>CM057454.1:1317133054-1322133054 GCA_016271365.2 Neoceratodus forsteri
GGGGAAGACAGATAAAAGAGAGAGTGGGGGGAAGGAGAGGGAAAAAGGTGGCAGATGGGGGAAGGAAACAGGGGTTCCCAGTTCAGAGCACAAACATGGGTGGGAAAGGGGAGGAATGGAGGATGGGAGGGAAGAAGGAATCTAACAGTCGCAGAGTCAGAAGCAATGGGGTGGTGAGCAGAAGGAAGGAAGGAGGAAATCGGTGGTGGTAGTGAAGGGACATCGAGAAATCGGTTTGCAGTGTAACGCTTGGCCAGCTGGTTATGATTGCTCTATGATATTTGTATATAGAATGTGGTATGTGAGTGTCTCTCATGAGACAGTCTGTGGGATGCCCCCCCCCGCCAGGTTCCAGTTAAAATGACAGGATATATATTAAACAGCAGATCTCTGTAATGTGATTAACTTCCAAGACATTGCATTTTATGACCTTGTTTATGACTTGTGCTGCTTTGAAGTCGGGAAGCTAAATATACATTTTATTACGGGACAGGATCTAGCTATCTCGCAGTTAGGTGACATACTGCAGAGTTGTAAAAACCTGTGATGTCCTTGGAAACAGGAAACCACGCAAAATTAAGGAGTCATATTGGGAAATTAGTTTTTGCTGATGTCACCTTATTTAATATACCTCCTGACAGGACATCTTGTTTGTATATTTTTTATATTTAAGAAGGAGGAGCTAGGTGACATCATGGAAGGGGTGAGTATGAGAGACAGTTTAAGCTATTATGTGTCTGATCTTTACATTTTTTTTTCTTTGTGGGCTCTTAGAAATAAGAAATAACTATAAGCACTATAAGAAGGCAATACATTAGCTAGAAAAGTCTAATTGTATTGTGGTAGGAGTTTATGTTTGTACTTTAACCTTGTTCTTTTTTGTGATTGTATGCTTTGTGATATATGGTTCTGTGTTTACAGTTTACATATTTGTATCGTAAGAGGGAGGTAATAATCCCTCTGTACAAGACATTGGTTAGGCCCCATCTGGAGTACTGCGTGCAGTATTGGAGGCCACACCTTCACAAGGACATTAACCAAATTGAGGCAGTCCAGAGAAGGGCAACCAAAATGGTGCATGGACTGCATCAGAAGACATATGAGGACAGATTAACGGAGCTCAATATGTATACCCTTGAGCAAAGGAGGAGAGAGGTGATATGATCGAGACATTTAAACACCTTAAGGGCATAAACAAGGTGAAAGAGTCTAACATGTTTAAATATAAGAAAATAGCAGGACAAGAGGACACAGCATGAGATTAGAGGAGGCCGATTAAGGGGAATATGAGGAATTCTTTTTCACAGAAAGGGTGGTAGATGCATGGAATAGCTTACCACAAGAAGTGGTGGCTATGAATACAGTGCAGGGCTTCAAACAGGCATGGGATAGGCATAAGAGAGCAATACAAATGACTATGAATAGATAGGTCACTGACAGAGCAAAGGCCGATGGCACATTTATAAGGTAGAAAAAGAAATGGGCAGACTGGATGGGCCTTGCGGTCCTTATCTGCCGTCAACTTCTATGTTTCTATGTTTCTATGTATCCATTTTTAAGTAAATCTGTATTTAAAAAGACTGCCTGGGTGTGTGTTCGAAGTTCTTTCTTTTGCATGTGATGTATTGAGGGTTAAGATTGACAAAACTGTTCATAAGCTTAGTGGTGTTACCAAACTGGGGAAAAGTAAGAATGTACCTTAGGTCTTTTATAGAGTTTTAAGGGTTCATTTTGGATACCTGGTTAGGTGCCCTTAGGTGAAAGATACCTGGCATCCCCCCAAGGAGAATATTATCTGAGCCAGTACATTTGGGTACGCTATCATAAGGTTCACAGTTTGAATCCCCCCAGAACTTGAGACCAAAGGCAATTTGGACCCACAAGCAGATAGGAGGGTTACCCTGTTCTCTTACCTGTTCAGAATACTGCGCTTGGAGGTTGGCACTGTGGGAGCAGAGGGCCTGACCTGCTGAGTGGGTTTGTGACATGTAGTACTGGCAGGATTGGGGGATGTGTTGGGGGAGTGCTGGGTGGACAAGCTGATGACAGACCAGCTGTGAGGGGAAGGGGGAGCAAGGGGTTGAAGGGATATGGTATGGGGGATAGGTCGAGTAAGAGGAGTTCTGGGGAAGGGAGGTATGAGAACAAAGGAGTAGGGATGCATTGGGGGAGGAGGCAGTTGGAGCCTGATGGAGAAGGGAGGTTAAATCAGAAGAGAAAGGGGAGAAGGAGGGCAGATCAGAGACAGGGGACATTACAACAGGAGTGGAAGGGGGGAACAACTGTGCTGGAGGAGGAGGAGGAGTGGAGAGAAAAGAGATGGAATAAAGAAAAGACAAGGTAAGTAGAACATGAAAACAGGGTTGGGATCCTAGTGCTGGGAGACTCAGTTCTGAAAGGGATCAGATTGGGAAGCAAGGGGGAGAGGCATAGTCACGCATGGGTGGAGGCCATGCCAGGCATGACCACAGAAAGGGTAGGTTAATGTGTTGTGAAGCATACTAGGAGGGGTAGGGAGAAACCTCACATAGTTCTGCATTTTGGAACAAATGACTTGGCAGGAAATATGGTAAATGTAGTCCAGAGGAGGTCTGAGGAGCTTGGGTTGATTTGTGAGGAGGCAGGAAGATCAATATCTTTCTCGGAGGTGCTTACAGTACCCAGGGCGAGCAAGACAAGGAAGCTGAGGATACAGAGATTTAACACATGGTTAAGAGAATGGTGTCAGTCCAAAGGGTATGGGCTGGTGGGGGGGGAGGACCTGGGAGGGCAGTGATCTCTACATTACGGACAGGCTACACTTAAGTGAGGAGGGAAGGGGGACATTGAAACAGAAACTGAGGGAATACTTCGCAAACAATGAGAATTTGAACTAGAAGAGGGGGGTGGCAAGTGGGCAGGAGTCAGGCAGGATCTATAGGTAGGGAAGCTGAATGTGCTTACCCCCCCATACCAGCAGCAAGGGACTTAGGGGGAGGTCATGAGGGGATGCTAGAAAGGGAGAGCAAGTAGAGAGGGGGGAAGGAAGCGGGGTGAAGGGTGGTAACCTGAAATGCTAGGAATCTAGGGAACGAAACAGCAGAGTTACAGATTCTCATGGCATATGGGGAGGTGGACGTAGGTGCCATCACTGAGACATGGGCCACTCTGTACCATGACTGGGACCTGGCAGTACCAGGTTATAGGATATTTTGGAGGGACAAGGTAAAAGGAAAAGGATGGGGGTAGCGCTGCAAGTGAGAGAAGGACTGAAGTGTGTTATGGAGATGGGGAGGAGGGCAGCACGGAGTCATTATGGGTGCAGCTCTAGGAATCCAAAAATAGGACCTTCAGGGTGGGAGTGGTGTACAGGCCACCCTCTCAGACTGAGGAGTTAGACAGGGAACTAATGAGACAGATCAGAAGGACCTGCAGGAGGGGCAGCACAGTGATTGTGGGGGACTTCAACCTGCCGGGAGTGGATTGGGGTACCCCAGCCACCATGAATAGGAGGGAGCAGGTACTTCTGGGCACATTCCAGGATAGCTTCCTATTGCAGATGGTCAACAAGCCAACCAGGTTAGGGAACACCCTAGACCTTGTGCTGGCGAATGGTGAGTTTGTGAGGGAGCTGGTGGGGGAGGAACCACTGGCAGGAAGTGACCACCACTCAGTGTGGTTCACGATAAACATGGGGAAAGGGGGAGTAGGAACAGGTACAAGGGCATTAGACTTAAGGAGGGCCAACAAAGTGGATGAGGGAAATAGTACAGGGGTATCTGGCCAGGATCCAAACATGGACACTAACTAGAAGTGGGAGGTCATTAAACTGGGAATTGAGGAGGCAACTGTAATATGTACAAGGGTCCAGAGTAAGAGGGCTATGACCAAGAAGCCTAGCTGGGTTAGCAGGGGGGGGTCATGGTAAAAGTAAGGCAGAAAAGAGCCAGCTTTAGAAGGTACAAAAAAGCAGGGAGAGGAGTGGACAGAGAGGAATACCTGTAGGAGTCGAGGGAGGTGACAAGGGCAGTCAGGTCAGCCAAAGCATCAAGGGAACTCAGGATAGCAGAGGGCATCAAAGAGGGGAAGAAGGACTTCTTTGGGTACATCAGGGAGAAAAGGAGTTGTAAGGACCAAATTGTAAGGATAAAGAAGGATGGGGGGGTGGAAACAGGGGCAAAACAGGCTGAAGCATTAAAGGAGTACTTCTGCTCAGTATTTACTAAAGAGAAATGGGGAACTGTACCCAAGGGGGTGGGAGTGTGGGAATGGGGGGGAGGTGACAGATGGGGAAATCCCAGTGGGCAGAGTACTGGAAGGCTTGAGGGCACTGAGGGTAGACAAGGTGCCAGGGACAGATGGCATACACCCCAGGGTGCTGAAGGAGCTGGCAGAAGTCCTGGCAGAACCCTTGGTAGACCTGTTCAATGCCTACGTGGACTCTGGGAGCATACCTCAGAACTGGAGGATGGGCACATGGTACCCCTCCACAAGAGCAGTCCCAAGAATGAGCCAGGGAACTACAGACTGGTAAGCCTTACATCCATCATGGGAAAGTAGATAGAGACAATCCTGAAAGAGAGGCTGGTTTTCCTCCTAGAGGCTAATGGGCTGCAGAACAGCAGACCGCATGGGTTTGTTTCAGGCAGAGCCTGTCAGACCAACCTGGTGGAGTACTATGACTGAATAACCAGGCAATTTGACAGGGGCCATGCAGTGGATGTCCTGTACCTGGACTTCAGTAAGGTATTCAATTCGGTGCCACATGGGAGGCTAGGAAGTAAGCTGGATGGCACAGGGGTGGGGCCGAAGATGGTGGGATGGGTAGTGAATTGGCTGCAAAGGAGACAGCAGAGGGTAGTGGTGGGAGGGGAGCACTCATCTTCTAGAACGATGACAAGCAGGGTGCGACAGGGCTCTGTACTGGGACCGGTATTATTTGGGATCTTCATAGCAGACATCTCAATAGGCATCAATAGCAAGATATGTCTGTTTGCAGATGATACCAAGATGGGAGCAGTAGTGGATGACTTAGAAGGGTGGCAGGGGTTGCAAGATGATCTGGAAAACTTGGAGGCCTGGTCAGACACTTGGCAGCTGGGGTTCAATGCCAAGAAATGCAAGGTGCTACATTTCGGTGCAAAAATATCAAGGAGGAGCTACCACATGGAGGGTACTCAACTAGCCAAGATGGAAGAGGAGAAGGATCTGGGGGTGATCATAATGGGAGCAAGGAACAACTCAGCACAGTGTAGAAAGGCAGCTGCAAAGATCAACAAGGTGCTGGGTTGGATTGCCAGAGGCATATCCTCCAGGAGGGGGGAGGTGATCCTGTTGCTTTACAGGTCACTGGTTAGAGCACACCTGGAGTACTGCATGCAGTTCTGGTGACCGTACCTGGAGAAGGACATTAGGTTACTGGAGGGGGTGCAGCGCAGGGCAACAAAATTGATCCAGGGGCTAGGGACTTACCCTACAAGAACAGGCTGAGGTAGTTGAACATGTACTCCCTGGAGAAGAGGAGGTATAGGGGGGACATGATTAACACCTTCAAGTACATGACAGGAATAAACAAGATGGGCATGGAGGGGCTTTTCAAATTAAGGAGGAAAAGGGACACTGGAGGGCACGATCTGAGATTGGAAGGGAGAGGGTTCAGGAGGTAAATGAGGAGACACTGTTTTACAGCGAGGGTGGTGTCTGGGTGGAATGTATTGCCAGAGGAAGTGGTATCCCGTAGAACAGTGGGCTGCTTCAAAAGGGGATGGGACAGGGGAAGGGGTAAGGTCACTGGAGGGGGGAGAGGCAGCTGCAGTATAAGGATTGCTAGCTGCACAATCGAGCAGACTTGATGGACCACAAGGCCTTTATCTGCTGGCAATTTTGTATGTTCGTATGTTCATGGGTTTATTTGTACTGCTCCATTTCCTGGGGACTCAGGGCATTTTACATAAAAATAAAAACATTGCAGAAATATAAGGCATGAACTGTATATAATAAAACACTCAAAGAATAAGGGAAAAAAATACATCTACTGTCCTGCAAATGACTTTACAATAAGGAATGGAAAGTCCAGAAATTCAGAACTTGTTTGGAATGGTATAAGAGCCGAGTCCTGCTGATGCAAACTGTCCATGTTTTGCAGTAAACAAGATATAGTATTCCCTTTAAGCATGATTATACTGTAATTAGTGGTGACCCCATTATCAACCTGAGTTTTGGTGGTTTTAAAAGCTGTAGTAACTAAGGAGTTCAGAATACTCTGAAGTTCTGAGTTCTAGTTTCAGTCTAAAACTTTTGAAAAAGTGCTAGGGTTCTCATCTTTTTTAGAACTTTTAGAACTCAAACCCTATTTTTAGGGCTGCAATGGGCAGAGCCCTGCAGATCTCTTGCTATCAGAACAGGATCCTACATTCCTTGCATTCTTTGCGACCAAACAACCTGTTGGAGTTGCACCGCAATCGCCTCCGACATGAGCTAGAAAGTCGAGGGCACCTGTCACCGCCTTATTATAGGCAAGTACCAGTTTCCCCAGCTCTCTGCATACTCTCAACACAGCTGATAGGTCCAGTATCACCATAAGACCATCAGGGGTCAGACCCCTCAAAGGGCGGTACCGGACCATCTCCGTAGGAGCAGGTCTATAGGGGGGGGCCTCAAATCTGAACCTTATAGTGTGATGGTCCGACCAGCAGACCGGTTTCACCACCAGGTCAGTGATCTCCATCCCCTGAAGGAAGACCAGATCCAGTGAATGACCATGACTATGGGTGGCAGAGGTAACTACCTGTGTAAGGCCCAACGAATTCATCAGGTGGAGGAAGTCCTGCCCAAATTGTGAGATCTGGTCACTCCCACTGGGGTGTCTACAAGGCCCAGATCCAACTTAAAACAAATGGCTACACCCCCACCCCTATGATCCTCTCTCGGTTGGTGCATCACCGAGTACCCAGCTGGAATTGTTGTTTCCAACACTGGACCAGCATTCTCATCCAGCCAGGTCTTGATAATGCAAGCCAGGTTAGCTGTACCAACAAGATCAGCGATAATAGCTGTCTTGTTTTTTATTGACCTGGCATTACGCAAGACCACCCGAGTAGGATAGGTGGATGAGGTAGTCCGAGCGACTTGCCCACTAGTGGTGGAGCCCTTGCATATGGAAACCAGTTCTTGCAGGTAACTTCTATCATGAAAGACAGAGAATGCTCTGAAAAAGAATCAGTGTAAGTTGGTATGTCAGCACTTTGCAAAAGGTTTTGCCATAGATTTAGCTTGTTACTAGGGTGGAAGTGGAGTTGTGGAAGAACTACGGCTCACTTTTGATGACTTTTCCTGTTCTGTATCTCTTTGTGAAGATGGACCTGCACATTGTGTAGATGACAAGTTAAAGCTAATGTGTGTGTCTGTGTTTGACTCTTTTCACTGCTGCAAGACATCTACCAACAGCCATTTGCTGTGCTCTACATCGTCTATTTTTGGAAGATGTGTAGCCTTGAACCTGGGATCTAAGAGAGGTGCAAGTATGTAATGTTTTGATTTTGACATTGCAACTAATCTGTAATCATTTTGGATGTGCTTGCACATACTCTTTTCAAGTTTTCCCTGATACTGCCGGTATGTTGTCTCATCTTCAAATCTGTCTCTTTCTGTCTGTAGAGTCGGAACACTCAGATGATGTCATAATCGGCATTATGAGTAGGATACCCTGACTCAGAGATGCACCTTCTGAAGACATGTCCCTTGCAGCGGTCTCAAAAGGTGCTAGGATGCAGCACACTGTCTCCATTAATTTCCACTGCAGCACAGAAAGCATAATGCCATCACCGATAATGCAATTCAAGCACTATTCGTGTATAGCTTGCTTTTGTTCCAAGAGGCACTGCAGCTTATAAAAAGTTGAGTTCCACTGAGTGGAAACATTTTGAATCAGCATTTCGTGAGGCAGCTTGTGTTTCTTTTGCAGATCGAATAATATCCGTATAGCCTTGGTCGAATGTGTAACTCCCCTACAAATAGGGGATCCAGAAGCGTCTGCCTGGGCTTACCTGCCAACCTGGGGCTCTATTTCCTCCTGCTCTCCTGAGTGCCTCCAGGACCAGTCTGTCATTCTTTTTTGTAGCGCCCAGGTCTTGTCCTGCCACTCTGGTACCCCAGTCTGCTGCCCAAGTCCTTAATCCAGCCCTGCGGGGCTTGGGAAATCCCCCGTGGTCTCCCGCTTGTTATTCTGCCCTTGGGGAAATGGGGATCGCATAGGCACAAGCGGCGCCTTTCCTCAGTGACCGCTTAATTTTGCAGTCATTTCGGGGAGTGTTCCATCGGTCCCGGGATCCCCGTTGCCTTAGTGGGACCCAGTGACCAGGGACAGGCCACTGAGAGGTCTCTCCCCTGCAAATGCAGGGAGTTTTGCGAGTGTGTGTGTGATCAGGGCTCAATAACATATTCATGAGCTGAGCCCCATTCATTTGAATATTCATGAGGGCCTGTCTGCCCTTGGGGCAGCTGTTCTCGGCTTCAGCTGAAAAAGGGAAAAGAAGAATGTTTTTAATATTGTAACATCAGCTTTATGTTTGGGAGAAGTGTGACAGAAGGGGGCGGGGGAGTGTTTAAAAAAATAAATGTTTATACCTAGCTGACTCAGAAACTATTGCGACTCAAAGTGTCTGCCTGTCTACTGCTGCAAGGTGTCCTTAAACATTGGCAGCAGCGACAGGAAAATGAACAAAGCAATTCAGCCACTCTGTGCAGCGACAGCAAGTACACCCTCTGGGCTAAAGAACTGTGGGGCATTGGGGCAAATATTTGTGTAACCCCTAGGTGGCGCTATCCCAAGGGCTACTACCCCTGTCTGCATGACTAACTTCAGGTTAAGGGTCCTGGGTACTGAAATGGGTGCCTCCACCCGGAAGACAGGGTTGTTAGTAGCAAGGCTAACCTGGGTACAGCCCTCCAGGACACTGTAACCCCCTCTCTTTCCCCTCTAGTGGACTAGACAATATGCAACAAACACTTTCACAGTAGCCCCTATTCAGCATACAAATCCCCACACTGTTTGCACTTACCACCAGGGCTAGTTCCACCAATTCAACCCTGGAGACCCCTGTAAAACAAGGTTAGGCACAGCTAATAACAATAGTACAGTGCTTTTGGTACAAACTGGAACCTCAGTCAAATTAGATGCAAAAAGAGTTAGATCTGATTTATTCAGGGGACTTGAACAAGGGAGGGGCATAATCAGGTTGATTGATTCTGTAACTGATATAGTCAGGCAATTATGCGTGCACTTTTTAGTCCCCCAACACAATCACACACACACTGGGTACCCAGGTAGGAAAAGGGTGGGCTAGCCAGGAACGTTGCCCAGGGTAGGCCAGCATCACAACTGGTTGGGGCCCTGTGATGGAAGAAAGCAACATGCACAACACACACTATTTGTAATCTGGAGCCGGAGGGCTCAGTTCGTGAAGGAAAAGACAACAAGGCAATCAGATGAAAACACTTTAGATTTAGCTACTGTTGCAGGGAGCTACCCTGATGTTTACTCACAATACCCAATACAGGACACAGGCAGGACGAAATTGAGACTGCAGGTTGATGAGCTTGAGTGCCAGGAGAAGCAGGGCCCACACGAATCACCGAGGCGTCATTCCTGCTCAGAGCGTTGAGCAGGGGGCTGATCCCCGGCAGGTCTCTCGTCGATGGTTTTCTCTGTGGCGTGAGTAATCTGGCTGGGCCAGTGTGGCAGGGCCCCCAGCCAGGTGGAGATGAATGCAGATTCAGTCCAATGGAGCTGGATGCAGCTTCCAGCAAGCAAAACACAATTCAGCACACAGTAGGGAACCAAATCTCATCCCACTAGAAGCACACAGCACATTTATATTAAGGAAATCACTACTGTACCAGGCGGATGGCAGTTCAATTGCAATTAGAGTCTGTGCGCCAAACTGGGACTCCAGCCGCAATTGAAAGTCCTGATAGGCCTATCGCATTCAGCAAATCTTCGGTCCTCTTCAGGTAGTGAGCCTGGTCACAATTCAGTGACTTTATTTCCTCTCCAGTTCAGATTCAGTCCGAAATGTTCACAAATTCCCTCTCAGGTACAACAGGCAGGCAGACAGGCCAATACTCAGCCCTTCCACGGTTCTCCCACTTGAACTACGCAGAAACTGCTGCTCAACTCTCTTGAGCTGTTCACTCTTTCTCTTCCCAGCTCAGACTGACTCTAGCTGCAAGCAGCCTGGGACTTTCCCCAGGATTCAAAAGGTTCGGTTGGCTGATCTGTCTGTCAAGTCAGTTCAAGGGCTCCCCCTCCAGGTCCATTTGGGCGCCAAAAGCCCAGAACTAAACTCCTACAGAGTTTTGTTCCCACAAGACCACTAGGGACAGGCTCCATTTTATGAGTTCCCAAAGGTACTGACTGGCCCATTCTGGCAGTCCAGGACCAAGATGGTGGTGATAAACAGAACTGTCCATGCTGTAAAGAAGGCAGGTTAGATAAACTACAATATCATTACTACTCTGATAGATAATCAGCAAATAAGTACAGCTTCTAACAGAGCTCCCTCTGTGCAAATAGCGATGGCAGAATGGAGCGATTATCTGGCAGCCCAGGCAGGACTAGAGCATAGAAACACTTAGCCCCCTCCCAGATTAAATAAGCACCATGTTACTGGCAGCTTTTAAAGAGACAAAGCACAGAGGCATTAAGTCACTCTCACACAAATGTTTTTAAACCGCTAAGACACAGGACACCAGCCTGGCAGTGCGCATTTAGGGACACCCAAGGAAGACTTTCAGGAACCCCCATTTATAGAGGGGTTACATTTGTTTATCCCTGGCTGCACCAGAACTTTTATTCAGGACTGTGCTAATTCTGCTAAAGGGACAGTGGGTTAAGCAGCCATTGCAAGCAGCCACAGCCAATTGGAAAGCCAGCAAATCAAAGCCAGGACTTGTGTGGGATTTTCACCAAAAGCTCATGGATAAATGCCAAGTGCTCATGGGAACTTACAGGGACCCAATTCTAGGTGCCAAAACACCAGATCAACAATGCATCAAGTAAGCTTCATGCATTATTCATTTCTTTGATTGACAGGTCCTCCAGCCAATCAGAGGCCAATTACCCCATCACTGCAGCCAATCAGGAGCCTTGGAAAAGCCCTATAAGAGACAGTGTCTGCCAGCATTTTGCTAGATTCTACAGATTCGAGGAGATTGTTCCAGCCTGCAGATTTGAGCAGGACACACTCCCCCCCCCACCCCTTGGGGAAGGGGCCCAGGCCCCAGTCATGCTGCCAAGCCTGGAGTTTCAGTTAATCTTCTCCAGCCTGGACAGGGTTTACATATTTGTTAATTAATGTTAAAGTAATTTAGTTGTGTTTCACCTGCTAGCCTGGAGGTTGCCAGATTAGTCCTCCAGGTGCTAGCCCTCCCTCCCACGTCGGTGAAAAATGTGGATCGAAGACCAGATGTCACCAAGCAGTGGTGAGAGCGCTGACCAGAACCTTAGTCATGAGAGGACTGAAGAAGCCAGGGTGCCTTCTATAGCAGATGACCACCTGTGGAGGACCTGCGTGAGTACCCTTGTACCCCCGGTGCAGGGAAAAATATCTTGCAAGCTAATCTATGGGCCTGTCAGCTCTTATAGTTGTTCTGTGCAAGAAAGATAAATTAAGTAACCTTGGGGCTGACATGCCCTCTACATTCTGAGTTGAGAGAGACTGTAAAAGTAAGCAGTCTGGGCCACTTGGCCCGCAAGAGACTGTTCGTCTTTAAGTTGTCCTGTTGCACCTAGTCTGCTGCCCAGCTGGCCCAGTGCGGGTGTAATTAGAGACTGTGTTCTGTGGACTGCAGCTGTTGCTGGGGGGACCCAGACAGCCCAGGACAGTTTTCAACCCTGTGAATCATATAAATGTGCTGATATTTATCTGTGCTCTCTATTGGTCAAGGTTGCCCTGTTGGAGCTGCCAGCCATAGTCGCGTTGCCACTTCAAAGGACATGACGCCCTAGAGTTTGTTGTGACTAAGCTTAACACCTGGAAATTACATATTTCCACTGTGTCGAATTTTGTCTGAGACCACTGGCGCACTTGTAGAGTATTGCTATATGAGTGTACTGGATGTGACTACAATTTACATATGCTGAATGTTCAGGATTTGTGAATCTAAGATCTAGTCAGTTGCCAGCACAGTGGCGCTGAGGGCTGAGGCGCTGGATGACTTACCTCATGGCATGCCAGCAACCCAGGTTCAGGGCGAGGCTCGGGTCGTCAGAGGTTGGCAGCGGGGGCAGAGCTGGATTGAGCTGCTGATAGGCAGGCTGTCCTCTCCGGGGAGGGATGTGGCACCTCTCGGGAAATGATGACCTCTAGTGGAGGCTAGGAGTGGCAAGGGCTTAGGGGGGCTGGGCATTAGGCCATGGGATGGGGGAAAGGAGTCATCACCGGGGCTATAGGGCATATGCGGGCCTCCACTCGCATGCGCTCCTATTCCTGGGAGATAACCAGAGACAGAAAACGCCAGCGGCGGCAGGATGATGGCTGACTCCCCACAGGCTCTGCTCCCGGGTCGGGTACAAGGTAAGCATTGGCTATTCAGGGGGACGGGGCTGGGGGGTCAGTCGGAATGGAGCAGCAGATCGGAGGAGGAAAAAATAGAGTCGTGATAAAAAAAAAAAAAAAAGTTCTAGTCAGTTACCTTTTCTGAAATATTCAGTTCTGTGACTAGCAGGGCAATCCCTTCCCTTCTGTGACAAGCAGGACAACCCCTGCTACTTTGCCAAACACAGGGTAATCCCTGCATCCTTGATAAAGAACAACAGCCATTGTTGAAAATTGTTTCCAAGTTTGCCCCTTCCTTCTAATCAAAGCCGGCCAACTCGACCAGCTGCAACATCCACCAGGCCTGCAACATTCCGGGACTTTGGTATCTGGGTACCCAGTATATAGTGTGAGATTTCGGGTTTTCAGCTGTATCTGGGACTGGAACCAGTGGGATAATTGTTGTGTAACATCTGATTTTAGTCAGCAGCTTAGATAGCTAGGGCTCTGAGTATCATGTTTGGTCATTTGCACTGTGAATGCCTTTTCTGTTAATGTAGTAGCCACCCAGCTGGAGGGTTCACCAGCACAAACCAAAATCCTGTGCACATTTTGTAAACAGAAATCTGCACAACTTCTACTCCTCCTCCTGTTTCCCCATCCTAACTCCTATGTCCCCCAAATAAATCTTGGTGTTACTGTTTTTGAAAATCACGTGTGAGCATATTATTAGAGAGAGTCTTTAATTGCAAAATGTCTGAAATAGGGGGAATGTCTATTGGGTCATGTTTGGGGTGGTAAATTGTATTTATGGGTGGTATAACATCTCAAGGGGTTATACCTGGTAACAGCTAGCCCATGTAACGCATACTCTGAGTGGAGGCACAGCGCAAAGATTTAGAACCAAATCTAAGTTTTACAAACCCAACCCCCTCAGCCTAGCTTGTAGATAGTAGGCAGGGCTGTAACACTAGGAGTAGCACTGCCTAGGGGCTACAAATGTGAAATGTGAGTCACAATTTTTTGGAAAAACAACAATCATACCATTAACTTATGTTTCATTGTTAAGGAACCCAGTGACAAATAAATCTAAGCAATATGCAAAGCAAACAACACGCATAAACCCTCCTTCCTGTACTATTTTCAAGATGTTGGCTCCATTGTTACTTACTATGAAGCCACAATTGAGACAATTAGAATAAGTCCAGTCATTAAGGAGCTCATGTAGTTCTTCCAAGATATTTGCAGCTGTATAACTTTGGCCAAATTTCTTTATATGCAGCAGCACCATCTTTTGGGGTGTGTTTATTTTTCAAGAAGCACAAGAAAAACTGAGCCAATAAGCAGTAAGAGACATATAATCTATATTATGACTGCTGGTCCACATATCTGTTGTGACATGAATAACCCCACCCTCTTCAGTTTTAAGTGCAAGCATCACTATCACGTTCCTCGTCGGAGAACTGGTTCTGCAGACATAAGCTGCTTCTGAATTATAAAAAGACCAAGGCCATGCTTTTTACCAGTACACGCAAAAAAATCATTCAAAACCCCCTCATCATTACAAACTCCTGCAATGAGCCACTGGAACAGGTCTGTGTCACAGCTGGTTCCGATTTCTGTATAATTTTTTTGTTGTAAATATAAGAAATTAGTATATGATGGACTGTGCAAAAGGCAATGCTGGCTGCTGAAACTGACACTTCAAACCCCCCAGGTATAAGTTCAAAGGACAGGACATGGCTAAACTGCAGATATTTGGGGTGCAATTATCTTGTTAATTTGCTTTGATCCCAGGAAATAAAGTTAGCCATTCATGACGTCCTCGGGTAAGTCCTTTGATCTGCATTAGATATCCTGAGAAAAGGGACACTGGCTAGTGTTATGAATAACCTCCCAGGAAACCAGTATTTCATAAAAGAGACCTTTGATGTCTAGACTTTAGCAAGGCATTTGACACAGTCCCGCTCAAAAGATTAATAATCAAGTTAGCTAGCCAGCCTGTGAGTGGGTCCCAGGGTGGTATCCTGGGTAGCAAACTGGCTGCACAACAGGACACAGAAAGTAATAGTGAATGGAACACATTCTGAAGAAAGTGGGGTTACTAGTGGAGTACCTCAGGGCTCAGTACTGGGTCCAGTCCTCTTTAACGTCTTTATAGGTGACATTGCAGAGGGTCTGGAAGGAAAGGTATGCCTCTTTGCGGATGACACAAAGATCTGTAACAGAGTTGATACACAAGGGGGGGTAGAAAGGATGAGAAGGGACTTGGCAAGGTTGGAGGAATGGTCAGACATATGGCAACTTAGATTCAATGCAAAGAAGTGCAAAGTAATGCACCTGGGAAATAAAAATCCAGGAGAAGAGTACACAATAGCAGGGGAGGTACTAACAACAACAATAATGGAAAGGGATCTGGGTGTAGTCATATCAGATGACCTAAAGGTGGGTAAGCAATGTGAGAAGTCAATAAGGAGAGCCAGGGGATACTGGGATGCATAGGAGGGCATCACAAGTAGAAAAGGAAGTGGTTATCCCTCTATACAGACAGTTGGTGAGACCCCATCTGGAGTACTGTGTGCAGTTTGGAGACCTCATCTATGCAAGGACATAGACAGGATGGAAGCAGTCCAGAGAGGGCAACTAAAATTGTGCAGGGTCTACATCAGAAACCATATGAAGAGAGACTGAGAGAGCTTAATATGTATACCCTTGATGAAAGGAGGGACGGGGGGACATGATAGAAACTTTTATGTACCTCAGGGAATCAACAAAGTCCAGGAGGTAGCATCTTTCAGAAAAGAGATGTGTAAGAACAAGGGGCACAATTTAAAGTTAGAGAGACGGCTCAGGGGTAATGTGAGGAAATTCTTTTCATGGAGAGTGGTGGATGCATGGAACCGCCTTCCTGGAAAGGTTGTGGGGTCTAAAACAGTGGGAGAATTCAAACATGCATGGGACAGACATAAGGCAATTATAGTGGGGGGTTGCAGGAAGTAGGCTGTTGGTTAACTAGAATCTGCAGCTTATCCAATAGATAGGGAAATGGGCAGACTGGGTGGGCCAAGTGGTCCTTATCTGCCGTCAAAGTCTATGTTTCTATGTTTCTATGTAGAT
This sequence comes from Neoceratodus forsteri, assembly GCA_016271365.2. NCBI lineage: Eukaryota > Metazoa > Chordata > Ceratodontiformes > Ceratodontidae > Neoceratodus > Neoceratodus forsteri. The sequence continues at coordinate 1,317,148,687 of CM057454.1, forward strand.
ACCAAGGCCAGACAGAATTAAGGAGTCAAATACACTTTTGCCTTGAATACAGTGACTTATATCAAAGAGACTTTTGAAGTGTGTGTGAAGCAAAGCACAAACCGGTTTAGACCAGTAAACATGAGAAAAGGAGAGTTATTCTGTCATCTCTTATTTTCTTAAATACCTTAGTAGGCTATCTTGGTGTTATAAAAAAATAAAGATTTTGTTACACCAAGGCGGAGTTTGGTGACCTCAGCGAGAAGGCCGGCTCAGGTCTGGTTTTAACTGCTGAGAGAACCTTGACAGACACATTTTGATATTTCTGACTGAGCAAAGAAGCAACATCAAGCACTGTTAGGAGATAAGTATTCTGTGGATAGGAGATTTAGTTTGCATGTTTAAACCTGTTTTGTTTAATGACTTGTATGTTTTTGGGATATTTTGTTTTGTAATTTTATTGTTTTCCTATTTTCCTATTTTAAAGTAAAGATATATATTTTAAAATGGAAGCTGCTTGGAGTGCCTTAACATTTCTTTTTATTTAAGTGGAGCTTTTAAAGGTTATAGTTGACACTGTGTAAGAGCTTATTTTGATACCAAACTGGAAAACTGATAGAGTTCTCTTAAGTCTTGCATAGAGTTCTAAGGGTTCATTTTGTAGACCTGGTTAGGTGCTCGTAGGCAAAGATATCTGGCCCCTCGAAGACAGAATTATCTGAGCCTGATAATTGGGTATGCTAACATGAGGTTATCAGTTTGAATCCCTCCAGAACTTGAGACTAAGGTGACTCGAACCCACAAAACAGACAAGAGGGTTACCTTGTACTGTTCACTGTCCACAAATCATACGCTCAGAGGTTGGCAGTTTGGGAGTAGAGGGCTGACCGGTTAAGTGAATTTGTGACAGTCTGCACATTCAAGTATCTGGGGATAACACTGGATGAAACCCTTACCTTTCCTCAACATATTGATTCCCTGGTCAAGACAGTCAACACCAAGATTGGTGTCCTTTATAGGTATAAGAAACACCTATCCCCCGAGGCACTCCACCTTGCAGTACACAGCTCCATATTATCACATATCAACTATGAAACAGTGATATATGGGGCAGCAATGGATACTGCATTGAAATTGGTACAGGTGGCTCTAAACAAGGCCTGCAGACTAGCCCTAGGTTTACAGCATGATACCCACACTTGTACACTATATGAGCTCACACATTGGCTATCCCTAAAAAACAAGGTCACACAGCAGACGTGCACCCTAGGGAAGAAAGCGCTTATGGGGAAAACACCACCTTGCACTGGCAATCTGCTAGTGGCTGCAAACACATTACAGGCCACTAAGGGGAGATCAAGAGGGACTCTGACCATCCCCTTCCAACGTACCTCGCTCGGGCAATGGTCATTTGCCTACCATGCCATTATGTGGCTGAATTAATTACCCAAGCACCTCCTCACCACCAATTGTCTAGCCAATTTCAAAACTATCCTCAAACAATATCTTAGTACAATCTCTAAATGTTTCTGTAACTAATCCCTGGCCTCTCAATCCACTGCCAATTTATGTTTGATGCAGCATGTGCTCCTCCCTGTCCCACTCCCTCCAGGCCTCACCTTACCAAGAAAAGGCCCCCACTACCTACCCTAACTCCCAACTATTGCTTTACAACTTCCTCTGACCATTCCCCTCCCTTCCACTCCCAATGACAAGGCTCCTAGAGGCTGCACTTTCCTCTGGTTTACAACGGTGCTATTGTATCCTACCGCTCTAACCTGTAATCCACAATGTCTTTGCACATATGTTGTATCGGGGTGTTGTCTTACTTTATGTTTTATTTTACAATTACTACCTTGTACCTTGTCTTTCACTGATGTGGAACCTTTGTAAAAGAGCTTGGGCTCAAAGGTATTTTCTGAATCATTAAACTTAAACTTAATGCCTGATAAATGTTTGGTATTTCAACATAGGCAAGGTACCTTCAATGAGGAACATTGTAATGAAGCTGTGCATGTTTCATGACCTCCCTAAAATCCTCATGATCTACTAAAGAGTATGAGAGAAGGGCTACAGTGAACAGTTCCCCAATTTTATTAAGATCAGGACTCCGTGGATGATTTTTGGTAAAAGTATTCTTCCTCTCAAATGCCTGAGACAATGCTAGCTGCTTACATGTCCCTGCTGGCTTATTAGACACTGTGCTTTGTTTACCAGATGGATATTGGGGTGGTGGTCTTGGACTGATACATTCAGTGCTATCACTGGATGTGCAGCTGGTGCTAATGTTGTTGGCGTAGGCAATAATGGTGGTTCTATGGCTGGCACTGCTTACGTCCACATCAAGTTCACAAAATTCACTGTGCATTTCTACAGATTCCTGACACCTCTCATCTGTGGTCTGGAAGGTGGAGGACACAGTTTTTGGCTGATGAAGCAATACTGATTTTTTTTCAGATGGCGGTTAAGAGCTGTAGTGCTGAGTCCTGATGCAACTTTACCACGGCTTACACGTTGTTTACATAGGGAATAAATTGCTCTGCTGGGATCATGTCTACTGACAGAATAATAATTCCACACGTCAGAAGTGACAGACTTTGTCTGAGTGCTAGGCAGATAACTAAACACTGTTGGTGTTTTTTCACCTGTCCGAGCAGAACCCAGGCCATACTCCTTGGTGCTAGAAGAGTAAGCAGTGGTGTCACAAACCCATTCAGCAGGTCAGGCCCTCTACTCCCAAAGTGACAATCTCTGAGCGCAGTCTTGTAAACAGTGTAACAGACAAGGTAACCCTCTTGTCTGTTTTGAGAGTTTGGATCAACCTTTGGTCTCAAGTTCTGGATGGATTCAAACTGTGAACCTCTTGCTAGTGTACCCAATGCACAGGCTTAGATATTTCTGTCTTCGGGCAGCCAGATATCTTTGCCTACGGGCACCTAACCAGGTATACAGAGATGAACCATTAAAAACTTTAATAAAGACCTCAGATTTAAAATGCTTCTCTTTCCAGTTTGGTACCACCATTCAAGCTTATGCCTGCTGTCTGCTATAACCATAAAAACTTTTCTTACGGTCACGTGATGCAGAGGACCTTATGGCAGCATAGTCGTCACTCTCTCCCACCAACCAGCCAATTTCGGATCATTTCATTGATTTTGTGGCCCTTTTACTCAACCTTAGCCACTCACCAACCTCCGCTATCTGTAAACTTTGAGTCTGCACCGATCTTGTGATCAGATTACAATCGGAGCGTCTTGGCTCCACGCTGATCATCGAGACCGAAATGAAGCCTGCCGGGGTTAAACATACGCCATACACCCCAGAAAGCCCGAGAAAACAAAGACACAGAGTGCGGTCAGGAGCCAAAACTAACCCTGCTGGCTCTCCCTCCATCCCCCTTACGGAGGACCGGTTTCTACAAGAGCTAATCCCGTTTCGGGAAACACTTCAGGATATCTCGGCTGAATTAAAATCTATGCGCAGCGACCTCGCCTCACTTACTATCAGAGTAGGTGACACTGAAGCCAGAACCAGTTCGCTGGAAACATGGAGAGTTAAAACTGACCCTGAAATAGTCTTCCTTAAGCAACAAATTGCCAAACTTCAGTTGAAAACAGAGGATCTTGAGGGCCATAGTAGAAGAATAACATCCTAATCCTGGGCCTACCAGAAGCTGAAGAAGGTGCAGATACCCTGGGTTTTGTTCAAAAACTACTGGTCAAGATCATGGGTCCCTCTCCCTTCAACCCACAATACCATATTGAAAGGGCACATCGGTCTTTAAAACCAAAGCCCCCACCTCGTACCCCTCCGAGACCGATAATTATCAAACTGCTCAGCTATCTAGAGAAGTAACACATTCTGAACAAGGTCAGAGATCTACAAATGATTTCCTGGGAAAATCACAAGCTGAGAATCACCCAAGACCTACCATTTGAAACTCGGCAAAAAAGGAAGGCTTTCCACCCGATGGTGACCAAGCTGATAGCAGCCAGTATTCGGTTCCGGATGGGCTACTCGGCCAAGTTCCAAGTACTGTTGGATGGTGTGTGGCTCCCATTTGATAGTCCGGATCAAGCCAAAGAATCCTTATCCCAAAAGCTGCCCAGCCTATTCAAAACTGGCTGAACTGTGAACTTTTAGAACGGTTTTAAATGTTTGCTTACCAGTTGTGGTTGTTGTTTTTCTGGCGGAGTCTGCTTTCCCAGTGGTCTTAGGAGGCCACTCTCTGTGTTGTTTGGGTCTAGGGGGTGTTGGTCAGACTCCGGGTGTGGCCTGGGAGCTGGGCTGGGTAAATGCGGGCTTGTTGTTAGGCCCTGATGAGGAGGGGGGTAGGAACCTTCCCTTTACTAACGGGTTCCGTGGGACTGTTTTCCTTGATGGACCACTTGGTCCTGTCAATATGGTGCCCCCTCCCTCTTCCTGCATCACGGTGGTCCTACACAATGATATGAAGAATATACTTTTTATATACCCGAAGCCACACCGGGATGCTCTACATGCCTACAATTATTACTTTGGCTGCAGTGCCCCTGGTTTTAACCCGTGGTGATGGAACTTAAGTACAGCGCGACTGCTCCTCATTTCGAATGGCTTGGTAAGGTCATGTTAACCTACCACTTTTACTTTATGATTGGTCACGAATTTAAAATTTCTGAAGGCTGTGGCTGGGTTTGGGGGGAGGGGTGCTTTGACTGCACTAGCTTCGGGTGAACTGCCTCATAGCCTGCGATGTAGGGAGCGGGCAGCAGCACCCAAGAGATTGCTTTTTTTCTATCTGCCCTGGTTGTTAGAAGTTGTATTAACGTCCAGAATTGTAGGCTTTTTTAGGCAGACGTTTATTCTACCTAAGTTTGGGTATGCTAGCCCTTGGGGTCGGTCCTCATACAACCCTTATGTTTGGCCAAGATGTGTGTTATTGGTCCTAGGAGGATCGTTTGTAAATAGTTTATGGGGGCTTAGATGTAGGTAGGGTAAGTGACAAATGGGGAGAGGGTGGTGGTGTACTTTACTTCCGGGTTAAATAGTTATATACTGCTGTTTTTTGTGTTTAGACTAAATAGTGTACATTCTTATGTTCCACACCGGGGGGGATTGGATTACTGCTAATTGTTACCTTTTGTGGGGTTGTGGGGTGGGGGGCCTCAGTGAGTGCCAAATACCTTTGATTACAATAGAGGGGTTTTCGTTCCAGGATCCTTTTAAACATAGCACTATACCAAATGGCTATGAGGTTGATTAAGTTTGCCAGCTGGAATGTCAGAGGTGTCAAGGACCCCACTAAAAGACTTCAAGTTCTCCATAACTGTATTTTACTACATGTGGACATAATTTTCATCCAAGAAACACATCTGGCAGCCTCAGAAGCTAAAGGGCTACGTAGATTGGGTTTCTTCCAGATATTTGCAGCTAGCGGTTCGAATGCCAGCAGGGGGTTGCCATACTAATCAGGCAACATATCACGTTTGTAGTGGAGGATAGCATCATTGATCAAGATGGCTGATTTGTTTTAGTCAAGGGCCTCCTTAATAACACTAATGTGGTTCTAGGTGCAATTTATGGTCCAGTTGGAGGTGACCCCCATTTCCTAATGTCCTTGGCAGACAGTTTGAGCAGATTCCTGCCTTCCCTTCTTATTCTTGGTGGGGATTGGAATATAGTTCCATCCAATGAGATGGACAAAACTTATAGGCCTGTAAAACCTATGTCCCCCTCTCAACAGGCTCTCACTGACTTTATGCACCTGTTAGGACTATGCGACCCTTGGCGTCTGCTTAACCCCGATAGCCACAGCTTTTCCTTTTATTCCCAAGTCCACCAAACATGGTCAAGGATTGACTACATACTAATTAGTTCTACCCTTTTGTGTAATACGCATCAAGTAAGTATAGAGTCAATAGTTATCTCAGATCACTTTCTGGTATGGATCACGGTTTCCCTCGGCCTACAGGGACAGAGGGATACCTCATGGAAATTAAATACGCAAATTCTAAAGGAGGATCATACAGTCTCCCTGATCAAAGACAAAATCCTGTCCTTCTTAGAATGCAATCAAGGGTCTGTACACAGAGAGGATATACTCTGGTGTTCTCTTAAATGTTTTATTAGGGGTGAATTCCTAAAGGTTGCTTCCCATAGGAAAAGGGCAAGAGAGGCCAAAACTACCTTACTGGCCAATCAGCTCAGGACAGCAGAGGATGATTTCCTCCACTCTAACTCTCAAAAAGACCTGGAAGCTATAATCAAACTCAGGAGTGAGTATAGTGACTTACCGAGAGAGAAAGTAGAGTACACCATGCTCAAAACCAAGACCCGCTATCTGGATCAAGGAGAAAAACCCGGAAGACTGCTAGCTCTTAGATTGAGGGAGATGGAGAGCTCATGATTAATCCCGGCTTTAAATTCTCAGGATGGCTCTACTAAAACCCTGCCTAGAGATATTGCCCAAATTTTGAATCTTTCTACAGGAGATATATGGCAAAGGTGCCTCTAATCCATCCTCCCATACGATAGAGCAATTTTTAGACGGGATTACTCTCCCAGCTCTTCAGGTACACCACTGCGATATCTTATCCTCCCCCATCACCCTATCTGAGGTAGAAGAAGCAATTAAAGATCTGCCCTTGGACACGGCTCCTGGTCCCGATGGCTTCCCCCCTAATTTTTATAAAGTTTTTCTAAAGAGTTATCCCCTCTTCTTCTGAAATTATATGAATACATGTTTTCCTCAGACTGTCTTGACCCCTCTCTTTTAGAGGCCACAATAATTTTAATTCTGAAGCCAGACAAACCCTTATTGGATCCAGCTAGCTACCGTCCAATCTCACTATTAAATTATGATATTAAAATACTGTCCAAAATACTTCCCTTAGAATCAAGAGGATCTGGCAACACTTGTTGAGCCGGGCAGGTGGGCTTCATCAAAGCAGATCCATAACCAGACCACCTCTAACCCTGTCCCATGTTTTTCAAATGGCCCAAAGTTCACAGTCCCCATGATCTTGGTTGCACTTGATGCAGAAAAGGCCTCTGACAGGGTGAACTGGGACTTTTTGTGGGCTACTTTGAAGAGAATGGGTTTCCTGGCTACCTTTATACAGTGGATCAGGATGATCTACAAGGCACCCTCAGCTAAAGTTTATTGCAACAGTGTTTTTTTCTCTCGATTTCCTCTGTGTTCTGGCACACACCAAGGATGCCCCCTTTCCCCCTATCTATTTAATTTATATTTAGAGCCCCTGTTAGTCAGTATTAAAACCTCAATACGGGTCACAGGCTGTGTTATCTCTCAAATCCCAAAAACACTGTCGGTCTTCGGGGATGATATTTTACTACACCAGAATTATCCTTAGCACGAGCATTACAAATCATTGAACGCTTTGGTCAGGTGTCGAACTACAGACTAAACTTATCTAAATCAGTTATCTTTCCATTAAATTCCCCTCACTTTTCAGGCCGACTTTATTCAGTTTGGCATGAAGTGGTCCCCGGCCTCGTTCAAGTATTTAGGTATTCACCTAGCTCGTGAACCGGAAATGATTCAAAAGCTCAACTTGGACGATTTGTTGATAAGGATTCAGCGGGATCTAGACCGGTGGCAAAATTTACCACTATCCCTATGGGGGCGCATCAATATTGTTAAAATGAATGTACTACCCCGGATTTTTTATCCCCTTAATCTATTAAATATTTGGCTCCCTAGAACGTACTTTAAACAAATACACTCTGAGCTATCTAATTTTATCTGGAAGGGTAAACAACCCAGACGGGCCTTTCTTAAACTTAACGCAACTAGGGATAAAGGAGGCCTTCGTCTACCCAATTTCTTATTATACTACTGGGCTAGCCACTTATATAAGTTAGGAAAATGGTCAATCCCCCAATCTAGTCCATTCCAACCAATTTGGCTACAATTAGAGCTAAAAATGCTGGACCAATACAATCTACAACCACCCTACATCTTCTGTTATTCCCCTTCCTTATTACCTGTAGCCATCCAGGAATCCACTATTGGGCTCTCTATTAAAATTCTTTCTCAATGTTTGAGTTTTTTCAAAATTCCTCATACCAGGGATCTGGCACAACCTCTCATCCTGAACCCACACATTAAAATCGGGGGTAAATGTTTGACATCGGAGTGGCTCCCACAAATCCAGGACTCATTAGTGGAACCTCTGTATTCACATGGCTCTGTCCTTTCTTCGGAGGATATTTTAACTTCCTTTAATATTTCCCAGAAACATATTTTTAAGGCCTTTCAATTGAGACACTTAATAGTTAAGTTATTTGGGCCTGTATACACCCCATCCAAAATTAGGCCCCATTTGGAAAAAGATCCATGAAGCCACTGGCAAACCTCATGGTACAGCCAATATTTACACCTACTTGTTGGACACCCTGCTTCCTAATGCCCTGGAAGGCTCTAAAATCTGGTCATCTTTTATACTGGATTTTCCCCTTCCCTGGGAATCGATATGGAAGGATGTATACAAATATCTCTCCCAGGATAATCTTAGATTAATCCAATACCATATTCTGAATAACCTTTACTATACACCAGTTAAATTAGTTAAATTTGGCAAACTCCAAACATCTAATTGTACGCAATGTGGTAGTACTGAAGGGAACCTGCTGCATATCCTTTGGGATTGTGACAGGATAGCACCCCTCTGGAACCAGATACGAAATAATCTAGACCCGCTCCTGGGGCTAAAGGAACTCTTTACAAAAGAAGTCTGTATCTTAGGAATTTATTCCAACAAAAAAGTGAAAGAACACAGGTATCATGTGGCGTTGATTTCTATTGTAGTCAAAAAATTGGTCCTTAGACATTGGCTGGACCAAAACTCTATCACATACTCGGAATGGCTCAAAGAGATGTCCCTGTGTTTTAATACCGAGAAGTTAATTGCCAGTTCTAGAAACCGGCTATCTTCCTTCAACCAGAAATGGGGTAAATTATATGCCCTATATCTGAAATAACCAACATATAAGATGGACCCCTGACACTCGATGCTATAATCACCTCCCTTGGATTGACATTGCTAGTTGGTGTTACTTCTCCAATATCCTTCTCCTTGGAATCAGTCTTCTGTCAGTCATGGCACTCATCGGGGCGGGGAGGGGGGAAGGTGGGTAGGGGGAGTTTGGGATGGGTTTTGTTTTCTTTTCCTTTTGTATTTTATTGTATCCCTTTAACCCTTAGAGCCTTGTTTACCTGACCAATTGTATTTTACTTGATCCGTGTATAACATGTTTAAGCAGTTTTTTCTAATGTATTGTTGGTCTTATATAACTCAATAAAAGATTTAAAATTAAAAAAAAAAAAAAAAATTCCTTACAACTAAAAGAAATTCAAAGACAGACCAAGTAAGTTCTAAAAAGAATTTTACTAAAATAATTAAAAATACGTAAAATGCAAAATACAGAACTCATATATCACAAGACATACAAATCTTTTAAAAGGACAAGGTTTAAACAGTGCAAATTCCTACTTATAGTACTTAGATTTGAAATCTTTCTAAATACTTTTTACAAGTGCTCCAAAGATCTTTTCTTAGTCAGAGTCTAGGTAAAAGTGTGTCTCTGTGTAGTAAAACAGAATATTTCTTAAGCATCTGTATTGGCCAACCCCTTTCTTGTGTGAGGTCAGCTAGTTCCTCCTCTGTCAGATTATGTATAAAAAATATATATCTTATACAAAAACAGGATGTCTTTTTTTTTTTTTAAAGTATTACTTTCTGCAACTTCAACATAATTCATGTCCTTCAAATGACACTTCTTTTGATCTATGCTGTATCCTCCCTCACACAGGCTTCACAGGAGCATTTACAACCTTGCACCCCTGTGTAACAACCTAGGTTCCTCTCCAATGTCATAAAATGGATATGATATAGCAACTACGGCTGTAATAAACTCAGACAAACATGATCCTTGATTAAAGCCTTCCATGTAACGCATTGTCTCTAAAACCTGCATGTATGTGATACACATGCTGTCAGCATTTCTCATGGCTTTCATCTTTCAGCTGAAAGCCAGGGGGGGAGGGGTCACTTCTAGAGCACCAGACCTTCAGCAGTGACAGTCAGTAATACATTTTATATTTAAAAAAATTGATACAGCACTCAGAACCGGCTGTCTAAGTCACAAGGGGTACTTGAGGGTTTTTCATTTTTATCCGATGTAGAAGTGGCGGATTCACTGGACATATCCTCCTCATTGCCAACATTTGTAGATTTATTTGCAGGTGCTCTACCTGATTCATTGTCTGCAGACTTGCTCATAGGACTTGGTTGAGGGACCGATGATACGTCACCTGTCACAACAGTATCAGACTCAGACGAAGAGCTACTGTCTGAGTCAGAGATTGAGTAATTGTCACTTGCACTACTCTTACTGCTAGTCACAGGGACATTAACAGCATGAACGACATACTTTATGGTGCCTCTCCATGTGACACCATCAGCTGCACAAGTTTTCTTAAAACATCCCCCTTCACCAAGGTTCATTGTTGCTCTTTTGCTCTTTGTTGTACGTTTACCACATGAAATACAGTATTTTGGTTATTTTGCTAACACCAGAATTACCACTACCACCAGCACCTGATCCACCACCAGCACCAAATCCTGCATCTGTGTTGTCAACCGTAATAGCAACTGTTGAATACTGTATGCAACTCCTGTGTTACAAAACAATGTGGTCTGTGCTCACCGCAACTCAAAAATTTGTTTTTGGTTTTACGACAAAGTGAAGTAGTGGACTGGATGCTAATTGAAGAATATGCAAGTTTGCAACTAAAGTTGGATCCCAGGTTCAAGGCTTACAGAATGGATTAAGCATAGGCATACACAAAACAGAGCAAGGTGAAATGTCAGGAATTGTAATTCTGAATAAAAAAATATTGTTTCAGTATTGCAAAAAAATTGTCTGTTTTTTTATATTATATTTCAATATTTCTTGTTCTGCAATATATTTTACTTCTTTTTATGCAAGACGATACCATGCACTGAGTGCTGGGTGGTACCCCAACAGTACATAAGGATACAGTCAAAGGGCACACAGCAGGATGATAGCCAGTACACCACATAGGAGTTGCACACACAATAGATACAGTGCAGCAGTCAAAGGGCACACAGTAGGATGATAGCCAGTACATCATGTAGGAGTCACACACACAATGGGTACAGTGTAGCAGTCAAATTGCACACAGCAGGATGATGGCCAGTATGCCACGTAGCAGTCACACAGACACTGGGTACAGTGCAGCAGTCAAAGGGTACACAGCAGGATGATGGCCAATATGTTATGTTGGCCAGTAGGGAGGCAGTATAGTGCAGTGGCTTAAGGCTCTGTGCTGCAAATCTGGTGACATCCAGCAGACCAGACCTGGGTTTGAATCCCACAGCTTCCAGTTGCATACTGTGTGACACTGAGCAAGTCACTTAACTTCCCTGTGCTTCCAGGTTGCTCATGTAAAAAAGCTTTCAGCTTAGTGTGCTACTCCTGGTTAAACAAGTAAAAAAAAAAAAAAGCTTATGTAGGAGTCACACACACACTGGGCACAGTGCAGCAGTCAAAGGCACACAGAAGGATGATGACCAGTGTGCCACGTAGGAGTCACACACATATTGGGTGCAGTGCAGCAAAGGGCACACAGCAGGATGATGGCCAGTATGCCACATTGGAATCACACACACACTGGGTACAGTGCAGCAATCAAAGGGCATACAGTAGGATGATGACCAGTGTGCCACATTGGAATCACACACACACTGGGTACAGTGCAGCAATCAAAGGGCATACAGTAGGATGATGACCAGTGTGCCACATTGGAATCACACACACACTGGGTACAGTGCATCAGTCAAAGGGCACACAGCAGGATGTTGGCCAGTATGCCTTGTAGTAGTCACACACACACACACACTGGGTATAGTGCAGCAGTCAAAGGGCACACAGCACAATGATGATCAGTAGGCCACGTAGGAGTCACACACACACACTGAGTACAGTGTAGCAGTCAAAGGGTATACAGCAGGATGATGGCCAGTACACCATGTAGGAGTATGTGTGCACTGGGTGCAGTGCAGCAAAGGGTATGATGGCCAGTAAGCCATGTAGGAATCACACACACACTGGGTACAGTTCAGCAGTCAAAGGAGATACAGTAGGATGATGACTGGTGTGCCACATAGGACTCACACACACACACACACACACACACACACTGGGTACAGTGCAGCAGTCAAAGGGCACGCAGCAGGATGATGGTCAGTGCACCACATAGGAGTCACACACGCATTGTGTACAATGCAGCAGTCAAAGGGCACACAGCAGGATGATGGCCAGTACACCATGTAGGAGCCACACACACACACACACACTTAGTACAGTGCAGCAGTCAAACAGCACACAGCAGGATGATTGCCAATAGGTCAAGTAGGACTCACACACACTGGGTGCAGTCAAAGGGCACACAGCAGGATGATGAGCAGTAGGCTACATAGGAGACGGAGTCATGTAAGACACAACACACCTTTTTAATTTTTTTTTTTTTTTTTTTTTGAGTAAGGGATTTTTCTCTCCCCCCCAAAGTCCCCTGAGAAAGTATTTCTGGCATGTATTGAAAGATACCACAGAAATGGGTGCTCGGCTGCACACCGTCACACACTGGCTAGGGTATAATGCAGTTAAAAGGCGCACAGCAAGATATGGTGGACAGCATGCCACTTAAGAACCGGACAGAGTCGCGAAACACAAATTTTATTTTATGGGATTTTTCCTCTCCTCCCGAAGTCCCTCCAGAAAATATTCTGTTATGTTTTAATAGATAGCACAGAAATGGGTGCTGGGATGCACACCATCACACACTGGCTAGGGTATAATGCAGTTAAAAGACGCACAGCAAGATATGGTGGACAGCATGCCACTTAAGAACCGGACAGAGTCGCGAAACACAAATTTTATTTTATGGGATTTTTCCTCTCCTCCCGAAGTCCCCCCAGAAAATATTCTGTTATGTTTTAATAGATAGCACAGAAATGGGTGCTGGGCTGCACACAGTCACACACTGGGTAGGTACAGTGCAGTCGAAGGGCACATAGCAGGATGATGGGCTGGCCAGTACGCTATGTAGGAGACGGAGTCACACAACACAGGTAAAAAGGATTTTTCTGTCTCTCCTCTGAACAAGGAAATATTTCTGGCATGTAGATAAAGATACCACAAGGGGTGCTGGGCTGCAGCGGATATGGTCACACACCGGGTACAGTGCAGTCCAAGTGCACACAGCAGGATGATGACCTGTACTGTACACAGAGACCCCCAAGGCTCCCAGTCAGTTAAGTCCACAGTCCCACCTGCCTGTCTACTCCCCTACTCCCTTCCCAACAAACTACTTTGCCACTTACGCCCCTTTTCCTTTGTTATTTCTGCCACACAGAAAAAATGCCTTACACTGGCAGTGCCTGCCTGCCTCTGTACTGTCCAGTATCATTCCAGCAGTAACAGAAAAATGTAAAGGCGCCAAAAGTTGCCAAACAGAGATGCAGAGCAGAAGACACATCTGCTCTACTACTCAATCCAGCTCCATCCGCCCTGTTGCAGTTGCTGCTGTGCAAGAACCAAGTTTGAGTCACATGACTCAACTGTACACATTGTGCCGCTTGCTTGAGTTGGGGCTACAGTACACAACTTTAAATAGTTCCTCCCGAGTCCTCCCTCCCGGCTCTCAGTCCCTCACTCCCAGTGTCTCTATCCTCCCAGCATGTGAGCTGGAGTCAGACTGCACCACCCTCCGAGACCAGATCCCTCCTCCCCCACTAGGAGCGAGCATGTGGAAAGGGCAGGCAGTGACATAGTGACACTGTATTAGCCATGTATATGTACCTGGGGGAAAAAAACAATTCAGACCCTTTTGTGAGCCCTCTAGTGTTCGCGTTCTAAATTAGAACTCGAACACCAGTGTCTGAGGAGGGTTTCCACCTTTGCTGAACTAGTTCCGACAATCCTAGTAATAACTGGCAAATGCCATAATAACCAATTATTATGGCTTTTAAAATGCTCGCACTGCGGACTTCTTTAAAGCAGTAAAAGTCTTAAGCTCCCACACCACTGTGTATGCTAATGAGATTGTCGCCATGGATGCTGTCAGTTTATCAAGGAAATCCTCAGCAAAAGGAGAAGGAAAAGCCAAACCGAAACTCTAGACTGGATATTTTAAAAAAAAAAATTGAACTTATTGGAGAAAACTAAAGTTTCATGTCTGTAGTTTGTGTGGGTTCTCTTTAATGATAGTTTGTTTTCTGTAATGAATTAAGCAGTTGCTTGTCACAGTGAAGTTCTGTAGCAGCAAAAGTAAAAACTTTCATTTGTGAAAAAGTCCCTGCTGCCTAGTTACGTGATCAAAATCTATGCCTGTTGGGCAAAAACACCTAGCACCAGTAATTATGAAAAATAAAGCATGTGTAACTGTGTGCCTATGAGGCTTTTTTAAACACCCTCAGTGTATGATGACTGCATAAACCTCTCGTGCTTCGCTCTCGAGGTTTATGTATCATCACACATCTTAGGTGTGTAAAAAAAACTTACAACACACAGTTATAAATGCATTATTCTCTATATACAGTAATTATCGACCAGTGTTTTTTCCCTAAGAGAAACCTGGTTATAATTTGACGTTATAACCAGCTGGTTAAAATGGCAAACATGCACTGAGTTTCCCTCCTTCTGCTCATACACAAGCAGATGCTTTCCACTTCCTGATTGCCGGACCACCACCGCCACTACTGCTCAGCGGTAAGTAAATTTGACAAAAAAGGAAAAATAAAAAAATTAAAAAAACTTGCATCTCAGTACAACAGACTTTTTTTTAATTTAACAGAGAAATGGAGATGTCTTTGCAGCCACAGGAGAGTGGATCACTTCATCCTCACAGTACCCAGCTCAACACCACTGTATCTATATTTTATAAAATTGCTGTGCTGAAAAAACACTGTTCAGCAATTATATAAAATGAAGGTTGGGTAGGGGGTTTTAACTCAAATTTTACACCCACCCCTCAGTGTAGGATGCCTTTATAAACCCCTCGAGCTTCACTCTCGGGGTTTATGTGGCATCCCACACCTCAGGGTGGGTGTAAAATCTTGTTATAACCCCTTACTCCACCATTATTCTCTATATAACTACTGGTGACCCCCTTTGTCACACGGTTAACACATCGCTTTCAAATACCGTAATAACTAGAAAAACAGTTATTACAGCCTTCTCAACATGTTCTTTCACTAGCAGAGTCCACGAGCATCAGTCATTTGAAGTACACCACCACGTTGACTCTTGCGTTGTGTATGGGCGGGCCGAACAGTTTGGGAAGCATGATGACTCCATTTGTTGCTTAGTGACGAGCTGCTAGACCAACTGATACTTTCCCTAGTGTAAGTCTTTTCTATTAATTTTTTTAAAGTATTTATCTGGTTGATCCTACCTTTACTTCTTGAGTTATAAAATGTATCTTGTTGATCCTGCTATGTGTGGGGTTCGGGAAATCGTCACTGCCAGTCCAACCCATGCAGTCACCAATGGGACTGTAGCTGACTGGGCTGGCTGGCTTCTGACACCGCAACTTAAGCACAGTTCAACACTTTAATTTTTAAAAAGGAAAAAGAGAGAGTGTGTGTGTGTGTGTGTGTGTTTGTGTTTGTAAGAGAGAGACAGAGAGGGAGACAGAACTGCTTCAGTATCTTTGGCATTCACTTCTTTGCACCAGTAATTATAACACATAATAGATAGACAACTGTGTTCTTGTGGATTTTATTTTACATGCCCTCGGTATGTAATGACCTCATAAACCTTTCGAGCTTTGCTCTCGAGGTCTGTGAATCATCACACACCAAGGGTGTGGAAAAAAATCCATAAAACACAGCTGCCTATCCATTATTCTCTACATATCATAAAGCCTGCTGTATCACACTCTCCCATACATTATTCTATATATATCACATGCCCTGCCCACACACTGTTCCATACATTATGCTAAACGGTAGTCACCATGCTGTATCACACACTCTCCCATACATAATTCTATATATTACGTGCCCTGCTGTATCATACAATCTCCCCACATTGTATATCGCTTCTATATCACATTAGCACCAGTGTTGCTGAGAAAGGAAATTCTAGTCCCAGTTGGATACTGCTGTTTGTGTTTTGGCTGACACTAGGTTGATTCATAATATGTAAGGACGTGAAGATTTTGCAGCAGTGATTCTATAAAATGCTCACTCGGTTCAAGAATTTTTGTCATGTCAAGTGCCTGTCCCATGTAGTGCACTCAAGAGTTTGAAAACAACGTGATCAGGTTGAAATGAAAAACTATAACTGTGCACCATATTTTTATAAATACTAGAAACATGCGACCAAAATCCTGGTATCAGTTGGAGAAGTAATACAGCATGTTCACCTAACATAAAGAATAGTATGTCCATGAAACTGGAGTGTTTGAAATATAAGTATGTACTACACTGTATGTAAATACTGGCTAGCAGATCAATGCGCCACTGCATTCTTATCTCTATCATATAAAGAAATGGAACCAAGTGCAAAGACTTTGCTGATGTGTTCAGTTGCAGAGTGGAGTGCAACCAAAATGATGAGGTGTACAGTATGGGGGATACTATGAGGAGAATCTGGAGGCCCTTAACATGTTCACACTGGAAAAAAGGAGGCAGACAGAGGACATGATCACAATCTTTCTCATACTCAAAGGTATCGGCAAAAATCAAACAGTCAGTGATGTAAGGAGAGGAGCAGGGGTAAGACTGACATCTTAGGCATTGGCGGGCATCCCCAGGAGGTAGTGGAGAAGCAGGGGCTCAGCCGGTCAAGTACAGTGAGGCAGCTGTTCACTCCTGTTGTTGGTTTCACTGCTGGGAGGGCAGAAGGTAACTGGTACATCACAGTCTATTAGCAGATGGCAGAGACCGGACTTGGTGACCTGCAGACCCAGGTTCAAATCCTGACAGAAACAAGTATGCTCTCTGTGTCCCTGAGCATGTCTTTTAACTTTCCAGTGCTACAATCTATCCAGTTGTGAAGTGGAGCAAAAAGAGAACCCCAAGAAATATCAGATAGTGCACCTCAGCTGAGCTACCCTTGTAAATAAATTGTAACAAAAAATAAAAAATAAATTAACAAATAATATAAATCAAATGAAAGGTAGGAGCCACGTAATTCATGTTTGATGGCAGTATGTTTCCAAGATATACAAACAGATTCAGTTTTTGAAATATTGGTCCTTGTAAGAATAGATCCAGAAGCAAATGGTTTGATATCTTTTATTGGACCGACATAGATGTTACAAAAAGAACAAAGTGCTTAAGCTTTCGGACTAACAAAGTCCTTTATCTGAAGCTTATGACAGTTATTCCGAAGCTCTCATACTACTAACACCCAGATCATACGTAAAATACCAGAAAGAATTCTCACTGGTTTAAAATGAGTATTTTAAACCAGTGAGAATTATTTCTGTTTTTTATGTTTGCTTGTGCGCATGCTCAAGAAACATGTTGTGACAGCTTGCTGGAGGAGCAGGTTGTGGAGGTGCGGTCGTGTTGTGGCCAATGCTGCCACTGCTTTTGGGAGCTTGTGTCTGTGGTACCACTAAATGAGCATGCTGTCTATGACAGCAGCTCAGAAGCGTGCCACCAGCTTGAAATGATTTCGCCGCTGTAATGAGGGAGCACCCTCATTGCAGGGGCGTGTCGACCCTGGTGTTACATTTCAATAAACATGGTGGCGGCTGTCGCCGTCCACCTCTCACAGTCCCAGGAAAGCTGACATGGGGGTGCCCAATCCCTCTGTTGGCATGGCCCCTCCCCAGTTCATTTGCCAATGGAGGAGCCCAATCCCTGTCAGCATGATGTCCCCACATAATTTGTCTGCCGGGGGGGGGTGCCCAATCCCCCTTGGCATCATGCCCCCTCTAAACACAGACCCTTTTTCTTTGCCGATGGGGTGCCCAATCCCCATCAGCTCCAGTCCCCTTCCCCAAAAATACAGGTGGCACACTGGGAGCCCACCCCAGTGTGTTAAATGTACCTGTAAAACAAGAAAACCTTCCCTCAAAGTTTTATTTTTTTTTTTAAACCTGCAAACAAGAAAACGGTCCCTCTTTGTCTGCGGTGCCCCCCTCCTTCAACCCGCACCCACCCTCTGTGCCCACCTCTCCACACCCCTCACCCCATACTTACCTCCGAGCCCGGTGCAACTTTCTTCAGTGGAGCGGAACACATCTGCACTCTTTAAATCTGACCGTGAACTGAAGAAATGCTGGTAAGCTGTGTAGCAGCATAAATGGGCGGGTGGGGGTTCAACAAGTGGATATCTTGATAATTTTGTGACTTTTAGCACCAAATTTTAAACATGGGGTTTCTTGGGACCCCACCTCATGAACTGAGTCACTGTCATGTCGTTATTCAGTCCTGAAAGGTAATTTATTTATTTATTAGATCATTGGTTTACAGACCTTTGAGTCAAAGACTCATTTACAAAGGCACCTTGTCAAGACAGCAATACATCACAGCAAACAAAACAGTACAGTACAGTACAGTACAGAATGCTTAGATTAAAAAAGCAACCAGTGTTACAGGAATTCACTAGTGGTACAAGCTTGGTAGTAGGTAGATCACAGTAGTCACAATATAGGTACACGTGTACCACGTCAGGTTGCAACCAGAGATATTTTATTACATTAGTCAGCAGATGTTGCCTGAGATCCCATGCATATACAGCAAAAGTAGACAGGGCAAACCCAGCCTAGGGGTGAGGGTAAGGAGTAGGTGGGGGATTATGTGCAGTTGCAGCAGCGACTGCTTGTCAGATGGCTTCTGAGGGAGACCTTGAAAGGACCAAGCTTAGTGGAGTCAGTTATGTTGACTGGGACGAAATTGAACTAGGAGGGAGCCTGATAGCAAAAGGATCTCTGGGCCATAGAGGTCCTTACCCTGGGGACAATAATGGAGGTTCTGACAGTGCTGTGGGTGGAGACTGAGGGGGAGACATCCTGCAGGGAGATGGCGACCCCGGGGGGGGGGAGCCCTAGCAGGGTCTTTTTTACAAGAAGGCAGGTTTGGAAGCGGAGTCTTTCTTCAAGGTTGAGCAAGTTGGTGGTGGAGTACAGCAGGCACGTATGGGTGCGCCTAGGGGCTCCCAGCATTAGGCTGCAGGCCTTGTTTATAGAGAGCTGGATTCTTGCAAGTGCAGTGTTGTCGGCTGCAGCATAGATGGGCAGCCCATAGTCGATTAGCGACAGGACAGAGGAGGTGATTGCTAATCTAAGGGCCTCTTGTGGTAGGCAGTCCCTATGGCGGTATAACAGTCCAATCCTGACATTGGTGGCAGCAGAAAGGGCATTGATATGGAAATGGAAGACGCTTGCCAAATCAAAGATAATGCTCAGATACTTGTAGAAGGAAACCTGCTCAGTGGGGTTTAGTGTGCTAGGCAGTATCATGAGAGGGGCACCACTGGCTTTCCTTTGGCAATGCGAGAAGAGCATAGCTTTGGTCTATTTTAGGTTCAGGACTAGCCTTCATGATGTGAACCAATGCTCAGGTCTATCAAAAGCTTGTTGGAGGGTGGCCTGGAGTGTGTTGGTGTTGGGGTCAAGCGATAAGAGGCCAGTCATTCACAGAGGAGGATCTTACTTGGACAGGCCGAAGGGAGGGAGTCACTTCGTGGAGTCACCTTCTGGGACTGATTAATGAAATTACAGTGTCATGGCTCATGAGGTGGGCTCCCAAAAGCCTATGTTGCAAATCTGGTGAAGAAATTCCCAAAAATGACTGTGTTATGAGCGTGCATTGTGCAGTTCCCATGCACGCTCATAACTTCTAGAATTTTTAATATTTTCAGTCCAGATTTTCAATGTTGCCATTTTTCCATGCCTCTTTATGAACAGTACAGCTCTTGTTTTTCACTTCTGGCTCAAAATGTGTTTTCGCACATGTGGCACACAGTGGCAAGGTCACTGTGCGAAATCAATGATTGGGACAGATTAAGAAAATCACAGTGACAGTGTTCATAAGGAGAGGTCCCAAAAAGCCCATGTTGCAAATCTGGTGAAAAAAGTCCCCAAAATGACTGTGTTACCAACATGCATTGCACAGTTTCTACGCACGCTTGTAACTACGCCAATTTTTTATATTTTTTACTCCAGATTTTCAACATTGTCATTTTTGCACACCGCCTGATGAACAGAAGAGCTGTAATTTTTCACACCCTGCCTGAAACATGTTTTCGCACCTGTGGCACACAATGGGCACAGTTGCTGTGCGAAATCAACGTTCAGGACAGATTAAGAAAATTACAGTGCCACTGTTCATAAGTGGAGGTCCCAAAATGCCTATGCTGAAAATCTTGTGTAGAAAATAATTGCATTATGGGTGTGGTTTACGCAGCTTCTACGCATGCTCATAAGTTCACCAATTTTGTTATATTTTCACTCCAGATTTTCAACATTACCATTTTTTTACACCTCCTCATGAACAGTACAGCTATCATTTTTAACATCCTGTTCAAAATGTGTTTTCACACCTGTGGCGCCAAATGGCATAGTTGCTGTGAAAAATCTCCTTTCGTCTAACGAACTGATAGTGTCACTGTTCATGCAGTGGAGTCACAAAAAGCCCATGTTGAAAACTTGGAGTGAAAATACCAAGAAACTCCAAGGTGGTTAGGGTTTCCAACCATAACACCCTACCCTGTAGGGAATGACAGGCATCAGGGGTGTGATTTGGGATTGTCAACAGTAATGCTCACTGCATTCCACCCCACCCCCACCCTGCAGCCAGTGACAGGCATCAAGATGTGCCTTGGACTCTTTGGCCCCAAAGTTCACCCTGTTCTCCTATACTGCACCCATTTCAGTGTATTTCCTTATGGAATGGGGTGAGTGTCAAGCCCGAACACCCCAAGGTACACCTCGACACTTGTTGGTGTCTGCCGGGTAGGGTGAGGTGAAATGGTGTGAGCGTTATGGGCAATGACCCAAAGGCACACCCCAATGCCTGTCCATCTCTGCAGGTTGGGGTTGGGGTCACTTCAATACTTCACTGCCTTTCCTATTCTGCATCTGTCTAACTCCTGCACTTCTAATGCTAATTCCAGCAAGCAAACATTCGGCATTGACAAATTCTTGTTTATGTATGATCTGGGTGTTAATAGTTTGAGAGTTTCTGAATAACTGTCATAAGCTTCTGAGGAAGGACTTCTTTTTTTTTTTATCCCCCTTCTCTCTGGCGTGGTGGGACTTCTTCTGGGTTACCCTAGACTGAACTTCCCTAATCCCTCCCCGGGTAACTAGCATGGTGCCGCTTGGACTTACCTCCATGCTGCCTCGCCCTACACGCGCGGAGGAGAGTGGTACCGCACTTCACCCCTCCAGTCCATTAGTCTTTGTCAGGTGGTCCATCTGCGACGACCATTGGTAGCCCGGTTATGGGTTATCTGGGGCAGTCGGGACCCGTCTACGTCCTCCACGCCAGGCGCCTTTTTCCATTTTTCTCCCCCACAGGTCGTGAGCGCTCTGGGGAAACCTAGGAGCGACACACTGCGTGCGCTTGCTTCCGGTTTCCGGCCCATGTCCTCCCACCCCTTTATGCGGTCCCGCTACACCACCACCCGTGGCCACTCAGGTGGCGGTCGAGCTGCGGGACAGGCATCCCCTCCCTCCCCAGAGGAGGAAAGTAGCCGTTGGTAGCCGATCCTCCTTTCCCGTCGCCCTCCAGCTACCCGGTCCATTCGAACCCGTCGCTGAGCTGCAGTTGAACATAACTGTCATGCCAGCTGGCTGGCCTCTGAGGAAGGACTTGATAGTCCGAAAGCTTAAGCACTTTGTTCTTTTTGTAACATCTATGTTGGTCCAATAAAAGGTATCAAACCATTTGCTTCTGTCAAGATATACAAAGTTATGAGAGAGAGGAAGGCCCAGGCTCATTGAGTCCCAACTCATGTTTCACTCTTTGGCTCTTAAGGAGCAAATAATGAGAAACAGACAAGTGTGTGGTCACAGCGGCAGGGATCCCTGCTGACACATAACTAAACTAGCACTGAGTGGAGCAGCGGGCATGCATAACTACTAACACATGGTTTAACTGGCAGTGAGTAGACAGATGCACACTGGAAAGGCGGAGGTATAAACAATGAACCAAATGACGTTAAATTATGATGAATCAGCAGTTCAAAGCTGATTTTAACAGCTGGAATATTAACCCACGTTTGCTAAAATGCATTCCTTGGACCGATTGCTCCATTTATTATGGTTCTGAATGGGCTGACTCAGCAGGCTTAGGGTTTGAAGCATGGAAGCAGGATGGGTAGGAAGTGACAACAGAAAAATAAAAAGTAGAAATTAGGGGGAGATTTTCCAAAACTGAGAATCCCATTTCCACAGATTGCATGACTTTTAGCACTTTTTTCCTTTTTATTTTTTATATCAAGTCTCTTCCCGGCCCCCCATACCACCACCATCTTCTGCCATCTGGCTTTTCTACCAGTGACTTCACAGCCCCATCTGCTGCTCCCATTACTGTTAAAGCCAGTGGAGATCCACAAAGTGTGAAGCCAGAGAGTACCAGTAACCTCACAGCCCCATCTACTGCTCCCCCACTGTCAGAGCCAGTAGAGATCCATACAGTGTGGGGCCTCAGCATATCAGCGACGTCCCAGTCCCCACCTGCTGCTCTCTCAATGTCAGAGCCAGTGGGAATCCAGACGGTGTGATGCTGGAAAATACCATCAACCTCCCAGCCCCATCTGCTGCCCCCCCCCCACTGTTAGAACCAGTGGGGATCCACACGGTGTGGGGTCTGAGAGTACCAGCGACCTCCCAGCCCTTATCTGCTGCTCCCGCCACTGTCAGAGCCAGTGGTGATCCACATGGTGTGGGGCCTGTGAATACCAGTCATCTCACAGCCCCATCTGCTGCCCCTTTCACTGTCAGAGCCAGTGGGGATCCACATGGTGTTGCGCCTGAGAGTACCAGCGATATTTCAGCCCCCATCTGCTGCTCCCCTCACTGTCAGAGTCAGTGGGGTTCCACATGGTGTGGGGCCTGAGAGTACCAGCGACATCCCAGCTCCCATCTGCTGCTCCCCCCATTGTTAGAGCCAGTGGGGATCCACATGGTGTTGAACTGAGAGTGCCAGAGACTTCTCAGCCCCCATATGCTGTCCCCTCCACAGTGGGGTACCAGATTTTGGGATGCCAAAAAGAGGACACTTAGTCCCTCCCCCACTGAGCCCTTGAGCCAGACCCTGGGTAACTAGGTTTAAAATCTCCACCACCTTCACAGCCCATTTACAAGGAGGTGCTCGGTAGGGGAGAGTAAAAAAATTATTAAAATAATAATAATACAACAGGACAGAGAAGGTATATGAAGAATATTTGGCAGCTGGAAAAGAGGACATGTCCTCACAAAACAGGACATCTGGTAAGTGGTAACACTACCTCTACTGTCAGAGCCAGTGGGGAGCCACACAGTGTGGGGAATAAGTACCAGTGACCTCACAGGCCCATCTGCTTCTCCCCCCAGAGCCAATGGGGATCCACTAGTGTGGAATATCAGAGTACCAGCCCCTTCCCGGCCCCCATCTGCTGCTCCCCCCACTGTCGGAGCCAGTGGGGTTCCACATAGCGTGGTGCCTGAGAATACCAGTGACCTCCCAGCCCCCATCTGCTGCTCCCTTCATCGTCAGAGCCAGTGGGGATACGAACATATGAAATTTGCCAGCAGATAAAGTCTTAGAGGTCTATCAAGTCTGCTCGAATGTGCAGCTAGCACCCCTTATTCTGCAGCTGCCCCTCCCTTCCACTCTTCCCCTTCATTGACCCTCCCCCTTGTCCTGTCCCATCCCCTTTTGAAGCAGTCCGCTGTTCTACTGGATGCCACTTCTGCAGGTAACGCATTCCACCCAGCCACCACCCTCTCTGTAAAAAAGTGTCTCCTCATCTCCCTCCTGAACCTTCCTCCCTCCAGTCTCATATCATGGCCCCTCCCGTACTTTGAACAGCCCCTCTATACCTGTCTTGTTTATTCCTTTCAAGTACTTAAAGGTTTAAATCATGTCCCCTCGTCCCTCCTCTCCTCCAGTGAGTACATGTTCAACTCCCTCAGCCTCCTCTTGTATGATAAGTCCCCCAGCCCCTTGATCATCTTTGTCACCTTGCGCTACACCTCCTCCGGTAACTTAATGTCCCTCTTCACATATGGGCGCCAGTACTGCATGCAATACTCTAGGTGCAATCTAACTAATGACCTATACAATGGCAGAATCACTTCCTTCCTCCTCGAGGATATACCCCTTGCAATACAACCCAGCACTTTGTTGGCCTTTGCAGCTGCCTTCCTACATTGTGCTGAGTTGTTCATTGACCCTGTAATGAGCACCCCCAGATCCTTCTCCTCCTTTGTCCGGGCTAGCTGCACTTCCCCCTGCTGGTAACTCCTCCTTGGGTTCTTCATCCCAAAATGCAGTACCTTGCACTTTTTAGCATTAAACCCCAGTTGCCAGGTGTCTAACCAGGTTTCAAGCTTTGCCAGATCATCCTGCAACGCCTGCCATCCTCCTAGGTCATCCACTACTGCTTCTACCTTGGTATCATCAGCAAACAGACTGATCTTGCTCTTGATGTCCCAGGATATGTCTGCAATGAATATCCCAAACACTGGTCCCAACACCGTGCCCTGTGGAACACCGCTCCTCACTACCCTTGGGTGTGACAGCTCCCCACCCACCGCCACCACCCTCTGTTGCCTTCCCTGAAGCCAGTTCCCAACCCATCTCACCAGCTTTGCACCTGCCCCTGTGCCTACTAACTTACTTCCCAGCCTTCCATGCGGCATCGAGTTGAATGCCTTACTGAAGTCCAGATACAGGACATCCACTGCATGGCCCCTGTCCAGTTGCCTAGTTAGTTACCCAGTCATAGAACTCCACCAGGTTGGTTTGGCAGGATCTGCCCCGTATTAAGCCATGCTGTCTGCTGTCCTGTAGTCGTTTGGCTTCTAGGGGGGGTAACCAGCTTTTTCTTCAGGATAGTCTCCATCAGTTTACCCATGATAGATGTGAGGCTCACTGGTCTGTAGTTTCCCGGTTCATCCTTGGGGCCACTCTTGTGGAGGGGCACCACATGAGCCATCCTCCAGTCCTGAGGTACACACCCCGAATGTAGTGAGGCATTAAATAGGTCTGCCAAAGGTCCCGCAAGGACCTCTTCCAGCTCCTTCAGTACTCTGGGGTGGATGCCATCTGGGCCTGGTGCCTTGTCCACCCTCAGTGCCTTCAAACCCTCCTGAACTCTGCCCTCCATGATTTCCCCATCTGTCACCCCCCATTTCTGCCATTTCTCCCCTTGGGTGTCACCCCCCTCTTCTCTTTAGTAAATACTGAGCAGAAGTACTCATTTAGTGCTTCTGTCTTATCACACCCTGCTTCCACCCAACCCCCCTCCTTCCTAATCTTTACTATGTGGTCCTTACAGCTCCTTTTCTCCCTGATGTAGCTAAAGAAGTCCTTCTCCCCCTTCTTAATGCCTTGTGCCAGCCTGAGTTCCGTAGATGCCTTGGCTCCCCTTACTGCCCTTGTCACCTCCTTCGATTCCATCAAGTATTCCTCCCTGTCCTCCCCTCTCCCTGTTTTCTTGTACTTCTTAAAGGCAGATCTTTTCCTCCTTACCTTTTCCATGACCTCCTTGCTCAACAAGCTCGGTTTCTTAGCCCTAGACTTTTTGCCCTGGGCCTTGCAGCAGGTTTTGGTTGCCTCCACTATCCCCAGCTTTATGAGCTCCCACCTCTGGTTAGTGTCCATACTAGACTGAATTCTGGCCAGGTACCCTTTTACCACTTCCCCTATCCTCCCAAAGTCGGTCCTCCTGAAGTCCAGCACTCTTGTGCCAGATTCCACTCCTTCCTTGCCCATATTCAACGTGAGCCATACTGAGTGGTGGCCACTCCCTGACAGCGGTTCCTCCACTGTAAGTTCTCTCACAAAGTCCCCATTTGCCAGCACAAGGTCAAGGGTGTTCCCTAACCTGATTGGTTCACTGACCATTTGCAGCAGGAAGCTGTCCTGGAAGGCATCCAGCAGTACCTGCTCCCTTCTGTTCCTGGTTGTTGGGGTACTCCAGTCCACTCCTGGCATGTTGAAGTCCCCCACAATCACCACACTACCCTTCTCGCAGATTCTCCTGATCTGTCCTGCTAGTTCCCTGTCTAACTCCTCTGTCTGAGATGGTGACCTGTACACCACTCCCATTCTAAGAATCCTATTCTTGGAATCCTGGATTTGCATCCAAATTGACTCCGTACTACCCTCCTACCCTTTCTCCCTTACACACTTCAGTCCTTCCTTCACATATAGTGCCACACCCCCTCCTTTCCTAATCACCCTGTCCCTACGAAATAGCCTGAACCCTGGTACAGACAGGTCCCAGTCATTGTATTGGGTGACCCATGTTTCTGTGACGGCTGCGATGTCCACCTCTCCCTCTGCCATTAGCACCTGTAACTCTGCAGTTTTCCTCCCAAGGTTCCTAGCATTATGGGTAACCATCTTCCACCCTTCCCCCCTCCCATCCTGCCCTCCTTTACTAGCATCACCAATAGTGCTTGCCATTTGTCCTTTGTCACTGTAATGGGGGGGTAAGATCATATGGTTTCCCAGCCTGTGGTCTCTGCATGTCTCTTGCCCAGTTGCCACCCCCCACTCCTAGTTTAAATTCCCTACTTCCTCTATGCACTCCTCCATCCTCTGTGTCAACACTTTCTTTCCCTCCTCACTCAAGTGCAGTCTGTCCTTGGCATAGAGACTACTGTTCTCCCAGGTCCCTCCCCCAACAGCCCATACCCTTCAGCACAACACCAGGTTCTTAGCCATCCGTTAAATTCCTCTATTCTCAGCTTTCTTGTTGTGCTTGCCTTGGGCACTGGAAGTATCTCCGAAAAGATTACTGATCTTCCTGCCCCCTCACATACTTGTCCTAGTCCCTCAAACCTCCTCTGGACTATATATACTGTCTTGTGAGCCAGGTCGTTCATCCTAAGATGTATAATTAAATGAGGCTTGTCCCTACCCCTTCTAGCATATTTCAGAACAGATTGTCCCACCCTTTCTGATGTTATTCCTGGCATGGCCTCCACCCAAATGAGACTATGCCTCTCCCCCTTGCTACCCAACCGGACTCGTCTTAGTATTGAGTCCCCCAGCACTAAGATTCCACCACTCTTACTCCCTGCTTGCTTCCATTCATCTCCCTCTCTCATTTATCTCTCTTCTTCCTCCTGCACATTATTTCCCCCTTTTGCCCCTGTTGCAATTCTCCCAGCAGAACTTCCCCCCACTCCAGTTTGGTCCAGGCATTTATCAATTACTCCTCTAATTTCATAATTTCCCTCCTCCACCTTCTTCCTCCCTAGCAGTGCAAAACTATTTTCTGAAGACCCTTCACAAATGCCCGCTCCCTCTCTCTTCATAGTTACCTGTTCTCTCCTTTTCACTCCATGACTTTTGCCACTTCTTCACCTCACCTCACAAGTCCCTATCTCCTCCTTCCATTTGTCTTTTGTCTCCTGACCTGGTTTCCCTGGCAATCGTTCTTCCTGGCCTGGGCCCCCTTGTCCCTGCTTCCCTTCTTCTGACCCTCTCCTCACCACTGTTGGCTTAAATCGCCCTCCCTCATCTCCCCTTCTTCCTCCCTCCAGTATTGGGCTAAACCCACCCGCAATCTGCCTTGCATGTCTTAGTTCCTCCTACAGATCCTCAATCTCCTTTCTAAGTTTCTCTATGTGGTTGCACACTAAACACCTTCCCACACTCCAGGCAATTTTTAGAAAGATTGGTGCACCGCAGCTGTTGCAGTCTACCACCCTACCCATTGCTGTTGTTGCCCACCAGCGACCCCACCCCACCCTTCCAGATGCAGGATACCAAACACTCCCCCCTCTATCAGTGCAAAACATTATTTTCTTTATTTCCCTTACCCCCTTTGTTGCACACGTTTAGATAGATTGAGCAACTGCTTTTTATATTCCTAACCTTCCTATCCCCACTCAAAAAGAGACTTTAAGTAGCTATTGCACAACCTTCTTCAAACTCCTACTCCTTCTTTCCACAATGCAACAGCAAAGCAAAGAAGTAACAATGAAAGCTCCTAGATTTGGAGTTACTTCTCTTCCACTGAGATAGCAGTCACCTCTTCACTCGCTGCTGTTCCATTCCTGGATGTCTGCTTCTGCTATGACAGGTGGATATCCTTTGCCCGTTTGAGGAAGTGACGTCAGAACTCCTGGTATAAAGGAAATCATGGACCAGGGGCGGGTGGGGTAGGATCAACTCAAGTCTTCCAGAAACAATCAGGTAGCTGAGGCCCCTGGTCAGACCATTAGCACCCTTCCCCCACTATGCACTAACCTTTGCAGCTAGTGAAATCAGCAAAAATTAATCAGAGTTCTACTCAAAGCCCCCAAAATAGGTTTGCTACCAAAATAAACAGGTCTCCAATTCAAACAGTTTCACCAACAACACATCAAAATAGGCTTGAAATTAGAAGATATAGGTCTCTGATTCAAAGAAACAGCCCCAGTTAAATCATACCAAATAGGTTTTAAATCAGGAGAAATAGGCCTTTACAAATGCAACCTGCTACACAGTGAAACATCAAACAAATGAGCCCACTTATAGCCACCAAAACAGTTTTCAAAATTCCAACAGCCCCAAAACAATACCCTGCTAGCCCCATAGAAGTAGTAAGAAAGAAAAGAGAAATAACCTTCTACCAAGTAGAATCCACAAGAAACAATGTAAAAACAAGAAGCTACTGTACTGTAACAAATCTGATCCTTTCCCTTCTAGTTCCTTCTGAGAAGCCAAAGCAACACAAGGGATACACACAGTGTGGGGCGTCAGAGTACCAGCCCCCTCCCAGTCCCCATCTTGTGCTCTCCCAAACTCTTGGAGCCAGTGGGGATCCACATGGTGTGGGGCATCAAGAGTACCAGTGACCCCCCCAGCCCCATCTGTCGCTCCCACCACTGTCAGACCCAGTGAGACTCCACACGGTGTGGGGCCTGAGACTACCATCAACCTCCCAGCCTCATCTGCTGCTCTTCCCCTATTGTCAGAGCCAGTTGGAATCCACATAGTATGCGGCCTGAGAATTCCAGTGACCTCACAATCCCCATCTGCTGCTCTTCCCACACTGTCAGAGCCAATGGGGATCCACACAGTTTTGGACCTGAGAGTACCAGGAACCTCCCAGCCCCATCTGCTGCTCCCCTCACTGTCAGAGCCAGAGGGGTTCCACATGGTGTGGGGCATCATAGTACTAGTGACCTCACAGCCCCTTCTGCTGCTCCACCAATTGTCAAAGCCAGTGGGTATCCCGATGATGTGCAGCATGGAAGTAACAGTGACCTCCCAGCTACTATCTGCTGTCCTCCTCACTGTCAGAGCCAGTGGGGATCCACACGGTGTGGGGCATGAGAATGCCAGTGACTTCACAGTTCCATCTGCTGCCCCCCCCTCACTGTCAGAGCCAGTGGGGATCCACACAGTGTGGGGCCTGAGAGTACTAGTGACCTCCCAGCCCCATCTGCTGCCCCGTTCACTGTCAGAGCCAGAGGGGTTCCACACGGTGTGGGGACTGAGAGTGCCAGTGACCTCACAGCCCCATCTGCTGCCCCTTCACTGTCATGGCCATTGGTGATCCACATGGTGTGGGGCCTGAGAGTACCAGTGACCGCCCAGCCCCCAGCTGCTGCCTCTCTCACTGTCAGAGCCAGTGGGGATCTATATGATGTGAGGTCTATGAGTACCAGTGACCACCCAGCTCCCATCTGCTGCCTCTCTCACTGTCAGAACCAGTAGGCTTCCACATGGCATGGGGCCTGAGAATGCCAGTGACCTCCCAGCTCCCATCTGCTGCCTCTCTCACTGTCAGAGCCAGTGGGGATCCACACAGCGTGGGGCCTGAGAATGCCAGTGACCTCCCAGCCCCATATGCTGCTCCCTTCACTGTCACGGCCAGTGGGGATCTACATGGTGTGGGGCCTGAGAGTGCCAGGAACCTCCTAGCCCCATCTGCCACCCCCTCAATATCGGAGCCAGTGTGGATCCACACAGTGTGGAACCTGAGAATACAAATGACCTCTTAGCCCCTATCTGCTGTCCCCCTCCACTGTCAGAGCCAGTGGGGATACGCACGGTATGGGGCCTGAGAGTACCAGCGACCACAGAGCCTCATCTGCTGCCCCTTTCATGGTTAGAGCCAGTGGGGATCCACACAGTGTGAGGCCTGAGAGTACCAGCGACCACACAGTCCCCATCTGGTGCCCCCTTCACTGTCAGAGCCAGTGGGGATCCACAGTGTGAGGCCTGAGAATACTAGTGACCCCCCATTCCCTATCTGCTGCCCCCTCACTGTCAGAGCCAGTGAGGATCCACACAGTATGGGGCCTGAGAGTACCAGCAACCTCCCAGCCCCCATCTGCTGCCTCCCTCACTGTCAGAGCCCATTGGGATCCACATAGTGTGGGGCCTGAGAGTACCACTGACCTCCCAGCCCATCTGCTGTCCCCTTGACTGTCAGAGCCAGTGTAGATCCACATGGTGTGGGGCCTGAGAGTGCCAGTGTCCTCAGCCCCATCTGCTGCCCCCTTCACTGTCAGAGCCAGTGTGGATCTACATGGTGCAGGGTCTGAGAGTGCCAGTGACTTCACGGCCCCATCTGCTGGACCCTTCACTGTCAAAGTCAGTGGGGATCCACATGGTGTGGGGCCGGAGAGTACCAATGATCTCGGTGCCCCATCTGCTGCCCCCTTCACTTTCAGAGCCAGTTGGAATCCACATGGTGTGGGGCCTGGGAGCACCAATGATCTCACAGCCCCATCTGCTGCCCCTTCTCTGTAAAAGCAAGTGGGAATCCATTCTGTGTGGGGCCTGAGAGTACCAGGGTGATGTCATGTTATGATGTATACATGCATTTGCATGTTCACCTTGCAGCCAGGCCTCTTCTTTAAACTTCAGTCAGAAGGTAATTAGAGCTGTGCAGTCAGTTGGCATCATGTTGAATGGCATTGTGGTCCGTGGTTTAAGTGGAGTTTTAAAGTGTGAAAATAATTTGCTTGGGGACAATTGGAACCTAATCTAGAAAGGGGACCCTGTAGAAATGTATATTCCTCTCAGGAATTGAGATTAAAATAGTTTGAATCTCTAACTAAAATGGAGATTTTTGGAAAAAAGAAATAAGATTCTACTCTTTCTCTTAGGACTGGAAGGAGGCTGTTTTAGCTCAGCAGAGCTCTGGTCCTTTTAAAACTAAATGCATCCTTCCTAATGAAGGTAAATATGGGCTCTTAAGATATGGAATGAATGATATTGTAGGGAGATATACTTCAAATAATTCAAAACCACTATATACTATTAAAATATTTTTTTTTCCTGTTTTAACTTTAGATGGGGGGATAGAGCACTGAAGCAACTGTGCCTTCTCCCCCCCCATACTGGTTTTTTCAAGCATTAGACAGGACACCAAATATTTAGGACATTGAAAGTGGCACCACTGCAGATACTTTTTGCAGGTTAGTTCCTCCTAAATAAAATCACTTATAAAATACATTTATTGGTAAGTATAAATATAAGAGACATAAATACATAAATTTATTCATTGCAAATCGAGTTTACAACCTTTGAGTCAGAGACTCATTTACAAAGCCACCTCATCACAGGGGAGGCAGACATCACAGTTATTACAGTGCACATTAAAACAGAGGATAACATTACGGGTGCAGTAAAAGGAACATTTAACATAGATACACTTAGGTTACATAATGTAGTAGTCTGTATGTTACTTAGGTTACATAATGTTACAAAATTGTAAGTTACACTCATGGATGTAGTAGGTCCTCAGAGAAGACAGTGGGTTACATCCCTGTTTGGACCTAGTAGGGAAGGAGTGGGTCTGAGGGAGGGAGAGGCTGTCTAGTGGACGTTGTTGAGTCAGGGGGCAAGGTGGGCAGGTACCACAGGTTACAACAGGGGGTTAGTTGCACCTACAACAGCGGGTATTAAAGATATGGTTCCAAAGGGCTATTTTGAAGGAGCCAATTTTTGGCAAGTTGGAGATGCAGCTAGGAAGGGAATTGAACCAGGTGGGGGCTCGGTAGAGGAAGGATCTCTGGGCAAGAGAGGTCTTGGTCTGGGCACCTTGAAAGTGGCCTTAACAGAACTACAGGTGGTGACAGACAATGATGACTGCTGTAGGGAGGTGGAGACCCCTGGGGGGGAGAGTCCTAGCAGTAATTTTTTTAGCAAGAAAGCAGGTCTGGTAGAGCAGTCGGTCCTCAAAGTTGAGAAGACTGGTGGTAGTATAGAGAAGGCAGGTGTGAGCTCGGCTGGGGGCACCAGTCAGGAGCCTACAGGCCTTATTGATGGAGAGTTGGATTTTGGAGAGGGCAGTGTTGTCAGCTGCGGGTAGATGGGCAAGCCATAGTCTACGAGGGACAAGACGGAGGAGGTGGTGGTAGCCTGAGGGCAACCTGAGGCAGGCAGTCCCTGTGCTGGTATAGCAGGCCAATCCGAGAGTTAATGGTGGCTGAAGGGGCATTAATGTGGGTGTGGAAGGAGAGGGCAGCATCAAACGTGATGACTAGGCACTTGTATGTGGTCACTTGTTCTATACTGTTCTATACCTGTATATACTGTACTGCAGTTGCTATGCTTTTTATCTGCATACTCTTCATGGTCTTAGCTTAATGGCTCTTTTTAATACTCTTTTTCATGTGTATTATAAACTTCCTGTGTATAATTACTGCTCTATGTAAATACTATGTAAATGTGAATTCATTTTGTATATATTGTTTACGCAATTATGATGTAACTGCATATTCCTTTGTATGTATTGTTAACCTCTCCTTTCCAGGTCCATCTTGAAAATGAGCTTGCTCAATGATGTTCGCCTGGTTAAATAAAGATTTTGATTGATTGATTGATTGATTGAAATAATGTCTATGGTCTGGAAAATGAATTCTAACAATGTTCTTTATGTATTTTTTGTTCACAGAACAAGATTTGTTGATACAAAAATAAGATTTATAAAAATATTTAAAAGGCTCAGTTGTCTGATGAAGGAACACTTCAGTTCTGAAATGTTACAAATATAAATGAAATAAATAGCCAAGTATTTCAGCCCGGTGGCACTGAGGGTTGAGGTGCTGGACACCACACCTACGTGCTATGCAGCGACCGGGTTCAAGAATGAGCCGGTAGTGAGAATCGCTGAGGGAGGACTAGGATTGAGCATCGGAGACAGCTCTCCTAGTCCTGTGGTGGGCTGGGGAAACCACATCACACTGTGGCGATCCCTGGGGATGTCCAGAGGTACTGCTTGCACTGGTGTGACCTGGGGGGGGAGCGCGGCGGACGTCGGCACGTATGTGAGCAGACATCATTGCACATCCGCACTCCCAATGGGAGAAAAAGTGGAAAAAGGGCTGGGCTCGACCGTGCAACCTGATGGCCGTGCCCTGTCTCACCGGGAGGACTTGCGTGGAATCACACTGGGGGGTCTGGAGCCGATCTGGCTGGATTGGGTATGGGGAGACCCTCCAGCGGATCGGCGATGGCCGTGCTGGATCCCCCATCGTGTAAGTGAGCCTGGTGCTCTCCCGGTGGGCAGAGCCGGCGGCTGGATACCCCTGCTGGTAGTCGCCTCAGCAGGCGAATAAATAAGATGAATAAAAAAAAAAAAGAGCCAAGTATTGAAATGGCTATCTGAAGTTTGGATATTATTTCATGATGAAGACCAAGGGTTGAGCAGAAATGTTTGTTTGAACTCTGTATTTGGATTTACGTTTCTTTCTACTCCCCCACCTTTCTTTCTGAGTACTGCTAAGGCCTACTAATAAAAGGGAACCCTGAGAGACACAAAGTGGTTGAGGAGTACCAGTGATCCCACAGCCCCATCTACTGCTCTACACCTCACTGTCAGAACCAGTGTGGATCCACACTGCGGGATGCAGGAGCACCACTGGCTGTCATACAGGTGGTTTGGGGGAGATGGGGATTTTCTGTTTTGCTCCCATTCTTCTGACTCGTCTACCTCCCTATTACTGGGTAGTGACTCACCATGCCTTGCATACACCCAGCAACATGCCTGGGAAGGAGGCACATTCTCCTGAGCCCTTTCACCTCCCCAGTACTGGGTGGGGCTCCACCTAACCTTGCACATACTCAGCAGCACTCCTAGGG
This sequence comes from Neoceratodus forsteri, assembly GCA_016271365.2. Classification (NCBI taxonomy): domain Eukaryota; kingdom Metazoa; phylum Chordata; order Ceratodontiformes; family Ceratodontidae; genus Neoceratodus; species Neoceratodus forsteri. The sequence continues at coordinate 1,317,182,964 of CM057454.1, forward strand.
AGGAGATATGCTCCCTGATCACCCCAGGCTTCACAGGTACCCAGTAATATCATTCAGGAGGGGAAAAGCTCCTCGGCCCACCACATGGGTCCCTGCAACATGAAAAGCTACACGCCTATCACCCCCTGCAAGGCCTCACATGTAACCAGTGACATCTCTGGAAAGACGACAAGCTCTCTGCAGCCCACCACAAGGGTCACTGTAGTGGCAGAACCACAGGACCATCACTCATTTCAAGGCCTTGCATGTACCCAACAATATCTCTGTGGAGGAGACAAGCTCCTCAGCCTACTGCAGAGGTACCAGCAGTGGCAGAACCACAAGGCCAACACTCCCTGCCAGCCCTCGCATGTACCCAGCAACATCCCTTGGGAGGAAACAAGGTCCTCAGCCAACCGCAGGGTTCACTGCAATGGTAGAACCACAGGGTGATCACCAGGGCCACTGGAAAATTGCGGAAAAGGTTACCAAAAATTGCGGATCATTTTGCAAAAATTGCAGGAAATTGCGGGGGTTCAACTATAGACCCGGAGTGCTTCACAATAAATCTTTTAATGTTTTCTGCAGCATATATTAGTCAGCATAAATTGCTAAATGATTACACTGACACCTGAATATGTTTAAAACATAAAGAAAAGTTTATGTTCCTAAAAAGAATACTAAACTGATAAGCTATCGTAAGCATTGCTTATCTTCCAAAATTTAAAAGCATCTGCCTCATACAGTGCTAAATAGATTCTATAAAGTGAGCCACTTCATATGAATATTAAATAAAGCCAGAAGAATAATTTTTTTGTTTCTGGCTGTAGAATAATAAGCGTAATCAACAGCTGTTTACAGTGCTCTGCCAGCTATTCACCCACTTTGGTACAAGAAAAATAAGCAAATAGATTGGTGAATAATTGAGTTTAGTAAAATGTTGTTAAAATGTCTAATAGTCATAATTTGTACTGTAGGTACTGTACACTATTTTGAAATCACATATTTAAACATTAAATCTGGGGTTACTGTGGCTGGCAGTATAATTTAGAGGTTAGAATAACAAACTGTGAATGAGCTGACTACATCTAGCAGACCGGGTTTGATTCCCAACCTCCACTTGCATACTGTGTGATTCTGAGCAAGTCACTTAACCTCCTCAGTGCTCCTGGGTTGTACCTTAAAACAGGCACTTGTGCTAGTGGGCCTTACACGGTCACCAAAAAATGTGAAAAATACCAATGTATTTTTACTGCATCATACAGTAGTCAGGGCACCCTCTAATTTACCTTTGTTTTTCTCTGGCCGCAATGATTTTGTTCAGGTAAAGATAAATGTTTAGATACATTTTGTGTTTTATAAGCTTGTTTTTAGACTTTGGTCAGGTTTTTACATGGAGTCTTTGCATGTGAGCATCTGGGGGTAGTTGCTAAGAGTGAGATCACTCTTAGCAACTAACTATTCAAGTTTAAAATCGGCAGGCCATCCAAAATCCTCAGCTGTTTGAATCAAAACTAGTGTGAAAGAAATGCGCTGACAAGGAAAATTTGTCCTGCCACTTGCAAAAGGGTTCATAGTTAGCACCCAATTTAAGTGACTGGGATAATTTGCACCTTTTCTCCCATCTTTGCTTCAGTCTGTGTGGCAACAAAACTTTTCTGATAGACTGCTTCAACACAAAACAAATGTTTAGTATTTAAGTGTAGTTGTGCTTGGCCAGTGGATTTTGAAACCAGACAAGACAAGGATTCAGAAGAAATCAGTATCACATAAAACCTTTGCCTACTTTGCACTGCATTGTTTCAGCCAAACCCAAGTCTACATGCACAATTGTCAATATATTTTAGATTATTTTATTTAAAATGTTAATACTTTTTACTACACAGTTCAATATAAAAACTCAAAAATTGCAAGAAATTGCAGAACATGTCAGTTTTTGCGGAGAATGGTGAAAATTGCGGATTCCACAAAAAAATTGCGGGCACAATTTTCCAGTGGCCCTGGTGATCACTCCCTGCCAGGCCTCACAGGTACCAAGTAATATCCCTGGGGAGGAGAGCAAGCTCCCCAGCCCACCACAGGGGGTCGCTGTAGTGGCAGAGCCACAGGGCCACCACTCCACACCAGGCTTTTCATGTACCTGACAAAATCCCTATAGAGGAGTTAAGTTCCCTGGCCACCTGCAGGTGTCCCTGAAGTGGTGGAACCAAAGGGTCATCACTCTCTTGCAGGCCTTGCACTTGCTCAGCAATGTCCCTAGGCAGGGATCACTGCATCTGCAGAACCAAAGGATATCACTCCCCATCAGGCCTCACATGTATCCAACAATATACCTGGGGAGGAGACACATTCCTGTGAGTCATTCCCCCTCCCCAGTACTAGGTGGTGCTCCGCCTAGCCTCACACATACCCAGCATCATCCTTGAGGAGGAGACACATTCCAATGAGCCCTCCTACCTCCCCAGTACTGGGTGGTACCCCAGCCAGTCTCACACATATCCAGCAACATCCTTGGGGAGGAGACACACTCCAATGAGCCCTCCTACCTCCCCAGTACTGGGTGGTACCCCAGCCAGTCTCACACATATCCAGCAACATCCTTGGGAAGGAGACACACTCCCCTGAGCCCTACCATATCCTCAATACTGGGTAATGACCCCTACCCAACCTCCCATGGACACAGCAATTTCCCTGGGGAGGGGACAAGCTCCACAGCCCACTTTAGGGGTTACTGCAGCAGCAGAACCACAGGGTGATTGCTCCCTCCCAGGTCTCACACATACCTAACTATATCCCAGTGGAGGAGACATATTCCCAAGCCCTTCCACCTTCCCAATACTGGGTGGCACCCTGCCAGGCCTCACACATACCCAGCAACATTCCTGGGAGGAGACATATTCCCTTGAGCCTTTCCACCTCCTCAATACTAGGGGTGACCCACCCAGCTTCTTATGTACCCAGCCAAATCCATGGGGAGGAGATAAGCTCCCCAGCCCAGCATAGGTGTCACTGCAGTGGCAGGACCAGAGGGCCATCACTCCCTGCCAGGCCTCACACATACCTCGCAGCATCCTTGGAAAGGCAACAAGTTCCCTGCCCCACCATAGGCGTCACTGTAGTGGCAGCACCATAGGGCCATTACTCCTTGTCTGGCCTTACATGTTCGCAGCAATATCCCTGGGGAGGGGACAAGCTCCCCAGTCAACAACAAGGGTCACTGTAGCGGCAGAACCACAGGACCATTACTCCTTACCAGGGCTTGCATGCATCCAGCATTATCCTTGGGAAGGAGATAAGCTCCCCAGCCATCCACAAGGATCACTGCAGTGGCAGAACCACAGGCCGATCACTACCTGCCAGGCCTCACATATACCCAGCAACATCCCTGAGGAGGAGACAAGCTCCCCAGACCACTACAGGGTTCATTTTAGTAACAGAGCCACAGGGTGGTTGCTCCCTGCCAGGCCTCACATGTACCCAGCAATATCCCAAGGAAGGGAACAAACTCCCTGGCCCATCACAGGGATCAGTGCAATGGCACAACCACAGAGTCATCTCTCCCTGCCAAGCCTTGTATGTACTCAACAACATCCCTAGAGAGGAGATAAGCTTCCCAGCCCCACACAGGTGTCAGTGCAATGGTGGCCCCAAAGGGCCATCACTCTCTGCCTGGCCTCAAATGTACCTAGAAACATCCTTGGGCAGGGGACAAGCTTCCTGACCCATTCTAAGGGTCATTGCAGTGACAGAACCACAGGGCCATCACTCGCTTCACACATATTCAGCAATATCTCTAGGGAGGAGACACATTCGCCTGAGCCCTTCCACCTTCCCAATACTAGGTGGTGCTCCACCAGGCTTCGCACATACCTAGCAATATCCCAGGTGAGGAGACACATTATCCTGAGTCCTCCCACCTTCTCAGTACTGGATGATGACCTCTCTTAGCCTTGCACATACTCAGCAATGTCCATGGGAAGGGGACAACCTCCCCAGTCCTTTGCAGGGGTCAATGCAGTGACAGAACTACAGGGTGATCGCTCCCCACCAGGTATTGTATGTACCCAGCAACATCCCTGGGGAGGAGACACATTCTGCTGAGCCCTTCTATCTTCCCAATACTGGGTGGTGCTCTGCCAGGCTGCGAACGTACTCAGCCATATCCCTGGGGAGGAAACACATTCTCCTGAGCCCTTTAACCTGCCCAATACTGGGTGGTGACCTGTCTGCCCTCTTATGTAGCCAGTCATGTCCCGGGGGGAACAAGCTCCCCGGCCCACCACAAGGGTCACTGCAACAGAAGAATAACCAGACTATGACTCCCTACAAGGCTATGCATGTACCCAGCAGCATCTCTGGGGAGAGAACAAGCTCCCCAGCCTACCGCAGGGGTACTAGCATCAGAACTACAGGGCATTACTCCTTGCCAAGCCTCACACGTACCCAGCAACATCCATGGGGCGGGGACAAGCTCCCCAGCCCACCGCAGGATGCACAGCAGTAGCAGAACCACAGGACGATTGCTCCCCACTAGGCATCACATATACCCAGCAATATCACTGAGAAGGGAACAAGCTTCCCGGCCCACAACTGGGGTGACTGAAGCAATAGGGCCAAAGGGCCATCACTCCCCCCTGGCCCTGTACATACCCAGCAACATCTCTGGGGAGGGGACAAGCTCCCCAGATCACCACAGGGAGTCACTGAGGTGGTAGGACCACAGGGCAATTACTCCCTGGCTGGGAGTACCACCCCAGACCTCCTAGCCAAACAACCCAGCTGCCAAATGCATTCCTGGTTCTGAGTTACCAGCACAGAAGAGCAACACGTAATTCACAGAGTTATCTGATGACCCTAGGACCCCAGCTTTCTTAGGAAAATGAATGCTTCTTTCAGGCTTATGAAAATGGTGTCAGTGTGTCAACATGAAACAGAAAAAAATGACACATGGGACTGCTTCCAATATTAGATTTATTCAGATGCCATCTGCTGCAATGGACAAAACACCCAATGTATCACCTGTTACCACACGCTTCCTTAGGAGGTGGTGTCAGACGGAAAGTAACAAGCTTAAATAATGCATACAAAAACATGAGACTTATAAGACATTCATTATTTAAAGAAACCTATCACACACTGTAGATTGTTAGAAGGAAATTATATACAAAGCATATTAGTCCAGAAACATTATGCTTCCCAAACAGATTTGTTACAGTTCCTAGGCGATTGTATGCATATAACTTTATAAATTTAATAAAGTGAAAATGTAGTACCAACTGCAAAGGGGGAATAATAGAAAATGGACACTAACCCCTAGGAGGTCAAACTGAAATGTATGGCCCCCGAGGAACAAGGACAGTCTCATAGGTTGCTCTCCTCTGACTAACAGATTCCATCCATACAGCTACAGACTAGGGTCTTCTCACTGCCACCATTTTTGTCAATTTAGCAAAAGCATTCAACACCATCTCTCACTCACTCCTATTCCACAAACTCAGTTCAGCTGGTCTTTCAATCTCCACCACCCACTTGTTCAGCACCTACCTCATAGGGAGACCTCAATCTGTGAGGCTAGAAGGAGCCATACCCCCCTTCCCCATTATCACCCGAGTCCCCCAAGGCTCCGTACATGGTCCACTTTTATTCTCCAAATTTCTAAATGACCTTCCCTCTGCCTGCTCATCTGCATCCATACACATGCACACAGATGACACTGTCCTACTTCTGTCTGGTTCTTTGCCAGCTGAGCTAGTATCCAAACTCCAATCTGACTTTGACTCAGTCCAGAAATGGCTTTAGTCAACTCAGTTATCTCTAAATACCAAAAAGATGGTCTCTGTGTGCTTTGGCACTAGACCAAAGCTCTCTAAATTCCTGTCCCTCCCTTCCTTCTATACCCTAGATGGTATCCCAATTGACAAAGTACCTGCCTTCAAATACCATGGTGCTTGGCTTGACCATCACCTCCATTTCTCACAGCACATAGACGCCATTCATTAAAAAGCTCCACCCTAAACTAGGTGCCCTCTTTAGGCATACTGTATCCCCCTCCCTGCTTACCGAGACTTCCTTACCAAGATGGTTCTCCTCATCTTTGACTATGGTGATATTGTCTATGTTGCTGCCCCTAAATCCACCCTGGCCAGACTAGATCCCCTTTTCCACTCCTTCTGCCACTTTCTTCTAAACTGCCCTACCTGCACCCACCACTGTACTCTCTACCCTGCACTTTCCCTTCCTTTCCTGGAGGATTGTCATCTGTCCCACTGCACCTCCTTTACTTCCAAACAGTGACTATCCTCCCAACCCACCTATCTCAACTCCCTGCTCTCTCCATCCATCCATCCCTTCCTCCCACTCCTTCTGAAACTCTGGGTATCACTCCCTCACGCTCCCTTCCCATAAAACACTCACTGGTCAATTAGCCTTCTTTTTCTGCTTTCCTAAACTCTGGAATTCTCTCCCCTTAAACATTTGCTCAGCATTTTTAAAACCCTCACTAATTTCTCTTCTCCAATCCCACACTTCTTCCTCCTGCCACTGTCTTTAAGTGTACACTGACCATCCCTCCCTTCCCCTGGGTCCAAGCTACTGTGACTGTATTTTGCACTTATTGTATTCACCTACTTGAACATTGTATGAACTCAGGTTACCTAACTGCTACCACTGTATATTGCACTTATTGTATATATCCATATATTCTATTATATTCTGTATACTTAATCCACCTCTGTACTCATTATATTTTATTTATTTATTTTTTTTATTTCTGATCTCGGATTAACCGTTTGAACTCAGAGCTCTTTACATAGGTTCCATGTTAGTACATTTAGAACAAGTAGGTGATTATACAGAGGACTGAGACAAACAAGGCAATAGAATTAGAATGAGAACATTTAGGTACATTTGGTCTTTAAACAAAGGATTGGAAAAAATACAGCAAAAACTAAAACTGGAATAGGTAAACACAGTCAGATACATACAGGAACAGACTAAATAACTGTGCCCAACAGGGAGCCTGTTAGTTGTCAGCAACACGAGCGGGTTAGCACACAGAAGTGCTAGAGAGACGGGGTGGGGGGTTGAGCCCAAATGCAGGGTGTCTGACAGAGAGAGAGAGAGAGAGAGAGAGAGAAAGATCTGTTTAGCAGAAGGGCAGATGGTAGGAGATGCCTTTGCTAGGTGCTAGCAATGGCAGACACATTGAGATTCCTGTATTAAATGGTTCTTTAGGTTCTTTATTTCTTATTTCTTTTTTATTTCTCTGTATGTCATCTTGTGCAATTATACATATCTTTTGAGAATGTTCTTCTCCCCTTTCACCTCAGGACACATCTGGAAATGAGCTATATTGTGCTCAGTATGTTTTCTCCTGATGAAACGCTTTAATAAATAAATGAATAAATAAATAAACTTGTCAGGTCAAGTTTAGGTCTGGCTGGTTACTACAGGAGATCTGTTCCCAGCCTTGCCCAATTAGTTGCTCCCCTCCCTAAACTCAAAAAAAATATCTTCATTTACTTATTATTTTATTTATTGAATTTTGTTGACCCAGTAAGACCACTGGGCTAGAAGTCCTTTTTTCAGGGACGACCAGGGGAAGGGGAGATACAGATGGTAAGCAACTGAAATTGAACCAGGTTAAGCTGTTGGTGACATTTTTACTGAATGGGAGAAATTTGGCCAGGACACCAGGGAAATTCCCCTACTCTTTTCTGATAAGTGCCATGGGATCTTTAGCATCCACCTGAACTACCACCAATCCAGACAGATGGGACCTCAGTTTAACATCTCATCTGAAAGATGGCACCTCAGAAGTGCAGCACCACCTCATGCTGCACTATAGTGTCAGTATTGGGATATTAACCCCAGTGCCAGATGTGAGAACTGAACCCACAGCCCTTTGATCTCCTGGCCTCAGAGGTGAGTGCGCTACCTACTGAGCCACTGACATCTAAATAATGTAAAATGGTTCATGGAATGTGATAAGCGTTTCAGGACATGAAGCCTGAATTATGGTCAGCCCCTCTTTTAAGAAGTCCAGCCTTTAAGAAACAATTTCTCTTATAGACAGATGCATCAGATGTAGGCCTAGGTGCGGTCCTGAGACAGAATACAGATGAGAAGGTACATTCCATTCTGTATATCCATAGGAAATTGCATGACAGAGAAAGTACTCCACTATTGAAAAAGAATGTCTTGCTGTGAAATGGGCAATGGATTCCCTTAAGTTTTATTTGCTAGAAGTTGGCATTATGCTTGTAAGGGATCACAGTCCTCTCTGTTGGTTTAATCAAATGAAGGATATAAATCCCAGAATTACAAGGTTGCACATGGCACTACAGCCATTTAAAGTCAAAGTAATGAACAAATCCAGAAAAGAGAATGTCAGTGCTGATTTTCTTTCAAGATATTGTTCAGAAACTGAGAATTTAGAAGGTTGAAAAAAATGTGTGTGCTTAACTGAAATGTTTGCTGTGAATAGGTGACATGAAAAAAGGGATACTGCATATGCAAAGAGCTGTAAATGTTATAAGATAATGTTAAAAGAAAAATAATATAAGGTTTTGGAAATCTGTTTTGATAAGAGGGGAAACAAACAGGTTCCCTCTTGGAAGGGGGGTATATGACTGGGTTGGATAAGACCCTGTCCCATTTGTCATGCAGAGAGAGTTAAAAGAAAGGATCCGGTCTGTTCTCTCTTGTTCTGTCACTTGTGTATCTCTTGTCTGAGAATTTGCACAATCAAATTCTCCTTGTGGCACCTAGGATTTGACTACTCCAGTGGTCCCACAATTTTCCCAGTTTTTCCCTTCTTCCAGTTACTGTTTCTATTCTTTCTTTCTCCCTTTGCTTCTCAGTGGTAAGAAAAAAACTATGTGAATCTGTATGTGAAACTGGGATCCCATCATTTGATAATGTATATAATTATATTACTGAAATGTTTGCAGAAAGCTATTTGAGTATATCTGGAACACAGGGGTTAATCTTGAGGTGCATGTTAATCTCCACAAGCCTGTTTGCAGAATTATCAGCAGAAAATCAGCCCTGGTACAGGATGTCTCAATTAGTTGCACCTGTTAAGAAGACTGATGTACTGATCAGGTAGGTCACAGGAAAGAATTTGACAGTCTTAATACATTTTGTGGAACACAGGTGATGCAATTTACAAGAACAGGATGCAACATATAATTGCCAGGGAAAAACATCTTATTAAATGAGAGCAATGTTTTGGTTATAGATAGAGAGAGCTGGAGATTTTAAAGAGACTGTCAGATGAATGACTTCTGTTTGTTTCAACTGCCTGTATCATGAGCTTTCCTGCACCATTTTTATTTTATTGTTATTGACACAGTAACAATAAAATGCTATTTGCAAATGCTTCAACTCTCCTGGTTTCCCTATGCTTTCTGACCTATGCCTCTATGACACCAAGGAATGATGTTATTCCACAACAACACACACACACACACACACACACACACACACACTAGAGTGGATTATTGTGATTATACAATGGCTTATTTGGAGAAAAAAAATGATTAGTTTATTAAAATTAGATTTGTTTAGTAATTATTTTTTCAGTGGCTAGGTATACTTAAAAAAGTGCTGATTATTTGTTTTGGTCAGTAGGTGGAGCTGCTGTGGTGTAACTGTGGTTCTGTCCCCCAGGCCTTCTTTCCATTGGGCATGCTGGTCGTTCTCTGCCCTAGCCCCTGTGCCTGCCCCGTCTGCCTTTCTCAGACTGTATCTGTTGATCTCTATCTCTCTCATTTTGCTTGTTCCAATTCTGTTTGACACTGGTGACAGTTTGGGCTTTGCCAGTGGTTCTCCCTGTACAATTGGCATGTGTTTTGTATGAGAAGAAGAAAGAAAAACAGAAGAGAAAGACAAAATCAGGAAAATGGTCTCAAGTAAGTGAAGTGCAATGTAATTTGAATATGCTCGCTCTGTTTGGGGCTGGTGGGGAGATCTGAAGCTGATTGCAGCAGGGATAGCTGAAGCTGACTGCAGTGGGGAAAGCTGAAGCAAGCTGCAGTGGGGAGAGCTGAAGCTGACTACAGCGGGAAGAGCTGAAGCTGATTGCAGTGGGGAGATCTGAAGCTGACTGCAGTGGGGAGAGCTGAAGCAGACTGTAGCAGGGAGAGCTGAAGCTGACTGCAACAAGGACAGCTGAAGTTGACTGCAACAAGAACAGCTGAAGCTGACTGCAGCAGGGAGAGCAAAATCTGACTGCAGAGCTGAGAGGTGAAGCTGATTGCAGTGGGGAGAGCTGAAGCTGATCGGAGAGGGGAGAGCTGTAGCTGACTGCAGTGGGGAGAGCTAAAGGTGATCACAGTAGGAAGAGCCAAAGCTAACTGAACTGCTAGCTTTGTGCGATTGTTCAACTTCATTAAAAAACAAACATGAATAGTAATATGTTCTTGTGTCAAGTTGGACACATTACATAAGAAATAATGCATGGGTGAGCATACACAACACGCCTGTGTTTACACAGAAGGGTAGAGATAACAGCATATGGACCTTTAGAGTGAAGCTCGAGAGGTTCACATGTTGTTATCTCAACCCCAAGATGGAAACACAGGCAAGTTGTGTAGGTTCACCTTTCTTTAATTTTTTTTATAGTATATGGTTTTGAAGAGGGAACTAGTGAGTGGGAGCGGTGAGGGGCACTGAGCACTGGTACAGAGAGAGAGAGTGCTCATTAAAAATGAAGGTGGACTGCTAGGCGGGAGTCAGTGCAACCAGGACACAGGTGTATTTGATGACAGAACATGCATAACAAAATCTTTACAGCACTCACAACTTTTCAACAGTGCACTACAACTTGAGAGCGACTGAATTCCATACACAGCAAGCCCTAACCATATACTATATTTATTGATATGTACTGTAGATTGTTCAGTGACAGTGGCTGAGAGGGACTTAGGTTTTTAAAAATGAGTGAAGCGCTGGCAAAAGCCAGAGCAGCCATGCCAAGAGTCAACAACTTGGACATGGCCTGTGGAATGATTTCTGTCACATTGAATGCAGTAATGTGTGTCTTGGGACATGATCTGTGATGTTGTGCTGGGACGACATCATGGGTCAAGATCTCAGCTGACCGATCAGGTTCCAGGATTTATTATTGCCATTGTATAATGAGAGTTTTGTATGTTGCCCGCTCATGTCTGGAGCTGGAAGAAAGGAAAATGATGGATTCTGGTCCCACACCAGTGCCTAGGGCTGATACCCAGTACTGAGACAGTAGGGCAACACTAATGGGGTTGCTGAACTGTTTAGGTGTGGACCTTTGGAAGAGGCATTTCTCCAAGGTCCTGTTTTACAATGCCTGGTGGCTGTCCAGGTGCAAATTAAAGACCCCATGGTTGGCATGTATCATAATAGCAGAAGAAATTTTAATTTAAAACTTGATCAACAAATTTCAGTCATTTCAAGTTTATTTGCTCAGCCATTTTGCTATAATAACACAGATATAGGATAAATACACATACATAAATACATAAACATATGAAAAGTATTAAAAATGTTCAGTTTCATCTAATGCAGTCTTAATCTGCTAGCTTAATAGTCATGTAATATAACAAAGGGAAAAACAGAAAAAGAAAACAAAAGTTAATGGGATCAGTTCACAAAAGTCAGCATTGTGTTTGGATATTGGTCACAAAGTATTAGCTACTGTAAAGCAGATCCAGAAACAAATTGTTTGATACCTTTTATTGGACCAGCATAGATGTAACAAAAGAAAACACTGCTTACGCTTTCGGACCAACCAAGTCCTTCCTTGGAAGCTTATAGCAGTTTGCCCAATCAAGTACCATGAGCCTGGTTCTATGGCACATTTTGGAGTAAGCCCTGTACCTGTTTTTTCAACAGGGACATGTGTCCTGGGGGGGGAGGAGGTAAGTTAATGCAAGTTGTGGTAGTCTGAAGGGATGTCCAGAAGCTCCAAAGCATGACTTTTCACAATAATGCCCAGAACCCATTTGTCTGTGGTGATCTCCCTCCAGTGATTCAGATGAAGGGAGAGAACCCCCCCCCCCAACCACCCTTGGAAGCACTGGTGGTTTGGGGATGTATGTAGCAGTGTTAACATTTTTATTTATACAGTATAACACCATTAGGGCCATGATATTCCCTGTTTACAAGGAGAGCCTGTGTAAATTGTTACATTAAAAGTTAAAATCAAGTACAAAACAGTTGACATCAAGTACAAAAACAATACAGAAGGCCAGCTTAAATTACATAGATACATAGATACATAAACAGTGTAGGCAGATAAGGGCCTATGGCCCACCCAGTCTGCCCATTTGAGCTTGTAAATTCAGTTTATGTTTTCCTAGAAGTCTGTTGCCCCTTACCCCTGACTTCCAGAATTCCTTTATGTCTATCCAATGCACCATGTCTATAACATTACACTCAAATACCAATACTAAACATTTCTCTAACCTTTCCTAATAGAGTTAAGGCTAACACCTCAACTTAGCTAACACTACTGCACTCACATCGAAAGGAATGCTCCTGTTTTATAGCAGCCTTAAACCCATCCCTTGTAGTTGCCTGATTTCTTAATTGTAATGGAAGTGCAATTCCAACTGGTCGTGGCTTTGTATTCAAATGTCATTGTACTAAAATTATTGGTGATTTTTGGATGTATTAGTTCCCTAGCCAGTTTTAATCTCAGGTTCAAACCATGATTTGGTCTATGCAACTTTTCCTTTAAATACAACGGAACCTAATTTTTTATAGTACCCCAAACTTGGTTTATCCATATATTCTTTCTTCTTAACTTAAGTGTGTTCCAGCTTAATGCACTATACATAACACAATGAGGTGTACTGTACTTGCATTTTAACACTTACCTTGCCAGTCTATTACAGGTATAGTCCAATTTAGTTAACTGTTTTTTACATTCGCTTGCACGCATGCGCAAGGAACATTTTGGGAGAGTAGCACACTTGGAGGTGTGCCTCTCCCATCCAATGCACTGCTCCCTTGAGCAGGCATGGTTATCCTGCACCAATGGGTGCAGGAGCTCAGTATGACAGCGGTGTTCCTCTGCTTCAAAGGAAGGCACACTGCCATACTGAGCGCCACCACCCGTTCCCCTGCGTCGCGCGCTCCCCCCGCACGCCATGCGCGCCCCCAAAGCTGCGGCCACACTGGGAGTCTACCTCAGCATGGCAAACATTGTTTGGCCGACGGGTGCCCAACTCCGTCGGCTCCATGCCCCCCTGTTATCCTGCTGCCATGCTGGCAGCCCATACCCAGCATGGCAAACGCTCGCTTGTTTTACAACAGGTGCCCAATCCTCCGCCAGCTCCTCAGCCCCTCACATCTTCTGCCATGCTGGGAGCCCACCCAGCATGGCAAACATCCCACATCGTCTTTTTTTTTTAAACCTGTAAAATAAAAAGGGTCCCATGGCGAGTCTCCTAGCCCCTCCCACAACCCGCACCCACCCAATGAGCACCCAGCTTCCCCACACCCCGTCACCCCATACTTACCTCTGGACTCCGGTAGCGGCGATCTTGAGTGGACGGGAACACGTCTGCTCTTCAAAGCCGACTGCGAACTGAGAAATGCCGGTAAGCTGTATAATGGGCTAGATAGGGGTTTCAACTTTATGCATATCTCAGTAATTTTTGGATTTTGCACAAATTTTCAACATGGGTTTTGGGACCCCTTCTCATTAATGATGTCACTGTCATGGTGTTATTCTGGCCTGAAGGGTGATTTCGCAGTCCTGTGCGAAATCACCCTTCGACTATGAATAATATATGACAGTGACATCAATGAAAGAGGTCTAAAACTATATTAAAGTGGTGCAAAATCCAAAAAACTGTTTATTTCTACGAACATCGTTCGCTTGGTTCATGGGCTCATAAGTTCGTGGTGCCTCAATATTTTCACTCCAGATTTTCAACATTGCCATTTTATCACACCTTCTTATGAGCTGTATAGCTGTCATTTTTCACATCTCACCCAAAATGTGTTTCCGCCCATGTAGCGCACAATGGCGCAGTCGGTGGGTGAAATCAATGTATGGAACGCATTAAGAAAATCAGAGTGACACTGTTCATGAGCACAGGTCTTAAAATGGCTATGTTGAAAATTTGGTGAAAAAATTACTAAAATGACTGTTTATTGTGCCGCATGAGCGCAGTTCCTACGCACGCTTGTACGCTTTCTGGTAATTTTCAATATTTGCAGTCCAGATTTTCAACATTGCCATTTTACCACACCTCCTCATGAGCAGTATAGCTGCCATTTTCACATCCTGTCCAAAATGTGTTTCTGCCCATGTAGCGCATAATGGCACAGTGTAGCGAACTCAATGTATGGGACACATTAACAAAATCACAGTGACACTGATCATGAGCAGAGGTCTTAAATGGCTGTGCTGAAAATTTGGTGAAAAAATTCCTAAAATGACTGTTTTATGAGTCTGCATTGCTCCAGTTCCCTCCGCCTTCAGTAAGTTTGTGAATTTTCAATATTTTCACTCCAGATTTTCAACATTGCCATTTTACCACACCTCCTTATGAGCACTGCAGCTGTCATTTTCACATCTTGCCCAAAACGTGTTTCCGCCCATGTAGCGCACAATGGCACAGTCGGTGTGCGAACTCAGTGTATGGGACACATTAAGAAAATCACAGTGTCACAGTTCATGAGCAGAGATCTTAAAATGGCTATGTTGAAAATTTGGCAAAAAAATTCCAACAAATAACTGTTTTACGAGCGTGCATTGTGCGTTTCCTACGCACTCTCGTAAGTTTGCGAATTTCCAATATTTTCACTCCAGATTTTCAACATTGCCATTTTACCACACCTCCTTATGAGTAGTACAGCTGTCATTTTTCACATCCTGCCCAAAACGTCTTTCCCCCCATGAAGTGCACAATGGTGCAGTCGGTGTGTGAAATCAATGTATGGGACACAGTAAGAAAATCACAGTGACACTGTTCATTAGCAGAGGTTTTAAAGTGGCAATATTGAAAATTTGGTGAAAAAATTCCTAAAAATGACTGTTTTACGAGCGCATGCTAGCATACCCTAATGCGACGTCAGAGATTTGTAAATTTTCAATATTTCCACCCAGATTTTCAACATTGGCATTTTACCACACTTCCTTATGAGCAGTAAAGCTGTCATTTTCACATCCTGCCCAAAACGTGTTTCCGCCTATGTAGCACACAATGGGGGTAACAAAAAGGTCATGCTGACAATTTATTGTGCAAATACCAGCAATTGCACAGGGCATTAGGGTAAAGCACCATACATGTCAAACACCACTGCAAATACCTGTAAGCGAACGTTCGGCATTGACAAATGCTTGTTATTAGCTTGCCAATATATGTGATATCCATAATCCATGATTGGCAAAATCAATTGATTTGCAATCATAGATCATACATTCATTGTAGTGCAATTTTTGAACTGCCTCATAACTCCTATGCGGGTGTTTTTTTTTTTTTTTTTTATTAAGACTGAAATGTGATAGGTGAACGAGAGGTGTTGAGCTATATAGACCCCCAGGTACTTATAAACCTCTGTTTGAATCAAAATTTTCCCCTCTCTAATTCTGATCTTCATTTTCATTGATTTGTTTATTTTGGATTGTTTGGAACTGAAAAACATGGCTTGGGTCTTTTTGCTGTTTATTATCAGACCCAGGGAGGTAAAATGGTCTTGCATTATCAAGAAGTCATGTTCTAGCTTATATTCAACCTCTCCCAGGGAACTACCATCAGCCACCAAAACTGTATTGTCGGCAAAGATATAGCTGAATGCTAGAGAATATCATTTTATTGCAGCGGGTCAGGCTGAACCGGTGGGGGAACACTATTGGCTCCACCTCCTTTATGTGATTTTGAATGGGCACCTGGATGGAGAGGGGCTGGCATGGCTCCAGTACCCATACCTTTTTTCATTCATTCATAAAATTTTATTCAGGTTTGTGAAAAGGATAGTTGTTACAATTCTCCATTGAGCTGAGCTCATTTCAAAGCAGGTCCTTGATGTGATGTCTATTGACCTGTCGTTCCCCTTTAGCAATGGGCTGACAAAACTGTTGCCTACCCCTACCTCTATCTGATGTGGAGTACAGGGATTTTAGTGATTTTGATTTGATTTGCTTATTTAAAATCTAGAAAAGTCCATGGGCCAAAGACCCATTTAGAGCACTTAACAATAACAATAAATATCAGATAATAAATATTAACAAATAAAGATATCATACAGGCATATAACCACAAGCATTTGTAACAGCAAGGTGTTTCCTTAATGCAGATTTAAAGACAGGTAATATAGTACTTGCCCCAGCTACTATATATCCAGTGGTAGAGCATTATAGGCAAGCAGTAAAGCATTACAGGCAAGTGGTAGAGCATTATAGGCAAGCGGTAGAGCATAATAGGTAAGCGGTAGAGTATATAACAAAGATCTTTGACCAAGTGATGTTTTAATTTAGGAACTATAAGCCATGTACAATGTGACAGTCTTGTTTGTGCTTGTGCTATTGTAGTATGTTTTTTGAAAAGAGCATGAAAAACAATAGGAACCCTTTTGAGTATAATCCTTTTAGCCAACACCCAATTTGCTTTACTTCTGTTCAAGTTGTAGCCAGCCAGGGCGTTCATAGAGACTACAGTGATGAGTTAAAGTCAGCAGCTGAGAGGCAAATCTTGCAATCTGATTGGTCAATACCCTGACTTTATTCAACAATCCCTGACTGGCAGAGTAATAAAATAATAAACCATAATCCACCAGAGGTAATAGAAAACTCTGAGACAATATTAAATGGGTTGCTGGAACAGGAAGAGAATTAATGCTATATAAAGAACCAAGTCTCTGATGAACCTGTTTCATAACTGCATTGATATGTTGTTCATATGCTAGGTTCTCATCCAATATAAGCCCTAAATATTTAAAACTTGTAACCTGTTCAGAACAGTCTCCACTCAGGGTATGCGGCAGTAATGCAGGGATATCACATAATTGTTTTCTCTGATTGTAAAAAATCATTGTTTATTTTTTTTTTTTTTTTAGGACCAACTTATGATTTATAAACCAATTTTGTATTGCAACAAAATCACTAGCCAGTGTATTACTAATAGCTTCCAGACTGGACCCGCTCATGAGGCTCCCCGCATCATCAGCATAAAGAAAAATTTGTGTATTAAAGCAAATTAAAGCAGTGTATTTAAAAAATAAACTAAAAAATAAAGGACCCAGGACTCACCCCTGTGGAACACCCAGTGGAACAGCAGATGTAGAAACAGAAACATAGAATCTGATGGCAGATAAGGACCGCTTGGCCCACCTGGTCTGCCCATTTCCCTACCTAATGGATATGCTGCACATCCTAGTTAGCCAACAGCCTACTTCCTCCTACCCCCCATTAGAATTGCCTTGTCTGTCCCATGCATTCTTGAATTTCCCCACTGTTTTTGACTCCACAACCTCTTCAGGAAGGCCATTCTGTTCATCCAAAATCCTCTCCGGGAAAAAAATACTTCCTCACATTACCTCTGAGCCATCCCCCCCATCTTCAAATTGTGCCCCCTTGTTCTTGCACATCTCTTTTTCTGAAAAATGCTACCCTCTTGAACTTTGTTGATTCCCTTGAGGTATTTGAAAGTTTCTATAATGTTCCCCCTCTCCCTTCTTTCCTTGAGGCTATACATCTTAAGCTACTTTAGTCTTTCTTCATATGTCTTCTGGTGCAGACCCTGCACCATTTTGGTTGCCCTCCTCTGGTCAGCCTCCATCCTGTCTATGTCTTTGTGGAGATGGGGTCTCCAGAACTATACACAGTACTCCAGATGTGGTCTTAGCAACTGTCTGTACAGAGGGACAACAACTTCCTGTTTTGTACTGGTGATGCCTCTCCCTATGCAACCCAGATTCCCCCAGCCCTCCTTACTGCCTTCTCACATTGCTTGCCCACTTTTAGGTCATCTGATTTGACTACCCCCAGGTCCCTTTCCATTTTTGTTATTGTCAGTATCTCACCCCCTATTGTGTACTCTTCCCCTGGGTTTTTGTTTCCCAGGTGCATTACTTTGCACTTCTTTGCATTGAATCTAAGCTGCCATACATTTGACCATTCCTCCAACCTTGCCAAGTCCTTTTTCATCCTTTCCACCCCACCTTGCATATCAACCATGTTGCAGATCTTTGTGTCATCTGCAAAGAGACATATTTTTCCTTCCAGTCTCTCTGCAATGTCACTTACATAGATATTAAAAAAAGACCAGCCCCAATACTGAACCCTGTGGTACCCCACTAGTAACTCCCCTTTCTTCACAGTGGACTCCATTTACTATTACCCTCTGTGTCATGGTGTCCAGCCAGTGTTTTACCCAGGCTACCACCCTGGGACCCACTCCCAGGCTGGCTAATTTGTTTATTTATCTTTTGTGCATGACTGTGTCAAATGCCCTTGCTAAAGTCTAGGAAGACCATGTCCACAGCCCCTCCCTGGTCTACTACTTTGGTCACCCAGTCAAAGAAATCAATTAGATTTGTTTGACATGACCACCCTGCTGTGAATTCATGCTGCCTTGGGTCCCGTGCCCCACTGGCCTCTACATACTCAGTTCTTTCCTTCAGAAGTGATTCCATCATTTTCCCTGCCACTGAGGTCAAACTGACAGGTCTGTAGTTTTCTGCCTCTGTCTTGCTCCCACTTTTGTGAAGAAAATGTATTCTTGATCTTTGTGGACTGAGAGTGACCATGGAGGTTTTAAGGTCATTCAAGATGATTGAAGGCCCTGAAGGCCTCCTCAACATCATAAGCAAAAGTTTACTACCCCTGAAAAGGGCCTTTAACACTGCTTGCTAAATATCATTGGCAAAACCTGTGATTTTAAGCCAGGAGTAGCACCTCCGGGCAAATGCCCAGTGTTGCTACCCTGGCTTAGGCATCAGAGATATCACAGGCTGAGCAGATTAAGTGTTTCCCCACTTCAGCCCCAGCGGTCACGGTTGTGAGTAATGCAGTTTTAGTATTACCTTCAGTTAAGGCCTGTACTACAATGTTGGCACTTCTCCATAAAGTGTTTTGACATTTAATCATATGGGCCTGGTAGTTTGCAATACGTAGACCCAATGATGATGAAGTGTATGTGTGTTTGACCATGACATCAAGCCTCTAGTATTCTTTGTTAGAAGGAAGGGAACTCATCTTTTGGTACCCTGGATTTATCATGGGCAGCTATGATCACCGCAGACTCAGTCTCTGGCTGACTGGCATAATAAGGCTTGTTAGATGGAACAGGGTACATCTTGTCAGCCTTCCTAGGGACAGGTGGTATGTTATTTAGTCTATACCAGGCTGCATAGGTAGCATATTTCAACAGGGCAAGTCCTATGAGGAGCACCACAAGTCACTGAACATGTACTAGCTGGAGACCAGAAGGGAGAGGGAAGATATGATAGAGACCTTCAAGTTCCTCAAGCAAGAAACAAAATGAACTGTGGGGAACTATTTAGCTTGAATACTAGTTTGCGATTACCTGGACATGAACAGGAGGGAAGTTCATGAGAGACATGAGGAAGTATTATTTTAAAGAAAGGGTGGTGGAGCCATGGAACAGTCTACCAGCCAAAGTTGTGAGTGCAAAAATCTTTAGTGGTTTTAAGCACAGGTGGGCAGAATTAAGAGTATAGTACTTGCTCAGGATGCCATTTGCTGGGATGAGAACAAGGGGGTTGGGGAGGACTAGGATCATGCAGGCACATTTGATCCCAGGGCTAAATAGGGAACTTGGAAAACTTGATGGACTATGGGTCCTTTTCCTGCTGTCATTGTCTATGTTTCTATCTCTTCATAAGCGACATTGCAGAAGAACTGAAAGGAAAGGTACGCCTTTTTGCCGATGACACCAGAATTTACAATAGAATAGATACTCCAGAGGGGATGGGGAGAATGAGTAGAGACCTAAGAAACTGAGGAGTGGATGAGAGTATGGCACCTAGGTTTTTATGAAACAAATTGCAAAATCCTACACAGAAACCCAGGCATGGTGTGTAAAATGGGGGGAGAGATACTGACAAACACAAAGCAGGAAAGAGACCCCTGGGTTATCATATATGATGACTGCAAGGTGGTGGGACAGTGCGGCAAGGCATAGGCAGGGCCAGTGGGATGCTGGGTTGCATATGGAGAGGGATCGCCAACAGGAGGGGAGAGGTGGTGTTACCACCATATCGATCGTTGGTGAGACCCCTCCTGGAGTCCTGTGTTCAGTTCTGGAGACCACACCTCTGGAAGGACTTAGACACAGAAGAGACTGTATTTAGGAGGGCAACTAAAATGGTGCAGGGGTTGCATCCTAAGCCCTATGATGAGAGACTGATGGATATCAATATGTACACCCAGGAAGAGAGGAGGGAAAGGGGGGACATGACAGAGACCTGTAAGTACCACAGTGGGTTAATTAGGTACAGGCGGGGAGTATTTTTCAGAAAAGAAGGTGAATGAGGACAAGAGGGCATGTAATGAAGCTGGAAGGGGGAATTTAGAAGAGCCATGAGGAATTTCATATTTACGTTTAGAGTGGTAAATGCCTGGAACAGCCTTCCTATGGAAGTGGTGGGCCTCAAGCATGTATGGGATGGGCAAAAAGGAATCTTAGAAGGAGCTTGGGGAGGAGGGAGGAGTTAGAGATCAGGTAGGCTTTAAATATAAGAAAAATAGCAGGACAAGAGGACACAGCATGAGATTAGATGGAAGCCAATTAAGGGGGAATGTGAGGAAATTCTTTTTCATAGAAAGGGTGGTAGATGCGTGGAATGGCCTACCTCAGGAAGTGGTGGCTATGAATACAGTGCAGGGCTTCAAACAGTCATGGAATAGGCAAAAGGGAGCAAAACAGATGAGTATGAATAGATTTATTTTATTTTTTTATTTTATTTTATTTAAACAGCAGTTTGGAAAACCTTTGAGCCATAGGCTCATTTACAAAGGTACCTTGTCACAGTAAGACAAACCAAAATACACAGTATAGCAGTACAACACATAAGTATAACAGTAAATTAAGACATAGATACAAACAAGCTGGTACAGGTAGGATGGATGCAAACAATACCAGAGTTATGTCGTCCTTAGCAGCTTAGTAATAAGCTTTGTCATAAGTACTGAGTACGGCTTTGACTAGTGGCAGTTACAGCATCGGGTGTTAATAAGGTGGTTACGTAAGGAAGTTTTGAAGCACGATATAGTTGGAGCTTCGGAGATGGAGGGGGGCAGTGTGTTGAACCAGGAGGGGGCCCTAAAGCTGAAGGCTCTTTGGCCATGAGAGGTCCTAGCTCTAGGGATAACAAGAGAGGTTTTCCCAGAGGTCCGAGTATGAACTAGTGGGACAGAGCGGCGTATGGTGGTGGTCAATCCTGGTGGGGAAAGCCCAAGGAGGGTCTTTTTTGTAAGGGTACAGGTAAGATATTTGAGGCGCTCATCGAGATCAAGTACCAGCACTTTAGCATACAGTAGACAGGTGTGTGTCATCCTAGGTGCTCCAGTAATTAACCTGCAGGCCTTATTCAGAGTAGTGCGAATTTTGTGGAGTGCGGTCTGATCAGCAGCACCATACACCGCAGTCCATAGTCCACTAGGGACAGGATAGAGGAGGTGACATGAAGTCAAGAGCCTCCGGGGAGGCAGTGTTTATACCGATGTAAGATGCCCAATCGATATTAGTGGCAGTGGCTAGGGCAGCGGGTGTCCATGGAAGGAGAGGGAGGGGTCAAAATGGATCCCTAGGTATTTATCGAGCAAACTTGTTCGAGTGGAATGAGGACCCAGAGTGAATGAGGAGTTTGAAGTTGCAGGACTTGTTTTGGGGATGAGTGAAGAACATGGTTTTGTTTTTTAAGATTTATCACCAATCTATGTTCTGAACCAGCCCTCGCTGTCAGTGAAGGACTTCTTCAGCGAGTCCTGGAGGGCAGTAGGGTTACGATTTGAGGCAAAGATGACTGCATCATCAGCGTGCAATAGAATGTTCCCGAGCAAGAGGTGGAAGGGTGTTAAGGTAAAGGAGAATAGAGGGGCCCAGAATGGAGCCTGGGAACCCCAGAAAAGATGGGGCAAATGTCTGAGTAGGTTCCATTAATTTTACACGCCAGAGCGGTCAGGACAGATAACTGGTGCACCAGGAGATAGGCCCAGCAGCAAAACCAGAGAGACTAAGGGCATCAAGAAGGAGGTGGGAGACAGTGTCGAAAGCTTTTGAGAGGTCAATGAAGACAGCACCAGCCAGAGAACCAGTGTCTAAGGAGGAGTGGAGAAAGTTGGAGAACTCTAGGAGGGCTGTGTTGGTACTGTGGCCCGCTCGGAGCCATGCTGCTCAGGACAAAGGACATTGTAGGTGGAGAGGTAGTCAGAGATTTGAGAGACCACCACTTTTTCCAAGGCCTTGGAGAGAGAGAGAGAATGGAGATCGGTCGATAGTTTCCAGTCACAGTCCTGTCACCACCTTTAAAGACAGGGGTGACAGTGGCAACTTTCCAGGCAGTTGGAACCTTCCCCAGGCAAAGAGAGTGGTTGATGAGGCATGTGATTGGGGTAAGGACTGTGTCTAAGACCAGCCGTGGGATACGGATCAGGTGTCACTGCCTGTACTATTACTCTTGAGGGCAGTGACAAGGTGCGGCCTAGGTTCTTGGGCAGAAACACGCGGAGGAGAAAATAAGGGTGAGAAAGATTTATCAGGTGCTGGGGAGGAGGGTCAAAAATTTGTAGGGAGGATAGGGCTTAGGTCAGTGAATGAGGTGTTGAGGTGGTTGGCTATGAGGGTTGGGTCTGAGGAGATCACACCATTAATGTTGATCTCGGTGGTGGGGGGAGTGTGACTCCCATTTAACTGTTTAATGTTATCCCAGAAGGTTCTGGGATTCCCCATGAGGCAGTGAGTGAGGACCGATGAGTGTTCAGACTTTGGCCTTTCTGATGGCCTCGAGCACTTGTTTCGGCGGCATATAACCCGGCTTGTCGTTGGGCCGCCAGTCTCAATGGCATGGTGCCATAGGTTGTCCCTATGTTTGAGCTGGTGGATCAAAGCTGGGGTAACCAAGGGGGCATTCTTCCTTTTAGAACGGCGGGTCAACACTGGGGCAAAGATATCACAGGCATTATTAAAAGTTTGGGTAAAGAAGGAGAGAGCTGTGTCGATGTCAGAAGTTGCCTGTATAGGAGACCAGTCAATTTGGGACAGAAGCTCCTTAAGTTTTATCAGTCCACCAGGTATTAGACGCCACCAGCATGTGGACTGTGCTATGGGTTTGGGGACTGAGGTTGACCAGTGGAATAGAATGGGGGCGTGATCGCTGAGAGAGTCTGGGAGGACTTGTACATTGGGGATCCGATTAGGGCGGTTGGTGAGTACCACATCAAGAAGGGTACTGGAGCCTCTCTTGGGGTTAGTCCTGGTAGGGTGGGTAACTATTGCGTGCTAGGGTCTATTGCAGAAAAGGAGTCTCGGTAGAGGAGAAGAAGGGCTGAGCCAGTTGACATTTAAGTCACCCACCAGAATTTGATCAGCGGAAGGAGGTAGAGAGGTAAGGTATTCTGTAAGAGAGGCAATGGCCTGCATTTGGTCCCTGGGGCACGTATGCAGTAGTCAGATAAAGGGTCCCTTTAAAGGGTCAGGGGTTAGTTTCAGCGTAGCGCCTGGGCCCCTGGTCAAGGATGGGAGTGGGCAGGGCTAGTACGGGAGAGATTCCTTGACATAAATAGCGCGGCAACGCCCAGTCTCCCAACACGGTCGGACCGGAAAGGGTGAAACCAGGAAGGGAGACTAGGAGTCAGGGGAGGATTTCGACAGCCAAGTCTCAACCAGGTGATGACATCAGGGTTAATTGATGTGACCAGGCATTGTAGTGAGTCAAACTTTTTGGAGGCTACAGATATTCATGGAGACCATGCACTTAGGCCTGTGGTGCGAGTTGGGAAGCTCCTGGGAACCGGGCCAGGGTTTGGATGAATGTTCCTGACAGGAGTAGTAGCATGACTAACACCCTGGCTGGGAGATGGTGAGAGGTTTTCCTACGATTGACATGAGAGGGAGGGAAGGGGAGGCTAAGGGAGCAGGGGGTGGGCAGGGAGGTACAGGAGGGGAAAGCAAGAATAAGAAGACAGAGCAAATACTCTCTTTAACAAATCATGGGAGGATGGGGTAGTACCTGTGGACTGGAGGAGGGTGGATGTGATTCCTCTTCACAAAAGTGGGAGCAGGACAGAGACAGGAAACTACAGACCAGTTAGTTTGGCCTCAGTGGTAGGTAAAATGATGGAATAACTTCTGAAGGAAAGAATTGTTGAGTACCTAGAGGCCAATGAGGCACAGGACCCAAGGCAGCATGGATTCACGATGGGAAGGTCGTGTCAGATGACTCTAATAGATTTCTTTGACTGGGTGACCAAAGTAGTAGACCAGGGAGAGGCTGTGGACATGGCTTACCTAGATTTTAGCAAGGCATTTGATACAGTCCCACACAAAAGATTAATACACAAGTTAGCCAGTCTTGGAGTGGGTCCCAAGGTGGCAGCCTGGATAAAAAATTGGCTAGACAACAGGACGCAAAGGGTAGTAGTAAATGGAGTCTACAGTGAAGAAAGGAGGGTTACTAGTGGGGTACCGCAGGGTTCAGTACTGGGACCGGTCCTTTTAAATGTCTTTACAGGTGACATTTCAGAGGAACTGGAAGGAAAAGTATGTCCCTTTGCAGATGACACAAAGATCTGCAACAGGGTTGATACACCAGATGGAGTGGAAAGGATGAGAAGGGACTTGGCAAGGTTGGAGGAATGGTCAAATGTATGGCAGCTCAGATTCAATGCAAAGAAGTGCAAGGTAATGCACCTGGGAAACAAAAACCCAGGGCAAGAGTACACAATGGCGGGTGAGATACTGACAACAGTAAAAATGGAAAGGGACCTGGGATTAATTATATCAGATGACCTAAAAGTGGGCAAGCAATGTGAGAAGGCAGTAAGGAAGGCTGAGGGGATATTGGGATGCATAGGGAGAGGCATCAATAGTAGAAAACAGGAAGTTGTTATCCCTCTGTACAGACAGTTGGTGAGACCCCAATCTGGAGTACTGTGCACAGTTCTGGAGACCACATCTCCACAAAGACATAGACAGAGTGGAGGCTGTCCAGAGGAGGGCAACCAAAATGGTGCAGGGTCTGCACCAGAAGACATACAAAGAAAGACTAAAGGAGCTTAATATGTATACCCTTGAGGAAAGGAGGGAGAGGGGAGACATGATAGAAACTTTCAAGTACCTCAAGGGAATCAACAAAGTCCAAGAGGGTAGCATCTTTCAGAAAAAGAGATGTACAAGAACAAGGAGGCACAATTTGGAAGATAGAGGGGGACGGCTCAGAGGTAATGTGAGGAAGTATTTTTTCACAGAGAGGGTTGTGGATGCATGGAACAGCCTCCCTGAGGAGGTCGTGGAGTCAAGAACAGTGGCGGAATTCAAGAATGCATGGGGCAGACATAAGGCAGTCCTAGTGGGGGGTAGGAGGAAGTAAGCTGTTGGTTAATTAGGATCTGCAGCTTATCTGTTAGGTAGGAAAATGGGCAGACTAGGTGGGACAAGCGGTCTTTATCTACCGTCAAATTCTATGTTTCTATGTTTATGGCCGATGGCACATTTATATGGTAGAAAAAGAAATGGGCAGACTGGATGGGCCTTGGGGTCCTTATCTGCAGTCAACTTCTATGTTTCTATGCTTTGTGGTGGTAGTATATGCAGAGACAAACTGGGCAGACTGATTGGGCCAAACAGTCCTTATTTGCCACAGATTCCATGTTTCTATGAGGTTGTGTCAAAAAAAGGGGAGAATTGCCACACATCGGCATGGCAGTACTTCTACCACCCGTGACACCGGCGACCCAGATGTGGGAACAAGCCTGTGTCATTGGGGGCTGGCCAGGGAGGAAGAGGTTTGATCATCCCACTGGATACTCTCCTCATCCAAGGGGGAGATGGCTGTCACTCCACCCCATTACTGCCACCTGAGGATGCACAGGAGACAGCATGGGACTCATGGTGTGGGGAGGGTAGGATGCCATTAGGTGCTTGGCTGAGATGTGCACCAGCACATCTGCAGCCTGGACTCTCTCCCTTCATGCCAGCAGAAGGGGGGTTTTCAGGGACCAAAAGCAACAGGAAAACAATATATAAATAATCAAGCCCTCACTGCTGCGCAGCATGACCCCTGACAAACTGGGGGGGAACAGAGCAAGGATAGGTACGACTGCCACTGAGCCCCACCAGCAGTCATTGATAAAATGTGCTGAAAAGAAAATAGGAGAGTTGGGAAACAAGGTGTTCCTATAGTTTAGCCACTGTGGAGGAGGAGAGTGATACAATGAAAGTTACCAAGGAAAGAGAGGTCACCCTCTTTAGGAAGGAAAATGACTGGGTGGCAGGGTGGGCAATGGCATGAGCAGAGAGATATAGGAGTTTGGGATCAAGGCCATCGAGTGGAGCCAGAGGGATTGTATGTCCTCCTGGCAAGGTCATTTGCATGACAATAGCCCAGCAACTCTGCTGAGGTCCATGGGAGGTGATATCCTCAGATCCTGGTTCTTCTATGTGTGTGCGGGGATTGCATGATGATCACAGACAGGTGTTGATTTAGAGGTGTTGAATTTGAGGTTATTGTCAACATTGCCAGCTGTAGAAATAGGGGAACAGTCAGTGGCAACCAGGTCGGCACGCAGGCGGGGCAGATTCAGTGAGCAGGAGGATCAGATCTAGATGAATTTTGGAGGAGCTTTGGGATGATGATTGTTAAACAAACAGTAGACCACATGGTGGTCACTGAAGGCATCAAAGAGGGTACCAGCATCCAAAATATGATGGGGGTTGGAGGACAGGGCAGGACTCAATCCATGAGGGAGTGATTTAGAGATCTGAAATTACAGTGGATGGGTACAGAGATTAGTCGGGCTAATATGAGGGACATAATAAGGTAAAATTTGTGAAGGGGGAGAGCCAATTTAAGATGAAATTACCTAGTATGAGTAACTCTCCAGGGGAAGACTGGGAGGAGATGGTGGTAACTCAGTTACTGAAGGTGGGGACATACTAGGGCAGCAGTAGACACTGGCAATATCTATGGGGACAGAGATGTGGAGGGAGAGTTTGAGAAGAAGCATTTCATAGACCGAGCGGACAGAGACAGAGAGCACAGGCTCAAACTGGGTGTTTGAGGAGAGGTAGGTGGTTACTCCACCACCCCTCTATGCTCAGTCCAGATGAACAATGGTGAAACTGGGGATAGCAACAAAGGAATTTGGGATCTTAGGGGAGAGCCATGATTCTGAGATCACCAAAACATCAGGTTTGAGGTTAGCCATGTATGGTTGCAACACAATATTTTGCATTAAACTTCTTGAAATCACTTGTGATCTTTATGGTTTTATTCTGTGTTAGTTTCAAATGCATTTTCCATTTACTTATGTAATCAAAATGGACAACTAAATCACCACAAAATGTGGTTATTTTAATTGTTTTTTCCTCTGTAGATAATTTTGGCAATACTATTTTAATTTCCTTTAAAAAAAAATCATAGTTCTATTAATGCACAATGAATATTCTTTATATAAATCACTGAACCTGTCCAACTGCCTTAGTAGGCCAGATAAGGAGGTTGAGATCAAAATGAGATCATCTGCATATATTAAATGGCTTTCAGGAACACCAAAGATGTTTGGTTAATGGAAATCAGGTAGCTGAGCGAGATGAAGAAGAACTGTGTTGAAAAAAAAATTAAATAATGTTGGGGAAAAACAAGCCCTGCCAAACTCCAAAGTTTGTTTCAGTGTTCTGTGTAAAATGACCTGCCACATCATATGGTGTTTTTAACCATGGGGTACATTATGCAATCTTATCAGGATATTGAGGAGATTACATTCAATGTGCAGAGGACGATCAGGAAAAATCAGAAATCCTGAACAAATTTTGTTCAGTCTTAACAGATGAAGGGGAAGGCCCACATGAAAGCAACAGGAACACTGAGGGAAGGGAGGCAGACACAAGTCCATTTACAGAGGAGAGAGTCCTGGAGGGACTCACAAATCTAAAAGTGGTCAATGCTATGGGGCCAGACGGAATACACCCAAGGGTATTTAGGGAACTGAGAGACGTACTGGCTGCACTTCTGATAGTCCTATTTTATTTTTTTTTTATTTAAAAGTTTGATGACCGGGAAAGGCACACTGAGCCGAGGCTCGTTTCCAGGTGCGACCCGGGTACAGAGCGTACAGTCAGGAGAAAAGAGTAACATATGGTGAAAAATATATTTAACAACTTACTGGAAACAGGAGTGGTACCAGGGGACTGGAGGAGGGCAGATGTAGTCCCACTTCGGAAAAGTGGTAGCAAGGAGGAAGCTGCCAACTTCAGGTCTGTCAGTCTGGTATCAGCGGTGGGGACGTTTATGGATTCACTGTTAAAGGAAAAGACTGTGGAGTATATTGATTCCAGATGCTTACGTGGCCTGAGGCAGTCCAGATACATGAGAGGGAGGTCATATCAGACAAATATGACACATTTGTTTGACTGAGTGACCAGGGAAATATATCAGGGTGGGGCAGTGCATGTGGCCTACTTAGATTTTAGTAAGATATTCAACAACTGCTCAGTTAAGAATCACTAATGATTGTAACATACTGTGCGTATAACTACTATGCACAGCATTGATTATGGTAATACCGTTCACTAATATTTTTCACCTGCTCCCCCTGCCCCCCGAGTTATACCTGGAAATGAGCCATGTTCAGTGTGCTGTTCTCAATTACCAAATTTTAAATAAATATTCACAGGCAGAAGAGCTTCGGCACCCGGTCTCCATCAAATGAAAATTCAGAGATTCAAAAGATAAGTCCCACACACTAGGTCAATATGATGTGAAATCTTCCGTTTATTGAATAAATCCAAAGTTAGAAGCAGCAAGGTGAATGACAGCAGTGAGGCACCTTGCTCCTTTTAACTCTGGATTTATTCAATAAGCAGAAGGTTTCATATATCGTTCTAGTGTATGTGGGTCTTATCTTTTGGATCTCTGAATTTCAGTTCCATGGAGAACGGGTGCTAAAGCTCTTCTGCTTATGGGTACTTGTTCTTTTTGCTTTGGCACTGGTTTGTTCTGTACTGCATTTAGCCACCTCCGTGGCTGTTCTCTAATTCTTTTTAAATTTGTAGTTCATCCTCCTCCCACAGGTGGCTAAAGTGCCTCCCTCGGAGGGGCTCACCTTTCCAGCAGTGGCATCCCACACCAGTCCCCTAGGTAGATCCCTCCATGGGGTGCCTCCCCCCCAGTGACAGGGCCGGTGGACAGGAGAGTCTACTTTCCCATCCCCCCCCCGAGAAAGCCAGTGTCCAGATTCTAGGGGTCAGTGCAAGTGCAGCCGGGCCATCATGGAGCCTGCCAGCTCCATTTTCCTCCTGTTTTCACCCCAGGACCCACGAACATGCAATGGGTGAGTGGCTGGGTTCCACCTCTGTGGATGCAGCCTCACGCCCTGGAAGCCTGGAAGTGGGTCCCACCCCATTCTGGCAGCATGCCTGTGCAGCCATTGCTGGGAGTTTTTTTTTTTTTTGTGTGATCGATTTTCCACCCCTGTGCTTGCTGATCCACCACTCCTTTGGGCTCTATCAAATTCCACCCCAGCCTCCACTGTCCTTACCCAGCCCTCCTCTGATCCTCACATTGCAGCTGACCCCGGGATATCCCGCATATCCTCGGCTGGCGGGTCCCTCCTCCTGAGGGGGAAGGCACCGGGGGGAGAGGAGTGATCCAAGCACATACTTCTAGGGCCCAGGGATGCTGCTGAGGAACAGAAGGCCCTGGGAAGGTGCTGGAGGCCCTCAGGGAACAGAGAGCCATCATCCAGCAACCAGCAAGTGATTTTCCTGGCTTTCTTAAGGTGCATGACGTCCTGACGTCAAGACAAGAGCCGACGTCTGTCACGCACCACCCCAGTGATACTGACATGTTGCTCTACCCCTGGCCTTCACCAGTGGTTGCTTCAACATCAGGTCACAGCCCCTTCCCTCTCTGAATACAGCGAGCAGTCGTGGGATGCTCAAGCTGCCTCCCCCCGTCCGGCCCTCCAGCAACCTGAGCTCGCTCCTGAACCTGGGTCACTGGCATCGCAAGCGGAAATCCAACCACTGCACCGATGGGCCAGCACCACTGCTGGGTGTTAATCTACAGCGCGCAGCACTGTCCCCCCCCTCCCTGAGGAAGAATAGCTGTCTATGGAAGCTCAGTCCTTCCTCTCCCCTGCAAAACTCGAGCAACCCGGATCACCGGTATGGCGTGAGCTGTGGTGTCCAGTGCCTCAACCCTCAGCACCACCAGGCCAGACTCTGTTTTCTAAATTTTAAATAAATAAATAAAACACCATACCACATAGGAGACTAATATGGAAACTGTGCAGTATAGGGATGGGTCCTAAGGTAGTCAACTGGGTAAGAAACTGATTAATGGATAGGTGACAAAGGGTGGTGGTAAATGGAGTCCACTTCGAGAAAGGGAAGGTGACCAGAGGGGTGCCTCAGGGCTCAGTACTGGGAACAATCCTCTTTAATGTCTTTATAAGGACACTGCAGATGAACGGGAAGGGAAAATATGCCTCTCTGCAGATGACACCAAAATAAAGGCAGAGTACAGAATGGGAGAAGAGGCATTGATGGTCACCAAACAGGAAAGGGACCTTGGAGGGATCATATCTATTGATCTCAAGGTGGAGAGGAAATGTAACAAGGTAGTGAGTAGGACCAGGGGGATACTGGGGTGCCTAGGGAAGGGCATCACCACTAGAAAGAGGGAGGTGGTGCTGCCACTGTATAGATCGCTGGTGAGACCCCCGCCTAGAGTACTGTGTCCTGTTCTGGAGACCATCAGAAAGGACATAGACAGGGTGGAGACTATCCAGAAGAAGACAATTAAAAAATGGTGCAGGGGATGAATCAGAAGCCCTATGAAGAGGGAATGAAGAATATGTGCACCCTGAAAGAGGGAAGGGAGAGTGAGGACAAGATAGAGACCTATGAATACCTCATGGGATTAAATAAAGTACAGATGGGGAATATTTTTCAGAGAAAAGGATGCACGAGAACGGGGGACATGCAATGAAGCAGGAAGGGGGAATATTTAGAAGGCATGTGAGGAAATACTTCTTTACTGAAAAAGTAGTGGATGCTTGGAACAGTCTTACAGTGGAGGTGGTGTGGGTGAAAACAGTGTGCGTGGGATAGGCACAAGAAAATCGTACTTGGGAAGCGGGGGGAGGGAGCTGGAGATCACGTAGGGTCTGCAGTGACATGATAGGATAGGGAAAAACGGACAGACTGGGTGAGCCAAGGGGTCCTTATCTGCCACTCAAACTCTATGTTTTTATGTTTTCAGTAATCACAGAAAAGGATCGAGTCAGTCAGCAGCAGCTCGGCACATATCAGTGGTGTTGTCTTGATTTGGTAGCATCGATAAAGCCATCTAATGATTTTATTAACACATCTATCAAACTGCTGAGAACTATTGACTCAGGTAGTACATTCCAAGTTGTCACCACTCTCTGATTGAACCCCCCCCCCAACCCTTACTGGTTCTGTTTATCTCACCCTTTAGCTACAGCATATGCCCCCTAACACTATGTTAACAGTCCTTCTGCTTAACCCTGCAACTCCCATAATACGTAATTATTGAAGGCTTTATATAAAAAAGCATAGGTCTTCTCTAAGTTGTCTATACTCACGAGAGTATAGGCCCAATTCTGCCAACCTGCCACCATACGTCCTATTCTGTAAATGTTTAGCTCTTTTTTTGTGGCTTTCCTCTGCATTCTTTCTATAAGAGTCACGCTTCCTAAAATATGTGGGGCACTAAAAGGGGAACAATACTCCAGATGTGGCCTAACCAATGTGGAGTAAAATGGAACTATTACATCTGGGTCCCTATTTTTAATATGTCTGAAAATTCAACCCAATACTTTATTGCTTCTTTTGACTACTTCCCTTGCATGAATGTCAAAGGACAAATTTTATTTATAATGACACCGAGGTCTTTTTCCTTATCAGTAGCCTCAAGCACCGTACTGTTTAATCTGTAGTCTACCAAAATGTTATTATGGCTGAAATGCATGACTTTGCATTTATCCTCATTGAATTTAAGTTGATGTTTCTTGGCCCACTTTTCTAGTTCTTAGAGATCTTTTTGAGACACAGCTGAAGATTCCTTGTTGTTTATAACTGCACCTGCTTTAGTGTCATTGGCATATTTATAGATCCATGACCCTGAAGATGTCTGCACTGAAGAAACAAACAAATTACACAATGTGGGACCCAATACCAAGCCCTGTGGGACACCACTAGTCATCCCACCCAAGTTAGAGTGAAATCCCCAGAAACAAATTCTTTGAGGCCTATCTTCCAGCCATGACTGTATCCATTTTACAGTTAATGGATGAAATTCATATTTGTTAAGTGCATCTACAAGTTTCCTAGGTTGCACCAAATTAAAGGCCTTGGTGTAGTCCAGGTATATCACATCCACTGGTAGGCCCTTATCTAGGTCACTGCTGACAGACTCAAAAAACTGAAGAAGGTTGGGAAGATGGGATTTTCCTGATCTAAACCCAGGCTGAGTGAAATCCTCCAATCCCGTAATAGTAATATATTTTGCAGTCATTTTCTTGATAAGTTCTTCCATCAGTTTTCCTAGTACTGATGTCAAGCTGATTGAACGGTAATTTTGCATATCATGTTTTACTCCCTTTTTGAGTTCATTGTGGTGCGCAGGCACAGATGAACTCATTGCTATAAGAAGTGCCATACAGGGGTGTGCCTAATGGAAAGCTCTGTTTCTAGGGGCAGGACAGCGGCAGGCGAATCAGTCGGCAGGCTGGCGATGACGCCCTTTCAGCTGTAGGGGCGGAGTTGGACAACCTTTCAAAGGAGATAACCGCACCAATAGTGGTGTGGCTCAGTCCTTTGATGTTGCATTCCTGCATTGCATTCCTGGTAGCGTGTTCACACTGCTGTAGCTTACAGCAGTGTGAACATGCTGAGCCCAGGCTGTTGGCATGCCCCCTCACCCACCGTTAAAAAACAGGCAAACTGATGGGGGTGCCCAATCATCCTGTTGGCATGCCCCCTCCCAGTTCATTTAGGTCATTCCTATGATTAAGCGCCAGGGGGCGTGAAACGCATTGGGAGTGTGTTGCTGTGAAGCAAACAGCTTTTTAATGGAAGCAGGGTACATTCATCTGAATTTATCTGAATAAAATGAAGCACATTTAGCACTCTGAGAAAAACTTTTCTCGCTTCCTTTGTGTGACATCGATTCTTGTTGGTGCAGACTGAAAAGAAGGATATTTGCTGGAAGACTTGTGCTGGCTTTTCTCATTTATTTTCATGTTGAAAATTTGTAGTGCAAATACCAACAAATACCCGGGGCGTTAGGGTTTCTAACCATAACATCCCCACTCCCTCAACCCATGGTGGGGCTCCAGTGCCCTCATCTCCTCTGAACCACAGACACATCGTCACTCTTCAAAACCAGATCATGAATTGAGGAAACAGGTATGCACTTCACTGTATTTCAACGGGAATGTGAACTTGGTGGCATAACTTGTTCTTCCTGCTGGGAACTGTAGTCCTGCCAGTCGTTGCGTACCAACAGCAATGCCAACGACGAACTCTGGCATTGACAAATGCTTGTTAAAATGGGGGTTACATTAGCCTCTCACCATTCCAGAATGGTTTTCCCTTCTTCCAATGAGGCATTAAATAATACTGTAATTGGGCCTGCTAGTATTATCGGCCAATTTTGTTAGCAGTCTAGGATGAATACTATCCAGTCCTGCAGACATAGTTACTTACATTTTTCTTAATATTTTTTCACATCTGATTCTGATATTACTGTTATATAAGTCTTGTTGTTTTCCCTTTCATCTGGGATTGTTTTTGGAGAAGTTCTTTTGTTGAAAAACACTCAAGAAGTAACTGTTATAGCTTATTGAAATTTCTTGTTCTCCTTCAATTACTTTCACATCTGATTCTGATATTACTGTTATATAAGCCTCGTTGTTGTCCTTTTCATCTAGGATTGTTTTCGGACAAGTTTTTTGTTGAAAAACACTTAAGAACTAATTGCTAAAGCTTATTACAATTTCTTGTTCTCCTTCAATCACTTCATTTCCAACTAACATAGGTTCTATTGTTTTCTGTCTACCTTTTAAACTACCTACAGAAGTGTAGAATTATTTCTTATTGTCTTTTGTTTGGGATGCCATTCTAGTTTCTGTATTCATTTATGATTTTCTTATTAATTTTCAAAGTGTATTTGCTTGTTCCCTGTATGCATTCTACATTTCTTGGGTAGGATTTGTTTGCATTTCTTATATGTTTTCTTCCTTTTCTAATGTTTCTACTAAACCAAAATGGCACTCTTCCCATTTTATTGTATTTAATAACTTCGGGGACGAATGTTCTACTACAATAGTCGAGTTTTCTTTAATAATTCTTCATTTGTAATTTAGGGTAAGCCCCTGCATGTCTCTTTTCCAATCCCAGGTATTAAGAAATGCCATCATTCCATCACAGTTAGCCCTGTTGTAACATTTCATCCTGGTTTCTCCTCTTATAGTGCTCCAGTTCCCCCGATTGTAAAATAGACAATATTATGGTCATGTCGCAGATTGGCTCTATAACCTTTGTCAATTATTTCATCATCCAAATTAGTAAATAGAAGGTCAAGAATGTTATGTCTTCTTGTACCATCATGTACCAATTGCTCCAGATTTTTATTCAAAGTGATGTCTATCAATTTATAATCCAGTGGATTTGATCCCGTATAACTATACCAATCTACTGTAGGTAAATTAAAATCTCCTATGAGTATAGGTATTCCCACTAAATCCATTTTCTCTATGGTCTCCATAAAGGTTCTATTTTCCATGGCAGTAAGATTTGGGGATCGATAGCACACTCCTATTGTTATTTCCTTAGTATTAAAACTAAATTTGATCCAGATTTGTTCTATGTCACCTATGCCTTGGTTTTGAACTGTAAGTTCATTAGCTGCAATTTTGTCCAGTATATAAATTGCATCTCCTCCACCCCTTTTCTCAGTTCACTCCTTGTGAAAAGATTAAAGCCCACAATATATTTTCCTCAAGCATCCTTCTTCCACCAAGTCTCCATCACAGCACACATTTGAATTCCCTCTTTGTTTAAAATGTATTTGAACTCATCCAACTTATTTCCAAGGAATAGCTGGAATGCTGTTTTATTTTCCCCATTTTATACTATTTATAATATATGTAATTTTATGCTGCAGCTGTTTTACTTGTTTTGTGAGGCACCTTGATAATTTGAAAGGCACCATAGAAATAAAACTTATTTGATTTGAACCAGTAGAGATTTCTGTTCACCATTTGTATTGGGTATTGAACCAATTAAAAAAAAAAAGTTATTAGGGTGTTTAACCTCTTTCTATAAAATAGTATCCCCCTGCCCTTTTTTATTTAGTTTAAATATTCATTAATGCTGGTTCAAAATAGATTCCCCAGTAACTGACTCCCACACCTATTTAAGTGCAACCCATCCTTACAAAATATTTATTTTCTCACTAAAAACTTCCCATGTCTTTAATACATTTGTTGTTCTGATAAAGACACTACTGCCATAGCTAATTGTTGATGCCAATAATTATTTTATTCAACCTATAACTGGCCCTCGGTTCAGGCACAATTTCAGAGAGAATTACTTTACATTTAGATTCTTTCAAATATATGTGTACCTCCGTAAGATAAAAATTATTTTAAAATTTCTTCTTCGGTTTTGTGCTTGAGATTATTAGTTCCGGCATGTATCACTACCAGTGGGTTAGGCTGGGCATACTTTAAAATACTTGGTAGTAGGGATCCAATATCATTTATTTATTTATTTATTTATTTATTTATTTTTATTTATTTATTTAAGAATCAGTTTGCAACCTTTGAGCCAGAGGCTCGTTTCCAAAGGTACTTCGTCACATAAAGACATACATTGTGTTTTGGTTACATAGCAAAGATTTGCAAAACAATAGGCGTTCAACAGAGGCGCCACGTCACATTGTGGACAGACAAATACAAATTGGGTACAGGGTACATGTAATTGATAACAGGTGTTCCACAAGTTGGTATCAAGTGAGCATTCTGGAAGGTAAACACTGAAACAGCTGGCACTGGCCAGGTTAAACATAGGCATAGGCATTTACACCTGCTCCTGAGAAACTGTTACTTGTAACATGGCTTTTCTTATCTTTAGTGGCATATTCATCAGTATATTTACTGATGGAATCACCCAAGATAAATATTTGGTGCTTAAATTTCTCATTGTGTACAACATCCATAACATTGTCCTACTGACTTTCTCCCATCATGTCAGCAACTTTCTGGCAATCTCTGTTGGTAACAATATCTAATAATTTCTGAGATTGGTCCTCTGAATTATTTAATAGGGTTAAAAGTGGCTAAAATTGATTACTATTGGGTACCATGAGTTCCATAGCCCTTCTACCTTTTTTTATTTTTAACCATCTTCGAGTTACCACAATCATTCTCTACCTCAATTTCTATTTTACTTGATCCTTCTAAATTAATTTCTGGTGAATCAGTCTCTAAAAATCCTGGTATTTCTGAAGTTTGGTTTGTGGATGTAGTCTTTAAATATTTCACCTCTTTCTAACTCTAGACCAATTATCTTAATTCTTAATTGCTTCACTTATAAATATTGTTTAAAAACATAATGGGTAAAGCCTAAATTCCCTTCAAAACTAAATTTGTTGCACCCATTGCATTTAATCCAAATTTCACCACTGGGTTGTGTTATGCTAGCACAGTCCATTATAGGTGCTTGGAAGCAAGAAATATTTATTTTGTAGTCTATAGGGCTCTCAGGTTACTCACACAACCTAATAATCCTTTAATTGGTTTCAGACAGTAAAACCACTGACCCTCCAACCATCACTGTATATTGTTGACTTATGAAGTATATTAAGTTAGATATAAGGATATATTTAGTTGCCTAGCGAAATGCTATTAACCTCTTCCACAACCAATTAAGATCACTACTGCACCCTCAGTAACAATTTATAGTCATAGATTGTACTTCAGAGACTTGTTCACCCACCTGAACTAAGATTCTGGCCCCTCTGACATATCTGTGCTGGGGGATATGACAGACA
The DNA here is from genome assembly GCA_016271365.2 of Neoceratodus forsteri. Lineage (NCBI taxonomy): Eukaryota > Metazoa > Chordata > Ceratodontiformes > Ceratodontidae > Neoceratodus > Neoceratodus forsteri. The sequence goes on from CM057454.1 coordinate 1,317,220,209, forward strand.
CACACAGACATGCTTGACTCTGTCTGCATCTCCACGCGCTGTGCTGTCACCTTGCTTGAGCTCACCTGCTCACTAAGAGAAGAGTGAGTTATATGATGTGACCCAGAAATAACACACTCGGGGTCATGCCACATCCCTGCATCCCAAACTGGGATTTAAATAGAAAGAGTAAAAGGTTTCCTGCCACACACACATGAGGGCTACATGCCCTAAGTTACAAAATGTTATATATTTGGGCTATTAGGCTGAACTCCCTCTTGTGTGCCTCTAGATCCTGGGGCTCTCCAGAGAACTACAGAATCCACCCCTTCCAGATCTCCTTCTGCTGTTACCCTGGAGTTAATACACAGAGTTCTCCCTTCCACTCAGTCTCCTCTGAAAAATATGCAAGCATACACAACACATAGAAATCATTATTCACAGCACTTCTATCACTGTTTCACAGGCTGTAGCTGTCTGGCAGCATGTAGAGGTGTATACTAAGCCCCGCTCACTAAGGGGTGAGTAAGTTATATGATGTGACCCGTAAGTAACACCCCAGGGTCACACCGTGTCCCCGAGTGCCAAATTGGGATTTAAATATAAAACAGAGTAAATGGTTTCCTGATACACAGAGACGAGGGCCACATGCCCTAAATTTAAAAAAAGTTATATATTTGGGATATTAGGCTGAACTCCACCTGCATGCCTGTAGTTTTTGGGGCTCACCAGAGAACTACAGAATCTCGCCCCTTCCTTGACTCCACCTGCTGTTACCCTGGACACAAGACAGAGTTTTTCCCTTTCACTCGGTCTCCTCCCAAAAATATGCACGAGCCCACAACACACAGCAGCCGTTATGCACTGCATTTCTGTTACTGTCTCACAGCATGTAGAGGTGTATACTAATACTATAACTGTTGCCAAAAAAGTCTTCTACTTATACTGTTCAACACTGTAAATCGACAAAACAGCAATAGAGTTGAGCTTTTCTTTTTTAAACTATGCATTTATATATTAGATATTTCAAAACAAAGCAGTGCTGCACTGTGGACCTTCTTTGAATGAAAACTGTTCAGTGTCTCTAAAATGATTTTTTTCCCTCTATTCTACTTGATAATCTTTCTAACAAAATGCTTGCAATTGCTTTTGTGAAGCATCCAGTAAGCTATCTGAATGATACATCTATGCATCTGTTTCTTAACCTTTTTTAATTATATGAAAAGTCGTTGTTCCTAACCATGATGGGGAAATCTCCTTTTGCTGGATTACAGAAATTAAATAAATGATGAAGAAGGGATTGTCAGCAGGGCACTGCAAAACAATAAACATTCACTGAAATTATGTCTGAGACTAGGGCCTTATTATGTTGAGTTGAAAGAACAGCTCTTACTATTATACCATTCGAGATGCACCAAGGAGCTGTGGCGCAGGGCACAGCAAGATTCTTCCTATCTTGTTCTGGACTCCAGTTGTCTGTTCTTTTGTGCTATTGAAAAAAAAGCTTCTGAAAATGTTCCTCTTACACTACTGGTAGGATCATAGAATCATAAAAATTTGATGGCAGAAAAGGACTGTTCCAGCCCATCAAGTCTGCCCAACCTTCCCCTTTACATACCCCCTCCCCCGCCACCCCAATCCCCCCAGTAATCAGTCCCATATGCCTGTTCCATGCCCTCTTAAATTCCTCCACTGTACCAGCCCCCACCACCCAGTCTGGTAGTCTGTTCCAGGGCCCCACCACCCTCTCTGTGAAGAAATGCCCCCTCACATTGCCCTGAATCTATTGCCTTGCAATCTGAGGCTATGCCCCCTAGTTCTGGCTCTCTCCTTCCTCTTCAGTAGACCCCCTTCCCCAACTTTATTTAGCCCCTTTACATACTTAAAGGTTTTGATCATGTCCCCCTTGTCCCTCATTGTTTCCAGCGAGTATAGGTTAAGCTCCTTACACCTCTGCTCGTATGCCTTCATCCGGAATATCCTTGACCATCCTTGTTGCTCTTCTCTGTATCCTCTCCAATGCATATCATTGTGGAGGTGTGGTCACCAGAACTGCACCCTGTACTCCAACTGCAGCCTCACTGTTGCTTTGTAGAGGGGCATTATTACCTCTCTCCTTCTGCTAGCAGTGCCCCTTTCTATGCATGCCAGCATTCCAGTGGCCTTTTCTGCCACCCTAGTACATTGGAAACCCACCTTAAGGTTAGAAGAGACTATGATCCCCAGATCCCTTTCCTGTTCTGATTTTTTGACTTCCTCCCCACCCAACTTGTACCCTGCCCTCATGTTTCTCCTCAATTGGTGCACCACAGTGCACTTTTTGACATTAAATTTCAGCTGCCATTTCCTGGCCCAATCTTCAAGTGCCTTGAGGTCCCTCCTCATGTCCTCCACTCCCTCCAGGGTGTCCACTCTATTGCAGGTTTTTGTATCATCAGCAAATAGGCACACCTTCCCCCTCAAACACTCTGCAATATCACTGATGTAGATATTGAATAGAAGCAAACCCAAAACTGATCCCTGTGGCACTCCACAACTTACCCTTGCCATCTCGGAGTGCATCCCATTTAGCAACACCTTCTGAGTTCTCCCTGTTAGCCAGGCCTCCACCCAGCTTGCTATTTTCCCTCCCAATCCTATGCTTTCCAGCTTGCTAACCAACCTCCTATGAGGGATGGTGTTGAAGACTTTGCTGAAGTCCAGATAGACAATGTCCACTGCCCCTCCCTGGTTGATTACCTGTGTCACCCAATCAAAGAACTCAATTAGATTGATCTGGCATTATTTCCCCTTGGTGAAGCCATGCTGTCTGCTGTCCTGTAAGCCACACTCTTCCAGGTAATTTACCACCCTCTTCTTGATTAATGCCTCCATTACCTTTCCCACCACAGATGTGAGACTGACTGAGTGGTAGTTATCCCTCCACTCCCTGCTGCCTCCCTTGTGCAAGGGCATTATGTCAGCCCTCCTCCAGTCATCCAGTACCCTTCCCATATCCAGGGACAGGTTGAAGAGCCTAGTCAAGGGTGCGGCCAGCTCCTTCTTCAATTCCATGAGCACTCTGGGGTGCAACCCGTCAGGTCCCATTGCCTTGTGCACCATCAGTGCGGCCAGCTCAGCCATGACCCTATCCACAGTGAATGGGCTCTGATCCACCCATACGCCCTCCTTCCCCTAAGCTTTAGCACTGGGCCCCTGCCTTCCACTTCCTCCATGAACACTGAGCTAAAAAATTAATTTAACACCTGTGCCTTTTTGTAGTCCTCCTCCACGTTTATCCCTCATTCCCCCCTCAGTCTAGTAATCCCCTGCCCTGCTCTTTTCCCTTCCCTCACATATCTGAAAAATGTTTTATCTCCATCCTGGCTCATTTGGCTATTTTCTCCTCTGTGACTGCTTTTGCCCTTCTGATTGCCCTCCCTGTCAGACTCCTCTTCGACCTATAGTCCTCCTTATCTTCCTCACTAAGTGTCATCTTAAATTTTCTGAAATCCCTCCTCCTTTCCCTGACTGCCCCTACCACCTCCCTAGTGAACCAGAGTGGTCTCCTCCCCTCTTGCTCTTCCTGTCCTTTGTTATGCACATTTCTGCTGCTTCCTGACCCCTTCCCCTGATGGCTTTCTATAGTTCCTCAACAGCCCCTAACTTCTCCGTACCTTCCATTTTTTCACTAACCATCTTCCTCATCTTATTAAAGTCTGTGCCTCTGAAGTCCATGGCTGATGTATTTGTCTTTCTTGTCTCCCTCCCTGCCCTGACCCTGAAATGTACTGCGCTATGGTCACTGGTGCCCAAGGCTTCTCCCACCTGCACCTCATCCACGCTCTCCTCTTTTGTGAGGACCACGTACAACAAGTTGTCTTCCCTCATTGGCTTCCAGACCAGCTGTTGAAAGAATTCCCCCTGCAGCTTGGCTAATACCTCTCGGCTCCTTGCCAGTGCTGCATCTGGTATTTCCCAGTCAACATCTGGGAGGTTCAGGTCACCCACCAGTAGTAGATCACCCTTCCGTGCCAGCCTCACGATTTCCTGAGTTAGCAGTCTGTCATCCTCCTCTCCCTGCGAAGGTGGCCAGTATACCACTGCCAGCCATAGGGATTCACCTGTCTTCCTACTGAGTGTTACCCACAGCAGCTCAATCTCCCCTTTCTCCCCCTGCCCTTCAGTAACACTGATGCCTTTTCTGATGTATAAGGCAACCCTCATCTGCCTTCCCTGTCCCTTCTGAACAGTCTATATCCTGGAATGTTTGTTTCCCAGGTGTGATGCTCTGTCTACCAGGTCTCACTTATTGCGACCAAATCCAAGTCCTCATCCCTTGTGATGGCCTCCAGGTCCACCATCTTATTACCTAAACTCCTGTTGTTTGCTGAAAACCCCTTCTACCAGTCCCTCTCCCCACCTCTCCCCATGCACATGTCTCCTTCTTGCCCAGGCATATACTGCTATACAGGGAGGGACTGGTAGCCCCCAAGCTTTCCTCCTTGTGGAGCAGATTTTTCCCCACCGCCCCCCAGTCTAGTTTAAATTGTATGTATCTGTTATGTATTCCCCTAGCTTGTGTTTCAGTACTGCCACCCCCTCCCTATTCAGGTGCAGTCTGTCCAAAACAAATAGGCTCTCATCTCCCCATGTAGATCCCCAGTCCCCTACCAGCCCGTACCCCATTTGCTCACACCACCCCACCAGCTACTCGTTGAACTCCCTAATCCTCAACTTCCTATCAGTGCTTGCCTTTGGTACTGATACACACCTCTGAGAATGCCACTGATTTAAACCCCAGACTGCTACAGTATCTAGCTAGAACTCTGAATCTAGCCTACCCCTCCATCACGCTACTTCCTGCCAGCTCATTTGTTCCCAGGTGGAACAGCAGGTGTGTTTTCTCATCCTGCTGCCTCCCCCTTGGTGGGATAGAAGACTAGGTTTGCTGGCAAAGGCATCTAGCTTCACCTGAGTTCTTTTCTTCTAGGTTTGCTTGTAAGGACAGAGCAAGGAACAACATTATCAGAGCAAGGAGAAACATTAAGGCTTCGTTTGACTAGGCGGATTTACTGTGTGTTACTATTTTCTTTTGTGCCCACAGGTTTTGTTATTGTTTTTTGCTTACATCTTACTATTTTATTGTTTTCTGATTCAAATTGTTGTTGCAGGGTATACTTTCTGCTGCATTGTTACAGGGTGTGCCTACAGGTTTGTTACTGTTTTGTGCTTACAGATTACTGCTGTAATCTTCTCTGATTCAAATTGTTTTTTGCAAGGTATCTTTATAATAACTGGTGACCCCCGTTATCAACCCATTTTTGATTATTGTAAAGTCATATCAACGCGCAGGTTGATATGAAAAACCTTGTATCAACCCATGGGTTGATACGACTTTTAAAGTCTTGCGCCAAGAAGCCTGCAGCAGTCTGGACCAATCAAACAGACTGGATAGGGAATTCGCCATGACTCAGTCTGCGCCGAGCCTGACGTAGCCGCCGTGCTGGAAGCTGCAAGTAGTGCCCTGTAGTTCAGCCTAAAAATGTTATTTCAGCAGACATGCTCTCCAAACCGGGGAAGTTAGAGAAGACCGCCTGCCATGGCTCTGTAAGCACCACTCGGGCTGGTGTGGGGAGGAATCTGGAGTAAGGAGCATTCAGTTGGACGGACATTTGGATAGCCCTGTGAAAGTTTGTGGCAGGCTTCTTTCGTTGGTTGCTCCGGGCTGGGCCGCATTCCATAGGTTGAGTGAATGGGCTGCAGGTTACTGCAGTTTCTTGTCTTCAGGTACAATAGCCATTATTTTTGCACCAGTTATTATACAAAATAAAACATTTGTAGGGGGTTGATAGGCAGTTTTTTAAACATGCCCTCGGTGTGTGATATTAGTGAAACCTCTCGTGCTTCTCTCTCGAGGTTTCTCTGATATCACACACCTTGGGTGTTTAAAAAAAAAAATTGCGTATCAACCCCCTACGTATTCATTATTCTCTATATTTTTCTCTGCAGCAAAGTGTTTTTGCAGGGTATATGTTCTGTGAAACTGTCACAGGTGGTGCTTACAGGCTTTACAGTTTTATCTATCATTAGACTAAGCTTTCAGGGCTACTGCATTTGTTGTTGGTTGATTGTTTCTGCTCTTACCACCTTGTATCTTTTATCTGTGGTTCCTCTTTTTCGGCAGGGGAAGGGCCCAGCAACCCACCCCCATTCCCTATCACCCCATGCTACACTCCTTTTATAGAGTAGCACAGTTGTGACATTTTCTGTAGCAAAGCAGGAAGGGGAGGATCAGAGGGGTATCCACACAGTGACCTCATTTACAGGGGTACAAGAAATGTAACTTGTTATAAAAGTTATAGAAAAACAAACAAACAAAACAAACTATATATATATATATAACTTTTATTTTCATTTTCCTTCTAATTACTCAGACCAGGTTATAAACTCGGCAACTCAACTGGAATGGATATTATTAACTGCAGGTACTGCAGGACACTTTTCAAAAGGGCAGTTATACAGGATTTAGGACACTGTCCTACATTCTGGACCATTGGAGATTTAAGGGCTCAGCTCCTGGTAGCATGGGCAAAGACTGCACTCCTCAAATCGCATATTCAGGAGGAAATATATTTTAAGAACCATGTCTCCAACATCCAACAGAAGCATGTCGACTGCAGAGGGTAGTTGGTTCAGGAGGTTGGCAGGTGGTTAGGAGGGGCAAATCAGGTGCCCATCTCTTAGTGCTCACCAATGTATCACCTCCACACACCATATAAAAACTACAAATAGGTATCTGCCTCTGTCTCCAAAATCAAACAAAGGGGCAGAGGACACTGCAGAGCAGGACACTGCAGCACAGGAGCCAGCACAACAAAACTCGCCCAAAACAGGAACCAAAACAAAAAAAAAAGCAAAAAGGAAACCCAAAACACTTCTGATCATAGAAGACTCCATGATTCGGGGAGTTGATACCTACCTCCGGCCAGGGATGTCTCCCAGGTACATCAACGTGGAGAGACACTGACCGCATTGCTAAAATTGTGCAGGAAGCAGGGCCAACACTGATGTCCTGATACACATAGGGACTAATGATCTTGCCAGCTGGTCAGTTGTGGAGACCAAGGAACACCTGATCAGGCTGGGAGACAAACTGTCATCCATTTCATCTGGCATCTCCTTCTCTGAGATCTTACCAGTCTGGGAGAGGGTGGCAGATGGACGGAAGGTCAGAGAAAGGGAGATAGGGGAGCTAAACATGTGGTTCAAGAGCTGATGCCAGGAAAAAGGATACAAATTTGTTGTTAACCGGCAACAGTTTGGGGAGTGAAAGTTCTTTAAAGTTGATGGACAGCATCTGACTAAGGAGGGAGTGAGTATACTGGGGCAGAAGTTTGATGTCTTTGCAGAATATTTAAACTATCAAATGGGGAGGGGGTGCAGCACCCGATACATCGAACGGGAAGAACACTCCTCCCCCCTCAGCTAGTGATCAAACAGGAGTTCAGCATGTTTGCAGTTCATTTGCATCAACAGGTAAGGAAAAAGATCTGGCTCTCCATACAATGTGCAGAGGAAACGCAGGATCTCGCCCAACAACTAACACACTGAAATCTGGTCAATGAAAAATCATGTACACAAATGCCCGCAGTCTGGGAAACACGATCCCAGACCTGCAGGCAACAATGACAGAGGTTAAACTGGACATAGTAGCCATTAACAAGACATTGTTCACCAGTAACCACACTTGGTAGACTTCAGAAAAGACTGAGGTGCAAAAAAAGGGGGGGAGGGACATTTATGTGAATGAAAATATCAAAGCTACAGAAATTCAGAATACACATAAGGAGCCAGAAGAACTGTGGGCCACCCTGGAAACAAGAAATGGGACAGCCATATGAACTGGGGTTGTCTACAGGCCTCCAGACCGGGGAGGACATAGACACATTACTGTTAGAAGATATATAAAACATGACAGCTAAAAGGGAGGTTCTGATAATGGAAGACTTCAACATGCCAGATACAGACTGGTCAATACCAGCAGGAACATCCGCAAGAACTAGATACATAGTGGATTCTCTGCAGGGGAAGGGCCTAAACCAACTGGTACAACAACCCACAAGAGACAGGGCTATCCTAGATCTAATATTGACTAACGGGGAAAGGATCGCAGATCTCCAGGTAGAAGGTCACCAGGGGGACAGTGACCATCACATGGTATGGTTCAATTTGGCCACTAGAACTAAATCATCCTATTCCAAGGCAAAATATGGGACCTCAGAGGAGCTGACTTTTATAAGATGGCCAACAGAGTTAAGCTAACCCTGGCAAGAAGAAATACAGGTGAGGGGGTACAGGCAAAGTGGGCAAGCATTAAGGATGCAATACTTGAAGCAACATCCCATTGTGTTAGGGAGATAAACAAGAGCAAAAGAAGGAGGAAACTACTTTGGTTCTCAAAAACAGCAGCAGAAAAGATCAGAGCCAAAAGGTTGGCCTTCAGGAAATATAAGGGGACAAAAATAGGGAGGCATGCCAAACTTCCCTAAGGGAAGCAGGGAAGGCAGTAAGGCAGTCAAAGGCCCAAACTGAGGAAACACTAGCACAAACAGTAAAAGAAGGGGACAAGACTTGCTATAGATACATTAGTGAAAGGAGAAAGTCCAGAGGGGGTATTACTAAGATCAAAGGGGATAAGGGGGAGTGTGTGGTGGAGGAACAAGGAAAAAAAACTATCCTAAATAGATACTTCTGCTCAGTACTTACTGAGGAGAAGGTAGGGCAGGGCCCACAGCTCAGCAGCATGGACACAGGGGGGAGGGAGGTATGCACAAGTTCCTTCACAAAAGAAAGGGTCCTACAAGAGCTCGCTAAGCCCAAGGTGGACAAGGCAATAGGCCCTGATGGCATACATCCCAGAATACTAAAGGAGCTAAGGGTGGAACTAGCAGAGCCATTATCAAAACTGTTTAGTGATTCTCTGAGCACAGGAGAGGTCCCAGAAGACTGGAGAAGGGCTCATGTGATCCTGCTGCACAAAAGTGGTAGCAGGGAGGAGGCAGGGAACTATAGACCAGTCAGTCTTACCTCAGTAGTGGGCAAGATTATGGAGGCACTCCTTAAGGAAAGGATAGTGAAACACCTGGAATCCATAGGAGCACAGGATCCAAGACATCATGGGTTTACAACTGGAAGGTCCTGTCAAACTAATCTCATAGATTTCTTTGACTGGGTAACCAGAGTGCTGGACCAAGGGGGTGCAGATGATGTCACCTACTTTTCGATACTGTTCCACATAGAAGATTGATTAATAAGCTGGGTAGGCTCGGGTGGGTCAGAAGTTGGTCAACTAGGTGGCAAACAGGTTGGCCGGCAGAAAACAGAGTGGTGGTAAATGGTATACAGTCAGAAGAGATGCAAGTCGCAAGTGGGGTACCTCAGAGATGAGTCCTGGGGCCAGTCCTCTTCAATATCTTTATCAGTGACATTGCAGATGAACTGGAGGGTAAGGTTTGTCTGTTTGCAGATGACACCAAGCTCTGCAACAGAGTAGATGATCCAGATGTGGTGGGCAGAATGAGAAGAGATCTGGATAAACTCACAACATGGTTGGAAGAGTGGCAACTGGGGTTTAATGCAAAGACATGCAAACCCTGAAGCCACCTATAGGTTGGGAGGGGAGTTGCTGGCAATCACAAGGGAAGAAAGAGACTAAGGCATCATCATCACAGATGACCTGAAATCATCCAAGCAGACCACTAAAGCAGTAGATAAGGCTAGAGGGATGTTGGGGTGCATTAGTAGGGGTATCACAAGTCAGAAGAGGGAGGTAATAATCTCTCTTTACAAGACACTGGTTAGGCCCGATCTGGAGTACTTTGTGCAGTACTGGAGGCAACACCTGCACAAGCACATTAACAAAATGGAGGCAGTCCAGAGAAAGGCAACCAAAATGGTGCAGGGACTGCATCAGAAAACATATGAGGACAGATTAACGGAGCTCAATATGAATACACTAGAGCAAAGTAGGGAGAGAAGTGTCATGATCGAAACATTCAAACATCTTAAGGGCATTAACAAAGTGAAAGAGTCTAACATTTCAATATAAGAACAATAGCAGGACAAGAGAATACAGCATGGGATTAGAGGGAGGCCGATTAAGGGGTAATGTAAAGAAGTTATTTTTCACAGAAAGGGTGGTGGATGCATGGCACGGCCTACCTCAGGAAGTGGTGGATATGAATACAGTGTAGAGCTTCAAACAGGCGTGGGATAGGCATAAGGGAGAAATACAGATGAGTATGAATAGATAGGCCATTGACAGAGTAAAGGCCTATGGCACATTCATAAGGTAGAAAAAATGGGCAGACTGGATGGGCCTTGCAGTCCTTATCTGCCGTCAGCTTCTATGTTTCTGTGTTTCTATAATGAATGACCTTCTTTGCTGTCATGCCTGGCAGACCCTCCACCCACACAACGCTGTATTTGTCTTCCCTGCCCCCCCCAGCTAATCCCTTTTATTATAGTGTCCCTAACCAGTAGGACCCTGCTCTCCATCTCCTTCTGATCACATCTCCCTTTCATCCTTCTTCATACCCCCGTGTCCTATTTTCTACCCTATTCTCAATACACCCTTTGCCCACTTCTTCTCCTGAAATACTATCCTTGCTCTGCCCCCCCCCCCCATGTCTTCACTCTGTGCCCTCCCAGCTTTGCACCCTCTACAGGCTCTATCCAGGGACACTGGTTTACCATGACTGAAATAGGACAAAATCCGTTTGCTGAATGGAAACACTGGTAATGTTACCAGTATCAGCAAAGCCCAAATCTGTTTTTACTGGTGTTTGTTTTGTGAGCTTTTTTAACAGTTTTTTTGTCTGAGCTGCAACATACTTTAATAGTTTTGTTGTCTAGTATTGTGCATACATCTTCATAAGTATCAGAAATAATAAACTCTATGATAAGTTCAGCATGTACCTCAACCAGAGGCTAGGTCTGTTGTATCATCTAGGTCCTCTCCTATCATCTGCCTCGTGCCAAAAAATAGCGATGCCCTCAATCCTCCCTCTCCTCTCCTATGGCACCCTGCTACTCCTCCCAGCTTGAGCCAGCATCCTCTCTTGCCTCAATCAACTGTATCTTAGGGTAGGATGTTTTGCACTAGCGGTTGACCCCCGTCATCACCATTGTAATGTCCTCTCATCACTGGGCTTGTCACCTCTTAAGTCTAAGATTCAGTACATTACCATGTGCCTAATGTATAAGGTGGTCCACCTTCTTACCCCTGCTTGCCTGGGTGACCTTATCAAACTTAGGCATTCCCAGCATACACTACAGCCTGCCTCCCTTCCCCTACTGGTAACTCCCAGCCCTCGTCTGGCAGTTGGCAGAAGTTCCTTTGCCTTTTTGGTCACATCCACCTGGAATTCCCTCTGCATGCAATTCTCTCCAGCACTTCCCTCCGACAATTTAAACACTACCTCTCACATCACCTCCTTCCCCCCTCTCTGGCTGTACAGATGCTAAGGCTCCCACGGGCATCACACAGTATCTGGCACCTTACTTGCTGTGCTCCTCTGAGTGTGCAATCTGACTTGGGTGCTGCTGCAGCACCCCAAATTCCCACACTGGTATAACGCTGTGGCAGGTAGGGTAACAACAGCACCCAGTCATGCAGCAATCCAGGAGTACTCAGAAGCTATGTCCCCCTCACTCAGGGGCACACAACTAACAACAACAGCATGGAAAACTGCCAGCTCTTGCACAGTCAGCAGCCCAGCTCACCGGCCCAGCTTAAAAAGAACAGTCCCGAAATTAAAAACGAAATAGTGGCACAGGCCTGTGGTTTGCAGCACTAATAAGTGAGAGATCCGGGTTTGTGAACTGAACTGATCCAGACTCCCCTGCCCTGGGCTGGTGGGGTTTAGAGTGTGATGCACAGGCACTGCTTGCTGACCTGAGGGGGGCATATTTTAGTGAGTTGTGGGCACTGCCTTGATAATGTGGGTGGCTACACTGTGTTGTAAGACCCCACCAGATTGATTGATCCCACACAATGGCACCCAGGTCAGCAAGCATCCCTTGAGACTCATAGGACGCCATGAATAACAATTTAACTTCCATGATACACACTTTTAAATAAATGCTGTTAAGGACAACCAGCTGAACACCGCCCCCACCTGATTCTCCAAGTGTGCTGATGCTAAGCTTTTTGGGGGTTGTAATCATGCAATGGGAGAGCAGATGCATCAGCTGATCAAAGGGTTAGATGCACAGCAGTTAAACTTTAAACCTGGCACTCCTGCCCATACTTCCCAGCCCAACTGGACTTAGCTTGTTATGTTGTTGTTTTAAATCATCTAGTATGAAAATGTTTAGGCATATACTTTTTTTTTTTTTTTTACACAAAAACATCACTTACAGGTTGGCGAGCAGTCACAGCAGCAGAGGGAATGAAGGGTTAGATGCAGCAGAAGTTAAACTGTAAATCTGCCACTGCCACCCCTGCTGCCTAGTCCTATTCCCCATGTGCAGGACCACTGAAAAACTGCACCTGCAAATTTTTACTTTGAACTGTGTAAAAAGTGTTAATATTTTCAATACAATACTCTCAAATATATTGACAATTTTGCATGCAGACTTGGGTTTGGCTGAAACAATGCAGTGCAAGGTGGGGGGATGTTTTTATGTTGCCCCGCTTTCTTTTGAATCCTTGTCTGGGTTGGTTTTGAAATCAACTGGCCAAGCAAAAGTATACTTAAACACTTGACATTTGATTTGTGCTGAAGCAGTCATCAGAAAACTTTTTGTTGCCACAGAGAATGAAACAGCAGGTGGGAGAAAAGATGCATAGTGTCCCATTCATCTAAATGGGGTGCTAACTACAAAGTCTTTTTGTAAGTGGTAAGGCAGTTTCTTCCTTGTGAACATACTTTCATTCAGACTAGTTTTCATTCAAACAACTGAGGATTTTGGATGACCCTGCTGATTATAAACTTGAATAAGGTAGTTGGTAACCATGATCCTTTGCTTAGCAATCTACAACCTAGATGCTCACATGCAAAGAATACAATAAAAACCTGACTAAAGTCTGAAAAGAAGTCTATAAAACACATAAAATGTATCTGAACATTTATCTTTACCTAAACTAAATAATTGCAACACTAGTAAAAACTCAGGTAAATTATAGGGTACCTACCCTGACCACTGTATGATGCAGTCAACATATGTTGGTATTTTTTTATATTCTTTGTAAACCAGGTAAGGCCCACAAGGCAGAAGTGCCTGTTTTTAGGAGTGAACCAGGAGCATTGCGGAGGTTAAGTGACTTGCTCAGAGTCCGGGAACAAGTGACCACCAAACAGTGTGGTTCACGATAAACTTAGCTGTAGAGTCAAGCCATATAAAAGTGAAGGTACTGGCCTTCAGGAGGGCTGATTTTGTCAAAATGGGAGAGTGCCTCAGAAAAGCACTAGCAAACAGGCAAGAAGGTGGGGTGGAGCAACAATGGGGAAACATCAAGACTGCCATCACAGAGGCAACAAGCCTTTGTGTGAAGCAAATAAACAAATCAAAAAGAAAGAAAAAAACACTTTGGTTCTCAAAAGAAGTGGTGGGGAAGGTCAGGGAGAAAAAGATCACATTCAGGAAGTATAAGGAAACACAGAAGGAGCAGGACAGAGAACTGTACCAGTTAAGGCAAAAGGAAGCAGGGAAAGTAATCAGAATAGCAAAGGCCCAAACTGAGGAAAAGATAGCTAACTCAGTTAAGAAGGGGGATAAAACCTTTTATAGGTACATTAGGGAACAAAAGAAAGACTAAGGCAGGGATACTGATTCTGAACAAAGAGGAAGGTGGTTGGGCAGAGAGCAACAGTGAAAAGGCAGGGATACTGAATGAATACTTCTGCTCAGTATTCACAAAGGAAGAGCAGGGGGGAGATACCTAATCCAGTCAATAGAAGCACTCTGGACAGGGGAGTTGATATCAGTCCTTTCACAGAAGAAAGGGTTCTGAAAGAACTCCTAAAACTGAAGGTGGATAAAGCAATGGGGCCTGATGGGATTCCCCCCAGAATTCTAAAAGAGCTAAGGGGAGAACTAGCAACACCACTGACTACTCTTTTTAATAAATCATGGGAGGATGGTGTGGTACCTGAGGACAGGAGGAGGGCGGATGTGATTCCCCTTCACAAAAAGTGGGAGCAAGACAGAAGCAGGAAACTATAGACTTGTCAGTTTGACCTCAGTGGTAGGGAAAATGATGGAATCACTTCTGAAGGAAAGAACTGAGTACCTAGAGGCCAGTGGGGCACAGGACCCAAGGCAGCATGGATTCACAGCAGGACGGTCATGTCAGATGAATCTGTTCAATTTCTTTCACTGGATGACTAAAGTAGTAGACCAGGGAGGGGCTGTGGACATGGCCTACCTAGACTTTAGCAAGGCATTTGACATAGTCCTGCACAAAAGATTAATAAACAAATTAGCCAGCCCAGAAGTGGGTCCCAGGGTGGTAGCCTGGGTAAAACATTGGCTGGACAACAGGACAAAGAGGGTAATAGTAAACGGAGTCCACAGTGAAGAAAGGGGGGTTACTAGTGGGGTACCGCAGGGTTCAGTACTGGGGCCGGTCCTTTTTAATGTCTTTATAAGTGACATTGCAGAGGGACTAGAAGGAAAAGTATGTCTCTGTGCAGATGACACAAAGATCTGCAACATGGTTGATACACAAGGTGGGGTGGAAAGGATGAGAAGGGACTTGGCAAGGTTGGAGGAATGATCAACTGTATGGCAGCTTAGATTCAAAGCAGAGAAGTGCAAAGTAATGCACCCGCGAAAAAAAAAAACAGGGGAATAGTACACATTGGGGGGTGAGATACTGATGACAATAAAAATGGAAAGAGACCTGGGGGTAATTACATTAGATGACCTAAATGTGGGCATACAATATGAGAATGCAGTAAGGAAAGCTGGGGGAATACTGGGATGCATAGGGAGAGGCATCACCAGTAGAAAACAGGAAGTTGTTGTCCCTCTGTACAGATAGTTGGCAAGACCACATCTGGAGTACTGTGTGCAGTTCTGGAGACCCCATCTCCGCAAAGACATAGACAGAGTGGAGGCTGTCCAGAGGAGGGCATCAAATGGTGCAGGTCCGCACCAGAATATTACAAGAAGAAAGACTAAAGGAGCTTAAGATGTATAGCCTCGAGGAAAGGGGGCATGATAGAAAAGTTCAAGTGTCTCAAGGGAATCAACAAAGTCCAAGAGGGTAGCATCTTTCAGAAAAAGAGATGTGCAAGAACAAGGGGGCACAATTTAAAGACAGAGGGGGGATGGCTCAGAGGTAATTTAAGGAAGTATTTTTTCATGGAGAGGGTTGCAGTTGCATGGAACAGCCATCCTGAGGAGGTCATAGAGTCAAAACCGGGGGGAATTCAAAAATGCGTGGGACAGACATAAGGCAATTCTAGTGGGGGGGGTAGGAGGAAGTAGGCTGTTGGTTAACTAGGATCTGCAGCTTATCCGTTAGGTAGGGAAATGGGCAGACTAGGTGGGCCAAGTGGTCCTTATCTGCCATCAAATTCTATGTTTCTATGTTTCACACAATATGCAAGTGCAGGTTGTGGGAATCAAACCCAAGACTGCTGGATGTACTCAGTTCATTCACTGTTTGTGACACTAACCTCTGGGCTATACTGCCAGCCACAATAACTCTAGTTACTGTATATTGTTTTACTATGTGATTTCAGTAATAGTGTACAGTACCTACAGTGCAAATTATGAACATTAAATGCGTTACAACATTTTACTAAAACTGAATTATTCGCCTGTCCACTTGCTTATTTTTTCTTAGACCAAAGTGGGTGAATAGTTGACAGCACTGTAAATAACTTTTGATCAGGCTTCATTATTCTGCATCCAGAAACAGACAAAAAATGTTTATTCTGGATTTAACTAATATTTCTTTTCCATGGCTCACTAACTAGAATCAATTTAGCACTGTATGAGGCAGAGGGAAGAAGATCAAGCACCCGAGGGGCTGCTCTCCTCCTCCAGGGAGGGTGGGCTGCGGGTCCCGCTGCTTTACCGCCACCTGGGTGGCCACGGGTGGTGGTGAAACAGCATCGTAGAATGATCAGGAGGGGAGAATGCTGACCGGGATCTGAAGCGGTGGCATGTCTCTACGTGCCCCACCTCTTTGGATTCCCTCAAGTGCTAGCACTCTCAGGGGTAGGAACCAGAAAACCAGGAAAAAACACCCCGCATCAGCCACCGGTAGAAGAGACCAGGCTGCCTCAGACTTCATAACCAGGCTCCATGGGGGACCAACTGGGTTGCCCGATGCACACTAAGGGACTGCGGAGGGGACATCCCATCGTCCCCTCCTTCCCCACCCGGGGGTACAACAAAGGCAGGATGGGGGCAGGCCCATGGCTGTTCCTGGGCATTATCTGGGGCAAAGTTAGGGAATGCAAAGCTTAGGGATCCCTGAAAAGTGGAGGCTGATGTGGTGAGAAGGGGACATAGAAAGAGAAAATAAAAAAAAAATGTTGAAATCTTGGGGATTCTGTGCAATGACATTCAATATCTGTGAGGCACTGGTAGAAGAATTCAAAATCTGCAAACCAAGCAGGATTCTGTGATTTTTGCCTTTGCTACCAGTAAAAATGGAAAACCAGGATACCTTTTTCTATCTGTCAGGCTGCCCTACTCTGCCCCTCCATTTATTAACTTTTCCCCTCTCTTTTTATCTGTCCCTGCCCCTGCCTCTTCTGCTTTTTCCTGGGGAGCCTCCCTCCTATCTGCCCTATCCAGCTTTTGCTTCTTTGAGCTCAAGCACTCTGTCCCCCTCCTCTTTTGGGCTTGCCTGGTAGTCATACCTGATAGGGCCTCCTCCGTCTCCAATTTTTCTGCACCATTCGCCTTGCTTGTCACTCCTCCCTCCCATGTGTGCTGTTTTACCTCCTTTTGCAGATCCCCCCCCCGCACTTAGTGCTTCTAGTGGGGTGAATCTATTTCTTCGTTCTGAGTCCCTCTTGTTGATGGCCTTCCCATTGCTCCCTCCTCCCTTGTCCTCTGCACAGGCCGTATTCCTTTATACTGTACCACTTGCCATCCCCCCAGGTTTCTCTTGTGAACATTGCTGTCCTTATCCAGGAGTCCTGTAAGCTCTCTGGTGCTTTCCACTACCCTCCCCTCCTCTTGCATTCATGCTCCCCAACTTTCCTCTAGTCCCCATCCTATCTTCCCCTTCCTGTGGCTGTCCTCGCCCTTTGGTTCCCTGCAACTTCCCTTTTAACTGTATCTTGTCCCCCACCACCGTCCCCCTACTAGCTACTCTAGTTCCCTCTGTGGAATCCCTTATGTCCCCATCTACTCCTCTCCCTTTCCATCTTAATGCCCATCTCAGCCATCGCACCTCCTCCTTAAGCTGTGCAATCTGCCTACATACCATATATCCTCCCATTTTCCAGGCTACATTTAGCACCTTGGCTGACCCACACCCAGTACATCCTACCACCTTGCCAAAGATGCCCCCAGCCCTTGAAGCATTTGGACCCTGCCCTGACTGCACCATTACCCTGCCCCATGCGCCCTTCCATTGCGGCCCCTCCCTCCAATACTCTCCCCTTGCCTAGGTTAAGCTTCTGGTTTGAGGCCTAAGGTGAGGTTTCCCTGTTTAAAAACTATGCACTTCCAAACCCTGTGGCTTTTAGACTGTTGGTCAGGGACTGTGAAGAGCTGGTTCCCAGAACAACAGCAGTGCTCATAGTGAAGACCTAGTGCAGGCAAAAAATAGGTAATTGCAAATAAAAATAAGACAGCACTCATAAAAGGTCAGTAAAAATATGTTTACTGAGCTTCAAATTAATTCAAATTCATGGTACAAAAAACACAAAATGTGAAGTAACTTACTGTGTACAAGAAAAACTTTAAAGTCAGATCCAAAAACTCAGGTCTGAATGCAAGCAGAATTGTACCTAATTACCATGGGCTGGATATTCAAACTGCGCTATTTTGAGGCGCAAGCCCTTGCGCTGCACAAAATAGTTGCGCAGGTGTGTCCAGAGCGATATTCAAAGGAGTTGCGCCCTTGAGCAACCTTTGAATATCACCCCGGCCACAGTTACCGCATGGCGCAGTGAACGGCGCCACCGGCAGTTGTCAGGAGGAGCATCCAACCTGCGGTGAGCAAGTACCACGCGCGCCATGCGCAAAATCCCCATATTCAGTAGACATGCAAATGGGGCCATAATTCATGCAAGGCGAGGGGGACCATTTGCATCTGGATTATGGCTCCATTTGCATGTCATTAGCATGCAGGTGCGCTAATCCCCAGGACTTGCGCCTGGCACCCTGCCAGGCAGCAGCCGTCGAGGACTGGCGTCCCCTGCAGCCCGATGTGAAGCGAACAGTGTACCAATCCCACCTCCACCCCACTGGCCCGATCCGGGCATAGTTTAATCCCCACCAGCCGATGGCGGGCAGCAGTATATCTCCCCGGCCCGTACAAGACGGTCAGTTTTGTGAATGAATGAATGTGTTCGTTCACCAAATCTGAACTATCATGCTCTGTTTTCTACGCCCATTAGCTCTTGCTCTGCACCAATGGGCGGCAGCCATGCTTGGGCAGTCAGTCGGTGGGCGGCGGGTGGCAGGCGGGTGGATGCTGCCGCCCGCTGGCTGCCGGGGAGCGGGTGGTGGGCTTCGTGAGGGTGGGTGGGGGACACTAGCCACCAGGGCTATGTTCGGGGTGGGTTTGTTCAACATATACATCCCACGATCGGGATGTGCCACTGGACCACCAGGGATGAATTCATCAGAGGGGGTTTATTAAACAACCACTGCCGCGATCAGGCTTTTCAGTCCACTGGACTACCAGGGATGAATGCGGAGGAGGAGGTTTCTTAAACAACTACTGCCCGCGATCAGGCTTTTGGTCCACTGGACCACCAGGGACTCACCGTTAGGGGGCCACATTGCCCACCCGCGATCGGGCTGGTGGGGATTAACCATGCCCGCGATCGGGCTAGTGGGGGTGGTGGGGGGATTTACAGTCACGCTGCCCGCGATCGGGCTGCGGGGGGGGCACAGGGACTGGGTTGGGGGCCAGCCACAGTTGGCAGCTGCTGTGTTGCGCCCTGCAATGCAGCAGCTCACCTGTGGGTGGCCCTCAACTTAAGCCTTTTTTGGCTCAAAGTTCTGCAGGCGCAGGTTGGGGGTTGCGCCTGCACAACTCTGCACAGCCCAGCTGAATATCGGGCTGTGCAGTTTATGCATGGTTCCTTCCCCTCCAGTTCAGCATGCATTCATTTGCATTGCACTGTTGCTCAGCATGTTTTCTGTGGCGCAACTGCCTCCTGCTGAATATGGCAGAATGGAGCAAGTTCGGACTTACGCAGGCGCAACCCTATTGCGCATGGCGCAACCCTTTTGAATATCTGGGCCCATGTTTCTTAAAGTTTTCTTTGCGGCGTCAGTAGCTCTTTAAGGCCATTACTCCTTTTTTTGCCTTTGGCGCCCTTTCTCCACCTCCAATTGGCCCACACAGCCAACTGTGTCACACGTGAGAAAAAATCAGCCCCTAATCCCCAACTCCCTCCTGCCCAAATTCCCCCACTCTCCCTAGAACAGAAAATGCATTGAAAAAAGTTAAAACACAGCAGTTAGGAGTAACAGTACAGAGCCCCGTTTCCCTCAGCTAGCTCTGTGCAAAACTGTCCTACCTTGCTCCACTTGAGTCTGTTATCCCCTTTCCCTGTATGCTGCCAGATCCCTGATCCACACCGGTCACAACATCCCCTACTCCAACACATAAAAACAGAAAATTATTGCCCTGTTTAGTGCTCAGCTGCTCCTCGCTTCTCTATTATCTCCGGCTCCTCCACAATACAGGTTCTCCTCCGAATCTTGCTACCCCCTTCACTGGCAGACACTACCCTTTCTCCAAAGGCTTTAAGGTCTCACTCCTTTGTTTGCTTTTGGCACCCTTTCTCCACCTTCCAATTGGCCCACACAGCCGACCGCATCACCCGCGAGAAACAATCAGCCCCTGATCCCCAACTCCCTCCTGTCTAAACTCCCCCACTCTGCCTAGAACAGATATAATATGGTGGGTGAATGGTGGGACACTAAACAAATAATTCAGAACTGGTTTAGAATATATGGGGCAAGAAAACAGAAAGAAGCTTTCCTTAAATATTTAACTTCACGACAATATTTACAATACCTATAGTCACTGGTTAAAACACAGAATGGGGATTATACAGACCAGATATCTAATGTTAAAAACCAAATGAAAAATTTCTATATGACAGAACTACGTTAGTTGCAGAACTGACTTATGGGACAGTACGGACACCAGTTGGGGATCCCTATGCTGCTTGTAAACAAAGAGTGGAGAATACCACCAAATCAGCACTACTAGACATTGATGGGTTGATAAAACACACACCTGCAGATTTGGGGAACATTATTAAGAACTATACCCAAAGACAACTATATTCCCTCGCTACTCCCCTACAATCTCCCTCTGGCACCCCCACTCTCCTTTTCCTCCTGGCACTGCCTGACCTACCCTATCACCCCACCAGCACTATTAATCACAAACCCAGAAACCATAAACCTATCAGCCTACTAAAGTGTGGAACTCCCTGGTTCTACTCCTGCTAACCAGGAACATACACCCAAACTCCAGGCCTTTTCAGTGCCCACAGCCCAACAGCAACTACCAGGCAGATCTGAAAATTGACTCTATACACATTAGGAGTCTCCAGCATAAAATTGATCTCCTCCAGGTTTGGGTACTCCAGCATAAACCTGACATCCTAGGAGTGGTTGAGACCTGGCTGTCCCCTAAGTTGCCTGATGGTGCCGTCCAACTTGATGGTTACTCCCTCTTTAGACTTGAAAGGATTGGGAAGGGGTTGGGGGCTGCACTATCTACATAAAGGCCCCCCCTACAGGGGCATGCACTACCCATCATAGTCACCGGGAGTTCCTCTCAAGCTCTAGCAGTTAAATTGCTCCTTGGACAGAATGGCAAAACCCTCACCATTGTAAGCTGCTCTGTTCCGCCACTCGACCTCTCCAAAAGCTTCAATGCCCTTATTATTTATATTTATTCATTTATTTGAGATATTGGATTAATACCTTGAGGATAAGCTCATTAAATAGGTTCCATGTCAGTGCAAACAAGAATCAGAACATTAAAAAAATAATCAGTTATGAACACAATAGTGCTGAGCATGGAAATTAGTAGTAAAGTCACAGTCTTAGTACAAGGACGTACTGTAGGCTATGTATAATAATATGTGGGGGTGGGGCAGCTGCAAACTAGGGGTACTAGCTGCACACTCGAGCAGACTTAGATAGACTGGGTGGTCTGTTTCTGCTGGCACATTCGTATGTTCGTATAAGTAGCCAGAGTCAGTTACAGTAGCTTAGACAATTATACAAAGGCTATGTCGTATAGCCAGAGTCTGGTACAATAACTTGGGGGTTGTTTCAAAGGATATAGGAAGAATAGAGAGAGAGAGAGAGACAGTAACTTGGGGTGGAAAGATGACAGGAAATGGTCCTGAGGCTAGGAGTGAATGGAAGGACCAGAACAGAATCAGAGGGAGATGGCAGAGGGCAGAGTACAAATTACAGAGCCTGCTGGAGGGAGGGAGGGAGGAAAGATAAACAAAGGAGTTAGAAGTGGAAAAGTGGAATGGTTTCAGGTTGGGTAGGAGGATGGTAGGCAAGGAAAGAGTGCTAATGGAAATACGAGCATAAGTGAGTACTCAACCCTCCTCCCTCCCTCCCTCACTCCCATCTTTCTACCCTCCCTCCCTTGTCTGACATTGTGCTCCTGGGTGACTTCAATGTGAATTGTTTGGCGTCTACATCTAACATCTGCAAAGACGCAACCACTATGGTTAACCTGACTCAGGAAGTGGCCTCTCCCACCAGATGGAATCACGGGGCTGGTACTACCACCTTGCTCGACCTCATCTTTACTAACAGACCAGACAAAATCACGGCTGTCAAGGTCCTCTCAGACTCCCATAGTGAGTACTCCCCCGGTCACCTGCCACTGGTGCACTAAATCTCCCCAGCCCCAGGCAAAAGCAAAAACTACCATTCACCGCGTTCTCAAGAAGGACCAACTCAACCTGTTAATAGCCCATCTCCACAACCAGGACTGGTCTGTGCTGAACTCTACGACCTGTGTTGGCCATGCCCTGAACTACTTTATATACAAGTTTAACACTGCTTGTGATATTTTCGCCCCTAGGAAGAAACTGAGGAAAAAAGCAGCTATTAACCCATGGATCACTCCATCCCTTCTTACTCAGATGCCCAACAGAGACCACCTGTGGCATAAAGCGCGGGCCAAAGGCAACACTACACACTTGCAAAATTACAGGACAGCCAGAAACTCCTGCACCCTAGCCATCAGGCAGGCCAAAAGAAACTATTACAAGGAAACACTCTCTAACTCATGGGGTGAGAGTAGAATATTTTGGGACACCCTAAAAAAGCTCAATGAGAAGCCCAGCAAATCCCCACCTTCCATGCTATATGTGGATGGATCTGTCACCCAAGATCCCCGATCATAGCTAACACCTTCAACACTGCTTTTACCGATCTAAGTGGTGTACTCCCCGATTATTTTGACTCCCCCATCTGGCCTTTCCAATACTGACATACCCTCAACTCACCCCCCCATTCTATGTTACAATATCCCCTAGCACTACCAAGAAATACATGTCCAAGGTCCTAGGTGAATCGCACTAAAGTAGTGACTCGCTTGATCTGAACCTGCTACGCATGACATTGGAAGTGGTTCTATTACCCATTACCATAATCTTGAACAAATCACTCTGCCTCGGGCAATTCCCCTCTCAATGGAAAGCTGCAATAGTGACCCCAGTTCATAAGAGTGGTGACCGTACTCAACACTCTAATTACACCCCATCGCCATCCTCCCCCCTCTCTCAAAAGCACTGGAAAGAATAGTAGCTGACTAGCTAATGGAGTTCCTTGCAAAGTACAATATTCAGTGCCCTGAACAGCATGGGTTCAGGGAAAATCACAGCACCACATTTGCCCTCCTTCAGTACACCTCCTTTATTCACAATGCCCTTGATTGGAAGCACTTAGTGGGATCAGTGTAAATTGATCTCACTAAGGCTTTCGATATGGTAAACCATCCCCTTCTACTTGACTCCCTCGTTACCACTGGTGCCTCCTCTGGGGCTGTGTGCTGGTTTAAAAGTTACCTTAAAGGCAGATCCCAGTGGGTAAAAATCAGTGACAAATTGTCCTCCAGTAAACTTATCTAATCAGGGTTCCCTCATGGATCTATCCTGGGTCCTTTATTGTTCAGTCTCTACCTTGAATCTCTACCTCTTGTATGTCCCAGTGACCTTCTCCTATATGTGGATGATGTGGTGTTATTCGCCAGCCACCCAGATCCCCAGGCATTAACCCATAGTCTTCAAGATAAATTCTCTGCAGTTGAAGACTGGTTCATGTGGCACAAATTGGTTTTGAACTATAAAAAGACAAAGACCACACTCTTCGCAAACCCTCACAACAGGCATAGTGTAGCTATACTCAATGTTAGGAACAGTCTTCACACCTCTCTTGAACTAGTGTAGACCTTTAAGTATCTTGACATCACCTTCGACAGTGCCTTGTCTTTTTTGAAACACATCAATATGGTCTCCAAAGCAGTCAACAGTAGGCTAGGGGTGCTTTATAAGCATAAACATTGTTTGCCAGAAGAGACCCTCAAAACGGCAATCACATGTTCCATTCTTTCAATAGTGATTACAGTCTTATCATATATGGTGCTACTACTGACACGGCGCTACGAAGAATTCTCCTAGCCCTAAATAAAGCCTGTAGGCTGGTCTCAGGCGCACACAGTACAGTGCATACGTATGACCTCTACTACATGACTAAGTGGATTAACCTTAGTGACAGGATGAAGTACTGCACCTGCCTATATGGGAAAAAAATTAGCTTAGGCCTTACTACCCCCAAATCTCAACTCTTGCTAACCCACTTCACCTGCCCTCGTACCACTAGGAAAGGATCAAATCATGCCTACCAAGTCCCCTTTTGTCGAACAAGTCAGGCCCAACTGTCATTTAGTTATTGAGCTCTCAGTTGGCTAAATGGGCTTCCAGCCAGCACCATTGACACACCCACACTGGGCCCCTTTAAACAACTCCTGAGATCGCACCTCATTTCACACAGCCTCTGTGACTGCCCTCCCTAGCCCCCATATATCCTCCCACTCTCCTCCCCATCCCACCTATGATAACTCTTACACCCTCACCACCTCGTGGACGAAGCCTACATTAGGCTATCACCTTACCAACAAAATAATTTCTGACTGCCTCCTCCTACCTGTAGTCCTTGTGACAAATCAGTTAGTCTGTTCATTGTATGTTTCAGTTACTCAAGTAGCCTTCGCTTGTATGATTATGTTCCTTCTAACAGCCTCCTGAAACTTCTGTATCCCTGGAGGAGAGAAGGGAGAGAGGGGACATGATAGAGACATACAAGTATCTTACAGGGAGGAACAGGGTGCAAGAATACATTATTTTAAACGAAAAAGATGTTCCAGAACTAGAGGGCATGGGATGAAGTTGGAGGGAGGATGATTCAGAGGAAACGTGAGGAAGAATTTCTTCACAGAACGGGTGGTGGACAAGTGGAACACCCTGCCTGAGGAAGTGGTGGGGGCTGAAACAATCACGGGATTTAAGAATGCATGGGATAGACATAAAGGAATTCTGGAGGTCAGGGGTAAGGGGCAACAGAGTTCTAGCAAAACATAAAGTGAAGTTACAAACTCAAATGGGCAGACTAGGTGGGCCATAGGTCCTTATCTGCCGACACTGTCTGTGTACTGTAGTTGTTTGTATTGTTGATTTGCTGGTGTACGACGTGGAACCTACGTACTGTAAAAGAGTCTTTACACTCATAGGTACTTGTAATCCGAGACTTCAAATAAATAAATAATGTACTCAGGATTAACTTTTAACTTTTAAAGATCATCTGTTCCAGAAAAGAGATTTCAGCAAGTTCCTATGGCGTCTGCCGTTCCATTTTGCCTGTTTCCAGAAACATAACTTCTGTTTTATGGCCAGTACATTCTCTAAAGTATTAATTGCTCTCTGCTGATGTCCAAGTTGCTGAGAGGCATCTGAATAACCCGATTCCTGCCTCTTCATATCTTGTATTTTGTTTCCTCCTAGCTGCATTCAGTAACCCAAGCTTCAAATCACAAAATCCCATGCTTTCTTATCTGGCACTAATTAAGTTGTTGATGTGTTGACCTTGGTCTAGTGATTGGTGACTGGCTCAGGCTGGATCAGAATTGTAAAGATTTATAACTGAGGGATTACATTTTACGTGTTGTTTGTGGATTTTACTTGGCATTTAGTCTACAGCCTCAGTGCCAACTCATTTGCTTGCCTCTAAGTCTTAAATCTGGACCCATGTTCTGCCTCCTGCACTTGAACTTGTGTGTCACCAGTTAGATTTGAACCTGTAGGATGCATACCAGTATCACTGTTTGCAAGCTGTCCACTGCCTGCTTCCAAATCTGTAGGCAGTATAGCACAGAGGGTTAAGGCTCTGAGCTGCAGATCTAGAGACTTGGATTTGAATCTGACAGCCACCTAGAAGCATACTGTGTGATCTTGAGCAAGTCACTTAACTTTCTTGTGCTCCCAGGTCACACCTGTAAACAAGCTTTCAGCTGAGTGTGTCTCTCCTGGTTAAACAATTTAAAAAAATAGTCTCTACAGACTTTCCCTTACATGACTCTTGCACTCTAAACTGGGGGTGACCACACAGCCATTTCTGCTCTTCATGCCTTCTCACCCCTACATGACTGTAATCAACTACCATCCACCACAGTTTACCCCTTTCACTTACTGCTTCACCTTACTTTTTGCATTTTCTACTTAGCAACTGTTCAGTCTTAGGTGTTTGATGTATCAAATAAGCTGAAAAAAGTGATCAGAAGCTTTTGAATCTGACTGTGGTTCCAGTTTGTGCTCAAAGTGCTGTACTGTTGCTATTTGCTGTGCATAACCTTGTTTTACAGGGGGTCCCCAGGGTCGAGCCAGAGGAATCAGACCTTGTGGTAAGTACAAACAGTGTGGGTACTTGTGTGGTGTACCGGGGTTTTGTGAAAGTGATTATTGTACAGTGTTCAGGCCACTAGAGGGGAAAGAGGGGGGTTACAGTGTCCCAGAGAGCTGTGCCTAGGTTAGCTTGACCACTACCAACCCTGACCTCCGGATGGAGGCACCCGTTTCAGAACTTAGGCCCCTTAACATGCTACTAGCCAAGCAAGGAAGGGTTGTAGCCCTTGGGATAGCGCCACCTAAGGGTTACATCTTGGAGGCTCACTGCTGGGATTAGTGTCCTCTAGTGGCCAAATTTGCAAATTGCTGTTAAAAATAAATGGCTACCCCAACAGAAGTGGCTGTACACCAGTTGGTGGGGTGGTGTACTGGGCAGGAGAATGACCCCCAAAATGCTATACTTATCCTGGATATTCCCCTGGGTACCAATAAGGACACTGTAGAGGGAGTACTTTCCAAGGTTGAATGTTTACAAAACCCTGTGGTGGTGGGTCGACAGGCTAATCTGCTCGCCCAAAGTTTCATGGCGTTAGTAGAGTGTAAGGATCCAGTAGACAGTTCCAAAGTGCCATGGACTATCACCCCTGAAGGAGCCCTCACTGCCTGGAGAGTGATAACTAAAGACAGTAAAGACCCCAGGGAGAATGAGCCCTCCCCCCACTATCTGAGACTTTTTAGGAGAAATTTGTTAAGGTGTTGCTGGAGGAAGGGAAAACTGTGGAGGACTTAAATAAACTATTCCTGCCAACTGGGGGTGTTCCTCCCCCAACACCCTGTCCCGCTCCAGCACCGTTATTGCCCCTCCTTCTGTGCCCATGCCATTGCTGGCTCCTATGTCTGTGCCTGCCATTAGTCACGACTCTTACCAAAGGTTGAGAATCTTCTCCGGCACCCTCCCAACCCCCCAAGGGGAGGATGATTGGGAGACCTGGATAGATTGTGTTGCCCCTTTGGTACCTGAATGGCAGTATGCAGAGACTGAGAAATGGAAAAGGATCATAGAAAGTTTGAGGAGTCCTGCCCTAGAGGCCATTAAATTTATGAGGTCCACAAACCCTGATGCATCTGCCCAGAAGTACCTAGCTGCACTCAAAGGTAAGTTTGGGAGCATTGAGTCAGGGGAGAACTTGATGTGGAAATTTCAAGGTACAAAACAATGGCATGGGGAAAGTTTGTCTGTGTATGTTACTTGTCTGGAAAGAGCACTGCAAAAGGCTTACCGAAAAGGTGGGGTAGCTGCCAGTGACTTAAACCATGTGAGGTTGGGGCACATACTGCAACGTGCAAAGCATTCCAAATTGCAGTTCCTTCAACTAAGGCTCCCAGATAGAAGGGGTAACCTACCAGACTATTGTGACTTGATAAAAGAACTCTGGGAGGTTGAAGATGAAGAGGGGGATTGTAATACTAGGGTGAGTGCAGCCCAAGTGATCACGGCATCGGAAGGCCCTTCCCAGTGGGGACCAATGAGGGTGTGCCACCATGGGATGAACTGCTGAGGGAGTTTAGGGAAACAAAAAAACAGTCTCTTTATGAAGGCTGCTCCTGCAAGTACAGGCACTGACCCTTATCCAACTGCATCTGCTATGGGGTTGGGGGTGTCCACCCAGGCATCTCCTGCTGACAGCAGCTCGAAACTCGATGCCTTGACTATAGAAGTAAGAGAATTGACGAGATGTCTCCAAATGTTCACCACACAGCAGACAGAGATAGCACCAAAGTTTTCAGTTGGTAGTACCACCGCCCCAGCTCCCAGTGTGATGCTTTGGCCACCCCAAACCCCAGAAAACATATTTTGCCATAATTGTGGGAAGGATGGGCACATGAAGAGAGAATGCTGGTCCACAAAAGACCTAGATAAAGTTGTATACAGGCTTCAAGGAGAGCTTCGGAGAACGAATCAGCTGTCAAGGAGTACCCAAAATGACCACAGTGGGGGTTCAAGAAGTAGTAACTCAAATCCCTGTGTGGCTAAATCATCTCTCCAGGCCCCTGCTGCTGTCCCTCCAGACTGGTCCAAAATAGTGGGCCCTTCAATGGAGACTACCGTGCCTGTGAATGGTATTCCTACTTGGGCTGTGCTGGACAGTGGGTTGCAAGTGACCGTTGTATTTAAGGACTGGTATGACAAACACTTATCTGCTGTGCCCTTACAATCCCTGGAAGGCCTACGTGTGGGGGGTTGAGTGACAAGTCTTATCCCTACCTAGGATATGTCCACCTCTGGTTGTCATTTCCTGCAGCTGTAACTGGTGTAGAGGAGCAAGTCGAGAGACTGGCCTTAGTGTGTGGACTGTATGATGGGGTTCCCCTGTTAATTGGGACCAATGCTCATATGTTTGGGAGACTGGCACAACTCTGTCGCAAGAAACAAGGGCAACGGACTAGGAGGGCCCTAAGAATTCTTGCTCTGATCAAGAGCGCCTATGATTTGCAACAGAACCCCAATGGACTGGACCAGGATGAATCAGTAGGGGTCGTGTGGAAAAAGTATCCCGATTCAATGGTACTGGCCCCTAACACCCAGTGTATCGTTCAGGAGGAGGTCCACCTTCGCAACAATGTCAAGAACAAAATACTGATGTTGGACGCGCCAGGTGATGGAAAATTGCCGGAAGGATTATTGGTTAAGCCCAGCATCTTGCCAGCTCATGATCATGCCTATGCATAATGAGTGATGGTCCAGATTCACAATATGTCAGATAGAGAGATCCTGGTGAACAGAGAATGCACCCTAGCTGCGGTACACTGCAGAGACAATGCAGTGTTGCCCAGGAACAAGCACCCTGGCAAGACAGATAGAGTGATTCCAGACTTGTTTGATTTTGGTGACTCCCCATTGCCAGCTGAATGGAAGACTAGAATTAGCCAGAAACTTACCCAGAGAGATCAAGTGTTTTCGTTGAAGGAATGAGACATGAGATGTGTCCAGGGTGTGGAGCATCACATACGCCTGCATGATGAATGGCCATTTCGAGAGAGGTCTCGACGCCTAGCCCCTGCAGACATGGACAATGTGAGAAGACACTTACAGGAAATACTTGTGGCTGGTGTGATATAAGAATCCTGGAGCCCATATGCTTCTCCCATTGTGGTTGTGCATAAGAAGAATGGATCTGTGAGAATGTGTGTTGATTAGCGAACTCTGAATTGGCAGACCATCCCTGATCAATACACCATACCCTGTATACAGGATGCTCTGGATTGTTTGAATGGGAGCAAATGGTTCTCAGTGTTGGATCTTCGCAGTGGATATTACCAGATTCTGATGACTGCAGAGGACCATGAGAAGACTGCCTTCATCTGTCCTTTGGGGTTCTACAAATTTCTGAGGATGTCACAGGGAATATCGGAACCCAGCCACCTTCCAGCGACTGATGGAACGAGCAGTGGGAGACATGAATTTGCTGGAATGCCTGGTGTACTTGGACAGTGTCATTGTGTTTGGGAGCTCCCTAGAGGAACATGAGAGTTGACCATTCAAAGTACTAGACTGACTGGAAGATTTTGTCCTCAAGCTGTCCATCGACAAGTGCCAGTTTTTCCAAACCTTTGTCAAGTATGTGGGGCACATAGTGTCTACAGAGGGGAATAGAGACTGATCCTAGTAAAGTTGAAGCCTTGACTACTTGGCCCCAGCCCCACAATTTGAAAGAACTACAATGTTTCCTGGGATTCTGTGGCTACTACCGCTGGACTACGGCCGGTTCATAAAGGACTATTCCAAAGTGATTCGGCCATGCTTGAATCTTACCCAGGGTTACCCTCCTACCAATCAAAAATACAAAAAAGGGTCCATCAAATAACCAGACAAAGCATATTTCTGCCCAGGTGAACTTTTCAGGTCCTGTTGGATGCCTGACTGTTAAGCAGCTTTCCACATATACCAGCTCACCCACGCCCCCGTCCTTGCTTATGCTGATCCCACCAAACCCTATGTGCTGCATACTGACGCCAGTCTGCAGGGTGTAGGAGCTGACTGTATCAAGACCATGAGAATGGTTGGAGACCAGTGGCATTCGCCAGTAGGAGCTTGTTCCCATCAGAGTGAAACTACCCTGTGCACAAGTTGGAGTTACTTGTGTTACAATGGGCCATTGTTGACCAGTTTCATGATTACCTCTATGGGGCAAAAATATTGGTGAGGACTGACAATAACCCATTGACCTATGTACAGACTTCAGCCAAGTTAGACACAATGGGGCACCAGTGGCTTTCTGCATTGTCAGCATATGATTATGTTGTCGAATACAGACCAGGCCTGAATCATATTGATGCTGGCGTCCTAACTCAGAGGCCCATTTCCAAGAGCGACTGGGTCAGGCTGTCTGAACCTGAAATCTGAGCACTGTGCCAAAAGTTTGATAGAAATGAATAGATGTCTACGGACACAGAGGACTGCTCAGTAGATTGCTTGGGCCCCTCTGACACCTGCATACCAGCTGTGTATTGCCACTTCTCTGCTCTAGATATTAGTGCACTACTTCAGTTTGACAATGATAGCGTTCAGTGGGCTCAATCCCAAGATCCTATGATTCAGCCAGCACTTGACACCCTTCATGCAGGAAAAGATGTGTCCAATTTGCGTTCCTCTGATCTGTGAACTGCTTTATTGTTTAAAAGAAGGCCCCAGGTTGAAGCTGCTTAATCAGTTGTTGTATAGAGAGACTATAGATTGGGGTGGCCAAATAGACAAGCAACAATTGGTCCTGCCCACAGCCCTTAAAGATTTGGTACTGAGGTCCCTCTACAATCATATGGGCCACCTTGGTATTGACCGGACCCTTGACCTAGTATGATCTTGATTCTACTGGCCCAAGATGGGGGCCGATGTTGAGTACCATGTAAGGACTTGTAGTCACTGCCTGCAGAGAAAAGCCCTGCCTCAGAGGGCTGACCCCTTGTCAACATTAGTACCATCACCCCAATGGAACTAGCCTGCATAGACTTCTTTAGTTTAGAGCCTGATCAGCGAAACATTGGCAATGTGTTAGTGGTTACAGACCATTTCACATGGTATGCACAAGCTTTTCCCACCAAAGATCAAAAAGCATCTACCGTGGCCAAGGTGCTAGTGGAAAATTTCTTTGTCCACTATGTTGCCCCCCAGCGAATTGACTCTGATCAGGGCCGGGGCTTTGAGAGTCTGCTCATCAAAGAAATGCTCTCTCTATGGGGATGTGAAAGTCAAGAACCGCCCCTTATCACCCGCTGGGGGATACTCAACCAGAACGCTTTAACCACACCCTACTAGACTTGCTAGGCACCCTCCACCCAAAAGATAAGCATAAATGGAGCCAGCAGATTAGTACCTTGGTACACGCATACATTTGCATGAAGAATGATGCTACCGGGTTCTCTCCCTACCACCTCATGTTTGGGAGAGAGGCCCAGTTGCCTGTTGATGTCTGTTTTGGGGTTTCTTCCGATGGGGTCTGAGCCGAAGATTACCTGCAATATGTACAAAAACTGAAAGCTCAATTGAACCATGCCTATCAACTGGCCCAGACAATGGCCACCAAAAGAAATCTAGCCAACAAAGAGAGACATGTTAGAAAAGTAAAGGCTCAAGAGCTTAGGCCTGGAGACCATGTGTTGTTGTGAAATTTAGGATTGCATGGTAAACACAAAATTGCTGATCGATGGCACCATCTTCCCCATGTCATAGTTGGAAAGTTGGATGATTTGCCAGTGTACAAAGTGCACCGAGAGAATAACTCCAAAGCTGTCAAGACCATGCACCATAACCACTTGCTACCTATTGGTTAAGTTATAATTGAGGCTGAACCCACCGAGATTGATTCCCCTGGACCAGTGACTCGTGCTGCTGCAAGAAAGAAACAGAGTCAGCCTGCCCCGTGGTTGCCAGTTTAAGACTTCCCCCACAGCAGGCCCAGAATGATAGTGACTGCCAGTCTAACTCGGATGACAGCGAGTGTGATAATGCCTGTTATCCCTTATATGAACTGAGTCAGCTGTTTCGTGGAAATCCTGTGTTGAATTATGGGGATGAAGCTGGGTCTTCTGGACTGCCTAACCCCCCAGCATCATCCTTGGAGCCAATTCTCCCTGAAGGTGAAGTGCAAAGTATCACGACTGAGGATGCTGAGTCTTTGTGTATCGTGGAACTGTATGATTTGCCTGAAGGAGAGGCTGATGGTATGAGTCTTTCTGGTGACAAGCAAGAACTTGAGGAACACTATGAGAGTGCTGACAACCCCCCTTCAGTGCCAGAGTGTCTTCAAAATGAGCGAAGTGTTGTAAAAACAGAGACTACAGAGCAAGGGGCTGACAGTGCTCCCAGATTGGACATTCCCCTTCATGCAGAGGCATTCCTCTCAAGCGATGAAAGCTCCAAGACCATTGCTGAAAGTACAGAGACTGTGGTTGTTCACTGGCCGAGCTGGGTGCGCTTCAGTTACAGTTCCCCCGGGAGGCTAGTGGATTTGCCTCTCAATGTAGTCCACAAAGGTGTTTATGTCTCTCAGAGCTCACTGCCCAAATTGAGCTTGACAGCCCATTCCAGGTTACTTGTTCTGCCTTCTCACCATGGTGCCCCTGCCTCATCCAGCCCCAAGTTAGCTGATAGGGAAGGGCCCCCTCTTGCATTGCTTAGAGTACAAGAAGTTATTACATGATTCTGTATAGTAATGTTCAATTTACCTGTGTGAAATATGCATAATATATTGTCAGAATGGAAATGATACAGTGAAGTACACTGAAATGTATAGTAAAGCGACAAGTTGTGCCAATTGATGAATCAGATAGTACTTGTATAGCATACTAATGGTATAAATGTCTTGTATATGTTGCATTTTCAATGTTATGATGGTACAGACTTGATGCAGACGCCAAGTTTTCCCAGGCAGGGAAGGGTGTAACCCCCCCTACAAATAGGGGTTCCCAGAAAGTCTTCCTTGAGCTTGTCTAAATGCTCACTGCCAGGCTGGTGTCCTGCATTTTAGCAGTTTAAATGTGATTACCAGAGCCTGTATAGCCTCTGTGTACTGTCTGTTGAACAGCTGCCTGATTGCAGCCTAAGTAATCTGAGAGGGAGCTCTTGTGAAATATGTAACTATTTGCTGAAAATCATTTAGAGTGATAATGGTAATGTAGTTTGTCTAACCTGCTTTCTTTGTAGCAAGGACTGTTTTGTTTTGTCTCTATTATTTGGGTCCTGGACTGCAAATTGGACCAATCAGTTCTGGTGGGACCTAAAACGTAGCCAGACTACAGCAGCTGTCTGAAGTAAAAATCTGTAGGAATTGTAGTTTTGAACTTTTTGCCCCTTTTTTGCAACTGAAGAGAGAGCTCTTGCTTTGACTGACAGCCAAATCAGCCAACCAAACCTTTTGGATCTTGGGGAAGTCCCGGGCTGCTTGCAATTTTTAGTTAGTTCTGAGCTGGGAAGTGAAATGAGAAGAGTTCAAGTGTATTTTGGGCAGCAATCCTGAGTGGATTTGCATGGGAAACCTGTGAAAGGGCTGAGTTTTTGGCTTGCATGTCTGCTGCTGCTCCTGAAAGGGAGAGAAGAGAATTATTTTGGACTAAATTCAAGTTTATGTGACTAAAGTAAGCTACTGAAGTGGGCCAGGCTAAACCTGAAGAAGACCAAAGATTTTGCTGAATGTGATCAGCCTGTCAGGAGTTCCAGTTACCCCTAAGCTCCCGGTGTGTGCAGACACTTTGTGATTGTGACCCAGGAGTGCTTTGCCTGGTACAGTAGAATTCCTGCACATGTAAATGTGCTATGAGCTGCTAGTGGGTTGTGAGTTAGTTCCTCACTGTGTGAACTGTGTTCTGCTTGCTGGAAGCTGTATCCAGCCAAAACGGACTGCATCTGAATTTGTCTCCATGCAATCTGGGCCTTGCCAGACTGGCCCAGCCAGACTATCCACTGCACAGAGAAGCCATCAATGAGAGACCTGCCTGGGGATCAGTCCCCTGCTCCACGTTTGACCAGGAACGACGCCTCTGTAACTCTTGTAGGCTCTGCTTCTCCTGGCATTCCAGATCAACCACCTGCAGTCTCGATTTTCATCCAGCCTGTGTGCAGTCTTGGGTATCATGAGAAAATACCAGGGTAGCTCCCTGCAACAACAGCTTAATCTGAGTGTGTCATCTGATTGTCTTGTTGTTTCGTTTTCTTTACGAACTGAGCACTCTGGCTCCGGATTACAAATTTTGTGTACTGTACATGTTGTGTTTTCCATCACAGGGCCCCAACCAGCTGCAACCCCGGGCAACAGTCCTGGCTAGCCCATCTCTTCTCCACCTGGGTACCCAGAGGTGTGACTATGTGGGGGGACTCAAAGCGCATGCATAACTGCTTGATTGATATAACCTTTAACTTAATTAACCTAATTTTGCCCCTTCCTTGCTCAAGTCCCCTGAGTGAATCAGATCTAACTTTTTCTGCATGTAATCTGACTCTGGTTCTAGTTTGTGCTCAAAGTACTGTACTTTTGCTATTTGCTGTGCATAACCTTGTTTTACAGGGGGTCCCCAGGGTTGAGCCAGAGGAACCAGCCCTGGTGGTAAGTGCAAACAGTGTGGGTACTTGTGTGGTGTACCAGGGGTATAGTGAAAAGTGATTGTTGTACAGTGTTCAAGCCACTAGAGGGGAAAGAGGGGGGTTACAGTGTCCTGGAGGCCTGACCTCTGGGTGGAGGCACCAGTTTCAGAACTCAGGCCCCTTAACCTGCTACTAGCCAAGCAGGCAGGGGTAGTATCCCTTGGGATAGTGCCACCTAGGGGTCACACTTATCATGGAGTTTCTCCACCGTGCCCTTCATACCTTCCTACACCTCATTCACTCCATCCCTCCACCCAGTCTAAGAGTAAGAAATCCCACTCCATCCTCTTGCACTTGTCATACTCCTCCTGTCTGGCAATGTAGAATCCAATCCTGGACCCTCCCCTTCCCCATTTCTCCACCTCCCCAACTGCTAAAGCCCTGAGCATATTTCACCTCGGTGCTCACAGCCTTCTTCCAAAGCTTGACTTCCTGTTTGTCTTGATTTCACAACATTCATTCGATGTCCTCTGTATCTCTGAGTCCTGGCTTTCCTCCTGGATCCCAGACTGTAGTCTATCCTTTCCTATTCTCTTTTGGTCAGGACAGGGGAAAATATGGGGGGGTGTTGCCATCTATGTCTGTCAGAACATCTTTTGCAACATAGCTTTCAATAGGGTTGCATCTTCCTCCCAAGAATTCCTTCTGGTCAGGCAGTCATTCCCCTCCTCTGTGACCATCTTCATTGTGGTTTTCTTTTTTTTTAACTAGTATTTTTTATTGATTTTTTCCTCTTTTTCTCCCGTATCTGGGACCCTGGCAGACACGTACATGTACATGCGTGGAGGTGCATGCACACACTGGGTACCAGCTCGGCCCCTTCCGCCCAACCCCTGGCTATTGCCACTGCACCCTCACGTCTACACTTCCCACTGGACCTCCACCCGGTGGTAGCAGAGCTATGGAGGGTGTGGGCATCCACCTCAGGAGGGGAGAGCTGCCTTGCAGCTACTCAATTTCACTCCATCCCCCCACCATGCTGGCTCCCCAATGACCCGAGGTCGTTCCCAAATCTGGGTCACCAGAGCAGCATGAGGAATGGCATCCAGTGCCTCAGCCCTCAGTACCACCATGCTGGCTCTTCATTAGTGTTTTCTATGCCTCATCCTAGAATATCCCCCTCCTCCCTGGCAGATTCCCTCTCTAACATCACTTCTCAATTCTCTGCTGGTGAACTCATTTTGCTATGGACCTTTAATGTCAGTTGGCTCTCCCCGGCCTTCAGGCTGACCAGTCACAAGGTTGAGTCCCTAAATCCCATGCCAATTATCACTGAACCCACCTGGCTCAACCCCCACTCTCATAACCACTTCTACCGGTACTGGGTTCTCTGCTTCCCTCCTCTCCATATTATAGCAGCAGAAATCCTGTTGGCTGCTCTTCAGTGATCACTGCATGATGTTCTGCATCAGGATGATCTGGTGTCCACTCTGCTCCGTTATATTCATCTGGACCAAGTCCCTCCACTCACTAAACACCTCAGCTCTCTAGAGTGACTTTGCTGCTGAAGACTGGACAGCCTCACCTTCTGCCACAGATATCAGCATTCCCCTCTTCCTGTTTTATTCCAAATTCTCTTCTGTGTAGGATAAGTATGCCCTGCTCAGAAAATCCAGGGTCACAAATCACCATCCCTCCTGGATTACCACTGAAATCATTGACCAGTGCAAGTCCTGTGACCTCATGAGGGTATGTTTCAAACTCTGTCACTCATTTCCTGACTTCCTCTTATATAGAACTATCAGGAACTCCTGCACTAAGGCTGTCAGGCTGCAAAATGGCAGTATTTCAAGGCCAACCTTCAGAACAACCTTAATGCCCCCCTCAAGGTTCTGGAAGGTAATTCACTTCCTTTTTGACCCTCACATACAGTCCACCCCTCTAGTCCTTCTTGTAAATGGTTCACCAGTGTCTGAACCCTCTTCTATTGCTGCTCATTTCAATGAGTTCTTTACCACTTGTGCTGTCCCCGCCACTCACCTTCCAACATCTTCTGTTCCTTCTTATATTCTCTCTTGTCTCCTTTCCACTGGGTTCCTCTTTCCCCTGTTACTAGCCAGGAAACCCTTACTACCCTTTATTCACTCAACTTGCATGAATCCTGTACTGATGGACTGAATTCTAAACTACTACAAATCTCTGTATCTGCCATAGCACATCCACTGACTCACCTACTCAACCTCTTCTTCTCCCTCATTCCTTTCCCTCAATTCTGGAAGTTGTCCAAAGTTCTTCCACTCCTCAAAGGTGGTATGGTTTCCCTCTGGGCAATTTCCAGCCAATTTCCCTCCTCCCTGCCAGTTTGGCTTCCAGAAGCATTACTCCACTGTCTCCTCCTTGCAGCGTACAACTAATTCCATCTTTTCAGGGATACTCGGGAGCACATCACAGTTGCCATTTTCATCAATCTGGCCAAGGCCTTTAACTTGGTGTCCCACCCTCTCCTCCTGGATGAGCTGAGTGCTGCTGGGCTTTCAGCTCCTGCTGTAGACTGGTTCCATTCTTACCTCTCTGGCCACCTGCAGTCAGTACAGATTGGTAATGCCCTGTCACCTACACTTTCCATCCAGGCTGGGATCCCACAGGGCTCCATCCTGGTGCCCATCCTGTTCTCCATCTTCCTTAATGACCACCCCACAGCGTGTGCCTACCTACATATTCACATGAATGTGGATGACACAGTTATTTACACCCCCAGTCCCTCAACCGCAGCCATGGAAGGTCTAGCCTAGCAAGACTTCCACAATGTCCTGTGCTGGTTTCAGTCTAACCAACTCCAGGTCAAGGTACACACACACAGAAAAAACCTGTTCATGATTTCTGGTAGCAGCCAAAAATTGGCCAGACTCCCAACTCCACCTATCTTCTCCATCTTAGATAGAAACATAGAAACACAGAATCTGATGGCAGATAAGGACCGCTTGGCCCACCTAGTCTGCCCATTTCCCTACCTAACGTATAAAGCTGCAGATCCTAGTTAACCAACAGCCTACTTCCTCCTACCCCCCTACTAGAATTGCTTTATGTCTGTCCCATGCATTCTTGAATTCCCCCACTGTTTTTGACTCTATGACCTCCTCAGGAAGGCTGTTTCATGCATCTACAATCCTCTCTGTGAAGAAATACTTCCGCACATTAACTCTGAGCTCTCCCACCTCTAGCTTCAAATTGTGCCCTCTTATTCTTGCATATCTCTTTTTCTGAAAGATGCTACCCTCTTGGACTTTGTTGATTCTCTTGAGGTATTTGAAAGTTTCTATCATATCCCCACCTTTCCCTCCTTTTCTCGAGGCTATACATTTTAAGCTCCTTTAGTCTTTCTTCATATGTCTTCTGGTGCAGACCCTGCACCATTTTGGTTGCCCTCCTCTGGACAGCCTCCAACCTGTTTATGTCTTTGTGGAGATGGTGTCTCCAGAACTGTACACAGTACTCCAGATGTGGTCTTACCAACTGTCTGTACAGAGGGCCAACAATGTCTTGTTTTCTATTGGTGATACCTCTCCCTATGCATCCCAGTACCCCCCAGCCCTCCTTACTGCCTTCTCGCATTGCTGGCCCAACTTTAGGTCGTCTGATATGATTACCTCAGGTCCCTTTCCATTTTTGTTGTCGTCAGGATTTCACCCCCTTATTGTGTACTCTTCCCCTGGGTTTTTCTTTCCCAGGTGCATTACTTTGCACTTCTTTGCATTGAATCTAAGCTGCCATACATTTGACCATTCCTCCAACCTTGCCAAGTCCCTTTTCATCTTTTCCACTCCACCTTGCATATCAACCCTGTTGCAGATCTTTGTGTCATCTGCAGAGAGACATACTTTTCCTTCCAATCCCTCTGCAATGTCACTTATAAAGACATTAGCAAGGACCGGCCCCAGTACTTGAACCCTGCGGTACCCCACTAGTAACCCCACTTTCTTCACTGTGGACTCCATTTATTATTACCCTCTGTGTCCTGTTGTCTAGCCAGTGTTTTACCCAGGGTACCACCCTGGGACCCACTCCCAGGCTGGCTAATTTGTTTATTAATCTTTTGTGCGGGACTGTGTCAAATGCCTTGCTAAATTCTAGGTAGACCATGTCCACAGCCCCTCCCTGGTCTACTGCTTTGGTCACCCAGTTAAAGAAATCAATTAGATTTGTCTGATATGACCTTCCTGCTGTGAATCCATGCTGCCTTGGGTCCTATGCCCCATTATCCTCTAGGTACTCAACAATTCTTTCTTTCAGAAGTGATTCCATCATTTTCCCTATTGCTGAGGTCAAATTGACAGGTCTGTAGTTTCCTGCCTCTGTCTTGCTCCCACTTTTGTGAAAGGGGAATCCCATCTGCCCTCCTCCAATCCTCAGGTACCACACCATCCTCCCATAATTTATTAAAAA
The DNA here is from genome assembly GCA_016271365.2 of Neoceratodus forsteri. Taxonomy (NCBI): domain Eukaryota; kingdom Metazoa; phylum Chordata; order Ceratodontiformes; family Ceratodontidae; genus Neoceratodus; species Neoceratodus forsteri. The sequence continues at coordinate 1,317,259,296 of CM057454.1, forward strand.
GGGTAGTCAGTGGTGTCACAAGTTCTACCCATAGTTCTTTTAGAATTCTGGGGTGAATCCCATCAGGCCCCATTGCTTTGTCCACCTTTAGTTTTAAGAGTTCTTTCGGAACCCTTTCTTCTGTGAATGGACTAATATCAACCCCCATATCCAGAGTGTTTCTATTGACTGGATTAGGTATCTCCCCCCTGCTTTTCCATTGTGAATACTAAGCAGAAGTATTCATTCAATATCCCTGCTTTTTCACTGTCGCTCACTGCCCAACCACCCTTCTTGAAGTGCTACATTCATTCAAATACCTCAGTGTGCGGCTAGATAGCAAACTTGACTTCTCTGCCCAGATTATCACCATCCACATCACGCCCTGCCCTAAACTTGGTGTCTTGTACCACAATAAAGACTGCCTTTCTTCACTGGTATGCCATAAGCTTGTCACCAACATGGTGCTCCTAGTCTTTGAATATGCAGACGTAATCTACGGCACCACTCCCTCTACTTCTCTGCCAAGACTGGGCACCCTCTGCAATGTATTCTGTCAATTTGCTACAAACTTTCCATCTCACACCTACCATTGCTCAGTCTGACCCACAGTATCCCTTCACCCTCTACTTTCACATCATCAAGACCACTGTGCCTCATTCATATCCGAACAGTGGTTTGGGTCCCTTCCCTCTTACCTCTCCTCACTCCTCTCCTCCATTCCCGCTGCCTCCTGCTCACTCTGCTCCAGGGATTCTTGAACTTTCACCCATCCTCGTCCCTGCTCCTCTGCTGGGCAATCAGCCTTTTCCTATCATCTCCCTTCACTCTGGAGCCTACTTCCATCCTCCTTCTATTTCACTACCTCCCCTGTTTCCCTTAAATACCCACTTAAACTCCATCCCTCTCCCTTGCTCCTATTTTCCCCCTACCTGTCTGTCCCTTACCTTTGTCTCCTACCCCATTGTAGATGTGGCTGAATTACCTGATTTGTGCTGCTTGTTCTTACTGTACTTACTCCTATTTTAATCATGTACTCTGTTCCACTTTACCGTAATTGTGTACTGTGTCTATGCTGTGTATTTGCCTCCCCTGTTCTCTTCCCCTGGGTCACATCTGGAAATTAGCCTTGGCTCAGTGTGCCTTTCTTGGACACCAATTTTCAAATAGCAAAGATAACCTGAGCAGAGAGATCACTGCTTTCTACCGCCTTGCTCCAACACATATTTAAATGTGGCTTGCATTTATTTGAAAGTAGCTTTCACACTGTTTAGGTATCGTGTGGTTTGGTCCCTCTGCATTTATATGGTGATGTGTGGCTAGAATCCCCTTGCACTGTCTTTATCAGACAGGCTTAATACTCAATGTGTCTCTGCTATATTTCTAGTTTGTATTCCCTAGAGCTTGCCATCACCCTATCTGGGCGGGGTGTACGTTGCTAACCTCAGCCTTCATAAATGTGCTAAGTTTTTGTTATTTATTCTGAAGACTGTTGTATTTAGTGTTGTACATACAATGCAGTTTGCCTTGAGACACTTTCAGTTGGGTGTCTATCATGTCCCTATTTGACTGAAGTGTAGTTGCCATTTACCTCCCCCACCCCAACCCCGGTTTGGTGCCTGTGCTGATTCCTCTTCTAACCATGGCCATGAAAGAGAAGCTTGCCACAGCTATGTACTTACTCCTGGTCATAGGGCTAAACCACTTCATTATACCTCCAGACATACCGCTATCTATGCACCTAGCCTGTAGACTCCACTGCTGCCTCAACTCCCTTCATCTCACGGTCCCAATCTTCTCCTGCTAGCACTCCATGGTCTATACAGCAGGAGTCATTGTTATAAAGTATTTCATTTCTTGTAGGTTGCAATGAAAAAACTACCTGATTAATCCACTATCCTTGTCTCAGAGCTCTGCTACCCCTTCTGCTGCTTCTGATGCTAGTGATGTTGAACAAAATCCTGGCCCTAACCCACCTAATTTTAAGACCTCCTCCCCATCTGGAGTAGAGTGGTCCAAAACTCAGGGCCTGCAGGCTTGTCCATATGAACATTAGTAGCCTTAAACCCAAGCTCCAGGAGCTTGAAGGCTAGGTTGACCTGTATGCCCCCACTATAGTTACACTACCCGAGACCTGGCGTAAGCCCTCTGTGCTCCCTCATAAGGTTGAGCTCGCTGGATTCTCTACTTCTAGGAAAGATAGAATGGGTAGGAAGGGAGGGGGTGCCCTCTATATCAAATCTATACTTAATGCATCTTTGGGTGCTATCTGTGCCCTAGAAGAGTCAGAATGTGAGGGTATAATTGTCAAAGCTCTGCTTGGGGGCTCCAAGCCCCTCTGTGTTGGTTGCATCTATAACCCCACCCTCGGGCGGCTACCTCTGCTCTTGATGCTCTCTGTAAGGCTACCACTGGTAGGTCTTTAGGTGAACTAATCCCCCCTGGGGAATTTAAAATGTATTGGTCTCCTGGTATAGGAAGCAGACCCAAGTCTGGAGATCACGTGATGGGCCGAGTCTAACTAGATGTCTTCTGTGCTGCTCCGAGGTAAGAAATTTGCTACAAAAAGCTCAGGGGCCTGCCAGATTTAATCGAAAATATATTTGCAAAGCGTGAAAGACTCTGCGGGTCCAGTTTTGGGAAGTAAACTCGCAAAAAAAAGAGCAGGGAGTGGAGAAAGCGCTAAGACTGAGGTGCTTAAGTTGGAAGGAGCAGGCCGCTTCTGAACAGCGAGATGGAGGTTGAAGCCTCGGAGCCTCTGGCAGTGAGATCCCCTGTGATTAAAAGGCCGAAGCCCCAATCACCTACCCCTACAGAACCGGAGGAGGACCAGGGAAAAGAAGGGGGAACGTGACAATCCAACGAAGATATTCAGGAAAGTAAAAAAATGCTACAAGGGTTGGTGGTGGACTTTGCGGCAGTCAAACCGGCATTACACACGCTCGCGCAGAGAATGGGGACGCAGAAGCCAGGATATCCTCACAGGAAAGGAAAACCATTAAGATGGAACAGGAGCTAGTAATTGCCAGAAAGCAAAATCAGGAAACTCGAGGAGAGAATGGATGACCAGGAGTCGAGAAGCTGGAGGAATAACCTGATACTCGCAGGGCTACCAGAAAGGGCTGAAGGATCAGATTGTGTTTCCTTTATGCAAGATATGCTCCTTAAATTGCTGGGCCCGACACCATTTGGGGAAGCCTATAACCTGGAGAGAGCCCATAGAGCACTAAGGGAAATACCCCCGCTGGGAGTGAGACCCAGGATGATTATTATGAGATTTCTCAATTATAAAGAAAAGTCACATGTGCTGCTTAAGGCTAGACAAAACAAAACATTGCAGTGGAACGGTGCGGCGCTCTGGATGTTTCAGGACCAAAGGCCAACGGTCAGGGAAAAACAGAAGGAATATTTGGAGATCAGGAAAAAACTATATCTAGCAGGTATCAAATTTCGTTTACAGTACCCGGCAATGCTGATGGTGAGACTACAGTCGGGGTAGAAGCGATACCTATCTGCGAGGGATGCTTTAGAAGGCTTGCGGGTGGAACTTCCTGAACTGTTTAAATCGCCGACCTGAATTGGACTATCGAAGGAAAGGGATGCTTGGAATTGCCCTAAGCAATTATAGAAAATGGAAAAAAAGGGAACTCTGGAGGTTGTAAAGTTATGACAAACTAATCTCATTTATGGTTGTATTTCAATATTATTATAACAGTAGCATCTTTTGGGGTCAAACTAAGTGTGTTTGGTTAGGATGGGTCAAGCCTAGCGGTCCGGAACAGGGATCTTAAGGGGGAGTCCCTCGGATTTAGTGAAAATAATTCTGGGGGAGGAGGAGAGCAGTTAGTGCGATTTTATAGTCTTATAGTATAGAAGGATGACCCAAGGGATCAACAAGTGACTTCCGGGTCTTTGAGGATCTGGTTCGAACCACGGGGAGGCGATCTTTTGGGGAACCAAAGGGCTGAATTAATGCATAGTGAACGGAGGATTAAGACACAGGGATCTCGAGGATAAGGTCCAGAGTCTGCAGTTCAAGGGACCCCGAGGTAGGAAGGAAAAAGAAGGAAGAGAGAGTTCCAAGTCGCTGGTGGTGACTGCTCTCTTGAGTTCGAGAGATGGGGAAGGAGAAGGACATGGGACAAGGGCCAAACTTTGGGGGTAACGAGCTCACTGAAATATAGAGGACTAGCTTAAATAAGAGCATGACAGATTACCAGAGGGGCTTGACCCACCGCTGATCCGCAGTGTGCTGGAGAATATCTGACCACATTTACCGAGATGGGAGGGCTAGTTTCCGAAGCTTTAGAGAGAGGAGGGAGGAGACTGAGGGGAGAATGCAAAATGGAGTAAGGAAGGAAGACAGAGATATTAGACAAGGGGCAGGCTCTTGGGTGGCAGTGTTACTGGAAGAGGGCAGGGGAGCACAGAGGGGGCATCCATGATTCGATATATGCTAGGAGGACGATCTAAGGATCAGGGCAGGGGAGGAGGGTATGGGGAACTGGAAAGAGAGAGTCCCAGAAAGTGAAGCAATGGAAGGCAGACTATGTAAGGGCATGGAGAGATGGATCAATCAATATAATTTTCATGTTTGACAATGACCTGCGTTAGAATAATTTCATGGAATGTCAAAGGTCTCAGGGGTAGACGTAAAAGAATGGTTATTCTGAGACACATCAACCACTTGGGAGCTCACATTGCTGCCTTACAGGAGACCCATTTATTAACAGAGGAACTAAGCTGTCTTGAGAGGTTATGGGTGGGCCAGGTTTATGGGGAGGGTAAGGAAAAAGCGTCGGGGGGGGTGTGGTGATCTTAATAAGAAGCAATTGTACATTTAAGGTGGAGCATGTAATTGTAAGGGAAGATGGCAGGGGGATATACCTCTCGGGTATTTTGTCTGGTAAGGCAATTTCAGTTGCTTCTATTTATGGTCCCACTCCCTCTAATGCGGACTTCTTTGCTTCTATTGAAAGGGATATAGTGGCTATCTCTACATATTCGCTCATTTTGGCTGGGGACTGGAATGCCTGTGCTAATAATTTGGAGGATAGGATACCTCCATCCAGTAGCCCATTGAGCAGGGCACAGACTGCCTTGAATAGGTTGCTGGAAGTGACAGCATTGGTGGACCCGAGTAGGACCCACTCCAAAGGGGGTAATAATATGACTTTTTATTCTATGGCCCATAAGACCCAATCACGTATTGATTTCTTTTTGGTTAATAGGGAGGCACTCAGGGAGGTGAAGGATATGAAGACAGGAGCCAGAATACTCTCGGATCATTCCCCTATCCTATTGATGTGAGAACCAAGTCCTTCCCCCCCAGACCAGCTCGGTGGAGACTGAATGACTTGCTGCTATCGGAGACTTTAGTGCGGGAGAAACTAGAGGATGCCCTGCTAGGGATTACACAGTATCAAGTACCTTCACTACAAAACAAAAAATTGGCATGGCCAACCTATAAAGTGTTCTATGTTGGGGTAGTGCAGGGTCTGGCAGCGCAAAGAAATAGAGGAAGGCAAAGGAGGAATTCATTCTGGGGGCAATTGGTTCATTATCTCCTCTGGAGGGGTCCTCCGGGGAAACCGACGCGGAACTTAAAACCTTGAGAGAAGAGTGGGCGGATATTATGTATGGTAAAGTGGAACATTGGTTGGAAAGGATCAAGGCTAAATACTTAATGCAGGAGGATGTCCCAGGGCGCTTACTTGCAGCCAGGGTCCGGGAATGGGAAGCAAGCAGAACAATTACCTCTATTCGACACGAGGGGAAGCTTTTAACGGACTCTCAGCAAATGGCAGATGCCTTTGCATCCTACTTTAATGATTTATACCGGGTGGGAAATCCAGCCGGGGAGGAGGAAATTAAAGCATTCCTCGAGGGTATCCCTCTTCCGGTGTTGGACGAATCACAGGCCAGGGAGTTAGTGGTTCCTATAAGGGAATCGGAGATAATTGGGGTGGTGCAATCTTTACCGGCAGGTAAAACTCCGGGACCAGATGGTCTTACAGCTAAGTTTTATCAGGTACACATACAGACTATACTTCCAATTTTGCTAGATTTTTATAATACTATTATGCAAGAGGGGGTGTCTCACCCACCACTGTATCAGGCATATATATCTTTGATCCCAAAACCGGACAAACCCAAGGATCTAGTTGATAATTATAGGCCTATAGCTTTAATGAACCAGGACATTAAGATTCTTACAAGAATATTAGCTAACAGAATTTTGAGCATTGCTCCAAGCTTAATCAGTCAAGAACAGGTGGGATTTATTCCAGGAAGGGCGGCATAATATGCTCACAGGAAGTTACATCACATTCTCAGCTATGCACCTGACTCCCAATTACCTCTAACTCTGATATCTTTAGATGCCGAAAAGGCATTCGATAGGGTCTCCCATCTTTTTCTTTTCGCCACAATGAGGAAGACGGGCTTCCCAAAGGACTTGCTTAGAGGTATTAAAAACCTATATGCGGCCCCAACGGCTAGGGTATTGTGCAATAGCTATGTTTCACAGGAAATACAGTTGAAAAATGGGACTAGACAGGGATGCCCTCTATCACCGATATTGTTCAACATCTATTTGGAGCCCCTGCTGAGGGCTATAAATGAGGATAATCACATAAAGGGGGTTAGGTTAGGGGGACGAGAGCTCAAATTTTCAGTTTTTGCTGCTGACATCCTTTTGCATTTAGAGGACCCGGCTTTAAGTTTCGAGGGAGTAAGAGTTTTAATTGGGCAATACTCCGCGGTTTCAAATTATAAGTTGAATCTGACCAAGACTCAGATTCTCCCCCTGACACCGCATGTGTATAGGGCAGACTTTGCTCCATTACGATTGCAGTGGAAGACAGATAGGATTAAATATCTGGGCATATGGATCACAGCAAACAGAGAAAAGGGGGCTGAAGTGAATATGGAGGGGGTCTTATCTGTAATGAGAGGAGACATACTAAGATGGAATAATCTTCCTTTGAATTTTATGGCCAGGCTGGGCCTTAAGATGAATCTACTGTCTAGGTTAATATACCCAGTGTATATGGTCCCTTATGATATTCCCACAACATGGTTTAGAACAATTAGGAAGCTTCTCTCAGATTTCTTATGGACTGCTAAACCACCCAGGAGAAAGCATGAAGTACTACGTTTACTGCAGGTAAAGGGAGGGATCAAATTGCCTGACCTTCACATATATTATGTGGCAGGACAAATGGGTCTTATGCTTCGCTGGGTTAGGAATATGGAAGGGGAGATGTATACACCAATATGGTTACAAATGGAGAGGCAAATACTAAAAGAGCTTGGTCTCTCTCCGGAAGCAATGCTGTATGCTAATTTTGAAAAAGAGTTTATTAAAGTGGGCGGAATCCGATTGCAAAATCAGCAGGAGCTTGGTGGTCCTTCCTTACCCCTGCATAGAGAAAAGTCCAGATGAAAGCCTGGGACCAACCTGTTCTGGATAATTCCAACTTTGTAATTGGGGGTCAGGTACTAACTGCACGGTGGGCCAATCAGGTGCTGCGTCTGAAGGTAAAGGATTTTATCCAGAGTGAAAGGGTCACCCTACCGGCTTCATTGGAAGGATTGCCTTTTTATTGAAGACTGCAGTTGACACAAATGGTGGAGGGGGTGATGAAAAGGAACGGAGAGTTTTTAGATAGCTCTTTTACTTGGGACCAATTAGAGGGAGTGGATCCAAAGTCAAGTGCTCTTTCACAAGTATACAGAGTGCTGGTGGATTTTCTTAGTCCGACCTCACCCATAAAAGTTTCATATTGGGATAAAGCAATGGCTCCTAGGAACCTTGCTTGGGATTCTATTTGGAAAAATTGCAAGTATATAACTATACCCAAGTTCAGGAATATGCAGTTTTTCATTGTCTCTAACATGTATTTTACCCCTGTAAAACTATATGGCAGAAAGCTTAGACAGACAGACCTGTGTTTTAGATGTGAGATGGGAATAGGAGACCTCCTGCATGTGCTATGGGAGTGTAGCAAAATGTCACCTTTGTGGGGTGAAATCAGACAGCATATGGACCCATTATTGAGCTATTCAGAATACATAACTCCAGAGGTCTGTGTCCTGGGTGATTTCTCGACAATATCTGGAGTCATACCCAAATTCCACCTGTCTCTGATGACTGCGACAGTCAAATTCTTTCTGCTACAGCACTGGAAGGATGACCAAGTTAATACGTATGGGCAGTGGGTGTGGGATTTGGTGGGGGCTTTGGGTAGAATAAGGAGACAACTTTGCTTGAAGGGGAAGAAAGGGCTATATGCTAAGAGATGGTCAACACTAGAAGTGATCTATGCGCTGCAGAGGCCATGTACCCAAACACAGGTCTGTCTGTCAGGCTGTGAATAGCAGGAGATTTGTATGCTGGAGTGAGAAATGGTTAAAAATGTACTATGTTGACTCTAATGACTATTTATGTAAGGGTATGGACAAAATGTGATCCAAGCAAGAGCTGAAGGAGATTAGGATTCTGGTCTGCCAGGAACCAGGGGGACAGGGACTCTCTCTTTCCAGGGGGCACAGCAGGATTTCACCTTCGAGTGGGATTATCAGAGGAAAAGAGGTTCAAGGCAGGATAATAACTGTAAGACAGTAGACATAGTGGCACTGTGGATTTTGTCTTGTTTTTTTGCCATGGAACTGCATAACTATCTCTTCTTTTTTTTTTTTTTTTTATCTACCAGTTGACTAATTTTGGTTGTGGACTTTACCACTACATATTATGAATGCTAATTGAATCTTTGTATTGTCTGGAGTTGGATATTCCTGTTGTGTATGTAAATATGTGGGCTGTATATAGTTCACACAGTCAGTTTTGGACTGTGCACCCTGGCTTGTCCAGGTTTGTGTCTGTTTGTTGGTTAGACAAAAATCCAAAAAATCAATAAAGATCTGTTAAACAAAAAAAAAAAAAGGAAGCAGACCCAAGTCTGCAGTGCATGAGTCCCACCTCACCCAGGTCCTCAATGAACTTTCAAGGTTAAATAATAAGTCTGTTGACTGCATATATTACTGGACTGGGGTCATGTCACCAAACCTGAAAGAATCAGAGCTACATTGATTTTTGCTGACTCTCATAGTGACCACTCCACAATCTCTTGCATTTGGAAGATCAGTACTCCCAAACCTCCATTCAGGATATTCATGTCCATAACTTCTCCAAATTTGATCCCAACTCCTTTCTGGCCACCCTATCTGACATCCACTGGGCCTCCATTAACAGACTGCCTCACACTGATTCCGCCTTGGATTTTTTGTTAATAGTTTGCTTTTGGCTGCTAACTCTCTTGCTCCTCTCTTAATAGGACAAGGTAAAAGGTCAGCAATCTAAGTGGCTGGCCCATGAACTCAAGAAATGGTTGAAACTCAGGGATAAGGCATTAGGGTTCTTTAAAACCACTGGTCTCTCGTCTAACTGGATCAAGTGTAGGGCATTTAGGAACACCTACAAAAATTCTCAAATGTGCCAAAATGAAGTACTTAGCTCATTTTCAAAATAAAAACTTGTCAGACCCCCAAAGAAATTCTGGGTACAAATGAATGCTCTTTTAAAAGATTGTAGTAGTACTTCAGGATATGTCATAGCGGCAGATCGTAAGACCTTTGGTGACCCCCTGACTACTGCTAACATTTTAAAAAATTTTTCAGAGACCTAGATAGATTCAAACCCTCATCCTTTGGATCTCCACCTCACCACCCTGCCCCACTTGGTACAAAGAGCTTAGCCCCAGAATTCCACTTTCCCAGGGCTACACAGAAAGAAGTGTTAATTCTCCTTAAACAACTGAAGGTGGAAGGGTCAGCAAGGTTTGACAAACTTGAATCAAAGTTTTTAAAAATATCTGCCCTGGTTATTGCCTCCCTAGTTGCCATGCTTCTTAACAAATATTTCCTTGAGGGGAGAATTCCTGAATGCAGGAATACCACCCTTGCGGTACCAATGAACAGGGGTGGTCCCAAACAGCCCATGGAAAGTTATCACCCTATTTCTCTACTTAGCTGTCTTGCCAAGTTGCAGGAATGACTTGTTTATAAGCAACGTCTAGACTACCTTGAGCAGAGGCACTTGCTGACTGACAGGCAGCATGGCTTCAAAAAATAGTATGGGATTGACACTGCCTTTGTCAAGCTGACTTCTGGCATTCTGGGTGCCATGGATAAGGGGCTGCAGTCTTCGTAGACAATACTAAAGCCTTCAACTTGGTTAATCTTGGTCTTCTCCTAGCAAAATTAAAGCTGTTTGGCCTTGATAACATATCCCTTTGGTGGTTCTCCTAATACTTGACCAACAGGTCTCAGTTGATGAGGTAGAAGGGTACTCAATCCTTAAAAAGACCCATCAGTGATGGTGGCCCTCAGGGCTCCATCCTGGTCCCAATGCTCTTCTCCCTTTTTTGTCAATGCCGAGCAGGGCAAATGTAGAGGGGCTAACCTATAGCTTTATGTTGATGATGCTGTGGATACTTTAGCAATCCCAACCTAATTGGTACACATCTTGCTGGTGACTTCATAGAACTGGAAAACTGGTTTGCTGCAAGCAAACTTATCCTTAATGTCAAAAAGGCCATGGTGATCCTGTTTGGCCCTAGGTATTTGGGTGTAACTAGGCAGCATCTGCTACCTCTCACTATGTTTTCTGGTGCATACCTATAAGTCATGGTGTCTGACAAATACCTTAGGGTTTACCTGGACCAGAAAGTCACCTTTAGAACCCACATTTATTATATCTCCAAGTCTCTTCATCTAAAAATTGGTTTGCTCTGCTGTCTAGTTAATTACCTCACTAAGGACATGCAGTTAGTCATTACTAACAGTACCCTGTTTCCTCTTCTGCGATGCTGTGTTCCCATTCTTCAATCCCTGAGGTGCTCTGAGATCAACAAGCTCAAAATTCCTTATAATACTGTAAAATTGTCCATTTTGCTTCAAAAACCCCACCCAGGGAGCATCACTGTGATGTTTTTCACCTCTTAAACTGACCTTTTTTGGAAAAGTGCTTAAGAGTACCCTCTTCTCTGCCTGTTCTTTAAACTAGTCAAGGGTGCCAGCCCTCCTCCAAGCCTATGTGACGTATTGGTACTTAAAATCCTCAAGGGGATCTCTGCGATTCTCCAGTAGTACCCTTTCAGATATGCCCATGGTGAGGTCCGGTGCTGGCAAGAGACCAGTTGCCACCCTAGCATCCCCCCTCTGGAACTCCCTACCAGCAACCCTGCAAGACTGTTCCTTATTAGGAGGTTTAAAAAAGGACTTAGAAACATAGAATGTGACAGCAGATATGGACCACTTGGTCCACCCAGTCTACTATTTTTTCCCTACCTACTGAACATTGTTACTGCAGGCCATACTTGATCTACAGCTCTTTCTCCCTTTCTCCTTCCTTTCCACAATGATTTCCTTGTGCCTATTCAGTGCATTCTTGAACTCCACCACTGTCTTCACCCCTACTACCTCTGCTGAAAGATTGTTCCAGGAATCCACCACTCTTTCTGTGAAGGAGAACTTCCTCACATCTCTCCTGAATCTACCCCCCCTCTAGCTTCATAGCATAGCCCCTTGTTCTTGGGCACCTTTTCTTCTGACAAATACTTCCCTCCTGCACCTTATTTACCCATGTGAGGTATCTAAAGGTCTCTATCATATCTCCTTCTCCCTTCTCTCTTCCAGAGTGTACACAGAAACATAGAATTTGATGGCAGGTAAGGACCATTTTGCCCACCTAGTCTGCCCACTTTCCCTGCCTATTAATTATATCATAGAATCTAATTGAACTGTGGCTTACCTTCTTTTTCCATGGTATTTGTTAGTGGCCATGTGCTTCAGGTTGGAGCTGGGCCTGACAGCTCACCCAGTGATGGACACCTGTTCTTTTGAGTGCATGGTGGTGTGAGGGGCTCTCGTAGTGGAGTTCAGGATTCATTAGTTCAGGATTCTTCTGGTCTACCACCCACCTACTTGGGACCAGAATTTCCTGCAGGAACTGAGAGCTTTTATCACTGAGAGGCTGTTGGAGTTGCCAAGATGGCTTATTCTTGGCAACTTAAACACCTGGGTGGACAGTGAGGCATCATCTGGGGCCAGAGACTTCCTTTCTAATATGGAGGCTCTGGGCCTCTCTCTTGAGACCATGGCCAGGACCCACCACTCTGGGCATGTGCTCAACCTGGTGTTCTCCCTGGGGCTCAAAACAGATACCGTCGAGATTGATCTGATCATTTGATAAGATCATTGCACTGGCAGGTTCAGCTTCACAGCTCCCCTGAATGTCCCTTCCCCTGTGGAAATGGTTCAGTTCTGCCCTTTAAAAGGGCTACAACCCAAGGGACTGTTGGCAGAGCTGGATATTTAATCTCTGCTTGAGACTTGCCAGTCCAGAGAATGCCATGATGGACTATGACAAGGCTGTCATGGAGGTCCTGGATTGCCTGGCACTGATCTGTGTATGCCTGCTTGTTTTCGTGCCTCAGCTCACCTTGGTTTGATGGTGAGCTGAGAATGCTGAAAACCAGGTGGTAGAGGTTGGAAAGACATTGGAGAAAAGCCAGGTCCCAGGAGGACAAGCTGGTTCTGATTGCATATTACGATGAGTATGAGAATTCAATCACCCCAAAATAGGCAGCTTTTATGTCTAGGGTGATTGCAGTTGGGAAGAACTCACTAGCTCAGCTCTTTCAGGTTGTAGACAGTCTATTACACCAGGCCTGTCAGGAACCCATGACAGCTTTTTCAGCTCACAAGTGTGAGGAGTTCATGCAATTCTTCTCAGACAGTGTGTCCTCCATTAGGACTGGGATTTCTCCAAGCGGAATATCATTCTCCAACAGTGGTGGACACCGGGTTGGAGGATGCATTCTGTTGCCCCGGTGGAAGAGTTCCATCTGGTGACAATGGTGGAGGTCTGTGGGGTGATTTTGGGGCTCAAACCAATATTCTGCTACCTTGACCTGGGTCCAACATGACTACTTGTTGACTGCGTCGAGGTCTTGGGTCCTGTTTTTGCCAAGATTGTTGGGAGTTCCCTTGCAGCAGGGAGGTCCCCTTAAACAGATTCTGATTAAGCCACTGCTGAAAAAAACAAACATCTCTGGACCCAGATGTCTTGGTGAATTACTGACCCATCTTGAACCTCTCCTTTTTGGGGAAGGTTCTTGAGAAGGTGGTCACAGAACAGCTCTAGAGTCACCTCACAGACTTCCAGATTTATGAATCGTTCCAGTCCAGATTTAGGGCTATGCACAGCATGGAGACCATGCAGGTTAAGGTATTTAGTGACCTACTCAGAGCAAGGGATAGAGGAGAGCAATTGATTCTCATTCTCCTCAATCTCTCATCAGTGTTGAACACTGTGGACCTCGGGGTGTTGTTGGATAGGCTGAGGGAGTACGTAGGACTCACCGGCAAGGTCATCAGCTGGTTTGAGTCCTTTCTCTGGCGCAGGTCTCAGAGGATGATACTGGGGAATTATTTCTCAAGCCCAATGTCCTTGCCCTGTGGAGTACCCCAAGGCTCTGCCCCTTCCCCCATGTTGTTCGCAATGTATATGCTGCCCCTGGGTGAGGTCATAATGTGGTACGAGCTGAATTTTCATTGCTATGCTGATGATACTCAGCTCTACCTGTCCTTCACACCCGGGAGACCTGACACAGTCAACATGCTCAATGATTGCTTGGCCAAGATCCAGGTTTGGACATGCTTGAACTGACTGGGACTTAACCCAGGGAAGACTAAAGTGCTGGTAGTGAGCCGGGTGAAAGAGGAGGAGTAGGGTCCTCTGGGGAGAGGTTGGGGCTATTCATTGGTCTGACCAAACTGGTGGCCTCCCCTTAAGTGAAAAATGTGGGCACTGTGATGGACAATGAGCAGACACTTGAAGCCCAGTTGTTAGTTATTGTCCAGATCAGTTTTTACCATCTATGAAACATCGCCTGAATCCCACCCCTTATTCCCCCTGATGATCTGGCAACACTGGTACATGCATTCATCACCTCCAGGCTCAACTACTGTAACACACTCCACCTCTGGGTCAGAGGAGGTGTGATGCAGCACCTGCAGCTTTTGCAGAATGCAGTGGCTCAGTTGTTGACTTGATACTCGAGGTTCTGTCACATTACACTAGTGCTGTACGAACTGCACTGGCTGCCGGTGCACTGGTGCATCACATTTAAAGTAGGTCTTTTGACCTATAAGGCCCTACATGGTTTGGGTTCAGGCTACCTGAAGGAGCATCTGCATCCCTTCACGCTGTCTCGCTCTCTCAGGTAGGCTGGAAAGGCCCTCCTGGAGGTCCCTAGGGCCAGGTTAAAATCTTCCAGGGACCGGGCATTTGAGGTGGCTGGCCAGGTCCTTTGGAACTCACTGCCGGGGTACCTCCAGGAGGTGCCATCCATAGAGATTTTTAAAAAAAACATCTCACAACATTCCTTTTCAAACAGGCCTTTAGGACCTGAGGAACATATCTTGAGACCTCTAGACAGCACGGGAATTAGTTTGCATATGATTTTAATAGGGTTTATTTATGGATTTTATGTATTTATATGTGATCCTAATTGCTGTTTGTGTTTACTTTGCTGTAAGAACACTCTGAGCCTGTGGTGAAGAGCACCCCAAATAAATAAACTCTACCATTACTACTTTCCCTTATGTTTATCCCATGGATTCTTGAATTCCCCCTACCATTTTTACCTACACAACCTCTGCAGGGAGGCTGTTCCATGCATCCACCACTCTCACTGTGAAAATATACTTCCTTATGTCATGCCTAAGTCTACCCCCACAGTCTAATATCTTGGCCCCTTGTTCTTAAACATCTTCTTTGCTGAAAGATGCTGCAATCTTTTACCCTATTTATACCCTTAAGGTATTTGAAAGTCTCGATCATATCTCCCCTCTCCCTCCTCTAGGGAATACATATTGAGATCTTTCAGTCTGGCCCCATATGACTTTTGATGCAGTCCTTGCACCATTTTTGTTGCCCTTCTCTAAACTGCTTCTACTCTGTCTATGTCCTTCTAGAGATGCGGCCTCCAAAACTGGACATAGTACTCGAGAAGAGGTTTCACCATTGTTCTGTATAGTGGCATCACCACCTCCTCCCTTCTGCTTGTGATACCTCTCTGTATGCATCCTAGCATCCCACTGGCTCTCCCCACAGCCTTCTCACACTGTTTGGTAACCTGTATTTCATCAGATATGATTACTTCCAGATCCCTTTCCTGTTTGGTGGCTGTCAGTACCTATCACTCATCATGTACCTCTCCCCTGCATTTCTGTGCCCCAAGTGCATGACCCTGCACTTTTTTGCATTGAATCCAAGCTGCCACACCTTCAACCACTCCTCAAACTTGCTTAGGTCCCTTCTAATTTTTTCCACCCTCCTGGAGAGTCAACCCTGTTGCAAATCTTTGTGTCATCTGCAGAGACATACCTTCCCCTCTATCCCTTCTGCAATGTCACTTATGAAGACCTTAAAGAGGACAGGCCCAGCACAATCCTTGTGGCACCCCATTGGCCACTCTCCTCTCTTCAGATTGAACTTTGTTCACCACCACCCTCTGTCTCCTATCGCTCAGCCAATTTCTGACCCAATCTACCAGCGTGGGACCTACTCCTAGGCTGCTCAACTTGTTTACTTGATTACATATTAAGGTCTTTTAGTCTTTCCTCATAGGGATTTTAATGCAGACCCTGCAGCATTTTAGTTGCCCTACTCTGGACAGCCTCCACTCTGTCTATGTCCTTCCAGAGATGTGGTCTCCAGAACTGCACACAGTACTCTATGTGGGGTCTTACCAGAGATCTATACAGAAGTAACACCACCTCCCAACTTTCTGCTGGTGATACTACTCCATATGCACCACAGCACCCCACTAGCTCTCCCAACTGCATTGTCACATTGCCGGAACACCTTTAGGTCATCTGGTATGATTACCCCCAGGTCTCTTTTCTGCTTGGTGGTTATCAATACCATTCCATCCTTTTTGTACTAAATGTTCTTGATCCTGCCTATCTACCCTGGTGTGCAAAGACCATGGAGAAATTCTATAGGCATGATCTTTTTCTTAGATGAGTTACACTGTAAGGTATTCTTGCATTGAAACCCCATATAACCCACTTCCCCACATAGCCAATATCTCAGTTTAGCTCAAGCATTACTAAGATGAGTGTTAGCCCCACATATAGATTCAGTGACTCACTAAGTAGCATACTCGCCTCTGAAGCCGGGAGATCAGAGAGCTGTGGTTTCAGTTCCCACATCTGGCACTTGGGTTAATATCCCAGTACTGACACTGTAGTGCAGTGTGAGAGGGGTGCTGCACTTCTGAGGTGCTGTCCTCTGGATAAGACATTAAACTGGGGTCCCATCTGCCTGGATCGTGGTAGTTCAGGTGGATGTTAAAGATCCCATGGCACTTATCGAAAAGAGTAGGGGAATTTCCCCGGTGTCCTGGCCAAATTTCCCTCATTCACTAAAAATACCACCAATAGCTTAATCTGGTTCAAGGTCAGTTGGCCATCATCTGTATCCCCTTCCCGTCGGTCGTGCCTGAAAACAGGCAGGATTTGTCTAGTGCACTTACCTGGTCAACAAAAACTAAATAAATTAATATGTCAAACATTAGCCTGTCCAGAATAGAAGAGTGACCCTCAATCCTTTGCTAAATAAAAGCTGTTAGGTAACTGATTGATACAGATGCACTTTGCCTCAAGAGGACAGCACATTGAACATTCAGCCTCTTGTGTAAAAGTGTTCAGAATCAATAACTGGATGCCCCAGGACCTCGTATTTTTGCTTAAGTCAATACTGAATGTCGAACACATTAACTTCTTCATTTAGAAAGAGGACAACAATAGTTGTTAGAAAGAAGTACCACAGGGAACGGTATGACCATAAATGGGGCCCTCAGCTACAAGTCACCATTTGAGATGGTTTGATATTTTTGTCCAAAATCCATCTAAGGATGCAGTTGTTTTAAAACTTATGTCAAAATGAGGATCCCAAAGTATATGGATGAGGGCATAAATTTCTAAAAAAAAAAAAAAGCACTGAATTCTTATTAACATATAGTTCCTATCAGAAACTGAGTCCAAACTGCCTCTATCTCTAAATCTCACAACATTGTTTCTAGGAGCTGGTCCCACACATTCCTGAAATAATTCAGCCATTGTTTGCATTGTTAATCTACATGCCTCACTCAGACTAGAGCTATGGGGTCCATCCCCACCCACTACACTGATTCTGACCCACTGGGAGAACCATTCTTGTCTTCACATTTTCCTGTACTGCGATAGAGTTCCCAGAACCAGCTTTATTTGCAATCATACTTTCAGAAAGGAGAGGTAAAGTCTCTGACGCCTGTACGGACAGCTGAATTGGAACTGGACCTGGCCTCTTGCAAATGTTTGAAGGGGAAACAATACAGTTGGGTCTATATTGTATTAGGGGTAGTCCAGCAGCTACAGTTGGGGCCTATAGGCCCTGCCCAGTACCTGGCTAAGTTTGAGCAGCTTGTTGTGACTGTGAGGGCAACCCCTCATCTCTGCTGCTGTACTTTGTCCTTGTTGCTCTCGGAAAACAGATTGAGAAGCTCACGTTTCTCTTTTGGTTCATGCTGCTCCAGTGCTCCTTGCTGAACTCCTGGATGAGAGCTGAATGTTGACTTTCACACTGATGGTAACTCCCCCTGTAGATCATGGGTCCCTGATGTTATTGCAGCTTGACTGCCCCTTTCCTGGGTATCAATGCCATTAACAACTCATAACTGATATGTGCCATCAGGCTCCAGTTGCTGCTCCCAATTGGCTGCCCCATCCGCACTTCCATGCCTTAAGGGCACCAGTTCTTGGAGATCTGCATCACTCCAGCCCACCACTAACAAGGATCGCCTGTAGATTGATCCAGAAAGGAAGAATCTATGTGGCTTCTCATCCAGGCCTTGAACCAGTAGGCTGCAGGCATCCTGGCCCAGATGATGCAATCCTGACCCAGCAACTCAGTGGGAACAGCCAGGTGTGATCCATTTGTCCACCTCTTGTGGCTCCAAAAAGAAGTGCAAAGCCTCCCCATTTGAGCTTCCTGCACTCCTGTAGTGTTTCTGAAACTTGTGGCAAAATCTGCTCTCATCTTCTTCTATGAGGGACAAGAGATGCTACCTCCTGTCTTCTATGTGGTATCTTTATTGAAACATGCCTCCTCCATGTCTAGAAACCACAATGATTGTACTTGCTCCTCAGCCCCCACTTTGGTGGCCACTAGTTGTCTTGGTGCTAAAAATGTATACCTTGCTGTTGCCGGCTAAAGTTAGAGGGAAGTTCAGACTCCTCCGACTCCAACACTGTGCCAGAATCCTCCTCTGTCTTGGGTGTAGGAAGTCATCCTGCCAGCACTCCTTACCTCTTACAGAATGTCAGGCTAGTAGATTTTCTCTGGTGTCCTGGTCAACCACCCCCCTGCCAATAAAATAGATCCATGCAACCCCCCACCCCCACCCAGAATACACCAGGAAGAGTTGACAACACTAATTTTGCCATTCCTGGTCATAAATTAACATAATACATAAATAAATTAACAAATTAATTAATGATTTTTTCTGTTAATATGCCTATTGTGTCTCAGTTATCCTTGCACTACTGCTGTATCGATTTTTAACTGTTCTGCTCTTTGTATTATCGTCCTGATTGAATATTCTATACATGTACCTCCACTGTCTCCCTCCCCTAGGAGGCACTTGGAATTGAGCAGTACTTTGCTCAGTGTGCCTTCCTGGTAAAACTTTTAAATAAATAACTAAATAAATAATACAATACATACATACATTCATGCAGTACACACATACATACATTCATACAGTACATAAATAATGGCTTCTCTTTTCTTTTGTAACATTAATTTAGACTATGTGGATACATTTATTTGCATAAAGAATGCCTTCCCATGAAAGTGCACCCTTTGAAAATAGCATGTAGGGTCTAAGTCACTTTGTAATTCCAGGTCCTGTGATGGACAGGGATGGAGGGTGGGCACTAAATATGCCTTCAGTGCAGTCAGACTGCATAAAGCAAGGAGGAGGAAGGGATAATGTCAAGTGATACAGAGAGGCCGTTGCAGCCTTCCAATACTGGGACACAGCTTTCAAAAGGTTATGGTGAATATTTATTTACTAAAATGGTCTGTATTTCCCACTTTATATACCAATATTGAAGTCCCTTTTATTCAGTATAAAGCTCTATCCCAGTGTAGCTTACTGGTTACAGCACTAAGCTGTGAGCTATGAAGGTTGAGACCCCATTCTGAATCCCAAAACTGCCATTTACAGTACTATGCGACCATGAGCGATTCAGTTAACCTCCCTGTGTTTAACCTCTGCGTAATCAATCATTCCAGTCTATTTTTGTGCTGCATCAGTCCCTGTGCAGCAGAACAGCAGCAACATCCTTCTTGTTCCTATTCTGGATTATAAAGCACTTGAGATATGATTTCTTTCTCTCTTTCTCTCTTTCTTTCTTACCCCTCTCTTTGTGCTTTCTATGCAAGCAATAATACCCGACAGGGTGGGTGGTATTGGGCAATGCTGGACCGCTCAGGGGCGTAATGAGGCCTGACGCCACCCACCCTGTCAGGTATTATTATGCTTAGAAAATAGGCACAGTGTCATTTTGTATAGGATTACAAAAAAAAGTTAAGTAATCGTATAAAAAAAAGGACTGCAGTTCAATTGTTTGTTCTTTCTTGGAAAAGTAGTCCCTCCTGGCAGTAGATGGCAGTAGAGGGTGCTGTAATGTTTGTTAATGTGTTTCAGGCCACGTCCCTACCTAATCAGTGTGCTTCCTTTTTTGTTTTGGACCCCATTTATTTATTTATTCTAAGTTCTTTTAGTGAAAACGAGGGATAATGATGATGAATGGAGAGACAAAAGCCATTAGTGGAGCGCCCGATCGGCAACTGGTAAAGTGTAAGTGAAACATTTTTGGGTGCTGGCAGTTGAGAACATCGAGGCATTTTAGGGTAGTGGAAGTTAAGCAGCTTGAGACGTTTTAGTTTTCATAATTGTGATGTGCTTCTCGGAGGTAGGGCGTGTGTGAAAGGAAGTCGAGAAAAGCAGCATTTCTTAGTTCAGCTGCTGTGTGGAGTCGTGTGCTTCATGGTCGAAAACAGAGTGGCAGGAGGCAGTTCTGTTAGCTGATCGTTGTCACAGCTTTCTTTTTGTAATTCAAGTTCTGTTTTTGTATTGATGGCTACTTTTTTTTTTTCATATTTTACATAAAAATAAGGCAGGATGTGGGAAAGGCGCGTTTCTCTCGCCGGTGGTGGCTGTGTGTCATCTGGTTGCCATGAAGACAAGGAATGATTTTGGGAGTGAGTGAGCAGGTGACTAACTGGACAAAGAAGGAGGGAGAGCGAGTTCAATTGTGAAATACGGGAGGTACTGTTATAATATTGAAACAAAAAACCTGTAAAGAAATAATACCAGAAAAGAGCTCAGTTGCCCACAATGTGGTAGTATGACTGGGGAGCACTATGTCTCGCTTAGCGAGACAAAAAAATGGTGGCTATTTTGAATTGAGTTGTAGGGTTTGGGCCAATTAGCAAACAGGGTTGACACTATGATATTAGTTATGTTGTGTGATGGGGGTCAGGTGACTGGCACTTTTTATTTGCTGGGCGTCTATCGAAAGTTAATGTACCCCCATGGCAGGAGTGCTAGTCAATCAGAACCCAGCAAATAAAAAGCCCATTTTCTAAGCAATGGTATCCCAGTGCTGAATGGAACATCACCGTGTACTGCTATGCTGGGACTTAATTGATTTGAGTGGCATTATAAGTCCAGCCTGTAACATCTCTGGACCTGTTGTTTCACCCCTTTCTGTGCCTTTTGTACTTGATGATTGTACCATTTTGTACCTGTCTGAATACACCATTGCCTATGTACCTATGTACTTTAGCAATTTAATGTAATGTAACTCCAGGTCGCATCTGGAAACGAGTGGATTCCCGCTCAGTATGCTTATCTGGTAAATCTCTTTAATAAATAAATAAATAAATAACCTGCAAAGGCAGGGGGAGAGGACAGTCTGCAATGGGGAAGGCTCATATTAAAAGATGAATTATCAAAATTTGTCAGTAATGGTTAAAAAGAACGCATTGAGACTACAATATAAGAAAATAAAATAAAAGTCAAAGGACATGAGCACAAAAGTACTGAGGCAAGAGTTACCTGGAAACCACACTGACAATAAAACTAGGTTACATAGAAAGGTAAAATTACACCTAGCCCTGCTGTGCAAAGCATCATGGGTAGTATATGCCCAATGGAATCAACAAAGTCCCAGAGGGCAGCATCTTTCAGAAAAATAGATGTACAAGAACAAGGAGGCACAATCTGGAGATAGAGGGGGAGCAACTCGGGTTAATGTAAGAAAGTATTTTTTCATGGAGATGGTGAGGATGCATGGAATAGCCTTCCTGAGGAGGCTGTGGGGTCAAAAAGAGTGGGAGAATTTAAAAATGCATGGGATAGACAGAAGGCAATTCAAGTGGGAGGCGGGAGGAAGTAGGCTGTTGGTAAAACTAGGATCTGCAGTTTATCCAAACCCACTTGTGGGTGTCATAGGTGACAGTCACAGAAATGTACACATGAGGCGAGACACAGGCACATTCACAGACACACACAAACATGAGATCATTAGTTGGTGATACTCACCAGGTCCTCAGTTCCATTCTTGTAGGTTACCCATCTGTGACTGTCATTACTGAACAGCAGCTTGTATGAGGTCACCCAGTCATCACTGAAAATAAACAACAGCTTCAGTAACACTTTGAGACTACCATGGCAACCAGGATGTGATATTTATGCAACAGTAGGCCAGACACTGACTCAAAACAATAATCTATTCAACAGAGATGGGGCTAAGCTTCCCCCACAACCCTTCTCACTTGTAGCTCAAGCTGGGTGTAAAATGTAGTTTCCAACAATGAAAGCACAAAGACGGTAAGCTTGTGGCACTTGTTACACATGTTTCTGAGCAGGACATTTACCCATTTAGTAAAAAAAGAGTTTGCTTTATCACTCAGTAACAACAGCAGTGCCAAGTACTATGATGGACTAACAAACCAAGAGAGTGTCAACAAGAAACTGGCTGGCAAAATGTATTTCCTTAATGTGAGCAGTGGACAAAATAAAAAAATCCTTGGCTCTTTAATGCAAGAACGCAACTTCCTTGGGGGGCTATTGCCTTGACGCTCCAAGGATGTTTCTTGTGTCTACTGCTCACATTAGTAAAATGAGATCTATCCAGAGTTGATATGGCTGTGGCAAGCTTGCAGAAGCGCAGAAGTATGAGCACCAGGAGCGCTGCCGAATGCTAGCCCCAAGATGGCGACAGCGATGGCACTGTGCATGCATGGCACTCGTGCATGCACAGTTGTATGGAATGGGTTAATGGCATTCCCAAGATGGTGATGCCAGTGGAACTGCGCATGAGCGCTACACATGCATGCACAGTTCTTGTGCCAACATGTGGAAGTAACAGCCGAAATAGTGTTGCTACAGCTTTGAAAGCAAGTGACTGTGGTGGATTGTTTTCAGTTTTGTTGGAGTTTCAGGAGGATACTTCAGAAACTCCAACAGGAAGTGTTCCACGATCGCACGTTTTCAGAGTGAGCGATCGCAACACGGCTGAAGACTCCACCCACAGCTGTAATAACTTTTACCATTTAGCTCCATGTTGCAGCTCTCTTTTTGGTTTGCTAGTGTATCTTCCTGGAGTCTGCACCAGACTTATCATTTGCATGCATCTTCCTTTTGTGCAAGTACTGTGATGAAGTTTTCAAGCATTCAGACAATCTACTCAGGTCAATTGAAAGTGGAAATATGCAGACAAAAGCCTGGGATTGTAGAGAATCATGTTAAGTGTCTCACACAGCTGAGCTGCTTGTGACAGAGATGTTTGGTCACAAAAGGCATGGTTTAACTCTGTCGCAAGTATCTTGCATTGCATGTGGAAAATGTTACGTGCAGTAAAAAGTAATAACACCTGTGCAAATTCTCATGTAAGAAATAATGGGAAAGTGTAGCAGATGTGTCAAAATGTTTGAAAATAGTGGGGAAACATTTCAGCACATTTGATTTTCTTGTTAAACAATTTCATTCAAGAATAATGGGGGATACAATACTAGAAGAATCAGCATTTATATAGCACTTTTCATACACAGTGTATCCCAAAGCACTTTACAAGCAATGCTAGACTGGTAGTGAAGTGACTGAATGTGTGGTGGCAGCCATATCGCACATCATCACCCACATACAGCCTGGATAATTGCATGAACAGGTTTATGGAAAGGGGAATGATGGCCAGGACACCGGGACTCTTCCCTACTCTTTTACAAAGAGTGCCCTGAGTTCTTTTACTTCCACCTGGACACCCACCAGGGCAAGCAGAAGGGACCTCAGTTTAACATCTCATCTGAAGGACAGCACACACCAGTAGTACAGCACCCCCAATACTGCACTCAGATGCCAGCAATATTTAGGTGCAAGTCTAATCCCAGTGTGGGACAAGAAACCACAACCTTCTCATCCAGAGGCGGATGTGCTACCAACTGAGCCATGCTGACACCAAGTAAGCAATATCGTACACAATAAATTAGGAGAATGTTGAATAGAGACAAATATGCCTCACTTTTTACATAAAATAGGTCATAAATAACCAGCTATTGTAACAGAAACTATTATTTTAACAAAGGTTAAAATTTGGTAAAAGATCATCCAACAGGTACAAGCTGAGTTTTTAACTATACATACATACTGTATGTCTCTGAATCAGAATAATGAGGTACAGGAGATGGGGAGCGTATATATCCCCAGTAGGTACCCCGAGGCTTAGCTCTAGGACAAGAGTACTGTCACCCATGTTGATCTCTCATTGCCTAACTGGGCTCATCTATCAATAATTTACCAATAATACTGTATGGTTTCCATCTGTGCTACTTGCCAATGACACTAGCCCATAATGTTTTTAAAACAGCCAGGCACATTATCACAGCAGATACAGAGGATCCAAGTTTCCTGTTTTACCCAGAAAGTCAACATTTGCACAGTTGACATCTGCAAAAAAAGATTTGATTTTACATATTTTAAAATTACAACTACATTAACTAGAAGCTGAGGTTTTGTCCAAAAGTGTCAGTAGCTCAGTGGATTGTGTGCATGGCTCTGAAGCTAGTTGTAATAAAGGTTGTGGGTTTGATTCTAGCCATATGATTCTTTTCCCCCACAAAAACACAATCAGTAAGGTATTAACTCTGTTTTACTTTGATAAATTGATGTGGACCCCTGACATAGCACGGCAGCATTTATGGCAACAGGCTAACATGATCAATCTAAAGTCTCTGCACATTCACCAATAACATACCACTGTTTCCCTCTGCTTATCAGTGACACTAGAGCATAACATTTTCATGCTGCGAGACATTTATATGAGAGCAAACACAGAAGCTCCTTTTTTTTAGTTTCTCCCAAACAGTCCAATGTTATCACAGATAACACATTAACATGTAAAGTCCATTTGGAGCGCTAATTTTCTAATAAGATATATGCAGTAGTGACTGTATAAAACAAGCATTTGTCAATGTTGAATGTTGTCTTGTTGGCATTGGCATTGGTAGTGCAGGAGTTAGAGAGATGCATAACAGGAATGGCAGTGAAGTAGTGAGCTGACGCCAATCCAACCCCCACCCTGCAGAGACTGACAAGCATTGGGGTGTGCCTTTGGGTCATCGGCCATAACACTAACGCCATTTCACCTCACCCTACCCTGCAGACACTGACAAGTGTCATGGTGTGCCTTGGGGTCTTTGGGCCTTACGCTCACCCTATTCCATAAGGAAATATGCTGAGATGGGTACAGTATAGGAGAATGGGGTGAACTTTGGGGCCAAAGACTCCAAGGCACACCTCAATGCCTGTCACTGACTGCAGGGTGGTAGTGGAATGGCGTGAGCATTACAGCTGATGATCCCTAGCCACACCCCTGATGCTTGTCAGTCTCTACAGGGTGGGGCATTTCAGTTGGAAACCCTAATGTCCCAGGCGTTTGTTGGTATTTTCATTTCAAATTTTCAACATGGGCTTTTTGTGATCCCACCTCTTGAACAGTGGCACTATTAGTTTGTTAGCCAAAATATTATTTTGCACAGCGACTGCACCATTTGGCACCACAGATGTGAAAACACATTTTGGGCAGGATATGAAAAATGACAGCTGTACTGTTCATGAGAAGGTTTAAAAAAATGGCAATGTTGATAACCTGGAGTGAAAATATGAAAAACTGGTGAAGTCACGAGCGTGCATAGCAATTGCACAATACACGCCCATAACGCAATGTTTGGGGAGATTTTTTTAACCAGGTTTTCAACATAGGCATTTTGGGACCTCCCCTCATGAACTGTGGCACTGTGATTTTGTTAATCTGTCCCAAAAGTTGATTTCCCACAGTGACCATTGTGTGCCACAGGTGAAAAAACACATTTTAGGCAGGATGTGAAAAATGACAGTTGTACTGTTCATAAGGAGGTGTGAAAAAAATGGCTGAATTGAAAATCTAGAGTGAAGATATTAAAGACTGTCGAAGTTATGAGCATGCGTGGAAACTGTATAGTGCACACTCGTAATGTAGTCATTTTTGGAATTTTCTCACCAAATTTTAAACATGGGTTTTTTGGGACCCCACCTCATGAACAGGGGCACTGTTTCATTAATCAATCCCAAAAGGTGATTCTGTGCAGTGACCATGAAATCACCTATTGGGACCAAGTAACAAGAAAACAGTGCATGTGTTCATGAGGTGGGGTCCCAAGAACCCCGTATTGAAAA
This sequence comes from Neoceratodus forsteri, assembly GCA_016271365.2. NCBI lineage: Eukaryota > Metazoa > Chordata > Ceratodontiformes > Ceratodontidae > Neoceratodus > Neoceratodus forsteri. Next base: position 1,317,285,176 of record CM057454.1, read on the forward strand.
TCTGGCACCAAAGTTCCCCAAAATGGCTAAGATATCAATTTAGGTTGAAACCCCCAAGTGCCTCTCATTATAAAGCTGACTGCATTTTGTTCAGTTCCCTGTTGGCTTTTGAGGAGTTCAGACATGTTCCCGTTCAGCAGAAGATCACAGCACCAGCCCTCTGGAGGTAAGTATGGGGTGAGGGTGGGTGCGGGGAGGTGGGATGCACAGAAGGTGGGTGCGTGTTGGGGGAGGGGGCGCAGTGGGATGACAAAGGACTTTTTTTTTTTTTTTTTACAGGTTAAAAAAAGAAACCAGCCTTAGAAGGATGTTTTTCTTTACGTACAGGTAAAACAATTATTTTGGCACACTGAGTTGGGCTCCCAGTGTGCCACAAGTTTTGTGGGGGGCATGATGCTGAAGGATTGGGCACCCCGCTGTGAAGAAAGTGTGTGTGTGGGGGGGAGAAACATGATGCCGATGGGGGTTGTTCACCCCCAATTAGCAAACAAATTTAACTGAGGAGGGTGGGACAAACTGACACAGGGACTGGGCATCCTCAGTGTCAGCTTTGTGGGGATTGCATAGCGGCAGCAGGAGCTGCCATATTTATTGGAATGCTTCACTAGGAAAGGCACGTAATGGAGCCTTGTTATCTGATGCTCCAGTGAGGAAACTGCACCTCATTGGAGCAGCAGATTTCTTTCAACACCATGACTGTCTTTGAAACTGCTGTCATCACTAGCATGCTCCCTAATTGGTGACTGAGGGACACATTCACTAAAGCGTTCCCTGCATTCGCCAACACTGACACACCTCTGAATGTACTACTACCATAAGATGTTGCTTGCACATGTGCAAAGACAATATGAAAAGGAAAAATAATTACTATCTGAGCACTTACACTTTCATCCCGTCCAAAACCTTAAACCCCTGCCAGAGTCATGTGCCAATACTATTAGTCCTAAATGCAGACTTCAAGTCCCACAATTGGTAGGTGTCAGTACAGTGATGTGACAGGAATCAAGATTATGAATGTGCACAGTTTTGTGAATTTTTTTGTACATCAATTACAGAGTAATTTTTTCAATTTGATATATGATTTGCTGTCACAATGTACATGGGTGACAAACGTGAATCGGTCTCATATGTTTTAAGAAGCAGTGAAGGGAAATTATTCACATTTCCTTACATTTTTTTGTTAAAGATGGTATGAAATTAATGTGTCATGCACCCCAACATTTGCCAAATGTGCTAAAGGTATTGCAAAACCACAAATATCTGGCATCAAACAACAGTGAGGCAACTGCGATCTGTACAGGAGACCACCGTTTTTTACCTCACTGCTGTCACTGCAGAAGTAGGCTCTCTGTCAAATCATATGGATGATCTGCCTTGTCACGGTCTGAGATGTGTCACTAAACATGTATTTCCTGTTATATATACGCATCTAAGGAGAGATGGTCCGGGCCCTGTGCTCCCATAGTCAAATGAGGATACAATTATACTACCTTAAAAAGTAAGGACATTTTTTGCAAACAAACTTTGTTAATGCACTAGTAAGGCTTGAAGAGACAAAAGCAGGGAACTGTGGTGTTAGGATTTCCAACCCTAGCACCCCGCCCCCACCCTGCAGGACCTAACAGGCATGGGGTGTGCCTTGGGGTTGATAACACTAATGCGTACCCCATTCCATGACTAAATAAGCTGAGATGGGTACAATATATGAGAATGGGGTGAGTGTTAGGGTTGGCAACCCCAAGGCCTGTTGCTGCCTGCAGGGTGGGGGTGGGATGTTAGGGTTGGAATCCCTAATGCCACTTTTCCCTACTTTTGTCACTTTAACTCTAAATAGTGCATTAATGAGGTTTTTTGAAAATAGTTAGATAGATAGATAGAGTTGAGTAGGCACTTTAATGTTAAACCCACATTTTGCACTTTAATAACTTTGCAACCATTCAACAGATTCACATGATATTTTACATGTGTGGTCTCGAGAGCAGACCTCTGGATGTGCCAAGTTTTGTTCTGGTCAGATTTGCTGTTTCTGAGATCCAGAGAGTACAAAAAGTGATTTTTTGGGTATATTTTGCTGTTTTTAAGCTGTTTTTTATTTACTTGCCTAGTGCCCAGATGATTTGGAATTTGAGTCTGAAATTTTCCGGGTACACAGGGGCTTGCCCACAGATGTGTCTTTTGCTGGTTTGGTGAAAAATATTAATCTGTTTCAAAGTTATTTATTTTTGAAATTTATGCTCTGTGCATGCTCAGTAAGCAATTTAAGATAGCTGTATGAAACAGAAAAGGAATCCTTTTTCGTATGGGAATAATCCTTTTACGTATGGGAATAATCCTTTTTCATTTGCCACCATTTTGTTGTCCCCCCCCCAAAAAAAAATCTCAAACCCCACAAAACTGACATTCTGGAGAAAGATTAACACATCTATCTTTCTCTTTGGGACTCCATTAGATGTAATATGCACTTAACTGTTGAATAAATTACTCCAAAATGTTATTTGTTTAACATTTTAAATCCTTTTCATGACTCATTTATGCTTTTTTCATGTGGTCATTCATACGGAAATTTTCATATGAACGAACATTTCAGTTTTTGTGCCGTTCTTCTGAACTTGTCTATCATCCCAACAGTTTGCAATTTTGGTTTGAAATTTTCAGGGTAGAAAGGGTCTGGTCCACAGACATGCCTTTTGCAGGTTTGGTAAAAAAAATGTAATCCCTTCCAAAGTTATTAAATTTTGCAATTTTGGCTTCTGAGCTTGCTCAGTAATCACTTCAAAATGCTCCTCCCCAATCACCCTTACCATATTGCTGCAAGTTTTCCTGATGTTTAGTGGCACCCCCCGATCACCACCACTGTAATGGTTTAAGGTTTCTTTGGTGTCTAGTGGCACCCCCAGCCACCGATCGCTATCCCAATAATTACTTTATTTTTCCCTGGTGTCCAGTGGCACCCCCAGCCTCCGATCATCAGCCCCATTCATATTTTTTGTTTTTCTAGTGTCTAACAGCACCCCTCACCCTCTGTTTGCCATCCCTGTTATTATTTTATATTTCTCTGGTGTCTAGTGGTGTCTCCCCACCCTCCAATTGCCATCCCTGTAAGGATTAAATATTTCCCTGGTGTCTAGTGGCACCGCACACCATCTGATTGCTGTTTCTGTAAGAACCACTCACATTGCTGCCACCCCTCCTGAACAATCCAAGTGGCTGAGTGCAAAATATATTGTCCCTGACCCACTCTGTGGCACCCAATGCATTCCAGCCAGCCCTCTCTGTGCCATTCATCTTCTACTGATCTCCCAGACACTCAGTCTGTGGGTCCCTGGCACCAGTTGAGGTGCTGCAGGGCTGTACTGTAGCTTGTAGCATTCTCTGCCCATATACCTTGACTTTGGAGCATGCATACAGTTGCCGCATACTGTGAGAGTTTGGTGGCGGGACCTCTTCCATTAAAGAATTGGGTGCAAGGTCCCTAGTGCATCAGAGATTGATGCAAACTGTTGTTCATCACAGCCTGCATCCATTTAAGGGCCACTTTCAGAATCAGGCCGACTGAATTACTTTATTAAAAGACACAGTTATTAAACAGACAAGTTCATTGTATACGTCTTGTGATATGAGGAAAGATATATTGCTTGATGGGCTAATGTTTATGTGTATCTACAAGTGAGAACTGCAATAAGTAAGAGTAATTTGGAATTACAGTTTCAATCTATTTGAGAATAATGGGAACAAGTGCTGAGATTTTTTAAGAGAAAAGGAGGGACAGGTAGAATACTGTTTGAAATATCTTTTAATTGGGAATAATTCTGGTTTAACTGATCAGGCTAGAATTACATGAGAAACAGAACCCAGTGTTTTAATTAACCCAGCGGTATGGGGCAGATTGTGGTCACATGCATATAAAAGTAGTACAGATACCCAGAGTCATCCAATCCAGTTGAAGATTCTGCATTGGTGGTATGTTACACCTTTTTACCTGTTAAACAAAGGTATTCTCAGTAATGATTTTTGCTGAAGATATTTTGTTAGAGGTGCTACCTTAATGAATATTCTATGGTATAGTCCTTATTTTAGACGAGTATTTTAGTTGCTTTTGTTTATCGGGTAAATGTGCCAGGCAAACAGAAGTCTATCTCAAGTCTAACTAGGATTTGCAGCTTATCTTGCAGGTAGGGAAATGGGTAGATTAGGTGGGCCAAGCAGCCCTTATCTGCCATCAAAGTCTATGTTTCTATGTTTCTGTCTTCAGGCACCCCTCTGGAAGATCTCTAGAGCAAACAATGAAACTGTAGGAAATAAAGTCATAAATACAATATATACTGAACTGAATGTAATCATCCCTGGAGATTCTGCAATACGCACTGTTTGAGACTTCACCTAATCAGTTGTGGAGACCAAGGAACACCTGACCAGGCTGGGAGACAAATTTTCCTCCATTTCGTCCGTCATCTCCTTCTTTGAGATCCTGCCAGTCTGGGAGAGGGGCACAGATGGACAAAGTCAGAGAAGGGGAGGTAGGGGAGCTAAACATGTGGCTCAAGGGCTAGTGCCAGGAAAAAGGACACACATTTCTAAGTAACTGGCAACAGTTTTGGGAGTGAAAGTCCTTTAAATTCGATGGACTGCATCTGACGAAGGAGGGAGTCAGTGCATTGGGGCAGAAGTTTGATGTTTTTGCAGAATATTTAAACTAACAAATGGGAAGGGGGTGCAGCGCTCATTACATTGAACGGGAAGAACACCCTTCCCCCTTCAGCTAGTGATCAAATAGGAGTTCAGCATATTTGTATTTCATTTGCATCACCAGGTAAGGAAAAAGGTCTGGCTCTCCATATGATGCACGGGGAAAAGACAGACCTCCCCCAACAAATAATGCACGGAAATCTAGCCAATGGAAAATCATGTACACAAATGCCTGCAGTCTGGGAAACAAGATCCCAGATCTGGAGGCAATAATGACAGAGGCTAAACTAGACATAATAGCCATTAGCGAGACATGATTCATCAGTAAACACACCTAAGAGACTTCAGTACCTGGCGATGTACTGTTCAGAAGACACCAAGATGAAAAAAAGGGAGGGGTAGAGAGGCCCTTTATGTCAATGAAAATATCAAAGCTACAGAAATTCAGAATACACATATGGAGCCAGAAGAACTGTGGGTCACCCTGAAAACAGGAAATGGGACAACCATACGAACTGGGGTTGTCTACAGACCTCCAGACCAGGGGAGGACATAGACACATTACTGTTAGAAGATATACAAAATGTGACAGTTAAAGGGAAAGTTCTGCTAATGGGAGACTTCAACATGCCAGATGCAGATTGGTCAATACCAGCAGGAACATCCACCAGAACCAGTCACATAGTGGATTCCTTGCAGGGGGAGGGCCTCAAACAATTAGTGCAACAACCCACAAGAGACAGGGGTATCCTGGATCTAGTACTGACTAATAGGGAAAGGATCACAGAACTCCAGGTAGAAGGCCACCTGAGGGCCACTGACCGTCACATAGTATGGTTCGATTTGGCCACTAGAACTAAATCATCCCATTCCAAGGCAAACATATTGGACTTCAGAGGAGCTGACTTTGATAAGATGGCCAACAGAGTTAAGCTAGCCCTAGTAAGACAAAATACAGGTGAAGGGGTACAGGCAAAGTGGGCAAGCATTAAGGATACAATACTTGAAGCAACATCCCATTGTGTTATGGAGAAAAGTAAGAGCAAAAGAAGGTGGAAACCACTTTGGTTCTCAAAAACAGTAGCAGAAAAGATCAGAGCCAAAAGGATGGCCTTTAGGAAATATAAGGGATCCCAGTGGGACGAAGATAGGGAGGCATACCAAACTTCCCTAAGGGAAGCAGGGAAGGCAGTAAGGCAGGCAAAGACCCAAACTGAGGAATCACTAGGACGAACAGTAAAAGAAGGAGACAAGACTTTCTATTGATACATTAGTGAAAGGAGAAACTCAAGAAGGGGTATTGCTAAGATCAAAGAGGATAAGGGGGAGTGTGTGGAGGAGGACGAAGGAAAAACATCTATCCTAAATAGATACTTCTTCTCAGCATTTACTGAGGAGAAGGTAGGGCAGGGCCCACAGCTCAGCACCATGGACACAGGGAGGAGGGAGGTGTACACAAGTCGCTCCACAAAAGAAAGGGTCCTACAAGAGCTCGATAATCTCAGAGTGGACAAGGCAAAGGGACCTGATGGCATATATCCCAGGGTACTAAAGGAGCTAAGGGTGGAACTAGCAAAGCCATTAGCAGAACTGTTCAGTGAGTCTCTGAGCACAGGAGAGGTCCCAGAGGACTGGAGAAGGGCTCATGTGATCCAGCTCCACAAGAGTGGCAGCAGGGAGGAGGCAGGGAACTACAGGCCAGTCAGTCTTACCTCAGTAGTGGGCAAAATGATGGAGGCACTCCTTAAGGAAAGGATAGTGCAACACCTGGAATCCATAGGAGCACAGGATACAAGACAGCATGGATTTACAACAGGAAGGCCATGTCAAACAAATCTCATAGATTTCTTTGACTGTGTAACCAGAGCGGTGGACCAAGATGATGTCGCCTACCTTGACATCAGCAAAGCTTTTGATACTGTTCTACATAGAAGATTGATTAATAAGCTGGGTAGGCTCGGGGTGAGTCAGAGGTTGGTCAACTGGGTGGCAAACTGGTTGGTGGACAGAAAACAGAGAGTGGTGGCAAATGGTATACAGTCAGAAGAGATGCAAGTCAGAAGTGGGGTACCTCAGGGATCGGTCCTGGGGCCAGTCCTTTTCAATATCTTCATCAGTGACATTGCAGATGGACTGGAGGGTAAGGTTTGCCTGTTTGCAGATGACACCAAGATCTGCAACAGAGTTGGTGATCCAGATGGGGTGGGTAGAATGAGAAGAGATCTGGAAAAAAACTGTCAAAATGGTCGGAAGAGTGGCAACTGGGGTTTAGCTCAAAGAAGTGCAAGATCACGCATATAGGGAAAGGAAACCCTGAAACTACCTATAGGTTGGGAGAGGAGTTGCTGGCAATCACAAGAGAAGAAAGAGACTTGGGCATCATCATCATCATCATCATCATCACAGATGACCTGAAATCATCCAAGCAGACCACTAAAGCAGTAGGTAAGGCTATAAGGATGTTGGGGTGTATTAGTAGGGGTATGACAAGTTGTAAGAGGGGAAATAATAACCCCTCTTTACAAGACACTGGTATGCCCCATCTGGAGTGCTGTGTGCAGTACTGGAGGCTGCATCTCCACAAGAACATTAACAAAATGGAAGCAGTACATAGAAGGGCAACCAAAATGGTGCAGGGACTGCATCAGAAAACATGTGAGGACAGATTAACGGAGCTCAATATATATACCCTAGGGCAAAGGCGGGAGAGACGTGATATTATTTATTTATTTAGTTTTTGTTGACCGGGTAAGTGCACTAGACAAATCCTATCTATTTTCAGGCTTGACCCAGGGAAGGGGGATACAGATGAATGCCAACTGACCTTGAACCAGATTAAGCTGTTGATGGTATTTTTAGTGAATGAAGGAAATTTGGCCAGGAACTACCACCAATCCAGGCAGAGGGGATCTCAGTTTAACGTCTCATCCAAAAGATGGATATGATCGAAACACTCAGACATCTTAAGGGCATTAACAAGGTGAAAGAGTCTAACATGTTTCAGTATAAGAAAAATAGCAGAACAAGAGGACACAGCATGAGATTAGAGGGAGGACAATTAATGGGTAATGTAAAGAAGTACTTTTTCACAGAAAGGGTGGTGGATGCATGGAATGGCCTACCACAGGAAGTGGTAGATATGAATACTGTGCAGGGCTTCAAGCAGGCATGGGATTGGCATAAGGGAGCAATATAGATGAGTATGAATAGATAGGCCATTGACAGAGTACAGGCCTATGGCACATTTATAAGGTAGAAAAAATGGGCAGACTGGATGAGCCCTGTGGTCCTTATCTGCCATCAACATCTATGTTTCTATGAAATATGCCTATAAAATTGGTTTAAAATTCCCTGCTTCCTGGTTAACTAAATAAGTTACAAAGACCATGTGTTAATTCCCTAGAAATGCATAGGTTAGAACAAGATTAGGTAATGGGATTTGGAATGTGGGCCAATCTTATTTATTTTTTTAAATTCTGGTAACCGGGTAGGCCCACTGAGACCTTGACAGTCCCTTTTTCAGGGGTGACCCGGAATTAGTTATGTGTACCTAAGGGAGGAAAAAAAAAGAAGCAAAGCCAACAAAGCTATGATACATACAGCGAATCAAGGTTTACATAGTACAGCAGGAATACACATAGCAGCATGTAGTACATCATAGACAGGCTCCAAGCAGTAGCCTGGACATTTTTGTTAGGACAAAAAGGAGAAACAGACACATCAAATGATAACCCACAATGATAAGCACCCTAGCATCCTGCTTCCCTAAGCATACCCTCCCTCCAGAGATTATTGATCTGTGACGGCCACCCAGTTCAGGAGAGCAATCTGATACAGAATTCATGAGTCACTTCCTTCATCCATGACTGTCATCACATATATGGCTAGTCCCTTTACTCACTGAAAACCAACAATGCCCTAGAAAGTATTACTCCCTTAAATTTTAAAACAATTAACCAGTGTTTACTCTCATGATACCTTCCTTACACACATAAACAAACTTTAAAATGGAAGTATTATTTTCATGGTTCGGGCATCTCAACCCTTCCCTCTTCTATCCTTACCAGCTTACCAGGGCAGTCTCTGCTGCTTACACTGCTTCATGCAAAATTGAGACTCTTGCTCCAAATAACTTGCATATACTTGCAGTGTCAGTGGCTCAGTAGGTAGCACACTCGTCTCTGAGGCTGGGAGATCAGAGTGCTGTGGGTTCAGTTCCCACATCTGGCACTTGGGTTAACATCCCAGTACTGGCACTGTAGTGCAGCATGAGAGGGGTACTGTCTTTTGGATGAGACATTAAACCGAAGCCCCATTTGCCTGGATTAGTGGTAGTTCAGGTGGATGTTAAAGATCCCATGGCACTTATCGAAAAAAGTAGGGGAATTTCCCCTGTGTCCTGGCCAAATTTCACTCATTCACTAAGAATACCACCAACAGCTTAATCTGGTTCAGGGTAAGTTTGCATTCATCTGTATCCGCCTCCTCCAGGTCGTGCCTGAAAATAAATAGGTAGGATTTGTCTAGTGCACTTACCCGGTCAACAAAAAACTAAATAAATAAAAATAAGACCTTCTGCTATGTGCAAGAGAGGGTAAACATTCTGCCAGAGGATATCTGCAGGTGTTTGAATTATTTTGTTCCATAATAAACTAACATTCCATCTATTAAACATGTGGAAAGACAGATAATTGACAAGTGGGGAAGGATTACTTTTTACTAGTTACTTTTAATAAAAGAAAATACCTGTTTTTAATTAAATCTTTTTTAGATTGTTTTTCAGTTTGTCATTTTTTTTTTAGATCAAGTAGATACTCACAGTGTTGATTATCTGGTGTTAATGCACTTCCTGGTGATAAAAGCACTTGGCACAAATGCCTTGTGCTCATTATACCACTAACCCCTGAAAACCAATGTCCTGTTGCGTCATATTGCTTAGTTAGCAGATCTCAAACACATCTATTAGCAGAATCACTAGGTCTACAACAAATTATTTTCACCACATGGAAGAATCCAAACCTTTCAGCTTTGGAAGAATGATTTAATGTTATGGGTAGGTTACCTGCTTATAAAAGGATTTGTTTTCTAATCATCACTACATTAAGCCTTTTCCACATCATGTGGGATCCTTTCCTTGACTGAATCTTAATTAATATATTAGAAAAATGTGTAAATGTTTCCACTGCACTGGAATTTGTTTCTTGATATTTATTCACAGGTAGTATTAAATATTTATAGTATATGGTTAGGGCTTATTGTGGATAAAAAGCAATGGCTTTCCAAAAGCTGTTGTAGGACAGTTCAAAGGTCAAGAAAGGTTGTTGTAATATCGTTCTGATGTCACAATGATAGTACAACAACTTTTCCCCTTGAGCTGTTACCTGATTGGCTAAAGCAGCTCAGTGTTCAAAAAAGAAATGGGGTAAAATGGCGGCACTGCTTAGCAAGTGGAGGGCAAGCATTTCACCAAGATAGTTTGGACACAAACTGCCATTGTCAGATCCGTGTGTCCAGACTATCAGTTTAGCATTTTTCTTCTTTTTTTTTTTTTTAATAACTGGGGCTTCCACATATCGGGTGATGAGAGGAACTGCAATGAGGACCAGAAGCAGAATGGGACTGCAGTGAGGACGGGGAGCAAGTGGGGGTGTGTGAACACAAGGTACGAAACCTTGTATTTAAATTTAACTTCAGACATTTCTGGGAACCATATACTATGTAAAATAGTATATGGGTGACCATACACAACAAGGCTTTGTTTCCATCTCGGTGATGTGATGATGTCAAACGGACCTCTTGAGCTTCACTCTCGAGGTCTGTATGACATCACATTCCCTTGATGGAAACATAGCCTTGTTGTGTATGGTCACCCATACACTATTCTATATGATATGGGATACACAATGACCTGACTCTTCAGTAAGAGGGCAGGATTGTGTCTCACAAGTGGCAGAAAATTGTGTGCGTTCTGAAATTCCTGACCCTTGCAAGTAAAGATACAGTAAATGTCATATTCTAACAGACCATTGTGAGTCCAATTTATTCAGTATATTTTAACTTACTGGGCTGTCAGATTAGTTCCTGTAATGAAGATTTTCAGTGTTTCTATTTGATTATACTACTCTGTTTGGAGTGTGTCAGCGTTCACCGAAATGTCACCAGGCATTATTCAAGCTACCTTCCCACTGGTTAAGAGGTTCATTGAGACTAACCTAAATTCATCACAAATGGTGCTGAGTCCCGATGACAATTGATTTATAATCATTTTGGGGCTTTAGGCTATAGAAATAAATCAATTACCTCTAAAGTTTCAGTCTCAACTAAATTATATAATTATTTTTACTGGATTATTGATGTCTATAATTATACAAGTAATGTAATTGCTGAGATGTGTATTAATGTCATTGTAATTTTCAGATGTATTTTAAAAGAAGTATATAAATTGAAAAATATTACAGCCTCACATGGCATACGGTGATGGCAAAGCTAACGGTTTACAAGTGACTGTCCTTCTCAGAAAGCAATAAAATACATCTCTACCATAAAAACGGGGCCCATATCTTCATTCCTGCCTCTGCTCTGTACCCACACCACCTCCTGGCATCTCTCCTGAATGATGTTTAAACACCCTTCTACCACAATCTTACTCCCATAGGGGTATATATATTGTAAAAGTGCACAAGACCCAGCAAATGTGCTAAATTGTTTTGTTTTACATCTACTTCGGGACACTGTAAAGTTTAGAACCACACATGTGAGAGAAATACCATTACAATTTTCATGTGTAACTGTTTGTTCTAGGTATTAGAGGTTACACCTGCACAGGACAGACTAAGTCTCTTTGTTTTTCGTTTTTTGGATGTTGTTTCTTTCCTGGATGTTACTCCCTGGAAATGAAAGAAGAAATGTATGTAGGAATGGTTTTCTACCTTTGCTTTTTCCATTTCCTCTTGTACAAGGAAAATCTTCTATGAAATCTTTTATGATAAAAAAAAAAAAAAAAAAATATTACAGCCAGCTTGCTGATTGCTGAATCCACTTACGTCCAGAGGGAGTTTCTGCCCTGTGTGATGACTCCAGTAAAATTCGTTGGCCTCCTGGCATCCACTTCAAACCACTGATCTTTGTCCTTTTCATCCGCACACCAGGCCCCATCATAGAAATCACCATCGTAGATCCCCGACTGAAAGCAATACAAGAAATATTGTCAAATGCTGGTGTCCCAACCAAAGTCATATAGGCAACGCAACTCTCACCTGTCCCTTATGAAGGTACGGGTCTTCTATAGTTTAAACCATCAATCAGTTCAAATCAATTTCATTCAAGATAAAACCATTGAGCAGAGCTCATTTATAATGAGGTCCTGTTACTGTAAGGCAAAATATCTGATGACAAGCAAACATGTTACAGACTATAAATACTGCTAAATACAGTGTGCAACTTGCAAGACATTGTATGTTAGCCCTCTCTGGAGTCCCCCAGGGTTCCATATTGGGCCCACTTCTATTCAGTCTTTTCCTGAATAGACTCCCTCAATCTTGCTCAGAACAAATTATAATCTATGCTGATGATATCGCAATTCACACCTCCCATAAGGACCCACAATCTCTGCAAAATAATCTCCAGCTTGGTTTCATCTCTGTTGAGAACTGGTTCAGCAAACAGAGACTCATTCTCAACTATAAAAAAAACAAAGTCCATGCTTTTTAGTAACTCCCACAGCAAGCACAGGCTGCTTCCTCTGACCAGCACAAACCACCTAAGAATGACCCTCGAACAGATGCAATCTATCTGGGGATCACCCTTAACAGTAACCTGTCCTATGGGGCCACATTGACAATGTCGCCAAGGCTGCCAATACACGACTTGGTCTCCTCTACAGGCACAGGTCATGCTTAACCTCATCAGCCTTAAGCGTTGCAGTTCAAAGCTCAGTTGTCTCCATTATCAACTAAGGCCTCATCATATATGGCTCGGCCACTTCAACAGTCCTCAGACGCATTTCTACATCACTCAACAATGCCTGTCAACTTATCACTGGATCTCATCAACTTACCCATATGTGTGACCTCTATGCCCCAAACTGACTGATTACAACTATCCAACCACCTAAAATACCAAACCTGCATTATGGCAAAAAAGATAACCATAGGTCTTCCCCCCCCGGGGGTCCAAGCCCTCCTCTATCCAAGTAGTAACTCCCACCACACTAGAAGCTCTGAAACTCAACTCCTGATGGTTCTTTACTGCAGAACCTCTCTGGGACAACGGTCATTTGCCTACTCGGCCCCCAGCTGGTGAATAGTCTTAACATTAAGATTGCCTCAATTCCCAAGCCAGGCACATTCAAAACAAGGCTCCAACTCAATCTGTCTGCCATCAGCACTTGTGACTGCATCACCTAACCAGCCCTCCTTACTAGTCCACAGTTCAAGCCTAAGGTCTTCACATCAGATTTTATTTTCTCTTATCCTTCCTCCTCCCTCCCCTCATCCCCCCCCTCCACCCAGCCCCACCACATGCACTTCTCTAGGTGTTGCGACAATTGCCCCTGTCATGCTACTACCAGTGTCTTACCCATCCTTGTAACCCTATTGTATTCCATCTGCTGCCCTGCCTGTCTTATCCAAAATGTATGCATTTATGTACATGTAACTGAGAATTAATCTATATAGCATGCCTAAAACTCATCTGCTCTGTTGTACTCTGTTGTACTGTCCCGGAATTGATGTGGAACCTTTGTTAAACGCCTCGGCTCAAAGGTACTTGTAATCCTAGACTCAAATAAATAAATAAATTAAATAAAACATAGATATAACAATGTTGTAACTGCAAGGTAAGGCCATTCTAGACTCACCTAGAATGCTCATTGGGGGGACCTCCGTTTATTGCTAGCTACAGTACCTTTTTTTTTACTAATATAGAGGTGCTGTTCCATTGAATAGTGGAGTTCAGACTGCACCTCCCAACTGCACTTTATTAATTAGGACTTATCTCTCTTAACATTCAGAGTTTCCTTTTCCACATGGACTGGGTGCCATGATTCTTGAACATTGTTCCATGGGGATTGTACTCCCTAACTGTACCCATTAGGTTGGATTTCCCTCATTTTACTTCCCAGACTTTCCTGCCGCTCACAACATGAGCGACATCTCATGTTATACAGTGATGCTTCTACTTCTAGATGCAACTCATTAGGAAGGACATTCATTCACTTTTTAACCCAGGATATCGTCTCTCTCCTATGAAGTGGCTGTTGTCTGATACTAAACAGTGGATTTCATACATATTAGCTACTCCTCATTAACTCAGACTTCCATTTTTATAATACCTAAAGTACCTTTTGTCCCACAAGGAGAGAGGGATGCCCCACATTAAACCATGGAACTCGTACTTCTCACCTGCACGTTAGCAAGATGGGCATACCGTACCTTGTTTTTTTAGGCAGAGTAACTTATGTACCACAAGGAGAGAGGCTGCCCCTTGGTGAAATCTTATATAAATACCTTTCAGTGCCCCCTGTTTATGTAGGAACATACATGGTATTTCACATCAGAGCGTTGACTGTTCCACACAGAGTGAATGCGGTCCCATGTTAAACCCTGGGATGTATACCTCCCATCTCTCCCTCATTAGGTATAACATGCATCATATTTATGCAATAGGAGTGGGCTCCAAAGCCACTAAATAAATCTGTTTATTCTCACCGGTGTTAAGTAAATGGTGGTTTTGACATTAATTTAACACTCTAGCCCCAATCAACCACCATTTATTTAACACCCTAACGACAGTCACAAGGTCCAGCTCCAACCCCCCACTGTCTGCACCATCCAGCTCTCTCAAAGCACCCACAATGAAATGCAGCTGTTCATTCTTTTCTTTTTTTTTTTTTTTAATTTCTGTTTGTACCTCCTTCCTCCAGTGCCAGTCCCCACTCCTTCGGGAGACACAGATGGCAGTATCTCACTGCTCCACACCCTCCCCGATTCTGCCCCAGTGGTTCCCCATCGAGCCATGGCTGTACCCCCCAGGCAGGTACAGGGTGCGGCGGTGTCATCCCAAGAATCTTGCTAGTGTCAGATCCACTGGGGATGTCAGGCAGGTGTAGGCAATCAGGGTCTCTCTGATGGGTCTCTGTCACCTAGGAGACTGACACTGGTGTTTCCTCCTCTTTTCTCCCTCACATGGTGCATGTCCTTGATATCAAGGTGCTATGCACTGACGTCTCCATGTGACACGGACAGCCCTTCCTGGTAACAGGACTTGCCGTACCCCACGCCTCTGCTCAGGATCAGGCAAACTGTGGGCTTTGGCCTCCCCCTTCCTCCCCAGAGAAGGTGAGCAGTCGCGGGTTACTCAAGCCTTCTCCCCCAGCCAGCCCTCCAGTGACCTGAGTCTGTTCCTAAACCCAGGACGCTGGCGTCGCAAGTGGAAATCCAACCACTTCACTGATGGTCCAGCCATTCTTTTTTTATGTACCTCTGTTTTCTTCGCTCTCCTCTATGCTACCCTCACCAGAGCATTTTGCATTACAATCTTGAGTATGATCTTCTGGACCAATATTATCCAAGTTACACTAAATCAGGGAAATCAAATTATGAAAAAAAGGCAGAGTAAAATAACTGACCATATGCACTTTTATCAAGGGGGCAGTAGGAAAACCTCTACACCGAGGGATGGATCTCATATGATAGGGGTTAACTCATGTAGTGAGAATGGAATCTCTAGTATAGCTAGAATGGACATTAGCTGTAGTGAGACAGCAACAGATCCAGGAGAACCTGTTGATATTAAAACTCAAAGCTGTGTGGAAGATGGAGATCCCGAGACTCTTGAGCTCAGATGGGGAATACCTTTTAACCATATTAATACTAACAAAAGCTCATTTTTAAAACAAGATCTGGAAGCCTCGCCGAGGCTATGTCAGTTTGAAGACAGTGTGGGTGCAGTCTCCATTAATGATAGCTCAGAGATTGGGACTATAGTTCAAGAGCTACAAGTCACTATTGATGGGCTTAAACACTGTCAGAAGCAACTTAATAGAACACAGCTTTGTAAATTTTATCAAATGACCGTGACAGACAGGCTTAATACACCTAAAGATACAGGAATTCCAGCATATGAAACTTGTCAGTTAAGTAAAGACATGGCTTTCACCATGAAAAATGCTCATTATGCCAATCTTATTATTATTGATCAAATAATAATTAATAAAGATATTTTAAATATGTTAATAGCAGAAGTTGCTAGTAATAGCTATGAGGTAGATGATGTACTATGCAGACTTCCCTCTTTGTCCCCATCTAATGACTATGGTGTACCAGATGATGAAACTGCTCCCCCACAGCTTAGACCCGATTTTAGTGTGATAGAAATTCCTGAGGACTCAACTATACCTCAGAGGAAAGCTAAAAGAAGAAGAAATAAGAAAAATAAGATAGGAAAAAATAAACCCACCAAGGTTCCATCAACTAATTGTACAAATAAAATAATTGCCCAGAAAATCAATTCCACCACAGAATCAGACACAGATACAAGTGAAGTTTTTTCTATAAAAAACTTAAGAACTGGCAGTGAAAAGTTAAAATGTTCTGGCTTAACCCTTGCTGTGCCACAGACTGATATGTCCATTCAGAATCCCTTTACATTCTAAATCTGTTGGCAGCCTAAGGGTTAAAACTGTTGTCCCTTTTAAAACATTTGGAAAAAGAAGTACAGCAGCTAAATAGAAATGTAGACAATGTGCCAATGTCTATAGTAAATGGTGAGAATGGGAGCAATTCAGCTACCATAGACACTGAATCACTTTACATTAGCCTTGAGAAGAAATTGGTTGTTGAAGGGAAAACTGATGATGCTGTACCTCAAAAGACAATTCCAAATGATTGTGACCCTGAAAGGGTAAGTAGGGATTTTCCATTAATTAGACTGCTAGGACCCCCAACGAGGGTCTCTTTTGACCAGAATAACATAGAGCAGCAAATCCTGAATTTCTTAATGAGATAATATGATATAGAATTATTCCAGCATGATATAGTGGAGATCTTAAACATTCCTGCTGAAGCTGCTTCAATGACAGACATTAGATTTGTCTCACCCGCACCCGGGCCCAATCAAACGAGGTATTAATTACATATCTCAATAGAGACTTATTCAGCCAAAGCAATAATAAAGCAAAAGAAGAGGGAGAAAATGTCTATTTATTTATGTTTGGCATGAGCCCCCTGTGTGATGAAACTCAATCTCACTTAACAATGGGCATTAGGGACCTGCTGAAAAATGCTTTACCAGTCCCTACAGGTTCACATGAATCCATTTTAACCAACAGGAGTGAATCACATTCTCAAGTGAATATCATGGTGCCCAATAGAAAACTGGCAAACTGTATTTTGGGCAAATCACATTTACTAGTTCTGCTGGGAATCAATCTAGTTGATTCATGTGTACTGGGTACTACATTGAACAGGAGTCAGAACTTACCAATAAATGAAACTCCTAGCCTCCCCTTAAGTAATAGGTGTGTTTTTCTGGCTGGCTATGGGGTGGACTGACTATCAGTCTTTGAAGGGTCCAGCTTAGATATTGGTACAATTCCCCAGTCAGCGTGGCTCAGTTGGTAGCACATGTGCCTCTGGACTAGAAGGTTGTGGGTTCTCATCCCACACTGGGATTGAACTTGCACCTAAAATGCTGGCATCCAAGTGCAGTATTGGGGGGGTGCTGTACTGCTGAGATGTTAAACTGAGGTCCCTTCTACCCTATCCTGGTGTTGTCCTGGTGGGTGTCCAGGTGAAAGTAAAATAACCTAGGGCACTCTTTGCAAAGAGTAGGGGACATTCCCGGTGTCCTGGCCAGCATTACCCTTCCCATAAACCAGTTCATGCAATTATCCAGGCTGTGTATGGGTGTTGACATGCGATATGGCTGCCACTACACATTCAGTCACTTCACTACCAGTCTAGCATTGCTTGTAACACACTTTGGGATACACTATGTATGCAAATCGCTATATAAATGCTGATGCTTCTTCCTCTTGATGCTATCTATCATGGAATATAACAAGGTGGAGTGATAACTGGAGATCCAGGATGGACACGTTTTCTTGTTTTCTTATTAATCTTCAAGAAACGTGACACAAGGTAGGGGATACTACAGTATATCTCTTAATGACTTTGATGTTGCCATTCACATGGGAGCAAAATACATGCTCTAGGTAGAAATTCTGGAGAGTTTATTTATTTATATATTAGCTTTTGTTTACTGGGTAAATGCATTAGGCATGATACTTTCCTATTTTCAGGCACTACCTGGGTTAGCAACCTTCACAAAAATTGATAACATTAATAAAGTGCATTGCTGAAAAACTTGTTCTGACTGAATAGCTATATATTTAGAGAAGAATCTAATGGGTATTGCCCTCATTAATTGTTGCATCCCATCTTAGAACTCCAACTTCTATAACTCAACATTATGGGATTACCTGACAAATGTCTTAATGGAGGCCTTACGACTACTTCCTAGTGCAGAAATTCTAGTAATAGGAGATGTTAATGCTAGAATTGGTGAGTATGAGGGACTCGTTGATAAGTCTATTTTTCTACATAACCAAGAAAAGGAACAGTCAATTCCTGGAAAATCTAGAGAGAAAAAGACAAGCCAGGTAATATACTAGTAGAAATATTAAATGAACACCTCCTCTACCCTTTAAATGGTAGAATTAGTGGTGATAGTGAAGGGAAACTCACCCATGTTTCTGTGAAAGGGGCATCAATGGTAGATTTTGCATTTTAGATGGATATACCCAAGCTGTGGAATAGCCTAGAAATTCATTTAAGGCCTGAGAGTGATCACTTTCCCTTGATTTTAGAAGATGTAAGAAGCCTGGATCAATCTGAACCTGTAACTATTCATCCTGTCATTTTTTTCTGAAATTCGGGCTGCAAGAAGAATTATGTGGCACCAAAACTCAGAGGCTGCTCATTCTCAATTAATTATGGGATCATTTTTACCAGACCCCATTAGCAGATTCTCCATGGATATAAATCAGCTATCAGGAGCAATCTATGAATTTTTTGTAGTAATAACACAATCTAGAACGCTCAGTTAAGGTCACACAGAGAGTCATGGCAAATGGATGGTTTGATCAAGAATGCAAAAAGAACAAAGTTAATATTAGGAAATTATAGAAATTTTATAGGAAGAACAATAATTAAAAAAACCTTAAAGGACTTAAATTTAGCACAGAGAAACTATAAATAGCTTCTGAAAGAAAAACAAGCTGCTTTTTTCACTAAACAATGGAAAATGATGCTAGAAGTAGTGCAAACTAACAATAATAAAAAATTTTGAGAACTACTTGCAAAAGGAACGGGTAATTCCATGTCCGCCACAGATATGAACATCACTGAGCAAAAATGGGTGGACTTCTTCACTCAGATTTTTTATGATCCAGCAGAGGAAGAGATTGTGGGTCTGTAGATTCATGGCCCATTTAAATACCCCATTACAATGAATGAGGTTTTTCATTCAATTATTACTCTAAAAAGGCATAAAGCTGCCGTACCTGACGGTATCCTGTCTGAAGTTTTTCTTTGTCACACAGCTCAGAGGTGCAAAGTATTATACATCTTTTTTAACAAATGTATAAATGAGGGGCAGTACCCAACATCATGACTAGGCACTAGCATAATCCCAATGCATAATGAAGGTAGCCTAGAAGACCTGGTTATGTACCGGCCAATTTATCTGCTTGGCATGAGCCTGAAAATGTTTTCAAAAATTATATTAGAAAGGCAAAAGATGCAGGTTGAATTATCAGGTGGTATCTCTGAGTTCCAGGCAGGATTCACATCCTATTACTGTACAACTGATAATATTTATGTACTCAGACACCTTACTGAAAAATATGTTTTACTATAGGGACAGAAACTATACACCATGTTTATTGACTACTCTCAAGCCTTCAATTTCATTTCAAACAAATAAGATATGGAGGATGTAGATCGACAGAGGTATAGACAAACATTGTGTCAATAATCTCAAGTTTATATAGTGATACCTGGGCAAAAATAAGATCAGGCTCTCTATGTAGCCTACCTTCCACTTTTAGAATTAATAAGAGTGTACAGCAAGGCTGTGTTCTGTCACACCTGCATTTCTCACTATAAATTGATAATATGTGTAGAAACTGTGATGCAGTTGTTTCTGATTCTGCAAAGATAAACTCCCTTTCCTGCCCCTTATTGGCCTAAGCTGGTGATATTGGTATTTTTTCATTGAGTAAATTTGCTTTGCAGCAGAAATTAGAGTACATTGATAATAAATCGGCAGAATTGAACCTTAAAATTAATCTAAATAAAACCAAAATAGTAATTTTTAGAGATAAAAAAAATCATGGCATTTGACGCTTGGGAGATAAAAGAGTGGTAACTGTATCTACCTACATGTTGTACAAATACATAAAAAGGGTTCTAAACTTGAATGCTCAAATTATCAACCAATCAGCCCGACATGTATCTCAAGTAAGGTGTTGGAATCCATTATCAAAGACTATATTGAAAACCACATACAGGATGATGGGCACATAGATACAAAACAATATGGGTTCCTAAGAGGGATGTCATGTTTAACAAATTTAACTCCCCTTCTTTGAACCAGTAAGTGTTGCCCTAGATAAAAATATACCTGTGCACATATTACATATAGAGTTTGAGAAAGCCTTTGATAGTGTGTCTTACCAGGAACTGAGCAACACTTTAAGAGAAATAGGGCTAGACAGATATATTATTCATTGGATTACAGCTTGGTTGGGTAAAATGAGTATGTGTACAGGGGTATATATCTGGATGGGTCCGTGTGACTAGTGGGGTGCCACAGGGATCTGTTTTGGGTCCACCTAAATAAGCAGTTTTTTTTTAAACTGCAAACTTCAAAATCTGGTTCATAGTGAGGTAAAGTAAAGGCTGCTGTTTTCATTTATGCTAAAACTGCACTTACGTAAATTACATAACTGCAGTTTCAAAGTTTTTGAAAAATGTAAACATCAGCCTTTCACTTTAAAAAAAACATCTTTGCTTGCTCCCTAAAATGTCTTCCAAGTGAGTTAAATGATGAATCATGATGACATTATTGGAGCCAGAGGAAGTGACCCACATGGCTCCCTATAGTGCTAACTAGTTCTTCCCCCCCCCCTTGTTTTGAATTGTTTCACCAGAATGATCAACACCATGTGTTAACAAGTGGATTATTTTGATCAGGACACATGTTAGGCTTTTGGTTTTGTTCATTTTGTTTACTTTAACATGTTGAAAATGTTTCGTCACCCAGCTAACTTTCTCTTTGGCAAACCGCAGTACAGTACACCACTTCAAATACCTGATGGTCTAGCAGTTATGTGATGCCCTGAAATTTGTAGCAAAGTTCTGGTCCAGTTCCAAAGCTCATTCTTTTTTGGTAATCCACAAATGAACTTCTCTTGTAGTCTTTTTCCATGTGAACCCCCTGCACCTAGCCTGTCTTTTGTTGAACACCCTGTGATAGTTGTACCCTCCCCCCCAGCACCACGGGACATTCCCTCTCCTCTTTACCCTTCATTTCTCCAAAATCTACTGCAGTAGTAATTGCTCCACTGTCCTTTGTCTGATTTCACATTTCTACTGTGAAGAGGTGGCCTCCCATCATGGTATCTCTTCTATTCTACTCCTCTAATGTTCTCTGTTGTCCCTGTGGTGCCTGTGTTTTGAAATGTAAGGCTACCATTGTAAACAGGCATGGTGATAATATAAGAAGCAGCCCCAGACAGGTTCCAAAACAAGCAAGCATCTCAGCATATAGTTTTGCTGAAGTTAAATAATAAAATGAGGTGCCTTACAAGAAATAAAAATAAGTTTTAATAGTTATTTTCCTTGGGTATTTATGTAAGAAATGAAGCTCTTACCTGGTCCACTTGCCATCTCACTTGCTTCAGGTACTGCACTCTAAGGAGCCAGTGGCATCTCCTAACATGTATTTATAGGGTACAGGTGTGGGCAGTCAGCACCAGAAGGGAGGCATTAAACCCTTGATTTTTAATTAGGCTTTGTTTCTGTCTTGTGAAATTAATCAAGAGGTGGTTCATTCTGGGTATGATCAAGCCCAATCAATGTATTTTATTATGGTCAGGCTGATCCACCTACTTAATGTATTAGGATAGAACTTAGATGTATTAGAAAAGGGGGTGGATCAGCTGATCAATGATGTCAGAGTGTTCCTCTATATAAGGTGGAGGTTTGTGCAAGAGAGCAGATGGTATAGGAGCACAGAGGATGGAGATGTGCTGGGGCTTAAGCTCATCTACTCTGTGGCAGTACTCAGCTGTTAAAGTACTGATAGTCTCAAGTTGAGAGAAAGCCATTTTTTGTCACATAGTTGGCTTTATTTTCTTTATAGTTAATTTATGAAGAAGTTTATGTTGAGTTTTATTTTATTTCGTAAATAAATTTCACACAAAGTTTTGCATGTTCTAAAGAACTTCTGTGTCTAGCTTATCACTTCCCATGTCCGTTCACATACCCCACCATCAATACTCTGTCCTTAGTACTGCCTGGGGCTTGTGGTCACATGAAGAGAATGATCACACCTCAGATTGTAATCTTGTACCTCAGAGAGTTGTGCACACCTATGCTGATATGCTTCATCAGCTGGTACTGTTAAAAAATGCCTCCCAAATCACTCTCCAGTCCAGTTTCTCCATGTTTGACTTCTGCTCCCATAGTAAACATGGAGTGGATCACCACCCTTCTGCACAGTGAAGGCAGTATGTATAGTCCCCCTGTTGTAATATTTTCCGGCCTCATTAACCAAGAACTAGGTCTTCCTGGCAGGCCAAGCAGTAAGCTTCATGATCCACCAGAAAAACTTCTGTTCATTTCCTCATAAGGGCTGCACTTATTACGGATAACAATATTATTAGCAGGAGAGGCATACTTATGCCTTGAGCGAATCCACCCAACTTCCAGTGTCAGTCTACTCTTTTACCTGTGATCTGCAGAACCCCACAGGACAGTTCCCAGCAATTCTTCTTCAGTACTTTTCTGTGCCCTACTCCACAATGCAAGTTGGCTGGCTACCACCCTTCTGAATCTTGAATGAGCTATACACAGCTCCCTCAATATTGTCCTAACAAACGGCACCACCACCCCCACCCCACCTGAGGGTAATCTCCCTACACTGAATTCAAGTAACAGTTTAGGTGCAGCCTTGCCACTGAGCATTTGTCATCACTGGCTGCTCTCATCCACAGTCAGGTAGTGATCACGGTGCCGGTAGCCCATCTCAGATCTCACAATGATCTGCTCAATGTCTCTCTTCCGGTCTTCCCCTAACCTGAATATAGCTGTACCCTGCTGGAATGGCCCCTTCAGTCCCTCTCTGGCATTCATTCTTCTCAGCTGCTTCCCACCCCAAAAACTGGTGAGTTCACTACCCTTCTGCATCATGAATGCAGTTAGTACAGTCTCCTGTGTTATTTTTTCGTATTGATAATAAACATGATCTTCTGGTAAGCCAGGCTGATAGCAGCAGGGCACAACAGGAAAAGTAGGCTTTCCTACCCATATAAGACCTAAGCCACCTATGATTAGGCATTATTAAATGGCGTGCATAATGATGCACACACACATCATTTAATAGTGCCTAATCAAAGGTAGCCTTTATCTGTTAAGGCTAGGAAAGCCCATCTTTCCCTGTGTTCCATGCTGCTATCAGCCTGATGTACTGGAAAGATTTGTTTATTTGTGTTATGTCAATAAACCTGGGGACTGTACTACCTGCATTCATGATGAAGAAGGGTGATGATCTCACCAGTTTTTGTTGTGGGGAGAAGGAGTGAAAAATGAATACCTGAGGGGAACTGAGAAGGTCACTTCTGCAAGGTGCTGCTATATTTAGGGAAAGGGGAAGAAAGAAGGGGAGAAATATGAGCAGATCACTGTGAGATATATGATGTGGGGCTGTCAGCACCATGATCTCTAACCTGACCCCATTGTCCTGGCCAGACTTCTCCTTCCCATAAAACCAGTTCATGCAATTGTCCAAGGCTGTGCATGGGTATTCAGTCACTTCACAGTCTAGCATTGCTTGTGAAGCACTTTGGGATACAATGTGTATGAAAGGCACTATGTAAATGCTGATTCTTATTACTATTATTTCCCATGGAAAAAGAAGACAAGACAAGCATATGTTTGATTTCCAAGAAAGTATGAACTCTGGCATTGGACTACACAAGAACTTTGCTTCAAACAAGTGATGGATCTAGGGGGTGGTGAAGGGTACAGCTGCACCCCACCCCGTAACTTAGTTGCTTGCTGCTGCTGCATTTCAATTTGTTGAAGAACCATGATTTATTGATTGTACAAATGTTTACATTAAAAACTATGGATTACATTTGTAGGTTCTGTCAAAAATGTACTAGAAAAGAATAATAGAAAATATTAGGGTTTAATAAAAATGTTATAAAGTACATATCAAGTATGCACACCACCGCAGCACCCACCGTTGTAGCATCCGAGATCCACCATAACCACTAGACCACTGGATTATTTCAGATTTGTACTGCACTGTGGTTTGCCAAAGAGAAAGTCGGTTGGAACACAATTTCAGCATGTTAAACAAAACAAACAGAACCATAGCCTAACATGTGTAATTGATCAAAATAATGCACATAGCGTTGACCATTTTGGTGAAACAATTCTATACAAATGGAAAAAGAACTAGTTAGCACTACAGAGAGCTATGGTGCTCTCTGACTCTAGCGCCAATGATGTCATCACTTAACACATTTGGTGGCCATTTTAGGAAGCAGGTAAGGTAGTTTTTTTGAAACTGGAAGGCTGGTTTTACATTTTTCAAATGCTTCGGAATCACATTTAGGTAAATTATATAAATGTAGTTTTAGCATTAATGAATACAGAAGCCTTTCCTTTAGTCCCCTATGAAGTCAGATTTTTGAATAGTTTGTTGTCAAAATGTTGTTTACCTATCCTTTAACATTCTTTTTGCCTTAAACTGTAATTCTAGGGCATGGCTAGCAAAATTTGCAGATGACATGAAACTAGGAGCAGGTTCTAAATGAAAAAGATGCAAAATCGTTTCAAGAAAACATAGATAAATTGGCAAAAATGGCTAAAAAAAACAAACTGAGATTTAATATGGCAAAAAGTAAGATCATGCAGCTGGGCAAGAAGAATCAAAGTCATGGATATAACGTAAATGGGCTTACTGTGCCATCGACAGAAATGGAGAAATATTTGGGACTCTGGATAACCAAAAACATGGAATTTACCAGTCAGTGTACATTAACCACAAAAAGGGCTTATGGTATCCTGGCTTCCATAAGGAGGAACATCTAGAGTAGGGACAGAGAGGTGATGGTCCCACTCCATGTGTCACTGGTGGAATATGGAATATGAAATATGCAGGTAGTTTTTGGATGCCTAGGTAGAAGGGAGGTGTTAAGAGGATGGAGGGGGTACAGAGGCAATCAACTAAAATGATAAAAGGGATGAGGGACCTATCCTATGAAGAAAGATTGAATGACCTAGATCTCTTTTTATTACAGTATAAAAGATCAGAGGAGATAACTGCTTGGTGTACAGGGCTTACAGGGAACCCAATCTTTGGGAATATATAGGACTAGAAAAAGACCCAATGCAACTACAAATTGGGGTCACCAGCACCAACTAAAGGGTGAGAATTACAATAAAAACCAAAGAGGTGGCTGGTTTTCCCAACGTGTGGAGGCACAGTGGAAAGTATTACCTGAATTTCTGAGATCCTGTGGCACCATGGACCATTTTAAATCAGCACTAGATTAATACAGTAAAGAACATTGCTATCAGTCTAAAGTATAGGTTGAGCAGGTCAAAAATGGCCATAAGGCTAAAGTACCTGACAATATCTTATGAATCTTATGAACCTTACATATACTTCGGAATTGTATTTCAGACAAATTGTAGATGGAAAACACATATAGATTCAGTTATTGATAAACAAAAAAAACTATAGGAGGTTTGATTAGGTTTAATTACAGATTTGGAGGCTGAAATGTCAGATCCTTTCTGACAGCAATTAAAGCAAAACTAGAATTTCAATTATTGTATTATGCGGAAATTTGGGATTTCAAAGATACCAACAAATTAATGAGCCCCCTTTTTGAGGCTCTGAGGAAAGTACTCAGGGTAGGTCACTCTCGCCCAGCTGCCTATATCAGGGCAGAACAATATTAAAGCAAAATTTGAAGTCAGGAAACTCAATTATTGGGTAAGATTAACTAGGTTACCAAAAGATGTATTAGTGAATCTGTGCTTAAGAGAAAAGGACACTTGGTATGCAATGGGCCACAGAGGTGATTTTTGCTTTTCTGCTTTGTTCACCCTCCTGATATGACACAATCTTATGAATCTCAAAAGAGCAGTACAGTAGACAAAGGAATTTCAATTAGTATGAAATGTAAAAAATTCATAAGTAAGAAAGTGACTAACAATTGAAATAAGGAAGATTTAAGAGCCATATCTGACTCTAAGTACGAGCCATGGTTCGCTAATAATAATTTCTCATTTGGCTACAAGTCATATTTGGACGTAGTGGCAGATCGTTACCTGTGTAACACATTTAGTAGATACAAATTTGAACAGTTTCCTAGTAATATACTACATCACAGATATAATGAATCCATGGTATCTGAGAATTGTGATTGCTCAGAGGGGGGAAGAGGACCTGATGCACATCATATGGAATTGTGCGTGGTACTCTAAAGAAAGAGCGTATTGGTTGAGATCTTTTCATAGTGATATTTATGAACTTGATCAAGGCACTTTAACAAATATTCTGTTTTACACAAAAGACCCCAGGACCCTAGAGAGGCTGGCTAAGTTTTTATCGTCTGTTAGCAAAGTAAAAACTAAACTTTTAAAGAATAATTTATAGTATTTGATATATTGATGTATTAAAACTGTCTGAAGTGATTAATTATACTGTCTTTTTCGTTTTTTCTTTTTAAAGTGTATTTTGTATTGATTGTGATTTGTAAAGGCTCTCTAGACACATAATAAAATGTTGCTTGCTTTCTAGCATAAGGGACTTCATGGTCTCATTCTCGATCTCTCACCCAATGCCTGCACATTCCCGGACTTAGTCACTCACAAGAACAGACTGTAAAATGCAAGATTAGCCAGGTAAACAGGCAAGAACAGCCACATCAAAATTCATGGCACAAGCAGCCACATAGCGGTGACTCTCACTGAGATATGAAGCCGCCATGTTTTCAAAACCTCTGGCCCTCACACAAAGAACTGAAAGGTAACAATAAGACTTGTTGTTCACGTAAGGATGTGGACTCCCTAGCAACCATGTATCCATCCTGAGAAACCTTTCCTGAAGTGTGCATTAACACACTAGAGATCAGAACATATTCCTTGCTATTTCATTAAAAAAAAGTCACAGAAAGGAAAAAAAATAAATAAATAAATTACACAAAAAAGCATCCCTATTGCATAAATGAAATATGCTATGGGGACATTGTGTAATACATGATTTACCTACACTTGAGAAGTTTGACCTCGGACACCTCACTCGTGGCTTACGCCGCTTGTGAGGTTACCCCAGGTCAAGCTGTTCTTGTGCAGATTTTTTTTTTTCAATTGTTTAGCCAGTAGTGGCACACTAAGCTGAAAGCTTGTTTACAGGTGTGACCTGGGAGCACAGGGAAGTTAAGTGACTTGCTTAGGGTCACACAGTATTCAAGTGGGGGCTGTGGGATTCAATCCCAGGTCTCCAGATTTGCAGCTCAGAGCCTTAAACCACTGCGCTATACTGCCTCATAAATCATGCATTCCACTTGTCCACATTGCATATCCCTTATTTCCTACCCAGAGTGCTTACTGTCCCGTATGGAAAGAGCACTGTCCCATATTATATGGGTTGAGCTCACAGTGCTCACCTGCCTGTCATGTGAATCTTGGACCTGCATCTCTAGAACTGAATATACTGACTAATACATCCCATTTGAATATAATTTCCTGCTCTTGCTCAACATGAAACCCCTTTCCAGCTAAGTATTCATTTAGACTCTTTTTCGACCTAGAGGATACTTCCAGTGTGTTCTTCTTTCAAGAGGCTATTTGTAATATATGGTATGTTACAACTTCAGGAACCTGTTACTTCCAACAGGATGTGATTCAAAGATCATGGATCATAGCTGGAGTCTTTTGTTATTGATGACACTTGGTTGTCCTTAGATTTATTCCTTGGCAGTACCAGCATGCTACTATAGTCACGACACACTTAAGGGGCAAAATTAAAGAGACAATGTATCGTTCTGGTACTGATGTTTCTTCTGCAATTTGGGTCCCACCTCCGACTCCTCTGACTGACCAGGTAAGGCTGTCTCTGTTGGGATCTGGCTAACATAAAATGAATGCTTCCAATCTACTTTTCATTCTGGGAGAGCCAGGATGTCTGGTGGGTGCTGACTGCTAGAACCCACTCCTGCAGTGC
Source organism: Neoceratodus forsteri (assembly GCA_016271365.2). Classification (NCBI taxonomy): domain Eukaryota; kingdom Metazoa; phylum Chordata; order Ceratodontiformes; family Ceratodontidae; genus Neoceratodus; species Neoceratodus forsteri. The sequence goes on from CM057454.1 coordinate 1,317,313,394, forward strand.
TTCATGCAAGCCTCATATATCTTATGCATCTACAGTACACAAAGGGCAAATAGCTGCATTTGGTATCAGTCTGGCTGCTGGAGGACCTCAATGTTCAGAAACAAATCTCAGCTGTTAGCGTATAGGCTGTCCCTTTATACAAGAAAGACTGAAGCTCCTCTTAGCAGCTGGAAGGTGACTCAACTGAAAGACATATTCAGCACCCCCTTTAATCAACTAGCACAATTTATAGCTAATTCAGAGCCACCTGCGCCATGAATGGGAGACCAGAGCAGCGACAATGACAAGGATGGAACCACTGCAGCAAGCCTCAGCGAGCACTGCGCCATGAATGGAAGACCAGAGCAGCGACAATGACAAGGATGGAACCACTGCAGCAAGCCTCAGCGAGCACTGCGCCATGAATGGGAGACCAGAGCAGCGACAATGACAAGGATGGAACCACTGCAGCAAGCCTCAGCGAGCATCAACCTGACAGCTAAGAAGAGGCCACACCACCTGCAATGTTTAGCATGCTACAGCCCAGTAAGGGAAGGTGCATTTGTCTTGTTCTGTTATGTCTGGAGGTGAGATGGACTCATCATAAAATGCATCACTGGCATAAAGTCAAAATTCAAGCATCCAGCCTATAGTCTGTTAAGGTTGATAATATAAATATACTGCAGACATACTTATATGCAAAAAAATACTGAAGGTCTATCCAGTCTGCGCTAGTCTTACTTGCCTCTGCCCCAGTCTCTCACTAGGTGGGCTTAACCTGAGTTCCCTATTAGCGGCTCAGTTCATTTAGTACTTTTACACACCCCACATCTCCCCTTCTCCCCCTGCTATCAACCCCTTATACCTGTTGGATCTTGCCTTCAATCCCTGCTCTGTCTCTACATTGCCTACTTTCCTTGGCAAGCTATTCCATATATCCACTACCCTCTCTGTAAAGAAGTACTTCTTCACATCTCTCCTTAACTTACTCCCAGCAAATTTGTATCCATGTCCTCTGGTGCAGGTCCCTTCACTGCATTTGAACAATTGTTGAACATCTACCTGTTGATTTTTTCTATGCATGTAAAACACCAGTGCAATTAAAAATGCATTACCAAAAAGCTATTTTTAGCTACAGTTAACCCGTAGGCTGCCGACAGAATTAGAATGTATAGGAATTCTTTACTGATATATCAGTCCATGGCCCTGCAAGGGTTAATAAAAATATTAGTATACCTGTCAGATTTACTTTTCTAAGTATCTCCTATGCTGCACACCATGAATTTTTTTTCTCAATCCTAACCCTTGTCTGATCTACGATGCCATTTCTAAGCCAAATGTGGCAGCCATCTTTTTTCTTGACAAAAATAAATTAAAACATTTATAAAATACTTCCATTTTGGTAGAACACAAAAAATGTTACCAGTGTGCAGTAATGCACAGATATGAGGCACTAGCTATTTGGCCACTGGTCCACATTTTTTTTTTTTTTTTTTTAGTTGTTTAACCAGGAGTAGCACACTAAGCTGAAAGCTTTTTTACAGGAGTGACCTGGGAGCACAGGGAAGTTAAGTGACTTGCTCAGAGTCACACAATATGCAAGTGGAAGCTGTGGGATTCAAACCCAGGTCTGCTCTGCTGGATATCACCAGATTTCCAGCTCAAAGCCTTAAACCACTGTGCTATACTGCATACTGAGATGCACGTACGAGGATGCTGACTGCAGCAGGGCATGGACCACAATGCATGACACAGTCCCATACAGTTCAGGTATGGCACGGGTGTAGAAGTACGTTTGTAAGGGAATCTGCCATTTGGGACAGGTGTACACCATCAAGTTTCTAAATCCCATGTTCTCCAAAAAAGAAAGGCAGAAGATCAATTGCCAACATTTAAGTGGTCGCTCCATTCACTTCCCGTCCAATAGCAAGATTGGGTGGGAATTTTGCATTAAGCTTGAAAAACATGCTATGCAGTGTAGGCTGGACCTTTGTGGGTGTTGGGCTACCAAACAACTGGACCCAGCATGGCGGCATGACTGGTTGGGTAGCATTTGACTGAGGGGAATTCATGGATGCTGTTTAAAGGAAAGCAGTGAATTGAAGTATTTTCTGTTTCCCACTTAAAATGTATGGATTTTTGGTGCAAACCAGACATGCAATAGCATTCCATGCATTAACATAATGCAGACATCTGTTAACTCTATAGCGCCCCCCCCTCCGGATAGGCAAAATCCTTCCACTGGTACAAAAGACCTGCTATAACTTTATGTCAAGCTCAGCACTCTTGTTTGGGAATGGGAACCTGTCATCCAGATCAGGCTCAGTGCCACCACCACCACCACCACCACCAGTCATGGGGACACCAACAACCTCTTCCTCCTCTAGCACTGTTCCTGAGCCGGAGACCCTGCTACTTCTTGGACTGATCCTCTTATCACAGGGTCCCCAAGCAGCCACCAGCATGGATGCCACATATATGGCAGAGATTAATTTGGCAACACAAATGCCACCACAGCTTCCACCAACTACTCCTTTGCTTCTACTACTGGTCCTGGAGCCCACGGATGAAGCTGCTGCAGGAGAAGTTTTTTTCAGGTGCAACAACTTTTTCCTCACAGAACCGATGCACTTCTTTGTCGCCTTGCTGGGACCTCCCCCTTTACTCAAGCATCTCTTTCCACTCATTTTTTATATTTAGATTTCTAACATTTCAAGGAAAAAAATAAACACTGCAGTAAAAATAAATACCAACGGCAGCAGACAACACTTCACCAGAGGGATTAGCAGTGTGATCTGAATCTGAACAGGACAGTTTATTGAGCAAACAGTAATTACAGTAAAACTCTCCCCACAAAAGCTTTTTTTGGCATTTTTTTCAACAACAGGGATTAACAAGATATATGACAGGAGTAATTCAAAACAAGTTACAGTAAGTAATACCCTCACTTTAAGAACTAAAATAAAATATCCACAATCACTATAAAAACAGGCTGACAATTCACATAAACACATAAAACTGTACTACATAAATAACTTGACAAATCACAGACCACAGACAAACATAATTAAGAAAAAAGACTCTGGAAAAACAAATCAGACTAGTGCCCATAGGGCTGCCTTGGTTACTATGGTGATCTACTTGAGGTGATCCTCATTATCGCACTAACCCCTCCCCAAGTTATTTAAGTCCCAGATAAACATGGACCACCACTAAACGCTGCTGCTGGTATACCCTTTACTTCTCCTTGTACCATAGTGAATACCCATACCATATGTCTGTTATTTTTTCCAGTTTTAGCCATGTTGGGTCAAGTTGCAATTATTCTTGCTTGAGATGAATTTTTTTTATGGGATCTGTAACCTTATTGTTATTATAGCACACAACTCTATTGTATCATTGTTGTGTGTTTTCATGCTTTGCATTTTCTGCTCTGTGTTAAACTGTATGACAGTGAGTCTTTATTGTCTCTGATGCAATGTAACTAGTCTTTGCTCTTCCAGCACCATCTTGTAAATGAGCTTTGCTCAATGATGTATTTGCCTTGTTAAATAAAAATTGATTTGCATTAGAAACATAGAATTTGATGGCAGATAAGGACTGCTTGGCCTACCCAGTCTGCCCATTTCCCTACCTAATGGATAAGCTGCAGATCCTAGTTAACCAGCAGCCTACTTCTTTCTACCCTCACCCCCTAGAATTGCCTTATGACTATCCCATGCATTCTTGAATTCAACCACTGTTTTTGACTCCACAGCCTCCTCCAGAAGGCCATTCCATGCATCCACAACCCTCTCTGTGAAAAAATACTTCCTTACATTACCTCTGAGCTGCCCCCTCATCTTTAAATTGTGCCCCCTTGTTCTTGCACACCTCTTTTTTTGAAAGATGCTACCCTCTTGGACTTTGTTGATTCCCTTGAGGTACTTGAAAGTTTCTATCATGTCCCCCCTCTCCCTCCTTTCCTCAAGGCTATACATATTAAGCTCCTTTAGTCTCTCTTCATACTGTATGTCTTCTGGTGCAGACCCTGCACCATTTTAGTTGCCTTCTTCTGGACAGCTTCCATCTTGTCTATGTCATTGCAGAGATTGGGTCTCCAGAACTGCACACAGTACTCCAGATGGGGCATACATGTGATGTCTCCCGTTTTAGCTGGGAGATTCCCATTTTTAACCAAAATCCCCCCCCATACGGGAAAGCAAATCTCCCGATTCAGTCACAAAAAAAAAAAAATCTGTATTTGCAGTCTGTTCAGTGCCTGACACCACTCGCTCATCCCTCTTGACTTCACCTCTCTCTCCTGGGTCTCTCAGGTGTTCTACCGCTCCGCTCCCTGTCTTCCTATAGCTGCATTGTTAGCAAGCTGTGCTTTGCTTTAGTGGGCTGAAGGGTCCGGGGGCTTTGCTGCAGGTGGTGCAACCTGTCCTGTGCTATGCCCATCTCTCTCTCTCTCTCTCTCTCTCTCTCTCTCTGTGTCTGCGACCTACCCAGGTGCTGCACACCACAACTGTTTGGGAAAGGAGGGGGACCAGCACCCAAAGGAAGACAGCAGCAAACATGCCTGTGTGGGGAACAATGGAGATCTGCGGGGTGGGTGGAGAGACGTTAATGGTTGAGCGGGGAAATGTAGCACATCCGTGAGGTGGGTGGCTGGGTACTTTCTCCCTCCTAAAAAGCCAATCTCCTGCCTAACTTTACAAAACCTCCCTCCTGCACAGATTTATATCATCACATGTATGATGGGGTCTCACCAGCTGTCTGTACAGAGGGATAACAACTTCCTGTTTTCTACTGGTGATGCCTTTCCCTATGCATCCCAGTATCCCCCCAGCCCTCGTAACTGCCCTCTCACATTGCTTGCCCGCTTTTAAGTCATCTGATATGACTACCCCCAGGTTCCTTTCCATTTTTGTTGTTGTTAGTATCTCACCCCCCATTGTGTACTCTTCCCCTGGGTTTTTGTTTCCCAGGTGCATTACCTTGCACTTCTTAGCATTGAATCTAAGCTGCCATACATTTGACCATTCCTCTAACCTTGCCAAGTCCCTTCTCATCCTTTCCACGCCTCCTTGTGTATCAACTCTGTTGCAGATCTTTGTGTCATCTGCAAAGAGACATACTTTTCCTTCCAGTCCCTCTGCAATGTCGCTTATAAAGACATTGAAGAGGACCAGTCCTAATACTGAACCCAGCGAATTGAATTGAATTGAACTAGCTGAAAACCCCCCTCCCCAACATAATACTCCTTCACTAGACAAAATGATACCACAACGTTCAACTTACTAAATCTGCAAAACTACAAATGAACAATGGCAATCCAAGGCACAAGGCACTTTAGATATTTTTTGGCGAGCTGTACAGTTCCAACATACTTTACTTCTGGAGTAGTTTTAAAGGTTTTGGTTTTGCCCAGACAAGCAGAGACAGACTTCTATCCGGCTCTCTCTTCATGAGACTGCACTGAATGCATGGCACAAAGCTCATTTCAGTACCATGTGACCTTTAATCCCATGGTACATTGCAAACTTTGCCTATGGGCCCAGGTTCACCCAACATGGCCTCCAGCAAAGTTACCAAATTTTCCATTCACAAAATGAGTTCTATACTGCAGAATGAAATTTCCCATTGAGGGTTAACTTCGGGTATCCTGTGACAATCACAGCTGAAAAATGGTGATTTCACAAACCGTGAAGAAAATATAGGGACTGCGTGTGGGGCGACTGGAAAAAATAGCGTTGTCATCATAACAGTGAATACTCCTGCCTTAAACAAAACAATAAATGCAAATACCAAATAATAGCACCAGTGCTTGCCGCAGAACTAATCCAACTCACAGGCCTCTGACCAACAGAACTAGTGGCTAAAATCACAAAGCAGCAAACCTTGACCCTCTATGTTTTCTCTTACATTTCCCTCTATATTTGTTTGCTTCTCTTCCTGTAGGGACTCAAAACAGAAATGTTCTATTTAGTTTTTCACATGGAACCTTAACTTCACAAACTGCAGCAAATTTGAAAATTAATCCATAAAGTGAAGTTAACATAGCCAACCTCACACACCTCTGCTCACTCCTGAGTACTCTCAAGGGCCCTGTTTCCATTGCTTGGCCAACTCTGACGCCTCCTATTCCTATCCAATTCTCTGTTTTGGGGGTTCTGTTTGCCAGTCTGCATCACCTTTCATTTTTGTCACATTGAATTTAAGCTGCCAGACCTTCAAACATTTTTCTAGGAACAGCAGATCCCTTCTCACTGCCTTAATCCTCTCCTCCATGTGCCCCGTGTAGTATGGTGACTGCTAATTAAACCATAGTGTGGCAACTACTACAGTATAAAGTTATTTCATTGTCCATTATTGTGGCTGGTAAATACTGAGCCCCCTTAAAGGACTGTGCTGGAAAATGAACATGCTAAAAATATTTTATTTTTCCAAAGGCAAATGTCAAGTCCTTCACCAAGGCGTCTGCTTTTGCTCAAGACCAGTTTCCTTCTTTAAACCCTTTTTTAAGAGGCATAAGTTCATCAGATATAGGAGTTCTTGCCTACCTAAACATGCTCGTGGTCTGCTATACTCCTGGACACCTGCTCTGCCAAGGATTTATTATTCACCATCTGAGATCCTACCTCAAACAGTCTGGCAACCAAGCTGTCTGAGTGGTGGTCTGGACTATTAAGGAATTCATGCCATCCTATCGTAACAGTGTTCCTCAACAGGGATATTGTATAGCTGTATGTATTTGATCTGTGTTTGTGCTCTAATTGTGAAGTGCTCTGAGCCTTAGGGATAGGGCAGTGCATACAAAAATTGCCTTACCTTTTGGATTGCATTTTATTCTTATTATATTATGTTGCAGCAAATATTTTAAATTGTAACATTTTCTACACTACACTGTAGTGTATTAGGTTATTTACTGTAATATGAGATAATCAAGCATTTCTTTAGAAATCCCACAACATCATAATCTACACTGTCATTTATGTAGTTATTTATTTTATTTACTGTAATATGAGAAAATCAAGCCGGTTTTCAGAATCCCATACTTTCAGTTTCATGTTGCACATCTCGTGTTCTACAGTGTAAGTACTACTAAAGGGGATATTGCAGATTGCAGGATCTGTACAATTAGCTAGTGTACCTTACCATGCCACACCTTACCCTACATGTCATACCATACCGTACCGTACCATACCATACCATGCTGTAACCCCTCTGCAAATGGTGGTTCCTGGAAACCTTCCCAGAGCTTGCCTAAAGGCTCCCTGTTAACTGGTGTTCGGCAAGATGCCACTAACTGTGGGTGTTATGAGTGTTTTTAAAGCCTCTAGTACTATCTCTTTAAAAGCTGCCTGCTTGCAGGTTTTATTAGTTTGTGTAGGGGGACAGTGGATTTACTGCTCAAATCCCACTCAAGGGGATATTTAGATTGCACCGTTTCTGCAGTCGCTAAGAGAGCAGAGGGAGCTGGGTTGAAAGATGTAACTGTTTGCTGGAAAATATGTAGTGCCATTGCAAAACTGTGACTTGTTTCACCTGCTTTATTTGCAGCTGGGACTTTGTGTGTGTGCAGCCCCTCCATTTTGGACCCGAGCTAATGAGATGGACCAATTGGGAAAAGGGGGCTTTAAAATGGAGACCACTGGAACCAATTAGAGTTTGGACTCCCACTGGGAGCCCGCCTAAGGGGACTATATGGCAGGTGCTCCTGGGAAGTGTGGTCTGGACCCTGGCGCCTTTTTTGCACCAATGGGGGGCAAAATAAGTGACTGGCATCAGTAGCTCACCTATGGGATCGGGTGGCGCCTGAATTGAGAGGCTTTCCCTAACTGCCAAGGGGCAGAGATGCTGTGGTGGTGAGCAAGGAAGGAGCTTTTGGCTTCTGCGCCATTGAGTTTTTGCGCGGGAAGTGCGTGTGTACAGCCAGAAATTGGCAGCTGTGAACACCAGCAAGTTTCGGAATAAATCCGTTAGGCAGCGGTCAGAGGAGGCTGTGGCAAAGTGCAGCTACTTACCAGGCTCACCCTGTAGAGGACTGGAGAACCTGCTTCAATTGCGCTCGGTCTGTCAGGACAAGTGAAGCTGCATCGTTTTGGCCCAGTGTGTGCAGTGAAAGCGAGCGGAAGGTATACAGCAGCTGCCTGGTATGGTACCCCTCTGCCTCTAATATAAATGTGTGGAGAAGTGTTTGAATTCCAGGCTCGGTCCTACGAGTAGTGTGAGAGCACTCTTTCTACTGGAGTCGTGAGTACTAAGTTAGGGTAGCGCCCTTTCAGTTGTTCCTAGTGACGGCAAGATCTTCTGGCTGCTTTACTGGCTACACTAACTGAGCCTGCTGGCTCTATTTAATCTTCATAGGAATCAAATGCTTGTTTCTGTGTCAGGGCCCCAACCAGCTGCATCGCGAGACTAGCCTTTTATTGCCTGGGTACTCAGAGACATTGATTTATAGGTTAGGCCTGTGCACAGTGCCCTAGATAGATATAAATGTATATATTAGAGTGGTAAGCTAATTAACCTGATTGCCCCAGTCTTTGTTATCTTCTCCCTAAATAAATCAGATTGGTTGTTTTGCAAGGGTATATTGGTTGAACTGTGTGCTTATGGTGAACTACTGTACTGTGAGTATTGTGTAACAGCATCTTACTTTTCAGGAGGTCTCCAGAGCAAGCGGACTGGTTCAAGCCTGGGGGTAAGTGTATTCGGCTGGGACATTGGGGTTTACTTAAGTGGGCCACTAGTGGGAAGAAAGAGGGGTCACAGTGGCCCAGAGGGCTGTGACCTGGTCATATCAGACTTTACCAACCCCAACCTCTGGGTGGATGCACCCGCCATTGGATCCAGGCCCCTCCACCTGTTAGTGTCAGAGCAGACAGGGGTAGTAGCCCTTGGGACAGCGCCCCCTAGAGGTTACAATACCATACGACAACACACCCTAGTTCTTGCCCAAGAACCTGGCATCACTAGTACATGCCTTTGTCACTTACAGGCTAGACTACTGTAATGCTCTGTACTTCGGGGTCTGTAGAGGGCCCCTCCGCTGACTGCAGCTGGTGCAGAACACAGCGGCCAGGTTACCTGATTGCCCTGTCTAGGTATGTCGTGTGATCCCAGTCCTGCGAGATCTGCACTGGCTTCTGGTTAGGTGGAGGATCCTCTACAAGGTGGGCTTGCTCACCTAAAAGGCCCTCAATGGATCAGCCCAGGCTAACTGACAGATCTCCTTACACCTGCCGCTCTGGTCTGCTCCCTCGCCTCCACCACCAGGGACCTACTTTCATTTCTGAGGGCCAGGCTGAACACCTCTGGTGACTGAGCATTTGAGGTGGCTGGCCCGGCCTCTGGAACTTGCTACCCAACACCTTAAGGGAGACCCCATCAGTGGAGACATTTAAGAGAGGTCCAAAGACTCATCTTTTCAAATGGGCCTTTCCAGACCAACTACAGCATTTTTTTTATTTGTACTGTTATTTATTAATTATTTAAAACTGTTATTTAACTAATGTTTTACTCTTTGTATAACCCTTTAGAGCTACTTATCTTTTGCTATTGTTTTTTTTTGTCTGTTTTTAAACTGTTGTAAGGTGCCCAGAGCCTCTGGGATTGAGCGCCATGTAAATAAACTTAACCTACCTACCTACCATGCAATGAAATACTACACCATACCTGTTTGCATTCATATACAGTACCTTTCATGCAACTGTCTCAAAGCACATTTACAATCCATGTACATCTCTATGTCAAACAACAACTGAAGTGCACCCACCTCTGAAGCAGAAAGCTTCGGCCATGCCGTGTCAGCACACTATAACACTGTTTTCCATTCTCTGTGCCCAGATGTGACATGGTATTGTTTGGGGAAGGGGTGCATGCTCCAAATATTAACTCTGAAATACAAATAAGGTCCTTAGTACACCCTACCGGGTCATAATGTTGCATGCTGTACAGCACATGACATGACCGGGAGGTAGCAACAACAGGGTAGGTAAGAGCGGCCGGGTGCAAAACTGCAAAAGGAAGGATGCATGGTAGTGCACCAACTCATTCTTACCAGTGCAAGATAAGATTCCTGCTGGGAGATGGGGTCTGCCGATCAGCTGCTGTGACTCGATGGGATGAGCCACAGGCAGCAAGGGATGTAAGCAGCGTGTTTAGGACCAGGGTTTGATTCCTGGTCCCAGACACATGTAAAAAAAATTTTTTTCACATTTTGTGCGATTCTAAGTGTGACCCCCCGGCCCCCCGGAGTTAGTTATATTAGTTGGGGGGGTTGGGGGGCATGGATCCTCCCAACAAAAACAAGAATTATGCTGTATTTAGTATACCGTGCTGCCAAAACAGCGTGGTATATTACTACAGCATAATGTCCTGCGACATTATGACCCCATGCCTTAGTACACGAGGCTGAATTATAATACCAGCCAGTTTTCACGATTCTGGACCATCTGGGTAAATAAAAAATATTCATGACAGGGAAATATAAAACTGATTGGGAAAAAAAACCTCTAATCCCTACCTAAGGTGGGCAGGACTAGTCTTAAGGTCACCCCTCACTCACTCTAGTAGTCTTTCACATACCCACTTCATTCCCTATTGTACCAGGCCTTGATTTTAGTTTATTTTAAGGAATTCTCAATCTGCAAACGTTTAGTGTACTGTTTTAATGTTGGGATCCTCCATTCTGACTTCGGAACCACAATTTGTGGGTCCAGTAGTGGAATACAGGCTAGCCCAGTTGCTCTGCTTCTGCAGTGTACCTGTTCCTTATCTCAGCCTAATGAACAAAGCACAAGGAATGTGCAGGAGGAAGGGAGGAAGAGAGGGAGGCAGGAAGGTGAATGGTGTGTGTCACTGATTACATTCGGTAATAGTGGTGAGTCAGGAGTAGAGGCTTAAATGAATTGACAGCATCCACTCCTGGCACTATGCTAAATGACTAAGTTGGGTGAGCAGCAGCGGCCACTGGGCTAGCCATGGCAACCTGGTGAGGAATTTTTACATTCGCTTGCATGCATGTGCAAGGAACATCTTGCAGCAGTACTACTTTTGGAGGTGTGTGACCCTCCTCACCAATGCAGTGCTCAGTGTAGCAGGCACGACTTTAGGGGACCAATACAAGCCGAGCTGTACATGACAGCAGTTCGGCTGTGTTGGTCTTCACTTCTAACAAAAGGTCCGCTGCAATCAGCGATGGTCGTGTGTATGCAATTAGCATACATACCTCAGCTGAACTGCTGTCATGCACAGCTCGGCATGAAATCCCTCCCGCTTCCTCCCTCTGCTAATGTCCTCCCCCTCTCTCATCTCCCCAGCCCCCACCCTGTGCGCTGAGGGGAGTGCCCAATCCCTCAGCTCATGCGCCTCAACACACTGTGTGGCTGATGGGGTGCCCAATCCCCATCGGCTGCAGCCCCCACAAACAGCCAGTTGGCACGCTGGGAGCCCCCGAACGTGCTAATGCCTCAACCCCCACGACACTGTATGGTCGGCGGGATGCCCAGTCCCCACCAGCTCCAGGCCCCCACAACAACATAGGTGGCACGCTGGGAGCCCACCCCAGCATGCCAAAAACGTCAGTTTCTTTTTTTTTTTTTTAATTCCCTGTAAAAGAAGAAAGTGGTCCCTTAGGAGTCCCTGCCCCCGCCAACCTGTGCCCACCCTCTGCGCACCCATCTCCCCACACCCCCCCTCATCCCATACTTACCTCTGGAGCCCGGCGCGATGATCTTCGGTGGACCGGAAACACGTCTGCACTCTTCAAAGCTGACAGCGAACTGAGGAAATGCCAGTAAGCTATATAATGGCATAAATAGGGTTTTCCCAACTTAGGTGGATATCTCGGCCATTTTTTTGACTTTTGACACCAAATTTTCAACATGGGGTTCTTGACATACCTTCTCATCAATTCAGTCGCTGTCATGGCATTATTCAGTCCCGAAAGGTGATTTCGCGGTCACTGCATGGAATCACCTTTTGGGACTGATTAATGAAACGACATTGCCGGTATTCATGAGGTGGCCTCTCAAAAAGCCTATGTTGCAAATTTGGTGAAAAAATTCCACAAAATGACTTTTTTCCGAGTGTGCATTGAGCAGTTTCCACGCACACTCGTAAGTTCGCGAATTTGTAATATTTTCACTCCAGATTTTCAACATAGGCATATTTCCACACCTCCTTATGAACAGTGCACCTGTCATATTTCACATCCTGGCTGAAATGTGTTTTTGTGCTTCCGACGCAAAATAGCACGGTCACTGTTGGAAATCAGTGTTCGCTACAGAGTAAGACAATCACAGTGACACTGTTCATGAGCAGAGGTCCCAAAATGCCTATGTTGAAAATTTGGTGGCAAAAGTCCTTAAATGACTGTTTTACGAGCGCATGCTGCTCAGTTTCTATGCACACTCATAAATTTGTGAATTTGTAATATTTCCACTCCAGATTTTCAACATTTATGCTTTCCCACACCTCCTTATAAACAGTACAGCAGTCATTTTTCACATCCTGACTGAAATGTGTTTTCACACTTCTGGCACAGAATAGTGCAGTCGCTATGGGAAAGCAGTGTTCGGTGCACAGTAAGAAAATCATAGTGACAGTGTTCATGACCAGAGGTGACAAAATGCCTATGTTGAAAATCTGGTGAAATAATTCCACTGAATGACTGTGTTACAAGCGCAAGTTGCGCAGTTTCCACACAGGATCATACCCTTGAGCACGCCCAGGGTGTTAGGGTTCCTAAGACAGACACTTAAGAAGTAGGAGGGTGAAATGTTGATCCGATGCAAGAGGAGTTGCAGAGAGGTACTCTGTTTGGATATGGATGCTAAAGAGACATGGATACAACTGGGAGGGCTTGCATAAACGCCAAACACCAATGCATATACCTGCAAGTGAACGTTCGGCATTGACAGATGCTTGTTTTTTGTATTTCTTTGTGCACTGGGTCAAGTCCTGAGAACTCAGTAGTTCCAAATAGCAGTTTCTATGGTACTAAGTATGAGTATTCACTGAGTTCTCAAAAAAAAAAATCAAACACCCCTACTGTAATATAAGTAAAGTTATTCTGTTAGGGAATATGAGAAATTTGGCCAAGACATCAGAGAAATTCTCCAACTCTTTTTTCCAGCAGTGCTATGGAATCATTAACATCCTCATAAATAGCTGCCAGACAGAAAGGTGTGATGTCAGTTTACTGTTTCATTCAAAAGACAGCACCCATGACAGCACAGTGTTCTCGAACACCATTCTGGGCCAGCCCAGCAGCACAGCAGTAGCACTACCACTCACAAAGCTGCAGACTCTAGTTTAGAAGCAAGCCCTGATCACCCAGGGCTTACCGGGGGTGGGGTGGCGAGGAGGATTGAGCATTCCAGTGGATGCTCTTCTCCTCCGGGGGGGACAGTAACAAGCTAATGCAATACCATCACTTGGGTGGCCACAGGTGGGGTGCATGCCAGAGTTGCCAGCATATGTGAGAGGGTGTGCTACTGGAGCCTGGTTGCAGCAGCATGCATGCTGATGTCTGCTATTGTCAAGGCAACTACTCATGGATCCAGCAAATGGGTAGGAAATTACTAAGGGGTTAAACCCCACCAGCTGCCACAGCATGAGGACTTTTGCAGGCCTGACACCAGCCAAGACTGACCCCATTAGCATCTTGGTCCCTCCTTCCTGCTGGGATTCCCCTTGGCCTCAGGAGTGGAAGGACCCACTGTGTGCATGTGTGTGTGTGGGGGGGGTAGCTCATGGTCTCCCAGTCTGATGGGATGGCAGACTAATGAGGCTGGAAGGACCCGGCAGACAGTCTGAATGAGGTACATCCTGCAGTGCCGGCAGGAGGAGTACAAATAGAATTGAAAAACCAAAAAACACCATTCTAGGGTATTGGAGTGGTTTCTTACAACCAAGAGGAGAGTGTCCCCTGCAGAGTTACCAACCCAGTGTCTTGCACCACCTGGTATTCATTGGCATTCTCTCATCTGACTATTGACCAGGCCAGATGCTGCTTAACTTTTCATCTCTGGCGGAATCAGAATCAGAGATGGCAAGGCTGCAGGCCCTGTTGTAAAGGTATTAATGAATATTGCACTTATACAAACATACGAACATACAGAAAGTATACATAAAGAAGCTATCGGAAAAAGGTCATTTGGTCTATCAAGTCTACTCATATTGCATGATCCACAGCTTGAGCTAATATCCCTGCCCTCCCTCCTCACTCCTCCCATCCTCCCTACGCATGATCATTACCTTCCCCCTATGCCTATCCCAGCCTCTCTTAAAGCTGCACACTGTCTTTAATGAAATGACCTCTTCCAGCAGCACATTCCAAGTGTCCACTACCCTCTCTGTGAAGAAGTGCTTCCTGACCTCCCTCCTAATCCTCCCACCCTTCAGGTTAAGACTGTGCCCCCTCATGTTATGGTTGCCATTCAGCTTAAAGAGACTCTCCTTATCAACCTTATTTATCACTTTCAAGTACCTGACGGTCCCAATTATGCCCCCTCTCTCTCTCTCTCTCTCTCCTGTCTTCCAGGGAGTACATGTTCAGTGCCCTCAACCTCTCCTTGTATGCCTTGTCCTGCTGACCGGCTATCATCTAGTATGCATCTCAGCATCTTATTTGCCTTTGCTGCTGTTTTTTTGTACTGCGTGGAGTGCTTCAGGTCACTAGTGATCATCACTCCCAGGTCCTTTTCCTTCTCTGATGCAGATACTCAGACTCCACCCAGGCAGTACTGTGTCCTGGGATTCTTGGCTCCAATATGCATAACTTTGCATTTCTTGGCATTGAAGTGAAGCTGCCAGGTCCTGGACCACCTCCCCAGCTTTTCCAGATCTTCTTGTAGGTCCCGTATCCCTTCAGCTGTCCCCACTCTCCCACAGAGCTGGGTGTCATCCATGAATAGGCACCTTTTTCCTTTAATGCCATCCCCAATGTCATTGATGAAGACATTGAACAACACTGGCCCCAGCACAGAGCCCTGTGGGACTCTACTGGTTACCTCTCTGGTGTCAGATAACTACCCCCAAAACCACCTTCTGGGTTCTGTCCCTGAGCCAGTTTTCCACCCATCTGGCCATCTTTTACCCAACTTCAAGATCGACCAACTTTTTGAGCATCCTTTTGTGGGGCACAGATTCAAAGGCCTTGCTGAAATCAAGATAGAGGATGTCTACCATTTGGCCCATGTCTACTGTCTTAGTGACACAGTCAAAGAAGTCAATCAGATTTGTTTGACACAGTCCCCCCCCCCACCATGAACCCATGCTACATCTCATCCTGGAGACCATGCTCCTCTAGATATTCCACCAACCTTTTCTTTAGTATGGTCTCCATGAGCCTGCCCACAATGGAGGTCAGACTTACTGGTCTGTAATTCCCTGGATCATCCTTGGGACTGCTTTTGTGGAGGGGCACTACATGTGCTGTTCTCCAGTCCTGCATTACCACACCTGACTCCAGTGAACTATTAAATAGGTCTGCCAGTGGCCCTGCCAACTCCTAAGCCAGTTCCTTTATTACCCTTGGATGTACTCTGTCCGGGCCTGGTGATTGGTCTACTTTCAATGCCAGAAGACCCTCCCTCACTCTATCCTTCTCTATCACTGCATCTGTGTTCCCATCCCCGTCCCCCGCTCCTCTTTTCCCTCCTGAAGGCACTGGTCCATCCTTCTCCCTGGCGAAGACAGAACATAAGTATTCATTTAGCCCCAATTTTGACAAAACTTTTTAATTGGAGTTTATGTGAGGGGGTATTTCCTTCAATATGGAAAAATGCTAAAATTGTCCCAATCTTTAAAAAAGGTGACCCATCCAATCCCACGAACTACAGGCCTATAGCTTTACTATCTGGGGTTTCTAAGCAAGCAATAATACCCGACAGAGTGGGCGGTATTGGGCAATACTGGAACACCCAGGGGCATGATGAGGCCCGACGCCACTGGCGGAGGGCCTTATAGCCCCTGGAAGTTCTGGTATTGCCCATACCATCCACCCTGGAGGGTATTATTGCGCTTAGAAAATGGGCTATCTGTAAACATTTTTTTGTAATATTCAAGAATTATTATTATTTTTTTTTTAAACTAAAGCACATCATACAGTTGCTTAGTTAGTAAAGTAGTCCCTCTACTGGCATACTTGACAATACTTGCCAGTAGAGGGCAGGGCAGCATTTGACTGCTAGATACAACATGTCCCATCTTTGGCAGCTGAACCCCCAGCTCAGATGCTTCCGGTTTTTTTTGTTGTTTATTTTGCTCACTGAGAGAGAAATACTCACAGGTTGTCCTCTATTTTGTGAATGTTCCTAATGGGATGAGGAAGGGCAATGGAGCGCAGGAGAGGTACCGTTTATTTATTTTTTTCTTGAAAGTGCTTTGTGTAGTGGAGGAAACGTCCTGTTTCTCTCTCTCTCTCTCTATTTCTCTGTAATAATGAGATCGTGATCTGACTGCCATGGATGTGTTTACAGAACAAAGCGTGTCATTGTAGAGCGTGAGCTGCTCGCTAAGCAACAGAGGGGGGAAGGGGACAGTATATTTTAAATTAAGCGCGGTTGGGAAAATGTTTCTTGTTCTTGGTTCCGACCGACGCCGAGGCGGGGGATCTGTTGTTAGAGGACCTTGGTACCAACCCCGTATCTTTCGCTTACCGAGAGAGAAAAAAATGGCAGTTGTTTCAAACCAAGTGCCCAGTGCTTCAGTCAGCCAATGGTGAAGCAGACTAGGCACAATGATATCGGAGTGGGCATCAGGCAGTTTTGGACTGGTGCTTTTTATTTGGTGGGCATCTATTGAAAGTTAATGTACCCCTCTTGAAGGGGCACTAGCCAATCAGATGCCTCCAAATAAAAATCCCATTTTCTAAGATACTAGAATGACTGGTGCACAGACAGCTTCATGACCACCTGGAGAGGTATGGGCAGCTGTCCGGGTACCAGTCTGGATTCAGAAAAGGACATTCCATGGGCACTACACTCGCCAACATAATTGACATCTTGGCTTCCTCTCTAGATGGGGGATGTCGGTGGGTGCAGTGTTCGTGGATTTGTCAAAGGCCTTTGAGACAGTGCACTATCAAGTACTGATTAGAAGACTTCAAAATGCCAGTGTGTCAGAAGACGTGAGGAGATGATTTTGGTCATATTTAACAGAGCGAACACAACAGACTGCAGTGGGTAAAACTCTATCAACAAAAGCAGATGTGAAACGCGGGATGCCCCAGGGCCCGATCCTGGGCCCTCTTTTGTTTCTAATTTATATAAATCCAGTTGTTCAAACTGTAAAAGCCTCAGATATTCGCCTATATGCAGACAATACTGTCTTAATGGTTAAAGGTAAAGATCACCAAATACAATCAGAATTACAAGCAGATTTTAATAAAATCCAAGATTGGCTTGGGAGATCTAATTTAGTACTAAATAGCAGTAAATCAAAAACAATGTTTTTTTACTCAGAAATTTAAGTAGATGGTAAATTTAAAAATTACATCTAAAGATGGTAAAGAACTAGAACAAGTGAATGAATATAAATATCTAGGTTTCTGGATTGACCAGAGATTGACTTTTGAATATCATATTAATGAAAAGGTGAATAAATTAAATGGAAGACTTGGGGCCCTGCAAAGAACAGGTCACTGTATAAATGAACCCGTGAGGGAGTCCATAGTTAATCAAATGTTGGTACTAGTATTAGAATATGAAATAAATATTTATATGTTTGCTAAAGTTTCTGTATTAAAAGGGTTGAAACTAAGTATCATAGGTTGGCTAGATATGCTCTGAGAGCAGACAGGAGGACCCATTATTCACTGTATATTGTACAAGAAGCTAAATTGGTTTACTTTAGAAAGTAAACAAAAAATGGAGTGGGTTAGTATGACAAAGCAACTTTTGGATTTAGGGAGACCATCTTATTTAAAAGAGAAATTACAGAACGTGGAACATTCTTATGGTCTAAGACATACAACAAAATTGAGAGAGTTTAAAATAGCAACACCAAGAACTAGGATAGGGGAAATGTCCTTTGTCTATGCGGCAATGAAGTTTTGGAATGAGTTAAAGATCCAAGAACAGAATATAAATATAGGCTCAAGTGAATGTAATACTGCCTTGAAAGGTGAACTAGCAGTTTGATGTACTTATTTCGACTAGGTAGAGAAGGTTTTATGGAAATGTATGATTGTACGTACTGTATTTTGGATGTATTTGATGTATGTAACTGATCTTTTATTAACACCTAAGACAGGAACGCCTTGTAAATAGGATTTTATCCTAATGGTGCTTAAAATGAGAAGTAATTTTGTATCCTGTATAAAAATAAATGCTTTTTACTACTACCCCCCCCACTACTACTACTACTACTACATTTAGTATCGCTGCTTTTCCTCCATCATCTTCAACTCAGTCCACCTCTTTCTTAAGCAGAAAAATCCCTTCCTTCTTGTCCCTTTTCTCACTTATATAGTGAAAGAAATCCTTCTCCCCTTTCTTAATTCCTTCAGCTATTTGCAGCTTCTTCTGTGCCTTACTTGCCTCACTAGCCAACCTTAGATAATTTCCCTATCCACCTCTTTCTTGGTCTTTCTGAATTTTCTGTAGGCCGTCCTCTTTTCCCTTACTGCCTTGGCAACCCCAGAACTAAACCAGCTGGGTGTTTTGGCCCTTGTGTTCTTCCCCCTGAGCCTAACACACTCATCTGTGGCAACCAGTATTCCTTCCTTCCTTAATGATGGACCACCTTTGGTCCACCCCCATATCTGCTCTGATGCCCACCAGATGGTTCCTTAGAACTCACCCATTTTCCTAAATTCCGCCCACCTGAAATCCAAGATTTTGGTCTTAGTTGGGATGCTTTCCCTGCCCACATCCAACTGGAACCACACTGTGCAATGGTCACTTCCCCCCAGTGGCTCCCTGACCATTATTTCTTGTACATGCTCCCCATTTGTGAGCACCAGATCAAGAATTGCCTCAGCTCTTGTTGGTTCAGTGATGCCCTGAGTCAGGAACCCACTCTGCAGTCCTTACAGGATCCCCTGACGCTTAGCACATGTTGTGGATGGTATGCTTCAGTCCACCTTGGGCAGGTTAAAGTCCCCCACAATTACCACCTCTCCTTTCCCCGCAGCTTCCAATATTTGTGAGATTGATTCCCTGTCTCGCTCCTCACCTTGACTGGGTTGTCTGTAAACCACCCCCAGCCTCACCGTTCTCCCTGTATTGGATCTTATCTGAACCCATAATGCCTCCACCTCCCCTTCCTCTGACTCCTCCATTGTGCAAGTTATTCCCTCTCTGATATAAACTGCCACCCCTTCCCCCTTCCTGACTACCCTGTCCATCTGGTATAGTTTATATCCAGGGATCGCAAGGTCCCAGTTACGGTGTGATGTTGCCCCAGTCTCAGTTACTGCAGCTATGTCCACCCTTCTGTCTGCTAATAGTGTCTGCAGGTCATCCATCTTGTTTCCAAGACTCTAGACATTCAGAGACACCTCCCTCCATCTACAGTCTGATCTTCCTTCTTTTCCCTCTTTTCTTCTATTTACATTTATCCCCTATGTGTGCACCCCTTCACCTACCCTTGTTATGTGTTCCTCACCCTCTTCACCCTTTGTTAACTGTGTATTTGCACCTTCCACCTCCTCCCTCCAGACCTCTTTTATCACTGTGGGGGGGGGGTTCACTGACCACCTCCCTTCACAGTCTGTGGGTCTGCTTACCCACTGCTCCACCGTACTTTAAAGTATTCTTCCAGTTTGTCCCTGAGTACCCTCAAACCCTCTCTACTGAGGTGTAACCTGTTTGGTGAAAAAAATGCTTTGTTTGACCAGGTCTCCTCCCAGTCCCCAATACAGCTGAATGTCTCCTCCCTGCACCATTTCCTCAGCCAGTCATTAAAATCCTCTATTCTTCTTTTCCTAGCTGTGCTTGCCCTTGGTACTGGTATCACCTCTGAAGAGGACAGTTAACTTCCTTCCTCCCTGAAGATCTTCCCTAACTCCCTGAACCTACTTTGCACTATCTCAATCTCCTCCCCAGCTGGATCATTGGTTCCCAAATGTATAACTCAATTAGGTTTTCCTCCAACCTCCCTCACTATTTCTCTTATTCTTGGGCTCACCTTCCCATATGTCATCCCTGGCATACAAACCACTGTTCTGTTTGCATTCGAATCCCCTTTCCTTCCCCAATGAATATCCCTAATTATTGAGTCCTGCATGATCGCCATCCTTCCATCCCCTGCATCTGTGCTCCCAGTCCTTTCTTTCATACCTTCGGTACTAGCAGCTTCCCCACCTAAGTGCTCCCTCTGTGCCCTGGTGAACTTATCTACACATTTACAATTTATTCCCATAAATATTTTTCCATTTCCAATCTGCCCCTCACCTTCTGACTATCTGTATCTGCTTTCAGTTTTCCCTTCCCTCTTCTATTCCTTTTCTCTCCCTCCACCCACCCTCCACTTGATTTGTTTGTTTATTCGCTTAACAGGTAAGCACACTGGAAAACAAAGTTTCTTTTTCAGGTGCGACCCACATTTGCCTGCATATTCTTCCCTGCCCACCCCGATTAGTCCTTCCTCCATACTCCTGCTCTCAAACCTGGCTCAACCTGACCTCCTACCTTACCTCCTGTCGCCCCTTCTCTCCTTCCAGACAGTGGTACAAATCTGTTCAAGTAAAGGCACCCCTTTAGAATTTCCCACCCCGATGCAACTCTCACATTCTCACACCTTCCTCTTACCACTTGCCATTCCTCCACCCTGGGTTCCTTAATCCTCTGAGGAAGAGATACTCCTGTATACTGGGTGCTCCTCCCTACTCTCATTCACTGCCTGATGGCATCACTTCCCTGGGCATCACCCCTTTGTCTTTCCCTCCAATGCTCTGCTCCTCTGACTTCCCACACCATTGTCCCCAGCTCCCATCTGAGCAGCCTTAATTCAGCCCTTAGCTGCCCCATGCTGTTACACACAGGACATCCCCTTTACTCCATATCACCCCCAGAAAGACTGGTGCCCCACAGCTATGATTTATGATTTCGATCTTTGAGTAGTAGTAGTAATTAACTACTACTACTTCTTCAGTTTTTGGGTCCCTCTTAGACTTACTAAAGTGAAGGACAATGCTTCCTAGCTTGAGATCAGCTAAAGGGGCTATAATAGTTGAAAGGTTATGCAAATCTAAGGCTGATGCTTGAGCTTTCTCCTGCTGCTCAATTTTGAAATGGTTTTTCTGATACATTTTGGGTCTGCTCTCTCTCTTTTTGTATTTAAAAAAAAAACATTTTCCAGTCTTTGTATAGTCATTGTACTTGGGCTTGTAATTATGCTTAATGTATTTTGCTTTTATTGTGTAGTTTGTTTAATGTATTCATATTATAATATTGCCCAGGTAGATCTTGAAATAGGACCCTTGTTCCAGTGTTCTTTCCCAGTCATCAAAAATAAGTAAATAAACATTATATAAAATGCCATTGAACTAAAGTGTAATTACACTGTAATACCAAGGGGAATAACACAGGTTGTAGGAAAGGCTACAAATAGTAACTGTATAATATTATTTTAAAGATCAATAAACTACAATATTTTATAGTGTAATAACAGAAGTAATACAGCAGGTTGTTGAAATCGTATAGTTATTACTGTATCATGTTGTAATGAATGTCATGAACTAGAATATAATTACACAGTAATAAAAGAAAGGCTACAGGTAGTCAGGGGATCACTAATGATGTCAGAAGCATGATAGCACTAATCCTACATGTGATCCCATCCCACTAGTCATCCCCTTGTGCCTTCAGCACAAGGGGAGGAGATGCACAGGGTTCTAGTGGAAGCCATTCACAAGATGGACACTAAGGGGGAAGTGATGCTGGTGGGGGACTTCAATTTGATGGATGCTGATTGGAGCATGCTGACTGCAGCTTCAGCTATGAGCAGGGACATCATGGATGCCCTACAGGGGTAATTTCTCAGGTAATTAGTATAACAACCCACTCATGAGGGAGCCTTATTGGATCTAGTACTCACCAATGGGGGCAGTGTTGTAGACATCACGGTATGTGGCCACCTGGGGACCAGTGATCACCAAACAGTGTGATTTAATATAAGAAAACAGTGACAGAGTCATACTACACTAAGGTGAGGGTCCTGGACTTCAAGAAGGCTGGATTTTCAAAGTTGGGGGGAATGCATCAGGGATGCCCTGGCAGGAAAGAGGACTTGGGTGGTGTAAAGGAACAGTAGGTGAGACTGAAAGGTGTCATAATTGAGGAAACATGCCTCTGTGTTAAGCAAGATCAAGAAGCAAATGATTTGATGCCTTTTATTGGACCAACATAGATGCACAAAAAGAAAACAGTGCCTAAGCTTTCGGATTAACCAAGACCTTCCTCAGAGAGTTATGGCAGTTGTTTAGAGAATAGCATTCTAGTAACATCTAGACCATACATAAAAAAACCCAGAAAGAATTCTCATTAGTTTAAAATATCTATTTAAAAAAATTACAGATACAAATTGAAGGAACCAGATTCTACTAGTCTGCTATTGTTGAGCAACCTGTGTTAGGCAAGTAAGCAAAGACAAGAGAAAAAAAAGACCACTATTGTTCTCAAAAGAGGTGACTGAGAAGGAGGCAAGGCCAAAAAAACAAATCAGCATTCAGGAGGTATAAGGAGGCACAGAGGGAGGAGGGCAGGGAAGTGTATCAGGATAAACAGAGGGAGGTAGGGAAAGCAGTCGGTATAGCAAAGGTGCAAACAGAGGAGAGGATAGCCCAGGAAGTGAAGAAAGGGGACAAAGCATTTTTCAGGTATATTAGCGACAGGTGAAAGACCAGGGGAGGACTATAAGACTAAGAGAGAAGGAGGGGAGTGTATGAAGGTAAACCAGGAATTAGCAGAATTCTTAAATATTTTTTTTTCAGTATTCATAGAAGAAGAGGAAGGTGAGGGACCACAGACAAGCAACAGGATCATCAATGTAAGGGACAGGGACACCAGTCCATTTATGGAGGACAGAGTCCTGCAGGAACTTGCAGAACTGAAATTGGACATGGCGATGGGGCCAGACAGGATACATCAGAGGTTACTGAAGGAGCTAAGATAAGTGTTGGGAGCTCCTCTGGTAGTCCTGTTCAACCACTTGCTGTTGAAGGGAGTAGTTCCAGAGGACTGAAGGAGGGCAGCTGTACTCCCAATTCACAAAAGTGGAAGTAGGAGGCTGGCAACTACAGGCTGGACAGCCTGACTTCAGTGGTGGGGAAAGTAATGGAATCACTACTGAAGGAAAGGATTGTGGAATATCTTGAATCCAACGGCTTACAGGATCCAAGGAAGCATGGATTTTACAGTGGGAAAGTCATGTCAATCCAACCTGATAGATTTCTTTGATTGGGTGACCAGGGAAGTAGATCAGGGTGGAGCAGTGGATGTGGCCTACTAGATTTCATTAAAGCCTTCAACACTGTATCACATAGGGGACTTGTAAACAAGCTGGGCAGCCTGGGAGTGGTTTGAGAGGTGGTAAACTGGGTTCGAAATTGGTTGAGGGATAGTCGAAAAATGGTGGTGGTAAATGGAGTTTACTCTGAGAAGGGGAAGATGATTAGCAGGGTGTCCCAAGGATCAGTACTGGGGCCAGTCCTCTTAAATGTCTTTATCAGTGATATTGCAGAGGGGCTAGAAGGGAAGGTATGCCTTTTTGCAGATGACATAAAGATCTACAATAGGGTTGACACTCTGGGGGGGGCGTGGAAAAAAATGAGGATGGATGTAAGAAAGCTTGAGGAGTGGTCAAGAGTGTGGCAACTAAGTTTCAAAGTGAAAAAGTGCAAAATCGTGCACTTGGGGCACAGAAACCTGGGGGCAGATTACATGATGGGAGGAGAGGTACTGACAACCACCAAACAGGAAAGGGACCAGGGGAGAATCATATCTAGTGACATAAAAATGGCCAAGCAGTGTGACAAGGCAGTAGGAATATCTGGTGGGAAGCAGGGGTGCATAAAGAGGGGTATCACCAGCACAGAGATGGAGGTGGCAATACTGCTGTACAAATTTTGGTGAGACCTCATCTAGAGTGCTGAGTCTAGTTCTGGAGGCCACATCTCCGGAAGGACATAGAGTGGAGGCGGTCCTGAGGAGGGCACCTAAAATGGTGCAGGGTCTGCACCAAAAACCTTATGAGGAGAGACTGAAGGACCTCAATATGTACATCCTGGAAGAGAGGAGGGAAAGTGGGGACATGATAGATTTTCAAATACCTCATGGGTATAGATAAGATACAAGAGGGAAGCATTTTTCAGAAAAAAAGACGTTCAAGAATAAGGAGTCGCTGGCCTGGTGGTGCTGGGGGTTGAGGTACTGGACGCACACCTCATGCCACGCCGGTGACCAGGGTTCAAGAATAAGCCTGGGTTGTTGGGGGTTGGGGGAACAGAGAGGATTGAGTGTCTGTAGACTGCTCTCTTCTCTCTGGGGAGGGATTCAGGGACTGTCTGATGCAACAGCATCACCTGATGGAGACCAGATGATGTGTGCATGTCTAGCACTACAGTAGAGGGAACGGAGTTGCGGCAGATGTAGCGATATCATTGCACATCCAAACTCTGGAGAAAGAGAAGGGACAGGGGAAGCAGCTACAATAGAAAAAAACATGGCTTGTGGATAGGCGATGGTACCTACATCCACCCGAACACACTCCACCACCAGTGGCACTCCTCTCCTGGGCTGAGCCCAGCCCAGCTCAAATTTCACATAAAGTGCTCTGGGCAGATAGGGCGGCCCTATCTCGCTGAGCTTAGAGCTGGTGGGGGGATAGCCAGGCTGGTGCCAGGAACAGGAGGCCTCTCAGGCACCGAGGTAGAGTTGAGGGCACTGTAGGATGCCCAAGAGAGTTCCACAGAGCCGGTGAATAAATAGAGTTAAAAATAAAAAAAGAATAAGGAGCCATACTGTGGAGCTTGAGGTGGTAAACCAGGGGAAACGTGGGACACTATGTCTTCACAGAAAGGGTGGTGGATGTACGGAACAGCATCCCAGAAGAAGTGGGGGGAGCAAAAATGTTAACGGAATTCAAAAATTCATTGGACAGGCATACGGGAACCTTATTGGTTAGGAAAGGGAGGGTAAAGCCAGAGAATAATTAGGGTCTGAGGTATTACAGTAGGTAGAGAAAATGGGCAGGCTATGTGAGCCAAGCAGTGCCTATCTGCCATTCATTTCCATGTTTCTACGTGTCTAATCCTGGGTAGCAAGTGCCCTACATAAACAGAGTAACTGGGTGTTTTTCCTCTGTATATCTAAATTAAATGTTCTTCAAAATATAGTGGCGCTAGACAGGATGCAATGTAGTAATGCTGCAGTATATCACTAAATGCTGCAGTATGCTGCAGGGAACAGTGTAATTCAATGGCAATTAAACCCTTTTGTCATGTAATGTTTTGTGCCATGTCTTTTACTGCAAGTTACTGCATTGCATCATGGCTGGCTCCACTGCATGCACAAGCATACCATATAATACTGCTCTAGCCCCAAAAAGGCACTGAGCAACAATATTTGGTGTCTGCAGCAGCCATGAGTAAAAATGTTTTATGTAATCTCACACCTTATTAGCATGGCTAATTCCACATTTCCAAACAGAAACATGCCCTTCAAAAATAGATGGGCAAGTGTGCATGCAACAAGCCACACATGGGGGGGGGGGTTCAGGGGGCAAAGCCCCCCAAATTAAACAAAGTGTTCATGGGTGGATTTATGCCAACCGCAGCTGCAGTTGACATAAATCCATTGCTGTAATATCGGTCGATAAAATATTTGTTGAACCAGCATCGTAGAGTCCATCCTTCCACCTCAAAAGTCACCTCAGACAATGGCTTTAATTAGCCTATGCATTGAGTGAGTGTAGCAAAAACAAAGCCTGCTTGCATCATCATCATGGGATCCCTCAGAGAGGGAGAATGGGATGGGATCTCCCTCCCGATGTATCAAGGAAGGATAGGAGGGCACTTGACATTGGTGTGGATAGACACAACTGACACTGTGGGATCATGGTATGGAGCCAAAGCAATCAGTGGCAGCAGGGAGTTACAGAGGAAGGTAGGCAGACTAAGGGGAGAAATAAATCACTGCTGAAATGTGATTCCAAGCCACAGAGAGCACCAGGTATCCGTCAGGTCCAGGTCTGGGCTGAATCCATCCTCCACAGGACTAACATAAATGTATAAATACAGTGGTTCACTAGTCTGATTTGCAGATTAAATATGGGCTTTAAATGTGCATATTACATATATAAATTACTTGGTTGAAAGACATTTAGACAGTTAAACCTTTCCCAGTTTAAATTTCAGCAGGTTAGACCCAAGACTGGGAAAAAGGTTTCTCTGTTCCATGTCTGACTCTTCTTACTCATCAAAAATTGCTTTTCTTGCCTTACTAAAAAAAAAAAAAACATAATAAAACTGGATTTGCTGTTCATTGTTGTGCTAAGGCACTGCCACATGTATTTCATTTTTGTTGTTCTAGAAAGGAAGCTAGACAATACTGCCTACTTTCAGCCTCATCGGGGGGGGGGGGCATACAAATGTAAACCAAATGAAGCTGAAACGGATTAAGCTGTTGGCGGTATTTTTGTGAATGAGGGAAATCTTGCCAGGACAGCAGGAAATTCCTCTACTCTTTTCAAAAAATGCTTAGGGATCTTTAACGTACACGTGAACAAACTATTTCTAAACAAGTCATACTTACCATGTTAGCATATGGGTCCCGCCTATGCCACGATATCTCTGTTTAAAAGTTAAACCCTTCTGATATGACTGTCCATAACACCAACTGCAATAATACTGACACTACTGGCAATGCTTTTAACTCTCACTTTCTCTGATTTAACCAGGTTTGAGAATCTAATGTTGTGCTGCCCTGATTATCTTTCCCCACCCAGTCGCCCTTCCATCCCACCACTGCAGCTTCATGCTGTTTCTCACAGTGAGGTCCTGTGACTACTAAAATCCTTCCCAACCAGTGGGAGTACTGGCCCCGATGGCCTAGAGCCTAAACTATTTATGATTGCTCCCCCCTTTCTTGTGTTTCCAGTTACCAGGCTATTCCATCTGTCCCTCACCACTGCCACTGTTCCTAAAAGCTGGAAGTTGGCCAAGTGTATCCCGGTGTTTAACAAGCATTTGTCAATGCCGAATGTTTGCTTGCTGGCATTAGCACTGGAAGTGCAGCAGTTAGATGCAGAATAGGAATGGCAGTGAAGTAGTGAACTGACGCCAGCCCCACCCCGCACCCTGCAGAGATGGGCAGGTATTGTGGTTTGCCTTTGGGTTATCACCAGTAACGCTCACATTATTTCACCTCACCCTACCCTGCAGACACCAGCAAGTGTCAAGGTGTGCCTTGGGGTGTTCAGGCTTTACACTCACCCCATTCCATAAGGAAATATGTTGAAATGGGTGCAGTATAGGAGAAGGGGGTGAACTTTGGGGCTGAAGAGTCAAAGGCACAACTCGATGCCTGTCACTGGCTGCAGGGTAGGGGTGCAATGGTGTGAGCACTACTGTTGACAATCCCAAGTCACACCCCTGACGCCTATCATTCCCTACAGGGTAGGGCGTTATGGTAAGAAACCCTAATGCCCAGGGAGTTTCTTGGTATTTTCACTCCAAGGTTTCAACAAGGGCTTTTTGTGACCTCACCGCATGAACAGTGACACTATCAGTTCATTAGCCAAAAGGTGATTTTGCACTGCAACTACGCCATTTGGTGCCACAGGTGTGAAAACACACTTCAGGCAGGATGTCAAAAATGACAGCTGTACTGTTCATGAGGAGGTGTAAAAAAATCATAATGTTGAAAATCTGGAGTGAAAATATGAAAACAATTGGTGAAGTCACAAGCGTGCATAGAAACTGCTGAATGGACACTCATAATGCAATTATGTTGGAGATTTTTTTATGCCACATTTTCAACATAGGCATTTTGGGACCTCCGTTCATGAACAGTGGCACTGTGATTTTCTTAATCTGTCCTGA
Organism: Neoceratodus forsteri; assembly: GCA_016271365.2. Lineage (NCBI taxonomy): Eukaryota > Metazoa > Chordata > Ceratodontiformes > Ceratodontidae > Neoceratodus > Neoceratodus forsteri. The sequence goes on from CM057454.1 coordinate 1,317,341,415, forward strand.
ACATTGATTTTGCACAGCTACCATGCCCATTGTGTGCCACAGGTGCGAAAACATGTTTTGGGCAGGATGCGAAAAATGACAGCTGTATTGCTCATAAGATGGCGTGCAAAAATGACAATGTTGAAAATCTGGAGTAAAAATATAAAAAATTAGTGAAGTTATGAGTGTGCGTAGAAACTTTGCAATGCATGCTGGTAACAAAGTCATTTTTTTGAATTTGTTCACCAAATCTGCAACATAGGCTTTTTGGGACCTCTCCTTATGAATACTGTCACTGTGATTTTCTTACTCTGCCCCAAACATTAATTTTGCACAGCAACCACACCATTGTGCGCCACATGCACAAAAACACATTTCAGGCAGGATGTGAAAAATGACAGCTGTACTGTTTATAAGGAGGTGTGGAGAAATGGCAATGCTGAAAATCTGGAGTGAAAATATTAAAAATTCTCAACGTTATGAGCGTGTGTGGGAACTGTGCAATGCATGCTTGTAACACAGTCATTTTTGGGAATTTTTTCACCAAATTTGCAATATAGGCTTTTTGGGAGCCCACCTCATGAACAGTGATGCTGTCATTTGGTTAATCTGTCCCGGAAGGTGATTCTGCACAGTGACCATGAAATCACTTTCGGGACCGAATAATAACTTAACAGTGACTGAGTTCATGATGTGGTGCCCCATGAACCCCATGTTGAAAATTTGGTGCCAAAAGTTGCAAAAATGGGTACAATATCCACCTAAGTTGAACCCCCCAATTTATGCCATTATACAGCTTACCGGCATTTCTTCAGTTCATGGTCGGCTTTGAAGAGTGCAGATGTGTTCCCACTCCACTGAAGATCATTGCACCAGACTTCGGAAGTAAGTATGGGGAGAGGGGGGTGCAGGGAGGTAGGGTGCACAGAGGGTGGGTCCGGGTTGAGGGACGGGACCTGATGGCAAGGAACCATTTTCTGTGTTTCAAATTATAAAAAAAAATAATAATAAAAAAACACTGCTGACTGTTTTCTGTTTTTTTACAGGTGTAAGAGTTTGGGGGGTCATGTTTAGTCACACTGGGGTGGGCCTCAGTGTGGCACACAATGGGGTGGGGCAGAGGCAGAAAAATGCTGACGCAATGTGGGGGGGTTAAACATGCCAACAAGGGGATTGGGCACCCCGTCGACAAGTGTGTCTGTGTTTGGGGAGATGATGCCAAGGGGGATTGGGCACCCCCTTTGGCAGACTGGAGACAGTGCACTGAAGTCAACGGGGATTGGGCTCCCCCATCAGTAAATGTGTCTGTGTTTCGGGGGGGGGGATGATGCCAATGGGGATTGGGCACCCTCCTCGGCAAACAAAACACAGCAAAGGGGCACATATGCTGACAGGGATTGGGCTCCCCTATTGGCAAACAAACTGGGGAGGAGGCATACTGACAGGGGGATTTGGCATCCCTGAAGTCGGCTTGCTAGTGACTGAGAGGTGGATGGCAACAGCCACCACCTAGTGTATTGAAATGTTACACCAGGCAAGGCATGTCCTGCAATGACGGAGAGCTCCCTCATTGCAGTGGCAAAATAGCTTCAAGTTGGTGGCATGCTTGCAGGCTACTGTCATAGCCAGCATGCTCCTTCATTGGTGACACGCAGACAAGCCACAAAAAGCAGTGGAGGCATTGGCCACAGCACTGCCGCACCTCCACAGCTTGCTTCTCCAGCAAGCTGCCACAACATGTTTCTTACACTTGTGCACAGGCAAACATAAAAAGGGTGACTCAAAAAGCACTGAGAACTACCAGCCCTCGCAATCCTGCCAATTCTAAGCAAACTGCTGGAAGAACTTATGGCATCCCGGTCACAGACCACCTTCACAAACATAATCTGCAGTCTTCACACAGCAAGAATCCAGGCAGGCTCATAGCACTACCGCTGCACTTGTCCAACTTACCAATGATGTTAAAACTGCGATGGACAAGGGGATGTTAGCTAGAGCCATATTCATAGACCTTACCAAAGTGTCCAGCCTGGTTAATCACACACTACGTAAACTGTCATCCCTTCATATTTCCCCCACTGACATCATTTGGTTCTCCAGTTATCTTAATGACAGGCAACAATTTAAGTTTAGTAAGGCCAATTTTGCCCTAACTGCCATTAATGGTGGAGTTCCCCAAAGCTCCATCTTGGGCCCGTTTCTTTATTCCCACTTATTAATGACACCTCGAATGCCCCCTTCTCACAGTAATACCTTACTTTATGCTGATAACATGGTGCTTCACTCTAGCTCCAAGGGATTGATGAACATCAATGCCAAGCTCAGTGCTGTCTTTGACAGAGTTCAGACCTGGTTAGTCCAAAATTGCCTTGTCCTAAATTCTAGCAAGACCCAGGGCATGCTCTTTGGGTTCACACATACATTTATTTATTTGTTGTATCAGTATTACAGTCCTTTGAGTCAGGGACTCATTTCCAAAGGCTCCACATCATATGTAGAACAGGATACAATACAGACAGTGATTGAGAAACCAAAATGCAGTGCAAGGTCAATACTGCAAGTGATGTCATACAGAGAATTAATGAACTATATATAGTTGCTGTGTTGGGTAAGTTACTTTTTCTGTTACTTTCTATTTCTTTTAGAAACTTGATCCAGGAAGTTCAATGCAGTCACTAGCAAGGAAGGAGATGTACTAGGAAAAAGTAATACACCTGACAGTTAACAGTTACTTCTTTTTATACAAAAACAATACAAAAATAATAAAAAACTGTAACAGATGACATTTATTTGAAAGTAATAGGTTAGTTACAAGTTACTTTCAAATAAATGTAATCAGTTACAGTTACGTATTACTTCTGTATAAAAAGACATAATGTAACTGTAAGGTGTATTACTTGTTCCAGTACTTCTCCATTCTTACTAGTGACTGCACAGAGCTTTCTGGAGCAAGTTTCCAAAAGTAATAGAAAGTAACAGAAAAAGTAACTTACCCAACACTGTACAGTTGAGGGGATAAGACACTATTACAGTGGTAGTGTGCTAGGAAGTAACAGTACAGAGCAGAGAGTTCACAAGTAATATGATATATACTATGTTGGCTGATCAGAGAGAGAAACATATACATCAGAATAGCTAAAACAATGTTGTGCCTCACAAGTAGTGCAATAATTAAACCTATACATCGGTGAAGCTAAGACACTTTCTTGCATCACAAGCAGTGCAATAATTAAACCTATACATCGGTGAAGCTAAGACACTTTCTTGCATCACAAGCAGTGCAATAATTAAATCTATACATCGGTGAAGCTAAGACGCTTTCTTGCATCACAAGCAGTGCAATAATTAAACCTATACATCAGTGAAGCTAAGACAATTTCTTGCATCACGAGCAGTGCAATAATTAAACACCATAAAAAGGGTGGTAATGGTCATCTAGACCCAGCATAGTCAGGAGAGGAGCTACGCTAGGCAGGGCCAGTCAACACAGTTGGCAGGATTAGGTGCAGTTACAGTTGCGGGAGGCAAAGAGGTGGGTTCGGACAGCTGTTTTAAATGGACCAGTCCTTTATTCAGAAGTGATGTTAGGAGGAATGGTGTTAAACCATGAGGGGGCTCTGTAGCAAAAAGACCTCTGTGCCAGGGATGTCCTGACTCTGGGCACAAGAAGTGAGGTCTTGACAGCGCTGTGGATGGAGACAGATGGGAGGAATGGACTGTGTAATGTGGCCAGGTCAGGTGGGGTCAGGCCTAAAATAATGTTGTGGGTGAAAAGACAGGTCTGGTAGTGTAGCCTCTCATCAAAGGAGAGTATGTTTGCCAGGGTGTATAGGGTACAGGTGTTGGTGAGCCTGTCGGACCCAGTGAGCAGTCAACATGCTTTATTGATAGAGAGCTTAACTTTGTGCAGAGCAGTGTTGTCAGCTGCACTGCGTACCAGAAGTCCATAATCCACCTGGGATAGGACTGAGGAGTTGATTGCTAGTCTCAGAGCTTCCAGGGGAAGACAGGTCCTGTGGCGGTATAGTAAACCAATGCGAGAGTTGATAGCCCAGCAGAGAGTGAGGGTATGATCATGAAATGTGAGAGTGGAGTCAAAGACTATTCCCAGGTATTTGTAGGTACTAACCTGTTCTAGAGGGTGGAGGGAGCAGGACAGGACTGGTAGAACGGCACCTTTGTGTTTATTTTGGTTGTGCGTGAAAAGCATGGCCTTAGTTTTTTTCAGGTTGATAACGAGCCTGTGGTCTAGGAACCAATGTTCAGCCAGGGTAAATGAGTTTTGTAAGGTGTGTTGAAGGTGGGCAGGGTCAGGGTGGGATGCAAAAATGACAACATCATCTGCATAAAGGAGTGTGTTCTCAGAGCAGGCGTTGGGCAGTGTATTCAGATACAGGCTAAATAGTAGTGGCCCAAGGATGGAGTCTTGGGGGACTCCAGACTGGACCAGTTGTGTGAGGGTGACCATGAGATGAGGATAGCAGACCATGTCGAAAGCTTTCGGCAGGTCTATAAAGACTGCTCTGGCAATATGCTCTTTGTCAAGTTCAGTGTGTATGAAGGTAGAGAACTCAAGGAAGGCAGTGGTGGTGCTGAAGCCCCAGCAGAAGCTGTGGTGCTCCATGCAAAGAAGGTTATGGGTGGTGAGGTAGTAGACTATTTGAACAGTGACTATTTTTTTTAAAGGTTGGGGGGGTAGATATTGGTCTGCAGTTCCCAGGACTGGTATGGTCACCACTCTTGTGTACTGGGGTGATTACTGCAGTTTTCCAGGTAAGGGGTAACTGACCCAGCAGTGTGATTGAGAAAGTCAGTTAGGGGGATGAGAACTACTTTCAGTGAGAGGTGTAAGAATCTGGGATTAATGGAGTCATTGCTGTGGCTGGCACCATTTAAGGCTTTTAGCAGGCAGGGCTTAGCTTCATGTGGAGACAAGACTCAGAAATGGAATGGAGGGTAAATGAGGGGGGTTTGGGGGTGTTCAGAAGCAGAATCAAAGAAGTTTTGTGGGAGTATTGCTGTGAGGACTAAGAAGGTGTAAATTAAGCCATTGGCAATACATTGAGGGTCTCTGGTGATGGAGCCACCGATGTGTTGGGATGGTGGTGGGGACTGGGTTTTCCCATTAAGTTCTTTAAGGTTGTCCCAGAACATACAAGCAGAACCCCAGGAGGAGGCAAGAGTGTTCCTATAATAATCAGCTTTAGCCTTGTGGATAGCCCAGGGGCACTTGTTTTGTGCAGCTCTATAGGCTTGCCAATCAGCTGGTTTTCTAGACTCGAGGGCCCAGTGCCAGAGATTATCCCTGAGATGCAACTGTGTGATGAGGGTGGGGTGATCCAAGGGGAGTCATGCTTCTTAGCTGGCGCTTTGGAGAGAGGTGCGTAGGTGTTGCAGGTTGACTTAAAGGAGAGTACAAAGTAACTGAGGGCTGTGTCTATGATGGAGGCAAGTCTTACAGGGAACCAAACCCAGCAGGCAAGATGTTCGTGAAGTCGAGCCAGATTATAGGCTTGCACCACTGGGTTAGACATCCTCTGCTTAACTGGCTCCCCCATCTCCACGGCTTGACTCTTTCAAATAAAAACATAGAAACATAGACTTTGATGGCAGATAAGGACCACTTGGCCCACTCAGTCTGCCCATTTCCCTACCTAATGGATAAGCTGCAGATCCTAGTTAATCAACAGCCTATCTAGGCCTCACCTTTGATCCTGCCCTAGAATTTACATTGCTTATCTTGAACATCTGCAGGTCTGTAAATTCCAAGCTTGGGCTTACCTGCAGAATCAGTTATGCCTTGACACTTGCTGCTAGGGTAGCAATTGCCCAGGGAGTCCTGCTCCCTAGCCCCTCATAGGGGCTCATCTCATTTTACCAGACCAGTCCTTGCAACCTATCTAAATAGAATGTCACCTACAATACCAACCACTGCATGTTACACTCCAGTCTTGGTTGGCCCCCCCACCCCCACCCTAGTACCTTTATACCTTAAGCAGTGTTATTGACAACATCAACAGGTCATCTAGACCTACCACGCTTGCTGCTCTGTTAACACCTTCAGACCAAGTCTACACCATGCATTCCAATGATCTGTCTCTGCCGGCCATACCGAAGTGCTCCTCTAAAATGAGTGAGCAGGCATTTGACCCATTTGCACCAGGGGCTTGGAACTCCCTCCTTCCTTATCTTTGCATTTGTCAGCTCCACCCTATTTTCAAACAGGCTCTAACCAGAGCCAATACAGCTGTGGTGAGCTTGAAGAAGATCCAAGGAATAAGCACCGCTGACAGAACTACACATGCACAGCACTTATGCATTCGCAGTTGCATTGAGTGGCATACTGCCATTCCCAAGATGGTGGCACTGGCGGAACTGCACATGAGTGTGCAGTGCACATGCGCAATTCTAGTCCAGAATGCTGAAGTAGCAGCCAAAATAGTGCCACTGTAACTCTACAGTGAGTGGGAGTGACTGTGGCAGAATGTTTCAAGCTCTGTTAGACTATCAGAAGGATACTTCCAAAAGTCTAATGGAAGCGCGTCATGGTCACTTATTTTCAGAGCGACACCAAAACAGCTGCAAGCTCCACCCACAGCTGTAAAATGAGCTTCACAATTTGCTGTATTTCGCATATAAATGCTCTTGTTCTGACTTTTTTTGGTATTACTGCTTTGTAAACTCATAACCTTTATACTTTGCATATGTCGCACCACAGTATTATTGCTCTTATTACCTTGGACCCATTGTGATTTTGATTTTGGGCTGCATCACGTTATTGTGCTCTAATTGTTTCTTGTTTCTGCATTTGTTGATCCTTCCTTTCTCTTTGTAACTCTTTCATATAACATGTTATGTACTGTATTTGGTATTTTTCTGCTTTTTTGTAATCTTGCAACTGCTGCTTTTGTAATTTCAGCTGACTTTGTAATCGCCTGGGTCATGCCTGAAAATAGGCATTTTCTTGTCTAGTGCACCTACCTGGGCATTAAAAATGAAATAATATAGTTACATTTAACAGCCGCTGTTGCTTTTCCTTCTCAAGTCACCCTAGAACTCATCTCTGCAAATTGTGCCCAAGACCCCTTGATACTTCACCTTTGTGTAAAACTCTCTTTGCCAAATAAACAACCTACTACTGTTTAGCATGACCTCCTGTAAATTACCTTTACAGTTAAACCAAAAGTTAACTCAAAGCCAACTATCATACTTTCTGAGAGAGACTAGCTAATGAGTAATTCAAGAGATTCGCACATGAACAAAAGTAAGAGAGAGAGGCCCTGGTCTAGCTCAGGGCACAAACCACAAAAATCAGCTCAGACTTTGGTTTAAAATTTCATCAGAAGGAATGCACATCCCAACAGTACAGCATCCCCTATGTACTGCACTCAGGTGGCAGCATTTATAGCAAGAGCCTAATCCCAGTGTAGGACTAGAACCCATGACTTTCTGGCACAAAAGGAAATGTGCTACCAACTATGCTACACTGACACCCAATGACAATGTACTAACATAAAGATACAGTGTGTGCTACAGATACTGATGCTTATCTTTTTTCCTTTTTTTTTGGCAACAGGGAGCCCACTAAGCCCAAGGCCTGTTTTCAGGGGTGACCCAGGGGCATTGAAGAGGTTAAGTGACTTGTTAGGGTCACACAGCATGCAAGTGGAGATTGTGGGAATCAAACCCTGGACTGCTGGATGTACCAGGCTCATTCACATCTCACTACTCCAACCTTTAAGCTTTACTGCCAGCTTCATTAATCAAATGCTGGCCAGTATGATGACTGAATCCATGGCCTTGATGTTATTTGCACCACGCTCTCACCAGCTGAGCTAAATGGCCACGTATGGCCCACTACCAGAACACAAAGCCATAAAGATGTGTCCAGAAGCAATTCCATGAACAAATGTGGTAGGGAAAGCCAGTGGACCCCCCCCACAACAGTACCCTTCAGTCTATTTTGCAGTATTTTGAACACTAGATGGAGTCATGGAGGACTCTTGAAAATAAAATATGTCACTTACCTGTATATTGAGACGGCCTCGGTGGGCACCTAGTCCATAGCGGCTGTAGCTGGATGCTCGCAGCTGAGTGTCTACGACCCTCAGAGACTCCAGTCCCAGTGGAGGGCACTCTTAAAAAGAAAGGATGAATATGTTTCACAGCACCATTCAATAAATATTGTGATATGCAACAAGAGAAAGCTCCCATACCATTCAACAGTACAATTCAATACATAGTCATTCAGACAGTGTGCACCCAATAAGAGATATTTAGGCTTCAATTTCATTGTACTATTCAATAAATGCAGTCATACTAACAGAATGCTCTTACATCATTCCTTACACAGAAACATAGAATTTGTAGGGAGATAAGGACCGTTTGGCCAAGCTAGTCTTCTCCATTTTATTTTTCCTGCCTGTGTTGTTAACGCAGACCCTACCTGATCACTTACTATTCCCCCTCTCCTACTTTCCTGCAAGCTTTCCCTCATGCCTATCCCATACATGCTTAAAAAACCCACCATTGTTTTCACCCCCACTACTTCTGCTGGAAGATTGTTCCAGGCATTCACCACTCTTTCACTGAAGAAGTATATGTGTATGTCCTCAAATCCCTGCTAAATTCTGTCCTTCCAGCATCATCACGTGCGTTGCTCTCGATTTTTATGGGGCATCACACACCTCAGGTGTGCATAAAATCCTCTTTATACACACTTCCCCATGCATTTTAGTTCCACTAAGAAAGGAAGTAGATAGAAAAGCAACATCAATAAATTTTAGGGAAGGCAAACACTCATTAAATGTAGGCTTTCAACCAGAAATAATATGATGCAAAAAGGGCTGATAGTGTCTCATTAACACCAAACCAAAATGGAAGATGAGTTACAAAACAACAGGGTCAAATGTTTCCCAAGCATCTCTGCACTGTTGTTTAAAGAAAGAAGAAAAAACAATCAGATTTATCTTCATAGCAGAAAAGTTGCCAGTGCATCTGAAATGGATCTGACTACAAATATTGAGATTACTGGCTGGGCAGCCATACACAACAAGCCTGTGCTATGCTGTCACAGAGGGGCTCCGATTGCATAAGACCTCAAGAGTGAAGCTCTAGTGGTCTGATGAATCAGAAGCCTGAAGTGGTAGCACAGGCTGGTTGGGTATGTGGCTGTCCAAGCAGTGATTTTTTTCAGTCTATAGTTTATTTTTATTTTTTTTTTTCAGAGTTAGAGGAGCCTCGACTGAGCCACAAATGTAAAAGTAGAGCCATCCAGAGACTCCAGCCAAAATGATTGTGCAACAAACAATAATGTTTTAAAAGCCATATGTTAAAAAGAAAAGGCACTGAAAAGCTAACACAGGACTAATATGTGTTTGTTTTCTGGAGAGTCTGTGTCTGGTCAGTCTTTTTCTCCCCTGCAAGGTGGCTCAGCAGCTTTGCTTTTATAAAATAAAACACCAAGTGCTCGGTGGTTCTCAGCACAGACAGCTCATAGATTTCCAATCAGCTGATATGTTGTTGTACCACAGAAGGGTACAATGACATCCCATGACCTCTGAACTTTGGTACAACAACATTTCAATAAGGATGGAAATCCATACGAAACAAGGTCCCACTATATACTGCATAACAAACTCAAACTTAACTCTGCGTACTAAACCAAGTGGATCAGCTAGAACAGCTATTATTGTGCCAGCAGCAGCTCAGAGTAAAAGGAAACTCTTGATCCAAACATCTAAGAAAAAAGGTCCTTAATTTTTTATTCTTTAAGTGTCACATCTTTTCTAATGTGGCAAAGTAACCCAAGATAGGATAAAAAGTGTTACACTGGTAAAGGCGAAACCAATGAACACAGGGCCACGTTCACTGTATTATTTCCAACCAGGTGCTATATAATTTAGCAGACTACATCCCTCATTTACAAAAGGGTAGCACTGTAGCACATCTATCACCATGTTAGCACTGCACTAATTGAGAACAGCAGGGCTGGACAGGAGCCATGTTTAAAGGCCCCCCCACCAGTGTTTTGCACTAACTTGATAGCATGGATGTGCAGACTATATCACTGCACCAATACAATGAGAGATTCCCCCTTGCATATAGGGCACAATGGTATAGTCATAGGTTTTGATAGCGCTAAACAGCCTCTAACACAGCACTGTTTAATGCTTTCAAAACCTTACTGTTATTACTGTGCACAGTGGTGCATGAACACCACCCCCTCTGCAGTCAATTGCCAGGTAGCAGACTGACAACATGTCCCTTCCACCTCAATCACCATCAATATGCACCATCAATATGTGTCTTTCTTTCTTCTATCCATGCATCTAGTGGGCCCCTATTCCTTGATTGCTCTAAATATGCCTCTAATACAGGTGTACTGTATATATACAAATCTTTATTTATCCAGGCAAAACACCATTGAGACAACTCATTTGCAAGGTGGACCTGAGTTGAGAAATAATACAATTCAAAGCAAAAGGAAGTAATATACAAACACAAAGGCTGTAGATGCACAGCAGCAATTAAGTTACAGAATTCTCAACATATACATAACAAGAAAGTAAGGGATACATACGTACAATATTTAGGTAGAACACAAAAACACGCAAATACAGTATACGCCACTTGTAACAGACTAGAATGTCATTAGTGATCACGTCCGTTACAAGCGGCATCCATTACATCTTAAAACACCGAAATGCCGAAAGAAAGAAGCAAACAAACAGAGACACACAGTAACAAAGTTAGGAAACCCGAAGGTTAAGATTTACAGCTCTTTTTGTGCCTGTATGGTTGGATTTTTTTTTAGCACTGGAAGCCATACCAGACACTGTGTAACCTTTATTTCATAAAATAAAAAAATGCAATGTGCTGTACTATGTCCCATTTTAGAGTTCACTGGTAGTAAAAATCTCCCTAGTCATCCAAACGGTCTTGTTGTTCTTATAGATGACAGAGAGGTAAAGAACATCACGGAAGCACCGAGGCGGGGCACTCTTCCCAATGACTAAAGGAATTTTTTTATCCGAGCCTGTCATGTTACAAGTTAACAAGACCATTATACGCTCCTTGGCTTTTTTCAGACCTAGAAGTGCATCAGACCTAAAAGCTAGTGTACCATACCCGATGCACCTGAAATAAAGCCCGGTCTCGTCAGTGTCAAATCATATCTGGGCTGTAACCTGACAAAAATCTGTGGTAACACGTCCTGAAGCCAAGCATCTGCAGAACCATGGTCTGCATTTAACTTTTCTCCATGGATTTTACAGAAGCATATGTTATGGCATTTCTTCCAACGACTTAGCCACCCATCAGTTGCCTTAAAGTTAGTTTTACCTAGAGCAGCTGCAAGGCTATCAGCCTTCTGAAGAAGTAGAGGGCCACTTATCAATGCATCTCTGCCGTGGATGTTTGTAAACCACCGGAGAAGCGCGGATTCAACATTGTTATCTTTACCTTGTCTCTTGCGCTTACGGTCTGGGTTTTGGTTACTATGCCAGTCAGCAAGCAACTTGTCATGGTTTTTTAACAAATCTGACACTGTAGACTGGGGAACAGCAAAGTGAGTGCTTAAATCTCTCACGCTTAGTTCAGGGAGCTTATCAATTTCATTAATAATCTTGATTTTTCGTGACAAGGGAAGACATGTTCTCTTACTCGGCAGCACTATCTCAGGACACTAACCTCTGGAGACATGCTACAGGTGCACAGCTCGGTCTAAGAAAAATAATTAGCATGTCTGGGAGTGTTTGGGGGCTATTTAAGTAGAGTTCGCTAAACAATTAGCACCTGGTGTTAATCATATTTAACTGCCAATGGAGCAAGTTGTGTTAGAAGCCATTAAAAGCCTTGTTATAAGCTGTGTGGAAGACGGAAACTAGGCATCAACTGCTCCCACAGGCAGATGTTAAATGCGGAAATACAGGTCTACTACATCAGTTAATTTTGACACAGGGAAAGATGGCAAGTGGCATTTGGCAATCACACTTTGTCCACTACATGCGGCTGTCCGTTACAGTTGTGTCCATTACAAGTGACGCATACTGTAATACAGAAAAGTATGTACACTTCCCACAGTGGATGAAGTAAAATGGGGGTGTATGTTAGACTGGGGGGTGCCAACATGGTTAAATTAGCAAAAACATTTGCAAGATTCCTTAAATGCCCTAACAAAGAGATTTTTAAAGTAGGGTATTTTTACTGGCAGTATGATTTTTAGGGTTTTTTTTTGCACATTATTCCATAGGATGGGGAGAGAATGACCTATGACCACTTTGCCAAAACGTGTTCTATCCTTGGGAATAATAAGGGAGGTATAAGAAAGGCTTCTAAGAGGGTAACTCCTTGCCAGGTAGATAGGTAGGCAATCAGTAATGCATCTAGGAAGCTTGCCGGTGATGGCACTAATGGTCCAGAAGATTGCATTTTTGTGACATCTGAAGCTAACAGAACTCCAACCAAAAACAGAATAAAAGGTACAGTGATGAGTGAAGTATGGGGCACCAGTAATATATCCCTGGCATCATGTGCCCACCCCACACACACAAATCATTAATATGCCTCCAACATATTGGTATCTCATATGCCTGGCATCCAGTGTTGCCCACGCCTCCTGATCACCATACATATCCCTCTGACAGAGGTCTATCTATTATCTATGGCAGCCAGTTTTCCCACCACTGACCACCAATTCGATCACCAAACTGCACAATGGACAATATGATGCCCCACCCCATCCTATACACTCTGGAGCCCACCTCACCTCCCACATGACCCCCATTGACACCACCTACTCTGAAGTCTACTTCCACCTCTCATGTGACCCTCACTGACACCAGAAGTAATTGCTGTACTCCATAAGAAACACTGCCAACAATTAACATATTAGCTACTTATTATTCAATAGATTAGCTAAGTTTCATCAATAAAAATTTTAAATTGAGAATCCAATGACAGCGACAGGCACAACCCTCTGCTTACCCCCTCGGCTGCCAGCCAGCTGATTGACAGGGAGTGAGTGCACACCTATTGCAGAAACAGTTGCATTATATAATGTCCTACATATGCTAAGGGTTCTGCCTTGCCATTGAATAAGAAGCAATAAAATGCTTTTTATTCCTCATTATTATTCATCAATCCCATGGCATAAAATACATTTATACAGCATCAGTTTGCTAGTTATAGCTTTAAATCTGCAATTTGTGCAAAAGTTTAAATGTTTCTCTAGTTTCAACTGCAGTTTTCAGTGCTGCACATGACTCTTGTGGTGTCATCAGAATTGTGAAAGCTGCTTTCTCTGATTGGTTCAGTAGTTCACTATGATGTATCCAACAAGGCAAGATATTATCTGTGACATACCCAACTCATGAGATAACATGATATCATGTTATTTGGAAATCAGATATGATTTTTATGCAACATGTGTAGAGAGAAAGTCCACAGAAAACAAGCATTTGTCAAAACAAATCGCTTGCTTGCATGCGGTTACAAGTTAAAACAAAAGCATCTTGAGGCTGTGAGCAGACCTTTTTTGTCTTGACAACTTTGGATTCCACCAGGCTATGTGGTATAGAGCCAAAAACATGGACAACAGAACAAAGAACATCTCTACAGGTTCACCCTTTCTTCATAACTTTGTTTTTTTTTTTATTTTGACCCCACATTTTCAACATAGCCTTTTTATGGCCCCACCCCGCCCCCCTATTCTCCTCTTACCCTTTCCACTTTGTCCATTTCTCCAAAGTTCTTTACTAGAAACAGCTTGTTCTGTGTATGCTAAGTATTATTTTTCTTTCTCTCCCCTCTTTTTGGTTGAAGTTGCTGACATTAAAGTATTGTATTATACTGGCTTATTGCCACTTCATAACTTGTTGACCATTCTATGTAACTTGACTTGTCTGTACATAATCGACGTAGAACCTTCGTAAAAGAGCCATGGCTCAAAGGTAATAATTCCTAGAACAATAAACTAAACTAAACCTTATGATCAAGACAGGTAGAACTTTTTAAATCCTGTCTTTAAGGTGATTTCTTAGAGCAACTGTGAAAACACGGTGCGCCCCTTTTCATCGACACCCTGACGTCGAAACAGGAAAAAACACCATTATGGTGACATTCACGGTAATGGTCCTTTTTCCATGTTTCACTTTCCACCACATGGGGGTTGTGGGGGCACAGCTCCCCACAGAAAACACCCTTAAAACAGGCGGCACAATACCTGCATCGGTATCGTGCTATTACTGTGGGGGAGGTCGGCATTGTCTCTGTCAACCAAACTTAGTGCTTCCGTGAAAACATGTTTCACAAGGATTTGAAAAATAACACCTTTCATGTTCATGTGATGGGGTAACAAAGGGGCTATGTGGAAAATATGGGGCAAAAACTGCAAGAATAACAAAGTTATGGGTAAACATTGAAAAACTTCACAATTTCTTCATAACTTCATTTTGTTTTTGACATTTTGACTCCAAATTTTCAACACAGTCTTTTTATGAGCCCACCTTATGATCAACATAGGTGGATTTTTTTTAAATCCCATCCAGACTGAGTCACGTGATGCCAGCTCTGTGAAAGCAGTCTGATCCTTCACCTCCAGCCTCCTATCGGCATAAAAGTTGAATTTTTCTTAATATTGGAGGATCTAGTGACTTTATTTTGATCTCAGCGGGTTTCATAAGTTATTCGAATAAGTTTGGTGGCGAGTGGGCTTATATGGAGATTGAAATGAGAAGGAGCATGCCCGACACACCGCCTGTTTCTCGGCTAAGACCCAGCCGAAAAAAGTGAGAGTCGCAACGGAGGGTGAAGGCCCTGAAAATGATAGCCCCGCTCCAGAAAATGAGCCCCTGACCCTAGCACAGTTTTTGGCTGAATTTAAGCCCTTCCGTGCGGAGTTATGCACTGTGACCGAAGAGTTGAAAGCGGTCACACTGGCCTGGAAGATCTGTCACGGCGCAGGGACACGAGCAAAAGTCTCTCCTTGGAGAAAAGATTCTCGAAGCAAGAACCAGAGATAATTAATCTTAGACACAAGATATCTAGGATGGAGGCGAAGATCGAGGACCTAGAGGGTCGGAGCTGGAGGAATAACTTGGTAGTTATCGGTCTACCGGAGCGTGAGGAGGGAGCCGATCCGATTCTATTTGCCTAGAGCTTTTTCAAGGAACTGGTAGGCCCGATGTCTTTCGGCGAAAAGTTCATAATTGAGCGGGCTCATCAGGCGCTGCGTGCGGTTCCAGCATCGGGTGCCCCCCCGCATGTATTTATAATTCGCTTCTTGAACTATCAGGAATGTCAGTTTGCGATCATGAAGGCCAAGGAGATCAGGGAGCTGAAGTGGAAGGGAACCCCCATTAGGATCACTCAAGATTTACCCGTGGCAGTGAGACAAAGGAGGGCGGAATATCACCCGACAGTTTCCAAATTGATCCCGGCAGGCATCAGGTTCAAGGTTCTCTATCTGGCGAAACTACAGGTGCTGCTGGCTGGTCAGTGGTCTGCTTTTGAAGCACCTGCAGTGAGTAAAGGTTTACTACTGCCTTCCCGGAGCTCTTTAAATAGCCCCTGGGTCTCTGTAGGGGTGACAGCTTGCCCGTATTTGGTTCCTGTTCTTTGGCATAGTGTAAGGGTGTGTGATCCCTTGTTCGATGGAGATCTTTGATTCTGATCTGGTTACTGTTATAATTTTTTGCCTGAGGAGGATGTGTGGTGATTGCGGTAAATGGATCTGGACTTAAAAGAAGCACAAGTTCCTCCTCGCGAGTTGGGGAAGTGGGTTTCGAACTCCTGAAAGGTAATCCGGTGGGTTTACAAAGGGCCTCTGGTGGACAGTACGAAGCACCTCTCCAGTGTGGGGGGGGTCCCTGTGTAACAGAGCGCAGTGAACCCGGACCGGTGCTGGATACGTGGAGGGGAGAACCGGCTTTTTCTTTGCTGCAGCTTGCATTTGTACTTGTGGTGGCCCTCATGAGTGGATTGAGGGCATCTTATGCCTCCCCCTGATGATGGATGTTCTCTGGTCTCGTCTGGACGGTAGCTATTACGGGGATGCATCTCGCTGGAAGGAAGGAGCTGGAGTGTTCATCTGGGTCTAGGACAATTTACGCCTCCGTTGTTGTTTTCGGTGACGGTCTGAGGGAATTAAAGCCGGTCCTGGATATGAGCTTTTGGGACTTGGGGTTATCTGAATGGATATCGCTTTTGGAAGTGGATACTAGCAGTGTTCCATGTGGAGTATATATCCCTTATGGAGCCTTGGATTATTTCCGTTGAAACCTTTACAGATAAGAACATTTTTTTCATTCTTCCCCCCCTCCCCCTCCTTTTTTTCTCTGCTTTTATAGACAGTGTGAAGTTACTATAAGATTTGCAGAGGTTGTTTACCGCCCAATTGATTGTACTTCTGCTTTCGGGGATACATTGTGTGTATTGGGGGTGGGGTTTGGGGACTGGGGACTCAATTATGAAATGGGTTTTTTGGAAATAAATACTTGGTTTATGCCGTGTTTGGTGGGCTGTGTGAGAATACTGGTTTTATTGGAAGTTTCGGTTAGAATGGGTTAAGTAGTTGATGATGTTGCCGAGCGGGGAATGGAGGGAAGGGTTAGTTAGCAGAGCTATGGATGTCATGGACAAAGTGTCTTTGGGGGTGGGGGTGCTGGGAAGGGGGTGTTCGGTGGGGAGGTTCTTGGTTGTATTAATTATAGATGTATGTAGTTGGACTGTCATGGGGTTATTTGAAGGGTTAGACAGGGGGGGGAGGGGGTATTAGTAAGGGGTCAGAGAAGATAGGTTTGGGAAGATCTGCTCACCCAATAGTTTGTCCCGAAATGGTGTCTGGTATAGCCGAGAAGGTAATTAGAAGGTGGTACGAGGATTACCTGGTGTATGGGTAACCCTTTTGAGTTTTGTATGTGGAACATTAAGGGAGTCAGGCAAAAAATAAAGAGATATAAAATATTAGAACATTTACAATTATTAAAGGGACAGATAATTTGTTTACAGGAAACGCACTTGCTTGATAAAGAGTTAAACACACTTAGATGTCAGTTTGTCGGTCAAATATTTGGGGCTGGATTTAGTACAGCTGGTAGAGGGGTACTCTTAATCCATAGGAATGTGGCTTTTGTGTGTGAGAAGAATTGTGGATCCGCAGGCCGCTATATAATTGTTGTAGGGCTTTTAAACCAAACAAGAATAGTGTTGGGAAGTATTTATGGACCCAACGCAGATTCTCCTGGTTTTTTTGTGGATCTACTAAATACCTTAAGTCCATTTCATCAGCTTCCGGTAGTGCTGGGTGGGGATTGGAATTTGCCATTCACTCCAGATCTGGATAAGGACAGTAAGCGAGTTAAGGGTCTATCGCCAGCTCAGAGAGCTATTAGGGACTTGGTTGATAATTTGGGATTATGTGACCCATGGAGGGTCTTGAACCCTTCAGGTAGGGAATATACATTTTTATCAGAGGTCCATAAATCTAGATCTAGGATAGATTATTTTTTGGTGAGTAGAGGGTTGTTGTCAGGATTGGTGAACTGTAATATTGTGCCTGGGATTTTCTCGGATCATTCCATGGTTTGCTGCTCCCTCAATTTGACTCCTAACACTCCCAGACAGACTTTTTGGAAGTTGAATAACCAAATACTATGTTCCGCAGAAACAAGGGAGTATGTTGGACGTCGAATTGAACAGTATGAGATGGAGAATAGTCATTTAATTACTTGGGGAGATTTATGGTGGTGTGCTCTAAAGTGTGTGTTAAGGGGAGAGTTCATTAAGCTGGCGGTGGAAAGAAAGAGGAAGAGGAGGAAAGGTTAGATCTTTGTTGACACGAATTAGGGATATAGAGAAGGATCTGTCAAAGAATACGCAGAGAGGAGACTAGGAGCTACTAATTAAGTTGCGTCATGAGTATGAAGGGATCCTGGGAGAGAGGGCAGAATATGCGATTCTGAAAACCAAGGCCCTGTATCTGAACCAGGGAGAGAAATCAGGTAGGCTCTTAGCTATGAGGTTAAGGGCGGTGGAGGCATCTAGAATAATTCAGAGTATCACGTCTAGTGTTGATGGGACGGTTAAAACATCACCCATGGAAATTGTCAGGGAATTTGAAGACTACTATAAGGCTTTATACAGCCCAATGACCCCTAGGCCTAGTAAGCAAGAAGTAGAGGACTTCTTATCTGCCTGTAATCTCCCCCAGGTATCAGAAGATCAAAGGAGAGAGCTTTTATTTCCCATCTCTGAAGCGGAGATTCTGGAGGCAATTAAAACGCTTCCCAATGATAGGGCTCCCGGCCCGGATGGGTTCACACCTAATTTTCACAAAAGTTTTACGACCTTGTTATGTCCTGGGTTAAAAAGATTATTTCAGAGTATTTTGACCCTTGACAAAGTAGATTTTTATTTATTTGAAGCCCTGATAGTGCTTATTCCGAAAGAAGGGAAGGAGTTAGATAAAGTTACAAGTTATAGACCTATTTCCCTGATTAACTACGACATTAAGATTTTGGCGAAGATTCTAGCCTCTAGGTTGTCCAGGGTCATGCCCAGGCTAGTTCATCATGATCAGGTTGGGTTTATGAAGGGCAGGCTGGCGTCGGACCACCTGTGTAAATTGTCTCATGTCTTCTCCGTCTCCAAGGACTGTAAATCCCCATGTGTGTTGATGTCAGTGGGCGCGGAGAAGGCATTTGACAGAGTGGACTGGAAGTTTTTAGCTATTACTATGGAAAAATTTGGTTTTCCGGCCCAGTTTATCAAATATGTGTTTGCTTTATATAGGGATCCAAAGGCCAAAATATATTGTAATGGGGTATTTTCTGCAAGTTTTTTGCTTCTGGGACCAGGCAGGGTTGCCCCCTGTCGCCTCTTCTATTCAATTTGTATCTGAAGCCTCTCCTCACCAGAGTGAGATTAGATTCCAGGATTATGGGTATTAGAGTCGGGTCACAGGAGCTTAAAGTCTCAGCATATGCGGATGACATCTTGTTGCATGTTGCTCAGCCAAATAGCTCAATCCGAGTGGTGCTGGAAATCATTGGAGAGTATAGCAGACTGTCTAATTACAGGATTAATGTGGGAAAGCATAAATATTTCCGCTGAATATGAGAGTGCATAGGTCGGAGGTGTTGGAAATGGGTATGCAGTGGACTCCGCATATGCTGAGAAGTACTTGGGTATTTATCTGGTCAGATCGGATCAGAAATTAGTCAATCTAAATCTGACGCCATTAGAAATATTATTAAGCAGGATCTGCAAAGGTGGAGCGGATTGCCGCTATCGCTCTGGGGCCGGATTAGCATAGTTAAAATGAATATCCTGCCTAGGATTTTTTATCCACTCAATATGCTTAATGTTTTGCTACCCCTAAATTGGTTTAGAGAACTGCACTCATTAATCTCTGACTTTATCTGGAGAGGGAAAAGGCCCCGTAGGGCTTATAGTAAGCTGGCGGCCCCCAGGGAGAGAGCGGGTCTGAGACTTCCACATTTCGGATTATACTACTGGGCAAGTAATCTGTGCAAATACTTGAGATGGGTGGTTCCTGACAGCAAACTTGACTCTTTGCCCTATGTTCCCTCGTGGGTTAGATTAGAGATAGAGGTGATCAGGGAGGCAGGATTGGACCCGATCGCGTTGCTCTATTCCACTCCCAGGAGGCTGCCCCCTAGGCTGGATACTAATCCAATAGTAAAATTTTTGCTTATACATAGGCAGATTTGTAGTAAGCTTGGTTATATCCCGGACAGGGACATGCATCAACTGCTATGCCAAAATCCGAATTTGAGGATTGGGGGGAAAATGATTTTGGGTAGATGGATTCCCCAGTTGGAAGGACTGCGAATTGAGGACCTAATGGAAGATAGTTGCGTACTCCCAATTAGGGTGATCCTGGCAAAGTACAATATAGATGTTAAGAAGGTCTTTAAATTATACCAAGTTACTCATTTGTTGGCACAAGTGGGGACCAATCTCCGGGAGGGGCGTGTGGACGGGAAGTGGTTTGAGTCATTAGCGCAAGTGGTGTGGGAACCACATGCGGTCTCTAGAGTATATAAGAAACTTCTCAACCAAGTTCTTGTGGACTTGGACCACAAACCTAGATATTGGATTAATTGTTTGGGGGAGCAAGAGCGGGATTGGGAGGTTGTCTGGAAGCAGATGCACAGGTATGTTAGACAGGACAGGCTGAGGGTGATGCAGTTTCACTTCTTGAATAACTTATTCTGGACCCCTTCCAAGCTATTTAAGGTGGGTAGTAGGCCGGACCAAAATTGTTTCAGGTGTCGCCAGGCAGTGGGGGACTTGTATCATATTTTTTGGGAGTGCCCACCGATAAAGCAGTTGTGGATGCAGATTAAGCGGAGGGCAGACTCACTGTTGGGTATTGATCAGTATTTTACCCCTGATATATGTTTGATAGGGGATTACTCTGGCATCATGTTTAGGGAGTGTAGATTTTACATGGCCCTGATTTCATGCTCGCTTAAAAAGGTAGTCTTGCGACATTGGATGACTGACTCACCAATTACGTATATGGAATGGCTACAGGAGATGTTGTCTAATTTAAACATGGAGAAATTGGGTGCCGGAAGGGACAACAGGCTTCACATATATGAAAAGATCTGGAGCCGTTTTCAAGCACTATACCTTCCCTAGGTGTAGCCAGAACGAATAAAGCAGGAGGAGGGATGATGGTGGGTGAGCAGATCTTCCTTAAGGGTATGATGTAGTGGGGGGGTGGGTCAGTCCAGGGAGGGAGGTTTCGTTATTGTGGAGGGCTGGGGAGAGAAAATTGGTGACTTGATTTGATTTTGTCAATAGTTACGATAGAACAAAATGTGTTTGTTTTTTCCCATGTGTAGTGTATCTGATATGAGATTTTGTCACAATAAAATTTTGAATTTCAAAAAAATAAAATCCCATCCAAATGGTGATTTTTCTGCACAACTGAGGAAACATATTTTAGAAGGGAATTGAAAAAGGACACCTGCCATTTATTATTTATTTATTTACTTTATTATTTATTTGAATTTTGATGACTGGGTAGGTCAACTGAGACAAAGTCCCTTTTTCAGTGACGACCTGAGGAATAAAACATTCCAAGAACAAAACATAATACAGTAATACACATAGAGCAGTACAGTGAGTCACAATATACAGTTAAGCCATAGGTAAGCAACAACAGTACATGAGAGGGCAATAACCAAAGGATTCAGGATTGCAGGCAGTTTGCAGGTCGCATGGAGAGGCAGGAGGCAGTCAGGCAGATTAACATTTTATACATGTGCAGGGACATTTATGCCATTCACATGCCAGATGTCAACAATTTAAACAGCAAGATAACTAAGAATAGCCAAATTCAACTGCATTTGGTTAGAGACATGGGGTTCAGGTTACAGTCAGGTGTTATTCTAGATAGAGGAAGAGTGAGAGGTGGGGAGAACAGCTTGTCTTTGAGATAGGAGAGAAAAGGAAGGCTGTTTGTGACCGTTGTGGAGACTGAGAAACACGTGTAACATTAGTCACATGTGGCCTTACTTGTTAATAACAGTTCATGAGTTACAGTAGCAAAAGGAGCATGTAGAAAACATAGGGGCAAAATCTGTCAAAATCTTTAAGTAATGACTAAAGGTTGAGAAAATTCAACAATTCTTCATAACGTTGATTTTTTTTTTGACATTTTGACCTCAATTTTTTAACCTGTAATTTATTGAAGGCATTTTTGTGGTACCTCTCAATTTCAGCAAAGCATCCTTGTATTCATCACAGATTGGCAAACAAACACAATTTCACATACAGTTCCCTTTGCTTACATCACTGAATTTTATGCTGGTGGGAATGTCTATGGTGAGGAGTGGGGTTGAGTTCTCTCTGTACTAGGTGGGTGATGGTTGTTACATTGGAGTGTCCTGCCCCAGCTGTTTGTGTTCCTCTAGAATGACCTGTGGCTGAAAGGTCTCCTTTATCTGAGGTACCACGTCCAACCTGTGATTCATAATATTAAGAAGCCATGTGTTCCATCTGTTCTGTAAAATCAGACTTGTGTTTTGCAGTCGTGTTGTCATTTTTACTGATTTATGTATTTTAAGAACTATGACTTCCCATCGAGTGGGTTTGAGAGGTTTAGGTTGGAGCCATAGTCTGGTTATGGTCTTTTTTTGCTGCTGTTAGCAAAATACCCTCTATATAAAGATGACAGTTCATCAGCCCCCTGGGCCATTTGGTGGTCACAAGGGCCCCGATGCTGCCTTCCCCTGAACCCACGCAACTAAGGTAATTACTGTTTAGATTTAGGGTGTTTCAGCATTTGAAGAGGATGGCGTGCTGAGCCATGGACGTCTCTCTCTCTCTCTGCTGGTTTTGGCACCATTTCAATTTCAAATCTATCTGGACTGCCTGCACTTTAAAGAAATATATATAAAAATTGGCATAGATCTACTGATAGTTTGTTTTACTTTGGTTAAATTAAGAATGGATATTTACTACTTGTTACCTTAGGTTTTCTGAGTGCTCGTACAATATTGTAGAATTACTGCATGTGCTCTAAGGAGCTAGTGATACCAGACACTACACAGACAACTCCAGACGGTGCCTAATGCAATGTGAACCTGTTAATTTAGATTTTCCATGTAGGCTGTAGCTGTCCCAAACCTAATACTCAAATCTAAATTACATTGAGAGGACAGTCTGCTGTAACTAATTTCTGAATCTCAAAGTGTTGCCTGGATAGTCTTGCACACAGTGCATGCTGTACTGCTGGTTTAATCTCAACTTAAATTCAAGCTGATTTAGTCTGTAAAGATTTAGACTGTAAGCTGATTTCAATGCTCCTAGTTAACTTAGTCCTCCAGGCCAGTCTTTCCCATTCTGCTTCGTAAACCTACCCTGTTTTCTCAGCTATTCCCATTTTGTTTTATTTTTTTTCTTTCATCCAGCTCCCTTACCTTGCCTTAAGTTGCTCACCTGCATTCTTTCTCTCCACAGCTCAACAGCCCCCTGGGCCATGTGGTGGTTGCAAGGGCCCCAACGCTGCCCTCATCTAAACCCACACAAGCAAGATAATTACTCAGCTTTTTGGCATTTGAAGAGGATGGCATGCTGAGCCATGGACATCTTTCTTGCTGCTGGTTTTCCCCTCCGAAGCTACATGTCGGCTACCCCATCACCCCAACCACAACCCTTGGTGAGCACTTCCTTATATAATGGTGCACACATATCGGCAAGAAGCCACCCCATTAGCAGCTTATCTCCTTCTACTACTAGCAGCCACTACTCAGTGTTTTTTCTTTAGCAGGTACCCCACCCCCCAATAAAATGCTAACCCTATACCTGGCTTCCTTGCCTCACTCCTACCCTTACTTTCACTCCCTTCTTCCAAGTACCCCATGGCACAGGAAGGGAATATGCATCTCTGCATCTGGTCATCACAACCATCTAGCTGTCATTCTCCCCTACCTAGGCCCCATCAAAGTTCCCTACTACCCATAGGATGGGCTGGAACAGCAATTGTACCACCCTCCTTTCATATCAGACTCATAGCCCTCAATTCTACCATCCAGCAAATCCCTATGGTAGGATCTCAGCAACTGTCCACATCCCATAAGCCTCAGTGGTCAATACAACTTTCTAAACTCCTAGTATTTCTTCTGGTCCTACTTGCGGAGGACATCATATCTAACCCAGGACCAACCACCACCCTCTTATTACCTAGGAAACTAAAACTGATGCACCTAAATATCTGCAGCCTACTGCATAAAATAACTGTATTAAAGCCAACCGTCACCTCCCTAAGGTCTGACATCCTGATTATTTCCAAAACATGGCTGAAGCCCCACAGTAAGGACACTAAAATCTCTATCCCAGACTACATCATAATCCACTATGACTGCCCTGGTAATAAAAGGGATAGAGGCATAGCCATATATATCTCCACCTCCCTTCAGTACACCTTGGTTGATATACCCTCACTCACTCAGCCCATAGATGCCTTGCTGGTCAAGATATCCCTCCCCCACACCACTCCAATATTCATAGCCGGCTCCTACTGCCCTCCCAACTCCCCCACATCAACTATCCTTGACCACCTGGGCTCTGAAATCCTGTGCCAAAGGTGGTGAGCTACACATTCTGGGGGATTTCAATTTAAACTGGCTTTCCAGTAGTACTTCCAAGGTCCGCAACCAGGTTGCTGCTCTAAACCTGACACAGTTCATCACAGAAACTACATGGCTAAACCTAAAATCCAAGAATTACACTCTCCTAGTCTGGTCACTAAGCACTCATCATCACTGACTAATTGCCCCAGGTCTACTGCCTGACTCATTAAGTGACCACCACAATATTTACTCAGTATGGAAAACCTCCAGCCTAAAGCACCCCCTAGAACCTTATTCACAAGTTCATATAAATCCCTAAACCTCACCTCACTCCTAAGTGACCTAGCAGCCACTGATTGGTCCTACATGTCCCGTGTGGCCTCCATTGACTCGGCGTTAGAGTACTTCAAGCTCAAGTTCACAGCAGTGTGAGAATGACATGCCCCAGATCACTGCTGACATTATGACCCTAAAGAGAACCAGAGATCAAGCTTGGAAATCCTTTAAAACCTCCAGTGCCTACATTGATCATGCCACCTACCACTCCCTCTGGAATGCCTGCACTAGGTCAATCAGGCAGTTGAAAGCAACCTATTTCAAGGATTTCTTCCATGCAAATCTAAATCAGCCATCCAAGTTCTGGAAAGTGGTCAAATCCCTCTTCACTCCACCCTCCCAGCCACCCACACCTGTGCTAAATGTTGAAGGTGTGGCAGTGATGAACCCCTTTGAAGTTGTCATGGAATTCAACACCTTTTTCAGAAGTTGCACCTATGCACTATGCTCCTCCCTCCCCCAAGTCAAGCCCACACCTTCCCCCCTTCTCTTGACCCTTCTACTACTCCTTCCTTCTCCTTCCATCAGGTCACCCCTTCTGAAGTATACAAAGCCTTGATCTCACTAAACCCTAATAAAGTCAAATGCCCCTCCGGACTGAACTCCAAGATGCTACATCTGGCTGCCCCTGCCATCGCCACCACCCTGGCAGACCTATTCAATCTGTCTTTCACTCTGATGTCAATTCCCTCAGAACAAAAGCACACAATGGTTATACCCCTCCTTAAGGGTGGTGACCCTGCTGCCCCAGGCAACTATCACCCCATTTCCCTTCTCCCTATTTTGGCTAAACTCCAGGAGCACCTTGTACTCACACAATTCACTCCTCTTCTCAACTCCTCCTCCTTCTTCTTCCCCTACCAGTCTAGCTTCAGGAAGGATCACTCCACCACCACCTCACTCCTTTGACTCACAGACTCCATTCTTGACAGCATGGAGAAGGGACACATCACCTCCGCTATTTACGTCGACCTGGCAAAGGCATTCTACACTGTCTCCCATGCTCGCTTCCTTGTCAAACTCCCCCTTACAGGGCTCTCTACCATGACCACCAACTGGTTCCACTCCTACCTGGTAGGTCATTCCCAATCTGTGAGAATTGGAAGCTCCACCTCCTCTTCCCTCCCATTTAACTCTGGTGTCCTTGGGCCACTCCTTTTCTCCATTTTCCTGAATGACCTGCCAACCGCCTGCCCCCACTCTTCCATCCACATGTATGCAGATGATATGCTTCTGTATGCCTATGGGCCCTCAACCTCAGTTGTAGTGGCCAGATTACAGCAGGACTTCAGTGATGTTCAGCTCTGGTTTTGTGCTAACCGGCTTTCTTTGAATGCCAAGAAGACCATCTCTATGACCTTCGGCACAAGGCAGAGACTCTTTACTGCCCCTCGACCCCTTCCTTCCACACTCTGGATGGGACCACACTGGAGGCTTGCTCCTCCTTTAGATATCTTGGGGTCTGGCTCAACCAGCACCTCAGCTTTTCTGTACATATCAATGCAATCCACAAAAAACTTCACCCAAAGCTGGGTGCCCTCCACTGTAACCGAGGATGCATCCCGCTGCCTGCCCACCATGAACTGGTTTAGAAAATGATCCTCCCTATATTCAACTATGGTGACACAGTCTATAGTGCCGCACCCAAGTCCACCCTAGTCACACTGGACCCTCTTTTCCACTCTTTCTGCAGATTTACTCTTGATTGCCCCCCTGCCACCCACCACTGTGAGCTACACCAGTCACTCAATCTTCCCTCACTCCTGGACTGTTGCCAAGTTCATGGCCAAATACTGGTCCCAAATCCTACCCCAGTATCTTGCCTTTGTTCTAGCTACTCCTGTCCTCTCTGACTTACTCCCTTAGAAACTCAGATGCTTGTCTTTTGGCTGTTCCAAGCATGTCCTCCTTGGTTGGTCAAGCGGCATTCTGACATCGCATGCCTAAAGTATGGAACTCCTTCCCTGCTGGCATCCAACACACATCCTCCTCCCAACTCCTTAGATGCCGCATCAATGCCCACTTCTCCTCAACCTGTGTTTGTGGCTAGGATGTGATCACCTCTCCCAATTGGCCTTTCCCCCTGTTTGGTCCAGGTAACTATCCCACAAATTGCTGCTGTACCTCATGTATGTATTATAGCATGTTTTTTTCTGAACCCACTGTTTGTCTATATCATCTTGCCTCTGTTTTCTTTTAGTATTGCACTATTGAACTCTGTACATATTATACTACATGACTCTTCTGTATTCTTTAATTTGATTATGTTTATTGCTCCCCATGTCCCCTTTTCCAGGACACATCTGGAATCAAGCAGTACTCTGCTCAGTGTGCCTTCCTGGTACAACTTTAAATAAATAAATAAATAAATAAATATGATGTTTTAGCTTAATACGTGAGGGATAATGAAGAAAGAGGGCTATTGCCAGTGTGAGGGTCCAAAACTAGGAATGATATCCCATAGCACTGATTCTACTGTTCCCTAGTATGTGACTAATCTATGGCATGGCCATAAAATATGCATATGGGTGGCTACTTTGTAGCCACAGTTGCACCAACAGGCATCCCAGCCTTCATGCTATGTCCAAGAGGTTCTCTGGCATGCGGCGATTGCCACAGAAATTATGACCTGCCACAGAATTTGGGTCTGGCTGCAGAATTTGGGGTTGGTCGCATAAATTGCATAGTAATTGCCCCTGTAAGTTAGACAGAGACTGACACCACTCTTTTCAAGAAATTTCTCTGCCTGCTGGTAACATTATAAGAATTAAAATTCACTCCCAACCATCTCAGCCCCTCAAAGCATCCCCAACCAGCCCTGAGAGATGCCCTTGAGTCACCCTATTTTTTTATATTGTCGCCCCATTTTTGGTCCCTGGCTGCAGGATGATCCATTGTCCTTTCCTACCACTGCTAGGGGGCCAGCATGCTTTTTTTCTTATCGCAGTAGTGCTTTGTAGGGCCCACACAAAGCCATACTGGGGCATGAATCCAGTATTTTAGCACAGCAGTAATAGGAAGAGGCAGAGGGCTATCCTACACTATTGGACCAAAACAGAGTGACTCAGTAAGGCTCTGGGTGGAATGACTTTTGGAGCTTAGATATGCAGGGGGTGGCATTTCTTGTCTTATGAGGGGACACAGTAATGTCTAAGAGGAGATTTTACAATACTTTTGAGGCAGGAAGAGGCAAATAATCACTTTACAGTGTTGGGATGGATAATGACAGACATTTAAATCTACAAGACCACTCAATGGCATTCTCAAGGCTTGTTAGGAAAGTGGTGGGGTTGAGATGGGCAGTGGTGGGGTTGAGATGGGCAGTAGTGGGTTTTACCTGTTCTAAAACCATGAGAGGGTAAAGTACTATGGGGGGGTCAATTTGCTATCCTTGTGGGGTTTAGACCACAAAAGGTTGCTATGAACGGGGCTGTGAGGTTGCCAACCTGATTGGTCAATTCTGGTGCCTAGGAACATGTAAATTATAAAAAATGCAAGCAAAGGGACAGCTAAGTAAATAAAAAAAACTGTTG
Source organism: Neoceratodus forsteri (assembly GCA_016271365.2). Classification (NCBI taxonomy): domain Eukaryota; kingdom Metazoa; phylum Chordata; order Ceratodontiformes; family Ceratodontidae; genus Neoceratodus; species Neoceratodus forsteri. The sequence goes on from CM057454.1 coordinate 1,317,369,373, forward strand.
GGACAGGAAAAGAATGAGAGAATGCTGGATATACTGAAGAAATTAAAAAGATGAAATCAAGGTAAGAAAAATGAAAAGCTAAGTATTATTTACGTAAAATGTGGAAACTAAATAAGGGGAGAGAAAAACAAACTGAGAAAATATAGACAGTCATAATAGCATTGCAGATGAAACATTTTTACATTTTTTTAACATTTATATTTTGCTCCAAAATATTATGCAAGGGTGGGCAAGACAGATTTCAAACTCACTTCATCACAATTAAAAATGCCACTGAGAGACAAGTAAATTTACTCAGAGCATCAATGCAGCTTCTAAGCTGTTTTTATTAAAGCACAGATAGCTTGACTGTTCAGTACAGTAGTCAGTTTTTATGTTTGCTTGCAAGCATGTAGTGCCACCATACGAGTTTTCATAGGTGTGGCATCCTCGCTTCCAATACTTGATCCTTTTTGCAAGCTTGGCTGTACCGCTGTCACAACCCCATTCAGCAGATCAGGCCCTGTGCTCCCACAGTGCCAACCTCCAAGCACAGTATTGTAAATAGGTAACAGAACATGGTAATCCTCCTGTCTGTTTGTGGGTCTGAATCACCTTTGGTCTCAAGTTCTGGAGGGATTCAAACTGTGAACCTTATGCTAGTGTACCCAAATGTACAGGCTCAGATAATTCTACTCTTCGGGTATGCCAAATATCTTTCACCTAATGGCACCTAACCAGGTATCCAAAATGATCCCTAAAAACTCTATGAAAGACCTTAGGAAAATTCTTACATTTTTCAAGTTTGGTATTACCATTAAGCTTAAGAGCAGTGTCAACTTTAACCATCTGTACTTCACATGCAAAAGAAAGAATTTTGAAGGCACACCAGGCAGTCTCTTTAAATATAGATTTACTTAAAAATGGATAAAAAAATATGTAAAATGTAAACACATAACCATATATCACAAAGCATACAATCACTTAAAAGAACAAGGCTAAAGTACAAACATAAACTCCTACTACAATACAATTAGTCTTTCCTATCTGTGGGTAAGCAATGTGAGAAGTCAGTAAGGAGAGCCAGGGGGATACTGGGATGCATAGGGAGGGGCATCACAAGTTGAAAAAGGGAAGTGGTTATCCCTCTATACAGACAGTTGGTGAGACCCCATCTGGAGTACTTCATGCAGTTTTGGAGACCTCATCAACGCAAGGACATAGACAGGATGGAAGCAGTCCAGAGGAGGGCAACTAAAATGGTGCAGGGTCTACATCAGAAACCATATGAAGAGAAATTGAGAGAGCTTAATATGTATACCCTTGATGAAAGGAGGGACAGGAGTGACATGATAGAAACTTTTAAGTACCTCAAGGGAATCAACAAAGTCCAGGAGGGTAGCATCTTTCAGAAAAAGAGATGTGTAAGAACAAGGGGTATAATTTAAAGTTAGAGGGGGGATGGCTCAGGGGTAATGTAAGGAAATTCTTTTCAACGGAGAGAATTATGGATGCACGGAACCGTCTTCCTGGAGAGGTTGTGGGGTCTAAAACAGTGAGGGAATTCAAACATGCATGGGACAGACATAAGGCAATTATAGTGGGGGGTTGCAGGAAGTAGGCTGTTGGTTAACTAGAATCTGCAGCTTATCCAATAGGTAGGGAAATGGGCAGACTGGGTGGGCCAAGTGGTCCTTATCTGCCGTCAAAGTCTATGTTTCTATGTTTCTATCTAATATATTACCTTCTAAACAGTGCTTAAAGTAGATGTTGGTTCTAACAGCCCACCAAGAAAAGTGTGTCTAAGTGGAAATACAGAATACAGTTTAAAACTGTCTTTGAACCTGCCTCTTCCATGAAGTCACCTAGCTCCTCATTGAATATTAAAAATTACACAACCAGGATGTCTTATCACTTAGGAGGTATATTAAATAAGGAGACATCAGCAAAAACTCATTTTCCTATATGACTCTTTGATCTTGAGTCTTTCCTTTGATCTGGTGTAGTTTCCTGCTTTTCAAAGACATCACAGGACTTTTATGACTTGCTCTGCCATATCTCATTTAGGTGCCATATAGCTTTTTAACACCAGCTGAAATTAACTGTTCTTCCTTGGAATACGTCATAAAATGGATATTTTAGTTCTTAGCTTCAAAGAAGCACAGCTCATCAACAAGTCATAAAATGTGACTTATGTCTTCTGTTAGCACCCTTTGCAAACTGTGTGAGAGGCCTTTTGGCACCATGCAATTCTGCTTAAGTTGGACCATCAAAACATTCTGTGGTGATTTGCATATGCAGCCCATGATGCTTTGCATTGTGTGGGCATGTGTCATTTTGTATTTTACAGACCTCAGCTATTTAACATATATCCTGTCATTTTAACTGAAACCGGACGGGGGGGGTTGCATCCCAGGGACACAGGATGTCTCCCGTGAGACAGGTGACATACCATATTCTATATTACAAATCATAGAACAGTCATAACCAGCTGGCCAAACATCACACACCACACCAATGAATGTCTGAGCTGTGTATGACAGTAGTTTAGATGCAGTGGCGCACAGTTGAAAGAGAACGACCACTGCAATCAGAGGTGGTAACCTGTAGGTAATTTACATACCGCCGTAATGTCAGCAGTATGCAAATTGCCTACACGTCACCACCACTGATTGTAAGGGTCATTTTCTTTCAATTGTACACCACTGCATCTTTCCTTGGAATGATGCACCCCTCCCCATTTGTTGTGTGCCGGGGGGGTACGTAATACCCCTCAGATCATGCACACTGCCCCCCAACCACATTGTATGCCCAACGGGGGTGTCCAATTCCCATCTGCTTCAGTGCCCCCCAAAAAGCAAACTTCCATGTGCCACGCTGGGAGCCCACCGCAGCTTGGTAAAAGTCCTGCATCATCTTTGTAAAAAAAAAAAAAAAAAACCTGAAACAGAAGAAAATGGTCCCTCATTGACTCTCTTGCCCCTTCCCCCAACCTGTGCCCACCCTCAGCATACCCCCACCTCCACACACACCCCCACCCCATACTTACCTCTGGAGACTGGTGTGACAATCTTCGGTGGCCCGGGAACACGTCTGCACTCTTCAAAGCTGACCGCGAACTGAAGAAATGCTGGTAAGCTGTATAATGGCATGAATGGTTTTTTTCAACTCTGATGCATATCTCAGTCATTTTTTTGAATTTTTGCACCAAATTTTCAATATAGGGTTCTTGAGACCCCATCTCATGAATTCATTGACTGTCATCTGGTTATTCAGTCCTAAAAGGTGATTTTTCACTAACTGCGCAGAATCACCTTTCAGGACTGAGTAACAAAACAACGGTGTCACTGTTCATGAGGTAAGCTCTCAAAAAGTCTATATTGCAAATCTAGTGAAAAAATTCCCAAAAATGACTGTGTTATGAGTGTGCATTGTGCAGTCTCCATGCACACTTGCAAGTTCACGAATTTGTAATATTTTCATTCCAGATTTTTGACATTGGCATTTTTTCACACCTTCTTGTGAACAGTATAGCTGCCATTTTTCACATCCTGGCCGAAATGTGTTTTCACACTTCTGATGCAAAATAGTGTGGCCACTGTAGGAAATCAGTGTTTGGGACAGATTAAGATAATCACAGAGACACTGTTCATGAGCAGAGGTCCTAAAATGCCTATGTTGAAAATTTGGTGACAAAAGTCCATAAAATAACTGTGCATTTCACAGTTTCTACACACCCTCGTAACCTAACGAATTTGTAATATTTTCACTCTAGATTTTCAACATTGGCATTTTTCCACACATCCTTATGAACAGTACAGCTGTCATTTTTCACGTCTTGCCCAAAATGGGTTTTCACACTTCTGGTGCAGACTAACGCGGTCGCTGTGGGAAATCAGTGTTCAGGACAGGTTAAGAAAATCACAGTAACACTGTGCATGAGTGGAGGTCCCAAAAGACTATATTGAAAATCTGGTGCAAAAAATCCCACAAATAATTGCATTACAGGTCTTTATTGCGCAGTTTCTAAGCACACACGTGACTTCACCATTTTTTTTTTATATTTTCACTCCAGATTTTCAACATTATCATTTTTTACACCTCCTCATGAACAACAGAACAGCTGTCATTTTCCACACTGTGTTCAAAATGTGTTTTCGCACCTGTGGTGCCAAGTGGCACAGTTGCTGTGCAAAATCACCTTTTGACTAACAAACTGATATTGTCACTGTTCATGTGGTGGGGTTACAAAAAGTCCATGTTGAAAACTTGGAGTAAAAATACCAAGAAATGCCCAGGGCATTATGTGTTCTGACCATAACGCCCTACCCTGTAGGGACTGACAGGCATCAGGGGTGTGACTTGGGATTTTAGACAGTAATGCTCTCGTCATTCCACCCCCAAGCCAGTGACAGCCATCGAGGTGCACCTTGGACTCTTTGGCCCCAGAGTTCATCCCATTCTCCTATACTGCACCCATTTCAGCATATTTCCTTATGGAATGAGGTGAGTGTAAAGCCCGAACACCCCAAGGCGCACCTCGACACTTGTCAGTGTCTGCAGGGTAGGGTGCGGTGAAATATCGTGACCATTATAAGTGATGACCCAAAGGCACACCCCAATGTCTGTCCATCTCTGCAAGGTGGGGTTGGAGTTGGAATCAGTTCAATACTGTGTCTGTCTAACTCCTGCACTTCCACTGCTAATGCCAGCAAGCAAACATTCAGCATAGACAAGTGCTTGTTTTTCTATTCTTTGGTAACCAGGTATGGTTACCAAAGAATAAATCCAGTGTAGCCCCCCCAATTTGAATGACTCAAATTTTGGCTCTATTTAACTGGCTACCCTACCTCTTCTACTTCTCTAGTCTGACAGCCAGCACCTAGTGTGTTAACATTTTGTGATAAAATTGTTTGAGAGCATTGCAGATACCACCTTTTCCTTCTTGGGTGGGTAGTGGTGCTGAGATGGGTGGAGGTGGGCTGCACTGGATTTTAAAAACTGGGATCAGGCAAGGCTTTTGAGGGGGGCAGGATCATGTTAGAGTGAGGAGAAAATATCTTCCTGCCATTGGGTCTAGGGTGGGGGGAGGTTACAGAGAGTATTACAACTAGTATGGGGAAGGGGAAGGAAAGAGAGCATTGCTGGGATTAAGTCTGGGGAAGAGAGGAGAGGAGAGGAGAGATTATTGCTGCCATTATGTTTTAGATTGGGGGAGGAGATAGCATTACTGCTGTTAGGTAGGTGGGAGAGGAGAAAGCTTTTCTTTTACTAGGTTTTCGAGAGAAAAAAAGAGAGCAGAGAGCACTGCAGCCTTTTCATCTGGAGTGGAGGTGGGAGTACTACTGCCATCTTTTCCTCTTCTGGGGAAGAGAAGAGGAACTCTGCATGACTTAGAAACATAGTCAATGAGACTACAGCAGCTGACGAAAAAAAAAAGAAGATACAAGAAGTTAGCTGAGCCCCCTTACTAGGCCCGTAGTAGTGCAGCGAGATTCCATGAGGACAACCCATGATTAGGTGTGATCCTGAGATTACCTGCTCTAGGACAGACCATGGTCAGATGGCATTGCAGATGCCAGGCCTTTCCAGCTAGGGGAGCGAGGTGCACAGGAAAGAAAAAAAAAATAAAATGAAGCTAATGTAAAAAGATGACAACCAAGCTAAAGATTATTTATTCAAAATGTGATAACTAAACAAGGAAAGAGTGAAACAAACAGAAAACGATAGAAATAGTCATGCTGGCACTGCTGATGTTTAATATTTTATATTTTTAATATATGGTAGTTTTCAGAGTGGCAGTATGGGGAGTCTCTGTATGCACCAATAGCTTGCCACCCCCCAACTACGACTGTGTACGGGGCCCTGACAGGTGTTCACAGAGTAGGGGAGTTCTGGGTGCTCCATGGCTAGGCTACTTCATGCTGTTCCATAGAGCATAACTATTCAGCTATTTGCTTTGTTGCCAGTACGTTGAGGGGGTGCGTGGCAGCAGCCATTAATGTAGTATGACACAGCACTAAGCCGTAAATAGATTTAGATAAATATGGAGAGCCGGAACAGTTTCTGAAAAGCAAAAGAATAAAACCAAAGATTTAAGGGAAATTATGGAACTTACATTTATGTGTTGGAAGTCAGGGATCCTCCTCACAGGCCATCCTTGCCGGGGTTCCCCAAAACAAACTGTAAAGCCGGTTCTGTATTATTTATATATAAATGTGCCACATGACTTTAAACTTTGCTGCAGAACTTGACCTAACAGTGCTGCAGAAGTTCAGAATCCCTGCTGCAGAAGTTACATCAGTTTGCAGCAGAGAACAGGGGGCCTTGACTATGTCTCATACTAGGTCTTGAGGAGCTAAGCAAGGTGGGAAGCCCATATATGCTCCTTGACCTACCTGTAATATGAGAGTGAGGTACTGTTTAAAATACATTGATCTAACATTTTTTTTAAATGTTCTTTTCTGCTACTGTTAAATTATTTCATCAGGTAGGCTATTCCAAGGGTTAACAATACGTTGTGTAAAAAAGGCCCTTCGTCTCTATGTATGAAACTTATGAGGCACAAGCTGCAGTTTGTGTCCTCTAGTACCTTTATTATGATTTTTTCTTTTCAGGTTCAGTTCTTCAAAGAGACAGTTATCTTGACACACCGTGTAACATAATAGTAAATCTCCCCTAATATGCGGCATCATTAGATTTAATTTTGCTAAACAGTCTTCATACGGCATATTTCTGCGTTCATAGATCAACTTAGTGGCATGCCTCTGCACCCTTCCCACCCTATCCTTTACCCCCCCTTAATCGGTCCCCATAATTGTGAACCTTGATCTAACACTGGCCTTATGTACGCTCTCTACAGGGGCATTATTACTTGTGCATCTCTGCTTTTAACATTTCTTTTAATTAAGTGTAGGATACCTTTTCCTTTTGCAACTTGAGTGTCAGTGTGTGCTTTAAATATTAGTTTGTTGGAAATCAGTGCACCAAGATCTTTTTCAAGTTTTGTTCCTTTTAATAATCAATTACCCATTTTATAATCTAACATCTTATTATGGGTACCAAAATGTATTACACAACACTTGTCCGTACTAAATGGCATGCCTACTAAGCCAGCCCAGTCTGTAATTAAGCAATAAGGCACAACAGGGTGTGTGTTATTGTGTAATAACGTCACTCTTGGGGTGGGTTGAAGCACGAGGCCAAGCCGAGTGCTTCCACCACCCCAGGAGTGATGTTATTACACACTAACACACACCCTGGAATGCCTTATTGCTATTATACAATGGCTCATTGTGATGCAAAATAAAAAAAAATTAAAATGTTTTTGGTAGATTTTTAGTGAGTTTCTTAAGAGAAGAGGAAAAGAAAGGTAAAGGTGATGTATGGCAATGGCAAGCAAAGCTAATGCTAATCAGTGACAGTGATGTTATATTGTAATATCATCACTGCCTCAGGCACACACTGACCAATCAGAATCCGGGATTCTTTCTTGCCATTGTATAATGTTATTTAACACCCTTTGTAGAGGAATATGAACTTCTTCTTCATTAGATATGTGGCACTATATTTTTCTGAAATTTGTGAGGCGGGGGTATGGAAGAATCTATTATTTTCCATCTGTACTCTCTCCAAATATACAGATTTGAAAGTTTATATTGTCTTCCCATATCTTAGCCCATGCCGCATCTGTGATTTCTATGCTAAGTGGCCTTGAATGTTTAGCATAATCTTTTTATAACCCCACATTATGATCAAGGCAGGTAGAATTTTTTGAATCCCATCTGAAAGGTGATTTTGCAGTGCACGTTCATAAGGTGGGGTAACAAAAGGGCTATGTTGCAACTTTAGGGTAAAAATGTTAAAAAATGAAAAAGTTATAAAAAAAGGTTTTAAATGCATTAAAAATCGATTAACTTGACCCACCTTGTTGTCAGTCCATTTGTGGTCAGTGTCAGCAGCAACAGGGCATTTGCCGATGGAATAGATAAGGTAAATAAGGGGTGTGTGATGAGTGGGGTGTTGGATGCTAAGAGGGGATCAAAGGGTTGAGAGAAACAGAACACATTGATGGACTGTTTTCTGTTTCTAAGGTTTTAACACAACAAAGAGTACAAGAAGGGTTGTTTTTTCTTACTGCAGGTACTGACACCTGAGATTGGGGACCCCAGTGTTGGTTGATGCCACTGGGGTGGGCACCCTGATGCTACATTCTCTTGTGGGAGAATAGGATTTCTCAGGCAGTGTGGTTGGGCACCCAATGTTTAGGTGAGGGGGTGATTGTAGCCTTTTCCAACATCATGGTTGGGTACCTGACTATTAGACATTTGGATGAGGTTACTGACAACAGACTTTTCCTGTGGTGGGGTTGGGTACCTGACTGTCGGACATTCATTTGGAGGGGGAGTTGTAGATTTCTCCAGTGGTGGCATTGGATCCCTAACCACTGGACATTAATTTGAGGAGGGGGGTTTGCAGAGTTCTCCAGTTGCATGGCTGGGCACCCCTTTGCTGGACATATAGAGGATGGGGAGGAGGGGTGACAGCACAGTTCTCAGGTGGTAGGGTTGGGCATCCAAAACTGAATGTTCAGGTAAAGCTGGGTTGGGTGGGAGGGGATGTTGCTTTACTGCTTGATGATAGTGACATGAAAGAATGCAGCTGCACTGTGACAGGTGTGGCTGCATCCTTTCATGAGAAATGTCTGCTGATCAGCTAGCAAAGCAACATCAGCAGACGGAGTGGCCCCAATATGTTTACTTTGCACATGCATGCAAATAAAAAGCATTATGATATTTTTGGAGCCACTGTACATGATATTATAATATTTCACATTTTGGGGTATGTCACAACTGGTATCTAGCAAAGCTGGGTGCATCATAATAGAACACTGAATAAAGCAGAGAACAGATTGTACAATGGTGAAATCATCTTAATAGCCATGTACAGAGCTGAAACTGGCTGTTAAAACAAAATAACAAAAACAGTCCAATCTTTGTAAGAACTGAATATTTAAAAGCTATAATACATAAACTATCAATTTATAAACCGAATATGCAATAGGCTTACTCACAGTATGTCATTTATTATCCCTCATGAGGCCTTTTATAACTCACTTGTGGCTCTGCTACTCCTGAGTTATGGTCCTTCCCCCTTGCTTTGGAAGATAAACTGCATATTTTGAGTCAGCCCGTCGCATATTCCCTGTTTATCACGTCATTGCTATCTCTGCTCATGGTTAATGAGTTGGTTTATAACGCAGTGGCTGAAATAAGGGGGAACCCGAGGGAACTCAGTACAAGAAGTGAAATTAGAAAACTGACTCGAGTCCAGGCGTACATTGAGAAAGGACTACTCCTATGTAAAACGTACCCCTAAAGGCAAAAAATTGACTATAAATAGTGCAGTTATCCAGCATACAATGATGAAATGTGTTCCTAGACCCCTATTAGGAACGTTTCATCCTGTTTCAAAGGTGGTGGGCTCCTGCAGTTTTCTAATTGTTGTTTTTTTATTCCAGTGTTGCTTTAGTATCTGGCATACATTATGAGTGAGGGAATGTGGTTGGTTGTGGACTGGTGGTCAGGACAGAGAAGGTGCAAGGATTATAAGAAAGTGCAGTTGCTCCAGTGGCTAACACACAGAAGGCAACATAGTATAATGGTTAGATTTCTGAAGCGGAATACGCACACAAGTTGAAATTCCCTCTGAAGTCCTTTTAACTTCTTTGGCTCAGGTTTTGCAGCTGTACATACAAACATATGAACATACAACAAAGCCAGGAGAAGAAGCCATTTGGTTTATCCAGTCAGCAGGACCCCACCAAAAATTAGATGTTGCATTTCCGCAGTCCAACCCTGGGGAACTCAAATGGAAAAGCAAATAAAGACTGAAAGCTTGTGTGGGTCTGCTGCTTCTCGGGCTCCGGTTGCAGACTGGATTGATGCCCACTGATACGTGAGTGAAGTTTCTTAATTGTGACCAGCTGTTGTTATTTATGTGGTTCCTGGATGCTCTTAAGTTGTTCTGTTTGGTAATATCTGAGGTTTCTGGGCCAGAATGTGGTGGAGTATTTGAGTACTGGTCTCAGTCGGAACTTGTAAACATTTATGAGAGTTTTTCTGTTTAGGCCAAGTTCTTTTATGACAGTGGGACATCACTGAGTAGTGGGCTGAGTTGGAATTTGCAGATATTTATTAGGTGTTTTGCTTTAGTTTTGTTTGTTTAAAGGTGTTCAATTAAAACAGTCTCCGGCCAGCTTTCTCAGCTGGTGTGTCAATCTGTTTGTCCTGTTTCAGATCATCAGTGGTGGTCTGAGCAGCCTTTATACAAAGGGGTAAGGGGAGTCTGATTATGACTTTTTGGGGGATCATATTTAGTGAAGATATTGGAACAGTGATGTTATCTTGTAGCAGCCATATTAGGGGTTCTGTGAAGCCCAACTCTATCAGTGTTCTTTTCCATAGTAACATAGCAATTTAAGGTCAGAAGGTGTTCCAGGTCCATCACATCTGCCTCATGCAGTGTAACATAGTACTGGAGTAATTTGAGGTCAGAAGGTGTTCCAGGTCCATCACCTCTGCCTCATGCAGTGTAACATAGTACTGGAGTAATCTGAGGTCAGAAGGTGTTCCAGGTCCATCACGTCTGCCTCATGCAGTGTAACATAGCACTGGAGTAATTTGAGGTCAGAAGGTGTTCCAGGTCCATCACCTCTGCCTCATGCAGTGTAACATAGTACTGGAGTAATCTGAGGTCAGAAGGGAGTCTAGGTCCATCATGATTGCCCCACACAGTGTAACACTGTAATGCAGGGCTTTAATGTCAGAAGGGACTCTAGGTCCATCATGTTCCCACAACACAGTGTAACATACTGTGGTAACATAGTAATTTAATGTCAGAAGGGACTCGAGGTCTATCATGTCCCCCGACAGTATAACATAATGCAGTAACAGAGTGATTTAAGGTCACAAGAGAATCTAAGTCCATCATGTCTCCACCACAGTGTAACACAGAAACATAGTAATTCAAGGTGAGAGGGGATGTTAGGTATATCACATCCTCCAGCAGTGTAATACAGTATCATAGTCATTTAAAGGAAAGTACCAAGATTCCTGTGTTTCCCAGGTTTAATTTTGCAGGATAAATTGCATTACCTGACCTTTGTGTGAAGTTCTTTATGACACATTTATAATTTATTCTGTTTTTTTCTGTTGGGAGGGAAGGGCTTGTTAATTTAGCCAATGAGATGACCAGTTGACCTCTTCCACTTCCCAATTTGCCAGACCTGATCCTGTGCTCAGATATTTTGTGACATCTAACAAGGGAGAGCATAGGGGCGTGCTCCATACAAGCCTACTGGGTTATTTTGGCATGCCAGTTTTTAAAGGGTAGAGCAGTTTTTAATATACCTTAAACCAACTGCTCAACAAACAAGACATCACAAAACATCTGAGTGCAGGGGCGGGGCTGGCAAACAGGGATTTAGAAGGAATCAGCTGGCCATCTCTTAGACCACATTTATGATCCCTTCCCTCCCAAGAGGAGAACCAGAATAAATTGTAAATATGTCATAGAGAACCTCATACAGGGGTCAGGTAAAAGGATCTACGCTGTAAACTTAAAACTGTAGGAAATACAGTAATCTTGGTACTTTCCATTAAAGTCGGAAGGGACTCTAGAACCATCATGTCTGCCCCCCATAGTGTAACATATTGTAGTAACATAGTAATTTAAAGTCAGAAGGAACTCGAGGTCCATCATGCCCCCACAATGTAACATACTGTAGCAAAAAAGTAATGTAATGTCGAAAGGGATTCTAGGTCTATCATTTCCCTCTCTCCCCACCCAGTGTAACATATTATAGTAACATACTGTAGCAATTTAAAGTCAGAATGAACTCAAGATCTTTAATGTTCCTCTCCACCAGTGGTGGTTTTAGGCACAAGTGAACCAAGCAGCCGCTTGGGGCGCCAGCACAGAAGGAGCGCACTGAAGTAGAACATATAAGCAGAAATCATCTTGAAATGTAAAGAAGCGTCAATCTAAAAACCATAATTCTCACCCCAGGTATTCTTCTATATTCCTTACTCTCTGCAGTCAGCCTCCTAAATAGAACTGCCCGGAGACAGAACGTTATGCAAATGATAGAACCTACAATTGGCTCATGCCACTGATTCAAACTACTGCCCTTATCAGCTGCAACGTTCCACCAACATATCAGATTTCTTTCTCTGCCTGACAAGTCAAGATGACTCGGAGACTACCCTCTCAGTCATTCCTTGTGTGGTTCTTCACTGAAAATAAGTATTTTAATTATTCCTGCTGCCTTTAATTCTGTTTAAATTCCTACTGTTAATTTACTGATTATTTTAGTGTTTTTGTTTTAATTTTCTCGGTTCCTCACGGTTCGGTATAACGGTTGGGGAACCAAGACTTAGATCCCTTTCCAGAGCTTTTATTTCCTTATCTCCAGTTCAGTTTAGTTATTGTTAGTATTTTATTTTAAATAAATTCTTGCTTTGGTTAGCTGCCAAGCCAGTTCAGTGAACCGTTAACCCGGTTCAAGTTGTTCGGTTCTCGGTTCAGTATTGGAAAATTCACCAGTTGCTGAACCAACCGCAACCGGAAAAAAAAAAAAGATTTTACTTTATTTGCAGTTCTGTTTTACTTAATCAGTTTGATGATGGCAGAAAAACCTAAGAAACAGTCTGGACCCTCAGGGCTTAAAAACTGCCTTAAGCGTGGGGACATTGCCTGGCCCGGTGACACAGAGGGCTGAGGCACTGGATGCCACACCTTGCGCCATGCCGATGACCTGCATTCAGGAATGAGTGTGGGCCACCAGGGGTTGGTAGGGAGGAGATGCATTGAGAGTCTGATGAACTGCTCTTCATCTCTGGGGGGGGGGCGATCTGCGGTTGGCACACATTTGACCTCTGGCGGAGGCTGGGGCTTGATGCTACGCTGCCGCAAGTAAGGGGGATGGGAGCTCAGCAGACACTTGGTGGGGACAGGTTCGGGTGCATGCGTCTGCCCACTGCTGGTTTCACTGCATGGCAAATGCCCATAAGGGAGGAAATATGTAGAAAAAAGACCCTGGTGACTGGTCATGGTGGCTTGATGGCGGTCTCCTCTCACTTCATCTCTGGAGGTAACACCCTGAACTGAATCCTGCTTTGCAGGTGAGTAGGGGGCTCCCCACAGCCCTGCCATGGGGGGTAAGCCATGGGAGTTGCAGGGGTGACAGCCTGAAGGGGCAAAGCATGGAGATGGCAGCTGGATGAGGAGATGACCAGGGCCAGGGGGGAGAAAGATAAAAGAAAAAAAAGTGTGGGGACATTTTTGCCAAGGCAGAGAAGCATGGCTTATGCATGGTCTGCCTTGGAAATGAACAGTTTTCTGCAGATTGTGAAATCTGCTAATCATTTCCACAAAAGACAATTGACAAGAGGCTGGAAAGGCTCCAAAGAAAACTTGAGAAGGGTGCTATGGGTTCTGACCAACCCACACCCTTTAAATATGCGGGTGAAACCTCACTTTCCAAACTGATCACCCCTGACAAGGGTGATGCAGCTTCCAGTAATTCTGCAATTCTGCTTAAAGTTGGACCAGCATGACATTCTGTGGTGATTTGCATATGCAGCCCATGATGCTTTGCATTATGTGGGCATGTGTGATTTTGTATTTTCTTGAAACTTGGCTTCCCAGCCAAATGCCCTTTGGGGTAACCCTTGCCTCAGTGTTTGAGCACAGATGTTATTTGTCTTTCCAGTAAAAGGGTGTGTGAACTGGCTGACTCTCCAGTTCCTACCAAAAAGACAAAGAAAACAAAACATGTTGAACCCCTGACTGAGAAACCAAGGGGGTTTCATCTCTGCCTCATAGCCTGCCATCCTCAGAAGAGATTGCCCAGGCCATGCAGGCCATACAGGCTTTGCAGGGTCTTATACCTGCTCCAACTCCCCCAACACCGGTTCAAGCCCCGGTTGGATCTTCTTCTGTCCCAATTCCATCCCAGGAGCAGATGCAGTTTGAGGAGTATGATTTGCCTGAAGTAGATGAGGGTGAACCTGCTGAGGCTGAGATCTCACCTGAACAGGAATTTGGGTCTCCTCCTAGAGCAGAGGATTTTTCCTCTCATTTTCCCTTCATAAGGAAAATAGTGGAAGCCCTTGATTTGGCTACCACAGAGGTTATAGAGGATGAGAAAGAGGTCAAATACATGAAAATGATGGGGTGAACACCCACAAAGAAGATATTACTCCCTATCAACAAGTTTTCAAAAAAGACTTGTTTAAGGTTTTGCAGATTCCAAATTCTGCCACCCCCGGACAAGAAGGCAGACAAAAAGTACCAGCTGGACAGGCAGGGGGCTTTGTTCCTGTTCTCTCACCCTGACCATCAAGGGATAATCCAGCAAGCAGCCTGTGAGAAGGCAAGGATGCCACTGGCATCACACCCACTTGAGAAAGATTCATGCAGAATAGATAGTATGGCCAAGAAGGGCTACCTGGCATCCTCACTGGGAGTCAGACAGGCTAATTACCAGGCTTATTCTGCACAGTATCAAAAGTCACTGTGGCAGTCAGGATTACCCATGGTAGACAAGGCTCCTTCAGGCCTCTTAGATGATTTGGCTGAGATAGCCAGGTTTGGGCTGGAAGCAGCATAATACCAATTTCAGATGGCAGGAGATGTCAGTGATACTGCTTCCAGATGGATGGCCCTTACCATAGCCCTTAGGAGATTGGTCCGGTTTAGGACCACTAATCTTACTCAGGATACCCAAACCAAGGCTATGGACTTTCCTGTGGAGGATCATTCAATATTTGGCCAACAGACTGAGGCTTATATGAAGAAGGTATATGAGTACAAGACCACCTATAAGAGCAACTCAACAAAGGACAGACCCTCCTTCTCCTACAGGTCATACAGAAGGGGTGGCAGAGGTGGAGCAACCTACACCAGACCTTTTTAATCAGGCCCAGGCTGTCTCTCAATATCAGCAGTACCCATAGCAGACAAGTAGTTCAGAGGCAGGGGTAGAGGGGGCTCCAGGAGGGGATCCCAGACTACCCATGCCCAGTCCCAAGCAAAACAGAATCTATGACTCAGTGGTCAAGGACTCCTATCCCAGTAAGGGGCAGGCTGGCTCACTATTTCCAGGCTTGGGAGTCCATTACCACAGATAAGTGGGTCCTGGTAGTGGTGAGTCAGGGTCTGCACCTAAGTTTCAAGTAATTCCCTCTCTTGAGAACAAGGATGTTCAAATCCAGCCTCCCTCTTGGAAAAGAAACTATTGGAGAAGGAGGTTCAAAGCCTTCTCCTGTTAAAAGCAGTAACACATGTTCCACTTCAGCAGAAGGGAAGGGGTTTCTACTCAAGATACTTTTTCACCAAAAAGAAAAATGGGGAGTGGCAACCTATTCCAGACCTCAGTCTACTGAACAAGTACTTAGTAAAGCCAAAGTTCAAGATGGTCACATTGGCAGTTATTCTGCCAGTCATTCAAAGGGGAGATTGGCTAGGATCTCTGGATCTCAAAGATGCCTATTTCCACATTCCCATAAGAGAATCTCACAGAAAATATCTCCGATTCAGACTTCCATCAGGACATTACCAGTTTTCAACCCTGCTCTTCAGTCTATCCTCAGCCTCAAGGGTATTTGCACAGCATCTGGCAGTGGTGGTGGCACACCTAAGAAGGTTAGGTGCATCAGTCTTCCCCTATCTCGATAATTGGCTGGTGGTGGGAAGCTTACCCAGGCATGTGCAAGATTACTTACAGGTAACACCAAACCTGTTACACTCACTAGAGTTCCTTGTAAATCAGGAGAAATCTGTTCTCACTCCAGTACTGGTTCTGTACTTCATAGGAGCTGAAGTGAATACCTTAGAAGGAAGAACCTTCCTCTCTTAAGACAGAGTGCAAAGCATCTGGCAAATAGCGGCTTCTTTCAGGCTGAATGAGCCAAAGCCAGCAAGACAATTTCTGTAGCTTCTAGGACACACGGCTGCAACAACAGGCAATGTTTTAGGTGCCAGGTTCCAAATGAGAGACATACAGTTTCACCTTGGTGCACATTGGTGCCAAGGGAAAGACACTCTTTCAAAGCCAATTCCAGTAACAAGAATATTGCTGTAAGCCCTTCAGTGGTGGAAGGAAGCAGACAACCTCAGGGAAGGGGTATCCTTTCAATGGGAAATCCCATCAGCCATTCTTACAACTGACGCCTCCCTGTTAGGGTGGGGTGCCCACTTAGGGGAACACACCACTCATGGAACCTGGTTCAGCGCAGAGTAACTCCAGCATATAAATCTGTTGGAGCTGAGGGCAGTGTTCCTGGAACTGAAGGCATGTGCACCACCACTACAACAAGGAAAAGTGCTGCAGGTCAGGACAGACAACACCACAACAGTGTACTACATAAACAAGCAAGAGGGGACAAGGTTAGGCCCATGTACATTGAAGCAGTGAAGATCTGGAGTTTGGCTTACTCACTGAAGGCCTCCCTACAGGCCATTCATGTGCCAGGGAAAGACAATACCCTAGCAGATGCCCTGAGCAGAATCAATCAGGACCACCACAGGTGGTCCATCAACAAGCAAATACTGGAGGCAGTATTCAGGAGGTGGGGCACACAAGAGATAGATCTCTTTGCATCCCTCAAATCATCTGCCCCTTTTTGCTCTAGACCACCAGCCAAGGGAACAATCCCACTGGATGCTTTGACAATGGACTGGTCAGGAAGAAGCCTATATGCTTTTCCTTTTCCTCTCATTTTCAGAGTTCTGATCAAACTCGGGTCACAGCCTGCATCAATGATCTTGATAGCAACAGATCAGCCAGACAGCCATGGTACCTCTAAGATTCTCCATGTCTGTAGCAAAACCAATACATCTACCCAGCAGGCACAACATGCTGATCTCCCATCAGGGCAGGATCCTGTACCCAAACTTCAGATCTCTTCAACTCAAAGCACGGCTCTTGAGGACTTAAGAGTTTGCACACTCTAAGTGTCCTGGATATCATGAAGGGCTACAGGAAGCCTTCTACTAAGAAGACCTATGCTTCAAAATGGAAGAGGTTCTCTGTTTGGCATGCTTCCAAAGGTACCTCCCCTTCTCACGTGGGGATACTAGCTGTCCTGGATTATCTTACCTACACTCCCAGGGTCTACAACCTACATACCTGAAAGTGCATTTAGCCTCAGTGTCTGCTTACATTTCTGCTTGGAGGATCACCTCCATGGCATCCAGTCCCATTTTCAAAAGGTATTTTAAAGGTCTGTGCCATTTGCACCCACCTAGTAGGGAACCAGAACCAGCATGGGACCTGAACATATGCATTACCCAGCTCATGAGGCCCCCATTTGAGCCCATGGCTTCATCACATCTAAAGTATGTTACCTGGAAAACTCTTTTTCTGGTTGCTATCACCTCAGCTAGAAGAATTAGTGAGCTTCAGGTCTTGTGTGTCTAGAAGGATTATCTTTCCTTCAGAGACAAGGTAGTATTATGAACAAATAGAAAATTCCTCTCCATGGTGGCCTCTGACTTTCATTTGAACCCATCCATTACCATGCCAGTCTTCTTCACTGAACATACTAGTTCAGGTGAGCGCAGACTCCATGGTCTGGATGTCAAGAGGGCATTAAGTTACTACATGACCCACACCAGCGATCATGGGCAAGACAAACAGTTGTTCCTGACTTATGGGGATGTGGGTAAAGGTAACCCAGCTTCAAAGAGGTCCACTTCTCACTGGTTAATCCAGTGCATTCAGTTTTGCTATTCAAAAGTTAGCAAGGAGCCCCCAGCAGGGCTGAGAGCTCATTCCACAAGGGGCACATCTGTAACCATGGCAGCAGCCAGAGATGTTTTATTAGTGGAGATCTGTAAAGCAGCTACCTGGAGGACAGTACACACCTTTACTAACAACTATAGTCTAGACACTTAATCCAGAAGTGATGCCACATTTGGCACAGCAATCCTGCAAAGCCTTTTTCCAAAAAAGTAGGTTCTGTGCCCACCTCCAAAGGTACTGCTTTGAAGTCTGCAGAGAGTTAGGAATATAGAAGAATACCCAGGGTGAGAAGAAACAATTACTTACCATAGTAATCTTGTTTCTTCCAGGGTATTGCTCTAGATTTCTAACTCTCCCACCCTGCCTCCTCTTCCAGAACCAAAGCCTCTGCACTCCTAACTGAGCTTTTAAATATAGAGTACCAAACACTGACATACCTTGTTTAAACCCTAATGGGTGGAGTTTTTCCTTCCCTTCTTTTTCCAGGTGATTCTGGCATGGGGGGGGGTTTATGTTAATATTTGTAGTTTCTACTAGACAGTATAGTTTTGTTGTAGATAGATAGATAGGTGTAATTATAGTTAAAATTGCCTTGCAGGCTCCTTAGATATCTGATATGTTGGTGGAATGTTGTAGCTGATAAGGGCGGAAGTCTGAATAAGTGGCATGAGCCAATGATAGGTTTTATCATTTGCATAACATTCTATCTCCAGGTAGTTCTACTTAGGAGGCTGACTGCAGAGAGTTAGGAATACAGAAGAATACTGTGGAAGAAACAAGATTACTATGGTAAGTAATTTTTTCTTGTTGTCATCACCCTTGCATTCATAGAATTGTTATCGCTTTTTGGATGTGGATTGGGGAAGAAGGGAGGATGGGGGGGTGATGTGAAGCAGTGTAGGGGGCACCACAAGTATTTCTGCTTGGGGTGCCATTAGGTCTTAAACCAGTTCTGCTCTCCACAGTGTAATGTACTATAGTAACATGGTAATTTAATGTTGGAAGGGACTCGAGGTCCATCATGTTGTAGTGTACTATACTGTAGCTACATAGTAATTTAATGTTGGAAGGGACTCAGGTCCATCATGTTGTAGTGTAACATATTATAGTAACATAGTAATTTAATGTCGGAAGGGACTTGAGGTCTATGATGTCCCCCTCACACACAGTGTAACATACTGTAGTAATGTAGTAATTTAATGTTGGAAGAGACTCAAGGTCCATCATGTTATAGTCTAATATACTGTAATAACATAGTAATTTAATGTTGGAAGGGACTAAGGTCCATCATGATGCAGTGTAACATATTGTTGTAACATAGTAATTTAATGTTGGAAGGGACTCTAGGTCCAGCATGTCTGCCTCCACAGTTTAACATAATAACATAATTACGTAAGGTCAGAAGGGACTCTAGGTCCATCATGTTTCTACCCGCAGTGTAACACAGTAACATGATTATGTAAGATCAGAAGAGACTCTAGGTCCATCATGTTTCCACCCACAGTGTAACACAGTAACATGTAAAATCAGAAGGGACTCTAGGTCCATGATGTTTCCACCCACAGTGTAACACAGTAACATGATTATGTAAGGTCAGAAGGGACTTAAGGTCCATCATGCCATGCTGTTCTACTTCATATGTGGGATAAAAAACATTCAGTGTAAACATATACTAAATCATAGACATTCCCTACCCACTCCACTAATGCAGGGTACTCATTGATTCCCATGGTGAGCAAAGATTTGTCCAGGCTTACCTTGAAGGCATTAAGTAACTTCATAGCCACTGTCTCCACTGGAAGACTTCTACAGGTTCACCACCCTCTGGGAGAAAAAAGTGGCTCCTGACATTACCCCAGAAATTGCCACTCCTTAGCTTCAGGGTGTGCCCCATATTCTGCTGGAGGACACCAGATCAAACATTGCCACATGTTTCATCTTGTCTATAAGCATGAATGTGCAAAAGGACTGAGGTCATGTCCCCCTCACAACTTCCCTTTCTCCAAGGGGAAAACATTAAGGGACATCAGCCCTCTGGCCCATGCAAGTAGACACCTGTGAGCTCTCCAGTATAGGGCCTGTGGTGAGGCAGAGGTCATAGTGAAATACCTTAGGCCAGAAGAGGAAGGAGAGAGGGGAAGTAGCTGGATTATGGATGATCTTGTCAATGGTACAAGCCAGGAGGTAGCTATATCTGCCTTGAGGGGGATGCTAGTCAAGGGTCTAATAGAGGGTGCAGTGTTGGTTGGTGCATAGAGCCATAGGGCAAATCATCAGATATTGTTATAGGTGGTGTTTAATCTTAACAGGTTAGTGGTGGAGGTATGGGACTAGATGGGGGAGAAGTAATCCAGTAGAGGGAGGAGGTTATACTGGGCAATGGAGAGCCAGACTTCTGAGTAAGATAATTGATTAGGAAGTAGCTTACTTCCAGTTTATGATTAATATAGTAGACTAGAATTTCAATATGGTTAGAGACGGTAAGGGCAGAGTCGAGGATGATGCCCAGGCATTCGAAGGAATTGTTGGTCTCAAGGGGACAGCCATCAGGGTATAGGATGCTGTGTGTGTTTTGGGCTTGAGTTAGTTTGGCTGGACTAGGCTTAAAGCCAAAGAGCATAGCCTTTGTCTTCTTGGTGTTGACCAGCACTCAGTTTGTAGTGAACCATTTGTGGGCTTTACTGTAGTTGGAGGTAAATGAAGTGGAGAGGCTGGTCAGGGATTTATCACTCTGGTAGAGGATAAGATCATCTGCATAGAGTAAGGAGTAGCAAGGAAGACAGTCCTGGGGGAGAGAATTTATAAAGAAGGAGAAAAGAATGGGCTTCAGAATAGATCCCTGGGGGACACCAGTGGAGACAGGTAATACAGAGGAGATAGTACCATCCATACAGATCATTTGGGTGCAGCCAGAGAAGTAGGTGTTAAACAAGTATGTACTGTAGTGTCAGGGGACAATCCAAGGCTACAAAGTTTATCATGGAGGCTATTGTGGTTTACCTTGTTGAATGCCTTGGAGAGACCCACAAATACAGCTCCAGTAAGCATGCCGTCATCCAATTTACAGAGGCCATGGTCAGAGAAACAGGCCAGTGTTGTAGTGTTGCTGTGGCCTTTTCTGAAACTGTTCTGTTGGGGGCAGAGGAGGTTACATTTAGTCACATTGTCCGTGACCTGATGGTGGACAATCTTTTCTAGTAGTTTGCTTAGGGTAGAGAGTATGGATATTGGGCGGTAGTCATCCATGTTACTGGGGTTTCTTGATTTAAAGACAGGGATGACCCTTGCCTGTTTCCATACTAAGGTGCTGGCGAGGGAGAGATTGAAAACCTTCGTGAGGGGTTTAGCAATTGCATGGGTCATGATTTTAAGGAAGTGGAGGGGAAGAGTCCTTCACTACCAGCACTGGCCTTGTAAGGCAGGCTCAGGAGGGGCTAAAATGTATCACTGGGGGAGATGGCCCTGAAGTACAGTGGAGGGCTGTGGGAGTGACAGGTAGGCTGGTCTACTGGTGAAAGGCTAGTATTTGGAGAGAGCAGTTTACAGAAGTATTCATCCAGGTTAGTAACCTTGATATTGAGTGTGTCAACAACATCTGCCAGGTTAGTCAATAGACCATTAGGGGTGTTGAGTTGGAGAGGAGGAAGTTTAGCCCCGGGGCCAGCAGGGAGTGGATTGCTGACCAGAAATACCTAGAGTTACCAAGGCTGTGAGATTGAAGGTTGTGGAAATACAGCCTTACTGGAGTTGATAAGTCATTTACAGTGGTTACATAGGTTTTTGTATTCATTCCATAGCCAAGGGAAGGAGGAGGATTTTTAAGATGCCCATTTAGCATCACGCTCCTTCAACAGTCTTACAAGGTCCTTGGTGAGCCAGCAGGTATCACCCCCACATACTGTCCTTGTGGTTAATGGGAAATGCATATACTAAATACTAGAGAGGGCAGTGATGAAGAAGCCAAGTGCAGAGGAGACATCTTTTAGCAAGTAATAGGGAGACCAGTTAAGAGACATGATGTCAGTGTGAAGTTGTGAGGAGTTGTATTTAGAATATTCCCAGAAACTCAGGTACTTGGGAGGGGGATGGGGAGTTTTTGTAGACCAAATACAGTAGGTAGGTGAATGGTCAGTGATGGAGTCAAATAAGATCCTAGCATGGGTGATCCTGTCTTCTCGGTTAGTAAGAATCCATTTAATGGTGGAGTTATTTAAGGATTGGCTATTTAGCCAGGTGGGAGTGGTGATAAGTTGGGTGAAACTGAAATACTTAGAAAGGTTGTAGGGTTCAGAGTGAGTACTATTTTGCCAGTTGATGTTAAAGTAACCTAGTATTATGTTATCCTTGGGGGGGGACGGGACTGACCCAAAGCTAGACAGCAGGAATGAGAGACTGGTAGTACAGCATTTTGAATGGATACTTGCAGCAATTGATGTACAGTTGTCTAGTGGCCTTGGTGGAGAGTTCTACGAACAGCCATTCAGTGGGGGAGTCAGTGGCAAATTGACTGGATAGGGAGCAGTAAAGGAGTCCTTGAAGTAAAGGAGAACTCTGCCGCCCTTACAAGCTCCCCAACTGTCAACTCCAATAAAGGAGTAACCAGGCAGATAACAGAGACAGTCGAGGACAGAAGGCTTTAACCAGGACTCTGATATGCCAAGGGAGACTCAGGCCTACAGCTCTGAAAGTTTAGGCAGGAGGCTGTGAATGTATAAATGGGTGATCTTCACACCATGTTTGTGTCCCCAAGTTGAGTTGTTATGAGAGATGGGGGACTTGCCTGGGCCAGGGTTAGAAACATTAAAACATAGAATTTGACAGCAGATAAGGACCGCTTGGCCCATCCAGTCTGCCCATTTCCCTACCTGATGGATAAGCTGCAGATTCTAGTTAACCAACAGCCTACTTCTTCCTACCCCCACCCCCTAAAATTGCCTTATGACTGTCCCATGCATGCTTGAATTCCACCACTGTTTTTGACTCCACAACCTCCTTCGGAAGGCCATTCCATGCATCCACAACCCTCTCTGTGAAAAAAACTTCCTTACATTACCTCTGTACCGCCCCCCACTCTATCTTCAAATTGTGCCCCCTTGTTCTTGCACATCTCTTTTTCTGAAAGATGCTACCCTCTTGGACTTTGTTGATTCCTTTGAGGTACTTGAACGTTTCTATCATGTCCCCCCTCTCCCTCCTTTCCTCGAGGCTATACATATTAAGCTCCTTAAGTCTCTCTTCATATGTCTTCTGGTGCAGATCCTGCACCATTTTAGTTGCCCTCCTCTGGACTGCCTCCATCCTGTTTATGTCTTTGCGGAGATTGGGTCTCCAGAACTTCACGCAGTACTACAGATGTGATCTCACCAGCTGTTTGTACAGAGGGATAATAACTTCCTGTTTTCTACTGGTGATGCCTCTCCCTATGCATTCCAGTATCCCTCCAGCCCTCCTTGCTGCCCTCTCACATTGCTTGCCCACCTTTAGGTCATCTCATATGACTACCCCCAGGTCCCTTTCCATTTTTGTTGTTGTTAGTATCTCACCTCCCATTGTGTACTCTTCCCTTGGGTTTTTATTTCCCAGGTGCATTACTTTGCACTTCTTTGTGTTGAATCTAAGTTACCATATGTCAGACCATTCCTCCAACCTTGCCAAGTCGCTTCTTATCCTTTCCACCCAAACTGGTGTATCAACTCTGTTGCAGATCTTTGTGTCATCTGCAAAGAGACATACTTTTCCTTCCAATCCCTCTGCAATGTTGCTTATAAAGACATTGAAGAGAACCAGTCCTAGTACTGAACCCTGCGGTACCCCACTAGTAACCCCCCTTTCTTCAGAGTGGACTCCATTTACTATTACCCTCTGTGTCCTGTTCTCCAGCCAATTCTTTACCCAGGCTACCATCTTGGGACCCACTCCTAGGCTGGCTAACTTGTATATTAATCTTTTGTGTGGGACTGTGTCAAATGCCTTGTTAAAGTCTAGGTAGGCCATGTCCACAGTCCCTCTCTGATCTACTACTTTGGTTACCCAGTCTAAGAAATTGATTAGATTCATCTGACATGACCTTCCCGCTGTGAATCCATGCTGCCTTGGGTCCTGTGCCCCTCTGACCTATAGGTACTTGACAATTCTTTCCTTCAGAAGTGATTCCATCATTTTCCCTATCACTGAGGTTAAACTAACAGGTCTGAAGTTGCCTGCTTCTGCCCTGCTCCCACTTTTGTGAAGTGGAATCACATCTGCCCTCTTCGAGTCCTCAGGTACCATCCCATCCTCCCACAATTTGTTAAAGAGGGTAGTCAGTGGTGTCACTAGTTCTACCTTTAGTTCTTTTATAATTCTGGGATGAATCCCATCAGGCCCCATTGCTTTGTCCACCTTCAGTTTTAATAGTTCTTTCAGAACCCTTTCTTCTGTAAATGGGCTGGTATCAACTTCTGTATCCAGAGTGTTTCTATTGTTTGGTTTAGGTACCTCCCCCTCTTCATTTGTAAATACTGAGCAAAAATATTTGTTTAGTATCTCTGCATTTTCACAGTCACCCTCTGTCCACCCCCTCCCCTTTATTAAGCTTCACTTTCCCCCCCTTGGTCTTCCTTCACTCCCTGATGTACCTATAAAAGGTTTTATCCCCCTTCTTAACTGTGTTGGCTATCTTTTCCTCAGTTTGGGCCTTTGCTGTTCTGACTGCCTTCCCAGCTTCCTTTTGCTTTAGCTGATACAATTCTCTGTCCTGCTCCTTCTGTGATTCCTTGTACTTCCTAAATGCTTTCTTTTTCTCCCTAACCTTCCCTGCCACCTAACTTTGAGAACCATAGTGGTTTCTTACATCATTTTGTTTTGTTTATTTGCTTCACACAAAGGCTTGTTGCCTCTGTGATGGCAGTTTTGATTATTCCCCATTGTTCTTCCACCCCTCTTTCCTGCCCATTTGCTAGTGCATTCCTTAAATACTCACTCATTTTGGAAAAGTGAGCCCTCCTGAAGTCCAGTACCTTTGCCTTTGTATGGCTAGAATCTACTGCTGTGTTTATCGTGAACCATACTGTTCGATGGTCACTAGTTCCCAGATGGCTACCCACTTCTAAATCTGTGATCCTCTCTCCATCTCCATTTGAGAGTACCAGGTCTAAGATTCCTCCCTCTTGAGTGGGTTCCAGTTCTCGTTGTCTAAGGCATGCCCCTTATAGGGCATCTAGAATGACCCCACTCTTAGAAGTGGCTGCTGCAAATGAACTCCAATTAACATCTGGCATATTCAGATCCCCCATCAGCAATCTCTTCCCTTTTTTCTGCCATTCTAAGGATACTTCCTATCATTTCCTTGTCCATGTCCTCCCCCTGAGATGGGGGTCTGTATACAACCCCTGTGTGGATTGTGGCGACATTGCCTGTCTCCAAATTGACCCACATTGCTTCCTCTCCTCCCTGTTTACCCATTTGTTCTGTAGCTTTGATTTCTTCCCTTACGTAGAGAGCTACTCCTCCTCCTCCTCATTTACCCTCCCTGTCCCTCCTATAGATAGTGTATCCTGGCATGTTTACGTCCCAATCATTATTCTGTATGTACCATGTTTCTGTGACTACCACAATATCCAGATGTTTCTCCTCCATCAAGGCCACTAATTCATGAAGCTTGTTACCCAGACTACGGGCATTAGTACTGATTGCTCTCCATTTTTTGATGGCTTTACCTCTTGTAGCTCTATCCCTGTCCTCATTGACTTTGCTTTCTCCATTCACCCCTGTCCTGCTCCCTACTGACCTTTGTACCTTGCTCTTTACCTCATTTAGTACCCTGTTTTGCAGGGGAAGGCTGGGAATTCCCTGCCGCTTGTCAGTGCCTCCCCCCTTGACTAGTTTAAAAGCTTGCCAATGATGCATTTAAACCAATTGCCCAGAAGAATTGTTCCTTCCTGGACAGATGGATGGATGCTCTAGGTTACATTCAACATTTCTGGTGAGGAGGAGGAGAGTAAGAAAAGGGAGTGAAAGACAGTAGGAGGTGGGAGGAGAAGGTCATATTAGTGTTAGTGAGGCTACAAAGAGGATAAGGAGAGAGGGGTCTTGTTTAAGAGATGAACGCAAGGGGGAGAGCAGGGTGGTGAGGAATAAGCAGCAGGTGGTAGAAAGAGGAAGGGGGGATGGATTAAAAATTGAACAAAAGTATTTCAGGGAGCCTGCTCTTTTGCTAGTGTAACTACCTTGCAAAAGGGGGTTCCTAGAAATGCCTGCCTGGGCTTACCTTAGCCCTGTCCTTCTGTCTTTCTCCTGCTGTCTCTCAGGCTCCTCTCTATCTGGCCTAATTTTTCTCTGGTTCCCCAGGTCCTGTTTTCCCTGACTTAGTCCCCCAGCCTGCAGCCCAATTGAAATCCAGCTCCTCAGGAGCTTAAAACACTGACCGTGATCTCCCGCTGCAAAAGTGCTGCCTCCAGGGCTGTGGGAATCACATTGGCATGCCAAGTGCCTTTGATGTGGAGCTGCTTGTTTTGCAGTCACCTCGGGGACTGTGCCATGGGTTCTGGGATCCCTTCCACCTATTTGGGACCCAGTGACCACAGACAGCCTGCTAGGGGACCACTTGTCTTAAAATTGAAAGAGTTTGAACTGGGCTCCATTTAAGTATGCCTCAGAAGGGCCCCAGTCATCTGTATAAATAATAACTAAGTGTCTGGCTGCCTCCAGGGTAGCCGCAGATGGCTTTGTCTGAAAGGTAAAAGAAATTAAATGTTTCAAATTGTAACTAGTTGCTGCATATTGGGAACATACTGTACATGTGGGTGAAGTGCTCTAAATTAAAATAAATGCTGTACCCTGGCAATTCCAGTATTTTGGGATTCTTGTGTGTCAGCCTGTCAGCCCCTGCAGGGGGAGCTTGCAAAAGTGCAATAGTGACAGGAAAACAAAAGTAGCCACATTCTTCGGTTGTGTAGTGACTGAAAGACCACCAACTGAGCTGCTAATCTGTGGGGCATTTGGGGCAAATAATTATTTATTTCTGGTTGCACCAGGACATTTTTCAGGACTGTGACTAATCTGTTATAAGGGACAGTGCGTTAAGTAGCCATTGCCTGCAGTCAGAGCCAATTGGAATGCCAGCAATAGAAAGCCAGGACTTGTAAGACATTCACTGCACCTCGTGGGTAACCACCCAAGTGCTCATGGGGACCTACAGGGACATTATTTTAGGCACCAAATCTAGAATCCAATTGTGACTCGAGTGTTCTGATTCACAGGTCCCTCAGCCACTTAGAGACCTGTCACCCCATCTCTGCTGCCAGTCAGGAGTCGAGGTAGCAGCCCTATAAAGAGACAATGTTGCCAGTTTTTCTGGAGATCTGCCAGAGTGAGAAGAAGGAGAGCAGGCTCCAACCTGCTGGGTGCCCCCCACAGGGGTGGGGGCTCAGGCCCCAGCCATGCCATCAGGCCTGGGACAGTTAATTCAAGCCCCTTTAGCCATCAGGGGGCATTTATTATATTTTTAGTTAAAGTACCAATCAAAGTAATTTTAGTTTCTGCAACAGCTAGTCTGGAGGTTGCCAGGAATATCCTCCAAAAGCTAGCCCTCCCTCCTGCGTTGGGGGGGAACATGTGGAAAAGAAGAACATCTTCCCATGCCTCAGCGGTGAGAGAGCTGAAGACACTTCAGGATACTTTCAATTGTGGATGAGACCCATGGAGGACCTGAGTGAATACCCTCATACCCCCCCGTGTGAAGGAGAAGATTTAAGAGTAATCTTGGGGGCCTCAAGCATCATTCTAAATATTTCCTGCTGTGTGATATCAGTTATCAGTCTGGGTCAAAAAGCCCCTACAAAGACTGTCTAATGAAAGTTAGGATGGATGCATCTTGTCTGTGGCCCAAATGGCTAAGTCGCAGGCGCAGCAAGATGCCCAGCTAGTAAAGCATATAAATGTGTTGCAAGTTGTGTAGCCATGGGTTAGAGTCCTGCCATCGTGGAGATGACTGCCAATCCGTGTTTGCCACTTCATGAGACAGGAGGCCCTAGAGCATATTATGTCTAAGATACCCCAAAGAGAATTTACCTGTGTCTAACCAGAATTTCTTCTGAGAGTGCTTGGGATATGTGTACAATGCCTAGAAGTGCTGGATAAAACTCTGTGAATAATGTTCTTGGTGTATAGAATGTATTGGATGTGACTGCCTGTATCTAAAGTACTGGATGCTTGATAAAAATGTTGCTCTCAGCTTACTCTGGATGGATATATTTTTAGTATATAAAATACTGGATGTGACCTTGTATAAACTGCAATTAGGATGCTTGACAGAAGCATCACCCTTATTGCCTTGGATGGGAATTTCAAATATTGTGCTGAGTGTTCTGGATGTAAAATCCACATAGCTTGTCCTAGAATGTTCGGAAGTCTGCAAGTGTAGCGCAATCCCTGCTGTGGTGGTAAATAGCAATCTGTCATCTTATAAGAATCTGTTTCCAAGTTGCCCGGTCCCTCAAATCAATAGCCGGCCACCTCGACCAGCTGCAACTCACACCACGCCTGCAACATCTTGGACTGTGGTATCTGGGATTCCAGTATGATATGAGATTGCAGGGTTTCAGCTATATCTGGGACTGGTACCAGTGTGGACATTAATGATAATTATGTTTAACATCTGGTTTGTCAGCAGCAAGATAGCCAGGGAGCTGGATGTCTTATGTCGAATGGTGAAACGTAATTTATGTTTGCCTATTAGTATGTAGCCACCCAGCTGGAGGGTTCACCAGCAAAACCAAATAACTTTGTACATTTTGTAACTAGGATAAGATAACCTCTACTCCTCCTGTTTCCCCATCCTAGCTCCTATACTACCCCCTAAATAAATGTCTTGTTGTTTGAAATTATGGCGTGAGCATATTATTAGAGAGAGCCTTTAAATCAAAATGTCGAAATGTGCAAACTGTGTATTGGGGCACATCTGGGAAAGGTAACTGGTCACCGTGGGTGGTGTAGCATCTCAGGGAGTTAAACCCATCACCATCTCACCCACATAAAGCACCCTGAGTGGAGGCACTGTGCCAAGGTTAAAACATAGAGTATGTATGGTCCTCTATCGGTAACCAGTCTGTTAACTGTCGAGAGGTTGCCAGGGCGACCGTGTAAACTCTGAGACCAATGCTCGAGAGTTTTACATTGCCATGGCAACCTCGAGACGTTTAACAGTGACCAGTTGTCGATAGAGGGACCATACATTATTTTTCATAGTGTGTGGTCCCACGTAAAAAGGAAAACCGCTGTTTACTTTTTGAAATATAGTCACCGCCATGGCCATTCAGTCCTTCGCTAACCGCTGCGTTCATCCATTGGTTCCCAGTGTAAAAAAAGGCACGCACATGCATAGACCAATTGCAGTTGTTAACCTATCGATGTGACGTAGCATCGATAGGTTAACAGCATTTCTACATCACATTGATAGGTTAGCAACCTTAGGAAATTATGATTTCCTAAGGTTAACAGCGTTCTACCATACATTATAGTATGGTTATTAGCTAGCGAACCCAAACCCCTTAGCCTATGTCCAGGGTAGTAGACAGGGGTGTAATTCTGGGTATAGCGCCACCCAGGGGTTACACTAGGATAGTGCACAATACTCAGCATCCTGGTGAAACCTAAATAGGATGCAGCAAAACAATAAGGCTATGCCTGGGTCATTTGTGTTCGGGGAGGCCACTGTCCACCAAGAGTAACCCTGTCCTCTGTCCCTCTGATCCTCTGGTGATGCACGTAGTGTATTCCCGGCTTTGCATATGCACTGTGTGTCCCTTGGCAGTGAAGCAAGATCCTTGACTCTCTGCTAGGGGGTACTATAGCACCTTCCATCCACAGGAAGGGGCACACTGCTACCTGCAGCCTTCCTAGCTGACTGCTTAGTTGCCAACACCTCAGGTCCGTTCAAAATCCCAGGTTGCCAACATGATAGCACAGCAGAGAGCTGTCCCATCAGTGCAGGGGTAGCCCTTCTGCTCGTAATACTGACATCTCAGGTTCAGGAACAGGCCTGGGTCATTCAAGACCTACCGGGAAGGGGGGAGGGTAGGATCTAGTATCTCAGAGGACACTCTCCACTTCCATGGGGAGTGTCAGTGGCTGCCATGCGATTGACACCTAGGTTACAACAGGTGGAGCTACAGGTGGCTTGGTGTTTGAAGGAGGACGTTGGCTACTACCATGCTAGCACACTTGTGAGCTCGCACTTGTGCACTCTTACCTACCATTGTTCTGTAGGAGTGGGGATGAGAACAATCCCACCTAGTACAACATGACAATGCTCCCCCACAGGTCCTGAACTGCTGACCCAGCTCCTCCTTTATGTGAATTTACTCTGCAGGGGCTTGGTAGGGAATCCCCATGGGCCAACCAGGAAGGGCTACCTGTGGAGAAACTGAAGTGTGGGTGAATCCAGGAGACTGTGAGTAACAGGGCTGGGGGGGGGGATCATCAAATGGGGCCAAATGATGATGGAGGGGACAAGAAATAATCCTACAGCAGGCTATGACTGGGTCAGCCAGAAGCTAGAGCCATGCAAAATTCCTTTCCCCCCCATAACAAAAATTCTCACAAAAGTTGCATATATTGCATTTGCAAGATTTTGCAAACTATATTACATAGTATGCAATATTCCACCAAGCACAAAACCTTCATCTTGTGGTGAAAAAAACATGCAGCACGGGAAAAGAAGGTAAGCTTCAGTGATTTTGTTTCCAGTCCTCATGGGCAGGACGTCAGCAGGTTTCTAAAAGTGGGGAGACACATGCCCCCATCAGTGACTGGTATACTGTTCCGACAGTGAACCCCCGACAGTGAAACCATTACATCGACAACAACCCGTTTGACATCCACAGTGCCAAATAGGTTGTTGGAGTGATGTACCGATACAGTGACTCTGCTGTTAGCTTCTCTCCCTTCCCCCCTCACCATAGTTGATTATCTATGAGTCAGGGGGGATATGGGGGGCAGGGGGAGAAGCCCCGCTAACAAACAATGTAAAGAAACCCCATTGCTGCAGTGGTCCATTTATGGATCTGCCAGTCGACATGGCATCAGCAGCAGAAAACAGGAAGTTGTTATCCCGCTGTACAGACAGTTGGTGAGACCCCATCTGGAGTACTGCGTGCAGTTCTGGAGACCCCATCTCTGCAAGGACATAGACAGGATAGAGGCAGTCCAGAGGAGGGCAACTAAAATGGTGCAGGGTCTGCAAGAGAAGGCGTATGAGGAGAGACTAAAGGAGCTTAATATGTATACCCTTGAGGAAAGAAGGGAGAGGGGGGACATGAGTCAAAAACAGTGGTGGAATTCAAGCATGCATGGGACAGTCATAAGGCAATTCTAGGGGATAGGGGTAGGAAGAAGTAGGCTGCTGGTTAACTAGGATCTGCAGCTTATCCAGTAAGCAGGGATATGGGCAGACTGGGTGGGCCAAGCGGTCCTTATCTGCCATCAAATTCTATGTTTCTATGATAGAAACGTTTAAGTACCTCAGTGGAATCAACAAAGTCCAAGAGGGTAGCATATTTCAGAAAAAGAGGTGTGCAAGAACAAGGGGACACAATTTAAAGATAGAAGGGAGGCAGTTCAGGGGCAATGTGAGGAAGTATTATTTCACAGAGAGGGTAGTGGATGCATGGAACAGCCTTCCTGAGGAGGTTGTGGGGTCTAAAACTGTGGGAGAATTCAAGTATGCGTGGGACAGGCATAAGGCAATTGTTGTGGGGGGTAGGAAGAACTAGGCTGTTGGTTAACTAGGTTCTGCGGCCTATCCTGTAGGTAGGGAAACGGGCAGACTAGATGGGCCAAGCAGTCCTTATCTGCCATCAAAGTCTATGTTTCTGTTTCTATGTCAGCAAATCCTTGTCAATGTGGGGAATGTTGACAACTCTGTTGTCAAAGCAGCTTGGTGGAACCTTGTTGACCTATGTGAAAAGGGGGTCTGTGGGATTTGCCTCACAGAAGAAATTTTGAAGAAGTTGATGCCAAATAGTGCATTTTAGAAGCATGTTCTATGAAAACTGCAGTGAGAAAAGCATAGAGATTTAAAGCTGAAAACAGCAGGTGACTTGAAGAACCAGGGAACAGGAACATACTTAATCGGCTGCATTCACTGCCTGAGTCAGTCTGTCCCGTCTCCTCTCCTCCCCGAGCTCCGTCTCTCTTTATTCCCAGTCCATTATTTATTTATTTATTTAGTCATTTATTGTTATTTGTATTTATTGTGTTGCAGATCGTACACAAACGTGGCCTGCAGGGCAGGCTCAGCTCATGCTGCTCTGAGTCTCCCTTCCCCCTCCTCAGCAGCTCCTGCCTCCCTGCTCCCTCTCAGTAATCTCGGTTGATTTTTTTTTAATCAAGCTCTTAAATCTTATTTTTTTTATTTGCTACAATATATACTGTGTGTGTATGGGTAGCGAACTGTGAAAGGAAAGGAAGGAAGCACTGACTACAACTGCTCGGCCTTGGTGTTATCTCTCCCATCATTGCCCCACAAACTGTCTCATTGAGTGACCAGATAGCAAGCCACTACTCAAAATGCCAACCATGCTCTCCACGGCTAATGCAGAGAAGTTATCCAGCTCCAGCCCTATCTCACACTCAGTGGCAGAGCTAGAGGGGGGGCTGGGGGGCAGTCGCCCCTCCTGGCTGCCCCAGTCTGAGTAGTGGTGCCCCGCCACCATCTTTATTCACTACTTAATGCCCATTGTGGAGCCCATGATTGACTGAATGGCCCCCGCCGGCTCCCAAATGCTCCCAAACCTGGCACTGCCACTGCTCATACTTACTCTAATCAAAGCCATTTAACCACCCCCACCGCTGAGATGGCCACACATGATCGGAGCAAGGGACCACTCCCTCACATGATTTTCTGTTGAGAGAGTTGGGCGTATGTGATGGGAGGCTTGGGAGTGCCAGTGGATGCTCCCAACAGCAGCACGCCGGTCAAGGATCATGGCAACAGTAGTCTGATCACACACATGGAGAACCGCATGACAGAGATGGCTGCCACACATGATCGCAGCAGTGGCAAGCTATCAGTACATCATGGGTGGAGCAGCTTGACTCACTATCCATAGCAATCACTCACCGTAAGTACTGGCAATCTGCGTAGTAGGATGAGCAAAGGCATGACTGGAGGGAGGGCTTGCCATTAATCTGACTTAAAGCCTGCCTCACAGTACAGTAGATTATCATTGTGACAGAATGCAGAAGCCCTTAAATTTCATATAAGGCTAGGGAATAGACTGGGGGTAACAGCCTAAACTGGGGTACATGTCCCCATTTATGGGGCTAATGATGCCACTGCTCATGGGGGGGGGAAGCAAATATTTGTCACAAAGCACCGTCCTCTAGTCCTTAAAAGAAATCCTCTCATTGTCAAAAAAAAACCTCTTAAGTCCTGAGAAAAAACTTTGTGACTTCCCAGCTTCGAAAAATGCAGATTTTGTCAACATTTTTCTGCATGTCATGTAGTTTTGGTAATCTTGTACTGCTCTACAGGTGGCTCATCTTTTCTAAGAAGACTCTTGTCCATGTTAGGACATACCAAAATGGTTTCTGATTTCATATATTTTCATTATCCTTCCAATGTTTTCTGATCAACCATGAATATTTGGAAGTCAGAAGAGTAGGCAGAGTGGGGTTTTGCTTGCACAATGTCACTTGTAGATTTCCAGAATATAGGTTCTACTGTATGCTAACGCATTATTGCAAACTGAGGTGTGACAGTCTGCAGATCCACAACAGACACTGGGTTTTTTAAGCCAAGGGGATACATATTTATTATGGTCTCCTGCTATGAACCCTTACATCAGGTACACCATTAGTTTGTTCCTGGCATCCGGACTGTGGCCTTTGGATGTGAAACATTAGCCAAAGACTTTCAGGACTTTCAGGAACTTGAAATTTAATTTTCTGAACTAAATGGTAACCCCCTCAGTTGTTTTCTAGTTTATTGCCACAGCTTGCACTACTGTCACTCTGCTAGCTTTGAATGATAAAGCTTTTTGTTGTGTTCATATTTGTACAATACTGAAAGCTAAAACGTGAGGGCGGTATAAGTTAATAGGGTGTCCAAGGGATGTCTCTTATGGTATAAGAGTTTCCGAACACGAGGGTTGGACAGGAGGACTGCGAAGTAAAGCTGAATGGTTCTGTCTGCCCAAACCTCACAAGCACGAGAGGAGTGTCTTGTACCATAAGAGACATCCCTCAATGTCCCTATTATTTCATTAAAAATCACCTGAGTTTAGCTCAAGTGATTGATTTTTTTGCTTATGGGTTTGTTTGAAAGTTGGTAGCTGGGAAAGACATGTTGAGCCAGGGCTCATTTTCATGAGTGACCAGGGGAAGGAGGAATAAGTATAGTGTTTTTTTTTTTCTCATTATTTCATCGTGCCCTCCTCCCCTCTGCTGCTTAAGTGGAGTGCTGCCACCTGATGCCCCTGCATGAAAGCACCCTGTACACAGGATAAGAGGTATGGCGGGGCTTCATCCTGGTTCGCTGATATCCCATTAGTGATTTATAATAGTGTATACAACCTTTCTGTTGTTTCCAGTTGCTCTGTCCCCTGAAGGCAAAGTCACAGCCTAATATGTTTTCAATGGTACCTAATCTCAACACTCACACTCCTGATTATTCCACCTGAATTACATTAAGAGGCAGGGATTCTAGGGCTCAGCATGGGACAGATATTTAATATCTGTAAGTGAGTCTCTGGTATTGGTTGTTAAACTTTTTTTTAAACTTTATTTATTTCTTTTTTTAATTAGTTTTTGTTGACCGGGTAAGTGCACTAGACAAATCCTGCCTATTTTCAGGCACGACCTGGGGAAGGGGGATACAGATGAATGCCAACTGACCTTGAACCAGATTTAGCTGTTGGTGGTATTTTTAGTGAACGAGGGAAATTTGGCCAGGACACCGGGGAAATTCCCCTACTCTTTTCGATAAGTGCCATGGGATCTTTAACATCCACCTGAACTACCACCAATCGAAGCGGATGAGACCTCGGTTTAATGTCTCATCTGAAACATGGCACCTCAGAAGTGCAGCACCCCTCTCATGCTGCACTACAGTGTCAGTACTGGGATATTAACCCAAGTGCCAGTTATGAGAACTGAACCCATAAGCCTCTGATCTCCCGGCCTCATAGGCGAGTGTGCTACCGGGAGATCAGAGGGCTGTGGGTTCATAATAGACAGACAATACAGGGCTTCGTACCTACATACAGTGTGATGACAGAGACTATCTGTATTGGTATTTGATTTGTTCTGTATATTGGTGTTTTCATTTTTTTTTTTATTTATGATTTCTTTCTGTTGCTGATGATGACACAAGTTCATGGGTTTGAGAGGTTTCAATAAAATACACAGAAATGTCAATAAAACAGAGGATAATGGATGGGCATCAGGTAATAATCATGCTATATTCACTCAAAGAGGTTGCCAGGGCAGCATTGTAAACTTGAAGAGCAAAACTCAAGAGGTTTACTGCTGCCATAGCAACCTTGAGAAGTGAATACAGCATAGAGGATAATGTATGGTCCTCTATCTGCAACCGGTCTGTTAACTGTCGAGAGGTTGTTTACATCGCCATGGCAGCCTCGAGAGGGTTAACAGTGACCGGTTGCCGATAGAGGGACCATACATTATTTTTATAGTGTATGGTCCCACTTAAAAAGTAAAAGGGCTTACGTTTTTAAAGTCACCGCGCGACCGTAGTCCTTCTTCATGCAGTCATCCGTCGGTTCCCGTCTAAAAAAGGCACGCACATGCACAGACCGATTGCTGTTGTTAACCTATCGATGTATAGGTTAACAACATTTCTACGTCACATCGATAGGTTAACAACATTTCTACGTCACATCGATAGGTTAACAACCTTAGGAAATGATGATTTCCTAAGGTTAACAGCGTTCTACCATACATTATATGGTGATTACCTGAAGCACATCCATTAACTTTCATAGTGTATGGGCAGCAGGTAATGCAACTTCAAACTGAATGCACTTTTTGCATATTTAGTGCTTCACTTGCATATAGTTTGGCTTATCTTATGTGGGATAAAATCAAGCACAGTTTCAGGCACAACATTTTCTGGCACAGCATTTATTGAGAACAACCTAATCACATAGACAGTTTACACTAAACTGCATTTCAGCTTTTCTGAAGCAGGCACTATATAAATACTACATATATTTTTCCCCATAGCGTTGCTTTTCATTAGGGCCAGCTCTCACCACAGCAGCCATTGGTTGTTAGACACTAGTTTAATGCCTCGCATGTGCAGATCCATTCCCATTGGAATGGTATAATTGTGACATAGTCAAGAGGGGTTAATGACCTCTTGACGTCACAACGATACCATAAAAACATTAGATTTAGTAGTTGCTGTATTGGTCCTTGCAAGAATAGATCCCGAAGCAAATAATTTGATACCTTTTAATGGACCAACATAGATGTAACAACAAGAACAAAGTGCTCTAGCTTTTGGACCAACCAGTCCTCCTTCAGAAGCTAATGGCAGTTGTTTAGAAAATACAATACTTATAATAGCCAAGGCCACAGTTTTTCATTTTTAACCGGAAAACCTGGTAAAATTCTGGAATTAGGGCTGGCTGAAAACCGTTAAAAACAAACATTTCATGGAATCTGAAATTTTATATCAGATCAGTAAATCTACAAAACTTTTATTTTTCTTATAATTCCTTCCTGTTCTAGTTTCAGTTTGCTTTATTTAAGGCTCTGTATATTAAGCTTTCTTTAGTTCTGATTCTTTATGCACATACTGAAAGAATGATAGCAGAATCCCGGTAAAATCTGGAAATTAGAGTAACAATCACTGACGCAATTCCGGAATCTGAAGTCTTGAAAATGGAATTTCATTGTTTTACTCAGTGTAAATCAGTGGCCTTGATAATAGCTAGATCATGCAGAAAAAAACAGAAAAAAGTCCCCATTGGTTTAAAATACTCATTTAAAAAATACAGAAGATGATGTTAGAGAAGTTTAACAGTACCATACTGCCTTCAGCCAGGAGGGACCTTTGACCCAGGGTCCTCCTGGGTGAGGCACAATCGCTAAACTTCTCATCATCTTCTGTATCTTTAAATGTGGCTTTTAAACCAATGGGGACCTTTTTCTGTTTTTTTTTCTGCATGATCTAGCTTTATAAGTATTGTATTTTCTAAACAACTGTCATTAGCTTCTGAAGGACTGGTTGGTCTGGAAGCTAGAGCACTTTATTCTTGTTGTTACATCTGTGTTGGTCCATTAAAAGGTATCACATCATTTGCTTCTGTAGCCATAAAAACATTATAAACAGTTGGATTTCAGACAATAACAAGGGCTCCCCATACATTATTAAACATTCACGTTATTTGCAGTAATAGTCACACATCTGTCACATCATCCTCGGCCCAGGTCTAATGCTACTGTGTACGATCTGACACAAATGCAAATATTTTGGAGTGATGTTTGTTTCTAAAAGTGCAATATTTGTGCATTTTTGTCCTAAATAGCATTTGTTTTGTACAGCTTTAATGATTTCATGTGTGTGGATTTCCCAAGGTTGTGATTTAGGATTTTGGGACCACTGACCCTGAAGTGTCAGACTTCACTCTTTCCCCTATACTTGCAGTTGGGACATTGGCCCTCCCTAGACCAGGCTGAAAAGTAGTATATGCAATCTGTAAAAGGATGCTAGCAGAGAAGAAATTTATTTGTTTTGTTTTTTTTGTTGATTGGGTAAGCACATGACACACCAAAGTAATGATTTTCAGGAATACAATGGGGGATTAAAAAGAAATAACATACATGGTATAAAAATAGCATAAGTCACAATAGTACATTGTCCATATTGTTTGGTTTTGGAGTATCTCTCTCAACTACATGCACTCTAAGGCATCAATCCTAGTGCAAGGCATTGTGGGTATGCAAATCCTTGTGAAAGTGAATCTGACAAGGGCAAAGCTAACAAGGATTCACCAGAACACATAGCACCTTTGAAACAAGCTTGTAAATCTGGTGGTGGAAATACCAGCATTGCCGGCACAGCTGGGCCTTCTCTTGCATGACACCATATCTCAAAACATCTGTCCCATTTGGTTGGTTACCATTTGCATTTCTTTTGCAGAACTTTTATAGAAGACAAAATGTCCTGAATCAGAATTAAAAAGAAAAAAAAAAACGAGTACGCAAGAAGTCTCTAGCAAAGCCTGCCCACCGCTGAGCGCCAGAAAAATAAAACCACTAAGAAGGTCTCCTTTGATTTATATATTCTTTGAAACTGCCTACAGTTACTGGCTTTGTTTCAGCCACCTGGAGTTAATATAGTATTGCAAAACAACTAAAGACATAAACATCACCATTGCTTTGGGGCGGACAGGACAGGGAAGAGGAAACAGACACTGCAGTATAATCACATCTAACAATAAATAAAAAAACAAAGCCTCTATCAAAACTTGGTCTTACTTCTCTATCAGTACATTCATAGGGCACTAGCACTGCTTACCCTTGATTCATGGTTCTCATACCCCACGAATACACATGACACTGCTCTTGCAACCATATAAGTGATCTCCATGGTGGTATTAACGTAGAAGTTGTAAGCCTTCTGTTTGAGAAGCTACCTGCATTCTGTATCCTGCCTTGACATTTGTACAGGGGGTACTACAACATGGGCCATTTCCTCTTCTATACAGTCAGAGAGAGATGCTGGTTAGTATGCTTGTGTTAAAGCAGCAATGCATGTTACAGTGAAAATGTTGACCAATACTTTTTTTATTTCATTTTAGATAGCGCCTTGCCTCTTGTTTTGTACAATACCCATCTTGCCCCATTTACAGTCTGCTTGAGCACTTTCCATAATATTTGAAATAATTAAAAGAGGGATCTTTATATCATATGTTGGCCCAGGTTGCGAACATATGAAGAAGCCTGTAGAAACAGGCCTTACTGTCCATCACGTCTGCTTGAGTGTGCAGCTCTCAGTGTTGAGTACTAATGCTGCCCCACTGAGGTTATCATCAGTATTCTCAAATATTGTTGAATGCCTGTTTTTTCATAAGCACAGAAAACAATGTTTGTGGCATGCTAGTTCTTTATAGTCACAAGACAAGTCATCAAGCTCTGAAAGTCAACACAGGATACTTGGCCCACTTCACAAAGGGTGATGCAGGGTTTGTACCAAGCCCTGTGTCACCCCCGGTGGTCAGCACAACTGAGCCGAACCCTTTGCTACAACATGTGCCCGATTCAAGAAGATCAGGTGCACTTACAACTCTTTTACCAATTTACAGCAGCTAGCACCAAATATTTGGCACAAGCCCTGTAAAATGGGTATCCAAGATGGTCATAAGCTAGACCAGAAAAAGCTGGTCTAACTTGTGGCAATCAGGGCACAGGATCGAGAATCCTGATCACTGGCCAGGGAATGCTACAAGCCAAAGGAGAAAGAGAGAGAGTCTGATCAACGATACTGGGACATTTGTCTGTCTCTCTCCACATTTCATGCAGCACTTCTGGAGCAGTTTGCACATCAGTGGCCATGGGACACAGCAGAAAGAGAGACCAACACAGAGAGTGACAGTGAGACAAATGATAGTGTCTTGCTGGTGTGTCTCTCCCTGTTCAGTTGTTACTGTTTTCTTTGTACAGAGATTTCCCATGTCATCCGTCCACACAGGAACAATGTGCTGTATATATCAAGGGTATTACAAGAGTTGGACTACTTTGTGTGGGGGAAGGATACATGCCTAAATCCATGCTTTATTTTCATTTCACAGGACTTTATTTTCATTTTTTTAATTCCATCATGTGGTGCAAGCGCAGAAGAACATGTTGATATGAGAGTTGCTAAAGAGAGAGGCATGAGGGGTGCAAGTCCAATTGACAGCGGTGCCGCAGAGCCCCATCTGTGCTTGGCAAATCAGCATGCAGTGTCCTGATGACACTGGATTGCTGAGGGGACTGATCTCAGCAAACATTTCAAAGAACAGAGCTGATGCTGTGCACGGCTCTCTCCTTTGAAATGCAAGCCCTTCAGCTGTGGCTTAGTGTGTCTTTGATTGCTAAACAATTTCCCCTTTCCCTGCTGCCACTTAGTGTGTTTTTCCTGGTTAAACAATTTCCCTTTTCCTGTTCTGACACTGGGATGGCCACTCCAGGTGTTGGATGTGCCCCCATCCCGTCTATATCCCTAGCTGACATAAGGGTGCCCAATCCCCCTGTCAGCATCCATCCATCCCTACTTTTGTGGCACACTGGGAATCCACCCCAGTGTGCCTGAATTTATACTTATTAATGTTTTAACCTGTAAATGAAGAAAACGTTCCCTCACGGTCTTTAGTTTTGGTTTCACCTGTAAAAATGAAAACTATCCCTCACTGTCTACCCTAGTCCCCTTCCCCCATCCCAACCCTCCCTCTGTGCACCCACCTCCCTGCACCCCCTCATCCCTCAATTACCATCCGTGGTTGGCAGATGCGATCTTCTGCTGAGCGGGACACGTCTGCACTCTTCAAAGCCGACTGGCAAACTGAAAGAATGAAACGTAAGTCGTATAAGGAGAGAACTAGTAACACCACTGACTACCCTTTTTAACAAATCGTAGGAAGATGGTGAGGTACCAAAGGTTTGGAGGAGGGCAGATGTCATTCCTCTTCACAAAAGTGGGAGCAAGCCAGAGGCAGGAAACTACAGACCTGTTAGCTTGACCTCAGTGGTAAGGAAAATGATAGAATCACTTCTGAAAGAAAGGATTGTTGAGTACCTAGAGATCAGCGGAGCACATGACACAAGGCAGCATGAATTCACAGCAGGAAGGTCATGCCACATGAATCTAATAGATTTCTTTGACTGCTTAACCAATGTAATAGACCAGGGAGGGGCTGTGGACATAGCCTTCCTCGACTTTAACAAGGCATATGACACAGTCCCACACAAAAGATTAACAAACAAGTTAGCCAGCCTGGGAGTGGGTCCTAGGGTGGTAGCCTGGGTAACAAGCTGGCTGGACAATATGACTCAGAGGGTAATAGTAAACGGAGTACACTCTGAAGAAAGGGGGGTTACTAATGGGGTACTGCAAGGTTCAGTATTGGGACTGGTCCTCTTTAATGTCTTTATAGGAGACATTGCAGAGGGTCTGGAAGGAAAAGTGTGCCTCTTTGCAGATGACACAAAGATCTGCAACAAGGTTGATACACAAGAAGGGGTGCAAAGGGTGAGAAGGGACTTGGCAAGATTGGAGGAATGGTCAAAATATGGCAGCTTAGATTCAATGCAAAAAAGTGCAAAGTAATGTACCTGGAAAACAAAAACCCAGGAGAAGAGTACACAATATCAGGGGAGGTACTAACAACAACACAAATGGAAAGGGACCTAGGGGTAGTCATATCAGATGACTTTAAGGTGGATAAGCAATGTAAGAAGGCAGTAAGGAGGGCTTGGGGGATGCTGGGATGTATAAGGAGAGGCATCACCAGTAGAAAAAAGGAAGTTGTTATTCTTTTGTACAGACAGTTGGTGAGACCCCATCTGGAATACAGAGTGCAATTCTGGAGACCCCCTCTCAGCAAAGACATAGACAGGGTGAAGGCTGTGCAGAGGAGGGCAACCAAAATGGTGCAGGGTCTGCACCAGAAGACATATGAAGAAAGTCTAAAGGAGCTTAGTATGTATAACTTCGAGGAAAGGAGGGAGGGGGGACATGATAGAAACTTACAAATTCTTCTAGGAAATCAACAAACTCCAAGAGGGTAGTATCTTTAAGAAAAAGAGATGTGCAAGAACAAGGGGGCACGATTTGAAGATAGAGGGGGGTGTCTCAGAGGTAATGTGAGGAAGTATTTCTTCACAGAGAGGGTTGTAAATGCATGTAACAGCCTTCCTGAGGAGGTCATGGAGTCAAAAACAGTGGGGGGATTCAGGAATGCATGGGACAGACATAAGGCAATTCTAGTGCGGGGTAGGGGGAAATAGGCTGTTGGTCAACTAGGATCTGCTGCTTATCCATTAGGTAGGGAAATGGGCAGACTAGGTGGGCCAAGCATTCCTTATCTGCCATCAAATTCCATGTTTCTATGGGTTTAGTGGGACCCAACCTCATGAACATATCAGTGTCATTTTGTTCCTCAGTCCTGAAAGGTGATTTTGTGGTTGCTACGTGGAATCACCTTTTTGGATGAGTAACAAAATGAGAGTACCACTGTTCATGAGATAGGGTCCCATAAAGCCCATGTTGCAAATCTGGTGAAAAAATTCAAAAAAATTACTGCATTATGAGCGTGTGTTGTACTGGTTCTATGCACGCTGGAACTTTGTCAATTTTTTATATCTTCACTCCAGAGTTTCAACATTGCCATTTTTTCACACCTGCTTATAAACAGTACATCTGTCATTTTTCACATCCTGACTGAAATGTGTTTTCACACCAGTTGCGCAGAGTGGGGTGGTCGCTGTGCGAAATCAACTTTTGGGATGGAGTAACAAAATGACAATGCCATTGCTCATGAGGGGAGGTCCCCAAAAGCCCATGTTGAATATTTGGAGTGAAAATACCAACAAACATATGGGGCATTATGGTTTCCTACTCTAAACTCCCCCCCACCCTGTAGAGACTGACAGATTCTGGGCGTGTGCCTTGGGATCACCGGCCATAATGCTCACACAATTTTAACCCCACCCTGCAGCCAGTGGCAGGCTTTAGGGTGTGCCTTGGACTCTTTGGCCCAAGTGTTCACCCCATTCTCCTATACTGCACCCATCTCAGCTTATTTCATTATGGAATGGGGTGAGTGTTAGAGCCAAAGATTTCAAGGCACACCTCGACACCTGTCACTGTCTGCAGGGTGATGGTGGAATGGCATGCACATTATGGCCAATGACCCAAAGGGTGGGGGTGGGGCATTAGGGATGGAAACCCTAATGCCTCATTGAGGAAGTAAATCAGGGAGGGACATTTGATGTCACCTACCTTGATTTCAGCAAAGCCTTCAACAACGTTCAACATAGAAGGCTGATTAGCAAGATGTGTAGTCTGGCAATGGGGCACAAGCTGATAAACTGGGTTAGAAACTGGCTGATGGAGAGGAGGTAGAGGGTGGTGATAATGGGATCCAAACCAGTGAGAGGACATGACCAGCGGGGTACCTCAGGCATAAGTCCTGGGACCAGTCCTGTTCAATGTCTTCATTATAGACATTGCACAAAGGATAGAAGGAAAGGTCTGTATGCCTGTTTGCCGATGACGCCAACATCTGTAACAGAGTGAACACTCCAGAAGGGGCTGAGAAAAGGAGCAGGGACATGGAGAGGCTTGAAAAATGGTCTGAGGAGTGGCAACTGAGGTTCAATGCAAAGAAGCCCAAATAATGCACCTGAGAAGAAGGAAACCTGTGGAGAGTTACAGAGTTACCAAAGAAGAAAGGGACCTAGGAGTTATCTGTTCTGATGACCTAAAGGTGTCAATGCTGCAAGGATGCCCAGTGGCATGCTGGGGTGCATGGGCAGAAGTATCACTAGCAGAAGGCGTGAGGTGGTGATGCCATTGTATAATGCACTAGTGAGGCTTTACCTACAGTACTGTGTGCAATTCTGGAGGCCACAAATGTACAAGGATATTGACAGGATGGAGGCAGTCCACAGAAAGGCAACCACGATGGTACATGGCTTGCAACACAGAACATACCAGGACAGATTAAAGGCCATTCACTGTGCTTATTGGGGGAAAGAAGGGAATGGGGGAACATGATAAATATGTTCAAGTACCTCAAGGGCATAAACAAAGTGCAGAGGTGGACTTCTTTCAATACATCAAATGTTCGGGATTGACAAATGCTTGTTTTCCTAAAAAAAAAGAAATCATCCATCAATGTCTGCTGTGTAACCCCTCTCCCTGAAACAGTAC
Source organism: Neoceratodus forsteri (assembly GCA_016271365.2). Taxonomy (NCBI): domain Eukaryota; kingdom Metazoa; phylum Chordata; order Ceratodontiformes; family Ceratodontidae; genus Neoceratodus; species Neoceratodus forsteri. The sequence continues at coordinate 1,317,413,085 of CM057454.1, forward strand.
ACTAGGGTGCCCAATCTCCCAGTGTCCTCATCTGTCCATCCATTGTTGTCTGCTGTGTAACACCCCCAAACAGTATACAAACACTGGGGGTGCCAAATACCCCAGTATCCTCATCTGTTCAGCAAACTCCCTAAAAAAAAGAAAATGTCTTTCGTTTTTTTCCCTGTAAAAGAAAACTGTCCATCATCATCAGTTCCACATACCAACCCCTACCCTCCCTCAGGACTCCACCCCACACACCCCTACCCACTTACCCACCAGAGATCCATTGCTGTAATTTACTTTGGACTGCAGGCATGTCTTCACTCTTCAAACCCAACTGCAAACTGAAGTAAGTGCTTCAATGTATTTCAGTGGGGTTTTCAGCATCAATGTTTTTCAAAAGGGTTTTCAACTTAGTGCCATAACTTGGCCATTTTTAAATATTTTTGCTCCAAATTTTCAACATATGTTTTTTGGGACCCCACCTCACAACAACTTCACTGAAGCAATTTTCAAACATTCCCCCCCATGACACCAGTGCACACGACGAACATTCAGCATTGACAAATGCTTGTTTCACACTGGGGTAACCCCATATTATAAGCACAATAACCCATTCCAGGGTGTGGGGTTATTGCTTACGTATTCATCTGCAGTAGAGAGTAGAGGCTTATACATGTTATATTTAACTTCAGCAGCAGCATGTATACGTGTGATATTCAGCTTCAACAGAAGCACATTCATGTGCATTATTCCACTTCAACAGCAGCACACTGACATGCAATATTCATCTTCAGCAGAAGCACTCGTACTACTGATATTCAGATTCAGCAGAAGCACATTCACAGGTAATATTGCACATCTGCAGCAGCCAGTCTCACCCATTAAAATTCAACCTCATCATCAGCACTTCTCGTGTAATATTAAACTTCAGAAGAAGCACCTGTGCATGGAATATTCACCCTGAGCAGCAGCATTCTCACTGGAGCTAGCCAACTTCAGCAGCCACACTCATGCATGCAAAATTCAACTTCTGCAGCAGCATCCATGCATGTAGAATTCAACTTCAGCAGCAGCACCCATGCATGTAAAATTCAACTTCAGCAGCAGCACCCATGCATGTAGAATTCAACTTCAGCAGCAGCACTCATGCATGTAGAATTCAACTTCAGCAGCAGCAGCACCCATTCATGTGAAATCAGCACCAGCAGCACTAATGCATGTAAAATTCAACTTCAGCAGCAGCACTCATGCTTATAAAATTCAACTTCAGCAGCAGCACCCATGCATGTAAAATTCTACTTCAGGAGCAGCACCCATGCATGTAAAATTCAACTTCAGCAGCAGCACTCATGTATGTGAAATTCAACTTCAGCAGCAGCACCCATTCATGTGAAATCATCAGCACCAGCAGCACCCATGCATGTAAAATTCAACTTCAGCAGCAGCACCCATGCATGTAAAATTCAATTTCAGCAGCAGCACCCATGCATGTAAAATTCAACTTCAGCAGCCACATTTATGCATGTAAAATTCAACTTCAGCAGCAGCATCCATGCATGTAGAATTCCAACTTCAGCAGCAGCACCCATGCATGTAGAATTCAACTTCAGCAGCAGCAATCATGTATGTGAAATTCAACTTCAGCAACAGCAGCACCCATTCATGTGAAATCATCAGCACCAGTAGCACTCATGCTTATAAAATTCAACTTCAGCAGCAGCACCCATGCATGTAAAATTCAACTTCAGCAGCAGCACTTATGCATGTAAAATTCAACTTCAGCAGCCACATTCATGCATGTAAAATTCAACTTCAGCAGCAGCATCCATGCATGTAGAATTCAACTTCAGCAGCAGCACCCATGCATGTAAAATTCAACTTCAGCAGCTGCACCCATTCATGTAAAATTCAACTTCAGCAGCAGCATCTATGCATGTAGAATTCAGCTTCAGCAGCAGCACCCATGCATGTAAAATTCAACTTCAGCAGTAGCAGCAGCAGCAGCACCCATTCATGTGAAATCATCAGCACCAGCAGCACTCATGCATGTAAAATTCAACTTCAGCAGCAGCACCCATGCATGTAGAATTCAACTTCAGCAGCAGCACTCATGTATGTGAAATTCAACTTCAGCAGCAGCAGCACCCATTTATGTGAAATCATCAGCACCAGCAGCACTCATGCATGTAAAATTCAACTTCAGCAGCAGCACTCATGCTTATAAAATTCATCTTCAGCAGCAGCACCCATGCATGTAAAATTCAACTTCAGCAGCAGCACCCATGCATGTAAAATTCAACTTCAGTACCAGCAGCACTCATGCTTATAAAATTCAACTTCAGCAGCAGCACCCATGCATGTAAAATTCAACTTCAGCAGCAGCACCCATGCATGTAAAATTCAACTTCAGCAGCAGCGCTCATGTATGTGAAATTCAACTTCAGCAGCAGCAGCACCCATTCATGTGAAATCATCAGCACCAGCAGCACTCATGTATGTAAAATTCAACTTCAGCAGCAGCACCCATGCATGTAAAATTCAACTTCAGTACCAGCAGCACTCATGCTTATAAAATTCAACTTCAGCAGCAGCACCCATGCATGTAAAATTCAACTTCAGCAGCAGCACCCATGCATGTAAAATTCAACTTCAGCAGCAGCGCTCATGTATGTGAAATTCAACTTCAGCAGCAGCAGCACCCATTCATGTGAAATCATCAGCACCAGCAACACTCATGCATGTATAATTCAACTTCAGCAGCAGCACCCATGCATGTAAAATTCGACTTCAGCAGCAGCACCCATGCATGTAAAATTCACCTTCAGCAGCAGTACCCATGCATGTAAAATTCAACTTCAGCAGCCACATTTATGCATGTAAAATTCAACTTCAGCAGCAGCACCCATGCATGTGAAATCATCAGCACCAGCAGCACTCATGCATGTAAAATTCGACTTCAGCAGCAGCACCCATGCACGTAAAATTCAACTTCAGCAGCAGCATCCATGCATGTAAAATTCAACTTCAGTAGCAGCATCCATGCATGTAGAATTCAACTTCAGAAGCAGCAGCACCCATGCATGTAGAATCAACTTCAGCAGCAGCACTCATGTGTGTGAAATTCAACTTCAGCAGCAGCAGCACCCATGCATGTAAAATTCAACTTCAGCAGCAGCACCCATGCATGTAAAATTCAACTTCAGCAGCAGCACCCATGCATGTAAAATTCAACTTCAGCAGCAACACTCATGTATGTGAAATTCAACTTCAGCAGCAGCAGCACCCATTCATGTGAAATCAGCACCAGCAACACTCATGCATGTATAATTCAACTTCAGCAGCAGCACCCATGCATGTAAAATTCGACTTCAGCAGCAGCACCCATGCATGTAAAATTCAAATTCAGCAGCAGTACCCATGCATGTAAAATTCAACTTCAGCAGCCACATTTATGCATGTAAAATTCAACTTCAGCAGCAGCACCCATGCATGTAAAATTCAACTTCAGCAGCAGTACCCATGCATGTAAAATTCAACTTCAGCAGCCACATTTATGCATGTAAAATTCAACTTCAGCAGCAGCACCCATGCATGTGAAATCATCACCACCAGCAGCACTCATGCATATAAAATTCAACTTCAGCAGCAGCACCCATGCACGTAAAATTCAACTTCAGCAGCAGCATCCATGCATGTAAAATTCAACTTCAGCAGCAGCATCCATGCATGTAGAATTCAACTTCAGCAGCAGCAGCACCCATGCATGCAGAATTCAACTTCCGCAGCAGCACTCATGTATGTGAAATTCAACTTCAGCAGCAGCAGCACCAAATCATGTGGATTAATCAGCACCAGCAGCACCCATGCATGTAAAATTCAACTTCAGCAGCAGCACCCATTCATGTGAATTCACCAGCACCAGCAACACTCATGCATGTAAAATTCAACTTCAGCAGCAGCAGCACCCATTCATGTGAATTCACCAGCACCAGCAACACTCATGCATGTAAAATTCAACTTCAGCAGCAGCGGCACCCATTCATGTGAATTCATCAGCATCGGCAGCACTCATGCATGTAAAATTCAACTTCAGCAGCAGTACCCATGCATGTAAAATTCAACTTCAGCAGCAGCACCCATGCATGTAAAATTCAACTTCAGCAGCAGCACTCATGCATGTAAAATTCAACTTCAGCAGCAGCACCCATGCATGTAAAACTGAACTTCAGCAGCAGCACTCATGCGTACAGTAGTCAACTTCAGAAGAAGAAGCAGCAGCAGTCACACAGGTGAAGTTCCACCTCAGTAGCAGGACTCAGACAGGTGATATTTAACTTCAACAGCAGCACTCACTCATGCAAAATCTAAGATCTGTTTTACAGTTTGGTTAATACTACAGTAAATTTTAACAGACATAAAAAAATACACTGGACTGGATTCTTAAACTAACCCTTAGATCAGTGCAAGCTGCAACAAACAATAGCCTGTGTCAATCTCCGATGCACCAGGGTCCCTACAACCAGTTCTCTAAAATGAGGAGTCCTGGTACCAAATTCCCACAGTTTTGTGGCAACCGCTGCCATGCATCAAAGTCAAGGTGCAGGGAAGGGGGAATGCCTCAATCTGTGGAACGGCCCTGTGGCACCTCAACCAGTGCCAGGGAGGGCCCACCAACTGTGTGCCCTGGAGGCTGGCAGGGGATGCATGGGACAGGTAGGGCAGGTTAGGAGGTAGTGGGTGCCATGGAGCAGATCAGGGTCAGTACATTGCCATTACAGCTGCACAGACAGACAGTCCAGGAGGGTGGGCATCACTGTAAGAGGTACCGGGGGGGCGCAGAGTGGGATTGCTTTGAATATATCTTGCAGGACTAAGAGCCATTCTTGAGCTGGCAGGTGTGATGCTACAGGGTGAATCAGATACAAAAAAATGAAACTGTGGCAACAGTGCTACCAACATTTCTAATACTGGGGATTTTGCATAGTTGAGACCTAACAGTATCACTATATTCAGCAGAGGCAGTGTTCCCTTCCCCTTTTTTTACTGTATATACAGTAATAGCTAATAAGTGACCTGTCTATCTGCAAGATCTCCTTGTCCCCTACCATCTACCCAGGGCACTCCATTCTGCTGGGGGAGACCTCTTTGGGGTTTCCATGCTTAGGTTGCAGCATTGTGAGGACAGGATGTTCTCAGTGGCCTTGCCTACCCTGTGGAACTCCTTGCCTGGTTATTTAAAGGGGGCTCCCTTGGTAGAAGCCTTTAAAAAGGGCCTAAAGACGTATTTGTTCCAGCAAGCTTTTACTGACTGGTTGACTCATGTTGTGATTTTAAATGTGGGCTAGATAGATGTACTTCCAGTCAAATCTTATATATGTATTTTTTGGTATGATTTTAAGTAATTGCACTGTTTTTTTTGTATAGTGCCCAGAGTCCCTGGAATCAGGTGCTTTAGAAAGAGAGTATCAATCTATCTATTTAGTAAAATGCACCTTACAGCAGTAGTAAAGTATTCTTGTGTTCCCTGTGCCACCAGCTGACACTTGGTCACCCCACCCCTGGGTTTTGTGCTGGCTAGTAGTGGTGCAGAGGCCATTAGACCAGATCTGACTGGTCTAACTTAAATGGACCCTGCGCTCTTTGAGGAGGATTACTGAATCCCACGTAAGGGATGCTGCAGTACTGCCCTGTCACAAGCCCACTTCCACCATGGTGTAGCCAGCGGTACATGTGTCACAAGGACAGCCCAAACCCAGCTGGTGCAGGCAGTTCCCCAACTGGTGCAGGTGGTGATGTAGAATCAGCAATGATGCAAGGTTCGGTGCAGTGATCCCCTACGTTATTTTTCTTTGATGGAAGCACCCTGCATCATTCCCAGTGCTTTGAGAATCAGGCCCACTTTTTTTTTTTTTTACAAAACTAGAGGTGTTTTAGGAACAGGGTGGTACTGCACTATCATTACTGTTCAGATCAGCACATGGTATTGTCTTCTCCAGCTGAGCCGAACTTTGGTAATGAATGATTTCTCTAGGTCCATCCACATGAACCTTGCTGCTGCACTTTCACATGAGTAAAGCTACCAACTTTCTGAGGTCTAAAACTGGGACAGTTCATCCTGATCATGACCCCCCCCAACCGTGTCACTCCCACGGACACCGCTGCAGTCAACGCTGCGCACAATCAGTTAAATTTTGCTGCTTGCTCTGGCCATGCCTCCCCACAGTAACACCAGTAGCAAACATTCAGATCAAAACAATACATAATTCTGTTGCAGCAAGTTCCAAACCATGATGTACAGAAACTTTATTAGAAGCAAACCTGCATTAAATTGTGATCAGACATTCGAGCTGCATGTATTGCTCCTCCTGACAGTGCCATCCAACTCATTTACACTCACCTAATTTGCTGAGCAAACTTCACTTCAGTGACTCCCACCACCACACCAGATTGTTTTCACACACTTCCCTACAGCTGATCAGGTTTGGGTACCTTAGTTCCCTGCTGCTGGTCTCTTCTCTGTCTGGACTACCCATTCTAATCTAAAAGGAAGGAACATGCTTTACTGTGCTCCCACTGACATGCTTGCAGTGCAACACAGGCACAGGGGTTGAAGTTGCGAACTGCTGTCCAGCCCGAGCAGTACCACAATAGTGTTGAAATAACTGTCACTCACGGATTAGCAGTCAGCAAAAAAAAAAGGGGGGACAAAACTGGGACAAGTGAGCAAAAACTGGGATAAAAGTGACATTTTGCAAAACTTGTGGGGACACTGGGGCATGCTGCCTACAATAGGGACTGTCCTGGGAAAATAGGGACTGTTGGTAGCTTTACACATGAGCCATTCCACTTACACCGCTGTTCAACTCCATTTACACAACAACCACTGTGCGCCATCACAGGGTCAATCTGCATATCAGACTGAACTTCTTGCATTTTGTTTAGCATTTTTGCCAGGAGGGAAAGCAGCTGTTGCACAACATGTTGTCTTTCAAATAGTTCGGTTCAGCTGACAGTTCAAGACTGCTGCAGAAACTGATTAACTATAAGTAGATAGAGCAAAAGTATTCAACTGAATCAGCAACACACTTATTCAGTAACAGCTGGGATTGGAAAGGAATGACTGCAGTGGCGTACTTGCTTTTCAGAGCATCAGGTCAGGCAGGCAGTATATAGGAGGGGAGCTAGTGTGGTGTGGCACGGTATAGGGCTGAACTTTGGTAGGCAGAGTAGCATGTTTCCTTTCCACTCCAGCAAAACACCTGCAATGGTACCAAATCCCAGAAAATCAGGGATCTTCCAGTGCTACAGCGGAGCTATCTGCACTGTTCCCCATTGTGTTTACAGGGACTGACCTGCACTGTTGCAATTAATTTGGTACAGATCAAGCAGTGTAAACAGGCCTTCTAACAGGCAGATGTGCTTCTGTTTTGTGTTTGAACTACCTTTTGAAATGGCAGAAAGTTGCAAGTAGTGAACAAGTAAAGCCTGGATTATTTAGCTGAGGTCTGAATGGGGTAACAGTCTTTAAGCACAAGCAGGTGCCTATTTTGTGAACTCCTGCAGTCATCTTTTCTTCAATAAAGTATGAACTAACATCAGAGAGTTCATGACATTGCATGGAGTTTGATGTTTCAGATACAATATTTTGATCTCTCTATATTATATATTATGTTTGTATTGAACTTGACACTTTAAATGATCATTTCATTAAGGCCGAGGGCCCCTCCCCATGCATCTCACTATTCAGCAGGATTTAAAGGGGACAGGAAATCTGTGCTAGTTGGCAGCAGTTAGTAATGCTTCTAGTAAGAGAAATGATAAACTTTCCTCAAGATGAACCATATTTAACTATACCTTAATAAACACTGATGTGACAAACTATGTTTTTAATTGTTTTGTTTTTATGAACAACATTCTGAACAGTTCTCTTCATGGAACCAGTAATTTGGAGTGTTTTGTATGTCATGGTTTGAGTACAGAATGCTAAACATGAGATATCATCCTATCAGAACCTTGCTTAGAGTGCTTTCCTCAAACCGTGACATGGTTAAAACTCCAGATCACTGGTTCTGCGAAGAGAACTGCAACAAAATACTGCCCGTGAGAACAAAATAATGTGAAATACAGTGTTTCATACCACTTTTTATTAAGGTACAGTTACATATGAATCATTTAGGCTTATGTATATTAGTTCTGTAAACTGGAACATTATAAACAGCTACCAATTGTAAATCTTCTCCTGTCCTCTTTAAAGAAAACAACTTCCCCACACCAGAGGACAAAGATGACATGATGCAACATTCCTTCATGTGTCAGTGGTTGCACAATGTTTGGTTTTAAAAATAAAATCTTAAATCAAGGCTGAATAAACTGGAGAAGACAGCAGTTTGTCACAACGTGTGGGAATAAACTTCAGACAAGGCAAATTTACAGGGTTTAAAACACACTGTTGTGTGATATTTATTTTTAAAAAGTTTGAAAAATAATAAATGAAAACAAATAAATTGCAAAGAAAATCACTACTTAACATCAGTAGTTTCTCACATAATACAGTCCTAGGTCTTAGAGCCCCTAAGACCCTTTTAATCTGCATTCAACAGCTTGTCTACAGTAGCAGTAGAACCTCTCTCCTTTCTCTCAGGGTTGAGCCCCACTGGACTGAACTGAAGTGAACTCAGTGAAGAGGTTTTATATCTTTTGGTGGGGTCACCTGACTGAGCCCTTTCAGTATTTACATGTCTGGACATGTTGTTTCAAAACCAATATTTTTTTGTTTTTGTTTTCAGGGGATTTTCTGGTTCAGTTAAAGGTACAGTGTATATCTCCACAGATATTGACTCTCTATATCTCTGATCCACAGTGACTAAGCACTTCTATAAAGTATACCACATTCGTATATGTAGATCCTTATACAGTAACAGGTCTATAGTGTGAATTTATGAAAATACCTTAAGGATGTTTTATAACTGTACTAATCATGTCATTATTGTTTAATATGGCTTCTGAATCTTTTTTTCTTTAAAAAGGCTTTATTTACTGTAAGTATTCCTATTTAAACTAGCCTTCATGCTTTTTGTACACAAAATGCACTTATGCACGTTACACAACACCTCTCTAGGTGTTTGGCATCATTTCAGGGACTGGATGGATGGAAAAGGAAAAAAAAAAAAAAGAGAGAACTAGTAGGAAGTTTAGTAGGAATAATAAAGAGCTTCACTGGGTGGCCAGCCTAGGGTGGGGGGGGGGGGTGGTGGTGGTGGAGAGAAGCAAAGAGAAAAGCGTTAACTGTTGTGCAACAAAAGTTTTGGTAGCTAGGAAATAAGAAGATAGAAAAGTGGTCCATCAGGCACAGCCAAGGGTGTAGTCTAACTGCTGAATATTAAAGGCAGACCTTTGCTCACATGACCACTGCCTGCCCATGCTGTTCAATCACATGCACTTATGTTTGCTGCTTCACGTCTGTTTCAGCAAACCTGTTTTCTTCTGCTGCTGTGTCTGTAATTTCCTGTACTATTCTCTCTCTCTCTCTCTCTCAATTCCACTGTATCCGTTTCTCTCACCTTGTAGCATTGCTAATGCCTCACCACTTAAGTTTTGAAATGTTACATTTTGACTGTTTCATTTTCCCTTGATACTGTCTATTTATTATATCAACCACATTTGTAAGTATCTTGCTACTTGACTATTTTTGCAGTTGTTATATTTAATGTTCCCTGTACCGCTGTGTTATGAGTGTCTTGACTTGTACTGCCCCAGGCTGTGCCTGAAAATGGGCATATTTATTATATAGTGCACTTACCCGGTTATAAAAAATAAATAAATAGGCAGACACAACAAGGGAGTGACAGTGCTCAAATCAAGAACACACACCGCATGGTTCCCACTTTGAAAAACTCACACACAATGAGCCCTATGCACTACCCGGCTGGAAGTACACACCGGAGGCGCATAGTCCACCTGCATTGCTCTACACCTGGGGACAGGTGCGCACCGGCTATATTCATCAACAGCCACCACCTGTCTATGGCTTTGCCCCCCCAATGGGCAGGACTTCACGGGGTGGCCAGGGGCAGAGTTGCAGAATTGATCCCTTACATGGAATGGCATGGGATCAGGAGCAGGAATCTCATCCAAGGGCACCCAGACCAGTGTGGTCAGTCCCTGATGTCTGATTGCCCCCCCAGTCTGTGGCCATGTAAGAAAGTACCCACCTGGCAGATGGCTGGACCTCTGCTGGTGACCCCTGCCCCGGTCTGGGATGGCTGCCCACACCAACCTACAGTACACAGCAGTGCCCCCTCCACCCACCAAAGCATCCCCATATGGTGCCCAGTCCATGGACCACACTTGCAGACCACCCTCAAGCCCCAGACCTGAGTCCCCCAACCCTGCATCTGATGGCAGTACCCCCCCAGGCCCCATCGTGCCAGTCGATCTGCACCATTGCAGCTCCTGACCCCTCCTTCCCTGATCCTGATGCCCTCAACCCACATTGGTGTTCAGTGGTCCCCCCCACCCCTGTGGCACTGACAAACCAACCCCCCACCCCATACCTGACCACTGGTGCCATTGCCCCAGACGATCAGCAGCACAGCCCTTCCCACACCTCCTTGGCCACCGGCCATCCACGTGATGCTGGGAGCATGCTGCCTATATATAGGGACACACTCTCAGCATCACTTGGGTGGCCAGTGGCCGAGAAGGTGTGAGGTGGGCTGTGTTGGTGGCTGTGCCATACTGCTGCACTGATGAGGAGGGACGGGGGTTGGGGCAGTGCCGCATGGGTGGGGGGGACCACTGAACATCAATGTGGGTCGGAGAGAGGGCAGGTAGAGCTGCATCGGGTGTGGGGTGTCTGAAATCCCAGGGCCGGTGTTCCCATGTGTGTGTGGGGGGAGAGGGTCTGCATTCCTAGTGCTGGTGCCCCTGTGTGTGTGGGGGGTGGGCATTCACAAGGATGGTGACAGGGCACAGCTGTGTGCTGGGGTGGGTGGCACTTGGCAGTCAGCGGGGCTGGGTGTTGGGGTCCTGTTGGTGGGAGATGGAGCGTATCGACCTGGACCAGGCAGCAGTCTAGGGAAAGGGAAAGGGGAAATTGTTTAACCAGAAAAGGCACACTAAGCTGAAGCTTGTTTCCAGGTGTGACCTGGGAGCACAAGGAAGTTAAGTGACTTGCTCAGGGTCACACAGTATGCAAGTGGGGGCTGTGGGATTCAAACCCAGGTCTCTAGGTTTGCAGCTCAGAGCATTAAACAACTGTGTTATATGGGAGTTACAGCAGGGTACCCCCCCCGCCGTAACCTGCACCCTCCTCTGCACCCCCTTGGGCAGCACTATGCACTTTTGTGAATGGCATGTAGTGCTGGCACTCCCTCTGCCAGCCCACAGTGAATTGTGGTCCACACGGCCAGGGGATCAAGTGCATAGGGGCTATGCATCCCAGTTAGTTTATCCCATGCAGGGGGTGCACTAAGTGCCAAGTGGCTATGCGTCATGGATACAGTACATGTCGTGTAGCCACTCTGCACAATCATACGTGGGGCCCAAGGAGCAAAGCATTTCAGGGGTTTACTGGGAGCCACTTTGCATTATTTGTCTGTGCAGCTGTATGTTTACTTATTACCCACTATCTCAACAAAACAAATAGTTTTGTACAGATGAACGCTACATGTTGGATTCTTGTTCCTGTGTGTGTGATGAGCATTTTCCTGCTTGTCAAGGTTAGCAGTAGCTGCTGAATTCTGCTTCAGAACTGTTGAATATCTAAACATAATATTAACTGAAATTTTCCTAGCTTTGATCTAACCTCCCTTGTCATCCATTCTACCCCTACTCTTCCATCTCTTTCGTAACTTTACAGCTCACTCTTGAAACTGTTCCTAAGCTCTTCCATTCATCCAGGGCTCTCTAGTAGCACCCCCTTCACTCTTTACTTTCTATTTTGTTTGCTTGTTTTTTCATCACTGTGCAATGACTGTTATTATGTCGCACCTTGTATTTTTTTCTATTTATTGTGTTTGATATGCATCTGTTTTATTTTTCATTATACTAATTTCATAATAGGAAATAGGCTGTTGGTTAACTAGGATCTGCAGCTTATCCAGTAGGTAGGGAAATGGGCAGGCTAGGTGCGCCAAGCAGTCCTTATCGGCCATCAAAGTCTATGTTTCTATGATGCTCAACTATTTTTTATTGTATATGTTAACATTGATCTTCGCCATTGTATTAAATTATTACTCTGTGTATTAAGCACTTAATGAATACACCAATGCGATACTACTAGCAAGGAGTTAATTATGGATCATTTGCCTCCTCTGCTCCTAAATCCCTCAGTATGTTCTTTAGTATGTATGTTCAGCCATTAGTCCCTTTCTTGCAGGACACATCTGGAAAAGAGCGGTTATCTGCTCAGTATGTCCTTCCTGGTAAAAAATATGAAATAAATAAATAAACAAACAAATACCTAAATACATAAATATTGTTCAGCAGAATATTGCAATGAAAGTCTCAAAGGGAAAATAAAACCAGGACTTAAAAAGAACTAAGGGTATCGTAAGCCTTCAAGGTTAAATGTGAATGGTTGGAGATACTTGATCAATTTTATTAACGAAAATTCCCCAGGGGTTGACAGATAACAATTTCCACTGGTTTTCAATTTTTACCAAAAAAACTGTTGAAATTATAAAATTTGCATGGTTTGCACACAGGTAAAAGCAAAACATTTCACACAATTGGGTATTGTGTACCAGATCAGTGAATCTACACAACTTTTTTTTCCTTAAATTCTTTCCTGTACTATTTTTACTTTGCTTCATTTAATTTGCAGTATATGAAGCATTCTTTTATTCAGATTATTTATATGCCTAATAAAAGATTGACAGCAGCATGCTGGTAAAATCTGAAATTAGTCTTGCCATGATCAATGAGATCCCTGAAATTCAAATCTTGAAAATTAAATTTCATTACTTCAATCGCCTTATAAAATGGCAAGAAAAGTCATCTGGATGTGCATTAAATCTCTGTAAATGCATGGTCAGGTCCTGAATTTCATTTTCCTCCCTAGAAAGACAACTTAGAGAACTTAGACTCATTATATATGTATAATAAGCCCCTCCATGGTGTGTCTCATAGTATTTTAATGCACTTCCTAGGGGGTGTAAGGACATTAAGCCTTTGGTCTCATGCCTTACTACATCCCTTGGGTCATGCATTAAATTCTTAAATTTCCACAATGTCATGGCTTATTACTTACTTAAATCTGAGGTCTTGCTGGTGAGCAAGTGGCAGCATATCAAACATGTCTCCTCACAAAGAAAATACACCTGGGGCTTACCTCCTTGGAGGTTCCTGCCTCTCTCCTATTCTCCCACACCTTGGTGAACACCAGCACTGCCAACCAATAGGTGTGGTCCATCCCAAGGCTTAGAACCTCCATAGCCCAAAGGTCATTCCCACACAGGGTCCCAGTCTGGTATAACAAACTCCCCTCCAATGTCTCCTCCATCTCCAAATTAGAACCTTTCAAGTCAGCCCTCAAAGAGCACATTCTCACTTCATGGTGCTGCCAATGTACCAGCTAGTGCTGGGTCATCTACTGTATCTATCATCTTACAGGACCACCCCACCACTGAGCTCCTACCGATAGGGCTACCAAACATTACCTATTAACAATGCCTCCTTTGGCTGCACTCACAAGATATCTATCTAATTCTCTACTTTGCTGTAAATATCAAACATGTTACTCCCTCCTTCCCTCCCTCTATCAGCAAACTTATTGTTCTCTTGAAAACTGTAAAATACAGCTCTCGGTAACACGTTCAATGCAATGTATAGCTGATCTTGATTCTGTAATATTGTATAACTGAGAAAACTGTAACCTTTAGTTGCCATTCTATGTCTATATGTATTAAGTGTTTGTATTTGTTTTTTCTGATGCGGAGCCTTTGTAAATGAGTCCCTGACTCAAAGGTTGTAATCCTAAAGTCTGTTAAATAGATAAATAAATAATATGCTGGTGTGTTGTTCACTCGCTTCAGGAGAGGATTTGTGGAGCCTGAGTCAGGTGACCAGGTTGGCACTACGGTTTAATAATACTTGGAACACATCAGCTGGGGTCAGATACAGGTAGCTATCAAAGTTTTTATCAGACATCAGATGCCATCAGATATGGATGGCATCTGACAATGTGTACAGTCTCCTCATATCCCAAATGGATTTGATCATGGGGCATGAGATCTGATAGACAGGGCAGTTGGATCAGAGATCCGACAGTTGGATCACAACTATCCGAGAGTTGGATCCAAAGAAGAGAGTCCTCGGATTAAGACATCCAACCCCATCTAACTAGGGATCTGACATACTGACTCGGTCTGATGGGGACTGGATCTGATGGGTGGATAGCATAGCTATCCATAGCAGAATACTCATGTCCTGCAGAACAGTGTCTGGGCATCACTACTGCAGCTGTGCCTGGGATTGCATTACCAGTTTAAAGAGCGTTGATGCCAAGCTCTGCCACATCTGCGATCCACTGCTGTGGATCACCGAGCTTGTGCCTCTGCATGTGGTGCATGGTGCAAGTGAGAGGCTGTCAGATGTATCTCTAGTGCTTTGCAGGATGTGGGATGGGATCAAAGGGCATGGAAGAAAAGGGACAAGCCAGGTTACTTAGATGACAGTTACCATTACTCTCAGGCCCAACACTATATGGGCCTCTGTGGGCTCAATCCCATGGGGTAGCAGACATTGGGGCCAAAATGTTGGCAAAGAAACCAACCAAGGACCAGGTGGACTGTCACAGAATGATAACAAGCCCTATGAAGAGTAAAGATTCTCTACCCTAGTCTCTGTAAAATAAATTTAATAACCAGATTAAAAAAATATCAAGTAAACAGTACAGACATACAAGACAAACAGTAGCCAGCTCATTAAAATTCCTAGCATTTCAAAATAACAGTGCAATAGTCATACTAACAAATACGTTCCTTTAATAGACTACATGTAGCTGCTACAATAAATTAAAATTAATCCACTTAGAACCAAACAAGTGACTTAATACAGTAAGAAAATAAACAGATAACACAGAACCAGTATCAGCACTGCTGGACTCATATTGCACACATCTTCTGTAGATACCAACATGGTTAACTACCCACTCCTCCTCAAACAACTCTCTGAAACTGGTCTCTCCCCTGACATGCGGCGCTGGTTCAGAAGACCTCTTGGTGACAGATCTCAGTATGTGAAGATATCCAATGTAGTCTCAGAGCAGATGCCACTACGATCTGGTGTACCTCAGGGATCAATTCTAGGCCCACTCCTTTTCAGCATCTTCCTCAACAACTTGCCATCTGCATGCCACCAACGAACCCTGCTCTATGCGGATGATGGTATCATCTTTGCAAGCCACTTGGACCCAAACCTGCTCAAAACAATCTACAAAATGGTTTCATGGAAGTTGAGCACTGGTTTAGTAAACATAAACTGGTGCTAAACTACAGGAAGACAAAAGTTATGTTGTTTTCATCCACCTGCAGTAAACACAAAGCGCATGCTCTTACTAGCAGAAATAACCAAGGAACCCCCCACCCTTTGAACAAATGCAGCACTTCAAGTACCTTGGGGTTACCCTTGATAACTTACCTATGCTCTCCACATCGAGAATGTTGCCAGGGTCATCAGCACTAGGATTGGCCTACTCTGTTGACACAGAATGAGTCTAACCCCTGAAGCTTTCAAATTAGCAATTCACAGTTCAGTGCTATAGATCATCAATTATAGAAACATACATAGAAACATAGAAACATAGAAGTTGACGGCAGATAAGGACCGCAAGGCCCATCCAGTCTGCCCATTTCTTTTTCTACCTTATAAATGTGCTATCGCCCTTTGCTCTGTCAGTGGCCTATCTATTCATAGTCATCTGTATTGCTCCCTTATGCCTATCCCAAGCCTGTTTGAAGCCCTGCACTGTATTCATAGCCACCACTTCTTGTGGTAAGCCATTCCATGCATCCACCACCCTTTCTGTGAAAAGAATTTCTCACATTCCCCTTAATCGGCCTCTAATCTCATGCTGTGTCCTCTTGTCCTGCTATTTTTCTTATATTTAAACATGTTAGACTCTTTCACCTTGTTTATGCCCTTAAGGTGTTTGAATGCCTCGATCATATCACCTCTCTCCTCCTTTGCTCAAGGGTATACATATTGAGCTCCGTTAATCTGTCCTCATATGTCTTCTGATGCAGTCCCTGCACCATTTTGGTTGCCCTTCTCTGACTGCCTCAATTTGGTTAATGTCCTTGTGAAGGTGTGGCTCCAATACTGCACGCAGTACTCCAGATGGGGCCTAACTAGTGTCTTGTACAGAGGGATTATTACCTCCTCTTCACGACTTGTGATACCCCTACTAATACACCCTAACACCCCCTAGCCTTACCTACTGCTTTAGAGGTCTGCTTGGATGATTTCAGGTCATCAGTGATGATGATGCTCAAGTCTCTTTCTTCCTTTGTGACTGCTAGTAACTCCCCTCCCAGCCTATAGGTGGCTTCAGGGTTTCTCTTCCCTATGTGCATGATTTTGCACTTCTTTGCATTAAATCCCAGTTGCCACTCTTCTGACCATTCTGCTAGTTTATCCAGATCTCTTCTCATTCTGCCCACCCCATCTGGATCATCTACTCTGTTGCAGATCTTGGTGTCATCTGCAAACAGACAAGCCTTACCTCTAGTCCATCTGCAAGGTCACTAATGAAGATGTTGAAGAGGACTGCCCCAGGACTGATCCCTGAGGTACCCCACTTATGACTTGCATCTCTTCTGACTGTATACCATTTACCACCACTCTCTGTTTTCTGCCCGTCAACCAGTTTGCCACCCAGTTGACCAACTTCTGACCCACCCCGAGCCTACCCAGCTTATTTATCAATCTTCTATATTGGAACAGTGTCAAAGCTTTGCTGAAGTCAAGGTAGGCGACATCAACTGCTCCCCTTGGTCCACCACTCTGGTTACCCAGTCAAAGAAATCTATGAGATTAGTTTGACAGGACCTTCCTTTGTAAACCCATGCTGTCTTGGATCCTGTGCCCTATGGATTCCAGGTGTTGCACTATCCTTTCCTTAAGGAGTGCCTCCATAATCTTGCCCACTACTGAGGTAAGACTGACCGGTCTGTAGTTCCCCGCCTCCTCCCTGCTACCACTCTTGTGGAGCGGGATCACATGAGCCCTTCTCCAGTCTTCTGGGACCTCTCCTGTGCTCAGAGACTCACTAAACAGTTCTGCTAATGGCTCTGCTAGTTCCTCCTTTAGCTCCTTAAGTACCCTGGGATGTATGCCATCAGGTCCCATTGCCTTATCCACCCTGAGCTTAGCAAGCTTTTGTAGGACCCTTTCTTTTGTGAAGGGAGTAGGGCTCACCTCCCTCCCCCCCCTGTGTCCATGATGCTGAGCTGTGGGCCCTGCCCTACCTTCTCTTCAGTAAATACTGAGCAAAAGTATCTATTTAGGATAGATGCCTTTACAGGGTCCTCCTCCTCACATGCTCCCTTTTCTCCATTAAGCTTAGCAATACCCCCTCTGGACTTTCTCCTTTCACTAATGTATCTATAGAAAGCCTTGTCACCTTCTTTTACTGTTCGTGCTAGTGTTTCCTCAGTTTGGGACTTTGCCTGCCTTACTGCCTTACCTGCTTCCCTTAGGGCAGTTTGGTATGCCTCCCTATCTTCATCCCGCTGTGTTCCCTTATATTTCCTGAAGGCCAGCCTTTTGGCTCTGACCTTTTCTGCTACTGTATTTGAGAACCAAAGTGGTTTCCTTCTTCTTTTGCACTTCCTTTTCTGTCTAACACAATGGGATGTTGCTTCAAGTATTGCATTCTTAATGCTTGCCCACTTTGCCTGTACCCCCTCACCTGTGTTTCTTTTTGCCAGGGCTAGCTTAACTCTGTTGGCCATCTTATCAAAGTCAGCTCCTCTGAAGTCCCATATTTTTGCCTTGGAATGGGATGATTTAGATGTAGTAGCCAAATTGAACCATACCATGTGATGGTCACTGGCCCCCAGGTGACCTTCTACCTGGAGATCTGTGATCCCTTCTTTGTTAGTCAGTACTAGATCTAGGATAGCCCTGTCTCTTGTGGGTTGCTGTACCGGTTGTTTGAGGCCCTCCCCCTGCAGGGAATCCACTATGTGTCTAGTTCTGGCAGATGTTCCTGCTGGTATTGACCAATCTGTATCTGGCATGTTGAAGTCTCCCATTATCAGAACCTCCCCTTTAGCTGTCATGTTTTGTATATCTTCTAACAGTAATGTGTCTATGTCCTCCCTCTGGTCTGGGGGCCTGTAGACAACCCCAGTTCTTATGGCTGTCCCATTTCCTGTTTCAGGGTGACCCACAGTTCTTCTGGCTCCTTATGTGTATTCTGAATTTCTGTAGCTTTGATATTTTCATTAATGTACAGGGCCACTCCTCCCCCCCTTTTTGCACCTCGGTCTCTTCTGAACAATACATAGCCAGGTACTGAAGTCTCCCAAGTGTGGTTACTGGTAAACCACGTCTCACTAATTGCTACTATGTCCAGTTTAGCCTCTGACATTATTGCCTGCAGGTCTGGGATCTTATTTGCCAGGCTGTGAGCATTTGTGTACATGATTTTCCATTGGCCAGATTTTGGTGTGTTAGTTGTTGGGTGAAGTTTGGCATTACCCTGTGCGAGTGATGGGGAGACAAACCTTTTTCTTACCTGGTGATGCAAATGAGCAGCAAACATGCTGAATTCCTGTTTGACCACTAGCTGAGGGGAGGGTGTTCTTCCCATTCGGACGTATGGGGTGCTGCACCCTCTCCCCATTTGCTAGTTTAAATATTCTGCAAAGACGTCAAACTTCTGCCCCAATGCACTGACTCCTCTTTAGTCAGATGCAGTCCATCAAATTTAAAGAACTTTCGCTCCCAGAACTGTTGCCAGTTCCTACAAATCTGTGTGTCCTTTTCCTGGCACCAGTCCTTGAGCCACGTGTTTAGCTCCCCTATCTCCCTTCTCTGACCTTCTGTCCATCTGCTCCCTCTCCCAGACTGGCAGGATCTCAGAGAAGGAGATGCCAGACGAAATAGATGATAGTTTGTCACCCAGCCTAGTCAGGTGTTCCTTGGTCTCCACAACTGACCGGCTGGCGGAGATCATTAGTCCCTATGTGTACTAGGACATCAATGTTTTCTCCTGCTTTGTGAACAATTTTGTAGCAGCGTCAGTGTCTCTCCATGCTGATGTACCTGGGAGACATCTGACCATCACCCTGGCTGGAGATGGGTATCAACTCCCCGAATCATGGAGTCTCCTATGATCAGAAGTTTTTGGATTTCCTTTGTACTTGTTTAGTTTTGGTTCCTGATTTGGGTGAGTTTTGTTGTGCTAGCTCCTGTGCATAAGTGTCCTGCTCTGCAGTGTCTTCTGCCTCTTTATTTGATTTCAGAGATAGAGGCAGATACCTGTTTGTAGTGTTTATATGGTTTTTGGAGGTAATGTGTTGGAGAGCAGAGAGTGATGGGGCACCTGATATGCTCCTCCTAACCACCTGCCAACCTCCTGGACCAACTACCCTCTGCGGTCGAGGTTTTTCTGTTGGATGCTGGGGAAATGGCGGGTGGTTCTTATAATGTATTTCCTCTTCAATATGAAATTTGAGGCGTGCAATCTCTGCCCATGCTGCCCGGAGCTGAGCCCTAAGATCTCCAAAGGTCCAGCATGTAGGACAGTGTCCTAAATCCTGTAAGACTGTCCTTCTGAAAATTGTTCCACAGTACCTGCAGTTAATGAAATCCATTCCAAATAAGTTGCTGGGTTTGTAACCTAGTCAGAGTAATTAGAAGGAAAAAAAGGAAAAGAAATGCAAGTAATGGTTTAATTCTGCTTTGTTTAACTTGTTATAACAAGTTAAATTACTAGTGCCCCTGTAAATGAGATCACCTTGTGGAGGCTCCACTGATCCTCCCCTTCCTGCTCTGCCACAGGAAATGTCACAACTGTGGTACCCTATAAAAGGAGTGTAGGCGTGGGGTGGTTGGGGATGGGGGTGGGTGTGGGCCCTTCCCTGCCTAAAAAGAAGAACCACGAACGAAAGAACAAAGAGGTAGAGCAGAAACAATCAGTCAACAACAAATGCAGTAACCCTGAAAGCTTATCCTAATGTTAGATAAAACTGTAAAACCTGTAAAGCACCACCTGTAATAATTTCAGAGAGAATATACGCTGTAAGAAACACTTTGCTCAGAGAAAATAAAGCAGTAACAGAAGATATACCTTGCAAAAGACAATTTGAATCAGAAGATTACAGCAGTAATCTGTTAGCACACACCTGTAGGCACACCTTGTAATAATGCAGAAGAAGGTATACCAGCAACAATTTGAATCAGAGAAAAAATAAAGCAATGAAATGTTAGCAACAAACAGTAGCAATCCCTGTGAGTAAAAATTAAAAACACCACCACACAGTAAATCTGCTTAGCCAAACTAAGTCTTAATCCTTCTCCCTTACTCTGGTAAATTTCTCTACTCTGCCTTTCAAGCAGTCTTAGAAGGAAAGAGCTCAGGTGAAGCTAGGTGCCTTGGCCAGCAAACCAAGTCTTCTACCTCCAAGATATCAACTAACCTGACTTTTTAACCCTTCTTTCTGTTGGAAATTACTGACAGTTTGCCAGCTCCACCCCACATACACACCTAATCCTTTGGAAGAGCTGTGGGAGGAAAAGCAATTAGCTCCTTCAATGTGAGAAGGAGACTGAAACACCTCTGAGACAACAAACCTTTTCAACAAACAAGAATAAAATAAAACACAGTGTCAAACAGTAATTTTGCTTATCCCAATGATAAAAAAGTCACAAAAATGTAAGCTCCACCTGTAATACAGTAATTTCAGAGAAGATATACCCTGTAAGAAACACTTTGCTCCAGAGAAAAATAAAGCAGTAACAGAAGATATACCTTGCAAAAGACAATTTGAATCAGAAGATTACAGCAGTAATCTGTTAGCACACACCTGTAGGCACACCTTGTAATAATGCAGAAGAAGGTATACCAGCAACAATTTGAATCAGAGAAAAAAATAAAGCAATGAAATGTTAGCAACAAACAGTAGCAATCCCTGTGAGTAAAAAATAAAAACACCACCACACAGTAAATCTGCTTAGCCAAACTAAGTCTTAATCCTTCTCCCTTACTCTGGTAAGTTTCTCTACTCTGCCTTTCAAGCAGTCTTAGAAGGAAAGAGCTCAGGTGAAGCTAGGTGCCTTGGCCAGCAAACCAAGTTTTCTACCATTATGGCCTAGGCATATATGGAGCAGCTTTCATTACTGCACTCAAAAGGCTCACTGTTGCCCTGAACAAGGTCTGTAGACTTCCAGCAGGTGTCTCCCATTTCACCCACACTTGTGAACTCTATGCTCAGGCTGGGTGGCTCTATTTAAGTGAGACAATTAAATACCAAACATGTCTTCTTACAAATAAGGTGCTCCTTGGGCTCATGCTGTGGGGAGTGGGATGCCTACTTAACATCTCTCTCTCAAGACCCAACAGATGTGCACCTCTTCTAGTGAACTCCTCCTTGTCCCAAGGTGCCAGACTACTCAATGCCAATGCTCCTTTTTTTCTGAGCAACTTTCTGGTTCTATGAACTGCACAGTGAACTGGCTATATCTAAACTCAGCCAGTTCAAACAACAGCTCCGACAACACCTCTTAACTGAAAACTCCTTTGATTGCATCCTCTAACTTCCAGGTCCCTAAATCCCATTTTCTCCCCTCCTCTGCTGTACTCCCTCACATCTTGACAACCCCTCCTGTTTAGCCCCAACACCTTCCTATTGCCTTTACTCTCTCTCCCGTCAATTTCTTTCTCCCCCCTTTTTTCCCCCTTGCCTACCCTAATTTGCAAATTTGACAATGCCTTAGGCTGCTACCTTCTTTTCCATAAACTAAGAACTCCCTCCCTTCTTCACATAATTTCTCCTCCACTTCTCTTCTTTAATGATGCTGCTGTTCGAGATGTATTTTAATGATGATAACAGTTGTAATTTAAGTATTTTTTGTAACTCATCTGTTACCCTATATCTGCTTATTGCCCCTCCCTGATCATGTGGAACCTTTGTAAATGAGCTGCCTGGTTCTCAAAGATAATTTGTAATCTAAGAAAGAAAGAAAGAAAAAAAGGAAGAAAGAGAGAGAAAGAAAGAAGGAAAGAAAGAAAGAAAGAAAGAAAGAAAGAAAGAAAGAGAGAGAGAGAGAGAGAGAGAGAGAGAGAGAGAAAGAAAGAAAGAAAGAAAGAAAATGAAAATAAGATACTCAGTGTCTCAACCTCAGCATAGGTTCAATACAAAAGGCAGACCATGCCACCATGTGTCCTATATTGTTTTCATATCCTAATCACACAGTAATCCATAAGTGCAATATGGTAGCCTCCGTGGTGGGGAATAAGTCAATGAAGGTGCCCCACACCTTGCCAAATAGCTCCCCCTATCATTCAACTCATATGTCATCCATTCCAAAGCCAGTGTCTTAGCAATCACGTCTAACCACATACTCACTATAGGAGGTCGACAAGACACCCAAGTGTTCTGTATACACATCATGGCTGGAACCAACAGAACCTTAACAACCCTCAGCAGAAGATCCCATTCCTCACCATCTGAGTCATCCACCCCAAACAAAACATCTAAGGGATTGCCTGCTATATGGCTTCCCAGTCTTTGCATTAATTGTTCCCAAATTTCTGTCCAGAACTGCTTGAATCTAGAGCAGGTCGAGAAGTAGTGTAGGTAGGTGTCTTGCTCTTCCCCACACCTCCTGTGCACTGGAGATACCCGTGGAGTACATTTACTCATTATGACAAGAGGGAGGTAGAGTCAATGGAAAATTTTTAATTGGGCCTTCTTAAATTTATTACATCATATGAGCCCCATATAAGACTCACAGATTAGGGCCCAGTTATCATAAGTAATGTCCAGCCTCAAGTCCTGTTCCCAAAGTCGACGCATTCCACCCAACTGGTCCAGAAATGCCTCTTGCAAACACGAATATATATACTCACCACTGAGCCCTTCAGGTCCACTCTAGCTCTCAAAATCTCGCTCTCCAGCCCACTAATCGTAACAGCCCCCAGGTCCCATCTATTCATGCTGTGCAAGTGAGTGACCTGCAGATACCTAGACCTTTGTAACCCTCCAAGTCCCAGTTCAGCCTCCCACTCTGCCTGAGGACAGAGTGCAGCTTATCCCAAGAGATCACCAAAACAAGCTGCACCCCCCATCCCACTCCCCAAAACCATGGTCCTCCAATCCCAAAAGGAAGGTGGGATGGTCATAAATGGAGTCTCCTGCAATAATCCCCATACTATTGCCAACTCCCTAAATAATCACTCTTCTGACCTCTCTGCCTTCACAACCCTCTTCTCACCTGATGAGGCTCTGTCCCACCCCCCTTCCCTCCACTCTGCTGGAGGGTCAACCTCCTCATCAAATGTTCCACCTCAGGGCTGTATCAGTTTAGGACTTGCAGAAATGCCTAGCTGGCCTCTCCCAGTACTCCAGTCCTGGCCTAGACAACCTGGAGCCTAAACTCCTTAAGCTTGGTGCTGCACACATTGCCTCACCAGTAGCCTTTATCTTCAACCTATCCCTAGGTCTGGGGACCATCCCAGACATCTGGAAAGAGGTGAGGATTGTCCCTGTACTGAAGTAAGGAAACCCAAACTACCTGACAATTATCGACCAATTGCCATTCTCCCAACCCTTAGCAAGCTCCTTGAAAAGGTAGCGGCTGAGCAGCTTCCGGAATACGTCCACTCTCATGAACTTCTGTCCCCAGCCAGCATGGCTTTCGTAAGGGACACAGCACCACCACAGCCTTAATCTCAGTTACATCAAGTATCTGGACAGCCATGGACCAGGGCAAACTCTCTGGTGCAATATTTATCGACCTGTCCAAAGCCTTTGACTTCGTTGACCACAAACTGCTTGGTGCACAGTTGTGGTCACTTGGCCTCTCCCCCCATGCCATGAAATGGCTAATGGGTTATCTACATGGCAGAAAGCAGTGTATCTGCTTCAATAAAGTCCTCTCTGAGCCCCTACCAGTGACCTCCGGAGTGCCTCAAGACTCAGTACAGGGTCCTCTCCTCTTCTCCCTCTTCATCAATCAACTACCCATGGTTACTACCAGCTGTAGTGCCACCATGTATGCAGATGATCTGGTAATCCTTGATCACTCCCAGAATGCCACTACCCTAAACCAGAACCTGACCGATGACTTTAACAGGGTATTGTCATGGGTTACTAGTCACAAGTTGGTCCTGAACCTGAAAAAGACACAGGCTATGCTCTTTGGCTCAATGGCTAAAATGAAAGCCTCATCAGCCTGCTTACACGTCACCAGTGCAGATGGATCCTCACTACCCATAGTGAGCGCCATCAAATATCTGGGGGTAACACTGGACCCCCAACTTGACATGGGTAATCATATCCTTAACATCTGCAGGGCGGCAAACTGCAAACTGGGTCTGGCTTATAGGGCCAAGTATAACCTTACACCGGCAGCCAGGCTTGCCCTAGCGAAGGGTGTGCTCCTTCCCTCCCTCAGCTACGGGCTGCACCTATTTGCTCACTCTCTAAAGGCACATCTCACCCGGTGGTACACTGCTTACAATAACATTTGTCATTTTGCCTTGGCTGCCCCCTGACTCACCCACTGTTGTGAGCTATGTGAAAAACTCTGCTGGCTCTCACCAGCTAGATACCTTGATTTTGGTTTGGGATGCCTCTCTGGGAAAGTGATCAGAACTAGCACCCCCCAGGAGCTGGCCCGGCTTCTACCTAAACTGAATCCCACCCCTACCAGCTTAGGTCTCTCACATCAGGGATGCTCAAAGTCCCTCCTACCCGGACCCTCATGTGGGATCGGGACTTTGTCATAAGTGCGCCCAGACTCTGGAATTCACTGCCTGTGGATATTCGAGCTGCCCCCTCGTATCTGAGTTTTCAAAATTCCCTGTGGGGTTTCCTAAAACTAGCATCAGGGTGTGACTGCCCCAAACCTCCCTAGAGTAAAGTGTCAAATTGTTTTGTCTGAACCTCCCAAGGGTGTCTCCATTGAATTCCTGGAGATATTTTCCCCACTGTATCAATGACTTCTGACTACTCCTGCCTAAAAATCCTTGGGCATTTTTACACCCATTATTGCTCCACGATCATAGGCTAACCATGACATATTGCACCTTGGTCACTTGGTAGAAACTTGTACTACCAAGTGTTTCTGTTTCTGTCTAACATGTGCATATTTAGAAAAATGTGATGAGCTGTAAATACCTGTCTGTGATCCAACTAGCCTAGGGGGTGTATATGACAATGTTATAAGTTATATTACGACCAATACAGTCCTTGAGCTATGCTCCACTCCTATATATATGATGACCTGTATATATCTGTCAGTTGAACTAGCTAATCTAGAGTGTATAATCTGAAATGTTCTTACTACTGTATGTTTCCCTTAGCGTCAAATGATGTATTTCCCACTGTTTGTTTACTGTGACAAAAAACTGTACTCTCTTTGCCATGTCTCCTTGACTGTTGTTCCTCATGTTGTACTCTCCCGGGTCGTTCCTGAAAATAGGCATAATACTTGTCTAGTGTACTTACCTGGTAAACAAAAAGCTAAATAAATAAATAAATTACCACAAAGAGGCACAAGCAGAGTTGTTTTCTGCTTCTCTCCAGCATTTTAGTAGCCCGTCTCCATGCCTCTAAAGCATATGTAACATATTTGTAAATCTAATGTACTATATCCAATATTATACTACATGTGGACCCTCTCCAATCACAAGTCAGAGTTACATATAGAATAAAACAGGGTAGTGTGTATAATGAGAATTTTACATAAACCCGAGGTATTGGATGTTAGATAAGTACCGCGACTCACCTGTGCAAAGGTCCATACCTGCTAAGGATATCTGTCTGCTGTGAGTCTGCTGGAGTCAGCTGGTAGACAGCCAGCTGATCACCTACACTGCTCTGCACACTGCATGACACCTCCTACAGCACAAGAACAATTGCTAATGAAACAGTCCACCTCTGTAAGTCTTGGTGGCCAGTAACATTTGTGACTGCCATTTGGTGTTGTACACCTTACCTAGGGTATGCCTGTTATGTTACTTGAGTAGCCAGTAATCTATGTTCTTGCCATGGTTACTGGAACTTAAGGGTATGCCTGTGTTTTAACTACTATCTATGTAAGCTGCTGCTCACATTGTTCCATCCCATGCAATCAGGGACATATAGTCTGCCAGTGTTTGGAGGTTAGTAAAAGACTATATCTTGGGATTGCCCTTGTTGTAAATCAATGGCTGTGTGAGTTTATTTATTTATTTATTTATTTGTATTTTGGAAAAAAACTTAGCGCGCAAGCTCTTTTACAAAGGTTACATGTCAGAGTTAACAACAGAGATACAATTTGGTGAAAACAGAATTACAACACAGTGAAGGATACAGATTGGTTCCAGTACTAACATCATTTTCAATAACCTATGTACAACACATAATACAACTTACTACACCAGTTAGTGCACTAGAGATTACAGTGAGTTCTGGGGATTAGATACTGCAATCAAGAATTAGATAGCAGGCAGTGAGAGATATGGGGGGGCAGCCACAGGGGTCTTGCCATACAAGAGGGTGAGAAATAGGTGATTGGGTAATGGTGGGAAGTGCACGAGAGGTGGGAGGGGATACGGTGGAATAAAGAGTGGGGAAGTTGGATGGAATGGTAATGGCAGAAAAGAAAAAGGGGGGTGAGGGGAGGCAGTGTGGTGGAGAAGTGGTTGAAATGAGGGCGAGTTGTTTGGAGGCTAGGCCAGATAAGTTATATTAATCAGGGTATGTTACGGAGACACTCGGAGCTGGGTGTAGGAATGGGAATGGAGGGATGGGCAGGTGTCGAACGGTGTATGAGAGAACAGATAGCTGTGGCTAGTCTAGTGCTGGGGCTTGTGGGGGGATACCCAAGGCCTGCCAAGATCTTGCTTGGGGCAGAGAAAGATGGGTGTGGTTGGCCTTAGAGGCAGGTACACACTGACAAGGATTTTGGGTTAGAGTTGCTTCTGCCTTTATTATAGTGTGTGTTGCTAGGGACTTAGATACTACTGGCTTAACTGTGGTTAAACAGATCTCCCTGGAGTTTCCCTACCTCCCTATCAAGGGAAATTCAACCTGTTGTTTACCAGCATAATCATCTGTGGTTACTGTTGCCTGCAACTTCAAATTGCCACTGCGTTTCTTTTATTTAGTCCGGGAGATCAGAGGGCTGTGGGTTCAGTTCCCATATCTGGCACTTGGGTTAATATCCCAGTACTGACACTGTAGTGCAGCATGAGAGGGGTGCTGCACTTCTGAGGTGCTGTCTTTCGGATGAGACGTTAAACCAAGGTCCAATCTGCCTGGATTGGTGGTAGTTCAGGTGGATGTTAAAGATCCCATGGCACTTATCAAAAAGAGTAGGGGAATTTTTTTTTATTGAAACCATATCAAATTATATACAATACAGTATTACATCAAACATAAGCATAAGAAAAAAAGAAAATCCAATAACATAAATAAGTATTAATTCATACGGTAACCCTAAAAAGAACAAAACACTTAAACCACCCCCCCTCACCCTACTACAAGAGTAGGGGAATTATATTCAAATTTGAAGAAATCCCAACAAAATTATACAAAATCAACAAAACATCTTGCATAATCCTATAAAGAACAATGAATAAGTATTAAAGCATACCAATCCACCCATCATACAAGAGAATGTATAACCCCACCATCCCCTCTTCTAGAAAAATCATATTCCTAAACCTGATACATGCCTAATTTCCCACAAATTCAAGGTTTTTCCACAATTTCTTCCACTGAATAAAAGTAAAATTCTCTTTTTCTTCCAATTTCCATTTGTTCAAATCTGCGTTAATGATAAGAAATAGCTCCCAAACCGAAATAACTTGTTGTTGCAAAACCAATCTACAATGACCTATCCAAATCCAGTAAAGAAAATGAGCATAAATAATTTGAAGTGTTCTGTAATGTACTAGAAGAGGTAAAGATGGAATTATACCAAAATACAATAGATTAGATGCCGGTGGAACAGGACCTATCCCCTTCCATCTATTTTTAACTATATCCCAAAACTGAATTATATATGGGCATTGAAAATACAGATGATCCATTGTTTCAGTTTTCAAAATGCATGTCTCCCTAGGACAATACCGTTCCGTTAAAGCCTTATGCTTGTGATTACCCTTCACATTAATTCGACCATGTAAACCTAGCCAAACAGTATCCCAAATACGGTCCGGGAGTCTAGGGTCCGAAATATATTCTGAAATTTGATTTTGCTCTAACTGAGTAAAGTCTATAAATACTGGTTCATTGAAATACTTCATAATAATCTGCTCATGAAGTGCTTTCCTGGAAAAATGGAGTGTATCATTCATCTGTATCCCCAATTTTTTAATTGCATCAATAACACCATCCCACCGTTTTGATAGGCGAGGAGTACATTTATTTTTATGTAAAAATGTATTGTTTGCCCATTCTGTAAAGACTTCCGCTAATGCTGCTTTCCCCCACTTACACCATAACTGTACCTGGCCTTTAACTAAAGGAATAATATTATTATAAAGAAAAATCGTAAAGAAAAATACCACTGGATGTACCATATTTAAACCCCCAGATTTAATAGACTTGTATAAAATATTTTGTTTTACCGGATTTAACCTGCTACCCCATACACAAGAAAAAAAACAACCCATCAAAGAAGTTTCTAAAGGGGATGGCAAGGAAAAAACAGAACGAATAAATAAAAATTCCAGTATTAAGAAAGTTTTTAATAAAAAGATCCTTCTTTTTTTTTGATAACTTCCATCTATTCCATAACTTAACTTTAGAATAACCTTTATTTAAAATTTTCTCCCAATTTGTACGTGCCATATCTTCTCCACCAAAGTATATACCTAAAATACGACAAGGTTCCTTTGAAATTGGAATATCACATACAAAATCTTCTAAATCTCTAAAACCCATGACATCCAAACAACAGGATTTGGCTACATTCAACCGGGCGCCCGTAATTTTACCCAGTTCTTGCAATAAATCACAAGCCAACCGAACAGAAGTATTATCGTGAACTAGTAAACAGATGTCATCCGCATAAGCTATCACTTTATGTTGTAACACTGTACCCATACCTAAAGCATATATATTTGGTGAGTTTTGAATTATTCGAAGTAATGGATCTAACATAAAAACATATAAAATTGGACTTAGCGGACAACCTTTATTTATTTATTTATTTATTTAGCTTTTGCTGACTGGGTAAGTGCACTAGACAAATCCTGCCTATTTTCAGGCACGACCGGGGAGGGGGATACAGATGAATGCCAACTGACCTTGAACCAGATTAAGCTGTTGGTGGTATTTTTAGTGAATGAGGGAAATTTGGCCAGGACACCGGGGAAATTCCCCTACTCTTTTCGATAAGTGCCATGGGATCTTTAACATCCACCTGAACTACCACCAATCCAGGCAGATGGGACCTCAGTTTAACGTCTCATCCGAAAGACGGCACCTCAGAAATGCAGCACCCCTCTCATGCTGCATTACAGTGTCAGTACTGGGATATTAATCCAAGTGCCAGATGTGGGAACTGAACCCACAGCCCTCTGATCTCCCGGCCTCAGAGGCGAGTGTGCTACCTACTGAGCCACTGACACTGCTAACCGGGGTACTTGTCGTACCCCTTTCTGCATCAAAATTTTCTGTCCCATCCAACCATTCTCATATGGTTTAACATATGACAAAGCATAACATAATTTAATCCTCTGTATAAATAATTCTGGAAACCCATACGCTTCTAAACAATTCCAAAGAAAAGAATGAGAAACCCCATCAAAGGCTTTCGCCTGATCCAAACTTACTATATAAACTGCACCTACTGACTCTTTTAAGGAATTTTTGCTTTCCAATATTTCCCTTAATAATAATAAAGCCTCTGTCATACAATGACCAGGAACTGAACAAAATTGTGTGGAAATAATAAGTTTTGCCATTATGGATGACATTCTGTTACTTATTAATTTAGCAAATATTTTGAAATCCACATTTAATAGAGTAATCGGGCGCCAATTCCAAATCTCATCCCATGCACCAGATTTATACAAAAAAATCATCAATCCTTCATACATAGAAGAAGGTAAAAAAAATCATGCCAAATATAATTAAAAACCTCCAAGAATTCCTGTGGAATAATTTGCCAGACAATTTTATATAGTTCTCCAGCCAACCCATCTGAACCAGGCGCTTTGTCCCCTTTTAAGGACTTAATAACCGTATCTACTTCCAAATAAGAAAATGGTAAAAGTAAGTCAGCCTGCAAGTCTGAAGATAACTGGGGTAAAGCTGCAGAATTCAATATTTGATCTTGAAACCCTACCTCTAGGTCTGGAATCCCAAACACTGATTTGATATGGTCTTCTAAAGTCAACATAATACCCACATTATCAGTAACATAACTACCATTCGATGTAGTTAAGCCATGAAACAATTTCTTCTCTGTTCTTTTTTGACAATTAAGGAAAGGATTCCCTTGTTCCAATTTCCTTTGCGTACCAAAAATTTGTTCCTGCTGTAGAGACAACATTCTATTATACTGATAAAATTCCATCTTAGTCTTTACCTTTTGAATGTCTATGGACACATCTTCCTGTCCCAAATGGTGCTTTGTAAGTAATTCACCCAATTGTTTCCTTAGTTGTAAATATTTAGAATATTTTGAAATCTGCCGACCCCGTCCTACTTCCCTAAAATAACTTTGTAAACAGCTCTTCAGATCTTCCCACCATTCTCCCAGACTATCATACAAAAACCTAGTCGAAAGTTTATCCTGAAGTATCTCAGGCAGAGTCGTCATAACTACAGGGTCCTTTAAAAGTAAGGCATTTAACCTCCAATATCCCGGACCTGCCATTCTCCGAGAGGGAGACTCAATATTAGCCCTATCAACACATGATCTGAAGATTCAATTGGTATTGAAAACATAGTACCCTGTGGTAATGATTTTTTGATAAAAATCATATCAATACATGAAGCACGTCGCCCCCTATAATAAGTGGGTTTTACCAACTGCAAATTCCCTTCAGACACTTTTTTC
The DNA here is from genome assembly GCA_016271365.2 of Neoceratodus forsteri. Taxonomy (NCBI): domain Eukaryota; kingdom Metazoa; phylum Chordata; order Ceratodontiformes; family Ceratodontidae; genus Neoceratodus; species Neoceratodus forsteri. The sequence continues at coordinate 1,317,444,306 of CM057454.1, forward strand.
AAACCCGCATGGTTTACCATATTTTGTAAAAATGTTCTATCACAATAAACTTTCTGTGATGAACCTTCTCTTATTACATTAATATTGAAATCCCCTGCAAAAAAATAAGTCTACTAGTATATAGATAGGATTGTACTTTTTTCAATAATGCTATTCTAAGGGCTTTTGACTGGTAACCATAAATATTAATTAATCTACAATGAATATCCTTTATTTCTATATCCAACAAAAAAGCACGTCCAGGTTCAATATCAACCATACGAAAACATCGAATATCTGAAGTCAAACAAAACCCTACTCCACTACAAGTATCTACACCAGATGACCAAAAGGATAAACCTTCTTTCCATTCTTTTGTGATCTGATTTATATCACTAAGGGAATGTATTCTCGTATCTTGTAAAAAGAAAACATCACATGGTAGTTGTTGAAGAATTCCAAAAGTAACAAAACGCTTTTTCCTTGATAACACACTATTCATATTTAAACTTGCAATCCGTAAACCCAATATATCAGGGAGGAATAGCTGCCAGTTTGCCACTAGATCTGGTCACCCTTTATTGTGTAGTCTTAGGTTGACTTGCTTTTTTAGACGTTGAAGAGCTAGATGTTAAAGGAGGGAAGGGGTCCGGGTCCATCCCTGCTAGAGGCAAGTCTGAATCCGCCTGCTCACCCCATGAAAAAACTGAAAATCTATTCGATAAAGGTAAAGGTGAAAGAGGAATCACTTCCTTCGTCTGTGATTGGGACCGGGATTTCAGAGGAAGCAAAAAGCCATCCTCAGTTGCAGTGATACCCGACTCATCCCTTACATCCAACAAAGGAGGAGCTACGGTATCTGTCTCTGCTAGTACTGAAGTTCCCAAAAAAGGCAAAACTGGAGTGATTGCTCGTTGGTTTGCCAAAAAGGCGTCTAATGTCACCGTTCTTACAGGAGAACTTTGTGGAGTGACATAAGGGGTCACAGAGTCAGTTTGCCTATTTTGTATCTGTACTTGTCTCTTCGAAGGCTTTGGGGGAAGTATCCCTGTGTTATTTAAATCCACACTTGTAACAGAATTAAATTGATGCCCACCCCGAACTCCAGGTCCAGAGGTGCGGCCACGTTCTCTACCACGGGTCAGAAAAGGACCCTCATGAGTCTGCTCAGAAGATTGAGCAAAACGTTGTTTAGCTCTATGTAAAAAATAATCATGATCGGACTCCCCCTCCATATTGTGGGCAGCCCAGGGGCAATTCTGGAAAGAGTGTTCTTCTTCCCCACATAGATTACAAAATGGATGAGCAGTACACTGAGGTGCAGTATGACCCAACATCCCACAATGGAAACATCTAATCTGCTCGCAATCTATATTGAGATGATCCAGTGCCCCACATTTATAACAACTCTTGGGCTGCCCTGCATAAAACAGGACCCCCGATCTCGACCCAAAAAAAAAAGAGCTGGGTAAATGTGAAATCCCAATCTTAGTTTGATTCAATTGTACCCTGAATAACCAACCACCATTCCAAAATCCATTTCCATCTATAATGGGTTTTGGTTGTTCCATGACAGTACATTTCTTCTCTAACCAAAACACAATATCATTAATACAGACCCCCTCATTCCGAAATAATATAGTAACTGTTTTGATAGTTGGTTTAGTAACTGGAATAGCTAAAAAGTCATGCCAAACCCCAAAATCCCGAAGTGTATAATACAATTTCCAAAATTTGTCCAGTGACTGCATAGTGCAAAAACTCAAGTCATATATTCGATCTCCAGGGGCATGTATAAATGCATACACCTCAGAAGGTGCAAAGCCCATAGAGTCCTTAATTAACATCTTCCCTACCCAAATCCTATCCGGGACTATGGGTGCAGCCCCTGTATACTTGAGACGAACCAGAAAACGTCTTTTCGCCACTTCTGCAGGTTTATGAAAAAGTCCTGCAAATGTTTTAGGCAGCTCCCTATTCGTTGAAGCTCTCTTATAGCCCCCATTATCGTTTTGTATAGAGTTTGAAATAGTCCTACCTCAGTTCCCCAATGAAGCTCCATTTCCATTTACAACGTTAGAGTCTGAGCCTTCCAGCACACTAGACCCCTGGGGGCCTACAAGTCCTTGTCCTTGTACCATATCCTGAGGAACAGGGAATACCACTGCAGCTGCCACTGGATCATTTGTTGCTTCTTGCACAACCAGTGCCTGAAAGATTTCGTCGTGAACTTGTGGAGAAACACTTACATCGGGTGCTACAGAACCCGGTAGCGGAGCACTCGGGTCCGGAATCCATCGCTCACCGTTCGGAATCCAACTGGCATTCTGTAAAGCCAGCCCGGGGGTCCATTCAGTATCCAGGTTAGTCGTCTCAGACGTAACGTCATCATCCTGATTCTGGACCTCTGCTGAAGTTGACTTCGAAAAAAAGGGGGATTGTACCAAATCAGACTCCAAAGGCAGCCGTTTACTCCCTCCAGGTAACGGTCTCCAGGTAACGGTGATCTTTTCCGTTTCCTTTCATCCAACGATAATTTACTTGCCAGATATTCTTGTTCTGCCACAGAAATTAGATCCAACAGTTGTTTTTTCTTAGTATCTAAATCCCTTTGAAGAGTCTCTTCTTCCGAATCTTGCACATCAGTAAACTGCTCCATCAATGTAGAGGGCTCCTCAGGTTGAAAATCTGCCCCCAAAACTTGGCACTCCATGCCGGTTGTGGCTCGTATTCAGTCCATCTCCTCCAGTTGTTCTGCAGCACGTCCTTCCCCTTCCATATCCGAAGGCATACCAGACTCCATTCGACTCTCCTGCAGTGCAACTGCACGATGTGCAGCAAGAGATGGGGAATTTCCCCTGTGTCCTGGCCAAATTTCCCTCATTCACTAAAAATACCACCAACAGCTTAATCTGGTTCATGGTTAGTTGGCAATCATCTGTATCCCCCTCCCCCTGGGTCGCGCCTGAAAATAGGCAGGATTTGTCTAGTGCACTTACTCGGTCAACAAAAACTAAAATAAATAAAAAATAAAATAAAAAAAAATAAAATAAAAAAATGTTCTGTCTCACAGTTGTATGCTGCTGCTGCATTATAAGCTAGCTTAGCCTGAAACCCTGATATTACCAGCTCTCCTGGGGTCAGTAATTCACCCCATCAAGGGTAAGGCACCACTGTAATCCTTACTTTGGGTCTCATTGCTGCCTGTGAATGTTAGTGTAGCCAGTCACTTGTTATGCGGCCTCAGCCTATTATTGCTACTGCAGCCCGAACTTTGTTATTGTCAGTTATTCTTGACTTAATCCTACACCCTGATTTAGGGATGTTTTAGGTAAGATCTGCTTATACTCTCTTACGCTGTCTTCATTGCTCTAACCTTTCACTTCCCTTTTCCTCATCTACACTGCTTCTATATGTGATTTAGCTCCTCTATTCTCATCCTGCTCAGTGACACCATACATTGCAATCATGGTGCACGTTTGCTGCCTACTTGTCACCCTGCTAGCCCTCTCTGTCCTCCTTCTCATCACTGATATCTTGCCTGCTTCTATGCCTTGCAACAGAAACCCCTTTCCTATGGTAGACCTCTCCATGTCCAATGTCCTTGTATGCACCAGGTGGTTCTCCAGTACACTAAGCTTATGTGCCCCAAAGTTCTGGTGTCTCCTAGCATGTTACCTCAGCAAATTCTGTCAGCATCTCCCTCCAATAATTACCTGGTCGAAAGTATCTATGCCTGTTGCCTGATATGGCTACTGCTAATAGCTGCTGGAGAAACAGAGCCCAATCCTGGGCCACCCACACCTATGTCCCCTACTTTCTCACCCTTTCCCTGGCAAATGACTAAGGGGCTCAGATTAGCCCACGTTAATATCTGGAGCCTACTGCATAACCTTGATGATGTTACTGTCTGGGCATCCTGCTATCAGCCTGACATATTATGCATCTCTGAGACATGGCTCAAGCCTTCAGCACCTGACAGTCTCTGTAATATCATTGGGTATAACTTCATCAGATGTGACAGGGCATCTTGTAAACATGGGGGGGGGTTAATGATCTACAGTACTTTAAATCCCACTTTAATTTCACTTCTTCTAGCGGCCCCTCAATCATTCAGGACTGTGCCATGGTATCTTAACCTTGGGTTCTACTAAGAAACTTCACATATTTTGTGTCTACTTCTCTCCTGTGATCCGCCTCCATAACCTCCCTGCCCTAATGAACATCATTGGTCCCTGTGTGAATAATAATGAATTTGTTCTCCTCAGAGATTTCAATATAGACTAGCTTAGGTGTAACAGACACGTTGTGGAACTATCCCTAATCTAGCTGCTCCTCCACTCTCCCATCTTTCCAGACTCTCTAACAACAGACAATGTGTCACCCTAACTGAGTGGGTGTTAGTCCCCTGTGTGGGCAAAATAGCCTGCTCTGGTATTCTCTCTGACTCTATAAGTAACCATTCCCAAGTTTTCTGTGTGTGGTGCATCAAAGTCCCTAAAGTCCCTCCTTGTCTAATTAATTTTTGAGACTTATTCCGATTGAACCCCTTTCAGTTTAAAACCGAAGTGGCCTACCTTGATTGGTCTTGCCTCGGGCTACCTAAGATGTTGATAAGGCCACCTCTTATTTTAATACCACCTTCTCCAGTCTGCAGAATAGATATGTTCCTATCACCACAAGAAGAGCATGTGGTCCTAAACCTAAAAGGCTTATTCACCCTTTCGTGTCCTCAATGAAAGAAAGAGATAGGTGCTGGGCCACTTTCAAGGCCCCCTACTCCTTCTCTGACTGGTCCACCTATAGGACACACTGAAATAAATGCAAACAAGCCATCCGACAGGGTAAGAGCAATTTTTTACGAGCCCAACTAGATTCCTCCCACAGTAACCCCAATCAATATTGGAACTGTCTCAAAAAATCCCTTGGCCATGACTGCCCCTCCACTCCCCGACTTTAAGATCCAAGGCGTAAACTGTAATAACCCCCTGTTTACTATCTCTAATGCTTTAAAGAAGCTATTCTCTGATGTTTCTGTGTACACTGACACATTTATTACCCCATTGAATATTCAGACCCTTCCCCCGCCTACTCCCACAGGGTAACCCTCCCCCACTTCCTCTTCAAACGTGTTAGTGTCCCTGAGGTTTACAAACTCTTGAAACAGATCCCTGAATCTAAGTCAGCAAGCTCGGGTAGTCTAGAGCCTAAACTCCTAAAACTTGCTGCACGTGAACTTGCATCTCCCCTTACTAGACTTTTCAGCCTTTCCCTTACTTCTATCTCTGTACTGACTGTCTGGAAAATAGCTAACATAATGCCAATATTAAAGAGCTACTAGAAGCCTCAAAGAAATTTTAAAACAACTAATAAAAAGGTACATCTCTGCTGGCATTCCATTTATATTTTGTTTATTTCTCCTCCCCATTATTTATTACTAAGGAAATTTGCATGCATATGTGATCTGTATCCCTTAGAGTTTCTTTAGAGTCCACCTGCGTGACCATGGAGGGGTTTAAAAAGGCACTAAAAACATATCTGTGAACCCAAGTATTGGGAGTCTGAATGTATTTATTTTGTTGGCTGTTTTTAGTATAATGATTGAAATTTTTAATCTGTTTATTCTGTATGGGACCTTGGGTTTTGGAAAGGCACCATAAAAATAAAGTTTTGTTATTATTTATTTATTATCTGCCTCTATAACTTATTTCCTACTTCAAGTCATAATTCACTTGTAATCCCCTTGCAAATGGGGGTTCCGAATATGCCTGGTGCTAGGGTTAGTTACCGGCCTAAAGCCGTTTTGATGGGGACCCGTGGTGTGCTTTTTAAGGCCTGCGGTGCTTGTCCCTTTAAGGGCTGCCTGTTGCAGCCATAAATAATTGAGTTGGAGGGGGTCCGAGTGTTGCATGCTCGAGTCCCGCCTGAGCCGCGGGTCAGATCGCTCCCTACTGCCTTCGCTAATGGGGCAGAGGGAGCTTTGCTAAAGGGAACAACTGTTGGTTTAAAATAATGTAGAGAAAGAGAGTAATGTGGTTGTTCTAACCTGTCTTGCTTTGCAGCATTGATGGTCCCGTTTGCCTCCTCCATTTTGGCCCTGAACTGCAGCTTTGGACCAATCAGTGACTGGGGACCCCATAGAGCTGGCTGACCAATAGAGGAGCTGTTTAGAGGGAGCAAGGCATTATGGACTATGGTGCTCGTTCTGCACCAATGGGAGCCGTGAGAAGTGACTGGCAGGTTCGGCCAGCCAATGACAACGGGTTGCGCCCGAACTAAGAGGAGTGCTGGGTGCTGCCAGGAGCAGATTCATAGTGGCCAGTGAAGAAAGAGGAGCTGTGTGCTTCTGCGCTGGGAGTGTTCGCGTGGGAAGCGCGTGAGGGCCTAGTGGCTGTTTGCCTGAGGAAAGGAGTCTGAAAACCCGCCTGCTGGCAGTCAGAGGAGGCTGTGCTCTGTACAGCTACCCACCAGGCTCGACCTGTTTGGAAGACTGGAGAAGACTGCTGAATTGCACTCAGTCCGTGGGAAAAGTGAAGAGAAAGCTGCCGTTACAGTGCTTGATGACAGCGAAGCCTGGAGAGCCCAGCTGCTGCTGCCTGGTGTGGTGCCCCTCTCTGCTGCTGCCTGGTGTGGTACCCCTCTGTTGTGTTGTGTACCATATAACTGTGTGAGGAGGTGCGGAGCTCAGGCTCAGTCCGGCTGGCATTGAAGGACTTTGTCCCATTTGGAGGTCGTGAGTACTACTTCAGGGTAGCTCCCTGCTAGAACTGCATCTGTGGTCCCAAAAGGGCATTTCCATATGGTTTACTGCTTAATTAACTTTTCCTTGCTCCTCTGTGTGAAGGGCCCCTACCAGCTGCCACGGTTTGGACTAGCCATTAGGGCTTGGGTACCCAGGGACAGTAGTTGTAGGGCTAGGCCTGTGCACAGAGCCCTAAGTAGATAGGAACAGTATAAGCCAATTAACCTGATTTCTCCCCTTTCCCCTGTTATCTGCCCTTTTAATAAATCAGATTGCTGTGTTATAATTACATCCTGGCTGGTTTGAACTTTTCTGACAAATTGCTGCATGGTGATTGTGATATAATTGTACCTTATTTTACAAGGGGTCCCAGGAGCACGTTGGAATATCTTATCCGTGGGGTAAGTGTACTGGTGGAAAGAATTGTTGACACCCAGTGCGAGTCACTAGTGGGACGGACGGGGGGTTGCAGTAGCCCAGAGGGCTGTAACCAAGGCAGTCTCTGCTGTATTGACTCCGACCTCTGGGTGGAGGCACCTGTCCACAGATCTGGGCCCCTTACCCTGCCCCCGTGGGGGCAGACAGGGGTAGTAGCCCTAAGGGTATCGCCCACTGGGGGTTACACACTGTTGTGATATCACAATGTGTTGCCATGGGAGTAACTGTGAGGACACAAGCAGTGTTCTATGATTTCAGGTAGGGAGAAAGCAGCAAGAATAGATGAACTCTTCAGGAGCAAAGATTCTGTTTTCATACAGATTACCTCAGTAATAAACAAGCATTTGTCAATGCCGAATGTTGGCTTGCTGGCATTGGCATTGGTAGTGCAGGAGTTAGACAGATGCATCGTAGGAATGGCAGTGAAGTATTGAACTGATGCCAACCCACCCCCATCCTGCAGAGAGTGACAAGCATTAGGGTGACCCTTTGGGTGTTTGGTAGTGTAGTGCAGTGTGGGAAAACATGTCGGGCAGGATGTGAGAAATGACAGCTGCACAGTTCATAAGGAGGTGGAAAAAAATGCCAGTGTTGAAAATGGGGCATGTAAATATAGCAAATTTGCGAAGCTACTAGGGTGCGGGGGAAATACGCAATGCACGCTTGCAACACAGCCATTTTATGGGCATTTGGCACCAAATTTTCAACATAGGCATTTTAGCACCTCTACTGATGTACAGTGTCACTGTTATTTCCTCAAAGTGTCCCAAGAAGTGATTTTGCACAGCGACCATGCTATTCTGCACCGGAAATGCGAAAACACATTTTGGGCAGGATATGTGAAATGACGGCTGTACTGTTCATCAAGAGGTGTGGAAAAATGGCAATGGTGAAAATCCAGACTGAAAATATCACAAATGCACGCCGGTACGAGCGTGCGTGCAATCTGCCAACAAAAGCTCGTAACACAGTTATTTTATGGAGTATCATCACCAAATTTTCAACATAGCCATTTCAGGTCCTCTGCTTATGAACTGTGTCACTGTCATTTTTATAATCTGGCCCAAACACTGATTTCCCACAGCGACTTCGCAATTGTGCACTGGAAGTGCGGAAACACATTCCGGGTAGGATGTGGAAAATGACAGCTGTACTGTTCACAAGGAGGTGTACAAAAATGACAATGCTGAAAATCCGGCAGTAAAATATTGTGAATCGTGAAATTCTGAGCCTGCGTAGCAATTCGCCAATGCTGCGCTAAATAAAACAGGCATTTGTGGATTTTTCCACCAAATTTGGATCTTAGGCTTTTAGGAGGGCACCTCATGAACACTGCCACTGTCATTTCATTAATGAGCCCCAAAGGTGATTTCGCACAGTGACTGCAAAATCACCTTTTAGAAGTCGATCGCTCTCATGACAATGACAGAAATCATGAGGAGGGGCTAAAAACCCCATATTGAAAATTTGGTGCCAAAATTCAAGAAATGCCTGAGATATGCAGCAAAGTTGAAAAACCCTATTCACTCCATTATACAGCTTACGGCATTTCCTCAGTTCGTGGTCGGCTTTGAAGAGTGCAGGCGTGTTCCGGTCCACTGAAGATCATTGTGCCAGACTCGGAGGTATGTATGGGGGTGAGGGGAGGAAGTGTGCAGTGGGTGGAGCGGTGGGGGAGGGGCATCGACACTACGAGGGACTGTTTTTAGTTTTACAGGCGAAAAAAAAAGAAACCATTGCAGGACAGTTTTCCTGTTGCAGGGCATTTGGCATGCTGGGGTGGGCTCCCAGCGTGCCACCACCCCTCAGGGGGGTCAGTAGCCGACAGGGATTGGGCACCCTCTCGTCTCCACAGGGGGATAATGCCGACAGGGATTGGGCACCTCGGCATTCAACAATTGGGGGAGAGTGATGAAGATGGGGAGGGCTCCCCATCGGTGTAGAAACACAATGCGGGTGCCAGCCGGGGGAATTAGGCACCCCTTGGCATTCAGGTTGGGGGGTATCCCGGCGGGGTGAGCTCCCCCATTGGCACAGATAAAATGGGAGTTAAGCCGCTCGCCTACCATGCTGATAATGGCGGCGAGCACGCAAGCAAAAGGTCTGCTGCGTATGACGAGCTTTGCTCAGATTGCAGCAGACCTTTGCTTGGATGTGCTCGCACCATTATATATGCATGGTGTGGCGCCGGCATGGAGGCTGATTGGGGAATGAGGGACGCACCTACTGATGCGTGTCTTGCATTTGCCCAACAGCAGCTGGGCCCCAAATCTGCACTATCCCAATATGTTGGCAAGCCTGTGGCAAGCCAACATAACAACGGGGAGGAGTACAGCACTAATGGAAAATGCAAGTTGGACTGTGTCTAAATATTAGGTTTTGCTAAAGATCTCCTGAACGTGTCACCAGCTTTTTAAGGTAATTGCAAGATAATCACTAACTATAGATCTATTAGCATCCTACCTGTCTTGGCCAACATGCTTGAGAAAGTTGTTGATGCCCAACTCATCTCTTACCTCTAACTACAATCTCCTTTGCCCTGCTCGGCATGGCATTTGCCAGAGCCATAGCACTATCACTGTGCTGCTCACTCTTACTAATGGTCTCTCCGCCTCTCTTTATCTGGGCAAGTATATGGGAGCACTACTCGTCAATTTCACCGAGGCTTTGGACGAACCACTCTCTCCTTTTCAATAAGCTGATTGCCCTGGGGATATGTGAACTTGCCCTACCATGGTTCATGAGCTACCTAAGCAATAGACAGCAATATGTAAGGGTCAGCGTTACATTCTCAGACAATCTACCCTCCACTACTGGTGTCCCTTAGGGCTCTACGCAGCCTGTCCTCTCCCATCCCTCCCTCCCCCCTCCCTCCCTTCCTCTCCTCCTCCTCCTCCTCTCCTCATATCAACTCAGTTCACCAGTGTTTTGTGAACTGTGCCCTTCCTCTTCATGCAGACCACCTTGTCTTCTTTACTGGTGCCCATGATGCTACTGACGTCAATACTGCCCTTACTACAGACCTGCTGACCATTGAAATTTGGTTCAAGGAAAATAGACTACTGATGAATCCCTCAAATCTCAGGCTATGCGTTTTGGAACTGCCCAATGACTAATATACAATTGCACTCCGATATGTGTGGTTTGAGATGATGGACCCCCATGGACTCTGTAAACTCCTGCAAGTACATTGGTGCAATTCTTGATCCCTCCCTTGACTTCTTCTTACATTTATCTTCCATCAGCAAGGTGATTAGTCAGTCTTGGAGTAGCCCACCGGGCCAATCCAAATCTTTCCTCCTCAGCACGCATTGCTGTAATGCATGGACTTCTACTCCCCAAACTATCCTATGGCATACCTGTCTTTGCTCATATTTCCACCTCTCACCTACCTAAGTGGGACATGGCATATAATAACATACGCTGAATACATACAAACAGTGGAGAGAAAGAAGTAAGTGCCTCAGCTGGTACCTGAACCCTGCTGCTTGGAATACCGTTCTGACTGCGCTACCAGCTGTGCCACCAAGGCTACTGGAAAATGAGCTGTCCCAGAGTACATAACTCTTTTTCCAAATGCACAACCGTTGGCTGCACAGATAATTACATTCATACAATCACCTGGGTTCTTATTTTGTGGAACACATACAAACCAAAAATAGAAGTCTTACAAATAAATAAGTAACACAACCTAGTTTCCAGTTGCCTCAGTGGTGCAGTTGGTAGTGTAATCAGAACGGTATTCCAGTTGGCCTGGGTTCAAGTCCCAGCTGAGGCACTTACTTCTTTCTCTCCATTGTTTGAAAATCTGGCCCATTATTTTTAATGCTTGTGTTAGCCCAGTCTGCATAGTTATATAAAGCTTTGTGTTCTTCCTGTCAGCTTTGTATAAGGTCCATTCGTTGTACTCTCCTGGATCGTGCCTGAAACTAGGCAGATGTATGCCTAGAGCACCTTACCTGGTAAACAAAAAATAAATAAATAAACCCCAAGAGAAATGCTCCAGTGGTTTATACAAGTATCCAATACCAAGGATGTGTTTAAAATTTGACTTCACACACTACTCCATGTCTTATAGTGTTTTCTCACCTTAAAAACACTACCTAGCAATTATGGAAAACAGTGGTTCTGATAGCGTGGTCAGGCTGGAGTGCAGATCTTACTTCAAGGGGGCTCTTGCAGTAGTCAACACTGTTAAGACAAAGTCACCAGGTGCTAGGATCACATGGAAAAATTCTAGCTGCCAGTCAACAGTGGGGATCCGCCTCTGATGTCAGCACACTGATGTCCCCCTTATGGTATAAAGGGGGTTGTCCCCCAGCCACACCTCCAGTTCTTTTCCCACCATTGATCTGTACACATTGGACCTTATGGAACATTGCTTCAGTTGACTGTCTTCCTTTTCAAGTATTTGCTTTATTTTATTTGCTTTTGTTATTTTCTTAAATATCTTTCAGTGGTTTTCGTCGTTAGTTTACTGTCGGCTGCATCTTGTCACTGACTTCTTTAGCTGAGTAAAGCAAATTTAAGTGTGTCTGTGGCAAACAGATTCCACATAAAGATGACCATTCCTCTTGCGTTATTTGTCTAGGCCTGGATCATGACACCAAATCCTGCCAGGCCTGCCTGAAGTTTAACCAGGCTACACAGAGACAACGCCAGAGGCTCCTGGAAGCCTATCTCCTTCAAAAGAAGTGGGCTGCCAAGAAAAATAAAGCTGCAGGCCCGGAGTGCATCTTCCTACCTGGGGGCCTCGTCTGAGACCTCCACTCCTTCTAAAATGAAACACAAACCGGGCAAGCACTGGGACTGGGAAAGGTCCACTTCTAGGCTGCGGTCGCCCCGGGGTCTGCTGCCGATGTTGGGTTCCCCCCTTGGGGGGTCATCCCCTACGGTCACACCAGCCCTCTCTCTGTCTCTCTGGGCTACCTCTGGCCCAGCAGTCTGCTCTAATTACTGTGTCAGGTGGTGACTCTGCAGGTTCATGGGGATTCTTCCTCTGTCATGCTGCCCCTGTCGCTCAGGCCCTTTATCCACAGGGTTCTCAGTCAGGGTTTGGCCTGTTCTCAGGATGTCAGCACTTCCACTGAAGCCTGCCCAGCCCTGGCACCTTCATAGGATCCTTTTTCAGGGTCAGACAATGATCCTTTATACTAACACTTGTTGTCACCCACTCCCTTGCAGTCACAGCCTGTACCCAAGGGGTCTCCCATTTAGGTGCCTCCTGCCTCTCAGCTGCCACCAGCGTGCCTTCCTCCAGGATCCTCCCACCCGGCACCAGACATGACTACCATCCACCTTTCCTTTACCACAAGACCCGGTGCCTGGCCACCTGACATTGGGATCCTCCAGTCCTTCACTTACAGACCAGGTGCCTCTGACACATAAGGCTCTTGACCCCACCCCACCCCACTCAGGGCTTCAGGCTCTGCCTTCAGGTCCCTTGGGTCCTGTGCTCGACTCCAATTGCTGTTAGGCCCTGGCCCCAGTCCCCCTTCAGGTCCACAGGATACCCCCCCCGCACATCCTCCGGGAACCACCTTGGGCCATCCACCAATGCCCTTTCGGCCATCGCCCAGCCCTACAAAGCAGCCATCTGATCCCTTTTATTGCTGAACAATGCTGGGTCCTTCATTTCCATCAATGTCTCCTCAGCCATTGGCAGCAGGTCTAAGTGAGTTATTTAGCTCTTGGTGGGCATATGTCCAACACCTGACACCAGCCCTGACCGCTGTCAGCCCCTGCACCGACGCAGAATCTGCCTCAGCCCTCCCCTACGATTCATCCTTGAGTGCAGGAGACACAATCCATTGCTGGAGCAGGTGTCGGTGTGATCACAGGCCTGGCCCGATGCCCTAAACTGGACTCTATCTTTATGGAGGATTCTGAGTCTGACTCTGTCAAGCAACCAGACTCCCCCTCTCATTCATCTCCTGAGAAGACATGGATAACAGAGACCCCCAAATCCCCCCAGAGGATCCTTCTTTTCTAGAAGTGATGCAGCTCGTTCAGGCATCTCAGGGTTGGCTGCCTGTGGAGCAAGATCCTCAGCATCACTGTTTAGTGGAGCATCTCTGCCTCCCAGAACTTACTTTGATAGTTGTCCCACCCCTGGTGGCTCCTCATAATGATGTTAAGTCCACCATATGGCAAGAGCTGGCATCAGTCCCTCCACTGCCTAAAAAAGTGGACAGGCTATACAACACCCTAGAGGGTCACCCCCATTATGGGACAACCCTAAGACTGACCCTGCCGCATTGGTGGCAACCCGCATTGGCTCCCCTAAGCCTGAGCATCTGGGTGACTTTCCTGTGGATAAAGAGTCCAAACAGTTGGGCCACTTTGGCAGGAGGAGCTATGCCTCCTCCACGCTGGCCTTACATGCCAAGAATTATCTAGTGCACATGGTGGTCCATCAACAGTCCTTGCTGGAACAAGCCACAAGTGTTTTGGATGCCCTCCTCTAAGGCTCAACTGGAGCAGTTCCTACAGTACATTCTGCCTCCAAAGTAAGCTTCCACATCCTCCGTGCCACATACAACATGGTGGATACCTTGGTAAGGAGCACAGCTTCAGCGGTTTGTCTCCAACATCATGCTTGGTTTCACCCACTGGACTTTACTCTGAGCATCCAGTCTTCAATTTTGGATGCTCCTTTTTGAGGATCTGTCCTTTTTGGAGGAGAGGTCCAGGATATATTATCCTCCTTGCAGGATTCAGGCAGGACCCTGCACTTGAGCCATCCCCTCCTCTGCACCCACCAGAGCAGGGTGTGCTGATCCTTTCTTCACCGCCCAGTGGAGAATCTTGCCCACCACCAGTCTCCCCAGTCTAAGGGCAGATGTCAGGCCCCTTGATTCTGAATACCACTACCTCTAAGTCTCATTGGATCAGGACGGAGGAGTGTCCCGCACCCTCTGTCGCCCCCTAACACATAGCTTGAAGCTCTACCACTCTCCATTCTGGTTTTTACCAGAGATGTTAGGGGGTTACATTATCCTCCACACTAATGGATGGAGACCAGCCTTTTTTTTCAGATGGTGGATAATTTTCCCCATTAAGGGGGCACCCTTTGGGTTCCCCTGAGCCATTTTGGCCTTTTCTTTCATGTGGCTCCCCTGTTGCAGGTGCCCACTTTCTCCTTTTGTATAAGTTCATCTGGAGCCCCTTTTTGCAGGGCAGAAAGAGTATGGTTTCCTCTCCCACCCCCTTTGGAGGCTGGAGGGAGGGAAGGGGAGGTGTAGGTGTTCTCCTGTTGTTCTGGGGCCTAGGTCATTCTGCCATCCCCATAGTTCCACTCTCTTGACAGGGAGACACTCCTGGAGTTCCGTAGTATGGATCCTCCTTGGAGTCAGGTTCTGTGCATCCTTTTCGCTGGGGCACCTTCCTGCTTCCCTTCATTATTCCTGCCTCCCACAGTTTTCCCCTGACCCTACAGTAGGAAGGGTGTCTGCTATTCAAATCCCCACCTATGACTCATCTGTTGGCTGTGCAGACAGCCTGGGCCCTGAAGCCAACATGGGTCTTTGAGACTTTTGACCAGAACAGTCATTGCTTGGGGGCCTCCCTTTGGGGGATTCCACCTTCCTTGCTGGCTGTCCCTCCCTCCTGGGAGGGACACGGCCTATACCCTGTTGCTTTGCCCTTTTGTTGCAGCCTCGTTCATTGTTAGGTGTTGTGAGGGTTCAACAAGTAGAATGGCATTCCATGAGGGACAAGTTCCCAGGGCTGACATCTATTCCTAGCACCTAGCTGCCCTCCTTTGGTGTGGCCGCTAAGTCTATGGGCAACGACAGCCCTTACAGTTCACTGAACCACATCTCCTGTCACTTTTTTTGGCACATCCTGGGGGGTTCCAAGGGTGTTGGGAGTTGGAGTCGGGCATTTCTGGTCCATTTTGCAGCTTGGGATGAAGACAGTGCCGTTCGGCACTTCTCGTCCTTGGAAGGTTGGGGCACAGAGCAGCTACAGGGGTATCTCCTGTAGCCCATCCCTAAAGATCAGATGGAGGTGGTTTCAGGCACTGTGCTCTGCCCAGAGACCATTATTGGCAGTACACAGGTTCAGTCTCACAGGGTATGTCTGCATCCGACTGTGCCTTGGTGGGCTGAGGGCAACCACTTCTTCTTAGTCTGCCCCCCAGCTGCCATCGGCCTGCCCAGTTTCTGCCTACTTCTCACTAGGGATGGTGGTTTCCTCACAGGACAGGTCAGTTAGTCCTTTCTTTCCCACTTCTTTCAGGGACTCCAACTACAGCTGGAAAGGGGCTGGGAATGTTTTTTTATAGTACCATGCTGGCTGCAACCAGTTTGTAACCCATGGCTTCCCTTTTGAACAGGGGACCCTTTTAATGATACCCTCTGATGAAGGGTTAGTTTGGACCCGAAGCACTGGGGGCTAGAGTGGCCAGTGAATAAGTCTTACCACTGGCAGGTGTTGTACCAGTTACTTCATCAAATAAATATCTGGGATTATTCAAAAGTCAGTGTGTAGACATTTTCTGTGGAGTGCGTGCATACTGTGGACTATGACCCTTTAATTCCCCTTCCCCTTGTCTTCGCCTCACTCTTCCTGACACAGGAAGACATGCACTCAGCTTGCTCAAGTTCCTCCCCATTCTGGCTGCCCCCCCCCATGCAGCAGCCTTTTCCTGATTAAGGGAAGCTTTCCGGGGTTACCTTATAGGTCTACATTCTGCCCCCTCAGGCTAATGCACTCTCCATGAGGTGTGCCACTATCAGTTTCATCAACGTGCATGGATCAAGCAGTTCCTTGGCTCTGGAATAGCCTTTCCTCTCCTAGTGAGCTTGCGTCTGGGTTCCCCTCGGTCACCAAGGCATCCCGTCTGCCTGCCCACTGGTCTATTCCCAGGGGGAGGTGGAGTCTTGGTCCCTTCAGGAAGTCCAACACTCCTCCTCGGGGAAGAGAGGAATGAGATGGTGGGCGTTTTCCATGTTCTAGCCTACCTATTGGGATTGCCTTCTTTCATTCTCTATTTTTTTCTAACCCCTGAGTCCCTTGGGGCTACAGTGCTTTAAGTACACTCTCATTTAGGAAGAGGGCTCTGCCAGCCTCTCTTTATTTTTCCCTATGCTATCAGTGGAGTTTTTTTATGTGGATGGGGTTCAGCACTCTGAGGTGTGTTATTCTACGTTGTAGTATTAGGTAGGGTTCCTTCCCCTTCCTGATTGTGTGTTGTCAGCTGTCCGCCTACTTTGCAGGATGTACATTTTTCTGGCCACCCAGCTGTTCTTGCTTTATCCCTCTTGTACCCTTATTCACAGGGGCTTTGACATTTTCTGCCACTAGTCGCAGGGAGTTGCATTTCCCCCTATCTAACTGCTATCCTCAAGCCCTTCCCCTTCATTGTGTTAGACAGAAAAGGAAGTGCAAAAGAAGAAGGAAACCACTTTGGTTCTCAAATACAGTAGCAAAAAAGGTCAGAGCCAAAAGACTGGCCTTCAGGAAATATAAGGAAACGCAGCGGGATGAAGATAGGGAGGCATACCAAACTGCCCTAAGGGAAGCAGGGAAGGCAGTAAGGCAGGCAGAGTCCCAAACTGAGGAAACACTAGCACGAACAGTAAAAGAAGGTGACAAGACTTTTATAGATACATCAGTGAAAGGAGAAAGTCCAGAGGGGGTATTGCTAAGCTCAAAGGAGAAAAGGGGGCATGTGAGGAGGAGGACCCTGTAAAAGCATCAATCCTAAATAGATACTTTTGCTCAGTATTTACTGAAGAGAAGGTAGGGCATGGCCCACAGCTCAGCACCATGGACATAGAGGGAAGGGAGGTGAGCACTACTCCCTTCACAAAATAAAGGGTCCCACAAGAGCTCGCTAAGCTCAGGGTGGATAAGGCAATGGGACCTGGTGGCATACATCCCAGGGTACTTAAGGAGCTAAGGGTGGAACTAGCAGAGCCATTAGCAGAACTGTTTAGTGAGTCTCTGAGCACAGGAGAGGTCCCAGAAGACTGGAGAAGGGCTCATGTGATCCCACTCCACAAGAGTGGTAGCAGGGAGGAGGCAGAGAACTACAGACCAGTCAGTCTTACCTCAGTAGTGGGCAAGATTATGGAAGCACTCCTTAAGGAAAGGATAGGATAGTGCAACACCTGGAATCCATAGGGCCACAGGATCCAAGACAGCATGGGTTTACAAAAGGAAGGTCCTGTCAAACTAATCTCATAGATTTCTTTGACTGGGTAACCAGAGTGGTGGACCAAGGGGGAGCAGTTGATGTCGCCTACCTTGACTTCAGCAAAGCTTTTGACACTGTTCCACATAGAAGATTGATAAATAAGCTGGGTAGGCTTGGTGTGGGTCAGAAGTTGGTCAACTGGTGGCAAACTGGTTGTCGGGCAGAAAACAGAGAGTGGTGGTAAATGGTATACAGTCAGAAGAGATGCAGGTCACAAGTGGGGTACCTCAGGGATCAGTTCTGGGGCCAGTCCTCTTCAATATCTTCATTAGTGACCTTACAGATGGACTAGAGGGTAAGGCTTGTCTGTTTGCAGATGACACCAAGATCTGCAACAGAGTAGATGATCCAGATGGGGTGGGCAGAATGAGAAGAGATCTGGATAAACTAGCAAAATGGTCGGAAGAGTGGCAACTGGGATTTAATGCAAAGAAGTGCAAGAACATGCACATAGGGAAGAGAAACCCTGAAGCCACCTATAGGCTGGGAGGGGAGTTGCTGGCAGTCACAAAGGAAGAAAGAGACTTGGGCATCATCATCACTGATGTCCTGAAATCATCCAAGCAGACTTCTAAAGCAGTAGGTAAGGATAGGGGATGCTAGGTGTATTAGTAGGGGTATCACAAGTCGTAAGAGGTAATAAAACCCTTTACAAGACACTGGTTAGGCCCCATCTGAGTACTGCGTGCAGCACTGGAGGCCACACCTTCACAAGGACATTAACCAAACTGAGGCAGTCCAGGGAAGGGCAACCAAAATGGTGCAGGGGCTGCATCAGAAGACATATGAGGACAGATTAACGGAGTTCAATATGTATACCCTTGAGCAAAGGAGGGAGAGAGGTGATATGATCGAGACATTCAAATACCTTAAGGGCATTAACAAGGTGAAAGAGTCTAACATGTTTAAATATAAGAAAAATAGCAGGACAAGAGGACACAGCAAGAGATTAGAGGGAGGCCGATTAAGGGGGAATGTGAGGAAATTCTTTTTCACAGAAAGAGTGGTGGATGCAGGGAACGGCCTACCTCAGGAAGTGGTGGCTATGAATACAGTGCAGGGCTTCAAACAGGCATGGGATAGGCATAAGGGAGCAATACAGATGAGTATGAATAGATAGGCAACTGACAGAGCAAAGGCCGATGGCACATTTATAATGTAGAAAAATAAATGGGCAGACTGGATGGGTCTTGCGGTCCTTCTCTGCAGTCAACTTCTATGTTTCTATGTTTCTGTTTCTTGGGGTTGGCTGGGGCCTCCCCTTAGGTGGTTGACCTCGTTCTGTAGCTTCTCTTGGGACTATGTCTGCCACAGGTAGTATTGTGCTGCTTCATGCTGCTTTGTTCCCACTTGTCATTCCCTCTGGGGTAGAGCTGACGTGGGACTGCCCTTCCCTTAAGACCTCCTGTTCCTCCTTATTTGCAGCAGATTTTTCTTCTCCCAAATCTTGTCTCATCTTGTTGGCACTGCTTGGGACTCAGTCCTAACGGTATTGCCTACTTCAAGAGCCCCCTCGAAGTAAAACAGTACAGTTACATAAGAACTTATCATGACAGTAGATCTTCAAGAGGAGCTCTTGCAGTTGGCATGCTTTTCCCTCACTCCATCCCCCTTCTCTCTTTTTGGCTCATTTTGGCCATTTCTATTGCCCCTCTTTCTCCTGTCACTCCCCTTTACAGGTCTCTGGTGAGAGAACTGAGGTGTGGCTGGGGCACTGCCCCCTTTATACCATAGGGCATGCCGACATTGGGGGAGCTCCCCTGCTGTAGACTGCTAGGTAGAATTTTTCTGTATACTGTAGTCCTGGTGCCTGACAGCTTAGTCCTAATGGTGTTGCTTACTGCAAGAGCTCCTCTTGAAGGTCTACTGTTATAGTAATTGTATTTAATACATAGGAATTACAACCTTTGAGTCATTGCATCCTTTGCAAGGCTCCACGTCAGTAATACATAGGTGTGGTGGACACAGTAGTGTGTGAAAATATACAGTAACATATTGAGCACAATAGAGAAAGAAACATTAAGCAGTAGAGATGGTAGACCTAAGGCCTGGATGGGCCCTAGTTACAAAGTAGATATAACATATTACACAATTCTAGGGTAGACCTTACCCAGCGTTAAACAATAGCGAAATTCATAATTGCACCAAAGTAACATAAGATGCTCAGTGAATACTCTATACTCTTGGCTCCAGGTAGGGTAAACCAGGAAGCCGAGGCTGTGGGCTAGACTAGAGGCAGTCACACGAAGATTGCTCAAGGAGATAGTTCTTGAGGGAGGTTTTGAAAAAAACAAGTTTAGGTTCCTGGGAAATGGTGGCTGGGAGGCCATTTAGGTGCCCAGTGAAGAAAAGTCCTTTGACACAAGGAGGTTCTGTAGCAGGGTACTGTGAGGGTGGACCTAGAGTTACTTCTGGACACTCGAGTTGAAGGTGCTATCATGATACGCGAGTCGAGGCCCTGTGGGGCTTGTCTGAGAGATATTTATTTTTGGCAAGGATGCATGTATGATATTTTCGTCTTGCTTCAAGATTTAGCCAATTTGCAAATTTGTAGAGGTCACAGGTGTGTGTGTTTGTCGCAGCCAGTGATCAGCCTATAGACTTTATTTAGTGTGTTTTTTACCTGGAAGAGGGCAGTTGGCTCTGCCGTGCCATAGATCACTATACCATAGTCGACAAGGGAGAGGACCGAGGATGATACTGCAAGGTGTAGGGCTTCAGGGGTGAAGTAGTGTTTGTGACGTTATAGGAGGCCAATCCTGGAGTAAAGGGCAGAGGAGAGGTGTTGAATGTGAGAGTGGTAGGTGAGGGGTGGTATCTAGGATTACGCCCAGGTTCTTGAGGGTAGAGATTTGCTCAACTGGAGCACTGATCGAGTTACAGATATTCAGTTTGTGGTGGCTAAGTTGGTTTTGGTGGTGGGTGAAAATCAAGGATTTGTTTTTTTAGTTGAGGATTCATTTATGTGCCACAAACCAGGATTCAATTTCTTTGAAATGCTCCTGGAGGGTATGTTGGAGTGTGGAGGGGTGGGGATGGCTCTTCAAGATAACGACATCATCCGCATAGAGAAGCATTTTACTGGAGCAAGACTGAGGAAGGGAGCTGAGGAACAGGCTAAAAAAGGAGAGGGCATAGTATGGACCCTTGGGGGACCCAGGAGAGAACAGGGCGGTTGGAGAAGACTGTGACCCCAATCCCGACTTGCTGAGAGTGATCTGACAAGTAGTTAGCAAAGCACAACACCAACTCATGGGAGAGGCCCACAGAGGGAGGAGAGCTTAAAAGTAAGGCATGATTAACAGTATCAAATACCTTGGTAAGATCTACATAGGCTGAGCCTACCAAGTGTCCGTTGTCAAGGGCTTGATGTATGAAGGATGTATACTCGAGAAGAGCAGTTGTAGTACTGTAGCCACTTCGGAAGCTGTGCTGTACAGGGGACAAGCAATTATATTTGGAAAGATAGTCCGTTAGTTGGTCCGAGACCACTTTTTCCAAGGCCTTGCAGGGGGAGAGAGAGAGAATAGAAATGGGGCGGTAATTGTTAGGTGCAGTGCAGTCACCACCCTTAAGTTTGGGGGTGATAACTGCGCAATTCTAGGGCATGGGGAACTGTCCTAGGCAAAGGGACATATTTAGGATTTTGGTAAGGGGGAGAGAACCTCATCTAATGTAAGGCAAAGGAGTTTTAAGTCCAGGGTATCACCACTGTGGCGGGACTTGCTGATGTATTTGAAAATATATCTTCTTGCCGTACTGGGGTGAATAGTCTAGAGACGGAAAGGTAGGGTAGTATCCTACTGGGTGGGTGTAGGTGTGCAGGTCTGGGGAGGGCCAAAGAAGTTGGATGGAAGTACACTACTGAGGTCAGAGGAGGTATTGTTGAGGGCATTTGAGATGTCTAATGGGTCCTGGATGATCAATAGTGAGCTGGGAGGGGACAGGGAGACCAACTTCACGGTAATTTCTTTAATGTTTTTCCAGAAGTTACTACCTGAGCCCCATGTGGATGTGAGGGCCTGGTGATAGTGGGTTGCCTTAGCTTGGTGGATAGCCTGTGTACAACTGTTCCTGGCCTCACGGTACAGTTGTCTGTCATGGGGGTTTCGAGATTCTAGGGCTCTGTGCCACAGGTTGTCCTGGTGGCGCATCTTGTCAAGCAGAGCTTGAGTGACCAAGGTGGTGTCCTTATTTTTTGTGTATTGCTTAGTGAATGGGACAAAGACATCGCAGGCAGTATTAAACGTATTGATAAAGTCGGAGAGGGCCATATTTACATTAGTGGCACTATAAATAGGAGACCAGTCACAGGCCTTGAGGAATGCCTTGAGTCTGGTTAGGAAGCCATTTTTTTAGTCACCTAAGGTAAGTGGTAGCCGGGGGGGTGTAGTGGGGGCCTTGTTTGACCACAGACAAGCGACAGGAGAGTGGTCACTTAGGGTGTTTGGGAGGACCTTGACCTGTGAGAGATTGGTGGAGTGGTTGTTGAAAATGAGGCTGAGCAGGGTGGAGGTTCCTCTTTTGTCATTTAGCCGGGTTTGGGTCTGAATGACTTGTACAAGGTCCAGTGCTGAGGTAGAATCCCTGTAAGCAGAGGACAAGGGATACATCCAATTTATATTAAAATCCCCGACAATGATGGTTTCACCTTTGGTGGGAAGTTGTGAGATAGTTGCCAGGATTTCGTCAAAGTCAGGTTTTGGTTTTGCGGTGAGATATAGGCAACCATGAGGTTGAAGGTCTTTCCTTGGTTACCCAACAGCAACTTGACTACGAGGGCTTGGGCACCATTCATAGGGGTGCGAGAGGGATGGGAGGGCATGTATGGAATTTTTTATGTATAAGGCACAGCCCCCTCCTTTTTTGCTGTACCTATCAGCCTGGGAGATCTCAGAGTCATAGCCATTTATTGCTACCGCAGAGTCAGGGGTATCTTTCGATAGCCAGCTTTTAGTCAGGGCCAGGATATCAGGAGAGTGTTGTGCAATCCAGGCCTGGAGAGGGGGTACATTTTTTCAGTAGGCTTCTGATGTTGAGAGGTGTGATCATCAGGCCATGCTGTTTTTTATTGTGGGGGGAGTGGGACAGAAGTGGGCCAGGATTGGGATGGACGTTACCCGATAGGAGGAGAAGAAGGATGGCATGCCAGAGTAGGGTGGTTTTAAGTAGTTTAGGTGTAATGTGGCTGCGGCGTGATGAGCAGGAAGAATTTGTAGCTACAGTGGGAATGGAAAGGGAGTGCAAGGAGTAGGCCAGAAAGAAGTTGGGGGGAGGGGTGGGGGTGGTGTAGGTATTGGCTAACAGAGGAAGTTGGGTGAGTTACCCTCAGAAAGATGCTGGAGGTGCCTGGGGTTACATGTACAGGGTTGTGTGTGGCCCTGTTCACTGGCAGACTGGGTTGTATGGCTTGGAGTGGTGTTAGAAGGGGTAGTATGCTGCATACCATAGAATAGGAGACACCAAAAGTGACCCATTATAGGGATGCGTGAGAACATACTAAAGAAGTTTGTTAGTGGTAAAGATAACAGAGGTCAGGCATGGTGGTGCAGTGGAAGAGTATCCGCTTCACGTGTGGAGGGTACAAGGTTCGATTCCGGTGTGGTGAGAGGGCCAACTGCAGTGATGTGGGTCCAGGATGTTGAGAGATAAGAAAGGAAAAGGTAGGGTGAGTCAGGGTGGAGCAGGGAATGGAGCAGCCGAGGGGAGGAGCTCATGACTGACTCCTAGTGGTCAGTTTCCATAACCTGCAGGTGGAGATTCAGGAAATAATTGACTGTGTCACGTGACTAGATGATGACAAATATATTAAGAGACGACCTTGGGTGGGGGGCTGGCTGGGGCAGGTGGGGAGTTGTCCCGAAGCATCTATGGGAACACACTCTCTAGCAGGCTCATGCAGCAGGAAGCAGTCTTACATAGAAACATAGAATTTGATGGCAGATAAGGACCGCTTGGCCCACCTAGTCTGCCCATTTTCCTACCTAACGGATAAGCTGCAGATCCTAGTTAACCAACAGCCTACTTCCTCCTACCCCCCACTAGGACTGCCTTATGTCTGTCCCATGCATTCTTGAATTCCCCCACTGTTCTTAACTCCACAACCTCCTCAGGAAGGCTGTTCCATGCATCCACAACCCTCTCAGTGAAAAAATACTTCCTCACATTACCTCTGAGCCGTCCCCCCTCTATCTTCAAATTGTGCCCTCTTGTTCTTGCACATCTCTTTTTCTGAAACATACTACCCTCTTGGACTTTGTTGATTCCCTTGAGGTACTTGAAAGTTCCTATCATGTCCCACCGCTCCCTTCTTTCCTCAAGGGTATACATATTAAGCTCCTTTAGTCTCTCTTCGTATGTCTTCTGGTGCACACCCTGCACCATTTTGGTTGCCCTCCTCTGGACAGCCTCTACTCTGTCTATGTCTTTATGAGATGTGGTCTCCAGAACTGCACACAGTATTCCAGATGGGGTCTCACCAACTGTCTGTACAGAGGATAACAACTTCCTGTTTTCTACTGCTGATGCCTCTCCTATGCATCCCAGTATCCCCAGCCTTCCTTACTGCCTTCTCACATTGCTTGCCCACCTTTAGGTAATCGGATATAATTACCCCCAGGTCCCTTTCCATTTTTATTGTTGTCAGTATCTCACCCCCCATTGTGTACTCTTCCCCTGGGTTTTTGTTTCCAGGTGCATTACCCTGCACTTCTTTACATTGAATCTAAGCTGCCATACATGTGACCATTCCTCCAACCTTGCCAAGTCCCTTCTCATCCTATTTTTTACCTTTCTTTGGGCCCAGGACAGTCCACTCCGTGGCTGAGATCTGTGTGCAAGTGGGAGGTTCCTGTGAGGGCCTGGATATATGGGGAGAGAAACAAAAGACAGGAATCAGGTTACCGTTCAGTGGTGGGAAGGCCAGAGCACAGACTGCTCATGCGTGACTGTCGGGAGAATGGCGGTGGTCTGGAGGAGGGGACCACTCCGATACCCAACGCAACCAACAGGAGATAAAAGGGGCTTGGAAAGGCCCTGGAGAATACTCTCACAGCAGGTACCAGCCTAACAACACAGCAGTAAGGTAAAATGTGTAAATCCAAACCGTAGACTTAATTGAACTAACCCTTAAAGCACACGGCAGGATTGCAGTACTGAGACAGGCACAAACAGAGCAAAATACTTAAAGAAACACTAGAAATCCAGTTTAAACATCTATAGAGAGAACAAAAATGTCCAGCGGAAAAACAATCAGTTGCAGTCGGCAGAGTAGTTCTCTAGCAGGCTTGTGCAGCAGGAAGCAGTCTTTATCTTTCTGTGGGTCCAGGACAGTCCGCTCCACAGCCAAGATATGTGTATGAGTGGGGGATTCCTGCAAGGGCCTTTCTTTTGGCCTAGGACAGTCCACTCCCCAGCCGAGATCTGTGTGCGAGTGGGGGGTTCCTGAGAGGGCCTTTCTTTGGGCCCCGGATAGTCCGCTCCGCAGCCAAGATCTGTGTGCGAGTGAGGGGTTCCTGAGAGGGCCTTTCATTGGGCCCAGGAGCCCAGGACAGTCTGCTCTTCGGCTGAGATCAGTGTGCGAGTGGGGAGTTCCTGCAAAGGCCTTTCTTTGGGCACAGGACAGTCCGCTCCGCGGCAGGTTTTATGTAACTGTACTTTTCCCATTTACTTTTTCCCCTTTTTGCACAAATGCCCCAAATCTGGGCATAACAGAGCTGAGCAGCAACTATATTTGAGAACCACCTTGTATAAGAACTTTAATCTGAGTCAGTTTGCTGTCAGCTGATCGCAGTATGTGTATCAGGGAGGCAATGAGGCATGCATGAAGTACGGGAAATCTGCCAAGTGCTTGCCATTGTAACCAGCTGGTTATGATGGTGAATTATAACAAGGTTTCCCTATTGAAACAAACACTCCCCAGTATTCTAAATAGTTTATTCCACAGCAAATTCACTACCATCATTCTAGTCTCAAGAAACTGACTGCTGAGAGGTCAGCACAGTCATTTTATTACCAATAAAAGATAGTAGTGATGTCATCGTCCTACCTTACATTCTGATTGGTCTGCACTCCAAACAAGTACAGGGAGGGTGAGCAGCAGAGTTACCACAAGCTTAGCCTGTAGGCAGCCAACAGAATTTGAATGTACTGTATAGTAATTCTGTACTAATATTTCAGTCGGTGGCTCTGCAAGGGTTAAAAAACAAAACAACAACAAAAAATCCTAGGGACTAAAACAGTACGACTAGGTTTTTTTTTCCCAAACACATGGAGTATACTAGTCATTTTGTGCTTGTTTGCTCAGTATTCTCTGAAATAATGTGACTGCCTTGTGATAATAAAGTACTCTGCCCTTGACCTCATACTTTATTCACTTAGCAGTCACTTTATTGCTTTGTACAGTGAGTCAACGAGCACATTATCAGTTTTAGAATTTCAGAATTCTTTGGAGCCAGGAAATTAATCTCCTAAATATTAAGATGCAATGCAGTGTTCACTTCAGATACTTTCCATTCATTGTTCAGTATCGAGGGTATCTTCATGAAACTAGGATCTCATCATCTCAGATGTCCTCTCATCTTCAGGCTTTACCCTCACAATACTCCTAGACATGGATCCTCCACAACATCACTAGACATGGATTCTGCACAACATCCCTAGACATGGATTCTGCACAACACTCCTAGAGGTGGATCCTTCATAGCACCACTAGAAATGGATCCTTCAGAGCACCCCAAGAGGTGCATCCTGTACAACACTCCTAGAGCCGGATCCTCCATAACA
This sequence comes from Neoceratodus forsteri, assembly GCA_016271365.2. Classification (NCBI taxonomy): domain Eukaryota; kingdom Metazoa; phylum Chordata; order Ceratodontiformes; family Ceratodontidae; genus Neoceratodus; species Neoceratodus forsteri. Next base: position 1,317,470,453 of record CM057454.1, read on the forward strand.
CCCCAAGAAATGGATCCTGCAGAACACCCCTAGAGGTACATCCTGTACAACACTCCTAGAGCTGGATCCTCCATAACACCCCAAGAGGTACATCCTGTACAACACACCTAGAGGTGAATCCCACAGAACACCACTAGAGGTGGATTTCACAGAACACCCCTAGAGGTGGATCCTGCACAACACCCTAAGAGGAGTATCCTGCACAACACTCCTAGAGCTGGAACCAGCACAATGTTCTCTATGTTTCTATGTTTCTATGTTTCACCCTTAGATGCGCATGCTGAACAACATTCCTAGAGGTGGATCCAGCACAACACTCCTAAAGATGGATCCTGCACAACACCCCAAGAGGTGGATCCTGAACAACACCCCTGGGGTAGATCCTGCAGAACACTTCCAGAGGTGGATCCTGTACAACACACATAGAGCTGGATCCTGCACAACACCACTAGAGCTGGATCCAGCACAACACCCATAGAGGTGGATCCTGTACAACACGCCTAGAGGTGGATCCTGTACAACACTCCTAGAAGTGAATCCTGTACAGCACCCCCTACACATGGATCCTGTAGAACATCCCTAGAGATGGATCCTGCACAACACTCCTAGAAGTGGATCCTGCACAGCATCCCTAGACATAAATCCTAAAGAACATCCCTAGAGACAGATCCTGCACTATACACCTAGAGTTGAATCCTGCGCACCATCCCTAGAGGTGGATCCAGCAGAACACTCCTAGAGGTGGATCATGCACAATACCCTTGGAGGTTGATCCTGCACAGCACACCTAGAGGTGGATCCTGTACAGCACTCCTACAGCTGGATCCTACACAACACTTCTAGACCTGGATCCAGCAGAACACCCCTAGAGGTGAATCCAGTATAACACTCCTAGAGGTGGATCCTGCACAACACCCCTAGAGATGGATCCCACAGAGCACCCCAGAGGTGGATCCAGCACAACATCCCCAGAGGTGGATCAAGCACAATACCCCTAGAGCTGGATCCTGCACAACACCACTAGAGCTGGATCCAGTACAACACCCATAGAGGTGGATCCTGTACAACACCCCTAGAGGTGGATCCTGCAGAGCACTCCTAGAAGTGGATCCAGCACAACACTCCTAGAGATAGATCCAGCAGAACACTCCCAGAGGTGGATGCTGTGCAACACTCCTAGAGCTGGATCCTGCACAACACCCCTAGAGGTGGATCTTGCACAACACCCCTAGAGGTGGATCCTGCACAACACTCCTAGAGGTGGGTCTACTTGAACAATTGCTATATATATATATATATATATATATATATATATATATATATATATATATATATTGACTTAGTTGATACACTTAATAAATTGGAAGGTTTTAATCATGTACTCTCTCTCAATCCTGGCCTCACGGAATGGTTTTAGGCTACATACTGTGGTTTCACTCTGTATGCCTTGAACTGCTGCACCAGTATCATAGAAACATAGAATTTGACGGCAGATAAGGACCGCTTGGCCCACCTAGTCTACCTAACGAATAAGCTGCAGATCCTAGTTAACCAACCAACAGCTTACTTCCTCTAACCCCCCCACTAGGACTGCCTTATGCCTGTCCCATGCATTCTTGAAGTCCCTCACTGTTCTTGACTCCACAACCTCCTCAGGGAGGCTGTTCCATGAATCCACAACCCTCTCAGTGAAAAAATACTTCCTCACATTACCCCTGAGCCATCCCCCCTCATCTTCAAATTGTGCCCCCTTGTTCTTGCACATCTCTTTTTCTGGAAGATGCTACTCTCTTGGACTTTGTTGATTCCCTTGAGGTACTTGAAAGTTTCTATCATGTCCCCTCTCTCCCTTCTTTCCTCAAGAGTATACATATTAAGCTCCTTTAGTCTTTCTTCGTATCTCTTCTGGTGCAGGCCCTGCACCATTTTCGTTGCCCTCCTCTGGACAGCCTCCACTCTGTCTATGTCTTTGGCGGAGATGGGGTCTCCAGAACTGCACACAGTACTCCAGATGGGGTCTCACCAACTGTCTGTACAGAGGGATAACAACTTCCTGTTTTCTACTATTGATGCCTCTTCCTATGCATCCCAGTATTCCCCAGCCTTCCTTACTGCCTTCTCACATTGCTTGCCCACCTTTAGGTCATCTGATATAATTACCCCTAGGTCCCTTTCTATTTTTACTGTTGTCAGTATCTCACCCCACATTGTGTACGCTTCCCCTGGGTTTTTGTTTCCCATGTGCATTACCTTGCACTTCTTTGCATTGAATCTGAGCTGCCATACATTTGACCATTCCTCCAGCCTTGCCAAGTCCCTTCTCATCATCATATCATATCATATTAGTTGCTCTTCAATACACCAGCTGCCATCTTATTCTGTCCTTTTTATTGTAATGGTTCCAGAACTGTGGTGTCTCCCACCCCTCTCACTCCTCTTTTCTCCCTCACACGTTTTCTACCATTCAGTTTTTTTCTCCATAAAAATTGTTTTGAACTGGAACTGGCCAAGGGGTACAGTAGCTACCAAATACATTATTTTGAAGATGTCCCCTCCCAATAACCTGACTTCCCAGACCCTAAAAGTGCAGATATCTTACAAAGCCTTTCATATATCTGATTTGGGCAAAGAGTTGGCAATTATTTAAGTTTGTCAGAAGTCCACTCCCCCACCCCCTCACTTAACCCACAGTGGTCTGCTGTAATCACTTACTGTCTCTCATCTGACAGCCCACAGTGCAATCAGAGGGTAAGGGAGAGAATTGTTCTGCATATCATGACCAGTCAGTCTATCCAATATACATAGAAACATAGAATCTGATGGCAGATAAGGACTGCTTGGCCCACCTAGTCTGCCCATTTCCCTACCTAACGGATAAGCTGCAGATCCTAGTTAACCAACAGCCTACTTCCTCCTACCTCCTACCTCCCCACTAGAATTGCCTTATGTCTGTCCCATGCATTCTTGAATTCCTCCACTGTTTTTGACTCTACGACCTCCTCAGGAAGGCTCTTTCTATGTATCCACAACCCTTTCTGTGAAGAAATACTTCCTCACATTACCTCTGAGCCGTCCCCCCATCTTCAAATTGTGCCCCCTTGTTTTTGCAAATCTCTTTTTCTGAAAGATGCTACCCTCTTGGACTTTGTTGATTCCCTTGAGGTATTTGAAAGCTTCTATCATGTCCCCCCTCTCCCTTCTTTCCTCGAGGCTATACATCTTTAGTTCATTTAGTCTTTCTTTATATGTCTTCTGATGCAGACATTGCATCATTTTGGTTGCCCTCCTCTGGACAGCCTCCACCCTGTCTATGTTTTTGCAGAGATGGGGTCTCCAGAACTGTGCACAGTACTCCAGATGTGGTCTTACCAACTCTCTGCACAGAGAGCCAACAACTTCCTGTTTTCTACTGGTGATGCCTCTCCCTATGCTTCCCAATATCCCCCAGCCCTCCTTACTGCCTTCTCACATTGCTGGCCCACCTTTAACTCATCTGATATGACTTCCCAAGGTCCCTTTCCATTTTTGTTGTTGTCAGTATCTCACCCCCCATTGTGTACTCTTCCCCTGGGCTTTTGTTTCCCAGGTGCATTACTTTGCACTTCTTTGCACTGAATCTAAGCTGCCATACATTTGACCATTCCTCCAACCTTGCCAAGTCCCATTTCATCCTTTCCACCCCACCTTGTGTATCAACCCTGTTGCAGGTCTTTGCGTCGTCTGCAAAGAGACATACTTTTCCCTCCAGTCCCTCTGCAATGTCACTTATAAAGACATTAAAAAGGACCGGCCCCAGTACTGAACCCTGCGGTACCCCACTAGTAGCCCTCCTTTCTTCATTGTGAACTCCATTTACTATTACCCGCTGTGTCCTGTTGTCCAGCCAGTGTTTTACCCAGGCTACCACCCTGGGACCCACTCCCAGGCTGGCTAATTTGTTTATTAATCTTTTGTGCAGGACTGTATCAAATGCCTTGTTAAAGTCTAGGTAGGCCATGTCCAAAGCCCCTCCTTGGTCTACTGCTTTGGTCATCCAGTCAAAGAAATCAATTAGATTTGTCTGACATGACCTTCCTGCTGTGACTCCATGCTGCCTTGTGTCCTGTGCCCCACTCGCCTCTAGGTACTCAACAATTCTTTCCTTCAGAAGTGATTCCATCATTTTCCCTACCGCAGAGGTCAAACTGACAGGTCTGTACTTTCCTGCCTCTGTCTTGCTCCCACTTTTGTGAAGGGGAATCACATCTGCCTTCCTCCAGCCCTCAGGTACCACACCATCCTCCCACTATTTATTAAAAAGGGTAGTCAGTGGTGTTACTTGTTCTTCCCTTAGTTATTTTAGAATTCTGGGGTCAATCCCATCAGGTCCCATTGCTTTATCCACCTTCAGTTTTAAGAGTTCTCTCAGAACCCTTTCTTCTGTGAAAGAACTAATATCAACCCCCTATCCAGAGTGCTTCTATTGACTGGATTAGGTACTTCCCCCTGCTTTTCCATTATTGAATACTGAGCAGAAGTATTCGTTCAGTATCCCTGCTTTTTCACTGTCACTCTCTGCCCAACCACCTTCCTCTTTGTTCAGAATCAGTATCTCTGCCTTAGTCTTTCTTTGCTCCCTAATGTACCTATAAAAGGTTTTATCCCCCTTCTTAACAGAGTTGGCTATCTTTTCCTCAGTTTGGGCCTTTGCTATAATGACTGCCTTACCCTCTTCCTTCTGCTTTAACTGGTACAGTTCTCTGTTCTGCTCCTTCTGTATTTCCTTATACTTCCTGAATGCTATCTTTTTCTCCCTTACCTTCCCGACACTTCTTTTGAGAACCATAGTGTTTTTTTCTTTTGTTTTGATTTGTTTATTTGCTTCACACAAAGGCTTGTTGCCTCTGTGATGGCAGTTTTGATGTTTCACCATTGTTGCTCCACCCCACCTTCTTGCCTGTTTGCTAGTGCTTTTCTGAGGCACTCTCCCATTTCGACAAAATCAGCCCTCCTGAAGATCAGTACCTTCACTTTTGTGTGGCTTGACTCTACAGCTAAGTTTATGGTGAACCACACTGTTTGGTGGTCGCTTGTTCCCAGATGACTAACCACTTCAAGATCTGAAATCCTCTCTCCATCCTCATTTAAGAGTACCAGGTCTAAGATTGCTCTCTCCCGAGTGGGTTCCAAAACTAGCTGTCTGAGACATGCCACCTGTAAGGCATCGAGAATGGCCCTGCTCTTGGATGTGGCTACAGCAAAGGTGCTCCAATCAACATCTGGCATATTCATGTCCCCCATCAGCAATATCTCTCCTTTCTCTGCCATCCCAAGGATGCCTTCTATCATTTCCTTCCCCTGAGACGGGGGTCTGTATACAACCCCTGTGCGGATTGTAGAGCCATTTCCAGTCTCCACGGTGACCCACAGTGTCTCCTCTCCTCCCTGTTTACCCTTTAGTTCTGTTGCTTTGATCCCTTCCCTTACATAGAGAGCTACTTCTCCTCCTCTTCTTCCCTCCTGTAGATTGTGTACCCTAGTATATTGACACCCTAGTCATGGTTCTCTGTGTACCATGTTTCCATGACTGCCACAATATCCAGGCATCCCTCTTCCATCAAGGCCATCTTTTCAGGTAACTTTTTACCTAGACTACGGGCATTGGTAGTCATTACCCTCCATTTTTTCATGACTTTATTTCTTTTTGCCCCATCCCTGTCCCTACTGCCTATGTCTTTTTCTCCATTTACCCCTGCCCTTCTCCCTATCGACTGCTCTATCTTGGTGTTACCTCACTAATACCCTGTTTTTTTGGGGGGGCTAGGATTTCCCTTCTCCTCTTCAGTGCCTCTCCCCTTGGATAGTTTAAATGCTTGCCACTGAAGCATTTAAACATATCACCTAGGATCCTGGTTCCCCTCCAGGATAGATGCAGACCATTGCACCTGTATAGGTCTGCATCCTTCCAGGTGGTGTCCCAGTCCCCAGTAAAGCCAAAATCCCTGAGCTCTGCACCAGCTTTTCAACCAGTCATTGAATCCCATGGTGCGGAATGCCCTAGCCTCATCCATGCCATAGACAGGTAGCACTTTGGAGAAAGTTACTGTGTGTGCTACTTGTCTAAGACCCCTCCCCAACTCCACAAACTCCTGTTGCACTGCTCTGATCCCATTCTCAGCCAGGTTATTTGTCCCTAGGTGGATAATGACATCCAGATCCCTCCTCTTTGCCACTGCTCCCATGATCCTGAGGATTTGTTTCCTGTCTCTCCAAGCCCTGGCACCGGGCAGGCACCTTACCTCCCTCCCCCAGTTCTACCCCTCTAACAACTGAGTCCCCCACCAGGAGTTGTTTTCTTCCCCTGTGGAGTCCCATGCCATTCTCCTGTGGGTCTCCATTGTTGAGGTTCTCAGCATCCTCCTTGGTCTCCACTGCAGGTGCCTCCATAGAGGAACCATGCTTCACCAGAGTGGCGAATGAATTGTGGAGAGGCACAACTGGAGGAATGCACCTCTGTTCCACCACCCTCACCCTCACTGAGCCCACTGTGGTACAACCACTCCTCTTTCTTGGCAACCTCTGAGGTAGTGGCAATGGCCTGGGTGGTCTCTGGGTGGGGGAGCAGATTTTCTGAATCCTTGCCAGGTCAGCATGAAGACAAACAACCTCCTCCCTCAGACCAGAGAGGTGCCTGCAAATAGGGCAGCAACGCAGTCTCCAGAATGTCTACCAGAAGACTGCTGCTCCACAGCCAGTGCATTGCACCACTGCCCATATGTCTGTGTCCCTTCCAGTTACAGATGCTTTTTGGTTTTTGTTCTTGTTTTAGTGTGTGCTGTGCCTTTAAGGATATGTACAGGTGTAAGTTGTTAGCAGTTTTGGGAAGTGATCTCAGAGCCCCTGCTATAACATAAGTTATGCGCTTGGGGAGAGTGGGATGAGGGGAAGGGTGTGTGGGAGTAAACTTGCGCTGTCCAGAAACAATCACCTACAACTCTTACCCTCCACCCTGGGGAGTGCCTTCCTTTCTTTCAGACACCTATTTCACAAAGGCAAGTAACAGGTCTAGTCACAACTGACTGCAAATATCTCCCATCTAGAGTTCTTCCCTGGCAAATTAAAGTTAAAACTAAGAAAAGTCCACCCCCAAAACAGAATCAATACTAGTTACTTACACAGGTCCAAAAAGCAATAATTCAGTCCAGTGTAGTCCAATGTAGTATCCTCAGCTCACTAAATGCTGTTAGCTAAGAGACAGTCAGGGATTGCAACTACATGTTGCGGGCTGGGGGAAGAGCCACTGACTAGCCCTGATAAGTGCCTTCTCCTACCTACCCCAATCAAGGAACAAGAGTCAACAAGGGAGGCTAACTTAAGATTGGAGATGCAGCAAATTTAAATTCCGCTGTCAAAGTGAACGCGAAGTGGGCACTTCGTGTTTCCACTCCACTGCGCGGAGTGGGCAATGCAAAGTGCTCACTCCGACGTATCATTATCACTTCGCGTTAAGGCAGAATGGCAATGCAAAGTAAGGTGAAGTCATTGTTTTTAATGGACTTCATGTTCCTCATTATGATTCTAAGTGATCCACTTGGTGTTTCAGATTTGGCAGCCCCCACACATCACATGGCTTACAGTACTGTAAGTCACATGCTCTTTAGCTAGGCAGGAAGTAAGTGAGTCATACAAGCAGACACTTTTACTTTCTCTTGTGCAGATGGAGAGAGAGGAGTGTGTTTTGTGACTGCTGATACTTTTAGATCAGAGTGAGGAGGAGATTTAAACTTTGATTTAGACCCAACAGCTTTTTTAAAAGCTACATTTTTTTGTCTTTTCTGTACTCTTTTTTACTTAATTTGTTCTTTCTGTAAATTTTATTTTTCTTACCTTTATAAGTAGTTGGTTGTTTGTCTGTGTCTGAGTGACTGTGTGTGTGTGTTGTGTGACATTGTGAGTAGTGATTGCTCAGACTGAGGGAGCTCGGTAGGAGAGATGGAACATGGTGAAGGAATGTCTGGGGTGGGGTCAGCTCTGGGAGAGCGTGGTAGTGGTAAGCATTGTACCGTGTGCTTGTGTGGAGGGCATGGATGCCCATTCCTTTTGGACCACTCAATACTTGTGAGTGCCCCCTCCTCAGAAGCAGGACCAGCACCATCTCCTGTCCTGACTCTGAGGCAGTTTAACCACCACCACCATGACCACCAAGTCCAGCACCTGGTCCTCTGGAGCAGGATGTACCTGTTCCCCCGGGCCCAGGTGTGGATCCCATCCCTGTTAAGCACCATGACCAGCCGGCTACTAATTCATCAGGCCATCCTCTGCCTGTGCCTGGTCCTCCCCGCACCTCCATTGTTTGGCAGTCTTTAGACTGTGTTGGGGGGACAGCAGTGTGGTCAAGTGCAGCCTATGTGAGGTGGAGGTGCACTGTGGACCCTGGGGGATTCACCGGGGGACTGGAGGCCAGAACACCCATATGCTCAATCACCAGCAGTTGGAGTGGCAGGCTGCCACAGAGCAGACCATGCCTGCACCTGCTGGCCATTCTGTGGCAGAAGGTGCAGCTGTGCATTGTGGCATCCCTAGGAAGAGGATGGCCACAGCAGCACCTGCTGCTCTACCAGCACCCCACCACCACCACCAGCAGGTCAGCCTCTAGAACCTGTGGACCCCAGAGAACTGCATGTAACACAGGCTGACTTGGCAGTTCTCTGGAGTGCTGTCTAGGAGAATAATGAGAGGGTGAGTGCTGTGGAGCAGCGGTTGGATCTCATAGAGGGACATCAGTTGCAAATTATGTCCATGCTGGAACTGCTGCTGGATCACCATGGGATCCCACATTATTTTTTTTTTCCTCACACCATGTGCCCCCCCAACACCTTCCTTGCTGTGTTATAGAATGTATTCCACCACCATCCCTGACCCTTGTATGTAACTACGCCCTTTTTTGTTGTCTTCTGTATGCGTGACACTTTGTATTCTGAGCAGTGTAAGTATACTGTGCTAAACTGCATGTGTACAGTCAGTCTTCTTTCCAGTCTGTGTATGTACTGCAGACACTGTCCAAATCCCTGACTTAAAAACAAACATTAATGAGTACAAAGGTGGGGTGGTGAAGCATGGACAGATACTACAAAACAGGCTTACAATACATCCAAGTAACTGGTAAAAAAATTAATGTTGTGATTCATGACGTGATCCTAAATCGTGATTTGTGACTGCATTTGTGACCGTGATGATGAAGAAACGTGAATGCCTATGACTGTACTTCCCCGGACCCTGATCAGGTGTGGCACAAAACTCCCCGACTTGAAAACAAACATTGATGAGTACAATGGTGGGATGGTGAAGCATGGAGAGATACTAAAAAACAGGCTTACAATACATCCAAGTAACTAGTAAAAAAAAATTAATGTTGTGATTCATGACGTGATCGTGAATCATGATTTGTGACTGCATTTGTGACCATGATGATGAAGAACGTGATTTGTATCACAAGTGACTCATGATGACGGTCCTGACTTAAAAACACATATTAATGAGTACAATGTTCATGCAGAATTATGCACCACACCTGTCCAGTAGTCTGAAGGGAAGCCAAAGGAACAACTGTGACTTAAGTTACAGATGGAGATTGGGCCCTAAAGAGATGCATATGCACAGACAGATTAAGACTGCACTGCACACTGAAGAGATGTAGACACAGAGGCACAGCACCTAACCAGTGCTCACCATCAGAAATTCAAATCTGGAAAAGAATACCTTTGCTGGTTGGGGTGGGCCACGGGGGGGGGGCAGTGTACTGCACTGCTGCAATAACAGTCACTAGTACCAGTAAAGATACCACATAGAAGTATAAAAATCACACAGCTGCAGTGGATAGCAGCTTCACATTGCTGAAATTATGTGGCACAATAAAAGATGTCTGATTTGATGACAAGCATCACACACATACTCACACACACATTAAGTAATGCGTAGCAAATTGAAAACTTCAGTAATATAACCACATATTTTTAACAAACTAAAATTATACACTGCTGAACCACAACAATCAGCCAAAAAAGGCAAGAAATATTGAAAATATGACTGTGTGTACGTTAACACAGTTATACAAGAAAAATATCACCAAAACACAAAGCACTGTCTTTTTCTCCAAGTTAATCTACCTACACCACAGATACACCCCTCCCCAAAGCACACTTCCACTGTCTCACAGTACACAGACTGAATGTTGTACATTAACATTCAAAATCCATACACAAACAATTAATGCTCGGTAATATGAGCACAGGATGGTTTTCTATAATCGATGAACTAAAGTTTCAGCAAAAAAAAAAAATGACTCAAAAAGGCTTTTTTAACAGCTTTTAGAAGGTTTGAATCGCAGAGAGCTCTCAAGGCAGATTGTCTCCTACAGCTTCCTATACACACTACCACAAACTGAAGCTGTGCAGAACAATCTAGAGCCCATGTGGCCTGAAATCCCATGAATCACTGCAAAATTCACCTTTGGAGCTTAAAAACAAGGCGAAGTGAGGTAAAGTACATTGTTTTCAATGTGCTTTGCCTTAAGAATTGGTGGAGTAGTGGTTTGGGAAGGCAGAGTAACACAAAGTCATTGTTTTCAATGGACTTTGCGTTACCCATTTGTAACGTGAAGTACTCCGCTTCTCGTTGTGGAGCACTCCACAAATTCGCCTTCAATCCACGGAGCGAATTGGGGCCACTTCGCCCATCTCTACTTAAGATATAGGAGAGCACAAAACCATGCATTCACTGCCATGGAATGAGTTGGGTTTTACCAGAGAGAAAAGGTACAGAACAGCAAGCACAGCAGGCTTAATTCACTAAAAATACCACCAACAGCTTAATTTGGTTCAAGGTCAGTAGGCATTCATCTGTATCTCCCTCTCCCGGGTCGTGCCTGAAAACAGGCAGAATTTGTCTAGAGCACTAACCCTGTCAACAGAAACTATAATAAATAAATAAATAAAAATATTTATCAAAACTGGATATAAATTAACATACAGTACATCAGAAGGATTGAAAACTTTTTTAATCCATACACATATTTGGAATGTGTAGTACAATATGGGCTGCACGCTGATTGGCTCACACTGTGGACCAATGGGCGTACAGCCCTACCTACGGTGTCAGTCAGCGGGCGTTGGGGTGGCAGACGGGTGGGGTGCTGCCACCTGCCGCTGACTGGGAGCGGGCGGTGGAGTCAGTGGGCGGGTGGGAGGGGATCCACTGGACCACCAGGAATATAGGATCTAATTTTTACTTAAGCCCGCGATCGGGCAGACATGGGTCCACTGGACCACCAGGGATACAGGATTCAAATTTTTTTTACTTAAGCCTGTGATCAGGCAGACAGCAGTCCACTGCATCACCAGGGATATAGGATTCATTTGCTTTTTACTTAATCCCACGATCGGGCAGATAGCATTCCACTGAACCACCAGGGATTTTGGATACTTTTTGATTTGTCAAATGCCCGCGATCAGGCTGTGGGACACATTGCCACACTGCAGGGGGCATCAGTCCCTGACGGTTGCTGCCTGGCAGGGTGCCAGGCAGAAGTCGCCGTGGATCAGAGCACCTGCATGCAAATAGGGCCATAATGACATGCAAATGGTCCCATATATGCCTTTCGTACATTATGGCCCCATTTGCATCTGCACTTTTGAATATCGCGGTTGTTGCACCTTGTGCAATGGAACTTGCGCTAGCGCATCCCCCTGCTCCACTCTGGCCACTTGCGCTGGCGCAGTGCTACTGCACCATGTGCACTGCGGGTGGCCAGGGTGCGGTATTCAACAATGCTGAGCCATGGCGCAGTTCCGTTGAATATTGCCCAGTCAATGCCCCTGCACAGCCAAGTTGCGCTGCGTGCAGGCTTGCGCCACAGCCTGGTACAGTTTGAATATCTGGGCCTCCATGTTTGGTGAGTGGGCCGATTTATTCCAGTCTGTTTCTAGTCTGTATTTAGCATTGATTAGATTTTGGCCTCTACCTATTTAATTTACTTTTTCTGTTTTTCTGAGGCATGGCTGGGCTGGAAGTCTGTTTCTAACAATTTCAATAATATAACTATATACATTTCAAACTAAGGGATAAGATTCATATATCTGTTTATAACCACAGATATGCAAGGGGGAGGAACAGACAGAAACAGCAAAAGAAGGCAGAGAGCTAGGAAGAGGTGGAGAATAGCAAGACCATTAGAGTGATCAGTTCCTAGGTCTCATGAGAACATTTGGTTGCACAACCAGATAGACAAGAGACAGAAAAGGAAAGGATAGAACTGATCCTTGCATTTAACTTTTTCTGCATAAAAAAAATGGGACAGGGCCTTATTAAACCCTGTCACACCCTGTATCCAGCCAACCTGTTGAACTGATCCCCCATCAGACCTGTCAGGTTCTCTGCTAGCTCCCATAACACCCTTGGGTGAATACTATCCAGACCTGGGGACTTATCACCTTTGACAGTGATGAGCTTTCCTTTCATCCTTTCTGCTGGGATTCTGTCCTCTGCCCCGACCCCCTTCCCCCACTTCTTCTCTTGCAGTACCAGGCCATCTTTTTTCATTTGTAAAGACAGAGCAGAACAACTCATTCAATACTTCTGTCTCCTTTGTATTACTTTACACCCACCCCTCACCGGTTTTCACTATTCCACCCTTTTTGTCCTTCATTTCAATCCTACCTTTGAGCCTTTTCCACTCCACCCCTCATCCCTACTCGCTCATCTTCATGCTCTTCCCCGCTCCTTCTCACCTTCCCCCTTCTACCCCCCACCCATTCTCTTATCTCATGCCACTTCTTTTGCAACACTCTTCACCTCCTCCCCCTACATAGCTCTCTCTTAACTTCTCTCCCATCCATATTACTCTCTCTCTTGGGTTTTTGACAAGGCCTGCTAGGCTGCACCCTCCCCTAGCTAAACACCACCTCTTCTCTCTCTACTATTACTTTGTCTCCCTCCTCCCTCCCTTCATTAGTGCTCCCCCTTCTCTCTGCACTTACCCCATTCCCCTCCTTCCATCTCCCCTTCCCTTATTTCTCTATCGCTGTCACCTCCTTTGCAACTCCTCTCCTTCCCCTCCTACCTCCTGTGCAATTCTTCTCCTTCCCCCCTCATTTTTCCCTTCCCCGCCTTACACCCCATTACTTTCTCTCCAAAATATTGACAAGGCCTCCCAGGCTGCCCACTCCTCTAGCCCCCTTTACTGTTATATTGAGTAACATTCAGTGATATTTTGATTGCTTTCGATGTATTAGTTTTTTTTAAGTATATTCTTGATGTCCGCTATTTACTTATCTATTGTTTATCTTGTTTTGTTTTTGTACTACTGACATGGAACCTTTGTAAATGAGTTGTATTGCTCAAAGGTGTTGTAATCCAAGACTCAATAAATAAATAAATAAATAAATAAAATTGTCCCTTTTTTCCTCTGATGTACTAGATGGGATGTGCATGGGGGAGATTACACAATTTTTATGTTGCCTTGTGCACAAGCAAGCAATATTTTGTGGCAGTAGGAGATTAGTAGGAGAAATGCAGAGGTGTGTCAGTTTTGGTGAATGCAGGGCATGCTTTAGAAAGTGTGTCCCTCATTCGCCAATTAGCAAGCATGCTATCGGTGACACAATTGTTTTGCACTGCCACCAACCTGAAACAATTTCTCCGCTGCAATCACAGCCAAGCTCGTCATGCAGTGGCACCGATGACATGCCTCCACTGTGTGCCTTGTCTAGTGTAACATTTCAATAAACTTGGCGGCGGCTCCATTGTCCACCTCTTGCAATCCCTAGAAAGCTGACTTCGGGAGTGCCCAATCCCTCTGTCAGCATGTGTAAACCCCCCAAAGATGGTGTGGCACACTGGGAGCCCACCCCAGTGTGCCTCCCTGTGTTTGGAAGCCGACCACATCAGCATTTTCCTGCCCCTACCCACCCCAATTGTGAGCCACAATGGAAGCCCACCTCAGTGTGGCAAACATCACAGCCACAAAGTTATGGGGCACACTGGGAGTCCACTCCAGTGTGGCAAACATCACAGCCACAAAGTCATGGGGCACACTGGGAGTCCACCCCAGTGTGGCAAACATCACAGCCACAAAGTCATGGGGCACACTGGGAGCCCACCCCAGTGTCCCCAACATTGTTTCATAAACCTGTAAAGAAAGACAACAGTCCCTGTTGTTGGTTTTTGTTTTTTTGAACCTGAAACAAAGAAAATGGTCCCTCACTGTTGGTGGGCCCCCCTCCCCAACCCGCACCCACCTTCTGTGCACCCCACCTCCCCACACCCCCGTCACCCCATACTTACCTCCAGAGGTCCAGTGCTGCAATCTTCAGTGGAGCGGGAACACGTCTGCACTCTTCAAATCCGAACGCAAACTGAAGAAATGCCGGTAAGCTGTATAATGGCATCAATGGAGAAGGTTTCAACTTGAGTGGATTTTTCTGCCATTTTTTTGACTTTTGACTCCAAATTTTCCACTTGGGGTTCTTGGGACCCCACTTCATGAAATCAGTCACTGACATTTTGTTATTCAGCCCGGAAAGTTGATTTTTGCAGTCACTGCGTGGAATCACCTTTTTGGACTGCTTAACGAAACAACAGTGCCACTGTTCATGAGGTGGGCTCCCAAAAAGCCTATGTTGCAAATTTGGTGGAAAAATTCCAAAAAAATGAGTGTGTTATGAGTGTTTGTTGAGCAGTTTCCACGCATGCTTGTAACTTTGAGAATTTGTAATATTTACACTCCAGATTCTCAACATTGCCATTTTTTCACAGCTCCTTATGAACAGTACAGATGTCATTTTTCATATACTGCCCGAAATGTGTTTTCACACGTGCAATGCACAATGGCGCATTCGCTGTGGGAAATCAATGTTCGGGATGCATTAACAAAATCACAGCGCCACTGCTCATCAGCTGAGGTCCCAAAATGCCTATGTTGAAAATCTGGTTAAAAAAATCCCCAAAATAATTGTGTTACGGGTGTCTGTTGCCCAGTTTCTATTCACACTTGTGACTTCTCCAATTTTCCAGATTTTCACTCAAGATTTTCAACATTACCATTTTTTTACACCTCCTCATGAAAAGTGCAGCTGTAATTTTTTACATCCTGCCCAAAATGTGTTTTCGCACTTGTGGCGCCAAATGGCACAGTCGCTGTGCAAAATCACCTTCCGGCTAACAAAGTGATAGTGCCACTGTTCATGAAGTGGGGTCATAAAAAGCCCATGTCAAAAATTTGGAGAGAAAATAACCAAGAAACACTTGGGGAATTAGGGTTTCCAACTGTAATGCCCCACCCTGTAGAGACTGACAGATGTCAGGGGTGTGACTTGGGATTTTTGGCTGTAATGCTCATGCCATTCCACCCCCAGCCTGCAGCCACTGACAGGCATCAAGGTGTGCCTTGGACTCTTCAGCCCCAAAGTTCAGCCCATTCTCCTATAATGATCCCATCTCAGTGTATTTCCTTTTGAAATGAGATGTGCGTAAGGCCCGAAGACCCCAAAGCACACCGCAACACTTGTCGATGTCTGCAGGGTAGGGTGAGGTGAAATGGCATAACCATTATGGCCAACGACCCAAAGACACACCCCAGTGCCCATCAGTCTCTGCAGGGTGGGGTGGGGTTGGCGTCAGTTCAATATTTCAATGCCATTCCTATTATGCATCTCTCTAACTTCTGCACTACCAATGCCGATGCCAGCAAGACAACATTCGGCATTGACAAATGCTTGTTTAACTGGTGCAGTGCAACAGTCCAACTTTGTACGTGATTCAATGCTCCAACTGAAGCCCATAATTTCTGTAGGGCCATCAAGAATCAATTCCATACAGAAGCCTGCATTCCTGTCCCCACTGCCACCCCTCTGTGAGGGTCTTCTTCATTTCTACCTCTGTCTAGTCTGCTAGTCTGCCTAAATACCGACCTGGTACATGACCCTTCTCTTCCTCATCCTATTTCTTCCTCCTCTCCTCCTACTCCTTGTTGGCAGCATTTTCTATCTCTCTTTTCCACTGCCCAGGTTTATCTCTATCAAAAGACCATGGTATCCACACAGCGTATGTTGCATGGTAACGACATATGCTGTCAATGGAATCCCTGTACATGACATGACTGATGTTATTTGTGCCAGTAGTGATGGGGTGTGTGTGGCATTTTCCATGGACCACCACATGTTAGCATGGTTCAGCTGTGCTCACACCTTGTGCAGCATGTGTAGTTCAGTGCTACATTTCTCAACACTGTGGTGCATCCAGTTGCTACTGTACTGTGGGTGTTGTTAGGGGTGTGACATGACCTGTCACGTAACACCAGTGCAGTGCTGGCATTGTGTGATGGATGCATGTGTCAGCCAGCGAGGGTGGTTGCAGAGGGTGGTCAGGGGTCTATCCCAGAACCCTTACTTTTTGCTACAGTATATACAGTAATGATATAGACTACAATATCAGCACTGCAATTGTTCACCTCTTTGCAGATGACACTGTGCTACATGTTGCAAGGCTGACCTTAGAACTCACCTGCTTAGAACTCCAACCCAAGTTTGACCAACTACAACAAAATCTGCTCCACCTAAAATTGCTACTCAACACTAAAATAAAACAAAAGTCATGCTTCTCTCCCCTCATCTAAAAACAATAACCACTCACTCCCCCCCCCCCGACTACCAGTCTCCATATCATGACCATCCTGGGGCAACCACTGAACTAGTGGACAAATTTAAATATCTGGACTTTTGGCTTGACTGTAAACTTTCTTTTGTTACTCATATTGAGGAACTATCAAAAAATTGCACCAAAGGCTTGGACTCTTCTTCCGCATTAAGCATCTGCTGACCTACGAGGCTAAATTAAGAGTGGTCCAGGTGACTTTACTACCACTAATTGACTGTGCAGATTTCCTCTACAGCCATTGCTCCAAAGCAGCCATATCCAAGCTGAACACTCTTTATCACAGAGCCTTAAGGTTTGTCACAAATGCCCCGTTCAACACCCACAATTGCTCTCTGTATTCGCAGTTAGGCAGGACTTTGCTGAGTACTAGAAGGTGGTGAAACGCCTCCCTCAGGGCTTATGGAGTCTTCACTATGAAACTTCTTCCTTACATCTCTGTCCTATTCAAATGCTCCCTCTGTATGTATGCACTCAAAACATACTCATATATTATGCTTGGCATCCCTAGAATAAGATCCCGTTATGGTGTCTCATCCTTAAGCCATGCTATACCAACCCTATGGAACACCCTACAAAGGACACTTAAACTCATGCAATTTGTTGGAATATGCACCTTCAAGTCATTGTTTAGGATTGTACTGAAAGATAACTGCAATTGCTACTCATAATCTCACCTCAACTTTAAGGAACACTTCTCTTGCTCACCCTGAAACATAGATGTTGACAGAAGATAAGGACCGCTTGGCCCATCTAGTCTGCCCATTTCCCCTACCTACTACAACACCACAGACCCTACCTGTTCTCTGGCTTCACCCCCCCTTCCCTACCTCTAAGGTTCCCTTATGTCTATCCCATGCATTCTTGAAGCCCGTTACCATTTCTGCCCCCACCACATCCATTGGGAGGCTGTTCTAGGCATCCACCACTCTTTCGGTGAAGAAGTACTTCCTCACACCTCTCCTGAGTCTGCCTCCCTCCAGCTTCATAGCATGTCTTCTTGTTCTAGAGTATCTGGTTCAGCTAAGCTGAGCTGGTGGAATGGCAGCAGCACAGGGATATCTGTGTTATGAATTGGACTCTTAACACCTGTTTCCCGAGTGTGCTGCAGTGCAGTTTGCTCAGCTAGGCCTGCCCGCATAGCACAAAAGCTTTCCCTGCTGGTCAGTCAAAGCACAGCACTGATATTACACAGGAAGGAAATAAAATGCAGCTGCCGGTCTCACAATCACAAGGTAAGGATTTGTGTGTGTGTGGCGGTGGGTTATAAGAGAAGAAGGAAAACAAAACCCTCACAGCTCAGTGGGCTATGAAAGGTTACTGCATGTTCACCAGAAACACCTGGACAGTCGTAAAATCTATCTTAATCAGTGGAACATTACAGTGTGCCATTAACCCTTTGTCCCCACCCTCATCAGTTGATGCTTAAAGATAAGATGCTATTCTAGTCAATCAGGAATTACATTTATACTTGCCCTATTTATACAGGGAAATTCATATATCCAGATGTCTTTGACCCCTGTCTGCTCAGTGCATATTAGGAATGGAGCCCTGCTGGCGCTTCATAGCATTTTTCTGCTATTCTGGCTGGCTGTCCTTCCATGCAACAGCCTCTATCTGCCTTACCTCTGCTAGGACCTCCCCTAGACTCTCTTACTACTGTGCACACCCTGCCCATCATGCCTGCTTCCTTGCAGCTGCCACTCCCCTTCTGTCCTCCTAGCATAACTAATTATGCTCCTCGCTCCCTTGTTTCCCCTCTTCTCTCTCTATCCTTCACTTTGATTATTCCTGGTGTGTACCCTGCTCCTGGTGTGTACTCTGCTCCCTTTATCTTCTCATGAGCCCCAAAAGGGTGGACCTTAATTGAACTTTTTGTACATTTGTCTATTGCCATATGCGCCTGTTCCTATATTATGCACTTAGTATTCTTTGTTAGATGGCCCCATGAATGATTTGTACTGTACTCAATTTGTTGGCAATTCAACTGTTTGCAATTGCCTTTTGCAATCATTTGTATGTGTTTTATAACTGCCTTAAAGGAGAAGACTCCTGTATATGTATGATTTGGATATGTCTGACGTATTTATTATACATTAATAATAATAATAATAATAAACTTTATGTGTCTATGCCTTTCTTAAAACCAAGGCGCATTACAATAAAATACAGATTAAAACATACTAAAACCACATAAAACTTCATATAACTGAATTGACAGCAGGGCAATTAATAGGCATTAGCGTTATCTAAAAATGCCTTGTTCCATAAAAAAGACTTTAGGCCCTTTTTAAAACCCTCCACCATCATGCACTCTTGAATCCAGCATGATAGAGAATTCCAGAGGGCCGGTGCCATGAACATAAAAGCTCGGGTACCAGAAGATTTTAAAATGACCCTCGGGATCTCTAGCAACCCCTCGTTGGTGGAGCGGAGTGGTCACGTCGGTCGGTAAGGCACCAGAAGCTCTTTCAGGTAATCTGGGCCCAACCCGTGTAGGGCTTTATAAGTCAGAAGACTGACTTTAAAGGTGATCCGCCACTGAATCGGCAGCCATTGCAGGTCTCGGAGCACCGGTGTAATATGAGAGGAACGAGGAGTCCCCATTAACAACCGGGCTGCCGAGTTCTGCACTAGCTGCAAGAGGCGGATATCAATCCCAGACAGCCCAAAGTAAAGGGAATTGCAGTAGTCCAGATGTGAGGTCACAAAGGCGTGGATCAGTGTGGGTAGGTCGCTGGATGGAACAAGGTGCTTGATCCTGGCGATGTTCCTAAGATGGTAAAAGGATGTCTAAACGACCGCCGACACTTGCGCACACAATGTCAGCTGATCGTCCAGAATCACCCCCAGGTCTCGCACCCGTTCAGAGATCAGGAGCTCCGCATCTCCCAGGAATAAACCAGAGGTTTGGCATGCCCCGGACCCCTCAATCCGGTGGCCAGGATCCACAACCAACACCTCTGTCTTCCCAGAGCTCAATTTCAAGCAGCTGGACCTCATCCAATCCTGGATCTCCCTGAGACAGCTGTTAAACACTGAGAGAGCTCTATTCTGGTCAGGTAAAAAGATAGATAGAGCTGGGTATCATCGGCATAACAATGAAACTCCAGCCCATATCTTCTTACAATGTCTCCGAGGGGAAGCATGTACACCACAAACAATATAGGTGATAGCACAGAGCCCTGAGGCACCCCACAGGTCAGAATAGTAGGATTGGAGGAAAAAATTCCCCGATACCACCCTCTGAGTTCTACCTGTGAGGAAGAAGGTAAACCATCTGTGGACCAAACCTGAAAGCCCACAGATGTATCTCAGGTGCTCAAGCAACACCCCATGGTCTACAGTGTCAAATGCTGCTGACAGATCCAGAAGGACCAAGATGGACCATTCTTTCTGGTCTCTCTCCATCAGGAGATCATTGAGGACCCGAACCAGCGCAGTCTCTGTGCTGTGTCTCTTACGAAAACCTGATTGAAGAGGATCATAGATGTTATGGATGGTAAGATGGTTGTCTAACTGGGCTGCCACCACTTTCTCAATTACCTTCCCAACAAAGGGGAGGTTCGAGATAGGTCTGTAGTTTGCCAGGGAGTCGGGGTCCAAAGATGCCTTTTTCAACACTGGTGTCACCACCGCCTCCTTCAGGGAGCGGGGGTATTCACCAGTGTCCAAGGAGCACCCGACTATCCTGGCAAGAACCGGGAAGATACCCATAATCAGGCCTGTGGGACCCGGGTCTAAACTACAGCTAGTGTTGCACATACCCTGGACAATCCTCATGATATTCTCGATTTCCAGCCTTATGAAGGAACTCCAGGTAGACAGTGTGCTTGCAACCATAGGCTGGACCACAACAACTCCCATGGAAGTGACAGCGCAAATCTCGGCCCTGATGTTGGCCACCTTATCGGCAAATAATCAAGCAAGCTCCACACACTGTAACTGTGAAAAGGCTCGACAAACCTGCAGACAGGCTGGGTTGCACAGTCTGTCTACAGTTCGGAAGAGCTGGGCTGATTGATTCTGAGCAGCAGCAATTTCTCCGGACAGGAACACTGCCTTCTCAAGAGTAATTGCTGACTGGTAGAGTTTGTAATGCTCTAGGAGTCTAAGATGGTCGGCATCCGAGCTGGACTTCCGCCAACATCTCTCCAACCTGCGACCTAGTCTCTGCAACTCCCTCAGATCCTGATCAAACCAGGGGGATCAGGAGTGAAGGGAGAGAGGCTGCACGCGGGTGGAAGCAATTAAATCCAAAGCAGAGGTGACAGCCTTATTATAGACTTGCACCATTACTTCCGGATTTAAGCTCAACCCAGGAAATTCTGATAGGTCAAGAACCGCAGTTAGACCGGTGGGAGTAACATCCCGTAAAGGGCGGTACTTGACCATCTCCACTGGGGTAGGTCTACGCGAGGGGGTGCCAAAATTGAACCTCACAGTGTGGTGGTCGGACCAACCAACTGGTTCCACCCCCACCTCGGAGGCCTCCAACCCCAGCAGGAAGACCAGGTCGAGTGAGTGGCCATATTTATGAATGGCAGAGGTAACTACCATTGAGAGACCCAATGAACACATCAATTGGAGGAAGTGCTGACCAAAAGGCGAGAGTTCATCGTCAATCCAGGCATTAAAATCACCCAGCACCATCAACCTGGGTGATTTGAATACCAGGTCGACGACGAAGTCCGCCACTTCCTTTAAGAATGTTTTCTCGTCACCGGGTGGACAATAGACGAGAACCATTCTATAGCCTCCACCTGCCACCACGACACTCTCAAAGGATCTGGTCTCCTCCACTGGAACACTAGTGAGGTCCAATTTGGTCTTGAAACAGACCACAACCCCTCCACCCCTGAGATCCAATCTCGGGCAGTGAATCACTGAATACCCAGCTGTAATTTCTGCCTCAAAAACTGGGCCTGCATTACCATCCAGCCAGGTTTCGGTGATGCAAGTCAGGTCTGCCGTACCTACCAAGTCCGCAATAATGGCAGTCATGTTCACAACGGACCTGGCATTGCACAGCACTGCCCAAGTTGGATAGGACTCCTGGGAAGCCCCAACCACCTGCCCACCATTTACAGAAGAGGTGGTGCCCTTGGGTATGGGGACCAACCAGGAAGGACCCCGATTGTCACTCCATTTTGCCCCAGGGCGTCTTCTGGACTTGACCACCTGAACGCGAAACCCCCCCCTCCTTCATCCCCCGCTGTTCACCCCCCCCACTCTCTGAATCCCACCATGTGCAATTCCCAAAGCTCTATGGTGCTGGTAAACAGGGAAAGACAAAGGGGGGGCAAAGAAAGGGCAGAGGGCATGAAGAGCGGCGGATGAATAGTGCACGACTGGGGGGGGGTACGACGAGAATAATTATCGTCATCCATAAACAGCAGGCCAAAAACAAAGATCTCAAACTCCCGAGAAATCTCAATAAAATAAAATAAGATACTGAACTTAAAAACACATAAACTTAAACTAAATGAACTAAACTATCAAATTATCCAAACAAACATACAGTAGAATAACAAATACTAAACAACAATCAGTTCAATTAGATATATAAAAAGTCAGTCTTTTGAAACAGTGGAGCTCCCACCTTCCACTGCAGAAATGTCCAAATATAGAGGCATGAACTCTCACTCCATGCATCCAATAAAATAAAAATAAAAATCCAAAAATGCAGAAAAAGAACCCCACCCCCAATTCAAACCCCCCACGACGCTCTCACCACCCAGGGAGGGACAGTGCAGGCAGAAAGGTTTCCAAAATAATGGAATAAAGTCAGCAAGTCCCAGAAAGATTAATCAAAAAGGAGAACAATAGAATTCATAATCCCACATGGGATCTCACCACCACGATGAAACAGATCCAATTGTCTCCTACTGTAGGAGCCTCATCGCAATAACTTCTCCTCTGGAACGATTTTAAGGCCACAGAGCAAATCCAAGGCTTTCCAAGTTCAGAACCATAAAGAAAGGGATCGAAAAAGGCCACAGACAGATTCAGGAACTCACCCGGTGAACACCACCCGCAAACGGACCTTACTGCTCCCAGGTCGGCTCTCCAGCCGGTCCGGAGCAGGTCAGAAGAGCCAGGAGGCCTGCCGCCAAGTAGTCTCAGCCACCCGGCCCACCACCTTCTAAGGGACAGGTGTCCAGCCAGGCAGCCCACAAATTTTGGCAGAAAGCCTGTAAGGGAGCCAGAAACTAGCCGCCCAAACTCTCTCTTTTTCCTCCGGATAACAAAGGGGAAAATGGATCCACAGGACACACGACAGACCCTTCTCACAGCTCCAAAGTCTCAGGGACACAACGATCTCCTCCAATCCTGTCGCCAGACAAAATCAGTCCAAATCCATGTCACCAGTCCTCCACTTCACTCCGCAGCCAGAAAAATCAAGCCCTCAGACCAGAGAGCAGCAACTCCACCAATTTACCTAGTAGCGCCAACAATCTTTCCAACGACTGCACTGACGGAGAAAGGGGGGGAGCGAGCCCAAAGAAAACCACAACTAAACGAAAAATCAAAACCCAAACTAAAAGATAACCATGAAAATGTAAAATAAAACAGGATTTTAACAGAATTCCCGGGGCAGCGTAAACGCGCTCAGAGATCGCGGCACAGCACCGCCGCCATCTTACCCCTCTGCGATCCCAATATTAGATGAGGTGGGGATGGGGATACATACTAATATACTATTTGCCAGCAGATTAGGCCTTACGGTCTATCGAGTCTGCACAAACCTTAGATCCTTGGTTGGGTGCTGAGGCCCTCCCATCCCTTGTGCTCCAGAAACCCCTATCATCCATCCCCACCCCCCTGGGACAGGCCATCATCTGATACATCCACTTTCTGTGTCTGTCCCACCCTCTCTTGAAGCCCTCCACTGTGGATCTCTGAACCAGCTCGCCAGGCAGTGCATTCCAAGGGTCCACCACCCTCTCAGTGAAAAACCTCCTCCTCTTTCCCCTCACCCTTCCACCTTCCAGCTTCAAACCATGCCCTCTGGTGATACCTCCCTGCTTTAGTCTAAAGATCCCTTCCATGTTTACCCTGTTTATTCCCTTGAGGTACTTGAAGACCTCAATCATGCCCCCCTGTCTCTCCTCTCCTCCAATGAAAACAGGCAGAGCTCCTCAAGTCTGTCCTCATACGTCAAATCCCCTAGCCCTCATATCATCTTAGTTGCCCTCCTCTGTACCCTCTCCAGGAGCTGTATGTCCCTTTTCAAGTGTGGTCTCCAGTACTGTACACAGTACTCAAGGTGTGATCTAACCAGTCCATTGTACAGCGGCAGAATCACTTCCTTGCTCCTAGAGGTGATCCCACTTACTATGCATCCCAACATCCTGTTTGCCTTGCTAGCCTGCACTGCTCAGTGTTATTCATACATGCATCCACCATGACCCCTAGGTCTTTTTCCCCTATTGAGGCCTCCAGCACCTCCCCTCCCAGGGTGTACCTGTGTTTAGGGTTTCCCCGACCAAGATGCAACACCTTGCACTTAGTGATATTGAAATTAAATTTCCATGTGTGAGCCCAGCTTTCCAGGGTGTCCAGGTCCCCTTGCAGGGCCAACCTCCCCTCTTCTCCCTCAACTACTGCTCCCATCTTGGAGTCATCTGCAAGAGACTCATTTCACACCCTATACCCTCCCTGATGTCGATATGTATGCATTAAACAGGATTGGACCCAGGACCGAGCCCTCATGGTGCCCCACTACCAACCTCTCTAGGGTTCAGAGCTCCCCACAGACCACTACTCTCTGGGTGCGTCCAGCTAGCCAGTTTTCAATCCATCTGACCATCAAAGGGCGCATTCCTAACCCCATCAGTTTCTCCACCAGATCATTGTGGGGGACAAAGTCAAACACCTTGCTGAAGTCCAAGAATAATACATCCACAGGCTTTCCCCTATCCAGTTCTGATGTTACCCATTCGTAGAACTCCACAAGATTGGTTTGACATGATCTACCTGGCACAAACCCATGTTGACGATATCCAGACCTCCCACCTCCAAGTACACCCCAATCATTCCTTTAGTATACTTTCCATTAATTTTCCCACCACAGAGGTCAAACTGATGGGTCTATAGTTACCTGGTACTTCCCCGAACCCCCTTTATGGATTGGCACCACATGTGCCTCTCGCCAATCCCTAGGTACCCTCCCTGTCTCAAGTGACATGTTGAAGAGCTCCACCAGGGGTGCAGCCAGTATGTCCGCCAATTCTGTTAGTACTCTCGGATGAATGTCATCCGGCCCAGGAGATTTGTCTTTCTTTAGGGCCTTGAGGACTAACCACACCCTTTTGGTGGAGATAGCATCATCCGTCCCCTCCACCTTACTGGCCTTTTTATCCTTATCCAGATGTGACACCCCTGGGGTACCTATCCTTCCCTCTTGCTCCATTTCTGTTGCTCCCCTGATCCCACTTACTGCCACTTCTATCCCCTTCATGCCTTGCTTTGAAGATATCCCATCCCCCTCCCTAGTGAATACAGAGGCAAAGTACTCATTAAATACCTCTGCCTGGCCTCGCCTCTTCCACCCACCCTCCTTCTGATCTCAATCTGCTGAGATGGCCCTTAGTTTTTCTCCACTCCCCAATGTACCGGAAGAACCCCTTTTCCCCTCCATGTATCCCCTGTGCCAGCCACTGCTCTTTACTGGACTTTGCTCCCCTCACCATATGGGTGACTTTTCTAGATGCAAGATGGTACATTTCTATCCCTGTCCCTCTTGTTGTTTTATATTTTTGTAGGCTGCCTTCTTTTCTCTGACTGCTACCTGTACCTCACTGGACCACCAGCATGGTTTATGTGACCTTGCTCCCTTATGTTTCAACTTAGCACAGATCCTGACTGCCTCATGAAGTCCCCGTTTATGACCTCCCCATCACCTTTTCACACTTGTCATTGATGTAATCCCTTCAAGTGATCCTGAGAATATCTCCCATGCCCACAAAGTCTGCCCCCCAGTCCACTGCCAGTGTCCTAGATCTCACCCCCATGCTTATTTGAAACCAGACAGTATTGTGGTTGCTCCCAGTCAGGGGTTCTGTACAACCATGTCCCTTACCAGATCCCCGTCTGCCAGAACCACATCCAGGACATGCCCCTCCCTTGTGGGCTCCATAACATGCTGTGTTAAGAACACATCCTGGAAGCCATCCAGCAGCCTCTGCTCCTTGGCCACCTTAGAGGACATGGTTCCCCAGTTTGTACCTGGCATATTAAGGTCCCCCATCAACACCACTCCTTCCCCTTTTGATCCACACTGGGCAATGATGTTGTCCAGCAAACCATCCTCTAGAACATCACTCATCCCGGGGGGCCTATATACTACACCCAGCTTGACCTTATCTCCTGCTGAGGATCGTGAGGTGGCCCATAAGGCCTCCACATTTCCCTCTGCCTCTTCTACCCTAGCAATTTCTATGTCATCTCTAATGAACATAGCCACTCCACCCCCTCTGCCCTCCTTTCTATCCTTCCTTAGCATAGTGTGTCCCCGTACGTTTAGGTCCCAGTCATGGTTTTTGTTCGCCATGTCTCCGTGACCGCCACCACATCCACCCCCCCCGAACAGCATGGCCTGGAACTCTGGCAACTTGTTTCCCAAGCTCCTGGCATTTACTAACACCAACCCCCACCCCTTATCCCTGATCCTCTTTGTCGAACCCCACCCAGATGCCTTATACTTCCATCCTCCTCTGCCCTCCTGAAACCTCCACCCCAGTCTGTTCCCCTCCCCTTGGGCTTGAAGGCTACTCCCTCATCTGGAGAGAGGGCTTCTAGTCAGCCCCTCCCTATCCCCCTCACAAGTTTAAACCCCACCTTTCTTGAATGTAGTCAGCCATCCCTGTTTAAGGACTTCCTTCCCTAATGGGGCAAGATGAAGCCTGTCCTTGGCATATAGTCCCTTATCCTCCCAAACTCCATTCCAGTTCCCTAACACCTCAACCCACTCTCTTCACCCCACTTCCTGAGCCAGTCATTAACCTCTGTGAGCTTCATTTTTTCTCCACTGAGGCCTTTGGTACTGGCAATATCTCCTAAAGGAAATATGGCATCTATTATCCTGCAGACTCTGGCAAGTTCTTGGAACCTTGCTTGGATTTCCAAAAACGCTATTTCCTCTAGATCTTTAGTTCTAAATGCACCAGGAAATCTGGTTTCCCTCCACAATCCCTAACCATTTCATACACCATGAACTTTGCCCTGTGCATCGTCAGCCCAGAGATACTCACTACCTTCACCTGGCTATGGCATCCACCCCTGTCCCTCCCTCTTGATACCCTAATCATCGAGTCTCCCAATAACAGAACCTTAACACCGCCATCATCCTTATGGTTACCTCCACTATGCCCTCTCAGCCCCCTTCCCCCTTTATTCATGATCTCAATTCCATGGGAGTCTTCCTGCCTTATTAGAGACCCCCTTGTCACCCTCCCCTTTCTGCCTCCCTCGTTATTTTGCCCACTTAACTCAAACCCCACTGAATAGGTGTCCCTTTAACCCTCTCTTATCCGAACCATTTATCCTGGCCCTGATGGTTTCCCTTCCCCACACTCGCCATCCTCCCGCCTCTGTAATAGTGCACCCCTGCCTCCAGAGGCCTTCTGTGGGTCCCCTTAGCTAGGGCCCCATCCTTGGCACTGACCCCTGCTGAAGGGGGGCTCCCTCCCACCTTCTTGTCTCCCAGTTTCTTCAGTCATGCTCTCCTCCCTCATGTCTGCAATATGTTGCATCTCCCCCATTTGCTTAACATTTATGTTTCCCCTTCTCCCTCTGGGACTATTTCTATCCTTTCCATTGCTGGTCTGTGATGCCCTATGGGTATCTGACTCCCTCCCCCCGGCCTCTGTATAAGTTTCCTCATTTCCACCAGCTCCTTCCTCCCCTCCCAGGTTGCTTAGTAGCTCAAATTTATTGTGACACTCTATGTCAGCCTCCATCAAGTAACCCGAGTTTCCCCTGACTGCACCTCTAAACTGCTCCTCTTCTTCCCCTGTTGCTCTGTTCACCTTAGGGATCCTTCCCACAGTTCTGCTGTTTTAGGCTTCCGCACAACAGCCCCTCCTGACTCTTTCCTTCCTCTCTTCTTTGTATTCAGAATGTTCACCCTGACGCCTTCCCTAGTGTCAACATCCTATCTCAAGTGTCCTCTGTCCCCTATTATCCCTCCTGCTTGCTGTAACATAACGTCCTGTAATTTCAGAGCTGGCCCCAGCCTCCCTCAGCCCCCACCCTTCTGCTGCCCATATCTACACCCCTGTCCTTGGACACCCCCAGCTCCCCCAGCTTACTCCTTAACCAATATACCTCACTCCTGATACAAGATAGCTGTCTACAGAGTGGGCAGCCTCCCTCTCTCCAGGTCCAATTGAGAATTATTGCCATCCCACAGCCTGTGCAGCCTACGACCCTTCCGAAGATGCCTGCCATGGTGGAATATGGCCACCCTGTTTATCCCCCTCTGTTCATCATGGCACACCCCTTTTTCTCAGTCCCTTTCCCCTGGAATACAGTTTCTCTCTATACTGACTGCAGTTATTTACAAACCCAACTTCAACCCCACCAATAAAGTTCCCAAGTCTCACAAACACATACAGTCCAGTGTGTGTTCAGTCCCACTAACAGTGTGTGTATGCAGACATCAGGTACCGTATGATGTCACAGGTCCACCAGCTCCTGTTGCTTCGGGTTTCAGTCCCAAACAGAAATACTCAGCTCTTCAATCCCAACCCCCAGTGGCTTTTAAGTATTTAAGAAAGCCTATAAAACAGGGTGGATGGAAGGGCTCTTACCAAAACCAGGCAAACAACACATTTAAATTTCACTCTAATTTACCACTGCCAAACAACTGTTCCCAAGCCTCCAAGGTTACAATATCACAGCCCAAGTAACAGTTCTAACTCAAAGTAATAATTTTTAACACATAGAACTGATTTCACTTACAAAACTATTCAAATATTTCAGTTAAAACAGAATATAACCCCAGACCTCTGTCCTTACCAGCCTCCTGCTTATGTTCCCAAGTGAACAATCACTGGATGATCAAGTACTGTACATATGTCACTAGGAGATCAGCCATTTCTTCTGTTGCAACACATATCTAGAGTCTGAGGCTCTAACACAAGGTAGTAAAATGTCAAGCAAGCCTCCATTTACATGCAAATGGGTCACTTGTAATGCAGCCCCTTCCATTCCCTGATGTCACTGCAGCAACAGTGCAGGAGAAAACATAAGGGTATCAATGCTGTCTATCCTGATTTTAGTTTAAGTTTGCAATGGCTTAAGACAATTCTGTCATGCAACTCACAAAAGGAGTAGTACTTGTAGTCTTAATACTGTATGTGTAGAGCAAATAATACATCTAATAGTATTTCATTCACAGGAAACCGAATCTGTTTCTTTGTACTGTGGATTTCTCTCTGTGAGACAGTTGCAACATGTTGTGGAGAACAGCAGAAAGAATCAGTCAATCAATCAATCAATCAGACAGTCAAGCAGTCAATCAGTCAATCTGTTTTGAACCAGGTGAACACCCTTGAGAAGATTCATTTACAAGATAGTCCTGAGCAGTTTCCCAAAGGATCACAAAAGACTGAATTCCTCCTTTGCACAAATGATACACCCCCCTTTCAGCAGCCTGAAAGTGGAGAGCTAGATCATTTACTTTATAAAGTATATTGTTTTGCATTTCAAATGCTCCTTAGATCCGAGTTTCTGATTGGAAATACCAAGATACAGAATGCATATGACATGGGAGGAATGAGCTAAGCAAATACAGAGCACTACAAACACTGAGACTGGTTAGTTTCTTTACCTACAATAGCATAAGTGTGGCATCTGATTTGAGAGGGACATCCTACTTTAAATGCTGGCATTACAAAGTGGGGGGGCCTGCCACAGCTTGTCTTCAGTACCTTCAAAGTGAAGTGCTGTAGCTCTCGCATCACTGCTAATGATTTATAATGGGAATGGAGGCACTTTTAAAGTCATGGACTGAGGGGCCATCACAGTTCCCAAGGAGGTTAGGGGAACTTGTCAAGGGTTAGAGAGTAAGGGACTTTAGTAGGATTTGAACCAGAGTCCCCCAGTTCTTGTGCCTGTGCTTTAATCACTAGATTACCATTCTTCCATACGCTGCAGCTGGTGCTGTCCTGGTAACCTATTCCTTGTTATAGCTGAACTCTTTATTGCCTTACAGCAGCCATCCAATCACTGACTGCGTAGTTACAAAGGGAAATGGGCATATTTTCAAGACTGTTTCTCACTGCTGGTGTCAATTGAAACAGAGAATGCTAACACACACCGAATATAATACAACAGCTGTATAATACCACTTAAAACCCTTGTTGTACCCAGAGTCATTTATTGGGTAAACTGTTTTTGCTAACAGAAGCAGTAACACAACACATACAGGCACTTTCTTTTATGAATACTGTACATACATGTCAAATCAATGCTGCATCACACTTACATGGTCCTAGTTCCTATTAGACCTGCATTTCAGGATGTGCACAGCACTTAAAGGTTTCCTCCATTACTCGAGTGGGGAACCAAACATTGTGGATTTGGTTTACTGGTGGAACTACATTTAGTACAGCACCATTATCTGTTTCTCTGATGACATCATCCTCCAGCAGCATTGATGGTAAAATGGAGGCCAAACACATTGATAACTTCTGGGGGCTCTATATTTTTATTTATAATCTAGATTTGGACAGCAATAGGACTGCTGGCAACTGGAGGAGGCACACAACAGTTATACATAAGGAGCTGGGAAATACTGGTGTGAAACTATGGGAGACTTCCCCTTTAATGTGTCGTTATGTATTGTGTCCTCCCAGGCCCTCCTCACAAATGAGATTTCTCAATGGTGTTTTCCTGTTAAAATAAAATCAAATTGAACCAAATTGAGAGTGCTGAATAAGATGCCATGAACCAGACATGTAGTGTGCTATATACAGTATTTGCAAACTAAGGCTAGCATGCATATACAGGTGTGTTGTACCCAGTGTCTACTGTGCTGTGACATCACTGGTAATATAGGTGCTGCATCAAACAGTGGCATGTTGTGTACTTGTGGGCTTGTACAACACCACCATGCATCGATCTGTGGCCTGCCCCATGCACGGAGTCAGCGGTACGTTTGGCAGATGATTGTTGCAGCAGTTCCATTATTACCAGCATCTGCTGTAGGACTGCGATTTTACATCTGCTACAGTTGCAGAGTGGCACACATTTCTAATTAATGCATTGTGTCTGTTTGAGGCATTAGACTGCCATGTATGTTGGCATCAAGGAGTATTCCGTTGGCATATCAAGACTTCCATGCATTCAGCGCTTCGTCACTCTGTGCCATTCTGCGCCACCCTGCATGTATCAGTCCAACACACCACTATTGTGGATTGGGTGATGTGCACAGTTGCTATTAAGTGAATAGCCAAGGGCACCTTTTATGTGCTGTTTGTTTACATCTTGACTACCTTTGTGAAACAAGCTCTTAGACCATGCCTCCCAAGTCCAGCCTGTATAGGTCTTTGACTTTCTCGCTACCCTGTAAATTGATCCTTGCCTATGCTGCTGCACAGTCACATTTCTTAAGTGGTTTAGTAGCGTTAATTCATGTAATGCACTATGTTTAACTGCTTTCATTTTTTCATTGCTTTGTTAAAGCACCTTGGGCTGGCTGGGAAGGTGCCAAATAAAATGCAAAATTACCTGCCAACAGTCTCCTATACTGCTATCCACCATTAATTTGCACTCCGTGATAAGGAGAGATGTTGCAATGTTTTACTTCAGTTCCAGTGAACTTGCAGAATTCAGGTTTGTAAATAACTTTGTGAATTGTCCACTTTACCTTGAGTTTTCCTGGGTAAATGGCATGAAGTCATGGTGAAGCTGCAACTTCGACAGCAAATTTGCATGGCTTTGCCAGAAAAAGTGTCTTTTGACTGCCACAAGCTTCGGAAAGTCTTCACTTCATGCTTTCTCAAATTTGGCAAACTTTGCAAATAAATTTGCGAACTGAAGTTTGCCAGCTTTGCACATCACTAGTGATAAGATGTCACAGTTTCTGGTAAGCCATCAACACAGTGACAACATTACGGCAAGGTCTATTGGTGTGCTGCAACCAGTTCAAACTCACAGTGGTGATCTGGTTGTTGGAGCGTCGTACATCCACAGTGCCATACCAGTGTTGCCCTCCCTCCTTGGTAACCCCCCCCCCCAAGGTGATTATTTAATGTTTTAGGGTGCAAAGTGCAAAGCCCTCCTCAGATAACCAGGTTGTGCCCCAGTGCTTTGGGTGCGATGTCATTCAGACAGCACAACTGCCAGGTGACCTTGTCACCATCTGCATTTTGGTGACACTGTAGTGGTGGCTGCCATTTGTGATTTCATACCAAGGTGGTGGAACCCACCATTTCCTGCATAATAGATTGGAGTAATAACCTTTGGATTACATTAGTCCCTGCAGTGTCCTGAATTATATCAATGGCTGAGACAGTGACAGCGTGCTATATATTGGTGGGCAGCAGTGTACCTACATAGCTATCCGCCAAACCCTTCCACTCACGTCCATGGGAATAAGAAAACAAAAAAGTACATGCATACACTCTTGCCAAACACGCAGATGCAGAAGGATAACTCCTGAAACACACAGTGTGCCACTGTTCTCAATGTTTAATTTATATAATGAGACAGCAATACAGTCAGAACACCCCAAGTGCAGCAGAGAAACTCCAACATTTTGCACTTGTGTGTATTCTCAAGGAGCTGCTATTTTTGGTTACAGTCTTCAGTAACATATGGCCATTACATAATGAGTTTGACAGTTCCCAATACAGGCCACAATCCCTCCTGTGCTCCTGGAGAAAGCAAGCAAGCATCAAATGTTGGATTGTTTTCTCTGCCGTATTGAGGATGTTCAAACTATATGTCTGGCATGAGTGTATGCACACTATTTTTTGTTTTCTCATTTGTTCCATGGTACCACCTGCACCACCTTGCCTGTTTGAGCAGCCCTTCTGTCTACACTCGCTTCCATGGGATTTGAGTGCAGTGGGATCCACGGCACCAAGGGTCTACTCGGAGAGCTGGTTTGTTTTCATTCAGACATGAAGCTTTCTGTATGAGGCTTCCAATTAAAGGAGTGGGAATTATTTCTTACCCTCCCTACTCAGATCGTATCTCAGTTTTCAGAGGATTATGATTTCCCTTGGCTCCAGGGCTCTCCTTTATTTTGACACACATCCAGGCAGGATAAGTAAAAACTGAGAAACAAGGGAAGTCTGTGAAATTATGCCTTTCTCAGCTCTTAGTTTCTGTAACCCTCTGATCTCTAATATGATCAGCACACATTTTAGCTAGTGATAATTGTACACTAATCTAATGTGTAGTTATCTAGTAACCCCTCTGGAAATGTGTCATCTATTCCAGTGGGTGTTTTTCAGTTTTACTTGAATAAATAAAATGAAACCACTCTAAATGTTGAACTGATATAAACAGTTTCACTGTAGCACTACTTAGATCTGCTACAGTCACAACAGCACATATAGGAATAGAAATACTATTTGCTTTAAAAACCATCACATTCTCCGAGCTGAGTGGTGTCTTCTCCTGGTTAAAGATCAGGTTTAATACAACAGAGAGGAATTTCACATCATAAGCACAAATGGATATTTTGGTGCCAACTTTGGAAGATATTATGATGTATTGTATTTTGGGGTATGTCAAAACTGATATCTAGCAGTGCTGGGTACATCACAATGTCATTCGGAACTAATTAGAGAAAAACTTTCACAATGCTGGTGACATCACAACAGTCGTGTGCAGTACCAAACCCAGTAGCGGAAATAAAAGAGAAATAGTTACAACTTCATATAAAGAGAATAGTTTAAAGCTACAACTAGTAAACAGATGCTGCATAAACTGAATATGCAATGGTCTGACTCAAAACATGCAATTTATCACCACTTGTGAGGTAGCAGGATGTTCACAGCTCACTCATGTTTCTGCTACTTGTGTATTGTGATCCTGCACCCTCACACATGATGATAAATTGCATATTTTGTGTCAGCTTATTGCATATCCGTGCATACAGTGACACCAGTCAGAATATGACACAGTGCGTTTGCAGCATCACTGCAGTATGCTGCAGGTAACAATGTAATTCGACAGCAATTAAGCTCTTTTTTGTATGCAATATTTTGTTACATTTCATTTGCTGCCAAGTATTACATTGTATCCTGGCTGGCTCCGCTCTAGTGGAAAAAAAGGCTGTTTTCTATGTTTGATTTGGCCTGCAAGCAATTGAATGGGTCATGTTTGAACTGTTGGACTCTTTTGTAGATCAGACGTACAGCTCTGCTACACTTGACCTTGAGGATCTATGCTGAGACGGTCACTGCTCCAGTGAACATTCTCTCCTCCCTCCCCCATTTGGATGATGTCCTAGCTGTACAGAGAATGTTGCACCAGAGTACCCACACTGTTTGGGTTGGAAAGTTATGAACATCTGCTTTCAATCCCCCCCTTCCCCTCACAGAGATGCACACACACAAGTTCTCTGTCCCCAGCTCCAGCAGCTACCCTGCTCAGTCTGCATTAATTACTGCTGCCGGCAGTGAAACCCATCTCCTTGACATCTCCATGAGTCCCTTTTCCCCAACAGTCTGAGAGCTGTTGAAAAGCCACTATGCTTATCACAAGGCAGGAAATACTTCTCTGTCCCTCACTCCATCTGTGTTTATAAGTACTCTACAGTCACTTTCCGGGGAAGCAATCTGAAAATCTTTCTGCCTCCTAGGGGGATCACCAATAGGATAGATATGTGTGATAGTGGGAAAGACATTTTCAGACCGAGTGCCTCCTTTTGGGGTCTGATTCTACAAAGATTCACCTTCTGCCCTCTGTAATAGAATTGTGAAACTCTGAATGGAAGTGCAGAATTCTGATTGGCTAACTCATAAGGATACATTTTCCCTGTGAATATTATATCATGCCTAATAGTTATGAAAATATTATGAAATATCAAACTGCAAGCCCTTGTTGTTCCAGTTCTATCACTGTTGGCAGACAGTTAGTTAGCTAGTTAGTTAGTAGATTATTTATTTATTTCAAAAGTTTCACCAGGTAACAGCTCATTTCCAGGTATGTCCTGGGCAGATTGGAGAAGCAGAGCATATAGTGCATGATGTGAAACTGAAAATACATATACATATTGTAAGGGGCAGTAGTGATGGAAATGAGTATAGCAAATATACATTCAGCATAACAGAGTAAGAATAAATA
This sequence comes from Neoceratodus forsteri, assembly GCA_016271365.2. Taxonomy (NCBI): domain Eukaryota; kingdom Metazoa; phylum Chordata; order Ceratodontiformes; family Ceratodontidae; genus Neoceratodus; species Neoceratodus forsteri. The sequence continues at coordinate 1,317,505,451 of CM057454.1, forward strand.
ACAGTGTGCAGTCACAATTTACTGGCACAATACTCAGGAATATAGCCAGCCCAGTGGCGTAGAGGGCTGAAGCACTAGACACCTTACCTCCTCCCATGCCAGTTACCCAGATTGAGGAATGAGCCTGGGGCACTAGGAGTTGGCTGGAGGGGGGAGCAAGGAGCTGGATTGAGTGGCCACAAGGTAGATCTCCCTTCCCAGGGAAGGATGTGGGTTCCCCAGCTCATGATTGCCACCCGGTGAAGGCTAGGTGGCAGCACCCAGCCGCAAGGAGAGAAGCATTAGGCCAGATGGGAGGAAGGAACTGTCACCAGAGTCACAGAGCACCTGCATACCTCCACATGCATGCATGACTGTATTCTAGTGTCCCTGGATAGCAGGGGAAAAAACAGGGAATGGGGCACCGGGGGAGGCTCAATGAAGCTCTGTGCACAGGGCAGATTGATAGCTCCCAAAGGAGGAGTACAGCATGTCTGCCTCCCAGCATCCCAAGAGAAAAAAGCCATAAAAAAATAATAATATTAAGGAGCACAAAAAAATAAAGATGAGATAAAATGCTAATTATTATACAAGTATTATACAGCACAGGGATCAATACCAGACAGTAGCAGGATTAGTACCACCCAGACTGCTAAGGTGCAAGCTGAACTAAGCCAGTGTAAGAGGTAGGCTCAAGAGCACAATATTGTCAGAAGTGTTAACTGATTAAGGCACAGTTAGTCTGGGTGGGTAAAAGTTGCTCACAGCCGGGTGGGGGTGGGTAAATGGGACATGAGCAACAAAGGAGGTGGGTTGATGTCCCTGTGGTGTAGAAGGCCCAGATGCCTTGCACCTTACCTCTTACCATACTGATGACCCAGGGGTGGGAGTGAGCTTGGGTTGGCAGGGGTTGGCTGTGGAAGGAGAGGGTTGAGCATCCGATGACAGCTATCCTCTCCCATGGTGGGGTGGGTTGTGGCTCTCAGTCACCAGCGACTCTCAGTAAAGACTAGAAGTGCAACGGCTGGTGTCACATTGAGCAAGGGGGGAGGCTGTGGCAGATGTCCCTGGGTCAGGGCGGGAGCACACCCATCACACACTGGATGTCATTGCACGTCCACACCTCTGAAGTGTGGGTCTCCTGTTCATGCTCATCAAATAAGGAAAATGCCCCAGATCCAAGTGGAGATGATGACATGCCAGCCACACACCCACTGCCAGACCCCACCCTCCCTGGTCCCAATATCCTCCTGTCTGCACCCTGCCCACATGTAGCTAGATTGTAAGGAGCACCCAAGGTAAGTGATGAGTGGCCCTGCCCATGGGGTACAAGCTGGACATAACTGGTAGGGCTAAGGTGTCAGGTTGGAGTTCTGAGGGGGGACTTATGGTTGGGGGGGTCTCAGGCCAGTTGGGACAAGCTGGTGCCATTTGAGGGATGCCCTTGGTCCAGCGACTGGAGGGATAAAGTAGATTAAAAAATAAAAGGGAGGAGGGAATACAAGGATCAGAGATTAGGGACAATTGCTGAAGGGCGTGGAAAAGTTATGAAGACGGGATCTGAGGAAAAGAACATGGCTAAATGGACAAACAGGAGGAGGGAAGACCAGCATTTGGGAAAATGGTACAAGAAGGCAGCTTGGTCCATGGAAATGTTCACAGGGAAAGAGAGAGAGAGAGAGAGAATGGGAAGCAGAGTTCGTGAGGAGGTAGAAGGAAGGAGGTGGGGGAAAAAGAAAGGCAGAGAGATGGGGTTAGTTACTGAACCCCACCATTAGGAACACCCTCCTTACCACACACTGGTTTGCTGACTATAGATTGGAGGAAGGTTCCCAACCAATTGGAGCACACATCTTCGGTTTGCAGTTGTCATATCCTACAAATGGAAAGGACTGGAAGCCTTAAATGAAGACAAAGTGGTGAGGCTGAATGGGATACATCTAAGGAGTCCTAAAGAACTGAGCATGGTGCTGGCCACCCCTGTGGCAGCACTTTTTAGCACTTTAATGGAGATGGGGGAAAATCAAAAAGACTGGAGGAGGGCCCATGTGGTCCCTCTGCACAAAGCAGTAGTAGGGAACATGCTAGCTTCTACAGGCCAGTCAGTATCACATCAATGGTGGGGAAGTTAATGGAGACACTACTGAAAGAGAGGCTGTTGGAGTACCAGGGGCCAAAAGGGCTGCAGAATCACTGGCAGCACAGTTTCACAGGGGGAAGGTCATATCAAAGTAATCTCATGCATTTCTTTGACTGGGTTACCAGTGAGGCAGTTCGAGGGACAGCAGTGAACGTGGTCTATCTGGACTTCAGTAAGGCTTTCAACACTATGTCACAGGAGGTTAGTTAAGAAAATAAGCAGATGGGGGGGTACGGGAGAAAGGGACAAGCTGGGTATCATACTGGTTAAGTGATAGGAGGCAAAGGGTGATAGTAAATAGTGGCCACTCAGGCAGTTGGAGAGTGACTACTGGGGTGCCACAGGGTTCGGTGCTTGGGACTGATCCTCTTCAATGTCCTTATAAGTGACATTGCAGAGGAAATTGAGGGTAAGGTGTGTTTGTTTGTGGATGATACAAAAATATGTAAGGGGGTTGACACTTGGGAAGGAGTAGAGAGAATGCAAAGGGATCTGAGGAAACTAGAGGAATGGTCTAGGGGGTGGCAGCTGGGTTTCAATGCCAAAAGGTGCAAGATTATGCACTAAGTGCTGCAGAACCAGGGGGCTATGTATAAGATGAGGGAAGTGGAGTTCACAGTCACCAAGCAAGAAAGAGACCTAGGGGTCATCATACTTGATAACCCAGGGTAGCTAGGCAATGTGACAAAGCAGTGGGAAAGGCTAGCTGAATGCTAGGGTATATTGTGAGAGGGATTCCTAGCAGGAGGATGGAGGTGGTGCTGCCACTGTATCGCTCACTAGTGATGCCCCACCTGGAGTATTGTGTCCCGTTCTGGAGGCCGCACCTCACCAAGGACATTGAAAATGTGGAAGTGGTACAGAACAATGAAATGATCAGGGGGTTACACAAGAAGCCATACCAGGAAAGGTGGCAGAAACTCAACATGTACTCCCTGGAAGAAAGGAGAGCAAGAGAGAACATGACTAAAACCTATGAGAGCCTCTCAGGAGTAAACAAGGTATATGTGGTGGATCTCTTTCAGAGGTAAGAAAGCATTAGAACAAGGAGACATGCAATGAAGCTAAGAAGGGGTAGTTTAAAAGAGATATGCAGAAATTATTCTTCATGGAAAGGGTGGTGGATGACTGAAGCAGCCTGCCAGAGGAGGTAGTAGTGGAAAAGATCATGGGTAGCTTCAAGCATGCTTGGGATAGGCATGGGGCGTATTAGGTAGAGGAACGAGGGAAGGAGTGGCACCTATGACCAACTAGAATCAGTGGTTATGGAATAGGCAGGGACAAGAAGCAGACTGGATGGGCCCAAAGGTCCAATTTTGCCAACAAAATCTATGTTTCTAAGAATGTGTATGAGGCCACTCTTACAACTGTAAGTGTAATTTTGGCAACAATATTAACATACACCCTTCTTCAAAAATTTTAAAGCCCTTTTAAATTCTGCTTCCTTTCTTTGATCTATGACTCTTAACTTGTCTTTAATCTTAAGCCCCTACTTCTGCCAGTTTAACTAAGTATTCCGTTATTCTTTATGTTCTTCCCCATACCATCCTCTCAGCTCTCTGTAGTATTGTCACTGAGCCTCATTTCAGGTTCCTTTATAACTAAAGCTATCTGACATTATTGTCACAATGCTCTTAGTCTTAACAAGTTAGAATGCTAAAAATCACAATGTGTTATAAAGTTGTCAAGCTGACAAACTTCACTCCACAGAATGATTGGTGACACTTCCCAAATTCACAATGTGCAAAGTGATGACTTCAAAGGTTGAGGCTGATGAAGTTGTACTTTTTCAAGGGAAGTTATGTAAATTCACTGGCTAAGTTCCAGCTTCTTCTTAACTTCAACCAACTTCAAGAAAACTCAACGCAAAGTGACAAAGTGGGCAATTTGCAAAGTTATCACAAAGGTGAATTTTACAACTGTGCCAGAACTTTGCCAGTGAAGTAACATCTCTATCCATAGCTTGCCTTGATGGCTGCCAGCTCAGCATTCAGGCTCATCAGTCTCCTGCAGTATGGACAGCCTCCGTCTGGTAGTAATCCGTGACCCAACTTAGTGGCAGTAAGTAGGATCTGGGTGACATTTTTTACTCCGCTCCCTGAGTGAGAGCCAGAGGAGTGATCATCAAGTGCCCGAACCGTGTGTTACATTCTTGGGCTGTCTCATTGTTCTGTTGCAGCTCTGGTTTTTGAAGTTTCTCACTGGGTGAGAGCTAGGAGGACACTTAATTACCTTGAACCAGTACATCTGTCTTACACAACACTTTGCTCAGAATTTGAGCCGTGAGTGCAATTTTTGAACTTTTATTATGGGACTTGTGTATCTCATACTGTCCTACATCATCTCTGCTTCTGGCTTGTGGGAATTTTGTTTTTAGATTTTTCAGATACTCTTTGTATAATCATTTGGTCTGCAATTTTAAACTCTTTAAATAATCTTTTGGTCTGCAATTTTAGAGACACAGCTTCTTAGACAGTTAGCTACTATTACAGATTTTTACCTAACTTAGAATTGTTTCAGGAGAGCAAGTCTATACTTTTTTGTCTTATTTTGTGTTGAAAGTTCTTCTTCTTATGTGTTTTTATATTACTTTAATGTTATATTTAGTTTTCACTTAACATCTTTAACACACTTTTAAGTTACAGCAGAACAAGAATGAGCAGGTCTTTTAGTTACCTCCACCTTGGTCAGATATAACCTTCATGGACCACCCTAACCCATTCATTTCTAGGGTCATTAGAAACTGCTCTTTCAGAGTTGTTGCCAAAAGTCTTAAGTGGTTGTGTTGGAACACCAACAGCTTTAAATACCATTTTTCTTAATTTGTTATTGGTTTATTCCTTCACTTCTCTTGGTGGTCAGTGACCTTGAATCCAACCCTAGTCCCTTACAGCAAGAACTTCTCCTTTTCCTTCCAAATGTTCACAAAGTTTGCTCCCTAAAAAAGACTTATTTGTGAGCTGATCTCTTGCTACATGTCTCTCTATTCTTGCTTTATCTGAGGCATGGCTGGACTCAACTCTTCCAGATTCTGACATGAACCTCCCATACTATATTGTTTTGGAGATCTGACAGGAACAGACATGGAGGCACTTCATCTTTCTTTGTTCATGCTTCCATTCCTCATTTACTTGTCCGTTCAGACACCACAGGTGGTCTGATCAGTTCTGTTTTTGTTTCTTTAAAGTTATTACAGAGAGAAATATTAGTTGGCAGCCTGTACTACCCCCCCCCCAAATCAAAAGCAAATATATTTCCTCAGCTTTACTCATTGATTCAGTCCCTGGGTGACTTCCCACACTCAATATTGTTGGGTAATTTTAATGCAGATTGGCTCTCTAGCAGAGGCCTTAGACTGACAAATTATTTCAACCCCCCCCCCTTGGCCTGAACCAATTAATCAGGCAGCCTACTCAATTTGATTCAGTTAGCATAGTTTTGAACTCCCAGATAATATTTTTGGTTGCCAGGGGGACTAAATTAGTGACCACACCATTATTTTTTTCTGTTAAATTTTATTTTATTTTATTCTTTTGGTAACCAGGTAAGGCCCACTAGGCACAAGTGCTTGTTTCCAGGGTCAACCCGGTAGCACTGGGGTGGTTAAGTGACTTGCTCAGAGTCATACACAATGCAAGTGGATGTTGTCAGAATCAAACCCAGGGCTGCTGGATATACAATCTCATTCATTTCATTTCATTTTTCTTTTTTATGCTTGTAAGCAGGATGAGCATTACTGCCCATTTTCACAAGCAATAAGTGTTACATGAAACGGGACAATAGTGCACACAGAGCAAACGTACAGTTAACAAAATACATTATATGAGAAAATGTGAAAAGGATATTCATTTAAGTTGGATTGCAAGTACAATTTTCAGTATCAATCCATACTCTTAATCTGTTTTTGAAAGTAGCTACAGTGGGGCAGATAGACATAGTATTTGGAATTGTATTATAACAAGCATTTGTCAATGCCAAGTTGCTTGCTGGCATTAGCATTGGAAGTGCAGGAGTTAGACAGATGCAGAATAGGAATGGCAGTGAAGTATTGAACTGATGCCAACCCCACCTTGCGGAGATGGACAGGCAATTGGGTGTGCCTTTGGGTCGTCGCCCATAATGCTCATGCCATTTCACCTCACCCTACCCTGCAGACACTGACAAGTGTCAAGGTGTGCCTTGGGGTGTTCGGGCTTTACAGTCACCCCATTCCATAAGGAAATATGCTGAAATGGGTGCAGTATAAGAGAATGGGGTGAACTTTGGGGCAGAAGAGTCCAAGGCACACCTTGATGCCTGTCACTGGCTGCAGGGTGGGGTAGGGGTGGAATGGCATGAGCATTACTGTTAATAATCCCAAGTCATACCCCTGATGCCTGTCAGTCCCTACAGGGTAGGGTGTTATGGTCAGAAACCATAATGCCCTTGGCATTTCTTGGTATTTTCACTCCAAGATTTCAACATGGGCTTTTTGTGACCCCATCATATGAACAGTAACACTGTCAGTTCATTAGCCGAAAGGTGATTTTGCACAGCGACTACGCCATTTGGCACCACTGGTGTGAAAACACATTTTAAACAGGATGTGAAAAATGACAGCTGTATTGTTCATGAGGAGGTGTAAAAAAATGACAGTGCTGAAAATCTGGAGTGAAAATATAAAATTATTGGCGAAGTCATGAGCATGCATAGAAACTGCACAACACACACCCATAATGCAATTATTCTGGGTATTTTTTTACACCAGATTTTCAACATAGGCATTCTGGGACCTCCACTCATGAACAGTGGCACTGTGATTTTCTTAATCTGTCCCGAACATTGATTTTGCACAGCAACTATGCCCATTGTGTGCTACAGGTACGAAAACATGTTTCAGGCAACATATGAAAAATGACAGCTGTACTGTTCATAAGGTGGTGCGCAAAAACGACAATGCTGAAAATCTGGAGTAAAAATACAAAAAATTGGCGAAGTTACAAGTGAGCGTAGAAACTGCACAATGCACGCTGATAATGCAGTCATTTTTTTGAATTGTTTCACCAAATTTATAACATGGGCTTTTTAGGACCTCTCCTTACGAACACTGATTTTCTTAATCTGCCCTGAAAGTTGATTTTGCATAGCGACTTCGCCACTGTGCACCAGATGTGTGAAAAATTTCAGACAGGATGTGAAAAATGACAGCTGTACTGTTCATAAGGAGATGTGGAAAAATGGCAATGTTGAAAATCTGGAGTGAAAATATAAAAAATTCTCAATGTTATGAGTGTGCGTGGGAACTGCGCAATGTACACTCGTAACACAGTCACTTTTTGGAATTTTTTCACCAGATTTGCAACATAGGCTTTTTGGGAGCCCTCCTCATGCATAGTGACACTGTCATTTCATTAATCAGTCCCTGAAGATGATGCCATGCAGTGACCACGAAATCACCTTTCGGGACCAAATAATGAAATGACAGTGACTGCATTCATGAGTTGGGGTCCCAAGAACCTCATATTAAAAATTTGGAGCCATAAATCACAAAAATGGCCAAGATATCCACCTAAGTTGCCCCCCATGCCATTATACAGCTTACCAGCATTTCTTCAGTTTTCTATCTGCTTTGAAGAGTGCAGAGGTGTTCCCGCTCCACCGAAGATTGCCACACTGGGCTCCGGAGGTAAGTATGGGGTGAGGGGGTGCAGGGAGGTGGGGTGCACAGAGGTTGGGTGTGGGTTGGGAGAGGGGGTACCACAGAAAATGAGGGACTGTTTTCTTGTTTCAGGTACTGAAAAAAAACACTGGACCTTGCGGGACCGTTTTCTTTATTACAGGTGAATTATGACAAATGTTGGGCACACTGGGGTGGGCTCCCAGTGTGCCACCTGTGTTTTTGGGTAGGGGAGACTGAGATCAACATAGATTGGGCCCCCATCAGCAAATGAACTGGGGAGAGTGCATGCTGACGGGGGGATTGGGCATCCCTGACGTCAGCTTTGAGAGGCGGACGTCAACAGCCACCACCATGTTTCTTGAAATTTTACACCAGGCAAGGCACGCCCTGCAATTAGGGGACACTCCCTCACTGCAGTTGCAAATTTCTTTCAAGTTGGTACCACGCATCTGAGCTGCTGTCATAGACAGCATGTTCATTCATTGGTGCCACAGAGACAAGCCCCCAAAAGCAGTGGTGGCATTGGCCATAACACTGCCGCACCTCCATAACCTACTACTCCAGCAAGCTGCCACAAAATTTTTCTTGCCCATGTGTGCAAACAAACATAAAAAAAATGGAGCCCTGTATTGCAGTGGTTTTTGTCCAAAGGTTTTTTTTAAAAAGGGGTAACCTGAAAACAAATATACTTTGCAATCTTGTACCTTGTGTATTAATGCTACAAGAAAACACGACCTGGACAGAATTGGGAAGGAGGTTATTAATAACCTTAAAGAGTAATATACCCATTTTAGTTTGTATCCTGTTTTCAAAGAAAGGATATTTAGATTTTTTAACAAATCGCAATATTGTTTATTGTATTACTAATGGGATGTTTAAAAGTAAGATTAGTGCCTAAAGTTATTCCAAAATATTTAAAATTATAAACTAACTCACCTACTGTATCTCACAGTTCATTACTCTAACCTCTAGGCTATGCTGCCAGCACAGTTAATCTTTCCCCTCCCAGCAGGGGCGTAGCTGCAAGGGTGCAAGGGGTGCAGCTGCACCCGGGCCCACAAGGTTTGAGGGGCCTAAATCATAATTTTGATGTTTATTCAGAACTGGGGGGGGCTATAACATACTCTTGCACCCAGACCCTCTGGGAATCTGCTATGCTACTGCCTCCCAGATTTATCTCCAACACTACCAAGTGTCATTGTTTTAGGAATTTTAAATTGGAAGGTTTTCATCGTGATTTGACCAAGCTCAGCTGGGGGAGCGGTTTTCCTTCTCTAATGTTGGCATAGCCTGGGAATACTTCTTTAAGTATTTTAACTTGCAGCGTGCTCCTGGTCTAGAAAAAGAGTTACATCTAAACATGGCTCTTGCATTATCCCCTTAATTCTTACCCAACTACATACATGAGGTAAATGATACCAAAAGGCCAAGAAATTCAATAAACTCGAGTCTTAGCAATTTTTTTGGAAAGTTTGCAATTAATGTGTTTCTTTTATTAGGAAATATAAATTGTCCTTTTACAAAGCACATTTATTTACCTACTGCTAGAAGTAATCATAAGAAATGTGGGCTTATGGTAGACTCTGTTAGGAAGATGCCCTTGGAGTCCTCCACTACAAATGTGGTTAATGGTGGTTCTACATCTTACTTTAAAGAAGTTGTCTGTGCTATATTCAGTTCAATTTTTACTGAGTCTCCTTCCATGCTGTTAAATAAAGCTGGTTTGTCTTCAGTTGGCATGCACAGTGATCCCCTGGCAGAGCTCATCTCTCAAGACCTAGGGCCCAATTCCAAGACAGCCAGCGTAGCTTGCATGCAGTTGTGAGTTATGCTGATTGCCTCTACGCCATGGACCCTACACCACATTCCAGAAGCGGCAGGGACCCGGCAATTGTAACTTGCGAAATATGCCATGCTTGTGGTGGTAGCCCATGCATGGTGTATCAATGCTGCAGGTCGCATCTCGCAGTGAGCATCAGACAGCCCCCCCCCAGAGCCCCCCATCCCAGACCACTGCAGAACACATCAGGGTGCATGGGTGGGCAAGGACAGATGGCACAGGCATCCGGGGCAGCTACTGACATGGAACCCTGGGGGTCCCTCATGGTCAGGGGTTTGGGGTTGGGGTGGGGGCCAGGGTGGACAGCATGGCACCATTGCCATGGTGCTGCGAGGCTGCCATTGGATGCCAGTTATGACAACTCCGAGCTGTCGGAAGTCAGCTACGCCACTGCATGTCCTGGAATTGCAATTGCAGGTTGTGACAGCGGCCTTTCTGAAATTGGGCTAAGTTGCTGTCGCAACCCGCAGTTGTGCCAGGCTTTGCGGGCTGTGGCGTATGTGTGGTCATATCTTGTGATTGTTGCAGCCCGCAGATGCAATGGCATAGGTGCCCTCCTGTAACAGCAATGGGCGTATCGCATGGCGTAAGTCGTGAGATACGCCATGGGGATTGGCGTATCCCACCTTACGCCAGCATAGCCCGTCTTGGAATCAGACCCTTAGATTTTATTTTAGAGCCATAAAGATTAAGGAAGTATTTAAATTGTTATTCTCCTAGAGAGAGGACCCTGCCAAGGGGATCGACAACTTAGATAATTTCTTACTCGGATGCAGTGCTGACATTCTGACCACTCACTTTACTTTCTTATTCAACTTATCACTTACCATCTAAACTTTTCCTACAGCTTAGAAACACCCCTTAGCCATCCCTCTCCATAAAGGGAGGTGGGGAAGGACCTTTGTAGACAACTATCGCCCAACTTCTTTGCATCCCATTCTTTCAAAATTCATGGTAAAAAAAATATTTTGTCTCAGATGAATTATTATTTAGCTGACTACCACGTTCTCTCTAGTTTTTAGTCTGGTTTCAGGGTCAGATTTTTTACCCTACATCATTTATCTACTTTCATGGTTCTGTTTCTAGGGCTTTAGGTGAGGGATATTTTGTGGGATCTTTTTTATTGATGTATGATCCATAAAACGCATTCAGTGTGATCAATCACTCTTTACTTTTAACTTATCTGACTTCTCGTGGCTTTTCCTCAAATGTCACCGACTGGTTGTCATCTTACTTACATGGGCGAATTCAATCTGTTTCTTAAATTGGTTGTCTTTCATCTCATCTTCTTGTTTCCACTGGGGCTCTACAGGGTCTATACTCGGTTCTGTTTTATTTAATCTTTTTCACAGACCCACTATCCTGTACGTAAACATGCTTCTCATGTAACCTATCCTGCATATCTGGAATGTTTAAATAAAATAAGAAAAAATCTATCCTGAACACCTTCATGAAGTTGGGGGCTCTGCCCTCTCTACAGTTGGCAGCTGGTTCCCACTACATCCCCCCGGTAGTACCTGGATTAGCAGTACGTATGCATCTGTGGGCCTAGTCTTTTCCAGTAGAGTGCCTATGCACTTAATCAAAGTCTTCTGCCCTTTGTCTCCCTTCCATCCCAAATCCCCCTTCATACTTAAGTCCCAGATACTGGCATTTACACTTGTGCCCCCTCAACCAGTGGTAGAACACTTTGCCATATGACTCACCTCCACATGAGGTCAGTTTCCTTTTATACCACCAGCTCCCTTCTACCTGACCTGGAAGAGCTTGCTCAGCCTTCCTTGCTCTGCACCTATCACAGGTCAGCACTCCGAGCTGTCAGTGTATGCCCTGGTCCCATGATTAAGGCAAGCAAAGCCTCATAGTCTTAATTAGCACTGTGACAAAAAGGTCTGGGCAAAGATAGCAAAGGAATCCCAGGAATTCTGTGAAAATTCCTGGCATTTTGTGAAATGTTGCTACTGTTTTTAACCAGGTATTTATTGTTGTGTATGTGTTTATTTGTATACTGGGTGAGTGCACTGACCAACCTGACATTTTCTAGGCCTGTCCCTGGCTATAAAGATGTATCAGTTTGTAGCACATAGGATACTAGAACAAAAGGGTATGGTCCCTGTATGGTGACACTATTACAGTGAAAATGTCGATGCTGACAACATTGACATTTTCATTGTAATAGTCCACTTGAGACCATGGCACTCTGTCTCCTGGTCCTGCACCCCAACCCCAATCCAACTCCAACTTGGAGTTAGAATCCCAGAGATCAGGGCAGTGGGTGGCAGAGTCCCCCACATGGGGGACTCAGGGGCGAATCCCCCTGATGAAAAAACAGCCGGGGTCTCCAGATGGATTTATGTCAACCGCAAGTTGCGCTCGACATAAATCTGTCACTGTGATGGCGGTCGATAACTTAGTTGTAGAAGCGGCATCATAGAGCTGAACAAAAGATATGTGAATAACAAGTACGTACAATACAGAGGTGACACACATTAAGTAATAAACTACAGGTGGAACTGTATGTGCAAACGTGGGTATAAAGTGAACACAGTTACAACAAGTAATGTGCACACAGATACGATACAATGGCAACAGTGCCAAGAAAAATACAACTTAGTTATAGCAATTTAAAAATGTTAGGTATAGCATGACAGTAGCATCAGTACATTTTCAGTGGGATTTGGACATTTATAATTCTGTCATGAATTTAATCTGAAGATATATACACTCACTCATGGATTAAAGATTTGACAAGTCAGCCAGTAACTCTCAGTAACTGCAGTTAACAATGGTTTATCCTGTTAGCTTTGCACATCTCTAGCTACAGAGTCTGTGGAGTACCATGGGGAGAGGATCCAGGGGCCCTGTAGCTCCAACAACCCTAAAATCACAGAACACTGTACTGGGGGAATGGACTAGAGTATGTTAAAGAGGGCAAGGAAGCAGAAAGCCCCACTACTGAATTTATTCTCGGGATAGCAACCAGAATCGATCTGTGCCTTAAGCAGAATTTGAGAAAGATGGCAGCAGAGCCTCTCAAACAACTGAAGCTCACCCAAGGGATAAGGTGACTGGAAATTATGAATCTTAGGATGGTGAAGGCAAGGAAAAAGGAAAAAACACATTGAATAATACATGGGAAGCTGTACATAACAAGGATTTGTTTTACACACTCAAAGTGTGGGATACCTTACAGTCCACAAGATCGAAGCCATACTTTTTTAAATATTCAACAGTAAAATCAGTTACTGTACTCAGTGTCGTATTTACAAAAAATATCCATGATCCACTGTGATCAAATTTTAAAAACTTTATTTGGCAGTCATTGTTTTCTCACCAATCTGGTTACTTTCTCCCTCTCCTTTCACCAGCACAAACTGAAAAATAGAACCTCCTTGTGTATTCTATGTAAATTGAGGAAAAAACAGAAACATGTTCTACATTTGCTGAACAATAAAAAGATGATGAAGTAAAAGATGAGTTTTACACTGGCAGCAAACACACAATGCAGTACATTCCACTTGTATGCACAACAGATACACAGAATGCACATTTTGGTTATATGCACAAAAATGGCATGTCCGTTTGCCAGTCCAAAATACTTAAAGGTAGAAAAGGTGCCTGTATGCATACCAAATGTTTCTGCTTTTTCCTTAATTTCCTTTCAATAAGTTTAGCAGGCACTATCCAGCTTATTTACTTTGGCCTTATTTTTCAGTGAGTTTATTTGACTTTGAGGAAAGGTAATTTTTCACTGTGGTCTCACAGTATTTCTCTTGGATTACTTCACGAGTACAGTTGGAATGCAAACACACTGTACATGCTTCCAATTCTAAGTTGGTTGGCTGTCCATGTGCGTCAGTGAATATGAGCCACAAAAGATCTGTATTTTAGTCATTCTTATGTGATCACTTTTCAGTTAAATTCTTCATTGATGTACTTTACAACATATGATTTCTGATTGTGGAAAACACGGGCACAACTGATTCTTAGAAGAACCTCTTGATACAGGCCAGTTCCAAATATTTACAGATGTAATCAAACTATACTGTAAATTAATACTAGCCAGCCCAGCACTGCTACTGCTTCCTGCCCCGGTGACACAGGTTCAGGAACAGACTTGAGTTGCTCGTGGCTGGCTCAGGAGGGGGACTGAGCATCTCTTGAAGAGCTCTCCTCCATTGTTGAGGAGATAAGCAGTTACTGCTGTTCCACTGCCACCTGGTGGAATCTAAGTGGCAGCTCAGGGCAACCTCATGCAGGGAAAGTATGCTACACCCAGGTGCCAGGTGTGACTCTGGGAAGGCAGAGCACATACATTGCATCACTGGAGGCATGTGGCCTCATGAGAAAAATAGAGGAAAAACTCTGATTGGAGTTGTTTAGTAGAGGACACCCGGAGTGCAGCTAAGGTCAAGAGATGACAGAGCTGGGGAAACAGATCCAGATGGGACAGGTCGGCAAACAAGAGGAAAAAGAAAGGACTGAAAAAAACATAACTTACTGGATGACCAGTTGATGCATTGTCTTATTGCTTGTGACAATAGCAACCTGTGTTGGCACATGTAACTCAGGATAACTGGATGGCTGGCAGAAGGAGACTGGAGCATCAAATGAGGTGCTTTCTTCTGGTTCTACAACCACCTGGATGGTCACAGTGATAGTGCAACTCATGAAGAAGTTGGTATGCACAAGCTCACCAGCGCAAAATCCAGGTGCAAGTCTCGAGGACAGCTGTCCTCAAATAATATGAACAGAAGTCAAGGTAGTCCTACACTCTAGTATGGGTACACAGCATCCAGAAAATCAGCCCCCATACTAAGGCTCATTGTCAAAGCAGGTTTATTCACATAATTGTTTCTAAATAGTTAACAGTAGTGCAGATGACCAAACAGATATGCTGTGTGTGGATACGACACCTCCGCCACGAAGCAGGTGATCAAGTACTTCTCAGTCAAGCTTCATCAGGGGGTGGGTACCTGGGTCATAACACACCCTTTAAATACTGACAAGAATTGCAGTAGATCAATCAATTGTCTAATTGCTAATCCATATCAAGTTTGTCAGTGGATCTGGGATGGTTCACACCACAACACCCAAGTGACATACAAACAATTTAAATACAAAACATTTATACCAATTATTGTATTTAAAACATAAAGTTATAAAAGAAAGGGAAAGCTGGACAGCCCTGCTGGTAAGCACCACACCATGTCCCATAACAGGGACCCAAGGTACATGAGATTTATGGATATAGAATGTGTAAAAATTGGCAAAAACGAAGGTAGCAGACTTCAAAGACTACTGGTTACCAGTGGATGATGCTTGCACTTTCTTCCCAGAATGACAGCTGTGACATGCAGAGGCATGGCCAGTGGCAAAAGGAGGACCCAATGAGATGGGAACGTTGGAAAAATAAGAGTTTTTAAACCCAAATGAGTAGCTAATGTTTACAGGCAACATAAAACATGACCACATATGTACAGTATGAGGGTAGCAAATAAAAAAAGATGATTATTTTTTTTGGGGAGGGGGTCAAATAAGAACCGGAGATGTGATGTGCATCCATAATTCATGGAAGTTGATTTGTTTTGTCTTTGCTAATCTAGAGGTTGATGTAACTGCTATATAGATTAATTAGTGAGCTGGATGATGAAGAAGTCACAACTTGTGACTTAAAAAAGTAACCAAAATAACTGGAGTTACCCTGCTCTTGATGTGATGAATTTATTGGCCAGGATTTTGTGCTGATTCATGTGACTGGCTGCTGACAGCATGCCTGGCTACTAATAAATGCAGGTACATGTCCTTCATTTTATCAGATGCTACTCTGTGCCCACTGCTCTCCTTAAATCCCTCTAAGGGTAGCACAGTAGCCCTAATGAGCATGGCACAAACTCCCCCAGCTCTCTGTCCCTGCTATCCCTTGTCACATCTCCTTTATTCAAAGACTGTGTTTCCACCATGGCATGAGTTCCTGTGGCTTGGAAGTGGATTAGAATCCTCCTCTTCCTCCAACAAGATGGGAATCATTCCTCCTCTGGTAACTACCACCCATCTTTCTAGTTTCTGTACTTACAAGGGTGCAAAAAAACCCTAGTCCTCTGCAACTTCTTGGCTTGCCTTCACTCCTCCTTTCTTCCCATTCTAGTCTGTCTTCGCAAATCGGCAATTACTGCTCCAGTTTCTCATCCTGTTTAAGGCTCGCTGACTCCATACTGAAGGATGGTGAATCAGAGTTTGCTCACTTCAGCCATCTTGATTGACTTGGCTAAAGCATTCAGTGCTGTTTCACACACGGTTACTCAAGAAACTCACATTTTCTGATCTTACTAACCTATTGGTACACTGAAATTACAAAATCACACATGCCCACACAATGCAAAGCATCATGGGCTGCATATGCAAATCATGTATGGGTACACTGGTTCAGCTCCTCCGCATCTAATAGGTAATGTTGGTGATGCTCTCTTCCTCATCACCTCAGGTTTACCTTAGGGCTTCATCCAGGGTCCTATCATGTTCTGCATCTGTTTTAAAGACCTCCTCTCAGTCTGTGGCTCTCATCTATGAATGCTGGTACACTGACATTGGCAATTCCTGCGATCTCACTCAACCTGATTTTCCATTATTGGCTGCAAGTATGGCACTTGGACATGATTTGTGACAGCTTGCTGCTACAATTGGCCACAGTCTGCTACAAGAGGCATGCAAGAGGTCCCAGCATTGACATATGCTAGACCTCAAAATGTAACAACTACAAACCGCAGCACTAGCTACACACAAAAGAAGAAAAGATCACTGCTTGGCACAAAAAAGATACTGTGTCTGAATCCTTTATTAATTTAAAGCCAATGTGATGGTAAAACAGGCTCAGGAACACACCTCTATGTTTTGTGCTGACGCACCTTTTCAGAAGGAAATTGTGGTCCCTTGTGGACATCCCATTATACCCTAAAGCAATCTTAAAGAGATAGTCACACAAAACAAATCACATGTAACAAATTTGTCAGTGCTCCCACATATAAAACAAAGATACAAGAAGAAACTTACAGTTAAAAAAGTTTATACATGCCCAGGGACCCCCCCCTTCAAATGGGGGTTCCTAGAAGCCTTCCCAGAGCCTGCCTAAGTGCTGCTTGCCTAACTGGCATTTGGCGTAATGTCGTTTAAATGTGAGAACTTCTAGATCATCTGGTACTGTCTCCTTAAGAGCTGCCTACCTGCAGGCTTTATTAGTTTGCAAGGGGGTACTGTGGGCTAATTGCTTGAATCCCACTCTAGCTGCCATTCAAAATGCTCCACTTCTGCAGTTGCTAAGAGAGTAGGGGGAGCCTATTTGAAGGATGTAACTGTTTACTGGGAAGCATGTAGCGTAACAGTAAAAATGTAGTTTGTTTAAACTGCCTGTATTGCAGCTGGGACTCTGTGTGTCTGACCCCGCCATTTTTGACCTGAACTAATGAAATGGGCCAATTGGGGGAAGGGGGACATTAAAATGGAGACTGCTTGAGCCAACCAGAACTTGGACTCCCACGGGGAGCCTGCCAACAAGGGGGATATATGGTAGGTGCTTCTGGGAAATGTAGTTTGGACCCTGGCGCCTTTTTTGTACCAATAGAGGGCATATGGGGTGACTGACAGAGACAAGCAGCCAACTGGAGCCCTGTGGAGCAAAACGAAACTGACCTGCAACTGTCCTGAGAGGCAGAGTCGTTGGTGACCGTGAAGGTAGAAGGAGCTCTGGCTCCTGTGCTGTGCAAGTTTTGGCATGGGAAGCGCGTGTGCAGGCCAAGAAGTTGAGTGACAGAATCACCATAAGGAGCGGACAAGATCCGTGGAGGAGTGCAGACAGAGGAGGCTGTACGATTACCTCTACCTACCAGGCTCACCCTGTAGAAGACTGGAGAATCGGCTTTAATCATGCTCGGTCTGTCAGGACAAGTGAAGCTGCGGTGCATCACCCGGTTTGTGCAGTGAAAGTCATCGGGAGTCTAAAGCAGCTGCCTGGTATGGTACCCCTCTGTTCTACATATAAATGTGTGGAGAAGTGTTTGGATCACAGGCTATGTCCTGCAAGTGGTGTGAGAGCGATCTTTCTGCAGGAGTCGTGAGAACTAAATCAGGATAGCTCCCTGTTAGATGTTTATTCGAGGGCAAGGTCTGTCATGGTCGCTCCACTGGCTGCATGAACTGAACCTGCTGGCTCTGATTAACCAATTTGGGTATCGAATACTTGCTTTCTCCATCAGGTCCCCAACCAGCTGCACTGAATAGGCTAGCCCCTTAATGCCTGGGTACCCAGAGACAGTGACTTATAGGTCTGGCCTGTGCACAGTGCCCTGATATAGTAGAGTGTTAAGCTAATCAACCTGATTTTCCCCACTCTTGTTACTTCCCCTGCAATAAATCAGATTTGTTGTTTGCAAGGTACACTGTCTGAACTGTATATTTGTGCTGCCCTCTTGTGCATGGGTTATTGTGTCACTGTAACTTATTTTACAGGGGGTCTCAGCACCAAGCTAATCATTCCACTTGGGGGGTAAGTATAAGTCATAATTATTGGGTGAGAAGCATTCGGGGGCTACTAGCAGAAGGAAAGGGGGGCTGCAGTGACCCAGAGGGCTGTGACCAAGTCATGTTTGACTGTTGCAACCCCGACCTCTGGATGGAGGCACCCGCCATTGGATCCAGGCCCCTCAACCTGCTAGTGGCGAAGCAGATAGAGGTAGTAGCCCTTGGGATAGCACCCCTTGGGGGTTACACTTGAACACATTATTTACAACAGTAGATATCAATAAACCTAGTCACTAGATATGTCTAGAATAAAATGATATCAGAGAAAAGAAGAAACGTCAATTTTGTCATTCAAACTAGGAGACTTAGTTGCTTAAAGTTTAAAAATCCAAAATGCTTCCCTCCTGGCTAAAACCACATCTAAATCACCCCCACGAGGCCCCACCCTGACATTTTCTATGCTCATAAAATTCCAGACATGTTATTTACAACCATAGATATCAATTTTCTTTCCTTTTTTTTTTCATTTTATTTAGTTTTTGTTGACCGGGTAAGTGCACTAGACAAATCCTGCCTATTTTCAGGCACAACCCGGGGGAGGGGGATACAGATGAATGCCAATTGACCTTGAACCAGATTAAGCTGTTGGTGGTATTTTTAGTGAATGAGGGAAATTTGGCCAGGACACCGGGGAAATTTCCCTACTCTTTACGATAAGTACCATGGGATCTTTAACATCCACCTGAACTACCACTAATCTAGGCAGATGGGACCTCGGTTTAACGTCTCATCCAAAAGACGGCACCTCAGAAGTGCAGCACCCCTCTCATGCTGCACTACAGTGTCAGTACTGGAATATTAACCCAAGTGCCAGATGTGGGAACTGAACCCACAGCCCTCTGATCTCCCGGCCTCAGAGGCGAGTGTGCTACCTACTGAACACAATAAACCTAGTCACTAGATATGTCCAGAATTAAATTGTATCAGAGAAAAGGCCAAATGTCAATTTTGTCATTCAAGCCAGGAGACTTTGTTGCATAAAGTTTAAAAATCCAGAATGCTTCCCTCCTGGCTAAAACACATCTAAATCACCCACATGAGGACCCACTCTGACATTTTCTATGCTCACAAAATTCCAGACATGTTTTGAAGCTTCACCTGAATAAACAACATTAGCTACTGTTGCATATTCAATATTATTTTTCAAAATTGCCTATACATGTTCTCCCACTCTCTCTTTTAACTTGTGTTTGGTGTGACTGACATCCTCATCCCGCTCTATCTTCAAATTGTGCCCCCTTGTCTTTGCACAGCTCTTTTTTCTGAAAGATGCTACCCTCTTGGACTTTGTTGATTCCTTTGAGGTACTTCAAAGTTTTTATCACACACCCTCTTTCCTCAAGGGTATACATATTAATCTCCTTAAGTCTGTCTTCATATGTCTTCTGGTGCAGACCCTGCACCATTCTAGTTGCCCTCCTCTGTGTGACTGACATAATAGGCACTGCATGACCAAGAGCCCATGTAGGTCACATATGTGGAATCACAATTAATGAATCTATTCATAGTATAAAATTCACCATCATAGATCAGTTCTGCCAAATGAAGGTAAAGATCCTACCTTATATGGTTCCTACTGCCCAATATCCCTCCTTAATGTAGACTATAAGATGCAGTCTTTGCATTTATTTTGGCAGGGAGACAACCCCATGCTCCCTGATATAATTTACTGTACATGGACCAAACAAGCTTCAGTGCAGGAAGACAGGCACCGGACAATGTCTGACACACATTGAATGTCATTAAAGTTATTTGGCATGCGAGGATAGAAACATAGAATTTCACAGCAGATAAGAACCACTTGGCCCACCCACTCTGCCCATTTCCCTACCTACTGGATAAGCTGCAGATCCTAGTTAACCAACAGCCTACTTTCTCCTACCCCCATCCCCTAGAACTGCATTATGTCTGTCCCATGCATTCTTAAATTCCCCCACTGTTTTTGACTCCACAACCTCCTCAGGAAGGCTGTCCCATGCATCCACAACCTTCTCTGTGAAAAAATACTTCCTAAATTACCTCTGGGTCGCCCCCCTCTATCTTCAGATTGTGCCCCCTTGTCCTTGCACACTTCTTTTTCTGAAAGATGCTGCCCTCTTGGACTTTGTTGATTCCTTTGAGGTACTTGAAAGTTTTTATCACATCCCCTCCTCTCTCTCCTTTCCTCAAGGGTATACGTATTAAGCTCCTTAAGTCTGTCATCATATGTCTTCTGGTGCAGACCCTGCACCATTCTAGTTGCCCTCCTCTGGACTGCTTTCATCCTGTCTATGTCCTTGCGGAGACTGGGTCTCCAGAACTGCATGCAGTACTCCAGATGGGATCCATGCATGTGTCATAAGCCTTGATTGCAAAAAGGCTTTTGATAAAGTTTTCAGGAGATTCTTATTCCTCACATGTAAAACTTTCTGTTTCCCACATGAATTTATTAAAGGGATTTGAGCCCTTTATGCTTTCCATCAGGACTATGTCCACAGTAGTTGAGGTTTATCTTCTAGATTCAATCTCTGTAGGGAGATGTGACAGGGCTTCCCCCTTTCACCTGTCCTCTTTGTCTTCTACCCTGAGCTGCTGGAAAAGGACATTAGTGAGAATCCTTAAGTAGAGGGCCTGGAGATAGACAAACTTCCACATAAGATATCTTTGGTTGAAAATGTTTTATTTTCAGATATAAGGTATACAAGCTACATTATACATCCAGAGATTTGTTCCATGTAGTTAATCATCCAGCTAGCAATACACATGTATACATTTCCATGAAGCATCGGAAGGGACGATGTAGCTAGACAAAAGAGGGATGAAAAGGACAAGTGGGGGAGGGATATAAAGTTCGGAAAAGATAGGGTTAGGGAGTAATACAGACATCAATTATTATTCTGTCAGAGGTGTGCAGACCATTAATTGTACATACAGTGCACAGGAGGAAAGGACATACATCAAGTTAGGAAAAACAGATATCCGGCTGTAAGAAGATTGTTATCACTCTTGTGGCCTGATTCTACAGATCTAGACTGGTTCAGTCAGTCCTTTTCACAGTTTCAGGAGACCAAATGTGTATACGCACTGCAAGATCTGAGCATAACCTGGGACAAAATTATAGATGGATCCCAAAGCTCGAGTTCTTAACTTAAGTACATTATAGTAGAAGCACCATATGCAGAGTACCACCAGTTTAACCTGTTGGACGCATGATGTTCTTATCAAGCCATATACCCATTGGGGGGAAGGAGAGGGGGAGAAAAGGGAGACAATAACCACTTTGCACATCACTAGATCAACTACTAACATTCCCAGTCAAACATCTCTTATCTCACAAATGGTTCAAGGAGGGGTCATCCTATGCCTGTCTGTGGGTTGACATCTTTCAGGTAATTAAGATAGGATGCCCAGCAGACTCTAAATGCAGACATTTGAGATGTTTGAAGGTGGGAAATTCTATCTAGCTTCGCCAGGGTCATAAGAGATGTCATTATTTCAGTAACTGTGGGGACCAGAGGGGATTTCCATTTACGTAGAATAGATCTCTTGGTTTGCAGAGTAAGCAACGCTAGCCATCTATATTGTGGTGGGGATAACTCCGGGTATCACTACTTATCCCCAAAAGATAAAAAAGAGGGCTAAGAGGGATCTGTTGATGCATCACCTTTGAGGCTACCTTCTGTATTTCTTGCTATATAGGTTGGATCCTTGTATAGGACCATAAACTATGCAATAAATCTCCTCCTGGTAACTGTGTTCTCCAACAGCTGTTGGACTCTAGTAGTTTGGCTTTATATAGGATAGCAGGGGTTCTATACCATGAGTGGGCAATTTTATTCTGAATTAATCTGGACTTGGCATCTTTAAACCAGCTGTGTGCATCCTTCTAGCCCTTATCACCGGCTTCAGGTAAAATGTGGATTTGCAGCATGTTCTCCCACTTAAGTCTAGCATCGTCTGATTGGGAAGGAAGAGTGTCTCCAATAGTTGCGTATAACCAACCTGCCACTCCCTGAGGGTGCAGTATCCATGAGTGAAGGCCAGAGGGTTTGTCATATATCAATTTAGGGGGTAACAGATGTTGAGTAGCATCTCTAAGTTGGCAGTATCTCCAGAAATCAGATTGCGGCATGCCCCACAAATGCCTCAAAGACTGAAATGTATATGAAGAGCTTTCTGGTTGGGGGTCAGCATATTTCCCATTTTGGAGATGCCCAGATCAGCCCATTTTTTCTATCTTACCTCAGAACTTCCTATGGTAATAGCGGGGTTTTGCCGGAGAGTCACCTAGGAGAGAGGGATAGGGTCCATTTTCATTTTCAGGTGTGTATTAAACAAGTTAGCTCTGGATGCAATCACTGTAGGTGAGATAGGGTCTGCATTTGACATATGCCATGAGCTAGTTTGAGGACCAAGCCTTCGTACAAAATGGGAGGATGGGTGAATGGTTCCCATAATGTCCATTTCAAGTTGTATCCATTGTGGAGAAAGAGGGGGAGAGTGGACATGCCCACTTACCAGTCTGGGCTAGCAGGAAAGCCCATCAGTATCCTTCTGCCTATGGAAGATTCCACCCTCCTTGCTTCCAATGAGATCTAAGTTTGGAGCAACTGAATCTAGCTTTAGAACCTTCCCATAGGAAGTCTCCAAATAATTTATCTATGGGCTGGTGCCAGTGTTTAGGAAGAGAGATAGGCAAGTGCATAAGAAGGTAAAAAAGTTTAGGGGCTGTTACCATTTTTACAGTCGCAATTTTCCCTGCTAGAGTGAGTTTTAATAATCTCCATCTGTCAAAATCTGTCTTGATGGAGGTGAGAAGGGGCTGTATATTAGCCTGCCATATATCCTCCAGAGATGGATTTAAATTAATACCTAAGTATGTACGGCCATTGGGAGCCCACAGGAGATCAGCTGCTTCCACCAGTTGCTGTGAGCAGTGGGAGTTAAGAGGGAGTGCCTCAGTTTTGTTCTGGTTCGGCCATAGGCCTGAGTGCTTAAAGAAGGCTGTTAAGAGACTAAGCGGGGAGATGGCTTGGTGGACATCTTCTAAAAAAGAAGGAGATCGTCAGCATACATAAAGGTTGTGTAGGTTATACTTCCCATTGTCAAACCCTGTATATCAGGGTGTCTACGGATTGCAGCCACCAGGGGTTCAACTGCTAGTATGAAAAAAAGGGGGGGGATGGGGCAGCCTTGCCTCGTACCTCTTCCTAATGCAAAGGGAGGGGGGAGTACTGAATTTGTATTAACTCTGGCTGAGGTGCTCTCATATATAGCTTGTATCCTAGCTAGGAACTTTTCTCCCAGGCCAAAGTGCTTAAAGACCATGTGTAGATATCCACATTCGACTGAGTCGAATGCTTTTTTGAAGTCTACAGCAATGGCAGCTACCAGTGTAGAGATTGTCTTTGAAATTGGCAGTAAACTCATAAGGGTTCTCAAGTGATCTGAGCTGTGACGCCCAGGTACGAAGCCTGCTTGGGATGGGTGTATAAGACCAGAGAGTAGGGGTCTGAGTCTAGTAGCTTGAATTTTGGCGTACAGTTTACTGTCTAAATTAATAAGTGATATCAGGCGTTAATTTTCAGGGTTGGTAGGGTCTTTACCCTTTTTGGGAATAACAACAATGGTTGCCTCATGCATAGATGGAGGTAAGGTCCCCTTAATTTTAATCTCTTGGAATACCTGAGTTAAGAGAGGTAGAACAACTGGAGCTAATGCCTGGTAAAAATCTGCAGTATAGCCATCACTACCTGGAGATTTCCCCTTGTTCAAATCCCGAATGGCTACTGCCACTTCCTCACTAGTGATTGGAAGGTCCAGGCATTGCTCCTGTTGTTTCTGCAGTTTGGGAAGCCGCAGAGCATCCCAAAAAATTGAGCATCTCTATTTGGTCCTGTGTGTTTGGAGGTATATAGCAATTTATAGAAAGATGTCATAGTATAATTAATGTCCTTTGGGGAAGTACCCAATGCCCCTTGTGTGTGCTTCAACCCAGGGATATATCTACTGGCTTGTTGTTTACAGATCTGATAGGCAAGCACTTTACCACTTTTATCTCCTCCCTCCCAGAAGGTGTGCCTGAGTCAAAGAATGGCTGTTTCGGCCTTCCTATTTAGGAGTTGATTGATTTCGAATCGAAGACCTAGAATAGTTCTACCTATAGGGGACTGAATAGATGGGGAGGGCATGGACTTAAAGACACCTTCCGCTTTGGCCAATTTTTGTTCCAGGGTGACTAACTCTTGTTCTGTTTCTCTGCGTTTAGCTGTAGCAAAGCCCATGATGCTGCCCCGCATCGTGGCTTTGAAGGCTTCCCATGTGGTACCAGCAGAGTTGTCTGCTACAGTATTTTCAGCCAGGAATAAAGAGGCCTCATTTCTAGCCTAGGGGATAAAGTCTGGGTCTTTCATCAGGAGAGGGTCTAGCCTCCATTGTCTGGGGGGGCCACGGATCCCACTGTATGAGGAGTTGGACTGGGGCATGATCAGAAATAGCATGTGGCAGTATTGAGACCCCAAGAGTTTTGGCTATAAGGAAGGGAGAGCCTAGCCAAAAATATAGCCTATTATACGAGTCATTAGCTTATGAATGGAAAGTGTAATCTCTCATTCTGGGGTGAAACAGTCTCCATATATCAGTGAGCCCCTGATCTAGGATCATTTGCTGAAGGTCCTTCCCACTTCTAATGTGTGCCTCTTTGCCCTTATCATTTTTATCTAGGGAGGAAACCAGTGTTAGGCTGAAGTCCCCGCCAATAAGCAGGGGTCACTCTGGGGAATTAAACTCCAAAATCACCTCTGCCAGATTATGAAAGAATTGGGGGGACTCTACAATCGGGGCGTATATATTACATAGAGTAAGTGGTCCTGTGGGTGTGTTATATGTGGCAATTACCCATCTGCCTTCTTGATCTGAAAGTGTCTGGACCAAAGTCCAGTTAAGAGATTTATGCACAAGAATAAGAACACCATGCTTCCTAGTTGGGGCATTGTACTGTACCTGTTGGCCCACCCAGTCCTTGTTCATTCAAGAGTGATCATCCCCCAAGAGTTTGGACTCTTGGAGGAAAGCCTATTTGGAGTGTAGCTTTTTCAGATGTGCCAGGACTTTTTTGCGTTTAACCAGGGAATTCAGCCCCCTGACATTCCAAGTGTGAAGTACAATGTCTGTCATTATAGCTTACGGACACTCCAAAGGGGACTGGAGCAAATTCAGTAAAAGGTACAGTTCACCCCAACCTCTATACCAGGTGGGTTAATTGTTTCTATCCTCTCCCTTCGAACATACATCGGAAATAACAGTGTGAAAAGCTTACTTTTAAACATAAGATATCTTGTACACAGATGATGTCTTGTTGTATTTGGCCCGCCGTGAAGTTTCCATCCCAGCAGGCTGGGCATCCCTCAAAATATTTGGCCTGCACACAGGTTATGCCCTTAATAAATATTAGACAGACGTCCTCAAATTCCATTACACACCTTCACCCCAAGTCAAGCAAGTACTCCTGGTAAACTGGAAAGCAACATAGCTCAAATACCTGGGAATTCGGATTCCCAGAAATTTAACAGTGTTATATGACATCAACTTTACTATGCTCACTAAAAAAGTACATGTAGATACTAACCGCTGGTCTCTTCCTAATTTCCCGATGTTCTCTCATATTCACTTGGTCATTATGAACATTCTCCCATGATATCTCTATCTATTTCAAAGGATCCACATTATTATCAGATAACAACATTTCCAACAGTGGCAGCAAACCATATCTAAATACGTTTGGGCCTCTAAGCATTCCCAGACTCAAATATAAACTTCTGCAAGCCCCCAAGGTATTAGGAGGGTAAATCACTACCTGACCTGGAGGACTGCTACCTTGCCACCCACCTCCAGAATGCACTAATGTGGCATATCCAAGAATACACTTCCAATTGAAAGTTGATGGAGCTAAGGAAGGAGGGGAGGAAGAACACTTGTAGCCACCCGAGCTACGGAATTGCATTTTTAAGAAAAATAATGGGGTTCTATCCTTCCTTGCCATACGAAATACTCTCCATGTGGTGTACCACCTGTGGGAAAAGTGGCCTTTTTATTAGTTTCAGTGGGACCCTTGTTTTCAGCTGGCACAGTTCGACCTGATTTTTAGGAGTTGGTCTGGATCAGGGCTCTAATCCCCAAACCAGATCATGAAACATAGAAACATAGAAGTTGATGGCAGATAAGGACAGCAAGGCCCATCCTGTCTGCCCATTTCTTTTTCTACCTTATGAATGTGCCATCGGCCTTTGCTCTGTCAATGGCCTATCTGTTCATACTCATCTGTATTGCTCCCTTATGCCTATCCCATGCCTGTTTGAAACCCTGCACTGTATTCATATCCACTACTTCCTGAGGTAGGCTGTTCCATGCATCCACCACCCTTTCTATGAAAAAGAACTTCCTCACATTATCCCTTAATCAGCCTCCCTCTACTCCCATGCTGTGTCCTTTTGTCCTGCTATTTTTCTTATATTGAAATGTTAGACTCTTTCACCTTGCAAATGCCCTTAAGACGTTTGAATGTTTTGATTATATCACCTCTCTCCCTCTATTGCTCTAAGGTATACATATTAAGCTCAATTAATCTGTCCTCATATGTTTTCTGATGCAGTCCCTGTACCATCTTGGTTACCCTTCTCTGGACTCCCTCCATTTTGTTAATGCCTTTGTGCAGGTGCGGCCTCCAGTACTGCATGCACTACTCCAGATGAGCCCTAACCAGTGTCTTGTAAAGATGGTTTATTATCTCCCTCTTACAACTGGTGATACCACTACTAATACACTCCAACATCCCTGTAGCCTTACCTACTGCTTTAGTGGCCTGCTTGGATGATTTCAGGTCATCTGTGATGATGATGCCCAAGTCTCTTTCTTCCCTTATGACTGCCAGCAACTCCCCTCCCAACCTATAAGTGGTTTCAGGGTTTCTCTTTCCTATGTGCATGATCTTGTACTTCTTTGTGTTAAACGCCAGTTGCCACTCTTCCGACCATTTTGCCTGTTTATCCAGATCTCTTCTCATTCTGCCCACCCCATCTGGATCATCTACTCTATTGCAGATCTTGGTGTCATCTGCAAACAAATAAACCTTACCCTCCAGTCCAACTGCAATGTCACTGATGAAGTTATCGAAGAGGACTGGCCCCAGGACTGATTTCCGAGGTACCACACTTGTGACTTGCATCTCTTCTGACTGTATACCATTTACCACCACTCTCCGTTTTCTGCCTGCCAACCAGTTTGCCACCCAGTTGACCAACTTCTGACCCACCCGAGCCTACTCAGCTTATTAATCAATCTTCTATGTGGAACAGTATCGAAAGCTTTGCTGCAGTCAAGGTAGGTGACATCAACTGCTCCCCCTTGGTCCAACACTCTGGTTACCCAGTCAAAGAAGTCTATGAGATTAGTTTGACAGGACCTTCCTGTTGTAAACCCATGCTATCTTGAATCCTGTACTCCTGTGGATTCCAGGTGTTGCACTATCCTTTCCTTAAGGAGTGCCTCCATAATCTTGCCTACTACTGAGGTAAGACTGACTGATCTGTAGTTCCCTGCCTCCTCCCTGCTACCACTCTTGTGGAGAGGGATCACATGAGCCCTTCTCTAGTCTTCTGGGACCTCTCCTGTGCTCAGAGACACTTTAAACAGTTCTAATAATGACTCTGCTAGTTCCACCCTTAGCTTCTTTAGTACCATGGGATGCTTGCCCTCAGGTCCCATTGCCTTGTCCACCCTGAGCTTTGCAAGCTCTTGTAGGACCCTTTCTTTTGTGAAGGGACTTGTGCATACCTCCCCCGCCCCGGTGTCCATGGTATTGATCTGTGGGCCCTGCCCTACCTTCTCCTCAGTAAATTCTGAGCAGAAGTGTCTATTTAGGAAAGATGGTTTTCCTTGGTCCTCCTCCACATACTCCCCCTTATCCCCTTTGATCTTAGCAGTACCCACTCTGGACTTTCTCCTTTCACTAATGTAGCTATAGAAAGTCCTGTCCCATTCTTTTACTTTTCATACTAGTGTTTCCTCGGTTTTGGGCCTTTGCCTGCCTTACTGCCTTCCCTGCTTCCCTTAGGGAATTTTGGTATGCCTCCCTATCTTCATCCCACTGCGATCCCTTATATTTCCTGAAGGCCAGCCTTTTGGCTCTGACCTTTCTGCTACTGTTTTTGAGAACCAAAGTGGTTTCCTCTTTCTTTTGCTCTTGCTTTTCTCCCTAACACAATGGGATGTTGCTTCAAGTATTGCATCCTTAATGCTTGCCGACATTGCCTATACCCCCCACCTGTGTTTCTTCTTGCCTGGGCTAGCTTAACTCCATTGGCCGTTATGTCAAAGTCAGCTCCTCTGAAGTTCCATATTTTTGCCTTGGAATGGGATGATTTAGTTTTAGTGGCCAAATTGAACCATATCATGTGATGGTCACTGGCCCCCCAGTGATCTTCTTTCTGGAGATCTGTGATCCTTTCCCTGTTAGTCAGTACTAGATCTAGGATAGCCCTGTCTCTTGTGGGTTGTTGTACTAGTTGTTTGAGGCCCTCCTGCTGCAGGGAATCCACTCTGTGTCTAGTTCTGGTGGATGTTCCTGCTGGTATTGATCAATCTGTATCTGGCATGTTGAAGTCTCCCATTATCAGAACCTCCTGTTTAGCTGTCATGTTTTGTATACCTTCTAACAGTAATATATCTATGTCCTCCCCCTGGTCTGGAGGCCTGTAGACAACCCCAGTTCGTATGGCTGTCCCATTTCCTGTTTCCAGGGTGACCCACAGCTCTTCTGGCTCCTTATGTGTATTCTGAATTACTGTAGCTTTGATATTTTCATTGACATAAGGGGCCACTCCCCCCCCCTTCTTTTTGCACCTCAGTCTCTTCTGAGTAGTTCATAGCCTGGTACTGAAGTCTCCCAAGTGTGGTTACTGGTGAACCATGTCTTGCTAATGGTTGCTATGGCCAGTTTAGCCTCTGTCATTGTTGCCTGCAGGTCTGGGATCTTGTTTCCCAGACTGCAGGCATATGTGTACATGATTTTCCATTGGCCAGATTTTGGTGTGTCAGTTGTTGGGTGAGATCTGGCGTTTCCCCTGTGTGTCATACTGGGAGCCGGATCTTTTTCCTTACGTGGTGATGTAAATGAACTACAAACATGCTGAACTCCTGTTTGATCACTAGCTGAGGGGGGAGGTGTGTTCTTCCCATTTGATGTATTGGGTGATGCACCCCCTCCCCATTTGCTAGTTTAAAGATTCTGCAAAGATGTCAAAATTCTGCCCCAATGCACTGAGTCCCTTCTTAGTCAGATGCAGTCCATCGAATTTAAAAAACTTTCACTCCCAAAACTGTTGCCAGTTACCTACAAACTTGTGTCCTTTTTTCTGGCATCAGCACTTGAGCCACACATTTAGCTCCCACTATCTCCCCTTCTCTGACTTTCTGTCCATCTGCCCCCTCTCCCAGGCCAGCAGGATCTCAATGAAGGAGATACCGGATGTAATGGATGACAGTTTGTCTCCCAGCCTGGTCAGGTATTCCTTGGTCTCCACAACTGACAGGCTGGTGAGATCGTTAGTCCCTATGTGTACCAGGACGTCGATGGTTTCTCCTGCTTCCTGCATGATTTTAACAATGCAGTCAGGGAGTCACCCTTTCAGATTTTCACCACTCAAGCAAGCCTTTCACCTCACAAACTCAGGCCACTTTAGAGATGTTCAACTGTGGACCTACATACAAAATCAGCATTTAGCAACCTCAAATAACCTGATGGCAAACCCTTTACTTGATGTAATGGATTTGGATTCTGAAGCACACTGTACAGTACATACAGGGCTAATTTCTGCTCTATACAAAGCAATTAAATCACTACATGGTGATCAAGCCCTGGCTAAATATAAAAAAAAATGTCAACATGAAGCCAATACAGCACTTGCAGAAACTGACTAGTCAAAGATCTTTCAATCAAGCTTGAGAACTATCTGCTCTCCTTTGTGGCAGGAGTTCACCTGGAAAGTCAGGGTCTGCTTCTTCCGCACATGTTATACAGGGAAAATGGGGAGCTCGCGTCTCCTCTGCTTGCAGGATGCGGGGAGACTCAAGCAAACTACACCCATATCTTCTGGACATGCCCCGTACTGACTGCCTTTTGGCAGCAGATCATAACTAAGTTATCCGCACTCTTCACTATTGAAGCCCCATTAAAAGAATGGAAGGAAGCTCTGGTGATCTCTATTCATAAAGGTGGTGCCAAGCAGAATGTGAAGCAGTACAGACCAATTAGCCTGACATCCTGCATAGGGAAAGTTATGGAGAAACTTCTCTCCCACAAAATAAGTACGCATTTATTGAAATATGGACAGTCAAATATATCGCAGCATGGACTTTTATCAGGTAGATCTTGCCATAGTAATTTAATAAATTTTGTTGAACCTATTAGTAAAGCACTAGATGTGGGCCTTCCTCTGGATGTCATCTTCCTGGATTATGAAAAGGTATTCGACTCCATGTCTCAGAAAATCTTAACAGAATGTTTGCTTAATATGAAGTTTCACAAACACATTATAAGTGGATTTTATCATGGCTAACTGATAGACAACATCAGGTCTGCATTCGGGGATATAAGTCCTCCTGGAGAGAGATTACTAGTGGAGAGCCTCAGAGCTCAGAGTTGGGCCCAATCTTATTTAACTTCCTTATCGCTAGTATGACCACTACAGATGGAGTATGGCTAAATAAATATGCAGATGATGCCAAATTGGGTGGCATTGTACATGATATTACGTCTGCACAAAAACTACAGGCTAATTTGAATAGTATATCCAACTGGGCTAATAGCAATAAATTAACTTTTAATATATCTAAATGCAAAGTAATGCATTTTGGAAAAAATAATAGAATGGTTGACTACATTATAAATAATGTACCATTAAGTAAGGTAACCTCTGAAAAAGATTTGGGCATCTACATTACTAATAACTTAAAATTCTCTGAACACACAAATAAAACAGTTAAAAGATGCCATCAATTAATAAACTGTATTTAAAAAAAGGTAAAAAGTAGGGAACAAGAAGTATTAATTCCTATATATAGCAGTATAATCAGATCCAGTTTTGACTACTGCTCCTCCTTCTGTGCTCCAACACTAATGAAGGACATGAGTTCCATGGAAAAAGTACAGAGAAGATTCACAAGACATATTAAAAGTTGAAATCATCTTTCATATGAAGAAAGATTAAAGAAATTGAACCTTTTTTCCTTGGAATATCGCTCACTAAGATGAGAACTATGTCTAATCTATAAAGCCACAAGAGATGAGGCTTTATTTGAAACAATATGTTTGGCTTGGCACCCTTCTATAAGCAATACTCAATCCCATAAAATGAAGTTAAGGGCAAAGACAAATAGGACTGTTAAAAGAAATAACTTTTTTACACAGAGGATAATTCCAATATGGAATTCCTTACCCCAGGAGGTAGTGGGAAGTACAAATTTAGGTTAATTTAAATACAATTTAGATATATTTATGGGGGAATCTAAATACTATTTCCACCCAAGTTAAGGGTGGCGAGGTCACAATGGGTTAGTCCCTTGAGCTCGTATTCACCTATGAAAAAAAAAATAAAACTAATCTATATTGTATTCCACATTAAAATGAAATTTTTACCAGGGCTAACACTTCCACTACTTGCAGGAATTAACTCATATCAGGCCCCTGTTAAAGAGCATCTTTCATGATGGTTCAAAAAGTTAAATCTTGTAGTCATCATATATAGTACTAGACCTGAAAGGGTGTGTGCATTTGTTATTTTTGGCCATGTTTTACTCTACCTTCCATAATTTGAATTTGTTGTTGAGACCTGCTTTAGCCCTGCTGCACTTGACTTTGCTGTTCAGCTTCTGGGGTGCTGGCTCCTGATGGTGTCACTACAGGGCAGACGAGCGACTCACACTGTATAGTACAGTACAGTCACATAAATTTTGCAAGGGAAAACTACTAGTACTCATTGTACATACTAAGTCCCCCCTTCCCCAATACACCCTGTTAGCAATGCATTATGTCAAAATCCAAATGCCTTGTCAATATGTTTTTTTGTTTGTTTTTTTGTTTGTAAAATTGACATTCTTCTGCCTCAGTAACAATGCATGGAGATTGAGAGAAGATAAAGTTGCTGTCAGCATCTTTCCAAATCCTTTTGACTTTCATGCAAAAATTACCCATTTTGTGAAAGACAGGACATGAAACTTACAAGAACAGGAAGCTGAGTTTCAACTGCTAGGAAAAGACATCTTATAAAACAGGAATATTTTGTTGAGAGATAGAGAATGAGATGCAGAGCACCTTTCCCAGTCCTTTTGACATTCATGCATGTATTACCCCTACTTGCACTGATTCTGGAATTGCTTTCATTCATTTTGGAGAAGGCAAAAACTAAATGCAGAGGACAGTAATGAAATACACTTCTAGAATCAATGCAAGAAGGGGTAATTTATGCATGAAAGTAAAAAGGACTGGGAAAGGTGCTCTTGAAAACTTATGATAAAGCAGACGCTGACAAATAGTAGTGAAGTTACCAAAATTATGCAATACTAGTAGCAATACAAGTTCCCAACAGACACAGTAGAGTAGCACCCCAAATAATATCAGCAGCCTGGAGGCATGCTGACTCAGCATTCAGCAACCTTGGAGAAATGGCCACATCAAAAAGGCATTAAAATATGAAATTTGTCAACTTTGTTCCAAAACCTGAAATGCACAGTCTTTGTAGAAATTTTTTTTTTCAATGTTGCTGCCTCTTTTACTTGTAAAAAAACACTGCACATGATTTTTAAACTTTGTAGAAACAGGTCATGTAAGCTTGCTGATATGGAAGACAAGACTATGAGTTCTGGGGATGACATCAGCAGCAGCTCTTCACTGAAACTGGCTTTCTTTGAACAAGTAGTGAAATCAGGATTACAAAATAGCCCATAACTTTAAAATGAAGTAACGCAGAAACCTAATTGTTGGTATATGATTTATTAAGGGTGTGTTTATTCTCATTCTGCAAAGTAACACTTTTGACTGGAGTCCCTCTTATTGGCAAACAAATGGCATTCCATAAGTGTGTGCTGTCAGCCCTGCTTTATCTTCATGTATCGCGATTAATGTGTTGGCTGACCTAGCTGAGGATGTTAAAATCTGTATTAATGCAGATGGTCATGGAATCTGGAGATGGGAGAGAAACCCTCACTGGACTTCGGGTGAGGTGCATACATTTTTTTATGGATGATGCTTCACAGATGATTGGCCATGCCTTTGAATGAGCAGTTATAATTCTAACGATGTTGTTTTTAGAAAACAACGAGGCAATTTAGAACTGTAGGTCATTTTTATTCCTTTGGCCTAAGAGTATGTTTTTGCAGTCCTTGCATATGGAAAATACAAAAATATCCTCACAGGCCAAAGAAATTAAAACAACCTGATAAGATGTTTTTTATACTCCTTGCATATATGGATAATATGAGGGTGGGTTCCCAGGGATCAGGAGGTATTGCTTAGTGTTAATCAGTGCAGCACTAAGCAGATCCATTTTCAATTTCAGGTGTCATATAGCAGTGTCAACTCACAAAAAATGCAGTTAAACAGAAGTGAGTTTAGTGCTGAGGATATACTGTGAATCTACAGGCTTTGGGTTGCCTTGCAAGTTGAAATCTGGGAGCTGGTCTCCAGCTTAAGGAATTTTCATTTTGCATTTCCAGCAGATAAAAAAATCAAGCAGTCAAGTAAGGGTGGTCCTCCAGGACTGGGGATGACAGTTGGGAATATTTCATGGGATAACAGGATGACGAGCCTGTGACCCCCTATGAAAATTAAATACATTTTAAAATATATTATTAACAATATGTTTACATATAGTCAAATATATTTCAATCTACTTGTTTTATAATATATTGTAATGTATTGAAAAATCAATCTTTTTCAATATATTTTAAAATTTGCAAATATATTACTAACATACTAACATACTATTTGCCAGCAGATTAGGCCTTATGGTCTATCAAGTCTGCTCGAACCTAGATCCTTAGTTGGGTGCCGAGACCCTCCCATCCCTTGTGCTCCAGAAACCCCTATCATCCATCCCCACCCCCGGACAGGCCATCATCTGATACATCCACTTTCTGTGTCTGTCCCACCCTCTCTTAAAGCTCTCCACTGTGGATCTCTGAACCAGCTCACCAGGCAGAGCATTCCAAGGGTCCACCACCCTCTCAGTGAAAAACCTCCTCCTCTTTCTCACCCTTCCACCTTCCAACTTCAAACCATGCCCCTGGTGATGCCTCCCTGCTTTAGTCTAAAGATCCTCCATGTTTACCCTATTTATTCCCTTGAGGTACTTGAAGACCTCAATCATGTCCCCTGTCTCTCCTCTCCTCCAATGAAAACAGGCAGAGCTCCTCAAGTCTGTCCTCGTAAGTCAAATCCCCAGCCCTCGTGATCATCTTTGTTGCCCTCCTCTGTACCCTCTCCAGGAGCTGTATGTCCCTCTTCAAGTGTGGTCTCCAGTACTGTACACAGTACTCAAGGTGTGGTCTAACCAGTCCATTGTACAGTGGCAGAATCACTTCCTTGCTCCTAGAGGTGATCCCTCTTGCGATGCATCCCAACATCCTGTTTGCCTTGCTAGCTGCTCTCCTGCACTGCTCAGTGTTATTCATACATGTATCCACCATGACCCTAGGTCTTTTCCCTGTTGAGGCTTCCAGCACCTCCCTCCCAGGGTGTACCTGTGTTTAGGGTTTCCACCAAGATGCAACACCTTGCACTTGGTGATATTGAAATTTAATTTCCATGTGGAGCCCAGCTTCCAGGGTGTCCAGGTCCTTGCAGGGCCAACCTCCCTCTTCTCCTCAACTACTGCTCCCATCTTGGAGTCATCCGCAAGAGACCATTTCACACCCTATACCATCCCTGATGTCTGATATGTATGCATTAAACAGGATTGGACCCAGGACCGAGCCCTGTGGTACCCCACTACCAACCTCTGTAGGGTTCGAGAGCTCCCACAGACCACTACTTCTGAGTGCGTTAGCTATCCAGTTTTCAATCCATCTGACCATCAAAGGGCCTACTCCTAACCCCATCAGTTTCTCCACTAGACCATTGTGGGACAGAGTCAAACGCCTTGCTGAAGTCCAAGAATAATACATCCACAGGCTTACCTCTGTCCAGTTCTGATGTTACCCATTCATAGAACTCCACAAGGTTGGTTTGACATGATCTACCTGGCACAAACCCATGCTGCCGACTATCCAGACCTCCCACCTCCTCCAAGTAAACCCCAATCGTTCCTTTAGTATACTCTCCATTAATTTTCCCACCACCGAGGTTAAACTGATGGGTCTATAGTTTCCTGGTACTTCCTTGACCCCCTTTATGGATTGGTACCACATGTGCCTCTCACCAATCCCTAGGTACCCTCCTGTCTCAAGTGACATGTTGAAAAGTTCGCCAGGGTGCAGCCAGTATGTCCGCCAATCTCTATAGTACTGGATGAATGCCATCCGCCCAGGAGATTTGTCTTTCTTTAGGGCCTTGAGGGCAAACCACACCCTTTTGGTGGGATGGCATCATCCGTCCCCTCCACCTTACTGGTCTTTTATCCTTATCCAGATGTGACACCCTGGGGTACCTTTCCCTCCCTTTTGCTCCATTTCTGTTGCTCCCTGATCCCACCTTGCCGCTTCTATCCCCTTTGTGCCTTGCTTTGAGATATCCCATCCCTCCCTAGTGAACACAGAGGCAAGTACTGTTAAATACCTCTGCCTGGTCCCTCGCCTCTTCCACCCACCCTCCTTCTGATCTCAATCTGCTGAGATGGCCCTTAGTTTTTCTCCGCTCCCCAATGTACTGGAAGAACCCTTTCCCTCCATGTATCTCCTGTGCCAGCCGTTG
Organism: Neoceratodus forsteri; assembly: GCA_016271365.2. Taxonomy (NCBI): domain Eukaryota; kingdom Metazoa; phylum Chordata; order Ceratodontiformes; family Ceratodontidae; genus Neoceratodus; species Neoceratodus forsteri. Next base: position 1,317,541,584 of record CM057454.1, read on the forward strand.
CTCTTTACTGGACTTAGCTCCCTCACCATACGGGTGACTTTTCTAGATGCAAGCTGGTACATTTCTTATCCCTATCCCTCTTGTTGTTTTATATTTTTGTAAGCTGCCTTCTTTCTCTGACTGCTACCTGGACCTCACTGGACCACCAGCATGGTTTATGTGACCTTGCTCCTTACGCTTCAACTAGCGCAGATCCTGACTGCCTCATGAAGTCCCCTGCTTTATGACCTCCCATCTCCTTTCCACACTTGTTGTTGAGGTAATCCCTTCAAGTGATCCTTGAGAATATTTCCATGCCCATAAAGTCTGTCTCCTGAAGTCCACTGCCAGTGTCCTAGATCTCACCCCACTCCCCAATGCTTATTTGAAACCAGACAGTATTGTGGTCACTCCCAGTCAGGGGTCCTGTACAACCATGTCCCTTACAGATCCCCATCTGCCAGAACCACATCCAGGACATGCCCTCCCTTGGGCTCCATCACATGCTGTGTTAAGACACATCCTGAAGCCATCCAGCAGCCTCTGCTCCTTGGCCACCTTAAAGGACATGGTTCCCCAGTTTGTACCTGGCATATAGTCCCCCATCAACACCACCTTCCCCTTTTGACCACACTGGGCATGATGTTGTCCAGCAAACCATCCTCTAGAACATCACTCATCCCGGGGGCCTATATGCTCCCAGCTTGACCTTATCTCCTGCTGGGGATGAAGGTGACCCATAAGGCCTCCACGTTTCCCTCTGCCTCTTCTACCAGCAATTTCTATGTCATCTCTAATGAACATAGCCACTCCACCCCTCTGCCCTCCTTTCTATCCTTCCTAAGCATAGTGTACCCTGTACATTTAGGTCCCAGTCATGGTTTTTGTTGGCCCACGTTCGTGACTGCCGCCACATCCACCCCAACAGCATGGCCTGGAACTCTGGCAACTTGTTTCCCAAACTCCTGGCATTTACTAACACTAACCCCCACCCCTTATCCCTGATCCTTTTTGTCGAACCCACCCAGACTCCTTTATACTCCATCCTCCCCTGCTCTTCCTGGAACCTCCACCTCCAGTCTGTTTCCCCCTTCCCCCCCTTGGGCTTGAAGGCTACTCCCCTCATCTGGAGGGGAGGGCTTCTGGTCAGCCCCTCCCTTATCCCTTCCCCCCCTTACAAGTTTAAACCCCACCTTTCTTGTATGTAGTCAGCCATCCCCTGTTTAAGGACTTCCTTCCTTAATGGGGCAAGATGAAACCTGTCCTTGGCATATAGTCCCTTATCCTCCCAAACTCCATTCCAGTTCCCTCAACACCCCAACCCATTCTCTTCATCCCACTTCCTGAGCCATTCATTAACCTCTGTGAGCTTCATTTTTCTCCACTGAGGCCTTTGGTACTGGCAATATCTCCGAAAGGAAATGTTGCATCCATTATCCCAACAGACTCTGGCAAGTTCTTGGAACCTTGCTTGGATTTCCATAATGCTATTTCTCTAGATCATTAGTTCCCAAATGCACCAGGAAACCGGTTTCCTCCACAATCCTAACCATTTCATACACCATGAACTTTGCTCTGTGCACTGTCAGCCCAGAGATACTCACTACCTTCACCTGGCTATGGCATCCATCCCCTGTCCCTCCCAATGGATACCCTTATTCATCGAGTCTCCCAGTAACAGAACCTTAACACGCCATCATCCTTATGGTTACCTCCACTATGCCCTCTCAGCCCCCCTCCCCACTTTATTCATGATCGCACTTCATGGGAGTCTTCCTGCCTTATTAGAGACCCCCTTGTCACCTCCCTTTCTGCCTCCCTTGCTATTTTGCCCACTTAACTCAAAACCCTCTGAATAGGTGTCCCCTTAACCCTCTCTTATCTGAACCATTTATCCTGGCCTGATGGTTTCCCCCCCGCACCCTCATCCCCCTTGTAATAGTACCTGTCTCCAGAGGCTCTCTGTGGGTCCCTTTAGCTAGGGCCCCATCCTTGGTACTGACCTTCCTGCTGAAGGGGTTCCTCTCCACCTCCTTGTCTCCCAGTTCCTCTCCAATCATGCTCTCCTCCTCCTCATGTCTGGAATATGTTGCATCTCCCCATTTGCTTAACATATATGTTTCCCCTTCCCTCTGGGACTATGTCTATCCTTTCCATAGCTGTTCTGTGATGCCCTATGGGTATCTGACTCCTCCCGGCCTCTGTATATGTTTCCTCATTTCCACCAACCCCTTCCTCCCCTCTAGGATGCTTAGTATCTCAAATTTATTGTGACACTCTATGTCAGCCTCCATCAAGTAACCCGAGTTTCCCTGACTGCATCTCTAAACTGACCCTCTTCTTCCTCTTGCACTGTTCACCTTAGGAGCTCCTTCCCACAGTCTGCTGTTTCAGGCTTCTGTACACAGCCCTCCTGACTCTTCCCCTCCAGTCTCCTTGAATTCAGAATTCTCCCCTGTACGCTTTCCCTTAGCATCAACTTCCCTATCTAAGGGTCCTCTGTCCCTAATATCCCCTTCTGCTTGCTGTGGCATAATGTCCTGTAATTTCAGACGTTGCCCCAGCCTCCCCTCAGCCCCACCCTTCTGCTGCCCATATCCACACCCTTATCCTTGGACACCCCCAGCTCCCACAGCTTACTCCTTAACCAATATACCTCACTCCTGATACAAGATAGCTGTCTACAGAGTGGGCAGCCTCCCTCTCCAGGCCCAATTTAGAATTATTGCCATCCCACAGCCTGTGCAGCCTACAACCTTCCGAAGATGCCTGCCATGGTGGAATATGGCCACCCTGATTATCCCTCTGTTTTAATAGCACACCTCTTTCTCAGTCCTTTCCTGGAGTACAGTTTCTCTCTATACTGACTGTAGTTATTTACAAACCCAATTTCAACCCCACCAACAAAGTTCCCAAGTCTCACAAACACATACAGTCCAGTATGTGTTCAGTCCCACTAACAGTGTGTGTAAGCAGACTCCAGGTACCGTATGATGTCACAGGCCCACCAACTCCTGTTGCTTCAAATTTCAGTCCCAAACAGAAATACTCAGCCCTTCAATCCCAACCCCCAGTGGCTTTTCAGTATTTAAGAAAGCCTACAAAACAGGTGGGTGGGAGGCTCTTACCAAACACCAGGCAACAACACATTTAAATTACCTTCTAATTTTCCCTGCCAAACATCTATCCCCAAACCTACAATATCACAGCCCAAGTATCAGTTCAAATTCAAGGTAATAATTTTTAACACATAGAACTAATTTTACTAACAAACTATTCAAATATTTCAGTTTAAAACAAAATATAACTCCTTGCCTCTTTTCTACCAACCTGTTGCTTAAGCTCCCAAGTGAACAAGGAAAGCCACAGTAATTCCTGTTTAAAGACAAGTTAATTGCAGCTAATGTCCCCTCATCCAAACACCAGGCAAACAACACATTTAAATTACCTTCTAATTTTCCCTGCCAAACATCTATCCCCAAACCTACAATATCACAGCCCAAGTATCAGTTCAAATTCAAGGTGTAATAATTTTAACACATAGAACTAATTTCACTAACAAACTATTCAAATATTTCAGTTTAAAACAAAATATAACTCCTGGCCTCTTTTCTACCAACCTGTTGCTTAAGCTCCCAAGTGAACAAGGAAAGCCACAGTAATTCCTGTTTAAAGACAAGTTAATTGCAGCTAATGTCCCCTCCTCCAAACACCAGGCAAACAACACATTTAAATTACCTTCTAATTTTCCCTGCCAAACATCTATCCCCAAACCTACAATATCACAGCCCAAGTATCAGTTCAAATTCAAGGTAATAATTTTAACACATAGAACTAATTTCACTAACAAACTATTCAAATATTTCAGTTTAAAACAAAATATAACTCCTGGCCTCTTTTCTACCAACCTGTTGCTTAAGCTCCAAGTGAACAATGAAAGCCACAGTAATTCCTGTTTAAAGACAAGTTAATTGCAGCTAATGTCCCTCCTCCAAACACCAGGCAAACAACACATTTAAATTACCTTCTAATTTTCCCTGCCAAACATCTATCCCCAAACCTACAATATCACAGCCCAAGTATCAGTTCAAATTCAAGGTAATAATTTTTAACACATAGAACTAATTTCACTAACAAACTATTCAAATATTTCAGTTTAAAACAAAATATAACTCCTGGCCTCTTTTCTACCAACCTGTTGCTTAAGCTCCCAAGTGAACAATTATAATGTACTGTAAACATACACTTTATTGCCGCTTTAGTATACTATGTATATTGCAAAATATATTGATTAAATTCCAAATATATTGAAATAAAGATGGTAAATATTTGTTATTGGAATATTGCCAATATATGTATAAATGTATATATTTTTTTACATTTCAAATGTTTCCTATATTTACAAATACATATAATATACATGTGTAATAAATACTGATATAACTATTAATTTGCCCAGACAAAAACAAAGGAAATTATTTATGATTTACATGTACCTCTATCTGTAAAACTGGAATTCATCTTGTTATTAATAATGGAGATACTTACATTGAATTATTGTTTTATTGTGCAGCTTTAACTCAAACATACATTTTTTACAGTTATACTTACGTATAGAGATGCAGCAAATTTAAAATTTGCCGGCGAAGTGAACACAAAGTGGCCACTTCTCCTTTGCACTTCGCTACGCGGAGTGCCCCATAGGAAAGGCTCACTTCACCTTGTTATTATTACATTGCATTGTCATTCCACCTTAAACGTGAAGTAAGGCAGAGTGACAATAATATTGGTAGCATCCCACCCACGCAGTCACCAGAATGAATGTGCATCCCCAAAGTGCTACTGTCTTGTGTCCAGAAAACTCCCCAGTGCTGAAGAAGTGAAATGAGAGTGTAACAAGAAATGCAAAGTCTCCCAAAATTGATGGTGCACTCAGTCATGCACGCAGTGGTCAGGTCACACACAGAGTCACCAGAATTAATGTGCATCCCCAAAATGCTACTGTCATGTGTCCAGAAAACTTCCCAGTGCTGACAAAGTGAAATGACAGCATAGCAAGAAATGCAATCTCCCAGAATTAGTGGTGCCATAGAAACACACAGACAGATTAAGATTACACTGCACACTCAAGGGATGCATACGAAAAGGCACAATAACACCTAACCAGTGCTTACAAGTCACAAATCCAAATCTGGAAAGGAATACATTTTGCCCGTGGGGGGATTAAAGCATGGCTGTAACAATCCTCTACCAGTAAAGATACCACAAAGCAGTATAAAAAATGAGTGCAGGTGCGGTGGATAGTAGGTTCACACTGCTGCAATTACTCTGTAACACAATAAAAGGTGCATGATTTAATGGCACACATCGCACACACACTCAAGTAATGCGTAGCAAATTGAAAACCTTTAGTAATGTAATCAAATGTTTTAAACAGACAAATTGTACACTGCTGCACAACAACAATCAGCAAAAAAAGTCATGAATTACTGAAAATATTACTGTGTACATTAACACAGTTATACAAGAAAATATCACCAAAACAGAAAGACTGCTCTTTTCTACCAGTTAAATCTGCCTACACCACAAATACGTCCCGCTCCCAAAGCACATTTCACAGTACACAGGCTGTTCTAAATTAACATTCAAAATCCACACACAACAATAAACACTCGATGATATGAGCACAGAAGGGTTTCCTACAATCGATGTACTAAATTTTGAACAAAAAATATTACTCAAAAAAGCATTTTAAACAGCTTTTAGAGGTTTTGAATCACAGAGCTCTCACAGCAAACTGTCTCCAGCTACCACTGCACACACACTACCCAGGCCAGAACTGAGGCTGTGCCGAACAATCTAGAGCCCATGTGGCCTGCAATCCCATGAATAATTGCAGAATTTCATTTGGAGCTCAATTACAGGGTGACGTGAGGCAAATTACATTGATGTCAATGTACTTCACATTAAAATTGGTGGAGAAGTGGTTTCGGGAAGGCAGAATAATGAAAAATCATTGGTTTCAATGGATTTCGCATTCCTCATTATGAAGCGAAGTACTCTGCTTCATATTGTGGAGTTCTCTGCAGATTCCATGTTACTCAGTGAATCATTTCATGGAGCAAATTGGGGCCACTTGGCCCACCATTACTTACAGTACTATAACTCACATGCTGCACGGGAAGGAACGCAAATGCCTATGGCTGTACTTCGTGAGTTGTGATTTGTGACTGCATTTGTGACCATGATGATGAAGAACGTGATTCGGTGTCGACAATGTGAGATAACAAATATGAAAACTCTATTGGGATCATGAATGCCTATGGCTGTACTTCCCCAATGAGCTGTAGCACCAACTCCCTGACTTAAAAACGCTCATTAATGAGTACAATGGCGGGGTGGTGAAGCATGGAGAGATACTACAAAACAGGTTTACAATACATCCAAGTACTAGTCAAAAAATTAGTGTTGCAATTCGTGACATGATCGTGGATAGTGATTTGTGACCATGATGATGAAGAATGTGATTCGGTGTCGACAGTGTGAGATAAACAATATGGCACTGTATTGGGAGGGGGACACAAATACCTACGACTGTACTTCCCCAGTGAGCTATAGCACAAATTCCCTGACTTAAAAACGCTCATTAACGAGTACAATGGCGGGGTGGTGAAGCCTGGAGAGATACTATAAAACAGACTTACAATACATCCAAGTAACTAGAAAAAAAATTAATGTTGTGATTCATGATGTGATCATGAATAGTGATTTGTGACTGCATTTGTGACCGTAATGATGAAGAATGTGATTTGTATCACAACTGACTCGTGATGATGGTCCTGACTTAAAAATGCATATTAATGAGTACAATGTTCATGCAGAATTATGCACCACACCTGTCCAGTACTCTGAAGGGAAGCCAAAGAAACAACTGTGACTTAAGTTACAGATGGAGATTGGACTCTAAAGAAATGCAAATGCACAGACAGATTAAGATTGCACTGCACACTGAAGAGATGCAGATGCAAAGGCACAACACCTAACCAGTGCTCACCATCAGAAATTCAAATCTGGAATGAATACCTTTGCGGTTGAGGCGGGTCATGGGGGGCAGTGTACTGCTGTACCAGTAAAGATACCACAAAGAAGTACAAAAATCATAGAGCTGCAGTGGATAGCAGGTTCACATTGCTGAAATTATTATGTGGCACAATAAAAGGTGTCTGATTCGATGACATGTGTCACACACATACTCGTAAACACACTAAGTAATGTGTAGCAAATTGAAAACTTCAGTAATATAGCCACATATTTTAAACAAACAAAAATTATGCACTGCTGCACCACAACAATCAGCAAAAAATGGCAAGAATTATTGAAAATATTACTGTGTGTACATTACCACAGTTATAAAAGAAAAATATTACCAAAACAGAAAGCAGTGTCTTTTTCTTCAAGTTAATTTACCTACACCACAGATACGCCCTTCCCCCAAAGCACACTTCCACTGTCTCTCAGTACACAGACTGAATGTTGTACATTAACATTCAAAATCCACACACAAACAATAAATGCTCGATAATATGAGCACAGGAGGGTTTCCTATAATCGAAGAACTAAAGTTTCAGCAAAACGAATGACCCAAAAAGGCTTTTTTAGCAGCTTTTAGAAGGTTTGAATCGCAGAGAGTTCTCACAGCAGATTGTCTCCTACAGCTTCCTACACACACTATCCCAAACTGAGGCTGTGCAGAAAAATCTAGAGCCCATGTGACCTGAAATCCCATGAATCACTGCAAAATTCGCCTTTGGGCTTAAAACAAAGCAGTACATTGTTTTTCAATGTACTTAAGCCTTAAAAGACAATTAGGTAGTGGCTTGGGAAGGAGAATGCTATAAGTCAGTTTTCAATGAACTCCGCATTACCCATTATGACACAAAGTACTCCGCTTCACGTTGCGAAGCACTCTGCAAATTCGCCTTCACTCCGCCCACCACTACTTACGTACTGTATATTACTCACCTCTCAAGCTCATGCTTGTTAAAGACTCAGATTGGTATTTATGCCACTCCATTTTGTTTCACTTTTAGGTCAGGGTGAGATCCTACTTGCTTTGTAACTTGTACCTTTCTTTTCAGTCTGTAAGCTAATGTTGCACATCTGAAAGTATTGTAAAACTAGAAATGATCATGATTTTTGACTGATAAACTATGTTTTTGAAATATGCAATTAGTTATGCAAATGTACACATGGAATGAAACTAAGCATTTACAAAAATACATGTAACATATATAAACAAATATATGCAATGTATAAAAATGTATGTAACATATATACAATATATGCATCATACATAAAGATATATGTAGCATATATAATAAATATATATAACATACTGTACAAATAATACAGTATATATTTGGAAATATACTAATAATATATTTCAGACAACATGTTACTAAATAGATTGATATGCTGTCAAGCAATGCATGTGGCAAACTATATGGTTTCAGTATATGCTGAAATACATTGTGTATTATATTGTATTTCACTGAGTCAAGGTATTTCACAGTAAGTGACATGTAGTTTGCATACTATGGGTTAGAAATACATTATGTTGGTATATTTAGAAATATATTTCATAATATACAATATATTATATTGGACAATGTATTTCTCAGTGTATTGACATACATTATCCCATATTTTTCAATATATTGCAATATATTCTATTTTCATAAGGGACACCGAAGCCCCACATTTCTGTTACTGTTTTAAAGGTCCCAGAGTGTGTTCGGTCTCCAGTTATTCCCACCCAGTCCATACTTAAAGGGCATCTTTCATGACATGAGTGCTCACAGCCAGGAAGGACTCTTCCCTGGCTCAGAGTTCAACGCTATCAAAAAAACATTTTTATATGCTGCCACTTTCAAGAGTGAAGGGATCGTATTTGGGTTTTGAGGAGCTGAGCTGCCAATCCCTTCCACATTTCCTGGGTTAGGGACACACCCCATGCTGTTCCATATTTTGACATCACAATGTGCTTGAATGAGGGCATGCTTCATAGGTATGTTTGGAACATGTCCCCCATGCAAGCACATTGGGATATCAGAATATGGAGGAGTGTGGGCCGGGGCATGTCTCTAAACCAGGAAGTGGAAGGGATAAGGGGATCAGCTCCTTAGATCCAAAATACAACCCCTTCACTCCTGAAAGTGACAACATATAACAAGCATTTGTCAATGCCGAATGTTCGCTTGCAGGTATTGCATTGGTGTGTGGCATTTATGCAAGCCCTCCCTCCCCTCCAGTTGTATCCATGTCCCTTTAGCATCCATATCCCAACAGAGTACCCTCTGCAACTCCTCTTGCATCTAATCAACATTCCACCCTCATACTTCTTAAGTGTCTGTCTTAGGAACCCTAACACCCAGGGTGCGCTCAAGGGTATGAGCCTGTATGGAAACTGCACAACTTGCGCTTGTAACACAATCATTCAGTTGAATTATTGCACCAAATTTTCAACATAGGCATTTTGTCACCTCTGGTCATAAACACTGTCACTGCGATTTTCTTAGTGTGTACCGAACACTGATTTCCCACAGCAACCTTGCTATTCTGTGCCCGGAAGTGTGAAAACTCATTTTCGGTCAGGATGTGAAAAATGACAGCTGTACTGTTCATAAGGAGGTGTGGGAAAATGCAAATGTTAAAAATCTGGAGTGAAAATATGACAGATTCGCAAAGTTACGAGTGTGCGTGGAAACTGTGCAATGCACGCTTGTAAACCAGTCATTTTTTTTAATTTTTGCACTGAATTTTCAACATAAGATGTCTGCTCATGAACAGTGTCACTGTGATTTTGTTACTGTGTACCAAACATGACTTCCCAAAATGACCGCAGTATTCTATGCCGGAAGTGCGAAAACACATTTCAGCCAGGATGAGAAAAAATGACAGCTGTACTGGTCATAAGGAGATGTGGGAAAATGGCAATGTTGAAAATCTGGAGTGGAAATATTACAAATTCACGAACTTACAAGTGTGTGTAGAAACTCCGCAATGCATGCTTGTAACACAGCCCTTTTATGGACTTTTGTCACCAAATTTTCAACATAGGCGTTTTAGGACCTCTGCTCATGAACAGTGTTACTGATTGTCTTACTCTGTAGCAAACATTGATTTCCAACAGCGGCCATACTATTTTGCACCAGAAGCACGAAAACACATTTTGGCCAGGATGTGAAAAATGACAGCTGCACTGTTCATAAGGAGGTGTGGAAATATGCCTATGTTTAAACTCTGGAGTGAAAATATTACAAATTCATGAACTTACGAGTGTCGTAGAAACTGCGCAACGCACACTCATAAAACAGTCACTTTTTGGAATTTTTTTACCAAATTTGCAGAATTGGATTTTTGAGAGCCTACCTCATGAACACCAACACTGTCATTTCTTTAATCTGTCCCAAGAGGTGATTCCACACAGTGACCGCAAAAATCAGCAATGACAGCGACTGAATCCATAAGAAGGGGCGTCAAGAACCCCATGTTGAAAATTTGGTGCCAAAATTTAAAAAAATGGCCAAGATATGCACCAAAGTTGAAAAAAACTAATTTATGCCATTATACAGTGTACCGGTAGTTCTTCTGTTCATGGTCGACTTTGAAGAGTGCAGGTGTGTTTCGGGTTAACCGAAGATCATTGCGCTGGGCTCCTGAGGTAAGTATGGGGTGAGGGGGGTGTGGGGAGCTAGATGCACAGAGGGTGGGTGCATGTTTGGGGGGGCAGGGACTCATCGAGGGGCCGGTTTCTTGTTTTACAGGAGAAAAAAAAAAAAGAAAACGGACACTTCTGGCACGCTGGTGTGGGCTCCCAGCGTGCCATCTACATGGGGAAGGGGTGTGCAGAGGGTGGGTGCGGGTTGGTGGGAGTGAGGACAAAAATAAAAAAAAACAATAGGTGCTTTTGGTACACTGGGGTGGGCTCCCAGCGTGCCACCTATGTGTTTGTTGGGGGGGGGCATGGAGCCGGCAGGGATTGGGCACCCCCGCTGGCCATACAGTGTGGGGGGAGCATAAGCATGGATGGGGTGGGCTCCCAGTATACCAACTGGTTGTTTTTGGGGGCTGCAGCTGACGGGGAACTGGGAACCCCTCAGCACACAAGGTGGGGGCCAGGGAGAACAGTGAGGAGGAGTGGGGAGGATATTAGCAGAGGGAGGAAGCAGGAGGGATTTCATGCTGAGCTGTGCATGACAGCAGTTCAGCTGACGTGGTATGCTAATTACATACACCCTACCACCACTGATTGCAGCAGACCTTTTCTAAGAAGTGAAGACCAACACAGCCTAACTGCTGTCATACACAGCTCAGCATGTATTGGTCCGTCAGGGTCGCGCCTGCTACACTGAGCACTGCATTGGGGAGGAAGGTCACACACCTCCAAAAGTCATACTGTTGCAAGACATTCCTTGCGCAAGCGTGCAAGTGAACGTAAAAATGTTTTTTTAGTAGTGTTGAACTCAGAGCCATGTAAGAGTCCTTTGTGGTCTTTGGGGGGCATTCTGTAACAGAACATGAAAGGTGATCTTTAATGGCAAAACTTTCCCAACAGTGAGGAATGAACCAAGAGATGAAGCTGTTTACAACTTGCACACCTCTTAGCCTTTGTGTCTCAGATGCAGTGGAGACCGACATGATGAAACCCAGTTCTGCAGAATTCTGCAGCAGAGTTACTTCAGGAACAGTGGTAGTTTCAATAGGAGTTAATCCCTTTTGTCACGCAGGAAACTGACACTACACACCATCCTGGCAGGCTCTACTGTATGGGAGAATATCCCAAAATAAGGGGAAAAAAAGGCCTGCTTAGGCTTGCTGAGGATTGAAATGCCATGCAGACAGTTTGAGTTTGTGTTCTGATCCAGAGTTCCCACACTGGATGGCAGAGTCCATAAAATGGGTTGAGAAGGTTCAAGGCCTATACGGCTCTCTGATTGGATGAAACAGGTCATATTTCATTCCTGCCTGTACTAACGTACAGTATACGTGGTTCAGGATCTTCTTCACTATGCACTGCACAAAAGAACAGATTTAGGTATGTACATCTGTATAACTACTGTATCTAAGAAGAATTATTTCAGATACATGGCATCCACCATCAGGTTCCCTGATGTCTGGTCGTTAATCAGTATCTTGAGTGATGAACAGACAGTAATAGTCTAGGACATTAGTTTACACTTCCCTGATCTAGAGAGCATACTAAAAGGAGGCATTAACATGCACAGCATTGTTTCTGTACAAACTTTGATACTGCATACTGTGTACTGCATACAGTCTATATTAACAGCATGTAAAAAGTCACTGCAATAAAGCATAACAGACAGCAAGGCATCAAAGACGATGGGGTGTAAAGGTAAGAATTTTGACTGTTGGAGAACTGAGGTGCATCTGCCCCTGCACATTTCCCTGGTGAGGCTTCACCTGAAGTACTGTGCTCAGTTGCAGAGTCTTCGCCTGAAGAAGGACACAGACCACCTGAAGTACTGTGCTCAGTTGTGGAGTCTTCACCTGAAGAAGGACACAGACCACCTGAAGTACTGTGCTCAGTTGCAGAGTCTTCGCCTGAAGAAGGACACAGACCACCTGAAGTACTGTGCTCAGTTGTGGAGTCTTCACCTGAAGAAGGACACAGACCACACGAAGTACTGTGCTCAGTTGTGGAGTCTTCACCTGAAGAAGGACACAGACTACCTGAAGTACTGTGCTCAGTTGCAGAGTCTTCGCCTGAAGGACACAGACCACCTGAAGTACTGTGCTCAGTTGTAGAGTCTTCACCTGAAGAAGGACACAGACCACCTGAAGTACTGTGCTCAGTTGCGGAGTCTTCACCTGAAGAAGGACACAGACCACCTGAAGTACTGTGCTCAGTTCCGGAGTCTTCGCCTGAAGAAGGACACAGATCACCTGAAGTACTGTGCTCAGTTGTGGAGTCTTCGCCTGAAGAAGGACACAGACCACCTGAAGTACTGTGCTCAGTTGCAGAGTCTTCACCTGAAGAAGGACACAGACCACCTGAAGTACTGTGCTCAGTTGCGGAGTCTTCGCCTGAAGAAGGACACAGACCACCTGAAGTACTGTGCTCAGTTGCGGAGTCTTCACCTGAAGAAGGACACAGACCACCTGAAGTACTGTGCTCAGTTGTGGAGTCTTCGCCTGAAGGACACAGACCACCTGAAGTACTGTGCTCAGTTGTGGAGTCTTCGCCTGAAGGACACAGACCACCTGAAGTACTGTGCTCAGTTGTGGAGTCTTCACCTGAAGAAGGACACAGACCACCTGAAGTACTGTGCTCAGTTGTGGAGTCTTCACCTGAAGAAGGACACAGACCACCTGAAGTACTGTGCTCAGTTGCAGAGTCTTCACCTGAAGAAGGACACAGACCACCTGAAGTTGATGCAGAGAAGCATCAACAAGATGATCCAGGGCAATCAGGGCAGATCCTATGAGGATCAGCTAGTGACCCTAAATGTGTACTCACTGGAGGCCAGGCATTGGGGGGGGGCACCATTTGGAGGAAATAGAGACACAGTGATTAGAGGGCATAATTGGAGGCTGGCAGAGATAAGCCCATGAGAGTTCTGAGGAAGTTCTACTTCATGGAGTAGGTGATGGAACTGTGCAACAGATTGCCAGCGTAGGTGTTTGGGGTAGCTACCCTAAACAGGTTTAAACATAGCTGGAACAACTCACGGTAACTAATAGTCCATACATGAGAAAACACTGAATTGAGGGGTGGAAGAGTGGAAGAAGAGTGAAGCAACCCAACGGAACAGTAGATCGGTAGAGTGAGGCAGCACAGTATGGGCAGATTTGATGGACCTTCTGTTGTTCCCCCATTTGCTCCGCACGATTTCAGCCATAAATCAATAATCAATATTCTATGCTTTCTGATATATTTAATCCTTCATTTTGGATCATAATTAGTGCAATTTGTACCAAATAATCACAGTATCTTGTGCTTCTAGTCCATGTTAATTTTCCTACTGCGTAGGTAACTGTAGTGTAGCATTTTAGTCTGTATTTGTTTAGTTTTTGTACCTGTATTCTAACACTATAACCCCTTTCCTTTGTTTTACTCTCAATAGCTACCCCCCCCAATCACACCTGGAAGAGAGTTGGGACTCAGTGTGCCTCACACCTGAACAGAGCTTGGGTTCAGTGTGTCTCACACTGGGAAAACACTTTGAACAGGGTGTGCCTCACACCTGGAAGAGAGCTTGGGCTCAGTGTGCCTCACTCCTGAAAAAGAGCTTGGGTTCAATGTGCCTCACTCCTGGAAGAGAGCTCAGGCTCAATGTGCCTCACTTCTGGAAGAGATCCTGGGATCAGTGTGTCTCACTCCTGGAAGAGATCCTGGGATCAGTGTGCCTCACTCCTGGAAGAGATCTTGGGATGAGTGTGCCTTACTCCTGAAAGAGAGTTTGGGCTCAGTGTTCCTCATTCCTAGAAGAGAGCTTGGGTTCTATGTGCCTCACTCCTGGAACAAAACTTGGGTTCAATGTGCCTCACTCCTCGAAGAAATCCTTGGATCAGTGTGTCTCATAAATGGAAGAGAGACTGGGATCAATGTGCCTCACTCCTGGAAGAGATTCTGGGATCAGTATGTCTCACACTAGAGCTGTGTGGAATTTTCGAATCCTGACAGAACAGAATTCCGCAGAATTTCAGAAAATACCTCCTATTTCTGCCGGAATTCTGTCAGTAGCAGAATTCTGACATTTTGAAAGCAGAATGTTTTCCGTTGGTCAGTAATGAGCAGTTTACATTAACCGTAGATTCATTTTCTGCAATCCTTTTTTATGTGATCTGTGAAAAGCTATTCTACAGTTTACATAGACATGATTTTCAGAATTCTGTTCAATAAAAAAAAATCCAAAAAAGCATTCCAGAAAGCAGAATTGCATTTCTGCAAATATTCCACTGGTGGAACACACACACAAAATTCTGAGGCATAAATTGTAGCTCTGCCTCTTTATAACAAACACAAGCAAAATGGTAATGGAAGCAAAGTCTGTGACATCATTCAAACTGGGATGGGACCAGACTAAAGCAGGCTCAACAGCAACAGGAGCAGTAGAAGGCATTAGGCAGAAAGGGGGGGTAGGTCCTGGGATCTGAGAAGGTCCAAGGAAGACATGGGAAGACTAGATGGACGCTTGGTCTCCTTCTGCTGTATTTTTTGCATGTTTCTATAGAAATTTAACGACCCCCTCCAAACAGAAAGCAAGGATACTGGGACAGGCACTGGAAAGCCCCCCCCCCAACACACACATACCCACATATTGAAAAAGAATGAGGTACAAATCTTTGTTTACTACTTTGCTACACAGTGAACATAATTGTAACAAAAACAAACAGCAAGCATATTAGGGCATGGTGCACGAAGGTCAGTCTCCCCCCAGACACACACACATACACACATGAAATGCACAAAATCTTGAGGCATAGATCTCAATTCTACTTCTTTATAACTAATATAAATTTACCTAACCCCCTTCCAAACTTCTCTGATGGCTGTGCCAAAAAAACAAGCATTAGGACAGTCTAAAATGTATATTTCACCAGTGGACTTTTAGTGATATTACAATTTTGCTTCCATAAAATTTTGTGGAATTTCCATGAACATTTCACAAAATGTCACCAAACTTGTAATTTCAGTTATTTCCATCTACTTTAAAATTTATTTGTCCTAGCCAGCCAGCTGGCACAGTGGTAGCAAAACCACTTGTGACGCCAAAACCCTGGGTTTGGGACCAAACTCATAGTGTTGGGGGGTCAGCTGGTGGGGCGGGGGAACAGAGGACTGAGTGTTCACATGACTGCTGTCCTACTCTGGAGTGAGAGTGGAGCAATGCCTGGAGCAGCACTGTCCCCTAGCAGAGGCTAGGAACTAGGGCACCAGGCCAGCAGAGCAGTGGCAGACACCGGGCGTGTCACGCATGGGATTGGCACTGACATCATTACACACCTCTCCTCAAAGCCTCAGTGGGAGTTAGGAGACACTGAAAAAGGCAAAAAACACACCTGACTGGCACAGATGACTGCCCTCCCTCACAGACTTGCACCTGATGACTTGGGCTGGGCCGCACGGCCCTTGGACTGGCAGCTTGTGGATGCTCCTCATAACCCATCGTGGGGGGGGGTAAGCCTCAGGAGAGAAGACCAGGTATGTCCCAGGAGAAGATGGGATGACAGGACTGGGAAGGGGCAAGAAGGAAAATGTGATAGCAAAAAAAAAAAGTGTTTTTCTAAACTGTACCAAATGTGGTATGGTGACTGTACCCATCCCCATGGAGAGTACATCAAAGTTGCAGATTTCAGTCTTTATAAGTGACTGAGTTATAAGCCTCCAAACATTTGGGAATTTTCAAAATGACAAGTTGCAAGTACATAAACTGCAGAATTGTAAGCCCTTATAACTTTACAACTAGAGAAAGGAATAGCACCAATTTTCTTAGCTTCATTGACCCTAAAAAGTTTGTGTGCCAACTCTCTAATCTCTTGCTCAAAGCTTGGCCAGGATATAAGCAGACACAGTTTGCAAAATAACATCAGTTTAATTTCATGAGTTTTTGTGAAATTGTGTATTTCTGTAATACTTTTGTCAAATCCATACATTTTGCCCTTGTCATACACTTGAGTTGCCATTGTAGGGAAAGGTAACGGCTACATGAAGTGGCAATGAGATAGCATTCTTCAGAGGCTCCATAGTAAAAGTATAGTGGTGCCAAGTGTCAGGCCACTATCTTGAGTGATGAACCATGGAGAATAGTTGTGGACATCAACATGCAGTCATTTTTGCAATATGCCACTTAAACCCCCAGCGCTCACTGACTAAATGACTTGTGGGAGCACATACATGTGCAGCATTGTTTCTGCACAGCGCCACCTGCTGACTCTAACAACCCCTTAGATAACAATGTATATTTTTACTTTTTGAAAACAGTAGCATCAAGTGATGCCAAGCATTACAACTAATTGTGATTTAGGCCATTGTGACAGAAGTATCTGGATTTCTTCAGTCACGATGGAGCATAAGGCTGGACTTCACTGTTGCAAGAGCGTTAGGGGGCACTGCAGTGCCATGGTGTTAATGCAGGTAAGGTGATGTTCCTGCCTGCAGTACAAGTCAGATGATTGTGATCTATAGCTAACCCAAGATGGAGTGATGTTCTGCAAAGAGGGAAGTGGTAGGGTCATGTGAATGGAAAAGGAAGGCAAGGGAATTTGAACCATAGGATATGGGAGGTGTAGCTATAGTAGTGCAGGGGTCGCCAGTGGCAGAAACTAAATGCAAAGGTTCACCAAGAAATGGCAGCTGGGCTAAGTAGTAAAAAAAACAGTAGGCTGCCAGTTGGTGCAGAAAGTATTCAGGGACAATTCTCACCTGATAGCAGGACATATTAGAATAGCACCCCAAAAAAATTGACTGCACTGAGCACCAAGTACATTTAGAATTCCAAAACCACAAAGCCAGGCTCACTGACATAGATTGCTAAAAAATCCAAAAAGATATTGGAAAATATAAACATTTATTAAGTATAATTTTCATAGCAAGCAGTAGCATCTCCTTATTGCGGCAGGGGTGGGGAGTGAGCAGCAATTGGCAGATTCCACTGCTTGATATGTAAATTATACTTCAATAAAGTTTTATTTTTTCCAAAATCTTTTTGGATTTTTTTAGCAATTCATGTCAGTGAGGTCCACTTTGTGGTTTTGGAATGACTGTATTTTTTGCTGAGGCCCCTGCCACAAGGTACCAGTGCTACCTTATGGTGTTTTGTGAAGTACGTTTAGAAGTCTGGAACTTAGAAGAACTTGCAGAGACCTGATGGGAAGAAAATGACTGGAGAACCAAGAAGGAGAAATTCTAACTATTCCAAAATGGTAAGTCCTACAGGAAATGGAGTGTCTTTCTTTTGAAGTGAATTGCTTATCTGTGAAAAACAAGGAGGAAATCAGAGTAAAAAGCAGGTCCACAGAGTCCATCTGGTCAGACTCTGAGAAAAAGCAGGGGGGACAAAACAGTCACCCAGCAGAAAGCTCAGTACAGCTAAATGGAGTCAGTGGTGAAAGGTGCTTTATGAAAGGTACATTCCACAAGTGGAATTCTACTGGAATTACCGATTATGTTTCCATGAGTTTTTGAGCAAATTTGCCGATTAGTAATTTATGAAATGTGCTAAATAGATGTTAACCTATTAAACAACTTTTATCCAGCTCTTTTAGATTTTTTTATTTTATTTATTTAGTTTTTGTTGACCAGGTAAGTGCACTAGACAAGCTCTGCCTATTTTCAGGCACGACCCGGGGGAGGGGGATACAAATGAATGCCAACTGACCTTGAACCAGATTAAGCTGTTGGTGGTATTTTTAGTGAATGAGGGAAATTTGGCCAGGACACCAGGGAAATTCCCCTACTCTTTTATTAGGGGGGGGTTATTTTTTCAGTATGTCTAGTAAGTTTTGAGTCTATTGCAATGTTAGTTTTGTATTTTATGTATGATGGCATATGTATTTTGTTTCAAGTAATTTGCTTTTGCTTTTGTGTATTATTTGACTGTATTTTACTTTCCAACTTTAATAAAAAATTCCCCTACTCTTTTCGATAAGTGCCATGGGATCCTTAACATCCACCTGAACTACCACCAATCCAGGCAGATGGGACCTCGGTTTAACGTCTCATCTGAAAGACAGCACCTCAGAAGTGCAGCACCCCTCTCGTGCTGCACTACAGTGTCAGTACTGGGATATTAACTCAAATGCCAGATGTGAGAACTGAACCCACAGCCCTCTGATCTCCCGGCCTCAGAGGCGAATGTGCTACCTACTGAGCCACTGAGATTCCAGGGCCTATATACTTTAGGTATGCATGCCAAATTTGGGGTATATACAGTACCTGAAAATAACAGAGCTACAAACATCCAAATATTTTGGACATTCTTTTTTATCTCAGTCTCTCTCCATTGACCCCCTTCTGCCTGTTGACCCCTAGCCCTGTCGCCCACTAAACCCAGGTCTTACCCCATCTGCTGCTTCCTACCACCATGGGTGAGCCGGTGCTCAGGATCTGGTGCGGGGCCTGCAGCGTTGCTGGCATCATCCTGTTAGCAGCAGTGTTTTTTCTCTCCTACTCTCCACAACCTGGGCTGGAATGAATGCTACGGTGTACATGTACTGCATTAAGAGAGACTGTACACCTTTGTGCCTGCTCCCAGTCAACGAGGTTCATAACTGCTGCTGTGCCTCCTAACCTCTGCTAGGAGGCATCCAAGCAGCTGTACATGCTGTCCCATGGAGGAGAACCATACATGGACACTCAGTCCTCCTTTCCCTAGTCAGTCCATGAAAGATCCTGGTCTGTTCTCTAACCCAGATCACCAGCATAACAGGAGGTAAGGCATCCGGGGCCTCAGCCCTCCTCACCACGGGGCCAGCATATTTTTCACACAATTTAACAAATAATTAAACTGTGAAATTATGAACGCCTGTAATTTACAATTTACTTAACCAACAACATCCCTATTTACCAGTTTCTAAGACTCTCCCAAGGAAGTGTGTGTATAAATTTTAAAATGATCCAACTCCAAAGTTGTAAGCAGAGAAATGGTTATGGAAATGCTCACAAAAATAATAAATTGTTAGATTTTGAGCTCCTATTAGCTCCAGTCCCCTCATTCAAATGCCACAAAACCTGGCAGCCCATCCTGGCCACTTATACAGAATCTGCATGCCAAATTACTGGTTTCTAGCTATAGTAATCACTGGGGTATGACCAATTAAAGAATTTCAAAAAACTTCATGACATTTCTATGAAAGAGGAATTTTCTAATTTTGCCCAGACCTAATAGGAAAGAAAGTAACTGTAATCCAGGTGCTGTGTACCAACTGGCTACTACCCCTGCCTGATGACCGCAATACAGGTTGAGGGGACTGGACTCTCGTTCTGATGGAAAACAGGGGTTCATTACCATGGCTCCACCCAGGGTAAAAGGATAAGTGGGTCAGAAGACAAGCTAGCACATCCTCTGGGATGCTGTACCTATCCGCCCAGTGGTCCCACACATGGACTAACATGCAACAGTTCAATGAGGGGAAGTCATACAATTAGTGGCTATACGTAATAATATGCTCACACTGGCTACACTTACTAAACTGGTTCTGTCTATTGCTGAGCCCCCCAGTTACCTGTGGAGAATAGCGAGCAACAACAGCAATACGCTTTAAAGTTAGACACAGTAATGTTGCACCCTGTAATAATATGCTCATGGACAGTGCTAACAACAATAAACCCTTTTTATTATGGGGTATGTGGGAGAAACAAAGGATTGAAATTGAAGGCTTGACAACACATTCAACAACAGAAACTTATAGCCCCATTAGATACTCCCACTTAACTTCACTGGGTACTTAGTCTTAAATCGTTTCAGGCCTGGCACAAGTTTCTGCCGGTTGCCAGCGTTAGTGCACATAAACAAAAGGTTTGATTTGACTCTTAAACCATGCAACTGTGCAAGAACATCAAAAATACACATGGCTGAACTTTAAAGCAAACTGGTATTTGTAATCCCAAGCCTGATAGCCTGCAGTGCATTTCAAAGGCGACTTGGCAAATGCTGTTGCAGAGCTAGCCCTGAAAGTACTCACGTACAGATGAATATCTTGGTTAAGTAATGTGTGATGAGCTTCTTTACGCAGGCTTGAACCTCTGGAA
Organism: Neoceratodus forsteri; assembly: GCA_016271365.2. Classification (NCBI taxonomy): domain Eukaryota; kingdom Metazoa; phylum Chordata; order Ceratodontiformes; family Ceratodontidae; genus Neoceratodus; species Neoceratodus forsteri. The sequence goes on from CM057454.1 coordinate 1,317,562,339, forward strand.
CATTTGGTTCCAGCTTCTGGCTTCTGGAATGGGAACCAGCACAAAGGAACCCAAGCTAGCAAGACTTACTCCCACATCGGGGCATGTCCTTGAGGTGGCCGCAACCTGTAGCAATGCACGCTGTGTTAGGGCTGATTCTCTAAAGAGGGCTGGAAGAAGATGTAGCTGTAGGATATAGGATACAGACTCTGAAACAGTTTTCTCTGGCGATCAGGATACAGTTTATAACCACTGGCTGAGCAAACAAGTTAATGTCCTGAAACGTTTGCCTCTGGAACCAGGATTCAGTCTCTGAAATATTTGCCTCTGAACACTGGCTTTTTGCAGCTTCACTCCACATTCCACCCGGGAACAGTTTCATTCAGTTTACCAAATTCTGGTAGTTTTGCATTGGCTTATACAGTCAGTATCAGTACAGTTCAGACAATAAGGCCTATTTGGTTGAGCAGGTAAGCCCTGAACCTTGGGCTGAGAGACAAACAGTGAAGCTCTCTTTCTCCTTAACAGCTTCTGGCAACTGCCCCATTCAAACAGTCCTTCCCTGACTGGAAATTGCAATATTGTAATCCGACTGGTAAATGAGGCTGTCAATCACAGTTCTGACTTTCCAATTGGCCATTACAAGGCACCAAGCACACAGTCCTTAATTCTCCCCAGCAGCTATAGCTAAGGACCCATTTGGATCCTTTGAGTTCTGCATAGATGAAACAGAATGATCAGAGTATCAAGATGGCTGCCAATGGGCAGCCAAGTAGAAGTTCATTGTATAAACAATCTGTTCAGTTTTAAAATCAAACATTAACGACATTCAATAGGGCTCCCTCTGCGCTATTATACAGTGCAAGAGTGGAGTCTGAAAGAGCTTTCCTTAGCTGATCACAAGCACCAAAGCACTCTGCCCCAGCATGGGCTATGAACACTATATACAGTTACAGAGCCCTTAAGGCTACAAACGCAAAAGTGCCAGATCGCACATTTGTGCAGGAGCTGTGCGCAAACAGTTATTTACAGGGATGATGCCCCAAACTGGATATTAGCCCAGGTTCAAGAGGGAAGAACACTAGGACTGGAGCAAGGCCAGACGGAGGGCAAAAGGGGTGCCCGGGGGATAACTTAAAGTAAGCCCCACCTCTTGGGGCGGGCATTACGTAACCCCCACAAGCATATATACAGGCTCAAAAAAAAACTGATTCTCAAATAATAATTTCATAATAAAAGAATTTTAGCTAACCCTCTTTCCAAACAAAAAGCAAGCATGTTAGAGAATGATAAAGAAAAGTCCCCCCCCCCCACAACTCACACACAGACACAAACAAAGCCTGAGACAAAATCTCACATCTGTTGCTTAATTAATAACAGAATTTTAGGAATTCCCTTATCAAACAACAAGCATTGGTCAACGTCAGTTATGTTTGTTCGCAGTTTATGTTGTGAACTTGTGCTTAGTGCAAGAACCACAAATGCAAGCAGTGCTGCTGCTATAGTACAACTGCCACCCAGCACCACAGTACCAGAGCCAGTGCTGCTAGTATTGCTGGTGGGAATCAGGCTTGCGAGACAGTACAAGTGACATTGAGTGGCATGTTATTAGAACCGGTGCTGCTCAGAAATGGGCCTACCTAAAACTGAGTTTCCTCAATAAACTTGAGGCAATTTGAATATTCTACCTAGATTACTATACCCGCTGCAGACCCTTCCAGTATTCCCAGACCTGTGTTACTTCCAGTCTTGGAATAAGATGTCTTCCAGATTTATCTGGGATGGGTGGAGGCGCAGAGGTCATTTCACTATCCTTCAACTGCCTCGTGAGCAAACTGGAGTGAACCTGCCTAACATGAAACGACATGCCCAGGCAGCTCACATCCGCATAATTTGTTTATGGACCTCTGACATTTACAAGGTCCACTGGAAGGCCATGGAATTTGCTCTCCATGATCTTCATGAGATTTACAAAATTCTATGCAGACCGGCCGGGTATCTGCCTTTTCACAAATGTTATAAATGCACAGTAGAGATGCTGAAGGTCTAGCGTCTAATTTGTTTGAGGATTATTGGAATGGATTGGTATAGATGGTTCCAGTCCAAAAGCAGGGCTCACAATAACTCACTGGTCCAAGTGGATGGACCCCTTTCTCTGTAGAGGGAATACAGGAGGGCTGCGATATCTTCCATTAGGCATGGTGAAGCCTCCCCTTATATGTCTCTCCTCAAGACCAGAACTCCCTCAAGGTGTCTGTGTGCATCCTCAGTCCCCCTGGGATATCTCAAAAGCTTCCTCAGCTATGGGTAGCAGAGCGTTATCTGTAGCTGCTCCCACTCTGTGGAACAGAATCCCCACGCCCCTCCGCTCTCTGGACATCAGTGCCACTTTCAAGACACGTCTCAAATCCTGGCTGCTTGATGAGACCACATGCCATTGCTAGCTTGGATAACCCCCCCTTCCCACCCACCTTTCTGACTTTTCCGTCTTGGGCTGCTTTAGCCTCCCCTGCCCTCTCTCATTTCTTTGGACTCCTGTCTTACTTCACTCATTACCTGCTTCTTGGGCTGTCCCACTTGGCTACTGTCTTGTATGTTTTTTTTTACATCATACATTAATTTGCACTGGCCACTTATGCTTTGTAAATAATTGTATAATAATTGTTGCTTATCGTGATGTACTGATTGTTTTTTCAGCCTCTCATTAATTTTACTTTCCTATGTCACTTTCTTTGTACACCAATGATTTCTGTATATCCACATGGCTTGCAGTCATTGTATAACTTGTCACTACCTCTGTAACTACCGCCTGTGTGGCCCGGGTTGTACCTGATAACGGCCCCCTGGATCAGTGCACTTACCCAGTTACCAAAGACTTAAATAAATAAATAATAAATAAATGGTGAATATCACAGGCATGCTGTCCTTCCAAAATCTGCAAGACCTCTATCATTTACTTCTAACTGATCAATCTTACTTTGAAGGGGCTCTTGCAGCAGGCAGTAACCAAAAGGACTGAGCCACCAGGCACTAGGGCCACACATAAAAATTATAGCTAGCAGTATTCAGTGGGGGACCACCCCGACATCGGCACGCTGACATCCAACCTATGGTATAAAAGGGGTGCCCCCCCCAGCCCATAACCAGTTATTTTCCTGCTGTTGACCCACACAATTCAGACCTCCATGGACTCCTGCTTCTAGTCAACCACCATTTTCATCTCATTTTGACCAAGATTTATTGTCATAATTTACAGTTTGTCTTTAATATTCTTCACATTCCTGTATGTCTTCTCCTCCAGTAATGTCTTCTGACTGGCGAACAAAGTGTGTCTGCGGCATGCACGTCCCCGCTAAGGATGGCCACTCCTCGTGCCTGCTCTGCCTAGGCTTTAAGCACATCACTGAGGCCTGCCAGCACTGCCAGGAGTTTAACCAGGCCACACAGAGACACTGCTCAAAGACCCTTCAAGCTTTCCTTCTACAGCAGAAGTTAGCGAAGATGGAGAAGGAGCTCCAGGGCAAAAGCTCTTCTTCCTCTCTCCCCGGCCTCCAGGGATTCTACTTCTTCTTCCCTCAAAGAGAAGTTGTCAAGCAGGAAGCACAGGCACTGGGACAAGGATAGGGATCGGCCCTTGTCAGCTTCCCACTCCAGGGCACCGCACAACTCGATGGCCGCTTCTGGATCTTCCTCCCATGGGAGGTTGGTCACTCCTTCACCGGCAACCTTCACTCCATCTGGGTTGCCGTGTCTTCACCTCCTGCCCTCACCATCATCTTGGCTCTTCTGAGCTTCAGACATCATCCCCAGCCCCAAAGCCTCTGAAGCCCAGGCCTCTTTTCCCTATGGGTTCTCAACCAGGTGGCTCGACTGGCTCTTTGGATGGTGGGTCTCAGCTTTCTGGCCCTCCAGTCTTGGCATTACCTACATCGGTCTTGCATTCAGGCACTGACACCTTTAAGCAACCCCTGGAGCATGCGCTTACCTCCCCCTGAAGGGTGACACCACTGTCTCCAATGGGGGCTTTCTCCCCTACACAGGTGACCCCTGCGCAGGTAGTGTTGCCTGATTGGCATCATTCCCCTTCTCCTCAGGTGACGCTGGCCACACCGGCATCAACCCCTGTGATGCCTTCACCGTCATTGGTTATACATCAGTTGGCACTGGTCACCCCTTCAGGATGGCCACAACCAATGCCTGCTACAGTGATGCTAGGTTCTTCGAGACTGATGCTGGCTAGCCCTTCACTGCAGGAGCTGTGATCCAGTCATTCCCTTCCTCAGGGATTGACAACGGAACCTAAGAAGCCTTAGGGACGAACACTGGAGGATCCTACACCTTCCCACCCAGTGCTGCCTCCCCTTCCACTGCACTTGGACTACATCACCTTGGGGGTTCCTGCAGAGCAGGAACCCTAGAAGAGGCCTCCTGCTCCACCTCCAAGGGAACCTTCACCCTCACTGGTCCGGGCCCTTCCTTCCACTCCCCAGTCTCCCAGGGATAGGGAGGACTGATGTGAGAAGGATTTCCATCCACCAATGCAGGTCCCAGACTGAATTATCCAGGGGGATTCCTCCTCAGAGGAGGAGGATGACTTCGAGGATTCCCAGTTACTTTCTGAACCTGAGGAACCTAGGGATACCCCCAGATCCCCTCCTGATGATCCAACTCTCCTGGACATCATGAGGCACATTCAGTCCCCCATTGGCTGGGACTTTGAGGAACTGGACCCAGAACATCGATGCCTGGTAACCTGCCTCCAATAGGAGTGCACTCTACCCATGGTTATACCCCCCCCTTATTGACTCCTTTGAGGATATCAACAGGTCTGCCTGGAATCACCTATCTTCCACCCCGGCCCTGCCTAAGGCAGTGGACAGACTTTACCATGCCCCCAAAGACAAGCCATATTTATGGGGAGCATCCTGTAGCTGACTCAGTGGTCATGAATGCTGCTCATGACCATACTAAGAGACCCAGGCACCTTAGAATGCACCCTCAAGACAAGGAGTTTCATCAGGTGGATTTTTGTGTGAGGTCAAGCACTGTAAGTGCAGAGAGGCTAAATAATATTTTATTGCAGGACCCTTGGATATGAACCCTGATGGCTGAAATAGACTCATGAGGGAATTGCTGGAAATGTTTAAATGGACTCCCAGAATGTGGATGCATAACTCTCCAGAAGAGAAGAGCTGACACGTGACTTTTCTATCAGCAAAAGCAAGTAGTGACGTTATAACTAAGGGTACCTATGGTGAGCCCAGATAAGAATACATAGGATTAAGCACTTGGAGTGCTTTATACTGGACACTGGTATTTCTGTGCCACCACAAAAGAACTCACACTGAAGTGAGTGGAATTTTACTGGCAGTGTAAATTTTGTTAACATGCTGATGCCTTTCATGGAAACTGAATTCTGTAATACTTATTTTTTCCTGAATGATTTTAACCTAGACTATAGCACTAAGCTCCCTACTCTGAAATAGAAGCCTTAAGCAGGACTCCTGAAAGTACTGTTTTTAGCCGCCAAATGGCTGATATACTAGCCATGATGTTGATGCCGGTTTAGCCGTAGTTGGAGGCTGGTATGTGGTATTTCCTCCAACAGGTGCCGTTTTTTAATATTCTTTACTGTTTCTACATGTAGTGACCTTTTTAGTGGGTCTCACAATGATGCTTTTAAGAATAACCCATGGAGTTTGAACATTTTTTTATCTTTTTTCTTTTCATTTGTCTTCTTTATAAATTGATAGCTTTTTGAATATTGACTCCTGAATATAAATGGAGTCTTTTCACCCCATTTGTTATGGACTCCTGAGTACAATGGAGCCATAATTTTGTACAATAGGAATTTAGTTTTGTTTTATGTTAAATACTGTAGGCATGGTTTATTGTCTTATACATCGAGTAATATTAGACTATTTTTGTAAATATTTTCTTACAACATACAATGCATATGAGGGACATTCGGCATTATCCTAAGGAGAGCTATAAAAGTATAGTTGGGAAATTGTCATGGCCTCTTTGGTTAGGCTTTTAAAGAAGGAGGGGGTCTGGGACAAACCATTAGAATGTCAGGCACTGATTGCCAATATAACGCTGTAAGATGCAATAGAGTCAAGCCATACAAAGGCAAAAGTACTGGACTTCAGGAGGGCCGACTTTGCCAAAATGGGTGAGTGCCTAAGGAATGCACTAGCAAATGGGCAGGAAGGAGGGGTGGAAGAACAATGGGGAATAATAAAAACTGCCATCACAGAGGTAACAAGCCTTTGTGTGAAGCAAATAAACAAAACAAAACGATGTAAGAAACCACTATGATTTTCAAAGGAGGTGGCAGTGAAGGTTCAAGAGAAAAAGAAAGCATTCAGAAAGTACAAGGAATCACAGAAAGAGCAGGACAAAGAATTGTATCAGTTAAAGCAAAAGGAAGCTGGGAAGGCAGTCAGAACAGCAAAGGCCCGAACTGAGGAAAAGATAGCCAACTCAGTTAAGAAGGGGGATAAAACCTTTTTTAGGTACATCAGGGTGCAATGAAGACTAAGGAGGGATAGTGAGGCTTAATAAAGGGGAGGGGTGGGCAGAAGGTGACTGTGAAAAGGCAGAGATACTAAACAAATATTTTTGCTCAGTATTTACAAATGAAGAGGGGGAGGTACCTAAAACAAACAATAGAAACACTCTGGATACAGAAGTTGATACCAGCCCATTTACAGAAGAAAGGGTTCTGAAAGAACTATTAAAACTGAAGGTGGACAAAGCAATGGGGCCTGATGGGATTCAACCCAGAATTATAGAAGAACTAAGGGTAGAACTAGTGACACCACTGACTACCCTCTTTAATAAATCATGGGAGGATGGGGTGGTACCTGAGGACTGGAGGAGGGCAGATGTGATTCCCCTTCACAAAAGTGGGAGCAGGGCAGAAGCAGGAAACTACAGACCTGTTAGTTTAACCTCAGTGATAGAGAAAATGATGGAATCACTTCTGAAGGAAAGAATTGTCGAGTACCTAGAGGCCAGAGAGGCACAGGACCCAAGGCAGCATGGATTCACAGCGGGAAGGTCATGCCAGATGAATCTAATAGATTTCTTTGACTGGGTGACCAAAGTAGTAGATCAGGAAGGGGCTATGGACATGGCCTACCTAGACTTTATAAGGTATTTGACTCAGTCCCACACAAAAGATTAATATACAAGTTAGCCAGCCTGGGAGTGGGTCCCAAGATGATAGCCTGGTAAAGAATTGGCTGAGAATAGGACACAGAGAGTAATAGTAAATGGAGTCCACTTGAGGAAAGGGGGTACTAGTGGGTGCCGAGGGTTCAGTATTAGGATCGGTCCTCTTCAATGTCTTTGTAAGTGACATTGCAGAGGGACTGGAAGAAAAAGTATGTCTCTTTGCAGATGACACAAAGATCTGCAACAGAGTTGATGCACAAGGTGGGGTGGAAAGGGATGAGAAGGACTTGGCAAGGTTAGAGGAATGGTCAAATGCATGGCAGCTTAGATCTAATGCTAAGAAGTGCAAGGTAATGCAACTGGGAAACAAAACCCAGGGAAGAGTACACAGTGGGGGTGAGATACTAACAACAACAAAATGGAAAGGACCTGGGGTAGTCATTTCAGATGACTTAAAGGTGAGCAAGCAATAGGAGAGGGCAGTAAGAGGGTTGGGGATACTGGGATGCATAGGGAGAGGCATCACCAGTAGAAAAACAGGAAGTTGTTATCCTCTGTACAGACAGCTGGTGAGACCCCATCTGGAGTACTGTGTGCAGTTCTGGAGACCCAATCTCCGCAAGGACATAGACAAGATGGAAGCTGTCCAGAGGAGGGCAACTAAAATGGTGCAGAGTCTGCACCGGAAGACATATGAAGAGAGACTAAAGGAGGTTAATATGTATAGCCTCGAGGAAAGGAGGGAGAGGGGGGACATGATAGAAACTGTCAAGTACCTCAAGGGAATCAACAAAGTCCAAGAGGGTAGCATCTTTCAAAAAAAGAGGTGTGCAAGAACAAAGAGGCACAATTTGAAGATAGAGGGGGTGCGGCTCAGAGGTAATGTAAGGAATATTTTTTTTCACAGAAAGGGTTGTGGATGCATGGAACAGCCTTCCGGAGGAGGTTGTGGAGTCAAAAACAGTGGCTGAATTCAAGCATGCATGGGACAGCCATAAGGCAATTCTAGGGGTTGGGGGTAAAAAGAAGTAGGCTGCTGGTTAACTAGGATCTGCAGCTTATCCATTAGGTAGGGAAATGGGCAGACTGGGTGGGCCAAGCGGTCCTTATCTGCCGTCAAATTCTATGTTTCTATGTTAAGATGGAAACCATTAGTCTGTGATAAGATAATGCAGAATTAGGGCATGACCAGATTTGTTGACATTTAGAGGGCAGTGCTGTTCTGAAGCAATCTTTTCCGTGCAACTTATTGGAGACAAGTGACGATTATGGGCCTAGAAGCCCATTTTGGCTTAAAGGAAAGCTCACCCAATTAGGGATAAGCAAGTAATAAAAACCTAGTCCCAGGTGCTACCATTAGGTTTGATTTGGGAGAGTTATTGGAACTTTAGCCCTCTTTTATCTGGCTTTCCTATTTGGTGTAGCTTTATAAGGTGCATGTGATTATTGCAGCTTGGAATCCTCAGAAGGATTATGGCTGGCTTTTGGTTGCTGATAAATAGTGGGAGGGCTGGATTATTACTCTGGATTAATAGTTTTTTCAAGTTGCCTGACTCTTTTTACATATCTGGACAAGTTTGCATAAAAGAATGAACCCTAGGGAGAAATGGATACTCCAAATGGAGATGTAGCAATGCTGTACCTTGAATGTGACTGTTTTCATGAAATTGTAATCATGCTTGATTTACACAGTATAAAGTATAATTTCAAGCGATTGTTTCTGGAAAACTTTGTAAACATTTTTATAAGTCTGTATGTCTTGTAAAGGCTTACTGTGCCGAACAATAAATTTCTTGAACATAGAACCTGTTCCCGTAAAATAAAGGGGAAAGGATTTCTAGTCAGATGTCTTTCTGGCCGGAAAGAAGACCTGCAACCGGAGACAATTTTTGGATCTCAGCCACCTGAACCTATTTATAGAATACAAACACTTCAGGATGGTTACCATTCAGGGTCTTCTACCCCTCCTTCATCAAGGAGATTGGCTTTATTCTCTGGATACGCAGGATGCCTACCTCCACTTCTAGGTGTTCCAGCCTCACAGAAGGTTCCTATGCTTTTGCTTTCAGGAGAACTATTACCAGTTCAGGGCCCTTCCCTTTGGCCTTTCCTCAGCACCTCGGGTCATCATCATGTGCCTGGCAGTAATGGCTGTGGACCTCAGAAGACAGGGTCTTTACGTCTTTCCCTATCTTGAAGATGGTCTCTTCACAGCCACTCCAGAGGCCAGCTGCTCTGGACAATGTAAATCACCTTCAATTTGCTTTGGACACTAGGAATCACCCTGAACCTACCCAAGTCCTCCCTCTGGTCAAGTCAAAGACTGCAGTTCATCTGAGCAATCTTAGATTTAGCGCAGAGCAAGGCCTTCCTGCCTCCAGACAGAGCATACCGCCTGAGAGCACAGGCCCAGTTGGTGTCATCGTCACAACCAGTCACAACCAGATCATTCCTCAGGCTCTTGGGACACATGGTGGCAGCCATTGTCACTGTTCCACTTGTATATGAGGGTGCCTCAGTGGAACCTACCGGTTTAATGGGACCAACGCATGGACGATTTGGAACAGGGAGTTCTGGTTTCCAACTCTGGTGGCAAATGTTGTCTTGAATGAATGAATAAAAGTTTATTTTTATACAGGTAGTAAATTGTTAGCATAAAACCCTATATACAACAATATCCTGTACAAAACATGTAAAACAGGAAAAACATACGGACATAAAACATAAAATCAGTTACAGCAATAAGTACTTAACTATCAAAAACAGTTACAAGTGGGATGCAGATACAGTACTGTTTCAGAGCTTTTTGAAAAGCACTGTGAGTTGAGATGCTCTTTAAGACATTCAGCAATTCTTGGTTGATGAACCCCTCCAACCTTTTCAGAGGGCTCCTCTTCTGGGTGGAACCTCCAAGTCACATTCTCATGACAGATGTGTCCTGTCTGGGCTGGTGTGCTCACTTGGCTGACCATCAGAACCAGGGGACCTGGTCTCAGCAGGAGCAGCATCTCCACATCAATGTGCTAGAGATGCACACAATCCTCTTTGCCTTTCAGGTCTTTCAGACTCATCTCCTCCTGGGCCCTCTCTTGATTCAGACAGACAACACGTTGGTAGTTTATTATATCAACAACAAGGGGGGACTCATTCATACTCCCTGTGCAAGGAGGACATGAGAGTTTGGCATTGGGCCATAGAACACAACCTGGTTTTAACGGTGATTCATGTCACAGGCATCCAAAACGTCCTGGCCAACAGTTTAAGCTGGTCCTGTTCAAAAACACATCAGTGGGAGCTCTGTGGTCAAGGATCTCTTTGACAGGTGGGGTCATCCTGAGTTAGACCTCTTTGTATCCCCACTCAATGCAAACCTGCTCAATTTCTGCTCGTTAGATCCAAAGCCTGGTGTTTTCTAGTGAAACGCATTGTCCCTCTCTTGGACAGGGAGATTTCTGTATGCCTTTCCTTCCTTTCCACTTTTGCAGAGAGTTCTTCTCAAGCTGCAGTCAGAGAGGGCGGACATGATTCTAATAGCTCCCTACTGGCAACAGCAGGTTTGGCTCCCTTTGTTGCAACAGCTGGCAGTGGAGACCCGCCTTCCCTGCCCTTTGCTCTGACCTGCTCTCAATGGACCAGGGCACTCTGATTCACCTGAACCTCATCTCTTCGTATAGATAGACAGATAGATAGAGATAGATAGATAGATAGATAGATACATAGACAGACAGACAGAAACTTTATTTATATAGTGCTCCATCCCAGAGGCTCAGAGCGCTTAACACAGTTTAAAAACAATTAAACATGGAACATTGCAAACATTTTAAGTAAACTGCAAAGATCTCCATAAAATTCTGTCTATCTTGCATAACTAGATTCACCAATAAAATAATAATTCAATAAAACAGTACAATACATACTGGATTTCACTCTAGAAAATAGGAAAGTCAAAAAGGCGTAGGCCATGTAAGCATTCCCCACAATTCAGTGCTGCAACCTAAGTCACCAACTTCATTTAGGTACTGATCTATTCTGGTCTTAAAAGCCTCAGCATTTTCTGCATCTACAACTTCCTGTGGTAATCTGTTTCACATTCTGATTGCTCTACTCTTGAATCCATTGTTTCTTATATCCGTCCTGCATACTGTTTACCTCAACTGCCTATTATGCCCTCTCAGCTGATATATTTGATCTTTAAATTCCATTCCCATCTCCATCCTCATAATCTCATCCTTTAAGATTTTAAATAGAAACAGCATATCCCCCCTTGCTATCCTATGTCTTAAGGTCCACAATCCCAATTTCCTCAATCTTCCCTCATAATCCAGATCTTCACATCCTAAAACCATCCTTGTGTATGTTCGCTGTGGCCTTTCCACCATTTTTACATCCTTCACTAAGTAAGGACTCCATACCATTGAACAGTAATCCAGTCGGGGCCTGACCAGAGTCATATACAACGGCATCAGAACCTCTCTAATTCTTGCGTGGAAACCTCTTCTAATACTGTTTACCAAATACATAGTTTTATTTGATATATTTCTACACTGAATATTATTCTTTAAGTCACTCTGGATATAGATTCCTAAATCTCTCTCACATGTAGATACCTTCAATTTTATACGCTTCATATAATAATTTTGGTGAACATTTTTACTTCCTAGATGCATTATAATACATTTATCCTCATTAAAGTTCATTCCATTTCCATCTGCCCATTCCAAAATTTGTATTATATCTTTTTCAAATGTTAATCTATCATCGAATGTACCTACTATCCCTCCTATTTTCACATCATCGGCAAATTTCACCAATTTATTTCCACTGTCTATTTCAAAATCACTTATGAATAAGCTAGACAGTAAGGGTCCCAACACAGACCCTTGGGGAATACCACTTCCCACCCTTTGAGGTTTTGACAACACAACTCTTATCCTAACCTGTTGTTTTCTATTTATTAGGCACTGTTCCACCCATGTTATAATACTAGAATCTATTTCAAACGTATTCAGTTTCTCAATAATCTTATTATGTGGTACAGTATCAAAAGCTTGGCTAAAGTCCAATAACACCACAGCCACACTCTTTTCTTCATCCATCCATTTATGTATATGTTCATAAAAAGTTGTAAGATTTATTTATTTATTTTCTTTTGTTTTATTTTATTTAGTTTTTGTTGACTGGGTAAGTGCACTAGACAAATCCTGCCTATTTTCAGGTACGACCCGGGGGAGGGGGATACAGAGGGGGATTTGCCTCACATGACCTCCCCTCAACAAATCCATGCTGAAACTGATCTTCTATTCCCTTCTTAATCATAATGTCTTTTATTGCTTCACCAATAATACCCTCAATTATCTTCCCCACCACCGACGTCAGGCTCACCAGTCTATAATTTACACCTGATCCCTTTTACCCTTCTTATATATTGACACCACATATGCCCTTCTCCACTCCTCCGGCACCACACCCTCAGCGAGTGACCTTTGTCCTAACAAGGTGATAACAGTTGCCAGCTCATGTCTCAGCTCTTTTATCATATATGGGTGGATCTCATCTGGTCCTGCCGCTTTATCCCCTTTTAGCCTCAATCTTTTTCATCACTCTCTCTTCTGTTATTATTACCTTTACATCAAGATTACCGCCATTTCCCACTCTACTTCCCAACCTAGGACTCTGCTCCTTATATATAGCACCAAATTCATCTGCCATCTCCAGTGGATCTGACATTACCTCCCCACTGACTACTAATGGGCCCACCATGTTACTTTGTCCCCTCTGCTTGTTCATATAAGCATAAAAGCTTTTACTATTTTTGTTCATTGCCAGTCTCATTTCAAGCTGTTTTTTAGATTTCTTTATTTCCTTCGTAAGCTTCCTTAACATCTTTCTGTGCCTCTCCTTATTTGCTGGTGTCTCATCCTTTTTTCATCCTCTGAAAACAAACCTTTTTATGTTTGCTTGTACACATGTGCAAGAAACATAGTGCCATCATCCGAGTTTCTGGAGGTGTGGCACCCCCTCTTTCAATTCCCTCTGTGTGTTTGCAGGCGCGGCCACAGTTGTCCAATGCATGCTGCAGCTGTCTATGACAGCACTCGAGAATGCAGTGGCGTGACAGCTGAAAGGAGAGAGCCGCCTAGTGAGCTAGCGATCAGAGAAGGGGAGTGCTCACTAAGTGCCTCCCTCCCCAAACAGTTCTTCTCAGGTGCCACGCTGGGAGCCCACCCCAGCGTGGCAACATAGTGTTTGGCCGACTGGGGTGCCCAATCCCCAGTCAGCTCCACAGTACCCCCCCCTTAGATTGCCGGGTGCCACGCTGGGAGCCCACCCCAGCGTGGCAACAGTCGGAATGGCTGACGGGGTGCCCAATCCTCATCAGCTCCACTGCTCCCCCAACAGCTTTCCAACTGCCACGCTGGCAGCCCACCCCAGTGTGGCAAATGTCCCGCATCATAATTAAAAAAACAACAACCTGAAAACACAAAAACAGTCCCTCGCGGTCTCCCTCGCCCCTCCCCACCCGCTCCACCCTCTGTGCACCCTGCTTCCCCACACCCCCCTCACCCCATACTTACCTCCGGAGTCTGGCACGACGATCTTCGGTGAACCTGGAACACGTCTGCACTCTTCAAAGCCGACCGCGAACTAAGGAAATGCCAGTAAGCTGTATAATGGAATAAATAGGGTTTTTTTTTTCAACTTTGTTGCATCTCAGGCATTTTTTGGAATTTTTACACCAAATTTTCAACATGGGGTTTTTGGGACCCCTCCTCATGAATTCTGGCACTGTCATGGTGTTAATCAGGCCAAAAGGTGGTTTTGCGGTCACTGCAAGGAATCGCCTTTCGGGACTGATTAATGGAGCGACAGTGCCAGTGTTCATGAGGTGGGCTCTCAAAAAGCCTATGTTGCAAATTTGGTGAAGAAAGTCCAACAAATGATTGTTTTACGAGCGTGTGTTGTGCAGTTCCTACGCACGCTCATGAGTTTGAGAATTTGTAATATTTGCACTCCAGATTTTCAACACTATCATTTTACCACACCTTCTTATGAGCAGTACTGCTGTCATTTTTCACACATTGGCCAAAATGTGTTTTCACGTATGTAGTGCACAATGGCACAGTCGGTGTATGAAATCAATGTTTGGGACAGATTAAGAAAATCACAGTTCATGAGCAGAGGTCTTAAAATGGCTATGTTGAAAATTGGTGAAAAAATTCCTAAAAATGACTGTTTTACGAGCGTGCATTGTGCAGTTCCTACGCACGCTCGTAAGTTCGCGAATTTTTAATATTTGCACTCCAGATTTTCAACATTGCCATTTTACCACACCTCCTTATGAGAAGTACAGCTGTAATTTTTCACATCTCACCCAAAATGTGTTTCCGCGCATGTAGCGCACAATGGCACAGTTGGTGTGCAAAATCAATGTACTGGACACATTAAGAAAATCACAGTGACACTGTTCATGAGCAGAGGTCTCAAAATGGCTATGTTGAAAATTTGGTGAAAAAATTCCTAAAAATGACTGTTTTACGAGCGTCACGTTGTGCAGTTCCTCACTGCCCCTCGTAAGTTTGCGAATTTTCAATATTTTCATTCCAGATTTTCAACATTGCCATTTTACCACACCTCCTTATGAGCAGTGCAGCTGTCATTTTCACATCTTGCCCAAAAGCGTGTTTCCCATGTAGCGCACAATGGCACAGTTGCTGGTGAACTCAGTGTATGGGACACATTAAGAAAATCACAGTGTCACTGTTTATGAGCAGAGATCTTAAAATGGCTATGTTGAAAATTTGGTGAACAAATTCCTAAAAATAACTTTTACGAAGGCGTGCATTGTGCAGTTCCTATGCACGCTTGTAAGTTTGCGAATTTTCAATATTTTCACTCCAGATTTTCAGCATTGCCATTTTACCACACCTCCTTATGAGCAGTACAGCTGTCATTTTTCACATCCTGCCCAAAACGTGTTTCCGCCCATGTAGTGCACAATGGCGCAGTCGGTGTGCAAAATCAATGTATGGCACACAGTAAGACAATCACAGTAACACTGTTCATTAGCAGTGGTTTTAAAATGCCAATGTTGACAGTTGGGTGAAAAAATTCCTAACAATGACTGTTTTATGAGCGTGCATTGCACAGTTCCCACGCACGCTCGTAGGTTTGCGAATTTTCAATATTTCCACTCCAGATTTTCAACATTGCCATTTTACTACACTTCCTTATGAGTAGTACAGCTGTCATTTTTCACATCCTGCCCAAAACGTGTTTCCGCCTATGTAGCGCACAATGGGGCGGTAACAAAAAGGTCATGCTGAAAATGTATTGTGCAAATACCATCAATCGCAGAGGGCATTAGGGTAAAGCACCATACATGCCAAACACCACTGCAAATACCTGCAAGCGAACGTTCGGCATTGACAAATGCTTGTTGTTATTAAATGTGTTCCAGTGCCTAATAAATCCATATCCACTTGAATCAGCCCACTTCAACAACCATTCATTTGTTAAGGCTATCCTTTTTTGTTTATAAACTGATGCCCTGGGCTCAGGTAATATTTCTGAAATCAATATCTCACTCCCTTTTTCCTCTAATTTTTCGGCCAGCTTCTTATAATCTTTCTGCATTTCTGGCAAGGTATTTTTTGCTATGGCATTAATGCTCACATGAATTGCAGCAACTGGTCTTTCCCGAGCTGCTTTAAAAATATTATCAGCCATGTCACCCAAATCCAAAATCCCTGCACCAGAGAAGCTACTAACCATCCTATGTTTCTTATCATCCTGCAGATCTGTAAATTTTATGATCGAGTCTCCAGTAACCACCACCTGTCTCTCTACTCTCTCTTCTACTTCTTCTTGGGTTCCACCACAGTCTCCTTCCTCACCATTTCTTTGACTAGCCTCTCCCAAAACCTCAAAACTGTTTCTTACCTGTATCCCATCATATACTACTTCTACTATCTCATTTTCAGTCCCCAAATCAACATTCTTTACAACTCCCCCATTTCCATTTGTCCCATTTACATCCTGCTCCATTCTAATATATCCTGGGACTGGTTGTAAAGGACTAAC
Source organism: Neoceratodus forsteri (assembly GCA_016271365.2). NCBI lineage: Eukaryota > Metazoa > Chordata > Ceratodontiformes > Ceratodontidae > Neoceratodus > Neoceratodus forsteri. Next base: position 1,317,578,581 of record CM057454.1, read on the forward strand.
CCCACTTCTTTTCCTTTTCATTTGGCTGTTTGCTCTCCTCTCCACCTGACTGCTGTTTCCTTCATTATCGCTAATCTCTCTTTTTCCTGAAACATTTTCTACTCCCGAACTTCTCCTCCCTCACCTCTATTTAAACTAGGCATGATTTTCAATCTTTCAGCAAGTTCCATCTGACTCCTTTCCAATACTTCCAGCCTTTCAGTGACCCTTTTCAGATTTTCACATAAATCCTTATTAATTTCACACTTTTACACTCAAATGACTCATAATCAACCCCTAATTTAGCCACTATAAACATCAAACAGCTGCCACAACATATCATCAAGTCCCCTTCTGATGTTAATAAAGAAGGGATGCCTTTATGCCCTTTTCCAACTATCTACTCCATTTCCTCCTCAGCTTTAATTTCTTACCTTTTCAATTCCCTCAAAGTACTTATCCCTTCTCCTTCTCCCCTCTCTCGGCTAACACGCAAACATGCACGAACACGCATGTCTCCACGCGTCTCAGCGCACTGCACACGCTCGCATCACTCGTGTGAGCATCTGAGTAAATAGCCTACTGGACCCGGAAGCTCTGCGGGCCTCCACTGACACTCTCCAATCAGAAGTACCTGCCTTAATTACTCTCTAAACGTGCTAGTGCACTATCATCCCCTCCAATAAAACACAGTTTGAAGTTTTAAACCATGTAGAAATATCAGTACCCTCTGCCTAGCATATAGAGGGCTTCACGCTACCGTTGTACTGCACTCAGAGTAGAAATCACTTGGTACAGTTCAGTCTCAGCGAACAGCACACTTTTCAGCCACTACACCCCTGTCTCATCTCTTTTGGTAGTCTCACAGTTCATGCAGAAGCCTCACATCACATCAATGGGTCATCAAATCAACAAATAAATTATTAAATTACTACAGTAACATGCGTGGCTCCTTCAGACTTAGCCATCGCATGTTTTGGGGTTTCCTCTAGGCTGGCGGATGTCCTGGTGGCCGTGAGGAAATCCTCTACCAGAGCCACTTATGCCATGAAGTGGGAGAGTTTTTCCATTTGGGCTACTGCCTGGCATTTGGATCCCTTCACCTGCCCAGTGAATCTCATCCTGGAGTACCTCCTTTCCCCTTTCAGACTCCAGTCTGAGCTACTCCTCTATCAAGGTGCACCTTTCCGCCATCTATGTATTTGAATCAGGGGGGGAGGCTTTACTTCATACTCTAGATGTTCATTGGGTGCTTCGGTTTTATCTGGACCACACCAGCCCTTTTAGAAAATCTGACCAATTGTTTGTTTCATTTGCCCCCAGGAAAGAAGGGTCTCCTGTTTCCAAACAGTGTTTATCAAAGTGGTTAGCTAATTACATTGTTTATTGCTACCGCAAGTACAACAAGCCTTTGTCAGGCCAGGTCAAAGGCCATTCTACCAGGGGCATGACTGCTGCCTCCTTTAGAAATGTATCTGCTGCAGACATCTGGGTAGCTGCTACTTGGGAGTTTTGTCCACACCACTATCAAGCATTACAGTTTGGACATTGTCTCTAGGCGTAGAGCTGGGTTCGACCTTGCAGTCCTCCAGGGCCTCCTGTCCTGGTGCTCCTATGACTGCTACTGTCCTCCTCCTAACTGACTGATTCTGTTCTTCTAATGCTTGGGATTCAGTCCTTATGGTTATTGCCTACTGCAAGAGCTCCCTCAAAGTAAGATAGTACAGTTATGTAAGAACTTACCGTAACAGTAGATCTTCGAGAGGAGCTCTTACAGCAGGCACTGCATTCCCTCCCTCCTTTCCCCTGACTGCTGTTTCTCCATCACAGATCTTCTGCTTTCCTTGTTTATGAGGAACCTCCTTGGTTCTCCCATTTCTACACATGCTGAGGTCTCTAGCGAGAGAACTGGGGATGTGCTGGGGGACTGACCCTTTTATACCATAGGTCAGGCATCGGCGGGCCGACATCGGGGTTGGTCCCCCACTGAATACTGCTAACTAGAAGATTTCCATGTGATCCTAGCGCCTGGCAGCTCTGTCCTTATGGTTACTGCCTGCTGCAAGAGCTCCTCTCGAAGATCTACTGTTATGGTAAGTTCTTACATAACTGTACTTTTCCACTACCTACAGATTAGGACATAGCTGCGGACCTTAGGAACCTTCTACCGACAAATCTCCCTGGGAAACTACCAGATATCTTACAGCACATTAAACACCATCAGACAGGGAATAGGATATGTTTGGTGGGCCTGTTGCATCAGCCCCTGTACTTTCTCACAACAGATACTATGGCTTCAATGCTACAAAGATGGAATGAAGAATTACAAACAAACTGAGACCTGCAAATCTATCCGAAGTATGCCCTACCCTTCTATAAACTGACATACGCCTCATATCTCAGTTTTCTTGGAAGTGCCAGATTATATATTTGTATGAAGCCTGCAATTAAAGAGGGACTGATGCCAACATTTTTGGCATCAGTAAATTCAGAATTTGAATCAGCATTTCCTCAACCAGCCTCATGCAAAAATCAGAATCTGTAAGTTACAGTACTTCATTTAAAATTTACAAGTAATTTTGTAACCCTTAATTCACTGCCTGTTCAAAAAAGTCAGTTTCTGTGAAGAGCTGCTGATGACGTCATCTCCTGAACTCAAAATATTGTCCTCTCTGCAAGCTACTTTATATGACTCATTTCTTCTATGTTACTTAAAACTGCAGGTGTAGTAAATATCTGGAAAAGGAAAACTGACATGGGGGGGCAGCAGATGCACTTATATAATGTGTAGATGCAAAGTACAGTACTTTAGAATGTGATGGGGGAAGGGGGGATGGAAAGCAGTGACAAACATGGCTTTAGAATGACAAAGGTGTATGCAATTTTTAAAATACTGCAGGTGTCAGATTTCAAAATGTCACCAGGTTGCAACTGTGGAATGCAGTAATGACACAGTCTCAGAAAGTAGCTGAAACACACAGTTTTGGAATGTGGTGGTGACGCACAATTTCAGAATGCGGCGGTGGATTGCAGCTGTGATGTACATGTTCGGAATGCAGCGGTGACCCACAGGTTCGGTATGCAACGGTGATGCACAGGTTTGGAATGCAGTGGTGACATACAGGTTTGGAATGTGGTGGTGATGCACAGGTTCAGAATGCAGCAGTGATGCAGAATTTTGGAATGTGGCAGTGATGCATAATTTGTGAAAGTGGCAGTGGCATAACATTTCAGAATGTGGCAGTGATACACAGTTTTGGAATATGGTGGTGCCGCACTGTTTCGGAATATGGCAGTGATGCACAATTTTGCAATGTGGCAGTAACGAATATATTCGGAATGTGGCAGTGATGCTCAATTTTGGAATGTGATAGTGATGCACAATTTCAGAATGTGGCGTGATACACAATTTGGGAATGTGGCAGTGGCAATTTTGGAATGTGGCATTGAAACACAACTTGGCAGGGATGTGCAATTATGGAATTTGGCACAGATGTGCCATTTCAGAATGTGGTAGGGATGCACAATTTGGGAATCAGGAAAGGAAGGGAAGTGCAATTTTGGAATGTAGTAGGGATGCATAATTTGAGAATGTGGTGGAGATGTGATGCACAATTTTGAAATATGGTGGGTGCATACAATTCTGGAATGTGGCAGGAACAAGCAATTTCAGAATAAATTATGTGTTCTGTCACATTCCAACAGTGAGCATCCCCACTATATTCCAAAATTGCCAGGCCAGAAATTCCTTGATGTGTGTCCCTGTCACATTCCAAGACTGTCCCACCACATTTTGAGATGCACATCCCTGTATCATTCTGAGATTGTGCCCTCCCCCCCAACATTTTAAAATTTTGTACCAACTTAACATTCTGTGCCTTGGTTCAGTGCTGCATTCCAAAACCACCTTCTGACATGTTCTAAAGTACAGTGCCATGCAACTGAACATTCTGGAAATGCAAGCATTGCAGCCAACCCCATGGCATTTTTATGTTGGCTCACGCATGCACAGCCAACATATTGCGGCAGTAGCAGATTTGGAGGCACGGTCACTGTTGGGCAAATGCAGGGCATGAATCAGTAAGTGCGTCCCTCATTCCCCAATAAGCCTGCATGCCGGTGCCACACTGTGAATACATAATGTGGCCCACACATCTAATGAAAGGTCTGCTGCAATGCGAGCAAACTCGCCATATGCAGCGGCACCTCCTGACATACTTACCCTGGTGAAAAAGTAACTCAAACATGGCGGCACACTGCCTGCAATAACGCCAACTTTGGGGGTGCCCAATACCCTTGTTGGCATGACCTGCCCCAATGTATGTGCGACCAGAGACCCACTCCTATCGGCATCATGCCCCTCACATTTGTTATGTGCCAAGGGGTGCCCATCCCTTGGCTCCTTCCCCCCCGCTTTGTTGTGTGCCAACAGGGTGCCCAATCCCCCTGTCGGGCTACAGCACCCCAAACATTTAGGTGACACGGCTGGGAGCCCACCCCAGCATGCCAAATACCCTGAAAAGAGAAAAACGCCCTGTGTCTTTTTTTTTTTACCCCTGTGAAAGAAGGAAATGATGCCTCATGGTCTCCATGCACCCTCCCACAACTTGCGCCCACCCCCTGCACACCCTGCCTCCCCAAACCCCCCTCACCCCATACTTACCTCCGGAGTCTGGGTTTTTTCAACTTTGGTGCATATCATGGCCATTTTTTAGAATTTTTGCACCAAATTTTCAACATGGGGTTATTGTCATGAATTCAGTCACTGTCATGGCGTTATTCGGTCCGGAAAGGTGATTTCGCGGTCACTGCACGGAATCACCTTTCGGGACCGAGTAACGAAATTACAGTGCCACTGTTCATGAAGGGGTCTCTCAAAAAGCCTATGTTGCAAATTTGGTGGAAACAATCCAAAAAAATGGCTGTTTTACGAGCATGCATTGCGTTGTTTCCACGCATGCTCGTAGCTTCGTGAATTTGTAATATTTTCATTACAGACTTTCAAAATTGTCATTTTTCCACACCTCCTTATGAACAGTACAGCTGTCATTTTACATATCCTGGTTGAAATGTGTTTTTGCACGTCCGGCACAGAATAGCTTCTCCAAACTTTAAGAAACTGTAGCTATAGTAATCCTTTTAAAACAAGCATTTGTCAATGCTGAATGTTGTCTCACTGGCACTAGCATTGGTAGTGCCGGAGTTAGAGATGCATAATAGGAATGGCAGTGAAGTATTGAAGTGAAACCAACCCCAACCCCACACTGTAGAGATCGACATGCATTGGGGTGTGACTTTGGGTCATCAGCTATAACGCTCATGCCATTGTACCTCACCCTACCCTGTAGACACGGACAAGTGTTGTGGTGTGCTTTGGGGTCTTTGGGCGTTATACTTACCCCATTCTATAAGGAAATATGCTGAGGTGGGTGCAGTATAGGAGAATGGGGTGAACTTTGTGGCCGAACAGTGCAAGGCACACCACGATGCCTGTCACTGGCTGCAGGGTGGGGGTGGGGATGGAATGGCATGAGCATTACAGCCAATGATCCCAAGTCACACCTCTGATGCCTGTCAGTCTCTACAGGGTGGGGTGCTACAGTTGGAAACCCTAACATCATAGGCGTGTGTTGGTATTTTCATTCCAAATTTTCAACATGGGGTTTTTGTGAGCCTACCTCATGAAAAGTGGCACAATCAGTTTGTTAGCTGAAAAGTGGTGTTGCACAGCAGCTATGCCATTTGGCGACACAAGGACGAAAACACATTTTGGGCAGGATGTGGAAAATGACAACTGTATTGTTCATAAGGAGGCGTAAAAATATGGCAACATTGAAAATCTGGAGTGAAAATATGAAAAATTGGTGAAGTCATGAGCATGCATAGAAACTGCGCAACACACGTCTGTAACCCAATTATTTGTGGGAGTTTGTTAGCCACATTTTTAACATCAGCATTTTGGGACCTCCACTCATGAACAGTGGCACTGTGATTTTGTTAATCTATCCCAAAAGTTGATTTCCCACAGCGACCACGCCATTGTGCACCTCGGGTATGGAAACATATTTTGGGCAGGATGTGAAAAATGACAGCTGTACTGTTGATAAGGAGGTGTGAAAAAATGTCAGTGTTGAAAATCTGGCATGGAAATATTGCAAATTTTGCTAAGTTACAAGGGTGCGTGGAAACTGCGCAATGCACTCTTGTAACAAAGTCATTTTATGGAGTTTCGGCACCAGATTTTCAACATAGGCATTTTAGGACCTCTGCTCATGAACAGTGTCACCATCATTTCCTCAAACTGTCCCAAAAACTGATTGCGCACAGCGACCGCGCTATTCTGCGCCGAACATGTGAAAACACATTTCGGCCAGGATATGTAAAATGACAGCTGTATTGTTCATCAAGAGGTGTGGAAAAATACCACTATTGAAAATCTGGAGTGAAAATATTACAAATTCACGAAGTTACAAGCGTGCATGGAAACAGCGCAACGCTCACTTGTAAAACACCCATTTTTGGGATTTTTTTCATCAAATTTACAACATAGGCTTTTTGAGAGCCCCCCTCCCATGAACAGTGGCACTGTCATTTCGTTAATCAATCCCGAAAGGTGATTCCGCGCAGTGACCGCAAAATAACCTTTCAGGACTGAATAATGCCATGACAGTGACTGAATTCATGAGGAGGGTCTCAATAACCCCATGTTGAAAATTTGGTGCAAAAATTCCAAAAAATTACCGAGATATGCACCAAAGTTGAAAAAAACCTGTTCATGCCATTATTCAGCTTACCAGCATTTCTTCAGTTCGCGGTCGGCTTTGAAGAGTGCAGACGTGTTCCCGGTCCACCGAAGATCATCGCGGTGGACTCTGGAGGTAAGTATGGGGTGAGGGGGTAGGGAGGCAGGATGCGCAGAGGGTGGTGCGTGGTTGTGGGAGGGGGCAGGGAGATGCGGAGGAATGTTTTCTTTTTTCACAGGGTTGAAAGAAAAAAAAACATTGTGGGAAGGTTTTTATTTTTCAGGGGATTTGGCATGCTGGGGTGGGCTCCCAGCATGCCACCTAAGTGTTTTTTTTTTTGGGAAGGATGCTGTAGCCGACAGAGGATTGAGCACCCCCAACAGCACACAATGAAAGCGAGGGGGGGAGCAAGAGCCGAGGGGGATTGGGCACCCCCCCTCGGCACATAACAAATGGGGGGGTGTTGCAAACCAAGTTGCAAACGTTAGTGCTCTGGGACTGGAAGGGGATTACACGGGAAATCTACCAACCAGAGATGTAGTCGTATGTATACATGAATCAATCTACTGTTTCTGCAGAAATGTGGTAAATGCATATCTAGATTTTTATTCTCTGCCTTAATTTTCTGTAAGTTATTGCTGTAACAATTGTTTTATTAATGTTCATAAGTAGTACCTAATTACTTGAATACTGACTGAGCTCGGGTGGTCGTACCAGCCAAACCTGGTATACCTTGCCCAGTATAATGTCTACACTACATTTTTCCTACTGTTTGTAATGTTCAAGTGAAAAACTTCGTCTATTAAATCTTAATTATAAAAGAAGAACCAGTGCTGCCAGTATTATAGAGAGGAGGGTGCAGGAGACACTACAAGTGCCACCAAGTGGCAAAGTATATATCAGAACCAGTGCTGCCAGTTTTGTAGAAGGAAGAGGGCAGGAGAAAGTGCAAGTGCTACCAAGCAGCAGGGAATCAGAACCAGCACTGCCAATATTGCAGGGGAAGGGCATGAGAGACGGAGCATGTGCTGCAGATTGACAGAATACGTGTTGCAAGTATTTGTCCCTAGTAGTGCAACAAATCGAGACAAGACAAACCCCTTATTTTATTTATTTGCTTTTGGTAATTGGGTAAGTGCACTAGACAGAACTGCCTATTTTCAGGCACGACCCAGGAGAGTACAAATCAAGGAACAGGTAAAAACAAATACATATGCAGTGTTGTATAATAGGATATTCTAAACAGTTATACAGAGGTGCAAGTTACATTGTACATAGGGGAGGTACATATCACACATTATAATAGGAACAAAACAGACAAAAGGCACTGGAAGAACAGTACTAAAAGCACAAGAAAGGTTCTTGATGGGAAACCAGTGTTGTTTGGATAGTGCTGCCATGGATCTGCCAGTGATCCGGCGGATGGCGACACTATTTGAGTTGGATCCTTCCCTGGATCTGGCTGAATATGGAGGTCGGATCCCGGGTTGAATCCCATATTATCTGGCACCAGATCCAGGGATCCTGTGTCAGATCCAGAGATCCGCTGCCAGATCTCTGTACCCAGCATTAGATCCTGGTGCCAGATCCAGGGATCCAATGTCGGATCCCTGAATCTGGCACAAGATCCCTAGATCCAGCCGTCGGATTACACGGGATCTGATGGCTGGATTCACAGGCAGATAGTGGAAGTATCTAGCAGATCCACTATCCTGCCACAAAGGGCAGATATCTGTGGCTCCAGATTTGTCTGGAGCCATCTGAGCAACACTAGTGGGAACCTTAATGTAACACGTGAACGCAGGTGCTTCTGCTTTGAATTTTTTAGCACTATGATTAACTCACTGTTAAAGCTAGTGAGCTAGTGCAAACAAGAAGGCAGAGGGTGGGTGGAGAGTGATGATTCTAAGGCTGTGATAGGTTAAGGAGGGCTAAGCCTCCAAAAGTCTTCTCACAGTGCGATAGCAATATGTATTCTATGTCTTTTGCAATCAAACATATAATGAATCAGAAACCATATACAACATGGCTGTGTTTCCATCGAGTGGCTCTGGAGACGTCCTAGGAACCTCAAGAGTGAAGCAGGAGGTCCCTGATGTAATCAGAACTTGAGATAGAAACTCATACAAGTTGCACCCATGGTTTCCCATCTATTACGTCCCATCTATTACCTCCCATACTGGCTTTGCTACATCACATTGCTCTACTACTTCTGACTCTGAACCATAACCTCTGTGGAGCTCTTCCTATGTAACATGAAACAGAGTTTCTTTTGGGGTTCTTAAGCCTCCTAGCTAGCTGCCTCCACGTTGATACTAATCTGAGTTCCTGCCTGTTCTTCTTTCAGCTGGACTCATAAAAGCTGACCAAACACTAACTTGAAGTCTCATCACGGCAGTGCCAACGTGCCTGTCAAGTACCAACCTGACAACTGCCGGACTGTTTCTGGCCCTAGTAACCCTACTGGCCCTGTCAAATATGTCACCCCTATTTACCCCATGCATCATTTCCATGACGATTCATCGTTCACTTACTCAAATGTTCTGGCCAATGATAGAGCATCCCCCAACAGTAACTGGTCCCTGATATTCATTCGCCCTGCCAAGCTGGGTACTATCTATGCTCCCTCTCTCCTCCTCTGCAATATATTTACAGGTATCCCTTACAGATCTTCCTTGATTCATGGCTACACCTCATACGCCTAGCCCTATCAGGTGATATTGAACTAAATCCTGGCCCACCTAATGGGTTGAATCCTGATCTCTTTCCACAGTGGTTCTCCTCAAAGGGCATCAAAATTGCCCACATGACATAAGGAGTATATCTGCAAACTTCCCTGATCTAGAAGCGTGGGTTGCTCTTTACTTCCCCGATATATTGGGGTGTTCTGAGACCTGGCTTAGGCCAGACATTTCTGATTCATGTATAAGCTGCTGGACTATAACCTAATTAGGTTTGATCACCCTTCCCTTCAGAGGGGGGTAGGTTCATCTTCTATTACAAAGAACATTTCAATGGCTCTGTCCAGCACTCCGGGATGACTAGCACCTGCGAAGCCCTTCATGTAGTGCTGGTTCTAGGTGGTGAAAAGAGAATTAACCTGGTTTATGTCTGTAACCCCCAAAGAGTGCTCTCACAGGTCTTGATGGCATCATAGACTACCACTCTACTTTAAAAGGGAAGAAAGAAATGATCTTACTCAGCGATTTCAACCTGGGCTGGTCCAGCTGTAACACAGGAACATACCACAAAGCCCTCGTGAAACTTCACCTCTTTCCATTAGTTACAGGACCTACTCGAATCTCTTTTAGTAGCAGACATCAGTCCCTATTAGACTGAATCATCCCAAACCAAGCAAATAGAATCCGTGTGGTTGGTACATTTCCTGATTCTATTAACGACCATATGCCTACTTTCTGTGTATGGAATCTATGCTGCCCCAAGACCCCCGCCTCCCCCCAAGGATATACAGTTCAGGGATTTCTCTAAATTAAACCTTGACGAATGTCTTGCAGATGTGAGAAGCATTGACTATCAGACAGAGTGCACTGAATAGACTCTTGATTATTTTTTATATAAACTCCTCCCCCCTCCATGGTAAGCATGTGCCCCTCAAAAGAAAGAGAATTTGTGGCTCCAGGACTAGATGGTTGCATAGCAATCTCCTTTCTTCTATTAGAAGTAGGCACAAAGCTTGGGCTGCTGCCAAGAAGTCTCAACAGCCTGGTGATTGGGCTAAGTACAAAGCCACGAGGAAGGGCTGTAAAAAGACATCAGAGTAGCTAAAAGAGAACACTGTGACGGTCTTTTTCAAACATCATCCAGCGATGCTCAGGGCTTCTGGAACCACATTAAAAACTTCTTGGGTAAGTGGCAAAACCCATCAATAACAGATATGACTCAATGGTGCAAACTGCAACAGCTTAAACACAATTGCAAATGCCCTTAATATTCATTTCTCTGACCTTTCAGCATACCTGTTGAACACAGGGCTGTCCTCTGACACCCCTGAAAATTCCATTGAACCTGCTCAAACCCCATTCAGCATTAGAAAGGTCTCCTCTGCTGAGGTGTTGCAGCTAATTAAAGTCATCCCTTCTCAGGGATCTCCTGGCTCTGATGGCCTGTTGCTGAAGTTCCTAAAATTTGCTGCCGTGGCCATTGCTGCTCCAATCACAAGAATTTTGAACTTATCTATTATAACTAAGACTGTGCCGTCCATATGGTAAACTGCATGTGTTGTCCTGGTGCATAAAAAAGGTGACACAAAAAATATGGTCAACTACAGACCGATAGCCATTCTAGCTACACTGGATAAACTACTGGAGAAGGTTGTGGCTTCTCAGGTAACTGAGTTCTTGCACCACAACAATCTCTTATCACCTGCCCAGCATAATTTCTGGGCTGGTCATAGTACCACCACAATGCAATTACTATTCACGAATGATGTCTTTCTGGCCACGGACAAGGGCATGCTCACTGGGGTCATTTTCATTGACCTCAAAAAGGCATTTGACTTGGTTGACCTTCCCGTACTAATATCCAAACTGTCCTCACTCAGTTTCTCCAAATCCACCACCTCCTGGTTTGATGGCTACCTCCAGGGTAGAAAACAATTTGTGCAAAGAGGTACCGTTGCATCTGTTATCGCCCTTACCCAAGTTGGAGTCACCCAAAGATCAATCCTTGGTCCCCTCCTTTTCTCCCTTTTTATGAACAATCTACCCTCTGTGTCTGGATCCTCCTCTAAAATCCTCTGTGCAGATGACATGGTTATCTACTCCACTGCAAAAGACTTCTTCAAGTAATCTTTGACTATCTTCATGCTTGTCTGAAACATACCAAATTCCTATGAATCACTAATAAACCTGTTGAAATGGTTTTTGGCACCCAGCGAGACTCAAACCCTGTCCAACTGCCCTTTCCATCCACGGCCCTGATGACTCCAGTCTGGACACTGTTTACTCCTTATGGTACCTTGGGGTGACTCTCGACCCATCACTGGACTTCAACCTACGCACTGCAGCCACTTGTAAGGCGGTGAACATTAAACTGGAGTTGGCATATAAGGTCAGGTCCTCTCTTAATGCTGCTGCCAGGTTTGGCCATAACACAGGGAATTCTACAGTAGCTCCTTTCCGGTGCAATCCTGGAGAGACCCACTGCCCCTATCGTGCAGACCTGACCACGGTTCCCATAGTTGACCTACAGGGGGTCCGTTCCCAAAAAGCTAAAATAAAATGGTGGTGTCTCCACCCGCTGGTCTGCTGGCACTGGGGCAGGGTGCCAGACTGTGACACTGATGACCCAGGTTCAAGAACAGACTCATACATCAGAAGGCCGGCTGGGGAAGAAGGTTGAGTGTCCCTGGACTGCTCTCCTTCTCTGGGGGGGGGGTAGAGTGTCCAGCACCATGTGACCCCTGGCAGAGGCTGGGGAACCTTCATGCCAGTACCACTTAGGTTGGGGGGTGGGGCGGATGCTGGCTGTCACTGCATGTCCCCACCCCCAACTAGCACCCAAAAATACAGCTCCCAATGAATGATACCAGTATCAGCCACCACTCCACAGTCAGGAACCTCTCTCCACCCTAAGTGATAGAAGAACCCGCTGGGAAGTCAGCGGCCCCACTTCAGGGGGCGACCCTGGGTACGGGCTGGAGGAGGGGGATCGCCAACAAAGGCAGATATGGTGAGGGCAACGCTGTGCAGATACCAGTTAGGGCCCCCCCCAAAAAAGGTAAGTGGGTCTAATTATCTGCAGTACAATCCCCTGGGATGTCATACCATCCCACCTCCCCAACAGTTACCCCAGGCATGGACTTACCAAGTTTCAAACCTCCCCACATTCAGCTACCACATTTACCTTTTCATCTCATCAATACACAGGCTCACTAAAATCAGGCTCTGGGTTCCTTTTCTGCTGTAAAACAATAACTCCAGGGTTATTTACAGGGAGAGGGTTTAGGAATGAGGTAGTGGAATAGAGGTCAAGTAATCATTTTTAAAGATTTACATTTCCCAAAACACATTCCCTTTGATTCATTCCCATGTTTCAAACCATGCAGCCATCAGTATCTATCTATCTAGCTATCTGCTGCAGTTGCCCAAACCCAGACCTGCAGGCCCCAGTCCATTAAAATCCAACAGTCCAGTACCTGGGTGCCCAGTTTTAGTTGTAGGCCTGAGATGCATCTGGTAGCTGGCATTGATGCGCTTACTTGAATTAAACTTTTTTCACTCTCTCTTGGCTTTTCCTTCAGCCCTGGGGGCATACGTAAACTGGTTACAGTCCCCAGATACAGGGCAGTTCCTGCCATTTACTCATGGTTCTGCAGATTCAGTCCAGGGATGGTACAGTTCCTGATGTCCTGGGGGATTGATGCCATCACAAGCAGAACCGGCCACAAAGCTTGAACAGGGGCACTGCAACTTGCTCTCTCCCCTTCTTGCTCGTGGATCTTGCAGCCTGTCCACTTCGGCCCAATACAGGCCCAGCTGCAGAACACATGCACAAGGCCTACCACCACAGAGGACCCAGACTGGGGAGTGGCCCCATGGCTCAGCTCCCTTGATCAGAGTGCCCTAACACTTGGGTACAAGACCCCTGACCTCCTGCAGTGGCAGACCCCACTTGATGAGGGGTTAGCAAGTTCCCCACCTGGCCCTGGATGCCAGCAGCAACATTCAGCACATTCTATTCTGCAGTTTTGCATTCCTTCTCCATCTTCTTGCTACGGTGTGTAGCCACAGCCATCCATTTCTCTCTTGGCTGTACCTCAGGAGCAGACCACAAGCACTTGGACCAGAAAGCACTTGTCCATCCTTCTGCTTTCACAGTCTCTCAATTTTAACATGGCCACACTATTTGCTCTGGCTCACACACCATCCCTTGCACACACAATCCCTTTTCTCACCATGCAGGTACTGGAAATTCTCTGAATTGGAGAGGTTCACTCTCCCTCTTCTTCTCTCAACACTTTTATATGTCCTTGTTCCTCATTCTCTGTACTCCATCTTTTCCCCAGGTTTAGACACAACCTAGATTGGAGTCACAGCCTACCCCCTGAGGCTAGCAGGGAAGGACTCAGGGCGGCTGAAGAAGGAGGGAGGTGAAGGAAGGAAATGGAGGCCAATGAAGGGAAGGGGGCAGGATGGAGGGTGGTCTCGCTGAATGCAAGAAGCTTAGGCAACAAATCAGCTGAGCTACATACACTCTTAGCAGTGTGGAGGGTGGATATTACAGCTGCCACAGAAACATGGGCAACTGAGCACCGGGACTGGGATCTGGCAATCCCAAGATACAAAGTATACAGGAAGGACCATAAGGAAGGGAGGGGCAGTGGGATGGCAGTCTATGTGAGGGACGGGATCAAATGCACAAGGGACGAGGGGGAAGAAAGGAGAACTGAGGCAATCTGACTGCAGCTCCTAGACTCAAGGGGTAGGAAACTGAGGTTTGGGGTGGTATACAGGCCACCGTCTCAGTCTGAGGAGCTTGACAGGGAATTAGCAGAACAAATCAGAGAGGTATGTAGAAAAGGGAAGGTGGTCATTGTGGGGGATTTCAACTTGCTGGGGATTGACTGAAGCATTCTGGTCACCTCCAGTGCTAGGGAGCAAGTGCTCCTGGATGCAGTTCAGGAGGGTTTCCTGACACAGTTGGTTAGTGTACCTACTAGGCTAAAGGACACTTTAGATCTGGTGTTGTCGAATGGGGAGGCAGTAAGGGAAATAAAGGTGGAGGACTCATTAGCCAACAGCGATCACCAAACGGTGTGGTTTAATATCACCATGTGCAGGGAGCCAGAGAAATCAGTTACTCAGATGGTAAACTTCAGGGGGGCAGACTTTGGGAGAATGCAGGAAGTACTAAAAGGGAAACAAGAGGGCATAAGGCAGGAGATGGATGCAGAGTAGAAATGGGATATTATTAAATGGGGGATTACAGAGACAACAGGAGCCTGCATCAAGGCACAGAGTAAGAGGATCAGAGCAAGAAAACCAGGCTGGTTGAACAGCGAGGTAGTGGAGGTGGTGAGAGCAAAATGAGAGGTGCATCAGAGGTACAGGAGGATGGGGAAGGAAGGGGACAGGAAGAGTGTGCAAGACCATCCAGGAGGTGACCAGAAAAGTGAGAGAAGCCAAGGCCCAGAGGGAGCTGAGATTAGTGCAGGGAATTAACGGGGACTTTTCAGATACATCAGGAGAAAAGGAAGTGCAAGGAGACAATAATGAGGACAAAAAGGGGTGGGGAGTGGACATTAAAGGGTAAGGAGCAGGCAGAAGCACCGAATTAATACTTTTGCTCAGTGTTCATGGAAAAAAAGGGGGGACCACTACCACCATGGGCTGTGAGGGTGGGGACAGGGGGAGACGAGGCAACAGATGGAAGAATTGAGGCAAGTAGAGTCCTAGAGGGACTGAGTGCATGGAAGGTAGACAAGGCACCAGGGTCGGATGGTATCCACCCTAAGGTGCTGAAAGAGATGGCAGAGGTGTAGGCGAAGCCACTGGTGGATCTGTACAGCACCTCGCTGGAGTCGGGATGTGTGCCACTGGACTGGATGATGACACATGTAGTACCATTACACAAGAGTGAATCAAGGGATGAACCGGGTAATTATCGCCTGGTAAGTCTCACCTCCATAGTGTGAAAACTCATGGAAATGATACAAAAGAAAAGACTGGTGTTGTACCTGGAGGACAACGGCCTCTAGGATGTGAGGCAGCATGGGTTCATTTCAGGGAAGTCTTGTCAAACCAACCTGATACAATATTATGACTGGGAGTCAGGTGAGTTGTATAAGGGTCATGCGGTGGATGTTCTTTACTTGGACTTCAGCAAGGCCTTCAATTCTGTGCCTCATTGGCGACTTGGGGGAAGGTAACTGGAGTAGGGGTAGGGGCAAAAATGATGAACTGGATTACAGACTGGCTGAGTGAGAGGCTGCAGTGGGTGGTGGTGAGAGGGGAGCTCTCATCTACAAGGCCAGTGATGAGTGGGGTGCCACAAGGCTCTGTGTTGGAGCCAGAATTGTTTGGGCTCTTCATATCAGACATTGCACATGGGGTGGTGAGCAAGTTAAGTCTGTTTGCTGATGACACCAAACTCAGAGCAGTGGTGGATAGAGAGGAGGGATGGAAGCAGCTGCAGGGGGATCTAGGCAATCTAGAGGAGTGGTCAGAGAGATGGTAGCTGCAGTTCAATGCAAAGAAGTGTAAGGTTATGCACTTTGAGGTGAAGAACACAAGGAGAGAATACTGGCTGGGAGGGATTAAGCTGGGGATCACTGAGGAGGAGAAGAACCTAGGGGTACTGATAACAGGGACCATGAACAACACTGCCCAGTGCAGGAGAGTGGCTGCAAAAGTAAACAAAATGCTGGGGTGCATAGCGAGGGGGTTTTTGTCCAGGCAAAGAGAGGCGCTCTTGCCCGTCTACAGGTCACTGGTAAGGGCACACTTAGAGTATTGTGTGCAGTTTTGGAGGCCATACCTAAAGCGTGATATCAGGCTACTGGAGGGGGTGGAGAGGAGGGCAACAAAGATGATACGTGGAATTGAGGGGAGAGACTATAACAGCAGGCTGGATGACCTAAATATGTACACCCTGGAGAACAGAAGGGACAGGGGGGACATGATAGAGACATTCAAGTATCTGAGGGAATCAATAAGGATGGGGCAGATAGGGTCTTTAGGTTAAGGAGGGGAGGGTCACCAGGGCATGGGCTAAGAATAGAGGGGAAGATTTAGGAGGAAATGAGGAGACACTATTTCACAGAGAGGGCGGTAGCAAATGGAATGCCCTATCAGAATGGGTGGTATCATGTAAATTTGTGAACAGCTTCAAAGGGCATGGGACAGGGAACAGGGGAGAGTGAGGGTGGGGGAGGTGGGGGGTGGCAGTGGGATTACAAAGGAGAGGGGGGTGAGGCAGCTGCAAACTAGGGGTGCTAACTGCACAGTCGAGCAGACTTGGATAGACCGGGTGGTCTGTTTCTGCTGGCACATTCGTATATTCGTATGTTCTCAGGCTCAGAACACAACCTTGGTCTTTTCCCCAGGTTTAGCCCCAACCTTTTTCCTTTTATATCTTAGGCTCAGGACACAACCTTTCCAGCTCTGCTTCTTCGACCTCACCACTGTGGAGCAATTTCAGAACAATGCAAATGATTCAGCAACCTGAAGCTTATCCTTTCACGTCTCCAAGTTGCTTCTTCCTCTTCCTGATCGGGCAGGCCCTCCCTGCCCTGAGGGAAAAATTGCTGGCAGCCCCCAGGCAGGCCCATCTCACAGCCCCACTCTCCTGGGGTAAGACCCCACCCTCCTCCTGGAGGGGGACTCCCCAAACTGACCCCAGTCCAACTGTCCCTGCTTTATCTGGAAGCTCTTTCCTTGCTCCCCATTGGCTGGTGCCACTGTCCTTAGACAACAGTGCATATGTATGAGACTCCCTCGATGCCTTATTGGCTGTAGGAAAAGGTGCCTAAACATCAAGAGTCTGTTCACAATCCCCAGAATCCGCCTGGCTAGTCCTGACTCAGTGGTTGGCAGGCTGGTGTCTCATGGCTGCTCAGCATGGTGGCTGATGCAAACAATGTCCACACAGTTATACAGAGTCCCAAGTTTTAAGCATTCCTGCAGCCAAACTCTTTCCTTTTAGTATCCCTTTTCCTCACACAGCTGTAGCCACCCCTCTTCCCTGTTAATCAACTGCACTCTATAATCATTTCATTTATCCCTGCTTCAGTTCATGGACACTTTTATTCATTTCCCCCATGGACTCTTCATTTCCTTTTGTACCCCTTTCTTTGTTTATTCATTTTCCCTGCCTGTCATAGCGCTATCTTTATTTTGCTCCCAACGCTAGACAAGCTCCGATCATACAGCAAAGGGACGCCGCCTCATTAATACTCATGAGGTGACTCCCAATCTCTGCAGCATGATTGACACATCCAAAAATTCAATTCTCTTCCTCCCAGTTGCCTCTCTCTTTTCCCTTGAAAGGGGTGCTGCTAGATTTAGTCATATAACAAACAATCTGAAAATACCAGTGCACCCCCCCACACACACACACATCATAGCATATTTAAACTTTCCACTACCAAGATTGGCTAGATTTACTTTAAGCTCCATGTGAGGAGTGGGTCTTCTTAGTTTCGGACTGGAATTCCAGTGTGAGTAAGCTAAGTCACCAACGTCAAGGTGGGGCCCTTGATTTAGTCCCTAACTTTCCAACGCCTTCACTGGGTAATGTGACCAACTGGCTCCTTTTTTGTTCTCTGTGCTCCCATCTAGGATTTTACACAGGTGAGTTTTGAGTTTCAGAAGTCTGTGGCACTCCTCTTTAGCAAGCTCCATTTGAACACCGGTGTAAAATCCTTGATGGGCGCACAGTTAGCAGAACTAGCCAATTAGCTGAAAATAGGCACTTGGCTGTCTAGTGTGCTTACCTGGGTAACAAAAATAGATAAATATAAATAAATAAATATATAAATAAATAAATAAATAAATGATTGCTATGCCCTTGGCAGGCAAACAGGAAAAGCATGAATGTTTTGGGATGGAAAAAAAAGTCAGCATCCTCCTTTAACTACATGCACATACACACACACGCACACATACATACACACACACACACACACACACACAGGCTAAAACAAAAACTCTGCTCTATCACTTAATAACACACAGAAATAAAGCAAATTGCCTTCTAAAAGAATCTGATAATCCTACATATCACTGGACTTTTGGAACATTAATCAATCACAGACACTGTCTATTTGATTTAAAATTTGGTGACTGGGCAAGTCACACTGAGCGGGAGCTCGTTTCCAAGTGCATCCCAAGGGAGAGTGAGCAGGGAGCCCTACCCAAGCAGCACTCATCTGTAACACCAGCAGACATTACACAAGTTGCAGCTGAGGATAATGTGTCAGAGTCCTGATGTCGGCCGCTCCATATCCTTTGACCAATGGAAACACAAATCTGAATCAGCGCATTAGTGGGGCTCCTCTAAGGTGGACTTCGGGCAGATGGTGGTAGACCTAAGGACTGTTCCTTGCATTATGGCTCCCCTTTCACTGTGCCACCGATGAGCAGCTCTTCTTGAGGAGGGTGTGGGAACCACCCTGGGGAGACAGTGTGTCAGCTGGAATGCTTCTCTGCTCCTTGCCACTGCAGATTGAGATCATGGAGTCGGGAACTGAACCTGCAGTCACCTCAATGGAAGACAGAAACCTCAACTGTGAGGCCATTGAAGCAGCTTACTATCAGTTTTTTGAGCACTTCCGCAGTAAGACATGCCAGGGGGTGTGTGGTATTGTGTGCTAATGGCACACCTTGGGAACTGAGGCACAAAGCCATGCTGAGTGCCTTATGCACCTGAGCAGTGCCATTATTTCAGTTACAAACATCCTGGAGTGTTTTATTATGAATATAAAATAGCATAGGTGTCAGCGAGGCTCAGTTGGTAGCACATCCTCCTCTGGACCAGAAGGTCATGAGTTCTCAACCCACACCTGAATTGGACTTGCACCTAAAATGCTGCCATCCGAGTGAAGTATTAGGGGGGTGCTGTACTGCTGAGATGTGCCATCCTTCAGATGAGATGTTAAACCGAGGTCTTTTTTACCCATCCTGGTGTTGTCTGCGTGGGTATCCAGGTAGAAGTAAAAGAACCCAGTGCACTCTTCACAAACAGTTGGGGACATTCCCAGTGTCCTAGCTAACATTCCCCTTCCCATAAACGGGTTCATGTAACTGTACAGGCTGTGAGTGGGTGTTGATGTGTGACATGGCTGCCACTACACATTCAGTCACTTCACTACCAGTCTAGCACTGCTTGTAAAGTGCTTTGGAATACACTGTATATGAAAAGCACTAAATAAATGCTGATTCTTCTTCTTCTAGCACTGATTTTGATTTGAAAAACTGAGTAATGAGGTTCGTAACATTAAATAGGAGGCAGTATAGCACAGTGGTTTAAGGCTCTGAGCTGCAAACCTGGAGACCTGGGTTTGAATCCCACAGCCCCCACTTTAATACTGTGTGACCCTGAGCAAGTCACTTAATCTCCTTCATTCACTGAGCACATGTGTACAGTACAGTAGTATGCACTCAGTCACATTCCATTGGTGGCTGGCTGAGGTGGTGAGAGATGGGGGTGGGTGCTGTTCACACATTGTGGGGATTCAGGGCTTTGTTATGATATTGAGGGAACGGGGGGGGCATGACACGGCCCTGAATGGCTGTATTCAAATATCAGGGAGGGGTCAAGGGGGCATGACAAAGCCCAGAGGGACTGTATGACTATAGTTGGGGTCAGGGCATGTCAAATCCTGGAGGGGCTAATTGCAATATTGGGGATCGGGGTCGGGGCATGACAGAGTCATGGGTTGTACACAGACTGGGATCGGGAGGCTAAGGGGGGAATTCACAGCCAAGGTTCCAGCTTGTAGTATACCCTCCAGGTACGCCCTTTGATTGGCATATCTGTGGGTTTGTCGCAAGTCACAGGACTTAGCCGCCAGGACCCTGCCCCTTGAAGAATCGGGTGCAGTGTCCTTGGTGCAACTGCATCCCCTGTATGTCACAACTTGTGACATGTGTAGGAATGCTTCTAGAATCAGCCCCATCTATTTCCAGTCCTGCCACTACATCATCAGAAATCAAATCAAATGAACTTTATTTTTATAGCGCCTTTCAAAACCAAGGTGCTATATATAAAAACCAAATACATAAAGATAAAAATTTTAAACAAAAACATTAAAACAGATCATCCCTAACTAAGGAAAGCTAAACTAAATAAATACGTTTTTAATGCTGTTTTAAATCGATCAACAGCATATAAACTCACTTATTGTGACATCACAGACCCTGATGCCTAACTGGTAACATGTGCCACGCGTTACCAACCAAGCAGCAGGAAGTTGCCTTTTCTTGGTTACTAGTGATGGTACAGTCAGTGAAGTCACAATGCTGATGGTGTACAGGGAGGAACTGGACTATATCAGCCTCCAGGTAGAGTGCTGTTCCACACATCACACCTTGTACTATCCGGTAGAAAATGTATTTAGCAAAACAAAATAAATAACCCTTCAGACATAAGGAGTGATAGTCGACTACTGAAAGTTAGTATTAATTCCAGGTAGTATACTAGCTCTCTTTAATGTAACCTTCCTGCCGAACTTTAGCCATGGAGGTGGGTGCTAGTGTGCTCCCATAATATTTGCTGTATACAATTACATATGCATAAACATACACACTCCACCAGTCTTTAAGGGAAAAACAAGTTGTGAAGTGACCCTTCTGTGGGAGAGATAAATGGGAGTTGCTATGCATTCAGGCGTTCTTGAAACCCATCCATGCAACATGTGTGTTTTGGCTGCCTGCCTTGGGCCTCATGGAAAGAGTGTTCGTGAACTCCGAATGGGAGCACAATCCTGCTGAACAATGATGCCCGGCAACAAAGAACCTTTTCTCTGCTTGGATTTTGGAATGCCTTTCTCGCAGAATAACCTCTACACTTTCTTGGCAAAGGAGGAGCTACATCTGTACTGAGGAGTACACTGTACTAACTGTACGATACAGAGCGAGACATGCAGCTTTCCACTGCTACAGTATACAGTTACAGTGCTGTATCTCTAATTAGAGGCAGTGGCTTAGTAGACAGCATGCTTGCCTCTGCTGCTGGAAGATCAGGAGGACATGGGTTCTAGCCCAGCACCAGGTGTGATGCATGGCCAGCTGGTTATGATTATTGTATGATATTTGTAAAATAAAATATAGTATGTGATTGTCTCACCTAAGACAGCTGTGCTTCCATGGGTGCCCCCCCTCCCCCCAGGTTTCAGTGAAGCTACAAGATATGTAAACTGATCAGGAGATCTCTGTAATGTAATTAACTTCCTTGAGAAATTGCATTGTATTACCTTGCTATGAAATGCCTAGGCTTTTTGAAGTGCAAACTAAATGTGACTTGATGACCTCAGAAACAGGACATCATTAAGCTGATTCCTGTCGGCTATCTCACACCTGGGTGATGGACTGCAGAGTTGTAAATCCTCAAAGGAACAATCTGATCAAAGACTCATAATTTGGGAAATGAGTTCTTGCTCATATACTATGACAGGGTGAGGGTTATGCTGGGATATATCCACATCTGGTATGGTTCAATCACAAGGCCGCAGGCCAAGTGAGTAAACTACATCAGAAGTGGGTAAATCCCAGCATCACCCACACCCTGGAGTGGTATATTGCCATTATACAATGTGCAAAAAGTGAAGGATTAAAATAAATATTAAAAAAATTTAAAGCAGCAGTACTAGTTAATTCTTTTTACAATAATTATGTCAAATGAGCCCCACGACTGACAAAACTTGAATAATTTGCTTTTAATTGTTTTTTGTTTTCTTTATATTCTTTATTTTTTCTGACAGTTTAGTACAGACCCTTGCCAGGAGTGCCGGACTGGATTCTGAGGGAATTGGGGTGCTGCCATCCCCTCACTGGTTATTTTTTCCGATGTAGTTATTGGAATGCACCCGCCTTTCCTTTGCCTACTGAATATTTATAGGACAAGCAATGTAAACAACGGGTGAAACACAGGAAAAGTTATGGAGGCTGCCATATTTTCTGTGAATTTACATAACATTACAAATATACTAAAAATCAAGAGACACAATTATCAGAAAGCCGTAGTAAACAGCAAAACTTAAATCTGAAATTTCAAACTACCAGGCAGTGCAAAAATCTGGGGAAGTGATGATCACTTCCTGGTTAATTAGTACTGCTGTTTTAAGAAAAAATACTTTTTTTTATCAATTGTACGATGTGGAATCCTTCCTCTGTGTTGAGTAGTCCTCTGTTGCTAGGCAGAATATGTGTGCGAGGAATGATGTCTTTTCCAGTGTAATTGTCTGGTGGTACTCACCATGATGAGTAACCAGTGACAATTTATCCTCCTCAGACCTGGATCTAAACCAAGACTCCTCCCTCCACTCCTTAGTCTTCAACCACCTAAAGTCATCATCAAAGCTGGATGTCCTACTGTAGGGCAAGGTATCAAGGGGCCAACACATTAGGGGGCCAGGGATCTGAAAGCCACCATAAGAGCTTTATTATAGATCTCCATGGCATTTTCCACTCCACTGGCACATGCTGATTCCATGCTCGAGATGCAATTGCTAACAAGCATTTGTCAATGCTGAATGTTGTTTCATTGGCATTGGCATTTGTAGTGCTGGAGTTAGAGATGCATAATAGGAATGGCAGTGAAGTATTAAAATAATGCCAACCCTACCCCACCCTGTAGAGACCGATAGGCATTGGGGTGTGCCTTTGGGTCATCAGCTATAATGCTCATGCCATTTCACCTCACCCTACCTTGTAGACACTGACAAGTGTTGTGGTGTGCTTTGGGGTCTTTGGGCATTATACTTACCCCATTCCATAAGGAAATACGCTGAGGTGTACGCAGTATAGTGAATGAGGTGAACTTTGTGGCTGAACAGTGCAAGGTACACCACAATGCCTGTCACTGGCTGCAGGTTGGGGGGGTGGAATGGTGTGAGCATTACAGCCAATGATCCCAAGTCACACCCCTGACACCTGTCAGTCTCTACAGGGTGGGGTGCTACAGTTGGAAACCCTAACACTGTAGGCGTGTGTTGGTATTTTCACTCCAAATTTTCAACATGGGCTTTTTGTGAGCCCACCTCATGAAAAGCGGCACTATCAGTTTGTTAGCTGAAAGGTGGTTTTGCACAGTGGCTATGCCCTTTGGCGACACAGGGATGAAAACAAATTTTGGGCAGGATGTGGAAAATGACAACTGTATTGTTCATGAGGAGATGCCAAAAAATGACAACGCTGAAAATCTGGAGTGAAAATATGAAAATTTGGTGAAGGTATGAACGTGCATAGAAACTGCGCAACACACTTCCGTAACCCAATTATTTTGGGGACTTTTTTAACCACATCTTTAACATAGGCATTTTGGGACCTCCCCTCATGAACAGTGGCAGTGTGATTCTGTGAATGTGTCCAAAATGTTGATTTCGCACAGTGACCATGCCATTGTGTGCCATAGGTGTGAAAACACATTTAGGGCAGGATGTGAAAAATGGCAGCTGTACTGTTCATAAGGAGGTGTCCAAAAATGCCAGTGTTGAAAATCTGACATGAAAATAGTGCAAATTTGCAAAGTTACAAGGGTGCGTGGCAACTGCACAACACACACTTGTAACACAGTCATTTTATGGAATTTTGTCACCAAATTTTCAACATAGGTATTTTAGGACTTCTGCTCATGAACAGTGTCACTGTCATTTTCTGAAACTGTCCCAAAAACTGATTTTGCACAGCAACTACGCTATTCTGCGCCAGACATGCGAAAGCACATTTTGGCCAGGATATGTAAAATAACAGCTGTACTGTTCATATGGGGCATGGAAAAATGCCAATTTTGAAAATCTGGAGTGAAAAATATTACAAATTCACGAAGTTACGAGTGTGCATGGAAACTGCGCAATGCACGCTCATTAAACAGTCATTTTTGGGATTTTTTCCACCAAATTTGCAACATATGCTTTTTGAGAGCCCACTTCATGAACACTGGCACTGTCGTTTTGTCAATCAGTCCCAAAAGGTGATTCCATGCAGTGACCGAGAAATCACCTTTCAGAGCCGCTTAATGCCATAACAGTGCCAGAATTCATGAGGAGGGGTCCCAAAAAACCCATGTTGAAAATGTGCCAAAATTCCAAAAAATGCCTGAGATATGCATTAAAGTTGAAAAAACCCTATTTATTCCATTATACAACTTACCGGCATTTCCTCAGTTAGCGGTCAGCTTTGAAGAGTGCAGATGTGTTCCCGGTCCACCGAAGACTTCAAAGGTAAGTATGGGGTGAGGGGTGTAGGGAGGCAGGTGTGCAGTGGGTGAGGTGCGGGTTGTGGGAAGGGCCAGGAGATCACGAGGGGCTATTTTCTTTTGACAGGGTAAAAAACAAAAACATTGCGGGACCATTTTTTTAAACAGAGTGGCATGCTGGGGTGGACTCCCAGCATGCCAACGGACTCTTTTTTGGGTGCAGCTGTAGCCAATGGGGGACTGGGCACCCTCATCGGCACACAACCAAAGGGGTTATTATGCCGACGCGTATTGGGCACCACCGTCGGCACACAACAAAAGCGTGGAGGTTTACATAATGCAGACTGAGAGTGGACTCCACCATCAGCAACATCACTTGGGCACTGAAGCAGATGGGGATTGGGGCCCTCATTGGTACAGAAAAACTGTTGGGGTGGCTCGCATGATGCC
The DNA here is from genome assembly GCA_016271365.2 of Neoceratodus forsteri. Classification (NCBI taxonomy): domain Eukaryota; kingdom Metazoa; phylum Chordata; order Ceratodontiformes; family Ceratodontidae; genus Neoceratodus; species Neoceratodus forsteri. Next base: position 1,317,603,630 of record CM057454.1, read on the forward strand.
AAGGGGGATCAGGCATCCCCTCAGCATACATTGTAAATGGAAGGGGTTTTTTTTATGCCAACGGGGAGTGGGCTCCCCCATCGGCATTCTGACAGGAGGCAGACGCAGTGTTGCATGCATGTCAGGAGGCACGTTATGGTCATGCTGCATGAGAGCTCTGCTCTCATTGCAGCATTCCTTTTGTTAGATCTGGTGGCCACATTCCAATTTACAGATGTGGCACCTGCATGCTTCCTGATTGGGGAATGAGGGATGCACCTACTGATGCTTGCCCTGCATTCGCCCAACTGTGACCGCGCCTCCAAATCTGTTACTACTGCAATATGTTGGCTGCGCATGCGTGAGCCAACATAAAAATAATGTGCAATATACCACAGCAGCTCATGTTATGCAGAGTAACAAGAGAGAACAACATACTTTTCATTTACAGCTATTGATAGGGTAAATCATAATCCCAGAGGAGGAAATTTTGACAATTCAGTTTTAAATAGGGAAAACTTTTGGATTCTCTCACTACAAGCACATGTGAAACCTGGTCTGAATAGTCATTTGGGTTTACGTCCATGTTTACAAAATAGAAATTGATTATGATATTTAACCAAGGTTTTCAGGAACTGGTATGCTTGACATGTAGCTATTTGAAAAGTATTTTTAGATATCTCTGAATATGTATGTGATTATAGGGCATTAGTGACCTTTGGAATTTTTCTTACTGTCAATTCTCCTTCTCTCACGGTATTTCTTTTATTTAGTTTAGTCTTTATCCCCTTACTGCTTTATTTTTTCCTGACCTCCCCCCTCCTTCCTCATACTTTTTTGTTGGATTTTGTATGATTATTCTTAAAGATGGAATTGAGATTATTTTATGTAATTATATCTAATGATCAGGATTTAATATGGTTATGAAAAATGATACTGTATTTTCTAGGTTATGTATGTAGGGTTGGAAAGATGTGTGGCCATATATTAGGGTGATAGTACTGCAGGATACATTCTTTGATGGGGTTAATTTAATGATGTCATATGATCACGTGGTGTTTTAGATATTTAAATAGCAGCAGTTATGTTTGCATCCTTAGCCTTTGATAAAGAACCTGAGTGTCTGAAATGCATCAGGCAGGATGCTGATGGACTTTCTTTGTTAATAAATGAGTTTTTAATCCTCATTATTTATGGTGGTGTCCCATTTTTGAGGTTGTGAGTGCCGAAACCTATACTAAGTCACATGCTCGAGATGCCCAGAATTGCCAGGAGATTATTCGGCTTCAGATTTCTAATGGAGTGATATCTGATCATCTCCACTGGAGGGGATTTACAACGGGGGTCTCACAGAGGAACGAACAGCATGATGGTCCAACCGCTCGACTGGCTCAACCCTGACATTACTAATGTTGCTAAAGTCAAGACCCAATGTGAAAACCTAATCTAAGGTGTTACCTTTTTGGTGGGTCCTGGTGGCAACCATCTGTGCTAGACCCAGTGAAGGCATCAACTGGAGGAAATGTTGTCCAAATCAAAAGTCTTTAGGTTTGACCCAAGTGTAGAAATCACCAAGCACCAACAAGCTGGATGAATTCACCTCCAGGCTGGCTATGAAGCTTTTGCATTCCTCAAGAAGTCACGCCCGTGTCCCATGGGGGTGGTACATAAGGATGATTCTGCAACCTACACCCAAAATCTCTTTGACAGCCACACATTCAAATGAAATACTTTTCACCATGGGGTATGCCATCAGTCCTACGGTGGCACTAAAACAGATGGACACACTGCCCCCCTCCCCCAACGCCACCACCTCATGCAATACATCACAGAAAAACCAGGAGGGATAGATACCTCTAGCATAGGATCGGAGTCATTCCCCAACCAGGACTCCATGATGCATGCGAGATCCACCGAGGATCCTGGGATGAAAGCCTGTATCACTGCAGTGTTATTCCTTAGTCATCTGGTATTACACAGAACTACATAAAGCGACAGCAGAAACAACTGACCCTCTCACTATCTCTTCTGCTGTAATGTGAACTGCCCTTGGGACTGGTACCAAACAGGATGGTCCTCTGTCCTCAACCAGTCTATGCCCAGGATGCCTTCTTGGACTGACACTCCCAATCACACCCTTTTCCTCCTCCAAAAGGAGCGAGCCATCACCTCTGTCCACAGCCTGAAAGATGTCCCACCCCCTGCAACAGTTTATCATTGCTGCATGTGCAGTACCTTGCCTTTCCCTGTAAGGATGCAGTAGGCACAGTTGTTCAGGGGAATAGGAGATGATGAGACTACAACCAGACCAATTAATTTTCATTAAAAACTAATCCCACTCCCCTCCTACAAAATAAACCACCTTGCAAATTAAAACCACCCAGCTTAAAAATAAGCACACACATCCCAGTCATACACTAAGATAATACCCTCATCACATCAATGTAATAAATCATTTATACAACTCAATGCATACAAAGTCATATGAGACTAAAAATGTAGGCATTACCCAATGCTCTGAATCAAATTATGTACAAAACAAAACAAACACAGATTAAAAGAAGAAAAACAGTTATATAATGGCCTGAGTCACATTTCAAATTAAATAAAACGTTAGTTGATTCCAGATTGTTCACAAACGTTTTATGGTAGGATGCCCTCTCATAGTATCTATCCTTTAAAGTCTGCTGTTCTCCCGCAGCAGCAAACCACAGTATGAATAACCAAGTAATGTCCCAGCCTTGTAGTTCTCTCACAAAAGCAGAAGACTGGCAACCCTTGCAAATTCCTTCATAATAGCAATGACAGGCAGAACTGTCCCCCGAAATTAAAGTTAGGATTATTTGCAAAGTAAGTCCAAACCTGCATTCCTCAGCTACATGACAGTCAGCAGTTATACAGTAAAAAGAAGCTGATTTTGTCCCAACACACACCTCTTTGGCCCACTGGCTGGGTTGCAGGACAAACAGATCCTTCTGGATCCTGCTTACAATGAGTGGATGCACCACTCCGCAGTAACAGACCCCGATGATGAAAAGTCTGACCCACAGAAAGAAAAATTGTGAAAAAATGTGTGTGAGTGTGTGTGTGTGTGGGGGATAGCCAGTCTCCTCCTTAATCTCAACCAGATGTCTACGACAGAACGCTCACCCCCAGCTGCTTTTACCCCTCCACCAAACCCAGGCCAGACAAGCTAACCCAGGAGGGAGGCCAGCTGGCAGTGCTCAGAGGGAAAAATGGACATCAGACTGGAGCCACAGTGAAACCACGGCTCTCTTAGGGACAGACCGCATCCAGAGGGTGCAGGGAAAATCGAGTGCGAAACAAACATACCCAGGAATCCAGCAGGTGCAGTACTGCAGCAAGATTACTTCAAATGAATCGAATCCTCGAAATCCAATGCTTAATCGACATAGTCCAATATATAGTAAGTATAAGATGAAAAAAATTAACACTGAAAGATAGCATTTGTGACCAGGTAACGGTTTTGAAAAGGGTTGCGCCATTACATGGAATACTCTGAAAATGGAAGTAAACCACAGAACCAGCCACTCCCCCTTATCTCAAAAGGAAACCTCAACTCAGTCCTAAATAACTCACTTAAAAATGACTATCTAAAATTAACAGTAAAACCCATGCAGATCCTGTGCTACAGTGTAATAGATGTGGTACAATTTTAAGTGAAAGAATGTCTCAGAAACTAGCAAAGGAAACCAAGTTTCAGACAAGCTAGAACTCATCTCTATGGCATGCTGAGCACAACAGTCATTTTCAATTATTAAAATGCTGAGAAAAGAATTTTTTGCAGCTGCAGGAGTTTTTTCCTGCGCCAGGGAGCTGTGCAGGGACTCTGTCCCAGGGCCATGTCAGGCCCTTTGAAAATTGAATCCTTGACTTCTCCAAAACTGTTTGCCCAGTATTTTTTGATAAATGTAAAGTAGAAGTCAACATCTGCACAACAGGTCTATGTATAAGACTTGAAACAACAGTTTCTTCTATTATATACTATGATAGAACAAGCTGGTTATATGAGAGGAAGATTTGCATCTGATATCAGAAAATGATTTCATATCTTATTTATTACATTTTTATTTTGTTTCTGAGTACCACGTAAGTGCGCTAAGGCAAACAGATGCCTGTTTTCTGGCATGACATGGGAGAGCTACAGAGCAAGTAGACAAGGTAATACATGGTGACGAACGGCATTACAAGTAGTCAGTGGACAATAAGCTGCTGACATGTAAACAGGGCACATCAACAAAACATGGCTTGATATTACAGGTTAATAATATCACAGCGCGAAAAAAGATAGAAAACAGCATCAAGAAGCAGAGCAACCAGAATCAAAAGTCTCAGTGACTAAACGCTACGAAGTCCCACAATTCTCTATCTCTCAGGCCCCAATCCACAGAGAGTGCATAGACCTCCTGCACATGCAGATGGCAGTAAAAAGCCAGGGTATGTCCCATAAGCATGGGTTGTGCAACTTTGGGACACCCCTCAGCATCCACATCCCTTGCTGCACACACCCTCCGCACTCGATCCATGGTCGTGCACAGCTCCACAGCAAGATGGGTCAGGAAAGGGCAATGGATGGAACTGCACCCAATCCCCAGTGCTGCTTAGGCAGTGATCATGAAGAGGGCAAATGCTACATGACTGGAGGGGGCTATCACAGAGTCTACACACCCCTCTCCACCTGCCATCTTTCCATTACTTGGGCCCAGTCAACCCCCCTGCGGAAGCCCACTGAGGTGAAATGCTGGTGTATTCTCCATGGTGTAATAGGCACATTATGAAGAAGCCAACAGAAGAAGACCATTTGGTCTATCATGTCTGCTCATATTGCAGGGTTCACAGCTTGAGCTAATGTCTCTGCCCTCCCTCCCCACTCCTCCCATCCTCCCTACCCATGATCTTTACTTTTCCCCAATGCCTATCCCAGCCTCTCTTAAAGCTGCCCACTGTCTTAAATGAGATGACTTCCTCCGGCAGCACATTCCAAGTGTCAACCACCCTCTCTGTGAAGAAGTGCTTCCTGACCTCCCTCCTAAACCTCCCACCCTCCAGCTTAACACTGTGCCCCCTCATGTTATGGTTGCCACTCAGGTTAAAGAGACTCTCCTTATCAACCTTATTTATCCTTTTCAAGTACTTGAAGGTCTCAATCATGTCCCCTCTCTCTCTCTCTCTCTCTCTCTCTCTTCTGTCTTCCAGGGAGTACATGTTCAGTGCCATCAACCTCTCCTTGTAATGCCATCCCTGCTGACCAGCTATCATCTTTGTAGCCCTCCTCTGGACCTTCGCCAGCAGGTTAATGTTCTTTTTGAGGTGTGAGCACCAGTACTGAACTCCATACTCTAGATGTGGCCTTACCAGTAACCTGTACACAGGCAGTATAACCTCCTCTCTCCTACTACTGATCCCCCTAGCTTTGCATCTCAGCATCTTGTTTGCTTTTGCTGCTGCTTTCTTGCACTGTGTGGAGTGTTTCATGTCACTAGTGATCATCACTCCCAGGTCCTTCTCCTCCTCTGATGCAGATACTCGGACTCCGCCTAGGTAGTACTCTGTCCTCGGATTATTGGCTCCAATAAAAATAACTTTGCATCTCTTTGCATTGAAGCCAAGCTGCCAGATCCTAGACTACTTTCCCAGCTTTTCCAGATCTCTCTATAGGTCATGTATTCCTTCAGCTGTGCCCACTCTCCCACAGAACTTGGTGCCATCTGCAAACAGACACATTTTGCGTTTAATGCCATCCCAAATGTCATTGATGAAGACACTGAACAACACCGGCCCCAGCACAGAGCTCTGTGGGACCCCACTGGTTACCACTCTGGTGCCAGATAACTCTCCCCCCACAACCACCCTCTGGGTTCTGTACCTCAGTCAATTTTCCATCCATCTGGCCATCTTTCCCCCAACTCCAAGACCCACCAACTTCCTGATCAGCCTTTTGTGGGGCACAGATTCAAAGGCCTTGCTGAAATCAAGATAGAGGATGTCTACCACTTGGCTACTATCTACTGTCTTAGTGATACAGTCAAAGAAGTCAATCAGATTTGTTTGACACAATCTTCCCCACCCCATGAACCCATGCTTCCTCACATCCTGCAGACCATGCTCCTCTAGATATTCCACCAACTTTTCCTTTATTATGGTCTCCATGAGCTTGCCCACAATGGAGGTCAGACTGACTGGTCTGTAATTCTCTGGATCATCCTTGGGACCGCTTTTGTGTAGGGGCACTACATGTGCTGTTCTCCAGTCCTGTGGTACCATGCCTGACTCTAGTGAACTATTAAATAGGTCTGCTAGTGGCCCTGCCAGCTCCTGAGCCAGTTCTGTTAGTACCCTTGGATGTACTCTCTCCGGGCCTGATGATTTGTCCACTTTCAATGCCAGCAGATCCTCCCTCACTCTATCCTCCTCTATTACTACATCTGTGTTCCCCTGCCTCCACTCTTCTTTTCCCTCCTGAAGGCATTGGTCCGTCCTTCTCCCTCATGAAGACATAAGAGAAATATCATTTAGCATCTGTGCTTTTCCCCCATTATCCTCCACCCACTCCACCCCTTACTTAAGCCTAACAATCCCTTCCCTCTTGACCCACATTTTCTGCACATTGTTTTGTACTTGGTTTTCTTGTGCTGTTTGGGACTAATAAATGTATTCCTGCATCTGAATTGAGTGTACAGACTGTGATTCTGATTTTGGAAGTACAGCCCAGTTTTCTGTGTTCATAGTCTAGTGGTCCCCACTCCAATGCCTGACCCCAACACTGGGTATATGAACCTTCACAGGTAACCTAGTGGCCCATCCTCTTCCTGTTGCCAGTACAGTCTGAAATGCCACTGTTGGTCCTAAGGTGGCAGCAGCTTCTTACCTTCTGCTCACCTCTGCTGCCTGCTGTCATCCGAATAACGCAATTACATTATCAGTTCTGTAGAAGTCAGTGGTGCAGAAGGGTACCAAAAAGTATGGGGGTCAGAATTGTATAGAATACCTAGCCCGGGATACTGTTCAATTCAATGTTTAATCCTTCAGCTACAAAAGTGAGGGGTCACCTGATCCCCTGGCTTCTATGCATATGGTAGAAGGCACCTTATTGATATTGTACTTGCATGAGTGCAATATTGATTAAGTGACTTCTATAGAACTGGAATGTACTTACATACTAAGATGGTGGTTGGCAGTGGAGAGTGTGTGCTGGCTACTTTTTCAGCATCAGAGGTGGGGTTGTGCATTTTGAGCTGGTACCAGCCCTTGGAGGAGTGCGGACTACTAGACTACCAGGGATGGATTTCCTAAATAAAACTACTGTCATGGGAATCAGATGGAAGCTGGGAACGGGGCACATGTTTTGTGAGTTTACTGTCTGTGTCATTTATTTATTTATTTGTTTAGCTTTGTTGAACAGGTGAGTGCACTGGCATTGAGTACCTTTTTCAGGCATGACCCGGATGCAGAAGCACAAACAATACAGGGAGTACAATGGATACATAGAAACGGTAGGGTAGTCCTATACATGAACAATTGGAACTTATCACAGAGTTATAAACACTGGATTGAAAGAAACAAAGGCAGGTAGCAATGCTCTAACATGTAAGGGTGGAGTCACAAAAAGAGAGTGGAGAGGAGGCGGGAGATGGAGAGGGGAAGGGAAAGAAGTGAGGGGTCAGAGGGAGGTAAGGAGACGAGGTGGTAAGTGCATAGGTTGTTAGGGTAGGTGGGCACAAGGGGTAGGGGGTGGTTAGCGGAAGCAGTTGCAGGCATGAACCAAGGAATAATGTGTTTTTAAGAGCTCAGTGAAGGCTGAGAGGGAGGAGGATTTTTTGGCAGGTGGAGGAAAGGAGTTCCAAATAGAAGCCACTCAGTAACAAAAGGAACACTGTCCCAAATTGGTGTGAAACATAGGGACTATGTGACAGGGTTGAATAAGGCCCTGTCATATTTGTTATGCAGAAAGAGTTAAACACAAGGATCAGTTCTGTCCTATCCTTTTCTGTCTCTTGTCTGTCTGGTTGCACAACCAGATGTTCTTGTGAGACCTAGGAACTGATCACTCTGACAGTCTCATGATTCTCTGCCTCTCACTATCTACCCTCACTTGTTGTTTTTGTCTTTTCTTCCTCCTTGCATATCTGAGGTTATAAAAATATACATGAATCTTAGTGTGAAACTGTAAGTGAATCTGGGATCCCTTAGTTTGAAATGTATATAGTTCTACTGTTGAAATGATTGCAAAAAGCTATTTGGAATTTAGGGGGTTAAGCTGAGATGCAGTTTGAGCTCCTTTCATGCTTGTTTGTAAACTCTTTTGCAGAGCTGTCTGCAGGAGGCCAGCCTGGGGCACTGTTCTAGTTGCAAGCCTGTTCTGTAAAGAAACTGACAAGAACATTTTGTGAAAAACAGGATGACTCCTTAACGAGTTCCAAGGCAAAGACTTGTTATAAAAACAGCAGCAATATTTTTGCTAGAGAGACTGAAACTTGGAATTAGAGATACCCTCAGATGAAGGACTTTGTTTCTTTGTTTGTACTGCCTTTATAAATAGTTATACTGAACATTTTTTTTACTGTTACATAGAAACATAGAATTTGACGGCAGATAAGGACCACTTGGCCCACCTAGTCTGCCCATTGATATTATTGATAATAATAAAATGCTACTTGTGAATTTTACAACTGGTCCTGGTTTTCCTATGCTTCCTGACCTTTGCCTCTCAAACAGACTAGTATATTGTTATTAGATACACAGTAAGATGAGGGAGATCGACAAACAATATTTGGTTGCTGAGGTAGGCAGGGGCTCCAGTTTGCATGGTTTACTTGTGTGGCAAGAGACAGATTGGCTTTAAGGTCAAGAGGAAGCCAGTTTAGGGAGTTAAGGGCTGTGCAGTGGTGGACGCTGGATCTACAACCAGAGGCAAATTTGCAGATTTTATAGTATAAGGTATTTTTTTTATTTGCAATGTGGATTAACTGGCAGCATACTCAAACAACCAATCCATAGTCTAGGGAAGGAACAAGGTTTGCCAGTGCAATATGGGTTCTAGCAACATGTGTTAACAACTGGTGAACTCTTCAGAGATCACCTAGCTTCTGGTGAGGAAGTGAGGTAGTATACTTGAGATGGGATTCAAAGGATAACATGGGATCTAGACGAACACTGAGGTACTTGAAAGACATACGGCCTCTTTCTCAAAAAACCCTTAGATCACAGCAAGGTGTGGCAATCTAGAGCTGCGGCAATTTTGGGAATGTCAGAGACCCTGCACCTGATTCTTGATTGGGTAGGGCCCTAGTGCCAAAGTCCCATGGCTTGTGGCACTGATTGCAATGCGCTGAACAAAGGGCGTACCTGCATAGGGTGCTGCAAGTCGTGGGGGCCATGCATCAATGTCCCCAGACATTCCCTGGTGGTCTAGTGGATCCTCTCCCGACGTCCACTCATAATTGTCATAAATCCCTGGTGATCTACTGGGCCTCTGATCCTCAAGTACCCCCATATATATAAATAATAATTTTATCCCCCTCCCTGGTGGACTAGCAGGCCTCCATCCCCGAAGTCCCCATGAATTATTTATTTATCATAAGTGCCTCATGGTCTAGTGGACCCCCGATGTCCCCTTGATGTAATCACATATACAAAATCCCTGGTGTTCTAGTGCCCCCCCACCCAAAGCCCTGATCCCCTAATCGAGCTGGCCACAGCTGTCAATCACTGAGTATGTATTGTATACAGTACACGCTTATTCAGAGCTCAGTTGGCAGCTGGCTGTGGTGGTGAGTGTTGGGCTGTGCTAGTCACTAACTCAATTTAGGGATGGGGGACTGGGGTGGTGGGACACTGCCTACCAGGGTGGGGGCCACTATACCACCAACAATTACCTAATATGGCATAACAAGGGATCGGGGCATTGGGTGTGCTGGGGGCTGCCAGATCAGTAGGGAATTTGTATACATTCTAGACATCAGGGTTCAGGAAGGGGGCCCAACTAGACCACCAGGGACTTATGATAAATAATTCATGGGGACGTCTGGGAGGGGTGTCCGCAAGTCCACCAGGGAGGGGGTTTAGATGACTATTTTTTTTATATGGGGGTAATTGGGGGTCTACTAGACCACAAGGGAAGTATATTTCTTGAGGACATTGGGGAGGTGGGACCGCGGCATAATGCTGCTACTAGTCAATTCTCCCAGTTGAGAAATTTCTAAGTACCCTTTGACCAGCCCTAGCTAATGGTACTTAGAAATTCTGGGGGAGTTTTGTGAATCCTGATTCATGGGATTTGGCAACCTGTATCTGCCACAAATCCCTGGCGCCATGCTGCAGCCCATTGTGGGGTGCAAGTATGGTGCAGACCACGTTTGGTGCAGGTTGCCTGCAGTAAACACAGACTGCCTTTGTCAGTCACTCCTGGTGCATCATTTAGCACAAGGGGCACCTTGCACAAATTATTGGGATGCAGGCCCCTTGCGCCACCCCGGGAGCTTTGAGAATAAGGCCCATAGCCTTATCCATGGTACTACAGAGCTCCAGGAAGGAGCAATCACACAACACTGGAGGCTCAGCTCTTCACACACAAGGAGCAAATGCCTGTGCTCCACAACTAATGCCATATAAATGTCTTCGTAGCATCCTACATGGTCAAAGAGCTCATTGGAGTGGGAACATTCCAGTATAGTCAGCAGTGCAAGAGATTTGAGATGCCCTAACTACGTTAGCTCCTTGACAGTACTGTGTTTAGTATAAGCATGTACCTCTCTGCGACCAGCAGAGGGTTGTGCCTTCTGCTGAGAACAGTAGTCAGGGCCTTGTTAGGGCTGAGCTCTAGAGGGCTATATTCAAACATGTTTAGTGTGCGCATACAGTGCTCCGATCTTGCCTGACTATACCAAAGCTGGGACACTGGGTTACTTTGCACTGGGGTTTGAGCCTTTGCGTGGAACAATCCCAGGCATTTGAATCTTGGGCTCTATGTGTGTGTGTATGGATTTCTGTAATACCTTAAAGAGTAAGCAGAGTAACTGTAGAAAAATACTAAAAAATACAAAGAAGCTCAGCACAAAAGCACCGAGCCAAGGGCTACCAAAAACATAGCATTGGCAACAATGTCAGATTTCACAGAAATACAAAATGATATATAACCCACAGTGCAACACAACATGGAATATATATGAAAATCCCATGAATATTTAGGCTGGTTCTGCTTTATGCAACATTTTTTTTGCATAAAATTACTAGTGCTTTGGTAACTTGTAATGGTTTGTTCTCCTCTAAATTGCCCTCAGAGTAAAGCACCAGAACATGCTGTCCTCTGTCGTCACTGTTATTCATCTGACATCTTGAAATATTCTCTTATTTATAGGAGAACTGCATTTAACCTACAAGCCAATATTTTCAGTTGAAACTGTTTTTTAAATACTGGTTCCCATAGAAACATAGAAACAGACATTGCTGGCAGATAAGGACCAAGGATCCAGCCAGTCTGCCAATAAAGACATTCCTGCATATCACCCTGAGGCTGAGTGAAGGCCTCAAAGGTGTTTCTACCCCAATAATTCCCTCTCTCCTCTCATACCCCTTAACACTGTAGCTTCTCCTCGTGGATCCACCCACCCTCTAAATCTGTCTCAGCCATGCCCAAACCCAACACATGGTAATAAGATTGCCTGGTAAGATGGCACCAGGCTGATCTCCATTGCTGAGTTCAGTTTTTCAGTTAAAATACCTGATTTCAGAGGGTCTTAGAGAATGTTTACACACTGTAACTACCTCTTGTTAATCAGCATTAGTGGTAGGGTTGTTCACTAGTATAGTGGAAAAACATATTTCTAGGGTGTTTAACCTCAAAATAAAGACATGCCTAGCACCCCCAGGGTCCGACTAGTTAAACACAAAAAGAATTGTGTTGCTAGAAGGTCCCAAATTTAAATGCTAAGCATTTTTCTAATCACCAACTGAAAACAAAATGGCAGATTTGTGACACTAAAAAGTGCATTTGCGACACTTTCTAACTTTTTGTTAACTTTTCCCATTGACTTATAATGGGAAATAGTTTTTTGAATAACTTTTGAACCGTTTAATATTTCTTCAAGAAATCTTCAAAAGACACATCGGGGACCCCGGCTGCATATTCCCTGAAGTTTTCGGACTGGTCGCGCAAACTGTGCGACCTGTAGAGACGAGCAAAGAATTCCAAAAAGTGTAAATGCACCTGCAGATCACACTTAATAACTCCGCAGCTGTATATCTGAACAGTACAAATGTTGGCATATCCCAAGATGTATGGTTTTTGATCGTGTATTCCAAATTTCAGGTACATCCATTGAACGGTTGCAAAGTTATTAAGGTGCAAAATTTTAGGTTTAAAATGTAAATGGTTCCTCAACCATAACTATGGCAGCACTACCATGCTACTATAATATGTGTGTGTGTGTGTGTGTATATATATATATATATATATATATAAGAGAAAAACTCAGTTTAATGCATTAGTTAGGGTTGTTCCACAGCGACAAAAGAGAGGGAATTCGGTGTTAGGGTTGAAAGCCCCTCCTTGAACCCCTCACCCTAACCCCCCAACATGTATCAGGGTGCACATTGGGGTCATCGGCCCTAACTCTCACCCCATCACATGTGTGAAGAAGCAGAGGTATAGGTGAATAGGGTGAGAGTTAGGACCACTGACCCCAATGCACTCCCCGATGCCAGATGGAGGAGTGGGCTGGGGGGTCCCAGGGGGGCTTTCAACCCTAACACTGAATTTTCTCACTTTTGTCGCTGTAGAACAACCCTAACTAATGCATTAAACAGAGTTTTTTGCCTCTAATTTCCTTTCTTTTTGAGAATGATGACGAAAAATATTGAATGTAATGTGGCAGCACGGGCCCCCGATGTCTTGTGACATAGTAACAGAAACAGCAATGCAAGCAGAAGTGTGAACCGTGGCGCACATGGTAATGCAAACATAAATGATAAAGGAAACATTAATAGAAATGCAAGCGCAAGTGACGCTGACATAAACAGTGATGCAAATGGACATTGAAGTATGTATGAAAACACTACTGGTAACATGAACAGTGATGGCAGTGGTATTTTAAATGGAAATGTTAAATGTCACAGCAAAAAGAATGTGAAAGAGAACAGAAATGGAAATGCGAATGCAAGGGCACACGTAGAGGGTCCCAAATTTAAATGCCAAGCATTTTTCTGATCACCAACTGAAAACAAAATGGCGGATTTGTGACACCACTAGGGCCATTTGCGACACTAAAAAGTGCATTTGTGAAAGTGTTGAATATTTTGTTAAATTTTGAATCATTCAATATTTTTTCACGAAATCTTCAAAAGGCATATTGGGGACCTTGGCTGCACATTCCCTGAAGTTTTTGGACTGGTCGCACAAATTGTGCGACCTGTAGTGAGAGCTAAGAAATTGCAAAAAAGCGTAATTGTGCAAATGGTTGTCGCTTAAAAACAACACAGCTGTATCTCCAACCAGTACGAAATTTGGCAGATCCCAAGGTCTACCATGCCCAATCATGCATACCAAATTCGTTGAATGGTGGCAAAGTTATTAAGGTGCAAAATTTAACCCTTTAACCTTAAAAGTGCTACTCAAACCTAACTATGGTAGCACTACCGTGCTTCCATAATATATATATATATATATATACACAGTATATATATATATGAAGATATAGATATAGATATACACCCTGTGAAAAAGAAATAGTCCATAGATTTCTTTTGCCACTGCTTCGGCCCCCTACAGCCATTAGCCTCCTCCACCCAACCCCCACACTTAGCACCCACCAGCTCACATCCCCCCACCCCTTACTTACCTACTGAGGGTCCAACATTGTAATCCTCTCTGGACTGGAGACACATCTTCAATCTTCAGCATCGGACCAGGAACCAAGAAATCGGGTTTGCAGTTCAGTATATTTCAATGTGTTTTAAACTTGTCTAGCTCTCCATGCTTCTCTCTCTCACACCTCTCCTCACATAGTTTTTATCCTTATTTCCTTGGGTCTGTGCACCATATAGAGCAATTGCTCTATTGATTTTTTGATACACTAAAGAGAAGTCGAGAAATGTGTGTTGTGCTATTAGAGACACAAGATAGGTTTAAATGTACAACCACATCTCAAAGATGGCTTTTCCTGTTGCTCAGTGATGCCTATGAGTACGCTGTATCTCCAGCTTTTCCATATGCATGTTTTGCATCTTTTACAGACTATATGCTTGGCTCTAATTACTCTACATGGACTCATTCTTGGTCATCAATGACTCCAGTTGGGAGCCATGCAGGCATCTCAGGCACTCAAATCCTTTTTGCACTTACTGTCTATAGGCAAGTAAATAAAGTGCAGCATGACAGCTGCCAGTGAGGAACCAAATTTAATAGAAAAATAAAACTCTGTTCTCTGCTTATGATCCTGTGGGGCACACATATTTGAGGAGGTGCAGATATCAAGACTGTGATCGCAAACACTCTCATCCAAAAACCAGTCCACAACAGACAGACAAGGGGGTCTTGCATAAGTAAACAGGATGAAATTTGTGTCTTTATCACTCCATATATCATAATCTCTCTTATTTCCTCTTACTTTCTGCTGGCTTTTATCATTATCTCTTACTTTCTGTAGCTCTCTATCTTGTCCATTTCATTATCTCTCTTTCACTAGCCCTCGTTCTCTCTTGTCACCCCGCTAATGTTTCTGTTCAGTAGATCAGATTACCTATTCGCACAATTCTTTTTTTTTGTAGCTTTCACAAATGTTCCACATTGTTCACATGCTCCCTAGTCACCCTACCTCTATCCCCTCCCTACTCGCTACCTCCAAACTGGGACCCTCTAAAGCCCCTCCTTATTCCTCTGGATGCTGTTCTCACTGCATTAATGCTTCAGGTCAGGCTGCCGACACCAACCACCATGCTGTTTTTGCTGTTTTCTCTAACCCTGCGACGCTGGGCTTGTATTGCCCTACACTGTTTTCTTTTTAGTTGACTAACTATTTTTGTGCTACAGTTATCTTCTGTATCCCTGACATGGAACCTTTGCAAAGGAGTCCTTGACTCAATGGTATATTTCTGATTGTTGTAATAAATAAACAATTAGAGATCATGCCCCAAACATCTTAAATTGATATTGTACTGTATCTGATACATATTAAATTGATATTGTACTGCCTGTACTGTATCTGATACATGTTAAATCGATATTGTACTGTTTGTACTTTTTCTAATACATATTAAATTGATATTGTACTGTTTGTACTGTATCTGATACATATTAAATTGATATTTTACTGCTTGTACTGTATCTGGCATAGGTCAAATCAATATTGTATTGCTTGTACTGTATCTGATATCTCTTAAATCGATATTGTACTGTTTGTACTGTATCTAATACATATTAAATTGATATTGTACTGCCTGTACTGTATCTGATACATGTTAAATCGATATTGTACTGTTTGTACTTTTTCTAATACATATTAAATTGATATTGTACTGTTTGTACTGTACCTGATACATATTAAATTGATATTTTACTGCTTGTACTGTATCTGACATAGGTCAAATCAATATTGTATTGCTTGTACTGTATCTGATATATATTAAATCGATATTGTACTGTTTGTAGCAGATCGGAGAATAGTATAATGTTACGTAAGTAATACTACCCAACAGGGTGGGCGTTATTGGAATATAACGGACCGGCCAGGGGCGTAATGAGGCCCGACGCCGCAGGCGGAGGGCCTTATAGCCCCTGGAAGGTCCATTATATCCACTAATGACCACCCTGGAGGGTATTATTACACTTAGAAAATGGGTTTCCTTTTTTTTTTAAGCTACTGTTTTGATTTTTAAAAAAAAGAGTTAAATGTTATTAAAAATGAAGAAAAATATGGGTTTTGTAAAATAGTCCCTTGCCACTAGAGGGTGCTGCTGTTTTTGATAGGAGTTTTATTTTTGTACTGGAGTGTCACTTTTTTATTGGTAGGAAGAGAAATGTTGGTTTAAATTTTTTGCGGTCCCTTGTTTATGCATTCGCGGTATGTGGATAGGTATGGTTTCGAATTTGAGAGGCAGAGGATCGAAAACGATATGGAAATGAGTGTTTGCATGGTCAGGAGACTGAAATGAAGTGATTCAGAAGAGGATGACAGATGCGAGGCAGGAAAGTGTTTTATTTAAGAAAATAAAAAAGACCCAGTTTGCTGTTTCTTTTGTGGGGGGTGTGTGGGCACAATGAACGTGACTTGTGAATGAGTGAGCGCAGTCGGCGGACTGGCCGAAATGTTGTTGGTGGTGGGTGAAAGTGAAGTACAAGCGTTAACTTGAAGAAATATGTGAGGGAGATTAAAAAAAAAAAATTAAGCAGTATTTTATTTTGCCGGTTTTCTGTTGAGGCGGCGTGGCAGAATGCAAACGGGTTGGTGTAGGGGAGCCGCTTGGCTTGGCGAGTCACAGAGAAATGGCGCTGGTGAGATTTTAAATTCGGGGTGCCCAAGGATAGTCTTGGTAATAGGGCATCCCGAATTGGCACTTGTTTTAGAGCGGGCGTTGTTAAGAAATAACAGCCTGGGTGCCAGCATCCCTCAGCCAATCAGAATGCTGCATTTACGATGTTTGCAGCCTGCCCATTTTCTAAGCACAAATAATTAGGATCAGAGATAACAATGATCAGCTTTGATAAAGAAGCTGATTTTCTTCACAATGTACACGTGGGAGAGCATTGAGGCAGGGGGCCACTTGAGTGGTTGCTGGAGAGTTTGCGACTCGGGTGGTGAGGTTCAGGGGGTGCCCTGGGGTGAAATGGGATTAGGAGAGGGGTTCTGCCTGTTTGATTTCCATACACAAGGGCTCCATCTGTGCTGGTGGACAGGAGGCTGCTCCTACAGTCTTCCCTCATCCTACTTGGGCTGTGTTATGCAATGCCAGGTCAATCAGGAACAAGACCACAGTAATTGTGGACTTGGTTTCCTCAGTAGACTTGGCTTACATCACAGAGACTTGGCTGGATGAAAATGCTGCATCTGTCTTGGAGGCAGCAGTACCGGCTGAGTACTCTGTGATATACAGCCCGAGGAAAGATCACAGAGGCGAGAGTGTGGCCATCTGTTTCAGAGCCAGCCTGAGCCTCACAGTGCTATGAGTGGGCTCTACCAAGTCATTCAAGTGCGTTGCTGCATGGGGGGGTCTGGGCACAGGCTACAGGATCCTTGTGGTCTCATCTTCCCCAATTGGGGGGGGGTTCTGTGGGAGTTCAAGGGCCCATTGCCAGCCTGGTGCTGGAGTCTCCCAGATAGTTAATTCTGGAGGATTTCAATGCTGGGGTCAATCACAGGCTCTTGTCAGTTGTATGAGACCTCCTACAGATTATGGAGGCCCTAGACCTTTCAAAAATTGTCACCTAAGTGACCCATTCTTGCAGCCACACTCTTGAGCTGGTGTTCACTATGGGTCTTGGGGTTAATGACCTCAGGATTGATCCTGTCATGTGGTTGGATCATAGCACCATGAGGTACACATTTGGCCCCCTCTCCCGGAAGTCCAGTCTCTGTGGAGATGGTTTGGTATCACCCTTTAAGGGGTTTATCCCCAGTAGTGCTACAGGTGATACTGGACCTATTGGGTGTGCAGAGTGCATGTGGGATCAGGCCGGAGGAGGTGGTGGTGGCTTATAATGGGGCTGTCATTGCAGCCTTTGACTCGATCACACCCATCCATGTCCAACCTTTGTCAACTCTCTGAAGGCCCCCTTGGTTTGACGGGGAGCTTAGGGAGTTAAAGACTAAGGGTCAGAGGTTGGAGTGGTGCTGGAGGAGGCCTGGCTTGATGAAGGACAAATTGGCCCTGAAGACACATTATGGTGTCTATCGGGGGTAATCTCCAAAAAGAAGGCAGATTTTTTGTCTATGGAAATTGCTGTGGTAGGAAACAGACCAGCTCAGCTCCTTTACATAGTAGATAGGCTATTACATCCAGCATGTCTCCATGTGGGAGGAACTGGTTCAAGCATAAGATGCAATTAATTTGCTCTGATCTCTGCTGACAAAGTGTCCTCTATCAGGGCTGAGATCTCTTCCAGTATTGCTCAAAGGGATTGCGGGGTCTGTCCTGAGCCATGTTCGGGTACCTCTCCTTTCTGGAATGAGTTTGAGCTGGTTGAAATGGAGGAGGAGGTGGCAGACATAATCTTGATGCTTCGGACAACATATTGTGATCTAGACCAGGTCCATCCCAACTTTTGGTCGGACGTGTGGACCTGATAGGGTCCGTGGTTTATGGGATTGTCCAGAGTTCCCTCAAGAAGGGAGTCTTCCCTAGGACTCTGAAAGAGGCGTTGGTTATGCCCCTTTTGAAAAAACCCTCAATGGACCCAGAGTGTCTCAGCAATTACAGGACGGTCTTGAACCTCCCATTTTTAGGAAAGGTTCTAGAGAAAATGGTGGCTTGTCAGCTTGAGATGCGTCTTGCTTCTTCCAATATTTTTGAGTGTTTCCAGTCAGGGTTTAGATCCAGGCATAGTACCAAGAGCACCCTGGTAAGGGTGCTAAATGATCTCCTGATGACGAGATATAGGGGTGAGCATGCCAGCTTAATCCTCCTCAGTCTCTCAGCAGTGTTTGATACTGTGGATCATGAAGTGTGCTAGACCACCTGTGGAACTGGGTTGGACTAACTGGAACAGTTATCAACTGATCTAGGTCCTTCCTCTTGGACAGAGTACAAAGGGTGACAATGGGATTAGCCTCATCTAACCCAATGTGACTGTCCTGTAGTGTTCTGAAGAGGTCAGTCCTGTTGCCCTTGTTGTTCACTGTTTATAGCAAGGCAAGGTAAGGCAAATTTTATTGAAAAAGACGCCCATCCTGGAGGCTCTGGGCACCAAACATATTAAAATTATAAACAGAACTCAATCAATAAATTACATATACACAAATAACACAATATTGGACATAAGTATACAATACTACAACAGTTATTATAAAATTTATAAATATTACCATCAACAATAGCTACTAACTCAGAAATAGCCATGGACCAATTAAGGTGTAAAAGTCAGGAATCAAGATAAGGCTATAAAGCAAAGTTCAGGAAGGCCTGATTATACAATAAGGCCTTGAGATGGGCTTTGAGTACCTCAACAGAAGGGACCTCTCTAACAGCTGGAGAAAGCGAATTCCACAGGACAGGGGTGGCGACACTAAGTGCTCTGTCACCTGCTGTTTTTAACCTTGTCCAGGTAATCGCAAGCAGGCCCCTAAAGAAGGAGCAGAGGGAGTGGACCGAGACAGCAGGTGTAAGAAGGTCCTTCGGGTAACCAGGGCCCAGGCCATGTAGGGCCTTAAAGGTGAGCAAGCCCACCTTGAAGAGGACCCTCCGCCCTGACCGGCAACCAGGGCAGTTCACGCAGCACTGGGGTGATATGACAGTGCTTAAGCTGTCCTGTCAACAGCCTAACCACAGCATTATGCACCAGATGCAGTCAGCACAGGGTACCCCCAGAGACCCTGAGATAGAGCGCATTACAGTAGTTATGCCTGGACGTCATGAAGGCAAGAACCAAGATGGGGAGGTCCAGAGGTGGAACTAGGGGCTTTATCCTGGTGATATTCCTCAGATTATAGAAACTGGTACGGACAACAGATGACACCTGAGACTCAAGTGTCAGTCCACTGTCAAGAATAACACCCAGATGACGCACCCTTGAGGAGACCGTCAATGATACAGAGCCAAGAAAAAGCCCTGTATCTGCACCAGAGTCCAGCCTATCACGCCCTCTGTTTGACTGCACCACCAGTACCTCTGTCTTATAGGGGTTCAGCCACAACCAGCTGGAGGCCATCCATTCATTGATTTCAGCAAGGCAGCTGTTAAGCACTTCCAATGCACAAGGTGTTCCTGGGGCAAAGGAAAGATACAGCTAGGTATCATCAGCATAGCAATGAAAACCAAAGCTGTACTTCTTAATGAGCTGTCCATGGGCAGCATGTACACAGCAAACAAAATTGGCATCTAGACCAAACCCTGGGTAACTCTGCATGACAGGAGGCTAGGGGAGGAGAAGAAATTTCCCATCACTACCCTTTGCCTCCTGTTAGATAGAAAAGACTCAAACCAGCAGATGACAGTGCTGGCAAGTCGAACAGAATTCCCTTAGGTGGTCAAGCAACACACGATGGTTCACCATGTCAAATGCTAAAGAGAGATCGAGGAGGACTAGAATTGTCCCTTCCCCTCGATCGCTTGCCCTGAGGAGGTCATTGTGTACCTGAACTAATGCAGTTTCTGTGCTATGCCTTGCATGAAATCCAGACTAGAGCTGCTCGTATAGATCATGGGCCAGGAGGTGCTCCTCAAACTGAAGCGCCACCACCTTCTCCACAATCTTACCCAAAAATGGAAGGTTGGAGATGGGATGGTAATTTGCCTTGATGTCAGGGTCCAACAATGGTTTCTTCAGAAGCGGTCTCACCAATGCCTCCTTCAAGACATCGAGAAAGACCCCCTCCAACAAGGAATACTGGACAATCAAGGCAAACACCGTTGCCAATGGAGTCGACACATCCCATTAAGAAATGAGTCGGCACTGGGTCTAGTTCACGAAAGGTGAGCCATAGCTTGGAAGCAACCTCAATGACCTCAGCAACCTCCACCAGTCTAAACGTGCCCCAACCCAGCGGAGCGCGCTCCAGAAGCCCACAGCAACCACTGAAACATAGAAACATAGACTTTGCCGGCCCGTCGGCGCAGCGGTTGGATTTCCGCTTGCGACACCGGCGACCCGGGTTCAGGAACGGACCCGGGTTGTCAGAGGGCCGGCCGGGTATAGTAGGATTGAGCATCCATTGGGCAGTTCTCCTACTCCGGGGGGAGGGTGTGGGTTGCACCCGGTACGCTAGAGACTCCTGGCGGAGGCCAGGAGTACTCGCGTACCCGAGGCTAGACGTAGGGGGGAAGGAGGCGGACATTGAGCGATGTACGTCCCGCCTCCTCTGGGAGAAAAGGAGGAAAAGATGGCGGGGCAGGACCACCGGAGTAGATGAAGCCTCCCTGAGAGCCTGCGATGCCACCGTCGCTGCAGGACCCCAACCAGTTACAGTCCGGGTCATTTACAGGGCCCGGCCCCACCCTCAGGGGGCAAGCCGGGGTGACCGAGGGTCCTCAGCAGCAGTTGGTGGTGGTGGAGGTCTCGGGGGGCCGTGACCAGGGTAGAAAGTGTACCGGTGGTCCTGCCAGGGGAAAAAGTATAATAAATAAAAAAAAAAAAAAAAGAAACATAGACTTTGAAGGCAGATAAGGACTGCTTAGCCCACCCAATCTGCCCATTTCCCTACCTATTGGATAAGCTGTAGATCTTAGTTAACCAACAGCCTACTTCCTTCTAACCCCCATCACAATTACCTTATGTCTGTCCCATGCATTCTTGAATTCTTCCACTGTTTTTTTTTTTTAATTTTATTTATTTAGTGATTCAGAAAAGAGATTTGAGCGCAAGGTCTTTTACAAAGGTTCCACGTCATAGATTACAAAACAAAAAACAACAGGAGAAAGCAAAGGTACATTACAATGAACGATACAGCTTGGATTCAGAACTTACAGAATCACTCAAAACATAGGTACAAGTTAAAATAACAAGAAAAACACTTGGTGAGGGTGGAGAGAGGGAATAAGCAGCTACAGAGTGCCCTGTCAGTAGTTCAGAGGGACAGGGCTAGCTGTCAGTGGGGTGAAGAAAGAAGGTACGAGAGAGAGGTAGGTACTGCGGAGGAGGTGAAGGGTGGGGTAAGAAGGGCAATAAGGTATAGGGATGAATGGTAAGGAGAGGGAGGCTAGGTGTAAAGTGAATGGTGGGTTGGGGAGGGTGGGGTGGGTTAGGGGGCATGGTCAGGCAGCCTGCATTAGTAGTGACTGTCAGGGGAACTGATGGACTGTGGGTTGGGGAGGTGGGGTGGGTGAGGGCATGGTCAGGCAGCCTGCATT
Source organism: Neoceratodus forsteri (assembly GCA_016271365.2). Taxonomy (NCBI): domain Eukaryota; kingdom Metazoa; phylum Chordata; order Ceratodontiformes; family Ceratodontidae; genus Neoceratodus; species Neoceratodus forsteri. The sequence continues at coordinate 1,317,625,623 of CM057454.1, forward strand.
AGTAGTGACTGTCAGGGAAACTCATGGGACTGTGGGTTGGGGAGGGTGGGTGGGTTAGGGGGCATGGTCAGGCAGCCTGCATTAGTAGTGACTGTCAGGGGAACTGATGGGACTCTGGGTTGGGGGAGGGTGGGGTGGGTGAGGGCATGGTCAGGCAGCCTGCATTAGTAGTGACTGTCAGGGAAACTCATGGGACTGTGGGTTGGGGAGGGTGGGGTGGGTTAGGGGGCATGGTCAGGCAGCCTGCATTAGTAGTGACTGTAGGGGAACTCATGGGACTGTGGGTTGGGGAGGGTGGGGTGTGAGGGGCATGGTCAGGCAGCCTGCATTAGTAGTGACTGTCAGGAAACTCATGGGACTGTGGGTTGGGGAAGGTGGGGTGGGTTAGGGGCATGGTCAGGCAGCCTGCATTAGCAGTGACTGTCAGGGGAACTCATGGGACTGTGGGTTGGGGAGGGTGGGGTGGGTGAGGGGCATGGTCAGGCAGCCTGCATTAGTAGTGACTGTCAGCGGAACTCATGGGACTGTGGGTTGGGAGGTGGGGTGTGAGGCGCATGGTCAGGCAGCCTGCATTAGTAGTGACTGTCAGGGAAACTCATGGGACTGTGGGTTGGGGGAGGGTGGGGTGGGTTAGGGGCATGGTCAGGCAGCCTGCATTAGTAGTGACTGTCAGGGAACTCATGGGACTGTGGGTTGGGGAGGTGTGGGGTGAGGGGGCATGGTCAGGCAGCCTGCATTAGTAGTGACTGTCAGGGGAACTCATGGGACTGTGGGTTGGGGAGGGTGGGGTGGGGCATGGTCAGGCAGCCTGCATTAGTAGTGACTGTCAGGGGAACTCATGGGACTGTGGGTTGGGGAGGGTGGGGTGGTGAGGGCATGGTCAGGCAGCCTGCATTAGTAGTGACTGTCAGGGGAACCTCATGGGACTGTGGGTTGGGGAGGGTGTGGGGTTGAGGCATGGTCAGGCAGCCTGCATTAGTAGTGACTGTCAGGGAAACTCATGGGACTGTGGGTTGGGGGAGGTGGGGTGGGTTAGGGGGCATTGTCAGGCAGCCTGCATTAGTAGTGACTGTCAGGAAACTCATGGGACTGTGGGTTGGGGAGGGTGGGGTGGGTTAGGGGCATGGTCAGGCAGCCTGCATTAGTAGTGACTGTCAGGGAAACTCATGGGACTGTGGGTTGGGGAGGGTGGGTGGGTTAGGGGCATGGTCAGGCAGCCTGCATTAGTAGTGACTGTCAGGGAAACTCATGGGACTGTGGGTTGGGGAGGGTGGGTGGGTTAGGGGGCATGGTCAGGCAGCCTGCATTAGTAGTGACTGTCAGGGAAACTCATGGGACTGTGGGTTGGGGGAGGGTGGGGTGGGTTAGGGGCATGGTCAGGCAGCCTGCATTAGTAGTGACTGTCAGGGGAACTCATGGGACTGTGGGTTGGGGAGGGTGGGGTGGGTGAGGGGCATGGTCAGGCAGCCTGCATTAGTAGTGACTGTCAGGGGAACTCATGGGACTGTGGGTTGGGGAGGGTGGGGTGTGAGGGCATGGTCAGGCAGCCTGCATTAGTAGTGACTGTCAGGGAAACTCATGGGACTGTGGGTTGGGGAGGTGGGGTGGGTTAGGGGGCATGGTCAGGCAGCCTGCATTAGTAGTGACTGTCAGGGAAACTCATGGGACTGTGGGTTGGGGGAGGGTGGGGTGGGTTAGGGGGCATGGTCAGGCAGCCTGCATTAGTAGTGACTGTCAGGGAACTCATGGGACTGTGGGTTGGGGAGGGTGGGGTGGGTTAGGGGGCATGGTCAGGCAGCCTGCATTAGTAGTGACTGTCAGGGAAACTCATGGGACTGTGGGTTGGGGAGGGTGGGGTGGGTTAGGGGGCATGGTCAGGCAGCCTGCATTAGTAGTGACTGTCAGGGAAACTCATGGGACTGTGGGTTGGGGGAGGTGGGGTGGGTTAGGGCATGGTCAGGCAGCCTGCATTAGTAGTGACTGTCAGGGAACTCATGGGACTGTGGGTTGGGGGAGGGTGGGGTGGAGGGGCATGGTCAGGCAGCCTGCATTAGTAGTGACTGTCAGGGAAACTCATGGGACTGTGGGTTGGGGAGGGTGGGTGGGTTAGGGGGCATGGTCAGGCAGCCTGCATTAGTAGTGACTGTCAGGGAACTCATGGGACTGTGGGTTGGGGGAGGGGTGGGTTAGGAGGCATGGTCAGGCAGCCTGCATTAGTAGTGACTGTCAGGGGAACTCATGGGACTGTGGGTTGGGGGAGGTGGGTGGGTTAGGGGCATGGTCAGGCAGCCTGCATTAGTAGTGACTGTCAGGGAACTCATGGGACTGTGGGTTGGGGAGGGTGGGGTGGGTTAGGGGCTGGTGGGAGGGCATGGTCAGGCAGCCTGCATTAGTAGTGACTGTCAGGGAACTCATGGGACTGTGGGTTGGGGAGGGTGGGGTGGGTTAGGGGGCATGGTCAGGCAGCCTGCATTAGTAGTGACTGTCAGGGAACCATGGGACTGTGGGTTGGGGAGGGTGGGGTGGGTTAGGGGCATGGTCAGGCAGCCTGCATTAGTAGTGACTGTCAGGGAAACTCATGGGACTGTGGGTTGGGGGAGGGTGGGGTGTGAGGGGCATGGTCAGGCAGCCTGCATTAGTAGTGACTGTCAGGAACTCATGGGACTGTGGGTTGGGGGAGGGTGGGGTGAGGGGCATGGTCAGGCAGCCTGCATTAGTAGTGACTGTCAGGGAAACTCATGGGACTGTGGGTTGGGGAGGGGTGGGGTGGGTTAGGGGGCATGGTCAGGCAGCCTGCATTAGTAGTGACTGTCAGGGAACCTCATGGGACTGTGGGTTGGGGGAGGTGGGTGGGTTAGGGGGCATGGTCAGGCAGCCTGCATTAGTAGTGACTGTCAGGGAAACCATGGGACTGTGGGTTGGGGAGGTGGGGTGGGTTAGGAGGCATGGTCAGGCAGCCTGCATTAGTAGTGACTGTCAGGGAAACTCATGGGACTGTGGGTTGGGGAGGGTGGGGTTAGGGGGCATGGTCAGGCAGCCTGCATTAGTAGTGACTGTCAGGGAAACTCATGGGACTGTGGGTTGGGGAGGGTGGGGTGGGTTAGGGGGCATGGTCAGGCAGCCTGCATTAGTAGTGACTGTCAGGGGAACTCATGGGACTGTGGGTTGGGGAGGGTGGGGTGGGTTAGGGGCATGGTCAGGCAGCCTGCATTAGTAGTGACTGTCAGGGAAACTCATGGGACTGTGGGTTGGGGAGGGTGGGTGGGTTAGGGGCATGGTCAGGCAGCCTGCATTAGTAGTGACTGTCAGGGAAACTCATGGGACTGTGGGTTGGGGGAGGGTGGGGTGTGAGGCATGGTCAGGCAGCCTGCATTAGTAGTGACTGTCAGGAAACTCATGGGACTGTGGGTTGGGGGAGGGTGGGGTGGCGAGTGCCAAAGAAGTATGACGCAGACTGATTGTGGAGGCAAGTCATGAGAAGAGACAGAGGGGAGTACCTGAGGCCTGCCTAGTGCTTGCTGGGGGCAGAGAGAGCAGATGTGGCTGGACTCAGGGGCAGGTGCACTTAGAGAGTGTTATTAGGTGATGTTTGAGGTCAGTTTTGAATTGTGCCAGACAATTGGTGGCCAAGAGGTGCCCAGGGAGTTCATTCATCCACAGAGGGGCCCAGTAGGCAAATGTATGTTGCCCAAGTGAGGTACAACAGAAGGGGATAGCCAAGGCCCCACTAGACCTCCCTCTGCTGACCTGTATTGAGTTGGCCACCTTGATCAAATTGCCTACATAAGGTGGTGTTTTACCCAATAGAGCCTTCTTCCCTAGGTTGTAAGTCTGGAATTTGACCCTGTTTTTAATGACAGCCAATTTGCATGTTCGTACAGAGTACAGGTATGACTGCCACACTCAGCACCCAGGGTGAGTTTGCAGGCTTTGTTGAGCGCAGTCTGAACCCTCTTGTGTGCTGTATCCATTGCTGCCCCATAGACCACTAGTCCATAGTCAATAGTAGATATAACTGAACTGTGGACTGAGAGGCAGAGGGCCCCTGGAGATAGGTGTTGCCTGTGCCTGTACAGGACACCAATCTTGGTATTGACTGTCTTGACCAAAGAGTCAATATGGTGCACAAATGTGAGGGTTTCATCTATTATGACCCCCAGATACTTGAACAAGTGAACTTGTTCCAGCGTCTCACTGCATGAGTTGGAGATGATGAGGTGGTGGTTATTTTTGTTGTGGGGGCTAGACATAAGCATGGCCTTGGTCTTCTTGTAGTTTAGTAGCAACTTATGACTACAGAACCAGTCCTCGAGTTGGGAGAAGGAGTTCTGCAGCTCAGATTGTAGGGCAGCCTGAGATGTGCTGCTGCTCAGGAGAACAGAATCATCTGCATATAGTATGAGTTTGGTGTAGCAGGCTGTGGGAAGGTCATTTAAGAAGATGCTGAAGACTATGGGCCCCAGTATTGATCTCTGGGGTACCCCTAATGATACCTCTCTTGTCCTGGTTACTGTTTGCCCACATTTTGACACACTGATTTCTCTGTAACAGGTAGTCTTGGAACCAGCAAAGGGCATTGGGCACCACACCCATGTTTTGCAGTTGGGTCAGTAACAGGGGGTGGTTGACTGTATCAAAGGCTTTGGCGAGGTCAATAAAGACAGACCCCACAAGTCTGCTTTCATCCAGGGCCTTATGTGCATAGTTCATGTAGTCCAGGAGGGCAGTGGTGGTACTGTGATTTTGTCTGAAGCCATGCTGGTTGGGGCATAGTAGATTATACTTATTGAGGTAGTCAATGTGTTGACCCGTCACAATTTTTTCCAGTGCCTTGGATGGGGGGAAGAGGATTGAGATGGGTCTGTAGTTAGCTACCAGAGACTTGTCACCTCCTTTATGCACTGGCACAACTAGAACCTGCTTCCAAACTGCCAGGAATTGGGCCAGAGCCAGGGACTTATAGTACAGCATGGTAATGGGTACTATAAGAATGTCCAGGGTGAGGGATAGAAGTTTTATGTCTATCCCATCACTGCCAGTCTGGTCTTACCTAGTATTTTCTTGACCATAGTAAGGACCTCCTTCTTCGTCACCCTTTTAAAGTAGAAGGTCGGGTGAGAACGCTTGGTAGATAAATCATTAGAGTGGTTCAAATCAGGTTGAAAACAGGCAGGGGGGTAGCACTGGGGTAAGATCTATGAAGGCCTTATTAAAGGCTTCTGCAATTGCTAGAGGGTCTGTAGTGGGGGTGTTACTGATACTGAGCAGCTGAGGGTGCTTCCTGTTCTCCTTTCCAAGGATGTTTTTGATGTTATCCCAGTATCTTTTCCCATCACCCCAAGAATTGCAAAGCTGGGCCTTATGATAGTTGGCTTTGGTGAGCCAGATTAGCTTGGTGCAGCAGTTTCTGGCTGTTCTGTAGCACTGGTAGTCATGCTTGCTACCTGTGTTTATGGCCTTCTCCTAGAGAATGTCCCTTTCTTTCAGGTGGGAGAGGAGCTCCCCATCAATCCAGCCATTTGTCTGTCCCCCAAATTTTTCTTTTGGTGAGCGGGGCATAGATGTCACAGATGGAGCTAAAGCCCTTAATGAAGTAACTGAGGGCCTGATCAAGAGTAGGCGCCAGGTCGATGGGAGTCCAGTCATGCACGGCAAGGGCCGATTTGAGGGCTCCAAGTTTGCCCTTCCTCAAGACCCTGCTTTCAGTGAGGATGGGTGGGCTTTTGGTAAATTTTTTAGACCACAGGAAGGTGATTGGGGAGTGGTCACTTAGCATGTCTGGGAGAACCTTGATCTCAGAGATCCAGGATGGTGAGCTTGCAAGGATCTGGTCAAGGAGGGTACTGTTTCCTGTCTTATAGTTCTGCCTGGTGGGGCAGGTGACAAATTGTGTCAGGTTTTATTTTATTTATTTTTTTATTTTATTGAAATCTAGGATTACAAATACCTTTGAGCAGGAACTGCTCATTTACAAAGATTCCATGTCGAAGGAGTGAGGGGTACACATACATACAAAGGTCAACATAATAATACATAGTTACACAATAAAAAGAAGTAAGAGACTGAGGCTTAGGAAATTCCAGTAATTCAAAATGTGCCAAATGTTAGGTAGCATGACATACCAGACAAGGGCAATCTTAGAAATAAGCACTGCAGGTGAGAGGGAAGGGGGTATGCAGGCAGAAAGGCCATTGTCGGAGGGTAGAGGGTGAGGATAAGAGCTCTAAAGGGGAGGGAGGGGAGTGATAAAAGTCAGGAAATGCCCAGAAGGGGAAGGGAGAGGGGGCAAGGGGGTAGGCAGATAGAAGGGGGCAAAGCGAGGAGGGGTAGTTGTCAAGACTGAAGTTGAGGGCAGTGAGCGGTGGGCCCCTGATTAGGCAAGGCAGTCACAATGACTAGTTGAAATGAGATGAAGTCAGAGTTGTCTCTTAAAAGGGCCAAGAGCAGCAGCAGTAAGAGTTTCTTTGTTGAGAGTATTGTACCACTGTGGTGCTCTGTGGGCAAAGGCCCTCTGGCCTATGGTAGTCCGGCATCTGGGGACAAGGAAGGTTAGTTGCTGTGAACTTCTAGTTTGCTGGCTGCTGTGGTGGTCAATGAGGAGCTTTTCAATGCCCAGGGGCATGACACCGAGGAGGACTTTTTTGGCTAAAAGGCAGGTTTGATAGTGTATCCAGCTGATGAGAGGAAGCCATCCTGCCTGAGTGTACAGGTCAGAAGTGTGTGTAAGTCGGTCAGCCCCAGTTAGCAGTCTGCATGCTTTGTTGAGTGTAACTGTAATTCTGCGGAGGGCAGAGGCGGAGGCAGAGCCATAAATTGCTAGCCCGTAATCAATGATGGAGGTGACAGAGCTGTTGATAGCCAACTGGAGAGTGTCAGGAGTCATGCAGTTTTTGTGCCTGTAGAGCAGGCCTACATGGATGTTGGTGGCTTTGGCAACAGAATCTATGTGCCGATGGTAGGAGAGTGAGCTGTCCAATGTAACACCTAGGTATTTAAAATCAAGAATGTGTTCAAGTAAGGTCCCTGTTTGGTTTTGGTTTAGGATGGTGAGGTCACGGGATTAGTATTTGCTCCTGGCATTGTAGAAGGTCATAACCTTTGTTCTGCTGTAGTTCATGACCAATTTGTGTGACTTGAACCATTCTTCGATGTGCATGAATTCAAGCTGTAATTGTTTCTCAAGGAGCTCTGCGTTTTGGTGGTTGGTGAACATGACTGCGTCATCGGCGTAAAGCAGTAATTTCTGGTGGCATACACTGGGAAGGTCATTGAGGAAGAGGCTGAAGAGTAGAGGCCCCAGGATGGATCCCTGTGGGATCTCTGAAAGGGCTGGCTTTTCTTCCGAGGTGAGACCGACAATCCTAACCCGCTGGACCCTCTCCCCAAGGTAGCTTGAAAACCAGAGCATAGAAACAAAGAAATAGAATTTGATGACAGATAAGGACAGCTTGGTCCAACCAGTCTGCCCATTTCCCTGCCTACTGGATAAGCTGCAGATCCTAGTTAACCAGCAGTGCTATATTGGAGAGCCCATGTTGATAATTGCTTGAGTAGGAGTGGGTGGTTCACAGTATCAAAGGCTTTCATAAGGTCGATGAATACTGCCCCTACACAGTTTCCTTGATCGAGCGTGGTATGGATGAAGCCCGTGAATTCTAATAGTACAGTGGTGGTACTGTGTCCTTTTCTGAAACCATGTGGCTCAGGACACTGGAGGTTGTATTTTTCCAGGTACTTGACTAGTTGATCTGAGGCGATGCGCTCCAGGGCCTTAGACAATGGAGGGAGGATGGAGATAGGTCTATTGTTGGAGTGCAGTGATTCATCTCCACTTTTGTGTACCGGTGTGATGGTCACCGGTTTCCAGCGAGATGGGAACTGGGACATCCTTAGTGATAGATTGAAGACCACTGTCAGGGGTTCAAGGACTTCTTCAAGGACAAGTGCTAACAACTTCAGATCAAGGGAGTCACCGCTGTAGCCTGCGTTGTGAATGGCCTTCCGAATATAGGTTCTGGCTTCATGCACTGGGATCTCCTTGAAGTAGAATTGTGGGGCAGGGTGTAGGAGAGGAGTAGTTGCAGAAGGGTTACTACCAGAGGGGGCATAAAGGAAATTAGAAGGGAGGACACTATCCAAGTTGGAGAACGCATTGTTAAAGGTGTTGGTGATTGTGTACAGGTCAGATGTTGGTGTTCCATTTATGTTGAGCATGGTGGGTGGTGACTTAGGGTCCTTGCCTGTAAGGTCTTTCAAGTTACTCCAAAATTTTTTTCCATCACCCCAGGAGTTGGAGAGAGCTTCCTTGAAGTATTTGCTTTTGGTGCTCCTAACTGCCCACGTGCACTCATTTCTGGCAGCTTTATACTTATGAATATCTCCAAGTTTGGATGTTTGGAGGTTGGAGGTGGCTATCAGATCCCTGGAAGGGGCAGCCTCCTTTCCATCCCAGTTTATGTTAAAGTCCCCGGTAATGACAAGCTCCACCCCCTTTGGAAGGGTGCAGATAACGTCCATAATTGTGGGAAAGCCTGCTGTGGTTTTCTTGAGGGCTAGGTAAATTGTGGCAAGGATAAGAGTTTTGTCATTCTAACTGACCTGTGCCTTTATCAGTATTATCTCATGGTTCTCAGCCACCCTGGTTCCAGGGAGGACGGTGCACTGCAGAAAGTCCCTGGCATAGATGAGGCATCCCCCACCTCTCTTGCCTATTATATCAATCCTGTATGCTTGGAAGCCTTTGAGGGCAACTTTGCTATCTTTAATCCTACTGGTCAACCAAGTCTCCATTAGGCAGAGGATGTCTGGGGTATGGAGGGCCACCCATGCCTGAAGTTGGTCAAATTTTGCAGTTAAACTACAGATGTTCAGTTAGGCTATTTTTAGGCCTTTAACCTTATGAACACCAGGGCCCACTAAGTGAGTAGGCCTGGGTTCGAGTGAATGTTGCCAGAGAGAAGCAGGATCATAAAGATGACCTTTCTGGAAGAAAGGTTTATGCTAAATTTGACTCATACCTTCCACCGCTGAGGCTTCAGATGATTCAAGTGGTTGGACACTGGTTTAATTATTAGGGTGTAGCTAACCATTACTGCCCCTGTTCAAGGGGAGGGCATATGGCCACCCATGTTTGAAGGGTAAGGCCGTGTGAGTTGGTGCCCACAGCCAAGTGAGGCAGTTTCTGAAGGTGCGTTTGACAGCCAAGCACTTCCCAGTAGTGGTTCAGAGGGGGATAGCAGTGGCCCAGCTAGGCATCTGGCGCCAGCTGTACCAAGCCAGATAGCAAGGAGCCGAAGTAGATAGAACCCTATGATAGGGGACATGGCAGCTTGATTCTGTCGTCAAGCCTGATACACTGGTGCCAAAGAGAGGCTGTCCAGCAAGGGCTCCCGGTAAGATTTTTTGGGCTGAGTACCTGTACTCCTCATTTTGAAAGTGAGATGAGTAAAACAAGATTCAGATGTGTACAAATGTCTTGCTAGAGTGGACTGAGGAGTACATTTACTTAAGAAAATGTAGTTTTTTTCTAGATAAGAATTTCAGATGCCAACAATGCTCCAAGTAATGTTGGCAGGTAGGAATTTACTCACCAGTTTTAAAACATAGTGAGTAAAACAAAAGTGGGTTGCATACAAGTGTTGTAAATCTGGCAAAAAAACTGTTCCTTTTGAATCACCAGTTATGTTATGAAGCATTATTCTTTGGCGTGTGGAGTATTTAGAAATGTTGGGCGAGTACTGGTACTCAGAAAAAAAATTTCTGAAGAATATTTCCTAAAATGAGGTGAGTAAAATAGGCCGGTAAACACCTTATCTAGAGCCCTGTGTCCAGCTAACCACTGTACTTGGTGATTTTAGAGAGAACTAGAAGGAGGAGTTACACTAGATAGGGAAAGTGCTTCGCAAGAGACGGTGATGCTGTCACTCAGAGCTTGAGCAGTTGGCAGGCAGTAGCCTGTAGGAGTGAGCTAGAAAGCCAGGGTGGGGTTTAAGTGTATTTAAACAGGACCAGGGTGGGGGTGAGGAGGGGCAAACAATCAGGCAGCTAGGGCTCCCTTCCTGGAAGTAATCAGTCCCTGAGGGCAAGTCCATACCTGAGCTTCTGCAAGGCTGGTGGCTTCAGACCTGGACTGTGGATGGCAGTCTGGCAGGTCGGGTTCATCAGAGAAACATGGCTGTGGCTCTCAAACTACCTAAAAGTGAAGGACAGAGGGAAATTAAGAGGGGGGGTGGGGCTGCTCGTGGAGCTAAAAAGAAATGCAAAACGGCTTAAACGGGGGGGGGCACGTTGCAGATCAAAATGTTAGGCAAGGTGCCACAAGGTCTGAGAGAGCAAGAACAGAGCAATTTAAAAGGGGTTGGGAGTTCAAGGCCTAAGCTGAGATCGCTACTGGGTCTTATAAGGGAACACTCTACAGGGACTTAGATTAAATCAGCAAACTTGAACTCTAAAATGCTAGCAAGACAGTATTAACAGAAATCATAATCCAGTAAAATATAATTTTTGACCCCATTACCTCCTCAGGAAGGCTGTTCCATGCATCCACCACCCTATCTGTGAAAAAATACTTCCTCACATTGCCCCTGAACCATCCCTCCTCTGTCTTGAAATTGTGCCCCCTTGTTCTTGCACACCTCTTTTTTTGAAAGATGCTACCCTCTTGGACTCTGTTGATTCCCTTGAGGTACTTGAAAGTTTCTATCATGTCCCCCCTCTCCTTCCTTTCTTTGAGGGTATGCATATTAAGCTCCTTTATTCTCTCTTCATATGGCTTCTGGTGCAGACCCTGCACCATTCTAGTTGCCCTCCTCTGGACCATCTCCATCCTGTCTATGTCCTTGAATAGATGGGGTCTCCAGAACTGCATGCAGTACTTCAGATGGAGTCTCACCAGCCGTCTGTACAGAGGGATAACAACTTCCTGTTTTCTACTGGTGATACCTCTCCCTGTGCATCCCCAGTATCCCCCAGCCCTCCATACTGCCTTCTCACACTTCTTGCCTACCTTTAGGTTGTCTGATATGACTACCCCCAGGTCCCTTTCCATTTTTGTTGTTGTTAGTACCCCTCCCCCCACACTGTGTACTCTTCCCCTGTGTTTTTGTTTCCCAGGTGCATTACTTTGCACTTCTTTGCATTGAATCTAAGCTGCCATACATTTGACCATTCCTCCAACCTTGCCAAGTCCCTTCTCATCCTTTCCACCCCCCTTGTGTATTGACCCTGTTACAGATCTTTGTGTTGTCTGCAAAAATGCATACCTTTCCTTCCAGCCCCTCTGCAATGTCACCTATAAAGACATTAAAGAGGATCGGTCCAGTACTGAACCCTGCGGTACCCCGTTAGTAATCCCCCCTTTCTTTGACGTGGACTCCATTTACTTATATGCTTCCATTGGGAGACATTATCAGGTGGTATTGGTTGGGTTTTTATTGTTACGCTGATGTTACCTAGCCATACCTGTCCTGTGCACCTGGAAACCAGGTGGTGGCCTAGAGGATTAACAACTGCCTGAAGGGGATCCAGATCTGGATGACACACAACTTGCTGTGACTCAGCCCAGACAAGATGGAGGTACTAATGGTGGAACCAAGTCATCATTGTGATGGGAAGGGATTAGGGGATCTCCCTGGGCTTGTACAAGGAGGTGCTCCTCTGGTTCCCACCACTCAGGTGAAGGATCTGGGAGTTGTCCTGGATGATGGCCTGACACTTGAGGCTCAGGTGTCGGCCATCATTAAGAGTGTTTTCTATCATTTGAGGAACATTGCTCGGATCTGAGCCCTGATACAATCCGATGACCTGCCCACGCTGGTGCATGCCTTCGTCACCTCCAGGCTGGACTACTGCAATGCCCTGTGCTTGGGGCTATCTGGAAGCAACCGTTGCCAGCTGCAACTGGTGCAGAACACAGCAGCAAGGTTGTTGACTGGTATTTCTAAATTTGACAATGTCACCCCTGTCTTCCATGAACTGCACTGGTTGCCAGTGAGGTGGAGGAATGCCTTTACGGTCAGGTTGCTGACCTTTAAAGCCCTACTTTGGATCAGACCAGACTACCTGCAAGACCTCCTGACTCCTCATGGCCCATCTCAAGCTGTCTGTTCCACTGAGAGTTGTCTCCTGGCGGCTCCCAGAGCTAGGCTACAGCAATCTGGGGACCAAGCATTCTTGGTCGCCATGCCAGCCCTGTGGAACTCTTTACCATGACATCTGCAGAAGGCACCCTTAGCTGAAGTCTTTAAAAGAGGGCTGAAATGCTACTCTCTGAACAAGCATTCAATTTGATTTATTAGTTGAGAACTACTGAGTGTTGGTTGTGTTTTTAGAATTACGATTTATTATTGTATTAATTTATATTATTAATATATTGTTTATTGTTGAATGGATGGGGTGGAATTTGTATAGTCTCTGCTTCATGAGCTTTACGTGCTAGTTTGTATTATGTATGTTTTAATATTGTTAAGCACTCTGAGCCTATGGGAAGGAATGCTATATAAATAAAGTTCCCATCCTATCCTGTCCTAGCCTATCCTACTAAATTCATGACCTGACGCTCATGCTAGATACATCTATACAATAGCCAAGATCTAGCTGTGGTATTTAGAAAGGGGCATAATAACATATACTCATGGTGATGCTCATACTATAACACATCAAGGCACAATTCATCATAGTACCACTTGAATGCATCAAATAATGTATACTGCTTATTAAAATCTTAATAATGTAAACATATAATTATGTAGTCAAAGACACCATGGTACGATGTGTAAATTTGTATCAAAATTAACAGAAAATGTTTGCCAATAGAAGCAAGTCACTAAATACAAGGATCAAAGGACCAAAACTGGACTTCCATAGAAAGAAGGCAATAATATATCAGACGTACAGATATTCATTGACTGTGTGCAGCCCCTTAGCCACTCTAATTCATTTGCAAAAAGAATAGTCAGTCTATGTATGCTGCTTCTCAGCATTTCATTCCCAGCTGTTTACATAACTGTTAATATTCTCCTTTTCGTTTGTTTGATAAAGTCTGGAATTCTTTGTCCAGTTTGATTTCCCTCTAAGACACTCCATGCATTTTGATCAGGTTTTTACAGTCAGTAACACTGTCGCTTTATGCCATCTCTGATACTTGCCTTTTGTACTCGTTTGTGCATTTGATTGATATTTTTTGTAAGATGTTATTTGGTTTAAGTTAAAGCTACACAGCTGCTTGTCTTCACTTGAAAGTGTTTTGACAGGAGCCTTTAATTCATGAGTGTGTGTACATTACTAGGCGTCCTGTATAGTGTGTTTACATTGCAACAGACTGAATGAATGTGGCCTTGAACTGCAACAGGGCAAAACACATTTCTGCAGATTTATTACTCTAGGGATTAACTTTACCAGGTGTCCTTACTAAAACGAGTCTGCAAAACAATATTTAAAAAAGTGGAACAAGATAACAAAGATAGAAGCAAAATGTGCAGATACATGCTGTCTAGTATTCATATTTTAAACTAATAATAGTTATACATAGCCAGAATGTGCAAATTAACAAGCCAGTCAGCCTAATGCAGGTTTCAGTTTGGCTAATTCCTGAGCTAATGCTCTCATTTATTCTTGTTAAAAGAATGTTGGATGGTAGACGGTTAGCAGCTGACTGATGTAACAAATAAATATGCAGTTGTGCTACAAGTAACATAAATTGATTAGTGCTCTCTTCTCCTCCTATTGCTCTCCCTACAGTGTAACCCAGGGTTCGGTCCTTTCACCCGTGTTGCTCGCAGTGTACATGCTGCTCCAGGGAAGGATCATTAGACAGCATCAAGTTGTGTTCCGCTATTATGCAGATCATACCCAACTCTATCTACCCTTTACTTCTGGATTGCTGGTTTCACTTGATATCTGAATAGGTGCCTAGCTGAGATCCACGGCTGGGTGGCATCAAGCTGGTTAAGACTCCGCCCGGATAAGACTGAAGTGCTGGTGATCGAGTTGGGTCGAAGGGAGGAAATCACAGCTACCAATACGGAGATGAAGCTTCATCATGCCTCCTGTCACTCTAGGCCACCAGGAAGGTGAACAACCTGGGGATCATTCTGGATGAGGGGTTGATATTTGAGGCTCAGGTGTCAGCAGTAGTCCAGAATGGCTATTCCCATCTAAGAAACATTAGCCAGATTAACCCCTTATCTCCCCTGGAGATTTAGCAAAGCCTGTGCACACATTTGTAACTTCGAGGCTTGACTTCTACAATGCTGTGTGCCTCGGGGTCAGTGAAGGTACCCTGCAGTGCCTGCAGCTGGTGCACAATGCAGCTGCTAGGTTGCTGACCAGCATTTCAAAATCATGGCACAACTCCCTGGTGCTGCACGATCTGCACTGCCTGCTGGTAAAGTGGCATATCTCCTTTAAAGTTGGCTTGCTAACTTACAAGGCCCTGCACAGGCTGAATGCGGGCTACCTGGTAGACCAGTTGCAATCTTACGTGTCCTCACACCTTTTCCACTCCAATGTGGTAGGCCTCCTTGTAATATCCAGCACAATCATAAAAATGTTGGGTGACTGGGCCACTGAGGTAGCTGGCCCTGTCTTGTGGAACTTGCTCCCAAGGGCCCCGAAGGAGGCCCCTTAGTGGAAGTCTTTAAATGGGCCTGAAGACTTTCCTATTATGTAGACCTTAGGAGACTAATCCCCATTTTCCATTCTGACATTCAAGTTTGTTATTTATATAGTTATGCATCTGTTTATCCATTAAATAATTTTAATGTCATTAATGCTACCAGACATGACTGTAGTTCATTTATTAATTTATGCACTTGTGTAGGATTTATTTAATTATTTTCTAGCCATTATGTTATATTTCTATCCTAATATGCCCTTGATTGTAATGGCACCCTGAGCCTCCTGGAAAAGGTACCAAAAATCACAAATAAAAACTACTACTACCACTACTATGACTAACATGGCCATAGTCCCTGCTCCCATCCAACTTACCCAACAATCTGATCCATGGCTCTACCACCCTCTCAGTGAACTAACATGCCATAGCTCTTCCATCTTTACTGGACTTTTAGTAAATTCAGTTGCCATCAGTGATTTATATTCTCAGGATTACAACCATCTATGATGCAGTATATGTCCTTCCTTAGCTCTTCCATTGTTGCCACAATGCACTTGCATTCTGCTGACTGAGACATAAAGTTCTATAATGGCACCTAACCACCAGTGTGTAAATTGGAAACACCCGCTGCTTTTAACAAATGGCTAGTGATGACTGAACCATGATAGAATGGGATAGAGATGCTCTGAACTGCAGAATTGAAATTAGAGTTATCAGAGTCTGATCTCTTTTTGGGGGAATTATGATTTTCAGAATACATGTGAAAAAACTCTTAATCTCCCAAAAAATGTTCCTGTCAGAACTGGACTGAAAATCAAATTCTGACTCTGCATTTGAGTCATCCAGCTGCAGTTCAAACCTGGTTTCTGATGCCTGACCCCTGCATGCACAATTGAACAGATAGCTCATTTCCCCACCCCCATATCACCGATTCTGTTCCCTCCTACTCTGTAATTGAGTTAGTTTTGGAGTGGTCAGGGCACTGTATGTACAATTGGAGACTGCTTCAGCAGCATCTGCAGAAGTATGCAAGAAGGAATGGTACCGCTGTGCAGAAGGACAGTGAAGGCACCCTCTCCCAAACCCAAACAACTAAGTAAGTGACAGTGGTAGGACAGGAGGGGACTGTTTACTTGTATGTGCTGTGGTGGGATGTCCAAAGTCAAGGCTTTTGCCAAGTGTGGTGAAGAAGCCTTACAGTAATCAGATGCAGACTAGGAAATTCTTATTCTGACTCAGATCCAGAAGCAAATGGTTTGATACCTTTTATTGGACCAACACAGATGTTACAAAAAGAAAACAATGTCAAAGCTTTTGGACCAACCAAGTCCTTCCTTTGAGACTTAACGAGGAAGGACTCGGTTGGTCTGAAAGCTTAGATGTTGTTTTCTTTTTGTAACATCTATGTTGATCCACTAAAAGATATCAAACCATTTTCATCTGGATCTGTTCTTACAAGGACCAATACGGCAACTAATTGGTAAGGCTTTGCCAGGAGTTCAGTGGCCAAGCAGCCAGCCACTCCCACTTCCTGAGCTATATAAGCAGTTCCTCTCAGCCTCACTGTGAAGCATTTCTTCTTTGCAGCAAGAAGCTATATTGGTTTGTCCTCTGAGCTGGCTGGGGCCTACCCCCCCCCAGCCTGCTGTCTCTGTGTGTCTCTGCTGGACCTTGGTGTTTGTTTTCCTGCTTCTGGTTTGTCTCTTTCTTCCAGCTGTCTGCTTGCCTGTGTTTTGTGTTTTTTTGTTTTTGGGCCTTTCCCTGTTTTCTGTTTTGCTGTGTTTTGGTTTTGTCTTTTGGGGGGCTTTGTTTCTAAGCTCCTAGCATACTGCTGCTCAGAGCTCCTGCTACTGCTTTCAGTTACCTACAGCTGCAGCCACTGCTGTTGTTTGCTTTAATTACTATTGTACCCAGAGCTTGTGTTTACACTGTGCTCACCACGTTCAAACTACTGTAATGCAACTGCAGTCATTATTGATGTGTTTCAGCATGGAGAGACACTGACCGCATTGCTAAAATTGTTCACAAAGCAGGAGAAAACATTGATGTCCTAGTACACATAGGGACTAATGATCTCACCAGCCGGTCAGTTGTGGAGACCAAGGAACACCTGACTAGGCTGGGTGACAAACTATCCTCTATTTCGTCCGGCATCTCCTTCTCTGAGATCCTGCCAGTCTGGGAGAAGGGAGCAGATGGACAGAAGGTCAGAGAAGGGAGATAGGGGAGCTAAACACGTGGCTCAAGGACTGGTGCCAGGAAAAGGACACAGATTTGTAGGGAACTGGCAACAGTTCTGGGAGCGAAAGTTCTTTAAATTTGATGGACTGCATCTGACTAAAGAGAGTCAGTGCATTGGGCAGAAGTTTGGCGTCTTTGCAGAATATTTAAACTAGCAAATGGGAGAAGGTGCAGCACCCCATCGTCAGTGGGAAGAACACCCTCCCCTCAGTTAGTGGTCAAACAGGAATTCAGCGTGTTTGCGTTCATTTGCATCACCAGGTAAGAAAAAGGTTTGTCTCCCCATACGATGCACAGGGGTAATGCCAAACTTCACCCAACAACTAACACACCAAAATCTGGCCAATGGAAAATCATGTACACAAATGCTCACAGCCTGGCAAATAAGATCCCAGACCTGCAGGCAATAATGTCAGAGGCTAAACTGGACATAGTAGCAATTAGTGAGACGTGGTTTACCAGTAACCACACTTAGGAGACTTCAGTACCTGGCTATGTATTGTTCAGAAGAAGACCGAGGTGCAAAAGGGGGGGAGGAGGGCCCTGTATGTTAATGAAAATATCAAAGCTACAGAAATTCAGAATACACATAAGGAGCCAGAAGAACTGTGGGTCACCCTGAAACAGGAAATGGGATAGCCATAAGAACTGGGGTTGTCTACAGGCCCCAGACCAGAGGGAGGACATAGACACATTACTGTTAGAAGATATACAAAACATGACAGCTAAAGGGAGGTTCTGATAATGGGAGACTTCAACATGCCAGATACAGATTGGTCAATACCAGCAGGAACATCTGCCAGAACTAGACTCATAGTGGATTCCCTGCAGGGTGGGCCTCAAACAACTGGTACAGCAACCCACAAGAGACAGGGCTATCCTAGATCTAGTACTGACTAACAAAGAAGGGATCACAGATCTCAGGTAGAAGGTCACCTGGGGCCAGTGACCATCACATGGTATGGTTCAATTTGGCTACTACATCTAAATCATCCCATTCCAAGGCAAAATATGGGACTTCAGAGGAGCTGACTTTGATAAGATGGCCAACAGAGTTAAGCTAGCCCTGGCAAAGAAAGCAGGAAAGTGGGTACAGGCAAAGTGGGCAAGCATTAAGGATGCAATACTTGAAGCAACATCCCATTGTGTTAGACAGAAAAGGAAGTGCAAAAGAAGAAGGAAACCACTTTGGTTCTCAAATATAGTAGCAGAAGGTCAGAGCCAAAAGGCTGACCTTCAGGAAATATAAGGGAACACAGCGGGATGAAGATAGGGAGGCATACAAACTGCCCTAAGGGAAGCAGGTAAGGCAGTAAGGCAGGCAAAGTCCCAAACTGAGGAAACACTTGCACAAACAGTAAAAGAAGGTGACAAGATTTTCTATAGATACATTAGTGAAAGGAGAAAGTCCAGAGGGGGTATTGCTAAGCTTAATGGAGAAAGGGAGCATGTGAGGAGGAGGACCCTGTAAAGGCATCTATCCTAAATAGATACTTTTGCTCAGTATTTACTGAAGAGAAGGTAGGGCAGGGCCCACAGCTCAGCATCATGGACACAGGGGGGGGAGGGAGGTGAGCACTACTTCCTTCACAAAAGAAAGGGTCCTACAAGAGCTTGCTAAGCTCAGGGTGGATAAGGCAATGGGACCTGATGGCATACATCCCAGGGTACTAAAGGAGCTAAAGGAGGAACTAGCAGAGCCATTAGCAGAATTGTTTAGTGAGTCTCTGAGCACAGGAGAGGTCCCAGAAGACTGGAGAAGGGCTCATGTGATCCCGCTCCACAAGAGTGGTAGCAGGGAGGAGGCAGGGAACTACAGACCAGTCAGTCTTACCTCAGTAGTGGGCAAGATTATGGAGGCACTCCTTAAGGAAAGGATAGTGCAACACCTGGAATCCATAGGGGCACAGGATCCAAGACAGCATGGGTTTACAAAAGGAAGGTCCTGTCAAACTAATCTCATAGATTTCTTTGACTGGGTAACCAGAGTGGTGGATCAAGGGGGAGCAGTTGATGTCGCCTACCTTGACTTCAGCAAAGCTTTCGACACTGTTCCACATAGAAGATTGATAAATAAGCTGGGTAGGCTCGGGGTGGGTCAGAAGTTGGTCAACTGGGTGGCAAACTGGTTGACTGGCAGAAAACAGAGAGTGGTGGTAAATGGTATACAGTCAGAAGAGATGCAAGTCACAAGTGGGGTACCTCAGGGATCAGTCCTGGGACCAGTCCTATTCAACATCTTCATTAGTGACCTACGCAGATGGACTAGAGGGTAAGGCTTGTCTGTTTGCAGATGACACCAAGATCTGCAACAGAGTAGATGATCCAGATGGGGTGGGCAGAATGAGAAGAGATCTGGATAAACTAGCAGAATGGTCAGAAGAGTGGCAACTGGGATTTAATGCAAAGAAGTGCAAAATCATGCACATAGGGAAGAGAAACCCTGAAGCCACTTATAGGCTGGGAGGGGAGTTGCTAGCAGTCACAAAGGAAGAAAGAGACTTGGGCATCATCATCACTAATGACCTAAAATCATCCAAGCAAACCTCTAAAGCAGTAGGTAAGGCTAGGGGGGGTGTTAGGGTGTATAAGTAGGGGTATCACAAATTAGTAAGAGGAGGTAATAATCCCTCTGTACAAGACATTGGTTAGGCCCCATCTGGAGTACTGCATGCAGTATTGGAGGCCACACCTTCACAAGAACATTAACCAAATTGAGGCAGTCCAGAGAAGGGCAACCAAAATGGTGCAGGGACTGCATCAGAAGACATATGAGGACAGATTAACGGAGCTCAATATGTATACCCTTGAGCAAAGGAGGGAGAGAGGTGATATGATCGAGGCATTTAAACACCTTAAGGGCATAAACAAGGTGAAAGAGTCTAACATGTTTAAATATAAGAAAAATAGCAGGACAAGAGGACACAGCATGAGATTAAGAGGGAGGCCAATTAAGGGGAATGTGAGGAAATTCTTTTCACAGAAAGGGTGGTAGATGCATGGAATGGCTTACCACAAGAAGTGGTGGCTATGAATACAGTGCAGGGCTTCAAACAGGCATGGGATAGGCATAAGGGAGCAATACAAATGACTATGAATAGATAGGTCACTGACAGAGCAAAGGCCAATGGCACATTTATAAGGTAGAAAAAGAAATGGGCAGACTGGATGGGCCTTGCAGTCCTTATCTGCCGTCAACTTCTATGTTTCTATGTTTCCATGTTTCAGCTCAACCATAGCTGCTCCATGCTGCATACTCAATTCTTTCCACCTGACACAGTTTACTCTGACCCTAGCTGTGCTGCTCATTCCTGTTCCCATTCTCTTGCAGCTTCATTGCACTGCCTGGCCATGACTGCTTTCAAAGTCATTTGTCTCCAGGTTTCATTGCAGTTACAACTCTGAGGTTAGCCAACTAAGCTCCTGCTGAGGCTGTTACTATAGCTTGTTAATAAATCTTGCCTCGACGCAGAAAATCCTCGGAGTGTTTGTCTCCTTGATTTGATTATTCATGTCTTACTGGTTTGCCCCCAATTCAGTGCTGTTTAATTGCAATACAGTATGTTATGCAGGTCCACCTATCACTACTACTGCTTATTGACCGACGTGCAGGTCCACACTTGCTTACACAACTGTTGCTACTTGCTTACACAAACCATTGTGTCATGTCTACTTCCATCCCCTTGGCTTCAGCCTCTAGGATTCTGCTGCACTCAGTCTGCATTTGACCTTGCAAGGTCTCAGCATCCAATGCTCATTATGATCTCAGCACACTGTGCTCATCAGCTCACCAGCTTTTCAGCTCTCAGTCAATTTCTGGGGCATGCTAGCCATTCTATTCTGGTGCAGGGTTCCTGCAGCCAATGGTCTCGCTCTGCATTTAGTCCACTTCTCGAGCATGTCCATCTTGGGGTGGGATCCTTCTCACCTTGCTCGTAGCTGGGAATGTTCTCACCCCAGGCTTGGCTTTAGCTGCCTGCTATGTGACAGCAGCTCCTGGTGTAGAATTTAAGACTAGTGGTGAACGGTGGAAAAAGTGACCTCCTTTGGCTCTAGTGTTCCACTGTAACACTTAGCCATTGGATTTAGTGGTTTTCCTAGCAAGGCACCTTCACTGGATTCTCCCTATGACTGTCTCTGGTTCACCTGGTTTTTAGGGTGGGTAGGACAGGTGAGTGCCTCAGCAGTTGTTGTTCTCTTCCTGCACTTTGGATGCATGTATTGTTGCAGAGATTTCTCACAACCTTCCATGGCATTCCTGCTAGATTGTTTGAGTGAGAGCCTTCCTCCAAATTGGAATATTTTCCACCTCATTTTAATTGGGTTTTCCAAATTGCAGCTGCAGAGTCATCACTAACTAAACTATCCCAAGGCTGGAGGGAAGGTGATCTAGGCCTTGGATCCCCAGAGATTTCATCCTCATAGGGTTTTTTCTCTCCACCATTGCCTCAGGTCATGACACTTATTTAGCTTAGTTATTTCTCCTAGTTTCTTTAGGTAGGTTCCGCTGTTGGATGGAGGTGGAAGATCTCCTGTCATTCCCTCTCTCCTTAGAGGATCCCCTAATCTCAATGCAATCCATCAGTATCATGCTACACAAACCTGGGTATTCATTGCATTATCCAACTGAGCATCTCATTGCATTATTCAACTGAGCATCTCATTACATTATCCAACTGAGCATCTCATTGCATTATCCAACTGAGCGTCTCTGCATTATCCAACTGAGCATCTCTGCATTATCCAACTGAGCATCTCATTGCATTATCCAACTGACCATCTCATTGCATTATCCAACTGAGCATCTCATGCATTATCCAACTGAGCATCTCTGCATTATCCAACTGAGCATCTCATTGCATTATCCAACTGAGCATCTCATTACATTATCCAGCTGAGCATCTCTTGCATTATCAAACTGCCTATGCCTCTCCACTACTACATTACAGTTACTGCTCTTATGTCACCATTACTGCTTGCTCATTGCTTCATGTTGCCTCCTTTTTGGGGATTCCTAAGGTACCTTTAGCCATGGGAATCATCCCGTGGCACCTCTAAGGATGGAACCATCTCCAAGAGTTCCTTGCTTTCATACCCCTACAGGGTGGTAATTCCTCTGGAATAGAAAGTGCAAACAGCCAAGACCAAACTAATACAGTTGCAAAAGCATAACACTATACTGGCTGCATAGGTCATAGAATTGATAAGGCTTTGCCTGGAGTTCAGTGGCCAAGCAGCCAGCCACTCCCACTTACTGAGCTATAAAAGCAGTTCTTCTCTGCCTCACTGTGAAGCATTTTTTATTGGCCCCGCCATCCTCCCCTCCTCCTCCTCTAGTGACAGCACTCTCTCCTTAGGAGGATTCCTAAGGTACTTTTAGCCATGGGAATCATCCTGTGTCACCGCTAGGGGTAGAACCCGCTCCAAGAGTCCCTTGCCTTTGTACCCCTATAGGGTGGTAATTCTTCTGAAATAGAGAGTGCAAATGGCCAAAACCAAACTAACTCAGTTGCACAAGCATAACACTATACTGGCTGCATAGGTCAGTGAATCTGTTTTTTTTTTTGTATGGTATTCTGACTCAGACACTGATTACTATGGTTTAACTGTCACTGGCAATGAATTGGACTTGGAATGGGATTCTCTGAAAATATGATGGATGTGAAATGGACCAGCATTAGTTGATTCTGAGCATCTCTAGAACTGGGAGCCAGTATATAAAACACAGATTCTGTAGGGTAAATAAATAGCAGGTTCAGTGCAGCTGTCCATTGGCACTCAATTCATTTTTAATCCTGTTGATTTCGGGAGAAAAACTTCAGCAACAATTGCCCTTTAAAACTGTTAGCATACAACTGAACTTTGAAACTGTGAGTAAACATGTGACACCACTGACTACCCTGTTTAACAAATCATGGGAGGATGGAGTGGTACCCGAGGACTAGAGGAGGGCAGATGTGATTCCCCTTCACAAAAGTGGGAGCAGGCAGAAGCAGGAAACTATAGACCTGTGAGTTTAACCTCAGTGATAGGGAAAATGATGGAATCACTTCTGAAGGAAAGAATTGTCGAGTGTCTAGAGACCAGAGGGGCTTAGGACCCAAGGCAGCATGGATTCACAGTGGGAAGGTCATGCCAGATGAATCTGATAGATTTCTTTGACTGGGTGACCAAAGTAGTAGATCAGGGAGGGGCTGTGGACATGGCCTACCTAGACTTTAGCAAGGCATTTGACACAGTCCCACACAAAAGATTAATATACAAGTTAGCCAGCCTGGGAGTGGGTCCCAAGATGACAGCCTGGGTAAAGAATTGGCTGGGGAATAGGACACAGAGAGTAATAGTAAATGGAGTCCACTCTGAAGAAAGGGGGGTTACTAGTGGGGTACCGCAGGGTTCAGTATTAGGACCAGTCCTCTTCAGTGTCTTTATAAGCAATATTGCAGAGGGACTGGAAGTAAAAGTATGTCTGTCTTTGCAGATGACACAAAGATCTGCAACAGAGTTGATGCACAAGTTGGGGTGGAAAGGATGAGAAGGGACCTGGCAAGGTTAGAGGAATGGTCAAATGTATGGCAGCTTAGATTCAATGTTAAGAAGTGCAAGGTAATGCACCTGGGAAACAAAACCAAGGGGAATAGTACACAATGGGGGGTGAGATACTAACAACAACAAAAATGGAAAGGGACTGGGGGTAGTCATATCAGATGACCTAAAGGTGGGCAACCAATGTGAGAGGGCAACAAAGAGGGCTGGGGTGATACTGGGATGCATAGGGAGAGGCATCACCAGTAGAAAACAGGAAGTTATTATCCCTCTGTACAGACAGCTGGTCATACCCCATCTGGAGTTCTGCGTGCAGTTCTGGAGACCAAATCTCTGCAAGGACATAGACAGGATGGAGGCTGTCTAGAGGAGGGCAACTAAAATGGTGCAGAGTCTGCACTGGAAGACATATGAAGAGAGACTTAAGGAGCTGAATATGTAAAGCCTTAAGGTAAGGAGAGAGAGAGGGGGGGACATGATAGAAACTTTAAAGGATCTCAAGGGAATCAACAAAGTCCAAGAGGGTAGCATCTTTCAGAAAAAGAGGTGTGCAAGAACAAGGGGTCACAATTTGAAGATAGAAGGGGGGCTGCTCAGAGGTAATTTAAGGAAGTATTTTTTTCACAGAGAGGGTTGTGGATGCATGGAATGGCCTTCCGGAGGAAAGTTGTGGAGTCAAAAACAGTAGTGGAATTCAAGCATGCATGGGACAGTCATAAAGCAATTCTAGGGGATGGGGGTAGGAAGAAGTAGGCTGCTGGTTAACTAGGATCTGCAGCTTATCCAATAGGTAGGGAAATGGGCAGACTGGGTCAGTCAAGCGGTCCTTATCTGCCGTCAAAATCTATATTTCTATGTTATGTTTCTATGTAAACTAGTGCCCTTCAGAACTGTAAGCAAACAACAGAATTTTCAAATGTGAGTAAACTAGTGCCCTTAGAAACTGTGGGCAAATAACTGAACTTTCAAACTATGAGCAAACTGATGCCCTTAGAAACTGTGAGCAAATACAGTATGTGAACTTTCAAACTATGAGCAAACCAGAGCCCTTAGAAACTGTAAGCAAATAACTGAACTTTCAAACTGTGAGCAAACTAGTGCCCTTAAAATCTATAAATAAATAACTGAACTTTGAAACTGTGAGCAAACAATTGCCCTTTCAAACACAGAGTGGACAAGTGCCCTTAAATGAGCAACCAAATGCCCTTTAAATATGTGAGCAAACAATAGGGTAAACAAGAAACTGCTCTTTGAAACTGTGAGCAGACAAGTATCCTTTAAAACTGTGAGCAAACTAGTGCAAGCATGAGACCTAGCCCAACTCATTTCACTAGTTAATGTAGTACTAACATGTGACCTTGCTCAGTTCATTTCCCTGGGTACTGTAGTACTAGCATGTGACTTTGCCCAATTCATTTTCCTGGGTACTATAATACTAACATGTGACCTAGCCCAATTCATTTCCTTGGGTACTGTAGTACTAGCATGTGAGCTAGCCCAATTAATTTCCCTGGGTACTGTAGTACTAGCATGTGAGCTAGCCCAATTAATTTCCCTGGGTACTGTAGTACTAACATGTGACCTAGCCCAATTCATTTCCCTGGGTACCGTAGTACTAGCATGTGAGCTAGCCCAGTTCATTTCCCTGGGTACTGTAGTACTAACATGTGACCTAGCCCAATTCATTTTTATGGGTACTGTAGTACTAACATGTGACCTAGTCAATTCATTTCCCTGGGTACTGTAGTATTAGCATGTGACCTAGCCCAATTCATTTCCCTGGGTACTGTAGTACTAGCACGTGAGCAAGCCCAGTTCATTTCCCTGGGTATTGTAGTACCAGCATGTGAGCTAACCTAGTTCTCTTCCCTGGGTACTATAGTACTAGCAAGTGACCTAGCCCAATTCCTTTCCCTGGGTACTGTAGTACTAGCATGCGAGCTAGCCCAATTCATTTTCCTGGGTACTGTAGTACTAGCATGTGACATAGCCCAATTCATTTATCTGGGTACCGTAGTACTAGCACGTGAGCTAGCCCAGTTCATTTCCCTGGGAACTGTAGTACTAAAATGTGACCTAGTCAATTCATTTCTCTGGGTACTGTAGTACTAACATGTGACCTAGTCAATCAATTTCCCTGGGTACCGTAGTACTAGCAAGTGACCTAGCCCAATTCCTTTCCCTGGGTACTGTAGTACTAGCATGTGAGCTAGCCCAGTTCATTTCCCTGGGTACGGTAGTACTAGCATGTGAGCTAGCCCAGTTCATTTCCTTGGGTACGGTAGTACTAGCATGTGAGCTAGCCCAGTTCTCTTTCCTGGGTACCGTAGTACTAGCAAGTGACCTAGCCCAATTCCTTTCCCTGGGTACTGTGGTACTAGCATGCGAGCTAGCCCAATTCATTTCCCTGGGTACTGTAGTACTAGCATGTGACATAGCCCAATTCATTTATCTGGGTACTGTAGTACTAGCACGTGAGCTAGCCCAGTTCATTTCCCTGGGAACTGTTGTACTAACATGTGACCTAGTCAATTCATTTTCCTGGGTACTGTAGTACTAACATGTGACCTAGTCAATTAATTTCATTGGGTACTGTAGTACTAGCATGTGACCTAGCCCAATTAAATTCCCTGGGTACTGTAGTACAAGCATGTGACTTAGCCCGATTCATTTCCCTGGGTACCATAATACTAGCATGTGACATAGCCCAATTCATTTATCTGGGTACTGTAGTACTAGCACGTGAGCTAGCCCAGTTCATTTCCCTGGGAACTGTAGTACTAACATGTGACCTAGTCAATTCATTTCTCTGGGTACTGTAGTACTAACATGTGACCTAGTCAATTAATTTCCCTGGGTACTGTAGTACTAGCATGTGACCTAGCCCAATTAAATTCCCTGGGTAATGTAGTACTAGCATGTGAGCTAGCCCAGTTCATTTCCCTGGGTACGGTAGTACTAGCATGTGAGCTAGCCCAGTTCTCTTCCCTGGGTACCGTAGTACTAGCAAGTGACCTAGCCCAATTCATTTCCCTGGGTACTGTAGTACTAGCATGTGACATAGCCCAATTCATTTTATATTTATTTTATATTTTATTTAACATCAGTTTAACAACCTTTGAGCCAGAGGCTCATTTACAAAGGTACCTCGTCAAGAAGGGCGACAAAGACATACATATAATAGACAAATGCAATACAGCACAGCAAAAGGCACAGGCAGGTACATGTAAGGCAAAGCAATCAGCAACACAGTTCAGCAATATGTGATTCCCTGGCTCTTGGCAGCCAATATGAGATCCCCCCCCCCTTTTTTTTAGGGAGGAGGTAGTGCAGAAGAGTTGGAGGGTGGGAGCTGGGGATAAGGAGGAGTGCAGCTCAGCAAGCTTTGTCTAGGGGGGGTGGAGGTAGGGGGGGTCAGGGGCAAAGGCAGGAGTGAGAAGTGAGCAGGTGAGTTTTCAGTCTGTATCTGGAAGCCAGCCAGCCACAGGGGCAGCGAGATGCTTGCTGGGAGGGAGTTGTACCCGGAGGGGGCTCTATAGGCGAAAGCCCTTTGGCCCTGGGTGGTCCGAGCCCTTGGGACAACAAGGGCAGCTCTGCTGGAGGTGCGAGTACGCGCTGAGGAGTTAGATTGGTGAATAGAATTAGCAAGGCCAGGTGGGGATAGACCATGGAGAGCTTTATAGGCAATTTGACAGGTTTGGAACAGGAAGCGCTCGTCAAGGTTGAGTATAGAGGACATGGAGTATAGATGGCAGGTATGGGTGAGTCTATGGGCACCGGTGATAAGTCGGCAGGCTTTATTGAGCGTAAGGCATACCTTGAGGCGAGCCGTCTGGCCAGCAGCGCCATACACAGGAAGGCCGTAGTCGATTAGGGATAGTATCGAGGAGGTAACAGCCAGGCATAGGGCGTTTGCAGGGAGGCATTTTTGGTGCCGGTAGAGGATGCCCAACCGTGCATTGGCGGCAGAGGTCAGGGCAGCAATGTGGTTATGGAAGAAAGAGCAGAGTCGAAGATTATGCCAAGGTATTTATAAGAGCTGACAAGTTCTATAGGGTGCATAAGGGTGGAGCGGACAGAGAGAGGAAAGTTTCTGGACTTATTTTGAGGTGTGTAAACAGCATGGATTTAGTTTTCTTAAGGTTGATGATGAGGCGGTGGTCAGAGAACCAGGTTTCTGAGAGTGTAGGCACGCTGGAGGAGTTCTGGAGAGAGACGGGGTTACTGTCGGAGGCAAAGAGTACTGCATCATCCGCGTTGAGTAGGACATTTCCAGCACAGGCATTGGGCAGGGAGTTGAAGAAGAGAGAGAACAGTAAAGGACCGAGTATGGAGTCCTGGGGAACTCCTGAGCGGATTGGGCAGGTATCAGAGAGAGTGCCACCAATCCTGACACGTTGGGAGCGGTTGGACAGATAGCTGGCGCACCAGGAGGCTGGGCCAGAGGCAAAGCCCACACTGGCAAGTGTTGCCAGAAGGAGGGGGTGTGAGACGGTATCAAAGGCTTTTGATAGGTCTATAAATACCGCACCAGCGAGGGAGCCTGCATCAAGTGAGTTATGGAGGAAGTTTGAAAGCTCCAGGAGAGCAGTATCGGTGCTATGACCGACTCTGAATCCATGTTGTTCAGGACAGAGGACATCGTATTTCCTGAGGTAATCAGATATTTGGGTAGCAACAATTTTCTCTAAAGCTTTAGAGAGGGGAGAGAGGATAGAGATAGGACGGTAGTTGCCTGGGAGCGTCCTATCACCACCCTTGTGAATAGGGGTAACAGTGGTGACCCTCCAGGCTGAGGGGAATTTCCCAAGGCAGAGGGACTTATTAAAGAGGCAGGTGATGGGAGCGATGACTTGTTCCAGGACCTGGCGTAGTAGAGAGGGATCGAGGGAGGCATTGCCAGTGGAATTGCACTTTAGGGCTTTTAGTAAGTAGGGCCTGACCTCGTGGGAGGTGACGGAGCGAAGGTGGAAAGGGGGGCGGAAGATTGGAGGGGCAGGCAATGGGGGAGGAGGGTCGAAGAAGTTGCAAGGGAGCACTGCACTAAGGTCAGTGAAGGAGTTATTGAGGTGTGATGCAATGAGGGTGGGGTCAGTGGAGATAGTCCCGTTGATGTCAAGCAGCGATAGAGGGGGGGAGAGTGCTCCACCACTGAGTTGCTTGATATTGTCCCAGAAGGACCTGGGGTTACCCCAGGAGGAGGTGAGAGAGGCTTGGTAATAGTCGGCCTTTGCTTTTCGGACTGCCCATGTACACTTATTCCGTCTGCTGCATAGGCCTGTCTGTCGGAAGGGCGTCTCTGTTTCAACAGCGATATGCCATAGGTTATCCCGCTGCTTAAGGTGTGAGAGAAGGCAGGAATCCAGGGAATGTCGGCTTTAGATCTACGTGGGGTTAGGGGTGCATAGATGTCACAGGCAGAGTTAAAGGTGTGAACAAAGGAGGCAAGGGCCTTGTCAATATCAGGGTGTTTAATAGGGTGGACCAATCAGTGTTGGCCAGATGGAGTTGAAGTCTTTAGCCCACCAGGTCTAAGTCGCCACGACAGGTGATTTGAACAGTGGGCTTGGGCAGAGAGGTTATCCATGAGAAGAGGACTGGGAAGTGGTCACTAAGGCAGTCGGAGAGGATTTGAATATTGTGGACACGGCTGGGCCTGTTGGTGAGAACCACGTCCAGAAGGGTGCAAGAGCCCCTACCAGGATTTAACCTGGTAGGCTGGGAGACTAACTGTTTATCTGGGTACTGTAGTACTAGCAGGTGAGCTAGCCCAGTTCATTTCCCTGGGAACTGTAGTACTAACATGTGACCTAGTCAATTCATTTCCTTGGGTACTGTAGTACTAACATGTGACCTAGTCAATTAATTTCCTTGGGTACTGTAGTACTAGCATGTGACCTAGCCCAATTAAATTCCCTGGGTACTGTAGTACAAGCATGTGACTTAGCCCGATTCATTTCCCTGGGTACCATAATACTAACATGTGCCTGGCCCAATTAATTTCCCTGGGTACTATAGTACTAGCAAGTGACCTAGCCCAATTCATTTCCCTAAGTACTGTAGTACTAACATGTGACCTAGTCAATTCATTTCCCTGGGTACTGTAGTACTAACATGTGACCTAGTCAATTAATTTCCCTGAGTACTGTAGTACTAGAATGTAACCTAGCCCAATTAATTTCCTGACTACGGTAGTACTAACATGTGGCCTAGCCCAATTAATTTCACTGGATACTGTAGTACTAACACGTGATCTAGCCTAATTCATTTCTTTGGGTACTGTAGTACAAGCATGTGACTTAGCCCAATTCATTTCCCTGGGTACCATAATACTAACATGTGCCCTGGCCCAATTAATTTCCCTGGGTACTGTAGTAGTAGCAAGTGACCTAGCCCAATTCATTTCCCTGAGTACTGTAGTACTAACATGTGACCTAGCCAAATTCATTTCCAGGGTACTATTGTACTAACATGTGACCTAGCCCAGTTCATTTCCCTGGGTACTATTGTCCTAACATGTGACCCAGCCCAGTTCATTTCCCTGTGTCCTGTACTACTAGTATGTGACCTACCCCAATTCACTTCCTTGTGTACTGTAGTACTAACATATGACCTAGCCAGGTTCATTTCCCAGGGTACTATAATACTAGCATGTGACCCAGCCAAATTAATTTCAATCAATCAATCAATCAATCAATCAATATTTTATTTATATAGCACCCGTCTCCATTCGGACTCTGGGTGCTACACAGTTAGAACAGATTCAAACATTTAAAATACAACAACCACATTTAAAACAACAATAACATATTTACTGATAACATCAACCTCTTCTCTACTTAAAAATGTTGACCGCTTTACATAAAATTCAGTTAAAAGCTTGAGAAAATATGATTTGAGGCCCTTTTTAAAGGCTTCCACCAATGGGGGCTCCCTCAAATAACCAGACAAGGAGTTCCACAGGGTAGGTGCGACCACTGCAAATGCTGTATCTCCTGAGTGCAGCAGCCTAACCCTAGGAACTCCAAGAAAGCCACCCCCAGTAGAACGGAGGGCCCAGGCCGGACAGTAGGGCACAAGGAGCTCTTGCAGATAAGCTGGACCCCTCCTGTGCAGGGTCTTATAGGTCAAGAGCCCTATGTTGAAGACAACTCTCCACTGAACCGGAAACCAGTGCAGTTCACGGAGCGCCCGAGTGATATGCTCACATCTCTCCACTCTCAATAACAGTCTTGCTGCTATGTTCTGCACCAATTGCAGTCTGCAGAGATTGCCTACAGATAACCCTAGGTACAGGGCATTGCAGTAGTCCAACCTAGAAGTGACAAAACCATACAGTAGTGTGGGTAAGTCCTCAGGGCTTGAATTCAGGAGATATTCCTGAGATGATAAAACCCACTTCTCACCACAGCCACCACCTGAGTATCAAGTGTCAGGCCGCCATTTAGAAATGCTCTCAAGCTCTTCACCTGCCTAGTGGGGTCTTGGAGCACACCACCCATCACAAGGCTGCCCTGATGACCTGGCTCCGCCACCAGTACCTCAGTCTTCTTAGGGTTACGCTTAAGCCAATTGTGGGTCATCCACATCTGGATTTCCTCAAGGCAACTGTTAAATACAGAGCCTGACACCTGGCTATTGGGTGCACAGGAAACTTACAACTGGGTGTTATCAGCACAACAGTGAAAATGTAGCCCATACTTCCTACTAATGTCCCCCAGAGGCAGCATGTACACCGAGAACAGCAGAGGCGACAAGACCAACCCCTGCAGAACACCACAACACAGATGCTTAAGATTTGATAAGAAAATTCCCATGGTCACCCTCTGCACTCTGTGAGGTATGATCTAAACCAGTTGATGACATTTCTGGACAGACCACACCAGAACTGCAAGTGGTCTAGTAACACCTCATGATCCATGGTGTCAAACACTGCAGAGAGGTTTAGAAGAACCAAGATGGTACGGTCCCTTCAATCCCTCGCCATCAGGAGGTCATTAAGCACCCTCGCCAGGGCCATCTCTGTACTATGCCCTGCTCAGAGTCCAGACTAGAAAGGCTCATAGGCAGAGCAGTCAGCAAGACACCCCTCCAACTGAGCGACCACCACCTTTTCTATAACCTTCCCTAAAAATGGGAGGTTTGAAACAGGTCCGTAGTTGTTGAGACAGTCTGGGACCAAAGATGTCTCTTTCAGGAGTGGTCTAACCAAAGCATCTTTCAAGACTAAAGGAAAAACTCCACTCCTTAATGAACTCCAGACTACCTCAGCAATCACAGGACCCATCAGGTCCAAACATTCAACCAAAAGGTGAGTTGGACCTGGATCTAACTCACTGTATGGCAGCTGCAACTTAGAGGTTATCTCTACTACCTCCTCTATCCCAATCAGCTCAAACTCATCCCAGACATGAGGAGTGCTCTGCTTCAACACTGGCAAGACCCTGCAGTCCTTTTTAAGAGGTGTTTGATGAGACCTCAGCCCTGATGGAGGACACCTTGTCAGTGAAAAACAGGTCCAGTTCTTCACACCTTACATTAGACCCTGCTACCCCCGTACGTAGACAGTCTGAATGGAAAAGTCTGTCCACCATACGGAAGAGCTGAGCTGGCCTGTTTCTCACTACAGCAATCTCCCTAGACAGAAACTCTGCCTTTTGATGGGAGATTGACCCCTATAGTCCATATAATGTGACCTCAGGGTCAGTTTGTCCCCCAACAGACCAGATCTCCTCCAATGCCTCTCTAACCTCCGGCCCCTAGCCTTTAAACCACGGAGATTCTCATCATACCAGGGAGATCTCTGATGAGTAGACAGGGGACAGACATGCAAGGGTGGGATTGAGTCAAAGGCCACACCAACCACCCCATTATAGGCTGCTACTGCCTCCTCTAACCCCATCACACAAGCTGCTCCAACACCTGATAGGCTCAGCACCATCAAAAGGTCTTCTGAGGATATTCCCCTTTAATGACCAGCACTGGATCATCTCCACAGGGGCTGGACCAACATGAGGGGCTCTAAACGTGAACCCCACAGTGCTATGATCCGGCCAAATCACTAGATCTACACTAAGGTTCATAATATCTAACTCCAAAGAAAAAAAACAAATCCAGTGTGTGGCCGCATGAGTGCGTTACTATCATTACTTTTTGAGTCAGGCCCAATGCCCCCATGCCCTCAAGAAGATGTATCCCAAATTCTGAGAGCCCCCACATCGACACAAGCATTGAAGTCCCCTAGGATCAACCACCTGGGGGACTCCAACACCAGGCCCATGGCGAGCTCCTCGACCTCTCATAAAAAATCCCCATCGTTACCAGGGGGGTGATAGAGCAAAAGGACACTGAAGCCCAACGCTCACACCTCCTTGGGCAGCCACACATTCAAAAGACCACATTGGACTCATAGACAGCACCGTGAGTTTCAAGCTAGATTTAAAACAAATAGCCACCCCACCATCCTTATGATCCTTCCTTGGGCTGTGTATCATGGAGTACCTGGCTGGTACCACGGCTTCCAAAACTGGGGTGGCATTTTCATCCACCCAGGTCTCAGTGATGCAAGCCAGATCAACAGAGGATATCAAGTCCACTATTATAGCAGTCTTGTTCTTTATCGATCTGGCATTGCACAAAACAGCCGTACCAGCCCTCTTCCCACACTCTAAAGTGGAGCCCTTGGGAATGGGAACCAAGCAAGACAGAGCCAGTTTGAGGCCCCATTTCAACCCAGGGCATTTCCTCAACCTCACCACCCGGATCCTGGACACGCCGGCAGCCACTTGGCGGACACTCCCCTAGGCCCTCACCCTCCCAGCTATCCCTAAAGCCCTACATCGAAAGTAGGCTTCACCCATCAATACTGGAAGCTCAAAGGGCCGAAGGTCCCAAAGGTCATCGCCCGAGTAGCTGTGCCTTACAGGCCCCAAACCCCAACACATTTCTTAATGCAAAAACAAAATTCACTCCCACAAATCATTCTCCTCAAATACTCATACGCCTCCCCCACCCACAACTATATCCTTTTTGAAACTCCCCCTGTCTCTCCCTGGGTACTATAGTACTAGCACGTGAGCTAGCCTAATTCATTTCCCTGGGTACTAAAGTACTAGCATGTGACCTTATCCAACTCATTTCTCTGGCTGGAGGTAACACGTAACATATTTCATTTTTACTATATTTGGGTAATGTATAGGGCTGTGGACAGTGTTGGAATTAAATAGCTGCTTGTCAGGACTCATCCCCACAAACTGTGAAGTGAGCCCCAGTAGCTTCCACATCACTGCCGTTGACATAAAATGAGTAGGGTGGC
Organism: Neoceratodus forsteri; assembly: GCA_016271365.2. Taxonomy (NCBI): domain Eukaryota; kingdom Metazoa; phylum Chordata; order Ceratodontiformes; family Ceratodontidae; genus Neoceratodus; species Neoceratodus forsteri. The sequence goes on from CM057454.1 coordinate 1,317,659,339, forward strand.
TGAAAGTTTTTTTGTATGTTTTTTTATTCCTCCTTGGTAGGACAGGTGGCTGGCATCAGCTCCTGTTCCAGTTGTCTACAGCCATCTCTTGTAGCCCACGGCATCCAGGCCTGAATCCCCCACAGGTTGCTCTGCTGCGGCAGGGCAGGAGGAGGAGGAGGGCCATCCTGCTCCCACACCACGATTAACACACACAGATTGCACTGGAGCCCAGAGTAGTGGAGTGGGTCACCGCACAACAGACAAGCGTCATGAAACCGGTCCTCCACCTTTCCGCTCCATTTTCTCTCAGACTCAATGAATGTGCATTAAGCACATTGTGCAAACTCTGCCTCTGTGGAGCTGCTCCCTGCACGTTGGATGTGGAGCCTCCCATACTACACCGAGTCATGGACACCCCCTTCCTGGATGGTGGAGAGCTGTCCTGTGGATGCTCAAGCCTCCTACTTCCGGCCAACTGCCAGAAACTCATGTCCATTCCTGAACATGGGTCACCGGCATGGTAGGAGGTAAGGTGCTTGAAGTGCCTCAGCTATCCATGCCACCAAGCCAGCTAAGATGGGCTCTATTTTAAAATAGGACCCTTATGGGCCTCCCTATCTCCCAAAGCTCATAAAGTGTAATTTCAATACTTGTTGTAGGGAATGCAGAATTTCTTTTTGAATTCTGCAGAATTCTGAAAACATTTTCTGTACAAAGTGCAGAATAATTTTCTGCAGATCACATAAACTGCTGAATATTTTTTCCATGGACTGCAGAAAAAGAATCCGCAGTTTATGTAACCTGTGGACTATTAATCTACAAAGATGATTTTGCATGCAAATTCCACAGAATATCATAACACCAAAATTTTAACATTTCACCCAACACCAGTGATGAAGCACCATAAGAGTTAATTGACCCAGGCCCATTGATTTGATTTAGCCCAGAAGGCAGGGCTACCATAGTGTCATCAATGGCAATGCAGTACACCAAAACTAACAAACTGTGTGTGTCTATCTAGATTTAACCTATGCATACATATTTGAACAATGCATTTCATTTTAAATGTGGTCCTTTTAAACTGTGAGTACCTTTTTAGGTGGTGTCAGCCTTTCTGTGTGTACCCTTACCTTTCAGCTCTGTATGAGACTGTCCGTGTACTTTGTAAATGTCAAAAGGTATAATTTGGCAATGAGAGTGTTAACAGCAACATTAACCCAACTGGAATGTGGAAGGGTTTCATGTGACTCAGTGATGATAGTTCCAGGAATATGAAGAATTCAGGGCTAATCTTTATTGATATTAGGACTGACAGTAGAAACAAAGGCTCTTCAGTGATAAACCATATATATGGGACTGGTTTTCATCCAATTAGCAGAGTCTGAAAGGTGGATTGTAAACCTTCCTGCATCAGTGAAAATCTGAAGGACATCAGCTGCTCTGCTTTCTGATGTGTTTTATAAAGTATGTATAAAGGCTCCTACATAATTCTCCAACTCCCACCTCCCAGACTGGACATTCATGGGTTTCTTGATTACAGTTCTCCTGTGGAGTTACAGAAGTGGCTAAACGAGCGTGGCATGGTGGGAATGGAGCAGCAGTGCAGTCTGCAGCATGTTACAAATTTTGAGGCACACAGAGCTGCCAATAACCCAGGGTGTATAAGTCATTGAAAGGTGGATGTTGGCATAACACCTACTGTATGTACCCCTCATGCAATGTTGTTGTGCCCTGACCATCCTTTGCCATGCCATGCTGGGTTGGGGTGCCCTGGGTCAGAGACCTTCAAGATTTCAATACAGAATTCTGCCTTCTTTTGCAAACTTCTGGTCCTTATCACCTAGGTAAAGCCTTTCATTCTAGGAATCAGAGGCTGTAAGGGTCCACGTTCCAGATAAAATCTATATCTGGGATACACCTAGAAAAGAACTTCAACTCGGTGTGCCTATCCGAGACAAAAATTCTAACAAAACAACATTCACAGGGGATAGCGCATTTTCAGTGGTGGCCTGATTCTCTGGCTCTCTTTCCCTGCATGTGTCCAAGAGACAATTTCAGATCTCTACTTCAGGGTGGAGGTCAAAAGGCAGCTCTTTAATAAAACCTACCCTGATCCTATAAACTAGCCAGCAATCCCTTTCCTTTTTTATTATGTTGGTGCACATGCGCAGCCAACATCTTGTGGCAGTGGGGATTTGGAGGCGTAGTTGCTGTTGGGTGAATGCAGGGCATGCACCAGTAGGTGCGTCCCTCATTCCCCAATCAGCCTTCATGCCGACACCACACTATTACATGTTGTTGTTTAGGTTATTATCTAAGAAAGGTCCATATAAATTGAGCAAAGCTCGTCACACATAATGGACCCTTCCTACATGCTCACCAGCTAGTAGCATGGCTTCACAGTGGCCGCTACACTGTCAACAATGCCAACTTCGGGGTGCTCAATCCCCTGGTCGGCTTGCCCTGCCCCACAAAGTATGTGCTCCCCACCTCGTTGTTTGCCAATGGGTGTGCCCAATCCCTGTCGGCATCTGCTCCCCTTTCCTGTTGTACTGTGCCAACGGGGGAGCCCACTCCCCATTGGCATCATGCCCCCTTCTATGTAGGTGACTGGGGTGCCTAATCCCCATCAGCTACTGTAATTTCCCCAAACAAAAGAAATGACCTGTAAAATGAAAACCGACTGCAGTTGGTTTTTTCCCTCAGTACCTGTAAACTGAAAATGGTCCCTCATAGTCTCCTACCCACTACCCTCACCATCACTGCGCACCCTGCCTGCGCCACCCCCTACCCCATGCCCCACCTCCGAGACTAGATGCGACGATCTTCGCTGGACTGGGAACATGTCTGCATTCTTCAAATTGTATAATGGAATAAATAGGTTTTTTCCAACTTTGCTCCATATCTTGGGAATTATTTGGAATTTTTGCACCAAATTTTCAAAATGGGGTTATTGGGACCCCTGCTTTAACATTACTCAGTCCCGAATGGTCATTTCGCAGTCACTGCACAAAATCATCTTTTGGGACCAATTAACACAAAGACACCCGTAGTGTTCATGAGGTGGGCTCTCAAAAAGCCTATGTTGCAGATTTGATGGAAAAATTCTCAAAAATGGCTGTTTTACGAGTGTGCATTGCGCAGTTGCTACACAAGCTCCTAACTTCACGAATTCACAATATTTTCATGCCAGATTTTCCACATTGTCATTTTTCTACATCTCCTTGTGAATAGTACAGCTGTCATTTTTCACATCCTGGCCAAAATGTGTTTCCACACTTCCAGCACACAATACTGTGGTCACTGTGGGAAATCAGTGTTCGGACCAGACTGCAAAAATGACAGTGACACTGTTCATGAGCAGAGGTCCTACAGTGCCTATGTTGAAAATTTGGTGATAATACTCCATAAAATGATTGTGCTATGAGCGTACGTTGCGCAGTTTGCACGCACGCTCGTAACATTGTGCATTTGTAATATTTTCACTCTGCATTTTCACCATTGGCATTTTTCCACACCTCTTGATGAACAGTAAAGCTGTCATTTTACATATCCCGCCCAAAATGTGTTTTTGCACGTCCGGTGAAGAATAGCGCGGTCGCTGTGCAAAATCACTTTTTGAGACAGTTTGAGGACATGACAGTGACACTGTACATGAGTAGAGGTGCTAAAATGCCTATGTTGAAAATTTGGTGCCAAAACTCCATAAAATGCCTGTGTTACAAGTGTGCATTTCCCATGCACCCTTGTAACTTTGCATATTTGCAATATTTACATGCCACATTTTTACCACTGCCATTTTTTACACCTCCTTACGAATAGTACAGCTGTCATTTTTCACATTCTGCCAAACATGTGTGTCCACAATGCACTACCAATGGCAATGCCAGCATGATAACATTCGGCATTGACAAATGCCTTGTATTTGCTACTGTTGTAGTTTTTTAGTTGTGGTTTATGTATGTATTTACAATTACTTCTGTACAGTGCATCAGCGTTATTGAAAGGCATTATAGAGAAACACCAAATCAAGTTGCAGCCACAAACTGCGAATGAGCTTGGTACTTCCAGCTAACCTGAGTTTAATTTCCACGACCTCCACTTGCATTCTGTGTGACCCTGAGCAAGTCACTTATCCTTCCCTGTTCTCTTGGATTCCCCCTGAAAACAGGCCTAGTGGGCCTTACCTGGTTACCAAAGAATAAAGCAAAAATCTAGTTTCTTTTTTCAGTAAAACATGTCATATCCTAACAGTGTATGGCATCCTACGTCCCATGTTCCCCAGCAGCTGAGGTGCAGAAAAATCAGTTTAAGGCTGGATAAGCTTCTCATTGGAATTTTGGTGCCTTCCCCATCTTCTTTACACAGCTCCACATGATAGGACAGGTGGGAGAGACAGTGAAAGCCATCAGTCTATGAAGCATATAGAATAGCTTCACTTGTCATGAATTGGGCCATAACTTAGTGCACATGCTACAGATAGATCACATATTAGGACCAAAGGAATCCATTCAATTCTTACTCAAAAATCTTCTGAAAAGTTTCTTGTTCAAACCAGTACAATACATTTGCATAATACATTCTGCATATACATAGATACATAGATACATAGACAGTGTTGGCAGATAAGGGCCTATGGCCCACCCAGTCTGCCCATTTAAGTTTGTAAGTTCAGTTTATGTTTTCCAGGAAGTCTGTTGCCCCTTACCCCTGACCTCCAGAATTCCTTTATGTCTATCCCATGCATTCTTAAATCCCGTGATTGTTTCAGCGCCCACCACTTCCTCTGGCAGGGTGTTCCACTTGTCCACCACCCGTTCTGTGAAGAAATACTTCCTCACGTTTCCTCTGCTAAGTGCATATGCTAAGTACTGCCCCGGCAGCCTAGTGAAAGGAGCCGTGACGAGCCATATGAGGAAGGGGGTCCTGGGCTTCAGGAGGGTGGATTTTAAAGGAATGGGAGACTGCCTCTGAAAATGCCTTGGAGGGGAGAGAATTGCTAGGGAGAAGTAGAATCACAGTGGGGAAGAATAAGGGAGCGTATAGTTAGGGAAAAAAGTCTCTGTGTGAAAAAGATAAGCCAAAGTAGAATGAAAAGGAGGGCGTTATGTTTCTCCAAAGGAGTGGCAAAATTGGTGAAAGAAAAAGGTTGGCATTCAAGAGATACATAGAAACAGAGAGGGAGAAGGATAGGAAGGTGTACCAAGCCAGACAGAAGAAAGCAGGTACAGTTAGGAGAGCAAAGGCACAGGCAGAGGAAAGAATTGCGAGAAGGATGTCAAAGGGAGATAAGGCTTTTTTCAGATACATATGTGAGAAGAGACAAGCAAGGCAAAGGACTGTGAGAATTAGAAGGATGTAAGAGTGAGACTGTCCAAAAGGAGACCAAGAAAAAGCTGACATTTAATACAGGGACTTCTGCATGGTCTTCACAGTGGAGGGAGGAGGGGACAGGCGACCAGAGAGAACAATGGAGAGAAGGGGGCTGGACACAAGTCCCTTTTCAGGGGAAAGAGTCCTGACTACACTAACAGCCCTGAAAGTGAATAAGGTTATGTGACCAGACAGGATACACGCTAGAGTACTAAAAGATCTCAGGGATGTGCTAGCTGCCCTGCTGGCAGCCTTGTTAAACAGCTCACTAGAAACAGAACTTATTCCTGCAGTATCACAGACAGCATGGATTCACTGGGGAGAAGCACATGCCAGATTAATCTGATGGATTTCTTTGACTGAGTGATCAGGAAAATAGACCAGAGAAGAGCAGTAGACATACTGTATCTGGACTTCAGCAAGGCCTTTGATTTTTTGCCACCCAGAAGACTGATTAGGAAGTTGACCAGTTTAGAAGTGGGGTCCAAATTGGTAAACTGGATCAAAATCAGTTAATCAGATAGTAGACAGAAGGTGGTGGTTAATGGCACACACTCTAAGGATGGAAGAATGACTAGTGGGGTATCACACGATTTGGTACTGGGAAAAGCCCTATTCAATGCTTTCATAATGGGCATTGCAGAAGAACTGAAGGTGAAGGTTTGCTTTTTGCAGATGTCACTAAAATCTGCACGAGGGTGGACACTCAGGAGGGGGTGGAGAAAATGCACAGGGATATAGGGAAACTTGAGAAGTGGACAAAGGCATGTCAGTGGAGTTCACTATGAAAAAGTACAAAATTATGCACCTAGGGCATAGGAACCCTAGTGTTGAGTAGAGGATGAGGAGAGGTACTGACAGTCACTAGTTAGGAAAGGGAGCTTGGGCTTATTATTTTAGAGGACCTCAAGGTGGAAGCACAATGTGACAAGAACATGGGCAGGGCTAGTTGGATGCTGGGGTGCTTAGATGGGGGCATCACTAGCAGGAGGATGGAAGTGTTGCTGCCTCTCAATCACTCTTTTTTACACCTCCACCTAAAGTACTGTGTCCAGTTCTGGAGACTGCACCTCAGAGTGGACATAGACAGGATGGAGGTGGTCCAGAAAAGGGAAAGTAAAATAGTGCAGTGGTTGCAAGGGAAGCCCTATGAGGAGAGACTGAGGGATCTCAACATGTACACCCTGGAGGAGAGGAGAGTGAGAGGTGACATGACAGACACCAACAAGTGGAAACATAGAAACATAGACAATGATGGCAGAAAAAGTCGAAAGGTCCGTCCGGTCTGATCAAGTCCCTATTTAGCACTGGGACCTACTGTTCCTCCAGGGTCCTACCCTCCTCACCCCCTCCATTCTCCTCCCAAATTCTGATGCCCTGAACAACCACTATACCCTTTATTCTGTCCCAGCCATGCTTAAAATCACAAATGGTTTTTGCACCCACTGCCACAGCTGGCAGCCTGTTCCGTGTCTCCACCACATTTCCTGTAAAATAGTATTTCCTCATGTCCCTCCTGTGATTTTCTGCTCATGACCATGTGACTGCAAGCTGGTATTTAAGTTTACTAGTTCCCCATAATTCATCCTGTTAATTCATTTTAGGAATTTGAAGGTGTCCATCATTTCTCCCCTTTCCCTTCTGGTTTCTGGGAAGTACATGTCCGGTGCCTCGAGGCGTTCCTCTTGGGACAGGCCCTGCTGGCCCTGAATCATTTTTGTTACCTTGCACTGCACTGTTTTGAGCCTATCCTTATCCTTCCTGGAGTTAGGATCCGAAAACTGGGTGCAGTACTCCAGGTGTGGACTTATCAGGATCTATACGGGGGATGTATTACTTCCCTTTTTCTGCTGTCAGTACCCTTCCAGATACATCCAAGCTTCCTATTTGCCTTGCTATAAGCCTTCTTGCTCAGACTCAATTACTTTACAGAGCTACTGATAACTCCAAGTTCTCATTCCTTAGCCATGGTACTGTCTCACCCTTACCATCCAGTGCTTCGTCCTGGGTTCTTGCTCCCCTTTGACCACCCCTGCAGCTTTTGCAAGTCTCTCTGTATTTCCTTTATTTCCTCATCACTATCCACCCACCCACAGATCTTAGTGTGATCTGCAAAGAGACACAGCCTGCCCTGGATCCCCTTACCAATGTCGCTGATGAACATGTTGAAGAGGATCAGACCCAGCACAGATCACTGTGGAACCCCACAGGTGACCTCCCTCTCTTCTGATTTAACCACATTGACCCCTACTCTCTGCTGCCTTCCCTTTAGCCAGTTACCTAACCAGTTTGCTATGAGCTTAACTGCACCCAGATCCTCCCTCTTCTTCAGCAAGCATCTATGAGACGTCAAGTCAAAAGCTTCGCTGAAGTCGAAGCAGAGCAAATCCACAGTGTGGCCCCTATCCAATTCCCTCATCACCCAGTGAAAGAAAACTATCAGATTAGTCTGACAAGACCTCCCTGCCACAAATCCATGCTGTTTACTATCCTGGAGACCATTGCTCTCCAAGTACTGTAATTCACAAGATCCTATTTGACAAGTGACTCCATCAATTTTCCTACAGCAGAGATAAGACTGACAGGTGTGTAGATTCCCGCTTGTTCCTTGTCCCTGCCCCTATGGTGCAGAACTACATTTGCCACCCTCCAATCCTTCTGAACCATCCTTGTTCTTAGAGAGCTTTTGTCAGACCTACCAGGGGATCAGTCATTTCCCCTCCCAGTTCCTTAAGTATCCTCAGATGCAACCCATCCAGTGCTGGGACCTTATCAATCTTTAGGGCTGCCAGTTCTTTCAGGACCCTTTTGCTAGTAAATGTTGGCTGCCTCATCTCTGGAACCCCATTAATGGCCACTTTGATGCCACTTTCTGACAAGGGCCCACTGTCCTCCCTAATGAAAACAGAGCAAAAGTAATTGTTAAGGATGGCGGCCTTTTGCCATCCCCCTAAATCCCCTATCCCCTTCTGTTAGCCTCACAATTCCCCTTACTTTCTTCCTTTTTCACTAATATACCAGAACTGTTTTCTTTGCTCTTGACCCCCTCCACAATATGCAGCACTGTGTTTGATTTTGCCTCGGTAACCCCCTCTTTGCCTCCCTGTTTTTCAGCAAACATTCTCCCCATTCCTCCACCACCTGTTTTTCTTTAAATTCTTAGAAGGCCATTTTCTTGGTCCTCATCACTTCCCTGATCCTTGCCAAGAATCATAGTGGTCTCTTGAACCTGTTCTTTTTGGTTACCATTCTCATGCATACCTTAAATGCCCCAAGAATGGCCCCCCTTAATTGCCCCCATCTCTCTTCCAACCCAAGTATGTTGTCCACTCCTACTAACTTATCTCTGACCATCTCCCTCAGCCTAGTAAAGTTTGCCCTTCTAAAATCAAGGACTTTAGTTCTTGATTGCGGTTTACCAGACCCAAGGCCAGCTCGAATCAAATGGAGTTACGGTCACTATTCTCCAACAGCTCCTCTACTTCCACAGCTCCTAAGACTCCAAGTTGGTGAGCACCATATGAAGATCTGCGGTCTGCCTGGTGGGCTCCTTAACTAACCAGCAGTCTTGGAACACATCCAGCAAGACTTTGCTTCTGGTGCTGCAGGCAACTGGAACATCCCAGTCAATGTCTGGCAGGTTCAGATCATCTATTACCACTACTTCCTCCTTAGCAATCCCTCTTTTCAGCTCATCCTTGAGCTCTCTGTCCCTCTCCTCCCCTTGCCCTGGCAGTCTATAGTTCAACCCCAAGTGCAGTTTCTTGTCTGCAGTTGTCGTGAGTTGCACTCCTAGTGACTCAGTCTCATTACTACCCCTGATGCACCTATCTTCAGTCAACTTAATGCCCTCCTCAACAAAAAGGGCTACTCCTCCCCTTCTGCCTGTTACTTTGTCACTCTTGAATATTGAATATGGGACCATCAGTCCATAGTTATTATTTTCCAAAGCCCATGTTCCTGTTATAGCCACAATGCCCACCTCAGTGTCTGCCATCAATGCCTGGAGCCTGCAGATGTTGTTACCTAGGCTCCTGGAATTAAGGCATACCCTGTTCCATCTGACCCCTGATCCTGCTTTGCTGCTACCCTTGTGCTCAGCATGTCCACTCATCCCTTGTTTTTCTTGGTGCTTGAACCCTTTGTGTTCCCCCTCTCCAAGTCCCTTCTCCTAGTCCAGTATGGGACACAGCTTTCTTTGTATCTGCTGTGCTGCTACCAGCACCCAGATATAGAGGAGTACTCCCGTAGCTTGGATCCTCTTCCTCTCCCTGCCACTGAGGTTCCCCTAGACCTAGTCTTCTCTGCAGTAAGTTTAAACATCTGATGTAGATGTCAAACTTCTACCCCAATATGCAGGCCCTCTGTCTCATCAGGTGAAGTCCATCACCCTTGAAGAGCATCCTGTTCCAGAAGTCCCCCCAATCCCCCACAAAGTGGCACCCCTTATCCTTATACCATCCCTTAAGCCATCTGTTAAACTCTTCAGTTACCTCCCTCCTTATCCTGTCCTTCTTTCCCTCCCTGCCCCACACAGGGAGGACTTTCAGAAAAGACCAAGAAGGCAGAGTGTACTGCTAATCTGTCCCCCAGTCTTCGATAGTTCTGTTTCACCATCTCCACTAACTGATTTGCAGATCATTGGTACCCATGTGTACCAGCATCGCCAGCTCCCCCTACTCCCTCTCCATCATCCTTCCTATCCTGTCTAAATCCCAGATGGCAGATACCAAAAGATGGCACCAGACTCTCTCCCTCTTGTCCATCCCCCATCCACCACCCTATATACCCCACTAATCATTTAGTCCATGAAAACTATGACTCTCCTAGCTGACTTGCTCCCCTTGAGTGCCATTGCATTGCCCTGCCCTTTCCCATGGAATGCCTCAGAAATCCCTCCAACAGAGCTAGAAGCTTGGACCTCCTCTAGGGGTGTGAAGCTATTCATCATCTGGATGGTGAGGGGCTGGATAACCTCCTTGTGGCTAATCCTGCTTTAACTCCCCATCCCCCTTCCCTCCACTCTCAACCACCCTGGACCAGTTGGCCTTTGGGGAAGTGGAGTTTTGGGGGTGGGGTTTTGCTGAGAAGATGAGACAGCTGAAATATTTCTACCCTTGGTGCCACCAGCTAAGCCTGGAGCTCCACCAAAGTCCTGCAGATAGTCAGTCCCCCCTCCTCCAGAGCATATCCCTAGTGAAGAGCATCCTACAGCCAGCACTACTGACTGTCCCATCTCTAAACCCCATCCCCATCCTTATGAAGATCTATACTAAGCAGACATCTAATTCAATGTCATACCAAGCAAATATCTAAAGTACTTCACAGGTTGAACAGCATGCCACAGGGAGCCTCTTCCAAAATAATAATGAGCTCCAGGACTAGGAGGCATGCAATTAAAGTGGAGGGGGAGTTCAGTAGAGATATGAGGAAATATTTCTTCACTGATAGGGTGGTCGATGCATAGAACTGACTGTCAGATAAAGTAGTCGAGGTCAGAACAGTTGATGTGGGGGGTTCAAGCATGCGTGGGATAAACAATAAACATAGGCCCACATTAGTACTTTGCAGAGGCAGGGAGTGGGAGGGTCACCAGAGACCAGATTGGATCTGCAGGAGGTAGAATAGTGAGGGGACATTTCAGCACACTGGGTGGACCAAGCAGTCATTTTCTGCCAACAGATTCTATGTTCCTATGTTTTTATGGTTACAGTGCCTACCTTCCATATGAGGGGCCCAGATAATTTCCCAGGCTGGAATTATGGTTGGGCAAAATGTATTTATTTATTAGATCATCAATTTAAAGACCTTTGAGTCAAATACTCATTTACAAAAGCACCTCATCAAAATGAACAGATACAGTGCCCTTTTGCAAAATGTTCTCAAAATTTGACAATTTTTGCTAAATTCCACCCTTGGCCCTTCTATAAAATCCTGATGGCTTTTCAAAACTCGACCCTCGTTTGAATTAGATAGCTGCAAATTGGCATCGATACCCATTTGTCTGTCTCTCATAAGAATATTGAAAGGTTCCTTATTGTTGAAATTTCTTAATAATTACTGGCTGCTTAGTCATTATTGGCAACCTTTTGAGCTAGGAAAATTAAACTAGGCAATGGTAACTCCTAGTGAGATGATCTCAGTCAATGAATGAATGATTCAATTAGCTTTTATTTATAAAGTGACTCATTCCTGGCACCTTGGGCAATGTGCAAAATTATACAATGGTGTGTGAAAATCCTGTAACCTCTTTGGTCAAAACATGTCACATGACAGTGGGTAGATCCTGCATTACCAATGGTTGAGGAATTGCATTTATAAAAAACATAAACACATTTTACATTTATTTTACACATGGGTACATTGTATAATCGCAATAAGGCACTCCAGGGTGTGAGTTATTGGGGATTTACCCACTTCTTGTGTGGTTAAGTCACTTGGCTGAGCCTCGTGACATACCACACAAGGCGTTGGTAAATCCCCAATAACCCACACCCTGTTGTGCCTTATTGCTTAATTATACAATGGCATTCAAGAATCCCTGATTTTGACTAACTGGTATCCTCCAGCCATGGTAAATCCTAGTATAACCCAAGGCAAAGGTACCAGTCAGCTACATCTTGAATGTCCCATTTTCAAACCCATCCAATCCCCCAAAAAACTCACACAGCAGCCTTATTGTATCCCCACCAAGCATGACGGTAAATTAACCAAAACTTCGGGAGTCTCATTCTCACCCCCATGGTCCCATTCACCTAGTGACATCTCTACCAAATGCTGACTGGGGGAAAGAAACTCTTTCTTTATTACGCACGAGGGCTAGAACTTACAGACGTCATGACTGAAAGCGGAGCGGTGATACGGGCACACTCTTGTACCTCGCGTACTGCGGCATCACGGCGTTTCTCGCCGTCTGATTTTGATAAGTTGTAGCCCTCGTTCTTAATAAAGAAAGGCTTGTCCAAGCTCAGCATTCAGCAGAGACATAAAATATGTGATTAGCTGAAGGGGCATCTTTTGGGAAAAATGAGCCTCTCATGGCTTCAGCTCTCTGACCAGAAAACTGTCACGGTCATACTTTGATCAGACTTTGCCATCCAATGTGGTAAGTCTGTTTCCATATCCACTCCACAGCTGATTATGAGTCTTTTATTTTCTGTGCGGGCAGCAGCCGAACATTATGCATTTCTACGGAGGCAGCATGGACAAAGAAGTTTTCAGACTTCAATGAGAGAAGTTAGTTGTAATCAAGGACAGTTCACAGCTATAAGCAGAAGTAACGTGCTGTCTCCCTAGCAACAAATAACTATGTTTGCTAGTGGAGTAATAACAAACTTAAAAACAATTTAAAATACAAAAACCTTTTTCTTTTTTTGGATACTAAAACAAGAGGAACATTGTATAATCACAATAAACCACTCCAGGGTGTGGGTTATGCTGGGGTTTGCCCACTTTTGGTGAGGATTTGGTCACTCGGCTGCACCTCATGACTAAACCACACCAGGCATAGTTAAATCCCAGCATAACCCACACCCTGTCATGGTTTATTGTTTAAATCATAAAGCCCATATAAAAGAGATAACACTTAAAATAAAAGCATACAACAGATAAGGAGGTGCTGAACTACCAACCAGGTTCATAAAAGGCCAGGGAAATCAATTGTGTTTTTAAGGGCCTCAGCTGCAGATATCTGCCAAAGATGAGAAGGCAGGAAGCTCTTTATTGAGGATATCTCATCCACTGGGCCACACTTTTGGAACTTGTCTATCAAGTTTGGGCACCCTGTCCAGCTCTGTCTCCAACCTGTCCTAGTTACTGGTTAACTCTGTTCCTTTAGGATATAGGAAGCATGAGGTAGGCACTTTCTACTACAGTATGGGGCCTATCTTATCTATCTCCCCCACCCAAGGAACGCCAGTGCTACCACTGCTGCCTCATAGGTTGCCAAGAATGAGGGGCGATTGGACAACAGTGGGCTCAGAGAGGGTGAGGGTGGTGGAACAGAGGCACATCCCTCTTGCTGTACCTCTCCACAATGTATATGCCATTCTGGGGGAACATGGTTCCTCTATGGAGGCACCCGAGGTGGAGACCAAGGAGGATGCTGGGAACCTCCACAAGAGAGACCCACAGGAGGATGACAAGGGACACCATGGGGAAGGAAACAGCTCCTGGTGGGGGACTGAATTGTTGGGGGGTAGAACTGGGGAAAGTAGGGAAAAGAGAGGTAAGGTGCCTGCTTGGTGCCATGGCTTGGAGGTACAGGAAGAGAATCCTCAGTATTGCAGGAGCAGCAGCATGGGAGAGGGAGATAGACATCACTGTCCACCTTGGGACAAATGATCTAGCTGGGCATGGGATCAGTGCAATGCAGGAGGAGTTTGTAAAATTGGGGAGGAGACTTAGACACATAGCACGCATGGTAACCTTCTTGGAGGTGCTGCCTGTCTATAATATGAGTGAGGTTTGGGTACTCCATACCATGAAGTTCAAAGAATGGTTGAAAGACTGGTGCAGAGCACAGGGTTTTGGCTTCATTGGGGACTGGGGGTTCACTGGAGGGATGTGGGTCTATACTAATGCGATGGCCTGCATTTGTCCAGGAAGGGAACCAAGCTACTAGGTGATAGGTTTAAATGCTTCATTGACAAGCTTTTAAACTAGTCAAGGGGGAAGTGCTGATAGGAAGCAGGAAATTCCAAGCCTCCCCCCACAAAACAAGGTAGTTAGCGAGGTAAACACCAAGGTACAGAGGTTGACAGGGGCAGGACAACGATAAGTGGAAAAAAAGACAAAGGCGGTAAGGGCAGGGAGGGGGCAAAAAAGGGTAAGTTCATCATAAAATGGAGGGCAATGAGTACCAATGCCCATAGTCTGGGTAACAAGCTTCCTGAGCTAGTGGTCCTGATGGAAGAGGGACACCTGGATATTGTGGCAGTCACAGAAACATGGTACAAAGAGAACCATAACGGGGATGTCAACATACCAGGGTACATAATCTACAGGAGGGACAGGGGAAATAAAAGAGGAGGAGGAGCAGCCCACTACATAAGGGAAGGGATTAAAGCACCGGAACTAAAGAGTAAATAGGGAGGAGAGGAGGCACTGTGAGTCGCCTTGGAAACAGGGACTGGCACCACAATCTGCACAGTGGTTGTATACAGACCCCCATCTCAGGGGGAGGAAATAGACAAGGAAATGATAGAAGGCTTCCTCAGAATGGCAGAAAATGGGAGATATTGTTGTTGGGGGACCTGAATATGCTGGATGTTAACTGGAACACATTTACTGCAGCCACATCTAAGAGCAGGGTCATTCTTGATGCCCTACAGGGGGTATGCCTCAGACAGCTAGTGTTGGAACCCACTCGGGAGGGAGCAGTCTTGTACCTGGTACTCTCAAATAGAGAGATGATCACAGATTTAGAAGTGGGTAGCCACCTGGGAACAAGTGACCACCACACAGTGTGGTTCATGATAAACACAACTATGGAGTCAAGCCATACAAAAACGAGGGTACTGGACTTTAGAAGAGCTGACTTTGGCAACCTAAGGAACGTGCTAGCAAATGGGCAGGTGGGAAGGAGGAGTATAAGAACAATGGGGGAAAAAATCAAAACTGCCATCATAAAGGCAACAACCCTTTGTGTCAAGCAAATAAAGAAAACAAAACAAAGTTAAAAACCACTATGGTTCTCAAAGGAAGTGGTGGGGAAGGTTAGGGAGAAAAAGATAGCATTCAGGAAGTATAACGAATCACAGAATGAGGAGGACTGAGGACTGTGTCAGTTAAAGCAGAAAGAAGTGGGAAAGACAATCAGAATAGCGAAGGCCCAAACCAAGGAAAAAATAACCAACTCAGTTAAGAAGGGGGATAAAACCTTTTATAGGTACATCAGGGAGAGAAAAAAGACCAAGGTAGAGTTACTGGGACTTAATAAAGGGGAGAGAAGATGAGCAGAGGGTGACAGTGAAAAGGCAGAGATAATGAGTGAATACTTTTGCTCCGTATTCACAAAAGAAGAAGAGGAGAGGTATCTAAACCAAACAATAGAAGCACTCTGGGCAGGGGGGTCAACACCAGTCCATTCACAGAAGAAAGAGTCCTGAAAAACTCCTAAACTTCAAGGTGGATAAAGCAATGGGGCCTGACAGGATTCACCCCAGAATTCTAAAAGAACTAAGGAGAGACCTAGTGACACCTCTGACTACCCTTTTTAACACACTGTGAGAGGATGGGGAGGTACCCGAGGACTGGAGGAGGGCGGATGTGATTTCCCTTCACAAAAGTGGGAGCAAGGCAAAGGCAGAAAACTACAGACCTGTTTGTTTGACCTCAGTGGTAGGGAAAATGATGGAATCATTTCTGAAAGAAAGAATTGTTGAGTACCGAGAGGCCAGCAGGCACAGGACACACAGCAGCATGGATTCACAGCAGGAAGGTCATGTCACACAAATCTAATCAATTTCTTTGATTGAGTGACCAAAGAAGTAGACCAGGGAGGGGCTGTGGATATGGCCTACCTAGACTTTAGTGAGGCATTTGACCCAGTCCCACACAAAAGATTAATAAACAAGTTAACCAGCCTGGGAGTGGGTCCTGGGGTGGTAGTCTGGTTAACAAATTGGCTGCAAAACAGGATGCAGAGGGTAATAGTAAAGGGAGTACACTCTGAAGAAAGGGTGGTTAATAGTGCGGTATCACAAGGTTCATTACTGGGACTGGTCCTCTTTAATGTCTTTATAGAAGACATTGCAGGGGGGCTGGAAGGAAAAGTATGCCTCTTGTAGATGACACAAAGATCTGCAATAGGTTTGATTCACAGGGTGGGGTGGAAAGGATGAGAAGGGACTTGGCAAGGTTGGAGAACTGGTCAAAAGTATGGCAGCTTAGATTCAGTGCAAAGAAGTGCAAAGCAATGCACCTGGGGAAAAAACAAAACAGGTGAAGAGTACGCAATGGGGGG
This sequence comes from Neoceratodus forsteri, assembly GCA_016271365.2. NCBI lineage: Eukaryota > Metazoa > Chordata > Ceratodontiformes > Ceratodontidae > Neoceratodus > Neoceratodus forsteri. The sequence goes on from CM057454.1 coordinate 1,317,675,660, forward strand.
GGGTACTAACAATAACAACATGGGAAAGGGTCCTGGGGTAGTCATATCAGATGACCTTAAGGTAGGCAAGCAATGTGAGAAGGCAGTAAGGAGAGCTGGGGGGATATTGGGATGCATAGGGAAAGGCATCACCAGTAGAAAACAGGACGTTGTTATCTCTCTGTACAGAGAGTTGGTGATAACCCATCTGGAGTACTGCATGCATTTTGGGAGACCCCATCTCTGCAAGGACATAGACAGGATGGAGGCAGTCCAGAGGAGGGCAACAAAATGGTGCAGGGTCTGCAACAGAAGCCATATGAAGACAGATTAAAAGAGCTTAATATATATATGCCCTTGAGGAAAGGAGGGAGAGGGGGAACATAACTTGAATTTTTCAAGTACCACAAAGGAATCAACAAAGTCCAAGAGGGTAACATCTTTCAGAAAAAGAGATGTGCAAGAACAAGGGGGCACAACTTGAAGATAGAGGGGGACAGCTTAGGGGCAACGTGAGGAAATATTTTTTCATGGAGAGAGTTGTGGATACATGGAACCACCTTCCTGAGGAGGTTGTGGGATCAAAAACAATGGGGGAATTGTAGAATTCACGGGGCAGCCATAAGGCAATGATAGTGGGGGTTGGATGAAGTAGGCTATTAGTTAACTAGAATATGCACCTTATCCAATAGGTAGACAAATGGGCAGACTGGGTGGGCCAAGTGGTCCTTATCTGCCATCAAAGTCTATGTTTCTAATGTACCTGGCCATTTATGTACCTACTGGTTACACTAATATCCTGCAGGCGACTGTGTATAGCTTTTACTTCCACACTGCTTTTCAGCTGCCATCTCTTCCAGACGTATGGGTGCCTTTTCAGTCTGATGGACCATATGTGATTTTATTGTTTTCCTCACCGTCCTCCTGGGGCAGCTGGGTTTTGTTTGGAAATTGTTCCAAAGGTGTGTCCCAGTGGAGGAGGCATCCTTGATAAAGATAGAACAGTTACTTACCATAACAGTAGCTCTTCGAGACAATCTTCTCTCATACCACAAGAGGTAGTAGCTGAATAGTAGTGTGATAGCGAAAGCTATGCATGGTCACCTGTGGGGCAGTAGTTAGCCAGTAGGTACAGAAATGGCCAGCACATTAGTAGATAAGCCCAGTACTTTAGCAGGAAGAGCTACCTTATATTTTCTATAACCTAAAGGAATATAGTTAACCAATGCCTAGAACAAGCCAGAAGCAGAGCTGGACAAGGTGCCTAAACTTTACGGACAAGTTTCAAAGGTTTAGCCCAATGGTGGAGATTCTCCCAAACAGCTACTGTTACTGTAAATAACTGTTCAATGTGCTTACGCAACTAGATGAGATGAGATGATGCTTGTGTAACTTGATTTGCTTTGTGGCTTTCTGCCTTTCTATCCATGGGATATACCACCCTGTAGGGGTATGACACAAGGAACACAAGGGGAGGGGTCCCCCCCCTTAAAGGTGCCACAGGAATAATTGCGTCGGCTGAAGGTAGGTTAGGAAGAAGCCCAAAAAGAATACCCCAAAGTACCGCATCAAAGAGGCGAGGATGATGAATGAATGAATTTTGAGAAGATGATAAAGGCTGGCTTCCTAAGGAGAGAGGGGAAAGCCAGGGGCCACCATCCACTTCCATCCAACAGCAGAACCTAACTAATTAACCAAAGAAAGCACTAGCTCTAACTAATATTATGACCATTGGCATGAAGGAGAGGAAAAACCCTTTGAGTAGGAAACCTCTGGGGTTCCAAGGTCTAGGTTGCTTTCCCTCCAGGTTGATGATATTTGATTGGAGGACATATGTCGTTAAAGAGGAGGATTAGTTAATGAGAGGGATATTCTTTAAAGAGAAGGAGATGAGTAGGAAGGATGATGATGGGATAAAGGAAAACCCCAAAAGAAAGCAAAGATGGAAGAGGGAACGTGAGGCAGCAGGGACTCGTGAGGGGCATGCTTGAGTAGGCGATGAAAAGGTGTAGATCCATGTAGAAGTCAGAGGAGCAAGGGTATCCAGATGCACACATGAGAAGACTGAGGATGAGGCAGACTGATGATGATGATCGCCACAGGAGTGCAGTAGTCAAATATGAGAAAACTGTGGAAGAGGAGACAGGAAGGAACATGAAAATGAACTTGAATGAGTTAAATGAACTTGAAAGTTGAACTTCAACAGCATTGGTATGCCCGATAGAGTAATGTGATGAAGTAGACTCCTCGAAAGGAGGTAGATTCGGAATTTAAATTGAAAAGGAATGTGAACAATAGTGGAGAGCCTCCAGCCAGCCCTTAACAAGGGCGACTGATAGGCAGGCATGGTGCTTGAGTGGAGAGAGAGTCTAATCAAGGTAGCAGGGATAGATGAGGAGTGAAGTCATGAGTGGAGCAAAGCTGTAATGGCTGACGTGAGAAAAGGCATGATGAAAGATGGAAGCATGAGGATAGATGGAAGCCATGAGTGGAGCAAATGCTTAACGGCTGGTGATGGATGGATGATGGAGCGAAGCCATGACTGGAGCAAATCCTTAACAGCGGATATGAAATAATAATTGGGTAATGATGACCGGAGTCACAAGCCTGATACGTGCAGCAGGAGGGCTGTAAGTGATGAGGTGGCATATGATTAATGATTGGTAGCCAGATACAGGAGGGGGAACCCCCAAAAGAAGATATCGGACAAGGAAGGAGTGAGAGCACCCACTAGAGGGAGGAATGAAGGAAGGGACTTGGAGTGGCAGATCGAACAAGCCACCATAAGAGTCATGACAGGCATGGTATGTTAATGATAGGTATGTTCAATAAAAAGGGTGAGTGTAGGCCTAGAGGGGAGCAAATTCAGGATGGCTGGCACTAGATGAGAACTGCAGTGAGGGCGAATGGGAAGCGATGGAGAATGGCATGTTCAACCAGCCAAAAGTTTGCAATGCAGCAAAGGACTGGTGATCAAAAGTGGCATCACAGCTGCATAGCCATCCAAAGCAGAATAGTAGTGGCATGTCATCCATTATGGCCATAACTGCCACCATCAGGTCAGTAGGAGAAGCAGACCAAGAAGCAAAAATACTAAGTAAAAGAATCATAGCAGGCACAAAAGTGCACAGAAAACCCATAAAGGACAGTGACGTGTGATGGTCGAGGCACAAAAATTTGATGAGACAACTGTTAGTCCCAAGATACCGTAATTGGAAGGTGTCCGCTCTGCCACAGTACTAAAATGGTGCATTCAGATGGGGAAGATACATTCACCCCAGATACTCCAGGCCCCATTCGGTTCAGCATGGGGTTGGGTCATTCACAGCCTCACCCGTTGTAAGATCCAGCAGCCACTGTTCCCTTGTAGCAGCTTGCCACTTCCTGTTTGTACTGGCCCCAGCAGGCGAGATGCGTGACAGAGATGACCAATGGGCTCCAAAGGGAAAGGACCCAAGTAGGCTTCCTGCTGTCATCAGGTATGCACTTACCATTGGCACCAAGTGGATGCAGGGTGACAGCAGTCCTGCAGAAACATACAGTGGCAAGTGGTGAAAGAAGTAGCCAGTGCAAACAACAATACAGAACAGATGCCCGAAGGAATGGTGAACCAGATTTCCAAAGTGATCACGGCATTCTGAGGTAGACTGGCAGAAATGAAAGGACACACTCCAGTGGAGCAGATGTAGGAAGTATGAAAGGTTTTCCTACCTGTCCTGGAAGCGGCGGTAACCTGGTCGAAGAAAGACCCCTTACAAACAAACAGTGCACCGTGATCCCAGGCAGCAGACAGCATGACGCAGGTAAGAAGGAAGTAGGCTACTGGACTAAAGGTGCTTGAAAATTTAAATATTGATGCTGCTGGACAAGTGTTGCAGTTAGATGGGGTCGGGAGCACTGTGCAAGACAAATTGTGCTGCAATATCAGGGGCTGCGGGGCGGGGGACAATCTGGGAACTGTCCAAGACACAACCCCAGCAAAATCTCAGCAACGCCATTCCAGGCTGCTCTGCATGAAGCAGATAGATGGTGGATGGGCTGAACTGGCCTAGGATAATGCAAGCACAGGAGGGGAGCAATAATTCAAGCACAGGAGAGAAGCAGCATGGAGAAATGAATGGACAGCCGGAGGCAGAAGCTAGGAAAAGAAATGACAGAAAATCCACAGAGAGGGAGGGTCAGAGAGCAGAACCTCTGACTGCAACAAAAAATGAATCCTGGAAGGGCCCAGGATGAGTGGCCTTTTAAGGCCAATGGGGGAGTAACATTGTCGCTCCGCCCATTGAACCTCAGGCTTAAAGCCCTCCCATTCTTTCCACAGCTGGGGAGCTGCTATGACAAATACCCTGTCTCCTGACAATTTTAAACGGCCATGTGGAACTTCTAAATAATTCTACACAGTGGAGTAGAGGGGGACAATCCAAATTTTAGGGATTCAAGAGGTCATTAATGTAACCACGGCCCATCTCATGCAAGGCCTTGAAAACCAACAAGCAAATGTTGAAGAGCCAGTAGTAGAGAGTGTAATTTGGAGAAGGTTTTTTATACAGCAGCAACAATGTACAACACTTTTTTCAAACAAAACTTGAAGACAGTCTGGACACTTACTAAGCTTGGTGAAAATTGTGTAAGTAGTTTAAAAGCAAAATAGGGGCTCAAAATCCAACCTTTTTTATTTCTGAAATTCTGCAGCATGGAAACTTAGAATCTATTGTCAGAAAAGCCTGCTTGGCCCATCCAGTCTGCCCAGATGGTCCCTGCCTAGTCTGTCTTCATATACCCTAACTGACCTATGACAACCCTCCCTCATACCCTGCCTGTTTACTAATATTCCCCTATGTCTATTCCACACATGCTTGGAGCCCCCTAGATTTTTTTGCCTTCACCACTTCCGCTAGCAGTCTGTTCCAGGTGTCCACCACTGTTTCAGTGACATAGTACTCCCTCACATCCCTCACAAACTCTTCCCTCCAGCTTCACTGCATTCTCTCTGGTCCTGGTGCTCTTTCTCATTTGAATGAGACTCCCCACCAGCACTCTATTCACCCCCATGAGGTACTTGTAGGTCTTGATCATGTCCTCTCTTGCTCTCCACTCTTCCAGGGTATACATGCTGAGATCCCCCAGACTCTCTTCAAAGACATTTGATGGAACCCTCACAACATTTTAATTGCCTTTTTCTAGACTGCCCTCACCTTGTCTATGTCTTTTCTGAGGTACAACCTCAAGAACTGGACACAGTACTCCACATGGAGTGTCACAAGTGAGCAGTACAGTGGCAATGAAGATATCTTGGCTGTGGCACAGGCTCAGCAGGGGTCCACCCCCTACACCTCTACTCCCCCAGAGGTCCACTGACCCAGGCTGCTGGAGGGTTGTGGGAAGGGTAGGGAAAGGGTGCCAGGGGCAACCACAAAGGGTTTCACCAGTCTCATATCATTCAGACAGCAAATGAGTTTGCACCCCTGGAGGAGGCTCAGGTACTTGCCTCCATTGCAAGGGACTCCAAGTCTGTTGGGGCAAATGGTCAAAATGACTTGGTGGCACAAAAGGGGTGAGCAGGAGGAAGACAGTAAGGAGGGTCTTAGCGATTGGGGATTCAATGATTAGGGGAGTAGAGAGAGCAGTAGGCTGAGGACGGAAGGGAAGGGAAGTGAAATGGTCAGATGCCTTCCTGGTACATCAGCTATCAGAGACATAAATAGACCAAGGAGGATGGGGGGGCTGGGAGGCTGGTACAACTGCATACCAATGATCTGGTGATCCAGCTTGTGGTTGCAGTGAAGCAGAACTTTGTCTGGGAGGCAGATTGAAGGTGCACTCTGCTTTTCTGGCATGTTCCAAAACCCTCACTGTGTGGAATAGAGGCATGGGTATGATAAAGTAAGGAAGGAAGAGACTGAGGAGTTCAATGAGTGGTTCAAGGGTTGTGGTCAGGAGGAGGGATACCAATTTTTAGGGGACTAGGGACACTCTGAGGACAAGAGACTCTTCAAGGGTAATAAGGTTCCTCTTATTTAAATGCTGGCTTTCATTTTTGCAAAGCATTGCTTAAAAATACATAACACTCTTTTCAAAAGTGACCCCATAGACTTTAATGTGGGTGTGCTCATGCTCTCTCCCTAGTTAGAGGTCACAAAATGTCTGAGCACAGGGGCACGGCCGACAGACCAGGAAGTAGAAGGGATTGGCTGGCCATGTGTTCAGCCTAATTTATAATCTCTTCCTTTCAGAATGGGACAACATTATAACATTTGGACAATAGATAAAAATATTTTTTTCCAGGATCTAGTACAGTAATGGGCCATGACATTGAAAAAGCCCACTGTAAATCTTGGATATTCTCTTTAATTATGTTACAACCAGCCAATTTCACTGGCAGTCATGCAGTATGCCTTGTAACACACATTCCTTTTAATTTTAGTGAGGATTTTGCTAGCCAACTGGAACCTGAACTCAGACGATCTGTCGGGGTGCTGACAGTTACTCCAAGTTTGGTATGTTTAGGAATTAGAATCCAGGGTTCCTGAACTGGGTTTGAATCCCAAATATGTCACGGTATTTCATTCATAACACAGTTTGCATTTTGATGTTGTCATGGCAGTTAATGTTATGCAAATACATATTATTGTGACTGTGTAAACACTACACTATGAAACAAGGGGTTAACATATTGGCTGAGGTTGAGGAAATGCAGGGAATGCAACATGAACAAGCAAGGGGGGGTGCCTCACAGGTGTTGCTGATTAGAGGGATTGTTGAAAGGCAGAGAGAATCCAGCAAGGAGTGAGTTAGAAGCTGGAAACTGTTGCAGGAAGGAGATACTCCTAGGCAGGGAACCCTGCAAGATGGAGGGTGGAATGTAAGAAAGAAACCGGAGCAGAAAGCCAAGGAGAATGGTTAATTATTGGAGACAGCCTTTGGGGGAAAAGCTGAAACCTGCTGCTGAGAAAGAGACTATTTCTAGAGCAGAGAGTCCTGAGGTAAAGGATCAGCCTTGCCAGCTTAGGCCAAGAACTGAGAGTGGAATGTACTGCTAATAACAGCCTGCAAATAAGGCTAAAGGGAATACTGAGTTTTGTTTGAAACTGTGCATTCACAAGTTGCTAGCCCACAAACTGTTTTGTTTGAGGCTGTACATTCAGAACTGCTGGCCCACATAAGTGATTCAAAGCCTCCTTTGTCAAGTCAGCCTGAAATAAACTATTTTGTGTTAGCCTTTATGTTACCTGACCAGGCTGGAGAAGTTGAATTGACTGATTATGCTTTTCTGGAGCAATAACTTACATTTGGAGCAATAAAATTACATTTTCTTCTGTGAACTTTAAACATGGCATGTTGCCTTTCCATCTATCATAGGCCAGCTTGTCACAATTATCCACCTCACCAATTAAAGTGTCTTACATTATGCACCTTACTGTACCCAAAGATGCTTGATCAGGGTTTTTAAAGGAACTACAGTAACTAATTACCTGTAGTCTAATAACGTTTGCAAGTAATCAACTAGATGGATGGGTTACTTTTTAAAATAAAGCAATCAGAATAAATCATTAGAATGCTTTTAAATGTATTCGTAATGTGGATTAGGTTTACTCACTTCCCCACATTTGATGGCTCAACAGAACAATTATTTGCTGTTAATCAACAGTTGGTACCCTGCCTACAGTTATAAAAGGCTGTGTGTAATGGAAACTATTGGTTTAAAACAAACAGAGTTCACTAGTGTGTTTCCAAGGTTACTTATTTTTTACCTCTGAGTAATTCTAAACCAATCAGTAGTTAATTCTAGACTTCTTTTTACACAAAGTAATTAACGGTATCTTTAATTTTTCTGTCATCCGTATGTTGCCTTACTCATGTATTTGCAGTATTTGCAGTGTTTGTCTTTTGTCCTTTGTTCCACTATAGTACAACTGTTCCACATACTTCTGTATACTTGTAAAATTGGTGATGTTTTGTTGAGTCTCTCTCCACTTTGTAGTCTCCTGGGTCTCGCCTGAAAATGTCATTTGTTTAATCATGTGTCAACCTGGTTAGTAAAAACTAAGTATAGTAAATAACTACTTTTCAACAGATTGATTTTCTCAGTAATCAGTAAGGTGCAAAACTGATAATTAAATAAACTTACCTTAACAACCCTGTTTGACATAACTTATGTCAAAACAATAACGTTTAGGTATAAATTCAATTTCAGTTTAGCTCAGAGGGCTATAACACTTAATGGCAGGGTATGCCGCCAGAATTTAACTGTCACATCTTTGTACTCTGTCTGTCTATCTATCAAGATACTGTATATATTTGACATGAGCCTAATAAAATATTGCATGGCTGATATTTTACCAGTGGTATATGACCCGATAGTAACAAGAGTGGTAAAACCATGAGTGACATCTCTTAGGTCACAGTTCAAGAGTAAAATATCAGGCTTATTTTTATTAGGTAGAAAAAACTGTTAGAAAATGAGCTGACTCACCAAACTCCATAAATATGTATTTTTTTATTTTATTCTTCTGAATATCAGGTAAATCTCCAAGGTACAGTATCAATATATGTGCACTTAAGTACACCACAACAAACGTTTCGGATTCGCTCCTTCATCAGTGTAATGAACTGACCTGTTAAAAAATTATATATACACATGTATATCTTAGTACAACCACTTTTAACCATTTAAATCAAATTATAACTGTTAGCTGACTCAAAGGGCTCACCTTAGGAGGATTTAAACTATTCTTTTCAAATCACATTATACGTTCTACGCTGTATTCACACCCCCTGTCTGGAGTAATAGAAATGGTTAAGAACCATGAAGCTTTCAATTAAAAGTAAATAAATATCACATCCGCTTTCCAATCTCTCTCATGAAAAACATCTGTATTCAATTAATTGCACAGTGTGCCACTTGAAAACAAAAATTATATGTAAGTTTTATACTGCAAGGACTTGAATTGTAAACAGATTTCACAAACATCAGTTCATATAAAAGTTTCAAAACACATCATATGTCTTTCAAGGCTTACAAATGCATATTCATTTCCCAACACTTACAATCCATATCAGAATGCTGTGTAAAGCCTTATATTAAATCAAATAAATCTCTGAAATACACAACTGGTGCTCAAACTTCAAAATCCTTCATGCACACATTCTAATCACAGTTCACCCAGTGGTAAGGTCACACTTCACATACCTGGTTTCATTGCTAGTTTGTTATACATTTCTACAAAGGAATCATATTCAGCCTGTTAGTTTACTTCTTTGCATTCAAAAGCCATAAACATTAAAACCAGACAGTAGGGTTACTCACATTTAAACATTTCTTTTACCCCATGCTTTCCAGACCTTCACAAGAGATGCGAGAGGATGGAATGAGTGTCTGACACAGGTTTTAAATCATTAGGTGTGTCTAACTTCCTGAAGAATCAGGCATGCTGGCTTGTAGCTAGAGGTCACATGACCCTGAAACTCAAACCTTCTAAGCCCAATCTGCGATGAGCAGCACCTGGTTAAAGCCCAAAGGAGGCTAAACAACTAAGTGTCTCCAGAGAAAACTTTCAAAATTATGTCTATGCTTAAATTCCAGACTTGGAATTGTACCTTACAGCTACTCATTCTCTCTTTTAGTTTGTTTTACAAATGAAACATACAAAAGTAAAATCCCATAACCAAAAATACATTTCTAGTAATGTGCATGTAAAAAATGTCCCAATTTACCCAAATGACATAATAACCTCAAAATCATTCTATCTCATAAACGGGGCATAAAGGTAACAGGAAACACAACACCCATCTCTCTGAGTGTGAACTTAACTCTTATTTGTAGCGTGATAACTGCGTGACCTTGCCCAACTTGCTATGACCTCCCACATCCAAGGCAACTTTGTATAAAAATTAAATAAAGGTTTTTATTCCTGTCCACCAGATTTTCATAGTAATTAAATCCAACACATAATAACAGTATTTCCCTGCATCCCTATTCATAAAAACAGTTAATTATTTTTAATTTTAATCAAGGCTTTTATATGGAGGAGATCTTTGGATATACAAAATGAGAACAAGCTGGCTACTAAGATTTATAGGAAACCAACAGATCAAAATTCTTTGTTAAGAGTGGAAAGTTTTCATCTTCAGCATTTGACTAAATATATACCATTTGGTCAGTTTGTTAGCGCTAAACATAACTGTACTGCACTGTAGTGTTTATGGCTTTTGAATGCAAGGAAGTAAATTAACAGGTTGAATATGATTCATTTGTAGAAATGTATAACAAACTAGCAATGAAACCAGGTATTTGAAGTGTGACCTTACCACTGGGTGAACTGTAATTAGAATGTGTGCATGAGGGATTTTGAAGTTTGAGCACCAATTGTATATTTCAGAGATTTATTTGATTTAATATAAGCCTTTACACAGCATTCTGATATGGATTTTATGTGTTGGGAAATGAATATGCATTTGTAAGCCTTGAAAGACATATGATGTATTTTGAAACTTTTATATGAGCTGATGTTTGTGAAATCTGTTTACAATTCAGGTCCTTGCAGTATAAACTTACATAGAATTTTTGTTTTCAAGTGGCACACTGTGCAATTAATTGAATACAGATGTTTTTCATGAGAGAGATTGGAAAACTGATGTGATGTTTATTTACTTTTAATTGAAAGCTTCATGGTTCTTAACCATTCTATTATTCCAGACAGGGGGTGTGAATACAGCATAGAATGTATAAAGTGATTTGAAAAGAATAGTTTAAATCCTTCTAAGGGAGCCCTTTGAGTCAGTTAACAGTTATAATTCAATTTAACTGGTTAAAAGTGGTGGTACTAAGATATATATGTATATAATTTTTTAACAGGTCAGTTCATTACACTGATGAAGGAGTGAAACCAAAATGTTTATTGTGGTGTACTTAAGTGCACATATATTGATACTGTACCTTGGAGATGTACCTGATATTCAGAAGAATAAAATAAAAAATATGTATTTATGAAATTTGGTGAGTCGGCTCCTTTTCTAACAAGTTTTTCTAGTTTGTTTGTTGCTGTCTGGTAGATAGCCACTCCCTCATAATTATGTTTTCTTTTCTACTGAGGTGGCTGTACTGGAACTTCTTCTTTTTGTTGTTTTTATTAGGCCCATGCCATATTTGATTTAGGTAATGGCAAAGGTTTGGGTGGTAAAACTGATGTCCTGATTGTTCTTTCCATGGAAGTGCTCTTTTCAGTTTTACAGCTGTCAGGAGAAATGAATCACAAGGAGATATAAATGCAAACAAGCCCTCCCGTTCCTTCCCTCTGAGTGCTGTCCCCCCCCACCCTTTATTGACTGTCCATGCCTGAGCTCGGAATAAAAGACAATTTGGTGAGCTGTTCGACAAATTCTCTTTTATTTGGAGCTCAAGCATGAAGCAGAAGAGTTCCTAGAAGAGTGTGCACAAGGAAAAGAGGTGCTTAAGGAACAAACCAAACATAGTGACATGCAAGTTCCAAGCACACGCAAGTCCATAAAGAAGGACACTGTATCAGAATAGGTGTTTTTATAAAAACATTATTTTAATGTAAAAAACACACAAAACGGAACACAGGTCCCCATCTGACATGTTTTGGGCAAACACCCTTTATCGAAGACTGGGGAACAAACATTACAAACCATTGAAATACTCTCAAAAGTGATGTCATATGTTTACCACCACCCAATGGTGAAACAGAGCAAATCAAATGAACTCCCCATTTCTCCCTCAACCTTAACAACCCTCACTAGGGCATTCCATTAATTAAAACAGATGCTGTTAAATATCATGTCATACTGCATTAGTAATATAGATGTCTCTTTCTTATACTGTACAATATTAACAAATAGCTGAAAAAAGCATCTGTGATAAAATCACCTCAAAGTGCAGAGATATTTTAAATAAGTACACGACTGTCTATACAACAGACATTTTTGCATTAGAGACAGACAATGGTGCCGGCTCGTCGGCGCAGCACTTGGATTTCCGCTTGCGACGCCGGCGACCAGGGTTCAGGAACGGACTCGGGTCACTGGAGAGTCGGGGAGTAGGCTTGAGCATCCTGCAACTGCTCACTACTTGGGGAGGAGGACGGCTCGCTGTCTGATACCCCTTGGCGGAGGCCGGGGAGACCAGCAGTGAAGCCCCTATGCATATGGGGGCGTGGTGAACGTCGGCCCTGCCCAGATGTTCGTGGCACACCACGCCCCGGAGAGGAAAAGCAGAAAATCTGGGCCTTCTGGTCTGCCGGATGATGGCTGCCACGCTCCTGTCGACCCGAGATGCCCTGACTCCTCCGAATCCACTTCAGCAGCACCCGGGGACTGATGCCTAGTGCACTGGCTGCCCTCCCTGGCACCTTCCCCCTCATAGGAGAGGGACACACCCAGCGAAGGGTTATGCTGGGCCACCCCTGGGTCAGCTGCGATCTGGGGTGAGAGGAAGTGGGTCAGGGCGAGGGGGTCGCAGGAGTCATGAGCCGCCGGAAGGAGTGGCAGACCAGGGGCAAGTAAGGAGTATAAATATACATATAAAAAAAAAAAGAGAGACAGACAATGAAGGGAACAACAATAAAAGGGGGGAAGAAGGAAGAGGGAATATTACAGATGTGATACAGGGAAATATTTTAGTAAAAAACTGATAACCAAACTGAGCCACAGAAACTAATTAAACCTGGTATATCATAATATGAATACTACCTGCAATTTAAAACTTTTGAATATCTAGGAACTTCATATAAATATGGAAAATTTACAAACAAGGCATACAGGTATGATGTATACATAAATAATCAAACTGTTAGAACTCATCAAAAAGTATTACTTTTATACTCTCTCAGGGATTAAAGACTTTGCTTTTTCGTAGATAAACTGAAGCTAAGTTCATAAATTACTTCTTATACTGCTTTCGTTTAAGATAAGGTCAAATGTCCAAATGAGTATTAAGACCAGGATACAGTATGTAGTGCTTTTTAATTTCAATATCCAAAACCTTTCCCTTATTAATAGTAAATTTTCATAGTCTCCCCCCTTGGGTTCCTATGGACTATATCTATTGCTATAAAATTGAAAGCATGTTTCGAGATACCTAGGCTTTCATGTATATGCTGTGCTGTGACATAGGTGAGTTCCATTTTATTTATTGCTCCCATACGTTCCCCCACCCTTTGTTTGAACTTACGCTTTGTTTTCCCTACATAAAAAGCTTGGCACATACAGGTTGCTAGATATATAACTCCCTCTGTATCACAGGAAGTGAATTGTCTTATTTCAAATTCCTCTTGTATGTTATTTGAAGAAAAAATATTCCCCTGTTTGATATACCTACAGTTTGTGCATCTTTTGCACTGAAAACAGCCCCGGGGTTTATGTAGCCACATTTCAGGTTGTTTATTTATAAAGTGGCTATGCACCAGCATATATTTTAATATTGGAGCTCTTCTGTAGCTCATCTTTATTTTTTCTTTACCAGTTTCAGATAGACCCAGTTCTGTAGTCAGGACATACTGATGTCTCTGCAAGATATTTTCCAGTTCTCTGGCCTGTGCTGAGAGGTTTGTAACAAAACTAAAACCTATTGCTGTCTCCTGTTCTCTTTCCCTATTCTCCAATAAGCTCAATCTATCCTTAATTTCTGCCTTGTTTTTTGCTTGTTCAATTTTGATTCTACTATACCCTCGTTCCACCAGTCTTTCGTTCATTTCCCCAGCCCCTCTCTGAAAGTCCTGTACGGTGGAACAATTACATTTTGTTCTTAAAAATTGCCTATATGGAATATTGTTAGCCACATGGGGCGGGTGGCAACTATTAGCCATCAAAATAGTGTTGCCATCTGTAGGCTTTCTATAGATATCATTCTCCAGGCCACCTTCCTGATTCTTTTAATTAGAATATCTAAGTATGGTATTTCAGTTTTACTGCTTTTAAAAATGAATCTGAGGTGCGGATTGGTACTGTGCAAAAAATTTACAAACTCCTGAAAATTCTCCATAGTTCCTTTCCAAACAACTATGACATTGTCTATATATCTTTTTCATAGAACTAGATTACCAATGTAGGTATTAATTTGTGAATTATAAACCACCTGTTGTCCCCAATGTCCAACATACAGACTGGCCACTGAGGGGGCACATGTGGCCCCCATGGCCGTACATTTAATCTGCAAAAAAATAATACCTACATTGGTAATCTAGTTCTATGGAAAAGATATATAGACAATGGCATAGTTGTTTGGAAAGGAACTATGGAGAATTTTCAGGAGTTTGTAAATTTTTTCTTCTCCTCGAAGACACCAAGGTGAAGACCGCCATGCAAAAGTATCCCCAGATAAAACATGCCATGTCCCCGATGATGAAAAGTGTAACCAGCATCCCCGACTCCAAAACGAAAGGCGTAGACTCCCCATTGATGAAAGACACCTCCTCGAACCCCACAATAATCCTTCCCGCTGAACTTGAAGGCCACTCCAAGACACGCTGCTCCACATGTTGCTCCATTGACGCCTCCCTCTGTACTGATTAAAACCTGCGCAATAGACTTTGACCACGCCAGTCAGTACAAAACCATGCTCATCAACCAATAGCATTAACCAGCCAAGTGACGCTCAGACCAATCGCTGTATTTTCAGTTATGGCAGGCATCCAATCAAAAGTCACACACCATGACACCCAACCAATTATAAAGCTCAACTAACCCCATTCATAAATACATAGAAGATATGCACATTTACACTTAGCTGGCAGTAAAATGACACAAATAGTCCAGTTTAAAAATAAAAGCTGAAGCGAACTAAACTAAATGTCAAAGAAAACCAGCATCTCCCTCAACAATAGATGTGCCTATTGCATAAATCGAACATGTTGAGGGTCTACAGTGTGATACATGATTTATTTTACTAAGTGGCAGTGACAGCAGCACCACACTGTAGTACGCCACCCCGCCACCATGATGTCAGCTGCAGTCACTTCCCACTTGTAAAATAAATCATGTATCACACTGTAGACCTCATATCCTATATATATATATATATATATATATATATATATATATATATTCTTATATATATATATATATAATATATATATAATATATATATACAGTATATATATATAATTATATACAGTATATATTTTATATATATATATATATATACAATATATAGTGTGTATATATATATATATATATATATATATATATATATATATATACATGGTGGCAGTATAGCGCAGTGGTTTAAGGCTCTGAGCTGCAAATCTGGAGACCTGGGTTTGAATCCATAGCCCCTTGCATATACTGTGTGACCCTGAGCAAGTCACTTTTAACTTCCTTGTTCTCCCAGGTTGCACCTGTAAACAAACTTTCAGCTTTGTGTGTCTCATCTGGTTAAACAATTGGAAAAATTGTGTATATATATATATATATATATATATATATATATATATATATCTACCAATCTATATGTGCCAAGTTTTTTATGCAGAGAAAATGAAGCGTAAGTTCAAAGAAAGGGTGGGGGAACGTATGGGAGCAATAAATAAAATGGAACCCACCTATGCCACAGCACAGCATATACATGAGAGCCAAGATATCCCGAAACATGCTTTCAATTTTATAGCAATAGATAAAGTCCATAGGAACCCAAGGGGGGAGACTATGAAAATTTATTATTAATAAGGGAAAAGTTTTGGATCTTGTAATTAAAAAAGTACTGCATATCCTGGTCTTAATACTCATTTGGACATTCAACCTTATCTTAAACGAAAGCAGTTTAAGAAGTAATTTATGAACTTATCTTCAGTTTATCTACGAAAAGGCAAAGTCTTTAATCCCTCAGAGTATAAAAGTAGTACTTTTTGATGAGTTCTAACAGTTTGATTATTTATGTATGCATCATACCTGTATGCCTTGTTTGTAAATTTTCCATACTTACATGAAGTTGTTAGATATTGAAAAGTTTTAAATTGCAGGTAGTATCCATATTATATGATACACCTGGTTTAATTAGTTTCTGTGGCTTAGTTTGGTTATAATTTTTTTAGTAAACTATTCCACTTTATCACATCTATAATATTCCCTCTTCCTTCTCCCCACCTTTTATTCTTGTTCCCTTCATTGTCTGTCTCTAAAGCAAAAATGTCTGTTGTATAGACAGTCATGTAATTATTTAAAATATCTCTGCACTTTGTGGTGATTTTATCACAGATGCCTTTTTCAGCTATTTTTTAATATCGTACAGCATAAGAAAGAGACATCAGTATTACTAATGCAGTATGACTTGATATTTAACAGTGTCTGTTTTAATTAATGGAATGCTCTATTGAGGATCGTTAAGATTAAGGGGGAAATGGGGAGTTCATTTGATTTGCTCGTTTCACCATTGGGTGGTGGTATACATATGACATAAATTTTGAGTGTATTTCAATGGTTTGTAATGTTTGTTCCCCAGTCTTTGATAAAGGGGTGTTTGCCCAAAACATGTCAGATGGGGATCCATGTTCTGTTTTGTGTGTTTTTACATTAAAATAATGTTTTTATAAAAACACCTATTTCGATACAGCGTCCATCTTTATGGGCTTGCGTGTGCTTGCAACTTGCATGTCACTACATGAAGCAGAGCACTAGTGCAGCCATCCTACTCAGAGTCCTACCCATTATTTTGTTTGTTTATACCGGGACAGATAACAGAGGCTGGGGGTGGAACAGGACACAGAAGAAGGGAGCAGAAGGTTTTTTTTTGCATTTGTACTGGAATGGGGAATGGAGGGTGGAGGTGGGACAGCACACAGAGAGAGGGAGTGGGAGTTTTTTTTGTTTGTTTGTTTTTTTGTTTGTTTGTTTATACTGGGACAGGGAATGGAGGGTGGGGGTGGGACAGCACACAGAGGGAGGGAGTTGGAGGGTTTTCTTCTACATACCAGAACAGGGGACAAAGGGTAGGGGTGGGACAGCACAGAGGGAGGGAGCGGCAGAGTTTTATTTTACATACCGGGACAGGGAGTGGAGGGTGGGGGTTAGACAGCACATCGTGGGAGGGAGTGGGAGCATTTTCTTCTACATACCAGGACAGAGAATGGAGGGGTTGTGTTCATTATGCATCCCTTCTACACTCTCCATTCAAGCAAACGTTCAACATTGACAAATGCTTTTTTCTGTTCCCTTCAGTTCACCCTCCCCACACATACACACACACACACACACACACACACACACACACACACACACACATTGCAATAATACATTTAATTTTCTTTCTTTATTAGCCAGAATGTAATGGAGATTAAAGCCGATGGCAGCACAGGTAATTTTCACATAAGCATTTGGCTCCATGACAACAGTGCACAAGCATGAAAATAGCTGGGTGTTTTCATAGTTTATTTTTCCTCCTCTGGCCAGGAAAGGGTTGGGCTCACATTCAGCACTGTCCCACCAACCCCCACTGTCCAGCATCTTCCTGGGACTTACCTTGTGCTGGTGTACCCCAACGGATCCCCCCCATGGTAGAGTGAAGAGGGGAGGGCTTCCCCCCGAAGCATAATCCAGTTACGGACCAGGGTTCCAGTGATAAGGGGGTGAGAGTCAGTAGGCAGGCTTCATGAATGCCTGTCCAGACTTTTTCTACCAGATATTCTACCCTTGGCTCCCTGAGGGCCACTGCAGCATGGTCATGCATGCCCATGGAAGCGTGCCTTCATGCCGGATCCAGCAGTCCCCACTCAGCTCATTCCTGGCCTTGTGCCTGGCCCCTCATTTGAGTGGCACTACGACCAAGTCTCAATTTGGTGGCATCCAACTTCCTGGAAGGTCAGCCTCCATACACAGGAGAGGAGGGTTGCCTGTCAGTCCATCCGTCTCCCAGCCCTCACTCCCCCAACTGAACCTGGCAACCCTGGCATGGGAGAAGAAAGACACAAAGCGTCTCAGCCATCAGAGCCACTGAAGTGGCCTGAAGTAGCTGTTTTTGTAACTTAAAAAAACAACATTTGACTATTTAAATGAAATTGCTGCTTTACTCCCTCTTCTGGCCAAACGCCGACAGCAGTTCCATCAGAGCATGCGTTTCTTTTACTTATTGAAAGCCTCTGGCTCCATGACAACAGTGGGCAAGCATGCAAGTAGCTGAAAGTTGCTGATTGTTTTTTTTTTTTACTTTAAACCTTTCAGCCATTTAAATGAAAGTGCCACTGACTTCTGCTTCTGGTCAAGCATCAACAGTGCTTCCTTCAGAGTTCACTGCATGAGAATGTCGGAGAAGGATGCAAGTCATTCAAGCACCTGGTAAACTCCAGAGAGTCAGCAACCGAGGATCACAGAAGACAAAACAAAAAAAACACTATACTGGTTCTACAGGCCAAGAGAGTGTGTGTGTGTGTGTGTGTGTGTGTGTGTGTGTTGCTGGGTTTGGCTTCTGCAGCTCAGGGAGAAGCAAGGTAAAAAATGTTCACTTAGCAATTTTAATTCTTGAGATTGGATAATATCTGATGTTGTGTTTCTAGAGTGGCTAAAGATGTACTAGTTGACACAATATGTGCTCATAAGGACATAGCTAAAGGTACCTCTCAGCCAATCAGGACACAGAAGACTCTTTACTCATTTTATAAGGTCCTATAAACCATTTCTATCCATAACTATCATCAGCGAAAAACAAATCCCCTATAAAAGTGGTCTGCCAGTCGGGAACGAGGACGTGCATTGAACAGTGTAAAGAATAACCTGATCCTCTCTGTTGGGCATGTTGCGTAGAAGCAGGGGAGAACGAGACGGATTCCCCATGTTTGTAGCCCCCCCCCCCCATGGCTCCTCTTCATGCTGGTACCAGTAATACAATCAAAAGCTGAAAAAGTACAGGAATCATAATTAATTAACCAGGCGTTGCCAAGTACAGCAGCAGGGAATTACTAGGGCAAGTTTGGAATACAACACCGTGCCAATATCTTTTTTCCCCATGTAGGGTCAAGAAAAATACTGGCACTATTCCAAATTCAGAGCTACCTGAGTGCAAAGAGGACATGCAGCCAAAGACCGTTCAGGCAGAAAATAATATATAACAACTCACCCAATGGCAGCAACAGTGTGGTAAGTAATATGCATTATTCTCAACCCTCCAGTGATTACGCCCCCCTCGTCTCCATGCTATAACCATACACAGGATCCAATATAGCAAAACAAACAGTCAGACTTCCCTGGTACCTCTGTCTTCCAGGTAGTTTTCAACTCTGAGATATAGACTGCAAAAGAAGAAAGCACCCCCCGAAGCAAAGTATTATGCAAACTGTAACCCACAAACTGTGTTTGTCCATAAATTCCAGTACTAATGAATGAGTTCCCTGCAATGGAAAACCTGACCTACAAGTCCAGGACATACAGCAAATAATGCAGAGAGTGACTCTAACATTCACAAAAATAGTGCTTCATAGGTACAGGAGAACATGTTTCAACCTTCTATCCCGTGTCCCAGATCCATCAAATCTTCAGCCTGCCGCATTACAGAGTGCCACAGGTGCTGATCCTCTGACGGAGCGGGAGTCGATGTCAGCTTCTTCAGTGAAGAGCTGCACTGTGGTTTGGGTTCCAGGGGTTGGCAGCTCAGACTGGATCCATTAGGGATGGGTGGGATAATACTGTCCAAGATAAACGGATGAGCCTCCTTTAGAGAAGTGAAGGTCTCTGCCTTCTTTCCCACCGTAAAGTGCAGAGTAGCCAGTGAGCCCATGGAGCAGTTCAGTCCTCTGTCCCTCACAAGGTCTCTGACCCTGTCAACGGCTTTATAATGACCTGTTTCAGAAAGACAGGTTGTAGGGAGAGTTTAGACCATACCACTGGAGGTTCTTAATCAAATGGGTTTTAGTTAAAATCCATTCCCAGTCCTTGTAGTAAAACAATCAAAATATGACAGGCCTCAGAGGAGTGTTCTGATTAGGTGATGGTGGACAGGAAGGGATGCGATGTGCTCTGTTGATTTCGACAGAGCTATGCCAATAATAATCAAGGAGCTGGGGCAGAAGGCATTGGAGGACTGTAATCATGTATATACTTTCTGCTCCCTCAGGGAGCCCAAACAGAGGCATGCTGTTTCTCTGGTTCTGTGTTTCTTCATCGTTGTGGGGTGATCCCATAATGATTGAATTTCCTTTTCCAGAACTGAGAGGTACCTTACTTCTGGGCAGGCCCAATCCTTGAGCTGACTGATCCACAATTCAGTCTCTTCAACTGGGCTCCCAGGGCATCCGAAGATATTTTCGCTGCCACCACGGTCTCAGTGACTTTTCATAACTCAGCCCAGATAGCCCATGTAAAGGTTTTGATCTCAAAAAGTTCCCACATAATCAGCCCAGACTCTGATTCTGTCTTGTACCAGGGGGTCAGCCATCTTATTAGTTGCTTCAGCAGGGTGCCTGGTACTGCAGATACTTTATGCTTTTTTGCCAGAAGCTCTACTCGTGTCTCATTTTCCACTGTGGAGGGGTTGTTAGTGTTCCAGATGGTGACTAATGAGAACAGATTTGTGGGGTTCAGAGTGTGGAATGAAAAAGATTAGACATCCTTAGGCACAGCTTCAGAAACCAGGCTGCACCTAGCTTGGGCATCATGTAACCCCTAAGTCTGTACTGTTTACGACCTCACTGCTCACTGGTGGAGCAAGGCAGAAACTCCAAAAGTATTAAAAATATTCATCAGTAATTATAAAAAACAAGACATGAGTGGGTGTATATAAACCAGAATTTTACACACACCTTTGTTGTGGTATGCATTATAAACCCCTCGAGCTTCACTCTCGAGGTTTATGTAGCATCCCATTCCTCATGTGTGTGTAAAATTCTAGTTACACACACCAGCCCATGAATTATTCTCTATATGTTTGTTAAACTGCAGGTTAAACCACTTGTTATTGTTCATCATTATTGTGCGTTATTACTATGTTTTACCAAACATGATAATATCCATGATTATTCAACAGGATTCCATCCTGTGTCTGGCCCTGGTGGAATAACTGGGTGTTATTTTTAAAGAGAACAAAGTTATTCCAGGCTTCCCACTGCCTTTCCTTGGCCAGCAGTACTGGATATAGATTGGAGGAGCTCTTGATGGCAATAGTGTACAACTCTTCTTTTTAAAAGCAAGCTTAACCCTGTTTTATATTGTTAAACATATCAGGTTTCTTGATTATATTTTTAATCTGTTTTAGTTTTTTTAAAGCACTTTGAAATCTCTGGAAAGTGCCCTGTAAATAAAGATTGTTATTACTACTGGCAATAAGCCTCAAAGGTATTATGACTGAGAATGGCTCCTCCTTTATTTACTTTGGAGTCTGGCTACCATCTTGATTTCTGAGACAAGTAGATGCCATCCACCGGAAGCTCTAACACAAACTAACAGTAATTAGCTTTTCATTTTCTTCCTTTTTCAAAGAAAATGTAGTTATTGAAAAACAGAGATTTTAGCTGTGCTACCAGAGAGAAAACTGAAGCTGCAGGCAAGTGGAGGGGTGGGGGTGAGGGGCAGGGGGATTCTGGATATTACCCAATCTCTCAACCGTTTTGTCACTCAAATGTGGGACACATCATCACTCCTAATGTTGGAAAGTTGAGAGGTATGGACAGAAGGATTCTGAGGGGTGGGTAAAATGAGGGACCAGCCTCCAAAAGTGGGACAGTTGAGAGGAAGGGAGAAGGGTTCTGAAGGGTAAAATGAGTAAAACACCCCTCTTAATACGAGACAGTGATAATAGTGGAGGACACTGGACCCACTTACGCTCTTTTGATAAATACGCTAAGCTCTGCGCCACATCAACACATCCTCCATGCTCGTGTGTGCTCTCTACCGATCAGGGCACTCTCAACCCTGCTTTGACCACTCAGCTCTGCTGATTTCTTACTGTATGATTCATCTGACTGAGTGCTACCATCAGCTCATGCCTCCAGCCAGACCATGGTTTTAGCTAGCTTTTGAGAGTATTTCACACTTTGCAGTATAAACTAAAAAAAAAATTGAGGGTGTGTGGCAGAGTCCCCATTAAAATGCACTATAGTGCTCATTCAGGTAGCGAACAGTCCAGCAAGTAGTGTGGCAGTATTGCATCGTAATGTACACTAATTCCATGATGTACCACTATGCTACTTGGGTGGGTCCGGAGTCCTCCACTAACGTCGAGACAGACTAATGAGGGAATGTTTGTGGTGGTGGAATTCAAGAATGCATGGGACAGTCATAAGGCAATTCTAGGGGGGTGGGGTAGGAGGAAGTAGGTTGTTGGGTAACTAGGATCTGCAGCTTATCCATCAGGTAGGGAAATGGACAGACTGGGTGAGCCAAGCGGTCCTTATCTGCCGCCAAATTCTATGTTTCTATGTAAACTGGCTGCACTCTACAGCAACAAGGTGAATATCCCAATTCTGGCCCACAGAAAGATTATTTCAAAGATAATCATACCTATCTTCGACTATGGCAACATCATCTTCAGCATGGCTCTCAAGTCCACACTTGTTAGACTGGACCTCCTCTTTCACTCCTTCTGACATTTTGCCCTGGACTGCCTCCCCATATCCAATAATGCTCTCGTTTCTCTTTCTTCTCCCTCCTCTCCCATGAAGTCAAAGTGCCTCACCCTCTGTGCTGCCTTAATATCACTGAATTGACTCCCTCTCTACATTTCCTCTCTCCTCTGTTCCCCACCTTCCTCCTACCTACTCCATAACATTGTTTTCCATTCCCTTTCCCTCCCTTCAAAATATGTACTGCTGGCCAAACTGCATTCTCATATACTTCCCCTCATCTCGGAGCCTCTCTTGCCCTGTCCAACTGCTCAGCCTCTTCCCTAGTGACTTTAAATCTCTCTCCTACAACTTTTCCTGATCCCTAACCTTACTGCCATCATCCCCCTGCATTATTGTACTGCTATTCTCTGGGAGTCCCCTGATTATGGAGTTGCTTACTGTTACTAATCTACTGAATTTGAATCTATCCTATCACGAGTCGTTTTACTTTGCACATCTCTTAATGTATTATGCTTTTTACATTACTTTGTTTGCACTATTTCTACCAGGCACAGACTATTGTAGCCACACAATGGGTAATGTATTTTCAGTCATACACTTAATACATTGCCTACTTTGTTGTACCTCCCCCACCCATGCATCTGGAAACAAGCTATTTCTAGCTCAGAGTTTCTTTCCTGGTAAAATATTTGAACTAACTAACTAACTAGGCAAGGGCTCCACTCCTGGGTTAAAGTACTGTATCCAGTTTTATACAACTTTACATGGCACCTGCCTCTTCATCAGGAAATGGTGGTATCCTCCTTTCTATGAAAACTTAGGCATGCTAGGGATGGGGTATCATCCTTGTATACATTGTATATTTGTTGCAAGCCTGCAAAACCTCCCCTTTTCTCACCTCCTATCATGTTTAATTCACTACCAGTCAGTTCTGCTGAATTTCAGTATTATAACAAAGAGAACAGCTGACTACCAAACCTCTAAAGATTTTAAAGATCATTGCAAATATTAAATATAGATTATTTTATTTATTTGTTGAAATGACTCCCTCCCAAGACCATAAATGGTTTCAAGCATGGCTGGGACAGAGTGAAGGGTCTGGTGGTTGCTTAGGTTGGTAACAGTAAAACCCCATGTGGACAAGAGGGCTCAGTGCAGTTAGTGGACTCTGGGCAGCCTATATGGACCCGAGGTCTTTTTCTGCCAGCACTGTCTATATATGTTTCTATATAGTTTCACCAAGTAAACATGCAGAGATACAGTAAGATTTTCATTTAGAGTTGCAACCTGGGAGAGAGGAGAGAGGAGGAAGAAGCGGGGAACATAATAGTCAAAAAATATATACTACAGTAATGATCATGAATTAGAGTAATTACCATCAACATATTTACAACAAGCAGTGCAGAACTAGTTACGGAGTAAGTACAATTGTGGTCTGTACTAGCCATTGAAACTGTGTTTAAATAAAGTGAAGTTCCTCAAACTTTCAATTGTGTTGGGACTATATGCTTTTATCAATCTGGCCCTTTCTACAGTAGATCTTTCACGTATTTTGGTGAAGTAATTTTAGTCCATGGTTTTAAATTATGTTACCCCACCTTTTTATAAAAAGCCTTTCTTTAACTAAACCACAATAAGATGCACTGTGGAGTTACAGAGGCAGCATGTGTTTTTCTTTGCTATGGTGTACAAGGTGCCAGTATAAGCAGACGGCAAACTGCGCTGAGACTAGAATGACATCCTGCTGTTTCCCATGGAATAATGAGGCTCTAAGAGCACGTGGCAGAGATTGCAGTTAAAAAAGAAAACACTGTTTAGTGTTACACTTCATCACTATTGTTCTTAAATGAGAACTCTTGATTTGGGGTGTTGCCTGCATATTACCACGAGAGATTGCAAACTATTGCTTCTCTGTAACTTTTCCCAACAAACTACAAAATCTAACCTAATATAGTTACCTTAAGTGAAAATATTTTTACAACACTCAACATCATGATCTACTGGCTACTGGAAATGGCAACGCTTAAACAATCCAGACCTGGTAGACAAAAGGCTCTCTGCTTGCAAGTGCAGAGGGCGGCCTAGAGTCAATTTTCGAGCCAAGCTTAGCCAGCGTGGGTATTCTGGTGATCTGTAGCCCTGACTAACAAAATAAATAGACTCTTTTTCAAACAGGCTCAAATGGTTAACCATGAAATAGAGACAATGCAGACTATAGTTGCAGGGGCTGTAGTAGCATCTGGTCTGCTGAGGCAAGGCACAACACAACTAATGTAAGGAAACGCAGTCCTCAGAAAATGTCTGGAGGTACTTGAAAACCAGACTTGTTGGAGTGCCCAAAGGAGTGGAGGGGGACTCCTTCTACCTTTTCCTATTAGCCTGGCACCCTGAAGCATTGGGTATAGATGGGGAGGGAGATCTGAATGCCCTTGAAAAGGCATACCAGACTGTGCTCCACAGAAATGTTGCTGAGACCCCTGGACCCTGGGCAATTCTAGACATAAGCTCTAGAGTTAGAGCTAGAGATGGAGTGCTCCAACTGGCAAGGAATAAATGAGATATTACTCCAAGCATGGCACAGTGCAATTCTACCCTGACCTTAGCTATGTAGCGAGGGAAAGGTGAAAGCAGTTTGATGGAGTAAGGGCTGATCTGAGAAAGAGAGGGATTACAAACCAGGGCTGTGCATGGGCCAAATCGTATTTCCCGAATATCATGGACAATAAACTTCCCAAATATTCATATGCCCTTCTGGATTAATTCACTATTTGGACACTATTTTAGAATGACTTTTTGGTGAGATTTCCAAGTTCCACAGAGCTTCGTTGAGAACTCAAAGGCCATTTCTGGAGCTCATAGGCAAGCACTTCATGTGGCTTCCTTACTCTGAGTCGATAGAGGATAAGAGACAGTTGTTTCTGAGAGATAGCTCTGCAGTACTTCTGAGACCTTAAACTTGCTAAAGAAAAAAATCTTTTTTTGCTCCACATTCTTTTTTAAGACAATATTATTTGTTTGATCAGTGTCAGAAAAGCTAATTTTCAGAATATTGACTTTCCTATAGAATGGAATTCTGTGGCATTCTAGAAAATGCTGCCGATTTCCATTAGTTGTGGAATTTTTACATTCTGCATGTGACATTTTTTTTTTTTTTTGCAGAATGATAATCCGCAGTCCACATAAACCGTGGATTATTTTTCTGCAGTCCATAGAAAATTATTCTGTGGTTTACAAAGAAATGCTTTTTGAAAGTCCACAGAATTTAAAAAACAAATTTGGCTTTCTGACTTAGTATTTTGTCCTTGTTGCTGTGCTTAGTTACAGGCACCAGGAGGGCTGCCTGCTGGAACACCTCCCCCACTGCTCTCTGACACTGCTCCAGTATGAAATTTTGGTGAAGCACATTCTGTTTTTTGCTGTCATCTCGTTCAAGGCTCCATTCCCTGCACAACTGAGGAGGATGTCTGCTAACTCCTCCTCCTGCAGTTCATGGCTCATGATTTGCCTATAAGTGCATAATATTTGATTTTGTGAGGCTGTGCCCTACATGTACAGATCACTGAGGACAAGTTGCACGTGCATGCTTAATATAATTTTTCATGAGGCTGGCCTCACATGTGCATAGCTGTGTGCACACAGTTTTTTTTTTTAAATGGATGCAGTTCTCATCCAGTCTGGTTTGACTCACTGAATTATTATTGTTAGCCATCTGGTTCCGGGCTTGGATCCTTGTACACCTGAAGAATGTGTTGGCTGACTCCCCCCTTCTACAGCTCTCCACACATGATTAACCTGTACATGTGAAATGCATGTTTTTTTATGAGTCTGTGCCTTGTGTGTGCACAGCTGTGTGCATGCATTTTTTTTTATTAAACTGTTACCATTCTAAGTGGGGCAAGATTGACTCACTGAGATGAGTGTGTGTCAGTAACAAAACACAGTTAAAAGCGGAGCATAAAGTTGCCAACACATTTATTTGTGCTAAGGCTGCAGGTGATTGTGTGCAGGCTGCTGGAGTCCTGAGCTGTTCTACTAATTTTGTTGTATTTTACGTTGTCCTCAAGCAACAGATATTTGCTCTGTTGGGCGTTCCTTTGCAAGCGCCATTTCTAGGCAACTGGTCAGGTCAATCTGGGTATTGTACTTCCCACTCTGTGTACTGGGACTACAACTGAACCTGCACAATGTTTTATTACATAATTGTATTTGTTTTTACTCTGGATTTGGGACGAAAAACTGTTCCTTTGCACCTTTGGGGGGGCTACTGTTTTAAATCAGCTGTTTATTTCACTCACCTGGGGTTATTAAGTGAACACAAGGTCATGTGACCCATGCTCACTTCCGGATACCGAATTGTTTAAAAATCCAACTCGTAGTGAGCAGGGTGAGCACATGCAGACAAGCACATGTGGAGACACATGCAGACACACCCCCATCTGCATGTGTTTGGCGAGTCAGGTGGGACTGGTCGGATTGCAGGAGACATTCTGCAAAAAGTAATCAAATATTGTTATTGAACACAAAGGTCAGAATTATATTGCATTGTAGTCCAGGTTCAATACCATAAAGTACTTCGGGCAAAGTATCAGGGCAGTCTCAGTTAAGATTTATGGAACACCCCTATCAATATATTACTAGGTTACATGTTGCTGAAATGGATCAAACGTTTTCATACTGTGCATTATGTGACATGTACTCCAAGGGGGGAGTATGGACAAGTTTACATGTACTAAATACTTGTTAATTCTTACACTTAGGGAGGAGATAGAGAGGTTAAATAGAAGAACTGAAGTACAGTGTGAGATCCAAACCCTTGAGGAGTTTATTGACAGTGCTGAGACAAGTATCTTGATAAAGTAGAACTGAAAGAAATCAATGTTCCTGATGTTAGAATACAACAGTGTACTGTAGGACCAGATAAAAGGAAACACAGTGTGGCATGTAATGGGGGGCACAAATACATTGAGGATGAACGGTGCTTGGTTTAAGGTAAATAAGGAGACAGGCAATAGGTGGCACCACATGCAAACCGCAAAACAGATGTGAACTTTTGGGAAAATTGGGAGGTATGAGTGAAACACTCAACGAACCAGTTGAACTCATGGAACAAGGAGAAATCAATAATCTGGTGTCAGATGAGCTTGTCCCTGAAATGACCAAAATTCAGGAGACAATACTACATATAAGCAACAAGGAAGGGAAAAATATTAGGATAGCTATGACTACAAACAAAACAGCACAGCAGCATGGTGTAATGGAACAAGCAGAAAAGATGTTTTGGTTCTTGGAGACTCCATGACTGCATACACTGATTCAATAATTTGCAAGGAACAAAAAGAAAAGACAATGGTAGCCTTCCTATCAGGGGCCAGAATACTAGATATATATAACAATCTTGATGGCTACATGAAAGGATCAAGAAATCCAATTATGTTAATGCATTTAAACACAAATTATATTGGCAGGAGGAATGACCTTGAGATACAGCAAGATTTCAAATGGGTAGGAGAAGCATTAAAAAATAGGGGGTGCCATGTCATAATATCTGAAATACTCCCAGCAGGACTGGTGCCGTTACGATCACTGCCATTCACAATTCTCTCCGGACTGAACAGGCATCTGGATGTAGCATCGCTGCTGCCCGGGCAGCCGCCACCGCTAGTGCACTGGACCGGAGGATTGAAACAAATAAAATCAAATATGGATTTTAAAAAATCGGAAAAGACGGAAATGATGTCCGACTTTTTTTTTTTTTAAGAGCCGGTTTCCTTCCCCTCCAGGACGCTCCTCCTGCTTTGATGCACACTGGTCCACGGAGTCAGAATTTGAATGGTGCACCCAGCCCCAAGTTCTCATGCCTCTAAATGTACTGCTGGAGGTCATGTCTAAGTTGGATGCCACACATATTTTACTGACCCTCCCTCTTCTTACATGAGCTTGCCTTTCAGTTCACCCTCCCGATTCAATCCCCAAAATGCATACCTTGGCTGCTTTTCACAAGGCAATGCTGTTGGAGAGGGCAGTGGCAGGCATCCTCATTGCCTAGGCAACGGGATGCAAATTGTAGCTCGCATCCCATTGACTGTAGGACCGCCCATATCATACTGCTGGAGCTCCCAGTCTCCACAGAGGATGGATGTGAGGTGAGGAAATGAAAAATAAAACAAATTGTGCAAAGAATAAAAAAGGAACCCAGAATATTTATAAGCATGAAATGCATACCTTGCATACAGCAACTGCACACCTCTGCTCACAGTTCCAAGATCAAACCATACAAAATCCCATGACATATAACTATTGAATGGTTGGCTTTGTAGATGGTGTCTTAGGGAAGGCTTTGAGTTCCTAAGACACTGGGAGAGGTTTGGAGCTCAAAATCTGAATGGCAGATGTGGTCTTCATTTAAACTGTGCAGGGTCTAGGCTTCTGGAACACAGAATAAGAGACAGCATCACCAAAACTTAAACTGAATGGGAAGGGTGAAGGGGGAGGTGATACTGGCTCCTGTGTTGGTGACATGACAACTAAGGTAAATAAACCCATTGGTAAAACAACCAATATGAGATGGAAAGTCTTACTTTTAAATGCCAGAAGTTTAGCTAAAAAAACAAGGAACTGTGTATTCTTAATACTGAACAAATCCGAATATGTGCAATAACAGAGACCTGGTGGTGCATCAGTGACTAGAGATGCAGCAAATTTAAATTTTGCCGGCTAAGTGCCTGCAAAGTGGGCACTTCATGTTGTCACTCTGCCACGTGGAGTAGCCAATGCAAAAGGATCACTTCGCCTTGTAATTATTACTTTGCATTGTCATTCTGCCTTAACGCGAATTAAGGCGGAGTGACAACAATATTGGCAGCCCTTTACACACACAGTCACCAAAATTAATGTGCATCCCCAAAATGCTACTGTCTTGTTTCCAGAAAATTCCTCAGTGCTGATGAAGTGAAATGAGAGGGTAACAAAAAATGCAAAGTCTCCCAAAATTAATG
Organism: Neoceratodus forsteri; assembly: GCA_016271365.2. NCBI lineage: Eukaryota > Metazoa > Chordata > Ceratodontiformes > Ceratodontidae > Neoceratodus > Neoceratodus forsteri. The sequence goes on from CM057454.1 coordinate 1,317,705,133, forward strand.
GTGCACTCTGTCATTCGTGCAGTGGTCACACACAGTCACCAGAATTAATGTGCATCCTTAAAATGCTACTGTCTTGTGCCCATAAAATTCCCCATTGCTGACAAAGTGAGATGAGAGTGTAACAAGAAATGCAAAGTCTCCCAGAATTAATAGTGTGCTGCAAATGCACAGATTAAGATTGCGCTGCGCACTCAAGAGATGCAGACGCAAAGGCACAACAACACCTAACCAGTGCTCACAAGTCATAAATCCAAATCTGGAAAATAATACCTTTTGCTGGTTGGGGAGGGTGGTGGTTAGTGCACAACAGTAACAGTCCACTACCAGTAAAGATACCACAAAGCAGTATAACAAATTCATGCAGGTGCCGTGGATAGCAGGTTCACACTGCTGCAATTACTCTGTGGAACAATAAAAGGTGTCTGATTTAATGGCATGCATCATACGCACACTCACACACACTACAAGTAATGCTTAGTAAATTGAAAACCTTTAGTAATATAACCAAATGTTTTAAACAAACTGATATTATACACTGTTGCACCACAACAATCAGCAAAAAAATGTCAAGAATTACTGAAAATATTAGTGTGTACGTTAACACAGTTATACAAGAAAAATATATCCAAAACAGAAAGACTGCCTTTTTCTCCCAGTTAATCTACCTGAACCACAGATACGCCCCTCCCCCAAAGCACACTTCACAGTACACAAACTGACTGTTCTAAATTAACATTTAAAATACACAGACAAACAATAAACATTCGATGATATGAGCACAGGAGAGTTTCCTACAATCGATGTACTAAATTGTGAGCAAAAAAAAATAGCTCAAAAAGGCTTTTTTAACAGCTTTTAGAGGATTTGAATCGCAGAGCTCTGAGAGGAAACTGTCTCCATCTTTCACTACACACACACACTACGTAGAACTGAGGTTATGCAGAACAATCTAGAGCCCATGTGACCCACAATCCCATGAAGCACTGCAAAATTCACCTTTGCAGCTCAAATACAAGGTGAAGTGAAGCAAAGTACATTGATTTCAATGTACTTTGCCTTAAAATTGGTGGGGAAGTGGTTTGGGGAAGGCAGAATAAAGCGAATCATTGTTTTCAATGGACTTTGCATTCCCCATTATGATGCGAAGTACCCCACTTCACGTTGCGGGTACTTCTCGGATTCCGTGTTACTCAGCGAATCACTTCACGGAGCGAATTTCGGCCACTTCTCCCACCACTATCAGCGACATCTGAGAATGAAATATTTCAAGGTACAACCTTTACAATAAAGAGAGGACAAACAAAATGGGAGGAGGAGTTGCTTTATATATCTCTGATTCAATACAGGTAGAGGCCATTGACATGGAAGATAGTGTATAAGTAGAACAAGTGTTGGTTACAATGTATCCAAAAAAGGGGGAAAATCCATACTGGAGTTGTGTAAAGACCACCAAACCAGGCACCTGAGAACAATATTGAGTTTTACAATAGTATAAATAAGATAGACCTGGATAATAAAATAACAAAAACTATGCTTATAGCCAGCCACCAGCATAAGAAAATCAATCCACTACTGTCTATTGTCAACACTAAGGCAGACCCCCTTGAACAAGTGCACTCTTTCAAGTACCTTGGGGTCATGATTCATACTACCTTCTTTTTCACACAGCACATTGATCAGGTGGTAAAAGCTTCTAATATCATGTTGGGCATCCTATATACTGTAGGCTGAAACAACACCTATTGCCCACAGCCCTCTGACTATCTGTCTTTATTTCAATTCTGTCAATAATGGATTACTGCCTGGTTGTTTATGGTGCAGCCTCTGACACAGCACTTAAGCGGGAAGTGATAGCCCTTAACAAGGCCTGCAGACTCGCTCTAGGAGCAGATAACCCAACACATTCCTGTACACTGTATGAACAAACCGATTGGCTAAACCTGAATAACAGGATAAAGATTCAGACATGTCTTCTTGATAAACAAACACTGCTAGGACAAGCACCCCCTTGCATTATAGATATTCTGCAAGTGAATCAGTCTAACTATCAGACTAGGGGCAAGGCACGATGTCCTCTAAATGTCCCTTTCAGAAGAACTGCACTTGGGAAATGGTCCTTCGCTTATAGGGCCTTACTTTGGTTGAATGAGGTCCTGACACAAATACTCAACATTGGAAACCACCCTACCTTCAAAGCTAAAATGAAATGCCACCTTACCATAACTGGATCAAGTGCTTAAAGAATAGGGACATGACCCCCAACTCCTGTTCCAAACTACTCTACACCACACATTCGCCTGGATAACAGCATGGTTTGTCTCTCTGTTCTCCGACTCTGGAATTTTAGTTCTGCTTATTTCTGCACTTATTCCCACTGACAGCTCCTCCCTGTGGCCCTCTGTTACTCCGTCATTGCTGAGAACCCTCACACCCCATCTCTCCTGCCCCACCCATTAACACCCCAATGCCTCTGACTGACTACCTTCAACACTATGCACTGATCTCCACCCTTTCCGGGCCTTACTCTGGTGCTATACTACCTTCTTTTTTTTCTACCTCCAAGCAGAGACTGCTAGCTTGACAATGCCTGTATACCTAGCTGCACTAATCCAGTTCCTAGATTGATCTTAAACTTATGGTATATTACTGTAACAAAATGTTACCTGTTTGATGTGTTCCTTGACTGTGCCTATGTCTATATGAATTGCAATTGTAATTATGTACAATGTACTGTTCTGTTTTGCTGACATGTGACCTTTGAAAAAGTGTACCATGCTGAAAGGTTATTTCCGAAGAATGAAATAAATAAATAAATAATCCTCACGGGGGACTTCAATATGCCTTGTATAGACTGGACCAATCTTGAAGGCAAAACTGTAGCTGATAACAGGGAGGCAGCATAGTGGTTTAAGGCTCTGAGCTGCAAATCTGGTGACATCCAGCAGACCAGACATGGGTTTGAATCCCACAGCTTCCACTTGCAGACTGTGTGACCCTGAGCAAGTAACAATGTCCCTGTGCTCCCAGGTTGCACCTGTAAAAAAGCTTTCAGCTTAGTGGGCTAGTCCTGGTTAAACAACTAACAAAAAAAATAAAAAAGAATAAAAATAAATATACTGGGTGAAATGACATTGGAGTAATATGTGACAGCTGGCACTCAAGTGTAAGTCATCTTCGGCGTTGTCATGAGTAACATAGGTGATCAGTGAGTAAACTGTAGAATTATTCCCCCAACTGAAAACAGTGACCATAATATGGTAAGATTCAATATCAAAGAAGGAAGCCACAGCATCGCTGGTGGTACTAAGGTTGAATGCTTTAATAAAGCAAAATTTGACAAAAATCAGGGAAGAGCTTGGTTCCTGGAATTATATGTTAGATTTCAAGAACTTAGATTATAATGACACATGGGAGGTACTTGTAGAAAAACTGAACCAGACGGTCAATAAATATGTGCCCGAACACATCAAGTATAATAGAACAGGAAGGATTCCCAAGTGGTTGGATAAAAAGGTTAAAAAAGCGATAAATAGGAAAAAAAATAGATTACACAAAGCTAAAAAGACTAACACCACCATGGCATGAGCCAGATATGGGCTCGAAGTCAAAGACTGCAACAAAACTTTTAGATCCAACAAAAAAAAAATATGAAAAGTGATTAGCCAGGAAATTATAAATCTTTTTATAGCTATATTAAATATAAAAGAGGCAATAACATCCAGATTGGCCTTCTGCAGAATGTTAGTGGAAACATCATAAGAAACAAAAACATGGTTCAAAAACTTAACAAGCATTGTTTGTCTGTTTTTAATATGATATCTGAGTACATGCTCCCAAATTTTAAGGAATCATGCAGTGAAGTATTTTATTTGGAAGTTAGTGATATTAGAAACTAAGAGCATAGAAACATAGACTATGACAGCAGATAAGGACCGCTTGGCTCACGCAGTCTGCCCATTTCCCTACCTATTGAATAGGCTGCAGATCCTAGTTAACCAACAGCCCACTGCCTCCTACCCTAACCAGAATTGCCGTATGTCGGTCCCATGCATTCTTGAATTCCCCCACTGTTTTTGACCCCACTACCTCGTCAGCAAGGCCGTTCCATATATCTACCACCCTTTCTGTGAAAAAAAACAACTTTCTCATGTTGACCCCGAGCCATTCCCCCTGTTGCAGGAACTCTCTCTGTGTGATGTTTATTCAAAATACAGCAGATAACCTTAAGTAGTGGCTTATGCCTTCTTCAGTACATCAGTTTGCAGCAACAGACTATGTATGTCCTTTCTCTGCACTTAGCCAGCACTTACTGACACTGATCTCTGATCTAACTTAGCAGTTGAGGTTCAGCCTCCACCCCTATGCGTGTCCTGTTTGCTAGGGTAGTTGGGGGGTCAAATAAAAAATAAAACAAAAGCAAGCTAAAGACAAAGAACCTCAGTGCAGAAGCACTGAAACATGGGTTACCCCAAAGGGCACTGACAATAAGCCAGGTTTCAAAGAAACACAATATTACACATATGTCCATAAAGTAAAGCATTATGGGATCTATGCAAATTACCATGAGATTTCAAACTTGTTCAGTTTACAGCAATTAACATGCATTTTAAATAGCACAACTAACTTCATGTTTATAATAGTCACTTAGTACTTTTTACCATTATCAAAAACACCTAGTGCAATGGTATTTTCAACATTTACAAGTTTCATAAACATAAGGGGTGGGATATTCAGAAGGGATGCACCCCGGCGCGATATTCAAAAGGGGAAAGTGCGTGGCACAAATCCCAATGCGCCAGGGTGCATCAGTAATGTATGTGATGCAAGTGGGGGGGGTGTGCTCATGCATACCCCCGCACATCCCGATATTCAGCCTGGGATGTGTGGAGCCCATGCAGGTGCAACCCCTACATGCGCCGCATACAGTTGTTCCAAAAAATAAAGGAGCAACAGCCGGCCACCCACAGGTGAGCTGCCATATTGCAGGGTGCAACATGGCAGCTGCCAGCTGTGGGTGGCCACCCGAGCTCCGGCGGCACCCTCCATCGGGTAGTGCCCCCCCATTCCCGATCGCGAGCATAAGTTTAGAAATATGTAACTCCTATATCCCTGGTGGTCCAGTGAACCGCTCGCAGCCCTATCGCGGGCAGATGTCTAAAACAAGATTAGATCCCATCCCTGGTGGTCCAGCAGTAACCCCTTCCCCACCTTCCCACTGAGCCCCGCCACCCCACTTCCCTGGGTCAGCAGCGGGCAGCTGCTCCCCACCCACAAGCTGCCCATCCACCTGCTATCTGACTACGTACAGTACAGCTTTATGCCCATTGGTCCACAGCGTGGGCCAATGGGCGTGCAGACCGTACTTGTACTACACGGTCAGATAATGGAATGGATTCATTCACATATCTGGACTGTATAATAATAGGTCTGCATGCCCATTGGCCCATGCTGGCGGACCAGTAAGCCTCTAGCTGTACTGTACGATCAGTCAGCAAGCGGCGGGTGGCTTGCGGTGAGGAGCTGCTGGCCGCTGCTGACGAGGCGGTGGCGGGGGCTCAGTGGGAGGGTGGGGAGGTACCGCTGGACCACCAGGGATGGATCTAATCTGTTTTAGACATCTGCCCATTATCAGGCTGCGAGCGGTCCACTGACCACCAGGGATATGGGAGTTACATATTTACTTATGCCCGCGATCAGGCTGTGGAGCTCTTCCGCTCAGCAGGGGCGCCGTCCCGACGGCTGCAGCCTGGCAGGGCGCCAGGCGTAAGTCACTCGGGATAAGCGCACCTGCTTGCAAATAGGGCCATAATGACATGCAAAGGCCCCATTTGCACCTTGCATGCATTATGGACCCATTTGCATGTGCACTTTGAATATCGCGGTTGATGCGCCTAGCGCAGCGGCACTTGCACTAGCGCATCCCCCTGCCCCTCTCTGGCCACTTGCACTGGTGCAGTGCCACTGCATCATGCACAATGCGGGTGGCCACAGAGCGATATTCAACGGTGCTGAGCCATGGCGCAGCACCGTTGAATATCATCCTGTCAGCACCCTGGCACATCCCAGTTGCTCTGCACCCAGGCTTACGCCACAGCCTAGCGCAGTCTGAATATCCCACCCAAGGTATATACAGCAAGGTTTTTTATGACATAGTGCTATTACATACTAAATCCAGCAGCAATAAACACAACCTGTTTTACATACTCTTGGAGGTCACCACAATAACCTCCCTGTATGAGGACCTGAGATGAAAAATTAAAATTAAAGAGGACATTATAGCATAGTCAAGTAAGGGAAAGGGTGCTCATATGTGGCTAATCTTATGGCCTAGAAAGTGTAAGGGATAGATTAGGCTAAGAAATAGAAGAACTGTTGCAATAGATTTAGGAAAAGGTTGGTCCTCGAGTGGCAGAAGCTCCCTGTCACACCCCCTCTATCTTCAGATTATGCCCCCTTGTTCTTGCACATCTCTTTTTCTGAAAGGTGCTACCCTTTTGGACTTTGTTGATTCCCTTGATGTACTTGAAAGTTTCTATCACTTCCACTCTCTCCCTCCTTTCCTCAAGGATATACATATTAAGCTCCTTTAGTCTCTCTTCATATGGCTTCTGGTACCCTGTGTAACCCCATTACAAATTGGGGTTACTAAAATGTCTTCCTGGTCTACTAGAATGGCCACTGTCAGGATGGTGTCCTGTCTGCAGTAGTTCTATTTGTCTGCATGAGAGTGCTTTAGTAAGCCTCCATGCCTGTCTCTTTAAGAGAACATCTAGCCTGTGTTAGAAGATTAGTCTGGGCTGGGTCTGAGTGATTTAAGGCTCACGACCAGCTGGAAAGTCCATTGTTCTGCTCCATTCTGCAGTTGTTACTTGTGCAGAGGGAGCTCTGTTAAGAATAGTGATTATTCATGGTTTATCTGCTATAATAATAATGATAGAGGCATTTTGTCTAATCTGCTTTTAACTGCAGCTTGAGCTTTTGGATATGATCCACCATTTTGGTTTCAGACTTCCAGTGTTGGACCAATCGAACCTCAGGTGACCTAAAATGGAGACTGTCCCTAGAGGTCTTGTGGGAAGGAAATTCTGTAGCATTTGTAGTTTTGAGGGTTTGGCGCCTAAACGGACCTGGAGGGGGAGCTGTTGCTGTGACAGACAGTTCCCTCAGCCAACCGAACCCTTTGGATCTCAGAGGAAATACCCAGAACTGCCTGAAGCAGAGTCAGTCAAGAGTTGGAGGTTGAAGAGTGAACAGCTCGAGCTGTTGAGCAGCTGCTCCTAGTAGGAGCATAGGAGAATCGGCAGGAAGGCTTTGCTGGCCTGTCCGTCACGGTCTCCTGCCTAAAGTATCGCCTTGTGTGTGAAAGTTGGACTTTCCCCAATTGCTGGTGGAGACCTGCATCAGCAGAGGAGAGAAAAGTGTGTTGTTGCTATTTGCAAGTGGACTGCAGACTTGCTCCAGAAGCGATCAGCTTGCCTGACATTGGAAGAGAGCCTCAGATCGAAAGGTTTGTGCAGTGAAGTTGTAATTGGCAAATGGACTTTATCCAAACTGTGACTAAGAAAGCTGAGTGTTGTAGATGTGCTGAATGTGTTTTGTGGGTCATGATTTGGTTCCCCACGGCCAGTTCTGTTATGCCAACTGGAGGCTTTTCCGGCATTCAACCATGGACATTTTCTGAACCGTTTCTCCTGCCTGGGTCTTGCCACCTAGGCCTAGGCTGCTACTCCTGATTCAGAGACATTCTTGGTGAAAGACCAGCTTGAGGATTTGACCCCCCTGTTCAACACCACCGAACAGGTAGCGACCAACAGGAGGTGAATCATGTAGGCCCTGCTTCCCCTGGCCATCCAGCGCAACACCACGAGGTCTTCATCTCACCCGTACTGCATCCTGGTCTGGGTAGCATGAGTACAAATCAGGGTAGCTCACTGCAACAGTAGCTGCAATCACAGTGTGCCACCTGATTTCTTGCTTTGTGTCATCTGCATTTTATTTGTGATCAGTGGGGAAAAAGGTATTTATTTAATATTTTATGAGTGATTTCCTCACTGCATTATTCACCATTTTATTTTTAGATCACGATTACAAATGTTGAACACTAACAAAACCCATGGACCCAATAGGTTCCTCCAAGCTGATAAAGCTAATATTGATGAGTGAAACATGTTACGAGTTGTGGCAGTCACCCTTTCGTCTACATTTATACTAATTTTGCTCCACTTGCACTGACTAAAGTTCTTCTTTAGCACAAGTTTTCCTGTGTCCTGTGTGGATTTATCAGGACCTGAGAAGCAAGCTGTGGTGTGCATAGCGGTAGACCATTGCAGGATTTTCCAGTGTACTGTTTGACATTTCTGACCAGGGTACCATCATTTGTTGCTGGTGGTTCTGAGCACTTATCAGAGATTTTCAAACAGGCGAATATGGGGGAAAAGAACGGGAAACTGGGAAAGTGTGCATTTAAGAGGGATGTGCACTTTAGCAGTGTGCACTTAGACCTGCATTACTGAACAACGTTGGGTTTCATTGCTATGTTGATGACATCAAGTGACATCTGTTCTAGGCACTAATGATGGTTCTGCACCTAACTAGGGCTCATCCATGTAGATGCTAAAATACTGACCATCTATGTAGCTGGGGTGGCCACCAACTGTTTAGTGCTTAATGCAGGAAAATATAGGTGCTACTGGTGGGTTCTGAGAGGCAGGTCTCTACGCTCACACGTCTCGGGATCCTCCTCCTAGATGAGGTTTAGCCTGAGGGGTTTACTGTGTCCTTCGTAGGTGCTGCAGCTGGTACTAATGATGAGCGGATGCAGAATTTGCGTTTGTTGAACATGCCCAAATCCCAGCTTTTTGGATGCTAGCAAAGCAGATATGAATGAACTCAATTTCCCTTTGGCATTTCAGCACTTGGACACAAGTTCCTCCTATGCAAGAAAACAAAGCACTTTATACAGGGCAGACACACTGAGCATGTCCTAGTTGTTGGCAAGCCACATGACCAGCAGCAGCCAATCAGCAAAGCTGGAGATCAAGAACTTTGTGTTGGGCACATCAGTTCCAGTTCCAGCTCTCTCTCTCTCTCCATCTTTCACAGGGAAAAGACCTGTGGCATAAATGAGCTTACTGTATGTTAAAAAAGACTTTTCAACAGAAGACTTTCCATATCAGAGAATCCTGCATTTTAACATCAGTAAGCCAGTTCTCACTGTATTTAACTGCAGTTTCATGCAGGCAAGCTAGTGAAATCGTACTACAGAGGAGGGAAGAGAGTGCACTGTTCAAGGCTGCGCTGATAATGGCAGGCCCTGCCGGAGATGGGCAGAGTGAATTTAGTAGGCAACAAAAGGGGCAGGGTGGGACTTTTGAAAGATTTATTTGCAAATATAGTTTTTTAGTGAGTGCGTGTGGCATACGTGGCACATAAATCCATATATATTTTTTTTCTCCTGTATTTGGAGCAGGCCACATTGAATTTAACAGGCTTGAAAAGGTGTAGGGTGTATAATGAAGGATTAAATTGACAAATATTTCTTTTTTGCAGACTACTTGTGGTATCTATGGTGTGCTGTCTATTGTGCCACATATCAATATTGCTCCAAAAAGCCGCATTCAGTTGAATGCTGGCTTTTGAAGTATTGCGTGACATGGTGATGTGCCATGATTACTTATGGAATTGGCTACCACTGTAGGAGGACACCTGCACACTCAGTATGCTGACTACCAAATGACGAAGGAAACCCAGAGAACTGTGCTCCACAGTGATAATGAAGTGCAGCTGATGCATAAGCCTTCCCTTCCTGGAATACAAGAATTGTCTGTCACCTATTAAATCACCTACAGTACTTTGTGCACCTTCCTGGAATACAAGAATTGTCTGTCACCTATTAAATCACCAAAAACAAGCTTCTTAGGATAGAGCAGTCCACTGGTAAATACTTTTACACAAGTATAACCATTCTTTTGATAAGGGATTGTGCAAAGACAAATAAAAAGTAATTGAAGAACTGGGTGGTTGTGAATCAGACTAATGATGTAGACTCCTCTCCTGACATGGAATGTGACAGCAGAAGGCCTATAAATTATAAGCCGTTTATATTTAAAGAGCCTCCCTAGATACAGAGAGTGTGTGTGTGTGTGTGTGTGTGTGTGTGTGTGTGTGTGTGCAATGTATATAACAATATAAGAGAAAATGTATATAAATATATGCACAGGAAATGTATAATACTTGAACCAAGAAGAAGACAGTTGTCAGTTTAAAATCTGTAATGGGTCTTGAAACCAAGATTGTCACCGAGGACAGTGCAAGGGTCGTGAGGGTCTGACTGAGTGGTACAGCATCCTCTTCCTGCCTTTAACCACCAACTGCTGCACCAGATCAGGCCCCCAAGCATCCAGACCTGCATTCGAGCTCCGGCATACCTCTAGTCTTTTAGGCCAATCAGAAGGCAAGCCACAACTCCAACTCCTGCAGCACTAGTCAGAAGCTACCTGCATCATCCAGCTGCATCCCTAAGCACTTCAAAACACTGATCCCTTAACCAACCTTTTCGTGTGAAGGACCGAGCACAAAAGACACCGTAGGAGTCTGCCAGGAGTCAGCCAGCTGCCAGGGCCTCTGCCCTTCTCATCCCAGGTAAAACTGCATATGCACATTTAATTGCATTGTTCGTGGGAGTATTGTGTGGGGTCCTGGCTGTAATATACTGGAGAAGTGCACTACAGGTTATTGTAAAGCTTATTGCAGAACAGAATTTTGCGCCATAGCTAGTGAACATTTCATTTGTAGGGCTGTTTTGTGCTATGCAGTAGTTAAATCACACAGCTTTACCCAGTCTGGGTAAGCATTACAAGTTAATCTAACTTTTGTTTTCTATGCTGTAGCTAAACACAGCTTCACACTACTTGGATGATGACTGCAGTGTCGTTTAAACTTCTATTTTCCATGAGCCTGCAGCTGCAGGGTGATCACTGTGAGTAAACAAGACATCTGCTTAGTACAGGTCATTATGCTGGGGATGGGGTTCAGAGATAAGGCAGTCAGTTGTGCCAGTGGTGGGGTGCTCTTTAGGGATTTGCTCTAGAGGAGTGGGCACTGCACCATCTGCAGGACCTTGGTGAAGCTCCAGGCTCAGTTGATGGCAGCAAGGGTAGAAATATCTCAGCTTAGTCATCAGCTCAGTAGAGGCCCTGACCCCACATCCCCACTCCCCCAGAGACCCACTGGTCCGTGGGGGTTAAGAATGGTGGGTAGGGAGATGAGGAAGGAAAGCAGAGTTAGCTAGAAGGATGTTGTCCAGCCTCTCACCATCCAGACGGTGAATGGCTTTGCACACCTAGAAGAGGTTCAGGCACCTGACTCTGCTGGGGGGTCTCTGAGACAGTCGTCAGGAAAGAGTGGGACAGCGTGATGGCACCCAATGGAAGCAAGTCTATCAGGAGAGTCTTAGTGGTTGGGGACTCAATGATTAGGTGAGTAGAGAGGGAGGTATAGGTGGGATAGATGGGAGGGGGATGGTCTGGTGCCTTCCTGGGCATCTGCCATCCAGGATCTAGGCAGGATATTGAAGATATTTTTTTATTTATTTAGTTTTTGTTGACCGGGTAAGTGCACTAGACAAATCCTGCCTATTTTCAGGCACGACCCTGGGAAGGGGATACAGATGAATGCCAACTGACCTTGGACCAGATTAAGCTGTTGGTGGTATTTTTAGTGAATGAGGGAAATTTGGCCAGGACACCGGGGTAATTCCCCTACTCTTTTCGATAAGTGCCATGGGATCTTTAACATCTACCTGAACTACCACCAATCCAGGCAGATGGGACCTCGGTTTAACATCTCATCTGAAAGATGGCACCTCAGAAGTGCAGTTCCCCTCTCATGCTGCACTACAGTGTCAGTATGGGATATTAACCCAAGTGCCAGCTGTTGGAACTGAACCCACACCCCTCTGATCTCCCGGCCTCAGAGACGAGTGTGCTACCTACTGAGCCACTGACAATGACATGTGACATGATAGTGGAAAGGGAGCAGAGGAGGTGAAGGTCAGTTGAAATGGTGAAGCAGAACTTCCATAGACTGAGGAAGAGATTGGTGAGACACACAGCTCCCTAGCCTTTTCCAAAGTACTCCCTGTGTGGATCAGAGAAGGGAAGCAGATAAGGAGGGAGGTAACAGGAGTTTAACGGATGGCTTAAAGATTGGTGTATGGTAAGGAGTACCACTATGTGGAGGATTGAAGGGACTTCTGGCTCTTCAAGGGTGATGGTCTTCACCTAAAACCAGAGAGAGCCTGTGCACTGGGGCAGACATGTTACATCTATATCAGGCATTGGAATTGACTGCAGGGGTGAATAGGTCTAGGACAACCTCAATGGTAGGGGAGAGAAAGGGGATCCTAGCTAGTGCTACCACATATCTGGGGCTTATAACAGCACAACACATGCAGTGAAAGCTGTGACCCATACTGGACTAGGTGAAGGAACTTTGCAGAGGGGGAACTCAAAGAGTGCAAACACCAAAAAAAAACAAACACAGGGATAAGAGGACATGGGAAGTGCATGGGTAGTAACAAAATAGGATCAGGGTCAGATGGACAGGGATATGCCTTAATGCCAGAAGCCTAGGTGATAAAGTCAGCAAGCTCCAGGTGCTGATGGCAGACACTGAGGTGAACCTTGTGGCCATAATGGAAACATGGCCTTTGGAAAATAACAACTGCGAACTGACAGTCTCGGGGTACTTGATGTTCAGGAGGGACAGAAGAACAGTTAGAGGGGGGAGGAGTAGCTCTTTTTGTCAAGAAGAACATATTGTAGAGGTGGTGGAAGATGGGTGCATCCGGGGTAGTAATGGGGCAACCGAGTCACTATGGGTACAACTCACAGCATCCTCAGGCAAGAAGTAGTGCTTGGGGGTGACCTATAGACTGCTGGGGCAAGGGGGACAGAGAGCTCAGGGAAGAACTGGAAAGAGTGGTAGCTAAGGAGGAAGTAGTGATGGTGGGAGATCTGAACCTGCTTGACATCAACTGGGATGTTCCAGTGGCCAAGAGCACCAGAAGTCAGGTCTTGCTGGACATGTTCCAAGACTGTCTGCTAGTACAGCTAGTTAAGGAGTGCACCAGGCAGACCACAATTCTTGATGTGATGCTCACCAATACGGAGATAGTATAACCGTGGGAATAAGGGAGCAGTTAGGGAACAGTGACCATAACTTCATTTGGTTTGAACTGGCACTCAGGTCTGGTAAATCACAATCAAGAACTGAAGTCCTTGATTTTAGCAGGGTGGACTTCAATAGGCTGAAGGAGCTGGTCATGGATAACTTAGTTGGGGTGGACAACATAGATGGGGTGGAAGAGAGATGGGGTGCAATTAAGAGAGCCATTCTCAGGGTATCTAAAGTATGCATGGGAACAGCAACCAAAAACAACAAGTTCAAGAGACTGCAGTGGTTCTTGGTAAGGGTCAAGGAAACAGTTAGGGACCCCCAAAAGACCTTCTACAAATTTATAGAAAAGTGGGGGGGAATGGGGATAATTTTTGCTGAAAAATTGTGATGCAAAGAGGGTACTTAGGGAGGCCAAAGCAGACACAGAGCTGAGTATTGCAGAGGGGGTCAAGAGTGGAGAAAAACAGTTCTTCAGGTATATTAGTAAAAAAGGAGAGAAAGGAGGGGGAACTGTAAGGCTAACCAAGGGGGGTTATGGTGATTGAGGCAGACGGGCAAAAGGCCGCGTATCTTAATGAGTACTTTTGCTCAGTTTTTACTAAGGAGTATGGAGGGCTCTTGACAGACAATTACATCAGAATGGCCATCAATGGGGTCCCAGAGATAAGGCAGTAAACATTTACTGTTGACAGGGTCCTAAAAGGGCTGGCAGCCTTAAAGATTGATAAGGTTGCGAGTCCAGATGTGTTGCATCTGATGATACTCAGAGAATTGACAGCAGAGTTAGATGACTCTCTGGTAGCTCTATTCAACAGATCTCTGAGAACAGGGGAGGTTCCAAGGGATTGGAGGGACGTGGATGTAGCTCTGTTCAGTAAGGGGGAGAAGGATGAGACGAGGAACAAGCAAGGAATTACGGACATTTCTGTCTCATCTCTACTGCTGGAAAAATGATGGGTCACTGGTCAAAGAGGCCCTCATAGACTACTTGGAGAGCAATGGGTTCCAGGATAGTAAACAGCATGTATTCATGGCAGGAAGGCCTTGTCAGACTAACCTGATAGTTTTATTTGACTGGTTAAGGAAGGAATTGGATAGGGGCCATGCTGTGGTTCTGCTCTACTTTGCCTTCAGCAAGGCTTTCAACTCAGTGCATCACAAATGCTTGCTGAAGAAGATGGAGAATCTGGGTGCAGTTAAGGTCATTAATTTGTAAACTAGGTAGGTAACTGGCTAAAGGGGAGGCAACAGTGGTCAATAGAGTTAATTCAGATGAGAGGGAGGTCACAAGCAGGGTTCTTCAGGGATCTGTCCTGGGTCCGGTCTTTTCCAACATGGTTATCAGCAGCAGTGCTGAGGGGATACAGGGCAGGCTGGGTCTCTTCACAGATTATACTAAGTTCTGTGTGGGGGGGGTGGATAGTGATGAGAGAATAAAGGAAATGCAGAGAGACTTGCAAAAGCTGGAGGGGTGGTCAAGGGTTTGGTAGGTGAAATTCAGTGCCAAGAAGTATAAGGTTATGAACCAAGGGATCAAGAACCCCAGGATAGAGTACTAGATAGGAGGGTGAGACTAGGTACTGCAGCTGAGGAACGAGAACTTGGAGTTATCATCAGAAACTCCCTAAAGCAATCAGCTCAGACCTGGATGGATTGGTGTACCTGGTGCTGTAAGGTGAAATTCATTCACCAGCTCTCTGATTTACTCACAGATAACGCTCCCTAGACACTTAAAGGGAATTGGGGCTGACAGAACAGTCAGATCACACGGTACTGTAGATGACTGCCCAGACCACTGGTTCAGAGGTCGCGGTTTGAAAGGAATCTTGTGCCAGATCTCAGAAGTGCTGCCTAGTTTGGTGGTGGGAACGAGAATCCACTACAGAGACTTAGCTAGCCTACCGTACGGCACAATCCACAGTAAGTTTACCTTGTGTATTGAAGTAGTGCTTACCTTTGTATTTTGTTCTCCTACCCTACAGCTTGCTCCACAGAGTGTAACTTGTGTGTTTTCCTGTATTTGACACTTGTGCCTGGATTGTAATTTCTTTCCCTTTCCATACAGCTTTAATATTTTTAATTTGTTCCCCTACCCTACAGCTCGTTCCACAGAGTGTTAAACTAGTGATTGCAGTTTGGTTTCTTTTCCACCTGACTGTCCTTAGGTTGCTTGTTGATTTGCTTTCCTCTTGCTTGACACCAGCATGTAATTTCTTTCTAAAATAAGCATACCCGACTTGTTTCTGGGAAACCACACCTGACTGTTTTCTGACAGACAGGCTAACAAAGGGATTGCCTTCCTTCCCTACCCCCTAATCCCACCTACCCACCCTCCGGCTGCTTCACTCTTATAGGGGGATCCCTGACACCACCACTCACTTCCTGCCGGTACTGATTACATCACAGGTCATCCTCGGAACACTGTTTTCCTTTCATTCATGACCTCATACTTCCTCCTACGCATAGGAAGAGCGGGATCAAATAAAACACACACACATACAAAAAATGTTATTTACACCTTTGGTGCACTTGGCCAGCTCTTGCCTTTTTACGTCCTACACAAATCACCTAAGCCATGAATATAGTTGACTGAAGGCACTGTGGCACCCTTTTCAACAGAGAACCTGCTCCAAGAATTGGGCACTGTCAAACGAGATGGATAATTCGCAATCTACACTCTCAGCTCTGCACTGCATGGGCTGAAATATACCTCAGAGCCAGTCTCTGTGCAATGGAACATTTCAGAAATCCGCCACCAGCATAACCGCACACAGCACCACCACTACTACTCCAAAGGACAACCAGACCAGGGAGTTGGCAGACAGTCAACAACCATAAGGCATAATCCACATTACATATCCATGGCATGCAAACACAAATGAAATTGCCACTAAATACATCAAACAGATATTCACTGCTTGCATCCAAGCCCTCAGCAGAGGCAGAGGCACAGAATGAATCAGCTCAAAATCGGACACATATAACAAATGAGCATACATCAAAGGCCAGTCTGCAAAGAAAAACAAAAGACCTTTAGTGATCATTTGGGACTCTATGATAAAGGGAGTAGAGTCTCAACTAAAACAAAATGGTCACTCTGAGGTAGCGGTCAGATGCCTCCTTGGAACATCAGCTTAGAGGGACACTAGCCACATTGAAAAAACTGCACGTAACACGGTTAAGGACACACGCTTCTTGATACATGTAGGAAAAAATTACTTAGCTAGTCAAACTGTCGATGAAACAAAAGCACAGTTAACCATCCTTGAGGATAAATTAACTTCTATTTTGTCCACTATCTCCTTCTCTGAAATTCTGCCTGTATGTGGGACAGGAGGTAGCAGGCAGAAAATAAGAGAGCAAGAGACCACTGAATTAAACACATGGCTTAAGGACTGATGCAAGGAAGAGGGCCATCACTTCACAGGGGACTGGAAGAATTTCTAGGAGTGAGACTTTTTCAGGTTCGATGGCCTACACCTCACGAGGGGACCCATGCACTTGGAAGTTTGAAGTATTTCTCGACCATTTAAACTAGTGGAAGGGGAGAGGGCAACAGAGCTCACTTTGATACCAGAAGTGGAAGTTGCCCTTCCCCCATCACCTACTAGTTTTTTTACAGGCACCTGCCAAGGCACAAAAAGTGAAGCCCAAGCCAAAACAAACAAATGGCAGAATAAAATAAATGACAATGCTAGCAGGCAGCACCAAATCTGGAGGGCACTCTGTCTCAATGCCCGTTGCCTGGTAAATAAGATACCAGACCTCACTGTCTTAATGACAGAGGCAAACCTGGACTGGGTCACTATAAGAGAGACTTGGTTTAATTAAAATTATTCCTGGGATGTTGCTATCTCTGGGTACAATCTGTTCAGAAAAGACTGCAAAGGGAGAAATGGAGGGGGTGTGGCCAGCTACGTATGGGAGGAAATCAAAGCCTGAGGGGTACAGATGGCACACACTGAGAGTTGGACCTGGGTAAAAGTCCCCCATCTGAGTGGGGCTGATCTATAGACCCCCATCTCAGCAAACAGACAAAGACAAAGAACTGATGGAAACCATCCTGACGATGGCCAATAAAGGTGACTTGTTGCTTATCAGAGATTTCAGTCTACCTGACTTTGGTTGGTCCTCCTCCATGGCCTCCTCAGAGAGGAACATGGAATTCCTCAGGGCTCTAAAACAAGCAGAACTAAAACAACTGGTGCAGTTACTCACCAGAGAGGACACAGTCCTGGACCTTGTACTTTCAAACAGTAGCAGGATCACCAACTTCAATGTAGGAGTGCATCTCGGGTCAAGTGACCACAGGTCAGTCTGGCTTACAGTAAATAGAACAAAAGAAACAAATCACACAAAACTGAAGATTACAGATTTCAGGAAGGCTGACTTAGGCAAAATGAAAACATGCATTTAAAACAATCTCAGAGTTGTGACGGGGAAAGAGTGGAGGAAAGTTGGAAGGCCATAAAGGGTGCAGTCAATCTGGCAACAGCAGAATGCATCAAACTTCATCTGCAACAGAGTTGTTGCACAAGGTGGGGTGGAAAGGATGAGAAGGGACTTGGCAAGGTTAGAGGAATGGTCAAATGTATAGCAGCTTAGATTCAATGCTAAGAAGTGCAAGGTAATGCACCTGGGAAACAAAAACCCAGGGGAAGAGTACACAATGGGGTTTGAGATACTAACAACAACAAAAATGGAAAAGGACCAGGAGGTAGTCATATCAGATGACCTAAAGGTGGGCAAACAATGTGAGAGGGCAGTAAGGAGGGCTGTGGGGGATACTGGGATGCATAGGGAGAGGCATCACCAGTAGAAAACAGGAAGTTGTTATCCCTCTGAACAGACAGCTGGTGAGACCCCATCTGAAGTACTGTGTGCAGTTCTGGAGACCCAATCTCCGCAAGGACATAGACAGGATGGAAGCTGACCAGAGGAGGGCAACTAAAATGATGCAGGGTCTGCACCGGAAGACATATTAAGAGAGATTAAAGGAGCTTAATATGTATAGCCTCGAGGAAAGGAGGGAGGGGGGGACATGATAGAAACTTTCAAGTACCTCAAGGGAATCAACAAAGTCCAAGAGGGTAGCATCTTTCAAAAAAAGAGGTGTGAAAGAACAAGGTGGCACTATTTGAAGATAGAGGGGGTGGCTCAGAGGTAATGTAAGGAAGTATTTTTTTCACAGAGAGGGTTGTGGATGCATGGAACGGCCTTCCAGAGGAGGTTGTGGAGTCAAAAACAGTGGTTGAATTCAAACATGCATGGGACAGTCATAAGGCAATTCTAGGGGTTGGGGGTAGGAAGAAGTAGGCTACTGGTTAACTAGGATCTGCAGCTTATCCATTAGGTAGGGAAATGGGCAGACTGGGTGGGCCAAGCGGTCCTTATCTGCTGTCAAAGTATATGTTTCTATGTTAAACAGATTACTAAAACTAAAAGGAGGAGAACCCCTCTTTGGTTTTCTAGAGAAATAGCAGACAGTATAAGGGAAAAAACAACATTCAAGAAGCACAAACAAACAGGGTAGGACAGAGACAGGGAAGAATACAGGGAAAAGCTTAAAGAAACAGGAAAAGCAATCAGGATAGCCAAAGCACAAACAGAAGAGAGAATAGCGAAGGGAGTGAAAAAGGGGGACAAGACCTTGTACAGATATATAAGAGAGAAGAGGAAAACTAAGAGAGGTATTGTTTGGTTAAAGACTAAAGAGGGTCAGAATGTTGAATCTGACAAACTTAAGGCAGAGGTTCTAAATGAATATTTCTGATCAGTCTTCCCAAAAGAGGATCAGGGAACAGGACCAGTACTCAACAAAGGAAACCCCATTAGTGAAGCCGACACAAATCCCTTTACAACAGAAAGTGTCCTAAGAGAATTAAAAAACTTAAAGATTGACAAAGCAATGGGACCTTATGGTATACACCCAAGAATACTAAAAGAGCTCAGAGAGGAACTTGCCAACCAATTATCAGACCTCTTCAGCAAGTCCCTGGAGAGTGGTATAGTACCAGACAACTGGAAAAAAAGCCATGGTAATACCGCTGCACAAAAGTGGGAGTAAGGAAGACACTGGAAACTACTGTCCAGTCAGCTTCACCTCAGTGGTGGGGAAAATCATGGAGACACTACTGAAAGAAAGGATAGTGCAGCATCTGATAGGAACTGGACAACAGGATCCAAAGCAGCATAGCTTCACAGCAGGGAGGTCATGCCAGACAAACATGATTGAGTTCTTTGATTGGGTGAAAAGGACAGTGGATCAGGGGGGAGCAGTGAATATAGGGTATCTGGTCTTTAGTAAGGCGTTCGACTCCATTCCACATAGGAGACTAATAAACAAAGAGGAACACATGGGAGTGGGACATAAAATTGTCAACTGGATTAGTAACTGGCTCCAAGGGAGAACCCAAAGGTGTTGGTAAATGGCATTCAGTGAAGGGAGGGATGAGTGACCAGTGGAGTCCCCCAGGGATCAATGTTGGGGCCAATCCTATTTAACATATTTATCAGTGACATTGCAGATGGTTTACAGGAAAAGGTGTGCCTGTTTGCAGACGAAACCAAGCTCTGCAACAGAGTAGATATGCCAGAGGGGGTCTCTGCAGTGGTCTCTCATTTGCAGAAACTGGAAGAATGGTCAGAACAATGGCAGTTGCAATTCAATGCCAAGAAGTGAAAAGCTATGCATTTGGGGAGAAAAAACCCAGGCAGGAATTACACCCTAGGTAGGGAACAGCTGACAGAAACAAAGATTGAGAGAGATCTAGGAGTACTCATATCTGATGATTTAAAGTCAATCAGGCAATGTGAAAAGGTGGCTCAGAAGGCTAGCAGCATCCTCGGATGCATAGATAAGGTATCATGAGTAGGAAAAGGGAAGTAATGATGCCGCTGTACAGTTCCTTGGTGAGGCAGCATTTGCCACATTGCTTCCAGTTCTGGAGACCACACCTCAAGAGGGATAGGCTCACCTGGAGACAGTGCAGAGGAGAGCTACTAAGATGATGCATGAGTTCCAGAAAGAACTGTATGAATCAAGACTAAACCATCTCGACATGTACTCACTGGATCCTGTGTACCCATATTCTGCATTATGTATACTGTTTTCTTATTGTATCTTATATTTATCTTAACTTCCCAGGTCCACCTTGAAAATGAGTTCACTCAATGGTGTTGATTAACTGAATGATTGATTGGAAAGGAGAAGAGATGGAGGGGATATGATAGAGACTTTTAAATACCTCAGAGGAATCAACTCAGTACAAACACAAGATCTTTCCAGAGAAAACACATCTACATGACCACGGGGGATTAACATGCGTCTGAAGGGAGGTAGTTTCAAAACAAACAGCAGGAAGTTCTTCTTCACTGTAAGGCTGGTGGAGCCCTGCAACAGTCTTCCCTCAGAAATGGTGACATCAAAAACAGTGAGGGAGTTCAAGCTAGCATGGGATAGGCACTGTGGAAATCTAAGGAAGTAAAGAGACTGAGGGGGTTGCCTACACGGGCAGACTAGATGGATCGCATGGTCTCCTTTTGCCAGCACTTTCTTATGTTCTTATGTTCTTAAGTCAGTGCAACAAGGCTAAAAGCAAGGCAAATAGAATGCTTGGATGTACTGGAAGGAATATTGATAGCAGAAAAAGAGAGGTAATACTTTCCCTGTATAGATCCTTGGTGAGGCCACATCTGGAGTACTGTGCCCAGTTCTGGAGTCCTCACCTCAGGAAATATAGGAATAAGCTGGAGACGGTGCAGCACGGGGTAACAAAAATCATTCTAGGCCAGCAGGGCAGATCTTATGAGGAGCCCCTCAAGGCACTGAATGTGTACTCACTGGAGACTAGAAGGGAGCGGGGAAATGCAGAAATCATCAAATTCCTAAAAGGACTTAACAGGGTGGACAGCAGGGAACTATTTAACTTGAATTCTAGCTATGTGGTCATGTGGTCATGAGTGGCAGCTAACAGGAGCGAGGTTCAGGAGGGACGTGAGGATGTACAATTTCACAGAAAAGTGGGGTCATGGAACAGGCTACCAGCTGAGGTGGTGTGTGCAAACAGTTAGTCGTTTGAAGCATGACTGGGACATTCTTTCCTTATGGGGTAGAATCAGTATAATAACAAGCATTTGTCAATGCTGAATGTTTGCTTGCTGATATTAGCACTGCACATGGAGGAGTTAGACAGATTCAGAATAGGAGTGGCAGTGAAGTACTGAACTCACGCCAATCCCACCTCCACCTGCAGAGATGGACAGGCATTGGGGTGTGCCTGTGGGTCATTGCCCATAATGCTCACGGCGTTGCATCTCACCCTATCCTGTAGACACTGACAAGTGTTGAGGTGTGCCTTGAGGTGTTCAGCTTCACAGTCACCCCATTTCATAAGGACATACGCTGAAATGGGTGCAGTACAGGAGGATGGGGTGCAGTTTGGGGCTGAAGAGTGCAAGGCACACCTTGATGCCTGGCACTGGCTTCAGGGTGGGGGTGGGATGACATGAGCATTACAGCCGGTGATCCAAAGTTACACCTCTGATGCCTGTCAGTCTGTACAGGGTGGGACGTCATGGTTAGAAACCCTAATGCCCTGGGCGTGTGTTGGTATTTGCACTACAAATTTTCAATTTGGCCTTTTTGTGACCCCCCCCACCTCATGAAAGCATTTGGGACCTCTTCTCATGAACAGTGGCAGTGTGATTTTGTTAATGTGTCCCGAACTTCGAGTTCCCACAATGTCCGTGCCATTCTATGCCAGATGTGTGAAAACACAGATCAGGCAGGATGTGAAGAATGACAGCTGTACCATCCATAGGGAGATGTAAAGAGATGGCAATGTTGAAAATATGTAGTGAAAATATTAAAAATGCTCAAAGTTCCAAGCATACGTGGAAACTGCGCAACACATGATTGTACCGCAGTCATTTAGTGGAATTATTTCACCAAATTTTCAATGTAGGCATTTTGTGACCTCTGGTCATGATGAACACAGTCACTATGATTTTCTTAATCTGTCCAAAACATTAATTTCCCACAGCGACCGCGCCATTGTGCGCCAGATGTGCAAACGCATATTTTGGGCAGGGTATAAAAATTGATAGCTGTACCATTCATAAGGAGGTGTGGCAAAATGCCAGTGTTGAAAATCTGGAGTGAAAATATTACAAATTTGTGCACTTCCGGGCATACGTGGAAACTGTGCAACACACGCTTATAACACAGTCATTTTATGGATTTTTGTCACCAAATTTTCAACTTAGGCATTTTAAGTCCTCTGCTCATGAACAGTGTCACTATGATTTTCTTAATGTGTCCCAAACACTGATTTCCCACAGCGACCGCAAAAAGCAAATAAATAAATTCTGCGCCGGAAGTGCAAAAACACATTTCGGCCAGGACGTGAAAAATGACAGCTGTACTGTTCATAAGGAGGTGTGGAAAATGCCAATGTTGAAAATCTGGAATGAAAATACTACAAATTTGCAAAGTTATGAACATACTTGGAAACTGCTCAACGCATGCTCATAACACAGCCATTTTATGGACTTTCGTCACCAAATTTTCAACATACTGTAGGCATTTTAGGACCTCTGCTCATGAACAGTGTCACTATGATTTTCTTAATGTGTCCCAAACACTGATTTCCCACAGCGACCGCGCTATTCTGTGCCGGAAGTGTGAAAACATATTTCGGTCAGGATGGGAAAAATGACAACTGCACTGTTCATAAGGAGGTGCGGAAATGCCAGTGTTGAAAATCTGGAGTGAAAATATTACAAATTCGCGAAGGTACGAGCATGCGTGGAAACTGCGCAACACATGCTCATAAAACAGTCATTTTTTGGATTTGTTCCACCAAATTTGCAACATAGGCATTTTGGGAGCCCACCTCATGAGCACTGGCACTGTCGTTTCGTTAATTGATCTGGAAAGGTGATTCCGCACAGTGACCACAAAATCACCTTTCGAGACTGAATAAAACCATGACAGTGGCTGAATTCATGAGGATGGGTCCCAATAACCCCATGTTGAAAATTTGGTGCCAAAATTCCCCAAAATGCCTGCAATATGCACTAAAGTTGAAAAAACCCTATTTATGCCATTATACAGCTTACCTGCATTTCTTCAGTTTGCGGTTGGCTTTGAAGAGTGCAGACGTGTTCCCGGCCCACCGAAGATCGTCGTGCTGGGCTCTGGAGGTAAGTATGGGATGAGGGGGGTGTGGGGAGGCAGAGTGCGCAGAGGGTGGACTCGTGTTGGGGGAGGGGCCACGGACTCAACGAGGGACCGTTTTCTGTTTTACAGGGTTAAAAAAAAAAAAACATTGTGGGACTATTTTTTTTCAGGGACATTGGCATGCTGGGGTGGGCTCCCAGCATGCCGCCTAATGTTTTGGAGGGGGGCTGTGGCGGCCAGGATTAAGCACCCTGTTGGCACATACCAGTGGGAAGGCCATGAGCTGAGGGGATTGGGCACCCCTGGGCAGACAACAAATTGGGGGACATTATACCTATGGGGGAATGGGCTCCCCATTGGCAAATTGAACTGGGAAGGGGGACTGAAGCCGACGGGGATTGGGTGCCCTGTCGGCAAAGAAAGACTGTTGCTGGGGGGGGCACATGATGCCGAGGGGGATTGGGCACCCCCTCGGCATACAACAGAAACTTGGGGGTGTGTACATTATGCCAATGGGGACTGGGCTCCCCATCGGCAAATGAACTGGGTCAGGGGAATGCAGAGGCCAAGGTACTGCCCTGCAATGATGGGTCTCTCCCTCATTGCAGCGGAATGGCTGATGCTGCAATGACGAGGTGGCCCCTGATTGCAGTGGTGAGAACATTTCAAGGTGGTGGCATGCTGGCTGAACTAGTGTCAGCAGCAGTGTGCCACCACATTGGGGAAAGTGGGCCAAGCCTCAAAAGGCACTGGGGGCATTGGCCCCCACAATGCCGCACCCCCAAAACCCCGCTTCTCTCCTGAGCTGTGCCGAAATGTTTCTTACGCATGCGCAAGCAAACATGAAAATGAATATTTTGCCTTAGTTGCTATACCTCCTTGGAATGTTATGCACATATCCTCCCAAGTCATAGTTTACAAAGTTACAATTATTTAATACTTTCCTGTGGAAGGGTGGAGCTGTCCACCAGGCATGTTATAAACTTACACTCCGAAGGGATCAAGGGGGCTTACGCTTCCCTAATCCTTTTCTCCATTACTGTGCCCTACATGATGGTAAATTCTTCCTTTGGGGTCACCCGGATTTACTAAAAGAGGAAACTAGATACATCCCCTTATGGTTGATTATTGAAAAAGAACTATGTTAGGGAGTTGGGACACAACTAAGTAGCCTCCTATACACACATCCATCCCACCTACCCCCCGCCCTAAGGTCCACTTCTCTAGTTTGGTCCCTGAAGGCTCTTAGACAGCTACGTAATTTTTTGGACCAAGACTGGTCGAAACTCGCCAGTCAACCTACAAATAAGCCCACCAGGATGAAGTGCAGCACCGCAGAATTCTGTAGTAGAGTTGCTGCAGCAAACAATGCAATTTCAATGAGAGTTAATCCCTTTTGTCATGCAGTAAACCTGTGACACTATGTTTCATTCTGGCGGGCTTCATTGTATATTAGCCAACCCTAACATTAGGACTGGTTATGGCCCTATACCTATAATTCTTTGTCCACAACTCAGAGACACTGCCTGCAGCTCCCTATTATTAAATGGTACATTTCTTCCCTTCTCCGACATTAAAGATAGTTTTTCACCTCCTCCTTCCTCTAAGTTTCAATATCTCCAAATGAAACATGATATTGTGGTGTATTTTGGTATGAGTCTTGCAAATGATCACCAGATTCCCGAATTTCAGGCATGCCTGGATATTGTAATGCAGCTCCACTTGGCATGCAAATATTACAAATTCTTTCAAGATGTAGATACAATGCATCTCTCAGGGGTTTGTTATTATTGGCAACAAGCTTTATCGATGTCTGATGAGCCGATTGTTTGGAGGCTTATTTGGCGATCTTTATATAAATATATTAAACAAGATCATTATCGCCTCCTCCAACTTAAAGTATTACATAATCTATATTATACACTACATCAGCTGGGTAAGCTCCACTCTCCTGTATGCACTAGATGTTGGAAGGCGGATGGTCAGCTTAAGCACATTCTACGGGACTGTGACAAAATTTCTCCATTTTGGAAGGTTATCAGAATGTCACTGGATCCTTTCCTGGGTCTGGAGAATTATTTTACACCAGAAATTTGTCTAGTGGGCCTCTACCCTCCTGACCTTTTTGTGCCACAGAAAGCCTGCATGGCTCTGATCTCTATAACAGCAAAATTAATTATTGCGCATCACTGGCTAGATGATGTTATACCTTCATATTGTGAGTGGCACCAAGAGATTCTTCAGGCCTTGATGATAGAAAAGCAGATTGCCTCCATCCTCAATCACTTGGAGCATTTCTGTAATAGCTGGGAGGCCTAATACATTTTATTGACCCATCCAGAGAAGCCACTGGAGACACCCTGACTTAGTTTCTGGCTGGTTCCAGAGATACTTATTCCAAGAGATTTCTTGCTCGGTAATTAGATTTAAAGTTGCTATTTCTAGGAGACATCTGTGTCCTGGGGGTGTTATTTTACTAGGGATGGGGGTTGTATATTTAATATTGCATTTTATTTTATTTTATTTGATTTATTTATGTATTTATTGGAATTTATTGTATAATATGTTGATTGTACTGTAGATCTGTTACACTTTGTAATTTACTGTTTCCTCTTTATTCTTCAATGAAGTATATTTAATTTAAAAAGAAAAATGACTGGGACAGAATCAAAGGTATAGTGGTTGCTCAGGGTGTTGGAATGGGGTAGTGAATGGATGGGGGGTAGAGGAAGGGCTAAGACCCTGGGGGAACTGTAGGTCCCAGGTCTATATAGGGAACTTGAGCAGACTGGATGGACCTTGATACTTTTCTGCAGTCATTGTCCACAGCATGTTTCTATGTCTATATTCAGTGCATTATTAGCAGCACTGTATTAAGAAACCAAATAAGTGCAAGCTCATAAATTTGTCTTTCATGTGTATTTTTGAAGTGTCCTTTGAGAACCAGGACAGACAGGGCAGAGGCGGAGTGATCAGAGTAGGAGAAACGTTGTCCCACTGTTTTTTTTTTTTCTCCTTCATGTTATGCCTGTCTGAGTTCATTCAGATTCAAAGGGGTTGTCTGGTTTCCCATACAAAACCTGTATGTAGAAACTTCATGCACTGGATGTAACAGACAACATTCTGGAAGGATCCACATGTATACAGTACAGTTAGTTACTGTACTGAGAAACTTGCCTTCCCGTATTTACTTATTTATTTTATTTATTAGAATTTTGGATAAATACCTTTGAGCCAATGGCTCTTTTACAAAGGTTCCACGTCCATATACAAAGAATAGAAACACAATTTGTGTGAGATTAACAGGCAAGAAGTTTGAATACAACATTCAGTACAGGGTATACATGATCTTAAAGCTACAGGTAATATATTTAACAGTTAGAACAATACAACCAAGCATACATTTAAGAATGATGAGTCACAGCAAACAATATTTACATGAATTAAAGCTTCCAGAAGGGCATTGTCAAAGGGAAAGGTGGAGTGGGAAAATTGAGTTGCTGCCAGTTACGTCAGGTAGCGCAGGAAAGTAGGAAGAGAGAGTGGGCATAGAGGGGTAACTGGGAGGGAGGTAGAAGGAGAAATGGGTGGGAGGCAAGGCTCAGGAAACTTGTGCAACAGTGGGTGGGGTGAACAGATTAGAAAAGGAAGAGGGGAAGGGAGCTGAAGGAGGGTAAGAAAGGAAGGTGGCAGACCAGGGCTAGGGAGAGAGGCAGGGGTATAGAGGGGAGAGGGTGGTGGCAGGCAGAGGTGGGGATAGTAAAGAGGTGCAAAGAACAGGAGCAACTGTCAGGGAGGTTAGGAGAAACAGTCACAGGTGGCTCTGGACACAAGCGTTTGATGTAGCTTGTGTTTGAATGAGCAGAGGGTGCCTAAGTTGGTGAGTTTTCTGCCCAGGGAGTTAAACATCTTAGGGGGCTCTACCTGCAAAACAATGCTGGTCTTGGGCGGTGCGACAGTGGGGAACAGATAGAGAATAGTTGTCAGAGCGTCTTGTATATGCCTTTAAAATGCACAGTCCATTTTCTGGATAGATGGAATTTTGGATGGCATGCTCAAATGTTCTGGATATATGCAATTCTGGATGTATGCACAAAAATTGCTGCCTTCAACAGTGTGCAGAAACATGAGAAATTGAAAGTATTTTATTGAGACTAAAATATCTGTATACAAGAAAACATTATATTTGTAGTGAACAAGGTTTTATCCTGTCTCAGATATGTAGTGCCAGGTGGATTGTTGCTATTTCTTTGCCCATTCAGTCAGCTACTGTACTGACTGAACATATCTGGAGTGCCCTTTTGTGCTCCCCTCAGCATTCCTGGAGTGCCCTTAATTTGTATCCACAGTAGTGCGTGTAGGGAGGTAATGGTCTTACATGAAATCTGACTGGCATAGAGGGTCTCTTCTCCATAAAATAAACATCACAGAGCTAGTATTGCCTAGGCAATCACGGTTCATAGAACAAAGTTATCTTTGATCTTACTATTACTGGACCTGCAGCATTCTCAGTGCGTTTTTTAATAACCCTAATTCTGCACCACAACTGTAGGTTTCTATTCGTGCGGCTATAGTGTCTCACCCACAGGCCAGATATTATTTCTTGATTGAATCAAGAGCACCCTGTTTACTTAACTTGTTCTCTCTCTCGCTTTCTCACTCTCTGCCTCTCTCTCTCTCTCCTCTCTCCCTACTCCCTTTCTCCCCTCTTCCCCTCTCTCTCTTCCCCCCAAACACACAAACTCACACAAACCACACACTTTCTAATGATGTCTACCAGAACATGTTCCCCACTAGCCTCAGCAATTGAAAGTCTTTACAAATGAAATCACTGTGACTTAAAGATTGTGATAAACACATCCAATGTCTGCCTTTATTTTTTTTTTTTACCCAAATGAAAAAGATATTTGTGTTGCAGTCATTTGTTTTTGGGACTGGTGGGGTCAACAGAATGCATACAAATGTTTAAAAACTGCATTGAATATGTTTTTTGAATTGGTATGGTCCCAGCTGCTCTCTCTGCACCACCAAAGATTTATTGTTAGCAGTCCTGAGATCCTGTCTAAAGCAAGTCAGGGACAGGGCTTTCTCAGTAGTGGCACCCTCCATCTGGAGCTCCTTACCATACCACCTAAGGTGTTCTCCCTTGGTGGGGGCATTTAAAAGGGGCCTGAAAAGTTGTCTTTGTGAATTAGCAGCTGCACCACGCACATTGCCGCACCTTGTGCTCGATTCTCATCAGTTGCTCGCACATTTGCGGCACTTTACCACCTTTGTGGTACAAACCTCCTGAAAAGGTCCATAAAGTTAGACCAGCAAAAGCTGATCTAACTCACGCCATGTGGTGCACAGGATCGAGAATACTGATTGCCAGCCAGGGAATGCCACAAGCCCCATATGTAGTGTGTTTGGCGCACCTGGGGTTTGTGGAAGTCTGACTCCTATGAGAATCGGACCCAATATGTTCATCAAAGACATAGGAAAAGGAGTTTGGGGCATGATGTGTCTCTTCACAGATGTCATTAAGCGATGTAGTAAGGTAGACAGCAGTATCACCCTAATCCCCTCCCTGCTGTCTCATGTGTTCACGTGGAAATTTTGCAAAATTTCAAAGAAGCAAAATCAGCATATCTCCAGAATTTTGTTGGTGGGAGATAAATTTCACCCAGCCCAAAATCTAAAGACCCTACCGCTTCTTCTACCTCACTGAGATCTTGTGGGCCATCTGGAACCTCTGACTCAGAAGTGCAGTCATGGTCCTCTATCACAGAGCTTCCAGCTGAGCTGTTGGCCCACAATGGAATACCCTTAGTGGCCTTGCTGATGCCCTCCCCCATCAGGGCTCCAATGCCTGCTCCTCAGGCATCTCTTCATACCTCACTGATGGCCTCAATGTTTGAGCCTTTTGCATTACTTCCTGTGACCCCAGAACCTGAAAATAGCCAACCAAAAGAGAAAAGTGCCCCACATAAAGGGGCATATCATGCTATAATAACTCCCTGGAGGGCAGAGTACTATAATTATTAAAGACACCTCTGGACTTTGGACAGCAAGGGAGTCTGTCATGGCTTACATTACCAAGGGAGGAACCCAGTGTCAAAGTCACCCTGTTCACAGCTAAATGTCAATCTTTGTGGAACCTGCTTTGTCCAGCAGGGATACAGAGATTTCTAGGGGTACCGCCTTCTTCAGGGCCCTCAAAGCAGAAGAAGAAGCCTTAAACAAACTATTCTGTAAACATGGACTTAATGACTTTTCTGACCCAATTCATCTTTGGGAATCCCGAGCCCAGGCCAGATCTATGGTGCTCTAGATGTTTGAGAGGCTCACAGTAATGAAAACCACATTCAACACCTTGACCTGCATGCAGGAAGAACCCTTTACCTAGTAAATAGTTTAAGCTGGGGAACAGCAACCATAGCTCTGGTTTGAATTGACCCTCAGGGCTGGCAAGCCACAATCAAGAACCAAAATCCTTGACTTAAGAAGGGCTGACTTTGATACGATGAAGGAACTGGCCAGGAATAAGTTGGTAGGGGAGAAGGACATAGGTGGGGTGAAGGAGAGATGGAGGTAATTAAGGAAGCCATACTGGAGGCATCTAAAGTAGTCATAAGAACAGTAACAAAGAAAAACAGGTCTAAGAGACCACTATGATTCTCAGCAAGGGTCAGGGAAGCAGTAAGGGTAAAAAATAAGGCCTTCAGCCAGCCCAGTGGTGTGGAGGGCTGAGGCATCATGCCTTACCTCCTGCCACACCAGCGACCCATGTTCTAGGTGCAAGCGGGCTGCCGGGGGGTCGGCTGGGGAGGGCTGCGCATCCAAAGGACAGCTGTCCTCTACTGGGAAGGGGTGGGAATGGAGTCTGCTGTCTGCCTGACCCCAAGTGGTGGCTGGGGATTGGCACAGTGGGTCCATACATAGCGGCGGATGCGGGACAGATGCCCAGTGTGCTGCGTGCCGTAGCATGCGTGGCTCGGCCATTGGCGTCATTGCATGCTACCACACCGTGCTCAGGGAAGAGGAGGAAAAAATGAAGGAGAAAAACAGCCAGCAGGATGAAGCTCAGCCCCTCACAGGCTCCACACACGGCTAGCTGGCACCTTGCTAGTGCAAGAGAGGTTAGTCCAGTGGACGCTGGGGTGACGGGGCAGGAGGGGCTGTATGGAAGGGGGCCAGCAGCAGGAGCAAAAAAAAAAGGAGGGAAAAAAAAGGCCTTCTATAAATACAAGAAAAAGAAGGGGGAGGTAGAATGGGAGTATTATCTACAGAAAAACAGGCAGGCGAAGAGGGACGATAGGGAGGCCAAAGTAAACACATAACAGCGTATCACAGAGGGGTTCAGGAATGGAGAAAAATTGTTATTCAGATAGATTAGTGAAAAAAGGAAAACAGGTGGGGAAATCATAAGGCTAGTTGGGGGAGTAGGTTGAAAGAGGAGGAAGGGCAAAAGGCCATCGTCCTAAATTACTACTTTTGCTCAGTTTTCACTAAGGATTACAGAAGATACATGTCAGAGAGTGGCATCAAAGTGGAAACTAAGGGAATCCTGGAAATGAGACAGCTATTGTTTACCAATGAAAGGGTTCTGAAAGGGCTTGCTGCTCTTAAGATAGATAAGGCCCCAGAACCAGATGGGTTGCATCTGAGGATACTCAGGGAATTAGCAGTGGAGCTTACTGAACTATTAGTATGTCTGTTCAGCAACTCACTTAGATCTGAGGAAGTTCCATGGGATTGGAAGGTGGCAGATGTTGTACCGCTTCATGCGGGGGAGGGGGAATCAACCAGGGAACTACAGGCCTGTTAGTCTAACCTCCATAATAGGGAAGCTGATGGAGTCACTGATCAAAGAGGACCTCATGGACTACCTGGAGAGCAACAGGCTCCAGGACAGCAAACAGCATGGTGTCATGGCAGGAAGATCTTGTCAGACTAACCTGATAGTTTTCTTTGACTGGGTGACAAAGTAATTAGACAAGGACTACGATCTGAATCTCCTCTACTTTTACTTCATTAAGGCTTTTGACTTGGTACCTCACAAATGATTGCTCAAGAAGATAGAAGACCTGGGTACAGCTAAACCAGTTGTGAACTGGGTGGATAACTGACCAGAGGGAAGGCAGCAGAGGATGGTGATCAATGAGATTAAATCAGAGGAGAGGTAGGTTAAGAGTGGGGTTCCCCAGGGATTGATCCTGGGTCTGATCCTCTTCAACATGTTCATTAGTGACATTGGAGAAGGAATCCAGGGCAGGTTGTGTCTCTTCACAGATGACAAAAACCTATGTGGGAGGGTGGATAGTGACGAGGGAAAAAGGGAAATGCAGAGAGACCTACAAAAGTTAGAGGGTGGTCAAAGGTATGGCAATTAAAATTCTATGCTAGAAAGTGGATGGGTTGGAGACAGTGCAGCGCAGAGTAACAAAAATGATTCAGGGCCAGCAAGACAGAGTCTATGGCGCCTTAAGGCACTAAATATGTACTCACTGGAGACCAGAAGGGAGAGGGGAAATATGATAGAGACCTTCAAATTCCTTAAAGGAATTAACAAAGTGAACTGAGGGAGAACTAATTTAGCCTGAATACCAATTCGCGATCACGTAGACATGGATGGAAATTAACAGAAGGTATTCAGGAAAGATGTGAGGAAATACCGCTTTACGGAAAGGGTGGTAGAACCTTGGCACAATCTGTCGGCTGAAGTGGTGGGTGTGAAAACAGTCAGGGGATTCAAGCAGGGCTGGGACACAATGAAGGGAATAGGGGTTACTGGGGGCAACAGAACCAAGGAGGAGACTAGAGAGAGGACAGGGAGAGTTCATACCCTGGAGGAACAGTAGGTTCCGGGATTATAGGGAACTTGGGCATACTGGACGGACCTCTGTTCTTTTTCTGCCATCATTGTCTATGTTTCTATGGTACAAGCTAAAGATTCAGGAGGGAATCCTATGCCACCCACCAGCGCAGTGGTAGCACTACTGCTTGCAGAACCGGTGACCTGGGTTCAGAAGTGACTCAAGGCATAAGAGGCTTGGCTAGGGGAAGAAGAATTGAGCATATGAGGGACTACTCACCTTTTCTGGGGAGGGAACCAGAGCCCAGCATCTGAATGACCCCTAGTAAAGACAGGAATGTGCAATGTGTGTCATGATGTCACTGCATGTCCACACCTCTTCCAGAGAACAGGGAAAACATCTGAGCAGCAGGAAGACACTGGTCTCCTGAATCTGGCAATCCAGGCCCAGTCCTAGTGAAACCAGATCTGGATCGATGGTGGGGGTTGGGGAACCCCACCACCCCTGCTGAGGGGGGAGCCCTGGGGGCAAAGACAGAGCAAAAGGTAAGTCTTGAGGATACTGGGGCATTGGGGCATGGGAGACCAGTACAAGGAGGCTGGTCAGACAGGGAAGAAAGAGTACAAAACAAATAAATAAGGAAGTGAAACACTGCACGAAGACAGAGCCATATGTTTATTATCAAAGGGGTGGCAGAATCAAAAAGAGGCAGCCCCTTTGGGCTGCCTGAAACCAATGAAGGACCAAAAGGGGGGTGGTCCCTCTTGGCACCTGAAGTTGACAAGCAGCCAAATCCCAAACTGTCTCTAATTTCTTGGGCCTCACACAGATGAGTCTGAGCTTTCTCCAGCCACCACCTGCCAGACATCGAAAGATTCCTCACCCAGTCAACCTGTCCTGAAGAGAAGCAGGATGCCGAAGGACCCTGTTTCCAATGCATTAGGTGAGATAAACCCTTTTTTCTTTTCATTATACCAAGTTTATTTTTATAGGTGTGTGAAATAGTCTGCCCAATTGTAATTACTCTTGATTCAGAATGTTGCTCAGTTCGACTTTGATGTGCCCCATTGGGGTTGTTTGAACACGGTATATCTCCCTAGATGGACTGTTAGGGCCCCCTTCCCCCATTCCTTTGAAAATACAAACATTATAAAATATAAAAAACTTTAACTTTAGCCTTTTACAGAACAAAAAAATTTAAAACAACTTTTTAATACTGAGCCCTGCAAGAAGAAAGCTACAACAAGCATTAAGGATGCAATATTTGAAGCAATACCTCATTGTGTTAGAGAGAAAAGGAAGTGCAAAAGAAGAAGGAAACCACTTTGGTTCTCAAAAACAGTAGCAGAAAAGGTCAGAGCCATAAGGCTGGCCTTCAGAAAATATAAGGGAATGCAGTGGGATGAAGATAGGGAGGCATGCCAAACTTCCCTAAGGGAAGCAGGGAAGGCAGTAAGGCAGACAAAGGCCCAAACTTGAGGAAACACTAGCATGAACAGTAGAAGAAGGTGACACAACTTTCTATAGATATATTAGTGAAAGGAGACAGTCCAGAGAGGGTATTGCTAAGATCAAAGGGGATAAGGGGGCGTGTGAGGAGGAGGACCATGTAAAAGCATCTATCCTAAATAGATATTTCTGCTCAGTATTTACTAAAGAGAAGGAAGGGCAGGGCCCACAGCTCAGCACCATGGACACAGGGGGAAGGGAGGTGTGCACTAGTCCCTTCACAAAGGAAAGGGTCCTACAAGAGCTCGATAAGCACAGGGTGGACAAGGCAATGGGACCTGATGGCATACATCTCAGGGTACTAAAGGAGCTAAGAGTGGAACTAGCAGAGCCATTATCAGAACTGTTTAGTGAGTCTCTGAGCACAGGAGGTCCCAGAAGACTGGAGAAGGGCTCATGCAATCCTGCTCTACATGAGTGGTATCAGGGAGGAGGCAGAGAACTACAGACCAGTCAGTCTTACCTCAGTAGTGGGCAAGAATATGGAGGAACTCCTTAAGGAAAGGATAGTACAACACCTGGAATCCATAGGAGCACAGAATCCAAGACAGCATGGGTTTACAACATGAAGGTCCTGTCAAACTAATCTCATAGATTTCTTTGACTGGGTAACCAGAGTGGTGGACCAAGGGTAAGCAGTTTATGTCCCCTACCTTGACTTCAGCAAAGCGTTCGATACTGTTCCACATAGAAGATTGATTAATAAGCTGGGCAGGCTCGGAATGGGTCAGAAGTTGGTCAACTGGGTGGCAAACTGGTTAATGGGCAGAAAGCAGAGAGTGATGATAAATGGTATACAGTCAGAAGAGATGCAAGTCACAAGTGGGGTACCTCAGGGGTCAGTCCTGGGGCCAGTCCTCTTCAATATCTTCATCAGTGACATTGCAGATGGACTGAAGGGTAAGGTTTGTCTGTTTGCAGATGACACCAATATCTGGAACAGAGTAGATGATCCAGATGGGGTGGGCAGAATGAGAAGAGATCTGGATAAACTGGCAAAATGGTAGGAAAAGTGGCAACTGGGGTTTAACGCAAAGAAGTGCAAGATCATGCACATAGGGAAGAGAAACCCTGAAGCCACCAATAGAATGGGAGGGGAGTTGCTGGCAGTCACAAGAGAAGAAAGAGACTTAGGAATCATCATTACAGATGACCTGAAATCATCCAAGCAGACCACTAAAGCAGTAGGTAAGGCTAGGGGGATGTTCGGGTGTTTTAGTAGGGATATCTCAAGTCGGAAGAGGGAGGTAATAATCCCTTTTTACAAGACACTGGTTAGGCCCCATCTGGAGTACTGCATGCAGTACTGGAGGCCACACCTTCACAAGGACATTAACCAAATTGAGGCAGTCCAGAGAAGGGCAACCAAAATGGTGCAGAGACTGCATCAGAAAACCTATGAGGTCAGATTAACAGAGCTCAATATGTATACCCTAGAGTAAAGGAGGGAGAGAGGTGATATGATCAAATCATTCAAACACCTTAAGGGCATTAACAAGGTGAAAGAGTCCAACATGTTTAAATATAAGAAAAATAGCAGGACAAGAGGACACAGCATGAGATTAGAGGGAGGCCGATTAAGGGGTAATGTGAGGAAGTTCTTTTTCGCAGAAAGGGTGGTGGATGCATGGAATGGCCTACCTCAGGAAGTGGTGGATATGAATATAGCGCAGGGCTTCAAACAGGCATGGAATAGACATAAAGGAGCAATACAGATGAGTATGAATAGATAGGCCATTGACAGAGCAAAGGCCGATGGCACATTCATAAGGTAGAAAAAGAAATGGGCAGACTGGATGGGCCTTGCAGTCCTTATCTGCCATCAACTTCTGTGTTTCTATGTTTCTATGTATGTTTCAACACACTCTACTGGCAACATGTGGTAAGACATACTTCTCCACCTTTGCAGAGTGTATCAGTATGAGGCACTGGCTTGGAGCTCTATCTTGCACTTCAGGTAGGATGCTATGGGCTGGGGGAAGGTATGACCATTAAGTCTGAGAACCCCAAGAAAGACCCCACCACTGATTTGCCAAGACTCCAGAGACCTGAAACCCTGATGTTTTTTTCCTTTTGCTGTTTGGGGGATGGGGGTGGGGAGTTAGGGTTGGAAATTCTAACCCCACATTTTCCTACTTTTGTGGTGTTAATTTGAAACCTAACTGGTGCATTAATTAATTTTTTTGCAAATAATAAAAGGTAATGGTTGACTGCTTTTAAATAGAGAAAAATAAGGTGGTGTGTGTTACGAGAATTTATAAAATGGGCAGAGAAAATCCTTCATTTTGATTGGTTATTACCTGTGCATCAAATGTGTTTGATGCACAATTAATAAAAAGTGCCCCAAATCAGGACCACAGTTCAAAACAAAACAAAAAATCAGTATGCTGGTAGAACGTTAGTTTTTCAAAAGCTGCCATTGTTTTTCCTCTCGCTAATGTGGCGCATCTCCGACTTGCTGCCAATCATAGAAACTATGGAGCTGCTTGCTCAGACAGTTGTAAAATCTGAGCAAATGACTCATTAAAACAAATCCTTTTTATTTTGCTGCTGTTTCTCTGAATCGTTGTCTGATCCTGTTGTGCTGCCTTGCTTTTCTGTCATCTGTGTTCAATTAAAGACACAAGGTTTGTGCCTCTGCCAGTTGTCTCTCTACAAGCATATATATTTTATATATTTACATATTTCTATAGTCGCTAATCGTGTTTTGTAACGGATCATCTCTGCCCTGTTCTCTGTCAACCAGTCTCTCTCTCCCCAGTACCCTGCCTGCAGGAAACCTCGCTTTGCTGATGACTGAATGAGCATTTCTTCAGTTTACAGAAGGCAGAGAAAACAGACAGACAGTTTACAGAGGGACAGAAGCACAATGTAAGCCACAAAAACTATGAACATGAATAATGTTTACATTTAGAAAAAATACTTCAAACATTTCTGCTGACATTGTGCTTCTACTTCACTAAGTCCCTGCTCCTGGTGCAGTTATTGCCCACTCTTGCTATGTTGCCATGCTGCCAATGTTTGTGGTTCAATTTAAAAAACAACATTTAAAAAAAAGTAAGACGTAGTTCTCTCTCCTGTCCAGTCTGTCCCACACCAGGAAAAAAAAAACATACCAACTGTGGTTGGGGAGGGGGCAGGGGAAGTGCTCCTAAATCACTGGCAAGAAAACCAAGCCATTACTATTGATGCCACTAGATGACAAACATTGTACAGCATGATATCATTATCTATTAGGAGGAAGTACTATTTTATCATAAATTCTCATAAGAAACTCTCTTTATCTACACATAGACATGTTGTTTCTTACTGTAAAAATTCAAAAAGAAAAGTAGCCCATTTTATAAGCACATTAAGACACTCCAGGGTGTGCATTAAACAGATATTACCACACTTCCAGAGGATGAAGGCACTCAGCCTGCAGCCTCATGCCCCGCTACACCCTGGCCGTGAGGTAATATCTCTTCCATGCACACCCCATCATCTCTTATTGCTTACACATTATATGACTAAGGCCAATAACCCACAGACAGGAACACTTTTCTAAATGTGAAAATCCAGGCTTTTTGATAAGCGTGGATTATCACTACCTGTCAATTACCAGCAGGGGATTATTTCAAACTGAAAGAAAACCATGCTTGTGTCACTAGAGCAAACAGCAGCAGTTTTCCCTCACACTGCTGCCTTTGTGCTTCACTCACTCTCACTTTCAGCTGAGTGAAAATGGCATTGCATGTCATTTCTCCAAATCCCAAGGACAGACAAGTCTTCCTAGAGCAGCAAAAAAATGCAAATGCCTCCAAAAAACATGATGTGGCCACAGGTTAGTTGATGCTTATTTAGAGCACATAGGAGGAAATCGGGAGATTCAGAAAATTCGCAGGAAAAAGGAGCGCGAGCACTGCTGACAGGAATGGATGATTGAAACGGAGCTCCAGACGAAACTCTCAATAAACCTTTTAAAATATCTTAATTTTTGCAGCAGAAGCAATCAGAAAGTGTTAGGCAGGTAGTTTAATCATCATAGGCTCTGGTGAGCAGAAAATCAGTCAGAGAAGTTCACTGTAGGATCACAATACTTTCAAAAATAAATTCTACAGCTTGGCTGAGATGTCCACCGACAACCACAAGCCACACAACAAGACTGCCTATGCGAGGTGGTTCACCACAGCTACAGCCTAAATTGGACATACAAGAAGTGAGAGATATGTTCAAGGGGCTAAAAGTGGACATACTAGATATGAAAACATCAATGGCTGTTTTACACCAGGACATGGAAAAATTGAGGCAGCGCTTTGAAGTATCAGAGGGGAAAGTTAACAAATTACAACGGGACATGGAAAGACTTCAAGATAGCTCAGAATATTATGATAATCTGTTGGTATACATATTGGATTAAATAGATGACTTGGAAAATAGGGGGAGGAGAAATAATTAATGAATTGTTGGAGTTCCTGAGGGCGTGGAAAGGAGAAATATGTCACAGTTCTTACAGAGTTTTCTATCTGAGGTTTTACAGAAAAAGTGGGATTGGCCTCTAGAAACTGAAAGGGCACATCGGTCCCTAGTCCCTAGACTGCAGAAAGGACCCCCCCCCCCAACCTATAAGAGCATACTTCCTGCTTTACTCTGTCAAAGAATAGCTACTGAATCTAGCCAGAGAAAGCAGAATCTGATCTGGAGAGGTGCCAACATTTCCCTATTCCAGGATTTCTCCGTGGAGATTGTGCAGACAGACATATAAAGAAGTTAAACAGCCACTTCAGAAAAAAGGGTCAACTACTTTATGAAATACCCGGCTACCCCAGTGATACCGCCCCCCTCAGGCCCAAATGTGATATGAACAACAGTGGAAATGGTGTGGGATTCGTGGACTCTTATACACTGGACAGTCAACAACTGAGGAACAAAAGACAGTTGGTGGGGAAAAAGCAAAATGGAGCCATTTCGAATAAAACAGAGAGAACACAACAGCATTGGGACCCAACCAACATTCCAACAACACCAACCTGACAACTCAAGCTATGCAGCAAGATGCACAGAAGCAGGAGGAGAGAACAAAATTTCATGTTGCATAATCCAGAACTGGAAACCTCCTTTCTGTGTCCACCATCGATAACCCACACAGCTGCAACCACCAGCCGCTTACCTGTTAGGAAAATTAATACAAAAACTGAAAGGAAGGGATGCACCTTTTCTGAGGAAGACGCAGATCCACTGATCAGGGTATTTCAGGAGCCAGGAGATCAGCTAGGAGCCATAGCAGAAACAGAAGGAAATCTCTCAGTGATTCCACCGCACTCAGCCAATCACAAACTACAATACTACAGGAGAAATTACTACAAGAAGAGGAAATGTTCCTTGAGTGAGCAATTGCAGTTGAACAGGATATCAAGGAAAGGGGCTTCTCCAATCTGAAGTGAGCACTACGACCTCTGAACCTGAGCAGCAGGGTTTAATCAGTCACATGGATGATCAGCACAGTCTTAAGTCAGTTTTTCTTGTTTATCTCTCTAAAGTTCACCCAGTTTTTCATATTTTTGCAGCCTTATTTGCGTAGGGTTAAATATATTTATTTATATTTTTTGGAAGAATCGTTGCAAGTGAGAGGGCAAAGAGTGCTGTGCGAAGAGCAGATGACAATGGAAGTGGATGTATTAACATGCAGGATACTGGAGAGGAAAACTAAGGCCCTGTCCACACTACACTAAAAACTCCCCTCTGTAACATTACAGAGGGTCCAAACCGTTACCGCAATGGTTTGTGTTTACACCTGTAATGTTACAGGAGGTGTTTTCATAACTGTTGTTGAAACCACTTATGAGGTGGTTTCAACAAGGGTTACGGAAACTGTTCTGCCTCTGTAACGTTACCTGCTGCAGTGTGGACACGTGAGCGTGTAGCCCCAGCATTGCCCTCAGTGCAGCGCGGACTACATTGTGGGATAGGGTGCTGACTGTAATGTTACCTGCTGTAGTGTGGACACGTGAGCATCTCGCCCCAGCATTGCCCTCAGAGCAGCGTGGACTGCATTGTGAGATAGAGTGCTGACTGTAATGTTACCTGCTGTAGTGTGGACACGTGAGCGTGTAGCCCCAGCATTGCCCTCAGTGCAGCGCGGACTGCATTGTGGGATAGGGTGCTGACTGTAATGTTACCTGCTGTAGTGTGGACACGTGAGCGTGTAGTCCCAGCATTGCCCTCAGTGCAGCGCGGACTACATTGTGGGATAGGGTGCTGACTGTAACGTTACCAGCTGTAGTGTGGACACGTGAGTGTGTAGCCCAAGCATTGCCCTCAGTGCAACATGAACTGCATTGTGGGATAGGGTGCTGACTGTAATGTTACCTGCTGTAGTGTGGACACGCGAGCGTGTAGCCCCAGCATTGCCCTCAGTGCAACATGGACTGCATTGTGGGATAGGGTGCTGACTGTAACATTACCAGCTGTAGTGTGGACACGTGAGCGTGTAGCCCCAGCATTGCCCTCAGTGCAGCGTGGACTGCATTGTGGGATAGGGTGCTGACTGTAATGTTACCTGCTGTAGTGTGGACATGTGAGCGTGTAGCCCCAGCATTGCCCTCAGTGCAGCATAGAAACATAGAAACATGGAAACATAGAATTTGATGGCAGATAAGGACCGCTTGGCCCACCCAGTCTGCCCATTTCCCTACCTGATGGATAAGCTGCAGATCCTAGTTAACCAGCAGCCTACTTCTTCCTACCCCAACCCCCTAGAATTGCCTTATGACTGTCCCATGCATGGCAGATTCCACCACTGTTTTTGACTCCACAACCTCCTCTGGAAGGCTGTTCCATACATCCACAACCCTCTCTGTGAAAAAATACTTCCTTAAATTACCTCTGAGCCGCCCCCTTCTATCTTCAAATTGTGCCCGCTTGTTCTTGCACACCTCTTTTTTAGAAAGATGCTACCCTCTTGGACTTTGTTGATTCCCTTGAGGTACTTGAAAGTTTCTATCATGTCCCCCCTCTCCCTCCTTTCCTCGAGGCTATACATATCAAGCTCCTTAAGTCTCTCTTCATATGTCTTCCGGTGCAGACCCTGCACCATTTTAGTTGCCCTCCTCTGGACAGCTTCCATCCTGTCTATGTCTTTGCGGAGAATGGGTCTCCAGAACTGCACGCAGTACTCCAGATGTGGTCTCACCAGCTGTCTGTACAGAGGGATAATAACTTCTTGTTTTCTGCTGGTGATGCCTCTCCCTATGCATCCCAGTATCCCCCAGCCCTCCTTGCTGCCCTCTCACATTGCTTGCCCACCTTTAGGTCATCTGATATGACTACCCCCAGGTCCCTTTCCATTTTTGTTGTTGTTAGTATCTCACCCCCATTGTGTACTCTTCCCTGGGTTTTGTTCCCAGGTGCATTACTGCACTCTTAGCATTGAATCTAAGCTGCCATACATTTAACCATTCCTCTAACCTTGCCAAATCCCTTCTCATCTTTCCACCCCACCTTGTGCATCAACTCTGTTGCAGATCTTTGTGTCATCTGCAAAGAGACATACTTTTCCTTCAGTCCCTCTGCAATGTAACTATAAAGACAATGAAGAGGACCGGTCCTAATACTGAACCCTGTGGTACCCCACTGCTAACCCCCCTTTTTTCAGAGTGGATTCCATTTACTATTACTCTCTGTGTCATACTCTATCCAATTCTTTACCCAGGCTGTCATCTTGGGACCCACTGCCAGGCTGGCTAACTTGTACATTAATCTTTTGTGTGGGACTGTGTCAAATGCCTTGCTAAAGTCTAAGTAGGCCATGTCCACAGCCCCTCCCTGATCTACTACTTTGGTCAACCAGTCAAAGAAATCTATCAGATTTGTCTGGCATGACCTTCCGCTGTGAATCCATGCTGCCTTGGGTCCTGTGCCCCTCTGGTCTCTAGTGCTCGACAATTCTTTCCTTCAAAGTGATTCCATCATTTTCCTACCACTGAGGTTAAACTAACAGGTCTGTAGTTTCCTGCTTCTGCCTTGCCCCCACTTTTGTGAAGGGGGAATCACATCGGCCTCCTCCAGTCCTCAGGTACCACCCCATCCTCCCATGATTTGTTAAAGAGGGTAGTCAGCGGTGTCACTAGTTCTATCCTTAGTTCTTTTAGAATTCTGGGATGAATCCCATCAGGCCCCATTGCTTTGTCCACCTTCAGTTTTAAGAGCTCTTTCAGAACTCTTTCTTCTGTAAATGGGCTGGTATCAACTTCTGTATCCAGAGTGTTTCTACTGTTTGTTTTAGATACTTCCCCTGTTCCTTCGTAAATACTGAGCAAAAATATTTGTTTAGTATCTCTGCCTTTCACAGTCACCTCTCTACCCTCCCTCCCTTTATTAAGCCTCACTATCCCTCCCTTGGTCTTCCTTTGCTCCTGATGTACTTATAAAGGTTTTATCCCCTTCTTAACTGAGTTGGATATCTTTTCCTCGGTTTGGGCCTTAGCTGTTCTGACTGCCTTTCCAGCTTCCTTTTGTTTTAACTGATACAGTTCTCTGTCCTGTTCCTTCTGTGATTCCTTGTACTTCCTGAATGCTTTCTTTTCTCTTGAACCTTCACTGCCACTTCCTTTGAGAACCATAGTGGTTTCTTACCTCGTTTTGTTTTGTTTATTTGCTTTACACAAGGCTTGTTACCTCTGTGATGGCAGTTTTATTATTCCCCATTGTTCTTCCCCCTCCTTCCTGCCCATTTGCTAGTGCATTCCTTAGGCACTCACCCATTTTGCAAAGTCAGCCCTCCTAAAATCCAGTACCTTTGTCTTTGTATGGCTTGACTCTATTGCTGTGTTTATTGTGAACCATACTGTTCGATGGTCACTAGTTCCCAGATGGCTACCCACTTCTACATCTGTGATCCTCTCTTCATCTCCGTTTGAGAGAACCAGGTCTAAGATTGCTCCCTCTCGAGTGGGCTCCAATACTAGTTGTCTAAGGCATGCCCCCTGTAGGGCATCTAGAATAACCCCACTCTTAGAAGTGGCTGCTGCAACTGCACTCCAGTTAACATCTGGCATATTCAGATCACCCATCAGCAATATCTCCCCTTTATCTGTCATTCTAAGTATACTTTCTATCATTTCCTTGTCCATTTCCTCCCCCTGAGAGGGGGGTCTGTATACAACCCCTGTGCGGATTGTGGTGCCATTGCCTGCCTCCAAATTGACCCACAGTGCTTCTTCTCCTCCCTGTTTACCCTTTTGTTCTGTTGCTTTGATTTCTTCTCTTATGTAGAGAGCTACCTCCTCCTCTTTACCCTCCTGTCCCTCCTGTAGATAGTGTATCCTGGTATGTTTATGTCCCAGTCATGGTTCTGTGTGTACCATGTTTCTGTGACTGCCACAATATCCAGATCTTCCTCCTCCATCAAGGCCACTAATTCAGGAAGCTTGTTACCCAGATTACGGGCATTGGTACTCATTGCTCTCCATTTTTTGATGGCTTTACCTTCTGTAGCGGCAACCCCCACTGACCTTTCTACCTTGGTATTTTTCTCATTTAGTACCGTGTTTTGTAGGGGGAGGCTGGGATTTTCCTTCTGCTTATCAGTGCTCTCCCCTTGACTAGTTTAAAGGCTTGCCAATGAAGCATTTAAACTCGATTGCCTAAAAGACTTGTTCCCTTCCTGGACAGATGCAGACCATCCTGCCAGTATAGGCTGGTGTCCTCCAGGTGGAACCCCAGTCCCCAATGAAGCCAAACCCCTGTGCTCCACACCATTTTTTCAACCATTTGTTAAACTGCATGGTGCAAAGTACCCTCGCCTCACTCATGCCACTGACAGGCAGCACCTCTGAGAAGGATACTGTGTGTGATACTTGTCTTAAGCCCCTCCCCAACTCTACAAAGTCCTTTTGCACTGCACTAATCTCATGATGAGCCAAGTCATTTGTCCCTA
This sequence comes from Neoceratodus forsteri, assembly GCA_016271365.2. Lineage (NCBI taxonomy): Eukaryota > Metazoa > Chordata > Ceratodontiformes > Ceratodontidae > Neoceratodus > Neoceratodus forsteri. The sequence goes on from CM057454.1 coordinate 1,317,748,718, forward strand.
GGTGGACAATGATGTCCAGCTCAGACTCCCGTGCAACTGTTCTCGTGATCCTAAGGATGCGCTTCCTGTCCCTCCAGCCATGGCACCAGGCAGGCACCTTACTCAGTTTTTCCTGCTCCCCAGTTCTATCCCTAATAATTGAGTCCCCACCAGGAACTGCTTTCTTTCCTGTGGTGCCCTCTGCCTCCTTCCTGAGGGCCTCCCTTGTGACAGTTGTCTGCACCCTCCTTAGTCTCCTCTGCTGGTGCATCCATAGGGGAACTATGCTCCCCCAGAATGGTGTATGGATTGTGGAGTGTAACAACTGACTGGGTGTACCTCTGTTCCACCACCCTTACCCTCCCTGAGTCCACTGTGGTCCAATTGCTGTGCTTTCTTCGCAACCTCTGAGGTAGTGGTGGTGGCTGTGGTGCTCCCTGGATGGGGGAGGTTCCCTTGCCACTGTCCAGTGCGACCTGAAGATGGGCAACTTCCTCCCTCAGGGCAGATAATTGTCTGCAAACAGGGCAGCATCTCAGCCTCCAGAAAGACTCCCGGAAGACTGCTGCCCCACAGCCATTACATTGTACTACTCCCCACATAACTGTCTACCTTGTTTAGTTTTTTTTTGTGTGTGTGTGATTGGTGCGTTATATAGAAATATATGTATTTATATAATGTGTATGCTTATATTGTCAGTGCAGTGTGCTAGACAGGATATGACAGTGATGTGTACCTTGCCCTCTTGAAATGATGTCAGAACCCCAGGTATAAATGAACTATTTCAGGGGTGGGTGGGGTGAGGGGTGGGAAGGGTTGGGCCTAAATTGTGCCCTCACAAAACAATCAGCTAAATGCTCTGACCTACCAATGCGATGAATGCCTTCCTGTCAGCAAGATGCCATACACGACAATTTGTAATACTGCTTCAAACCAATTTGACAGAGAAAATACCCTGCTAATCAAACAGAGAAAAATCCAAACATACAAGTCAGACACAGGTAAACCTCCCAGCCCAAAAGAGCCTGGTGACTTGTGCTCTGAAAACAGTCAGCCCAAACACGCCAGCTGTGCAGAAGAGCAGACACAGAAAACAGTATTTAGCCTATGTGGGTTTAAACTCTTCCTGCACTGAAAACCTTAACACTTGTAACACAAGTAAAGCAAACTCCACCTCCCTCTGTTGATTGAAAGACTGCCTTTCTGATAATTCTAAGTTGCTTATTTCACCCTTCAGTTAGAAGTATCCTCCACCTGAAGAATATTAACTTTCCTAAGGAATCTGCTTCAACCCAAAGACAATTGTAAATTGTAAAGTTCACCTCCTCTGTTGTGAGCACTACTCACTCTCTTGCAAATCTTAAGTCCAGTGTTGCAGCTTGCAGCCAGAGGTAGCTTCACCCAGAAGACTATGAGGTTATCTGATGAGCCTGCTAAAATTAGTACTTTTATCAAGGTCTGTAAGATTCTTCCAGAGCTATTGGCTGTTAAGTAGCTGTGATGTAAGCACTTCCTGACACAGTCTTCCTTGGCCTTATACGGCACACTGAGGTAAACAAAAGAAAAACCAGTTTCCACCCCCTAGGGACTGTCTGGGTCCAATACACAGCCTGTAACTTGCTCTCAATTCAGGGCTTATGACAAATTCTTAACTCACAGTATTACAAATATTGCAATGCAAACAGTCAATCACTAACTCCAATCAAGTCAGAAGGGCAAAAACAGAAAACAGTAAAATCTTAACAATTGTAACAAGTAAAGCAAACTCCACCTCCCTCTGTTGATTGAAAGACTGCCTTTTCTGATAATTCTGAGTTGCTTATTTCACCCTTCAGTTAGAAGTATCCTCCACCTGAAGAATATTAACTTTCCTAAGGAATCTGCTTCAACCCAAAGACAACTGTAAATTGTAAAGTTCACCTCCCTCTGGTGCGGACTACATTGTGGGATAGGGTGCTGACTATAACGTTACCAGCTGTAGTGTGGTCACGTGAGTGTGTAGCCCCAGCATTGCCCTCAGTGCAACATGAACTGCATTGTGGGATAGGGTGCTGACTGTAATGTTACCTGCTGTAGTGTGGACACATGAGCGTGTAGCCCCAGCATTGCCCTCAGTGCAACATGGACTGCATTGTGGGATAGGGTGCTGACTGTAACGTTACCAGCTGTAGTGTGGACACGTGAGCGTGTAGCCCCAGCATTGCCCTTAGTGCAATGCGGACTGCATTGTGGGATAGGGTGCTGACTGTAACGTTACCAGCTGTAGTGTGGACACGTGAGTGTGTAGCCCCAGCATTGCCCTCAGTGCAACATGAACTGCATTGTGGGATAGGGTGCTGACTGTAATGTTACCTGCTGTAGTGTGGACACGTGAGCGTGTAGCCCCAGCATTGCCCTTAGTGCAATGCGGACTGCATTGTGGGATAGGGTGCTGACTGTAACGTTACCAGCTGTAGTGTGGACACATGAGTGTGTAGCCCCAGCATTGCCCTCAGTGCAACATGGACTGCATTGTGGGATAGGGTGCTGACTGTAATGTTACCAGCTGTAGTGTGGACACGTGAGCGTGTAGCCCCAGCATTGTCCTCAGTGTAGCATGGACTGCATTGTGGGATAGGGTGTTGACTGTAACGTTACCTGCTGTAGTGTGGACATGTGAGTGTGTAGCCCCAGCATTGCCCTCAGTGGAGCACGGACTACATTGTGGGATAGGGTGCAGACTGTAACGTTACCAGCTGTAGTGTGGACACGTGAGCATGTAGCCCCAGGATTGCCCTCAGTGCAGCGTGGACTGCATTGTGGGATAGGGTGCCAACCATAATGTTACCAGCTGTAGTGTGGACACATGAGCGTGTAGCCCCAGCATTGCCCTCAGTGCAGCGCGGACTGCATTGTGGGATAGGGTGCCAACCGTAACGTTGCCAACTGTAGTGTGGACACGTGAGCCTGTAGCCCCAGCATTGCCCTCAGTGCAGCACGGACTGCATTGTGGGATAGGGTGCTGACTGTAACGTTACCAGCTGTAGTGTGGACACGTGAGCGTGTAGCCCCAGCATTGCCCTCAGTGCAGCATGGACTGCATTGTGGGATAGGGTGCTGACTGTAACGTTACCAGCTGTAGTGTGGACACGTGAGCGTGTAACCCCAGCATTGCCCTCAGTGCAGCGTGGACTGCACTGTGGGATAGGGAACCCACCATAATGGTCACCCGTCACCCACAATGTGGACCGGCTGTAACAGTTCCGAACCGTTAACCTCATAGTCTTCAGGTGACGCTACCTCTGGCTGCAAGCTGCAACACTGGACATAAGATTTGCAAGAAAGTGAGTAGTGCTCACAACAGAGGGAGGTGAACTTTACAATTTACAATTGTCTTTGGGTTGAAGCAGATTCCTTAGGAAAGTTAATATTCTTCAGGTGGAGGATACTTCTAACTGAAGGGTGAAATAAGCAACTCAGAATTATCAGAAAAGGCAGTCTTTCAATCAACAGAGGGAGGTGGAGTTTACTTTACTTGTGTTACAAGTGTTAAGGTTTTCAGTGCAGGAAGAGTTTAAACCCACATAGGCTAAATACTGTTTTCTGTCTCTGCTCTTCTGCACAGCTGACGTGTTTTGGGGCTGACTGTTTTCAGAGCACAAGTCACCAGGCTCTTTTGGGGCTGGGGAGGTTTACCTGTGTCTGACTTGGATGTTTGGATTTTTCTCTGTTTGATTAGCAGGGTATTTTCTCTGTCAAATTGGTTTGAAGCAGTATTACAAATTGTCGTGTATGGCATCTTGCTGACAGGAAGGCATTCATCGCATTGGTAGGTCAGAGCGTTAGCTGATTGTTTTGTGAGGGCACAGTTTGGCCCAACCCTTCCCACCCCTCATCCACCCCTGGAAATAGTTCATTTATACCTGGGGTTCTGACATCATTTCCTCAAGAGGGCAGGGTACACATCACTGTCATATCCTGTCTAGCACACTGCACTGACCATATAAGCATACACATTATATAAATACATATATTTCTATATAACGCACCAATCACACACACACACACACACACACAAAAAAAAAAAAAACTAAACAAGGTAGACAGTTATGTGGGAAGTAGTACAATGTAATGGCTGTGGGGCAGCAGTCTTCCGGGAGTCATTCTGGAGGCTGAGATGCTGCCCTGTTTGCAGACAATTATCTGCCCTGAGGGAGGAAGTTGCCCATCTTCAGGCCGCACTGGACAGTGGCAAGGAACCTCCCCATCCAGGGAGCACCACAGCCACCACCACTACCTCAGAGGTTGCGAAGAAAGCACAGCAGTTGGACCACAGTGGGCTCAGGGAGGGTAAGGGTGGTGGAACAGAGGTACACCCAGTCAGTTGTTACACCCACAATCCATACACCATTCTGGGGGGATATAGTTCCCCATGGATGCACCCGCAGAGGAGACTAAGGAGGGTGCAGACAACTGTCACAAGGAGGCCCTCAGGAAGGAGGCAGAGGGCACCACAGGGAAAGAAAGCAGCTCCTGGTGGGGGACTCAATTATTAGGGGGATAGAACTGGGGGGAGCAGGGAAAACTGAAGTAAGGTGCCTGCCTGGTGCCATGGCTTGGAGGGACAGGAAGCGCATCCTTAGGATTACGAGAACAGTTGCACAGGAGTCTGAGCTGGACATCATTGTCCACCTAGGGACAAATGACTTGGCTCATCATGAGATTAGTGCAGTGCAAAAGGACTTTATAGAGTTGGGGAGGGGCTTAAGACAAGTAGCACACACAGTATCCTTCTCAGAGGTGCTGCCTGTCAGTGGCATGAGTGAGGCGAGGGTACTTGCACCATGCAGTTTAACAAATGGTTGAAAAAATGTGTGGAGCACAGGGTTTGGCTTCATTGGAGACTGGGGTTCCACCTGGAGGGACACCAGCCTATACTGGCAGGATGGTCTGCATCTGTCCAGGAAGGAACAAGTCTTTTAGCAATCGGTTTAAATGCTTCATTGGCAAGCCTTTAAACTAGTCAAGGGGAGGCACTGAGAAGCAGAAGGAAAATCCCAGCCTCCCCTACAAACAGGGTACTAAATGAGAAAAATACCAAGGTAGAAAGGTCAGTGGGGTTGCTACAGAAGGTAAAGCCATCAAAAATGGAGAGCAATGAGTACCAATGCCCATAGTCTGGGTACAAGCTTCCTGAATTAGTGGCCTTGATGGAGGAGGAAGATCTGACATTGTGGCAGTCACAGAAACATGGTACACACAGAACCATGACTGGGACATAAACATACCAGGATACACTATCTACAGGAGGGACAGGGAGGGTAAAGAGGAGGAGGAGTAGCTTCACATAAGAGAAGAAATCAAAGCAACAGAACAAAAGGGTAAACAGGGAGGAGAAGAAGCACTGTGGGTCAATTTGGAGGCAGGCAATGGCACCACAATCCGCACAGGGGTTGTACAGACCCCTCTCAGGGAAGGAAATGGACAAGGAAATGATAGAAAGTATACTTAGAATGGCAGATAAAGGGGAGATATTGCTGATGGGTGATCTGAATATGCCAGATGTTAACTGGAGTGCAGTTGCAGCAGCCACTTCTAAGAGTGGGGTTATTCTAGATGCCCTACAGGGGCATGCCTTAGACAACTAGTATTGGAGCCCACTCGAGAGGGAGCAATCTTAGACCTGGTTCTCTCAAACGGAGATGAAGAGAGGATCACAGATGTAGAAGTGGGTAGCCATCTGGGAACTAGCTACTATCGAACAGTATGGTTCACAATAAACACAGCAATAGAGTCAGCATACAAAGACAAAGGTACTGGATTTTAGGAGGGCTGACTTTGCTAAAATGGGTGAGTGCTCAAGGAATGCACTAGCAAATGGGCAGGAAGGAGGTGGAAGAACAATGGGGAATAATTAAAACTGCCATCACAGAGGTAACAAGCCTTGTGTAAAGCAATAAACAAAATGAAACGAGGTAAGAAACCACTATGGTTCTCAAAGGAAGTGGCAGTGAAGGTTCAAGAGAAAAGAAAGGACTCAGGAAGTACAAGGAATCACAGAAGGAACAGGACAGAGAATTGTATCAGTTGAAGCAAAAGGAAGCTGGAAAGGCAGTCAGAATAGCAAAGGCCCAAACCGAGGGAAAGATAGCCAACCTGTTAAGAAGGGGATAAAACCTTTTAGGTGGCACATCAGGAGTAAAGGAAGACCCAAGGAGGGATAGTGAGGCTTACGGGAGTGGAGGAGGCAGAGGCACTGTGAAAAGGCAGAGATACTCAAACAAATATTTTGCTCAGTATTTACAAAGGAAGAGGGGAGAGTACCAAAACAAACAGTAGAAACACTCTGGATACAGAAGTTGATACTAGCCTATTTACAGAAGAAAGAGTTCTGAAAGAGCTTTAAAACTGAAGGTGGACAAAGCAATGGGGCCTGATGGATTCATCCCAGAATTCTAAAAGAACTAAGGGTAGAACTAGTGACACCACTGACTACCCTCTTTAACAAATCATGGGAGGATGGGGTGGTACCTGAGGACTGGAGGAGGGCAGATGTGATTCCCTTCACAAAAGTGGGAGCAAGGCAGAAGCAGGAAACTACAGACCTGTTAGTTTAACCTCAGTGGTAGGGAAAATGATGGAATCACTTCTGAAGGAAAGAATTGTCGAGTACCTAGAGGCCAGAGGGGCATGGGACCCAAGGCAGCATGGATTCACAGCGGGAAGGTCATGCCAGACAAATCTAATAGATTTCTTTGACTGGGTGACCAAAGTAGTAGATCAGGGAGGGGCTGTGGACATGGCCTACCTAGACTTTAGCAAGGCATTTGACACAGTCCCACACAAAAGATTAATATACAAGTTAGCCAGCCTGGGAGTGGGTCCCAAGATGACAGTCTGGGTAAAGAATTGGCTAGAGAATAGAACACAGAGAGTAATAGTAAATGGAATCCACTCTGAAAAAAGGGGGGTTAGCAGTGGGGTACCACAGGGTTCAGTATTAGGACCGGTCCTCTTCAATGTCTTTATAAGCGACATTGCAGAGGGACTGGAAGGAAAAGTATGTCTCTTTGCAGATGACACAAAGATCTGCAACAGAGTTGATGCACAAGGTGGGGTGGAAAAGATGAGAAGGGACTTGGCAAGGTTAGAGGAATGGTCAAATGTATGGCAGCTTAGATTCAATGCTAAGAAGTGCAAGGTAATGCACCTGGGAAACAAAAACCCAGGGGAAGAGTACACAATGGGGGGTGAGATACTAACAACAACAAAAATGGAAAGGGACCTGGGGGTAGTCATATCAGATGACCTAAAGGTGGGCAAGCAATGTGAGGGCAGCAAGGAGGGCTGGGGGATACTGAGATACATAGGGAGAGACATCACCAGCAGAAAACAAGAAGTTATTATCCCCTGTACAGACAGCTGGTGAGACCACATCTGAGTACTGCGTGCAGTTCTGAGACCCAATCTCCGCAAAGACATAGACAGGATGGAAGCTGTCCAGAGGAGGGCAACTAAAATGGTGCTGGGTCTGCACCGGAAGACATATGAAAGAGACTTAAGGAGCTTAATATGTATAGCCTCGAGGAAAGGAGGAGAGGGGGACATGATAGAAACTTCAAGTACCTCAAGGGAATCAACAAAGTCCAAGAGGGTAGCATCTTTCAAAAAGAGTGTGCAAGAACAAGGGGCACAATTTGAAGATAGAGAGGCTGCTCAGAGGTAATTTAAGGAAGTATTTTTCACAGAGAGGGTTGTGGATGTATGGAACAGCCTTTCAGAGGGGGTTGTGGAGTCAAAAACAGTGGTGGAATTCAAGCATGCATGGGATAAGGCAATTCTAGGGGGTGGGGGTAGGAAGAAGTAGGCTGCTGGTTAACTAGGATCTGCAGCTTATCCATCAGGTAGGGAAATGGGCAGACTGGGTGGGCCAAGCGGTCCTTATCTGCTGTCAAATTCTATGTTTCTATGTTTCTATGTTTCTATGTTATCATGACGGTTCACTAGCAGTGTGGAGACACTGTAACATTTATCGTCTGTAATGGTCTGAAACCATTACAGGGTTTTAGTGGTGTAATGTGGACAGGGCCTAAGAGGCCCCCCCCCATCACACACACACTTTTTTAGGGTAGACAACATCGAGAGGGAATTACAAGACACAGGTACTTATCCAGCATACATGCTAGCATGACCGGAGTGAATTGCATCTTGTAGCATGTGCAGATTTTGGCAGACTAGTGCAGTAAACAATGAATACATAGAGGACTCAGATGCATGTTGTTTTAAAACGAGTTGCCTGACATCCACATTTAGTTATATAGTGCTACTAGGCATTCTAAGGTTGTCTGGTTACATATAATATATGGGAAAAAAGTGACAAACCGCCTATGAATTGAAACGCATGCAAATTGACTATCAGAGATTTGAAACCTGCTGGTAGGGTCAGAAGGGTTTACAGATGCTGACAAAATTTAACACAGAGAGTGAAATATGCAGGATGAAGTACTCTACTAAGCAGAGGCAAATATCAGCCACCGAGAGGTTTATTTTACATGTCTGTTGGAATGTTAAGGGGGAAGAGGGATCAGGTATATAAAAAATCATTTTATAAAAATAAAAAAAGGGCTGTGTGGTGTTCTAGGTGCAACCAACATACAGTATATAAGTAGGGGACTGGAGATGAGGGTAAAATATTGAATAACATCCAAACTGAACCCACTCGGTACAAGGTAGTATATGTGGGCTGGAACATTACGCAGTGAGTGACAGTTTGTGAGAACAATTAAGACATGGGTCTAGCCGAGACACATTGCATGCTGACTGACTGGTGCACCAACTGATAATCTCTGGGTGAGAAGAGTGTCTATGACATCTGGGGAACTGGATGTCTTAGGCAGATCTCACTATCTACAGAAAGTACATAAGTGCTGAATAAATCAATAAATAAAGAAATTAATTATATAATTAATTATTTAATTAATTAATTAAATAAGCAGGCTTCCTAACAAAAGGTCAGGGGAAAGATGATGATGGGGGGCCAGGAAGCTGGCTCAGCCAAGAAAGACCTCATATTTGACATTTAACACAGGAAAATTTCATATAATGCACCAAAAAGTGGCTGTTCTACTTCTTTTCAGTCATGTTAGACGAGCTGGCAGCTCTCCGTGCATTTTGCATGAGTGGTTCTCTAGGATAATGAGCATCAGGCTCATCGTGTCATGGTTTTTCTTTTAACACCTTTTGACTACAGTTAGTTCCATAGCAGCCTGCTACCTTGAGGAGTTTGGGTTCTGGGTGGCAGTTAGACAATTTCTTACCTTCCCTCTAATCAGCAACAGATTTAGTGGATAACCCATATTTGGAGGGGTTGGGGAGTGGAAAGGGGTATTTTCTTTTAACACTCTTTATGGTAGACAACAGGCTTGTAGTGTGACCTCACTAGGGGGCAGCGTAATTAGTTATACAACCAGATCGATTTATTTAATTATTTTGAAGAAACTTGACCTTCATCTCAGTAGACAAATATTTAACATAGGTTGGAACCTGTCAAAATAAGGAACTATAAGGAGAAGAGAAATGGTTGAATATCCTGAATGGTTTCCTAACAGAACTGTATGCAAAAGTAATGGGTGTTTTGTTATTTTGTGTGGTTGCTGGGGGCTGTTTTTGTTATAGAATTTTATGTCTCAGGACTAAGTGTGATATTTAGTGATCTAGTACCACACAGAGGCTGAATTTTTAAGCTGTCCTGGGTAATACTTGTTACCATAACCCTAATGGTACTGTGTTTGCTGCTTAAATAGATAATAGAAAATAGTTTCTAAGAGAGTAGTAGTCCTTCCAGTTTGAGGTTGTCAGAAGAAGCACTAGCATAAACTGCTGCACATTAGAGTCAAGCACTTCGGTAGTTAGCATTCTTATCCTTTGGCTAGTCTTTTGTTTGAATTTAGGTACTGTAGAACCTTTTGCTAGCTAGCTACAGTGGTAACTGCATCCTTCAACTCTACTTCTACAGTGCAAGGGAACAGCTCCCCCTACTGTTTTGCTTTGGAACTAGCACTATTAGTAACATCCTAAAGGGTATATTTAACCTTCCTAGTTTGACTGTAACCCTTGAGTCATAAAGTCCAATAAACACATTTAGGGATGTGGTAAGATGGGCAAAATCAACCTAAGTATAGGGACATTGAATGTTAAGGGGGTTGGGCTTCCCAATAAAATGGAAAAAAGTGCTTAGCTATTTACAAAAGGAAAAAATAGATATAGCACTTCTACAAGAAACCCACCTAATATATGAGGAGGCTGAAAAGCTAGCAAGATATGGCAATCCTAATAAGAAAGGGAATAGATTTCTTGAAAACAGATCACTATGAAGATCCAGAAGGGAGGTTTCAGATCTTATCAGGGATACTTGAAGGGAGGGAGTTGGCCACGTGCAATATATATGCGCCAACCTCTGGGCAGGCGAGTTTCTTTAGGGACATTAATCTAAGGTTGAGTACGCTGGAGTTCAAGGACATCATACTATGGGAAGATTTTAATGAAACCCTAGATCCAGTAATTGATAGAAGTGGGATACCAACCAAGATTGCAGATACAAGCTCAAGAAAGGCATTGCACTCACTAATTAAAGACCTCGATATGACAGATTCCTGGGAGATTAATCAACCCACAAAGTAGGGATTACACTTTCTACTCCCTTAGGCATTATTCTTATAGCAGCCTAGACATGATCCCGAGGACCAAAACACTTATCCCAGATTTAATATCAGCTAATATTGGGGATCTGTTCTTATCTGACCATGTTATATCTAAAGTGGTACTGGCAATTGGGGGGAGTAAGACAGCCAGGTGGAGATTTAATGTCTCACTGTTACAGAACCCAAATTCCAAACAATAGGTTAACCAAGAGGCCAGGGAGTTTTTTTTAACATCAATGATAATTGAGAGGTAGGGCTGAATTGCCTATGGGATTCATTTAAGGCCTTCATGAGGGGGAGAATCATCAGTTTCTCAGCAATAAAAAGGAAAAAATGTCAAAGGAAATTGTGGAAAAAGAAAATACCCTAGCCACCCTCGAACAAAAATTTAAAAGCAACCCACAAACATACAGACACCTTCTACATCAAATAACAGGGTTGAAATATGAAATCAACAAGATCTACTCTGCCAAAGTAGATCACACTCTTTTTAGGGTGAAGCAATCTTACTGGGAGTCAGGGGAGAAGGCAGGGAAGCTCTTAGCATATACTGTAAGCTTAAAAAGAGAATGATGCAGAATAACATTACGTGCATCAAAAAATCTCAGGGTGACTCATTAATAAACAGTAGTAAAATTTCTAGGGAATTTGAGGAGTTTTACACACAGCTTTATGAAAGCACATTGAAAGGCGGGACAAATGAAATCCAATCTTTCCTGTCCTCGGCACGCCTCTCAAGACTCTCTGACTCAGAGCGAGACCTGCTGGATACCTCTATTAATTGGGAGGAGCTCAATACAGTTGTTCTAGGGTTACCAGCAAATAAAACACCTGGACCAGATAGTTTATCAGGAGAATTTTACAAATCTCTAGAGACAGATAACCAAACATATATTTTTCACGTAATTAAGGAAGCTTTAGAAACTGGGTCTCTCCCAGAATCTATGACACATGCCTATATCTCTTTAATCCCAAAGAAAGACAAAGACCCCAAAACTGTGAAAGCTACAGACCCATATCTCTTCTAAACGCTGATTGCAAAATATTGGCAAAGATATTGGGAAACAGTTTTAAAGGGCTGGTAAACAGACTTTTAGGTGAAAAACTGGTAGGGTTTGTTCCCAACAAAATGGGTATGAAAATGTGAGAAGGCTATGAAACTGCCAATATATGGCAAGTAAGATAAAAGACCCTGTCATAGCCATAACCCTGGATTTTTTCAAGGCCTTTGACTCCTTGAAGTGGGCATATTTATTCCTAGCTTTGAAAAGTTTCAATATAGGTACAAAATTCATATCAGAAGGTAAAACACTTTACACAAATCCAAAGGCGAAAGTGATATCAAATGGCTTTTTATCCAATACCTTTGACCTGCATCAGGGAGTGAGGCAGGGTTGTCCTCTCTCTCCTTGCTTGTTTATTTTGGCTCTGGAACATCTTATACAGACAATTCTGGACAATAAACTTGTAAAAGGGATACAAATTGGGAATCTAAATAACAAAGTCTTTGCATATGCAGACGATATACTGCTCACGGTCTCAAATCCCTTCTCAGCCATTAAACCTTTGAAGGACATTCTGTACACATTTTATATGCTAGCAGGGCTGAAAAACAATTGGAGGAAAACACAGATTATGCCACTTAACAAGACTATGGATACTGATATTACTCTAGGACAAATGGGGAGGAAAATCTGGTGTTAGGAATATATGGCGAACTTAGGAATTAAGATCCCAAGGGATCTGCAAAAGATCTTAGAATTAAATATAACACCACTCTTGCAGGATATAGAGGAGGATTTCAGGAAATGGACCAATTTAAATCAGTCAATATGGAGAAAATAAACTAAATTAAGATGTTAGTGGCACCGATGCTCTTCTTTCTATTCCAGAATATCCCATTTACAAGACCGGGTAGTTTCCTAAAAAAATGTAATGGTTTAGTGAAACATTTCCTATGGGAAGCAGCAACACCAAGGTTATCTGTGAATAAACTGGGAGCCAGCAAGTTTGAGTGGGTTTAGGGTTGCCGCATTGGGGAAAATACCTACTGGCTTTTAGGTTTAAACAGGCAGTCTGGTATTTTACACCAGATAAGGGTGGGATACATCCTTTTTGGTACTGAGTAGAGAAACAGATAACTCATCCCTTTAATATAACAGATCTATTATTCACCAACTGTAACCCACAATTTAAATTACCTGGCTGCATTTCAGACTCCATACAAACTATACAAAAAATTCAGAAGCTACTCAGCATCAAGCAACCTCCTCTTTACCAAACACCATTCTGGAAAAATCCCAGTCTGAGCCAAGAAGATATCGCATAGAAGGACCCAGGGTGGAAGGAGTTAGGTGTGGCAAGGGTAGGGGATCTTCTGGATGAGACAGACACTCTACTGTCCTTCAAAAATTTGAGACAGAAATTCAAATTGCAAAGATTTATTTTTTCTATTTATTTGCAGATATGGCAACTTTTGTCAGAATCTGTACTGGGCCCCAAACTGACGCTGATAGACTCAGGACTCACCCAATGGAATCAATTAACAAAAGTGGTAAGCCTAAGGAAAGGGGTAAGTCTGGGCTACAAACTCTTGCTGGGAAACACAGAACCGAATGTGCTCACTTTATCAGCCAGGCAGAAATGGAAGGGGTAAGTGGGTTTGGACATAACAGAAGCAGGGTTGGCCTCGATGTGGAAAAATGCTTGTGAGGCTAGTAAAGAAATTCGGGGCAGGACAATCCAATTCAGAATTCTACATTACTACTATTACTCCCCACTTAGGTTAGAACAAATAAATGAGTTATCTGCCATAGGGACCCTGTTGGAGATGCCAGCAGAAGCAGGCAAGCCTACTACACGTGCTATGGGATTGTCCAGACATCATTTACTTGTGGAGGTCAGTATGAAACAGCATATAATATCAAAATACCTTTCTGCCCCAAATTTTTGATTCTGGGGATTGATCCAGGGAATGTCTTCAGTAACAAACATCAGAAGGTGGGACCCTGGGAGGTAGCTTTAGTAGTTAAACGAGTGCTATTGTCAAATTGGAAATCAGATGTGGCACCCACAATCCAAGAATTTTATAATAAGCTGGGGAAACCATAAACAATTAATGGATAGCTCATATCTTGGCTTATAAATTTCCAATTTTTGACATCTGGGCACCAATATTAAACAAGCTACAAGTAGAGACTAGAGGGACCATTTGAAGGAATTACAAAATAGGGAAGGGATCTTAAAGAGGATTAGTCAGCTTAGAAGAAACAGTATTGTAGAGAAGTATTAACATTTGCAATCTTACCAAGGTAGAATATTAAGACACAACAGGTGATATATTTTGTATTACTTATTTATTCACTAACTTTGCATTTTCTTGTAAAACAGTAGATACAGATCTGCCTCAGCAAAAGACTACGTATATCATCAGGAAATTTTTATATACAATGACATTTCAAGAGGTACAGTATTATAAATTGTGTAATAAAGTTAAGTACTTCATCATATGTACAATATTTAATCACAAGAAGGCTAAGTTAGAAAAGGAACTGCTTTTATGAAGATCTGTGTGTATATGAAAATTTGGACAATCAAATAAAACTTGTATGAAAAAAAAGAAAATTCAGCTGAAAGCGAGAGTGAGTGAAGCGCGATGGCAGCAGTGTGAGGAAAACTCATGCTGCTGTTTTATTTAGTGCCACTTTCTTATTTTAACTGTGGGATTATTCATATAATATAGAAAAAAAAATGATGGGGAAGTGTGAGTTACAAGGTGACCATTCAATTCCGGGGTTTATGGAACAGCACAATCCACTCAGCCATTGGCCTTGTGGATTGCTATGTTCCATAAATCCCTCAAATGAATTATGAATTATCACCTTGTAACTCACACTTACCTATCGTTTTTTCTATATTTAATACACACCCAAGGTGTGTAATGCTATATAAACACAGGACAAAGCGCAAGGGGTTTATAACAGAATCACACACAGAGGGTGTGTATTAAATTTGAATAACCACACCACCCCGTGCCTTATTTTATACAATTTCTGGGCATCAGTTTTTTTTCCTCATTTTTTCCCTGGTAAAAGGCCCTCTTCCCTTCATTCACTTGTTCTTCACTTGCTTGGTCCACGTCTCACACTTATTTTTAAATATTCATGTAAACTTTAGCTGAATCAGGTTTTAAAAGCATTAACAATACTGTAACCCACCCCCCAAATTGGGGGGGCTCACCTTGAGTGTCTCCATGGGCTTCAGTAATTTACACTGCCTGGCTAGCATTCAGCAAAGGGAAGTTAAACCCATGTACAGTGATGTCTACTGTTCCTGTGCTAGTATGCAGCCTGCCGCTGCGCTGTCCCTCATTAAGAGTTCAGACTGTGGGTGCCGCCCCGGTGGCACTAAGGGTTGAGGCGCTGGATGCCACACCTCGCTCCACACCGGAGACCCGGGTTCAGGAACGAGCCCGGATCATCGGGGGTCGGTAGGGGAGGACTAGGATTGAGTGTCCGACGACAGCTGTCACAGTCCTGGGGAAAGGGGTAGTTGTACGCTGTGCTCTGGCTGACCTTGGGGACGCCCAGAGGCACTGCAGATGCATGAGTGCTAAGTGGGGGGAGAGCACGGCAGATGTCCACATATTGTGCATGGATGACATTTGCAGGTCTGTGCTCCCATCGGAGGGAAAAGGGAGGAAAATGGCAGCATAGTCAGTGGCAGCTTGTTGGCCGCAGCTTCACCGGCTGACGATGCCTGAATAAGGTGTGTGCAGGTACTGGATCCTCACCGGGCGCGGAGGCTTAGGGGGGCCCCTCTTGATGGTTGTAGCTGCATATGCCAGCTGGGAACATCAGCTTCAGGGTCGGCGGTGAAGGAGGAGTGGTGGCTGGATTAACATGGTAGGACTGTTGCTGCAGGTGAGAAAAAAGATGTGATTTAAAAAAAAAAAAAAGACTTCAGACTGTGTATAGTGTACACAGCCTGGGCTGGATCAGAGTGAAACAAAGCACAACCAGCCAGGCAGGACTCTGGTAGTCTCCACTCAGTAGTCACTTAGTAAAGCAGAGGGAGCACTGTTACAATATCGAAATATTTATTTCTAACTCAGTACTGATGTTATTTTAAAGGAGCTTAAATGTGGACTGTTTACTTCTTCAGTATGGTAGCTGCCATGTTTGGACCAGGACATTGCTTTTGCACCAGTCAGAACCCAGGGGCCCTCATGGTGTCCTTATTTTTTTTTTTTCAACTCTTTTTACCACCAATTTCGGCTCGGAGGAACTCTCTCAGTCATCCTCTCCCTGTGCCTGCCCACCTGAGGTCCTCTACAGTCTTGTGCCCTTCTCTCTCCCCCCCCCCACTGCTGGCACCCTCGGTTTAACTCACCCGGGGAGGGTAGCCGGACTCCTTACTTAGGCTCCTTACAAAGCAGACTCTGGCAAGTGGAAGGGGCCTGGGTGAGGGAGAGATGAGGCTTGGCCGAGTCAGACCCAGCGCTGGGCATGGAGGATAGGTGCCATCACCTATCCCTCGAGCCGGTGTTTCCTTTTTCTGTCCTCCCCCCCCTTTCATGCGCACCCCCAATGCTTGGCACATGGCAACCCTGCCAGTGTCGGGCACTCTGTGATGTGCTGCCTGTGCTTCTGTAGTGCCCCTGATCTCCACCAGGGGCTACCGGAGCACCAGGCATTCCCAATGCCCTCCCCCGGGACAGGAGAGCTGCCCACTGGGCACTCAATGTGATCCCTCCCCTGCCGATCCATGGCATCTGAGCTCACTCCTGAACTCGGGTCGCCGGCATGGCTTGAGGAGTGGCGTCCAGTGCCTCAACCCTCAGCACCACTGGGCCGGGCCATGGGGTCCTTATTACAGTGCTTTCTAGGAGATACTGTGATCTTTCCTGCTTGGTGCCTATTTTAACCAAACAGAGCTCCAGGATAGTGACTGACAGTGTGGGCAGTCAACCAGAATATACAATTCCAGGCTCTAGCTGTGGGACTGTTTTGAATAAGGGAGATCAGCTCAAGTTCTCGCAGAGGTGGGAGCCTGTGTGGCATAGCTAAGAGAAAACGTGGGGAAAGGCCTGCTTTGCCTCCTTGTGAGGGACTTGGAATCCTTTGTGGATCACTAGTCTGGACTGCCTCAAGGCAGAGAGAGAGAGAGAAAACATTTCCTCAGCTACTAAGGCTGATCATAGAATCAATCATAGAATCAAGCTTGATGGAAGAAAAGGACCATACCAGCCCATCTAGTCTGCCCTTTTTTTCCCCATACACCTCCCCCTTTCCTGCCATGTTTTGCTGAAAAAAGTGTATGTTGTTGAATTGTCTCATACTATGTGAAATTGCTGTGAGGAGAATTTGCCTCAGAGACTCCTGTACCTACAGTGGAGCATGCAATTCTGAAATTGTCTCCTGATTTATTTACAGATATGAAGGAGACCAGAGATATGTCCCAGCTTAAGTGAGTAAACCGTGAGTGCCATTTGAACTGCACCAGAGACTGAACTGCATGCCCTGGGCCTGTGTCATGGAAGGCCCCAGAGACTGTTGCTGCATATTGCAAGCCATCCTGGCTAAAGACCAACTCAGGGAGTCATCCCATGTGGAGAAAAATCTCAGGTCACGGCTACCTTGTGGGAAAGGCCATGAAGGGGAGGTGAGTGGTGTCGGCCATGGTCCCCATGCTCCAGGCTGGTGAGAAAGAATCCAGGCTGACTACAGCCATCAGTTTTATTGGTCCAGGTACCATGAGTAACCTCAGGGATTTTACCCTGCAACAATCATTAACGCACTTTGTGCCATCTGATTTGCTTCTTAAATTCATGGTGGCGTTTCACTTTGATTACCAGCCATCCAGCTGTGGATTACAATTACTGCATGGTTTAAAAGCGCATAAACCTAACTAAAGCAAGTTTTCTTTATTTAAGGGCTCCAACCAGCTGCAATGCTGGCCTACCCACGGCTACGCTTCAGGCCTGCACCTAATTCTTATCTGGGTACCCAGCAGCTGTTAGGACTGTTTAATGCAGGGTCTAAATGCAATGTTTATTAGTCTAATGCATATCAGCTACCTATTGCAATCTTTCATCTAAATATACACCCCCTCCCTTGTTCAGTTCCTCTAAATAAATCAGATTTACTCTCTGAAGTTAAAACTTGGCTTATGAGCATATTATTACCCACCTTCAAGTTATTGTGTCAGTCAAAAGGTATACTGTTATTGCTGGTAACTTTTCTGTGCAGGTACTCCAGGTGTGTCCTCAGAAGGCAGAACCCTAGCGGGAAGTATGGTATCTGTGAGCATATTATTAGCGCTCACCAATATTTGTACTGTGAATGCCAGATACTGTGTTTTGTGAAACCTATTGTGTAAGGTCACTAGTTGGGGTTGTGGGTAGGTACAACTTCCCAGAGGGTTGTACTAGCTTAAGATCTAAGCCACCCAAATATTATTCTGGGGGGAGTCACCATAATTGTAGTTCTACTGTTGGCCGAGAATCCAGAGTAGCTATCAAATCTGAACCCAGGCCCCTCAACCTGCATTCAGAGAAGCAGGCAGAGGCAGTAGCCCGTTGGGAGGTGGTGCCCTGATTACAGTATGTTTTCTGTTGTATGAACACTCCCATCATACTTCAAGTCCTCCGTACTCAAAAGCCATCCCCATGATTCGTTGCCAAAACTGAACTGCAATGTAATTTTTCTTTTAATTGTAGGACATGGTTTCATGTCTGCAATGTGTGTACAAAGTAAGCTTTTTTTGATTATTTTTGATGTGTCTTAAAGGAACACTGTCAACCCTTTTTGCTTCATATTATTTCTCATTGGAAACCCACATTTTATGACAGCTTATGTTCCCTAAACTTCATTCATGTCGCTGGTTGTTTCATCTGCTTCCTTTTTTAGTGGAACTGAAATGCGTGGTGATGGTGTTATTATGCAATCGCAGTTAGCAGCAACCATCCGAATGTATGTGATATATAGATGTAGATATATTAAATAAAAGTTGGATAAACTTGCTATATGTGGAACTAAACCCTTTGAGCGGAACAACAAAATCATGTCACTTACGCTTCAGTTATGTGGTTTATGGTCTGGCTAGAACCCTCCATAGGTTTATTCACTTGTATACCACACTTATGTCACATTTATTCTATATATACAGTATACTAGCAGTCACACGTGAGCTGACGTGTAGTGTGCTCTTCAACCAATACCCCACCCTTTGGCAGGACCCTATTGTAAACAAGCTGTCCAGCTTAACCATGATATTCCAATAAAACATCTTTCAGTACATACATAATCTGAGTCATTATTCTGTTAACTGGGCTTAATCCTTAAGGGATCGAGTCTATATTATTAATCTCCAGAACCATTCACTTTTCTTGGTTTTCTAATTAGTATCTCCAGTAATATAGTTTGTGATTTATTAACAGAAATGTGTTGAAAGACTATCCTGGCTAGATAGGACTTGGTTGGTCTGAAAGCTTAAGCACTTTGTTCTTTTTTTTAACATCTATCTTGGGTCCAATAAAAGGTATCAAACCATTTGCATCTGTAGCTCTTCTTACAAGGACTAATAAGGCAACTAAACTAAATCTGTTTGTATCCTGGCTACTGTCATTTCCAGATCCCATTCAAAGGCACCCTGTTCTGACAAAGTCCCTGCTCACACTCGACATCTATCCATTTCATTTGCCCTATGTGTGTCTG
Organism: Neoceratodus forsteri; assembly: GCA_016271365.2. NCBI lineage: Eukaryota > Metazoa > Chordata > Ceratodontiformes > Ceratodontidae > Neoceratodus > Neoceratodus forsteri. The sequence continues at coordinate 1,317,768,093 of CM057454.1, forward strand.
TTTCTGTACTTATCAAATGCACATCCTTTGGGATTTCCTGAGCTACATCCTTATCCATTACTGCCTTCCTCCCCCAACCACCAGGCATACATACACACACACACACACACACACACAAACACAAACACACACACACACATGCACACACACACACACACACACTTTGGTGTAAACTTAACCAGCTAATTATGTGGACAGATTTTTGAGTAATTGCTGCACCTGTGAGACAGACATCTATCATTTGGGTCCGTTTCTGTCACATTTTCCTGCAGGCTTACATAAATGGCAGAACTGTGCTGCCACTAGACGTTTATAAAATTGCCCTCCACTTAGTGGTCTGGTCATTAAAGTAATGGCTACACATGAGCATGTTTATATAAAATACTATGGGCCCCTGCCAAGCTCCGCACACATGTCCTCTACACAGGCTGGGACTCGGGAGCAGTGAACACACCATGCTCAGTGCCTGTAGGCTGAAATGTTACTGTTCTTATAAATCGTCTTGGCTTTCTGCCTTCATTAACTCATTCCTTACCAATCCCCATGTTCTACTCCGTCATTTCTACATTTGATATAATCAGCAGTAAGTAACTTTGCTAAATATTCTTGTGTAGAACAGCCCACACACAGCAGACTTTGATTTTTTGTAGAAATTAACAGAGACGTCCGTGTCACTGGGGATGCTAGACACCTTATTGTGACCAGCTCCATTCTGTCAATTATAGATTATGAGCTCCCTGTCTATGCAGCTGCATGTGACACAGTGCTGAACAGAGTGAAGCTGATCTGTAATAAGGCATGCTATTTTGTTCGTGGTGCAGATAACCGCACTTATAGTTGTACCCTTTATACACTCACTACCTTTACCCAGCAGAATAAAGCCCCAGATCTGTTTGCTAAACAAAAAGGTGCTCTTGGGCCCAATTACCCCTGATTTAAACAAGCATTTTTCAATGCTGAATGTTTGCTTGCTGGAACTGGCATTGGTAGTGCAGGAGTTAGAGAGATGCATAATACTGTAGGAATGGCAGCGAAGTATTGAAGTAATGCCAACCCCCCACCCCCACCCTGCAGAAACTGACAGGCATTGGGGGTGGGTCTTTGGGTCATCAGCCATAACACTCATGCCATTCCACCTCACCCCACCCTGCAGACACTGACAGGTGTAGCAGTGTGCCTTGAGGTCTTTGGCCCTTATGCCCACCCCCTTCCATAAGAAAATAAGCTAAGATAGGTGCAGTATAGGAGAATGGGGTGAACATTAGGGCTGAAGACCCCAAAGCACACCTCGATGCCTGTCAGTGGCTGCAGGGTGGGGGTGGAATACTGTAAACATTACAGCCGATGAACCAAGTCACACCCCCAATGCCTGTCAGTCTGTACAGGGTGGGCATTATGGTTGGAAACCATAACGCCTCAGGCATTTGTTGGTATTTTTGCTCCAAATTTTCAACATTGGCTTTTTGGGACCCCACCTCATGAACAGTAGCAGTATCATTTCATTACTCAATCCTAAAAGGTGATTTTGCACAGCGGGTGTGCAATTTGGTGCCACAGGTGCGAAAACACATGTCGGGCAGAATGTGAAAAATGACATCTGTACTGTTCATGAGGAGATATGAAGAAATGGCAATGTTGAAAACCTGGAGTGAAAATATGAAAAAGTGGCGAAGTTAGGAGCATGTGTAGAAACTGTGCAACGCACGCTAGTAACGCAATAATTTTTTGGAATGTTTTCACCAAATTTTCAACATGACCTTTTTGGGACCTACCCTCATGAACAATGGCACTGTGATTTTGTTATTCTGTCCCAAAAGTTGATTTTGCACAGCAACCGCGCCATTCACTGCCACAGGTGCAATAACACATTTGGGGAAGGATGTGAAAAATGACAGCTGTACTGTTCATAATGGGGTGTGAAAAAGTGGCAATGTTGAAAATTTGGTGTAAAAATATAAAAAATTGATGAAGTTATGAGCGTGCATAGAAAGGGTGGGAGAGGACTGAGCATCTGGAGGACAGATCTCTTCTTCTGGGAAGGGCGGCTTGAAAGTCCTGCCAAATCATCACACCAGGTGGAGGCCAAGGGGTGGTGCAGCAAGGACTCCAGCGTAAGAGAGGGAGCCACGGGATCATGTACATGCGAGCACCTCCACACTTGTGCAGTGATGTACATGTCCCGGCAATGATGATGAGAAAAATACAAAATGCCTGGAGGCGACAGGATGAATGGTCGGCCCCTCACAGGCTCCACACCGGTGGTTGGGAGCTGTTCCCACAAGCTAGGGATAGTAGAAGGTAAGTCCACCTGGGGGAGCTGGGTGACGGGGCTGGGGGGGCCGACCGGGAAGGAAGCTGCCGCAGGGAGGAGGAGAAGTACAATAGGAAAAATAAATAAAAGCACTTCAGCATTTTATATTCTGCTTTTCAGAGATGTTTTTTGTTCAGCAGTGTTCTGTAGTTTGCACTTATCTTTTCCTGTTGCAGCATGACATCTGTAGCAGCGCCTGAGTAAGCACTTCTGTTCTTGTATTTCCTTAACAAGCATGAAGTTTCTTTTTCATTTTAAGTATATTTTATTGAATTGTTTTTCAACAAACATATGCAACAAGCACATAAAAACAGACCCAACAACAAGCAAAAACAACAAAACAATACAAATAATGACCCCATTGAAACCCCACCCCGCATCCCCCCTACATGGAGTACGAAGACTGCGACCATGTACGCCAGGGGCTTAAAATGGAAAAATAACAAAAAAGGGTATTATATCCCCTATAAAAAAGGAAGAAAGGCCCAAAATGAAAACTAACCAATCTGTAATAAAGCATGCAATGGTTCTCATGAGGAACGAAAAGCTAACATTTGATTTCAAAGGGAGGCAGTATGTCTTTTGACAGCCAGAACTTGTAAGATTTTAGTATGCCATTCCCGCCATCTAGACAATGACAAAGGATAACCACTTTGGCCATAAGGGCAATCAAAGCCATATAACCCCTCTGAGGGCCAAGGATCTGTGGAGGATACTAACCAATAAGGCAAGTCTCTGGAGCAAAACAGTCCTCCAGCCCCAGGAAGGGATCTACAAGACTTCTGATCTCATTTCAAAAGGGGACCACCTTAGCACAATCTCAGACAATATGCTTCAGGGTACCTTTTGCAAGACCATAATGGGTACACAAAGGTGACATAAGTTTGCCCATCCTGTGAAGCTTCTGGGGTGTAAAATATAAATTATGCATAATATTATGTTGCACCAGATGATACCTGTCCTGCTTGATATATTTATATAAATGTCTCCACACTGTATGACAAGTATGAGGAACCCACTGCAATACCAGTATTTGCTGTCAGTAAAAACACATCCCTGCAGGGATATAAGAGTCCACAGTCTATAAAACCTGGTATAAACCAGACACAGAATGGGGATGAGTGGTGGTAACGATAAGCGTGTCCAAATGATCCCCTGCAAGACTAGTCCAAGGAAGGGGGTCAAAATGGGCAGTAAGGGCATGAGCCAACTGAAAAATATTTGAAAATGGAGATGCTAGGCAAGTTATACATGCACCTGGAGGGTAGCAAAGGGTGATCATCAACTAAAAAGGAGGCAATAGATAATAGCGATAATTGGAGACAAAAAGAAGGTGCAATATGGCAGCCACCGATACAAAAGTTGAGATTTTCCACAGTCGGCTGGGAAACTTCTTTATACCAACAAATACCCAAATAAGAGCCCAGCTAGAGGTGGATATGCAGGGACCAATAAATTGGGTAGGATGTAAAGAAGGAGGCAATTGCAAGGGTTTAATAAAAAGAAGACTGTTAGGCTGCAGTCCTACAGTCCGACATAAAGCCTGCTCAATGTGGAGCCTTTTCAGAACATAGCCCTCCTCTGGGCAGCTATGAAGATTACTGCCCCATCACAGATATTTGCTACAAAGATAAGCACAATAATAAAGAAAGACGTCATGGATGCTCTGGCCACCTAAGTGCTGAGGGGCTGTTAATTTGAAATAAGACCTGTGTACCAACCTCCCCCACCAGAGAAAATCATTAATCAAACTCTGAAGATGGCAGAAACAACTTTTAGTGAGAAAAATATTCATTATGCTGAGGGGATAAAGGAGATGTGGCAAAAGATTCATTTTATTAACATTAATACAGCCCCAAAGGGTCAAGGGAAGTGTTGACTACCACTGCAGGTCCGGTTTAATAGTAGTAAAAAGTGGATCCAGATTAAGGTGACGTAGGTCAGAGGGATGCCTGGAAATCTTAATACCTAAAAAGGTAAGAGTGCACGGCTCTCGAAACAGACCCACATCTATTATAGCCTGCTATGAAAGCAGAGGGTTTAAGGCTAAGACTTTTGTCTTACTTACATTTAGTTTATAAGCGGAGAGCTCTGAAAACCTAGCAATTTCTGCCAAGGCCGCTGGAATCGATACCACGGAGGTCCTCGACAAGTAGCAACAAATCAGCAGCATACGCGGAGATCTTGTAATGGTTGCCCCTTACCAAAATTCTTTTAATTGAAGGGTTATTTTTCAAACTATATATTAAAGGTGCCATAAAAAGATTGAAAAGTATATGTGACAAGGGGCATCCCTGTCGAGTGCCGTGTTTTAGATAAATGGTATCGGAGAGCACACCGTTACACCACATTTGTGTGGTGGGACATTGATAAAGAACCCCACTCCACTTAAGAAAGTCATCAGGAAAACCAATCTTGCACAACACCACAAACAAACAAGGCCAGGAGACCTTATCAAAGGCCTTCTCCTGCATCCAGGGAGGTCAGGGCTTCGGGGGTTCCTGCTCTCCTTGGACACAAGAATCAGACAGTGTCGCCTACACAGATGGTCACTGGATACCCTGCTCCTCATAAAACCGACCTGCTCTCCCCAAATCCGTCCCACCCCCTAAAAAGCCTGCTAGCCAAAACTTTCACAAGAATTTTAAAGTCCGAGTTGATCAGGGAGATAGGCCAGTAACTTTCAGGTAAAAGTTCAATTTTACACAGTTTGAGAAGCAAGGTAATCTATGCTTCAGCTAACGAGATCTTGAGGAAAAATACAGCAGAAAAAAGATGGCTAAACATATCAGTCAAAAAAGGGGAAAGTTCAGTGGAGCAGGCCTTGTAAACTCTATTTATAACACTGTCCAGCCCAGGAGCTTTGTCCAGTGGAAGCCGATGTATGGCTTGCTGAACCTCATATTGAGTGGTAGTAGCCATAAGTAACTCCCCTTGACCATTTGAAAGAGAGGGGTGATCTAAACTATTGAGATAAGCTAAGATTTTTCTGGCAGGGTAGGGTGGCAGCCACAGCACAATGTAAGGCGCCTTAAAAAGCCCCAAAAACTGCAGCAATCTACCTAGGTTTAGTAATGACAGAGGAGCTCGAACAAGGCTGAACACCTTGAATGACTTACTCTGCCTCCTGCAGACGAAGCTGGAGGGCTAACAGCTTTCCAGCTTTTTCCACTGAGTCCAGGTGTCTAACTTTATTCTGAAAAATGGCAAGTTCTGCACACTCCACCAAAATCCCAGCATACTGAGCATGAAAGTTATTCAAACATGACCGGACAGCTCAGGGAGTAGCCGAGCTAAGTGAACTTTCAAGTTGCTGAATATTAGTCAGTAACCGTTCAGTGTATTCTGCCTGGGCCTTGTGACTTTCTATCACTAGCCGAATGCACTGACCCCTAATGGAGAACTTAGCCACTCCCCAAAGGACATCTAGGGATTGGATAGAACCCTGGTTATGAGCAAAGAAATAATGGATAAACCCCTTAAGTCTATGAAGGGTAACAGGGTCTTTCAAAAGGTGAGAATTTAATCTCCAGACCTTATCCTTGTCCACGCTCAGAGTGCCACAATGTTGCAAATGAACTGACAAGTGAAGGCATGAAGTTTCTACCTACAACAGTGACATTGTCTGCTCTCTCTCACCATCCAGTGTGGAAAATTTCAGGCTATTTTCTAGAAAATAGGGACTTGGAAAAAATAAGCTGCTTCCTGAAATTAGCTGAGGAAAATTTGCAGAAGAAAGGTTCTTGTGTGGATTTCAGATTTTCGCACACACACACACACACCTGCAAATAAGTATAAAATGGATAGAAGTCTGACAGGTTAAGAACTAGTGATGGGTGAGGCAGCTGGGGCCCATTTCAAATTCAAGCCTGGATCTCCAAGGAATCTGGTGCAGATAATCCCAGCCAAGCCACATCAGCGTTTCTCAGAGGGTGTACGGATCTGAAGCCTAGCTGGGTCACAACACAAGTCAAAGTTTAGCCAGCCTCCCCAACCCCGTGACTCTGTTCCAGGTCAGTTCTGGAGTGGCTCAGATCTCTGAGAATTTTACTCAGACAATCCAAGCCACCTCAAGAAGAGAGAAGGGAACTGAATCCGAATCAGTTTACCAGGTTCTACTAACAGTCCCCCAACTAATATACAGTTTTGTCACAGTGATTATAAACTTCATAGAAAAATGTCTAGTTTTCCTTTTTTGAAGCCATACTGTATGCATAACAAGACACCCCGGAGCATACCTCTCTACCTTTTGTCACTGAAATGAGGGACATGGACACTCAAAATGAAGGGACAATGAGGGACATGGACTCTCGTAATGAGGTGCACATTCTCAAATATGGAGATACAAGCTCAGAACTCTGTAGAAACCGTTGTGTTCATTTGTTCCGAGTTTATTTTGATTTAGCATCATAGAATATTATGAATTTTTGCTTCAAAGCCTGATTTACAGCACAGTTTCTATGTGGGCAGCACCTTTTTCATGAAGACAAATGAGGGATTGAGTAATTTTGAAGGGTAAAATGAGCAATGTCCCTTGCACAGTTGAGGTGCATGTCCTGGAACATATAATGATTGTGAATAATGGCACTCCCCAGGGCTATTGAAAGGTATTTGGCTTCACCTCATGCCTACCAACATGTCCAAGGAATGTAACAATGAAATGAAGCACATGCTGTCATTATTCCTTAAATTCATAAAATGAGACAGGAAATCACTGTATTCTGATTGGTCAGAAGCTGTATAATGTCACTGTACTACCAAACAAGAATTTGTCAGTGCTGATTGTTTGTTTATATGCTGTTGTACTGGGTCCTACATATATTTACCAAGGATAGAGCAGATGAGATGTGATATATGTCATTGGCAATGGGGTCCTGATTTTACACAGTGTTATACTGCATTTACCCAGTATAGTAGAGGTGAGATGTGATATCTTGTTTTTTAATGAGGTCCTGCTTTTTTAATGTATTTTTCTAGGACAGATCATCTTAGATGCAACATTTCCTTTTCAGTGGTGTTCTGCTGTAGGGTATTGTTTTTACACAGTTTGGCAGTATATTTACCCAGGATAACGCAGTTGAGATGCAGTTTTTTATTTTCAATGGTGTCTTGCTTTGACACATTTTTGTACTGTATTTATCCAGGATAGCACAGCTCAGTTGCTATCTTGTTTTCAGGGGGGGATCCTGCTTTTCCTAAATGTTGTACTGTATTTACCCAGGACAGCACAACCCAGATGCAATATCTCATTTTAGACGGGGCCCTGCTTTCACTTATTTTTATAATGTATTTACCAAGAATAGCCCAGTTGAAAGGCAAGTTGCATTTTCAGTAGGGTCCAGATTTTGCTGTGTTTTTTTTCCAGGACAGAGCAGCACAGATGCATAGTTTAGTGTGGGCTCTGCTGTACTAGGAACCTGCTTTTACACATTTTTTTTAAACTAAATATTTAGCCAGAGTACACCAGATGAGATTCAATATCTCATTTTCAGTGGTATCCTGCTTTTACACATCTTCAGATTGTTTTTGCCCAGGATAGGTTAGCTGAGAGGCAATATCTAATTGGGGAGGCAGGGCCGTTAGTACAGTGGCTAAAGAGCAGGTAGGTACTTAAATGGGGTGTGTTTCAGTCCAGTTTTGTATCCAATACTAATGAAATACAAACCTGAAACTTGTGCCCTGTGTGGTTTCTTTTAATCACTAGATCTGTTGGTGAGCTATATGACAACCTTCATATAAGCAGAAACTGGAACTGGGAAAAAACTGATTAGATGCACTTTGAAGCCCAAGTCACAGAGTGTTGTCACTTACTAAGCTGACACAAGTTTCATATGCTAGAGAGTAGTGCGGCTGCACATATTGGCAGACGACTGGACAGCCTGCTCGTCCACATGTCAGTCAGATGATCAGCAACTCATAATTTCCATTCATGAGGAACAGCTGTTGCCAGAACAGCTGATTTCTGACAGAGAATTATCAAATCTCATCTTTGAATTACTAACCAAATATAAAAAACACTTCAGGCACAGTGTATTTTTTTAAAAATCCCCTTCCTATCTATTCCTGCCACACTTCATTCATTGTGAAAAATTATTTTATTAACTGTTTCTTTTTTTTTTAAGGAAATGTATGTGTAGACTGTGCAGGCACTGTAGCCTGAGTGCAGTTTGGGTAGATGCTGGAAGTGATAAAACCACCCTCTTAACCTTCTCGCAATGTGTTACATAATATAATTAATCATATTAGACCTAAAAAGACATGTGGCTGCTCACATTTTTCCAAACTTGCTTTTCACCCTTTTATAAAACATGCACAAGATACTGTCACTCTCTGTTAGTGCGTGTCTGTCAGTTAGGACAACTCCTGTCCTCCAAACTCTCCTACATGAGACACTAAGACTCAATGTGCAGCTACCATGTCTCTTGAGAAAAAAACAGCTCCCTCCAAAATGAACCAGAGTTAAGCATACATTCTGCACTAAACACACAGAAATGTCTTTATCCAGTTGATCATTATAGTAACAAGCATGCCTAGAAAAATTACCTTTTTTTAATTCAGAAGCCATATTTGCTAATTGGTTGGGGATTTGGGAGGGTATCCTAACTGACCGATGAGTATTAACAGAGCATGACAGGATCTTTTGTGGTTTCTTATAAAACATAGAAAAGCTAGCTTGAAAATTGTGAGCTGTTACATAAGCAATAACCCACAACAAGTTGTGGGGTTATTGGGGTTTAATCGACACCCTGGGTTCATTGTGAGGCATGAGGCACAGGCCGAGTGCCCTCACAGCACCCAGGATGTTGATTAATCCCTAGTAACCCCACACCCTGGAGTGGGATATTGTGCTTATAACACAGGGTTGCCACACTGTAAAAAAAAACAAAAGAAAAGTCATATACAATGATGAAAAAGCATGGATGTTAAGAAGTATCCTTCCACACACAAAGTAGTCTCACTGTTTCAGTGCCCCTGCAGTGTAATAAGGCAAACATACCTGTCTGTACGGTCCAGCTCTGGGACACACACACACACACACACACATATGACAGCTTAATCTGGTTCAAGGTCATTCGGCATTCATCTGTATCCCCCTCCCCTGGGTCGTGCCTGGAAATAGGCAGGATTTGTCTAGTGCACTTACCCGGTCAATAAAAACTGAAAAAAAAATAGGAAAGACGGTGCGATCAGGAAATATGGGCAGTACATGCACCGACTTGCAAAGATTAATGGACGGCCACGGAAGAAAGAGGTGGCAAGCAGAGTACCAACGTGATGGGCCTGAGTATGGGCGTTACACATTTCCAAATGGCAAGCAAGTCGACATTTGGGTGAGGGCTGTAGTAACAGCATATGCCGCAGTACGGGGCTGCCTCTGTTTTGAGACAGTGGTTAAAGTGTATGGGACTGGCTATGTTCCTAATTTAAAGAGCAGCTGAAGCCTTCAGTATAACTTAAAACATAATATTTAGACACAGTTCAGATTATATTTCACATTTGTTTCGTATTTTTCCTCCCCATTATTTTAATACTGAGACCAGTTGCATGAAAACAGGATCTCTGCTCCTGAAGAGTTCATCTAGTCCTGTTGCCTTCTCCCCACCTGAGGTCATAATGCACTGCGTGTGACATCACAATTACTCCCATGGCAACAGAGTGTGATGTCACAACAGAGGATTATGACATGAAGTAGGGAGTAAGCAATAGAGGCAGATGAACTCTAGTGGATAAAGATCATGTATTCATGCAAATTTCCTCTGTAATATAAGATGGGGTGAAGAAATCTACAGAATATATTTGAAATGCAAGCTAAATTGTACCTAATTAGGTTTTTCAATGTTTTCTTTGAGGCGTCAGCAGCTCTTTAACACATATTATAAAAGGGCTAGAAAAAATCTAGAAATTTCATTGGCCGAGAGATAGGAAAGGGGAAACTGCTTAACCAGGAAAGGCACACTAAGCCAGAACTTGTTTCCAGGTGCGACCTGGGAGAATAAGGAAGTTAAAGGACTTTCTCAGGGTCACACAGAATGTGAGTGGGGGCTGATGGGATTCAAACCCAGGTCTCCAGGTTTGCAGCTCAGTGCCCTTAACCACTACAATATACTGCCTCCATAAATGTCACCTGACTGTACATTAAAGCTCTATAAACATATGGTCAGATGCCAAATCTCATTTTCCTCCCACCAAAAAAACTACTTAGAGCCATTTTATAAGTGTAATAAGCCCATCCAGGGTGTGCATCATAGGATTGTAATGCACTTCCCAGGGGTGTAAGAACACTTGGCCTTCAGCATTGTTCCTTACTACACCCATGGGGCATACATCAAAATCCTAAAATTCACAGCCTGTCGTGGCTTACTACTTACTTACTGAACTGAGTTCTCTGAGTCTCTGCATGCGCTGTGCACATTAGCAAATGGCAAGATTAACTGAGCAAGTCAGGCGGGATGTGTTACTAGTTTTGTACACACCTTACTTGCTCGCTCTCTCTCTCTCTCTCTCTCTCTCTCTCTCTCTCTCTCTCTCAAGCATGCATGGTGACTTATTGTCTTGGGTGGGGTGCGGAAGATTTCCACACTACTGTAAATACACAGTGTCACACACTGAACTCATTTTGGGGGGGTGCAAAGGAAGGACACGCTTCAGAGGACAAATAACATGAAAAACACACTGTCACTTGCTGTCAAATCGATACAGAAGAGCAAAGGCTGCATACGCACGAGGATGTGGTGCTTACATGGTCGGTGTATCTCTGGCTCTGTACATTTACTCTCTCTCTCTCTCTCTCTCACTCTGTGCCACTGTGACACAAACCAGACCCTGGAATCTGCTGCTGTCACTGTGTGCCTCCAACTGAAAGGCTACATCAGGTAACAGTGGGGATGGATGGCACGGACAGCGAACAGCCACCAAGGCCAAAGGGTTGGGGGGGGGGAATTCAGCAGGAGGGACGGGAGGGGAAACAAGCCAGCGGGCATATCAATCTGCATGTGTTTCACTTCATTAATGGCTACTGTTCAGTTCCAGTTTCACAAGTACATAACGAAGCCCACACTGCCCACTGAGACTGGTGCTTCACCATTCACAACAACTGTGCATATATCATGGATTAATGAACAGTCACCTGATGCTGTTTCATCAGTGATGTGACTACATTTTAGTACCCAACGTTATAATTTTTTTTATCTTCTGCCATATAAGATGCAACACATTGTGAGAAGGTTTGTTTAGAAGAGGGGTTGAGTGAAACATAACATAGAAACATAGAATTTGACGGCAGATAAGGACCGCTTGGCCCACCCAGTCTGCCCATTTCCCTGCCTACTGGATAAGCTGCAGATCCTAGTTAACCAGCAGCCTACTTTTTCCTACCCCCATCCCCTAGAATTGCCTTATGACTGCCCCATGCATGCTTGAATTCCACCACTGTTTTTGACTCCACAACCTCCTACGGAAGGCCATTCCATGCATCCAAAACCCTCTCTGTGAAAAATACTTCTTAAATTACCTCTGAGCCGCCCCCTCTATCTTCAAATTGTGTGCCCCTTGTTCTTGCACACCTCTTTTTTGAAAGATCTTTCCCTCTTGGACTTTGTTGATTCCCTTGAGGTACTTGAGGTTTCTATCATGTCCCCTCTACCTCCTTTCCTCGAGGCTATACGTATTAAGCTTCTTTAGTCTCTCTACATATGTCTTCCGGTGTAGACCCTGCACCATTTTAGTTGCCCTCCTCTGGACAGCTTCCATCCTGTCTATGTCTTTACGAAGACTGGGTCTCCAGAACTGCACGCAGTACTCCAGATGGGGTCTGACCAGCTGTCTGTACAGAGGGATAATAACTTCCTGTTTTCTACTGGTGATGCCTCTCCCTATGCATCCCAATATCCCCCCAGCCCTCATTGCTGCCCTCTCACATTGCTTGCCCACCTTTAGGTCATCTGATATGACTACCCCAGGTCCCTTTCCATTTTTGTTGTCGTTAGTATCTCACCCCCCATTGTGTACTCTTCCCCTGGGTTTTTGTTTCCCAGGTGCATTACCTTGCACTTCCTAGCACTGAATCTAAGCTGCCATACATTTGACCATTCTTCTAACTGTGCCAAGTCCCCTTTTCATCCTTTCCACCCCACCTTGTGCATCAATTCTGTTGCAGATCTTTGTGTCATCTGCAAAGAGACATACTTTTCCTTCCAGTCCCTCTGCAATGTCACTTATAAAGATACTGAAGATGACTGGTCCTAATACTGAACCCTGCGGTACCCCACTAGTAACCCCCCTTTCATCAGAGTGGACTCCATTTACTATTACTCTCTGTGTCCTATTTTCCAGCCAATCTTTTACCCAGGCTGTCATCTTGGGATCCACTCCCAGGTTAGCTAACTTGTATATTAATCTTTTGTGTGGGACTGTGTCAAATGCCTTGCTAAAGTCTAGGTAGGCCATGTCCACAGCCCCCTCCCTGATCTACTACTTTGGTCACCCAGTCAAAGAAATCTATCAGATTTGTCTGGCATGACCTTCCTGCTGTGAATCCATGCTGCCTTGGGTCTTGTGCCCCTCTGGCCTCTAGATACTCGACAATTCTTTCCTTCAGAAGTGATTCCATCATTTTCCCTACCACTGAGGTTAAACTAACAGGTCTGTAGTTTCCTGCTTCTGCCTTGCTCCACTTGTGAAGGAGAATCACATCTGCCCTCCTCCAGTCCTCGGTACCACCCCATCCTCCATGATTTGTTAAACAGGGTAGTCAGTGGTGTCATTAATTCTACCCTTAGTTCTTTTAGAATTCTGGATGAACCCATCAGGCCCCATTGCTTTGTCCACCTTCAGTTTTAAGAGTTCTTTCAGAACCCTTTCTTCAATAAATGGGCTGGTATCAACTTCTGTATCCAGTGTGTTTCTACTGTTTTTCTAGGTACCCCCTCTTCCTTTGTAAATACTGAGCAAAATATTTGTTTAGTATCTCTGCCTTTTCACAGTCTCCCTCTGCCCACCCTCCCCATTAAGCCTCAGTATCCCTCCCTTGGTCTTCCTTTGCTCCCTGATGTACCTATAAAAGGTTGTATCCCCCTTCTTAACTGAGTTGGCTATCTTTTCCTCGGTTTGGGCCTTTGCTGTTCTGACTGCCTTCCCAGCTTCCTTTTGCTTTAACTGATACAGTTCTCTGTCCTGCTCCTTCTGCGATTCCTTGTACTTCCTGAAAGCTTTCTTTTTCTCTTGAACCTTCACTGCCACTTCCTTTGAGAACCATAGTGGTTTCTTACATCTTTTAGTTTTACATAGAAACATAGAAACATAGAAGTTGACGGCAGATAAGGACCGCAAGGCCCATCCAGTCTGCCCATTTCTTTTTCTACCTTATAAATGTACCATCGGCCTTTGCTCTGTCAGTGACCTATCTATTCATAGTCATTTGTATTGCTCCCTTATGCCTATCCCATGCCTGTTTGAAGCCCTGCACTGTATTCATATACCACTTCTTGTGGTAAGCCATTCCATGCATCTACCACCCTTTCTGTGAAAAGAATTTCCTCACATTCCCCTTAATCGGCCTCCTCTAATCTCATGCTGTGTCCTCTTGTCCTGCTATTTTCTTATATTTAAACATGTTAGACTCTTTCACCTTGTTTATGCCCTTAAGGTGTTTAAATGTCTCGATCATATCACCTCTCTCCTCCTTTGCTCAGGGTATACACATATTGAGCTCCGTTAATCTGTCCTTATATATTCTGATGCAGTCCCTGCACCATTTTGGTTGCCCTTCTCTGGACTGCCTCAATTTGGTTAATGTCCTTGTGAAGGTGTGGCCTCCAATACTGCACGCAGTACTCCAGATGGGCCTAACCAATGTCTTGTACAGAGGGATTAATGCCTCCCTCTTCGACTTGATACCCCTACTAATACACCCTAACACCCCCTAGCCTTACCTACTGCTTTAGGGTCTGCTTGGATGATTTTAGGTCATCAGTGATGATGATGCCCAAGTCTCTTTCTTCCTTTGTGACTGCTAGCAACTCCTCCCAGCCTATAAGTGGCTTCAGGGTTTCTCTTCCCTATGTGCATGATTTTGCACTTCTTTGCATTAAATCCCAGTTGCCACTCTTCTGACCATTCTGCTAGTTTATCCAGATCTCTTCTCATTCTGCCCACCCCATCTGGATCATCTACTCTGTTGCAGATCTTGGTGTCATCTGCAAACAGACAAGCCTTACCCTCTAGTCCATCTCATGGAGGTCACTAATGAAGATGTTGAATAGGACTGGCCCCAGGACTGATCCTGAGGTACCCACTTGTGACTTGCATCTCTTCTGACTGTATACCATTTACCACCCTCTCTGTTTTCTGCCAGTCAACCAGTTTGCCACCCAGTTGACCAACTTCCTGACCCACCTGAGCCTACCTAGCTTATTTATCAATCTTCTATGTGGAACAGTGTCAAAAGCTTTGCTGAAGTCAAGGTAGGCGACATCAACTGCTCCCCTTGGTCCACCACTCTGGTTACCCAGTCAAAGAAATCTATGAGATTAGTTTGACAGGACCTTCCTTTTGTAAACCCATGCTGTCTTGGATCCTGTGCCCTATGGATTCCAGGTGTTGCACTATCCTTTCCTTAAGGAGTGCCTCCATAATCTTGCCCACTACTGAGGTAAGACTGACGGTCTGTAGTTCCCGCCTCCTCCTGCTACCACTCTTGTGGAGTGGGATCACATGAGCCTTTCTCCAGTCTTCTGGGACCTCTCCTGTGCTCAGAGACTCACTAAACAATTCTGCTAATGGCTCTGCTAGTTCCTCCTTTAGCTCCTTAAGTACCCTGGGATGTATGCCATCAGGTCCCATTGCCTTATCCACCCTGAGCTTAGCAAGCTCTTGTAGGACCCTTTCTGTTGTGAAGGAGTAGTGCTCACCTCCCTCCCCTGTGTCCATGATGCTGAGCTGTGGCCCTGCCCACCTTCTCTTCAGTAAATACTGAGCAAAAGTATCTATTTAGGATAGATGCCTTTACAGGGTCCTCCTCCTCACATGCTCCCTTTCTCCATTAAGCTTAGCAATACCCCTGGACTTTCTCCTTTCACTAATGTATCTATAGAAAGTCTTGTCACCTTCTTTTACTGTTCGTGCTAGTGTTTCCTCAGTTTGGGACTTGCCTGCCTACTGCCTTACCTGCTTCCCTTAGGGCAGTTTGGTATGCCTCCCTATCTTCATCCCGCTGTGTTCCCTTATATTTTCTGAAGGCCAGCCTTTTGGCTCTGACCTTTTCTGCTACTATATTTGAGAACCAAAGTGGTTTCTTCTTCTTTGCACTTCCTTTCTGTCTAACACAATGGGATGTTGCTTCAAGTATTGTATCCTTAATGCTTGCCCACTTTGCCTGTACCTCCTCACCTGTGTTTCTTGCTGCAGGGCTAGCTTAACTCTGTTGGCCATCTTATCAAAGTCAGCTCCTCTGAAGTCCCATATTTTTGCCTTGGAATGGGATGATTTAGATGTAGTAGCCAAATTGAACCATACCATGTGATGGTCACTGGCCTCCAGGTGACCTTCTACCTGGAGATCTGTGATCCCTTCTTTGTTAGTCAGTACTAGATCTAGGATAGCCCTGTCTCTTGTGGGTTGCTGTACCAGTTGTTTGAGGCCCTCCCCTGCAGGAATCCACTATGAGTCTAGTTCTGGCAGATGTTCCTGCTGGTATTGACCAATCTGTATCTGGCATGTTGAAGTCTCCCATTATCAGAACTCTCCTTTAGCTGTCATGTTTTGTATATCTTCTAACAGTAATGTGTCTATGTCCTCCCTCTGGTCACAGGACTGTAGACAACCCAGTTCTTATTGTGTCCCATTACCTGTTCCAGGGTGACCCACAGTTCTTCTGGCTCCTTATGTGTATTCTGAATTTCTGTAGCTTTGATATTTTCATTAACATACAGGGCCACCCCTCCCTTTTGCACCTGGGTCTCTTCTGAACAATACATATCCAGGTACTGAAGTCTCCCAAGTGTGGTTACTAAACCACGCCTCACTAATTGCTACTATGTCCAGTTTAGCTCTGACATTATTGCCTGCAGGTCTGGGATCTTATTTCCAGGCTGTGAGCATTTGTGTACATGATTTTCCATTGGCCAGATTTTGGTGTGTTAGTTGTTGGGTGAAGTTTGGCATTACCCTGTGCATCGTATGGGAGACAAACCTTTTTCTTACCTGGTGATGCAAATGAATGGCAAACACGCTGAATTCTGTTTGACCACCAGCTGAGGGAGGTGTTCTTCCCATTCGACGATGGGGTGCTGCACCTCTCCCATTTGCCAGTTTAAATATTCTGCAAAGACGCCAAACTTGCCCCAATGCACTGACTCCTCTTTAGTCAGATGCAGTCCATCAAATTTAAAGAACTTCGGCTCCCAGAACTGTTGCCAGTTCCCTAAATCTGTGTCCTTTTCCTGGCACCAGTCCTTGAGCCACGTGTTTAGCTCCCTATCCCCTTCTCTGACCTTCCGTCCATCTGCTCCTTTCTCCCAGACTGGCAGGATCTCAGAGAAGGAGATGCCGGACGGAATAGATGATAGTTTGTCACCCAGCCTAGTCAGGTGTTCCTTGGTCTCCACAACTGACCGGCTGGCGAGATCATTAGTCCCTATATGTACTAGGGACATCAATGTTTTCTCCTGCTTTGTGAACAATTTTAGCACGCGGTCAGTGTCTCTCCATGCTGATGTACCTGGGAGACATCTGACCATCACCCCTGACTGAGATGGGTATCAACTCCCTGAATCATGGAGTCTCCATGATCAGAAGTTTTTGGATTTCCTTTCTGCTTGTTTAGTTTGGTTCCTGATTTGGGTGAGTATTGTTGTGTTAGCCTCTGTGCCGCAGTGTCCTGCTCTGCAGTGTCTTCTGCCTCTTTATTTGATTTCAGAGATAGAGGCAGATACCTGTTTGTAGTGTTTATATGTTTTTGGAGGTAATGTGTTGGAGAGCAGAGGTGATGGGGCACCTGATTTGTTCCTCCTAACCACCTGCCAACCTCCTGGACCAACTACCCTCTGCGGTCGAGGTTTTCTGTTGGATGCTGGGAAATGGCGGGTGGTTCTTATAATGCATTTCCTCTCAATATGAAATTTGAGGCGGCAGCAACCTCTGCCCATGCTGCCCGGAGCTGAGACCCAAGATCTCCAAAGGCCAGCATGTAGGACAGTGTCCCTAAATCCTGTAAGACTGTCCTTCTGAAAATTGTTCCACAGTACCTGCAGTTAATGAAATCCATTCCAAATAAGTTGCTGGGTTTGTAACCTAGTCAGAGTAATTAGAAGGAAAAAAATGCAAGTAATGGTTTAATTGTGCTTTTGTTTAACTTGTTATAACAAGTTAAATTACTAGTGCCCTGTAAATGAGATCACCTTGTGAGGCCCCACTGATCCGCCCCTTCCTGTTCTGCCACAGGAAATGTTACAACTGTGGTACCCTATAAAAGGAGTGTAGTGTGGGGTGGTTGGATGGGGTGGGTGGCTGGGCCCTTCCCTGCCAAAAGAAGAACCACAGACGAAAGAACAAGGAGGTGAGCAGAAACAATCAGTCAACAACAAATGCAGTAACCCTGAAAGCTTATCCTAATGTTAGATAAAACTGTAAAACCTGTAAAGCACCACCTGTAATAATTTCAGAGAAGATATACCCTGTAAGAAACACTTTGCTCCAGAGAAAATAAAAGCAGTAACAGAAGATATACCTTGCAAAAGACAATTTGAATCAGAAGATTACAGCAGTAATCTGTTAGCATACACACCTGTAGGCACACCTTGTAATAATGCAGAAGAAGGTATACCAGCAACAACAATTTGAATCAGAGAAAAATAAAGCAATGAAATGTTAGCAAAAAACAGTAGCAATCCCTGTGAGTAAAAATTAAAAACACCACCACACAGTAAATCTGCTTAGCCAAACTAAGTCTTAATCCTTCTCCCTTGCTCTGGTAAGTTTTTCTACTCTGCCTTTCAAGCAGTCTTAGAAGGAAAGAGCTCAGGTGAAGCTAGGTGCCTTGGCCAGCAAAACTGTTTTGTTTATTTGCTTCACACAAAGGCTCGTTACCTCTGTGATGGCAGTTTTTATTATTCCCCATTGTTCTTCAACCCCTCCTTCCTGCCCATTTGGTAGTGCATTCCTTAGGCACTCACCCATTTTGGCAAAGTCAGCCCTCCTAAAGTTCAGTACCTTTGCCTTTGTATGGCTTGACTTTATTGCTGTGTTTATTGTGAACCATACTGTTCGATGGTTGCTAGTTCCCAGATGGCTACCCACTTCTACATCTGTGATCCTCTCCTCATCTCCATTTGAGAGAACCAGCTCTAAGATTGCTCCCTCTCTGGTTTTATCACTCCCATCATCTACCTAACCTGTACTTGTACTACTATGCCTGCAGAGTCTAACACACTACATTTCCTAATAAAAAAAAAGAAAAAATTAATAAAATAACTTTTCACAGTGAGTGAAGTGTGGTGGGAATAGAAAGGGAAGGATAATTAATTTAAAAAAATACCATGCCTGAAGATTTTTGGTTTTCTATAAATTTAAAGATGAGCTCTGATTACTCTCAGTTAGAAATCAGTTGTCAGCTGTTCCGGCAGCAGCCCTTCCTCATGATTCCGAGCTGCTGCATGGGAGCTGTACTGTCTAGCATGTGAAGCCCAAGTCAGCTTATTAAGTGATGTCACTCTGTGACTCGGGCTTCAAAGTTCATCTAATTCGTTTTTTTCCGGTTCCAGCTTCCAGCTTCCACTTATATTGAACTTGTCATACAGCTCTTCAACAGATCCAATGATTAAAAGAAACCACACAGGATGCAAGTTTCAAGTTTGTGTTTTATTAGTACTGGATACAAAACCGAACTGAAACACACCCAATTAAAGTAACTACCTGCTCTTTAAAGAGCTACTGATGCCTCAAAGAAAACTTTGAAAAATATAATAACTAGGTACAATTCAGATTGCATTCCATATATATTCCATAGAGTTCTCCTCCCAATGATATATTACTGAGAAAATTTGCATGAATACATTTATCCCTTAGAGTTCATCGGCCTCTATAGCTTACTCCCTACTTCAAGTCATAAGCCTGTATTGTGACATCACAATCTGTTGCCATGGCAGTAACTGTGATGTCACAAGCAGTGCATTATGACCTCAGGTGGGCAGAAAGCAGCAGGAATAGATTAACTTTTCAGGAGCACATATAATGTTTTCATGCAGATAACCTCAGTAAAATATAATGGGCAGTAGAAATACAGAACTAACGGGAAATACAAGCTGGACAGTGTCTAAATATTATGTTTTGTTAAAGTTCTCCAGCCATTAGCTGCTCTTTAAAAGCAGTGAGCTGCAAACCAGGAGAACTGGGTCTGAATTCCTTAGCCAGCACTTGCATACTGTGTGACCTTAAACAAGCCACTTAACTTCCCTGTGCTCCCAGGATGTACCTGGAAACAAGCCTCAGCTGAATGTGTCTTTCCTGGCCAACAATCGTAAAATAAAAATAAGAAATAAATTGTAAAAATAAGTTTCAGTGAGCTCCCACGGTTTGACCCCAAATTTCCAATCTAGTTTTTTGACGTTATGACCAAGACAGGTGGAATTTTTTAAATCCCATCTGAAAGGTGATTTTGCAGTGCCACTGCGAAAACCTTTCCGAGATAATTTAAAAAACAACATCAGTTGTGTTCATGAGATGGAGTAACAGAATGGTTATGTTAAACAGTAAGTGCAAAAATCTGCAGAAATAAAGTGATGAGTAAACGTTGGAAATATTCAATGTTTCTTCATAACTTAACCCTTAGGCTGCCAACAGGATTAGAACACATAGTAGTTCTAAACTGACATATCAGTCCACGGCACAGCAAGGGTTAGTTGTTTTTTTTTTCACATAATGACCCCAAGTTATCAACATAGCCTTTTTATGACCCCATGTTATGATCAAGACAGGTGGATTTTTTAAATCCTGTCTGAAAGGTGGTTTCACAGAGGGACTGCAAAAACATATTTAAAGGGGGATTTGAAAAATAACACCTCTCTCGCCATGTGTTGCTGATTGTGTCAGAACTGACACACCTAAGTGGAGAAAAGACTGTTTCTGTTTCTCCTCGGGAGGAAAAGCTGCTGATCAAGCAAAGCATGTCCCAGCCCAGTACTTAACTCCAATACCGTGTGTGAATTTTCAGGAAAGCTCGCATCAAGACCGCAGACAGTTAGGGAGATGATCAGTCAGTGCTATTGCTAGCCACTGACTAGCATGACGCTGGAGTCCAGAAGCCTATATCTGGACATGGAAAGTCATGTCTATAAATGCACACAGCCTGGGGAACAAGATCCTGGACCTAGCGGCTTTGATGGCAGAAGAAGAACAGACATTGTCCCGGTCACTGAAACATGGTACACAGATAACCATGACTGGGATGTTACCATACCAGGGTACACAATCTTCAGGAGAGACAGGGAGGGCAAAAAGGGGAGAGGGGTGGTTATGTACATCAGGGAGGGGATTAAAGCAACTGAGTTAGGTATGCAAGTTCAGCACAAATGGAATGAAAAAACAGTAGATTGGATGTGACGTACATTTAAAGAGAATCTACACAGCAAAGTGTTTTTAAGGATGAGGTGTTACAGTCCAGAGAAATGGCCGGGTATGAATTTGAGGAGTGAGAGGTGGGAAACCCCCCATCAGTAGTAACCAAATTCACCTCTATGGGTTTGCTTTAGGACACCTGTTACTTTCTCTCAGGTACTTGGCCAGTGCTTGAAGAAAGTACCCAGACGTGGGATTGATGAGGAAGATTTCCTGATGGAGCCAGAAGTGCTCATTAGGTGGTTTAGGGAGCCACCAGTAAATGTTCCACGCTATATGGCAAGTGTCCAAAGGGCTGGCAAAGGAGCCGAGCCAGGGAAACCGAAAAAGAGTTGAGTTTGGGCAGAGTGCCCAGAGTGTTTCAAGACCTGAGGGTTTCAGTGTAAAGAGGATGTGTTCTGATCTCCATAAATCTGCATTACCAGGAGTGTAGCCCCGTGGGGGTCCGTCTATGCTTTGTTATTCTGTTGGATGTGAATAAAAGCCACACTTTAGAATCCCAGCTTCTGGTATTGGACATTACAGTTATTGCTTCCTGTGTCCGGAGTTACTTGGGTGCCCCTGTCTAGAAGTCAAACCTAGCCAAAATACCAAGCAACAGTTTTGTTTCTGAGCCCAGGTCCCAGGTAGGGGGTTACATATGGAGGCACCGCACAATGCTAATAGCACAAAAATACCACCAACCTGACCCCTGGGGTAACCCACAGGTTACACAAGAGAGTGGGAACCTAGAGGAAAATATTTGGGCTTACCCTACTGGGAGGGGAGGCAATCTAGATATTTAATTGATATGACAGGCCCAGAGCTTCATATGTCAGACTTAGATATGCCCAGACAACAGAATGGCAGGATATCTGACTGAAGAAGTGAATTATCTCCTCTTTCTATACCTGGCAATAATGATGAGGTACCTAATGTACAAATCGGGGTGCTGATACTGATATAATTTGTACTGCTTCAAATGCTAGTAATGTTCAAAATGATAATAGCTTTGATGTGAATCAAGGAGAGGGTGTATCAACTCCACAGGTTACTGTAAGGGAAAAGCAAGTCGCTGGTTTTACAGATAAATCAGCAAAAGAGGGTTAATTTCTTGACCAATTTGACTCATTCCTGACCCCTTATGTAAATAAACAGTCATTGAACTGTCTGTCAAAGAAAGATGATAAAGTATTACACATGTGGGTGAAAGAACAACCCTGTAGAGAGGGTAAGAAAATAACTACCAATACCAATACAACACCTAGTGTGAAAGATGATGAAAGTTGTAGTAGGGATGCCTTATTAGCTAAAATTGGGGAACTTAAAAAAGAGATCTGTTTTGGTAACATACAGCTTCTTGAGCTGGTCACCCTCTTCCATGCCTTTATTGAATATTATGTGGATAAAACCAATTTAAGGGTGGAAACTGTAGACATATATGATTATAATGGTATTGAGGTAGTATCTGAACACACATTGTTGAAATACACTTGTGGAAAGGGAAAGAGTAAAAGTACCCTTGGAAAAAATGGAGATCAGTCTGTTATTAGTAACCCCTCTAAGAAAAATAAAAAAAGAAGGATAACCTCAGCCCCCCCAAAAAAAAAAATCAACCAAGGCTATAACTGAAGAAATTGCTAACAATGAGGTTAAAGAAATCAACTTATTGATTAATGAATTGAACCAAAGAAAAATTCAAATACATCAAGGAGAAGGGAAAAGCAATAAAAACTCTCCAATGGAGGATGATTGTGATACCCAAAATATAAAGACAAAAGGAATAAAGCAATAGTGGAAAAAAATGTAGTGGTAAGTAAAAAGGTAGAAAAGATCCCAAATAAATACACAAGTAAAGTTAGATTTGACAAAGATTATTGAGTAGAAAAACATGCAAATGATAAAAATCACTCAGCACATTGTACAGATGAAACGGAGAAGGAAAAATTGATTGCAGCTGGAGACCGTCTTCCAACTATCTGCATAAGAGATGTTCCAAAACTAAAGAAAGAGAATTTTTACACAGTTAAGCTAGCTGCTTATAACCTTATTAAAAGGGTACTGGGCAATAAAATTAACAGGCAAGACAGTAGATCAGTATACAGATGCCAAGCATGCCCATGCACAGGCTGGCTAAGCTTAGTTTTAAGAAATGCAAACAAAAAAAGTATATTTTAAATGAAAAGGATAGTTTTATGGAACTGGGAATGTCACTGGATGTGACTATTAGATTACCAACAGAAGGCAAAAAAAAAACCCCGGGAGGGGCAATCAGTCATTAATGGTACCAGGGTAAATAGGACCAAGTACCACTTAAACAACCCAGGATTACAGCATTTTTAAAGCCAATTGAGGAGGTACATACACTAGATGGGGAAGAATCAGACTGTACTTTTAAAAGAGGTAGGAAACAGATGGGGCAGAGAATAAGTACTACTGTAATTCTAGATTCTGAAGAATTTTCTGACTCTGAACCAGACTCTACCTTGGTAGAGAATGAGGTCGGGGGGGGAGGCAGTAGTATACTGAACCCGAGGGTTAGCTCTGTAGAAAGCCTGGAGACAGCTGATTGAAGGAACATAATGAACATGTAGATGTGGTGACTTGGAGTACTGCAGGTCTTAAGGAAAAGATGGAGGATAAAGCATGCCTAGAATGGATGTCGAAATTTACAATTTTATTTCTCCAAGAAACATGGATGGCAAAACTAGATGAGGTCTGGATGAAAGGGTATAGATCATGGGTAATATGGGTAACCCCCCCCCATATAAAAATTATAAATATGGCAGATGTAAAGGTGGACTGGCTATCCTTACTGATGTAACTCTTGATTTTGTGAACCCAGAAGTAGGCATTTATAATGAATTCTATATGTATATAGTTATAATAGGGAATGCACAAAGTATGGCATTGTTTAATGTTTACAGTCCACCAGCTCTCAAGATGGAGAAATTTACTGCTATTTTAGATTGAATAGGTCAGGACATAGAATCACTGAAGTCTAGGTTTCTGGGGGGTTGCATATTTTTGTTTGGTGACTTTAATGTATGCAATGGAGTTAATATTGAGGACTCCTCCCCAGAGTGAGGAATAGATGATTCTCTAAACATCCCAATATGGCAATTAAAGGATAAGGTCGTAAATCAAAATGGCAAATCTCTGTTGAAGTTTTTAAGTAAATTTGGCCTAAGAATATTGAATGGACAATCATGGAGGGATTGGGAAGGGGAAGTGACCTTCCCCCACAGCTTTTCCTTTTTTTAATTTAACTTTATTAAATTTAATCCAGAAAAAACATACAAAATAAACCATTTACAGGACAATAAAGTAGCACAGCACTATAATACAAGACAAGACAATCAAATAAACCTGCATGAATATCCGTCCCCCCAGGCATAACCCTTGGCATTGTCCTTACGGGCAATGTAGCATTATAAACTATATAAGGTGTACATGGACTCCCACTTATCTGTGTATCAGTACATACAGTTGCGTAAACTTGCAGCCATTTTCTCCATTCTTAGATTGGCTAACAATTCCTGATGCCGCTCTGTAAGAAATGACATTAGCATCCTTCCAGTGATGAAGTGCCAGGGCTTTAAGGGAGAGAGCAAGCACTGACATATGGAATCTTAGTTGCTTGACTCCAACTCCGGTAAATTCCCCCAGAAGACAAATTTCAGGGGAGAATAAATCTCTAAACCCAGGAGGGGATCTGCTCTTTGTTTGATGGCCTCCCAGAGTGTGGTGATTGAAGGGCATTCTCAAAGAATATGATATAAGGTACCCTCCACCTGATTACACCATCTACAAATTAAGGCGGGATGTTTGCCCATCCTATGCAACCTTACCGGAGTCAAGTATATGTTCTGGAGGGCCGAGTACTGCATAAGCCACGATCTGTCTTGCGTGATATGCGAGTGACAAGACCTCCATATCCTTTCCCAGTTTGAGGAAATCTATCAGACCAGTAAGGAGAGGCCCCATCTATAAGAAGGAAGACCAAATCGTAAAGAGAGGCATAGATGTGGGAAACAGAGTGAGGCTGTTGGGCCAGCACAATTAGGGGCTGCAAAATCTCAGCTTTCTCCCTACTGTCTCCCAATTACAACTGCTTAGTAGTCAACAGTTGGCAGACCTGATAACATTTGAAATATCCACCCGGGCCTGATGGGAACTTCATTATCATGTCCCTTACCGAGAGATAGGAGTCACCAGCTACCAAATCCTGGGGGCATCTTCCCTTTGAGTGACAGGAACCAATCCTCCTATAGGTGGGCACCCCAATGCAAAGATTAGACTTCCACAAGATTGGTTGCTCTGGGCTCCTAAGGGGATTATATTTTAAGGAAGTACATAACTGAAAATGTACCCGCAACGAGGTGGCAATTGGGGAACTGACCCATGTTCTGGGGAGGTCCTTGACCCAGGTATGAAGGATAACATCCCGAAAGATGCCGCTTGAATCGATGAGCTCTTGTTCTATGGAGAGCCAAGCTGGGACATATGGAAATGTATGTGGGGTCTCCACTGGACGCAGCCACTTGAGGTATTTGCTTAAATGACAGGCTCAATAATACAAACCAAAGTGAGAGCGCTGCAGTCCCCCCCCTTCTCCTTTGGGGTGGCCAGCTTGGGATAAGCATGCCTAGCAGGTTTGCTGCACCAGAGGAAATCTGACACCAGTCCATGCAATTTTCTAAACCAGGTGAGAGGCAACTACAGGTTCAACATGCTCAGGGGGTAAAACAAATGGGGAAAAATATTAATTTTAATCAAACTGATCCTCCCCTAAAGAGACAGAGGTATATCCTTCCAATGGGTTAGGTCCTGTTGTACCTTAGACAACAAGGAGTCAAGGTTAAGTAACGTTAAGTTAGTAACACTTCTAGCCAGGATAATACCTAAATGCTTAAGGCTGTCTTGGGACCATTGTAAGCCAGCATGGCAGAGTGTTGCTCTATGAGTTCTGTTATTCAGGAGGTAAACCTGAGTCTTATCTGGGTTAACTTTATAGTTGGAAACTACTCTGTACTCTGAAATAGTCTCCAAGGCAGCCTTAATGGAGAAAGAGGGTTGGGTAAGATGCAACACAATATTACTGAGACTGTCAGCACATGGATACTAGAGTTGTTCCTGAGTTTCCATAATAGAGGCTCTAGGTACAAATTAAATAGAAGAGGTGACAGGGGACACCCCTGCCAGGTTCCCGATTTTAAAGGGAGGGGAAGATCACACCATTACAGTATATTTTAGTTCAGGGATTCATATACAAAGTTCTAATCCACCGAATATACTGCTCTGGTATGCCACACTTAGCTAAGACACCAAACATAAAGTCCCAGTCTACTCTATCGAAGGCTTTCTCCTCACCAGAGACACCAACATCGCTGGATGATCGGAGTCCCTGGATGCAGATAAAATGTGGGCCAGCTTCCTTAAATGATCTTGGGATGACCTGCCTGCCATGAAGCCCACTTGCTCAGGCCCAATCAGGGCAGGGCAGGGAGCACCCAACTCAACCTGTTAGCTAACTACTTAGCTAGAATCTTGATTTCATTGTTGATGAGGGAGATAGGTCTATAGCTCATGACTTTAGCTTCAGGCTTACCTGGCTTGGGAAGGACTACTATGACAGCCTCTAACAGGCGAGGGTCGGATGGATTCTCGGACAGTAGGAAAGTGAAAAACCTGTGTAACCAAATGGCTATCTGATCCAGAAACATCTTATAAAAATTCGGGGGGAATCCATCCAGGCCCAGGGCCTTGTCTAAAGGGAGCTCACAGATTGTTGCTCTTATCTCTGCCTCTGTGATGGAGGCTAGCAGAAAGATTTTCTCTTCTTCCCCCAGAGATGGTAGGGGAAAAGGAGCTAGGTATGCCTCTGTCTCCTGGGGGGAGGAAGGAACTACCCTGGGGCTGTACAGATCTCTATACCAACGCTCAAATTCAGATGCTATCTTCCTAGGGATGATTTTAAGAGATCTATCAGTAATGGATTTGATGGCTGTTACTAACCTGGCAGACTCCTGATGCTTTATCCTCAGAGCCAATAAATGTCCAGCTTTCTCTCCCTGGTCTATATAAAGCGAGCGGGACTTAAGGATGGCATATTCTGCCTTTTCTCTTAGTAGTTCACTATAACACATCAGTCATTTTAAGAGGGTGATTTTGGTGGTCTCATCTCCAAACAGGGGGAGAAGACTTTCTAACTGTCTAATTTGCACCAATGACTTAGAGGTTTGCTGTTCCCTCTTCCTTTTCCTGTTGGAGACAAGATTAATCAGTTCTCCCCTGGCGGCAACCACCAGCCGACCGAGAGAACCAGGAGGCCGGAAGAAGCAGGCAGAAAGGTACGGGCAAAGCCGCAAACCAATCGGAAAGCGACCGCTGACTCTGCCTTGCTTCCGATTGGTGCACCTTTCCCATAGACTTTAGCTGGACTCTGCAACACTATTCTGGCCGGGATTTTCTGTAATTTTATTTTATTGTTAAATCCACCTAAAAAGAGCTGTTTTACTTTTAATTTGTGCCCGATTTAAGGGTTGTTTTGTTGTATTGATTGATAGTGATTCAGCCTTTTTTTGCAAATCTGTGTGGGCTAGACGCTTAGGCGCCTAACCCCCCCATACCCTCGAAGTCTTTTGTTGAGCAGATTGCTGATTTTTAGCACCTTATTGCAGATTGCCTGCAATAAAGTACCTTCTCTCTGCCTTCTCCTCTGTCCCCTACCTTGCAGCTGCACAGCCCTCGAGACACAGAGACGAAGGAGCTCAAGCCGCCAAAAGCGGGCAGCGGCGACCACCAGCTGACCGAGGAACCAGGAGGCGGAGAAGCAGGCAGAAAATGCAGGCAAAACTGCAAAATTTTACCTGCCCCCCCAGTTGACTCTATTTATACACTTTCTCCCTTCATTTCTCTATACGCCCACATCTATTTCCTTCCTCTATTAACCCATACTTAACCTCCACAATGCTACTTTGCTTCCTTTGCTCCTGAACCTCTCATCTCCCCCAATCCTTTATGATAATTATGATATATCCCCTGTTATGATGAAGAAGTTAGTTAATATGATCTGCCCTCCCCTGCCATCCACAATGTACAACTATCTATTCCTTATTCATTTCGAACCACTTTTACACTGCAACCCCTGGGGTATCCCACATAAAGCCTCTCTAACAATTCAACACTCCCCTAGCACTTACATGTATCCTGGCTTTATATTAACCCACTATGTCTGTCCATTAGATTATTATGTTATGATAAAATTCACACCTATATAACAGGATCTTCTCCCATTACACAGCGGGCACCCAGGATTAAGAGGCAACGATCTTGCCACTCACTATCCCTGTCCCTTGGTGCCCTCCTCAAATTAATCTTCTACCTTCTGATCTGCATTGGTACTATTGAAATAAATCCTGGCCCCATTGAAAGTTTATTTTCCCCTGCTGATCTATCCTCCATAAATGGCCTAAGCTTCCTACATTTCAATGCTTGCAGCCTCTTAAAAAAGTTGACCTTAATACAGGCTTGGGTGGCACATACTCTACCTGACTTAATGGTCATCTCTGAATCTTGGCTCAGACCTACAACAAAAGACAGTGTTGTAAACCTTCCCAACTATCAGCTCTTCAGAGCAGATCGCCCTTCCAGGGGTGGTGGGGTGGCCATATACATTAAGGACACCATCTCTGCTACAATGCCTCATCAACACATCCGAACCAAAGGAATTTGAATGTTTGTCAATCAAAATATCCCTTCCTAACTTGTCTTCATTTAAATTGATTGGCTGCTATAGGCCCCCCTCTGCAGGCCTTAAACTACTATCTCACCTAGGGTCAATACTCAATCTAGGCCCTGAAGATACCATCATCCTTGGTGATTTGAATTTAAACTGGCTATCTAATGTATCTGCACCATTGATAACCTTTTGTGACACCTATGGATTTACAGCTAAGTAAAGACCCAACCAAGGTTAACTTAAAAAACTCTAACAACAGTTCACTCATGGATATTATGTTGGTAAACAAGCCTCACTTATATTCGCATGCAGGAGTATTACCGAGTGATGTAAGTGATCATTGTCCTATAGCTGGCATAAGATCTACATTCAAACCACCCAATCCTGCAGAATTTGTCCTCAAAAGGTCAAAAAAGAATTTCAACATCTCAGGTTACCTCCATGATTTAAGTAATACAATATATTGGCAAGATTTCTACCTTACAACCTCAGTTGAAACAGCTCTCCAGACCTTAAAGGACATTATCACTAATGCTCTCAATATTCATGCACCAATCACCAGTGTATCAGAACTAAAGCAAGATCCTACCCTTGGTTACCACTGATCTTAAAAGCAGCCTTGTTAACCAGAGACAAACTGTGGAAAAGGCAAGAAAAACAAAGGATACCAGAGACTGGCTAAATTTCAGAAAAGCAAGGAATTCATGTACAAAACAAATAAGAACTGCCAAAGCTGCCTTTTATAGAGCTGAATTGGATGCCTCCTACAATACAACCAGACTCTGAGGTACCATAAAAAGGAATTCTGGGCCAAAACTCTACTCTGACTTAACCTCAAACTGCTACTAAATGATACAGAAATTACGGCAAACAAGAAATCCTAAATACCTTCAATGACCACTTCACCACAGCTGGCCTAGCATTTGACTCATCACCTGCAAATCTCCTGAGATCTTCCTTGAACCTGCAATCTACTGTGGGACAAAAGGCTACTTCAACTTTTCCTTCAACCCAATATCCTTGAAAAGTGGAAGATCTCCTCTCTAATTTAGATACTTCTAAGATGCAGGTACAGACTCCCTGGATCCCTACTTCCTTAAAATTGCATCACCCGACTTATCTGCCCCTTCACTCATCTTTCAATCTTTCCCTAACTACTGGGTCCATTCCCTCCACTTGGAAAACAGCTCAAGTAGTTCCACTACTTAAATCTGGTGATCCCATGGACCTCAACAATTACAGGCCCATCTCCATCCTATCAGTACTATCCAAGATGCTCGAAAAATTAGTAAACTCACAATTAAGGGGCTATCTGGATAACAATAACCTCCTAAATTCTGCACAATCGGGATTTAGATCAAGGCATAGCACCATTTCTGCCCTAGCCAAAGTAATCAACGATTGGCAGACTGCCTTGGATAAGAAGAACAGTACATGTGCTGTGTTCCTGGATTTGAGTAAAGCATTTGACACAGTGGATCATGAATCATTAATCACCTCCCTTAGCTCAATAGGACTGGATTCTCTCTCACTCAACTGGTTTAAGGGCTACCTATCAGATAGGTCACAATTGGTAAAAAAATGGAAATTACCTATCCACCTTAAAACCACTGCTAAGAGGTGTACCACAAGGCTCTATTCTTGGCCCCATCCTCTTTGCCATTTATATTAATAATATCGATGCCAATCTCACTCAATCTAACATTCATCTGTTTGCTGATGATACTGTATTATATGTCAGCAATCCCTCACCATCAAAAGCCTGTGAACTGTTACAATCCGAATTCTCCATCCTGCAACGCAATCTACTGGATAAAAAACTACTTCTAAATGCCAAAAAAACAAAAGCTATGTTCTTTGCCACAAAGAGTTGCTCTGCCACTACCCCATCACCCACCACCCTACAATTATCCCCCCTACTTGGAGAGAAGCTGGAATTTGTTGACAATTTCAAATACCTTGGAGTCTGGATTGATAACAGGCTTGATTATTCTGTCCATATTGAAGAGCTACTAAAAAAGCTGAGACAAAGGCTTGGTCTATTTTTTAGAATAAAACACTACCTTAACAGAGACTCCAAAAAAAGGTTAATCCAGGCATTATTCCTATCCCTCATTGATTATGCTGACTTTCTCTATGGCCATTGTTCACTCCACCTCTTAAATAAACTGGACACCCTGTATCATAGGTCCATCAGATTTATTACTGACCTTCCCTCCAGCACCCATCATTGCTCTCTTTATATGGCAGTCAACTGGCATCACTACAACACAGAAGAAATAGGAATGCTGCAATCTGGATATTCATAGCTTTATCAGGCAAACTACCCACCTATATCACAGACTGCTTTACCCAAATTACTTCTAGGCCATACACCTTAAGGATCAGTAAACTTATCATACTAAAAGTCCCCAATGCCTGCACCCGGTTTGGGAGGGCCGCTATCAGCTACATTTTAGCAGTTACTTGGAACTCAATCCAAAAATCCATGAAGCTAAATAGCCTCTTACCTTTAACATCCTTCAAAAGATTATTCTCCATCCTATTTCCAGAACTCTGCAATTGCTTTCATAAGGCCTAATCCCCTACCCTACCTACCCTCCCACCCTCTTTTCCATGATCCATTATGTTAGTTCTACTTCTATTTTCCAGTCACCTGTTATACTCTCATAAAAGCCAACTAGGCCTTATAATTTATATATTATGCCTGCTATACCCACTGTCTCCTTTTTCTTACAGGTTAAATGGTTTTACTGGGCCTTGTATATATGTAAATTGATGTATATTATCACTTTATGTCATTGTACTACTGTTTATATTATTCTTGTCTATGTAAAAATACTTGTACTCTTATTTATATGACCACTCAGGTCCATCTTGTAAATGAGCTTCGCTCAATGATGTTAGCCTGACTAAATAAAGATTTGATTGATTGATTGATTGATAATATTTCATTGCATCCCACTCTGTGTCTAGCTTTCCTGTAGTATTCAAATTCTCATTTGTGTATTGTTCAGTGAAGTGGGCTATCCTCTTAACCACTTCTGAATCCTTCAGAAGCTGGTTGTTGAGCTTCCAAGGTATCTTTTTGCTGAAGAGGGGTCAAGAATACCACACACCAAATGGGGGAGTGGTCTGAGATGACACCTGCTTCAATACCAGAATCCCAGACTCTTGGCAGCAAGCCATTGCTCAATAAGAAATAGTCGGGTCTAGAGGAAGATCTGTGTACTGGGGAGTACAAAGCATACACCCTAGAAGACAGATTAAGAGTCCTCCAGGAGTCGCACAGCCCCAGATGATCCACCAAATCCCTTATGGCCCTCTGGGCTGGTGACAACCCCTGGAACCTATGGTATGTTTTGTCCAAGTCAGGTGTGAATGGAAGATTCTAATGCCCACCCAAAAACATGGAGAGATTGGAGAAGGGAGCTAGAATCTTAAGAAGCTCAGTAAAAAAATGGAGGTGAGTCAATGTTTGGGCCATAAAGGCACCTGATTATCAACTCAGTCCAGTCTAGAATTCCTCAAAGCACAAAATATCGGACATTGGAGTCTTGGAGTATCTGCAGGCAGATGAAAGGCAGCCATCATGCTATGAGGATAGCTATGCCCCTG
Organism: Neoceratodus forsteri; assembly: GCA_016271365.2. Classification (NCBI taxonomy): domain Eukaryota; kingdom Metazoa; phylum Chordata; order Ceratodontiformes; family Ceratodontidae; genus Neoceratodus; species Neoceratodus forsteri. The sequence continues at coordinate 1,317,800,354 of CM057454.1, forward strand.
CTCTGCATGCTATACCTTGCTGTAAATACATGTCCGACATTCTGTCTCCAAAGGAGCCCTGACTCAGAGTCCAACAAATGCGTCTCTTGTAGGCATATGACATCTGCCTTAAGGTGACCTAGATGCTTCAGGACTTGGTAACATTTTTTTTTGTTTCTGGCCCCCCTCACATTCCATGAGAAAATTTTATCAGACTAGTCCTATACCTATAATAATGTGTATTATCTAGGTGAACTGCTGTAGCAATACCCATGTGACACATGCCACATCCCAACTGAAGTGACGCCTTTTGAATCCCCCCCACAACTCCCAATGACCAATTCCCAGTCCCCCACCCCACAAATAACCCAACAGTAAACATTTGTACTCAAAACCTGACCCCCCACCTATCTCCCTGTAGTACCCCGGGTAAAATGTAATAACAACACTAGAATTCCTAGAGTAACATCCCACCCCCATACCCCCACAGTAACCATTCCAACTGTGATGTACTAGTTTATCAAGCCACTGTTCTCCCCCCTCCCAGCCATTTGAGACAAGAATAGATAAGCAAACCATACAAACTACCTAATGGCATACAATAAGCTTAAAACGTATAAACACATTTAAACCTTGTTGAAAACATGAGAATAGGTAACTACTTCCCTCTACTGTCCAATTTTTGCATTGCAGGATAGGACCCGGGTTACCAAATTAAATCCTAATAACCCTGTTGTCTACTGAGAGTGCACATAGGACACAGTAAGCAATGCTCTGCTGCGGACAAATGCTGAAAGCAATACAGGGCAGCTTGACACATATGCCAAGACGAAGTAACTCAATTCAGAAAGAAAACATCCACTGTCATACCAAAGACTGATGTGGAGCACTGTTCCTGCACAGTGCATAAAAAAAAAGTCCAAACAAACTGGTTGCAGGTACCCATTTCTCAACTGCAATTAGACCTGGGAGGTAGTAACGAGGATGGAGCCCAGGAGGGTCTTCCTGGGATCCATTAAACACACCAGAATTGTATTACAATCATACAACCATTGCAGCATTTTAAAAGTATCGAGAGGACCAGCTCCCCTAGGGTGTTGAGAGACATGGGAAGACCCATGTAACCCGATGCACGAACCCCATATCCAAATGCCATATAAAGGGAAAAGGTGATCGGAAAAGAAATATGGGCATTGCCCATAGCAGGGGTCAGTCTAGGAGCACTTAACACTATAGGGTTTGATGGCAAAGTGTCTATTCACATAACCAATCTCAGTACCTGCATGATGATTCTGGCTGTTACCCAGTTGCTGTGTTCAGTGCGGTTTGAAGAGATCAGGGACAGTTAACCTCAGATCAGACTCCATTGACCCTGCAGGTGGATTTGCAATCTAGTTGAGTACATCATCATAAATTTCACCTTGGCTGGAATTAGCTTAGACACTATCGGGTGAAATGCAGTGTGCCGTTACCGGACCGTGGCTGATAAATCATATGCCACACGGATCTTGCAGTCTTCCCATTTCACCTCCTGCAGCTCCTTTATCTTGGCCAGGAAATGCTACCACTCTAGAAAGTTTAGCAACTTGAAAATTAAAGGGTGAGGAGGTGCTTCAGGTGAGGGCATCAGCTATAAAGCTTTGTGGGCCCTTTCGATGCAATAAGCAGGCCCGAAAGGTGAAGGACCCACTAACTTCTGCACTAACTTCTGTACAAATGAAACTGCAATTGCTCCTTCTTCCTTTTCTGGTAGCCCAATTATTACAGTGTTTTTACACCGACTCCAGCCCTCAAGGTCTTCCACTTTTACCTCGAGTTTGGCAATCCTTTGCCTGGTGAGGGCAAATTTGGGGTCCACATGGTAAACATTTTTCTCCAGTGACTTAATATGCACCTCATTATCTCTGGTGCGCTTGGAGATGTCTTTGATAACTGTGGCCATGGATTTCACTTCTGAGGTGAGTGTCTTTAACTCCTTCCAAAATGGCCAAAATTCCTTGAGAAAGCACTCAACCATGAGCAGATTTGGGTCCGGAGTAGCACTGGGTACCTTTCTGGAGGTCGTGGATTGTGGCCTGGATTTCTTGCTTTGCTTCTCCGACGTAGAAGGGGGGATGTGTTTAGGTAGGGCTAAACGCATTTCAGCCTCCTTTGTTTCCAAGGTGCTTGACTAAGTAGAGATTTCAGTTGATAACGGATCTGTAGGTGCAACTAGTTGGAGAAAAATTAGAGTTTAAATGCTCAAATAAGTAAAAACCACAATAAGGTAGCAACCGGTGCAAACAAGAAAATGGCAAAAGCAGCTTAGTGCATAAATGAAAGGAGCCCATGGCTACTTTCCCCGGCACTTCGGGTCTGACTCATGACCCTTTCTCACCCCTTGAGAAACGGTCATGAGTCATATCCAAAGTGCCGGGGAAGTAGCCGTGGGTTCCTTTCATTTATGCACTAAGCTGCTTTTGCCTTTTTCTTGTTTGTACCAGTTGCTACTTTATTGTGGTTTTTATGTTCGTTTCTTTAGTAGCACCCGTCGTTTGGTGTGCGCTCCCAAATCTTTGCTCTTTTCATGCCCAAATAAGTAGTTTGTTATTCAGAGTGGCGGGAGCTCTGCTAGAAGGCTGCTACTCAGATGACCGCATCACGTATCCATCTCTTCCCCCACAGCTAATGGCGGTAGTGCATTACATCTATGTATAGTGGAGGCTATGGAATACCCAAGGGTGAAATATCTTAAGATAGCGATCACTTTCCCATGAACTATACCTTGAATTCTTGTTTTTAGCAAACAGTTAAATGTCACAAAGAAGAACTTGAGGCCAATCAAAACATGTGCATCAGATATGGAAAGAAAATTAGTTGGAATGAATACACAAAGGGAGTAGTGGATGAGATAATCCAGATGTATAATAGTATGGATTATTTCACTGTTGTAACTTGTAATTCTGATGCTGTTTCCAAAGTAAAAAAAATTGAAATGTATGTGCAATGGATAGAAGATATATTGTGCTCCAGGAAAAAGGACTTGGTAAAACCCAATATTGGCTCTGATCAACCATGGCTTGACAGAGAAAGTGTTCAATTAAGACAAGAAATAAAAGTTTTAGGTATCCCCATGTCATATTGAAAGCTTTTAGAAACTTAAAATTAGAATACAGAAGTATGATACACAAAAGGAAAAAGGCTTATAAACATTCACTATGGGGTAATTTACAAGAAGCTATTTGCCAAAAAGACACCCCAACTTTCTGGACGCTAGTGGCATATGGGTACAATGAAAAGAACATACAGTATAACTTGTTAGAAATGATCTCTGAAAATCAATGGATCTGTCATTTTAATAACATTTATGGTACTGAATGTGAAGTAGCCCCCTCTAGTCATGGTACTGGATGCACTAATAATTCAAGCATACTTGTTTTCTCACCAACTAAAGTAAAAGAAGCAATACTAGCTCAGAAAAAGGAACAAGGCCCCTGGTGTGGTCGGTGTTCCGGCAGAGGTTTTTCTGCATAACATTGACCACTAGGTAGAGGTTTTGACACTGGTATTTTTGTTGATAGGGCAGTACCAAGTCTGCCCACTAAGTGGAATAAAGGGATGAGTGTCTCCTTTTTTTAAAAAGGAGAAAGGCATGAGCCATCCCGTTGTAGGCCAATTACATTGCTTTCAGTTGTTCAAACATGCTTATTGCTCCAAAGACTTTCAGCTTGGGTAGAGAAAAACAATTTGATTTCTACATTCCAAGGTGGCTTTAGGAAAAACTTTAACACACTGGACTTGATCTTTACATTAAACTATTTGGTTATGCTATACGTTTCCTGAAAAAAGAGCACTCTTTACATATGCTTTGTAGATATAAAAGCAGCATTTGACTCTGTAAATTGAAGTAAATTATGGGAGCTGCTGGAAGCATTAGATCGAGATAAACAGCTGTTGGAAATGCTACAAATCCTACATCATAATACGACAGCACAAGTCTGTTATACTAGAGATGGAGCACTTTCAAAGGAAATAAAAATTGGGAAGGGTGCTAAATAAGGGTGCCTATTAGCCCCCTTGTTGTTCAACCTATACATAGAAACTCTGGTAAAGGATATCTTAAAAGTAGACACATTTGCCCCTACAATAAGCAATGAAAAGATCCAGCTATTGTTATATGCAGACGACGCCATCGATCTCTCTCAAACCCCCCTGGGGCTAAGAAGGAGTGTCAGAAGTCTCATGAATTCACTCGATAAATTAGAATTAAAAATGAATATTGAGAAAATGAAAATAATGTCATTTGATAGAAAGAGATCTACCAAAAAGTACTGAAAAATAAAAGGTACAAAACTTGACAAGGTAATGGAGTACAGATATCTTGGAGTTACGACTGAAAGTAACATGTCTTGGAATGTCCATACTTCCGATATAAAAAATAAATCATATAGCTCAATCAATGCTATTAGAGCTTTTGCAAATAAGTTCGCCAGTAACTACTTTGTAGCACTCAAAGCGACCTTTGAAGCAAAGACTGTTAGCTAGACTATGTAGGGGAGTAAAGTCTGGGGCCTGTTTGTAAACAAGTCAAAAACAGAAACCATACAAAATTATTTCTTAAGAAACACATTTTAGATCTGCCAAGGGATTGCCCAACAGCCTTTATGAGGCTTGAAGCTGGACTGAGTACTCTGAGAGCAAGAATAAAAGTAAGGGCAATTAATTTTTGGAAAACAATAATGGGGGATACCCAACAATAGGCTCCCAAATCTATGTTGGGTAGATCATTTGTCATGATTACAGGCCGTGTCTAACCCTGTATCCTAGTTTTCAGTGCTGAATTTGGCTGTGAAAAAAGAGTGGGGCTGGAAGACCTTTGGTCCAGTAGAACCAAAGTAAATGTGAACTTATATATAAACAAAATAGTATGGAGAATTTATGACACCAAGACTCAGAATGACCTTGCCAAAATACACGATGTAGACATACAAGGCCTGTATTCAAATATGAAGATAAATGGGGATGCTGAATATTACCTATTGCACTGTGAGAATAAATAGCATAGAAATATGCTGTGTAATTTGAGACTAGAAAGCTTGGGAATTGTAAACTTACAATGCAAAGGGGGGGTGGAAACAAACTGGTCTGTAAGTATAAAAATGTGATAACCCCAAATCTGAACCATATGTTACTAGAATGTGTTATGCTGGACAAAGAAAGAATAAAATGGATTATACCACTTTTACAACCATGTAACCCACGCAATGTAGAAAACTGCATGAGATATTTATTAAGCTTGGATAAATTAAATGTTATTTGTGGTATGGCAAAATTTGTAAATAAGCTGCAAAGATGATTGATGTGACTTCTGGGAATTTTAAGGCATTTTGGACTTTATACTACTTGATGGCGTGAAACAGATAATCTGTATTTATTTTGACTTATTCTTAATTATGTGATGTAATAAATTGTGAATAATTTTATACATGTGTACCCATTAAAACTCTGAACTTTGAACAGAGGGAGGGAGACAGGAACTGTGTCAGGCAAAACAGAAGGAGGTGGGGAAAGCACTCAAGCATGCAAAGGCAAAAACTGGAGAAAGAATAGCATAAACAGTAAAGGAAGGAGACAAAACCTTCTTCATGTATATTAGGGAGATGGAAAAGACAAAGGGGGAAGGGAATGTGCAGAGGGGAACCCAGAAAAAACAGAAATTCTGAATGAAAACTTCTGCTCAGTACTCACATAAGAAGGGGAAGGGAAGGGAAGGGACCAAAATTAGACAGTAGAAACACACATGTAGGAGAGGCGGACACCAAGTCCTAAAGAAACTCTCAAAACTAAAAGCGGACAAAGCAATGGGTCCAGATGGGATGCATCCCAGAATACTGAAATAACTCAGAGCGGTACTAGGGGCACCACTGACAGCACTATTCAACAAATCAATGTAAGAGGAGGGAGTGGTACCAAAAGACTGGAGGAGGGTGATTGTGGTAGCATTACACAAAAGTGGGAGTAAGGTGGAAGCTGTGAATTACAGTCCAGTCAGTTTAACCTCAGTGGTGGGGAAAATAATGGGAACTGATGCTCAAATAAAGGATCGTAGCATATCTTGAGGCCAGTGGGGCACAAGACCCGAGGCAACATGGATTCACAGCAGATAGATCTTGTCAAACAAATCTGATAGATTTCTTTGACTGGGTAACTAGGGTGGTTGATCGGTGGTGTGTGTGGACATGGCCTACGTCGATTTTAGCAAGGCATTTGACACCGTCCCATACAGGAGGCTAGTAAACAAGTTGGGCAGTCTGGAAGTGGGTCTCAAGATAGTGAGCTGGTTCGGAAATTGGCTGAGCAACAGGACATTGAGGGTGGTTGTTAAGGGAGTTCAATTCCCGGAACAGGAGGGTGACCAGCAGGGTACCAGAAGGCTCAATACCATTGCTGATCCTCTTTAATGCCTTCATTAGTGACATTGCAGAGGGGCTGGAAGGGGAGGGCAGCCTCTTTGCAGATGACACCAAGATCTGCAATAGGGTGGACACTCCAGATGGGGTGGAAAGAATGAAAAGAGACTTAGGCAAGTTGGAGGAGTGGTCAAGAGTGGGGCAGCTTAAATTCATTATAAAAAAGTGCAAAGTCTTGCACTTGGGGCACAGGAATCCAGGAACGGAATACAGGATGGAGAGGGGAGGGGAGATACTAACAATGACAAAACAGGAAGGAGACCTGGGGTTCAGTATAACAGACACCCTGAAAGTAGCCAAGCAATGTGAGAAGGCAGTGGGGAGGGCCACGGGGATGCTGGGGAGCGCATAGAGAGAGGCATCACCAGTAGAAAACAGGAAGTTGTTATGCCACTATACAGACAATTGATAAGGCCACATCTGGAGTACTGTGTTTAGTTCCGGAGACCACACCTCCAGAAGGAAATAGAGGGAAAACAGTCAAGAGAAGGACAATGAAAATTGTGAAAGGAATGCACCAGAAAACATATGAGGAAAGACTGAAAGACATCAATATGTATACCCTGGAGGAAAGGAGGGAGAGGGGGGTATAATAGAGACATTCAAGTACCTCAAAAGGATAAAAAGATTTCAGGAGGGCAGCATCTTTCAGGAGAAGAGAAGTGCAAGAAAAGGGGTCACAATATGAGGCTGGGGAGAGGACTCAGAGGTAACGTGAGGAAGTATTTTTTTCACAGAAAAGGTGGTGGATGAATGGAACAGCCTTCTGCAGAGGTTGTAGCGGCTAATACAATAGGTGAATTCAAGAATGCATGGGATAGACCGTAGATTTTAGTAGTAATAGTAGATTTTATTTATTTGGGGGGAGGGGAACATTGTTTAACTAGAAGTAGCACACTAAGCCGAAGTTTGTTTCCAGATGTGACCTGGGAGCATAAGGAAGTTAAGCAACTTGCTCAGGATCACACAGTATGCACCTAGGTGGCTGTGGGATTCAAACCCAGGTCTCCAGATCTGCAGCTCAGAGCCTTAACCCACTGCGCTATGCTGCCTCCCAAAATTTAAGGTGCCCTTCCCAAAGGCCCAGGGCTCCCTTACAAAACAGTTAAAGACCTATTGATGCCTCAGAGAAAACTTTGAAAAACAATAATTCCATACAATTCAGCTTGCATTCCACATATGTTTGACATATTTCTCTTCCCCATTAGTTATTACTGAGTAAATTTGTATGAATACATGATGGTTATCCTTTACAGTTCCCTTAGAGTTATTTATTTATTTATTTATGATCTCAGATTAACCATTCTCAGAGCTCTTTGCATAGGTTCCACGTTAGTACATTTAGAACAAGTAGGTGATTATACAGAGGATTGAGACAAACAACGCAATAGGATTAGAATGAGAACATTTAGGTACATTCAGTCTTTAAACAAAGGAATGCAAAAAATACAGTGAAAACTAAAACTGGAATAAGTAAACACAGTCAGATACTTACAGGAACAGACTAAATAACTGTGCCCAAAAGGGAGCCTGTTAGTTGTCAGCAACATGAGGGGGTTAGTGCATAGAAGTGTTGGAGGCACGGGGTGGAGGGTTGAGCCCCAAGTGCAGGGTGTCCGAGAGTGAGAGAGAGAGAGGTCTGTTTGGCAGAAGGGCAGATGGTAGGAGATGCCTTTGCTAGGTGCTAGCAATGGCAGACACATTGAGATTCCTGTATTAAATGGTTCTTCAGGTTCTTTTTGAAGGTCCACAGAGTGGGCAGGCTAATAACGTTCTCATGGAGGGAGTTGAACCACAATGGTGCCCGATAGGCAAAGGACCTTTGTCCTTGAGATGTCTGACATTTTGGAGTCTGGAAGGACTGCAGTTCCAAATTTTGGGTAGGCCTGGGACTAGTACTGGGAACTAGGAGTTGTTGGACCCCAATCAGGAGCTGACCAAGGCAGATCTTTTTGGCCAGGAGGCAGGATTGATATTTTAAGCGACCAAAGAGCATTAGCCAGTGAGCCTTTGCATAGAGATCGCAGGTGTGGGTTAGTAGGTGTGCCCCTAAGGTGAGCCTGCAGGCTTTGTTAAGGGCAGTTTTTGTATGTTAGAGGGCAGTATATGTGGCAGAGCCATATATTGGCAGTCCATAGTCCACTAGAGAACCAACTGAACTGTGGACCGCTATGCTGAGGGCTTCAGAGGTCAGGCACTGCCTATGGTGATAAAGTAGCCCTAAGCGGTTTGTTGATTGCTTTAGCTGTGATGTCGATGTGGAGGGTGTAGGAGAGTGAGCTGTCAAGAGTAATTCCAAGATATTTGAAGTGATGAACACGTTCAAGAGGAACACCACCCCTATCACATATTGATAGTGGGTAGTTTTTGTGCTTGTTCTTAAGGCTGGTGAACAACATGGTTTTCGTCTTTTTGTAGTTCATTATCAATTTATGATTTTTGAACCATGACTCAGTGCTGGTGAAGTCACGTTGTAGCTGTTGCTCAAGAGCAGTGGGGTCAGAGCCATTAGAAAAGATAACTGCATCATCCGCATAGAGGAGGATACGGCATTGACTGGCAAGGGGGAGGCAATTCAGAAATAGGCTAAAGAGGAGGGGGCCCAGTATTGACCCCCGTGGGACACCTGAGCACACAGGCTTGGTGTCAGAGAGAAAGATATCTATCCTGACTTGCTGTGTTCGGCAGTGTAGGTAGCTGTGGAACCATGCAGCCGCCTCAGGGGCAAGGCCTATGGCAGTGAGTTGGTCAACTAGGAGGGCATGGTTGACCATGTCAAAGGCCTTTGTTAGGTCAATATAGATAGCCCTGGCTAGCTGGCCAAGATCGAGGGATTTGTGGATGAAGCCTGTGAATTCCAGGAGGGCTGTACTGGTGTTATGCCCAGCCCTAAAGCCATGTTGCTCTGCGCATAGGAGCATGTGCTTGTCCAGATGATCAACAAGTTGGTCGGCAATGATTCATTCAAGGGCCTTCGAGAGTGGTGGTATAGAGATGGGTTTATAACTCCCAGGGAGGGCACGATCCCCACTCTTGCACACAGAGGTGACCACTGCAGCCTTCCATTTTTGGGGGAATACTGTGAGACGGAGCGAGAGGTTAAGGATATGGGTGAGAGGGGAGAGGATTTTTTCAAGTGAGAGCGAGATTAGTTTCAGGTCGAGGTTATCCTTACTGACTCTCCCCTGCCCAAGCACTTTATGCAGATATTTCCTGGTTTCTCCGAAGGTAATAGTCTTGAAGCAAAAGGGGGGATGCAATGGGGATTGCGTGGGTGCAATAGGGATGGTGGGGGAGAAGAAGCTGGCATTGAGAACATGCTGCAAGTCAGTGAAGGCATTGTTAACGGTGTTCGCGATAGATTTAGGGTCATGGATGGGGGAGCCATCAACACAGAGCATGGTAGGTGCCGTTTTGGGTTCTCGCCCGGTGACCTCATTTAGGTTAGCCCAGAATTTGCGCCTGTCATTCCAGTTCTTGGTTAGGGCATCTTTATAGTATATGTTTTTGGCTAATCGGATGGTCCTGGTACAGTTGTTCCTCGCATGTTTGTAGTTCAGGATATCAGACTGCTTGCCAGTGGCCCTAGCTGTATGCCAGCAGTGGTCTCTGTTTTTCATTAGAGTTTATCTACCTCTGTAGTTTATGCTCTACTTCAAGTCAAAATCCTCTGTTGTGACATCACAATCTGTTGCCATGTGAGTAACTGTGATATCACAAGCAGTGCATTATGACCTCAGGTAGGGAGAAAGCAGCAGAAATATATGAACTTTCCAGGAGCAAATCCTGTTTTCATGCAAATGACCTCAGCGATAAATGATGGGGAGGAGGAATATAAAACTAATGCGAAATACAAGCTGATCTGTGTCGAAATATAATGTTTTGTTAAAGTTCTTCTAAAGGTGTCAGCTAAGAGGTAGTATAAAGCTAACAAAAATTAAAATCAAGGCCTAAACAACTAAAACAATTCTCCATCTAAGCAGTTAAAGCATCTGCCTCAGACCCAGGAAAAGCTTGTCTAAATAGAAAAAATTTTAGTTTACGTTTAAATATGTCCAGAGACGGTGCCTCCCAGAGATGGCCAGGCAAAGAGTTCCAGAGAGTTGGGGCAGCAACCTCAAATGCCAGTGTGGTCCCGGACAAAAGGCAACCATAGTGGTAGGAAAGAGAAGGTAAGATGCAGATCATTTAGGAGCTGGAGCTTATGTAGGTAGGGAAATGGGCAGACTAGGTGGGCCAGGCAGTCCTTATCGGCCATCAAATTCTATGTTTCTGTTTCTAGATGTATGTGTGGCATGTGACTCCTAATTCCTAGACTATCTGTCCTGTGGAGTAGGAAGAGGGAAGAGTTAGAGAGGTCCAGATGACTGTGGCTGCAGAAAGTCTTGCTTTCCATCCAGAGACACTTGCAATCTTCATCTTCTAGCCCCCCCCCAGCTGCACCAACTGAATGATCAGCCTGAGACAGCCTGCAACTGTTAGACAAAGGAAGAGGAGACCAAGCTGACAGGGAAGCTGGAACATCAGAACTGTGAGTACTCTCAGGGCTTGTCCTGAAACTGGAAAATTTGTACAACGTTTTGCCACCAAATCTACAGATTTGTCCAAAGGGCTAGGAGTTACAAATACCTCATTTGGAGGTTTTGCCATTTAAGCAATTGCATGGCCTGTGGGGTTTGGGGTTTAACTGTTCTGGTTGTTTTAAAGTGCACCACCACCAGTAAACCAACTGCAGTGTCACCAAGCACGTGCAAGAACAAGGGGACACAATTTAAAGATAATGGGGGGGGGGACGGTTCCGGGGCAATGTGAGGAAGTATTTTTTCACAGAGAGGGTAGTGGATGCATGGAACAGCCTTCCTGAGGAGGTTGTGGGGTCTAAAACTGTGGGAGAATTCAAGAATGCATGGGACAGACATAAGGCAATTCTTGTGGGGGGTAGGAAGAAATAGGCTGTTGGTTAACTAGGATCTGTGGCCTATCCTGTAGGTAGGGAAATGGGCAGACTAGATGGGCCAAGCGGTCGTTATCTGCCATCAAAGTCTATGTTTCTATGTTTTTTAAGCATGCACCATCCCTATGGCTTGGTATCCAGTGAAGGCACAGGGTCCTCCCTTTAAAGAGCAGCTGACATGATCATGGCAGGCAACCCACACAATAAAGTTGCCTACTGTAGGAGCTATCCTACCTACAGTTTGCTTTTTTTATGCTGTATTTAAAAAGTTATTACCTCTGTAACACCCAGCTCAAAACTTCCATGTACGAGCTGGTCAGCCACCAAGCGCTACAGCCTGGCCCCTAAAAACAGCATAATTATGATGTGAAGCAGGTAACGGGGCTGCAGGTACTCTGTGAACAGTGTAATAGAATCGGGGGAGGGGCTACCTAAATGTACCTGGATTAGATTTACTGGCAGATATACATGCATGGAGCTTTAGGGCAGGCAACTCCATGTTATGGATTGCCTACCCAGAGCCACGACTGGTGTCAGTGGCTCTTTAACATTTAAGGGCTTAAACTGGTACCAATGGGTAGTGCCCCTAGTAAAGGTAGGCTGGTAATATCAAAGGCAGGGACACTGGTTTACCGGGATTGAGAAAGGGCATATTCCGTTTTGCACATTGTAAAAAATGGTTTTGTCACCAGTTTCTGCAAAGCCAAAATCCGCTTTTACTGGGGTTTGGTTTTGTGTACTTTATTCAACAATTGTTAACTCTGTTAACATGCATTTTGGCAATTTTGACCTCCACTATTGCACATCCTTCCATCCTTGTACCAATTTAAAGTTTTTTTAGGTACAAGATGTGATGGCAGCAGCAACACTACAGCCCCCTGTCCCTAAGGTGTGATGGAAGCAGCACTACAGCCCCATCCCTCAGGTACGATGGCAGCACCAACAGCACTACGACCCCCATCCCTCTGGCGTGATGGCAGCAGCAAAGCACTACAACCTCCCTCCCTCCCTCCCTCAGGTGTGACAGAAGCAGCAGCGTGGCCCCCATCCCTAAGGTGTAATGGAAGCAGCACTACGGCCCCATCCCTCAGGTACGATGGCAGAACCAACAGCACTATGACCTCCCTCCTTCAGGTGTGACAGAAGCAGCAGCACTGTGGCCCCATCCCTTAGGTGTGATGGCAGCAGTACTACGTTCACCATTCCTCAGGTGTGATGGCAGTATCAGCACTATGGCCCCCATCCCTCAGGTGGGACAGCAGCAGTACTACATTCCCCATACACCAGTGGTGATGGCAGAAGCACTACAGTCCCCACCCCTTCAGTGTGATGGCAGTAGCAACAATGCAGTCCACATCCCTCTGGGGTGATGGCAGTAGTGACAGCACTATGATCCCCTTTCTTCAGCACCCACACCCCACATGCACAAGTTACAAATGACTTGGTCTCTTTGCTTGTTAGAACACAGATGTGAATTAATCTGACCATCACCCGCTAAGGTGGACTACCTTTTTTTTTCCTATCTATAATTTAACTGCCTGAATTGGATTTCTGCCTGTGGCACTGCTGACCAGGGTTAGGAACAGACTTGGGTGTTGGAGGACCAGCTGGTGGGTGAAGGCTTGGTGTTCAACGACCACTCACCTTCTCCTGGGAGGGAGGGTGGGTTCATGGCTCAGCATTTGCTGGCCCCTGGTGGAGGCCAGAGGCATGACAACATGTCAGCCCTCACTGCAGGAGGAAGCATGATGGACATTGGCTTGTGCCTTGACATCATGTGGCCTGTCACGCTCCCAAAAAAATGGGAAAACACCCACTGACCCAACCAAAGGACAGCTGTTGGTCCCTCCATAAGCCAGAATCCCCAGACATGTGTCCGTTCTGACCCCTGCCATGCCCAGGATACACTGGAAGCTCTTTAGGGCAATTCTCCTCTTCTGGTAGCCTCCCACAGGGGTAGGGGCACACTCAATGAAGGGTTACTTTGGGTTACCTGGTAGCACAGTAGTAAGGGGCAGTGGATGGTGGTCGACATTCAGCAGTGATGGTAGGGGCCTTAGCAGGCCTGAAGGAGTGAATGGCCAGGGGTAAAACTACTTGAATCTGCTTCTTTGACATAAAGTGTCTTCACCTAAAAATCCACAAGTGATTAGTGGAGGACGTTCAAATGGATTTATCGTGTATCAGACATGTGGATGCTTTTTTCCCCTTAGTGTCCATGAAAAGAGTTCTCCCTGTTTTCATGTCTTTGTTCAGATGTGAATTGAGTCCACTCTGCCCACCAGCATCATATAGCCCCTGGGGTCTTACCTTCTGTACGTCATTGACTGTGCTTTCAAAATCCACTGGCCAAACATAAGTACACTTAAATACTTAACATTTGCTTTTTGTTGAAGCAGTCTATCACAAAACCTTTTGTTGTCACAGAGACTGAAACAGTAGGTGGGAGAAAAGCTGCAAATTATCCAATTTACCTAACTGGGGTGCTAACTGAAGTATTTTCATAAGTAGTAAGGCAGTTTCTTGTTTGTGAACATACTTTCATTCAGACTAGTTTTCATTCAAACAACTGAGGATTGTGGATGGCCCTACTGATTATAAACTTGAATATGCTAGTTGGTAACAGTGATCCTGCATTTAGCAATCTACAACCTAGTCGCTTATATGCAAAGAATACAATAAACACCTGACTAAAATCTAAAAACAAGCTTATAAGACACGTAAAATGTATCTGAACATTTATCTTTACCTATAGAAAATCATTTCAGCCCAAGTAAAACTCAGGTAAATTACATGGTACCCTGACTACTATTCTATGATGTAGTAAGCATATATATATATATATATATATATATATATATATATATATTTTTTATATTCTTTGTAAAGCAGGTAAGGCCCACTAGGCAGGACTGTTTTCAGGAGTGACCTAGAACTGGGAGGTTAAGTGACTTGCTTGGAGTCACACAGTATGCAGTGGAGGTTGTGGAATCAAACCCAAGTCTGCTGGATATGCATAGTTCACTCACTGCTTGTTACTCTAACCACTAGGCATGGGTGGTTAAACTGAATGGCTGATTACAACAAAGCAGTGCAGGTGATTTCCTTACTGACTCTATATGCAGCAAAGCAGAAAGAATGCAAAGCACAGTAACATTCATTTTAAGATGCTGAAATCTGGAGTCTGACCTGCTGTTGCTCTGGTAGCACTATTGCTTACAGTGCCAGCAACCCAGGGTCAGAAGCGATCGGGTTGCTGGAGGTCTGGCCAGGAGTAGGATCGAGCACCTGGGGACTGCTCTCCTTCTCCAGGGAAGGTGGGCTGCAGGTCCTCCTGCTTTACCACCACCTGTGTGACCATGGGTGGTGATGCAATGGTGCTGCAGAGTGATCAGGAGGGGAGGACCCTAGCCAGGATCTGGAGCAGTGGCATGTCTCTATGTGACCTATTTCCTTGGATCTCCTCTAATGCCAGTGCCCTCAGGGACACAGACCAGAAAACCAGGAACAATCACCCCACATCGGCCACTGGCAGAAGGGACCCAGGTGCCCCAGACTTCATAACCAGGCTCCATGAGGGACCCACTGAGCTGCCCGACACACACTAAGGGAGTGTGGATGGGTCCTGGAGTCCCCTCCCTTTCCACCTGGTGGGGGTACAACCCAGGCAGGATAGGGGCAGGACCACAGGAGCTCCTGAGCATTACCTGGGGGTGAAGCTAAGGGATACCCAGCCTGAAAAGTGAAGACTGATGCTGTGAGACGGGGACATAGAAAGAGAAATTAAAAAAAAAAATTCCAAGAAATGCTGAAATCTTAGAGATTCTGTGCAGTGACATGCAATTTCCGTGAGGCACCGGTACAAGAATTCAAAATCCGCAAACCAAGCAGGATTCCGTGATTGTTACCGGTGTTACCGGTAAAAATGGAAAACCAGGGTCCCTGATCAAAGGGTTTACAATATTATTTGCGACAATCTTGTCTTGCCTGATGGGGGATTGGCACTGTCACTGTTACTTTTGTTTTTTTAAGTGTTTTACTGGCTGAGTTTAAGTCTACTACTAAGATACCAGCAAACATCCAGTGGACCACTGGTTCACAAAAAGAGCTGTCCACATAAATATTGATGTTATATTTTAGCTCTACTCTTGCTGGAGAGGAAACATTCTGGAAATTCAGCCTCGCAGCCTCTCCTGCTACCCATTCCTCTAGGTATAAACCCTGCAACCTGTAAAGTTATAACAGACGTAGGGTACTGAGCTTCTCTGTCACTGTATATATGGTGGTGATGCTGCTGCTGCCTGCCCCCAGTGCAACCCTCTCCTATAGCGTTACAATAGGTATTTGGTGCTGAGATGTATATATGGTACTGCTGTTGATTGTTCTCTGAGTGCAGCCTCCTCTTATTGTGATATAATGGGTACGTGATGCTGAGCTGTTTGTACGGTGCTGCTGTTTGTTCTCTCAGTGCAATCCTCTCCTACAGTGTTATAATAGGTGTTTGGTGCCGAGCTGTATGTACGGTGCTGCAGCTTGTTCTCTGAGTGCAACCCCTCCTATAGTGATATAACAGGCATTTGGTGCTGAGCTGTATGTACAGTGCTGCTGCTTGTAGTGTCAGTGAAACTCCCTCCTATAGTGACATAACAGGTATATGGTGCTGAGTTATACATATGGTGTTGCTTCTTGTTCTCCGAGTGCAACCTCCTGCTACAGTGTTATAATAGTTATTTAGTCCGCACGAGCTGTACGTACAGTGCTGCTGCTGCTGCCTATTCTCTCAGTGTAACAGCCTCCTATAGTGTTCTTATAGGTATTTCATGCTGAGCTGTACATATGGTGCTGTTGGTGCTTGTTCTCTCAGTGTAACCCTCTCCTATAAAACCATCCTGGAGAAACCCCTGAGAGTTTTCTATAGCAGTGGGAGAAATTTCTGAGATCAGTTGTTGCAAAGCTGCCAACCTGATCCTAAATTTCAAGTCACAAAAAGGTAAAAGGTAGGGTACAAAACTGTGTGGATTTTGTCACACATGTCAATACACTGAGAAAAAGACATATTTTTGTAATCCAAAGAACTGCAAAACAACCCATTAAGGGGGCTATTGATTGATTGCAACACAGAGAGTTAGCTACCTACTCAGCTGTTCATGTAGGAGTTACTATGTTGTGCACTCAAAATGGAAATTATATTTTAGGGTCAATGAACATATTCATTATTGCAGGAATAAAAATCCTGACTACGATATGGTAGTACATGTAAATAATAATCCCAACTTACAACACACAGTATCCGCTACAGGTTCTGAAGCAATCAATAAAAATGTGAGAGGGGTGATCTTGACAACATTTTGAATTATAGGGAACAGGAATTGGTATTTAAATTGAGAGCACTTAGGTCACCAGGAATAAATGGCAGCTTTGAGCTCTCACCATTCCTATTGAGGAAACATTACTTCCCCCCACCCATGATTCATGTGTACTGATATATTGACTTATTTGTACTGTCAGTTTGTTATAGATGCTATGCTTAATCTGTTTGACACTGAAGGGGAAGGGCAACATCTCTGTATATGAAGTAAATTCATACAAGAAGTGGCTAAACAGCTCACAGTGATTCTCAGTCATCTTGTTGTTTCCTATCATTGCAAGTACTCCAGGTAGAGACCAGGCCACCATGAACTGTTTTTTTTTTATTTATATTTTATTCAAGTTTTACAAGAAAAAACAACAACAGAGCAATACAGATGCCAAATAGAATGCCTGGCTGGAGCATAATGCGCCATGGAAACACAATCTGGGAATACCAGAAATTTACAACATTAACAAATCAAACACTCAAAAACACTCAAAAAGAGTGGTCCAAAACTAAAATCAAACTATAATAACAATGAACTCTACACTATGTCTGCTACATAATCTTATAAAAGACCATAATTCCCAGATCCCAAAGAAATACACTAAAGCACTTCACCATATTCAATAGAACTCCTACCAAAGGGGAAAGAGGAGCCTGCTGCTACTGATAGAAGGTCCCCCACTTCAACAAATCTGATTGCTAACATAACACAGACAGTAACTCCCTGATAAGTTAAAGCGGGGAAAAAGGGGGGAAGGAGGGTGTCGGCCTTGATAGGTAATAATTGGGAGAATCCAATTTAATATGACTGGGCCCCCTTGTGTTCCTTTTCATGATTATTAGAGTTACTACTTGGCATAAGGGTAGTATTTGTCTTGTATATTTACAATGAGGTAAACGATGTATCCAAACATGCGTACATGTAATAAATCGTATTATTTTGTGTGATCTTATCTCTTGCAGGTGTTATGTGAGCACAGAACCATCTGCTTTCCATTTTTTGCCTCGCTATAAATCATGGCTTGGACTTTTTGGATTAAGCCCGAACATCCCTGAGACATAACAGATTTCACTATAAATATGTATTTCGAATGTCATTGTGCAACATGGGAAAACTGTCTCAGAATTTGAAGCAATAGTATTTTGAACCTGTACTGTCAACATGATGTTTGAATGTTTACATAATTCAGTATTCACCATTGATAACTGTGATGGCTTTTTATTAGTTTTTTCTAACTTTATCCATTCCTCCAGTTCATTCTTACAAACCTTTCAGATCCATTAGGACATTTTCCAATAATCTGATCTATTTGAAAATCGGGCATTCTGATTGGCTGTCACAAAATGAGTGAGCACAATGTTTACATTTGCTTTACAATCAGCACAATATACGTCTTTGGAGGTTTGTAACATGTTATTTGGATACTGGGTTGTCTGGATACCAGTGAATAGTTTCTGAATTTGAGAATGAAGCTCTGTGATTGGTCAATCATAATGACATCACCACTATTTGATTTAAATTGGTGCATGAGTAATCTTAACCTGCAAGGTCCATCCCCCTGATGAAACCTTAACTGGTGAAGCACTGGGGACCTTGCACGCAGTTGTTCTGCCTTCACTCAGTTTTCTTCTGTATATTTTGAATTTACATAAGTAAAGCATATATTTTTGCAGCAAAACTGTATCTGTGCCAATTTGCACGTTCGTACAGAGTACAGGTGTGAGTGCCACATTCAGCATCCAGGATGAGTCTGCAGACTTTGTTGAGTGCAGTCTGAACCCTCTTGAGTGCTGTATCCATTGCTGCCCCATAGACCATTAGTCCATAGTCAATAGTAGATATAACTGAACTGTGGACTGGGAGGCAGAGGGCCCCCGGAGAGGTGTTGCCTGTGCCTGTATAGGACACCAATCTTGGTATTGACTGTCTTGACCAAAGAATCAATATGGTGTACAAACAGACTTGGTACTGTATTCTGCTATTCAAATTTAACCAACCAGTGCTTGAGTAAAGTTCACAAGTGTGAGTTAAATGGTCAGCACCTAGGACAAGTCTGCAGGCTTTGTTTAAGATGATCTTGATTCGTCTAAGTGCTGTATCGGTACTGGCTCCATAGACTACCAGACCATAATCTGTGATAGAGAGCACAGAGCTGTTAACTGCAAGCTCAATGGCATGTTTGGTAAGGCACTGCCTAAGCACATAGAGCTGACCTATTCTGGCACTAGCTGCCTTGGCAACATGGTCTATGTGCTGGATGTAGGAGAAAGAGCTGTCAAGGTAGACATGGTCCGCACCATCTCCCCCAATAAAACCAGCCTGGTCAGAATGTATCACTGTAGATAACACCAAAGACAATCTATTGGCCAAAACCTTGGCCAACAGCTTATAATCTTCATTAAAAAGCAAGACTGGGAGGTAGCTTGAGCAGTAAAAGGGATTTTTATCCTTTTTAAGGAGAACTGAAATGACTGCATCATACATGAAGGGAGGAAGCTGTCCCTGAGTCCAGGCGGCAATGATGACTTCGGTCAGTAACAGGTTAACCAGGTACCCCACAAGCTGCTAGAGCTAGCTTCTATCTCTGGGTGTTGTTTATATGACAGAATTATATATGTTTTTATGAAACTTGGTGATTTGTGCAGTAACATTGTATGATCTGGAGCCCTGTCCCTCACAGGAACAGGAGGAGGGTGAGTAGTTTTTCCACCATTATTGGAGAACTACAGCCAGTAAATTAAATGAGCATTTCTGCAGTTTTTATACCGGGGATACTGGATATTGTAGAGGCACCTCATGAGGTTGCTTTTAGTTGATTTTTAGCCTAGTTAACTGACTTTTAATTTTTGCCTCACTGCCTGACCCTGGGAACATATGCGGGTCATGGAGCCCTATTAAAGCTCGGCCTGCAGTGAAGTGAGCTGAATTCCATGGAGTAGCTCCGCGCATGTCTGCACATGTCATGCATGTCGAGCATAAGAGGGAGAAGCTATAACTGGGAACAAAGTAGAGAGTAGTAGTTTGGAACTATACTGGTAAATATAAGGTTGCAAGTGAGTAATTAAACTGTGCCTGATAGGAAGTTAAGTCTATATAAGCATGGAGTCAACACTAACAGTACAGGACGGGGTAAAGTTAATTAAATGTGAAATATGTAGGATGTTTCAAATAAATGAGGCTAACAATATGTGCCTGATGTTTGTTTGTGGTAAATGTGAGGAGAATATTGCCTTGACAAATGAAATACAGATGTTCAGTACTAGACTTTGGACCCTGGAGGAGAGCCAGATGCAAATGAGAAAAAGACTACTAGTCAAGGAAATAGACGGTACATTAACTAATGTACAGTTAAATGAAGTAGAAGAAGAATTTTATGAAACTATAGGAAAGGTGGTGCAGAAAAGGAGAGTGAAATAGCTAAAGCATTACTAGCAGGAAATAAGGAGTGGGAAAAACAGAGTAAAAAATATACAAGACAGGAAGATAATATGACCAAGAAAGAGACTGAATGGTTTCAGGTCCTGGCAAAGAAGGTTGCCAAAAAAGGGAGACGGGCAATTAAATTTCAAATACCAATGTAAAATCAGTTTGATCCCCTTATTACATATGAGGAGTCACAAAATGAAAGGGAACTATGTAAAAATAGTGGTAGTACCATAATTCATCAAAACAATAGTGGAGCCTCAGCCATTGAGTATGCCAACTCAAGTACAATAAGATTCAATGGAATTGAAGGTGATATACCGATTGTTAACCAACACAGTGTAGAGTTATCTATACCAGAGAATGTATGTACCTCAAGACCATCAGAAAATTTAATTCTCTCTTAGAACAAATATTAGTACAAGAGTCTGTAGATATGAATGTGGCTACTATGGTAACGCGGGAGACTTTAGTAGTAGGTGACTCAATAATTAAGCATCTAGACCGAATGATATGTAATCTGGACAAAGTAACCAGAACATTGTGCAGCTACACTGGGGCAAGAATATCAGATATAACTGAAATGGCAGAGAACATTGTTAAAAATGCTGATAAACCCATGGTTATTGCACATGCTGGTGCAAATAATGTGCTTAAGGAGCCCATTACAAAAATAGAACAAGACTTTATAGCTTTGACAAACAAATTTATTGATTTAGGTAGTGAAATCATAGTGTCACAAATACTACCGATACCAAAAGCAAGTAGTCTCCAGCAAAGAAAAACTGCACATATTAATAACTGGTTAAGAAAATGGTGTCTTCATCAGGGCATAAAATGTATTACTCACTGGGAGGAATTTGATGGATGGAACGAACTAAATAGTTGGGACGGACTGCACCTGAGTAGACGAGGAAGTAGATGGCTGGGTAAGCAACTGATTAAATTCATACCGAGCTCTTTAAACTGGATATAGGGGGAGAGATGGGCAAATATGGCACCACTCTAGAACCAGAACCCGCAGGTCAAGCAATTACCAAGCCCATAAATAAAAATAGGACTAAGACAAACAAAAAGAAAGATTTGAATTAAAAAATAACATTAACGAATGGAAGAAGTCTATGGAACAAGCTGGATGAGCTTACTGACCTTCTATACAATAACAGTATAGATATACAGTATGTGGAGTGATGGAGTCTTGGTTCAGTGATTCTGACTGGGGGACATATATAAAAGGCTATACAAAAATATACAAGAACAGAAAAGATCATGGGGTGGTGGAGTGGTATTCTATATTAATGATGAGTTAAAAGCATATGAAATAAAAACAGAAACAAAGGACTAGGTTGAAATTGTTTGGGTTCAAATTAAGCTGGATAATAAACCTCTCACGATAGGATTAGGCTATAGGCCTCCAGGACTTAATATTGACGAAACAGAACAATTTATTAAACAACTTGAACTGCATGTATACAAGGATAATACTATAATTATGGGGGATTTTAATTCCCCTAATATTAATTAGGAAAGA
Source organism: Neoceratodus forsteri (assembly GCA_016271365.2). NCBI lineage: Eukaryota > Metazoa > Chordata > Ceratodontiformes > Ceratodontidae > Neoceratodus > Neoceratodus forsteri. The sequence goes on from CM057454.1 coordinate 1,317,822,047, forward strand.
CTGGATAGTAGTAATCATGTGGACAATACATTTATAGACTTTACTATTAAAAGTAATCTTGACAAGCTAGTCATAGAGCCCACTAGGGATAATAATATTCTCAATTTAATTTTAACTAACTGTAGTGAAAATATATATAATATTAGTTTACAAGGGCCTCTAGGGGACAGTGATCGTTGTTTGATTGAGTTTTCATACAAAGAGTACAAACCACAAGTAATGGGAAAAACAGTAGTTAAAAATTATCAGAAGGCAAGCTATAATAAAATTAAAGAACATTTGTCTAGTTGGGACTGGAAAATGGACTTTCTGAATAAAGACTTAACAATGGTCTGGGATATTAAAAAACATCTGGAATATTGTATCGATACATGGGTGCCGGTGATTATAAAGTATCCAAAGAATAAAAGACATGCTCCTTGGTGGAATAGGTCAATAGAAAAACTACTGAACAGCAAGAGAAGATTGTATTGCAAGTTAAAGAAGAAGCCATCTTGTCTCATAAATACAAGGCTAAAACAGTGTATTAAACAACTAAAAACAACAACAATTAGGAAAGCTAAACATAGTACAGAAAGGGATTTGGTAAGCAAGAAAATTAACAATAAAAAGCAATTGTTTAATTATATAGGAACATTAAGGGGGAAACAAAAAGGCATAGGGCCTATAGTTACAGTAGAAAAAACAGTTACAGATGAAAAGGAAATGGCAAAAGAGTTTAATAAATACTTTTTGAGTGTGTTTGAACCTAAAAAATCATTGGTGAGCATAAATATAACAACACAAGAGGAGTATATTCCTATTAAGGAAAGATAAATTATAGATATAGTGCAGGGGCTGAAATCAAACACTTCTGCTGGACTGGATGGCATAAATACTAAATTCCTGCAGGAGCTGATACATTAATTAGTGGGACCGATTACATATCTTTATAATATTTAATTAAAAAATGGTAAAATAATTCCTGAATGGGGACAAACTTATATAACACCAATATATAAATCTGGAGCAAGGTCTGAGGCCAATAATTACAGACCGATAAGTCTGACATCAGTCTTGGGGAAAATATTGGAAAGAGTTATCCAACGTAAGATATTGGATCATTTGGAAAAGGAGCAGATATATGACATTTCACAACATGGACTAACCAGGGGCAGGTCATGTCTTACGAATCTGATACATTTTTTTGAACCTGTGAGTGAGGCCCTGGAGAAAGGAGAACCAACAGATTTAATATACCTGGATTTTGCTAAGGCTTTTGATAGGGTATTACATAAAAAGCTTATTGAACAACTATATCAAGTTAAGTTGCAGGACAACATAATTGAATGAATTACATCATGGTTGAAGGATAGAAAGCAGAAGGTGATTGTGAGGGGATATCAGTCTCAGTGGGGGGGGGTGATGAGTGGGGTTCCCCAGGGCTCAGTCCTGGGGCCAATACTATTTAATATACTTGTTAATACACTACAATCAGCCGATAATGCATGGATATGTAAGTACGCAGATGACTGCAAACTAGGGGGGCTGGTACAAAATCACTAGGATGGTCAAAAATTACAAGATAACTTAGACAAGCTCCTAAACTGGATTAAAACAAACAAAATTCTGTTTAATATATCTAAATGTAAAGTGATGCACTTCGGTGCCAAGAATCCTAATTATGCATACAAGTTGAATAATCAAATACTGGAGACAACTACTGAGGAGAGGGACCTGGGAATAATTATTTCTGACACGCTAACTTCAGATGGGCATATTAAAAACACAGTTAAAAGATGGCAAAAAATATAGGGATGCATCCTGACTAATATTAAAAGTAGAGATAGAGAGGTGATTCTACCACTTTATACTAGTCTAGTACATCCACATATCGAATATTGTTCCCAATTCTCTGCAGCAACTAAGGTACGGAGTATGAAAAAAAAGGAGTACAGAGAAGAATAACAAAAAAAGTAAGAGATCAGCAAAGCATGACTTATGATAATAGGCTACATAACTTGGGGCTGTATTTAACTGAATATAGACAATTAAGAGGGGACCTATGTTTAATACACAGAGCAACTAGAGACAAAGAGCTAATGGAAAACATAGGAATTAAAAGATGTGAGGAACAACACAAAAAAACTAGATCCCATAACTACAGATTAAAAGGTGATATAAACATGACTAAAAAATGTTTGGACTTCTTTACCCAAAGAGAAGTAAAGAGCTGGAATGAATTACCTAGACATGTAGTTGATAGCGAGACTATGGGAAGTTTTAAACTTAATTTAGATGAACATGTGGGTGATAAAAAATTCATCTACCACCAATAGAGAATCAGGTGGTGAGTTCATTAAGGATAAATTGTCTTCAGAACTTGAAAACTATCTATGAACCTATGAACCTTTAAAACTCAAAAGGGAACCCATCAGTGCCTGGACTCTTTCCCCTTTCAGTTGCCCCAAGGCTGTCTGCAATTCATCCCTTGTAATAGGTGCATCTAAAGCCATCTGCTGAGTTGCTGAGAGCTTAGGGAGCATGACCAAACACAAAAAATTATTATCTGAATCTCCCCCTTTCCCCTCTAATCTGGTAGAATACAAAAGGCAATAATATTCATAAAATGCTTTATTAATGCCCTTAGGGTCTAACACCAAAGTTCCACTATCCTTAACCCCTGGTATAATCCTGGAGGACTCCATTTTCTTCAGTCTATAAACTAGAAGATGGCCTACTTTCTCCCCTCTCCCCTCCCAATAGGTCTATTTAGTCCTATAAAGACTGAAGTCAGCGTGCTGGGTGTTCAGTACTTTAATCTTAAACCACTAATCCCTAATTGTATACTGTAGGGCCTTGTCCTGCGGGTTACTCTTATGCAGTTTCTCCAAGGTCTATAGTTGAGATTCAAGCTCCTGCATCCTCTACTGTTTTGTCTTTTTATGGGCCCTAGCATGAGATATCAACTTACCCTTAAGGTAGGCCTTAAGATCCTCCCAGACCCATGAGGGGCGGCCTGTAACCCTTATGGTCTGTGTCTAGATAAGCCTTCACTTTCCCCCAAAGCCACTCCTTAAAAACAGAATCAGACAAAAAACTGGTATTACATCTCCGTCAGGGAGTAGCATCTCCCCATGGTCATTAAGGAAGGTCCACCTAACAGGGGCATGATCAGAAATAAGAATCGGGTCTATGGTCACATGCATGGTACACATAGCAACTCATGAGAGGCCAAAATCATGTCTATGCGACTATATGACTGGTGTGGCACTGAAAAGAATGTGTAATTATGCACTGTGGGTTTACACAAATTCCATACATCACACAGTCCATGATCGTCCCTCAAGCCTGACAGGGCCCTAGAACCAGGGGTAACAAGGCAGGTAGCCACATTGCTCCAGTCACATATGGAGTCCAGGACTTCATTCATATTCCTGCAAATGATCAGAGTCCCCTCAGCTATATCCTGAAGTACCTGGGAGAAAGAATGAAAAAGGATGCCCCGTCTTCACTGGGTCCATAAACAGGTGCCAGAGTAAGTAAACATCCATCCAGGTGGCCTTTAACGAAAATCAGCATACCCCTGGGGTCCTTTGCCATACTACTAGTAACCCAATTCACTCCCTTCTGAATGAGAATCATTACCCCTCTTCATTTAGAAGTGCAGGTGGCCATATAAATCTGACCCTCCCCTAACCAGGCCTAAGATGAACCACTTCTTAATAAAGTAGATGGGTCTTCTGCAAGAATATCAATTGACCCTGCAGCTTCCTTATATGTGCAAAACCCCTCTTCCATTTTACAGGCCCATTGATCCCCCGTACGTTTCAGGATAAAATCATATAGGGTAATCTACTCATAAGCAGAACTATCCCCTAGGCCACGCCTCCTTCCCCAGCTCCCCAAAGCAGCAACAGAGCCCCATACAACAAGCTTTGACCAGAGCTGATAGGGCTGCAGGTGAAGAATTTGGGGTAAAAATACTGAAATGCATCAAAGTTAGCAGCCTGTATTTGCAAAATGTAACGTAGGATCATAAATGTGTTATTTTGTAATATTTTTACACCAAATTGTCAACATAGCCTTATTATAAAAAGATACAAAATCAGGTACAGGAGGGAAGTATTTTTCAGAAAAAAAGGCACTCAGGAACAAGGAGACCTGATATGAAGCTGGGGAAGGGGGGGTTAATTTTAGGAGAGATGTGAGGAAGTACTTCTTCAAATAGCGAGTGGTGGATTCCTGGAACAGCATTTCATTGGAGGTGGTAGGAGCAAAAACAGTGATGGGGTTCCACAATGCATGGGATGGGCACAAGGGAAGCTCAGTGAAAAGGGGGAGGGAGAAGTGACCAGAGTTCATGTAGGATCTGCGGTGTTACTGTAGACAGGGAAAAATAGGAAGAATAGGTGGGGGCAAACGGTCCTTATCTGCAAGCGGTCTCTTTGTTTCTGTTTTTCCATTTCCAAACTCGTGGGGGGGGGGATGGCACAATACACAGTGCAGGGCCGGTGCTCAGGAAAGTAGGGCAGCCAGCTTTCAAACACAGAAGCAAAGAATCCAAAAGTCCTGAGCACTCACAAGGAAAACAAGTAGCCGGGAACAGCATAATGCTGAAAATTCTTTAATGGCAGTAATACAGTATCACTAACCGTGTTAAGTACAAATACAATGCAATACAAACAAGAAAGCTGACCGATGCAGTAAATGCTAGATGTAAAGGTATGATTCAGGTAAAAAAGTCTCTATGGCTGTAGAAAGCACAGGCACTTCGACTCTTGACGAGTCTTCCTCAGGAAGCGTGGCTAGTTAATCTTTTAAAAAAAGATTTTAAATCCCATTGCTTGCTTAAACCAGCAGGTGTAATGCTTTGTAATTCATAAATCTAAGTTGATTTTTCCCACACTATTTTACTCACTCAATCCCCCTCCCCCCGCAAAGGACCTACCCCGGTGGTGGTACTCCTCTGATCACTGAGGTACTCATGCTCGCCTGAAAAAACAAGGAATAGAGCTGCTTTTCAAAGGGAAAACATGGGTATTTGCGTCTACGTTTCTGTTAATTAGGGTAGTCTTTCTCACCTTTATCTGTAAGAGGCTCCTTGATTTACGATGTTAAGGGTATGACTGGAGTAAGGGAGAGAAGTCAAACAAGGGATTCAAGGAAGTGTTCTGTTTGCTATGCTCAGTTGTGTTTGATGTTCACTGTGGGGTGCCAGTGCTGCTTATCAGACAAGCGCTTCAGTAAATCAAGCAAATGTCTCAAACCAGACCCTGTCATGCCCCCCTCCACATGCCTCTGCTTTGCAAATAACTTATTACAGGGAACCTCACAGGATTTGAAATGGAGATTCTGTTTTCTGCCTTAATTAGAATTGTATTTATCAGTCCGGGAGAAGATGAGTAGGTTAGTGAGATTTAAGGTGCTGTAACTTGAACTTACTTCCAATTGTGACACTGAAAAGGCTTACTCTGTGAAAACAAAAAACTACTGACATCTCAAAGAAAACTTTAAAGAACATAATAATTAGGTACAATTCTGCCAGCATTCCATTTATATTTTGTATAATTCTCCGCCCCATTATTTATTACTAAAGAAATGTATATGAATATATGATTGTTGTCCCTTACAGTTAATTTTGAGTTTATCTACCTCAATAGCTTACTCCCTACTACAAGTCATATTCCTCTGTTGTGACATCACAATCTGTTGCCATGGGATTAACTGTGAGGTCACAAGCCATGTTCTGTGATTTCAGGTAGGGAGAAAGCAGCAGGAATAGATGAACTCTTCATGAACAAAGATCCTGTTTTAATGCAAATGCCCTCACTACTAAATAAACATACTGAGAAATTAATAAGTGGCATCAACTGAAAAATGATTTGTAGGGCATTCTTAAATAGGTATATCTATGACATAAAGGCTGCTGGTTTATTTTTTTAAAGTAGACATCAGCCCTTATAAGTTGTGTTATGCCATTTATTTCAAAGTTTTTATCAGGAAACATACAGAACTGGTGAAAACTCCTTTCCAGATGTGCCTTGGGGTGAGAGGGGTATGGGAAAGTAGACAAATGAGGTGCGAATGTTCAGAGTTAACAGTTGTGCAAACAATTATTTGGTGCAGAGTAAAAGTGCAATAAATACAGTAATTTAACAGTTGAAAACAAATAGTAACCATGGTTAACATGTTGGGGTCGGGGACATGGCACTACTAAGCCTTGTAAACCAATAGCAGTGCATATAAGTAGACAGCAGGCTGGCACTGCACAAAATTAAGTGTAAAAACCCATCCAGCACTAACTTCCCCATCATACTAGCGAGCAGCTTCCTTCTAATATATTTTCATTAATACAAAAAACAAATATTTATACATTAATATCTGGATAGGTATTGCCTCAGAACAGTAGTACACTGGCTTCAAAGTTTGCGCTACTGGAGCCATGTCAGATCAGAGGCAGCATGGGTTTTCAGAAAGAAAGTCAGGTCCGACAAATCTGATAGATTTCTTTGATGGGGTGACCAAGGAATTACATCAAAGAGGAGCAGTGGATGTGGCCTCTCTGGATTTCAGTAAGGCATTTGACACCATTCCACATAACAGACTATTGAGCAAGCTGGGTAAAAAGATTGAAACTAGGTAATAATAAATTGGTTAGGGTATAGGGGCTGGTAGTAAACAGAGTTCACTCCATGGAAGGTAGAGTGATGAGGGCGGTAACTCAGGGATCGATGCTAGACCTGTTCCTCTTTAATGTCTTTATAAGTGAAATTGCAAATGAGCAGGAGGGAAGGTTTGAATCTGCATGACGATACCAAGATCTGCAGCAGGATGGAAAAATATGAGCAGAGCCTGAGAAGACTTGAACTGTTGTCAAGGGTATGACAGTTGGATTTCAACACAAAAATGTGAAATAATGCACTTGAAGCACAGAAATATGGGGTAGAGTACAAAATGAGTGGAGTGGTATTAACAACATTAAAAAAACACATAAAAAAAAGGTTTTATATACAGTACAGTTGATTACTGTTTAACAATTTTATTCATTTATGGCTCCCACTGTACAACGGATGCAAACCCATAATCACGTTCCTCACTTGAAGTGAAGGGGGGGCAAAGGTCATAACTGACACCTTGTTTTTGTGTTAAAGGGGTCCATTTGTTTACAGCAAAAACAAGGAAAGGGATCTTTTCTGAAATGTACAGACAAGTATAGGTGCCATTTTTTTCAGAGAGTGCCACCACCAGGGAACTCTCTCTCTCAATGACTATGAACTTTAATTCTCTAGGATTTAATTATAGCGATACAAACACATGACTACCAAGCGAGGTGTCAAGTCTCCTATTAGTAATACTGCTCAATGGTCTTGTGTGCTAGTTTTCAGGCTGGGCACTGTTCTCGGCACATACATCTCATTGCAGTTACACCATAGCACATATGTAACAAAGTACGTACTGCAATTAAGAAATTCACATGTCTCCAGCTTTAAATCTTCATGCAGGGGGTGTACAAACTCTTTACGAGCTGTGCATATGTGCACACGTTACAACTGTGGCATTTGGAGAAACCTTTCGGGTTGTATGGTAACCATTGGTTATTAATGATAGCTGCCTGATTTGTCTCGACTTGGCTATCGACTAACTTGTCTCTCAGTCTGTTTGCTCTACAGAAAGTAATGCATGGGGTATGACCCACTGCTGAAGTCCTATCATTGTCACCAAGCAGCATAGGGCAGTTCTGATAAATTAAATTGTCAATTTTACCTGCTAAATGATTGAATTTACTGACAAAAGTAACAGGACCATGTTCATGAATTTTATTTTTCTAGTGGCTTTCCATTGTTCTTTTTTTCAATAATTCAGCTTTATCTCTAGCCTTTCTCAGTAATGTTTTGTTATAACCCCTTTTGAGAAATCTCATCTCCAGTTCATTAGCCTGTCAGTCCTATGGTTCAGATGAACCACATTTTCTTTTTAATCTTTTTTTTATTACTTTTTCTCCCCCGTCTCTGGCAGGCCACATTCAGGAGGGAGCCCCAGCCTCATCCCTGATGTCCAGTATCAGCACTGGTCATCTTCCCCCAGGGTTTAACCCCCTGGCTGGGTCAGTGGGGGATGCCCAGGCCCCCACCAAAGATCAGATACAGTTCCAGACAATGCCCAGCAAGTCAGAGAATGGGACCTCCGAGTACCTCTGTCATCTAACCACCAGAGACTTGTTTCCTCTTTTTTTTTTCTCTTGGAGGAAAGGGCATGCAGTGATGCCAGTTGCAGTGTCACACACGCTCCCGTGCATTGACACTGAGCATCTGCACCACCTACACCCCCCTTGTAGAGCATTGATGTGCCATCCCCTAGTCTCCGCTAGGGGACAGGCAAGCACCAATCACTGGCCCCCCTCCCTGGAGGAGGACAGCTGTCCTTGAGATGCTTGATCCTCCTCCTTCTCCTCCTCCCTGGCCAACGCCTGGAAACCTGCTCACACCATGAACACGGGTCACCAGTCTGGCAGGAGGTACAGCGCGATGCGTTAGCTCTCCATGTCACCGGTCTGGCCACAATTTTCTTTTTAATCTTATAAATTGACTGTAAGGGATATAATTTTTCAAAGGCATTGAATGCATACTATCTGCTCTCAGGACCACATTTGTAGCAGTGTTTGAAGCACTGAGTTTCAAATATTTCTTCTTTGCCATGTTTCTCTCATGTCTCCTGTCAGCAGAAATATCAGTTCTGAAAATAGGAATATTACAAGCAGCTGCCTTGGAAATACTTGTGCCTTGAATTATGACACAATATCAGTGCTGCTGTGGTAGTCACTAAAATACATAATGATATTCAGAGTTATAGCAAGCCATGACTAGTCACTGTCTATTCAATATACTGGATAAAGGCCATGACTGGATATTATTATGAACCCTACCCTATTTCCCCCTCCCCTCTTCTGCACCTTTTAAAATACTCAGCTTATCAGTAGCTTGTTTAGTTCTCAGGTTTGCCACTTGTTTTTTTTATTGCCATAGCAATCAGCATGATGGGCTTATAAGAACATTTATCAATACTGCAGTAGAAAGGGTTTTAATTGCCATTAAACTGCATTCTTTCCTGCAGGGTATTGCAGCATTTGCTATTCATTTTTATGTTGGCTCACGCATGCGCAGCCAACATATAGCGGTAGTAGCAGATTTGGAGGTGCGATCACTGTTGGGTGAATGCAGGGTGTCACAACCCCACTCAGCAGGTCAGCCCTCTACTCCCAAAGTGTCAACCTCTGAGCATAGTACTGTGAACAGTTAACAGAACAGGGTAACCCTCCTGTCTGTTTTGTGGGTTTGAGTCACCTTTTGTCCCAAGTTCTGGAGGGATTCAAACTGTTAACCTCTTGCTAGTGTACCCAATGTACAGGCTCAGATAGTTCTGCTCTTCGGGGAAATGCCAGACATCTTTCACCTATGGGCACCCAACCAGGTATTACAAAATGAACCCTTTAAACTCTATGCAAGACCTTAGAGAAACTCTTACCTGGTTCCCAATTTGGTATCACAATAAGCTTAAGCACAGTGTCAACTTTAACTACCTAAGCTACACTTTCAAATAAAAGGAAGTTTCAAGGCACACCAGGCAGCTTCTGTTTTTAAAATATATATCTTTACTTTAAGAGAGATAAAAATAGGTAAACAGAAAATACAGAACAAAATATCCCAACGCATACAATCTTAAAAACAAAACAAGTTTAAAAGTGCAAAATTCCTACCAACCATTAGACTTATTTATCTAAGGTATTTCTTATAATCTTTCAATGCTTTTAGATGTTCCTTCTCTCAGTCCAAGTATATGAATCTCTGTGTCTCTAAAGGGCAGCTACAGCATACTTAAAAACAGTCTTGAGACGGCCTTCTCTCTGAGGTCACCTAGCTCCTCCTCGGTGTATTAAAATTTATATTTACAGCACAGGATGTCCTAATAAGGTATTTTAAAAATAGGTGACATCAGTGAACCTCCTGTCTGCATATGACTTCCCAATCTAGTATGTGATCTGCTAGCATCTCCTTTCATCCAGGAGCAGTCTCCTGCTTCACAAAGACATGAAAGGCTCTTTGATGAATTAACTGGCTTCCTCTGAAGATGCCCAAACAAATGCATATGCCAATTCCTTATGACACCAAGTGCCATCAAAGGACTTTTCCTGAGGGCATTATAAAATGCATAGTTTAGCTACTGATTTCAAAGCAACTGACAAGTTAATTGCATTCCAGATATCTGTAGTTTAACCTACGTCCTGTCCTTTGAAATTATACCTGAGGGGTTTTAATGTGTCATTTCAGCAAGACAGTATTTTCTCCTGACAGACAATCCCACTACATATTTCATATTGCAAAAATCATAGTGTAATCAGAACCAGCTGTCCAAGTGTCATATACCACAGCATCATTGTATTGCTTTCTAGCTGGTGCTGCTACTCATCTTTATGTTGACTTGTGCATGCGCAGCCAACATATTGTGGTAGTAGCAGATTTGGAGGTGCGATCACTGTTGGGTGAATGCAGGGCATGCATCAGTAGGTGCGTCCCTCATTCCCCAATCAGCCAGCAGCAGGCGCTGACATCACACATCCCTAATGAGGCCATCATATCTAAGAAAAGGTCTGCTGCAATGAGAGTGAAGCTGTCATGCAGCAGAACCACAAAACACCTCCCAACATGCACGCAACATGGTGGCAGTGACTGCTGCCACCTCCTGTCACAATGCCGATGGGGATCTCACTTCCTGTCGGCATAATGATCCCCCCTCCTAATTAAAATGTATGCCGAGGCACTGCCCAATCCCCCTGGGTATCATGCGCCCTCGCAACATTTTTTCTTTGCCGACGGGGGGCCCAATCCCCGTCAGTGTTTATCCCATGTCCCCATTTATTTTGCTGATGGGGGAGCCCACTCCCTATCAGCATAATGTCCCCCCCCCACTTTTGTTGTATGCCGAGGGGGGTGTCCAATCCCTCTCGGCTCATGTCCCCCCATTAAGTATGTGCTGATAAAGTGCCCAATCCCGATCGGCTACAGCACCTCCCCTCAAAACACTTAGGTGGCATGCTGGGAGCCCACCCCAGCATGACAAATGCCCTGCAAAAAAAAAAAAACAGTCCTGTGATGTTTTTTTTTTTTTTTTGAAACCTGTAAAAAGGAAAACGGTCCCTCGTGGTCTCACTGCTCCTTCCCACAACCCACACCCACCCTCTGCGCACCCTGCCTCTCCACACTCCCCTCACCCCATACTTACCTCTGTAGCCTGGCGCGACGATCTTCGGTGGACCGGAAACATGTCTGCACTCTTCAAAGCCAACTGCGAACTGAAGAAATGCCAGTAAGCTGTATAATGGCATAAATAGGGTTTTTTTCAACTTTGGTGCATATCTCAGTCATTTTGGGGAATTTTGACACCAAATTTTCAACATGGGGTTATTGGGACCCCTCCTCATGAATGCAGGCACTAACATAGCATTATTCAGTCCGGAAAGGTGATTTTGTGGTCACTGCGCAAAATCATCTTTTGGGACTGAGTAATAAAATGACAGTGCCACTGTTCATGAGGGGGGCTCTCAAAAAGCCTATGCTGCAAATTTCATGGGACAAATTAAAAAAATGGCTGTTTTATGAGCGTGTGTTGCGCAGTTTCCACGCATGCTGGTAACTTTGTGAATTTGTAATATTTTCACTCCAGATTTTCAAAATTGGCATTTTTTCACACCTCCTTATGAACAGTGCATCTGTCATTTTACATATCCTGGCCAAAGTGTTTTTGCACTTCCAGCACAGAATAGCGCAGTCGCTGTGGAAAAAAATCGTTTTTTGGGACAGTTTGAGGAAATGACGATGACACTGTTCAAGAGCAGAAGTCCTAAAATGCCTATGTTGAAAATTTGGTGATGAATGTCCATAAGATGATTGTGTTACAAGTGTGCATTATGCAGTTTCCACGCACCCTTGTAACTTCGCAAATTTGCAATATTTTCATGCCAGATTTTCAACACTGGCATTTTTTATGCCTCCTTATGAACTGTACAGCTGTCATTTTTCACATCCTGCCCTAAATGTGTTTATGCACCTGTGGTGCACAATGGCGTGGTCACTGAGCGAATTCTACATTTCAGACAAATTAACAAAATCACAGTGCTACTGTTCATGAAGGGAGGTCCCAAAATGCCTATGTTAAACATGTAGTTAAAAAAATCCCCCAAATAATTGGGTTACAGACGTGTGTCGCACAGTTTCTATGCATGCTCATAATTTCACCAATTTTTCTTATTTTCACTTCAGATTTTCAATGTTGCTATTTTTTACATCTCCTCATGAACAATACAGTTGTCATTTTCCACATACTGCCCAAAATGTGTTTTCATCCCTGTGTCGCCAAATGGCATAGCCACTGTGCAAAACCACCTTTCAGCTAACAAACTGATAGTACCGCTTTTCATGAGGTGGGCTCACAAACAGCCCATGTTGAAAATTTGGAGTGAAAATACCAACACACACCTATGGTGTTAGGGTTTCCAACTGTAGCACCCCACCCTGTAGAGACTGACAGGCATCAGTGGAATGACCTGGGATCATCGGCTATAATGCTCACCCCTTTCCATCTCCACCCTGCAGCCAGTGACAGGCATCGTGGTGTGCCTTGCACTGTTCAGCCACAAAGTTCACCCCATTCTCCTATACTGCACCCACTTCAGCGTATTTCCTTATGGAATGGGGTAAGTATAATGCCCAAAGACCCCAAAGCACACCATGACACTTGTCAGTGTCTACAGGGTAGGGTGTAGTACAATAGCATGAGCGTTATAGCTGATGACCCAAAGGCACTCCCCAATGTCTGTTGATCTCTACAGGGTGGGGGTGGGGTTGGCATCACTTCAATACTTCGCTGCCATTCCTATTATGCATCTCTAACTCCGGCACCACCAGTGCCAATGCCAGCGAGACAACATTCGGCATTGAGAAATGCTTGTTTAGGTCCAAGCTGATGACCTTAATGAAATCAGCCTCTCATCATACCAGGGCCCCACACCCTGTTTTTGTTTTGTTGTAGGACTGACTGTGTTTGCTTGGGAGGGGTTTTGCAGGCTTTTACAAGCAACTGGTTGGCCAACTACAGTATGTCATCAGTAGTGCATGATGTCATCACATTCTGTGTAACGGCATGACACGGCAAGTGATGCGGTGATGCCTGATGCATCATTTGTTCACTTGGCATGGTAGGGGTGGGTACCTCCATTAAAAAGTGAGGATGGCCTAGAACACACGTAGTATCACCCACTGCTGATGGTGACCCTGTGTAACTGAATAGCCTTGCTACAGTATAAAGGTGTCTTTTACAATCTTTAGTTCAACTCAATTCAATTTTTATTTTTGCCAGGAAAGACACCATTGAGAAAAACCCATTAACAAGGTGGTCCTGGAAGGACTAGTAGACAAGGACAAGAGTAAATAACCATACAATTACATGAGAACAATATTATATGCAATAATGCCATATCTTTTATACAAAGATTACGTACAACCAGAAGCAAAAGACCATAGGTTAAGGGGCAACAGGTACAGGGAAAAGGGCACAAGAAAAGCTGAAGATTACTGGAGGCTAGAATAGACAAAGGGGAAAGGTGGGGGGCAGAGTAAAATGCAGAGCAGAGTAGGTAAAGAGGAAAAGAGCAGACAGGGATAAGGGAAGGTAAAGTAATTGTTTGTAGGAGAGAAAAGTGGGGATTCACATGTAGTAATGCTAGATTACACAAAACAGTGACAAACGTTGTTCACATGCTATCTTAGCAAGGCCTTGAAGTGAAATATCCCAATCCAGTGAGTCAATTTTAGGGAGTTTTGGAGTGAGTTCCATGAAGTAGGAATGGCATAGCACAGTCACGTTGAGCCAAAATGTAATCTTACCCTAGGAACATCAAGAGTGATGTAATCATATCTTCTGAGCCGGTAAGTACAAGGTGTACATTTAAAAAGTACAGCGATATAGGTGGGAAGTTTATTAGTGATGGCTCTGTAGGCCCGAAGGGAAGTGTTCTGTGATCTCCTGGTAGCAAGTGATGACCAGTCAATAAGAGAATAAAGTGAGCAATGATGGGTGTTGAGGGGAACGCTAGCTATAAATCTAATAGCCCTATGATACAATGTGTCCAACTCTGATAGCCCTATGATATGTGTCCAGCTTTGATAGCCCTGTGATACAATGTGTCCAGCTTTGATAGCCCTGTGATACAAAGTGTCCAACTCTAATAGCCCTGTGATACGTGTTCAACTCTAATAGCCCTGTTATACAATGTGTCCATCTCTGATAGCCCTGTGATACAATGTGTCCAACTTTGATAGCCCTGTGATACAATGTGTCCAACTTTGATAGCCCTGTTATTCCCCCTTCCTAGACTTCTGGGGCAGTCCACCGGGGGTGAACTTGTCCCAGAGCCGTAGTGGTGGATCACCGTCCTGACGGGGTTATTTCCCTTACTATTGTTGGAAGAACTTCTATGGCCCAGTGAGGGTCTCTCCACATCCAAATTGAAAAATTGAGGATTTATGCCCGGTTTCTGGATGCCAGAGGGTCTGCTACAGTAAATCCCTATATTTATTTTTTTTTTAGACTGTGGGTGGTTGGATTACAGCCACCTTGATCTACTCCACCTGCAAGCACTTTTTCTTTGACTTTATATACTTTATGGAAGTTATATGAGCAGTGAGAGGGCTCAGTTTTCATCTGCGAACTTTCCCCACTTTAAAGATTTGTGAGAGACTTCTCTGAGGGGAATCTTCGAATATCTTCTATAAATATTTCTTGTTTATTTGTTTAATTATTATTTTGATTTGAGTGTTAGTGCACTGGGGAGTGAGAGTCTTCAGTGCTATAGTGTTATAGTTTTTTATAGTTTGTTTGTTAGGTGGCCCAAGTTGTGAGAGGACCGGTGGGCCAATTTAATTTATTTATATTATGTAACAGGGAGATTAGGTTTGATTATTAGGTTATGCATTTTAGTTATTAGTTTTATTTGAAATGGGTTGATTATTAAGCTGGGTGGGAGGTTCGAGAAAAGGTCTGGCTGTGATTTGGGGTTTTAATATTTGTTTAATTGTTGTAATTTATCTAGCTATGTGGGGATTTGGGGATAATTGTCAGTCTGGGTTCCCCCTTGTCGTGCACTATTCAGCCTCTGCTCTCCATGCCCTCCACCCTTTCCACCCCCCTCTGTTGGCTTTTTCTATCTACCAACGTTGTTGGGTTTTAGGTATTGCCCATAGGAGGGTGGGGATTGGGGTGGACAGCGGAGGCTGGGCAGGTGCTCCTATTGGGGTTGTTAAGTTCAGAAGACGCCCTGGGGCGAAATGGAGTCTAGAGCATGGGCCTCCATGTCTAGCCCCCATACCCAAGGGCACCATCGTTGGGGATGGGCCGGTGGCCGGGGCATCCCAGGAGTTCAGTCCGACTCGGGCAGTGTTGTGCAATGCCAGATCTGTCAGGAACAAGACCACAGTGATTGCGGATCTTGTCAGTTCAGCAGATCTGGCCTGCATCACTGAAACCTGGCTGGAGGATAATGCAGGCCCCACATTGGAGGCCGCTGTTCCGGTTGGGTATGCGGTGATTCACCAGCCGAGATCGGAGCACAGGGAAGAGGGGTTGCGGTTGTGGTCTGTTTCAAGACTGAATTGGAGCTCACCAGTGTTCCAGTTGAGGTGACCAGCTCATTTGAATATGTTGTAGTAGCAGGTGCAGACTATAGAATACTTCTCATCTATCATCCACCCGATGATGGGAGGCTATTCCTTAAGGAAGTGGTGGACTTCATCGTCAATATGGCATTTGAGTCACCCAGACTGATGGTCCTGGGTGTCTTCAATGTCTGGATCGACGACGAACTCTTGCAATTTTTACAATATTTCCTCCAGTTGATGAATTCACTGGGCTTGTCACAGGTGGTTACCACTGCTACTCATTAATGTGGTCATTCTCTTGACTTGGTTTTCCTCCTGGGTGTCGAGGCCTCAGACGTGGGGGTGGAACCAGTCAGTTGGTCTGATCACTTTATGGTGAGGTTCAATTTTGGCATCCCCCCCTTGTAGGCCTTCCCCTGTGGAGATGGTCAAGTTCCGACCTTTATTGAATATTACTTCCAATGGTCTAGCAGCGGTCCTTGACCTACCTGAACTTTCTGCGGATTGCAATAATCCTGAAGCCTTGGTTTTGGCATATAATACTGCCATGTCCTCAGCTTTGGATACTATTGCACCAGTCCGTGTGCGACCTCTCTCCCTCCGCCCTCGGGCTCCATGGTTCGATGGAGCCTTGAGGGAGTTGCGATGTTTAGGTCACAGGTTAGAACGTGGTTGGTGGAAATCCGGCCTGCATGCTGACCACCTTAGACTGTTAGAACATTATCAGTCCTATCAGTCAGAAATTTCCTGTAAGAAGGCAGAGTTCCTGTCCAGGGAAATTTCTGCCGCTCAGAACTGACCAGCCCAGCTCTTCAGAACTGTGGACAGGTTGTGCAACCCAGCCTGTATGCAGCTCTGAAGAGCCTTTTCACAATTACAGTGTGATGAGCTTGCCCGGTTCTTTGCTGATAAGGTGGTTGACATTAGGTCAGAGATCCTTATGACACATTCTATGCGAGTTGTGGAGGATCAGGGCTTGGTCACTGTCCCTCCGTTCTCCTGGAGTATCTTCGACTGTCTGGCAGTCATGGATGTTATGCGGATTGTCCAGGGGATGCGCCCTACATGCTGTAGGTTAGACCCGGGTCCGACTTCGCTGATTATGGGCTGTGGTGATCTTATTGGCCCGGTTCTGGCACAGATAGTCTGGTGCTCCCTTGACTCCGGTGTCTATCCCTGTTCCTTGAAAGAGGCAGTGGTGACACCATTGTTGAAGAAAGCTTCTTTGGACCCATACTCTCTTGCAAACTACAGGCTGATCTCAAACCTCCCCTTTTTGGGGAAGGTGATTGAGAAAGTAGTGGCTGTACAACTGGAGAACCACTTAACCATCCATAACATCTACAAACCTCTCCAATCTGGTTTCTGGAAGAGGCATAGCACTGAGACTGCACTGGTTCAGGTACTCAGTGATCTCCTGATGATGAGAGACCAGAGAAAATGGTCCATTTTGGTACTTTTAGATCTGTCATCAGCGTTTGACACCGTCGACCATGGGCTTCTGCTTGAGAGCCTGAGATTTATCTGTGGACTCTCTGGATCGGTCTACAGATGGTTTACATCGTATCTCACTGGAAGAACTCAGAGGGTGGTGTCAGTTTTTTTTCCCCTCTGATTCGATCCCTCTGTCATGTGGGGTCCCTCAGGGCTCAGTATTGTCCCCCATGTTGTTTGCGGTGTATATGCTTCCCCTCGGAGACATTGTAAGACAGTATGGGCTGAGGTTTCATTGCTATGCCGATGATACCCAGCTCTACCTGTCTTTCGCTCCTGACCAGGAAGGAGCAGTCTCGGTATTTAATAACTGCCTCAATGAAATCCAAGATTGGATAAAGTCCAGTTGGTTGAAGTTGAACCCTGGGAAGACGGAGGTGATGGTTTTGGATCCAGGTCGCCGGATAGGGGGGCTGGGGGCAGGCTGTTCCCTGGGATTATTCCTAGGGAATGCCGAGCTCCAGGCCTCTGAACAGATGCGAGACCTGGAGGTGTTGTTAGACTCGGAGCTGACACTTCATGCACAGGTGTCAGCCATCATAAAGTCTTTTTTTTCCATCTTAGAAACATCGCCAGGATTAAGCACCTTGTTCCGTCCGCAGACCTGCCTACATTGATCCATGCCTTTGTGACCTCGTGCTTAGATTACTGCAACTCGCTTTACCTTGGGCTACCGGAGGTTGATATCCATTGCCTGCAGCTGGTGCAGAACTCAGCAGCCGGGTTGTTGATGGGGATTTTGAGATTTTCCCATATTACGCCAGTGCTGCGGGAACTGCACTGGCTTGCTGTTCAGTGGCGGATCTCCTTCAAAGTCTGGTTACTGACATATAAAGCCCTATACAGACTGGACCCTGACTACCTGAAAGAGCTGCTGATTCCTTATCTCCCTGAGTGACCACTCCGCTCAGCTGACGAGGGGTTGCTAGAGATTCTGAGGGTGACCTTAAAATCTGTGGGAGCCCAGGCATTTATGTTCATGGCCCCGACCCTCTGGAATTCTCTACCCCATCAGATTAGGGAGTGCACGGCTGTGAGGGGTTTCAAGCAGGCTATAAAAACTTTCTGTGAAATAAAGCATTTAGCGAAGGTGTTGGCTGACAAGTATGTATTTACTGAATGTGTTGATGTTTTGTTTTATATGTTTTAACTGCTTTTATTGTTATGCGCCTTGGTTATGAAAGGTGCATCATAAATAAAGAATTATTATTATTATTATTACAATGTGTCAAACTTTGATAGCCCTGTGATACATTGTGTCCAGCTTTGATAGCCCTGTGATACAATGTGTCCAGCTTTGACAGCCCTGTGATACAATGTGTCCAACTTTGATAGCCCTGTGATACAATGTGTCCAGCTTTGATAGCCCTGTGACAAGATGTGTCCAATTCTGATAGCCCTGTGATACATTGTGTCCAGCTTTGATAGCCCTGTGATACGTGTCCAGCTTTGATAGCCCTGTGCTACAATGTGTCCAACTTTGATAGCCCTGTGATACAATGTGTCCAGCTTTGATAGCCCTGTGATACAATGTGTCCAGCTTTGATAGCCCTGTGATACAATGTGTCCAGCTTTGATAGCCCTGTGATACAATGTGTCCAGCTTTGATAGCCCTGTGATACATTGTGTCCTGCTTTGATAGCCCTGTGATACAATGCGTCCAGCTTTGATAGCCCTGTGGTACAATGTGTCCAGCTTTGATAGCCCTGTGATACAATGTGTCCAGCTTTGATAGCCCTGTGGTACAATGTGTCCAACTTTGATAGCACTGATTTAGAACAGTGACTGTAGAGGAAGTTGGCGTAATCAAGTAGGGGCAGAAATGTCATCTGTACCAGCCTTAATTTTGAATCCTGGGTAAGAAAGTGCTTAATACAAAAAAATAGATCCAGCCTTTATCTCAACTTTATGGCCAGCTCCTTGATGTAAGCAGAAAAGGAAAGCTTGCAGTCAATCCAGAAACCTAGGTATTTGAATTTGTCAACATTTTCCAAGACTTCCCCTAGGACTGCCTTAATCTATGAAAGATTAGCTGGGGGGGGGTAGGTATTAAGTGTGCAGAGAAAGAAACATTACTTTTGTCTTCTTGGCATTAAGCAAAAGTTTTAGGTGAATGAGGTTTTGCTGAAATAAGTCAAATTCCTGCTGTAGCTCCAGGTATTCAGACTCCAGGGAGGGCCAATCAAAGTACAGCACAGTGTCATCTGCAAAGAGATGAACTCTTGCCAACCTAATATTAAAATCAATGTTATTGATATAAATAGCAAAAAGTAGGGGCCCCAGGATGGAACCCCAAGGCACACCTCTCAGCACACATTTTTTTTTTAAATTCTATTTCTGCACTCTGAGCCCAGGCATCCTTCGGGAGCACCCACACGGTTGTGCCTCTACTCCCTGCCTGAACCCTCACTCCCCCAGGCTCTCCCCTGACCAGCTTGGTAGGTCCAGCCCCCTGGATCACCCTCTAGGAGAGGGCCCGCCATCCCTTGGTGGCACTTTCTGGAAATTAGAGGGACCTACCTTGATGCTGGGTTGGCTGTGGAGAGACCCGGTTCCGCCGGTCTGATGTCAGGATGTGGGCACGCCCCTGGGGTCTCGGTCATCCCACCAGTGCTACAGAGGGATTTTCCTACTTGCAATCCACCCCCTTGAGGAGCTTGATCTTTCTATGGTGGCATGGCACTACGTGCCGCCACCCGTCAAGCTCCTCTCTGTGATGCGACGCACCGCAATTCTGTGCCACACCCGACTGCCTCCAGGTGCCACTATAGAGCGGTACATTCCATGGTCCTCCCCCAAGGGAAGGGAGAGCTGTCCTCTGGATTCTCAGTCCCTTCCTTCCCCTGCCGACCACCGATGACCTGGGCTCATTCCTGAACCTGGGTCGCCAGCGTGGTGTGAAGTGTAGCGATCAGTGCCTCAACCTCCAGCTCCACTGGGACAGCCTCAGCACACATTTTAAGGGGGAGAGATCACCCTGGGCTTTAACCTGCTGATTGCAACCTAGGAGGTAGCTGGAGAACCACTTCATGGCAGTTTCATCAAGACCAATGTTCTGTAACATATGCAATAGCAGATCATGACCTACAGTATCAAAGGCCTTGCTTAGATTAAGGAACGATGTGCATACGTGATTTTTAGCAGCAAGGGCAAGCTGCCAATCATTAGTGACTTTGGCCAGAGCAGTTAGAGTACTGTAGGCCTAAAACTGGACTGTAGCAGGTTAAACGTATTAGTGGACTCCAGATGTTCTCTCAGCTGAGAGTTAATGATTTTTTTCATTTTGGATAAGATAGGAAGCAACGAGACTGGCCTGTAATTGTTGAGGTCACAGGGGTCTCCAGATTTAAAAAGAGGGAGAATATGTGCTGTTTTCCACATGGAAGGAATAGCCCCTTGAGAGTGAGAGATTGAAGAGATGAGTATTAGGAGGCGCCAGATGGAAGACACCAAGCTTTAGGAACAGAAGTTCGAGGTGGTCAGCACCTGCACTTTTCTTAGTGTCAAGAGTAATTAGATCTTCCATCTGCTTAAGGATGATAGTAATAAAGGAAAATTTAGATAAATGGGAAGTGGCATTTGGGGGGGTGTAAAGTGGGCTATTGTTGTCCGTTTGGTGTAACAGGCTGCTTACTGGGGAGGTGTCAAAGGCAAGCCCAGCAGTGGCTAAACGATTATTATTTGGTTGAGGACGCTGTGTTTGCCAGTGTATGTGCAGTCCTTGGTAATTATTTTATTAGGTAAGGCCAAAGAGGAGCTGTGCCCTTCAATTTCTTTCAGTATTTGCCAGAATGTAGTTGCATCATTTTTGGAGGAGTCAGGCGATGACCTTAAATATTTTGCTTTTTCTTCATGAATTAGTTTTGTGCATTTGTTCCTGGCTTCTCTGATGGCCACTCAATCTGTTGGCTCTTTTGATTTGCGTGCCTTCCTCCATAGAATGTCCCTGTTAAACAAAGCAGATTTTAATGCACTAGTGAACTAGGGGCAGGATCTTTTTCTGGTCCTCATTTCAGTCAGTGGGGCATGACGGTTAATGACTTTTAAGAACACAGTCATGGAATAGATCATAGGCCTCAGAGACTGATGAGGTGACATAGAAGTCCTGCCATCTGATCCTGACTAAATCAGCTAGGAAGTCATGGTGTTGAAGTTCTGAAAGCTCCTTTTGTAAATAAAACTAGCGGAGGAGATGGGTTTGAGAATAAACCTTACACATGCAACAGCCCTATGATCACTAATATCACTGTGAAAAATCCCAATATGTGAAATTTTGTAGGGTTTGTTAACAAGAATAAGGTCCGGAACAGTACTACGTGACGGATTTTTAGCATTAGGATTGGTAACATCCAAAATGAGCTGAGATAGGCCGAGGTCATGATAAAGGTCTTTTAAAGGTTTGGAACAAGGGGAACACCAGTCTAGGTTAAAGTCACCCATAATAACAGCTTCTGAGTTGATGGAATGTATTACTTTACGTAGATGGGGTAGTAGTGCAAGGCCCCCCAGACAGCGGTCTGTAACACCCTGTTGCACACAGAATCTCATTAGACGGTAATGAGACCTTTAAGATGAGACTTTCAAACTCCATAGGCATAGAAGTTGAATCAATGAAAGAGACCATAAACTTGTCGAATACATAGATAGCAACCCGTCCCCCTCTGGCATGCCTATCAGCCCTGAAAACATTACAACCAGGAATGCCAATGTCATGATTTGAAGTGGAAGTGCGGAGTGTGTAAAGCCCAGACTTAGACTAAGTTTAATTTTTTCAGGATGCTGCAGGCGTTGATATGTAAACGTTTGATACCTTTAAGGCCGGCCATATTAAAGGGGGGTGTAATGGGTTAGGGAGGCCCAGGGTTGAGTTCAACATTCCCAGACCAAAGAAGAAGAAGAAGAAGAAAAGCCTCTTGAGACTACTAATGATGACTTTATAAGAGGTAACAATCCCTTTTTGTGGAGCGCAGGACTACTAGCTGGTCCAAGTTTAATAGGCGTGAAACAAGATACTGACAATGCATAGATTCCCATGCTTGTTTGGACTGTTAATAGTGTTGCATCATGGGGTGTGGGCATAGGATGTAGGTGACCAACCTTAAGACTCAGACCATTTGTGCTTGTTAGATGGTGAAACATCAGGAAGATGGGTTCACCAAGACCATGTGCAGGTGAGAAGCCAACGATCTACGGGGCAAGTAATGTTCCTAACTTAATATTTTGGGGCCCAAGAACTGGCATAGGTGTGCTGATAGTATGAAATGTGCCTAACAGCAATTAACATACCAACAAGGAATAGGGAGGCAAGCCATGGAGAAACTAATATTACTGGTATGCTCATTATGACTGTCCTATACTATAAATGAAGAGAATAAAAAAAAAGAGAGAAGGTGAGGTATACGCCTAGTAATGGAAAATAAAACAAGCATTTGTCAATGCTGAATGTTGGCTTGCTGGCACTGGCACTGGTAGTGCAGGAGTTAGAGAGATGCACAATAGGATTGGCAGTGAAGTAATGAACTGACGCCGACCCCAGCCCCACCATGCAGAGAGTGACATGCACTGGGGTGTGCATTTGGGTCGTTGGCCATAGTGCTCATGCCATCTGGAAGGAAAGGGTCTGGAAGGAAAGGTATGCCTCTTTGCAGATGACACAAAGATCTGTAACAGAGTTGATACAAAAGGGGGGGGGGTAGAAAGGATGA
This sequence comes from Neoceratodus forsteri, assembly GCA_016271365.2. Classification (NCBI taxonomy): domain Eukaryota; kingdom Metazoa; phylum Chordata; order Ceratodontiformes; family Ceratodontidae; genus Neoceratodus; species Neoceratodus forsteri. The sequence goes on from CM057454.1 coordinate 1,317,844,935, forward strand.
GAAGGGACTTGGCAAGGTTGGAGGAATGGTCAGACATATGGCAACTTAGATTCAATGCAAAGAAGTGCAAAGTAATGCACCTGGGAAATAAAAATCCAGGAGAAGAGTACACAATAGCAGGGGAGGTACTAACAACAACAATAATGGAAAGGGATCTGGGTGTAGTCATATCAGATGACCTAAAGGTGGGTAAGCAATGTGAGAAGTCAGTAAGGAGAGCCAGGGGATACTGGGATACATAGGGAGGCATCACAAGTAGAAAAAGGAAGTGGTTATCCCTCTGTACAGACAGTTGGTGAGACCCCATCTGGAGTACTGCGTGCAGTTTTGGAGACCTCATCTATGCAAGGACATAGACAGGATGGAAGCAGTCCAGAGGAGGGCAACTAAAATGGTGCAGAGTCTAAATCAGAAACCATATGAAGAGAGACTGAGAGAGCTTAATATGTATACCTTTGATGAAAGAAGGGATGGGGGGACATGATAGAAACTTTTAAGTACCTCATGGGAATCAACAAAGTCCAGGAGGGTAGCATCTTTCAGAAAAAGAGATGTGTAAGAACAAGGGGGCACAATTTAAAGTTAGAGGGGGGACGGCTCAGGGGTAATGTGAGGAAATTCTTTTTCATGGAGAGAGTGGTGGACACATGGAACCACCTTCCTGGAGAGGTTGTGGGGTCTAAAACAGTTGGGGAATTCAAACATGCATGGGACAGACATAAGGCAATTATAGTGGAGGGTTGCAGGAAGTAGGCTGTTGGTTAAGTAGAATCTGCAGCTTATCCAATAGGTAGGAAAATGGGCAGACTGGGTGGGCCAAGTGGTCCTTATCTGCCATCAAAGTCTATGTTTCTATGTTTCATTTCATCTCACCCTACCCCAAAAAGACCGACAAGTGCCGCGATGTGCCTTGAGGTCTTCAGGCCTTACACTCACCCCAGTCCATAAGGGAATTTACTGACATGGGCACAGTGTAGGAGAATGGGGTGGACGTTGGGGCAGAAGAGTCTAAGGCACATCTTGGCACCTGTCATTGGCTGCAGGGTGGGTGTGGGGGTGGAATGGCGTGAGCACTTCAGCTGACAATGCTAACTCGCACCCCTGATGCCTGTCTGTCTGTACAGGGTGGGACATTGCAGTTGGAAACCCTAATGCCGAGGGCATTTGTTGGCATTTTCACTCCAAATTTTCAACATGGGCTGTTTGTAACCCCAGCTCATGAACAGTGGCACTATGAGTTTGTTTGCCAAAAGGTGATTTTGTACAGTGACTGTGCGTTTTGGTGGCACAGGTGCGAAAACACAGTTCGGGCAGGATGTGAAAAATGACAGCTGCACTGTTCATGAGGAGGTGTAGAAAAATGGCATTGATGAAAATCTGGAGTGAAAATCTGGAAAATTGGTGACATCACAAGTGTGCATAGAAACTGCACAATGCACGGCCATAACGCAATTATTTGGGGGATTTGTTTAACCAAATTTCCAACATAGGCATTTTTGGAACTCCAGTCATGAACAGTGTCACTGTGATTTTATTAATCTGGACCAAACATTGATTTTCCACAGCAACTGCATCATTATGTGACACGTGCGAAAACACATTTTGGGCAAGATGTGAAAAATGACAGCTGTACTGTTCATAAGGAGGTGTACAAAAAATGACAGTGGTGAAAATCTGGAGTGAAAATATGAAAAAATGGTGACGTCACGAGCGTGCATAGAAACTGCGCACTGCATGCCTGTAATGCAATTATTTGGGGCATTAGTTTTACCAAATTTTCAACATAGGCATTTTAGCACTTCCACTCATGAACAGTCTCACTGTGATTTTGTTAATGTGTCCAGAACACTGATTTCGCACAGTGACCACGCCATTGTGTGCCACATGCGCGGAAACACATTTTGGCCAGGATGTGTAAAATGACAACTGTACTGTTCATAAGGAGGTGTGGGAAAATGCCAGTGTTGAAAATCTGGAGTGAAAATATTACAAATTCACAGTTACGAGCGTGCGTGGAAACTGCGCAACGCACGCTCGTAAAACAGTCATTTTTCTTAATTTTTTTTCACCTAATTTGCAACATAGGCTTTTTGAGAGCCCACCTCATGAACAGAGGCACTGTTGTTTCATTAATCGGTCCCGAAAGGTGATTCCACGCAGTGACCACAAAATCACTTTTCTCGACTGAATAACGCCATGACAGAGACTGAATTCATAAGGAGGGGTCCCAATAACCCCATGTTGAACATTTGGTGTCAGAATTTCCCAAAATGCCCGAGATATGCTCTAAAGTTGAAAAAACCCTATTTATGCCATTATACAGCTTACCGGCATTTCTTCAGTTCGCGGTCGGCTTTGAAGAGTGCAGACGTGTTCTTGGTCCACCAAAGATCGTCGTGCTGGGCTCCAGAGGTTAGTATGGAGTGAGATGGGATGTGGGGAGGTAGAGTACGCAGAGGGTGGGCGCGGGTTGAGGAAGGGGCACCAGAACACTTCGAGGGACTGTTTTCTTGTTTTACAGGGAAAAAAAAAGGACAACACAGGTCGGTTTCCTTTTTTTGCAGGTGTGCTTGGTACACTGGGGTGGGCTCCCAGTGTACCACCTGCATTTGTGGGGAGGGGGACCAAAGCCGATGGGGATTGGGCCACCTGTCGGCACAGAAATGTGGGGGGAGCATGATGCCAAGGGGAATTGACACCCCCTCGGCACACAATTGAAATGGGTATGGGGGCATTATGCCGATGGGGAGTGGGCTCCCCCGTCAGCAATTGAACTGGGTCGGGGCATGCCAACAGGGGGATTGGGCACCCCTGAAGTCAGCACTGTGCACAGCAGCAGTCAGTGCTGCCACGTTTACTGAAATACTTCACCAGTAAGGCACATTGGGAGGCATGTTATTGGGCTGCTGCATGACGAGCTTGGCTCTCATTGCAGCGGCACTTTTGTTAGATCTGGTGGCCACTTTACATACTGCTGGTGTCAGCACCTGAATGCTGGCTTATTGGAGAATAATGGACGTACCTACTGATGCGTGCCCTGCATTCGCCCACAGCGACCGCACTTCCAAATCTGCCACTACTGCAAGATATTGGCAGGCGCATAAGCGTGAGCCAACATAAAAAAGAAAGTGGCAGGACAGTTAACATATTAAAGGATCCATAGCCTGCCAGAGCCTGTTATTGCAGGGACTTGGTCCCTCTGCTGGTAAGTTTGTATAACAGGCAAATGGAGAAGCGGACACTTTAAAAAATTTCTGTCCCAGCCTTATCATGTGACAGCACACGACTATGAAGGAAATGTGCCAAATAGGGCAGGTGGGAGGGGGGAGCTGGCACAAAGTGCTGGCGGGATTTAAAAAATTTCTGTTCCAGCCTTATCATGTGACAACACACCATTCTAAAGCAAATGTGCCAAATAGGGCAGGTGGGAGGGTGGGGAGCTGGCGCAAAGCACCAGCGGAAAGTGCAGGAGAGCAGCGGGAAGCAGATCAGGTCTGTACCTTGTGGCACTGGCTGCGCTTTGGTCTGGGTGGGCAGGTAGTGTCTGCGGTGGAGCCGCTGATGAGGCAGACTGCGGCGGGGCACCCATTCAGGAAAAGATCCAACTGCCTGAAAGAAGAGAGGAGTCAGTTAACTTAAACAGCCTGGGACAAAGGGTAGATACAGGTTTAATCATTGGGAGGGTTGCTATCAGTGGGAGGGGGAGACAGTAGGTGGGGGGGAAGGGTCTGGAAGCACAGACAAAAGAGAGGCAATTTAGAAAAAAGAAAAAAGGTAGGGATTGGAGAAGGTAGAGACTAAAAAATATGAGTGGAGTTCAGTAGAAAATCTAGTGGAGGAAAGCACATAGTTAGCACAGTCTGGTGCCTGCACTAATAAATAACTGCAATTACTAAGTCACAGGCTCAAGGAAGGAAAAAATACAAAAAATACATAGAAGGCTATCACAGCTTAACAATACAGAGTAAGCGTATCTAGTGCTATACACAGAAACATAGAATTTGATGGCAGATAAGGACCGCTTGTCCCACCTAGTCTGCCCATTTCCCTACCTACAGGATAAGCTGCAGATCCTAGTTAATCAACAGCCTACTTCCTCCTACCCCCCACTAGAATTGCCTTATATCTGTCCCATGCATTCTTGAATTCCCCCACTGTTTTTGACTCCATGATCTCCTCAGGAAGGCTGTTCCATACATCCACAACCCTCTCCATGAAAAAATACTTCCTCACATTTCCTCTGAGCTGTCCCCCCTCTGTCTTCAAATTGGGCCCCCTTGTTCTTGCACATCTCTTTTTCTGAAAGATGCTACCTTCTTGGACTATGTTGATTCCCTTGAGGTACTTGAAAGTTTTTATCATGTCCCCCCTCTCCCTCCTTTCCTCGAGGGTATACATATTAAGCTCCTTTAGTCTCTCTACATATGTCTTCTGGTGCAGAGCCTGCACCATTTTGGTTGCCTTCCTATGTTTCCATGTTTCTAGTGCTATACAATAAAATGCTAAGCTAGACACAATATACTTAATTAATCCTTGCTCCAAGGAGACAGCCAATTAGTAGCAGGAAGAAAAAAAGCACCAAATTTGAATGGTGCTCACTGCAGGAGAACAGCAGGAAGCAGATTGGGTCCGTACCTTACGGCTTTGGCTGGGCTTTGGTCTGGGTGGGTAGTGTCTGTGGCAGAGGTGTTGAGGAAGCAGTCCATCGTGGGCTGCCTGTTCAGGACAAGATTGAGCTGCCTTGCGGCTTTGGCTGGGTTTCGGTCTGGCTGGGCGTGTAATGTCTGTGGTGGAGCTGCTGAGGAAGCGATCCGCAGCTGGACACCCGTTCAGGACAAGATCTAAGTGCCTTGAGGCTTTGGCTGGACTTCAGTCTGGGTGGGCAGGTAGTGTCTGTGGCAGAGCCACTGAGGAAGTGGTCCATGGTGGGGTGCCCATTCAGGGCAACATCCAACTGCCTTGTGGCTTTGGCTGGGCTTCAGTCTAGGTGGGCAGGTAGTGTCTGTGGTGGAGCCACTGAGGAAGCAATCCACAATGGGGCACCCATTCAGGGAAAGATACAGCTGCCTTGTGGCTTTGGCTGGGCTTCGGTCTAGGTGGGCAGGTAGTGTCTGTGGTGGAGCCACTGAGGAAGCAAACCATGGCAGGGCACCCATTCAGGACAAGATTTAGTGCATTGAGTGCAGCAGTCTTACAGATGTGATGCTGATACAGGCTAATAGGGTTATTGGATTTTTACCTTAGGGGAAGTGTACTAGGAACATTGAACCACCAATATTAAAGATGTCATACAGTGACCAAATACTAATGGTGAGCTAGTTACTAACTGAATCATTTATATTATTATGAATAGTTATATTAGAACATGACTAATTTGGGGACCATTATTTTACTGTTTTAACAAACATAACAGGCACAGCTTATGGAGTGAGAGGGAATAGAACATCTATCTACAGATATGTATTAAGAAGTGAAAGGGAAGAAACCCTCAACTTTTTTTGTGGGAAGGCCCCCGATCATTACCAGAGCTCAGCCCTGGCCCACCTACTGTTTTCCCATGCCCAGGCTTACCCCCTGGGTGGGGCCACAGGGTGGGTGCTCCCCCAAGAGACACTGCTGGCAAGCCCCAGCTTACCTCCCGGGTTTGGGCCACAAGAGCAGGACCCCCCCCAGCAGACATTGGTGGCAGTGGAGACAGTGGCAGAGTGTCATGCCTGGACATTGACTGTCTTTCTGAATGCTGGATCCCTGGAGCGGGGACATCCAATGATGTCCAGCATCCCACCCCACCCCCTAAGGTGATGTCGCTGGCTGCAGCGGTATCCCCAGCCTCTGCCAGGGGCCTGTAAAGCATTGGACACTCTTTCCACTTCCCCCTGGAGAGGGAGACCAGTCCCCGGGATGTTCGATCCTTCTCCCCTCCGAGCCATCCCCACAACTCCCGAGTCCACCCCCAAACCTGGGATGTCGGCACCACAAGCAGACGCCTTGTAGCTGTGGTGGTGGGTGGGCCGGCAGAGAAAATCTCTATTAAACAAACATAAGGACATGAGAATAGAAGTGAGTTCTGAGAGTATATTTATATTTATTTATTGATTGATTGAAATGTTTCACCAGGAAATATTGTTTACTTTAAGAATTTAACAAGTTCGAAAAGAATCAGAATAAATGACAGCGCAATAAACAAAAGCATTTATTGTGCCCCTTGTAGGATTATACAGGATTGTGGTTTGTATTGATTAGCAACCAAGAAAATATATGAAACAGCAGCTATAAGGTATAATCTCTTATTTATTCATATTACATAGTTAAAAGAATAGATTATCACACAGAATACTAGGCTGTTTTCTGAAAGAACTAACATTTTTACTTAAGGCTGCAGTCTCAAATGAACATATGAAGAAGCCAACAGAATTAGGTGTTTTGGTCTATCTAGTCTGCTCAATGCCCAGGGTTCTTAACTCAGGCTGGTGTCCCTGCTCCACCACCCCTATCATTCCTCTACATTCCTCCCCTCCTTCCATTACCTTTATCTTCCCCCTATATCTATCCCAGCCTCTCTTGAAGCTGCCCACTGTCCTCAATGAGATCACCTCTTCTTGCAGCACATTCCATTTGCTCACCACCCTTTCTGTAAAGAACTGTCTTCTGACCTCCCTCTTAAACACCCACCCTGCAACTTTAGACTGTGCCCCTTCGGGGTTTGCTGCAGCTTAGCCTGAAGGTACCCTCCCTGTTCACCTTATTAATCTCTTTTAAGTACTTGAAGGACTCAATCATGTCTCATCTCTCCCTTCTGTCCTCCAGGGAGTAGATATTTAGGACCCTCAGTCTTTCCTCGTATGATTTACCCTGTTGCCCCTCAATCATCTCCATAGCCCTGGCAAATGCATCTTTTATCAGGAGGGGAAATTTTAAACTGTTATTCTTGTCATAATGATGGGAACTTTTTTCATAGAAGGGGCATCTGTGAAGAAATGCCTCATTTTCCAGTTTAGATACTAAGTTGCTTCATCTTTAAAAATATTAGAAAATTTGTTTAAATATCTTTTTTTTCATGCACTGTTTATCCTCCTCGGTCTGTAGGCATACATCTGCCCTCTGTCCAGTCTCTCGGCTGCCTCTTCCCTGGCACCCCCAAGCCCTAGTTCCTCCATGGATTACCCCTGTGAAGTGGCTGGAGGGGGGGGTGGTCCTCTCCCACCTCCGTGTACATATCCGGAGTGGGCAATTATGGGTTGTGCCTGAGGCAGTGGCACTGGTGTGCTGGAGGGGCTTCATGGAGCCTGCACCCATGATTTTCATGCTTTTCTGTCCCTCCACCTTGTGGCTATGATCCCGTGCATCACGTAGCCACATTACTTGTCTTGCTTAATTCTGGTGCTGCCCCCTATCCTCCACCAGGAGGCAGACAAGGAGCGGAATGACATGCCCACCCCCAGGAAAGGAGAGCTGTCGTCGGACGCCAATCATCTCCTCCCTGCAGACCCCTGGAGGCCCAAGCTCGCTCCTGAACCCTGGTCAGTGATGTGGCATGAGGTGTGGTGTCCAGCGCCTCAGTGCCAGTGTGCTGGCTAGTTGAAATGTATTTATTTATTTATTGAATAGATCGGAATTACAAACCTTTGAGTCAGAGACTCCTTTGCAAAGGTTCCACATCAAGTTAAGGCATAGTACAGAACAGAGAGTACATTTGAGAATACAAACAGGAAATAGGATAATTCTGAGGATAGCCCAAGTACCCTGCATCAAATCAGTACATTGATTTAGTAAAACAATAATTATACAATGCAATATTAGACAATATTCTGGTAAAGACAGTCAATGTGATGCACATAGGATACAGGATAAATACAGAGGGTAGCAATAGAGCCCGGGCATCAACAGGCATCCTAATATGGGAAAAACGTTATAGTACAAATGTTTAGGTAAAGACAATCAGGAGAGAGCAGGTTAAGAGGAAAAGAAGAATGGTACACTGGAGGTTAGTGGTAGAAGAAGAGGCAAGAGGATGAGGGTTAAAGGGTAGCCAGTAGAAATTAACATATTTAGAAGGTAGTAAGAGGCACCAGGAATTAAAGGTTTTGGGTGATGGGGTATTTAAATATCTTAAGGCAGATAGTACAGGTGTAACGTTTCAATAATGGTGGAGTCAGCAGCTTGGCTTGTCTTGCTTCCTTCCCCTCTCATTGTAAGGCAGCTAATAAAGGTATCATTTTTTCAGATAAGGCGAGGTTAATAGCACGCACATGTGTATATATGGGCAGCAGTCAGTGATTTTCAGTTAACAGGTGGAACTAACTAGGAGCAGAGCATCTTCTCTGCTATATTTCTCCTGATCTTGAACTCGAGGAGGAAAAAGAAGATGCTGCAAGACTTGGGCCCTCATCTTATTTTCCTCTGTTTGTTGCAAATCTGTATTGCAAGGTATGTGCTTCATTCTGGACCCGTTGTCTGTAGTTGACTGTTTGGAGATTATGAGAGATGGGGGGGAGGGGTAAATATACAGGCCTGTATTTTCAAAGATTGGCTGCAGACGCAGCAGCAAGTTGCATCACTTTTGTATCACAGATCACAGCTGTGTCTGCATCAGAAGGGTGCACTACCATCAGAAGACGAATGCACCACAATCTGCTGCTCCTGCACCTAACATCTACTGTAGATTGATGATGCAAAAGGTGACACAGATGTGATGCAGTAGTGATGCATCCCACAAATATATTGCAAATATGCTGCAATTATGATGCAAGTACAAGTGTTGTTTTGATGCAGCTGTAAAAATATGTTACAATTATATGATGCATCTGCACGATGCAAATTTAGTTATCTTGACACCACTGTATCATGTTTTTCTTTTGAAAATCCCACCTGCTGTGTTCTACAGTGTCTTTAAAGTTCTCCCAAATGTAATTAACATTAAAAATAACCCTAACATGCTGAATATAGGAAAATAATTAACAACAATGGCAATAAAACTTCAGAAATAAGAACCTCTTTCTGCCAAACAGGTTTTTTTTTTTTGTCTTTATAAATGATGCAGGGATTTTAAAATGATTCAATTCCATGGGATCTGATGTTGAATGTCTGTAAGCTAAAGCTAACCAGGACCATTTGCATTCTTCCAGATGTAGGAACTATTTAAAAAACACTTTATGCTCCCAGGATAAAATGGATATAGAAAATGCATACTTCTGCTTCTCTACAGTACGAGAGTGTTAAGCAGTGATAGAATCTAGTACCAAGTCAATGTTTGGAATGGCTCTCTTTTTTTTTTTCAAACATTTTATGTGTAAGTTTTTATTTATATATAAATGCACAGTATTGAGACAGTGTAACTATAATCTTATTACAAGTATAAATGACAGTAGCACCAAACTTCTCCGCTCTTCCAAACTGAAATCAGATAGTTATTACTCCCCCCCCCCCACACACACACACACTTGACATCAAAGATGTAAGAAAGCTGGGAATGTCTGTAAGGTGAGTAATGTTACACAAAAGCAGTCCAGGCCCCCAACCCCCACTGATGCAGACATCTAACATGAAAGAGAGCCAGGAATCTTAATAATGTGAGTCAGTGTAATATCAAACTACACTGCCCCCACTCCCATAGAAGACTGCATAGACACAGGGAGAGGGTTTCACAAGGCACTTTACATGGCGCTGACTTGTGCTGCTCGGTTTTGTCACAATCCTGTAATCCTCCTCCCGATGTGCTCCCATGCCACTTGTACACGGCAGTGGTATTTCGGCTGTTTGTCTCTTCCTGCATTTTGGCTGTGTTTCCAGCCATCCAGTGTCCAGTGACATTGCAGCAAATTAACAGAACTCTGGGCAGCATTCTGCCTTGATAACAACAAAAAAAATTAACTTCTATGCAGAATTCATTTAGGGACGATTTTCCCTAATGAATTCTATTGAAAACAGTAAAAAATGTGTCCAAAATTAAGTGGAGAAAGGTAACTCACAAAACTTATGTTATTAAAATGTATTAAGGGGAACAATTCAACAGGGATGATTTTTTAAAATGTTTTCAACAGAATTCATTAGGAAACACCCTCCCTAAACTAATTCTGCATCGAAGTAAAAATTTTTGTGATGTTAGCAAATATGGGTATTTTGCTTTGCAGATCTAGCCGTTCATGGAAACAAACAGAAAGCTACATTTACATGCTAGGGCACAATGGAACAGAGCCTGTGAACCCACTCAAATAGGGAACACGTTTTAGGGTGAGCGCTCACTTTTGTTATGCAATGGGTTGCTTGCACACACATTTTTTGTATCGGAACAGTGAGTCTGTAATGCCTGTTCCGTTACAAGGCACTGCATCTAAAAGTGCCTACAGACTGCGAAGGGAACTGTAATGCGACTGTTGTTAGGAAGGAAAGAATGCAGAGTCCCCTTTTTCTGAAAACAATAGAACTGCAGGGCTCCACCCACTGCAGCCCTAAAAATAGCAGCATGCAGCAGACCTACCATAAGATAAAACACCCCAATAATGTTCCCCACAAAACCCCATAAATTATATACAAAGAACCAAAGTCCAGCAAAAGTCCCATCTGGAAATAGTGAACAGTCACACAATTGAACACATAATTATCCCCCACCCCAAAACAGCTGAACTATATTCAGGTAAAGGACAAAGTAACTATATCTATCATAATCTCACCTTCTGGTACTCTCTGGATCATGCTGCCCCCATCCCTACACTCATTCCCAACAATCAGAAGTTCCCCATCCTACCTTGCCACCCCCAAAAGCAATAAAGAAATACTGTCCCCCTTTGTTAAGAATGTACCCTAAAAAGAAAAGAAAACCCCACGAACATATAAGTCCAGATTCTCCTAGTGACTGCGAAAGGAACGGAGGGGAGGCAGGAATCATATCCAGTCCCCATGAGCAGCTTCACACCCCAATTGAAAGGGAACACTGATCCAAATTGGATCACTCTCATCTACCGTCCACCCGGGGATGAGAAGCATTTCCTTCAGGAAGTGGCGGACTCCATCGTCAACAAGGCGTTTGAGTGCCCCAGACTGATGGTCCTGGGGAAAATTTAATGCCTGGGTTGATGATGAACTTTCACAATTTGGTCAGCACTTCCTCCAGTTGATGTCATCTCTGGGTCTTACACAGATTGTTACCACTGCTGCGCACAAACATAGTCACTCTCTTGACCTAAACTTTCTCCTTGGGATTGAGGCCTTCAGCCTGAGAATGGAACCTCTTGGATGGTCCGATCACCACACCGTGGGCTTCAGTTTTTGCACCCCCCCATTGGCCAACCCCTGTGGAGATGGTCAGGCACTGCCCTTTACAAGATATAAGCTCTGAAGGCCTAGCGGTAGTGCTTGACCTATTGGTTCTTCCCAAGGCAAACAGCGACCCGAGGTGTTAGTGGTGGCCTATAATAGGGCCATTTCTGCCACCCTGGATGTCATTGCTCCTGTCCGCATTCACCCTCTCTCCCTTCACCCTCAGTCCCCCTGGTTTGATGGGACTTTGAGGGAGTTACGGCGAGTCGGGCGAAGGTTAGAGCGTTGCTGGTGGAAATCCGCCCTGGATGCCGACCGCCTTAGATTGATGGATCATTATCATCTCTATCCATCTGCAATCACCCGTAAGAAGGCAGAGTTCCTGTCCGGGGAGATTCTGGTAGCTCAGAATCGATTAGCTCAACTCTTTTGAACTGTGGACAGACTGTGCAACCTAGCCTGTCTGCAGATTCAAAGAGCCTTTTCGCAAGTGGAGTGCGATGAACTTGCTCGATTCTTTGCAGCTAAGGTGGCTGACATCAGGGCTGAGCTCCCACCAGCACACTCTATGGGTGTTGCCTTAGACTGACACTCGATCACTATCCCTCAGTTTTCCTGGAATACCTTCAACTGGCCGGAGTTCTTGGAGGTCATGCGGATTGTCCAGGGTATGCGCCCTACATGCTGTACTTTGGATCCAGGGCCAACTACCCTGATTATGGGTTGTAGTGATATCATTGGCCCGGTCCTTGCACAGATAGTCTGGTGCTCCTTGGAGACAGGTGAGTTTCCTAGCTCCCTGAAGGAGGCGGTGGTGACACCCCTCCAAAAGAAAGCTTCTTTGGACACAGACTGTCCGGCCAACTACAGACCAATCTCTCACTTTCCCTTTATTGGGAAGGTGGTTGAGAAAGTAGTGGCCCTACAACTGGAGAACCATTTGACCATCCATGACATCTATGAACCTCTCCAATCCACTTTCCGTAAGAGGTATAGCACCAAGACAGCACTGGTTCAGGTGCTCAGTGATCTCCTGATGGCAAGAAATTGGAAGAACCGTTCCATTCTGGTTCTTCTTGATCTCTCATCAGCATTTAACACTGTGGACCATGGGGTGCTTCTCGGTCACCAGAGGTTCATCTGTGGCCTGTCAAGTACAGTCCTCAGTTGGTTAACATCTTTCCTCACTGACAGAACTCAGAGGGTGGTGTTGGGGATTTATTCCTCTGATCCAGTCTCTCTGTCATGTGCGGTTCCTCTGGGTTAGGTGTTGTCTCCCATGTTGTTCGCAGTGCACATGCTCCCTCTCAGAGACATTGTAAGAAGGTATGGGCTGAGGTTTCACTGCTACCTTGATGATACCCAACTCTTCCTTTCTTTTGCACCTGACCAGAATAGCGCTCTCTTGGTATTCAACAACTGCCTACTCTCGAAATCCAGGATTTGATGAATTCGAGCTGGCTGAAGTTGAACTTGGAAAAGACTGAGGTGTTTGCCATGGACCTGGGGCATCGGATAGAGAGGTTGGGGGCAGGTTCACCATCGGGACTTTATCTTGGGAGGTGTGCCACTCCTTACCTCTGAAGGGTGTGAAACCTGGAGGTGATTTTTGAAGTAGGGCTGACACTACGATCACAGGTGTCGGCAGTCATCAAATCCTCTTTCTGTCATCTGAGGAACATCTTCAGGGTTAAACACCTTGTTCCATCCAATGATCTCCCCACATTGGCCCACACCTTTGTGTCCTCACACCTGGATTATTGCAACTCCCTGTATCTAGGTCCACCAGGGGTTGATATCCGCCACTTTCAGCTAGTGCAGAATGCTGCAGCCCAGTTACTGACTGGAACTTCTCATTCGAGTCGTATTTCTCCGGTGCTGCGGACTGCACTGGCTGCCAGTGCAGTGGTGGATCACCTTTAAAGTGGGACTTCTGACTTATAAGGCTCTACACAGACAGGGCCCGGACTACCTGGAAGAGTTTCTGATTCCTTACTGCCTGGGGGCGATTGCTCCGCTCAGCTGACGAGGGGTTGCTAGAGATCCCAAAGGTTTCTTTAAAATCTTCTGGGGCCCGAGCCCTTTGGAATTCTCTACACCCTCAGCTATGGGAGTGCGAGACCATGGACGGATTTAAATGGGCTTAAAGACTCATTTGTGGACTCATGCCTACACTATTTGATTTAATATGAATTTGTAAGCCACTGTCTCGTTATATTTTGTGTTAGTTCTGTTACTGAATGTTTTAATACATTGTTGTAATCTTCTGTTATGTGCCTTGATTTGAAGGCGCAATATAAATAAAAGTATTATTAAATATATCCCTCCTAAACCATATATCCCTCCTAAACCATACCTAGCAGTATCATCTCCTCTCTTCCACCATCATTTTCCTGGTTGCCCGTTACCTACGGCACAGTTAAACATGACTTGGCTGTACCCTACAAACCCCATCCTGTCATGTTGTGACTGCAATGATATGTTGTTGTTGGCTGCATAACCTTGCTGTACACTGTATACTGTGCTGTGTCCTAGCTGTAATCTTGTATGGTCCATTCAGAAATGTACTATTCAATTCAAATGTTTACTTTATGTAACTAATTCCTGGTTGACCCTGAAAAAGGGACTTGGGGGCTCAGTGGGTCTACCTGGTTAACAAAATTTAATAAATAAATAATATAAGCCAATAAACAAATAACCCCAAACCTCTCCCCCAGTCCAAAAACACATGCAATAAAACCCCGAATCCATAAAGAGCCATCAATCTCCAAGACCCATCTTAAATTAAAAGACAGTCACTGGCGACATCCCACCTCTTAACAGGAGAGGAAAAGTAGAAACAGCACCAGTAGTTAGTGCTACTTACAGTTAGACAAATAAGTGATCCCTAACTATGAGCTCTTCCAAGGAGAAGGCAGAAGAAATATCCATGTCCACTGTACTTCCTCAGTCCATGGTGTCTTCTGACCGGGATGGAGCCACAGATGAGGGAGTATGGCTGAGTCATTCTCCCATAGTCGATGCTTTTCCTTCTGAATCTTTCTTTTGGGGGGGGGGCGATCTTGCTGCCATTCTCTGTGGTCCTCCAGGTTTTCCTTATGTAAATGGTCCTGTGAAAATTGCTGTGCCTTGGATGGGGAGGTAAAAAGTTTTGATGTGGACCCGATAATTACTTTCAAAGTTGCTGATGGGAGGAGAAAGTATTTTATACCTTGCTGCCTGGCTTGATCCCTAACAGCGTCAAAGGATTTGTGCTCCCGTATGACCTGTTGTGGAAAATCTTGGTAGAAGGACAAGTGGGCACGATTATAGTGAATCTCCTTAACCAGTCAAGCATCCCAGATAATCTGCTCTCAGTCATGGTACCACAGTAGCTTAAGGATTACCGGGTGAGGGTGAGTGATGGCATTTGCTGGCCATGGCCTGGTGGGAACTCTGTGAGCCCTCTCAATGTTGACCAATGATCCCAGGTCCCAATTAAGCTACACCAGTAACTGTTTCTGCAAAAATTGGACAATATTACTTCCTTCAGCCGATTCCGGCAGGCCAAAGATTCTGATGTTACTACAGTGATGGCAGGTTTCTAAGTCATTGACTTTTTCCCAAAGTGCCTTGACCTCCCGCTCAGTGGAGTCCAGTTGCCAATCCACAGGCTGGAACCCGTCCTCTAGCTGGCTTATTCAATTTTCTCCATGGTCCATCCTAAAGCCAATTGCCTCAACTGACACCCGGACTACCGTCAGATGAACAGTTATTTGATTTAGATCATCCCGAATGCCTCTCACAAATGTTTTAATTTCAATGAGTTCTCGGGAGAGATGGCTCAACTCTGACTCCCTCCTGACTGGCGCAGTAGGATCTTGGCCTAGCAGTTTGCTGGGCAGTGGTGGGGACACTGACAATTTATATTTCTTTTTGGCCAGTGTGCCCGTTTTCTCCACATTCTGGTTCCCAGCCATGGTATCTACTTACGGGGACTACAGAAAAATTCAGACTGTAGAAGGTAGGGAAATTATAATTTTGATTCCAAAAGGGACGGAGTCAGATGACTGTGCTGTTCTAGGCTCGGCAGCATCACGTGATCCATGAATAACATTTTAAATGAGATTCAAGAAGGACCTGTTCCTACAATTTCACTTGGTGGTGGGTTTAATATAATGCTTTATGATATGTGGCTTTAGTACAATGTTCAGCATAATACCTTGTATCAGGTGTCAACACAGCTTGCTCTATTAGCTTTGTGTCTGCCTTTAATAATGTGAATAAGGACTTTCATACAAGAAAAGCATTGTGATTGGTGGATTGAGTTTTTGCATTGAACACTAAAGGTATATAAGACACCTGGTGAACGTTTCGATCAGCTCTGATGAAGCCCTGAGTGCAGTGTGAAATGTAAGCTGGGTGGTGCGGCTGTGCTGCCAGTATTTGACTGTTTTTCCTTTCTACTTTGGCTGTGGAATAGACCTGGAAATCATTTATTGAAATAAAGGTTTCTGTCTCAGATTTCATGTGTAAATGGTGAGTGCACTCTCTTCTTGGCAATTTGAAATAAGTATTGAACAGCAGAACCACCATTCCAGTGTTTACCCGCCTCCCCTACTTCTCCTGCTGTATTGTGTTAGAATAGGTATCTGGTGCTGAACTGTACGTATGGTGCTGAACTGTACATATGGTGCTGAACTGTACGTACAGTGCTGCTGTTGTACATACGGTGCTGAACTGTACGTACGGTGCTGCTGCTGCTTGGTCTCTCAGTACAACGCCTCCTATAGTGCTAGAATAAGTATCTGGTGCTGAACTGTACGTACAGTGCTGCTGCTGCTGCTTGGTCTCTCAGTACAGTCGCCTCCTGTAGTGCTAGAATAGGTATCTGGTGCTGAACTGTACGTACGGTGCTGCTGCTGCCTGGTCTCTCAGTACAGCTGCCTCCTGTAGTGCTAGAACGTGTATCTGGTGCTGAACTGTACGTACGGTGCTGCTGCTGCCTGGTCTCCAGCCGCCTCCTGTAGTGCTAGAACGTGTATCTGGTGCTGAACTGTACGTACGGTGCTGCTGCTGCCTGGTCTCTCTGTACAGCCGCCTCCTGTAGTGCTAGAACGTGTATCTGGTGCCGAACTGTACGTACGGTGCTGCTGCTGCCTGGTCTCTCTGTACAGCCACCTCCTGTAGTGCTAGAACGTGTATCTGGTGCCGAACTGTACGAACGGTGCTGCTGCTGCTTGGACTGTCAGTACAACCGCCTCCTATAGTGCTAGAATATGTATTTGGTGCTGAACTGTATGTATGGTGCTGCTGCTGCTGCTTGGACTCTCAGTATAACCTCCTCTTGTAGTGTTATTGAAGGTATTTTTTATTTATTTTATTAATAGCATTGGAATTACAAACCTTTGAGTCAGAGACTCTTTTACAAAGGCTCCACGTCAGAGTAAGGACACAATTGAATGAGATACAACATACAGTGAGACTTAAAATGATCTACACAAGATATTTGCTAAGGAAATGAAAACAACAGGCAAGGAACAGTGCAATATATATATATAAAAGTAGTAGCAGAGAGGCATAACAAAGGCAGGACAGGAGTCCATTGTTAAGGGCAGATGTAAGTCATACCAATACGAGATGCGCTGGGGAGGGGGAGGTGGGCAGCAGTTAAGGGCACTTACAGCTACAGGAGGTGTGGAGCTAGCTGTGGAGTGTTTACTTGAAGAGCCCGAGTCTGTTTGCAGTGGAGATGGAGGCAGGGAGCGAGTTAATCCAGGTCGGGGCTGTATAGATGAAGGACCTCTGGGCCAGGGCGGTCCTGACTCTGGGTATGTGGAGGGTACATTTGGAGGAGCTGCGAGTGGTGAGAGTAATGGGAGCAGGTTGAATCAATGCTGAAAGGCCGGGGAGGCAAGACCGGCTATAATTCTTTTAGCAAAGAGGCAGGTCTGACACAATAGTCACTCCTTGAAGTTGAGCAGGGTAGCTAGAGTGTAGAGGGTGCATGTGTGGGTGAGCCTGGCACTACCTGTGAGAAGGTGGCAGGCTTTGTTGAGGGACATTTTGATTCTATGGAGAGCAGTGTTGTCAGCAGCCCCATAGACCTAGAGCCCATAATCAATGAGGGATAGGACTGAGGAAGTAATAACAAGCCTAAGGGCTTCAGGAGGAGGCAGTCCCTGTGGCGGTAGAGTAGGCAGATTCTTGTGTTGACAGTGGAGCAAAGGACATGGATATGGTCATAGAAGGATCGTGCTGGGTCAAAAGTTATATCAAGATACTTGAAGCTGTTTACCTGTTCAAGGGGGAGGAGACTATTGGTCAGGATGTGAAGAGGGGTGCCACAGTACCTGCTCAGGTTGTGGGAGAAAAGCATGATCTTTGTCTTTTCTTGATTGAGCACAAGCATGTGGCCAACGAACCTCAGCCTGGATAAAGGAGTTCTGGAGGGCATTTTGAAAGGAGTTAGGGTCAGGGTCGGAGGAGAACAGGACCGTATAATCGGCATAAAGGAGGACTATCTCTGAGCAGACTTTGGGAAGTGTATTAAGGTGTAGACTAAATAATATTGGCCCCAGAATTGAGCCCTGGGGTACACCAGAGAGAACTGGGAGGCAGCCGGAGAGGGTGCCATTTATTTTGATGCACTGGGAGCTTGCAGATAGATAGTTGGTAAACCAGGTGTTGACATCCTGGAAGAAGCCTAGTTGGGCAAGGGTGGACATGAGGAGGGAGTGGCTAATGGTATCGAAAGCTTTTGACAGATCTAAGAAGACTGCACCGGCCAGGTGCCCATTGTCGAGAGCAGAGTGTAAGAAATTGGAGAATTCCAGGAGAGCTGTGGTAGTGCTGTGGCCTTGGTGGAACCCATGCTGCTTCCTGCAGAGGAGGTTTTATGTGGAGAGGTATTCAGAGAGCTGGTCTGAGACTATTTTTTCTAAGGCTTTCGAGAGTGGGAGGATGGAGATGGGACGATAGTTCCCAGGGGAGCTACTTTTGCCACTCTTGTGTATGGGGGTAATGATTGCAATTGTCCATAAGGAGCAGAACTGGCCAAGGCAGAGGGAGCAGTTAAGGAGGTTAGTGAGGGGGGCGAGCAGCACATCCAGAACCTGGCAAAGTAGCCTGAGGTCCAGCGAGTCATTAATGTGGCTGGGGCCATTTAGGACTTTAAGGAGGTAGGGTTTTGCCTCATGCACCGAGAGCGCACGAAAGTAGAAGGGCGGATGAGGGAGGGAGGAGGTTGGGGGGGGTGAGAGCAGGGTCAAAAAAGTTAGAAGGGAGTACCAAGCTGAGGTCAGAGAAGATAGAACTGAGGGTGTCAGCAATATGCTGTGAATCAGTGGAAATGGTGCCATCAATGTTGAGCTGTAATGGAGGAGTGGCTAGGGATTTACCATTGAACTCCTTTATATTGTCCCAGAATTTGCGGGCGGAGCCCCAACAGGAGGCAAGGGTAGACCTGTAATAGTCAGATTTTGCTTTACGGATGGCCCAGGTGCATCAATTACGAGCAGCCCAGTAGATTTGTCTATCAGCGGGCTTGCCTGAGTTGAGGGCTCTATGCCAGAGGTTGTCCCTGTGGTGCGTTTGGTCGAGTAAGGATTGTGTGACCCAGGGTGTGTCAGGATTTTTTATAACATGTTTGGAGAGGGAAGTGAATAAGTCACAGGCTGCATTGAAGGAGCGGATAAAGTAATTGAGGGCAGTATCAATGTCAGTTGCTAAATTAATTGGGGACCAGTCCCAGCGAGCAAGGTGGTCATTCAGCAGGTCCAGTTTGCCTGGTTTGAGGTGACACTGGAAGGTAGTACTGGGGAGCTGCTTTTGTACCTTGCAGGACCAGGAGAAGATTATAGGGGAGTGATCACTGAGGGCATTGGGTAGAACTGTGGTGTCAGTAATTTTGTGGGGTTGGTTCGATAAGATGATGTTCAGAAGGGTGGCGGAGCCATTAGAGGGGTTGGTCTGGGTGGGATGGGTGGCCAATTGAGTGAGGTTGAGGGCAGCAATAGAGTCTTTAAACTGGGTGGCAGAGCTAGAGAGCCGGTTAATGTTAAGGTCACCCAACATTATTTGCTCAGCTTTGGGAGGGAGATGGGAGCGGTGGTTGAGTAAGGATTGGAGGGCTAGTTTCTGATGTTGTGGGGGAATGTAGGTGGCAGTGATAATTAATGGAGCACTGGCGGGGCCAGGAATGACTTTGAGAGTGAGGGATTGTGCACCATGATCAAGTTGTGGGGTGGGGAGGGCATACCCCTGCAGAGATTCACAGAGGTAAATGGCACAGCCACCCTCACGCTTCCCAACCCTATCTTCCCTGAACAGGGTGTAACCAGGGAGGGTGACAAAGGAGTCAGGGGTGGTCTTTGAGAGCCACGTCTCTACTATCGCCAGGACATCAGGCTGATGCTGGGCGATCCAGCCTTGGAGTCCATCAAACTTTTTAGGAAGCTACAGATGTTCATAGAGGCAATACGAAGCCCAGAAGCCAGGGAGGTTGAGGCAGGGGAGGGCAGGGGGATCCAGGGTTGGGATGGATGTTACCAGACATCAGGAGGAGGAGAGATATCATCTTGAGAAGTGCCAGGTGTAGCCTACGGTGGGGTGGGAAAGAGGCGAATGTGTACATTTGTTCAGGGGGGCAGACAGGAATGGGAAGAAAGTGAAGGGTGGGAGTAGCCAAGAAGAGGGGAGACCAGGAAGGAAAGGGGAAAGCGGGAAAGGAAAAGGCACTGGAAGGATGGGGGTGGGGGAATGGTAACTGTGGGGGCAGAGTGCAGGTATATAGAGGAAACATAGAGGAAGGGGTCAGAGTGCGATGTCGACAGAGTGGAGGTACAAGGGGGGGCTGGGGAAAGGATTGCCAAGGGGTGATGGTGGGGGGTGAGAGAGAGGAGTGGAGAGGGGACATGGCTAGGAGGCTATAGGGAGAAAAAAGGTTCCTAGAAGTGAGGCAGCCTAGGTGAGGCAGCCTAGTGCCATGGACTGCAGTGCTGAGGGTACAGGGTTTGAATCTAGAGGAGGGAGTGAGGGCCAGAGAAAGGGCATAGGACCAGGGCAGGTGGCAAGGAGGGAGTGGAGAGATAGGGAGTGGAGGAGGGGACAATAGCGACTCCTAGTGGTCAGGGAGAGAAAAGGTATTGGGGGGATGAGGCAATCCCTTCCTATAGTGTTATAATAGGTACTTGGTGCTGAGCAGTATATACAGTTCTGCTGCTTGTTCTCTCAACCCCCTCTTATAGTGTTATAATAGGTATTTGGTGCATAGTCAAGTCAATATCTTTATTGTTTGACCAAAATAAGTCATTACAAAACATGAATACTGTAAGTATAAAACACAGAGGATTACATGCAGCTCTAATAAATGAAATATTCAAAATAATAAAAATGATAAAAACAAATATTAATAATAGCAATAGCATTTTACATCACAAATTTTAAGAAACACTGTATATAACAGATGGTTGTAAGGCAGTCAAAAAACATCTTATCAATATAACAAACACATACCTAACCAAATCATCTCTCATGGATGCAGGGTAATAACTTGGCAATGATTCATTTCCTAACTTTACTAATCTCAAGAAAATAATTTGCTAGTCTCTTAATGGTCCAATCATCTTCCATACGTAAAATGATTGCTGTAGTTACAAACTTATCCAATTCTTTCTGAGTCTCAAGATTAGCGCCTAGCCAATATACCCTAGCCCTTACATACCAGGCGCAATTTCACATAACATGTATTAGATCCCCCTTGCCACCAAATGAACAAAAAATATTTTGTCCAATAGGAGATGGTTTATTTTATCTAGACATTAATACATTGCTATCGAATAGCTCACATTTTTATTTAATAAAAACACTCTTTAATTTTGGATCATTAAGAGCATCCAGATAAAACTGATAAGAGATAATGCAAACCGTGATGAAAATCTGGACTTTGAGATGCTTCCCAAATCAAGCTTGACCCAATAGTTATTTAGTTTTGTTTTGATATACTTTTTATATTTCAAACTGAGGGTTACATTTTTTTAAGATATCTATTCAAAACCTGCAAATCGTACTTATTCAATTTATGCAGAAGATCTTTAAACCAGGAGGATTCTCTACATCCTAACTGAAGCCATCTCTTGTTTTCATCAAGGCATTTATATGGTATCCTATCCTGGGACATTCTTGTTAGCTGGAGCCAGTAATTAGTCTTCCTTGTGTCCATAACTGAGTTTATATTATGTAGGCCAAGCTCAGATCAAATATATACCGCAGGACAAGAAGGGCCCACTCCCATTGCTATCCTCAGGAGCTTGTACACTGGTACAGCAAGCTTATCTCTGTCCTTAAGATCCCAAATCTCAGCACCATATAATGACTGAGAGAAATACTCGACTTTAATTACATCAACTAAGGGTCTCTGCCATAAGCATAATTAAATTTCCTAAGGCCGAGTTTTCTTGATGCCTTCCATAGCTTTAGAGACCTGTTTAGTCCAAGTACCATTCAATGCAAAAGTCAAGCCTAGATGTACAAAACTAGTAGTAAGTTCTAGCCTGTGACTCCCAATAAACCAAGGGCCTTTCAGATTATTTGGACCAAAAATCATAACTTGTGTTTTAGAAATATTTATCTTGAGTCTTAATTCCTTTGCTTTTACATCCAACAAATCTAGTTTCTTCTGTAAACCTCTTTAGACAGAGCTAATAAAATCAGGTCATCATCGTAAGCCATTGCCAGACACAAATATTTGTTCATCTTAGGGGAGTCCAATCAAGCTGTTCAAAGTCTCTTAACATTTGATTAATATATAAACAAACAAACATTTGTCCGTGCCAAATGTTTCCTTGCATGGTGTATGTGGCAGAGGTGCATTAAAGTCACGAGCAACTTCAACGTAGCCTCATAACGTTGTTGTTTTTTAATATTTTTACACCAAATTTTCAACATAGCCTTCTTATGAATGCACCTCATAAATAATTGTGGAGAAAATTTTCAGCTCCTGCCTGAATGGTGATTTTGAGCAGCGACTGTGAAATCACCTTTCAGGATGTGAGAACACATTTTGGCCAGGATTTAAAAATTACAGCTGTCATATTCATGTGGTACTGTGAAGAAATGGCTTTGTTGAAAATTTGCAGTCAAAATATTGAAAATTACCAAAGTTACGAGCCTGAATTCACAAACTTCAACGTAGGCGGAAAACTGTTGCTTTTTAATATTTTTAGGCCAACTTTTCCACATAGTCTTCTTACAGTATGACCCCACCTCATGAACAATGGTGTAGAAAATGTTCAACTCCTGCTGAAAGGTGATTTCAAGTAGCAACCGCAAAATCACCTTCCGGGACAGATTTACCTAACAGCGCTTGCAATGTTCATGAGGTGGTGCACCAGAAAAGGTATATAGTGTACGGTGGAATGCGGCTATGTATGGAAAGCCATACACCACAAAAAGTCATTCTGCTTCAGTAGTGCCATCATGACTTCATTAGCAGTTGTGATTTGTCTGTTGTTGTGTGAGAGTTGCACGTATGTGCTGGCCAGTGGCAGTTGTTGACCAAGCACAGTCAGCAGAACGGACCTAAAATGGGAAAAAAATAGTGATTTTTTTATTTTAGATGCCAGCTGAAGACATTGGGACCCACCATACACTATATAGAACAGTGTGTGGGAAACATATACTACTTGGCTATTCTTGCTCCTTGTGGATACAATGCTGCCTTAGGGACCTCTTGAGTCGACATTGTATCCACTCGGTGGAGGAATAGCCTTGTAGTGTATGGTTACCCATACACTATCAAACGAGCTTCAGTCATAGCACTGCTCTACATGTTGAAACTTTGGGGCAAAAATATTGAAAAATGCCCATGTAATGCTACTAAGTTCAAAACCTCATTGAATTACATTGAGCCACATACCTGATTTCCTCAGTTCGCGGTCCAGCGTTGAAGAGTGAAGACATCTCTGCAGTGTGGAGAAGATCACAGTGTCAGCCCCCTGCTGGGTAATTAAGGGCTTGGGAGGTGGGTGCTGAGTGGAAGGGTCAGATGGGGGGACTAACAGAGCAACAATGATGGATGGTTTTCTGTTTTCCAGGATTAAAAAAAAAACAACAAATTGATGAGAGATAGTTTTCTATATTGCAGGTGATGACACTGGGGGATTGGGCAACCCCAGTGTCACTGTTACGTTTATTGGAGGGGGGTGCTGAGAAGGAGGGTCAGGTGGGGGGGATAATAATTAAGAAAAAATCAAATGAGACAGGATACGGAGGATCAGGGGTGGGACAGCACACAGAGGGAGGGAGCAGGGTGGTTTTAGCTGTGATGGCCTGTGAGGCGCAGCAGCCAGTGAGAGCCACAGACCCCAATGTCACTGTTACAGTTATAGGGGGTGCTGAGAGGGAGGGTTGGGTGGGGGTCAGCAATGAGGAAAAAACAGAACAGGGATCTGAGGATCATGGGTGACACAGCACACAGAGGGAGGGAGCAGGAGGGTTTTAGCCGTGACAGCCTGTGGGGTACGACAGCCAGAGAGAGACACAGAAAGGGCAATTGAGTTGAGCCAAAAATGGTGATGAGACCAGCACCTCCCTTCACCCTACAGTTCCTGTGCCTATGAGTGATATACATAAAGCCACAAAGCTGCTTATCAGCCAGCTTTATGCAAATAAAAGTACTGAGGTGTTCTCTCATTGGAGCACTTCTGTCCTTTCAAGTACACAAAGTTTTCGCCCATGAAACTGTGACCACTGACTTACTCTGCTTGCATGGTCATTGGTCTCTCAGGGACGAGCCCAATGTAGATTGTTTTGCATTGGGCTAGTCTGTGAAACACCTTTGAAATGCCATTCTCTGAAACAAAATGTTTTTTGCGTATGCGCAACAAAACATAAAAAGGGTAGGGGCCAAAACACACCTCTGCCTCACACCCTGATTGTAGAAATAACAGTAGAAAGTTCATCTCTGACTCCAAGTTTTATATGAGCCCAAGTGCCCTTATACAAATTGTATATAATATGAATTAGAAGTGGGTCAATACCATGCTTCAGCATGAGTGACCATAATATACCCCTCAAAATAGAATCAAATGCTGAAGAGAAGTCAACAAATACTACACATAGATTCGATTTCATAGTTTATGTACAAGTCTTGAGGTCATTGACCAATTGGGACTCACCACTACATCAGTGGAAGTGCCTACACCTTTTACCCATAAAGCTATCAAGACTTCTTTTAAATGTATCCAGAGAACCACTAATTACTACTTTGCTCAGCAGACTGTTCCAGACTGACACCACCTTCTGACTAGACCAATCTCCCTTTTTATTTGTTTTATAGCTAGTACCTGTAAGTTGTTTTGAGTGTGTTCTGGTATTTATGGACTCATTGCAAAATTCTACTTTTCTTTATATATATGTGCCCACCCCACACCCTGGCCAATCTCTCAATCAGGCCTCTCAAGGACCTGCTCACCAGGCAGCTCCCGACCCCACCGCCCCACATTGCAGCCAGCCCAGGTAACCCCGATGTATCCCTTCATCGAGAGGGTCCCTTACCTTCATTGGAGATAAACCATCCAGCCATATCAATGATCCTGGGTGCTGCTGAGGTGGCAGATGGAGGCCAGGAGCTTGGCAATGAGGGTCAGATGAGGCCGTCAGCCAATCGGCCAGGGCGCCATTTTTGAGTTTTCTCCCCAGGGGAGTGGCATGCCACAGGCATCAAGGCATATGCCGATGTCTGCCACTCCCCAGTCATCTGAGAGTCTGATGTCTTGCTGTGGTCCCTGTCTTTACCAGGGGCCAGTAGGTGTGAGCCACCCGCACCCTCCCCAGAGAAGGCGAGGTTGTCATAGAACACTCTTACCTTCTCCCCGGGTCACTCCTCCAGCGACCCGGGTACATTCCCGAACCTGGGTCTCCGACATCACAGATGGAAATCCAACCACTGCGCCAATGGTCTGGCTTCTATTGCAAAATTCTAACCCAACTGCTGCCATTATAAATAAGTTCTCATGGTTGCTGTAAATATAACACATACCCCCTTTAATTCTCCTATAGTCAACTGAGTACAGGTTAAGTTCACTTAGCCTGTCACTGTAAGGTCTATCTTTCATTCCATTTACCCTCTTTGTCATTTTTCTCTGCACCCTCTCCAGGATAATCTTATCCCTTACTAGGTGTGGGGAGTTAAATGGGAACAGTAATCCAGGTGAGGTCTCACCAGAGCAGTGTATAAAGGTATTAAAACACTTGAGTCACGACTTCTGATATTCTTTCTAATACAGTACATCCCATTATCCTATAGCACTTTTGAGCAGTGCCAATGGAATGCATATGGAACGACAAGTCATTGCTGACAATTCCACAAAATCTGTTTCCTTAGTAGTTTCCAGTATTGTATTTCCCTTTAGTTTATACTGATAGAGTGGGTTACTTTGTCCTAGATGCATTACTTTACATTCACTGATGTTAAAAATGTAATTTGTTAACATTGGCCCATAATGAAAGTTTATCTAGACTTTCTTGTAATACAAGTGCATCCTGTGCATTATTGACTATAGAACCAAGCTTGCTGTCATCATCAGCGTACTTACAAATCCAGGCACTGTGTGATACCTGCATGTCCAACACATATACATTGAACAGTATGGGCCCCGACACAGACCCTCTGGGCACTCTGCTCGTGACCAAACTCCAGTCTGAGATATGCCCCCAAACGCACACCCTCTATCTCCTATTATCTGGCCATGAATCGATCCATGAGATTAAGTTAGGGTGCAAATTAATATTTACCAGTTTTTCTACCAACCTTTTATGGGGCACAGAATCAAAAGCCCAAGAAAGATCTAAATATATAACATCCACTCCCATATTGCCAACCAGTGTAGAGCTAACTGGCTCAAAAAATGTCAATAGGTTAGACAGGCAAGATCTCCCTTTACTAAATCCATGCTGGGCCAAGTCAACAAACCCGTGTTCCTCCTTATGAGAAATTAACCGTTCTTTAATCATACTCTCTATGATCTTTCCTAACATCAATGTGAGACTTATCAGCCTGTAGTTAAATATGTAATTTTTATTGCCCCCTTTGTAGACGAGTGACACTATGGCCTCCTTCCATTCAGACAACACTTGCCCATTCCTCAGCGAGCTACCAAACAGGACCATCAGAGGGCCCACCAACACATTAGCCAGATTGTTTTTAACAACTGATGGTGTGTCAAGTCTGGACCCATCAATTTATTTCTCTTTGTACTTTTTAGGGATTTCAACACTTCTGCTTCAGTTATGTTAATACCCCTGATGTCATGTTTCAACAGTTGCTTACTAGGACTACTGTTCTGTTTATTCTCAAATTTAGACAAGAAATGGGCATTAAATGTATTTGCCATTTCAGTTCCTTCCTCTAAATACTTATTATGTACTACCATAGGCCCAATAACTTTCTGGTTTCCCTTTAGCGAACTTACATAATTGTGAAACTTTTTTATGTTGTCCTTTGTTGAATGTGCCAGCCGATGTTCCATATTAATCTCAGTTCTTCTTCTGAGTTTCTTACATTTATTATTTATTATATAATAACCTACCTAGTACTGTTGTCAGTTGTCAAAAAATGTTTACATTTAAGACTGTTCTTAGGAGATATTTATTGGAAAATTCAGTCTGTAGATGCTTTAATTAGTTCTACTTCTGATGTAATTGTTTTTTTTTCCTGGCCTTTTCTCTGTATTTTATATTCATAGTGTTTGTACATCTTATTTGTATTTTGTAATGTTTTTTATGTTATGTTTTAAAACTGGACGTCTGTGAAAATGGGCTTTGCCCACAGACCTTTTCAGTAGAAAATAAAGAAATGAAATGAAATAAAATACAATGAAATTATTCAGGCTTTTATATCTTGCTAGAAGCAGATCTGTTTGATTCTTTTTATATTTATGATATGCTTTTTTTTTGATTAATCACTTTTAAAAAAAGTTTTATTTAACCAGGTCTGTACTCTCCCATTCATATATATATATATATATATATATATATATATTTATGTAATGGGAGTTAGGATAAAAAGTGACAAATAACAGCAATATTTTTGCCTGGGCAGACCTACAGTGAGAATATTGCATTTATTCTCACTGTAGGTATAACCAAGCACTATCTGCACTTCACCACAATTACTCAAAAACATTTTGATTGGTGGGAGCTGGCAGCATGAGCAGTACAATCAGAATTCACCTGCTCACTTGGAAGCCAGCTCCCACTGTCAGTTTCATTTCACTCTGGCAACACACAAAATACTCTCACTTTCTCCAGCACCACACACAGCCATTACACAAGCCACCTTCTCTAAACACCCCTCAATCAGAATACAGCTGTAACCCAGAACCTCCTCAGTGTGAAGCCAGCATTCACACTGAAAGGTTCTTTTTTTTCTAGCCCTCATGAATTAAAACAACCACTAAACAAAGCTGTGGACAGAGCATTTCAACCGCGCAGCACGCTCAATGCCTCCCTCACTTTCCAACCCCAAATTCGACTCCGTACCTGACGCTGCCTCTGAACCCAGCAAGGATGTCCTCCACAGCCTGATCAATCTCTAAGGAAAAGACAGGATCAACCAGATAGAGAACTGCTGCGACAACACAAAGAAATATATAAAAAAAATCATTGCACCGCTAAGCGAGAGCTCCGCCGCCATATTTCTCAACCTACTCCGACCACCCACACAAAACCATGTCCAATGAAATGCCACGTTACCAAAACCACCACATAAGCACCCTAGCAACCATGCTACTGTCCCTACTTACTAACAATACGGACACAGCACTACGGGAGAAAAGAATCAAAATGTATATAAAAAAACAAAAACAGAAGTAAAATTAAAAACAAAAACAGCATTTTACATTACATAAATGAGATACGTAATGGGTCTACTGCAAATATCACAGATATTTCCCCTCGTGCAGTTTGACCTTGTGACCTCACTCGTGGCTCCGCTACTCGTGTGGTCATAAGGTCAAACTGCACTCGGGGGAAAATATCTGTGATATTTCCAGTAGATCCATTACATATCCCATATATATATATATAGTGTCCTGAGATAAATATATTTTTCTATCAAGTGCCACAAAATAAAGCAATTATCCAAGATGGAATAACCGCTCCTAAAACCATCCTGTAATTTACTGATCCCTTCTGTCATATTAGCTTGAAGTTTTACTCTTTCAAGTATGATATTAGAAAAGATCTTTAAATTTGTAATGGACTAATTGGCCTGTACTACTGAGCTGTACATGTGGTGTTGCTGCTACTTCTCTCAGTGCAACCACCTTCTATGGCATTATAATAGAAATTTGGTGCTGAGCTGTGCATACTGTATGGTGCCGAGCAGTGCATACTGTATGGTGCTGAGCTGTGCATACTGTATGGTGCTGAGCTGTGCATACTGTATGGTGCTGAGCAGTGAAATACTGTATGGTGCTGAGCTGTGAAATACTGTATGGTGCCGAGCAGTGCATACTGTATGGTGCTGAGCTGTGCATACTGTATGGTGCCGAGCTGTGCATACTGTATGGTGCTGAGCTGTGCACACTGTATGGTGTTGAGCTGTGCATACTGTATGGTGCCGAGCAGTGCATACTGTATGGTGCTGAGCTGTGAAATACTGTATGGTGCCGAGCAGTGCATACTGTATGGTGCTGAGCTGTGCATACTGTATGATGCCGAGCTGTGCATACTGTATGGTGCTGAGCTGTGCATACTGTATGGTGCCGAGCTGTGCATACTGTATGGTGTTGAGCTGTGCATACTGTATGGTGCCGAGCAGTGCATACTGTATGGTGCTGAGCTGTGAAATACAGTATGGTGCCAAGCAGTGCATACTGTATGGTGCTGAGCTGTGCATACTGTATGGTGCCGAGCTGTGCATACTGTATGATGCTGAGTTGTGCATACTGTATGGTGCTGAGCTGTGCATACTGTATGGTGCTGAGCTGTGAAATACTGTATGGTGCCAAGTAGTGCATACTGTATGGTGCTGAGCTGTGCATACTGTATGATGCTGCTGCTTGGTCTCTCAGTGCAACCTCCGTAGTGTCATAAAAGGTATTTGGTGCTAAGCTATACATACATGGCTGCTGCTTGTTATCTGAGTGCAACCTCCTCCTGTAGTGATATAATAGGTATTTGATGCTGAGCTATACGTAAAGTGTTGCTGCTCCTTATTCTCTCAGTGCAACCCCCTCCTACAGTGTTATAACAAGTATTTGCTGCTGAGTTGTACTGTATGTTCAGTTCTGCTGCTGCTTGTTCTCTCAATGTAACCCCCTCCTATAGTGTTATAATAGGTATTTGGTGCTAAGATGTATGTACGGTGCTGCTGCTTGTTCTCTCACTGAAACCCTCTTCTATGGTGTTATAATAGGTATTTGGTGCTGGGCTGTATGTACAGTTCTGCTGCTGCTTGTTCTCTCAGTGTAACCCCCTCCTATAGTGTTATAATAGGCATTTGGTGCTAAGATGTATGTACGGTGCTGCTGCTTGTTCTCTCAGTGCAACCCTCTCCTATAGTGTTATAATAGGTATTTGGTGCTAAGATGTATGTATGGTGCTGCTGCTCCTTATTCTGTTAATGCAACCTCCACTTCTTTAGTGTTATAATAGGTATTTGGTGCTGAGCTGTATGTACAGTGCTGCTGCTTGTTCTCTCAGTGCAATCCTCTCCGATAGTGTTATAATAGGTATTTGGTGCTGAGCTGTATGTACGGTGCTGCTGCTTGTTCTCTCAGTGCAATCCTCTCCTATAGTGTTATTATAGGTAATTGGTGCTGAGCTGTATGTACGGTGCTGCTGCTTGTTCTCTCAGTGTAACCCCCTCCTATAGTGTTATAACAAGTATTTGGTGCTGAGTTGTACTGTATGTATGGTTCTGCTGCTGCTTGTTCTCTCAGTGCAACCCTCTCCTATAGTGTTATAATAGGTATTTGGTGCTGAGCTGTATGTACGGTGCTGCTGCTTGTTCTCTCAGTGTAACCCCCTCCTATAGTGTTATAACAAGTATTTGGTGCTGAGTTGTACTGTATGTACGGTTCTGCTGCTGCTTGTTCTCTCAGTGCAACCCTCTCCTATATTGTTATAATAGGTGTTTGGTGCTAAGCTGTATGTCCGGTGCTGCTGCTTGTTTTCTCAGTGCAACCCTCTCTATAGTGTTATAATAGGTATTTGGTGCTGAGCTGTATATGCAGTTGCAGCTGCTTGTTCTCTCAGTGCAAACCTCTCCTATAGTGTTATAATAGGTATTTGGTGCTGAGCTGTATGTACAGTGCAGCTGCTTGTTCTCTCAGTGCAAACTTCTCCTACAGTGTTATTATGGTATTGTGCTGTGCTGAGCTTATGCAGGTGCTGCTGCTTGTTCTCTCAGTTCAATCCTCTCCTATAGTGTTATAATCGGTATTTGGTGCTGAGCTGTATGTACGGTGCTGCTGCTTGTTCTCTCAGTGCAACCCTCTCCTACAGTGTCATAATAGGTATTTGGTGCTGAGCTGTATGTACGGTGCAGCTGCTTGTTTTCTCAGTGCAACCTTCTCCTACAGTGTTTTAATAGGTATTTGGTGCTCAGCTGTATGTATGGTTCTGCTGCTCCTTAGTCTGTCAATGCAACCTCCTCTTCCTTTAGTGTTATAATAGGTATTTGGTGCTGAGCTGTATGTACGATGTTGCTGCTTGTTCTCTCAGTGTAACCACCTCCTATAGTGTTATAACAAGTATTTGGTGCTGAGTTGTACTGTATGTTGGTTCTGCTGCTGCTTGTTCTCTCAGTGCAACCCTTTCCTATAGTGTTATAATAGGTATTTGGTGCTGAGCTGTATGTCGGTGCTGCTGCTACTTGTTCTTTGGTCTAACACCATCCTGTAGTATTATAACAAGTATTTGGTGCTGAGCTGTATGTATGGTTCTGCTGTTCCTTATTCTGTCAATGTAACCTCCTCTTCCTTTAGTGTTATAATAGGTGTTTGGTGCTGAGCTGTATGCACGGTGCTGCTGCTTGTTCTCTGAGTGAAACCCTCTCCTATAGTGTTATAATAGGTATTTGGTGCTGAGCTGTATGTATGGTTCTGCTGCTCCTTATTCTGTCAATGCAACCTCCTCTTCCTTTAGTGTTATAATAGGTGTTTGGTGCTGAGCTGTATGCACGGTGCTGCTGCTTATTCTCTGAGTGAAACCCTCTCCTATAGTGTTATAATAGGTATTTGGTGCTGAGCTGTATGTACGGTGCTGCTGCTTGTTCTCTGAGTGAAACCCTCTCCTATAGTGTTATAATAGGTATTTGGTGCTGAGCTGTATGTACGGTGCTGCTGCTTGTTCTCTGAGTGAAACCCTCTCCTATAGTGTTATAATAGGTATTTGGGGCGGAGCTGTATGTATGGTGCTGCTGCTTGTTCTCTGAGTGAAACCCTCTCCTATAGTGTTATAATAGGTATGTGGTGCGGAGCTGTATGGACGGTGCTGCTGCTTGTTCTCTGAGTGAAACCCTCTCCTATAGTGTAATAATAGGTATTTGGTGCGGAGCTGTATGTACGGTGCTGCTGCTTGTTCTCTGAGTGAAACCTTCCCCTATAGTGTAATAATAGGTATTTGGTGTGGAGCTGTATATACGGTGCTGCTGCTTGTTCTCTGAGTGAAAACTTCTCCTATAGTGTAATAATAGGTATTTGGTGCGGAGCTGTATGTACGGTGCTGCTGCTTGTTCCTTGAGTGAAACCCTCTCCTATAGTGTTGTAATAGGTATTTGGTGCGGAGCTGTATGTACGGTGCTGCTGCTTGTTCTCTGAGTGAAACCCTCTCCTATAGTGTTGTAATAGGTATTTGGTGCGGAGCTGTATGTACGGTGCTGCTGCTTGTTCTCTGAGTGAAACCCTCTCCTATGGGGTTATAATAGGTATTTGGTGCTGAGCTGTATGTACAGTTCTGCTGCTGCTTGTTCTCTCAGTGTAACCCCCTCCTAAAGTGTTATAATAGGCATTTGCTGCTAAGATGTATGTACGGTGCTGCTGCTTGTTCTCTCAGTGCAACCCTCTCCTATAGTGTTATAATAGGTATTTGATGCTAAGATGTATGTACGGTGCTGCTGCTTGTGCTCCCAGTGTAACCCTCTCCTATAGTTTTATAATAGTTATTTAGTGCAGGTCTGTATGTACTTTGCTACTGCCAGTTCTCTCAGTGCAATCCCTTCCTATAGTGTTATAATAGGTATTTGGTGCTGAGGTGTAGGTACAGTGCTGCTGTTTGTTCTCTCGGTGCAACCCTCTCCTATAGTGTTATAATAGGTATTTGGTGCTGAGCTGTATGTACGGTGCTGCTGCTCCTTATTCTGTTAATGCAACCTCCTCTTCCTTTAGTGTTATAATAGGTATTTGGTGCTGAGCTGTATGTACAGTGCTGCTGCTTGTTCTCTCAGTGCAATCCTCTCCTATAGTGTTATAATAGGTATTTGGTGCTGAGCTGTATGTACGGTGCAGCTGATTGTTCTCTCAGTGCAACCCTCTCCTATAGTGTTATAATAGTTATTTAGTGCAGGGCTGTATGTACTTTGCTACTGCCAGTTCTCTCAGTGCAATCCCCTCCTATAGTGTTATAATAGGTATTTGGTGCTGAGCTGTATGTACAGTGCTGCTGCTTGTTCTCTCAGTGCAATCCTCTCCTATAGTGTTATAATAGGTATTTGGTGCTGAGCTGTATGTACGGTGCAGCTGATTGTTCTCTCAGTGCAACCCTCTCCTATAGTGTTATAATAGTTATTTAGTGCAGGGCTGTATGTACTTTGCTACTGCCAGTTCTCTCAGTGCAATCCTCTGCTATAGTGTTATTATAGGTAATTGGTGCTGAGCTGTATGTACGGTGCTGCTGCTTGTTCTCTCAGTGTAACCCCCTCCTATAGTGTTATAACAAGTATTTGGTGCTGAGTTGTACTGTATGTATGGTTCTGCTGCTGCTTGTTCTCTCAGTGCAACCCTCTCCTATAGTGTTATAATAGGTATTTGGTGCTGAGCTATATGCACGGTGCTGCTGCTTGTTCTC
The DNA here is from genome assembly GCA_016271365.2 of Neoceratodus forsteri. Lineage (NCBI taxonomy): Eukaryota > Metazoa > Chordata > Ceratodontiformes > Ceratodontidae > Neoceratodus > Neoceratodus forsteri. The sequence continues at coordinate 1,317,878,244 of CM057454.1, forward strand.
TCAGTGTAACCCCCTCCTATAGTGTTATAACAAGTATTTGGTGCTGAGTTGTACTGTATGTATGGTTCTGCTGCTGCTTGTTCTCTCAGTGCAACCCTCTCCTATATTGTTATAATAGGTGTTTGGTGCTAAGCTGTATGTACGGTGCTGCTGCTTGTTCTCTCAGTGCAACCTTCTCCTACAGTGTTATTATAGGTATTTGGTGCTGAGCTGTATGTACGGTGCTGCTGCTTGTTCTCTCAGTTCAATCCTCTCCTATAGTGTTATAATCGGTATTTGGTGCTGAGCTGTATGTACGGTGCTGCTGCTTGTTCTCTCAGTGCAACCCTCTCCTATAGTGTTATAATAGGTATTTGGTGCTGAGCTGTATGTACAGTGCAGCTGCTTGTTCTCTCAGTGCAACCTTCTCCTACAGTGTTATTATAGGTATTTGGTGCTGAGCTGTATGTACGGTGCTGCTGCTTGTTCTCTCAGTTCAATCCTCTCCTATAGTGTTATAATCGGTATTTGGTGCTGAGCTGTATGTACGGTGCTGCTGCTTGTTCTCTCAGTGCAACCCTCTCCTACAGTGTCATAATAGGTAGTTGGTGCTGAGCTGTATGTACGGTGCAGCTGCTTGTTTTCTCAGTGCAACCTTCTCCTACAGTGTTTTAATAGGTATTTGGTGCTCAGCTGTATGTATGGTTCTGCTGCTCCTTAGTCTGTCAATGCAACCTCCTCTTCCTTTAGTGTTATAATAGGTATTTGGTGCTGAGCTGTATGTACGGTGTTGCTGCTTGTTCTCTCAGTGTAACCACCTCCTATAGTGTTATAACAAGTATTTGGTGCTGAGTTGTACTGTATGTTCGGTTCTGCTGCTGCTTGTTCTCTCAGTGCAACCCTTTCCTATAGTGTTATAATAGGTATTTGGTGCTGAGCTGTATGTACAGTGCTGCTGCTACTTGTTCTCTGAGTCTAACACCATCCTGTAGTATTATAACAAGTATTTGGTGCTGAGCTGTATGTATGGTTCTGCTGCTCCTTATTCTGTCAATGTAACCTCCTCTTCCTTTAGTGTTATAATAGGTGTTTGGTGCTGAGCTGTATGCACGGTGCTGCTGCTTGTTCTCTGAGTGAAACCCTCTCCTATAGTGTTATAATAGGTATTTGGTGCTGAGCTGTATGCACGGTGCTGCTGCTTGTTCTCTGAGTGAAACCCTCTCCTATAGTGTAATAATAGGTATTTGGTGCGGAGCTGTATGTACGGTGCTGCTGCTTGTTCTCTGAGTGAAACTCTCTCCTATAGTGTTATAATAGGTATTTGGGGCAGAGCTGTATGTACGGTGCTGCTGCTTGTTCTCTGAGTGAAACCCTCTCCTATAGTGTTATAATAGGTATTTGGTGCTGAGCTGTATGTACGGTGCTGCTGCTGCTTGTTCTTTGAGTCTAACACCATCCTGTAGTATTATAACAAGTATTTGGTGCTGAGCTGTATGTATGGTTCTGCTGCTTGTTCTCTGAGTGAAACCCTTTCCTATAGTGTTATAATAGGTATTTGGTGCTGAGCTGTATGTATGTATAGTTCTGCTGCTCCTTATTCTGTCAATGCAACCTCCTCTTCCTTTAGTGTTATAATAGGTGTTTGGTGCTGAGCTGTATGTACCTTGCTGCTGCTTGTTCTCTGAGTGAAACTCTCTCCTATAGTGTTATAATAGGTATTTGGGGCAGAGCTGTATGTACGGTGCTGCTGCTTGTTCTCTGAGTGAAACCCTCTCCTATAGTGTTATAATAGGTATTTGGTGCTGAGCTGTATGTATAGTTCTGCTGCTCCTTATTCTGTCAATGCAACCTCCTCTTCCTTTAGTGTTATAATAGGTGTTTGGTGCTGAGCTGTATGTACGTTGCTGCTGCTTGTTCTCTGAGTGAAACCCTCTCCTATAGTGTTATAATAGGTATTTGGGGCAGAGCTGTGTGTACGGTGCTGCTGCTTGTTCTCTGAGTGAAACCCTCTCCTATAGTGTTATAATAGGTATTTGGTGCTGAGCTGTACGTACTGTGCTGCTGCTTGTTCTCTGAGTGAAACTCTCTCCTATAGTGTTATAACAGGTATGTGGTGCTGAACTGTACATACGGTGCTGCTGCTTGTAGTGTCAGTGAAACCTCCTCCTGTAATGATATAACAGATATGTGGTGCTGAGTTATACGTACGGTGCTGCTGCTTGTTCTCTCAGTGCAACCTCCTGCTATGGTGTTATAACAGGTATGTGGTGCTGAGTTATACGTACGGTGCTGCTGCTTGTTCTCTCAGTGCAACCTCCTGCTATGGTGTTATAACATGTATGTGGTGCTGAGTTATACGTACGGTGCTGCTGCTTGTTCTCTCAGTGCAACCTCCTGCTATAGTGTTATAATAGGTCTCTGGTGCTGAGCTATACATTTGTAAGGTGCTGCTGCTGGTCCTCAATCTAACCCCATCCTATAGTGTTATAACAAGTATTAGGTGCTTTGCTGTACGTATAGTGGTGCTGCTGTTTGTAGTGTCAGTGAAACCTCTTCCTACATTGATATAACAGGTATGTGGTGCTGAACTGTACATACGGTGCTGTTGCTGCTTATTGTCTCAGTGCAACCTCCTCCTATAGTGTTATTGGCCCCCATTGTATAATAGGTATTTGGTGCTGAGCTGAACGCACAGTGCTGCTGCTACTTGTTCTCTCCGTGCAACCCCCTCGTATAGTGATATAACAGGTATTTGGTGCTAAGATGTACGTACGGAGCAGCTGCTCCTTGTTCTGTCAGTGCCACCCTCTCGTATAGTGATATAACAGGTATTTGGTGCTAAGATGTATGCACGGAGCAGCTGCTCCCTGTTCTCTCAGTGCAACCCCCTTGTATAGTGATATAACAGGTATTTGGTGCTAAGATGTACGTACAGAGCAGCTGCTCCTTGTTCTCTCAGTGCAACCCCCTGCTATAGAGATATAATAAGTATGTGGTCCTGAGCTTTATGTACGGTGCTTCTGCTGCTTGGTCTCTTAGTGCAAACTCCTGCTATAGTGTTGTAATAGGTATTTGGTGCTGAGTTATACGTATGGTGCTGCTGCTACTTGTTGTGTCAGTGAAACTCCCTCCTATAGTTATGTAACAGGTATTTGGTGCTGAGCTATGCATATGGTGCTGCTGCTACTTGTTCTGTCAGTGACCTCTTGCAACCTCCTCCTATAGTGTTATATTTGTTTGCTTCTGCTTGTCCTCTCAGTGCAACCGCTTCTTTTGGAAAGGAAGGGGACTCTGAAATGCATCAGGATGTAGTTCCCTTTTTTATGGCACCTCAATAAAATGTGCATGGTTTGTACCTCTGAGAGCAGCGTTTTTCTTCTTGTAAAGGTGGTGAGTGCTGGATTGTTTCAGTTTACATTTACCCCTCCTATAATGTTATAACAAGTATTTGGTGCTGAACTGTACATACGGTGTTGCTGTTGCTGTGTCCCCTCTGAACTCTTAACCTTCTTCAGGACCTTTTTAACCTTCTTAACTTTTTTGGTCTTCACCATTTTCTTGGAGTTGAGAACAGCTAGAAAAATGCAAAAAATGTTTTCAAATGGTAATGGATTTCTTCCAGCAGCCTGGAATGGCTAGAGAGAGACAGCTCAGCAGAAGGAGTGCCAAGTAGCAGCGGGTGCTGGCAGCAGGAGTGGTGGTGGCTGGCAGCAGTGGAGGCAGGGCTCACAGCAGTAGGAATGCAGTGTGCATTTCAGAAATAGACTGCCATTCAGGACAACCAGGCCAAGTGAAATCAGAGAAAAGGAAAGTGATTCACTTACCTGCAGCTTCTCTGTTCCATATCACGGTTACAAGTCTGTGTGGTGTGTGTGTGTGTGTGTGTTTTGGGAACACGACTTGGCATTGTTTAGTTCAACTTCTGCAAGCACAGAGGTTTACTGGTGGTGTGTATGCATGCGTGCTTGTGTGTGTGTGTGTGTGTGTGTGTGTGTGTGTGATGGGAATGTAACATGGCTTTGTTTTAGTTTGACTCCTGCAGTACAAGCACCAAGGTTTGGTGGTGCTCCTCAGACATGGCTCAGAGGTTTTGAACCATAGAAACATTGGCATTATTGGCAGTAAAAGGCCAATAGTCTCTCCAGTCTGCCCAGTTTATTACTCTATCATACCCCATGACCTATTGTCTAGATGGTATTTTCACACTGGTCCCCCCACCATATTGCCCCCCATAGATTTATCAGACCCCATACTCTGTCCCCATCATGCTTGAATCCATTTATGGATTTGCTCCTACTACCTAAGTAGATAGGCTATTCCAGGTTCCACCACTCACTCTCTCTCCATAAAGTAAACTTTTTCACATCTGTACTGCATCCTTCAGTCCCACCGGCTTCTATTCATGCCCCCTTGTTATTGACCTTTTCCAGCCGAACATTTCCTCACAGTTTAACTTGTTTATTATTCCTTTTAGTGACCACTCCCCTATCCTATTCCCCTGGGTAACCCCCAATCCCAAACCCAAAGCCCAGACCACCCTCCGCAGGCACCTCCGCCCTGGTGGGCTGAAGAAACTTAAGGCACTCCTCACCCAGATAGACTGGTCCCCCATTCAGCAGGCAACCAACATTGATACTGCCCTCGCCTTTTTCACTCACAACTTCAACATGGCCTGTGATCTCTTTGCACCCTTAACAAAACCCGGTCCAAAAACAGAGAGCACCCTGGGTTAGCCTGGCCCTCCTACAATTACTTAGAAACCGGGATAACCTCTGGCATTGCCACTGAAACAGGTCGTCTGTCTGATAGGCAAGCATACAATGCAGCCCAAAATAAATGCTCATGGGCCATCAGGAAAGCCAAGGCAGACCATTACCAGGCCTCCCTTACCTCCTCCTGGGGCTCAGCCCGGACCTTCTGGGATAATATTAAGCAACTCAGTGGTAAAGCTTGCTCCCCACCCCATCCCAGCTCACTAGAAATGGCACAACCTCCACCAGGCCTGCCACCATAGCTAACTGGTTCAACACCACTTTCACTGACCTTAGCTCAGTCCTCCCTAGTAATTTCTTTGACCTCCCCAGCCAAACTCCCCTGTCCTCCAGCACCCCAGCTTCCTCCTGCGAAAGATTTCCACCGGGAAGCCAGACCCATCCTAACCAAAGCTCTCAATGGCAACAATCCCGGCAGTGACTCACTGGACCCCAGCATCCTCAGGCTGGTGCTAGATGAAGTCCTTGCACCTCTCACAAAGCCTAATTAACCAGTCACTCTGCCTGGGACAATTCCCACAGCTTGGAAAACAGCCATTATCACACCTGTTCATAAGGAGGCGACAGGTCGTCAGCCAACAACTACCGGCCAATCTCCATCCTCCTCCCTCTCTAAAGCCCTGGAGAAAGTGGTGGCCATTCAAATCACTGATTATCTGGCTAAGCATAACATCTTATGCCCAGAGCAACATGGCTTCCGTGCGGGTCACAGTACTAGCACTCTATTAAATTCTCCAACTTCCTACACTCCTCCTTGGATTCCAGCTCCTAGCTGGGGCAGTGTTCATTGACCTCTCAAGGCTTTCGACACTGTCTCCCATCCACTGCTGCTGAATGCACTCTGCCTCACTGGTCTCGGCTGGCCCCTGGCATGCTGTGCTAGCTATCTTGACACTCGATCCCAGTGTGTCAAGATTAATAACACTCTCCGATTCCCGTCCCATTCTCTGGGGTCCCCAAAGGCTCCATCCTGGGCCCCTTCTCTTCTCGCTGTATCTGAACACCCTGCCCAGTGCATGCACTGGCAAAATTCTGCTGTATGCAGCGCGCTGTCCTGTTTGCCACCCACCATAATCCCATCTCCCTACAGGACTCCCTACAGCAGTCTTTCAACAGTGCGAGGCTTGGTTTAAGAGGCGCAGACTCATCATCAATCTTAAGAAAACCAAAACTATGCTCTTTTCACACCCCCAAAACAAAGCTAGCAACCACCACTCTATATCCTTCCAAGCACCAACCAACCACTGGAACAAGTCTGCTCCTACAAATACCTTGGGGTTACCTTCGATTCAGCCCTCACATTTCACACCCACATCGACACCCTAACATCCGCCACCAACACACGGCTTGGCATCCTATTCCGCCATAAAAGCTGCCTTCCCCCAAATGCTCTCCGGCTAGCTGTTACATCGTCCGTTCTGTCCCTTGTAGACTATGGTCTACCAGTATACGGTGCTGCCAACACCACTGCACTAAACAAAATTCACCTAACCCTGAATAAAGCGTGCAGATTAATTACTGGTGCCCCCAGACTCACACACACCTGTCAGCTATATGTCAATGCTAACCTGCTTACCCTGGATGAACGGCTCCGATACCAGACCTGTCTCCTCACCAAAAAAACCCTACTCGGGCTCTCCCCCCCTGGGGTAACAGCATCCATCCACCAGAGCCCTCCCACCATTGCAACACGGTCTTCCTACAAGACCACTCTAAAGGTCCCCAGAACAAGAACCAGCCGTGGCCAGAGGTCCTTCAGCTATAGAGCCCCAACCTGGTTACTCTCTCCCTGCCACCATCACCAATGCCATCACCATCTCCACATTCAAACCCGCACTTCAGAACCACATCTTCAGCACTAAGTAACTGCTCCTATCTCTGAACATAGCCTCCACCTCTTTTTTTCTCTCTTGGACAATGCCCCCGGAGCTGTCCACCAACCATCCCTCCACCACTTCCCTGTCCGCCATGCCTAGGTTTAAACTGCCCAGTGCCAGCTGTTTCAATGTTTACCTACCAGAGTTGCTCACTTGATACCAACTTGTTTTAATACCTGCTATCGATTACATGTACCCTGTACCCAATTGTATCTGTCTGACCACAATGTGACATGGCACCTCTGGTGAATGCCTACTGATTTTTGGCAAATCTTTGCTATGTAACTGAAACGCAATGTATGTCTTTATGTGCCGAAGTACCTTTGTAAACGAGCCTCTGGCTCAAAGGTTGTAAACTGATTCTTAAATAAATAAAAAATAAATAAATAAATTTTAGGAACTTGAAGGTCCTCTCCCTTCTGACCTCTAGCTCGAGTACATATTCAGTACCCTTAGCTGTTCCTCATAGGAGCCACCCTCCTGGCAGTATAGCCTAGAGGTTAGTATAATGAACTGTGAATGAGCTTGGCACATCCAACAGACCAGGGTTTGATTCCCACAACCACCACTTGCACCTCTGAGCAAGTCATTTAACCTCCCCAGTGCTCCTGGATTGCCCCAGAAAACAGGCCTTGTGCCTAGTGGGCCTTACAGTACCTTGTTACCAAAAGAATACTGACTCACTTGTGTTGCCCTACGCTGCACTGTCTCCAACCTGTCTCAGTCATTGCTCTGGGAAGGGGGGGACTCCAGAACTCGGCACAGTATTCCAGGTGGAGTCTCACCAGTGAGATATACAGAGGCTATATACAGGCTGTAATATCTCTTTCCTCCTGCTATCAGAACCCTTCCCTCTACGCCCCAGCATTCTTGTTTCCCTGCTGTAGACCTTATTGCATCGGTTAGGTTGAAGGAGTCACTTATAATGAGTCCCATGTCCCTTTCTTGTAGTGTAGTAGCCAGTTGAACCTCTCCCATCTGGTATCCTGTCCTAGGATTCCTGCTCCCTAAGTACATCACCATGCACTTTCTGGTGTTGATTCAACTGCCAAGCTTTAGACCATCTCCCTAACCTTTTCAGGTCCCCCTGCAACTCCCTCACACTTCTTAACTGTCTCTTCTGCCACAAAGTTTAGTGTCCTCTGCAGAGAGACTCATCTCACCCAATATACCCTACACCATGTTGCTTATGAACATTTTGAAAAGGACAGGTCCCAGGACTGACCCCCATGACACCCCACTTGTGACCTCCCTCTCCTGCAATTCGGCCCCCTTACTCACCACCATCTTCTGCTTCTCTCTCCTAGTCGGCTTCCTACCCATTTAAACCAGTTCTTCACTGCCCTCAGGTCTGGTAAGTTCTTTAACAGCCATCTGTGTAGCACCAATCGAACGCCTTGCTGAGGTTGAAGTAGGGTATATGTACTGCTTGTCCTTCATCCACTGCCCTTATAACCCAGTCAAAAAATGCTATCTACTTGGTCTGACAAGACATCCCTACCACAGACCCATGATGTTTACTATCCCGGACCCATTGCTTCCCAGGTAGTCACCAGGCCACTTTGACTAGTGTCTCCATCAGTTTACCCACAATGGAGTAAGAAGGACAGGCCTGTAATTTTCAAGGTTCTCCCTATACACTACTTTCTGGAGTGTAACTGCATCTTCTCTCCTCCAATCTTGGAATCACCATTGACTGCAGCAAGTCATTGTATCACCCTGCCAGGAGATCAGCCAGTTATGACACCATTTCCCAGGGCATCCTTGGGTGCATCCCATCCGGTCCCAGTGCCTTATTTACTTTCAGAGCTGCATGGGTCACTGCGGCTCTTCTCTCACAGCTGAAACTAAGGGATCACCTCTGGGCAGTTGCCAGGGCCACTGGCAAACAACTGGACATCCAAAATTACAAACAAGCATGAAATGCCTGCACAAAAGCCATACGGCTAATTAAATCCACCTATTACAAAGACGCTCTCACCAATACATGGGGAAATGGTCATGCTTTCTGGGACAATATCAAGGATGTCACAGGGAAGCAGCCAAAAACCTCTCCGGCCATGTTAATGGTTGCTGGATCCTCAACCCTTGACCCCAAGGTGATTGCAAACATCTTTAACACAGCTTTTTCAGACCTTAGTGCTGTTCTACCCCATGACTTTTTCGAAAACAGGGCCTACTCCCCAAATACCTCAGCCCCTCAGTCTAACCATCCCCTCTTCTACTTCAGGAAGGTAAGGCTGAATGAAGCTTGCCGCTATATTACTTCAGCTATCTCTAAATCTAGATCTAGTAGCGACACCCTGGACCTTAAGCTTCTGTTGCTCACCCTCGATGAGGTAATTCATCCATTACCAAAAATCCTAAACCTCTCTCTCTCTCAGCTGTGGAAAATTCCCAGACCTATGGAAAACAGCCACCTTGACACCCATCCATAAAAGTGGGGACAAGACGATTCACTCAAATTATCGCCCTATCTCCATACTGCCCCCACTCTCTAAGGCACTTGAGCACATCGTGGCTGATCAACTTACCGACCACTTGGATAAATACAATATACCTTGTCCACAATAACACAGCTTCCGGAAAGGTCACAACAGCACCACCACAGCCCTTCTTGAGTTCATTGGAGCTTTGTACAAATCCCTTGACAACGGCCTTCTCACAGGGGCCGTTTTTGTCGATCTCTCCAAGGCCTTCGATACAGTACACCATGGACTACTAATACACCAACTACTGAATGCCGGGCTATCACCTGACTCTTCTCTCTGGTTTAAAAGCTACTTAAAAACCGGTCACAGAGAGTAAAAATTGCGGACGCTCTTTATAACACCCTGCCTGTTCGCTCGGGTGTCCCACAGGGATCCATACTGGGACCCCTCCTTCTTAGCCTTTTCTTAAACTCCCTCCCTTACCACTGCTCTAAGCAGATCATACTATATGCTGAAGATGCTGTTGTATTCTCCACTCACAAAGATCCTGCAACTCTTCAACACAACCTTCAACTTGGTTTCAGTTCTGTAGAGACATGGTTTCTTAATCATAAACTGGTCCTCAATGACAAGAAAACCAAATCTATGCTCTTCTGCAGCTCTCATAACCCCCACAAACTACACCACTTGACTATCTCCACCACCCAGGGCAACACTCTAGATCAGGTGGTGTCCTTCAAATACTTAGGGATTCAGCTTGACCTAATCTCTCTATGGACTTCATGTAGACAATGTAGCTAGAGCTGCTAATACACGGCTTGGTCTCCTCTACAAACACAGACCACACCTCATGCCAGAAGCTTTGAAGGTTGCAGTCCTGAGCTCTGTGATCTTTGTAATAGACTATGATCTCATCATTTATGGCTCGGCCACAACCACAACCCTTAGACGCCTCTCAACTGCCTTAAATAAAGCATGTCGGCTCATCACTGGTGCTCACCGTCTCACTCACACATGTGACCTGTACACTCAGACCGGCTGGCTCCAACTATCAAACTGCATAAAGTTTCTCACCTGCTCCATGGTCAAAAAAATCTACCTTGGCCTTGCACCTTCTGGGGTCTCAACTCTGTTACAACACCGAATTAACAAATGGTGCCTTAGGAGATCCACGCTACAGCTACTGAAAGTCCTCCACTGTCACACTTCACAGGGACAACGCTCTTTTGCTTATCGAGCACCGCTCTGGTTCAATGGCCTCAGCCCAACCATCTCCTCTGCCCCAACTATTGGTATGTTTAAAACTAGGCTCTGGGACTATCTCACTACCAACAGCTCCTGTGACTGCCCAACTTAACCTTGTTTCTCCACTTCCCTTTCTGCTCTAGTTGTCCCCCTCACTGGAATCTACCTCACATCTTGTGTATACCCAATGCTGCACTTTTCACCCTCTCACCACCCTTCCTACATTTCCTTCTCCCTCCCCACCCTCTTCCCTCTCCCTATGACTCTGGCACTTCTTATCTGTTGTCTGTTTTCTCTGACAAATGCCGCTGGCTGCCTTGTTACAATGCTACCCTTGAACTGTATTAATCTGTACTCTATTTGCAATGTCCATATTGTTGTAATGCCTGTCTTGATGTTCCCCATAATTTGTATTTCTCTGACGTGGAACCTTTGTAAAAGAGTCATGGCTCAAAGGTATTTGTATTCCTAGACTTGATAAATAAAAAGCCTTTTTTTTCAGTCTTTCTACTGTTATCTCATCTGTCCTGTTTTTTTGTTTTATCTGTTTATGCGCCTCCACACTGGCACCCTGGCTGGCCACTCCTTCGAAGCGCCAATGCTCATGCACACCACCACCCCAACCCACACCACCATCTCCCGATCCTGTCTTGTGACCTACTGGTGTAACCCAATGTTTTCCTATGTCAGGAGGGTCCCCCTCCTTTGAGGGATAAGCATCAGCAGGTGCAACTACATATCCCCGGAGGCTGTCACCAGATCAGTTTGGGCTGTCCGGGGCTTCGTGATGGTGCGGGCCAGGCACTCATCCGGTCAGCAGGGGGCTCATTTTCACGTTTTCTTGGACCACCCTACACAGTAGCCTGTGTAAGGATGGTTTACTGAGGTGGAGGCACACGGGAGGGCATGTCAAGGTTTCACAAACTCCAAGCTCATCCCCAATCCACCTCCAGGAGCCCAATCTCAACCCCCCCCCCAGGAGGGAAGTGTCCAATGGATGCTTGAGAATCCCCACCCTGCTTCTCTCTGCTCCTGGTACCTGGGCTCGGGGCGCGAACCTGGGTCACCAGCATGCTGAGTGAACCCCATCGCTCGGCACTGCAGAGCCAGCATTGAATTCCCATTAATGCTGCCTTAATGCCACTTTCTGGCAGAGGCTCACTGTCCTCCACTGTAAATACTTAGCAGAAGTAACTGTTCAAAATGGCTGCCTTCTGCTCATCAGCCCCTATAACCCTCCCCTTCCCCAGCCAGTCTTACAGTTCCTTTTCCTGTTTGGCTCTTTAGGCCTCTTTACATGCAGTGATCTGTATCACAACTAGCAATACAGATCAGCTGTAACGTTAACTTTTTTTGCATGTACAGAAGATCCATTCCACAAGAGAGGGAAAGGAATGTTCGCTGATTCCGCGTTCCCTGCTTTTCTGGGTTTGCAGAATTTTCTTCTGTTCTACCCTGCCATATAATCTGGGCTTTTCACTCATTTTGGTGAACTGGTAGCCACAGTAAAAGTGCCAGTTCCGTAGAGCTCAAGTCATCCATTGTAGCTTTCTCCTGTGTTATTCCCCCACATCCTTTCCACAGACACTCATAAAGATCCCTCTACCTGGTATGGCAGAAATCAGAAAATCAGCCTAGCAAGGAATCACAGTCCTCCCTGTAGAGAGATGCTTTGCAGTCAGCAATACTGTGAGACTCACTGCCTATATTTTATCCACCTTCAACAGGAACCTAGTGCACACCCTCCTCACCAACTGCTAGTAGCTGGATGTGGGGGAACTTGCATCTACTGCTCCCTGTAGGGGGTTGTTTGAACCCAAAATATTTTGCTCCATTGATGAATTCAAGGGTTACGAATAGGAGAAGAGGCAGGTCAACAGACAGAAATTAAAGCAACAGCATGGTACCAGTCAGCTTTCGCCATGTTAAAATGGTCCCTCCAGGAGGTGCTCACTGGTAACATCTATGATGTATTGCAGGGAGTAGCTCACTGGCATCATCTTATTATGGTCCCTGCAGGGGGGGATCTCACTTGTACCATCTCATAAAGGCCCCTGTGGGGGGAGCTGACTGATACAGTGGTAGTCTTCTCCACAAAGAATTATATCGGATGTTAAGTGTGCCATGAGGCAATATCATTCTCATTAGCGCTATATTAACCAATGCATAGAAAGCAATATCAACATGCAACATGAACCAACATGGCCTGTTATGGCTACTGATAGTATTGGCAACCACTGTACCATCTTATGGAGGCCCCTGTTGGAGAATGCTACTGGTACCATCTTATGATCACCCCTGTGGGGGGGGGGGGGCTCAATGGTTACATCTTGTGATGGCCCTTGTAGGATGAGCTCATTGTACCATCATTGATGTCCCCTGAAGGGAGAGCTCACTGGTACCATCATATGATTGCATCCTCAGGCCTTCCCTTCCTGTAAAAAGAGGATGTGGGGTACTATCACATGATTGCCCATATATAGGGGAGCTCTCTGGTACCATCTTATAATATTCTCTGTGGGGTATCTCACTGGTACCATCCTTATTATGGCCCTTGTAAGGGACTGCCCCCAACCTATGTGGGAAGCTCACTGACACTATCCTATGTCATAGGATAGTGTCAGTGAGCTTCCTGCATAGGTTGGGGACAGACCCCCACAAGGGCCACAATAAGGATAGTACTAGTGAGATATCCCACAGAGGCCAGTATAAAATTGCACCAGTGAGCTCCAAACAGCGAATATCATAAGATGGTACCAGAGAGCTCCCCCATATATGGGCAATCATGTATTAGTACCAGTGTGCTTCCACCCTTGGGGGCCATCATAAGATGGTACACATGTGCTTCTCCTTCCAGGAGCCATCACAAAATGGTACCAGTGAGACACTCCCATATGGGCCATTATAAGGTGGCACCTGTGAGCTCCCTTTTGTAGCTACCATTATAAGATGGTACAAAAAATCTCACCCACAGGGGCCATAGTAAGATGGTACCAGTGACCTTCCCACACAAGAGCCATGAAAAGATGTTACCACTGAGTCCCCCCTCCCCTCGTAGGACTCATCATTAGAGGGTACCAGTGAGCTCCCCAACAGAGGTTGTCATAAGATGGTTCAAGTTAACTCCCACATCCACAGGTCATCTCAAGATGGTACCAGTGAGCTCCCTTGACAGGGGGCCATCCCATGAAGGTACCAGTGAGCTCCCTTGACAGGGGCCATCGTAAGATTGCACCAGTGAGCTCTCTCTCCACAGAGGCCATTAAAAGATGGCACCAGTGAGCCCTCCCCCCCCCACATGAACCAATATAAGATGGTACCAGTGAAGTCCCCCCTACAGGGACTAATATAAGATGGTGACAGTGAGCTCTCCCTATACTAGCCAATGTAAGATGGTACAAGTGAGCTCCCACAACACAGGCCATTATAAGATGGTACCAGTGATGATTTGCGTTATTGGAGCATATGTGATTTTGCATCCCCCCACAAGAACCAGCGTAAGATGATACCAACAGGCTCCCCCACCATGGGCTTTACCAGTGAGCCCCCCTCCAAACCTCTAGTATGAACATGTGAACTTAGACTCTACAATAAAGTCTTATGGACAGTTCAGCAATATTGAATTCAATGACCAGTCTCATAGATATTTCAGTAATCAATTGCTGATCCCTGCTAAAGTACACATGAACATACGAAAATGCCAGCAGACACAGGCCATATGGTCTATCAAGTCTGATCAAATATGCAGCTTACAGTCCACTACACTGCAGCTGCACCTCCCACCCCTTCCCTTTTGTCCAAATTCATTCCTGTGCATGCTGGCACCCCACCTCCCAGTGCCCCCTTTGTGACCTACCCCTGACCTTGTCCCATCCCCTCTTAAAGCTATCTACCACCTTTACTGATACCACCTCTTCGTGCAATGCATTCCACCTTAACACCACCCTTTCTGTGAAATAATGTTTTCTCATTTTCTCCTGAATCTTCCACCCTCCAACCTCAGACTCCTTCGTGTTCCTCCCCCGCTTAACTTCCGAATTCCCTCTGTGCCAGTCTTGTTTAAACCTTTCATATACTTAAAGGTTGCTATCATGTCCCCTCTGTCCCTTCTCTCCTCCAGGGAGTACATGGTGAGTTCCCTCAGCCTCTCCTCGTAGACCCTGTCTTCCAGTCCAAGGATCATCCTGGTTGCCCATTGCTGGATCCCCTCCAGTAATTTAACATCTTTCTTTAAGTAAGGGCGCCAGAACTGCACGCAAGTGTATCTCATTGTGTCTGTGTTACGATGATAGGCACTTGGAAGAATGTGTGTTTTAACTCCTGAAAAGTTGTACTGCCATGTATGTCAGAATGTAAAAGTGATGCACAGTAAGTTGTCACTACCTTCATTTAACTAACAGCAACTTTTACACCAAACGTTGAAAACACAAAATTCTTCTTCATGTATCACAGGTTTGGGAAGCAAGTGCAATAAGTCTATGTTAGTCAGACAGACGGCATTACCACCAACATGTGTTATTATCATTCCTGTATGTATTTATTTACTGAGAACCATTTCTAGCAGGAACTATTAAGACAAAGAGGGAGCACTGAAGGTTGAAGGCGACACAACACACAAACAGCTGAAAGCCTCCTTTCTGCAGATGCAAAGTGTGTTAATTTGTAAACAGATTTCTGCGTGATCAACAGTGATGATAGCAGACAAGGCTGAGTTAAGGCAAAGCTGTGTGCACGGCTGCAATAAAGAGTAATTCTGGCATGTGCCAAGGTTTGCAGAAGAGAGTCACAGTGCTTACCTGTCTTCTTTGGCACCTTCCCTTTAGATAGTCGAAGCCTCTTCTCAGCTTCCTTTGAGACTGGTTCCTCCAGGTCCTCCTTGGTGTATAGCACTCCGCCAGCAGTACCGTTTACCCTTTCATGCTCAGTATTGTTCTTTTCAATGTGACTCCCGTTGTTGCTGCCAAGGACAGAGCTGGTTTCAGTCCCATTCCCCCTTTCATGTCTAATTTGGTTCTTTTCAGTGGGACTCCAAGTGCTGCTGGTAGTGACCAGTGGGCTGGGTTCAGTCACAGGAGCCCCATTAGTACTGAAACTGCTGGACAGCAGCAGTAGGGCCGGGAGACACAGCAATAGTCTTCTGCACATCTTTGCTGGAAACAACCAAGCACTGGTTTGGAAATGCTTCCCTCTCCAGCTCCAAGTCAAACTTCAGAAACCTCCCCCCTCCTCCTCCTCCAGTGGGAATGCAATCTTATTCCTTACAAATCCCACCCTCTGAAATTCCTAGACTTTCCAAGTAATATTACCACACTGCTCAGAGTAGCAGAGACTCACTGATCTCCAGGCTCTTTTCATGCTTGGTCTGTTCTACTTGAATGTTGCTGGGCAGTTGGGTTCATTAGGCAATAAGACATGAACTCTAAACTCCTTCAAAACACAGCTGCTCCTTCAGTTTCCTATCCCTGTTTTTAAAGCCTTAATCCCTAATTTCCAGAACTAATTGTAAAAGCAGCAGGATTTGTTGATCAGCAAAGCATTTCAATATATAGGTTTTGCAGCAATGTATTTGTAACACCCTTAAATCAACACTCAGTGTATTTGTTATGGTCCCATACATTTTTAAAACAGCTGTTTTATATTTTGTAATTACTGAATCAAGTCATAAAAGATCTCCACTTCTCACTAATTTTAAAAATCTTTTATGTTGAGGTTACTTTTTAAATGCACATACTAGAATCATACTGTTAGTTGTGTTAGAGTGGTGCTACCACATGTTTTGTTTCTTTTTCTGAAAGTAATTTTATTACTTTTTGTCAATTTTCTCCCCAGTCCCACTCCTGCGTATCCCCAACATGATGCACACGTGTGGAGGCAAGCGCACACACACCTGACGGGACGTCCCACCCTACTGGTCGCTCTGTTACCACCTGTGCCTATCACCAGACTTCCACCCAGTGACGGCAAGACTATGGCTGGGTCACCCTCCCCCACCTTCCTGGGAGAGGAGAGTCACTGTTCAATCCTGCTCCCACCTGGGAGAGGAGAGTCACTGTTCAATCCTGCTCCCACCTGGGAGAGGAGAGTCACTGTTCAATCCTGCTCCCACCTGGGAGAGGAGAGTCACTGTTCAATCCTGCTCCCACCTGGGAGAGGAGAGTCACTGTTCAATCCTGCTCCCACCTGGGAGAGGAGAGTCACTGTTCAATCCTGCTCCCACCTGGGAGGAGAGTCACTGTTCAATCCTGCTCCCACCTGGGAGAGGAGTCACTGTTCAATCCTGCTCCCACCTGGGAGAGGAGAGTCACTGTTCAATCCTGCTCCCACCAGGAGGAGTCACTGTTCAATCCTGCTCCCACCAGGAGAGGAGAGTCACTGTTCAATCCTGCTCCCACCAGGGAGAGGAGAGTCACTGTTCAATCCTGCTCCCACCTGGGAGAGGAGAGTCACTGTTCAATCCTGCTCCCACCAGGGAGAGGAGAGTCACTGTTCAATCCTGCTCCCACCAGGGAGAGGAGAGTCACTGTTCAATCCTGCTCCCACCTGGGAGAGGAGAGTCACTGTTCAATCCTGCTCCCACCTGGGAGAGGAGAGTCACTGTTCAATCCTGCTCCCACCTGGGAGAGAGAGTCACTGTTCAATCCTGCTCCCACCTGGGAGAGGAGAGTCACTGTTCAATCCTGCTCCCACCTGGGAGAGGAGAGTCACTGTTCAATCCTGCTCCCACCTGGAGAGGAGAGTCACTGTTCAATCCTGCTCCCACCTGGGAGAGGAGAGTCACTGTTCAATCCTGCTCCCACCTGGGAGAGGAGAGTCACTGTTCAATCCTGCTCCCACCTGGGAGGGAGAGTCACTGTTCAATCCTGCTCCCACCTGGAGAGGAGAGTCACTGTTCAATCCTGCTCCCACCTGGAGAGGAGAGTCACTGTTCAATCCTGCTCCCACCTGGGAGAGGAGAGTCACTGTTCAATCCTGCTCCCACCTGGGAGAGGAGAGTCACTGTTCAATCCTGCTCCCACCTGGGAGAGGAGAGTCACTGTTCAATCCTGCTCCCACCTGGGAGGGAGAGTCACTGTTCAATCCTGCTCCCACCTGGGAGAGGAGAGTCACTGTTCAATCCTGCTCCCACCTGGGAGAGAGAGTCACTGTTCAATCCTGCTCCCACCTGGGAGAGGAAGTCACTGTTCAATCCTGCTCACCTGGGAGAGGAGAGTCACTGTTCAATCCTGCTCCCACCTGGGAGAGGAGAGTCACTGTTCAATCCTGCTCCCACCTGGGAGAGAGGAGTCACTGTTCAATCCTGCTCCCACCTGGGAGAGGAGTCACTGTTCAATCCTGCTCCCACCTGGGAGAGGAGAGTCACTGTTCAATCCTGCTCCCACCTGGGAGAGGAGAGTCACTGTTCAATCCTGCTCCCACCTGGGAGAGGAGAGTCACTGTTCAATCCTGCTCCCACCTGGGAGAGGAGAGTCACTGTTCAATCCTGCTCCCACCTGGGAGAGGAGGTCACTGTTCAATCCTGCTCCCACCTGGGAGAGGAGAGTCACTGTTCAATCCTGCTCCCACCTGGGAGAGGAGAGTCACTGTTCAATCCTGCTCCCACCTGGGAGAGAGAGTCACTGTTCAATCCTGCTCCCACCTGGGGAGGAGTCACTGTTCAATCCTGCTCCCACCTGGGAGAGGAGAGTCACTGTTCAATCCTGCTCCCACCTGGGAGAGGAGAGTCACTGTTCAATCCTGCTCCCACCTGGGAAGGAGAGTCACTGTTCAATCCTGCTCCCACCTGGGAGAGGAGAGTCACTGTTCAATCCTGCTCCCACCTGGGAGAGGAGAGTCACTGTTCAATCCTGCTCCCACCTGGGAGAGGAGAGTCACTGTTCAATCCTGCTCCCACCTGGGAGGGAGAGTCACTGTTCAATCCTGCTCCACCTGGGAGAGGAGAGTCACTGTTCAATCCTGCTCCCACCTGGGAGAGGAGAGTCACTGTTCAATCCTGCTCCCACCTGGGAGAGGAGAGTCACTGTTCAATCCTGCTCCACCTGGGAGAGAGAGTCACTGTTCAATCCTGCTCCCACCTGGGAGAGGAGTCACTGTTCAATCCTGCTCCCACCTGGGAGAGGAGAGTCACTGTTCAATCCTGCTCCCACCTGGGAGGAGAGTCACTGTTCAATCCTGCTCCCACCTGGGAGAGGAGAGTCACTGTTCAATCCTGCTCCCACCTGGGAGAGGAGAGTCACTGTTCAATCCTGCTCCCACCTGGGAGAGGAGAGTCACTGTTCAATCCTGCTCCCACCTGGGAGAGGAGAGTCACTGTTCAATCCTGCTCCCACCTGGGAGAGGAGAGTCACTGTTCAATCCTGCTCCCACCTGGGAGAGGAGAGTCACTGTTCAATCCTGCTCCCACCTGGGAGAGGAGAGTCACTGTTCAATCCTGCTCCCACCTGGGAGAGGAGAGTCACTGTTCAATCCTGCTCCCACCTGGGAGAGGAGAGTCACTGTTCAATCCTGCTCCCACCTGGGAGAGGAGAGTCACTGTTCAATCCTGCTCCCACCTGGGAGAGGAGAGTCGCTGTTCAATCCTGCTCCCACCTGGGAGAGGAGAGTCGCTGTTCAATCCTGCTCCCACCTGGGAGAGGAGAGTCGCTGTTCAATCCTGCTCCCACCTGGGAGAGGAGAGTCGCTGTTCAATCCTGCTCCCACCTGGGAGAGGAGAGTCGCTGTTCAATCCTGCTCCCACCTGGGAGAGGAGAGTCGCTGTTCAATCCTGCTCCCACCTGGGAGAGGAGAGTCGCTGTTCAATCCTGCTCCCACCTGGGAGAGGAGAGTCACTGTTCAATCCTGCTCCCACCTGGGAGAGGAGAGTCACTGTTCAATCCTGCTCCCACCTGGGAGAGAAGAGTCACTGTTCAATCCTGCTCCCACCTGGGAGAGAAGAGTCACTGTTCAATCCTGCTCCCACCTGGGAGAGGAGAGTCACTGTTCAATCCTGCTCCCACCTGGGAGAGAGAGTCACTGTTCAATCCTGCTCCCACCTGGGAGAGGAGAGTCACTGTTCAATCCTGCTCCCACCTGGGAGAGGAGAGTCACTGTTCAATCCTGCTCCCACCTGGGAGAGGAGGTCACTGTTCAATCCTGCTCCCACCTGGGAGAGGAGAGTCACTGTTCAATCCTGCTCCCACCTGGGAGAGCAGAGTCACTGTTCAATCCTGCTCCCACCTGGGAGAGCAGAGTCACTGTTCAATCCTGCTCCCACCTGGGAGAGCAGAGTCACTGTTCAATCCTGCTCCCACCTGGGAGAGGAGAGTCACTGTTCAATCCTGCTCCCACCTGGGAGAGAAGAGTCACTGCTCAATCCTGCTCCCACCTGGGAGAGAAGAGTCACTGTTCAATCCTGCTCCCACCTGGGAGAGGAGAGTCACTGTTCAATCCTGCTCCCACCTCCCCAGTGCCTGCACCCTGGCAACCCAAGGTCATTCCCAAACCCAGGTCACTGACGTAGTATGAGGTAAGGTGTCCAGCACCTCAGCCCTCAGTGCCAATGGGACGGCTACTACCACATGTTTCTGATAGTAAACAGCGTGTACCCGTACCAGGATATTTCATTTTTCAAAGTGGGCATGGCAAGGGAGCTGGAACTTTTAAAAAACTCAAAATCTTGGAGCTCATTTCAGAAATGAAAGAAAATGAAAATGAAATTAGTACATTGATGTTGCTGCTGAGGAAAAATTATTACTGAAAAAATACATGGTGACTGAAAAATACTGCTGTTTAACTATACACTGTATATTTGTATAAAATGGGATGGAAATGTCCTGCTTCCCTATTGCCTAAATCAGTTATGAAACCAATATGTTAACAGAAATGCACAGGCTGGAACAAATTCAGACACTGGGATTTGGAACTTGGGCCAGTGACATACATAATTCATGAATCACTTCACTCATCTCTGACTGCATTTGCAGACATGGCTACCACCTTTACTCACTAAAATCCTTCAACAAGGCCCTAAAAAGTAAAACTTCTTTAAATATTAAAACAAAGAGAATAACTCAACATTCTATCCTGTCATGATACCCTCCTAACACACATATATTTTATGCAGCAACAAAACCAGGAGTCTAACTATAGCACAAGGAGGGTTTAGACAGGGTAAAAGGAGGACTTTCACAGAACAGAAGGGGAAGATGCAGGGAGTGGTGCAGTGCAGTGGGTGTGGGGTGGAAGTCTTCAGGAGGTCGTTCTGGGTATTGTGGCACTGCCTCATATGCAGGCACCTCTCTGGACTGAGGTAGAGGATGCCAGTCTCCAGGCCGAGCTGGCTGGAGTACTGGAGACTTTTGCCTCCACCCAGATGTCACCATGTCAACAGCCATTATCGCAATGGTTGTCTGGGCAGAGGTCTGGATGGATTATGGTGGGCTCAGGGAGGTTGAAGGATGTGGGTCCGAGGATCATCCCACATTGCATCCAACTTAGAAACTTCTGTGCTGTCCTGGAGGAGCGGGAGAGTCCCACAAGGGAACCCGGGGCTGTGACCAGGGAGGATGGGTGGGTCCCCAGGAGGGAGACCCAGGGGCAGGAGGCAGAGGGCCCCAGAGGAAGAGAAACCTACTTCTGGTGGGGGACTCAGTAGTCCAGGGAATGAATATGGGCACAAGGTACAAGGGTGAAGAGGGAGGTTAAGTGCCTTGCAGGAGGCACATGTCAGGGGAAGGAGAGCAGATCCAGAGGCTCACTAGAGCAGTAGCAAGGAGGGGGGCTGGAGGTCATTGTCTATCTGGGGACAAATGACCTAGCTAGGGATGGGGTGAGCATAGACTAGGTACAGAAGGACTTCAAGGGGTTAGGAAGGCACCTTGAGGAAGTAGGGAACTCTGTGACATTCTCAGAGGTGCTGCCGGTCGATGGCAGGGGGGAGACTAGGAATCTCCACATCAGAAACTTCAACACTTGGTTGGAGGGATGGTGCAGGGAAAAGGGTTTTGGCTTTATTGGGGACTGGGGACCCACCTGGTGCACTGTGGTCCTGTCTAAGGGTGACGGATTTCATCAGTCCAGGGAGGGGATGATGGTTCTCAGTGGATGGTATAAATGCTTCTTTGGGAAGCATTTAAACTAGCAAAGTGCGGGGGGCAGATGGGAGCAGGGAGACTGAAGTAGCCCATCCCCACAGGTAGAGCAGCCAGCAGGGAAGATCAGGAAAACAAGGTGTTGCCAGGTATACCTGAAATCATTATAAAGGGTATGGCAGAATAAGGGAGCCAGCAGAAGAAGAAAAATGGAATTGGAAAGAGGAGACAAGAGGGCAAAAGCAGGACTAGAAGGTGGACAGGCAGTGAAACATGGAAGGCCATGTACAGTATACAAATGACTGCAGTCTGGGAAAATTCCAGACCTGGTGGCCTTGAATGCAGAGGCTGACCTGGACATAACAGCAATAACTGAGATGTGGTACACTAGAAACCACGACTGTGAAGTAAGTGCACCAGGTTATGCTCTATTTGGGAGGGCTAGGGAGTGTAAACAAACATTTGTCAATGCCAAAGTTCGTCGTTTGGAATTGCTGTTGGTACTCACCGATTAATAGGACTACAGCTCTCAGCAGAAAGAACATGTTATGCCACCAAGTTCGCATTCCTGTTGAAATACAGTGAAGTACATACCTGTTTCCTCAATATGTGATCTGGCTTTGAAGAGTGACGATGTGTCTTCGGTTCAGAGAAAATAAGGGCACTGGAGCCCCACCATGGGTTGGGGGGGGTGTTATGGCTAGAAACCCAAACTCCCCAGGCGTTTGTTGGTATTTGCACTACAAATTTTCAACATGGCCTTTTGTGACCCCCACCTCCTGAAAGCATTTGGAACCTCTGCTCATGAATAGTGGCACTGGTATTTTGTTAATTTGTCCTGAACACTGATTTCCCACAGCGACCGCGCCACTCTGCACCAAATGAGCGAAAACACAGTTCAGGCAGGGTGTGAAAAATTACAGCTGTACCATTCATAGGGATGTGTGAAGAGAAGGCAGTGTTGAACATCTGAAGTGAAAATATTAAAAATACTCAAACGTACGTGCATACTTGAAAACTGCAGAACGCACGCTCATAACAGTCATTTAGTGGAATAATTTCACCAAAATTTCAACATAGGCATTTTGTGACCTCTACTCATGAACACTGTCACTCTGATTTTCTTACTCTGTCCTGAATATTGATTTCCCACAGCGACTGCACCATTGTGCACCAGATGTGCAAAAACACATTTTAGACTGGATGTGAACCATGACAGCTGTACTGTTCAAAAGGGGGTGTTCAAAACTGACAATGCTGAAACTCTTAAGTGAAAATATTACAGATCCTCGACGTTACGAGTGTGCATGGAAACTGCTCAATGTACACTCATAAAATAGTTATTTTATGGACTTTTGTCACCAAATTTTTAACATAGGCATTTTAGGACCTCCGCTCATGAACAGTGTTACTGTGATTTTCTTAATCTGTCCCTAACACTGATTTCCCACAGCGACTACGCTATTCTGCCCTGAAAGTTCAAATACACATTTCAGCCAGGATGTGAAAAATGACAGCTGTACTGTTCATAAGGAGGTGTAAAAAATGCCAATGTTGAAAATCTGGAGTGAAAATATTAAAAATTCATGAAGTTACATGTGTGCGTGGAAACTGCGCAATGCACACTCATAACACAGTCATTATATGGACTTTTGTCACCACATTTTCAACATAGGTACTTAGAGACCTCCATTCATGAACAGTGTCACTGTGATTTTCGTAATCTGTCCCAAACATTGATTTCCCATAGAGACTGCGTTATTCTGTGCCGGAAGTGCAAAAATGCATTTTGACCAGAATGTTGAAAATGACAGCTGTACTGTTCATGAGGAGGTTTAAAAAAAAATACCAACGTTGAAAATCTGGCATGAAAATATTACAAATTTGCAAAGTTATGAGCGTGCGTGGAAACTGCTCAACGCACGCTCGTAAAACAGTCATTTTTTGAATTTTTTTCACCAAATGTGCGACATAGGCTTTTTGAGAACCCACCTCATGAACAGTGGCACTGTCATTTCATTAATCAGTCCCGAAAGGTGATTCCGCGCAGTGACCGTGAAATCACCTTTCCAGACTGATTAACGAAATGACAGTGCCACTGTTCATGAGGTGGGCTCTCAAAAAGCCTCTGTTGCAAATTTGGTGAAAAAACCAAAAAATGCCCGAGATATGCACCAAAGTTGAAAAATCCTATTTATGCCGTTATACAGCTTACCGGCATTTCTTCAGTTCGCAGTCGGCTTTGAAGAGTGCAGACGTGTTCCCGGTTCACCGAAGATTGTCGTGCTAGGCTCCAGAGGTAAGTATGGGTTGGGGTGTGTGTGGAGAGGTGGGTGCGCTGAGGGTGGGAGTGGGTTGGAGGAGTCACCGGACTCAACAAGGGACCGTTTTCTATTTTACAGGTTTTTAAAAAAAAACTTAACATCGCGGGAAGGTTTTCTTTTTTTACAGGGACCTTTGTCACGATGTGGTGGGCTCCTAGCATGCCACCTGAGTGTTTGTGGGGAGGGGGCTGTAGCTGACGGGGATTGGGCACCCCCATCGGCACACAACAAATTGAGGGGGGAAACAAGAGCTGAGGGGGATTGGGCACCCCCCTTGGCACACAACTAATTGGAGGGGCATTATGCCAATGGGGAGAGGGCTCCCCCTTCAGCAAATTAACTGGGAGGGGGCATGCTGACAGGGGGATTGGGCACCCCCCATTGGTTTGTGCACAGCCACACACAACAAGTTGCGGGGGGAGAGACATTATACCAATGGGGAGTGGGCTTCCCTGTTGGCAAATGAACTGGGAGGGGGCATGCCGACAGGGGGATTGGGCACCCCTGTCAGTTTGTTTATTTGTTTGTTTGTTTTTTAACTATGAGGGAGAAGTTCTGGGCTCAGTGCGTTCACACTGCTGTAAGCTACAGCAGTATTAACACGCAACCAGGAATGCAATGCAGGAATGCAACTTCAAAGGACCAAGCTGCGCCACTATTGGTGTGGCTCCGTCCTTTGAAAAGTTGTCCTGCTCAGCCCGAACAGTTGAACGTGAGTCATCGCCAGGCTGCTGACTGATTCGCCTGCCACTGACA
Source organism: Neoceratodus forsteri (assembly GCA_016271365.2). Lineage (NCBI taxonomy): Eukaryota > Metazoa > Chordata > Ceratodontiformes > Ceratodontidae > Neoceratodus > Neoceratodus forsteri. Next base: position 1,317,902,695 of record CM057454.1, read on the forward strand.
TGCCCCTACAAATGGAGCTCTCCATCAGGCACACCCCTGTAAAGCACCTTATAGCAATGAGTTCATCTGTGCCTGCGCGCCACGATGACCTCAGAAAGGGGGGAGGGGTGGCCCTTTATGTCAGGGAAGGTATAAAAGCAACTGCAGTACAGGGTAGGCAAGGGGAGCGGTCGAGGCACTGTCGATCACCCTTGAGTCAGGCAATGGAACAGCAGTTCACACAGGATTGATCTACAGGCCTCCAGCACAAGGGGCAGAGGTGGATAGGGCACCAGTGGAAGAAATACATGAGATGACAGCAAAAGGGGAGGTACTGCTGCTGGGCAATTTTAATATGCCAGACGTGGACTGGACCATCCCAACGGCTGCCTCAGCCAGAAGCCGTGACATCATGGAATCCTTGCAGGGGGTAGGCCTCAGGCAGTTAGTGCTTGAGCCCACCAGGAACAAGGTGATTCTGGACCTAGGACTGACCAATGGAGACAAAATCATGGATATCTGGGTGGATGGTTACCTTGGGTCCAGCGATCTCCACACAGTGTGGTTTAATATGGGTACAGTGTCACAGCTGAGCCACACAAAAGTAAGGATCCTTAATTTCAGGAGGGTGGACTTTGTTAGCATGGGGATATGTATCAAATAAGCCCTGGTAAGGAAGGATGCAAGAGTGAGGGTTGAGGAGCAGTTTGTACACCTAAAAGGAGCCATAGTGGCGGTGACATATCAGTGCATTATTCTGAGAAACAAGGGCAAGCGATGGAAGAAACCACTATGGTTCTCAAAGGATGTGGCAGAGAAAGTAAGGGCCAAAAGGTTGGCTTTCAGAAAATACAAGGAGACCCAGAAGGAAGAGGATAGAGAGATGTACCTAACTAGACAGAGGAAAGCATGAGAAGTAGTTAGGATTACCAAGTCGCAAACAGAGGAAAGATTAGTACAGACTGTAAAGAAAGGGGACGAGACATTTTATAGGTACATTAGTGAAAGAAGGAAGGCCAAGGATGGGACTGTAAGGCTCAGAAGGGATGAAGGGGAGTGTGTGTATTTACTGAAGAAAGGAAGGAACAAGGACCACAGCTAGGCATCAGAAACAAAGGGGGGAGGGAGGAGAACACCGGTCCATTTACAGAAGAGAGAGTACTAGAGGAGCTCACAAAACTGAGGGTGGACAAAGCAATGGGACCAGAAGGCATACACCCTAGTAACATAGTAATTGCCGGCAGATAAGGACTGCTAGGCCCAACTAGTCTGCCTGTATTTCCTGCCAGCATCAGTGGCCGTTGACTCTGCTTGGTCATTGACTTTCACCTCCCTTTCTTACTTCTAGTCGTCCCTTATGCCTACCCCATGCATGTTTGAATCCTCCCACTGTGCTGGCTCCTACCACTTCCTGGGGTAGGTTATTTCATGTATCCACCACCCTTTCTGTGAAGAAAAACTTCCTCACATTCCCCCTATCCTGATCTACTCTAATCTTATACTGTGCCCCTTGTCCCTGTACAACTTCTATAATGAAAGATGTTACCCACCTGCACTTTGTTCAAGTCCTTAATGTAACCCCCCTACAAATGGGGGTTCCGGCAAAGTCTTCCTTGAGCTTGCCCAAATGCTCACTGCCAGGCTGGTGTCCTGGTTCTATCCGTTTAAATATGATTGCCAAAGAGTACCTGTATAGTCTCTGTGTACTATCTCTTTAAGAGCTGCCTGGATTGCAGTCATAAGTAATCTGAAAGGGAGCTCTGTTGAAAGATGTAACATTTTGCTAAAAATCATTTATAGTGATAATGATAATGTAGTTGTCTAACCTGCCTTTTTTGCAGCAAGGACGGTTTTGTTTATCTCCACTATCTTGGCCCGGGACTGCGAATTAGGCCAATCGGTACTGGTGGGACCTAAAATGGAGCCGGACTACAGGAGCTGTCTGGAGTTAAAATCTGTAGAAACTGTAGTTTTAGACCTTTGCTGCCTTTTTTCGAAACTGAAGGGGGAGCTCTTGCTTTGACTGACAGCCAAATCAGCCAACCGGACCTTTTGGATCTGAGGGAAATCTCCAAGTTGCCTGCTGTTTAAGGCAGATCTAAGTTGGGAGCTGAAGAGGCACACAGCTTGAGACAGTCAAGCAGCAATCTTGAGTGGATGCGCATGGGAGAACTGTGAAAGGGCTGAGTTTTGGCCTGCATATCTGCCTGCTGCCCCTGAGAGGGAGAGAAGAGAATTATTTCGGACTAAATCTGAGTTTGTGAGAACGAAGTAAGCCACTGATTTTTACCAGGCTCATACCTGAAGAAGACCGAAGATTTTGCTGAATGCAATCGGCCTGTCAGGATTTCCAGCTGCTTTTGAATCCCCGGTTTGTCTAGAGACTCTGTGATCTTGACCGGAGAGCAGTTTGCCGGGTACAGTAGAATTTCCTTACATGTAAATGTGTTGTGAGTTAGTGGGTTGTGATTTGGTTCCCCACTGTGTGAACTGTGTTCTGCTTGCTGGAAGCTGTATCCAGCCCAAAACAGACTGTATCTGAATCTGTCTCCATTTGGCCGGGGCCTTGCCACACTGGCCCAACCAGACTACCCGCTGCACAGAGAAATCCATAGACAAGAGACCTGCCTGGGGATCAGCCCCCTGCTCCACGCTTGAACAGGAATGACGCCTCAGTGAATCGTGTAGGCCCTGCTTCTCCTGGCACTCCAGATCAACCACCTGCAGTGTCAATTTTTGTCCAGCCTGTGTCCAGTTTTGGGTATTGTGAGTAATCATCAGGGTAGCTCCCTGCAACAACAGCCTAATCTAAAAGTGTGTCATCTCATTGTCTTGTTTTCTTTTCATGAACTGAGACTTCCGGCTCTGGATTACAAATTAGTGTGTGTGGTGCATGTTGCTTTCTTCCATCACAGGGGCCCCAACCAGCTGCAACATTCCTGGCTAGCCCACCTTTCTCCATCTGGGTACCCAGAGTGTGTGACTGTTTATAGACCATGAAGTGCATGCATAACTGTTTGAATGATAGAGTCTTTAAGCAAATTAACCTTATTATGCCCCTCTCTTGTTCAAGTCCCTTAAATAAATCAGATCTAACTCTTTTTTGCATTTACCCTGACTGTGTTTCCAGTTTGTACAAGAGTACTGTACTGCTGTTATTTGCTGTGTATAACCTTGTTTTACAGGGGGTTCCCCAGGGCTGAGCCAGAGAAAAGCCCTGGTGGTAGGTGCAAACAGTGTGGTTACTTATGTGGTGTATCAGGGGTATTGTGAAAGTGATTATTATGTATTGTTCCAGCCACTAGTAAGGAAAGAGGGGGTTACAGTGTCCCGGAGGGCTGTGCCCAGGTTAGCTTGACCACTACCAACCCTGATCTCTGGGTGGAGGCACCCATTTCAGAACTCAAGCCCCTTAACCTGTTACTAGCCAAGCAAGCAGGGTAGAAGCCCTTGGGATAGTGCCACCTAGAGGTTACATTTTGGAGGCTCACCACTGGAATTTTGTGCCTTCTAGTGGCCAAAAATTACGAATTATTGTTAAAGATTAATGGCTACCCCAGTAGAAATGGCTGTACACCAGTTGATGGGGTGGTGTTCTGGGCAGGAGATCGACCCCTAAAATGCTCTACTTATACTGGATATTCCCCTGGGTACCAGTAAAGACACTGTAGAGGGAGCACTCTCCAAAGTTGAATGTTTAAAAAACCCTGTGGTGGTGGGTCGACGGGCTGATTTGATCGCCCAAACTTTCATAGCCTTGGTAGAGTGTAGTGACCTCATGAACAGCTCTAGAGTGCCACAGACTATTGCCCCAGAAGGGGTTTCAGCTGCCTGGAGAGTGATAACAAAAAACAGTAAAGACCCAGGGGAGGATGAGCTCCCACCATTATCTGAGACTTTTGAGGAGAAATTTGCTAAGTTGTTGCTGGAGGAAGGGAAAACCGTAGAGGACATTAAGAAACTATTCCTGCCACCTAGGGGTGTTCCTTCCTTAACACCCCATCCCACTTCAGCACCTGTTACTGCCTGCCTTCTGTGCCCATGCCAATGCTGGCTCGTATATCTGTACCTGCCATTAGTCATGACTCCTACTGAAGGCTGAGAATCTTCTCGGGCACCCTCCCCACCCCCCAGGGGGAGGATGACTGGGAGACCTGGATAGACTATGTTGCCCTTCTAGTACTTGAATGGCAATGCTCAGAAGCAGAGAAATGAAAGAGGTTGAGTGAGAGCCTCCGAGGTCCTGCCCTGGCTACCATCCATGCCAAGCGGGCCAATAACCCCAAAGCAACTGTGCAGGACTATCTTGATGCATTGGAGAATGTGTATGGGAGCCTGGATTCAGATGAGGATCTGTGGCAGAGAGTAAGAAATGCTCAGCAGTACCCAGGGGAGCCATTGTCTGTGTATGTACCTCATCTGGAAAAGCTGCTACAAGAGTGCATCAGAAAGGGTAGTTTGCCATCAAATGAATTAGATCGAACTAGGCTGGACTGGATCCTTAAGTCTGCTCTGTTTTCAGAATTGTTACTGCTTCACTTGTGCCTTGCCACCCGACTGGAATCACCCCCCCCCATGATGAGCTAATAATAGAAATTTGGGGGGTTGAGCAAAGGCGACCCTGTGGGGGACTTGCACCCATATCAGCTGCTGCTGAGCAAGTGACTGAGAGTGATCAGCCAAGTGAGGCTCAGGGGCAAAAGTCGGCACTTATTGAGTACTCTGAGAATGCAAAGGACTTCCCATCCTGGCCCAGCATTGGAAAGATGAGCTACTAAAGGAAGTCTGAGAGTTGAAGATGGGTGCCTCTGTAAGGGTTTCCCCCATGGAACAAGATTCTGGCCCCCTTCAGGACGCGACTGCCATGGGGCCGGGGGTGCATCCTCAGGCATCCGCTACCGAGGGTGGCTCCAAGGCTGAGATCACCAGATTGACTGCCACTCTAAAGGAACTGTTAAAACACATTGCAAGACTCTCACCACTGCAAGCAGATACTAGACCCCAATCTCTTACTACTGCTTCAGTTCCTCATATGATGGTCTCTCCCAGAATGACCCAGGAGTCTATCATTTGTCACAACTATGAAAAGGATGGTCATATGAAAAGAGAATGCCGGTCTCAGAAGGACTTAGAAAGAGTTGTAAACAGACTCCAAGGGGAGCTCTGAAAAGCAAATCAATGGCCAAGGGCTGCCTGAAATGACCTCAGTGAGGGTTCGAGAAACCCTAACTCAAACTTCTTTGTGGCTAAATCGTCTGTCCAGGCCTCTGCTACTGCCTCTCCAGATTGGTCCAAAATAGTGGGCTCTTCAATGGAGACTACGGTGACTGTGAATGGTATTCATACTCGGGCTGTGCTTGACAGTGGGTCTCAAGTGACCATTGTATTCCAGGACTGGTATGACAAACACTTATCTGATGTGCCTTTGCAATCCCTGGAAGGCCTACATGTGTGGGGCCTGAGTGATGAGTCTTATCCCCACCTAGGGTATGTCTGCCTCTGGTTGTCTTTTCCTGCAACTGTAACTGGTGTAGAAGAGCGAGTAGAGACATTGGCAGTAGTGTGTCCCCCCACTGGACTGTATGATGGAGTCCCCCTGTTAATTGGGACAAACGCCCATATGTTTGGGAGACTGGCGTAACTCTGTCACAAGAAACAAGGGCGACGGACTGGGAGGGCCCTGAGAATTCTGGCTCTGATCAAGAGTGCCTATGATTTGCAACAGAAACTCGAAGAAGTAGACCAGGATGAACCAGTGGGGACTGTGTGGAAGAAGGATCCTGATTCAATGGTACTGGCCCCTAATGCCCAGTGTACCATTCAAGGGGAGGTCCACCTCCAGAAAGATGTCAAGAACAAAATATTAATGTTGGATGCATCAGGAAATGGAAAATTACCAGAAGGATTATTGGTCAAGCCCAGCATATTGCCTGCTCATGCCCATGCCTATGCACGATGAGTGATGGTCCAGATTCACAATGTGTCAGATCGGGTGATCCGGGTGAACAGATGGTGCACCCTAGCTATGGTACACTTTACAGACACTGCAGTGTTGCCCAGCAACAAGCACTCTGGTGAGAAGGAGAGAGTGACCCCAGACTTGTTTGACTTTGGTGGCTCCCCATTGCCAGCTGAATGGAAGGCTAGAATTAGCAAGAGACTTGCCCAGAGAGACCAAGTGTTTTCGTTGAAGGAATGGGATGTGTGATGTGTCCAGGGTGCGGAGCATCACATGCACATGCATGCATGGCCATTTCGAGAGAGATCCCAATGCCTAGCCCCAGCAGACATAAATGATATGAGAAGATACCTGCAGGAAATGCTTGCTGCTGGCACGATACAAGAATCCAGGAGCCCATACGCCTCTCCCATTGTGGTTGTGTGTAAGAAGAATGGGTCTGTGAGGATGTGTGTTGATTATTGAACCCTGAACAGGTGGGCCATCCCAGACCAATACACTGTGCCTTGTATACAAGATATGCTGGACTGCTTGAATGGGAGCAAATGGTTCTCCATGTTGGATCTTCACAGCGGATACTACCAGATCCCGATGGCCCCGGAAGACCATGAGAAAACAGCCTTCATCTGTCCATTTGGGTTCTATGAGTTTCTGAGGATGCCACAGGGATATCGGGTGCCCCAGCCACCTTTCAGTGACTGATGGAATGTGCGGTGGGAGATATACATTTGCTGGAATGCCTGGTGTACTTGGATGATGTCATTGTGTTTGGGAGCACCTTAGAGGAGCATGAGAACTAACTGTTTAAAGTCCTAGACCGACTGGAAGACTTCAGCCTCAAGCTGTCCATTGACAAGTGCCAGTTTTTCCAAACCTCTGTAAAGTATGTGGGGCACACAGTATCTACAAAAGGGATAAAGACTGATCCCAAAAAGGTTGGAGCACTAACTACTTGGCCCCAGCCCCATAATCTGAAAGAACTACAATGTTTCCTGGGGTTCTGTGGCTACCACCACAGGTTCATAAAAGACTATTCCAAGGTGATTCGCCCACTCTTGAACCCTACCCAGGGTTACCCTCCTACCAATCATAAATACAAAAAAGGGGCCATTAAAGAACCAGAAAAAGTATACTTCCTCCTAGGTGAACTCTACAGGCCCCGCTGGATGCCCGACTATGAAGCAGCCTTCCATGAGATCATATACCAGTTCACTCATGCCCCCATCCTTGCCTATGCTGACCCCACCAAACCCTATGTGCTGTGTATGGACGCTAGTCTGCAGGGTCTAGGAGCGGTGCTGTATCAAGACCATGAGGATGGCCTGAGACCAGTAGCTTTCGCCAGCAGGATCTTGACCCTGTCCAAACGAAACTACCCTGTGCATAAGTTGGAGTTCCTTGCACTAAAATGGGCCATCCTTGACCAGTTTCATGAATATCTCTGTGGGGCAAAGATATTGATGAAGACTGACAATAACCCATTGACCTATGTGCAGACTGTGACGCTTTTACAGCTGGTTCTGATTAATCTATACTTTTTGTAATATAAAAATATGTTATTGAGTGTCTCTCATGAGACATGCTGTTTCAGCTAAAAGATAAAAGCCAGGAGATAATTACAGACTAGAAGTGACTTAAATTAAGGATCTCCTGTTTATCTAGCTTAATTGTAGCTGCCAGCAGCTAGGCTGGAAAATCATAAACTTTTATGACATTTAGAGGAAGAAAACAGGTTATGTCACTTTGGTGCAAAGTCATAAATGCTCCTGTAACCCCTACCCGGTCTACCATTTGTTTCTGACAGCAATACCAGGTGGACTGGGTTCGGGAAGGAATAGGTCACTCGGCACAAAGACTAGGTTTGGCTACTCTGCACAGGGGCACCGAAGTAACTCTGAACACAGGAAGCAATAACTGTAATGTCCAATACCAGAAGTGGGATTCTAAAGTGCGGCTTTTTATTCACATCCAAACAGAATAAATAAAGCATAGATGGACCCCTACGGGGCTACACTCCTGGTAATGCAGATTAAAAGAGACTAGAACACTTCCTCAACACTTTAGCCCTCAGGCTCTGAACCCACTAGCACATAGCCCGGACTTGCATGCTGCTTTGGGTTACACAGCCCGAACTTGTACACTGTTCTGGGTTTTCCCTGGCTTGGCTCCCTTACCAGCCACTTGGACACCTTCCATACTTCATGGAAACATTTTCTGGTGGCTCCCTAAACCACCTATGAGCACCATGGCTCTATCAGGGAATTTTCCTTTCAATCCCACTTCTGGGTACTTTCCTCAGGCACTGGCCAAGTACCTGAAAGAAAGCAAAAGGTGTCTCAGAGCAAATCCGTAGAGGTGAATTTGGTTACTACTGATGGGTGGTCTCCCACCTCTCGCTCCCACAATTCATACCCGGCCATTTCTCTGGACAGTAAACACCTCATCCTGTAAAGCTTTGCAATGTAGATTCGTGCTTAATGTATTTCACATTCCATCTACTTGTCATGCTTCCCATTTGTGCTGGACTTGAACATACTTTTAAGTGCCATTGTCCATTACTCTAGACCCCCCACTGAGTTAAGCAGTCCAATCCCCAATTTACTTTACTCTTTGTGCTGGACTTGAACATACTTGAATTAAGTGGCATTGTCCATTACTTTAGACCTCCCACAGATTAAGCAGTCCAATCCCCACTTTCCAAATGTACTTGACTGTCTTTTCCTGACCCCACAGTAACAGTCCCTTTAGTTTCCTTCTGTTCAGGTGAAAACACTTGGCCCTTTTTCAGTGTGAACTCACCCTTTGGTTGCAGGTGCCCCACAGGAGTTTCCTCCACAAGGAATCTTCCTCGCAGAGCTTCTAGTGCCTCGGCACAACTTGAACAGGCAGCTTCTTTCCCTTAGCTGAACCCAGAGGGATTTGCCCCTGGAAAACAGGCAAACACCTTCTCCTCATCCCCTCAGGGATGGGGCTACTGAACCATTGAAAGCGGTCTCCACCACTTCAATTACCAGTTCCTGTGTTCCTCTTCAGGTGGAAACACACACCTTCCAAAAGTAGCTCTGAAACAGAGCTTAAAGCTCTGAGAGCCTGCACACACTCAGCTGCACTACAGTCTCTCACTAAGACTGCATATAGACTGGCTTCAAATTCCCCAACATTCTACTCTAACCTCCAACTGCAACATTCCAGTGTGGCTTATGCAGCTGCGATAGTTCTATAATGATGTCACCCCTCAGTCTCAGCTGAGACTGAGAACAGAGTGAGACAGTGTGAAATCCATTTAACTAGAGTTTCACAAGCTGTCTTTCCTGCCTACCACTAGGTCTTACTGGGATTCTAGTAACCCCAGGTAACATGGGGGTTACACTCACCCTGAGCCAGGAAAATGACTGTCCGCAGTCATTAGTTACCTGACCTAGGCCATCCTACTCTATGTGCTACCTACGGAGAGGGCTGATCAGGCCCCCTCCTACCATGTGCTAGGCACAGGCAGGCAACACTAAGGGCCCAGAGGCCATCGGCTGATGCATCAGCCTCTACTCTACCCACAAACTATGGGCACCTAGTGGATCTGGTAGAACTGCCCAGAGTATAGCACTAATAGATCAGCACTGCAGTCCCTACGGCCATTCAGGACCACAGCCTGTCTATCCCCCCTAGCCCTCTAGGGAAAATCTGTCTGCCTCTAACTCAAATCCCAAAACAAAACAAACAGAGGACCTCCCCAACCCTGGACACCATGCAACCACACACCAGGAGCTAATACCATACTCAATGCATTACTCCCACATTCCCCCACAACCATACCTGTGGAAGGAAAAAGAAGTTACACACAGTAACTATGACAACAACAGTACTTTAAACACTACACACTAAAGTACTGATGAGGAACTCTGATGAGTCCCTCCTCCTCTTCTTGTCTTCTCTTCTCTCTTCTTCAGGAACACCTGCAAGAAAAAAGAAAGACAACACACACTCCTAATCTGCATATACAGTCTATCTAAACCCCTACCATCTAACACTGGAGAATCCCAAAAAGAATTGTTTTTTAGAAAAGTAGAAAAACAGTATAAACAATAGAAAACAGTAGAAAACAATGACATTATTTACAACACACTATTTGGGGGATGGAGAGCCCTAAAAGTCCCATCTAGTGACCACAGTGCCCGAAGGCAAGTCCATTAAAGAGTCTCTCCTGGGCCAGAGCCCAGTGAATCACAGTTCTAGCAGGCCAAAGTCACAAAGAGGAGAGTCTTTGAGGACAGTTCAAACATCTGGAGTCTGCTAGTGTAGGGTGTGTACTACAATGTCATAAGAATAGAAAAGTCTGGACTTACCAGTCCCTTGTAGAACGACAATGGCACCAACCTGGTCCTTAGCTGAAGACTCTCCCTGGCAGCATTCTTCCGATACAGCTGGGCGGACATGTTCTGGGAATGACAGGTGAGCACATCTGGAAACCGCTGGGCTGATGTCATCTCTGGAGATGGAACCTTGGAACAGGAACAAAAAGGAAAACAGATGGTCTGAAGTCATCCAATTACCAGGCGATGAATCAGGATCAGCTGGGCTGGTGTCCTCTCTGGATCTGAAGTCATCTGGTGGGCCAGTCGATGGATTCTGGAAAGTCAGTACACTGTAGAACTGATGAATGTGGGGCACCTGAGTCCTGGACGTCCATACTGGCAGAACAACAAAGGCACTGCAATGGCTGAAGTGGCAGCAGTGGCTACCACTACTCTGCTTTCCATTTGGTAGGCATGGGCACATTTGCAGGGAGGTCTTTGCATTGTGGCCAATAGCACAACGGGTCAGGTGCTTGAATTATTACCCCGTCTGGGCGCACATAATTCACACTGTGAAAGGTTTCACGTCCCTCTCCATCCACAATTCGAACAGTGTCCATTAATAGTGTCCTGCCTCTTTTCCACTGGCTGTATTTTTCGTGAAACATTCTGTTCCTGACATGCTTGCTTGCACCAGGATGCACATATTTCATTGCTTCTGCCAAAATCCAGGACTTCCTGTTTTGTTCAAACTCCTCCCAGACTCTCCGAGGAAAGGTAGGAAAGGACATCCCATAGATTTCATTCGTCTTCCTACAAACTAGTCTTTCTTTCTTACTAGCTTTGGTCAACCTGAGACCTCTGGCCTGGCTTGGGGGTGGCCAGTCCTGGTTCTGCCAACTACGCATTCTTAATGACATAAAGAATGGATCCCTGGCTTCTTCTTGCATAGCCAGGGCAGTGGAATCACCACTCTGTTCCATGCATTCCTCTGAGGCAAGAGCTGGAGGCTGTGTACCAGTTCCTTTTGCACAAGGCCACATAGGTTCCCCCTCTTCTTCTTCCTCACTGAGAATCTGAGCACAGAAGTGAGCAGTCATCCTCACTCCTGAGACTATCCACTATTCACTGGGCACGGAGGTCAAAACCTCTCATTCAAAGGCCTCCCTCATCTCGTCTTCACCTATGAGACTTGGGCTAGGCCGCTCTCTCCATGGGTCTACTGATGCTCTTCCTGAGAGGTCTCTCTGCGACTCAGACTCCGAAACATCAGCACATTGTTCTGTCTGTAAATCTGCACCCTCTAGCTTTATGCCACACTCCCCTGAGGAGCCTTCTCCAACAGGATCTGTCTGGTGCTGTGTGCTGCCAGCTGCAGATTCTTGAACTTTTGTCCATGTGGGAGCCAAACGAATCTTGGGCACTTTAAATAAACCGTATTTCTGTAAGCACCCCAAACAGTTAGGTACCATGAAGACGTCCCTTCCAACATTCAAGCACATCAAACATACTTGCACTAAATATCCAGGAATCGCCACATGAGGAGGCAGTCATCCTCTGTAGTAACATCTCTCTATGTCCCTTAACTTGTTAACTTCTACTGCTACCACATCCCGAGCATGATCCGGGTAGCGGGCTGGTCCTGAGGCCATGACTGCAGAGAAAAAACAAACAACGCCCACTGTTATTTCAAGTCCCACATCACTGAAAGCTTTCTTTCTCTTTCAAAATGGCGCCTCTGCTGCTGTGTTTACATTACTACCCCACCCTGTACTGGCAGCGGCAGCACTCCTACACATCAACATTCTGAAATTGGGTCAAGCCACTGTGCATCCGATTTACACACTCTACTAATAACTTTGTTCAAACTGCACAAACTTGCACTGTTCTTTTTCCTAGCACATTTATATGATTTACCATGGACTTTTCACTTGCTGAAGACATCGCTCTAGCTCACAGTCCCTTAAAGCCTCAATATTTCAAGCACAGGATTGCCTGTAACTCTTGCTGCATATCTTGATACAACTCACAGTGTTTCTCATGGCTTTGAAACTTATACTGACGCTGAACCTATAATTATGCTCACAGTCGATGGCTTAAAAGGCTTGCTTTGGCTGGTAAAACTTAACACAGTCCTTGTTTGCAAAGCGACTACACTGCTACACACAGATTCAGCTGGCTTTTGGCAAAATCACTTAGTTTGAGCAATTTTTTCTGTTGGTACTCACTGTTATCAGTAGCTGTTTGCTGCTATGGAAAACGGCCTGCAGCCAGTCTTGGCAGACTCTGGAAAGAAGCGGGCCGGCAGTCCTGCCAATTGTCCCTCTGAACACCACACTCACAGTCCTGTCGATTGAGATGCGGGTTGAGCCTGAATTTAAACAGAAAAATCAATTTTTTACACTTTTTACAGTGTTTTCAGTCACCGCGATGCTCCTCCTATAAGCCAGTACATACACTCCACTCACACTCCCTCTCGAATGCTGGGCAGTCACTTTAGAGCTGGCTTGGTTGCGGGACTGATTGCAGTCTCACCAATCACTCAACACCATGCAAATGAGCCTCTTTCCTCTTGAGTGCTCTTCTCCTCACGGCGATCGTTGAGCAGGCAAATTTAAACTGCAAAACCACACTTTTTTTTTTTCTCGACTGACTCCACAGCAGGAGCCCATTTCAACCATTTTTCATGGCCATTAACACAACGAGTCTCTCAGTTCACGAGAAAGCATTTCTAACATCCAGGGCACAATTTTCCTTTATCTACCCCTAGTTTTCCACACTTTTCTTTGTCACAACAGTTTTAAAAGCTGGCAAATGCTGTAAATTTGATGCAGGACAAGGGCATACACTCTCAGGCTTTACTGCTCCTTGGGAAACAGTTGGCATTTTAACAGCAGCACATGGACAACAGCACACAGTGACACATTAGTTAACATTGCTTCAGCTTTTCCGGCTACCCACTGCCAGATAGCCAAAATGCTTGCCCTTTGCCCGAGCACCTTTCTTGCATTCCTCCTTAAGTTCCAAACCCAAACCCTCAGTGGTGCCTCCATTTTTGTAACCCCTACCCGGTCTACCATTTGTTTCTGACAGCAATACCAGGTGGGCTGGGTTTGGGGAGGAACAGGTCACTCGGCACAAAGGCTAGGTTTGGCTACTCTGTACAGGGGCACCCAAGTAACTCCAAACACAGGAAGCAATAACTGGAATGTCCAATACCAGAAGTGGGATTCTAAAGTGTGGCTTTTTATTCATATTCAAACAGAATAAACAAAGCATAGATGGACCCCCACAGGGTTGCACTCCTGGTAATGCAGGTTAAAAGAGACTAGAACACTTCCTCAACACTTTAGCCCTCAGGCTCTGAACCCACTGGGCACACTGCCTGGACTTGCACACTACTTTGGGTTACACAGCCCGAACTTGTACACTGTTCTGGGTTTTCCCTGGCTTGGCTCCCTTGCCAGCCACTTGGATACCTTCCGTACTTCATGGAAACATTTTCTGGTGGCTCCCTAAACCACCTAAGAGCACCACGGCTCCATCAGAAAATTTCCCTTTCAATCCCACATCTGGGTACTTTCCTCAGGCACTGGCCAAGTACCTGAGCGAAAGCAAAAGGTGTCTCAGAGCAAATCCGTAGAGGTGAATTTGGTTACTACTGATGGGTGGTCTCCCACCTCTCGCTCCCACAATTCATACCAGGCCATTTCTCTGGACAGTAAACACCTCATCCTGTAAAGCTTTGCAATGTAGATTCTTGCTAAATGTATTTCACATTCCATCTACTTGTTTTACTTCCCATTTGTGCTGGACTTGAACATACTTTTAAGTGGCATTGTCCATTACTCTAGACCCCCCACTGAATTAAGCAGTCTAATCCCCAAGTTCCTTCACTCTTTGTGCTGGACTTGAACATACTTAAATTAAGTGGCATTGTACATTACTCTAGACTTCCCACAGATTAAGCAGTCCAATCCCTACTTTCCAACTGTACTTGGCTGTCTTTTCCTGACCCCACAGTAACAGTCCCTTTAGTTTCCTTCTGTTCAGGTGAAAACACTTGGCCCTTTTTCAGAGCGAACTCGCCCTTTGGTTGCAGGTGCCCCACAGGAGTTTCCTCCACAAGGAATCTTCCTCTCCAAGCTTCTGGTGCCTCAGCACAATTCAGACAGGCAGCTTCTTTCCCTTAGCCGGACCCAGGGGCGTTTGCCCCTGGAAAACAGGCAAACACCTTCCCCCATCCCCTCAGGGATGGGGCTACTGAACCATTGAAAGTGGTCTCCACCACTTCAATTACCAGTTCCTGTGTTCCTCTTCAGGTGGAAACACACACATTCCAAAAGTAGCTCTTAAACAGAGCTTAAAGCTTTGAGAGCCTGCACACACTCAGCTGCAATACAATGTCTCACTAGGACTGCACACAGACTGGCTTCAAATTCCCCAACGTTCTACTTTAACCTCCAACTGCAACATTCCAGTATGGCTTATGCAGCTGCGATAGTTCTATAATGATGTCATCCCTCAGTCTCAGCTGAGACTGAGAACAGAGTGAGACAGTGTGAAATCCATTTAACTGGAGTTTCACAAGCTGCCTTCCCTGCCTACCACTAGGTCTTACTGGGATTCTAGTAACCCCGGGTAATGGGGGGGGGTTACACTCCTTTGATGTCTGTGAAGAGCAGGATGCTGCTCATGGATGAAAGTTCAAGTTCAAGTTCAAGTTTGTTGCAGGAAAGACTCCGTTGAGCAAGCTCATTCACAAGGAGGTCCTGAGGCACATACACATACAGTTCGCTATTACTTAGACAGGAGATATAAAATGTAGAACAACAAAGACAAAAAAATATATAATACAAGAGGTATACACAATAGAAGTCCTTATGCTATATATGCAGTACATTCCAGCTTTAACCTTGCCCTACATTATGCAACACATTTCAGCTTAATAAGAAAGAACTTGGAAAATTACAGACTTACTTGGGAAGTCACATGGGGAAACAAGCTTTTTTTGCTGATGTCACCTATTAATTTACCTCCTGGCATAAGCCATCCTGATTGTATAATTTTTAATAAACAGAGGAGGAGCTGGGTGACATCATGGAGAAGGCAGGCTCAAGACAGTTGTTTTAATTATGCTGTAACTGACCTTTTGACACACACACGTTTGGACTCTGAAGCTACAACATCTTTCAGCACTGTAAGAATATAAGAATACATTAGCTAGGCAAGGCTAAGTGTATGGTTGGTAGGAAATTGCACTTTTAAACCTGTTTTTATTTTAAAGTGATTGTAATGTTTTGTGATACATGGTTCTTTTTTTTTTTTTTTTTTATCTCCCCCTTAGCCTGTCTGCCACCAGATGTCCTTCCGCCCGGTCACGGACCACCGGCTTCTGCTCCCCACATCGGCCTCGGACCCTCCGATGCCCTGTGGCTTCCCACCCACGGTGGGGCTGCGACACTCCCTTCACATGCCACAGGCATGTAACTTAGTTGGAGGGCCGGCCTGGGGAGCACATCAAAGCCGTGGTGGGCTTCATTAGCGGCGGCTAAGACGGCTAGTTCTTTTCCGTTTTTCTGGAGGGAGGCGGGGTCGTGCAATGACATGGAGCATCCTGCCTGCCTCCAGTGCGTGCCTGTGCGGCAGCTGCGCGACCCCTGGCCTCCACCAGGAGTCATCCGCGCTCGGACCGTCCGACCCTCCCGGAGGGAAGAGCAGTCCCAAGGGCGCTCGCATCCTTCTGCCTCAGCTACCCTCGAGTCCGTTCCCCAACCCGGGTCACCGGCGTCGCATGCGGAAATCCAACCGCTGCACCGACGGGCCGGCGTGATATATGGTTCTGTGTTTTACATTTTACATTTTAACTATTTTTAAGTAAACATCTCATTTTAAGAGACTACTTAGTGTGCCTTTGAAATTCTTTCTTTGACAAGTGAAGCATATATGGTTAAAGCTGACACTGTGCAAAACTTACTGGTTTTACCAAACTGGGAAAAGGTAAGAGCTTATTCTGAGGTCTTTCATAGAGTTTTTAAGGGTTCATTTTGAACACCTGGTTAGATGCCCGTAGGCAAAAGATATCTGGCATCCCCCGAAGAGCAGAATTATCTGAGCCTGTACATTGGGTACGCTAGCAAGAGGTTCACAGTTTGAATCCCTCCAGAAACTTGAGACTAAAGGTTGATTCGAACCCACAGAACAGACAGGAGGGTTACCCTGTTTCTGTTTCCTGCTCACAAGACTGCGCTCAGAGGTTGGCACTGTGGGAGCAGAGGGCCTGACCTGCTGAGTGGGTTTGTGACACAGACTTCAGCTAAGTTAGACGCTACTGGGCACCAGTGGATTGCTGCATTATTCAACCTATGATTATGCTGTCGAATACAGACCGGGCCTGAACCATGTTGATGCTGATGCCCTATCATAAGGTCACCAGCGGTCGGTCGGCGGCACCTAGCCGAATTTAGGAACCACAAGGCCAGGAGGAACAGCGAGGGAGCAGTCGGGAAAGGCGCAGCCAATCGGTAAGCGAGCGCTCCACCAGGCACAGCAGCCAATTGGCTCTCCTGCCCCATTGACTTACACTGGCTCAGTTTGCATTGTTGAAATCTGTGTGGGACTTGAAAATTTGTTTTTTTTTGTCTTTACTCTTCCCCTGGTGTTCTACTGCAAGTTTCCAAGAGCTGCTTCCACTCTGGTGAGACATCTATAGAGGGCAACTGCTGTTGATTCTGTTGAATTCTGCTGGACTCTGTTAGCAGCAGTGGGCCAGATGCTGAGGCACCACTCTCCTTCTAGTTTTATATGTGTAAATCATCAAAAAAGTGCTGTTATCCACTATTGTATTGTAAGGGGAAACTACTGTTTTACTGCTCTTTAAAGTAATTGCAGCTCCTTGTCTGAATATGTAAGGTGGGCCAGATGCTGAGGCGCCACAGGACCCCCCTACAGTCCTTTGTAGTGCAGATTTGGTCAGTGACGCTCAGAAAAAGGCTTGCTACTGCCTTTATTAATTGCTGCACCCTCCTCTGTCTCTCTCCAGCCTGCTTCCTTCAGCTCACAGCAACCAGCTGAGTGCCAGGGCTTCGCTCCACCAGCAGGCGGTCGGCGGCACCTAGTCGAACTTGGGAACCACAAGGCCGGGAGGAACGGCGAAGGAGCAGTCGGGAAAGGTGCAAAATTTTTGCCCACCCGCCCTTCCCCTTCCTGTGTGTTAATTTATAGGCATTTTCCCACCAAAATCTCTTCCCACCCACAGCACTTTTCTCTAAACCAACAGACAGTCACACCAGCTTGCTGACCAACCAATCAGCAACTTCAGCACTCCCTATTGCCAACTATCAATATCCCCTCAGAATGGGGGCTTGCTACTGATACTCCTGTCACTAATAGCCATAGGGTTCCACAAAGAAGATGACCCTATTATACAATCTAAAGTGGTCAACCCACCTAGTTTTCTCTGGAACATCCCCCGTGGCTGACACCCATACCCTCATATATGTCTTGCCATTGCTGCATCGACTACAGTGGTACAATCACCATAAAGTTACACACATCACCACATATATGTCTCAGACAAGGCCCAACTACTGGGTATATAGATCCCCACTAAGCCTAGTCACAAACTGCTAATTGGTATCCTGACACACTACCTTAAATCCACAGGGAGCACCTAAAACAAAGAGTGGCAACAGAATAAAAAGGGACCAAAGACAGCCCCTCCCTATCACTGGCAGCCCCTATGAAATTACTGATCTTCCTATTGTCTGTATTGGTAATGTAGAAATCAACCCTGGACCTCTTGAAAGCATCACCTCTCCTCAGACCTATCCTCAATTAAGGCCTCAGTTTCCTGCATATTAACATATGCAGTCTGTTGAAAAAATTACATTACTTCTAATCCTGGGTTGCCCATACCTTGCCAGACTTTCTTGTGATAACTGAGACATGGCTCAAGACCACAATGGACAGGGAAGTTAACCTCACCTAACTATCAGCTTTCAGAGCTGATCGCCAAACAAGGGAGGCGGAGTAGCCATATATGTAAAAGCTGGTTTAGTTGTATCCTGTACTGCAGCAACATCAATGCCCAAGGAATTTGAGTATGTATCCTAAAAGTCTCTCTCCCTAACACAGCAGCTTTTCCATTTAATTGATGCTACAGACCCCCTCTGTTGAACACAAGCTCTTATCCCACCTGGGAAACCTGGTCAAGTCCTTACTGAAGAAGTCATTATCATAGGGGACCTGAATTTCAACTGGCTCACCCAGGCAGCTACACTCTTTGTATCATTCTGGACACCTATGGCTCACACAGTTAATTAATGAACCAACAAGACTAAATGCAAGGAATAGTAGTAACAGTACTCTACTTGACATCATACTAGTGAGTAAACCACATCTATTCACACACGCTGGAGTGTCTGTACATGACAGAAGTGACCACTGCCCCATCGCAGGGGTAGAGATCCAACAGCATTAAACAGATCCTGCAAAATTCCTCATGAGGAGATCCAAGAAAAACATCAATATTGAAGGATATCTGCATGATCTAGCCTACTCTCCACACTGGCAAAAGTTCAATCTTGCAATTCTGTAGAAAAGCTCAGCAGGTGCTAATAGCATTATATTAAATGCCCTTAACACCCATGCCCCAATCTCTAGTATCCGAATAAAAACAAATCCTGTCACTGGTTTTCAGCTGACCTCAAAGCTGCACTGCTGGAGAGAGATAAACTTTGGAAAGTAGCAAGAAAAACTAAGAATATCATGGACTGGATGATCTTTAGGAAAGCCAGGAATAAATGCACTAGGAAAGTTAGGGACGCAAAGGCTGCCTAATACCTGGCCCAGCTCGACTCCTCCTACCATAATACTGCTAGATTTTGGGGCACCATCAAGGGCATGATGGGCCAGGATGTTAACAACCCCCTTCCAACCCATTTACACAGTAACCATGGCCCCATTACTGGCACATTGGAAATCCTGGATGCATTCAACAACCACTTCACAACAGCTGGCCTTGCCTTTGACTCCTCCCCAGCTAACCTATTAAGGGATCATTTAAGCTCCCACTATACTGGTGAACAAAGAGTTGACTCTTCCTTTAACTTCAAACCCATACTGTTGAAACAAGTTGAGGATCTATTATGGCATCTAGATACCAAAAAGTGCAGGAGCAGATCTTCTGGACCCATTCTTTCTAAAGATTGCGTGTCATGTGCTTTGCAGTCCCCTAACTCACCTCTTTAACCTTTCCTAAACTCTGGCTCTATTCCACGCTGTGAAGACAGCCTCAAGTGGTCCCCTTCTAAAATCAGGGGACCCTATGGATCTTAATAACTACAGGCCCATTTCCATCCTACCTGTGTTATCCAAGATGCTGGAAAGATTAGTGAGTATTCAGTTTAGGGAATATCTGGACAATGCTAATCTATTAAATCCAGCTCAATCTGGATTCAGGGCCAAACATAGCACTATCACTGCATTAGCCAAGGTCACCAATGATTGGCAAACCAAACTGGATAAAAAGAACAACGTCTGTGCAATATTCCTGGACCTGAGCAAAGCATTCGACACTGTGGACTAAGAACTGCTACTCTCATCCCTACACTCCATTGGCCTAGATCCATCCTCCCTTAAGTGGTTCAGATGCTACCTCTCCAGTAGATCACAGCAGGTAAAAGCTGAAGGTGACCCTCCCATTAAGACCACTGTAAAGAGGAGTCCCCAGGCTCTATTCTGGGTCCTATCCTTTTGCCATTTATATAAATAAAATTGATTCAGCCTTACCAAGTCCTCAGTACATCTCTTTGCTATGACACTGTACTGTATGTCAGCAACCCTTCACCTAAAGTTGCTCATGAAATCCTACAAGCAGAATTCTCCTGTTACAACATCAGCTTCTCGAGAAAAGCTTCTGCTAAATGTGCAAAGAAAACCAAAGCAATGATGTTCACAACCCAAACTCCACCAACATATCCTCTTCAATCAGTCTCCAGATATGCACTATACTTGGAGAAAATCTGGAGTATGTTGAAATTTCAAATACCTAGGTGTGTGGATTGACAACAGACTTGACTTTACTCAGCATCTAGAACAACTGCTGAAAAAGCTCGCCTAAGGCTTGGCCTCCTCTACAGATTAAAACCCTTCCTTAATAGAGATTCAAAGATGAGATTAGTCCAGGCTATCTTTCTATCAGTCATTGACTATGCAGACTTCCTCTATAGTCACTGCCCCTCTCCCTACCTTCAAAAGTTGGATACCTTATATCATAGAGCAATAAGGTTCATTACAGACCTGCCATATAATACTCACCATTGTTATCTCTATGATTCAGTTGGATGGGTTTCCTTTCATGTCAGGAGGAGCAGAAATGCAGCTCAATGGATCTACAGAGCTTTATCAAAAAAACTCCCAAGTTATATCCTGGACTGCTTCAACCTGACCACCCCAGCCCTATGCCCTAAGAAGCAACAATATCATCCTGCTCAAATTGCCCAAAGTCAACACCAAAATAGGGAGGGCAGCAATCAGCTACTCTCTAGCCATAGCATGGAACACCCTACAAAAATCCCTAAAACTGTCCATTATCATTCCATTTACATCCTTCAAGCAGCACTGTATAGCCTTCTTCACAGAGAAATGCAGTTGCTACCGCTAGAGATAGAATAGTCATCCACAAAACCATATTCCAATCACATATGGCATATTCCTTCCAGCCAGACACCGCCAGTATATGGCACCCAATATTCCCTTCACCATCCTTGTACTCATTATGTGAGTGACTGTCACGGCCCTCATTGTGATATATATGTATTGTACATATTGTAGATGTTAGTTTAACTTTCTCTTGCCAAGCTTTAACATGTGAATTCTCTGTATATTATTGTGTTATAAATAACATTTTCTTGTTTCTGTATGTATAACTGTCTCATAACTTTAAAACAACTGCCTGCTATCAACCTGCCGAAGTGATTCCTGCCATTGAGAAGACAATTGTGTGAGAGACTCTTGTTCTTTTCTGTGGGACAGCTGAATTTTCCAACTGCAGTGCACGTAGGTGGGCTTGGGAGTGTCCTGTGAGGTCACTCAGGGAGGAGGGATTTGAGCCCTTGAAAAAGCTGCGCTGCTCGCAAGTGGCATTAACAGCTTTTTACCAGCACTTTAAAACAACTGCCTGCTATCAACCTGCCGAAGTGATTCCTGCCATTGAGAAGACAATTGTGTGAGAGACTCTTGTTCTTTTCTGTGGGACAGCTGAATTTTCCAACTGCAGTGCACGTAGGTGGGCTTGGGGAGTGTCCTGTGAGGTCACCCAGGGAGGAGGGATTTGAGCCCTTGAAAAAGCCGCGCTGCTCGCAAGCGAGCGTACGAGGACATTTGTGAGTGGTGCATGCCCACTGGGTAAGAAAATTTTAAATACAATTTAAAAGTTTAGAAGTTGTAGTATGAGGTTATATATGTATTTGTTTGTGGGTGGTTGGATATTGTGGGGAATGTGTGTGGTTAATCTAAATGGGCAAAAAGGATTGTAACAGCTTAGTAAGGGCTTGGATTTGTTACTTTGGGGTGGGATTTTATCCTGAAATAAATAATCTTTATGTAAGAAGGAATCATTTTACTAATGAAAACGGATATATAAAGCAAGCAAGTGTAATACAGATTAAGAATAGAATAAATAATATAGGTGTTGGGGTTTGTTTGCATACTTTTACTGCTGCAAAGTGGAGATATAGAGGCTAATCCGGCCCAAAGAAGGAGGTAGTGTTACTTTTTATCATGAGAATGCAAGAAGTGTTGTATATAAAATGGATGATTTTAGAGTTTGGGTATCAGATAAAGAATATGATGTAATTGCTATATCAGAAACCTGGCTACATTTGGGCATTGGGAATGATGAAATTAATTTAAAGGGTATAGACTGGAAAGAACAGATAGGAAAATGAGGGTGGAGGGTAATGTTATTTTTGAAAGATAACTTGGTCCCTATAAGGTGTTAGTAACAGAGTGTTATGAAGGAATAGATTGTTTAGTTATAGAATTGCTCAAAACTAAATTGATTGTGGGAGTGTTT
Source organism: Neoceratodus forsteri (assembly GCA_016271365.2). Lineage (NCBI taxonomy): Eukaryota > Metazoa > Chordata > Ceratodontiformes > Ceratodontidae > Neoceratodus > Neoceratodus forsteri. Next base: position 1,317,925,001 of record CM057454.1, read on the forward strand.
TATGCTCCCCCAAAAATAAAACTTAAATATTTTGATTTATTTGCAGATTTCCTCCCGGACAAAGTAAAGGATAAAAGGGTAGTCTTTATTGGTGACTTTAATGCTGATTGGAAACAGGCAAGGGGTATTAGGTTAAAAAAGAGTTTTGAATGTTTGGGGTTAAAACAATTAATTAATAAGCCAACAAGAACTACGCATTTGCTTAATCAGGGAACTATTTTAGATCGTATATTTGTTTCCCAGGAATTGGATATAGAGTCATGGGATGTTTTGCCTATAAATCTTGGGATCATAATCCGTTATATGTAAAATAATACAAAATCAGGTTTCTTAAGTTCCAAAAGAGAATATAAAATGGGAGAGGATTATAAAAGATTTAATGAGATCCAGTTTAAAAATTCGCTAGGGACCAAAATTGAATAGAGTATATTTGATTCGGATATTAATTTAGCAATACAAGAATTTAGTGAATCCTTATTAACTGTGATAAATAAACATGTTCCAATGGTACAGAAAGGAGGAAAATAAAGAAGACCCATGGATTTCAGATAAAATAAAAAAAGAGCTAAGGGTAAGAAATACTATATGGCAGAAAGCTAGAAAACTAAGAACTTAGAAGACTGGGAGAGTTTTAAAAATGGAGAAATAAATGTAAAAGGAATATCAGGATGGCAAAGAGTAAATATTATTTGAATAAATTTGAGAAGGTAAGTGATTCAAGAATGTTTTGGAAACTTGTTTCTGATCTAAATATAAAAATAAGAGTAGTAAAATAGAAAGTATATTACAGGAAGGAAGTATGATTGAAGATTCAGTTAGTATTGCAACTATATTGAATCATTACTTTCTCAAATTACCTGATTTGGATATCCTGCCACCGAAAGAACAGACTGCTGATATAACTATAACTGAATTAATTGCTGAACAGAAAAGAAGTATAAGATACAGCAAGAAGGTAAGTTTAACTTTAGACTCTTAAGTATAGCTGAAATAAGGAAACAATTACAAAATTTAAATGTAATAAGGCAGGTGGTTTAGATGGAATTGAAGCTAGATTTTGAAGATTGGTGATATATTGGCACCAATAGTAACATATCTCTTAAGTTGAGTCTAACAAGTTCAGTTGTCCCTGTTATGTGTGGAAAGGGAAAGGTAATTCCAATTTTAAGGGTGGGATAGTACTGTGCCATCTAATTACAGACCAATTATTATTCTTCCAATATTATCTAAAATATTAGAACGTAGTGTTCACTTACAACTTAGTCATTATATGAAAACGAATGAAATATTATCTGATAATCAACATGGGTTTAGAGTAGGGAGGTCCACGGGCACCGCCCTACTGGATTTCCAAAATTTGGTGGTAACATCACTTGATGAAGGAAAGGCCACTGGGGCGGTGTTCATGGACCTCAGTAAAGCATTTGATTTGGTACAGCATAGAAAACTGTTAGAAAGACTTTGGAAAGTGGGGTTAGAGGAAGGACCATTAACATGGATAGCATCTTACTTAGCAAATCATAGACAGTGTGTTGTCAATGGTGATGTTGTATCGAGCCTTGGGGAACTAAACCGTGGTGTTCCCCAGGGATCGATACTAGGCCCATTGTTGTTTAATATCTATGTGAATGAGTTAGAGCAAACAATAAAATATGGGGAGGTAAGATTATATGCGGATGATACAGTTCTGTTGGTTTCTGCAGATAATATGCGAAATGTTGAATTACAGTTACAGAGAGATTTAACTTCGCTGGAAAATGACAATTCTGGTCTTTTGATTAATGCAAAGAAAACCCAGTGTATGGTGTTTGGTTTGGGGCATAAGCTGAAAAAACAAAAATATCTAAATATTCATTTGGTAAATGGCACTTTGATTGAGGAAGTTAAAGGTTATAGGTATTTGGGTATGTACATATATTCAGGTATGACATTTGAAAGTCATGTTGATATGCAGATAAAAAGTTAATCAAAGACTGGGTGTTTTAGAAGATTAACAAATGTATTGACTAAATTTGCTAGGAAAAACTTGTTAAGCAAATGTTAATTCGGTACTTGATTATGGATTGCCAATATATATGAATGCATCACAGAAAGTGTTAAAAAAAGTTGATCAAACAGTTTATAGGTTAGGTAAATTTATTATTAAGGGTGAATATAAAATGCATCATTGTAAATTATATGAAAGATTAAATTGGTTGCATCCTGAAGTACAGAGGAAGTATATTTGGCTATTAAATTGTCATAAGTTAATATATGCCAAAAATAATCATCCATTACTTAAGTATATTAAGTTGCAGATTCTGGATAGTTATAATTTATGTACAAGAAATTCTGAAAATAGGGTACCATTGCTCAAATATTGTAGTAATGTAGGAGAAATGAAGTTACAAAATAGACTTGCTTTATCTTGGAATAATTTACCCAAGCACTTGCAGAATATAGCTAGCTTTGCCAGTTTTAAAAGTAAGTTATTTGAATATTTGCAGAAGTTACGTGTGTGTGTATGTTATGGATAATGTTGTATAAGTTATTTTATTTAGAAATATTTGTATTTGTATTTTGAGTTTATATATGTATCACCTATACAGGACTTGATTGTAAACAGTGTTTATTGCACTAATCAAAAAAATAAAGTTTTAATCATCATCATCATCATCATAAGTATGTGATGTAATTGCTGTGCACCAACTTGAAACTTGACCTTATCAGGTCCATCTTGTAAATGAGCCTTGCTCAATGATGATCGTCTGAATAAATAAAGATTTGATTGATTGATTGATAAGGCCCACTTCCAAGAGAGATTGGGTCAGGCTGTCTGAACCTGACATTCGAGCATTGTGCCAAAAGTTTGATAGTAATGAACAGTTGTCTGTGGACACAGTGGACTGTTTAGTAGATTGCTTGGGCCCTTCTGTTACCTGCATACCAGCTGCTTATTGCCACTTTGTGCTCCAGATATTAGTGCACTACCTCAATTTGACAATGACAGCATTCAGTGGGCTCAATCCCAAGATCCTATGATTCAGCCAGCACGTGATGCCCTGCGTACGGGGAAAGATGTGTCTAAGTTAGGTTCCATTGACTTGCGAACTGCTTTATTGTTTAAAGAAGGCCCCAGATTGAAGTTGCCCAATCAGTTATTGTATTGAGAGGCAATAGATCATAGTGGTAAAGTAGACAAGCAACAACTGGTTCTGCCCACGGCCTTTAAAGATTTGGTACTGAGGTCCCTCCACAATCACATGGAGCACCTCAGTGTTGACAGAACCCTTGACCTGGTACGATCTCATTTCTACTGGCCCAAAATGGGAGCCGATGTTGAGCACCATGTAAAGACTTGTAGTTGCTGCCTGCAAAGAAAAGCCCTGCCTCGGAGGGCTGCCCCCCCATTAATATTACTACCAGCACCCCCATGGAACTAGTCTGCACAGACTTCTTGTGTGTAGAACCTGATCAGTGGAACATTGGCGATGTGCTAGTGGTTATGGATCATTTCACACGGTATGCACAAGCTTTTCCCACCAAAGATCAAAAGGCATCTACCGTGGCCAAGGTGCTAGTGGAAAATTCTTCGTCCACTATGGTGCCCCCCAGCGGATCCACTCTGACCAGGACAGACTTTGAGAGTCGACTAATCAAAGAAATGCTCTCTCTATGGGGGGTGCGAAAGTCAAGAACCACCCCCTATCATCCGCAGGGAGACCTTTAACCAGGATGTTTTAACCACACTCTTCTAGATATGCAGGGCATCCTCCACCCAAAGGACAAGCATAAATGGAGCCTGCAGATTAGCACCTTGGTAAACGCATACAATTGCATGAAAAATGATGCTACTGGGTTCTCCCCTTACTGCCTCATGTTCGGGAGAGAGGACCGGCTGCCAGTTGATGTCTGTTTTAGAGTCTCTCCAGATGGCGTCCAAGCTGAAAACCACTTGCAATATGTACAAAAACTGAAAGCTCAATTGAACCATGCCTATTAACTGGCCCAGACAATGGCCACCAAGAGAAATCTAGCCAACAAAGAGAGGAATGATAAAAAAGTAAATGCTCAAGAGCTTCGAGCTGGAGACCGTGTGCTACATAGAAACATAGAAGTTGACAACAGATAAGGACCGCAAGGCCCATCCAGTCTGCCCATTTCTTTTTCTACCTTATAAATGTGCCATTGGCCTTTGCTCTGTCAGTGGCTTATCTATTCATACGCATCTGTGTTGCTCCCTTATACCTATTCCATGCCTGTTTGAAGCCCTGCACTGTATTCATATCCACTACTTCCTGAGGTAGGCCATTCCATGCATCCACCACCCTTTCTGTGAAAAAGAACTTTCTCAAGTTACCCCTTAATCGGCCTCCCTCTAATTTCATGCTGTGTCCTCTTGTCCTGCTATTTTTCTTATATTGAAAAATGTTTGACTGTTTCACCTTGTTTATGCCCTTAAGATGTTTGAATGTTTCGATCATGTCACCTCTCTCCCTCCTTTGCTCTAGGGTATACATATTGAGCACCATTAATCTGTCCTCATATGTTTTCTGATGCAGTCCCTGCACCATTTTGGTTGCCTTTCTCCGGACTGCCTCAATTTGGTTAATGTCCTTGTGGAGGTGTGGCCTCCAGTACTGCACACAGTACTCTAGATGGGGCCTAACCAGTATCTTGTAAAGAAGGATTATTACCTCCCTCTTCCGACTAGTGATACCCCTACTAATACACCTTAATATCCCCCTAGCCTTACCTACTGCTTTAGTGGTCTGCTTGGATGATTTCAGGTCATCGGTGATGATCATGCCCAAGTCTCTTTCTTCCCTTGTGACTGCCAGCAACTCCACTCCCAGCCTTTAGGTGGCTTCAGGGTTTCTCTTCCCTATGTGCATGATTTTGCACTTCTTTGCATTAAACCCCAGTTGTCACTCTTCTGACCATTTTGCTAGTTTATCCAGATCTCTTTTCATTCTGCCCACCCCATCTGGATCATCTACTCTGTTGCAGATCTTGGTGTCATCTGCAAACAGACAAACCTTACCCTCTAGTCCATCTGAAATGTCACTGATGAAGCTATTGAAGAGGACTGGCCCCAGGAATGATCCCTGAGGTACCCCACTTGTGACTTGTATCTCTTCTGACTGTATACCATATACCACCGCTCTCTGTTTTCTGCCCATCTACCAGTTTGCCAGTTCTATGTTTCTATGTTACTCCTCTTATGAACTGAGACAGCTGTTTCAGGGTAATCCCATGACTAATTGTGGGGATGAAGCTGCGTCTTCTGGACTGCCTAACCCTCCAGCTTCATCCTTGGAGCCAATGCTCCCTGAAAGTGAAGTGCAAAGTATCATGTCTGAGGATGCTGAGTCTCTGTGTATTGCGGAATTCTATGATTTGCCTGAAGGAAAGGCTGATGGTATGAGTCTTTCTGGTGACATGCCAGAGCTTGAGGAACACTATGGGAGTGCTGACAACCCCCTTTCAGCGCCAGAGTGTCTTCAAAGTGAACAAAGTGCAGTGGAAACAGAGCCTACGGAGCAAGCAGCCGACAGTGCTCCAAGTTTGGAGATTCCTGCCCAGGCAGAGGCACCCCTCCCAAGTGTTGAAAGTCCCAGGACCAGTGCTGAGAGTACAGAGACTGTAATTGTTCCCCCCACAAAAGGACTGGTCGAACTGTCAAGCCCGTAGTACATTTCAGTTATGATTCTCCCGGGAGGCCAGTGGATTTGCCTCTCAATGTGGTCCACAAAGGGGTTTGTGTGTCTCAGAGCTCACTGCCCAAACTGAGCCTAAGTGCCAATTCTAGGTTAATAGTTCTGCCTTCTAGGTATGGTGCCTCTGCCCCATCTAGCCCCAAGTTAGCTGATAGGAAAGGGCCCCCCCCTCTTACTCTGTTCAGTGTACAAGAAGTAATTACATGAATCCATATAGTAATGTGTAAATTACCTGTGTGAAAATATGCCTGATGTATTGTCAGAATGGGTATAGTATTATAAAGTGTAGTGAACATGTATAGTAAAGGTATAAGTTTACATTGAATGATGCATCAGATGGCACTTGCATAACATGCTAATGGTATAAATGTCTTGTATAGTTTGTATTTGCAATATTGTGATGGTACAGACTTGATGCGGACACCAAGTTTTCTCCAGGCAGGGAAGGGTGTAACCCCCCTAAAAATGGGGGTTCCTGAAATGTCTTCCTTGAGCTTGCCTAAATGCTCACTGCCAGGCTGGTGTCCTGCGTTCTATCCATTTAAATTTGATTGCCAGAGAGTGCCTGTATAGCCTCTGTGTACTGTCTCTTTAAGAGCTGCCTGGATTGCAGTCATAAGTAATCTGAGATGGAGCTCTGTTGAAAGACGTAACATTTTGCTAAAAATCATTTATAGTGATAATGATATTGTAGTTGTCTAACCTGCCTTCTTTGCAACAAAGACTGTTTTGTTTATCTCCACTATCTTGGCCTGGGACTGCGAATTGGGCCAATCAGTACTGGTGGGACCTAAAATGGAGCCGGACTACAGGAGCTGTCTGGAGTCAAAATCTGTAGGAATTGTAATTTTGGGCTTTTGGCGCCTTTTTTGCAACTGAAGGGGGAGCTCTTGCTTTGACTGACAGCCGAGTCAGTCCACCGAACCTTTTGGATCTGAGGGAAATCCCCAAGCTGCCTGCTGTTTAAGGCAGATCTAAGTTGGGAGCTGAAGAGGCACACAGCTTGAGACAATTGCTGAGTTTTGGCCTGCATGTCTGCCTGCTGCCCCTGAGATGGAGAGAAGAGAATTATTTCAGACTAAATCCGAGTTTGTGAGAATGAAGTAAGCCACTGATTTTTACCAGGCTCATACCTGAAGAAGACTGAAGATTTTGCTGAATGCGATCGGCCTGTCAGAATTTCCAGCTGCATTTGAATCCCCAATTTGTCTAGAGACTCTGTGATCGTGACCGTAGAGCAGTTTGCCTGGTACAGTAGAATTTCCTTACATGTAAATGTGCTGTGAGTTGTTAGTGGGTCATGATTTTTTTGGTTCCCCACTGTGTGAACTGTGTTCTGCTTGCTGGAAGCTGTATCCAGCCCAAAACAGACTGTATCTGAATCTGTCTCCATTTGGCCGGGGCCTTGCCACACTGGCCCAGACAGACTACCAACTGCTGCACAGTGAAAGCCATTGATGAGAGACCTGCCTGGGTATCAGCCCCCCTGCTCCATGCTTGAACAGGAACAACGCCTCGGCGAATCTTGTGGGCCCTGCTTCTCCTGGCACTCCAGATCAACCACCTGCAGTCTCAATTTTCATCCAGCCTGTGTCTAGTCTTGGATATCGTGAGTAATCATCAGGGTGGCTCCCTGCAACAACAGCCTAATCTAAAAGTGTGTCATCTGATTGTCTTGTAGTTTTCTTTTCATGAACTGAGCCTTCCGGCTCCGGATTTCAATTAGTGTGTGTGGTGCATGTTTTCTTCCATCACAGGGCCCCAACCAGCTGCAACGTTCCTGGCTAGCCCACTTTTCTCCATCTGGGTACCCAGAGTGTGTGACTGTTTATAGACCCTGAAGTGCATGCATAACTGTTTGAATGATAGAGTCTTTAAGCAAATTAACCTTATTATGCCCCTCCCTTGTTCAAGTCCCTTAAATAAATCAGATCTAACTCTTTTTTGCATTTACCCTGACTATGGTACCAGTTTGTGCAAGAGTACTGTACTGCTGTTATTTGCTGTGTATAACCTTGTTTTATAGGGGGCCCCGAGGGCCGAGCCAGAGGAAAGCCCTGGTGGTAAGTGCAAACAGTGTGGGTACTTGTGTGGTGTATCAGGGGTATTGTGAAAGTGATGATTGTGTATTGTTCTGGCCACTAATAAGAAAAGAGGGGGGTTACAGTGTCCCGGAGAGCTGTGCCCAGGTTAGCTTGACCACTACCAACCCTGACCTCTGGGTGGAGGCACCCGTTTCAGAACTTAGGCCCCTTAACCTGCTACTAGCCAAACAGGCAGGGGTAGTAGCCCTTGGGATAGCGCCACCTAGGGGTTACATTAAGATACTTGAAGGTTTCAATCATATCACCCCATTCCCACCTCTCTTCCAATGTATACATACATACTGAGGTCTTTCACTGAGGGCCTGGGCTACCTGAAAGAGCGCCTGATTCCTATTGTCCTGGGCGATCGCTTCCGCTCAGCCGGCAAGGGGTTGCTAGAGATTCCTAAGGTATGTTTGAATTTCTCAGGGGCCATATCTTTTATGTTCATGGCTCCCACACTATGGAATTCTCTATCTTGTTGGTTTCGGTAGTGCACGACTGTGGAGGGCTTTAAGTCAGCCTTAAAGACCCATCTGTGGCCCCGGCTTATGGGGATTGATCATTCTATGTAATTATATTTATGGTGCTGTCTGATTTTAATGACTGTTTATTTATCTGAACTGTTTGCTTTTATCTTGTATGGCGCATTGGTTTTTTTGAAAGGCGCCTTAAAAATAAAAATATCATTATTATTTTCAATCTCTCCTCATATGCCTTCTGGTGCAAGCCCTGCATCATCTTAGTTGCCCTTCTGTGGCTTGCCTCTACCAGTCTATGTCCTTTTGAAGATGCAGCCTCCAGAACTGTACTCCGTACTCCAGATGAGGCCTCACCAGCATTTTGTACAGTGGCATCACCACCTCCCTTCTTCTGCCAGTGATACCCCTTCCTATGCACCCCACATATCATTAGCTCTCCCCACAGCCATGTTACATTGTTTGGCCACCTTTAGGTCATCTGAGATGATTATCCATAAATCCCTTTCTTCTCTGGTTACCAACAGCAACTCCCTGCCCCATCCTATAACTCTCTGCAGGATTTCTGTGCCTCAGGTGCATGACTTTGCACTTCTTTGCATTAAGAAGCAGAAACTCCCCCTTTGCTATCATTCCATGTATTTCCTCCTCTATTGCCCAATCTACCCCCTCCTCCTCCCCCTGAGCTGGAGGTCTGTAGATCACTCCTGTGCAAATTGCTGAACCATTGCCTGGCTCAAGGATAACCCACAGTGCCTTGTCCGCTCCTCCCATTTACTTTGTATCTCCATAACTTTAATACCCTTCCTTACATAAAGGGCCATCGCCTCCCTTTCTTCCCTCCCTATCCCTCCTGAAGAGAGCAACACCTGGTACATTCATCTCCTAGTCATTATGTCCTGTGTACCATCTCTCGGTAATTGCCACTAAAGCCAGGTTCAACTCTGTCATCGAGGCCTTCAGGTCTGGGATTTTATTCCCCAGACTGCAGGCATTTGTACACATGGCTGTCCTGTTTCTCTTGTAGTTGTGCTTTTACTTTCCTGTCCCTTTTTTTCTATGTTGGTTTTCTTGGGATCCAATTCAAGGAAAGGGGGTTAACAGTGGGGTACCTTAAGGGTCAGGATATTACAGGAAGTAAGGATGGTGCTAGCAGCACCGCTGGCAGCCCTGTTTTGTGAATCGTTCAATACAGTAGTGGTTCCAGAGGACTGGAGGAGGGTGCATGTAGTCCATCAGCCTCTTCACAAAAGTGGAAACAGTGTGGAAGCAGGAAATTATAGGCCAGTCATCCTCACCTCAGTAGTGGGCAAGATTATGGAGGCACTGCTTAAGAAAAGGGTCGTGGAACACTTTGAACTGAATGGAGCTCAGGATCTGAGGCTGCAAGGATTCACAGCAGGAAAGTCATGTCAAACAAATCTGATAGATTTTTTTGACTGGGTGACGAAGGAGGTGGATCGGGGAGAATGGTAAATGTCACCTACCTCGATTTCAGCAAGACCTTTGACACCGTTCCACATAAAAGATTGGTAAACAAGTTGGATAGCCTGGGTGTGGGCCACAAGGTGGTGAACTGGGTTAGAAACTGATTGAGGGACAGGAGACAGAGGGTGGTGGTAAATGAGATCCAATCCAAGGAAAGGGGGGTGACCAGTGGGGTACCTCAAAGATCAGTCCTGGGGCAAATCCTTTTAAATGTCTTCATTAGTGATGTAGCTAAAGGGTTGGCAGGGAAGGTTTGCCTATTTGCAGATGACATCAAGATCTGCAACAGGGTAGACACTCCAGATGGGATGGAGAGAATGAAGAGGGACCTTGGAAAGCTGGAAAAATGGTCCAAAATGTGGCAACTAAGATTCAATGCAAAGAAGTCCAAAATCATTCACTTGGGCTGCAGAAACTCTGCAGAGAGCTACAGGATGGGGGGAAGTTGCTGTCAGTCACCAGGGAAGAAAGAGATTTGGAGAGTATCATCTTGGATGACCTATAGGTGGCCAGACAGTGCACCAAGGCTATGGGGAGGGCCAGGGGCATGTTGGGGTGCATAGGAAGGGGTATTTATTTTTTATTTTATTTTATTTTTTTTTATTTTAGTCTTTGGTAACTGAGTAAGGCCCACTAGGCACAAGTACCTGTTTTCAGGGGTGACATGGGAGCACTGGGTGGTTAAATGACTTACTCAGGGTCACACAGTATGCAAGTGGAGGTTGTGAGAATCAAACCAAAGTCTGGGCTGCTGGAGGTACCAAGCTCATTCACAGCTCGTTACTCTAACTTCTAGGTTATACTACTAGCATCAATAGCAGAAGAAGGGGAGGTGGTGATACCACTATATAAAACACTGGTGAGGCTTCACCTGGAGTACTGTCTGCAGCTCTGGAGGCCGCACCTTCATAAGGATGTAGACAGGGTGTAGGTGGTTCAGGGAAGAGCAACAAAGATGGTGCAGACCTTGCACCATAACACATATGAGCAGAGATTAAAAGACCTCAGTATGTAAACACTGGAAGAGAGGGGAACGGGGAGATATGAAAGAAACTTTCAAGTATCTTAAGAGCATAAACAAAGTACAAGTGGGTGAAATCTTTCAGTACAAGAGTTGTACAAGAATGAGGGGGCACAATATGAGATGGGGGGGCAGGATAAGGGGGAATGTGAGGAAGCTTTCCTTTACAGAAAGGGTGGTGGATGCATAGAGTAGCCTACCTCAGGGGGTGGTGGGATCGAGCACAGTGAGGGGATTTAAACATATACATCGGATAGGCATAAGGGAACCCAAGAGGTGGAAAGGAGAGGCTGAAGCCAATGACCAAGTAGGGTTAGTGGCCGCTGATGCAGGTAGGGAATATGGGCAGACTGGGTGGGCCTAGCGGTCCTTATTTGCCATCAGTTTCTATGTATCTATAAACAAACTTAAATAAGTATTTGTACAATGTTGAATCTTTGCTTGCTTGTATTTGTGGTGTAGCTGTTTAGCATTGATAGTGCAGAGGCAATAATTAACAAATTAATAACACACGTTATAATAGTGAAATTGTCATGACTGGGAAATGAAGAGGTGCACACATAACTTTGTTGTTTTCTTAGATGGTAGCCTTGAATTTTCAAAGTAATTGCTCTTTTTTTGTCACACCTCTTACGAAAATGGAATATATTGCAATATATTGAAAAATATGCATTAATGTATGTCAATACACTGAGAAATACATTGTCCCAGTGTAATATTTATATATTATGAAATATATTTTTAAATATACTGACATAATATATTTCTAAACCATAGTATGCAAAAATATATGTCACTATATTGAGAACTACGTTGACTCAATGAAATATAATACACAGCGTATTTCAGTGTCAGTGGCTCCGTAGGTAGCACACTCGCCTCTGAGGTTGGGAGATCAGAGGGCTGTGGGTTCAGTTCCCACATCTGGCACTTGGGTTAATATCCCAGTACTGACACTGTAATGCAGCATGAGAGGGGTGCTGCATTTTCTGAGGTGCCGTCTTTCAGATAAGACGTTAAACCGAGGTCCCATCTGCCTGGATTGGTGGTAGTTCAGGTGGATGTTAAAGATCCCATGGCACTTATCGAAAAGAGTAGGGGAATTTCCCCAGTGTCCTGGCCAAATTTCCCTCATTCACTAAAAATACCACCAACAGCTTAATCTGGTTCAAGGTCAGTTGGCATTCATCTGTATCCCCCTCCCCCGGGTCGTGCCTGAAAATAGGCAGGATTTGTCTAGTGCACTTACCCGGTCAACAAAAGCTAAATAAATAAATAAATAAAGCATATACTGAAATCATACAGTATATTCTGCCTCATGCATTGCTTGAAAGCATGTCAATCTATTTAGTAATACATTGTCTGAAATATATTATTAGTATCTTTCAAAATATATACAGTATTCTTTGTATGTTACGTATATTTATTATATATGTTAGATATATTTTTATACATGTTGCATGTATTTTTGTAAATTCTTAGTTTCGTCCCATGTGTACATTTGCATAACTAATTTGCGTATTTCAAAAACAAAGTTTATCAGTCAAAATCATGATAATTTTTAGTTTCACAATACTTTCAGATTTACAGCATTAGCTTACAGACCGAAAAGAAAGGCACATGTTAAGAAGCAAGCTGGGTAGCCTGGGGGTGGGCCTGACCTAAAAGTGAAACAAAATGAGGTGGTATCAATACCAATCTGAGCCTTTAAAAAGCATGAGCTTGAGAGGTAAGTCATATGTGTAAGTATAAATGTATAAAATGTGTGTGAGTTAAAGTTGTCACCGTAAAATAATAATTCAATGTAAATATCTCCATGATTAATAGCAAGATGAATTCCAGTTGTACAGACAGAGGTACGTGTAAATCATAATTTCCTTTGTTTTTAAGAACATGAGAAAGTTGCCAGCAGAATGATTCCAGTTGGTCTATCTAGTCTGCTCGTGTTGTTGATGAAACTCGGCTTTTTGCAAGTGACTCATGCCCACCCTTCCCCTCTGCCCTCCTCTAGTCCCCCCGCCACTGCCTCTGTGCCCTTGTTTCCCTCTGTGCCAGTCCCATGCCTTTTTAAAAGCTCCAACTGTCCAAGCCTCAACTACCTCCTCCAGAAGCTCATTCTAGGCCAAAACCACCCTTTCCATGTAGAAATGTTTCCTCGCATCTCTCCTGTATCTTCCCCCCACCAGTGTGGTTTTTTATGCCCCCTTGAAGTGGTGTTCTCACTTTTGTAGAAGAGACCTTTGCACTCAACTTTATTTAGACCCTTCAAGTATTTGAAGTCTCAGTCATGTCCCCCCTCAGCCTTCTTTCCTCCAGGGAGTGCATTCCCAGTGCTTCCAACCTTTATTCGTAAGATCTATCCTGCTGTCCCCTGATCATCCTATTTGCCCTACTCTGCACCCCTCCAGCAACTTGATGTCCTTTTTATGTTTGCTTGTGCCCATGCACAAGAAACTTTATGTGGCAGCTTCAGAGAGAAGTGGGTTATGGAGGTGCGGCACTGTGACGGCCAGTGCCACCACTGCATTATCAGGCTTGGCTCTCGTTTCCCAATGCAGTGTCACATGACTACTGACACTAGTTCAGCCAGCATGCCACCAACTTGAAATGAATTACTTGCTGCAATGAGGGAGCGACCCATCATTGCAGGGCGGTGCTTGTTTGGTGTAACATTTCAAAAGAACATGGCAGCGGCTGTTGCCGTTCGCTCACAGTCCCCATAAAAACTGAGGGTGCCCAATCTCCCTGTTGGCATACCCCTGCCCCACTTAATTTGCCAGTGGGGGAGCCCAATCCCCATTGGCATAATGTCCCTCCCTTTTGCTGTGTGCTGAGGGGGTGCCCAATCCTCCTCGACATCATGCCCCCCCCAAACAGGCTTTCTTTGTTGACAGGGGACCCAATCCCCATCAGCTTAAGTCCCTCCCTCTCCAAAAGCACAGGTGGCACACTGGGAGCCCACCCCAGTGTGCAAACAGCAAACCTGCAAAAGAAAAAACCTTCCCGTGATGTCTTTTTTTTCCCCCTGAAACAAAGAAAATGGTCCCTCGCAGTTGGGTCCCTTCCCCCAACCCGTAACCACCCTCTGTGCACCCTAGCTCTCCATACACCCCCTCACCCCATACTTACCTCCAGAGCCTGGCTCAGTGATCTTCGTTAGACCGGAAACACATTTGCACTCTTCAAAGCCGATCACGAACTGAAGAAATGCCGGTAAGCTGTATAATGCATAAATGAGGATTTTTCAACTTATGTGGATATCTCAGCCATTTTTTCAGTTTTTGGCACCACATTTTCAACATGGGGTTCTTGGGACCCCTCCTCGTGAATTCACTCACTGTCATGGCTTTATTTGGCCCCGAAAGGTGATTTCACGGTCACAGCTCAGAATCACCTTTCGAGACTGAGTAACAAAACACCACTGTTCATGGGGTGGGCTCCCAAAAAGCATATGTTGCAATTTTGGTGAAAAGATTCCAAACAATGACTGTGTTATAAGCGTGCATTGCAAGTTTCAACGCGCGCTCGTAACTTTGAGACTTTTTTATATTTTCACTCCAGATATTTAACATTGCCATTTTTACATAGCTCCTTATGAACAGTACAGCTGTCATTGTTCGCATCCTGCCCAAAATGTGTTTTCGCACATCCGGTGAACAATGGCGCGGTCGCTGTGGAAAATCAACGTTCGACACAGATTAAGAAAATCACAGTTATACTGTTCATGAGCGGATGTCCCAAAATGCCTATGTTGAAAATTTGTTGACAAAATTCTCAAAATAACTATGTTACGAGCGTGCATTGTGCAGTTTCCATGCACACTCGTAACTTCGAGAATTTTTTATATTTTCGCTCCAGATTTTCAACATTGCCATTTTTTGCACACCTCCTTATGAGTAGTACAGCTGTCATTTTTTACATCCTGCCCGAAATGTGGTTTCACACATCCAGCGCACAATGGTGCGGTTGCTGTGGGAAATTAACATTTGGGACAGATTAAGAAAATAATAGTGACACTGTTCATCAGCAGAGGTCCCAAAATGCCTATGTTGAAAATTTGGTGAAAGAATTCAAAAAAATGACTGTGTTACGAGCATGCATTGCACAGTTTTCATGCACGCTCGTAACTTTGAGAATTTTGAATATTTTCACTCCAGATTTCCAACACTGTCATCTCTTCACACCTCCACATGAATGGTGCTGCTGTCATTTTTCACATCCTGCCTGGACAGTGGTTTCGCACATCTGGCACAGAATGGCACAGTCGCTGTGGGAAATCATCATTCGGGACAGATTAACAAACTCACAGTGCCACTGTCCATGAGCAGCGGTCCCAAATACTTTCATCAGGTGGGGGTCACAAAAAGGCCATGTTGAAAATCTGTAGTGCAAATACCAACAAACGCCTGGGGCGTTAGGGGTTTCTAACCATAACGTCCCACCCTGTGCAGACTGACAGGCGTCAGGGGTGTGCCTTTGGATTGCCGGCTGTAATGCTCATGCCATTCCACCCCCATCCTGCAGCCAGTGACAGGCATTGAGATCTGTCTTGGACTCTTTGGCCCCAGAGTTCACCCCATTCTCCTATACTGCACCCATTTCAACATATGTCCTCATGGAATGGGGTGACTGTAAAGCCGAACACCCCAAGGCACACCTCAACACTTGTCGTTGTCTGCAGGATAAGGTGAAGTGAAATGGCGTGAGCGTTATGGGTGATGACCCAAAGGCATACCCCAATGCCTGTCTGTCTCTGCAAGGTGGAGGTGGGGTTGGTGTGAAGTTCAGTACTTCACTGCCATTCCTATTCTTCATCTGTCTAACTCCTGCACTTCCAATGCTAATAAGAGCAAGCAAACATTCAGCATTGACAAATGCTTGTTTAGGTGTGGGTTCCAAAACCTCATTCCGTACACCAAGTGCAGCCTCACCAGTGACCTATACAAAGGCATAATTACCTTACTGCTCCTGCTGCTAATCCCCCTTGCTATACATCCCAGCATCCTGTTTGCTTTTGCCACTGCCTTTTTGCATTGAGATGCTTGCTTCCGGTCACTTGTTATCATAATCCCCAGGTCCTTTTCTTCCTCTGTTCTGGCTCCTGCCCTTTTCCCAAGTAGTACTCTGTCTGTGGGTTCTTTGCCGCAATGTGCATCACTTTGCACTTTTTGGCGTTGAACCCCAGTTGCCAGATCACTGATCATCTCTCCAGTCTGGCTAAGTCTTGCCATTGTATCTCTTCTCGTGTATCCACCCTTCCACAGAGCATGGTATCATCCATGAACAAGCACATTTTGCCCTGGATACCCTTCCCTATGTCTGTTATGAAGAAATTAAATAGTACTGGACCCAATATTGACCCCTGTGGAAACCTGCTGGTGAGCTCCTCTGCTCTCCAGGATTCCCCTCCTACCACCCTCTGCGTTCTCCCTCCCAACCACTTTTCAACCCATCGTGCTACTCTCTCCCCCACCCCTAGTCCCCTCAGTTTTGCGATTAGCCTTTGAATCTGAATTAGGCACAGAATCAAAGGCTTTGCTAAAGTCTAGATATATGATGTCCACTGCCTGCTCCCTGTCTACAGCCTTCGTGACCTAGTCAAAGAACTCCATTAAGTTTGTTTGACATGACCTGCCCACCACAAACCCTTGCTGTTTGTTGTCCTGTAGGCCACTGACCTCCATATACCTCATCAGCCCCTCCTTTGTTATTGACTCCATTAGCTTACACACTATCACGGTCAGGCTGACTGGCCTATAGTTGCCCGGATCTTCCTTTGGTCTGCTTTTGTGGAGTGGCACCACCTGTGCAGTTCTCCAGCCTTCTGGTACCACCCCCGAGTCCAGGGAGCTGTTGAAGAGGGCTGCTAGTGGGCCTGCCAGTTTATCAGCCAGCTCCCTGAGCACTCTTGGATGTATCTCATCCGTCCCTGGAGACTTATTCACCTTCAGTGCCATCAGCCACTCCCTCACCCTCTCAATCCCTATGGTCCAAATTGGGTCACCCCCAGCTCCTGCATCTACTTTTTCTACTTCTGGCATTGGTCCCTCTTTCTCCCTTGTGAAGACGTAGCAGAAGTATTGATTTAATACTTCCACCTTAGACCTGTTCTCTGTGACCCAATCATCCTCATGTTTGAGTCTAACTATGCCATCCTTTTTGTCCCTCTGTCTTATGTAGTTGAAAGAGGTTTTTTCACTCTTCTTTATTCTTTGAGCTATCTGTAGCTCTTTCTGTGCTTTGGCGTTTTGTACCTCCTTGCCCGCCAGCTTTGCCAGCCTCCAGAATTCCTTGCTGTCCTCCTCCCTTGCTTTTTTTTTTTTGCTTTTCTTGTATGCTGCCGTCTTTTGCCTTATTAACCCTTTAACCTCCCTATTGAACCAGCTTGGTTTTCTGGTCCCTCTTTTCTTGCCCCTCATTCTCATGCAACCGCTCATTGCCTTATGAATGGCCTTCTTGATGACTTCCCATAGTCTCTCTACCTCCATTCCCTTTTCTATGCTTCCTAGGTCCTCCCTAATCATTCCCCTCATTTTGTTAAAGTTTACCTTTTTGAAATCCAGAGTCCTGGTCTTTGATGGGATTTCCTCCCTGCCCATGTCTATTCTAAACCATACTGTGCTGTGATCACTTCCACCCATGGGCTCCCCTACTTCAGTCCCACTGATGTGCTCCCTGTCAGTAAGCACCAGGTCCAGGGGTGCCTCTCCTCTGGTGGGACCCATCACTAGCTGTGTCAGGAAGCCATCCTGAACTGATTTAGCATTACCTGGCTTCTTGCACAGGATGTAACATGAGTGCCCCAATCTATTTTGGGCAGGTTGAAGTCCCCTGTCACTACCACCTCCTGTCTCCCTGCTGCATTCATGTTGTGTACATAGTTCTTCATCCATCTCTTCACCCTGACTAGGTGGTCCATATATGACCCCAACCTGATTTTTCTTCCCCTATTGCTCTGCAGTTGCACCCACAGTGTCTCAATGTTCCCCCCTTCCTGCTCCTCCTCCTCCCTTCTGCACATTATTCCTTCCCTGATATAAGCCACTTCCCCCCTTCCCTGTTGTTCTGTCTTTTCTAATTAGCTTATATCCTGGGATTGCTAGATCCCAGTCATGATGTGCAGAGGCCCAGGTCTCTATAATATCTGCTATATCTACCTCACCGTAGGCCAGGAGGGCTTGCAAATCTGCCATTTTGTTGCCAATACTATGTGCATTCAGTGAGATGACTGTCCACTTCGTCCCCACGTGCCCCTATCTTTTGCATTAATTTTAATATCCATCACTTCCCCCTCTTCTTCTTCCCCTCCCCTCTTTCCCTCTCTGACTGCTTTTCCCTCTCCTTTCCTGATTCCATCGACTATTCGGGGTGGAGATTGTCTGGCCTCCCTGGCTTCTCATTTTCCCCCCTTTGCAGTTAAAACCCAGCTCCTTTGCCATGTAGATTCCCAATCTGCCTTTTAAAAATGTCTTACCCTCCCAGCTTAAGTGAAGTCTGTCACAGCTGTATAGTCTTTTGTCTGACCATATATCCTCCACTTTCCCTATAAAACCATAACCCTCCTCCCTATACCAGTCCTCCAGCCATGCATTGAATTTGTCTGTTCTCCTTTTTCTAGCAGTACTTGCCCTAGGGATGGGAATTATTTCTGAAAATGCCATTGAGGGCCGGCCCAGTGGCACTGAAGGTTGAGGCGCTGGACGCCACACCTCGCGCCACGCCGGCGACCCGTGTTCGGGAACGGGCATGGTTTGCCGGGGGTCGGCAGGGCAGAGATGGATTGAGCATCCGGAGGACTGCTCTCCATCTCCGGGTTGGGGAGATTTGATCAGCCGGTGCTTGTCTGACCCCTAGCAGAGGCTGGGGGGTCCGACAGCATGTAGCCACAAGACTAGAGGAGGGCGGGATGTGGCTGATGGTTGACTAGTGTACGCACAGGAGCGTGCATGCACTCAGTTGTTGGCATCATTGCACGCCATGGCCCATTGGGGGGGGACAAGAAAAATGGGCCCGGCAGCACGACGTCGTTCCCTGGTGCCATTCCTGGAGGACGCCTCCCTGGCATGGATCCGTTGTGGTTGGTCGAGTCGCTCCTCACCACCCTGCCGCGAAGGGTAAGTTGCGGGGTGTGGAAGGGAGGGGGTCTCATGTCCGGGAATGGCACCAGGGGAACGGCGGAGTGTGGGGGGGTAGCCGGGGCTCCGAGAAAATAACACCCTAAAAACAAAAAAAAAAAAGAAAATGCCATTGAGTTCACTGACTCCCTGCACGTCCTTGCTGTGTACCTAAATCTCTCCTGCACCACCTTCACCTCCTTCCCTGCCAGGTCATTGATGCCAATGTGCAGCACCAGGTCTGACTTGCTTCCCTTCTTACTCAGCAGCTCCTTTACCCTTAGTGGAGTATTTGCTGCCACTAATCATGGCACACTGGTCACCATTGTCCTGTTCTGGGGGTCCTCCCCTCTTCCTCTTCCCCATTTAGTATCTTTTTTTTAAGTTTGTTTTACCAGGAGAGACACACTAAGCTGAAAGCTTGTTTACAGGTGTGACCTGGGAGCACAAGGAAGTTAAGTGACTTGCTCAGAGTTACACAGTACACAAGTAGGGGCCATGGGATTCAAACCCAGGTTTCCAGGTTTGCAGCTCAGAGCCTTAAACCACTGTGTTATACTGCCTACCTCTGATGATAGAATCTCCAATGATTATTATTTTGGTGTGTCTCTTCTTCTTCTTCTTCTTCTTCTTCTTCTTCTTCTTCTTCTTCTTCTTCTTCTTCTTCTTCTTCTTCTTCTTCTTCTTCTTCTTCTTCTTCTTCTTCTTCTTCTTCTTCTTCTTCTTCTTCTTCTTCTTCTTCTTCTTCTTCTTCTTCTTCTTCTTCTTCTTCTTCTTCTTCTTCTTCTTCTTCTTCTTCTTCTTCTTCTTCTTCTTCTTCTTCTTCTTCTTCTTCTTCTTCTTCTTCTCTTCTTCTTCTTCTTCTTCTTCTTCTTCTTCTTCTTCTTCTTCTTCTTCTTCTTCTTCTTCTTCTTCTTCTTCTTCTTCTTCTTCTTCTTCTTCTATGAAGCCTTTACCTCTTTCCTCCATTACTTCTCTGCCTTCTGCCCTGCTTTTATACCTGTTACTGTGTCTCTCCCCCCTCACCATCCTTGTCTCTGTGTGGGCATTCACCCCCCTTGTTCCCATTCTCCCTTGGGCCCTTGGACTCCTCCTTATAACCTTGGTTGCCTACGTCCACCCACTTCCTCATCCCTCCCCTGTATCTTAGTGCTCTGCTTCTTAACGTCTCCTCCCCACCCCTTGGTTGAATCTGGGAATTGTTTGTCCCCTCCACCCTTACCTCTTGTCCCTCATCGCCCCTTGCTGGTGGCACTTCGTTCCCTCTCCTTTCCTCTGTCCCATGGCCCCATTCTTCTAGCACCATGTAACTGTTTGTAATTGGCATGTTAAAGATTATGCTTCCCTGTGTTCCCCTGGGGGCCCTTAGGGTGCATGTCTCCTGTCCCCTCTTCACAGACTGACTGTCTGGGCAACTTAATAGTTATAGTCCTATTTATTATACATGTATATTATATATATTTGTAAATATAGGAAACATTTGAAATTAAAAAAAATATATACATGTACTCACAGCAGAATTGTGCACCAAATAAACAAATTCAGATTTTTCTAGATAAGCTGCAACTCCCACATCTTTCTGATTTAGATACGGCAAATCTGGGCAAATCATTTACCCTTCTAGAGATTCAAAAAATATTATCTGCCCTAAAATCCGGAAAATCCCACGGGGGAGATGGGTTCTCCGTGGATTTCTACAAATCACTTTCAGATACTCTATGCCCTCTGCTATATAAAGTCTTTTTGGAATCTTCAGTTAATGGTACTCTTCTCCCCACAATGACAGAAGCCATCATCACAGTTCTACCCAAAAAAGACAAGGACCCTGCTCTCCCATCCAGCTACAGACCAAGTTCACTAATTAACATGGATGGCAAAATCTTTGCAAAACTTCTAACTCTTCGTCTAGAACCTTTAGTATCAAAATTAGCTCACATTTCCCAAGCCGGTTTTATTAAAAATAGAATGGCTTTGATCATCTCCATTCTTTACTCAATTTAATCCACAAAGCGAAGTCACTCAAATCCCCTGCAGCCGCCATTGCTATCGATTTTGAAAAGGCATTTGATTTCTTAAACTGGAACTATCTATATCTCATATTACCCCACTTTGGTATTCCCAATAAGTTCTGTTCCTGGATCAAGCTATTATACACGTCTGACTCAGAACGAATTCTCACTAATTCTATGCTATCTCCCCCCCTTCTCATTGGCAACAGGCACCAGGCAAGGGTGCCCCTTGTCACCATCATTGTTCATTCTTGCCATGGAGCCCCTCTCCGTCTGTCTCCGTCAAGCCAGTAATGTTAAGGGTATTCAAATCAGTAACTCACGATATTCCTCACTTTCTTATGCAGATGATCTCCTTATCCTTTTAGAGGATCTTGAAGAGGTAGGTCAACTATTAGTCCAATTATTTAAATAATTTACCTCTCTCTCTCTCTCTCTTGCCTAGCTTTGAATTATAATAAATCTGAAACTTTACCTCTAAAAGAATATTGTAAATCATCTATGAATACCCCCTTGGGCTTTTGTTGGGCGCCTCATGGCTTCTCTTACCTTGGCATTCAAATCATCCCAAGACTAGATAAAATATGGGATACAAACTTTACCCCCCTTGTTATCTAATATCAAATCTATGTTGGACAGATGGAAACTGCTTAACCTCTCATTTAATGGAAAAATATCTGTTATTAAGATGACCATCTCTCCCAAAATTGTATATCTTGTTGCTAACATTCCCTAAATTTTACCTTCCAACTTCTTAGTCAGATTTGATAAACTAATTGGCAGCTTCCTTTGGGAAAGGAAACCTCCCAGATTCAGTCATAAAAAACTCTGATCTCATTGTTCGAGAGTAGGCTTCTGGCTTCCCAGGTTCCAGGCATATTGTACTTGTACGCCTTTCGAGCATTCCAAACCGTAAACTGGTTTCTTAAAACATCAGCCAAATCACCATTATGGGTTACTATGGAATCCTCCCCTATGTCCTGGGAACATTCCCACCTCTTATATTTATAATACACTCCCTCCTAAACTTAAATCCCATCCCACAATTTCTTCATCAATATTCTACTGGAAATTACTACACAAACACCTTAAATCTAACCCTAAACCTCTGGCCTATGCACCAATTTGGGGTAACCCAAATATTTCTCTCTGGACAACCATCTGATCTTCTGCCATAACTGGAAAAACAGGAGCATCTTCTTCTTAAATGATATACTAGAGCTGAATGACCTTAAAGTTAAGTCCTTTCCTGATCTTCGTACTATTTGGAAACTACTAAAACAAGATTTTTGGAAATATCTACAGCTGCATACTGCTTGCAACTCCCCATTTCCAATACTTTTCCAAACAAGCTTTACATGATCAATATATTTCACAATGGCTTAATACCTCATCTAAATTGAATAGCACAATCTACAAAAACACCAGAGATATGCTTCCGGATTAATCCCTCACAGCAAAAAACAAATGGAGTCAACTTTTAGACTACAATATAACAGATTTACAATGGCATTGGTGCTGGCTTTCTTGTCATAAGACCTTTAAAGATGCACGCAGTTTGCTTATACAAGCAAAAAATCCTTCACCTATGGTACAGGACCCCTGTAGTATTACATCATATAGGCCTAATGAATAATAATAACTTCTGGCACTGCAGTTCTCCCAACGGGGACTTACTCCACAGTATATGGTTGTGCCCTCTTATAAAGAATCTCTGGCGCACTATTCACAACTTTGCAGTTAAAGTAATCGGTCGGTCCTTTATATTAGATCCTAAACATATTATATGGGCATTTTCAACTTATATAACAACAAAATCTCCCGTGCTCAAAACAGATGGCTGACTATATTATTTCTCCAAGTTAAATGCCTTATACTTATACATTGGAAGTCTGTTGAATTCTCAGTTTCTCCGATATTCTCAGGAACCTATCTCAGTATGCCTCCCTGGACCATTTGTCTCATATTTCTTCTGGCCGACTTAAGGCATATAATATATGTTGGCAGGACTATTTTAAATATCTAGAATATTCACATATTTCACATACTTCTAACACTTAATGTATGGACTGCTATGCAGGTTATCTTTATCCAATACCTTCTGATAACCTTTACTGCTAGTGTCTCTCTTATTAGTTGTTTTTCTCTCTTTTCTTGTTTTTATGTTTCCTTTTTGTTTTCTACCCACTGGCATTATGTGTATGCTTTGTTACCCTTACAGCCTTCCCACTTATTCATAACATATAGTCACGTATTATAAGAGTTTATAACAACACTGCTATATAAGCATTTTATACTAACCCCCTCCCTCCGCTCTGGTCTTACCTTACATATCAATACTGGATAGTTTAACCTAGATATACTCATATACAATGCTACAATTTTATGATGGTTTACAGACTATACTGCTGTTAATCTATTTTAGCGATATTGTTTGATTGCCAATAAGTTGTCATAACCTGTCACTATGCCTGGTCACATTGTCCTTTTTATAAGTGGAAAATGCTGTTTTATTATATTATGAGAATAATAAAAAGATTAACTGCAAAAAAAAAGTATACATTTATATATATATTGGCAATATACCAATAACATATATTTACCATACTTATCTCAATATATGAGGAATTTAATCAATATGTTTTGCATAATACATAGTATACTAAAGCAGCAATAACAGTTATATTTACAGTACATTACAATATATTTGAAAATTTTAAAAATATATTGAAATATAATAACTGGTCAGCAATTTTTCCCATAGCCTGACCAAGTTATAATTTGCCATTATAATCCGCTGGTTATAACAGCGAGCACAAGCCAAGTCCCTCACACACAGCCACTCCCTCATTGGCTGTTTACATCCTCTGGGTGAGCTAAACAGTTTTTCAAACATGGCGGGTCCTCACTTGCCTAGCGAGGAGCTGCCAGACCAAGTTCTCGTCGCTTTTTCTTTTTTTAAACAAAGCATGCATATTAGGATTAAAAACACTCGATCTAGTTGATCCTACCATTCAGATACCACAGCACAGAACATCTCTGACCCTCACTCGCTATCTGCTTAATCCTGCCATTTTGTGGCCGCACAGAACAGGAAGTGGCTTCGGGAAGGGCTCTGACATGCTTAACTGTGGTAAGATCGCAACTGCAAAATAAATTTAAATAAAAAAAATTATTAACCAGCAGTTATAAATAATACAAGATGGGGAAGTGTTCTTAACTTGGATTTAATGATCACCCTCAGTGTGGGATGCTGTAATAAGCCCCTCAGGTTTATGTAGCATCTCACACCTCGGGCAATCATTAAATCCTCATTAAGAAGACTTCCCCATCCATTATTGTATATATATTGATTTTCCAATATATTGCAATATATCACAAAACAGATAGATTGGAATATATTTGACTGTATATGCCAAATATGCCAAATTGTTAATAATATATTTTAAAATACACTTCATTTTTGTAAGGGACCATATGAACTTGAGAGGTGTCATTTATGAAATGCAACCCAGGACACAGTTTTGTGGAATCATCACAAAAACTTGTTTTTGAAAGGGGATTTGATAATGATACCTGTATGTTCTTCAGTGGGGGAAAAGATCATGAATATGTTGAAAATGTGGGTTAAAACTATTGCAAGAGTATGAATAAACACTGAAAAATGTCAATAATGTTCATAATTTTTTTGCTTCAAATTTGTCCTTAAATATTCAACATAACCCTTTTATTACACCACTTTATGAACATGATAGATCTCATTTACGAAATCCTGTCCAAAGTGTGATTTTGTGGCACAAGTGTGAACATACGTTTCCATCAGGATTTAAAATTGCGATGTTGGGCTCAGTTTTTGAAGCTGGGGGAAAGATGCAAGGTGCCTGTGTTGAACGTAAAGGATGCAAGTGGCGCCTTGTGTGAAAAGATGCAGCAATCCCAATTTTAGATTGTGGTCTGCGTCGAAAAGGGGAGCAATGCCATTGTGTCAAAGTAGCACTGTGCCAGCCTTATGACATACAGCAGGGTGCATCAGGTCACAGGGGTGCTTGAGCCACGGCAGGGGCTGCAACATCCTCTTTTTTGTGATTTTGTAAGCCCCGCTGTGGACGCAGCAAGGGGCTCCACTTAGACCAGCCAGGAGGTGGTCTAAGTGACATGTGCACCAATGCCACATGCTGTGGTGAAAAGGGATGGGGGTCTGACACTGGGCTGCCAGGGCAGAAGGAGCACGGCATGTGACATAGGGGGTGTCAGAGGGGCAGCTGACCATGACAGGGAGTGATGTGGCACCCAAAGGGGTGTGTTTGCTTTTGTATTTCTATGTGTAATGTATATCAGTTCCACTGTACTTATTAATGATGCTGTATGGAGGAGGGTCTCCCAGGGACAGAAAGTGCAGCTGCCAGGGCTGTTCCCACCAGGTGCCATGTCATGTTCTGTCCCTGCCCCCCCCAGTACAGCATCATTAATAGGTACATTACTTTGTGGTACTCCAGTAGGAACTGATAGGTGAGCATATCTTTCTGTGGCACATATACACTTTTTGTATGCCAAAACAGGCATGAACGGAAGAGGACACACAATCAACTACAGTTAGTACATAGACAACCAGAGAAGAAACAGATTTCTGAAATACCAACTACAAACAAGTGCTCTGTGAGCATGTTAGTTTTAAGTGAAAAGCAAGCCTGTTTTCACTTTTCAACAGCAGTAAACTGATGAGGAATGCTGAATTTTGAGTTTATTTGCAAAACGTGGCCAACCCCTTTTGTCATAATTACCACAGTCTGCACACCAGATTTTATGCATATTTCATGTTGTTGATGCAAGCTGCCGCACAGTGAAGATCAGTCCCAAAGACTAAAGCTGCAGAAGTTGTGACGGAATTATTTGCTCTTAATCCAAAAAGGCAAAAGGGGTAGATGAACTACCAAGCAGCCTTTTGAAATATGCTGCTCCGGTGATCAGAGATCCATGTAAATATATATTTCATGTCATTGGTCACTCATGACTTTTCATAGAAACATTAAAAAATGTAAGCAGAATGTAAGGAACACTGGTCCATCCAATGTGCTCTGCTTTACCCTATCCTACCCCAGGACCTTATGTCTATTCAGGATTATTGCCCTCACCTCCCTTCTTTCAGTAATTTGGCAAGAAGCTTTGGTGGTTCTGGCTGAGAGGACAAACCTGATGAATAATTATAAGTCTACTCAATTATTCATGAGGCAAACACCCACTCTGATTGGCTGATGTACTGGGCATTAATCATTTAGAAATGCATGGAACAGATCAGAGTGATGCCCATGTTTATAAAGTCTCTTTTTAGAAAATACATTTTCCCCTGTGTGTAACACAATTAGACTTATGATCTCAACAATTTCCTTTTGATTAATGACCAACTAGATGGGGTTGGCTCCTGGCTGTGCCACAGGCCACCCTTCCTCCCCAGCCAATCATTAATCAGCAGGAAGTAACTGGCTGTTTGGTCATTGTTGTTCAACTGTAGATCAAGGGAGTGCTTATGACCAGTCAGAGCGCTTCTTTCCTCTGTGCGTGTAACACTCTTATTCTGTGAAGAGTGCCTCACACGCAGCTGCCCTGGAAACAGGAAAGTGCGAGGCAGACTTTTAAAAAAATGAATGTATTACTGATCAAGCTTTATCAGTAACATATTAATACCACCACCGAGACCACTCAACATCTTTCAAAAAAGTTTACAAAATTAATTTAATTTTGTATGTGACTGCAGTTTTTAAATATTGATTTAGATTGGCCTGAAGCAGGATGTTGAAGTTTTGTACCGCTGTTTTTTTATGTACTGAATGACTAAATCTGTAACTATGTATTAAACAGGATTCGTCTGAAAAGAGGCTTTGTCCCAAGTTTGTAAAGCCTCTATACAAATAAATGATCTTTACTTGTTTACGCTTACAGTTATAAGAGTATTCTCTCTCTTACATTTTTAGGGTATCAGAACTTCTCACTTCAGCCCATGGTTCTCATATGATAGATCAGTAGAGTACTAGCAGCCAATCAGAACTCTTCCTAATGAATAGCATGAAGCACTCTTACAGCCGCAAGAGGGCTTCACACACGTCTAACTTCGATTCAAACAGCATTCTGCTGTTGCAACTTTATGATGAAGCTCGTTCTTGATTCCCACTCTCCAATAACTAGCAGATGTGAACACACTTCTGTTAGGTCAGTGTCCCTCACCCCCAAAGACACGGATAACAGCAATAGTATACATTAAGTATATCACTAAATGAAAAATTCTCCATGCTTACAAGCAGCACCCCCCACCCCCCGAGATGGGAACATGTTGAAATAAAATTTAAAAAAAGGACAAAACAGTGAGTGAACATGGCAGCAGTCTCAAAGGGGAAAAAGTGCCAGTGTTACCATAGTGAAGCCTGTAAGAAAGCAGGCAATATCACAGTGATCAGTAACTGCATCTGACAGGAAAACATCTGTGCCCCTTCCCCCGACAGACATCATGTAACACAAACTTAGCAGTCAGAAATAAAGTTATTTTCTGTCTCAAATATTACATATTGTTTTTATTTAAATAGTAAAACACAGTAACGTGAGTAGTACAGGTAAAAAAATGTCACAGTCAAGTGAATCACAGAACCAGTTGTCATAGCAACTGATCCATAGCAACAAGTGACTGGAAGAACGCAGCTCGTGCTGAGCTTAGTGACCCACTTCACAGTGTGACCCAAAGTCTTTACTCTGTTTTTCTGCTTGAATAACAGCAGACAGTCTCTTTGTGAGGGACACCCGCAGAGTTGATAAAGAGGTGAATAACCTTTAGTAATGATTAGTAAGCCTGACACAGTTTTGTGTCAGTGGTAGCTATTAATTTAACTACGTACTGATTTGTTGTTTTGTTTTGTTCTACACAATACAGGCTTGTGAAACCTGTCAGCAAAGTTAGCCACAGGAGTCAGCTTTGATCTATGTCTAAGTTTTGGAGAGGAGGTCTCTGAGGAGAAGCAAGAGGAAATCCAGTGAACTAGAGCAAGCAGCACTTTCTGCTGACAGTACAATGCCTGAGTCACATGTGACTGGCCAGTTTCCAGTATTAACTCCGCATATTACCGACCTTGAAAATCTTACAACCAAAAGAAGCACAAAATATCAAAACTGGGCAATAAAAATACTGAAAGAATGCTGTTCTAAAAAAAAAATCACTAGATTTTGAACATCTACTGGCCAAAGAACTGTCAGAACTGCTGTATAACTTGTATCTGTCAGTTTGACAGGCTGATAGTGTGATGCACAGGCATGGCAGCCTCATTAACATATACAGTGCTAAAACATCATTGATACTGCTAATGACCTGGCATTCAGACAGGCGAACCACTGCCTGAACTTACAGAGTAAAAAGGAGGCAGTATAGCGCAGTGGTTTAAGGCTCTGAGCTGCAAATCTGGAGACCTGGGTTTGAATCCCACAACCCCCACTTACATAGTGTGTGACCCTGAGCAAGTCACTTAACTTCCCTGTGCTCCTAGGTTGCACCTGTAAACAAGCTTTCAGCTTAGTGTGTCTCACCTGGTTAAACAATTGAGGAAAAAAAATGCGTCAGTTAATGGCCTCAACAAACCTGAACACATGGAATGGGCAAGGGAAGCCACTGACGCCGACCGCACTCAACATGGGCTAGCTGAGTCAGGGCACAGGTCCACCCAGCTACCACCTGGAGGGAAAAATTAATTCTGACTATGCCAACCACCCAGAGGTGGGTTTTTCCAGTGACACCCGGCCAGCAGGTGTTGGGGGAATTTAGGGGAAGGGGGCTCAGGCCAAATAGCCACTAGCCGGAACATACAAGGACAGGCATGTAGCTGACTCAAATGCAAACAAAACAAACTGTCATTAAGCACTCCTAAAATAACAGCACACTAAATATCTAAACTCTAAAAGCTAAAAAGATCTATAACGTTACCAAACTATTGCTGAGACTCTATATTCTGTGCTATAAATCAACCATGACACAAGCTTTGTAGTACTGTACTTTTAATTAAGCCATGACAAAAGTTTTGCATTTCTGTACTTTTAGCAAGTCACCTTTGCATGTGTCTATTGGGGAAAGAACAGGAACAGGTCAGGGAGATCTATTGCTGTCCAGGACATGAGGAACACCAAAGGATATAGGACTGAAGAACTCTTCCATGGAGGTGAAGATCATCGGCTGCAGGTCTCCAACAGACCACCCAGAGAGGACACCACTCCAGGAATGAGTCAGACGAACGTCATCCAGCCACAGTCCCTCTGTGGACTGCCAGGACACCAGGATGAACAGGTCAAAGCAAGACCCTACAAGGAACTGACAGGAACAAGACAACTGTATGGGAAAATGGGGCTGGGACACACTGGGACCACACGCAGGCAGGGGTGGTGGCACAATAGAACATTTGTTGTAAAACCTGGTGTTGGTAGCGGTTATTTCAGGCAAAGCTTTCTGTGCACTTGAAAAACACAGTTCAGGCAATAAAACACCATTTGTGGGCACAGCATTTTTGGTATTAAGGTGGTCTCTAGGGATGCACACCCACATTGGGCAACCACAGTTCACCATAGGAGCCCCAAAACTTCATACAGTTTCTTAAAGGCATTTTTGTTTCAGACAGTTCAACTCAGGGGGTATCTCTTTAAATTTGTTGCAACAGTGCCTTCATTAATATTCATTTGAAATATTTGTATAGCCTCTGTCCCTTCTCTCACTGTCTCAGTGGGTTGTTGCTGTACTCTGCCCCGGGCGGTTCCAGGGGCCGGGATTGCCCACCCCCACTGTCCTTGGCTCAACGTAGCCTTTCATTTTACACTGCCCCATGGGCGGTCTGTTACTGGGGCCTTACCTGCCCCCACGGTCACTGGCTCAATGGAGCCTTTTCCTCTCTCTGCCCCGTAGGCGGTACATTTCTAGGGCCTTACTTGGCCCAATGGCTGCTCCTTCTGCTGGCCTCTGAAAGCACCCAATGTTTATTTTTCTTTTAAAAACAAAAACAGGGCCTCTTTATTTTCTGGCAACCAGCACCTGACTGCAGTGCTGCCACTCACCCTGTCACCCTCATGGACTTTCTGGGATGGGACTGATGGAAGGGAGCATGGGAAGGCTTGAACCCACCTCTTCTCACAGGCCTCCTCGGATACTGCTGCCGCTGCTGACTGGAGGGGATGGCCTGGACCCACTGTCCCCCCTGACAGGACTACTACTGCTGCTGACCCAGGCCATTGATGGAGAGCCAGGAGGAGGAGAAGCTGACCTGCCGGTCAGGCTGGGACTAGGGAGGGATACAGGAACTTAAGGTAAGTCCTTCCCTACAGGCTCTGCACCTGCCGGCCGATTACTCCTTCTCACTTTTGCTGCTGCTACCTTAGCTGCTCCATCTGAAGACTGAATGGCTGTTGCCATTCCAACAGGCTGTGGATTCTGTTTTGGAATCCTCATGATCCCAGCCCTGCCTGCCTGTCCTCACAGCTGGGAGCACATGGAAGCAGGTTCCTGGCGTGAGGTAACTGAGGGGGGGGAGGGTTCTAACAGGCACTGCAGGCAGGGAAAAATGAATGAGCAACAAAATAATTATTTTAAAAACTCAAGCCCAGCTGGGACTTTGCGTTCTGAGGGGCACCTAAGCTGGGGCAAGTATAACCCTGGGGCAGAAAACAGGGGCACCTTCCTACCCTGGGCACTCCTAACCCTTAAATTAGCCCTGAAGCACCTGGATGCCCATTTCTGGAGGGCATCAGGAACTCTGTAGTACTACACACAAAAAACCATAAGCCAATCTGATCTTAAAATATTATACAGGGCTGGCACCCTCCGCTGAACCATACCTTTGAATATCTTGCTCAATGTGTGGTTTAAACTGCAGCTGTGCTTTTGCAGATGCAACACAGAAAACAATTGCTGATTTTTTAAAAATGGACCTCACTGCTCGGAGAGATTCTGATGGCAATGCATACATAACAAAAAAACTGCCAAACGAACTAAAAACCACCAAGGAGGTCTGCTTGATACATCTAATGTTTCTGATGTGCAGTTGTACACACTGCCCTCATCGCCCAACTGCCCAGTGCATGGCTTTATGTTTTACCTGAGCAGACTACAGCCAGAACAAAATCAACTGTTTCAAAAGCCGAGAAATGCAGGATTGGATGTTAACGTATGGTTTAGCAAAAACCCTTCCAATCAATGTTACACTCGTTCCTTGATGCACACAATTCTGAACGTGGCTGGCAGGCCACCATATGTACCAATCAATGTATAAGAGCAACCTGGTGTTAGCAGCTTTCCGATGTTGCTGACCGACACATAATCAACATTTGTTGTCATAAAAGTGAGCTGAGCCTAAAGTATTGCAATCTCTATACTGATGAGTCCCAGAAAAAAAAAAAAAAAATCAAGAGTTCAGCATTTTCAGTATCTGTCCCATGGAGATTGGTGCAGAATGATGTTTGTCAAGGCTCAGTGTGGGGACAGACTCTCTTTATGTTCATCATGTGCACAAGCGCAGATGAATATGTTGATATGAGAGTTGCTAGAGAGGGATGTGAGGGGTGTGAGTTCAATGGACAGCGGTGCTCTAGGTGCTGGACTGTGGCAGGCGAATCAGCAGGCAGTGCCCCAATGACACTGATTTTCTGAGAGGGGTGGTCTGGCAATTTTTTCAAAGGTCAGAGTTGATGCAGTAGCAGTGCAGCTCCATCCTTTGAAGCTCAGGCCTTCCCGCTGTCTTCCACAATGTTCTGTCTTCCCCGCTCCCTCCCAGCACCCCCTCAGCAAATGCAACCCTCCTGCTCCCTCTGACTGCATGCTGTTCTCCTCGCTCCTGCCCAAGCCACTGGCAGCCCCCGGTAACAAATAAAATCCTCCCACTCCCTTCCACTGTGAGTTGTTCATCCTGCACCCTCTGGTATCAAGTCATGCCAACGTCGGGGTGCCCAGTCCCAGTGTCAGCATGTCCCCCACCCCACTATTGTGGCACACTGGGAGTCCACCCAAGTGTGCCAAGTTATTTTTATTTTTTTATCATTTAAGCTTTGATGCCCACTCCTGGTGTCGGAGCCCACGCCACTTTCACTGCTGATATCGGGGTGCCCAATCCCCATGTCGGCCTTGTATCCCCCAATTCATGTGGCACACTGGGAGCCCACCCCAGTGTGCCTAAAATAATTTTGTTTTTGTTTACATCTGCAAAAAGATAACAGTCCCTTGTAGTGTCCCCAGCCCTCCCTCCCAATCCCTACCCTCCACTGAGCACCCAGTTTTCAGAATTTTGGACCCAAATTTTTAACATGGGGTTCTTGGGACCCCACCTCGTGAACATATCATTGTCATTTTGTTACTCAGTCCTGAAAGGTGATTTTGTGGTCACTGCATGGAATCATCTTTTGGGACCCGGTAACAAAAGCGACAGAACCCTGTTCATGAGGAGGGTCCCAAAGGCATGTTAAAATTTGATGAAAATTCGCCAGAAAATGCTCATGCTATGAGAGCATGTTGGCAGTTTCTATGCATGCTCGCATTTTAACAATTTTTAATATTTTCACTCTAGATTTTTAACATTGCCATTTTTTCATACCTCCTCATCAACAGTACAGCTGTCATTTTTCACATCCTGCCCAAAATGTGTGTTTGCACCTGTGACGCAGAATGGCGAGGTTGTTCTGCAAAATCACATTTCGGGATGAGTGAACAAAATGACAGTGGTACTCTTCATGACGTGGGTCCCAAAAAGGTGATCTTGAAATTTCATGAAACAATTCCAAAAAATGGCAGAGTTACATGTTCAACATTTTCTGCGCATGCGTGTAACTTTGATCATTTTCAATATTTTCACTCCAAATTTTCAGTATAGCCTTTTTATCTCGCCACCTCATGAACAGTACAGCTGTCATTTTTTCATCCTGCCCATAATGTGTTTTTGCACCTGTGGCCTGGAATTCCATTTTCTCATGGATTTGAAACTTTTCACCTACATGGTTCATGAGATGAGGTGATAAGAAAACTGTGCAACATTTGGGGTCAAAATATGAAATAATGACAAAGTTATGGCCAGGTGTTACAATTTCACTACGCTTGCTAGTAACTGTGGAACTCCCAAATATTTGCACATTTTTGTTTTAATTATTTGTACTCTTGCTCCATGGCCCTCTCTATCTGGAGGTAGTCCCAATCCCGTCCCCCAACATCCACCAGCTGACGCTGACCCATTACCCCCAAGACCAGATCCAGTACAGGGGTCTGTGCCATGACCGTTTGGGGGCAGGGCCTGTGAGCTCCCTCCATCATCCGCCGTGAGATTTTTTCCTTCTGGTTTCTCCCTTTGAGGACCAGAGTGTGCTCAGACACCAGCGACAGTGCTGCTCACGCTCCCGTGTGTGCACCCCATCAGGCATCTACCCCGCCTCTGATCCGATGTCTGTAGCATCGGTGTGCCAGCCCCTAGCCGCCGCTAAGGGTCAGGCATACACCAACAACTGGTCGCCCCTCTCCGGAAGAAAGAGAGCTATCCCTGGGATGCTCGATACTCCTCCCCTGCCAACTCCAGTAGCCCGTGCTCCTTTCTAAGCATGGGTTGCCAGCATGGCACAAGGTGTGGCATCCAGTACCTCAACCCTCAGCATCAGCGGGGCTGGCAATGCACCCCACATTTTCAACTTAGCCTTCTTATTACCTGAGCTACTGTATTCAAATGTTATCCAAAATATGACAGCTTGTCAAAACATAGTTTAGCCGGGGTTTTGGCTTCAATGTATTTCAATGGTGTTTTCACCTCACCCCCTCAGATAAATGACACCAGTGCACATGACAAACATTCAGCATTGACAAATGCTTTTTTTCTTTATGAAGGAATGATTTTAGTCATTTATTGCAGGGTGTTGGTGTGTATTTGTCAACTGGTGATTCGTAATAGTGTCCTCCAGCATTCACTGAAATTACTGCACTTTTTGTAGAAAAAGTCCTCTGTCTCCGAAACTGCTATCAGTGCTCCACAATGCTCTGAACTGGTGGACCAGTGCTTGGAAAAAGAATGCTTTTTAAATTCATTGTGCTCGCAAGCATAGACAAACTTGTTGATATGAGAGTTGCTATAGAGGGGGTGTGAGGGGGGTGCATCCACTGGAGAGCTCTGTTCAAGGGGCAGGTCTATGGCAGGTGAATCAGGAGGCAGGCTGCTGAAGACACACTTTCTAGTTTTCAGGTGAAGTTGGCAAAGATTTCAAAGGACAGAGCTGAACCAGTAGTGACACGGCTCATCCTTTGATATTTACATAATACCCATTCCCTGTCATCTGCTGAGAGCTGTTGCAAAGTGCCTTCTGTATATGTTCCTATATCAACATCACACTTCTGAATTTATCTGTCTCTCTCTCTCTCTCTCTTTCTTTCTGTCTGTCTGTCATCTCCATTCCCCCTTGGGCTGCCCCCCAAAAAAGCCACAGGCAGCAGAGTGCGGTATTGTGGCAGCAGGAGAGTAGGAGAGCACAAGTGAAGAAGATGATCCCCAGCAGTATCCCAGCAGTCAAACTGTGAAATAAAAGGCCTCTTGTACAGTTTCAAATAAGAGTCATCCTGTGAAGTTAGCAATGTAACTGTGCCTGTACAGTAAGTGAAATAGTTTAATATTAGCTAGGGATGGCAGAACAACAGAAAACAGCTTGCCACTGTGCCGTGGTCCTACTACGTAGTCATTACTGTATTGGGGCTTTTACAGAATTAGATTAAGTTTCAACTTAACTCCTCCACCCTGTACTGATGGGATCTAGCAAGTGATATGCAGGCAGCCCTCAGAAGAAAATAAAACCCTCCCGCTCTCTTCCACTGTATGCTGTACTCCACACACCCTCCCATACCTGTTTCCGTGCCGACATCGGGGTGCCCAATCCCCATATCGGCATGGCCCACCCAACTATTATGGCGGACTGGGAGCCCACCCCATTGGGCCAAGTTATTTTTTTAGTTTTCCAACATCGGGATGCCCACTCCCGGTATCGGATGTCTCCCTTCCCCCAAGCCACTTTCGCTGTCGACATCGGTATGCTCAATCCCTGTGTTGGCCTTATGTATCCTCCTCAACTCACGTGGCACACTGGAAGCCCACCCCTGTGTACCCAAAAGTGAAAAAAAAATAACCTGTAAATAAAGAAAACAGTCCCCCACAGTCTTTTTTTGTTTTGTTTACCTGTAGAAAAGAAAAAGGTCCATCTTTGTCTCCCCAGTCCTCCCTCCCCATTCCCACCCTCCCACTATACACCAACCTCCTCTTACCCCCCATTACCCCATACTTACTTCCAGAGGTTAGCACTGTCATCTTCTCTGGACCAGGGGCACATCTGCACTCCTCAAAGCCGACCAGCAAACTGAAGAATTAAAGATAAGTGCGTATAATGGGAGTCAATGGGGGGGTGTTCAACATAGGTGATATCTCAGACATTTTTAGGAATTTTGTCCTCAAATTTTCAATATTGGGTTCTTGGGACCCCTCCTCATGAACACTGTCACTATCATTTCATTATTCAGTCCCAAAACATGATTTTGCAGTCACTGCGTGGAATCATCTATCACAACCGATTAATGAAACAACAATGCCACCATTCACGGGGAGGGGTCCCAAAAAGCCCATGTTGCAGATTTGGTTAAAAATGTTCCAAAAAATGACCTCATTATGAGTGTGCATTGTGCAGTTTTTACACATGCTCATAACTTTGCCAATTTGTAATATCTTCACTCCAAATTTTCAACACTGCCATTTGTTCACACCTCCTTATGAACAGTATAGCTGTCATTTTTCACATCCTACCCAAAACATGTTTTCGCACCTGTGTTGCAGAATGTCACAGTCTCTCTGTGAAATCACTTTTCCAGAAGAGTGAACAAAATTAAAATGGCACTCCTCATGAGGTGGGGTCCCAAAAAGGCCATGTTGAAAATTTGTTGAAACAGCTCCAAACAAGCATTTGTCAATGCCGAATGTTGCTTGCTTATATGTGCTGTTTAGGTATTAGGAAGTGATAGTACCATGCCTAAGAACTGTGATGTGCCCCCACCCCAGGACATCCACAGTGTCTTTCTGTTCAGTATTCACAGAAGAGGGGGAGGAGAAAGGGCCACAGCAGTACAGCAGTTGCCAAGGCAGTGAAGAGGTGGAGAATAGTCCATTCACAGGCAAAAGTATCCTGCAGGAGATGACTAAATTGAAGATGGACAAAGCAATGGGACCAGATGGCATACACCCAAGGATATTAAGAGAACTGTGAAGGGAGATAGCAGTACCTCTGGCAGCCATGTTCACTGAGTCATTCAAGACAGAGGTGGTACCAGAGAATTGAAGGAGGGAACATGTGGTCCCTCTACACAAATCCAGCAGCAGGGAGGAGGCAGGGAACTATAGGCCGGTCAGCCTCACCTCAGTAGTGGGGAAGATCATGGAGATATAGCTTAAGGAAAGGATAGTGGAGCATCTAGAAGCCTTCGGAGCCTAGGACCATAGGCAACATGGATTCACAGTGGGGAGGTCATGTAAGACAAATCTGGTTGATCTCTTTGACTTGGTGACAAAGGAAGTAAATCAGGGTGGGGCTGTGGACAACACCTATCTTGATTTCAGCAAAGCATTTGACACTGTCCCACATAGGAGGCTGATACACTAGCTAGCTAGGCTGGGCATGGGGGAAAGGGTGGTGAACTGGGTTAGAAACTGGCTAACAGATAGGAGGCAGAGAGTGGTGGTAAATGGGGTGCAGTCTGGGGAGAGGGGGTGACCAGTGGGGTGTCGCAGGGATCGGTTCTGGGGCCAGTCCTGTTCAATGTCTTCATTAGTGACATTGCAGAAGGGCTGAAGGGAAATGTCTGCCTGTTTGCAGATGACACCAAGATCTGTAACACAGTGAATACCCCAGAGAGGTTGGAGAAAATGAGGAGAGACCTGGGGAAGCTTGAAAAATGGTCTGAGGACTGGCAACTGAAGTTATGCACCTGGGACATAGAAATCCTGAGGATGGCTACAGGATGGGGGGAGGGGAGTTGCTGACAGTCGCAAAGAAGAAAAGGGACCTGGGGAAGTTCTTATTTCAGATGACCTGAAAATGTCAAAGTGCTAAGGCAGCTGGGAGGGCCAGTGACTTGCTAGGGTGCATAGGCAGGGGTATCACCAGCATAAGGAGGGTGGTGGTGATGCCATTATATAAAACCATGGTCAGGCTTCACATGGAGTACTGTGTGCAGTCCTGGAGGTTGCACCTTCGTAAGGATATTAACAGGCTGGAGATGGTTCAGAGAAGGGCAAATAAGATGGTACAGAGCTTACAACACAAGACTTATGAGGAGAAATTATGGGACCTCAATATGTACTCACTGGACAAGAGATGGGAAGGAGGGGATATGATAGAAACATTCAAGTACCTCAAGGGTATAAACAAGGTGCAGGGGGGAGACATTTTCCAATACAGGAGCACAAGAACGAAGGAGCATGACATGAAATTGGAAGGTGGGAGGTTGAGGGAATGTGAGGAAGTTCTTCTTCACAGAGAGGGTGGTGGACATGTGGAATGGTCTGCCTCAGGAGATGGTGGGAGTGAGCACTGTGGATGGATTTAAGCATGCTTAGGACAGGCATAGGGGAACCAGAGGTACAGCAGTGAGTTGGTCAGAAGCAGTAATCCAGTACAAGGGCTTACAGGCAGACTAGATGGGCCAGGCAGTTCTTATCTGCTGACATTTTCTATGTTTTTATGTCTGTGTCTCTTTCTCTTATGAATTAGACAGAGAGAGACACACAAACATATGGCGCTTGCATGTGCTGTTCACCACTATGTCCTCCCTAAGACACTACCATCCACAGACACACAGAGAGAGGATACAGCACACATTGTCTCTTCAAGGCTGCTCCCCCAGTGTCTGTCTCTCTCTCTCTCTCTCCTCCTCTCTCACTATTACTTTCCCTGTCTAGCTTTCTCTGTGTCACACTCTTTCTAAGCACCGAGCTCCGTGGAGGGGGGTGTTGGCAGAATGGGACACACAGAACTTGTTGTATGGGAGGTGGGAAAGCAGCACAGAGGTTCCCAAAGAAAAAGGCACTGAGAGAGACAGAGAGAGAGAGAGAGAGAAAGAGGGAGGGGGAGAGAGAGAGCAAGAGAGAGACACAGCAAATACACATGTCTGTCCTGCACACAAACTGCAGCACTGTCCTGTACTAGGGAGCAAGGGGAGGCCACAGACAACAATATCCCAATGTTTTTTCTCTTGCTGTCTCACAGGACATTTCAGCCATGGTGCAGGTGTGGAAGAGTGATGATGCTGTCTCTCACTCTTTCTATTGTCTGTGCATTGAGGGTGGGGAAAGGGCAATGGGGCAGCCACAGTTGGGAGGGGCGCCAGGAAAGGAAACTCTGGGTGGCCACTGTCACGCTTGCTCTCTCCTCTGCTCTCCTGTATTACAGCATGTCAGAGGGCTCTATACTGCTGATCATTGCTTCCACTGTTTCTGCGGACAGAGACAGAGACGGACAGATAGACATATGCAGCACATTGCCGCAACTTTGGTACCTACTGTCTCCCACTGCCTGTGTGTCTCTCACTCTCTCTGTCTTACACGCCAGACCGCATGGCCACTGTCACTCTCAACTACATCCTTGCCCACTCAGACTGCTGATTATCTGCAAACTGGACAGGGTAGTGGCAGGCGGAACACACACAGACACCCTGTCTCTGAGCTCGCAGGCTACTCAGCTGCCTCGCACGCCTCGCTGTCTTGCACTCTGTGGTGTTTCTGTATCCTCTAGGTACAACTGGATCTTAACCCAAGCACCATGCCAGGCACGTGGGTCAATATCCCAAAACTGACACTGCAGTGCAGCATGAGGGTGGGGTGCTGCACTCTCCTGAGGTGCCGTCTTTCGGATGAGATGTTAAACCGAGGTTCCATCTGCCTGTTCTAGTGGTAGTTCAGGTTGATGTTAAAGATCCCATGGCACTTCTCGAAAAGAGTAAGAGAATTTTTATTGGACGAAACTGCAATAAGACTCAAGAAAAAACATTTTTTAACATAACATAACATCACATCAAACATACTCTTCCCAAAGGAAAAACAGTTAACCCCTTACTATTTTCATACATGTAAAAAGAGAACTTATTTTAATATCATCACAAAACACCTTTAATGTAGTACAAACATCCCCCAATCTTCTTTTATACCCTGTGTGCTCTATCCCATACAATTTCTCTTATACTTACTAACTGCAGCTCCTAGTATACTACACGTACTAACTTAACCAAACTATTTTCCTACTCCCACAGTTTTAATCTCTGGGGTATTTCTTAACTTAGTCATTGACTTGTATCTCTTCCACTTCCTTAAAACCCATATTAAATATTTGTATTAGTTTTAAGAAATATCATCCCTTATAGATGCCTAAGAAACTGTTCCTTTTAACTAAAACTCCTTTGTACCTGTTCTCTAAACAACACATTTAATGTCTTGGTTCTGAAATAGGGGATATTCCGCCTCTCCCATTCAAACGCCCAAGTAAAGGGTCCAGAGAAAAAAGCATACAACAAGGGGCTCAAAGGGAACCCTTGTCTTACCCCTCGACAAATTTTACCATTTCCCCATTCTACCATTGACCAAAGGACTTGAAGAAGCCCCTTTATAGAGAATCATGATCCATTGAAGGAATGCATCAGGAATTCCATAACGTGACAGTACTTCAGTCATGATCCATTGAAGGAATGTATCAGGAATTCCATAACGTGACAGTACTTCAATCATGATCCATGGAAGGAATGTATCAGGAATTCCATAATGTGACAATATTTCATACAGATATTCATACGGAACTCCATCAGATGCCTTAGCTTGGTCAAGTGAGCTCAAATATCCCAAAGTGTCTGAGCAGTCAAAGACTTCTCTTATGGATTTCTCTAAGTCACCCATAGATCATTGAGGGATGACACATGCTTGACCAAGACAGATCACTACCAGTGCCACCTTTGTGAGTCTTTTACACAATATTTTACAAAGTATTTTCCAGTCTACATTGATAAGGCTTATTGGTCTCCAATTTGTATATCTAAACTGTCTCCTTCTTTATATAAAAATATTAATAAGTTGTCTGCCAATGCTGCTGGAAAAGGAACAGATCCCTCTGGTATATCATTGAAAATGACTACCATAAAATCAGTTAATGCATCCATGGTTTTCTTATAAAATTCCCTGGTAACCCATCTAGGCCAGGTAATACCCCATTTTGTACTTTAATAATGACCTCCTCCACTTCTCCCTTAGTTGTAGGGGACACTAACTGATTTTTGGCAGTGTGTAACAGGCCTGGGATATTTAATTGTTGGAGAAATTCAGTTACATTTACTGATTTTGGATCCTGTCTACCAAAGGATTGTTCTACATATTCTAGGACTGTATGTGCAATTTCTTCCCCTTTATGTACCACTAGTCCTGCATTTGTTCTAAGTTTGGCCATATATTTTGATTCTACCTGCCGTACGAAGCTATCATATGGGTTTATGTTTTGTGCATTACCCTGAGTTCCAAATTTTTGCTCAATAAGCAATGCTAGTGCTCTATCGTACTGGTAAATACAAAATCACACATGCCCCCACAATGCAAAGCATCATGGGCTGCATATACAAATCACCACAGAATGTTATGCTGGTCCAACTTTAAGCAGAATTGCATGGTGCCAAAAGGTCTCTCACACAGATTGCAAAGGGTGCTAACAGAAGACATAGACACGTGTTTCATCCTACCAGGACTCATCAGTATGCCTCGTCTGTTTGACACCCCAGTGGAATGGACCAGCTACCCCTAAGGCAGTGTGCCTGGGATATATTATGGTGAACCCATTAAAATAAAAAACTATTTAAAAGACAAAGAGCCTCTGTACGTAAACACTGAGGCAAGGGTTATCCCAAAGGGCATTTGGCTGGGAAGCCAAGTTTCAAGAAAATACAAAATCACACATGCCCCCACAATGCAAAGCATCATGGGCTGCAAATGCAAATCACCACTGAATGTTATGCTGGTCCAAATTTAAGCAGAATTGTATGGTGCCAAAAGACCTCTCACACAGATTGCAAAGGGTGCTAACAGAAGACATAGACACATGTTTCGTCCTACCAGGACTCATCAGTATGCCTCGTCTGTTTGACACCCCAGTGGAATGGACCAGCTACCCCTAAGGCAGTGTGCCTGGGATATATTGTGGTGAACCCATTAAAATAAAAACTATTTAAAAGACAAAGAAGCCTCTGTGCGTAAACACTGAGGCAGGTTACCCAAAGGGCATTTGGCTGGGAAGCCAAGTTTCAAGAAAATACAAAATTACACATGCCCCACAATGCAAAGCATCATGGGCTGCATATGCAAATCACCACAGAATGTTATGCTGGTCCAACTTTAAGCAGAATTGCATGGTGCCAAAGGCCTCTCACACAGATTGCAAAGGGTGCTAACAGAAGACATAGACACGTGTTTCATCCTACCAGGACTCATCAGTATGCCTCGTATGTTTGACACCCCAGTGGAATGGACCAGCTACCCCTAAGGCAGTGTGCCTGGGATATATTGTGGTGAATCCATTAAAATAAAAAACTATTTAAAAGACAAAGAGCCTCTGTGCGTAAACACTGAGGCAAGGGTTACCCCAAAGGGTATTTGGCTGGGAAGCCAAGTTTCAAGAAAATACAAAATCTTCTGTTAGCACCCTTTGCAATCTGTGTGAGAGGTGTACTTCTTCCTACCTCCACCCCCTAGAATTGCCTTATGACTGTCCCATGCATGCTTGAATTCCACCACTGTTTTTGACTCCACAAGCTCCTCTGGAAGGCCGTTCCATGCATCTACAACCTGCTCTGTGAAAAAATACTTCCTTAAATTACCTCTGAGCTGCCCCCCATCTTCAAATTGTGCCCCCTTGTTCTTGCACACCTCTTTTTTCGAAAGATGCTACCCTCTTGGACTTTGTTGATTCCCTTGAGGTACTTGAAAGTTTCTATCATGTCCCCCCTCTCCCTCTTTTCCTTGAGGCAATACATATTAAGCTCTTTAAGTCTCTCTTCATATGTCTTCAGGTGCAGACCCTGCACCATTTTAGTTGCCCTCCTCTGGACAGCTTCCATCCTGTCTATGTCTTTTCGGAGATTGGGTCTCCAGAACTGCATGCAGTACTCCAGATGGGGGTCTGACCAGCTGTCTGTACAGAGGGATAATAACTTCCTGTTTTCTACTGGTGATGCCTCTCCTTATGCATCCCAGTATCCCCCCAGCCCTCCTTGCTGCCCTTTCACATTGCTTGCCCACCTTTAGGTCATCTGCTATGACTACCCCCAGGTCCCTTTCCATTTTTTGTTGTTGTTAGTATATCACCCCCCATTGTGTACTCTTCCCCTGGGATTTTGTTTCCCAGGTGCATTACCTTGCACTTCTTAGCATTTAATCTAAGCTGCTATATATCTGACCATTTCTCTAACCTTGCCAAGTCCCTTCTCATCCTTTCCACTCCACCTTGTGTATCAACTCTGTTGCAGATCTTTGTGTCATCTGCAAAGAGACATACGTTTCCTTCCAGTCCCTATGCAATGTCACTTATAAAGACATTGAAGAGGACCGATCCTAATACTGAACCCTACGGTACCCCACTAGTAACCCCCCTTTCTTCAGAGTGGACTCCATTTACTATTACTCTCTGTGTCCTATTCTCCAGCCAATTCTTTACCCAGGCTGTCATCTTAGGACCCACTCCCAGGCTGGCTAACTTGCATATTAATCTTTTCTGTGGGACTGTGTCAAATGCCTTGCTAAAGTCTAGGTAGGCCATGTCCACAGCCCCTCCCTGATCTACTACTTTGGTCACCCAGTCAAAGAAATCTATTAGATTCATCTGACATGACCTTCCTGCTGTGAATCCATGCTGCCTTGGGTCCTGTGCCCCTCTGGCCTCTAAATACTCGATAGTTTTTCCTTCAGAAGTGATTCCATCATTTTCCCTATCACTGAGGTTAACCTAACAGGTCTGTAGTTTCCTGCTTCTGCCTTGCTCCCACTTTTGTGAAGGGGAATCACATCTGCTCTCCTCCAGTCCTCGGGTACTACCCCATCCTCCAATGATTTGTTAAAGAGGGTAGTCAGTGATGTCACTAGTTCTACCCTTAGTTCTTTTAGAATTCTGGGATGAATACCATCAGGCCCCATTGCTTTGTCCACCTTCAGTTTTAAGAGTTCTTTCAGAACCCTTTCTTCTGTAAATGGGCTGGTATCAACTTCAGTATCCAGAGTGTTTCTGTTTGTTTTAGGTACCTCCCTCTCTTCATGTGTAAATACTGAGCAAAATATTTGTTTAGTATCTCTGCCTTTTCACAGTCTCCCTCTGCCCACCCTCCCTCCACTTTATTAAGCCTCACTATCCCTCCCTTGGTCTTCCTTCGCCCCTGATGTACCTATAAAAGGTTTTATCCCCCTTCTTAACTGAGTTGGCTATCTTTTCCCCGGTTTGGGCCTTTGCTGTCTGAGGCCTGCCACCTTAGGGCATCAAGAATGGCCCTGATCTTGGATGGGGATAATTCCAATGGGTCCATATAATTTGTACGGGGCCTCTCAGGGGACACCCATGGTTGCCCTTTTGAATGCTTCACCCATCCCGCTGATTTTAAAGCGTCAGCCACATTTACCACTGTGATCAGAACATTGTCATCATAATCTGGTTGATTCAAAACTGGCACTGCTATATTTCCCCCATCTACAACAGCAATGGTACCTGGTAATACAATGTCTATATTTTGTTTTTTACTTCCTTCAGGTTCTACCATAACAAAATTTCCATTTTCAGTCCCTTCCGGGCCCGTCACATTTTTTATACTCACATTAGTTTCGGCCACAGTAAACAAAGCATTACTTTTCTGAATCGAGTGCAGCGCGTCCTCCTGCATCACATCCTTACTAGGACAGGACTTCTCCAAGATTGTAACCATCTCACTTGCGGTTGCATCTGTCCTTCTGGTTAGGGAAATCACAGTGGCTGAAAGGTCTTCCCCATTGTCTCCACTTCCATTACCTCATCTGTATCGTGTAGGTTGCCTGCTGTCCTCTCTTGTTTGCGGCGTTCTTCTTCAGCTAATAATGCCCTCAGATA
Source organism: Neoceratodus forsteri (assembly GCA_016271365.2). Taxonomy (NCBI): domain Eukaryota; kingdom Metazoa; phylum Chordata; order Ceratodontiformes; family Ceratodontidae; genus Neoceratodus; species Neoceratodus forsteri. The sequence continues at coordinate 1,317,969,055 of CM057454.1, forward strand.
CTCACTCCTGGACTGAAAACTTCTTCCAGTTTGCCAAGTCTTCATTGATTCTCACTGCATGGGAAACACATATACTGTTTTTTTTGTTTTCATGCCATAATATCCCTTGCTGGCTAAGCAATCTGCATCTGCAGTGTCTCCACTGGAGCTTTCTTTCCAATAATTGTTGCCTCTAGCTTTGTTAAAGTAGAGGAGGAGGCTATCTCCTCTGCTTCTTTAGCACACTCTTGTCTACTTCCTTCTGGATCCAAAGGCTCCTCCACCTTGGTCAAAGACCAGAATGTTAGGGGTTCCCTTACCTGTGAGAGTAGAGACATTTTTTATTGCAACAAACAATACATTACAACAGATTAAAGTGAAAAAAACAATAAAACATCAGCAAAAGTAATAAAATAGAAAATATAAAGTGCACTCAAGCAAAAAAGAAGAAATCTGTAACACAAAACCCAATCAAAACCCTAGGAAAAACAGTGTTTTACAATAATTTTTGCATGCAACCAAAAAATATCTCAATCATATAAACTACATGAAAAAAATAGTTTCACAGCCAAAGGATATGCTTCCACAAAATCCAAAATTTAGGGAAAGTAAGCAATGTTCTTTCAGAATCCCTCTGTCTCCAAGCCATATTCTCAACCTGTGAAATAACAGTGAAAGTTGGTACATTTAACTGTTGTAATGAAAATTGACAGCAAGCCTGCCAGAGAAAATATTTAATACCAGCAAATAACAAATTCAATGTACTAGGGTGATACTATGAAAAAACCCCTGAGTAATCCCCAAAATCAAAACCTCAAAGTTTACTAATGCCAAATCCCAATGCCACTTAGAAGCCTGTTCTTGCCAGAACTGTGTAGCACAAGAACAAGTGAAAAAGAAATGGACTACAGTTTCCTCTAGACCAGCACATTCCAAATGAATACATTGCCTTTCTGACAAGGGCTTATGTTTTAAATTCCCCTTAACCCCAAGTCTGCCATGACAGCAAAGCCACAGTATGTCCCACATTTGTACCGGAATTCTCTTATCTAATAATATATGCAGAGCAAAAGTCAATTTTGTTGGAATGCATCTGGGAAAATCCACCCGACAAGCAGAGTTTCTCCTCATAATGTCCCCATACAAACATTTATGAGAAAGTGTCATAACCTGCTCTTTCTTAATACCCCTTTGATTAAGTTTCCATATAGCAGGAACAGCAAAATCTGGAACTTCTAAAGTGACAGAGAACCTAGGTACAGTGTCTCCCCACCTCGGAAGAAAATTTCTAAACAGTACCTCTGTCCAAGCATCCCACTGATGTCTATTCAGGAGGCAGTATAGCGCAGTGGTCTAAGGCTCTGAGCTGCAAATCTAGTGACATCCAGCAGACCAGACCTGGGTTTGAATCCCACAGCTTCCACTTGCATACTGTGTGACCCTGAGCAAGTCACTTAGCCTCCTTGTGCTCCCAGGTCGCTCCTGTAAAAAAGCTTTCAGCTTAGTGTGCTATACCTGGTTAAAAACAACTAAAAAAAAAAAAAAATGTTCCCTGTTGTGGGAAGCAAGGTAGGGGAAAAAAAAGAAAACTAACAGGTGTTTCATTCCAAGTCCCCCTTTTTTCACAGGTAAATATGTGAAATCCCTTCTAACCGGATTAAGTCGGCTCCCCTAAATAATGGGAAAAAAACACTATATACTCTGGTGTCTAATGAGACAGAGAGGGGGAAGAACTACAGACATACAAATGCAAAGGAAGGATACATTTTGTCGCAATCAAAACTCTCTTTACATTTGATAAAGCCCAAGTTTCCCATAATTGTATTGTAAGTTCTCCAATTTTAATTCTGTCTAACCAATTCAGCAAAGCAATATCCCCATGGCCAAAAAAACACCCCAGAATTTTAATTGGCTCCTGAAATATAGAAATCCATCCAATATTGGAAGTGGGAATCCCTTCTCCAATATACACCGCTTTGCTTTTAATATAATTAATAGCTGCTCTTGAAATAGTGGCATATTTGTCCAATACTCGAATGGCTGCCTCCCCAGATTCAGCTCCAGGTACAATAAACACAATGTCATCAGCATAAACAGCTAATTTCTGAGGTTCCAAACCAGGGGAAAGGGACAACCCCTGAATAGTAACGTCATTTAGTATCTCCCAGATCACTGGATCCAGGACAAAGGTATATAACAGGGGACTAAGCGGACAGCCCTGTCTAACACCACTATGCAAAAATAAAGGTTCTCTTAATTCCCCATTCAGTGCAAGAAATATTTTAGCCCCTGTATAACATAGATTAATCCAAGTCCTAAAACAACTCAGCAAACCATAACATTCTAACACTTCCCAGAGAAACTGATGAGATACTCTGTCGAATGCCTTAGTCTGATCCAGGGCCAACAGATAACCTGAAAGATGCCGTTGTTTCCCAAACTCACAGACATCGTGTAAAAATTTCAAATTGTGCTGAATGTTTTATCCCGGGATTGAGCACGTTTGAACCGGGTGTATCAAAACAGAAGCTATTTTTTGTAATCTGTGACAAAGGATTGCTGAAAAAATGTTGTAATCTTTATTGAGTAAACTGATAGGCCTCCAATTTCTTATAACAGTTTTGTCACCCTTATTAAACAAAAAAAGTAAAATGTCACCTGAAAAAGCCTGAGGCAATACTCCTCTGTCTAAAATGTCATTGTATTCAATAGATATAATTTCACAAAAATCTTCCCAAAAAACTTATAAAATTAATTTGTCAAGCCGTCCACCCCTGGAGAAGCACCCAAGGTTAGCTTTGAAATTTATTGCCGAATTTCCTCTATTGAAATAGGTTTTTCCAAAGTATCAGCATCAGCCCTGTGAAAGACCTGGTAATACGCTAGAGAAAACATCCCCCCATCGAACCCCAGAAATATGACTAGTCCCTTTTAGTGCACTAAGAGAATTTCTAATCACCTGAAACATTCCTGTCTTTGAATTTAATACCACCCCTTCAGTATTCTGCAGACCCTCCATTAAAGTATTATCCAATCTAGATTTACAAGCTGCAAAAGGGTCAGCAGAAGGTGACTTTACAGTACCATACTGCATTTCAGCTTGTAGTGACACTGCCCGATCATATTGATAGCTTCTCGTATGCTGTTTTATCACATCTATCTGCAACTTCACCCTGACATCTGCAACATTTGACGAAGATGACAATCGATAAAACTGTTGTTGAAAATTCAGATACTGGATATGTTTTTTTTATTTTGTGTATACCGCCCCTGTGACATAAAGAAATCTCTAAAATCCTTTTTAGTGTCTGCCCACCATTGTGTCGTAGAGTCATATAACACCCGAACCGAGTTCCGGGCCGCTAGTAGGGATTTCAATTTTATCTGCACAACCTGATCTTGTAAAACCAAAGAATTAAATTTCCATCGAATTGGGGACCCTAGAAATCTGGGAGGAAATTGGGACATATTTAATGTACAGATTAAAACCACATGATCAGAAAATTCATATAATCGAATTATGAAAGTACGTGGAAATAAAAATTTTGACAAAAAGAAAAAATCAATTCTAGTGCGAAATGCACTGTACCTATAAGTAACTCCTTCATCGTTGTGAAGCATATGATATGCATCTTTCATAGCAGCTGTTTGTATAACCTTCAATAAAGCATGCAAATCACAATGAACTTTTGTCTGGACTGAATCCTTAAATCGAACATCCAGACCACAATTCATATCTCCTCCCCAAATAATTTGTTTTTTAGTAAAAAGATAGGGTTGGATAGCATGAAACAACTATATCCGTAAGGTCTTAACTTGGGGCGCATAAGTATTAATCAAACGGAGTGGAAAACCTTTATAGACGCAATCCAAAAGCAAAGCCCTCCCAGGGCGTATATCCTCAAGTCTAGATACCTGGACAGAGGTATGATTGAATAAAATACCTTGGCCATCGGCCGCATCTTCCCCGTATGACCAAAAAGTAGGCCCTGTAGTACATAATTTAGATGCCTGCCTTATATCAGTGAGGCAACTAAACCTGGTTTCCTGCAAAAAAATAATATCTGCTTGCAGCATAAGACAGAAATGTAAACAGGCTAAAATTCTTAATACTACAAATGTTTAAAGAAATGAGCTTAATTTCTGCTATGAAAGAAAGGAATTCATAGCAGGGCCTCAAAGATTAGGAGTATCTTTTTTCTTCCTTTTCTTCCCTTTTTTTCTTTCCTTCCAAAGGCCCCCCCACCCCCATCTGCCTCACAATCCATGTCAGAGACAAGGCCTTGTCAATGGGAAGTTCGGATGGCTGAATCAAACTCTGACTAGAAGCTCTAGTCACTCGTTTAGTAGGGGGTATTTGAAACTCCGAGGTGGAGGGAAGTGTAGGCTTATCGGCCTGTATAAGAGGGAGTTCCCCTGAAAGGGAGGTTCCAGGAACCTCAACCAAGGAAGTCCTAGTATTTTTTTCCTGGTTAGAATCTAGAGAAGTTGCTTCAGGGACAGTTTCTGGACTCTTTGTACCATTTGTGGAAGGAGTAGTGAATGGGGAAGATTCATTACCTGCCTGGGTTGGAGCAGGGCCTTGATCGGTGGTTGGAGCCTGATAGGAACCTGCATCTGATCTCTCTATGCCTAAATCTATCCTGTGCATTATTTATCAGATCTTCTTTATTTACCCCACCCTGCTTGTTCTGGCCTGCCCAAGGACACTGGTGATAAGCATGTCCCTGTTCATCACAGAGGTTACAACGAAAGACATTTCTGCAAGTATTGTTATCATGGTCAAAATCTCCACACAGAGCACATTTGATTTTGTCGCAGGCACTACTGAGGTGCCTCCTGCTATTACACTTATAACAAGCCTTAGGTTGTCTGGTATAAAAGCATACCCCTCTGTCTTTTCCAAGAAAAAAACTATTGGGGATATGCATCACCTCTGTTCCCACAATATGTAATTTCACTTTAAATTTACAGGTGCCTGTCCAAATCCCTTCCCCATCGATGACAGCTTCTGGAGGTCCTAGAACAGTGCACTTATGCTCCAACCAAAAAAGAATATCCCCCACATTTACCCCCTCATTCCTAAACATGATATGCACATTTTTATAAAGGGGTTTAGTGATTGGGATAGCCCAAATAGGCAACCAAAGAGGTTGAGTCTTATAGTTCTCATAACGATTCTAAAATGTATCTAAACCAGAGAAAGTTTTGAAGCTAATGTCAAACGTTTCTTATCCCCATATGTTAAGTAGAGCAAAAATGTCATTAGCATGAAAATCCGTTGAGTCTTTTAATAGTCTTCTGGCCACATAAAGCTTATCACGGTGTTCATCGAATCCCCCTCGGTAATGGAGGTGCACAGTGTTCCTACTGGGTGCCTGCTCTAACCTATTATTTTTAAATAGATCAGAAAATTGGGCCCCAGGGTGGTTTTGAGCTCGGGGGGGGGAGAACCTGGAGGAGAAGGTTGTGGTGCCTCCATAAATGTAACAGGATTAGTCAGTGCTTCTTCTCTCTCTAACATACAAGTATTTGTCTGACCTGATGCAGAGTCCTCAACTCGTTCAAGATTCTGCTGCATCTGCTCCGGAGTGAAAGTTTCCCACCTTGAATCAGGAAGCCATTTACCATTAACCAAAATCCAGCCTGCATCAGACAGAGCACCTTCTTTCGACCAGTCTGTGGTTGGAAAGGAAACCCTTCGGTCAGGTTGCTTCCGCATTCCTGGGCGTGCCTCGTCAGCCGGGTGATTCATGCAGACAGGATCTGTCAAAATCGGCTGCTCACAGCATTCCACAGAGACCAATACAGTATCAGAAACCGCCTGAGAAATAACGCTAGGTTCCATGTCATTCTGCGCAACTGAAGCAACGTGCAGCACAGGAGGCAGCTCGGAGGCTACCTACAGCTCAGGTATCAATAAATGAGAGTCTTCATTTAAAACAGCATCTCCCAATACTTGGCTTACGCCATGCTCCATGGAATCCATCTCCACATGAGAACCCGATGTGCTCACTCTCCAGTACTCGTAACATTACAGCTGAAACTTTCTCACGCTGAGCAGCGTCTGGGGAGTGTTGCTCCTTCACCGTTCCAAAGGCATCTGCCATGTTTCCCACAGCAGCCAAATTCCCCCTACCATCAGAGTAGAGGAATTTCCCCGGTGTCCTGGCCAAATTTCCCCCCATTCACTAAAAATACCACCAACAGCTTAATCTGGTTCAAAGTCAGTTGGCATTCATCTGCATCTCCCTCCCTTGGGTTGTGCCTGAAAATAGGCAGAATTTGTCTAGTGCACTTACCCGGTCAACAAAAACTAAACAAATAAACAACTTGTCACATGGACAAGAGATTGCCATACCATTGCCTAACATTGTCTCTGTTTCTTCTCCTCCATTGCCATCAGCGCTGATGTAGTGGAGGTCCTCCACTGGTCCTGCTGGGTGACACCCTGATGGCTGCCACCTTCTCCTTGATGCAGCGCTTGCCCATCCCTGTAGAGCGACAAAACCAGCACCACTCCAGACCTAAAGCTGTGAAAGGCTTTTATTCACAAACACTTAATGGAAGGCTCAATGCCTGCAACATACCGTCTGTAGCTCAGCAGCAATAAAAGCCCCAACTGGTTTCGCAACTAATGCGTCATCAGAGGGATAGTCCATTAACACAATGTAACTGATATAAATAGTAGTCTCTTAAAGAGATAGCATACATATAAAAAAAGCAAAGATTGCACAACAAAAAATGTGTGTGTGTGTGTCTGTGTGTGAACATACACATACATACATATACATATATATATATATATATATATATACAAAATCACACATGCCCCCACAATGCAAAGCATCATGGGCTGCATATACAAATCACCACAGAATGTTATGCTGGTCCAACTTTAAGCAGAATTGCATGGTGCTGAAAGGCCTCACACACAGTTTGCAAAGGGTGCTAACAGAAAACATAGACACGTGTTTTGTCCTACCAGGACTCATCAGTATGCCTCGTCTGTTTAGCACCCCAGTGGAATGGACCAGCTACCCTTAAGGCAGTGTGCCTTGGATATATTGTGCTGAACCCATTAAAATAAAAAACTATTTAAAAGACAAAGAACCTCTGTGCGCAAACACTGAGGCAAGGGTTACCCCAAAGGGCATTTGGCTGGGAAGCCAAGTTTCAAGAAAATACAAAATCACACATGCCCCCACAATGCAAAGCATCATGGGCTGCATATGCTTAAAGATCCAAAATGACTCCCTCTATTTAAGTTTCTCTTTTAGATTACCACCTCTCGGTCCAACCATAACCTTCTCAATGGCACAAAATTTAAAGGTGTGGCCAGTTTTCCCTGTCATCTTACAGTGACAAGCCAGTGCATTTAAAGGGTCCTCAGTCTGTATCGATCTTAAGTGTTCCCCAATCCTAACTTTGACAGGTCTTGTCGTCATTCCAACATAGAATGCGGAACACTCACAAGTTGCCAAATACACCAAATTATTCATGCTACTGTTAAAGAAACTTCTTATTTCATATTCTTTTGTATTATTAGCAGTAGCAAATGTCTTGGTTTTAAGGATAAAGGTGCAGAACTTACAACTACCACTTGAGAAATTACCATGTGGCAATGGTAGTAACCAATTGTCCCTAGGTAAAGAAGAAGTCACCTGTTCTTGATAACTGTGGACTAATCTATCCTTCAGATTATGTCCATGTTTGTATACCATTCTAGGTCTCTCTAGTACATTTGTTTTTATTAGAGGTTCAGATCTTAGAATACTCCAATTATCATTTAAGATTTGTTCTATATTCCTAGCATGTCTGGTATACTTCGTAGTGGAATTCATTCTACTGGTGTTCAGTGGCCCATTTTTCTTGATTTTAAGGAGTTCCTTCCTATCCTTTCCTAATGCATTGTCCAGAGCTTGATGTACTACATCACTTTTATAGCCCCTAGCCAAAAACCTGGTACACATCTCAGAAGCATTAATCAGAAAGTCAGAATCATTGCTGCAATTTCTACGAACTCTTAACATTTGGGCTGTGGGAATATTCTTCACTAGATGTTGTGGGTGGCAACTAGTGGCATGTAACAGCAAATTCCTGTCTGTGTCCTTCCTGTACAAGTTAGTGGTATAAGTACCATCTTCCTTTTTCATTATTATAAGATCCAAGAAGGGAACAGACACAGGATCACATTTCACAGTGAATTTTAAATTATCATTGCCTGTCTCCAAATGAGATACAAACTGATCAAGTTTACTGCTACTGCCATGCCACACCACAAACACATCATCTATATAATGATGCCATAAATCGATCTTATCCAAAAAAGGATTAGTTTGGTCATCATAAATATATTCCAGTTCCCACTTTCCCAAATACAGGTTTGCATAATTTGGAGCAAATGTTGTCCCCATTGCTGTTCCTTTAACCTGTAGATAGTATGTGTCCTGAAAAAGAAAGCTGTTTTTAGTAAGCACATGTTTTGCACATTCAAGAAGAAATTCCCTTTTCACAGCATTTAATTGTTGGTCAAGATCCAACCGATACCGTAATGCTTCTAGACCATCAACATGTGGAATATTGGTGTACAAAGAGCAGATGTCCATGGATACCAATAGCCAATCTACACCTGATTGCATCTCCTCCAGAACTTCCAATATATGTGTGGTATCCCTCACATAGGACCTTAGCTTAGGTACATAACTTCTAATATGTGAATCCACATATTGTGAAAGTGACTCTGTTAAAGACCCAATTCCTGTCACTATTGGTCGTCCAGGAGGATTATTACAATCTTTATGTATTTTCGGAAGAGTATAAATACTTGCTTTAATAGGTTGTTCAACAGTCAGAAAACACATTTTAGCATGCTCAATAATACCATTAGATTCAGCGTGAAATAGAAATGAATCTATCTCTATTTTGAATAAAAAAGTAGGATCACACAAAAGTTTTTTGTAAAATAATGTATCATTGAGTTGTCTCTTAATTTCTGCTGTATATAGTTCAGTGGACATCACCACAATATCACCACCTTTGTCCGCAGGTTTAATAACCTAATCTCTATTTTCCATCAGCGATTTTCAGAGTTAGTAACATTAACAAAAGTGGGTCTGTTGTCTCTATCTAGCATGTCCTTAAAGTCCTGCTCACAGGCACGCTCAAACACTCTAACTGTATCATTATAAGGTGGCAAAAAAGTAGATGGTGGCTTAAAAGGCCTTACCTCATGTCCATTAGTGTGAATGTTGTTACCTCGGTCCTCCAAAACTGGATTCCCACAACACATCTTGAGTTTTTCAAAATATGCTTTTAAATTAAGATTCCGAGTGAATCTATGTAGAGCTACATAAATGTCAAATGGTAAAGTATCCACTGTAGGTATGAAGGACTAACCCTTCTGTAAGATGGATATCTGTTCCTGTGTTAAATTCAAACCAGAAATGTTGATCACAATATTTTCAGGCTCTACCCCTATTTCTTCTTGCCATGAAACCTTCCTCCTATGTTTCTTTCCACCCCTCCTGGTCGATTATTTTGGGTGATCTGGGGTGAAGGGGTTATTTGTAGTTAACTTCTCAGTAATCGCACTTCCCTCTGTTGTTGTGGAAGTTGTTGTAAGGGATCCTGAAAGTGTACCTCTCATTGTTCGTTCTCCCTGTGTGTATCCGTTTGTTCTTCTCCCTCCTCTAAAAAAGGATCACTTTCAGAGTCGCTATTAGAGGTATATACTGGGGAATGACTGCGATTTTTGAGGCTAGATCGTGTTTGTGACTCAGAATGACATGATTGGTCTGAGGTGTATTGGTTATTTCTACCCCTCTTTGTGCCTCTGTTCTTTTTGCTATTCCAATCGAATACTCTATCTAGTAAATAGTTTTGCCTATCATGTTTGAATTTCTTCAATTTTGTTTGTTTGATTTTATTCTCTTCTCTTTGTACTGTTTCTTTAAGAGTTTTTTCAAAGGTTTTAAACTCTGGGTTCTCTTTGTAAGTCTTAACGATATCTTCTTTCTCCTTTATGCCTTTTTCTACTTCTGGTTGCTGTGAAAGATAGTTCTTAATGACCGTTTTTATTAATAAATTAGTACCCAGCTGTAAAGAAGTTTTCTAATCATTCATAAATATGTTCTATCCCAGTCATAGCCTGGTTTGTTCAAAACACGCAGTCCCCTAGGTGAACATCCCACCTTAAGGTATGCCTCTAGTGTAATCCTATACCAGTAATGTCTTCTTCCATGTATTAAAGCCCTCTGTAGTCCCGTAAATCCACTTTTGATATCTACAAAGTGTTCAGCTTCTGACCGAGATTCCAGAAGTGAACTTGTTTCATTCGTATCACTCACTGTTTCCAAGAATAGCTCCTCTTCACCCACAGTGTGAAAAACACTTGCTGCCAAGCTATCTGTATCTTCTCCAATCAGAACGTCTGTAAAATATATAGACATTCCTAATAGCGGTATCAAGAATCACCAAAGGAAAAAATAAGGAAAATGTACTAGTTGGCAGCTTATAATTTTACACAGAGTCTCCAACACTTGGCTAGAAGTATAGACAGTGAAAAAAGTTTTAACAATTAACTTTCACTTTACTTCGCTTTTCACTGCAGTATACACCGCATTAAATCCTTCACCTTGTTCTCTATGCAATGAGATATGTGAACATTCTTGATAGCACTGTAGAAAATCACCGAGGGAAAGTATAATGAAAGTATATCAATCACTTGCTTCCTATTTTGAATGAATCCCGTCTCCCACTAACAGATGGAAACAAACAAAAAAATAAATCACACAGTACTTGGCTCAAAGTGCAGATCGCAAATAAACTTTTACGAGAGACTCTCACCTCATATTTCTAAGCAGTGTAAACTGCAAAAACACCTCAATTAATAACGAGGGAATGTCCCAAGAAGCTGTATCAATCGCAAGTTTTAAGCTCTAGCAAGTCCCGTCTCCCATAGCAAAGGAGAAATATAAAGAAAACTCACACAGCATCGCACACAGTTTCTCCAGCACTTGGCTCAAAGTACAAACTGTGAAGAAAGCTTCACCAACTGATTTTCACTTTATTTTGCTTTTACAGCAGTATACACCACATTTAATTCTTCACCTCGTTTCCTATGAAGTAAGATATATAGCCATTCCTGATAGCACTGTAAAAAAATTCACTGAGGGAAGGTATAATAAAAGTGTTTCAATCACTTGCTTTCTGTTTAAATCAGTCCTGTCTCCCGCTAGCAGGTGGAGACGATCAAAAAATCACACAGTACTTGACTCTTTGGCTCATAGTGCAGTTCACAATGAAGCTTTTACAAAAGACTCTCATCTCTTATTTCCAGGCAGTATAAACCGCCAGAACACCTAAATCAATCAATAACGAAGGAATGTCTAGTCGTAAGTTTCAAGCTCTAATAAGTCCAGTCTCCCATTAACAAAGAAGAATTGTCGGGGCTTTTATTGCTGCTGAGCTACAGACGGTATGTTGCAGGCATTGAGCCTTCCATGAAGTGCTTGTGAATAAAAGCCTTTTACAGCTTTAAGTCTGGAGTGGTGCTGGTTTTGTCGCTCTACTTGGTTCACTTAATATAACCCGGCACACTCCTTTACAGCTGGAGCTGGTTTTGCTTCTGCTTGCCCATCCCCACCTTCTTGCAACACTCCTGGGCACTCCTCTGGTGTCTGCCATGGGCATTCACATAGGTGGCCACTATATCCCACCTGGCCGACCTCTCCTTTGTTGTACCCTTGGCACCACTCAGCAGGTCCTCCCTGTCAATGTAGGCCTCAAACAGAGCCTGCTGCTCCTCTTTAGTGAAATTGGGCCTGCGCTTGTGGGAAGGCCCATACTCCTCCTCTCCCTCAGCCTCGGACATTCTGCTACCTGTGGACAGTGACAGCACTGGAGGTCAGTGGCAGCATGGCACAATACAGTGCACCCTTGCAGTGTAGGCATGAGCCTCTCAATCCCAGCATTAGCATCCCCTTACCAAACAGGCTGCAATACCAGTCCATGACCTGTGCTGTGTCGTGGTACTTATAAGGCGCAAGGCATGCAAATGAGTCTGTGCACAGTGGTCATGATATGCTAATGCACCCTGTTGCACTGTGCATAGGGTCATGAAGTGAACTGCATATGGCAACTGAATATCATGTTATTGTGCTGAACTCAATCATGTTGCACTGGAGTAATCGTGTGACACATGTTCTGTGCATGCGCGGTGCGCAGGACTGCAGTGAGTATGTGTGCACACTGGTGCATTGGCCTATCACATGACCATCTGCATTGCATGATGTGAATACTGGCCCATGGCGCATCTACTCGTGATGTGCTATGCCGCATACCGCACAGGCCAGGATCATGCACGGCGCTGCACAGGGTCATGCCCTGTGCCATCAGGGTCACAGATGTGACCCCATGCACCTGCCAGGCCATGCTGCTGTGTGCATGCACTGTGCTGCGCAATACACCTTCACAGCACAAGCTAACCGCGCATCCACGTGCTGCACGGTCACACACAATGGTATGATATTGCGCAACATCCACATGCCACACTATGTGCATGCTGTGTAAGCCATAACACGTCCAACACTCGATTAGTAACGCAGCCATGCTGTGCACTGCTACCACTCACTGGGCAGTCAGTTGGTCTGATGTAGAGATGTGCAACCTCATTGCACTAGTTGAGCCCTTTGCACCCCAGCTGTTTGGGCAGGTCCCACTGCAGCAGGCATGGGGTGAGGTGTGAGCCCATGAGGCCATGGCCCTGGAGTGCCGCTCGGGGGATTCAGCATAGTGTGGAGCAGTGCAGGCACTGCTATGGTGACCTGGGCCACAGGGACTCAGAGAGGCTGTGATGGTTACAGGCACATGTGCAGTGTGGGGCTGTGCCACAGCCAGGTTAGTATGCGCATGTGTCGCTGCATGTCCTGCATGGCTGACATGTACAACACTGCTGTGCATGTTGCAGTCGTGCTGGCACCAGGGCTATGGGGTGAGCGATGTCCCGCCCTGCGCCATGCCGGCTGTGTGGTGGGGGGGGGGGGCTGTCTGTGCCTGACTGTTCACTCATGTCCACCTCTCTCATTTCCATCCCCACAACTAGAGGACTGCAGGAGGGCCAGGGCAGCTGCAGTCATGGTGCCAGGGTGCACTGATGGGTCGGCAGCTGGGTCAGCAGAACAGCGGCAGCCAGGTAGGCATGTTCACATTACTGTACTGTGCATGTGTGGGTCTCTGCTGGTTCGCAGGTTCCGGACATGGTCACCACAGCCATGTGTGGGCACAGCCATGGTGGGTGCAATGTCCAGTGGATGTGCCAGTGTTGCACTGTATGTGCTTGTACCATGACCATATCCACTCTGCCACCATGGGGGGTGGGTTGTGCACTCCACTGTGTGTGTGGCCACGAGTGCCTGTGGGCCACATTGTGTGCCTTGCATGTGCGCTGATGCGCCCACTGTGCGGCCCTGTGTGCCTGTCTGCACTGGTGTGGTGTGCTGTGTGGATGGCTGGTGCGGCCCTCCATGTGCGGTACCTTGATGGTTCATCCACTGCTGTGTGCTCCGCTATGCAGTGCACACTGTGGGTGGGCTGGGGCTCACTTGGGCATGTTGCTTATTGCCTGTTATGTCCCTTCTCCTAGGTCTGCCCAGGGTACGGCCACAGCGATGGACGGGCAGGGTGGTGAGGGCCCTGTGCAGCATACTGGTCCAGCAGCAGAGGATGGCATCATTGTTTGTGTGGCTGATCCGTGCAATGGTGGCAGTTCGGATGGAGATGCACCAGCTGGTGGCGACATTACATGGATGACCAGAGCCCCTTATCATTGGGGCGCAGCCCCTGTTTGCTCTGACCTTCCCCTGTTGCCCTGCTCATGCCCACATCCCATTGTATAGCCCCTGGGCCCTATATCCCACCTCCCGTGACCCTCTCCAGTCCCTTGTTTGCACTGTACATAGTTGCCCTGTTGGCCCAGTTCTATTTGTCACCAGTGTTATTAAAGCCTTTTCATTGCTACATCTCTGTGTCTGTGTTTCCTTTGCAGGTGATGTGTGGAGTCATGCTGCAGGTGTCTGCTGTGCTGTGCTTGGCCATGTCCCTGGTGTCCTGCTACTGTCCCCTTGGGCCACTGCGCATGTGTGCACCAGACATGTGTGCCATGTCCCTGTCCTGTGCGTGGCCCTGTGTGGTGTGTCTCACAGTGGTCTGTGACTGACCCTGCACCTTGTTCCCTTGTCTGCCTGCCCTGCCCTTCTGTCTGCCTGTCATGCTACCCAACTCCAGTGTGCCCCACGGTGCTGTGCCCTTCATTACTCTGGGAGGTGGCCTGTGTGCCCCTGGGTGGCCTGTGCATCCCTGTGTGTGCATCCTATCAGGCATCTTCCCAGCCTCTGACCTGATGTCTATAGTGTCAGTGTGTCAGCCCCCCAACCACTGCTAGGGGCCAGGTATGCACCAACAACTGCTCACTTCTCTCTCCCAGGAGAGGAAGCGCTGTCCCTGGGGCACTTGATCCTTCTCCTCCCCATTGGCCCGTGCTCATTCCCAAACATGGGTCACAGGTGTGGTGCAAGGTATGGCATCCAGCCCCTCTACCCTCAATGTCACGAGGTCGGCAATGCACCCCACATTTTCAAATTAGCCTTCTTATTACCCAAGCTACTATTTTCAAATGCTGTCCAAAATATGACAGCTTGCCAAAACACAGTTCAGGCAGGGTTTTTATGGCAACATATTTCAATGGGATTTTCAATTTAGTGGCATAACTTGGACATTTTTAATTATTTTTGCCCTAAATTTTCAACATACATTTTTGGGGACCCCACCTCATGAACCATGCAACTGGTGTTAGATCAGTCTGTCCTGAAAGGTGATTTTGCAGTCACTGCACAACATAACCTTTCTGGCAGGAGTACCAAAGTTTCTTCACCATTGTTCATGAGGTGGAGTCTTAAAAAGCCATGTTGAAAATTGGGTGTAAACATATTAAAGAACAAAGAAGTTATGCGTCTGCATTGAAATTTGCAAATGCAGGCTCTTAACTTTGGCAGTATTCAATATTTTGACCCCAAATTTCCAATATAGCCATTTCTTCACAGTACCCCCATCAATGCAGGCTTATAAACCTCCCCCCCCCCAAAAAAAATGACACCAGTGCACACAACGAACATTCGACATTGACAAATGCTTGTTTAATGTGATACAGTGCTGTGCTCCTATTGGGCAGAAGAGAGGGGAACAAAGGGTGACGAATGATCAGAGGAGACATAACAGTGGAGGTAGGAAGTCACATTTTTGTACTGGATGCTGAATCCTGATACTACATCAGCAGGGAGTTTACCTGCAAGGGGAGGTCACACAGACACTAACTGCAAGCTGCAGGAAGTAAGAAGTGTTCCATGATTGTGCTACAAAGTTTCGAGGCTAATTGAATACAAACAAGCAACCAGAATTACTTTTCTTTCAGAATGTCAGAATCTTAGCTCCAAATAAGGAAAGGTGAAATTGACAAATGCCAATTTTGTGGAATTTTAATGAAAAGCCATGAACATCTGTAACGTTTTGTGAAATATTATGGAATTTACTGACATTCTTTAATTGGTCATATAAAATGGGCAAAAAAAAATCTTGACTTCTGGCTGGCTGGAAGCCTTTCCCAGCCGTGTCCTTATCCAGACATAACTATTCAATGAGCATTACGTGTGCCAACCAAATCACAGCACAACATAAAATCAATCCTTGCCACCCTGCCCTCCCGCTGCCCTCAGCTCTGATGTGACTGAACCAGGCAGCACCACCAGGAGAGCACTTGCACAGTCCTTTAAATCTCTGCACCCTACCATCATTTTGTTGGCCCCCAAACAGTCTGTCACACATACATGAAACTGCACAATATAAGGTGATGAAAATCACCTCACAGCAAAACTGTTTGAAATGAAAGTGAATCTTGTGCTGCTTGATAACAAAACCTCACCGCAAGGAAGAAGAGTGAAGTTTGTGCCGCCAGCATGTCTTCCAACTAAAACAACAGACCCGCTGCTCTTTTGTACAGAAAATTTTAAAATAAATATATTGAAAATCTATACCAGATGTCCATGCTTGAACACTCAGCGAACAGCCCAATATGAAAAAAATGCAATTGTAGCAGTGGTAACAACAGCGGCTGACGGAAGTACCAAGATATCTCATCGGCAAGAATGCCAAGCTCCCCCACAGCGATGTCACAATACCAACGCAGGTATTGTGCCGCCTCTTGCATCACTGTTTTCTGTGGGGGGCTGCACCCTCCACACCCCCCATGCAGGGAGCTCTGCAACCCACCCCCCCCGGACTCTAGGATTCCAATTCCAGGTCGGAGTTGGTCTGGGGAAGGGGCGGAACACTGGGGGAAGGTAAAACACAGAAAAGGGACCATTACCGCGAATGTCACCGTAATGGTCTTTTTCTGTGTTTCGCCGTCGGGGTGTCGACCACTAGGGGTGATACGGCTGCGGACAAATGACATAATAGCTCCTAATCAAACCAGCCTCTCTCACTGGGGGGGGTGGGCTCTTAATGTTCCTTGGTACCAGAGACTAGACATCGGGTTTCTGACTGTGGGGGTGTTAATTACAGTGTATGGAGAAGTGGAGCATGACCACAGCAGTACCTGTCTATATGTGAGCTGGGGGGGGCGCAGTATATAACAGAGGTGGTATTCATAAACTCG
Organism: Neoceratodus forsteri; assembly: GCA_016271365.2. Classification (NCBI taxonomy): domain Eukaryota; kingdom Metazoa; phylum Chordata; order Ceratodontiformes; family Ceratodontidae; genus Neoceratodus; species Neoceratodus forsteri. The sequence goes on from CM057454.1 coordinate 1,317,985,745, forward strand.
TCAAAGTAAAACTAAAAACAAAACCTTGCTTTTACAAAATATAGAATGAAAACTCACAAACTGTTACAACAGTCAACTTGAATTAAAAAAAAGTTAAAAGTTCATTTATTACGTTACTACATAAAGTATTCCTTGATACGTCATTCTACTTTTAATAGAAATGACTGACAACAGACTATTTTTTTCTCAAAACACTAAAAATATGCAGTTTTAAAGGTAAAAAAAGTTCAAACTTTACTCTGTCTTCTGTGTGATTCAGTACCCATTTTATAAGTGCAATAACACACAACAAGGTGGTGTGGGTTATGTCCTGTTAAGAGCACACTCAGGTGCATAAGGCACTCGGCAGAAGCGCCTCATGCCTTATAACAAACCTAGGTGTGCTCTTATCAGGACATGACCCACACTTCGTTGTGTGTTATTTCTTGCATAACTCAGTCAGTGCTATAGTTAGAGATCTGAAATGTCCATACTGGTGGCAGTGGCCACAAAGGCCATAACTCAGAAGCAGCTCCATCCTGTTCTCCCCACCAAAATAGGAAGGCTGGATAATTGTAAGCAGCTATTGTTAATGGAATGGATGACTGCCACCTTTAGGCATACCACAGACAAAGAGCAGGTGAGCTGTCTCCCATACTTCTCCTATACTTAAAAAAGTTCCAAGAAGTCAGTTCTAGACCAATTAGCTGAATTGCCATGTTGTTTGTAACCTGCATGAACCTAAATGAATATTCTCACTTTCCTTTCTCTGGCTCTGTCATAATCTCTATTAACCTATTGCCTGCAACGATGGGTTTGCAACACCCCATGGAGTCCATCACTGGGTGAGGGGGGTCAGTTCTTCATCTTTCTCTTCTACGGGACAAAATGTTTTTCTTTTATTCCTTTTTTTCCCCCTTTCTCTGTTTTTTTCTCAGGGTACCTGCTGCCAAGGCTTGTGTAGTAGTAAAATATTTTATTCACATGAATCTGGATTGGCTTGATTGAGTTTACAGCTCATTTACAATGAGGTCCATAGCTTTGTATAACAGTGTTACAATGTTCCAAATACACACATATGTAATACATTTAAATAATTTATTTAGTAAATTTTGTTGACCCGTTAAGCCCACTGGGCCTAGAAGTCCCTTTTTCAGGGGCAACCGGGGGAGGGGGGATACAGATGGTAACCAACTGAAATTGAACCAGATTGAGCTGTTGGTGGTATTTTTAGTGAATGGGGGAAATTTGGCCAGGACACCAGGGAAATTCCCCTACTCTATCGGCAGTGGGCTCTGTGGAGCCGGCTGAGTGTGTGCGCGATCTTCAGATGGATGCAGACAGTGGTGGCGATGAAATGGCTGAGTCAGAACCTGCAGATCGATTGTGAGGGGAGTGGTGCGGCTGGAATGCACGGTGGCCAGTGTAGCGTACCAACACCCTTGCGGCAGGTGGTCTCATCCAATGGTGCGGAGGTCATTGGTAGTTCGCTTTTTCATGACGACCCGAGATTTCGGTTTTCGCCTGTTGTTGCTTCTACTACCTTGCCCATCGGCGGTGATTTACCGGAAGATGGGGTTCCCCTTTCTCCTCAATCTTTGGATGTTCATAGTCATCTTGAGTTGAAATGACGACTTCTACAGGACGCTATGGCTGACATTCAGAAGGCACAGTTACTAGCTGAAGACGACTTCCAGAAACGGAAAAGGCCTGAGGCCGACTCTCCCTCCGGTCTCCCAGGTATGAGCTCCATGGTGCTTAAGTCTCAACTCCCCTTTGTTTCTCGGGAACGTTTTTCTCCGCCCCAGAATCCAAGTTCTAACCCTGGTTTAGGCACTACTTCCTGGTCTGCTCAGAAGGCACTTGTTGATGCGGGTTGGATACAATTGGATTCAGGTGACTGGATCACTGACCCTGCCATTCCACTTCCTGGGGTATCTGGGGTGGGTGGGAATCAGCTGCCTTTTGGCGCTCGACAAGGGGATGTTGTGGTACCACAATTGGAAGGTGCTGTGGTGGTCCCTGTTTCGCACTTCACTGACTTGGAAGTACTTCCTGTTGCAGTTTCCTCTGTCTCTCCTGTTATTGCTGAGGATTCTGCTCCTCCTGTCCAACAAGCTGATGTGACTGCTCCTGATAGTATCCTGTTTTCACCACTTTTCGCAGCAGATCCTGTTGAGATTCAGGTTGTTTCTGCTCCTCCTGTACAAAATTCTGACCTTGACAAAGAACTCCCTCATGCTCCTGATATTTATTTATTTATTTTATTTAGTTTTTGTTGACCAGGTAAGTGCACTAGACAAATCCTGCCTATTTTCAGGCACGACCCGGTGGAGGGGGATACAGATGAATGGCAACTGACTTTGAACCAGATTAAGCTGTTGGTGGTATTTTTCAGTGTATTGTGGACCAACCCCATTTAAATGCACCACAAAGTGACCTTTGCTAGTCTTTCAGAAACCTGTTACGCTAGCTAAGCGTAGAAATGCTGTTAGGTTACGGTTTTAGGTTCTACTGAGCATATGCTGGACCGGTTTTATGTTGGGAAGGTTCTGATCAAACAGTTATTGGATTTTTCTCCCGCTGAAGTCTATGCTTTAATACATACACCTGGGGACAGTACTTTTGATGTTAGCTTTCGTCCTCCTGATTTGCTAAATCGTTTCTGGATGAAATATGCTTTGCTTAAAACGAATCCAACTTGGTCTCATTTTCAGGCCATCCCCCTTACTAGAAACACAGAAACATAGAATTTGTCGGCAGATAAGGACTGCTTGGCCCACCTAGTCTGCCCATTTTTCTACCTAACAGATAAGCTGCAGATCCTAGTTAACCAACAGCTTACTTCCTCTACCTGCCCCTAGGACTGCCTTATGCCTGTCCCATGCATTCTTGAAGTCCCCCCCTGTTCTTGACTCCAGGACCTCCTCAGGGAGGCTGTTCCATGCATCCACAACCCTCTCAGTGAAAAAATACTTCCTCACATTATCCCTGAGCGTCGCCCTCTATCTTCAAATTGTGCCTCCTTGTTCTAGCACATCTCTTTTTCTGGAAGATGCTACCCTCTTGGACTTTGTTAATTCCCTTGAGGTACTTGAAAGTTTCTATCATGTCCCCCGTCTCCCTTCTTTCCTCAAGAGTATACATATTAAGCTCCTTTAGTCTTTCTTCGTATGTCTTCTGGTGCAGGCCCTGCACCATTTTGGTTGCCCTCCTTTGGACAGTCTCCACTCTGTCTATGTCTTTGCGGAGATGGGGTCTCCAGAACTGCACACAGTACTCCAGATGGGGCCTCACCAACTGTCTATACAGAGGGATAAAAACTTCCTGTTTTCTACTATTGATGCCTCTTCCTATGCATCCCAGTATCCCCCCAGCCTTCCTTACTGCCTTCTCACATTGCTTGCCCACCTTTAGGTCATCTGATATAATTATCCCCAGGTCCCTTTCTATTTTTACTGTTGTCAATATCTCACCCCCCATTGTGTACGCTTCCCCTGGGTTTTTGTTTCCCATGTGCATTACCTTGCCCTTCTTTGCATTGAATCTGAGCTGCCATACATTTGACCATTCCTCCAACCTTGCCAAGTCCCTTCTCATCCTTTCAACTCCATCTTGTGTATCAACACTGTTGCAGATCTTTGTGTCATATGCAAAGAGACATATTTTTCCTTCCAGTTCCTCTGCAATGTCACTTATAAAGACATTAAAAAGGACCGGTCCCAGTACTGAACCCTGCGGGACCCCGCTAGTAACCCTCCTTTCTTCACTGTGTACTCCATTTACTACTACCCTTTGTGTCCTGTTGTCTAGTCAATTTTTTATCCAGGCTACCACCTTGGGACCCATTCCAAGGCTGGCTATCTTGTATATTAATCTTTTGTGTGGGACTGTATCAAATACCTTGCTAAAATCTAGGTAGGCCATGTCCACAGCCCCTCCCTGGTCTACTACTTTGGTCACCCAGTCAAAGAAATCTATTAGATTCATCTGACATGACCTTCCCATCGTGAATCCATGCTGCCTTGGATCCTGTGCCCCACTGGCCTCTAGGTACTCAACAATTCTTTCCTTCAGAAGTGATTCCATCATTTTCCCTACCACTGAGGTCAAACTAACTGGTCTGTAGTTTCCTGCCTCTGTCCTGCTCCCACTTTTGTGAAGAGGAATCACATCTGCCCTCCTCCAGTCCTCGGGTACCACCCCATCCTCCCATGATTTGTTAAAGAGAGTAGTCAGCAATGTCACTAGTTCTACCTTAATTTTTTAGAATTCTTGGGTGAACCCATCAGGCCCCATTGCTTTGTCCACCTTCAATTTTATTAGTTCTTTCAGAACCCTTTCTTCTGTAAATGGACTGGTATCGACCCCCATCTTCAGAGTGTTTCTCTTGTTTGGTTTAGGTAACTCCCCCTCCTCTTCCTTTGTGAATACTGAGCAGAAATATTCGTTCAGTATCCCTGCTTTTCACTGTCACCCTCTACCCACATTCCTCCCTTTATTAAGCTTCAGTATCCCTCCTTTGGTCTTTCTTGCCCTAATGTACCTATAAAGGTCTTATCCCACTTCTTAACAGAATTGGCTATCCTTTCCTCGGTTTGGGCCTTTGCTATTCTGACTGCCTTCCCAACCTCTTTCTGCTTTAATTGATAAAGTTCTCTGTCCTGCTCCTTCTGTGTTTCCTTATATTTCCTGAATGCTGTCCTTTCTCCTTAACCTTCCCTGCCACCTCTTTTGTGAACCATAGCTGTTTTTCCTTCGTTGTGTTTTATTGATTTGTTTTACACAAAGGCTTGTTGCCTCTGTGATGGCTGTTTTGATCACTCCCCATTGTTCCTCCACCCCTCCTTCTTGCCTGTTTGCTAGTGCTTTTCTGAGGCACTCTCTCATTTTCCCAAAGTCATCCCTCCTAAAGTCTAGTACTCTTGCTTTTGTATGGCTTGATTGTATGGCTGTGTTTATCGTGAACCACACTGTTTGGTGGTCGCTTGTTCCCAGATGGCTACCCACTTCTAAATCTGAGATTCTTTCTCCATCCCCATTTGAAAGTACCAGGTCTAAGATTGCTCCCTCCCGAGTGGGTTCCGATACTAGCTGTCTGAGGCATGCCCCCTGTAGGGCATCAAGAATGACCCTGCTCTTGGATGTGCCTGCAACAAAGGTGCTCCAGTTAACATCTGGCATATTCAGGTCCCCCATCAACAATATCTCCCCTTTTTCTGCCATTCTAAGAAAGCCTTCTATCATTTCCTTGTCCATTCCCTCCCCTTGAGATGGGGGTCTGTATACAACCCCCATGCGGATTGTGGTGCCATTTCCTGTCTCCAGGGTGACCCAAAGCGCCTCATCTGCTACCTGTTTACTCTTTAGTTCTGTTGCTTTGATCCCTTCCTTTACATAGAGAGCTACTCCTCCTCCTCCTCTTTTACCCTCCCTGTCCCTCCTGTAGATTGTGTATCCTGGTATGTTGACATCCCAGTCATGGTTCTCTGTGTACCATGTTTCTGTGACTGCCACAATATCCAGGCAACCCTCTTCCATCAAGGCCACTAGTTCAGGAGCTTGTTACACAGACTCACGGCATTGGTACTGGCTACCTCCACTTTTTGATAGCCTTACCCTTTAGTCTCATTTCTGTTCTTACTGTCTTTGCCTTTTTTACATTTAAATCTGTTCTGCTCCCTAATAACTTCTGTACCTTGGTGTTTACCTCACTAATCACCATGTTTTGTGGGGAGGCTCAGATTTCCTGCTTCTTTCAGTGCCTCCCCTTGGCTAGTTTAAATGCTTGCCAATGAAGCATTTAAACCTCTCACCTAGGATTCTGGTTCCCCGGACAGATGCAGACCATCACACCAGTATAGGTCTGCATCCCTCCAGGTGGCTCCCAGTCCCCAATGAAGCCAAAACCCTGAGCTCCACACCAGTTTTCAACCACTCATTGAATTCCTGGTGAGAATGCCCTAGCATCTCCCTTGCCATAGACAGGCAGCACCTCGAGAAGGTTACCATGCGCTACTTGTCTAAGGCCCTTCCCAACTCTACAAACTCCTCTTGTACTGCTCTGATCCCATTCCTAGCCAGGTCATATGTCCCTAGGTGGACAATGACATCCAGCTCCCTCCCTCGTGCAGCTCCTCCCAGATCCTGAGATTAACTTCCTGTCCCTCAAGCTGTGGCGCCAGGAAGGCACCCTCCCTCCCTTCCTCCTCCATTTCTACCCCCTAATGATTGGGTCCCCACCAGGAGTTGTTTCTCCCTGTGGGGTCCCATGCCACCCTCCTTGGGTCTCCTTTGTGAAGGTTCCCAGCATCCTCCTTGGTCTCCACTGCAGGTGCCTCCATAAAGGAAACCACTATAACCACCAGAAGAGCGAATGAATGTGTAGAGGTACAGCTGGAGGGATGCAACTCTGTTCCATCACCCTCTCCCTCCTTGAGCCCACTATGGTCCAGCCTCTCCTCTTTCTTGGCAACCTCTGAGGTAGTGGCATTGGCCCTGGTGGTCCCTGGGTGGGGGAGGAGGTTTCACAAATCCTAGCCAGGTCAGCCTGGAGACGGGCAACCTCCTCTCTCAGACCAGAACAGTCCTAAAACAGTTTAAACAGTCCTTTAAAGTGATAACTGTTCTATTTTTGTAATGAAGGGGTGAACGTTGAGGATATTACTTACCTGGCTTGAGAAGAAATGTACTATACAGGGGAATCTGGAACTTATTCTGGATACTGAGGGTTTTGGGAATGGTGGTTGGCGTTATAAGGTGAATTTGTTGCAGAATGATGGGGGCCTGCAGCATTTGCCCAATTGTTTTTACTTGGGTAGGGATAAAGGTTTTATTTTTTACCCAGGTCAGCCCCGACATTGCTACAAATGTGGCTCACCCAGACATCTTAACAGAACCTGTGAAATTATTAGATGCGTTCAATGTGGTGAGCTAGGCCATGTCATGTCTGACTGCCATCATCCTCCTAAATGTTCCCTGTATGAGGCAGACCACTCATATATTGACTGCCCCTGGGCAGCCCAAAATAAGACGAATGGTGACTTTTGCATCCAGGATTTTTATATTAATACGGCCATTAAGGCTGTGATGCGGCAGAGACCACCACCCCTCCACCTCGGTCGGCCTCTGTCTCCTGTTTGTGTTGGACAGCCGGAGCTTCCGGCACCAGAAGTAGAGCCACCTGCTCCTTGCCCTAATACTATTCCAGCAGTTGACTCTGTTATCGACTGTTATTCAGCCGGAGGATTCTGATGTGGTTAAAGCATCTATGCCTCCACCTTTACCTCCTGATGGGGACTTTACACTGGTCTCTAATAGACGAGGTAGACTCCGATCTCGCACTAATGTATCACATATGCCTGTACAATCTCCTATTTCCCTTCAAAATGCATATCAGATACTTCAGGATGATGTCGGTACTGAATCTGAGTAGACCTCTGTGCAGTCTTCCCTCCCTGAGGGGCGTCCGATGTAGATAAGCCTTCAATAACCCCTGACACTGCTAAAAAGAAAAAGAATAAGTTGGGAACACAAAAGTGGAGTAAAAAGAAATAAGTTGCTTCTTGCCTTATGTCTTCTGTCTTGCTCCCTCAGGATGCATTATATTTTGGTTTTCTTTCTTATTATTTACAGAATGCTAGATATGTATAAACTGTCTATTGCCTTTTATTAAATGTCAATAGTATTCAGTCTGATAGAAAACGTCTGTTGATTTACTCATTGTTTGAAGGCGGAAGTTATGATGTTGTATTTTTTCAAGATACCAGATTACATACTAGAGAAGATTTAGACCAGGCCACAATGGGGTGGCGGTGGGGTGTTACCTACTGGTTGATTGGCACTGAGCTCTGTAGTGGTGTTGGTATTGCAGTTAATAATCCATCAGCTAAACTTCTGCATTTAATTGACATAGTCCCAGGACATGTTTTGATATTAGATTTAAAAAAACCCTGAAACACAAAACGGTCCCTCACTGTCTCTGCCCCCACCCGCCCACCCACTGCACACCCTGCCTCCCCACACCCCCACTCCATACTTACCTCCGGACCGCGCGATGATCTTCAGTGGACCGGGAACACATCTGCACTCTTCAAAGCCAACCACGAACTGAGGAAATGCCGGTAAGCTGTACAATGAGATAGATAGGGTTTTTTCAACTTTGCTGCATATCTCAGGCATTTTTTGGAATTTTTGCACCAAATTTTCAACATGGGGTTTTTGGGACCCCTTCTCATGAATGTTGTCACTGTCATGGCGTTAATTGGGCCTCAAGGGTGATTTCGCAATCACTGCATGAAATCACCTTTCGGGACAAAGTAATGAAACAACACTGCCACTGTTCATAAGGTGGGCTCTCAGAAAGCCTATGTTGAAAATTTGGTGGAAAAAGTCCTAAAAATGACTGTTTTACGAGCGTGCGTTGTGCAGTTCCTACGCACGCTCATAAGTTCGTGAATTTTCAATATTTTCACTCCAGATTTTCAACATTGCCATTTTACCACACCTCCTATGAGCAGTATAGCTGTCATTTTCACATCTTGCCCACAACGTGTTTCCGCCCATGTAGCGCACAATGGCGCAGTCGGTGTGCAAAATCAATGAATGGGACACATTAAGAAAATCACAGTGGCACTGTTCATGAGCAGAGGTCTAAAACTGGCTATGTTGAAAATTTGGTGAAAAAATTCCTAACAATGACTGTTTTACGAGCGTGCATTGCGCAGTTCCTACGCACGCTCGTAAGTTTGCAAATTTTCAATATTTTCACTCCAGATTTTCAACATTGCCATTTTATTACACTTCCTTAAGAAAAGTACAGCTGCCATTTTTCACATGTCGCCCAAAATGTTTTTCCGCACATGTAGCGCACAATGGTGCAGTCGGTGTGCGAAAGCAATGTTTGGGACAAATTAAGAAAATCACAGTTACACTGTTCATGAGCAGAGGTCTTAAAATGGCTATGTTGAAAATTTGGTGACAAAAGTCCATAAAATGACTGTGTTACGAGTGAGCATTGCGCAGTTTCCACGCACCCTCGTAAGTTCATGATTTTGTAATATTTTCAGTCCAGATTTTCACCAGTGGCATTTTTCCACACTTCCTTATGGACAGTACAGCTGTCATTTTTCACAACATGGCTGAAATTTGTTTTCACACTTTCAGCACAGAGATGCATGGTCGCTGTGGGAAATCATTGTTAGGGACAGATAAAGAAAATCACGGTGACACTGTTCATGATCGGAGGTCCCAAAATGCCTGTGTTGACAATCTGCTGTAAAAAATCTCCAAACTAATTACATTACGGGTGTGCATTGCACAGTTTCTATGCACGCTCGTGACTTCACCAGTTTTTTATATTTTTACTGCAGATTTGCAACATTGCCATTTTTTACACCTCCCCATGAACAGTACAGCTGTCATTTTTCACATCCTGTTCAGAATGTGTTTTTGCACCTGTGGTGCTAAATGCCGTAGTCGCTGTGCATAAGCAGCTTTCAGCTAACAAACTGATATTGCCACTGTTCATGATGTGGGGGTCACAAAAATACTATGTTGAAAATTTGGAGTGAAAATACCAGCGAAATGCCTGAGGTATTAGGGTTTCCAACCATAACACCCCACCCTGTAGAGAATGACAGGCATCAGGGGTGTGACTTGGGATTCTTGTCTGTAATGCTCATACCATTCCACACCCTGCAGCCAGTGAGAGGCATCGAGGTATGCCTTGGACTCTTCGGCCCCAAAGTTCACCCCATTCTCCTATACCGCACCCATCTCACCGTATTTCCTGATGGAATTGGGTGCGCATGTCATATCCTCTCAAGCACACTGCACTGATAATTTAAGCATACACGTTGTATAATATATATATATATTTCTATATAACAAATCACACACGCACGCGCGCGCACACACACACACAAATACAATAAAAAAAAAAAACAACTAGATAAACATGTGGGCAGTAGTGCAATGTAATGGCTGTGGGGCAGCAGTCTTCCGGAGTCTTTCTGAGGCTGAGATGCTGCCCTATTTGCAGACAACTATCTGCCCTGAGGGAGAAGTTGCCCGCCTTCAGGCCGCAGACTGACAGTAGTAAGGAAACCTTCCCCCAGGCCACACTGGACAGTAGAAAGGGAACCTCCCCCAACCAGGGAGCACTAGCGCCACCACCACTACCTCAGAGGTTGCAAGAAAGCACAGCAGTTGGACCACAGTGGGCTCAGAGAGGGTGAGGAGGGTGGAACAGAGGCACACCCAGTCAATTGTTCCACTCCACAATCCATACACCATTCTGGGGGAGCATAGCTCCCCTATGGATGCACCCGCAGAGAAGACTGATGATATCTGTCACAAGGGAGGCCCACAGAAAGGAGGCAGAGGGCACCAAAGGGAAAGGAAGCAGCTCCTGGTGGGGGACTCAATTATTAGGGGTATAGAACTGGGGGTAGCTGGGAAAAATGAAGTAAGGTGCCTGCCTGGTGCCATGGCTTGGAGGGACAGGAAGCGCATCCTCAGGATCATGAGAACAGCTGCAAGGGATTCCAAGCTGGATGTAATTGTCCACCTAGGGACAAATGACTTGGCTCATCATGTGATTAGAGCAGTGCAGGAGGACATTGCAGAGTTGGGAGGGACCTAAGACGAGTAGCACACACAGTATCCTTTTCAGAGGTGCTGCCTGTCAAAAGCATGGGGGAGGCGAGGGCAATTGGCACCATGCAGTTTAATGAATGGTTGAAAAATGCGAGCACAGGGTTTGGCTTCATTGGGACTGGGTTCCACCTGAGGACACCAGCCTATACTGGCAGGATGGTCTGCATCTGTCCAGGAAGGGAACAAGTCTTTTGAGCAATTGGTTTAAATGCTTCATTGGCAAGCTTTTAAACTAGTCAAAGGGGGAGGCACTGACAAGCAGCAGGAAAATACCAGCCTCTCCCTACAAAACAGGGTACTAAATGAGAAAAAGACTGAGGTAGAACGGTCAGTGGGGGATGCTGCAACAGAAGGTAAAGCCATCAAAAAATGGAGAGCAATGAGTACTAATGCCTGTAGTCTGGGTAACAAGCTTCCTGAATTAGTGGCCTTGATGGAAGAGGAACATCTGGATATCGTGGCAGTCACAGAAACATGGTACACACAAACCATGACTGGGACATAAACATACCAGGATACACTGTCTACAGGAGGGACAGGGAGGGTAAAGAGGAGGAGGAGTAGTTCTTTACATAAGGGAAGGAATAAAAGCAACAGAACAAAAGGGTAAACAGGGAGGAGAAGAAGCACTGTGGGTAAATTTGGAGACAGGCAATGGCACCACAATACGCACAGGGGTTGTATACAGACCCCCTTCTCAGGGGGAGGAAATGGACAGGGAAATGATAGAAAGTATACTTAGAATGGCAGAAAAAGGGGAGATATTGCTGATGGGTGATCTGAATATGCCAGATGTTAACTGGAGTGCAGTTGCAGCTGCCACTTCAAAGAGTGCAGTTATTCTAGATGCCCTACAGGGGGCATGCCTTAGACAACTAGTACTGGAGCCCACTCAAGAGGGAGCAATATTAGGCTTGATTCTCTCAAATGGAGATGGAGAGAGGATTACAGATGTAGAAGTGGGTAGCCATCTGGGAACTAGCGACCATCGAACAGTATGGTTCACAATAAACACAGCAATAGAGTCAAGCCATACAAAGACAAAAGTACTGGACTTTAGGAGGGCTGACTTTGCCAAAATGGGTGAGTGCCTAAGGAATGCACTAGCAAATGGGCAGGAAGGAGGGGTGGAAGAACAATGGGGAATAATAAAAACTGCCATCACAGAGGTAACGAGTCTTTGTGTGAAGCAAATAAACAAAACAAGACGATGTAAGAAACCACTATGGTTCTCAAAGGAAGTGGCAGTGAAGGTTCAAGAGAAAAAGAAAGCATTCAGGAAGTACAAGGAATCGCAGAAGGAGCAGGACAGAGAACTGTATCAGTTAAAGCAAAAGGAGGCTGGGAAGGCAGTCAGAACAGCAAAGGCCCAAACCGAGGAAAGATAGCCAACTCAGTTAAGAAGGGGATAAAAGCTTTTATAGGTACATCAGGGAGCGAAAGGAAGACCAAGGGAGGATAGTGAGGCTTAATAAAGGGGAGGGAGGGTGGCAGAGGGAGACTGTGAAAAGGCAGAGATACTAAACAAATATTTTGCTCAGTATTTACAAAGGAAGAGGGGAGGTACATAAAACAAACAGTAGTAACACGCTGGATACAGAAGTTGATACGGCCCATTTACAGAAGAAAGGGTTCTGAAAGAACTCTTAAAACTGCAGGTGGACAAAGCAGTGGGGCCTGATGGGATTCATCCCAGAATTCTAAAAGAACTAAGGGTAGAACTAGTGACACCACTGACTACCCTTTTTAACAGATCATGGGAGGATGGGGTGGTACCCGAGGACTGGAGGAGGGCAGATGTGATTCCCCTTCACAAAAGTGGGAGCAAGGCAGAAGCAGGAAACTATAGACTTGTTAGTTTAACCTTGGTGATAGGGAAAATGATGGAATCACTTCTAAAGGAAAGAATTGTCGAGTATCTAGAGGCCAGAGGGGCACAGGACCCTAGGCAGCATGGATTCACAGCGGGAAGGTCATGCCAGACGAATCTGATAGATTTCTTTGACTGGGTGACCAAAGTAGTAGATCAGGGAGGGGCTGTGGACATGGCCTATCTAGACTTTAGCAAGGCATTTGACACAGTCCCACACAAAGATTAATATACAAGTTAGCCAGCCTGGGAGTGGGTCCCAAGATGACAGCCTGGGTAAAGAATTGGCTGGAGAATAGGACACAGAGAGTAATAGTAAATGGAGTCCACTCAGAAGAAAGGAGGGTTACTAGTGGGCACCGCAGGGTTCAGTATTAGGACTGGTCCTCTTCAATGTCTTTATAAGTGACATTGCAGAAGGACTGGAAGGAAAAGTATGTCTCTTTGCAGATGACACTAAGATCTGCAACAGAGTTGATGCACAGGGTGGGGTGGAAAGGATGAGAAAGGACTTGGCAAGGGTAGAGGAATGGTCAAATGTATGGCAGCTTAGATTCAATGCTAAGAAGCAAGGTAATGCACCTGGGAAACAAAAACCAAGGGGAAGAGTACACAATGGGGGTGAGATACTAACAACAACAAAAATGGAGAGGGACCTGGGGTAGTCATATCAGATGACCTAAAGATGGGCAAGCAATGTGAGAGGGCAGCAAGGAGGGTGGGGGATACTGGGATGCATGGGAAGAGGCATCACCAGTAGAAAACAGGAAGTTATTATCCCTCTGTACAGACAGCTGGTCAGACCCCATCTGGAGTACTGTGTGCAGTTCTGGAGACCCAATCTCCATGAAGACATAGACAGGATGGAAGCTGTCCAGAGGAGGGCACTAAAATGGTGCAGGGTCTGCACCGGAAGACATATGAAGAGAGACTTAAGGAGCTTAATATGTATAGCCTCGAGGAAAGGAGGAGAGGGGGACATGATAGAAACTTTCAAGTACCTCAAGGGAATCAACAAAGTCCAAGAGGGTAGCATCTTTCAAAAAAAGAGGTGTGCAAGAACAAGAGGGCACAATTTGAAGATGGGGGGGTGGCTCAGAGGTAATTTAAGGAAGTATTTTTTCACAGAGAGGGTTGTGGATGCATGGAATGGCCTTCCGGAGGAGGTTGTGGAGTCAAAAATCAGTGGTGGAATTCAAGCATGCATGGGATAGTCATAAGGCAGTTCTGGGGGTTGGGGGTAGGAAGAAGTAGGCTGCTGGTTAACTAGGATCTGCAGCTTATCCAGTAGGTAGGAAAATGGGCAGACTGGGTGAGCCAAGCGGTCCTTATCTGCCATCAAATTCTATGTTTCTATGTTTCTATGAGGGCCAAAGACCCCAAGGCACACCGTGACACTTGTCAGTGTCTGCAGGGTAGGGTGTGGTGAAATAACGTGGCCGTTATGCCTGACGACTCAAAGGCACACCCCAATGCCTGTCACTCTCTGCAGGGTGGTGGTGGAGTTGGCTTCAGCTCAATACTTCACTGCCATTCCTACTATGCAGCTCTGTAACTTCTACACTACCAATGCCAATGCTAGCAAGCAAACATTCGGCATTGACAAATGCTTGTTCTAATATGACTTTAGAGATTTTTTGTCTTGGTATTTTACCAAATTTGTAGACTAAGCATGATAGGGTCACCAGGTAGTTGTTTTTGGTGTGTTTTAAATTTTATATCTGGTTGTCCGCTGTAGGCTTACGATTCAGCAATGTTATTTCTCTGTAGAAGAATTGTTTTATATGGTTCATAACTCCATTAAAACTTTACGCTTACAAGACTGTCACAAGCTTTCACCCTCTTTATTTTCTTCTAGATGGGGCTCGGTGGATTGGTTGTGATTTCACTCCCGTCACTGCTGCTGTGCTGCGTATTTCTTCAATATGTATTCCCCTACTCCTTGAGTGGAGGGAAGGGGTGTTGGTGATGCTGTGTTCTTTATGTTTGAATTTCCTGTATGATTTAATACTTACTTCTGTTTCTGTTTTATTTCTATTTTGTTTTCATATTTTATGGTTCTCTATGCTACTACATATACTTTTGTTGTGTTTTCAATAAAAATTCCCCTACTCTTTTAGTGGGGGGTATTTCTCTTATTTTATGATTTGTATCTTGTTTTGTGTGAAGTCAACACCGTTTGTTATTATTTGTTGGTTGAAGTTATAATAAAAATTCCCCTACTCTTTTCGATAAGTGCCATAGGATCTTTAACATCCACCTGAACTGCCACCAATCCAGGCAGATGGGACCTATGTTTAACATCTCATCCGAAAGACGGCACTTCAGAAGTGCAGCACCCCTCTCATGCTGCACTACACTGTCAGTACTGGAATATTAACCCAAGTGCCAGATGTGGGAACCGAACCCACAGCAACTCTGATCTCTCAGCCTCAGAGGCAAGTGTGCTACCTACTGAGCCACTGACACTGACAAACTGACACATAATATACAATAATACACAGTAAAAGATTAAGAACATACAGTCCACCAAAGGCTAAGTCATAGGCCTACCCTAAAATCAATAGAGCACAGATCTATAGTATCTTAATGCAAAATATACCATACTTTCTAAAAAGTTACTTAATAAATTCCCAGCTAAGTATTAATACAACATTGTCTTGTTTTGCTAGCTGTAGCTCTTAACCAAGTTTTTATACCTTTCTAGGTTTTATTCCCCACTTCAACTCTCAAGGCTGATGGTATATTATTCCACCCTAGTGCTCCCATATGATAAACAAGCATTTGTCAATGCCGAAAGTTCTATTGCTGGCATTGGCATTTGTAGCACAGGAGTTAGAAAGATGCAAAATAGAAATGGCAGTGAAGTACTGAACCTACACCAACCCCCCCCCCCACCTTGCAGAGACTGACAGGCATTGGGGTGTGCCTTTGGGTCATAGGCCATAATGCGCATGCCATTTCACCTCACCCTACCCTGCAGACACCGGCAACTGTTGCGTTGTGCCTTGGGGCCTTACACTCACCCCATTCCATAAGAAAATACCCTGAGATGGGTATAGTATAGGAGAATGGAGTGAACTTTGGGGCTGAAGAGTCCAAGGCACACCTCGATGCCTGTCACTGGGTGCAGGGTGGGGTTGGGGGTGGAATGGTATGAGCATTACAGCAAAGAATTCCAAGTCACATCCCTGATGCCTGTCATTCTCTACAGGGTGGGGCATTATGGTTGTAAACCCTAATGCCCCGGGAATTTGTTGGTATTTTCACTCCAAATTTTCAACCTGGCCTTTTTGTGACCCCACCTCATGAACAGTGGCACCATCAGTTCGTTAGCTGAACTGTGATTTTGCACAGCGGCTATGCCATATGGTGACACAGGTGTGAAAACATATTTTGGGCAGGATGTGAAAAATGACAGCTGTACTGTTCATGAGGAGGTGTAAAAAAATGGCAGTATTAAAAATCTGGAGTAAAAATATAAAAAATTGGTGAAGTCACAAGCATGCATAGCAACTGCACAATGCACGCCCGTAATGCAAATATTTTGGGGATTTTTTAACCAAATTTTCAAGATAGGCATTTTGGAACCTCTGTTCATGAACAGTGTGCTGTGATTTTTGTTAATCTGTCCCGAACATTAATTTCCCACAGCGATCGCGCCATTGTGCGCCACATGTACGAAAACTCATTTAGCATACATAACATACTAGACGCCAGCAGAGTAGGCCTATTGGTCTATCAAGTCTGCTCATGCTTCAGCACCCTGATTGGCTACTATAGCCCTCTATATGTCTCCTTCCACTGTTACTCCATCCCCCAGTCCTGCCCCCCCAAGCAAACCTGCCTCTGCTTCACCCCTTGCAGATACCTGTCCCACCCTCTCATGAATCCCTCCACCATAGCTGCCTGTACCATCTCTCCAGGCAGTGCATTCCACGGTTCCACCACTCTCTCTCTGTGAAGTACCTCCTCCTCCTTTCCCCCCAATCCTACCACCCTCAATCTTTCAATTGTGTCCTCTGGTGATTCCACCCTCCTTCAGTCGAAAGATCCTATCTTGGCTTACCTTATTTACTCCCCTGAGATACTTGAAGACCTCAGTCATGTCCCCCAGGTCCCTCTTCTCCTTCAGCGAGAACAGGTTGAGCTCCCCTAGTCGTTCCTCATATGTCAAATCCCCCAGGCCTCAGATCATTCTGGTTGCTCTCCTCTGAACCCTCACCAGAGTTGGATGTCCCTTCTTAGCTGCAGCCTCCAGAACTGCACACAGTACTCAAGATGTGGTCTAACCAGGCTGTTGTACAGTGGCAAAATCACCTCCCTGTTCCTTGAGGTAATCCCCCTAGCGATGCATCCCAGCATCCTATTTGCCCTGACCGCAGCCTTCCTGCACTGCTCTGAATTATTCATGTTAACATTCACCAAGACTCCTAGGTCTCTTTCCCCTGCCATGGCCTGCAACCCACCCCCCCCCGGGTGTACACATAGTTGGGGTTTTCCTGCACAAGGTGTAGCACTTTGCACTTGGAGTAGTTAAATTTCGATTTCCAGGTACAGGACCACCTATCCAGAGTATCCAGGTCCTCTTGCAGAGCCAATCGCCCCTCCTCCCCCTCCACCACCACCCCCAGCTTAGAGTCATCCACAAAGAGACTCATTTCACACCCGATACCTTTCCTGATATCGGAGATGTAGGCGTTAAACAGGAATGGCCCCAGGACTGATCCCTGTGGGATCCCACTTACGACTTCCCGAGGAGATAAGACCTCCCCTCCAACAACTTCCTGCTGAGTGCCACCTGAAAGCCAATTTCCAATCCACCTGTCGATGGGCTTACCCCCCCCCTCCCCCAGCATCTCCCTTAGGCCAATGTGAGGGACCAAATCAAATGCTTTGCTGAAGTCCAGAAACAGTACATCCACTGGTCTCTCCCTGTTGAGTGCTGATGTCACCCACTCATAGAACTCTACAAGGTTTGTTTGACATGATCTACCTTGCACAAACCTGTGCTGCCAGTCATCCAGGTAATCCATCTCCTCCAAGAAACCTCCCAGCCTTTCCTTAAGTATGCTGTCTATTACCTTCCCCACCACCGACGTCAAACTGACGGGTCTATAGTTTCCTGGCTCTTCTCTCGATCCCCCTTTATGGATGGGCAAAACGTGCACCTGCTTCCAATCTCTTGGCATCCTCCCTGTCTGGAACGACAAGTTAAAGAGATCTGCCAATGGCACATCCAAAACATTCGCCAACTCCCTCAGTACTCTGGGATGAATAGCATGAGGCCCAGAGATTTATCCTTTTTTAGGGACTGAAGGGCTTCCCACACCCGACCGATAGGAATATCAGCATCTCTTCTCTGACCCCCCCCCCCATTCAGCAGAACCAGCCTGATATCTTACCCCAGCCTACCTCCTCCAATGGCTTGTTCTTCAGCAGGTACCCCAATAGTCAGGTCTGCTATGCCTTCTGTGTCCTTCAACCCCTTTTTTGGAAGTTCTCCAGCTTCCTCCCTAGTGAACACTGAGGCAAAGAACTCATTCAGTACCTCCGCCTGCTCTCCAACCCCTTCCACCCACCCCCCCCAGCTGTCCTCAACCTACTGAGCTGGCCCTTGACCTTCCTCCACTCACCAATATACCAAAAGAACCCTTTCCCACCCCATATCCCCTTCGTCAGCCTCTGCTCTTTCCAGGTCTTTGCCCCCTCACCACTCTGGTGACTTTCTTAGTTGCAAGGCAATAGTTCTCTCTAGCCCTCTCTCCTCTCATTTTTTTGTACCTACTGTAGGCAGCCTTCTTCTCCCTTACTACCTCCTGGACCCCTTGGTCCACCAATATGGTTTACGAGACCTACTTCCCTCATGCTTCACTCTTGCACAGGTCCTGGTGGCCTTCTGTAGCCCTCGCTTTATGATCTCCCACCTACCTTCCACGTCCAAACCTAGTTATATTTCCCGCAAATACCCCTTGAGAATTTCCCCCATATTCTGAAAGTCCGCCCCCTAAAATTAGCTATCATTGTCCTTGAATGATCCCCATCCCCCCAGTTTAAGCCAAAACCAGACTGTGTTATGGTCACTCCCAGCCAGGGGTTCTTCCACAACCAGATCTCGTACAAGATCCCCATCCACTAAAATCACATCCAGGATATGACCATCCCTCATTGGTTCCAACACCTGCTGATTGAGGAACATGTCCAGGAAGCCATCCAGCAGCTTCTGCTCCCTGGTTACAGTGGACTTCATAGTACCCCAATCAGTAGCTGGCATATTAAGGTCCCCCATCAACACCACTCCTTCCCCTTCTGGTTCACACTTGCTCCTTAATGTTAGCCAACAAGCATCCTCCAGGTCCTCCGTTAGTCCTTGGGGCCTATATACCACCCCCAACCTGATCTTCCCTCCCACGGGGGTTCGCAAGGTGACCCATAGGGCCTCCACATTGCCCTCTGCTTCCTCCATTCTCATAATCTCGATGTTATCCCTAATGAACACTGCTACTCCTCCCTCTCTGACAACCTTTCTGGCCTTCCTTAGCATAAAGTACCCACTCAGATTAAGGTCCCAGTCATGGCCAGGGGTGGCCCAAGTTTCAGTGACCACTGTTACATCCACCCCACCCTCAAACAGCGTGGCCTGGAACTCAGGCATTTTATTTCCCAGGCTTCTGGTATTTATTAAAGCCACCCTCCAACCCTTTTCCCTACCCCTCTTTACCATATCCTCCCCAGATCTTTCATAAGTCCATCAACACTTCTTCCCAAGGGTATAATCTGTCCCCCCCCCATGGGGTAGCAGGCCAGTCCTACCGGCAGTATGCATGGCTGGATCAGCCTGGCAGTGCCCCCCTCCCCCTTCACAAGTTTAAACCCCATCTAGCCTGAATGAAATCCTTCATCCCCCGTTTGAGAACTTCCTTCCCCACCGGATTTAGGTGAAGCCTATCCTGGGCATACAGTCCCTTGTCTTCCCAAACTCCCCCCAGTCTCCCAACACCCCAATCCCCTGTGCTTCACCCCACTGCCCGAGCCAGTCATTAATCTCCCTGATCTTCTGTTTGTTCTCCACAGTGGCCCTTGGCACTGGCAGGATTTCCAAGAAGGAGACTGTGCATCCATTGTCATGACAGATCCTGGCCAGTTCTTGGAACCTTGCCTGAATTTCCAGCACACTATTTCCCTCAATATCATTTGTTCCCAGTTGCATCAGGAAGTTCGGTGATCCTCTACAGTCCCTCGCCAGCTCATACACCATGAACTTCGCCCTCTGCACAGTCAGACCAGAAATACCCACTACCTTAACTGGACTGGATTTTCCCTCACCCTGCCCTGCCCAATGAATACCCCTGATAATTGAGTCCCCCAGCAAGAGAACCTTAGTGTCCCCCTTGATCTTTTGTGTACCTCCTTTTTGGACTCCCCCGCCAGCCCCATCACTTCCCCCCTCCTCGAGACCACTTCCCCTTGGCTTCTCTCCGGACCCTCTACAAGAGAATCCCTAGCTGCCCTACCCTTCTTGTCATGCCTATTATAACTGAGTTCCCCGGCTCCCCCAGTTTTAGCCTCCACCCCACTCCCTACCCCAGTCGAGCCTTTTTCTCCGACCTCCGACCTCCTTCCAGCTCCCACCTTTCCAGTCCCCCCCCCAACACGGCATTCTCATCACCATCACCCCCTCCTACCTCCTCCCCTTTCCTCTTGCCCCATTCCATGCCCACCTGCATGCCCCCTTACCTTGGGGCCTTTCTCTGGTATGATCCTCCCCCCCTCGAAGGATGCCCATCCTTCATCTCAATCTCTCCTCCTTTCTCACCGAGTTGACTCACAGCCTCCACAACTTCCCTCTGCTGGTTCCCCCTTCTCCTTCTTTGACACTTGATTTGCCCCTTCCCCTGTTACCATACTTATTTGAATTACAAATGCCCACCCTCGTCTGATTCACCGTATCTCTCCCTCTCTCCTCCACCCTCCTTTTCCTCCTCTAACCCCCTCACCACATCCTCTCCAACCAACTTACTCAATGACTCAAATTTATTATAGTACTCAAAGCCAACCTCCTTTTTTTGTCCCGATTTCCTGCTATCCACTCCTCCAGTAGGCCCCCTGTCAGTCCCAACCCACCTGTTCCCCCCTGCCTCCTATGATTTAGCCTGTTTCCTCTACCGGTTACCTCCCAGGTAGCTACCCCTTTTGCTACTAGCCCACACCCCATAGATTCTCCACTCCTGCCTGATGAAACAGATCCAGGTTTCACTCTATCACTGCCCTCCTGCTCCCCACAGGCCGTCTCAGACATATTTATCTCCCCCCAACAACTCTAATTTCCTCCATACCCAGTCAAGCTCCCCCCCCCCCGATCTGCAATGACAGCCTACAGACTGGGCAACCTCTCTCCCTCCAGGCCCAGTTTAGGACCATGGCTGCCTCGCACCCAGTGCACCCTACAATCCTGCCAAAGATGCCTGCCCTGGTGGCTGGGACCCCCCCAGAGGCCTTCTTCAGACATTCTTGGACGTTCACCCTGAACCAGGTCCCCACCCCCAGGTAGACCTACCCACAACCCTCTACAGCCAGCCAAACAGGGCAATGTAGCCCGTGGAATTAAAAACACAGCTCTTGGGCCAAGCTACTAAGCAGAATAAGAGCATGAACTGAGTTACATCCCCTAACAGTTCCAAGAATAGTCAGAGTCACAACTGGAGAAAACCCCAGTACAGCCACCCAACCAATCAGTGACCTACCACCACCTGGCCCCTCCTTCTCTGATCATTTAATAGAGGTCAGGGCTGGGGTGGGTGGGTGGAAAATTAGCATCCCAAGAGCAGCTGGGCTTGTTCCTTAAAAGGCCCAGCTACGAGTCCTGAAAATGGCGCCCTGGCTTTCTATTGGGTGCTCCAACTCAGCTCACTGAACTCCTCCTAACCACTGATGTGGCAACCCCCGGCTCCAAATTTGCTCCTGATACAGCTTCTGCAACAGCTCTTTCACCTCTGATGTGGCCTGTGCTGCCCCTCAGGACCTCTGGACCCCCCAAGAAGCAGCCCGCTGATGTGGCCTGCACAGTCCCCCTGCTCCTCTGTGAGTAAGTCCCAGGTATCCTAAGAGCAGCTGGGTTTGTCCCTTAAAAGGCCCAGCCACAAGTCCTGAAAATGAAGCCCTGGCTTTCTACTGGGCTCTCTGACTCAAATCACTGAACTTCTCCTAGCCACCGATGTGGCTGTGCCTGGCTCCAAATTTGCTCCTGATACAGCTCCTGCAACAGCTCTTTCACCACCGATGTGGCCTGCACCATCCCACAGGACCTCTGGACCCTGAGAAGCAGCCCACTGATGAGGTCTGCACAGTTCCCCTGCTCCTCTATGAGTAAGTCCCAAGTATCCCAAGAGCGGCTGGACTCATCCCTTAAAAGGCCCAGCCATGAGTCCCAAAAATGATGCCCTGGTTTCCTATTGGGTGCTCTGACTCAGATCACTGAACTCCTTCTAGCCACCAATGTGGCCTGCATAGTCACCCTGTTCCTCTACAAGTAAGTCCCAAGTATGTATAATAATCTTGTCCGGGGGTCACGTGATGTCTGGCTAGAAGTAAACAGTGTTGCGGCTTTTCTCCCGCTTTCCTGATCAGTAAATAGGCTATAAAAAATATACTACCAGCAAATACTTCGACAGAAAATCTATCCTGAACATCCTACCTGAGGTCTGATCGCTGAAAGGAACTCAAAATCGCAGTATGGGGGTAACAATGCAGCAAGAATTGCCTCGCCATACTCCCCCTCCCTCGCCAGACAGGGCCGCAAAGAAAGCAAAGCAGCAGAGTGCTAAAATGACCCTGACCTATTCAGGCAAAACGACACCTACAACCTTGTCGGAAGAGCGCTTCCTTATAAAAATGAAACCGCTACAAGAAGCAATTGCTCTTCTAACCAAAGATGTATCTTCCTTGAAAACAAACTTGTTGGAGGTATCAAGACATTCAAGAGACATGGAGGCGAGAGCAATCTTGCTAGAAAAGTGGAGAGCCACCACAGATCCCAAACTGGTGGCACTCAAAAGGCAGTTATCTAAGATGGAAATTAAACTGGAGGATTTGGAGGGACATAGTCGCCGCAACAACTTGGTAGTCATTGGTCTTCCTGAGGGGGAGGAAGGCTCCACTCCTATTGTATTCACCCAAAAATTGCTGGAGAAAATAGCTGGCCCCTCTCCCAATGGGCCTTCTTATGTGGTGGAATGAGCTCATCGGGCACTGTGCCCCAAACCTGATCCAAGCTCCCCCCCCCCCCGTCCCTTTATCCTGTGACTTCTGAACTTTTTAGACAAACAACATATCATGATGAAACTCAGGGAAGTTCAAGCAGTGATGTGGGAGGGCAACAAAATTCACATAGCACAGGATCTGCCAGCTTCAGGTCGGCAAAAAAGGGTCTCCTTCCATGCCACCATTTCTCGGCTCATCCCTGCAGGAGTGTGTTTCAGAATGCTATACTCAGTGCAATTACAGATTAGGCTTCAAGATAAATGGCATGCATATGACTCCAATGAAAAAGCAGTGCAGGATCTGACAAGTCTCTTACCAGACCTGTTTAAAAAGTGAAACCTCTGCATGGAGGATGTCTTAATTTGCAGGGATGAATCAAACAGGGGACATTTTCAAACAGAGGAAAAACCAAAGTGGGGAGATAGAATGGTTAATAGACATCAGTAAGAAGTTACACTTGATGGACTGCAACATTTTCACTGTTTGGGACTCACGATGTGCAACTGCACCTATGCAGGAAACTCGGGCAAATGTCTTGTTCACTTTCAGGCGAGTCTGCTACCGAATAGCGATGTAGTGTGGAGCCGGAATTTGTACTTTTTAAGGACACTTCTCCCCTTGCTTTCAGTTGCTCTGGATGGTCCTTATCTGGGAGAAAAACTGAGTCAGCTTGTGCATCAGGGCAATCAAGGTCGGCGGATTGTACGCAGCGTTACAGAGGGTCCATGTTCTTCTCGATGATGCGCACAGTCCTGTGGGTGCAGAAGCTGCCTTTATGTTGCAGCAAAACCAACACGATGACACGCAGTACCACAGAGTTGCAGACAAACTGTATCCTTTCTACCACCTAACTGAATTAAAGGGGACTTCAGTTCATTAATGCTGGAGTTTTAATTGCACCTGTTGTGCAGTTAAGAACAAATTTCGAACAACTACACGAAGTTGGGGACTTAAAATGAAATGTATTTAAATAGGTTGGGCACTGTGTTATAGAGCCTATTAGAAATTTATTGATAGCATGGGTCAGTTTTAGTATATACTACAATCTCATTCAGTTTAAAAGCTATTGAGTTTGACCAGGGTCAATAAAATCTTTCAGGAGGGGTAAAGATGAGGATACTACTAGGGAAATGAAGAGTAATTGCTTGGAAACAGTAGTGACGACCTATCTGTTCAATACTTTAAACTAAACAAGCTGAATCACCCAAGAAATTGCAAAGCCCCAGATTAAAATATATTAGACATAGGGTGGAAATAAGCCCTGGAATATGATTTCATGGGGATAACATCAAAGAACATAAAGTTTTATATTAGTATATTCTTTCTTATTAAGTTAAATGTTACTAGGAGATTATCTCATACTCATTGTTGGATCCATAACAGAAATAAGGAGAAGCAGGAGGAACGGAGTAAGTTGAACCTGGCAGCATCATGCACCATATCAAGGGAGGGGTCCCTTAAGTCACCTGCTTGAGCTATTAACAGTACAGTAGTAGAAGGATCGGTCAAGAATACATTCAGGCTCCTCTACGGCCAAGAAAAATGAATAAATAATTTGAAAGAGAGGGTGAAGGACAGGAGCGGGGAGGAAATGATAAGGCGGGTATGTTGGTTTGTACTGGGTAATGGGGAGGGGTACCATGGCATTGACAAGTGGGGTTTCTATTACTTAAATTTTCAGCCAATCATTACCAATTGTAATAACACAGAATGACTAATATAGAATTATTACTTGGAATGTGAAAGGGTTGCACAGTAAGAATAAGCAATACAGGGTTCTTAAACATCTGCAAGTGATTCAAGGTCAGATTATTTTTCTCCAGGAGACAAACTTACTAGATACAGAAGCTAACCTATTGCGAAGGATTCGGATAGGTCAAGTTTATGTAGCAGGGTCATCCACCCAGAGTAAAGGTGTGGCAATTTTACTGACAAGAAACTTAGGCTTTCAATGCAGTCAATGCATCCGAGACCCATTGGGTAGATATGTGTTTGTAAGAGGCACACTGGAGAGCTCTGACATTGTACTGGGATCTATATATGGTCCTAACACGGACACTCCCTCCTTTTTCATGGAACTGCTTAATACATTGTTGCCTTTTTTGGCTGCGCCTGTGATCCTAGGAGGTAACTGGAATTTAACATTCTCTCCAGATGCAGATAAGACAGACAAAACTAAAAAGGGGCTATCCCCAGTGCAGCGGGCCATTAGAGACATGACTGACAAGTTGGAACTATGCAACCGCTGGAGGGTTTTGCATCCAGGGGGGAGGGAATACATGTTTCACTCAACCAATCCATGGCACCTCATACTGCATAGTCTACTACCTGCTCAGCAAATACCTTCTCCCTAATCTCATGAAATGTCAGATCTCTCCAGAGGTGATATCAGACCAATCATCGGTGATCTGTACCCTGTCTCTATCTTCTAATCAAAAGGTAGAGGCAATCTGGAAGATTAATAATCGATTATTGAAAGATATAAGCATAATAGAAGGGTTAAAGGCCAGTATTAAGAACTACACAAGGAATAACCTGAATTCCATGGGTCATGTGAATACGGAATGGGGGGGGCTAAAATGCTTCCTAAGGGGGGAACTTACAAAGATTGCCTCTCAGGTAGAAACAAAGAGAACAGCAACAACTTAAATTACTGGAAAATGTTAGAGAGTTAGAAAAAAACCTAAATCCTTTAACTAGTGAAATACAATGGCAGGAACTTGCTCATCTGCAAGCTTGTTATAATGACCTGCTGTGGGAGAAAGCCGAATATGCAATTATCAAAATGAAATCCACATATATAGACCAAGGGGAAAAGGCAGGAAAGCTGCTAGCTCTATTGGTCAAGCAATAGGTGATGTTGAGGGTGATCAATGCAGTTAAATCAACAGTAGATGGCACTCTCAAGACAAATCCCAGAGAAATAGTGACGGAATTTCAGGAATTCTATACAGACTTATACAGGGTCAGGACTAATCCCCCTTCATTAGACTGCATTGATACATACCTGGTTGATTTACCTCTACACAGGTTCTCCGAGGAACAGCAAATACGGCTGATCTCTCCTATCACTGAACAAGAGATTCAACTAGAAAGCGATACTTTGTCTTGAGACAAAGATCTTAGACCTGACGGTTTCTCCCCCAATTTCTACAAAGAACTGGGGAAGGAGCTGTCTCCATGATTGTTTTTATTATTTCGCACTATACTGAAGGAGGAAGGCACTGATCCCCATATATTCGAAGCCCTGATCGTGGTATTGCACAAAGAGGGGAGGAACCCAGAACTAGTATCAAACTACAGGCCAATTTCTCTGTTAAACTATGACCTCAAGATACTGGTCAACATTTTAGCCACTAGGCTGAATCAGGTAATGCCTTTTCTGATCTGTGCAGAACAAGTGGGTTTCGTTGCAGGTAGATCTTCTTTGGACCATCTCAGGAAACTAGATCATATATTCTCTGCATCCAGGGATAACGCAACTCCTGCTGTGCTGATGTCACTGGATGCAGAGAAAGCATTTGATAGGGTAAACTGGAATTTCCTGTTCAGAGTACTACATGGGTTCGGTCTCCCTCCTCCCTTTGTGCAATGGATCCAATCTTTATACACCACACCCAGTGCTCGTATATACTGCAGTAGAGTCTTTTCACAAAGATTCCCTCTTTTCTCTGGTACCAGACAAGGTTGCCTGCTGTCCCCCCATTGTTTAAACTATACCTAGTGCCCCTACTAACCCGGCTTAAAATGGATCCTGAGATTCAAGGAATAAACATTGGGACTCTGGAACTCAAACTATCAATATGCTGATGATATACTCCTGCATCCGACGAACCCAAGATACTCAATAAACAAATCTTTACAAGTGATTCGAGAATTTGAGGTACAATCCAACTACAAGCTAAACGTGGAGAAATCTAAAGTTTTTCCTTTAAATATGGTCACCAATAAAAGTGAAGTGGAAGGCTTAGGTGTGCAGTGGGAATATAAACAACTAAAATACCTCGGTATTATCCTAACAAGGAGCACAAAATCTTCCAGGGTAAGCAATCCTGAAGCACTAGTACAGGTTATCAAACAAGACTTCGATAGATGCAATAAGCTACCATAAGCTACCATTATCCCTTTGAGGAAGAATTAATTTAGGTAAAATGAATATTTCACCCCATATATTCTACCCATCAACATGTTGAGTTTATGACTACCCCAATCATGGTTTTCTAAAATATATTCCCTACTCACTGCATTTATTTGGAAAAATAGACAGGCCTGTATGGCTTATAACAAATTAACAACCCCTAAATTTAAAGGTGGACTGAGACTTTCACACGTTAAACTTTACTATTGGGCAAGTCAAGCAGTAAAGTATTTGAGATGGATGGACCCAAACACAGGCTTAGACCCATCTCAGTACAGACCCACTTGGCTATTACTAGAGATAGAGCTAATAGAAGCTCAAAAGTTGTCACCTGCGGTCCTTCGGTATATAACACCCAAATTACTCCCTCTGGCACTCAGGGATAATCCAATAGGAGTATCAGTAAAAGTCCATACACAGATGTGCACTTCCTTATCTTACAGGCCCTCTCTCAGCACCCACGTCAACCGGTGGTAGGAAACCCGAATTTCAAAATTGGAAGTCCTATGATTACAAATACTTGGCTCACACAATTAGCCGGAAAGCAAATAGCAGACCTATAGGCCAATGGAAAAGTCCATACAATGGATGATATTATTAAAAATAATAAAATAAATCCTAAATCTAGCTTTAAAGTGTCCCAACTTAGACACATGATAGCTAAATCCCAGCTGACTAGTGAATCAGGAAAACAAGGGGCATTTATAGGCCATATTAGCATGCTTGCTGCGGAACAACATGCCATTTTCGGGATCTACTCCAACCTTTTGGAGAAAGCTTTCCCAAACATAGTGGGAGCCTCTAAGTACTGGGTTAAGCAATTTCTGGAGAAAATATTTAACTGGACCAAAATTTGACAAGACACACACAGCTACACATCTCAAGATCGACTGCAGTTAATGCAGTGCCAGGTTATCCACAATATTTATTACACCCTGGAAAAGATGGCTAAAATGGGTAAGGACCCCAATGCAATATGTAACCATTGCAGGAAAGGGGTGGGATCCTTGTATCACATCTTTTGGGACTGCCCAAAAATAGCCCCCATCTGGTCCCTAATTAAACAAAGGACTGACCCTTTATTAGGTGTATCGGACCATATAGAACCATTAACCTGCCTGGTAGGAGATTATTCTCTCATAACAGCCACAGAAAAGAAATTTCACATAAATATGATAGCAATGTCAGTCAAAAAGTTGGCACTCAGACACTGGTCGGATGGGGAAGTAATAAATTATGCTGAATGGCTATAGGAGCTATTATTCAACTTATTGTGGAAAAGATTATCGCTAGTGTAAATAACTTCTTGCCTAGGTTTGATAGACGATGGAGCAAATTACAAACTTTGTACTCTATACAAATATTCTACATTATTGATGTGGCAGGGAGTCACAAACTTAAGTTAAGCTGTTGGCATGGGGAGGTGGGGGAGGAAGGGAAGAAGGTCTGTGTAGTGTACTGTATTGTAATGTAATGTACTGTCTTGTAATCTGTCATTTTTGTGGATACATTTTAAAAAATAAAGCATTTTAAATATGAAAAAAAAAAATAATAATCTTGTCCACCAGGAGACAAATGATGAAAAATAATCAAATCCACAGGAAATGGTGAACTACTGGGGACCAGTAAACTGTTGTTACAGGCAGGATGTGAAAAATGACAGCTTTACTGTTCATAAGGAGGTATAAAAAAATGGCAATGTTGAAAATCTGGAATGAAAATATGAAAAATTGATGAAGTCATGAGCGTAGCGCAATTATTGTGAGGATTGTTTTAACCAAATTTTCAACAGAGGCATTTTGGGACCTCCACTCATGAACAGTGTCACTGTGATTTTATTACTCTGTCCGGAACATTGATTTTCCACAGTGATCGTGCCCTTGAGTGCCACATGTGCAAAAACACATTTCAAGCAGGATGCAAAAAATGACAGCTGTACTGTTCATAGGAGGTGTGAAAAAATGGCAATGATGAAAATCTGGAGTGAAAATATAAAAAATTGACTAAATTAGGAGCGTATATGGAAACTGCGCAACGCACGCTCATAACAGTCATTTTTGGGAATTTGTTTACCTAATTTGCAGCATAGTCTTTTTGGGACCCCACCTCATGAACAGTGAGACTGTCATTTTGTTATTCAGTCCTGACAGGTGATTACAAGCAGTGACCATGAAATAACCTTTTTGGGACTGAATAACAAGATGACAGTGCATGTCTTCATAAGGTAGTGTCCCAAGAACCCCATGTTGAAAATTTGGAGCCAAAATTTAAAAAATGGCTGAGATAACCACTTAAGTTGAAACCCTTCCATTTATGCTATTATACAGCTTACCGGCATTTCTTCATTTTGCAGTTCGGCTTTGAAGAGTGCAGACATGTTCCTGCTCAACCGAAGATCGCAGCACTGAACCTCTGGAGATAAGTATGGGATGAAGAGGGGTTGTGGGAGGTGGGATACACAGAGGGTGGAGTGCGGGTTGGGGGTGCCGTGGACAACAGGCCATTTTCTTTTTTTCAGGTACAAAAAAAATATGGACACTGTACCTCGGGACAGTTTTCTTTCTTTACAGGTGAACTAGAACAAATGTTGGGCACACTGGGGTGGGCTCCTCATATGCCCCATGACTTTTGGGGTTGATGTTGGCCACACAATGGGGGTGGGGTGGGGGGCAGGAACATGCCGACACAGCTTTTTGCGAGAGGCAGCACACTTAGGTGGGCTCCCAGTGTGCCACCTGTAGAAGGTGTGCGATAAATGACAGACACCAGACAGTAATTTTAGTGTGTAAAAAACACAAATATTGTGTTTATCATTTTATTTGCAAAAACTCAAAAGAGAAAAAAAAAATTTTACAGAAAGAAAATTGCTGGTGTTAGTCCATCACACCATTTCAACACATCAGGAAATAATTCTTCTTGAGACTCCTGTCTTTCTTCTGTATATTCAATATCCAATACTCAGTTTCCAACAATACAGTGTGTAAGCTCTCTCACTAGCTCCTTCACTCTGTGTGGTCAGAAGATACTGACCCACTCTCTTTATTTAGCCCCCTAGTGGAAGGTTTTATAGCAGTCCCTAGGGTGACATGACAATCGTGCTCTCCCACTTAACATGAAAGGGACCTTTATGTGGTCCTATCTAAGGCTATCGTGGATCATTTTTATACAACAGGAAAAACACGCATTGGTTTATTATTCTTACTTGGAATACTTACTAAAAATCACTTTAAGACCACCTTAAACCTTAATTAGTGGGTTAACAACTCATTAGGAGATTAGCTCCTCATACTTGCTATGACCTCATCTCTCCTGATTTTTACAAAAGCAATCACTTCAGGGGCTGCCAGTCCTATGATAGGATCTTCCCCATAATTGCAGGAATTCAGGTAAAGAAAAGAACATTTATTTTGTACATGTTAGCATATATTTTCATACAGGAATACCTAGCCTGGACAGGGGAATGGCAAATGAGGGGTGCACTCCCTATCTGCCTTCCCCTGCCAGCCGAGGAGACCTGATACAGGAGCACATGTTATTTACTTAAACAAAACAAAGAAACAAGAAAAAGCATTTATTTATTTATAGTTTGTAGACTTTGTACCTAGCTAGCCTCTGCAAACCATTTTAGCAGTATTTCCTTATTCACTGCTGGTTGTCTTATAAACCCAATGGCTGAAATGTCAACCATCGACTAAAACATTTCATTTTGGCCTTTCCTTATTGACAGCTCCTAGTTACTTCTGGGGCTGTACTAAACAATAATTAGCAGCACTTTAATTGGGGACACTACGGGGCTGCCCTTTCTGCCCGTAGTATCCTTATATGGATTTTGAATGTGCCACTTTCTCCTCCCTGGGCGGCACTTTCACTTTTTACTGAAGCATCTTGCTTCGAGTCAAGCAATGGGCAGCTCCTCAGTGTACATTGAAGCGCGATCCTGCTCCAATGTACTAGGTAGTGCTGCCTGTTCCAACTGCTGCAGAAGGCAGCATTTCCTTTTCTTTCTAAGCTCTCAAGAGCTTTTCTTTAACACCACAAGTGGTTTTCTTTTTATTTATTTCGCCCGATCTTGAGCTTTTAACATAGCGTTCCTGTGCATCTTAAAGGGGCACCATTGACAATAGTGCAAAGTGCTTCACTTCTTATACAGAGGCACCTACTTCCAGCGCTGAAGCTTGACATAAGTAAACTGAGGGCATCATAGGAGCACAACCACTACTCAAACACAGAGCTTCTTACCGGAAAAAGATACACTGTACTTTCATTGTGCAGCTATAAGGACTTTAGGATATTTTAAAGGGACAGTAAAGTTTGTAGAGATATGCCAGGTTGGCCACCCTGACATGAAATTTAGTAAAGAAAGGAGGAAGAAAAGATAAGAGAAAAGCAGGAAAAGAATAGATGGGGCGGTGCACATTGTTACTTCAGAACTAAATATTCATAACAGGAGCACCCTGTTACACCACCCAATGTGGGGGGTGGGTGGCAGACATGCCGACACGGGGATTGCAACCCCGATGTCAGCCTTTTTGGGTATTGAGTGGTGGTGGCAGGACCCACTGCCATGTTTATTGAAATGTTTCACCAGGAAAGGCACGTACGGGAGGCATGTTATCTGTGCCACTGTATGACGAGCTTGTCTCTGATTGCAGCGGCACATTTCTCTCTAGTTGGTGGCACTTTGCATAATACTTGTGTCACCGCTAGCATGCTGGCTCATTGGGAATGAAGGATGCACCTACCAAAGCATTCGCCACAACACCGACACACCTCTGAAAGTGCTACTACCCCAATATGTTGTTTGCGCATGTGTGCAAGCCAACATAACAAAATGACAACCCACTTCCATATTACATTTCGGAATAAATCCATAACTCTGGCAAATGTTGAGGACTCAAGTGTTTTCCTGTATACCAAATTCATAGTTATGTGCTGTGGAACTTTACCACATAGGCCTGAATTTATGTGATAACAGCAATCGCAGAATAGTGATCGCCGTTAGGGTGAATGTGCATTGCCGAAAAAAAAAGTTTGGCAATGTACTCCCCAACACACAGCAAAAAGGCGCTGGGGACTTACAATATAAACACACCTGTGGGGGGCTTTTTCCCCCACTTCCTTCCTACTGAAGTATTCTCAACTCCAGAGGGGTGCATTTTAGGGGGGTTGCAAAAGCCAAAAACCAAAAAACATTTTGAGCCGGTTGCAACAAAAGGTACCTGCACCTGGACCTGAACCAAGCACCCTCTGCAGCCCAGCCCGGAACCCACCCACCACACAACAGAAGTAGCTCAGCAGCTCCATCCCTCACAATCCCTCCGTCCCCTCCTTCACTGGGCATAATTGCTCCCCCTCCACGTGTGTATGCATGTAGCGACATCCTGTCGCTATATGCGAAACCCCCCCCAAACCGGTCACCCTCCCTGCTGGGTAGCCCCAATGACAGGCACCATGACTGAGTCACCATTTTTGTAGGCACCCAATCGCAGTCACCTATATCATGGCATACCCTTAGGCCTTTATGTATAAAGGCCAATAAGTGCTCATGCCTTCTGTCATTACATTTTTGCCAAATCAAATAATCAATGAAATCACATTTATGTGTTAAGCCAGGAGCATCCAAGATAAACCTGGCAAGTCTCCCCTGGTAAACATATAATCTTGCCAGGTCTCCCATGGATGCACAGGCATACAGGGCCCCGGTTACCTGTCAGACCTTCTGTCACCTGCCCTCTCCTCCAGCCCTCTTCGTTCTTCTAGTGGTGGCTACCTGGCCATTCCCAGAACAAGGCTTAAATCCGCTGGTGATAGAGGCTTTAGCGCCTCGGCTCCTGTTCTGTGGAATTCCTTGCCAACTATGGTCAGGGAGGCCCCCACAGTAGATATCTTTAAGTCCCTTCTGAAGACCTTTCTTTTTTCTAAAGCGTTTGGTACTTAGGTTAGTATTTATGGTATTTGTGGTGATCTTAGACTTTATTTATTATGTATAAATTTTAGATGTTTGTTATATTGAAACTATGTTTAAAAATCTGTATGGCGCCCAGAGCCTCCGGGATTGGGCGTCTTTTAAATAAATTTGCCTTGCCTTGCCTTGCCATATATAATATCTCAATAATCAAACCTAGGGTTGATCATAGAGTTTACTACCTGCTTTCTGGTGTCCAGAATGTTTCTGGCTTATCAGTGTTCTGCAACAGGATGAGGGTGAAGCTAAGAGTTTCCATATTTATTGGGGGAACAGTGGGAAGGGAAAAGGAAACATAACTAAGTAACATGAAGTAATGGCAACGAGTTATGGCATTATTTCTGAGTCAGGAACAACAGTAGCAGCAAAGAATTGTGCACCCAATTAAGATAGATAGGTTTTATGTTAAGATATTGTAGTACAAAATGTTTGGTTTTGTATGTGGTCCCTATGATTTTGTAGCCCATCCCTTGTTGTAAGTATGTCTTATTTTAGTACAACATTCATGTGTTGTACCTATGAAAATGTTCAATAAAGTTCATTTGAAGTTTGACATGCTTATTGTTTGGCAGAGGCCCTAAAAGATGTTAAGTTGCATGACATCTGAATAAGGACGAGGACGTTATATGAGCTCAAAGTCTGGCAATTTGTCATTCATCTGATTTCTGAAAATATTTCTATGCTTATAACTTGGCCACCTTTGGAGCCAGGTAACTGAAAATGTAGATGCATACTTTTTTGGAAGTCATAGAAAGTGCTAAATATAGAATTTTAGGTTGCAGGACTTCAAAATTTCACAAATGAATTATTGGTTAAACTGTGTAAAAATGTTCAAAATATTTGAATGTTTATAACTCCACTGATATTGCAGGTATACACTCAAGCTTTGGTTTACATACAAAAGTAAATATATCCTGGAATCTAATTAAGCCAGATAAAGAGACTTAGTAGGTTAACATTTATTGCGGACACTTTAGAAATTACTCATTGGCAACATTTGCTCAAACATTCATGAACACATAATAGTTAATGCCACTAGAATTCCACTTGTGGAATGTAACTCTCATAAAGTATTTATCACCACTGAATCACCTTACCTGAACTAGCATCATGGCCCTGCACTGCCCTTCCAACACTCCTGTGACAGTGAGGCCCAGCACCATGCTTCATCATGAATCACCTTACCTGTACTAGCATCATGGCCCTGTAATACCCCTCCAACAATCCTGTGACAGTGATGCCCAGCACCATGTTCCATCATGAATCACCTTACCTGCACTAGCATCATGGCCCTGCAATGCCCCTCCAACACTCATGTGACAGTGATGCCCAGCATCATGTTCCATCATGAATCACCTTACCTGCATTAGCATCATGGCCCTGCAATGCCCCTCCAACACTCCTGTGACAGTGATGCCCAGCACCATGCTTCATCATGAATCACCTTACCTGCACTAGCATCATGGCACTGCAATGCCCCTCCAACACGCCTGTGACAGTGATGTCCAGCATCATGCTCTATCGTGAATCACCTTACCTGCACTGCCATCATGGCCCTGCAATGCCCCTCCAACACTCCTGTGACAATGATGCCCAGCATCATATTCCATCAAGAATCACCTTACCTGCACTAGCATCATGGTCTTGAAATGCCCCTCCAACACTGCTGTGACAGTGATGGCCAGCATCATGCTCCATCATGAATCACCTTACCTGCACTAGCATCATGGCCCTGAAATACCCCTCCAACACTCCTGTGACAGTGATGCCCCGCATCATGCTCCATCATGAATCACATTACCTGTACTAGCATCATGGCCCTGCAATGCCCCTCCAACACTCCTGTGACAGTAATGCCCAGCACCATGCCCCATCATGAATCACATTACCTGCACAACCATCATGGCCCTGCAATGCCCCTCCAACACACATGTGACAGTGATGCCTAGCATCATGTTCCATCATGAATCACCTTACCTGCATTAGCATCATGGCCCTGCAATGCCCCTCCAGCACTCCTGTGACAGTGATGCCCAGCACCATGCTTCATCATGAATCACCTTATCTGCACTAGCATCATGGCCCTGCAATGCCCATCCAACACTCCTGTGACAGTGATGCCAAGCATCATGCTCCATCATGAATCAAATTACCTGTACTAGCATCATGGCCCTGCAATACCCTTCCAACAATCCTGTGACAGTGATGCCCAGCACCATGCCCCATCATGAATCACATTACCTGCACTAGCATCATGGCCCTGCAATGCACCTCCAACACTCCTGTGACAGTGATGCCCAGCACCATGCCCCATAATGAATCACCTTATCTGCACTACCATCATGGTCCTGCAATGCCCCTCCAAGACTCCTGTGACAGAGATGCCCAGCACCATGCTTTATCATGAATCACCTTACCTGTACTAGCATCATGGCCC
The DNA here is from genome assembly GCA_016271365.2 of Neoceratodus forsteri. Classification (NCBI taxonomy): domain Eukaryota; kingdom Metazoa; phylum Chordata; order Ceratodontiformes; family Ceratodontidae; genus Neoceratodus; species Neoceratodus forsteri. The sequence continues at coordinate 1,318,021,053 of CM057454.1, forward strand.
TGTAATACCCCTCCAACACTCCTGTGACAGTGATACCCAGTACCATGTTCCATCATGAATCACCTTACCTGCACTACCATCATGGCCCTGTAATACCCCTCCAACATTCCTGTGACAGTGATGCCCAGCACCATGCTTCATCATGAATCACCTTACCTGCACTAGCATCATGGCCCTGCAATGCCCCACAACACTCCTGTGACAGTGATGTCCAGCATCATGCTCTATCATGAATCACCTTACCTGCACTACCATCATTGCTCTGCAATGCCCCTCCAACACTCCTGTGACAGTGATGCCCAGCATCATATTCCATCATGAATCACCTTACCTGCACTAGCATCATGGCCCTGTAATGCCCCTCCAACACTCCTGTGACAGTAATGCCCAGCATCATGTTCCATCATGAATCACCTTACCTGCACTAGCATCATGGCCCTGCAATACCCCTCCAACACTCCTGTGACAGTGATGCCCAGCACCATGCTCCATAATGAATCACCTTACCTGCACCAGCATCATGGTTCTGCAATGCCCCTCCAACACTCCTGTGACAGTGATGCCCAGCATCATGTTCCATCATGAATCACCTTACCTGCACTAGCATCATGGCCCTGCAATACCCCTCCAACACTCCTGTGACGGTGATGCCCAGCATCATGCTCCATCATGAATCACATTACCTGTACTAGCATCATGGATCTGCAATACCCTTCCAACAATCCTATGACAGTGATGCCCAGCACCATGCTCCATAATGAATCACCTTACCTGCACCAGCATCATGGTTCTGCAATGCCCCTCCAACACTCCTGTGACAGTGATGCCCAGCATCATGCTCCATCATGAATCACCTTACCTGCACTAGCTTCATGGTCTTGCAATGCCCCTCCAACACTCCTGTGACAGTAATGCCGAGCACCATGCTCCATCATGAATCACCTTATATGTACTAGCACCATGGGCCAGCAATGCTCCTCCAACACTCCTGAGACAGTGATGCCCAGCATCATGCTCCATCATGAATCACATTACCTGTACAAGCATCATGGCCCTGCAATACACTTCCAACAATCCTGTGACAGTGATGCCCAGCAGCATGTCACATCATGAATCACATTACCTGCACTAGCATCATGGCTCTGCAATGCCCCTCCAACACTCCTGTGACAGTGATGCCCAGCACCATGCTTCATCATTAATCACATTACCTGCACTACCATCATGGCTCTGCAATGCCCCTCCAACACTCCTGTGACAGTGATGCCCAGCACCATGCTTCATCATGAATCACCTTACCTGCACTACCATCATGGCCCTGCAATGCCCCCCAACACTCCTGTGACAATGATGTCCAGCATCATGCTCCATCATGAATCACCTTATATGTACTAGCATCATCGGCCTGCAATGCTCCTCCAACACTCTTGTGACAGTGATGCCCAGCATCATGCTCCATCATGAATCACCTTACCTGCACTAGCATCATAGTCTTGCAATGCCCCTCCAACACTGCTGTGACAGTGATGCCCAGCATCATGCTACATTATGAATCACCTTACATGCACTACCATCGTGGCCCTGCAATACCCCTCGAACACTCCTGTGAAAGTGATACCAAGCATCATGCTCCATCATGAATCACATTACCTGTACTGGCATCATGGCTCTGCAATGCCCCTCCAACACTCCTGTGACAGTGATGCCCAGCACCATGCCCCATCATGAATCACATTACCTGCACTGGCATTATGGCCCTGCAATGCCCCTACAACACTCCTGTGACAGTGATGCCCAGCACCATGTGTCATCATGAATCACATTACCTGCACGACCCCCATGGCCCTGCAATGCCCCTCCAACACTCCTGTGACAGTGATGCCCTGCACCATGCTTCATCTTGAATCACATTACCTGCACTACCATCATGGCCTCCAATGCCCTTCCAACACTGCTGTGACAGTGATGCCCAGCACCATGCCCCATCATGAATCACCTTAACTGCACTACCATCATGGCTCTGCAATGCCCCCAAGCACTCCAGTGACAGTGAAGCCCAGCATCATGCCACATCATGAATCACATTACCTGAACTACCATCATGACCCTGCAATGCCTCTCCAACACTCCTGTGACAGTGATGCCCAGCATCATGCTCCATTATGAATGACCTTATCTGTACTAGCATCATGGCCCTGCAATGCCCCAACACTCCTGTGACAGTGATGCCCAGCATCATGCTCCATCATGAATCACCTTATGAGTACTAGCAACATGGCCCTGCAATGCTCCTCCAACACACCTGTGACAGTGATGCCCAGCACCATGCCCCATCATGAATCAGCTTATCTGTACTAGCATCATGGCCCTGCAATGCCCCTCCAACACTCCTGTGACAGTGATGCCCAGCATCATGCTCAATCATGAATCACCTTACCTGCACTACCATCATGGCCCTGCAATACCCCTCGAACACTCCTGTGACAGTGAAACCCAGCATCATGCTCCATCATGAATCACATTACCTGTACTAGCATCATGGTCCTGCAAAGCCCCTCCAACACTCCTGTGACAGTGATGCCCAGCACCATGCCGCATCATGAATCACATTACCTGCACTTGTAACATGGCAATGCAATGCCCCTCCAATACTCCTGTGACAGTGATGCCCAGCACCATGCTTCATTACGAATCACATTACCTGCACTACCATCATGGCCCTGCAATGCCTCTCCAACACTCCTGTAACAGTGATGCCCAGTACCATGCTTCATCATTAATCACATTACCTGCACTACCATCATGGCTCTGCAATGCCCCTCCAACACTCCTGTGACAGTGATGCCCAGCACCAGGCTTCATCATGAATCACATTACCTGCACTACCATCATGGCCCTGCAATGCCCCTCCAACACTCCTGTGACAGTGATGCCCAGCACCATGCTTCATCATGAATCACATTACCTGCACTACCATCAAGGCCTGCAATGAACTTCAACACTCCTGTGACAGTGATGCCCAGCACCATGCCCCATCATGAATCACTGTACTTGCACTACCATCATGGCCTTGCAATGCCCCCCAACACTCCTGTGACAATGATGCCCAGCATTAGGCTACATCATGAATCACATTACCTGCACTACCATCATGGCCCTGCAATGCCCCTCGAACACCCCTGTGACAGTGATGCCCAGCATCATGCTCCATCATGAATCACCTTATCTGTACTAGCATCATGGCCCTGCAATACCCCTCCAACACACCTGTGACAGTGATGCCCAGCACCATGCCCTATCATGAATCACCTTATCTGTACTAGCATCAAAGCCCTGCAATGCCCCTCCAACACTTCTGTGACAGAGATGCCCTGCACCATGCTTTATCATGAATCACCTTACCTGTACTAGCATCATGGCCCTGTAATACCCCTCCAACACTCCTGTGACAGTGATACCGAGTACCATGTTCCATCATGAATCACCTTACCTGCACTACCATCATGGCCCTGTAAAACCCCTCCAACACTCCTGTGACAGTGATGCCCAGCACCATGCTTCATCATGAATCACCTTACCTGCACCGGCATCATGGCCCTGCAATGCCGCACAACACTCCTGTGACAGTGATGTCCAGCATCATGCTCTATCATGAATCACCTTACCTGCACTACCATCATGGCTCTGCAATGCCCCTCCAACACTCCTGTGACAGTGATGCCCAGCATCATATTCCATCATGAATCACCTTACCTGCACTAGCATCATGGCCCTGTAATGCCCCTCCAACACTCCTGTGACAGTGATGCCCAGCATCATGTTCCATCATGAATCACCTTACCTGCACTAGCATCATGGCCCTGCAATGCCCCTCCAACACTCCTGTGACAGTGATGCCCAGAACCATGCTCCATAATGAATTACCTTACCTGCACCAGCATCATGGTTCTGCAATGCCCCTCCAACACTGTTGTGACAGTGATGCCCAGCATCATGTTCCATCATGAATCACCTTACCTGCACTAGCATCATGGCCCTGCAATACCCCTCCAACACTCCTGGGACGGTGATGCCCCGCATCAAGCTCCATCATGAATCACATTACCTGTACTAGCATCATGGCCTTGGAATGCCCCTCCAACACTCCTGTGATAGTAATGCCGAGCACCATGCTCCATCATGAATCACCTTATATGTACTAGCATCATGGGCCTGCAATGCTCCTCCAACACTCCTGTGACAGTGATGCCCAGCATCATGCTCCATCATGAATCACATTACCTGTACAAGCATCATGGCCCTGCAATACCCTTCCAACAATCCTGTGACAGTGATGCCCAGCAGCATGTCACATCATGAATCACATTACCTGCACTAGCATCATGACCCTGCAATGCCCCTACAACACTCCTGTAACAGTGATGCCCAGCACCATGCTTCATCATTAATCACATTACCTGCACTACAATCATGGCTCTGCAATGCCCCTCCAACACTCCTGTGACAGTGATGCCCAGCACAATGCTCCATCATGAATCACCTTACCTGCACTACCATCATGGCCCTGCAATGCCCCCCAACACTCCTGTGACAATGATGTCCAGCATTATGCTCCATCATGAATCACCTTATATGTACTAGCATCATGGGCCTGCAATGCTCCTCCAACACTCTTGTGACAGTGATGCCCAGCATCATGCTTCATCATGAATCACCTTACCTGCACTAGCATCATAGTCTTGCAATGCCCCTCCAACACTGCTGTGACAGTGATGCCCAGCATCATGCTACATTATGAATCACCTTACATGCACTAACATCGTGGCCCTGCAATACCCCTCGAACACTCCTGTGACAGTGATACCAAGCATCATGCTCCATCATGAATCACATTACCTGTACTGGCATCATGGCTCTGCAATGCCCCTCCAACACTCCTGTGACAGTGATGCCCAGCACCATGCCCCATCATGAATCACATTACCTGCACTGGCATCATGGCAATGCAATGCCCCTCCAACACTCCTGTGACAGTGATGCCCAGCACCATGCGTCATCATGAATCACATCACCTGCACTACCGTCATGGCCCTACAATGCCCCTCCAACACTCCTGTGACTGTGATGCCCAGCACCATGCTTTATCATTAATCACATTACCTGCACTACCATCATGGCTCTGCAATGCCCCTCCAACACTCCTGTGACAGTGATGCCCAGCACCATGCTTCATCATGAATCATATTACCTGCACGAAACCCATGGCCCTGCAATACCCCTCCAACACTCCTGTGACAGTGATGCCCAGCACCATGCTTCATCTTGAATCACATTACCTGCACTACCATCATGGCCCTGCAATGCCCCTCCAACACTGCTGTGACAGTGATGCCCAGCACCATGACCCATCATGAATAACCTTAACTGCACTACCATCATGGCTCTGCAATGCCCCCCAAGCACTCCTGTGACAGTGAAGCCCAGCATCATGCCACATCATGAATCACATTACCTGAACTACCATCATGACCCTGCAATGCCCCTCCAACACTCCTGTGACAGTGATGCCCAGCATCATGCTCCATTATGAATGATCTTATCTGTACTAGCATCATGGCCCTGCAATGCCCCTACAATACTCCTGTGACAGTGATGCCCAGCATCATGCTCCATCATGAATCACCTTATGTGTACTAGCATCATGGCCCTGCAATGCTCCTCCAACACACCTGTGACAGTGAAGCCCAGCAAAAAGCCCCATCATGAATCAGCTTATCTATACTAGCATCATGGCCCTGCAATGCCCCTCCAACACTCCTGTGACAGTGATGCCCAGCACCATGCCGCATCATGAATCACATTACCTGCACTTGCAACATGGCCCTGCAATGCCCTTCCAATACTCCTGTGACAGTGGATGCCCAGCACCATGCTCATCACGAATCACATTACCTGCACTACCATCATGGCCCTGCAATGCCCTCCAACACTCCTGTAACAGTGATGCTCTAATATCACGTTTCATCATTAATCATTACCTGCACAACCATCATGGCTCTGCAATGCCCTCCAACACTCCTGTGACAGTGATGCCCAGCACCATGCTTCATCATGAATCACATTACCTGCACTACCATCATGGCCCTGCAATGCCCCTCCAACACTCCTGTGACAGTGATGCCCAGCACCATGCTTCATCATGAATCACATTACTTGCACTACCATCATGGCCCTGCAATGCCCCTCAAAACTCCTGTGACAGTGATGCCCAGCACCATTCCCCATCTTGAATCACTGTACCTGCACTACCATCATGGCCTTGCAATGCCGCCCAACACTCCTGTGACAATGATGCCCAGCATCATGCTACATCATGAATCACATTACATGCACTACCATCAAGGCCCTGCAATGCCCCTCCAACACCCCTGTGACAGTGATGCCCAGCATCATGCTCCATCATGAATCACCTTATCTGTACTAGCATCATGGCCCTGCAATGCCCCTCCAACACACCTGTGACAGTGATGCCCAGCACCATGCCCTATCATGAATCACCTTATCTGTACTAGCATTATGGCCTGCAATGCCCCTCCAACACTCCTGTGACAGTGATGCCCAGCACCATGCTCCATCATGAATCACCTTACCTGCACCAGCATCATGGTCCTGCATTGCCCCTCCAACACTCCTGTGACAGTGATGCCCAGCATCATGCTCCATCATGAATCACCTTACCTGCACTAGCATCATGGTCTTGCAATACCCCTCCAACACACCTGTGACAGTGATGCCTAGCATCATGCTCCATCATGAATCACCTTACCTGCACTAGCAACATGGCCCTGCAATACCCCTCCAACACTCCTGTGACAGTGATGCCCCACATCATGCTCCATCATGAATCACATTACCTGTACTAGCATCACGGTCTTGCAGTGCCCCTCCAACACTCCTGTGACAGTGATGCCCAGCACCATGCCCCATCATGAATCACATTACCTGCACAACCATCATGGCCCTGCAATGCCCCTCCAACACACATGTGACAGTGATGCCTAGCATCATGTTCCATCATGAATCACCTTACCTGCATTAGCATCATGGCCCTGCAATGCCCCTCCAACACTCCTGTGACAGTGATGCCCAGCAGCATGCTTCATCATGAATCACCTTATCTGCACTAGCATCATGGCCCTGCAAAGCCCCACAAACACTCCTGTGACAGTGATGCCCAGCATCATGCTCCATCATGAATCATATTACCTGTACAAGCATCATGGCCCTGTAATACCCCTCCAACACTCCTGTGACAGTGATACCCAGTACCATGTTCCATCATGAATCACCTTACCTGCACTAGCATCATGGCCCTGTAATCCCCCTCTAACACTCCTGTGACAGTGATGCACAACATCATGTTCCATCATGAATCACCTTACCTGCACTAGCATCATGGCCCTGCAATGCCCCTACAACACTCCTGTGACAGTGATGCCCAGCACCATGCTCCATAATGAATCACCTTACCTGCACCAGCATCATGGTTCTGCAATGCCCCTCCAACACTCCTGTGACAGTGATGCCCAACATCATGCTCCATCATGAATCACCTTACCTGCACAAGCTTCACGGTCTTGCAACGCCCCTCCAACACTGCTGTGACAGTGATGCCCAGCATCATGTTCCATCATGAATCACCTTACCTGTTCTAGCATCATGGCCCTGCAATACCAGTCCAACACTCCTGTGACGGTGATGCCCCGCATCATGCACCATCGTGAATCACATTACCTGTTCTAGCATCATGGCCCTGCAATACCCTTCCAACAATCCTGTGACAGTGATGCCCAGCACCATGCTCCATCATGAATCACCTTACCTGCACCAGCATCATGGTTCTGCAATGCCCCTCCAACACTCCTGTGACAGTGATGCCCAGCATCATGCTCCATCATGAATCACCTTACCTGCACTAGCTTCATGGTCTTGCAATGCCCCTCCAACACTCCTGTGACAGTAATGCCGAGCACCATGCTCCATCATGAATCACCTTATATGTACTAGCGTCATGGGCCTGCAATGCTCCTCCAACACTGCTGTGACAGTCATGCCCAGCATCATGCTCCATCATGAATCACATTACCTGTACAAGCATCATGGCCCTGCAATACCCTTCCAACAATCCTGTGACAGTGATGCCCAGCAGCATGTCACATCATGAATCACATTACCTGCACTAGCATCATGGCCCTGCAATGCCCCTCCAACACTCCTGTGACAGTGATGCCCAGCACCATGCTTCATCATTAATCACATAACCTGCACTACCATCATGGCTCTGCAATGCCCCTCAAACACTCCTGTGACAGTGATGCCCAGCACCATGCTCCATCATGAATCACCTTACCTGCACTACCATCATGGCCTTGCAATGCTCCCCAACACTCCTGTGACAATGATGTCCAGCATCATGCTCCATCATGAATCACCTTATATGTACTAGCATCATCGGCCTGCAATGCTCCTCCAACACTCTTGTGACAGTGATGCCCAGCATCATGCTTCATCATGAATCACCCTACCTGCACTAGCATCATAGTCTTGCAATGCCCCTCCAACACTGCTGTGACAGTGATGCCCAGCATCATGCTACATTATGAATCAGCTTACATGCACTACCATCGTGGACTAGCAATACCCCTCGAACACTCCTGTGACAGTGATACCAAGCATCATGCTCCATCATGAATCACATTACCTGTACTGGCATCATGGCTCTGCAATGCCCCTCCAACACTCCTGTGACAGTGATGCCCAGCATCATGCTCCATTATGAATGACCTTATCTGTTCTAGCATCATGGCCCTGCAATGCCCCTACAACACTCCTGTGACAGTGATGCCCAGCATCATGCTCCATCATGAATCACCTTATGTGTACTAGCATCATGGCCCTGCAATGCTCCTCCAACACACCTGTGACAGTGATGCCCAGCACCATGCCCCATCATGAATCAGCTTATCTGTACTAGCATCATGGCCCTGCAATGCCCCTCCAACACTCCTGTGACAGTGATGCCCAGCACCATGCCGCATCATGAATCACATTACCTGCACTTGCAACATGGCCCTGCAATGCCTCTCCAACACTCCTGTAACAGTGATGCCCAGTACCATGCTTCATCATTAATCACATTACCTGCACAACCATATTGGCTCTGCAATGCCCCTCCAACACTGCTGTGACAGTGATGCCCAGCATCATGCTACATTATGAATCACCTTACATGCACTAACATCGTGGCCCTGCAATACCCCTCGAACACTCCTGTGACAGTGATACCAAGCATCATGCTCCATCATGAATCACATTACCTGTACTGGCATCATGGCTCTGCAATGCCCCTCCAACACTCCTGTGACAGTGATGCCCAGCACCATGCCCCATCATGAATCACATTACCTGCACTGGCATCATGGCACTGCAATGCCCCTCCAACACTCCTGTGACAGTGATGCCCAGCACCATGCGTCATCATGAATCACATCACCTGTACTACCGTCATGGCCCTACAATGCCCCTCCAACACTCCTGTGACTGTGATGCCCAGCACCATGCTTTATCATTAATCACATTACCTGCACTACCATCATGGCTCTGCAATGCCCCTCCAACACTCCTGTGACAGTGATGAACAGCACCATGCTTCATCATGAATCATATTACCTGCACGAAACCCATGGCCCTGCAATACCCCTGCAACACTCCTGTGACAGTGATGCCCAGCACCATGCTTCATCTTGAATCACATTACCTGCACTACCATCATGGCCCTGCAATGCCCCTCCAACACTGCTGTGACAGTGATGCCCAGCACCATGACCCATCATGAATCACATTACCTGAACTACCATCATGACCCTGCAATGCCCCTCCAACACTCCTGTGACAGTGATGCCCAGCATCATGCTCCATTATGAATGATCTTATCTGTACTAGCATCATGGCCCTGCAATGCCCCTACAACACTCCTGTGACAGTGATGCCCAGCATCATGCTCCATCATGAATCACCTTATGTACTAGCATCATGGCCCTGCAATGCTCCTCCAACACACCTGTGACAGTGATGCCCAGCACCAAGCCCCATCATGAATCAGCTTATCTGTACTAGCATCATGGCCCTGCAATGCCCCTCCAACACTCCTGTGACAGTGATGCCCAGCACCATGCCGCATCATGAATCACATTACCTGCACTTGCAACATGGACCTGCAATGCCCCTCCAATACTCCTGTGACAGTGATGCCCAGCACCATGCTTCATCACGAATCACATTACCTGCACTACCATCATGGCCCTGCAATGCCCCTCCAACACTCCTGTGACAGTGATGCCCAGCACCATGCTTCATCATGAATCACATTACTTGCACTACCATCATGGCCCTGCAATGCCCCTCAAAACTCCTGTGACAGTGATGCCCAGCACCATGCCCCATCTTGAATCACTGTACCTGCACTACCATCATGGCCTTGCAATGCCGCCCAACACTCCTGTGACAATGATGCCCAGCATCATGCTACATCATGAATCACATTACATGCACTACCATCAAGGCCCTGCAATGCCCCTCCAACACCCCTGTGACAGTGATGCCCAGCATCATGCTCCATCATGAATCACCTTATCTGTACTAGCATCATGGCCCTGCAATGCCCCTCCAACACACCTGTGACAGTGATGCCCAGCACCATGCCCTATCATGAATCACCTTATCTGTACTAGCATTATGGCCTGCAATGCCCCTCCAACACTCCTGTGACAGTGATGCCCAGCACCATGCTCCATCATGAATCACCTTACCTGCACCAGCATCATGGTCCTGCATTGGCCCTCCAACACTCCTGTGACAGTGATGCCCAGCATCATGCTCCATCATGAATCACCTTACCTGCACTAGCATCATGGTCTTGCAATACCCCTCCAACACACCTGTGACAGTGATGCCTAGCATCATGCTCCATCATGAATCACATTACCTGCACTACCATCATGGCCCTGCAATGCCCCTCCAACACTGCTGTGACAGTGATGCCCAGCACCATGACCCATCATGAATGACCTTAACTGCACTACCATCATGGCTCTGCAATGCCCCCCAAGCACTCCTGTGACAGTGAAGCCCAGCATCATGCCACATCATGAATCACATTACCTGAACTACCATCATGACCCTGCAATGCCCCTCCAACACTCCTGTGACAGTGATGCCCAGCATCATGCTCCATTATGAATGATCTTATCTGTACTAGCATCATGGCCCTGCAATGCCCCTACAACACTCCTGTGACAGTGATGCCCAGCATCATGCTCCATCATGAATCACCTTATGTGTACTAGCATCATGGCCCTGCAATGCTCCTCCAACACACCTGTGACAGTGATGCCCAGCACCAAGCCCCATCATGAATCAGCTTATCTGTACTAGCATCATGGCCCTGCAATGCCCCTCCAACACTCCTGTGACAGTGATGCCCAGCACCATGCCGCATCATGAATCACATTACCTGCACTTGCAACATGGCCCTGCAATGCCCCTCCAATACTCCTGTGACAGTGATGCCCAGCACCATGCTTCATCACGAATCACATTACCTGCACTACCATCATGGCCCTGCAATGCCCCTCCAACACTCCTGTAACAGTGATGCCCAGTACCATGCTTCATCATTAATCACATTACCTGCACAACCATCATGGCTCTGCAATGCCCCTCCAACACTCCTGTGACAGTGATGCCCAGCACCATGCTTCATCATGAATCACATTACCTGCACTACCATCATGGCCCTGCAATGCCCCTCCAACACTCCTGTGACAGTGATGCCCAGCACCATGCTTCATCATGAATCACATTACTTGCACTACCATCATGGCCCTGCAATGCCCCTCAAAACTCCTGTGACAGTGATGCCCAGCACCATGCCCCATCTTGAATCACTGTACCTGCACTACCATCATGGCCTTGCAATGCCGCCCAACACTCCTGTGACAATGATGCCCAGCATCATGCTACATCATGAATCACATTACATGCACTACCATCAAGGCCCTGCAATGCCCCTCCAACACCCCTGTGACAGTGATGCCCAGCATCATGCTCCATCATGAATCACCTTATCTGTACTAGCATCATGGCCCTGCAATGCCCCTCCAACACACCTGTGACAGTGATGCCCAGCACCATGCCCTATCATGAATCACCTTATCTGTACTAGCATTATGGCCTGCAATGCCCCTCCAACACTCCTGTGACAGTGATGCCTGTTCAATTGCTCCATCATGAATCACCTACCTGCACCAGCATCATGGTCCTGCATTGCCCTCCAACACTCCTGTGACAGTGATGCTCCAGCATCATGCTCCATCATGAATCACCTTACCTGCACTAGCATCATGGTCTTGCAATACCCTCCAACACCTGTGACAGTGATGCTTCCTGCATCATGCTCCATCATGAATCACCTTACCTGCACTAGCAACATGGCCCTGCAATACCCCCTCCAACACCTCTCTGTGACAGTGATGCCTCACATCATGCTCCATCATGAATCACATTACCTGTACTAGCATCACGGTCTTGCAGTGCCCCTCCAACACTCCTGTGACAGTGATGCCCAGCACCATGCCCCATCATGAATCACATTACCTGCACAACCATCATGGCCCTGCAATGCCCCTCCAACACACATGTGACAGTGATGCCTAGCATCATGTTCCATCATGAATCACCTTACCTGCATTAGCATCATGGCCCTGCAATGCCCCTCCAACACTCCTGTGACAGTGATGCCCAGCAGCATGCTTCATCATGAATCACCTTATCTGCACTAGCATCATGGCCCTGCAAAGCCCCACAAACACTCCTGTGACAGTGATGCCCAGCATCATGCTCCATCATGAATCATATTACCTGTACAAGCATCATGGCCCTGTAATACCCCTCCAACACTCCTGTGACAGTGATACCCAGTACCATGTTCCATCATGAATCACCTTACCTGCACTAGCATCATGGCCCTGCAATACCCTTCCAACAATCCTGTGACAGTGATGCCCAGCACCATGCCCCATCATGAATCACATTACCTGCACTAGCATCTTGGCCCTGCAATGCACCTCCAACACTCCTGTGACAGTGATGCCCAGCACCATGCCCCATAATGAATCACCTTATCTGCACTACCATCATGGCCCTGCAATGCCCCTCCAAGACTCCTGTGACAGAGATGCCCAGCACCATGCTTTATCATGAATCACCTTACCAGTACTAGCATCATGGCCCTGTAATACCCCTCCAACACTCCTGTGACAGTGATACCCAGTACCATGTTCCATCATGAATCACCTTACCTGCACTACCATCATGGCCCTGTAATACCCCTCCAACATTCCTGTGACAGTATTGCCCAGCACCATGCTTCATCATGAATCACCTTACCTGCACTAGCATCATGGCCCTGCAATGCCCCACAAGACTCCTGTGACAGTGATGTCCAGCATCATGCTCTATCATGAATCACCTTACCTGCACTACCATCATTGCTCTGTAATGCCCCTCCAACACTCCTGTGACAGTGATGCCCAGCATCATATTCCATCATGAATCACCTTACCTGCACTAGCATCATGGCCCTTTAATGCCCCTCCAACACTCCTGTGACAGTAATGCCCAGCATCATGTTCCATCATGAATCACCTTACCTGCACTAGCATCATGGCCCTGCAATACCCCTCCAACACTCCTGTGACAGTGATGCCCAGTACCATGCTCCATAATGAATCACCTTACCTGCACCAGCATCATGGTTCTGCAATGCCCCTTCAACACTCCTGTGACAGTGATGCCCAGCATCATGTTCCATCATGAATCACCTTACCTGCACTAGCATCATGGCCCTGCAATACCCCTCCAACACTCCTGTGACGGTGATGCCCCGCATCAAGCTCCATCATGAATCACATTACCTGTACTAGCATCATGGCCTTGGAATGCCCCTCCAACACTCCTGTGATAGTAATGCCGAGCACCATGCTCCATCATGAATCACCTTATATGTACTAGCATCATGGGCCTGCAATGCTCCTCCAACACTCCTGTGACAGTGATGCCCAGCATCATGCTCCATCATGAATCACATTACCTGTACAAGCATCATGGCCCTGCAATACCTTCCAACAATCCTGTGACGGTGATGCCTGGCAGCATGTCACATCATGAATCACATTACCTGCACTCATGCTGATCGCAATGCCCTACAACACTCCTGTAACAGTGATGCCCAGCACCATGCTTCATCATTAATCACATTACCTGCACTACAATCATGGCTCTGCAATGCCCCTCCAACACTCCTGTGACAGTGATGCCCAGCACAATGCTCCATCATGAATCACCTTACCTGCACTACCATCATGGCCCCTGCAATGCCCCCAACACTCCTGTGACAATGATGTCCAGCATTATGCTCCATCATGAATCACCTTATATGTACTAGCATCATGGGCCTGCAATGCTCCTCCAACACTCTTGTGACAGTGATGCCCAGCATCATGCTTCATCATGAATCACCTTACCTGCACTAGCATCATAGTCTTGCAATGCCCTCCAACACTGCTGTGACAGTGATGCCCAGCATCATGCTACATTATGAATCACCCACATGCACTAACATCGTGGCCCTGCAATCCTCGAACACTCCTGTGACGAGTGATACCAAGCATCATGCTCCATCATGAATCACATTACCTGTACTGGCATCATGGCTCTGCAATGCCCCTCCAACACTCCTGTGACAGTGATGCCCAGCACCATGCCCCATCATGAATCACATTACCTGCACTGGCATCATGGCAATGCAATGCCCCTCCAACACTCCTGTGACAGTGATGCCCAGCACCATGCGTCATCATGAATCACATCACCTGCACTACCGTCATGGCCCTACAATGCCCCTCCAACACTCCTGTGACTGTGATGCCCAGCACCATGCTTTATCATTAATCACATTACCTGCACTACCATCATGGCCCTGCAATGCCCCTCCAACACTGCTGTGACAGTGATGCCCAGCACCATGACCCATCATGAATAACCTTAACTGCACTACCATCATGGCTCTGCAATGCCCCTCCAACACTCCTGTGACAGTGATGCCCAGCACCATGCTTCATCATGAATCATATTACCTGCACGAAACCCATGGCCCTGCAATACCCCTCCAACACTCCTGTGACAGTGATGCCCAGCACCATGCTTCATCTTGAATCACATTACCTGCACTACCATCATGGCCCTGCAATGCCCCTCCAACACTGCTGTGACAGTGATGCCCAGCACCATGACCCATCATGAATGACCTTAACTGCACTACCATCATGGCTCTGCAATGCCCCCCAAGCACTCCTGTGACAGTGAAGCCCAGCATCATGCCACATCATGAATCACATTACCTGAACTACCATCATGACCCTGCAATGCCCCTCCAACACTCCTGTGACAGTGATGCCCAGCATCATGCTCCATTATGAATGATCTTATCTGTACTAGCATCATGGCCCTGCAATGCCCTCTACAATACTCCTGTGACGGTGATGCCCAGCATCATGCTCCATCATGAAGTCTCACCTTATGTGTACTAGCATCATGGCCCTGCAATGCTCCTCCAACACACCTGTGACAGTGAAGCCCAGCAAAAAGCCCCATCATGAATCAGCTTATCTATACTAGCATCATGGCCCTGCAATGCCCCTCCAACACTCCTGTGACAGTGATGCCCAGCACCATGCCGCATCATGAATTACATTACCTGCACTTGCAACATGGCCCTGCAATGCCCCTCCAATACTCCTGTGACAGTGATGCCCAGCACCATGCTTCATCACGAATCACATTACCTGCACTACCATCATGGCCCTGCAATGCCCCTCCAACACTCCTGTAACAGTGATGCCCAGTACCATGCTTCATCATTAATCACATTACCTGCACAACCATCATGGCTCTGCAATGCCCCTCCAACACTCCTGTGACAGTGATGCCCAGCACCATGCTTCATCATGAATCACATTACCTGCACTACCATCATGGCCCTGCAATGCCCCTCCAACACTCCTGTGACAGTGATGCCCAGCACCATGCTTCATCATGAATCACATTACTTGCACTACCATCATGGCCCTGCAATGCCCCTCAAAACTCCTGTGACAGTGATGCCCAGCACCATGCCCCATCTTGAATCACTGTACCTGCACTACCATCATGGCCCTGCAATGCCCCCCAACACTCCTGTGACAATGATGCCCAGCATAATGCTACATCATGAATCACATTACATGCACTACCATCATGGCCCTGCAATGCCCCGCCAACACCCCTGTGACAGTGATGCCCAGCATCATGCTCTATCATGAATCACCTTATCTGTGCCAGCATCATGGCCCCTGCAATGCCCCTCCAACACACCTGTGACTAGTGATGCCCAGCACCATGCCCTATCATGAATCACCTTATCTGTACTAGCATTATGGCCTGCAATGCCCCTCCAACACTCCTGTGACAGTGATGCCCAGCACCATGCTCCATCATGAATCACCTTACCTGCACCAGCATCATGGTCCTGCATTGCCCCTCCAACACTCCTGTGACAGTGATGCCCAGCATCATGCTCCATCATGAATCACCTTACCTGCACTAGCATCATGGTCTTGCAATGCCCCTCCAACACACCTGTGACAGTGATGCCTAGCATCATGCTCCATCATGAATCACCTTACCTGCACTAGCAACATGGCCCTGCAATACCCCTCCAACACTCCTGTGACAGTGATGCCCCACATCATGCTCCATCATGAATCACATTACCTGTACTAGCATCACGGTCTTGCAGTGCCCCTCCAACACTCCTGTGACAGTGATGCCCAGCACCATGCCCCATCATGAATCACATTACCTGCACAACCATCATGGCCCTGCAATGCCCCTCCAACACACATGTGACAGTGATGCCTAGCATCATGTTCCATCATGAATCACCTTACCTGCATTACACATGGCCCCTGCAATGCCCCCTCCAACACTCCTGTGACAGTGATGCCAGCAGCATGCTTCATCATGAATCACCTTATCTGCACGCATCATGGCCCTGCAAAGCCCCACAAACACTCCTGTGACAGATGCCCAGCATCATGCTCCATCATGAATCATATTACCTGTACAATCATCATGGCCCTGTAATACCCTCCAACACTCCTGTGACAGTGATACCCAGTACCATGTTCCATCATGAATCACCTTACCTGCACTAGCATCATGGCCCTGTAATCCCCTCTAACACTCCTGTGACAGTGATGCACAACATCGTT
The DNA here is from genome assembly GCA_016271365.2 of Neoceratodus forsteri. Taxonomy (NCBI): domain Eukaryota; kingdom Metazoa; phylum Chordata; order Ceratodontiformes; family Ceratodontidae; genus Neoceratodus; species Neoceratodus forsteri. Next base: position 1,318,038,482 of record CM057454.1, read on the forward strand.
CCATCATGAATCACCTACTCTGCACTAGCATCATGGCCCTGCAATGCCCCTACAACACTCTGTGACAGTGATGCCCAGCACCATGCTCCATAATGAATCACCTTACCTGCACCAGCATCATGGTTCTGCAATGCCCCTCCAACACTCCTGTGACAGTGATGCCCAACATCATGCTCCATCATGAATCACCTTACCTGCACAAGCTTCACGGTCTTGCAACGCCCCTCCAACACTGCTGTGACAGTGATGCCCAGCATCATGTTCCATCATGAATCACCTTACCTGTTCTAGCATCATGGCCCTGCACTACCAGTCCAACACTCCTGTGACGGTGATGCCCCGCATCATGCACCATCGTGAATCACATTACCTGTTCTAGCATCATGGCCCTGCAATACCCTTCCAACAATCCTGTGACAGTGATGCCCAGCACCATGCTCCATCATGAATCACCTTACCTGCACCAGCATCATGGTTCTGCAATGCCCCTCCAACACTCCTGTGACAGTGATGCCCAGCATCATGCTCCATCATGAATCACCCTACCTTGACTTAGCTTCATGGTCTTGGCAATGCCCCTCCAACACCCTGTGACAGCAATGCCGAGCACCATGCTCCATCATGAATCATCTTATATGTACTAGTCATGGGCCTGCAATGCTCCTCCAACACTGCTGTGACAGTCATGCCCAGCATCATGCTCCATCATGAATCACATTACCTGTACAAGCATCATGGCCCTGCAATACCCTTCCAACAATCCTGTGACAGTGATGCCCAGCTGCATGTCACATCATGAATCACATTACCTGCACTAGCATCATGGCCCTGCAATGCCCCTCCAACACTCCTGTGACAGTGATGCCCAGCACCATGCTTCATCATTAATCACATAACCTGCACTACCATCATGGCTCTGCAATGCCCCTCAAACACTCCAGTGACAGTGATGCCCAGCACCATGCTCCATCATGAATCACCTTACCTGCACTACCATCATGGCCTTGCAATGCTCCCCCAACACTCGTGACAATGATGTCCAGCATCATGCTCCATCATGAATCACCTTATATGTACTAGCATCATCGCCTGCAATGCTCCTCCAACACTCTTGTGACAGTGATGCCCAGCATCATGTCATGAATCACCTTACCTGCACTAGCATCATAGTCTCAAGAATGCCCTCCAACACTGCTGTGACAGTGATGCCCAGCATCATGCCACATTATGAATCAGCTTACATGCACTACCATCGGACCAGCACACTTCTAACACTCCTGTGACAGTGATACCAAGCATCATGCTCCATCATGAATCACATTACCTGTACTGGCATCATGGCTCTGCAATGCCCCTCCAACACTCCTGTGACAGTGATGCCCAGCATCATGCTCCATTATGAATGACCTTATCTGTTCTAGCATCATGGCCCTGCAATGCCCCTACAACACTCCTGTGACAGTGATGCCCAGCATCATGCTCCATCATGAATCACCTATGTGTACTAGCATCATGGCCCTGCAATGCTCCCTCCAACACACCTGTGACAGTGATGCCCAGCACCATGTCCCATCATGAATCAGCTTATCTGTACTAGCATCATGGCGCTGCAATGCCCCTCCAACACTCCTGTGGACAGTGATGCCCAGCACCATGTCAGCGATCATGAATCACATTACTCTGCACTGCAACATGGCCCTGCAATGCCTCTCCAACACCCTGTAACAGTGATGCCCAGTACCATGCTTCATCATTTCACATTACCTGCACAACCATATTGCTCTGCACGCCCTCCAACACTGCTGTGACAGTGATGCCCAGCATCATGTTACATTATGGAATCACCCATGCACTAACATCGTGGCCCTGCAATACCCTTCGAACACTCCTGTGACAGTGATACCAAGCATCATGCTCCATCATGAATCACATTACCTGTACTGGCATCATGGCTCTGCAATGCCCCTCCAACACTCCTGTGACAGTGATGCCCAGCACCATGCCCCATCATGAATCACATTACCTGCACTGGCATCATGGCACTGCAATGCCCCTCCAACACTCCTGTGACAGTGATGCCCAGCACCATGCGTCATCATGAATCACATCACCTGCACTACCGTCATGGCCCTACAATGCCCCTCCAACACTCCTGTGACTGTGATGCCCAGCACCATGCTTTATCATTAATCACATTGGCCTGCACTACCATCATGGCTCTGCAATGCCCCTCACACTCCTGTGACAGTGATGAACAGCACCATGCTTCATCATGAATCATATTACCTGCACGAACCGATGGCCCTGCAATACCCCTGCAACACTCCTGTGACAGTGATGCCCAGCACCATGCTTCATCTTGAATCACATTACCTGCACTACCATCATGGCCCCTGCAATGCCCTCCAACACTGCTGTGACAGTGATGCCCAGCACCATGACCCATCATGAATCACATTACCTGAACTACCATCATGACCCTGCAATGCCCCTCCAACACTCCTGTGACAGTGATGCCCAGCATCATGCTCCATTATGAATGATCTTATCTGTACTAGCATCATGGCCCTGCAATGCCCCTACAACACTCCTGTGACAGTGATGCCCAGCATCATGCTCCATCATGAATCACCTTATGTGTACTAGCATCATGGCCCTGCAATGCTCCTCCAACACACCTGTGACAGTGATGCCCAGCACCAAGCCCCATCATGAATCAGCTTATCTGTACTAGCATCATGGCCCTGCAATGCCCCTCCAACACTCCTGTGACAGTGATGCCCAGCACCATGCCGCGTGATCATGAATCACATTACCTGCACTGCAACATGGACCTGCAATGCCCTCCAATACTCCTGTGACAGTGATGCCCAGCACCATGCTTCATCACGAATCACATTACCTGCACTACCATCATGGCCCTGCAATGCCCTCCAACACCCTGTGACAGTGATGCTCAGCACCATGCTTCATCATGAATCACATTACTTGCACTACCATCATGGCCCTGCAATGCCCTCAAACTCCTGTGACAGTGATGCCCAGCACCATGCCCCATCTTGAATCACTGTACCTGCCGACCATCATGGCCTTGCAATGCCGCCCAACACTCCTGTGACAATGATGCCCAGCACTGCATGCCATCATGAATCACATTACATGCACTACCATCAAGGCCCTGCAATGCCCCTCCAACACTCTTCTGTGACAGTGATGCCCAGCATCATGCTCCATCATGAATCACCTTATTTGTACTTGTATCATGGCCCTGCAATGCCCCTCCAACACACCTGTAGACAGTGAAGCCCAGCACCATGCCCTATCATGAATCACCTTATCTGTACTAGCATTATGGCCTGCAATGCCCCTCCACACTCCTGTGACAGTGATGCCCAGCACCATGCTCCATCATGAATCACCTACCTGCACCAGCATCATGGTCCTGCATTGGCCCCTCCAACACTCCTGTGACAGTGATGCTCAGCATCCTGCTCCATCATGAATCACCCTACCTGCACTAGCATCATGGTCTGAACACCTCCAACACACTCTAGACAGATGCCTAGCATCATGCTCCATCATGAATCACATTACCTGCACTACCATCATGGCTCTGCAATGCCTCTCCAACACTGCTGTGACAGTGATGCCCAGCACCATGACCCATCATGAATGACCTTAATGCACTACCATCATGGCTCTGCAATGCCCCCAAGCATCCTGTGACAGTGAAGCCTGGCATCATGCCACATCATGAATCACATTACCTGAACTACCATCATGACCCTGCAATGCCCCTCCAACACTCCTGTGACAGTGATGCCCAGCATCATGCTCCATTATGAATGACTTATCTGTACTCAGCATCATGGCCCTGCAATGCCCCTACAACACTCCTGTGACAGTGATGCCCAGCATCATGCTCCATCATGAATCACCTTATGTGTACCAGCATCATGGCCCCTGCAATGCTCCTCCAACACACCTGTGACAGTGATGCCCAGCACCAAGCCCCATCATGAATCAGCTTATCTTGTACTAGCATCATGGCCCTGCAATGCCCCCCTCCAACCTCCTGTGACAGTGATGCCCAGCACCATGCCGATCATGAATCACATCATCTGCACTTGCAACATGGCCCTGCAATGCCCCCTCCAATACCCCTGTGACAGTGATGCCCAGCACCATGCTTCATCACTGAATCACATTAGCTGCACTACCATCATGGCCCTGCAATGCCCCTCCAACACTCCTGTAACAGTGATGCCCAGTACCATGCTTCATCATTAATCACATTACCTGCACAACCATCATGGCCTGCAATGCCCCTCCAACACCCTGTGACAGTGATGCCCAAACCATGCTTCATCATGAATCACATTACCTGCACTACCATCATGGCCCTGCAATGCCCCTCCAACATCCTCAGACAGTGATGCCCAGCACCATGCTTCATCAATGAATCACATTACTTGCACTACCATCATGGGTCTCCTGCAATGCCCCTCAAACCCCAGACAGTGATGCCCAGCACCATGCCCATCTTGAATCATCAGGCCCATCTTCACCATCACAATGGTAACGTCAGCCCAGCACTCCCAGACAATGATGCCAGCATCATGCTACATCATGAATCATATTACATGCATCACATCAAGGCCCTGCATGTCTCCCTCCAACACCTCTGTGACAGTGATGCCCAGCATCATGCTCCATCATGAATCACCTATCTGTACTAGCATCATGGGCCTGCAATGCCCCCTCCAACACACCTGTGACAGTGATGCCCAGACCATGCCCTATCATGAATCACCTATCTGTACCAGTATTGCGGGCTGCAATGCCCCTCCAACACTCCTGGACAGATGCCCAGCACCATGCTCCATCATGAATCACTCTCTGCACCAGCATCATGGTCCCATTGACCCTCCAAATTCCTGTGTGACAGTGATGCCCAGCATCATGCCCATCATGAATCACCTACCTGCACTAGCATCATGGTCTTGTAATATCTCTCCAACACACCTGGCAGTGATGCTAGCATCATGCTCCATCATGAATCACCTTACCTGTACTAGCAACATGGCCCCGCAATTTCTCCAACACTCCTGTGACAGTGATGTTCCACATCATGCTCCATCATGAATCACATTACCTGTACTAGCATCACGGTCTTGCAGTGCCCCTCCAACACTCCTTGTGATGCGATGCCCAGCACTGCCCATCATGAATCATTACCTGCACAACTATCATGGCCCTGCAATGCCTTCCAACACATGTGACAGTGATGCCTAGCATCATGTTCCATCATGAATCACCTACCTGCTTAGCATCATGGCCCTGCAATGCCCTCCAACACCCTTCTGACAGTGATGCCCAGCAGCATGCTCATCATGAATCACTTATCTGCACTAGCATCATGGCCCCAAAGCCCCACAACACTCCTGTATAACACTCCTGTAACAGTGATGCCCAGTACCATGCTTCATCATTAATCACATTACATGCTCTACCATCATGGCTCTGCAATGTCCCTCCAACACTCCTGTATACAGTGATGCCCAGCACTATGCTTCATCATGAACCACATTTACCTGTCTACCATCATGGCTCCTGTAATGCCCTCAACACTCCTGTGACAGTGATGCCCAGCACCATGCCCATCATGAATCACTGTACCTGCTACCATCATGGCCTTGCAATGCCCCCTAACACTCCTAGGACAATGATGCCCAGCATCATGCCAGCATCATGAATCAAGTATTACCTGCACCACCATCATGGCCCCTGCAATGTCCCTCCAACACCCTGCAGACAGTGATGCCCAGCATCATGCTACATCATGAATCACCTTGATTCGTACCAGCATCATGGCCCTGCAATGCCCCTCCAATGTTATTCCAGACAATGATGCCCAGCACCATGCCCCATCATGAATCACCTTATCTGTACTAGCATCATGGCTCTGCAATGCCCCTCCAACACTCCTGTGACAGTGATGCCCAGCATCATGCTTTATCTGAATCACCTTACTCTGACTAGCATCATGGTCCTGTATGCCCTCCAACACTCCTGTGACAGTGATACCCAGTACCATGCTTCCATCATGAATCACCTTACTGTCACTACCATCATGGCCTGTAAACCCCACCAACACTCCTGTGACAGTGATGCCCAGCACCATGCTTCATCATGAATCACCTTACCTGCACCAGCATAATGGCCCTCCAATGCCCCAGAACACTCCTGTGACAGTGATGTCCAGCATCATGCTCTATCATGAATCACCTTACCTGCACTACCATCATGGCTCTGCAATGCCCCTCCAACACTCCTGTGACAGTGATGCCCAGCATCATATTCCATCATGAATCACCTTACCTTCACTAGCATCATGGCCCTGTAATGCCCCTCCAACACTCCTGTGACAGTGATGCCCAGCATCATGTTAAATCATGAATCACCTCACCGGCACTAGCATCATGGCCCTGCAATGCCCCTCCAACACTCCTGTGACAGTGATGACCAGCACCATGCTCCATAATGAATCACCTTACCTGCTCCAGCATCATGGTCTTGCAATGCCCCTCCAACACTGCTGTGACAGTGATGCCCAGCATCATGTTCCATCATGAATCACCTTACCTGCACTAGCATCATGGCCCTGCAATACCCCTCCAACACTCCTGTGACAGTGATGCCCAGCACCATGCTTCATCATTAATCACATTACCTGCACTACCATCATGGCTCTGCAATGCCCCTCCAACACTCCTGTGACAGTGATGCCCAGCACAATGCTCCATCATGAATCACCTCACCTGCACTACTATCATGGCCCTGCAATGCCCCCCATCACTCCTGTGACAATGATGTCCAGCATCATGCTCCATCATGAATCACCTTATTTGTACTAGCATCATGGGCCTGCAATGCTCCTCCAACACTCTTGTGACAGTGATGCCCAGCATCATGCTCCATCATGAATCACCTTACCTGCACTAGCATCATAGTCTTGCAATGCCCCTCCAACACTGCTGTGACAGTGATGCCCAGCATCATGCTACATAATGAATCACCTTACATGCACTACCATCGTGGCCCTGCAATACCCCTTAACACTCCTGTGACAGTGATACCAGACATGCTCCATCATGAATCACATTGTACTGGCATCATGGCTCTGCAATGCCCTCCAACACTCCTGTGACAGTGATGCCCAGCACCATGCCCCATCATGAATCATATTACCTGCACTCGGCATCATAGCCTTGCAATGCCCCTCCAACACTCCTGTGACAGTGATGCCCAGCACCATGCGTCATCATGAATCACATTACCTGCACTACCGTCATGACCCTACAATGCCCCTCCAACACTCCTGTGACTGTGATGCCCAGCACCATGCTTTATCATTAATCACGTTACCTGCACTACCATCATGGCCCTGCAATGCCCCTCCAACACTCCTGTGACAGTGATGCCCAGCACCAAGCTTCATCATGAATCATATTTCCTGCACGACCCCCATGGCCCTGCAATACTCCTCCAACTCTCCTGTGACAGTGATGCCCAGCACCATGCTTCATCTTGAATCACATTACCTGCACTACCATCAATGCCCTGCAATGCCCCTCCAACACTGCTGTGACAGTGATGCCCAGCACCATGCCCCATTATGAATCACCTTAACTGCACTACCATCATGGCTCTGCAATGCCCCCAAGCACTCCTGTCACAGTGAATCCCAGCATCATGCCACATCATGAGTCACATTACCTGAACTACCATCATGGCTCTGCAATGCCCCTCCAACACACCTGTGACAGTGATGCCCAGGATCATATTCCAACATGAATCACCTCACCTGCACTAGCATCATGGCCCTGTAATGCCCCTCCAACACTCCTGTGACAGTGATGCCCAGCATCATGTTAAATCATGAATCACCTTACCGGCACTAGCATCATGGCCCTGCAATGCCCCTCCAACACTCCTGTGACAGTGATGCCCAGCACCATGCTCCATAATGAATCACCTTACCTGCTCCAGCATTATGGTTCTGCAATGCCCCTCCAACACTCCTGTGACAGTGATGCCCTGCATCATGCTCTATCATGAATCACCTTACCTGCAATAGCTTCATGGTCTTGCAATGCCCCTCCAACACTGCTGTGACAGTGATGCCCAACATCATGCTCCATCATGAATCACATTACCTGTACTAACATCATGGGCCTGCAATGCTCCTCCAACAATCCTGTGACAGTGATGCCCAGCATCATGCTCCATCATGAATCACATTACCTGTACAAGCATCATGGCCCTGCAATACCCCTCCAACACTCCTGTAACAGTGATGCCCAGCACCATGCTTCATCATTAATCACATTACCTGCACTAGCATCATGGCCCTGCAATGCCCCTCCAACACTCCTGTAACAGTGATGCCCAGCACCATGCTTCATCATGAATCACATTACCTGCACTACCATCATGGCCCTGCAATGCCCCTCCAACACTCCAGTGACAGTGATGCCCAGCACCATGCTTCATTATGAATCACATTACCTGCACTACCTTCATGGCCCTGCAATGCCCCTCAACACTCCTGTGACAGTGATGCCCAGCACCATGCCCCATCATGAATCACCTTAACTGCACTACCATCATGGCCTTGCAATGCCCCCCAACACTCCTGTGACAATGATGCCCAGCATCATGCTACATCATGAATCACATTACATGCACTTCCATCATGGCCCTGCAATGCCCCTCCAACACCCCAGTGACACTGATGCCCAGCATCATGCTACATCATGAATCACATTATCTGTACTAGCATCATGGCCCTGCAATGCCCTCCAACACACCTGTGACAGTGATGCCCAGCACCATGCCCTATCATGAATCACCTTATCTGTACTACCATCATGGCCCTGCAATGCCCCTCCAACACTCCTGTGACAGTGATGCCCAGCAACATGCTCCATCATGAATCACCTTACCTGCACCAGCATCATGGTCCTGCATTGCCCCTCCAACACTCCTGTGACAGTGATGCCCAGCATCATGCTCCATCATGAATCACCTTACCTGCACTAGCAACATGGCCCTGCAATACCCCTCCAACACTCCTGTGACAGTGATGCCCCACATCATGCTCCATCATGAATCACAATACCTGTACTAGCATCATGGCCCTGCAATGCCCCTCCAACACTCCTGTGACAGTGATGCCCAGCACCATGCTCCATCATGAATCTCCTTACCTGCACCAGCATCATGGTCCTGCATTGCCCCTCCAACACTCCTGTGACAGTGATACCCAGCATCATGCTCCATCATGAATCACCTTACCTGCACTAGCATCATGGTCTTGCAATGCCCTCCAACACTCCTGTGACAGTGATGCACAGCATCATGCTCCATCATGAATCACCTTACCTGCACTAGCAACATGGCCCTGCATTACCCCTCCAACACTCCTGTGACAGTGATGCCCCACATCATGCTCCATCATGAATCACATTACCTGTACTAGCATCATGTCCCTGCAATGCCCCTCCAACACTCCTGTGACAGTAATGCCCTGCACCATGCCCCATCATGAATCACATTACCTGCACTACCATCATGACCATGCGATGCCCCTCCAACACTCCTGTGACGGTGATGCCCAGCACCATGCCCCATCATGAATCACCTTACCTGCACTACCATCATGGTCCTGCAATGCTCCTCCAACACTCCTGTGACAGTGATGCCCAGCATCATGCTCCATCATGAATCACATTACCTGTACTAGCATCATGGCCCTGCAATACCCTTCCAACAATCCAGTGACAGTGATTCCCAGCACCATGCCCCATCATGAATCACATTAACAGCACTAGCATTATGGCCCTGCAATGCCCCTCCAACACTCCTGTGACATTGATGCCCAGCACCATGCTTCATCATTAATCACATTACCTGCACTACCATCATGGCTCTGCAATACCCCTCCAACACTCCTGTGACAGTGATGCCCAGCACCATGCCCCATCATGAATCACCTTATCTGCATTACCATCATGGCCATGCACTGCCCCTCCAGCACTCCTGTGACAGTGATGCCCAGCACCATGCTTCATCATGAATCACCTAACCTGTACTAGCATCATGGCCTTGTAATACCCCTCCAACACTCCTGTGACAGTGATACCCAGTACCATGTTCCATAATGAATCACCTTACCTGCACTACCATCATGGCCCTGTAATAGCCCTCCAACACTCCTGTGACAGTGATGCCCAGCACCATGTTCCATCATGAATCACCTTACCTGCACTAGCATCATGGCCCTGAAATGCCCCTCCAACACTCATGTGACAGTGATGCCCAGCATCATGCTCCATCATGAATCACATTACCTGTACTAGCATCATGCCCTGAAATGCCCTCCAACACTCCTGTTACGTAAGTGCCCAGCAGCATGCCCCACCATAAATCACATTACCTGCACTACCATCATGGCCCTGCAATGCCCTCCTCCCAGCACCCTGGGTCCGTGATGCCCAGCACCATGCCCCAGCATCATGAATCACCATACCTGCACTACCATAATGGTCCTGCAATGCCCCACAACACTTCTGTGACAGTGATGCCCAGCATCATGCTCTATCATGAATCACCTTATATGTACTAGCATCCTTGGCCCTACCATCTTTCCATCAATCCTGTGACAGTGATGCCAGCAGCATGTCCCATCATGAATCACAATACCTGCACTAGCATCATGACCTGCAATGCCCTCCAACACTCCTGTGACCAGTGATGCCCAGCAACATGCTTCATCATTAATCACATTACCTGCACTACCATCATGGCTCTGCAATGCCTCCAACACTCCTACTTGACCAAGCGATACCCCAGCACATGCCCCCCTCATGAATCCACATACCTGCACTACCATCATGGCCTACAATGCCCCCCCAACACACCTGTGACAGTGATGTCCAGCATCATGCTCCATCATGAATCATCTTATCTGTACTAGCATCATGGGCCTGCAATGCTCCTCCAACACTGTTGTGACAGTGATGCCCAGCATCATGCTCCATCATGAATCACCTTACCTGCACTAGCATCATGGTCTTGCAATGCCCCTCCAACACTGCTTTGACAGTGATGCCCAACATCATGCTCCATCTTGAATCACCTTACCTGCACTAGCCTCATGGCCCTGCAATGCCCCTCCAACACTGCTGTGACAGTGATGCCTAGCATCATGCTCCATCATGAATCACATTACCTGCACTGGCATCATGGCCCTGCAATGCCCCTCCAACACTCCTGTGACAGTGATACCCAGCATCATGCTTCATCATTAATCACATTACCTGCACTACCATCATGGCTCTGCAATGCCCCTTCAACACTCCTGTGACAGTGATGCCCAGCATCATATTCCATCATGAATCACCTTACCTGCACTAGCATCATGGCCCTGTAATGCCCCTCCAACACTCCTGTGACAGTGATGCCCAGCATCATGTTAAATCATGAATCACCTTACCGGCACTAGCATCATGGCCCTGCAATGCCCCTCCAACACTCCTGTTACAGAGATGCCCAGCACCATGCTCCATAATGAATCACCTTACCTGCTCCAGCATCATGGTTCTGCAATGCCCCTCCAACACTCCTGTGACAGTGATGCCCAGCATCATGCTCCATCAAGAATCACCTTACCTGCAATAGCTTCATGGTCTTGCAATGCCCCTCCAACACTGCTGAGACAGTGATGCCCAGCATCATGTTCCATCATGAATCACCTTACCTGCACTAGCATCATGGCCCTGCAATACCCCTCCAACACTCCTGTGACGGTGATGCCCCGCATCATGCTCCATCATGAATCACCTTCCTGCACTACCATCATGGCCCTGCAATGCCCCCCAACACTCCTGTGACAGTTATGCCCAGCATCATGCTACATCATGAATCACATTAAATGTACTAGCATCATGGCCCTGCAATGCCCCTCCAACACTCCTGTGACAGTGATGCCCAGCACCATGCTCCATCATGAATCGCCTTACCTGCACCAGCATCATGGTCCTGCATTGCCCCTCCAACACTCCTGTGACAGTGATACCCAGCATCATGCTCCATCATGAATCACCTTACCTGCACTAGCAACATGGCTCTGCAATACCCCTCCAACACTCCTGTGACAGTGATGCTCCACATCATGCTCCATCATGAATCATATTACCTGTACTAGCATCATGTCCCTGCAATGCCCCTCCAACACTCCTGTGACAGTAATGCCCAGCACCATGCCCATCATGAATCACCTAACCTGTACTAGCATCATGGCCTCTGTAAGACCCTCAACACTCCCTGTGACAGTGATACCCAGTACCATGTTCCATCATGAATCACCTTACCTGCACTACCATCATGGCCCTTTAATAGCCCTCCAACACTCCTGTGACAGTGATGCCCAGCACCATGTTCCATCATGAATCACCTTACCTGCACTAGCATCATGGCCCTGCAATGCCCCTCCAACACTCATGTGACAGTGATGCCCAGCATCATGCTCCATCATGAATCACATTACCTGTACTAGCATCATGGCCCTGCAATGCCCCTCCAACACTCCTGTTACAGTAATGCCCAGCAGCATGCCCCATCATGAATCACATTACCTGCACTACCATCATGGCCCTGCAATGCCCCTCCAGCACTCCTGTGTCAGTGATGCCCAGCACCATGCCCCATCATGAATCACCTTACCTGCACTACCATAATGGTCCTGCAATGCCCCACAACACTCCTGTGACAGTGATGCCCAGCATCATGCTCCATCATGAATCACCTTATATGTACTAGCATCATGGGCCTGCAATGCTCCTCCAACACTCCTGTGTCAGTGATGCCCAGCACCATGCCCCATCATGAATCACCTTACCTGCACTACCATAATGGTCCTGCAATGCCCCACAACACTTCTGTGACAGTGATGCCCAGCATCATGCTCTATCATGAATCACCTTATATGTACTAGCATCATGGCCCTGCAATACACTTCCATCAATCCTGTGACAGTGATGCCCAGCAGCATGTCCCATGATGAATCACAATACCTGCACTAGCATCATGGCCTTGCAATGCCCCTTCAACACTCCTGTGACAGTGATGCCCAGCACCATGCTTCATCATTAATCACATTACCTGCACTACAATCATGGCTCTGCAATGCCCCTTCAACACTCCTGTGACAGTGATGCCCAGCAACATGCTTCATCATTAATCACATTACCTGCACTACCATCATGGCTCTGCAATGCCCCTCCAACACTCCTGTGACAGTGATGCCCAGCACCATGCCCCATCATGAATCACCTTACCTGCACTACCATCATGGCCCTGCAATGCCCCCCAACACACCTGTGACAGTGATGTCCAGCATCATGCTCCATCATGAATCATCTTATCTGTACTAGCATCATGGGCCTGCAATGCTCCTCCAACACTCTTGTGACAGTGATGCCCAGCATCATGCTCCATCATGAATCACCTTACCTGCACTAGCATCATGGTCTTGCAATGCCCCTCCAACACTGCTGGGACAGTGATGCCCAACATCATGCTCCATCTTGAATCACCTTACCAGCACTAGCCTCATGGCCCTGCAATGCCCCTCCAACACTGCTGTGACAGTGATGCCTAGCATCATGCTCCATCATGAATCACATTATCTGCACTGGCATCATGGCCCTGCAATGCCCCTCCAACACTCCTGTGACAGTGATACCCAGCATCATGCTTCATCATTAATCACATTACCTGCACTACCATCATGGCTCTGCAATGCCCCTCCAACACTCCTGTGACAGTGATGCCCAGCATCATATTCCATCATGAATCACCTTACCTGCACTAGCATCATGGCCCTGTAATGCCCCTCCAACACTCCTGTGACAGTGATACCCAGCATCATGCTTCATCATTAATCACATTACCTGCACTACCATCATGGCTCTGCAATGCCCCTCCAACACTCCTGTGACAGTGATGCCCAGCATCATATTCCATCATGAATCACCTTACCTGCACTAGCATCATGGCCCTGCAATACCCCTCCAACACTCCTGTGACGGTGATGCCCCGCATCATGCTCCATCATGAATCACCTTCCTGCACTACCATCATGGCCCTGCAATGCCCCCCAACACTCCTGTGACAGTTATGCCCAGCATCATGCTACATCATGAATCACCTTATCTGTACTACCATCATGGCCCTGCAATGCCCCTCCAACACTCCTGTGACAGTGATGCCCAGCAACATGCTCCATCATGAATCAGCTTACCTGCACCAGCATCATGGTCCTGCATTGCCCCTCCAACACTCCTGTGACAGTGATGCCCAGCATCATGCTCCATCATGAATCACCTTACTTGCACTAGCAAAATGGCCCTGCAATACCCCTCCAACACTCCCGTGACAGTGATGCCCCACATCGTGCTCCATCATGAATCACATTAAATGTACTAGCATCATGGCCCTGCAATGCCCCTTCAACACTCCTGTGACAGTGATGCCCAGCACCATGCTCCATCATGAATCGCCTTACCTGCACCATCATCATGGTCCTGCATTGCCCCTCCAACACTCCTGTGACAGTGATACCCAGCATCATGCTCCATCATGAATCACCTTACCTGCACTAGCAACATGGCTCTGCAATACCCCTCCAACACTCCTGTGACAGTGATGCTCCACATCATGCTCCATCATGAATCACATTACCTGTACTAGCATCATGTCCCTGCAATGCCCCTCCAACACTCCTGTGACAGTAATGCCCAGCACCATGCCCCATCATGAATCACCTAACCTGTACTAGCATCATGGCCCTGTAAGACCCCTCCAACACTCCTGTGACAGTCATACCCAGTACCATGTTCCATCATGAATCACCTTACCTGCACTACCATCATGGCCCTTTAATAGCCCTCCAACACTCCTGTGACAGTGATGCCCAGCACCATGTTCCATCATGAATCACCTTACCTGCACTAGCATCATGGCCCTGCAATGCCCCTTCAACACTCATGTGACAGTGATGCCCAGCATCATGCTCCATCATGAATCACATTACCTGTACTAGCATCATGGCCCTGCAATGCCCCTTCAACACTCCTGTTACAGTAATGCCCAGCAGCATGCCCCATCATAAATCACATTACCTGCACTACCATCATGGCCCTGCAATGCCCCTCCAGCACTCCTGTGTCAGTGATGCCCAGCACCATGCCCCATCATGAATCACCTTACCTGCACTACCATAATGGTCCTGCAATGCCCCACAACACTCCTGTGACAGTGATGCCCAGCATCATGCTCCATCATGAATCACCTTATATGTACTAGCATCATGGGCCTGCAATGCTCCTCCGACACTCCTGTGTCAGTGATGCCCAGCACCATGCCCCATCATGAATCACCTTACCTGCACTACCATAATGGTCCTGCAATGCCCCACAACACTTCTGTGACAGTGATGCCCAGCATCATGCTCTATCATGAATCACCTTATATGTACTAGCATCATGGCCCTGCAATACACTTCCATCAATCCTGTGACAGTGATGCCCAGCAGCATGTCCCATCATGAATCACAATACCTGCACTAGCATCATGGCCTTGCAATGCCCCTCCAACACTCCTGTGACAGTGATGCCCAGCACCATGCTTCATCATTAATCACATTACCTGCACTACCATCATGGCTCTGCAATGCCCCTCCAACACTCCTGTGACAGTGATGCCCAGCACCATGCCCCATCATGAATCACCCTACCTGCACTACCATCATGGCCCTGCAATGCCTCCCAACACACCTGTGACAGTGATGTCCAGCATCATGCTCCATCATGAATCACCTTATCTGTATTAGCATCATGGGCCTGCAATGCTCCTCCAACACTCTTGTGACAGTGATGCCCAGCATCATGCTCCATCATGAATCACCTTACCTGCACTAGCATCATGGTCTTGCAATGCCCCTCCAACACTGCTGTGACAGTGATGCCCAACATCATGCTCCATCTTGAATCACCTTACCTGCACTAGACTCATGGCCCTGCAATGCCCCTCCAACACTGCTGTGACAGTGATGCCTAGCATCATGCTCCATCATGAATCACATTACCTGCACTGGCATCATGGCCCTGCAATGCCCCTCCAACACTCCTGTGACAGTGATACCCAGCATCATGCTTCATCATGAATCACCTTACCTGTACTGTCATTATGGCCCTGCAATGCCCCTTCAATACTCCTGTGACAGTGATGCCCAGCACCATGCCCATCATGAATCACATTACCTGCACTGGCATCCTGGCCCTGCAATGCCCCTCCAACACTCCTGTGACAGTGATGCCCAGCACCATGCTTCATCATGAATCACATTACCTGCACTACCATCATGGCCCTGCAATGCCCCCCAACACTCCTGTGACTGTGATGCCCAGAACCATGCTTCATCATTAATCACATTACCTGCACTACCATCATGGCTCTGCAATGCCCCTCCAATACTCCTGTGACAGTGTTGCCCAGCACCATGCTTCATCATGAATCACATTACCTGCTCTACCCTCATGGCCCTGCAATGCCCCCCAACACTCCTGTGACAGTGATGCCCAGCACCATGCTCCATCATGAATCACCTTCCTGCACTACCATCATGGCCCTGCAATGCCTCCCAATACTCCTGTGACAGTAATGCCCAGCATCATGCTACATCATGAATCACATTACCTGCACTACCATCATGGCCCTGCAATGCCCCTCCAACACTCTTGTAACAGTGATGCCCAGCATCATGCTCCATCATGAATCACCTTATCTGTACTAGCATCATGGCCCTGCAATTCTCCTCCAACACACCTGTGACAGTGATGCCCAGCACCATGCCCCATCATGAATCACCTTATCTGTACTAGCATCATGGCCCTGCAATGCCCCTCCAACACTCCTGTGACAGTGATGCCCAGCATCATGCTCCATCATGAATCACCTTACCTGCTCTACCATCATGGCCCTGCAATACCCCTCCAACACTCCTGTGACAGTGATACCCAGCATCATGCTCCACCATGAATCACATTACCTGTACTAGCGTTATGGCCCTGCAATGCCCCTCCAACACTCCTGTGACAGTGATGCCCAGCACCATGCTTCATCATGAATCACATTACCTGCACTACCATCATGGCCCTGCAATGCCCCTCCAACACTCCTGTAACAGTGATGCCCAGCACCATGCTTCATCATGAATCACATTACCTGCACTACCATCATGGCCCTGCAATGCCCCTCCAACACTCCTGTGACAGTGATGCCCAGCACCATGCTTCATCATGACTCACATTACCTGCACTACTATCATGGCCCTGCAATGCCCCTCAACACTCCTGTGACAGTGATGCCCAGCACCATGCCCCATCATGAATCACCTTACCTGCACTACCATCATGGCCCTGCAATGCCTCCCAACACTCCTGTGACAATGATGCCCAGCATCATGCTACATCATGAATCACATTACCTGCACTTCCACCATAGCCCTGCAATGCCCCTCCAACACTCCTGTGACAGTGATGCCCAGCACCATGCCCCATCATGAATCACCTTATCTGTACTAGCATCATGGCCCTGCAGTGCCCCTCCAACACTCCTGTGACAGTGATGCCCATCACCATGCTTCATCATGACTAAAGGTATCCAGATTCTTCTGTCACAGTGGCCTAAGTTGCAAGTAGTTGTAAGACTTGGCGTCACTTAGGGTCACGGTTTTCAAATATTAAAACTATACAGTGTTATTTACAGAGTTGTTAAAGAGTCAGCAGGTGGCGCTGTATAGAAACAATGCTGCATGTGTACGTGCTTCCACAAGTCATTAAGTCAGTGATATCTCGTGGCTAGCTGGCATGTTGCCTGAAGACCGACTAGTCCACTGTGATTTTCATTACTATTCTTCATGATTCAGCACTCAGGATAGTAGCCTGTCACTTGGCACCACTATACTTTAACTAAGGAGCCCCCTACTGTATGGGTGCTGCCCTGTTGCCACTTTACCCGGCCTTTACCTTCCTCTACAATGGCAACTCAAGGATATGACTGGGCAAAATGTATGCCATGGCTTCCACAAAAGTATCACAGCATTCCATAATTTCACAAAATCTCATGAAATTCAAACTTCAAAGAGCACCAGTTTTAGTGCTTTCTTAAAGCCCCCCCAGCCACAGCTTACCTCATTAGGACTTCAGGGACCCAATATTCAAGAACGAGCAAGACAGAGCACAAAGTTTTGCACTGAGCTTCACCACTGCTCAGGCTACACTATGCGACTGAAGATAGAGGCATGTCAGTGCAGCACGAAATCAAATAGTGGATCCTTGCAGTGCAGGGAATAGCGCCACCAGACCTGATAACGCCGGTAGCCCCAGGTGGGGTATTTAGATGGCCTCATGCAAATGAGACCATTAGGAGTGCAAGGCGCTAAGGGGCCATTTGCATGACTATTATGGGCTCCTTTGCATGGGAAGTGTTGGCAAGTTTGTGAGGCGCCACCCCCATCCTAATTGCTCAGTCCCAGACAAGAAAGAAAGTCCCTGGTGTCCAGTGGTCCCCCCACACTCCAACTGCCATCTAGACATATGGATAAAAAATGCCCTGGTGTCTAGTGGCCCCCCCACAAATTTTTATACTGACATATAAAAAGAAAATGCCTTGGTGCCTAGTGGCCCCCCATCATCCGATCGCTGGCCCGACAGTTAAAATGAACTTCCTTAGTGCATAGCATTCCCCCCACCCTCCAATCACTGGCCTGACAGTTAAAATTACATTCCGTGGTGCCCCGTGGTCCACCTCCCCAATCGCTGACCTATTCTGGCAGTAAGGTATCCCTGTCGACCACTGATCCTCCTGTCCTCTGATCCTCAGCCCCATGAAAATTAATATTATCTCTGGTGGCTAGTGCTCCAACCATCCTTTGTTCCCCATCACCAGTGAAAAGAGATGCATTCCTGGTGCATAGTGGTCCTTCCCAACCTCCAGTCACCAGCCCCAGAGAGATCCACCCATAACCATGATGGCATGCTTCTTGTATGCTGTGTTGCAAAAGTTCACTAAAGTATACTAAGTTGCAAAACATCAAAAAAGGCCTCCCTGGCTTCTAGTGGCAGATCCCACCCCTCGATTCCCATACAAACCTACCCCATCCCTGGCATCTAGCAGCCCCCCTGCATCACATTCACCAACCACCCACTCTGTTAACCCCCGTCTCCCACCAACAGAATCATCGTTGCCAGGGCTCTGATATGGCGACTGACACAGCCCTCCTCTCACCTCCTCATCCAGCGCATGCTTCTTGTACAGAGCACAGGCCGCATGCTCCTTGTACATACAGAGGATGCATGCACCCTGTACTATACATAGGACAAGCTCTATGGGCTTGCGTAAGATCTGTAAAAGTATAGTCCGGATCCTGTTTGTTCCTAGGTCCCCAGACATTGAACGGTCATGCACCACCTGTATCAGCTGTTTCCTGTATTCCTGTGGCACCACTATCTTGTTGGAATATTCTCCCTTTCTTGCTCCTGTTTTTGTACACCACTACCTCACCACTACTCCATCATGCACTATCATGTATCAGGTCTGTGGTGTTCTCTCAGTGCTGTTAAAAGTCAGTACACAAAAGAACCATGCACTCAGTAGCTGTGGTGCTCTCTGCTCAAATTGCAAAGTTTCCTCAAAAGCTGAAGCACACATAAATCCCAAAAATAAAATCAAACACAGAGCTACTAATTTTATGTATTTAATGCACCAACCAGACCATCTGACGCATTTCGGACAAAGGTCTCTGCTAATTCCCTTATGGTTAATTAAACGTGTCTCCTGTTGTTGTGCCTGTATTATCATATATCCAGACATACTGCCCAGCCCTCTGGCTCTCGTTATGCTTGGCTGCAGTTTTATTTCTGAGGAGTCTGACTGCAGGGTACTGAGAATATCAAGCACTTCTGGCTTGGGGGGTGGCTGGCTGCTGTGATGTCAGGCTTCCTGGCTGACTGCTGTGGGAAAGTTTTCTGAGCTGCCAACTCTGTCCTGTGGATTGGCTGTACTGCGAGATTGCATCTGTGGGGAATCTTTGGGTGCCCCTGATTGTGTTCCTAGCACACTGACTGCCCACTCAGTTTCTAGCAGTAAGCAACTTTCCAATTCCTTTACCTGTTTTCCAACCTCTCCTTCTTTTTATCAGTCAGCAGATGTCTCCAGCTGAAGCTCAGGGGCATGCCCATGGCCCAGTATCTGTCTGTGTGGCTGTGGATGAACCACCCCCAAACACACACAGACACAGCGCACAAACCATACCTTCCCCTTACACTGAGCAGGCTCTTTCTGAAGCTGTGGGGTAGTTTTGTGCTGCTCTGACTGCACATCCATTTCATAGCTTGCAGACTTTTTCTGAAGCTGTCGGGGAGTTTTCTGCTGTCTTATCTGCCCTCCTTTCTTGTGCTCCTGTTCAGTGCAGGGCAGAACAGAAACCCCACGGATATCGACAGTCTCTCCTCTTGTCATTCTCTGAGTTTGGCTCTTTGTGGCAACGCAGGCAATATTGGCACAGGGGTCAAGACATTGCCAGAATGACATCGAAGGTCACGTTTGCAAGCACTCCCATTTCTGCTGATCCCTCATACCTTTCCCAAATTAGAGAGCCTTAGCCATGGATACCACCACTGGGTCCCTGTAACAAATATAACTCTAGCAGTTTCTCCTGTCAGAATTGGACTCTTGAAAGCAGAACAACACCAAGAGCCCCACACCAAAGTGTGGGGCTGGTCCCAATGTGCACTTTGTGTGCAAAAACATTCTGCTTCACTTGCTGTTCACTGTAGTATAGTAGATCATTTTCTTGTGTACAGTAAGTTACACTGCAGGTACGGAATAGTTTAGGGTGGTGCAAGGTGAAAGACTGATAACCTGACATTAGTCTCCTTCTTGTATTTTAGCTGCAATGTCTGTAGAAATTCTGAGCCACAAGAAGCAGCTGTCAATGAGTTTGTAATAAAATATACTACATTCAAATCTCTTGAACCTCTTTGCAACACAGAATGGATTTGAAAGTAACATATCCATAAGCAGCCCTCACAGGCAAAACTTGGTGTAGCATATTCATTAGTAATGCATAACATTTCACTGAGTGTCTTGTTGCAGGCAGTTAGCCATTTCAAATGGGGGTTGGGCTCTTATCGAGTAGACAGTTAGCCTTAAACTTAAACATTCTAAGAGATTTATAGAACACCCTCCCCAGCAGCGTTTTAGGGCAAGCACTATTCATTTGTTTTATAATCCATTTAGAGTACTGAGCATGAGCGTAGCAGGGAGACTACTGTTAAAAAGAAAAGTTTGACATGGTATATAATGTGAAGTGGACCTGGGTTCAAGCAAGTTGATTATGCTGTCACAGAGCCAGACTGTAAATGCTTAATGTAGTGCACATATCAAAACCTTGAACAGTTTTTGTGTTCCATTTAACTGAGTCTTAACAGTTTATCAAGTGATTTACAGTATGGTAAGTGCTTTATTTTACTGGATGCACTTCTACTCCAGTGCTGGTACCTTTTATATGAAGTATTTCAGTGATCTTATAATTCATAAACAAAAAATGTTTCAGCGCTCTGACTGAAGTGCTCCACTTTCACGCTCTGATATTTAGCACTTACCTTGAGTGTACGGATAGCTAAGTTATTTAACATTATAAATAAATTGTAAATAAAAAATATAAAATGAGAACTTATTTGTAAAGAACTACATTCAAACGTACTTTTAAGTAAAACTTCTGTCTCTAAGACCTGATAAGTACGGTCACACACTAGTGTAGGGGTGGCTTACAAGCTGTTCCATATCCATATGGTTTGTTCGCGGAAGGCCTTATAGTTTTGAGAGTCCCCAGCCAGCAAGTATACTGTCCAGTGAGCCACTGATCCCGTTCTCTCTTTCTTTCTTTCTTTCTTTCTTTCTTTCTTTCTTTCTTTCTCTGCCTATCTTTCTCTGTCTATCTCTCTATCTAGCTATCTGTCTGTCTGTCTGTCTGTCTGTCTATCTATCTATCTATCTCTCTATCTGTCTATCTAGCTATCTGTCTGTCTGTCTATCTGTCTGTCTGTCTATCTGTCTAATTATCTTTTTAACTCATTCTTCAGCAGGCTGATGTGCCCATCTCTGGTACTACTTCTTTTGCCCCCCTTCCCCTTCAGGTTCTCCACCCACCCTTCCTCTTTAATATATTACAAGAGCAGATCAGGATCTTCATCCCAGTACTGCTTCTCATCTGTACCCCACCCCCCCACAGGTTTTATTTATTTAAAAGTTTATAACCTGGAAATGCACCATGAGCCGAGGCTCGTTTCCAGGTGCAACCTGGAGAAGGGGGAAAAAATGGGGAGTAAGGCACACAAGGCAGGTAACAATCACAAGTCCAAAGAAGCAATCATGGGTCAGGGTTACAAGACCTAATACCAATGTAAACGGCACTCATCACGTCGAGAAATACACTAAACGATCAAAAGCCGAGTAACAAAGAACGACAATAAAGAAGCACATAAGTGAACTCAGCCTAATACAGGCAGCTCAAAAAGAGAGGCAAACATTTAAGATGGTGAGGGTATTGGACATTGGGAGCATGGCTGGAAGGGAAGAAGGCTAAGAAGCCTTTTGAAAGAGAAGAGAGAGGAAGATAAGTGGATGCCTAAGTGTAGTTTGTTCCAGAGAGAAGGGAAGCAGAAGGAAAAAGCAGGCTATCCAGAAACAGTGGGAGTGAGGAACGGACAAAGTGCAAGAGTCACTGTGATGTAGGGAGTAATCGGAGCAGGCAGAAGGGGAGAGATGGGAGGAGAGGCAGAAGGGGAAGGAACCAAACCAGAATTTAGCAATGAAAATAGCACAGTGTTTC
This sequence comes from Neoceratodus forsteri, assembly GCA_016271365.2. Lineage (NCBI taxonomy): Eukaryota > Metazoa > Chordata > Ceratodontiformes > Ceratodontidae > Neoceratodus > Neoceratodus forsteri. Next base: position 1,318,061,505 of record CM057454.1, read on the forward strand.
ATTCTCCTGTGGGACAATGGAGCAAGAGATGGGCAGAATAGATAAGACAGTGGTGAGTGAGGGGGGAGAGGCTGTGGCAAAATGGCAGAAGGAGTTAGCAGGATGTCAAGTCTGCCCTGGGAAGTCTATGAGGCAGTGCTACACACTACGTCAGTATAGTTAAAGGTTGGTAATATCATTTTGGAGATCAGCTCATGGTGGATAGGGAAAGGGAGGCTGGCTTTGTGCCAGTAAAGGGCACCTAGTTTGGGGTGAAGTTTGGCATAGATGGCATCGACATAAGTAGAGAAGTCCAGGTTTTTGTCCAACCAGACTACTAAATACTTAAATGCCTAGACGTTCTCGAGGATGTATCCGTCCAAGGTAGTAAAAGTAGGGGGCTACTGTAGGTTGTCTCCCCTCATTCCCACTAAGTAGGTGGTGACACCAGGCTGCCATCTCTGGTGCCCCCACACACAAACCTGTCACTCACTGGGGTGCCCAGTCCCCAGTGTTGGAGTATTTAATATGCCCTGATATAAAGAAAACTGTCTCTTGGTTGTTTTTTTAACCCTGCAAAAAAGAAAATGGACCCTTGCTGTTCTGCCCCCCCATACACACACATCCCACCCCGACCTCCCACTCAGCATCTACCACCTAACACCCCCACACACTCTCACTCACCTGAACAAGCAAAACGAGGGAGGTGGTGATACCTCTGAATCAGTCTTTGGTGAGACCCCACCTACAGTACTGTGTAGAGTTCTGGAGTCCCCATCTCCATAAGGACATAGACAGAGTTAAGGCAGTCCAGAAGAGGGCAACTAAAATGCATCAAAAGCCCTATGAGGAGAGCCACACAGCTGAAGTCCTCTCCTGGCAGTTTATGTTGAGTCTTTTATACTCCTATCTTGCAGATTTCTCTCTTTCTTGGCAACCACCAATGGCTTTTGTCTGAAGACTTCAGCTTCAGAACTGTTGATTGTAAGATGTTTCAGTGTTTACAGATCACACTGTCTACAAATGCAGGGCAAAACATGCTCAAGGATATAATTTTGGCATTGTTTCTGGTTCTTAGGTTGATTATAAAGTAGAATGTGACTCATATCTTGGCCTACCATCCACATTTGTGTACCATTCAAGACTTCAAGTTAAGTTTAATAATCTCTGTGTTAGGTCCACTGCTGTCTGCTGTAGTCTGGTGGATCTGAACAGTTTGTTTTAGTCCTGAGGTACTGGCCATATGGGATACTGTTAATCAGTTTTCTGATGTGAAAACTATTGGCATGCAACACTGTGTTCTTGTCTGTTTCTTTCCTGTACATCTTTGTATCAAGTTGATTGTCCACCTTAAAAATCACAAGATCTAAAAAGGCTATACACTCCAGATGTGATGTTAGTGAAAATTTTAAATAATTATTGAGGTACTGTATTCATAAATGCTATTGGTTCATCTTGTGTGCCCCCCCATGACTAGCGTATCATTGATAAAATGTTTCCAAATCAATACTTTATAAATGGGTTCTGACTGCTCTGCAAAATTAATTTATTCTCAAATACTGCCATGAATAAATTGGTGTATGACGGTGCCATACTGGAACCCATTTCAATTCCTCTAATCTGCAGGTAGAAAATCTTCTCAAATTTAAAATAGTTCCTGGTTAAGACAACTTGCATTAGGTCCACTTTGTTGTAGGTCCACTAGATATGAGTTAGGGCTTTTTTCTGTCTCTGACCTGTGATCCAACATTATTATGTTGATTGCGCGGAAACATGTTGCGGCAGCTTTCTCCACAAGCAAGTTGTGGAGGAGCGGCAGTGTTGTGGCCAATGCCCCCACAGCCTGAAAAGGCTTGTCCCGCTTCCCCCAATGCCGTGGCACGCTGCTGCTGACACTAGTTCAGCCAGTATGCCACAACCTTTGAAAAAGTAGCTGCTGCAATCAGGGGCCGCCTCATCATTGCAGCGTCAGCCATCCACTGCAACGAGGGAGTGACCCGTCATTGCAGGGCGGGATGTAAAAACCCTGATATTGTTTGTGAACATGGCGGCAGCTTGCTGCTGTGTTCACAAACAATATAACCTCTCCCCCACCATGTTTAGTTACCGACAGGGGCCCCAATCCCCATTGGCTTCAGTGGCCCAATGTTGATTGTGCCGACGGCGGAGCCCACTCCCCATCGGCATTGACCCCCCCCACTGTTATTGTCTGCCGACTGGGTGCCCAATCCTTGTCTACATAATGTGAACCCCCACCTTTAGTTGTTTGCTGACAGGGGGTGCCCAATCCCCCATCAGCTATTGCTGGCCCCCCGCAATGAAAGAGTCTGGTGGCATGCTGGGAGCCAACCCTAGCGTGCCACATGCCCCAGTGAAACGCAAAACGTTCCTGCAATGTCTTTTTTTTTCTTCTTCTTACCCTGTAAAAAAGGAAACTGTCCCTTGGAGGTGTCCGTGGCCCCACCACAACCCGCGCCTTTCTGCTGTACCTCCCACCCCCTCACCCCATGCACTGCCTCCGAGTCTGGCGCGACGATCTTGAGCGGACCGGGAACACATCTGCACTCTTCAAAGCTGACCGCGAACTGAGGAAATGCCGGTAAGCTGTATAATGGAAAGAATGTTTTTTTTCAACTTTAATGCATATCTCGGGCACTGTTTGGAATTTTGGCACCAAATTTTCAACATGGGGTTTTTGGGACCCCTCCTCATGAATTCTTGAACTGTCATGGCGTTAATTGGCCCTGAAAGGTGATTTCACGGTCACTGCACAGAATCCCCTTTTGGGGTTGATTAACGCAACGACAGTGTCAGTGTTCATGAGGTGGGCTCTCAAAAAGCCTGTGTTGCAAATCTGGTGTAAAAAATCCACAAAATGAGTGTTTTACAAGCGTGCATTGCACAGCTGCTATGCATGCTCATAAGTTCGCGAATGTGCAATATTTTCACGCCAGATTTTCAACACTGGCATTTTTCAACACCTTCTTGTGAACCATATAGCTGTCATTGTTCACATCCTGACAGAAATTTTTTTTTGCACTTCCAGTGCAGAACAGCGCAGTCGCTGTGGGAAATCAGTGTTCAGGACAGATTAAGAAAATGACAGTGACACTGTTCACAAGTAGAGGTCCTAAAATGCCTATGTTGAAAATTTGGTAACGGTACTCCATAAAACGACTGTGTTACGGGCGTGTGTTGCGCAGGTTGCACGCACACTCGTAATTTCACCAATTTATAATATTTTCACTCCAGATTTTCAACATTGCCATTTTCCCACAACTACTTACGAACAGTACAGATGTCATTTTTCCCGTCCTGGCTGAAATGTGTTTTCACACTTCCGGAGCAGAATAGAGCGGTCGCTTTGGGAAATCATTGTCTGGGATAGATTAAGAAAATGACAGTGATATTGTTTATGAGCAGAGGTCCTAAAATGCCTATGTTGAAAATCTGGTGATGATAGCCCATCAAATGACTGTGTTACAAGTGTGCGTCGCACACTTTCCACGTATCCTTGTAACTTCGCAGATTTGTAATATTGTCACACCAGATTTTCAACAGTGGTATTTTTTCACACCTCCTTATGAGCAGTACAGCTGTCATTTTTCACATCTTGACCGAAATGTGTCTTCATAGTTGCGGCGCAGAATAACGTGGTCGCTGTGCGAAATCAGTGTTCGGGACACATTAAGAAAATGACAGTGGCACTGTTTATGAGCATAGGTCCTAAAATCCCTATGTTGAAAATTTGATGCCGAAACTCCATAACATGACTGTGTTACAAGCATACGTTGAACTGTTTCCATGCAATCTTGTAACTTCTCAAATTTGTAATATTTTCACGCCACATTTCCAACAATGGCATTTTTTCACACTTCCTTATGAACAGTACAGCTGTCATTTTTCACATCCTGGTTAAAATATGTTTTTGCATTCGTGCCGGAGAATAGCACGGTCTCTGTGGGAAATCAGTGTTTGAGACAGATTAAGATCGAACGAGTGAGAGGGGGGAGTGACTGAGCTCAACCGAGCTGTGTTGGGACTGCTGCAGATTTGTTTGTGGCAGGAAAAGGCCCCAACGCAAATGCCCAGTACAAAAGGGCAGCCTGCAGCACTGGGAGAAAAAGAACGAGAGAGCAAGTGAGGGAGGGGGAGTGAGTGAACCGGAGCGCTGTCAGGACTGCTGCGGATTTCTTTCTTGCACCAAGAAGACGCCAATGCAGACAGGAGCCTAGTACAAAAGGGCAGCCTGCAGTGGCGGCAGACACAGAACAAGCAAGTGAGGGAGAGGGAGTGAGTGAGCTCAACGGAGCTCTGTTGGGACTGCTGCAGATTTGTTTGTGGGCAGAAAAAGGCAGCAATGCATGCAGGGGCCCAGTACAAAAGGGCAGCCTGCAGTGGTGGGAAACCCACAAGAAGCGAGTCAGAGAGGGGGAGTGAGCGAGCTCAATGGAGCTGTATTATAACTGCTGCAAATTTCTTTCTGGGCAGAAGAAGGCAGCAATGCAGGCAGGAGCCCAATAGAAAAGGGCAGCCTGCAGCATTGGCAGAAATGGAATGAGCGAGTGAGAGAAGGGGAGTGAGCGAGCTCAACGGAGCTTTGTCAGAACTGCTGCAGATTTCGTTGTAGGCAGAAAAGGTGCCAACAAAGGCAGGTGCCCAGTACAAAAGGGCAGCCTGCAGTGCCAGGAGAAACAGAATGAGTGAGTGACACGGTGGAGTGAGTGACCTCATCGGAGCTCTGTCGGGACAGCTGTGAATTTCTTTGTGGGCAGAAAAAGGTGCCAACGCAGACAGGAGCCCAGTACAAAAGGGCAGCCTGCAGCACCGGGAGAAACACAATGAGCGAGTGAGAGAGGGGGAGTGAGCGAGCTCAATGGAGCCCTATCGTGACTGCTGCAGATTTCTTTGTTGGCAGAAAAAGGCGGCAACGCAGGCAGGAGCCCACTACAAAAGGTCAGCCTACAGTGCCGGCAGAAATGGAATGAGTGAGTGAGAGGGGGGAGTCAGCAGGCTCAACAGTCCTGTGTCGGGACTGCTGCAGATTTCGTTGTGGGCAGAAAAAAGCCACCAACAGAGGCAGGAGCCCAGTACAAAATGGCAGCCTGCAGCACCAGGAGAAACAGAATGAGCGAGTGAGAGAGGGGGAGTAAGCCACCTCAACAGAGCTCTGTCAGGACAGCTACAGATTTCTTAGTGGGCAGAACAAGGTGCCAACGCAGGCAGGAGCCCAGTACAAAAGAGTAGCCTGTAGCACCGGGAGAAACAGACTGAGCAAGTGACAGAGGGCCAGTGAGCGTGCTCAACAGACCAACACAATCAACATTCGGCATTGACAAATGCTTGTTTTTGATGCTTCAATGCCCCATTCATGCCTTATACATGCGTAAAGATCCTTAACATCAAAAGCTGCTGAAATACCATTCCTAAAATCCTCTGTGCTGTTGTTCAACTGTTGTATTAGGCTAATAACATGCCCCGTGTCCTTAAGGTATGCAGGTATTGTTTCCACTTATGGTTTAAAGAAGTAGTCGATAAATACAGACAGGGGTTCCAAAACTGACCCTACTCATGCAACAGTAGCTCCCCTTGGGGGGTTGATTAATGATTTAGGTATCTTCAGTAGTATACTCAGAACCGGTATTACTGACTTTGCATTGTATTTATTTATTTAAAATTTTACCAGGAAGGTACACTGAGCAGAGTACTGCTCAATTCCGGGTGCGCCCTGGGGAAGGGGACATGGAGGAGCAATAAAGAATAATACAATTAACATGATACATAAAGGCATACATATATAGAATTTGTACTGAGATTCAAATAGTGCAATTCGAAGTGAAAACAGAGGCAAGATGATTTGGGCAAAAGTGGGTTAAGAAAACATATGCTGAATGCATACATGAGGTAAAACAACAATTTGTGAGAGAGTTATCTGGACCAGAAGGGGGAAAGGCTAAGGGGGGGGGGGTGAACAATCCTAGCCACAAACAAATGTTGAGGAGAAGTGGGCATTTATGAGGGAGCTAAGGAGTTGGGAGGAGGACATGTGTCAGACACCAGTGGGGAAGGAGTTCCATAATTTAGGTATCCGGTGATGGAAAGCTGTTGGGTCAGTCAAGGAGGACATGAGTGGAACAGCCAGGAAGCGAGCGTCAGTATTTCTGAGGGAGTAAGATGTGGGGGCAAGAGTATCTAGAATGGAGACAAGATAATGGGGTAGGGTCAGGGACCAGTATTTGGTCATGAACTTAGCACAGTGGGTCTGGTGGCAGTCATGGAGTGAGGGAAGATTAAGTGGCTGGTAAAGCTCACAGTGGTGGGTGACAGGCAGGCGATCAAGGGCAAATCTGCAGAAAAAGTGAAAAAGAGGGTCCAGTCTGGCTAGGGTGGACTTCAGAGTGGCACTATAGATTACGTCACCATAGTCGAATAAAGGGAAGATCATTTTTTGTACCAGTTCGCGGCGGGCAGGCAGCGGGATGCATCCACGGTTATGATAGAGGGTGCCCAGCTTCAGATGGAGCTTTTTGTGAATGGCATCAATATGTACAGAAAAATCCAGGTGCTGGTCAAGCCAGACCCCGAGATATCTGAAGGGGGAGCAAGCCTCCAGTGTTGTCCCATCCAGGGTGTGGAAGGAGGGGGAGGAGGGGAGCGGAGAGAGTCTCTGCCTCATGCCGAAGGTCATGGAGATGGTCTTTTTGGCATTCAGAGAGAGCTGAACATCACTGAAGTCCTGCTGTAACCTTGTTGCCACCGCAGCAGTCGAGGGGCCTGAGTCATACAGAACCATATCGTCTACATACATGTGGATGAAGGAGTGGGGGCAGATCATTTAGGAAGATGGAGAAAAGGAGCGGCCCAAGGACAGATCCTTGGGGGACACCAGAGTTAACTGGGAGGGAAGAGGAGGTGGAGCATCCAGTTCTCACAGATTGGGAATGACCTGCCAGATAGGAGTGGAACCAATTGGTGGCCGGGGTGGAGAGACCTGCAAGGGGGAGTTTGGTAAGGAGTAGAGCATGGGAAACAGTGTTGAAAGCCTTTGCCAGGCTGACAAAAATAGTGGAGGTGATGTGACCCTTGTCCATGCCATCAAGGATGGAGTCTGTGAGGCGAAAGAGTGAAGTGGCGGTGGAGTGATCCTTCCTGGAGTCAGACTGGTAGGGGGAGAAGGAGGAGGAAGAGGAGTTGAGAAAGGGTTAGAGTTGAGCGAGTACAGGGTGCTCCTGGAGTTTAGCCAGAATAGGGAGAAGGGAAATGGGGCGATAGTTGCTTGTGACCACAGGGTCACCACCCTTAGGGAGGGGGATGACTGTTGCATGCTTCCATTCTAAGGGGATTGATGACAAAATGGTGCAAGGACTGCGTCAGAAAACAAATGAGGACAGATTAACAGAGCTCAATATGTATAGCCTAGAGTAAAGGAGGGAGAGAGGTGATATGATCGAAACATTCAAACACCTTAAGGGCATTAACAAGGTGAAAGAGTCTAACATGTTTCTATATAAGAAAAATAGCAATCCAAGAGGGCACAGCATGAGATTAGAGGGAGGCTGATTAAGGGGTAATGTGAGGAGGTTCTTTTTCACAGAAAGGGTGGTGGCTGCATGGAATGACCTACATCAGGAAGTGGTGGATATGAATACAGTGCAGGGCTTCAAATGGGCATGGGATAGGCATAAGGGAGCAATACAGATGAGTATGAATAGATGGAACATTGATAGAGTAAAGGTCTATGGCACATTCATAGGGTAGAAAAAATGGGCAGACTGGATGGGCCTTGCAGTCCTTATCTGCCATCAACTTCTGTGTTTCTATGACTGGGTGAAATACAGATTGAATAGGTCCACCAGGGGAGTGGCTATGGCAGGGGCAGACAGGTGTAACATCTTGGAGTCTAGCCCGGAGGGGCATTTGCCTTTATTAGGGTTTAGGGAGATCAGGGCTTTGAATACTTCAGAAGGGGTGACCAGACAGAAGGAGAAAGAAGGGTAGTAAAAGGGTCAAGAGCAGGGGGGGATGTGGGCTGGACTGGAAGGAGGGAAGAGCGCAGTGCATCTGTGCAGTTTGCAAAAAAGGTGTTGAATTCCATGGCAACTGCAAGGGGGTCCATTACTGTTCCACCTCCCATGTTTAGCACAGGTGTGGGGGGTTGTGAGGGTGAGGAGAAATGGGATTTGACCACCTTCCAGAATTTGGACAGCTGATTTATATTTGCGTGGAAGGAATCTTTGAAATAGGTTGCTTTCGATTACCTGATTAGCCTTGTGCAGGCATTCCGAAGGGTGCGGTAGGTGGCATGATTAGTGTGGGCATTTGAGGTTTTAAAGGATTCCTACGCTTGATCTCTGGCTCTCATGAGGGGCATAATGTCAGCAGAGATCCAGGGCAGGTGGGCGCCCCTCACGTGAGTCCATTTAAGTGGGGCATGGCGATCCCACAACGCTAAGAATTTGATCTTGAAGTACTCTAACGCGGAGTTAATGGAAGCCACTCGGGAGATGAAGGACCAGTTAGTGGCTTCTAGGTTGCTTAGGAGTGAGGTGAGGTTTAGGGATTTATATGACCTTGTGAATATGATTCTAGGGGGTGTTTAGGCCTGAAAATTTCTGTATTGAGCAAATAATATGGTGATCACTAAATGAATCAGGCAATTGACCTGGTGCAATTATTTGATGCCAACGAGTGGTGAGTGACCGGTCTATAAGTGTGTGGTTTTTGGATTGTAAGTTTAGCCGTGTAGGTTCGGAGATCAACTGTGTCAGGTTTAGGGTAGCAATCTGGTTTCAGATTTTAGAGGTACTACTGGACAGCCAGTTTCAATTCATAATAGTAATAATTTTTATTCATAAAATGTGTATGAAAAGGATAGGTGGTACAAAGCTCCACTGAGTGATCGCTCATTTCCAAGGAGGTCCTATTTTTACATACTTAATGTTGCATATATAAATGACAATAAATACAATACGTATGACTAATTCAGCATACATCGAAAGCTATAGACTTACTGTACATACATCATACATACAACCTACATAAACTTAGATCCATAATGTGCAAAATCTATCAAATTTAAATAATATTGAGAGTAACTGTTCCTTCAGCAAACTCATTCTGTATGCCGATGACATGGTTATCTACAAAAGTGACCCTCAACCTAGTGTCATCAACACAAAACTGCAGGATAGTCTCTCAACTCTGGAGTCCTGGTTCTCCACAAACTCCCTGAAGCTAAATGGGGAAAAAACAGAAGCCATCCTGTTTGGCTCCAGACGTCTGGGCTCTGACAGAAGTCAGCTGCTCCAGATCAGCACAAACCAAGGGAAACTAGTTGAGGTCACGTCCAGTTTCAAATACCTTGGGATCCATCTTGACCAAGAGATGACCTACAGACCCCATATTGACTCCATAACCAGGACCACCCATCAAAAGCTTGGCCTCCTCTATCGTCTGGGGAACTCACTATCCTGCGTCGCACATCAAGCAATTGCCAGCTGCAATCTTCTCCTTTCCATTCTGTATGGGGCTCCTCTACTGCAGTCACTCAGACAGACAGAATTCAATAAACTTACTGTCCTCTATAACAGAGTAGCTCGCTTCACCTCAAACTCCTCGCCTAGGAGGCATCTGTATGAGGCACTTAACAAACTTAACTGGCCCTCTCTTTGGCACAAATTAGCCTACCCTGTCGCCTGCCTTGCCTTCAAGTTCTCTACCACTGGTCCCCCTCCCCATCTTAATGGATTGCTCTCTACCAAAATACAATGCCGAACTCTATGATCATCTGCAAATCACCTACTGGACATCCCTCGGTGTAGCTCTAACCAAGGCAAACGCTCCTTCAAGTTTGCTGCCTTCCACCTTTTGAACTCCTTACCAGCTAGCTTGACTGATGCATCCACCATTAGCCAATTCAAGTCCAGGCTCAAAGTATATCTCCTCAATCTCAGCCTTTGTGTCTGTAACCGTTAGCTTCCAAGCCCACTTCTCCCTATGCTCGCACTGCCTTGACCCTTCCTTCCTCCTGGATGTATCTAATATGACGTCTTCCTGACTGTCTCACATTGCCTACTAAACTGAACTAAAATCTGACATCATGTACTGCTAACAAAAGCTTACTACCCCTATAGCTGGATGCTACTGTATACTCTGCGTAATTATTGTAACCCTCTGTACAGACAGTTGGTGAGACCCAATCTGGAGTACTGTGTCCAGTTCTGGAGACCCCATCTCTGCAAGGACATAGACAGGATAGAGGCAGTCCAGAGGAGGGCAACTAAAATGGTGCAGGGTCTGCAAGAGAAGCCGTATGAGGAGAGACTAAAGGAGCTTAATATGTATACCCTTGAGGAAAGAAGGAGAGGGGGACATGATAGAAACTTTAAGTACCTCAGTGGAATCAACAAAGTCCAAGAGGTAGCATCTTTCAGAAAAAGAGACTTGCAAGAACAAGGGACACAATTTAAAGATAGAAGGAGGCGGTTCAGGGGCAATGTGAGGAAGTATTATTTCACAGAGAGGGTAGTGGATGCATGGAACAGCCTTCCTGAGGAGGTTGTGGGGTCTAAAACTGTGGGAGAATTCAAGAATGCATGGGACAGACATAAGGCAATTCTTGTGGGGGGGGTAGGAAGAAATAGGCTGTTGTTTAACTAGGATCTGCGGCCTATCCTGTAGGTAGGGAAATGGGCAGACTAGATGGGCCTAGCGGTCCTTATCTGCCGTCAAAGTCTATGTGTCTATGTTTCTATGTTTCTATGTAACTACAGTTAAGAATGCTGGTATGTGTCTTTGCTCTGCAATGAATGCTATTATGTGTCTTACTCTGTGACATACTGGGTCGTCCCTTGCTAATGTTGGTGTTAATTATTGTAACTACTGTATAGAATGCTAGTCTAAGTCCCCTTCTGTAAAGAATGCTTTGTGTGTCTCTCCCTGTAACTAGTTCCGGGTCACCCCTGAAAAAGGGACCTCTGGTCTTAGTAGGCTTACCCGGTTATCAAAATACAAATAAATAAAATATACAATGTGTCTATAAAGCGCTGTGCTGCTCTCCGCAGCGCTGCAAAGGCATCACTGATTTTTCATAATACCATCTTCTATTGATGCCATATTTATAGTACAATTTGCATGGTGCAGAGAAATAGGGACAAGAGTTCCACAACAATGGTCCCCTGTAGCAAACTGCTGACCTACCTATAGTTAAACCATATTTTGGGATTATGTATTCCAAATCATGAGCAGACCTTAAACTTTCTCTTGTTTTCTTAACTTTAAAATATTCCTGAATATATGGAGGCACTTTTCCTTTCTGCACTTTGAACATAAATGTAAGGAGGTGCCACTCTCTCCTGTCAAAAGATTTATACAATTCACAGTGATGAGTTCTCCTGGGAGCGTCGAGGATGAAATGAGCCAGCACCACCCCCGAGGCCCCCGCATAAATCATATCTTCATAGTCTAATACTGGGAGCACCATGGTGTTTACTACACTCCATCTCATGTCATTGGACATAAAATACTTCTGTTTATGCAGCATATGCAGCTTTTTACCTATATTTAATAGGGCACAGGGTCAAAATGTCGCACGGCATACTTAATCGCGTTGCATGATTGCCGGTTTTCTTTTGTTCTGTGGGGGTCTCTGTCCCCCAGATCCCCCCCACTATTTATTTATTTTATTTATTTGTTTTTGTTAACCAGGTAAGCACACTAGACAACAAGTGCCTATTTTCAGGTGCGACCGGAAGTTACAATACAGAAACAATAAACATGGTACATATTCAGGGTAGCATACAGACCTGCAACTACATGTGGGCCAGAGAGAATACAGTACATGGATTCAATACATGAGACAGGGAACAATCTCACCCACACTCAGGTGGGGTCAGAGTACAACATATAGACAATAGTACAGAGTCAGACTACGAACATGAGTAGGACTACAAGGTCAGTCGATAATCCCATATTGTGGCAAGGAGTGAGGAGAACAGCAGGTACAGGAGGCTGTAAAAGGGGGGGGGCCTGATACAGCAAACACCCCAAGAGGCAGTCGGGAGAGACAGGCAAGGGGTAGAGCGAACATTGCAGTGGACAGCGTAGACCTAGTGGGTAGGGAACCCCAACCTGGGGGACCACCATGGCTAGAAGGATAGGGGACCTCCGACAAGGAAGAGGCAATAAGTGCTGTCCGGAGGGGAGCTCATAAGCTGGAGAGAGGGTGGCCACAAAAGCAAAGTAAGTGCGGGAGAGGGTAAGAGGCTGAGGTCGCAACCTACATGGTGGGAGAGGTGTCGGGCAGCCACTGGAGATGGCTACTCGTTGCCACAAGGGCAGGTGGAGGCCCCTTTGAGGAATTTCCAGAGGGATGTTTTGAAGCCAGAGTGGGAAGGGGTGGCACGAACTGGAGCAGGGAGGGAGTTCCAGAATCTAGGAGCATAGGCGGAAGGCCCGATCCCGGTGAGGAGGCGGGTCCTAGGGACCTTGCAGCGAGAGTCGAGCTGGGCCTAAGCTGGTAGGCGGTGGAGTGTTGGAAGGAAGGGCAAGTCCTGGGGGCAGGCAGTGCGGACTATGTTGTCAACCAAGCTCCCAAGGATGAAGGCTCTGTGTTTATCAGGGGGAAGCCACTCCAGACGGGCATAGAGGGCACACCGAAGCGTAAGGCGATGGGCAGATAGGGCAAAATGACAGATGTTATTATAAGCCGTGTCCCATTTTGCTAGGGGGCATTGGGCACCAGCACGAAGCCAGCAAGCCCATAGCAGAGCGTAGGTAGGAGGATCCCCCTGGCTATAGCGAGCCGGGCAGCCGGGGTAAGACAGTCCTTGGCCCTGTAAGCTAAGCCGAGCTTACTGTTTGATGCTTTGCAAATGTTCCAAATATGCTCAGTAAAATCAAGCTGGGGATCTAGGGTCACTCCTAGGTACCTGGCGGAGTTCAGGACAGGCAGGAGGGAGCCGTTCCCCCCATTTATGGTGAGGGGGGAGGGGCCAGAAGCGGTTTTGGCCGCCGACCCAAATAACATGGCGTGTGTCTTGTCAAGGTTTACAGTAAGCTTGCGACCCACGAGCCAGTGTAGGATACGCCCAAAGTCAGTATTGAGTTGGGAGTTGATGGTAACAGGGTCCTTGGGCCTAGATAGTAGTACCAGGTCATCCGCATATAGAGTAGTAGACCCGAAGGTAGTAACTGAGGGGAGTTCATTTACATAGAGGGAGAACAGAATGGGACCAAGAACGGACCCTTGGGGTACCCCGCATCCGACTGGGGAAAGGTCCGAAAGGGCACGGTTAAAACAGGTGTATTGTTGTCTCCCCCCAAGATAGCTGGTGAACCAATCAAGAGCTCGGGGGGAGAAGCCTTGCCCATGTAGGGTGGAGAGAAGGTGATTATGGTCAACCCGATCAAAGGCCTTAGAGAGGTCGACAAAGATAGCCCCAGTCAGTTTACCTGCGTCTGTGGTGGCTCTGACCTGGGAGGTGACCACAGCGAGAGCAGTGGAAGTGCTATACCCCTTCCTGAAGCCGTGCTGAGCTGGGGAGAGAACTGCATACTCCTGCAGGTAATGGAAGATTTGTCTGGCTACTGCTTTTTCAAGTAGCTTGCTGGTAGCAGGGAGTAGGGCAATAGGGCGGTAGTTACTTATCTCCTTGGGATCCCCATGCTTAAACACCGGGACAACCTTGGCCACCTTCCATATATCAGGTACTATTCTGGAGGTGAGGGAAGAATTAAAATGTGGGTAATTGGCCAGGCGGTGGGGGCGCCCTCGGCTCAAGCTTAGGCTCTAGTTGATCATGACCCTTGAGTGGTGCGAGAGCCCAGCAAGGAAGTTTGAGTCTCTCTAGCAGAGATTTTCTTCAGGTAAAAAGGAGCCCAGGAGGGGGGGTGGGTGGCCCAGAGGTTCCGTGGTGAGGGAAGGGAAGTGAGGGGGGGTCGGTAGTTCTGAGAACTGACAGTTGAACGCTGAGGCTATGGTCTGGGGGTTGTTGCAGTTAGTCCCCTCTAAGTTCATGTCAACAACCAATTGCTTGGCGGACACACCCATCATACTTTTGATGTTTTTCCAGAAACACCGTGGGTTGTAGGCCGACTTGAGCAGAGCTGATTTACAGAACTCGCTCTTGGCGGCGCGTATAGCAGATTTGCAAGAGTTCCAGAGTCGTCTGTATTCAAGGCGAACTTGTGTGTCACCAGAGATTCTGTAGTTGATCCAGCACTTGTCTCTCTGCTTCATGAGAGCAAGTAGCCTACCATGCAGCCACTTGGTGACAGTACCCCTCACCCTTCTTTTAGTGAGGGGAGAATGCCTATTCTGCAGGGTGATGAGAATAGATAGGAAGTGGTCCAATGCAATGGTAGGGTTACTGGTACTGAGTACCCTGGTCCAGTCGGTACGACGTAGGTCATCCAGATAGTTGTTTAGGATAAGCTTGGAATAGTCCCTGATCTGAATCACTCTACTGGGAATTTTTGGGGCAGTAGACCCCCATACGCAGTAGATGAGCGAGTGATCAGATATCGCATCAGGGAGAGTACCAGATTGTATGATTTTATCCGGACGGTTGCTCAGTAACCAGTCAATAAGCGATCCCTTGTCCCCCCGGGGGGAGGTATGAGTAGGACCTGTGATGGTCTGGCAGAGAGCGAGGCCAGACAGGAGAGGCTCAAATAGTTTGATATTAGGCCCCAACCAGTTGAGGTTGAAATACCCCAGGATTAGGACCTCATTTGAGCCTACCTTGCCTTTTAGGTAGTCAAGCAGAAAGGAGAGTCTGGGTGGGCCACCCTTGGGAGGATTGTAAGCACAGACCAGGTGCACCTTTTTTGAGTTACCGAGTAGCAAGAGAATGTAGAAGTAGAATGAATTCGCAACCTGAGGGGTTGGGTGGGGATAGAGATACCAAGGATACGTTTAGGTGCCCCCTATAGTATAGGAGTATAGTATAGGAGTACTCCCCACCACGTTTATTTTCAGTCCTATCCCGCCTGATGAGGCTGTAGCCCGGAATGGCACAAGCGGAGTCAGGAATACCAGGCCTCAACCATGACTCCGTGATGCCCAAGATGTCAGGTTCATACAGGGTCACCCAAGCACTCAGTTCCGCTAGGTTATGTAGGATACTGTGGATATTTAGATGGGCTATTTTTATGCCTTTTTTTTTTGCAGCCAGGCAGGGGGCTGCTTGGGTGAGTGACCAGGGTAGGAGGGTGTAGAGACCTGCAGTGCGAGGGGAGCCATAGCCAAGTTTAACAAGGCAGCGGGGAACCCTGGGCTAGAAAGCAGCATCAGAGAGCCAGCAACAATGAGAGAGAGCCTGACGAAGCCCCTTAGTATAGGTGCAGTGTCCAGTGAGCTGGGGTAAAGGATTCTAACTCCAGGGGGGGTCTAACTCGGAGAGCGCATAGGTCCAGGAAATGACATAATGCCGTATGCTGTTATGCGTATGACATTATGACCTGGTATGATTTAATAGAAGGGCCTGCAAGTGTGGTTTTCAGTTCAAATTTTTTTCTACAATAACTCCAATGTATTTATACTTACTAACTTGTTGTATCTGAACTCTTTTATATGGAATAGATCTTTAATACATCTACCTTATTTCCATTATGAGTAAACAACACTGACTGGGTTTTTTTTGTGTTTAAGCATAGTTTATATTCTCTAAAAAAGGCCTGCAGATGATAGAAAGCCTCTTGAAGTTTATTTTGTATGTCAGTGGCTTTTTTCCCCTCTACGAAAATGATGGTGTCATCTGTGTAGATATGATAGTTTATTGTAGGATCTAAGAACTGTAAATTGTTAATGTATATGTTATAAAGCAGCAGACCTAAATTAGATCCTTGTGGTACCCTTGTTTTAATTTGTAATGGTACCGACCTGTATTTACCCAATTCTACTACTTGTTCTCTGTCTGTTAAGTATGTTTTAAACCATTCATAGTCTGTTTCCCTCACACCCGGTTCATGGAGTCTGGACAGGAGAATGCCATGGTGCAAGGTATCAAAAGCTTTAGATAAATCTATACATTGAAACCCCCCGAATGTGTAGCTCTCCTCCACTGGTGCAGAATTTCAGAGAGCTCAGGTGGTGGAGGATATGATGTGGGGGAGTTGGGGGGCAGTAGGAGCTGGCTATGAATATCGGGGTGGTGTGGGGAGTGATAACTTGATCAGCGAGGCATCTATAGGTGGGTGAGTGATAGCATATAGATCAGGGAGTACTGAAGGGAGGAAGAGATATACATGACCACACCTCTACCCCTTTTATGACCTGAGTGGTCATAGCGGATTATGATGTAGCCAGGGATGGAGCTTTCAAGGTCCTTGTTGTATGGCTTTAGCCATGTCTCACAAATAGTCAGGATGTCAGGCCTTAGGGAGATGATGGTTGGTTGTAGCACATTCATTTTATGCAGCAGGCTACAGATATTTAGGTGCATCACTTTTAGTCCCCTTGATAGTAAGAGGGTGGTAGTGGTTGGTCCTGGGTTAGATTCGATGTCCCCCACAAGTAGGAGCAGAAGTGACACTAGCAGTTTAGTGAGTGGAATTGCCCGCTGGGGCTTACGGGATGCGGATAGTTGCTGAGCGTCTTGCATAGGGATTTTCTGGGCGGTGATATTAAGGGCAATGAGTCCGATATGAAAGGATGGAGGTAGGATTGCAGGTCCAGCCCATCCAATGGATATTAGGGGACTTTGGTTTGGAAAAGGCAGATGGGAATGGGAGCTGGGTGGCTATGCTGACTGGACACTCAGTGGCAGGTTTCCTTCCTGTGCCATGGGTTAGGTGGAAGGAGGGAGTGAGATCACGGGTAGGAGAGAGACAAGGATGGCCAGACACAGAGGGAGCATTGTGTTTTTGTGATTTGGTTGATAGGGGTACCTGCTTAGGACGGAACACAGGACAGCAGCTGCTAGTGGTGGAGGGGGATAAGCTGCTAATGGGGAAGTTGGCCGATTGGTTTTTAGCCAGCACATGTGCACTATATAAGAAAATGCTCACCAAGGGTGGTGGCAGGGATGGTGAGGTAGCTGATGCAAAGTGTCAGTGGGGAAAACCAGCACAGCAAGAGAGAGAGATGTCCACGGCTCAGCCCACCGGCCTCTTCAACACCTGGTAGTTACCTTTCTTGTGTGTGTTCAGAGGAGGGCAGGTTCGAGGCCCTCATGACCACCAGATGGCCAGGGAGTGAATCTGTGGAGAGAGGGAGTATCAGAGAGCAAGTTAAGTAAGGTAAGGGGGTGGTCAAAAAAAACAATGAAAAAAGAATAAATATGGGAGTAGCTGATAAAACAGAGAGGGCTTAGCTTAAACTAGTTTCAGACTCTGAGTTTTACACTCTAAAGAACAGCTTGATTATGATTTGATTTAAATCAGGGTACAAGCCAGCTAGTACAGCAGTATTACAGTTTTTACAGCAAAAATTGGAGCACATTTAAACTGGAGCAGATGTGCTCACAATGAATTTCAGCCTGCATGGAAAGCTTGAACTAGCAGGTTCACCACATTAGGCACCCTCCGGTGTTGTCTGTGCAGCGTCTGGAACCACTAGCTCCACACAAGCGCTTGTTGAAATTTACTAAAGTGAACAAGTACACAGAATGTAAAAGCAACATGCAGCATATTGCTAGTTCACTTAGAATTGTTACATTTAACAGCGTACAAAAACTATCAGTAGTCCTGTGCCGATTTAATTAATTGAAGTGTAGAATTGTTACATTTAACAGGGTACAAAAACTATCAGTAGTCCTGTGCCAGTTTAATTAATTGACATGCAGTCTGAGGTTTGAATATAGAAAAAGGCGCCAAAACCAAAACCAGCACAGCGAGAGAGAGAGAGAGAGAGAGAGAGAGAGAGAGATGTCCACGGCTCAGCCCAATGGCCTCTTCAAAGCTGGGTAGTTACCTTTCTTGTGTGTGTTCGGGAAAGGGTGGCTTCAGGGCACTCATGACCACCAGATGGCCAGAGGGGTGAATCTTTCTTGTGTGTGTTCAAGGGAGGGCAGCTTTGGGGCCCTCACGACCACCAGATGGCCAGGGGGTGAATCTTTCTTGTGTGTGTTCAGGGGAGGGCAGCTTTGGGGCCCTCACGACCACCAGATGGCCATGGGGTGAATCTTTCTTGTGTGTGTTCAGGGGAGGACAGCTTTGGGGCCCTCACGACCACCAGATGACCAGGGGGTGAATCTTTCTTGTGTGTGTTTGGGGGAGGGCAGTTTCGGGGCCCTCATAACCACCAGATGGCCAGGGGGTGAATCTTTCTTATGTGTGTTCAAGGGAGGGTGGCTTCAGCACCCTCACAGTCGCCAGATGGCCAGGGGGTGAATCTTTCTTGTGTGTGTTTGGGGGAGGACTGCTTCAGGGCCCTCACAACCACCAGATGGCCAGGAGGCGAATCTTTCTTGTGTGTTCGGGGGAGTGCAGCTTCAGGGCCCTCATGACTACCAGATGGCCAGGGGGTGAATCGTTCTTGTGTGTGTGTTCAGGGGAGGGCAGCTTCGGGGCCCTCACGACCACCAGATGGCCAGGAGGTAGGGCTGTTCTTTCCATTCCAGTAGTCAATTCTTATCATAAACATTTTGTAAGCTGGGTCTTGCAGGGGGGGTAAACAAATTAATAAAATTAGTAAAACTATATCTCATAAAGCATGCCACTGATAAATATCCATTTGTTTCCTGCTGGAATACAAATACAGAGCATAAGCATAACTGAATGAGTCAGCAAAAATCACCATGTGCGTCAAAAGGCAAACCAGGGGATACAAGTTCCTATCAACTTACCAAGCGGTCAGGAGAAGCATGAGAAAGACCAGATTCGGACTTCCACAGCAGGCAATGGGCAGAGAACAAGGAGGTAGATGGATAACAAAAACAGAAGGCAGCAGCACAGCTAAGAGAATTTCTTTTTTTTTTCCCCAAAGTAATCAACCTTTGGTGGTTTCAACAAGCCATTGTGGTATGGAGAAAAGTTGTCTGCCTCCCAAAGCATCAAAATGTGTCATTGTGCTTGCATAGCGATAGTGTGGAAATGTTTTCCATGAGTCTGTTTGCAGCCCAGGAGAAGAGACATATCCCTAAAGATTAATAATAAGGAGACTGTGAAATATTTACCTGAAGTACTTTCTGACACACACTCATTACCTGTTTCCAGATGGGTTAGATGATAGCATACTGTATGTTTTGCTGCAGTATGTGTAAGGTATGTTCAGTGGGCTTCCCGCATCTCCAGCAATTAGACCCAGGACAAATGTCAATATGCTGCCACTTTGCTGCATCAGGTTCATTTACTAAGAACTTGTTTTTGAACCATTTGATAGCCTATATCATGTATGACGATGTGAGCAGCTCCCAGAACCTATCCCACATCTCTTGGGAAATGTTTGTTTGTAGCTCTTGCAATCATTTCAGTGATATTTATTAAGTGAGGGTTCAGTGATGGACTGTATAATATTATAGATTGTAGCACTTACTCCTTTAGTTTTAGTTAACCAATGGATTTTAGTATCGAGGGGTGGGGATGTGAGGTGGAGGGTGCCTTGTGGGGGATTGGTGGGTTGGGAGAGCAGAACATGTCAATGGACTGTTTTCTTTTTTACAGGTTTAAAATAAAAAAGAAAAAGATGAGGGACATTTTTTTATTGCCAGTGCTAACACTGGAGATTGGGCACGTCAGTGTTGGTTGGCAGCGCTAAGGGTGGGCACCTCAGTGCCACATAAAGTTGGGGGATTAGGACTTCTCTGGTGGTTGGGTTAGGCACTGACTGGTGGACATTTGGAGGGGTTAATTGCAAATTTTTCTGGTGGTGGGTTGGGCACCCCGCAGATGGATATTCATTTAGGGAGTGTAGTAGAGTTTTCTGGTGGCAGGGTAGAACACCCGACCCCCCTGAATTTCTTGTGGAAAAGGGGTTTGTAGAGTTTTACCAGCAGCAGAACTGGGCATCTGACTGATGGACTTTAGTAAGAGGGTTCTGTTTTTTCAATGGTGGGGTTGGGCACCCAACTGCTGGACAAATTGAAAACTGGGTGGGATGAGAGGGGAGGGATACCTGCAGCAGGAGTGAGCACCTGCTGGTGGTCGTATAAAGCTGATTGGGTGGTGGGGGGATGATGCTTTGCTCCCTGATTGCAGCAATATGAAAGAATGTAGCCTCACTGTGATATAGTAGGTGCGGCTGTGTCCACAATGTAAGCAGATTGGGTGTCAACTCACACACCTCCTGCAGGCTCAGCTGCCTTGGCTACTACAGCACATACTTCCCAGCCCCTACCCTATTGGAATGGCACCAATATGTTTTGCTTGCACATGTGTGCACACAAATATAAATAGTAAGGGTGAGAGAGGGCCTCCCTGCCGGGTGGCCCCTTCCAGACTGAAGGGAGTAGACAATATTCCATTCATTAGAACTTCAGCTTTGGCTGATGGGTACAGTGTCTTGACCTGATGGATTGAATTGGTACCTATCCCTTCCCTTTCTTGTGAGGTGTACAGATATTCCCAAATTACCATATAGGGCTGGGTGAAATTTATTTTCCACTGGTGAAATTCTAGCAAAATTTTGATTTTGTTTCCTTGAAATTGCACAAAAAGGTCCACGAAAAAAATGTCACAAAATATTGCCAAAATTGTGATTTCAGTTATTTCCATCTAATTTGAAAAGTGATACCAATGTTGCAGAATAGGAGCACTCATGACACTGGGAAGAAGACGGACTTGAACCATGAAATCCATGAATACGTTTTTAATAGTAAATCCAAAAGTCCATACAGTGTAGTCACCAAAATTTGCACATGCAACTCGTGACTTCACCCATTAGGGCTTCGTCAGGACCTCCTAATGGATGAAGCGCTGTATGGACTTTGGGATATACGATTAAAAATGCTTGCACTGGATTTCATGGTTCCAGTCCATCTTCTTTCCAGTGTCTTGAGTGCTCCTATTCCTTATTTCTAATTTGAAAAGTGTTTGTCCACCTTGCACCACATTTGGTATAATGACTTTACAAAGGTCGGTACAGCAGTGTGCCAACTTTCAAATCTTTGTCTTTAAAGGTAACTGAGTGACAGGCCTCCAAACGATTAGAAATTTTAAAATTACAATTCATAAACATGTAAACTGCAGAATTCTAACTCCTTATTGTCACAAACCCACTCAGCAGGTCAGGCCCTCTACTCCCAAAGTGCCAACCTCTGAGCGCAGTCTTGTGAACAGTGTAACAGACAAGGTAACCCTCTTGTCTGTTTTTGTGAGTTCGGATCAACCTTTGGTCTCCAGTTCTGGAGGGATTCAAACTGTTAACCTCCTGTTAGCATACCCAATGCATAGGCTCAGATATATCTGTCTTCGGGGGGCCAGATATCTTTGCCTACGGGCACCTAACCAGGTATTCAGAGATGAATCCTTAAAAACTTTAATAAAGACCTCAGATTTAAAACGCTTCTCATTCCAGTTTGGTACCACCATTCAAGCTTATGTTTAGAATCTGCAGTAACCATGTACTTTTCTTACAACATAAAAAGAAGTCAAAGACAGACCAAGTAAGTTCCAAAAATAATTTTACTAAAATAGTTAAAAATATGTGAAACACAAAATACAGTACTCTTATATCAAAAGACATACAAATATTTTAAAAGAAACAAGGTTTAAACAGTGCAAATTCCTGCTTCAGTACTTAGTCTCTAAATACTTGCTTAAGTGCTCACCGATCTTGTTTGGTCAGAGTCTAGGTAAAAATGTGTCTCTGTAAAACAGAATTATTCCTTAAACAACTGTATTGGCCAACCCCTTTTTGGTGATGTCAGCTAGCTCCTCCTCTGTCAGATTATATTTAAAAATATATCTAATAAAAAAAACAGTTGTCTTTTCAAAGTATCAAGTTTTGCAATCCTAAGCATAACTCATGTATGTCAAATGACATCTCTTTGATATTTAAACAGTATCCTCTGTCACACAGACACCAAAGCATTTATGATCTCACACTAATACATCACAACCTGCTTTTCTTCCTCTGGAAGCATCATAAAATGGATATGCTGAACTCAAGCTTCTTAACCCTATAATTAGCTTCAGGCTTTTCCACTTAACACATTGTCTCTAAAATCTATTTGTGTATAATCTCACATGCTGTCTCAGCATTTTTCTCATGGCATCCCTCCTTCAGCTGAAACCGGGGCGAGTGAGGTTATTCCAAGGGCACTGGCATTTTTAACAGGCACTTCAATACCACATTTCCATTATTTTAAGAAATAAAAATGATACAGCACTCAGAACATGGCTGTCTATGTCACACTTATAACTTTAAAACTAGAGAATGGAATAGCACCAAATTTGTTACATTCATTGACCCCAAATATTAACCACTGAGGCCACCCCCATGGCCCACCATCAGAGCATTGCCCTGCCATGCTGATGACCCGGGTTTGGAAATGATCCCGGGAAGTCACGTCGGAAGGCAGGCCATGGCCAAGACAGCTGCCGCTTGGTAGTACGTCTTGGTCAGGGAGGGCTGACAGTAGATTCCACCAACACAGTGACCCCTCTGGGTGGGTCATGGAGTTTGCTCCTGCTGCAGTGGAAGCTGTGACTGTGCAAGGCTGACAGAGGCACCGCCCCCACCAAGAGATGTTGTGAGGTAAAAACTGTGGGAGAAAATCCCAGTAACCCACTGAGTGATTGCAGGGGTTCAGCCTGATCAGAGCATATCCCTGTGAACAGGATATATCCCTGAGAGACGTGCTGTCAGTTGGGAGAAAAAACAATATAGACAAAAAAAGGCTGTGTGTGTCAACTCTTTAATCTCTTGATCAAAACTGGCCAAGTTACTCTGGTCTAAAAGATTCCTCAGGCAAAATTCACACTGACAACCCCTTGATTAATCATATCATGAGCTCCTTTTACCAACAATTATACTCCCAAATAAACGCTCCACAACCCGTTCGTATACAGCATTGTTTGGAAAAATTGCACCTACTGCATCTCCCTCAACAAGACATGGCCATGTTAGACAAACCTTTTACCTTAAAGAGATGCAAACAGCATTAGCTTCCCTAAAATCTGATAAATCACCTGGGAGGGACAGTTTTCCCATAGATTTCTATAAACCCCTAGCTGATACTTTTTACCCTTTACTTTTCAAAGTCTTCCTGGAAGCAACCTCACAGGGCAAACTCCCTCATTCTATGACTGAAGGTATTATAACTGTTTTACCAAAAAAAGATAAAGACCCTTCTCTTCCTTCTAGTTATAGACCGATTTCATTACTTATTACAGACAGAAAATTTTTTGCTAATTATTAAATCTCCGTTTAGAATCATTAGTTCTGAAACTAGTCCACAATTCTTAAGCTGGATTCATCAAGAATAGAACTGGCTCTGACCATCTCCGTTCTCTATTTAACTTAATCTACAAAGCAAAATCCCTTAGATCACCAGCTGCTGCTATAGCCATCAATTTTGAGAAAGCATTCAATTCTCTTAATTGGAACTATTTATAGCATGTATTATCCCATTTTGGTGTCACTAATAAATTCTGTGCATGGATTCAATTATTATACACCTTACCCTCCACTCGTGTACTCACTAACTCTATTCTGCCCCCTCTTTTTACTTGACAAGAGGTACTAGGCAAGGATGCCCCTTATCCCCTACTTTATTTATTCTTTCCATGGAACTTCTATCGGCCTCTCTTCAACATTCCTCCTCAATCCAAGGTATCCCTATTGGCAACTCTCGTTACACCTCACTGTCATATGCTGATGACCTCCTTAATTTATTAGAAAAACCTTGAAACCTCAGGACAACCCCTAATCAAATTACTCAGCGATTTCACCTCTCTTTCCGGGCTTGCTCTCAATCTTAACAAATCTGAAACATTACCATTGAACAATTTCTGCAAACCTTCTATGAATACTACATTAGGTTTCCACTGTGCCCCTCATGGTCTGTCTATCTTATCTTGGAATCCGGATTACCCCTAAACTAGACAAGTTATGGGACGTTAATCTTTCTCCATTGTTAGCAAGTATAACCACCACTCTCAATAGATGGAAACTACTTAACCTTTCTTTTAATGGGAAAATCTCCACAATCAAAATGTCAATAACTCCCAAAATATTATATTTATTTTCGAATATACCCTTAATTCTTCCTACCCACTTCTTTGTCAAAATTGACAGAATAATTGGAAATTTTATTTGGGAACATAAAATCCCTAGATTTAGCCACAACAAGCTTTGTTCCCATTGGTCCAAAGGTGATTTTGGACTCTCCTGGTTTCAAGTATACTTCTGGGCCTTCCATACTGCCCAAACCATTAAATGACTTAATAAGCCTAACAATAAGTCACCGTTATGGGTTAATATGAAAGCATCTTTATGCACGGGCAATGTTGCTACCTCTTTCATCTATAATCCTCTCCCCCCAAATTTAAAGTCTCACCCTACTATATCTGCATCTGTATTTTATTGGAAAATAATTTATAAACACCTCAAATCAGAACCAACCCCCCTTGTAAATGCCCTTGAGTGGGGAAACCATAATATTTCTCTCGATAACCACCCAATTTTCTGTCGAAATTGGAAAAATAAGGGCATTATTTTCCTGGAAGATATACTTGAACCCTAGATGTTCAAATTAAAACCCTTCTCAGACCTATGCAATCAATGGTATCTCCCCTATCACGATCTCTGGAAATATCTACAGTTGTGCATGGCATGTAATCTCTATTTTCTCTTATTCCTCTTAAACCTTTACATAAAAATTTTTATTTCTAGATGGATTAATACACTGTCCAATTTAAATAGCACTATCTATAGAGATGTTAGAGATATGTTTCCAGACCAACCTATCAATGCCAAAAATAAATGGAGTAATCTGTTAAATTGCAATATAACCAATATACAAAAGTATAGGTGTTGTCTCTCTTGCCACAAATCTTTTAATGATAAGTGTAATTCGCTCATACAAACCAAAATTTTACATTTATGGTACAGGACACTGATGGTACTTCAAAAAATGGGCTTAATAAACAACAGCATCTGTTGGCGATACAACTCTCCTAATGGTGATTTACTACACATTTTATGGAACTGTCCCCCCACTCACAATCTCTGCTGTCATATCCATCTCTTTGCGATGAGAGTGCTAGATCAATCCTTTGCACTAGATCTTAAACACTGTATATTTGGGGCCGGATATTCAGACTGCCCCAGGCAGGGTCGCAAGCCTGGGCGCAGCGCAACTGGGATGCGCCAGGGCATGGGCTGTGCAATATTCAACGGTGCTGCGTCATGGCTCAGCACCGTTGAATATGGTAGTCTGTACACCCGCAGTGCGCATGCAGCACAAGCGGCAAGTGAGGAGCAGGGGTATGCGCCAGCCGGGTGCAGTTGTGCCAGGCGAGGAACCCAAATATTCAGTGAGTATAATGAAATGGGGCCATTTGTACGTCATTATGGCCCCATTTGCATGCATGAGCGCTGATCCCCACAGACTTGGCGCCTAGCGCCCTGCCAGGCAGCAGCCATCGGGGACCGACGCCCCCTGCCCCTCAGCGGCAATGCGTCCCAATGCCCGATCGCAGGCTGTGTACAAATGTAAACTCCCTGGTGGTCCAGTAGACCTGCTCCCCCACCTGATCATGAGCATAGTAAAAATAATATTAACCCTGGTGGTCCAGTGGACCTGCTCCCCAGCCCAATCATGGGCATAGTAAAAATTATGTTAACCCTGGTGGTCCAGGGACCATATCCCAGCCCGATCATGGGCCTTGTAAGTGAAAATGTATCCCTGTTGGTCCAGTTGCCTGAATCCAACCCGACTGATGGCTTTGTCAAAGAAAATGTATCCTGGTGGTCCAGTGGACCGAATCCGGCCAATCGCTGGCTATGTAACAGAAGAAATCCAGTGGTCCAGCGACACTTCTTTCCCCACTCCGGCCGAGTGCACCGCCATTTCTCTCGTCAACGGCGGGCAGTAGCTCCCTCACTCACTGTCGCTCAACTACCGCCGACGACAGCAGAGTTTGCTCAGAGCGTTCATTGGTCTAGCTGCATGGTCAATGGCTGCGCAGATCTACTGTACAACACAGTCCTGATGTGTGAATGGAATTCATAGACATATCGGACTGTGTAGTACAGTATGAGTCTGCACGCCCATTGGCCCACGCCAGGGACCAATGGGCATACAGCAGTACTGTACGCTGTCAGTCAGCGGGCGGCCAGGCGACTTACGGTGGGGAGCTGCCACCCGCTGCGACTGGGGAGCGGGTGGCGGTCTACACGGGCGGGTGGTGGGTACCGCTGACCACCAGTGATTTCTTCTGTTACATAGCCTGCGATCGGGCTGGATTCAGTCCACTGGAACACCAGGGATATATTTTCTTTTACAAAGCCCATGATCAGGCTGGATTCAGTCCACTGGACCACCAGAGATACAGTTTCTTTTACAAAGCCCGCGATCGGGCTGGATTCAGTCCACTGGACCACCAGGGTTAATATTTTTACTACGCCTGCAATCGGGTGGGGGAGCAGGTCCACTGGACCACCAGGGTTAGAATTATGTTTACTACGCCTGTGATCGGGTGGGGGAGCAGGTCCGCTGGACCACCAGGGTTTCTTTAGGGGTTACAAAGCCCGCGAGTGGGCGGGGTGTGACAATGATGGACGTGGCTCTGGAGGTCAGTGGCCACCCACAGCTGGTGCCTGCCGTGTTGCGCCTGCAGCACGGCAGCTCACCTGGGTGGCCAGCCTTGCCCTTTTTTTGGCAGATCTTTAGATCCCTGTGGAGGCGCATGGTGGTGCTCAGACAGTGCGCCCGCGACATCCCGGCTGAATATCGGATGTGTCGAATATGCATGGGCACGCCCAGCACTTTTGCACCATACATTACTGGTGAACCCCGCGATCGGGATTGTGTAGCGCAACATTCCCTTTTGAATATCACACCGGGGCGCATCAGTGGGTTGTGCATGGCGCAACACCTTTGAATATCCCAGCCTTGGTATTTTTAATTTTCGCTCCTATACAATATCCCACTCCCAGAACAAATGGTTGACCATATTATTCCTTCAAGTCAAGTGCATTATACTTATGCACTGGAGATCTAAATATAAACCCCACTTTTCAGGATATACTGAAACAATTATCTCAATATGCATCCCTCGATCGTATGACACACATCTCCTCTGACTGACTCCCTCTGTATAACAAATGCTGGCAGGACTACTTTAAATATTTGGAATCATCTAATCCTATTGTCACGTAATGTATGGGCTATAGCTTTTCTCCCTATGTATTTCTCTACAAGTTTTTCCGTTGTGTTCTCACTTCTTGTTTTTCCTGTTCTCCTTTCTCCACTTCTCTTCCTTTTCTCTCTTTCTTCCCTTTCTTCTTTTCCATTCCTTTGCTCCAGATCTCTTCCTGGATAATGCCTCTTTTTTACATACTCCTCCTTTATATACTTTTACTGCATTGTTACAAATTCCAAATACTACATGGTACTATCATGATGGTCTACTCCACATGTTTCAATTCACTTTACTTACTCCTTGTATTTCAATTTGTCTAGTTCCCTTAACTACACAGGATATACTGTCCTACATTGTTCTCAAGCATATATTTTCCTTTTTTATGTCAGCATTGTATAGTACTTCAGACAATATGATATTCCTCCTCTTCCATTATGATCATACACAGTTGTATATTGGAGGATATTGGTTTTCCTGTTTATAAGCTCTATAATATTAATAATAATAAAAAGATTAACTACAAAACTGGCCAAGTTATAAGCAGTCAAAGATTTCAAAATAATGTCAATAATTAAAGTTGAATTTCATGAGCTCTTGTGAACTTGTGGAATGCGTTGATACTTTTGCCAAAGCCATGTCCATACATTTTGCACAGTCATACATGTTTGGAAATGTGCTGTTACGGTTTTCAACCCAATACCCACAAAGTTTGGAAATATGCTATTAGGGTTGTCAAGGCTAACTCCCAACCCCCACCCCTCCCCTTTTTACCCAAGACCAAACCACAGGTATGTGGCCATGCATCAGTGGTGTAGTACCTCATACATAGAAACACAGAATTTGATGGCAGATAAAGACCACTAGGCCCACCTAGTCTGGCCATACAGGGCCAACATCTTCAAAATTTGTAAATATTAACCCTAATCCCCCCCCAACAGAAACATAGAAACATAGAATTTGACAGCAGATAAGGACCGCTTGGCTCACCTAGTCTGCCCATTTTTCTACCTAATGGATAAGCTGCAGATCCTAGTTAACCAACAGCTTACTTCCTCCTAACCCCCACTAGGACTGTCTTATGTCTGTCCTATGCATCCTTGAATTCTCCCACTGTTCTTGACTCCACGACCTCCTCAGGGAGGCTGTTCCATGCATCCACAACCCTCTCTGTGAAAAAATACTTCCTCACATTACCTCTGAGCTGTCCCCCCTCTATCTTCAAATTGTGCCCCCTTGTTCTTGCACATCTCTTTTTCTGAAAGATGCTATCCTTTTGGACTTTGTTGATTCCCAATCCCTTCCCTCATGACCCAAGGCCGAGCTACAGATCCGGCTCCATGCTACAAGGCTGTGTTAGTCCACCTGAGCCTCTTTTGGTCCAGTGCTAAGTTGCACAGTTCCACACAGTTGTATGTTGACTGCATATGGCCCTGTGGACCCTGCGTATAGTATGACATATTGCACATTTAACAGCAGCATTTTGTTTCGCATATTGCCTAGTAGCATATGTACCAACCACTTGTAACTTGTTTCTTACAGCTTCAACAAGACACTGCATAAAATAGTACATGTGTCTCAGACATGTAGTATGCTTTGAGTAGTTCCAAGCATGCTTCCTAAAGAAAGACAGTGTGCAATATGTACAATACTGTTACTTACAAATCTGTAACAAGTCTGCTGCTTTGCACAGGGTCCACAGTACTGTATGCAAAGCAAGCAACATCATAAATGGATGTAAAACGTGTTAGCTGTGCTTCACAAGTATTCTATTTACAGACCTAAAATGAGCAGGGGGTGTGTTAAACACCAGACCTGTGTGGCATGACTCTAGAGCTGTAGCTTGACCTTGGGTTATGAGGGGAGGAGATAGGGTGGGGATTAGCACTGCTATTCACAAATGTTGAATATTTTGGCCCTGTATGAGGTACCACACCCATGATGCATGGCACCATACCAGCAACTTGGTCTTGGGTAGAAAGGGGAGGCAAGGGGGTGGGAGTTAGATGAGCTTGACAACCATAATATCACATTTCCAAACTTTGTGGACATTGGGTTGAAAATAATAATATTTATTTATAAAGCGCAATTCAAATTTATCAGATCGCTGTACAATAAAACAATAAGCAGACATAAAACAGTAAAACACAATGAATCCAGCATTAATCCAATTTACAGTAAGCAATTCTCTCATATACAATCCCCAAAGGCACGATAAAACAGATATGTCTTTAAGGCCATCTTAAAGCTCTCCACGGTCTGGCACTCTTGAATCTGAAGAGGTAGAGAGTTCCACAGGGTAGGGGCCGCATACGTAAATGCTCGTGCACCTGAGGTTTTCAATCTAACCCTGGGAACCTCTAGCAATCCCTCATCAGCTGAGCAGAGAGGACGGAGGGGGCAGTAAGGAATCCGGAGCTCTTGCAGGTAACCTGGACCCTGTCCATGTAGGGCTTCATAGGTCAGTAAACCGACCTTGAAGGTCATCCACCACTGTACCGGCAGCCAGTGCAGTTTGTGCAGCACAGGGATGATATGACTGAGCCGGGAAGCCCCTGTCAGTACCCTGGCCGCCACGTTCTGCACCAGTTGCAGGTAGTGGATATCAACCTCTGGAAGCCCTAGGTAGAGGAAGTTGAAGTAGTCAAGGCGTGAGGCTGCAAGACGGCACAAGGTGCTTAATCCAGGTGATGTTCCTCAGATGGTAAAAAGAGGACTTAACTACTGCCGACACCTGCGAATGCAGTGTCAGCCCCTCATCAAAAATCACTCCCAGATTCAGCACCTGAACAGAGGGCCTAAGCTGGCTACCTCTGAGCCAAAGCCCAGAGGCAGACCCTGCCCCGCCCTCTCTATCCTGTGACCCAGATCCACCACCAACACTTCAGTCTTATCAGGGTTCAACCTCAACCAGATGGCCTGCATCCAGTCCTGGATTTCTACAAGGCAGCTATTACAGACAGAGATAGCGCTATCCTGGTCAGGCGCAAAAGACAGGTAGAGCTGGGTGTCATCTGCATTGCAGTGAAACCTCAGTCCATACCATCTCAAAATGTCTCCCAATGGCAGCAAATACACTGCGAACAACATATGGGACACCACAGAGCCCTGAGTAACCCCACATGGCAGACAGAATGAAGCCGAGGAATAAATCCCAGACACTACTCTCTGAATTCTGCCAGTGAGGAAAGATCTAAACCATCTCAGGACTGTACCTGACAGGCCGCAGATGTCTCTCAGGCACTCCAGCAGTCCCCCATGGTCCATGTTGTCAAAGGTTGATGAGAGATCAAGAAGGACCAAGATTGAACGGCACTTCTGATCTCTTGCAATCAGGAGATCATTGAGCACCCAAACCAGAGCGGTCTCCGTACTGTGCCTTTTCCAAAAACCGGACTGGAAGGGATCATAGATGTCATGGATGGTCAAGTGGTTCTCCAGCTGTAGGGCAACTACTTTCTTGATCACCTTCCCAACAAAGAGAAGGTTAGAGATTGGTCTGTAGTTAGCAGGGCAGTTTGGGTCCAGAGAAGATTTTTTAAGGAGAGGTGTTACCACAGTCTCATTCTGGGAGTTCAGGAACTCACCCAACTCTAAAGAGCACCAAACTATCTCTGCCAGGACAGGGCTGATGGTATCCACACACCCCAAAATGAGATGCGCAGGGCCCGGGTCCAAACTACAGCAAGTAGACCGCGTACTCTGGACAATCCTCATGATATCAGAGATGGCCGACAGGTCGAAGTGTACCCAAGAATACCGATGTGTAGTAACCGTACACCAACTGCTGTCAATCCCCATAGAGCAGGCTGAACAGATCTCCGCCCTAATATCGGCCACCATATTAGCAAAGAATTGAGTGAACTCATCACACTTGTCCTGTGAAAATGCTCTTCGAGCTTGTAGACAGGTTGGAATGCACAACCTGTCCACAGTGTGAAAGAGCCATAATAGAATATTCCCAAACTTTGAGGGCTGGAGTTTTGTACATTAGCAACCCTAATCTGCACTAACATAGTTGTTTTGCAAATGACTTTCCATAGTTTTTGAAACAGTACAGTGGTAACATGCTTTTGGCAGGGCCATTGAGGTCTTGTGCAAAGAAGTGACTCCTTGCTTTCTTTGTGCCTTCTAACTTATTGTTTATTCATTTATTTGGTAACCAGGTTGGTGCACTGATCCAAAGACCTTTTTTGGACACAGCCCGTGCCAGAAACTGGCACATGCAATATAAAAATGCAGTGAGAGAGCAGCGTGAATCATACAGGGAACAGTGTAGATCAAGCTAACAGAGGAAATATAAGGTAAACAGTATCAGGTTCATCAGCAATTGAGCAAACAAGGTATATACTGTAACATTTAGGTAAACAGGGTAAGGTTGCAGCATCATTCAACAAAAGGAATAACAATAGTATTCAGAGCAGGAGAGGAGAATGGAGCACTAGAGGGGGAAGGGTAAGAGTGAGCTGCAAGGGAGGTGCAGCCGTGCTAGCAGCCTGTGGGCAGATGCAGGTCATGGTGGACAGAAAGTTCATTCTTAACAGGGACTCTAGATTTAGAGGTGGGTTGGGGGAACATAGGGAGGAGGGGAGATCGTTCCATAGTGAGGGTCCGGCTGCAGAGAAGTCTCTTAAGCCCATCCTCATAGTTATGTTAGGGTGTTCTGGTTTAAGGTGTGTAGACTGACATAGATTGCGGCAGTAGGTTCTAGGCTGCATAAGAAAGGATAGTGGAGAGTAGGAGGGATTGTGCAAAGTATCAGCAATTGTCCAGGCCAGCAGGTAGGAGCATCCTGCTTGTGGAGGGAGCCAGTTAAGGGACTGGTAAAGAGTGCAGTGGTGAGTGAGGAGAGAAGCATGGAGGGCAAGGCAACATATGTAATTGTAGGTAGCATCCAGGTGGTTAT
Organism: Neoceratodus forsteri; assembly: GCA_016271365.2. Lineage (NCBI taxonomy): Eukaryota > Metazoa > Chordata > Ceratodontiformes > Ceratodontidae > Neoceratodus > Neoceratodus forsteri. Next base: position 1,318,093,639 of record CM057454.1, read on the forward strand.
GGTTGGTAATGGATATGAGGGAGTACACCAGGCAGCCATAGTTAAGAAGGGGAAGCAGGTTGCCACGGGCAGTAGCAAGTCGGACTTCGGGCAAGAGGTGGTCAATCATGCGATAGCAGAGCTCTGTCTTCTGGTTGATGTGTCTGATCAGTGAGGCAATGTGGTCAGGGTAGGTTAGGGATGGGTCCAGGATTATCCCCAGATACTTGAAGGTGAGAACAGTGTCAAGGGGAGATCCATCTGAGGATTTGACAGTAGCAAGACCACTGTTCTTGGCTAGGTCAGAGAGTTTTAGTTTGGAACCGAAAAGCATGACCTTTGTTTTGGCAGCATTGACCAATAATTTGTTGGTGGAGAACCAACAATGTGCCTTGCAGAAATCATCGGTAAGAATAGATAGAGAGGAGGGGGAGGGGTCACTTTGGTATAGTATTAAGTCGTTGGCATAGAGGAGTGATTTACAGGATCGACCCTCTGATGAAAGAGAGTTAATGAAAAGGGAAAAGAGGAGGGGGCCAAGAACAGATTCCTGGGGGACACCGACAGAGATGAGCAAGACAGGAGGGGAGAGGTAACACCACCAAGGCAAGGCAGACCACATGTGTTCTACCAGAGAGGTAGTTAGTGAGCCAGGCAGTGGAGGCAGGGGAGAAACCAAGGGCATCAAGTTTTGCTATCAGGATGTTGTAATTTAAAGGTTAAATACCTTGGACAGATCAACAAACACTGCACTAGTTAGCTTCCCTTCAGCCATACTCCTCAGCACATGGTCGGTGAAGAGGGCAAAGGCCATGGTGGTGCTGTGCCCCTTTCGAAAACCATGCTGTTGAGGGCAAAGGAGATTATATTTGGAGATATGCTCTGTAATTTGGTAGTTTACTACCTTCTCTAGGAGCTTACAAAGATGGGAAGGAATGGAGATGGGATGGTAGTTATCCATAAGACTAGGGTCACATGATTTATGAATGGAGACTACTTTGGCCTGCTTCCAGACACAGGAAACAGAGGCTGTAGTAAGGGAGAGGTTAAAGATGAAAGTGAGTGGCTAAGCAATGTCCTGGGCCACTAGTTTTAAGAAGCAGGCGGATAGACCGTCAATACCATCACTCCCTCAAGATGGTAGGCTGATAAAGAACATAAGAGTCCCAGAAGGAGAAATGGACTTAAAATTTAAAGGGGGGCTAGTAGGAGGGAAAGGTGGAGGGGAGAGCAACTTTCCCTGAGCAGGGCAGGATGTGTGGGGCACTTTGGTTCCTGTGCATGAGCCCTAACTTTCTATTAGCAGGGCCCTGCAGTGTGTAAGTATAGCAGAACTCATTGTCTACTCTAGTCTAGTCATCTGGTAGCCTTCAAGGACAGATACCAGCAAAGCCGCTCTGGGAACTTGTAGTCTAAAGGCCATTAGGGTAGATCACCACTCATTCTGGTGGGAGTGCAAGCTATAACTGGGAGGGAGTGATAATCTTTAGGGGATACCATCAAATAAACTCCCTGGTGAGCTTGTGATGCAGAGGATTTCACCAAAGCAGGTGTTTTCACTGTCGGGAAAATTGTGGTCCTGTCTGTGACAGAGAGATACTTTCAGCTCTGCTGAAGATGGTGAAATATTGGGATCTGTACTAAATCCCAACACGCTAAATCCTGACTTTTAATATCCCTTCACCAAAAAGTAGACATATTGAAACCCCGACAGCTCAAATGCCCGAATAACTGAAATCCCTACACAAAACTGCAATTATAAACTGATTGTGTATGTGATGCTTCATTCAGACTTTGCCCAGCAAAAACGTTTTTCTTTGCAGCGTTATTCTCATGAAGTGCTTCATGAAGTACAGCAAAACTCTGTAACATTTCTAGGGGTGGACACAATGGGGGCATATCAGCAGTCCATGAAAGCCCATAGAAATGCAGGACAGCTGCAGTCTTTGGCGGGGGAAAAAAACCTCAGTGTCGGGAACTCATAGGGCTGCATAAGTAGAGAACAGTAATAGCACTGATCAGTCAGCTTAGTGGCTTGGGGCAGGGGTAGTGTACAATATCAGCTGTCAGTATCCTGCATCTCCTATTCCCAGGCATGCAGTGGGGATATCAGACAGAGAGCCACAGTTCCCCGCTTTCTGAACAGTTGTATGTCCAAGAAATAACCACAGGTAACCAACAGAGAGCTAAAAAGAATATATCAGTTCTGCCCTCTGACTTGAAAGTACATGGAGGGAGACCTGAATTACCTTGCTGATGGGGCTCATTAAGTATCCCTGGTCTTTGGCACCAAAATTAAGCTGCATGTCCTTAACATTCTTGTTGTTGTGTCTCCCAGTCCTCGCTTGTGTGTGCTCTGCTCCACTCCCCTTTTCTCCGCTGCTGTCCCACTTCTGAATTATGGAAATGCACGAAATAAAAAATTACAAACAAATTAGGTTAAAGCTCTCCTAGATGCTGTCCTGTTTGCTCCTTTTCTTCTGTCTCCCGGACCCTGCTTCTGTGTGTTCCGCTCCACTTCACGCTGCTCCCATTTTCTCTGCTGCTGTCCCACTTCTGTATTAGGTAAATGTACCAAGAGAAATAGAAAAATAAACCAAGCTGCTTTATTTTATCCTCCCCTTGTTTCCACTTCTACTCTGCTTTCTGAACAGTTGAATGCCCAAGAAATAACCACAAAAACTTAGTTTAAAGCTGTTCCAGCTTCTCTGGCAGCTCCAGTTCAGGTAACTGACAGAGAGCTGAAAGAATCTATCAGTTCGGATCTTCGACTCGGAAGTCTGTAGAGGAGGACTCACCAATGCAGTACTGAGCAGTTGTCGGGATTCCCGAGTATGGGCTTTGCAGCAGTCGGGCACTTGCGATGTCCAAAACTCGGTGATGGGATTTGGATGTTGGGCACTTAAGTATCAGGATTAAGTACCTAGTCCGAAATATCTGTTGCCAAACACTGAGCTGCTTAAACAGATAGGAGATGGCCTTATTATTTTTATGGGGAGTACCAAGCTGGTATGGATATTGCAAAATCATCACTGGCAGAGGGCCTGAAGAGATTTTCAGCCACTGCCTGAGGATAGGCTGAGGCAGACACTGGTGCAGTGGTGCCCTGCATACTGTCTGGAGAGAGTAAAGACTTGGTTGATGTGTGGTGCCAGAGTGGCTGTCCCTATAGCTGTGCTGCCTCCTGCATACCAGCTAAACTGACTCTGCAGCGTCAAGGTAGCAAAGGAAAAAAAATGAGTGCACCCAAAGGGTATAGCAAGACGGGAGCGCTGGTAAATTCAGAAGGCAGCATAAGTAAGGTTCTGTCCTGAGGTAAAACCTCACTCACTGATACATTGCAAGGAGTAAGAGGATTCACGGGTTTCCTGTAAGAGATATGTCATGAGTGAAAAATGTGTAAGGGGCTGTAAGGTTTTGAATTTATGTCCAGGGTCAGAATTGAGCCTGCCTTGCTATGTTGGCAAGGATAGTGATTCTTTGGGGGTCACTTTCCCATGTGTAACTGTAAACACGTTAGTAAAACATGACAAAAGCTGGTCACGTAGCAGAGTGATTTATGTTTGCCATGACAAAAGAGGCCCTGAGCAAAGCTCAACGAGGAGTGAATGGAAAGGAAAGGAACTGTAAATAGCTAGAGACTGAGTGTGTTTGATTGAAACTGGTGAGCGGTTCCCACTTACACTAACCATGGAGGGTATCCCAGGAGCCACTGTACACGTCTAGTCTCTGCCTGATGCCAAGAGAGGGTTACCATATGGTATCAGTCCCCAGCTGAAAGAGCAGGGACAGCAGCAGTCACAGCTGAAAGATTCTTGGACTGCATGACATCTGTTATAGAAAGTGAGGGGACCAGAGGAGAGCCAGAGTATGGGGGGGGGGGAAGTGTTATATTTTGAAAACTGTTACACAGAATGAAAAGTTCAAAAACCATAATATAGGTGTAAAAAGTTGTTAACGACCCCTATGCAACTGTTTTTATTTTTAATTAAAGATTCCTAATTACTAATTATTGAAAACACACACACACTGGCCCTCATCTTTGGTCATTGTCATTTGTACTGCACCAACCTAACGCTGTACTAAAAATAGCACTTGGCTGCCAGGGAGTCATATTCAGACAGAGAGTCCTGTCCATCCTGATATGCCTGTCTGAATATAGGGCTTTTATAGCAAGAAAGCACATTTTATGTGATCTGTTTCCTATACCCAAAGGCTTGATGCTCTGTACATGCAATTTGTTTTAATCAACATAAGAGGATAATGTATGGTCCTCTATCTATAACAAGTGTGTGTTGCCATCGGGAGGTTGACAATGGTGAGCGTTGGTTTTGGTTGCCTTGGCAACCTCGAGATGGCAGCTCACAGTTATAGATAGAGTGCCATACATTGTCTTTTATAGTGTATGGTCCGCTATCACTGACAAAAGGAGTAAGGAGGTGCACAGTTGTGTCCTTACTTTTTAATTTTTGTGCCTCCACACCACTCTCCTTGTCTCCTGCTCTCTCTGTGCCACCGCTTCCTGATGGGTGGAGATTTGTGTAAACGCATGCGCAAAGGCGTTCATTGTTGTTATGCTGCAGTAGCAACGTAGCTAGTGCAACATAACAGCTATGATGATGTAGCTACTGCAGTATAACAGCTCTATTCTAGGGATGGATTTCCATCCCTAATAGTGTTCCACCATACACTATGAAAACACTTAAAACATTTATCAAATCAAATAACAATCACAGTGGAATCCCTCTCATTAATAACATTTAAAACGAGTCCTCAAATGCCAGGAAAGAAAGATATGTGCTAGGTGATAGGTCCTCCAGCCTAACTGGTCTCAGCATATAATCCCTACCTTTTTCATCTCTCCTCAGCCGGTCCGTCATGAGGGCCTCGGGATTTCAGCCCTCCCCCCAGCAAGCCGTCGAACCTCCGGTGAAAATCCCTTGGTGTGCAGGTAAGCCACGCTGTTGCCACAGACAGCAGCATTCTCATTAAGCCAGCAGCATTTTCAACGGACCCCATGGAGGTGCCGCCGCCCCCGCCACCACCCTAGGTGAGCTCAGCCTTTTATAGGCAGGGTCACGTGAGCTGCTGAGCCTATCAGCCCACTTTCCCATTAGCAGCTTATCTGCTCTCACCTCTAGTGGTTGCCCTGTGCCTTTCTCTACTGCCACTAACCAGCAGCTGCTAAACTGACAGCCCTGTCCTTCCCTGTCCAGGACAACACAATCCAACTAATGCCCAGCAGTTGCTCAGTCCTTTTCCACAATTAAGGAAAATATAACAGGTCCTACCCAGCATCTGTCAGCAACATATAGCCCCTTGGGATGTTTTCTGCCTCGCTAATTTTTACTGGTGTTACATTAGCAATGGCTAGTGCCCGGTCATAGCTGAGCCGGTCAATTGTATCACTGCCATTCCCATGCTCGTGCTCTTCTAAGCAACCTTTAACTTACCAATGGCCACGAACAGCCCATAGCACTACAGCCTGGATAGGGCTTGGCAATGATATAAACTCTCTGAGCCTCCTGTTATCTGTCATAAAGTGTGCCCGGAGCCTCGCTGCTATCCGCTGCATTCATAACTGCAGGCATGGCCCTCCATGGACTGGCTGGGGGTACGGTTCCTATCCCTGGACCTCAGGCTGCCATGTACTCTTTCAAGTCCCTCCTTGCCTGGCAATCTGCCAAGGGCTTAAAAATGGCTCACCTGAACATTCGTAGCATCCTACCCAATCTAGCAGAGCCAATGGCTTGGGTGGCTCACCATAATCCTGATATCATGGGGGTCTCAGGAACCTGGCTGAAGCCTCACACCCCTGACTCTGCATGTGCCCTCCTGGGCTACAGCCTTATCCGACAAGACAGGGAACAGGCATGGGGGTGGAGTGCTCCTCTATTATAAGATGCACCTAAATGTGTCTATCATTGAACACCCCACCCCTACACCCCCAGACTGTGAGTTCCTGCATGCCCTTCTCCTGCTAGGAAACACAAAAAAGGTACACCTGGTCTGTGCCTGTAATCCTCCGAAGGGAGGAGTGCTAGGGCTCTCCTCACTGCTTGATAGCCTAAAAGTAAAGGTTGGCTCAAATGAGGTACTAGTCCATGGCAACTTTAACCTAAACTGGATGGGATCCAACGCCAAGTAATACGAGCCTCTGATCACTGGCCTTGCCCTCAGCCAACTCATTACTGAACCCACTAGGCTCTCCCCCAGAGGGATAAAGGATCCCTCATTGACTGGGTATTGAGCAATAGACTGGATAGAATAGTCTCCTCAGGCATTCTCATGGATGTCATCTCGGATCACTCACCCACCTACTGCACTTGGGGCATCTCCCAGCCCAAAATCCCCTGTAAAGGGATCCAGATGTGGGACTACTCCAAATTTAACATTAGTGACTACCTTGCGGACATACGACAAGCTGATTGGTCCCAGGTCACTGCCACCAGTGACCCCTCAGGAACGCTTGAACATTTTCTCGCTGTGTTCACTCCCTTACAAAACAAACATGCCTCCCTCACAAAAAGGAGGGTGAAGGGCACTGTCACAAAATGGCTCCACGGCGGACTATTCTCCCTCATGAAGCAAAGGGATAAATGCTGGGAGAGATACAAAACCTCCTTCAACAATAATGACCTCACTGAATACCAGTAGCTCAGAAACTCATGTAAAAGTGCCATCCGCACTACCAAGAGTGAGTTCTGTCTAACTGTCCTTCTATCCTCAGCTAGAAATCCGAGAAGTTTTTGGCTAAATATCAAAAACACAGTCAGTGGGTCTGCCAGAGTCCAGGTCACCGACATGCACATTGGCGGGGTCAGCTGTAACAAACCCCTCACTATCGTCAACGCATCCAACTCCCTGTTCACTGACCTGCCCGCTCCCCCTTCCCAGACCCCATGGCTCATGGCACATCCCTGAGTGGGCGCACCCCCCTTCTACATAAAATGGGTCTCTGTCAAGGAGACCCAGAAACTCCTCGCAGGTCTCTCCCGTCACAATGGGGCAGGGCACGACTGCCTTGAACCCAGACTGCTCAGCCTGAGGGCATCTCTCCTTGCCCGACCTGTCACTCACATCTTTAACACTTCTTTAATCTCGGGGAATCATCCCTGATGTCTGGAAAGTGGCCAAGGTCGTCCCTATCTTCAAACAAGGTGACCCGAAAGACCTCTAGAACTACCGCCCCATTGTGATCCTCTGTGTGATCTGTAAGCTTGTTGAGAAGGTAGTTGCCTCACAGCTCTCCCACTACCTTCAGAGCTATGAACTTCTCTCCCCTGCCCAACACGGCTTCAGAAAAGGGCATTGCACTTCTACTGCCCTTGCTATGGTGACCTCCACGATCAAGACTGCTACTGATCAAGGTAAGCTGACTGGAGCCATCTTCGTGGACCTTTCAAAAGCCTTTTTTCGGGTTGACCACTCTCTCCTATGCTCCACTCTTCAGTCTCTGGGCTTATCCCCCCCACACCCTTGCCTGGTTCTCAAACTACCTCTCCGGCAGGCAGCAATACACCAACTTCAACCATGCACGCTCTGCCCCCTCCCCAGTGATCTGTGGGGTCCCCCAGGGATTGGTTCTTGGTCCAATACTGTTTTCCTTCTTCATAAATGAACTGCCCTCCGTCACAGCACATGAGCGCTCCACCCTCTACGCGGACAACCTACTCGTCCTGGCCAGCTCCCATGCTATCACCCTCATTAACTCCAGGCTGAACTCTGATGTCAACCTTATTCAAACCTGGCTTGAGGGCCATAAGCTGACCATCAACCTAAAAAAGACCCAGGCAATGCTCTTTGGCTCCACGGCCAAGACAAAAACCTGCCCTGCTCCCCTAAATATCCTTGGAGCAGATGGCTCCCCCTTACAATCTGCGCACACTGTCAAGTACCTGGGTGTAACCCTCAACCTGCAACTGGACCTCACCCAGCACATTCAGAACATGTGTAATGCTACAAATGGCAAGCTCGGACTTGCATACAGAGCCAAACGCAGTCTCACCCCAGCCGCACGACTCGCACTAGCCAAGGGGGTCCTCCTGTCCTCACTCTGCTACGGGCTTGTATCCTTTGCCTCTGTCCCAAAGACCAGTCTCATAAAATGGGACACTGCATACAACAATGTATGCCACTTGCGCTCTCTGTCCCTCACCTCATGCACCGCTGTGAGCTATACTCACGGCCAAAGTGTCTCCCTCCCGATAAGCACTGTACCTTTGTCCTCGGCAACTTCATTGACAACATTGTCAGAACTGCTACCCCTTCAGCACTTACCCTACCCCTCAAACCTGGAACACCTTCCTATCACTTAAGATCTAGTGATTCACAGGCCCTCCTGGTACCAAATACTCGCTCCTTCGCGGGCGAGCGGGCTTTCACACATGTGCCTAGATTGTGGAACTCCCTTCCTGCAATCACCGTACACCCTCCCATTCCTGCTTCAAAGCCTCCCTATGGGCTTCCTAAAATTGGTCTCCACCTGTCCCTGTGCTAATACTGCCTGTTCAACTGTCGGGGGTGTGACTCCTGCCTCCAATGATGTGTCCTGTAACTGATAGTTGCATCAAATGTTAACAAGTTGCTCTGTGCCCATTCCCTGCCCTACTGTCTGTAGGATTACCCAGTCAACTCCTTTTTACAACTGTGGGCAGAGCCAACAGGAGTATTGCATGTACAAAAGGAGTGATGTCATGTTTTCCATCCGTGAAACTGACTGAAGGTGTAAATAGTCTCCTCTGCCTTACCGTCCTCCAACAAATGTTTTCTGTCCTCAAATAACTACGCTTTCATGTTAGTCAATGGTTGCAGGGTACTATTTTCTTTCTTAAATGGGTAGTACAAGAACTGGAACCTGAGTAGTGGGAGGCAGCATTGTTTTCTAGGGGGAAGTAAGATCCAATCCATCTCCACCAAGAAGCTCCTAAAGATCCAGCCCACCTTTTTTTTTTATTCATGTGGGAGGGGAATGAGGTGGAGCTATAATGCTGAAAGAAGACTCACTAGTTTGGTACCTGGCCAAGGAACAACACGTCTGTGGAGTCCCTGCATATTGTAAAGGACTAGGAGAACAGATAATACTTGATGCCTTCAAAATGACTTAAAAACCCTTGAAACAAATGATTATCAGAGTCACCTGGTGTCTCAAAAGGAAAGACCCAGCTTTCAGGTATTTCTTAAACATTTATATACTAAAAAGAAAGTTCAGCTTTTGGGATTAACAATATTTGTTTACCATATTCTAACATACTAACATACTAATAACCAGCAGAATAGGCCTGACGGTCTTTCGTGTCTGCTCAGTAGCCAGCCCCTATCGGGTGCTCGCTCCTCCCCCCCTTGTCCCCGAGAGGGTCAATCTTGGCTTCAGTACCCCCATACATCTGTCCCACCCTCTCTTGAAGCCCTCCACAGTGCCTTGCTCAACTAGACTCCCAGGCAATGCATTCCATGGCTCCACTACCCTCTCTGTAAAGTAATGCCTTCTACGTTTTCCCCTATAGGTTCATCCCTCCAGTTTTCATTCATGCCGTCTGGATGTGCCCTTTTGCTTTAGCCTGAACATTTCTTTGGCTCTACCCCTGTTAATCCCTTTCACACATTTGAAAACATCAATCATGTCCCCCCTATCTCTCCTCTTCTCCAATGAATACAGCCCAAGGGCTTCCAGCCTATCCTCATAGGTCCTATCACCCATGCCCCGGATCATCCTGGTCATCCTCCTCTGGACCTTCTCCAACAGTACTATGTCCTTCGTAAAGTGTGGCCTCCAGAACTGCACGCAATACTCAAGATGCGCCTAACCAAGGCATTGTACAGAGGTAGGATCACCTCACTCCTCCTAGATGTTATTCCCCGGGCTATGCAGCCCAGTATCTTGTTTGCCTTTGCTGACATTCTTCTGCAGTTCTCACTGTTGTTAATTTTGGTGTCTACCACCACCCCGAGGTCCCTTTCACTCGAAGTGGCTTGCAGTGGGCCCCCTCCCAAGGTATAAACATGCCCTGGGTTTCTGACCCCCAGATGCAACACTCTACACTGCTCCTGATTAAACCTCATCCCCCACCTCCTTGACCGACCCTCAAGGGTATCCAGATCCCTCTGGACTGCCACCCTTGCTTCCTCCCCGTCGGCCAATGCTCCCAGTTTAGAGTCATCTGTGAAGAGGCTCATCCTACTCCTAACTCCTGTCCCTATATCGGAGACATAGGTGTTGAACAGGAGTGGCCCCAGAACCGAACCCTGTGGCACCCCACTGAAGACCTTCCTAGGGGAAGAGACAATCCCTCTAACCACCACCCTCTGTGTTCTATCTGTAAGCCAGCTTTCCACCCATCTAAGCAACTGTCTTCCCACCCCGTCCCCCCTAACTTTGTCAATAACCCAAAGTGGGGTACCGAGTCAAATGCCTTACTAAAATCCAGATATAAGAAGTCCACTGGTCTCTGTCTGTCCAGGGTCCCTGTCACCCAGTCGTAAAAATGTATGAGGTTGGTCTGGCACGATCTCTCCAGGATGAAACCATACTGTTTGTCATCCCTGTGCCCCAGCCTATCCAGTTGCCTCCAGAGCATCCCATTGATGAAACCCTCCATTAGTTTGCCTACCACTGACGTTAAGCTGACAGGCCTGTAACTTCCCATCTCCTCCCTAGACCTCCCTTTGTGGATGGGCACCACCTGAGCCACCCTCCAGTCCTGGGGCACCCTTCCTGTCTGGAGAAAAGCATTGAACAGCATAGCTAGTGGAGCCGCTAGTACGTCCGCCAGTTCCTTCAGTACCCTTGGATGTAGCCCATCCGGTCCTGGTGCCTTGTCAGTTTTCAGCACCCGTAGGGCCTCCCTCACGCTGCCCTCTGTGATTTCCCCCTTCCTAGCCCTCTCCTCAATAAGGTCCCCATCCTCTTCTGGGTCTGGTCCACTTGGTACCCCAGCCTCTTTTGGTCCTCTTGTCTCCCTCTGCCCTATCCTCTCAGCTGCCCCCCCCCCCCGTTTTCCTGTTGAATGAAGCCAATGTCTCCCTCCCTAAATACCAAGGCAAAGTACTTGTTCAGTATCTCTGCCTGCTTCCCTGCTTCCCTGCCTCCTGAGCCCATCCTTCCCCAGTCCTAATCCTGGAGATCTGTGCTCTCCCCTTCCTCTTTTCTTCTATGTATCTTTAAAAACCCTTTCCCCCCTATGGATATCCTTAGCCAGGTTGTGCTCCATCCTCACCTTCACTCCCCTCACCAACCTTGTGACCCTTCTAGCTGACAACTTGTACTCCCCTCTCTCCTGTTCCCCCCTGGATAACTTAAAACGTGCATGAGCAGCTTTCATTTCTCTTACCGCCTCTTGCACCTCCCTGGTCCACCAGTACAACTTGCTGGCCCTGCCATTTTTACTCCTTACCCTTGCACACAAGCTAGTAGCCTCCTGTACCCCCTTTTTAATGGCCTCCCACAAGCTACCCACATCCATGTCTGGCCTGATCTGGCTCAAGATCCCCCTCAGTATCCTGCCCATGCCCACAAAGTCTGCCCCCTGAAATCCATTACCACCGTGTTTGAGCAGTTGTCTTCCCCCCCAAGCACAGCATAAACCAGACCGTGTCATGGTCTCCTCCTGCCAGTGGGTTACACACCTCCAGACCCCTTATCTGGTCTCTGTCTGCAAGGACAACGTCCAGTATCCTCCCCCCCCTGTAGGTTCCCCACCTGTTGGACCAGAAAGGCATCTTGAAACACATCCATCAGCCTCTGCTCACTGGCTACCGCTGATGTCATGGTGTTCCAGTCTGCCCCCGGCATATTTAGGTCCCCCATGACCACCACCTTTCCCCGGTCACAGTGCCCCTTAATGTTCTCAACCAATTTTCCCTCCAGTTCCTCATCCATTGTGGGTGGTCTGTATACCACCCCTACTTTTAATCTTTTTCCTCCTCCCTACCGTAGGGTTACCCAGGTCACTTCCACTCCCCCCTCTGCCTCCTCCACTCCTCTCACCAATATGCCATCCTTGACTATTAGTGCTGCACCCCCTTCCCTACCCACTTCTCTATCCCTCCTGAATATTTTGTAGCCCTTCAAATTTAGGTCCCAATCATTCTTCTGGGTGGCCCATGTTTCCGTAATTGCTGCCACATCCGCTGATCCCTCTGCCAGCATTGCCTGTAGCTCGGGCATTTTGTTGCCCATAGTCCTAGCATTGACCAGGACCATAATCCACCACACCCCCTCTCCCCTGCACAACTGACTCAGCCCTTCGCACTCCCTATTTGACTACTCCTGCACAGCTCTTGCATTGTGTCCATCGGAGTCCCCTGCCCTTATTTGCCGCCATAGACCTGGGACCTTGGTCAGTCTTCCTGTCTCCAGTCCTGCACTAGTCCCCGCCTTTACAAGTTTAAACCCCACTTCTCATTAATGAATTCAGCGAGTTTCAGCTTTATGATCTCCTTCCCCTCTAGGTTAAGATGCAGCCTATCCCTAGCATATAACCCTTTATACTCCCATGTATCCCCCCAGTCCCCCACCAGTCCAACCCCTTCCTCCCTGCACCACTCCCTGAGCCACTGGTTCACACCTCATAGTTTGTGCTTGGCCTCCCCGGATGCCCTAGGCACCAGCAGGATTTCCAAGAAAGAAATTGAACTCCCCATGGAATGGCAGACCATGGCTAGCTCTTGGAACCTCGCCTGGATTTCCAGATTGCTGTTCCCTTCCAAATCGTTTGTGCCCAAGTGTACTAAGAATCAGGGAATCCCCACATTCCAAAGCTAAGAAATATAGCTGGAATTTGGCCTTGTGAATGGATTGTCCTGGGATACATTTAGCCCTGACCTGGCTGCTTTTATCCTCCCCAACTCCCTCATGCTGGATGCCCCTGGTCATGGAGTTCCCCAGCAGGATCACCTTTGCCCCCTCTTACTGGCCTTTTTGACCCCTTCTAGGCTCTTCCTTCTACCACTGGCCCCCAGTTTACTCCTCCCAACCCAATTAGTCCATGGTTCACTAGTCTGTGTGAGACCTACCCTGCTCTTCCTTCTGCATGTGGTTCCCAGTTTACTCTCCCCCCCACCTCCTGGCTGGCACAGCTGGTCCCCCATCCCCCCTGGACTCCCTTTTTGGGCTGGAGTCCACAGATCCCCTCCCCTGCCTTCTTCAACTGCTTTCCTCCCTGCCTCCACCCCCCAGACCTTGTCTCCCACTGCCTTCTGGTATAATTCTGCCTACCCTACCCTCCTCGTCCCCTTCCACACTCGATGAGTATCCCCCTCCTCAACCTGGCCCCCCCAGGCGCTCTCACCCCCCCCTAGCCAGCCTCCCCAGCCTGAGGCCTGCTCAGCCCCAGTTCCCCCTCCCCTCCCCGCCTCCCACCACCTCCGTGCTGGTACTGCTCGCTCTGCCTGCCTTCTCCCTCCAGTGTCACTACCCCTCCTACTCCCACCCCGAAATCTAACCAAATGCTCTCTGACTGCCTGCTCCCCCCATCTTCCTCCTCCTCCTCTCCTGGGTAGATCACTGTGTATCTGTTGTTAAGAGTGATGCCTACCCCTGGCATCTTGTCTCCTGCCTCCCACCCTCTTTTTCTCCCTCTGGCCGGCCCCTCTCCTGTGGGATGTTTTCCATTCATTGCTTGTAACACGCCCTACTCCTCTGGAGTCTCCATAGGGCCCGTGCCTACCTGCCCTTGGGTATGGCACCCTGGGGTATGCTGCAGTGGCCTCTCCACCCTCCATGGGACCTTTTCCCCTCCCTTCCCCCCTCCCTCCATGGCTTTCAGTTCTCTTCTGATCCCCTCTACCTCTCCCCTAAGTCCTGCCAGCTGGAAACATACTGGGCACCCTCCGTTCTTCCATGCTCAGTTTAGGATTATCACTGCCCCGCACCCCGTACACCAAATCACCCTGCCGAAGATGCCTGCTCTGGCCAGCCCTGAATCCTCCCTCATTTCGGTGTGAACAGGCCTAACCAATTGCAGCCCAATAGATCTTGCCCACCTCATGTGATCATTATACAAATTTGCAGATATCACAATTAACAGCTTTCAAAACCCCACAGCACTATATAAATCAGCAGTTATTAACACAGCTCACATATAAAGGCAGCACTATCTAAAACAGCACTATATAATCAGCAGTTGTCACAGTTCACATCCATCAAGTCCCACAGCCATATCTGAGACTAGCATGTGTTCAATCGTGTCCAAGCATACCTAGCATACGATTCTGCCTACCCTCCAAAGTTCAGCAGCAGTAAACAGTACAGCCTAGAATCAGGCCCCATACATCATGTCTTTCGGTGGCATATAGTCATCTCTTCTTTTAATATCCTCAATCCTCACCCACTCAGCTTGCTCCTCCCAGATCCAGTCAGCAACAACAGTCCAGGACACCCACATCAGTCCAGGATTCCCCCTCACAGCCTTCCCCTCTCCAAGCTCCACCCCCACTGACTATTTAATAGAGGTCGGGGCCGGGGTGGGTGATATGGGATGAACAACTCTTCAGCAGCTCTTCCCTAGCGACTGGGCTAATGGCCTTTATAGCCCAGTCGCACCATTGAAAATCGCGCACTTTGCGCTGATTGGCCCCACTGCTCCTTGCTCCTGAGCGTCAGTGGCCTTCCAAACCTCCCTTACCACCGATGCAGCTTCCTTCGTCCCCCCAGGTCTCCTGTGACCACCGATGTGGTTCTTCTCGATCCTGCCACTGATGCAGCCCTGGATCTCCAGACCCAAACAACTCTTCAGCAGCTCTATTCTAGCTATCTATTGGTAAACACAGTATGTGATGAAGTGTATTTTACTTTTTTCCTGGCTCAGTTTCTATCAGTGAAAAGAAAGACTGGAACAACTATCAGAGCTGCCATCCCCCTGGACATGCTATATATCACTCATTTACACAAATGTAATTTCACATTTTTACCATGAGGGAAGCAAGTAGATGAACCAGCATGATTAACAAACACATTTATCGACACCTGTGAATGAATGGGGAGGGTTTTTTCTAGCATTCCTTGTGAGTTTATACTCCTTGGAACCTGTTATTTCAGTTTCTGTGCCCGTGTGTGTATAGGAAGTTTTACAGCACTATTTTTCCTCTATCTTGAGAACATAATTGAGACCACAGAAAGTTAACTCATTATCTTCTGGGGGTCATTCTGTGTCAGATTACCAATGGATAGTACAGACAAAGTAGAATGAGTTAAACACTTACTGGAACTAATCTCAAGGCCCTTGGGCCCCCTTCATAATATCTGTCTTAAATATCTGAGATTTTGTTCTATCTTATAATCAAGAATTTTTTATTTGATTCTTTCTTTAGTTTTCCCAGTTGTATTTCCCGATGTCTGTCTACTCTGACTTGCTGTTGTGCTTCTAGGTGTTTTATTTTCATTTCTAGTTCATTTTGTTTGTGTAGTCATTCCCTCTTCTGTCTTGAGGCTATTTCTATTATTTCCCCCCCCCCCCACCATGGCTTTCATTGTGTCCCATTAAACCCCCGGACTTGCATCTTGAATATTATTATCTATGATTGCCTATTTTAGTTGGTCCTTTATTTGCTTTTGAATATGCTTATTTTGTAGCAGGGAGACATTTAGCCTCCGAAATGAGGTTTTCCTGAGTGTCTACGGCCACCTCTTCTGCTTAACCTTATAAGGATTGCAAATTGCTACCCTAACCAGCACTTTGTCCTCTCATGATTTAAAAACAGGTAAAACCCACCCCACCCATTTTAGCCTACAAAAATCCTAACCAGGAATACCATAGGTGGGGTAGATACCTGGATGCCCAGTCAAGCACTCAAATTGATAATAATAGGCTAGTGGAAAGAGTCTGCCTTTATACTAGATCCACAGAAAGTTAACTCATTATCTTCTAGCAGTCAGAACTTTCTGCATTTATTACAACAAAAATTTCTCAACACAATTTTTACAAATAAGGAGTTTAGCAGTAATGTAGTTGATACCAGCTTAATCAGTTGGCATTCATCTGTATCCCCCTCCCTCCCCCGGGTCGTGCCTGAAAATAGGCAGGATTTGTCTAGTGCACTTACCCAGCCAACAAAAATGAAATAAATAAATAAAATATGGTGTAAAGAGCTGCTCCCTGGAAAATTACCTGGTTTTGGGGGTGGGCATTGCCACAAGTGGAATGGGACTTCATGGATGGGGGGAGCTCATAACAGCAGAAGTGGCATGTTGGCAATAAAAGCTTAGTGGTATGGATGTAGAAGCACCAGTATTTAAGCATGACTTTGGTAGAGGATTAATTGTGATGGGTGGGAGTGAGTCTTGGTATTTTAAACATAATGATTTTCTAAAACTTCAGCCTTCAACGGGTTAGACTTTGTAGCCATCTGTACAGTATATCACTAAGCCACATGCAGTGGGGTATGGGTAAAACCCAGATCACCAGACCCAGGCCAGAGCTGTAAAATTTGGACTGGGCACAGCTTGTGCAAATATTGCTGATCCAGTGGAGCAGCAATAAAAGATAAACTATGCAATACCCTCAATAACACACCTACCCCAGTTTACATTTACCTGATGCCCATTTTTAGGCCTTATATAGTAATAACTTCCTTCACGAGAACAGCTTGGAATGAAATGTGGCATTTGGGCATATGCACTTTCATATTATATGAATTTTGTGTGTGAACTGCATATCAGTCTCTAAAAAAAAAATTAAACACATCAAATGTCTTCAAAAACTTGTCTCAACATTGTGTTTAACTTCCACGTTGTCACAACATATAGTTGTCTTAGCAGCGTTTTCGGTTAGGATACAGTACCTTCATGTATATGATGATCTGGTTCTGTTGAGTTGATTGCTATAACAGTGCATAGAATAAAATGCAAAACATATAGGTAACTGTAATACAGAAGGTGGCATTATTTTTAATTATAAAATGGCAAGGAAAATGTAAGAAGCTGATTGGTTGCTGACCCATTAAAACAGTGATGTTATTACACAATAACATCACCGGAGCTTTGGGATTTGGATCATTCCTTGCATTTTCTCTTGAGAAATATTTTTCCACACTAACAAAAACATCCTTTAAAATGTATTTTTTATTCTGTATATAACAACAAGCCATTGTATAATTGCAATAAGGCACTCCAGGGTGTGTGTTATCGTGTAATAACACCACTCCTGGGGTGGTGGAAGCACTTGGCTTCGCCTCTGCTTAAATATGCCCTTTTCTCAATGTACTGTACTTTGATTCAGTTAGTGTGTGCAACAGCCTTCATGTGAACACTCTGGGCTTCTCTTTGACTCCTGATGTCTATTTACTTTAGCTATTGTATATTGTTTGAACTGCTTTGGTCTTCTTGATGTGGTGCCTGTGTAAATGAGTCTCTGATGCAAAGGTTTGTAAATCTGATATTTTTTAAATAAATAAATAAATGTTTATGTTTAAGCCCATGAAACACCCTTATCTAGTTAATGCATTCACAGTCGTAGTGGCTCTGCCAGAGCTTGTTTCTATATTTGCCACCCTCGGTTACCTTCTATCTTTACCCCCCCGAGAGTATGGCTGGCCATATACTTGTTTACTCTGTTGCCTTTGCTTGTGTAATGCTGTTACTCTACCATATTGATTTTGTGATGCCTGCAGTTCTTGTATGTTACCTTTTACTCTGCCGGATGTGCTTCTTTGTACCTTGTAACCTCCCGGGTCGCACCTGAAAATAGGCACTTGGCTGTCTAGTATGCTTACCTGGTAAACAAAAGCAAATAAATAAATAAATACGAGTCCATCTGAAAACTTCAGTAGAAGAGATCTGACAACTCTGACTTGGTAATGTTTCACATGTGCCAGGTGGCCACAGAAAAGACCCTCCCACCAAAGATTTCCAAAGGACACTGGAAACCACCAGCAGACTCTCCCCTGTTGAGTAGAGCAGCCAAACCAGAGTATATGGGAGCAGAAATTATTTTATGTAGTCAGGACCCAACCACTACAACAGCCATGCACAGTGTATACAGTATGCGGATCATTACCTCAGCCCCTGCTGGCAACAGGCTCCCAGGAGCAAAGGGAGATAACCCATCTGAAATGGAATATTGCTATCACTTCTGAGAGCCTTATTCTGTGGCTGAGATCCCATAGACCACATACATATGGCATGCACAGTGCTAAGGGTACATTTGCAGGACATTATGTTGGCATTAGAAGCTCAGCACAGTGTATCTATGCACAAATGTGGGAGGCAGTGTACAGAGTCTTAGCTGCCCCCACACAGGAGCACTACACACCTATGCCGTCCTGACAGCCTAGCATTATCCCCTCCCTCACCTGATACCCTGCCATCATTGTGGAACTGTATTAAAGTGATTCTCTGGCTGTCTAGTGGACCTCCTACCTCACCCAATCACTGTTGGTATTGTGGGATTATACTGAATCCCTTCCCTGGCAGTCTGGTGGACCCCCTACCTCACCCAATCCCTGTTGGTATTGTGGGACTAAACTGAATCCCTTCCCTGGCAGTCTAGTGGAGGCACCACCTCACCCAATCCCTGTTGGTATTGTGGGACTATACTGAATCCCTTCCCTGGCAGTCTGGTGGACCCCCTCCTTAACCTGATCTGGTGTTGTGGAAATTTACTGATTCCCATCACTGGCAGTTTAGTGTTACCCCCAACCAATAACTATCGAAGGCCCCCTTCCTAGCCCACCCACTGAGTAACCACCACCTCCATCCCTCTCAGTCCATAACTCACCCATTCATCCATAGGTGAACTGTCATCAGGTCCTCAGACATTGACCGGCAAAGACTCCCACCTCACCTCCTCAGCCATCTGCCATCTGACTGGCAGATACTGAGCATGCACGTACTGGAAGAAACTGCTATTTCCACAGTATGTAGTATACATGCATTCCACCTTGTCAGTCAGATGATGGCCTTCCACGGTGGTGAAAGGATGGCCTGTGCTTGTTGTCATTCTCATTAGGGGCAGTATAGCATAGAGGTTTAAGGCTCTGAGCTACAAATCTGGGTAACTGGGTTTTAATCCCACAGCTCCCACTTGCATACTGTGTGACCCTAAGCAAGTCACTTAACTTCCTCTTGCTTCCAGGTCACACCTGGAAACAAGCTTTCAGCTTAGTGTGTCTCTCCTTGTTAAACAATCATACTGTGTGACTCTGAGCAAGTCATTTAACTTCCTCTTGCTCCCAGATCGCACCTGGAAACAAGCTTTCAGCTTAATGTGTCTCTCCTGGTTAAATAAAAAAAAATTAAAATAAAATAAAAAATAATCTGAGGACCAGATGGTGGCTGTCCTATGGAATGGTGAGTGAGTATGGAGCCAACAGGGGATGGCTGGTGGGGGCTCAGTGAGTGAGCTGGGGGGTCCTTTGACAGTGATCTGGTGGGGTATAGCACTGAACTGCCAAGGATGGGCTTCAGTACATTTCCACAATACTGGACTGGGTTAAGGAGGGGGTCCATTAAGCTGCCAATGAAAAGCTTTTGTAGAGTTCCAAAATACCAGCAGGGATCAGGAGAGGAAAGGGGGTTCAATAGGCTGCAAGGGAAGGCCTTTAATACAGTTCTACAATATTGACTGGGTTCAATTAAGAGAGGGGGTCCACCAGGCTGATAAGCAAAGGCTTTACAGTAGGACAGTTACACAATACTGTCAGGGACTGGGTGAGGGAGGAGTGCCTATTAGATTGTCATGGTTCATGTTTTTAACACAGCTCAGTACTGACTGCATTTGGGGGTGGAGGAACCACTACACTCACAGCTCCGTTTCAATATAGGGACTTGACAGTGCTGTTCTTATTGAGGGTATAGCCCCTCGTTTTCTAACATGGCTGGTTCAGCTCTTACTGTTTGCTCCAACCTTCCATAGTTAATTCTTGTGGCCATGGTGTTCCCGAGACAGGACTTCCTGAGCAAATGTATAAGTACTTCAAACAGACTTGCACTCAGGTTCCAGTCTGAGGTATCTTGAGTGGATGTATCTCTATTCAAACTGGACTTGCACTCAGGTTCCAATTAGCTGGCTATGTGCCAACAATTTGTGAATTCCATTGAGCACTGGGTATGTCTAGGAATCCCATCAGAAATTATTTGTTTAACAACTATGAGCATTTTAGGTGACACCCGGTGACCTGCCTCTATATCTAGGGCTCAGTTTTATTGAATGTGTTCAGCAATTAATATTACATCTGGTGTAGGTCATTTCCAAAGCCTTTTGTTGTTTACACAACATATGCTGAATATACGTTTAAACATGTTCCATGTAGGTTGGTTCACATTATCTGAGTCAGTAAATCACAGCAGTATGGAGGAAAAATCAGTCTTGACACACCTATATGAACAAAGAATAACTCTCCACACAAAAATGAGTAAAATATTACTATCTTTACTTGATCCAGAAGCAAATGATTTGATACCTTTTAATGGACCAACATAGATGTAACAACAAGAACAAAGTGCTCTAGCTTTTGGACCAACCAGTCCTTCTTCAGAAGCTCATCCTTTGTTCTTGTTGTTACATCTATGTTGGTCCATTAAAAGGTATCAAATCATTTGCTTCTGGATCTATTCTTGCAAGGACCAACACGGCAACTACTAAATCAAGATTTTATCTTTACTTGAAAAATACCAAAAACAGCAATGGCAGACATACAGTGTATACAAGTGCAGACACAGAACAATTCCTCACTCACGTTTCACCTGAACAAAGGCTTTGTCAAAGGTAGTATCCACCTAGTGCTAAGCAGTTTAAATAACGCCAATCTATAATCATAAGGCTAGAGAGGATTGCAACCTCAAAACTAGGGAGAGTCTTCTGAAAGAGAGAAGTAACACCGAAGAGACCAATACTGGAAGTGATAGAATTAATGTTGTAACAACTTATAATTTTAGGCCAACCAGATAAAAGATGTCATCTTCTGACATTGGCATGTCTTAGGAGCAGATAATAGACTTAAAGATACAGCACTTACCAGGCCTAGGATGGCATATAGAAGAGCATGAAGTCTTGGAGATATTTTGGTTTCATCAGTTAAAGAAGTGGAGAAGCCTAGTAATTGGCTGACACCTCTATCTAATGGGTGTAGAAAATGTGGGAGGTGTAAATTGTATCCAAATATATATGACTGTAGCATATTTAGGAATCCCTATGACAGTAGGATGTACAGTGATTGTTACAGAAAAGGATAACGGTGGTCACATGTTCGCTACCACGGTAATATTGGTCATGATTTACCGTGGTACCATGGTAAAAAACCCAATGTTATTCAATGGGATTTTACCATGGAACCATGGTAAATCATGATTATTTTTACTGTGGTACCGTGAGAATTACCGAGGTGCCATTAAACTTTTCTGTAACAACCATTGTATGACATAAAAGGGTTTATAAATTAGGTTACCACCTTCTGAGAAGCCCAAAGTGGGACAATTCTTGCTGAAACAGGATTTTTCGCAGGACAATATGTCATCTCGACCAATGCAACAGACATGTTTTCTCTAAATAATCAGAATTAAGAAGAGGTGTTGTAGTTTTTTAGTTGTTTCTTGTGTTTTTTTATTTGTAACAAGGGATAAAGAAGTATGTCCCCATATTGCAGCCTAACCTCATTTTGGTCTGAAATATCATGTGTCTGTGTAACAAATGTTGGCCTATATAATTGGATCATATAAAACTTGTGAAGCCACAAGACAAACTAAGCCGCAGTTGCAATATTACAGTGCTTTTTGACATTTGTGCTGACCATGTAAGTAATAGCAAACATTTGGCCTATGTGACTGCAAGCAGGAACACAGGATAAAGTCCAAGTTCCCCTTTTAACTAGTCTGTAGTGCTTGTCCTTATATGGACAGGCCAAAGTGCTTGTTAGTGCAGTTTTGAGTTGGAAACTTATCTCTTCCTCCTAGACTTTGGTAACTGGTAGTAACAGCTGTTGCTAGCCATATATGATAATAGAATGTACACTATCTATACTTGTGCTGACCAAGGATGAGCTCATACATATACCAAAGAAAGAGTATTACCTTATAAGTTGATGTTTGTGCTTGTTTTAAACCAATCATAGAAAACCATAGGAAATGATGATGCTGTCTTTAACTATATAAGCAAGACAGCACACACTGTTATTTTGAAGAATGTACCACTTGTAATCTCTCACTGTGATTATTGTTATAATCATTAAATTCTTCCGCCATCAGTCTCGTCTCCGTTTGTCTCCTTTCTGAGTATCTGTAATTGATAATTTACTAACTGTAATTTTTTCTCAACCCTACAATTGGTGCCTTAAGACTCGGATCGCTGGTGCTGCATGTGAGGAGGCCACCTAACTGCTGGTCAGTTACCTTGCTAGCCCCATAGCTGGGTGATGATGCTTGGAGACGTGGTGCTGCTGGCTCAAAGCGAGAGAAGAAGGTACACACAGATGGTCACAGCCACTTGACAATCAGGTGATGTATGTTTCTCAATTTATTTAAATAAAAAGTAATGCTTAACTCTGTAGGAACTCATGGGGCAGAGTAGGTAGGTGAAGGTACTGGGACTTGCAAGCCGGACCTCACAAGGGAGCCGTAAAATGTAACCAAACAGACGGGGGCACCAGTTCATGGGTGATCCCAGCTGTGGAGGCTAAGCAGGCAAGAAGATAAAAAAAAAATGAGTATGGAAACAATAATAGGCCGTTTTCTAGGAAAACACCTAAAGGGGGAAGCATACGAACCAGTGCCTGATGATCAACAGGCACAATGGTATTTTACTCAGCAAGTGTCCCTCCATAATGAGGGAGTAAAAAATGAAAAGGAAATCTTTGCAAATGCATTGCAAGGGCTGTGGCAGTATAATCAGACTATTGTGTGTCACCGCCGGCCCGTCGGCGCAGCGGTGGGATTTCTGCTTGCGACGCCGGCGACCCGGGTTCGGGAATGGACCCGAGTCATCGGAGGGCTGGCCGGGGGGAGAAGAATCGAGCGTCTGACGGACTGCTCTCCTTCTCCAGGGGGAGGGTCGGGGTAGCAACCGGTGCGATGGGGACCCCTAGCGGAGGCTGGGGGACACTCATGCTGCCGAGCTTACATCGGGGGGAGAGAGGCGGGGTGGACGCTGGCATCATTGCACGTCCCCGCCTCCTCGGGGGTGGGAATAAAGGGGCGTAAAAAAAATTCCACACCTAGTGTCTAGATGACTCTCTGCCCTGGGGATGCCCTGATTGGTCACTGGAGCTGTTCCCCCAACCAGTTATTAGGCCTGCGGTTCGGTGTGGAGAGGGGTCCGAGCCGTGGCCCCGCTCTCTGGGGGGCAAGCCAGGGATGACCGGGGGAGTCGGCAATATCCGGTGACTGGGGGTCCTGGGGTCCATGACCAGAGCAGAAAGGGCAGAGGAGAGGCGTGGAGGTAAAAAGCAAAATTAAAAAAAAAAAAAAAAAAAAAGACTATTGTGTGTCACCAAAATAAATGAGTAGCGCAGTTGAGGGACGAAAGGGATCAAAATGCTAAATTGCAGCAACAATTAGAAGAATTAACATCAAAGTATAAAGACAGCGTCCCAATAGATCGACACCAAGAGTTAGAGCAGCAGTGTATTAATTTTAGGGAACAGCTAATAAAAGCACAAGGGGATCTGTGTCTGTTAGACAGAAATCATGCCCTCCTACAGATTAAGTTAGACCAACAGTCACAAGAGCATGCTAGTGAGACTAGGTGCCTGTACACTGAACTCCAGGATGCTACAAGCAAGATCCAGGGGATGCTAGTGAGACTAGGCGCCTGTACACTGAACTCCAGGATGCTGCAAGCAAGATCCAGGGGATGCTAATGAGACTAGGTGCCTGTACACTGAACTCCAGGATGCTGCAAGCAAGATCCAGGGGATGCTAGTGAGACTAGGCACCTGTACACTGAACTCCAGGATGCTGCAAGCAAGATCCAGGGGATGCTAGTGAGACTAGGCGCCTGTACACTGAACTCCAGGATGCTGCAAGCAAGATCCAGGGGATGCTAGTGAGACTAGGTGCCTGTACACTGAACTCCAGGATGCTGCAAGCAAGATCCAGGGGATGCTAGTGAGACTAGGCGCCTGTACACTGAGCTCCAGGATGCTGCAAGCAAGATCCATGGGATGCTAGTGAGACTAGGCACCTGTACACTGAACTCCAGGATGCTGCAAGCAAGATCCAGGGGATGCTAGTGAGACTAGGCGCCTGTACACTGAACTCCAGGATGCTGCAAGCAAGATCCAGGGGATGCTAGTGAGACTAGGCGCCTGTACACTGAACTCCAGGATGCTGCAAGCAAGATCCAGGGGATGCTAGTGAGACTAGGCGCCTGTACACTAAACTCCAGGATGCTGCAAGCAAGATCCAGGGGATGCTAGTGAGACCAGGCGCCTGTACACTGAACTCCAGGATGCTGCAAGCAAGATCCAGGGGATGCTAGTGAGACCAGGCGCCTGTACACTGAGCTCCAGGATGCTGCAAGCAAGATCCAGGGGATGCTAGTGAGACTAGGCGCCTGTACACTGAACTCCAGGATGCTGCAAGCAAGATCTAGGGGATGCTAGTGAGACTAGGTGCCTGTACACTGAGCTCCAGGATGCTGCAAGCAAGATCCAGGGGATGCTAGTGAGACTAGGCGCCTGTACACTGAGCTCCAGGATGCTGCAAGCAAGATCTAGGGGATGCTAGTGAGACTAGGTGCCTGTACACTGAGCTCCAGGATGCTGCAAGCAAGATCCAGGGGATGCTAGTGAGACTAGGTGCCTGTACACTGAACTCCAGGATGCTGCAAGCAAGATCCAGGGGATCCTAGTGAGACTAGACGCCTGTACACTGAGCTCCAGGATGCTGCAAGCAAGATCCAGGGGATGCTAGTGAGACTAGGCGCCTGTACACTGAGCTCCAGGATGCTGCAAGCAAGATCCAGGGGATGCTAGTGAGACTAGGCGCCTGTACACTGAGCTGCAGGATGCTGCAAGCAAGATCCAGGGGATGCTAGTGAGACCAGGCGCCTGTACACTGAACTTCAGGATGCTGCAAGCAAGATCCAGGGGATGCTAGTGAGACTAGGCGCCTGTACACTGAGCTGCAGGATGCTGCAAGCAAGATCCAGGGGATGCTAGTGAGACCAGGCGCCTGTACACTGAACTTCAGGATGCTGCAAGCAAGATCCAGGGGATGCTAGTGAGACCAGGCGCCTGTACACTGAGCTCCAGGATGCTGCAAGCAAGATCCAGGGGATGCTAGTGAGACTAGGCGCCTGTACACTGAGCTCCAGGATGCTGCAAGCAAGATCCATGGGATGCTAGTGAGACTAGGCGCCTGTACACTGAGCTCCAGGATGCTGCAAGCAAGATCCAGGGGATGCTAGTGAGACTAGGCGCCTGTACACTGAACCCCAGGATGCTGCAAGTAAGATGCAGGAGTTACAGGGAAAGCAAGATGAGTTAGATGAGCTCCTTACTGGAAAATGGGGTGGGACAGTAACCATTCAAATGGCACCTGTAAGCACACGGGGAATGACCGCAGCTGAGGGAGCCAGGTCAGCTGCAACCTGACATCAACAAGAGCAGTATCTACTAATGTTAGACTCCAAATGGCTAAAACATAGATTAAAAAGGTAATACACCGAAAAAACTGGGCATACGGAAGAAGCTGAGAGGTATAGGAAACAAGAATTCTGGGTACATGTTGATCAGTGTAAAAAAGTGTCAAACAAAGCTGGTTAAAAATTAAAATACTACACTTGATGTTTATAGCCATGAAGACACAAGGCATCATTATCATCGGCCTGGTGGCAGCCATAAGATTTTCTATAATCCTCAGCCTATACATCAATGTGGAACAGACTAATGTCAAGTGTGAGTATGAACAGTCCATTACTTTGTTAGTCAGTTGGAACTGGGACCCTGTTGATACAAATGCCTACACGACACAAGCATGGAAAGCCACCTGGACTAAAAACAACTGTACTTTCATATCTACAAATTGGTGTGTGGACATACTTAACAGCTGGTCCAGCTGTGCATCAGAGCTCAAGACTGGATCACAGCAAAGCTACATGGACTGGAAACAGAAACATGGGTCTCTTGTTATAAACAGGGCCACACCAAAGGACAATGGTGTTTATGTGTTAATTCTGTCCTACTGTCTTTGAGGTAACAATAGTGTTTGTAACTATGCTAGTGCAAACAACTCATTATGTTTTGCAGTCTCAGATGCCATACGTTTAACTGTAAAACCAACCGAATGCCCAAATGTGACAAAGGGGCTAGAGAGCGGACTCACATCAACACCTATTGATATGCATATGAGTCTCCCCCCAGAGATCCTGGTGCGTAGCAATGATGGGTCTTGGGTGACACCAAACTTACATTGCTGTGAAAAAATAAATAATCAATGGATATGTCAGTGTGACGTCATGTCACAAACGCAACCCATCTGTGGGGAAATTCCCATGGGTCAAGCTGAAAACAATACTGCCTGGTGCCCTATCCAGTTAAAACAATGGTATACCCCACAAGTAGCTGTAACCTATAATGGTACTAACCAATACTGTGTTGTTACAAATACACCCATCTTATTTTATGAAGGACAAATGTGTACCATTCACAACCCAAACTTTTGTATTATTCCCAAACATAACGTATATATTGGTGACAAGGTGTTGCACCCTATTACCAACCTGGAGGATAAGAGTTATAATGTGACATTTGATACCCCACACCAGGATTATGATATTAACAAGTATGCGCCATCATTTGGAGCTGTGATACCTCCCCTGTCTCTTAAAGTGCAGTCACTTATAAATCGAAAAGATACTCATTTGATACAAATCCAAAATACTGCCCATAAGGCATAAGCAGTTGTAAATGAATTACTCAGTGAGAGTGATAATGAGCACTTGATTTATAGCTATGCAGGGGGTCCCTTAGGAGTCCTGTCTTTTAAAGCTTTACTTGTGTTGCAAGTGGTCTTAGTGTTCTTGGTAATTATAGGCCTGTGTCACTTAAGACTTACTATTCGTAAAGTACGTAGTGAGATGTACATGCTCCGAGGAGCAGCATTGTTGCACAAATAATAATTAGGCAATATAGGGCCAAGGGGGGCTTGTAGCAAGGGATAAAGAAGTTTGTCCCCATATTGCAGCCTAACCTCATTTTGGTCTGAAATATCATGTGTCTGTGTAACAAATGTTGGCCTATATAATTGGATCATATAAAGCTTGTGAAGCCACAAGACAAACTAAGCCGCAGTTGCAATATTACAGTGCCTTTTGACATTTGTGCTGACCGTGTAAGTAATAGCAAACATTTGGCCTATGTGACTGCAAGCAGGAACACAGGGTAAAGTCCAAGTTCCCCTTTCAACTAGTCTGTAGTGCTTGTCCTTATATGGACAGGCTAAAGTGCTTGTTAGTGCAGTTTTGAGTTGGAAACTTATCTCTTCCTCCTAGACTTTGGTAACTGGTAGTAACAGCTGTTGCTAGCCATATATGATAATAGAATGTACACTGTCTATACTTGTGCTGACCAAGGATGAGCTCATACATATACCAAAGAAAGAGTATTACCTTATAAGTTGATGTTTGTGCTTGTTTTAAACCAATCATAGAAAACCATAGGAAATGATGATGCTGTCTTTCGCTGTATAAGCAAGCCAGAACACACTGTTATTTTGAAGAATGTACCACTTGTAATCTCTCGCTGTGATTATTGTTATAATCATTAAATTCTTCCGCCATCAGTCTCATCTCCGTTCGTCTCCTTTCTGAGTATCTGTAATTGATAATTTACTAACTGTAATTTTTTTCTCAACTCTACATTATTATTTTAAGGTATTATAGTTTTTTGCAACATTTAGAGGAAAATCAGGAAATATTTTTTCTACTATAATGTCAGGACATTTAGTATTTTTCATGTTTTTCTGCAGGACACAGCTGCCCAAATCAGGACTGTCCTGCGAAAATAGGGACAGGTGGTAACCTTGTTTATAAACTGTGATACTAAAAATGTTATATATTTTTCTTTTTGTACTTTTGGAAGGTACTATGTGCATAAAACTAAGAGACAGTGGAAAGAATGAGTGGAGGAGCATTTTAATGCTGTTAAAAATGGAAATCTACAGTATGCTTGGGAACAGCATGTTAAAGATATGATTTATATAGAGGGAGGTGAGGTTAAATTTATAGGTATTGAAAAAGTAACCCTGGGCCAAAGGGGAGGCAATATTGAAACTCTTTTGAACCAAAGGGAAAACGATTGGATATATATGTGGAGAGCTTATGATAACATGGGCCTTAATGATCGGGTGGAGTGAAAACCATTCCTAGGTAAAAGGCATTAATAATAAAAATATGCCAAGGTTATAAATTGCTCTGTTAAAATAAAAAATATGTAGTAGATGACAAAGTAAGTTGAAATAATAATGAATTTTTACAGAGATCTGTGTATCTTTTGGCCCAGTGTTTCTTATATGTGCAGGTCAGCCAAAACTATTCTTTTACTGTCTATTTATATATTTCATAATGTGAAATTGCTCTGTTTTAGCATATTTATAAAATTGTACATTTGATGTTTACTGTTTCACTTATTTGTTTTGGAACCTCTCTCTCTCTCTGTAGATTTAAATTCCATCTGGATTTCTTGAATATAATGGTAATTTTTCCTTTCCCTCTTCCCCCCCTCCCCCTTCCCTCACCTTTTCCCTTCCTGTTCCCTATCCTGTATTTAATAGAAATTTGTGGCCCAAAGTTTTAACATGTGGAAGTCAGACAATAGTAATCTGTTATGAACGATTTATTTATATACTGTATAATGTGAAACTGTTTTGTTGAAGCATATTTATGTATATTTTTTGGATATTTAACGTTTACTGTTCCATATGCTCTATTTAGAACCTCTCTTTTTGGATATAAATTCTTTTTGGATGCCTTGTATTCTCTTTTCTTTTCTTTTCCCCCCTCTACAACTACCCCCCCAATTCTGCTTTAAAATTCTTCTGTAAGTAATTTATAAAATAGTGAATAATATGAATTTTATTGTCTAACTAGATCCTGTTATAAGTTATAAAATATGAAATGAACTCCTGGCTTATGTAGGCCACTTGTCTGTGCCTATGAGTCAGTAAATAGTAATGTGGCTAACTAGGTTTTTAAGACATATCTATATACGTATATGACATTTATTATGTGTCTCTGGATATTGTGTAGGTGTTCTACTTTTTCTGTTTCAAATTTAAATGTATTATCACCTGGTGTTTTTAGTAATAGGGTTAATGAATATACACATGTGGCACTAATGTTTTTCTTTAAATAAATTGGACACATGATTATAGATTGGTGTTATTTAAACTGCTTAACACTAGGTTGATATTACCTTTGACAAAGCCTGTGTTCAGGTGAAACGTGCATTAGGATTTTTTTCTGTGTCTGCACTTGTATACATTGTATGTCTGCCGTCACTGTTTTTGGCATTTTTCAGGTAAAGATAGTAATATTTTACTAGTTTTTGTATGGAGAGTTATTCTTTGTCCATATAGGTGTGCCAAGATTGTTTCTTCCTCTATTTCATGTGGTCTTAGAGAACCCATACCTCTGTGCGGCTCTTTCTCATTGCCATGTATCACATCAGTATGGTCTGGTCAACTGTCCTCAGTTAGCTGTACCGATGTTCATTGACAACTGTCTTTAATAATGGTATCCTGATTTGTTGCAGACTTTGCACTGATGATGCATCAAGAACTTAACATGCCCATCACAATAAGTGGACTGCATCTTCAAAATTTGCAGTTTGGGCCATTTAAATTTTTCATATTGTCAAATTAACTATTTAAAAATGCCAACCTGAGTTTTTTTTCATCATGTGCAGTTTTAGCATGTGCATTTAAGTGTGCCATTTTTTTATTATGTTGTCTTGCACCTGCACAAGAAACATGTTACAGTAACTTCGGAATAGCAGGTTTTGGAGGTGCGGTCCTGTTGTGGCCTGTGGCGCCACTGCTTTTTGGGGCTGGGCTCCGTGGCATGAATTAGATTCCACGCTATGTATGACAGCAGTGCAAAAGCGTGTCCCCCACCGTGAAAGGTTTTAGCCACTGCAATGAGGGAACTCCACCTCATTGCAGGGCATGCCTTTCCTGGTGTAAGTTTCAGTGCGACATGATGGTGTCTGTGCCATTCACCTCACACAGTCCCCAAAAAAGCCAACTTAAGGGGGTACCCAATTCCCCTGTTGGCATCATCATGCCCCCTCCCCATTCATCTGCCGATGGGGGAGCCCAATCCCCGTCGGCATCATCCCCCCCAACACTCTTTTTAATTTGATGACAGGGTGCCCAATCCCCAACGGCTACAGTCCCCCTCCCACGAAAAACCACCCACAGGTGACACCCCCAGTTTATTTGCCGACGAGGGAGCCCAATCCTCATCAGCATCATCCCCCCCCAAAAAAACACTCTTTTTTATTTATCAATGGGGTGTCCAATCCACATTGGCTCCAGTCCCCCCCAAAAAAACACATAGGTGACAAGCTGGGAGCCCACCCCAGCATGTCAAATGTACCTGTAAAAACGAAAACTTTCTTGCAATGTTTTTTTTTCCCTGTAAAGAAGAAAATGGTCCCTCGAAGTCTGCAGCCCCCTATCCCAACCCATGCTCACCCACTGCATGACCCACCTCTCCACACCCCACCTCACCCCATACTTACCTCCACAAAGATCTTCTGTGGACTGAGAGCACGTCTGCACTCTTCAAAGCTGACCACGAACTGAAGAAATGCCGGTAAGCTGTATAATGGCATAAATAGATTTTTTTCAACTTTGATATCTCAGGCACTTTTGGGAATTTTGCCATCAAATTTTCAACATGGGGTTATTGGGACCCCTCCTCATGAATTTAGTTACTGTCATGGCGTTATTCAGTCATGAAAGGTGATTTTGCTGTCACTGCATGGAATCACCCTTTGGGACCAATTAATGAAACAACAGTGCCACTGTTCATGAGGTGGCCTCTCAAAAAGCCTATGTTGCAAATTTGGTGTAAAAAATAAAATAAATGACTGTTTTACGAGTGTGTGTTGTGCAGTTTCCACGCACGCTCTTAACTTCACGAATCTGTAGTATTTTCACTCCAGATTTTCAACATTGGCATTTTTCCACTCTTCCTTATGAACAGTACAGCTGTCATTTTTCACATCCTGGCCGAAATGTGTTTTCACACTTCTGGCGCAGAATAGCATGGTCGCTGTGGGAAATCAGTGTTTGGGACAGAGTAAGAATATCACAGTGACACTGTTCATGAGCAGAGGTCCTAAAATGCCTATGTTGAAAATTTGGTGCCAAAAGCCCATTAAATGACTGTTTTATGAGCGCGCATTCCGCAGTTTCCACGCACGCTCATAACTTCGCAAACCTGTAATATTTTCACTCCAGATTTTCAACATTGCCATTTTTCCACACCTCCCTATGAACAGTACAGCTATCATTTTTCACATCCTGGCTGAAATGTGTTTTCATAGTTCCAGCACAGAATAGCGTGGTCGCTGTGGGAAATCAGTGTTTGGGCCAGAGTATGAAAATCATAGTCACACTGTTCATGAGCAGAGGTCCTAAAATGTCTGTGTTGAACATTTGATGATGAAAGTCCATTAAATGACTGTGCTATGAGTATGCGTTGTGCAGTGTTCACACACCCTCGTCATTTTTCACATCCTGGTCGAACTGTGTTTTCGCACTTCTGGCACAGAATAGCATGGTCGTTGTGGGAAATCAGTGTTTGGGACAGATTAGGAAAATCACAGTGACTCTGTTCATGAGCAGAGGTGCTAAAATGCCTATGCTGAAAATTAGGTGACAAACGTCCACAAAATGACTGTTTTACAAGCGTGCGTGTGCACTTTCCATGCACGGTCATAACTTTGATAATTTTTAATATTTGTACTCCAGATTTTCACCATTGCCATTTTTTCACACCTCCTTATGAACAGTACAGCTTTCATTTCCCACATCCTACCTGAACTGTGTTTTTGCACATCCGGCGCACAGTGGCACAGTCGCTGTAGACAAATAATGTTCAGAACAGAGTAAGAAAAGGGGTAAGAGGGGTTCCCCAGGGATCTATCCTGGGCCCCCTCCTGTTCATAGTCTATTTAAATGACTTGCCAAAGAAAATTGGACATTCAAAAATTCATCTATACGCAGACGATACGGTTTTAGTAGCAGAGGGAAACACTATAAATGAAGTAGAATTAAACTTACAGAGTGACTTTAGCATCATGCAAGGTCACTTCTCGTCTCTGGGTTTATTAGTTAATAGTAAAAAGACACAGGTTATGTAATTTGCATTGGACTGAAAGGGAATTTCAAAATTAAATATAAAGACACAAGAGGGTAAGTTTTTAGAACAAACTGAAACATAAATATTTAGGGGTACATATAGATCAATGTCTTACTTTCCAATATCATATAACAAATTTAATAAAGAAAACACATGTTAAGATTGGAGCTATGAGACGAATATCAAATTGTATGACAAGAGAAACAAGATTGATTATGATCAATCAATTAATAATGCTGGTTATTGACTATGGAAGTCATATTTACAGACATACAGCAAGAAAACATTTAAATAACTTGGATACACTTTATAATAAGCTTGCAAGATTTCTGTTAAGGTGTAATTTCAAAACTCATCATTGCACTATGTATATGGATTTGGGTTGGATTCCATTAGACTTACGGGCTAGGGGAATCTGGCTAAATCAGGTTCATAATATATTTAACAAGCATTTGTTAATGCCAGACGTTCGCTTGCAGGTATTTGCAGTGGTGTTTGGCACGTATGGTGCTTTACCCTAATGCCCTGTGCGATTACTGGTATTTGCACTACAAATTTTCAGCATGACCTTTTTGTTACCCCCACCTCATAAAAGCATTTAAGACCTCTGCTTATAAACAGTACCACTGTTATTTTGTTAATCTGTCCTGAACGTTGATTTCCCACAGGGACCACACCATTCTGCTCCACATGTGCAAAAAC
Organism: Neoceratodus forsteri; assembly: GCA_016271365.2. Classification (NCBI taxonomy): domain Eukaryota; kingdom Metazoa; phylum Chordata; order Ceratodontiformes; family Ceratodontidae; genus Neoceratodus; species Neoceratodus forsteri. The sequence continues at coordinate 1,318,126,620 of CM057454.1, forward strand.
ACAGTTCGGGCAGGATGTGAAAAATGACAGCTGTAGCATTCATAGGGAGGTGTGAAGGGATGGCAATGTTGAACATCTGGAGTGAAAATACAACAATTTCTCAAACTTACTAGCGTACATGGAAAATGCTCAATGAACGCTCATGACACAGTCATTTTGTGGACTTTTGTCACCAAATTTTCAACATAGGCATTTTGTGACCTCTGCTCATGAACAGTGTCACTGTGATTTTCATAATCTATCATGAGCATTGATTTCTCACTGTGACCACACCATTGTGCGCTGGATGTGCAAAAACACATTTCAGCCAGGATGTGAAAAATGTCAGCTGTACTGTTCATAAGGAGGTGTGAAAAAATGCCAGTGTTGAAAATCTGGAGTGAAAATATTTCAAATTCTTGGAGGTATGAGTGTGCATGGAAACTGCGTAACGCATGCTCGTAACACAGTCATTTTTTGACATTTTTTCACCAAATTTGCAACATAGGGTTTTGGGAGCCCACCTCATTAACAGTGACACTGTTGTTTAGTTAATCAATCCCAAAAGGTGATTTTGTGCAGTGACCATGAAATCACCTTTGGGGACGAATAACTCACATGACAGTAACTGAATTCATGGTGGGGTCCCAAGAACCCCTGTTGAAAATGTGGTGCCAAAATTTTGCAAAATGCCGAGATAACCACCTAAGTTGAAAAAAAAAACGTTTATGCCATTATACAGCTTACCGTCATTTCTTCAGTTTGCGTTCGGCTTTCAAGAGTGCAGACGTGTTCCCACTCCACTGAAGATCATTGCGCCAGGCTCCGGAGGTAAGTATGGGGTGAGGGGGAGGTGGGGTATGCAGAGGGTGGGTGTGGGTTCAGGTAGGGGGCACAAGACACAGCGAGGCATGGTTTTCTGTTTTCCTCAGGTTTTAAAAAAACAAAAGATGTTGCGGGACAGTTTTCCCACTTATAGGGACAATGGGCATGCCGGTGTGGGCTTCCAGCATGCCACCTGGGTGTTTGTTGGGGGGGGGCTGGATACAATGGGGACTGGGCACTCCGTCTGCACATACAATGTGTTTGGAGGGGGCAATAACAAGGGAGCAGGGTAGATGGCAGCAGAGGGAGGAAGTGGGAGGGATTTTATTAGCAGCCAGAGGGAAAAGGGTGACGTCAATATATTAAATACACACACGTTACCACCGCTGATTGCAGTGGTGCTTTTCTTTTAACTGAAGACCACTGCAGCCAATCTGCTATCATAGACAGCTCATGCATCCATTGGTGCAGTAGGGTTGCACACGTTACACTGAGCACTGCATTGGACAGGAGGGTCACACACCTTCAAAAAGTCGTACTGTCCCAAAACTTACCTTGCACATGCATGCAAGCGAATGCAAAAATAAACAAGCATTTGTCAGTGCCGAATGTTGCTTGCTTCTATGTGCTGTTTAGGTATTTGGAAGTCATTGGAGTGCAAATACTGAAAATTCGCTGGATCCCACAGCATGCGAACTGCTAACGACCATAAAAATGCTATTTTAGGAATTTTTTCACCAAATTCAACATAGCCATTTTAAGATCTCTGCTTATGAACAGTGACACTGTGATTTTCTTAATGTGTCCCATACATTGAGTTCGCACACCGACTGTGCCATTGTGCGCTACATGGGTGGAAACACGTTTGGGCAAGATGTGAAAATGACAGCTGCACTGCTCATAAGGTGTGGTAAAATGGCAATGTTGAAAATCTGGAGTGAAAATATTGAAAATTCACAAACTTACGAGCGTGCATAGGAACTGCGCAACGCACACTCGTAAAACAGTCATTTTTAAGAATTTTCTCACAAAATTTTCAACACAGCCATTTTAAGACCTCTGCTCATGAACAGTGTCACTGTGAGTTTCTTAATGTGTCCCATACATTGAGTTTGCCCACCCACTGCACCATTGTGCGCTACATGGGCGGAAACACGTTTTAGGCAGGATGTGAAAAATGAAAGTTGTACTGCTCATGAGGAGGTGTAGTAAAATGGCAATGTTGAAAATCTGGAGTGAAAGTATAGAAAATTAGCAAACTTACAAGCGTGCGTAGGAACTGCGCAACGCACGCTCATAAAACAGTCAGTTTTAGGAACTTTTTCACCAAATTTTCAACACAGCCATTTTAAGACCTCTGCTAATGAACAGTATCACTGTGATTTTCTTAATGTGTCCCATACATTGATTTCGCACACCGACTGCACCATTGGGCTCTACATGGGCGGAAACAGGTTTTGGGTGAGATGTGAAAAATGACAGCTGTACTACTCATAAGAAGGTGTGGTAAAATTGCAATGTGGAAAATCTGGAGTGAAAATATTGAAAATTCGCGAACTTACGAGCCTGCGTAGGAACTGCGCAAGGCACGCTCGCAAAACGGTCATGTTTAGGAATTTTTCCACCAAATTTTCAAAATAGGCTTTTTGAGAGCCCACCTTATGAACGCTGGCAGTGTCGCTTGATTAATCAGGCCTAAAAGGTGATTTCGCACAGTGACTGCGAAATCACCCTTCGGGCCCGAATAACGCCATGACAGTGACATCATTCATGAGAAGGGATCCCAAAAATCCCATGTTGAAAATTTGGTGCAAAAATTCCAAAAAATGCCTGAGATATGCAACAAAGTTGAAAAACCCCTATCTAGCCCATTATACAGCTTACCGGCATTTCCTCAGTTCGCGGTCGGCTTTGAAGAGTGCAGACGTGTTCCCGGTCCACCGAAGATCATCGCGCCAAGCTCCGGAGGTAAGTATGGGGTGAGGGGTGTGGGGAGGCAGGGTGCGTAGGATGGGTGGGTGCGGGTTGTGGGAGGGGCCAGGAGAAGCGCGTGGGACCGTTTTTAATTTACAGGTTTAAAAAAGACGGCGGGACATTTGCCATGCTGGGGTGGGCTCCCAGCATGGCAGAAGAATAGCTGAGGGCGTAGAGCCGATGAGATTGGCACCCGTCAGCAAAACAAGGTTTGCCACGCTGGGTGAGCTCCCAGCGTGGCACCAAAGCTTTGGGGGCGGAGGCACACAGCGGTGCGACGCGAGATGTTTGCCATGCTGGGAGTGGGCTCCCAGCGCAAGGCAGCAGGGAAAGCTGTTTGGGGACATGGAGCCAGGAGGGGATTGGGCACCCATCGCCAAAACAAGATTTGCCATGCTGGGGTGGACTCCCAGCGTGGCACCGAAGCTTTGGGGGGTGTGAGACACTGCCAGCACACAGCGGTGGTTTTCTTCAAAGTGAAGACCGCCGCTGTCATACACAGCACCCGCATCCATTGGTGCAGGAGTGCCACGCCTGCTCAACAGAGCAGTGCATTGCACAGGACAGTCACACCTCCAAACTGTCCTATTCTCCCAAGACGTTCCTTGCGCATGCGCGCAAGTGAACGTAAAACTCAATCCTTAGATAACTTAAAAAACAAATTACAAAAAACAAAACATGGTTTAAATTTAAGAAAAACTGGTGCTAGAGATTTAATAATACCAAAGTTAAAAAATCGATTTAGTGAAATGACCCTTCAATATCAAGTAGCTAAAAGTTGGAATTGTCTTCCTCGTTTTTTACGTGAATTAAGAACTACTGATTATGTTTTTAAAAATGGCCTGAATCACGAACTTAGTTTTCGTTGTTGTTGTAATAGGTGAAATTAATGTAAATCTAAAAATGCTAATATGCCTGTTATTGATGCATTTGTAAACTTTGATGTATTGTTTTGTACTTTTCTGTTACCTGTATTGTTATAAATGTATAGTTGCAGTAACTTTGCATAATGTAAACAGGTAAGCCTTGTGAATAGGGATTTTCAGAACCCTAATGGCTGTGTCACTGTATAAATAAAATTTTACCATACCAAATCACAGTAACACTGTTCATGAGCAGAGGTCCCAAAATACCTATGTTGAAAATTTGGAGAAAATATTCCATAAAATGACTATTGTTACAAGCGTGCATTGCGCAGTGTCCATGCACAGTCGTAAGTCCCGAGAATTTGTAATATTTTCACTCCAGATTTTCAGCATTGTCATTTTTGCACACCTTCTTATGAACAGTTCAGCTGTCATTTGTCACATCCTGCCTGAGACGTAGTTTTACACATCTGGTGCACAATCACTCGGTCACTGTGGAAAATCAACGTTTGAGTAAATTAAGATAATTATAGTGCCACTGTTCATGAACAGAGATCCCAAAATGGCTATGTTAAAAATTTGGTGAAATATTCCACTAAATGATTGTGATACAAGTGTGGCGATGTGCAGTTTTCACACATGCTCATAACTTTGAGAATATTTAATATTTTCACTCCAGATTTCCCACATTGCCATCTCTTTACACCTCCTTATCAACGATGCAGCTGACATTTTCATGTGGTGCAGAATGTCATGGTCACTGTGGGAAATCAACGTTCGAGACAGACTAACAAAGTCACAGGGGAACTGTTCATGAACAGAGGTCCCAAATGCTTTCATGAGGTGCAGTCACAAAAAGGCCATGTTGTAAAATTTGGAGTGTAAATACCAACACACGCCCAGGGCATTAGGGTTTCTCACCATTACATCTCATCCTGTACAGACTAACAGGCATCAGGGGTGTGTCTTTGGATTGTCTGTTATACTGCTCACGCCATTGGTCTTCCACCTCCACCCTGCAGCCACTGATAGGCATCAAGGTGTGCCTTGGACTCTTCAGCCCCAAAGTTCAACCCATTCTCCTATGCTGCACCCATCTCAACTTACTTCCTTATGAAATGGTGTGAGCATAAGGCCAGATGACCCCAAGGCACAACGCAACACTTGTCAGACTCTGCAGGGTAGGGTGAGGTGAAATAGCATGAGCGTTACAGTCAGTGACCCAAATGCACACCCCAATGCCTGTCACTCTCTGCAGAATGGGGTGGGGTTGATGTCAGTTCTATAATTCACTGCTACTTCTATTATGTGTCTCTCTAACTCCTGCACTACCAATGCCAAAACCAGCAAGACTACATTCGGCATTGACAAATGCGTGTTGTTATATATTGCACTAAAACAATATACACTAGCACTGTCAATTTAAATTGGCATTATTAATCCAGTTTTGGTAATACATAACTAAATTCCCAGTGGAGGTGCTATCGGCATGAAACCAGTTGGGGTCAGGTAACACTATTCACACTGCTTCCCTTATGCACACCACTTTTCAGCATGAATTATACAGCACTACTGAATCTGCAAAATGTAAGCATTTTTTCTACTGTATATATGTTGTAATAAAAGTTTCACCCAGTGATGTCTACCTGTGATGGCACCTTATCAGCAAAAGTGTTGACAGCATACCACTTTTCGCCAGATGAACTACATAAAATGTACTCCTGTTAATACAAAAAGCCTTTTCCATAGAGTATCTTCCCACCATGCACTGCGCAAGCACCTGCCATCCCCTCCCTCCTTCCAGCTGTGCCAAAAGTTCCCCCTACCCTGCACCCTCTAATACTATCCTCCCTCCTCCCACCGATTTGTCTGCCAATCAGGTGTTACTACTACAGAGGATGTATTCATTCATGTATTGAATACTAAAGAAAGCAAAGCACTTGTCTGAGGGATGTGGGTTGTGTTTAAGGTGATGTCACTCCCATATCCTTTAATTTTAGGGGCTGTGGGGGAGAAGGGAGGTTGGCTGCTTAAAGGTGAGTAGGGTGGGGGCTGTCACATAAATTAAAGCAATTGAGTGTCTGACGGGGTAGGGGGAGGTGGGCGGTTATTAATTTGATGCAGGAGGATGAAGGGATTTTTATGGGTGCTGCCAATTACTGTTAATAAGGAACTACATCAGGATGGTGGGGGAGGGGGAAGGGGAAGGGTGCTAGTAGTGGCAGGTAGAGACTTACTTTTTACACATCAGGGAGGTGGATGGGTGGAAGATGCATGCACAGTGAGTAAGGGGAAGGTACATTAGAAAAAAGGCTTTTAAAAAAAATACGTCGCCAAGTGAAGTTTGCCTGAAAATTGGCAGCTTTGCCACGTTATGCCCAGCGTGAAGTTCCCAGCTTTGTACCAACTTGGCTGAAGATTAAATTCACAACATCTCTACTTGTTTGGCTTAAGGATCGCTGTGAATACTGCTTTAGTCATCGTAAGAGGCATTATACCATCCTGGTGGGCAAAGATTTTGGCAAAGGAACAACAGATGGCAGTGCTAAGCCCCTCTATACCAAGGTTTTCCCCATGGCAAGGGCTTTAAGCAATGTTTTGACTTCTTGTAATGAGAAGGGAGCTTCTAATTGAGCCCTCACTTCAGGTGGTACCTATGATAGAAGGATGTCCTGTAAGAATGTATTTATGGTACTTGGGGAGGTCTCCCTTTCAGATATGTAAAGTAATCATTAAAATCATGTGTCTAGAAATCATTAAAAGCTGTGTTACTCTCTGATTGGACTGAGGTGAGGGATACGGTCCCATTTACTATCTGTCTCATCACTGAAGCCACCTTTCTTTTCTTAAGGCGGTATGCCATAGGCTTTATTTTTTTGCTCCCTTCACACTAGCCCCCCATTGGCCCTACCCTGTGCCTAGTCCTGTTATCTGCTGTCCTAGAGACTAACCTTCCCAGTGTTCCTCCTTGGCTTATACCCCAGGGCAGGGCCTTTAGGAGGGAATGGCTTCCCCCAACGGACATCTAGCTTGGAGTCCGGGGGTGCCACAGGACAACAGTGCCAAGCTTGTGGTGTGAGACAGGTGGCATCCTGTATGGCCCAACTTTTCCCACAGTTTCTAGGAGGTGTGGCAGGCAACGACATCAGGGGAATGCATGCTGACGTCTGCCCCACCTCCGGAAGAGTTGAGCGCTGACTGTTGGACCCCTGGCTTCCCCCCAGAAGTCAGGTGAGCTCCAAGAGCTTTCCCCATCCTCCCCCCAGGAAGAAGAGAGCAGTCCATAGCATACTTAATCCTCCTCCCCCGGCCAGCCCTCTGACACCCAGATTCACTTCCGAACCCAGGTAGTTGGTATTGCAAGAGGTAATACTACCGCTCCACTGGTGGGCTGGCTTGTCATAGGCTCATCAACCCTTTCCCCAGCCTCCCCATATTTGTATTGGGTAAAGAGCATAACTCTTTATGTTTGGTGGAGCAGGATGGTGTTAATTGGAATTTTAGAGACGTATGCCAATGCCGCAGTGACATTTTGATAGCAAAGTACATTACAGCGGCAAGTTACTGTTGCCACTGTAATGTTCCCACAGGACCCCATCACTGCTTTCTCCAGGGTTTGCCCCTCCCCGAATCAACTCCTACCTGGAGTTGATAATCCTTAGTTATGGAGAGTGCAGGGAGCAGAGCCCCCAGCATGGGGACTTCATGGGGCGAAGACCCCTGGAAAAAACAGACAGTTTCCCGATGGATTTATGCCAGCTGCAACTTTAAGTTAATCCATCGCTGTACTGTCACTTTGGAAAAAAGTTGTCATCGTCATGTCATGGATCCTTTTAGAGAGAGTGTTTTGTGCAGGGTTTCTAGGGATGCACAGTCAGAATTGTATGCCTTTTCATTGCCTGCCATTTCCCCTGACAAAGGTCTTAAGATCTGCTTGCATAATTTATTCTGTCATGACGCATGACTAATGATACTCCTCTGAAGTAGGCCTTGAAAGCATCCAAGACCAATTGGTAGTTTATGCCTTCCGCGAGATTAAGCTCAAAGTTTGTATTTCTTTGTTAAACCAAGTTTTAAACTCTTCTGAGTATAGAAACGAAGGATTAAGTTTCCATCTAGGGGTCTTCTCAATGGCTTTGGAGCACATTATAGTTAGGGTTACTGGAGCATGGTCAGACAAAAGGATGGGGTTTATATGGGCATCCATTACTTCTCCCTGGGATTTGGGGCATACAAGGAAGTAGTCCGATCTACTCAGTATGGTATTACAGAAGGATCGGAATGTAAAATCTTGGTCTGATGGCTAAAGCACATATGAAGAAGCCAGCAGAAGAGGCCATTTGGTCTATCAAGTCTGCTTGTGTTGCAGGGCCCACAGCTTGAGCTGTCACCCATTACTGTCAGTTAGACTGAGCTCCAGGTCGAGCCATTGGAGGGCCTCTGTTTCTTGTTTTTACATTGGGGATGCCAGGGCTATTGGCAGCTTATTCAGTTATAGATCCCAGAACAGAGAACAGTTGTAGCCAGTGCCATGATCAGATATTACCTGAAATTTCTTCAATAGCTCTAGAAGAATTAATTCCTGCATTCAGTACAGCTTTAGGGCAACCTGATAGACTAGCTGAAGAAATATCACAAATTATCTGGAAATATATGACCATGTCAATGGCTGAAACTGTAGAATCAGCTTCCACTACCATGGTAAGGTAAGGTAAGGTAAGGTAAATGTTATTTATATGACGTTCCCAATCCCTAGGGCACGGGGCACTGTATCTGAAAGACATGAGAGAGTAAAAACAATCGTAGGTTAAAAGGAATTACAAAGACATATCAAAGAACAATTAACCAAAACAATTAAAAGTCTACAAGAATAAATAAGTCTTGAGGACCTTCTTAAAGGCCTCCCCACTGAGGAGATATTGCGAACATAGGCAGGTACGCAGTTCCACAACCAGGGCACTGCCACCACAAAGACCCTGTCACCCAGAGGATTTTAGGTGGGCCCAGGGAACTTACAACAAATTCTACCCACAGGAGCACAGACGGTGACATGGAGTATGTGGTAGCAGGAGGTCTTTTATGTAGCCAGTACCCAGATTGTGCAAGCCTTGAAAACCATCAAGCAAATCTTGAAGGTGGGACGCATTCTAACTGGAAGCCAGTGCAGAACACGTAGCACAGGTGTGTTATAATGAAAAGATCTTGTACCTGGTATCACCTGGCCACAGCATTCTGCATGAGCTGGAGATGATGCACCAAACCTCCAGAGAGCACCAGATAAAGAGTGTTACAGCAGTAGAGTCAAGATGTCATGAAGACACACACCTCTGTCCATGCAAGTCCTAATACTGAAGATGGTGCTTCAGCTGGGTGATGTTTCTGAGATGAAAAAAATCCACAGTGCAAACAACTGTCCACTGAGATTCAAGCAACAGTTGTTGTCAACTATTGCCCTTAGATTCTAGCCCTAGCCACAGCTCTGAGAAATGTGCCTCCCAACAAGTATATGGCAGTATTGTTCCTAGTCATTGCTGTTTTCTGAGATCTGGGTTCTGTAAGCAACACAAGCACGAGAATAGCCACCTCACAGCTGAGCATGCTATTGACATAAAATTCCAAACAGGCATGAGAAGTCAAGCACTACTCACCACAGACCTGGTCCACACAAAATATCAAGTCAAAATGTTGTTTATTCGAGGCAAAAGGAGTGGAGTTCCTCTAACGCGCAAAAGCACCAGCCAGGGAAAGGAGGCAGAGCCCAACTAACTTTGACCGGTTTCACTAAGGCATCATCAAATAAACAACATTTTGACTTGATATTTTGTGTGGACCTGGTCTGTGGTGAGTAGTGATTTACTTCTTGTGCTTGTCTGTGAGCAACAGCCAGGTCTTACCAGGATTAAGAATCAGCCAGCTGGCAGCCCTCCAATCATTCAGTTCTGACAGACATTGATTAATCACAATCACTAGTTACCTAATTGTGTGTGAAAAAGAGATACATTGAAACTCCAGATGATACCATCCCATATGATCTCCCCCAAGGGCAACATGTACACTGCAAACAGTATCAGGAACAAACTTGAGACTTGTGGAATGCTGAAGGGAACAGAAGAACATTTCCACAGAGTTACACGCTTCTCCCAACCAGCCTGGAAGTACTCAAAATATTGCAATACTATACTGGACAGTCCTCCATATGTCCTCTCAGAATTAGTCAAAACTGGATGATACATGGTGTCAAATGCCAATGAGATACTGAGAAGAATGACCATAGAGTATCCCTCCCCCCCGATCTCTCACAAGGAAGATATTATTCGTCAGTTTCAGCAGCACAGTCTAGGTGTGTTGAGATCTTCGACGCTGTGCCACACAGGAGACTGATTAAAAAGCTGAGCAGCTTAGGGCTGTGATCCAAACTGGTGAACTGGATCAGAAATTGGACAGGAGACAGAGGGTGGGGGTTAAAGGCACACATTCTAAGAATGGAAGAGTGATAAGTGCGGTACTGCAAGGCTCAGTACTGGGACCAGTCCTCTTCAGTTTCTTCATAAGAGATACTGCAGATGAACTGGAAGGGAAGGTATGCCTTTTGCAGATGATACCAAACTCTGTAACAGTGTGGACAACCAGGAGAGATTAGAAAGAATGCATAGGCATCTTGGGAAACTCAGGAAGTGGTAAAAAAAAAACAAGGCCATTAGGGTTCAATGCCAAAAAATGCAAAATTATGCACCACAGGAATCTAGGAACTGAATATAGGACAGGGGAAGTACAATCAGTCACTAAGCAAGAAAAGAACCTTGGTGTTATCATATCTGATTACCTCAAAGTGGCAAGACTGTGAAAAAGCAGTGGGTAGGGCCAATACAATGCAGGAGTGCATTAGGAGAGGTATCTCCAGCAGGTGGAAGGAGGTGGTATTGCCACTGTATTGCTTACTGGTGAGACCCTACCTGGAGTACTGTGTCCAGTTCTGCACACCACACCTCAGACAGGACATAGACAAGGTGGAGACAGTACTAAAATGATAGCACCAAAGGTTGTGTCTCCTTAGCAGCCTGGAGACTCCACATTGGAATGAATTTGTTTATAAATTTGTATTAGATTTAGAACCTTCTTAAGTATTGAGTGTGTTATGAGCAAAACTATGTTACAATTATTGTCTCAGATCCGGTGTTCTTTTTAATTACTTAGCATCTAAATGTCGTACTAAATATGGTGAACTCACACTCACTGCATCTGTTTCACAAACATGGGTTAACTTATTTCAATGTGTGGTACATAGCTCAGTGCTTGTGTATACTTATGAGCCTGACTGTTCATGCTTGATGTTTATGGCTTAGACTTTGGCTTTTCTCTGTTTCCTTCTCCAGGTGGCATGCTGGGAAGGTATAGGAATTAAGGCCCAGGGCAGAGGGTGAGAGAAGGGTGCCGGAGGAGGAAGAGGCAGGGGAGGATGGTGAGAGATTTCAAAATGCTCACAATTGAGCAGCAGAAGCGCTGCGGATTAAGTAGGGGATGTGGAAGGAGCTATTCCTCACCCCTTGAACTACAGGCTATAGCCTTTCAATTCAATGTGTGGTACATAGCTCAGTACTTGTGTATACTTATGAGCTTGTCTGTTTGTGCTTGATGTTATGACTTAGACTTTGGCTCTTCTGTGTCTCCTACCCTTGGTGTAATCCTGGGAAGGTATAGGAATTAAGGCCCAAAAGATTGTTACCATTTTGATTACCTCCTCCAACTCTGGAGAATGTGACCAGTAGCACGCAGGAGAGGACAAACCCCCCCTTTGGGGGGGAACCTCCAAGGACCCATGGCTACTGATCTGCCCATCCTCTAGGCATACTAAGAGGAGAATAATCCTAAATGTGAGCTGTTAGTTCTGGTTATGTCCAAGAATCAAGTCCAAACTTGCTGATCAATGAGTCATGTCTCCGAATCCGATAATGAGCAGGAAAATCAATTCTGGAGGATGAAAGTTCCGGCAGATGAAGAAGGGTCCAGTTCGGATGGATGTCCGGATGAGAGAAGATAGTTAATCCATGTCCAAGATAGCTGTACCAGATTGAAGGGCTTATTAAACTGAACATGAAGATAGATCCAGGGAGCAAAGTCTAGGGATGGCATCATTAGATATTATCACCCTGTCTGATAACTGGTAAAAAGGCCTCCATGAAAGTTAGAGAGGAGGGTCCATCACAGAGCCCTACAATGGCGCTAACTGGACCTCTAGGTAGGTAGGTTAGGACGCCAGTCCGAACGCTGAAGATGTTATTTGTCAAAGGCTGAAATAGCAGGTACTAGAGCAGGAGCATCTGAAGAAGTGGCTGACTTGCAGGGAAGAGACACGTGGTGTCGGAGGTGCCATGCTATAGTAGTATGGGACAAAATGGGAGTTTTCTGAGGTCCCCATGGAGGCTGAGCTAAACTAGAAGAATCCCATGCAGGATGACTGAAAAAGTTAGCTGGAATTGTCAGAGAGGCCATCGATGGAGATAAGCTGGGCGATCGAGAACCTCAATTGGAAGATAGACAATGTCCCAAGATGTCCGAAGAATTGAGGTGCGCTCCACATGGATGTCCTGCGTACACAACCTGAGTCAGAACTAGAACAGAAGAAAGCTGATATGCAGTAGAGGAAGTGAATAAATTGATGAAGTAACAAGTAAGGCCTGAATTAGGGCTAGCTGAAGCGTAGGACCCCCACATAAGTCCTTTGTATGCAGGGTTCAGATAAGCAAATTGTAGAGTAGGTCCCAGGAGGGCAGGAGGGCAGGAGGGCAGACTAAGGAAGGCAAGGCCCCCATGTGGGTCTGCCATGGTGAAGATGAAGATACGATTGAGTAATGCCCAGTCATGGGGCATGTTCATTTTTGGGATGGTGGGACCCCCACATGGGTCTGCCATGACCGTGAAATTGCATGATGTGAGATAAGAAGGGTGATATCCCCACGTGAGTCTGCCTATAGATTAGTGAATATGTTTAAGCAATGAGTAATGCCCCAACGAGGGGCATGTTTGTCTGGGATGGCGAGGACCCCCAAGTGGGTCTGCCATGGAATGTATGTTTTGGGATGGCAGGACCCCCACATAGGTCCACCATCATGGTATTATTGAATAGTCTGAGGTAATCTATTAGAATTTCGGATAAATACCTTTGAGCCAATGGCTCTTTTACAAAGGTTCCATGTCAGTATACAAAGAATAGAAGTACAGTTTGTGTCAGATTAGCAGGCAAGCAGTTTGAAAACAAAATTCACTACTGGGTATACATGGTCTAAAGCTACAGGTGACATAAATAACAGTTAGAACAACATAATCAGGCATACATTTAAGAATGATGAGTCACAACAAATAATATTTGCATGAATTAAAGCTGCCAGAAGGGCACTGTCAAAGGGAAAGGTAGAGTGGAAAAAACTGAGTTGCTGCCAATTGTGCCATGTAGCGCAGGAAAGTGGAAGAGAGAGAGTGGGTATGGAGGGGTAACTGGGAGGGAGGTAGAAGGAGAGGTGGGTGGGAGGCAAGGATTGGGGAACAAGTGCAACATTGGGTGGGGTGAGCAGATTAGAAAAGGGAGAGAGGAAGGGAGTTGAAGGAGGGTAAGAGAGGAAGGTGGTGGACCTGGGCTAGGGAAAGAGGTAGGGGTAGATATGGGGAGAGGGGAGGGTGGTAGCAGGCAGAGGTGGTGATAGTAAAGAGGTGCGAAGAACAGAAGGGACTACCTGGGAGGTTAGGAGAAACAGTCACAGGTGGCTCTGAACACAAGCATTTGATGTAGCTTGTGTTTGAACAAGCAGAGGGTGCCTAAGTTGGTGAGTTCTCTGTCCAGGGAGTTAAACATCTTAGGGGCTCTACCTGCAAAAGACAGCTGGCCTTGGGCGGTGCAACAGCGGGGAACAGCCAGAGAATAGTTGTCAGAGCTTCTTGTGTAACGGAGGTGGCTGGCTGGACTTAAGAGAGACTGAACCCCAGGGGGGCATGTGTCCCATCAATGACTTTTTTGCTAGTAGGCAGGTTTGAAAAGTAATCCTACCCTGAAGTTGTAGCCAGTTTGACTGTTCGTAGAGGTCACAGATATGCGTGTGGTGGACAGCACCAGTAAGCAGTCTGCAGATCCTATTCAGCACTGTAATGATTTGCTGTAGTGCTGTAGCTGTGGCTGCTCCATAGATAACAAGCCCATTATCAATGATGGAGGCGACAGAGCTGTGTATTGCTAGCTGAAGGGAGTCAGGTGTCAGGCAGTGTCTATGTTTATAGAGAAGGCCTATACGGATATTTACAGATTTCACAACTGAATCAATATGGCTGGAGAAGGACAGAGTAAGGTCCAGGGTTATACCAAGGTATTTGAAAGTCTGTGTCTGGTCCAGGGTCACACCTGAGCTGTTTTTGATTGCCAACTGTTGGTGTTTAAGTTTGTTATGTGTGCCATGGAACAGTATAGTCTTTGTTTTCTTGTAATTTAGCACTTGTTTCTGTGAGACGTACCAGGCCTCAACTTGCTTGAAACTTTCCTGCAGTTGTTTCTCCAAGAGGGAGGGGTCCGAATTCTTAGAGAAAATCACTGCGTCATCAGCATACAGAATAATGTTTTCAGCACAGGCAGAAGGGAGATTGTTCAGGAAGATGCTGAAAAGAAGGGGTCCCAATATTGACCCTTGGGGAACACCAGCCCGGACAGGTAGTTTGGAGGAGAGGGTGTCACTAATCTTAACTTGCTGTGACCAGTTGGAGAGATAACTGTTGAACCATTGTAAAGTGTCATGAGAAAGCCCTAGGTTGCCAAGTTGTTCCAGTAGTAATGGATGGTTGACTGTATTGAAGGCCTTCAAGAGGTCTATAAAGGTGGCACCAGCAAGTTGTCCTTAGTCTAGTGCTAGATGAATGTGGCCTGTAAATTCAAGGAGGGCAGAGGTGGTGCTATGTCCTTTGCGAAAGCTGTGTTGCTGTGGGCATTGCAAGTTGTAAGAGGTAAGGAGGGCAAGACCCTGATGCGAGTCTGCCGTTAGTGATATGGAAATATGGTTGAGTAATGAGTAAGGTTTCCTCATGAGGCATGTTTGCTTGGGATAGAGGGACCCCTCTGCAGGTCCGCTATTGCTGTAGTATGACATGGTCCAAGATAAGGAGGCAAGACCATCTGTTTGGGATGGCAGGACCCCATGTGAGCCGCCATCGCCGCATTATTGGATGGAAGAGCAATGCCCTCTCGCGGGCATGTATGAATGGATGGTGGACCCCCTCCCCCTTTGTGGGTCTGCCGTCACCATAGTATTGCACTGACTGAGCAAGAATGACGAGACCCGTCCTCCCATGGGTCTGTCTGAGTGAGGTGGAAATACGCTTTGAGCAATGAACAATGCCCCCTCGTGGACATGCTTGAATGGGACGGCGGGACCCCCCCCGTGGGCCACTGTCGCCATGATATTACACTGTTCGAGTGAAGAAGGATGAGACCTCCACATGAGCGGTGTTTTGTCCCTGATACGTTTAGCCTTGTCCCTGATTTATGAGGTCAGAGGTGTAGGTGTATGAACATAATTGTGAACAAGTTCATAGTTCAAAGTACTGAGCAAAGACAAACAGAACATGCAGCACTAGGTATCGAAGTTGCTAATGGAAGCCTGGTAAAGAAATCGGGACTGACGAGTGCCATAGCAGGATGCAGAGTTCTAGAACTATTCAGCAGAGGCTCTGAAACTCTGGGGCAATAATGCCCTACTTCCCAGTAACACATTGTATCCTATGGTAGCTAGAAGCCATTTCATTCTGGATAACCAGTACCTGGCAAGGGACAGCTTCCCCCTCGGTTAAATAGAAGATGTGGGAGCCATGAGGAGGTCCCAAGCTTGCAACAGTCAATGCAGAAGCACTCCAAATGCATGAAAATGACAGCAACAAAGGTAGTGCTAGGAGATTAGATGCCCTTAGACATGGAAGTCCAGTTCCTGAAAAGGAATGCTACACCTCATCCTAGCACCCCATTTATCTTGTGAGCACTGTGGACATTGTGGTTGAGAGCAGAATAAGGAATAATGCTGGCAGGGCAGGCCAGGAGGGGCTCTGAAATGCATTACAGAGAGTGCAAGCTAGGACTTTCTGAGACAATAGGCCCTGGGATTGCCACAGACTGGTTCGGTAGTTCAGTTCCTCAGTCCATGAGGTAAAGGAAGGGGTCACGGAAGGGAGACAAGAGAGTCAATGACAGTTAATAGGAAGTAGGTGAGGATGGGCGCACACCTGAAGTTGATCTGACCCTAGGCTGTGGTGATCCTCTGACAGAAGTTCTGACTTGTGGAGCAAGCTGCAGAGTCAGGAACAATACTGAAAATGAAGTCTCCAAGGAATGATGGAGCACTGGATCGCTAAGTGGAGGCAGTCCTGGGCAGCAAAGATGGGAAGCAGGTGAAGAACGGATTGAAGCTGAGCAAGTGTAATCCTCAGAGCTGCCGGAACTGAGATAGACCCAGCAGATGGAATGGACCCAGGAAGCTAGCAGGGAATGGAGCGGCTGCTCTGGGAAAAAAAAGGTGGAGCAAGAAAAGCCCAAAAAAAGAACAGCAAGACAGGTGTAGCCAGAGGCAACAGAAAGACCAGAGGTACTGGGCAGAAAGGGGGAAAGGAGCAGAAAGAACAGAGGGGGAACACAAGAAAAGGGGTGGGCAAGACAAGAAAAGGGAACATGAGCAGACAACATTGTGGGGGGCTGAGAGCAGCGACAATGGCCTCTGAGACACAGGAAGGGATGAGTGGAAGGAGGAGACAGAACAGGAGTGAGGAGAAAAGAGCAGCCGCAGGCCCATGCTGCCGGCCAGGCAGCAACTCAAGCACTGGGCATGTTTGAAACGCTCAAAACTGAGCAGCAGAAGAGCTACAGATTAAGTAGGGGATGTGGGAGGAGCTATTCCCCACCCCTTGAACTACAGGCTATAGCCTTTCAAAAAAAAGTTTAAACTAACTACTTTTATAACTATGTCTTGTTTCAAAATCATTATAAACAGATTGTTATACAATCGTTGTGAATGCTACAGGTTAATTTTTCTTACTATTAATTGTGTACATTGCTCTCCACATTGATACGTAACTTGGTTTGTTTTATGTAATTTTATTGTGTTTTATGTAATGGACACAATTGTAAAATAGAGTCCACTCTCAGTTTGCTTTCCAATAAATGACTGATTCACTGCAGCAAGAGCCCTATGAAGAGAGCCTGAGGGAGCTCAACATGTACACCTTGACAGAGAAGAGAGTGAGAGGGGACCTGAAAGAGACCTACACATACTGTACCTCAGGGGATTAACAGGGTGCAGGAAGGGAGTCTCGAATGAGGAAAACCACCAGGACCAGAGAACATGCATTGAAGCTGGGGATGGGGGGTTAAGAGGAATGAGAAAATACTTCACTGAAAAATGGTAGACACCTGGAACAGACTGCCAGTGGAAGTGGTGGAGGCAAAAACAGTAAGAGGCTTCAAGCATGCATGGGATAGAAATAATGGAATATTAGTGAACAGGCAGGGAGTAGGAAGCTGTTCAGAGTCCATTTAGGATCTGTGGAGGCAGACAAAGCAAGGACCATCTGGGCAAACTGGTTGGGCCAAGTGGTCCTTTCCTACCAACAAAGTCTATGTTTCTGTCTAAACCCTGTATGGAATAGCTCATACATTTCATGATGTTCGAGGGGCATCACCAACTGAGATGCTCATGCTACCACCTTCTCAACTACCTTTCCTAAAAAGGAAAGATTTGAGGCAGGACTGTATTTATGCAGGAGCTCTGGTTCCAGAGATAGTTTCTTAAGGAGAAGGACCACCACCTCATTTTTCAGTGCTGCCAGAACTGAGCCCTCTCCCAATGTCCTCAGTAGGGGCATAACCCCCAAGACCTGGTTACCAAAATGGTTCTCCTGGTCTCCGACTATGCAGATGTGGTCTCTGGCACTGCCCCCTCCCCTTCCCTTGCCAGACTGGATACCTCTACAGTGCTTTCTGCTGTGTTGCTACTAACTCACCCACTTGTACTCATCATTGCTCCCTGTACTCCTCCCTCTCAATCCTACCTCTCACTTCATATCACCATTCCCACTGTGCCACTTTCATCTCAGATTACTGGTTTGGGTCCCCCCCCTTACCTGTGCTTACTCCTCTCACCCATCCCCTCTTCCTCCTGTTCCCTTTGCTCCAGGGACCACCACACCATCTCCCTTCCTCACCCTCACTCCTTTGCTGAGCAGCCTGTCTTCTCCAACCATCTCCCCACCCTCTGGAACCTCCTTCCCTACTCATTCTGCCTCTTCCTTTCATTTCCAGCCCTTTGATACCATCTAAGTTACCTCTCCACTTCTTCCTGCCCCTGCTAACCCTCCACCTGTCCCCTCCCCCCTGCTTTTGCCATCCCCTCTTGTAAAACCCCCCATTCTTATACAGTAAGTAATGCACTTACCAGTGGACTGACTCTGCCTATTTTAATTTGTCTGCACTGCCAAACCAGTCACTTTCTCCAACAGGCAGCATGCATGTTATGTAACTCTTGTCAGCATTGTATGCAGCCCTACAAGCTAATTTCATGATTCCCTACAATTTGTTGTGGTGTTGTCACCCGCTTGCTCTGCATTTTGTTGTACTTTGTAATTCTGTCATTGTAATCACATTCTGTGACTTGCTGTAACTTTGTCATTCTGTATTCCCCCTTTCCTTTCCTCTCCTTTCCCCTAAGTCACACCTGGAAATGAGCCTTGGCTCAGCGTGCCTTTCCCAATTACCAACTTTTAAGTAAAATCAATCAATAAATAAATGTTGACTGTGATCATGAGGACAGTATGCAGGGTACCCTTCACCAAGACCCATCTACCTGCTTGGTCTAACAAATCCAACAAAACAGCAGTGACTCGCAAGTGATGGCTGGTGCATACCACTGAGGAGACGGCTTACTCCCAACACCAGTCAAACACACCAAGGAATGTGGTAGCACGCTGAAGGAGCACAAAGGCAAAGTCAGTAGAATTCAAAGGCTTTAATGCAAAACTTACAGCAACAGTCATTTGCAAAATCCTGGCAGCACAGTTCTAACTCCTAGCACCTCGACTCTCATGAGTCATCAAAGAGGGTCTATGACTGTTGCTGTAAGTTTTGCATTAAAGCCTTTGAATTCTACTGATTTTGCCTTTGTGCTCCTTCAGTGTGCTACCACATTCCTTGGTATGTTACCTGCTTGGTCTGTCAGAACTCTTGCCAATTGTTTTAGGACAGTGCTTACAGATTAAACTGGAGACTCTCTTTTGAGGACTAGGTGTTTGAATACCTGGCTACTTCTGTCGATTTGGCTTTTAGCAAGTGTGTTTCTTGCAAAAGAGCAATGTCACATTTTACTGATTTTAAATGGGAAAAGAATCATTTTTCTTTTGATAAGGTGGTTAATCCCCTGGGTATTCCATAATATAAAATTTAAATCTGACATTGTGCGGGTACTGGGTCACAATAGTAGAGACAAAACTGTGCATGAAGAACTGTGCTGTCTTAAGCACATATGGAAGTACAGCGACAGGGATATTAGAGCGCTATGAAAATATCGCTTCCCCTGTCGTTGTGGAATGGAAGACAGAAAAGGTGAAAAGGGTTTTGAGCTTCTGCTGGTCAAGTGCTTGGCTGATCCACTCCCATGGTGAAGTGGCCAAGTCACTCAACCCAGCAGGGGGAGAGGAGACCAGGGTTCGAAACCTTGCTCAAGGGAAATTTTATTTTACTCCTATCTGTGGGGCCACAAGTAAGTGCCGCAATGTGAATTTTAACTTGCCCCTCTGTCCATACCCCCTCTGAGCTGATTATAATTATTTCAGGTAGTGGGGGTTTGGGAGGTGGAGACCCCCATAAAAACTAAAGAATTCATCAGGTGTGCGGTGAATATGTGTAGTCAGCGTTATGTACCGCCACTGTGTTGCTGCACGCTGTTGTCTGTGCATGGTGTTTCCTTGTGTGGTTTCATCCGCAACATTATGACTCCTGCCCTATGTTGGTTGGTGAACCTGTGTTTTAACAAATATGAGAAAACCATACCTGAGTGAGGCATCATATGATGAAGTCAGGCACAGACATTACCCAAAAAGAAAGGGGAGTTCAGGAGAAGCCAGAGGTAAGAAGATGACTGGAAACCATAGCTCAGGTATACAGCAGCTTACTATACAGAAGAAAACAAACCAACTGCCTAGTGAATTCACGGACATTTTCTGGTACTATCATTCCAATAACAAAAACAATGCAGCACTGCCATCCTGTGGCTGAGAAACTGATGCAGAATTTCTGTGAGATCCATGCAGTAAAGAAAGCATGCGATAGAACATTTTTTGGGATGGGAACCTTTATGTTCGGGAAGACAACCCAGAGGCTGACTACCAACACAGTCCCCATTCCTCACTCGCTAAACACCATTCCCAGGGATGTGGGGTGTCTGACCTCCCCAGCCCTGATGATGATGAAGATGCAGAAATTAATTGAGTAGCTATATGTGTCTATAAGAAATGAACATAACCTTAAATTCACAAACTGTGTGGCTTAACTAGCAGCTGCAGAACATAGTAGTACAGCTTCTAACTTTACCTGGGTTTCAGGCGTGTGGCTAGCAGTTAGTGAAATGCCTTGCATTCCAGTGAGGGACATATGCATCACCCTGTTAGATGGTCAAGCATGAGTAGCCAAACAAACCTCACTGACACTTTCACCACAGTTAGGCAGGCAGTGAATAGAGGTCAGACTATGGATGTCCTGTACATGGACTTCAGCAAGGCCATCAACTCAATCCTGCATGGAAGGCTGGTGACAAAGCATCCTGTACATGAACTTCAGCAAGGCCATCAACTCAATCCTGCATGGAAGGCTGGTGACAAAGCGTCCTGCTCAATCCTGCATGGAAGGCTGGTGACAAAGCATCCTGTACATGGACTTCAGCAAGGCCATCAACTCAATCCTGCATGGAAGGCTGGTGACAAAGCATCCTGTACGTGGACTTCAGCAAGGCCATCAACTCAGTCCTGTATGGAAAGCTGGTGACAAAGTGTCCTGTACATGAACTTTAGCTAGGCCATCAACTCAGTCCTGTATGGAAGGCTGGTGACAAAGTGTCCTGTACATGGACTTCAGCAAGGCCATCAACTCAATCCTGCATGGAAGGCTGGTGACAAAGCATCCTGTACATGAACTTCAGCAAGGCCATCAACTCAGTCCTGCATGGAAGGCTGGTGACAAAGCGTCCTGTACATGAACTTCAGCAAGGCCATCAACTCAATCCTGCATGGAAGGCTGGTGACAAAGCGTCCTGTACATGGACTTCAGCAAGGCCATCAACTCACTCCTGCATGGAAGGCTGGTGACAAAGCGTCCTGTACATGGACTTCAGCAAGGCCATCAACGCGCTCCTGCATGGAAGGCTGGTGATGAAGCTGAGAAGTCTGGAGTATGGTACAGCCTAATTACAGTAAATGAATTGGGAACAGAGATGCAGGAAACCTAAACTTCGCAGATGAAGCTGGTGTAACTTCAATAACTTTGGGTCATGCGTAGAATAGAGATATTTCTGACTTTTGACCCTTCACTTTGAGAAGTTTTTTTACAAAATCTTTTTTATGTTTGCTTGTGAACATGTGCAAGGCAAACATATTGAGGCCCCTTGGACTGTGTGCGGGCTGGGGAGGTGTGTGCTGTAGCAGCCAATGCAGCTGAACCTGCAGGAAGTGTACAGGTGAGCACCCAATGCTGACAATGCTCATGCTGTTGCTGCGTTGCTGACTGATGGGCAGAAACATCTCATATAAAAGGATGCAGCCACACCTATCACAGTACAGTGGCATGTTTTCATGGGCATCATCATCCAGTGAAGTAGCACCCCTCTTCCCGCTCAACCAAGCTTTTCAATAGCACTGGTGGTGAGTGCTCAATCATGCCACAGGTATCCATCTTTCCAGCTGACCCACCTTGCAAATAGGACCAGCAGCAGGTGTTCAACCCTGCTGCCAGTAGCTCCCTCCAATTCCAACCCAGCAAACCCCCCCCTAAACTTCCTCTGACACTGGGGTGTGCTCCCCTGGTTCCCACTAACCCTCCTAACAGGATGTGATACTGGAATTCCCACCCTGGTGTTGCCAACCTGCAAACTGACACTAACTGACACTGGGGTACCTAGTCACCAGTGTTGCTCCATGCAATAAGGAAAACCGTCTCTCATTATCCTATTTGTTTTGTTTTTTTAAACATGAAAAAGGAAAATGGTCTACATGTCCCTGTTGTTAGCCATCTCATGAACATGACAGATGTCATTTTTCAAATCCCCTCCAAAACATGCTTCTGCAGTAGCTAGCCAAAATCACCTTTCAGATGGGATTTTAAAAAATTCAACCTGTCTTGATTATAATATGGGGTTCTAAAAAGACTGTATTGAAAATGTGTGGTTCGAGGCCCGGTGGTGTTGGGGGTTGAGGAACTGGACAACGCACCTCGCGCCACACCGGCATCCCGAGTTCAGGAGCGAGCTCAAGCTGTTGGGGTTCAGTAGGAGAGGGAGAGGATCGAGCGTCCGACGACAGCTCTCCTCTCCTCTCCCAGGGATGACTGGGCACGCCATCCTGCTCTTTGGCTGCCTCCTGGTGGAGGATGGTGGGCAATGCCAGAGCCAGGGAGACAAGTAGCATGGCTTTGTGATGCACGCACACCTCCACATGCACGCCATCACAGCCTCAAGGGGGAGGGAACAGAAAAACATGAAAAAGCATGGCTGCAAGCTCCATGATGTCTCGTTCAGCACGCCAGTATCGCTGGTGCAGGTGCTGCCAATAATTGCCCACTCCAAATAAGTGTGTATGGGAGTGGGGAAGGATGGCCTCCTCCCCTTCCGCCCCACCACGGGGGTAATCCGTGGGGAAAACAGGTCTTGGGGTACCGGGGCAGCAGTGACTGGGAGACTGGAAGAGGATGAATACCCCACCTGCAGGCCCAGGAGGATAAACAGAATTTGAAAAAAAAGGAAATGTGAGTGTCAAAATGTCAACGCAACAAATTTATGAAGAAACAGTTAACTTATAAAGATGTTTTTTGTTCTGGTCGCCATATTTTTGGCTCTATATCCCTTAGTCTGGTAGAAACCAAAGTTCACAAGACAATGGCCATTGGAAGTAACAAAGGTCTGCCCATAACCTTAAGATACTGTTTTTCTAACTTGCAGTTGCAACAGCATGCAGGCAAACATGTTTGGCATTGACAAATGTTTGTTTTAAGATGTACCTGAACTTCCACCTACTGGGTAACCTTCTACTACCCTTGCCCACCTCCCAGACATGTAAAAATCATTTACCCCCCCACCCTGTCACCCACTAGCACCATCACGCCTCCTCCACCCCCAACAGCCCCAGTGAAATTCCTTATACCTGTCACCTACTTTTCCCATCTGGGAGGGCCTCAAGGCTCAACCCTGAATCCCATACTCTTCTACATCTTTCTCAATGACCTTCCCTTGGCCTGTTCCAACTCGCATATGCGCATGTATGCAGATGACACAGTCATCTACACTTCTGGTCCCCCCACCTCAGCTGTGGAAGGTTTGCTCCATCAGGACTTCCACAATACCCTACGATGATTTCAGTCTAACCATCTGTGAGATTAAGATGAGTGAAGCTCGTCGCCACGTTGCCTCAGCCATCTCTAAATCCAGAACCAGCAGTGACACCCTAGACCTTAAGCTGCTATCACTTACACTTGATGAGGTCCTTTGTCCTCTCACTAAAATTCTTAACCTCTCCCTAAACAGCAGTACATTCCCAGAAATTTGGAAAACTGCCACAGTGACCCCAGTACACAAAAGTGGGGATAAGACCAGCCACTCAAACTATCGCCCGATCTCCATATTGCCACCACTCTCCAAGGCCCTTGAGCGTATTGTTGCAGACCAGCTCACTGACTATTTGGACAAATACAATATTCTGTGCACTCAACAGCACGGTTTTAGAAAAGGGCATAGTACCACCACTGCCCTACTTGAATTTACCGGCAAAGTGCATAGCTCCCTAGATAAGGGTCTTCTCATTGGGGCTGTCTTCATCGACCTATCAAAGGCATTCGACACGGTCCATCATCATCTACTGTTTGACCAACTACTCATTGCCTACCTTGCACCTGACTCAGCTCACTGGTTCAGAAGCTACCTTGAAAACTGCTCACAAAGAGTAAAAATTGCCAATGCTGTCTCACATACCTTTCCTGTACGCTCTGGAGTCCCTCAGGGGTCCATATTGGGCCCACTACTTTTCAGCCTGTTTTTAAACTCCCTACCTCAATCCAGCTCGGAACAAATCATCCTGTACGTGGATGATGCTGTTGTCTTCTCCATGCACAAGGACCCTTCACCACTCCAACTCAGCCTACAGCTAGGATTCAGTGCCATTGAAACCTGGTTCTCCAATCAAAAACTAGTCCTAAATCACAAGAAAACCAAGTCCTTGCTTTTCTGTAGTTCACATAACAGTCACAAGCATTACCCCCTTGCCATCTTCACCAAACAGGGGTCTGTCCTCGAACAAGTATACTCCTTCAAATATCTAGGGATTTTGCTTGACCCCAATCTCTCCTACTCTGCTCACATCGACAGCATAGCCAAAGCTGCCAATGCACGCCTTGGATTGCTCTACAAGCACAGGCAACATTTCACCCTAGAGGCCCTGAAGATTGCCGTCCAGAGCTCGGTGGTGTCAATTATTGATTATGGCCTCATTATCTATGGCTCTGCCTCAATATCCACCCTCCTACGTATAACAACTGCCCTAAACAAGGCTTGCTGACTCATAACTGGTGCCCACCACCTCACCCACACCTGTTCTCTCTATGCACAAGCCTGTGCTATGGTGAGAAAAATCAAGCTTGGCCTGACACCTCCTGGTGTTACTGCCTTATTACATCAAAACACTAACCAGCGGAACACCAGAAGCTCAACAACTCAGAATCTACAAGTCCCTCGCTGTCGTACAACACAGGGCCAACGCTTCTTCACCTACAGGGCTCCTCTATGGCTGGATGGTCTCAGCTACACCATCTCCTCAGCCACTACACTAGGTCTGTTCAAAACCAGGCTCTGGACCCATCTCACTGCCTCTAGCTCCTGTGAATGCCTCTCCTAGCTCACCACTACAGCTTTAATCCTAACTTATATACTGCTAAGCCTGGCCCCCCCCCCCCTCCGTCCCCGCTCTTGAGGCGCCATCTCAAACCCAGGTCTACATACCGCCTCATTAGTCTCTCCATGCCCCTTTGTTGCACTTATTCCTCCCCCTCACCCTGCCCCCTCGTCTCTTCTAGCACTCCTTCCCACTTTTCTCGACAAATGCCTCTGGCTGCATCTACTTTCTCCCCCTCTCCTTTCATTCCTGTTCCTTGCCACCCCAGGGCACCTGCCCGGACCCACTCCTGGTGGTCACATGCATCCTGATGTGTTCTCCATTTTGTTATAACTGCCTATGTTAGCCACCTACATTTCTCCTCCTCCTCTACACCTTGCTCTTCCTATACTTGACCTCTCTCAATAGCACTGTTGTACAAGAATTGTTTACTGTTATCTCACTGTTGTTTCCTTGTTGTATGTTATTCCTGACGTGGAACCTTTGTAAAAGAGCCTTGGCTCAAAGGTACTTGTAATCCTAGACTAAATAAATAAATAAAAACACAAAAAAATCCTGCATCCATGACCTTTGGCAACAGCCAAAAACTTGCCAGGCTTGTATCCGTGTTTATCTTCTCCACTTTGGATGGCACATCTCTAGAAGTGGTTCCTTTCTTCAAGTACTTTGGTGTGTGGCTTGACAGCAAACTAGACTTCTCTGATCCCATTGATGCCATACATGCAAAGCTTTGACCTAAACTTCATGCCTTGTACTGCAATAAAGATTGTCTGTCCCTGCAGCTCCACCGAGGATTTGGTTCACCTTGGTGTTCCAGGTCTTTGATTATGCGAACATGGCATATGGCTCTGCCCACTCCACCTCCTTGGCCAGACTGGACACCCTCTGTAACTCCTTTTGCCCTTTTTATGTTGTCTTGCACATGCAGGGCAGACAACATATTGTGGTTGCTTCAGTGGAGAAGTGGGTTTCAGGGGTACAGTCCTGGTGCAGCCAATGGCACCACTGCTTTTTGTGGCTGGGCTCAGTAGCACCAATGGCATAGCATGCAGACTATGACAGCAGTTGAGAAACGTGCCACCACCTTGAAAGAAATTCGCCGCTGCAATCAGGGAGCACCATGGGGCAGTCCCTGATTGCAGCAGCCAATTACTGCTTGCTTTATCTGGTGTCCCCATCAAGCAACATGGCAGCGGCTTCCCTGCCAGCTTCTCATAGTCCCCACAGAAGCCAAGGGATAGCCGCTACCTTACACAGTCCCTCTGAAAGCTGATGTGGGGTGCTCAAACCCCCTGTCAGCATGCCCCCTTCTAAGTTAATCTGCCTACAGGGTGCCCAATCCCGTCAGCATAATATACCCCCCATTTCTTGTGTGCCGAGTGGTGCCCAATCCCCTCGGCTCATCACGACCCCCAACTCTGTATGGCTGGCGGGGTGCCCAATCCCTGTCGGCTACAGCCCCCAAAAACACTCCAGGTGGCATGCTGGGAGCCCACCCCAGTGTGCCAAATGTCCCTCTAAAGAAAAAAAATATCCCACGATGTTTTTTTTTTTTTTTTAACCTGTAAAACAGAAAACGGTCCCTTTTTGAGTCCGGTGGCCCCTCCCCCAACCCTCGCCCACTCTCTCCACACCCTGCCTCCCACACCCCCACCCCATACTTACCTCCAGAGCCCAGTGCGATGATCTTCGGTGGACCGGGAACACGTCTGCACTCGTCAAAGCCGACTGCAAACTGAAGAAATGCCAGTAAGCTGTATAATGGCATAAAATGATTTTTTTTTTCAACTTATGTGGATACCTTGACCATATTTTTGACTTTTGTCACCAAATTTTCAACATGGGGTTTTTGGGACCCGTCCTCATGAATTCACTTACTGTCATGGCGTTTTTCGGTCCCATAAGGTGGTTTTGCGGTGTCACTGCTTAGAATCACCTTTCGGGACCGAGTAACAAAATAAACAGTCATCAAACACAATGCCCAGGTTCCGCACCCGGTCTGAGGTAGTTAGCTGAACACCCCCAAGCCATAAACCTGAGGGTGATCCCACCAACAAACCCACCTCCCGGCGACCTGGGTCCACAGCCAACACCTCAGTTTTCTCTGGATTCAACCGCAGCCAACTCACATTCATCCAGTCCTGGATTTCGGCTAGACAGTTGTTAAAGACAGAAATGGCAGCATCTTGGCCAGGCACAAAGGACATGTACAGTTGAGTATCATCTGCATAACAGTGAAAACTCAAACCGTACTGCCTTATGAACAGTGCAGCTGTCATTTTTCACATCCTGGCCAAAATGTGTTTTCGCACTACCGGCGCAGAATAGCACAGTCGCTGTGAGAAATCAGTGTCTGGGACAGATTACGAAAATCACAGTGACAGTGTTTATGAGCAGAGATCCTAAAATGCCTATGTTGAAAATTTGGTGGCAAAAGTCCATAAAATGACTGTTACAAGCATGCGTTGTGTAGTTTCCACGCACACTTGTAACTCCGACAATTTGTAATATTTTCACTCAACATTTTCAACATTGTCAATTTTGTCCACGTCCTTATGAACAGTACAGCTATCATTTTTCAGATCCTTCCCAAATTGTGTTTTCGCACAAGTGGCGCACTTTGGCGCGGTCGATGTGGGAAATCAATGATCAGGACAGATGAAGAAAATCATAGTGACAGTGTTCATGAGCAGAGGTCACAAGAGGCCTGTGTTGAAAATTTGGTGAAATAATTCCACTAAATGACTGTGTTACGAGTGTGCATTGTGCAGTTTCTACGTATGCTCGTAAAATTGAGCATTTTTAATATTTTCACTCAAGATTTTCAACACCGCCATCTCTTCACGCCTACCTATGAATGGTACAGCTGTCATTTTTCACATCCTGCCCAAATGGTGTTTTCCCACATCTGGCTCAGAATGGCGCAGTCGTTGTGAGAAATCAACGTTCGGGACAGATTAACAAAATCACAGTGCCACTATTCATGAGCAGAGGTTCCAAACACTTTCATGAGGTGGGGGTCACAAAAATGCCATGTTGCAAATTTGTAGTGCAAATACCAACAAATGGCCAGGGCATTAGGGTTTCTAACCATAATGTCCCATCCTGTACAGACTGACAGACATCAGGGGTGTGTCTTTGCATTGCCAGCTGTCATGCTCATGCCATACCATCCCCCCCACCCTCAAGCCACTGACAGGCATCGAGGTGTGCCTTGGACTCTTCGGACCCAGAGTTCACCCCATTCTCCTATGCTGCATCCATTTCAGCGTATGTCCTTATGAAACGGGGTGACTGTAAAGCCGAACACCCCAAGGCACACCTCAGCATTTGTTGGTGTCTGCAGGATAGGGTGAGGTAAAATGCCATGAGCGTTATGGCCGAATGGGGTGAGCGTAAAGTCTGAGGACCCCATGGCACAACGCGATGTTTGTTGCACTGCAGGGTAGGGTGAGCTGAAATGCCATGAACATTATGGCCGATGCCCAAAGGCACACCTCAGTGCCTGTCAGTCTCTGTAGGGTGATGTGGGGTTTGATGTCACTTTCATACTTCACTGCCATTCCTATTATGCATCTGTTCAACTCCTGCACAACCGATGCCAATGTCAGCAAGACAACATTCGGCATTGACAAATGCTTGTTCTAGCAGTGTCCCTTTCCCATTCTCCCTCTACTCTCATGTTGCTAGATTTGCTGTGCCTCCTCATTTCTAAATACCGTCTCGGTCCCTCCTACCTCTCATCACTCCTCTCCCTCATCCCCTCTGCCTCCTGCTCCCATCGCTCCAGGGATCCATGCACCTTTCCTATGCCACATCTCCACACCTCTGCTGGGCAGTCCGTCTTCTCCTATCATCTTTCCTGTCTTTGGAACCAGCTCCCCTTTTCCCTCTGCTTCACAAAGTTCCCTGGCTCCCCCGCCTATCAGATGGGACTCCCTTCCCCCATGCTCCTGCTTTCCCTCCCCCTAACAGCATTCCATACCATTGCCTGAAATGATCTTTGTTTGATTTTTGCATTTGCATTAATTGTTCATTGTGCACTTATTCTGGTTTCATCAGGTTCTCTGTTTGTCCCTTTTACTGTTATGGCAAATTGTGTCTGCACTGTGTATTAGTATCTGCTGTTCCCATCCCCTAGCTTACATTGGGAAACAAGCCTCAGCTCAATGCTTCTTTCTCAGTTATCAATTTTCAAATAAATAAATAAAAATAATAAAGTATATTTCCTGCTGCAGTAAAATCCCCCTGCACCAAATGGTATGCCCTCTATATGGCAACACCATTAAAGTGAACACATCAATGCCGCCAACATTGAAAGTTCACTGTAATGGTCCGCCCGAGACCCAGGCACTCTGTTCCCAGTCCTGCACCCCCTCCCCAAATCAACTCCAACTCCGGACTTGATAAACCTAATGTGAGGGCGGAGGTAGACCCCTCACTGGGAGTTCAAAGCCCCCAGATAGAAAAACAACTGCGGCCTCCTGCCAGATTAATGTCAACTGCAACTTTCGGTCAACACAAATCCGTTGCTGTGATGTTGGTTGACAACATAGTTGTCGAAACGGGAATCATAGAGCCCACCAAATCAGGTAGCAAGCCCTTTCTCACACCCCATGAAACATCTAAGCTCCCAAATGTGACAGCTCCACACCCTACCCTGCAGCACTCAACCTCCCTCCTCTCTCCAAGCACTCACAGTTGAAGTATATGTTAGTCAGCAGCAGTTAAAATACAAACTCTAAATCTTACTTTGAGAGGGTTCCTGCAGTAGGTCTTCACATATAGGACTGTGCCCCCGGCATCAGGTTCCAACAGCAAACTTGTAGGTAGCAATCATCATCAGGTGATGTGATGTCAGCCCGGCTATAAAAGGGGCAGTCTCGTACCCGCTTTCCAGTTCTTTCCCATCATCACCTCAGTTCGTTCGGCCACAAGTTAAAACAGCGATCTATCGCCCGCACATCAGTTGAAGTTTTTCTTCGCCTCTATAATCTTTCTCAATTGTTTTCGATGTTTGATGTCATCTAGACCAAAGAAGAAGAAGTGCTCTAAGTGC
Organism: Neoceratodus forsteri; assembly: GCA_016271365.2. Taxonomy (NCBI): domain Eukaryota; kingdom Metazoa; phylum Chordata; order Ceratodontiformes; family Ceratodontidae; genus Neoceratodus; species Neoceratodus forsteri. Next base: position 1,318,156,479 of record CM057454.1, read on the forward strand.
GGAGCCCAAATCCCGCACAGGGACGACCATTCCCACTGCCTCTTGTGCCTAGGCCCCAAACACAACTCCGAGGAGTGCACCATTTGCCAGGCCTTCAATCAGGCAACCAGGACCAGGCACAAGCAGACCCTCGAGGCCCACCTCCTCTCCCAACGACTGGTATTGATGGAAAAGGAGCTCCAGGAGTTGAGGGAAAAGTTGTCGTCACTGGCCCTGAGGAAAAAGAAAAGTAAGGAGAAGCGCCGGGACAGGAGTCTGTCGCCACATGGGAGGTCTCCTAAAACTGTGAGTACTACTTCTGGTACCCCGTCGCCTTCTCCTCCTCCCGGATGTACCTCCATATTATTTATTTTGGGACTGCTTGATATTCAGTCCTATATGTGAAGACCTACTGCAGGAACCCTCTCGAAGTAAGATATTGCAGTTACGTAAGAACTTACTGTGAGTAGATCTTTGAGAGTTCTAAATGCCAATGAGTCTAATTCCACCTCCCCTACTCCTGGAATATTTCCTTCATTTTCATCCTGCCTAGCCCTTGGATCTAGAGAGGAAGCATTATCCTAGGAGTTTTCACTCCTACTTTTTCTACTTACCTTTCTCTAGGTCTCCGGTGGAAAAGAACTGGAGAGCAAGTGCGGGACCACCCCTTTTATAGCCGGGCTGACGTCATGCTACCTGACGTTGGAGGCGGTCTCCACTGATGATTGCTTTCTACAAGTTTGCCGATGGAACCTGACACCAGGGGGCACAGTCCTATATGTGAAGACCTACTGCAGGAACCTCTCTCGAAGATCTACTGTTATGGTAAGTTCTTATGTAACTGCAATTTCCTTGGAGGACTGGACTGCTTTCCTCAGTTTCATTTGATATATATACTTAAATGGTGATATTTTCTATAGAAACACCGGACTGGCTGTGTAGACCTTTAGTCAGTCACTGGGAGTGGTGCTGCTGGGAACAGATTATCTGGATCTTGAAGAAACTGATTTGAAGATGATCATGGAAACAGTCTGGAAGATCCTTAGAACAGTGAGATTCTCCAAACATGCATGGGGTAAACACAGAGGTATATTATATTGGATACAGTGAGGGGGTAGGGTGGCAAAGACCAAATAGGGTCTGCAGAGACAGAAAAGGTAGTGGGCATCTGTGCAGACTGGGTGGGCTAAGCAGTCCTTTCCTGCTTTCAAATTCTAAGTCTCTATGTTTCTAAATAGGATCCCTGAAAAGGAAAGATAAATAGACTAAGCTGAACCTTGACTACACTATGCAAATCAGAAGTCTTAACCAGCGAGCTGAGATGGCTGCTATACTTCCAGGCTCACTTCACTGGTAAAAAAAAAATTTGGACAGGATATGGACACTGCAAGCAAATTTTCCTGGCTACACCCTTTCATAACTGAATGACCAGTCCTGGACCTGGTACTATAGCTTTGGTGAGCATGGCATTGTCTTGTGGGTGCACTGCTCAGTGGCTAACAACTGGGGCAGGCTACAAACAGAAGCTGGAATGAGACATATGACTTATGCTGGAACACTGACCCCTGTTCAACACTCTGGGTGTGAACACTGTAGATCTAATTCACTACCCCAAAAGGTGATGGAATACGTTGCAGTTGAATCTCTGGAAGACAGCAGTCTGTATGAATACTCGGCTGAGGGTAGTAATGCAATAAAACTTGCAGAAAGCATTGTGGTGCTTTCTTTAAATAAATGCCTACAGTCAATGTAGGTCAAGGTTTTTAGTATGAACAGACACCTTGCAAACTCAGTGTGTATGTGTGTCTGTGCATTTTTTAGTGTTTGTGTGTGCACAGCATGTGCAGTAATAGTGGGCATCAGTGTGTGTATTCAAATCTGTATGCATGCATTGGTGCATGTCAGAAGGTGTATGCATGTATTTTCATCTTTGTGCATGCACTAGTGTATTTCAGTAGGGGTGTGTGTGTGCATGAATATCTGTATATATGCATTAGCGTATGTCAGTATGAGTGTGCATGTGTTTGTATATGTGTGTGCATGCATTTTTTTTTTCTATTTACATTTTGCTCCTCCTTGGAGAGAGTAGGTGGCTCCAGCCTCTCCCTCCAAGCGGACTTTTCTCTCCAGCTGGCATCTCCAGCACCCATCCCACCCAGCGATCCCCCATGGGTTACCCCCCATGACAGGACTGGCGGTGAGCCGTGTTGACATCCCCCCAGCCTTAGAAGCCAACATCCAGATTGCTGGGGGGCGATTCGGGTGCAGTCGGACATCAAGGAGCCTTCCAGCTCTGTCCTTTTTCCTTCAGCTTTTCTCCCTGATCCATGCATGTGCAATGGACAGGATGACTGTCTCCACCTTCCCGGAGGCAGTCTTATGCCCTGTATGTGAGTCCACCCCTCTGCTAAGCATCACACCTGTGCTGACCCTCAGCTTCCACTGGGTGTCAGTCTACAGCCCGAGGCTGTAACCCCCACCTCTGAGGAAAGAGAGCTGTTGGCAGATGCTTGATCCTTCCTCTCCCCGGTGGACCTCCAAGTGACCCGAGTCCATTCCCTAACCCAGATCACCGGCATGGCACGAGGTGTGGTGTCCAGTGCCTCAACCTTCAGCACCACGGGTCTGGCCATGTGCATGCATTTGTGTATGTTAGTAGGTGTGTGCATGTGTTCACATCTGTATGCATGCATTTGTGCATTTTGTGTATGTCAGTAGGTACGTGTATGTGTTTGTATCTGTCTCTATGGCAGTAGGGGCATGTGTGTGTGTTCATATATGTGCATGCATTAGTTTATGTCAGATGTGCATGTGTTCACATCTGTGTGCATGCATTTGTGTACATCAGTAAGTGTGTGTGTGTGCGCTCACCTGTGAAACATAGAACATAGAAACTGACAGCAGATAAAGACAGCTTGGCCCATCCAGTCTGCCCATTTTCCTTACCTAGTGCAAAAGCCACAGACCCTGCTTGTTCTCCAGCTATACCTTCTCGTCCCTATCACTGGGGTTCCTCTATGCCTGTCCCATTCATTTCTAATTTCCCCACTGTTTTTGCTTCCACCACCTCCGCTGGGAGTCTACTCCATTCATCTACCACCCTTTCCATGATGAAATACTTCCTCACATTACCTCTTAGCCTACCCCCATCCAACCTCATGTCATGCCTCCTCATTCTTGAATATCTCTTTTTCAGAAAGATGCTACCCTCCAGTACCCTATTTACTGTATACCCTTTAGATACTTGTAGGTTTCTATCATATCTCCCCTGTCTCTCTTCTCTTCTCTTCTCCTCTCTTCTCTTCTCCTCTCCTCTCCTCTCCTCTCCTCCAGGGTATACATATTGAGGTCTCCCAGTCCCTCCTCGTATGACTTTTGGTGCAGGTCCTGCCTCATCTTTGTTGCCCTTCTTTGAACAGCCTCACCCTCTCTATGTCCTTACAGAGATGTGGCCTCCAGGACCGGACACACTACTCCAAATGAGGCCTCACCAATGATCTGCACAGTGGCATCACCACCTCTTTTCTTCTGCTGGTGATATCCCTCTCTTTGCACCCCAGCATCCCACTGGCTCACTCCACAGCCTTGGCACATTGTTTGGTCGCCTTTAAATCATCATATATGATTACCGCCAAATCTCTTTCCTGTTTGGTGACCATCAATATCTTTCTTTCTTTATTTATTTATTAATATTTCGGATTGTCACCTATGAGCTAAAAGCTTATTTACATAGGTTCCACATCAGTATACATACTACAGGTATAGTACAAACAAGGAACCTAACAGTACAAGTAGGTGGCATACAAGGAGAAATTACAATGGACATACAAAATGAATAGTATTCAGGCAGTTAAACATAGAGTTAATACAAAGGATATCAGATTACTAGAGTTGACAACTGTACTGTACATAAGGGGGAAAAAATAATGCAGCCTGGATGCATTGTCAAATATGTCAAGTATCTTTCCCATCATGTCATCCTTCCCAGGTTCTTACACCCCAAATTCGTGATTTTGCACTTTTTTTCACTGAATCTCAGTAGTCACACTCTAGTCCATTTCTACAATTTACCAAGATCCCTCCTCATTTTTTCCACCCCTCCCTGAGTGTCCACCTTGTTGCAGATCTTAGTGTCATCTGCAAAGAGGCACACCTTCCCTTCCACCCCTCGGCAATGTCACTTATGAAGACATTAAACAGAACTAGCCTCAGAACTGATCCCTGAGGCACCCCACTGGTCACCCTCATTTCCTCAGAATGGGCTCCATTTACCACCACCCTCGGTCTTCTATCACTCAACCAGTTCCTAACTCAGTTTACCAACCTTGTGACCCACTCTCAGGCTGCCCAGCTTGTTCACAAGTCTTCCGTGTGGAATGGTATCGAAGGCCTTCCTTAAATCCAAGTAGGCCACATCCACCGCTCCTCTCTGATGTACTTCCCTAGTCCCCCAGTCAAAGAAATCAAACAGATTTGTTTGACATGATCTTCCCACTGTGAATCCATGATCTCTCAGATCCCACGCTCCACTGCATACAAGGTGTTCCACAATCCTTTCTTTAAGTAGTGATTCCCCAATTTTCCCCACAATTGAGGTGAAGCTGACTGGTCTAAAGTTTCCAGCCTCCTCCCTACTCCCACTTTTGTGAAGAGGGACTACATCGGTTTCCCGTGAAAAGGGCGACAGATTTAATTAATTTGCTCCCAGGTGGATCTATCTCTCCTTGGGTCCTCCTGCTCTCTAGTATAGTCTGTGGGTGGGGTGGGGGGTTGTTTTGTGTCCCTGAGTCCTTTCGCCATCCCGTTCGGCTGGTTTAAATCTTCATCAAAGTGACATATAAACTGTCCACACAGGACTGTGGTTCCCCTCCCCAGATGGATACATGCCATCAACCCTGTGTAGGCTGTTATCCTCCCAGGTGGGTTCCCAGTCCCCAGAGTACCTAGACCCTTCCTCTCTGCACCATTTTATCAGCCATGGTGCAGAGATCCCTCTCCTGTCCTCTGTTGTAGACAGGCAGCACCTCAGTGAATGCCACTGAGTGAGCTACCTGTCTAAGACACCTCCCCAGCTCCCTAAACCCCTCATGCACTATCCCAGCCCATCTCGTGCCAGGTCTTTAGTCCCCCAGTGGACAGTGACATCCAGCTCTCCCACCCGTCCTGCTGCCCTAGAGATCCTCAGGATCTGCTTCCCATTCCTCTGGGGCGTGACGCTGCGTAAGTGCCTAACCTGTCTCTTCCCTCACTTCTTGTTCCCAAATCCAACCCCTTACAAATGAGTCCCTCAGGGAAGCTTCCTCCTCCTCTGGGGTCCTCAGCCACCCTTCATGGGGGGTCTCCACTATGGAGGGGCCCCCACATCCTCCCTGGTCACCACCACAGGTGCCTCCTGTAGGCCTTGTTACACTGACTCGATTGTTTTAGGGAGTCACTGATGATGACCCGCTAGGCCCGTTTTCTCAGGGGCTGTGCCCAGCTTTACCCCTCTCATCCAGTATTCTGTCTTGGGATTCTTGTTCCCTATGTACATCACCTTGCACTTCTTGGCATCGAATTCAACTGCCAAACCTTTGACCACCTTTTTAGCCTTTGCAAGTCTCTTTAAATCTCCCTAACCCAGTCCTCACTGTCTACCCTGTGCTTAGTATTATCTGTGAAGACACAACTTGAAACATAGAAACATAGAATTTAACAGCAGATAAGGACCGCTTGGCCCACCCAGTCTGCCATTTCCCTACCTGATGCATAAGCTGCAGATCCTAGTTAACCAGCAGCCTACTTCTTCCTACCCCCACCCCTTAGAATTGCCTTATGACTGTCCCATGCATGCTTGAATTCCACCACTGTTTGTGACTCCACAACCTCCTCTGGAAGGCGTGTTTATACATCCACCACCCTCTCTGTGAAAAATACTTCCTTAAATTGCCTCTGAGCTGCCCTCCTTCTATCTTCAAATTAGCCTTTGTTTTTGTACACACTCTTTTTTTGAAAGATGTTTACCCTCTTGGACTTTGTTGGTTCCCTTGAGGTACTTGAAAGTTTCTATCATGTCCCCCTCTCCTTCCTTTCCTCGAGGCTATACATATTAGCTCCTTAAGTCTCTCTTCATATGTCTTCCGTTACAGACCCTGCACCATTTTAGTTGCCCTCCTCTGGACAGCTTCCATCTGTCTATGTCTTTTCTTGAGATTGCCAGATTCTCAGAACTGCCTTGGTACTCAGATGGGGTCTCACCAACTGTCTGTACAGAGGGCAACTTCCTGTTTTCTACTGGTGATGCCTCTCCCTATGCATCCCAGTATCCCCCCAGCCCTCCTTGCTGACCTCTCACATCACTTGCCCACCTTTAGATCCTCTGATATGACTACCCCCAGGTCCCTTTCCATTTTTGTTGTTGTCAGTATCTCACCCCCGCACTGTGTACTCTTCCCCTGGGTTTTTGTTTCCCAGGTGCATTACCTTGCACTTCTTAGCACTGAATCTAAGCTGCCATACATTTGACCATTTCTCTAACCTTGCCAAGTCCCTTCTCATCCTTTCCACCCCACCTTGTGTATCAACCCTGTTGCAGATCTTTGTGTCATCTGCAAAAACTTGCCCTGGATTCCTTCTCCCACCTCGCTAATGAACATATTGAAAAGGACTGGACTTAGGACCGATCCTTGTGGCACCCCACTGGTGACCTATCTCTCTACTGATTTGACTCAGCTAACCACAACCCTCTGCTGTCTCCCTTCCAACCAGTTTTTCACCCCTCTAACAATGCCTTTCACTGCACCCAGATCCTCTAGGAATCCCTCCATGCGTAGCTTTGTTTTCTGTATGTGCAAAATGTTTCCACATTTGGACACCTGCCCCTGGTATTTTCCTTTTGCATAATTGTTAATTTATTGCACTTATTGCACCTTGTTATATTATCTATACACCCCCACCGTCTTCCCCCAGGGCGCATCTGGAAACAAGCAGTTAAGAGTGCAGTATGTCTTTCCTGGTAAAAGGTTTTAAATGCAATGAAATGAAATAGTTAACTGGCTATGAAATGCCTTGCAAACACCAATCCTATAGCTGGTTATGTTTTTACTTCATTACTCCCTGCTTTGTTCCCCTGTAAAATCTCAGTAAATTAACATAACATACTAACATACTATTTGCCAGCAGATTAGGCCTTATGGTCTATCAAGTCTGCTCGAACCTAGATCCTTAGTTGGGTGCCGAGACCCTCCCATCCCTTGTGCTCCAGAAACCCCTATCATCCATCCCCACCCCCCGGGACAGGCCATCATCTGATACATCCACTTTCTGTGTCTGTCCCACCCTCTCTTAAAGCTCTCCACTGTGGATCTCTGAACCAGCTCACCAGGCAGAGCATTCCAAGGGTCCACCACCCTCTCAGTGAAAAACCTCCTCCTCTTTTCCCCTCACCTTCCACCTTCCAACTTCAAACCATGCCCTCTGGTGATGCCTCCTGCTTTAGTCTAAAGATCCCTCCATGTTTACCCTATTTATTCCCTTGAGGTACTTGAAGACCTCAATCATGTCCCCCCTGTCTCTCCTCTCCTCCAATGAAAACAGGCAGAGCTCCTCAAGTCTGTCCTCGTAAGTCAAATCCCCTAGCCCTCGTGTCATCTTTGTTGCCCTCCTCTGTACCCTCTCCAGGAGCTGTATGTCCCTCTTCAAGTGTGGTCTCCAGTACTGTACACAGTACTCAAGGTGTGGTCTAACCAGTCCATTGTACAGCGGCAGAATCACTTCCTTGCTCCTAGAGGTGATCCCCCTTGCGATGCATCCCAACATCCTGTTTGCCTTGCTAGCTGCTCTCCTGCACTGCTCAGTGTTATTCATACATAAATTGTCTTTGACATGTTTTTACATAACAGCTCCTTGTGTGGACCTCCTGTATAGCTGTGCATGCTGTTTTTTATTGCTAACTTGAATTCTTATATGCTGTTCTCTCTCCCATCCTTTGTATTGTGCAATGTTTTTCCCTAGTACCGCTTATAAACAGGCACTGTACTTTCCTGGTGTCTTTTTTTTTTTAATTCTATTTATTCGCCTACCTTCTGGGGCATCTCTTGGGCTGTACTCACTCAACTGCAGCCCCTAACAGCCTGCCTGAACCACTCTTCCTGACAGTAACATGGGGATCAGGACTCTCCTGGGCCCCTTGGAAAAGGCAAAGATCCTCAGGGATAGAGTCGGGGATTGTGGCCGGCGATGGGCGTGTGGAGCCTTGGTTCCTGGAGATCGCCATTGCCTCACCTGGCCAGTAGGGGGTTTTCTTGCTTGTTTCTCCATTAGGCTCAGACATGCAATGCGTCCAGCATGGGCATGCATGCTCCCATGCGTGTCTGTAGGATCGCCGCTGAAGCCAATCCTGTGGTTGCTCAATCTCAGACTGGCTGTGCCCCCAACAACTGCCAGGAGCTACTAGAGCCTGAGATCAAGTTCCACCTCCCTCCCTCCCTCCCAGGACAGGAGATCAGTCCTCCAGATGCTCCATCCTGTCCTCCCCTGCTGCCCCCCAGAGGCCCAAGCTCACTCCCGAACCCAGGTCGCCAGCGTGACACGAGGTGTGGCATCCAGCACCTCAACCCTCAGCGCCACCAGGCCAGCTGTCCCTGGTGTTTTTACCTGGTTAACAAAAACTAAAAAAATCAGCTACTATGTAATAGCAAGCAGGAATTTACGGGTGCTGCAGACATGTACTGGGAAGCATAGGCCCGCATTTAAAGATGCCAAAACACCCCAATACCACAAATACATAAAGGGGTGTTGCTAGGAAACCAATATATATAGATATATATTTATAAAATGAGTATCAAAAATTCAGAAACCTGATTGGCTGAGGAGCTCAGAACCCAGTGCTGATATCCCTGCACAACTGCACTGGAAGATAATCCAGCAGCCTCTTCACAATAAAATCAATACTACCACACACCCCTTACTGCCATCACAAATGTGGTTGTCACTTTTACTTACTAGAAACCTTCAAGTAGGAACTAAAAATAAAACTTCATTAAATTTAAAAACATAATAGTTAAATGTGATTTACCCTCATACCCCTCTTCTTACACACACGCACGCACGCACACACACACACACATACACCTTAAAAAATTAAGTACTACAGTACATACAATTTTAATTTATGGTATTTCTTTGCTGACCATGAAAAATCCCCCTTCTATGCTTACCTGCTTACTGGGGAAATCTGTGCTCTTTAACCTGCTATAGATAAAACAAAAGCCCTGGTTCCATCTGAGGCCTTCTGTTGTGTGATAGTGGGGTTAAACATTCTGCCAGTAGAACTGAGTAGATATTTTAATTCTTATGACGTATTGGAGAGGGTGATTACCACCTGAAATCAGCAAGATTACAACCTTCTTATGTTATCGTTGTGACATCACAGCATTGTTAACCCCTCTTGAGTACGTCACAATGATACCAAAACAGCTTTGGCTTCTTTGTGCATGCACATCTGTTCTCCTCCTCCTCCTCCCAAGGTCATTGACGAGGAACTCCATTGGTGGCTTGTGTTGAACTCAATGGGTCAGAGTGAAACTCCTGCCATCGACGAAGCAGCATCTTCCCACAGTTCCCCACAGTTATTGCAGCCAGACTACCATTTGACCAGCTCAACTAGGTACAGGTATTACATGAAAGTTAGCTTTTCTTTTGGTTTACACAAATGCCATTGCGACATCCATCTGCCTGAGTGTTCATCTAAGGTAGAAGCAAAAGAACAAATGTCTGTACCGGGTGTATTCTAATTAACTTTGTGACCCATACACTATAAAAGACAATGACTGGGTATTTGGTTAATAACCTGTCTGAAATCACCTCTCATGGTTGCCAAGGCAACGGTAAATCTCTCAAGCTGTGCTCTTGAGGTTTGTAGTGTTGCCTGGCAACCACTCGAGGTGATTACAGTGTAGTTATTAACCAAAACCGAATCATTATCCTCTATGTATTCCATACATAATAAACATTCTGGCCTCCATATTCAAAATTGCACCTGGAAAGGGCACAAATGGTTGTGCCTCGCATCTGAGATACACCATTGCAAAACAGTGCCATATTCAGAAGATGCATGGTAGAGATGTGTCAGTGCATAAATGTCTGAATATAGCAAAGATGCACCATAGTGTAGCCTGAAATGTGCTGGAGCAACTGGGCAGGACTGAAGATAGCAACAGGAGCAACCTGGCCTGGGACAGTGAAACAACAGGGAAGGATGTGCAATGAGAAATGAGTGTTGCACAACAGTAAAAACAGAGAGGGAAGCACCCCTAGGCAAAAGAGGTGGAGGAAGGCAGTGACAAAGTGCACAATGGACACAGATCTGGCCACCAAGGGCATAGCATAAAGCACCATACAGACACCATCAACCTAGGGGACAAAGAGGCACACTTGGCACGGCATAGAAGAGGGCAGTGACAGAGCACCGCAGCACCAGAGGTACAATGGCCAGCCCGGCCTAGCTATGCACTGTGGCAACAGTGCACAGGAACCAAGCTGGGAGGTCATGCTAGCCATGGCGCAGGCACAGCGGTCCACAGGTAGACTGGTGCACAGGCTGGCGGCTGAAGGCTGCACTGGTGACATATGCCCACAGGTACATAGGACTGCAAATAGCGCAGCACAGCAGCAGGGGGACCAGGAATACAGCAGAGGCATGCACAGCACCAGAACAGGGGTAATGTACAAGTGATAACTTGAGCAGCAGTGATGAACACCCCACAGGTGCCCAAGGGGACAGCCTGATAAATGGAGAATGGGGTTAATTAAGGTGGACAGGCCATACAGTTGTGCCAAGGCCCATTCAAAAATAGGCAAGGGCACACAAGGGTCATTGGGCAACCGTACGACACAACAGGTGAATACAACAACTGATCAGTGAGAACCACACACACACATGCAGTTATCAGCAAAATGTTTTAATACAAACTAACATAGCAAAAAAATTGCAACAGGAACAGAACTGAATAAAAAACTGGGGAAAGATATAACTATTTACAAGCAATGGCTGTGGGTCAGGGTGGAAGGGGAACAAGGACTGCAGGGGTGGAACTATTTACTATGGGGAGGAAGGGTAGAGTACGGGTCAAATGGGGCTATTTACAGGGGGACTGTCTGATTTGCAGGGGGCCTAATGCCCCTGGCCATGGGCCACATGGTCTTCCATCAAGTCCCACAGGTTGCTCAGCTCCCCCAGGATCCTCCATGATAAGCACAGCTGGGCCCTAGGTGCTGAAAAATGGCCATGAGAATCCTTTCAGATATCACCCTCCATCCACCCACCATCAGCCAGGCCTCCTGCATTGAGCAGCTACTGGACAACCTGTGTTGGGGAAACAGAGAACACAGACTCAGTTCCACTGCCCTCACAGCACAGCCCCCAGAGGACTGTGTGTGCATGCCTGATACTGGCCAGCCCCATGCAGAAGGATGTAAACCCACCATGCACAGCACACACTGGCAGCGTGCCAGGACACAGAGCCAGACAGTACCTGGGACGTGGCACAGTGAACAGGCTGAGGATGTCCCCCACAGTGTAGGAACCTGCCCCCCCGAGGACTGTGTGTGCATGCCGGATGCTGGCTAAACCCATGCAGAAGGATGTAAACCCACCATGCACAACACACACTGGCAACATGCCAGGACACAGAGTCACACAGTACCTGGGACGTGGCACAGTGAACAGGCAGAGGATGTCCCCCACAGTGTGGGAACCTGCCCCCCCAGTGGGCTGTGTGTGCATGCCTGATACTGGCCAGCCCCATGCAGAAGGATGTAAACCCACCATGCACAGCACACACTGGCAACATGCCAGGACACAGAGTCACACAGTACCTGGGAAGTGGCACAGTGAACAGGCAGAGGATGTCCCCACAGTGTGGGAACCTGCCCCCCGAGGACTGTGTGTGCATGCCTGATACTGGCCAGCCCCATGCAGAGGGATGTAAACCCACCATGAGTCACACAGTACCTGGGATGTGGCACAGTGAACAGGCAGAGGATGTTCCCCACAGTGTGAGAACCTGCCCCCCCAGTGGACTGTGTGTGCATGCCCGATGCTGGCCAGCCCCATGCAGAAGGATGTATACCCACCATGCACAGCACACACTGGCAACATGCCGGGACACAGAGTCACACAATACCTGGGACGTGGCACAGTGAACAGGCAGAGGATGTCCCCCACAGTGTGGGAACCTGCCCCCCCAGTGGACTGTGCGTGCATGCCTGATATTGGCCAGCCCCATGCAAAAGGATGTAAACCCACCATGCACAGCACACACTGGCAACATGCCAGGACACAGAGTCACACAGTACCTGGGAAGTGGCACAGTGAACAGGCAGAGGATGTCCCCACAGTGTGGGAACCTGCCCCCCGAGGACTGTGTGTGCATGCCTGATACTGGCCAGCCCCATGCAGAGGGATGTAAACCCACCATGCACAGCACACATTGGCAACATGCCGGGACACAGAGCCACACAGTACCTGGGACGTGGCACAGTGAACAGGCAGAGGATGTCCCCCACAGTGTGGGAAGATGCCCTCGCAGTGGACTGTGTGTGCATGCCTGATACTGGCCAGCCCCATGCAGAAGGATGTAAACCCACCATGCACAGCACACACTGGCAGCATGCCAGGACACAGAGCCACACAGTACCTGGGACGTGGCACAGTGAACAGGCAGAGGATGTCCCCCACAGGGTGGGAACCTGTCCCCCCAGTGGACTATGTGTGCATGCCTGATACTGGCTTGCCCCATGCAGAAGGATGTAAACCCACCATGCACAGCACACACTGGCAGCATGCCAGGACACAGAGCCACACAGTACCTGGTACGTGGCACAGTGAACAGGCAGAGGATGTCCCCCACAGTGTGGGAACCTGCCCCCCCCCAAGGACTGTGTGTGCATGCTGAATGCTGGCCAACCCCATGCAGAAGGATGTAAACCCACCATGCACAGCACTCACTGGCAACATGCCAGGACACAGAGTCACACAGTACCTGGGATGTGGCACAGTGAACAGGTAGAGGATGTGCCCCACAGTGTGGGAACCTGCCCCCCCAGTGGACTGTGTGTGCATGCCTGATACTGGCCAGCCCCATGCAGAAGGATGTAAACCCACCATGCACAGCACACACTGGCAGCATGCCAGGACACAGAGCCACACAGTACCTGGGACGTGGCACAGTGAACAGGCAGAGGATGTCCCCCACAGTGTGGGAACCTGCCCCCCCCAAGGACTGTGTGTGCATGCTGAATGCTGGCCAACCCCATGCAGAAGGATGTAAACCCACCATGCACAGCACTCACTGGCAACATGCCAGGACACAGAGTCACACAGTACCTGGGATGTGGCACAGTGAACAGGTAGAGGATGTCCCCCACAGTGTGGGAACCTGCCCCCCCAGTGGACTGTGTGTGCATGCCTGATACTGGCCAGCCCCATGCAGAAGGATGTAAACCCACCATGCACAGCACACACTGGCAGCATGCCAGGACACAGAGCCACACAGTACCTGGGACGTGGCACAGTGAACAGGCAGAGGATGTCCCCCACAGGGTGGGAACCTGTCCCCCCTTGGGACTGTGTGTGCATGCCAGATGCTGGCCAACCCCATGCAGAAGGATGTAAACCTACCATGCACAGCACACACTGGCAACATGCCGGGACGCAGAGTCACACAGTACCTGGGACGTGGCACAGTGAACAGGCAGAGGATGTCCCCCACAGTGTGGGAACCTGCCCCCCCAGTGGACTGTGTGTGAATGCATGATACTGGCCAGCCCCATGCAGAAGGATGTAAACCCGCCATGCACAGCACACACTGGCAGCATGCCAGGACACAGAGCCACACAGTACCTGGGACGTGGCACAGTGAACAGGCTGAGGATGTCCCCACAGTGTAGGAACCTGTCCCCCCGAGGACTGTGTGTGCATGCCGGATGCTGGCTAAACCCATGCAGAAGGATGTAAACCTACCATGCACAGCACACACTGGCAACATGCCGGGACACAGAGTCACACAGTACCTGGGATGTGGCACAGTGAACAGGCAGAGGATGTCCCCCACAGTGTGGGAACCTGCCCCCTGATCCTCACCAATTACGCAGGTCCTGAGGTGACCCCATGCGTGCACCGGTGGACATCCACAGCCATGACCAGAGACGGTAATAGGGGACATGTACACAGGTGTCATGGGCACAGCAGGACCACCACATGCTGCCGACACAACGATACATGTGTGCTTGACAGCCACCACATGGACATACAGAGGAAGCAGGCAATGGCCCACTGTGGGCAATCCACCCTCCCATACCTCATGCACACACAGAGGCATGCAGTGCACCTTCGTGCAGACCTGCACTGCCTTCATGGCTGTGTTCTCCTCTCATCACTCCTGACCACCTTTCTGCTCCTCACAGGGCCTGCCTGTGCTCCTCCTGACCTTCGAAGGGAACACAATGCAACAGCACTGTGAGCATAGAAACATAGAAGGTGACGACAGATAAGGACCGCAAGGCCCATCCAGTCTGCCCCTTTCTTTTTCTACCTTTGAATGTGCCATCAGCTGTTGCTCTGTCAATGACCTATCTATTCTTACTCATCTGTATTGCTCTCTTATGCCTATCCCATGCCTGCTTGAAGCCCTGCACTGTATTCGTAGCCAGCACTTCCTGAGGTAGGCCATTCCAAGCATCCACCACCCTTTCTGTGAAAAATAACTTCCTCACATTACCCCTTAATCGGCCTCCCTCTAATCTCATGCTGTGCCCTCTTGTCCTGCTAATTTTATTACCTCAAAACATGTTAGACTCTTTCACCTTGTTAATGCCCTTAAGGTGTTTGAATGTTTTGATCATATCACCTCTTCCTCCTTTGCTCTAGGGTATACATATTGAGCTCCATTAATCTGTTCTCATATGTCTTCTGATGCAGTCCCTGCAACATTTTGGTTGCCCTTCTCTGGACTGCCTCAATTTGGTTAATGTCCTTGTGAAGGTGTGGCCTCCAGTACTGCCCACAGTACTCCAGATGGGGCCTAAGCAGTGTCTTGTAAAGAGGGATTATTACCTCCCTCTTACAACTCGTGATACCCCTACTAATATACCCTAACATCCCCCTAGCCTTAGCTACTGCTTTAGAGGTCTGCTTGGATGATTTTAGGTCATTGGTAATGATGATGCCCAAGTCTCTTTCTTCTTTTGTGACTGCCAGCAACTCCCCTTCCAGCCTATAGGTGGCTTCAGGGTTTCTCTTCCATATGTGCATGATCTGACACTTCTTTGCATTAAATCCCAGTTGCCACTTTTCCGACCATTTCGCTAGTTTATCCAGATCTCTTCTCATTCTGCCCACCCAATCTGGACCATCTACTCTGTTGCAGATCTTGGTGTCATCTGCAAAGAGACAAGTCTTACCCTCTAGTCCATCTGCAATGTCACCGATGAAGATATTAAAGAGGACTGGCCCCAGGACTGATCCCTGAGGTACCCCACTTGTGACTTGCATATCTTCTGACTGCATACCGTTTACCACTACTCTCTGTTTTCTACCCATCAACCAGTTTGCCACCCAGTTGACCAACTTCTGGCCCACCCGAGTATACCCAGCTTGTTTATCAATCTTCTATGTTGAACAGTGTTGAAAGCTTTGCTGAAGTCAAGGTAGGTGACAGCAACTGTTCCCCCTTGGTCCACCACTCTGGTTACCCAGTCAAAGAAATCTATGAGATTAGTTTGACAGGACCTTCCTTTTGTAAACCCATGCTGTCTTGGATCCTGAGCCCCTATGGATTCCAGGTGTTGTACTATCCTTTCTTTAAAGAGTGCCTCTATAATTTTGCCCACTACTGAGGTAAGACTGAATGGTCTGTAGTTCCCTACCTCCTCCCTGCTACCACTCTTGTGGAGCGGGACTACATAAGCCCTTCTTCAGTCTTCTGGGACCTCTCCTGTGCTCAGAGACTCACTAAACAGTTCTGCTAATGGTTCTGCTAGTTCCACTCTTAGCTCCTTTAGTACCCTGGGATGTATGCCATCAAGTCCCATTACCTTGTCCACCCTGAACTTAGTGAGCTCTTGTAGGACCCTTTCTTTTGTGAAGGGAGTAGTGCTTCCCCCCTCCCCCCAGTGTCCATGGTGCTGAGCTGTGTGCCCTGCCCTACCTTCTCTTAAGTAAATACTGAGCAAAAGTATCTATTTAGGATAGATGCTTTTACAGGGTTCTCTTCCTCAAACACACCCTTTTCTCCTTTGAGCTTAGCAATACCCCCTCTGGACTTTCTCCTTTCACTAATATATCTATAGAAAGTCTTGTCACCTTCTTTTACTGTTCATGCTAGTGTTTCCTCAGTTTGGGACTTTGCCTGCCTTACTGCCTTCCCTGCTTCCCTTAGAGCAGTTTGGTATGCCTCCCTATCTTCATCCCGCTGTGTTCCTTATATTTCCTGAAGCAGCCTTTGGCTCTGACCTTTTCTGCTACTGTATTTGAGAACCAAAGTGGTTTCCTTCTTCTTTTGCACTTCATTTTCTGTCTAACACAATGGGATATTGCTTCAAGTATTGCATCCTTAATGCTTGCCCAATTTGCCTATACCCCTCACCTGTGTTTCTTTTTGCCAGGGCTAGCTTAACTCTGTTGGCCATTTTATCAAAGTCAGCTCCTCTGAAGTCCCATAATTTTGCCTTGGAATGGAATGATTTAGTTGTAGTGGCCAAATTAAACCATACCATGTGATGGTCACTGGCCCCCAGGTGACCTTCTACCTGGAGATCTGTGATCCCTTCCCTGTTAGTCGGTACTAGATCTAGGATATCCCTGTATCTTGTGGGTTGTTGTAGCAGTTGTTTGAGCCCCCCCCCACAGGAAATCCACCATGTCTCTAGTTCTGGCAGATGTTCCTGCTGGAACATACACCCCCCTCCCCTAGCAGCAACATGGCACAGCATGGCATGGAATAACATGTGCCCGGCTGAAGGGCAACTGCCAATGTGATGTCATAGTGCCATGGCAACAGCACAGTGGACCACCAAGACACACAGAGAAACCCATGGCACACATGGAACCAATGACCTGGTCCTGCAACCAGAGCCATGGTAGCCAAGTGGGCAGGGATTCATGCAAATACAAAATCACACGTGCCCCCACAATGCAAAGCATCATGGGCTACATATGCAAATCACCACAGAATGTTATGCTGGTCCAACTTTAAGCAGAATTGCATGGTGCCGAAAGGCCTCTCACACAGTTTGCAAAGCATGCTAACAGAAGACATAGACACGTGTTTCGTCCTACCAGGACTCATCAGTATGCCTCATCTGTTTGATACCCCAGTGGAATGGACCAGCTACCCTTATGGCAGTGTGCCTTGGATATATTGTGGTGAACCCATTAAAATAAAAAACTATTTAAAAGACAAAGAACCTCTGTGCGCAAACACTGAGGCAAGGGTTACCCCAAAGGGCATTTGGCTGGGAAGCCAAGTTTCAAGAAAATACAAAATCACACATGTCCCCACAATGCAAAGCATCATGGGCTACATATGCAAATCACCACAGAATGTTATGCTGGTCCAACTTTAAGCAGAATTGCATGGTGCCGAAAGGCCTCTCACACAGTTTGCAAAGGGTGCTAACAGAAGACATAGACACGTGTTTCGTCCATGCACCTGCCTCACACCCTGAAAAACCAAAGAACAGTTGACGAATGCATACACACAGCATATACGTACCTGGGCATGGCACTGCCCCTGTGTGGGCCTGATCCTGCAACCGCTACAGCAGATCAGGGTTCTGCCTCTGGAGGTCGCCATAATGGTGCCAGCACTGCTCCCCCAACCTGGGTACGCCTGTCCGCTGCTGGATCTCTCCACCAACATGGGCCCAAATCTGGACCCTTGCCTCCCTCAGCTCTTCCCCACCAAACAACTGGCCCTCCGGAGGGGCCCACAATAGCCACCAGGTTTGTCAACTCAGCATCAGATCAAGTGAGTGCTCATGGTCTGGCCTCCCTGGTGCATACCATGGCTTACCTAATGAACAAGTTGTTGGGCAGTGTTGCAAAATGGCACTCAGCACAATGTGTGGCCAGACCACGCCTGTTGCACAATAGGCCAGCATACAGTGCACACGCTACCTGCACAAGCATGATAGGGATGCGCTACTCGCACAAATAGCACAGTACCATGCATGCGCAGCATCTTATGGCCAGGCGGGAGAATGGAGTCATGACCTAGTGACCCGCACAGGCACCATCTTGCTGTGGGCGCATATTGCTACACTTGCAGGCAACCACATGGTGCAGTTGTGCAGACATGCACCATAGTAGGCAGTGGCACAGCACTGTGCATTATGCGGTACATGGCTAATGCTGTACAGGGAGCCAACCACATGGCACATGTCCCCATATATGCGCAATTGTGTGCAACTGTGCAGTGCAGGGGGATGCGCAATAAACATCAAGTAATGTTGGACATGCTCCACCACGCATGTTCACTATGGTACGGGAAATGCACCATGCAGGGATGATCAGTGCAATTCAAATGCACAGCACAAATTGAGATGGGCCTGGAGCAAATCTGCAATATTTAGCCAGGATATGTTAATCACCTCATTAGCCAATCCAGGCCCAAGTCAACTGATTAGCATCTCATTACTGGCTGCTCCACAGCTCATTTGCATGAGATGGGCTTTAAAATCGCCACACCACACCACAGGTACCTGACAGGAACCGCAGCCCGGAAGGTAGATTTGTTTACATTTCTTATGCTACAACCTCTTTTGTACTGCAGTTTGTGGGACTTTGCTCATCTCCAGAGCCTGCTGGACATGTGTTTATGCCTGTCTCATGTCTGTCTACAGGCAAACAGTGTCTGACAGTGAGGAGGAGCAGGCCAAGAGGTGAAGGCCAAACTTTACAAAAGATGAGCAGTATGCCCTGGTGGAAGCTTACTTCCAGAGGGAGGCACTGCTGTCAGGTATGTCCGGGCACCTGGCAGGAGAGGGCAAAAGGCTGGGAGGAGGTGGCGGTCTATGTAAATGCACATGGCAGGTCAAACTGCACATCCCAGGAGTGCATGAAACGCATGACCAGTGATGATAGGAAGGCCAGGGATAAGGTGGCTGCCATACGGGCCTCACTGGGCAGATTGGTGGTGGCCCTTCCACAGCACCAACCCTCACAGCCACCGAGGAGTTGATCGTGCCCTCCATGAACTGGATATCCATCGTGGGTGTCCCGCAGAGGGTTCCAGACTGGTGGCAGCCCATTGCAGCACTGTGAGTATGCATGTGTCATCCCCTGTGGGGGTGTTGCGTGCCAGCCACAGGTGTGCATGGTATGCCACACAGGGGCCAGAACAATGTCCACAGAGCACTGTAGAGGTTTGCCAGCAATGCATGGCCATATCGTGGGCCCACATGCTGTCTTGTATGCAGTTGGGCATGCCCAGTGGCATGCTTCCTGAATCAGGGCGTGGTAGCCTGGCAACAGGGCACATGTACTTATACATACCCCCAGGGACCTCCATGTCATGTGTGTTGCCACATAACTGTTCACAGTGGGCTCATGCAGCATCAGGATACAGTGGACTGGTGTCACATATTGGGGGGGCAGGGCCTGTGGCAGGGGCCGGGAGTGGCACTGGCATCACCAGGGCCTGCATATTATGGCACTACACCACGCGCTGCCATGGGTGTGCTCCTCTGCTTACATGCAGGTCCCTCACTGCCTGTGCATTTGCGCTGCACAGGCCACATTGGCAGTCCCATGCCTGTGTGGCCACATGGTCAGACCTGTGATTCACATGCACACACACCCGCATCTACGTCCACCTACATTTCAACCATGTATTGCTCACAATGTGTTTCTTCTGTTTCTCAGCTCCATCGCACCAAAGGGATACATCGCCAGCTGGCGACCATCCCTTGGCACTGGCGGTGGACAATGCCATGCCATCTATGTCCTCCGGGGCCGTAGCCAGTGCTAAGGACCATGGTGCTGCACGTATGCTGGTGCACTTTCTAGGGTTTGCTGACAATGACTCCTTGTCCAGCCTTCTTCTGCAGGAGGATCTCAACATGCTTATACCGGCCACAGGGAAGGATGATGATGATGGAGATGATACCACACAGTCAGGGGGACACACAGATGGCATCCACCCATCCACTGGCTCACGACATGCAGGGGCAGCTACAGGCAGTGCGGGTGGTACTGTGCCTGCAGATGTGCCTCTCAAGTGCACCCACCCTCCGCAAGCTGAAGTAGTGGCTGGTGGTGGACAGGGACATGGCACTGCTGTGGGGTCTGGGACCGCACGCATTGTCTAGTAGGGTGATGTGGTACAGCAATGGCTGTTGGGGGGACATTGTCCAGCCCACCTCAGGGCCCATCGCGCATGCCTGCACACAGTCCCCGCCCATACAGTGGCCTCTTGTGCAGAATGTCTGGATGAGGGATATAGCACAGCAGGCCGGGACCCCCCCACCCGTCAGCCCCTAGCCCCAAATGCATCACCTGCTGACAGGCTTGAGGAGCACACCCAGCTCCTGCAGGAAACCTTTAGCGGGCCAGGTGGCACTCAGGGAGGGGCTCCATGTACTGTGGGCACGGGTGGGGCATGTGAATGAGCATGGTGCCATGAGACATGTGCAGCTGCTTGGTGAGTTGCGCCAAATGTGGGTGGCCATGACCGCTGCACTGGATGGGACTGCACAGGCTATTGTGGGGGGCTTTGTATTCCTGGTATCTTCTGGTGGCAGGGGCTCCTGCTGCACCTATGTGCAGTGAAACAAGCACCTCCAGGGCATGGCGTCCGGTGGCCCCATCGCTGCTGATGCCACCCACTGCCAATGCCACCCCCAACACCCCCAGAGCCAATCTGCACTTCAGAATCTACACACCCATGAACACCCAGTCATGGTCTCAGATGTCAACCCCTGCTGGGATGGAGTCTTCACCCTCCGTGGCTGGTGACACACCTGTGGCATCCTCCCAGCCACGTGGCTGGGGTGGCTGGGATGGCACATGTTGAGTTCTGCTGGGTGTGGTTGGCATGTCTAAGTACCCTGCCACTGTTGCTGACCACACACACCAGGCTGGCAGTGGCTGCGTGCTGTGGCACATGTGTGCCCTGGTGTCATGCCTGCCTGTGCTGTCTGTGTGTTGTACTGGGCATGTGTGGGGGCAGTGGTGTCATGCTGTGTGGCATGGGCATGATGAATGCAGCAATGATCCATGCCAGTCCCTGCAGTGAGGTTGTGGCCCCCTTTCCTTGGTGTCATTGTAGTGGATTCCTGTGCATAGTTGTGTGCGCTCAGCAGTGCACTGTGCAGCAGCCATGCTGTGCCTGCCTACGTGTGTGTGTGTGTGTGTGTGTGTGTCTGTGTGTGTGTGTGTGTGTGTGTGTGTGTGTGTGTCTGTGTCTGTGTGTGTGTGTGTCTGTCTGTGTGTGTGTGTGTGTTTGTGTGTGTGTGTGTGTCTGTGTCTGTGTGTGTGTCTGTGTGTGTGTGTGTGTCTGTGTCTGTGTGTGTGTGTGTGTGTCTGTGTCTGTGTGTCTGTGTGTGTGTGTGTGTGTGTGTGTGTGTGTGTGTGTGTGTGTGTGTGTCTGTGTGTCTGTGTGTCTGTGTGTGTGTGTGTCTGTGTGTGTGTGTGTGTCCCACTGACCAGTTTTGCCTTCAAGGGTTACTCGACTCCGGTTTCCAAAGTGCTCCTCCTCAATGGTGCCCCTATGCCACTGGGCCCTTGCTGCCAGTCTGGGAGCAATCAATCAATTAATCAATCAATCAATCAACTTTATTTGTAAAGTGCAATTCAAGAATATCAAAGCACTGTACAATCTTAAAACAGTTATTCTTCTCTCCCCCCCCGGAGCCCTCTGCTATGCTTCTGACATCCCCCCCCCCCATGCAGTCACCGAGTATGAGACCCCCCTCCTCTTAAACCCATGACTTACCCTTTGTGGCAGGGGGTGGGGAGCGACTCGACCCATCAGACCAGATTTAGTGTTTGGGGAGGTTCCTTCCTGGGCCATTGCAGTGGGGGACCATCTTCATCCCTTGCAGAGGACTCCCTTTTTCACTTTTTCCTGCATTCCCCTTAGGCTGCAGCATGCAATGGCACCAGCGGCAGCAGCACACATGCACCTGTGTGCACCCCCACCAAGCACCTGCCACAGTCCCTCACCCACAGTCTCCAGCACTGATGTGCCACCTCCATGCATCCTGTAGGCGGCAGGCAATTGCTGAGCACTGCTAAACCCCCCTCCCTGGAGAAGGAGAGCAGTCCTGGAGATACTCAATCCTTCTACTCTCTGCCAACCCCCGGTGGCCCATGTCCGTTCCCGAACACGGGTCGCCAGCGCAATGCGAGGTAAGGTGTCCAACGCCTCAGCCCTCAGCGCCACTGGGCCGACTAAAATTTTAAAACATTTAAAACACTCTAAAACTTTTTATCACTATTGATAAATATACATTTCCAAGTACTGTATCTGAATACATGTCACAGTTCAGGAAAGGCCAGCTGGAAAAGAAAAGTTTTGAGAGCAATCTTGAAGCTCTCCATTGTCAGGCACTCTCGTATCCAACAAGGTAGAGAATTCCACAGGGTAGGGGCAGCAAAGACAAAAGCCCGTGCCCAAGAAGTCTTCAAACGCACCCTGGAAAACTCTAGCAATCCCTCATTGGCTGAGCAGAGCAGTCAGAGGGGGCAGTAGGGATGCAGGAGCTTTTGCAGGAAACTAAGACCCAAACTGTGTAGGGCTTTATAAGTCAGTAAACCGACTTTAAAGGTGATCTGCCACTGAACAGACAGCCAGTGCAGAGTGCATAGCACTGGGGAAATATGGTTGGATCAGGAAGATCCAGACAATAACCTGGCCACAGCATTCTGCACCAGAATCCCTCCAGGATTCCCCCTCTCCCGGGTGTGCTACCCACCCCCACCATGGGCTGCATCCTCATCTGTACTGTTGCCCTCCTGTGCCTGGACAGGTATTTCACGGTCTGTGGGCCAGCTTTAGGTTCCAGTGAACCCTGAGGTTGCTGGGAGCCCCTGCTCATGGGGGCCCCCAAGCAAAGAAGTTTACCTTATTCATTTTTAAACATTTTTTTTATCTCAATATATTTTTAAAACATCAGTGAAAGACTATGCAGATCCTTCTGGTTATGTCATGAAATACCTCAGCAAGCTATGATCCAGTCAATAGGAGGTGGACAGGCAGCAATGGCTGGGACGGGAAGAACTGCCCCAAGAACTGACACTGCTGTGTCCTCCTAAAATGTTTTTAAAATACTACTAGCTATACTAAAGCTATACATAGAAACAAAGAAATATAAAATTTGTTGGCAGATAACTACTGCTTGGCCTACCAGGTCTGCCCATTTTTCCCTGCCTATAGTATCACTACCAATAAAATCTTGCATCTATGGGCTACAGTAAAACACATGGGCTAAAGTTGGGCCAAGTAGTGAGGCCCCATGACTTCACTAATTCTGCTGGGGGTTCCCCAAACTCTAAAGCCAGCCATGTTGTGTAGCATACAACAGGCCAGGAATATGCCACAGGACTTTTCAGGAATGTATTGTAGAGCACTACTGAACCTGTCAAGGCATCTGAACTGCATTTTCAGCATGCATGCCAAACACATGCTTGACGATGTTGCGTGTTGCAGTGTGTGCCTCATTAAATCTCTCCTTGGCCTTGGTGCTGGACCATCATATGGGGGTGAGCAGCCATGGTCAGAGGAGGTATGCACTGTCACCTGTGTGGGCCGAGATATGTGTTTGGTTCACTCAGGTGTACCAGCTGCCACCCTGCCTTTGCCTGTCTAGGCTGCCACTACCTGGATGCCTGGTTGCCATTCCCACCTCCCCACATGACAGACCCTGTACTGCCTTTGTAGGTCACCACATTTCTGTCCTGTGTGCAGCCTGGCCAGGCATGGCCAGGCCAACCTCTCCCCAGGCCTGGGTGCCATATCTCTGCCTGTGTAGACTTCACGCCACTATCCTGTGCAGCCATACTGCTTGTCAATCTCCTGGACCTTGATGGTGGCTGGGGGCATCTGTTTTGTCTCAGACCGCCCCTGCTAACCCTGTGGTTGTGTATACCACCATCTCTGTATCTGTGTGTCCCAGTCCAGCAGGTCCCACGTTTCCATGGTTCATTGTGGCTGTTTGCCTGTGCACTGTCCCTGTCACTCTTCCCCCCCCACACACTACCTCCAGCTGTGCGCAGTGCCACAAAGTACATGGTGTGGACATGGGTCCTGCCCAATTCACCCTCTAGGTGGTTGTAGCTGGTAGGGATGTCCCCCTGCTCGAACTTGCAGCACAAGGCTGATTGGTGCCACATGAAGACCTCATGTGTACTCCCAGGGTGCGTGGCACAGACATTGGTGATGTGCCCCGTTGCATTGCACACCACCTGGCAGTTGATTGAATGGTAGCCCTTCTGGCTGACATATGCAAAACCTGGGCCAGGTGATGCCTTGATAGTCACGTGGGTGCAGTCAATGGCCTTTATCATGCCTGGCATGCGTGCCACCCTGTGGAATTGCTGCATGGCTTCTATACACTCTGCTTTTGTGCTGGGGAATTGGATGAACTCCGAAACATGTGGCAGCAGACTGTTGAGGAACTGTGTCAGGAGACAGGATGTGGCAGTCTGTGTTATGCCAGTGGTGTCACACACTGGTATCTGGCAGGTGCCCATGGTGAGCAGGCACATTGCTGCTGTCGCCTTTGTCTCCACTGACATGGCATGACTCCACCTGGTGGGTGCCTGCAGTTCCTCATGGCACAGCTCACAGAGCTGTCTCAGAATTGCCCTGTCAAGCCGGCACCGGCCCACGATCTCCGTGTCATTCAGCTGTTCATAGGTGACCTGGGCATGGTACCATGTCTGTTCAGCATACCGCACACAGGCCCTTCCATGTCCATGTTGCTGTTCCATTTTTCTCCTCACACCCCTCATTACCGCCACCATGAGGAATGTTGCCCCATCTCTGTCTCTGCTACTGCTGCTCTGCTGGCTGCCTGTGGGTGACGCGAACTTAGGCTGAGTCATTTCAAGCCTGTCTTTGGGGAGGGGGGTGCATCTTGGGAGTTGCACAATAGATGCGCCACCCATTCAGGCTGAATATTGGGATGTGCGGCATATTCATGGGCATGACCCCTGGAGATGCGCTGCAGACATTAACATTGCTCTAGGGCGCAGTCAGAAATGCGCAATGCAGCTCCTCTGTTTGAATATCGCATAGTGGCACAATTTCAGAGATGTACCAGTGCATCTCAGTTGCATCGGCACATCTCCTTTGAAAATGTACCCCCCCCCCCCAACTCTTGAATTCAAACCCAAAACAAGTATTTTAAACTGCCTTCTTGGATACTTTGTACTTTAATATCTTCCCAACCATTCAACTGATTTGCACAGAATTTTGCACGCATAGTCTTGGGTGACATATCTCTCGATGTGCCAAAACTCAGTACAGTTGAATATGCAGATTCCGAGATCTGGATAATGAAATAAATTTTAAAAAATCATAATTTTTTGCCGTTTTTTTTTGTCATCTTCTAGTGCCCAGATGGTTTGGAATTTTGGTCTGAAATTTTCAAGGTAGGAAGGACATGGCCAACAGATGTGCCTTTCACAGGCTTGGTGAAAAGATATTAATCCATTCCAACAGGGGACAGACAGTCAATCTGCTTGTGTCCTGCAGCTTGACATAATCTTCCTCCGAGCCATCACCAGCATAAGTAATGTAAAGCAACTAACATTGCATTTGTTACACCTAGCCAAGACCATAAGCCACTCTCACTATAGTAGCGATTCCCTAGACATACGTCTTCTTCGTCTCACCCTACCAGAAGTCCTAAACCCACTCTCTCACATTCTCAACCATTCCCTCTGTCAAGGGAAATTCCTCTCCCACTGGAAATCAGCTTCCACCACCTCCTTCTATAAATGTGGGGGCTGCACCTCCACTAACAACTACCACCCTATCTCCATTCTCCCCCATCTAAATGCCTTAGCGTCCGTCGCCAACCAAATCATCAACCACCTTCACGAATATAACCTCCTTTGCAGCCAGCAACATGGTTTCGAAAAGGACATGGTACCGCTACTGCTCTTCTTGAATTCACCTCGAAGGTCCACTCCGCCTTGGACAAAGGACACATCACAGGTGCTATCTTCGTGAACCTCTCTAAAGCTTTTGATACCATAAACCATGCCCTCTTACTAGACACACTATCCTACAGTTGCTTCTCAGATGATGCTTTAAGCTGGTACAAAAACTATCTAGCAGATAGAACCCAACGGGTTAAGGTAGGCACTGTCCTGTCCCCCACCCTCCCTGTCCGCTCCGGTGTTCCACAGGGCTCCATTCTTGGCCCTCTACTTTTCAGTCTTTATCTAAACTCCCACCCGTCAGCCTGCTCCGGCAGTCTGCTCCTTTACGCGGATGATGCCGTTCTGTACACCTCAAATCCCGACCCCCTTGAACTCCATTGAACCCTACAACACTTCTTCCAAGAGGCAGAACACTGGTTCACTGCCAAGTGACTAACAATCAACTACAAAAAGACAAAGTTATGATCTTCTCCCATCCAAGGAACCCCCATAAGAACCTCTGCCCCAAATTTCTCACTGCCAGTCAAATCCCTATTGACCAAGTGTCCACCTTTAAATATCTAGGGATCACACTAGACCCAGCCCTCCTCCCTCAACTACAATCAACATATTCTACACCTATCTACTGCCCTTAACTCTAGATTAGGTGTACTTTATCATTACAAACATTGCCTCACTCCCGAGGCGCTACGTCTAACTGTCAATTCCTCCGTCCTCTCCCTTCTGGACTATGGTATTCTCATTTACAATGCTGCACCCACCTCCTCTCTCAACAGACTCCAGCTTGTTCTAAACAAAGCCTGCCACCTCATTCTCAGATGCGATCATTTCACTCACACTTGCTCCCTCTACAGTACCACAAATTGGCTAAACCTAGACTGCAGAATCAGGTACCACACTTGCCTCATGACCGAACAAGTTGACTCTAGGTCTCACACCCACTACTCTCTCCACAATTATCCACCCAGCAGCGCCAGTCAGAGTTACCCGTAACTCAGACAAGCCTCTACTATGGGTACCCCACTGTTGGACTACCCAATTCCAAAGAACTTTCTGCTACCAAGTTCCTACCTGGACAAACTCGCTCCCAAGCCAAATAGCTAATGAATTAAGGATTGACCCCTTTAAATCCAGACTGAGGGAACACCTTCTAGCCTCCAACCTATGTGACTGCCCATGACACCCCCGTGTGTGATGATCTCTCTCTCCCTAATCTAATTTCCTCTGGTCCCATTATCCAAATTGGACCAATGACCATCAGCCTACTACAGAGACTCCTGCAACTTTATGGCTGTGCTAAAGTACTGAATCCACTGCTACCATTAAATGAAAACCACTTACTGAACTACTATGTAATCTAATGCCTGTCGTGTAATGTAATTGTTTCATAATCTGTAACTAATGTTGTCCCTGTACCTTCATGTATGAAGTGGAACCTTTGTAAATGAGTCTTGGACTCAAAGGTCTTTCTGATTATCTCAATAAATAAATAAAAATAAATAAATAAACTGTAACAAACAAACCGAAATCTTCAAATCGAGCATCACTTTCCCTTCCCCCCACTCCATGTCACACACACACACACACACACACACACACACACACACACACACACGTAAATATCATCCCCCACAAAGCAGAAAAAAAATTCTTGCGCTTCAGCTCTCACCCACCATCCACAATAACGCAACTTGATCAATGCTTGTAAAAGTATTCTTACCACGTTCATCTGTTGTCAAAAAATACTGAAAATGTCTCCAACAGTTCAAATGTTATAGCCATATTCCGAACAGCACACCTCGTGTGTGGCCATCCTCCTCTGAACGCTATGCCACTCCCTGTCCCATAATGCAGCTGGTAAACTCAGCTCTCCCCTTAGAAAAAAAAAAACAGACGTTAATGTTTTTTTTTCCATTTTTTTTTGTAACAGGAGTGAAGACTGTCCTAACAATCAAGGAAACACAGAAAATAACCATATGAATGCCTCTGCCACAGCACGATTGATCTCTGTAGGAACACTGAATGGGACTGTCAATATTAATGTGTACAATTCTGCAAAGTGAAAAATGAGATAAAAACAGGAGTATAGCAAATATTGCTAAGCTCAATGTAACAAAAGTGGCTACAGAAAAGTCAATGTAAGCAATATACAAGCATTTGTCAATGCCGAACGTTCGCTTGCAGGTATTTGCAGTGGTATTTGGCACTTGGACATGGCTTAAAAAAATCAGTGACAAAGAAGTACAAGCATTTGTCAATGCCGAATGTTGCTTGCTTCTATGTGCTGTTTAGGTATTTGGAAGTCATTGGAGTGCAAATATTGAAAATTCGCGAACTTACGAGCGTGCGTAGGAACTGCCAACGCACGCTTGTAAAACAGTCATTTGTAGGAATTTTTTCACCAAATTTTCAACATAGACATTTTAAGACCTCTGCTAATGAACAGTGTCACTGTGATTTTCTTAATGTGTCCCATACATTGATTTCGCACACCGACTGCGCTATTGTGCACTACATGGGCGGAAACACATTTTGGGCATGATGTGAAACATGACAGCTGTAGTGCTCATAAGGAGGTGTGGTAAAATGGCAATGTTGAAAATCTGAGGTGAAAATATTAAAAATTCACAAACTTACTAGCGTGCGTAGGAACTGCGCAACGCACGCTTGTTAAACAGTCATTTTTAGGAATCTTTTCACCAAATTTTCAACATAGCCATTTTAAGACCTCTGCTAATGAACAGTGTCACTGTGATTTTCTTAATGTGTCCCATACATTGATTTCGACACGACTCGCCATTGTATGCGCTACATGGGCGGAAACACATTTTGAGCGAGATGTGAAAATGACAGCTGTACTACTCATAAGAAGGTGTGGTAAAATGGCAATGTTGAAAATCTGGAGTGAAAATGTTGAAAATTCGCAAACTTGAGCCTGCGTAGGAACTATAGCACTTGCGCTCGCATGGTCATTTAGGAATTTTTCCACCAAATTTTCAAAACAGGCTTTTGAGGCCCACCTTATGAACGCTGGCACTGTCGTTTCATTAATCAGGCCCAAAAGGTGATTTCGCTCAGTGACTCCGAAATCACCCTTCGGGCCCGAATAACGCCATGATAGTGACAGAATTCATGAGAAGGGGGTCCCAAAAACCCCATGTTGAAAATTTGGTGCAAAAATTCAAAACAATGCCTGAGATATGCAACAAAGTTGAAAAAATCCATCTAGCCCATTATACAGCTTACCGGCATTTCCTCAGTTCGCGGTCGGCTTTGAAGAGTGCAGACGTGTTCCCGGTCCAGCGATGATCATCAGCGCCCGAGCTCCAGAGTAAGTATGGGGTGAGGGGTGTGGGGAGGTAGGGTGCGCTGTGGGTAGGTGCGGGTTGTGGGAGGGTGGGGGAGACAGCGATGGAATGTTTTCTTTTACAGGTTTTTTTCACTCCAGGCGACATGGGACGTTTGCCACGCTGGGGTGGGCTCCCAAGCGTGGCAGCAAAAGCTGTTGGGGAGGTGGAGCCGATGGGGATTGGGCACCCCCGTCGGCAGATGACGCAGGACATTTGCCACGCTGGGGTGGGCTCCCAGCGTGGCACCAAAGATTTGGGGAAGGCGTGATGCGCTGCCAGCACACAGCAGTGGTTTTCTTTGAAGAGAAGACCACCGCTGTCATACACAGCACCGTATCGATTGGTGCAGGACTGCCATGCCTGCTCAATGGAGCAGGGGATTGCATAGGACAGGCACACCTCCAAAGTGTCCCATTCTCCTAAGACGTTCCTTGCGCATGCACGCAAGCAAACGTAAAAATGATGCAGTAAACGTTTTGAAGGGACTGTTTTTTTCCTTTTTATGTCTAAATTATTTGTAATAATGTTATAACTTCAGATTTATTTTTCTTCTCTGTATTTCTTAATTATTTAAGTCTGGTAGGATTTATCCATTTTACAATCACTGTTACGCACTCCAGGGTGTGCACTGTGGTGGGATAATGGCACACCAAGGGTGGTGGAAGCCTTCAACCCACCCTAAGTGTGCTGTTATCACACCACAGCGCATACTGTGTTGTGCCTTATTGCTTAAACACAGACACACACACACACACACACACGCAGACACAGACACACACACACACACACACACACACACACACAGACACATACACACTATCAATTTTGTTGGAGTGTCATGTTGTACAAGACTTGAGATTTTGGTCCCTTTTGCTACTACTGTACAGCCCCCAGATGACAGAATTTTTACGTCTACCACATGTGTCCCATTTCGACCAACTTTGGGAACATTTTGTTTCATTTGGCCATAAACATCAGGTGCCATTGCCAATAGGGGTGGGTCTTTTAAAATTCTCTTCACGTGTGAACAAAGAATTGACTGTGGACGTTCTGCAGACAGTGGCCAAAGAGCTTAGAGACTGGCAGGCCTTCCATTGGGTTGCCTTGAATATCTACTCCAGACTCAGCAGAATTAAGGAGGTTTTGGTGAGAAAGGAGTTTCCATTTCTATAATCCACTAGATGGCAGCAGAGTAACATATTATTCAGCATCACACAGCATTCTGTATACAGCAGCACTAAGGCACTGAAAAATAGATACACACAGACCTAATATAATGCATTTTATTGCAGTTAACACACTTCCTACTATAAAAACTGTACATGAAAGTATTTTCTAATATACTAACTAAAAAGCAACAGTCTGAAACAAAATGGGTAAATTAAGGAAGGAGTAAGGCTAGAGAGAATAGTTGTTTTTTTATTTATTAAAATTGCACTTTTACCACCACGAGGAATAAGTCACAGTATGCAAACTGCCTGCAGCCCTTGCGGTGGCAGAAGATTTAATTCACAGAGTTTGGGTTCAAGACTAGTTTGGATCCCACAATTCAGAAAGATGAGTTAGAGTGTTATCCGGAAGGGTAATTTTTACGGCTGCATGCAGTCATTTTGGGATCACATCACTGTAGAAGAGAAGCAGATATGATCGCTGTGTTCTCCTGCAGCGAAGCACTCTCTCATCCACAGCACTGCTGTCCCGGCTGTCTTTCCTCTGCAGACGCAGCTCCCCTCCACTGCAGTCGCCCCCCTCATGCACTACTTTCTGCAACTACAGAAGTGACATGGTGGCTATGACTCAAACTGTGCATGCATGAGTGTTGCGCATGTGCAGACTTGTCAGAGACACCATCTTGTGGATGGCAGGCAGCTGGCAAGCTCCAGAACTTTTACTCGCTCTCGCCGCACAATTGCTCTGGGCAGTTATTATAGCCATAAAGCACTAGCTTGGGTGGATGCCAAAATAAGTGACTGCCACGACCCTAACCTGTACAGGGGGGCACAGGACCATCACCTACCATACCTCACACACTGCCCTACTCCCTTAATCCTGCTCACACTGATTACCAAGCACGGATTTACTCACAAGGGGGCCTGCTATCTAATTTTCTCCAGTCCGACAGGTGATCAATCTAAATGATCTTACCGTACCCGGCAGGGGGTCCTCTGCCTCATCCTACTATTACTGATATTGAGGGCTGGTGATATCCACCCCAACCCTGGGCCTCCACCCTCTAACTCCACACTGGGATCCTCCGGGTACCCCACATGGTGTCACACCAAAGGCCTAAGGGTGGCCCACATGAACATCTGCAGCCTCCGACCTAAGATGCCGGAGGTGCAATCATGGGTAGACACTTACAAACCCGACATACTAGCCATCTCCGAAACATGGTTGAAGCCTCACATACTCCCTCATGAAGTGGAACTAGACCATTACAACTCCTTCTGAAAGGATAGAATAGGGAAAAAAGGTGGGGCAGTTCTCATATACATGACCTCCTCCGTGGTAGCTTCCTTGTCCCCTGTTGATATGCTAAACACAACTGGACTTGAATCCATATTCATCCAACTCATCCTGGGTGGTGCTAAGCACCTTACTATAGGATGTATCTACAACCCCCCCACGGAGGGTACTGCTGCACTTCAAACCCTCGTCAGCCCAATAGCACGGGCTTGACTCACGGAGTTGCTGGTACTGGGGGACTTCAACTTAGAGTGGGAACCCGCTTCTGAGCAAAAATACAAGGCAATACTCCTAGACACTAATCTGACCCAGGTCATCACTGAGGTCACAAGGTATAACCAAAAAACAGGGAACCACTCTATCCTGGATTGGATACTTACCTCCAAACCCACCAACATACAAGTGGCGGGTGCAATGTCGAATGCCCTAAGAGATCACTCACCCACCTTCTGCATATGGAAAAAATGACCTACAAGGATCCCACCCAAGCTCATAGTGGCCAGGGACTTCTCTGGTTTTAAGGCGGAGGCATTCCAGAGAACCCTAAGAAACATAGACTGGTCACCGGTGAGACACCTAGGGAGCACGGATGAGGCAGCACAGTTTTTCCAGAGCACGCTCTCAACAGTGGCTAACATATGCCCCAATTAGATTGTAGATTTGCAGCCAAGGGCCTCTGCCACAAATGGATATCATGAGCTGAAGGCACTGATGATAACCCAGGACAAGGCCTGGAAAAAGGCAAGGAGTTCCGCAACCCCCGCAGACTACTCTGCCTATAGATCTCTGCGGAATCAGTGCCAAAAAAGCTCCAAGAATGCCAAAAGGGACTACATAAAATCCCTGCACAGGCAAACACTAACTGATCGAAAGTCTGGGCAAACATCAACTCCCTGATAAAAGGTGCTAAACCGGGCCAGCAGGGTAGCATAACCTATAACGGCACCACTCTCATGGATGGAGAGGAGGTCGCTACAGCCTTCAACTGCCTTTTCACAGGCCTGGGGGTGCTCAGACCCAACCCTACACATGGCTCGCAGAGCCCAATGGTCACTGAAGCCAGGGACTCTCCAATCACCAATTTTCATCTGCGGATAGTGTGAACCAAAGAGGTGTTAACCCTCCTACAATCCTTAAAACCCAGCGGATTACCAGGACCCGACGGACTGGATCCTAGGCTGCTAAGGGCTGCTGCCCCAGCCATTGCACTGCCTATAACGCAGTTAATAAACAGATCCCTGCAGGAAGGTACTGTCCCACTAATATGGAAGCGGGCTCATGTAGTCCCAATCCACAAGGGCGGAGCAAGGGAACCTATAGGCAACTATAGGCCCATCTCCATCCTCTGCCATTTGGCTAAGATCCAGGAGCGGCTAGTTTATGGCCAACTTAGAGACTACCTGGAAGCCAACAGGCTACTGGCCCCCACACAACATGGCTTTAGACCAAAGCACGAGACTGATACTGCCCTCATCAAATTCACCTCTGATGTCCTGACAGCTTGTGACAAGGGTACCCCCACTGGGGCCGTGTTCGTGGACCTCTCTAAGGCCTTCAACCTGGTGGATCACTCACTCTTACTAACCAAGCTTAGCCACCTGGGGCTGGATCAGCACTCCCTCAACTGGTTCTGCAATTACCTCACTGACCGCACTCAACAGGTCAAGTGGAAAGGGGTCACCTCCCAACCCCGACCTTTAACTGAGGGGGTCCCACAGGGCTCAATCTTAGTCCCGCTCATGTTCTTCCTATTCACAAATGACCTCTATGGACCTTGTGGGGGCAGCTCCATAGTACAGTATGCAGACGATGCAGTGCAGTACAGAACGGGGGACCAACCATCCGATCTAGGACCCCGGCTCCAAAACGACTTCACCAAGGCTGAGACTTGGCAAATTGAGAACTGCCTGGTCCTTAACCCCACCAAGACTAAGGCTATACTGTTCGGGCCAAAATCACTGGGCCTCTCCAGGGAACATCTTCTACCACTCTCTAGCTTGTCCGGCTCCAAAATAGAGGTGGTACAATCACTCACATACCTTGGCCTCACACTAGATCAGGGACTCACCCTAAAGCCACATGTGAACACCGTAACGAAAAACATCCACCAGAAACTGGGCCTTCTTTATCTCCTAAGCCACAACATGATACCAGAGACTAGACTGGCCATCTCATAAAGCATCCTTCTCCCATCCTTAACCTATGCCGCCCCCATCGTACTCGGCATCGCTAAAATGGACTACAGTAGACTTACGACCCTATGCCATAAAATAGCCTGCTTTGCTTCTAATTCCTACCCTAGGACACACCATTGTGAAGCAGTCACAGCACTCAACTGGCCATCCCTATACAATAGGCTCCAGCACCCCCCAGGTAAGCTGGACATATAAGCTCCTAGATGCACATCCTCCGGCAGAGCTAAATGGACTACTTACACCCAAAAGCCATGAGCAGCTGCCTCCTCAAAAAAAAAAACTCTGAAATCCCCCTGACCTGTACAGTAGCAGGGAGTAAATCCTTTACTCACCTAGCTCCGGACTCATGGAACAATCTCCCCAGCCATCTCCAGGAGGCACCATCAATATCCCTCTTTCAAAGGGGGCTGCATGCTCACCTTATCAAACCAAGCCCATGCTACTGCTCAAATTGCTAAGATAGCGGCACCTCATGTTAACTCGAACCAACGTGACACTGCTCCTCTACAGTGGTAATGACCCATGACTGCACAAGCAGGCACCCCACCCCATAGGCATTCGAAGCGCTTATCACCCTCACTCCCATCTGTCGTCACTGCTGTGCTCTAGGCTGAAAGGTATTTGCTGCCCTCTTCTATAGAATAAGCAAACTGAACACATAACCCCATATTATCTGTACCACTCTGCCATACTGTACTCAGCTGTGTAACATACCTCCGGCATAACATGTACTGTTCAGTATTGCTGTATTAGATGTGCTACTGTATCAGATGCACTGCACTGTACTAATAATGCACCACCTAATATCACGTACCTCCTGCCCTGTTACACAAAAACTGGAAAATTGTATACTGTCCTAATTAACCCTGTACTATATGTCTGACACTGTGAAATCTGTCTGTATGTTCAAACCATATGTAACAAACCCTGGGTCGCCCCTGAAAAAGGGACCTTCGGGGCCCAGTGGGCTCACCCGGTTAACAAAATTTAGTAAATAAATAAATACCTACAGTTTGTTTTTCAGCTACGGTAACAAGTCATTCACCTTTGTAATGCCTACACTGTGTCCCCATCACATGATCTGGGAGATGACAGGATCTGTGCAAGATATGGCTGATTTCACTGCAGCTTCACTCCCATATCACAAGCAACAGTGTCACGATACGCAGAGAGGGAAGCAGGAAGAAGAAGCACTGAAGTCCAAGAGCAGCAGCTGAGAGAGAGATCAGGAGTGGGGCATCAGGCTGTTCTTCTTGTTGGTCGTGACCGAGGCGTCATGGATGGTAAGGGTCAGAGGAGGCGATGCCTTAGGGACAGGGAGAGGTGAGGCGTTTGACATGTGTCTGCCCAAAGGGCACTTTGGTCAGGGTCCCAGAATTGTTACCCACCCTCCCCACAAAGCATTGTTGTCAGAGGGACTGTGTGTTTACCTAGAATAGGGACACCCCTAAACAATCACTGTTTAAAATAAATGGAAGAACTGTTTTTTATATATTTTGCTTTTTTCATCCCCCTACCCCAGTCCCCATTTGGCTGATGACCTCCAAGCACCAAAGGAGTCATGGGGCGTACCTCTCAGCCTAGTGCCACTGAAATATGGGAGCCTGAAATGTGGAGGAGATACAAGTTCTGAACACTGTGAAGACCTTCTCTGTGTGGGCAGTACCTTTTCCATGAGAGTTGAATAAGGGAAATGGAGCAATTCTGGGGGGTAAAATGAGAGATGTTGTTAGAGGGTCTAGGTAAAATCCAAACCACTGGATTGGACCTAAAATGCTTAAAACAGGACCAGCTGGATCAGGTGCAAATTGTGCAGTCAGTTTTTTTACCATTTTGTTCCCTCCATTCCGTATTTCAAATATGGTGATAGTATGAGTAACATGGGAGATATTATAGAGCTCTTCAGGTTCCTGAAAGGAATGAACAAGGTAAACTGCGAGGAACTATTTAACATGACTGGATGACCTAGAATACGGGGGCATAACTGGAAACTATTGGGGGGGGGTGTTCAAGAGGGAAGTGAGGAAGTTTTATTTTATAGAAAGGGTGGTGGAGCCATGGAACAATCTGCCGGCTGATATGGTGGGCACCAAAACTGGCAATGATTTCACATACAACTGGGACAGGGTGAATGGTTTAGTGGTTGCTGAAGGTGGTGGCAGTAACGCAAGGAGCATGGGGGTGATCTGTGTGGGTTACAACCCTGTATGGACAATAGTTCTGGGGTTTGTTAGGGTTTCATGAGTAGACTGCACATACCAATGGTATTTTTCTGCCATTATTGTCTATATTTCTAAATGCAGGCCGCCAGACCAGACCTTTTACCGTTTTGATCTGGTCTGAGTTAGCGATCCGGATTTTACCCATATCCATCACTAGGGATCCAGCTTAACTTTTATGGCTGCATGGGCGGAGCCATGCAGTCATTCTGGGATCACATCACTGTAGGAGAGATGTGGAAACAATCGCTGTCTTCTCCTACAGTGATGCGATCTCTTGTCCACAGCACTGCAGTCCCTGCTGTCTTTCCTCACGGGCACAGCTCCCCACATGCTACTTTCCACAACTGTGGAAGTGACACGGCTGCTCTGACTCAAACTGTGCATGTGCAAGTGTCACGCATGCGCAGACTTGTCGGAGCTGCCATATTGTGGATGGCAGGGGGCTGGCAAACTCTGGTGCGGCAAGAGCTCAGAACTTTTACTCGCTCTCGTAGCACAATTGCTCTGGGCAGCTGTATGGGCTCTGAACAGAGTGAAATGCCACATGTCATTTTATTGGCGTCTTGCCGCTATACCATGTTACAAATGGGAGGATTTAAAGCCGCAGTATTTGTTAGTCATACAATGTAATATTTTTACAGCAATGTAGAGATTACTGGATAAGTGACCATCCACAACATGGTTGTGTTTCCATTGAGGATGTTGACATCATAGGGACCTCGAGAGCTAAGCTCGAGAGGTCTCTATGATGACATCAACTGACAAGATGGAAACACAGCCTTAGTTTTGGATGTTCACCCATCCACCGTTTTATATATAGCATATGGTTCCACGAAATGCATTAAGTTTAATTCCATAAATAAATAAGTTGAGATAGGTACAAGTATAGGAGCACTGGGTGAGCATTAGGGCTGATGACCCCAAGGTACACCCCGACACCTATTGGAGTGTGCAGGGTGGGGGTGGCGTGTAAGGGTTGGAAACTTTAACATCCTATTTCCCTCCTTTTTATGGTTTGATATCAACCCTAACTGACACATTAATGTAGTTTTTTGCAAAGAATGTCCTTACTTTTTAAGATAGTGAAATCATAGCCATATTTGCCTGTGGGAGGGCCCTGCACTCCCACCAATCTGTAATTTTTGAGATCAGAGTAATCGTATCCTTATTTGCCTGTGGGAGCATAGGGAGGCCCTGTGCTCCCATTCCTTCATAGATGTGTACAGTATATGTATGTCGCTGTGGAAGGACCCTGTGCTTCCATTTATAAAACAACAGTGGTCAATTTGCCCGCATAGTCATTTTATCATTATTACCCCACCTCATGCACCTGGTGCAGAGAATTTTCGAATCCCCGCCAAACCGTAATTCCATGCAACTGCAACGTCATTCCGTGCCACAGGTGCAAAAACACATTTTCACTAGGATTTGAAAAATGACAGCTGTGCCATACATTAGGTGGGGTAATAAGAAGTCTATGTTGAACATTTGGGGTCAAAGTCTTTTAAATTTCCAAAGTTATGAGCGTGTGTACTGAAATTGCAACGAATGGTCATAACTTTGCCATGTTTACATATTTTGACCCCGAATGTTCAACATAGCCTTCTTATGACACCTCCTTATGAATAATATGACTGTTATTATGCAAATCCCACCTGAAAAGTGAATTCGCTAAGCGACAATGAAATCACCTTCCGGGCAGGAGTTGCATAACAGCAGTTATATTGTTCATGAGGTGTAGTCCCCAAAAGGCTATGCTGAAAATTTAGGGTCAAAATGTTCAAAAAATGGCTGAGTTATGTACCAAAGTTGAACCCCCTGTTGAAATACATTGAACCACATCTACCTTAGTTTCTCATATTGTAGTTGCTTGTTCCAGCAGCTAGACATGTCTTCGATCGGAGAGTGGATCTCAAACCTGGGACCTGTTCGGGTGAGTGAGGGTGTGTGGGGATATACTGGGGGGTGGGCGGTGGAGGTGCTGAGTGGGAGGTGGGGAGGATGATCTGCGAGGGACTATTTTCTTTTTTGACAGGTTTAAAAAAAACACTGAGGGACCGTTTTCTTTATTTCAGAGTTGCACCTGAAATTGGAAGGTGGGGGGTGCCACTAGATACCAGGGAGCAAACGAAAAATAATTGGGACGGTGATCGGAGAGTGTCAAGGTGCCACTAGATACCAGGAAACAAATTTTAAATAATGGCTATAGCGATTGCCAGGTGAGGGGGTGCCACTAGACACCAGAGAAGATATTGTAGTCATAGTGGAGGTATAAATGAGTATTATGAGCTGTGAAATGGATGCTTGGGAATTCATTAACACCCTTGCAGCAGGGCAGAGTAGTACCCTCATAGCAGACCTACAGATTCAATGCTAAGAAGTGCAAGGTAATACACCTGGGAAACAAAAACCCAGGGGAAGAGTACACAATGGGGGGTGAGATACTAACAACAACAAAAATGGAAAGGGACCTGGGGGTAGTCATATCAGATGACCTAAAGGTGGGCAAGCAATGTGAGAGGGCAGCAAGGAGGGCTGAGGGATACTGGGATGCATAGGGAGAGGCATCACCAGTAGAAAACAGGAAGTTATTATCCCTCTGTACAGACAGCTGGTGAGACCCCATCTGGAGTACTGTGTGCAGTTCTGGAGACCCAGTCTCCACAAAGACATAGACAGGATGGAAGCTGTCCAGAGGAGGGCAACTAAAATGGTGCAGGGTCTGCACCGGAAGACATATGAAGAGAGACTAAAGGAGCTTAATATGTATAGCCTCAAGGAAAGGAGGGAGGGGAGGGACATGATAGAAACTTTCAAGTACCTCAAGGGAATCAACAAAGTCCAAGAGGGTAGCATCTTTCAAAAAAAGAGGTGTGCAAGAACAAGGGGGCACAATTTGAAGATGGGGGCAGCTCAGAGGTAATTTAAGGAAGTATTTTTTCACAGAGAGGGTTGTGGATGCATGGAACGGCCTTCCGGAGGAGGTTGTGGAGTCAAAAACAGTGGTGGAATTCAAGCATGCATGGGACAGTCATAAGGCAATTCTAGGGGGTGGGGATAGGAAGAAGTAGGCTGCTGGTTAACTAGGATCTGCAGCTTATCCATTAGGTAGGGAATTGGGCAGACTGGGTGGGCCAAGCGGTCCTTATCAGCTGTCAAATTCTATGTTTCTATGTTTTTATAGAGAGTTAAATTCAAGTTTTCTTTTTGTGCACTGCTGTTTTAGTTTATTAAATTTAATGCTATGGGAAACAGGGCACCACTACCTCAGCAGAAGTGAACAGAAGCCCTTTATGGTCAGTTATGGCTCACGACACGTCTCTCTTTATAGCCCAAGTCACCATGTCAGGAAAAGTAAAAAAAAAAAAAGCAGAAGCCTTTGGGTGTTTTCAGTTACGGATTATGGAATGTCTCTCTCTCTCTCTAGAGCCCGAGTCAGCATGTCGGGAAAGGTAAAAAAGCAGAAGCCTTTAGCCTGAGTCAGCGTGTCAGGTAAAGTTAAAAAACAGAAGCCTTTGGCTGTTGTTAGTTGCTGTGCCTCTCCAACCCTGTGTCGGTGTGGTACATCCAAACGTAAGTTCATTTATGTGAAAATGTTACTTTGGGTAAGCAGGCGAATAGCAAAATGCAGCACTGTAAGTGAATCGGGTAGATGGGTGGGTAGCAAAATAAGTAAATACAATACAGTGCTGGTTCATTTTATTAAATGTGATTACATTTATTAATAAGTGACTCGGAGTTGAAGTTTCATGGGCTATACACCAGTGACTGCAAGTTCACCATGCAGCATCATACTATATTAACCAAAACCTGCTACAGTACTAACCAAAACCTGCAGCAGTGCTAACCAAAACCTGCTGTAGTTAAAAAAAGCTGATTTGGATATCTCGGACAGCCACTTATAATGGACAAAAGTGCTCAACACAGACTAGTCTGTTACAAGTGGCTTGCACTGTAACGGGAATGGCAAGGGGTGCCACTAAACACCAGGAAAAATAATAATAACGTGGAGGGTGATCGGAGGGTGGGGGTACCTCTAGACACAAGTGAAAAACATTACAGTATGGGGGATGGCAATTAGAAACATAATAAAGGATTCTCAGGTCATGAAAAAGGATCCTTTTTCATGACTCGTGATACAAAAAAGGATTCCTTTTTCGCATCACAC
Source organism: Neoceratodus forsteri (assembly GCA_016271365.2). Classification (NCBI taxonomy): domain Eukaryota; kingdom Metazoa; phylum Chordata; order Ceratodontiformes; family Ceratodontidae; genus Neoceratodus; species Neoceratodus forsteri. The sequence continues at coordinate 1,318,197,011 of CM057454.1, forward strand.
GGTCACGAAAAAAAGATTCATAAAAGTTAAAAAAAAATGTCCTTGGCATATCTGCAACTGTGAAGTGCAGAGTACACTTAAGGGGGTCCTGATCAGCAGCTAGGTGTGTTCGTCTCTCTGCAGGATGTCATGTTAAGAAAAAACAGAAACAAGATGGCGGCAAACAAAAAAGGAACTTTCCCATACGAAACAGGTTTCCATTTTCATTTTATACAGCTATATTTTGGTGCATGCTCAGAAACAATTTTTTTTTCAAATTTTAAAAATGCAATAATTTACTAATGGCTTATTATGTTTTCAGTAGACTAGCAAAAGGCACATCTTTGGGCTAGTCGCTTTCTGCCCTGAAAATTTCAGACCAAGATTCCAAACCGTCTCGGCTGTAGGCAAGTTCAAAGAAAAATCCCAGCAAAGTCACTAAGCAAAAAAAGCTTTTTTTCACCTCTCTGGAACTCAGAAACTGCACATCTGACTGGAATGTAACTTGCCACATCCAGAGATCTATCCTTGTTGACAATGCATGCAAATGTATATGCAAATCCATTGAACGGTTGCAAATTTATTACAACCAGCCTGTCTTGTCACAGTGGAGGTCTTCTGTTTCTGCCCCCATCTTACTCTGCCCTGGAACTCCTTCTGGTCCCCCAAGGCTAACTACTGATCCTCATTCTATCTGAGCTCACTTGAAATGCCATTCTCCACAGAGACGTGGCTCCCCCCCCCCCCAAGCAGAAAAGGTGTTTGGGTATTTATCTCTGAACATCTTGTTGTCTCATCAGGAGGCAACCTTTACCTGGCCAGTTGGTGGATACAGTGTTGCCAGAAGCCTTTCATCGTTGGGCGCAGGACACTGCTTTTTCCATGTTCTCTGCCTAACGCCACAAACGCTGAATGTGCAAGGGCTGAAAGGGCATATGCACCCAAGCATGGTATCATCTGCAGCCAGTGTGACTCCTCCCACCCTGGTCACACCGCTCCCTCCCATCCCCTGCATCCATGGGGTAGTATGATAGTAGCAAACAGGACTCTGCCTCCCTGGGGAAGGAGATGATCCACTGGGGTGCTCAATCCCTTCCCCCAACAGTCCCCAATGAGCCAGGCTCATTCTCAAATGCAGGTCTCTGGTGTCGCAAGCAGTAGTGCTACCTCTGCACTGACTTTCATCCTGCCTGCATCTTGTTTTGTTTATGAGGTTCTACAGTGATGGTGTAGCCCTGCTGCTGTCTGTTTTAGTTAGTTACTTATTCATTTATTTTAAGAATTAGGGCCATAGAAACATAGAAACATAGAATTTGCCTGTCACAGGAGGTGGTGGAAGCGAGGACAGCGGAGGGATTTAAACATGGGACAGGCATAAGGGAACCTTAAAGGTAGGAAGGGGAAGTGAAAAGCCATTGACCTGGTAGGGTCATACTAGGCCACATACAAGTGTAGAGCTTACAGGCACACTGGATGGGCCTAGCAGTCTTTCTCTGCTGACAATTACCATGTTACTATGGTACTATGTCAGGTGCTGACCAAATATATCCCTATATCTCCAGAACTTCTAATTCATGGTTTGCCAGAACAGGCCCAACACCTGCCAACTAACTTGCCACACTGCGTGCTAGCGGTATCAATCAAAGCAAACATTTAGTAGTATAGAAATACCCTCTGTGAACGAACTCCGTAATAGACTAGAACTTATGTCAAAATATGAGCGGCTATCACATCTGAATGATTATACACTGGCAAAATACTGTTTGGTTGGAGGTCCTTTCCTCCATTATGTAGGCATATCAGATGTGGGGAATATAACTCCCCGATCACCAACAAACCAAGGCTTTGGTTGAAACACATGTGTGATAACTCAAATCTCTTATCTCCTTGGCCTATGGTACCCTAAGAATTTGAGCTGATTTAAGGGCTCTCATCCTCAATAACAATATCCTTTGGTTGTGCATCCTTGGATGAGCCAGAAACTTGGAGTGCTGTATAATATAGTCAAAATAAATCCTTTATAGAATGTTATTAGGATGGATTATTAGTCAGGGGTTTAAAGGAGATATAGATTTAGGAGGCGATCTTGGCAGTGGTCAGACCCCCCCTTCCCCACCGAGTGTCAAATTTCAACCAACTGTGGTAACATTTTGCTACATTTGACCATAGAACAGCTAGCATCATTGCCAATAGGGGTGGTGGGGTGGGGGTGGGGGGAATCTTATAAAATTGTCTTCACATGTGAAAAAACAATTGGTTGTAAAAGTTCTACAGACAGTGGCCGAGGAGCTTAGAGACTGGCTGGCCATCCACTAGGCCGCCTTTGAACGTCCACTCCAGCACTCCAGAGTCAGCAGAATTAAGGAGGTTTGGTAAGAAATGAGTTTCCATTTCTGTAGTCCACTAGATGTCAGCAGAGTGACATATTATTAGCATCATATAACATTCTGTATACAAGGGCACACTTACACCAACAGATACACACAAACCTGCATATTCAATATTGTGTGCCATTTTAATGTAGTTAACACATTTCCTACTATCAGAAAAGCATACCCGAAAGCATTTTCTAAATGAAGAAGTAAAATGCAACAGTCTGAAACACAATGGGTAAACTAAAGGAAGGATTAAAGCTAAAGAGAACATTTTTTTTATTTATTTATGAGAAATTACATTTTTACCACCACCAGGAATAAGTCACAGTATGCAAGCCATCTGTAGACCCTGCGGTGGCAGAAAATTTTATTCACAGAATTTGGGTTCAAAACTAGTTTGGTTCCAATAGTTCGGACAGATGAGTTATAGAGTGCTGTTCAGTAGGGTCATTTTTACGTCTGTGGGCGGATCCTACAGTCATTTTGTGTCAGCTCCTAAAACAGCCGATCGTGGCACACTTCTATTGGACTTTTGGAAGTATCCTTCAGAAAGCCCAACAGAGCTTTGAACACTCCGCCACAATCGATCGTTACAGAGTAACAGCCAAAACAGACACACTATTTCCGTATTCTGGGACAGGAACTGCCCATACGTGCCTCACGCGCATGCGCAGTTCCGCCAGTGCAGCCATATTCGGAATGGCAGAATGCCATCCACTGCAACTACGCATGCGTGTGTGGCTCACATGTGCAGCTGCATCGCTGCAGCTATATTGCGGATGGTACCGGTGGCACTTAGCCGACACTCACGCACACGCGGCGCCAGGCCAACTTCAGAGAGGCTCACCACTGCCATATCGGGCTCTGGCTAGAACTTATTGTTTTACAATTTCTTTGTTCAAAACAGAACGAAAGAAATGCAACATATCATTTCATTGATGTGCCGCCACTATACCATGTTATAAATGGGAGGAATTAAAGCAGAAGTAAATGTTAGTCACTATGTAGTTTTTTTACAGGATTGCAGAGATTACTAGATGGGCAACCAGCACAATCAGACTGTGCTGACACACTGGAGTTTTTTTCCCTCTAATTTCCGTTTCTGTCCCTGTCTTACTCTGCCCCCAAACTCGCTGTGATCCCCAATACTGAGCACTGATCCTCATCCTAACTGAGATCACTTGAAGTGCCATCCTAAACACAGCTATGGCTTGCCCGCCTAGTAGGGATGTGATATAAGGGGATTTACTCCTGCCAAATGTCTTCTTGTCTTGCAAGGAGGCAACCTCTTCCTAGCCAGGTAGGTGGATACCATGGTGCTGGCAGTCTTTCATCATTGGGCACAGGGCACTACTGTGTCCGCTTTCATTTCCCAACACCCACGGGAGCTACACTTGCAAGGGCTGCATGGACCTACGCACGCAAGTGTGATATCATTCGCAGCCAGTGCAGCTCCTCCCACCCCTGGTCATACTGTTCCCTACCATCCCCTGCATCTAGGGGGCAGTGTGGTAGTAGCAGACAGGACCCCCCCAGGGAAGGAGAGCATCTTCTAGGAGACTCAGTCCCCCTCTCTCTGCTGATCCCCGACAACTAGGGCTTGTTCCCGAACCCGGGTCATGGGTGTCACAAGCAGTAGCACTACCACTGCACCAGTGGGTTGGTTTTGCCACAGCCGAGTTCTGATTACATCAGACTTTGAGTGCGAAGCTCAAGAAGTCATATATAATCCGAACTCTGATGTGGCAGCACAAGCTGGTTACGCATGAGGCTGCCCAGCTGGTATTTTATGTAGTGTACAGTTTTTTTTGTTTTGTTTGTTTTCTATTTTTCTTTTTTTTTCTTAGGAATTAGGGCCCTGCCCACAGGGAAGACAGGACACTTCTGTGTGACCGCAAATAACAGATAATTGTTCATTTATTGCACATATTGCACCTTGTTATATTATCTATCCCCCCCCACTCCCCCAGGATGCATCTAGAAACAAGCTGTTAAGAGCGTAGTATATCTTTCCTGGTAAAATGTCTAAAATAAAAGGAAACAAAATAAAGAGTTAATTGCAAGGCAAATTTTATTTTAAGATGCTAAATCCCTGGGGCTCTGGGTGCCGTACACAAGAAGAACAACCAAAGAATGAATAAAAACAACACACCAATGAATAAAACAGTATCAAACAGAAAATTGTGATAGAATAAAATCAGAAAGATAAATAGATAAATAAATAGGTAGCCTGGGACAGAAGCTGTTTCACAGTATGTCAGTACCAAGGCTGTATTTAAAATACCAGGGTCCGGGAAAGTTTGAATAAACAAGAAGGCCTTGAGGTGGGCCTTGAATGCCTGTATTGAAGGGGCCACCCTTACAGCTGGAGGTAGTGAATTCCACAGGATGGGGCCGGTGACACTATAAGCTCTGTCTCCGGTCATTTTTAACCTCGTCCTGGGAATCGCAAGGAGGACCCTAGAGGAGGAACAGAGGGAACGGACTGAGGCAGCAGGTGTAAGAAGGTCCACCAGGTAAACAGGGCCCAGGCCGTGTAGGGCCTTAAAGGTGAGCAAGCCCACCTTAAAGAGTACTCTCCACCTGACTGGCAGCCAGTGCAGTTCAAGCAGCACCGGGGTGATGTGACAATATTTAGGCTGCCCCGTCAACAACCTGGTGGCTGCTTTCTGCACCAACTGTAGCCAGAGGAGGTTACCTCCTGAGACCTTGAGGTAAAGCGCATTACAGTAGTCAAGCCTCAATATCACGAAGGCATGCGTCAATGTTGGGAGTTCCAGGGGCAGAACTAGGAGCTTGATCCTGGCTATATTCCTCAGATGATAGAAACTGGTATGGACAACGGACAATACCTGAGATTCAAATGTCAGTCCACTGTCTAGGATAACGCCCAGGCCGTGCACCCTACAGAAGGCCATCAATGGCATAGAACCCAGGAAAAGTTCTGTCTCTGCACCAGGGGGCCATCCTATCACACCCTCTGTTCGACTCCACTACCAGTACCTCTGTCTTATCGGGGTCAGTGGCAGCCAGCTAGAGGCCATCCAGTCATTGATCTTAGCAAGGCAGTTATTTAGCACATTTACTGCATTGGGTGTTCCCGGGGCAAAGGAAAGGTACAGCTGAGTATCATCAGTATAGCAACGAAAACCCAGACTGTACTTCCTAATGAGCTCTCCCAAGGGCAGCATGTACAGAGCGAACAACATTGGTGACAAGACCAAACCCTGAGGTACTCTACAGGACAGGAGGCTAGGGGAGGAGGAGAAATTCCCCATCACTACACTTTGTCTCCTGTTCATGAGATAGGGCTCAAACCAGCAGATGACAGTGTCAGCAAGTCCACTAAATTCCCTCTGGCAGTCAAGTAACATACAATGGTCTACCGTGTCAAAAGCTGAGGAGAGATTGAGGAGAACAAGAATTGTCCTCTCCCCTCGATCTCTCGCCCTAAGGAGGTCATTATGTACCCAAACTAGCTTAGTTTCTGTGCTATGCTTTGCACAAAATCCAGACTGGAGAGGCTCGTATAGGTCATGGGCCTCAAGGTGCGCCTCAAGCTGAAGTGCCACAACCTTCTCGACAACTTTACCTAAAAATGGAAGGTTGGAGATAGGACGGTAATTTGCCTTGATGCCAGGGTCTAAGGATGGTTTCTTTAGAAGGGATCTCGCCAGTGCCTCCTTCAAGGTATCTGGGAAGACCCCCTCCAACAGAGAACACTGGACAATCAAGGCAAACGCCGGAACAACGGACTCAACACATCCCATCAAGAACCATATTGGCACCAGGTCCAGTTCACAATATGTGTGCCTCAGCTTGGAAATAACCTCAATGACCTCAGCCACTTCCACCAGTCTAAACTCTCCCCAACTAGACAGCATGCTCTCCAGGCACCCAAGGCAACTGCTGTCGGACGCAATTTGGCTCACTGGTGAAATTCCTTGCTGGATGGCGGACAATCTATCCGAGGGAATCGAGAAAACTCTTCACATAAAGCATCAGAAAAAAGTATTTTTCAGCTGCAGACAGGCAGGATGTAAAAGCTGTCAACAGTCCACAAAAGTACAGTTGGTCGATTCTTCCTGGCAGCAATCTCCCTGGACAGGAACGCTGCCTTCTTATTGTTGATTGCCCCTGGTACTCACTGTAATGAGTACATGGGGCCAGTTTGTTCGCCTTCAGCCTGGTCTTTCGCCAGCAGTGCTCTAACCTCCAACCCATAATCTTGATAGCCTTGCGCTCCCCAGCAAGCCATGGGGACCTCATGTGAGAGGATTTGGGTCATACACAGACTGCTGTGAGGGAGTCGAGCGCATCGGACATTGCCTTGTTGTAAGCTGCAACTGCCATGTATTGTCCACACTAGATAGGCCACCGCCACAAAACCCTCGGTGGGTCAAATCCCTCAAATGGCAGTAGCTTACCATCTCAGCAGGAGGAGGGCTCTTGGGGGAACCCGAATGAGAACTCCATTGTGCAATGAGCGGACCAAATGACCTGATCAGTCTTGAGGTTATTTATCTCAAGCCCCAGTGAGAAGACCAGGTGCAACATGTGGCCACTCTGGTGGGTCACAGAAGAAACTTCTTGCAGCAGGCAATTGGGTACAAACTGTCTTGCAAATTTTAGTCATTTTTGGTTTTTTGTTGTTTTTGTTGAATTTTGTTGACCCGGTAAACACACTGGGCCTAGAAGTCCCTTTTTCAGGGGCGACCGGGGGGAAGGGGGATACAGATGGTAAGCAATGGAAATTGAACCAGATTAAGCTGTTGTAAGCTTAAGTCGTATAGCTGGTTATGTTTTTACTTCATTTTTTATTGCTTTGGTCTGCTGTAAAATCCCAGTAAATTGTCTTTGACGTGATTTTATGTAAGTGCTCATATTGTAGACCTCCTATATAACTGCTCATGCTGTCTTTTATTGCTAACTTGAATTCTTTCATATTTAACTCTCTTCCATCCTTTGCATTGTGCAATGTTTTTTTTTTCCCCCAGTCATACTTGCAATTGCAAATAGGCACATTTTGTTTTTAATTTTAAACCAGGAGAGACACACTAAGCTGAAAGCTTGTTTACAGGTGCAACCTGGGAGCACAGTGAAGTTAAGTGACTTGCTTAGGGTCACACAGTATGCAAGTGGGGGCTGAGGGATTCAAACCCAGGTCTCCAGGTTTGCAACTTACAGCCTTAAACCACTGTGCTATACTGCACGTACTTCTCTAGTGTACTTACCTAGTAAACAAAAAATAAACAAATAAAAACCAAAACATTTGGGCAATCTTTAATCACAAACTAAGACTGTCAGCCACTACATAATTGCAAACTAATGAACATAAATTTACAGATGCTGCAGACATGCACTGAGAAACACAGACACACATGTAAACACATGTACTGTATACACATACACAGAGTAACAATTTTGTTCCCTTTTTGATACTACTATACAGCCCCCGGATGACAAACTTTTTTTTTTTACATCCTACATGTGTGTCACATTTCAATCAGCTGTGGGAATATTTGCTTCATTTGACCACAATACGGCCATTATCATTGCCAATAGGGGTTGTGGTGGGTCTTTTAAAATTGTCTACACATGTGAAAAATAATTTAGTTGTAAAAGTTCTACAGGCAGTGGCTAAGGAGCTTAGAGACTGGCAGGCCTTCCATTGGGCCGCCCTTGAACGTCCAGTGTCAGCAGAATTAAGGAGGTTTGGTGAGATAGGAGTATTCATTTACATAATCAACTAGATGTCAGCAGAGTGACATATTATTCAGCATCATATAACATTCCGTATACAATAGCACCCTTACACTAACAAATAGATACACACAAACCTACATATGCTGTTCTCCCAGACTGATTTGGAATTTTTCCTGTAACTCCATGACAATTTTCTTGAGTTTTCCTGTAGATTTCATTATTTACAATGGAAGCTGAATTGCTCTGTTTTCCTGGATAACTTATGCAAGTCTAAGGTAAGAGTTTTTCTGTAAATGACTCCAAAATCCATGTAAAATACAGGAATCCCTGTAGATCTGAGAGGCCTGAATTTACAATATAATGCCATTTTATTGCTGTTAACATGTTTTCTGTGATAAAAAAAAAACAATAAGAAAACATTTTCTAAGTGACTAAGTAGAAAGCAACAGTCTGAAGCAAAATGGGTGCACTAAAGGAAAGAGTAAGGCTATAGAGAGAATAGGGTCTAATTAAAATTACATTTTTACCACCAGCAGGAACAAGTCACAGTAGGCAAGCTTCCTGCAGATGGCAGCAGAAGATTTCATTCATGGAGTTCGGGCTTAAAACTAGTTCAGTTCGCACAGTTCAGGCAGGCGAGTTATCGAGTGCCATATACTGGAAGGTCATTGTAATTTTTACAATTTCTTTGTCAAGGACAGAGCAAATGAAATATAGCGCCACCATCATACCATGTTAGAAACAGGAGGCTTTAAAGCAGCAGTAATTGTTAGTCACCATGTAGTTATTTACAGCAACATAGAGATTACGGGATGGGCAACAGTGCGGGCACAGTGGAATTCTTCTGTTTCTGCCCCAATTTTACTCTGCCCTGGATCTCCCTCTGGTCCCCCAAGGCTGACCACTGATCCTCATTCTACCTGAGCTCACATGAAGTGCCATCCTCCACAGAGCCATGGCTTGCACTGAGGCAGGGATGGGGTGGAGGGGATTTACCTCAGAATGTCTTCTTGTGTCATCAGGAGGCAACCTCTTCCTGGCCAGTAAGTGGATACAGTGGGGCTGGCAGCCATTCATCATCAGGCACAGTGCATTGCTTTTTCCATTTTCTCTGCAAAACCCCACTGGATCTATGAGTGCAAGGGTTGCAAGGAAACATAGAAACATAGAAACATAGAAGTTGACGGCAGATAAGGACCGCAAGGCCCATCCAGTCTGCCCATTTCTTTTTCTACCTTATAAATGTGCCATCGGCCTTTGCTCTGTCAGTGACCTATCTATTCATAGTCATTTGTATTGCTCCCTTATGCCTATCCCATGCCTGTTTGAAGCCCTGCACTGTATTCATAGCCACCACTTCTTGTGGTAAGCCATTCCATGCATCTACCACCCTTTCTGTAAAGAATTTCCTCATTCCCTTAATCGGCCTCCCTCTAATCTCATGCTGTGTCCTCTTGTCCTGCTATTTTCTTATATTTAAACATGTAGACTCTTTCACTTTGTTTATGCCCTTAAGGTGTTTAAATGTCTCGATCATATCACTCTCTCCCTCCTTTGCTCAAGGGTATACATATTGAGCTCCGTTAATCTGTCCTCATATGTCTTCTGATGCAGTCCCTGCACCATTTGGTTGCCCTTCTCTGGACTGCCTCAATTTGTTAATGTCCTTGTGAAGGTGTGGCCTCCAATACTGCACGCAGTACTCAGATGAGGCCTAACCAATGTCTTGTACAGAGGGATTATTACCTCCCTCTTACGACTTGTGATACCCTACTAATACTAACACCCCTAGCCTTACCTACTGCTTTGGAGGTCTGCTTGGATGATTTTAGGTCATCAGTGATGATGATGCCCAAGTCTCTTTCTTCCTTTGTGACTGCTAGCAACTCCCTGCCAGCCTATAGGTGGCTTCAGGGTTTCTCTTCCTATGTGCATGATTTTGCACTTCTTTGCATTAAATCCCAGTTGCCACTCTTCTGACCATTCTGCTAGTTTATCAGATCTCTTCTCATTCTGCCCACCCATCTGGATCATCTACTCTGTTGCAGATCTTGGTGTCATCTGCAAAGAGACAAGCCTTACCCTCTAGTCCATCTGCGAGGTCACTAATGAAGATGTTGAATAGGACTGGCCCAGGACTGATCCCTGAGGTACCCACTTGTGACTTGCATCTCTTCTGACTGTATACCATTTACTACCACTCTCTGTTTTCTGCCAGTCAACCAGTTTGCCACCCAGTTGACCAACTTCACAGCCACCCGAGCCTACCTAGCTTATTTATCAATCTTCTATGTGGAACAGTGTCAAAGCTTTGCTGAAGTCAAGGTGGCGACATCAACTGCTCCCCTTGGTCCACCACTCTGGTTACCCAGTCAAAGAAATCTATGAGATTAGTTTGACAGGACCTTCCTTTGTAAACCCATGCTGTCTTGGATCCTGTGCCCTATGGATTCCAGGTGTTGCACTATCCTTTCCTTAAGTGCCTCCATAATCTTGCCCACTACTGAGGTAAGACTGACGGTCTGTAGTTCCGCCTCCTCCCTGCTACCACTCTTGTGGGTGGGATCACATGAGCCCTTCTCCAGTCTTCTGGGACCTCTCCTGTGCTCAGAGACTCACTAAACAATTCTGCTAATGGCTCTGCTAGTTCCTCCTTTAGCTCCTTAAGTACCCTGGGATGTATGCCATCAGGTCCCATTGCCTTATCCACCCTGAGCTTAGCAAGCTCTTGTAGGACCCTTTCTTTTGTGAAGGGAGTAGTGCTCACCTCCCTCCCCTGTGTCCATGATGCTGAGCCATGGGCCCTGCCCTACCTTCTCTTCAGTAAATACTGAGCAAAAGTATCTATTTAGGATAGATGCCTTTACAGGGTCCTCCTCCTCACATGCTCCCTTTTCTCCATTAAGCTTAGCAATACCCCCTCTGGACTTTCTCCTTTCACTGATGTATCTATAGAAAGTCTTGTCACCTTCTTTTACTGTTCGTGCTAGTGTTTCCTCAGTTTGGGACTTTGCCTGCCTTACTGCCTTACCTGCTTCCCTTAGAGCAGGACATGCACACGAAAGTGAGGCATCGTCTGGAACCAGCGTGGCTTCTCCCACCCCTGGTCACACTGCCCCCTACAATCCCCTGCATCCAGGGGAAAGTATGGTTGGGGCAGAAGGGACCCTCACTCCCCAGGGAAGGAGAACTTCCTATGGGATGCTCCGTCATCCCCCTCCCAAGCCAACATCCAATGAGCCAGGTTCATTCCAGAAATGCGAACACTGGCGCCAAAAGCAGTCGCGTTACCACTGCACCGATGGGAAGGCGTTGCCACAGAAGCGTTCTGATTACATCAGATCTCGAGAGCGAAGCTCAAGAAGTGCGATATAATCAGAACCCTGAGGTGGCAGAATAGGCTGGCTGGACATGAAGTTGCCCATTCTGTATTTTATATAGTGTATAGTTTTTGTTTTTGTTTTTTTGCTTTGCTTTTTTAAATTGTTTTTTAGAATTAGGGCCCTATGCAGGGAGAGATAGGCCATTTCTGAGTGACAAGAGGGTGCAGTAAAAGTGAAAGTGAAGCCGTTATGAGAGTTGCACTGATATGGTTGTTTAACAGACATGATTTAAAAACCCCAAGTTACAAGAGGAAAAAAACTAAAGAGTAAGGACTTAGCAAGGATGTACAGTATACCTTAATGACTGTTTGGGGCGTTTAGATGTCACGGTAATCATTTTGTTTGCTGTTTTTACATTCTTTAATAATATTTTCACCATTTCATTTTTTATTTCGCCAACTACTAGTAAAAATGAATCAGATGGAATCCTTGTATTATGAAGTCATAAAATCTATACTAGTAAGTCTGGTAGTTTATTTCAATGGGAAACTGCTAATCTGCTTTCAGATTTTTATAGAAAAGAAAACTTTCTTCCACTAAAATATTATAGATTTAACAGAAATATGTGATTTTTTATAACCTCTGCGGCCTGATATTCAAAACTTTGCCTGAGCACAAATCTGAGTTTACTTGTGCAAACCAAGATTAGAGCGAATGGGCAATATTAAAAAGCCCAGTTAGCATGGCAAAACTGTTTGTGCCCAATTAATAGTCAGAAGGGGGTGCAATGTAAATGAAGGGGTGGGGACCTGAATACTGGGGCAGTCCAATATTCAGACTATGTGTACCATGCAAGGCCATTTTGTATGGCCACCTTGCATAATGCACACACCACTGATCCAAACCCAGACTTACTTCTGGAGAACCCTAGTGTGACGGAGTTGAAAAAGACCTCGTCCCATTTGTCGCACAGAAAGAGTTAAATGCAAGGATTTGTTCTGTCCTCTCCTTTTCTGTCTCTTATCTGGCTGGTTGGCCAATCAAATGTTCTCGTGAGACTTAGGAACTGATCACTCCAACAGTCTTGTGATTCTCCACCTCTCGCTATCTCTCTACCTTCACTTCCTGTTTCTATCTTTTCTTTCCCCGTGTGTATTTGCATTTATAAAAATATGCGTGAAATTTTGTGTGAAACTGTAAGTATAAAAATATGCATGAAATTTTGTGTGAAACTGTAAGTGATACGGGGATCCCTTAGTGGTTACACTGTTGAAACGATTGCAAAAGCTATTTGGAATTTAGGGGGTTAACCTTGACATGCAGCACAAACTCTTTTGCAGAGTTGTCAACAACAGGCCAATTTTGGGGCACCATGTTCTATTTTGTTGCACCTACAAGGAAAGAAACTTACAAAGTTCTGGTCTCTTAATGGGCTCAGGTTGCAGAAATAAGATCAGCAATGTTGAGTGAGAGAGAGACTGAGCAAGATTGAAACTTGGAATTAGAGATACCCTCAGATGAAGGACTTTTTCTCTGTTGGAACTGCCTTTGTAAATGGTTATATTGAATACATTTTTATTTTACTGTTATTGAAAAAATAAAACACTACTTGCAAACATCCACATTCTCCTTCCCCTTCCTTTACCCCCCACTCTTCCCTCTTGCCCTATCCCTCTGTCTGCTCTCCCCCAGTGCCTTTTCTCCCACAGGATCAACCTTAAAACCAACCTACTACCAATACTTCCCAACCTCCTAGACAAAGCCACTTCTTTTGGCCACCCACTCTCCCCCGCCTTGACTCCTCCTCGGACTCTCACACTAGGTGTCGCACCTCTTTATCTCCTTCGCTACATATAAACACTGTCCTTTACCCTAGTTGAATGCTCTTGACGCTGTACTATCACCATTGGTACTATGAATGACATTGTAACCTTACTGTATACTAGCTACCTACTATTCGAATATTGTATGTAAACTGTTTCTTATTGTTGTCATTGTCACTGTTTGACGTGGAGCCTTTGTAAAAGAGCTCTGAGCTCAAAGGTCAGATCCCGAATCCCTAAATAAATAAAAATAAATAAAAATACTGGCTCCTGGTCTTCCTCTGCTTCCTGACCTGTGCCTTGACGACACCTAGCAGTTGATGGGGGATGTGCCACAGCCTCTGACCCCCAGCACAGTAGTCCCTGGTGTCTAGTGGTGCCCCCCCAATCGCTGTCTTGATATTTAATATAGATATTCCCTGGTGTCTAGTTCTCCACCCCCCCCACCACTGACCTCCAGCCTGATATAAAATATAGATTTTCCGTGGTGTCTAGCCGTCCCCTCTTGCTGATCGCCATCCCAGTATTAAAGACAGATATTTTCTGATGTCCAGTGGTCCCTCCTAGCTGATCGCTGGCCTTATATGAACTATAGATTTTTCTTGGTGTCTAGGATATGTTTAAAGTTAGCCATTTTCGTTGTGAAGAAGGACATGTAGGTTCAAAAGCTTAAAGTTCTTTGGGGAAACCTTTGTTGGTCCAATAAAAGATATCAAATCCCCTATTTTGTGCATCTTAAATACAATATTTTTTTTTGTTCATCAGAAGTGAGCACATGCTGTTTACAAAGTTAAAACTGGACTTACCTGTGTCTTTTGGGGTTTGTTCTGTAGTGATTGAGTTTGTGTCTCGTCTTTGTCAGTCCGATGCTGAGGCTTGGCAGCTTTGTTATTTTTTTGGTATTGTGTGCACAGCTGTTCTTAGTGCAGGTGGCCACAGATTTCCTATCAACTGACATACTGCGGTACCACAGAAGGGTACAATGATGTTCCATGACCTTTTACCGTGGTATAATGTTGTTTCAGCAAGAATGGAAATCCACACAGAGCAAGTGCCCTTTATACACTGTAATGTTTTTCTGGCAAAAACATTAATATACCCATTTTTCTTTTTATGTTCTTTCACTCCTGAACAACAATACAGGATTTAAACATTTTGGAAATCTGCCATTCTGGACATAAAAACTATAATATTTTGATGTGGTGCTATGCTGTTTACCATCTGAAATATGTGGCATGACCACTGGAATATATCTGTGGTATGACTCTATACAGTATGTACATTCAGAAGGTATATTTTGTATGTCTGCCTTGTGAATGTATTTTTTTAATACCACTGTACCATGTACTGTTTTCTTCTCAGTAAACGTTTTGAATTTAAAAGAGGTATCCTCAGCAGAAGGGGTTTTAGGAAATTGTGAGTGGTGGCCATATTTAATTACTTATTAATTATAAAATGAGTTATAAAAGTTGTTTTAAAATGATCTGAGGGAATTAAATGTAAGCCACCCCTCCCCACAGTGTATATGTGCCTGGTGGGAAAGCATGGGGGGGGGCGCCAAACTTGTTGAGATCTATCCAGAAATAAAACTAGATTAGATGGCACATACCTGGATCACAGCTCAAAGGTTCCACATGGTTGCACCAAGCAGCCAAACAGGGGGAAAAAATGCACACTGTCGACTCCACTGTTCGGGTAACTGACGTTAGCAGGCAGCATGCAAATTCATAAACAGCAGGAGGCCACATTCGAATGAAAAATAAAACAAAATTCATTTATTTATGGCCAAACAACAGCTCCAAGGAGCTGTGAGCATGACACGGAGACAGCACAGACTCCACTGTGGCATAGAGCCACGGCACTCTACTGTAGGCCGAGATGGCCACAGAGCAGGATTTCAAGGAGCCGCAGGGCTCTGACTCAGGCTGCAGCATTTTAGGCAGCAAATACACTTAACCACAGTAGCCTACCTCGTGCCAGCTCGACTCCTTGCACACCACTCAAACCCAGTACTCATGCTGGCTTGACACAAGCTACAGATGTCTCCCTCACAGTTTCCACTCACCCTCCAACTAAGGGCAATGGAGCCCAGGCTCCTGGCGTCCCCAGACCTAGAACAAAACACGAGAGGCCCAGGGGACTTCTCAGGCCCTCTTCTTTCTCCCCCCAGGCTGTCAACAGGAATGGAGTGCCACCCTGGGTACGGGGCAGGTGGGCTGCCGCCACCACCACCTGGCCCCATAACACAGGCTGCCACCACCACCTGGCCCCATAACACGGGCTGCCACCACCACCTGGCCCCATAACACAGGCTGCCACCACCACCTGGCCCCATAACACAGGCTGCCACCACCACCTGGCCCCATAACACGGGCTGCCACCACCACCTGGCCCCATAACACAGGCTGCCACCACCACCTGGCCCCATAACACAGGCTGCCACCACCACCTGGCCCCATAACACAGGCTGCCACCACCACCTGGCCCCATAACATGGGCTGCCACCACCTGGCCCCATAACACGGGCTGCCACCACCACCTGGCCCCATAACACAGGCTGCCGCCACCACCTGGCCCCATAACACGGGCTGCCGCCACCACCTAGCCCCATAACACAGGCTGCCACCACCACCTAGCCCCATAACACAGGCTGCCACCACCACCTAGCCCCATAACACGGGCTGCCACCACCACCTGGCCCCATAACACAGGCTGCCACCACCACCTGGCCCCATAACACAGGCTGCCACCACCACCTAGCCCCATAACACAGGCTGCCATCGTTGCACCATCCCCACTGTTCCTCCAACCCAGGCCTCCATACAGGGACTAGGCCCCATCCTGCCCAGAGCACAGCGGAGGGCCTCCAGTTCCTCCCTGGGCTGTGGCCCTTACTATGGACCCAGTCCCCATAACACAGGCTGCCATCATTGCACCATCCCCACTCTTCCTCCAATCCAGGCTTCCTTACAGGGAATAGGCCCCATCCTGCCCAGAGCACAGAGGAGGGCCTCCAGTTCCTCCCTGGGCTGCCACCACCACCACCTGGCCCTATAACACAGGCTGCCATCGTTGCACCATCCCCACTCTTCCTCCAATCCAGGCCTCCATACAGGGACTAGGCCCCATCCTGCCCAGAGAACAGAGGAGGGCCTCCGGTTCCTCCCTGGGCTGCAGCCCTCACTATGGATCCAGTCCCCATAACACAGGCTGCCATCATTGTACCATCCCCACTGTTCCTCCAACCCAGGCCTCCATACAGGGACTAGGCCCCATCCTGCCCAGAGCACAGAGGAGGTACTCCAGTTCCTCCCTGGGCTGCGGCTGTCACTATGGACCCAGTCTCCACAACGGCCACAGTAACCTAGGCCACCCTCCTTTTCCTGAGTTAGTTGGTAGGTTGCCAAGGCCTGAATCCCATGCCAGGTTGAAGTCCTGACCCAATAGTTACAGTATCTCTCTCTCCTGCCAGCCTCTCCTGCAGCCCAAAAACCAGCCAAATAAATATCAGAGGGGCTGGACTGGCTCAACCCGATCAGCAGCTGGCCAGCGCCCTATGACCACACAAGGAAGGAGTGGGAGGAGAGTGCCACTTTAGTAAGCATCAACAAAAGGGGTGTTTACATAAAAATACACAGATAATGAATTTAAATGTCTCAGAAATACATTTCTGTGAAATGATATGATGACATTTGTGGCAGACTTACAAATACTGCTGCTTTAGTTTAAAGCACCTCATGTGAATTCTGAGGTGAGCCAACTACACTCTTGCTATGGTGGGATTCAAACCTGCAATCTCTCTAGTCACTGCTTCATGGTCTAACTGCAGGGTTAGTCTACTTCCCTTAACAGGCCATTATTGTGTTAGTATTATGAGCTCAAAGAAAAATAGAAATCTTTTTTTTTATTCTTAGGAACCAAGGAAAACCCAGTGGGCACAAGGCCCATATACAGGATCAACCCAGAAACACAGGGAACTTAAGTGACTTGCTCAGAATCACACAATATGCAATGGAGGATGTGGTAATCAAACCCAGATCTGCTGGATGTACCCAGCACATTCAGTTTATTACTCCAGTCTCTAGGCAACTGCCATCCCACTTGGCTCCGGTTTTGAGTTAGTTTTATGAGCTCAAAGGAAGACAGAGATTGGCTTCATGAGGGACCCGGAGCTGGTGAGCAGCAGTATACCAATGTGCACTGCGAATCACACCCACTCAGAAATGAAATCATGCCCTGGAAATCGTGCACAAACACACAAACACAGAGTGAGACATGGATAAAGACAGAGACTGCAAGTAAAAATTAGGAAACACAAACCAAGATATACACAAGAATTATAAAAGTAACACACAGAGAAACCAGGCACAGAAATGCACACATACTATACCGTACACTGACAAACATGCACACATAAAGGGGTATGAAAAATCCTCGAATCTGACTGACTGATAGGCATGTGGAAATTTTCCATGACCACAGTTTTATTTCATTTCATTTTTATTTATTTATTTATTTGAAATTTGATAACCCGGAAAGGCACACTGAGCTGAGGCTCATTTCAAGGTGTGACCGGGGGTGGGTGAGTGGAGTAACAATGCAATACAGTAAGGGACTAATGAGTAATACAAAGTGCAGCAATACAACCAGTAAAAACTGCCATGCAGTAACACTGGAAAAGGAGTGACCAGACATTACAAAGTGGAACAGCAAATCATGGTAGCAACAAAATGAAAAGCTGACAGTGTGCATCATACAGAGCAATATGTTTGCATGGAAATAAAACCAGACAGAGGTGACCAGTCATGGCAATGCTCTGAGACAAGGTACAGCAATGGCAAAATGAGAGGCTGTGAAACACAGTAAACAATAGGAACACCAAAAAGTCAAGTCCAAATATTGAAATTGTAGGCGGGGAGATAGGAGAACAGGAAACCCATGTAGGTGAGTGATAGGGTATAGGCGAGGGAGCAGAAGAGGCTATGAATGGGAAGATGAGAAGAAAGATTAGGAGAGGGTGAGACAGGAGCAGGGAGGGCAGGGGTAGATCTTACCAAGCATCTGAAGGCATGGAGGGACGAGGAGAGGCAGAAAGAAGAAGGGAGCGTGTTCCAGAGAGAGGGGCAGCGGTAGGAGAAGGCTGCTTGCCCTGTACATGAGCAAGCGTGGGAAATGGTGAATGTTCTGGCATCTCTGGTGTGTGGAGAGTAACAGGAGAAGTGTGCAGGGAGAGGAGTGAGGAAAGATAGAGATGGGAGGGTGCCAAGCCAGTATTTGGCAATAAAGGAGGTGCAGTGAGATAGGTGACATTGGGGGGGTAGCATGCACAGGGATGAATATAGTATGCAGTGAGGAGTACGGAGAGAGAAGTTGGTGGCAGTGTGACAGAAGACATTGCAGAGGGTGTCCAGTCTGGCTAGAGAAGTGGAGGGAGCGGTACCACAGACCACATCATCGAACACCATGAGTATCATTTTAGTAATCAACTCCCTACAAACCAGGAGGGGAAGGCAGTCCTTGCTGTGGTACAAGGCACCTAGCTTGGGGTGAAGTTTGATATGAATAGCATCAATGTGGGCAGAGAATTGAGGTTGCTATCAAGCCAGACCCAGCGGTATTTGAAGGTGGGGACAGTGTCAGTGGGTGTGCTGTCCAAAGCAGAGAAAACAAGGGAAGGTGAAAGCCTAGCCAATTTCTGGCTGGTGCCAAAGGTCATGCACACAGTCTTCTTAGTGTTCACCTTAAGCTAGTTTGCCTAGAACCAGGACAGGATGTTGTGGAGATCACACTGCAGTGGGTCCTTCACAGTTGCAGTCCAGGGGCCAGAGGTGTAGATGACCATGTCATCTGCATACATGTGGATGTGTGAAATCACACAAGCTGAGGGGTGGTCATGCAGAAAAAGAGAGAAAAGGATTGGGCTGAGGATGAAGCCCTGAGGGACCCCTACTAGGATTGAG
Organism: Neoceratodus forsteri; assembly: GCA_016271365.2. Lineage (NCBI taxonomy): Eukaryota > Metazoa > Chordata > Ceratodontiformes > Ceratodontidae > Neoceratodus > Neoceratodus forsteri. The sequence continues at coordinate 1,318,216,177 of CM057454.1, forward strand.
AGGGAAGACAACAGGACGCCACACACCGGAACAGACTGCAGGCAGTCTGTCAGGTTTGATCAGAACCAGGACACAGCAGATGCAGAGAGGCCCGATGAGTGCAGCTTATTCAGTAGGAGAGGGTGGGACACAGAGTCAAAGGCCTTGGCTATGTCAGTTAAGATGGCTGAAGTGATGTGTCCCTGATCCATCCCATTAAGGATGGCATCATTTACACTGAGCAGGGAGGATATGGTGGAGTGGTTCTTTCTGAAGCCAGACTGGAACAGAGAGAGGAGATTCAGGGAGATAAGGAAGTCAGCAAGCCTAGAGCATACGATAGATTCTTGGAGTTTGGCAAGAGAGGGGAGGGGAGGAGAGCTATTGGCCTGTAGTTGCCAGGAGTGGAGGGGTCGCCCCTTTATGCAGAGGGAGAACCTTGGCAAATTTCCAAGCCTGAGGAACAGTGCCAAGGGAGAAGGATAGGTTTAAGAGGTGAGAGAGGGAGGGAGGGCAATGGCAGGGGCAGAGATTCATAGGAGCTTGGGGTCCAGACCATTGGGACTAGATTTGGAGGGGTTGAGAGACATGAGGGCTAGATAGGCTTCCTGGGGGGAGACAGGTGGAAAATGGAAGCCTTTGGAAGGTATGGGTGGGGGGCAGGACAGTACCATCAGGAGAAGGGTCACTGGGTACGGCACAGGTAGTGAAGAATTTGTTAAAAAGTGCTACTACTGTACATTTTAATATCTGGTAAGTCCATTAGCTACTTTAGTTAGCCAGTTTCTATGGTCAACTAATAAACAGAGAAACTACAACACAACATACAATCGACAGACATTAGTTTTTGGACTCAAATCAATGCCCTGCTCAAGGGCAACGAGTGGGGCACTCCTCATGCTATGATATCAAAAGGCTCCCTTTTATCATCACCCTTAGAGATAGCCACAGTAATAAATCTCTTTTTCACGGGCCTGGAGGAATAGAAGAAGGACTTACCCTCTACCCCACCCCCCGCTTCACAATACCCTACCCACACTACCTCTTACCCCCTTTTCCACCCAAAAATAACTTCACGAAAAGAAGTCCTCAAACTCTTAAAGGGTCTCAACCCCAACAGCTACCCAGGTTATGATTCCCTGCCACCAAAATTCCTTAGGACAGGAGCCATCGCACTAGCACAACCGATTGCACAGTTAATCAATAGATCCTTCCTTACTCGAACCATCCCTGACAAATAGAAAATTGCAATCATTGTCCCAGTACACAAAAGTGGACCAACCAATCTCGTTGAGAACTACAGACCAATATCCATACCATGCCCAATTGCCAAAATCCAGGAAAAAATCCTATATAACCAACTATACTCCTTTCTTGAACATACCAACGCCCTAACCATACATCAACATGGATGTCAGATGTCACATGGGACAGATACTGCCCTTCTCAAAGTCACCTCAGACATCACTCAGGCCATGGACAGAGGCTGTGCCACTAGGGCCGTCTTCATTGACCTTACTAAGGCCTTCAGTCTTATAAACCACCCACTCCTCATCTCCAAGCTCTATTTCCTGGGCCTTGACTCGAATTCCCTAAATTTGTTCTCCAATTATTTATCCAACCAGTCCCAGTGTGTCAAATGGGCAAATGCCATCTCCTCCTTATCCCGAATTACGGATGGTGTCTCCCAGCGGTTCATTCTTGGGTTACTACTGTTCTCCATTTTCATCAATGAACTGCCGCTGAAATGCAGTGGAGCATCGATCCAGCTCTACGCAGACAACACTATACTTTATAAATCCAACAGTGACTTCTCCTCCATTAACACTGACCTAGAAAAGGACTTCCAGCAACTGGAATCCTGGTTCAAGAACAACCTGTTGGTGTTGAACTCAAAAAAGACAAAAACTATGTTGTTCAGGCATACCTCCTTCGACTTAAAGTCCCCACCTCTTCTAGTGTTCCTTACTTCCTTGGGAGTGCCTTTAGAAGGAGTGGCCTCCTTCAAATATCTGGGCATATCCCTTGATGAGTCCTTATCCCTTGAACTGCATGTGTCTAATGTTATTAAGTCTACCAACCAAAAACTTGGCCTTCTATACCCTACTGTCCCCTATCTCACACCTCATGCTCGCAAGACCATTGCCTCAGCCGTCCTTCTTCCCAGGCTTTTTTACGGTGCCCCAATTACTCTCTCTATCAAAACTACTGCTCTGGCCAAACTTAAACGGGCTTACCATAGAATCGAACTTTTTGTGGCCAGTGCCCCTGTCAGAGCCCATCTCTGCAACATGCTCAACACCCTAAATTGGCTGTCCTTTGAGGCTAAAGTTGATTTCTCTTTACTAAGCACTGTTTTCAAACTCACTCACTTTCCTGCCCCTCCCATCCTTGCAAACCTTCTCTCCTTGAAATCATTTCCTAGGACCCTCAGAACCTCCCACCTCCCTACACTTCAGATGCCTAAAACATATACAACCTTTGGTGAGCGAGCCTTCTCCTCTGCAGCCCCTTTGTAAATGGAACAACCTCCCTCATAACCTACTTTTGTGTGACTCCCTCCCCCAGTTCTAGAGACTCTTCAAATAAACTTTCTTTCCACCTTCTGCATGCAATGGCTACTGCACCTAACCCTCCCCTCCTAGTCTATCTGCTTTCTCTCCTCTCTTTTTTCCCCTCCCCCTCCTTATCATTCATCCTACTGACACTATCATCCTTTCACCTCCATCCCTTCTTCCTAATCTCCCCACCCTACTTGGTACTTGCTTCCTATGTATATATCTGCACTACATATATTCTACACCTACCCCTTACCACTTTAGTACTATGAAGTAGCAACTTATTGTATTTGACTGTCTGATGTGCCATGTAAAAGTGTCTGCGTACACTTGCTGTGTGAATATTGTAATGTGTTGTATCTCTGTAAAATTCCTCTGTAACCCCACCCCCAGGGTCGCCCCTGAAAAGGGGGCATTTTTGTCTCAGTCGACTTACTCATTACCAAAATTCAAATAAATAAAAAATAAAAATGACTTACAGTGAAATGCATCTTTGGAAAGAAGGTGCATTCTTAACCAGTGTTTGAAAGTAAAAACAGAGGAAGCCAGTGCAATTACCTTTAAGAAACATGGGGGCCTTAAACATAAGGGTCCTTTATCCTACTGAGGTACACATAGAAACATCGATTTGCTGGCAGGAAAGGGCCTTTGGGCCCATTCAGTCTGCCCCTTGTCCCTGCCTGTTCCATCACCACTGACCCTAGCTGGGCACACATGTCACTCCCTACCCTATTCCCCTCCCTAATATGTCCCTCTGCCTACCCCATGCATGCTTGAAACTCCCCACAGTCTTTTCCCCCACTACCTTCTCTGGCAGGCTGTTCCAGTCATCCACCCCATTTTTTGTGCAGTATGTCCGCACATCTCTCCTAAACCTCCCCCTTTAGCATCTTTGCATGCACCCTTGTTCTACTGCCTTGCTTTCTCTGAAACAACCCCTCCACTTACACCTTGTTCACTCTTGTGAGGTCCTTGTAGGTTTTGGCTATGTCCCCTCTCATTCTCCGCTCTTCTAGGGAGTTCATTATTGAGTTATTGCAGTCTTTCCACATATGGCTTCTTGTGCAACCCCCCCCTTGCCTTTTTAGTTGCCCTCCTCTGTACCGCCTCTACCTGTCAGTGTCCTTGCAGAGGTGTGGCATCCAGAGCTGGACACAGTACCCCAGGTGGGGTCTATTTATTTATTTATTTTATTTATTTACTTTGCTAACCGGGTAAGTACACTGAGCCAAAGGCCCCTTTTCAGAATGGCCTGGGACCACTACAATTGTGGCCATGATAGAACAGCTGATATAAAATACAGAAATACATACTGTAGCAACACACAATACATGTATTACATGCAACATTTTAAAAACATTCACAGCTAGTCTGTTGTTGAAAATAAAATTTTAACTGAATTTTAAAATTTGCACAGCTGTTTACATTTAAACAGGATTGCGGTAATGTATTCCAGAACTTGGATTCCTGTATCGAAAAAGCTCTCTCACTCATGGAATTGAAATCTTAGGTATAGTTAATTGTGTACTTATAGACGACCGCAATACTCTGCTTTCTTTTCTGATCTCAATAAAATTGAGGAGAAGAGTGTTTAAATCTCAAGATGCTATCCACTGAGCAACCTAGGTTATACAAAAAATGTAACATTGGTAGTAACCAACCAATTTCATTATGTACAGTAGTTTACAGTGATGAGTATTGTCTGGCGTACGTGTAACAAATCAGCAAACAGCATGGAATGTCCTATTCGTTATATTTAAGTCACTACCTGACAGCAGTGTGAACAAAAAAATAATTATAATATAATGTAGGCAAAAGTACACTTTTAGAAATGGATTCCTGAGCCTCTCTAGTTAAGCAGTCTCTCAGTCTATATATAAGGTGCCTAACTTCTGATTTACATGTTTACTTTTGTGTTCTTTGCATAAGCAGAAAAAGTTAGATTTGAATCAAGTAGAACTCCTAAATATTTAAATTCTGTTACGTGCTGCAACACTGTTCCAACCAAGTGAAATATTCGTAGAGGCTGACATTTGGATAATTTAGGGTTGGATCCAAATAACACACAATTGGTTTTCTTGGTATTTAAGAACAAACTGTGCTTCAGCAGCCAAGCATTTGAGGCTGAAAAGTCAGAGTTCAGAGAGGAATTAATTTCACGCACTGTAGTTGCTCTAGTAAAGAGAATAACAGCATCTGCATACAATACAATATCCGATTTTTGGGGAACACCAGTAAGCCATACAACCACAGTACCATCTCCCACCTCCTTCCAGAAATCCCTCTTCCAATGCACCTTAGCATCCTGCTACCTTTGCAGCTGCTTCGTCACGCTGCCCACTCACCTTGAGTTTGTCAGAGGTGATGAACCCTAGGTCTCTTTCTTGCTTGGTGACTATAAGCTCCACTCCCCTCGTCTTATACACAGCCCCTGAGTTGCACAGCCCTAAGTACATACACTTGCACTTTTTGACACTGAAACCCAAATGCTATCCCTAGACTATTCCTCTAGTTTCCTCAGATCCTTCTGCATTCTCTTCACCCCTTACTGTCAATCCTGTTGCAGATTTTTGTATCATCCACAAAGAAACACATCTTCCCCTCAAGCTCCTCAGCAGTGTTGCTTATGAAGACATTGAAGAGGACCGGTCCCAGAACCAAACCTTGTGGCCCTAGTCACTATCACCTGACTAGCTACCATTTACAACCACCCTTTGCATCCTATCCCTTAACCAGTTTGATATCCAGCTAGTCACTTCCTCCTCCACCACCAGGTTGTTTAGTTTCTTATCTAGCCTCCTGTGTGACACAGTATCGAAAGCCTTACTGAAGTCCAGATAGGCCATGTCCACTGGTCTCCCTTGATCCACCTACCTTGTACCCAGTCAAAGAAATCCGTGAGATTAGTCTGATCTGACCTCCCTCCTATGAAAACATGCTGCTGGTAGTATTGCAGCCCTTTTGCCTGCAGGTTCTCCATGAGTTCTCCTTCAGTAGTGTTTCCATTAACTTCCCCACCACTGATGTGAGACTGACTGGCCTGTCGTTGTTAGCATCCTCCCTACTAGGTCACTGGGAGGCAGGTTTGTTGGCAGGTTCACCCTCGGGTTTATGGCTTGGGGGTGTTCAGCTAACTACCTCAGACCGGGTGCGGAACCTGGGTGTTGTGTTTGATGACTGTTTGACACTTAAATCTCAGGTGTCGGCAGTTGTCAAAGCCTCTTTTTACCATCTGAGGAACATCGCCCGGATGAAGCACCTGGTTCCTAATGACGATCTTCCTACTTTGGTCCACACCTTCATTACCTCCCGCCTTGACTACTACAATGCCCTTTATCTTGGGCTACCGGTGGTTGATATTCACCACTTGCAGCTAGTGCAGAATGCGGCAGCCAGGCTATTGACTGGTTCCTCTAGGTCCAGTCATATAACGCCTGTGCTCTGCGGACTGCACTGGCTGCCAATATGCTGGCGAATCACCTTCAAGGTCGGTTTGCTAGCCTATAAGGCCCTACACAATCAGGGAACTGGCTACCTGAAAGACCTCCTTTGTCCCTACTGTCCCTCCCGCTCTCTCCAATCCACTGACGAGAGATTGCTAGAGATTCCCAGGGTTCGCTTAAAAACCTCTGGGGCCAGATCTTTTAGTTTTATGACCCCAACCCTGTGGAATTCTTTACCTCGTCAGGTGCGGGATTGCCCGACTATCCAAAGCTTTAATGGGGCATTAAAAACTCATCTTTTTAGCCTTGCATACAATGATTTTTAAATGCTGCTGCCTTAGCTTAATTTTTGTTTTAATTATTTATTGATTTTATTATGTTATATACAGGCACCTTGGTTTTGGAAAGGTGCCTTTTATAAATAAAGTTTGATTTGATTTGATTGATTTACTGCCACTTTTGTGCAGGGGGCCCACATCAGCCTTCCTCCAGTCCTCTGGAACTTCCCCATCTCCGATGAGCTGCTAAAACGCTCTGCCAGAGTGCCAGTCGGCACCCTGCTTAGTTCCTTCAAGACCCTTAGATGAATCCCATCTTGCCCTATCACCTTATTCTGCTTTGAGGCTTCCAATCCCTTCTGAACCCCTCCTCCGAGAATGGACTTGTGTCAACTCTTCCCTCTCCCTGGTGCTTACTGCAGACTGTTGGTGCATTTCCTGTCCCTCTCCCTCTAAAGTGAAGACCAAAGAGAATAGAGGGGCACAGGACCCAAGGCAGCATGGATTCACAGCGGGAAGGTCATGCCAGATGAATCTAATAGATTTCTTTGACTGGGTGACCAAAGTAGTAGATCAGGGAGGGGCTGTGGACATGGCCTACCTAGACTTCAGCAAGGCATTTGACACAGTGCCACACAAAAGATTAATATACAAGTTAGCCACAGAGGGTAATAATAAATGGAGTCCACTCTGAAGAAAGGGGGGTTACTAGTGGGGTACCGCAGGGTTCAGTATTAGGACCGGTCCTCTTCAATGTCTTTATAAGCGACATTGCAGAGGGACTGGAAGGAAAAGTATGTCTCTTTGCAGATGACACAAAGATCTGCAACAGAGTTGATGCACAAGGTGGGGTGGAAAGGATGAGAAGGGACTTGGCAAGGTTAAAGGAATGGTCAAATGTATGGCAGCTTAGATTCAATGCTAAAGTGCAGGTAATGCACCTGGAAACAAAACCAGGGAAGAGTACACAACAGGGGGGTGAGATACAAACAACAACAAAAATGGAAAGGGGCCGGGGGTAGTCATATCAGATGACTTAAAGGTGGGCAAGAATGTGAGAGGGCAGTAAGGAGGGCTGGGGGGATACTGGGATGCATAGGGAGAGGCATCACCAGTAGAAAACAGGAAGTTGTTATCCCTCTGTACAGACAGCTGGTGAGACCCCATCTGGAGTACTGCGTGCAGTTCTGCAGACCCAATCTCCGCAAGGACATAGACAGGATTGAAGCTGTCCAGAGGAGGGCAGCTAAAATGGTGCAGTGTCTGCACCGGAAGACATATGAAGAGAGACTAAAAGATCTTAATATGTATAGCCTCGAGGAAAGGAAGGAGAGGGGGATATGATAGAAACTTTCAAGTACCTCAAGGGAATCAACAAAGTCCAAGAGGGTAGAATCTTTCAAAAAGAGGTGTGCAAGAACAAGGGGCACAATTTGAAGATAGAGGGTGCAGCTCAGAGGTAATGTAAGGAAGTATTTTTTCACAGAGAGGGTTGTGGATGCATGGAACGGCCTTCCGGAGGAGGTTGTGGAGTCAAAAACAGTGGTTGAATTCAAGGATGCATGGGACAGTCATAAGGCAATTCTAGGGGGTGGGGGTAGAAAGAAGTAGGCTACTGGTTAACTAGTATCTCCAGCTTATCCATTAGGTAGGGAAATGGGCAGACTGGGTGGGCCAAGCAGTCCTTATCTGCCATCAAATTCTATGTTTCTATGTTTCTAATCATTTAGTATTTCCACTTTCTCTTGATCTTCCTCTGTGCAGTCCCCCCTGCCCTCCTGATTCTCACTATCCCTCTCTTTGTCTTACTCTCCCCCCCATACCTAAAGATTATATTGCCCCCTTTTTATATTTGCTTGCGTGCATGCGCAAGAAACATTATGTGGCAGCTTAGGAGAGAAGCGGGTTGTGGAGGCGCGGCACTATGTGAGCCAACGGAGGCATTGCATTTGGGGGCTTGGCTCCGGTGGACCAATGGAGGCACAGTGTGCTGACACTGGCTTCCAAAAGTGCTATCAAGTTGTAAGGTTTTTGCCGCAGCAATCAGGGGCTGCCTCGTCATTGCAGTGTCAGACATTCCACTGCAATGAGGGAGCAACCAGTCATTGCAGGGCGGTACCTTGCCTAGTGTAATATTGTTTGTGAACGTGGCGGCAAGCCACCACCATGTTTACAAACAATATCACCAGCACCCAGTGCCGAGGGGGTGCCCAATCCCCCTCAGCATCGTGTGCCCCCACCCCCAAATCAATACAATACAGTAGTTACAGACCCTGAAGGAACTAGAGACCTACAGGCTGATCTGGATGCTATTTATAATTGGGTAACATCTAGGAGTATGACATTCAATGTGGATAAGTGTTGTGTAATACACCTGGGGAACCAGAATGGTATGCAAAATTATTATATGAATGGTAAGGTGCTACGTAGCTCCACAGAAGAGAAAGACTTGGGAATTCCTGTAGATCATAAGCTGACTTTCCGCTCGCATGTAAACAAACAGATTCTAAAGGCTAAACAGTTGTTACATAACACAAAGAGGAACTTTAGGAGTCAAAATAAGGACGTGATCATGCCCCTGTATAGAGCATATGTTAGGCCAATCTTGGATTACGGGACCCCTGTATGAGGACCTATAACCAAAGGAATAGTGAATGAGATTGAAAGGGTTCAAAGCAAGCCACTAACTTAGTATTTAATATAAAAGATATACCCTATGAAGAGCGTTTGGAGTATTTGAAGCTTATGCCTTTACAGAAAAGAAGAGTTAGGGGAGATTTGCTACTTTATTATGACATAATGCAGGATGTGTATTTATTAAATGAATTAAACCTCCAATTCAAGGATGATACTAAGGGTACAAGAGGTCACCCTCTTCAGCTTAGACACATTAAGTATAATACCAATAGAAGAGGGGCTTTCTTTACACAGAGGGTGGTGGCACCTTGGAATGAGCTCCCCTTGTCGGTTATTTATTCTAAAACAAAGAATCAATTTAAGATTCAGTTGGATAAATGTATCTTGCAGGGGGGAAATATGAACTAATAGGGGATATTGGAAGGGAACAACCATGGGCTATTCTTTACCCTCTGGCCCCCTTAGTTCCCAAAAACCTTTGTATGAACTTTGTAAATCCTTTGTTTGCCGATGGGGCCCCAATCCCCATCAGCTTCAGTCCCCACCTTCCCAGTTTAGTTTGCCGACGGGGGAGCCCTCCCGTTGGCATTATACCACCAAAAACACTTTGTTTTGTTCTGAGGGGGTACCCAATCCCCCTCGGTTCTTGCCCCCCCTCGGTATGTGCCAACAGGGGTGCCCAATCCCCCATCGACTACTGCCCTCCAAAGACAAACACTAGGGTGGCACGCTGGGAGCCCACCCCAGTGTGCCAAATGTCCTTTTTTAAAAAAAAAAAAAACTGTCCCGTGATGGGTTTTTTTGTTTGTTGAACCTGTAAAACAGAAAATGGACCCTCGTTGAGTCCGGCGGCCCCTCCTCCAACCCGCGTCCACCCTCTGCACACCCCGCCTTCCCACACCCCCCACCCCATACTTACCTCCAGAGCCCGGTGCGATGATCTTTGGTGGACCAGGAACACGTCTGTACTCTTCAAAGCCGATCGCGAACTGAAGAAATGCCGGTAAGCTGTATAATGGCATAAATAGGGTTTTTTCAACTTTGGTGCATGTCTTAGGCATTTTTGGGACTTTTGGCACCAACATTTCAACGTGGGGTTATTGGAACACCTCCTCATGAATTCAGCCACTGTCATGGCATTATTTGGTCCCAAAAGGTGATTTTGCGATCACTGTGTGGAATCACCTTTTGGGACCAATTAACGGAACGACAGTACCAGTGTTCATGAGGTAGGCTCTCAAAAAGTCTATATTGCAAATTTGGTGGAAAAAATCCCCCAAATGACTGTTTTACGAGCGTGTGTTGTGCAGTTGCTACGCATACTCGTAACTCCGTGAATTTGCAAATATTTTCACTCCAGATTTTCAACACTGCCATTTTTCTGCACCTCCTTATGAACAGTACAGCTGTCATTTTTCACATCCTGGCCGAAATGTGTTTTCGCACTTCCGGAGCAGAATAGCATGCTCACTGTGGGAAATCTGTGTTTGGGACACATTCAGAAAATCACAGTGACACTGTTCATGAGCAGAGGCCCTAAAATGCCTATGTTGAAAATTTTGTGATGAAAGTCCAAAAAATGAATGTCTACGAGCGTGCGTTGTGCAGTTTCCACGCGCGCTCGTAACTTCGTGAATTTGCAATGTTTTCATTCCAGATTTTCAACACTGCCATTTTTCTGCACCTCCTTATGAACAGTACAGCTGTCATTTTTCACATCCTGGCCGAAATGTGTTTTTGAACTTCCAGTGCAGAATTGCGCGATCACTGTGGGAAATCAGTGTTCGGGACACATTAAGAAAATCACAGTGGCACTGTTCATGAGCAGAGGCCCTAAAATGTCTATGTTGAAAATTTGGTGACGAAAGTCTAAAAAATGACTGTGTTAAAATGTATGCGTTGCGCAGTTCCTACGTATGCTCGGAAGTGCGAGCATTTTTAATATTCCCACTACAGATTTTCAACATTGCCATCTCGTCACACCTCCCTATGGATGGTACAGCTGTCAATCTTCACATCCTGACCGATCTGTGTTTTTGTACATGTGGAACAGAATGGCATGGTCGCTGTTGGAACTCAAAGTTCGGGACACAGTGACAAAATCACACTGCCACTCTTCATGAGAAGAGGTCCCAAGTGCTTTCATGAGGTGGGGGTCACAAAAAGGCCATGTTGAAAATCTGTAGTGCAAATACCAACAAATACCTGGGGCGTTAGGGTTTCTAACCATAATGCCCCAACCTGTACAGACTGACAGGCATCGGGATGTGCCTTTGGATTGCCGAATGAACTGCTCATGCCATCCCAACCCCAGCCAGTGACAGGCATCGAGGTGTACCTTGGACTCTTTGGCCCCAGAGTTCACCCCATTCTCCTATGCTTCACCCATTTCAGTGTATGTCCTAATGGAATGGGGTGACTGTAAAGCCAAACACCCTAAGGCACAGCTCAACACATGTCGGTGTCTGCAGAATAGGGTGAGGTAACATAGCATGAACGTCATGGGCGACGACCCAAATACTTGCCCCAATGCCTGTCCATCTCTACAGGATGGAGGTGGGGTTGGTGTGAAGTTCAATACTTCACTGCCATTCCTATTCTGCATCAGTCTAACTCCTGCATTTCCAGTGCTAATACCAGCAAGCAAACATTCGGCATTGACAAATGCTTGATTGACTTCCTTAGCCATTCTCTCCTCTGTTGCTGCTTCAGCTACCCTCATCCCCCTTCCTGCCTCCCTTTGTTTTGTCAGATATACCTCCCTGTCTTCATCCTTCTTCGTCTCCATGTACTTTCTAAATGCTGTTTTCTTCTCCTTCACTGCCTTTTCCACCTCCTTGCAGAAACATAGTGGCTTCTTCCTCCTCTTTACCTTGCTCACTTCCTTCAAACAGCATGCCACTGCCTGGGCTACACCATCCTTAATCTTTTCCATTGAGCCTCCCTTCCTCCCATCCCCTCTGCCCCCAAAGCATTCTCAGAGTCAGCTTTGCATTTCTTTAAAATCTGCCCTCCTGAAGTCCAGGACCCTTGTTGTAGTGTTTTTTTCTCCTGTCTATCCACATGCCAAACCGCACAGTATGCTGATCACTTGTACCCTGGGGACTGCCCACTGTGATGTCAGCAATGCTGTCTCTGTTTGTAAGTACCAGGCCCAGCACTGCCCTGTACCCAGTGGGTTTCAAAACCAGCTGCTTGAGAAATGCCTCTTGTGTGTATTCGAGGATGTCTCTGCCTTTTGATGTAGCTGCAGTCAGAATGTCCCAATCTGTATCTGGCGTATTGTGGTCCCTCCATTATCAAAACTTCCCCCTTACTAGCCATGTTACCAATGGCTTCCCCTATGGCTCTGTCTAAATACTCCCTCTGAGTCAGAGGCCTGTATACCACCCCTGTGTGAATAATTGTCCCTGACCCCATCTGTAGGTGAACTCACAGTACGCCCATCCCTTCATTGTCACCCTGCTGCCCCCTGTATCTCAGTGGCCCTTGTACCCTGCTTCACATATTAAAAACTCCTCCGCCTTTCTTCCCTGACCTATCCTTCCAGAACACGGTGTACCAGACACACATGTGCTGTGTGCTCAAGCCAAGGACAAGGTGCAGAGGGGGGGGGTTGCAAGCCCCAAAAATTCAAACAGTTAAATCAGCAAGGTCTGCACTCCAATGGTGTAGAAATAATTTCACAGAGAAAAAATGCCTTTTCAGCTTTCTCAGTTTAATCCAAAATTCTTTATGAACTTTACAGCATATCTCCTTCATCTGTTAGTGTCTCCACACTGGTAAATCTTTCCCCAGTGTTTCGACCAATCAGCATGACGAATTTTGGATTAAACCGAGAAAGCTGAAAAGGCATTATATCTCTGTGTAATTATTTCTTCACCATTGGAGTGCAGAACACAGCATAGCCTGTGATGGTCATATCCTACAGTATGAAAGTGAAATGCTTTGACACTAGTGTTGCTCAGATGGTGCCTTTGTGGACCCTAACACTTTCCATCAGATAGTGCTGGTATCCCACCTAGGATCCTACCAGAAATCCTACCAAATAGGGATATAGGATCCAGGGTCAGTTTAGGGGATCCTAGGTTGGATCCAGGTTTCCTAGTTCAGATCCAGGGATCCTAGGTTGCATAGTAAGGATCTGAGCTGGATCTGTTGGTCAGATCCGTGGATCTGTTGGATCTTAGGTCAGATAGTTAGGATCTGAGCTGAATTTGTTGGTCAGATCCATGGATCTGTTGCTCAGTTCCACAGGATCCACAACATTTGTCGGATCCGTGCTCTGCATCCTAGCAGGTCGGATCCGTGGTCAGACAGCACTGCTATCCTACCACAGCAACTATAGGGCCACATGGGAGGTATCTGTTGGTATCCTAGTTTCTAAGATACTAGCTGAACAACACTATTTGAAATAATGGGACAGGAACCAAATGCACGTTCATTATGCTGCAAAAGCGGGAAGACACTAGATGACAGAAAAGCCAGAGCACCTTTTTCGCAAGTAAACCGAGGTTCTAGGGATATCGTTGATCTAAAGTCAACCAAAGGTTGCCCAAGAAGAAGGATGACTGGACCACAGTGGGCTCAGTCAGAGTGGGGAGGGGTCAGAGACACATCCCCCAACCAGTCCAGCTTAATAACTCCTACGCTGTTTTGGAGAAATGGGACTGCCCCACACAGGCACCCACAGCTGGGACCAGGGAGGGTGATTGGGACCTCCAATCCAGAGTCCTTGGGAAAGGGGAAGGGACCCGGAGGAGAAGGAGAGCTTCTCAAGTTGGGACTCTATTGTGCGGGGGTGAAAATAAGGACAACTAGTGGGGGGGGGGAAGGGAGGTCAAGTGCCTCCCAGGAAGTGCTGCATGTAGGGATGGGAAGCAAATCCACAGGATCACTAGGGCAATAGCCAGGAGGGAGAAGCTGAATATCATTGTCCACCTGGGGGCCAATAATTTGGTAGGAGAAGGGTAGAATTAGCCAGAGTCCAGGAGGATTTTAGTAAGCTGAGAGAGGACCTGAAATGGGTAGCACATTCTGTGTCATTCTCTGAGGTGATACCTGTCCAAGGCATAAGGGAGGCCAAGGTACTCCACATCCAAACCTTCAACTCCTGATTGAAGGATTAGTGTGGAAGGGAAGGATTTGGCTTCATAGGGGACTGGGGCCCAACCTGGGCAGATGAGAGCTTGGCCTCATCTGTCTGGAAAGGGGACCACAGTCCTTAGTGAGAAGTTGGAATGCTTCAGCAGACAGCATTTAAACTGGCCAAAGAGGGAGAGCCAGGTGACTTAGAAACAGCCCCCCAACCCGTGCAAGAACATGCAAAAGCACAAATTGACAACAGGAACAATGCAAGCGAGCAGTGAGGGGCAGGCAGGGGAAACTTTTATGGGGGGGAATAAGGGGGGCAAGAGCACATGAGCATGAATACTGGGGTGGGGGGAAGAGGCAAAGTAGAGAAAACAAGAATAGAGGGAAGGCAGGGAGTAACACATGGAAGGGCATGTTCACAAATGCCTGCAGTCTGGGAAATAAGGTTCCAGACCTGGAAGCCTTGATGATAGATACAGACCTTGACAGCAGCAATAACAGAGACGTGGCACTCTGCTAATCACAGCTGGGACGTCAATGTACAGGCTATGCACTGTTCAGAAGGGACAGGGAAGGTAAAAAGGGATGGGGGGTGGCCCTGTACATCAGAGAAGGCATAAAGCTACAAAAGTACAGGGAAGGCAAGGGGGAGGCCAAGGCAATGCGGGTCACTCTTGAACCAGAAAATGCCACTGCAGTACATACGAACACATGAAATTTGCCAGCAGATAAAGGCCTAGAGGTCTATCAAGTCTGCTCGAATGTGCAGCTAGCACCCCTTATTCTGCAGCTGCCCCTCCCTTCTACCCTTCCCCTTCATTAACCCTCCCCCTTGTCCTGTCCCATCCTCGTTTGAAGCAGTCCACTATTCTACTGCATACCACTTCAGCAGGTAACGCATTCCACCCAGCCACCACCCTCTCTGTAAAAAAGTGTCTCCTCATCTCCCTCCTGAACCTTCCTTGCTCCAGTCTCATATCATGGCCCCTGGTGGCCCTCCCCTCCCTTACTTTGAACAGCCCCTCTGTACCCGTCTTGTTTATTCCTTTCATGTATTTAAAGGTTTCAATCATGTCACCCTGTCTCTCCTCTCCTCCAGTGAGTACATGTTCAACTCCTTCAACCTCCTCTCATGATGATAGTCCCCAGCCCTTGATCATCTTTGTCACTCTCCGCTGCACCCCTCCAGTAACTTAATGTTCCTCTTCAGATCTGGCGCCAGTACTGCACGCAGTACTCCAGGTGTGGTCTAACTAATGACCTATACAGTGGCAGAATCACCTCCTCCCTCCTCGAGGATATACCCCTTGCAATACAACCCAGCATTTTGTTGGCCTTTGCAGCTGCCTTCCTACATTGTGCTGAGTTGTTCATTGACCCTGTAATGAGCACACCCAGATCCTTCTCCTCCTCCTCCTCCTCCTCTGTCTGGGCTAGCTGCACTCCCCTAGCTGGTAACTCCTCCTTGGGTTCTTCATCCCAAAATGCAGCACCTTGCACTTTTTGGCATTAAAGCCCAGTTGCCAGGTGTCTGACCAGGTTTCAAGCTTTGCCAGATCATCCTGCAACCCCTGCCATCCCCCTAGGTCATCCACCACCGCGCCTACCTTGGTATCATCAGCAAACAGACTGATCTTGCTCTTGATGTCCCATGATATGTCTGCAATGAATATCCCAAACAACACTGGTCCCAGCACTGAGCCCTGTGGAACACCGCTTGTCACTGCCCTTGGGTGTGAGGCTCCCCACCACCACCCTCTGTTGCCTTCCCTGCAGCCAGTTTCCTACCCATCTCACCAGCTTTGCACCGCCCCTGTGCCTACTAACTTTCTTCCCAGCCTCCCATGGGCACTGAGTCAATGCCTTACTGAAGTCCAGATACAGGACATCCACTGCATGGCTCCTGTCCAGTTGCCTAGTTACCCAGTCATAGAACTCGACCAGGTTGGTTTGCAGGATCTGCCACGTGTGAAGCCATGCTGTCTGCTGTCCTTGTAGTCCTTTGGCCTCTGGGAGGCCACCAGCTTCTCCTTCAGGATAGTCTCCATTAGCTTACCCACGATGGATGTGAGGCTCACTGGTCTGTAGTTTCCCGGTTCATCCTTGGGGCCATTCTTGTGGAGGGCACCATGAGCCATCCTCAGTCCTGAGGTACACACCCCAATGTAGTGAAGCATTAAATAGGTCTGCCAAGGGTCCTGCAAGGACCTCTGCCAACTCCTTCAGTACCCTGGGGTGGATGCCATCTGGGCCTGGCGCCTTGTCCACCCTCAGTGCCTTCAAACCCTCTCGAACTCTGCTCTCCATGATTTCCCCATCTGTCACCACTTCCCTCCTGCTTCTGCCATTTCTCCCACCTTGGGTGTCACCCCCCTCTTCTCTTTAGTAAATACTGAGCAGAAGTACTCATTTAGTGCTTCCATGTATAGCACCTGCTTCCACCAACCCCTCCTTCCTAATCCTTACTATGTGGTCCTTACAGCTCCTTTTCTCCCTGATGTACTTAAAGAAGTCCTTCTCCCCCTTCCTAATGCCTTGTGCCAGCCTGAGTTCCGTAGAAGCTTTGGCTCCCCTTACTGCCCTTGTCACCTCCTTCGATTCTGTCAAGTACTCCTCCCTGTCCTCCCCCTCCCTGTTTTCTTGTACTTCCTAAAGGCAGCTCTTTTCTTCTTACCTTTTCCATGACCTCCTTGCTCAACCAGATTGGTTTCTTAGCCCTAGTCTTCTTGCTCTGGGCTTTGCAGCAGGTTTTGGTTGCCTCCACTATCCCCAGCTTTATGAGCTCCCACCTCTGGTTAGTGTCCATACTAGATTGAATTCTGGCCAGGTACCCTTTTACCACTTCCCCCATCCTCCCAAAGTCAGCCCTCCTGAAGTCCAGCACTATTGTGCCAGATTCCACTCCTTCCTTGCCCATATCCAATGTGAGCCATACTGAGCGGTGATCACTCCCTGACAGCAGTTCTTCCACTGTAAGTTCTCTCACAAAGTCCCCATTTGCCAGCACAAGGTCAAGGGTATTTACTAACCTGGTTGGTTCACTGACCATTTGCAGCAGGAAGCTGTCCTGGAAGGCATCCAGCAGTACCTGCTCCCTTCTGTTCCTGGTTGTTGGGGTACTCCATTCCACTCCTGGCATGTTGAAGTCCCCCACAATCACCACACTACCCTTCTCTCAGGTCCTCCTGATCTGTCCCGCTAGTTCCCTGTCTAACTCCTCCATCTGAGATGGTGGCCTGTACACCACTCCCATTCTAAGAATCCTATTCTTGGAATCCTGGATTTGCATCAAAGGGACTCCTACTACCCTCCTCCCTTCCTCCCTTACACACTTCAGTCCTTCCTTCACATATAGTGCCACCCCCTCTTTTCGAATCACTCTGTCCCTACGAAATAATCTGCCCTGGTACAGACAGGTCCCAGTCATTGTATTGGGTGGCCCATGTTTCGTGATGACTGCAATGTCCACCTCTCCTCTGCCATGAGAACCTGTAACTCTGCAGTTTTCCTCCCAAGGCTTCTAGCATTAAGGTAACCACCTTCCACCCTTTTCCCCCTCCCACCCTGCCCTCCTTTCCTAGCATCACCAACAGTACTTGCCATTTGTCCTTTGTCACTGTTATGGGGTAGCTCATATGGTTTCCCAACCTGTGGTCTCTGCATATCTCTTCCCCAACTGCCACCCCCACTCCTAGTTTAAATTCCCTACTTCCTCTGTGTACTCCTCCAACCTCTGTTTCAACACTTTCTTTCCCTCCTCACTCAAGTGTAGCCTGTCCTTGGCATAGAGACTACTGTCCTCCCAGGTCCCTCCCCAACCCCCAACAGCCCATACCCTTTAGCACAACACCAGGTTCTTAGCCATCCGTTAAATTCCTCTATTCTCAGCTTTCTTGTTGTGCTTGCTGGCACGGAAGTATCTCTGAAAAGTTACTGATCTTTCTGCCCCTCACATAATTGTGCTAGTTCCTCAAACCTCCTCTGGACTGTACCTACTGTCTTGTCAGCCAGGTCATTTGTCCCAAGATGTATAATTAAATGAGGCTTGTCCCTACCCTTCTAGCATATTTCAGAACAGACTGTCCCACCCTTTCCGCTGTCATTCCTGGCATGGCTTCCACCCAAATGCGACTATGCCTCTCCCCCTTGCTACCCCACCTAACTCCTCTTAGTATTGAGTCCCCCAGCACTAAGATTCTACCCCCTTACTCCCTGCTTGCTTCCATTCATCTCTCTCTCTCATTTCCAGTTCCTCTTCTTCCTCCTACACATTTATTTCCCCCTTTTACCCCTGTTGCAATTCTCCCAGCAGAACTTCCCCCCGCTCCAGTTTGGTCCAGGCATTTATCAATTACTCCTCTAATTTCATCATTTCCCTCCTCCACCTTCTTCCTCTCTAGCAGTGCAAAACTATTTTCTGAAGATCCTTCACAAATGCCCGCTCCCTCTCTCTCCATAGTAACCTGTTCTCTCCTTTCCACTCCATGACTTTTGCCACTTCTTCGCCTCCCCTCATAAGTCCCTATCTCCTCCTTCCATTTGTCTTTTGTCTCCTGACCTGGTTTCCCTGGCAATTGTTCTTCCTGGTCTGGGCCCCTTTGTCTCTGTTTCCCTTCCTCTGACCCTCTCCTCACCACTGTTGGCTTAAATCGCCCTCCCTCATCTCCCCTTCTTCCTCCCTCCAGTATTGGGCTAAACCCACCCCCAATCTGCCTTGCCTGTCATAGTTCCTCCTGCAGACCCTCAATCTCCTTTCTAAGTTTTTCTATGTGATTGCACACTAAACATCCTCCCACACTCCAGGCAATTTTTAGAAAGATTGGTGCACATGATTGTTGCAGCCTACCACCCTACCCATTGCTGTGGTTGCCCTGTGACCCCCACCCTTCCAGATGCAGGATACCAAACACTCCCCGAAGTCTCCCTCTCCCTCCTGTATCAGTGCAAAACATTTTCTTTATTTCCCTTACCCCCTTTGTTGCACACATTTAGTTATATTGAGCAACTGCTTTTTATATTCCTATCCTTCCTATCCACAATCAAAAACAGACTTTAAGTAGCCATTGCACAATCTTCTTCAAACTCCTACTCCTCCTTTCCCCAATGCAATATCAATACGAAGAAGTAATAATGAAAGCTCCTAGATTTGCATTTATTTCCCTTCCACTGAGAGAGCAGTCACCTCTTCATTTGCTGCTGTTCCTTTCCTGGATGTCTGCTTTTGCTATGACAGGTGCATATCATTTGCCTGTTTGAGGAAGTGATGTCAGAACCCCTGGTATAAAGGAAAATATGGACCAAGGGTGGGACCAGCCCAAGTCTTCCAGAAACAATCAGGTAGCTGAGGCCTCTGGTCAGACCATTAGCACCCTTCCCCCACTCTGCACTCAAACTTTGCAGCTAGTGAAGCCAGCAACAATGAATCACAATTCTACTTAAAGCCCCCAAAATAAGTTTGCTACCCAAAGAAACAGGACTCCAATTCAAACAGCTTCACCAACAACACATCAAAATAGGCTTGGAATTAGAAGATATATGTCTCCAATTCAAAGATACAGACCCAGTTAAATCACACAAATTATGTTTTAAAACAGAAGAAATAGGTCTCTACAAATGCAGCCTGCCACTCAGTGAATCAAACAAATGAGCCCACTTATAGCTACCAAAACAGTTTTCAAAATTCCAACAGCCCCAAACAATACCCTGCTAACCCCTTAGTAGTAAGAAAGAAAAGAAATAACCTTCTACCAAGTAGAATCCACAAGAAACAATGTAAAACAAAAAGCTACTGTACTGTAGATCTGATCTTGTCCCCCTTCTAGTTCCTTCTGAGAAGCCAAAGCACTGAGTTCCAAACTCTGTGATTTCCCTTGTGCTGCTTTCAAAATCAGACAGTTCCAAACTCTGTGATTTCCCTTGTGCTGCTTTCAAAATCAGAGTTCCAAACTCTTTGACTTCCCATGTGCTGCTTTCAAAATCAGACTGTTCCAAACTCTGTGATTTCCCTTGTGCTGCTTTCAAAATCAGACAGTTCCAAACTCTGATCAGTACAGGGGTGATCTGCAGACCTCTGGCACAGAGGGAGGAAGTGGACAAGGTACTAGTGGAGGAAATTCATGACATGGCAGCTAAAGGCAAAATTCTATTGATGGGAGATTTCAATATGCTGGACGTGGATTGGACCACCCAGGCAGCTGCTTCAGCCAGAAGCACAGCCATCCTGGAATCCCTGTAGGGAGCTGGACTCAGACAGCTGGTGCATGAGCCAACCAGGGACAAATTAATTCTAGACCTGGTATGGGCCAATGGGAACAGAGTCAAAATAATCCAGGTGGAATGACAGCTGGGATCCAGTGATCACCAAATGGTGCAGTTTGACATGAAGACAGGGACTCAGTTAAGCCACACAAGGGCGAAAGTATTAGATTTTAGGAGGGTGGATTTCAATAAAATGGGTAGATGTTTAAAAGCAGCCATGGAGAAGGCAGAGGTAATGGAAGGATGGAGGAATAGTGGAGAAGACTAAAAGGAGCCATTCTGGAGGTAACTAACCAATGCATTAGGATACTGGCCAAAGGGAAAAGAAGAAAGAAACCACTATGGTACTCTAAAGAGGTGGAAGACAAAGTAAGAGCTAAAAGAGCATGTTTCAGGAAGTATAAGGGGACCCAAAGGGAGGAGGAGGATGGGGGGTGTAACTGGAATGTCTCAGAGAGGCAGGAAAGGCTGTTCAGAAGAGGGTTTAGCACGGTCTGTGAAGAAAGTGGACAAGACATTCTATAGGTATATCAGCAATAGAAGAAAAATCGGGGGGGGGTTGTGAGGCTCAAAGAGGAGGAGGGAAAGTGTAAAGAGGGAGATCTAGACAAGGCAGAAATACTGAACAAATACTTCTGTTCAGTATTCACTGAGGAGGGAGAGGGTCAAGGACCACAGTTAGGGAGCAGAGGCAATGGGGGGGGGGGAATGTACACCAGTCCATTCACAGTGAAGAGAGTTCTGGACGAACTCACAAAGCTGAAAATGGATAAAGCCAAGGGGCCTGATGACATACACCTGAGGATATTAAGGGAGCTGCGAAGGGAACTAGCAGCACCTCTGGCCACCCTGTTCACAGAGTCACTCAACACAGGCGTGGTTCCAGAGGATTGGAGGACGGCACATGTAGTCCCACCACACAAAAGTGGCATTAGGGTGGAAGCAGGGAACTACAGGCCAGTCAGCCTCACCTCAGTGGTGGGGAAGATCATGGAGACACTACTGAAAGAAAGGGTAGTAACACAACTGGAATCCATTGGTGCCCAGGATCTGAGGCAGCACAGATTCACATCAGGTAGGTCTTGTCAAATTAATCCGATAGATTTTTTTTAATTGGGTGACTAGGGAAGTGAATTAGGGAGGGGCCGTAGACATCGCCTACCTGGATTCCAGCAAAGCCTTCGATACTGTCCCACACAGAAGGCTGGTTAACAAGATGAGTAGTCTGGGGGAGTCATGTGACACAGAGCACCAACTAGCAGCTTGCCTCTGCAGCTCCAGACACCTGAGGCTTTAAACACTCAATTGTGCCACCCACCAGACCACAAACACCAGCTAAATACTTCTCCAGTTGTCTCAGGATGACAGGGAGTCTTTCTACTGCACATCGGATACTAATGGAGGTCAAAATGAAAAAGGTTCCACCGAAACATACTCCACCAGTGACTCCAGAGAAGGCCAGTAAAAAATCCAGGGCCTCTTCCTCCGCAGACCACCGGGGATCAGCATCCACCTCTTCAGACCAGGACCTTCTTATCTTAGTGAGGTTTCTGGAAGAATTCAAATCTTTTAGAGAAGAACTCCGCAGTAGCAGCACCAACCTGAAAAATCTGACCCAAGCATTTGAAGACCTCTCCCGTAGAACTGGAGACAATGAAACCCAACTGATCTCACTTGAAAAGTGCATCACCAAGCATGACCCGGACCTCACAGTGACCTGACAGAGGATCTCCAAAATGGAAGCCAAAATTGAGGATCTGGAAGGCTGTAGCCAACTAAACAATGCAGTGATCATTGGACTTCCAAAGAAAGAAGAAGGGTCAGACAAAATTGGCTTTACACAAAAGTTAGTGGAAAAACTAGCAGGCCCCCTCACCCTTTGGGCCTAAATATATCATCGAGTGGGCCCATCAGGTTCTCCGACCCATGCCACCAGCAGGAACCCCCCCCCCCACGTCCTTTCATCTTCCATTTCCTCAACTATCTCGAACAGCAACATTTTCTTTCCAAAGTGAGAGTACTTCAGGAAATAAAGTGGGAGGGCAATAAATTAAGAGTAGCCCAGGATCTACCTGCCTCAGTGGGACAGCAGAGAGCATCCTTTCACCCTCTGGTCACAAAATTGATCGCTGCAGGCATTCGCTTCTGAATGAGGTACCCCACGAGATTGCAGGTACTCCTGGCGAGCACCTGTAATACTTTTGAAGATGCTGAATCAGTGACCACTGGACTCAAGGCATCCCTTCCTGACCTAGTCAACGAACACTGAGCACAGGTCCAGTTTCAGAGGTGAAACTCAATTTGCCCAGGTACATGGTTAAAATGACTGCATTTTCCCCTTACAACAGAGTCGACTGCTACTATGCCCCATGGTTACAAAGCAGATCTTTGCCAAAGACCCCCTACGTATTTTCACCCACCTGGAATTAAGGCTGGCTGCCTTCTTCCCAGCTACTGCTCAGCGTATGCTGGAACTTCTGTTTTCATTGGATGGAGCAGCCACCCCGGTAATATCAGAGGTCTTTGGAGGGCTGGAGGGACTGAGACAACGGCATGGGAGTGCTTGAAATTTGCGTGGCCTCACCCACTAGCAAAGTAAATTTTGTCCTCTTGAGGTTTGTCCCAAATCTCACTACACTACTAGAGGGAGCCCAGAAATGACTGTTTGGTCCCTTCACTTTCCTTAGTGCAACCTTAAGCCTCGTTCCTTTCTCCGGAGCAAGTGCTGTACTATCTACCACGTTGCTAGTTTGCTCCCCTCTGCTTTATTGCTCTCTGAGCTGGATATTCCCAAATTCATCTAGATCCAGGATGACCGGATTGTGGCTTCTCTGGACACAGACTGACTTCCTAGGAACCAACACCGGTCCTTTCTATCAGATGGCAACTCTGGTTCTTGTTTTAGATTTGAGATTTGCGCCAGGGCAATCCATTTTCAGTTGAGAATACTAAGTTCAGCCAAAAGGCCCCGGGTTTAAACTGGGGCATAAACTATGCGGTTGCCTGGAATATTGCTGGACTGGGGATCCCTTCAGGGACTTTTTTTTGTAACATCTGCTTTATTGGACTCATTAGATCCCTAATTACTATAATTCTGGAGCCTTATTGAGCGAGCACAGTATATTTGTCGCTTTGCTGGAATACTTGTTAATGCATGATGCTAATTTTGTTTACTGGTATGGTTCATGTACAAGAATTAAGGGTGCCTGGGGTGGGGGTTGGAAGAAGGTGACTTTATCATGGGCCAAGTAGATGTTTTGTTGGGAGGGAGGGGGGTCAAGGGTACTATATGTCAAGTTCCAAATACTGTTATAAAATGGGCAAAGAATTTCAAGCAATCTGATTGGTTGTTAGCCATGCATTAAATGTGTCTAATGCACAGCTAAAACTAGAACCCCCAATTTAGAGTACACAGGTCCATTTTATAAGCGCAATAAGACACTCTGGGGATGTGCATTAGACAGTTCTAATGCACGGCTAGGGGACTGGACGCACTCAGCCTATGGCCTTGTGCCTCACTACGTCCCTCTAGCCGTGCATTAGAACTGTATAATGCACACCCCATTGTGTCTTATTGCTTACTTATTCACTCTGTTGCGCATTCCATGGTATACTTTCAGGGGAGAAGGAGGAGAGGAGGGGGGTTGGTTGGGGGGGGGGTTAGGCTGTGGCATCCACTCAGACAGGGTTCACCGAGGTTGCAGTATTAACATTCCCCCAGCTAGTTTCCACTGTGTGCTGAAGTTGGGATGATGACCCGAGCTTTGACAGGAATGTCCATAAGTGTGTTACTGATTTTATATGGGCAGGGAAAACTCTGAGGAAGGCATATCATAAGCTGGCTGCTCCCAAATCCAGAGGAGGCCTTTGCCTCACATGGGTTTATATTACTGGGCCAGTCAAGCCAGAGTGTCAGATAAACAATGGTACTTATGTACCACTCTGGCTCACTTTAGAACAGGCCTTAATACGATCCCACAGACTTTTACCTGCTGCCCTCCTGTACATTAAACCTAAATCTCTCCCCCCAGCCCTACGCTTTTCATTGATCAGACTCTCAATTAAAATTCACAGTCAGTTATGCATGTTCCTAAAATATGATAACTCAAAGGACCTCAATCAACCCCTAGTAGGCAATCCCAATTTCAAAATAGAGGGTAGGCTTATCTCCCCCCCAGTGGGTACCCCAAATAGCCACATTAACCATTAAACAGCTTGTAAACAATGTAGACTCCTGGAACACATCACCAGAGATCCTGCAAAAATGAAACCTTACAACTAGTTCAATTTTTTAAATATTTCAGGTCTGCCATATTTTAGTACAATTTTCCAGATCTCATCCACCCCAACTAACCGAGTTTGATTTCCAGTCAGCAACGACTCCCCTAGTAGCTGCACCCCATGTGGTGTCTAATATATACCAGTTACTATATGACTGGGCCTTCCCAGCAGTTATGAGATCTGTCAAGTACTGGAGTTCCCAATTTCCTAACCCACCTCTTTACTGGACAGCGCTTTGGCGGGCTTGTCACAAATTCAATATCCAGAATAGGCTCCGGTTGATGCAGTTTCAAATTCTGCACAATATGTGTCTGACTCCAGTGAGACTGTCCAAGTTCAACAACTTGCTATCCCCGCAATGTGTCCGATGTCTTCATTTGGAGGGCACCTTATTCTACATTCTCTTGGAATGCCCTAATATAGCTCCACTTTGGTCTTTATCAGAGACAAAGCTGATCCCCTGCTAGGACTGGAGGACCTATTCACCCCTAACATCTATATACTAGGAGATTACTCCAACATCGGGGTGACCGACTGGAAATATTACATGGCTCTCCTCTCCATGTTGGTTAAGAAGCTGATACTAAGACACTGGAGAGATAATGACGCTATCTCCTATAATAAATGGTTGCAGGAATTATTGCATAACCTCCATACTGAGAAAATGATTGCTAGTCTCAGTAACAGACTAGCCAAGTTTGACTCTATCTGGGGCCCTTTTTACCCCCTGTACTCTTTTTAGAGTGACCTTGGATTAACATCCAGGGTTTATCGATGATGGATAAAACTTGTAGTTTGGATGCCGGGTGGGAGGGGGGTAGTTGGGAGTGGTGGGGAAGGTAATAGTTGGGATGTGGGGGACAATGTTCTTATACTCATGATCACTCTACATTCTGATTGACTTTGGAAGTATATGGTGTGTAAAATTTTAGAAAGTTTAAATAAAAAAAATGATGAGAAGTCTGGGCATGGGGCATAAGGTGATACAGTGGATTAGAAACTGGCTGACAGACAGAAGGT
Source organism: Neoceratodus forsteri (assembly GCA_016271365.2). Taxonomy (NCBI): domain Eukaryota; kingdom Metazoa; phylum Chordata; order Ceratodontiformes; family Ceratodontidae; genus Neoceratodus; species Neoceratodus forsteri. Next base: position 1,318,241,725 of record CM057454.1, read on the forward strand.
AGAGGGTGGTTGTAAATGGGATCCAATCTGGGGAGAGAGGGGTGACCAGTGGAGTGCCACAAGGATCAGTACTAGGACCAGTTCTGTTCAATATCTTCATTAGTGGCATTGCAGAGGGGCTGGAAGGGAAAGTCTGTCTGTTAGCAGATGACACCAAGATCTGCAACAGGGTGGATACTCCAAAAGAGGTGCAGATAATCAATAGGGACCTGGAGAAGCTTGAAAGATGGTCAGAGATGTGGCAACTGAGGTTCAGTGCAAAAACATGCAAGATACTGAACGTGGGCAGGGGGAACCCTGGGGAGACCTACAGGATGGGGGGAGGTGCTGACCATCACCAAAGAGGAGAGGGACCTAGTGGTTATCATATCTGATGACCTGAAAGTATCAATGCAGTGTGCAAAGGTTGCAGGGAGGGCCAGTGGCATGCTGGGGTACATACGCAGAGGTATTACAAGTAGGAGGTAGGAAATGGTGATGCCATTGTATAAAACACTGGTAAGACCTCATCTGGAGTACTGTGTGCAGTACTGGAGACCTCACATGCGTAAGGACATAAACATGGTGGAGGCTGTCCAGAGAAGGGCGACAAAGATGGTGCATGGTTTGCACCACAAAACATATGAGGAGAGACTAAAAGACCTCAATATGTACTCACTGGAGGAGAGGAGAGAAAAGGGGGACATGGTAGACACTTATAAGTACCTCAAGGACATAAACAAGGTGCAGTTAGGAGATCTTTTCCAATGTAGAAAAGATACCAGAACAAGGGGGTATGATATGAAATTGGGGGGGGATTAAGAGGTAACATGAGGAAGTTTTTCTACACAGAGAGGGTGGTGAACGCTTGGAATAGTCTGCCACAAGAGGTGGTGGGGCAAGCACAGTGGAGGGGTTTAAACATGCCTGGGACAAGCACAGGGAAACCTTGGGTGGGAAGAGAGTGATGAAAAGCCATTGACCAGTTAGGGTGAGTGGATGCATGTATGTATAGGGCCTATGGGCAGGCTGGATGGGTCTAGTGATCCTTATCTGCAGACAATTTTTTTGTTTCTATGTTTAATTTGATCTCAGTGGTGAGTACAGGATGGTAGGTGTGATGCAGACATAGTTCTGCTATTGTAAAGGGTCCTTATGCTTGACAGTGCACCCCTCATTTGCAGAATAATAAAAAAAAATGTTGAGTAGCGATAAAAGAAAAAGTTATGCTAACGAGACAAGTACAGTACATGGTAAAAAAAAAGAGTTTAAATGGTAGAAGATTACCAAAACTGATGTGTGAGACTCAAATGAGAGTACACTGATAAGAGTAAGGCTCAGGTATTTAAAGGTACAACCCTGTGCGAAAGGAACGCCACCAAATGTAGCCAAAGTCTATTTTGGTGACTCAGACAACTTACTTTTTAGAATTATGTTATATTGTGGACTTTGCTTTATTAGCATTCAATACCATATCATTGCCCAGAAACCAGTTCTGAATATTACTGAAATCCTATTGCAATGAGACTGAGAGACTCTTAATGTCTGGTCCTCTAGAAGAAAATTACAGCATCACCTGTATATAATAAAATGTCAGAGTGATAACAAATGGTGGGAAGGGAATTCAAGAAGCAACTAAAAGGGAGGACGCCCAAAATGCAGCCCTAAGGCACCCCCCCCCCCACTACTTAAGCACAGGAAGAGAGTACATTAGAAATGTTTAGGCAGTAAGATCTCAACGTAAGATAACTAGAAAACTAGTGCACAATATCAATGGACAATCCCAGAACCACAGTTGGAACTAGTAGTCAGAAACCTCATCACCTAATTCATATCAATTATCTGAGTACCTCCCAAATACAACCTACAATGCCATCAGCAACATGGTTTAAGGAAGGGGCACAATGCCTCCTCTGCCCTCGTTGAATTCACAGATTTCACCCACAAAGCCCTAGACTGTGGTTACCTAGCTGGATCAATTTACCTATGTAACCCCCTTGTTACCCGGGGTTACAAGGATCCCAGTCAGACCTAGTGGTAGGCGGGGAAGGCAGCTTGTGAAACTCCAGTTAAATGGATTTCACACTGTCTCACTCTGTTCTCAGTCTCAGCTGAGACTGAGGATGACATCATTTAGGGCAGACTGCGAGCTGCATAAGCTCAACTGGAATGTTGCGGTTGAAGGTTAGAGTAGAACGTTGGGGAATTTGAAGTCAGTCTGTTGCAGTCTGTAGTAGAGGAAGGAGGTGCTCTGCTGTAAGCAGGCCCTCAGAGTACTAAGCTCTGTCAAAGAGCTATTTTTCATATGGGTGTGTGTTCTCACCTGAAGAGGAACACAAGAAGAGCCAAGTGAAGTGGTGAGAGCCACTTTCCAGTGGCTCAGGGGCTATCCCTGCAGGGGATGGGGAAAATCAGCCTGTTTCCAGGCAACACCCCACCGTCCGGCTAGGGAAAAAAGCTGCCTGAGTTAAGTTCGTGCTGAGGCACCAGAAGTTCTGGATGAGATTTCTTTGAAGAGAAAATGCCTGTGGAGCATCTGCAACCAAGGGGTGAGTTCGCTCTGCTAAAGGGCCAATGTGTTTTCACCTGAAACAAGATGAAACTAAAGTGACTGTTACTGTGGGGTCAGGAAAAGACAGCCAAGTACAGTTTGGAAGATGTGGGGATTGGACTGTTTAACTCTGTGTGGGGTCTAGAGTAATGGACACAGCCGCTTATTAAGTATGTTCAAGTTCAGCACAAATGGGATGTAAAGACAGTAGACTGAATGTGAATACATTTAAAGAGAATCTACACAGCAAAGTATTTTCAAGGATGAGGTGTTATAGTCCAGAGAAATGGCCGGGTATGAATTATGGGAGTGAGAGGTGTGAGACCCCCCCATCAGGAGTAACCAAATTCACCTCTACGGGTGCTTTGGGACACCTGTTGCTTTCTCTCAGGTACTTGGCCAGTGCCTGAGAAAGTACCCAGACGTGGGATTGATGAGGAAGATTCCCTGATGGAGCCAGAAGTGCTCATAGGTGGTTTAGGGAGCCACCAGTAAATGTTTCCATGCTATATGGAAAGTGTCCAAAGGGCTGGCATGATAGCCGAGCCATGGAAGGAAGGTAGTCCAAGAGGCTGGCAAGGGAGCCGAGCCAGGGAAACCCAGAGCAGAGTACAAGTGCGGGCTGTGTGCCCAGTGTGTTTCAAAGCCTGAGGGCTAAAGTGAAAGTGGATGTGTTCTGATCTCCATGAATCTGCATTACCAGGAGTGTAGCCTGTGGGGGTCCATCTATGCTTTGTTATTCTGTTGGATGTGAATAAAAGCCACACTTTAGAATCCCACTTCTGGTATTGGACATCATTACAGTTATTGCTTCCTGTGTCCAGAGTTACTTGGGTGCCCCTGTTGCAGAGTAGCCAAACCTAGCCAATGTGCCAAGTGACATATTTCTCCCCGAACCCAGCCCCCAGGTAGTGCTGTCAAGATGGAAATGGCATACCTGGGTGGGGGTTACACATAGATCTAACAAAGACATTTAATACAGTTAATCATGCCATCCTAATCACCGCACTCCCTGCTATCAGCCTTTCGCATGAAACTACGTCCTGGTTCTCTAACTATCTCAATGGTAGAGCCCAGTGATTAAAAATTCATGATACACTCTCTGACAGCCTACCCATACAATCAGGAGTCCCCTAAGGATCAGTTCTCGGCCCCCTCCTGTTCAGCCTCTTCCTCAATGCCCTCCCCCAAGCCTGTTCCTGCAATCTCCTTCTCTATGCTGATGATGCAGTTATTTTTTCTAGTCATCCAGACTCTCTCTCTCTTGAACGTAACTACCAGTGTAGTTTCACTGAAGTGGAATCTTGATTTGGGCTCCACAAAGTTGTAGTCAACCATAAAAAAAACAAGATGATGTTACTCGCCAGCTCCTACAACAAACACAAAACATCTCAATTATCCATTTTCAACAGTCATCACATTCTGCTGGGACACGTTGATAACTTTAAATATCTAATCATAACCCTGGACAGCTCCCTGGCTTACCATGAGCACACCAATCTAATCTGTAAGGCAGTAAATGTCAGGATAGGGCTCCTATATAGGCACAGGTGCTGTCTCTGAATCCGCCACTGACACTGCACCTAAATAGATTTAAGATAGCCCTAGACAAAGTCCGCCAGCTGGTCGCTGGTGCGCATAGGCTTACCCATACCTGCAGCCTATATGACCAAACCAACTGGCTGAAACTTAAGGGCAGGATCATGTATCAATCCTGCCTGCTGGCAAAAAAGATTAGTATCAGGCTCGCCCCTCCTTCCGCACAACTCCTTTTACAAGCCCCCCCACCCTCGTGGCATGAGGAGTGCCTCTAAGGTCTCATATCAAGTCCCTTTCTGCTGCACGGCACAAAGACAACAGGTATTTATGTACAGGGTGCCTGTCTGGCTAAATGGCCTACCCCCTGGTATTATATCTGACCCCAAGTTTGGCCCATTCGGACTCAAACTCGGGCAGCACATACTCGCACTCAGCAGCTGTGACTGCTTACAGTCATTCTTGCCGTATCTCTCTCATTTGCCCATTGCCTGTGATCCTCTCTAGCCCCTTCCCCACTCACCCTTCATCTACTCCTCCCCCACTTTCTCCCCTCCTCCTCTGTCAGTCTTTAACTCCACCTGCTTTCCCTCTCCCCACCTCACCTACTCCTACTAACTCCCTTACCCACACCCATTTCGTTTCTCCTCCTCGGCCCCCTCATTTGGTCAACTTTGTGACAATGACATCCTCTGTCTGCACTGGCTCCTTTTTATGTTGATTACGTGCAGCGCCAGAAACATATTGGGACAGCTTGCTGAGAAGCAGGCTGTGGAGGCGTGGCACTGTTGTGGCCAATGCCCCCCACAGCCTGCAACAGCCTGTCGTGCTTCCCCCAATGCCGTTGCAAGCTGCTGGTGACAGCAGTTTGGAACGTTGGCACCAAGTTCTGAGAATTTCGCCGCTGCAATCAGGGGCCGAATCATCATTGCAGCATCAGCCATCCGCTGCAATGAGGGAGTGACCCGTCATTGCAGGACGGGATGTAAACCCCCTTATTTTGTTTGTGAACATGGTGGCGGCTTGCCGCCATGTTCCAAACAATATAACCCCCCCCCACCATGTTTACTTGCCGATGGGGGGGCCCTAATCCCCGTCGGCTTTGGTGGCCCCGTGTTTCTGTTGTTACCGATGGGGAAGCCCACTCCCCGTCGGCATTCTGTCCCGCCCCCACTGCTTTTGTTTCTGCCTACGGGGTGCCCAATCCCCGTTGGCATAATGATACCCCTCCCCTTGTTTACCGACAGGGGTGCCCAATCCCCCATTGGCTACTGCTGGCCCCCCAAACAAAAGCCTCTGCTGGCATGCTGGGAGCCCACCTCAGCGTGCCAGATGCTCCTGTGAAGAAAAACGGTCCTCATAACGCCTTTTTTTTCCTGAAAAAAACTGTCCTGTTGCTCGCCCTGCCCCCCACCCACAACCCGCACCCACCCACTGTGCACCTGCCTCCCCACACCCCCTCACCCCATACTTATCTCGGAGCTCAGCGACGATCATCATCGGTGGACGGGAACACTCTTGCACTCTTCAAAGCCGACCGCGAACTGAGGAAATGCTGGTAAGCTGTATAATGTAATAAATAGGGTTTTTTCAACTTTAGTGCATATCTCGGGCATTTTTGGGAATTTTTTCACCAAATTTTCAACATGGGGTTTTTGGGACCCCTCCTCATGAATGCTTGAACTGTCGTGGGGTTAATTGGCCCCTAAAGGTGATTTCGCGGTCATTGCACGGAATCACCTTTGGGGGCGATTAATGAAATGACAGTGCCAGTGCTCATGAGGTAGGCTCTCAAAAAGCCTATGTTGCAAATTTGGTGGAAAAAAATCCAAAAAATGACTGTTTTACGTGTGTGCACTGCGCAGTTGCTACGCACGCTCATAACTTCGTGAATTTGCAATATTTTCATGCCAGATTTTCAACATTGGCATTTTGTCACACTTCCTTGTGAACAGTATAGCTGTCATTGTTCACATCCTGGTGGAAATGTGTTTTTGCACTTCCGGCGCAGAATAGCGCGGTCACTGTGGGAAATCAGTGTCTGGGACAGATTAAGAAAATGACAGTGACACTGTTCATGAGTAGAGGTCCTGAAATGGCAATGTTGAAAATCTGGTAATGATACTCCATAAAATGACTGTGTTACGAGCGTGCGTTGCGCAGTTTGCATGCACGCTCGTAACTCCGTAAATTTATAATATTTTCACTCCAGATTTCCAACTTTGCCATTTTCCCATACCTACTCATGAACAGTATAGCTGTCATTTTTCCCATCCTGGCTGAAATGTGTTTTCGCACTTCCGGCGCAGAATAGAGCGGTCGCTGTGGGAAATCATTGTCCGGGACAGATTAAGAAAATGACAGTGAACTGTTTATGAGCAGAGGTCCTAAAATGCCTATGTTGAAAATTTGGTGATGATAGCCCATCGAATGACTGTGTTACAAGTGTGCGTTGCACACTTTCCACGCACCCTTGTAACTTCGCAGATTTGTAATATTGTCATGCCAGAGTTTCACCAGTGGAATTTTTTTCACACCTCCTTATGAGCAGTATAGCTGTCATTTTTCACATCTTGACCGAAATGTGTTGTCACAGTTCCGGCGCAAAATAACGCGGTCGCTGTAGGAAATCACTGTTTGTGACAGATTAAGGAAATAACAGTGGCACTGTTCATGAGCAGAGGTCCTAAAATGCCTATGTTGAAAATTTGGTGACGAAACTCCATAACATGACTCTGTTATAAGTGTGTGTTGAACTGTTTCCACACACCCTTTTAACTTTGCAATTTTGTAATATTTTGATGCCACATTTTCAACAGTGGCATTTTTCCCCACCTCCTTATGAACAGTACAGCTGCCATTTTTCACATCCTGGCTAAAATATGCTTTTGCACTCCTGCCGCAGAATAGCATGGTTGCTGTGGGAAATCACTGTTTGGGACACATTAAGATCGAACGAGTGAAAGGGGGGAGTGACTGAGCTCATCTGAGCTCTGTCGGGACTGCTGCGGATTTGTTTCTGGGCAGAGAAAGGGCTCAACGCAAGAGCCCAGTACAAAAGGGCAGCCTGCAGCACTGGGAGAAACAGAACGAGAGAGCGAGTGACGGAGGGGGAGTGAGCAAATTCTCCGGAGCACTGTCAGGACTTCTGTGGATTTCTTTGTGGGCAGAAAAAGGCATCAACGCAGGCAGGGGCCCAGTACAAAAGGCCAAACTGCAGTAGTGGGAGAAACAGTATGAGCGAGTGAGACAGGGGGACTGAGTGAGCTCAATGGAGCTCTATCAGGATTGCTGCAGATTTCTTTGTGGGCAGAAAAAGGCACCAATGCAGGCAGGAGTCCCGTACAAAAGGGCCGCTTGCAGCGCCAGGACAAACAGAATGGGCGCGTGACAGAGGGAGACTGAGCGACCTCAGGAGCACTGGTATTGGGACAGCTGCGGATTTAGTTGTGGACAGACAAAGGTGCCAATGCAGCCAGGAGCCCCGTATACAAGCGCAGGCTGCAGCGCCAAGAGAAACAGAATGAGTGAGTGACAGAGCGGTAGTGAGCGAGCTCAACGGAGCTCTATTGTGACAGCTGCGGATTTCTTTGATGGGCAGAAAATGCAGCAACGCAGGCAGGAGGCCAGTACAACAGGTCAGCTTGCAGCGCGGGCCGAAACAGCGTGAGTGAGAGAGCTCAATGGAGCTTTGTCGGTACTGCAACAGATTTCTTTCTTGCCAGAATAAGCCGCCAATGCAGGCAGGAGGCCAGTACAAAAGGGCAGCCTGCAATGGCAGGAGACACAGACCGAGCGAGTGGGGGTGTGAGTGAGCTCAATGGAGCTCTGTTGGGACTGCTGCAGATTTGTTTGTGAGCAGAAAAAGGCAGCAATGCACACAGGGGCCCAGTACAAAAGGACATCCTGCAGCAGTGGGGAAACCAGAATGAGCGAGTGAGAGAGGGGGGGGACTGAGCGAGCTCAACGGAGCTCTATTGTAACTGCAGCAAATTTCTTTGTGGGCAGAAGAAGGCGGTAATGCAGGCAGGAGCCCAATAGAAAAGGGCAGCCTGCAGTGCTGGCAGAAATTGACTGAGTGAGTGACAGAAGGGGAATGAGTGACCTCAACGGAGCTCTGTCGGAGCAGCTGTGGATTTCTTTGTGGGCAGAAAAAGGTGCCAACACAGGCAGGAACCCAGTACAAAAGGGCAGCCTGTAGCACCGGGAGAAACACAACGAGCGAGTGAGAGAGGGGGAGTGAACGAGCTCAATGGAGCTCTATTGTGACTGCTGCAGATTTCTTTATTGGCAGAAAAAGGCGGCAATGCAGGCAGGAGCCCAGTACAAAAGGCCAGCCTGCAGCACCGGCAGAAACGGAATGAGTGAGTGAGCGAGGGGGAGTCAGCAGGCTCAACAAACCTGTGTTGGGACTACTGCAGATTTCTTTGTGGGCAGAAAAAGCCACCAACAGAGGCAGGAACCCAGTACAAAAGGGCAGCCTGCAGCGCCAGGAGAAACAGAATGAGCAAGTGAGACTGGGGGAGTGAGCCACCTCAACGGGGCTCTGTCGGGACAGCTGCGAATTTCTTAGCGGCCAGAACAAGGTGCCAACGCAGGCAGGAGCCCAGTAGAAAAGAGCAGCCTGCAGCACTGGGAGAAACAGACTGAGCAAGGGACACAGGGGCAGTGAGCGAGCTCAACAGACCAACACAATCAACATTCGGCATTGACAAATGCTTGTTTGAACTTGCAGCTTGCAGCTAGAACTGTCCAATCTAGTTTATATCCCTCCTTGGTCTGCTGCTGCTGCAGCATATGCATGCCAGGAAATCTGCAATGACAATCTGATCTTACTGGCAGCACCTCCTGCTTACCCTGGCTGTATCAGCAATCCCCTCCCCCCCATTACCTGTTTGAAGCAACTGTCTTGTAACAAATGTCTCTATGTTTGTTTGTTTGTTTGTTACCAGGAGAGACACACTAAGCTGAAAGCTTGTTTCCAGGTGCGATCTGGGAACACAAGGAAGTTAAGTGACTTGCTTAGGCTCACACAGTATGCGAGTGGGGGCTTTGGGATTCAAACCCAGGTCTCCAGGTTTGCAGTTCAGAGCCTTAAACCACTGCACTATACTGCCTCCTTAATGTATCACTTGCTCGTGTATTATTATCTGTATTGTTCACTTTTTGACTTGGAACCTTTGTAAATATATCTCTGGTACAAAGGTATTGTAATTCAAATAATTTATAAATAAACAAATATCCCTACACCATACACATCCAAATGAGCGGACACCATTTTTTTTTATACTTCCCAGCCTGCAGTAATATTCAATAAATTGAACCACTGGTCTCCCACACTGAGTACGTTAATACTACAATACTCCCAACACAACCACTCGCCTGGAAACCACCCCTGCATCATTTTGGAAAATGAATTTAGAAACACAGCAACATAGAAATTTGCCAGCAGAAGAGGACCCCTTGGCCCATCTAGCCTGCCCATTGCCCCCTCCCTGTCTGGCATATCTTACTCCCTTTACTCTCTGGTCTTGTTACTTCTGTCTAGCCCCATGTAGTTATCCCAAGCTCTCTTGAATTTGCTCACCAAGTATGATGGCCTGTTTCCTTTGCCCTCCCCATCGATTGTGGTGTCCATTGTTAAAAATATGCATAACAGAAAAACTACTGGTTGTGGTGTACAAATACCCTATCCCGAATATCCTGCAGAATATTCTACTGGGGTCCAAAAATGTTTGGGTATTCAGTATCTGTATTCATTATTCACTGTATTTTTTTTTTTTTATTAAAAAAAAGATAAAGAAATAATCCCCACCTTCCTTTCCAGCCCATATCCCTTAAAACAAAAACAAACCTCCAATCACCTCTCTCTAGTAAGAACCCCAAGCCCACCCTCTTTCCTTCCAGCACCCACAATTTGATGAAAACTATAATTTTGTGAAAAAAACTCATAACAATGGACAACAGGTACAACAAGCTCACCTGACCCTCTGGTCGCCATCTTTTAACACTTGCTTTAAGAAAAACACTTATGTCCCTCAACTTGGCAGCAGAACCTTCCTGCCCCAACCACCCAGTTCTGAAGCAGTAAGCCGGCAACAAAAGAACGAAGCAGGCAACTGACTCAGCCTGCCCTCCTCTAGGGCTTGCCACCTTCTAATGAACGAAAGCGCTCACACACTTGCTCGCATAGTAAAACCAGCTGATCATGTGATCAGCTGGTTTTTGTTGTGCAAGCAAGCAAGCTCATGAGTGCTTTCATTCATTATAAGACTGCCGATCATGGAGTTAGGTGGGCTGAGTCAGTTACCTTTGTTTCTTTGCCACTGGCTTGCTGCTTCAGAATTGGGTGCCGGGGGAGATGGGGGGTGCTGCTGCTAGGGGTGAAGGGTGGGGACATATTTGTTTCCCAAGTGCTAAAAGACAGCAGCCAGCAGTGGGGATGGAGGGGATTTTGATGTTCACCCATTTTGCAGATTTTGTCACAAAAAATACTTGTTGTTAAATTGTAGGTGCTGGAAAAGGTGACAGTTCAATTAAGGGTAGGTGGGTGAGGCTTGTTTATTTTAAGGGATATGGGGTAGGAAGAGGGTGGGGGGCTTTTCTTTTGTTGTTGTTGTTATCAGGATAACATTTTCCGAACAGGAATAGGAGACAAAATGTGCCAGTATTTGTTATTCAGATCTGAATAACAAATAGTGCACTAGTTGTGGTACTTGGGAAATACTGTTCGTCATGTGTATACCCCTAATAGTGATGAAACAGAATGTTATTATATACTGACAGTCAGGAAACTGAGAACTACTGTTTTGAAGAGAGGAAACAAACAATCTAAAGGGCAAAACTGGGACGTGCTAAGAACGCACAATATGAATTCACAATACTTGCAATAATATTTAACGCCGTAAGATGAAGCCAGATATTATATAGCCCACAGACCATACCTAACAGAAACAGTTTAAGCCCTAATTAAGAACTTGGCTTGAGATGTTGGTAGTTTAAGCATAGTTTCTTGTTAGATGTAGAATAAACTTTTAGACCATTGGAAAGAATAAGTTTGGTGAATGAGTTGTGTTTTTCTGAACAAGAAGGCTCATAAAAAGTGTTGGCAGATAAAGGCCGATTCTGTTTCCATCATTTTGTTCTCCCCTCCTGATATGGCTACCACTCCATCACCCTGGCTTTCCCAGTAACTTACTGGACTATACTGCCATCATTACCCAAAGTGGGATGGTGAGGAATGCTCATAGTCTGCCGGGTCATGGATCCAGTGACTGTGCCTGAGTTACCAATCAATCTTTATTTTTCCAGGCAGAACATCATTGAGAAGAACTCATTTACAAGATGGACCTGCACATGTAAATAGTAACAAAGATGACAGTGGGGACTCAGGGTCTAGAAGGGTAAGTTACATCATTCAATTTAGCATGACAGTACACAAGGCAAAGCTACAAGTCAACAGAAAATCATGACTAGACTATGACATCATAATACTATGAGGAAGAAAATTTCTTAGGAGTTGAAGAGGTAAAATGGGAGAGGTAAGAGCAGGAGGAGGCACAAGGAGAATAGGAGGGTAGGTTGGTGAGGAGAGGGGTTATGTCGAGATAGGAGGTAAGTTGCTGTGCAAGGTGTGTCAGGTTCTACAATTGCAAGATTCAGGAAAGGCATGGGAGAACAATGTCTTAAAAGTGGACAAACCAACCAGCATGGATATTCTATGGGTTTTTTGTAGCTTTTTCCACAATGCCAGCAGGAAGTAGTTGAAGGCCAATGTGCCAAAGCAAGTTCTGGCTTTAGGAATGACAAGAGATATATATGTAAGACTTCTCAATACGTAGCTTCTGGGGAGATAGAAGGGGAGGCAATCGGAGATGTATGGGAGAGTTTTTTAATTATGACTCGGAATGTCCAGAGGGCAGCATTTTTTTGGTGTCTGTAGGTGAGGGATGTCCAGCGTACTAGCTTGTGTAACCCCCCCTACAAATGGGGGTTCCTGAAAAGTCTTCCTTGAGCTTGCTTAAATGCTCATTGCCAGGCTGGTGTCCTGCGTTTTAGCAGTTTAAATGTGATTGCCAGAGAGTGCCTGTATAGCCTCTGTGAACTGTATCTTTAAGAGCTGCCTGGATTGCAGTCATAAGTAATCTGAGAGGGAGCTGTGTTGAAAGATGTAACTATTTGCTGAAAATCATTTAGAGTGATGATGATAATGTAGTTTGTCTAACCTGCCTTCTTTGCAGCAAGGACTGTTTTGTTTATCTCCACTATCTTGGTCCTGGACTGCCGCATTGGACCAATCAGTACTGGTGGGACCTAAAACGGAGCCGGGCTACAGGAGCTGTCTGGAGTCAAAATCTGTAGGAATGGTAGTTTTGGGCTTTTGGTGCCTTTTTTGCACCTGAAGGGGGAGTCTTTGTTGTGACTGACAGATCAGCCAAATGAACCTTTTGGATTCTAGGGAAAGTCCCAGGCTTGCTGGCAGTTGAGTCAGATCTAAGTTGTGAGCTGAAGAAGCAACAGCTTGAGACAGTCAATCAGCTGTCTGAGTAGTTTCGTGCAGGGGAACTGTGGAAAGGGATTAGTTGTGGCCTGCATGTCTGCCTGCTGCCCCTGAGAGGGAGAAAAGAGAATTATTTCGGACTAAATCCAAGTGTGTGAGAACGAAGTAAGCCACTGATTTTTTACCAGGCTCATACCTGAAGAAGGCCAAAGATTTTTCTCAATGTGATCGGCCTGTCAGGATTTCCAGCTGCTTTTGAATCCCCGGTTTGTGCAGACTCTGCGATCATGACCGGAGAGCGGTTTGCCTGGTACAGTAGAATTTCCTTACATGTAAATGTGCTGTGAGTTGTTAGTGGGTTGTGATTTGGTTCCCCACTGTGTGAACTATGTATGCTTGCTGGAAGCTGTATCCAGCCCAAAATGGACTGTTTCCGAATTTGTCTCCATTTGGCCGGGGCCTTGCCACACTGGCCCAGCCAGACTACCTGCTGCACAGAGAAAGCCATCGACGAGTGACCTGCCTGGAGATCAGCTCCCTGCTCCACGCTTGAACAGGAATGAAACCTTAGTGATTCGTGTGGACCCTGCTTCTCCTGGCACTCCAGATCAACCACCTGCTGTCTCGATTTCCGTCCAGCCTGTGTCCAGTCTTGGGTATCTTGAGTAACTATCAGGGTAGCTCCCTGCAACAACAGTTTAATTTAAGTGTGTCATCTGATTTCTTTGTTTCTCTTTCTTCATGAACTGAGCCAACTGGCTTCGGATTACAAACAGTGTGTATTGTGCATGTTGTTTTTCCATCACAGGGCCCCAACCAGCTGCGACACTGGCTTAACCCGGGCAATGGTCCTGGCTAGCCCATCTCTTCTCCATCTGGGTACCCAGAAGGTGTGACTGCTTAGGGACTCTGAATGTATGCATAACTTTTTGACTGATACAGCATTTAAGCAAATTACCCTGATTACGCCTCTCCCTTATTCAAGTCCCTTAAATAAATCAGATCTGTCTTTTTTTGCATTTCCCCTGACTGTGGTTCCAGTTGGTGCAAGAGTACTGTACTGCTGTTATTTGCTGTGTATAATCTTGTTTTACAGGGAGTCTCCAGGGACGAGCCAGAGGAAAGCCCTGGTGGTAGGTGCAAACAGTGTGGGTACTTGTGTATCAGGGGTATTGTGAAACTGATTATTGTGTATTTTTCTGCCCACTAGTAAGGAAAGAGGGGAGTTACAGTGTCACGGAGGGCTGTGCCCAGATTAGCTTGACCACTACATAGAAACATAGAATTTGAGGGCAGATAAGGACCGCTTGGCCCACCCAGTCTGCCCATTTCCCTACCTACTGGATAACCTGCAGATCCTAGTTAACCAGCAGCCTACTTCTTCCTACCCCCAACCCCTAGAATGGCTTATGACTACCAACCTTGACCTCTGGGTGGAGGCACCCATTTCAGAACTCAGGCCCCTTAATCTGTTACTAGCCAAGCAGATAGGGGTAGTAGCCCTTGGGCTAGCACCACCTAGGGATTACATTTTGGAGGCTCACCGCTGGGATTTTGTGCCTCCTAGTGGCCAAAAATTATGAATTATTGTTAAAAATTAATGGCTACACCAGTTGGTGGGGTGGTGTACTGGGCAGGAGATCGACCTCCAAAATGCTCTACTTATACTGGATATTCCCCTGGGTACCAGTAAAGACACTGTAGAGGGAGCACTCTCCAAAGTTGAATGTTTAAAAAACCCTGTGATGGTGGGTCTACAGGCTGATTTGATCGCCCAAACTTTCATAGCCTTGGAAGAGTGTAGTGACCTTGTGGACAGCTCTAAAGTGCCACACACTATTGCCCCAGAAGGGGTTCCAGCTCCCTGGAGAGTGATAACAAAAGACAGTAAAGACCCTGGGGAGGATGAGCTCCCACCATTATCTGAGACTTTTGAGGAGAATTTGCTAAGTTGTTGCTGGAGGAAGAGAAAACCGTAGAGGACTTTAAGAAACTATTCCTGCCACCTGAGGGTGTTCCTTCCCCAACATCCCCTCCCACTCCAGCACCTGTTACTGCCCCGCCTTCTGTGCCCATGCCAATGCTGGCCCCTATATCTGCACCTGCCATTAGTCACGACTCCTACCGAAGGCTGAGAAACTTCTCTGGCATCCTCCCCACCCCCCCCCAAGGGGAGGATGACTGGGAGACAAGGATAGTCTATGGTGCCCCTCTAGTGCTTGAATGGCAATGCTCAGAAGCAGAGAAATGAAAGAGGCTGAGTGACAGCCTCTAAGGTCCTGCCTGGCTACCATCCATGCCAAGCGGGCCAATAACCTCAAAGCAACTGCACAGGACTATCTTGATGCATTGGAGAATGTGTATGGGAGCCCGGATTCAGATGAGGATCTGTGGTGGAGAGTAAGAAACACTCAGCAGTACCCAGGGGAGCCATTGTCTGTGTATGTACCTCGGCTTGAAAAGCTGCTACAAGAATGCCTCAGAAAGGGTAGTTTGCCGCCAAATGAATTAGATCGAACTAGGCTGGACCAGATCCTTAAGTCTGCTCCGTTTTCAGAATTGTTACTGCTTCAGTTGCACCTTGCCACCGAACTGGAATCAGCCCCCTCCTATGATGAGCTAATGAAAGAAATTCGGGGGGTTGAGCAAAGACGACCCTATAGGGGAACTGCACCCCTATCTGCTGCAGCGCAAATGACCCAGAGTGATCACCCAAGTGAGGCACAGGGGCAAAGGTCGGCACTTAACGAGCACTCTGAGAATGCAAAGGACTTCTCACTCTGGGCCCAGCATTGGAAAGACGAGCTACTAAAAGAAGTCAGAGAGTTAAAGATAGATGTCTCTGCAAGGGTTTCCCCCATGCAACAAGATTCTGGTCCCTCTCAGGACCTGACTGCCATGGGGGTGGGGGTGCACCCTCAGGCAATCTCTACCGAGGGTAGCTCCCAGGCTGAAATCCAAGAATTGACTGCCACCCTAAAGGAACTGTTAAGAAACGTTGCAACACTCTCACCGCTGCAAGCATATATTGGACCCTGATCCCTTGTTACTGCTTCAGTCCCTCATGCAATGTTCTCTCCAAGGATGACCCAGGAGTCTATCATTTATCACAACTGTGGGAAGGATGGCCATATGAAGAAAGAGTGCCGGTCTCAGAAAGACTTAGAAAAGGTAGCAAACAGACTCCAATGGGAGCTCCGAAAAGCAAATCAATGGCCGAGGAGTGCCCGTACTGACCACAGTGAGGGTTCAAGAAATACTAACTCAAATTTCTTTGTGGCTAAATCATCTGTCCAGGACTCTGCTACTGCCTCTCCAGACTGGTCCAGAATAGTGGGCCCTTAGATGGAGACTTCTGTGACTGTCAGTGGTATCCATGCTCGGGCTGTGTGCGATAGGGGGTCACAAGTGACCATTGTACTTCAGGACTGGTATGACAAACACTTATCTGATGTGCCTTTGCAATCCCTAGAAGGCCTACATGTGTGGGGCCTGAGAGACAAGTCTTATCCCTACCTCGGGTATTTCCACCTCTGGTTGTCTTTTCCTGCAACTGTAACTGGTGTAGAGGAGCGAGTAGAGACATTGGCCCTAGTGTGTCCCCCCAACGGACTGTATGATGGGGTCCCCATGTTAACTGGGACAAACGCCCATATGTTTGGGAGACTGGTGCAACTCTGTCACAAGAAACAAGGGTGATGGACTGGGAGGCCCCTGAGAATTCTGTCTCTGATCTTGATTACAAGCAAAAGATTAAAACTGCTTTGGGGATAAAATCTCCTTATAATCCAGCAATAGGTAATTGCCCCGCAGTAGAGACTTATGCGGAGACAGCTAGAAAAGAAATCCATCAGTTATTTATGACAGATAAGGAAAGACAAGTGCTGTATGATAATTTAACATATACAGAAAGACATGCTTTGAATATTTTAAAAAGCGATAAAAATTAATTATTAAGCCAGCAGATAAGGGGGGAGGCATTGTGATTTTAGATTATGAACACTATAGAAAAATATGTACCAGGTTGCTGGAGAACACTACGAATTATATGGAGCTTGACATAGACCCATTGGATACAATAAAGAGAGAACTTGTAGGATTAATAGAAGAATTGACACTTTGCAATTTTTTAAAGGAATGGGAGGGAGAACCTTTGATACAGAAATTCCCAAGAACCCTTATTTTTTACACACTTCCAAAAATACATAAGAATCAGATAGATCCACCAGGACGTCCGATAGTATCGGGTATATCCAGTATATTTGAACCCATTTCAGACTATTTAAATTATCACATGCAACCCTTAGTGGAGAAGATTTCTACATATGTAAGAGACACCTCTCATTTTATAAATATGCTGAGGGAAGTGGATTTGACAGAGATAGAAAGAAGATCCATTTCATTAGTCACATTGGATGTATCCGATTTATACACCTCCATACCTCACCAAGAGGGAATTACAGCCATGGGGAAATTACTAGATCAAAGAGAAGGGGGAATACATCCAAGAACAGGGACACTACTAATGCTGGCAGAGTTTATTCTTATGAATAGTTACTTTAGATTTGAGAAGACTTTTTTCAAACAGATGAGAGGGACAGCCATGGGGACTACAATGGCGCCGGGGTATGCAAATGCATACATGTCAGAATTTGAGAACACCTATATACTGGATGGACGGAACAATCATTTTTTCCAATATATTGAACTGTACAAGAGATACATAGACGATTTATTCATATTATAGTTAGGCTCGAATAATGATCTTCTGCATTTGTTGAATACTTGAACTCCTGTGACATGAATCTGAAGTTCACTATGGACTGTAGTGTAATTTCAATACCGTATTTAGATGTAAGAATTGTTAATGGAGAAAGGGGCCTTACTACAACATTATTCAGGAAAGATACAGCACGTAATACAATATTACATGCTAGTAGTTTTCATGTGGAACAGTTAATTGAGAGCATTCCATACTCACAGTTTCTGCGCATTCGCAGAAATTGTGAGGAAGAGCAGGATTTTACTAATGAACTTGAGGCAGCCTCTGACAGATTTAAGGTACGTGGCTATAGTGGAAAGACCTTATATCAAGCTAGGAAAAAGGGTAGGGAATGTCACACAGTCGGAAGCTCTAAGTAGAATAGGAGATACCCAACCAGATAGACCTATAGTTTTTAGTGTCAAACACAACCATAAAATGAGAGAGATAAGAGGGATAATACACAAACACTGGTCTATTCTGAAGGACTATCCGATGGAAAACAATGTTTTCCGAACATTTCCAAAGATAGCTGAAAGGAAAGTATTCACTTTAAAGGATAAGTTGGTACATTCTGACCACATACAGGGGAAGGCCCTAGAAAATAGGCAGTTACTATTAGGTCCCTTGCAACCTGGGATGGTACCTTGTGGTAGGTGCTCAGTCTGTGGGCATACCAGTAAGAAACAGCGATACAGGCATCCGTATAATAATAAGGAATATGAGATTAAACAATTTATCACTTGCGACTCTGCGGGGGTTATATATGTACTGCAATGTCCACGTGACAAGATTTATATTGGGAAGACAATAAGACCCCTCAAACAACGCATTCAAGAACATAAGTCTAACATCAGGAATAAGAAATCTACCCCAGTAGTAGATCACTTTTTGGAAGCAGGGCATACAGGGGCATCTTTCAGATTCTGGGGACTAGAGATGATTAAATCCTCCGACGGGGGAGCGATCACAATAAAACAGTAGAGAGGGCTGAGACAAAATGGATATTTGAAATGAAAGTTTTGGATCCAAGAATTGGTCTAAATAAAGATATTAACTGGAGCTGTTGTCGTAGGTAGACAGAAAAATTATAAATGTTATAGAGATTGACAAAGAAATAGGTATATGCATATATACCTATAGAATTATTTTAAGGCCTGACATATAAATGAAAGTCATTCTATCAGGTGGAACATTAGAGTAATTGAAAGATTAATTGAAATAGAGAATGCTGTTATTGGAATAAGTTGCAAAATTGAAGGAAATATATACAGATTTTTTAAGAATTAAGAACTAGTACCAGATACATTAAATACAAGTTTGTATACTAGAATATGTCATAGGAATGCTTGAACAGATCTGTTATGGTTACAGGAATTTCTTCATAGAGAAGACCTCTAGGGGAATGAGATGTAAATGGAGATTGTGCCAGATATAACTATTTTGACCTGTATCCACGAGGAGCCTTGAACTGAGAGCGGGTATATGGGGATATGTATCTATTTACTAGTTCTATGAGGGTCGTCATTTTAAATAAGATTATGAAGTGAGTGATAATTAGCTTAAAGTAGAAGAGGGTGCCCTTGTAACAATTTAAATAACTTAGAGAACATTTTTTGAGAATATCACAAGAAGAATTAAAATAGTTTAAGGGAGATTGAGATGATGACAAGAATATTGATAGGCTTAATACGAATATCCTTGCTGATAACTTATAGGCATTTTCATAAAAGCTAAGTCACAGAGAGGACATCGGAGTGAATGAGATGCAGATTTCAATGGGGACTGCTATGATCGCGAAAGTCTGGGATTCTAGAGAAGGCACCTCCAAGATTTTGAATAAGACACATATTACTAATTAAGGAAGACTAATATGATGGCTTAAATATTACTGATGCAAAAAATATGACAAACTTAGCTTTAATGGTAAATTGTCTTTAAGAGCAGAACAGTGTGACGTCATTAGATGAGCACTTTTAAGTTGGGCTGAAGCGACGGGCAGGAAACCCTAGGGGACTCCACACAGCGTCTTCGCGTAGAGGGGAAATTTATGAAACAAGGGCTAGAACCTTTTGGAAACTAAAGCCGTGACTTGATTTGCGAGACTGGCAGGTAAAGATTTAACAAAATATACGGATTTTAGGAGAAGAGAGATATTTTGTTAGCATTACACAAATGGCTTTTTAGAAGTTACAGGAAAGCTAACATGACCATTATGAGATTTGCGATTAGAGACACATAAGAATGTAAGCTTATTCGAAGCAATTTGTGAACTTTAGATTTTATAAATGACGGCTGTTTCTATAACTTGTTGCAAGGCAAGCTCAATTATGAGAATGTGTTAGTAGCCTTCACAGTCGTAGATATGTAGGAATGCAGTGCCTTACAGTAAACTGTAAACTTTTAACAACCAGTTTGTGAAAAATGTGGAAAGGATTTGTGACGATTTGTGGATAAATCTGGAGGGGGGATAGTACAATATGAGTTTATCTGAATAAGACTTATCTGCATTAATATATTAACTAGTTGGTAAAAGAAATGCGGCAGTAATACAAGAAAAATGGGAGGAGTTCATTATGGTATTTCCAATGAAGCATAAACAAAGGAAAACCAGATATGTCTAAGCTTTAGGCATTTCATTTATTAATTGTTTACTATAGAACCATTTACACCCATGAATTTATAATTTTTATATTTATTTAACGGTACATCAGTGCTCCTCATTTACTGCAAGCTAGAGTTGTGAATATATGGATTGTTAGAAGAAAATGGAATTTATACAGACTTTCCTTGTAAAAAATGATGGAGAGATATAAGGGAGATAACTGGGGTGAGATAATAACTGGAGCATGAGATGTGTTGCAACAAATCTGAGAAGTATCTCTCTGTTTAAATTCCAGCCTGGATGGGCGTGTGAAGAAATATCGGATAAAGTTTTTAGGAATGAATGAGATCATATTTACCTACAAAAATTTTCGGAAATGTAGGTACTGATTAATATTTATTGGAAAAGTTTAAGTACTGCCTATTAAGATTTGGTGTTTTGGTGTTGGGTCCTATTTTTGAATATGAGTGTATAATAGACATATCATATTAAGTAAAGATTTATACATTATATATATATAAAATATTTTTTTCTCCATAGGATTGGAAATTCATGCAAATGCGAAAGAAAATAATTTTGTATGCATAAGATTTTATGAAGTAAGTGGCATCAGTGGGCACTTGACTAGGTATATTAAAAATTATATTTGTGTGGTTGTAGACAGCATTTTTAATGTTATATATTTGTGTATTTTTTGTAAGGGCATCTCTTGATAAAGCCAAGACACTTGGTGAAACGTTGAGGATCGCCACATTGCAAATAAAAAAGAGATTTGGAAACACAAGAAAGTCTGTCTGCAGATATAATCTTTTGAAGCGCCCTCACACCTTATGCTCTATATTGGAGACTACTTCTACATATCTGATCAAGAGGGCCTATGATTTGCAACAGAAACCCAAGGAAGTAGACCAGGATGAACTGGTGGAGATCATGTGGAAGAAGGATCCCTATTCAACGGTACTGGCCCCTAACGCCCAGTGTACCATTCAAGGGGAGGTCTGCCTCTGGAAAGATGTCAAGAACAAAATACTAATGTTGGATGCGCCAGGTGATGAAAAATTGCCAGAAGGATTATTGGTCAAGCCCAGCATCTTGCCTGCTTATGCCCATGCCTATGCATGACGAGTGATGGTCCAGATTCACAATGTGTCAGATCGGGAGATCCGGGTGAACAAAAGGTGCACCCTAGCTATGGTACACTGCACAGACACTGCAGTATTGCCCAGCAACAAGCACCCTGGTGAGAAGGAGAGTGTGACCCCAGACTTGTCTCGTCTTTGGTGACTCCCCATTGCCAGCTGAACGGAAGGCTAGAATTAGCAAGAGACTTGCCCAGAGAGACCAAGTGTTTTTGTTGAAGGAATGGGATGCTGGATGTGTCCAGAGTGTGGAGCATCACATACGCCTACATGATGAACAGCCATTTCACGAGAGGTCCTGACACCTTGCCCCAGCAGACATAGATGATGTCAGAAGACACCTGCAGGAAATGCTCACTGCTGGCGTGATACAAGAATCCAGGAGCCCATATGCCTCTCCCATTGTGGTTGTGCATAAGAAGAATGGGTCTGTGAGGATATGTGTTGATTATCGAACCCTGAACCAGCGGACCATCCCAGACCAGTACACTATGCCTCGTATACAAGATGCCCTGGACAGCTTGAATGGGAGCAAATGGTTCTCGGTGTTGGATCTTCGCAGTGGATACTATCAGATCCCGATGGTCCTGGAAGACTGTGAGAAAACAGCCTTCATCTGTCCATTGGGGTTCTATGAATTTCTGAGGATACCACAGGGGATATCGGGCGCCCCAGCCACCTTTCAGCGACTGATGGAACGTACGGTGGGAGATATGAATTTGCTGGAATGCCTGGTGTACTTGGATGATGTAATTGTGTTTGGGAGCACCTTAGTAGAGCATGAGAACCGATTGTTTAAAGTCCTGGACTGACTGGAAGACTTCGGCCTCAAGCTGTCCATTGACAAGTGCCAGTTTTTCAAAACCTCCTTGAAGTATGTGGGGCACATAGTATCTACAAAAGGAACAGAGACTGATCCCAGTAAGGTCGAAGAACTAACTACTTGGCCCCAGCCCCATAATTTAAAAGAACTACAATGTTTTCTGGGGTTCTGTGGCTACTACTGCAGGTTCATAAAAGACTATTCCAAGGTGATTCGCCCGCTCTTGAACCTTACCCAAGGTTGCCCTCCTACCAATCGTAAATATAAAAAAGGACCAGAAGAACCAGAAAAAGTATACTTCCGCCCAGGTGAACTCTTCAGGCCTCTCTGGATGCCCGACTGTGAAGTAGCCTTCCATGAGATCATATACCAGCTCACCCATGCCCCCATCCTCACCTATGCTGACCCCACCAAACCCTATGTGCTGCATATGGACGCTAGTCTGCAGGGTCTAGGAGTGGTGTTGTATCAAGACCAAGAGGATGGCCTGAGACCAGTAGCTTTCAACAGTAGGAGCTTGACCCCGTCTGAATGAAACTACCCTGTGCATAAGTTGGAGTTTCTTGTGCTAAAATGGGCCATCATTGACCAGTTTCATGAATACCTCTATGGGGCAAAGATATTGGTGAAGACTGACAATAACCCGTTGACCTATGTACAGACTTCAGCTAAGTTAGACGCCACTGGGCACCGGTGGCTTTCTGCAATATCATCCTATGATTTTGCTGTCGAATACAGACCAGGCCTGAACCATATTGCTGCTGATACCCTATCACGAAGGCACACTTCCAAGAGTGATTGGGTCAGGCTGTCTGAACCTGACATTCGAGCATTGTGCCAAAAGTTTGATAGAGATGAACAGATGTCTGCGGACACATGTGGACTGTTTAATAGATTGCTTGGGCCCTTCTGACACCTGCATACCAGCTGCTTATTGCCACGTCTCTGCTCTAGACATTAGTGCACTACCTCAATTTGACAATGACAGCATTCAGTGGGCTCAGTCCCAAGATCCTATGATTTAGCCAGTACTTGATGCCCTGCGTGCGGGGAAAGATGTATCTAAGTTACATTCCACTGACTTGTGAATTGCTTTATTGTTCAAAGAAGGCCCCAGATTGAAGTTGCTCTATCAGTTGTTGTATACAGAGACAGTAGATCTTAGTGGCAAAGTAGACAAACAATTGGTCCTGTGCACGCCCTTTAAAGATTTGGTACTGAGGTCCCTCCACAATCACATGGGGTACCTTGGTATTGACAGAACCCTTGACCTGGTACGATCTCGCTTCTACTGGCCCAAAATGGGGGCCAATGTTGAGCACCATGTAAAGACTTGTACGAACATACGAAATTTGCCAGCAGATAAAGGCCTAGAGGTCTATCAGGTCTGCTCGAATGTGCAGCTAGCACCCCTTATTCTGCAGCTGCCCTCCCTTCCACCCTTCCCCTTCATTAACCCTCCCCTTGTTGCCTGCAAAGAAAAGCCCTGCCTCAGAGGGCTGCCCCCCTTGTTAATATTACTACCAGCACCCCCATGGAACTAGTCTGCATAGACTTCTTGTGTTTAGAACCTGATCAGCGGAACATTGGCAATGTGTTAGTGGTTACGGATCACTTCACACGGTATGCACAAACTTTTCCCACCAAAGATCAAAAGGCATCTACCGTGGCCAAGGTGCTAGTGGAACATTTTTTCATCCGCTATGGTGCCCCCAGTGGGATCCACTCTGACCAGGGCAGAGACTTTGAGAGACAACTAATCAAAGAAATGCTCTCTCTATGGAGGGTGCGAAAGTCAAGAACCACCCCTTATCACCCGCAGGGAGAACCTCAACCAGAACATTTTAATCGCACCCTTCTAGACATGCTCTGTACCCTCCACCCAAAAGACAAGCATAAATGGAGCCAGCAGATTAGCACATTGGTACATGCATACAATTGCATGAAAAATGATGCTACTGGGCTCTCCCCCTATTGCCTCATGTTTGGGAGAGAGGCCCAGCTGTCTGTTGATGCCTGTTTTGGGGTCTCTTCAGATGGGGTCCGAGCCAAAAACTACTTGCAATATGTACAAAAACTGAAAGCTCAATTGAACCATGCCTATCAACTGGCCCAAACAATGGCCGCCAAGAGAAATCTAGCCAACAAAGAGAGGCATGATAAAAAAGTAAAGGCTCAAGAGCTTCGACCTGGAGACCGTGTGTTGTTACCCAATTTGGGACTGTATGGTAAACACAAAATTGCTGATCAGTGGCACTATCCTCCCCATGTAGTAGTTGGAAAGTTGGATGATTCACCTGTGTACAAGGTGCGCCCAGAGAATAACTCCAAAGCTGTCAAGACCATGCACTGTAACCACTTGCTACCTATTGGCCAAGTCAGAGTTGAGGCTGAGCAATCAGAGATTGATTCCACTGGGCTGGTGACTTGTGCTGCTGCAAGGAAGAGACAGAGTCAACCTACCCCAGTGGATACAGATTTAAGGGTTCCCCCCCAGCAAGTCCATACTGATAGTGATTGTCAGTCAGATTCTGATGATAGTGAGTATGACAATGCCTATTACCCCTCCTCTGAATTGAGTCAGTTGTTTCGAGGAAATCCTATAACTAATTGTGGGGATGAAGCTAGGCCTTCTGGACTGTCTAACTCCCCAGCTTCTTCCTTGAAGCCAATGCCCCCTGAAAGTGAAGTGCAAAGCATCACATCTGAAGATGCTGGTTCCCTGTGAATTGTGGAACTGTATGATTTTCCTGAAGGAGGGACTGATGGTTTGAGTCTTTCTGGTAATATACCAGAACTTGAAGAACACTATGAGAGTGCTGACAACCCCTCTTCAGTGCCTCAAAGTTTGATTGTGCCTGAGCCTTCACACAATGAGTCAAGTGTTATCGAAACAGAGCCTGCAGAGCAAGGAGCCGACAGTGCCCAAGTTTGGATGTTCCCATCCAGGCAGAGGCACCCCTCACAAGTGATGAAAGCCCCAAGGCTGTTGCTGAAAGTACAGAGACTGTGGTTGTTCCCCCCAGAAAGACTGGCCGAGCTGTCAAGCCAGTATTGTGTTTCAGCTGTGATTCTCCGGGGAGGCCTGTGGACTTGCCTCTCCATGTGGTTCACAAAGGTGTTTATGTTTCACCAAGCTCACTGCCCAAACTGAGCTTGACAGCCCATTCCAAGTTACTTGTTCTGCCCTCTCTCCATGGTGTCCCTGCCCTATCCAGCCCCAAGTCAGCTGATAGGGAAGGGCCCCCTCTTGCATTGTTCAAGGCACAAGAAGTTATTACCTGATTTAGTACAGTAATGTTCAACTGACTTGTGTGAAATATGCCTAATGTATTGCCAGAATGGACAAAGTATTGGGAAATGTAGTGAATATGTATAGTAAAGTAATAAGTTTACGTTAACTGATGCATGATGGTACAGACTTGATGCGGACGCCAAGTTTTCTCCAGGCAGGGAAGGGTGTAACCCCCCTACAAATGGGGGTTCCCGAAAAGTCTTCCTTGAGCTTGCCTAAATGCTCACTGTCAGGCTGGTGTCCTGTGTTTTAGCAGTTTAAATGTGATTGCCAGAGAGTGCCTATATAGCCTCTATGTACTATCTCTTTAAGAGCTGCCTGGATTGCAGTCATAAGTAATCTGAGAGGGAGCTCTGTTGAAAGATGTAACTATTTGTTGAAAATCATTTAGTGTGATAATGATAATGTAGTTTGTCTAACCTGCCTTTTTTGCAGCAAGGACTGTTTTGTTTATCTCCACTATCTTGGTCCTGGACTGCGAATTGGACCAATCAGTACTGGTGGGACCTAAAATGGAGCCGGACTACAGGAGCTGTCCGGAGTCAAAATCTGTAGGAATTGTAGTTTTGGGCTTTTGGTGCCTTTTTGCACCTGAAGGGGGAGCCTTTGTTGTGACTAACAGACAGATCAGCCAACCGAACCTTTTGGATTCTGGGGAAAGTCCCAGGCTTGCTGGCAGTTGAGTCAAATCTAAGTTGGGAGCTGAAGAAGCAACAGCTTGAGACAGTCAAGCAGCCATCTGAGTAGTCTCGTGCGGGAGAACTGTGGAAAGGGCTGAGTTGTGGCCTGCATGTCTGCCTGCTGCCCCTGAGAGGGAGAAAAGAAAATTATTTTGGACTAAATCCGAGTTTGTGAGAACCAAGTAAGCCACTGATTTTTTACCAGGCTCATACCTGAAGAAGACCGAAGATTTTCCTGAGTGCAATTGGCCTATCAGGATTTCCAGCTGCTTTTGAATCCCTGGTTTGTGCAGAGACTCTGCGATCATGACCGGAGAGCAGTTTGCCTGGTACATTAGAATTTCCTTACATGTAAATGTGCTGTGAGTTGTTAGTGGGTCGTGATTTGGTTCCCCACTGTGTGAACTGTGTCTGCTTGCTGGAAGCTGTATCCAACCCAAAATGGACTGTATCCGAATTTGTCTCCATTTGGCCAGGGCCTTGCCACACTGGCCCAGCCAGACTTCCTGCTACACAGAGAAAGCCACCGACAAGAGACCTGCCTGGGGATCAGCCCCCTGCTCCATGCTTGAACAGGAACGATGCCTCTGTGATTCGTGTGGGCCCTGCTTCTCCTGGCACTCCAGATCAACCACCTGCTGTCTTGATTTCTGTCCAGCCTGTATCCAGTCTTGGGTATCGTGAGTAACCATCAGGGTAGCTCCCTGCAACAACAGTTTAATTTAAGTGTGTCATCTGATTTCTTTGTTGTTTCTCTTTCTTCACGAACTGAGCCATCTGGCCCCGGATTACAAATAGTGTGTATTGTGCATGTTGTTTTTCCATCACAGGGCCCCAACCAGCTGCGACGCCGGCCTACCCCAGGCAACGGTCCTGGCTAGCCCATCTCTTCTCCACCTGGGTACCCAGAAGGTGTGACTACTTAGGGACTTTGAATGCATGCATAACTGTTTGACTGATAGAGCATGTAAGCAAATTACCCTGATTACGCTCCTCCCTTGTTCAAGTCCCTTAAATAAATCAGATCTAACTTTTTTTGCATTTCCCCTGACTGTGGTTCCAGTTTGTGCAAGAGTACTGTAGTGCTGTTATTTGCTGTGTATAACCTTGCTTTACAGGGGGTCTCCAGGGCAGAGCCAGAGGAAAGCCCTGGTAGTAAGTGCAAACAGTATGGGTACTTGTGTGGTGTATCAGGGGTATTGTGAAAGTGATTATTGTGTATTTTTCTGGCCACTAGTAAGGAAAGTGGGGGGGTTACAGGGCCCCAGAGGGCTGTGCCCAGGTTAGCTTGACCACTACCAACCCTGATCTCCAGGTGGAGGCGCCCGTTTCAGAACTCAGGCCCCTTAACCTGCTAGTAACCAAGCAGGCAGGGATAGTAGTCCTTGGGATAGCGCCACCTAGGGGTTACACTTGTAAAGATCACAATGATGAGTAGTATAAGGAGCCCTTGTAATGAATCTTAGGGCCTGGTGGTATAGGGTGTCAAATTTCTTTAAGGCAGCACTAGAACCTTGCCAATATAGGAGGTCAGCATAGTCCAGTAAGGGGAGAAAAGTTGTTTGGACAAGTCTGGTCTTTGCTTCCATTGTTAGAAAGTGCTTGATTCAATAGAAAATACCAAGTCTTTATTTGAGTTTTTTTGTTAATTCATCAATATGCTCAGAAAATGACAGTTTGCTGTCTATCCAGACCCCTAGGTATTTAAATTTGGACACAAATTCTAGAGGTTCTCCAAAAAGTATAGAGATCTGGAGTGAAGAAGTTAAGTGGGGAACACCAGAGGTCTTGGAATACGGCATGAATAGCACAGCTTTCATTTTTTCACATTCAGAAGTAGCTTCAGACAGAGCAAATTTTTCTGTAGACAGTTGAATTCCAGTTGCAGATTGAGGCAGTTTTTTTTTGAGTGTTGGTCCGGTAACGTACAATACAGTATCGTCAGTGAATAGGTGTATGTTCGCAGACTTTATTCCCGTGTGAATGTTGTTAATGTAGATAGCAAACAGAAGGGTGCCCAATATGGAGTCCTGTGGTACGCCTCTAGGCAGAGTTTTTAGAGAGGAAAGATCACCTTCTGCTTTCACTTGTTGAGTCTGGTCAATTAGGTAGTTACTAAGCCAATCCAGGGCCGTATCCCTGAAGCTAAGGTTGAGAAGCATTTCTAGGAGAATATTATGGTTCACCATGTTGAAGGCCTTGCTTAAATCTAAGAACAAGGCACCCACACACAGTTTATTATCCAGAGCACTGAGCCAATCATTGGATACTTTGGCCAGTGCTGAGACTGTGCTGTGGCATGGTCTGAATCCTGATTGTACTGGAGTAAGAAGGTTACGGGTGTCTAGGTAGTCCCTGATCTGGAGATTTACAAGCTTTTCTGGCAACTTGGAAAGAGCAGGAAGCAGGGAAATAGGTCTGTAATTGTTAAGATCACTAGGGTCACCTGCCTTACAGAAAGGGATGACATGAGCAGTTTTTCAAATGTTAGGAAGGGTACCATGGGTAACTGACAGGTTGAAGAGATGCATAATGGGAGTGGCCAGAATGTGATCGCTTACCTTTATGAAGAAGGGGTCAATGAGATCCGCTCCAGCACTTTTACGGGTATCTAATTTGAGAAGAAGATCCTTGACTTGTTTCACGGATATTGGGCTGAAAGAGAAAGTTGGCTTCTGCCCAGCAGTGAAAGAAGTGAAGACAGATGTGTCCTGTCCATCCAGCTGGTTACATAAAGTGTTGGCTGGTGATGAATCAAATGCCAGCTCTGCAGTGGCGAAGTGGTTATTATATAGATTAAGGATCTCGTACTTGTCAGTGTAGGTAGAGTTTCCAGCCATGAGTTTTGTGGGGAGAGAATTAGAAGATCTATGACCCTCTATCTCATTTAGGATTTTCCAGAATTTGGCAGAGCAATTTGTAGAAGTGCGCAGCTTGTTATTATAGTAGCTGCTTTTAGCGGTCCTTGTGAGCTTTGTACATTGATTTCTGGCCACTCTGAAGGCAGTCCAATTGGCAGGTAGATCAGTATTTCTTGCCTTTTTCCAGAGGACATCCCTGCAGAGAAGCTCTGATTTAAGGCCAGGAGAGAACCAAGGGCACAACATTTTCTTTGATCTAATTTTCACAAGAGGTGAGTGCCAATTTATTGCATCAATGAGTATCTTACGGAACGCATCATAAGCTTCATTTATGGTTGATGCAAGGTAGAAATCTTGCCAGCAAGAGTATTGCAGATCAGAAGCGAAAGCATGGGGGTTGAAATTCCATGCATTTCTGTGCAGGAAGGCAAGAGGAGGGTGAGGGGACCATTGCCACTCACATCACAGAAGAAAGGGTTCTGCAAGGGTAAGAGTACAAAAGGTAGACAAAGCAATGAGTCAAGATGTCATGCACCTACGAATGCTAAGCAATGCTTTAGGTTTAGGTTTAGGAAACTGGGAAGGGGTCTCAAGCAAGTAGCTACTTCTGTCACTTTCTCAGAAGTACTACCTGTGAGAGGCAAGGGAGAGCATAGGAGTGCATGCACCAGGAACTTTAACTCATGGTTGAAGAACTGGTGCTGTGAGGAAGGGTTTGGATTCATTGGTGACTGGGACCCACCTGGAGGGATGGAGGTTTGTTCAAGCCTGACGGCCTGCATCCATCCTGGAGAGAATCAAGCACTCAATGACAAGTTTAAATGCTACATTGACAAGCATTTAAACTAGCAAAGGGGTGGCAGGCCAGCAAGGAGGTACTACTTGCTCACCCCACAGCTAGCTGGAACCAGTGAACCAGAGGAGTGGCTATCTCTGCAAAGCAGTGTGCAAAAGATGGAGATTAGTGCCCAAGAGGTGGATAAGCAGAAAGGGGGCAAAATTCAGCAGAAGGGCAGACAGCAAGGAGAACTAGGGATAAATGATAACCAAGGAAGGGGCTGGAGTAGAACAGTGAAACAGTCTAGGGAGGTCAAATCATGGAAAGCCATGTGTGCAAATGCCAGGATCCTTAGCAACAAGATGGAAGATCTGGAGGCTGTGATGGTGCAGTCAGACCTGGACATTGTGGCCATCACTGAAACCTGGTGTAATGATAACCACGACTGGGAGATGGCCATACCTGGCTACAACATATTCAGAAGAGACAGAGCAGGCAGGAAGGGAGGAGGAGTGGCACTGTATGTGAAAAGGGCATAAGGGCCACAGAGATCCAGGAGGAACAAAATGGGGGAGAGATACTGTGGGTTAAGCTGGAAAGGAAAATGGGGACAGCCATCTACAAGGGTGTGGTCTATAGACCACCAGCCCAGGAGGAAGAAACAGATAGGGAGCTGATGCTAGCCATCCAAGGATGGCAGACAAGGTGAGTAGTACTGGTTGGAGACTTCAATATTCCAGGCGTGGACTGGAGCATCCCAGCAGCAGCATCAACTAGGAACAGATTTATCCTGGACTCCTTCAGGGTGCCTTCCTCAAGCAACTGGTCATGGAACCAACTCAGCAGAAGGCAATACTGGACCCATTGTCACAAACAGGGACAGTGTGATGGGGGTAACAGTGGGGAGCACCTGAGAAACAGTGACCACCAGTCATTGTGGTTTGAAATCACAGAAAGAGCAGAACCAAACCACACAAAACACGTATCCTGGATTTTAGGGGGGCAGACTTTGGGAAAATGGGAGATACTTGAAAGAGGCATTAAGGAATGGGACAGGAATCAGGGGTTGAGGAACAGTGGGCAGTATTTAAAATGGGGATTACAAGAGCAACAGAATTATGCATTAAGCAGGTTAGCAAGAGGAAAAGGAAGAGGAGACCATTATGGTTTTCCAAAGAGGTAGCAAAGAAAGTGAAAGCCAAAAAGATTGCATTCAGGCAATACAAAAAGACACAGGTAGAAGGGGATAGGAAGAAGTACCAGGAGAAGCAAAGGGAGGCAGGGAGGTCAGTGAGGGAAGCAAAAGCTCAGACAGAAGAGCACATTGCAAAATCAGTGGGTAGAGAGGACAAAACCTTTTACAGGTACATAAGTGAAAAAAGAAAGACAAAGGGAGGGATAGTGAGACTGAAGGGGGAGGATGGGGGCCGCGTGGAGGATGACAACAGTAAAGCTGACATATTGAACAGGTATTTCTGCTCAGTCTTTACTGAGGAAGAGGAGGGTAATGGGTCTGAAGGGAGTACAAGGGGTGAGAATGGTGCAGAAATGGACACAAGTCCCTTTACACGAGAAAGGTCCTGAAGGAACTGGAAGTAATAAGAGTTGATAAAGCAATGGGCCAGATGGGTGCACCTAGGGTCCTTAAAGAACTAAGAGGGGTGGTGGCTGAACCTCTGGCTATCCTGTTTAGCCGATCACTGGAAACAGGGGAGGTACCCAAAGACTGGAGGACAGCAGATGTAGTCCCCTTATACAAAAGTGGGAACAAAGGAAGCAGGGAACTACAGACCAGTCAGCCTCACCTCGGTAGTGGGGAAGATCATGGAAGCACTACTGAAGGAGAGATTGGTGGAACATCTGGTTGTCAATGGACTACAGGACCCACCCCAGCATGGTTTCGCCAAGGGGAGGTCATGTCAGACCAACCTCGTTGAATTTTTTGACTGGGTGACTAGGGAGGTGGATCAGGGGAGGGCAGTGGACATGGCCTATCTGGACTTCAGCAAGGCCTTTGACACTGTGCCACATAGAAGACTATTACACAAACTGGGAATATGGGTGTGGGCAGGACAGTAGTGTGGTGGGTAGGTAACTGGCTGGGTGGCAGGACACAGAGGGTGTGGTAAATGGCTGTCACTCCACAGAGGGAAGAGTGACCAGTGGGGTACCACAGGGATCAGTGCTGGGACTGGTCCTAGTCATCATCTTCATCAGTGACATTGCACAGGAGCTAGAAGGCAGAATTTCACTGTTCGCTGATGACACAAAGCTCTGTAACAGAGTAGATACACCAGAGGGTGTAGACAGAATGAGAAGCGACCTGCAGAAACTTGAAGAATGGTCAGGGTTTGGCAGTTGAAATTCAATGCAAAGAAGTGCAAGATAATGCATATGGGGCACAAAACCCTGGCACAATATATCAGTTGGGGGTGAGGATATAGCATGCACAAGCAGGAAAGGGATCTTGGGGTTATCATCTCTGATGACCTCAGGTAGGAAACAGTGTGACAAGGCAGCAGGTAAGCAAAATAGGATGCTGGGATGTATAGGCAGGGCATCACCAGCAGGAAAAGGAGGTCATAATTCCATATACAAGACACTAGTGAGCCCCACCTGGAGTACAGTGTACAGTTCTGGAGACCATACCTATGTAAGGACATAGACAGGGTAGAGAAAGGTTCAGAGGAGGGCAACAAAGATGGTGCATGGATTGCATCACAAGTCCTATGAAGACAGGTTGAAGGAACTGAACATGTACTCCCTGGAGGAGAGGAGGAGAGAGGGATATGATAGAGACATACAAGTATCTTACAGGGAGGAACAGGGTGCAGGAAAACACTATTTTTAAGCGAAAAAGATGTTCCAGGACTAGAGGCATGGGATGAAGTTGGAGGAGGACGATTCAGAGGAAACATGAGAAAGAATTTCTTCACAGAGCAGTGGTGGACAAGTGGAACATCCTGCCAGAGGAAGTGGTGGGGGCTGAAACAATCACGGGATTTAAGAATGCATGGGATAGACATAAAGGAATTCTGGAGGTCAGGGGTAAGGGGCAACAGACTTCTAGGAAAACAAACTGAACTTACAAGCTCAAATGGGCAGACTGGGTGGGCCATAGGCCCTTATCTGCCGACACTGTCTATGTATCTATGTATCTATGTATCTAAGGAATGCTAAGGGCCATGGTGCAGGTGCTTGGAGCCCCTAAGTTACTCACAACCTCCCTAGCCTTAAATCTCTTACCTCCAAATATAGGAAGGCCCAGCTATCCACAATGGATGACCTCAGCAATCAGACCACACAAGTAACAAGTTGGTTTTGATGGGACTTAATTTCAACCCACTGTGAGACATCCACATGTCGGCAGACAACAAGGGAAGGTGGTACACTTTCTTGAGGTAAACAATCTACAGGCCAGTAGGCAACATGGGTTCACAAGGCAGAGGTCATACCAGATGAACCTGATTAGGTTCTTCAAATGGGCAACTAGAGCGGACAACAAAGGACAGGCAGTTGACATATTATTGAATTCACAAAATCTGCCGTGACGCTGACAAGAAGAGCAGGTGCTCCAAACACAGACACCCAGCCCAACAATCACAAAATCCCAGTCAGAGCACTCGAGCACTGATGAGGCTCTAGGGGTCTGGGTTATTTTTGGCCCTAGCAGTTAATACATTTTGCATTTGTAAGTTATTTTCTTGTGACTTTGTCCTTTCTCGAGAGCTCTGACTGTGATTTTGTAGTTGACATATTATACCTGAACTTTAGTAAGGCCTTTGATCCAGTCTCCGATGGGAGACTGGTAAAAAACTGGAGGATCTAGATATGGAGGAAGGTGTAGCGACATGGGTCAAAAACTGGCTAAAGGTGAGTACACTGAGGGTGGTGATGAACAGGGAGCACTCTGAAGCTATGGGGGTAACGAGTGGGGTGCCACAGGGTTTAGGCCTGGGGCCCATCCTCTTTAACATATTCATTTGCGACATAGGGGGTAGAAGTTCAGGAAAAGATCTGCTTGTTTGTGGATGACACCAATATGTGAGGGAGAGTGGACAGAGAAGGTGGGATCAGAGCAATGAGGGAAAACCCGGACAAGTTAGGAAAGTGATCCAGGATATGGCAGCTAAGATTTAATGCCAAGAAATGCAAAGCAGTGCACATCAGGAACTAGAACATGAACATGCAATACCTGATGGGGGAGTAGAAATGGGGAGCACAGTGGAGGAAAGGGATCGAGGGATGATAATATCAGAAAGGCCAAAATCTACACCGCAGTACAGCAGGGCAGTGGGGAAGGCAAACTAGATGCTGGGATGCACTGGAAGAGGGATCAGCTGAAGAAGTAAGGAGGGGATCCTTCCCCTATATAGGGCCCTGCTTCACCCCCACCTGGAGTACAGTGAAAGGTTCTGGAGCCCACACCTGGGGAAGGGCTGTGATAGGGTGCTGGCTTTATAGAGAACAGTGACTAAGACGATCCAGGAGCTGTGGGAGAATGTATACAATGAACAACTGAAGGACCTTAACATGTACACACTGGAGACAAAGTGACAGGGGGGAAGGGACATTACTGAAACATACAAATATATCCATGGGATTAACAGGTTGAAATGCAATAAAGTGTTGACCCTTAGCACATACACAAACACAAGTGGGAATCCACCAAATCCAGTTGGGGGAAGGTTCAGGAGGAATTTCAACAAGTGCTTGTTTACAGAAGAAGTGGTGGAAAAGTGGAAAGGACAGCAGGGGGGAGGTGGTCTGTGCCAAAATAGTGAGAGGATTATACAAGCATTTGTCAATGCCAAATGTTGTCTCGCTGGCATTGGCATTGGTAGTGCTGGAGTTAGAGACGCATAATAGGAATGGCAGTGAAGTATTAAAGTGATGCCAACCCCACCCCCACCCTGTAGAGACCGACAGGCATGGGGGTGTGCCTTTCGGTCATCAGCTATAACGCTCAAGCCATTTTACCTCACCCTACCCTGTAGACACTGACAAGTGTTGTGGTGTGTTTTGGGGTCTTTGGGCGTTATACTTACCCCATTCCATAAGGAAATATGCTGAGGTGGGTGCAGCATAGGAGAATGGGGTGAACTTTGTGGCCGAACACAGCAAGGCACACCATGATGCCTGTCAATGGCTTCAGGGTGGGGGTGGAATGGTGTGAGCATTACAACCGATGATCCCAAGTCACACCCCTGACGCCTGTCAGTCTCTACAGGGTGGGGTGCTACAGTTGGAAACCCTACCACCATAGGCATGTGTTGGTATTTTCACTCCAAATTTTCAACATGGGCTATTTGTGAGCCCACCTCATGAAAAGTGGCACTATCAGTTTATTAGCTGAAAGGTGGTTTTGCACAGCAGCTATGCCATTTGACGACACAGGGATGAAAACACATTTTGGGCAGTATGTGAAAAATGACAACTGTATTGTTCATGAGGAGATGTAAAAAAAATGGCAATGTTGAAAATCTGAAGTAAAAATATGAAAAATTGGTGTAGTCATGAGCATGCATAGAAACTGTGCAACACACTTCCGTAATCCAATTATTTTTAGGATTTTTTTTAACCACATTTTTAACATAAGAATTTTGGGACCTCCCCTCATGAACAGTGGTACTGTGATTTTGTTAATTAGTCCGAAACATTGATTTCGCACAGTGACCATGACACAGTTGAGAAAACACATTTAGAGCAAGATGTGAAAAATGACATAAGGAGGTGTGAAAAATGGCAGTGTTGAAAATCTGGCATGAAAATATTGCAAGTTTGCGAAGTTACAAGGGTGCATGGAAACTGCGCAACACACACTTGTAACACAGTCATTTTATGGAATTTCGTCACCAAATTTTTAACATAGGCATTTTAGGACTTCTGCTCATGAACAGTGTCACTGTCATTTCCTCAAACTGTCCTGAAAACTGATTTCGCACAGTGACCACACTATTCTGTGCCGGATGTGAGAAAACACATTTAGCCAAGATATGTAAAATGACAGCTGTACTGTTCATAAGGAGGTGTGGAAAAATTCCAATTTTGAAAATCTGGAGTGAAAATATTACAAATTCACGGAGTTACGAGTGTGCGTGGAAACTGCGCAATGCACACTCATAAAACAGCCATTTCTGGGATTTTTTTTCACCAAATTTGCAAAATAGGCATTTTGAGAGTCCCTCTCATGAACAGTGGCACTGCCGTTTTGTTATTCAGTCCCGAAAGGTGATTCTATGCAGTGACTGCAAAATCACCTTTTTGGACCAAATAATGCCATGACAGTGCCTGAATTCATGAGGAGAGATCCCAATAACCCCATGTTGAAAATTTGGTGTCAAAATTCCCCCAAATGGCTGAGATATGCACCAACATTGAAAATAAAACATATTTATGCCATTATTCAGCTTACCAGCATTTCTTCAGCTTACGGTTGGCTTTGAAGAGTGCAGACGTGTTCCCGGTCCACCTAAGATCGTCGCACCAGACACTGGTGGTAAGTAAGGGGTGAGCAGGAGAGTGGGGAGGCAGGGTGCACAGAGGGTGGGTGCAGGTTGGGGGGGCAGGGAGACCGCGAGGGACTGTCTTCTTTTTTTCAGGTTTAAAAAAAAAAAAAAACCATTACGGGATGGTTTTTCTTTTTCAGGGGATTTGGCACACTGGGGTGGTCTCCTAGTGTGCCACCTAAGTGTTTTTTTGGGGGGGATGCTGTAGCCTACAGGGATTGGGCACCCCATTGGCACAACAAAGTGGGGGTGACATTATGCTGATGGGGAGGGCCCCCCATCGGCAAATAAACGGGAAGGAGGATTAAAGCCGACGGACGGCCTCCTGTCGGCAGAGAAAGACTGTTGGAGGGTGCATGATGCCGAGGGAGATTGAGCACCCCCTTGGCATACATTTTAAATGGGAGGGGAGGTCATTATGCTGACTGGGAGTGGGCTCCCCTGTCGGCATTGTGACAGGCGGAAGCAGTCACTGCTGCCATGTTGCGTGCACATCGGGAGGCTTGTTGTGGTCCCACTGCATAACAGCTGCGCTCTCATTGCAGCGGACCTTTTCTTAGATCTGGTGGCCACATTAGGGATGCATGATGTCAGCGCCTGCTGCTGACTTATTGGGGAATGAGGGGCGCACCTACTGATGCGTGCCCTGCATTCGCCCAACAGTGACCACGCCTCCAAATCTGCTATTTCCGCAAGATGTTGGCTGGCGCGCAAGCGCGTGCCAACATAAAAATGGGTGGGGCAGGTGGAGGTGTAAAGGTGGTGCACAGAAAGCAAGAGGATGCACATTACGGCATTTGCAAGAGTAATAGGTAGGGTTGGGTCAACTCACTGGGGCAGTGGGCTGCCTTCTGCCATCCCATTCTTTGTTTCTATATACTGCAGCTGCTCCTTTACACCCTGCAGGTAAATATACAAGGTGCACCATACATTTCAATATATACAACATCACAATGATAGCTAACAAAATAATCCTAGGATTCCTGCAATAAACAGCAAATGATTCCAAGAGTGATAGGCTCCCATGTGGTCCCTTTGAGTGAAGGAGAAGGTTCATTTGAAACGTTGACAAGGAAGTAGCATTTTTGAGAAGTTTGATGAATAAAGCAAGTGATTTGATACATTTTACCAGAGACTGTTTGTGATATCCCAAGGAGAAGCCTTGACTCACCAGACCTCACTCTGACAGTGGCTCACAGTTCAAGCTTCAAGATCTCTGTCCATCACTCTTGAACAGATATGGTGCAGGACAAAAGGGTACAATCCAAATGCAACTTCTTTGTGTGTTAAATGCAGTGTGATGATTTGAACTCTGCTTTTATTCTGTCCTTTCATTCTGAATAAATCAGCATTGGATTGTGTTACATGTCTCCACTGCCACATATATATCCATTGGTGTAATGAGCTGCCTGTTGTTTGTCATTGAGGTAGTCAACGCCGGTGAAAGAGCAATGTAAAATGACCTGTAGGGGTCTTCCCTGATGTTCGCTCTACCTAGTACCAAACTTAATAAGCCAGCTGCCGTACATCCTGTATCCACTTTGTTCATCTTTTTGTACAAGGAAAAATATGGCTACAAACAATTCAGGGGTTTCCAACTTTTCTGTGTGCACGGACCCCCAGAGCGAATGTCAGTAGTAGCAAGGACCCCCTACCTATAACAGTGGATAGATGGTGCGGGTGGAGGTGGAGGTTAAGTTTCTTACACAAATGGTGATGGGGGTATGAAGTTTGAGCACAGAACCTCTGGCCAGAGACCGGATTTGAACCCCATATTCACTATGTGGCCCTGAGGAAATGGAGGTGTGGAGGGTGTTGAATAAAAAATCCAAATATGAATCCCACAGAGGTGATCCAAGATAGCAGCCAGGAGGCTGTAGGTGCTAGTCTAGACTGCCCAGCAGGTCAGGAATATTCCCCTTTTGTGTAGTTTGGTTGAACAATTCTGGATGATGTCTTTCTACATAGGTTAAATATGTTTTTATGACACCTTTTATACCTGTAACTGAGTGAAGGAGAGAAAGAAATGTGGTGAAAGACCTTGCTCTGCACACCACTGATACATATGACAGTAGGTACTATGAGTGAAACACAGCTTAAGTTAAAACAAATAACCAGTTTCAACTGGGCTCTTCTTTACATCTGCTTGCCTCCAAGCATTTCTTTTATGAAAAGGAGTATGAATACAGCTGGGACTGCTGTGGCACAGTATGGAAAGACTTTTCAAAACACCATTTCTACAGTTTCATATTTAACATTTGTCCTGATAACTCCAAGGACCCCGTATGCCTTGCTCAGGGCTCCCCCAAGGGGCCTAGGACCCCTGGTTGAAAAACCCTGCTCTACATCTTGAGCAGTTTAAAATATTTGTTCCATGAATCTACAGTAGCAGCACAAAAAGTACAGCTCCAGGCGTTAGAGTAAATCACACAGAACTAATTTATCATGCAAAAACAGTCACCAAAAGTGCATGAACTGTGTAAAGTGCTCTAAAACAATAAAAAACGAGTATACTCACGTCAAAACCTCAACCAGTTTTGCTAAACAAGCGTCACCAGGAGGAGCATGCTAGATTTATTCTCTTTTTAGGGCACGTTATACAGTTCATGCACTTTTGGTAATTGTTTTTGCACAATAAATTAGTTCTATTCAATTTACTCTAACACCTGGTGCTGTACTTTTTGTGCTGTTGTGTATCACATATCTGGATTGCCTTGTACGGTATGGGCTGCACGCCTATTGGCTCTTGCTCTGCACCAATGGGCAAGCAGCCCTACCGGGCAGTCAGTCAGCGGGCGGCAGGGTGGCAGGTGGGTGGGATACTGCCACCCGCCAGCTGCTGGGGGGGGAGCGGGGTGGTGGGGCTTCGTGGGTGGGGTGGGAGGACACTAGATCACCAGGGATATGTTCTGGGGGACTTTCATCACTTTGCAGCCCACGATCGGGCTTAGCGGTCCACTGGACCACCAGGGATTTGGTCTTGGGGGGGAGCTTTCATCACTTTGCAGCCAGCGATCGGGCTTAGCGATCCACTGGACACCAATGATATGTTCTGGGGGAATCTGTGCTGCCCACGATCAGGCTGGTGGAGGGGTTTATTTAAGCTTTTGCCCATGATTGGGCCAGTCGAAGGTGGGGATTATTATGCTTTGCCCGTGATTGGGCCAGTCGGGCGGTGGGGGATTATTATGCTTTTGCCGCATGACCGGGCCAGTCGAGGGTGGGGATTTTTACACTTTTGCCCGCGATTGGGCTGCAGGGGCGTAAGTCCCCAACTGCTGCTGCCTGGCAGGCGCGAAGTCCTCGGGGATCGGCGCACCTGCATGCTAATGGCATTCAAATGGGGCCATAAATAGATGCAAATGGCCCCCCTGCACCTTGCATGAATTATGGCCCCATTTGCATGTCACCTTTTGAATATCGGAAATTTGCACATAGCGCCAATGGTGCTTGCGCCACCGCAGCAAATGCTCACTCTGACCACTTGCGGTGGCGCCACGTTCCACTGCGTCATGCCAGTGGCTGTGGCCAGGGGTGATATTCAAAGGGTTGCTCAATAAGCGCCAACTTCTTTGAATATCGCCTAGCCACCCTATGCAACTATTTTAATGCAGCGCAAGGGCTTGCGACACAAAATAGCGCAGTTTGAATAGCCAGCCCACTGAGTCTTATACCTCGACGACCCCAAGAGACACAGAGAAACCTCGAGGTATAGGGAATGCTTAGCATTGTCTCCCTGTTCGTATTGGTAAGAACTGCTTAGGGCAACTGTGATTTATCCTTTTGGTAGTAATAAACAAGTTTATTACTCTTGTCCAATGAGTTGGTGATTTCTTGTGTAACCCCCACCCAGGTATGCCGTTTCCATCTTGACAGCACTACCTGGTGGGCTGGGTTCGGGGAGAAATATGTCACTCGGCACATTGGCTAGGTTTGGCTACTCTGCAACAGGGGTATCCAAGTAACTCCGGACACAGGAAGCAATGACTGTAATGTCCAATACCAGAAGTGGGATTCTAAAGTGTGGTTTTTATTCACATCCAACAGAATAACAAAGCATAGATGGACCCCCACGGGGCCCCACTCCTGGTAATGCAGATTTATGGAGATCAGAACACATTCACTTTCACTTTAGCCCTCAGGCTTTGAAACACACTGGGCACACAGCCTGCACTTGTACTCTGCTCTGGGTTTCCCTGGCTCAGCTCCCATGCCAGCCACTTGGACTACCTTCCTTCCATAGCTCGGCTATCATGCCAGCCCTTTGGACACTTTCCATATAGCATGGAAACATTTACTGGTGGCTCCCTAAACCACCTATGAGCACTTCTGGCTCCATACGGGAATCTTCCTCATCAATCCCACGTCTGGGTATTTTCCTCAGGCACTGGCCAAGTACCTGAGAGAAAGCAACAGGTGCTCCAAAGCAAACCCGTAGAGGTGAATTTGGTTACTCCTGATGGGGGGGGGTCTCCCACTTCTCGCTCCCATAATTCATACCCAGCCATTTCTCCAGACTGTAGCATCTCATCCTTGAAAACACTTTGCTGTGTAGATTCTCTTTAAATGTATTCACATTAAATCTACTGTATTTATATCCCATTTGTGCTGAACTTGAACATACTTAATAAGTGGCTGTGTGTCCATTACTCTAGCACCCCCACAGAGTTAAGCAGTCCAATCCCCACATCTTCCAAACTGTACTTGGCTGTCTTTTCCTGACCCCACAGTAACAGTCACTTTAGTTTCATCTTGTTTCAGGTGAAAACACATTGGCCCTTTAGCAGAGCGAACTCACCCCTTGGTTGCAGGTGTCCCACAGGTGTTTTCTCTCTAAAGAAATCTTGTCCAGAACTTCTGGTGCCTCAGCACAAACTTAACTCTGGCAGTTTCTTTTTCCTTAGTCGGACCAGGGGAGTTGTCCCTGGAAACAGGCTGATTCCTTCCCTCCATCCCCACAGAGATGGGGTCCTGAACCACTGAAAGCGGTCTCTACCACTTCACTTGGCTCTCCTTGTGTTCCTCTTCAGGTGAGAACACACACCTATACAATAAAATAGCTCTTTGACAGAGCTTAGGACTCTGAGGGCCTGCTTACAGCAGAGCACCTCCTTCCTCTACTTCAGACTGCAAAAGACTGATGTCAAATTCCCCAACATTCTACTCTAACCTCCAACTGCAACATTCCAGTGTGGCTTATGCAGCTGAGACAGTTCTAAAATGATGTCATCCCTCAGTCTCAGCTGAGACTGAGAACAGAGTGAGACATTGTGAAATCCATTTAACTGGAGTTTCACAAGCTGCCTTCCCTGCCTACCACTAGGTCTAACTGGGATTCTTGTAACCCCGGGTAACAGGGGGGGTTACACTCACCCTGGGCCACAAAATGACTGTCCGCAGTCATTAGCCACCTGGCTTAGGCCATCTCACCCCATGTGTTGACTACGAGGAGGTAACGCTACCTTCTCCCCTACCATGTGCTAGCACAGGCAGACAACACTAAGGACCCAGAGGCCTTCGGCTGATGCATCAGCCTCTACTCTACACACTGACTATGGGTACCTAGTGGCTCTGGTAGAATTGTCTACAGCATAGCCCTAATTGATCAGTACTGCAGCCCCTATGGCCGTTCAGGACCACAGCCTGTCTATCCCCTCTAGCCCTCTAGGGAAAACCTGTCTGCCTCCTACTCAAAATTTCGAAAACAAAACAAACAGGGGACCTCCCCCCAACCCAGGACACCATGCAACCACACACTGGGAGCTAATACCATACACTATGCATTACTCCCACACTTCCCCACAACCATACCTGTGGAAGGAAAAGTTACACACAGTAACAACAACAACAGTACTCTAAGCACTACACTCTAAAGCACTACTTAGGAACTCCGCTGAGTCCCTCCTCCTCTTCTTGTCTTCTCTTCTATCTACTTCAGGAACACCTGCAAGAAAAAGAAAGACAACACACATTCCTAATCTGCATACACAGCCTATCCAAACCCCTACCATCTAAACACTGAAGAATCCCAAAAAGATTTTTTTAGAAAAATAGAAAAAGACAGTATAAACATTAGAAAACAGTAGAAAACAATGACATTATTTACAATACACAATATTTGGGAGATGGAGTGCCCTAAAAGTCCTATCCAGTGACCACAGTGCCCGAAGGGGAAGAGTCTCTCCTGGGCCAGAGCCCAGTGAAGCACAGTTCTAGCAGGCCAAAGTCCCAAAAGGGGCAGTCTTTGAGGACAGTTCAAACATCTGGAGTCTGCTAGTGTAGGGTGTGTACTGCAATGTCATAAGAATAGAAAAGTCTGGACTTACCAGTCCCTTGTAGAACAACACGATACCACACCTGGTCCTCGGCCGAAGACTCTCCCTGGCAGCATTCTTCCAATACAGCTGGGCAGACATCTTACGGGAAACAACAGGAGGGCACATCTGGAAACTGCTGGGTTGATGTAATTTCTGGAGATGGAACCTCAGAACAGGAACAAAAAGGAAAACAGCTGGTCTGAAGTCATCCAATATCCAGGTGATGAATCCGGATACAGCTGGGCTGGTGTCCTCTCTGGATCTGAAGTCATCTGGTGGGCCAGTCAATGGATTCTGGAAAGCCAGTATACTGTAGAACTGATTAATGTGGGGCACCTGGTTCCTGGAATGACAGTCTGGCGGAACAACATAGGTACGGCAATGGCTGGATGACAGCACTGGCTACCACTGCTCTGCTTACCACTTGGTAGGCATGGGCACATTCGCAGGGTGGTCTTGGCATTGTGGCCAATAGCACAACGGGTCAGGTGCTGGAATTTTTAACCCATCTGGGTGCTCATAATTCACACTGTGAAAGGTTTCATGTACCTCTCCATCCACAATTTGAACAGTGTCAATAAACAGTGTTCAGCCTCTTTTCCACTGGCTGTATTTTTCTTGAAGCATTCTGTTCCTGACATGCTTGTTTGCCCCAGGATGCACATATTTCATTGCTTCTTCCCAAATCCAGTATTTCCTGCTATTTTCAATCTCCTCCCAGACTCTCTGAGGAAAGGTAGGAAAGGACATCTCATAGATTTCATTCGCTTTTCTACGAACCAGTCTTTCCTCTTTACTAGCTTTGGTCAACTTGAGACCTCTGGCCTGACTTGGGGGCCGCCAGTCCTGATTCTGCCAGCTACGCATTCTGAAGGAGACAAAAAATGGATCCCTGACTTCTTCTTGCACAGCTAGGGCAGTGGCATCACCACTCTCTTCCATGTGTTCTTCTGAGGCAAGAGCTTGAGTCTGTGTATCCGTTCCTTTTTCACAAGGCCACATAGGTTCCCCCTCTTCTTCTTCCTCACTGAGAATCTGTGCCCAGGAGTGAGCAGTCGTCCTCACTCCTGAGACTGTCCACTCTTTGCTGGGCGCGGAGGTCGAAACCTCCTATTCAAAGGCCTCCCTCATCTCGTCTTCACCTATGAGACTTGGGCTAGGCCCTTCCCTGCAAGGGTCTACTGATGCTCTGCCTGAAATGTCTCTCTGTGACTCAGACTCTGAAACATCAGCACATTGTTCTGTCTGTAAATCTGCACCCTCTTGCTTTGTGCCACGCTCTGAGGGGGCCTTCTCCAACAGGCTCCGCCTGGTGCTGTGTGCTGCCAACTGCAGATTCTTGAACTTTTGTACATGTGGGAGCCAAACAAATCTTGGGCACTTTAAACAAACCATATCTCTCTAGGTACCCAAAACAGTGATGTACCATGAAGACGTCCCTTCCAGCATTTAAGCACATCACATATACTACTAGATATCCAGGAATTGCCACATGAGGAGGCAACCGTCCTCCGTAGTAACATCTCTCAATGTCCCTTTACGTCGTGTCTACTTCTACCACTACCACAGCCCGGGCATGATCTGGGTAGCAGGCTGGTCCTGAAGCCATGACTGCAGAGAAAACAAACAACGCTCACTGTTATTTCAAGTCCCACATCACTGAAAACTTTATTTCTCTTTCAAAATGGCTCCTCTGCTGCTCTATTTACCTTACTACCCCACCCTGTAATGGCGGCGGCAGCACTCCTACGCATCAACATTCTGTAACTGGGTCAAGCCACTGCACATCCGATTTACACACTCTACTGATAACTGCTCAAACTGCACAAACTTGCACTGTTCTTTTTCCTAGCACATTTATATGATTTACCACAGACTTTTTATTTGCTGAAGACATTGCTCTAGCTTACAGTCTCTTAAACCTCAGTATTTAATAGCACAGGATTGCCTGTATTTCTTACTGCACATCTGATACAACTCACAGTCTCTCACAAGGCTTTGGAAATTATACTGACACTGAACCTATAATAATGTTCACAGTCAATTGCTTAGAATTCTTGCTTTTGCTGGTAAAACTTAACACAGTCCTTCTTTGCAAAGCGATTACTCTGCTGCACACAGATTCAGCTGGCTTTTGGTGAAATCACACAGTTTGAGCAATTATTTCTGTTGGTACTCACTGTTAACAGTAGCTGTTTGCTGCGATGGAAAATGGCCTGCAGCCAGTCTTGGAGGCCTTTGGGAAGAAGTGGGTTGGCAGTCCTGCCAATCGTCCCTCTGAACACCACACTCACAGTCCAGTCAATTGAGATGTGGGGTTGAGTCCGAATTTAAACAGAAAAGTCAGTTTTTTTACTTTTTACAGCGCTTTCAATCACCGCAATGCTCCTCCTGGTAAGCCAGTTTGCACACTCCACTCAC
The DNA here is from genome assembly GCA_016271365.2 of Neoceratodus forsteri. NCBI lineage: Eukaryota > Metazoa > Chordata > Ceratodontiformes > Ceratodontidae > Neoceratodus > Neoceratodus forsteri. The sequence goes on from CM057454.1 coordinate 1,318,286,481, forward strand.
TCTCCCTCTCGAATGCTGTGTAGTCGCTCTAGAGCTGGCTTGGGGGTGGGACTGATTGCAGTCTCACCAATCACTCGATGCCATGCAAATGAGCCTCTTTCCTCTCAAATGCTCTACTCCTCACGGTGATCGTTGAGCAGGCAAATTTAAACTACAAACCACCTTTTTTTTTCAACTGACTCCATGGCGGGAGCCCATTTCAACCATTTTTCATGGCCATTAAGCACAACAAGTCTCTCAGTCCACACAGAAAGCATTTCCAATGTCTAGGGCACAATTTTCCTTTTGCTACCCACAGTTTTCCACACTTTTCTTTGTCACAAACACTTTTAAAAGCCGGCAAATGCTGTAATTTGATGCATGACAAGGGCATACACTCCTAGGCTTTACTGCTCCTTGGTAAACAGTTGGCATTTTAATAGCAGCACAAGATCCACAGCACACAGCAACACATTAGTTAACATTGCTTCAGTTGTTTTGGGCTACCCACTGACAGATAGCCAAAACGCTTGCCATTGTCCTAGCGACCTTTCTTACATTCCTCCCTAAATTCCAAACCCAGATCCTCAACGGTGCCTCCATTTTTGAAACCCCCCCCCAGGTATGCCGTTTCCATCTTGACAGCACTACCTGGTGGGCTGGGTTTGGGGAGAAATATGTCACTCGGCACATTGGCTAGGTTTGGCTACTCTGCAACAGGGGCACCCAAGTAACTCCAGACACAGGAAGCAATGACTGTAATGTCCAATACCAGAAGTGGGATTCTAAAGTGTGGCTTTTATTCACATCCAACAGAATAACAAAGCATAGATGGACTCCTACGGGGCTACACTCTGGGTAATGCAGATTTATGGAGATCAGAACACATCCACTTCCACTTTAGCCCTCAGGCTTTAAAACACACTGGGCACACAGCCCGCACTTGTACTCTGCTCTGGGCTTCCCTGGCTCAGCTCCCGTGCCAGCCACTTGGACCACCTTCCTTCCATGGCTCAGCTCCCATGCCAGCCACTTGGACTACCTTCCTCCCATGGCTTGGCTATCATGCCAGCCCTTTAGACACTGTCCATATAGCATGGAAACATTTACTGGTGGCTCCCTAAACCACCTATGAGCACTTCTGGCTCCATCAGGGAATCTTCTTCATCAACCTCATGTCTGGGTACTTTCCTCAGGCACTGGCCAAGTACCTGAGAGAAAGCAACAGGTGTCCCAAAGCAAACCCGTAGAGGTGAATTTGGTTACTCCTGATTGGGGGGTCTCCCACCTCTCGCTCCCATAATTCATACCCGGCCATTTCTCTAGACTGTAACATCTCATCCTTGAAAACACTTTGCTGTGTAGATTCTCCTTAAATGTATTCACATTAAATCTACTGTCTTTCCATCCCATCTGTGCTGAACTTGAACATACTTAATAAGTGCCTGTGTCCATTACTGTAGACCCCCCATAAAGTTAAGCAGTCCAATCCCACATCTTTCAAACTGCACTTGGCTGTCTTTTCCTGACCCCACAGTAACTGCCACTTTAGTTTCATCTTGTTTCAGGTGAAAACACATTGGCCCTTTAGCAGAGCGAACTCACCCCTTGGTTGTAGATGCCCCATAGGCATTTCCTCTCCAAAGAAATCTCGTCCAGAACTTCTGGTGCCTCAGCATGAACTTAACTCAGGCAGCTTCTTTTTCCCTAGCCGGACCAGGGGAGTTGCCCCTGGAAGCAGGCTGATTCCTTCCCCCATCCCCGCAGGGATGGGGCCCTGAACTACTGAAAGCGGTTTCTACCACTTCACTTGGCTCTTTTTGTGTTCCTCTTCGGGTGAGAACACACACCTCTACAAAAAAATAGCTCTTTGACAGAGCTTAGTACTCTGAGGGCCTGCTTACAGCAGAACACCTGCTTCCTCTACTACAGACTGCAACAGACTGACTTCAAATTCCCCAGCGTTCTACTCTATCCTCCAGCTACAACATTCCAGTGTGGCTCATGCAACTGTGACAGTTCTAAAATGATGTCATCCCTCAGTCTCAGCTGAGACTGAGAACAGAGTGAGACAGTGTGAAATCCATTTAACTGAAGTTTCACAAGCTGCCTTCCCTGCCTACCACTAGGTCTACCTGGGATTCTTGTAACCCCGGGTAACGAGGGGGTTACACTTGCATTCCCAATATTGCCAAGAACCTGACAATGAGGTTTAGACCTCCTGACACATGGGAAGGCATTGGGCCAGAGTGCAGGGGTGCTAGCAATGATGCTGAATAGGGTTGTCTCAACCCATTAAAATTCTGTGTTTTTTAAGTCTGGCCACTTGAATAGCTCTAGGCCAGGATATTCAAGACCCTGGATTTGCTCTCTCTAAAGGTTTGCTGCACGAGCAAATTACTGACTAGAGTAAACTACTTGTATAATGGAAAGTGCTTGAAGCATAGAGCAAGTGCTGTAAGCAGGTTCCATGTAAAAATGGCGATTTTACAAGGGTGACCAATGAAAAGGGCGCAACTCCCGCAACATAATAGATTACAACAAATACTGTTTCTTGCAGGGGATTTTGCCCCACTTTATTTATTAACTAACTCCGGGGAGGGGGGAGCATACCTCGGGGGATGGGGAGAACCACTGGTCACCTGAAAGTGTCAGCGCTGGGGTTCCGGTGCCCTCTTCAGGGGTCGCTCTTGTAAAATCGCCATTTTGTCGTGATGCCCTATAAGCATGTTCCTGTATATCAGCAGATGAAGGCATGCACAAACCCATTTACACCTCACACAGCATAATCCGCTACTGATCACGTGGGGTATGTGACCAATAGGCAGGTATAGGGATTCCAAGGGAAAACAAGATATAGTGCTCACAAATGGCGATTACTCATGTGAAGCGATCAGCCACATTTGACCTTCGCCTTACAAATAACACCACAGCACAGGCAAGGTGCTATGGGTTCATTTTCACCCCATTACGGACTAAAGTCATGCCAAGAGAAAACGGCTGCTGTATAGATAGTACCCAACCAATTCACCCAATTGCTGCTTCCCTACTGAATAACACTATACTTAGTAGTATAGTGGCCCCCTGCCCAATCACTGCAGCAACATTTAAGTGCCTGATTCCTGGTAGTCTAGGGGCCCCATGCCATTAAACACAGTCCCAATGAGTATTAATTAAACCCTTGGTAGTCCGGTGACCCACCCATCAGAGTCCCAATCAGTACATACTTAGTCCTCTGTAGTTCAGTAGCCCCCCCCCCAAGACAGTACCTATCAGAATGTTTTAAGTCCCTGGTAGTCAAGTGGCCCTCTCAGTCACAGTACAGACTGGTATGTATTAAATCCCTGGTAGTCCAATGACCACCACCCCCACCCATGATCACAGTCCCAGTTAGAATGCATTAAATCCCTGAAAGTCCAGTGACTACCCCCAATAACAGTCCAAAGGGTATTATTGAATCCCTAGTAGTCCAGTAACCCCGCCCCCACCACCACCCATCACAGTCCCAGCCAGTGTATATATTAAACACCTGGCAGTCATGTGACCCCTCGATCATGGTCACATTCAGTACAGTATGTATTAAATCCCTGGTAGTCATTTGACCCCCTGATCACAGTTCCATTCAGTGTGTATGAAATCCCTGGCAATCCAGTGACACCTGCCCCCCCCCGATCACAGTCCCAATCAGTATGTATTAAATCCCTGGTAGTCCAATGCCCCCTCACCCCCACCCCCAAACACAGTCCCAATCAGTATACATTAAATCCTTGGTTGTCAAGTGACCTCTCCCACCACCACCCAATCACAGTCCCAGTCAGTTTATGTTGAACACATGGCAGCCATGTGACCCTTGACCCCCGATCACAGTTCCAATCAGTATGCATTAAATTCCTGGCAGTCCAGTGACCCCCACCCATGATAGACAGACAGACAGATACTTTATATAGCACCCCATTCCAGGGACTGAAAATGCTTCACATTAACAATTTGTAACCCCCCTATAAATGGGGGTTCCCAAAAGCCTTCCTTGGGTGTGCTTAAATGTCCACTGCCAGGCAGACGTTCTGTGTCTTTACAGGTGTAAAAGTGCTTGCATGCGAGTGCCCTGTTAGCCTTCGTGCCTGTCCATTTAAGAGACATTATTTTTGTAGTGTATAATTAAGCTGGGTAGGGGCTGAGTGTTTCCAGGCACGAGTCCCACCCAAGCTGCAATAATGTTGCTCTGTTCTGCCTTCGCTAATGGTGCAGAGGGAGCTCTGTTAGAACTGGTATTTGTTTGCAGATTAGCAGCTCTAATAATAATACATACATAGATACATAGACAGTGTCGGCAGATAAGGGCCTATGGCCCACCCAGTCTGCCCATTTAAGTTTGTAAGTTCAGTTTATGTTTTCCAGGAAGTCTGTTGCCCCTTACCCCTGACCTCCAGAATTCCTTTATGTCTATCCCATGCATTCTTAAATCCCGTGATTGTTTCAGCCCCCACCACTTCCTCTGGCAGGGTGTTCCACTTGTCCACCACCTGTTCTGTGAAGAAATTCTTCCTCACGTTTCCTCTGAATCGTCCTCCTCTAACTTCATCCCATGCCCTCTAGTCCTGGAACATCTTTTCACTTAAAATAGTGCATTCCTGCACCCTGTTCCTCCCTGTAAGATACTTGTATGTCTCTATCATATCCCCTCTCCTCCTCCTCTCCTCCAGGGAGTACATGTTCAGTGCCTTCAACCTGTCCTCATAGGACTTGTGATGCAATCCATGCACCATCTTTGTTGCCCTCCTCTGAACCTTCTCTACCCTGTCTATGTCTCTTACGTGGGTAAGGTCCCAGAACTGCACAGTGTACTCCAGGTGCGGCCTCACTAGTGTCTCGTATAGTGGAATTATGACTTCCCTTTCCCTGCTGGTGATGCCCTGCCTATGCATCCCAGCATCCTATTTGCTTTACCTGCTGCCTTGTCACACTGTTTCCCTGCCTTGAGGTCATCAGAGATGATAACTCAAGATCCGTTCCTGCTTGGTGCATGCTATATCCTCACCCCAACTGATATATTGTGCCAGGTTTTGTGCCCCATATGCATTATCTTGCACTTCCTTGCATTGAATTTCAACTGCCAACCCTGACTATTCTTCAAGTTTCTGCAGGTCCCTTCTCATTCTGTCTACACCCTCTGGTGTGTCTACTCTGTTACAGAGCTTTGTGTCATCAGCGAACAGTGAAATTCTGCCTTCTAGGTCCTGCAATGTCACTGATGAAGATATTGAATAGTACCGGTCCCAGCACTGATCCCTGTGGTACCCCACTGGTCACTCTTCCCTCTGTGAGTGACAGCCATTTACCACCACCCTCTGTGTCCTGCTGCCCAGCCAGTTACCTACCCACAGCACTACTGTCCTGCCCACACCCATATTCCCCAGTTTGTGCAATAGTCTTCTATGTGGCACAGTGTCAAAGGCCTTGCTGAAGTCCAGGTAGGCCATGTCCACTGCCCTCCCTGATCCACCTCCCTAGTCACCCAGTCAAAAATTCAATGAGGTTGGTCTGCATGACCTTCCCTGGTGAAACCATGCTGCCTTGGGTCCTGTAGTCCATTGACAACCAGATGTTCCACCAATCTCTCCTTCAGTAGTGCTTCCATGATCTTCCCCACTACCGAGGTGAGGCTGACTGGTCTGTAGTTCCCCGCTTCCTCTTTGTTCCCACTTTTGTATAAGGGGACTACATTTGCTATCCTCCAGTCTTTGTCTAACCTGCCTTTCTTTGCAGCATGGTCATTTCTGTATTGCATCAATCAGTACCTTTTGAGAATCTTAAAATGGAGTCTGTCCCCAGGGGTCTTGTGGGAGTGAATTTCTGTAGGAATTGTAGTTTTTCATTTTGGTGCCTAAATGGACCTGGAAGGGGAGCCCTTGCTTTGACAGACAAATGAATCAACCAACCAAACCCTTTTTTGATCAGAAGGAAGTCCCGGTGCTGCCTGCAGCAGAGAGTCAGTCTGAGTTTGGAGTTGAGAGAGTAAACTGCTTAAGACATTTGAGCAGCTGGAAACTGGAGGGTAGGCTGTGTCTGGCCTGCCTGCCTCATCTTCCCTTCTGAGGGATCTGCTAGTGAAATTAATCAGACTGAATCCAAACCGGCTTGTGACCAGAAATACCAAATTGTGACTGCCCTGTTACCTGAAGAAGACTGAAGATTTGCTTCACACGATCGGCCTGTTACTAAGTCTGAAACCACCACAGAGCGTACAGTTTGCGCAGAGACACTGTTATTGTGACCAGACTGTCATCCGAACTGTGGTACTGCTTTCTATTTATTTATTTATGTATTTGTATAAAATTGGATTTACAGACCTTTGAGTCAGGGACTCATTTACAAAAGCACCTCGTCAAATAGAAACAAAGACTTATAGTGACAACTAGGACAGTGAGCAAAATAGCCATAATAGCATACCAGGTTACAAACAAAGTGCATTTCCATCATACATCTTATATGGTTTCAGGTGGGTGGCCAGAGAAGTCAATGGTTACAGGCAAAGTGCAATTTCGTAGTACATGTTACATGAATTCAGGCGGTTGGTTTGAATGGTAACAGGTTACAGATACAGTGTTACAGGAGGACTGGCCTCTGGGATACATGAGCAGTTCAATAATAATGTAGCGGGTGTACATAGGCTGGAGTCTGCCCCAGGAATTGGTATGGATGGGCTCCTCTGGGGCGGTGCTGGGGATTTTGCTGTCCATGGGACATTGTTGATGGGGATTGGTAACTAAGCCCGGTTGGGAGGGGCGAAATTAGGTACATGTGCAGCAGTGGGAGGCTAAAAGGTGTTTCTTGAGTGCCACCTTGAAGGGACCAATTTTAGGGATGCTTGTGACATTAGTTGGGAGGGTGCTGAACCAGGTGGGGGCCCTGTAGCCGAAAGTCCTGTGGGCTAGGGATGTCTTGGTTCTTGGCACTCGTAGGGCAGCTTTACCACACCACGGGTGGAGGCAGTGGTGATGGCGGGGTGTAAAGAGGTGGATACCCCATGGGGGAGAGTCCCAGAAGTTTTTTTTGGTCAGTAAGCAGGTCTGGTAGCAGATTCTCTCATCTAGGTTCAATAGGTTGGAGGTGGAGTACAGTAGGCAGGTGTGAGTATACCTGGGGGCCCCGGTCAGGAGTGTGCAGGCCTTGTTTATAGTGAGGTGGACTTTTGAGAGCACTGTATTGTCAGCAGCAGTGTACATTTGGATGCAGTAGTCCACTAAGGTAAGGACAGATGAGGTGATAGCCAGCTAGAGGGCATCGGGGGAAGGCAGTCCCTGTGATGATATAGGAGTCCAATCCTGGTGCTGGTGGCAGTGGTGAGGGTGCTGATGTGTGAGTGGAAGGTGAGTGCGGAATCGAAGGCGATACCCAGGTACTTGGAGGTTGAGACTTGTTCTAGGGGGTCACTGGTACCGGGAAGAATCAGTAGGGGAGCATTTCTAGCCTTACTTTGATGGTGTGTGAAGAGCATGGCCTTGGTCTTTTTTAGGTTAAGGACCAGTCTATGGTCAGTAAACCACTGCTCTGCCTGATGAAAGGCTTGCTGTAGGGAGGCCTGAAGGGATGCAGGGTTAGGGTGAGCAGCACTGCATCATCCGTGTACAGAAGAATTCTACCAGAGCATGAGGCAGGGAGAGTGTTGAGATAGAGACTGAAGATGAGGGGCCCGAGGATGGAGCCCTGGGGGACTTGGGAGCAGACAGGCTGGGTGCTGGACAGGGTGTCTTTTATTTTTATGCACTGGGATCTTAAGGAGAAGTAAGAGCTAAACTGTGAGAGAGGGCCTTCAGCGAAGCCAATGCAGAGAAGAATGGAAAGTAAAAAGGCATGGCAGACTGTGTCAAAGGCCTTGGAGAGGTCGACAAACACGGAGCCCGCAACACTGCCAGAGTCCAGGGCAGTGTGCAGGAAGCTAGAGAACTCCAGCAGAGCAGTGGTGGTGCTGTGGCCAGGATGAAAGCCATGCTGCTCAGGGTACATAATGTCGTATTTTACAAGGTACTCCATTAGCTGATCTGCTACCACTTTCTCAAGAGCTTTGGAGAATGGGGGAAGGATTGGGTTTGGGTGATTGTTACTGGGGGTAGACTGATCACCACACTTGTGAATGGGCATAATGATGGCAGTTTTACAGGCCTGGGGAAATTGACCCAGGCACAGAGAGCGATTCAGTAGACCAGTGGGGAGGGGGCAGGACAATGTCAAGTACCAGATGAAGAATCTTGGGAGTCCAGTGGACCATTAATGGGGCTGTTGCTGTTGACAGCTTTTAGTAGGTAGGGCCTGGCTTCTGAGGCAAAGATTGTGCACAGGTAGAAAGGCAGACGGGGAAGATTGGGGGGTGGAGGAGGTGGGACTGGGTTGAAAAAACAGCTGGTGAGGATGGAGGTAAGGTCTGAGAATGTAGTGTTGAGGCAGTCTGCAATGCTAAGGGGATGAGTGATAAGCGTGCCATTAATAGATAGCTGGGATGGGGGGGGCCAGGTTTTCCAGTTAAGTCTTTCATATTATTTCAGAAGTTACGGGCAGAGCCCCAGGAGGAGGAGGAGAGGGTGGAGCGATAGTGTTCAGCTTTGGCCTGCCAAATGAAACAGCTGCATTTCTTGTGCTCATCCTGGTACGATTGCCTATCAGCTGGTTTGCCTGTTTCGGTGGCGATGCACCAGAGGTAATCCCTCACTATGAGTTTCCATAGGAGGGAGGAGGTAATCCAGGGTGCATTTTGTTTTTGGTCTGGGACCTAGTGAGAGGGGCATAGAGGTCACAGGCCTTGCTAAAGGCATGTGTGAAGAGGTCGAGAGCCAGGTTAATGTTTGGTGCATGGTTGATGGGTGTCCAGTCCATCTGGGCAAGGTGAGATTTGAGTTTTTAGAGGCCACCAGGGTGGAAACGCTGGCACAGCATTGTACTTGGTGCTTGTTTGGTGGTAGAGGACCACCTGAATAAAACTGAGGAGTGGTCACTGAGAGAGTTGGGGAGGATGTTGACATTGTGGATTTTTTGAGGGCGATTGGTTAATATGATGTCCAGGAGGGTACTGGTGCCAGTAGCAGTGTTGTGTCTGGTAGGCTGGGAGACCAACTGAGACATATCCAGCGCGGCAAAGGTTTCCTTTGCTTGGGAGGCAGTGGTAGAGAGCCAATTAGCGTTAAGGTCGCCTACGAGAACTTGATCCACTTTGTGTGGTAGGCTGACAAGGAAATCATCAAGGGACTGCAGTACAGGGTTCTGGTTTCTTGGTGGAATGTAAGCTACTGCGAGGTAGAGGGGACCCCTTGCCGGGTCAGGTGTGATTTTCAGTGTGAGGGCTTGACCATCGTTGTCGAGTGAAGGGTCTGGGACCGCATGACCGACGAGGGTGTCACGCATGAAGATAGCACACCCACACCCCTGCTTGGCCACCCGGTTGACCCTGAACAGGGTGTACCCGGTCAGTGAGACAAAGGAATCTGGGGTGGTTTTGGCGAGCCAGGTCTCAAGAAGTGCAACTATTTCTGGCTGGTGGTGTATGACCCAGCACTGTACTGCAGTATAAGTGTGCTGAATGTTCTCAGTGGATTTGGTTCCCCACTTTCCAATTGTGTCACGCTTGCTGGAAGCTGAATCCAGCACTACCAGACTGCCATCTGAATTGTTCTCCTGGCCTGGGCTCTGCTACCTTGGCCCAGCCAGCTACTCATGCCGCAGAGAAGACCATCGATGGGAGACCGCCTGGGGATCAGCCCCCTGCTCAGAGTCACGAACAGGAATGACACCACGGTGAATTGTGTGGGTCCTGCTTCTCCTGGCAAACCAGCAAGTCATTCTGCAGTCTCTATTTCATCCATCCTGCGTTCTGTACTGGGTAGCATGAGTAAACACCAGGGTAGCTCCCTGCACCATCAGTTAAATCAAAGTGTGTCATCTAATTTGATTGTTTTGTTTGATTATCACGAACTGAGCCATCTGGCTCCAGACTACAAATTGTGGGTTACTGTGTATGACTCTTTATTCCCATCATTAGGGCCCCGACCAGCTGCGACGCCAGCCTACCCTGGGCAACGTGTCAGGCTAGCCTGCATCAACAACTGGGTACCCAGAGTGTGTGTGTGTGTGTGTGTGACTGTGTTGAGGGACTCTAAAATGCATGCCTTGTGTAAAGCTAACAACTTTCTGAGGCCTAAAACTGGGACGGTCCATCCTGACCATGGCCCCCCCCCCACTGTGTCACTCCCACAGGCACCACCACAGACAGTGCTGCGTACATTCAATTACATTTTGCTGCTTGCTCTGGCCATGCTGCCCCACAGTAACATCGGTAGCAAACATTCAGATTAAAACAATGCATCATTCTGCTGCAACAAGTTCCAAATCATGATGTACAGAAAGTTCATTAGAAGCAAACCTGCGTTAAACTGTGATCAGACATTCAAGCTAGATGTAATGCTTCTCCTGACAGTCCCATCCAACCAGCTCCCACTCACCTCATTTGCTGAGCAAACTTCACTATAGTGACTCCCACCACCACACCAGATTGTTTTCACACACTTCTTTACAGCTGATCAGGTTTGGGTGCTTTAGTTCCCTGCTGCCAGTCTCTTCTCTGTCTGGAGTCCCTCTCAGTTGCTGGCAGGCAGACATCCACATTTGCTTATTTGTGCTACTACCCAGCCTAATCTAACAGGAAAGAACATGCTTTACTGTGCTCCCACTGACATGCTTGCAGTGCAACACAGGCGCTGGGACTGAAGTTGCACACTGCTGTCCAGCCCGAGCAGTGCAATAGTAGTGCTGAAATAACTGTCACTCACGGATTAGCAGTCAGCCAAAAAAAAAAAAAGGGGGACAAAACTGGGAGAAGTAAACAAAAAAAGGGACAAAACTGACATTTTGCAAAACTTGTGGGGACACTGGGACATGCTGCCTAAAATAGGGGCTGTCCTGGGAAAATAGGGACTGTTGGTAGCTTTAGCCCTTGTAGCCTGATTGAATCAGTTGCTAGACCAATCAATCTGATTATGCCCCTTCCTTGTTCAATCCCCCTGAATAAATCAAATCTATTTTTGCACTTAAACTGTTTATGGTGCATCTCTGTACTAATAGTACTGTATTGTTATTGCTGGCTGTGTCTAATCTTATTTTACAGGGGGTCTCCAGTGTCAGACCAGTGGAACCAGCCCTGGTGGTAAGTGCAATCAGAGTGGGGATATATTTGTGGTTTGGGGGCTATAGTACCTGTGTATTCTGTTCATTGTTTAGGCCACTAGAGGGGAAAGAGGGTGGTCACAGTGTCCCTAAGGGCTGTACCCAGGTCAGCTACGCTACCACCAACCTTGTCCTCCGGGTGGAGGCACCCGTCTTCAGTACCAAAGCCCCTTAACCTGCAACTAGCCATGCAGGCAGGGGTAGTAGCTCTTGGGATAGCGCCACCCAGGGGTTACATCTTGGAGGCTACCGCTAGGATTAGCTCCCCCCAAAGTGGCCAAAATCAAGAATTATTGTTAAAGATTAATGGCTACCCCAGTAGAAATGGCTGTACACCAGTTGGTGGGATGGTGTATGGGGCAGGAGATTGACCCCCAAAATGCTCTGCTTATTCTGGATATCTCACTGGGTACCAGTAAGGACACTGTAGAGGGAGCACTCTCCAAAGTTGAATGTTTAAAGAACGCTGTAGTGGTGGATTGACAGGCTGACTTGATCGCCCAAACATTTATGGCCTTGGTGGAATGTAGTGACCTCGTGGACAGCTCTAAAGTGCCACAGAATATTGCCTCAGCAGGGGTCCCAGCAACCTGGAGAATGATAATAAAAGACAGTAAAGACCCCGGGGAGGATGAGCCCCCACCATTATCTGAGACTTTTGAGGAGAAATTTGCTAAGTTGTTGCTGGAGGAAGGGAAGGGAAGACAGTAGAAGACTTTAAGCAATTATTCCTGCCACCTGGGGTGTACTTTCCCCACACCCCACCCCACCCCACTCCAGTACCGGCTCCAGTGCCTGCACCTGTGCCAGCTCCCACACTGGTGCCTGCAGTTAGTTATGACGTACCACAAGTTGAAGATTTTCTCAGGTACCCTCCCCACCCCACAGGGGGAGGATGACTAGGAGACCTGGATCGACTATGTTGCCCCCTTGGTACCAGAGTGGCAGTGTGCAGAGGCTAAGAAGTGAAAAAGGATCAATGAAAGTTTGAGGGGTCTGGCTTTGGAAGCCATTAGATTTCTGAGGTCCATGAATCCTGAGGCTTCTGCTGTAAATTACCTGTCTGCACTCGAAGGCAATTTGGAAGCATTGAGTCAGAGGAGACTTTGATGTGGCAATTCAAAGGTACCAAACAATGAAGAGGGGAAGGTTTGTCTACATATGTTACTCACCTAGCGAGGGTCCTGCAGAGAGAGCTTACTGAAAGGGTGGGGTAGCCACCAGTAACTTGAACCATGTGAGACTGGGGCACATACTACAATACGCCAAGCACTCTAAATTGCAGATTATCCAGTTAAGGCTCCAGGATAGGAGAGATAACCCACCTGACTACTGCGACCTGATAAAAGAACTCAGGGAGGTTAAAGGTGAAGAAATAGATTGTGATTATGGGGTGGGCACAGCCCGAGTGACCACGACACAGGAAGACCTCTCTGAAATGGAGACCACTAAGGATATTCTGCCATGAGCTGAGCGGTGGAGAGACAAGCTGCTGAAGGAAGTCAGGAAAGTACAAAGGGGTGCCTTTACAGAGGCCTCCACTACAGACAAAGACCCTGGTCCCACTCAGGACTTGACTGCCTGGGGGGTGGTTGTGCACCCTCAGGCATCCTCTACTGAGGTGGCTTCCACGCTGAGATCAAAGAATTGACTGCCACCCTAAAGGAACTGTTAAGACACGTTGCACCACCCTTGTCACTGCAAGCAGATATCGGACCCTGATCCCTTGCTACTGCTTCAGTCCCTCATGCAATGTTCTCTCCAAGGATAACCCAGGAGTCTATCATTTGTCACAACTGTGGAAAGGATGATCATATGAAGAAAGAATGCCGGTCTCAGAAAGTCTAAGGAAAAGTAGTAAACAGACTCCAAGGAGAGCTCCAAAAAGCAAATCAATGGCCGAGAGTTGCTCAAAATGACCACAGTGAGGGCTCAAGAAATATTAACTCAAACTTCTTTGTGGATAAATCGTCTGTCCAGGTCCCTGCTACCGTCCCTCCAGACTGGTCCAAATTGGTGGGCCCTTCGATGGAGACTACTGTGACTGTGAGTGGTATCTATGCTCAGGCTGTGCTCGACAGTGGGTGGCAAGTGACCATTGTATTCCAGGACTGGTATGACAAACACTTATCCGGTGTGCCATTACAATCTCTAGAAGGCTTACATGTGTGAGGCCTGAGTGACAAGTCTTATCCCTATCTAGGGTATGTCCAGCTTTGGCTGTCTTTTCCTGCAGCTGTGACTGGTGTAGATGAACAAGTAGAGACGCTAGCCCTGGTGTTTCCCCCTACAGAGATGTATGATGGGGTCCCCCTATTCATTGGAACCAATGTTCACATGTTTGGGAGGTTAGCGCAGTTGTGCCAAGAGAAGAGAGACTGACAGACTGGCCGGGTAATGAGAATTCCAGCTCTGATCAAGAAAGCTTATGACCTGCAGAGGCAGTCTGTGGCAGAAGACCAGGATGAGCCCATTGGAATTGCCTGAAAGAAGGACCCTGATTCCTTGGCATTGCCACCCAGTACTCAGTATACTGTTCGTGGAGAAGTCCATCTTAGGAGAGTCGTGAAAAACAAAATATTAATGCTGGATGCACCAGGTGAAGGAAAGTTTCCGGAGGGGCTAATGGTCAAGCCCAGTATCCTACCTGCCCATGCCCATCCCTATACATGTAGAGTGATGGTCCAAATCCAAAACGTGTTGGATCAGAAAGTCCGTGTGAACAGGGGATGTATGCTGGCTACAGAACACTGTGCAGACACTGCAGTATTACCCAGTAACAAGCACTATGGTAGAAAGGAGAAAGTGACGACAGACCTATTTGATTTTGGTGATTCCCCCTTGTCTGCTGAGTGGAAAACCCAAATTAGCAGGAAACTTGCCCAGAGAGACCAAGTGTTCCCACTAAAAGAGTGGGACGTGGGAAGTGTCCATGGTGCCGAGCATAACATATGCCTGCATGATGACCTATCATTCTGAGAGAGGTCCTGATGCTTTGCTCCAGCTGACATAGACAATGTTAGGAGGCACCTACAGAAAATGCTCACTGTTGGCATTATTCAAGAATCAAGATGCCCCTATGCATCCCCCATTGTAGCTGTGCACAAAAAGAACAGATACATGAGGATGTGTGTGGATTATCAGTCCCTCAACTGAGGCACTGTCCCTGATCCATGCCACGCATACAGGATGCCCTGAACTGCCTGAACTGGAGCCAGTGGTTCTCAGTATTTGATCTCTGCAGCAGATACTATCAAATTCCAATGGCCCCAGAGGACTGTGATTAAACAACCTTCATCTGTTCACTGGAGTTCTTCAAATTTCTGAGGATACCACAGGGGATCTCAGGCACCCCTGCCACCTTTCTGAGATTGATGGAGCATGCGGTAGGGGATATGAACCTGTTGGAGTGCCTGGTATACTTGGATGATGTCATTGTATTTGAGCGCACGCTGGAGAAGCATGAGACCAGACTCTTCAAAGTCCTTGACCGATTGAAGGAATTTAGCCTCAAGTTATCCATAGACAAGTGCTAGTTCTGTCAAGCATCTGTGAAATATGTGGGTCATATAGTGTCTACCGAGGGATACAGACAGATCCCAGTAAAGTAGAATCATTGACCACCTGGCCCCAGCCCACCAACCTAAAAGAGCTACAGCATTTCCTGGGGTTCTGCAGCTACTACTGCTAATTCATCAAAGACTATTGAAGGGTGATACAGTCGCTCCTTAATCTTACCCAAGGCTATCCCCCTACCAACTGCAGATACAAAAAGGGGGCGATCAAGGAAGAATAAAAGATGTACTTCCAGACAAGTGAAACCTTTGGACCTTGGTGGACGCCCGAGTGTGAGGTGGCTTTCTTTGAAGTCATCTATCAGCTCACCCACACCCCCATCCGTGCTTATGCTGATCCACCAAGCCATATGTTCTGCATATGGATGCCAGCTTGCAGTGGTTCAGGGCTGTGCTCTAGCAAGAATACGAGGATAGCCTGAGACCTGTGGCTTTCGCCAGTTGCAGTCTGACCCCGTCTGAGTGGAAGTATCCGGTCCACAAGTTGGAATTCCTTGCTCTAAAGTGAGCTATAGTTGACCAGTTTCATGAGTACCTTTAAGGGGCAAAGATATTAGTGAAGACAGATAACCCTGTGACGTATGTGCAGGCCTCAGCTAAGTTGGATGCCACTGGGCACTGGTGGCTTTCTGCCTTGTCAACTTATGATTATGTTGTTGGCCTGGACTGAATCACATTGATGCTGATGACTTGCCATGAAGGCCAAATTCTAAGGACAATTGGGTGAGGTTGTCTGAACCCTCCATTAAAGCGTTATGCCAAAAGTTTGATAAAGATGAGCAACTGTCTGCAGACACAGTGGACTGCCTGGTGGATTGCTTGGGGCCCCCTGATACCTGCATAACCAGCTGCCTATTGCCATTTTTCTGCATTAGATATTAGTGCATTGCCTCAGTTTGACAATGACAGTATTCAGAGGGCTCAACCCCAGGACCTCATGATTCAACCCGCGCTTGACACCGTGCGTGCAAGGAAAGATGTGTCCAAGTTGCATTCCACCGATTTTCAAACTGCTTTACTATTCAAGGAAGGCCCCAGGTTAAAGTTGCATGATCAATTGTTATACAGAGAGATGGTGGATCACCGAGGTCAAGTGGACAAGCAACAGTTGATCCTACCCACGGCCTTTAAACAGCTGGTATTGAGGTCCCTCCACAACCACATGGGATACTTTGGCATTACGATCCCTATTCTACTGGCCAAAGATGGGGTTAGATGTCGAGCATCACGCAAAGACCTGCAGTCGGTGGCTACAGAGAAAAGCCCTGCCCCAGAAGGCTGTCCCACTTGTCAATATCACTACCAGCACCCCATAAAGCTAGTTTGCATTGACTTCTTGTGCTTGGAGCCTGACCAAAAGAACATTGGCAATGTGTTGGTGGTAACTGATAATTTTGCTTGATATGTACAAGCTTTTCCAACCAAGGATTAAAAGGCCTCTACAATGGTCAAGGTGTGAGTGGAAAAGTTCTTTGTCCACTATGGTGCCCCCCAGCCTATCAGTTCTGACCAAGGCAGAGACTTTGAAAGTAGACTAATCAAAGAAATGCTGTCCCTGTGGGGGGTGCGGAAGTCCAGAACCACTCCCTTTCACCCGCAGGGGGACCCTCAACCAGAATGCTTTAACCAAACCCTTCTGGACATGCTGGGCACTCTCCATCCTAAAGATAAGCCTAAGTGGAGTCAGCAGATTAGCACCTTGGTACATGCTTACAGTTGCACCAAAAGTGATGCTACTGGATTCTCTCCATATCATTTCATGTTCGGGAGGGAGGCCTGGCTGCCCGTTGATGTTTGCTTTGGGGTCTCTTCGGATGGAGTCTGAGCTGAGAATTATTTGCAGTACATGCAGAAACTGAAAGATCAATTGAACCATGCATATCAACTGGCACAAACTATGGCTGCCAAATGAAATCTTGCTAACAAAGAAAGATATGATCGACGAGTAAAAAGCCCAAGAATTGTTACCCGGAGATAGGGTACTACTGCGTAGTTTGGGGCTGCATGGGAAGCACAAAATCACTGTCAGGTGGCACCATCTTCCCCATATAGTAGTTGGTAAACTGGATGACCTGCTGGTGTACAAAGTGCGCCCTGAGAATAACACTAGAGCTGTCAGTACCATGCACCTCAATCATCTACTGCCCATTGGTCAAGTGATCATTAATGCTGAATGAACATCCGACACTTCCCCCAGGCTAGTGACTCGTGCTGCTGCCAAAAAGAGACAGAGTCAACCTGCCCCTGTTGCTCCAGACCTAAGGCCTTCCCCCCCGGCAGGCCCTGAATGATGATGACTGTCAGTCCATTTCTGATGAAGGTGAATGTGACAATGCCTACTATCCTTCTTATGAACTGAGCCAGTTGTTTTGAGGCAACCCTCTGCAGAATCGTGGTGCTGAAGCTGGGCCTTCAGAGCTGCCCGATGTCCCAGCTTCTTCCCTGGAACCAATGCCCCTTAAAGTGAGGTGCAGAGTATTACGTCTGAAATAGCCAATTCCTTGTGCCTAGTGGAACTATTTGAATTACCTGAGGAGGAATCTGCTATGGAAAATCTCCCTGGTGACACACCAGAACCTGCAGAGCAATATGACAGTGTTGATAGCACTCCTTCAGTGCCACAAAATTCAATGATCCAAAAGTTCTTTCAGGATGAGCAACCAGGATCCTCTTCAGGAGAGAATAATGAGCAAAGTATTTAAACTAACCCGGGAGGGGGCAGCAAAAAAAAGGGAGACAACAATTGTCTCCCCCTAGATGATGCAGCCTCAGGGAGGGAGGGCACGGGGGAGAAAACTCCCTGGGGCAGAGATGCAGAAAGCCAGGGATGAGGACAAGATAGAGAAAACAGGGGTTAAAACTCAGGTAAGTGAGGGTAAAGGATTGAAAGAGAAAATGAATGAGAAGCCTAAAAAAGTAGGAGGAATGTCAAGGGCAGCGTCGGGAAAAACACAGTCAAGAATGGAAGGGGAAGCAAGGCAGGGGGCAAGGAATGTGTGGAGGACCATACGCACCAATGCAAGGAGTCTTGGAAACACAATTACAGACCTGAAAATCATCTTGTTGGAAACTAACCTGGATTTACTGGCCATTATGGAGTCATGGGGCACAGAGCAGCATGACTGGGACATGGCTATCGGACTACACTGTGTTCAGGAGAGACAGGGCAGGGAAGAGGGATTGTTTTATATGTGAGCGAGGGAATCAAGGCCATGGAGGTAGGGGGGCACCATGGTGAAAAGGATGGGCTGGAGGTGCAGTGCATCACCCTGGTGACAGACTTTGTGGCACCTATCTGTACCGATGTAGTAGTGTACAGACCTCTAGCACTGGGAGAGGAGTTGCATAAGACACTTGACAAATCCATCATCAGAATGGTGAGCAAGGGGGAAGGTGCTGCTAGTTGGTGACTCCAGTCTGCCAGACATGGAGTAGGGCCTTCCAATGGCAGCTTCAGCTAGGAGGAAGGCCATCCCTGACTCCCGAAAAGGGGCTTTTCTCAGGCAGCAAATCAAAACCTCCACTAGTGATGGAGCAGTGCCTGACCTGGTTCTTACAAATAGGAACAGTATCGCAGATGACACAGTGGGCAGTCCCCTGAGTATAAGTGAGCAACGTAGAGTGTGGGTTAACATCAAGACAGAAACTGAGGTTAAGCTAATGATGACAATAGTCCTGGACTTTAGTGGAGCAGATTGTGAAGAGATGGGGGACTGCCTTAGAAACTGCTTCGAAGGCAGGACTGCCAGAGAGGGGTGGAGGCACAGTAGGCAAAAATGTGGAAGGGTATATCTAAAGCAACTACCAGGAGGACAATGAGACTATTATGGTTCTCTAAAGACGTGGCAAAAGTGGTGAAGGAAAAAAGGATGGAATTCAGGATGTGTCAGGAAACACAGAGGGAGCAGGACAGGGGTTATACCTTGTTAAGCAGAGGGATGTGGGCACGGTTAAGAAGGAGGATAAAACCTTTTATAGGTACATTAGTGACTGAAAAAAGACCAAGAGGGGATAGTGAAGCTTAATAAAGGGAAGGGAGAGTGGGCAGAGGGTGCCAGTGAAAAAGCAGGAATACAGAATGAATACTTCTGCTTAGTATTCACAAAAGAAGAGGAGGGGAAGATACCTACATCATAGAATAGAAGCACTCTGGATACGGAGGTCGATACCAGTCCATTCACAGAAGAAAGGGTTCTGAAAGAACTCTTAAAACTGAAGGTGGACAAAGCAATGGGGCCTGATGGGATTCACCCCAGAATTCTAAAAGAACTAAGGGTAGAACTAGTGACATCACTGACTACCCTCTTTAACAAATCATGGGAGGATGGTGTGGAACCTGAGAACTGGAAGAGAGTGGATGTGATTCCCCTTCACAATAGTGGGAGCAAGACAGAGGCAGGAAACTACAGACCAGTTAGTTTGACCTCCGTGATAGGGAAAAATAATGGAATCACTTCTGAAGGAAAGAATTGTTGAGTTCCTAGAGGCCAGTGGGGCACAGGACCCAAGGCAGCATGGATTCACAGCAGGAAGGTTGTGTAGGACGAATCTAATAGATTTCTTTGACTGGGTGACCAAAGTAGTAGACCAGGGAGGGGCTGTGGACATGCCCTACCTAAACTTTAGCATGGCATTTGACACAGTCCCACACAAAAGATTAATATACATGTTAGCCAGCCTTGGAGTGGGTCCCAAGATGGTAGCATGAGTAAAACACTGGCTGGACAACAGGACGCAGACGGTAATAGTAAACGGAGTCCAGTCTGTAGAAAGGGGGGTTACTAGCAGGGTACGAAAGGGTTCAGTACTGTGACTGGTCCTCCTTAATGTCTTTATAAGTGACATTGCAGAAGGACTGGAAGGAAAAGTATGTCTCTTTGCAGACGATACAAAGATCTGCAACAGGGTTGATACAGAAGGTGGGGTGGAAAGGATGCGAAGGGACTTGGCAAGGTTGGAGGAATGGTCAAATATATGGCAGCTTAGATTCAATGCAAAGAAGTGCAAAATAATGCACCTAGGAAACAAAAACCCAGGGGAAGCATACACAATGGGGGGTGAGATACTAACAACAACAAAAATGGAAAGGGACCTGGGGATAGTCATATCAGATGACCTTAAGGTGGGCAAGTGATGTGAGAAGGCAGTAAGGAGGGCTGGCGGGATACAGGGATGCATAGGGAAAGGTATCATCCGTAGAAAACAGGAAGTTGTTATCCCTCTATACAGACAGTTGGTGAGACTCATCTGGAGTACTGCGTGCAGTTCTGGAGACCTCATCTCCGCAAGGACATAGACAGGATGGAGGCTATCCAGGGGAGGGCAACTAAAATGGTGCAGGGTCTGCACCAGAAGACATACAACAAGCATTTGTCAATGCCGAATGTTGCTTGCTTCTATGTGCTGTTTAGGTATTTGGAAGTCATTGGAGTGTAAATATTGAAAATTTGCGAACTTACGAGAGTGCGTAGGAACTGCGCAATGCACGCTTGTGAAACAGTCATTTTTAGGAATTTTTTCACCAAATTTTCAACATAGCCATTTTAAGACCTCTGCTCATGAACAGTGTCACTGTGATTTTTGTTACTGTGTCCCATACATTGAGTTTGCACACCGACTGCGCCATTGTGCGCCACATGGGCGGAAACACGTTTTGGGCAGGATGTGAAAAATGACAGCTGTACTGCTCATAAGGAGGTGTGGTAAAATGGCAATGTTGAAAATCTGGAGTGGAAATATTGAAAATTCGCAAACCTACGAGCGTGCGTGGGAAGTGTGCAGCGCACACTCGTAAAACAGTCATTTATAGGAATTCTTTCACCAAATTTTCAACATTGCCATTTTAAGATCTCTGCTCATGAACAGTGACACTGTGATTTTCTTAATGTGTCCCATACACTGAGTTCGCACACTGACTGCACCATTGTGCACTACACGGGCGGAAACATGTTTTGGGCAGGATGTGAAAAATGACAGCTGTACTGCTCATGAGGAGGTGTGATAAAATGCCAATTTTGAAAATCTGGAGTGTAAATATTGAAAATTGCGAACTTCACGAGCGCGGCGAGGAACCGGCGCAATTCACGCCAGAAACAGTCATTTTTAGAATTTTTCACCAAATTTTCAACATAGCTACTTTAAGACCTCTGCTCATGAACAGTCTCACTGTGATTTTCTTAATTTGTCCCGTACATTGATTTGTACACGATTCGCCATTCTGTTCTACATGGGCGGAAACACATTTTGGGTGAGATGTGAAAATGACAGCTGTACTACTCATAAGAAGGTGTGGTAAAATGGCAATTTTGAAAATTTGGAGTGAAAATATTGAAATTTCAAAACTTACAAGCCTCGCGTAGAACTGCATAACGCATGCTCAGTAAAACAGTCATTCTTGGAATTTTGGCACCAAATTTTCAACATGGGGTTTTTGGGAACCCTTCTCATGAATGATGTCACTGTCATGGTGGTATTCAGGCCCGAAGGGTGATTTCGCAGTCACTGCGCAGTCACTATGCGAAATCACCCTTCGGGCCCGAATAACGCCATGACAGTGACATTCTTCATGAGAAGGGGTCCCAAAAATCCTGTTGAAAATTTGGTGCAGAAATTCCCAAAAATGCCTGAGATATGCAACAAAGTTGAAACCCCCCTATCTAGCCCATTATACAGCTTACTGGCATTTCCTCAGTTCGCGGTCGGCTTTGAAGAGTGCAGACGTGTTCCCGGTCCACCAAAGATCGTCGCGCCAGAGTCCGGAGGTAAGTATGGGGTGAGGGGTGTGGGGAGGCTGGGTGCGCAGTGGGTGGGTGCGGGTTGTGGGAGGGGGCTGGGAGACGCGCCACGGGACCGTTTTCATTTTACAGGTTTCAAAAAAAAAAAAAAGACGTCGTGGGACATTTGCCATGCTGGGGTGGGCTCCCAGCGTGGCACAAGGACGTTAGCGTTCAGCCGACGGGATTGGGCACCCCGTCGGCCATAGATTCTGCTTGCCACTGGGGTGGGCTCTCAGCGTGGCACCGACTACTGGGGGGGGACGCAGCTCAGCTGACGGGGATTGGGCACCCCGTCGGCTATACAGTGCGTGTGGGGGCGTGCATGCCTGCAGGTGGAGGCGGAGCTGCGCATGAGCAGCCTCTTATCGCTGCTCACTGAAGCGTAGCTCCCCTTTTCAACTGTATGCCACTGCATTTTGGAGCTTGTCATAGACAGCTCCAGCATGCATTGGCTTACAGGGGCCGCGCCTGCCAGCACACTGACTGAATTGGAGGAGGAGGTGACACACCTCAGAAATCTCCGATGATGGCACTATGTTTCTTGCACATGCGTGCAAGCAACATAAAAATTGATTAAAGGAGCTTAATATGTATGCCCTCGAGGAGATGAGGGAGAGGGGGGACATGATAGAAACTTTCAAGTATCTCAAGGGAATCAACAAAGTCCAAGAGAGTAGCATCTTTCAGAGAAAGAGATATGCAAGAACAAGGGAACACAATTTAAAGATAATGGGGGGATGGCTCAGAGGTAATGTGAGGAACTATTTTTTTTTTCAGCTTTATTTCCCTCCGGTCACAGCCCCCATGGAACTCTCTCAGGCATCCGAGTCTTTATTCTGCCCGCCACAGGCCCCCCGAACTGAGCCTCCTCTCTTCCTCACCTCCCTGCAGTCATTACCCCTGGTCTAACCCTCCCAGGGTGGGTTGCACTCTGCCTCTTGGGTGCTCTTAGATTCAGACTCTGGCTGCAGGGCAGGGCCGAGGTGAAGGACCTAGAAGGACAGAAGGGGATGACCCAGAGAAGGGCATGGGGGACTTGGGGCCATTGCCTATCCATGGCGCCATTGTTTTCCACTTTTTTCTTAAACTCCCTGAGAGCTTGCATGTGCAATGACGTCCAGCTTGGCGGATGCACGCTCCTTCACACCCCCGGAAGATGTCTGCCAAAGCTCCGATCCCCAGCGTCTCACGGCTGAGTACTGTAATGCCTCCAGCCTCCACTAGAAGTCACCAGTACACCGGCTGGTGGAATCCCTCCTCCTCAGGTAAGGAGGGCAGTCCAAGGGATGCTCAATCCTTCACCCTCCCTGCCAACCCCCAATGACCCGGGCTTGTCCCCGAACCTGGGTCACCGGTGTGGCACGAGGTGTGTCGTCCAGCGCCTCAACCCTCAGCGCCACCGGGCCAGGCTAGGAAGTATTTTTTCATGGAGAAGGTTGTGGATGCATGGAACAGCCTTCCTGAGGAGCTTGTGGAGTCAAAAACAGTGAAGGAATTCTAGAATGCATGGGACAGACATAAGGCAATTCTGGGGGGGGGTAGGAAGAAGTAGGCTGCTGGTTAACTAGGATCTGCAGCTTATCCATTAGGTAGGGAAATGGGTAGACTAGGTGGGCTAAGCGGTCCTTATCTGCCATCAAATTCTACTGTATGTTTCTAAGGCAGAGAGGGGAGCAAAGGTGCAGACAGAAGAAAGAATAGAGGGGTCACAAAGGGTGATCAGACTTTCTTCAGATACATAAGTGAGAAGAGGAAAGCAAGAGGGGAGATAGTAAGGGTTAAAAGGGTGTGGGGGGGGTTGTGATCAAGAAAAAGCAGACATCCTGAATAGGTTCTTCTGCTCAGTCTTCAGAGCTAATGGGGGAGTAAGCCATCAGGGATTGGGGGCACATGTCCATTTTCAGAGGAAAGAGTCTGGTATGGACTTGCAGCTCTGAAGGTAGACAAAAATATGGGATCAGACATAATACACTCAAGGGTTCTAAAATAACTCATGGAAGTGTTAGCTGCCCCACTGATAGCCTTACTGAACAGCTCACTGAAAATGGGTATGGTTCTGGAGGACCTGGGGAAGATCTGTTGTGGTCCCTCTACATAAGAGTGGCAGCAGGGAGGAGTCTAGCAACTGTAGAGTCTTATTTAGTGGTGGGAAAATTAGTGGAAACCCTGCTAAAGGAAAAACTGGTAGACTATCTTGGACCCAAAGGGCTGCAATATTGCAGGCATCAAGGATTTACAGGGGAGAAGATTATGCTAAATTAAATTTGACAGATTTCTTTGCCTGGATGAGCAGGGAAATAGATCAGAGGAGGGCAGTGGGCATGGCCTATCTGGACTTCAGCAAGGCCTTTGACTATTTGCTGCACAGGAGGCTGATAAAGAAGTTAAATGGCCTAGAGGTGGGACCCAAAGTGGTGAATTGGATTAGAAACTGGTTAATGGATAGGAGACAGAGGATGGTGGTAAACAGCACTCATGTGAGTGATCACTGAGGTGCCACAGGGCTCAGTACTGGGAGGTATCCGATCAAGCTAGCAGGGGTATACCAGTACGGTGCAAATCTGTATGAATAGAATATCATATGTGAAAACAGCAACAGGGGATTATAGTGCCAGTCTTATAGCACTATACCTCTAGCTGTTTTCACTGATCATGACGACCGTAAGTCTGCCACTGTGTACTGCCTAACCATCCTCCCCCTGTGGTCTAGCAATTAGAGAGACAACCTAAGAGTGCAGTTCCTACGGCCAGGCAATCCGGGTTTGATTCTGCATTAGGACTTTTGTTTGTTTTTTTTGTTTTTATGTTTGCTTGCATGCATGCACAAGAAACATGTTGTGGCAGCTTAGTAGAGAAGCGGGTTGTGGAGGTGCGGCAGTGTTGCGGCCAATGCTGCCACTGCTTTTGTGGGCTCAGCTGTCTGTTACCAATGCTAGCACATGCTGGCGGTGACACTAGTTTGCAAACGTGCCACCAACTTGTAACGATTTCGCCACTGCAATGAGGGAGTGACCCGTCATTGCAGGGCGTGCCTTGTCTGGTGTAAAATTTCATTAGATATGGCGGCGGCTGTTGCCATTCACCTCTCACAGTCCCCATGAAAGCTGACATCAGGGGTTCCCAATCCCCCTGTCGGCATGCTTCCTCCTCAGTTCATTTGCTGATGGGGGAGCCCAATCCCCGTCAGCATAATATCCCCCATATAATAGTAGTAAGCTGAGGGGGGCGCCCAATCCCCCTCGATTCATGCGCCCCCCCAAACACAAACACATTTTCTGTGCCGACAGGGTGCCCAATCCCTGTTGACTCCAGTCCCCCCCCAAAAAAAAAACCCAGGTGGCACACTGGGAGCCCACTCCAGCATGACAATTGTCCCTGTAAAAAAAACAAAAAAAAACTGTCCTACGATGTCTTTTTGGTTTTTTTTCCCTGCAAAAACAGAAAAACGTCCCTCGTGTTCTCCGGTGCCCCTTTCTCCAACCCGCACCCACCCTCTGTGTACCCCAGCTACTGACAAAAGCCCGGGGCCTTAGTGTTTCTAACCATAATGTCCCACCCTGTAAAGACTGACAGGTGTCAGGGGTGTGCCTTTGGAGTGCTGGCTGTAAAGCTTATGCCATTCCACCCCCACCCTGCAGCCAGTGAAAGACATCAAGGTGTGCCTTGGACTCTTCAGACCCAAAGTTCACCCCTTTCTCCTATACTGTACCCATTTCAGCATATTTCCTTATGGAATGGGGTGACTGTATAGCCAAACACCCCCAGGCATGCCTCAGTACTTGTCAGTGTCTGCAGAGTAGGGTGAGGTGAAATGGCATGAGCGTTTTGGGCAATGACCCAAAGACACACCCCAATGCCTGTCCATCTCTGCAGGGTGGGGTTGGCATCACTTCAGTACTTCACGGCTATTCCTATTCTGCATCTGTCTTACTCCTGCACTTCCAATGCTAATGCCAGCAAGCAAACATTTGGTATTGACAAATGCTTGTTTCTCAGGGTTTTCTTACTGTTGTGCCCCCCCCAAAAAAAATTTGTGTGCCCCGCAGACTTTTCTTAGAATATTTGCCCCCACTACGACTTCCACCCTTGTCAACCTGCATCCCCCTTGGAGTACTTTTATCATATCTGCCCACCCCCACCTCTCCTGAGTCTACCCATCAACCCGACTTTCCCTCGCCAGCAGAGTTACGTCCTTGGTCCCTTGCAAAGCCTGTGTTCTGAAACTGCCATGTGTCCTGTAGTGTGTGGCATGGAGTTTGTTATATTTAGTTCTGGGGGGGTGAGGGGCTTTGCCCCCACATTACACTGTCAGCAAGGTGTTTGTTCAGACCTTTGTAGTACGGTATTGTGCTGTAGCTATTTTAGGAAAATGCTATATTGTCAGCCGCTGTTTTTGTCTTCACAGTTTTAAACGTGCTACAGCGTACATGCTATTTTGAACGTAAAGAGTACTGGGAGTGGTCCTTGTCAATATCTTTGTAAGTGACACTGCTGAGGAACAAGAGGAAGATATGCCTTTAAAAATTGATACCAAAATCTCCAATAGGGTGGACACTCAGGAGGGGGTGGAGAAATGTGCAGGGTTCTGGGGAAACTCGTGGAATGGCCAAGAGCATGGCAGTTGGGTTTAATGCCAAAAAGTGCAAAATTATGCACCTAGCACATAGAAACACAGGCGCTGTTATAGGGTGGAGGAGGTGCTGACAGTCAATAAACAGAAACGGATCTTGGGGTTATCATATCTGATTACCTCAAAGTGGCAGGACAGTGTGACAAAGCAGTGGGTAGGGATAAGTGGGATGCTAGGGTTCATAGGGAGGGGTATCTCTACCAGGTGGAGGGAGGTGGTTTTGCCACTGTATCGTTCACTGGTGAGACCCCACCTGGAGTACTGTGTCCAGTTTTGGGAGGCCACACCTCAGAAAGGACATAAACAGGATGGAGGCAGTCCAGAGGAGTGCAGCTAAGGACTGGTGCTGGGGTTGCATGAGAAGCCCTATGAGGAGAGATGGAGGGATCGCAACATGCACACCCTGGAAGAGAGAAGAGCGAGATGGTACATGATAGAGACCTAGAAGTGCCTCAGAGGGGTGAACAGGGTGCAGTAGGGTGTCTCATTCAAATGAGAAAGAGCACCAGCATCAGGGGGTAAGCGATGAAGATGCAGGGTGGGAAGTTTATGAGAGATGAGAGGAGATATTTCATCACTGAAAGGGTGGTAGACACCTGGAACAGACTCTTAGAAGTGGTGGAGGCAAAAACAGTGGGGGGGGGGCTTCAAGTATGTGTGATACACACATCAGGGAATATTAGTACGCAGGCAGGATGGAGGGAGTGTCGTCGGAGACCAGGTAAGGTGTGAAAAGACTGATTAGGCAGGGATCATCTGGGCAGACTGGATGGGCCAAGTGGTCCCTTTTTGCAGAGAAATTCTGTGTTTCTATGAATTCTGCTTCTTTGTCCATGGAAAAGGACATTTATAGTTTACATTGATGTGTATTCTATGTGTGAGAAACAAACTGTGGAAAAGAATACATTATTTACAGTACATTACCTTTAGTAAAACTTCTGCAGTTTACATTCTTGTACAGTTAAAATACAGCAGTTTACTAATTGGCATAATTTCACTGATTCTTTTTAATAAATGTTACTGAATATATCAGTCATGAAACGACAATGCTGTGGTAATTTTGCCTGTGGAATTTGTATCCCACCCCCACAATTAGCACTCTGTCTCTATTGCCCTGTATTCGTCAATTTGCCCTCACCTTTTTATGTTTTCTTGAGCGCAGTGCAAGAAACATATTGTGGTAGCTTGGTGCCGAAGCAGGTTCTGGAGGTGCAGCACTGTTGTGGCCAATACTGGCACGGCATTTACGGGCGTGAGTGCTGTCCACCAATAAGGGGGAACACAGCCGGTGACACTAGTTTCAAACGTTGACACCAACTTGAAAGAAACTAGCCGAACTGGCTGCGCTCCCACCCCCACAGACATGCATGCACGCATGCATATTGTGTGCTAATGCGCTCCCCTCCCCCCACATACTGTATGGCCGATGGGAGTGCCCAATCCCCCATCAGCTGCAATGTCCCTCCCCAACAGACAACCACGTGCCACGCTGGGAGCCCACCCCAGCGTGGCAGTAGTCCATATGGCCGACGGGGGTGCCCAATCCCCCGTCAACTCCACTACCCCACCTGCCCCAAACAGCCTTCCAGCTGCCATGCTGGAAGTCCACCCCAGCATAGCAAAAGTCCCGTGTCGTGGAAGAAAAAAAAACCCAGAAACCTAAAAGAGAAAACCTTCCCTCGCTGACTTTCCTGACCTGCTCCCCCAACCGCACCCACCATCTGCGCACCCTGCCTCCCCACCCCATACTTACTTCCGGAGTCTGGCGCTACGATCTTCGGTGGACCGAACATGGCTGCACTCTTCAAAGCCGACTGCTAACTGAGGAAATGCCAGTAAGCTGTATAATGTAATAAATAGGGTTTTTTCAACTTTGATGGATATCTCAGTATTTATGGGAATTTTTCACCAGATTTTCAACATGGGGTTTTAGACTCACTCATGGATTCTGTCACTGTAATTTTGAAGAGCTAGCTCGAAAGGTGATTTCCGGCGGTCACCGCGCAGAACCACCTTTCGGGACTGATTTACAAAATGACAGTGTCAGAGTTCGCGAGGTAGGCCCCCAAAACCCTATGTTGAAAATTCTGAAAAATTTCAAATGACTGTTTTACGTAGCATGTGGTGCGCTGTTTCTACGCGACGCCAGAAGTTCGTGAAATTTCAATATTTTCACTCCAGATTTTCAACATTGCCATTTTACCACGCCTCCTTATGAGCAGTACAGCTGTCATTTTTCACATTTCGTCCAAAATGTGTTTCCATGCACGTAGCGCGCACAATGACGCAGTCGGTGTGTGAAATCAATGTTCGGGACAGAGTAAGAAAATCACAGTGACACTGTTCATGAGCAGAACTTTTAAAATAGCTATGTTAAAAATTTAGTGAAAAAATTCCCCAAAATGAATGTTTTACGAGCATGCATTGCGCTGTTCCTATGCACGCTCGTAAGTTTGTGAATTTTCACTATTTTTACTTCAGATTATCAACATTGCTATTTTACCACACCTCCTTATGAGCAGTACAGCTGTCATTTTTCATATCTTGCCCAAAACGTGTTTCCGCACATGTAGCGCACAATGGCGCAGTCGGTGTGTGAAATCAATGTTCGGGACAGATTAAGAAAATCACAGTAACACTGTTCATGAGCAGAGGTGTTATAATAGGTATGTTAAAAATTTGGTAAAAAAAGTCCATAAAATGACTGTGTTACGAGTGACCATTGCGCAGTTTCCACGCATCCCTGTAACTTCATGGATTTCTAGCATTTTCAGTCCAGATTTTCACCACTGATTTTTTTTCTACACTTCCTTATGAACAGTACAGTTGCCATTTTTCACACCATGGCCGACATGTGTTTTCGCACTTTCAGCGCAGAAATGGGTGGTTGCTGTGGGAAATCACTGTACGGGACAGATTAAGAAAATCACAGTGACGCTGTTCATGAGCGGAGGTTCCAAAATGCCTGAGTTGACAATCTGCTGCAAAAAATCCCCAAACTAATTGCATTATGGGTGTGCATTGCGCAGTTTCTACACACGCTCGTGACTTCACCAGTTTTTTTAATATTTTCACTGCAGATTTTCAACATTGCCATTTTTTCCACCTCCCCATGAACAGTACAGCTGTCATTTTTCACATCCTGTTCGAAATGTGTTTTTGCACCTGTGGTGTCAAATGGCATAGTCGCTGTGCAAAATCAGCTTTCGGCTAACGAACTGATATTGCCACTGTTCATGAGGTGGGGATCACAAAAAACCCATGTTGAAAATTTGGAGTGAAAATGCCAATGAATGCCTGAGGCGTTAGGGTTTCTGACCATAACGCCCCACCCTGTAGAGTATGACAGGCATCAGGAGTGTGACTTTGAATTCTCGCCTGTAAAGCTGATACCATTCCACACCCTGCAGCCAGTGACAGGCATCAACGTGTGCCTTGGACTCTTCGGCCCCAAAGTTCACCCCATTCTCCTATACAGCACCCATCTCACCATATTTCCTGATGGATTGGGGTGAGCATAAGGGCCAAAGACCCCAAGGAACACTGTGACACTTGTCAGTGTCTGCAGGGTAGGGTGTGGTGACATGGCGTGGTCGTTATGCCTGACGACACAAAGGCACACCCCAATGCCTGTCACTCTCTGCAGGGTGCTGGTGGGGTTGGCTTCAGTTCAGTACTTCACTGCCATTCCTATTATGCAGCTCTCTAACTCCTACACTACCAATGCCAATGCCAGCAAGCAAACATTCGGCATTGACAAATGCGTGTTCAGGTAATCTTACCTGAAGCTGAGTATCCAGATCCAGTAGGTTCCCCTAGGAGGAGGAATTCAGTCCTAGGATGGGTAGTGCAGGTGGGGCCTGTAAACTTTGTTGAAAAGCATATCTGCAAATAAAAGTGCAGGATCTGATGGTATCGAACCTAAGATCCTGAAGCTTGTTGTATACAGCATGCAGTATCTGCCCTAGAAGCAAGACTCATTAATTTTTAAGCAAAAAAGATGTTCCAGGACTAGAGGGCATGGGTTGAAGTTGGAGGGAGGACAATTCAGAGGAAACGTGAGGAAGAATTTCTTCACAGAACGGGTGGTAGACAAGTGGAACTCCCTGCCAGAGGAAGTGGTGGGGACTGAAACAATCATGGGATTTAAGAATGCATGGGATAGACATAAAGGAATTCTGGAGGTCAGGGGTAAGGGGCAACAGACTTCTAGGAAAACATAAACTGAACTTACAAGCTCAAATGGGCAGACTGGGTGGGCCATAGACCCTTATCTGCCGACACCGTCTATGTATCTTTGTATCTATGTAATCTATCATGAGAAACAGATGCACCATCGAGTAAGTGAAACATTTACAGTGGTTTCCAAAGGATCATTTTCAGGTGTGACATGGGACCACAGGGTGGTTAGCTGACTTGCTCAGAGTCACACAGTATTCAAGTGGAGACTGTGGGAATCAAATCCAGATCTGTTGTACAGTACGTGCCAAGCTCATTCACAGCTCATTATGCTATCCTTTAGGCTGTACTGACATCCTGCTGCAACTATACTTCTGCTGTCACTCACTACAAGTATAGTCCCTGATTTAAGGACACTAGTTTACTTGGTGCCTGTCTGTAAAGAAAAGTAATGCCAAAGATATTAATAATTACCAACATATTACCATATTATCTGTTTTAAATAAATTGGTGGCAAATGTTGTGTCTGCCTAACTGACCAATTGCCTGCACAAGCATAATCTTCTATATTCACCTTAGCATGGCTTGATTCTGGGGCACAGTACCTCTGCTGCCATGGTCAAGTTTACCAATAATATTTTCTTAGCCTTGGATAAAGACAGTCTGACTGGGGACATATTTGTAGACTTGACTAAGTCCCTCGACCTTGTGGACCACCCATTACTCTGTAGTAGCTTAATAAATTGGGAGTCTCCCCTACTGCACTAACCTGGTTTAGAAACTACTTTTGCCATAGAAAGCAATTTGTGCAGTTTGGAAACGTGACCTCAGATAATGCCAATACCCTGGTGTGTGTTCCACAGGGATCCATGCTAGGTTCCTTGCTGTTCTCACTGTACAGTAAGGGCTAGATATTCAGAAATGTGCCACAGGTGAGCGCAAGTCCCGTGCAGTGCAAGTCAGATGCGCCATGGGGAAACAGGAGCCATATTCAGAAGATTCGCTCCCAAAATGCTCCTCCGCAACCCGGCTGAATATGGCAAAGATGCGCTACGGCCCAACTACAGATGTGCCAATGCAACCAGGGATGCATGGGAGCAGACCTGTGCACAAACCCCGTGAGCAGAGCAAGAGCAACAGGCAGCAGGGACACACAGCCAAGATAGCACAGGGGCAAGGAGCACAGGACTCCACTAGCAGGGCACATCCGGGGACACAAAAGTACTGTCCTGGAGGTAACACAGGGCACCAAGGGATGGTGCACAGACAACCCCAGTCCACCAATCATGAAATAAGCACCAGATCAATACACCACCACCAACGCCATGCCAATGGTAAGGCCATGCAACAGACACCCACCAGGCAGGCCCACAGGGTGCCATGGCCAAGGTGCCAGGTGAAGAGCCAAACACAGAGAGCAGGCATCCAGAGGAAAGGGAGGCACAGACCACCCAGGGTCACACAGGTCACAAGCCAGAGTGGGAAGGGGCACTGTAACACTGCCCACAGTCGAGACGCACAGCACCGCAAGGAAACAGGAGACCAGGCAGACTTGTGCACATGGTGTATGGGCAGGCACAGGCCACCATAAGACACATGGCACAGGACCATGCACGGAAAGGGAAAAGGTCCACTCACCCCATCAACACTGCAGCAATGGCCTATGGGGATGGTGGAGGGATACCAGACACATGGCAAAGCACAGCAGAACAGACACCTGCAGTATGGCTCCACACGCCACCTACAAAGCATACACAGACACAGGGATGTAGCAAAATAAAGGTTTATTAAACAGCAGAACAATGTACAACAAAATACAACCAGGGTAGGGATGGGGGAGGGTAGGAGAAGGATGGGGACAGGAACCAGGGGCTATACAATGGGGAGGGGGTACTGCAGGGAAACAGGGTAGGCAAGGTTATTGGGGGCTATAAACAGGTTGTGGCCCAATGCCGCCTATGTTCCACCATCTCCAGCCGCTGCAGGACCCCTCTCATGGCTACAGTCTCTCACAGGTGAGGGACATCAGAATCTTACCAGATCCCATCCTAGCCACCATCCTGGGAACACCTAGGAGAAGGGACAGGACAGGCAATCAGTGGCATGCCCAAATGAACCCTGGCCCACCCACAGTGCGCAGAGGACAGCAGGGGCATGCATCATGGAAGGACTACAAAGGACCTGTGCCCAGTGGGCCACACCAGCCACCCACACAGCACACCACAACGGTGCAGACAGTGACATGCAGTGGGCGCATGTGCGCATGGGCACAGGCACATGGCACAGAGTGAGGGCACCTGTTGCTGTGCACAGAGTGGATGCTGTGCGCATGCTGTGTGCACACACACACCCGGGTGGCACATGGTCTTCACAGGCCGAGCAACACCAGCATGCCTCACGGACATTGCGCCCACCATGTCTGTGCAGACACATGGCTGGGCAGACCATGCCTGGACCCTGTTCCCACCGGTATCCCACAGAGACACGGTACAGCAATGTGACCAAGCTTACTGCCTGATGATTCCCAGCTGGTCCAGACTGTGCCCCCCTACCATGGTCCTGCGCCATGGCTGCAGCCACCCTGGCCCTCCTGCGGTCCTCCGGCCCTGTGGAAGGAAAGAAGAAAGGAGGACATGAGTACACAAGCACACACAGACAGCCCCCCACCACACAGCCCGCATGGCGCAGGGCGTGTCCCCATCCATCCTGTGGTCCCCATGCCTGCATGACTGCAACACACCCAGCAGCCATGCATGCTGTGCAGTGATCACCAGGACCATGCCAGCCCCGTGCAGTGGACTGTGCCTCGCAGCTGTACACACACCACAGTGGAGCTCTGTGCATGCCTGCCACTCGCATATACCAACTTGACTGCGGCACTGCCCCATGCTGCACACAAGCATGCAGCCATCTCATCCTCTCCGGGTCCCTCCTTCGCATGTCCCCATACCAGTGCCTGCACTTTTCAGGCATCCTGGGCACCCCCTGTCCTGTGCTCAAGGGCCATGGCCACCTGCTGCCACACCATGCCACCGGGTTGTTGCAAGGGTACCTGCCCATACAGCTGGCCCTCAAATGGCTGCACCACTACCACCAGGTTGACAACCTCAACATCTGACCAATTATTAGCCCTCCTGGTTCCCCCTTTTCTTGCCATGGCACACAGCAGTCCAACTATAGGACGGAATATGGCCAACAAGTCATGCACGTTGGGCAGGACATGTACGATGCACAATAGCAAATGGTGGTCTGCGATCATGCAGCATGTGGATGCGTGATCTTCTTGCACTGTGCAGTTGTATTGTGCATCATCACACATGCTAACAGCGCCATGGCCTGGTGGGAGCACCAGATCACGTACACGACCCTGAGGGCACAGGGTGTGACCCCGCGCGGTGTCGCGCATGTACCTGGCATGCGCTGCATACCACATTGAGCATAGTGCACAGCTGCGTGATATGTGGCAGTGCCATGATGCGCACGCATGTGCGATGGACCACCAGCACCGCATGTGCAGTGACACACCATTGCGCACAATGCAGCAGGCATGTAATAGGCATGTAGTATGGTGTGCACACACATATGCACTGTGGGCACATGCAGCACTTGCGCAACAGGGTTGCTCTGGCGCATGTCAATTGCGCATGGCGCGTTTTAGCATTATTCAGCTGCCGTATGCAAATCACCTCATCAGCCAATGCGTGGCCCAGTAGGGTGCATTAGCATATCATTGCCGTTGCGCACAGGCTCATTTGCATGCGATGCATCTGATAAGCGCCACGGAACAGCATAGGGTACGGACCGGTATTGCAACCATTTAGGTAGGTGGACGCCAACGCTGGGCTTCGAGAGGTCTGCAATAACACTGCAACGGTGCACTGCTCTGTGCCACGATGACACTGACTCCCTGTGCTGTCACTGTCCACAGGTAGCGAGATGTCTGCTGAGGAGGTTGAGGAGGAGCGTGGGCTTGCCCACAAACACAAGCCCAACTTCACTAAGATGGAGCAGAATGCCCTGTTTGAGGCCTACCTGGACAGGAGGACCTGCTCAGTGGTGCCACGGGCACCCTTCAGGAGCGGTCGGTAGGGTGGGAGGCTGTGGCCACATATGTCAAGATACACGGCAGGCACCAGTGCAGTGCACAGGATTGCCAGAAACAGGTCGGCACAGACAAACGTCACATAAAGGAGAAGGTGGCAGTCATATGAGCATCCCGCAGCAGGACCGGCGGTGGCCCATCCACCGCACCCACCCTGACAGCCACAGAGGAGCTTTTGGCAGCCATCATCAGCCAAACAGCAGTTGAGAGTGAGCCTGGTGATGACTTTCAGATGGGTGGCAGCCCCTCACTGCATGGTGAGTTTGCACATCACATGCGTGTATGCCAGGTGTGGGATATGACATGCAGGTGTGCCTGCTGCCATGCTGCATGCCACATACATGGGTGGGCACTGCTGTGCATGGCACCCCGTTAAGACAGCGGCAATGGCAGCATGCACACTGGGGGGGCACGTGCATGGGGGCTACAGCACTACTAATACTCTGTTACTTTCTTGAAGCACCATCACGCCTCCATAGGGAGGATGAAGCGGAGGCAGCTGCAGCCACGGTCCTGGAGGATGGACCGTCCACCTACATGGGCATCCGTGGCAAGGACAGGCTTTAGTGCAGCAATGCAGGGCATGTGGATGTCCTTGGCCTGGAGTCGGATGACACCCTGGCTGAGCTCCTGCGGGATGCCAGCCTGTCCTTGCTGTGCGCTGACATTCGGCTGGGGGCCGAGTCCGACTCCAATGATAACCTGATACTAATTTTAGACAGTGTAGGGGCTGTGGTGCCTGACATGCCACAGGGACTATCACAGGTGACATCAGGACTCAGTGCTGTGCCTGCGGCTGCGCAGCTACCACCCATCCGCACCGGCACGGTGGTGTGTTGTGCCACCGCTGTGTCTGGTGAGGGTGGTGGTGCTGTGGCGGCTGAAGCAGTGCAGGGACATGCCCAGCAGATGGTCAGGCAGTGGCAGCTGGATGCAGACACCACTAAGCAGTACACCACGGCATCCACCGCCAGTGCGCCTGTGGACACTGTACCCCCAGTATGGTCCCCTGTGCAGTGTCCACCAGAGTGGGCCGCTGGACAGCATGCCATGTCACTCCCACCAGCCTGGGGGGCCAGGATGCCAAATGGCTGGCATCCAAGGAAAACCAGGCACTGCTTGCCATGGAAGTGCGTGCACTGTGGGCAGAGGTGCGTCAGATGGCTGAGCAGCAGGACGGGAAATGTACAGCTTATTGACGTGCTCCGCCAGATGCAGGCAGCAATGACCGGTTCAATTGTGGCTGGGCATGCATTGCTGGCAGTTACTGGGCTTGGCCATGTGCAGAGGACCCTCCCCGCAGTGCTCTGTCCACCCCATGGTCCTGGCATCTGGTGACCCCTTAACAGCAGATGCCAGGCTCTGATGTTGGCATCCTGGACACCCCCGGCGCAAGCCTATTTGGCCGCCTCTACACCCCAGAAAGTATACGGTCGTGGTCCCTGTCATCAACCCCTGTGGGTGCATTGGACACATCCCCATTGGCTGATGCACAGCCTGCAGCTGCTGATCAGCCACAGCGCAGCCGCCCATGTGGCCATGGTGGTCAAGAGATCACGCGGTTATGTGATGTGTGTGCTGCTCTTACCAGCTGCCCACTGCTGCTGCCCGGTGCACACGTGGGTGGTGGTGGTGCAGCATGCATGTGTGTCACGGTGCATGCCCCCCCTGTGTGCTGGCCGGACTGCTGGGCCATGTGGCATGGGTGTGATGAGGGCAGCTCCATGCCGTTTCTGCCTGTGCACCGGTGTCATGCTTCTGATCCATGCCATGTTCCTCAGCCTGTGTGTGTGTGTGTGTGTGTGTATGTGTGTCCATTCCTGAGCTGTGTGTGTGTGTGTCTGTGTACCACTGCCTTCACCATGCCTGCTGTGCACCCCATTCCCTGCATGCATCCTGCTGTGCATGTCCAGGCCTGTGTGTGATGTGGTGGTCTGTGTGACCCATGCCTGTGTGTCGGTGCACTTACCTGCGTTCTTCATAATGTTCCTGTGCTCTTGTGTCACTGTGCCTCCTGGCCTCCACTGCTAGATGGGGTCCTGCCTCCCCAGTGGTGGCTTCCCACCGCCCTCCAGCATACTTTCACCGTTGTCCCCACAGCTCTCACCCTCATCCACCTGGACAGCTATCCCACGGTCGATGACCACGTTGTGCAGTATGCAGCAGGTCAGGAATAGGCCACAAGCTTTCTAGGGGCTGTATTGTAGGGCACCACCTGACCTGTCTAGGAATCTGAATCACATTTTCAGCATGCCAAAGACACGCTCGAAAATTGTGCACTCCCGGGGTGTGTGGCACAAACATTGATTATGCACCAAATGGCATTGCACATCATCTAGCAGTTGATGGATGCTTACTCTTTTTGGTTTATGTATGTGGGCCCCTCAGGGCCAGGTGGTATGTGAATGCCCACGTGGTTTCAGTCTATGGCCCCAATCATGCCTGGCATGCGTGCCACCCTGTGGAAGTCCTGCATGTTTGCTGTATGCTCTGCCTGTGTGCTTGGGAAATGTATGTACTCTGAAACGCATGGCAGCGAAGTGTTGAGGAACTGTGTGAGGAGGTGGGACATGGCCGACTGGGTGATGCCCATGGTGTCACTCGTTGGTCATTGGAAGGTGCCAGTGGTGAGCAGGCACATCACTGCTGTCACCTTGGCCTCCACTGACATGGCATGACTATGTCTGGTGAGTGCCAGCATCACCTCACCGCACAACTCACACAGCTGCCTCAGAATGTTCTCAAATGTAATGCAGGCACGGTACCACCTGTGTTGGGCATACCACCACCAGGCCCTTTGTCGGCCACGTCGATGTTCCTCCATCCTCCTCACACCCCTCATTACCTCGTTGATCAGGAAGGGAGAGCTATCCATCATGGACTGCTGCATGCACAGGGTTGCGCATCTGCTGTCTGTGTGTTTGAGCTGTTTTTTATAGGCTCAAGTCTGGCTGGCGCATCTTGTGTTTTGCTCTGGACTTGCGCCGTGGCATCAGGTTGAATATACCATTGTGCCACATATTCATGGGAACACCCCCCAAACCTGCGCTGCATACATTACATTTGTGCTGTGGTGCAGTGTGACTTGCGCTGTGCAACCACAGTTGTTGAATATCACGCGGCAGCGCAAGTCCATGGTTGTGCCAGCGCAAGTCAGTTGCACCATGCGCAACTGCTCTGAATATCCACCCCATACAGTCTACCACTTAGTATTAACTCTTGTAGTGTGCATGTGATTACAGATGATCTTGCCTGCCTATATAGCTCAAATCAGTCATACTGGTGACATCAACAGACATACTATTGTAACTCCCTTGTAAATGGGGGATCGTGACTGCTTTTGCGGAGCTCGTCTTATGCTCCATGCTGGGTCAGTAACTGGCATAAACGCCGTTCAAATGGGCAGCCTGTGAATGCTCCTTTAAGGCCTCCATGTGCTGTCTCTTTAAGGGCTGCCTGTAGCAGCTGTAAGAAATTAAACTGGGAGGGGTTTGAGTTGTATGCTCGAATCCCACCCGGCTGCTAGCGTAAGGCCTCCTTCTGCTATCGTGCACTGTGCAGAGGGAGCCGTTAAAAGATGTGATTGTTTGCTTGAAATAACGTAAAAATAATAATGGTAAGGTAGTTGTTCTAACCTGCCTTCTTTTGCAGTATGGACTGTTTCGATTGCCTCCTCCATTTTGATCCGGAACTGCTAAATTGGACCAATCACTACCTTGGGATCCCACAGAGCTGACTGACCAATCGAGGAGCTGCTTGTATTTGAGAGAGGTATTATGGGACATGGCGCTTTTTCACACCACTGAGAGCTAAAGAAAGTGACTGGCAGGTCTCGCCAGCCAATTGGATCGGGTCGCGCCCAAACTGAAGGAAGAGCCCCTTGCTGTTGGGGTCAGATGCGTTGTGGTTGGTGAAGGAAGAGGAGCTTCTGTGCTTCTGCGCTGGGAGTGCTCGCGTGTGAAGGCCTGAAATGGCCGTTGGTGTCTATTCAGTCCAGCTGACTAAATCCGTCGGCGGGCAGTCAGAGGAGGCTGTGCTTTGTACAGCTACCCACCAGGCTCGACCTGTAGGAAGACTGGAGAAGATTGCTGAATTGCGCTCGGTCTGAAGAAAAGTGGAAACTGCCGTTGCAGTGCTTTAGTGGCTGTGGAATCAGGAGATCCTAGAAGCTGCTGCCTGGTGTGGTACCCCTCTGTTGTCGTTGTTTGCCATATAAATGTGTGAGGAGGCTGGTGGAGTTCAGGCTCAGCCCTGCTAGTGTTGGAGGACTCAGTATTGACTGGAGTTTGTGAGTACTGAATCAGGGTAGCTTCCTGCCAAGTGTGCAAACAGTGGTTCAAAATTGTATTGCTGTACTGCTGACTGCCTTATCAAACTTTCTTTCGATACTGACTTACTCAGGATTGTAATACTTCTCTGTGTGAAGGGCCCCAACCAGCTGCCATGTTTGGACTAGCCATTAGGGCTTGGGTACCCAGGGACAGTAAATTGTAGGGTTAGGCCTGTGCACAGAGCCCTAGGTATATAGCCATAGCATAAGCCAATTAACCTGATCCCCCCCCGTTATCTACCCTTCTAATAAATCAGATTGTTGTGTTGCAACTACACCCTGGCTGGTTTGTGCATCCCTGATGAACTGCTTCATAGTGACTGTGATATAACTGTACCTTACTTGACAGGGAGTCCCCGGAGTGAGCCGGAAGACACTATCCAGGGGGTAAGTGTATGCTGTGAAGGTAATTCTAATATACTGTGTGGGCCACTAGTGAGAAGAAAGGGGGGTTGCAGTGTCCCAGAGGGCTGTGACCAAGTTAGCTTAACTATTGTAAACTCTGACCTCTAGGTGGAGGCACCCGCCAACGGAGCCAGGCCCCTCAACCTGTTAGTGGCAAATCAGGCAGGGGTAGTAGCCCCTGGGATAGCGCCTTCTAGGGGTTACATCTTGGAGGCACCGCTGGGATTGTGTGTCCTCTAGTGGCCATATTTACGAACCACTGTTAAAAAAAAAAAAATGGGTACCCCGACAGAAGTGGTTGTGCACCGGCTGGTGGAGTGGTGTACTGGGGAAGAGATCGACCCCCAAAATGCTATGCTTATCCTGGACATCCCCCTGGGTATCAATACAGACACTGTACAGGGAGTACTTTCCAAGGTCGAAGGTTTACAAAACCCTGTGGTGGTGGGTCGGCATGCTAATCTGCTCACCCACAGTTTCCTGGCCCTAGTAGAGTTTAAGGATCCCATAGATAGCTCCAAAGTGCCACAGACCATTACCCCAGAGGGAGCCCTCACTGCCTGGAGAGTGATAACTAAGTACAGTAAAGACCCGGGGCAGGAATGAGCCCCCACCACTATCTGAAACTTTTGAGAAGAAATTTGCTAAATGGTTGCTGGGGGAAGGGAAAACTGTGGAGGACTTGAAGAAACTATTCTTGCCACCTGGGGGTGTTCCCCTCCAACACCCTCTCCCGCTCCAGTACCCGTGATGGTGGCTGAACCAATGCAGACTCCTATTTCTGCACCTGCCATTAGTCACGACTCTTACCGAAGGTTGAGGATCTTCTCTGGCACCCTCCCCACCCCCCAAGGGGAGGATGACTGGGAGACCTGGATAGACTATGTTGCCCCCCAAGTGCTAGAATGGCAATGCTCGAAAGCCGAAAAGTGAAAGAGGGTTAGTGAGAGCCTCCGAGGTCCTGCCCTGGCTACCATCTGTGCTAAACGGGCCAGTAACCCTGAAGCAACTGCACAGGCCTTTCTTGAGGCCTTGGAGAATGTGTATGGGAGCCCAGATTCTGATGAGGACCTGTGGTGGAGAGTAAGAAATGCACAACAGTACCAAGGGGAGTTGTTGTCTGTCTATGTATCTCGGCTGGAAAAATTTTGCAAGAATGCCTCAGAAAGGGTAGTTTGCCAGCGATTGAACTAGACCGAACCAGGCTGGACAGGATCCTGAAGTCTGTCCCCTTCTCAGAACTGCTGTTGCTTCAGTTACACCTGGCAAATCGACTGGAATCCCCACCCTCCTATGATGAGTTAATGAGAGAAATTCGAGGAGTTGAGAAAAGGCGACCTCGGGAGGGACCTGCACCAATAGCTGCGGCTCGACCCGAGTGACTGAGGGTGACTCATCAAGTGAAGTTCAGGGGCAGAGGCTGGCAGTCAATGAGTGCTCTGACAAGGAAAAGATATGCCACAATGGGGCAGAACTGTTGGAGAGATCCGGAATTCAAAATAGTCCCTTTATGAAGGCCACGCCTGCAAGTATGGGCCCTGACCTATAGCCGACTGCATCTGCTATGGGGGTTGGGGTACCCACCCATGTATCTTCTGCTGATAACAGCTCCAAACTCGATTTCTTGACCATGGAAGTGGAGAAACTGACGAGATGTCTCCAAATGCTTATCACGCCGCAGACAAAGATGGCACCAAGGTTTCCAGTTAGTAATACCCCTGCCCTGGCTCCCAGTGTGGCGCTTTGGCCAGCTCAAACTCCAGAAAGTATGTTTTGCTATAATTGTGGGAAGGATGGGCACATGAAAAGGGAATGCCGGTCCCCAAAAGACACTGACAAAGTTGCATATAGGCTACAAGGAGAGCTTCGGAGAACAAATCAGTGGTTAAGAGGTGCACGAAATTATCCCGGCAAAGGCA
This sequence comes from Neoceratodus forsteri, assembly GCA_016271365.2. Taxonomy (NCBI): domain Eukaryota; kingdom Metazoa; phylum Chordata; order Ceratodontiformes; family Ceratodontidae; genus Neoceratodus; species Neoceratodus forsteri. Next base: position 1,318,327,587 of record CM057454.1, read on the forward strand.
CCAAAAATGCTAACTCACGTCCTTTTGTGGCAAGGTCAGTTGCCCAGGCCCCCACTACTGCCTCTCCAGACTGGTCCAGAATAGTGGGTCCCTCCATGGAGACCACTGTAAAGGTGAATGGAGTTTCTACAAGAGCTGTATTAGACAGTGGCTCCCAAGTGACAATTATGTTCCAGGATTGGTATCAGAAGCATTTGTCAGATGTACCCTTACAACCATTAGAACGACTGCATGTATGGGGGTTAAGTGAGAAGGCATACCCCTATTCTGGGTTTATCCGAATTTGGCTGTCTTTCCCCACCTCCATGGCTGGAGTGGCCGAACAAGTAGAGACCCTAGCCTTAGTGTGTCCCCCCACTGGACTGTATGATGGTGTCCCTTTGTTAATTGGAACAAATGCTCATATGTTCGGAAGGCTGGCACAGTTGTGTTATGAAAAACAGGGGTCAAAGACTAGTAGAGCTTTAAGAGTTCGGCTTTAATTAAGAAGGCCTATGAGGCACAGAGATGCTGAAAAAATAGAACCAGAGACGGTCGGAATTGTATGGAAGAAGGATCCTGAGTCTCTGATCCTGGCGCCAAATGCCCAGTGTACCTTACAGGGAGAGGTCCGTATCAGAAAGGATGTTAAGAATAAAATATTAATGTTGGATGCACCAGGCGATGGAAAATTGCCAGAGGGACTGCTGGTCAAGCCTAGTATTTTGCCTGAAGGAGCCCATGCTTATGCCAGAAGGGTAATGGTCCAAGTTCATAATGTGTCTGAAAGAGACATTTGAGTAAATAGAGGTTGCATCCTGGCTAATGTGCATTGTGCAGACACTGCAATGCTACCCAGCAGCAAGAGTTCGAGGAAGAATGACAGAGTAACGCCTGACTTGTTTGATTTAGGCGACTCCCCGTTGCCAGCTGAATGGAAAGTGAGGATCAGTGAGAAGCTTGCCCAGAGAGACCAGGTGTTTTCTTTAAAGGAATGGGACGTAGGATGCGTGCAAGGCGCTGAGCACAATATCCGGCTGCATGATGAAAGACCATTTCGTGAGAGGTCTCGACGCCTGGCACCTGCTGACATAGATGATGTGAGACGGCATCTGCAAGAGATGTTAGCTGCTGGTGTAGTACAAGAATCCAGAAGCCCTTATGCTTCCCCCATTGTGGTAGTGAGGAAAAAGAATGGGACAGTAAGGATGTGCGTGGATTATCGCACCTTAAACTGGCAGACTATCCCTGATCAGTACACAATGCCCCGCATTCAGGATGCTTTGGACTGCCTAAACGGGAGCAAGTGGTTCTCTGTGTTGGATCTCCGCAGTGGGTACTACCAGATCCCGATAGTCCCAGAGGACCGTGAGAAGACAGCCTTTATCTGTCCACTTGGATTCTATGAATTCATGAGGATGCCTCAAGGGATTTCAGGTGCCCCAGCCACTTTTCAACGATTGATGGAGTGTGCAGTGGGGGACATGAACTTACTAGAGTGCCTGGTATACCTAGATGATGTTATTGTTTGGCAGCTCACTGGAGGAACATGAGAACAGATTATTTAAGGTATTGGACCGACTGGAGGACTTTGGCCTTAAACTGTCCATTGATAAGTGTCAATTCTTTCAAACATCAGTAAAGTATGTGGGACACATAGTATCCACCTAGGGAATAGAGACCGACCCAAGTAAAGTTGAGGCCTTGACCACCTGGCCACAGCCCAAAAACCTAAAAGAACTGCAAAGATTCCTGGGATTCTGTGGTTATTATTGGCATTTCATCAAGGACTACTCAAGAGTGATCCGCCCTTTACTTAACCTTACTCAAGGGTATCCCCCAACCCACAAAAAATACCAAAAGTCAGCATCCCTCAAGACTGAAAGAGTGTATTTTCGTCCGAGTGAAGTATTTGGGCCCCGCTGGACTCCTGATTGTGAGACTACTTTTCATGAGATCATATATCAACTTACCCATGCTCCAGTGCTGGCCTATGCCGATCCAAGAAAACCTTATGTCCTGCACACTGATGCTAGCTTGCAAGGGTTGGGGGCTGTGTTGTACCAAGAGCATGAGAATGGCCTGAGACCAATGGCCTTTGCCAGTAGAAGCCTGACCCATCCAAAAGAACTATCCTGTACATAAGTTAGAGTTCCTAGCTTTGAAGTGGGCTATTGTTGACCAATTCCATGAGTACTTGTATGGGGCTAAAATACTAGTAAAAACTGACAATAATCCTTTGACCTATGTGCATACCTCAGCTAAGTTGGATGCCACTGGCCATAGGTGGCTTTCTGCATTATCTACATACGACTATGCTGTTGAATACCGAGCAGGCCTGAACCACATCGATGCTGATGCTCTCTCCCGGAGGCCTGTTCCCCAGGATGATTGGGTCAGATTGGCAGAACCTGACATTCGGACACTCTGCCGGAAGTTTGACAGGGAGGAACAAATGTCCACGGACGCAGTGGACTGCATGGTGGATTGCTTGTGTAACCCCCTTGCAAATGGGGGTTCCGAATATGCATGGTGCTAGGGTTAGTCACCGGCCTAAAGCCATTTTGATGGGGACCTGTGGAGTGTTTTTAAGGCCTCGGGTGCTTGTCCCTTTAAGGGCTGCCTGTTGCAGCCATAAATAATTGAGCTGGGGGGGTCCAAGTGTTGCATGCTCGAGTCCCGCTCGGGCTGCAGGATGATCGCTCCATTTCTGCCATCGTTAATTGTGCAGAGGGAGTTTCGTTAAAAGATGTGCTTGTTTACTGACTATCTATTAAAGTAGTAATGATATTGTGGTTGTTCTAACCTGCCTTCCTTTGCAGCAAGGACTGTTTGATTGCCTCCTCCATTTTGCCCCCGAACTGCTGAAGTGGGCCAATCAGTACATTGGGACCCAGCAGAGCTGACTGACCAATAGAGGAGCTGCTTGTTTGGGAAAGGTATTATGGGCTATGGCGCTTTTTCTGCACCAATAGGAGCCGTGAGGAGTGACTGGCAGGTTCAGCCAGCCAATTGGATCGGGTCGCACCTGAGTGGAGAAGAGTGCCCCAAGCTGTGGAGAGGCAGATTTGTTGTGGCTAGTGAGGAGTGAGGAGCTTCTGTGCTTCTGCGCTGGGGAATGTTCGGAAGCGCAGCGGTGAGGGCCTGAAGCGGCCGTTTTCTGCCATCCCAAGTAATTCGGACTAAATCTCTGGGCGGGCGGTCAGAGGAGGCTGTGTCCTGCACAGCTACCCACCAGGCTCGACCTGTGGCGTATTGGAGACTTTGCTGAATCGCGCTTGTTCCGAGGGAACGGTGAAGCTGCCGTTGCAGTGCGTTAGTGGCTGTGGAATCAGGAGATCCTGGAAGCTGCTGCCTGGTGTGGTACCCCTCTGCTGATGCTGTTAACCATATAAATGTGCAAGGAGGCTTGTGAGCTCAAGTTAATCCTGCTACTAGTAAATGACTTTGCTTTGTTTGAGATAACCATATAAATGTGCAAGGAGGCTTGTGCAGCTCAAGTTAATCCTGCTGTCATTAAAGGGCTTTGCCTGTTCAGAGATTACCATATAAATGTGTGAAGAGGTCTATGAGGTTCAGGAGCAGCCCTGCTGACATTTGGAGGACCCTATCTTCTCTGGAGATTGTGAGTACTAATACAGGGTAGCTTTCTGCTGAATTACAACAGTGGATTCAAATGGAAGTACTGCATTGCTGACTGTAAAAATCAATTCTTTCTTCTCTGTGTAAAGGGCCCCTACCAGCTGCCACGGTTTGGACTAGCCGCTAGGCCTTGGGTACCCAGGGACAGTAACTTGTAGGGATAGGCCTGTGCACAGAGCCCTAGGTAGTTAAGCATAGTGATAAGCCAATTAGCCTGATTTCCCCTTCTTTGTTATCTCCCTTAAATAAATCAGATCTGTGTGTTGCAACTACACCCTGGCTAGTTTGTGCATCCCTGTCTAACTGCTGTATAGTGACTGTGATATAACTGTATCTTATTTTACAGGGGATCCCTGGAGTGAGCTGAGAGATACTACCCGGGGGGTAAGTGTATTGGTGAAAAGCCTTGTTGGTACCCAGTGTGAGCCACTAGCGGAGAAAAAGGGGGGTTGCAGTAACCCAGAGGGCTGTGACCGAGGCAATCTCGACAGTATTAACCCCGACCTCTGGGTGGAGGCACCCGTCCACGGATCTGGGCCCCTTACCCTGCCTCAGAAGGGGCAGACAGGGGTAGTAGCCCTAAGGGGAGCGCCCCTTAGGGGGTTACACTTGGGACCCTCTGAGAATTGCATACCTGCTGCTTATTGCCACTTTTCTGCAATAGACATTGGTGCACTGCCTCAGCTGGACAATGACAGTATTCGGCAGGCTCAATCCCGCGATCCCATGATCAAATCAGCTTTAGAAGCCCTCTATGCAGGAAAAGATGTGTCCAAATTACGCCCACTGATCTGAGAACTGCACTGTTATACAAAGAAGGTCCTAAGTTGAAACTGATCAATAAACTGTTATACAGAGAAACAGTAGACAGAGGGGACAAGTAGACAAACAACAACTAGTGCTGCCCTGCCTTTCGAGACTCAGTACTGAGGTCCTTGCACAACCACATGGGGCACCTTGGTATAGACAGAACACTTGACTTGGTGACATCCAGATTCTATTGGCCTAAGATGGGGGCTGATGTGGAGCAACACATTCGAACTTGTAGTCGCTGCTTACAGAGGAAAGCTTTTGCCCCAGAGGCTGCCCCCTTGTTAACATCACCACCAGTGCACCCATGGAGCTGGTCTGTATTGATTTTCTGAGTTTGGAGTCAGATCAAAGAAATATCAGTAATGTGCTGGTGGTCACTGACCATTTCACGAGATATGCCCAAGCTTTCCCCACCAAAGACCAGAAAGCATCCACTGTGGCCAAAGTACTTGTAGAAAACTTTTTTGTTCACTATGGGGCTCCACAAAGAATCCATTCTGATCAAGGGAGAGAGAGTCGTCTGATCAAAGAGATGCTCTCTCTGTGGGGAGTGCGAAAGTCCAGAACCACTCCTTACCACCCCCAAGGGGACCCACAGCCTGAACGTTTCAACCGCATTTTGCTAGATATGCTAGGCACCCTATACCCAAAGGATAAGCCTAGATGGAGCCAACAAATTAGCACCCTGGTACATGCCTACAACTGCACCAAAAGTGATGTCACTGGGTTCTCCCCCTACCGCCTGATGTTTGGAAGAGAAGCTCGACTGCCGGTAGATGTGTGTTTTGGGGTCTCTCCTGATGGGGTTCAAACTGACAACTATTTACAGTATGTGCAAAAGTTAAAGGCCCAGCTAAATCATGCGTACCAACTGGCTCAAACCATGGCTGCCAAAAGAAATCTGGCCAACAAAGAAAGGTATGATAAAAAGGTGAAAGCACAGGAACTCCATGAGGGAGATTGGGTATTGCTAAGAAATCTGGGACTGCATGGCAAACACAAGATTGCTGACAGATGGCACCATCTCCCTCACATTGTAGTGGGCAAACTAGATGATCTGCCAGTGTACAAAGTAAGGCCTGAGAATAATTCAAAAGATGTAAAAACAATGCATAGAAATCATTTATTGCCCATTGGACAAATTTTGATTGAGTTTGAGCCCCCAGAAGATGCCCCCTCTGGACCAGTGACTAGAGCTGCTGCTAAGAAAAGATCAAGAAAGTCTGCACCTACAGAAGCAGAGTTAAAGTGTTCCCCTCCACAAGTCCCGGTTGAGCATGACTGTCAGTCCATATCAGAAGAAAGTGAGAGTGACTTTGAATACTATCCTTCTTACGAACTGAGTCAATTGTTTCGGGGCCATCCCCAAGTCAATACTGGAGACGAAGCTGGGCCTTTTGGACTGTCTAAGCACCCAGCTTTGTCCCTGGAGCCAATGCTCCCAGAAAGTGAAGTGCAAAGCATCAGATCAGATGAAATGGAATCATTGTGCATGGTTGAACTGTTTGAGCTTTCAGGGGAGGAAAATGATGGACTGGGACAGACTGGTGATACACCAGAACAAGAAGAGTATTTTGAGTGCCCTGACAGTCCACTGCCAGTGTCCGAAAGTTCTCCATGCGAACCAAAGGTTGTGGACTCAGAGACTGTAACTTCTGGAGCTGAAAGTGCCCCAAATTCTAGCCTCTCTACCCCCATGGAGACACCTTTGGCAAGTGAGGACAATGCTGAAAATGAGGCTCAGAGTGCAGAGACTGTAACAGTTCTCCCTAGAAAGACTGGTCGAGCTGTAAAGCCTGTGGTGCACCTCAGTTATGATTCCCTGGGCCAGCCAGTGGACCTGCCCTTAAATGTGGTTCACAAGTGGGTGTATGTGTCCTCACGCTCCTTTCCTAAGTTAGCCTTGGGGGATAACTCCAGACTGATAGTGTTGCCCTTTAAGTATGGTGCCCTTGCCCCGTCCAGCACCAAGGTAGTTGATAGGGAAGGGCTCCCTCTCTTCAGGTTTCATGTACAAGAGGTAATAACTTGAGTTATGGTACAATGTATGTGTAATACTGTGTAAAGAGTGATGTACTGCAACGTTTCAGAAAAGTGTTCTTGGTAAAGTGATATACTGACTGATGATTATATGTGTGAGCCTAATGCAAATGTATATGGCTGCAGTTGAAACTTATAGGGGTACTTGCTTGACGCGGACGTCAAGTTTTCCCAGGCCAGGAAGGGTGTAACCCCCTTGTAAATGGGGGTTCATGACTGCTTTCGCGGAGCTCGTTTTATGCTCCATGCTGGGTCAGTAATCGGCATAAACGCCGTTCAAATGGGCAGCCTGTGAATGCTCCTTTAAGGCCTCCATGTGCTGTCTCTTTAAGGGCTGCCTGTAGCAGCTGTAAGAAATTAAACTGGGAGGGGGTTTGAGTGTTGCTATGCTCGAATCCCGCCCGGGCTGCAGCGTAAGCGCTCCCTTCTGCTATCGTTACTTGTGCAGAGGGAGCTTCGTTAAAAGATGTGATTGTTTACTTGAAATAACGTAAAAATAATAATGGTAAGGTAGTTGTTCTAACCTGCCTTCTTTTGCAGTATGGACTGTTTCGATTGCCTCCTCCATTTTGGTCTGGAACTGCTAAATTGGACCAATCAGTACCTTGGGATCCCACAGAGCTGACTGACCAATCGAGGAGCTGCTTGTATTTGAGAGAGGTATTATGGGCCATGGCGCTTTTTCGTACCACTGAGAGATAAAGAAAGTGACTGGCAGGTCTCGCCAGCCAATTGGATCGGGTCGCACCCGAACTGAAGGAAGAGCCCCTTGCTGTTGGGGTCAGATGCGCTGTGGTTGGTGAAGGGAGAGGAGCTTCTGTGCTTCTGCGCTGGGAGTGTTTGCGCAGGAAGTGCGTGAAGGCCTGAAGTCGTCATTGGTGTCTTCTCGGTCCAGCGGACTAAATCTGTCGGTGGGCAGTCAGAGGAGGCTGTGCTTTGTACAGCTACCCACCAGGCTCGACCTGTAGGAGGACTGGAGAAGATTGCTGAATTGCGCTTGGTCCGAAGAAAAGTGGAAGCTGCCATTGCAGTGCTTTAATGGCTGTGGAATCAGGATATCCTAGAAGCTGCTGCCTGGTGTGGTACCCCTCTGTTGTCGTTGTTTGCCATATAAATGTGTGAGGAGGCTGGTGGAGTTCAGGCTCAGCCCTGCTAGTGTTGGAGGACTCAGTATTGACTGGAGTTTGTGAGTACTGAATCAGGGTAGCTCCCTGCCAAGTGTGCAAACAGTGGTTCAAAATTGTATTGCTGTACTGCTGACTGCCTTATCAAACTTTCTTTCGATACTGACTTGCTCAGGATTGTAATACTTCTCTGTGTGAAGGGCCCCAACCAGCTGCCATGTTTGGACTAGCCATTAGGGCTTGGGTACCCAGGGACAGTAAAATTGTAGGGTTAGGCCTGTGCACAGAGCCCTAGGTATATAACCATAGCATAAGCCAATTAACCTGATCCCCCCCCCTTGTTATCTACCCTTCTAATAAATCAGATTGTTGTGTTGCAACTACACCCTGGCTGGTTTGTGCATCCCTGATGAACTGCTTCATAGTGACTGTGATATAACTGTACCTTACTTTACAGGGAGTCCCCGGAGTGAGCCAGAAGACACTATCCGGGGGTAAGTGTATACTGTGAAGGTAATTCTGATATACTGTGTGGGCCACTAGTGGGAAGAAAGGGGGTTGCAGTGTCCCAGAGGGCTGTGACCAAGTAAGTTTAACTATTGCAAACCCTGACCTCTGGGTGGAGGCACCCGCCATTGGATCCAGGCCCCTCAACCTGTTAGTGGCAAATCAGGCAGGGGTAGTAGCCCCTGTGATAGCGCCATCTAGGGGTTACACTATTAATCTGCATTTTACCTCTCTCTAAAACTAGCTTTTATAAAATAAGCTGGTTTTAAATGTCAGCAAAAATCCAGCCACACTGATTGGCTCGGCACAAAACCTACCTGGTGAATCTAATAGACTAACTATAACATGTCTTGATGGTGCTTTACTTTAGACAGTTGACTCTTAAATATCTAGCTGTTACACTTGATAATACCCTTGATTTTTCACCACACATACATGTGGTTTGTAAGTCTGTAAACTCTATGATAGGCTCTGCATACAGAATTAAACAAAACTGAACTCTTAACGGTTGCATGGCAATAGCACAAGGCATCCTACTGCCTAAATTAAGCTATGGTTATGTCATATTTCAACACTCCCAAATCCTGCTGGAGAAGGTAGAATATCACAGATAACAATATATTCAGCTTTGCCTTGACCACCTCCTGTCAAACACATCTTTGTTCACTTTATTCCAGCCTAGGTTGGCTTTCCCCTGCAGCTCTATGAAAGCAATAAGACATGAGAGGGTGGTAATTGCCATGGGTTAGTGTATGCCCAGATGTGTAGTGAGACCCAAGGTGGTTGTACTGAATGCCTTCAGCTCCTGGAAGTGCAATAATCCATGACAACCACAACACCAGAGTGTTTTATTGTGCTTATAAAATGGATTACCTGTTTAAAAAAAAAAGAAAAAAGGAAGATAAACAAAATACATATAGAGAAAAAAAATAGCACTTATGTAACCCCTTGGTGGCACTATCCCAAGAGCTACTACCCCTGCCTGCGTGGCTAGTAGCAGGTTAGGAAGCCTGCGTTCTGAAACGGGTGCCTCCACCTGGAGGCCAGGGTCGGTAGAGGTCAAACTAACCTGGGCACAGCCCTCCGGGACACTGTAACCCTCCTCTTTCCCTTCTAGTGGCCTGAGCAATATACGATAATCACTTTCGCAGTACCCCTTGTACACCATACCAGTACCCACACTATTTGCACTTACCACCAGCAGGTTCCTCTGGCTCGACCCTGGGGACCCCCTGTAAAACAAGACTATGCACAGTAAATAGCAACAGTACAGTACTCTTGGCACAAACTGGAACCACAGTCAAGTTAAATGCAGCAAAAAAGTCAAATCTGATTTATTCAGGAGACTTGAACAAGACAGGGGCGTAATCAAGTTGATTGGCTTAAAGGCTATATTAATCAAACAGTTATGCATGTGCTTTAAGTCCCTACACAGTGACACACTGTGGGTACCTAGGTAGGAAAATGGTGGGCTAACCAGGAACATTGTAGCTGGTTGGGGCCCTGTGATGGAAGAAAACAACATGCACAACACACACTACTTGTAATCCAGAGCCGGAGGGGGCTCAGTTTATGAAAGAAAAAGCAACAAGACAATCAGATGACAACACTTTAGATTTAGCTGTTGTTGCAGGGAGCTACCCTGATGTTTACTCATGACACCCAATACAGGACACAGGCAGGACGAAATTGAGACTGCAGGTCGTTGAGCTGGAGTGACGGAGAAGTGGGGCCCACACGATTCACTGAGGCGTCGTTCCTGTTCAAGTGTTGAGCAAGGGGTTGATCCCCAGGCAGCTCTCTCATCGATGGTGTTCTCTGTGCAGCAGGTAGTCGGGCTGAGCCAGTGTGGCAAAGCCCAGGCCCAATGGAGATGATTTTTGGATTCAGTCTGTGGGTCTAGATGCAGCTTGCTGCAAGCAGAATACAGTTCAAACCACAGTGGGGGAACCAAATCGCGACCCACTAGCAGCACACAGCACATTTACACACAAGGAAATTGTAATGCAGCTTCCAGCAAGCAGAATACAATTCAAACCACAGTGGGGAACCAAATCATGACCCACTATAAACACACAACACATTCATATGTAAGGAAATTCCACTGTACCAGGCAAAAGGCTCTCCGGTCGCAATTACAGAGTCTCTGCACAATCCAGGAGTTCAGAGGTGGCTGGAAGTCCAGACAGGCCAACTGCATTCAGCAAATCTTCGGTTTTCTTCTGGTAGGAGCCTGGTCACAATTCAGTGGCTTACTTCACTTTCCAAGTTCGGATTCAGTCCAAAAAAGGCACAAGTTCCCTCTCAGGGACAGCAGGCAGGCATGCAGACCAAAACTCAGGCCTTTCCACAGTTCTCCCATGCAAAACTACGTCGGGGCTGCTGCTTGAATCATTCAAGCTGTTATCTCTTCACTTCCCAACTCAGAACTGAAACTAGCTGCAAGCAGCTTAGGAATTTCCCCAAGATCCAAAAGGTTTGGTTGGCTGATCTGTCTGTCAGTCACAACAAGGGCTCCCTCTCCAGGTTATTTTAGGCTCCAAAATGCAAAAACTATAATTCCTACAAGTTTTGACCCCACCAAGCCCCTGTAGGCAGGCTCCATTTTAGAGCCCCAACAGTACTGATTGGCCCATTGTGACAGTCCCGGGACAAGTTGGTGGAGATAAACAGAACAGTCCTTGCTGCAAAGAAGGCAGGTTAGAACAAACTGCAATATTATTACTACCCTAACAAATGATCAGCAAACAAGCACATCTTCTAACAGAGCTCCCTTTTAGATTACTTAAGACTGCGATCCAGGCAGCTCTTAAAGAGACAGTACACAGAGGCTATACAGGCACTCTGGCAATACAATTAATCTGCTAAAATGCAGAACACCAGCCTGGCAGCGAGCATTTAGGCAAGCTCAAGGAAGCCTTTTCGGGAACCCCCATTTGTAGAGGGGTTACACTTAAAAAGTTTTTAAAATGAAAGTTAGTTCCTTTTGCAGCTTGTCCCGTATCTCTGCTGCAGCTTGCCCTCACTCCGTTCTGAGCAATGTACCCAACATTTTGTATCGAAGACTATTACATTCCAGGCTTGTTGTCTTCATTAATCTCTTGATCTAAATTTTCTTTTGGGTTACAGTGAAAGAGCATGATTGATTTGACGAGCAAGAAAGAAAGAGACAATGATTTTGAGTGAGATCCCCCCCCCCAAGGTACAGTGAATTACAGTTTCCCCATACCCTCCCACTGCAGGAAATCCCAACCGCCACATAATGTGCAAACAGATATAGCTGATATGAACGTTGCCCCAGTAAAAACAGTGGGTACCTTCTTAGTCAATTTCAGCTGCAGTGAGTAACGAGATGTCTGTTGCAAGGGGAGTGGCATACCAGCAGCAGGATTGGGTGACAGTGCTTACTGGCTGCTTTTTTAACAGTATGCAGCATTTACATTTTTTAACGTTATTTCGGTAGTGGGCGAGAGACAGAAAGAGAGAGAGTGAGACAGAACTGATCATCCTGACAGTGAGCTGTGTGCCAGCTGTCAAAAGAGGGACAGCACCGTCACTTGTCAGAGGGAGAGAGAGAGGGAGAAAGCAAGCGAATGCTGTGAGGCCTATTGTTTATGTTTAGAATATCTAGAGGCAGTGAACTCAATTTTCAAAGAGCCCCTAGATCACCACAGTTTGTCGAACTCTAGGTACGTCAGGGATCTGCGCCCAGTTTTGTAAAAATAGGAGTCCCTGCGCCAGAGACCCGGGAGTTGCCGCAGCCATAGGGCTGCGCTAAACATGGGTACACCTGAGGACTTTGACAGAGGGATCCGTCAACCCCCCCCCCGTGCAAGCCTACATGAGCCATGGAGCTGGGGGGGGGAGACCTCTGGCAGGAAGGTAGGGATAAGGGGCTGCTGGGGCACTGAGGGTGCCATAGGGCAGGAAGGGGCACAGCAGCAAGTTGAGGGAGTGGAGGAGGCACCTGGCAGAGTTACCATAGGGCATCTCAGACAGCCATAGAGGACTGGCTGGGGGGGGGTTGGCACTGCATTAATAGTATGACATGGTCCCAGGTGGAAGCAGCCCTGGCACCTACCCCATGGGTGGGAATTATTTCAACAGAGTATCACAGCAAATTATGTCATAAGAATCTGATTTATTATTCTATGTAATAGTAACAAGTTAAAATAATTAAATACATTTTCTGTTAGTATTACCTCATATAAGGTCTCATATTTATGTAACCCCTCCTGCGGGGGGCTTACCTATTTGCTCCATGATCCCCCAGATGCTCCTGTCTCCCCGTGGTTTTCCGCTGCCTGTCTTGGGACCTGGCAGTGTCCCCTTGTCTCTGCCCAGCCCTGTAGTGTATCTTTGATTGGTCAAGGGGCTGGAGGAGTAGTAGCGAAGCTGGTGCATGCACAGTAGGGCTGGCCCGCTTGCCACATTCTTGTCACTGTGGCCATCTTATTACCTCCCTGGTGCTCGTGACCCCCTAAATAAGTCAGTCGGCGGTTGGACACCTGTGGAAGGCCTCTGAGAAGTGGCTGTGCTATTTTATTAAAAAGCGCCAATCAGTGCTTCAGAATTGGGGGAGTCTCATGAATATTCATGAGGCATGGGAAAATGAATGTCTGAGTCTCCCTGCTGCCTGAGGATAGAGAATGTCGGCCACAGAGACAGGCTGGGGGCCAAATAAGAATGTTATATTCTGCAGTCGCTTGAAAGGGCACAGGGGCTGCTATATATCTGTCGGGGGACTGTAGATAAATATGTTTAGTCTGGCTGTACAAGGACACTGAACTGGGATTACAATGAACTGCATATACAGCGTGTACTGAAACAGCCATGTTGAGATACTTTGAGCCCCTATAGGCAGCCAATCAACTATCTAGGTACCCAAAACTGTTTGTGAGGGTTTATGGGAAAAAGGGTGAACTCTTTTCAGGTGCCAAGAGACTTTTCCAATCAAAAATCAAAGAGGGCTTGTGAATGTGAGTGACTGAATCCAACCAGAGAGCAGGATTTTTGGGAGAGATCCCCAGGACTTTGGGGCAGTTGAGTCAGTCAGATCTGGGCTCTGATCAAGTCAAGGGGGCTCAGTGCTGTGTGAGACTAGGTACAGGGCCTTTCACAGGGCTTAAAATGGAGTTTGTCAGAGGAATAAAGGAGAAGAATTCTTGCTGTTCAGAGGAGCTGTGCATCTGTGTTAATCGTTCCAGGCATCTTGCTGGAGTTTGCTGTTTTATTGGAGACTGCTGCTGTAGCCATCACACACCAGTCTGGGACTGAGAGAACACCTCTGAGTTGGGAAAGGGGCTTTCTAGAAATTGTGTGCAAGCCAGAGGAAAGGTGGATACTGATCTGAATCAGAGAGACTGAAGGAGAGAAAAGGTGAGCAGATGCCCTATGCTTCAGTAACATGTTGCTGTTGGTGAAATCCACCTGAGGAATGGAGCTGTTGATCTGGAGTTAGAGTTTGAATTCTGTTGCCCTAAGTTGCTGGAAAGCAGGAAAGTTGGAGAAACTGTTCCAGCTACACAGCAGAGCTGTTTTCTGTTGACAGAAAAGAGAAACCAAGAAATTCCCAACTTAACTCGGAGATAGGTGGGGAACTTGCTAATGCCTACCAAGTGGGGTCTGCTGGCTACAGGGGGTCACCGGTGCATTCTGGGAGAGCTAGGACACCCGTGACTTGTGAGGGAGCCGGGCTGTGAAGCCACTCCTAGGTCTGGGTCCTCTATGGTTTGGTGGGCCTTGCGTGGGAGCTCTGCAGTGGCCCTGAATAGGCTGACAGTAACAAGCTGCAAGATCGTCAATCAAGGGGACAAGCGGGCAGTCCTTTAATCAAGCTCCAATCTTCAGAATACATACTGCTGCACATTTATTCTGGCCTTCCTGAACTGAAATCCCCAGAGATTGAACTGCTGAAAGCCATCTTCTTCAAGAACATCTCAGATCTTCAAGACCGTAAGTACCCAGGGCTTGTTCTGGCAATCAAGGGGAGTAAAGGTTTAACTGTTAACTTCCAGTTAGCATTGCTCCTAGGTCCCCAGTGTCTGCCAACCCACAGCACTGAGCAAGTCTGCAGAAACCTTGGTACCCAGTTAGGACAGAGGTACAGTCACTGGTAGTGGGGGTGGGCTCTAGGGTGGTCTGGCCTCTGGGCATAGTTGTTGTTAATAATTTCTAACCATTTTTCCTTTTCCAGGTATCCCTAGCCGAGCCCTTCCCCATAATTTTCCCCATAATAAAGCTATGTTATGTTGTTTGGAATTGTTACATAGATACATAGATACATAGACAGTGTCGGCAGATAAGGGCCTATGGCCCACCCAGTCTGCCCATTTAAGTTTGTAAGTTCAGTTTGTTTTCCAGGAAGTCTGTTGCCCCTTATCCCTGACCTCCAGAATTCCTTTATGTCTATCCCATGCATTCTTAAATCCGTGATTGTTTCAGCCCCCCACACTTCCTCTGGCAGGATGTTCCACTTGTCCACCACCCGTTCTGTGAGAGAAATTCTTCTCCGTTTCCTCTGAATCGTTCTCCCTCAACTTCATCCCATGCCCTCTAGTCCTGGAACATCTTTTCGCTTAAAATAGTGCATTCCTGCACCTTGTTCCTCCCTGTAAGATACTTGTGTCTCTATCATATCCCTCTCCCTCCTCTCCTCCAGGAGTACATGTTCAGTGCCTTCAACCTGTCCTCATAGGACTTGTGATGCAATCCATGCACCATTTTTGTTGCCCTCCTCTGAACCTTCTCTACCCTGTCTATGTCCTTACGTAGGTAGGTCTCCAGAACTGCACAGTGCACTCCAGGTGCGGCCTCACTAGTGTCTTGTATAGTGGAATTATGACCTTCCTTTTCCTGCTGGTGATGCCCTGCCTATGCATCCAGCATCCTATTTGCTTTACCTGCTGCCTTGTCACACTGTTTCCTGCCTTGAGGTCATCAGAGATGATAACTCCAAGATCCCTTTCCTGCTTGGTGTATGCTATATCCTCACCCCCAACTGATATATTGTACCAGGTTTTTGTGCCCATATGCATTATCTTGCACTTCCTTGCATTGAATTTCAACTGCCAAACCCTGACCATTCTTCAAGTTTCTGCAGGTCCCGTCTCATTCTGTCTACACCCTCTGGTGTGTCTACTCTGTTACAGAGCTTTGTGTCATCAGCGAACAGTGAAATTGCCTTCTGGGTCCTGCGCAATGTCACTGATGAAGATATTGAATAGTACCGGTCCCAGCACTGATCCCTGTGGTACCCCACTGGTCACTCTTCCCTCTGTGGGTGACAGCCATTAACCACCACCCTCTGTGTCCTGCTGCCCAGCCAGTTACCTACCCACTGCACTACTGTCCTGCCCACACCCATATTCCCCAGTTTGTGCAATAGTCTTCTATGTGGCACAGTGTCAAAGGCCTTGCTGAAGTCCAGATAGGCCATGTCCACTGCCCTCCTGATCCACCTCCCTAGTCACCCAGTCAAAAATTCAATGAGGTTGGTCTGACATGACCTTCCCTGGTGAAACCATGCTGCCTTGGGTCCTGTAGTCCATTGACAACCAGATGTTCCACCAATCTCTTCTTCAGTAGTGCTTCATGATCTTCCCCACTACCGAGGTGAGGCTGACTGGTCTGTAGTTCCCGCTTCCTCTTTGTTCCCACTTTTGTATAAGGGGACTACATCTGCTATCCTCCAGTCTTTGGGTACCTCCCCTGTTTCTAGTGATCGGCTAAACAGGATAGCAAAAGGTTCAGCCACCAGTTCTCTTAGTTTTTAAGGATCCTGGGGTGCACCCCATCTGGCCCCATTGCTTTATCAACTCTTATTACTTCCAGTTCCTTCAGGACCCTTTCTCGTGTAAAGGGACTTGTGTCCATTTCTGCACCATTCTCACCCCTTGTACTCCCTTCAGACCCATTACCCTCCTCTTCCTCAGTAAAGACTGAGCAGAAATACCTGTTCAATATGTCAGCTTTACTGTTGTCATCCTCCACACAGCCCCCATCCTCCCCCTTCAGTCTCACTATCCCTCCCTTTGCCTTTCTTTTTTCACTTATGTACCTGTAAAAGGTTTTGTCCCCTCTACCCACTGATTTTGCAATGTGTTCTTCTGTCTGAGCTTTGGCTTCCCTTACTGACCTCCCTGCCTCCCTTTGCTTCTCCTGGTACTTCTCCCTATCCCCTTCTGCCTGTGTCTTTTTGTATTGCCTGAATGCAATCTTTTTGGCTTTCACTTTCTTTGCTACCTCTTTGGAAAACCGTAATGGTCTCCTCTTCCTTTTCCTTTTGCTAACCTGCTTAATACATAATTCTGTTGCTCTTGTAATCCCCATTTTAAATACTTCCCACTGTTCCTCAACCCCTGATTCCTGCCCCATTCCCTTAATGCATCTTTCAAGTATCTCCCCATTTTCTCAAAGTTTGCCCCTAAAATCCAGGATACGTGTTTTTGTGTGGTTTGGTTCTGCTCTTTCTGTGATTTCAAACCACAGTGACTGGTGGTCACTGTTCCCCAGGTGCTCCCCCACACTTACCCTCATCACACTGTCCCTGTTTGTGAGCACAAGGTCCAGTATTGCCTTCTGCCGAGTTGGTTCCATGACCAGTTGCTTGAGGAAGGCACCCTGAAGGGAGTCCAGGATAAATCTGCTCCTAGTTGATGCTGCTGCTGGGATGCTCCAGTCCATGTCTGGAATATTGAAGTCTCCAACCAGTACTACCTCACCTTGTCTGCCATCCTCTGGATGGCTAGCATCAACTCCATCTGTTTCTTCCTCCTGGGCTAGTGGTCTATAGACCACACCTGTGCGGATGGCTGGCCCCTATTTTCCTTTCCAGCTTAACCCACAGTATCTCTCCCCATTTTGTTCCTCCTGGATCTCTGTGGCCCTTATGTCATTTCCACATACAGTGCCACTTCTCCTCCCTTCCTGCCTGCCTGTCTCTTCTGAATATGTTGTAGCCAGGTATGGCCAACTCCCAGTCATGGTTATCATTACACCAGGTTTCAGTGATGGCCACAATGTCCAGGTCTGACCGCACCATGACAGCCTCAGATCTTCCATCTTGTTGCTAAGGCTCCTGGCATTTGCACAATGACTTTCCATGATTTGACCTCCCTAGACTGTTTCGCTGTTCTACTCCAGCCCCTTCCTTGGTTGTCCTTTATCCCTGGTTCACCTTGCTGTCTGCCCTTCTGCTGAATTTTGCCCTATTCTGCCTATCCACCTCCTGGGTGCTAATCTCCATCTTTGCACTTGGCTAACCTCCACATCCTTTCCTTCCATTTCTCTGGGTACCTCTATTTGGTTGTCCCTGTTTGCAGTGTGGCATATGAGTTCTTGAGTGGAATAGGATCTGGGATGTGCCTCTGCCTGACTGGTCTAACCCTCCCTGAGCCCACTGTCATCCAAGTACTCCTCGTTCTCTGCATCCTTTGAGGCAGCTGCATTGGACTGAGTGGTCTCTGGATAGGGGTGATGGTACTCCTGACCCTGACTTGTTGCATGAAGGGTGCTTTGTGGAAACTAACTGTAAAGTGCATGTGGTATATGGTATTGGGAAACTGTCTGGCATCCAGTGTGTGGGGTGGATGGAGGGGGAGGTGGGCAGGTACATCATCCCAGGGGGTTGTACTAGTCATTAACCTGGCCCACTGCAATTCACTCTGGGTGGAAGCACTATGCTATTTTACTTACTTCTTTGGGGATAGAACCCCCAAATACCACTGTAGCAGGACCCAGGCCCCTTAACCTATGTGAAGGTCAACATGCAGAGGTAGTGCCAGGGCTACATTTATATAGAACTAGATGTTTCACCCCGTTCCCACATCACTCTTTAACAGCACTTATTTATTCATGTAATATTGTTGCATCCTGGGCTGCTTCAGCCTGGTGCTATGTCTTACTAGTGATGCGATGCCAGAACCAGATTTGGTCTAATGGCCTTTAAGTATTCAGCCACAGTTCAATGGAATCAAATTCCTCCAACCTTAAGAAATCAATCTAGGCTTACCACCTTTAAGACAAAAATTGATGTTTTGCACCACCCAGAATGTACTTGCCACTGATTAATCTATTTTGTTCTTACAATGTTTTGTATTGTTGGGATCAGCTGTCTGTTTTGTCATGTGTAATGTATTAATGTATTAATTTTACATTTTTACTGATTGTTGTCTATATGAATGCGCATAGGACAACTTTGTGGATAGGCCTTATTTTGGTCCTAAAGTTATATCCTGTTTAAAAATAAAATTATAACTTAATTTTAACTAACTGACCCACCCTACCCAGTCCCCGATGGCTGTCTGAGATGCCCTATGGCACCTGTTCCAGGTGACTCCCCCATTCCCTCAGCTTGCCGTCATGCCACCCTCCTACACAGTGGCACCCTCAGTGTCCCAGCAGTCCCCACTCCCCACATTCCAGGTCCCATAGCTCACTTGCCACCCTGACAAGCAGTGGCACAGGGCCCTTAGACCACCTCCTGGCTGATCTAATGTGAGACCTCTGTTGCGGCCATGGTGGGACTCACAGAATTCCAAATAAGGGGATGGTACAGCCCTGCCAGGGTGCAAGCTCCCTTGTGACCTGGCACATGGGCACTTTTTTTGCAAGGGTGGCACAGGGGAACTTGGCTGCACGGCAACCCAATGTCACCACAGACAGCATTTGAAAAACGTGATTGCTGCAAACCGTGATGCAAGATGCTACTTACGTCATATACCTTTGGCACAGGCTTCTTGCATCCTAGTTTTTGATTTCAAAATCAAGCCCAGTGCCTCACATTGGTTTGGGCTCCTTGTAGAATTTAATTCAAACTGGCAAAAAATAAATAATTCCTGAGCTAGCGGGCTAGCTAGTGGGTAGATGGGTCCATGAGCGGGTCAGGGTTGACACGGGGATGTCCAGGGCAGGGGTGAAGTGTGTAGTCTAGAATCAACATAGAGGATCACAGGCCTAATAGATAACAAGCATTTGTCAATGCTTAATGTTTGCTGGCTGGCATTAGCATTGGAAGTGCAGGAGTTAGACAGATAGAGAATAGGAATGGCAGTGAAGTATTGAACTTCACGCTAATCCCACCTCCACCCTGCAGAGACGGACAGGCATTGGGGTAAGCCTTTGGGTCATCACGCATAATGCCTATGCCATTTCACCTCACCCTATCCTGCAGACACCAACAAATGTTGAGGTGTGCCTTTGGTGTTCGGCTTTACAGTCGCCCTATTCCATAAGGACATACGCTGAAATGGGTGCAGTATAGGAGAATGGGGTGGACTGTGGGGCCAAAGAGTCCAGGGCACACCTGATGCCTGTCACTGGCTGCAGGGTGGGGTTGGGGGGTGGAATGGCATGAGCATTATAATCAGCAATCCAAAGGCACACCGCTGACTCCTGTCAGTCTCTACAGGGTGGCATGTTGTGGTCAGAAACCCTAACACTCTGGGCGTTTGTTGGTATTTGCACTACAAATTTTCGACATGGCCTTTTTGTAACCCCCACCTCATGAAAGCATTTGGGACCTCTGCTCATGAACAGTGGCATTGAGATTCTATTAATCTGTCTCGAATGCTGATTCCCCACAGCGACCAAGCCATTCTGCACCAGATGTGCGAAAACACAGTTCTGGCAGGATGTGGAAAATTACGGCTGTAGCATTCATAGGGAGGTGTGAAGATGTGGCAATGTTAAAAATCTGGAGTGAAAATATTAAAAATTCTTGAACTTGCGAGCGTACGTGGAAGCTGCGCAGTTCATGCTCATAACACAGTAATTTTGTGGAATTATTTCACCAAATTTTCAACATAGGCATTTTGTGACCTCTGCTCATGAACAGTGTCACTAAGATTTTCTTAATCTGTCCCGAACATTGATTTCCCGCAGTGTCCGTGCCATTGTGTGCCAGATGTGCGAAAACACATTTCGGACAGGATGTTAAAAGTGACAGCTGTACTGTTGATAAGGAGGTGTGCAAAAATGGCAACGTTGCAGATCTGGAATGAAAATATTACAAATTCTCGAAGTTACGAGTGTACGTGGAGACTGCACAGTGCATGCTCGTAACACAGTCATTTTGTGAAATGTTCTCACCAAATTTTCAACATAGGCATTTTGGGACCTCCGCTAATGAACAGTGTCACTGTGATTTTCTTAATCTGTCCCGAATGCTGATTTCCCCAGTGGCCACGCTATTGTGTGCCACATGTGCAAAAACACATTTTGGAGGTGGTCTCCCAGCATGCCATCTGTGTGGTTTGGGGGGGGCGCTGGAGCCAACAGGGATTGGGCACCCTGTTGGCAAATACAAAAGGGTCTGTGTTTGGGGATATGATGCCGAGGAGGACTGGGCACCCCCTCGGCAAACAAAATGTGGGGGGGACATTATGCCAATGGGGAGTGGGCTTCCCTGCCGGCAAATTAACTGGGGAAGGGGCATGCTGACACAGGGATTGGGCACCCCCATCGGCTTTCATGGAGACTATGAGGCAGACAGCGACAGCCACCGCCATGTGTATTGAAATGTTATACCAGGCAAGGCACGCTCTATAGTGATGGGTCACTGCCTCATTCCAGTGGCAAATTCAATTCAAGCTGGTGGCACGCTTGCTGAACTGGTGTCAGCAGCAGCATGCCACTCCATTGGGGAAAGAGGGCTAAGCCCCAAAATGCAGTGGGGGCATTGGCCGCCACAGTGCCACTAGAGTTGCAATGAATTTAAATTCCGCTAGCGAAGTGAACGCGAAGTGGGCACTTCGCGTTGCAGCGGAGTGGGAAATGCAAAGTGCTCACTCCGCCTTGTCATTACCACTTCGCGTTAAGGCAGAATGGCAATGCGAAGTAAGGCAAAGTCATTGTTTTTAATGGACTTCGCGTTCCTCATTAGGATTCTAAGTGATCCACTTGGTGTTTCAGATTTGGCAGCCCCCACATCACATGGCTTACAGTACTGTAAGTCACATGCTCTTTAGCTAGGCAGGAAGAAAGTGAGTCATACAAGCAGACACTTCTACTTTCTCCTGCGCAGACGGAGAGAGAGTAGTGTGTTTTGTGACTGCTGATACTTTTAGATCACAGCAAGGAGGAGATTTAAACTTTGATTTAGACCCAACAGCTTTTTAAAAAGCTACATTTTTTGTCTTTTCTGTACTCTCTTTTACTTAACTTGTTTTTTTTTGTAAATTTTATTTTTCTTACCTTTAAAGTAGTTAGTTTTTTGTTTGTGTGACTGTGTGTGTGTGTGTGTTGTGTGACAGTGTGACAGTGTGAGTAGTGATTGCTCGGACTGAGGGAGCTGAGTAGGAGAGATGGACCAGGGAGAGGGAATGTCTGGGATGGGGCAGCTCTGGGAGAGCATGGTAGTGGTAAGCATCGTACAGTGTGCAAGTGTGGAGGACATGGGCGCTCATTCCTGTTGGACCACTCAATACTTGTGAGTGCCCCCCCCCCGAAGCAGGACCAGCACTGCCTCTTGTCCTCACACTGAGGCAGTTGAACCACCACCACCAAGTCCAGCACCAGGTCCTCTGGAGCAGGATGTGCCTGTTCCCCCTGGGCCCAGGTCTGGATCCCATCCCTGTTCAGCACCGTGACCAGCAGGCTTACAATACATCCAAGTAACTATTAAAAAAAATTAATGTTGTGATTCATGACGTGATCGTAAATCGTGATTTGTGACCGTGATGATGAAGAAACATGAATGCCTATGGCTGTACTTCCCTGGGCCCCGATGAGCTGTAGCTTAAAACTCCCAGACTTAAAAACATGTATTAATGAGTACAATGGTGGGGTGGTGAAGCCTGGAGAGATACTACAAAACA
This sequence comes from Neoceratodus forsteri, assembly GCA_016271365.2. NCBI lineage: Eukaryota > Metazoa > Chordata > Ceratodontiformes > Ceratodontidae > Neoceratodus > Neoceratodus forsteri. Next base: position 1,318,349,509 of record CM057454.1, read on the forward strand.
GGGTTACAATACATCCAAGTAACTAGGAAAAAAAAAATCAATGTTGTGATTCGTAACGTGAATGATCGTGAATAGTGATTTGTGACTGCATTTGTGACCATGATGATGAAGAACATGACTTGTATCACAAGTGACTCATGATGATGATGGTCCTGACTTAAAAACGCATATTAATGGGTACAGTGACTTAAGTTACAGTTGGAGAGTGGGCCCTCGAGAGATGCAAATGCACAGACAGATTAAGATCGCGCTGTGCACTGAAGAGATGCAGACACAAAGGCACAACACCTAACCAGTGCTCACCATCAGAAATTCAAATCTGGAAAAGAATACCTTTGCCGGTTAGGGCCGGCCGTGCGAGAGGGGGGCAGTATACTGTACTGCTGCAGTAATAGTCACTAGTACTAGTACCAGTACCAGTAAAGATACCACAAAGAAGTACAATAATCACACAGCTGCAGTGGATAGCAGGTTCACATTGCTGAAATTGTTATGTGGCACAATAAAAGGTGTCTGATTTGATGACACGTCACACATACTCACACGCACACACTAAGTAATGCATAGCAAATTGAAAACTTCAGTAATATAACCACATATTTTAAACAAACTAAAATGATGCACTGCTGCACCACAACAATCAGCAAAAAAATGGCAAGAAATTTTAAAAATATTACTGTGTGTACATTAACACAGTTAAACAAGAAACATATCACCAAAACAGAAAGCACTGTCTTTTTCTCCAAGTTAATCTACCTATACCACAGATACACCCCTCCCCCAAAGCACACTTCCACTGTCTCTCAGAACACAGACTGAATGTTGTACATTAACATTCGAAATCCACACACAGACAATAAACGCTCGATGATATGAGCACAGAAGGGTTTCCTATAATTGATGAACTAAAATTTCAGCGAAAAAAATGACTCAAAAAGGTTTTTTAACAGCTTTTTGAAGGTCTGAATCACAGAGAGCTCTCAGAGCAGATTGTCTCCTACAGCTTCCAACACACACCACCCCAAACTGAGGCTGTGCAGAACAATCTAGAACCCATGTGACCTGAAATCCCACAAATCACTGCAAAATTCGCCTTTGGAGCTTAAAAACAAGGCAAAGTGGAAGGCAGAGTAATGCGAAGTCATTGTTTTCAATCGACTTTGCGTTACCCATTATAACGAGAAATACTCCACTTCGCGTTGCGGAGCACTCCGCAAATTCACCTTCACTCCATGAATCACTTCACAGAGCGAATTGGGGTCATTTCGTCCATCACTAAGTACCACACCTCTAAAAACTCACTTCTCTCCTAAGCTGTCACATAATGTTTCTTGCACATGAGTGTACGCAATTCATAAAAAGTGAGACAAAACAAAGAAAGGTAACAGGACAAGATAAATATTGTACTTTTACAAGCTTAGCTTATGTAACATTGTTTCTGGGTAGAAACATTTTAAAACATATTGTAAGATGTATTTCTTGTGTAATCCCCAGGTGGTGCTATCCCATGGGCTACTACCCCTGCCTGCGTTCTGCTAACAGGTTAAGGGGCCTAGGTCCAATGGCGGGTGCCTCCACCCAGAGGTCGGGGTTAAGACAGTCTGGTATGACTTAGTCACAGCCCTCTGGGTCACTGCAACCCCCCCTTCTTCCCACTAGTGGCCCACACAATATATCAGAAGTACCTTCACAGTATACACTTACCCCCAGGACTGGTTCGATCAGCTTGACTCTGGGGACCTCCTGTAAAACAAGATGATACAATGCAAAAGCCACAGTGCAACACTTTAACATAATTGAATACCTCAGATAGTGTAACTTTGCTGAAACAAACAGATCTAATTTATTTAGGGTATTATAACAAGAACAGGGGAAAATCAGGTTAATTAGCTTAGACACCTTAATAATCACAGTACTGTGCGCATGTTCAGAGTCCCAAATTGTCACTTTCACTGGGTACCCAGGATGGGGGGGGACTAACCAGGATAGTTGCAGCTGGATGGGGCTCTGTGATGGACAAACACTTGCACAATACCCAACTGTAATCCGGAGCCGGATGGCTCAGTTTGTGAAGAAAGGAAACAGCAACAAATAGATGACACACTTGCAATTTGATAAACAGATGGCAGGGAGCTACCCTGCTTTGTACTCACAAACTCAATGCTGGGAACTGGATGGAAGGCAGATTGCCCTGGATTGCCAGGAGGAGCAGACCATGTGGACAAGGTCCTTGTGACTGGACCCCACTGCAGTTCAGAGCAAATGGATGTAGTCTGGATTAAGCTGGGGTTTACTTCCAGCTTCATGCACTCAATTCACTGTACAGGGGATTTGAAACGCGAGTCCCCACAAGCACTACACACATTTATATGGAAAAGGAAAGTATATACCAGGCAAGCTGCTTCTCTATCCCGATCGCAATTACTGCACAATACCCGGGAGAACACACAGCAGCTTCAGTTCCTGACAGTTCGAGCGTGATTCAGCTATTTCTCCAGTCTTCTACAGGGTAAACCTGGTTTCTACTCTTCAGATCTCCTTGATTCTCTTCACAGGTTGGATTCAGTCTGAACAGGCGCTTGCACAAGCTGCAGACTGAAACTTAGGGCCTTACACGTGATTCCCGCGCTAAAACTACACACCGAAGAAGCACACAATTCCCTGTCTCTTCACTGCTCCAACTGATCTGATCTTTCTAATAGACAGAGCCAGGCATTTCCTTTGAGTTCCTTCCAGTTTGGTTGGCTGGTTTGGCTGTCACTCATAGTAAACTCCCCCTATTGGTGGAAAAAAGGTGCCGAAGTCCAAACTACAATTCCCAAAAACATTGGCCAGACAGTACACAGGTGGCTGGCTGCACAATGCGAGTCCAAGTTCTGATTTGCCAGCAGCAGGCTCCATTTCAAAGGTCCCCCCCACACTGATTGGTCTAGTTCAGCAGTTCAAAACTAGAATGGGGGACTAGGCAAACACAGTTCTGACTGCAAAGAAAAACAGGTTAGACAAACTGTATTTTCGTTATTACTCTATATGATGTCTGGCAAACAGTTACATCTTTGAAAAGTGCTCACTCTGCCCACTTAGCGACGTCAGAAACAGAGCGATTTGGCAGCAGCTTGGGTGGGACTCGAGCAGGGAAACACACAACCCCCCATCCAAATTAATCATGTCTGCAAGCAGACAGCTCTTAAAGAGACAGTACCAGAGGCTCTAAAAGCACTCACAGATAAACAGCATAGATGCCGAACACCATCCGGGCTTGAAACATTCAAGCAAGCTCCTGGAAGACTTTTGGGAACCCCCATTTGCAAGGTGGTTACACCTGACTTATGGCAAGGCAGGATTGTTAAAGTATTTTACCTTACAAACATGGCTGTCAGAATTTTTTTTTTTGTGAAAACATTTCTGGCAGGCATGGGTATCTTGGTGAACTGGGTCCTGGTTGCTGGAAGGGTTTCCGACCCAGTGATTATCACCCTATAAGACACTGTGTTCCGAACCCTCTCAGCTAAAAAGGACAAAGCAAATTATCTTCCCATTTTATAAGTCAGCACACAGTAAGACACAATGTTAATGAGATGTGCAGTGTGCCAGCACAATGCTCTCCTCAAAATGTCTTACCTCACTTGTAAAATGGGTAAACTGCTAACATTTAAAAACAAAAACATGCCAACTTTTAAAATTAGAAACAGATATTTCTTTAACTATTAAAATGTAATCCCTTCCTAACTGTCAAGCATCTGTCTATCCACACATTCAGTAAATGGAATGTTTGTTTATCTTGCAATGCAGGAATTCAAACTTCTGCAGAATTCTACTCACTGAATACTCACCTCTTCCCACATAAACACACTCAACAGAAGGCCTCAGTAAAGCCAAGGATTTAACTGTATCTGGGGCAGAGAAAGCAGCAAAGATTTCTATGGAAGGAAGGTAAAGTTAGGAGGTGAGTGTCCATGATCATGGTTTCCTTTCTCATTTCCATCCTTGATTTAAAAATATGTATACCTTGCAGGGGTTAAACTGCACTGAGAGAAAGTGATATTTCTAACATTGGTTCCTAGTTGCATAATTGCGCAACACTAGAGAAAGGAATGTGTGTGTGGCTGTAAGGAAATTCCTCAGACGCTTTGATCAGTGAGCCTGTAGCTTAATGGTTAGAGTGCTGGAACGGCATACCAGAGATCTGAGGTTTGAATCCCAGTAGGCCACACTTTTCCTTTCTCATTTCCATCCTTGATTTAAAAATATGTATACCTTGCAGGAATTAAACTGCACTGAGAGAAAGTGATATTTCTAACATGGTCAGAAAAGAAACTCCAAAAACTAAAACTGAATAACATAAAAACATAGAATTTGTCGGCTGAATAGGACCGTTTGGCCCACCCAGTCTGCTCAGATGTTTCCAGAAAAATCTTTTTCGGCAGACTCTAACTAGTCTTTGGCAACCCTCCCTTCTCCCTGTCTGTTTTCCAATAATCCCTATATCTATTCCACAAGTGATTGAAGCCCCAACTATTTTAATCTCCTCATCTTCTGCCAGCAGTCTGTTCCAAGGGTCTGCCACCCATTCAGTGAAGAAATGTTTCCTCACATTTCTCTTAAACTCCCCCCTCTCCAGCCTCATCGCATACCTCCTAGTATTGGTGCCTTTTCTCATTTGAAAATTGCTTCAGTTAAACTTGTGTATCCGTGTAAAGAGGGGTATGTAATGGAAACTACTAAACTTGTGACAGAAATGTAAAATAATGAAACAAAATAAAAATGCGTCTGGTTGTAGAACATTACTGACTCTTAACTATCAACATTGTTTTTAAATGAAACTGGCTTATTTTAATGGATGTTTTTGAGGATTTCCCTGAGGGAGAGGCTGCTACTGTTTCAGTAAGCATCCAGTCTCCATGGTGGCAGGCACGCTTTCCAGTCTTCGCCATGATTTCTGACTACTGAAATATATTTGATAGTTTCTGTCACTCTAATGTAGGCATCTCTGGTCCAACAGTCTTGTTACCTTTATTCGAGCAATTAATCGACAGTAGCAACCGTTAATAAAGGCCGATAGTCTACTCCTTCAATCATGGCCTTTTTCAGAAATTGACCTGGACATCTGTAACTATTTTCAGTTCCATATTTGCACACGTTCAAGGGACAATACTAAATCATCTAACTGACTCCCTATCCTGTTTTCACTTCAGCCATTCTTCAGTGTGAATGCTACCTCGGACACCTGTATATGGCACTACTTCCAAATCTGACAGACCATTAAATTCCATGAGCTATCACTTGGAGTCAGCCCGATCTGTAGCACGGTCATCATGAGCTGAGGCTATGAAAACAGCTCACACTTCAGCCTGGACAAGGTTTTGCATTCCACACCAAATCAGCCCTTGATCCTTTATAGTCTCTGTTCAACAAGTTCTCAGATTTGCACCTTTCTGCTCCCCACAAAATAGAATGTTGCATTCCTCCATGAAATAAAACATTGCCTTACCTACCCTTAATTCTTACACCCCCCCACCCCACCTTCCCATTCCCCTCTCTTGACAAGGTCTCATCGGCTGCTGTGTATTGCACTATTCTCAAATGCACTTATTTTTGAGCACGGTAACCAAAGCTCAATGTGCCTTGATTTGCAATATTTGTAACTTCATCTATGTTTACTGTCTTGTTCTGCCTGTAAAATGTACTTGTCCTTATAACGTGGAACCTTTGTAAAAGAACCTCTGGTTCAAAGGTTTTGTAATCCAAGACCTGAATAAAAAATAAATAAATCCAACATGCATATAACCTTCGCTGTTTAACTCAACCGTCATCTGACCTTTTGAATTAGTTACTCAATACATTACTGCATGGCACAAAAAGACAAAGCCCTATAAATCAATTGAATAGACACCCAATAGATGTGACTCGTAAATCAAACCTCATGGATCGCTTTGTCTCTTCACCTGTTAGAGTACCAGTCGATTTCACTCTACAAACTGCCATGACCCACACTTACTGTGGCTTCCCTGAGGCCTGAAGAATTCATCTAGTTCTTCTAAGTTAAATCCAGAATATTATCTCCCTGCAAATAGCCTTCAAGAAGGTCACGTAAATGTCACCATCTACTTCTCAAAGAGTCCAGCCTATTAGACTGTGGTTACACCATTCCTTACCACCCAACATATTCATATAATGTCCTATTGCTATATTCAATCAACTGAAAGGTCATCTGAGGCCAAACTGACCTCTACTGACTACAGAGTCCAATGAAGTGATAACTACTGTCTGTCTGTATGCCATACCAGAATCCTACTAGCTCAGCTTAGCCTCAGCCCCCTCCCTGTTTTGTACAGTCATTCATTCCACCACACATAAGCAAGGCTATGGATAAGTATTTAGACTAGCTGGTTAAAGCTCCAAGGGAGGGCTGACCATTTGCCATGGACCCCCAGAGGTTTCCTCCACCTGGGGTGTTTTCCTTTTCACCATGCAATTGGTTGACTTCGGAAAGCTGGAGAAGGTTTTTGGTTCAGTGACGCTCAGATGTTTTTGGGCCCTCTCATGTCCTTTAGCCTGATCCCAGCTGGACACCTCTTTGTGGGTGGAGATGACAGAGAAAAGCCAAAGTAGACAGTATACACAATCCCTACTCAAACCAGTCAGCCAGACTTAGAGTTCAGATGCTAAAATTTGTGGTTCTCAGGCTGGCTGACCCTCCCCCATCTCCTATAAATACCCAGTAGCCCCCTGCCGCCCAGTACTGGGTGTTTTGCTCATCCTCCTCTGACCCCTCCTACTTCTCTGGCACTGTTCATCTCCTGGTGGGCCCTCTCCTGTCCTTTACCCTGGTCCCGCTGGGCACCTCTTCGAGTGTGGAGATGACAGAGAAAGACCAAAGTAAACAGTATACACAATCACTACTCAAACCAGTCAGCCAGACATAGAAAAGGTAATAGTTCATCCGTCGGGTGTCTCTTATGGTATAAGAAAGTCTGTGAGGAAGGCTCGGGCAAGAGGAGCATGAAACTCAGCAGTTCTGACAGTAAAAACCTCACGCAATGGCTCTCTTATACCATAGGAGCTACTGACTTGTTAGAAATCACTGAGTTAGAGTGATGGATTATTAAACTGAAGTCAGTTTTTTAATTTCAAAACTAAATGCAGCCATTCTCCCCTTGACTGAAATGGGATGGTCCACTCTAACGCACCTATACAAGAGACCACTGTACAAAGGGTGAGAGGTCCTGCAGTTCTTTGTGGTTCTGAGTTCTCCCCTGGCTGACACGGAATGGTCCAGTCTTACACACCTGCATGAGAGAGCACTGCATGGAAGGTGAGAGGTCCTGCAGTTCCCTGTAAGTACCAGTCCAGCATGCTTCGCTTCATGTCTATATCCGTGTGCCGCAACCCCTACACAAATGTGAAAAGGCTGAATGGCAGCCATTCTTTCTACTTGCTTAGGGAGTCAACAGGAATATCCTCACCTCCAAGGTAACATGTAATTCAGATTCCCTACTGAAACTAGTGCTCCGATTAGCCAAAAAAAGTTTTATTTTCTCTTAAGTTTTCCCTGAACCAGCAACAACGATAATCATACACTAAGCTGAGCGCTAAGCCCACTGCTGATAGTCACTTGCCTACCTTCTAAGCAGTAGATACTTGTGTGCTACCGTTCAGTACCAGGAAACAGCTTCCCCAGATGGCACACCGGCACCATTCTCAACTGTGCTCCCGGACTCAATCACAAGAAGTACGCAACAAAAATGCAAATTGCAAGCACCAGGCAGGCAGCAGAAGTAGAGGAATTAGGAGTACAGGAAATAAACCTCAAATAGAGGGAAAAAAACACTCACAAAACAGCAGCACCCTCTACTGGCAAGTGCACCAGTAAAGGTACTACTTTACAAAAAAATTGACTTTTGTCTTCAGTTTTAGTCCAAATCTTTTTTTTGTTATTATTGTTTTAATTTGTTTGTTAAAATTTTAATAGATACCCATTTTCTAAGCACGATAATTCTCTATAGGGTGAATGGTGTGGGCTATACTAGACCTTCCATGGGCTATAAGGCCCTCCACCTGTGGCATCAGGCCTCATTACACCCGTGGGTGGTCAAGGTATAGCCCAATGCCACCCACCCTGTCAGATAGTATTGCTTAATTAACGGTTTCATCATTTGTTTTCTCATATGTTTTGCTCCCCCCATGCTGGCCCCTTTCATCCTCAGTTCCTGACTGTGTCCTTGGCTCCTGTCGCCTGTCACCCATGCACAGGGACCTCAGCTGTCTGCTTCACTTGAGCCCTAAGTTCTATGTCAGGAGTGCTAAACTTTATTGACACATTACTTTCACTTCTGTGGCAGGAACTTACATCTGTGGTGCATTTTTGTCCGACCATTGGCTATCATACCTCACCAAGCTGCCATCACCAGTGGGGAAAATTTGTAGCATAGCCAGGGCATGGAGCTGGTGGATGGACTTTGGCCCTCGCTCATGGCTATACGGTTTTCTTTGTACAGATCCCACCTCCAAGATGCCAGCGTGCTGTTTTTTTCTGTATAGGTCCCACTTTCAGCCTGCTGCAAAAGTCCTGACTCAAGGCAGAGACCCAGCACCCTCTTGTGATAGCATGATGCGGTGCTGTTTACACCGTGGGTTAGCCCGAATAACAAGTTTTTGATGACCTCGTAAAGCATGGGCGTGAAGCTCGAGTAATTTGTAAAGTCATCACAAACCAAGGGTGCAAAAAAAATGAGTTAACATTGCCACATTTTATTTTATATAGTAACTGTTTTTCTGTTAAAAAATATATAAAAATAAAATGTTACAAAATCTAATTTACAGATAAAAAGGTGTCTGCGAGCCACAGTTGGGTGGGGGATTTCATGGGGTGCATTTAATGTTTAATATGTGGGGAAGAGGGCATAGAGACAAAGAAATACCAGCCAACTTTTTTGCAGCATTGCAAAAATCTCATTATACAGACATATGGCGTCAGAACATTATATAACAGTCTTTGTGATATCATACATGAGTATAATTGTAACCCCCAGGTGGCGCTATCCCAAGGGCTACTACCCCTGCCTGCTTGACTACAGACAGGTTGAGGGGCCTAGGTTCTATAACGGGTGCCTCCACCCAGCGGTCAGGGTTTGTAGTAGTTAGACTAGTTTGGTCACAGCCCTCTGGGACACCGTGACCCCCTTTGGTTCCTTCTAGGGGCTCACCCAGTACACAGGAGTTAAAGTCCCAATACCCCACATATACACACTGTTCACTCATAAGGTACCACTTACCCTTGAGACTGATTCTGAAGCATGTCTCTGAGGACTCCCTGTAAAACAAGATTAAACAACATACACAGCACAATACAATGCTTCTTCTCTAGGTACTGACACTTCAGACAGTATAAAGTTCAATAACATTAAATCTGGTTTATTTTAGAGGAATGGAACATGGGAGGGGGAAATCAGATTAATTGGCAGTAATAAAGCACAGTACTGTGCACACATACATGGTCTGAAAAGTCACGGTCTGGGTACCCAGGTTGGGGGGGGGCTAGCCAGGTCCGTTGCCTGGGGTTGGCCGGCAGGTGCAGATGGATGGAGCCCTGTAGAAGAAAATATATGCACAACACCCAATTGTAATCCGGAGCCGGATGGCTCAGTCCATGAAGAAGTGAAACAACAAGAATTAGATGACACACTTGTGGTTGAAAACAGGCTGCAGGAGAATACCCTGATTTGTACTCACGATACCCAAGCTGAGAACCTGATGGTGGATGTTCTTCTGGATTGCCAGAAACAACAAGGCATGGATGCTAGGCCCTTGTGGCTGGACCCCTAGGCAGTTGATAGCAAACGGATTTAGTCTGAAACACACTGGGGTTCGCTTCCAGCGTCACTACACAGCACACAGGATGGGGGACAAGAAACAGTGATTCCCCACAAGCTCTACGCACATTCATATGTAAAAGGAAAATACTATACCAGGCAGGCTGCTCCTCGATCCCGATCGCAATTACTGCAAAATACCCAGGAGCACGCACAGCAGTTTCAGTTCCTGACAGACTGAGCGCGATTCAGCAATATCTCCAGTCTTCTACAGGGTAAGCCTGGTATCCACTCTTCAGCCTTCCTTCTCCTCAGGAAACTTGGATTCAGTCCTACTATAGCTTACAATGGCTGCCGGCCGACTTCAAGGCCTCTCACGCGCTTCCCGCATGAACTGTACACAGCAGCAAAATACAGAGCTCCTACTCCTTTCACAGGCAACAATATCTGCCTCTCCAGCTTCAGTTCAGGGTATTTCCCTTAGGTTCCAACAGGTCCAGTTGGAGGATTCGGCTGTCAATCACTCCAGAACTCCCTTTGTTGGTACAAAAAGGCACCAAGGCCCAAACTATGATTCCCATGAGCACTAGCCATACATTCCCCTTGTAATCTGGCTCCAGTGAGAGTCCCAATTTTGGTTGGCCCAAGCAGTCTCCATTTTAGGGCTCCCTTAACCCAATTGGCCCAGCACAGCAGTTCAAGTCCAAAATGGAGGGGCAACACACACAAAGTCCCAGCTGCAATAAAGGCAGGTTAGACAAACTGCAATTTTGCTAATGCTTTAAAGAATTACAGACAAACAGTTACATCTTTCAGATGGGCTCCCTTTGTGCGTTCAGCGACTGCAAAATGGAGCGATTACACCACAGCTCAGGCGGGATTCGAGCAGAGAAACACCAGTCCCCCTCCGTCAGCACCAATTATGTCTGCAAGCAGACAGCTCTTAAAGAGACAGCATGTGGAGGCTCTACAAGCACTCACAGTGCCATTTAAATGACTTAAACGCCGAACGCCAGCAGGCAGGGGGAACACATAGACAAGCTCCTAGGAGGCTTTTAGGAACCCCCATTTGTATGGGGGTTACACCCTTCCTGGCCTGAAAAGAACTTGGCATCTGCGTCAAGTAGGTACCTTTATAACACTTTAAAGAAGATAACCAAATACATTTACATCACTAACAGTTAGGTTTGCATTCCTTAAACCACAGTCATATATTAAATCTTAGTCATATGCACTTATTCTGTGTTTCGCAGTTTACCACATGTTACACACATCATACATACAATAACATTTTAAAATCGGGTCATTACTTCCTGCACATGAAACCTGAAGAGAGGGGGCCCTTCCCTATCAGCTACCTGGGGGCTGGATGGGGCAGGGGCACCAAACTTAGAGGGCAACACAAGTAATCTGGAGTTAGCACCTAGGCTCAGTTTGGGCAATGAGCTTGGGGTCACATACACTCCCTTATGGACTACATTAAGATGCAAGTCCACAGGTCTTCCAGGAGAATCATAGCTTCAACGCACCACAGGCTTCACAGCTTGACCAGTCCTTCTAGGGGGAACCGTTACAGTCTCTGTGTTTTTATCCCCACTTTCAGCAGTGTCTTCACTTGTCAGAGAAACTTTCATTGGGGTAGAGAGGCTAGAACTTGAGGCACTTTCAGCTCCAGGTGTTACAATCTCTGAGCCCACAACACTTGGCTCATATGCAGAGCTTTCTGAGACTGGCAGTGGACTATCAGGGCACTCAAAACACTCTTCTTGTTCTGGTATATCACCAGTCTGTTCCAGTCCATCATTTTCCTCCTCTCACAGCTCAAATAATTCAACCATACACAATGATTCCATATCATCTGACTTGATGCTTTGCACTTCACTTTCTGAGAGCATTGGCTCCAGGGACAAAGCTGGGGACTTAGACAATCCAGAGGGCTCAGCTTCATCTCCACGATTGACTAGGCGGTTGCCCTGAAACAATTGACTCAGTTCATAAGATGGGTAGTACCCAAAATTACACTCACTTTCCTCTGACAGGGACTGACAGTCATTTTCAACTGGGGCCTTGCTGTAAAGAACACTTCAACTCAGCATCTATAGGTGCAGACTTTCTTTGCTTTTGCTTAGCAGCAGCTCTTGTCACTGGTCCAGAGGGAGCACTTTCTGGGGGCTCAGACTCAATCAAGATTTGTCCGATGGGCAGTAAGTGATTCCTATCCATTGTCTTAACATCTTTTGAATTATCCTCAGGTCTTACCTTGTACACAGGCAGATCATCTAGTTTGCCTACCACAACGTGAGGGAGATGGTGCCACCTGTCAGCAATCTTGTGTTTGCCATGCAGTCCCAGATTTCTTAGCTACACCCCAGATCTCCCTCCTGAAGTTCCAGTGCTTTCACCTTCTTATCATACCTTTCTTTGTTGGCCAGATTTCTTTTCGCAGCCATGGTTTGAGCCAGTTGGTACGCATGATTTAGTTGGGCCTTTAACTTTGCACATACTGTAAATAGTTATCAGCTCAAACCCCATCAGGAGAAACTCCAAAACAAACATCTACCGGTAGTCAGGCTTCTCTTCCAAACATCAGGCAGTAGGGGGAGAACCCAGTGGCATCATTTTTGGTGCAGTTGTAGGCATGTACCAAGGTGCTAATTTGTTGGCTCCATCTAGGCTTGTCCTTTGGGTGAAGGGTGCCCCGCATATCTAGCAAAGTGCGGTTGAAACGTTCAGGCTGTGGGTCCCCCTGGAGGTAGTAAGGGGTGGTTTTGGACTTTCACACTCCCAACAGAGAAAGCATCTCTTTGATCAGACAACTCTCAAAGTCCCTCCCTTGATCAGAATGGATTCTTTGTGGAGCCCCATAGTGGACAAAAAAGTTTTCTATAAGTACCTTTGCCACAGCGGATGCCTTCTGGTCCTTGGTGGGGAAAGCTTGGGCATATCTTGTAAAATGGTCAGTGACCACCAGCACATTACTGATATTTCTTTGATCTGGCTCCAAACTCAGAAAGTTAAAACAGTCCAACTCCATGGGGGTGCTGGTGGTGATGTTCACTAGGGGGCAGCCCTCTGGGGCAAAGCTTTCCTCTGTAAGCAGTGACTACAAGTTTGAATGTGTTGCTCAACATCAGCCCCCATCTTAGGCCAATAGAATCTGGATCTCACCAAATCAAGTGTTCTGTCTATGCCAAGGTGCCCCATGTGGTTGTGTAGGGACCTCAGCACCAAGTCTCGAAAGCCGGTGGGCAAAACTAGCTGCTGTTTGTCTATTTTTCCCCCCTCTGTCCACTGTTTCTCTGTATAACAGTCAATTAATCAGCTTCTACTTAGGACCTTTCTTGTATAACAATGCAGTTCTTAAATCAGTAGAACGTAACTTGGATACATCTTTCCCTGCGTAGAGGGCTCCCAAAGCTGGTTTAATCATAGGATCTCAGGATTGAGCCCGCTGAAGACTGTCATTGTCTAGCTGAGGCAAAGCACCAATGTCTAATGCAGAGAAGTGGCAATATGCAGCAGGTATGCAATTCGCAGAGGTCCCCAAACAGTCCATGAAACAAATCACTGTGTCTGGGACGACTTGCTCCTCTCGGTCAAACTTCTGGCAGAGCGCTTGAATATCAGGTTCTGACAGTCTGATCCAGTCATTTTGAGAAACAGGCCTCCGGGACAGGGCATCAGCATCTATATGGTTCAGGCCTGCCCTGTATTCAACAGCATAGTTGTATGTAGACAATGCAGAGAGCCACCTATGGCTGGTAGCATCCAATTTAGCTGAAGTCTGCACACAGGTCAAGGGTTTGTTGTCAATTTTTACTAATATCTTAGCCCCATACAAGTACTCGGTGAATTGGTCCACAATGGCTCACTTCAAATCTAGGAATTCTAATTTATGTACAGGATAGTTCTTTTTGGAAGGGGTCAGGCTTCTGCTGGCAAAGGCCACTGGTCTCAGGCCATTCTCGTGATCCTGGTACAACACAGCCCCCAAACCTTGCAAGCTAGCATCAGTGTGTAGGACATATGGTTTTGCTGGATCTGCACAGGCCAAGACAGGAGCATGGGTAAGTTGATATATAATCTCATGAAAAGCAGCTTCGCAATCAGGCATCCATCGTGCCCCAAATACTTCATTAGGATGGAAATACACTCTTTCATTCTCAGGGAAAGTGGACCTCTTGTATTTTTTGTGGGTTGGGGGATACCCTTGAGTAAGATCAAGTAAAGGCCGGATCACTCTTGAATAGTCCTTGATGAAACGGCAATAGTAGCCACAAAAAAACAGGAATCTTTACAGTTCTTTTAGATTGTGGGGCTGTGGCCAGGTGGTCAGGGCCTCAACTTTACTTGGGTCTGTCTCTATTCCCTCGGTGGAGACTATGTGTCCCACATACTTTACAGATGTTTGGAAGAATTGACATTTATCGATGGACAGTTTCAGGCCAAAGTCTTCCAGTCTGTCCAGCACCTTGAACAATCTACTCTCATGTTTCTCCAGCGAACTGCCAAACACAATAACATCATCCAAGTACACCAGGCACTCTAATAGGTTCATGTCCCCCACTGCACGCTCTATCAGTCATTGAAAAGTGGCTGGAGCACCTGAAATCCTTTGAGGCATCCTCATGAACTCATAGAAACCAAGCGGACAGATAAAGGCTGTCTTCTCGGGGTCTTCTGGGGCCATCAGGATCTGGTAGTACTCACTGCGAAGATCCAGCACAGAGAACCATTTGCTACCGTTCAGGCAGTCCAAAGCATCCTGAATGTGGGGCATTGTATACTGATCAGGGATAGTCCGCCGGTTTAAAGTGCAATAATCCACGCACATCCTTACTGTCCCACAGGGGTGTAGCCAGGAATTTCAGATTTGTACACCAACCTGCCACACTGCTAACCCCTGCCCCACTGTTGTTCATTCCTGCCCCCCCCGACTCGAGTCCAAGGTTTCTGGCTCCAATCAAATGAGTCCCACACTAGACCTGCTGTCTGTCTGCGCTGTTTGTGTGGTGCTTGCTCCCCACTGGTAAATGCCACTGACTGCACCACGAGTCCAAGACCATGGCAGAAATTTGTTCTGTCTCCCCTGCAGGTAGGCAGGTTTGCTGCACTTGCCACTCCACATGAAGTCTTCATTCTTTTAGCCGGCTCCGAGTCTGTTCTTCCGTCTGCTGCTCCTCAGTTCTTCTACTGCTTTTCTCGCTCCCAGTACAATTGAACTAATAGTATGGCTTCTAACTTTGCTGGGGCATTTAAACTCACTGACTTGCCACACCCCCTACCAGATGCCGCAGCCAATCACTATACAGGCAGACCATGCGGACCTAATTGAGACCTTCAGCTTCAACATCCACGGACCACTCTGCCACCCCACACAAAACAAAGCTGAAAGAGAAAAGAAAAAGCATGTGAAGCCAAACAAAGGAATTTAAATGTGATGGACTATACAGGGTGCAGCAATGCTGGCCAGCTTGTTTGCTACCCCCTGCTACTAAACTTGGTACACCATGGCTTACTTGGAGTATCAGTAGCTACGCCCTCGCTGTCCCATTCTTTTTTCTCACTACCACGATAGGGGAAGCATATGGGCTTCTGGATTCCTATATTACACCAGCAGCTAGCATCTCTTGCAGATGCCGTCTCACAACATCTATGTCAGCAGGGGCCAGGCGTCGAGACCTCTCATGAAATGGCCGGTCATCATGCAGCCAGATATGGTGCTCAGCTCCTTGCACACATCCCATGTCCCATTCCTTTAAAGAAAACACCTGGTCTCTCTGGGCAAGCTTCTCACTGATCCGCACTTTCCATAAAGCTGGCAACAGGGAGTCACTGAAATCAAACAAGTCAGGTGTTACTCTATCATTCTTCCCCAAACTCTTGTTACTAAGTAGCACTGCAGTGTCTGCACAATGCACATTAGCCAGGGTGCAACCTCTATTTACTCGAATCTCTCTATCAGACACATTATGAACTTGAACCATTACCCTTCTGGCATAAGCATGGGCTCTGGCAGGCAAAATACTTGGCTTGATCAGCAGTCCTTCCGGCAATCTGCCATCACCTGGTGCATCCAGCATTAATATTTTATTCTTGACATCCTTTCTGATACGGACCTCTCCCTGTAAGGTACACTGGGCATTTGGCACCAGGATCAGAGACTCAGGATCCTTTTTCCAGACAACTCCAACCGGTTCCTCTGGTTCCACTTCATCAGCATCTCTCTGGGCATCATAGGCCTTCCTGATCAAGGCCGGAATTCTTAAAGCTCTACCAGTCCGAGACCCCTGTTTTTCATAACACAACTGTGCCAGCCGTCCAAACATATGTGCATTAGTCCCAATTAGTAGAGGAACCCCATCATACAGTCCAGTAGGGGGACACACTAGAGCCAAGGTCTCACTTGTTCTGCCACTCCAGCCACAGAGGTGGGAAAGGACAACCAAATTCGGATATAGCCGGAGTAGGGGTAGGCCTTCTCACTTAAACCCCAGACATGCAGTCCTTCCAATGGTTGCAGGGGCACATCAGACAAATGCTTCTGATACCAATCCTGGAACATAATTGTCACTTGGGAACCAATCCTTCCCATAACGGTAGCATAACTTAATGTCTCTAGTGTCCCTGAAGGGTGGGGAGTCTCTTTTCTGTTGGGGCACCTCTGGAGCCCCGCAGGGCTCTTCTTGGACTGAGGGCTTACACCTTGGGGCCTCTGAATCTCCACTATGGTTGGGGGTGAGGGCAGCCCTTTGCAGCTCCCCCACCATCTCTCTCAAATCTCTCAGTTCTGCTAGCAGGTTACCCTCAATCCGGGTCTCAGGGGAAACAACATGCACTACCACTCCACTTTTGGGCTCAGGGGGAGCCTGATACAGATCTGGTTCTCTGTAGGCCTCAGTCAGTTCCTTAATTAAATCTCTCAACTGTTGAGGCTCATCTAGCTCACTCTTTTCCGGGGTCTGACAAGTGTTCACAGCCCCAGCACGGGGTTCCCAGCCCTCTTCATCAGTTTCAATCTCATGGATTTCTTTCATCAAATGACAGTACTCTGGAGGGCTTGCCCTCCTGTCTTGCAGCTCGAGCTTCCAGATCATTAGGCTCGAAAATCTAGCTGACTTCAATATGTGGTCTAATCTGACCTGATTTAACTCTTTGGCAGGCAGTTCCCCTTTTCTGTGGGCCCCTCTGCAAAGCCCTTTCTATCCTAATGACAAAGGCAATTTCTCATTTTTCCACTGTTTGGCTGACTTGAACTTCCATAATAAATCATCCCCTGATTCTGTGCTGCCAAACACTCCCTCCAAGGCAGAGAGATATTCTGCTGCAGTGGCCTCCAGACTAGTAGCACGTGAAAAATGGATGGCTTCCAGGGCAGGGCCTCTCAAGCTTTCCATTAAGCGCTTCCTCTTTTCCCCCTCTAAACAATGCCATTCCTGTACTAAAGGGGTAGCATAGTCCATCCAGGTCTCCAAATCATCTTCCCCCGAAGGCACTGGGACAGTACCGAAGAAAAATCTAAGCCTTCTATAGGAGTCCAACTGTATCGGGGGAATTACCATAGGGGAGGTAGCTATTATGGAACTCTTGGGGGACACAGAAGAGGGGATTGGGGAATGTACAGGTGTGTGGTCCCCAGACAAGTCTAACACTTTTACTGCCTCCTGAGCAGTTTTCCCTTCCGAGGCTAAAAGCTTGAGCAACTTTCCTCTAAACCCATCGCCACTAGGGGACCCACTTGGGGTGGCCAGACCACTAGATATATGAATAACCCTCCATCCCTTTTGGGCCCCTTCAGGTAGAATCACAGTGGCACCTTTTCAGGGTCTGTGGGGTAACTACATAAGAGTAGCACTATCAAAGTTTGGTCAAACAGGTCAGCGTCTCATCCCTTTACTTCTACTTTGCCCAAGCACTTAACAAACTCTACCGTGGATATAATATCAGCATTGCCAGTCCCTAAGGGGACAGCCAGCAACAAAATAGCCTTTTGGGGGTCTATCTCCTCAGCTTCACACCATCCCATCAATTTATGCACCATCAACTTACGGGGGCCCATTTTTAACTTGGGCGTGGTACTCCCCTCCATTTTTTCCTTTAAATTAAACATAATGGAGTAATTCCTTCACGTGACCACTAGAGGACGCTAATCCCAGCAGTGTCTCCAAGATGTAACCCCCAGGTGGCGCTATCCCAAGGGCTACTATCCCTGCCTGCTTGACTACGGACAGGTTGAGGGGCCTAGGTTCTGTGATGGGCACCTCCACCCAGAGGTCAGGATTTGTAGTGGTTAGACTAGTTTGGTCACAGCCCTCTGGGACACTGTGACCCCCCTTTGGTTCCTTCTAGTGGCTCACCCAGTACACAGGAGTTACAGTCCCAATACCCCCATATACACACTGTTCACTCATAAGGTACCACTTACCCTCGAGACTGATTCTGCAGCACGTCTCTGAGGACCCCCTGTAAAACAAGGTTAAACAACATACACAGTACAATACAATGCTTGTTCTCTAGGTACTGACACTTCAGACGGTATGAAGTTCAATAACATCAAATCTGGTTTATTTTAGAAGAATGGAACATGGGAGGGGGAAAATCAGATTAATTGGCAGTAATAAATCACAGTACCTTGCACACATACAGGGTCTGAAAAGTCATGCTCTGGGTACCCAGGTTGGGGGGGGGGGATAGCCAGGTCCATTGCCCGGGGTTGGCCAGCAGGTGCAGATGGATGGGGCCCTGTAGAAGAAAATATATGCACAACACCCAACTGTAATCCGGGAGCAGTATGTCTCAGTCCATGAAGAAGTGAAACAACAAGAATTAGATGACACACTTGTGGTTGAAAACAGGCTGCAGGAGAATACCCTGATTTGTACTCACGATACCCAAGCTGAGAACCTGATGGTGGATGTTCTTCTGGATTGCCAGAAACAACAAGGCATGGATGCTAGGCCCTTGTGGCTGGACCCCTAGGCAGTTGATAGCAAACGGATTTAGTCTGAAACACGCTGGGGTTCGCTTCCAGCGTCACTACACAGCACACAGGACAAGGGACAAGAAACAGCGATTCCCCACAAGCTCTACGCACATTCATATGTAAAAGAAAAATACTATACCAGGCAGGCTGCTCCTTGATCCCAATCACAATTACTGCAAAATATCCTGGAGCACACACAGCAGTTTCAGTTCCTGACAGATTAAGCGCGATTCAGCAATATCTCCAGTCTTCTACAGGGTGAGCCTGGTATCCACTCTTCAGCCTTCCTTCTCCTCAGGAAACTCGGATTCAGTCCAACTATCGCTTACAACTGCTGCAGGCCAACTTCAAGGCCTCTCACGCGCTTCCCACGTGAACTGTACACTGCAGAAAAATACAGAGCTCCTACTCCTTTCATAGACAACAATGATCTGCCTCTCCAGCTTCAGTTCAGGGCATTTCCCTTAGGTTCCAACAGGTCCAGTTGGTGGGTTCAGCTGTCAATCACTCCAGAACTCCCTCTGTTGGTGCAAAAAAGCACCAAGGCCCAAACTACAATTCCCATGAGCACTAGCCATATACTTCCCTTGTAATCCGGCTCCAGTGAGAGTCCCAATTCTGGTTGGCCCAAGCAGTCTCCATTTTAGGGCTCCCTTAACCCAACTGGCCCAGCACAGCAGTTCAAGTCCAAAATGGAGGGGCAACACACACAGAATCCCAGTTACAATAAAGGCAGCTTAGAAAAATTGCAATTTCACTAATGCTTCAAAGGATTACAGACAAACAGTTACATCTTTCAGATGGGCTCCCTTTGCGCATTCAGCGACTGCAAAATGGAGTGATTACACCGTAGCTCAGGCAGGATTCAAGCAGGGAAACACCAGTCCCCCTCCATCAGCACTAATTATGTCTGCAAGTAGACAGCTCTTAAAGAGACAGCATGTGGAGGCTCTATAAGCACTCACAGTGCCATTTAAACAGCTTAAACGCTGAACGCCAGCAGGCAGGGGGAACACTTACTAAAGGCAAGCTCCTAGGAGGCTTTTAGGAACCCCCATTTATAGGGGGGTTACATAATGAAAATGTTCAGCTTTTGAAAACTGAGTAGAAACCCACCTAAATGGTTACTTTTTCAAGTTACCACATCTATGTATAAATAATTATAAAATGTAATGCATAAATTAAGTTATCTGATTGGCTGAAACAAGTCACATGACTGGATAAATATTTATTACAATTACAAGAATACACTTTTAAATGTATTTTTGCTTTAAAGCATTTTATATTCTAGTGAGCTGTTTTTCTGTTACATTTACGTGTATGCATGGGCAGCAAACATTTTGTTACAACTACACCATTTCAGAGGTGTGTCACTATTGGGTCCCAATGCAGCTGAGGTTGCAGTGGGCTCAACAGTGATAGACCAATAATCAGTGAGGCTGATCAGGACACTGTAAAGTGCTTTCTGGGCAGAAACTTCTTGTAGTTGATCTGCTCCTATTAGACTGTGGCTCAATGCTTTTATCTGAATGATACCACCCAGCAAGTTGCTGAGCAGTGTCATTATCAGGCTCATTGATCACTGTACCAAGACCAACCATGAGTGGGCATCTGTTATGTAATCATCCCCCATGTAGTACACCCCCCCTTCATAGATGTGGACACCAGGGTGCCCACCCCTGCTGCCATCATACCGCATATGTAAAGTAATCATTCTGCCATATAGTATACTGCCCACCCACTTCATATGTGTGGACACCAGGGTGCCCACCCCCAGTGCTGTCATACTGCATCTCTAAAGTAATCATTCCGCCATGTAGTAAACCTCCCACTCAATCGATGTGTGTGGACACCAGGGTGTCTATCCCCTGGTGCCACTATACTGCATGTGTAATGTAATCATCCTCCCATGTAGTACACCACCCACCCACTACGTGTGTGTACACCAGGGTGCTGACTCCCGGTGCCACCATATCACATCTGCAAAGTAATCATCCCTCCTCCATACAGTGAACCCCTCACTCACTTCATGTGTGCGGACATGGTGCACCCACCCCCAGTGCTGGCATTCCACATCGGTAAAGTCATCAGCCACCCATGTAGTACACTCCCTATCCAGTTCATGTGTGTGGACACCAGGGTGCCTACCCCCTGGTAATACCATACCACATCTATAAAGTAATTATCCCCCCATGTAGTACATCCCTCAGCCACTTTCTCATGTGCGGACACCGGTGCACCAACCACCTGTGCTGCCATACCACATCTGTAATGTCATCATTCACCCATGTAGTATGTCCCCCCCATCCACGTCATGTGTATGTACACTGAGTGAAGCCATACATCTGTGACATGGGGTGTCCAATCCCCTGTGTCACCCTTGCACCTGTAAAAACAAAATTCCCTTGTTGTCTTTTCTTTTAGTAATTGTAACCTAAGAAGCAGAAAACTGTCCATTGATGTCTTTTAATGCAGACACTCCCACCCTGACCCCCCCACTCAGCACTCACCAAATGACCTCCTCAAACCCGCACTTACCTAAAAATGGTCCACCGCTGCTCTGCAACAAAGCATGTCCTTCTCCAATGCTGCCAAAGCTGACTGGGAACTGAAGAAACAAGTTCAGTGCCATTATAACATGGTTTGGTAGAGAATCCCTTGTGATTGGAGCAGCAGCACCTGACCATACATTAAATTCCCTCTTTAATGCATGGTTAGAGTGCCTGATCTTGTTTCTAGCAGAAAAATGCAGTGCTCAGTCCTCGCTGTTCAGAACCCTTCCCAACGCACGGCAGACAGCTTATAGTGTCAGCCATTATCTGTGCTAGGCAGCGAGGAGCAGAAATGGGGAGTCTGGCCATGGATTTTATGGGTCTCCTAGAGGATTGCTCAAGTTTTTTTGCTCACCCACCTGTATTGTCTGGCTTTATCTCTGTTTTGTGCATTTTCCTGTAGTCCAAGAAGCACTTTGCAGTACTCTAGCCAAGTTTGGAGATACCCTTGATTAGGGCTGTAATTATTTCATGGTAAAAACTGGCCAATTTCATGTCACATGCATGGGAAAAAAACAGTAATTTCATGGCAATTCACGGGGAGGGGGATAACAGGTGAGTTGGGTGAAATCTGTATCGGCATTGCGAGCTATGAATGGACAGCGTGGCATGTTATACCATGGAAGCGCTACTATTTCTCTACATCTCCTCACTTATACTGGGCATCAGGACAGTAATGTGGAACAGTCTACTGAACCCAGCATATCTGGGAATATACTGTTTGGAAGGAAACTTTTCCTTGGTTTTTCTTCCATGAATGAGCTGCTACTACCATGCATTGAGCAGAGGAGAGAAAAAAGTTAGGTGAGATCAGCACCAGCATTGTGAGATGGGAATGGACAGTGGGGCAGATGACAAAGAGGAATGCCGCCGCACTACAGGTGGGGCAAAAAGTCCATGAATGAGCTACTGGGAATGCCGTGGTGCTCCTACACTACTGTGCATGGAGTGGAGGAGTCAAAAACACCAGCGGTATGCTGCTGAGGATAAGGTGCATTTATAATAATCCCCACCTCTTCCCACTGACAAACAAGCTTCTCTTTGCTGACAAAGAAAAGCAACTTGCTTGCGCCTGCCTCTGGATGATTATATGACAGATCCTGCAGCAGACATACCCCTGGTAAGATTGTTTAATGTTGGCCAGACACTAGCAATGAATAGTGAAAAATCCAAACTCAGGCACAGCTGACCATACTTACTGCTACATTATTTTAGGGGGTTTCATGGGGGACTACCGATTTTACAGAATTGAGCAAATTTGCAAATTTCACAGTAATCGTGAAATCCGTGACCCCCGTGAAATAACTACAGCCCTACTCAAGATGCATTTTCTTTACACGCTGTACCTCAACAAACTATAAATTAATAACAACAACAGTGTTATGAAAGTACGCTGAACATTTTCAGCATTCACTCCTAACTTTGGTAATTTTCAATATGTCATTTTGTATGCAGATGACACAGTTATAGTATGCTCCAACCCTGATGTGAGAGAAGCTGTTAGTGATGTCCAAGCAGATTTTAATTCATTTTAAACCTGGCTCCTGACCAATAAGATGGTTTTAAATAGTGAGAAAACCAAATTTATGATTTTTACAGGTTATATGACTGTAAGGGATTTTAATTTGCAGGTTTCTGATCTTAGAGGTAATAAACCACTTGAGCACATTAATTGTTTTAAGTATCTTGGTGTTTTTGTAGATGAAACCTTATTATTTGAACAACATATAAAATATATTATAGGAGTGCAGCGATGCCCTATATTAGGGTTCAATGGCCAGTTCTATGTTAAACCCAAAATCTTGAACTGTAATAACTTCGCAACTGTTTGATCGAGTTACATGAAATTATGCATGTGCCTTTGGGGAACACAGATAACTTGATGTGGCAAGTTTGGTTCTGGTCAGATGTGTGTGTGTAGAGATATGGAGTGTCAACAAATGGGAAAATTACAATGTTTTGTCAAATTCTGTGTCACACCGCTGCACAGAAACAGTGTGGAATTGTAGTCTGCAATTTTCAGGGTAAACAGGCCTTGGGTCACAGATGTGCCTTTTAAAGATTTTATAAAAAAATATTAACCTGTTCTAACGTATTAAATTTTAAAGTTTTCCAGTACTTTCAATGGGAGTGTTAGATGTCCCGTGCGAAAAATAATCATTTATTGCAAATGAGACGTCCCTTTTCACAATATATTTATCACAGACATAGCTGAGGGACTGGAGGGGAAGGTATGCCTGTTTACGGACGATACGAAAAGCTGTAGCAGGGTGGACATCACAGGGGGGTGGAAACAATGAGGGGAGATCTGAAGAAGGTAGAAGAGTGGTCAGAAGCAAGGCAACTGAGCTTTAATGCCAAGAAGTGTTCAGTGATGCACATAGAAACCTAGAAACATAGAATTTGGTGGCAGATAAGGACCGCTGGCCCACCTAGTCTGCCCATTTCCTTGCTTGATGGGAGATAACAATCTACAGGCAAAATATGTGTTAGGAGGGGAGTGAATAAAAGGGTCACAACAAGAGAAGAACCTGAGGATTATAATTTCGGATGACCTCAAGGTAGGGAACCAGTGCAGGAAAGCAGCAGGCAAGGCAAATGGAATGCTGGCTTGAATAGAGAGGGGAATAACGAGTAGAAAGAGGGAGGTACTTATGCCCCTCTACAGATCCATGGTGAGGCCACATTTGGAGTATGGGGTTCAGCTTTGGAGGCCGCACCAGCATAAGGATATTGATGCGGTGGAGAGGGTCCAGAGGAGGACTACTAAAATGGTGCAGGGCACGCATCGATTATCCTATGAGGAGAGGCTGATACAGCTGGACCTGTACTCACTGGAGACCAGAAGGGAGAGGAGAGACATGATTGAAACATTCATTAACGTGAAAGGAATAAACAAGACAGGAGATGGGAGCTTCTTCAAGAGAAAAGACAAGGATAGAACTAGGGGCCACAGTCTGAAGCTGGAGGGGGGAAGAGTCAGGAGGAGTTCAAGAGCATATTACTTCACCAAAAGGGTGGTGGATTCTTGGAACAGGCTACCAGAGGAGGTGGTGGGAGCTATAACAGTGGGAGGATTCAAGAGGGCATGGGACAGATTTAAGGGATTAGTCAGGCAAAAAAGAGTAGTAGGACAGGGAGGGAGGGGGACGTAATTACGGAGGGGGGAGGGCAGACTCGATGGGCCACTGGTATCCTTTTCTGCCAACAACATTCTATGATTCTATGAAACGTGGGATCTTTTGCCACAAATGCAGAATCTTTTTTTGTGCTGCTGTCATCTTGTTTTCAGTTAGTGAGGCAAACAAACTTAAAACTACAAAAAAAAAAAAATACTGGGCTTTAGTAATCAACAGCAAGTGTGTTTACCTAATCGGGTCCTCTACAATCAGATTCTGGGGTCATTCTTTTTATAACTAATCCAGAAATGCGTTTTTTTAATCTGCGGAAAATGTATTCCCCGAAACAGGATTCTTTTTTGCAATTTGCGAAAAAGGATGTTCTTTTTCCACAAATTGTGAAAAAGGAATCATGGAAAAGGATTCTTTTTTGCAATTTGCGAAAAAAGGATTTCTTACATAACTGTTTCTTTGTCACTGCTCAGTTACAAAATGGCTTGTTCTTTTGGGCAGAAATTTTCAGGATACAAAGGGCTTGCCCCTCAGATGTGCCTTTTGCTGGTTTGGTGAAAATATATTACTTTGCTATGGAGCTCTGCAGGGGTTACATTTTGCTTTGTTTCCCATAGGATAACATTGTAATGAGAGGTGTAGAATGTAGTTTGTCATTCTGCTGTGAAAAAATGGTTTGCAATTTTCTTCTGAAATTTCTAGAGTTCATATGGCCTGCCTCACCAATGTGCTTTTTGCTGGTGGTGTGAAAATATATTAATTTGGTGTTGCATTTGACAGGGTTCACATTTTCCTGTGTTTTCTATAGGAGAACATTGTAGTATCAGTTGGTTCTGCACAGTATGGCATTGGAGCGCAGGGCCTTACACTATGTCACAAAAGATGCAAGGATGGGAGCTCCCACATGCAATTATGGATACTATTAAGGACTGATGGGAGCGTATGGCCCAGAGGGTCCTGTGCTCCCACACGGAAATAGGGATATGATTACAATATCTCAAACATTATGTATGGATGGATGGCAGTATGCCTTCCCAGATGGTAATATGAATACCATTATGGAGTGCTGTAAGTGCAGGCCTTATCCATACATGGCAGCACAGGGCCTGGAGGGCCCTGCACTCCCAGACACAAATACGCAGAGGAGTATGGAGTGATGGGGCGCTCTGACTGGGAAAATAAGGATAGCAAGCAAATATGCCTTCCATTATACTTTTTCAAAAAGTAAGGAAATTCTCTGCAAAACAAATTTTTTAATGGACAATTAGGGTTCCAGTGTCAAAAGTAGGGAAATGCCGTCTTAAGATTCCCAACCCTAACACCCCACTCCCAACCTGGTTTCCAACCCTAACCACGCACCCTCCCTGCATGCAGGAACAGGTATGAGGGGTGTGCCTTGGGGTTGCAAACTCTAATGCTCACCCCATTCTCTTATACTGTACCAATCGTAGCTTACCTACTCATGGAATGGGGTGAGTATAAGGGTTTACAATCCCAAGGCACACCCCTTACGCCTGCTCCTGCATGCAGGGTGGGGGTGGAGTCTGAGGGTTGGAAACCGAGGGTATGGGTAGGCTGCTAGGGGTGGGAACTCTAAGATGGCATTTTCCTACTTTTGATACTGGAACCCTAATAGTCCATTAACACATTTTTTTTGCAGAGAATTAACATTACCTAGAGGCCAGTGGGGCACAGGATCCAAGGCAGCATTGTTTCACAGCAGCAAGGTCATGTCAGACGAACCCAATAGATTTCTTTGACTGGGTGACCAAAGTAGTAGACCAAGGAGGGGCTGTGGACATGGTCTACCTAGACTTTAGCAAGGCATTTGACACAGTCTCACACAAAAGATTAATATATAAGTTTGCCAGCCTTGGAGTGGGTCCCAAGGTGGTAGCCTAAATAAAAAACTGGCTGGACAACAGGATGCACAGGGTAATAGTAAACGGAGTCCACAGTGAAGAAAGGAGGGTAACTAGCAGGGTACCGCAGGGTTTAGTACTGGGACTGGTCCTCTTTAATGTCTTTATAAGTGACATTGGAGAGCACCTGGAAGGAAAAGTATGTCTCTTTGCAGATGACACAAAGATCTGCAACAGGGTTGATACACAAGGTGGGGTGGAAAGGATGAAAAGGGACTTGGCATGGTTGGAGGAATGGTCAAATATATGGCAGCTCAGATTCAATGCAAAGAAGTGCAAGGTAATGCATCTGGGAAACAAAAACCCAGGGAAGAGTGCACAATGGGGGGTGAGATGATAACAACAACAAAATTGAAAGAGACCTAGGAGTAATTATATCAGATGACCTAAAGGTGGACAAGCAATATGAGAAGGCAGTAAGGAGGGCTGGGGGAGGGATACGGGATGCGTAGGGAGAGGCATCACCAGTAGAAAACAGGAACTTGTTATCCCTCTGTACAGACAGTTGGTGAGACCCCATCTGGAATACTGCATACTGTTCTGGAGACCCCATCTCCGCAAAGACATAGACAGAGTGGAGGCTATTCAGAGGAGGGCAACCAAAATGGTGCAGGGTCTGCACCAGAAGACATACGAGCAGAGACTAAAGCAGCTTAATATGTATTCCCTTGAGGAAAGAAGAGAGAGGGGGGACATGATAAAAACTTTTAAGTTCCTTAGTGGAATCAACAAAGTCTGAGAGGGTAGCATCTTTCAGAAAAAGAGATGTGCAAGAATAAGGGGGCACAATTTGAAGATAGAGGGGGGGGGCGGCTCAGAGGTAATGTTAGAAAGGATTTTTTCACAGAGAGGGTTGTGGATTCATGGAACAGCCTTCCTGAGGAGGTTGTGGAGTCAGGAACAGTGGGAGAATTCAAGAATGCATGGGACAGACATAAGGCAGTTCTGGTGGGGGGTAGGAGGAAGTAGGCTGTTGGTTAACTTGGATCTGCAGCTTATCCATTAGGTAGGGAAATGGGCAGACTGGGTGGGCTAAGCAGTCCTTGTCTGCCATCAAATTCTATGTTTCTATGTTTTTATTAGACATAAGTGACTAGAAACCCTATTCAGAGTAAATCATTTTTTGAACCCTGACTCTAGGGTTCCGCTATGAGGAAAAAGGCAGTACTAACTCTTTATAGATTAATAGTAAGGCCACACCTTGAGTACTGCACCCAGTTCTGGAATCATCACCTCAAGAAGGATAAGGACAGGCTAGAGGTTGTACAGTGAATGGTGACCAGGATGATACAGGGCCAGTAGGGTAAATCTGACAAGGCGTGGCTCTGGGCACTAAATGTGTACTCGCCTGAGACCAGATGGGAGAGGGGTGATATGATAGAGACCTTCAAATTCTTAAAAGGAATCAATAAGGTGAACTGTGAGGAGTCATTTGGCATAAGCATGAATTCAAGTTCATGAGGGCATGAGTGGAAACTGAAGGCAGGAAGGTTTAAGAGGGATATGAGGAAGTATTATTTTACAGAGAGGGTGGTGGAACCTCAGAACAGTCTGCCTGCAGAGGTAGTAGGGTCAAAACCATGAATGAGTTCGAGCATGGCTGGGAAAGAATGACAGCTATTGTGGCTACTCAGGGCAATAGTACCAAGGAAGAGGAGGAGGGGGGGGGAGGATAGAGAGGGATAGTACCCTGGATGACAGGTCCTGGGGATAGCTAGGGAAACACAGGCAAACCGGATAGACCACAGGCCAACTGGATGGACCATCAGTCTTCTTCTGCTGGCATTTTCTATACTTCTATGTTTTTGGGTGCAGTTGCAGTGACTGGACTGTGACATTTGAGACATGCTGGAGACCAACAAGTCAAAGCTTTGGAAGCATGGAGAAAAGGGGGTTAAACAATAAGCAAGGCAGGAGGAGGAAAAGGCATGAATGAATGAAAATTTCAGCAGAGCAGGGGTTGAGGAACTGGCAGACAGAACAATACAGTGGAGGTGGTGATAGACAGATGACAGCGATGTGGGAGGCAGAAGCACGCTTGTGATCCAGGAGATGCTATAATTGATGACAGACATTGTTTTCCTTAGCATTGATAGTATTACCGGAGAGGGCGGGAGAAGGCAATCCGTGGATGTCGCACAAAGCCTTTCAGAAATCATTTGGTTCCCTGAGGTACATGAATCAGTTTGGAAACAAGGGATGTTTGTTATGTGAAGGGGTTTTGTGGGTGTACTGTTGTACTTTTGTTCCAGTCCTATGTGAACTGAATGATACTATGTAAAGCTGAATGAGTTCAGTGTGTTTTGTACAAATTGTTTATGGCAAAAACAAGACCTCTCTGCTTGGGCTTTCCCATTTATGTCCCAGTGCCCAGCCATTAAGTCAACTCCTTATGGAGGAAGAAAGGTCTGTAGATGGTGAAGAGTCCACAGGAGCAGGGGAAAGCCATGTTGACGTGTGACAGACTTCATCCCCGAGAATGTGTCCATTGTGGTGCCTGAGATGTGTTGCAATACCTGGTCCTCTGACATGGCATCCTCAACAACAGGGGCAGGTATGACAGAGGACAGCGGATACAGTAGACTACCTGAAGGCGAGGTTGAGGAACGTGCTGCAAGGCATTAACATTCTGCACACTTCGCTAGGTAAAAGCCTCACTGTTTCTCAGTGCAGTCCAGGCATCAGAAGCATATCTTGAGGAGTCCAAACGTATGCTCCACAACACCCTGTGTTCACCTGTGGGGCATGGTGAGGTTTTTTTGTAAACTTTATTTGAAAGTTTTAACATACAGTGCAAAGGTACAGTGAGTCAGATTTAGGCATAGAACAGAATACATTCAAAGTTTTGGATCTAGGCAGGTCCATGGTATATATTATTAAGTTTATCAGTTGAAACATAGAAGTTGACAGCAGAAAAGGACCGAAAGGCCCATCCAGTCTGCCCATTTCTTTTTCTACCTTATAAATTTGCCATCGGCCTTTGCTCTGTCAGTGGCCTATCTATTCATACTCATCTGTATTGCTCCCTTATGCCTATCCCATGCCTGTTTGAAGTCCTGCACTGTATTCATAGCCACCACTTCCTGAGGTAGGCCGTTCCATGCATCCACCACCCCTTCTGTGAAAAAGAATTTCCTCACATTCCCCCTTAATCGGCCTCCCTCTAGTCTCATGCTGTGTCCTCTTGTCCTGCTATTTTTCTTATATTTAAACATGTTAGACTCTTTCACCTTGTTAATGCCCTTAAGGTGTTTGAATGTTTCGATCATATCACCTCTCTTCCTCCTTTGCTCAAGGGTATACATATTGAGCTCCGTTAATCTGTCCTTTGATGCAGTCCCTGCACCATTTTGGTTGCCCTTCTCTGGACTGCCTCAATTTGGTTAATGTCCTTGTGAAGGTGTGGCCTCCAGTACTGCATGCAGTACTCCAGATGGGGCCTAACCAGTGTCTTGTAAAGAGGGATTATTACTTCCCTCTTACAACGTGTGATACCCCTACTAATACACCCTAACATCCCCCCTAGCCTTACCTACTGCTTTAGAGGTTTGCTTGGATGATTTCAGGTCATCGGTGATGATGATGCCCAAGTCTCTTTCTTCCTTTGTGACTGCCAGCAACTCCCCTCCCAGCCTATAGGTGGCTTCAGGGTTTCTTTTCCCTATGTGCATGATCTTGCACTTCTTTGCATTAAATCCCAGCTGCCACTGTTCTGACCATTTTGCTAGTTTATCCAGATCTCTTCTCATTCTGCCCACCCCATCTGGATCATCTACTCTGTTGCAGATCTTGGTGTCATCTGCAAACAAACAAGCTTTACCCTCAAGTCCATCTGCAATGTCACTAATGAAGATATTGAAGAGGACTGGCCCCAGGACTGATCCCTGGCGTACCCCCACTTGTGACTTGCATCTCTTCTGACTGTATACCATTTACCACTGCTCTCTGTTTTCTGACTGTCAATCAGTTTGCCACCCAGTTGACCAACTTCTGACCCACCCAGAGCATACCAAGCTTATTTATCAATCTTCTATGTGGAACAGTGTCAAAAGCTTTGCTGAAGTCAAGGTAGGTGACATCAACGGCTCCCCCTTGGTCCTCCACTCTGGTTACCCAGTCAAAGAAATCTATGAGATTAGTTTGACAGGACCTTCCTTTTGTAAACCCATGCTGTCTTAGATCCTGTGCCCCTATGGATTCCAGGTGTTGCACTATCCTTTCCTTAAGGAGTGCCTCCATAATCTTGCCCACTACTGAGGTAAGACTGACTGATCTGTAGTTCCCCGCCTCCTCTCTGCTACCACTCTTGTGCAGCGGGATCACATGAGCCCTTCTCCAGTCTTCTGGGACCTCTCCTATGCTCAGAGACAGTGTATAGGTAACATTAGACCCACATATTTACCCCATATTGGGTTTCCAGTAAGAGTCAGTGCTCTAGTGGGTACAATATGGCCACTACTACTACCAGCAAGGAAAATCTCACCTTTTCATTGCATGAATCAGAGGGCCCCCGATTTCTGCAAAATGTTTTTCTTGTCCCTTAGCTTGACTCTGGACCTTCTCTATTTTTAGACAGTCAATGAGATTTGCAGTCCAATGTGTTAAGGGAGATACATCTAGATCACTGTTTTGCAAGTGTTAATTAACACCAAACTCCATAATGGATACAACCTACCACCACTTGCCGCCTCCCTGCCCCCAGTATCAATGCCTTCAGGTGACAGCCAAGTGGCATCTGTTCACCTGTTCTATGATCTTATGCACCTCTCACCAAAAACCTTGCAATTTCGGGCAGCTGTAGGCTACGTGGAAGAAGATACCCTTAAATACTTTGCATTTAGGGCAACTATGGTTCTTATCTGGCAGCATAGCATGCAACTCACTTGGGGCGTAATATGCTCTAAACCAACAGTTGTATTGAATCTGGCATAAACAATTGCTTTGGGCATATGTTCAGTCATAATATACTGCCTTCTTCCATGTTTTCCTTGTACATGGGATACCCAGGTCCACCTCACATTTAGTCCAGCTGGTTTCCCCCACAGAATCCCTACTGGCCAGCAGAATTTTGTATGGTATAGATAGGGGCATAGAGTTTGGCTGCATAGTCAATAGACCATTTTCTATTTGGGGAGGGCTCTGTCTTCTGGTTACCTATCCCCAGCCCCTCCAAAAGTGTCACACACAGAGATACATAAAAATAGATTGGGTCGGGACAGAGTATTTCCTTTTAAGGTCCTTAAAGCACATAAGCATATTACCCTCATAAACATCGCTGACATATACCTGCCCTTTCCTACGCCATTTTAACCGACCCTGATGCTGGTGGACATTGTACTTGGTATTCTCTTTTCATGGTGCTATCAGGGAGGCATGGGATGATTTTTCCCTCCTGATGACAATTTAAGCATGGGCCTTACCCCATATCTGTAACATTGCCCTGGTGATTGGGTTTTTGACTCCTTTTCTGCTTTAAACCTGTAAATCTGTTGAGCTCTAGGCCAGGATTATCGACAGCAGTGATCCCTCTTCCTCCATATTCAGCCAACGTGGCTTCTTTCTGCTCACTTCATGGGCCATAAAGGCAAACTGTGCTGCTCAATAGTATAATTTTATAGCAGGTAGCCCAAGTCCCTCCCCCTTTCAAGGTGACACTCGCAACACTGGCATTTTAATGGGGGCTAGTTTCACCCTACATAGGAACAAGTGCAGGATATTACTGTGTTGCTTGAAGCATTTCATGGGTATTTTAAGTGGCATACTTTGCAAGAGATAGCATAACCTTGGGTAGATACTTACCTTCATTATATTAACCTGGCCTATTAAGGATAGCAGGAGAGCTGTCCATCTCTCACAGTCTGCTTTTAATTTCTTGAGTAAGGGCAGGAAATTGGCTTCATACAGTGTAGACAGCTGCTTTGGAATGAAAATACCTAGATACTTTAATTTGGTGTGTGGTCTAAGTGCCAAGCTAGATGCTGCATTTCTGAGTTGCTCCCCTTTGCCCAACAGCATGATGTTGCTCTTCCTCCAGTTAATTTTGTGGCCCAGTAGGCATCCATAGTCACCCAGAGAAGTTGCACAACATGTGGGAGGGAGTTCTCCGGATCTCATACATACAGAAGCAGATCATTTGCAAAAAGTGCAACCCTAATTCCCCTGCTAATGCCAGCCCCTTGATACACTTGTCATCTCTGATTGCCACAGCCAATGATTTGAGGGATAGTACATAAAAGAGTGGAGACAAGGAGGCACTCATGTCTGGCCTCCCTTGTTAATTCAAACTATGGCGCCAATCTAACATTCACCATAACTTAGGCCATGGGTGTGGTGCAGAGCACATGTGTCTGATATCAAATCCTTTCACTAGTTATGAATTCCTCCACTGCACAGTGCATGTACCCCCACTCCATGCAGTCAAAACCTTTTTTTGAAGTCTGTGTGAAGATTAAGGCCCCAATCTCCCTCCTTGCTCCTGTCCAGTGCCATGCTACATTAAATGTATGTCTGATGTGTGTAACCTGCCTCCCTTTCACAAAGCCTGACTGGGGAGGGTGAATCACACTCAGCTGTATTTTTCCAGTATGATGGCCATGACGTTTGCCATACTTTTTTAATCAGGCATTGGTAGGGATAGTAAGTGGAAGGAGGAGCAGTGCTCAGTGCCCTTGCCTTCTTTAGGGAGCACTGTTATGGTGGTAAACCACGTGGGGGGGCAACATTCCTGCTTCTAGGGTCTCACTCAGTATGTTGAACAAAAGCATCTGTAGCTGCCAAATGAAAACCTTTCAAAAGTCCATGGGTATGCCTTCTGGACCCGTGGCCTTCTCTCAGCAAGCTTACAGACTGCTTTTACTACCTCCTTAATGCTAAGTGGTTCCTCACAAGTGGCACCCTGTTGCACAACCATTTTGGGGACTCACGCTTTCTGGAAGAAAACATTATGCACCTCCCTGTCTTGGTTGCACTCTGCTAGATTCTCAGGAGTCAAAGAATATGATCAATGTGATGTGGTGATT
Organism: Neoceratodus forsteri; assembly: GCA_016271365.2. NCBI lineage: Eukaryota > Metazoa > Chordata > Ceratodontiformes > Ceratodontidae > Neoceratodus > Neoceratodus forsteri. The sequence continues at coordinate 1,318,382,928 of CM057454.1, forward strand.
GACCCCACATACATCGCCCCCTTTTTGGCTTGCAGTTACCAAAACTGCCACTTGTCTCCCTGTCTTACATAGATACATAGACAGTGTCGGCAGATAAGGGCCTATGGCTCACCCAGTCTGCCCATTTGAACTTGTAAGTTCAGTTTATGTTTTCCTAGAAGTCTGTTGCCCCTTACCCCTGACCTCCAGAATTCCTTTATGTCTATCCCATGCATTCTTAAATCCCGTGATTGTTTCAGCCCCCACCACTTCCTCTGGCAGGGTGTTCCACTTGTCCACCACCCGTTCTGTGAAGAAATTCTTCCTCATGTTTCCTCTGAATCGTCCTCCCTCCAACTTCATCCCATGCCCTCTAGTCCTGGAACATCTTTTTCGCTTACAAATAGTGTATTCCTGCACCTTGTTCCTCCCTTTGAGATACTTGTATGTCTCTATCATATCCCCTCTCTCCCGCCTCTCCTCCAGGGAGTACATGTTGAGTTCCTTCAACCTGTCTTCATAGGACTGGTGATGCAATCCATGCACCATCTTTGTTGCCCTCCTCTGAACCTTCTCTACCCTGTCTATGTCCTTACGTAGGTATGGTCTCCAGAACTGTACACTGTACTCCAGGTGGGGCCTCACTAGTGTCTTGTATAGCGGAATTATGACCTCCCTTTTCCTGCTGGTGATGCCTGCCCTATACATCCCAGCATCCTATTTGCTTTACTGCTGCCTTGTCCACTGTTCTACCTAGAGGTCATCAGGATGATAACCCCAAGATCCCTTTCCTGCTTGGTGCATGCTATATCCTCACCCCCAACTGATATATTGTGCCAGGGTTTTTGTGCCCCCATATGCATTATCTTGCACTTCTTTGCATTGAATTTCAACTGCCAAGCCCCTGACCATTCTTCAAGTTTCTGCAGGTCCCTTCTCATTCTGTCTACACCCTCTGGTGTGTCTAGTATGTTACAGAGCTTTGAGTCATCAGCGAACAGTGAAATTCTGCCTTCTAGGTCCTGTGCAATGTCACTGATGAAGATGTTGAATAGGACCGGTCCCAGCACTGATCCCTGTGGTACCCCACTGGTCACTCTTCCCTCTGTGGAGTGACAGCCATTTACCACCACCCTCTGTGTCCTGCCACCCAGCCAGTTACCTACCCACCACACTACTTCTCAAAGTAATTACTAACTCTGGCAAACAACAACTGTCTTTCTAACTTGGCCGATGAAAGTATGTTACATTCCATTTTTACTTTCTATAGGACCTAATATAAGTGGAGGTTAGGCTTGGTCATGTGAGCTTGTTCACAGACTCTTATTTTTTTTCTCTAGTGCAGCCAGTGTGTTGCATAGCTGCATGTTGCTATGGGATAAGAAAGAGATAATTTCTCCCCTTAAACAGGCTTTGAGGGCCTCTCATCTGGTGTAGTGTGTAGTGTCTCCTTCCTTGTTCACTTCTAAGAATGAGTGATAGCCTTAGCTATAGTATGTGTGTTCAGAAGTCCTGAGAATTTAATACAAGGTCCAATCGCCAGACTCTACAGTTGGCAGTTTATCCTGTTCCCCAAGAACTTCGGACACTGGGGTGTAATCAGACATGGTAATGATCCCTTGTGTCACCTGCCCTCAGCAGCTCAGATATAACCAATAATATCATGGCATAGGACAAGAGTTCATGTGAGTAGTACTGAGGTGTACTCCTTGTCTCCTTGGTGGGCTTGCTGCCAGCAGTCTACTAGTTTATAATCTTTGATCAATTATTGTAGCACTTGTGAACTTTTGAGGTAGGTCATGAGAGGTTCTAGATGAGCCATCCAGCAAGCCATCTCACCTGCAATTTGCATCCCCTCTGCCAAGGATGCAGGCCACCTTGAAGTCAGCCATGGTAACTTCCAGCTTCTAAAAAACTTTGGCTGTATCGGGGTTAGGCCCATAGAAGGTCCCCACTGCAATTTGTTTAGAGAATGTCAACCTGCTGGGTCATCAGTGGTCCAAGCACAGATGACCTGGGAATGCAGTCTGATCCATATTGCTATTCCCCTTGCTTTGGAATTGAATGTACCATTACCCAGGTGCCCACTCTCAATCTCTCTCTCCATATGCCTACTTTCTGAAGTTGTAATGTGTTTCTCCTGCAGACATACAATGTGTGGATTTACCTTCCAAATTAGATTAAGCATTTTTTTCCATTTGATAACTGACTGGAGACCATTGACATTCCATGTCATAACTTTAATAGTATCAGCCATAGTCCTTATACTTAATGTTGTTTGATAACCAGCACTGTTCCTGTCCAAGGTACACCCACACCTCTCTTGATGTTTCCCATAAACTGAGGCTCAAATTTAGTTCATTCTTATTCTCAGATTTTTTTTATATACAGGTGACGCGGTGCTCCTCACGAGCGGCCCTAAACTTGAACAGTTACAAAATGACATACTGACGAACTCCTGTCTGTGCAGGAATGGTTTAGCAATCACAGGCTAGTTTTAAATGGAAAGAAGACAAAGTCTATGGTATTTCATGACCACTGAAATAGACTTGATCAAAAACCTGAATTGTCTCTATGTACCATGACTGGGGATGGGATAGAACAGGTCAAAATATTTAAATATTTAAGGCTGATGGTAGACTCTAAAATGAGCTATGAAATATATATTCATAATTTGGTAAAAGTAATACACCAAAGGTTAGGAGTATTATACTGGGTGAATGCTCTGTTAACACCAGCCACAAGGGTATTATTAGCCCAAAGTTTTCTCCTGTCAGCCATGAATTATGGTTTGATTTTTTATTACTCTGCGTCAAACAGTTTATTAGGAAAAGTTAGTTTTACTCAGCCAAGTCGCTAGGTTTATCACACAGCTACCATTGAAAACTTGCCATTGTTTTCTACTCAAAGCAGCAGAAACATTAACTCCTAAACAAATATATGAATTTTATGTGAGTATACTAGCAAAAAAAAAGTTACAATGGGAAAAGTTCCTAAAATATTTCATCAATTTTTTCAAAAATATGCCAATCCATTTGATACCAGAAAGTCAGGTATTTCATATTTTCAAATACCAAAGATGAAAACAGCTTTGGGGCAGAGGTCCATACTCATTTACCAAATTTCTTAAATTCCATTATGAGTCAAATTGATTGTCTGGGAATCTCTATTCTTTGGTTTAAAAATAGTTTAAGGAGACTGCTGAAACAGAATGAAGTATGTGACTGCTATAGGTAGACATTGCAATACTATTTTATGTATTCGCGTGTGACATATTTTTATGTGTTATTGTACTACTGTTTTTTTGTATTTTTATATATATTCAGATTATAATTTGATACTGTGATATAATTTGTATCTTGTTGTTTGCACTCTGGTAGACTATGTAAATGGGTAGTATGGCTCATGGACTAACCAGAATAAATAAACTAATCAAATCAAATTTGTTTGCCTTTTAAACTGCTAATGTTTGCTGAAAACTGTACCTTGGGTGGGTCCACTCCCAACTAGGACTTCACTCCCTTCTACCTCCTTTATAAAAGAATAATATTCCCATTGCCCATTCACTCCCTGTCCCCTTGGGCCTGCCCACAACTTAGTCCCTCCCCATAATGAGGCTCCCTGTTTCCTCTCCTCTACTGTACCCCTCTTGTCCCAGGACCAGCCTCCAACAATGTCACTCTGTCCCTCTCAAACTCCTGGGATTCATCACATGTTCCCTTCATCTTTCTAGCCAACCTCCCCCTGTGGACCAACCCCTTACTTGGTTCCCAGAATACCACTAAGCATGGTGGATTAGGAACTTCATTTCATCAAAAGGCACCCCAATTCTTAATGATTTAATAAGCCTTTGTTATGTTTTCTTTTTCTAGGATGAAGTGATGGTTCCCCATGTGTGTGCACATGGTGTACCTCCTGAGGGTGCCACCTCTTATGCACTTTCTTGCTCACTTAGACAACCAGCCAGAGGTTGTTTGCCCTGGGTGACCCATAAGAGGGTGGCTGACTTTTTTATTTTATATTGGGTGAGTCACCTCTCCCATGCCCTCAAGGCTACCCACCCCACCACTCATAACATGTCTGTCCCAGTACTCACCTTTAGGGAGTTGTAACGGGATTGTAAAGCCATCACCTTCTCAGGTTCTTGTTGGAACTGCACTAAAGTGAAGAAATGACAGACAAGTGGTGTCCAGCACCAAAAGTGATTTATTTCTGGTATATAAAGTAGGCTTACAACCAAACAGTGTGATCACTGGGAGAATACTTCCAATCTTTCTTACCTGTAGGCAGCGGTACGTCTCTTCTCAGAGAGAAGGTGTAATGCAAAGGGTCTTATGCCCCTGATAATAGTCATAGTAACAGCTAAAAAGATATATAAAACATTATAATTGGCCAGTGGTAAATAGCCTAACTCCTCACTAGCCTGGGAAAGTGTGCTGAGCTAGCAGAAAGTAACAGATAGATAAGACAATGGATCTTGTATATCATGAAGGACATTTGCAGTTACATATGCAGTTACAGTTCTGCACTATCACTAAAGATGGCGGTATTGCCTAACTAATCATTATACAATAGTGTAAATAAAAGTATCTCTCAAGTGTTACAATCAGAATAATAGCAAAAGCATTATGATTCTCAGTAAAAATACAGTAGAACTCAGATCCTGACACTTATGCTCATACAATAAGTGCCTGCGCCCTAAGGTTAGTATGTGTACCCATAAATAGTACTGTCTGTGAGGTAGGGGGCCAATTAGGGGTGCTGGTCCATGGATAACATTCTCCCCCTTGTTGCCTCAGAAGGGGCAACAATCCCAAGTTAGTGGGTAGGAATGGAGCATAAAAGTTGTTTACAGGCCCAATGCACAAGCCTTGTAAAGGAATTCAAGTTGTTCTCAATGAGAGTACATCACAGGCAGCACAGAGTGAATATGAGGAAGACAATCAAAAATGCTTGAATCACAACAAATACTTTAAAACTGAGTTCTACCCAAGTGTTGCCTATGGCAAGACTCAAATCACCATCATGTATAAGATCCAGAAGCGAATGATTTGATACCTTTTAATGGACCAACATAGATGTAACAACAAGAACAAAGTGCTGTAGCTTTCGGACCAACCAGTCCTTCTTCAGAAGCTTCTGAAGAAGGACTGGTTGGTCCGAAAGCTAGAGAACTTTGTTCTTGTTGTTACATCTATGTTGGTCCATTAAAAGTTATCAAATCATTTGCTTCTGGATCTATTCTTGCAAGGACCAATACGGCAACTACTAAATCTAGATTTCATCATGTATAAGGTCATTAAGTGCATTAGTAGCTTTGGTAATATTATTACTGCTATAAATCAAATAAGCATCTTTTCTTGCTAGAAGAGACTTTAAAGAGAGTGTCAAGGGATCAACGTGTATGTTAAATATAGGCAAATATTGAGACAGGGCAAGCAAGTATTGGGAATCAGTGTCAGTAACATCTGGTTCAAGGAGAGGAACAAGCATGATCACAGTGTGACCAATAACAGTTTTTTGCTGTGTAGTAAAACAAAAATTAGGTTTAGTAACTGGACAAGTCTTAGTACCATATAAAAAGCTGGGATAATTGGTAACAATACAATACTAGCCATCAAAAGTATAGGTAACTCTCAGGGAAGGCACCTGCAATCAATGTAGACATGCAGGACAGGAAAAGGACGTGTTGATACGCCATGTAGTGATGCAGTGTACGTCTTCAAGGTAGCTTAGGGATGGAGCTGTTTTGGCATCTTATGCTGAAGATGCAGCAGGAGGGATGTCATCATCTGGATCAGTATCAATAAGATTGGACTGCAATTTATCACCCAATGTCAGTGCCCGGTCAAGGTGTGCAGGAGCATATCCACAGACAGGTTTCATGATGGACATTAACCAAATTGAGGCAGTCCAGAGAAGGGCAACCAAAATGGTGCAGGGACTGCATCAGAAAACATATGAGGACAGATTAACGGAGCTCAGTATGTATACCCTAAAGCAAAGGAGAGAGAGAGAGAGAGAGAGAGGTGATATGATCGAAACATTCAAACAGTTTAAGGGCATTAACAAGGTGAAAGAGTCTAACATGTTTCAATATAAGAAATATAGCAAGACAAGAAGACGCAGCATGAGATTAGAGGAGGCCGATTAAGGGGTAATGTGAGGAAGTTCTTTCTCACAGAAAAGATGGTGGATACATGGAATGGCCTACCTCAGGAAATGGTGGATATGAATACAGTGCAGGGCTTCAAACAGGCATGGCATAGGCATAAGGGAGCAATACAGATGAGTATGAATAGATAGGCTATTGACAGAGCAAAGACCGATGACACATTCATATGGTAGAAAAAGAAATGGGCAGACTGGATGGGCCTTGTGGTCCTTGTCTGCTGTCATCTTCTATGTTTCTATGTACTGGGACAGTGATTCTTGCAGTCCTCCATCTGTAGTGGCCGCCTGCCTTTGATACGTGGCAGACGCATGATTTCCACATGGCACGGGAAGTACCAAAGAACTGCAGTGCTTGTCACCTCCTGGCAGCTTCTAGTCTAGACCAACAGAAAGGTATGTGCCCATCAGTGCTGGATGCAGTGCTGGCCATGGGGTGGCTGATCCCTTTGAAAGTACAGACAGACTGGAAATCTGTAGGAAAAAATGACAGTAGTGAGGCTGCCAAATCAGAGCTCGAAATGTTTTATTGCACTGAAATTTAACGTGAATACAAAAACAGTTGCTGCAGATGTTCAAGACAAGGGGCTGACTCTACACGAGGTGCCCTAACGCTCCGCTTCATAAAACTTCGTCACACTAAATTTCAGTACAATAAAACACTTTGAGCTCTGATTCAACAGCCTCACAATTTTCACTTTTTGCTGCAGCTATTTCTTAACAACTATAGAGTGCACGCCTTCCAGTCTCTCTGTCCTGCCAGGTCCTCCCAGTCCTTCATCTGCAGAGGCCAGGTCCTGGGAGCCAAAGGAACTGAATATAGGGTGGCAGCAGTCTGAGTCCATGTCCAGGAACCCTACATAGGCCCAACACCTGAGGGGGTACATAAATTATTGAAGATTACTCCATTGCTTCAGATATTGTTTGATAACTGGGTGGTTCCCATGGAGAAGGTTACAAATGTTTTGTTTTTCCATGAGTTTAATTGTCTTCATGTAACTGAACCCCTCCTCCACAAAGTGAGGGACTCACCTTTGGGATCTGCTGCCATCAAACGTTTGCTCCCTCCGGACCCTGAGAATTTCAACTCTGCAGCTAGAGAGGAGTGCTGAGCTCTTCAGTGGTTCTTGTGCCATTTGACCATGGCTCTCTGCCACATATCAAAAGCAGCTTTGCTGCCACTAATGGAGGAATGATTGGACTCTCAATGAGTGAGGGAGTTCCCTCACCAATGCTCCAGCTGAACTGGAAACCAGCACGATCTCATGCAACACACCAGGTGCACCAAATATATGTTTAAAGCGCAGGAACCCAACTTAAAATACAACACTGGGAGCAGCGCCCCTTTGAACTATAAATTGGTAGGCATCTTAATTTCCTCTGACCACTGACAACATGGCCACCATGGTCAGAGGTCAAGAATCAGCCAGTCAGACTCCAAAGCCAGCGCCTGAGCCACCAGAGAGTTTCTGGAACCCTGGATGACTTCATAATTCATCCAGGAGTTCAACAGCAAATCAGATATCATGTAACAGAAAGACAGCTCCTTTCCATGAGACTTACATGAAGATTTAGCCAACAGGGAGGCTGTCTGCTGTTCTTTTCCAGCATGTCCTTAGTCTGCTGTGGTGTTTGAGGAAAATCAGACCTCTTGTCTGCTGGAGTCTGAACTTGCCATGAGAGACTGCAGGATGTTGGAAGGAGAGCAGTCCTCCCTTCATCAAGAGAGATGGAGTCTGAAGCTGCAGGCAGGGGCTTCAGCCTGCAAGAGAAAACTGCCCTAAAGCTAAGCTTCAGTGTCCAGACTGAGAGACTTTCCCTTATCAGACCTGTGGGGTCTGCAGCTGCACCTTTGACTGTGGGGCCTAAGGCCATTGTGCTGATTGCTACATAGCATTTGAGTACAATACAGTTATAAAAAGTGCATTTTCATTTTAGACATAATGAGAGCTAGACAGTGTATTTTAGAAAATTGTAGGATAAATGCTTGTAAAGAGAAGCATATTCATCTTATTTAAATTTTTACAGGTCTTACAGGCTTCTTTGGTGTTCCCTTCGGCAGCTAAAATCATTCTGCACAAACAGGAATCAAAATAAAATGATCTTAGTCCCAGATTCCTTATTCATAGCAATGTCCATAAATTAGGGCATTCTCACTAACCATTGTGAAGATAAAGAAAAACAAAAAAACAAACATGCAGTGTGAACTCTGTCCTCTAGAGTCACTCAAGGATGCGCAGAACAATCTTGCAACATTTAATTTGTATTTGTTGTTAAAGATCAGGTTTCCATGCAAATGGTTCATATTGGTTCTTTTTTTCCACATAATTTCTAACTACGTCTGTCATCAGATCTCCATACAAACATTTCACACTGTTTCTTTAAAGAATAAGTCTTTCTTCTCAATATCCCTCATGTTCGTATCAGATATTTAAATAGTGTTACGTTGGATTTGAACTGAACCTTTCTCAAGACTTGTGTGGTTCTTTCTTGTGGCATGTGTTTATATAATAGCTACTTTTGCATAGACACTGATGGCAGAAAAAGACCAAAGGTCCATTTAGTCTCCCCAACATCTAGACATTCATAAGGTTTTCCATGTATTCCATCTTCTTACTAGATCTTGGCCAGGCATTATCATAATAAAATAATAAATCCCGGGACTGGAGATGCAGCAAAATGCTACTTTGCCTGTGAAGGTGGTGGTCTGAAGTCAGGAACTTCACCCCATGAGTAGAAGCTGACGTTTCCTGTCTTCACCCTAACTTTGTGCAACATAGTTCTCTTTTTCCCAAAAAAACCTTTTTCTAGAAATGTAATTGTCCCCCCGCTGAAACCCACTTTTCCTACCCCACGCCACCACTGAGACCTTTTACAATGAAGTACCCAATTCTGTCACCCTCTACCACCCATTTCCTTCCTTCCTTCCTTCCTTCCTTCCTCCCTCCCTCTCTAATCCTGGCAAAGTTTCCTATAATAAATAAGGTGGGGGGTGTGACTTAGCTCCTTACGTAATGGCTGCCCGATTTGAGCGCTCCGCCAACCCAGGGTTTAACTCTCATTATTTACACCATTTAACCTACTTAACTTCAGAGGTGTAGCAGAGATAATTAATCCCAGATCATCTAGGAACTAAACAATTTACTTTCAATTGCTAACTTTCAGCTACGAAAGTTGTTGTTGCCGACTGTGTCTTCCGCCTTTCAGCATGACACACAGCAGAGGTCTGGATGATCCCACATGTGCAGCAGATCAACGGTATGTTCGCTGCCCTGATGCAAAGCATAGCTGAGGTTACCCTGGCCTCAAACAACACTACTCTGGGGCCATACAACAAATGGATGCCAGGGTCTGCAAAAGTGAGTTGCAAGTTAGTTGCAACACGGGTGCCATTGACTCACTTGCGTCCACTGTCTGAAAGCAAGAAAAAAACATCCACATGCTCCAAAATAAAACTGACTACATGGAAAACAGGAGCCAGCGCAATAACCGATGGCTCCTAGGTCTCCCCGAAGGTGCACAATGGGGGAATTCTTTGGACTTCTTGTACGATGTCTTGCCCGAGGTCCTGTGGCACAAGCTGCCTCCTGGTCTGCTGATTGAATGAGCCCACAGGACACTTAATCCCCCACCCAAACCAGGAGAGAGGCCTACACTCCTCATGGCTTAATTTCTGAACTTTGCCAACAAGTAATGGATTACCTCCAGGGCCTGGGAGCTCGGTACCCTCTCTTGGCATGGCCACAAAATTCTGATTTTTTAAGACTATTCTCATGTATTGGCAGCCAAGTAGAAGGAATACACTGAAGCCCATTGCCTGATGCACTAATTGTTTATTCTGTTCTCACTACGATACCCCTCCACAATGCGCCTGGAAGTGAGTGGAGGTCCCATCTCCTTCTCAACCCCAGAAGTTCTCGTGGACTATCTCCGACGTAACTGGCCTCCTCATACTAAAGCTGACCCTCCAATACATCAAAACAACATTTTTGGCCACACTGGGGCACAAAATCTGATGGCTGATGCATCGAACATAGGAGGAGATTTCCAATGCAGCTACGTCTTCAGAGGGGTGGCTCCGGGCCTATCAGCTAGATCCCATAAGCGGTAACAATTAGGCAGGCATGCCAGATGGACACATCCACAAGACAGAGAGGCAGAGCAAGGAAGTCAACAGGAAGACTCGGCAGTGATCCCCGATTCAAGTATCGACAAGTTCTCAACTCCAGACATTATGCAGCCCTGGGCCCCGCGGAATCGCCTGTAGCCGAGGATTGTCCTGACTACCTGGCAGAGGAGATGGTGCTTGACACCTCTGCTACTGAAGCAGAACTAAAACATTGGACTGTAGAGGAGCCTCCAAGCACAGCCTCCCCTCCATCACAATGCCCTCTGCAGCCTGTGGATCTTGACCCAGACAAGTGGGCACCCCAGTCTTCAGTCGGAGCAACAGAACCCCATTCGACAACATTGCAGGACCAGCAATAGATGTGTCCTTTTGTCTATTTTTCTCAAGGTCAGGCAAGGGTATGGGCTTAGAGGAGGGCACCTGGGCAGCCACCACTTTGTAATTTACTTGTAATATAGTGGTTAACACCTAGGAAGTTTATAGATCTTGCCCCCCCCCCTCACCCTATTGCCCATTCAGGGACTCTAGGTCTAATATCTCTGCCCGGCCAACCAGAAAAGTGCTCCTAGGACCCTGTGAAAGTAATTATGCACAACTAATGTTCCAGTTATCCGAACTTATATACTGTTACTGTCCTTTTTTGCTACAGCTGTTGATTTTATTTAAACTGCCTCCTGAGAGGGGAGGGGGAAGGAAACCAATTGCGCAGGCCTGTCGACCGACACAGGTAGATGGGTGAATACCTTTATTTATTTATTTACGAGATTATTCTGGGGAGTTAGGTTATCATGGCAACATACTGTCCTTTTCTGGATGAGGGCAGGCTTTGCTAATTCATGCAGTTCCTATACAACACAGAAGACGTTTACCTCACTGGTGTCCCCCCTCTCCCACCCCTGTATCATTGTGGGGGGGGTTCACTGTGGGCCCAGGGATACTGTACACTGATGTGGCATTTTTGCTAGATATGACGGTTGGGCTTTCACCACAGATGCCACATCGTATTCACCGATACTATACTGTTAACCCCTAGGTGTCTCTCTGGGCCGAGGGGCAGTTATTTTGTGGGGTACACATCTGATTTTGCTTAGCATCCCAGGATGGCGTGGCTCAGATGAGGTTAGCCTGCACCTTCTCTATACTTCAAACACTTTTGTAGGTTTGATATTTCTGGTTCCCAGTGGATCTCTTGTCCGAATCACCCCGCAATGGAAGGGTGGGTTAGGCCTGAGAGGATTCGGTATCCCATGATTAGGGCGCTGGGGAAAAGGCGCCGACAATAATGGCAACCTGTTCCCTAGTGCATCACTCGAGGGCTATGGTAGGGTAGGGCAGCCGGATTGGGGGGGGGCGGCAAATATAGTGACAAGATGTTGCTATACGTATGCATGGGTGGGGGAGCAAGCACACACAGTGAGGGGTGGGAGGGATGTAAGGGGTTGTGCCACAGTGGGTTGCCAAGCTGACCCCATGGCGTGGTGGGTGGGTTGCTGCCGCTGGTTGGCAGGGTACTGGGTTCGGGTTTGGGCACTGGTGAGTTTTGTTCGCCCGGCTCTAACCTTTTATTTTTTAATGTTTTCACCTCTTCTGACATGCACCCTCTGGGTTGGAGTTCTTTAGTAGGGGATGTGGAGGCACTTCTGCATAAACATTATAAAAGTAACTCCCGGTGCCATTTTGTTGTGCACTGGGGTGTCAGGAGTGGCAAAAATTTTTCGGCACTCTTACCTTCTTGATAACTGCGATCACCTTTAGGCTTTTGCCATTATTACATAGACCCGAGGATTTTGTATCCTCAGCCTGCCAAATCGACTTCTACCACTGTGCAACCATATGCACCACCTGTAAATAGTTTATACTGTGTTACTGTTTTCTTGTTAATGTTGTGTGTACACTGTGACATGCTCTCTGCTTATGGGTTAATATACAACTATCTATCCACCTCTACCTGCTGTTCTGCCATGCTACCGCCCAGGGCCATACCCACTCAACGCTGGTGTACTTTACCTGCCTTGGAACCTCAGATGGGCCCTCGCTCTTGCCATCTGTTCATGCCATATCCTTAATGATTGTCCGTTGCACCCTAAACTATGGCTGACATTTCCTTTGTTACCTGGAATGTCAGTGGGCTTAACACTCCGATAAAATGGAAGAAGGTACTGGCACAGTTGAAGAGAGTGAGGGCCCAGGTTGCCTTCTTGCAAGAAACAAAACTGATCAGGCAGGATCACGCACACCTGGGGAGAGACTGAGTGGGGAAGGAGCTCCACGCTAGTGCCCCTACGAGGAAAAGAGGTGTTGTTATCCTGTTACACAAATCCCTACCCTGGTTCATTCTGAAGAGTAAATCTGACCCCCAGGGCTGGTGGGTGTTGGCCCTGCTTGATACCCCTAATCGGTATGTTCTTTAGGCAAATATATATGCCCCAAACGAGGATGGCCCCACCTTTGTCTGGACCTAACAACCAAAATAGAAGCCATGAGTGAACCAGACACACCCATTATAGCAGGGGGAGATTTCAATCGCACGCTGCTGCTGGTACTGAACGGGAGTGATCAGGGCATAGAGACATACACCAGAGGGGTGCATGGTACGCTGAGGCTGTCCTCCGAATTCCAGCTGGCTGACATCTGGTGCCTCACCCACCCAAAGGAAAGTGACTATACTTTCTGTTCTGGTGCCCATGGCACCTTCAGCAGATTGGATTTCTGGTTGATTTCACAAGCCCTCACTCAGTCTGTCCTTGACTCCAGAATTCTCCCCACTGTTATCTCAGATCATGCCCCGGTTCAGCTGTTACTCTCCTGGGGGTGCTCCCTTACCCCTATCTCCCACATGGAGACTTGACCCTCTCCTCATATGTGACCAAAAGTTCATAGAGTGGGCTGAGTCAGAAAATAGATTGTTCCTATAAGAGAACCCTATTTCTGATACCTCTGCTCAAAATACTTTGGAAACATATAAAGCCAACATGAGGGGGAAGATCATGGAATATGCAGCACACACGAGGAAGGACAGAGAGCATCAGCTGACCAGGCTGGAAAGTGAGCTTGCCACTGTTGATCAGGCCCTGAAGGCCATGTCCCACCCTACCCCCCACTCTGTCTGCGGCCAACAGGTCCTTCTACTCCGTATGAGACTAAATGAGTGCCTGTCCCGGAAGGCCGATCTGACTCTGCTTTGAGTACAACATACGAACTGGAAGGGGGGGTTGGGGTCACAAAAATGGAAGAATGCTGGCATACCAACTCTGGAAGCAACAAGCGAATAGGTACATTACTGGGCTTAAGGAACCCTTATCCAGAAAGGTAAGAACCAAACTTCAACAGGTAAATAACATTATGTCAGCATTTTACTTGCAACTGTACACCTTCTCCAGGACATAAGCCAGATCTGATACTCGAAAGTTCTTGGACTCCATATCCCTACTCAAGCTATCACCAGCCCAGAGTGTAGCCCTTGAGGTTCCCCTAACCACCGAAGAGAATTCTGCTGCCCTATTATCTCTTGAAAAAGGGAAGGCCCCTGGAAGGGATGGTTTTTCGGTGGAATTCCTTCAAGCTATGGCACCTCTGATTGCCCCAGCACTCCATCAGGTGTTCCCTGAGTCAGGTGACAAGGGAATGCTACCACTCACTTTCCAGGAGGCAATAGTAACTGTTCTCCCCAAGAAAGGGAAGGATACCACTGAGGTGGCCAGCTACCACCCCATATCTCTGATAAACTCTGACAGTAAGGTGCATGCAAGAGCTTTGGCAAACAGACTAAACCCTCTCTTACCCTCCCTGATTCATCCGTCCCAAGTCGGATATATACAAGGGAAATACAGTACTAACCATATATGGATGCTTCTCAGTCTCGTTTATCTTGCCAAACAGGTGGAGACCCCAGCAGCTTTTTGGCAATTGATTCTGAGAAGGCGTTAGATTCTGTTGAATGGGACTACATCCACACAGTCCTGGAACATTTGGGATTTGGATTCCACTTTCAGGCTGACGTTTCACTTCTCTGTACCTCCCCTCAAGCATGGGTGTTAACAAGTTCCTTACTGTCTGATCCCTTCCAACTCCATAGGGGAACTAGACAGGGGTGTCACCTCTCTCCCCTCCTATTTGTATTGGCTGTTGAACCCGTGGCCTCCTTGATCCGGCAAGACCCACACACTAGAAGGATATGGTTGGAGAAATTTCACCACTCCACACTGTTTATTTATTTATTTTTTATTTATTTATTAGGTCCAGGATTACAATACCTTTGAGCCAGGGCTGTTTTACAAAGGTTCCACATCAGATTACAATTCAAAACATAAGACATGTAAGTCAGATTACAAATTCAATACACAGGACAAGGTTACAAAAGTGTAATCTAAACAGACTTACAAAGCGTCTGAGAAACAAAACAAGTTTTGGAGGCTAGGTTACAAGGAAATAGCGGATGAAGTGCAGAGAGGATAGAGGACAAGAGAGAAGAAGAGTAGAGGGGGCGGAGAGCTATAGAGGAGGAGCACAGCCAGAGGCATTGTCGTAGCATAACATGGGGAAGTGCATGCTAAGGGGTAACCAACTGCTAATAGGAGAGAGAACTGGATACGGTTAGCGAAATATTCATGGGGTCACTAGTAGAGGCAGTCACAGGAGCTAGAGGCAGAGTGAGAGAGAGGCGTAGCCTTGATTTAAATGCTGTTGTACCCTGTTGTACGTAGATGATCTGCCTGTCCCCCTAGAGGATGCACAGTCATCAATCCCCCTCTACTAGCCCTTCTAAAACAATTAACACACATTTCAGGGCTCAAAGTAAACCAAAATAAAACTGAGATACTACCCCTTAATTCGAAATGTCACCCTCAAAATATCCCTGTGACAAGCTGGCTTATGGTATATGGAAAGGCAACACGCTGTGTTTAAAGTTCACAGAACAAAATACACTTTTATTGCTTCAAATTTAAGTTGTTACTCCAGAAAATCATAATCAGTCAGTTCAACTTCCCCAGCCTGGTCAAGGAACATAAAGGTCAACATAAAACAGTTCTTTCAGGCTGACATGACAAAGAAATCTTTGCACCACCTATGTGGGCCAGCAGTTTGTTCAAGATACAGTCTTAAATGAAGCACAAACAGTTTCCCCTTTAGCCTCCTCTGCAAGCAGTTCTCAGCAGTATATTCCACTTACTGTTTTTGGCCCAGCTGGCTAAACTAGCCCTTTACCTCAGGACCCTCTGCTCCAGGCATGGTCTGGTTCTCAGTAGCAGGCTTCAGCTGTTTTTCCCCAAAGACTCTCTCTATGACTTAAACATTCTCTTTGGGTTTTCAGCCCTGGTTCCCCTCTCACAGAGCAGCAGTTTCCAGCCTCTCACTCCCTCCCTTGCTGGATCCCTCTGCCTTTTAGCAATCTCACTCTAATAAGCCACACCTGTGGAGGCATCCCCCCCCCTTTGCCAGTTGCAGTCACTACATTTCCTCAGTCTCAACCAAGGAGTTAACCCCTTGTTCCCCGGTGTGGTGTTTACCCTTTCACATATCACCCCCCCTTTTGTGCGAAGGCACAGTTGGTCGGCCCCGGACCACTCCCCTCTCAGGACAGGAAGTCCGCTTTTCCATTCTGGATCCCGGCCTGGTGGTGCATTGTGAAGGAAAATGGCTGGAGGGCCAAGTACCACCTGGTGATGCAGGGATCGTCGTCCTTCATCACTTGGAGCCACTGCCACAGAGGGGCATGGTCTGTAACCAGGATGAACTGCCGGCCATGCATGTAGTAGCGGAGGGCATCCACAGCCCACTTGACTGCGAGACACTCTTTTTCTATCATTGCATAGTTCTTCTCCCAGGGAAAGAGTTTTCAACTGAGGTAGAGGATAGGATGTTCCTCCCCCTCAAACTCCTGGGAGAGCCCGGCTCCTAGCCCAACTTCAGAGGTGTCAGTTTGCAGGATAAAGGTCCTGTTGAAGTCAGGACTGCGTAACACTGGTTTTCTGCACAGAGCCGCTTTAAGTTGTGTGAAGGCCTGGTCACACTTCTCTGACCAGTGGACCCCGTTGGGGCAGATTTCTGGGTGAGGTCTGTAAGTGGGCTGGCAAGGGTAGAGAAGTGCGGTATGAACCGACGGTAATACCCTGCCAACCCTAAGAAGGCCCTCACCTGGGTTTTTGTGGTGGGTGCCGGGCACTCTGCTACGGCTTGGACCTTACTGATCAAGGGTCTTACCTGTCCATTGCCTATACAGTACC
The DNA here is from genome assembly GCA_016271365.2 of Neoceratodus forsteri. Classification (NCBI taxonomy): domain Eukaryota; kingdom Metazoa; phylum Chordata; order Ceratodontiformes; family Ceratodontidae; genus Neoceratodus; species Neoceratodus forsteri. Next base: position 1,318,399,431 of record CM057454.1, read on the forward strand.
CTAAGTACTTTGTTTTGGCTTTGGCCAAAGCACACTTTGCTGGATTGGCCGTCAGCCCTGCTTCTCGGAGGGACTGTAGTACCGCTGCTATCTTGGATACATGGGATTCCCAATCAGTGCTGTGGATCACCACGTTGTCCTGGTAAGCAGCTGCATACTGGGCATGGGTCACAGCAAATGCTTCATGAGCCTTTGAAAGGTTGCAGGGCCCCATGTAAGCCAAAAGGCATGTTACGGAACTGGTATAGCCCAAAGGGGGTAGCAAATACTCTCTTTTCCCAAGACTCTGGTGTCAAAGGGATTTGCCAGTACCCTTTTTTTAGGTCCAACGTCGTGATGTACTTGGCTTCCCCTAGTCTGTCCAACAGTTAGTCTACCCGAGGGATGGGGTAGGCACTGAACTTCGAGATGGCATTGACCCTACGAAAATCAATACAGAAGCAGGTAGTCCCACCTTCTTTTGGTACTAGCACATTGGGGCTACTCCAGTCTCTGCTGGATTCCTCAATCACTCCCAACTCTAGCATGTCCTGTAACTCCTTCTTAACACTCTCGGACAGCTTCTGGCAAGCGATACGGTTGCTGCCGCACTTTCTCCTCTGGCTCTGTTTCTATATGGTGAGCTATCATATGGGTTGTCCCCGGGAGGAAGGAGAAAACATCTAAAAACTGGCTTACCAACTCTCCTAGTTGCTGTTTGTTTGTGTGACAGTTGCTCTCCCATTGGGACTTGTATTCCCAGATTGTCATCTGGCACTTGGAGTCCCAGATCCATAGTCATTCTGGGGAAATCAATAGGCTATCCCTCTGGTTCCAGAATTTCAGCAAATTGACATGGTAGATCTAGGTCTCGTTTCACCTCTGTAGCTGGCAAACTTCATAGTCAACTGGGCCCACCCTCTGGGTAACTCCGTAAGGCCCTTCCATTTGGCTAGGAGCTTATTCTGGCTACTTGGCAACAACACTAGTACCTGGTCCCCTGGTTTATGTAACCCCTAGGTGGCACTATCCCAAGGGCTACTACCCCTGCCTGCTGGGCTAATAGTAGGTTAAGGGGCCTAGGTTCGGTGACAGGTGCCTCCACCCAGAGGTCAGGGTTGGTAGTGGTCAAACTAGCTGGGGTACAGCCTTTTGGGACACTGTGATCCCCCCAGTTTCCACTAGTGGCCCACACAATACACAATGAGTACCTTCACAATTGACACTTACCACCAGGGTCGATTTCTCCAGTTCGACCCTGAGGACCCCCTGTAAAACAAGGTTAGGCAGCACAAATGACAACAGTATAGTACCCCCAATACAAACGGAAACCACAGTCAGTTTAAATGCAGAAACAGTAAGATCTGATTTATTTAGGGGGATTTTTAACAAGGATAGGGGCAATCAGGTTAATTAGCTTACTCTCTATAATGATCACACTGTTATGCAAGCAGTACAGAATTCCCCCCCACTGTCACACACACACTGGGTACCCAGGTAAAAAAGGCAGATGGGCTAGCCAGGATAGTTGCCCGGGGTAGGCCGGTGTCGCAGCTGGGTGGGGCCCTGCGATGGAAAAACAACACGCACACAGATAGTTTGTAATCCGGAGCCAGATGGTTCAGTTCATGGAAAGGAAACACAGACCAATCAGATGACACACTTTGATTTAAGAAATGTTGCAGGAAGCTACCCCGATAATTACTCACAGTACCCAGGCTGAACACAAGAGGGCTGATGGATGAATTTTCTGGATTGCCAGAGGGAGTAGGGTAGCAGGACAAAACCCTCATGGCAGGACCCAGCAACAGGTGAATGCAAGCGGATTCAGTCCGATGCAGCTGTGAACAGCTTCCAGCAATTTGCACACAGTTTACAGAAAGGGGAATCTGATCACGATCCCCTTCCAGCACATAGCACATTTATTTGTAAAGAAAGTTTACTGTATCAGGCAGGCGACTCCTCGGTCCCGCTCGCAAAAATCACTGCTAAACCCAGGAACACTTCAGTAGCTAGAGTCCTGACAGGCCGATCGCTTTCAGCAAAATCTTCGGTCTTCTACAGGGTAAGCCTGGTTATAAATCATCAGCTTGCTTCGCTCTCTGCAAATTCGGATTCAGTCCGAAAACATCCTCTTCTCCCTCTCAGGGCAGATAGCAGGCTAGTAGGCCAGAAATCAGGCCTTCCACAGTTCTCCCGCGTGAACTATGGCGCAAAACAGCTGCCTGAGCACTCAGAGCTTCTTCTCTCTCAGCTTCCAACTTGAATCTGGCTTGCCAGCAGACAGCTCAGGGGCTTTCACGCAGATCCAGAAGGTTCGGTTGGTCAGTTCAGATGTCAGTCACAACAGGGCTTCCCCTATAGGTGCAAAAAGGCGCCAACAGTCCAAAAACTACAACTCCCAGAGTCTCACTCCACACAGCCCCATTGCAGAAGGCTCCATCTGAGAGTCCCAAGTACTGACTGGTCCCATTCGGCAGTCTGGGACCAAAATGGTGGAGCTAAACAGAAACATTCCTTGCTGCAAGAAGGCAGGTTAGAACAAACTACATTTTTAATACTATTTAAATGATCTACCAGCAATCAGTTACATCTTTCAAAAGGGCTCACTCTGCACATTTAGCGATGGCAGAAACGGAGCAATTATTCAACAGCCTGGGCGGGACTTGGGCATAGAAACACATAGTCCCCCCATTCAAACTAATTATGACTGCAAGCAGGCAGCCCTTAAAGAGACAGTACATGGAGGCTTTAAAAGCACTCACAAGCAACACCATTTGAATGGCTTTAACGTTGAATGCCATCCAGACTGTGAGCAATTAGACAAGCTCTGGGAAGACTTTTGGGAACCCACATTTGTAGGGGGGTTACATTTATATTCCCTGAGCCGGGCTCCCTTGTTATAGTAGTGTAACCCCCCTGCAAATGGGGGTTCCCAAAAGTCTTCCAGGAGCTTGCCTGAATGCTCCAAGTCTGGGTGGTGTTCGGCGTCTGAGCTGTTTAAATGTGGTTCCAAGTGATTGCTATTTGAGCCTCCATGTACTATCTCTTTAAGAGCTGTCTGCTTGCAGACTTAATTAGTTTGTATGGGGGGACTGTGTATTTAATGCTCGAATCCCGCCCGAGCTGCTGTCAATTCGCTCTGTTTCTGCCATCGCTACATGTGCAGAGGGAGCCTTGTTGAAAGATATAACTATTTGCCAGAAATCATTTAGAGTGACTGAGAAAATGTAGTTTGTCTAACCTGTCTTCATTTCAGCACAAACTGTTTCAGTGTAACTCTTTCATTTTGGTCCTGAATAGCTGACTTGGACCAATCAGGATAATAGGGAGACCCTAAAATGGAGCCTGTGGATGAATCAGAACTTGGACTCTCAATTTTGAGCCAGCCACCAGGGGATTGTAAGGGCAGTGACTCTGGGAAATGTAGTTTTGACCTTGGCACCTTTTTTTACCAACAGAGGGAGTCTTATTGTGAGTGACGGCCGAACCAGCCAACAGAATGGTGTGGAGCTAAAGGAAATGCTCTGCTCTGTGACTGGAAAGATCAGATCAGTTGTGACAGTGAAGAGAGAAGGAGCTCTGTGTTTCTGCAGTGTATAGTTTCGCATGGAAAGCGCGTGTGAGGCCCTGAGGTTCGGCCTGCAGCCGTTGTAAGTGCCAGTTCGGACTGAATCCGATTTGTGAGGAGAAAGAAGGAAGTCTGAAAGGGGGAAACCAGGCTGACCCTGTAGAAAACTGGAGAAATTGCTGAATCATGCTCGGTTTGTCAGGAACTGAAGCTGCTGTGTGTGCTCCCGGGTATTTTGCAGTAATTGCGATCGGGATCTAGGAGCAGCCTGCCTGGTATAGTACTTTCCTTTTACATATGAATGTGCGTAGTGCTTGTGGGGAATCGCTATTTCCAATCCCCTGTGCTGGGTGCTGTGTGTTGAAGCTGGAAGCAAACCCCAGTTTGTCTTGGACTAAATCCATTTGCTATCTACTGCAGTGGGGTCCAGTCACGAGGACCTTGTCTCCATGTCCTGTTGTTCTGGCAACCCAGAAGAACATCCACCATCTGGTTCTCAGCTTGGGTATTGTGAGTACAAATCAGGGTATTCCCCTGCAGCCTGTTTTCAATCACAAGTATGTCATCTAATTATTGTTGTTTCACTTCTTCATGGACCGAGACATCCAGCTCCGGATTACAATTGGGTGTTGTGCATATATTTTCTTCTACAGAGCCCTGTCCATCTGCACCTGCTGGCCAACCCCAGGCAATGGACCTGGCTAGCACCCCCCCAACCTGGGTACGCAGAGTGTGACTTTTCAGACCCTGTATGTGTGCACAGTACTGTGATTTAATTCTGCCAATTAACCTGATCTCCCCCTCCCGTGTTTTATTCCCCCTAAATAAACCAGATTTGATGTTGTTAAACTTTAAACTGTCTGAAGTGTCAATACCTACATATCAAGCATTGTATTGGTTTGTGTATGTTGATTAACCTTATTATACAGGGAGTCCCCAGAGACGAACCTCAGAATCAGTCTCGAGGGTAAGCGGTACTTTATGAATGAACAGTGTGTACATGTGGGGTATTGGGACTGTAACTTCTGAGCATTGTGTGAGCCACTAGAGGGAATAAAAGGGGGTCTCAGTGTCCCAGAGGGCTGTGACCAAGCTAGACTAACCACTACAAACCCTGGCCTCTGGGTGGAGGCACCCGCCATTGAACCTAGGCCCCTCAACCTGTCAGTAATCAAGCAGGCAGGGGTAGTAGCCCTTGGGATAGCGCCATCTGGGGGTTACATTTATATTGATTTATATTATTGTACTGATAGTTTGTTCTTGTTGTTTGGCGCCCAGAGCCTCAGGGATTGGGTGCCAGAAAAATAAAATCTGCCTTGCCTTACCACCTGCTGATCGTGTGGTGTTAGACCCACTTCCCTCCCTGTGCCCCTCACTCGGGAATTACTTGAAAGGAACACACAGGGTGAACTATGAGTAACTATTTAGCCTGAACAACAGTTAAAGGACATGGGGTATTTATTCTGGTCTGGAAATGAGAGCTATTTTTAGACTCAAATGTACAGCACCTGGCATTTGTCGGAGGTTTCCTGACCAGGTCCGACCTTGCTTATGAGATTTAATAGAAGGCTGCAGCCACATACAGGGAATAATGAACGCCCTCCGTGTAGAACAAGTCACACTGACTGAGGCTGGTGACATCATGGGCATGAGAGCAAAGCTCGAGTGCCCTCATGATGTCACTAGCCTCACAAATTGTGAGGTTACCAGTGCATTCTGCAAGGAGATGGGTTCATTATATATAATGATATGAACAAGCTGTTTCTAAAACATACAAGTGACATGCAAACCCCTTCAAGTGTGCTGATTATAAAACAGCACCCAGTACTGTTTTTTCACTGGGTGCTATTTTGAAATTGGCACTTTTGAAGGGGTTTGCCTGTCATAATCAGATTGCACTCCAGGCTCTGTGTCTGGTTTGCTGGAGTACGACTATGATTGGCGCAGCTGTTCAGAGAAATAATTCTCTAAACATTCTAAAAGGTGAATTACTGGGTTTAGAAACCACCACAGAAACTGGCTTTGTATTGATAATCAGGATAGCCCGATTGCCACCCAACCACCCCCAACGGAGAATTACTGGGTTAGAAAACAATGCAGAAACTGGATTTGTATTGATATTTAGGATAGGTTAATTGTGCCCCCAATCCCACACAGGGCATGGCCACCTGCTCTATCAGTCAGCTGCTCAATACAGCATGAAACCGCCAGTGCATGAGCAGGAGTGCCCAGAATGGTGAGTGTGATTGATAATGCTAGGAAAGATTGATTTCTGCAAAACGTCATGAATGACACTCTGATCTGCCTCCCTCCCCAATCATGCACACTGACATGCTCTGTCATTCAGCTTGTGGACTGTTAGAGCTGGTGACCGACTGTGCTGTAGGTTCTGGAGGGGAAGGGACCGTGCTATCCATTATATGTTGCTATATGTGGTCCCCATATCATGGCTTGGAGGTAAGAAGGGGAGTCCAACATCTAAATAATGACTATTTGAGGATGGGGGTCTGGCTAAGGAGGAGGGCTCTTAAAAATGCCAGGAGTATGCAATTTTTTTTTAATCCATGAAGAACAGGAAAAGATCGAGGGTGGTAAGTCACAGGAGTGTGAAGGGTTTGGCATAGAGACTAACGTTTGCCAACTGGGAATGGACAGGGTCTAGGTGAGGTTGTGGGGATCAGACCCAGGTCTGGTGGATGTGCTGTACCAAACTCATTCATAGCTGGTTACCCTAACCTCTAGGCTATAGTGCCAGTCCCGGTCATCATTTGGCATCTAAGCAGTAGTGTGACAACATGACTTAAGAAGGAACATGACACTACACACCACTGTAATCAAAGGAAGTTCAAACTGGTAAGGAGAAGGAAAGGGAAAAGATAGAAGGTGCAGTTAGGGGGGTGATATCAGCTTTAGACCACCTCTTCTCCCATTGGTACCTTTCTTAAACTAATATTTATCATGGTCTAGTGGGTTAAATGGCTGTCTGGTGGTTGACGTGCAAACCACTGTATGGAGATACACACACACCCCATTACACATACAACAATAGACAGAAGCATTCACTTACTGTTACACACAGATCACAAAGCAGTACACACACACAACCCACCCCACCTAATACACATGGATGGTGTAACCATTCGAGGGACTGACAGTCAAACTTGTCAAATGGGTAAGAGCGGGACCGATATTGTATCAGTGTATCCTGAGTTTAGAAACACTCACACACACACACACACACACACACACACACACACATACACACACACACACACACACACACACACACACACACACACATATATACACACACACACACACTCACACACACACACACACACACACACATATGGATCCTCGCATCTAAAAAGATGCACAAACAGTCACACACATCAGTAGAAACAGACGCAGACATAGCATATGGACAGTTGACAAATGCATGTTTACACACACGTGTGGCATGCACGCACACACACGCACGTGCTCAGATTGCTCTCTAGGCACGACAGCACAGATACATGCACATAGACTTGTACATACACCACTACTCGGTACCACAGTCTGATGCATAGAACAGTGGTGTCACAGAGACACATACACACACACACACACACACACACTGTACATACGTACACATATTCGTACACAATTTTATTAACGTTACATTCTGAAGAAGTCTCCAAATGGGGTCTCACGCTTCACTACTTATGGAAGGAATGGTTTGTCATGATCCTTCTACCCAAACAGCACCAGAAATAGTACAGGGCGGTGCAGCAGTTTCTGGGAGAAAGAGGTGGTACAAGTGGACACCAGAAAACTGCTCAATGCAGGTCGGGGAGAAAGAGGAGGTATTGCTTGGTATCAGTCAGAGTGGTACCACTGAAAGTGGGGGGGGGGGCATGACAGAAACTTTCAAGTACCTCAAGGGAATCAACAAAGTCCAAGAGGGTAGCATCTTTCAGGAAAAGAGATGTGCAAGAACAAGGGGGCACAATTTGAAGACAGAGGGGGGACAGCTCAGAGGTAATGTGAGCAAGTATTTCTTCATAGAGAGGGTTGTAGATGCATGGAACAGGCTTCCTGTGGAGGTTGTGGAGTCAAAAACAGTGAGGAAATTTAAGAATGCATGGGACAGACATAAGGCAATTATAATGGGGCGGGTAGGAGGAAGCAGGCTGCTGGCTAACTAGGATCAGCAGCTTATCCATTAGGTAGGGAAATGGGCAGACTAGGTGGGCCAAGTGGTCCTTATCTGCCATCAAATTCTATGTTTAACACCAGGGACTGCTTGGAATAGGTTGGGAACATGGAGGGTGGACTGGTGGACACAAATGTCTGCCGTTTGTCGGTCTGGGAGAGTGAGTGGGCCTACTCTTGGGCACCAGGGACTGCACAAATTAGGGAGGGGTCAGAGTTTCCACTGGACACAGGAAAGTGAATGGTACTAGGTCAGGACTTTTAGGAGGTAGGTGGAAAGTGCTGCAGTGGGAGAAAGCTGTGTGATGAAGCTGGGGCACAGTTGTGGGGTAGTGGTTGCAAACAGACATGCACACTGGATGGGCAGTGTGAGGCTTGAAGGAGGGTATCACTGTCTGAGGACTAAGAAACAGCTATTAAAAAAACACCATTGAGAGGGTCTGTGACATTCTGTCATCTTCTTGTTGTTCTGTACTTTGACTGATGGTTCCTTGGAGTGGTTATTCTGATTACTATACTTTGCATTAACCTTGTTAGTCAGTGAGGGTTAAACATCCATTTGTTTTTGTTTTGCAGTGTGGGCTCTGCCTAGATGCTGCTGGTGGAGTTTGCTGGTTTCTAGTGAAGGTGCTGCAGTGTGTTCACAGTACGTATGCCTGCATCTTGTTCTTATTAATGTTTATCTTAGAATTGTAGGCAGCTAGCTGCCACAGTGACATGGAGGGCTGAGGCATCTGTGCCTTACCTACTGCCACACTGGCAACTTGTGTTTGTAGTGCGAATGGGTCGGTTGGGGAGGGAGAGGATTGGGCATCCAAAGGACAGCTCTCCTCTTGCGGGGTGGATGGAAGTACAGGCTCAGTGCTTCCCTGACACTTAGCAGTGGCAGAGTTCAGGTATGCCTTGAGCTTATCACACACAAGGGGGGTGGCGCAGTCAGCCGGTGTGCTGTGGGCAGAAGCACACAGAGTATGGCCATTGCCGGCATTGCACACTCCACTCAAGGGAACTGAACAAGGAAAACAGAGGTCCCATGTCGAGCAGGATGTAAGCAGCCACCCTCCGCAGGCCCCGACTCTGAATGGCACTTCCCTGGAACTGGATCCTGTTCAAAGTGAGTCGAGCTGGGGGGGGGGGTCCTCTCCTCCCTGCCATGGAGAGTAAACCATGGGCAAAGAAGGGGACAGCTGTCTGATGTAGAGTGCAGGGCTTGGTGGGTGGCTGAAAGAAGGTAGCTAAGTGGTGGGAACCCAAGGAGAAACAAATTAGCTTAAAAACGAAGAATTGTAGGTGGCTTGTTAGTGCAAACAGACTTGCCGTACAGAGAAAACCCTTAATGGTTTCTTTTTATTACATAGATACTGTTGGCAGATAAGGCCCTCTGGCCCACCCAGTCTGCCCATTTGAGCTTGGAAGTTCCCTTCACATTTTTCTAGAAGTCTGTTGCCCTTTAACCCCTGACCTCCAGGATTCCCTTATGTCTATCCCATGCATTCTTAAATCTTGTGATTGTTTCAGCCCCCACCACTTCCTCTGGCAGGGTGTTCCACTTGTCCATCACCCTTTCTGTGAAGAGATGCTTCCTCATGTTTTCTCTAAATCGCCCTCCCTCCAACTCCACCCCATGCCCTCTAGTCCTCAAACATCTTTTTTGCTGGAAAATAGTGTATTCCTGCACCCTGTTCATCCCTGTAAGGTACTTGTATGTGTCTAGCATATACCCTCTCTCTCTCCATCCCTCATCTCCTCCAGGGAGTACATATTTAAGTCCTTCAGCCTGTCCTCATAGGACTTGTGATGCAATCCCTGTACCATTTTGTTGCCCTTCTCTGAACCTTCTCTACCATGTCTATGTGCTTATGTAGGTTTTGTCTCCAGAACTGTACACTGTACTCCAGGTGGGGCCCTCATTCGTGCCTTGTATAGTGGAATTATGACCTCCCTTTTCCTGCTGGTGATGCCCCTGCCATCCCAGTATCCTGTTTGCTTTGCCTGATGACTTGTTGCAGTGTTTTCCTACCTTAAGGTCATCAGAGATAACCCAAAGGTCCCTTTCCTGCTTGGTGCATACTCTGTCCTCACCCCCAACTGATATGTTGCTCCAGAGTTTTTGTGCCCCATATGCATTATTTTGTACTTCTTTGCATTGATCCTCAGTGGCTACATCTCTGACCACCTTTCAAGCTTCTTCAGGTCCCTCTTCATTTTCTGCACCCCTTCTGGAATATCCAATATGTTGCAGATCTTGGTGTCATTGGTAAACAGGTAGATCTTTTCTTCTAGCCCCTCTGCAATGTCACTAATGAAGACATTGAATAAGACCGGTCCTAGTACTGATCCTTGAGGTCCCCCAATGGTCATCTCCTTTCCCCAGATTGTACTCCATTTACCACCACCATTTGTTTCCTGTCTGTTAACCAGTTCATAACCCAGTTGACCACCCTGTCTCCCATGCCCAGACTACCCATCTTGTTAATCAGCCTTCTATGTGGGATGGTGTCAAAGGCTTTGCTGAAATCTAGGTAGGTGACCTCTGCCACCTCTCTCTGATTACATTCCCTAGTCACCCAATCAAAAAAAAACATATTTGTTTGATATGACCTTCCTTCTCTGAATCCATGTTGCCTCAAATCCTGAGCACCACAGGATTCCATATCTGCCACTATCCTTTCTTTCAGCAGTGTCTCCATGATCTTTTCCACTACTGAGGTGAGGCTGACTGGTCTGTAGTTCCCCGCCTCCTCCCTACTGCGGCTTTTGTGCAGTGGGACTACATGTGCCCTCCTACAGTCCTCTGGAATAACACTCGTGTTGAGTGACTCTGAACAGGGCTGCCAGAGGTGCTGCTAGTTCCCTTCACAGGTCCTTTAATATCCCCAGGTTGATGCAGTTTGGCCCCTTGGCCATATCCAGTTTCAGCTTTGTGAGTTCTTCCAGAACTCTGTCTACTATGAATGTATTGGTGTTCACCTCTTTTTCCCCACCCCTCCACCTCATCACCTCTGCAACCTAACTGTGGTCCTTGATCTCCCCCCCCCCAGTGAATACTGAGCAGAAGTATTTGTTCAGTATTTCTGCCTTATCCAGATCCCCTTCCTTACACTCTCCCTTCTGCCCTTTGAGCCTCACAATCCCCCCCCCAGTTTTCTTCTTTCACTGATGTACCTATAAAATACTTTATCCCCTTTGCTTACAGACTCTGCTAAGCCCTCTTCTGTCTGCACCTTCACCATCTTAACAGCCTTCTCTGCTAGGCATTCAAGATATGCACCTCCCTGTCCTCCTCCCTTTGACTACCCTTAGATTTCCTGAAACTCTGCCTTTAAGCCCTGACTTTGTCCTGCACCTCATTGGAGAACCATAATGGTTTCCTCCTTTTTCCCTTTGGTCACTATCGTAACATGTTGGTTTGTTATATCCACTATGGCTCCTTTCAGTTTCTTCCATTGTTCTTCCACCCACTCTGCTACCTCTCCCTTCCCCAGGACTGCTTGTATACATCTACCCATTTCAATGAAATGCACCCTCTTGAAATCTAATGCCCTTGCCCTTATGTGGCTCAACTGAGTCCATATCTCCATGCTGAACCACACCATGTGGTGGTCACTGGACCCCAGCTGTCCTTCCATCTGTATTTCTTTGACTCTGTACCCATTGGTCCATGCCAGGTCCAGAACTGACTTGTCCTTGGTTGGCTCATTCACCAGCTGCCTGAGTCCAACCCCCTGCAGAGATTCAAGGATGGCTGTACTTCTGGCTGAAACAGCTACCTGGGTGGCCCAATCCTTGTCCAGCATATTAAAATGCCCCAGTAGCAGGATTTTGCCTTTAGCAGCCATGTCGTGTAAGTTCTCCGCTAGTTCCCTGTCTACTTCCTTCCTCTGCGCCGGAGGTCTGCAGATCACCTCAGTGCATATTGCTGTTTCATTCTCTGGCTCCAGGGTGACCCACATTGCTTTGGCCTCCTCTGGTCTTCATTGAACTTCTGTAGCCTCTATACCATCTCTGATGTACAGGGCTACTCCCCCACCCTTTTTAACCTCCCTGTTCCTCTTTAACAATGTATAGCCTGGTACATTGACTTCTCAGCCATGATTAGCAGAGTACCATGTTTCTGTTATTGCTGCTATGTCAAGGTCAACATCTGCCAACTAGGCCTCCAGGTCTGGAACCTTATTTCCTAGCTTACAGGCATTCGTTGGCTTGATCTTCCATGTTTTACATTCTGCCCACCCTCTGCTCTTGTTTTCCATCTCCAGAACCTCCCCCCTCCCTCTGGTTTCCTTTCCTATGCTCTTGCCCCCTCCCCCATATCATTCGTTATACATTCTTCACCTGCCAGCCCCTCTCTGCCTGCTTTAACTTTACCTGTAGTCAACTTATGTTCCTGCATGTTCCCATGGGGGGTGTTCCTAAGTCTTCTGGCTCTCCCCCCTTGGCCAGTTTAATTACTCCCTGCTGAAGCATTTAAACTTCTTACAAAGGACCAAGATCCCCTTCTTGGACAGATGCAGGCCATCCTCCTTATATAAGCCTGCATCTGGCCAGGTCAAACCCCAGTCCCCTATGAAGCCAGAACCCTTCCTTCCACACCAATCCTTCAACCAGAAGTTGAAGGTATGGATGCGGAGCACCCTAGCTTCCCCTGTGCCCTGGACAGGTAGCACCTCCAAGAATGAGATGGAGCATGCTATCCGTTTCAGGTTTCCCCCAGCTTCCTGAAATCATTCTGGACTGTAACTCTTCCCTTCTCCTGGCCAGGTCATTGGTCCCCTGGTGGACAATGACATCCAGCTGCTCCCTCCTAGCGATTGCCGTAGCGATCCTATGGATCCGCTTCCCATGCTTCCATGCAGCACTTTCTGGGAGGCACTTGACCTCCCTGTCTCCCCGCTGTTAAGTGATCCTAACTCCACTCCCCAGACAATAGTCCACCACTAGGAGAAGTTTCACCCTCCACTGGGGTTCCCTGCTTTCCTTCCCTGGGGCAATATCCTGGAGGACCATCCCATACTCCCTGGTCCCAGCCTTGGGTTCCTGAGTGGGGCTTTTCCCACAGACATTGTATAACTAATTTGATGGGTAAGTCCTCTCTCTCTAAGTTTTGAGTGCCTACTCTCACTTAGCCCTCTGCTATATGGCATTCCTCCAGCACAGTATCTCCCCCCCCCATAGTTTACTTCTATGCTGCCAATGATTGCTACTTAATTGCCTGCTGCTCTGGTTTCCTACTATGCCACTGTTGGTGGCTCCTTTATTGTCCAGTTGGGCTTCCACATATGCTATCATCGGTGACTCCTTCACTGCTCATCAGGCTTTGGTAGCTTGCTCTGACACTATAGAGGAGGAAAACAGGAAGCCAGCAGTCTGGGGAAAGAAACCCTTGTTGGACCAACCAGATGCCAGGGATACTCCATTTTAAAGTAATGGACCTATAGCCCAAAGCCTACACTAGCTTACTGAACCACTGGCTAAATCATATTTAAATAAAACCACCCCACAGCACGTTTCATTTCTTTGTCTCCTTTTCTTTTTGTTGTTTTTTTACCTCTATATCTTGTTTTCACTTTCTCCCTCACTTTTGACTTAAACACTTACTTCTCTAAATTAAATTTTACTTAATTTCTGGGCTCGCACTTTAACACTTGTTCCTTCCAATGTGTACCTCCCCATACATTTTGACCACATACATCACTGTTATTTTACAAGTACAACTGGATATCACCCCGAAGCCCCATCACAGGCTTCATAGGACCCAGGTAAGTGATCCCCTGCTTAGTATCTGTACTAAATGAGTGAGCTGTAACAGTGCAGTGACTGTAACAGAGGATGTTTATGGTTGCATAACTTTTGAAGAACAGAGAGACGGTATAAAATGGTAACAGGAAAGAATAGCATAAACAAAATATATGTTTTACCAGTACAGTAGCTAAATACAGTTTCCTTAGAAGATACAATGCCTTGCAACACGTTGATTTTCATGTGGTGTTTACCATCTGGTATACCTGAAATGCATCCAAAATAACTGGGATTCATATGATAATTAGCACAATTATCATTAGCACAATTATTGCACAAAGAAAGGGCACATGAGAAGGTACAGGTAGACTTGTTTTTAAGTCAAAAAGAACCCCTAATGGATTGTTTATGCCTTACACTAGGCTGCATGTGCAGCAAAATATGTAAATGAGCACATTTTGTTATTTGATTTCTTTTTAGAATGATTCTATTTACATTGTAACCAGAATGTTTCTAAAAAGACATTAAAATCAAAAACATACTCATTTACATATCTCCCTGCCTGTGCTTTAGGAGGTTATCAGTTTATTACCAGTATTTCTGTGTTTTTGAAGGCTAATTTGCATTTTTTGTACAGTTTCTGAAGGGCATTTGAGAACAAATTGAGACTTTTTCACTGGATAAAAACTGGTATTCCAAGTAAAATAGAAGGCAATTTGAAGTACTTCAAAACCAATTACAAAAACTGGAGAAAACTTGAATTTGAAGGCATTCATTTTAGTTGGAAAAGAAGGGCGTTTAAGATACAATTGAAGGGTTTTTTCAGAACAGCTTTTTACCACTCTCTTTCCCTTCTTTTTGAAGGCTAATTAGCAATTTTTGTGCACTTTTTGAAGGGCATTTGAGAACACATTGAGGCATTTTTCAATGGATAAAAACTGGTGTTTCCGGTTAAATTGAAGTCAGTTTGAATTACTTCAAAAAAATGACAACAACAGGACCAGTTTATAAAAAAATGAAGAATACCTGAATTGAATTTGAAGGCCTTCATTTTCTGAATGGGTAGGGCCTGAAGTTGCAGGCCATACATGTCCTGGTTTGTGCAGGGTCTAAAATTGTGGGACCTGTGTGTCCTGCTTTGTGCAGAACGTGAAGTTATAGGCCCTGCATGTCCTGCTTTGTGCAGGGCCTTATGTTACAGGCCCTATGTTTCCTGGTTTGTGCAGGGCCTGCATGTCCTGCTTTGTGCAGGGTCAGATGTTCCAGGTACTGCATGTCCTACTATGTGCCTGCTTTGTGCAGAGTCTGAAGTTATGGGTCCTACATGCCCTGATTTGTGCAGGGCCTCAAGATATGGGTTCTGTGCATTCTGACTTGTGTAGGGCCTGAAGTACTTATATACCCATAATGTCCTGCTTTGTGCAGGGCCTGAAGTTACAGGCCCTGCTTGTACTGCTTTGTGCTGTTCTTGAAGTTCCAGGTACTGCATGTCCTGCTATATGTAGGCTTGATATTATAAGCCCTCTGTGTCCTACTTTGTGCAGGTCCTGATGTTATGGGCTCTGCATGTCCTGATTTGTGCTGGGCTTGAAGTTACAGGCCCTGCATGTCCCAATTTGTCTCAGCTCCACTAGAAAGTGCGCACAAGGGTGATGGTGCTCTCATTAGTCAGCCAAGTAATTATACTTCAAAAAGACCGTCACTCATCAACATAGAAAATTATGTGACTCTACAGCTTAGATGAAAATAAATATAAACTTTTATTAATTAAAAAACAAACCATAGCACTCTGCACTTGATGCATTTTAGTTTCATTTTGATAAAGGGTTCAAGGAATCTGAAATGCGTCAAGCGCACAGAGTGCTGTGATTTGTTTTTTAATTAATAAAAGGTTATATTTATTTGTATCTAAGCCATGGAGTTGCATAATTTTCTATGCTGATGTAGGCGCTGGTCTTTTTGAAGTATAATGTCCTGGTTTGTGCAGGGCCTGAAATTACGAACCCTGCATTTTCTGATTTGTGCAGAGCCAGATGATATGGGCCCTGAATATTCTGCTTTCTGCAGAGCCTGAAGTTATGGGGCCTGCACACTGTGTTTTATGCAGGGCCTGAAGTTACATCCAGGGACACTGGTTTACCGGGATTGAGAAAGGGCATATTCCATTTTGCACATTGTAAAAAATGATAATGTCAAAATCTGGTTTTACTGATATTTGGTTCTGTGTACTTTATTTAACAATTTTTAACTCTGCTAACATGCATTTTAGCAATTTTGACCTCCACTATTGCACATCCTTCCATCCTTGTACCAATTTAAAGTTATTTTAGGTACAAGATGTGATGGCAGCAGCAGCACTACAACCCCCATCCCTAAGGTGTGATGGAAGCAGCACTGCCGCCCCATTCCTCAGGTCAATGGCAGCATCAACAGCACCACAGCCCCATCCCTCTGGTGTGATAGCAGCAGCAACAGCACTTTGGCTTCCCTCCCTCAGGTGTGACAGAAGCAGCAGCACTGCGGCCCCCATCCCTTAGGTGTGAAGACAGCAGTACTACATTTCCCATCCACCAGTGTTGATGGCAGAAGCACTACAGCACCCGTCCCTTTGGTGTGATGGCAGTAGCAACAGTGCAGTCCACATCCCTGAGAGTTGATGGCAGTAGTCACAGCACTATGTTTCCCTTTCTTCAACACCCACACCCCACATGCACACGTTACAAATGACTTGGTCTCTTTGCTTGTTAGAACTCAGATGTGAATTAATCTGAACCATCACCACTAAGGTGGACTACCTTTGTTTTTTCCTATCTATAATTTAACTGCCTGAATTGGAGTTCTGCCTATGACACTGCTGACCAGGGTTAGGGAACAGACTTGGGTGTTGGGGGGCCAGCTGGTGGGTGAAGGCTTGAGTGTCCAATGACCACTCACCTTCTCCTGGGATGGAGGGTTGGTTCATGCTCAGCATTTGCTGACCCGTGGTGGAGACCAGAGGCACAACAGCATGTCAGCCCTCACTGCGGGAGGGAGCATGACAAATGTCGACTTGTGCCTTGACATCATGTGGGCTGTCACACTCCTAAGAAAATGGGAAAACACCTGCTGGCCAACCGAAGGATGGTTGCTGGTCCCTCCACAAGCCAGAAGCCCCAGACATGTGTCCATTCTGATTCCTGCCATGCCCACGATACACAGGAAGCTCTTTGGGGCAATTCTTCTCCCCTGGTATCCTCCCACAGGGGTAGGGGCCCACACAATGAAGGGTTACTTTGGGTTACCTAGTAGCACAGCAGTAAGGGGTAGTGGATGGTGGTCGGGACTCAGCAGCGGTGGTAGGGGGCCTTGGCAGGCCTGAAGGAGTGGCTGGCCAGGGGGTAAGAGGAGCAAGAAAAAAAAATGCTTGAATTTGCTTCTTTGAAATAAAGTGTCTTCACCTAAAAAATCCACAAGTGATTAGTGGAGGACCTTCAAATGGATTCATGCATCTCCCAGACATGTGGATGCTTTTTTTTTCACTTGGTGTCCATGAAAAGGGTGTCTCCCAGTTTTCATGTCTTTGTTCAGATGTGAATTGAGCACCACTCTGCCCACCAGCATCTTACAGCCCCTGGGGTCTTACCTTCTGTACGTCATTGACTGTGCTTTCAAAATCCACTGGCCAAACATAAGTAAACTTAAATAATTAACATTTGCTTTTTGTTGAAGCAATCTATCAGAAAACTTTTTGTTGTCACACAGGCTGAAACAGCAGGTGGGAGAAAAGGTGCAAATGATACAATTCACCTAAATGGGATGCTGACTGTGAAGTATTTTCATAAATCATAAGGCAGCTTTTTCCTTGTGAACATACTTTCATTCAGACTAGTTTTCATTCAAACAACTGAGGATTTTGGATGGCCCTGCTGATTATAAACTTGAATAAGCTAGTTGGTAACAGTGATCCTGCGTTTAGCAATCTACAAGCTAGATGCTTATATGCAAAGAATACAGTAAAAACCCTACTACAGTCTAAAAACAAGCTTATAAAACACATAAAATGCATCTGAACATGTATCTTTACCTGTACAAAATCATTGTAGCCCAAGTAAAACTCAGGTAAATTACATGGTGCCCTGACTACTGTTCTATGATGCAGTACTAAACATATATTGGTATTCTTTTTTTATATTCTTTGTAAACCAGGTAAGGCCCACTAGGCAGAACTGCCTGTTTTCAGGAGTGACCTAGAAGCACTGAGGAGGTTAAGTGACTTGTTTGGAGTCTCACAGTATGCAAGTGGAGGTTGTGGGAATCAAACCTAAGTCTGCTGGATGTACCCAGTTCAATCATTGTTTGTTATTCTAACCACTAGGCTATCCTGCCAGCCATAATAACACCCATATATAATGTGTTAATATATGATTTTAATAATAGTGCACAGTACCTACAATACAAATTATGAACATGAAACACTTTACAACATTTTACTATTTAGTTGTTTAACCTGGAGTAGCACAATAAGCTTAAAGCATTTTTACAGGAGCAACCTGGGAGCACAGGGAAGTTAAGTGACTTGCTCAGAGTCACACAGTATGCAAGTGGAAGCTGTGGGATTCAAACCCAGGTCTGGTCTGTTGGATGTCCCCAGATTTGCAGCTCAGAGCCTTAAACCACTGCGCTGTACTGCCTCCCACTAAAACTGGACTATTTGCCACTCCATCTGCTTATTTTTTCGTACACCAAAGCTGGTGAATAGTTGACAGCACTGTAAATAGCTTTTGATCAGGCTTCATTATTCTACATCCAGAAACAGATAACATTTGTTTATTCTGGATTTATTTATTATTGATTTTCTGTGGCTCACTAAGGCCCTGTCCACACTACGCCTCTGTAATGTTACAGAGTGCCCTAACCGTTACCGCAGCAGTTTAGCGTTTACCAATGCGTTACGGAAGGCGTTTTAGTAACGTTGTTGAAACCACATATGAGGTGGTTTCAACAGCGATTATGAACCAGTTACGCCCGGTAACGTTACCGGTGAAATGTGGACATGGTAACGGTACTTGCAGGGCCCGATGCGCAGCGAGCAGCATCTCTGGGAATGGGTGCCGCCGTAACGGTCACCCAGCACCCCTAGTGTGGACCGGCAGTACCGGTTCCATAACGGACACCACTGCAATGTGGACACACTGAACTGCTCCCCGGCCATAACGGATTGCATCCGTTACCGGGCTGGAGCAGTGTAGTGTGGACAGGGCCTTAATAGAATCTAGCACTGTATGAGGCAGATGTTTTTACATTTTGAAAGAGGCAACACATTTTATCAGTTTAGGATTCATGTTAGAAACAGACGTTTTTCTTCATATTTAAAACATATTCAAGTGTCAGTGTATTCATTTAGTAGTTTATGCTGACTAATATATGCTGTAGAAAACAGTAAGGATTTGTTGTGAAGCACTCAGGATCTATAGAACTCCTGCAATTTTCCAGCAAGTTTTGCAAAAAATCTCTACAATTTCACGTTACTTTTCCTGCAATTTTCCAGTAGCCCTTCCCATGTGTGCTGATACGTGTAGACTCTTAGGCACATTCTACATGAAAACTGTGGTATCAGGAAGGAAAGCAGTCCTCAGGTGATGGAGACGTTGGTGGGAAGCATGGGTGGTTAAACTGAATAGCTGATTACAACAAAGCAGTGCGGGTGATTTCCTTACTGACTCTATATGCAGCAAAGCAGAAAGAATGTGAAGCACAGCAGCATTCATTTTAAGATGCTGAAATCTGGGTCTTCCCGCTGGCGCTGCAGTAGCACTACTGCTTGTAATGCCAGTGACCCAGGGTCAGAAGCGAACTCGGGTTGCTGGAGGTCTGTCCAGGGAAGTAGGATCCAGCATCCGGGTGACTGCTGTCCTCCTTCGGGGAGGGTGGGCTACTGGTCCTGCTGCTTTACCACCACCTGTGTGACCATGGGTGGTGGCGCAATGATGCTGCAGAGTGATCAGGAGGGGAGAATGCTAGCCAGGATCTGGAGCAGTGGCATGTCTCTATGTGACCTACCTCTTGGATCTTCTCTAGTGCTGGTGTCCTCAGGGACAGAGACCAGAAAACCAGGAACAATCACCCCACATCGGCCACTGGCAGAAGGGACCCAGGTGCCCCAGACTTCATAACCAGGCTCCTTGAGGGACCCACTGGGCTACCCAACACACACTAAGGGACTGTGGAGGGTGACCTGGGGTCCCCTCCCTTCCCATCTGGGGGGGTACAACCCAGGCAGGATAGGGGAAGGCCCACAGGAGCTCCTGAGCATTACCTGAGATGGTGAAGCTAGGGGATACCCAGCCTAGGGATCTCTGAAAAGTGGAGACTGATGCTGTGAGAAGGGGACATAGAAAGAGAAAATAAAAAAAATGTAAAAAGATGCTGAAATCTTAGAGATTCTGTGCAGTGACATGCAATTTCCGTGAGGCACCGGTACAAGAATTCAAAATCCGAAAACCAAGCAGGATTCCATGATTGTTACCGGTAAAAATGGAAAACCAGGGTCCCTGATTACGTCCCTGCATGTTCTTTTTGCGCAGGGCCTGAAGTTACGTGTCCTGCTTTTCCTGATATGTGCAGGGCCTAAAGTTATGGGCC
The DNA here is from genome assembly GCA_016271365.2 of Neoceratodus forsteri. Taxonomy (NCBI): domain Eukaryota; kingdom Metazoa; phylum Chordata; order Ceratodontiformes; family Ceratodontidae; genus Neoceratodus; species Neoceratodus forsteri. Next base: position 1,318,419,538 of record CM057454.1, read on the forward strand.
CTGCATATCCTACTTTGTGCAGGGCCTGAAATACCCACTTGTGAAGCCCTGCATAGGTTGAGGTGTCAGGGGCTAGCGTTATCCTCTGTCATTGCTCCTGTTTATTATTTTCACAAAATATGGTTCCTGTCATCATTGTGATACCAATGTGTTGTTTTTTCTAGTAGTTGTTGGGCTGGTCACCCATTTCTGCACCCCCACAGGTTTTTGCAGTGATGTACTGCAACCTGCTTTCCTGTGTCCTGCTTCATGCAGGGCCTGAAATTAGGGGCCCTGCATGTCCTGCTTTGTTAAGGGCCCAAAGTTACAGACCTTGCATGTCATGCTTTATGCAGGGACTGCAGATACAGACCCTACATGCCCTGCATTGTGCACAGGCCCCACATATCTGGCTTTGAGCAGGGCTTGAAGTCATGGGCCCTGTGTGTCCAGTTTACACAGGTCTTGAAGATACAGGACTTGCGTGTTGTGCATTATGCAGGACTTTAAGTTATGGCCGTGTGCATTCTGCTTTGTGTAGGGCCTGAAGTTATGAGCCCTTGGTGTCCTGCTTTGTGCATGGTCTGGCGTTAAGGGCCCTGCATGTCCTGCTTTGTGCAGGGCCTGAAATTAGTCTTTGCATATTGTGTTTATTCAGGGACTGATGATACGGGCCCTGGGTGCCCTGTATTGTGCTAAGGCCCTACATATCCAGCGTTAAGCAGGACCTGAAGTCGCAGGTCCTGTGTGTCCAGCTTTGCACAAGGCTTGAGGATATGGGACCTGTGTGTTGGACTTTGTGCAGGCCTTGAAGTTATGGCCCTGCACATTCTGCTTTGTATAGGGCCTGACGTTATGGGTTCTAGGTGTCCTGCTTTGTTCAGGGCATGAAGTTGCAGACCCTATATGTCCTGCTTTGTGTAGGCCTGAAGTTATGGACCCTGCGTGTCATGCTTTGTGAAGGTCATGAAATTAGGGGCCCTGAGCATTCTGCATTGAGCGGGGCCTGTAATTAGGGGCCATGCCTTTTCTGGTTTGTGCAGGGCCTGCAGTTACAGGGCCTTGGTGTCCAGCTTTGTGCAGGGCCTGAAGTTATGGACCCTGCATGTCCTGTTTAGTGCAGGGCCTGACATTATGTACCCTGCATGTCCAGTTTTGTTCAGGGACTGAAATAACAGGCCCTGCATGTCCTTCTTTGTGAAGGCCTGATGTTACATGCCCTTCCTGTCCTGCTTTGTGCAGGGACTGAAATTACAGGCCCTGCATGTCCTTCTTTGTGCAGGGCCTGATGTTACATGCCCTTCCTCTCCTGCTTTGTGCAGGGCATGATGTTCCAGGTACTGCATGTCCTGCTGTGTGCGTGACCTGACATTATGGACCCAGCGTGTCCTGCTTTGTGAAGGGCCTGAAGATATGGGATTTGTGCATTCTGATTTGTGAATAGCCTGAAGTACTTACATGCTCTGCATGTCCTGATTTGTGCAGGGCCTGAAGTTATGGGCCCTACATGTCCTGCTTTTGTGCTGGGCCTTACGTTGTGGGCCCTTCATGTTCTGCTTTATGCAGGGCCTAACATTATGGGCCCTGTGTGTCCTGCTTTCTGCAGGGCCTGAAGTTACTGGGCCTGCATGTCCTGCTTTGTTCAGGGCCTAAGTTATGGACCCTGCATTTTCTGCTTTGTGCAGAGATGGAAGTTAAGGGCCCTGTGTGTCTCACTTTGTACAGGACCTGAAGTTATGGAGCCTGTGCATTCTGATTTGAGAAGGGCCTGAATGTACGGGCCCTGCATGTCCTGCTTTGTGCAGTTCCTGCCATTATAGGCTCTACATGTCCTGCTTTGTGCAGGGCCTGATGTTATGGGCTCAGCATGTCCTGCTTTGTATGGGGCCTGAAGTTACAGGCCCTGAATGTCCTGTTTAGTACTGAGCCTGAAGTTATGGGCTCAGTATGTCCTGCTTTGTATGGGATCTGAGGTTACGGGCCCTGAATGTCCTGCTTTGTACTGGGCTTGAAGTTACAGGCCCTGCACTCGCCACTTTGTGCAGTGCCTAAAGTTACAGGCCCTGGGTATCCTGGTTTGTGTAGGGCTGAAGTTACAGGCCCTGTGCGCCCCACATTGTGCAGTGCCTAAAGTTACAGGCCCTGCATGTCCTGGTTTGTGCAGTGCCTGATGTTAAGCACCCTGCATGTCCTGCTTTCAGCATGGCCTAAAGGTATGGGCTTAGCATGTCCTGCTTTGTATGGAGCCTGAAGTTATGGGCCCTGTGCATTCTGCTTTGTGCAGTGCCTGAAGCTATGGGCTCTGTGTGTGTCCTGCTTTGTAAAGGGCCTAAAGTAACAGACCCTGCATGTCTTGCTTTGTGCAGGGCATTAAGTTATGGGTCATGTGTGTCCTGCTTTGCGCAGGGCCTGAAATTAGAAGCCTTGCATGTTCTGCTTTGTGCAAGGTCTAATGTGATATGCTCGGCATTATGCAGGGCATGAAGTTAAAGTCCCTATGTGTCCTACTATGTTCAGGTCCTGAAGTTATGGTCCCTGCATGTCCTGCTTTGTACAGGGCTGGAAGTTCCTGTCCCTATGTGTCCTGCTTTGTGCTGAACCTGAAATTACAAGCCTTGCATGTTTTGCTTTCTGCGAGGCCTGATGTGACGGGTCCTGTATTTCCTGCTTTATGCAGGGCCTGTAGTTAACAGCCCAATGTGTCCTGCTTTGTGCACATCCTGAAGTTATGAACCCTGCACATTCTGCTTTGTGCAGGGCCTAAAGTTAGGGAAAGGGGAAATTGTTTAACAAGGAAAGGCACACTAAGCCAAAGCTTGTTTCCAGGTGCGAACTGGGAGCACAAGGAAGTTAAGTGACTTGCTCAGATTCACACAGTATGCAAGTGGGGTCTATGGGATTCAAACCCCGGTCTGGTCTGCTGGATGTCACCAGATTTGCAGCTCAGAGCCTTAAACCACTGCGCTATACTGCCTCCTACAGGCCCAGTATGTCCTATTTTTTGAAGGGCCTGAAGTTACAGACCCTGCATGTCCAGGTTTGTTCATGACCTGAAGTTACAGGCCCTGCACATTCTACTTTGTGCAGGGCCTGAAGTTACAGGTGCTGCATGTCCTGGTTTGTGTAGCACCTTTAGTTATGGCCTGCATGACCTGATTTGCACTGCACCAGATCTGTAGCTTTCTTCATGTGTGGCCCTGTGGCTGCATAATTGATGCCGTTCCCTTACCTAAGATATGCAGTAATGTCATTGTTTACAATAAATTTATACTGTATGTATATGTGTGAGTGTGTGTATGTGTATATATATTACAGGAGCACGGTCATGCCCCTATAGTTAGGGCTGAGTAGCCTGTTTAATGTTAAACCTCAAATTTTGCACTTTAATAAGTTTGCAACTGACCAATGTATTTGCATAACATTTGGTATGCGTTATTCTATGGGGTAGATCTCTTGATGTGGCCAGTTTCTTTCTGGTCGGATGTATGGATTCTGAGATCCGGATAGTGCTAAAACCTTAAAAGTAGCAATTTTTTGCAGTTGTTTCCTCGTCGCCTTGCACCCAGCCAGTGTGGAATTTTGGTGTAATTTTTCTATGGTAGATACAGTTTGGGTAAAATAACTGCCATGCTTTGTTTTGTGAAGAAATATTAATCTGTTGCAAAGTTATTACATTTTTAAGTTCCCATTTTTTCTTTTTTTTCGTGTAATCTATTTTTCCGCCCCGTGCTCGCTGGTCCACCACTCCTTTGGGCTCTTCCAAGTTCCCCCAGCCCCTACTGTCCTCACCCAGCCCTCCTCTGATCCTCATATTGCAGCCGACCCCCGGGATATCCCGGCATATCCATTCACCAGGTGGGTGCCCCTCCTCAGAGGCGGAAGGCACTGGGTGGACAGGCATGACCCCAGCACATACTCCTAGGGCCCGGGGATGCTGCCGAGGAACAGGAGCCCCTGGGAAGGTGCTGGAGGCCCTCAGGGAACAGAGAGACGTCATTGGGCGGCCAGCGAGCGATTTTTCCTGGCTTTCTTAAGGTGTGTGACATCCGGATGTCAAGGCAAGAGCCAACATTTGTCACACACCACCCCAATGACCCTGACGTGTTGCTCTACCCCTGGCCTCCACCAGTGGTCGCTTCAACACCGGGTCGCAGCCCCTTCCCTCCCTGAAGACAGCGAGCAGTTGTGGGATGCTCAAGCTGCCTTCCCCCCAGCTGGCCCTCCAGCGACCCGAGCTCGCACTCGAACCCAGGTTGCTGGCGTCGCAAGCAGAAATCCAACCTCTGCACTGACGGGCCATCCCATTGTTTTCCATGGGAAATGCACTGTCCAGAATAGAGGGATAAAGTTCAACAAAGGATCGACAAAGGATTAACCTCACCAAAAAAGATTCTTTCTCGCGAGATCCATTCCTTTTAAATGAGGAACATATCCTTTTTCGTAAGGGAAAAGTCCTTTTTCACCAGCCGCCATCTTGTTTTTTCCCCACAAACTAAACAAGCATTTGTCAATGCCGAATGTTTGCTTACTGGCATTGGCATTGGTAGTGTAGGAGTTACAGAGCTGCATACTAGGAATGGCAGTAAAATATTGAACTGAAGCCAACCCCATCACCACCCTGCAGAGAGTGACAGGCATTGGGGTGTGCCTTTGGGTCGTCAGGCATAACGGCCATGCCATTTCACCACACCCTACCGTGCAGACACCGACAAGTGCCACAGTGTGCCTTGGGGTCTTTGGCCCTTATGCGCACCCCATTCCATCAGGAAATATTGTGAGATGGGTGCGGTATAGGAGAATGGGGTGAACTTTGGGGCCAAAGAGTCCAAGGCACACCTCGATGCCTCTCAGTGGCTGCAGGGTGTGGGTGGGGGTGGAATGGTATGAGCACTGCAGGTGACAATCCCAAGTCACAGCCCTGATGCCTGTCATTCTCTACAGGGTGGGGTGTTATGGTCGGAAACCCTAACACCTCATGCATTCATTGGTATTTTCACTCCAAGTTTTCAACATGGGTTTTTTGTGACCCCCGACTCATGAACAGTGGCAATATCAGTTTGTTAGCCGAAAGATGCTTTTGCACAGCGACTACGGCATTTGTCACCACAGGTGCAAAAACACATTCTGAACAGGATGTGAAAAATGACAGCTGTACTGTTCATGGGGAGGTGTAAAAAATGGCAATGTTGAAAATCTGCAGTGAAAATATAAAAAAAACTGGTGAAGTTACGAGCGTGCGTAGAAACTGTGCAACGTGCACCCATAATGTAATTAGTTTGAGAATTGTTTACAGCAGACTGTCAACACAGGCATTTTGGGACCTCCGGTCATGAACAGTGTCACTGTGATTTTCTATATCTGTACCGAACAATGATTTCCCACAGCGACCACGCATTTCTGTGCTGAAAGTGTGAAAACACATTTCAGCCATGTTGAGAAAAATGACAGCTGCACTGTTCATAAGGAAGTGTGGAAAAATGTCACTGGTGAAAATGTGGACTGAAAATATTACAAATTCATGAACTTACGAGAGTGCGTGGAAACTGCGCAATGCTCACTCGTAATACAGTCATTTTTAGGAATCTTTTCACCAAATTTTCAAAATAGCCATTTTAAGACCTCTGCTCATGAACAGTGTCACTGTGATTTTCTTAATGTGTCCCATACATTGATTTCGCACACTGACTGCCCCATTGTGCGCTACATGGGCGGAAACACATTTTGGGTGAGATGTGAAAAATGACAGCTGTACTGCTCATAAGAAGGTGTGGTAAAATGGCAATGTTGAAAATCTGGAGTGAAAATATTGAAAATTTGCGAACTTATAAGCGTGCGTAGGATCAGCGCAACAAATGCTCGTAAAACAGTCATTTTGGGGAATTTTTTCACCAAATTTTTAACATAGCCATTTTAGCATCTCTGCTCATGAACAGTGTCACTGTGATTTTCTTAATGTGTCCTGAACATTGATTTCGCACACCGACTGCGCCATTGTGTGCTACATACGCAGAAACACATTTTGGGTGAGAAGTGAGAAATGACAGCTGTATTGCTCATAAGGTGGTGTGGTAAAATAGCAATGTTGAAAATCTGGAGTGAAAATATTGAAAATTTGCGAACTTACGAGCGTGTGTAGGAACAGCACAACGCATGCTCGTAAAATAGTCATTTTTGGGAATTTTTTCACCAAATGTTTAACATAGCCATTTTAGCATCTCTGCTCATGAACAGTGTCACTGTGATTTTCTTAATGTGTCCCGAACATTGATTTCAACAATCTAACGCATTGTGCGCTACATGTGGAAACACATTTTGGGTGAGAAGTGAAAATGACAGCTGTATTACTCATAAGGAAGTGTGGTCAAATGGCAATGTTGAAAATCTGGGTAAAATATTGAAAATTCGCTAACCTACGAATGCGTGGGAACAGGCTAATGCAGCTCATAAAACAGTCATTTTAGGAATTTTTCACCAAATTTTCAACATCAGGCTTTTGAGAGCCCACCTTATGAACACTGGCACTGTCATTTTCATTAGTTGGTCCTAAAGGTGATTTCGCGCAGTGACTGCGAAATCACCCTTCGGGCCCGATAAACGCCATGACAGTGACAGAATTCATGAGGAGGGGTCCAAAAACCCCATGTTGAAAATTTGGTGCCAAAATTCCAAAAATGCCTGAGATATGCAGCAAAGTTGAAAAACCCTATTCATTACATTATACAGCTTACCAGCATTTCCTCAGTTCAGCGGTCGGCTTTGAAGAGTGCAGATGTGTTCCAGTCCACGAAGATCGTCGCGCTGGAGTCGGAGGTAAGTATGGGGTGGGGGAGTGGGAGGCAGGCTGCGCGGTGGGTGGGCGCGGGTGGGGGCAGAGACAGTGAGGGACCGTTTTTCTGTTGCAGGTTTTTTTAACAAAGGAAGAGACGGCGGGACGTTTGCCACGCTGGGGTGGGCTCCACCGTGGCACAAGGACAGCTTGTGGGGCGCAGAGCCAACGGGATTGGACACCCGTCAGCGGACAGCATCTGTTGCCACACTGGGGTGGGCTCCCAGCGTGGCACCCTGTACCGTCGGTGGGGGGACAGTGGAGCCGATGGGGATTGACCACCCTCATCGGCTATGATGATAGTAACCACGCTGGGGTGGGCACCCAGCGTGGCATGCTGACTCTGTTTGGGGTGGGGTGCAGCACAGCAGACGGGGATTGGGCACCCCCGTCGGCTATACAGTGCGGGGGGGGTGAGCACGCAGTATGCGTGCGTGTGTGTGGTGTGTGTGTAAGGGGAGCGCGCATGAGCAGGCGATATCTTATCGCTGCTCACTGAAGCGTAGCTCCCCCTTTCAACTGTACGCCACTGCATTTTGGACTGCTGTCATAGACAGCTCCAGCAGGCATTGGAGAACTGCGGCTGCGCCTGCAAACACATTGACTGAATTGGAAGAGGGCTGCCACACCTCCGAAAACTTGGATGATGGCACTATGTTTCTTGCACATGCGTGCAAGCAAACATAAAAACGTAGAAAATACATAAAACTGATTTCATTTAAAAAATCAAACACCAGAACCTAGCTAAACGGAACCTGTTTACCTAGATTCTGTTGTTTGTTTTTCACAATTAGAGCCAGAAATACATTTTCTGGGCACCCGAAATCCCAGGTGCCCAACTTAGCGAGAGGAGTGCTTCCCTCGCATTCCCTGTAGGAGAACAGTGCTCCTCCCCCTCCTTGACGATGGCTGCCCGGTGTACTTCCTCACCTTCATTACCAACCTGAACTGCCTGAATGCTACCTACAATCGTATATGCCACCTTGCCCTCCATGTCCCTGCCCTCACTCACCACTGCTCTCATTGCCTGTCCCTTAACTGGCTCTCTCCACAAGTGCGGCATTATCTGCTGGCCCGGACCGTTGCTGATACCTTGCACAATCCCTCCTGCTCTTCACTAACCAGTGTTATTCAGCCCAGAACCTACTGCCACAGTCTTAGTCAGTCTTCCCACCTCTAACTAGAACATCCTAACATCACTATGAGGATGGACCCAAGAGCCTTCTCATCAGCCAGACCCTCAGTATGGAATGACCTCCCCTCCTCACTATGTTGCCCCGACTCCCCTCTAAATCTGAATTACCTATTAAGAATGCACTTTCTGTCCTCCTCAACCTGTGTCTGCCTGCAGGTCGCTAACACGAGTGCGCCTCCCTTGCAGCCCACTCTTACCCCTCCCCCTCTAGTGCTCCACTCTCCTCTCCCACCCTCAATACTGGCTCACATAGCATTCTTTCTCTCCTATAATATGGCTTTGTTTTGATGTCTAAGTGTTTCCTGTTAAACTCTGTGTACCTCCAAGTATTTTACTGGCTCTGCTGATGTTTAACATTTCTATTGATTGAATCATGGAGCAACTTTACCCCGTTTACCTAAATTTTATAAAACTTGGTATGCTCAACTGTTGATGTATCTGGTACTGTTTATCTTATATTTTTTCTGTTTGTTTGACCTACGCTGATTCCCTGTTATGTTTCCTGTATGATCTACACTGTTCTCAGTAAACGTTATGTTGTTTGTGCCAGTTTCTGGCCCGTGCAGTGCCTTAAAAAGGTCTTCGGATCAGTGCACCAACCCAGTTATCAAATGAATAAATAAATAATTTTGTGACTTCCGCAGCTACAGCTCACCTCATGCTGCTGGCTGCAGTGCCACCTGTGAGCTGCTGTTTCTCTGCTGTTTTGTGCCCCCCATTACCGTCTCTGGTGTGTAGTGGCACCCCCTACCTGCCGGTCACCATCCCCCCTTCCTCCCCACCCCAGCACCCACAAGTTGTTTTGTAAATAAAGGTAGATTATTTTCCCTGCTGATGGGTGACTGGCTCCACCCGCCTGCCTCCACAGCCAGTCACCCTCGTAAAGTGCTTATTTGCGCTTTAAAAACAAAGGATACATTATGCCCCCCCCCACACACACATACAGCACCCGACCCTGGCTGGAACCTGCGCTGCAACCCAGTTCTCTCAACTGCAAAGGAGGAGGTGACTGGCACAACCATCCCAATCCACAGCCAGCCACCTTCTCATGAATGAAAGTGCTTGCTATAGCAAACCAGCTGAGAATAGCTGAAGGGACTGGACGGCTGTCGGGGTACTGACGCGATCAGAGGTAGCATTCAGCACACAAAGGACCTGACAGGAAGATTTGAAGCAGGTTATAAGAACGGCATTTATTCCAATGGCTAGCAGCATTCACGACCTAGGCAGCAAAAGAGCAGTTGCAGGATGCAGAGTTTTTTCTTCCGCTCCCTCTGTCTCTCCCTCTGATAGAGCAAAAGGTGTGAACTCTTCTGGAGGGTCCATATCAACAAGTAGCTAAAAACCGAGCCGACATGACTGCAGAAAGGGATGCTACAGGAGGGGGGCGGCCCTTTCATCAGATGTGCTGCCATGGACTTCCAGTTGGAACACAGTCAAAATTACCACATAGCTTGTCAGCTCCTAACCTCGGGCAGTAAACTGTTTAAAACTCATTTTACAAAAGTTTTCATTGGGAGTTCTTTTTGTTAACATTTTTTAAATTTCATTCAGATCTAACAAAATCTGTGAAAACTGGATCAAAATGTGTTATTTTCCCTGTCAAAACCACCACTGAAAAAATAGACCCCCCTGGAGATGGCAACCGCCACATCAAACTGTCCCTTTAACCTCTGGACCCAGTCATCATCACACAAACGCTTGCAAAAATCCTGGAAGAAGTCACTGGTGTCAAAGCCAGTATAGACTCTCTGCAGGGGAGAGTGGATGAACTGAACGTTTGGTGCCACCCCACAACAATTTTAGATCACGGTAATTGGAAGGCTTGGCCTGTAGTTCAATGGACAAGCAGCCAGTCACTCCCACTTTCCTGAGCTATATAAGCAGTTCCTCTCAGTCTCCTTCTGAAGCAATTTTTTCTTTGCTGGCTGGAGGCTCTGTCTGACCTCTGCAACTGGCTGGGGGCTACGCGCCCTTCCCCCACCTTGCTGCTTCTGTTTGTCTCTGCTGGACTCCTGTGTTTGTTTTCCTGCTTCTGGTTTGTATTTTGCCTACGGCTGTGTGCTTTTCTCTGTCACTTCTCCTTGTTTTCTATGTTTGTGTGTCTCTGTTTTAGGCCTTGTTCCCTGTTCTCCGTGTTTGTGTGCTTTGGTTTTGTCTTTTGGGGCTTTGTTTCTAAGCTCCTAGCATATTGTTACTCCAGAGCTCATATTACTTGTTCTCAGTTACTCACAACTCTCAAATTACTTGCAGTACAACTGCAACAATTATCTGTGTGTTTCAGCGCAACCATAGCTGCTCTCCATGCTGCACTAAATTGTTTTCACCTGATTCAGGCTCACTCTGAACCCTAGCTATGCAGCTCAATCATGCTTTCTCAACTCATTCTACATACCTCATTGCTGCAGTTTCATTGCACTGCCAGGTGATAGCTGCTTCAGAGCATGGTGTCTCCTTTCTTTTTATGTTTATTGAAGTTTACAACTCAGTGTACTCAATACAGATGCTGCTTCTATGTTTGTACACTCTGTTATACTCTGAGGTCAGCTAAGCTACTGCTGACACTGTCAACTAGTTTCAATACCTGCATGTAGGTCTTGGCCCTTCCATCACTTTCTTGTTTTTCCTACGGCAGGGACTTGGAAGTGTTTGAGGAGTCGTGGCCCTGTCTAATTACTTATGTTCTAAATCCTGTCTCCGGAGCCGACAAATCCTCAGAGTATGTGTCACTTTTATTGGCTTTTTGAATGCCTGGATGGCTTGTCCCACTATTCAAAGTGCTGCTTCATTGCTACTATGTTTTGCAGACCTTGCTACACTGTTACTGACCTATGTGCAAGTCCACTTTTGCTTACGCGATCTTTGCTTCATGCCTACCACCATCCCCTCGGCTTCAGCCTCTGGGATGTCTGCTGTGCTCACTACTACATCCGACCTTTGCAAGGTCTCAGCACTTAACGCTCATTCAGCTCCTTATCAGTTCTGGGGTATGCCAGCCATACCATTCTGGTGCAGAGTTTCCCTACAGCTGACGGTCTCGCTCTGCATTTTAAGTCCGCTTCTTGACCATGCCCGACTTGGGGCGGGGTCCTTCTTACCTGGCCCATAGCTGGAAATGTCCTCACTCCAGGCTTGGCTTTAGCTGTTCGCTGATATGACAGCAGTTTCTAGTGTAGAATTTAAGACTAGCTGTGAAGGGTGCTTACTCCGATCTCCTTTAGTTCTAGTGGTTCCACTACAATGGTTATCCATTGGCTTTAGTGGGTTCCCTAGCAAGGCACCTTCACTGCATACTCCCTATGACTGCCTCTGGTTCACCTGGTTTGTGTTTAGGGTGAGTAGGCCAGATGAGTGCCTCAGCAGTCGTTGCTCTCCTCCTCCCACCTTAGTTGCCTCTGATGTTGCAGAGCTCTCTCACAACCTTTCACAGCATTCCCACTAGAGAGATTGAGTGAGAGATTTCCACCAAATTGGAATATTTTCCACCTCCCTTTAACTGGGTTTCCAAATTGCATCTGCAGAGCCATCACTAAATAAAATATCCCAGCCTGGAGGGAAGGCAACCTAGGCCTTGGATCCCCAGAGATTTCCTCCTCAAAGCGTTTTTGTCTCTCCTCCATGCCTCAGGTCATAAAAGTTAGTTAGCTGTAGGTTGTGTTTCCCAGTTCTATTAGGCAGGTTCCGCTGTTGGATGGAGGTGGATGGTGTCCCTACTTGCCATTTCCCCTCTCCTTAAGAGGGCCCCTCATTCTCTAGCACTACCCACAAGCTCATGCTATTGCTAACCTGTGCATCTCATTATGTTATCAAGAAATCTCATTATGTTATCAACTGTCTGATGCTTTATCTACTACTATGTCACAGATACTGCTTGCTTATATACTTTGTACTACTTCATTCTTTTTGGGGATCCTTCCTAAGGTACCTTTAGCCACGGGAATCATCCCACTGCACCTCTAGGGGTGGAACCCTCTTCAAGAGGTCCTTGCCTATGGTACCCCTACAGGGTGGTAATTCCTCTGGAATAGACATTGTGACTGGCCAAAACCAAACTAACACAGTTGCACAAGCATAACACTATACTGGCTACGTAGGCCATTGAATTGGAAGGCTTGGCCTGTAGTTCAATGGACAAGCAGCTAGCCACTCCCACTTTCCTGAGCTATATAAGCAGTTCCTCTCAGCCTCCTTCTGAAGCACTTTTTTCTTTGCCCCACCATCCTTCCCTCCTCCTCCAGTGGTAGCACTTCTCTTCTTGGGATCGTTTCTAAGGTACCTTTAGCCACAGGAATCGTCCCATGGCACCTCTAGGGGTGGAACCCTCTTCAAGGGTTCCTTGCCTTTGGTACATTTTTTGTTAGGGCAGGTAAACTTATTGAAAAAAAAGTCCATATTTTGTCTTGTGCAGCAGGTGGCACTGTCACTATGTGATTGCCCAGTATTCCCTTGTATGTCTTTCTTTGTGGCTCTGTTTGTATTTCTGACCCCATGCTCCCCTTGTGTTGCTGTTTCCCCCTCCTGTTACACAGACACACAGTGTTGTGTCTGCATTTTATAAAGAAGTTGCTTTTATGTTTTTTTTCTTCAGTGAAGAGACACACCAATAGTGCCGTGCAGTCAGATCGGGTGACACTGAAGTTGGGACCGGGAGAAAAAGGGGCTGTCTGTAGTCTTATTTCTGTTAACTGGGCATCAGTCTGGAGAAAAAGGTGAGAACCCTCTGTCAAATGGAGAGCAGCAGTATTCTACTGTTTTTCATAGGGTCACTGAAGCTTTTAATGGACTAGTGCTCCCGTCACTTCTAGCTTGAGCGAGTCGTTTTTTTAATTGCGCATGTGCTAGTTACAATTTGGTACCAACCGTTTACCAAGAAGCCAGTGAGCTGTGGGCTTAATTTGGTGTCACGGCCAGAGTGAGAGATGGAATTGGTGTTTTTTTTCTTGGAGGGGGAGGTTAAGCTGACCATTTATGTGTGGCTTCAGAGCGGAGGTAATTCGTGGAGTGGTGGCATGATTCGTTGCGCGGGGACTGTCGTTGACTTAGTGGTGGCTCAAACAGGGAGGGATTTCACTGACGGTTACTTCTGCAGTCTTCTCTGTGCCTGCCCTAGATACAGTGATGTTATTGTATAATAACATCACTGTGACTAGAGGTCAGCAACCAATCTGGTTGCTAGAATTTGTCTCGCCATTGTATAATGATGCAAATGTATCTTTTGGTATAGTTACTGGAACGTATGACCAGAACACTAAATATGAACTGTGAACCTTAATGCTTTTGGTTTGATATTCTCATATACAGTACCATATATGAATGCCTCTCAACCACTAAGAAGTTTGCTTAGCATTATGATTTTTACATTAAGATTTGCCCTTGCTGCCTAAAGGTTCACTGATGTTCTTAATAGGATTCGAGCTATATCTGGACACACAAATGATTAAATCATTGAACTAACTTGACAAAAACATTCCTTAACACAAAATATGTGGGGCCCACTATTTGTAGACATATTATTCTTTGTAGTTTGAAGGTGCTGTACATTCTGTCCATTTGATAGGCATTTTGGAGGCCAGTGCTATGAATTTTAGTGCTGAGAGGTTGAGAGGTATGAACCCATGGCAAAGAGAAACTGTATTGCTGGTTACTAAGCCACATGTCCCCAAGTTATTTCTGAAGGGTAGGCTCCCACTGTCTTCCTCAGTAATACTCACTGTGCTGCCTCTTCTCTTCTTGAATGAGTGTTACAGGCAAACAAAACAACAAATGAATAGAGCTATAATTATTATTATCTGGTGTCCAGTGGCACCCCCACCCTCCAATTGCCATCCCTCAGTCCCTTGTTTATTTATATAATACGACACTGGGATGCCAACCCTCAGTGTTGGATGCCTCCATGCCTGCAGCCTGTTGTTCTATGAATTAGCCATCAGTGGGGGGCCCAATCCCTGTGTTGGTATTTAAAGCCCCCCAAGCAGTGTGCAACACTGGGGAGCCCACCCCCAGTGTCCCAAAATATTTGTTTACTCCTGCAAAAGGAAAACAATCCCCTGACCTCTTTTTATTTGTTATCCTAAAAAAAAAAAAAAAACGTTCCTCGTCGTCCCCGCCATCCCCATCCCAACCATCTCACTGAGCACCCACCACCCCACACCCCCCTTATCCTGTACTTACCACTGGAGGTCATAGGCTATCATCGTCTGTGGACTGAGACACGTCTGCACTCTTTAAAGCAGAACCATGAACTGAAGATTTCAAGGTAAGTGCGGTATAATGTATTTCAGTGGCGTTTTGAACTTATGTTCATCATTTTGCCATTTTTTTGGAATTTATTCACCAAATTTTCAACATAGCCTTTTTGAGACCCCCACCTCATGAACACTGGTGCTGTCATTTTTTAATCAGGCCCAGAAGGTGATTTTGTGGTCGCGGCCCGAAATCACCTTTTGGGACTGAATAATGAGGCGGGGTCCCCAAAAGGCCAAGTTGAAAATTTGGTGAATAAATCCTTAAAAATGGCCGAGTTATGAACTTTCAGTGATATTTTTCTATGCATGCTCATAACTTGGGTAATGTTCAATATTTTGATTCCAAATTTACAACATAGCCATTTTTTCACACCACCTCATGAACAGTACAGCTGTCATTTTTCAGATCCTGTCCAAAGCGTCTTTTCACACCTCTAGTGCGGAATGGCATTTTGGTATGGATTTGAACTTTTTCATCTATGGGGTTTATGAGGTAGTGTCATAAGAAGACTATGTTGAAAATTTGTGGCAAAAATATGAAAAAAATGCCAAAGTTAGGACCATTCATTGCAATTTCACTATGTCCACTCGTAACGTTTGATATTTTAAATATTTTGACCCCAGATTTTCAACATAGACTTCTTATTACTCCACATTATGTATGTCTCAGCTGTCATTTTTCAAATACTGCCCAAAATGTGTTTTCACCCTGTGGTGAATGGCGCTGTAACCCATAGTTCATTTCGTTGGGGATTTGAAAAATTTCTGTAATGGGTACATGAGGTTGGATAATAGGAAGGCTATGCTGACAATTTGGTCACTGTTATCCTATGGCTCTGTGCTTCGACAGTTTTATATATATATCTACAGTATATATGTATATAGTACATGTATCTACGGAGGGATGGGAGCACAGGGTCCCCACAGTAAAATAAGGATACTATTATACTGTCTCAAAAAGTAAGGAAATAAGTTGCAAAAAACTTTAATGCTGCACTTAGGGTCAGAGCGACAAAGTTGGGAAACACCCCACCCTCCCAAACCAGGCAGGAGAGCAGGTGTATGGTGTGCCTTGGGCTTCTCAAGCCTAACACTCACCCCATTCTATTTTTTTTATTTATTTCTGTCTTTGATAACCAGGTAGGTGGGCAGATCCAAAAGGACCGATTTCAGACATGACCCGGGCCAAAACAGGATGGGCATGGCAGCAAAACAAATAGGCATCAGTAACTGTACAAAAGTGCATATCCAAACAGTAATACAGGTCCATGTACAGGGCACAGAAACAAACAGGATACAGAAAAAAAAGCTTGGTAACAGTACATAGTTCTAACTGTACAGAGCAAATGGTTTAGTACAAATAAACAGAGAAAAAAAAGGTTTATATACAATGGCTGAGTTGTAATATCAAGCTATACATTTATATACAGTGGCTTAATTGAAGTATAGGATAACATCATACAAGATACAGCAGTGTTTTGGTCAGGTACAGCCCTGATCAACCCAAAGAAATATGAGAGAAATGGGCACCAGAAATATACATGAGTGCAGTCAGGACTAGGGAGTATGGGATGGAGGATGACGAGATACTGATCAGAAAAGAGAGAAGCAGGGCAGGAAAGCAAAAAACAAAGGGGGCTAGGGTGGGTCATGGGCTGAGGCATGGCCTGGATAACAGTTACAGGAAGATTCAGTCAGCAGCCAGGCTTGTAGATTTTCTTTGAGGGACATGTGGGAGGGGGAGGAGTATATGGATAGTGGGAGCCTGTTCCAGAGAGAGGTGGCAGACACAGAGAAAGCTTTACTACCCGTGACAGAATGGGTGCGTGGGACTTCCAGGGGAGGACTGGAGGAAGACCTGAGGCTTCTGGGTGCTATCTTATCTATGAGTAGTGAGGAGAAAGTGGACAGATGATGATTCCTAAGTGAGTTATCAATTAGGCTGGCCATGGCAAAGTCAAAACGTCTCTAAAGGTTCGGCCACCCTATGATTTTATAAAGTGTGCAGTGGTGAGTAGAGTATGGTGCTTGGAGAACGAAGCAGCAGATGGAGTTGTACGTAGTATTGAGGTGAGAGCGAATCGAGAAGGCAGCAGCGAAGGAGTATACAGGGGAACAGTAGTCGAGCAAAGGGAGGAGGTTACCTTGTGCTATGGCAAGGCTGGCTTCTGGGGACAGAAATTGCTTGGTTCTTTAGGCTGTGCCAAGTTTCTGATGTATTTTACTTATCATGATTGTTATGTGTTCATTGAAAATAAGGGAGGGGTCAAGGGTCACCCCTGTGTATTTGAAAGAGGAGACTGTGTCGAGTGGTAGACCAGCTGGGGAGTGTATGAGTAGGGATGTGTTTGACCTGGTGACCTTAGCTAGGAAAGGCTTTGAGCCAAATAGCATGGCTTTGGTTTTTCTTTCATTAACAAGTAGTTTCTTGGAGAGGAACCAGCCATGGGCAGCGCCGTTGTTAGTAGTTAGGATGGATGAGATAGACTCAAAGGATTTGTCACTGTGGTACAGCACCAAATCTTCGGCATAGAGGAATGCCTTACAGTTGAGGCTTTCAGTGGGGAGAGCATTAATGAACATAGAGAACAACAGAGGGCCAAGTATGGAGCCCTGTGGGCATCCAGTGCAAGTGGATAGTGAGGCAGAGGGCATGTTTCCAATCAGAACAGATTGGGACCTATTTGACATGTAGCTGCAGAACCACACAGTGGTGTTTGGTGAGCAACCAAAGTGGCGCAAGGTGGAGTGAAGGAGGTGATGGTCAACCAAGTCAGAAGCCTTTGATAGGTCTACAAATATCACGCCTGTGGCCTTGCCTGTATCCATGTTTCTTAGGATGTGGTTGGAGAAAAGGGCAAGGGAAGAAGAGGTGCTGTGATGTTTGTGGAAACCATGCTGGAGTGGACACAGAAGGTTATATTTTTCCAGATGCTCAGACCGTTGGTGGTGGATTGTTTTTTCCAATAACTTAGTGAGGAGTGAGATGGGTCTATAGTTTTCCTGGGCAAGGGGGTCTCCAGCTTTGTAGATTGGTACCACATGTGCATGCTTCCACCAGTTAGGCACTGAGGACATTGAGAGTGCCAGGCTGAATATAAAGGTCAAAGGTTTGACAATGGCTGGGGAGATGAGTTTCAGAAATGTTGGATAAAGCCCAGAACTCCCAGGGTTACCTCTTGCTGGGAGAGTCTTCAGTAGTTTGATGGTAGCATTAGGAAGATGGCCCTAAAGTAGAACGATGGAGGAGTGCTGTCCTCTGCTGATGACTGGGAAAATTCGGGAGTGTTTTCATGGCTAATGGGAGGTTAGAAGGGTAGCCTGCTTAGGTGTGGGGTAAGGTCTGTGAACATAGGATTGAAAAAATCAGCAATTTTTAAAATTGTTCTTTATTTATTAGAAAGAATCGGATTATATTTACCTTTGAGCTAAGAGCATGTTTACAAAGGTTCCTCATCAGTACAGTGAATTACAGAGATACAGAGACAAAAAATAATACATATTAGCAGTAATAATATACAAGGAGGTAATCAGGTGATACAATGTAAGATCTTAGCTAGTTACAGACTAGAGGAGTACAAAATGCAAGCACGTTGAGACAGTTCTTGCCGTAAGTGCCACAGGTGGTGAAGACAGCAGTTTTATTTTTTTTGGATGGTGGCCTATAACCAGTGCCTGCTGAGAAGGCAAGGACCTAGAAAGGGAAGAATAGGAGGTGAGGGGTGCCATCAGAGGGTGATGGGAGTGACCAGCAGAGAAAAACATGGGTTGAGAGGGAGTATGTGTGGCTTTATAGAGGGGTTGGCCTCTGCTGCATGGTATCTGGCTAGGCGGAATCGAGGGGGAGGGAACCATGGGGAGAGGAGGACCAATGGGGGGGAAGGAAATGAGGTGTAGAAAAACTAGAGGGTTGTAGGGGAAAACATGGGCAGTGGGCTTTGGAAAGTGAGATAGGGGACATATATTATGTTCATTGATCACAGATCACTGGTAGTTGTAATACATCAAACAGTACTACAAATACTGGTTGTAGAATTATATATATTATGCACAATAGCCACAGTCGATGGTTGATGTAAGCAGGGCATGAAGCTTGGTTTTGAATAGGTCTAGTTTGGTTGCATTCAGGATTTCATAGGGTGATGTATTTAACCAATAGGGTGCCCTATATTCATAGGATTGTTGGCCTTGGGATGTCCGTTTGAAGGGACTAAGAAGGATTGGCTGTTAATACCTCTAGTACTCCTACCGTTGTTAGACTTGCTGAGTAGTTTATGAACACCTGGGAGAGTTAAGCCAATTGTGAATTTCATGGCCAATAGGCAAACCTGGTACTTTATCCTGCTATCTAGGTTTAGCCAACCTAGTTTATGCAAAAAAGCTGACAGGTGCAGGAGAGGCGATGAGCTCCCGACACAAGTCTGCATACCTTATTGAGCGTCATTTCTATACGCTTGAGAGCTGAGTGAGCTGCTACACCATACATCACCAGTCTATTGTCTATTACAGACAGAACTGAACTAATCACTGCTAGATTTAGCACTTCATTGGTGAGGCACTGTTTGTTCCTGTGGAGAACTCCTAGTTTGGCTTTAGTCACTTTGGCAATGAGATTGATATGCTGGGTAAAAGTGAGAGAGCAGTCTAGGGTAGTCCCTAGGTACTTGAAGGTTTGCACCATTTCAAGTGGTTCATTATTGCAGTTTATTGCATTCAGGCAATGGGTCCTATTTCTGCTATGAGACGAGGCGAAAAGCATGTTTTTTTTTTTTTTTTTATAGTTAAGCAGCAATTTTGATTTTAGAAACCACGCTTCGATTGCAGATACTCTGGATTGCGTTTGATTTTCTAATGCTGCTGGATTGGTGTGGCTTGAGTATAGTACTGCATCATCTGCATACAGTAAGATTTTGTCATTAACTGAAAGTGGTAGTTGATTCAGAAACAGACTGAAGAGCAGAAGACCCAGAATGAAGCCTTGGGGGACCCCAGTTACTACACTGTGGCTCTCTGAGAAAATGTCTATGATTTTCACTCTTTGAACTCTCTCTGAGAGGTAGCTCTTAAACCAAGTTTCATAAGCCAATTTTCATAAAGTCTACACATCTGACATTATTTACAGATGGAATGGGGTGAGTGTTAAGCTTGAGAAGCCCAAGGCACACACCCCACACCTGGCCTCCTGCCTGATTTGGGAAGGTGGGGTGTTAGAGAAACCTTAACACCTCCTTTCCCAACTTTTGAATTAATTTGGACTGACTCAACTTTGAGCAAAATTGCATGGTGCCAAAAGGCCTCTCAATACAATCAGCAAAGGCTGAGAACAGCAGGCACAAACACATGTTTCATCCTCATTTGGACTCCTCAGTGTGCCATATCTGTATCTCAGCCCAGGGAGAGGGAGGCAGCCTATAGGGGATCGCATTTGCACTGGGGTTCTTTTGTAGTTTTCATGTCTCTCTACTTTGGGCTGCCCACGACCCGAACAAATAAGATCCCCTATAGGCATGCCACAAGGTCCTTGTTACATATTTCATTTATGCAATAGGGATTCTTTAGGATTGTGTTAAGAGTTGTATTTTAAATTGTTTATTTAATTTTTCATGTTAACATACATGGACTTTTTGTGGTTTTCCCAGGGTAGCTTGGCTTAGCATAGTGGTTGCTTAGCAGTTGCCATGGATGCTCCAACTTTACATTATGGACAGTACATAATGAAAAGTTTGATGCACAATTCTTTTGTTTTATACATTATTTGGAGGGGGGGATTTGTTTGTCAGAAAAAGTGAATAAAAACGGAATTTTCTGCCATTTTTTGCTGATTATAAAAAAAATCTAAAAGGCATCTATATATGAAACACTTCTCATTCTGTAGATAATTTTGTGCTGAACAACTTTTGTGCTCAACGTACAGTGCTATCAGTTTTCGTTTTAAAGTTATTTGTATTTATTTGTCAAAAACGTGCACAAAAACTTAACTTTCTGCTGTTTTTGCTAATTCTACAAAAACTAAAAGGTATCTATAAATGAAACACCACTCATTTTGTAGATATTTTTGTGCTGGACAACTTTTGTGCTCACAGTGCCATTCTATCTTTTTTCATTTCAAAGTTATTTGCATTTGAATATGATTAGTACTGCTACTGAGGCTGAACTTTCTAAACTGGCTGATATAGCAGCTGTGTATATAAATGAGTGATGACATAGTAACTATATACATAAATGACTGATGACATACTTACTCTGCACATAAACAGTTTTATTTACACAGTAGCTACAATACACATTATTTATGGCATACATTCACTGTTCACACCTGTTGCATATATATATACTGTATATATATATATATATATATAGTATATTCTTTGCAAAAAACTGCATTAATGCACCAATTAGAATTCCACTTAACACCAAAAAAGTTTTGAAATGTGGCATTAGGGTTTTTATCCCCAATTTCCCACCTCCCCAAGCAGCAAAAGGGCAAGACCACGCAAGCAACCACAAACAGCCATCAGACAAGCAAGAACTACGAATAACATGCAACTGTTTGCAGATGACACAAATGCAGTAGCACTGACATGCTACCTTTGCGGATTTGTATTTGCAGCTGCATAAGCACCGATCACACAGGGGCCTATGCTTATGCAGCTAACCTGTGTGTGTATGTCATACAGCATACATGAGTACCTGTGTCTCAGGGTCTGTGCTTCTGCAGGCAGACGTATTGTTGCAATGTGGGTATCTTGGTTGCAGCAGCATATTTAGGAGTTTTTCAAGGGAGTAGCACTTTCCCCAAAAAAGTAAAATGTTGCTGTAGTAAACTGGTCCTTCCAAGAGTCAGCTTGTCAGTGTTACCAGCTTTACCAAACTCTTCTGATGCCTACAAAGGTAATCAGCAGCAGCTTAGCCACTCAGGATATCTCCAGGTCTGAGTCCCTCCAGAGGCATTGCTCCCACATTGTAGTGCTCCTTGCTCAAGGGCAACCAACCCACCCTTTTCAGTCACAGCTGAGAACTCTTTTCTTCATAAACAGAATGTGAATGTGGTAGCAGTAGCCTTCTTTTAGAGGTGAAAATACAGTTTTGTCAATTATAAATCAGTTAGCTGTTCCTTAGAGGACTCAGTCATGGAAACATGGAGTGTATAAAAATATATTTTAATACTTCTGGATATCTACACAGATATCACAGGATACTACAGCAAGACTATAGGGAATAATAATACTACAGAAATGAAAATGTTTAAACAAAGACAGAAAGCTGTTCCTTAGAGGACTCAGTCATGGAAACATGAAGTGTATAAAAATATATTTTAATACTTCTGGATATCTACATAGATAACACATGATACTACAGCAAGACTATAGGGAATAATAATACTACAGAAATGAAAATGTTTGAACAAAGACAGAAACCACACAGGAAAATCTTACTTCACTTTCTAAGTTCCAAAAGTATAGAGGGTTACCCACACAAGACACTTAGGTGAATCAGGGCATGGCTCAAGCCTTTAGGTAGCAGCTTGTTTGTAGTCCCAAACCTGACTGTATTTTTCAAACTCTGCTGGACCTTAAGGTCCTTCAGCTGCTTCCCATGACATGTCATCTGTTATGTCACTTTCACATCATAGATTCAGCATTCTTTGTGTCTTGATTTGGGTTGGAAAACCTGTCTGATCTGGACTTGTGGACAAATACATCTGTTTTCTGTCAAAAGACCTGAGCCCAACAAGAATGTTTGGTTTAGCTAGCAGATTTCTGAGATGAAATGACACTTTCTAAGCTCCCCCATAAATTGTCCAGGGGTCCTGTCGTGGTCATGGACAGCACAGATAGAAAATTGCCATCAGAGCCAGTGGGTCTGTCTCAAATAAGAATCTTGCCCCCCCCCCAGAAATGCCAGTTCTGTACCTTTAGATGCCACGCTCTGATACTCTTGCAGGTATACACAGAAAATGTTTACAGTTGCCATAGAAACATAGACAATGATGGCAGAACAAGATCCATGGTCCATCCAGTCCACCTGAGTTCCCTGTTTAACTCTGGGACCTACTGTCCCTCCTTGAAAGCTGAGATTAGGTTAATGTAACTACTTTTTGCTGGCCTAAGAGGGTAGTGGGTGCTGAAACAGTTGAATGTTGTTTGCCTTACCTGATGACGACTATCTGTCGTTGCTTGTGTGGTGTTGTCCTTTTGCTGCTTGGGGGGTTGACTGTGCTATTAGGGTTTCAAACCCTATTGTAACTTCACATTTCCCTACTTTAGTGGCATTAACTAGAACCTTAACTGGTGGAGTAATGCATTTTTTTGGAAAGAATTTCCTTTCTTTTTGAGATAGTGGAATTGTACCCTCATGCATGCAGGTCCCTTCATGACCTGTGTGAAAAGATACAGATATGTAGGGGCCTCTGGGTCCAGCACCGAGGGAAGAGTCCAACTGTGTGGGAAGTTGAGAGCCCTCTGAGTTCTGTACTTCTATGTGGCAACAGATGTCAGGGATTTGAGGCACTGTCTGGTGGGCTGTGTAGGTGCATGGCCCTCTGGGTCCTGTGCTTCCTTGTGGCTACAGATACAGACATATGGGGAAAAGAGTTCATCTGACTGCCAACGTGTGGGAACTCCTGGCAGTCACAGGTGCAGAGATTTAGGGCCCTATGCTAACAGAATATTTCTCTTCACTGTATGGTGTTTGGGCCCATGCAGAAACCCTGTACCTTCCCCTCCCAGGCTGGGGAGATGGCGCCACATGGTATCGCCAACCCCCCAGCCTCATCCCATCCAGCTGAGTCACTGAGCTCAACTTCAAACTCAGACCTCTGGCATGAGATCACAGAGCACTACCCTCTGGGATAAAGGCTGGCACTATACCCAATGTTTCTTGATAATTATATATATACATTTTGAAAATTTTACCCCAAATTTTCAAAATAGTTGTTTTATGACTCACCCTTGTAAACATGACATGTGGTATTTGGAACAGTGGCCAAAATGTTACTTCACACCACCAGTTTGAAAACATATCTTGTCCAGGATTTGAAAAATTACACCTGTCATGTTTGTGAGGTAGTGTGAAAAAAATGGCTATGTTGAAAGTTTGGAGTCAAAATATTAAAAGTTAGCAAAGTTGTTAGTAAACATTGAAATATTGCAATTTTACCTCATAACTTGGTCATTTTATCATATTTTTACCCCAAATTTTGAACATAGTGTTCTTATGACTCCATGTTATGAGCCCAGTAGGTGAAAATGTTCAAATCCTGCCCGACACTTGATTTTGTGGGGAGACTGCAAAATCTTCTTTCAGCCTAGATTTGAAAAAAATTCACGTCTTGTTTATGAGGTGGGGTCCCAAAAAGACCATGTTGAAAGTTTGGTTGTAAAATACAGTATTGAAAATTAGCAAGGTTTTGAGTGAACTTTGAAATAGTTCAACGCTCACGCATAACTTGGTAATTTTATCGTATTTTTCCACAAAATTTTCCACATTATCTTCTTAAGAACCCACCTAATGAACCCTGTAGATGACATTTTTCAGATCATGTCTGAGGGTGGTTTCGCAGAGAACTGTCGGCATAGTCATATTATTACCCCACCTGATGTAGTCTGTACAGAAAATTTTCGAATCCCTGTCAAAACGTAATTCTGTGCAACATCAACCCCATTCCACACCACAGGTGAATAAATACATCTCATAGAATCATAGAAGACTGTAGGCAGAAGAGGACACAGTTATCCATCGAGTCTGCCCCACTACTTCCCCCGCCCTACTCCTCCCCCATCCAAATACACCTCTCACTGCTCTCTGGCCAATCTTTTATATCTGTCCCATGCTGTCTTGAATCCTGCAACAGTTTCCGCTCCCACCACCTGCTCCGGTAGACTGTTCCAGGGGTCCACCATCCTTTTGGTGAAATAATGCACTTGTGTACTGCCCCTGAATCTTTCCCCCTCTAACCTCAGACCATGACCACTTGTTCTATCACTTTTTTCCTTTTCAATAGGCTCCCTTCTCCCACCTTATTTATCCGTTTCACATACTTGAATGTTTCTAGTGCTCCCCCCCTTCCTCCTAGTCTCCATCTAGTATAGGTCCAGTTCCTTCAGCCTCTCTTCATAGGGCATCCAATGCATGCCCTGCACCATCTTTGTTGCCCTTCTCTGGGCCCTTTCTATCCCCTCAGTATCCTTCCTCAGGTGGGGCCTCCAGAACTGTACCCCATACTCCAGGTGAAGCCTCACCATGGACTTATAGAGAGGCATCAGTACCGCCTCCTTCCTGCTTGTTATACCCCTCCCAATGCATGCCAGTATTCCATTTGCCCTGCCCACTGCCCTGCTGCATTGATTCCCTACCTTGAGGTTATCTGAAATTATTAACCGCTAGATCCCTCTCCTGCCTGTCACCTGTATTTCCTCCTCTCCTAGAATGCAGCTGGCTTGTGGGTTAGTATGCCCCATGTGTATTACAGTGCATTTCTTTGCATTAAACTAAAGCTGCCATGCTTCTTATCACCCCTCCAGCCTCTTTAGGTCCCTCCTCATTACCTCCACCCCGGCCGTGGTGTCCACCCTGTTGCAGAGCTTGGTATCATCTACAAACAGGCACACCTTCCCTTCCAGTCCCTCCCCTATCTGTGTGTGTGTGTGTCTGTGTGTATATATATATAAAATGTATGTGTGTGTGTGTGTGTGTGTGTGTGTGTATGTATGTATGTGTATATATATATATATGTATTTAGTATATATATATATTAAAAAGTATGGGCCCTAGCACTGACCCTTGGGGCACCCCACTCATCACCCTTTCCTCCCTGGAGTGCATTCCATTTAACACTACCCTCTGGCTCCCGTCCAGCAGCCAGTTTTCTACCCGCCTCTTTATTTTTGGTCCCATATATAAATGATCTCCCCAAACATTGTTCTACTGATACAAGCAATTTTTTTTATGCACATGACACTATTATGTACACACAAAAACAGGATCCAAATTTGGCTATATACACACTACTGCAAAATGATTTCCTTACTGTACAGAGCGCATTATTGGATTTAAGTCATCCACTAAATGACAAGAAGACTCAGTGGATATTATTTGAAAAAAAGAAATAATAAAGATGACACAAAACAAGTAATAAGAGCTACTTCTGGAGTCAGTATTAGCAGGGTCTACCATTATAAATACCTGGGTTTGACCCTGGATAGTAATCTAACTTTTGAGCTGCACATAAGAAACATATTCAAAAAACTTAAACAGTTATTAGGGTGCTTCTACAGGAACCAAACTCTGTTTAGTTTTCCATTAAGAAAATTATTGGTGGACTCGCATATTACATTGGAGTAATCCAAACTATTCTGTACCCTGGAAAGTATTTGGAATTAGCCCTTAATCAAATACAAGACGTAATTAAAGTTTGCTATTCTACAGATACCCAGCTCCTGAAAAGAAACAAACTGTACAAGGGGGCAAGATCTAGTTGATTAGTTTGGGATAGGCTTACGGCTTCTCCTAATATGGCACAGATTGGCTATTACTTACGAACATTGGGGGTAGAGCTACATAATCACTCACCACAAGTGAAACAGGTTATAAATAAATGGCATAATATAGGTCTCTCCTTTATCTTCCAGTTAGTTGATACACAGGGAATAGTCCCTTTTACTACCTTACAGGAGAAATATGCTCTCCAATATGGGGATTTTGCTGTGTACTTACAGGTCAGAGAAACATTGCTTCAGTAGCCACCTAGAAACATAGAAACATAGAATTTGATGGCAGATAAGGACCGCTTGGCCCACCCAGTCTGCCCATTTCCCTACATAATGGATAAGCTGCAGATCCTAGTTAACCAGCAGCCTACTTCTTTCTACCCCCAACCCCTAGAGAGGCATTCCCTTCCTAATCCTCTTCCTTTCTTACTGAATATTTTTTTAACAATCTTAGGAGGTCAGGTTTGGTCTCATATTATAGGCCTGATATACAAAGGTCTACAGGAGATTTCTAGAGAATCGACTACTGGGATTTTGGGGGCATGTAATAAAGAATTGGAAATTCCCGTCTCAGAAGAAGACTGGTTGAAATTTATTAAGCCTTCCATGGGTATTTCAGAGTCCCCATATCAGAGGGAGTTTGCTGGAAGGTGAGAAACAGATTTTTCATCACCCCTGCTAAACTTGCAAAATTTTCAGACTCCTTTCAGGGTCAATGTTGGAGGGAGTGTGGTCCTGCAGGAAATTGACACAATATTGGACAGAGGTGGGGGAAGCATTAGTGGAGTTGGTGGGTGAAGAAGCAATACTAACACTTGAACTGGTGCTTCTCTCTGTCCCTCCGGAGGGGGTACACATCTCAAAGGGTTCTCTTCTGGTCACTTACTTACTGGCAGCTAAGAAGGGAATTACCCGCCTGCGGGGTAAAACATCTCCCCCAACAATCCTAGAGTGACACAGAATCATGGGGGAATTGTATACCATGGAGAGGCTGATTGCCAGGGGTGGGAACAGAGAGGGGCCTTTTGAGCTCAGATGGCGTAAATGGGTGCTATACATATCTCAACATGACCCTGACTTTGTGCCCTAATGATTTCCCTAAAAACGCAAACATTCTGGAGGGATTTAAGAATAGGTGGAACTGGGATGGGTATGATGCTAATATATTTTTCTGGAAAATTTAGGATAAAACTTATCTCCTTAGTTTTATTTGTCAAGGTAGCTGACATCGGTGTTCTCCTTTGTTTGCTATTAATTCAGAGCATTAATTTTAACAATTATGATGTACTGAGCCTGCTCTTAAGTTGTATTCTAGAATTTTTACTGGAAAATGATATTAATGAAGCCTGTCTCACCTTTACTGTATATGTATTCCTTGTTTATAAAGAAAACAATAAAAAATTAGTTTAAAAAAAAGAAAATTATTGGTTACATCATTGTTCTTACCAGTTCTAGAGTATGGTGATTTCATTTATAACAATACAACTAGCACATTATTAGGTACACTACGCTATACAGGAGGCAGTATAGCGTAGTGATTAAGGGCACTAAGCTGCAACTCTGAAGACCTGGGTTTGAATCCCATCAGGCCCCACTTGCATACTGTGTGACCCTGAGCAAGTTACTTAACTTCCTTGTGCTCCTAGGTCACACCTGGAAACAAGCTTCAGCTTAGCGTGCCTTTTCTGGTTAAACAAATTACCCTTTACATTAGAGCCGTTGTACAACAGTGCATTGAGGTTCATTACAAAATTACCTTATAAGACCTGTAGATGCACTCTGTACAGTGAGGTAGGCTGGACCTCTTTAGCTGACCACAAGGATTCACACTGGTATATGTTTGTATACAAGTTTATTCTATGAACTTTACCTTCATTTTTATTAAACAAACTACAGACTAAAAACTTCTCAAAAAACACATTGCGATCCACTACTCGGTATTCTTTTCAAATCCCAAGAAGTAAATCAAAATGTGGGGAAAGGATGCTAGTGATAGCAGTGCCACGTACCTGGGAGTTAATGCAAAGAAGAAGAATGGATATGCTTGTGTTACCGACATTGACACATATCAGAGCCTCCTTAGGAAGCTTATTCTACAAACATTGTAACTGTTTTGGATAAAGGTTCTGTTAATATCTTCATGAGCTTAAGTGATTTTATATAGCGTATATTGTTATAATAACAAGGAGGCAGTATAGCACAGTGGTTTAAAGGCTCTGAGTTGCAGACCTGGAGACCTGGGTTTGAATCCCACAGCCCCCACTTGCATAATGTGTAACCCTGAGCAAGTCACTTAACTTCCTTGTGCTCCCAGGCTGTCAAACTTTCAACTTAGTGCATCTCTCCTGGTTAAAAAAAAAAAGTAACTGTATGTTTTGTAATATTGCCTTGTTGTTTATTTGTCTATGTACAGACTCAATTGTAAACAAGAATACCTTTCTTAATTTGCCATCCAATAAGAATGGAATGGAATATTTATAACATAAGAAAATAATGGAAATAGAACTGATAAAATAATCAACTGTGGAGACATCAGAATTATAACAACTAAAGAAGTATATGAGAGACTACAGCAATTAAAAGTCAGCAAGTCACCAGAACCTGAAGGGTTACATCCCAGATTCCTTAAAGAAGTGGTGGAGGAAATCATTGGTCTGATCAGTATTTTATTCAACAAGTTTCTGCAGGCAGGCAAGACACTGCGGGAATGGAGGACTGCAAATGTGATCCCTATACATAAGAAGGGAGATAGAAATGAAGTAAGAAACTATCGCTCGATCAGTCTGACTTCTGTGATTGGCAAGATCATGGAAGGTATTGTGCAAGACATAATACATCACATGGACGAAAATGGGCAAACTGATATTTCACAACATGGATTCAGCCAGAGAAAATCATGTTTAATGAACCTAATGCAATTTTTCAAACCTGTAAGTGCAGCACTAGATAGCAGGCTTCCAGTTGAAATAGTATTCTTGGACTACTCAAAGGCGTTTGACTCCGTATCATATATGAAAATAATTGAACAATTAGTGAAAAGTGACTTTCATCCCAAAATAATATCACGGATAGAGTCCTGGTTAGACAACTGGTTACAAAGAGTCTGCATAAGAGGATATCAGTCTGGCTGGAAGAGGGTGACAAGTGATGTTCTGCAGGGGTCCGTATTGGGACTGCTGCTTTTTTTTTATATCTTGATAGCTTCAATGCATACATCAAACAAGCATTTGTCAATGCCGAATGTTTGCTTGCTGGCATTGGCAGTGGTAATGTAGAAGTTACAGAGCTGCGTAATAGGAATGGCAGTGAAGTACTGAACTGAAGCCAACCCCACCACCACCCTGCAGAGAGTGACAGGCATTGGGGTGTGCATTTGGGTCATCAGGCATAACGGCCTCGCCATTTCACCACACCCCACCCTGCAGACACTGACAAGTGTCACGGTGTTCCTTGGGGTCTTTGGCCCTTATGCGCACCCCATTTCATTAGGAAATGCGGTGAGATGGGTGCGATATAGGAGAATGGGGTGAACTTTGGGGCTGAAGAGTCCAAGGCATACCTCGATGCCTCTCACTGGCTGCAGGGTGTGGAATGGTATGAGCATCACAGGCAAGAATCCCAAGTCACACCCCTGATGCCTGTCATTCTCTACAGGGTTGGGCGTTATGGTTGGAAACCCTAATACCTCAGGCATTCGTTGGTATTTTCACTCCAAATTTTCAACATGTTTTTTTTGTGACCCCACCTCATGAACAGGGGGAATATCAGTTTGTTAGCCGAAAGCTGCTTATGCACAGCAGTACGGCATTTAGCACCACAGGTGCAAAAACATTCCGAACAGGATGTAAAAATGACAGCTGTACTTGTAATGGGGAGGTGTAAAAATGGCAATGTTGCAAATCTGCAGTAAAAATATTTAAAAAAATGGTGAAGTCATGAGCGTACATAGAAACTGTGCAACGCACACCCGTAATATAATTAGGTTGGGGATATTTTACAGCAGATTGTCAACTCAGGCATTTTGGTGCCTCCGATCATGAACAGTGTCACTGTGATTTTCTTTATCTGTGCCGAACAATGATTTCCCACAGCGACCATGCATCTCAGCGCTGAAAGTGTGAAAACACACTTCAGCCATGTTGTGAAAAATGACAGCTGTACTGTTCATAAGGAAGTGTGAAAAAATGCCACTGGTGAAAATCTGGACTGAAAATATTACAAAGTCATGAACTTAAGAAGTGCGTGGAAAACTGTGCATTGCTCACTCATAACACAGTCATTTTATGGACTTTTGTCACAAATTTTCAACATAGCCATTTTAAGACCTCTGCTTATGAACAGTGTAACTGTGATTTTCTTAATCTGTCCTAAACATTGCTTTCAAGACACCAACAGCACATTGTGCGCCACATGTGCGAAAACACATTTTGGCGATATATGAAAATGGCAGCTATACTGTTCATAAGGGAAGTGTAAAAATGGCAATGTTGAAAATCTGGAGTGAAAATATTAATTTAGAAACTTACGACATGCATAGGCACTGCGTAACGCACGCCAGAAACAGTCATTTTAGGAATTTTTCACCAAATTTCAACATAGCCATTTTAAGACCTCTGCTCATGAACAGTGTCACTGTGATTTTCTTAATGTCCCATACATTGATTTTGCACATACTGCGCCATTGTGCACACATATGGGTGGAAACACATTTTGGGCAAGATGTAAAATGACAGCTATACTGCTCATAAGGAGGTGTGGTAAAATGGCAATGTTGAAAATCTGGAGTGAAAATATTGAAAATTCACGAACTTACGAGTAGTGAGAACTGCACAATGCACCCTCAGAAACAGTCATTTTAGGAATCTTTTCACCAAATTTTCAACATAGCCATTTTAAGACATTTGCTCATGAACAATGTCACTGTGACTTTCTTAATTTGTCCCGTACATTGATTTCGCACACCGACTGTGCCATTGTGCTACATGGGCGGAAACACGTTTTGGGTGAGATGTAAAAATGACAGCTATACTACTCATAAGAAGGTGTGGTAAAATGGCAATGTTGGAAATCTGGAGTGAAAATATTGAAAATTCGTGAACTTACGAGCGTGCATAGGAGCTGTGCAACGCACGCTCGTAAAACAGTCATTTTTAGGAATTTTTTCACCAAATATTCAACATAGCCATTTTAACACCTGAGCTCATGAACAGTGTCACTGTGATTTTCTTAATTTGTCCTGTACATTGATCTCGCACACCGACTGCGCCATCATGTGCTACATGGAAAGAAACACGTTTTGGGTGACATGTGAAAAATGACAGCTATGCTGCTCATAAGAAGGTGTGATAAAATGGCAATGTTGGAAATCTGGAGTGAAAATATTGAAAATTCGCGACCTTACGAGTGTGCGTAGGAACTGCGCAATGCACCCTCGTAAAACAGCGTCATTTTTAGGAATTTTTTCACCAAATTAACATAGCCATTTTAAGACCTCTGCTCATGAACACTGTCACCTAATTTTCTTAATTTGTCCTGTACATTGATTTCACACACCGACTGCGCCATTCTGCGCTACATGGGTGGAAACACATTTTGGGTGAGATGTGAAAAATGACAGCTGTACTACTCATAAGATGGTGTGGTAAAATGGCAATGTTGAAGATCTGGAGTGAAAATATTGAAATTTCTGAACTTACGAGCTGCATAGGAACTGCGCAATGCACTTTCAGAAACAGTCATTTTTATTTTGACACTGGTTTTCAACATGGGTTTTTGGGACCCCTCTCGCGAATGATGTCACTGTCATGGTGGTATCCAGGCCCAAAGGGTGAGTTCGCAGTCACTGCGCGAAATCACCCTTCGGCCCGAATAACGCCATGACAGTGACATAATTCGGAGAAGGGGTCCCAAAACCCCATGTTAAAATTTTGCAAAATTCCAAAATGCGCAGATATGCAATAAAGTTGAAACCCCCACGTAACCCATTATACAGCTATCGCATTTCCTAGTTCCGTGTCGGCTTTGAAGAGTGCAGATCGGTTCCCGTCCACCAAGATCGTCACGCCGGAGTCCGGAGGCATGGGGTGTGGGTGTGGGGAGGCTGGGTGCGCAGTGGGTGGGTGCGGGTTGTGGGAGGGGGTTGGGAGACGCACAAGGGACAGTTTTATTTTACACGCCTAAAAACAAAAAAGACATCATTGGACATTTGCCATGCTGGGGTGGGCTCCCAGTGTGGCACAAGGACTTGGGAGGAGTTTCAGCCGACGGGGATTGGGCATCCCGTCGGCAAAATAAAAAATCCTGGCACCGTTTGCCACGCGTGGGGTGGGCCTCAGCGTGCGCTGCAGACTGGGAGGTGTTCAGCCGACGGGATTGCACCGCCGCCAAAGCGATTCAGGTGCTTGCCACGCTGGGTGGGCTCCCAGCGTGGCACCTACAACTGGGGGTGGGGACGCAGTCAGCCGATCGGGATTGGGCACCCCGTCGGGCCATACAGTACGGGGCCGCACGCCTGTTCTGTGCGTGGGGGAGCTGCGTGTGAGCAGCCGGAGATCTTATCGGTGCTCACCAAGCGTAAGCTCCCCTTTCAACTGAGCACTGCATTTTGGAGCATGTCATAGACAGCTCCAAAATGCATTGGCTTACAGGGGCCCCGCCTGCCAGCCCACTGACTGAATTGGAGGAGGAGGTGACACACCTCCGAAATCTCCGATGAAGGCACTATGTTTCTTGCACATGCGTGCAAGCAAACATAAAAATGCATGGATCTGTAAATACACCGATGACTCTAAAATAGGTAGTATCATTATCAACAAGGAAGCTGCTTTGGGACTACAACAGGAAATAGACAAATTAGAAAAGTGGGCTATGGATCATGGTCTGGAATATAATGTTGAAAAATGCAAGGTAATGCACTTGAGGCATATTATAATATGGTTATAAAAAATCCAGTAATCTGACTGGCTGAGGAGTTCGGAACCCAGTGCTAATATTCCATGACTACAGCACTGGAAGAAGATCCAGTAGCCTCTTCACAATAAAATCAATACTACCAGCCATTCCTGACTGCCATCACACATGTGTCTGTCACCTATACTCACTAAAAACATTCAACTAGGCCCTAAAAATAAAATGGTCCTAAATTAATAAACATAAGAATTAAATATTCTGTGCCCTCATAATACTTTTGTTACACACAACATACATAACTTAAAAAACGAAGTACTACAGTACTTAGAAATGTTATTTACGGTGTTTCTTAGCTGATCATAAAAGATCCCCCTCCTATCCTCACCTGCTTACTAGAGAAATCTGTGTTATTTAAGCTGTTACAGATAAAACAAAAGCCCTGGTTCCATCTGAGGCCTTTGATTGTGTGCTAGTGGGAGTAAACATTCTGCCAGCAGAACTGGGCAGAGGTTTGAATTCTTGCATTCTGTCTGTAGTAAACATTCCATCTCTTGAATGTTGGCAAGACAGAAAAGAAAAAATTACTTACCTTAGTAATGTTGTTTCTTCTAATGGAGTCTTGCTATATTATGACAATTGCAGTGAGCCCCCATCTTCGAACTGCTCCGGAGGTGAAATAGTTAACTTTCCATGCAGGCATAGAACTCAGAGCGCGAGCTCGGTTGAAAACTCTGTCTGTTGTTCTTCAAACGCAAACTGTCAGATCTTTACGAGCTAAAACTCACTAAGGCTCTGTGTGGAACCTGTAAACCTACACTAACCAACTGGCTACTAACATAAACACTCATTTTTTGGCCTCAAACAAAGACTCAAGTCAGGAGACCCAAAAATGCAAAAACACAACACCAATTCACCCAAAAAGGAGGGTGAAAAACAACAAGGTGGGCATCAAAAAAAAAGTGCCAACACTGTACTGCCTACCTACATCCCAAAACAGAGGTTCTGAGAGGGGCAGGCAGGGAGGGAGGTCATAATATAGCAAGACTCCATTAGGAGAAACAACATTACTAAGGTGAGTAATTTTTTCTTCAAACAACATTAAGTCTTGCTATATTATGACAATTGTAGACTACACAGCAGTACCTCCATGAAGGAGGGACAGAACCTACTTAGGGAATAGGCTCTGAAGCACGGCTAGTTAAACCGAGCATCACTCCTAGCCTGGATGTCCAGGGAGTAGTGCTTGGTAAAGTGTGAATTGTTTTCCAGGTAGCTGCTTGACATATTTCTAGAATAGGAATGTCTCTGGCAGCAGCCAGAGAAGCAGCTGTACCTCTGGTAGAGTGAGCCCTCAGGCCTGAGGGGGAACTTACCCAACTTCGTAGCAGAATTGGATACAAGAGACAATCCACCTGGCAATGGATCTTTTAGTGGCTGGCTTCCCTTACCAACTTCGCCATAAGTGAGGAACAGTTGAGGAGTCAAACCTATGACCCTTGGTATGCTCTATGTAGTAACTAAGGGCCTCTCTTCACATCTAGGTTGTGCAGCCTCCCTCTCACCGGAGGAGGAGTGGTCAGTGAAGTACACTGGAAGAGAAATAGATTGATTAAGGTGGAAATCTGAAACCACCTTAGGTAGGAACTTTCTGTTAGTCCGGAGGACCACCTTATCTCTGTGAAAGGAGATAAACTCCTGCTCCACTGACAACGCTTGTAATTAACTTATGCGTCTGGCAGAGGTGATGGCTACCAGAAACACAGTTTTCCAAGTCAAGTACTTGAGCTCAGCTGAAGACAAGGGCTCGAAAGGGGGTTGCATAAGCTGAGCAATGCAAACATTAAGATCCCAGGCAGGGGCAGGATCCCTGAATGGCGGGTTGGTGTGAAGCAACCCCTTAAAAAACTTGGAAAATACAGGATGAGCTGAAAGAGAAGAGGATTTACCTGCTGAAATAAAAGCAGACACAGCTGCCAAGTGCACCTTCAGGGTAGCTGGTCTCAGCCCCAAAGAATTCAGATGGACCATAATCCAGGACTGTGGGTAGATCAGCAGAGTCTGGGGAAATATCGTTTCCGAGCACCATATGGAAACCTTTTCCATTTGGAATTGTAAGTAGCCCTGGTGGAAGGCTCCTTGAGGCCTTCAATATATCCATTACACCTGGGAAAGTGTAAATCAGCAAACTCTAACTCTTCAAGAACCAAGCCTTGAGATTGAGAGATTTGAGATTCGGATACCAAACCCATCCCTGGGCGCAGGTTAACAGATTGTGATTCCTGGGAAGGCACAGGGGAGGATGGACTGCTAAGGACAGTAGGAGTGGATACCAGGGTTGTCTGGCCCAATCTGGAGCTATCAGAATGACTTTGCAGGATTGGGATCTGATTTTGACTGGCACTTTGAACAGGAGAGGAAAGGGAGGGAAGGCATAGAGGAACTTCCCTTCCCAACTGAGGGCTAAGGCATCCAGGGGGAGTGAGCCCAACACTGGAGGCCTGCAGCAAAAAAGAGGAAGTTGGTGATTGTCTGGGGCTGCAAACAGATCTATCTGCGGGGTGCCCCATCTGGCAAATACTACTCCCAAGACCAGGGGATCCAGTGACCATTCGTGATGGCCCTGGGAAATCCTGCTGAGAGCATCTGCCAGGACATTGTCCTTGCCTGGGAGGTGGACTGCCGTAAGGGTGTTCAGGGAGTAAGCCAGAGACCACAACTTCATTGCTTCGGTGCACAAGGCCGTAGACCGAGTGCCCCCTTGCTTGTTGATGTACCACATTGTAGTGGTGTTGTCTGTTCTGACCTGTATAATCTTGTTCTGAACAGATTTGGAAAAAGTTTGAAGTGCTAGAAAAACTGCTCTGAGCTCCAACAGGTTGATGTGGAGCAGAGATTCCTGGGGAGACCACAGACCCTGGGTGGTGAGGTCGCCCATGTGAGCTCCCCAGCCCAAGAGGGATGCATCTGTAGTAAGGATTAAAGAGTGAGACTGAGTGACAAAAGGAACCCCTTGTCTCAGGTTGCTCTGATCCTGCCACCACTGTAGGGCTTGGATCAGGGTTCGAGTAACTGGGATCAACTTGGTAAGAGAATCCTTTCTTTGAGACCAAAAAGCTCTCAAATGGAACTGGATGTCCCTCATCTGAAATCTTGCTCGCTGCACAACTGCTGTGGAAGCAGCCATGTGTCCCAGGAGCTGCAGAAAATGCCTTGCTGGCCGGGAGACCTGCAGGGTGAATGAGGAGGCCAGGGAGACCAGGGTCTTTGCCCTGTCCAGGAGAAGGAAGGCCCTGGCTTCCTGTGTGTTCAGTTCTGTGCCTATGAAGGTAAGAAGCTGGGCAGGCTCTAGAACTGACTTTGAGAGATTCAGAAGGAAACCTAGAGAGGTAAGCAGTTGCTGCGTTATCTGAAGATGTAAATTGACCTGGTCTGGGGACTGGCCTACTATGAGCCAATCGTCCAGGTAAGGAAAGATGGCAATCTTTTGCCTTCTTAGGTAGGCAACTGCTACAGCCAGGCATTTGGTGAATACCCTTGGAGCAGAAGTGAGGCCGAAGGGCATTGCTCTGAACTGGTAGTGGCCTGAGGGCAGCTTGTACCTGAGGTACTTTCGATGGGAGCTTCTGATGGGAATATGGAAGTAGGCATCCTTGAGGTCCAGGGAAGCTAGCCAGTCCCCTGGCCTTAGAGAAGGTAGGATAATTCCCAGAGTCACCATTTTGAACTTTGGCTTTAAAAGGTGCTTGTTTAAGTATCTGAGATCCAGGATGGGTTGCCATTCTCCTGTCTTTTTTGGGGTAAGGAAGTACCTGGAGTACAAACCTTTGCCCTGGTGTAGGGGAGGAACTCTTTCCACGGCTCTGAGAGCCAGGAGGGTAGAGACCTGTGCCTCTAGGGTGAGTGCCTCTGATGGAGTTGCAGGCGGAAAAGATCTGGTTCTCAGCTTTGGAAATTTTTTGAAGCTGAGAACCAGTCCCTGGCTTACTACTTCCAGGACCCACTTGTCTGATGTTAGAGACTCCCAGTCCTGGAAAAAGTAAGCCAGCCTGCCCCCTACAGGTAGAGAAGAATCGGCCCTGGCGATCCCATCAGGGTGCCTGCTTGGCAGGGGCTTTGGGCTGAGGGGTGGAAGCAGGCCTGCTTGTACCCCGTCTGCCTCTCCCTCTAAAGAACCCCCTCTGAGCATAGGCGGAGGAGGAGGAAGCTTGGGTTTGGTTAAAAGGCCTATGAAAAGGCCTGCCCCTACCTCTAGGAAGCTGCTTTTGAGGTGTGGCCTGCCTTTCCTTGGCCTGTACACTCCTATAGGTGGTCCTATATTCATCCTTTTTCTTCATGTAATTCTCTGTTTGCTCCCCAAACAGAGAATTGCCCACAACAGGAAAATCCATGGCCTTAGACTGGGTATCCTGAGACAGGGTAGTACATCTGAGCCAAGCCATCCTGCGAAGTGCCACAGATGTAGCCATGACTCTTGATGAAACATCATTAGAGTCCACTGCAGCATGAAAGTGCACCTTGGATTCCTCAATACCATCCATAGCCACCTGTTCCAGCTCCCTGGCAAGCTGGTCAGGGACTTGTTTTGCTAGGGCCAGCACAGTATCCCATCTGGATTTCTGGTACCTAGCAGCATAAGCCATATAATTTGCCTGTCTGAGTCCCAAAGATGCTGCCATGTACTGTTTCTTTGCCATAACATCAATCTTCCTGGAGTCCTTCTCAGGGGGGTGTGAAGCTAGGGGAATATTAGCCTTGTCACAGGCTGCAGCCTGCACTACCCC
The DNA here is from genome assembly GCA_016271365.2 of Neoceratodus forsteri. Taxonomy (NCBI): domain Eukaryota; kingdom Metazoa; phylum Chordata; order Ceratodontiformes; family Ceratodontidae; genus Neoceratodus; species Neoceratodus forsteri. Next base: position 1,318,456,962 of record CM057454.1, read on the forward strand.
CACATGGCTGCATTGTTGAGTGAGGAAATCAGTATCGGAGCCTGATAAGGTATACCTCTTGTCCATCCTTTTATCCACAGGAGGTATAGTGTGAGGAGTTTTAAAACATTTAGAGTCTGTTTCCGAAAAGATTTATGCAAAGGAATAGACAGTCTCCTAGACTCTGGAATATCCATCATTTCTACATAGTCCAGCTCCTCTTGGTCATCAACAGCTTCCTCAACAGGGAGCTGGAGAGTTTCAGCAACTTTTTATAAAACATGAAATGAGAAGGGACTCAGAAAGCCTTGGAGGAGAAACCCTAAGGGTCTATCTGGAGAGATGTCCGTTAAATGGGCACATCCAGATCTTCAAAACCATATTCACTCTCTTCATATTCTCTTCCCCTCCTCCGGTTCATAAAAATCCTCAAAATCATAATCTTGAACGTGGAACTGGTCGAACCAACACCTCCTGATGGTGTCGGTTCGGTCGGAACCAGGGAGGAGACTGACAATTTGAATTGCTTTAGCTATTTCTTCAGCAGTTGGGGAGAGAACTTTGGCTCTCACGCTAGCTGACTTTCTAGTCCTTTTGCTGGAACCGGCTCTCAGAACTGGCTCTTCGTTGCCCAAGAAGTATGCCCTGGTCAGAGGGCACCCTCTGGTTCAGTTGGTATCGAACCGGCTGGCCATCCGGGTCAGCGGACTTTTTGGCCTCCCTTTCCCTGAGCCTACCAACTCTCTTATCTATGGTGGCAGCAGGGAAATTCTGACAAATTTGGCAGTCTGAATTGAGGTGGTCAAACCCCAGACAATAGACACATGTGGTGTGTGGGTCAGCCTTAGCAAAAGCTTCCCCACAAACACTACAGTGCTGAAACCCAGTGGGTCCGGTTTTTCTTTTGGATTTCACTAGTAGATTTAAAGACAACCTGATTGGTTCAAACCAGACCGATAATGAATTACAAGTTCCACACAGAAAAACTAAATGTAAAACCTATCTATTACTTACATTACCACAGACAGAGCTTGAACCGACTGGTTGCGGTTTAATTTCGGCTGAAAACCAACAAAATAATACTTTTAAACTGACAAAATGAACCGAGCAGAAGGAGAAATCCCCGGAGCCACTGTTCAGTGAGGCGGAGTAAAGAATCTGACAGTTTGCATTTGAAGAACAGACAGAGTTTTCAGCCGAGCTCGCGCTCTAAGTTCCATGCAGGCATGGAAAGTTAACTATTTCACCTCCGGAGCAGTTCGAAGATGGGGACTCACTGCAATTGTCATAATATAGCAAGACTTCATGTTGTTTGAATAAACAAGACAGAGAAAAGGGAGGCAATATTATAAAGAAGAAGAAAGAAAGGTGAGGGAATGGGTAAAAGGGGTGGGTTGGGTTGGGGAAACTAGAGGGTTTAAATGGTAATTAAAAATACATGAATTTCACTGTACATAATATTTAAACCTTAGATGGCATGTCTGTGCTGGGATGCGCTGGGACTGTTTTAAAAGTTATAAATTGTTTCTTTTGATCTGGTGCATTTCTTGACCTCCCAAAAAAAAAAGTCATGTCTTTTTATATTTAATTAGATTTTTTTTTTCTGTTAGGACAGTCTTCATTCCTGTTAAAAAAAAAAAAAAAAAAACACGGAATCACAGAAAATAACCATATAGAAGCCTCTGCCACAGCACAATTGATCTCCATAGGGACCCTTAATGGGACTGTCAAGATTAATGTGTTCAATTCTGCAAAGTGAAAAATTAGATAAAAGCAGGAGTGTAAAAATATTGCCAAGCTCAAAGTAATAAAATCGGCTATAAAAAAGACAGTGCAAGCAATATGGCGGGATGCAGTAAGGCTCTTGAAGGGACTATTTTATCTCTTTTATTTCTAAATGAATTATAGTAAAGTTATATCTTCTGATGTGTTTAAGTTTATTGCTTAATCATTAAAGTCTTATCTGATGTTTTACAGCCATATTATAATCACAATCAGGCACTCCAGGGTGTGTGTCGTCCCTGAATGACATCACACCTAGGGTGGCAGAAGCCCTCGGCCTGCAGCCACATGCTTCAACCCTCCCTAGGTGTAACGTTATTCAGTGATGAAACATGCCCTGTTATGCCTTATTGCTTAAATAACATCTTGGCCAAATACACACTTGAGGATAAACTACTAACAACAACAGATATAGAGGGATCTAGGTGTCTATATCAATAATAAGCTCTCATTTGACCATCATATTAAAGAAATAGTGAAGTGCCATAGGCTTGTTGGATTATGAGAAATGTAAGGAGTAGGAATAGGGAGGTGATTATTCCGTTGTATACAACACTGGTGAGACCTTACTTAGAGTACTGTGCACCCTTCATAGCAATACAAAACCTTGGAAATGTGAAACAAATTGAATGGGTACAGAGAAGATTAACTAACAAAATCAAAACAATTAAGAACAAATCGTATAGGGAAAGGCTACAAACACTGGGGCTCTATTTCTTACAGTACAGAAAACTAAGAGGCAAGGCAAGGCAATTTTATTTATAGGGCGCCCAATCCTGGAGGCTCTGGGCACCGAACATAAACAAAGACATACAGCAGGGGGTTAAAACATAATAAAACCTCAATAAAACATAACAAGGTTAAAATTCAGTAAAACAGAGGCTTCCAGAATTCAAACTTCATGGGACTGGCCAAAACTATAAATTGATGTCAACAGTCAAAGGCCAGGTTGAAGAGGTGGGCCTTTAGCCTCACCGTGAGGAGATCTAGGCTATGTATATAAGGCATATAACAACAAATAGATCCGGATAGCAGCAGGACTATGTAAAAATGAGGCAGGAAGAAAAACAGTCACATGATAAACAACTGAGAGGTGAAACTGTGCGTGCAAATAAAAGAGGGGATTGGTACATTAAAGAATTGGGAGTGGCTGGAATGCGCTGCCAGTAGCAGTCATAAACAGTACTACCATGGAACAATTTAAAAGAGAACTAGAAAAAATGACGCAATTCCGCTGATCTGTCACAAGACATCAAGGCCAATGCCAACCGACTTGAACAACAACTCTGAAACTATGAAAACTAAATAATGGGAAATTTTGAAATGTAATACCTGTTGAATAGATTAATATTTTTTCACCAAACCTTCAAAAGGCACATCTGTGACCTAAACCCCATGTGTCGTAAAAATTTCAGACCAAATCCCCAAGCCATTTCTGAGAAACGCGGTGCCACAGAATTTGACAAAATATGGTAATTTTCAAGTTTTTTGACAATCCATATCTCCGCATCTGAATATCCGACCAGAACAAAACTTGAGACATCCAGAGATCGTTGGACCCCAATGATGCATGCATGTGTCATGCAAATCGGTGGAATGGTTGCAAAGTTATTAAAGTGCTAAATTTTGGGTTTAAAATAGAAGTGGCCATTGAATCCTAACTATAGGGGCATGACTGCTACCCTATTAAATAAAATTTATATATATATATATATATATATATATATTTATTTTATTTAGTTTTTGTTTACCGGGTAAGTGCACTAGCCATAGCAATGACTATTTGCAGGCATGGCCTGGGAGGGTGTAGTACATCAGTGCATACAGAAACATTACATGACAGGTACAACATACTTTGCAATAGCATATACAGGTATTTCATTTCGAGTATGACAAAAAAAATTAACAAAAGCATATATTTCATTACAAGTAAGACAATTCCAGACAGGTAAATAGGGAAAGGAACAGTGGCTATAGACAAGGTAGAACGTATTTACAGTGTGAGAAAGGTAGTATGCAAAAGAAAGAAGGTGGCTATCAACAGGGTAGATGCAATTTGCAGTGTGATGGGAATAATAAACAGAGACATTCAGAAATAAAGATTATATAACATTTATGTTTTGAGGAAAAAAGATAGATTGTAAATGCTGTAGTGTTTATTTGGGTTTGACAGGAAAAAGTAAGGGGGGTATAGGAGTAAGGGAGATGGAAGAAAAAGCAGGAAGAGGATAGGGGACAAGTCAGGAGTAGGAGGTAGGACAGACAGGAGGAGAGGAAGTGCTCTTATTATAGTAGATAAAAAGCAGCAAAAGCAGGGAGAGACTAGGTAGGGTGGAGGTGAGAGTTAAGGGGGGGTTGAAACAGCTGCACATGCAGAAGTACTCAAGATGGGAGCGTAGTTTTACCTTAAAAGTTGCATGTGATGGTGCTTGACACACTGCTCGAGGGAAGGAGTTCCAGTATTGGGGGCATGGCAGGCAAAAGCACTTGCACCTTTAGAGGTATAGTGTCTAGGTATGAAGATGGGGTCACTGTCAGAGGATCTCAACCCGTAGGAGGGTGTTCTGATTTGGAAGTAGGCCACAAGGGGTTTGGGTATTTGCAGCCTGACAATGTTGTCTATGGCAAAGCCATATGTATAGAGCCACAGCTCGAGCAGAGAAAGCCATCCCAGCTCTGAATAAAGGAGACAGTAGTGTTTCAGCTTATGTGAGAAGAACGCATAGGGCCAAATGTTGTTGTACATTACGTCCCACTTCCGAAGACTTTGTTTTGCATGCAGAGGTATATGTAGCAGCTCCATAAGTAAGTGAGGGCAGTAGGATGCCATGTGCTATGGCAAGCCTTGCTGAGGGAGTAAGCACGTAACTGGTACGGTATGCTATGCCAATTTTGGTATTTACCTGCTTGCAAGTCAGTTGTATGTGTAGGTCAAAATTTAGTGATGGGTCAAGTGTGACACCAAGCTATTTGAAAGAGTCCACCACCTTGATAGTTAGGCCATAAGAGGAGAAAACTTTAAATTTTGGATGGGCATACTTGAGTTTGGTGCTTGATCTGAAGAGCATGGCTTAGGTTTTGGACTCATTTAGTACACGTTTGTGATTAGATAACCATTTTTGGGTAAGCTGAAAGTCAAAAGAGAGTTTACTATTTATGTTTTCAATGTTTTTTGCACTGGCATATAGAACGATGTCATCTGTATATAGCAGGGACTCTGTCATATGTAGGTTGGTGGTGATGTTATTTATAAAGAAAGAGAAAAGCAGAGGCCCGAGAATGGATCCTTGCGGAACCCCAATGTTTATAATGGCCTTGTCTGAGAGGGTAGAGTTGTATTTCACAGTTTGGGTCCTGTCTGATAGGTAGCTACCAAATCACTTTACAAAGTTTATCGAGAAACCTGGTGATACTAGGGAGGCTAGGAGGATGGAGTGATCAACTAAGTCAAATGCCTTAGTCATGTCGATGAAAATAGCCCCGGTGAGAAGACCAGAATCCATAGCCCACCAGTGTATCTGACGTGAGTTTGAGAAGTGCAGTGTGGTGCTATGGTCCCTATGACATACATGCTAATGGAAAGGTAGATCATGTTTTTGGAGGAAATCAATTGTTTGGGCAGCTATTAGTTTCTCCAGAATTTTGTTGAGGACTGCCAGGATAAATATAGGTCTGTAATTTAAGGGATCCTTACGATCACCCTTTTTGAAAACCGAGGTAACCCTAGCTTTTTTTCCAAATATCAGGGACATAGCTGTGACATAGTGAGAGCATGAAAATCTTGGCCAGTGGAGCAGCAATGTGGAGAGCAGCTATCTTCAGTAGCTTGGGTTGTAAATTGTCAGAGCCAGCCACAGTGTAATCAGAGATATTGTTTAGCAATTTAAGCACGTCACACCTGGAGATTGCCTTGAAAAAGAAATGAGGGCAATTTACATTGGCTGGGGTAGGCATGTTTGACTGGGTAGGGAAAGAAGAGGTGTAGTTAGTTAGGTCAGAGAACTTACTGTTGAAAAAGTTTGCGATGGTTCTGGGATTATTGCAGTGAATGCCATTGAGTAATATGTTGTTTGGGGTGGATGCTGGATTCTGACCCAGAATGAATTTGATATGGGACCAGAATTTCTTTAAGTCGCCTTAGGAGTTTAATAGATCTTTGCAATATTGTCTCTTTGCCTTTTTGATGTTCTTTTTGCAGGGATTTTATAGGGCCCTGTAGGTATTTAGGTCAGAGGATAGCCTTGAGCTTTTGTAGTGGAGCCAGCTTTTGTCCCTTTACTTTAGTTTAGAGAGGAGGACAGATTTGAGCCATCATGTTTGCCTATTTTTTACCCTCCGAGTTACAAGTCTGCAGTGTTTATCCTGGAGTGCTAGGAATTCGGTCAGGAATAGATTGAGGGCAGTTTGGGCATCGTTTAATGTAAGGATGAAGGACCAGTTAGTAGTTCAAAGCACATCTTCTTGACCTGGAAGGACACTACTTCTTTATTCAGCTGTGAGCTGTGTGGGAAATTCTATATTGCACTAGATATCTGCAACAACGTGCACTTTTGCTCAATTCTGTGGGAGGTGAAACTAACTACCCTTGGTAATTGCTTTTTATTCACATATTTAGTGTTTAACCAAGAAGGGGCTTGCAAACTCTGTTTATCTTGTGAGTAACTTCAGAAGGATTTGAATACTGCATTTAGGTAGACCCTTGGAGGTAGCCAGATTGTCTACTAGGATTTTCTGACAGTTACACTATTTTTAAATTTACAGGTGGCTGAGGAGTTGAAAAAGGAGCTTGCAAACTCTGCTTATCTTGGAAGTAACTTCACAAGGGTTTGAAAACTGCATTTTGGTTGTCCCTTGGGAGTAGCTGGATTGATTACTAGGATTTTGGGACAGAAACTGTTTAAATAATGCACTGGTGCATAGGAGTTTGTGATAGTTAAACTATTTTTAAATAAGTTATTGGAGGTTAGCTGAATTACTATAAAGGCAGTACTCCCCAGGGTGGTGGAGCAGTAGTGTATTTGATTGTTTCTAACAGTCACATGTGGTTGTGGACTCCCACCCACCCTTCCCCACCCCTCCCCAGGCGTGGAATTTCCTTTATAGCCAAAGTTCTGACATCACTTCTTCAACAGGTCTTGGGGCAGAACTGTCATATTCTTAATAACCCACCCCAGTGCATAAAGGGTAAGTACACACCACCAAAAACAAAATTATATATATTACATATTGTATATTATAAGGGAGAGGGACATGTGGGGAGTGGTGCAATGCACTGGCTGTGGGGCAGCAGTTTTCCAGGAGACATTCTGGAAACTGCGCTGCTGTCCTATTTGTAGGCAACTGTCAGCTCTGAGGGAGGAGATTGCCCATCTCCAGGCTGAACTGGCAAGGACTAAGGAGGCCTCCTCCACCCAAAGAGCACCACTGCCACAACCACTGCCTCAGAGGTTGCCAAGTATGAAGAGCAGTTGGACCACAGTGAGTTCTGGGAGGGTGCAGGTGGTGGAACAGAGGCAACGCCCCCTAGTTGTACCTCTACACAAATCATACGCCAGTCTGACAGAGCAAGGTTCCTCTATGATGGCACCCTCAGTGGAGACCAAGAAGAATGCTGAGGACATCCACAAGGGAGACCCACAAGAGGGTGGCAAGGGACACCACAGGGGAAGGAAACAGCTTCTGATAGGGGACTCAATTATTAGGGGGGTAGAGCTGGGAAAGGGAGAGGAGATGGAAGTAAGGTGCCTTCCTGGTGCCATGGCTTGGAGGGACAAGAAGCGAATCCTCATAATTGCAGAAGCAGCATCACAGGAGAGGGAACTAGATATCATTGTTCACCTTGGGACAGATGACCTAGCTAGGCATGGAATCAGTGCAGTGTAGGATGAATTTGTGGAGTTGGGGAGGGGCCTCAGACAGGTAACAAGCAGGGTTACCTCCTCAGAGGTGCTGCCAGTCCATGGCAGGGGTGAGGCTAGGGTACTGCACACCATGCAGTTTAATGAATGGTTGCAAAACTGGTGCAGAGCACAGGGCTTTGGCTTCATTGGGGACTGGGGGTACACCTGGAGAGATGAAGGTCTATACTGGCACAATAGTCTGCATCTGTCCATGAAGGGAAACAAGCTCCTAAGTGACAGGTTTAAATGCTTCCTTGGCAAGCTTTTAAACTAGCCAAGGGGGGAGGTGATGATAAGAGGCAGGAAATTCAAGCCTCCCCCCCCACAAAACATGGCAGGTAGTAAGGTAATCACTGAGGTACAGAGCTCAACAGAGGGCAGGATGGGGGTAAATGGAAAAACAGACATCTGCAATAAGAGCAGGGATGGGGGAAAAAGGATAAAGTCAACTTCAAATGGAGGGCAATGAGTACCAATGGCCGTAGTCTGAGAAACAAGCTTCCTGAGCTAGTAGCCGTGATGGAAGATGAAAAATTGGATATTGTGGCAGTCACAGAAACATGGTACATGGAGAACCATGACTGGGATGTCAACATACCAGGGTACACAGTCTACAGAAGGGAAAGGGAGGGTAAAAGAGGAGGTGGAGTAGCTCTATATGTAAGGGAAAGAATCAAAGCTACAGAACTAAAAAGTAAAGGGGGAGGACAAGAGGCACTCTGGGTCACCTTGGAGACAGGGAATGGCATCACAATCCGCACAGGGGTTGTGTACAGACCCCCGTCTCAAGAGGAGGAAACGGACAAGAAAATGATGGAGGACATTCTCAAAATGGCTGAAAAAGGGGAGATACTGTTGATGGGGGACCTGAATATGCCTGTTGTTAACTGGATGACATGTACTGCAGCCACATCCAAGAGCAGAGTCATTCTCTATGCCCTGCAGGGGGCAGGCCTTAGACAGCTAGTGTTGGAACCCACACGGGAGGGAGCAATACTAGACCTGGTACTCTCAAATGGAGAGAGGATCACAAATTTAGAAGTCAGTAGATATCTGTTAACAAGTGACCACTGCACAGTGTGCTTCACAGTAAGCACAACTATGGAGACAAGCCTTACAAAAACAAGGATACTGGACTTTAGAAGGGCTGACTTTGGCAAAATGGGTGAATACCTGAGGAATGCACTAGCAAATGGCCAAAAAGGAGGGGTGGAAGAACAATGGAGAAAAATCAAAACTGCTATCATAGAGGCAACAGGCCTTTGTGTGAAACAAATAAAGAAAACAAAGCGGAGTAAAAACCACTATGGTTCTCAAAAGAGGTGGCAGGGAAGGTTAAGGAGAAAAAGGCTGCATTCAAAAAGTATAAAGAATCTCAGAAGGAGCACAACAGGGAACTGTATCAATTAAAGCAGAAAGAAGTGGGGAAGGCAGTCAGAATAGCAAAAGCCCAAACTGAGGAAAAAATAGCCAGCTCAGTTAAGAAGGGGGATAAAACCTTCTATAGGTATATTAGGGAGCATAGAAAGGTTAAGGGAGGAATAGTGAAGATTAATAAAGGAGAGGGGAGGTGGGCAGAGGGAGACAGTGAAAAGGCAGAGATACTGAATGAATACTTTTGCTCAGTATTCATAAAAGAAGAGGAGGATGAGTTACCTAAACCAGACAATAGAAGCACTCTGGGTAGGGGGGCTGACACCAGTCCATTTACAGAAGAATGAGTCCTGAAAGAACTCCTAAAACTCAAGGTGGACAAAGCAATGGGACCTGATGGGATTCACCCCAGAATCCTGAAAGAACTAAGGGAGGACCTGGTGACACCACTGACCACACTTTTTTAACAAATCATGGAAGGATGGGGTGGTACCTGAGGACTGGAGGAGGGCAGATGTGATTCCCCTTCACAAAAGTGGAAGCAAGGCAGAAGCAGGAAACTACAGACCTGTAAGTTTGACCTCAGTGGTAGGGAAAATTATGAAATCACTTCTGAAAGAAAGAATTGTTGAGTACCTAGAGGCCAGTAGGGCACAGGACCCAAAGCAGCATGAATTTACAGCAGGAAGGTCATGTCAGACGAATCAAATTGATTTCTTTGACTGGGTGACCAAAGTAATAGACTAGGGAGGGGCTGTGGATATGGCCTACCTAGACTTTAGCAAGGCATTTGACACAGTCCCACACAAAAGATTAATAATCAAGTTAGCCAGCCTGGGAGTGGGTTCCAGGGTGGTAGGCTGGGTAGCAAACTGGCTGCACAACAGGACACAGAAGGTAATAGTGAATGGAACACATTCTGAAGAAAGGGGGGGTTACTAGTGGAGTACCTCAGGGCTCAGTACTGGGTCCAGTCCTCTTTAACATCTTTATAGGTGACATTGCAGAGGGTCTGGAAGGAAAGGTATGCCTCTTTGCAGATGACGCAAAGATCTGTAACAGAGTTGATACACATGGGGGGTAGAAAGGATGAGAATGGACTTGACAAGGTTGGAGGAATGGTCAGACATATGGCAACTAGGTTTACGTTTGTGTGTTACAATTCTTAACATTTTCAGTGCAGGAAGAGTTTAAAGCACAGCTGACTTATTTTGGGGCTGACAGCTTTCAGAGCACAAACCACCAGGCCTGTTTTGGGGCTGGGGAGGTTTACCTGTGTCTGACTTGGATGTGTGGATTTTTCTCTGTTTGATTAGCAGGATATTTTCTCTGTCAAATTGTTGTGTAGGGCATCTTGCTGACAGGAAGGCACTCATTGCAGCAGTGGGTCAGAGCTTTTAGCTGATTATTTTGTGAGGGCACCGTTTAGGCCCAGCCCTTCCCACCCCTCACCCCACCCACCCCTGGAAATAGTTCCTTTATACCGGGTTCTGACATCATTTCTCAGGGGTAAGGTATATCACTGTCATATCCTCTCTAGCACACTGCACTGACAATATAAGCATACATTGTATAATATATATTTCATATTACAAACCAATCACACACACACACACACACACAAAAAAAAAAATGTGGGGAGTAGTGCAATGTAATGGCTGTGGGGCAGCAGTCTTCTGGGAGTCTTTCTGGAGGCTGAGATGCTGCCCTATTTGCAGACAACTCTCTGCCCTGAGGGAGGAAGTTGCCCATCTTCAGGCCACACTGGACAGTAGTAAGGGGACCTTCCCCCAGGCCACACTGCACGGTAGGAAGGGAACCTCCCCCATCCAGGGAGCACCAGAGCCACCACCACTACCCCAGAGGTTGCGAAGAAAGCACAGCAGTTGGACCACAGTGGGCTCAGGGAGGGTGAGGATGGTAGAACAGAGGCACACCCAGTCAGTTGTTCCACACCACAATCCATGCACCATTCTGGGGGAGCATAGCTCCCCTATGGATGCACCTGCAGAGGAGATTAAGGAGGCTGAGGACAACTGTGACAAGGGAGGCCCACAGGAAGTAGGCAGAGGACACCACAAGGAAAGGAAGCAGCTCCTGGTGGGGGACTCAGTTATTAGGGGGATAGAACTGGGGGGAGCAGGGAAAACTGAAGTAAGGTGCCTGCCTAGTGCCATGGCTTGGAGAGACAGGAAGCGCATCCTCAGGATCACAAGAACAGCTGCACGGGAATCTGAGCCGGACGTCATTGTCCACCTAGGGACAAATGACTTGGCTAATCATGAGATTAGAGTGGTGCAGAAGGACTTTGTAGAATTGGGGAGGGGCCTAAGACAAGTAGCACACAATCTCCTCTCTGAGGTGTTGCCTGTCAATGGCATGAGTGAGGCGGTACTTTGCACCATGCAGTTTAATGAATGGTTGAAAAAATGGTGGGGCACAGGGGTTTGGCTTCATTGGGGACTGGGGTTCCACCTGAGGGACACCAGCCTATACTGGCAGGATGGTCTGCATCTGTACAGGAAGGGAACAAGTCTTTTGAGCAATTGGTTTAAATGCTTCATTGGCAAGCTTTTAAACTAGTCAAGGGGAGGCACTGATAAACAGCAGGAAAATCCCAGCCTCTCCCTACAAAACAGGGTACTAAATGAGAAAAAAACCGAGGTAGACAGGTCAGTGGGGGATGCTGCAAAAGAAGGTAAAGCCATCAAAAAGTGGACAGCAATGAGTACCAATGCCCGTAGTCTGAGTAACAAGCTTCCTGAATTAGTGGCCTTGATGGAGGAGGAACATCTGGATATCGTGGCAGTCGCAGAAACATGGTACACACAAAACCATGACTGGGACATAAACATACCAGGATACACTATCTACAGGAGGGACAGGGAGGGTAAAAGAGGAGGAGAAGTAGCTCTTTACATAAGGGAAGGAATCAGGGCAACAGAACAAAAGGGAAAACGGGAGGAGAAGAAGCACTGTGGGTAAATTTGAGACCGCAATGGCACCACAATCTCACAAGGTTGTATACAGACTCTTCTCAGGGGAGGAAATGGACAAGGAAATGATAGAAATAATACTATGGAATGGCAGAAAAGGGAGATACTGCTGATGGGTGATCTGAATATGCAGATGTTAACTGGAATGCAGTTGCAGCAGCCACTTCAAAGAGTGGGTTATTCTGATGCCCTACAAGGCATGCCTTAGACAACTAGTATTGGAGCCCACTCGAGAGGAGCAATCTTAGACCTGGTTCTCTCAAATGGAGATGGCGAGAGGATCACAGATGTAGAAGTGGGCAGCCAACTGGGAACTAGCGACCATCGAACAGTATGGTTCACAATAAACACAGCAATAGAGTCAAGCCATACAAAGGCAAAAGTACTGGACTTTAGAAGGCTGACTTTGCCAAAATGGGTGAGTGCCTAAGGAATGCACTAGCAAATGGGCAGGAAGGAGGGGTGGAAGAACAATGGAGAATAATAAAAACTGCCATCACAGAGGTAACAAGCCTTTGTGTGAAGCAAATTAACAAAACGAACGATGTAAGAAACCACTATGGTTCTCAAAGGAAGTGGCAGTGAAGGTTCAAAGAGAAAAAAGCATTCAGGAAGTACAAGGAATCACAGAAGGAGCAGGACAGGGAACTGTATCAGTTAAAGCAAAAGGAAGCTGGGAAGGCAGTCAGAACAGCAAAGACCCAAACCGAGGAAAAGATAGCCAACTCTGTTAAGAAGGGGGATAAAACCTTTTATAGGTACATCATGGAGCCAAGGAAGACCAAGGGAGGGCTAGTGAGGCTTAATAAAGAGGAGGGAGGGTGGGCAGAGGGTGACTGTGAAAAGGCAGAGATACTAAACAAATATTTTTGCTCAGTATTTACAAAGGAAGTGGGGGAGGTACCTAAAACAAACAGTAGAAACACACTGGATACAGAAGTTGATACCAGCCCAGTTACAGAAGAAAGGGTTCTGAAAGAACTCTTAAAACTGAAGGTGGACAAAGCAATGGGGCCTGATGGGATTCATCCCAGAATTCTAAAGAACTAAGGGTAGAACTAGTGACACCACTGACTACCCTCTTAACAAATCATGGGAGGATGGGTGGTACCCAAGGACTGGAGAAGGGCAGATGTGATCCCCTTCACAAAAGTGGGAGCAAGGCAAAAGCAGAAAACTACAGACCTGTTAGTTTAACCTCAGTGGTAGGAAAATGATGGAATCACTTCTGAAGGAAAGAATTGTTGAGTATCTAGAGGCCAGAGGGCTCAGGACCCAAGGCAGCATGGATTCACAGCGGGAAGGTCATGCCAGACAAATCTGATAGATTTCTTTGACTGGGTGACCAAAGTAGTAGATCAGGGAGGGCTGTGGACATGGCCTACCTAGACTTTAGCAAGGCATTTGACACAGTCCCACACAAAGATTAATATACAAGTTAGCCAGCCTGGGAGTAGGTCCCAAGATGACAGCCTGGGTAAAGAATTGGCTGGAGAATAGGACTCAGAGAGTAATAGTAAATGGAGTCCACTCTGAAGAAAGGGGGTTACTAGTGGGCACCACAGGGTTCAGTATTAGGACCGGTCCTCTTCAATGTCTTTATAAGCTTATATTGCAGAGGACTGGAAGGAAAAGTATGTCTCTTTGCAGATGACACAAAGATCTGCAACAGAGTTGATGCACAAGGTGGGGTGGAAAGGATGAGAAGGGACTTGGCAAGGTTAGAGGAATGGTCAAATGTATGGCAGCTTAGATTCAATGCTAAGAAGTGCAAGGTAATGCACCTGGGAAACAAAAACCCAGGGGAAGAGTACACAATGGGGGGTGAGATACTAACAACAACAAAAATGGAAAGGGACCTGGGGTTAGTCATATCAGATGACCTAAAGGTGGGCAAACAATGTGAGAGGGCAGCAAGGAGGGCTGGGGGGATACTGGGATGCATAGGGAGAGGCATCACTAGCAGAAAATAGGAAGTTATTATCCCTCTGTACAGACAGTTGGTGAGACCCCATCTGGAGTACTGTGTGCAGTTCTGGAGACCCAATCTCCGCAAGGATATAGACTGGATGGAGGCTGTCTAGAGGAGGGCAACTAAAATGGTGCAGGGCCTGCACCGGAAGACATATGAAGAGAGACTTAAGGAGCTGAATATGTATAGCCTCGAGGAAGGGAGAGAGAGGGGGGACATGATAGAAATTTTCAAGTATCTCAAGGGAATCAACAAAGTCCAAGAGGGTAGCATCTTTCAAAAAAAGAGGTGTGCAAGAACAAGGTACAATTTGAAGATACAGAAGGGGCTGCTCAGAGGTAATTTAAGGAAGTATTTTTCACAGAGAGGGTTGTGGATGCATGGAATGGCCTTCTGGAGGAGGTTGTGGAGTCAAAAACTGGTGGAATTCAAGCATGCATGGGACAGTCATAAGGTAATTCTAGGGGGTTGGGGTAGGATGAAGTAGGCTGCTGGTTAACTAGGATCTGCAGCTTATCCAATAGGTAGGGAAATGGGAAGACTGGGTGGGCCAAGCGGTCCTTATCTGCCGTCAAAATCTATGTTTCTATGTTTCTATGTAACTTAGTTTCAATGCAAAGAAGTGCAAAGTAATGCACCTGGGAAACAAAAACCCAGGAGAAAAGTACACAATAGCAGAGGAGGTACTAACAACAACAGAAATGGAAAGGAACCTGGGGGTAGTCATATCAGATTACCTAAGGTGGGTAAGCAATGTGAGAAGTCAGTAAGGAGAGCCAGGGGAATGCTGGGATGCACAGGACGGGGCAACACAAGTAGAAAAAGGGAAGTGGTTATCCCTCTGTACAGACAGTTGGTGAGACCCCATCTGGAATACTGTGTGCAGTTTTGGAGACCCCATCTACGCAAGGACATAGACAGGATGGAAGCAATCCAGAGGAGGGCAACTAAAATGGTGCAGGATCTGCATCAGAAACCATATGAAGAGAGTCTGAGAGAGCTTAATATGTATACCCTTGATGAAAGGAGTGACAGGGGGGGACATGATAGAAACTTTTAAGTACCTCAAGGGAATCAACAAAGTCCAGGAGGGTAGTATCTTTCAGAAAAAGAGATGTGTGAGAACAAGGGGGCACAATTTAAAGATAAAAGGGGGATGGCTCAGGGGTAATATGGGGAAATTTTTTTCTCATGGAGAGAGTGGTGGATGCATGGAACCGCCTTCCTGGGGAGGTTGTTGTGTCTAAAACAGTGGGGGAATTCAAACATGCATGGGAAAGACACAAGGCAATTGTAGTGGGGGGTTGCAGGAGGTAGGCTGTTGGTTAACTAGAATCTGCAGCTTATCCAATAGGAAGGGAAATGGACAGACTGGGTGGGCCAAGTGGTCCTTATCTGCTGTCAAAGTCTATGTTTCTATGTTTCTATGTAGTGGCAATGTCATGTAGAAAAAGCTGTGGGTCAACGTTTGCATAGTTGCAGAAAGTGATGAAATGGGGCTTTGATGGAGCAGGTTTGCTCTTTCCCCAGATACAATAGGTTGGAGAGTGATCAGTGATGGCATCCGGTAGTACTCCACAGGTAATTACATTTTTGGGGTGGTTAGCCATTATCCAATCATGTAAGGTGCTTGTGTTGGAGTGAGGGGGGCCTCTGGTAGGTTCACATATCAGCTGGTGCAAGTTATGGCTCTGCAGATTGGTCAGAGGGTTGGATTGGTTGGCGCCCAGCCAGTTTATGTTTAGATCCCCTAGTATAAGGACCTCAGTCCTCCCTACAAGGCTTGAGATTTGTTCCAGTAGCTCATCTAGTCCTTTTAGACCATTTGTGGGGGGATTGTAGGCACATGTGATATGTAACTTCTTGGTACTGAGAGTGAGTAGGACATGAAGTGCCTCTCAGTGACCTGGGTTAGTTAAGTTGACAGCAGCGACCTGTAGATGTTCTTTAAAATAGATAGCTGTATCACCCCCTTTTGGGTACAGCTCTGTCAAGTCTTAAGAGATTGTAGGATGGGAGGGAGCAGAGAGAGTCAGGTGTGGATGGTTTTAGCCAGGTTTCAGTTAGGCATATGATATCAGGTTTGTACAGTGAGTTCCAGGATTCGAGCTCACCTCGGTTGTGCATAAGGCTTCTGATATTGTGGTGAACAATGATTAGTCTTTTAGTCTGGCTAATAGAGTTAGGAATAGTATTTGTTGGTCCTGGATTTAGTTGAACATCCCCAGGGAGTAGACTAGCGAGTAGAAGGAGATACCAGAACGTCCGACTCAGGAGGGGACCTTCAGCCCAGTGGAGCAAGTGACATTTTTTTGGGGTATAGGCACTCGTGTGGATCCAGGCCTTGTTTAGTAATATTGGGGTTAGGTCACAGCGTGGGGTGGGGATCAGAAGTAGGTTCGAGTAGTAGTATTCATGAGGCAAGAAATTTGGGGGAGTTGATCCAGATTGTGGTATATTATGGATAGATGGGTGCAGTAGAGACAGTGTGGTCACAAGAAGGAAACATGTCATGTGTTGGTTCATTTTGACTATTTTTGTAGACACAAACTGTTACAATGTGAGTAAGTTATCAACTTTAAGGTAGTAGGGATATTTATCGTCCAGTGTTGCGAGGAGGAACAATGGGGGGAGGAGCTATCGTGCATTTAAAGGAGGCCTGGGAGGGGTGGGAGGGAGAGAAAATATCAAAATATCACAATTTTAAACAAATATCAGAGCAGCAGGGATAGGGGATAAGTCCCAGAGTTACAGAAAAAGCTTGAGAAAAGCAATGAGAGGGTGCTGAGTCCAAAGTAGAAAGGTGCACCAATCAGCAGGGCAGCCGGCAGCAGAAGGACCAATCAGAAGCCCAGTACAGGGCGCTGCACCAATCACAGAGCACCAGCGGAGAAAGCATGGAAACAGCAAGTACCTGAGTTGTGTGACCGGGTTCAGGGACTAGGAGGGCGGCCGTGGAGAGCTGAGTCCTGGCGGGCGGCGGCCAGCGGTATGGCCGTCTAGCTCCGCCTCGTGTGCATTGCAAAAAAACTGCATTAATCCACTTGTTACAAAAATAGGTCAATGTGGCTTCAGGGTTTTTGACAATAACTCCCCACTCCCCCAGCAAGAAAAGGACAAGACCATACAAGCAACCACAACAACCATTATCAGGTAAGAAAACCAACACACAACTATTTCA
The DNA here is from genome assembly GCA_016271365.2 of Neoceratodus forsteri. Taxonomy (NCBI): domain Eukaryota; kingdom Metazoa; phylum Chordata; order Ceratodontiformes; family Ceratodontidae; genus Neoceratodus; species Neoceratodus forsteri. The sequence continues at coordinate 1,318,474,146 of CM057454.1, forward strand.
TGATGATACAAAAAAAAAAAATCATCAGAGTCCAGCACTTCTACAGCTACAGATACACATGCACACTGCAAGGCATACACAGCCACTTCTGGCTGTAGACAGAAATCCACAATACTCAAATGACAATTCGCAGCACATCTTCTGTCTGCAGAAGTAAAGACCTCTGTGGTGCCAATGTTTCTGCAGTCACAAATACCCGTGTGATTTATGTGTACTGCAAGACATGCACATTCACTTCTGTGGAGCCTGTGTGTCTGCAGCCACAGATAGAGATCCATGATACCCAAACTACAATACTTCTTCTGTGTGCAGAAGTGCAGGACCCTGTGAGGGCCAGTGCCTCTGTAGCCACAGATACACATACACAGTGTAAAGCATCCACACCCACTTCTGCAGTCTCACTGTTATGTTTCTAAACAGCACTGACGAAATATGTTTTTTAAAGTACAGCATAATGTATACATATTTTTGAAGGTACCACATCAGTGCTACTGCATTTGTGTCATCTGGAAAAAAGTTGTATGTTTTTTGTCTTACCTGATTATGGGTTTTTGTGGTTGCCTGTGTGGGCTTGTCTTTTTGCTGCTTGGTGGATGGAAAGTTATGGATGTAAACTCTAACATCACATTCACCTACTTTTATGGCATTAACTTAAACCTAGACTGGTTGGTTCATTAATGCAGTTATTTTTGCAGTGAATCATCTTTCTTTTTGAGAAAGTTAATAAACTGAAATTACAGCAGAAATTTAGGCTAGAGAAGCGCTGACCCCACAGCACCCACCAATACACATTCACAGTGCAAGACATACACAGCCATTTCTGGCTACCTATTGGAATCCATGATACTCAAAATACAACACACTTCTGGGTGTAGGAGCACATCCCAATTCATACATGATGTGGGTGTATGATCTGTGTACTGTCCTTGGGTCTGATGCAACTACTGTACAGCAGCCTTACCTCCATTAGCTGAATTTTTGTATAAGCAATTCCATGTGTGCACAATTTACGTAGCACACTTTGATCTCCATGCATGTCCTCTACCACTGTGTTACATGAATCTTCACGATTTATGTAGGGTTCTGTGGGCCCTATGCAAATCCTGTAGTCCAGCATTATGTAGGTACCAGTACAAATGCGCCATAAAACACATTACATTTTACAATATTTCTGTCCCAAATTCTCAGAACTTATAGTTTAGCCCTCCACAACATTCACAGTAGTGAAGGACCTACAATATGACCTTGCAAATAGTGTTTATGGTGTTACAAAATAAAAATACATTTTGAGGTGGAAGTGACACCTCTCACCCATTGTGCTTGTCAAACAGCCTAAAAAAATAAATTGGTTGAAACTTTCATTAAAAAATGTTGAAAAACAGTTAAATTATACTTTGAGCTAAAGTTGTTTTTGGTACAAAGTATAGATTTTATTATCATGAGCTGGTATTCTTTGGTCGCACATAAAAGATGTTATCTGACACTAAAAATGAATTTTTATTTGTGAACAAAGAAGTCTTTGTTCATACTTTCTTGGCAACCAAAGAATTTTTTGTTCAAACATAAAACATTATTATATGGCACTAAAAATCAATTTTCATATGCAAACATACAATTCTTTGTCTGCACATTCTAGTGAACAAAGAATTCTTGGCTCACAACAGTACATGCCATCCCTCGCTATGCTGGAAAATGAATATTTTGGGGGTGGTCCAGGTGGGGGGCACCAAAATGGAATGGAAATGAAATGTCTCATTTGAAGATGCATCCAACCTCTATGTGTGACATGTAACTCAACTTTGCTTTCCCTAATCTGAGAAAGTATATATCTCTCAACGCTCCCCCACCTATCAAAATGGGAATATTAGTTTGATCTTGAAGCTGTATCTGCAGCAGTCGCTCTTAAATGAAAAAATAATATTCTGCAATTCTTCCTGCTTGTTTTTTTTTCAACTGTTTATTGTCTTTGTATGGCATTGATATTGAAACAAACTATACTAAGCCTCTTTTTTTTAATTATAATTTTATTAATAAAAAAATTTCTGTATACAAACAACATTAGTTTAGTTGCCATATTAGTCCTTGTAAGAACAGTTCCAGAAGCAAATGGTTTGATACCTTTTATTGGACCAACATAGATGTTACAAAAAGAAAACAGTGTCTAAGCTTTCTGACCAACCAAGTCCCTCCTCGGAGACTTATGGCAGTTGTTTAGAGAATCACATTCTATTAACACCCAGATCAAACATAAAAAACCAGAAAGAATTCTCATTGATTTGAAATACCTATTTTAAAAAATCACAGATTTAAATCTGTGATTTTTCTAAAATAGGCATTTTAAACCAATGAGACTTCTTTCTTTTTTTTTATGTATGATCTGGGTGTTACTAGAATGTGATTCTCTAAACAATTGGCATAAGTCTCCGAGGAAAGACTTGGTTGGTCAGAAAGCTTAGACACTGTTTTCTTTTTGTAACATCTATGTTGGTCCAATAAAAGGTATCAAACTATTTACTTCTCAATCTATGCATACAAATGAACAAGCAGGATAGGTAACTTGACAGAAATTACAGCAAAAATAGCCATCCACCTGGCCATTGGTTATCTGGGATAAAAAAAAAAACAACTATGAAAAAGCAGATATACTGTGTGGATGGGTAGTTACCGCAGATCCTATGTCAGCCTACAGTATATTGCATCCACAGTATTTCCAGTGTCAGTACAGCTAAAAACTATATAGTCAATGAAGTGAATATGCAGTATAAACACAGGAAGAGAAAAGAAAAGTAACCCACAGTTGCTGTTTTTCTCATGTATTGTGTCCTTAAAAGCCATTTGGTGTAAGTTAACTAATTCTTACAGCTGCTTGGGGTGAAACCATAGATTTCTCCTACCTAACAGTTACTGAGGGTGTGTGTTGTGCCTAGCCAGGTTACTGTGCCTATGCATTGTCTGTCAAACCCTCTAAGATGGACTTCCCTTCCTTTTCACATATTTTTTTGTTATCATGACATTCTTTGCACCCTACTGTGGAGCGGGTGGTGAGTTGTCCGGGTGCCGGCACCCACACCCCCGGACCTGGTCTGGCCAGTGACCTGCTCTCCTTCACACAGCCTGGCACACAGAGCCCCCCCCCCACCAGGGGACCTGGATCCTGATACCTGGGGTGTGCACCTCTCATGTCCAGGGGTGCAGGGCACAGCCATCAACCGCAACGACCGCCCAGCAATTTTCTGCCATTGTTCTCCCTTGGAGCCGGTCGTGCAATGGCATAAGTACACTTGCATGCTGATGCCTGCTGTGCTGCAGCCCTCAACTTTGCACACTATCCACAGTGCCCCAGGCCTCCACCAGTTGCCACTGCAGAGCGATGCACTCTCCCTTCCCAGCCCAAAGGAAGGAGAGCAGTCGCAGAATACTCAACCCTTCCTCTCCCCTGCAACCCCCAATGGCCCGAGTATGCTCCTAAACCTGGGTCACTGGCATGGCACGAGCAGTGGTGTCCAGCACCTCAACCCTCAGCGCTACCAGGCCGGCATCACTTTTCACATATTAATTCAAGGAAAGGGAGCCATCTGGCTGTATGCATGTCCTTTTGCATTGTGAGGTATGTGGTTATGTGTTCCATCTCCTTTATCTGTGAGCAGATGGCCAAGCACTGGGACTCCTCTGGATGTTTCAACCTTTAGCCATTTTTGTGTGATGGCTTTTGCAGCTTCAGCTGTTATGATGTTAAATAAGTAGGTGTACCTTTTGCTTTGAAGTCTACCAGGGAGCTATCTCAGGACAAAGCATTTGCATATGTTGGGCATCTGAGTTCTCAAGATCTTGCACGTAGTCTGGCTAACCTTAGGCCAAAATTGCTTCAGTATGGGGCACCCCCAGAATATGTGTACGAGGTCACTCACCTGCTCACAATTTTGCCAGCAAAGGTTCGAGGGATGTGACCCATAATGTTGCATGATGACTGAGGTTCTAAAATAGCAGGTGCCCAGTTTCCATATAAACTCCCTCTTGGTGGAGAATGCCATTGTTTTACTTGGCTGGTCCCAAATTTGTTCCCATTGTTTCTTATTTATTGTATTTGCCATGCACATGTGCACACAGGGAACATTTCAATATGGTAGTTGGGTGCTGAGAGGTGCGACCCTGTCATCCAATGCAGAGCAGTGTTTTAAGGGCATGACTGTGCCACACCAATCAGCAGGGCGGCGCAGTATGATGGAGTTTTGACTTGCTAGCTGGAGATGGCACGAACTTGAAAAGTAACAGCTGACCCAATCATGGGTCGACTCTTCCCTTTCATCTACCCAGCCCAGCAAGCAAGTTGATCCGTCATCTGTCAGCCTGGAATGTAAAACACGCATGGGCTCATGGCAGCTGTAACAGGAAGTCATCCATCGATGTCTGTTACTGGTGCCACTGCCTCCATGAGTGTCCCCCACACCCAGATCTCCCTCTCAGCACCTCCCTCCCCCCAAACATAACAATGACACTGGGAGTTCCCAACCAGTTTCTCTACCTAGTAAGCAAAACCCCAGTCCACTACCATGTTGCTCCCTATGTGCAGTCACATCCTACAATGTCTCATCCACTCAACCATCCCTCTCAGCACCTATCCCCCAGAAAACATAACAATGACACTGGGGGTGCCCAGTCTCCAGTGTCACAACCTGAAATAAAGAAAACCTTCCCTTGCAGCTTCTTTCTTTTTTTTTTTTACACTGACAGTGGAAGTGCCGAATCCCCAAGTGTTGCTCTCAGTTTTTACCGCCCCTGTAACTGTCCTTCCTACTCGACCCTCCCTCTTGCCCCCCCCAAACTTAACACTGACACTGGTTCCCAATCCCCCAGTGTTGTGACCATAGTAAAGAAAACCTTCCCTCATAGTCTTTTTTTTTCTTTTTTTGGTAATAATCCCTGTAAAAGAAAACTGTCCATTGATGTCTGTTGTGGCCGTTACTGTTCCCCCACCTGACCCTCCCAATCAGCGCCCACCACCACCACCCCCAAGCCCTTACTTGCCCACTGGGGTTCAAGCACTGTATTCTTCTGTGGATCTCGGACACATCTTTGTTCTTCAAAGTCAGACTGTGAACTGAGGAAACAGATATGCATTTCAATGTATTTCAATGGGGTTTTGAACTTAGTTGCTTAACTTGGCCATTTTTGCATATGTTTGTCTCAAATTTTCAACATGTCCTCTCTGAGACCCCACTTCATGAACAATTGCACTGACATTAGGTAAATCTGTGCCAAAAGGTGATTTTTGCAGTCCCTGTACAAAATCACATTTTGGCCAGGAGCTGAAATGTTTCTCTGCCCTTGTTCATGAGGTGGGGTCATAACGAGGCTATGTTGAAAATTTGGGGTATAAATGTTAATAAAACCCACAGTTTTGAGCCTACATTGAATTTTACGAATGCAGGCTTGCAACTTTGGTATTTTTACCCCACATTTACAACATAGCCATTTCTTTACAGCACCTTATGATTGACAGCTGTCACTTTTGAAATCCTGGCCAAAATGTGTTTTTACATCCCAAATGGTAATTTCATAAGTCCCTGCATGAAATCACCTTTCGAGCAGGAGTTCAACATTTTCTGCACCCTTGTTCATGAGGTGGGGTCATAAAAATATTAAAAAAACAACAAAGTTATGAGCCTACATTGAATTTTGTGAACACAGGCTCATAACTTGGTAAGTTTCAATATTTTCATCCTACATTTTCAACATAGTCATTTCTTTTTCATTTGGTGTGGTCACAAAAAGGCTATGTTTATAATCTGGGGTGACAATATTAAAAATATAACAAAATGACGAGCCTGCATTGAAATTTACAAGTGTAGGTTCCTAACTTTGGTAATACATAACCCACACAGTCCACCACAATGCATCTAGTACTCCAGGGCTTAAATACCAGTGGCAAACATCCAGCATTGACAAATGCTTGCATTAGTATAGTTCAATTCCTTCACCCATCTGTGCTGGACAGCTTCTATGCCCTGCCTGGTTCTGGATTTATATGCCAGATATAGTTTCAAAATCATTTTGACCTCCTCTGTCCCACTGATGGTATCCCTGCACAATAATTGGAAGGGGTATTCTCTCTCTTGTTGCAACGAGATCTTTCTACATGCTGAGAGGAGAAAATGCCTCAGCTGTAAGTAGCTGTAAAAAATCTCTTTGAGGTATTCCAAACTGGCTTTGCAGGTCTGTGAAGGACTCAACCATGTTTCCACCCATCACCTGTTCAACCCTTTGCAATCATCATCTTTCCCATCTGGAAAACATTGGGTCAGTCCTCCACAGGGACAAGTCCCTGCATGTTTTAATTAGGACAATCTGGTAATGTCATTGGGGAATTCTAATCATTTAATTACCGCTAGCCAGGCCAAAAACATGGTTTGAAGGCTGAAGTCACAGGTTAGGGTTATCTTGACATTCTTGACTTCCAGTTTATTAAATATTAAGAAATATATAGTTTGCCCTGCAACTCCTTCTGTTCCATAACTAACTAATCAAGAGTCAGGCTCACTCACAAGTACTACACAAGGTATTACAGCTGTGCTGCTTGGTAATAGGATTTGAAGTCAGGCATGCCTAGACCCTACTCCCTTTCTCCTGCATTACCACATTCCATTGTAGTCAGTAGTTTTTTTTCTGCCCACAAAAATTTGAATTTCATATTCCAGAGTGCCTGCCATGTGGACTTGAGGACTGAAATGGTGAGAGTGTCCAATAAGAAGTGTCTAGGGTGGACATTCATTCTGATAGTCTCTGCTCTGCTCATCAGTGATATGGGGAGAACTGTCCATCTGCCGAAGTCTGCTTGGATCTCAGCTATCAACTTGTGGTAGTTGGCCTGGAACAGTTTGCTGAGGTCTTCTATGATCTGTACACCCAGGCAGTGGAAACTTTTTTGGGCCCAACTGAGCTTGCACACCTCCCTGAGTGCAGGCATCATGTGCCCCCATCAACATCTGGGGTACCACAGGGATCAGTGCTGGGACCAGTCCTATTCAACATCTTCATCAGTGACATTGCGCAGGACCTAGAAGGCAGAATTTCACTGTTCGCTGATGACACAAAGCTCTGTAACAGAGTAGACACACCAGAGGGTGTAGACAGAATGAGAATGGACCTGCAGGAACTTGAAGAATGGTCAGGGGTTTGGCAGTTGAAATTCAATGCAAAGAAGTGCAAGATAATGCATATGGAGCACAAAATCCCTGGCACAATATATCAGTTGGGGGGTGAGGATATAGCATGCACCAAGCAGGAAAGGGATCTTGGGGTTATCATCTCTGATGACCTCAAGGTAGGGAAACAGTGTGACAAGGCAGCAGGTAAAACAAACAGGATGCTGGGATGCATAGGCAGGGGCATCACCAGCAGGAAAAGGGAGGTCATAATTCCACTATACAAGACACTAGTGAGGCCCCACCTGGAGTACAGTGTACATTTCTGGAGACCTTACCTACGTAAGGACATAGACAGGGTAGAGAAGGTTCAGAGGAGGGCAACAAAGATGGTACATGAATTGCATCACAAGTCCTATGAGGACAGGTTGAAGGAACTGAACATGTACTCTCTAGAGGAGAGGAGGGAAAGAGGGGATATGATAGAGACATGCATGTATCTTACAGGGAAGAACAGGGTCTAGGAATACACTATTTTTAAGCGAAAAAGATGTTCCGGGACTAGAGGACATGGGATGAAGTTGGAGGGAGGACGATTCAGAGGAAACATGAGGAAGAATTTCTTCACAGAACGAGTGGTGGACAAGTGGAACACCCTGCCAGAGGAAGTGCTGCAGGCTGAAACAATCACGGGATTTAAGAATGCATGGGGTAGACATAAAGGAATTCTGGAGGTCAGGGGTAAGGGGCAACAGGCTTTTAGGAAAACATAAACTGAACTTACAAGCTCAAATGGGCAGACTGGGTGGGCCACAGGCCCTTATCTGCCAACACTGTATGTATCTATGTATCTAAGTTGTTGATCTTTTCCCTTCACCGCCCCATCCAGCCTCTAAATCTGACATGTAACTCAACTTTGCTTTCACCGACCTGAGAAACAGAGTATAACTCTTAAAAACTATCCTCAAAAACAATTTTGTTAGTATGATAAAACGTATTGGCAACATCTCCTGGCCAGGGGACACTGTGACTGTGCCTAACCCCCACCTCTCCCATCTACTCTGGTGGCTCACTCATCCCACCAGTTGTCAACCTAACCAAGACAAGGTCGCCCAAGACTGCTTCTGTTTCATCCCCTTCATTTCCCTTCCCTTAACCCCCCCCCCCAAACTTCGATTAGGTCTTCCTGGATTGTGCCTGTGCTTACCCTATTCCTAATATTCCACTTGGTGGTGGGCCCTCCTCTATATCACTACTTCTGTATGTTTTGTATGTAAGGAAGCAGTATAGTGCAGTGGTTTAAGGCTCTGAGCTGCAAACCTGGAGACCTGGGTTTGAATCCCACAGCCCCTACTTGCTTATTGTGTTACCCTAAGCAAGTCACTTTACTTTCTTGTGCTCCCAGGTAGCACCTGGAAACAAGCTCTGGCTTAGTGTGCCTTTCCTGGTTAAATAATTTTCCCTTTCCCTTTCTAGTGACTGCCACTGCACCTTGTTTTCTGCATTTCTGTATTTTGCACTCCTTGTATCATGCATTTTTGCATTCTTGTACCTTTTTTATTGTGCAATACTTGTATTATATTCTTATGTTTACCTCTGTATATTTGCACTCTCTGTTTATTGTTTTGTCTCTGATGTGGAGCCTTTGTAAAGGAGTCATAGACTCAAAGGTTGTAATTCCAAAAGTTCAATAAATAAAATAGAAATAAAAGCATCACTTGCAACAGTTAAACTTGTTTTTTCTGTGTCCATTTGGCACTAGTCCTTGCGTATCCTATTGTACCACAGTGTAAAAGAAGCTCTTTTTGCATCCTGCTGTACTAAAGAACCCCCAGGAAAATGAAATATCTAAGGGAGCCATCCTACCATATTTTTGATGCAACTTTACATAAACTGATATAAAAAGACTGACAAGAAACTTTTAAGACAGAGGTCATTCTGTATCACACCAGTTCTTAATGACTTATGCGCTTTGAGATTTTTTTTTTCAAATCCCTCCCTTGCCAATAGAGGGATATTTTTTCCTCTCAGTGTTTTTGGGTTAAGTTCTAAGTGAGACAATAATCTGTAGTGGGAGGCATTTGCTAATTGGTGTAAATTAATTTACCTTGGGTGCAGTGTTTCACAAAGTGCTTGGCTCCCGTGAATAAGTGACGAGTGCCTGAGTGCAGGCCCCCCAAATTAGCGTCGACTTTTTAATCATTTAAGAGTGCAATCTGTTAATTAGCACACAGGAAGGATGCCTGCTTGCAGCTGCCTTTGTGAAGGGATCCTGCCGAACGTGACATGTCAACTGTCTACACTTTGAGTTATTTATCCTTCAAGCAGATGGTTGGAGTAGTGAAAAAATTCCTCCACACTCTCTCTCTCTCCCCCCATATCTCTCTTATTCTCTTACCAGCTAGCTTTTAAAAGAAAGGCATCTTCTAACACCTCTCATCTGAAAAACACGTTATTTAGTTTACTGATAACCAAGGAAAACAGACTGAGGCTGCTAGTTCTGTGCTCATTGATGCTGTACATTTTATAGACGATTAATCCACTGAAGCCATTGGCAGATTGGGTGGATATATTAAATATATAACTTCTAGTTATGCTTTCTCAGCAGAAAGACAGCAGTATTATAGAGGACTCCATTGCTGCCTGACTAGTCGATGGTATCAGTGCCACCAAAGCTCAGTTTTTCATTCCCATTCGTACCCTCCTAAAGAAATGGGTAGATTGTAATACCTCATCAAGAAGCTGGGAGACAGCTGACCCAGTGGCTTTGGGGGCTGAGCCACTGAGCCCCTCACCTGTCGCCACACCTGTGACCTGGGTTTGGGAATGGACTTGTGTTGTTGGGGGTCAGCAAGGGGGAGCAGGGCTGAGCATCTGGAGGACTGCTCTCCTCTCCCAGGTAGGGAACGTTTGCCATCCCACTGCCATCTGCCACCAAGAAGGGAGGGTACTGCAGGTTGGATGCAGGACATGTGTGCTTCCACACAGCATGTCCTGTTGTCTGGGCCTTGGCAGGGGAATTGGAGAGAAAAACAGAAAAGTGGTAGGGGCTTCATGAAGCCCCCCCCCGCCTGCTCCTGACCCATACCACAACCAGGACAGACCCTCCATATTCTAGATATGGTTACCGAAGGAGGGGAAGCCCTCCTTTTCCTGGCCCCACCTCTGGGGGCAATCCGAGGGGAATGTTGGATGAGGTAAGTCCAGGAAAGGTTATTGCCGGCTATTGGAGGCAAGGATAGCGCTGATAACCCACCAGCACCATGATGGGAGAAAAGCAATAAGGAGAAAATCAAGGCGCTGAGAGAGCTGACACACAGATCTAGTGAAAAGCAAACAGACTGCAGAGAAAAGGAAGTGACGTCTTTGAGTGGCAGCATGGAGAAATAGAGTGGCAAGTTCTCCTTTCAAGTCCATTTTTTCCATTTCAATAGATACTGTGGGAATGTAACAGTTAGTCAGATGATTGCAACATGTTGAGGGCAGAGTAAGTAGTTACACAGTAGGTCACTACCTTCGGAAGGAGCTGAGCATTCTTGCAATGACTAGCCATCCCGGTTGTCAGAGCAAAGGCACACAGTTACTTACACATAGTAAGATGAAATCTATTTGTCATCTTCATTATTCCCAGTTTGCAGGATATGCAATACCAGAGAAAGGAAGTGTGTCTGGGAACCTCAGGTCCAACCATGTGAGCCTGTAGCTCAATAGTTAGAGCACCGGGATTGTATTCCATGGGCCTGGGCTCAATTCCCTGTAGGTCACATTATTTCTTTCTCACTACAATTTGTGATTTAAATTGCTTAGTGCTGGCTAATACTGCACCAAAAATATTAAATTGTTACATAGTAACATAGCAATTTAAGGTCAGAAAGGAACAGACGAGGCATACTGATGAGTCCTGGTAGGACAAAACACGTATCTATGTCTTCTGTTGGCACCCTTTGCAAACTGTGTGAGAGACCTTTCAGCACCATGCATTTCTGCTTAAAGTTGAACCAGCATACTATTCTGTAGTGATTTGCATATGCAGCCCATGATGCTTTGCATTGTGGGGGCATGTGTGATTTTGTATTTCTTTGAAACTTGGCTTCCCGTCCAAATGCCCTTTGGGGTAACCATTGCCTCAGTGCTTCCACACAGAGGTTCTTTGTCTTTTAAATTGTTTTTTGTTTTAATTGGGTTCACTACAACATAATCGAGATAGACCATCTTAGGGTAGCTGGTTCATTCCACTGGGGTGTCAAACAGACGAGGCATACTGATGAGCCCTGGTAGGACGAAACACGTGTCTATGTCTTCTGTTGACACCCTTTGCAAACTGTGTGAAAGGCCTTTCGGCACCATACATTTCTGCTTAAAGTTGAAGCAGCATAATATTCTGTGGTGATTTGCATATGCAGCCCATGATGCTTTGCATTGTGGGGGCATGTGTGATTTTGTAGGTCCATCATGTCTGCCCCTACCCTTCTTCATGGCACCCAGTTGAAATAATCATGTGATCCTTTGCAATCAGAGCCCCCCAGTGGTTAAATGAAGTTCTGGAATCCCTGGTGAGCCTCTGGAAATAGCTCACTTTAAGAGAGAACTGGAAATGGTTCTCACACTGGGATCCAAATGCAAGTGTTATGACTGACACGTTTGTATTTGTGCACTGCGACTGAGTTTTAGGATGATATAACAGTAACATGACATGCTTTAATGTGAGCCTGCACATACCTGCTTGTAACATTCTTGACAGTGCTTCAATCTATTTATTTTGATCTATTGATGTCTTTGGTTACCGGGTAAGTGCACTGATCCAAATGATCGTTTTGAGTCACGTCCCGGGCCATGAGATGGCACAGAAAAGTAAACAAAGCAAATTTATAAAATACTGCAATATAAACAATTACATACAAAATCCAACACAGTTGCAAATGAAAATGCAAACTAAACTAAACTTGCATATTCTTGCGTATTCTATCCTTGACAATGCTTCAATCTGAACTGGCATATTCATGCTTATACTGTTATCGACAATGCTCCTACAAAACTGCTTCCTCACATAATCTAATTGTTAATTTCTTTGTCTACCTTGTACGTGATATGGAACCTTTGTAAAAGAACACTTATGCTCGAAGGTGTATTTCCAGTTGAATAAATAAAATAAGAAATAAAAACAAATCATTCCTGTATTGTAAACTTTGCAAGCAAGTCAAGGTATATCATAATGTGCCTAGTGGTCCTTACCTGGTTGCCAAAAGAATAAAACAAATAAAAAAAAAAACATCTTAGGAAGAATATCAACGGAATTGTGAAGGTGCAGAGAAGAGTCAACAAAGTAGCTGAGGGCTTGGAAAACATGGGCTACTGTATGAGTACTGACTTTACAGATTTTAAACGTCTTGGGATAACACCATCAGATCAAATGCAACACTTCTGGATGGCCAAGGATGAGGGGGCAAGGGACACACGATGTATTTAAAAGGAGGAAGATTTAAGGGAAACATCAGCAAGAATTACTTCCCACAATGAGCGGTGACGACTTGGAACAGGCTTCCAGAACAAACACTGTCAGCCAACACTGTTTCCACCCTAATGCTTTAAATAGTTACTTGAAGCAAAAGACAGTGGCCAAGATATTTGTAGATGCAGGCTAGGGCCCACTAACTACTTGTTCCAGGAGCTAATTAATGCCTGGAGCAAACCAGCGGTACACTGGAATATGGTATTGCACTTTGCGATCACTAAAGGTTATGACAGGGCTGAACAAGACCCTGTCCCATTTGTTAAGCAGAGAGAGTTAAATGCAAGGATTTATTCTGTCCTCTCCTATTCTGCTACTTGTCTCTCTCTCTCTCCCCTATCTGATTGCGCAATCAACTTTTCTTATGGACCTATGGGCTGGCGACCCTGATGGTCACACACTTTCCCCCTTCTATCTTCCTTCCTGCACGTTCTGTTCTTTCTTTCCCCCAGATTGTGATTGCTAACTTTGGCCCACTACTGGCCACATCACAGGAGGTATGTGTCCAATAGGGTGCTATGGGGATTGCAATCGTAATCGGGCTGTTAGAGCCTACAAATGGCAGTTGCTCCTCTGGTGAAAACTGCCCTATTCATACCTTAACATGCAAATAACCCCACAGCATCAGCAAGGTACTAGGCGGTCATTTGCATCTCATTAGGGCCTCATAACAGGCCTAGGGCAAACAGTGTTTGTAACCCCCCCCCCCAGAATCTGTCAGTGCTGCCCTCACTGGTGATCTAGTTGTCCCCCCATGCCCCCAAGCACCCCAACTGTAATATTGTCATAATCCATTGTGTTTAGTGGTCTCCCACCCCCGAATACCCCCAGATGTTTCATTTTATTTTAATTTATTTATTGGGTTTTGGTAAACTGGTAGGCTCTAGGTGACAAGCTGTCCCTTTGTCAAGACTGACCTGGAATGAGTAGCAAGGAATGCATAGACAGTTTCCATATAGTTAATTACATACAGTGCATAAGGAAATTAAAAATACAGAAACTACAAATAATGTTATCAGCTCCAGTTGTTAGATACAATATACAGACAACTACTCTTAGGCACTTTGTTCTGTTAGAACTTGGACATACTGTAGTAGAGAGAGACAAATGCAGTGTGACAGATTAACAACTTAGCTAGCTGAAGGAGGCACATGGCCTGCTTACAAAAAGATACTCCTTCAAGGCGGATTTAAAGGACACAAGGGTCTGGCATTCCATGACCTTGGGGAGAGATGGTTCCATAGCCTAAGTGCAGTGGCTACAAAAGATCACACACCAGCAGCAGAGAGTATACGCAGCACAGTCGCTGGTTTCTGTCCAACGCAGCAGATCGAAGAGTTCTTCTTAGAGGCTTGAAGTCCATAATGGCAACCAGATTTTGCGGGGGGTGGGGGGAGTAGAAGAGTTTGATGCCATTGATAGCACAGAGAAATGAAGCTTCCCCTCCAGAGAGGGACAATTTGTGTAGAAAGAGCCCGACAGTGATGTTCATTGCTGCAGACCCCGCGGCAGCAAAATGTGATATCTGATGGTAGGCAAACTTCAGTTTGGAAAGTTCTGATTCTTTGAGGAATGACAGAAGCGGTGCTCCATAAGTGACAGTGGCAAACAAGAACCAACAGCCAAATTGTAGGTAAAAGTAGCTAGTCCTTTATTGAATAATGTGGAACAGAAACAAAAAACAGCAGACACAAACTCCCCAGCACTGCAAACCCCACCAGTTCTTCCTCATGGGGCAGAGTCACAGTGATTAAACCCTTTCTGAACTAGTGTGGTCTTAAAGTGACAGCAGATAAAAGGACGCTGCTGGCAATCGATAGCCTGGCCTCCTTAGTAGAGTAAGGGTAGAAACATAGAAACATAGAATTTGACGGCAGATAAGGACTGCTTGGCCCACCCAGTCTGCCTATTTCCCTACCTAATGGATAAGCTGCAGATCCTAGTTAACCAGCAGCCTACTTCTTCCTACCCCCCCCCCGAATTGCCTTATGACTGTCCCATGCATGCTTGAATTCAGCCACTGTTTTTGACTCCACAACCTCCTCCGGAAGGCCATTCCATGCATCCACAACCCTCTCTGTGAAAAAATACTTCCTTACATTACCTCTGAGCCGCCCCATCTTCAAATTTGCCCCTTGTTCTGCACACCCTTTTTTAAAAGATGCTACCCTCTTAGACTTTGTTGATTCCTTGAGGTACTTGAAAGTTTCTATCATGTCCCCCTCTCCTCCTTCCTCGAGGCTATACATATTAAGCTCCTTTAGTCTTTCTTCATATGTCTTCTGGTGCAGACCCTGCACCATTTTAGTTGCCCTCCTCTGGACAGCTTCCATTTTGTCTATGTCCTTGCGGAGATTGGGTCTCCAGAACTGCACACAGTACTCCAGATGGGGTCTCACCAGCTGTCTGTAAAGAGGGATAACAACTTCCTGTTTTCTACTGGTGATGCCTCTCCCTATGCATCCCAGTATCTCCCAGCCCTCCTTACTGCCCTCTCACATTGCTTGCCCACCTTTAAGTCATCTGATATGACTACCCCCAAGTCCCTTTCCATTTTTGTTGTTGTTAGTATCTCACCCCCCATTGTGTACTCTTCCCCTGGGTTTTTGTTTCCCAGGTGCATTACCTTGCACTTAGCATTGAATCTAAGTTGCCATATGTAACCCCTGCAAATGGGGGTTCCCAAAGACTTCAGGAGCTTGCTTGAATGCTCCAAGCCTGAATGGTGTTTGGCATTTAAGCCATTTATCAGTGAGTGTTTTAGAGCCTCTGGTACTGTCTTTAAGAGCTGTCTGCTTGCAGATATAATTAGTTTGTATGGGGACTGTGTGCTTCTCTGAGTACCACTCGAGCTGCTGCCAATTCACTTCATTTTTGCAGTCACGGAGTGCAAAGGGAACCTATCTGAAAGATGTAACTGTTTGCCAGAAATTATTTAGAGTAATAATGAAATTACAGTTTGTCTAACCTGCTTTCTTTGCAGTCAGAACTGTGTCTGCTAGTTCCCCATTCTAGTTTTGAACTGCTGAACTGGACCAATCAGTGTGGGGTAAGCTAGCTCTAAAATGGTGCCTTGGACGAATCAGAACTTGACTCATAATCTGAGCCAGCCACAAGAAGATTGTATGGGCAGTGACTCTGGGAGATGTAGTTTAGACTTCAGTGCCTTTTTGGACCAACAGCAGCAGTCTATTGTGAGTGACAGCCAATCCAGTCAAGAACTGGGAGGAACTCAAAGGAAGTGCCGGTTTTGTCGGTTGGAGTTTCAGTTGAGCTTTGGCAGTGAAGAAGGAAGGAGCCGTGATTTTTCAGTGTGCAGTTTTAGCCAAAAACGTGTAAGGCCTAAGAGTTCCGGTCTGCAGCTTGTGTAACAGCTTGTTAGGACTGAATCCGTCCTGTGAAAAGAATCAAAGGATCTCTGAAGAGTAGAAACCAGGCTCACCCTGTAGAAGACTGGAGGAATTGCTGAAAATTGCACTCGGTCTGTCAGGAACTGAATCTGCTGTGTGTTCTCCCGGTATTGTGCAGTAATTGCGATCGGGATACAGATGCAGCCTGCCTGGTATAGTGCTTTCTTTATATGGATGTGTGAAGAGGTTTGTGTACCTCAAGTGAGCCCTGCTGACATTGAAGGACCCTATCTTATTTGGAGGTCGTGAGTACTAATTCAGAGTCGCTCCTGTTGAATTGCCACATTAAATCCAAATGGAATTACTGTACTGCTGACTGTTTAATTCTCCTTTTCTCTAGTGTGGAAGGGCCCCTACCAGCTGCCACGGTTTGGACTAGCCACTCAGGGCTTGGGTACCCAGGGACAGTAACTGATAGGGATAGGCCTGTGCACAGAGCCATAGGTAGATTATTAGAGTGATAAGCTAATTAACTCTGATTTCCTGTCCTTGTTATATCCCCTAAATAAATCAGAGCTGCTTGTTTCAGCAAAGTTATACTGCCTGAGGTATTTGTCTATGTTAAAGTACTGTACTGTGATTGTTGCACTGTATCTCATTTCACAGGAGGTCCCAGTGCCGGAACCAGACCTGGGGTAAGTGTATACTGTGAAGGTAATTCTGATATATTGTGTGGGCCACTAGTGGGAAGAAAGGGGGGTTGCAGTGTCCCAGAGGGCTGTGACCAAGTTAGTTTAACTATTGCAAACCCTGACCTCTGGGTGGAGGCACCCGCCATTGGATCCAGGCCCCTCAACCTGTTAGTGGCAAATCAGGCAGGGGTAGTAGCCCCTGGGATAGCGCCATCTAGGGGTTACACATACATTTGACCATTCCTCTAACCTTGCCAAGTCCCTTCTCATCCTTTCCACTCCACCTTGTGCATCAACTCTGTTGCAGATCTTTGTGTCATCTGCAAAGAGACATACTTTTCCTTCCAGTCACTCTGCAATGTCGTTTATAAAGATATTGAAGAGAACTGGTCCTAATAGTGAACCCTGTGGTACCCCACTAGCAACCCCCCTTTCTTCAGAGTTGACTCCATTTACTATTACCCTCTGTGTCCTATTCTCCAGCCAATTCTTTACCCGGGCTATCATCTTGGGACCCACTTCCAGGCTGGCTAACTTGTATATTAATCTTTTGTGTGGGACTGAGTCAAATGCCTTGCTAAAGTCTAGGTAGGCCATGTCCACAGCCCCTCCCTGATCTACTACTTTGGTCACCCAGTCAAAGAAATCTATCAGATTCATCTGGCACAGTCTATACTGCAGGCCCAGTTTCTGGTTTAGGGTTTAGTAAGGGCACAGTCTATACTGCAGGCCCAGTTTCTGGTTTAGGGTTTAGTAAGGGCACAGTCTATACTGCAGGCCCAGTTTCTGGTTTAGGGTTCTGACCACTATTTCGACATGATCCACTTGGATTCCCAGATACTTTACTGTTGCTACTGTATCAGCACGTGCCCAGCATAGTACACATTCTGAGTAGATTTTGTCTCTCATGACCCAGTCTGTCTGTCTCAAATAGTATGGCCTTCACTTTTTTTGGTGTTCAATAATAGTAAGTTTGACTGAAACCAGGGGCTGGATTTTTGAAAGCCTTGAGATTACAGCAAGCCCTGAGTGTGCCAAAGATATGACGCACTGGGCTTGTAGCAGTCTAAAGGGATTTTCTATCTGTTGCGGCAACTGATGCAAGCTACACCATTTTTTGTGGTCTAGCTCGTGTCAATATCAGGGACTGTTTTTATAGAGCTTGCACCAGAGATTTGGCACACAATGCCGTAAAGGGGGTGAACTGTTGTAACTGTGCCTGAGATTAGAAAATCAGGCACAGTTTTGGCAAATGGGTTTGGCCCATGGAAAGGCCTTGATGCAAGCCCTGTACTGCCTTTTTAAAATCCAGCTGCAGGACTCGAGCATTATCAGGTTGGTGTGAGATCTATACAAAATTGCATCATCCACATATAGCAGTAGTTTTCCATCACCACAGTTACTAGGCAAGTCATTTATGAACAGTGAACATAAAATGGGACCCAGGATTGCACCATGGTAAACACCATCAGTGATTGCCCGCTCGCTGAGAGGACTGGCTATTCCCCCCATTTAACAAGTTGCATTCACCCATTAGGTAACTGCAAAACCACATACATGACAGGTCACTGAAGCCCAGCTCCCTTAACTTGTTCATCACACCCCCCAAATTATATATTCCAACTCCAAGGGGGCACACCTCAGAGATGGGGGGATCTACCAGTCCCTGAAATAGGCTGGTGCTGTAGTTCAGTCAACGTTGAGACCAGTCACCTTTCTGCAGTCACTGCCTTCACTGGTTACCATTAGAAGGCATGTGCACTGACCATTCTACCAGAGTTCAACTAAACACAGTTTGTAGTAGGGGAAAGAAAGCTGAACTCTGGAAAGTATTCCTTTTTTTGAAATGGGAACTCAAACTTAGATAAATCACAGTCTAAAAGCTGAGCGGTGATACTTGGCATGCACATACAGTATGCATATGTATGTAATGTTTATGCAGATGCCCAGTATCATGGCTCGACTTTCAGGCCATGATTTATCTAAGTTTGAGCACCCATTTCAAAAAACAGACACACAGAAGCATAGAATTTTACTGCAGATAAGAACCACTTGGCCACTCCAGTCTGCCCATTGCGCCCATCCAGTTTGCCCATTCCCGAGTTCAGCCAGCTGGAAGATTGAGTTTCACGTGCAAGTCCCAGACTGCCACGCTCTGAGCGAGCCAATCCAGAAGCAGCATTTGCTTTAGGACAGCACCTTGCTTACCTTCCAGGCTGGGGTTGGGGATCAGTTGTAGTAACCCCAATTGTTTGGATGGGGGTCCAGGGGGAAGGGATGGGGAGAAATGGGAGAAACAGTTCTAGAAAGATACCATATTTCATTGAATAGAAGCCACACCTTCCATTAAAATTGACCTATGGCTTACATTCAAAATGGGCTTGTATTTGAGGGTGGCTTGTACTGCAAAATCCAGTATTTAAGTTCTAACAATTAAATATTACACATCATGAATTTAATCAATTATTTTGTTGATAGTGTACTTCGCAGCAAAATATGCATAATGAGCATCAACTAAGATCATAAATTGAAAAAGAAATACAATAATGATCACATTTCCAGAGATGAAAATCTCAGAGGGCCCCACTTACAGTGTTTAATCTGACATGACTTCAACCCTGATTGGAAGCCGTGGCTTATATTTGAGGGTGGCTGCTCCTATTCGAGGCTAGCTTATATTCAATGAAAAACAGTATGACAGGAGCAGGTGTGCTTTAATAGGTAGCATCAGACTACCTTACAGTTTGTTGGGGTGCCGTAGTAGTCACGGTTTTCAGTAGCATAAACTCAGGAGACAAACAATCGACTAAGAAGTGGTCTGCCATTTTCAAGGCCGGTCCTTTATTTCCAAACCGTGCATGGTGTCCACATAAAGTGCATTTTGCGAAGTGAAAAGTGAAGCAGCAACAGTGAGATGAACCGAAAAAAAGGAAAAATCACAACTACTGGCACTAATGGAGCATCACTGTGACAGGTATGACCGGTGCCGGCAGCCAGTGGAACCGCGTGTGTGGTGAGCGAGGCACACATTTCACAGCTGGCATTTGGGCATTTAATTTTTTTTATATATATAAATGTCAATGCAACTGCTCCTCACTTGGGAGTAAGTCTAACTGGAGGAGGTGGGGGAGGGGGTCAGGTCTCAGAATATTCTGGACTTGGTGGAAGTGTATCTCCTCGGCTTTACACTTACTAATTTCTAGCAGCAAAAGTAATAATGTTCATAGTCCACAATTTGAAATTATGGTCAAAGTAGCACAGACTGCAACAATTCATTTACAGCTCAGATCACAAAAAGGAAGGGTGCACTATCAACGTGATTAAACCAGCACAGTTCCAAATTAATGTAAACATTTTTTGGCTCTTTCCAGTTAGTAAAGCTGCAGGCTATGTGTGGAGTCTTGGCAATGGTCCTAAACCAAACACTTCTCTTCTAGCTGGTGCACATTGCCCTCTCTAGAAGGTATCCAACCAGCCAATGTCAGACTGAAGTGGACCCTGGACAAGGGTCCAAAACAAAAATCCTTCTCTTCTAGCTGGTCTACATTTTCCTCTCTAGATGGTAGCCAGCCAGTCTGTGCTTGAAGACTGCCCTGAGTAAGGATCCCAGTCTCCATCACGCCTATGCATACTGTCCTGCACTGCACCCTCCCTCTTCTTGGGAACAACCAGGACTCCAGCTCTTGAGCAGGGAGCCAGATAGATGGGGGCTACTGACAGCCTCAGATTGGCCTCCGATAGAAGACGCATTCTAGTTACAAAAAGGACACCATACCTGGTGAAAATGGATGTCTATGCCCTGGACCCATCCATTTCCATATCACCAGCCATCTTTCCATGTGAGATCCTTACACCCAACCAAAGTTGGGGCCCTTTCAGCATCTGTGAGTTGGTGCTGCTTCGTCCTGGCTCCACATTTCCCCAGAAAACATGGAATGTATGCATTCCTTCCTCCACTCTGTCTCTAATGCCCAGAAACAGACCAGACCCAACTGGGCCAATCCAGAATCCCCATGAAGCATCATTCCCACTCTAAGTTCACTGTCTACTCCATACCCCTTGACTCGCTCCTCCTAACTCCTAAAATGGATGCCACATTCCTTTCTTTATACAATGAAGTAAATGGATGGCACAGAAGCTTGCCTGAAATGTAACTCCTGGGTTAGGTTTGGGGAGCATGGATGGCACAGTGCCCATGGAAGCAAGAGAGCTTCATCAAAGTATCAACAAGATGAACTCCAAAGATACAGAAAAAAGATAAAGTGAATGTAGGACCTGACCCCTTTGGGGCACTGTTGTACAGAAGGTCGTAAAGGGGAACTGTCAGCAGCACCAAGGCCCCACACTCAAGAGTGGGGCTGGTTCCAATGTCCCAATGTGCGCTTTCTGTGCAAAAACATTTTGGTTTACTTTCTGTTCACTGTAGTGTAGTACATTGTTTTAGACTAATTTTGCATCATTACTATAAATCCCAGAATCCCTTGCAGATTACATAAGAACAGTAGGCAGCACTGAGGATTCAATAGCCTGCATGGGGATTCTGGATTGGCCCATCTCTGCAAGGGCATAGACAGGATGGAGGCAGTCCAGAGGAGGGTAACTAAAATGGTGCAGGGTCTGCACCGGAAGCCATAAAGGGAGAGGGAGACTAAAGGAGCTTAATATGTATACCTTCAAGGAAAGGAGCGAGAGAGAGGGCGGAGATGATAGAAACTTTCAAGTACCTCAAGGGAATCCACAAAGTCCAAGAGGGTAGCATCTTTCAGAAAGAGAGATGTGCAAGAACAAGGGGGCACAATTTGAAGATAGAGGGGGACGGCTCAGGGGCAAAGTGAGGAAGTATTTTTTAATGGAGAGGGTGGTGACGCTGTGAAAGAATGCTCAAGTCTCTCCAGAGGTTCATTCCTTTCTCTAGTAAAAGACTACTGCAGTAGCGCTAAGATCCTAATTCTCTCTCTGTTGCCTTCTTTCCTGTTTCTCATTTTCCCCCTTTTTTCCAGGCTGGCCACCTGGAAATGCAGGCGTCTCACAAATGCTTGTATTTTTTTCTTCTTTCTCTGCACTTCTGGAGCCTTGATGTTCTAACCCCCCGCCCCCCAGGTAGCTTATTTAGCTAATATATCTTCACTTGTGTCCCATTATTGCAACATTATGGAACTTTGACAGTGCTAGAATTTCAATGCGCAGTGCATTCTGCAGAGAGCTTTTGTCGTATGGGCATTTGCCCTGTTAGTTTCATTTAGAAACCTGCATGCAGTATACTCAGTAAAGCAGTGTTTTAAAGCTGCCGAGAAGTGACCCCCCCTTCTCACACTTACGAGGTGAAACCCCTTTTCTCTTGCGAGATGTCCAAAGAGACCTCCATGTGGAGGTATTTGTTAAACTGTTGAGTTTACCTCGGTAGAAGCTGTATTTTAAACCTAAACCGAAACAAAAACAGTTTTCTGTTTGTTTTCTTCAGGCCTAGCATCCAAGCATAACACTGAATGATATGAAGTTCTCTCTTTTGTTAGTAACTCGGTGAAATGAATTCCAGAAAACATGGTTTTAATGTTTGCTTTCTGCAGAATCTCCATAAGTATTATAGTTGAATAAACATTAAGTAAGAATGATAATGGTCATACAAAAGCAACACAATGCTTCTAAGAGCTCTGTGTTTCCCTGTGCTGCAGCACGTTTGTAAATATAAAAAAGAAACTTCTGTACCTAAATGTGCTGAATTCTAGATAACTTTCAGCTTTTGGTTAAAAGAATGCATAAAATCTCAATGTTAGTTTATTTGTTACTTAAGAATGGAAGGTCGTACCGAGGTATAAGCAGAGGGAATCTTCTGGAAGGGGTTTTCTCCTTGCAGGGATCATTACGAATGGATCATTAGGAGTCAGCTGGCCCTCTCTTCTCTTTACTTATACCATGGGTCATTCATGGGAGGAGCCATAGGGTGCAGAACATTTTCTCTTTGTTAAGGACTGATTTCTTTTTGTGTATATTAGCATATACTGATTACAGACAGACCCAGATAATTTTTAAAAGGTTTATAAAAGACCTTTATGTTGAATAAAGAAAGTTTAAGTTTAAAAGTGTTGTGGGTGGAGTCTGATATGGTCATATGCTGTTCTCTTGGGTTAAAAGCAGCTCCTAGCCTGGACCATGTCAGATTTGTTTTAGGATCAGCTCTGGACTGATCTACTGGGAAGTCTGCGCCTTTTTCAGACCATGTACCCTTGATGTTCCCAGGTGGCTGATGCTGTTATTGCCTGTATGAACAAAAGTTTATTTTTGTGCCTTTTGATTTAATTTCTTATTCATGTGTGAAGTACAAGTTAATTTTGTACTGTTTGTATCTAAATAAATATTTTTAGGCTTGGCTGCCTCTTTTAAGCCTTGCCTCTCTATAATTTGGTGTCAGCGTCCATCTTTACATCCACACCCTGTTACAGACGCATGGAATGGCCTTCCTGACAGGATTGTTGGGTCAGAAAGAGTTGGGGGAATTCAAGAATGTATAGGACAGACATAAGGCAATTCTAGAGGGGGGGTAGGAAGAAATAGGCTGTCGGTTAACTAGGATCTGCAGCTTATCCAGTAGGTAGGGACCTGGGCAGACTAGGTGGGCCAAGTGGTCCTTATCTGCCATCAAATTCTATGTTTCTGCAGTGCATTAGACTTTTTATATGTTCTGGTCTTTTCTTTGCTGGTCCCACTGTCCTCCCTTGCATATGTACAGTCACAGGGGACTGCACTTCGCCCCTTGAGAAAAGCAGACCCTGAAAACATCTGACTAGAGCTTATAAAAGCTCTAACATGCCCTGTAGGCTGTTGAATCTCCCACTTCTGCATTACTGCTCTGATGTCAGTTGCAGGGGATTCTGGGATTTGTAGTTACACAAGGTGTCAGCCTAGAACTAAGTAACAGCAGTCTGATGCAATCTACTATATTACAGTAAACAGTAAGTAAACCAAAATGTTTTTGCCCACAAAGTGCACATTGGAACTAGACCCACACTTGTGTGTGGGACCCTTTGTACTCACTGTTCCCCTGTAAGGGTTCTCTCAAGTCAGTTTTTGGTCTTGTTAGGGCAGTAGCTGTAAGGCTCTAGCACACATACTATAGTCTTTCTTTAAACAAACCCATTGCCCTCACAAGAGCCAAGCATGTTCCAGTTAATTCTAAGGTGTATACATCATTCTTGGAGAAGGGACAGGTACAGTATACAGCTTCTTTCTTTTGAATAGGACCCTGAAGTGAACCTGGGCAAATTTATCAACATGACTCGTCTCAACTTCCAGAACACCTTTGCAGTGGTGTTCTCTTGCCTCAGCCTCCCTGGCTTTGTTACTTGACAAGCAAGGCAGTACTACAGTCAGAGCAATGCCCTGGCACAAGCTGAAAATGTGCATGCTGGATAGACTGATGGCACAGGGAGGTGGGAAAATCCTATCCCCCAGATGAGTTCCCCCAAGCAGTTGTAGGCTACATGACAATTCACGCTGGTCAATTTGGTCCAAGACACATCGCTCCAACCTGAGAGCTGTGGTGTAAACTGTGGCCCTGAACAAATCATTCCCTGGCAATTTGCCCCCAGCATAAATATAACAGATAAAACTGTGGGGGATGCGATCTGGGAATGAATTGTTTACGGAGGGGATTGACGAAAGAGCTCATAGCCTAGAGTGAGTCGTCGGGGTGCAGAGCGGCCACCAAGAACTGATGTGTCCCTGCAGTTGTAACTCTGGAACTCAGTGGATGCATCAGAAGGTTACAAAGTATAGAACCTTTACGTGGCTCAGTATTTCAGAGGATATGACAAAATCTTTTCAAGCAAGTGGCCAGAGCTAGAGTTGTGGCAGGAACCTTAAACTGCTGATTTCTGCGAGACGTTTTTGCTACTTATGAATTTTCTCTCCAATGTGACAAAGTCCCTACAATTTTGGCTACAGTTGTTTCACATAATATTGAATGCTGCAGGTAACTGGATGGCGGGAGTGAAATGTGAGGTACCTATATATTTTTTTGGTCTAGCATTTTCTTTTACTCTTTTGTTTTGGTTATTTATTGTGTGATTTTTTTAACATTATAGTACTCAATGAAGGTGTCAGATTGACAGCACAGGAAACTGAAGCCCTCAGTTTATCCACATGGCAGGTACAGTACAGGTGATCACACTGCAAGCTTTCATGCACTGCCCTGCTAATGTCCCTCAACCTTTTCATGGAGGTACCACCACGTAAGTGAGAGGATAATTCAGATTCCATTCCTGTTCAATCCTTGACCTCTCATGTGAGACTGCCAACAAGGGTGTCACTGCCGGTTGCATTTGCAGTTTTGTGATGTGGACCCCACCCACTGGGAAGTGTACTGAGATCACCATAACTCATTTCACAGAGGCTGCTGGACAGCCTTTAGATGACCATGGCTTTTAGTCACTACCAACCTGAGCTGTATTGGGACCAGTTGTCCAGTACTTTCTAAGTAGCAGATGAAGTGGACATAAGGGACAGTCTCACAGCCCCAGACATGAGTGAGGAATAGGGGTGGTGGGGGACTGTGTCTTTCTTTCCCTTTTTATTTAACACTAACAAAAACATGTACAGTAAACTGCCATCCAGGTTGTCACCAGTCTAGAAAATGTGTGGTGGCTGTTGCGTAAACCTGGCCTACTGTAAGTAGTTAGATAGAGTGTGCCTCTAGCTTGGTGGGATACCGCAGTTAGGTGGCAGGCACAGGCAATAATAAAAAGTGTGGGGCTATGCTCTGAATGTTACCCTGTGCTATGAGTCTGTAACTTTCCATCTCTTAACGAATGGCAAGGCAAGGTATTTATGTTTATATAGTGCCATACCCAAAATAAGTCATAGCATGTCCCGTAATCCCACAGCTTATACCAGATACAAAACATAAAACATAAATAAGATATAATAAATATATCAAAAAATACAGTGATTAAGAAAACAGTGCCACGTCAGTAAGTAATTAAAGGCTAAAGAAAACAAATGGGTTTTATATCCCTTTTTAAAGGACTTGACTGATGGAGGACTCCTCAGATTTACTTGCAAAGTATTCCAAAAAAGGCAGATCACCACCGCGAATGCTCTTTCTCCCAAACGTTTCATGTAAGCCCTTGAGACGGCCAGGAGAAAACCACCAGTGGTGTTGAGTGGGTGATTGGGGGCATACCAAGCTAAGAGATCTTTGAAGTAGTATAAGTTAACAAAGTGATCTTGACGGCCATGTGCCACATAACGTGTAGTCACTGCAGCAGTGATATGTTCCTAAATGATGTAAAAAAATGTTGTAGATGCTATATTGGTCCTTTTAAGAACAGATCCAGAAACAAATGATTTGATACCTTTTATTGGACCAACATGGATGTTACAGAGCACTTTGTTCTTTTCTGTAACATCCATGTTGGTCCAGTAAAAGGTATCAAATCATTTGTTTCTAAATGATGTAAGAAAGTTCAGAATTTGCCACACTGACAACCAAAATGAATTTCACGATGTTTAATCTAACGTCCATCAAGCAAGGATCCCCAAGACCACGCCCAGTACTTTGTCAAAACATAGGCTTCCTCAGGGTACAAGATCTGCATTTTTATGATAAAATATTGTAATTACCATTGCATCTCAAACTGTTTTTGTATTCATAAGGCGTGAGGTGGGAGGTGATGATGCCATTGTATAAAACACTAGTGAGGCCTCACTTAGAGTACTGTGTGCAGTTCTGGTGGCCACACCTTCATAAGGATATTGACAGGGTGGAGGCAGTCAAGAGAAGGGGAAGGAGAAAGGGGAAAAGGGGAAAAATTGTTTAACCAGGAAAGGCACACTAAGCCAGAGCTTGTTTCCAGGTGCGACCTGGGAGTACAAGGAAGTTAAGTGACTTGCTCAGGGTCACACAGTATGCAAGTGGAAGCTGTGGGATTCAAACCCAGGTCTGGTTTCCTGTATGTCATCAGATGTTATAGGGCTAGCACCAGAAAACATATGAAGAGGAAAAAAGGACCTCAATAGGTACTCGCTGGAGGAGAAGATGGATTGGGGTGAAATGATAGAAACATTCAAGTATCTTAAGGGCATAAACAAGGTGCAGGGGGGCAACATCTTCCACCATAGGAGGAGTACAAGAACGAGGGGACATGATATGAAATCGGAAGGTGGCAGGTTAAGGGGAAATGTGAGAAAGTGAGAGGATGGTGGACACATGGAACAGTCTGCCACAGGAAGTGGTGGGAGAAAGCACAGTGGAAGGATTTAAACATGCCTAGGACAGGCATAAGGGAACCAGAAGGAGTGGTGAAAAGCCATTGACCAGGTAGGGTCCGAGGCCGCAAATACATGTAGGGCTTACAGGCAGACTAGATGGGCCTGGATGTCCTTATCTGCTGACAATTTATATGTTTCTATGTTTTTATAAACAGACTCTTCAGTGGCCTACTTCATTGATAAGTTGCCTATGAGAGTCATTGTATTCCAGTGGATTTATTCTAATTCTAAAACCTTTTTAGAAATCAATATTCATTGAGATTCACATCTCTTGCATGGGGGCAAAACACCCTATCCTGGGTATCGATGCTATAATATAACTTAATCTGTTCTTTATATTGTTCTCTTATTAATGTGCACCATATGATAAACTTTTCCAGTTATATTTATATTCGCCAAATTAGTGACAGTCTAAGAAACACATGCTTAGTGTGGGTAAGATATATTTATGTACATGTAAATCAGATTCAATGTATTCCAAGTATTACTCAACAAAGATTATGTAAGTGAAATTATTCACCATCAATTATTGTGCTTAACAGTGTTAAGCATATTATAGTTAGCTTTCAAATAATAAGACTTAAAAGCTTGAAAGTCTCTATTATTAACTCTATTATTTTACATTTCTACAGTATAAATCATACCTGAGTTAACAGCCTTGATTCAATTTCAGTATTTTTTTTTATTTCAAAAAGCTCATCTGTGGGAGGAAATTGTTAGAGAAATTGGCAAATTTGGTTCCGGAGTATTCTTAATTCAAAATAAAAGCACATCGAGCTTTCTTTGGGAAATACAAAACTAGCATACAATGGCCCAGATATTCAAAAGGGTTGCACATGGCGCAACAGTGTTGCACCATGCGCAACCCACTGATGCGCCCCGGCGCGATATTCAAAAGGAAAAAGTGAGCGGCACAAATCCTGATGCGCTGGAGCACTTCAGTAATGTATACAGGCACAGGTAGAGGGGGGCGTGCCCATGTATAACCTGCACAGCCTGATATTCAGGCCGGGATGTGCAGAGCCATGCATGCGCAACCCCTACCTGCACCAGCAAAAGTTAAGCCCCAAAAGGAACAACTGATGGCCACCCACAGGTGAGCTGCCGCGTACAGAGCAGCAAAGCGTACCTATTGGGTAGCCACCTAATGAGTTCAGCTGCACCTAGGCGCCCCCTGCGTGCTTGATCGTGGGCATTTGTTTAAAGAAGCTCCCGTCCAATATCCCTGGTGGTCCAGTGGACCTGCCCTATCTCGGCATCTGTAAAGAAAGATGTTTTATATCCCTGGTGGTCCAGTGGACCACTCCCTGCCCGATCTCGGGCATCTGTAAAGAAAGATGTCCTATATCCCTGGTGGTCCAGTGGACCGCTCTCTGCCCGATCTCAGGCATCTGTTAAAAAAAATGTCCCCGTCCTATATTCCTGGTGGTCCAGTGGACCGCTCTCTGCCCGATCGCGGGCATCTGTAAAAAAAAAAAGTTGTATATCCCTAGTGGTCTAGGGTACCACTCTCCCCACCCGCCCACTGAGCCTCACTGCCCCGCTCTCCCCCCCGGTCAGCCGGCGGGCGGCAGCATCCCACCCGCCTGCCGCCCCGCCGACTGACACCTCGGTAGGGCTGCACGCCCATTGATTTACAGACCACCAGGGATATACAACGTTTTTTTTTTTTTACAGATGCCCACGATCGGGCAGAGAGTGGTCCACTGGACCATGACATGGACACATCTTTCTGGTGGCTCCCTAAACCACCGTAGAGCCTTCGACTCCTTAAGGGAAATTTCCTTTCAATCCCACGTCTGGGTATTTCCCTCAGCACTGGCCAAGTGCCTGAGGCAAAGTAAAAGGGCCACAGAGCAAATCCGTAGAGGTGAACCTGGTTACTAAAGATGGGGGGTCTCCCACCTCTAGCTTCCACAATCCATACCCGGCCATTTCTCTGGACATTAAACAGCTCTTTCTGAAAAGCTTGGCAATGTAGATTAAAGGGTAAATGCATAGCACATTTCCTCTACATGTCTTGACTTTTCCCTTGTACTAGACTTGAACATATTTACTTCTTTTACTGAAAAGCTTGGCAGTGTAGATTAAAGGGTAAATGCATAGCACATTTCCTCTACATCAGGGGTTCTCAAATGGTGAGGCCAGCCTCCCTGGGGAGGCCCCAGCCTGTTCCAGGGGAGGCTCAAACAAGTCTGAAAAAGTACAGTATTTAAATTTTGAGTTTTATATATTTTGTGTGAAGAGAGTAAGGAAACTGAAAGAGGATAATAGTAGGTGAATTTTATGTATTTTTTTACTAATAGGTGACAAGGAAAGGTGAATGAGCCAAAGCTCATTTCAGGTGTACCTGGGGAAGGGTAGGGAGTGAATACATTTCAAAAGGTAACTACAAACAATCAAGAAATACACAGTGAACAACAGTGCAAACAAATATGAGCAATAAACTGATAATGAGTGGTGGTAATTGATCAATTTATAGACTGATGGCAGAACAGCCCAAATACAAGGGTTGAGCATAGAAGTGCTAACAGCAGTAGCAGGAAGGAGCAAAGTAATCCCAGAGAAGTTGTTTAGGAGCAGGGAAAGAGGGGGAGAGGCCAAATATGTAGGAAGGTTATTTCATATAGAGAGGAAACAGAGAAAGTAGTCTGACCCATGAAGGTACTGCAACAAGGGGTAACAATGGTTCAAGAATGAAAATAGCGGAGCAAGTAGGCTGCCCGGGGGGGGGGGGATTGTTACAATAAACTGAATAGTAATATTTATTTTATTTATTTGTTATTCAGATTACACCTTTGAGCACAAGAGCTCTTTTTCAAATGTTCCACATCAGTATAAGACAAAGAACTGAATGTGAGCCAAGTACTCAAAGGGGTTTCAATTTATTCATGGTGTACTGCGCAAAGTACAGCATGTTATTTTTCCTTGGGGAGGCCCAAAAGGGCTCCTTCCATTATGCTGCTCCTCACCTGTGGAACCTGCTGCCTCAGGAACTAAGGGATGTCCCTACTCATGCAACATTTAAGGGCAAACTCAGGACTTTTCTTACTGCTTTGGACAAATGTGTTTGCTTTGATCCTACCGGATCCCCTTGCTCTTAACCTGTTTTCCCCACTTCCTTATTGCTAGCACTTGTGCCTTTCCCAATGGTTGTTTTATGTGGTGTTTTACTATAATTGCTGCTTGAATCTGTTTGACTGTATGCAAATATTAGCTTTGCCATTTACAAGTTGTTGTTTACTTCCGCCACCACTTGGCTTCCCTTGATCCCTGTTCTCTTCTCCTCACCTCTCAGCCTTCCTTCACTCAACTCCCTGCTCCTCTTCCCCCCCGACCATCTCCTGCACTCTCCTTTCCCCTCCCCTTCCTTTCTCTGCTTGCTTGCCTCGCCTTTACCTCCTCCTGAGTCACCCCTGCCGTTCGTCGTCCCACCCTCCCAGCTGGCGTTGTTCCCTATTACCTCCACTTTCGTCAAACTTACCTCCTCTGACCTCTTCTTCCCTGCCCTGCCATCTCTCGGTTCCACTGGCTCGGCTTGGCGTTGTTACCTTTTCCGCTATTGCCGTAACTCTTTCGCTTCTCTCCTCCTCTTACCGGCATCATCACCCTTGCCCTGCCGTCTATCGGTTCCACCAGCCCGGCCGCATTCTGCTACCTTTTGCCGCTGTAGCCGTCTTTTGCTGTAACCCCCTGTCACCCTTTCTCCGCTTGCCGTCTTTCGGCTCCACCGACTCGGCCGCAGGTTGGAACTTGTACTGGCTGCCGTATTCGGGCTTTCTTTTAACCCTACTCCTCCCTCCCTCTCCCGGCCATCCCTCCTCTACTCCCTCCTACCTCCCTATTCCTGCAACCGCCTCTCTGTCCTTATATTCTTAGCCATTTCTTTAGCCCCGTTTTGGCCCTTTGCCCTCTATCCTTCCCTCTATCCTTTCCTCACCTCCTCACCTTCCCCTTTTGTCATTTTCCATCTTGTTTCTGCTTACCCTACACCTATCCTCTCCCCTTTCCTAGGTCCTTCAATGCACTTTATGTATGAGCTCAATGGAAAATGTCCTTGAAATGTATTTTGCCTTGTATTTTCCTTTGTCATGCATTGTATCCTGCCATATGTATCTTGTTGTATTTCTGTGCATCATGTATTTTCGTTATCCTTACTGTATCGTTATGTTCTGTAATTTTACCTCCCGGGTCGTGCCTGAAAACAGTCACTTGCTGGCTAGTGCACTTACCCGGTTAACAAAAACTAACTAAATAAATAAATAAATAAAAATTATTTCAGTTTTTGGGGGAGGCTCAAAATCTTTTCCATGGATTTGAGGAGGCTCACTGTGACAAAGTCTAAGAACCATTGCTCTACATGTTTTGACTTTCCCCTTGTACTAGACTTGAACATACTTTTACTTTGGCTTAGTCTATTCCTCTAGGCCTCCCACTGATTAAGCAGTGCAATCCCCACTTTACAACAGTTCAGGTGAAACATAGGCCCCATGTAAGAGCAGAACTCACCCTTTGGTTGCAGGTGCCCCACAGGTGATTCTTGACAACTTCTGGTGCCGCAGCACAACTTAGAAAAATAAGGCAGCTTCTTCCCTAGCCGGAAACCAGGAGAGTTGCCACTGGAATAACAGGCAAACCTTTTACGCCCCATCCCTCAGGGATGGGGCACAGAGACCCATAACAGCGGTCTCCACCACTTCACGAACAACTTACTGTGTTCCTCTTTTGGCGGAAACACACACCTCTCCCTAAAGTAGCTTTATATCAGAGCTTTAGGCTCCAAGAGCCTGTGCACAGACTGCTGTGCTCCTCTCTTCAAGACTGCTCACACACAACTGCTGCTGCCTACTGTTCAAAAACTCCCAACATTCTAACCTAACTCCCAACTGCAGATTCCAATGTGGCTCATGCAGCTGTGATAGTTCTATGGTGAAGTCATCCCTCAGTCTCAGCTGAGACTGAGAACAGAGTGAGATGGTGTGAAATCCATTTAACTGGAGTTTCACAAGCTGCCTTCCCTGCCTACCACTAGGTCTTACTGGGATTCTAGTAACCCCGGGTAACAGGGGGGTTACGCTCACCCTGGGCTGGGAAAATGGCTGTCCGCAGTCATTATTTACCCAGCTTAGGCCATCCCACCCTATGTGCCACCTGCAGAGGGGGGTGATCAGGCCCCCTCCTACCATGTGCTAGCACAGGCAGGCAATACTAAGGGCCTAGAGGCCTTTGGCTGACATATCAACCTCTACTCTACCCACTAACTATGGGTGCCTAGTGGTTCTGGTAGAACTGTCCAGAGCATAGCGCTAATAGCTCAGCACTACAGTCCCTACAGTCATTCAGGATCACAGCCTGTCTATCCCCCCAGCCCTCTAGGGAAAATCTGTCTGCCTCTAACTTTAAACCCCAAAACAAAAACAAGCCAGGAACCTCCCCGACCTTGGGCACCCTGCAACCACACACCAGGAAACTAATACCATCTATTACATTACTCCCTCATACCCCCACAACCACACCTGTGGAAGGAAAGGGTTACTACAGTAACAACATCGTCCTAAACTTTATCAACTCTCATCCTCCTGAAGCTGAACTTATTCTACTAGGGGATTTCAACATAAACTGGTTAGCATCGAGTGCCAGTGCCTATAAAGACTCCATCTCAGCTGCTAACCTCACGCAAATGGTAAACTCCCCTACTAGGATTAACTACGAGACTGGCACCAGTACCCTCTTGGATTGGGTCCTCACCACTCATCCCACAAGGATTTCTTGTACGACCATTCTCCTCGACTCACTCAGTGACCACTCCCAAGTCATGTGTGCATGGTCTAACAAATTCCTTAAGCCCCCTCCCAAAATTATCGCTAGCAGAGTCCTTCCTCGTGGAAAACTTCCACATCTCAAACACCTGCTTCTACAAGACTGGCTACCCATCTATGAAGCAACAGATGTTAACTTGGCTCTTGATCACTTCATCTCAATTTTCAATAAAGCTTTGCGACTCTTTGCCCTGCTAAAAAGGCAAAACAAAATCTCTCCTAACCCATGGGTCACCATGGCTCTTCTCTCACAGCTGAAACTAAAGGATCACCTCTGGGCAGTTGCCAGGGCCACTGGCAAACAACTGGACATCCAAAATTACAAACAAGCATGAAATGCCTGCACAAAAGCCATACGGCTAATGAAATCCACCTATTACAAAGACGCTCTCACCAATACATGGGGAAATGGTCATGCTTTCTGGGACAATATCAAGGATGTCACAGGGAAGCAGCCAAAAACCTCTCCAGCCATGTTAATGGTTGATGGATCCTCAACCCTTGACCCCAAGGTGATCGCAAACATCTTTAACACGGCTTTTTCAGACCTTAGTGCTGTTCTACCCCATGACTTTTTCGAAAACAGGGCCTACTCCCCAAATACCTCAGCCCCTCAGTCTAACCATCCCCTCTTCTACTTCAGGAAGGTAAGGCTGAATGAATCTCGCTGCTATATTACTGCAGCTATCTCTAAACCTAGATCTAGTAGCGGCACCCTGGACCTTAAACTTCTGTTGCTCACCCTCGATGAGGTAATTCATCCATTAACAAAAATCCTAAACCTCTCTCTCAGCTGTGGAAAATTCCCAAACCTCTGGAAAACAGCCACCGTGACACCCGTCCATAAAAGTGGGGACAAGACGATTCACTCAAATTATCGCCCTATCTCCATACTGCCCCCACTCTCTAAGGCACTTGAGCGCATCGTGGCTGATCAACTTACCGACCACTTGGATAAATACAATATACCTTGTCCACAACAACACGGCTTCCGGAAAGGTCACAGCACCACCACAGCCCTTCTTGAGTTCACTGGAGTTTTGCGCAAATCCCTTGACAACGGCCTTCTCACAGGGGCTGTTTTCGTCGACCTCTCCAAGGCCTTCGATACAGTACACCATGGACTACTGATACACCAACTACTGAATGCCGGGCTATCATCTGACTCTTCTCCCTGGTTTAAAAGCTACTTAGAAAACCGGTCACAGAGAGTAAAAATTGCGGACGCTCTTTCTAACACCCTGCTTGTTTGCTCGGTGTCCCACAGGATCCATACTGGGACCCTCCTTTAGCTTCTTTCTAAACTCCTCCCTTACCACTGCTCTGAGCAGATCATACTACATGCCGATGATGCTGTCGTGCCTCCACCACAAAGATCCTGCAGCTCTTCAACACAACCTTCAACTTGGTTTCAGTTCTGTAGAGACATGGTTTCTTAATCATAAACTGGTCCTCAATGACAAGAAAACCAAATCTATGCTCTTCTGCAGCTCTCATAACCCACACAAGCTACACCACTTGGCTATCTCCACCACCCAGGGGAACAATCTAGATCAGGTGGTGTCCTTCAAATACTTAGGGATACAGCTTGACCCTAATCTCTCCTATGGACTTCATGTAGATAATGTAGCTAGAGCTGCTAATACATGGCTTGGTCTCCTCTACAAACACAGACCACACCTCACGCCAGAAGCTTTGAAGGTTGCAGTCCTGAGGTCTGTGATCTCTGTAATAGACTATGGTCTCATCATTTATGGCTCGGCCACAACCACAACCCTTAGATGCCTCTCAACTGCCTTAAATAAAGCATGTCGGCTCATCACTGGTGCTCACCGTCTCACCCACACATGTGACCTGTACACTCAGACCGGCTGGCTCCAACTATCAAACCGCTTAAAGTTTCTCACCTGCTCCATGGTCAAAAATCTACCTTGGCCTTGCACCTTCTGGGGTCTCAACTCTGTTACAACACCGAATTAACAAATGGTGCCTTAGGAGATCCACGCCAGCTACTGAAAGTCCCCACTGTCACACTTCACAGGGACAATGCTCTTTTGCTTATCGAGCACCACTCTGGTTCAATGGCCTCAGCCCAACCATCTCCTCTGCCCCAACTATTAGTATGTTTAAAACTAGGCTCCGGGACTATCTCACTCCCAACAGCTCCTGTGACTGCCCAACTTAACCTTGTTTCTCCACTTCCCTTTCTGCTCTAGTTGTCCCCCCCTTCCCTACCCTCCTCACTGGATTCTACCCTCACATCTTGGTATACCCAATGCTGCACTTTTCACCCTCTCGCCACCCTTCCTACATTCCTTCCCCCCCCCATCCACTTCCCTCTCCCTATGACTCTGGCACTTCTTATCTGTTGTCTATTTTCTCTGACAAATGCCACTGGCTGCCTTGTTACAATGCTACCCTTGAACTGTATTAATCTGTACTCTGCAATGTCCACATTGTTGTAATGCCTGTCTTGATGTTCCCCATAATTTGTATTTCTCTGACATGGAACCTTTGTAAAAGAGCCATGGCTCAAAGGTATTTGTAATCCTAGACTTGATAAATAAATAAAAAAAGAAATTAAATAAATAAATGAATAAATAAATAAAACAACAACAGTACTTTAAATACTACACACTAAAATACTATTTAGGAACTCCGATGAGCCCCTTCTCCTCTATCTTCTTCGGGAACACCTGCAAGAAAAAGAAAGACAACACACACTCCTAATCTGCATACACAGTCTATCTAAACCCCTACCATCAAAACACTGGAGAATCCCCAAAAGATTTTTTTTTTTTTTTTTAGAAAAGGTAGAAAAACAGGATAAACATTAGAAAACAGTAGAAAAACAATGACATTATTTACAATACACATTTGGGGGATGGAGTGCCCTTAAAGTCCCATCTAGTGACCACAGTGCCTGAAGGCTAGTCCATTAAAGAGTCTCTCCTGGGCCGGAGCCTGGTGAAGCATAGTTCTAGCAGGCCAAAGTCCCGAAGGGGAGCGTCTTTGAGGACAGTTCACACATTCTGGAGTCTGCTAGTGTAGGGTGTGTACTGCAATGTCATAAGGATAGAAAAGTTTGGACTTACCAGCCCCTTGTAGAACAAACAAATGGTACCGGCCTGCTCCTCTGGCGAAGACTCTCCCTGGCAGCATTCTTCCGATACAGCTGGGTGGACATCTTCCGGGAACTACAGGAGGGCACATCTGGAAACTGCTGGGCTGATGTCATCTCTGGAGATGGAACCTTAGAACAGGAACAAAAAAGGAAACCATCTGGTCTGACGTCATCCGATTACCAGGCGATGGATCAGGATACAGTTGGGCTGGCGTCCTCTCTGGATCTGAAGTCATCTGGTGGGCCAGTCGATGGATTCTGGAAAGTCAGTACACTGAAGAACTGATGAATGTAGGGCACCTGAGTACTGGATGTCCATACTGGTGGATCAACAAAGGCACTGCAATGGCTGGTGTGGCAGTATTGACTACCACTGCTCTGCTTTTCATCTGGTAGGCACGGGCATATTTGCAGGGGAGGTCTTTGCATTGAGGCCAATAGTACAACGGGTCAGGAGCTTGAATTATTACCCTGTCTGGGGGCACACATAACTCGCACTGTGAAAGGTTTCATGTCCCCTCTCCATCCACTATTCGAACAGTGTCCATAAACAGTGTCCTGCCTCTTTTCCATTGGCTGTATTTTTCATGAAAGATTCTGTTCCTGACATGCTTGTTTGCACCAGGATGCACACATTTCATTGCTTCGGCTCAAATCCAGGATTTTCTGCTGTTCTCAATCTCCTCTCAGACTCTCCGAGGAAAGGTAGGAAAGGACATCCCATAGATTTCATTCGCCTTCCTACGAACCAGTCTCTCCTCTTTACTAGCTTTGGTCAACCTGAGACCGCTGGCCTGGCTTGGGGGCAGCCAGTCCTGGTTCTGCCAGCTACGCATTCTCAACGAGACAAAAAATGGATCCCTGACTTCTTCTTCTTGCACAGCCAGGGCAGTGGCATCACCACTCTCTTCCATGTATTCTTCTGAGGCAAGAGCTTGAGGCTGTGTACCTGTTCCTTTTTCACAAGACCACATAGGTTCCCCCTCTTCTTCTTCCTCACTGAGAATCTGTGCCCAGGAGTAAGCAGTCATCCTCACTCCTGAGATTATCCACTCTTCACTGGGCGCGGAGGTCGATACCTCCCATTCAAAGGCTTCCCTCATCTCATCTTCTCCTATGAGACTAGGGCTAGGCCCCCCGGGTCTACTGATGCTCTGTCTGAATTATCTCTCTGTGATCCAGCATCCAAAACATCAGCATATTGTTCTGTCTGCAAATCTGCACCCTCTAGCTTTGTGCCACACTCCCCCGAGGGGCCTTCTTCAACAGGCTTCGCCTGGTGCTGCGTGCTGCCAACTACAAATTCCTGAACTTTCGTCCACGTGGGAGCCAAACAAATCTTGGGCACTTTAAACAAGCCGTATTTCTCTAAGCACCCCGAACAGTGAGGTACCATGAAGACGTCCCTTCCAGCATTTAAGCACATTAAACATACTTGCACTGGATATCCAGGAATCACCACATGAGAAGGCAGTTGTCCTCCATAGTAACACCTCTCAATGTCCCTTAACTTATTTACTTCTGCTGCTATCATAGTCCGGGCATGATCCGGGTAGCGGGCTGGTCCTGAGGCCATGACTGCAGAGAAAAACAAACAAATGCTCACTGTTACTGAAAGTCCCACATCACTGAACACTTTCTTTCACTTTTAAAATGGCTCCTCTGCTGCTGTATTTACATTACTACCCTACCCTGTAATGGCGGCGGCAGCACTCCTGTGCATCAACATTCAGAAACTGGGTCAAGCCACTGCGCATCCGATTTACACACACTACTGATAACTTTGCTCAAAACTGCACAGACTTGCACTGTTCTTTTTCTAACACATTTATATGATTTGCCACGGACTTTTCACTTGCTGAAAACATTTCTTTAGCTCACAGTCCCTTAAAGCTTCAGGATTTCAAACACAGGATTGCCTGTAACTAATGCTGCACATTTTGATACAACTCACAGTCTCTCTCTGGCTTTGAAACTTTAAACTGACGCTGAACCCATAACTATGCTGACAGTCGATGGCTTAACAGACTTGCTTTAGCTGGTAAAACTTGACGGTCTTCATTTGCAAAGCGACTACACTGCTGCACACATATTCAGCTGGCTTTTGGCAGAAAATCACTGTTTTTAGCAATTATTATAGTTGGTACTCACCGTTATCAGTAGCTGTTTACTGCGATGGAAAAACGGCCTGCAGCCAGTCTTGGAGGCCTCAGAAAGGAAGCAGGTGGGCAGTCCTGCCACTCGTCCCTCCGATCACCACACTCACAATCCTGTCAATCGAGATGTGGGTTGAGCCCGACTTTATACAGAAAAGTCTATTTTTTACACTTTTACAATGCTTTTTAATCACCGTGACGTTCCTCCACTAAGCCAGTACACGCACTCTACTCACACTCCCTCTCGAATGCTGGCCAGTCACTGTAGAGCTGGCTTGGGGGCCGGACTGATTGCAGCCTCACCAATCACACAACACCATGCAAATGAGCTTCTTTCCCTTGCGAGTGCTCTTCTCTTCACGGCGATCGTCGAGCAGGAAAATTTAAACTGCAGAAACCACTTTTTTTTTTTCCTCCAACTGACTCCACGGCGGGAGCCCATTTCAACCATTTGACATGGCCATTAACACAGCAAGTCTCTCAGTTTACTAAAAAGCATTTCCAACATCCAGGGCACAATTTTCCTGTTGCTACCCCTAGTCTTCCACACTTTTCTTTGTCCCAACAGTTTACTAGAAAGCATTTCCAATGTCCAGGGCACAATTTTCCTGTTGCTACCCCTAGTCTTCCACACTTTTCTTTATCATACACAGTTTTTTAAAAGCTGGCAAAAACGCTGTAAATATTTGATGCAGGACAAGGGCATACTCTTTCAGCTTTACGGCTCCTTGATAAACAGTTGGCATTTTAACAGCAGCATATGAACCACAGCACACAGCGACTCACTAGTTAAACTTGCTTCAGCTTTTTGGGTTACCCACTGCCAGATAACCAAAACGCTAGCCCCTTGCCCGAGCAACTTTCCTCCCTAATTTAATATCCAAAGTGGTGCCTCCATTTCGTAAGCCCTACACCCCTGCCTTTTTGCAAATGACAGGTGGTATGCTGTTGAAGCTGACAGCAGTACCAGGTGGGGACTGGGTTCGGGGAGGACTAGGTTACTCGGCACAGGGGGCCTAGGTTTAGCTACTCTGCACAGGGGCACCCAAGTAAATCCAAACACAGGAAGCAATAACTGTAATGTCCAATACTAGGAATGGGATTCTAAAGTATGGCTTTTATTCACATCCAAACTGAACAAACAAAGCATAGACGGACCCCCACGGGGCTACATTCCTGGTAATGCAGATAAGAGAAACAGAACACTTCTTCAACACTTCAGCCCTCAGGCTCTGAACCCACCAGACACACAGCCTGGACTTGCATGCAGCTTTGGGCACACAGCCCGACGTGTACACTATTTGGGTTTTCCCTGACTCGGCTCCCCTGCAGGCTACTCGAACCCCATCCATATGACATGGACACATCTTCCTGGTGGCTCCCTAAATCACCTTAGAGCCTTCAACTCCTTAAGGGAAATTTCCTTTCAATCCCACATCTGGGTACTTCCCTCAGCACTGGCCAAGTGCCTGAGGCAAAGTAAGAGGGCCACAGAGCAAATCCGTAGAGGTGAACCTGGTTACTAAAGATGGGGGGTCTCCCACCTCTAGCTTCCACAATCCATACCCGGCCATTTCTCTGGACATTAAACAACTCTTTCTGAAAAGCTCGGCAATGTAGATTAAAGGGCAAATGCATAGCACATTTCCTCTACATGTCTTGACTTTTCCCTTGTACTAGACTTGAACATACTTAAACATCTCTTTCTGAAAAGCTTGGCAGTGTAGATTAAAGGGTAAATGCATAGCACATTTCCTCTACATGTCTTGGCTTTCCCCTTGTGCTGGACTTGAACATACTTTTACTTTGGCTTAGTCTATTCCTCTAGGCCTCCCACTGATTAAGCAGTCCAATCTCCACAACAGTTCAGACGAAACATATGCCCCATGTAAGAGCAGAACTCACCCTTTGGTTGCAGGTGCCCCACAGGCGATTCTTGACAACTTCTGGTGTCGCAGCACAACTTAGAAAAATAAGGAAGCTTCTTCCCTAGTTGGAAACCAGGAGGGTTGCCCTGGAATAACAGGCAGATCTTTTTATGCCCCATCCCTCAGGGATGGGGCACAGAGACCTGTAACAGCGGTCTCGACCACTTCACGAACAGCTTACTGTGTTCCTCTTTTAGCGGAAACACACACCTCCCCTAACAGTAGTTCTATATCAGAGCTTTAGGCTCCAAGAACCTGTGCACAGACTGCTGTGCTCCTCTCTTCAAGACTGCTCATACATAACTGCTGCTGCTCACTGTTCAAAAACTGCCAACATTCTAACCTAACTCCCAACTGCAGATTCCAATGTGGCTCATGCAGCTGCGATAGTTCTATGGTGATGTCATCCCTCAGTCTCAGCTGAGACTGAGAACAGAGTGAGATGGTGTGAAATCCATTTAACTGGAGTTTCACAAGCTGCCTTCCCTGCCTACCACTAGGTCTTACTGAGATTCTAGTAACCCCGGGTAACATGGGGGTCACACAGGTTTTATATTCTGCTTTTATGTTCACTAATATTAAATTTGAGTGGTCTGTTCATTTTGCCCACATAATATTTCGAGCAAAGGCACGAAACAATGTATATGACAGTGGTGGCCAATACACATTGTATTGAGATCCATTTTGGTGGATCTCAAGAAGCTCCGAGATCCACCAATAGTAACTTGAGCAAAAGGTATAATAATACTACTCATCAGTTGTAAGGATCTTCATTAATTCAAAAATGCAGCCTTTGCCCCAAGATCCAACAAAAGATCTCTTGAGATCCACCAGCGGATTTAGATCCACGGATTGGCCGCCATTGGAATATGACATGATACAGAGAGGCAGTATAGCGCAGTGGTCTAAGGCTCTGAGCTGCAAATATGGTGACATCCAGCAGACCAGACATGGGTTTGAATCCCACAGCTTCCACTTGCATACTGTGTGACCCTGA
The DNA here is from genome assembly GCA_016271365.2 of Neoceratodus forsteri. Taxonomy (NCBI): domain Eukaryota; kingdom Metazoa; phylum Chordata; order Ceratodontiformes; family Ceratodontidae; genus Neoceratodus; species Neoceratodus forsteri. Next base: position 1,318,515,129 of record CM057454.1, read on the forward strand.
GCAAGTCACTTAACTTCCTTGTGCTCCCAGGTCGCACCTGGAAACAAGCTCTGGCTTAGTGTGCCTTTCCTGGTTAAACAATTTCCCCTTTCCCTTACAAGTTATAGTTAAAATATGTCCTAATGGGATATTTCATATTCCCATTTGGATATAAAAATGCTGACTTTTTAGATGTATTTCCACAATGTGTGCATCTACTACAGAGCGGCATCGATGGATTCAAAGATTCTAAGAGTAATTGTCTGCTAGTGTTTTCTGACTACTTCTGCTCAGAATGCACAAGTCTGTCTCTAAGGGTGCTGACTTTTTAGGTGCTATAATGGTAGTCTTGTGAATTCAGGTATTTCTAGAGGCCGTAGTATGTACCAGTGTGTATTTACTATTTTCTTAATGGGTTCTGTGAATAATGAATATTCCGGAGACAGTACCATTAGGTGATCTGTTAATAATTATGATTTCTAGTAAAAATTAAACTTCCTAATTGTTTTCCGTCATAACTTACAATTTTAGTATGCATGGGCACATGGGAATGGAGGGGGGGTGGGGGAGAAAAAACAAGGGGAGGAAAATGGGGGAAGGAGCAATGAGAGAATGGACAGTTGGAATGTGAAATGCAAAAGGCTGAAAATACTGTAGCCGAGGAAAGAAACAATAAAGAAAGAACAAACAAGGGCATCAAGAAATTCTAGAGAAAGAATTGATTTAACTCATTGCCTCCACACGAGCTCTCTGAAGTTGCACCACTTGTCTCCTGTATACTGTTAACAGTAAATCCTGGGCCTTTCTAAGCAAAATCAAGCTATAGTCAGCATGCCACAAACAAATCCTAATAGCTCAAGAACCGTAAGTGCTAGGCATAAAGTATGAGTGGCAAAGTTATTCAGCACAAAATTACCTTTCCAATGGCAGTATGCAAACAATAATATGTAATTCAGTTTTTTTTCTATGCTGGTTGAAACAGCAAAAAAAAACCTTTTTCACCAAAACAGGCAACATAAACCATACACACCATACCATAAACAAATGTGAATAACTCCTAAAGTATACATGATATACACAAAATATCAGTGGCGAAGTTGTCAGCACAAAATTACCTTTCTAATGGTGGTATGCAAATAATAATATGTAATTTTGTTTTTGTTTTTTATGCTGGTTGAAACAGCAAAAATATATTTTTTTCACTAAAACAGGCAACATAAGCCAAACACACCATACCATAAACAAATACAAATAACTCCTAAAGTATACATGATATACACAAAATATCAGTGACAAAGTTGTTCAGCATAAAATTACCTTTCCAATGGTGCTATGCAGTCAAATATATATTATATTCTGTTACACTATATATTAAAATATATAAGTGACTTCTCCAAACTTTGCAAGGGCACACTGGGAGTCAGTAGCCACCTTCTGCAGACGTCCTCAGGACACACCAGTGTATTTAACTGATGACTACAGGCATCTGCTAGGAGACAATGAGTCAAATGAGAAACAAGAAAAGAAGAAAAGATGTGAGAGTGGTGAAGAGGGAAGTGTTTTCTTTTAGAACAAAGGATGGGAAATGGTGAGAGGCTCCAATTGGGGTGGACACTTGGATGTAATGACATCAAGATGTCATCTTGCATATCAGGGTGGAGATTGGAGGAAGTCATGCCTCAACCCCAGTTCTACATATGCAGCACTATCAGCAGTTCTCAGCGCAGTCAGTTATATACGCTGCCAGACAGAGATGCTGCCACTTTGACAGTGAGTGCACCTCCTGAAATTTTTCAATGAAAAGAAAGTGAACATAAAACTTGAAGTTAGAAGACAGAAATTTATGGAACGTATTTGTATTCCACAGGCTATAATATGGATGTATAATTGAATGATGGAATTGTAGAAATAAAAATGGATAAAAAACAAGGCATGCTAGTGTTGTGTTTCCCAAAGCTCAACATGCATGTATTTTGAATTAAGAATACTCCAGAACCAAATTTGATTTTTTTTCTTTAACAGTTTCCTCACACAGATGAGCTTTTTGAAATAAAACATACTAAAATTAAATCAAGTCTGTTAACTCAGGTATGTTTTAAACCTTAGAAATTTAAACTAATACAGTTAACTAGCCTTACAAGTGTAACACCCAGGTTCCCCTGGGTTACTAGGGCCTTGTTAGTTTGGGTTAGATTGGGATTGCTAGGCATGTTTGCTGGGCAGCCCAGGTCCATAAGACCTGCTTTAGCTCCCATGGCAACCTCTGTCAGTCATCCTGGCAGAGGCTCCAAGGGAATGGAACTCTAGCAGCAGCATAAGCCATACAGGAATCTTGGCTTGGAATGCTACTAGGGGTAGTTTTCTGCCTGAGTGCAGAGTCAGTGGAGATTTGCCTTCTGCCTGCTAGCAGAGGAAGAGTGTCGGTCTGGCTGGGGGGAGGTCGCCCTTCCCTCTTGGACTGGCCAGTCCCGAAGTCAGAAAATTTGAGTGGCATCGAGTGGCGATGATGGCCAGCTATAGACCGTGCCTCAAGGAAGGTGGAGAACTCAGTAGTTATGAATTCTGAAAACGTAATTTTGAGGTCCTTCCCCACCTTAAGAGACTCAGTGTACTGTGTTGCCCAGTGAGGGAAAAAGTAGGAATTGCCCAATGAGCTCCTGTGGAATTCTTATAGATTTTCAGACACTGAGGGATATCTGGCTCAGGAACAGGGGCACCTCTTCAGTGTGGAACTGAAGGATAAAGAGATGCCTCTCTGTCCAGGGACAAACCCTAACCGCCAGATCTGGGACAGGAGGAGCAAGATCGCATGTACCATAGTTGGAATACGGTGGAAATAGAGAAACGGTGCCAGCTGGGAGGGTGCGAGGTTTCCTATGAGATCATCCAGCAGCAGACCCTGGCAGATGTGAGGGTGTTATTTCTGGCATGGAGACATCCTGCAAAAAGGATCAAAACATGGTAGTAAAACTGTAAGGATGTTGCTAGGTGATAATAAAGCCGGTTGGCCTGGTGATGTCATGCACACACACACACACACGGTTAACATTGGGGGGGAAATGTTTCTCAAGGGAGAGGTCACACCGACATAGCCCTGAGCAGATAAAATGGAGAGCCAGGCATCCAGTTCTCTCTATCTGACTTTCTACATCTGGTGAAGAATGAAGAGTCCTGCCAATGGTTAGCTAATCTGTGTAAGAGAAGGACAGTTCTCGGTGAGTGTTCTTTCAAGTATTCTGATGGGTAAATACAGACTCTAGGAGAGGCTAGATTTTTAGGATTCTTCTGCAATCAGTCTGTTAGTTATTTTTATTTTCCTTTCCAGTAAATGTGTAAAATCTTTTTGTCTAGCGATACATATCCCTTTTATTTGTTAATACCTGCTATGTGTCAGTCCACCAGCAGCTGCAATGGACCTGATAAAATTCAAGAACATCGGTCTCAGAGACTCACTGAAATTCACTCCAAAGTGGCAGAGTTCCCAAGTGCCTCTCCTCTAGATCATGGTTAGACCATGACAGGTCACCTAGAGCGACACCAGCCCAAAGGGAAGCCACTCTGTCCAGGAAGAATTGACTAAACTTGTCTTATTTTTCTTGTGACAAAGCATGGAAACACAGAACATAGAATAAGGACCGCTTGACCCATCCAGTTTGCCCATTTCCCCCTACCTACACTATTACCGCAGACCGTGCCCAATCTACAGCTCTTTCTCCTTCCCTCCCTCCTTCCTTTGCACTATGTTTCCCTTGTGCTTATCCCATGCATTCTTGAACCCCATCACTGTTTCTTCCCCAACTACCTCCGCTAGAAGGATGTTCCAGGAATCAACCACTCTTTCTGTGCAGAAGTACTTCCTCACATCTCTCCTGAATCGACCCCTCTTCAGCTTTGTAGCATGTTGCCTTGTTCTTAACCACCTTTTTGCCTGAAAAATACTCCCCTCCTGTACCTTATTTACCCCTGTCAGGTATTTAAAGGTCTCTATCATATCCCCCCTCTCCCTCCTCTGTTTCAGGGTGTACATATTGAGGTCCTTTCATCTCTCCTCATAGGGCTTTTGATGCAGACCCTGCACCATTTTTGTTGCCCTCCTCTGTACCACCTCCACTCTTTCTATGTCCTTCCAGAGATGTGATCTCCAGAACTGAACACAATACTCTAGGTGGGGTTTTAGCAGCGATCTATACAGAGGCAACACCACCTCCCTCTTTCTGCTGGTGATACCCCTCCCTATGCAACTCAGCTTCCCATTCACTCACCCTACTGCCTTGTAGCACTGCCTGACCAACTTTGGGTCATCCAGTATGATTACTCCCAGGTTTCTGTCCTGCTTGGTCCTCATCAATACCACTCTACCCATTTTGTATTCCGCCTCTGGATTTCTGTGCCCTAAGTGCATTATTTTGTACTTCTTTGCATTGAAACCTAGCTGCAATACCCTTGACCCCTACTTGAGTTTTCTCATGCTCATCCTATCCCCCCCCTTCCGGAGTATCCACCTAGAGTGTCCACCCTATTGCAGATTTTAGTGTCATCCACAAACATGCACTTCTAAATGGCAGACAGGCTGGGTTAATGAATCTGTTCATGGTACAGAAGAGGTGGACTGGCCTGTTCTTTCCTGAGGCAATAACCCATGCCAGAAGTTCTGCTTTTTTTCAGAGTTATTGCCCTCTGATAGTCTCTATAATGAGACCTCAGGGCCATCCTGTTGTCTAAGGAGCCTGAACACTTCCAGGAACAGTGCAACCTCTCCCTGTTGCCTTTATACATTGCAGCATGCATATATACCATGTTGAGCTGTGGAAGGAGGACAGTAAGCAGAAATGGTTTGGTGCAGGAGAGTCTATCACTGTAGAAATGGCCAAATTATTTATTTTATTTATTTATTTAGTTTTTGTTGACCGGGTAAGTGCACTAGACAAATTCTTGCCTATGTTTAGGCATGACCCGGGGGAGGGGATACAGATGAATGTCAACTGACATTGAACCAGATTAAACTGTTGGTGGTATTTTTAGTGACTTATAGCCATCAATGGTCTGTACTGTATCTCTCCTGCACACTATCACAGTACCCAAGTGCTAGCCTTCTTATGTCAGTATGCATTATCACTTGACACTGTTTGACACTTGGGCCTTCGAGATATATAGGAGCCCTCTCTCATCTTTACTTATTACCTGCTGGTAATGTGTACCAGGTAATACTTTTATCCTTTATTAACACCGCAAGGCTAGGTACCAACTCCAAAACAGGTCAGCGTGGCTGTTTCTTTCTGTTCCAAATGCCAATAGGCACAGATACTGCCACTATTCATTATTCATGTTTGAATAACAAACTGTGCATTATTTGTGGTAATCAGTAAATACTATTCATTACTCACACAGCACTGCACAGCATAGTGGTCCTACCATCCTATAGGATCCACTTTGACATCATTAATATCAATCCCATGTGAGAAAACTAGGACAAGGATGGTCGTGTTCATGGTAGCAGTGGAAACCACCTGAGTGAGATCCATTGTGAGTCCATCAACTGTAGAAATGGCAGTGCAACCTGCAAGAATTCTTCATCAACACATGGAAATGGAATGCACATGAAGGTGCTGGTATTTATTTATCTAATTTTTGCTGTCTGGGAAGGAGGGCTAAGCAATTCTGCCCATTTTCAGCCTTGTCCTGGGGGGAAGGGGAGATACAAATGCAAACTGACATACAGAACCAGATGAAGTTGTTGGTAGTATTTTTAGTGAATGGGGTGACATTTGGCCAGGACACTGGGGAAATTCTCCTACGCTTTTCAAGAAGTGACATGGGATCTTTAACATCCACTTGAAGAACCACCAGAACAAGCAGACGGGACATTGATTTAATGTCTCATCCAAAAGAGGGCACCCTCGTAGTGCAGTACTCCTGTGCATCAATGCTTGGACTTCCCCCAACTTCCTGATGTGTGGCTAAAACCCACCACCTTCCAATCTTCCAACTTCAGAGGCAAGTGTGCAATCTGCTGAGCCACTGGCACTGATATGAACAGAAAGGACACTGTCCCATGACTAAACACATACATCCAGTGCAGGCATTTGAACCAATGAAAAGCAGAAAGAGAGAGACTGTTAGATTTGCAGAGAGTCAGATTGCTCTGAATAGCCTGCCTCTTTCACAGCCTCTCCCTCTCGCTCTCCCTTCTCTTCCCCCCCCCCCGTCAAATTTAAATTCAAATACATTTATTGGTATGGCAAGCTATACAGGCTATTGACAAATGTTACAAAGTACTTCCAATTCTTAATAGAAAACATGCTAAAAGGAGGTTAGATGATTATATAGAAACACAGAAACATAGAAGTTGACGGCAGATAAGGACTGCAAGGCCCATCCAGTCTGCCCATTTCTTTTTCTACCATATAAATGTGCCATCGGCCTTTGCTCTGTCAATGGCCTATCATAGATACATAGACAGTGTCGGCAGATAAGGGCCTATGGCCCACCCAGTCTGCCCATTTGAGCTTGTAAGTTCAGTTTATGTTTTCCTAGAAGTCTGTTGCCCCTTACCCCTGACCTCCAGAATTCCTTTATGTCTATCCCATGCATTCTTAAATCCCGTGATTGTTTCAGCCCCCACCACTTCCTCTGACAGGGTGTTCCACTTGTCCACCACCCGTTCTGTGAAGAAATTCTTCCTCACGTTTCCTCTGAATCGTCCTCCCTCCAACTTCATCCCATGCCCTCTAGTCCTGGAACATCTTTTTCGCTTAAAAATAGTGTATTCCTGCACCCTGTTCCTCCCAGTAAGATACTTGTATGTCTCTATCATATCCCCTCTCTCCCTTCTCTCCTCCAGGGAGTACATGTTCAGTTCCTTCAACCTGTCCTCATAGGACTTGTGAAGCAATCCATGTACCATCTTTGTTGCCCTCCTCTGAACCTTCTCTACCCTGTCTGCTCAGTCACCTACCTCTTTGCCTCCAAATCATCCCTCCATAAGTGGGACATTACCTACAACAGCATCTGCTGCTATGCTTCCGCATCTCCACGTTACAAACATCATTGCCAGCTCTATACTGACCTAAAATGGCCGTGCCCCTCTGCGCACAGACTCCAGGCCTTCGGCTCATTAATTGACAATATTGTCAGATCTGGCCTCCCGCAATCCCTTTCATCCCTGCTGGATGCACAGCCTCTCTCTTATGGCCTGCGTTCAACTGACCAAGCTCTCTTTCACATACCTAGACACAGAACCAATATGGGTGCACGTGCCTTTTCCAACGTTGCTCCAAAATACTGGAATTCCATACCCCAAGCTATTCGACAAGCAGCCTCCCACACCACTTTTAAGTCACTTCACAAAGAGCACTTACGCTTTATCAACCCCTGCACCTGCTTTAATCCACCTTAGCTCCACTCTTCTTCCCCTGTTGCTCTGTTTCAGTCATCCTTGTTCCTCTCCCTCCCTCTCCCTGCTTTCTCTCTCCCTCGCTCTCTCGCATCTCTATTTTATTGCTTGACATTTTGTCTCTTTGAATGCCTGCTATTGCTAACGCCTATGTTCCTACTTAACTTCATTTTGAGATCCCTGTACTACTGTGCTGTATTTTCATCTTACTGTGTAAACCTATTTGTGTTTGTTGTCAAAATTTTGTCTCCCCGTACTTAAAGTTTTGACTTGACTCTGTACTGTACTGCTTTCATGTGCTGCGTCACATACACAATTTTGTATATCTAAAATGTACTCTCCCGGGTCGTGCCTGAAAATAGGCATTTTTGTGCCTAGTGCACTTACCCGGTTACCAAAAGCAAATAAATAAAATAAATATGTCCTTACGTAGGTAAGGTCTCCAGAACTGTACACTGTACTCCAGGTGGGGCCTCACTAGTGTCTTGTATAGTGGAATTATGACCTCCCTTTTCCTGCTGGTGATGCCCTGCCTATGCATCCCAGCATCCTATTTGCTTTACCTGCTGCCTTGTCACACTGTTTCCCTACCTTGAGGTCATCAGAGATGATAACCCCAAGATCCCTTTCCTGCTTGGTGCATGCTATATCCTCACCCCCAACTGATATATTGTGCCAGGGTTTTTGTGCCCCATATGCATTATCTTGCACTTCTTTGCATTGAATTTCAACTGCCAAACCCCTGACCATTCTTCAAGTTTTTGCAGGTCCCTTCTCATTCTGTCTACACCCTCTGGTGTGTCTACTCTGTTACAGAGCTTTGTGTCATCAGCGAACAGTGAAATTCTGCCTTCTAGGTCCTGCGCAATGTCACTGATGAAGATGTTGAATAGGACCGGTCCCAGCACTGATCCCTGTGGTACCCCACTGGTCACTCTTCCCTCTGTGGAATGACAGCCATTTACCACCACCCTCTGTGTCCTGCCACCCAGCCAGTTACCTACCCACCACACTACTGTCCTGCCCACACCCATATTCCCCAGTTTGTGTAATAGTCTTCATGTGGCACAGTGTCAAAGGCCTTGCTGCAGTCCAGATAGGCCATGTCCACTGCCCTCCCTGATCCACCTCCCAGTCACCTAGTCAAAAATTCAACCAGGTTGGTCTGACATGACCTCCCCTGGTGAAACCACACTGCCTTGGGTCCTGTAGTCCATTGACAACCAGATGTTCCACCAATCTCTCCTTCAGTAGTGCTTCCATGATCTTCCCACTACCGAGGTGAGGCTGACTGGTCTGTAGTTCCCGCCTCTTTGTTCCCACTTTTGTATAAGGGACTACATCTGCTGTCCTCCAGTCTTTGGGTACCTCTCCTGTTTCCAGTGATCGGCTAAACAGGATAGCCAGAGGTTCAGCCATCACCTCTCTTAGTTCTTTAAGGACGCTGGGGTGCACCCCATCTGGCCCCATTGCTTTATCAACTCTTATTACTTCCAGTTCCTTCAGGACCCTTTTCATGTAAAGGGACTTGTGTCCATTTCTGCACCATTCTCACCCCTTGTACTCCTTCAGACCCATTACCCTCCTCTTCCTCAGTAAAGACTGAGCAGAAATACCTGTTCAATATGTCAGCTTTACTGTTGTCATCCTCCACGAGCCCCCATCCTCCCCTTCAGTCTCACTATCCCTCCCTTGCCTTTCTTTTCATTTATGTACCTGTAAAGGTTTGTCCCTCTACCCACTGATTTTGCAATGTGTTCTTCTGTCTGAGCTTTGGCTTCCCTTACTGACCTCCCTGCCTCACTTTGCTTCTCCTGGTACTTCTCCCTATCCCTTCTGCCTGTGTCTTTTTGTATTGCCTGAATGCAATCTTTTTGGCTTTCACTTTCTTTGCTACCTCTTTGGAAAACCATAATGGTCTCCTCTTCCATTTCCTCTTGCTAACCTGCTTAATGCATAATTCTGTTGCTCTTGTAATCCCCATTTTAAATACTGTCCACTGTTCCTCAACCCCTGATTCCTGCCCCATTCCCCTTAATGCCTCTTTCAAGTACCTCCCCATTTTCCCAAAGTCTGCCCCCCTAAAATCCAGGATACGTGTTTTTGTGTGGTTTAGTTCTGCTCTTTCTGTGATTTCAAACCACAGTGACTGGTGGTCACTGTTCCCCAGGTGCTCCCCCACTGTCCCCCCCCATCACACTGTCCCTGTTTGTGAGCACAAGGTCCAGTATTGCCTTCTGCTGACTTGGTTCCATGACCAGTTGCTTGAGGAAGGCACCCTGAAGGGAGTCCAGGATAAATCTGCTCCTAGTTGATGCTGCTGCTGGGATGCTCCAGTCCACGTCTGGAATATTGAAGTCTCCAACCAGTACTACCTCACCCTTGTCTGCCATCCTTTGGATGGCTAGCATCAGCTCCTATCTGTTTCTTCCTCCTGGGCTGGTGGTCTATAGACCACACCTGTGTGGATGGCTGGTCCCATTTTCCTTTCCAGCTTAACCCACAGTATCTCTCCCCCATTTTGTTCCTCCTGGATCTCTGTGGCCCTTATGTCATTTTTCACATACAGTGCCACTCCTCCTCCTTCCTATCTGCCCTGTCTCTTCTGAATATGTTGTAGCCAGGTATGGCCATCTCCCAGTCATGGTTATCATTACACCAGGTTTCAGTGATGGCCACAATGCCCAGGTCTGACTGCACCATGACAGCCTCCAGATCTTCCATCTTGTTGCTAAGGCTCCTGGCATTGGCACACGCATGGCTTTCCATGATTGACCTCCCTAGACTGTTTCGCTGTTCTACTCCAGCCCTTCCTTGGTTGTCCTTTATCCCTGGTTCTCCTTGCTGTCTGCCCTTCTGCTGAATTTTGCCCCTTTCTGCCTATCCACCTCTTGGGTGTTAATCTCCATCTTTGCACACTGCTTTGTAGAGATAGCCACTCCTCTGGTTCACTGGTTCCACTGCTAGCTGTGGGGGGTGAGCAAGTAGGTACCCTCCTTGCTGGCTTGCCACCCCCCTTTGCTAGTTTAAATGATTGTTAATGTAGCATTTAAACTTATCATTGAGTGCTTGGATTCCCCTCCAGGATGGATGCAGGCCGTCAAGCTTGAACAAAACTCCATCCCTCCAGGTGGGTCCCCAGTCACCAATGAATCCAAACCCTTCCTCACAGCACCAGTTCTTCAACCATGAGTTACAGTTCCTGGTGCATGCACCCCTATGCTCTCCCTTGTTTCTCGCAGGTAGTACTTCTGAGAAAGTGACAGAAGTAGCTACTTGCTTGAGACCCGCCCCAATTTCCTAAACTCTTCCTGAACTTCCTTTGGCTCCCCATTTGCCAGGTCATTAGTATCTAGGTGGATAATGACATCCAGCTCACCCTCTCGTCTTGCCTTCCCAGTGATCCCCAGGATCTTCCTTCCATCCCTCCATGCCGTGGCACCTGGTAGGCACCTCACCTCCCTATCCTCCCCCTCCTGTGTTCCTAGCTGGATCCCTCTTATGATGGAGTCCCCCACCAGGATTCACTTCCTCCTCCTCTGGAGTCCACTGCTCTCCCCGCTGAGGTCACCTCCTTGGCTAACCTCCACATCCTTTCCTTCCACTTCTCTGGGTACCTCTATTTGGTTGTCCCCATTTGCCAGTGTGGCATATGAGTTCTTGAGTGGAATAGGATCTGGGATGTGCCTCTGCCTGACCACTTTAACTCTCCCTGAGCCCACTGTCATCCAAGTGCTCCTCGTTCTCGGCATCCTTTGAGGCAGTTGCATTGGACTGGGTGGTCTCTGGATAGGGGTGATGGTACTCCTGACCCAGTTTACTTCCGCTCTGAGTCTGGCTACCTCATCCCACAGTCCAGAGAGATGCATGCAGATAGGGAAGCACCTCAGTGTCCAGAAGGTCTGCCTGAATATGGCTGCCCCACAGCCACTGCATTGCACCACTCCCCACATTATACTGCAATTATACTGCTATTCCACTACTTGCCTGCTACTGAGCTCTCCTAGTTCCCTTTCTATTAATTTACTGTCCTAAAAATCCTGCCACTGATCCTCAGATACTTTTCTTTTAAAAAAAAGAAAATAAACCAAAAAATAAATAAATGAGTCAAAACACTTGTCGTGCTGAGGGTGGGCTTCTTCCCCCTTATGCCTCTCCTACTCCACACCCCTTACTATCTCCAGTGTTTAGCTCCTGTCAATCAGATTTAACAGGGCATATAATTAAGAGTTGGGGGAAGGGGAGGCGAAAATGTGCAGCAATTAAAGACAGCAAAGAAATACACCACCACTACGTTTTAAATTTTCAACAGCCCAAAAACAATTCTAAGTAAAGACAACAAAGAAAGTACAGTGTCGCTAAAAGCCCACAATCTTAGTTTAAAAGAGAAATAGCAATTACCAGTTACTGTAAAGCACTGCCTTGAATATGTTTCCTTCTCCTTCTGGCTTCCTCTATCTATTCATACTCATCTGTATTGCTCCCTTATGCCTATCCCATGCCTGTTTGAAGCCCTGCACTGTATTCACATCCACTACTTCCTGAGGTAGGCCGTTCCATGTATCCACCACCCTTTCTGTGAAAAAGAACTTCCTCACATTATCCCTTAATCGGCCTCCCTCTAATCTCATGTTGTGTCCTCCTGTCCTGCTATTTTTCTCATATTGAAACATGTTAGACTCTTTCACCTTGTTAATGCCCTTAAGGTGTTTGAATGTTTTGATCATATCACCTCTCTCCCTCCTTTGCTGTAGGGTATTCATATTGAGCGCCGTTACTCTGTCCTCATATGTTCTCTGATGTAGTCCCTGCACCATTTTGGTTGCCCTTCTCTGGACTGCCTCAATTTGGTTAATGTCCTTGTGAAGGTGTGGCCTCCAGTACTGCACACAGTACTCCACATGGAGCCTTACCAGTGTCTTGTAAAGATGGATTATTACCTCCCTCTTCCGACTTGTGATACCCCTACTAATACACCTTAACATCCCCCTAGCCTTACCTACTGCTTTAGTGGTCTGCTTGGATGATTTCAGGTCATCGGTGATGATGATGCCCAAGTCTCTTTCTTCCCTTGTGACTGCCAACAACTCCCCTCCCAGCCTATAGGTGGCTTCAGGGTTTCTCTTCCCTATGTGAATGATCTTGCACTTCTTTACGTTAAACCCCAGTTGCCACTCTTCCGACCATTTTTGCTAGTTTATCCAGATCTCTTCTCATACTGCCCACCCCATCTGGATCATCTACACCGTTGCAGATTTTGGTGTCATCTGCAAATAGACAAACCTTACCCTCCAGTCCATCTGCAATGTCACTGATGAAGATATTGAAGAGGACTGGCCCCAGGACTGATCCCTGAGGTACCCCACTTGTGACTTGTATCTCTTCTGACTGTATACTGTTTACCACCACTCTCTGTTTTCTGCCCATAAACCAGTTTGCCACCCAGTTGACCAACATCTGACCCACCCTTAGCCTACCCAGCTTATTAATCAATCTTCTATGTGGAACAGTATCAAAAGCTTTGCTGAAGTCAAGGTAGGAGACATCAACTGCTCCCCCTTGGTCCACCACTCTGGTTACCCAGTCAAAGAAATCTATGAGATTAGTTTGACATGACCGTCCTTTTGTAAACCCATGCTTTCTTGGATCCTGTGCTCCTATGGATTCCAGGTGTTGCACTATCCTTTCTTTAAGGAGTGCCTCCATAATCTTGCCCACTACTGAGGTAAGACTGACTGGTCTGTAGTTCCTTGCCTCCTCCCTGCTACCACTCTTGTGAAGCGGGATCACATGAGCCCTTCTCCATTCTTCTGGGACCTCTCCTGTGCTCAGAGACTCACTAAACAGTTCTGATAATGGCTCTGCTAGTTCCACCCTTAGCTCCTTTAGTACCCTGGGATGTATGCCATCAGGTCCCATTGCTTTGTCCACCCTGAGCTTATCGAGCTCTTGTAGGACCCTTTCTTTTGTGAAGGGACTAGTGCTCACCTCTCTCTCCCCTGTGTCCATGGTGCTGAGCTGTGGGCCCTGCCTACCTTCTCTTCAGTAAATACTGAGCAGAAGTATCTATTTAGGATAGATGCTTTTACATGGTCCTCCTCCTCACATGCCCCCTTATCTCCTTTGATCTTAGCAATAGCTCCTCTGGACTTTCTCCTTTCACTAATGCATCTATAGAAAGTCTTGTCACCTTCTTTTACTGTCTGTGCTAGTGTTTAATCAGTTTGGGCATTTGCCTGCCTTACTGCCTTCCCTGCTTCCCTTAGGGAAGTTTAGTATGCCTCCCTATCTTTATCCCGCTGTGTTCCCTTATATTTCCTGAAGGCCAGCCTTCTGGCTTTGACCTTTTCTGCTACTGTTTTTGAGAACCAAAGTGGTTTCCTTCTTCTTTTGCACTTCCTTTTCTCTCTAACACAATGGGATGTTGCTTCAAGTATTGCACCCTTAATGCTTGCCCACTTTGCCTGTACCCCCCACCTGTATTCATTTTTGCCAGAGCTAGCTTAACTCTGTTGGCCATCTTATCAAAGTCAGCTCCTCTGAAGTCCCATATTTTTGCCTTGGAATGGGATGATTTTGTTGTAGTGGCCAAACTGAACCATACCATGTGATGGTCACTGGCCCCCAAGTGACCTTCTACCTGGAGATCTGTGATCCTTTCCCTGTTAGTCAGTACTAGATCTAGGATAGCCCTGTATCTTGTGGGTTGTTGTACCAGTTGTTTGAGGCCTTCCCCCTGCAGGGAATCCACCATGTGTCTAGTTCTGGCATGTTCCTGCTGGTATTGACCAATCTGTATCTGGCATGTTGAAGTCTCCCATTATCAGAGCCTCCCCTTTAGCTGTTGTGTTTTGTATATCTTCTAACAGTAATGTGTCTATGCCCTCCTCCTGGTCTGGGGGCCTGTAGACAACCCCAGTTCTGATGGCTGTCCCATTTCCTGTTTTCAGGGTGACTCACAGTTTTTCTGGATCCTTATGTGTATTCTGAATTTCTGTAGCTTTGATATTTTCATTGACATACAAGGCCACTCCACCCTCCCTTTTTGCACCTCGGTCTCTTCTGAACAGTACATAGCCAGGTACTGAAGTCTCCCAAGTGTGGTTACTGGTAAACTACATCTTGCTAATTGCTACTATGTCCAGTTTAGCCTCTGTCATTATTGCCTGCAGGTCTGGGATCTTGTTTCCCAGACTGCAAGCATTTGTGTACATGATTTTCCATTGGCCAGATTTTGGTGTGTTATTTGTTTTGTGAGGTCTGGCGTTTCCCCTGTGGGTCATATGGGGAGCTGGACCTTTTTCCTTATCTGGTGATGCAAATGAACTGCAGACATGCTGAACTCCTGTTTGACCACTAACTGAGGGGGGAGGGGTGTTCTTCCCATTCGACGTATGGGATGCTGCACCCCTCTCCCCATTTGCTAGTTTAAATATTCTGCAAAGGCGTCAAACCTCTGCCCCAATGCACTGACTCCCTCCTTAGTCAGTTGCAGTCCATCAAATTTAAAGAACTTTCGCTCCCAAAACTGTTGCCAGTTCCCTACAAATTTGTGTCCTTTTTCCTGGCATCAGCCCTTGAGCCACATGTTTAGCTCCGCTATTTCTCCTTTTCTGACCTTCTGTCCATCTGTCCCCCTCTCCCAGACTGGAGGGATCTCAGAGAAGGAGATGCCAGATGAAATGGATGATAGTTTGTCACCCAGCCTGGTCAGGTGTTCCTTGGACTCCACAACTGACTGGCTGGCAAGATCATTAGTCCCTATGTGTACCAGGACGTCAATGTTTTCTCCTGCTTCCTGAACAATTTTAGCAATACCTCCAGTTAGGTTTATTATGAAGTTGTGCAAGGGCACAGCCCCAGCAAAAAAATCCATGGTTCCGGCGCCTTTGCTGTGCTACCGAGTCATTTTAGTTCTCTAACGGCAATCACCTTTCCATGATTGCCGCTATCACATGGAACCGTACAGCTCAGGATGAAAGGCATTTCCATGTACTGCACTTACAGTTCGGCTCCTTTGACATTTAGAGTGGGACTTTATTGGCTTTCCAGGTAATAAGTAGCTTCGCACTCAGTGTCATCAGATTCAGACTTGCAGTCGATTTCATTTAGAATATGACTGATGGAAGGCATTGGATCTCTAAAAATCTTTACCACAAATGTCAGGCAGAAATAGGCCCTTAACACATAAGATCCTAGGTTTAGTCTTCAGGCAATATATTTGATCCATAATGGAATGGGCCAATCACCCTGATTTTCACTTCAGACTGATCCCAGTAAAGGAAGTCTGAGCTCAGCTGCTCAAGTTAAAGAAACATAGAAACATAGAATTTGACAGCAGATAAGGACTGCTTGGCCCACCTAGTCTGTCCATTTCCCTACCTAATGGCCAAGCTGCAGATCTTCGTTAACTAACAGCCTATTTCTTCCTACACCCCACTAGAATTGCCTTATGTCTGTCCCATTCATTCTTGAATTCCCCCACTATTTCTGACTCCACTACCTCCTCAGGAAGGCTGTTCCATGAATCTACAACCCTTTCCGTGAAAAAATACTTCCTCACATTACCTCTGAGCCATCCCCACTCTATCTTTAAATTGTGCTCCCTTGTTCTTGCACATCTCTTTTTCTGAAAGATGCTACCCTCTTGGACTTTGTTGATTCCCTTAAGGCACTTGAAAGTTTCTATCATGTCCCCCCTCTCCCTCCTCTCCTCAAGGGCATACATATTAAGCTCCTTTAATCTCTCTTCATATGTCTTCTGGTGTAGACCCTGCACCATTTTAGTTGCCCTCCTCTGGACAGCCTCCATCCTGTCTATGTCCTTGTGGAGATGGGGTCTCCAGAACTGCACACAGTACTCCAGATGGGGTCTCACCAACTGTCTGTACAGAGGGATAACAACTTCCTGTTTTCTACTGGTGATGCCTCTCCATATGCATCCCAGTATCCCACCAGCCCTCCTTACTGCCTTCTCACATTGCTTTCCCACCTTAAGGTCATCTGATATGACTACCCCCAGGTCCTTTCCATTTTTGTTGTTGTTAGTACTTCACTCCAATGTACTTGTGTACTCTTCCCCTGGGGTTTTGTTTCCCAGGTGCATTACTTTGCACTTCTTTGTATTGAATCTAAGCTGCCATACTTCTGACCATTCCTCCAACCTTGCCAAGTCCCTTCGTATCCTTTCTACCCCACCTTCTGTGTCGACCCTGTTGCAGATCTTTGTGTCATCTGCAAAGAGACATACTTTTCCTTCCAGTCCATCTACAATGTCACTTATAAAGACATTAAAGAGGACTGGTCCCAGTACTGAACCCTGTGGTACCCTGCTAGTAACCCCCTCTTTCTTCAGAATGGACTCCGTTTACTGTTACCCTCTGTGACCTGTTTTCCAGCCAATGTTTTACCCAGGCTACCACCTTGGGGCCCACTCCAAGGCTGGCTAACTTGTATATCAATCTTTTGTTTGGGACTGCGTCAAATGCCTTGCTAAAGTCTAGGTAGGCCATGTCCACAGCCCGTCCCTGATCTACTACTTTGGTCACCCAGTCAAAGAAATCTATTAGATTCATCTGACACAACCTTCCTGCTGTGAATCCATGCTGCCTTGGGTCCTGTGCCTCACTGGCCTCTAGGAATGCAACAGTTCTTTCCTTCAGAAGTGATTCCATCATTTTCCCTACCACTGATGTCAAACTAACAGGTCTGTAGTTTCCTGCTTCTGTCTTGCTCCCACTTTTGTGAAGGGGAATCACATCTGCCCTACTCCAGTCCTCGGGTACCACACCATCCTCCCATGATTTTTTAAAAAGGGTAGTCGGGGGGGTGTGGCCTGCCTAGGCAGAAGATGGCAGCATAGATCTCCTTCTCTACAGGGAACATAAGAAATCAAACCTCATCCTTTTTGCTACGGACCTTACGGATGTGTTAACTCTGTTGATCTGGTTCTACATAACTCATTACAGGTTTCCTGTAAGTTATTTTGCTCTTCGGTCTATTGGAAACTTCTATTTTAATCCTTTTAGAATTTGAACCTGTACAACTGCAATGTGGCTGACCCTCCTCTACAACAAATCCCTCTGGCAAGAGTAGAAGCCATGTTTTCAAAACTTGTAGAAGATATAAATGACTTGAAGGTCTTTACACAATACTCTTCTATAACTCTAGAGTCCTTTGATAATAGAATAAGCTCCTCCGAAACCCAGACAAGCTCTAATACAAAATCCATTCAGGAGCTACAGGTTCCTGCGACAAGGCATTCAAACAGACTGAAAGACAAATCTACATTGAGCAGCCTTAAAAGTACTTGTTCCTGCTGCCCAAATCCAGACTGATCAAAACCTCCCTCCCATGCGCCTGTACATACCAGCATCAACCCAGATATCCCGATCAGCAATAAGTTCTCCCTTCTTACCGATGATCTTCACTCATCTCAGGAGGACTTGCAGTCCCACGTTGACACTGATCAATCACCCGGTCCTAGTACAGCTATGCAAGGTATCACATCTATGGACTCTTCTTGGGCTGAAGTTGTCTCAAGTTCCCCCTTTAAACGCTTGGAGCCACCAAAGAAGAAAAGGAAAGCCAAATTGAAAAACAAGAACTCAAAGGCCACAATCAAAGCTTCTCTGTCAATGATAACCTGAAGCTAGCGGTCCTATGCTGTGTGGTTAATGTTATCATGTTCAATATGTCTTTGGGGATGCATTTCATTAGTCCATCCTATTTCTACTTCACATTTAATCTATATACAATTATATAATAAGGCAAACTGCATTACAGACATATCATTGGACATCAAGAGCAAGATCAGTCTGTTTGCTGGTGATACCAAGATGGGAGCGGTGTTGGATGACCTAGGGGGATGGCAGGGGTTGCAGGATGATCTGGTAAAGCTTGAAACCTGGTCAGACACCTGGCAAATGGGGTTCAATGCCAAAAAGTGCAAGGTGCTGCATTTTTGGGTGAAGAATCCAAGGAGGAGTTACCAGCTGGGGAGAGTGCAACTAGCACAGACAGAGGAGGAGAAGGATCTGGGGTTGCTCATTACAGGGTCAATGAACAACTCAGTACAATGTAGGATGGCAGCTGCAAAGGCCAACAAAATGCTGGGTTGCATTGCAAGGGGTATATCCTCGAGGAGGGAGGAGGTGATTCTGCCACTATATAGGTCATTAGTTAGTCCGCACCTGGAGTACTGTGTGCAGTACTGATGCCCGTATCTGAAGAGGGACGTTAAGTTACTGAAGGGTGTGCAGCGCAGGGTGACAAAGATGATCAAGGGGCTGGGAAACTTATCATATGAGAGGAGGCTGAGGGAGTTGAACATGTACTCGCTGGAGGAGAGGAGGGACAGGGGGGACATGATTGAAACCTGTAAGTACATGAAAGGAATAAACAAGACAGGTACAGAGGGACTGTTCAAAGTAAGGGAGAGGTGGGACACCTGGGGCCATGATACGAGACTGGAGGGAGGAAGGTTCAGGAGGGAGCTGAGAAGACACTTTTTTACAGAGAGGTTGGTAGTTGGGTGGAATGCATTACCCGCAGAAGTGGTATCCAGTAGAACAGTGGACTGCTTCAGAAGGGGATGGGACAGGACAAGGGGGAGGGTCAATGCAGGGGAAGGGTGGAAGGGAAGGACAGCTGCAGAATAAGAGGTGCTAGCTGCACATTCGAGCAGACTTGATCAACCTCTAGGCCTTTATCTGCTGGCAAATTTCGTAAGTTCGTATAGATTTGCTATTGTTTTCTTACTGGCTTATTGTACAGCCAGGACCCAGTGCTGTTCTGAACCACTGTTCCTTTTCGTTTTAACTGCCATTCATCGCGCTGTGCAGCCTTCTCATTCAGACACTCCCTTCCAGCTGGTCATGATTCAGTAAGGCTGTACATCGCAATAAGGTATACTTATGAACCAGGTCAATTTTTCCTTTACTTTTTCAATGCGGTACCACTGGTGTTCGGTCCTATGCTGTGTGGTTAATGTTATCATGTTCAATATGTTTTTGGGGCTGCATTTAATTAGTCCATCCTAGTTCTACTGCACATTTAATCTATATACAGTTATATCATAAGGCAAACCGCATTATCCTGTTCACTTTTACACAATGCCTGTTATTGGAGCTAATGTCTTTTTTCTGGAGCTACCCCTATTCTCACAGATATACATCTCATTCTCCCCCACATATGGCTCCCTTATTTACTCCATTTATCTCACATATACCCTACTTTCCATGTAACAAACTGCTAGTTACTACTATTGGTGTATTGAACTGGTGGAGACACTGCCTGTTTCGTATCTGTTAGTTCTAGTCACTCGAAGCCTAATGAATGTTTCAATTTTATTTCTGATATGTTTCTGGTTCTGGGGCTCATTAGGACTATGACATAGACCTGACTACTCCGCAACCTAATCGCTGTAGGTTATTTTCGAGTGTGTGATGCCCTTCTTAATTGCAGGAATCTCCACTACTATCATTCTTTTCTCTTTTATTGAAACCACATTACTTGGCTTCTTTTAAGATAGGGTGCTCAATTTGACAACTAGACCGCAGAGTGATTTCACATAATTGCGTGAAGCCTTTTTGCGCTGATATTTCACACCACCCACCTACACTTACTGACGGAGGGTGACTTTTTTTTTCTAATGTACTGCCCCAGTATTTTGAGTTTTATATTTCCCTTTGATCGATGATACTCCTATTTCCTCAGCCTAATACCTGGCTCCCTTGTACCATCTCTAGGCAACTCTGGTCCTCTCACAGCACTAATGAGTATTGTATAGGGTTAGCATGTCTTAATACCTAGTTTCATGTTTTTGCTAATGCAGTCTGTTATCATTATATTTGTTCTTTACATCTGTCTCTTACCAGTTGAGGTGTGGTTACTATCTTATGTTTCCCACTATACTCAGGAGAATTTGCTCACTGTTATAAGTTGTTTATTAGTGTGATAACTGTTCTTTAAAAGTTATAAGTCCTAGGTTTTTCAGACCTTACCCAGTCTGCATAGGACTTTTTCTAGGTATATATGCCCCGTGGTGTGGTGGAGAGTCTGTTGTACTGGTAACCGACTCTAATCCTCCTACACTTTCAAGAAGTTAACTTCCGATTTCTATTAATAGATTTTGTCTTACAGATATTAATATGTTATTTCACTCTCACTTTTCTTCTACTTTCTACTAGTTTAGAGAGATATCCATGTTTTCGATAATTGATATACAATTTCTCATATGCCTGTTAGATCCTGCCCTCCTCTATGTGAGCATAATATTATACTCATCAGCTTGGAACTACCTCTGCGTGGAATATTGGTCCCTCACTATTCCTTTAGTATTATTCTCCCCTTAAGCTATTACTATGAATGATCTATTGCTATACTCATGGAATGTGAAGGGACTTAATTCTCCTTATAAGAGGAAGCAAATTATAACTTTTCTCAAAAAACACAAAGCAGACATTGCCTTCCTCCGAGAAACCAAATTACTAGCAGAGGATGTTAATAGGCTTAAAAAGGTTTGGGTTGGTCAAATGTATGATTCCTCTTTTTCCTCAAAAAAAAAGAGGGGTAGCCATTCTGATCCATAAAAAAAACTCAAATGGACCTGATTTTTTTCATAATTTATCCCAACATATTCTGTCTAACCGCTTGAATAACACTCCAATAATATTTGGAGGTGATTTTAAGCTGGCACTAACACCACAAATGGATAGAAGTAATTACTCTGCTGACTCTCACCCCAGAGGTATTAAGGCTCTCTCCTTATTACTGGAAGCGTTCAGCTTGGCAGATATTTGGCGGCTACTTCATCCCCATGGCCGTGACTTCACCTTCTACTCGAATCTTCATAAATCATACAGTCGCATCGACTACTGCTTTGCTTCCCCTACTATAATTGAGAAAACTATCGACTTCTCTATCCTCCCCACAATAATATCAGATCATGCGCCGACTAAACTACACCTCTTATGGGGACCCCCTGCAACAAAGTCTGCTTCCTGGCATCTGGACCCTCTTCTCCTTAGGAATCTGTATTTCTTACCCTGGATTGGATCTCAAATTCAAGACTTCCTATCATATAATAACCCTGTGGACACAACAATGTCTACTGTTTGGCAAGCTTTAAAAGCTACGCTATGTGGGAAAATAATCAGCTTCCCAGCCCATAGAAAAAAAGGCAGGGAACAACTACTTGCAGATTTAGAAAAAACACTTAAGACTAAAGAACATCTATACTTTAAAAATAATAAACCGAACCCCAATTCTCAACTCCATCTAGAGATATTACAACTCAGAACCCAAATAAACGACCTTGTCTCTTGTAAAACGGAACTTGCTCTAGTCAGACTTCAACAGAAATTTTGGGAGCAAGAGGGCAAAAGTGGGAAACTTCTTTCCTATCAACTTAAAGTGCAACAAATCGAGCACCATATCACCAATCTTAAGGACCCGTAGGGTAAGGTACATACTGATAACCTCTCCATAAATCATATTATGAGATCTTTTTATCAGAATCTATATTCTGTTGCCAGTCCCGCACCCACCCCACATACACAACATTTTTGAACAGCCTACATTTACTTCACCTCTCTCCTGA
Organism: Neoceratodus forsteri; assembly: GCA_016271365.2. NCBI lineage: Eukaryota > Metazoa > Chordata > Ceratodontiformes > Ceratodontidae > Neoceratodus > Neoceratodus forsteri. The sequence goes on from CM057454.1 coordinate 1,318,537,103, forward strand.
TGAAAAAAATACTGTAGATGAACCCATTACCCTGCAAGACAGCCAAAAAGCATTATCCTCACTAAAATCAGGCAAATCTCCGGAAGGAGTCAGATTCGCCATTGACTTCTGTAAATCACTTTCTGATTCCCTTTGCCCTCTACTTTGTGAGGTTTTTAAGGAAGCTTCAGACAAAGACAAACTCCCTCCTACTTTTACTGAAGCAATTTTTACACTAATCCTAAAAAAAGATAAAGATCCTTCCCTTCCTGCTAGCTATAGACCAATTTCATTACTTAACACTGATGCGAAAATACTAACTAAACTTTTATCTGCATGCCTTGAACCCCTGCTTTCTAAACTAATTCATCGTTCTCAGGCAGGCTTTGTCAAGAACAGAGCGGGCTCAGACCACTTGTGCTCTTCATTTAATTTAATTCATAAGGCCAAATTCCTTAAAACACCTCCTGCAGCAATAGCTATTGATTTTGAGAAGACTTGTGATTCCCTTAGCTGGAATTATCTATACCAGGTTCTTTCCTACTTCGGCCTCCCTCCAAACTTCTGCACATGGATCAAGTTACTTTATACATCACCCTCAGCCAAAATCCTTACTAATTCTACTCTTTCTTCCTCTTTCCCTCTATTAAGAGGAACTAGACTGGGCTGTCCTTTATCTCCCTCACTGTTCATCCTGGCTATCGAACCCTTAAAGACTAGCCTACGCCAAGCTAATGACATTAAAGATATCCCTATGGGTAACTCTAGATACATTTCCTTGTCGTACGCGGATGACCTTTTAATACTTCTAGAAAATTTAAGTGAAGCTGGACCCCCATTAACTAGGCTGCTTAACAAATTCACTGAAATTTCAGGCCTAGCGTTGAATTATGGGAAATCTGAAACTCTCCCTCTTAATGACTTATGCAAACCCCTCATGACCCTACCGCTTGGATTTCGTTGGTCACCACAGGGTATTACCTATTTAGGCATAACAATTTCCCGCGATTTAGGGAAAATTTGGGATCTAAATTTCAATACCCTTCTTGTCAATTTTAAAACGTCCCTAGATAGAAGGAAATTGTTAAATCTCTCCTTCATGGGGAAAATATCTGCTATAAAAATTACCATTTCACCCAAGATACTGTATTTGTTTTCTAACATTTCTCTTGTCTTACCTTCCACCTGTTTATCCAAACTTGATAAGTTAATCGGTAATTTCATTTGGGAGGGCAAGGCACTAAGATTTAGTCGTACCAAACTTTGATCACCCCGGACAAAAGGGGGATTCAGCCTTCCCTGGTTCAAAGGTTATTTCTGGGCTTTTCGTACTTCTCAAACCATTAAATGGTTTGGCAAAATTTCATCCTATACATCTCTCTGGGTAGAGATGGAGTCTGCATTATGCCCTGGTGGTGTTCCCACATCATTCATCTATAGTGCCCTCCCTCATAAACTAAAGCCCATCCAACTATTTCTGCATCCGTCCTTTATTGGAAGTTGATACACAAGCACTTAAAATCCAATCCCACTCCATTTTTCTGTACTCCTCTTTGGGGCAATTCTTTGCTTTCCCTAGAAGAACAACCTATTTTCTGCCACACGTGGGAGAATAAAGGCCTATTCTTTTTAGGAGATATTTTTGATAAAAAAAACTTTTATACTCTTGACTCTTTCTCAAACTTACAGCTAAAATGGGATCTCCCCAAACAGTACTTCTGGAAGTATCTTCAAATTCGAGCCACCTATAAATCCCTTGCACCATTTATTCACAACCTCTCTCCACATGATCATTACATCTTACATTGGATTCACTTATCAGCAAAGTGGAATAGTGTCATCTATAAGGATATCATGGAAAAACTACCCGACCAGTCTCTTTATGCGAAAAATAAATGGTGCACTCTTCTTAAATATAATATTTATGAAACCCAATGGCGTAACTGCTGGCGCTCCTCTCTTAGCTTTTGTAAGGATACTCGCAGCTCCTTAATATAAATCGAACATACAACATTTTCCAGCAGATAAAGGCCTAGAGGTCTATCAAGTCTGCTCGAATGTGCAGCTAGCACCCCTTATTCTGCAGCTGCCCCTCCCCTCAAGATATTACACTTGTGGTATAGAACTCCATCCATATTAAATCGTATGGGTCTCCTAAACAACACTAATTGCTAGTATTGCAACTCCCCTAATGCATATCTCCTTCATATATTATGGTCCTGTGCTCCAGTTCACAAACTGTGGCATAGGATTCACTCCTTTGCTATAAAGGTGATCAGACATCATATTGCCCTTGACCCTAAACTCTTTTTGCTTGGTATCCCCCCTCCTAACAACACTACTCTGTCTCATGCTCATTTCAGATGGCTAAGTATACAGTATTATTTCTTCAAGTCAAATGCCTTATTCTTATGAATTGGAAATCCCATAATATCCCTTCCCTCGCTGATGTCCTCCAAAGTCTCTCCCATTATGCCTCTCTGGACCAGATATCCCATCTCTCCTCTGATCGACTCAACATCTACAATAGATGTTGGCAGGATTATTTCTCCTACTTGAATATCCCTGGTAGCACTAACTAGTATTTTGTACTATATCATACAGCTCAGGTTATATATGGAAGATATCTCACTATTTCCTCCAGTCTCTTTCTCTTTTTCTTTTTTCCTCATTCCTCTCTGTCTTTAGAATTATACTCCATATATTATACAACTTATACAACGTTGTACAGCTCCTATTTTACACACACGGTTTATGTTATAAATGCCTACTATTATGATAATGGCTCTATTGTATTTATAGCATGACTTATTACTATAATTATACCATCTGCTAATCTCCTACTTATATAGATATAGAAATTAAGAGACACATCCTCTTCCTTTCACTTACTTCCAAATATGCTCAGATATTAGCCTAAGTTCATTTTTATAGCTTATATTTTCTATATAGGCAGCAATCATATTCATATGAAAGTTGTTGTTTGTCATATCTGTAATCACTATATAGTGTATGGTGGAATGCTGTCCTAACTGGAAATTCCACCATACTGAAATGCTGTTCAGCCACACGTTCAACAATTAATGGAATGCTGTACCAACTGTACATGCAGAACAGCATTCCATTCATTCAGAGTGAAAAGCTGAAGCCCTGTGTGAAAGCCACCATAAATAAAACGATGTGCATGGACAGCAGTGTAACCTGTTTCAAACATGGAAACTGTGAGTGGCGCTTTTTTAAAAACACTCACTGCTCAGAAGCAGTTTATTCTCCGTGATGAGAACCAGCATAAAAAAAGAAGTTTCTGTCTCCAGTTCATGGATAGGTTCTCGAAGCGAGACATCTGCCTGCCTTGTTTTTTTTCTTTGAAAACCCACCCACACTACAGCAGCAACCATTTGGAGTGTGTGCTGCTAACATAGGGACACCCAGTCCCTAGCAACCACACAACATGACAAGAACTAGCCGTAGCTCCCAAAATATGAGATGGGAGACTACAGTTTATTTTTCAATGAAAACATTTAGTTAGAAAACCTAAAATGGGATACAAGGGGCACCATACACTATACAAAATACAGGATGGGCAACACCATGCAGAACCAGTGTGTTCTGCCACCTCAGGGTTTGATTCCTTGGACCTCTCGAGCTTCGCTCTTGAGGTCACAGGGAATCAAACCCCTCTGTGGCAGAACACACTAGTTCTGCATGGTTGCCCATCCAGTATTCTCTATGTTCTTTTGTTGAAATTTAATAAAAAGATAAAGTGAAAAAAAGGGTAGTTAGTGGTGTCACGAGTTCTACCCTTAGTTCTTTTAGAATTCTTTGGTGAATCCCATCAGGCCCCATTGCTTTGTCCACCTTCAGTTTTAAGAGTTCTTTCAGAACCCTTTCTTCTGTGAATGGACTGGTATCAACCTCCCTATCCAGAATGCTTCTATTCTTTGATTTCCGTACCTCCCCCTTCTCTTCTTTTGTGAATACTGAGCAGAAGTATTCTGCCAGACCAATCTGCAGGTTTTGATGGCCTTAGACCTAGACTACAAAAACTCACAGCTCCAGTAATCGTACATCCCCTGACCAAAATCTTCAACCTCTCTCTTCTCAAAGGGGAGGTCACCCAAAAATGAAAGGTGGCCTATGTAGTTCTGGTCCATGAAGGAGAACAGAAGGAGCTTATAGAGAATTATTGCCCCATCTCAATCCTTAGTGCACTATCTAAAATACACAAAAAGTTCATATACAATTCACTGGTATCCTAAATTGAAGCTTACTCATTGCTTACCCCTGCCCAAAATGGGTTCCAAAAGCATCACAGAATTGACACAGCCCTTGTCTGCTTCACTTCAGACATCCTCTGGGCCACTGATGCAGGAAAAGCCACTGGAGCCATCTTTATAGACCTAACTAAGGCCTTCAACTTGGTAAACCATAATCTTCTCATCCTGGCTGGAAAACTACCTTACTGACCAAGTGCAAGCTGTTAAATGGGGTAGCAGCCTCTCATCCTTATAAACGATATGAGATGGAATTCCTCAAGGCTCCATATGGGGGCCTCTGCTATTCTCACTGTTTATAAATGAACTGCTCTTAAACTGTGGTAAGGCACACGTTTTATTGTACGTGGACGATGCTGTCCTTTATAGAACTGATTCAGATGTAAAAACAAGTGAGGCAAGACTAAATAATGATTTTGTCATTCTGGAAAAATGGCTAGTGGACAGTCAGCTTGTACTAAATGCTAAAAAAACCAAAGTAATGCTTTTAGGTTTGTACAATCGGTATACACTTAGGTGGGTGCTGCAACTAGGGTGACGGGAAAAGGTCGTGAGTGACAGGTGTGTTCTGGATTTCACAGTGCTCTGCACTCGTGACATTTTCACCATCCACACTGTCCTTCTCCCTTTCACTCATACCCAGACTAGAAGGTGATTATAATTAGGGTCTGGGGGTGCAGGGGGCAAAGCCCCCTGCAAAAACAAACTCTTCTCTATTACCGTCCATTGGCGGCTTACATGTGGTGCAGTGCAATGTGGGGCTGCAGTCATTACAGGTGACATATTTCTGGTGCTCTAATTTATGGTGTCCAGATTCATGTCACACCGCCGTGGGTGATACCCCGCAATTTAGGCTCAGACAGTTCCGATTCTCTCTATATCATTCCCTCAGGGGAATTAAACTCGAGGTGTGATTAACACCTTTAAATATTTAGGTATCCTGATTGATCAAGAACTGTCCTTAAGACCACAAGTGGACCACACAATTAGATTACTCTCCCCAAAAATTGGCCTGCTATATCGGCTTAGGTCCTGCCTCATGAAAGAGGCCTGCCTATCAGTGACTAACTCAGTTCTCCTCCCTATACTGTTATATGGAGCTCCTGTTCCAGCCACGCTAAAAGAAACTGAGATAAGCAAACTCAAGAAAGTTTACCATAGAAAAGGCAGGTTTGCAGCTGGAATGGATAACAAGGAGCACCTCTGTACTGTACTCTCATCCCTGAAGTGGCCTTTCCTAGAAGGGAGGATAAACTGCACTGTTCTCAGCCTCACATATAACATTCTCACTGGATCTCTACCTAACATCACTGGGACAGTGAGAAAACAAATGCAAACCAGGAATCTTCACTCCTCCGGGCAGACTCTTTTGGACATTCCCAGAGCCAGGGCACTATCCGGCCAATGATCCTTCTCTAGCAAGGCCTCTCAACTGTGGAATGGCCTTCTAGTACCCCTACAACAATGTCCCTGTATTGGGTCATTTAAAAACCACCTCAAATCCAGCCTTCCCCTTTTAACTTCCTGCACCTGCTTTTCTGTTTGAAGCTCCCTTCTCATGTCCACTTTGCCTATTTGACATCATACTTGCATAACTCATTTGCAAATTTTCCATTTCCTTTGCCTACTTGATGAAATACCTTCAAAACTGTCTTTGTAGATCACATTTGTAACTAAATAAAATTGTATTGCTTCCTACTGTATGTATAATAGCTGCTATATCTATGTTCCATGGCTCTTATATTGTATGTTGACATTAATGTAACTAATTCCTGTTCGCCCCTGAAAAAGGGGATGCTTGTCTCAGTTTGCCTACCCAGTCAACAAAATTCAATACTTTTTTAATTTTTTTTTATTTAACCATTTGGCAACCAGAAAAGGCACACTGAGCAAAGGCTTGTTTCCAGGTGTGACCCGAGGACAAGGGTACAGGATTTTAAACACACAAGGTAGGTACATGAAGAACATATGTATTTATTTTATTTATTTCAGTTTGGGATTAATACCTTTGAGCCAATGGCTCATTTACAAAGGTTCCAAGTCAAACAAATTACATTACAAAATAAACAGCAACAACAGTATATAAACAGAAATACATTGACGTACAAAAGACCGACTGGTTTCAAGGTTACATTGGTTACATAGAAAACAATAGTGCTTAGTAGTCAAGTTACACTTTGGTTACAGATTGTCTTGAAATTTACAATTAAATTTCGCCGTCAGTCCTACATATATTTACAGTTGGATATATGTATATTCATTGCAAAAAGCTACGATAATGTATCAGTTAGGGTTGATAGCACAGTGACAAAAGTTTGGAAATGTGATGTTAGGGTTACACCCCTACCACTCCACTCCCACCCCCCACCCTCTACACACCAACAGGCATTGGGGTGTGCATTGGGGTCGTCGGCCTAACTCTCACCCCATTCCATATGTAAACAAACTGAGGTGGTGCAGTATAGGAGAATGGGGTGAGAGTTAGGCCCGACGACCCCAATGCACACCCCGATGCCTGTTGGTGTGTGGAGGGCATGGGGGTGTAACCCTAACATTATATTTCCAAACTTTTGTCATTGTGCTAGCAACCCTAACTGGTGCCTTAATGGAGCTTTTTGCAATGACTTTCCCTTCTTTTTGAGAAAGTGTAATGTAACTGGTAACTGGTATGTGTTAGTGAGAGCGCGGGCCCTCCAGGCCCTGCGCTCCCTTCACATTCTCCATTTTTTGCATAATGGTATGTGTATGTGGGATCATGGGCCCTCTGACCCTGTGCCCCCACTTACTATTAGTACAGAGCCATACAGCAGTGCCATAGCACTCCAAAGGAACCCTTGTAACGTGTTTTTGCCAATATCTCCGTAACTGTAGCAAGTAGGAAAACAATTCCATTACAGGTGTAATCTATGATTTCCAAATGTGTTTTTGAGGCTTAGTTCACCTAAAAGTGATTTCAGCTATGGGTAGGGAAAAATCTGTATATAACTTTGTTTTCAAGATACGGGTGCCAAAAGGCATCATGGGCTCCGCAATGTTATCCTATGGGAAATTTCTCAAATTTGGAAAGCTGTAACTTTGGGCCCATTGAATGTTTTGGTAATAAACCACCAAAAGGCACATCCGTGGGATTAGGGCTTGTCACCCTATAAATTTCAGCCCAAAAGTCGCAACCGTTTTGTTGCAGGGGGATGGCAAAAATGTGCCGTTTTTGGACAAAATACTTTCACAAATTGCTACAGTTTTGCAAAAACAGCACAACACTTTCATGATTTGCAAAAGTGTCAGGGCCGTTTCTGGTGCAATTTGCAAAAGTACTTGGGCGCCGATTTTAAAAACTGCATTTATGGAGGGTTTTACCAAAAAAAAAACATAGGGCTGGCATCCTCAGGGCCTGACTAGGTAAACCCAACAGTCAGTGTTTACCTAGGGGGTCCCAAATTTAAACACCAGGCATTTTTCTCTCTTGCTAACTGAAAACAAGATGGCCACCGCATGAAAGTATAAGGGCCATCTGCGAAAATAAAATGTACTGGCTACAGCTTGACACATATATATTTTTTTCCCCATTTACTGTAATCGGAAACTTGTTTTTTGAATAACTTTTGAACCGTGTAATACTTTTTCACTAAATCTTCGAAAGGCACATCAGTGACCCATATTGCATCCTCCCTGAAGATTTCAGACCAAATGGACAAATCATGCGGTCTGTAGGGGCGAGCAAAGTAATGCACAAAAAGTCAATTTTTTGGCGTTTTTTGGCATTTTGCAGCTCCGCAACCATACATCTAACCATAATGCAACTTGCCAGATCCAGAGATCTATGGCACCATACAGCACATGCAAAATGTCAGGCAAATCTGTCATACGATGGCAAGGTTATTAAAGTGCAACATTTGGGGTTTAACATTAAACTGCTTACTCAAACCTAACTATACTGGTGCTACTGCACCAGTATAATATATATATATATATATATATATATATATATATATATATATATATATATACACATCATACTGGTGCAGTAGTGCCAGTATACTGTAGTTAGGGTTGAGTAAGCACTATAATGTTAAATCTCAAATTTTGCACCTTAAAACCTTTGTCACCATACAACAGCTTTGCCTGAACTTTTGCATGTGCGGCCTGGTGCCATAGATCTCTGGATCTGGCAAGTTGCATTATAGTTTGATGTATGGTTGCAGAGCAGCAGAATTCCAAAAAACACACAAAAAAAGGAATTTTTGAATGTTTGTTTGCTCGCGCTCACAGACCGCATTATTTGTCCATTTGGTCTGACATCTTCAGAGAAGATGTAGTCTGGGTCACTGATGTGCCTTTCAAAGATTTGGTGAAAAAATATTAAACCGTTCAAAAGTTATTAAAAAAACACATTTCCCATTATAGCCAATGGGAAAAAATTTATGTGAGGTGTCTCACGAAAGCTGCCGACAGTACATTTTCCTTTTGCAAATGGCCCTTTTACTTTCATGTGGTTGGCCATCTTGTTTTCAGATAGTGAGAGAGAAAAATGCCTGCCGTTTCAGTTTGGGACCCCCTAGGTAAACACTGACTGTTGGGTTTGCCTAGTTGGGTCCTGAGGGTGCCAGCCCTATCTTTTTTGGGGAGTAAAACCCCTCAGAAATGCCGTTTTTAAAATCAGTACCCCAGTACTTCTGCAAATTGCGAAAGAAATGGTTGTGACACTTTCGCAAACATGAAAGTGTTGTGCTGTTTTTTGCGAAACTTTCACAATTTACGAAAGTACTTTGCCCAAAAACTGCAAATCTTTGCCATCCCCCTGCAACAAAATGGTTGGGGCTTTTGGGCTGGCATTTGCAGGGTAGCATGCCCTGGTCCCACAGATGTGCCTTTTGGTGGTTTGGTACCAAAACATTCAAGGGTCCCAAAGTTATAGCATTCTGAAATTGAGAAATTTCCATAGGATAACATTACGGCGCCATGACGCTTTTCGGTGCTGTATCTCAAAACGAACGAGATATGGAGTTTCATCTCAGAAGTTTTGTTCAGCCTAATTCACCTTTAGGTGAATTGAGCTACAAAACAAGTTTGGAAATCATAGATTACACCAGCAGTGGAATTTTTCCTACTTTTTATTTATTTTTATTTATTTTCATAAAATCAGATTTACAAACCTTTGAGTTAGAGACTCATTTACAAAGGTACCTTGTCGCAGGGAGGGGAACAAACATATTTGTGAGGTAAGACATTGGTTAACAATACAGTTGAGATACAAGGTGTATACAGCAATGCAATTGCAGTGATAAAAGACAGGTGTGATACAGCAGAAGGAGAACAAAAGTAATAATAATATAAAACGATAAAGCAAAACAAGAAACAGTGAGTATACAAGACTGATTCATACCCTGTGGCAGAGACCAGTTCTAAGTAAGCTGGGATGTTCAGGGGGTGCTCTGGGAGGTACTATTATGGACAAGTACAGCTCCGATTATCAGTGAGGTATTTGCGTAGAGCTATTTTGAAGGGGCCGATTTTGGGGATGTTTGTGATGTGCGTGGGGAAGGAGTTATACCAAGCAGGTGCTCTGTGGTGAAAGGACCTTTGGCAGAATGAAGTCCTAGCTCTAGGCACCTGGAAGGTGGCTTTGGTGGCATTATGGGTGAGTGCCGGGTGGGAGGCATGTTGCAGGGGTTTAGTGACCCCTGGGAGGCAAAGCCCAATTAGAGCCTTTTTTGCCAATAAACATGTGTGGTATTGCAGCCATTCATCAAAGGTGAGTATGTTAGAGACAGAGTAGAGTAGGCATGTGTGAGTTCTGCTGTGGGCACCAGTCAGGAACCTACAGGCTTTGTTGATAGAGGTCTGGACTTTGGTGAGGGCAGTAGGGTCGGCAGCTGCATAGGTTGGGAGTCCATAGTCTACCAAGGACAGAACGGACGAGGTGATAGCAAGTTTTAGTGTGAACTCAGGAAGGCAGTCTTTGTGGCGGTAGAGGAGACCAATCCGGGCATTCATGGCTGATGACAAAGCATTAAGATGGGTGTGGAAGGTAAATGCCGAGTCGAATGTGATGCCCAGATATTTGTAAGTTGATACCTGTTCAAAGGGGTGGAGTGTGCCGGGGGTGATGTGAAGGGGAGCATCTCTGGAGTTACTTTGACGGTATGCAAAAAGCATAGATTTCATTTTTTTCAGATTCAGAACCAGACGGTGGTAGAGGAACCATTTTTCAGCTTGGCTGAAGGTGAGTTGCAGGGAGCTTTGGAGTGTGAGTGGGTCAGGGTGTGAGGCGACGAGGACAGCGTCATCGGCATATAGAAGCATTTTGCCTGTGCAGGAGCTAGGGAGGGTGTTTAGAAAGAGGCTAAATAGGGTAGGGCCAAGGATAGAGCCTTGAGGGACGCCGGAGCGTACTGGTAGGGTTGTTGATAGGATACCATTTAATTTGACCCATTGGGATCTATTCTGGAAGTAGCTGAAGAACCAGTTCAGGGGGCCCAATGAGAAACCTAGCCAACGAAGGGAGTCTAGCATTAGAGGGTGACACACAGCATCAAAGGCCTTAGATAGGTCAATGAACACTGCGCCGGCGATATCCCCAGTATCAAGTGTGGAGTGTATTTGGTGGGAGAACTCTAAAAGGGCTGTGGAGGTGCTGTGACCAGGGCGGAAACCATGTTGCTCTGGGCATAGTATGTTGTATTTAGATAAGTAATCCATGAGTTGCGTGGATACTATCTTCTCCAGGGCTTTGGGGGGGAGGATGGAGATGGGTCTGTAGTTGTTTGGTAATGTTCGGTCTCCAGTCTTATGGATGGGGGTAATTTCAGCCAGTTTCCATGCACTTGGGAATTGGCCAAGGCATAGGGTTCGGTTGAGGAGATCTGTGAGGGGGGCTAACATGACATCCAGTGTTAGGCGGAGTATCCTGGAGTCAAGGGGGTCTCCGCTGGGTTGTGGGAGGAGAGGGCTTTTAGGAGGAGAGGTTTGGTGTCATGGGGGGAGATTGTCCTGAAGAGAAATGGGGGCCCGGAGGTAGCAAGGTGGTAGGATGTGAGGATGGGGTCAAAGAAATGGGCAGGAAGAACCACACTTAGGTCAGAGAATGTTGTGTTTAGGCAGTCTGCAATGCATGGTTGGTCAGTACTAACAGTGCCGTTAATAACCATCTGGGGGGGGGAGCGGGTATTCCCATAAAGTTCTTTTATGTTATCCCAAAAAGCTCGGGCAGAGCCCCAAGATGAGGTCAGGGCAGTTTGGTAATAGCTGGCCTTTGCTTGTCTAATGGCCCAGGTGCATTAGTTACAAGCAGCTTTATAGGCTTGCCTATTCGCTATCCTGCCAGACTCAACCGCAATGTGCCATAGGTTATCCCTTTGCTTCAGTTGCTGGATCAAAGTGGGGGAGATCCAGGCAACATTCTGCCTCTTGGGATGAGATTTGGTGATGGGGGCCAAGATGTCACAGGCCTTACTGAAGGCACTGGTGAGGTAGGCTAGGGCAGTATCTATATCTTTTGCGAGGGTGATTGGGGACCAGTTGAGCTGGGCAAGGTGCCGCTTAAGTTTGTTAAGGCCCCTGGGGCAGAAACGGTGACAGGGGGTGGTATTGTACGCAGGACTGAGTGTAGGGGATGACCAAAAACAGAGAATTGGTGAATGGTCACTAAGGGAGTCTGCTAGGACGTTAACAGACTTGATTTTGTGTGGTCAGTTAGACAGTACTATGTCTAGGAGGGAGCTGGTCCCCCCTAGCTTGGTTTAGTCTGGTGAGCCGAGTGACCAGTTGGGATAGATCAAGGGCTGTGAAGTTGTCCTTAATGTGTCCTGAGGTGGGGCTGAGCCAGTTGATATTGAGGTTTCCTAGAATAAGCTGTTCAGCCTTGTGTGGCAGGGTGGAGAGATAATCTGTGAGAGAGTGGATAGCTAGGCTTTGCGCTCGTGGGGGTATGTAGGTGGTTGTGAGGTAAAGCGGGCTGTGACCAGGGGTGCGGGGTGATTTTCAGGGTGATGGCTTGTGCCCCATGGCCGAGCTCAGGGGTTGGTAGTGCATGACCCAGGATGGAGTCACGTAGATAGATGGCACACCCGCCTCCACACTTACCCACCTGATCTTCTCTGAAAAGAGTAAAGCCAGGAAGGGAGACAGCTGAGTCTGGAGTAGATTGGGAGAGCCAAGTTTCTACTATCGCAAGAATGTTGGGTGTGTGCTATGCTACCCAGCATTGGAGCGCTGCAGTTTTCCTTGGGAGACTGCAGATATTCATAGATGCAATGCTGAGGCCATGTCCAGTGTGGGGGTGTTGGTGTTGTAGCGGATCCCAGCCCAGGGTTAGGGTGGACATTCCCGGAGAGCATGAGGAGTAGGGCAATAAGATGTAGGGAAAGACTGTGGTGGTTGTGATAAAGTTGCTTGCGGAGATGCCATGATCTCAGGGGGGCAGTGCAGGGGATGGGAAGTGAGATGAGGGCAGGTATGGCTAGGGTAGAGAGGGACCACCGTCTACAGTGTGCAGGGAATAGGGGGGTGGGCATTGGTGGTGGGTGAGGGGGGGGGCAGTGGAGTGGTCCAGCATTTGAGGTAGGTTAGTGGGGAATGGCAATAATGTGGTCGAGCTATGAGTAATGGGGTGATGTGCCCAATGAGGCTGGGATTCTGGCACGTGTCCATTTATGGATGAGCTGTAGAGATTCACAGCAGTGGGTAGGGATAGTATCAAGAGGAGTGAAGCAGTTGTCCAGAGTACTATTGGAGGCATGTTTGTGTATGGGAATGTATGAAGGGAGATAGAGTTTGAGTGCAGGGTCCCCCTGGTGTTGAGGAAATATATCCTGCAGGTGGAAAAGTGGGCTGATTGGTTCTGCACCACACGTGATTAACAGTATAAAAAAGAGAGACGACCAAGGGTGGTGGTGGGGGTAGTGGGGAGCCTCCGCACAGTGCCGGAGGGGCCAAATAACGCATCTGTTCAAGCAACGCTCTATTCAACAGCCAGGCACTGCTCCTGAGGCAAAAAATGCGTACCTATGCAGTCCAGAGGGTGGGGGGCGATTCCTTGGATCGAGGTCCTGGGGAGGGCAGGCTCTCCAGCCCTCACGACCCACAGTGGTGCTGAAAATTCCCTCCTGGAACCCCGGAAGTGAGGAGAGAGGGGAGATTTTAAGCAAAATCCAGAGATGTGGTTTCGGTAACTTTATGCAGCTTCAGAGTAACAAAGGGAGTCTAATTTCAGTCTCGAGTCTTATTTCTGTAACGATATTGAAGCGGGAGCCAGTACACTAGCACAGATCACACAGTATAGCAAGTATTGACTGAGGCTGACCGGCTGCACTGGTTTTGGGAAGGGGGCCGAAAATAGGTTATTTCAGTACAAATATTAGCGGGGTCACAGCGTTCAATTCTCTCTCAGGTTGCAGGTATTTTAGTATGGCTAACACTGACCGAGGCTGACCGGCTGCACTGCTAACAAATTACAGATAAAATTTAAGTGTGGCACTCTGGTTCGAATCCTGTTTAGACACTTAGGCAATCTACTTTCTTACTGATCCTGCACTTGCAAATATAGGCTGGTAATGCTTATGTTAAGTTCTTAAAGTAACTTTAGCTAACACAGTAAACAGCATAGCCTGGCAGAGAAAATTACAATAAATAAAAACTATCTGTAGCGTTGCGCAGACACTTAAGGCGCTTGGTGGATTTAAAAAAAAAAGAAGTGTCCCTTGTTCAAGTCCTGGTTTGGCGCCAAACAACACTCCATTAAAACAACGCTTCTGTTCAGGCAATGCTCTGTTCAACAGCCAGGCGCTGCTCCTGAGGCAAAAAATGTCTACCTATGCAGTCCGGGGGGTTGGGAGAGATTCCTTGGATTGAGGTCCTGGGGAGGGCAGGCTCTCCAGCCCTCACAACCCACAGTGGTGCCAAAAAATCCCTCCTGGAACCCCTATGCAGTCCAGGGGGGGGGGTGATTCCTTGGATCGAGGTCCTGGGGAGGACAGGCTTTCCAGCCCTCACAACCCACAGTGGTGCCGAAAATTCCCTCCTGGAATACTTGCTATGGTTACGGAGATACTAGCAAATTAGTGCCACAAGGGTTCCAAGGGTGCCTTTTCAGCACATTTCGATGCCCATTTCTTATAAACCATGCAAGATACAGATTAGGTTGAGCTATCTCTCGTGGAGGTTATGCTGTCATGATTACAATGATGCTTGAATTTTTTTCATAGCTACTATGGTTGCTGAGATATTGGCAAATTAGTGTTACAAGTGTTCCTTGCCCTATCGGACTGCTGTATGGCTCCATTGTTATGTGTAAGTGGGAGTGCAGAGCCCGGAGGGACCATGCTCCCACATACGCATATCATTACGCAAAAAATTGGCAATGTGAAGGGAGCACAGGGCCCGGAGGGCCCGACTCCCACTAACACATACCAGTTACCAGTTACATTACACTTTCTCAAAAAGAAGGAAAATTAATTGCAAAAAGCTCCATTAATGCATCAGTTAGCATTCATAGCACAGCGACAAAAGTATGGAAATGTGATGTTAGGGTTACACCCCTACCACCCCACCCCCACCCCCAGCCTCCGCACACCAACAGGCATAGAGGTGTGCGTTGGAGTTGTTGGGCCTAACTCTCACCCCATTCTCCTATACTGCACCACCTCAGCTTGTTTACACATGGAATGGGGTGAGAGTTAGGTCGATGACCCCAATGCACACCCTGATGCCTGTTGGTGTGTGGAGGGTGGTGGGTAGGGGTGGGGTGGCAGGAGTGTAACCATAACATCACATTTCCATTCTTTTGTCACTGTGCTATGAACCCTAACTGATGCATTAACTGAGTTTTTTGGAATGAATATGTATATATATATATATATATTGCCCAGTCACTTCTATGTTAAACCCAAACTTTTGCACTTTAACAGCTTTAAAACCATTTGATGGATTTTCATGAAATTTTGCATGTGTGGTGTGGCACCATAGATCTCTGGATCTGGCATGTTGTGTAATAGTCAGATGAGCAGTTGCGGAGCTACAGAGTGCCACAAAATGTAAAAAAAACAGGGGTTTTGTGCATTTCTTTGCTCGGGGCTACAGCCCAAAGAATTTATCCATCTGGTCTGAACTCTTCAAGGAAGATGCAGTCTGGGTCACTGATGTGCCTTTTGAAAATTTGGTGAAAAAATATTTATCTGTTCAAAAGTTATTCAAATTTTAATTTTCCCATTGTAGTCAAGTGGAAAAAATCAGCTACCGAAATGGCAACCCACTTTCGGCGCATGTCGACAGAGCAACAGCATAGGGAAGGCGACCGGATGGGTGTGAATGGCGAGGGGATGTCACTGTATGTACACGTGCAGGGGGGTGGGAAGCGAGCACACTGAGCGAGGGTCTGAGGGAGGGGTTTGTCAGGGATGGTGCCGCAGAAAACTGCCAAGCTGGCTCCGGGTGTATGGTGGGTGGGGTGCAGGGCTAGGGTGGGTGGATGCTGGGTTTGGTTCCAGGCACAGGTGTATTTGTTGCTCCTGGCCCGAGTCGTATTATTTTTATTTTTAGAGTTTGCACCCCCCCCCGACATGCACCCCCTGAAGTTGAGAATTCTAAAGTAGGGGGTGTCATCGAGGCACAGGTCAGAAAGCCTAGGGAAAACCTAGAAGCAGTTGCAAAATTCAATAAAACTGTTTATTTGTAGTTGCAGTTACATAAAAAACATAAACCTGTTCAGAATAACTATGTACAGAAGCAAAAAATAAATCTTTCTTGTAAAAATCTATCTTGTTCTTCCAAAACAAAAAAAAGTCTCTGCAATTGCAGCTTAGCTATTTTATAAGGCTTTTCAACCCCAATCCTTAGCAAGCATCCTGTTCTACCAAAAATTGTCTGTTCTCGTCAATTTCGTGCAGGATCTGCTAGAACAGTGAGCTTCCTGAAGTCCCCACAGCAGCTACAAAAGGCTCAAACATTTGTACTTAAAGGATACCTAAACAACATTTTGACAACAAACTATTCAAAAATCTGAATCTGTAAGTGACTAAAGGAAAGGCTGCTGTATTCATTAATGCTAAAACTACATTTACATAATTGACCTAAATGTTGTTCCAGAGCATTTGAAAATTGTAAATCAGCCTTCCAATTTCAAAAAAGCTGTCTTACCTGCTTCCTAAAATGGCCGCCAAATGTGTTCTGTGATGACATCATTTGAGCCAAAGCTAATGAGATATATGGCTCTCTGTAGTGCAAACTAGTTCTTTTTTCCCTTTGTATAGAATTGTTTCACCTAAATGGTCAACACCATGTGCATTATTTTGTATAATGCACATGTCAGGCTATGGTTTTGTTCATTTTGTTTACTTTAACATGCTGAAAATGTGTTTTAATCCAACCAACTTGCTCTGTGACAAACCACAGTGCAGTACAAATCTTGAATAACCTGGTGGTCTAGTGGTTATGGTGGATCCAGAATGCTACAATGGGGGTGCTGGGGTGGTGTGCATGCTTAATATGCACTTTTTAACATTTTTGTTAAACCTTTATATTTTCTGCTATTATTCTTTTCTAGTACGTTTTTGACAGAACATACATATGTAATCCATAGTTTGAATGCAAATATTAGTACAATCAATAAATCAGACTTTTTCAACAAAGTATATTGCAACGGCAAGCAAGTATGTTACTATATGGGGGGGGGGGTGCAACCATACCATTCACCACTCCCTAGAGCCACCATTTTTTTGTAGTAAAGTTCTTGCACAGTCTAATGTTACAGTTCATACTTTCTCAAAATTCAAATATATGCTTGTCTTGTCTTCTTTTTCCATGGGGAATAATTATAAGAAGAAGAATTAGCATTTATATAGTGATTTTCATACACATTGTAACCCAAAGTGCTTTACAAGCAATACTAGACTGGTAGTGAAGTGACTGAATGTGTAGTGGCAGCCATTTCATGCATTAATATCCACACACAGCCTTGGACAATTGCATGAACTGGTTTAATGGGAAGAGGAATGTTGACCAGGACAACGGGGTCAGGTAGTGATCAAGGTACTGGCAGCCCCATCTTATTTGTCACAGTAATCTGCTCATATTTCTCTTCTTCTGTCTTCCCTTCCTGAATATAGCAGTACCTTCAGCAAGAGGTTTTCCTGTCCTCCTGTATTCATTCTTCACTATTCCTTCACACCAAAAACTGATGCGCTCATCACCCCATTGCATCATGAATGCAAGTAGTACAGTCCCCATTTTATTTTGACATATCAAATATAAACCTATTTTTCCAGTAAGTCAGACTCATAGCAGCAGGGAACAAGGGGAATGATGGGCTTTCCTAACCTTAAAAGATCTAGGCTACCTTTGATTAGGCGCTATTAAATCATGGGTGTGCACATCATTATGCACGTCATATAATAGTGCCTAATCATAGGTGGATTAGATCTTATATGGGTAGGAACACCTATTTTTCCACTTGAGCCATGCTGCTATTAGCCTGGCTTACCAGAAGATCAAGTTTATTATTAATATGTAAATATAACACGGGAGACTGCACTAAACACATTCATGATGCGGAAGGGTAGTGAACTCACCAGTTTTAGGTGTGGGGTGCAGGTGAGAAGAATGAATGCCAGAGAGGGACTGAAGAGGCCATTGCAGCAGGGTACCGCTATATTCAGGTTAGTTGAAGACATGAAGGAGGACGCTGAGCTGATCACTGTGAGATCTGAAATGTGGGGCTGCCAGCATCGTGATCACTACCTGACTGTGGATGAGAGTAGCCAGCGATGACAAATACTCAGAGTGGCAGGGCTGCACCTAAACTGTTACTTGAATTCAATGTAGGGAGATTACACTCAGGTGGGGGTTGGGGTGTTGATGTTTGTTAGGACAGTATTGAGGGAGTTGTGTATAGCTCATTCAAGATTTGGAAAGGTGGTAGCCAGTCAACTCACATTATGGAGCAGAGCACAGAAAAGTACTGGAGAAGAATTGCTGGGAACTATCCTGCGGGGTTCTGCAGATGACAGGAAAAGGAGTAGACTGACACTGGAAGTCAGGTGGATTCACTTAGTGTATTAGTATGCCTCTCCTGCTAATAATATTGTTATCCATTGTAAGTGCAGTCCTTAGGAGGGCATGAACAGCAGTTTTTCTGGTGGGTCATGATGCTTATTGCTTGGCCCTCCAGGAAGACCTAGTTGTTGGTTAATGAGGTGGGAAAAGAACACAACAGGGAACTGTACATACTACCTTCACTGTGCAGAAGGGCGGTGATCCATGCACTGCTTACTGTTGGAGCAGAAGTCAAACACTGAGAATGTGTTCTGGAGAGTGATTTGGGAGGCATTTTTTAACAGTGCCAGCTGATGATGCAGATCGGAATAGGTGTGCACAACCCTTTGAGGTACAAGATTACAATCTAAGGTGTGATAATTCTCTTCATGAGACTGCAGGCAGTACTAAGGACAGGGTATGGATGGTGGGGTGTGCAACAGAAGGCAGGTTAGGTGCAGGGGGTTCACATGGAAAAAGAAAGCCTTATTTGTCGATTTAACAAGAGAGCATGAGCTTAGGAACTGAACAAGACCGGTACTTTGCTGTGTGACCCTGAGCAAGTCACTAAACTTCCTTGTGCTAACAGGCCACACACGTAAACAAACTTTCAGCTTAGTGTGTCTCTCCTGATTAACAAAAAGCAAAATTCAGTGCATCATATAATCACTAGATCATCGGGTATTTGAAATGTTGTGCTGTAATGCAGTTTGCCAAAGAAAAAGTCAGCTGGATTGCAAAACATTTTCCGCACGTTAAAGTAAGCAAAATGAACAAAATCATAGCCTAACATGTGTACTGATCAAAATAATCCACAAGTTAATACATGGTGTTGATCATTCTGGTACAACAATTCAAAATAAAGAGGGAAAGAAGAACTAGTTGGCACTATAGAAATATATGTGGATCTCTGGCTCTGGCTCCGATGATGTCATCATGACTCATCACTTAACACACTTGGCAGATATCTTAGTGAGAAGCCAAGGCTGTTTTTTTGAAAGTGAAAGGCTGATGTTTACATTTTTCAAAAGCTATGAAACTGCATTTATGTTATTTACATAAATGCAGTTTTAGCATAAATGCAAACAGCAGTCTTTACTTTACCTTGCTATGAAGCCAGATTTTGGAGTTTGTAGTTTTAAAAAACTGCTTGTTTAGGTACCCTTTAAGTAACCTCTAGTTTTCTACAGTCATCTCAAATCATAAATATATGTATATATATATACACATTTCAACAGTATCACCATATTTTCTAAACAAAAGTGATCCCATTATCAGTTTCATTTCCATATTGATTTGCACATATTCTTATATTACCAGATCTAGATATGCAAGAGAGAAAAACAGACAGCAAGAGAAAATGGAGACAGAGAGAGGCAAAGAATTGCAAGACTGTTCGGGTTGATCAAGTCCTAAGTCTCACAGGAAAATTTGGTTGTGCAACCAGACAGAGAAGAAAGAAAAGGAAAGAATACAGATCCTTGCATTTACATACTTTCTCCAAAGCGAATGGGACAGGGTCTTATTCTACCTGTCCACAGAGCGCAGTGGGGGAGGGTCAGCCCCATGGGAAATAAAACTGCTGTAATCCTTTCGCGCCATTTTGGTTTTACCGTGGGTGTACATCACGAAATCAATTTCGTTGATGTACACTCACTATAATGATGATTGCCTTTCCGCAATCACCCTTATGACATAGAACCGAAAAATATATATGTGCCTCACGAAAGCTGCCGCCAGTACATTTTACTGTTGCAAATGACCCTTTTACTGTCATGCTGCCACCATCTTGGTTCAGTTAGTGGTGAAGAAAAACATCTGTAATTCAGATTCTACTGCCCCTAGGTAAACACTGACAGTTGTGTTTACTTAAACGGTGCCTGAGGAATACAATGATACCATCAGTTTTCTATGACCCCTAGAAATACCTTTTTTTTTAAATTGGGCCCCTGTGGTGTCGCAAATCACAACAGTACATTTGCGACACTTTTGCAAATCACGACACTGTCACATCTGTAGTGTCGCAGTTTGTGACACTACTGCACCATAAAATACCATTTCTTTACCACACCACTGCACCTAAACAGTTGGGGCTTTTTGGCTGAACTTTTCAGGGTTGCTAGCCCTGGCCCAACAGATGTGCCTTTTGTGGTTTGGTAAAAAAATGTAAAATAGTTACAAAGTTACAGCACTCCGAAGTTGAGAAATTTCCCATAGGCTACCACTGCGGTGCCTGTGGTGCCTTTCCGCACCCATATCTCAAAAATGATTTGAGATACAGATTTTTTGCTACCCACAACTTAGTCCACTATTAGATGGACTAAGCTTGCATGGAGGATTCGAAGTCATGATTACAACTGCAGCGGAATTTTTTTCATAGTTGCTACAGTTACTGAGATATTGCCAAATAAGTGTTACGAGGGTTCCTTTTCAGTACCATGGGGCTGCTGTATGGCTCTGTAATTAAGTGTAAGTAGGAGTGCAGGGCTCAGAGGGCCCACACTCCTACATATACATACCATTACACAAAAATGCGCAACGTGAAGGAAGCGCAGGGCCCAGAGGGCCTTCACTCCACACAAACACATGCCAGTTACATTACACTTTTTCAAAAAGAAGGGAAATTCATTGCAAAAAACTTTGTTAATGCATCAGTTAGGGTTGACAGTTCAGTGACAAAAGTATGGAAATGTGATGTTAGGGTTGGCACCCCTACCACCCCATCCCCACTCCACCCTCCACACATCAACAGATGCCGGTGTGTGCCATGGGGTCATCAGGCCTAACTCTCACCCCATTCTCCTGTACTGTAGCATGTCAGCTTGTTTAGAGATGGAATGGGGTGAGAGTTGGGTCCGATGACCCCATGGCTCACCCAACGTCTGTTGGTGTGTGGAGGGTGGGGATGGGGTGGTAGGGGTGCTAACCCTAACATCACATTTCTATACTTTTGTCACTATGCTAGCAACCCTAACTGATGCATTAATGAAGTTTTTTGCAATATATCTATGTGTAGATATATATGTAATAGATATACCACTCTGAGGTGTGCAGTTGTGCTCTGATACTGTATATGCACGCCTTGGTGTGCGTCAACCGCCCAAGGCGTGCGTATATCAGAGCGCGATCGCACACCTCAGAGCGGTTTATCTATCTTATAAAATGTCAAAATTGTTTTGGAGGGGGGTAAAATTGCAGGTGTGCGGTCGCGCTCTGATATACGCACGGTCATGTGATGTGTTTTATCCAATCAGGTATGCTATTATTGATTGATTTTTCCTACCCATTTTATAAATATATACACACTAGCCGTAGTAAGTTTAGCTAGGAAGGGATAAGGTTGTGGGGTCAAAAACAGTGGGGGAATTCAAGAATGCATGGGACAGACATAAGGCAATTATAGTGGGGGGCAGGAGGAAGTAGGCTGTTGGTTAACTAGGATCTGCAGCTTATCCAATAATTAGGGAAATGGGCAGACTAGGTGGGCCAAGCGGTCCTTATCTGCTGTCAAAGTATATGTTTCTATGTTTCTAATTTGTGGCTCCCTATTTCTGTTTGTTAAGTGTGGTCACTGATGATGTATTTCGATAGAATGCAGTGCTTTTAACTTTATGAAGGTAATCAGTTAGCAAGACATTTCTTTGTAGGGATCTACATCCCTTCAGAGTGACTTGGATTCACCGGGACGACCTATGTAAGTTTATGAGGGGCTTGTGCAATCGTGAGGTATGGTGGGTTTCACTGAGTTTCCATTCTTCAGTATGTGACAGGGCGCAAAGGAGCCCCAGCTAAAGGAGACATATCCACTATGGTAGATGGAAATCAAAGGAGGAGGAGAGGAGGAAGTGGCAATGTGTCAAGTCCAGAAGGGGTAGAAGTTGAAAACGTAAACAGTAGATTCAGCGGAAGAAGCCTCATGGGCCTCTCCCCTCTGAGCTACAGGCACAGACTTGTTTTTTACCTACTATTTTTGCCCTCCTGTCCTATGCCCATGGCACTCTACTCCACTCTTTCAGGCCTCAGATGCTGCCCCCTGCAACCCGCCAGTCTCACCCCTGGCATTCCACCATGGAAACTGCCCCAGACCTCAGCCTCTCATCCCTGGGGCCAGACTGTCCCTGTCGGGGCTCTTCGGGTCATCCTGGAGGATCATCGCCTGGCTCCTCTTGCTGCACCTATCCCATTTGCAGGCTTGTACTCAGCAGGGACCTCCCTGTGACCTGAAGCAGGAGCATACACACTCATTGTGTGAAGGCAGAGGGGTCCTTTGATGGCATACTGGAGGGTCCATTGGCATGGGGAGGGACTGGAAGTCCATCATCTTGTCTACCAGCATGGCATTTTCACTTTTTCTATCTCCACCCTCCTACAATCTTACACATGCTGCGACTGACCCCAGGACTTCTGGACAGCGCTTAATCACCCCTACCATTAATGATACCTCCATCACGCCACCACCTGAGGTCACTAGAGTGGTAAAGTGGCAGACCCCTTCCCAGGAAGGATGCTCTGAACTCTCCATGACTGCTGCCATCCTGATATCCTGGGCTTGGAGTGTGAACCCCTGTCACCAGCATGTCAGAGTAAGCACCCCCCGCCGCCATAGATCGGTGCTGGCACACACTTGAAATTCACTGAGGCAGCCCAAGTAAGCACACGGAATGCTAGTGTGCAACTGTAAGGTTTGGCACATTTCTTTTGCAGAGTTTCAACCCTTTAGGAGACGTGAGGGTGTAAAGTATCCAGAGCTAAAAGAAACTTCTCTGCTCAAAAGAAGCCATTTATTTGCTGCTGAGCTCACATAATGATATAATCTTGCAGTGGAGGAGAGGAGATGACCCCAGGTGGAGGAAACGTATGGGGATCCAAGGCCTAGGCTGGCCTTCCCTCCAGGTGTTCTTTAAGGTAGGAAAAGAGTATCGATTAGGGATGACACATTTCTGCAGTAGGTTCTTTGATGCAGGATTCAAAGCATGAAAAGATCCAGCAGGCAAGTAACTGTATTTGATCAGCTGGAAGGTATTTCATTGATGCAGTGGTAGCAGTTCTGATATGGAAGTTATGTCCAGAGTAAAGTAGGACTCTGCAGAATATTTCACAAGGTCTTAATAGTTCAGATACATACTGACGTACTTTTCTCCAGTCATACTGATCTGGTTCCTCTCACTAGTGACCTGCAACTAAATTTCACAAAAAATGGAATCTTGGTTTGCCAACCAGAAACTATTAATGAACTACAAAAAGCAAAGACAATGCTGTTTGCTAGCACCCATAACAAATACGAATCCGCACCCCTAACCATCTGCAATAACATAAATCAACCCCTGGAAATGGTTCAGGAATTCAGATATTTAGGTATCACTCTGCACTGCTTCCTCTCCTACGCCCTGCATGTTAATAATATCCCGAAGGTCGTTAACAACAGACTGGGGGTCCTCTACATGGGAGGGTAAAATATCAAACCTGCCTCTTTGCCAAAAAAATTTACCTCACCTTAACTCCTCTGTCCACCCAGTTCCCGGCTTCTCCCCTCGACAATCCAATGCCACGCCCTGAGCTCGGATAAACTGACTTTCCACATTCCACGCACTGCCGGACCTCACAAGCGCAATGTACGTTTAGGTATAGAGCCCCAACCTGGTTGAATGACCTGCCCTCCAAAGTCCTCTCTGAACCCAAACTCGGCACTTTTAAAACCAGGCTCCAGGATCACCTCGTAAGTCTAAGTCAATGTAACTTCTCCCTTTAGTTATCCATACACCACTCTTGCCTGTCCCTCATCCCTCCCCTGTTGCCCTGTTCTCCCTTCCCTGCTACCTCATTCACTTTAATACCATCCCTACCCCACCCCCAGTTCTACCTTCCTAGACTCAATATCCCATATGCTCCTCCTGTCTTTCCCTTTTTTTCTCTTTTTTCAACAAATGTCTGCCACCTAGACTGCCCACTTTTCACTGTTGTACTCCATTCTGGATTACTTTTGGCAAAGTCCTCCATATTTTTGGGCTTCCTACTTTTTTACTGGCATACTCTTGCATTTTTTATTTCTTTCTGCTGTTATCACTGATACTGCAACAATTATGTACTTAGTTTTCATTTGCCTTTGCATGTTTGTTTATCTGATCACCTATTTTGTATATTGTTCCTCTTCTGTCTATAATCTCGTTCTGTTTATATTCACTGACGTGGAACCTTTGTAAAAGAACCTCTGGCTCAAAGGTAATTGTAATCCTAGTTATGAATAAAATAAAATAAATACTGTGTGTCAGTAATACACTGGTTCCTGAACCAAGGTAGGAATAGGACAGACTGGATGCATCAGTGGTCTTTAGCCCTGTTTACACTACCCTATTTGCAGTGCATTAACCCATGCGCAGAGGTTAATGCTCTGAAAATGTCACCATGTGGACACTCACAGGACCTCCTCAGGATGCCTTCGGTTCAGGTTTTTGCAGTAACGCAGGAGAGGGTATCCATTTCCCACTAATGTAAACGTGATGGAGTGCGCAAACCGTGGCAGTGCCCATTTTCCCGTGGTGCATGAATCACACCCCTACTAAGGAACAGTAGCCACATGGTGCGACTTGTAGCAGAGCATAAGGGCTGCGTAAACTCAGACTGCCCCTGTGAACAGACAGCACAGTGGACAAGGTGGGGTGGAGATTTCACATCTCCACCTTGGTGTAAACACGGCTTTTATCTATCTGGACTGTTTATGTTTCTTTGTCAGGGAAATCAAAATATATTCCCTGAGTCTTGACTGTCTGAAGTAAGCTATGGGCTTTGTGTCGGCTGAAATATCAACGGAATGAAGTTTGTATGGCTGAATGTTCTTGGCTAACACAGGGGAGTTTTTTTTTTGTGGAATGCAGGATAGCCTCTAACCTTGTTGCTGTGGTCTATCCTTTATATTTAGGCACTGGAGGCTTAGTAACCTTAGTGGATGCTGCAGAGTGTGGTCTGGTACACTGTATCAGTCAGACAGTTCCTGGTCTGATACTGAGGTTTATTTATTTATTGAAAAGTTTCACCAGGAAGGGCACGCTAAACACGTTGCTCATCTCACGGTGTGTCCTGGGGGAAGAACTTACATAAGATACAAATTCAAACAGTCAAAAATGACAAGTGAACAGTGATGCAAATATGCAGCAATACAGACAGGTTACATAATGGACAGTATGTGACCATTGAACAATACTGCAAGTACCTGAAATCCATCTAAACATTACACAGAACATGCATAGGATCAGGACACAGTATCCTGACTACAGGTTTGAATAAGTACTGAGCGTATTATGGAGGAAAAGGAGTGGTCAGAGTGCTCCTGCTGGGGGATTCTATGATCAGGGGTATCAAATGGGATAGGGAGGGAGAAGCCTGGCCAGTTAGAACAAGTTGCTTCCCTGGACTAACGGTGCACAGGGCTAAGCATGAGGTATATCAGCTGGCAAAGGACTGTGGGGGTTCCCAGACATACTGGTCCACCTGGGTACAAAAGACATTGAGGGAAATAGTGAGTTAGAGATACAGGCAAGATTCAGAGAGCTCGCCAGGGAACTGTCATGACATAGGATGCACAGTTTCCTTCCTCAGAAATCCTGCCAGTGCCAAGGGCCAGTGGGGAACACAAAAGAAAAATTAGGAGATAAACCAGTGGCTCAGGGAGTGGTGTGAGGCCAGAAGGTATGGGTTGATGGGGGATTGGGGAGACCTGGGAGGATAAGGAGCTGTATGCTAGAGATAGACTACATCTCAATTTGGAGGAGGAAATCTTAAGTTGAAAATAGAGGAGTTCATTGGTGAAAAGTGGGTTTAAACTTGTGAAGGGGGTGGATGGGAGAAAGGCAGTCAAGGGATGCCGATAAAGGAGGGACTCTGTCTCCACCCCTGGGGACTAGGAGGATTGCAGGAAAAGACCAACTGGCAAAAGTGCAGACCAGGAAAACAGAATCCCCAAGGGAACACGAGCAGGGGAAATGGAAGTATAGGGAAAGGGTGGAAGGTAGTCTCACAAATGCCAGGAGCTTGGGCAACAAAATGCCTGAGCTCCAGGCGATGTTAACTGAGGGAGCAGTGGATGTGGCAACAGTCACTGAGACTTGGGCCACTGCAAGACATGACTGGGACCTGAACCTGGAGGGTTACACTATGTTCAGGAAGGACAGGGGGGAGGGAAGGGGAGGAGGGGTAGCAATGATAGTCAAAAACTGCATTGGCATAGGGGGAGTAGAGGAGGCAGAGGGAACCATGGAGGCGATTTGGGTCACCTTGATAACAAGGGGGGGCAAGAGAGTAAAAATAGGAGTGCTGTATAGACCCCCTGCCCTGGCGGAGGAGCTGGAGGACAGTCTGGTGGCAGATGTTAGGAGACACTGCAGACTGGGCAGAGGAAAGGTGGTGGTGTTAGGGGACTTAAACATGCCAGGAACAGACTGGGAGACTATGACATCCTCTGTGACCAGGGAACAGAGGTTGTTGGATGTCTTTCAAGACGCGTTCCTAACTCAGCAGGTGAGGGAACCGACCAGGAGGCATGGGTACTGGATGTGGTCCTGCAGACAGTGACCAGATTGGGGCCTGAGGTAAGGGACCCATTAGCGGGAGTGACCATGCCACGGTCTGGTTCTGCCTGACCTAGGAGGGGTAGAAGGCTGCACAAAGACGAAGTAACCGACTTCAGGGGTGGATTTTAAGGAAATGGGAAGGATCCTTAAGGAGCATTTGGATGGGATTGGTCAGACATGGACGCTGATAGTAGGTGGGAAATCATCAGGAGAGGGGTGCAGGATGCTACCTGCACCTGTGCAAGAGTAAGACGAATATGCGGTAGGGCCCAAAAACCCTGTTGGTGGACCAGGGAGGTCCAGGAGGTGGTGCGGGAAAAGAAAGCAGCCTATAAGAAATTCAAGTGCTCAAGGAGTGAAAGGGATCGAGGGGAGTATGAGCTGATGGCTAGAAGGGCCACTAGAGTGGTGAGGGTGGCTAAGGCAAGGAAGGAGCAGAACCTGGCCAGGGAAATTAGGAGAGGGAAAAAGGGGTTCTTTAGATACATTGGGAAAAGACGAAGGGTGAAGGGCAGATTAGCAGGATTAAATCAGGGAAGAGATGGGCACAAGACCCAGAGGAGCAGGCTGAGGTACTAAATGAGTACTTCACCTCAGTTTTCACCAGGGAAAATGGGGATGCTGCATCATACATGGGAGGAGACAGAGATAATGAGGAGGGGGCCCTTACCAATCGGCAGGTCTGGGGAGAGGGTGGGGCATCACTGGCAGGTGGGGGAGGGCTAAGCAGGGAGAAGAGGTACTGGAAGTGGAAATCACAGCAGAGAGAGTGAAGGAAGCCCTCAGCTCCCTTAAGACGGAGAAAGCACCGGGGCCGGATAAATTACATCCTAGAGTGCTGAAGGAACTTGCAGATGTCCTGGTGAAACCCCTGGCAGAGCTTTTCATCATCTCTCTGAGGACAGGGTGGGTGCCCCAAGACTGGAAGGTGGTGCATGTAGTGCCTATCCACAAGGGGGGATCAAGGGAGGTGGCAGGGAACTACAGGCCTGTCAGCCTGACATCAGTGGTGGGCAAGGTGATGGAGGGCATTGTCAAGGAGAGGCTAGGGGGGACCTGGATAAGTCAGGGTGCCTGGACAATAGACAGCATGGATTCATCCTGGGAAATCATGTCAGACAAACCTGGTGGAGTTCTATGACTGGTGACAAGTGCCTTGGACCTGTAGACCAGTGGATGTCCTCTTTCTAGACTTCAGCAAGGCATTTGACTCTGTTCCTCACGTGGGCCTGTTGGATAAACTAGGAGAAATGGGGTGGGAAACCAGATGATCCGATGGATAGGCAATTGGCTCCAGGACCGGACCCAGAGGGTCGTAGTTGGTGGATAGTCTCTTCCCCGTGAGGGTCATTAGTGGGGTCCCACAGGGATCAGTCCTTGGCCCTTCTGTTCAACGCCACGATCTGACATAAGGACAGGAATCAGGAGTAGATGAGTCTCTTTGCAGATGACTCGAAACTGGGGGCGGTGGTGGATGGGGAGGAGGGAGGTGGCCCTGCAGGGGGACCTGGAGGCTCTGGAAAGATGGTCTAGAAAGTGGAAGCTGAGGTTTAATGCAGGAAATGCAAGGTACTCCACCAGCTGGGGAAACCCAGGCCAAGTGTACACCCTGGGGAAATACTACAAGTCTCAATGGCTGAGAGGGACCTGGGGTGGTGGTGGATGTCAAGATGAACAACTCTGAGACTTGTAGGAGGGCAGCAGCCAAGGCCAACAGGATGCTGGGATGCATCGCTAGGGGATCACTCCAGAAGGAGGGAAGTGATACCCCTCTGTATAACTGCTTGGTGAGGCCGCACCTGAGTACTGCGGCAGTTTTGGAGGCCGACTTAAAGAGGGATATTAACCTCCTGGAGAGGGTCCAGAGGAGGGCAACAAAATGATTTGGGGCTTGGGGACAGGACCTATGAGGAGAGGCTCAAGAGCTAAATATGTACACTTTGGAAGAGAGAAGGGACCGGGGGACATGATAGAGGTCTTCAGGTACATGAAGAGGGTAAATAGGGAGGAACAGTGAGGGTGCTTCAAGGAAGGAGGAGGGGCCACTAGAGGGCATGGGTGGAAGCTGGAGGGGAAGATTCAGGGAGAAAGGAGGAGGTGCTACTTCATTGAGAGGGTGGTAGAGCCATGGAATGCACTACCTAGGGGCTGGTGGAGGCAGAGACAGTGGAGGGGTTCAAGAGGGGGTGGGACAGGTACAGGGGAAAGGTTCAGGAAGCAAAATCCAATGCAGCAAGAATATCTGGAACTGGAAGGGAGAAGCCAGAGAAGGCGAGGGGGACAGCAAGGTCAGCACCCAGGGTGGGGGCTGACCAAACGAGCAGACACGAAAGACCATTAGGCCTATTCTGCTGGCATTTTAGTATGTTAGTATGTATTATAGGTAGCAATGAGTGCAAGTGTAAGTACATCCGTTAGCACTTTAGAGAGCAGCTAGAGCAATCCATATGAGATTCAGTTTATTTAGTGAGCTAAGATAGATGAAAGGAGGGAAGGAGAGGGTGGCAAAGTTGAGCAGAAAACAGAGAGAGGCAGAGCAGAGAACAGAGAGTGGCAGTGTGTTACCGGCAGGTACAGTTTATTGAGAGGTAGTTATTTAGGGTTAGAGATAAGGAGTGGGGAGAGGAAGATAATCAGATTGGGGGGGCATTCCAAAGCTGGGGGAAATTACACAGGAAGGCCAACTAACCTACTATAGTCAAGCGACAAGGAATTACCAGTAGACGAGAGTCATAAGATCTTCAGCAATGTTCTGGAGGAGGTAAAGTGGATATTAAGGAAAAGAGATAAGGGGGGAGGGACCCAAACCAGAATTCTGACACAAATTTGGCACAGTGGAGAAGTCAGCAATTTTCTAGTGTAGTAAGGGAGAGAGTGGTAGAGGTTGCAGTGATGGGTGAGAGAGGGGGAGTTGAAAGCGAAGCGACAGAAGGAGTTGTAGACGGTGTCCAATCTGGCTAGAGAGGACTTGAGAACGGCACTATAGACTATATCACAGTAGCCAAAAATAGGTAATATCATCTTCTGGACAAGCTCACACCTTGCCGATAGGGGGAGGCAACTCCAGTTCCTATATAATGCGCAAGCTTGGGGCGCAATTTTTTCAGGATGGCATCCACATGTCTAGAGAAGCTGAGGTGTCAATCTAGCCAAACCCCCAAGTACCTAAAGGATGAGGTATCCTCGATGTCTGTCCCATCAAGGATGTGGAAAGAGGGCAGTGAGAGGAGCCTTGACTGTCTCTGCCTGGTGCCAAAGGTCATGGAGACGGTCTTCTTGGCATTGAGGGAGAGTTTTTTTTTCAACTTTCTTTATCATGCTAACCTCCAGAACTCTCTCCAGAGAGGTCACTTGGTCCCTGCCTTGATCCCGTCCATCTGAAGCCCTTGTTCGCTCCTCTTTGGGCCTCGCTCTCCATCCGCATCTCCAGCCACCCAGCCCCCCGGCTCTGAGTCCCCCGAGGTGGGACTGCCAAATTACTCCTCCTGGCACTCTAGCTAGAATCTAGATAGGCGACCGGAGATGGAGGAGAGCAGAGAAGATGTGCAAAGAGCTCGATATTACACATGGTAGGCTGGTACCCCGGGATTCTCCTTTGCCTATCCGAAGGCAGAGGGTTTTCTTTGGTGTTTATGCCTCCCCCACTCCCAGATGCAGATTCTGGGCATGCAGTGACACCAGGGGATGTCTTACCATGGCTCTGTGTCCACACTACAGTGCCATGTAGCATTGCAGTACCTCTAGTTTCCACCGGGGGCCACTGTGATGCCCGGCAAACCACTGTATCCCACTGAGAGAGGAGACCAGTCCTCCGGATACTCGATTCTCTCTCTCTCTCTCTCTCCTGCCGACCCTCAGCAGCCCGGGCTCGTTCCCCAATCCGGGTCGCCGGCGTGGCGCGAGGTGTGGCATCCAGTGCCTCAACCCTCAGTGCCACCGGGCTTGCCTCATTGAGGAAGAGTTGATGGGAGCTGAACCAGTGCTGAACATTATTGAAGTCAAGCTGCAGTCTGGATTCCACATCCACAGGGGACTGACTTGATGTGAAGATGACAGTGTCATCGGCGTACATATGGATAGATGAGGATGAGCAGGCTGAGGGTAGGTTGTTTAGGAATATAGAAAATAGGACTGGGCATAGTACTGACCACTGGGGTATGCCAGTGGTGATGGGCAGTGGGGGGAGGGGATAGAGTCGACAATTCTGACCGACTGGGTCCGGCCTATCAGGTAAGCTTTGAACCAGTTTATGGCAGATTCGGTTAGGCCAGCTGAGGAGAGGGCATCAAGAAGGAGGAGATGGGAGACAGTGTCGAAGGCCTTTGCTACGTCGACAAAAATGCAAAAATGGCTGATGCAATTTGGCCACTGTCCATCCCTGGGAAGATGAAGTCGGAGAGCCTAATCAGGGAGGTGATGGTGGAGTGGTTCTTCCAGAAGCTAGATTAGAAAAAGTTGGAGTCGTAGAGGTGAGAAGAGAGTTGAGATAGGACCAGGTGTTTGCAGCTTAGCAAGGGTTGGAAGGAGAGAGACTGGATGATAGTTAGAAGGAATAGAGGGGTCACCACCCTTGGGTAGTGGGAGTACAGTGGCGTGTTTCCATACAGAAGGGATAGTACCAGTTGCGAAGGAACAGTTAAGGAGGCGAGTTAGAGGAGTTGCGATAGCTGGGGCTGATAGGTATTGTAACTTAGAATCCAGACCACAAGGTGAACTGCCTTTAGGTTAACGATGGGATGAGACACACTTGTGGTATAAGACCTATGAGTTGGCAGTTTAGAGAAGTGCGAGAAATGGCCCCGATATTGGCTGGCAGCAGAGCCATGTGTTAGTCTGGTTTGACTGGCAAGGCAATTTTATTGAATAGCACCCTATCCCAGGGGCTCAGGGCACTGTACAATAAAACAAGTATTAAATACTGAAATAAATATCGGAAGAAAATTTTACAGCCAGAAATATAATAAATACGTTAGGGGTTTCCTTGTGGATTGGGCTGAACCTGACTAACAGCAGCCTCAAAGTTTAGTCTAGTCTAACAGGTAATGGCCAGAAGATTAGACTACTCTGATTGGCAGTGGCCGTGAAGACTGGGCTAGGTTGGCTGAGAGGGGACCAGTGAGATGGGCTGTTCTGATTAGGAAAGGCCCATAGATTGGGTTGATCTGACTGGGAATGACCCCATAGGTTGGGTGCCTCTTAGTGTGGAATAGAAGAATCACACCTGAGAGTGGCTTTCTGGAGCATCCCATGAGTTTGGGCTGTTCAGCAATAGGTTCTGGGTAGCTCATGGGCAGACATGATGGACCCTTGGTCTCCTTCTGCCACCACTTTCTATGTCTCTTAGCAGCCAGTTAGACTGGGCAGCTCCATTAGGGAGATTCCTGTGGCTCTGAGGAAACCAGGAAGCAACCCTATAAGTTGGACTGTTCGGTGCGGCCTTACATATTGTTTAGCTCAAGGAGGCAGATTTCTGTGGCTCCATGTCAACGGGGAGCAGCCCCATAAATTGGGCTTCTCTGATCACCCCTGGAAATTGTCAGCTCAAGGAGAGGACTCCATTTTGTATGGCTCCAAAGATAGCCCCATAGAATAGACAGCCCAGGAATCAGCTTCCATGGGATCATGCAGGTGGATAGAGCTGAAGGCAGCTTTGAAGGCTTGTCATGGAAATGGTGGCAATCATGAGGACAGCAGCATGGAGGAGAGATTTTGTTGTTCGTGTGGTGGCTGAATGTATGTGGACAGGTTATGAAGAAGGCCATGTGGGACAGCATTTAGGTAACTCAAAGAGGCTAACATGCACACAGGTGCAAAACACAAAGCTGGGTGCATCCACTACTGATGATCCAAGGCAAAGGAGTTAGAAAGAAGATCACAAAAAGGGAGGGGGGGGGCTCCACATTATGAGGAGCATGGCAGTTGGGGCAAGAACACTGATTCATAGATGCATGGGGGAAAAAACACAAATGGTGAAGAGCCAAAAAGACATCAGAAGAAGTGCAGCTGGCAGCTCTAACATGAACAAATGAATGCCACTGCTCTGCATCTCCACAGGTAGAAGAGATCAGACAGGAGACAGCATGAAAATGGGTCTGCAACTCAGAGCAGCACAACAATCAAGACAAGGACACAGATGTGTAGGGAAACAAATGAATGCTGATGAAGGGCCATGAGGACGCCCAAAAGAACAGAGCTGGCAATTCCAACATGACCAAATGAACGGGACTGCCAGCGCATCACAAGAAATACAGCAAGACCCATGGGGCTGAGGTGGGGAGTTGGGGTGCAAGCCAGAAACTGAAATAGTGGATTCAGTGGAAGAAGCCTCATTAAGTTGTTATTTGTATTTATTAGCCACATGAATCCCATTGTCAAAGTTCCTTTCGATAATGTCCTGGGGCATGCATTACATGAATTATAGAGGAATCATAGGTTACATGGCTTCATAGCCTGCCATGACTGAATCCTGGGCACAGCTTTTTAACTGTGGCTTGCATTTTAAGTGTTGCTGATAGGATTCATTCATGTTAAGGCCTACAATACTTCCATTATATATTCTTAGATGTCACTATTATAACAAATTAAAAATATTTTCTCATAGGAGTATCCCTTGATCTTTCTCTCATTCTTCCATCTCCGTCTCCCCCCTCTCTCTCTGTCAGAAGTAATGTTAGGCACAGCTGCAACAAGCAACCACGTGGTGCACAAACAGAGAAGGAGCACACTACATTAATAAGAATAAGTAGAGATCAGATTGAAATGCAAAAAGCGTTAACAAAAAAAACCCAGCATTTTTGTTGTCACTCTTGTGTTCAGAGAATGTTTACCATTTTTTTAAATGTGGGGTGGGGCAGAAGAAGGAAAAGGGTCAGTGGGAACAGTGAAGATGAGCACGACAGGTGTTTCTCCTTGGGGACATAAATTTGGTCTTAACCCAGTCTTGCCCTCTATCATGCTCTCAATCTCATCTACATCTCTGGTTCCTTCCCACCCTCCCTTTCTTCACCTCTCTTCTTTCTCTTCCTCTCTCCTGCCCTTCTACTCCCTCTCTCCTGCCCCCCCTTCCTCTTTCTCTATCTTTTACTCCCCATCTCTCCATCTCCCCACCTCCCCCAGCCTTCTCTTGCCCTCTCATCCTCCTTCTCTTTGTCATGCTCTCTGATTTTCTCTCAACAGTCTCCTCTTTCCTCCCCTTTCTCTTACTTCTCTCTCTGTCTTGCACAACCCTTTCTCTCTCCATCTTCCTCCCACTCCTTCCCCCTCTCACCCCTCATTCTCTCTCTCTCTCTCTCTCTCTCTTTTCCTTCTGTCTCTGCCTTGCTCTCTCCCTTCCATCTCTCTCTCTCTCTTTCTCAATCCCTGTCTCTCTGTCTACTATAACTATTGGCAGCTCAAAGTGAATCAGACACCCCCTCCATTCAAGGAGGGATTACTGTGCTGCTCATTTTCAGAGCTAGGAAGCCCACTTTCATGAAACAATAACGCTGACCTCTGGGCATTCCTGAAACAATACAGCTCGCAGCATGGGCTTGATTAAAAAAGTTTGGAGTTACAAATTGCTTAATAAAATCATTTAGCCTGAGCCCAGCAAATGGTGATAAATGCTCTCCATATGTCTCTAATGAAGAGAAAAGGCGAGAGCTGTCTGCCTCTTCCCTCTGTCAAAGTGGTAAACAAATAAATTAAAACAATTACCGCAGAGGCTCAGATGGCATTTAACGAGGGCTACGCTGTGATGGAAACAGTAGGAAATGCCATAATCTTTATCTTTGCACAGCCTTAAAATACCACCAGATGTTCATCCCCTAACTTGGGCAATGGTCCAGTGACTGTTTTTACTGCTCCATCACAGATTCACCCATTGTGATCTGTCCCACCTAGCACTAGCCTCCAAGCCACTCTGAATGCCTTGCACCTAATGGTAAGCTACTCTAAACTACCCTTTACTACCACACTTTTAAAGATGTATTTCCAGAGAAAATGTGTTGCCAGAACCTCTTCTGTACACAGTACAGTCTGTACCTCAGCTCTGATTCACAAAATAAGAAAAGGGCACACCTCTGGAGTCCTGCCCACAGGTGCAGGCGACAAAAAGCATAACTCGGTAGAAAACAAATGATGACTTTGCACACATTGAACTGTGTATTTAAATTATTAAATTACAGTGCCCACCACCAGAAGGGGGCAGTATATAGACACACCCTACCTAGTGTCCAACATATAGGGCTTCATCAGGGGGCGGTGTCTCAGTCTGTGCCTCAGCTCTGGCTGGGTACTGAGTGAGTGTGTGTGTGTGTGTGTGTGTGTGTGTGTGTGTGTGCGTGTTAGACAGACCCCAGGTACTGTCTGAGGTGCCTGTCTTCATCTCCCTCAAAGCGTGCCCCTTTATTTACTTTATTTTAGGCTGTTGGTTAACTAGAATCTGCAGCTTATCCAGTAGGTAGGGAAATGGGCAGACTGGGTGGGCCAAGTGGTCCTTTTCTGCCGACAAAGTCTATGTTTCTATGTTTCTATGTTTCTATTTCACAATTTATGTACCAGGACAGCCCAGCTCAGATGCAGCATCTCGTTTCCAGTGCAGTCCTGCCTTTAACCATTTCAGTGTCAGGGTGTATGGGAGCATGGAGAGAGTGAGTGTCTTGTCCAAGGTTGCATGGTGGATATTTGACTTTATAAAGTGAGCTTCAGAATCCTTCAGAATTCTAGTAACATCGTCAGTCTAAACAATCTCTCGTATATGTACGGTTCATAAAAAACATGCCCTAATCTACCGAGCAACAACCTAGCAAAATGAAAATAAAACCTTTTGTCCATTAAAATAAAAACGTTTCCACTTTTAAAGCACAAAAACCTTCAGCGGGGCATAGGTTTTGTCAAAATAAATACACGTTGGGATTCATTCAGAGGCACTTGCATTTGTTACCAAACTCACATACAGTATTCTACCTAGCAACAATAACCTAATTAAAGGAAAATAAAACTTTTTTCCCTTTCTTAGGCGCAATAATCCAGTCTAGAGCATGGGTTTCCTGAGAATTAACGAACATTCAGGGTGTGTTGAAAGCCACTCAGCCGTTGGCCTTGTGCATTGCAATCCACCTGAGACATGCAGTAATTTTCTAGAAATTATGCCCTGGAGTGGATTATCACTTATATAACCAGCCTCTTTCCTCAGCTAGCTCATGGTAGGTTACCAGAGAGCACTTGAAGGGTTAGGTCAGACCCTGAGAACTGTTCTCTGGGGGAGGGAAACTGCCCATAGACAGGATGTCTGCATGTTCATGCTGTGAGTGGCACACTAGCTAAGAGTAGGAAACTGGGGCATAAATATGCGTGGTTCTTCCTTTCCTTCGATGCCTTATTTAAAGGTGACCTGCAAAGTTATTAATGCAGCCAACTCTTGTCCCACATACCTTTGTTAGCGGTGGTGGGAATCCGGGGCTGCTTTCGGTAATATTTTTGGAGTAATCTTAACATTTTAAAATACTGCTGAAACTTTTTGGTGAATACGGAAGTGTTGACGGGTTGCGAGTGAGCGGGTGCAAGTGTAGCTGGGTATTACACCCAGTGTTGTGACGTTTCAAACACCATAGCTCTTTATGGAACAGCAGAGGAGCGGTGCTTAAAATGCTCATTTTATTACTTTTGTGGGGGTCTTGATGCTTAGATTAATATTTACAGCAACACTGGAAAGGACCATTGCTGTACATATTAATTTAAGCATTAAGACCCCAGCAAAAGTAATGCTTGCCCTGCCTGAGGAGAGTGCAACTGCACAAATGGTCTTGAGAGCATCAGGAACCCCACAAGGGAGGCTAGGGATTCATCAAAACATAGAAACATAGAATGTGTCAGCAGAGAAAGACCGCCAGGCCCACCCAGTCTGCCCAGTTTGACTAGTTAAACTGCTAGGTCTTTGCTACTACCTAACGTTCCTCCCTCCCCAGATCCAAGAGTCCCTTGTGTCTATCCCATGCTCTTTTGAATCACTCCAAAGTCCTCGCCCCCACCACCTCCACCGGGAGTTTGTTCCACCTATCTACCACCCTCTCCGTGAATTTTCTACTGTTTCCTCTGAACATCCCCCTACCCCCACACTCAGTACTTCAAGTAACGTGCAATAGAACCTTTTTAGGTCTGGGGGTGAACCTGGACTATGTCATTGCAATGGTGAGGGCAATAGGTCCCACGAGTAAGCTGGATACTGCTAGTCCAGTTTTAGATACAGTTGCAGTAATGTATGCTACACTGGAGGTAGGGGAGTTAAGGAACACCCTAGCAGTTTGAAAGGGCAGTCGTGTAGGGCATGGCCCAGGAAAGTCTGATTATGTAATATGAGCAATATACCATCATGGAAAATTATGCCCATGGAAATGCCCGAAGAGCAGGGTAACATCTGGTAGCTAACTAATAAATATTAGGGTTATGTGAATACACCAATTAAGTGTTCACTGAATATTCGCTGAATACGTCTAGGAGTATCTGGGTATTTGGTAGTATTAGGGTATTTGTGAATTTGGGTTCAATTACTCAAATCTATTTTAAAGATTATAGATGGTAGAAAAACAATCTAATAGCAATATTTGACTCCGAGTTATGATACTATACAGCGGTAAAGCATTAATGCTTTCAACAAGGCTGCACAGTGTGCACTGTCGTACCATTCTGTTATATGTCAAAGTGAGGTGGGGGACTGGCTTATGGTGTGGGTGGCAGCGTGGCAGCCACCTTTGGTACAGTGGCAACCCACAGTTGTGTCCCTGCCTGTCCTGAAGGAGGAGTGTAGGTTGACAGGGAGGGTTAAGATGATCTCCACCTATGGCTGGAGCTAGAATATATTCAAGCTGCGGCTCAGCATCTGGCCCGGGGTTGCAGAGTGGATGTACCATTAGAGTTGTGTGTGACAGCCCAATCATAAATGACAATATCTTACCTATGTAGTTTACCTTGAGTCATGATAATCTGATATATATAGCTTGTAAGTATCCTTTCCACCCACTATGATGCTCTTCCCTGGAACCCCACTGTGTTTTAAGAAAATTAAATAAAACACGATCTTCCCCCAGCCAACTTAGCCTCCCAAATTCCCCTCTTTTTCCCAACCCTAATCCTCCCCTAGTTGCAGAAATGTTATTTTTGTGATTGTTAATCAATCCCCAGTTCATTTAATATCCCAACTCATGTACCCCTCCCCCACACCAGTCTCAACAGTATATTGGATCTGTGTAGGGAACAGAACAAGAGTTGGTATACTGAGTGGGTTGATGGAAAAAGGAGATTGCAAAAAAAACCGAGAACATTTCTGGGACCGTGTGAGAAGGAGAGTGGTTTTGTGGAAGGCTAAGTGAGAGGAAAAGGGCGTTCTTGTCATTTACTGGTATTACTGGTGGAGAAGGGTAGTGGTGGTACATAGGGTACCAGGCTACGTGGATGGGTGGAAATTTAACTTTTGTGTAACAATAACACACAACAGGGTGCTGGCTATGCTGTGTTATAACATGGCAGAGAACAATGGAGTAATCTTATTGGCAATTTATGGTGTAATCCCTTGCAGAAATATAAATGCATTGTGTACATGCAGAATGCACGCCACATGCTTAATTGTGCAATCTTTGCATG
Source organism: Neoceratodus forsteri (assembly GCA_016271365.2). Taxonomy (NCBI): domain Eukaryota; kingdom Metazoa; phylum Chordata; order Ceratodontiformes; family Ceratodontidae; genus Neoceratodus; species Neoceratodus forsteri. The sequence continues at coordinate 1,318,575,564 of CM057454.1, forward strand.
CGGTTCGCATACACAAAGTGAACTTAAGTGAACCAGGTCTAAAAAGCAAACCAGGTTTGCATGCTGCAAGCATGACGTGTGCAGCAGGTAAGCTGGTGTGAACATCTTCTAAAAATCACATCAGTTTCTATTTCTCATATTACTGTGAGCAATTAGAGACATTAAAATACATTGTTCATTGATTTCCCATTAAAATTAGGTACTGTAAACTCATTAATTTTGATCCTTTTGCAAGTGTTTAATGGCTTTTGATTTTTGTCATTAAATTGCCATTCATTTGTAAAGTATTGTTTGTTTACTGTAATAAATGCGTAGGATATAGTCAGTCAGCAATTTTGGGCCATGCAAATCCCCTTATGCATATTTAGTGCTACAAATGTGTTTCTCCATGGCTGTTTCAGCTCACTTACTTTCCCTTTGTCATTCTGTATGGAGCATATACACTATGGCCATGTTCAGCACTCTTTGTGCTGAGTAGGGTCTTGGAAGCATGCACCATACCTCACATTTTGTCACTGAAATGACGAACATGAATATTCAAAATGAAGGAGAATGAAGGACACTAACACTCACAATGATCAGGACACATCCCGAAACATGGAGATACAGTACCTCAAAACACAGTGCAAACCTTCGTATTTACTTGTACTGATATTGACACCTGAGAATGAATTTGTACCATAAAGTAGGGGTGCCATTTAATAGGTAGGGCAGAAGACAGCAGTTGCCCCCCCCCCGGGCATTTGTGCCTAGGTTGTTCTGATGGTGTGGCAATAATGGCATTAAATTTTGATTTAATCTTTTGCACAATAAGTGCCCCACCCTGGCCTGTGTGTGCTCACGCTGCAGGTACACTCCTGACTCAACTGTGTATAGTGTTGCCCACTCTCTCCACTTATTAGTGGTGACGCCATCACACGTGATGTGGAAGAACTCCAGCCAAGCAAGAGTACATGAGCCACACAAGTGCTACACTGTCTTTCCCGCCACAGAGTAGACAGGCTGCACACTACAGCTTGGAGGAGTCAGTGAGCATCAAACTCTCAATAGTAGTGTTATGGCAGTATATTTTTGTTGGTCTACTCTTAGTGAGTCTCTGTCTTCCCTGGTGGCTGAAGGGGCAGAGGGTGAGCTAGATGCTAACTCAAGACTAGGCTACCTACTTACCCTACTAGGCTCGCTTCACAAAAAAAACAGCATAGGTCCCTGTGGCAGCTAGCTAAGCCTAGCAGCAGCAGTGGCAGCAGTGTGGGCAGCCTTCATAGGCCTTGATCAGAGCAGTGTGGCAGAAGCCATGGTGGCAGCCAAGCAAGAAGCAAGCAACACAAGTTGGGTGGCTTCAGTTGGTGAGGTGACCTGGTCGCAGACCACGTTGGAGACCTGGGATGGTCAGTTCTAGCATCCAGCCTCCGGCAGAAGTACGTAGGAGGAATGAACTGAAAACTGGACTGGTGGCACACTAGGCCAGGCTGCAGGTTGTGGCCAGATGGCCGGGTAGGTAAAAGTAAATGAATTTTTACAGGTGGAAAGGGGAAGGAGGAAGAACTGAAATATTGATGTGTTTTTCATATTTCTGCATCTTTGGGTGGCTTCTCAACCCATATGGGATGGGTACTGAATGGAATGAAGTCAGGGAGAGAAATCAGGACAACTTTTTTTTGAGGTGGAGGGTTCAGAACTTTAGCCAGGAAAAAAATTGGTTAGTAACTAGATGGGTTTAAGCCCATATCTGATGCACTGCTCCAGGGTATAGACAGACAAATCTTACACATTTGAATGGTTTCCAATTTGCATATCACTTTTCAGTCACCACAGATAAGTTTTAACTTTTAGAGATGTTCCAGACATTCTAGAGCTTGCCACCTAGGGGCTAACTAACACCTGGCCTCCACTGGTTGTTGGCTCCCCCCCACTGAAATCTGAAATGGCGCCTGTGCCATAAAGTATTAATTAACAGGACATCCTCTGTGTGAGCAGCATGTTTTTCATGAGGGATGGATGAGGAGTACAGCAGTTTTCAGGGGTTAAGTGAGGGCTGTCCCTTGCATTCAGGGACAGTTGAGCGGTATGGTATGCACAGACTATTGGAGCCCCACTATGGTCAGGCATATACACCCCCCCCCCAGTGAAGCTAACCTCCACATCCCCATGCTCAGACACATTATGACACAGGGCAAGGAAAACGGCAGCGATGTGCTCCATTGAAATAAATGGGGCTATTTTTTTATTATTTTGGAGATGGAGAGTAATGAAGGCCACCGATCGACTAACAAGGGCCTTGTTAGTAGAACAGTGGCCTTCATTATTATCCAACTCACTATCATAATGTATAAAATAGTAATAAAAAATAACTCCATTCATTCAAGGAGGTATGCCCCAGCACTCTGACCTATGGACATCATCTTTTAAAGACTCCTGCCTCTGGCACCATAGTACTCAGGTAAGAGACTCTCGACTTATATCTATACTTGGTGGATTGTCGGTAGTAGCATGGCTACACCCACTGCAGTGTTTGTGGGGGGGGGGGGCCTGGCCATGTGGGTGGGTGTTGAGTTATTGCTACTTTTGTGTTCGCCCCTTAAGTCTGTTTATGTGGAAGCATTCAAAATTATGGAGAGAAAATAGTAGGAGTATAGTCCAGACAGAAGGCAAGGCAAGGCAAATTTTATTTTTCTGGCACCCAATCCTGGAGGTTCTGGGTGCCATACAAGTCAAAAATACTGAAAATAAAATAATAAAATTACAGTAATAATTTAAGTAAGCAGTATAAGAAAATAAATAAAGCCTAAAATAAGGACTGTAGCTAGGAGGGGCCAACTCAAGGAAAGATCTAATACAGAGTGTCCTGGAAGGCTTAACTAAACAAGTGGGTCTTTAGATGGGCTTTAAACACTTCAGCCGAAGGGGCATCCCATACAGATGGTGGACGTGAATTCCACAGGATGGGGCTGGCGACACTAAATGCTCTGTCGCTGACAGTTTTCAACCTCATCCTGGGAATCACAAGGAGGCCCTTATCGAAGGAGCAGAGGGAGCGGACTGAGGTAGCGGGGGTCAGAAGGTCAGACAAGTAACCAGGCCAGGCAAGAGAGTCGAGCGCTGCTGTCAACGCCTTATTATAGGCGGCACCAGCCTCACTCGTATTCCCTATGCACGCACTACTCACACTAGATAGGTCAGCCACTGCCAGGAAATCCTCCGGGGTCAGAACCCTCAAAGGGGTAACTATCTCTGCAGGTGGAGGGCTCTCGGGGGGGGGGCCCAAATGAGAACTTCATCGTGCAATGATCGGACCAAACAACCCAATCAATCTTGAGGTTACTATTAAGTAGTTTAGTGGGTGTGAGTTTCAAGGGCGGAAGAACCACATGTGTTTCCATTGGTATGTGTGCTACAGTTCAGCTGTGCAACTGACATGGGGGGGACACAAGAAAACTAAAAAGTATAACAGTGGCTATAAGCATGCTGCATGCATGCAGATGTATGCAGATTTATACTGAAGTACAATCGAGGCATACATATGCAGGCAGTATAGCTTAGTGATTAGAGGCACTGAACTGCAGACCTGAAGACCTGGGTTTGAATCTCATCAACCCCCACTTGTATGTAGTGTGATCCTGAGTAAGTTACTTAGCTTTTATGTGTGCTGTTATCAATGACACCTGCTTTTTGCACACGTCACATGCATGCAGTCTGTTCCAATTTAACATAAAAAGCATGCTTTCCACACTTGCTTGCTGCATGCATGCCACATGTATGCAATTGGTTCCAATTTAACATTTAAATCATGCTTGCAGCATGCATATCACATGGGTAGTTTTATGTGCGCAGCATGAAAACATTTCATATAATTATTTCTGCAAGGATATAGGACAATAACGTACTATAAAGAACTAGTCCCAGTAAAACAGCCGGAGAGCAGAATTTGTTAGTTCAGTGATTCATTTTTAAGGCATTCTATTTAGAATCTTACTGTATTTTGAAGTCACCATTTTTTTAGTCCAGTAAAAGTATCACTCCATCACTTTAGATTGTTCTCTGTCATTTTATTTTTATACTATAGTTATGCTTAAATTATTTCCTATTGTTGTCACTTATTTCAAATGTATATATTCACATGTGTTGTATATTACCTTATTTTGTATTCTGTATGTATCATCCCTTTGTTGTATTTGTACCCTTTGTCACCGGGTCACACCTGGAAGTGAGCTCTGCTCTATGTGCCTTTCCTGGTTACCAACATTTTAGATAAAAAAAATATATATATATATCCCCCCCACACACACACACCTGGTCTGGTAAAACTAACATAGTCAACTTTTTTTTTTTTTTACTTTTTCCAACGTAAAACAGTACCGAAGAATAACATACAGTCATGTTAGTATTCATGTAAATACTACTCCTGTCTACCTCCTACCGGTTACACTGGTGGTGGAGAGTTGTAGTGAAACCATCACATTCAGCAGGATCATGATTAAATCAAACTTGTATACCAGATATGGATCTACCGGGGGAGGGGGACCTCTTCACTGAAGGTTAGGTGGTTAGTCATCACAGCATCTTGGCCCACATCTGTGACTTGTCAGTTCTCTCAATTTGTTCTTCCATTCTGAAAAAGAGATGTAGGGGACCACAAAGCATTATGGTAGCCAACATTATGTATATTATGCAACAATAACTGGGCATCTTACTCTCACACATAGTCATTCTCTTTCCCTGTCAGAGGGACACAGATTGTTCAGGGGTTGTACAGCAAGGGGAACAGTCAGGGTCTCATTCAACACCTTCCTTGGCACTCAGATACACCCTGAAGGGGGCCCAGCACATGTGGTAAGTGGCTATGGTATCATCTATCCTCTGAGTCATTCTATCCAGGAATGCTATTACAGCAAGGGAATTGAGTAACTCCGAAAAACTGGGTATGGCTGTGGACCCCCATTTAATAAGCAGTAGATGCTTATCCTGCATACCAAGGAGGGCCAGCCATCTTTTCTCAGAGGGAGAAACATGTGGGGTGTCCGGGGGATCCCCAGTATCCAGACGTTTGGTGTTTGTGGTACATATTTATGTAGGGTCTCTTTGGCCAGTGCCAGGGCCTGCCTTCACAATGGTTGTATGTTAGGACAAGACCATATAATGTGATGTTGAGCATCTCCAACAGTGGTCATGTGGAAGACGTTTGGCCACATATAGTGCCCTGGAAGTTTTGTTCCATGAGTGCAGGATTTTGTTTTGTATCATCTGGCTTCTGGGGTCAGGGTACACTTTGTGGCTGTCATCCAACATGATTTCCATTGTTGATCAGCGATATCTATGGCCAAAGCTTTTTCCCACTTTACCTAGGAGGTCTACGACTGGTCTGGGATGCCCTCTCTAATATTGGTTTATATTGTGCTGGCTACTCCGCTTTCTGCTCTTGTGGGCTACTGGGTTTAGGGGACCTTGGGCAGTGAGGGAGGTGTTGTTGTATTGCACTTCTGATCTATAAATACCTCCAAAAGTCCAACTGGAGAATGTTATTTTGACCCTGTATGTCCTGGAATTGGGCCACTTGGTTGATCCTGGGGTACAGCAACTGTTGGACGTTGGACATACCGCTCTTTACCCGGTGTGGCCAGAGTATCAGCTCATTGCCCACTTGAAGGAGCTGGTTCCCCCATAAGGGGGTGTAAGTCAGGGGAGTGGGGATGGTGCTCACCTTATTATGTACCAGCTTTCAATATTTCATGGAGGGCACTATAGTCGGATGTCCCTTCACATCACTCATCTGGTTCCCATATAGTAGGGAGGAGAGTATTGGTACTCCTGCCTGTACCGCCTCCATCTGCAGCCATTGTGGAGAGATGGGGGAGTGGGGGGTAAACCACTTGAGGGTCTGTGCTGCACGATAGGCCATTGTGTATCCCTTGAACCATGGCAAGTTCCATCCCCCATTTTTCCAATGCACCCTCAGCTTGTTTCGGCAATACCTGTTTTTTTTTTTCCCTTTCCCATATAAAGTTCTCAATAAGCTTGTCAATCTGGTTGTATCATCTAGGGAGGAGGTATATTGCCAGGTGCAAAATGAAATAGACGAGTTTGGGGGAGGTCATCATTTTAATAGCCGAGATTTTCCCCGCCAAAGTAAGGTAAAGCAGTTTTCATCTCTCTAGTTTGGTCCTAATTTGGGATAGGAAGGGCATAAAGTTGAGGTCCCATAATCGGGATACTGTATGTCTCCCTTAAATTGGATGCCTAGGTATGTGTTGCCCCCAGGAGTCCATCTCAGGTTATAGGGAGTAGACACAGATTCCTTGCATAGGGTGTTCAGAGGAAGTACCTCTTTCTTGCTTTGGTTCACCTTAAACCCTGAAAAGGTGGCATATTGGTCTAGAAGTGTTATGAGGGGACCCAGGGATGAACCTACATCTGCAAGGGGGACCAGCAGATCATCCGCATACATCAGGGTGGGGTAGCTGTTTTCCCCTATGGTAGCCCCTTGAATTAATGGTTGTGGCCTGATGGCTGCTGCCAGGGGCTCTACTGTCAGTACAAAAAGAAATGGGAACAAAGGGCACCCCTGCCTGCTACCTCTACCCAAGGGGAAGGGATCTGACAGAAGGGAGTTGGTGAGGATTCTGGTGGTGGGGGTTGTGTACAGAGCCTGGATTCATGCTAAAAATCTTACACCGAAGCCCATATGCAGCAGCACTGACTGCAGGTAGTCCCACTCTAAAGAATCAAAAGCTTTTTCAAAATCTATAGCCAGTGCTGCTGAGGGAGTTGGGAGGGTCTGGGCTACTGTGGCTATGTTTATTAGTGACCTAATATAGTCTCCACTATACCCGAAACAAATCCCACCTGTGAGGGATGTATTAACTGGGATAGGAGGAGACTAAGTCTGAAGGAAAGAATTTTAGCAAACACCTTGCTCTCTACATTAATCAGGCATATAGGCCTGTAACTGGCTGGACTGGTCAGATCCTTTCCTTTTTGGGGAGGATGATTATCACCACTTCCCTAAGAGTGGACAGAAACATGCCTTTCTGTAATGCTTTGGTATACAATAGGCTCAGCGGGGAGGAAATCACCTGGGAAAGATGTTTCCACAGTTCCACTGGGAAGCCATCCCCTCCGGGTGATTTCCCTCCCTTTAGGACATTTAAAGCTTCGGCAACTTCCTGCTCCATAATGGGGGCATCCAATAGCACCACCTGCTGGGCTGTAAGTCGAGGGATATTCAGAGGTGACAGAAAGGCCTCAACCCCTGCTGGGTTCAGGGGGCAGGACGGTGACTACAGGGCACCATAGAACTGTTTCATTATGCTATTAGTCTCTTGATTCTTGGTTTGGATTTGTCCACTGGCATCCTGGAGGCCTGCTATAAACCTTTTGACCTGTTGTTTCCTTAATCTGTAAGTCAGAACCATGCCTCCCTTTCCCCCTGCTTCCCAATATTTATGCCTTAACCTCAGTATTGAGCATTCGGCTTTACAAATAAGGATGTCGTTGATGTCCATTCTTAACCCCAGTATCTTTCTGCCCAATGATGAGTTTTCCTTAGCTCTTGGGATGGCTTTAAAAGTCTACTCTGTGGCCTTTAGCAGGATTTCTAGGTTGGCCAACTTCTTTTCCCTCGCATGTCTGTTGGCAGCGGCATAGCCCATTATACCCCCACAAGGGTGACTTTAAACTCCTCTCAGGTATTACAGATGGAGGAATCTTCTGGGGGGTTCTCCAGAAAGAAGTGTGTGGTGGTCTTACGGGCCCGCTCTATGAATTCTGAATCTCTCAGGAGAAGTAGATCTAGTCTCCAGGATGGGGAGACTTGCAGTGGGGGACCCCACAGGAGGTGCAGTTGCACCGGTGCGTGATCAGAAATCACTGTAGAGGCTATCTCTGAGTTCAGTGAGGCCACCGTGAGTTGGACAGAGGTCAGCCAGTAGTCAAATCAGCTATGGGAGCCATGCACCGGGGAATAGAAGGAATAGTCATGGCCTCTTGAGTGGAAGGTCTGCCAGATATCCATCAGGCCCGCATCCTTCATCAGTTGTGAGAGGGGAGCCGCCCCTCTGTGGTGTGGTTCTACCCAGCTCATGCTCATGTCTAGGATGGGGTCTAAAGTGAGATTTAGGTCTCCTCCTACTAGGATCGGGGTAGGTGTCAGGGCCAGAGAGTCTATTTTCTGGGCCAGGGTTTGAAAGAACTTGGGGTCATCTGTGTTTGGGCCATAAATATTCCCAATAGTAAGGGTCCCTGTGGTGTCTGCATCAGGGCTAAAACCCAGTGGGCCAGCGTATCTACCTCCGATTTTTTCAGGGTCCATCTTAACTTCTTACTGACTAGAATGGCCACCCCTTTTTTGTGTGTTTGGGCCAAGGAGTGGAATACCTGTCCCACCCAGTCCCTTGCTAATCTTGCATGATCTGATGCATTTAACTTGGTCTCCTGCAGAAAGGCCAGGACTGACTTCAGCTTTTTTAGGTGGAAGAGTACCTGCTTACACTTTACAGGTGTGTTGAGCCCTCTCACATTCCAAGTGGTGCATGTAAACTCACCCATTACCATTTCTAGCAAGGTTATATTGACATGTAAGCAAAAGAAGAAAAACTGGAGTCAGACCCAGCCCCCGTACCATCCATTGACATATCCAGACCAAGATTCCATCTTGAGAATATTATACCTTTAAACCATACACATTTGTACAATCACCATGTGCATTCAGTACTTTGCAATACCATAGCCAAAAACATAACATTCCTACTCACCACTTTAAACAGAAAAAACTACACAAGCCAGAGCTTGACAACATTGGGAGTGGAGGGATTCATGGCCAGGCGGCCTTCGCACACCCAGGGCCCATCAGCTCTCTCCTTGGGGTGGGTTTCCTCTTCTCTACACCCTTTTCAGTACGAGGTGCCTGAGTGTACTCTTTGACAGTGTACACCTAACAGCAGTGAGAGAGGTGTGGAGGGGTAGGTATTTCCTTCTGGGTTTCCCCACCCATCTTATTGGCAGCTATTAAATGGGTGCAACAGCCTGCCTATGTTAGTTGGGGTGTATCATCTGACAGCCTGTCGTGATGTCATCTTTGCGGGAGGTGGAGGTGGGGGGCAAGGGATGCCTGAAACCTACAGGGATGGGAGACACCGATTTCTTACCCCGTGGTAGATACTGCCTTCCTGAGTGGGTTCTCACAGGGACAGGGGACGTGGTATCTGTGGGGGAAGTGGTAGACACAGTTCCTCTCTATGGCCTTATATGGGGAGACTTAGAAAGGGGTCCCTGGGTTCTCCTGTGCTTACTTAAAGTGGGCTTACTTGGATTCTTACATTTATTTATTGATATAATCCTCCCTCCCTGGTGCAGTATCTTCTTTTCTCCTGCTATACAGTGGGTCAAACATTGATAGATAAGCCAAGGAGGGGTGAAAAGGGGGTTGTCTCCAGCTTATGTCATGGGGGGAAGGGAGTGCCAGGTTTATTGATTACCCTGGGGAGAAGATGCAGAAGATACTGCTTGCTTGTGCTCCCTGCACAAAATTTACAAATGCCTTATTTCGGGCTGTGTAGTGCTATGAAGTGGGTTCAGGCCAGCATTTATACATGTTTCCACTAATCAGCATTCCAGTCCTGCATTTTTTCAAAGGGGTGCCCTACTCATAATAGCCTTCTGTGGCCTACTAAGTTTGCCGCTTGACTTGGGTAATCCCTGAGTTCAGCCATGGGAGACCGGGATGAAACATCGAGGGAGAGAAAGGGAGGGGGAAGGGACAAGGCCTAACACTTCCCCAAGCTGGGACCACGCGGTGAAGGCCTAGACAGCACTGTGAAGCTAGTCCCTTACATTAAATTACCAGAGATCCTCTCACCTCGGTACTTATCTGATGTCGCTGTTCTCCAACAGTCATTCTCTCTGTGGCAATCCTTGTGCAGAGCTTTTCTGAAGTGGTTGAGGTCAGGGAGGTAAGGTCTTTCTCGCTGGGCCATAGACCTCCTCTGTGGGCAACCCGGGATTCCCAAAGTCCTTTTCAGGTGCCAGCTCATCTTGAAGGTATCCCATATGTTGTGCAGTGAGTCTCGTCAGCTCGATAAGGAGGGTCACTCCTTCAGGTGCAGTCAGGTCCATGTCCATTGTGGCTGGAGAGGGGGAATGAAGTGATGCATATCTGTTCCTCCCCAGCAGCTCTTCCTTGGCCTCATCTGTTCTCCTGTGGGAGTCTTTTTTCCTCAGGCTGTAGGCTCTTGGGTTGGCAGTCGAGTCGCCCCCCTGATGTAGTTGTCTGGGGGCCTGACGCTTGTGGCTCCTTGGAGGCAATGACCATGCTTCTTTTGGGTGAGCTGATTCTCCCCGCTGATTAAAACTGGAAGGGGGGCCAGCAATGTGATCTTGGGCGTTATGTTTACCAGGGCTAAGCAATCTCAGGCACCTCATCTCTTGCGGCCAGGTTCTTCGCAGGTAATTCATGTGGTACTCCAGTGTATCAAAGTCCAGAGGGATCCCATTGTGAGTCACCTGCATAGTGGCTGGGTACCTTAGGGAGAATGTGATTCCCAGCCTGTGGAGGTGCTTGCGGGTTTCCGTATAGGCTTTCCGCTGATCACCCAGGTCCTTCAAGCAATCTTGGTATCCTGGAGATCCTATTGTTTTGCCAGAACAATGGACCGGCTGATCAGCCAGCAGTTAATATGGCATCTTTTTGATGATAGTCCAGAAACCTAGTGAGCATCGGTGTCTTCCTTTCTCCCAACTTAGCCTGTGGTGCTAGGGTGCAGTGGGTCCTCTCAGTTTGCAGCATGGGTCACCCTTGGTAGTGGAGTAACTCAGGGATCACAGATTACAGATAGCCAGCGGCGTCCAATCTTTCGGCCCCTTCAGGAAATCCTAGGAACTGGAAGTTATTGCACCTACTCCAGGTCTGTAGGTTGTCCACCTTGTGGAGCAGTAAGTGTATGTAACCCCCAGGGGGCGCTACCCTCAGGGCTACTACCCCTGTCTGCCCCCACAGAGGCAGGTTGAGGGGCCCAGATCCATTGACGGGTGCCTCCACCCAGAGGTCGGGGTTAGCACAGTTCAGACTACCACGGTTACAGCCCTCTGAGCTACTGCAACCCCTCTTTCGTCCCACTAGTGACTCACACTGGGTACCAACAATTCTGTTCACCCGTACACTTACCCCACAGAAAATATAATCCAGCTCCCTTTGGGGACCCCTGTAAAGTAAGGCACAGTTATGTTGCAATCACCAAGCAGCAGTTCGCCATTAATGTACACAATAGCCAGGATGTAGCTGTACAAAAAACAATCTGATTTTTTCAGGGGGAAAACAACAAGGACAGGGGGAATCAAGTTGATTAGCTTATCACTGTACTCATCTACCTAGGGCTCTGTGCACAGGCCTATCCCTACAAGTTACTGTCCCGGGGTACCCAAGCCCTAGTGGCTAGTCCAAACCGTGGCAGCTGGTAGGGGCCCTTTTCACACAGAGAAAAGAAAAAGTTAGTTAAACAGTCAGCAGTACAGTAATTCCATTCTGATCCAATGTGGCAATTCAACAGGGAGCTACCCTGAATTAGTACTCACGACCTCCAGACAAAATAGGGTCCTTCAATGTCAGCAGGGCTACTCCTGAGCTCCACGAGCCTCCTCACACATCTATATAGTAACAGCAACAGACAAAGTCCTTTAATAGCAGCAGGATTTAACTTGAGCTCCTCGAGCCTCCTCACACATTTATATGGTAACAGCAACAGAGGGGTACCACACCAGGCAGCTGCTTCCAATGCTCCCACAACTCACAGCCAATGAGATACTGCAACGGCAGCTTCCACTTGTCTTCGGACCGAGTGTGATTCAGCAATTTTCTCCAGTCCTCCTTCAGGTCGAGCCTGGTGGGTAGCTGTACAGAGCACAGCCTCCTCTGACCGCCCGCCGGCGGGTTTCGTCCGATAGAGCCGAAAACACAAACAGCCGTTTCAGGCCTTCACGTGCTTCCCGAGCGAACACTTCCCAGCGCAGAAACACAGAAGCTCCTCACTCCTCACCAGCCACAACGCATCTGAAGCTGGCAGCATTAAGCACTCCTTCCAGATCGGGCGCTGCCCGTTGCCATTGGCTGGCTGAACATGCCAGTCATTTCCTCTAGCCTTCAGTGGTGCGAAAAAGCGCCATATCCCATAATGCCTTTCCCAAATTACAAGCAGTCCCTCCATTGGTCAGTCAGCCCTGTAAGGTCCCAAGGTGCTGATTGGCCCATTTAGCAGTTCTGGTCCAACATGTGGGAGGCAGTAGACACAGTCCCTTGCTGCAAAGGAAGGCAGGTTAAACAACTGCATTATTATTTTTTTTTTTTTTTTTATGTTATATTCAGCAAACAAGTACAGCTTTCAGCAGAACTCCCTCTGCACCACTAGCAATGGCAGAAGGGAGTTATTATTTCAGCATCCTGGGCGGGACTTGGGCATACAACCCCACAGCCCTCTTCCAATTTAATTACCTACAGCTGCAACAGGCAGCCCTTAAAGAGACAGCTCACGGAGGCTTTTTAAAGCGCTCACTGGCTACCCAAATAACCGGCTTTAGCGCCGAACTCCAATCAGGCATGGAGCATTTACCCAAGCTCCGGTGGCTTCCAGGAACCCCCATTTGTAGGGGGGTTACACGTACAAGTCTGTGGTGCTCGTGGCTCCCCGTGTGGAATTCCTGTATCACTGTTTCATGCACTTGTGTCTTCCTTTCTATGTGTACGGATGGGACTCGATATTTTGGATGGCCGCTGTTGTTTTATTTGATGCATCCATGACCTGGTCCATGTTAACTATCAGTTAGTGAACATGGCCTGTATGGTATCAGGGACCATGCTTTTTGTCACCTCCGTCACCATGCTGTTGTGGGATGCAGGTCTCTGAGCCTATGGGGCTCAGTGATCTGTGTTGAGTGTACAGATTCAGCCATGAAAAGTTGATATTCTTGCTCTGTTATGCTAGCGCAGGCTCTCCGGGTCAGCTGTTTGCTGGAAAAAGCTGCCGATGTCGGATAATTGAAGGATTTTGTGCAGATGGTTGCAGGTGCTCACAGACTAAGCGTCCATGTTCTTTCAGCACTAAGCCACGCCCCACACAGTCAACTTTTTAAACATTAGTTATACACTTACAACCTCTCCCAGAGGCCATTAGATTAGATGGCACCTAGTAAATGATCCTGGTCGAGCGACTTATGAATGTGTATTCTAGGATTTAGGCTATGTTTACAGCCCGTGTTTCTGGGTTGAGGAGTTTTTCTCTTTCTCAGGTGTTCTGTTCAATATTAGCCGACCAGGATGGCAGTGATCACATTTTCCGCTTGAACAATATGATTCTGCTGCCTTCCTCCCCCTCCCCCGGGTGGGAAAGTCTGTTGTCCTTTACTGTAGTGCAAGGCGATTGATTGATTGATCTGTTCTAGTAACTGCCCAAAGTATGGCAGTCTGTTTTTCACCCTTGATTCCCGTGTTCCCTCTCCTACCCTGTGGGGAATATATTCAGCGGAGGCTAGGTGGCTCATTAGTGTTCCTCCACATTCTGCTGACCATCAGCCAATGCAGTGCATCTGAAGTGCACTTTCCTTTTCCCCTCTTTCAGATCCTTTCCTAACATTGTTACTTAGTGCAAAGAAACTTCACCACTACTTATGGGAGGTAGTCCAGCAAACAGAGCCTAGGCCTACCCTTCCTACAATGTTTGTATTCGTACGTGAGCACTTTTGTCCCTTTGGGAATGACCTCCCCCCCAACACTGAGCTGGACTTGGTTGCTTTGATACCGTTATCGTGGGTACCTTTGTCCCCACCCCATGGCAACTTTTCTACACGGACCTCTTGGACTAACTCATAACTACCCCCCCCCCACACACACACACACAGAGACCACTCTTTGCAACCTCTCTCTTCTCCTTGCTGCTGGTTTCTCCCCAACCACTTTTACCACCATTCCCTCCATCTTGTTGCATAATGGCGGGATCTGGGGACGGACTGAGCCACCCTTAGTTGTTTCCAAGTTCCATGTAAGCAAGAACATAAGCACTTTCTGTGTCTCTAAACAGTAGTGGCATCTGGTGTGCCTCTAGCAGCTGGACTCGCTTGAATATTCATTTGTTTGTTTTCCTTTTCCTTGGTTGAGTAGGTAGTCACTACTGTACTTCACTGTTTTGTTGTCTTTGTCCCCCCAAGAAGTTCAGGAGATCCAGGCTGTGTTCTCTTTTGTCTATTATACTATGAATGCTGCTTTACATCTTCTGGTGCTGTAGTATTGGGATGGCATGGGTTGGATGGGGGATTTTGGTTGGGGGGCAACTCACTAAACACAACTCCTTTGCCTAGTATACTGGCCTATGGTATAACTACAGCTGCTTTTGACAATTTAAAAATTAACAATTTTTGACAATTTAAACATCAGAGATCTTAATTGCCCAGTTAAATGATGAAAAGTCCTACTGAAACTCTGTGATATGCAATGTGGCTGCATTACTTCAGGAGACTTACCTTTCTGCAGAGGATGCCCCTCGCCTGTGCTGCTCCTGGGTAGGTGTAGTTTATCATAGTTCCCTCTCTTTTCAGCTGTGCAGGGTGGTTATCCCCTGTAGAAGGGAGCTCCAGTTGGGCATACACAGCCAACTACCTGATGCGGAGGGCCGCCTAATTCTGATTCAGGATACATATCAAGGGAAGCCCATTACCTTTGGCAGTTTGTATGCACCAAACTCCCCAGACCCAGCTTTCTTTAACTGGGTTCTTAGGACACTCTCTGGGGGCCCTTCTAGTATTATTTTAGGAGGGGATTTAAATTTAGCCTTCTGCCCCCATCTCGATAGACATACACCCAGGAATGGAGCAGAAACCCAGACTGCAGCCCTTGCTCTTTCCAATTTTAACAATGTTGGCCTACATGATATTTGGCTGACTACTCACCCAACTGAACAAGATTTTACATATTTCCCTCCAGTCCACAATACTTATAGCCAACTGAATATGATTTTTGTGTCCTCCGACTTACTCCCTCGTACTTGGCATACCTCCCTGGGAAATACACCTATATATGATCTGGCCCCTGTGATTCTGTCATTGGCTTGGGGTCACCAGGCTACCCCATGAAACAAATCAGTCGAGGAAAACACTGTGGAGGAGTGGCCTTCTATATCCGGCACTCTCTCTTGTGCTCCATCTCTCTTCAAAAATCTCTCCCCTCCTGCCATAAATTTATTGCTGCCAAACTAAACATACCTGCCACCCTCTCATTATATATAGGGGCTTTATATGCCTCCCCCTGACGTTCTTCTAACTCACTTGTCTCATGCACAGATGAGTGCGTTAGGCTCAGGGGTAAGAACACAAGGGCCAAAGTGTACAGCTGGTTCAGTTCTGGGGTTGCCCAGGCAGTAAGGGAAAAGAGGTTGGCCTATAGAAAATTCAGGAATACCAAGAGAGAGGTGGATAGGGAAAATCACCTAAGGTTAACTAGTGAGGCAAGTAAGAAAGTCAGGCAAGCAAAGGCACAGAAGGAGCTGCAGATAGCTGAAGGAATTAAAAAGGGGGAGAAGGCATTCTTTCGTTATATAACTGAGAAAAGGGAAAAGAAGGAAGGGATTCTTAGGCTTAAGAAAGGGGTGGAGTGGGTGGAGGATAACAGGTGAAAAGCAAAGATACTAAATTAATACTTCTGTTCTGTCTTCACCAGGGAGGAGGATGGACCAGTGCCTTCAGGAGGAATAAGAGGCGCAGGGGGGGAGGTGAACACAGATGTAGTGATCAGAGGAGGACAGAGTGAGGGAGGGGCTGCTGGCATTGAAGGTGGACAAATCACCAGGCCAAGACGGAGTACATCCAAGGGTAGTAAAGGAACTGGCTGAGGAGCTGGCAGGGCCACTGGCAGACCTATTTAATAGTTCACTAGAGACAGGCGTAGTACCGCAGGACTGGAGAACAGCACATGTAGTGCCGCTTCACAAAAGCGGTCCCGAGGATGACCCAGGGAATTACAGACCAGTCAGTCTGGCCTCCATTGTGGGCAAGCTCATGGAGACCATACTTAAGGAAAGGTTGGTGGAATATCTAGAGTAGCATGGTCTCCAGGATGCAAGGGAGCATGGATTCATCTGGGGGAGATCATGTCAAACAAATCTGACTGACTTCTTTGACTGTGTCACTAAGACAGTAGATAGGGGCCAAGCTGTAGACATCCTCTATCTTGATTTCAGCAAGGCGTTTGACTCTGTGCCCCGCAAAAGGTTGACCAGGAAGTTAGTGGATCTCGGGGTTGGGGAAAAGACAGCCAGATGGGTGGAAAACTGGCTGAAGGACAGAACCCAGAGGATGGTTGTGGGGGGAGAGATATCTGGCTTAAGACAGGTTACCAGTGGGGTCCCACAGGGCTCGGTGCTTGGGCCGGTGTTGTTCAATGTCTTCATCAATGATATTGGAGATAGCATTAAGGGCAAAATGTGCCTATTCATGGATGACACCAAGCTTTGTGGGAGAGTGGACACAGATGAAGGGATACAGGACCTACAGGAAGATTTGGAAAAGCTGGGGAGGTGGTCAAGTATCTGGCAGCTTGGCTTCAATGCCAAGAAATGAAAAGTTATGCATATTGGAGCTAAGAATCCTAGGACAGAGTACTACCTGGGCAGAGTCCGAGTATCTGCATCAAAGAAGGAGAAGGACCTGGGAGTGGTGATCACTAGAGACCTGAAGCACTCCATACAGTGCAAGAAAGCAGCAGCAAAGGCAAACAAGATGCTGGGATGCATATCTAGGAGGATCAGTAGTAGGACAGAGGAGGTTATACTGCCCTTGTACAGGTCACTGGTAAGGCTGCATCTAGAGTATGGAGTACAGTACTGGTGCCCACACCTCTAAAAGGACATTAACATGCTGGAGAAGGTCCAGAGGAGGGCGACAAAAATGATAGCTGGTCAGCAGGGTAAGTCATATGAGGAGAGGTTGAGGGCTCTGAACATGTACTCCCTGGAGGACAGGGGAGAGAGAGAGAGTGGGAACTTGATTGGGACCTTCAAGTACTTGAAAGGGATAAATAAGGTGGATAAGGAGAGTCTCTTTAAGCTGAGTGGCAACCATAACTCTAGGGGGCACATTCTTAAGCTGGAGGGTGGGAGGTTTAGGAAAGAGGTCAAGAAGCATATCTTCACAGAGAGGGTGGTGGGCACTTGGAATGCATTGCCAGAAGAGGTAATCTCATTGAAGATAGCAGGCAGCTTTAAGAGAGGCTGGGACAGGTATGGGAGAGGGTAAGGGTCATGGGTAGAGAGGATGAGAGATGTGGGGAGAGGGGACAGGGACAGTAGCTCAAGCTGCAAACCCTGCAACACAAGCAGACTGGATAGACCAAATGGCCTTCTGCTGGCTTCTTCGTATGTATGTATGTTCATATGCATCACCTCAATCACCTCCCATGCCTCCGCTGGGGAGCTCATCCTTCTTGGGGATCTCAATTTTAACTGATTTTCCCCTACATCAAAGCCCATGGTACATGATATTGAATTACTAAACCTCACCCAGTTCATAACAGATGCTACCCATCCAAACCCTCGCTCCCATAATCACTCCCTGTTAGACTGGGTACTCTACTCTCAACCCCACTGCATTATCACAGCAGGTACCCTCCCTGACTTTTTCAGTGACCACTGCCTGACCTACGGTGTTAGGAAGGTGCGTTCCACATACTTGGTCCCCAAATACATTTATCATCACTCACTCAGGGTTCTCAACACACTACTACCCAACCTCTATACCTCTGACTGGTGTCCCGTGTTCTCCACGCCTGACGTTGACTCTTCATATTCATAAGCACCCTCACCAGAGCCTGGAATTTGCATGCCCCCCCTCACAAAAGCAAGGGTTAAGCATATCCATCACCCATGGATCACTGCTAACCTTATTGCCCAGTGCAAACTGCATGATCAGGACTGGGCCCTCTGTAAATCCTCCTGGACTCTGGCCAACCCCCAAGCATACAGGACCCTAAGAAACTTATGTACAAAGGATGTCCATGCTGCGAAGGTGGACTACTTTAAGGACCACCTGCGTTCCAACCACTCCTCCCCAATAGCTTCTGGGAAACAATCCACTCCCTCCTTGACCCACCCCAATCAGGCAGCCCCCCCCATCCTCTCAGTGGATGATTCATTGCTCTCAACCCTAAGTCTGTTACAGACACCTTAAACAAGTTCTTTACCACTTGTGCTCTTCCTGACCACCCCCTTTTGGACACTCCTTCCACCTCCCCTCCTCCTTTTTATCTTGTCTTGTGAGCAAGCACAAACAACATATTATGGTAGCTTGGAATAACAGATTTTGGCGGTGTGGTCATGTTGTGGCCAGTGGCGCTACTGCTTTTTTGGACTGGGTTCTGTGGCATCAATGAAACAGCATGTTGTTTATGACAGCAGTGCAAAAGCGTGCTACCAACTTGAAACAATTTCACTGCTGCAATGAGGGAGTGACCCATCATTGCAGGGCATGCCTTGCCTGGTGTAACATTTCAGTAAACATGATGGGGGCTATTGCTAGCCGCCTCTCACAGTCCTGCCTAAAAGCCGATGTTGGGGGTGCCCAATCCCCCTGTAGGCATGCCCCCGGCCCAGTTCATTTGCCAATGGGGGACCCCAATCCCTGTCAGCATAATGTTCCCCGATTTATTTAATTTGTCTGCTGAGGGGGTGCCCAATCCCCCTCAGCATCATATGCTCCCACAAACATAGACACATTTTGTGTGCCAACGGGTGCCCCAGTCCCCGTCAGCTTCAGATCTCCTCCCACAAAAAAACACAAGTGGCTCTCTGGGAGCCCACACCAGTGTGCCAAAACACACCTGTAAAAAAAATGTCATTTCTTTTTTTTTTTTTTTACCTATAAAAACAGAAAACGGACCCTCGTTGTCTTCAGTGCCGCCTCCCCCAATCTGCACCCACCTTCTGTGTTCCTCACCTCCCCGCATCCCCCCCACCCCATACTTACCTCTGGAGCCTGGCACGATGATCTTTGGTGGAGCGGGAACATGTCTGCACTCTTCAAAGCCGACTGCAAACTGAAGAAATGCCGGAAAGCTGTATAATGGCATAAATGGGAGGAGTTCAACTTAGGTGGATATCTTGGCCATTTTTGTGACTTTTGGCTCCAAATTTTCCAAATGGGGTTCTTGGGACCCCACCTCATGAACTCAGTCACTGTCATGTCACTATTCAGTCCTGAAAGGTGATTTTGCGGTCACTGTGAGGAATCACCTTTTGGGACTGCTTAACAAAACAACAGTGCCACAGTTCATGAGGTGGGCTCCCAAGAAGCTTATGTTGCAAATTTGGTGAAGAAATTCCAAAAAATGACTGTGGTTCGAGCGTGCATTGCGGAGTTTCCACGTACGCTTGTAAGTTTGAATATTTGTAATATTTTCACTCCAGATTTTCAACATTGCCATTTTTTCATACCTCTTTATGAACAGTACAGCTGTCATTTTTCACATCCTGGCCAAAATGTGTTTTCGCACATGTGATGCACAATGGCACAGTCGCTGTGGGAAATCAATGTTCGGGACAGATTAAGAAAATCACAGTGACACTGTTCACGAGCAGAGGTCGCAAAATGCCTATGTTGAAAATTTGGTGAAAGAATTCCACAAAATGATTGCGTTACAAGCGTGTGTTGCGCAGTTTCCACTCACGCTCGTAACTTTGAGAATTTGTAATATTTTCACTCCAGATTTTCAACATTGCCATTTCTTCACACCTCTTTATGAATGGTACAGCTGTCATTTTTCACATCCTACCCAAAATGTTTTTTCACACATCTGGCGTAGAATGGATCAGTAGGTGTGGGAAATCGACGTTCAGGACAGATTAACAAAATCACAGTACCACTGTTCATGAGCGGAGGTCCCAAATGCTTTCATGAGGTGGGGTTACAAAAAGGGCATGTTGAAAATTTGGAGTGAAAAATACCAACGAATGTCCGTGACGTTAGTGTTTCTAACCATGACATCCCACCCTGTAGAGACTGACAGGCGTCGGGGTGTGCCTCTGGATTATTGGCTGTAATGCTCACGCCATTCCACCCTTTCCCCCACCCTACAGCCAGTCACAGGCATCAAGGTGTGCTTTGGACTCTTTGGCCCCAAACTTCACCCCATTCTTCTATACTGCATCCATCTCAGTGTACTTCCTTATTGAATGGGGTGAGCGTAAGGCCCAATGACCCCAAGGCACGACACAACACTTGTCAGAGTCTGCAGGGTAGGGTGAGGTGAAATGGCATGAGCGTGATGGCCGACAACCCAAAGGCACACCTCAATGCCTGTCAGTCTCTGCAGGGTGGGGTGGGGTTGATGTCGGTTCCATACTTCATTGCCATTCCTATTATGCATCTCTCTAACTCCTACACTACCAATGCTAACGCCATCAAGACAACATTCAGCATTGACAAATGCTTGTTCAAATGGACACCACTTCCCCGCCCCCAATCTCCCAGCAGGAAGTCCATCAAGCACTCAGAAATAGCCCTGATGACATTGACCCAAAGCTAGATACATAGACACTGTCAGCAGATAAGGGCCTATGGCCCACCCAGTCTTCCCATTTGAGATTTGTAAGTTCCCTTTATGTTTCTCTAAAAGTCTGTTACCTCTTACCCCTGATCTCCAGGATTCCCTTATATCAATCCTTTGCATTCTTAAATCCCATGATTGTTTCAGCCTCCACCACTTCCTCTGACAGGGTGTTCCACTTGTCCATCACCCTTTCTGTGAAGAAATTCTTTCTCACTTTTAATCTGAATCACCCACCCTCCAACTTCATCCCATGTCCTCTAGTCCTGGAACATCTTTTTTGCTGGAAAATAGTGCATTCCTGCACCCTGTTCCTCCCTGTAAGGTACTTGTATGCCTCTTATCATATCCCCTTCCTCCCTCCTGTCCTTCAGGGAGTACATATTCAAGTCCTTCAGCCTGTCCTCACAGGACTTGTGATGCAATCCCTAAATCATCTTTGTTGCCTTCCTTTGAACTTTCTCCTCCCAGTCTATGTCCTTACGTTGGTAAGGTCTCCAGAACTGTACACTGTACTCCAGGTGGGGCCCTCATTCATGTCTTGTATAGTGGAATTATGACCTCCCTTTTCCTGCTGGTGATGCCCCTGCCTATGCATCCCAGCATCCTATTTACTTTACCTGCCGCCTTGTCGCACTGTTTCTCTACCTTGAGGTCATCAGAGATGATAACCCCAAGGTCCCCTTCCTGCTTGGTGCATGCTATATCCTCACCCCCAAACTAATATGTTGTTCTAGTGTTTTTGTGCCCCATATGCATTACCTTTCACTTCTTTGTGTTGAATTTCAACTGCCAAACCATTGACCATTCTTCAAGATTCTGCAGGTCCCTCCACATTCTGTCTACACCCTCTGGCATGCCAACTCTGTTAGAGTTTTGTGTCATCAGCGAAAAGGGAAATTCTGCCTTCTCGGTCTTGCGCAATGTCACTGATAAATACGTTGAATAGGACCAGTCCCAGCATTGATCCCTGTGGTGCCCCACTGGTCACTCTTCTCTCTGTGGAGTGACAGCCATTTATCACCACCCTCTGTGTCCTGCCACCCAGCCAATTACCCACCCACCACACTACTGTCCTGGCCACTCCAATATTCCCTAGTTTGTTTAATAGCCATCTATGTGGCACAGTGTCAAAGGCCTTGCTGAAGTCTAGATAGACCATGTCCACTGCCCTCCCCTGATTCTCCCTTGTCACCCAGTCAAAAAATGCAATTAGGTTGGTCTGGCATGACCTCCCCCAGTGAAACCATGCTGCCTTGGGTCCTGTAGTCTGTTGGCAACCAGATGTTCCACCAATCACTCCTTCAGTAGTGCTTCTATGATCTTCCCCACTACAGAGGTCAGGCTGACTGGTCTGTAGTTACCCGCTTCCTCCTTGTTCCCACTTTTGTAAAAGGGGGCTACATCTGCTGTCCTCTTTCGGTACCACACCTGTTTCCATTGATCGACTAAACAGGATTGCCAAAGGTTCAGCCACCGTCTCTCTTAGTTCCTTTAGGACCTTGGTGTGCATCCCATCTGGCCCCATTGCTTTATCGACTCTTATTCCATCCATTTCCTTTAGGACCCTTTCCTGTGTAAAGAGGCTTGTGTCCATTTCTGCGCCATTCCCACCCCTTGTACTCCCTTCAGGCCCATTACCCTCCTCTTCCTCAGTAAAGACTGAGCAGAAATATCTGTTCAATAAGTCAGCTTTATTGTTGTCATCCTCCATGCGGCCCCCATCCTCCCCCTTCAGTCTCACTATCCCTCCCTTTGCCCTTTTTTTTCAGTTATGTACCTGTAAAAGATTTTGTCCCCTCTATCCACTGATTTTGTGATGCACTCTTCTGTCTGAGCTTTGGCTTCCCCTACTGACATCCCTGCCTCCCTTTGCTTCTCCTGGTACTTCTCCCTATCCCCTTCTGCCTGTGTCTTTTTGTATTGCCTGAATACAATCTTTTTGGCTTTCACTCTCTCCACTACCTCCTTGGAAAACCATAATGGCCCCCTCTTCCTTTTCCTCTTACTAACCTACTTAATGCATAATTCTGTTGCCCTTGTAATCCCTGTTTTAAATATTGCTCACTGTTCCTCCATCACTGATTCCCTTCCCATTCCCATTAATGCCTCTTTCAAGCATCTCCCCATTTTCCCAAAGTCTACCCTCCTAAAATCCAGGATATGTGTTTTTGTGCGGTTTGGTTCTGCTCTTTCTGTGATTTCAAACCACTATGACCAGTGGTCACTGTTCCCCAGGTGCTCCCCCACTGTTACCCTTAACTGTCCATGTTTATGAGCACAAGGTCCAGTATTGTCTTCTTTATTCATTTATTTAGTTTTTGTTGACTGGGCAAGTGCACTAGACAAATTCTGCCTATTTCCAGGCACGACCCGGGGAAAGGGGATACAGATGAATGCCAACTGACTTTGAACCAGATTAAGCTGTTCTGCTGAGTTGGTTCCATGACCAGTTGCTTAAGGAAGGCACCTTGAAGGGAGTCCAGGATAAATCTGCTCTTGGTTGATGCTGCTGCTAGAAGGCTCCAGTCCACGTCTGGAATATTGAAGTCTCCATCCTGCACCACCTCCCCCTTGTCTGCCATCCTTTGGATGGCAAGCATTAACTCCCTATCTGTCTCTTTCTCGTGGGCTGGTCATCTGTGGACCACCCCATGCAGATGGCTGGCCCCATTTTCCTTTCCAGCTTTACCCACTGTATCTCTCCACCATTTTGTTCCTCCTGGATCTCTGTGGCCTTTAGTACATCTTTCACATAAAGTGCCACGCCTCCTCCCTTCCTGCCTGCCCTGTCTCTTCTGAATATGTTGTAGCCGGGTATGGCCATCTCCCAGTCGTAGTTATATTTCACCAGGTCTCTGTGACGGCTACAATGTTCAGGTCTGACTGCACCATGGCAACCTCCAGATCCTCCATCTTGTTGCTAAGGCTCCTGGCATTTTCACACATGGCTTTATTTATTTATTTATTGAAATTATTTTACCAGGAAAGGCACACTGAGCAAGAAGATGCTCGTCTTCCAGTGCGACCTGGGGGGGTAGGGGAACAGAGGATACAGGATACATAATTATACAGTGACAATTGGAACATAGTATACAAATTGAGGGTTCACAAATTTTGCAGTACAGGCAAGGACTATCAAACAACCGTAACACAGTTCAAAGCAGCCAGAAACACAAACAACACAAGGACAAGGAAGTGCCTAGGGGGCAAGTGCGTGCGCTCAGTTGTGAGTATACAGCTTGGTGTAGTTTCAAGGCCATTTGTCAGCTGAGAGGGGAGAAAAGTTGAGTCATGGCTTAGAGCAGGTGCAGTTTACCATGAAGTGGTTGTGAGGGCTGAGGAGAGGGAGTTGGCAGAGGAGGAGGAATGGTGGATTTGAGGGGGTAGCTCATTCCAGATTTTGGGGAAATGATGAGAGAAAGCTGTTTGGCCAGCTGTGGACTTCCACCAGGGGATAGACAGTAGGTGGGAGTTGGTGGATCTGAGAGTGGGGGGAGGAAAGAGCAAGGAGGAGAGGTAGGCGGGGAGGGTGCCTAGCCAGAGCTTAGAGGTGAATTTAGCGCAGTGATTGAGGCATCGGTTTTCAAGGGATGGAAAGACCAAGGCGCAGTATAGCTCACAGTGATGATTGGGGGGGGGGGCATTGACAGCAAAGTGGCAGAAAGCATTGAACAGGGTGTCAAACTTGGATAGGGAGGATTTGGGGGTTGAGCTATAAACTATATCGCAGTAGCCAAAGGATGGGAGAATCATCTTCTAGATTATCTCATGGCGTACAGTTAGAGGGAGACTTCAGTGGTTTCTGTGCAGAGCACCTAGCATGGGGTGCAGTTTTTTTATATTAGCATCTATGTGCACATTAAAGGACAGATGACGGTCAAGCCAGATCCCAAGGTAGAGGAATGAGAGGACATCCTCAAGCACTTTTGCCCGTCGAGGGTTTGGAAGGAGGGCAAGGACAGGAGTCTGGACAGGCGTTGTCTCATGCCAAAGATCATAGAGACATTTTTTTTTTTGCGTTTAGGGAGCGCTGATGGGAGCAGAACCAGTGTTGAATGTTGTCGAAATCAGCTTGAAGGGTGGAGGCTAGTGGCTACTGCTTCTGTGGAGGTGCCTGAGGAAAAATGAATGGTGTCGTCTGCATACATGTGTATGGCAGATGACTGACAGACTAGGGGTAGATCGTTCAAAAAATGGAGAATAGTATAGGTATGAGCACGGAACCCTGGGAGACGCCAGTAGAGATGGGCAGGAGGGCAGAAATGGCATTGGAGATTCGTATGGATTGGGTTTTTCCCAGGAGGTCGGAGCAGAACCAGTTGGTGGCAGAGGCAGAGAGACCTGCTTCAGCAAGGCTGGAGAGAAGCATGGTGTGTGAGACAGTGTCAAAAGCTTTAGCTAGGTCAACAAAGATAGCAGAGGTGATCTGACCATAGTTGATGATGGTGAAAATTGCATCTGCGAGCCTAGTCAGGGAGGAAGCAGTGGAATGTCCCTTTCTGAACCCAGATGAGAAGTCCATGTAGAAATTAGAGTCGGAGAGAAAGGTGGTGAGCCTATGTCGGGAGGAGAGAGATAGGTCAGTAGTTTGAAGTTGTACTGGGGGGATCCACCTTTAGGCAGGGGGATGACTATGGTATGCTTCCATGCCTGGGGACAGCAGCCTCAGTGAAGGACAGGTTTAGGAGGGTGACAAGTGGGGCACCTATGGCAGGGGCTGCAAGGTGGAGGAGCTTTGGGTCCAAATCATCAGGGGATTTGCCTTTAGAAGGATTGAGTGCAAGCAGGGCTGTTAAGGCATCGGTTGCCGAGATATCTTTGAATGAAAAGGTGCGGGGCACATACTGCTTCTTGTGACCCACGGTGGGTCCGGATGGACCAGGGGTGGGCAGAGATGAGAGGAGGGAGGCTGCACATGTGGAGAAGTACGAGTTGAACTTGGCAGCAACAGCATGAGGATCCAAGAGAAGGGAGTTATTTATATTTAGTAGTGATGTGGGGGTAGCAATGGGGCAGGGGGGAGAAGTGGATGACCTTCCAGAATTTAGAAGGATTATTTAGGTTTGTTTTATTTATTTATTTATTTATTTACTTACTTACTTACTTAATTCTAGGATTACAAGTACCTTTGAGCCAAGGCTCTTTTATAAAGGTTCAACGTCAGACTGAGCACAGCACAACAGTGTTACAACAGTACAAGATACAACAGAAATGTAGGCGGTATAGCAGAAGATTTGGCAGGGATAGCAGGTTACTCAGGTTTAAAAGCAGTTTCTAGTGGTGGATGTCGACAATTGTGACAAGAACATGAACAGTAATTACTTGCAGGTTTAACAGCTTCACAATCAGATACAAGAGACGATGCATACATTTTTGGTAGAGCATCAGCATTCACGTTCATTGGTGTGCAACAGTATTACAAGACATGGTTAGGACACGGGGGGCGTATAAGCTGCCGAAAGGCATTGTCAACACATAGAGAAGTGCAGGCAAGGAGATGAAGGGGGGAGAAAGGGTGGAGGAGGGGAGAGGTGGAAAGTGCTTGTTGTGATGCTGGGGCAAGACAGAGGTGGTAGTTAGGCTGGCAGGGTGTGGCAGTCACAGGTACTGGAGGCAGAGAGAGAGAGAGAGAGATGGAGCCTAGTTTTGAAGGGACCAAGTTTGGGGGTGGAGGAGATTTCCCTGTTGAGATTATTTAACCAGTTTGGCACCCTGCAGGCAAATGATTGTTGGGCCATCGAGGTACGGCATCTAGGAATCAGCAGCAGTTGAGAGTCAGATCCTCTTGTATGGCAGAGGTTTCTATTAGGGCTGAGGAGGGCTTGAACACCAGGGGGAGCAAGTCTCAGGGTTATGTTCTTTGCCATAATGCAGGTTTAGTATTTAATCCAGTTTTATAGATTCAGCCAGCCAGTTTGGGCGTAGAGGTTGCAGGTGTGTGTAAGGCAATGGGCACCAGTTATGAGCCGACATGCTTTGTTTAGAGTGGTTGAGATGTGTCTGAGAGCTGTTAAGGTGAGAGAGCAATAGATTAAGAGGCCATAGTCAATGATGGAGACTACCGAGCTTTGGACAGCAATCCTGAGGGCTTCAGGGGTTAGGTGTGCCCTATGCCTGCAGAGGAGACCAAGTCGCATGTTAGCCTCCTTGGATACGCTGTCTATATGGGCTCCATAGGACAGGTTATTGTCAAGAGAGATTCTGAGATATTTAAATGAGGGTACCTCTTCAATAGGCACTCCAAGGTGATTTGTAATGGTCAGTGGATGCTGCTTGCTCTTGTTATGCGAGTTACTGAAGAGCATGGTTTTTGGGTTTTTTTTGTGTAGTTAAGGATGAGCTTTTGTTTGCTGAACCAGTTCTCTATGGATACGAACCCAAATTGGAGCTTGTACTGTAGGGATAGTGGGTCCTTATGGGTGGCATGGATAACGGCATCATTGGCATACAGGATGAGTTGTTCTGGGCACGACTGGGGGAGGTTATTTAGAAATAGGCTGAAGAGAAGGGGCCCCAGTATGGAACCCTGGAGAACTCCAGAGCGGACTGGTCGTGTGTCGGAGAGGACACCTCCAATTTTCACTCTTTGCAATCTGTTTTCCAGGTAACTTTTGAACTAGGCTGTGGAGTCTGGTGAGAGCCCAGCAATTTGTAGCTGTTTCAGAAGCAGGTGGTGGTAAATGGTATCAAAGGCCCTAGTTAGGTCTATGAAGACTGAGCCGGCTAGGTGGCCATTATCCAGTGAGCTGTCAACGGCTCCAGTGAATTCCAGGAGGGCTGTTGTAATGCTGTGCCCTTTCCTGAAACCATGTTGCTGGGGCATAGGATATTGTGATTGTCCAGATAATCAGTGAGCTGGTCAGCAACTATGCATTCTATGGCCTTGGATAATGGGGGCAGTATGGAGATTGGTTGGTAGTTTCCAGAGTTGGTCTGATCTCCCGTTTTATGTATTGGGGTAACAGTGGCTGATTTCCATCTGTCAGGGAATTGGCTGAGGCTGAGGGAGAGGTTGAAAATCTTGGTTAGCGGGCTAATCACCTCATTGAGAGTGAAGGACAGCAGTTTCAGGTCTAGAGTGTCCCCACTATGTTGTGTTTTTGCGATAGCATTTGTTTGGAGAGTGGAGTTAAAATATTCGGCTTTCGCCAGCCGTGTTGCTCTAGTGCACTTGTTTCTATGCATCTGGTTTCTAGAGAAGTCTTGTGGGTGATTAGAGGATTTGTGGACACTCCAAGCTTGGTCATGGGCATTATGGCACGCTAGGAGTTCGGGGTGATCCAGGGAAGATGGTTGCCACACACCCTTGTGTGACGCATAGGGGTGTGTTTATCCCAGACACTGAGAAAAGTGTTTTTGAAGTGATGGAGGGCAGCATCAATTGAGAGGGTGGAAGAAGATTCCACCCAGTTGGCTTGTGCAAGGTCATTTAGAAGGGGAGCAATATCAAGAGACTTGTAGGAGCGTTGGACCAAGAATTTAGGGGATGATTTGGGGTGGTGAATTTTCCGGATGAGGTATGTGAGATGGTGGTCACTCAGGGAGTCAGGGAGGAGCCCAGATTTTATTACCTGGTGGGGGTGGGAGGTCAGGGCCCAGTCCAGTAGAGAGTGGTTTCCAGTTTTGGGGTTTAGGCGGGTGGACTCAGTGATAAGTTGGGAGAGATTTAGTCCATTTATAATGGTTCACTCTTTGGTGAGGGCTGAGGATAACCAATTGAGATTCAGGCCACCCATGATATATGATTCACCGACGGGGGTGAGGGAGGAGGTATGCACTAAGAGGTCAGTGATAGTAGAGGGAGGTCCACCTGGACAGCTGTAGATGCCAGTGACATAGATGGGGAGTGGGAAAGGGAAGGACAGTTGTAGCATTAGTATCTCATAGGCTTTGGGTTCGGCTAGGATGGTCAAAAAGTGGATGTCCGATTTTAAGTAAATGGAGACTGCGCCACCTCTGGTGGCCGTGTTCTGGCAGGCCATGGTGTAGCCTGGGATGGCGACTGCAGTATCAGGGATGTTTTTGTTCAGCCACGTTTCAGAGAGGATTATGATGTCTGGGGCGTAATGGACATCGAGAACTTGGAGTGAGTCCAGTTTGAGGGGAAGGCTTCTAATATTTAGATGTAGTAGGCGCAGTCTGTGGGGGAGAGGGCTCCCTATGGGCAGAGAGGTGGGGGACAGGTTGCAGAGAGATCCCAAGGGGAGAGGGGGGAAGGAGGGGGAAGGGGGCCAACGCTGGGGTGTATGTCGCCTGCAGCGAGGAGTAGGAGTGTGATAGGTAACGGGCTGACAGCTGTTTAAACACGGAGGAGAGTGAGCGTCATTTAGGAGGCAGGTGTGAGTAACTTATAGGGGCAGGACAAGGGGTGAGCAGATGAGGCATCATCCAAGAAAGAGAGGGATTGATGAGGGAGGGGCAGGGCCATAATTCTGAATGGGACCAGACATATGGGCGCCAGAGATGGAGTGCCAGTTGTGGTAATGATAGTTACCAAAGGGGGTAGGCAGGGAGAGGAGGGGGTGTAGGGGGTGGTGGGGGGCATGGTTGAGAGGAAGGGGGGAGGTAGAAGAAAAGAGAGATGAGCAGTGGCAGGTAGCCAGGCCTAGGAAATATTTTTATTTATTTATTTAGTTTTTGTTGACCAGGTAAGTGCACTAGACAAATCCTGCCCATTTTCAGGCACGACCCAGGGGAAGGGGATACTGATGAATGCCAACTGACCTTGAACCAGATTAAGCTGTTGGTGGTATTTTTAGTGAATGAGGGAAATTTGGCCAGGATACTGGGGAAATTCCCTACTCTTTTCAATTTCTTTGAGTGGAGGGAGGTGCCCACCTTACAGTGTAGATCTGTGAGAATTGAAACAGGAGTGATGGGGTGGTAATTGTTTGGGTGATTGGCTCTTGGGCAGGCCCAAGTCCAATTGTGTACGACTAGGAAAGTAGGCAAGAGAGAAGTTAGTGGGAAGATAGCATATTTAATCAGTGGAAGGGGCGGGGGTGGGCTGTAGGGTCGAAAATTCACACAGTATACAGAGTCAGAGGTTAACAGAGGCTAGGATTCCTTACAAAATACTTTAAAAAGCGGTATTTTTGTGGAGCGCCAGGCGGTAAAGAAGAGAGATAGGTACTGGCCAATCAGAGCGGAGAAGTGAGAAGCGCCTGTGATCTGATTGGCTGCACTTCCACCATGCCTTGCTTGGGCTTGGAGTCCAGGATCGTGGTTCTGATCAGCGGCAGGAGGTACCGGTCAATCGCTGGGAGCTGTAGCAGCCCTGTTCAAGGGCAAGCAGCTAAGGGGTAGAGAAAAAAGAAGTGTTTAAGTAGGTAGTCAGGCAAGAGGGGCTGGGCAATAATTAGCAAGACAAAAGGGGAATTAAGTTTGGGCGCCAAACAGAGGGGTTGGCTCTGTAAGGGAGGAAGATAGGCAGGGAAGCAGCAGAAAAGAGCTGTATCACTTGTAATCTTACTAAAATGCTCTAAATTCATACAGTATGCAGAGTCAGAGGTTAACAGAGGCTAAGATTCCTTACAAAATACTTTAAAAGGCAGTATTTTTGTGGAGCGCCAAGCGGCAAAGAAGAGAGATAGGTCCTGGCCAATCGGAGTGGAGAAGCAAGAAGCGCCTGTGACCTGATTGGTTGCACTTCTGCCGTACCTTGCTTGGGCTTGAAGTCTGGGGTCATGGTTCTGATCGGCGGCAGGAGGTACCAACCGATCGCTGGGAGCTGTAGCAGCCCTGTTCAAGGGCAAACAGCTTGCTTGGGCTTGGAGTCTTGGGTAGTGGTTCCGATCGGTGTCAGGAGGTACTGGCTGATCACTGGGAGCTGTAGCAGCCCTGTTCAAGGGCAAGCAGCTTTCCATGATGTAAACTCCCTGGACTGTTTAGCTGTTCTACTACAGCCCTCTCCCTGGTTATTCTTTATCCCTGGTTCTCCCTGCTGTCTGCCCTTCTTTTGAATTTTGTCCCCTTTCTGCCTATCTCCATCTTTTGCACACTGCTTTGAAGAGATATCTCCTCCTCCTGTTCACTGGTTCAACTGCTAGCTATGGGGAGTGGGCAATTAGGTATTCTCCTTGCTGGCCTGTCACCCCCCCTTAGCTAGTTTAAATGCTTGTCCATGTAGCATTTAAACTTATCACTGAGTGCTTGGATTCCCCTCCAGGACGCATGCAGGCCGTCAGGCTTGAACAAGCCCCTATCCCTCCAGGTGGGTCCCCAGTCACCAATGAATCCAAACCTTTCCTCACAGCACCAGTTCTTCAACCATGCGTTAATGTTTCTGGTGCACGCACCCTTACACTTTCCTATGCCTCTCACAGGTAGTACTTCCGAGAAGGTGACAGATGTAGCTGCTTGCTTGAGACCCCTTCCCAATTTTCTAACCTCTTCCTGAACTTGCTTAGGCTCCCTGTTTGCCAGGTCATTAGTACCTAGGAGGATAATGACATCCAGATCACCCTCCCATCTTTCCTTCTCAGCGATCCCCAGGATCTTCCTCCCATCCCTCCAAGCCATGGCACCTGGTAGGCACCTCACCTCCCTGTCCTCCCCCTCATGTGTTCCTAGATGGATCTCTCTTATGATAGGGTCCCTCACCAGGATTCACTTCCTCCTCCTCTGGGGTCCACTGCTCTTCCCACTGAGGTCACCTCCTCAGTTGACTTCCACATCCTTCCTTTCATTTTTTTGGGTGCCTCTGTTTGGTTGTCCCCCTTTGCCTGTGCGGCATATGAGTTCTGGAGTGGAATAGGATTTGGGATGTGGCTCTGCCTGACCATCCTAACACTTCCTGAGACCACCGTCATCCAAGTGCTCCTCGTTCTTGGCATCCTTTGAGGCAGTGGCATTGGACTGGATGGTCTCTGAATAGTGGCGAAGGTACTCTTGACCCAGTTTAGTTCTGCACTGAGTCTGGCTACTGCGTCCCATTGTCCAGAGAGATGCCTGCAGATAGGGCAGCACCTCAGCATCCTGAAGGTCTGCTGAATATGGCTGCCGCACATTCACTGCATTACAACACTCCTCACATTATACTGCATTTATACTATTATTCCAGTAGTTGTCTGTTACTGAAGCTCTCCTTCTAGTTCCCTCTTTATTAATTTACTGTTCTGAAAATCCTGCCCTGATCCTCAGATACTTTTTTTTTAAAGAAGGAAAACAAAAAAACACAAGCATTTGTCAATGCCGAATGTTTGCTTACTGGCATTGGCAGTGGTAGTGTAGAAGTTACAGAGCTGCGTAATAGGAATGGCAGTGAAGTATTGAACTGGAGCCAACCCCACCACCACCCTGCAGAGAGTGACAGGCATTGGGGTGTGCATTTGGGTCATCAGGCATAACGGCCACGCCATATCACCACACCCCACTCTGCAGAGACTGACAAGTGTGACGTGTTCCTTGGGGTCTTTGCCTTATGCGCACTCCCATTTCATTAGAAAATACGGTGAGATGGGTGCGATATAGAAGAATGGGGTGACGCTTAAATGAAGAGTCCAAGGCATACCCGATGCCTCTCAGTGACTGCAGGGTGTGGAATGGTATGAGCATCACAGGCAAGAATCCCAAGTCACACCCCTGATTCCTGTCATTCTCTATAGGGTTGGGCGATTTAGTTGAAAAGCCTAATACCTCAGGCATTCGTTGGCATTTTAACTCCAAATCTTCAACATGTTTGTTTTGTGACCCCACCTCATGAACAGGGGGAATATCAGTTTGGTAGCCGAAAGCTGCTTATGCACAGTGACTATGGGATTTAGCACCACAGGTGCAAAAATATTCCGAACAGGCTGTAAAAATGACAGCTGTACTTTCACGGGAGGTGTAAAATGTCTATGTTGCAAATGTGTAGTAAAAATATTTAAAAAATGGAGAAGTCACGAGCATACATAGAAACTGTGCAACGACAATTCGTTATATAAGTAGGTTGGGGATATTTTATAGCAGATTGTCAACTCAGGCATTTTGGTGCCTCCAATCATGAACAGTGTCACTGTGATTTTCTTTATCTGTGCCGAACAATGATTTCCCACAGCACTAATGATCTCTGCACTGAAAGTGAAACACACTTCGCCATGTTGTAAAAACGCTGTACTGTTCATAAGAAGTGTTGAAAATGCCACTAGTGAAAATCTGGACTGAAAATATTACAAAGTCATGAACTAACGAGGATGCGTGGAACTGCACAATGCTCACTGTAACACAGTCATTTTATGGACTTTGTCACCAAATTTTCAACATAGCCATTTTAAGACTCTCTGCTCATGAACAGTGTAACTGTGATTTTCTTAATCTGTCCTAAACATTGCTTTCGCACACCAACAGCACCATTGTGCGCCATATGCGATAACACATTTTGGGTGACATATAAAATTGCAGCTGTACTGTTCATAAGGAAGTTTAATAAAATGGACATGTTGAAAATCTAGAGTGAAAATATTAAATTTGCAAACTTAAGAGCATGCATAGAACTGTGCAACGCGTCAGAAAAGTCATTTTTAGGCATTTTTTTACCAAGTGTTCAACATAGCCATTTTAAGACCTCTGCTCATGAACAGTGTCACTGTGGTTTTGTTAATGTGTCCCATACATTGAGTTTGCACACCGACTGCGCCATTGTGCGCCATATGGGCAGAAACACGCTTTGGGCAGGATGTGAAAATGACAGCTGTACTGCTCATAAGGAGGTGTGGAAAATGGCAATGTTGAAAATTGAGTGGAAATATTGAAATTGCAAACCTACGAAAGGCATGGAACTGTGCAACGACACTTAAAACAGTCATTTTAGGAATTCTGTCACCAAATTTTCAACATTGCCATTTTAAGATCTCTGCTCATGAACAGTGACACTGTGATTTTCTTAATGTGTCCCATACACTGAGTTCGCACAACGACTGCGCCATTGTGCGCTACATGGGCGGAAACACATTTTGGGTAAGATGTGAAAATGACAGCTGTACTACTCATAAGAAGGTGTGGAAATGGCAATGTTGAAAATCTGGAGTGGAAATATTGAAAATTGAAACCTATGAGCGCATGAGGAACTGCGAATGCACGGTGAAAACAGTCATTTTTAGGAATTTTTCACCAAATTTTCAACATAGCCATTTCAAGACCTCTGCTCATGAACAGTATCACTGTGATTTTCTTAATTTGTCCCGTACATTGATTTTGCACACCGACTGCGCCATTCTGCGCTACAAGGGTGGAAACACATTTGGGTGAGATGTGAAAAATGACAGCTGTACTACTCATAAGACGGTGTGGTGAAATGGCAATGTTGAAAATCTGGAGTGAAAATATTGAAATTTCACGAACTTACGAGCCTGAGTAGGAACTGCGCAACGCACGCTCGTTAAACAGTCATTTTTTGGAATTTTGGCACCAAATTTTCAACATGGGGGTTTTGGACTCCCTTCTCATGAATGATGTCACTGTCTAACACAGCATAATGACTGCCTTAAAGAGACAGGCACAGAGGTTTTCTATAGCACTCTTATGCAGACACATACAGCTACTGCAGACACAGGATACCATTCTGACAGTGGACATTAGGCAGCCCAGGAAGACATATTAGTAAACCCCAATTTGTAGGAGGGTTACACACTTCCCTGCCTGGAAAAACTTGTCATTTGCGTCAAGTCTATTCTTACTATAACATTTCATATGAACACATTATACAAAAAAATACATACGTGTTTCATCTGGTATATCTCAGTAGTTTAGAAATTACATTTTTCACTTTAAACAGAATCACAATTTTAGTAACATTACCATATTTTATCATAGCATTTCACCTAATTCCCATCTCTTTAACTTTATACTGCTTGCTACACTGAATGGGCACCTTAACTTGGGTGGAAGCTTTGGTTTGGGTACAGGCAGTGAACACAAGTTTGGGCAAAGAATTGGGCGTGACATAGACTCCTTTGTGCACAACATTCATGGGCACATTAACAGGCTGTCCTGGAGTGTCATACGTGAGCTTTAAGACTGGTTTTACAGATCTTTCTGAGCAATGTGGCAACACTGGCACTGGCACTTCTTGTTGTTCAAGCTCACTGTCACTTGTCAGAGGTATTTCCACAAAGTCAGAATCATCCAATCCACAGCTTTCTGGCTCTTGAATGATGCTTTCATTAGCATGAAACTGTTCACTTAGCACACTTAGTTCATTAGCACTTGCTTGGTTGCTTGTAGGTTCACTACTTGCCTCATTGTGTTCTGGTTCACTGATTGCCATCAATTCCACCATGCAGAGAGACTCAGCCTCTTCAAAAACCACACCGCGAGCATCACTTTCTGGAGGTTCAGGCGCCATGGATAAATTGGGATCAGTTAACTCAGCTGGAGATTCAGAGTCGTCACCGTAGTTAATGGAAGGAATTCCCTGGAATACTCTCTCAAGTTCAAAAGATGGGTAGAAAGCCGGATAGAATTCACTTTTCTTTATCACTTTCAGCATTTTCAATATCTGCAATGTCTGCTGGATTGGAGACATCATTGGGAGCAACAGGCTGGGAAGAAGGAGTTTGCTGATTTTGTTGCTTGGCCTGAGCAGCAGACCTAGTTACAGGGAGCCAAGGAGCTTCAGACTCTTGAACAGTATTGATTACTGTTTGGCCAATAGGTAACAGGCGGTTCCTGTGAACAGTTTAACAGCATGAGGGTCCCCCTCTGGACATACTTTATGCACTGGCAGATCATGCAGCTTACTGATTACTATATATAGAACTTGACTCTAGCGATTGACTATTTTGTGTTTACCTGAAAGTCTGAAGTGTCTCATTAACACTGTCACCTGGTTGGAGCTCTTAGGCCTTAACACGTTTGTCACGGCGAGTTTTGTTAGTCAGGTTTCTCTTTGCTGCTATGGTATTTGCAAGCTGATAGGCATGGTCTAGTTGGGCTTTTAGATTTTTGACATACTGCAGGTAATTGTCTGATTGAACACCATCAGGAGACGCTGCAAAACATACATCAACTGGAAGCTGAGCTTCTCTGCCAAACATAAGGTGGTATGGTGAAAAAACAATAGCATCGTTCTCTGTGCAATTATAAGCATGGACAAGGGCACTGATTTGTTGGTTCCACTTTGGTTTGTCTTTGGGTTGCAGAGTGTCCAACATATCGAGTAGGGTTCTACTAAATGTAACCCCCCTGCAAATGGGGGTTCCCAAAAGACTTCCAGGAGCTTGCTTGAATGCTCCAAGCCTGAATGGTGTTTGGCATTTAAGCCATTTATCAGTTAGTGTTTTTAGAGCCTCTGGTACTGTCTCTTTAAGAGCTGTCTGCTTGCAGACATAATTAGTTTGTATGGGGGACTGTGTGCTTCTCTGAGTACCACTTGAGCTGCTGCCAATTCACTTCATTTTGCAGTCACTAGGAGTGCAAAGGAACCTATCTGAAAGATGTAACTGTTTGCAGAAATTATTTAGAGTAATAATGAAATTACAGTTTGTCTAACCTGCTTTCTTTGCAGTCAGAACTGTGTCTGCTAGTTCCCCATTCTAGTTTTGAACTGCTGAACTGGACCAATCAGTGTGGGGTAAGCTAGCTCTAAAATGGTGCCTTGACGAATCAGAACTTGGACTCATAATCTGAGCCAGCCACAAGAGGATTGTAAGGGCAGTGACTCTGGGAGATGTAGTTTAGACTTCAGTGCCTTTTGGACCAACAGCAGCAGTCTATTGTGAGTGACAGCCAATCCAGTCAAGAACTGGGAGGAACTCAAAGGAAGTGCCCAGTTTTGTCGGGTTGGAGCTTCAGTTGAGCTTTGGCAGTGAAGAAGGAAGGAGCCCTGTGCTTTTCAGTGTGCAGTTTTAGTCAAAACGTGTAAGGCCCAGAGTTCCGTCTGCAGCTTGTGTAACAGCTTGTTAGGACTGACTCCGTCCCTGTGAAAAGAATCAAAGGATCTCTGAAGAGTAGAAACCAGGCTCACCCTGTAGAAGACTGGAAGAATTGCTGAAAATTGCACTCGGTCTGTCAGGAACTGAATCTGCTGTGTGTTCTCCCGGGTATTGTGCAGTAATTGCATCGGGATACAGATGCAGCCTGCCTGGTATAGTACTTTCTTTTATATGGATGTGTGAAGAGGTTTGTGTACCTCAAGTGAGCCCTGCTGACATTGAAGGACCCTATCTTATTTGGAGGTCGTGAGACTAATTCAGGGTTGCTCCTGTTGAATTGCCACATTAAATCCAAATGGAATTACTGTACTGCTGACTGTTTAATTCTCCTTTCTCTGTGTGAAAGGGCCCTACCAGCTGCCACGGTTTGACTAGCCACTAGGGCTTGGGTACCCAGGGACAGTAACTGATAGGGATAGGCCTGTGCACAGAGCCATAGGTAGATTATTAGAGTGATAAGCTAATTAACCTGATTTCCCCTGTCCTTGTTATATCCCCTAAATAAATCAGAGCTGCTTGTTTCAGCAAAGTTATACTGCCTGAGGTATTTGTCTATGTTAAAGTACTGTACTGTGATTGTTGCACTGTATCTCATTTCACAGGAGGTCCCAGTGCCGGAACCAGACCTGGGGGTAGTGTATACTGTGAAGGTAATTCTGATATATTGTGTGGGCCACTAGTGGGAAGAAAGGGGTTGCAGTGTCCCAGAGGGCTGTGACCAAGTTAGTTTAACTATTGCAAACCCTGACCTCTGGGTGGAGGCACCCGCCATTGGATCCAGGCCCCTCAACCTGTTAGTGGCAAATCAGGCAGGGGTAGTAGCCCCTGGGATAGCGCCATCTAGGGGTTACATAAATATTTCTGGCTGTAGATCCCCCTGAGGGTAATAAGGGGTTGTTCTGGATTTTCTTACACCCCATAGAGACAACAGTTCTTTAATAAGCCTGGTCTCAAAGTCCCTGCCTTGATCCAAATGAATACGCTGGGGGGCACTGTAATGTACAAAATACTTTTCAACAAGGACTTTGGCTATAGTTGAGGCCTTTTGGTCTTTGGTTGGGTAGGCCTATGCATATCTTGTGAAGTGATCTGTGACTACCAGTACATTTGCAATGACTTTTGAATCCGGCTCCAGACTAAGAAAATCGAAACAGACAAGCTCCATTGGTGCTCTTGTGAGAATATTGACTAGAGGGGCTGCTCTTTGTGGTGGAGCCTTGCGCTGAAGACACCTACTGCAGGTTTTAACCTGTTGTTCTCTGTCTAGGCCCATTTTAGACCTGTAGAAATGTGAACGGGTCAGATCAAGGGTTCTCTCACTACGCAGATGTCCCATTTGGTCATGCAAAGCTTTTAGGACAATATTTTTGAATTTAGCTGGCAGTACTAGCTGTTTTCTCATAATTTCACCTTGGCTGTCAGTAAGATCTCAGTACAATTACTGTTCTTGAAGCTTGAGCTTGCTTCCCTCTCTCGAAGAAGAAGTAAGGCAGTCTTGGGGTCACTGTACCACATTTTTGAGATATCTTCCACTTTCCGTAACGCATTAACCACTGACCTGATCATCGGATCATAGTACTGCTCCTTGTGGATATCAGCTGGAGTTAGCTGTGATAAAGAACTCAAGTGCGAAGTTGCAGTAGGCAACTGTTATGCATGTTTCTGGAGGTCTCAAACAATCTGCCAGACAGTTCACAGTTTCAGAGGTCAAGGTTTCTTCTGGGTCAAATTTGTGGCATAGTACTTTTACAGATTGCTCAAGGATATGAACCCACTGTTGATCAGAAGGAGAGCTTCAAGAAAGAGCATCAGCATCTATGTGGTTTAGGCCTGGTTGGTACTCCACCACATAATAGGTTGCTAGAACAGAAAGCCATCTGTGTCCAGTAGCATCTAGTTTAGCGGTGGTTTGGACATATGTTAATGGATTATTATTGGTTTTGATCAAGATTTTAGCACCATACAAGTATTCATGAAATTGGTCAACTATGGCTTACTTGAGAGTGAGAAACTCTATTTTATGCACTGGATAGTTTTTCTCTGAAGATGTCAGACTTCTATTAGCAAAGGTGACAGGACGCAGGCCTTCCAGACGTTACTGATAAGAGTACTGCTCCGAGACCACTCAAACTGGCATCTGTATGTAACATATAAGGCTTGGATGGATCAGCATAAGCAAGTATGGGAGCGTGAGTCAGTCTGTAAATTATTTCTTCAAAAGCAATGTCGCAATCAGGTGTCCATCTCCGACCATACAGCTCATTTGGTCTGAAATAGGTCTTCTCAGCATCTTTGTCAGTGCCCTTTTTAAACTTTTTGTGCGTAGGCGGATACCCTTGATTTAAGTTTAGTAGGGGGCAGATCACCTTGGTATAGTCTTTGACAAATTGGCGATAACAGTTGCAGAATCCAAGAAACCTTTCAAGTCCTTTCAAGTTGTTGGGCTTTGGCCAGCTGGTTAAGGCTTTCACATTACTGGAGTCAGGTTGTATGCCTTCTGACCAAACAATGTGACCCACGTATTTGACAGAACTCTGGAAAAACTGGCATTTGTCAATGGATAACTTTAGACCAAACTCTTCAAGTCTGTCCAATACTTTGAATAAGCAAGCCTCATGCTCCTCAATAGTTTTCCCAAAAACTATGAAATCATCAAGGTAGACGAGACATTCCAAGACATTCATATCTCCCACTGCATGCTCCATTAGTCAATGGAATGTTGCTGGTGCACCCGATATGCCTTGGGCATGCAAAGGAACTCATAGAAGCCCAAGGGACAAATGAATGCAGTTTTTTCCCTGTCCTCAGCCTCGCTTTGGAAGCAGTCAGTTTCCTGAGGTCCACAAACCCTGATGCGTCAGCCCAAAAGTACTTGTCCGCACTAGAGGGTGTTTTTGATAGCACTGAATCTGGAGAGACTTTGATGTGGCAATTCAAAGGCACCAAACAGTGGAAAGGGGAATGTTTGTCTGTGTGTGTTACTTGCTTGGAAAGGACCCTACATAGAGCTTACCGGAAGGGTGCGGTATCAGCCAGCGAACTGAACCGTGTGAGATTGGATCACAGATTACAATATGCCAAATATTCTAAATTGCAAATTATCTAGCTAAAGCTCCAGGATAGGAGGGATAATCCACCTGATTATTGCGGCCTGATAAAAGAACTCAGGAAGACAGAAGGAGAGGAAGGAGATTGTAATTCATGTGTGGGTGCAGCCCAAGTAGCCCTGGCACAGGAAAGCCCTTCTGAATCAGAGACTGCTAAGGATGTTCCACCACGGGCCAAGCTGTTGAGAGATGAGCTGCTGAAAGAAGTCAGAGAAATGAAAGCGGGTGCCTCTACGAAGGCTCCTCCCACAGACGATGACCCTGGTCCCTCTCAGAATGTGTCTGCTATGGGGATGGGGGTGCACACTCAGGCATCTCCTGCTGAAGGCAACTCAAAAACTGAAACAAGTGAATTGACTGCTGCAATAAAGGGACTATTGTGAAATATAGCATCACCTTCAATGCCACAGGTAGAGGTTGAACCATGATTTTCTGTTGTTAGTGCTTCCGCTCCAGCCCCAAATGGGTACTCTGCAAGACCTTCCGACTGTGAATGGAGACCAGCTCCCGATGTAGTGCTGCAGCCAAGATGGACTCAAGAACCTGTAATTTGTCACAATTATGGAAAGGATGGGCATATGAAGAAAGAATGCCGGTCTCAAAAGGATTTAGAAAAGGTGGTAAACTAACTCCAAGGGGAGCTCTGAAAAGCAAACCAATTGCAGAGGGGTTCAATAAATCCAAATTCCAATTTTTTTGTGGCTATATCGTCCATCCAGGTTCCTCCCAAGGTCCCTCCAAATTGGTCTAGATTGGTGGGCCCTTCCATGGACACTACTGTGCACATAAATGGGATTCCGGCCCGAGCAGTTTTACACAGCAGGTCTCAAGTCACAATAATTTTCCAAAACTGGTACGAGCAGCATTTATCTGACCACCCATTATAACCCCTTGATGGACTGCATGTGTGGAGGTAAGTGAAATATTGTACCCTTATCTTGGCTATTTAAAGGTGTGGCTTTCTTTCCCATCTTCTGTGGCTGGTGTGGGAGATGCTGTGGAGACGCTAGCCCTGGTCTGCCCTTCCACCAGACTTTATGATGATATCCCTGTACTGATTGGCACCAACGCACACATGTTTGGGTGCCTGGCACAGCTATATGAAGAAAGGCAGAAGAGAAAGACAGGAAAAGCCCTGCGAGTTCACGCCTTGATCCAAAAGGCCTACGAGAAACACCTGCACCCCAAGCAAAGTGATCAAGATGAGCCTGTGGGGATGGTTTGGAAGAAGTATCCTGCCACTGTTACATTATCTCCCAATGCAGAATGCAGTATTAGTGGTGAAGTATGGCTGCAGAAAGATGTCACTAACAAAATTTTGATGCTGGATGCCCCAGACGAGGGAAAATTACCCGAAGCACTGCTGATTAAGCCCAGTGTGCTTCTGGCCCAGGCTCATGCTTATGCCCGAAGAGTGGTGGTACGAAAACAAAATGTTACAGACTGAGACATCA
This sequence comes from Neoceratodus forsteri, assembly GCA_016271365.2. Classification (NCBI taxonomy): domain Eukaryota; kingdom Metazoa; phylum Chordata; order Ceratodontiformes; family Ceratodontidae; genus Neoceratodus; species Neoceratodus forsteri. Next base: position 1,318,616,608 of record CM057454.1, read on the forward strand.
TGGTACACAGAGAATGCACCCTGGCTAAAGTCTATTGTGCTGACACTGCTGTGCTTCCATCCCAGTGCAGAGCTGAAAAAGGATGCAAGGTATTGTCTGATATGTTTGATTCTGGGGGGTTCGCCTCTTCCCAACAGCTGGAGAAACAAGATCAGTAACAAGCTGGCCCAGAGAACCAAAGTATTCTCCCTCAAGGAATGGTATGTTGGTTATGTCACGGGTGCTGAACACCATATTTGCTTGCACGATGACAGACCCTTCAGAGAGAGAGCCAGTCACCTAGCTTTGCCGACATAGATGATGTCTGACGTCACTTACAAGAGATGTTAGTGGCTGGCATCATACAAGAGTCACGCAGCCCATACACTTCCCCAATTGTTGTGGTGTGGAAAAAGAATGGTTCTGTTCACATGTGTGTTAATTATAGGACCCTGAACAAAAGAACTGTGCCTGATCAGTATACAATGCCACATATACAGGATGCCCTGCACTGTCTAAATGGGAGTAAATGGTTTTCCATTCTCAACCTCCGAAGCGGATACTATCAGATCCCAATGGCTTCACTTAAACATTCCATGATCCTTTTTCATTTCTCTGCCTCCGCACACTGCCACTCAGGTACTAAGGGGGCAACATAGTCTATCCAGGTCTCCCAGTCATCCTCCCCCTGGGAGTGGGGAGAGTGCCTGAAAACATCCTCAGTCTGCGGTATGAGTCGTGACCAACTGCGGGCACAGGAGTGGATGCTTGTACTGGTGTGGGCACGAGAGCTGGTGAAGGGACAAGTGCTGGGGCTGGCATGAGCAGAGGGGAAGGAACACCCCATGTGGCATGAATAACTTTTTAAAAGTCCTCTATGGTTTTACCCTCCTCCAGTAACAACTTGGCAAACTTTTCCTCAAAGGTCTCAGATAAGGGTGGGGGCTCATTCTCTAAGGGTTCCTTACTATCTTTAGTCACCACCCTCCAGGCAGCTGGGGACCCCTCAGCAGCAATAGTTTCGGGCACCTTAGTGCTGTCCATGGGGTTGGTACACTCCACTAAGGCCATTAAGGTCTGGGCAGTCAAGTCAGCATGTTGGCTTACCACCACAGCTTTTCCCAAGCATTCAGTTTTTGAAAGTGCCCCTTCCACAGTGTCTTTACTAGTGCCCAGGGGTATATCTAGTATTAACAAGGCATTGTGGGGATCAGTCTCATGCCCGTACACCATCCCACCAACTGATGCACAGCCATTTCTACAGTGGTGCCCATTAAACTTTTCACAGTAATTCTTGATTTTGACCACTAGGGGGCGCTAACCCCAAGCAGTGCCTCCAAGATGTAACCCCCTAGGTGGTGCTATCCTAAGGGCTACTACCCCTGCCTGCATGCCTAGGGGCAGTTTACCTATAGCGCTTCGACAGCGCTAGTGCTGACATCCCCTACAGCGACAGCTACAATGCCGACTGTCGGCATTGTAGCCACAGGGATGTTGGTGCTCACATTCGGGGGGCTGCGTCCCCGAACCCCCCCTTGTGGGGGGCTCTGCCACCCACATGCCCCAGTCTCTAGGATTATAACTTCGAGTCAGAGTTGGACGGGGGGGGCCAACACCCAGCGAGGCAGTCCCGATCGGCCACCACAGCAACGGGTGGATTTTGCCCGATTCCTGCCGCTATGGTGGTGTTTGCCGTTGGGAAGTCACTGCAGTGATGGTACACCCCTAGGGGCAGGTTGAGGGGTCTGAGCTCGTTGAACGGGTGCCTCCACCAGGAGGATTGGTTCTAGGGTAGTAAAACTGCTGTTGGCATAGCCCTCTGGGATGCTATAACCCCCCACCAACCCCTCTAGTGTCCTAAACAGTATAGCAGCAAAACATTCACATGTTTCATATGGCAGTAATGACTTGCTCACACCCTTTGCACTTACCACCAGGGCTGGATCCTCTGCAGCTGCCCTGGAGACCCCCTGTAAAGTAAGACCTGTAATGCAACAGTTCAATGGCAGTACAATCCCCCCAACAAAAAGGTACACACTAGCCAGGTTAAATGCAAAAAGAACAAAATCTGATTTATTCAGGGGGAAAATGAACAGAGGTGGGGCATAAATCTAGTGGATGATTGACAGATCTGATTAATTCAGATTGAACATGCATGCACAGTGAGTCCCTTGTATACAGTCACACAACCCTGGGTACCCAGTTGTTAAGCAGGCTAGCCTGAAGCAATGCCCGGGGTAAGCCATAGAAACAGATACTTTGATGGCAGATAAGGACCGCTTGGCCCACCTAGTCTGCCTATTTCCCTACCTACAGGATAAGCTGCAGATCCTATTTAACCAACAGCCTATTTCTTCCTACCCCCCACAATAATTGCCTTATGTCTGTCCCATGCATTCTTGAATTCTCCCACAGTTCTAGACCCCACAACTTCCTCAGGAAGGCTGTTCCATGCATCCACCACCCTCTCTGTGAAAAAATACTTCCTCGCATTGCCCCTGAGCTGTCCCCCCTCTGTCTTCAAATTGTGTCCCCTTGTTCTTGCACATCTCTTTTTCTGAAAGATGCTATCCTCTTGGACTTTGTTGATTCCACTGAGGTTCTTAAACGTTTCTATCATGTCCCCCCTCTCCCTCCTTTCCTCAAAGGTATACATATTAAGCTCCTTTAGCCTCTCCTTGTATGGCTTCTCTTGCAGACCCTGCACCATTTTAGTTGCCCTCCTCTGAACTGCCTCCATCCTGTCTGTGTCCTTGAGGAGATGGGGTCTCCAGAACTGAACGCAGTACTCCAGATGGGGTCTCACCAACTGTCTGTACAGGGGGATAACAACTTCCTGTTTTCTGCTGGTGATGCCTCTCCCTATACATCCCAGTATCCCACCAACCTCCCTACTGCCTTCTCACATTGCTTGCCAACCTTAAGGTCATCTGATATGATTACCCCCAGGTCCCTTTCCTTTTTTGTTGTTGTCACTACCCCCCCCCATTGTGTAATCTTCCCCTGGGGTTTTTGTTGCCCAGGTGCATTACTTTGCATTTCTTTGCATTGAATCCAAGCTGCCATACTTCTGATCCCGGCATTGTAGCTGTTGTTGGGGCCCTTAGGAAAGAAAACAATTAGCATGCATATCTACCCAGAATCTGTAATCCGGAGATGGATGGCTCGGTTCATTGTAATAAACCCAAACAAATAAATCAGATGACACACAATGATTGCAGCTTTGTTGCAGGGAGCTACCCTATTTGGTACTCACGCTACCCAGACAAGGAGGCAGGACTGATGAGATGAAGACCTCTGGATGGTGTTCTGGCTTGCCAGGGAAAGCAGGGCCCACACGACTCACCAAGGTGGTCTCTACCCGTTCGATGGTGTTGAGCAGGGAGCCGAATCCCCGAGGGGGTCTTTTGTCGGAAATGTCTCTGCAATGGGAGTGGCAGTCTAGGCTAAGATGGCAGGGCCCAGACCAGAGCAGACAGTTTGGATTTAGTCCATGTGAGTGCTGGAGCAGCTTCCAGCTAGCATAACACACTTGAAGGTGGGGAACCAAATCCCAACCCACACAGCACATTCAGCACACTTATAAGCAACACAACTCTTAGTCACAGTTCGGGTAAAGTCTGGTTGCAATTTAGCAGAAGTTCTGCGCAAACCTCTCAATCCGTGACTCATTTCGGTACCTGGCAGGCTGATCACTTCTGGAGCAAGTCTTCGGTCCCAAATTCAGGCAATGATCACTCTCTTTCTCTTCAGGCTTCAGATCTCTAACAAAGGAATTAGATTTAAGTCCAACTTTCACATTTACAGGATTTCTCACTGGAAGATGTGACAGGCAGGCCACCACAGCCTTCCCGACGATTCTCCCATGCTCCTACTCAGGAGCAGCTGCTCGATGGCTTGAGCTGCTCAATCTCCAAACTCCAGCTCACAAATGACTCTGCTGCAGGCAGTTCTGGGAATTTCCTCTGAGATCCAAAAGGTTTGGTTGGGTGAGGGAACTGTCTGTCACAGCAAGAGCTCCCCCTCCAGGTCCATTTAGGTGCCAAACCTTAAAAACTACAATTCCTACAGATTTCAATCCCACAAGACCTCTGGGGACAGTCTCCATTTTAGGTCCCCTGAGATTTGATTGGTCCAGCTCTGGCAGTCCAGAACCAAAATGGTGGCTTTTATGCAAAAAGTTCAAGCTGCAACAGAAGGCAGGTTAAATAAACTTCTATACTATTATTAATAAGGCAGATAAACAGTAACTGAACACAGTTTCTAACAGAGCTCCCTCTGTGCATATAGCGACTGCAGAATCATAGAAACATAGAATTTGATGGCAGATAAGGACCGCTTGGCCCACCCAGTCTGCCCATTTCCCTACCTGATGGATAAGCTGCAGATCCTAGTTAACCAGCAGCCTACTTCTTCCTACCCCCAACCCCTAGAATTGCCTTATGACTGTCCCATGCATGCTTGAATTCCACCACTGTTTGTGACTCCACAACCTCCTCTGGAAGGCTGCTCCATACATCCACAACCCTCTCGTGAAAAATACTTCCTTAAATTACCTCTGAGCTGCCCCTTCTATCTTCAAATTGTGCCCCTTGTTCTGTACACCTCTTTTTGAAAGATGCTACCTCTTGGACTTTGTTGATTCCTTGAGGTACTTGAAAGTTTCTATCATGTCCCCTCTCCTCCTTTCCTCGAGGCTATACATATTAAGCTCCTTAAGTCTCTCTTCATATGTCTCTCCGTGCAGACCCTGCACCATTTTAGTTGCCCTCTCTGGACAGCTTCCATCCTGTCTATGTCTTTGTGGAGATTGGGTCTCCAGAACTGCACGCAGTACTCAGATGGGGTCTCACTAGCTGTCTGTACAGAGGGATAATAACTTCTGTTTTCTACTGGAGATGCTCTCCTATGCATCCCAGTATCCCCCAGCCCTCCTTGCTGCCCTCTCACATTGCTTTGCCCACCTTTAGGTCATCTGATATGACTACCCCCAGGTCCCTTTCCATTTTTGTTGTTGTTAGTATCTCACCCACCATTGTGTACTCTTCCCCTGGGTTTTTGTTTCCCAGGTACATTACCTTGGACTTCTTAGCATTGAATCTAAGCTGCCATACATTTGACCATTCCTCTAACCTTGCCAAGTCCATTCTCATCCATTCCACTCCACCTTGTGCATCAACTCTGTTGCAGATCTTTGTGTCATCTGTGAAGAGACATACTTTTCCTTCCAGTCCCTCTGCAATGTCACTTATAAAGACATTGAAGAGGACTGGTCCTAATACTGAACCCTGCGGTACCCCACTACTAACCCCACTTTTTTCAGAGTGGACTCCATTTACTATTACTCTCTGTGTCCTATTCTCCAGCCAATTCTTTACCCAGGCTGTCATCTTGGGACCCATTCCCAGGCTGGCTAACTTGTATATTAATCTTTGTGTGGGACTGTGTCAAATGCCTTGCTAAAGTCTAGGTAGGCCATGTCCACAGCCCCTCCCTGATCAACTACTTTGGTCACCCAGTCAAAGAAATCTATCAGATTTGTCTGGCATGACCTTCCCACTGTGAATCCATGCTGCCTTGGGTCCTGTGCCCCTCTGGCCTCTAGATATTTAACAGTTCTTTCCTTCAGAAGTGATTCCATCATTTTCCCTACCACTGAGGTTAAACTAACAGGTCTGTAGTTTCCTGCTTCTGCCTTGCTCCCACTTTTGTGAAGGGGAATCACATCTGCCCTCCTCCAGTCCTCGGGTACCACCCCATCCTCCCATGCTTTGTTAAAGAGGGTAGTCAGTGGTGTCACTAGTTCTACCCTTAGTTCTTTTAGAATTCTGGGATGAATCCCATCAGGCCCCATTGCTTTGTCCACCTTCAGTTTTAAGAGTTCTTTCAGAACCCTTTCTTCTGTAAATGGGCTGGTATCAACTTCTGTATCCAGAGTGTTTCTACTGTTTGTTTTAGGTACCTCCCCCTCTTCCTTTGTAAATACTGAGCAAAAATATTTGTTTAGTATCTCTGCCTTTTCACAGTCACCCTCTGCCCACCATCCCTTCCCTTTATTAAGCCTCACTATCCCTCCCTTGGTCTTCCTTCGCTCCCTGATATACCTATAAAAGGTTTTATTTCCCTTCTTAACTGAGTTGGCTATCTTTTCCTCAGTTTGGGCCTTTGCTGTTCTGACTGCCTTCCCAGCTTCCTTTTGCTTTAACTGATATTGTTCTCTGTCCTGTTCCTTCTGTGATTCCTTGTACTTCCTGAATGCTTTCTTTTTCTCTTGAACCTTCACTGCCACTTCCTTTGAGAACCATAGTGGTTTCTTACCTCGTTTCATTTTGTTTATTTGCTTTACACAAAGGCTTGATACCTCTGTGATGGCAGTTTTTATTATTCCCCATTGTTCTTCCACCCCTCCTTCCTGCCCATTTGCTAGTGCATTCCTTAGGCACTCACCCATTTTGACAAGGTCAGCCCTCCTAAAATCCAGTACCTTTGTCTTTGTATAGCTTGACTCTATTGCTGTGTTTATTGTGAACCATACTGTTCGATGGTCGCTAGTTCCCAGATGGCTACCCACTTCTACATCTGTGATCCTCTTCATCTCCATTTGAGAGAACCAGGTCTAAGATTGCTCCTCTCGAGTGGGCTCCAATCTAGTTGTCTAAGGCATGCCCCTGTAGGGTATCTAGAATAACCCCACTCTTCGTAGTGGCTGCTGCAACTGCACTCCAGTTAACATCAGGCATATTCAGATCACCCATCAGCAATATCTCCCCTTTTTCTGCCATTCTAAGTATACTTTCTATCATTTCCTTGTCCATTTCCTCCCCCTGAGAAGGGGGTCTGTATACAACCCCTGTGCGGATTGTAGTGCCATTGCCAGTCTCCAAATTTGCCCACAGTGCTTCTTCTCCTCCCTGTTTACCCTTTTGTTCTGTTGCTTTGATTCCTTCCCTTATGTAAAGAGCTACTCCTCCTCCTCTTTTACCCTCCCTGTCCCTCCTGTAGATAGTGTATCCTGGTATGTTTACATCCCAGTCATGGTTTTGTGTGTACCATGTTTCTGTGACTGCCACTATATCCAGATGTTCCTCCTCCATCAAGGCCACTAATTCAGGAAGCTTGTTACTCAGACTACGGGCATTGGTACTCATTGCTCTCCATTTTTTGATGGCTTTACCTTCTGTTGCAGCATCCCCCACTGACCTTTCTACCTTGGTCTTTTTCTCATTTAGTACCCTTTTTTGTAGGGGGAGGCTGGGATTTTCCTGCTGCTCATCAGTGCCTCCCCCCTTGACTAGTTTAAAAGCTTGCCAGTGAAGCATGTGGGGGTGTGGAAGAGTGATGGAGTGGGTGTCCCTGGATCAGAGTGGGTAGGAGGAGGGATGGGCAGGTGACAGGAGGGAGGCGAGATAGAGCAGGAGGGAACCAAACCAGGGTAGAAAGGTCAGTGGGGGATGCTGCAACAGAATGGAGCGGAAATACCACTCACCTGGCCAGTCATGAGCCCTAAACTACTCTGGCCCAGCCCAGACTAATTTCTAACACAGCATAATGACTCTCTTAAAGAGACAGGCATGGAGGCTTTCTATAGCACTCTTATGCAGACACATACAGCTACTGCAGACACAGGACACCATTCTGACAGTGGGCATTAGGCAGCCCAGGAAGACTTATTAGTAAACCCCAATTTGTAGGAGGGTTACAGACACTCTGGACTTTTTGGTACACAGAGACTCCCCACACTCCAGACTCTGCCCAAAGCTGGGTGTTCTATATCGAAATAAAGGTTGTCTCTCCCCTCTCATTCACAGGGAGCTGGTAATCAAAACTATACTCCCTGTGCTCGGCTATGCAGACACCATCTACAGCACCATCCCCATTTCCTCCCTGGCCAAATCCCTGTGCTCGACTATGCAGACAATGTCTACAGCACCGCCCCCACTTCCTCCCTGGCCAAATTAGATGCCCTTTTACATGCCTTTTGCACCTTCACCTCAAGCTCCCCTTTCTGCACACAACATTGCTCCCTCTATTCCTCTCTATCTATCCTTCAACTTTCCCATCATCACCAGACCCACTAATTGGCACTAATTGCTAAGTACTGGTTTGGTTCCCTCCTGCTCTATCTCGCCTCCCTCCTGTCACCTGCCCATCCCTCCTCCTACCCACTCTGATCCAGGGACACCCACTCCATCACCCTTCTACACCCCCACAATCCGCTTTCTCCTACCATCTTCCTTCCCTCTGGAGTCAACTCTCTCCTACCCTTAGTCAAGTTACCTCTCTGCCCACCTTCAAGCGCCTGCTTAAAACCATTATCTGTTGCTCCTTGCTCTTGCCCCAATGCTCCCTAACTGTACTGCATTTCCAGCTGAGCTGTGCTGTGGCCTTTTCCCATTGGCCACTGTAGTCTGATTTTGTAAATATTATTGTGTATATATATATATATATATTATTGTACTATGATCATTTTGTTGTAATGGGATATTTCTACCTATATTGTATCCTACCCCCCCCACCACCACCACCACCACCCATCGCACCTGTATATGACCCTTGGCTCAGTGTGCCTTTTCCGGTCACCAATTTTCAAGTAACATAAATAAAATCAAGGTTGAACTCCAACCTGCTCCAACACAAGGGTTTTAAAGAATGGGTGATGCAGGAATTGTAGGAATAATTACATTTAGATGAGACCCTGGGCACCTCTACTGAGACTCAATGTGAGGCAATGAAGGCTGCCCTCAGAGGCAAACATCTTGCTTGTTTCCTCTAAACTCTGCAAAGAAAGGGAACACTTAACCAGGCATACGGAAGCATTCCTGAAACATCTGGAGCATGACTTTTCTCTCCACCCAGAAAAAGAGAAATACTCTGCCCCAGACAGCTGAGGGCAAAGTCGCACTGGAAGAATCCTTCCGACATAGAACTGAATATGCTGTTGTTAAACAAAATCAGTCCTACTAGGAAGCTGGGAAACAACCCTATCAACTCTTAGCCCATCGCCTGCAGGGTTTTAAATAATTGATTAACAGTTTTTTTCTTGGGACTATACTAACTATACAGGAAGTATTTATATAGATTTTCTAGAAGTGCTGTGTTTGTTAAACACAGTGAGGCAAGAGCTATGCATTTTCACAAAGATTTAGCACTTTTATGAACAAAACGCTAATCAATTTTTAGAGTTAAATAAATCCCTGGCCTGAAAACTAGAGTCAGAGAGATACATTCCCCTTATCCAGTGCTCAGATGGCACTGCTGTATCCTCCCTCTTATTATTAATGAAGAGTTCCAAAACTTCTATAGTGCCTTGTACACCTTGGAGATGGACCCTTCCCCCGCGGCTTTTGACAGGTTCCATAGTGACCTTCATTTGCCTCAAGTTCCTCCAGAACCCTCCCAACAGCTAGCGGCTCCTATTACCCCTTGAGAAGTTGGCAGGTCATCCACTCCCTTTCCCTATGGAAATCCCAGGGGCCAGATGACTTTACTGCTGATTTTTACTATGGAGGTCTTGGTGCCCGACTTGTTTGGGTCTTTAATGAAGCCGGGAAGAGAGGCACTTTACCTCCCTTCTTCATGCAAATGCTCATTATTTTGATACCCAAGAAAGGGAAGGGCAGCATTTTATGCTCCCAATTCCACCCCATCCCCCTAATCAGTGCTAATGCCAAGATCTTTATGAAGGTGTTGCCCTGGTTAGAGCCACTGGCTCCTAGATTTTCTCGGACCAGGTGAGGTTTTGTGCCCGGCCATCTGGGATCAGACAAAATCAGGCGCACCCTGGATCTTCTGTGGCAGGTTAGAGATTCCCCAGAACCCACTGCCACCCTCTTACTGGATGCTGAAAAGGCCTTTGACAGGGTGGAAGGGCCCTACCTCTTTGATGCCCTACTACACTTTGGTCTACCACCGACCTTAGTGAATATGATCCGTCTCTTATATACCAACCCATCTGCCACAGTTCTCACAAATTCAGTGGTCTCCCAACCTTTCCCTTTACAATAGGGGAACTCAGGAGGGCTGCCTCTGTCCCCCTTCCTTTTTCTTTTGGCAGTGGAGCCATTGATACTCCAAATCTGCTCCTCCCCTATGTTTCCTGGTATCTTGGTAGCATGTTCTCCACATAAAATCGCCCTATTTGCTGATGATATCACATCGTTCCTTACTAACATTCCCACCTCCTTAGGTGCTCTCCAGGACATTATTGGGGAGTACTCCAAATTGTCTGGATACAAACTGAATGAAACTAAATCCTAGATTCTTCCCCTTTACTGCCCCTATACACAGGCCTTATTCTCAACATACCCCTTTCAGTGGTCACCAGAAGGTGTCATATGCTTAGGTGTGCAGATTAAGCCTGCACCGGCAGCTGCCATATCTGCTAAGACAAGCACTATGTGGAATGAGATAACCACTGCCATAAATGCTTGGAAATCCGTTCTCCTCTCCACATGGAGTAGGGTCAATGCTCTCAAATTAATAGCCCTTCCCAAAATCCAATACATCTTGGGCAACCTTCCAGTGAAACTTCCCTCATCCTTTTTCAGAGCCATTATGTCTAATATGTTGATGTTCTTCTGGAATGAGAAGGTGCCTAAAATAAAACTACAAAACATGATGACATCTTGGAGAGAGGATGGCTTTGGCCTGCCTAATATTAAAATACAACAGGAGTATGTGGTGCTGTGCCAGGACCCCACCTGCCTGAAGCCAAAGCTCACACTATTTCCATTGCGCTAGTTAACCTTGCAGTTGGCACTGAATAGACTACCCTTTCCTCCTGCTCTCTTCTTCCCTGACTGGAAAATCTTCATGAAAGTGCCATCCAGTGTTATACAAGAGCAACTTGGACTCGTTAATCCTCAGCTTTGGGGGTGGTCTCCCTGTACTGCCCATAACCGCCCCCTTTGGAATAATCTGGCATTGTGTATCAAAAATGAACCCCTGGCATGGTATGATTGGAAGAAGCAGGGCATAGCTTCTCTAGAAGACCTATATCACTCCCTCAGGGAGTTTTGTACTCCTTCACTGAGATTTCTGTCAAATAAGATATCCCACAGATTCAGTTCTGGATACCTGCAACCTAGAGGTCTGTTGAAAGTAAAAGTCTCTAGGACATGAATTATTCCCACTGTGCACCCACTAAAACAATGGGTAGATACCCTCTCTTCTCTGAAAAGGATTTCCCCCAAATTGACAGCATTACAATCCACTTTAGCTGAGTCTGCACCATCGTCAGGCTCCTGGGAAGTGTGGAAGCAGGTGCTAGAGCTGTCTGTCCCACGGGAAGATTGGGGCTAAACTACGGCATCGCATATATAAAGCATCAAAAGAAGTACCGGCTAAAATCCTCCTGTTCAAGATTACTAATGACTATCACTGTTAGAAATATTTCATTCTCTCCTAGAGTACCTAGCCATTTGATACTCAGGGCTCTCAGGGATATTGAAGTATAGAAATATGAATCATTTTATAATAAAACAGATAACATTTTCCAAATCCCTTCCCCCCCATGCTCTTGATATAAATGTTTATGAAAATGAAGGAGACTGACAAATGTAAGTTTCTGGTTGCAGTCAAAGTTAACACTGTCTAGTGAGGGTTGATTCTCAATTAAAGAAATCACAGAATATATTTAATAATGTGATACTTTAATGAAATCTATTGTTTCAAACTGCAAGACATACCAGACACCTTCACTAGGTGCCGCTGTGAACAGTGGGTCCGGCACCCAGCTGAGCGTTCACCCACTCAGTCCTTAACATGCTCAAAGGTGACACTCTTCACATCATAGAGAGCTTCCATCCACTGTCAGATTCTGGTACTGGTCCACTTCATGAAGAGTTGCTTTCTGTGTACTCCCTTGCCTCTGCGGTTACTCGTAAGGTGCTGGAAGGTCGTTTCAAGATTCCAGGTACAGATTAAATTTGTTGAAGGTTGAAGTGTTTAAACTACCTAAATGTGGATAGCAGTCAAGAAAGTAGATATGTTAAGCTTAATGAATCATTCATTTACTTTTAGAAAACAAAGAAAAAATATTGTTTTTACAGAAAAGAAAAAGTTGGTTTGCCTGGAAACGATAAGCACCATAACTGGTAACAAAGTGGGACAAGGAACTAGTACATAATTTTTTGAAAGAATAAAACAGAGGGACTGTTGGAATATATAGATGTTAATGACCGCTTTCCTTTTTTAGTGCAGTCAGCCAGAAGCAAAACTGATAAACTAAGCATTTGGACATGCGTAGAGTATAAATGTAAGTTAGACCCTTGTTCCGTGATGGAGTTATGTACACAGAAAGCTGTGATATAATGTATTATATAAAACGGATTGCTATATTTTTTTAGAAAAAGCAAACCAGACTCCTTGAGGAAGGGGAACTTCTTTCCCTGAAGTATAGTATAAAGATCCCAGATGTTAAAACAAAAATAAATAATGATTATTTGACTACATTTATGGTGAGTGAGCCCATTATTCCAATCTGAAATGTCTTTCAATTTGGCTTGATTGGTTTGGGCCTCTCCAGCCTTTTGATCTTTTTCTCTTTTTCAATTTTTCCACTGAGGTTGGCTGAGCTGGTTCTTGGCTTTCACTTATACAAGACTGTGCACAGAATGTATCACACTCCATTATAGCTTTACAAAAACGGTCTGGTTCCACACAGTGATTGTGGGAGATGTTCATCTCCTCAGGCTTCCCTGTTACATGTACTGGGATAGGGACTGGATGCTCTGCAGGGACACTGTCCCCTTACCCTGAGCAAAAGACCCACACTTTGCTCTCCTGGCCATCCTCCCAGATGCGTGCCTCTGTCACACACACAAAGCAGCTATGGGTTAAGGATGCCCTGGCTACAGCAAAACCAATAATCCTACATCATTGGAGGGACCTTGATCCCCTACCTATGCGTGTGAAGGTTAGTGGATGAGACAGATGCACAGACTCATGCAAAAGGTGTAGAACGCACTTTGCTGTATTTATTTTCCAAAATAAAATAATGTAATAAAATATCCCTGCTTGCTACCTGACGTGGTACTTGTGTACCTATATTATGACTACTGTGATCTACCTATTACCAAGCTTGTACCACCAGTGAATTCCTATAACACTGGTTGCTTTTTTAATCTAAGCGTTAGGTACTGTACTGTTTTGTTTGCTATGCTGTATTGCTCTCTTGACGAGGTGCTTTTATAAATGAGTCTTTGACTCAAAGGGCTGTAAACTGATGATCTAATAAATAAATAAACATACAGAAAGGAAATAGATGATTAGTCCTTCTGTTCTGCAAAAACAGTGCATAGTTCCCTCAGTGCACAACTTCCAAGCTTCGTTCCAGCTAAATAGATTCCTAGCACATGAAAACTTGCATGTAGTATGAGATGCTTCCTCCACAACAGTCAGGTCTCTACTGACTGACTCATATGACTAATCTGACTCATCTGTTTTGCATCTCAGGAGGTAAGCTTTTATACCGGCCTACTGATGTCAGTACCATGTGAGCTGTCTAACTCACAATTCTCTAAGTAAACACAGGCAGGCTGACTTATCCTAAATAAACACAGACAGGCTGACTCATCTGACCGTTACACACCTCTGCTTCACCTAGGAAAGAATTACTTGTTTTTGGTTTCTTGCAAATCCAAAGAAGTTTACACAGGATAACACACTGAGTGCAAGGCTCTGTGTTTCATTTTTTTTCCATTACTTACATTCCCTTTGTGTCTGCCGGCAGTACAGCACAGGAGAAGGCAAGCAACTTACTGCCTCTTATCTTACTTATATGTTCCTTATACAGTACTTGGAAGAAGAGGGTGGGAGGAGAGACTACAAGACTGAAAGTAGTCAGATTTCAACCTGTAACTAGAACAATAAACTTACAAGAACAGGACAGTATAAAAGAAAATGCAGCACAAATTCAGACAGGGGCTCTGACCCTGTCACATACCCCCATCTTTAAAAGGGAACCAGTCTTCACTATTTTTTTTTCTTGCTCAGTGAGACTGGCTTTCAACCTTTTTACCTATGTCTATGAAAACCATACCTGATTCCCGCTATGTTTAAATTTCAGCTGCCATACATTTTCAGATTTACTTTTAACTTACATCCCTTAAATTTTTCAGGAGTATTCACATATTTCAATAAGCATACAGACTTAACATTAGCATCATTTCTCCATTTCATTGTCATTACAGACAAGAACATTATCAATTGTTCAGACATAGGCATAGAGTTTCCTAATTTTCATCTTACCCAAGTCTACCTCATCACAGGGAATCACCCCATGAAACAACGATTTAGTCACTTCTGGTCTCCTCAGTGCTGCCTTCTATAGAGCTTCCATCCCCCTACTGGACTCCTGGACCCAAGTCCTGAAAAAGTACACATGGCAGGCTCTGTTCCTCTTTTTCTCTCCATTTCCATCCATTCCAACTCCTTTCGCTCAGGCAGTATTAATTCAATTTTCCCGTGCTCTTTCAGCTCAAGTAACAGTACCTCTTCTGGTGGTGCAGATGTGACGTCCTCTTCAGCCTCTGGTATGCCATCCTCGACTTCAGGTTTGGTTTTGCCCCTGGCCCCTATGTCTAATCCTGGAAGAGGCTTTTCACCCGTCTTCTCTGCCATCGTTCTGGTCAAAATAGGTGACTAGCATTCCACACATTTATATTTCTGCACCTGCTGTTCCTGTGACATCTGCCAGGTTATCAGGACAACATCCCCTGGTAATATCTCTCTCCCAGCCTAGACACACCAGTATCCCACTTTTGACACTAGATGTGAAGGTTAGTGGGTGAGACAGATGCACAGACTCAGGTAAAAGGTGTAGAATGCACTTTGAGGTATTTATTTTTTAAAATAAAATAACAAACATACAGAAAGGAAATAGGCAATTAGTCCTTCAGTTCTGCAAAAACAGTGCACAATTCCCTCAGTGTACAATTTCCAGGCTTCTTTCCAGCCAAATAGATTCCTAGCACATGAAAACTTGCATGTAGTATGAGATGTTTCCTCCACAACAGTCAGGAATCTACTGACTGACTCATCTGTTTTGCATCTCAGGAGGTAGGCTTTTATACCTGCCTACTGTTGATGTCAGCACCATGTCAGCTGTCTGACTCACAATTCTCTAAGTAAACACAGGCAGGCTGACTCATCCTGAATAAACATATTTTTCTAAGTAAACACATGCTGGCTGACTCATCTGACCTTTACTCAACTCTGCTTCATCTAGAAAAGAATGTTTTGTTTTTGGCTTCTTGCAAACCCAACGCAGGTTACATAGAATGAAACACCGAGTACAAGACTCTGTGCTTCAATTTTTTTTCTCATTATTTACATCCCCTCTGTGCCTGCCTACAGTATAGCACAGGAGAAGACAAGTAACTTATTGCCTCTTATCCTACTTATATGTTCCTTATACAGTACTTGGGAGAAGGGGGTGGGGGAGAGACTACATGACTGAAAGTAGCCAGATTTCAACATGTAGCTAGAACAATAAACTTACAAGAACAGGACAGTATAAAAGAAGATGCAGCACAAATTCAGGCAGGGGCTCTGACCCTGTCACAATGCGGAATTGCTGAACCTACTTTCCCTCAGAGCCAGGTACGGGAAAGTGGCTGATATTGCTTTAGTCAATCTGCTCATGTATAATAACATCTGTGGCCCATTCTTGCTTTGGAAAAAAGAAAATCTGTTGACCCCTGCCCCTCCGTGGTGAGGTGGTAGCTCACCAAGGTACCAGACCCTCCAATCTGCCTATTTGATTTTGCCCTCACATTTCTAATGAGTCACTTTTATCTAGTCCTCCTGCAGTTTACCCTCAGAGGCTCTTTCTCCCTGTACTTCCCCCCCCTTCTAAAGCTCTGTCCATACCTGTTTGCTATATGCCCTTCGTGCCCCTCCCCCCATCTTTCCTTTCCTCAAATGTCAACTACTGATTTAACACCATACCTGTCCCGTGCAATTTAACCTGGTCAACTGATTTTGGACAAGCAGACATGACTTACACCTTCAATTACTTGACTGTAGCTGCCCAGACATTTGTCATGCAGATTTAGCTTACGCCTTTTCAAAGTTGTCAGCCAAGTATGGTGCACTACTTCTATGGACCAGAAGTTACTAGAGGCCCTGTCTCTTAGTCATTTTACAACTTACTCTGGATTTCCTAAGACCTAACACTTACACTATATGTTTAATGAAACTTTCTTCACTGCTGTTATCAAATATGTAACCTGATATCAACTGCCTTTATTGCTTGTTGTACAAGTCTGTTCCTTCAGATTGTTTGGTAGATGTGTATGTAACCTGGGCGCCATGTACCGTTGGGCTACTACCCCTGCCTGTCTCCCACAATACAGGTTGTGGGGCCTGGGTTCAGGTTGTGATGACAAAAGGGGCTCATTACCAGTAATAAAACTATTTGCGTGGTGCCTCCACTGAGAGTAGATTTTAAGTGGGTCTGATGACAAGCTAGTGCAACCTGCTGGGATGCTGTACCTGTCCACTGCCCCAACCAGTGGTCCCACACATGGATTTCCATTCAACAGTTTACCTTGCATTCAGTAGTACAATTATTAATGATCGCTAATAATATGCTCACGGTGACTGCAGTTACCTACAGGGTTTGGACTACTGCAGCATACTCTGTGTATCTGCAAGGGATTTGTATCGGAAATAACAATGTACCTTTCAGCTAGACACAATAAATTGCATTCAGTAATAATATGCTCATGGACAATATTAACATTAACAATAAACCTCATTTATGCTCATGGACAACATTAACATTAACAATAAACCTCATTTATTAGGGATAAACAATCTGGTAAGGGGAATGCAAATTAAAGCTGAGTGTTAGTGGCTCAGCAGGTAGCGCACTTGCCTCTGAGGTCGGGAGATCAGAAGGCTGTGGGTTCTAGCCCCACACCAGACACTTGGGTTAATATCCCAATACTGACACTGCAGCGCAGCCTGAGGGGGGTGCTACACTCCTGAGGTGGCGTCTTTCAGATGAGACGTTAAACCGAGGTCCAATCTGCTTGTTCTGGTGGTAGTTCAGGTGGATGTCAAAGATACCATGGACACTTCTCGAAAAAGAGTAAGGGAATTTCCTCGCTGCCCTGGTCAAATTTCTCCCATTCACTAAAATACCACCAACAGCTTAATCTGATTCAATGTCAGCTGGAATTCATCTGTATCCCCCGGTCGTGCATGAAAATAGGCAGAATTTGTCTAGTGCACTTACCTGATCAGCAAAAACGAAATAAATAAATAACATTTGGGTTTCATTTGGGTTTTGACAAAGCATTTAAACAATTAATAGTCCACACGGACAGTTCCAATTATCTTCACTAGGTACCCAGACTAGAACTGTTGCAGCACAAGCAAAGATTTCTATCAGTGCTAAGGAAAGAGTGCTGCACCCTTAAATGACAAAACCAAGAAAGAGGAAAAAGGTGTGCAAAAAAAGTGACCAGCAGCCAAAAATTACTGCTAAGTGCTCAGGGTTTAATAGAGTGCAAAATCAAAGGAACAGGACAAGCCCCAGCGCTTCGAGCCTCATTCAGGCCCTTCGTCAGTGGGAGGGGCAAATAAGAGTGCAAACATCCAAAATATAGGTAATTCATATCTGTCGTCACACTTAAAGCAATGTATTGTAGAAAACATTAAATGAATTGCTCTCTTGGTAATTCATATGTAAAACAAAATAATAAATGTTGTATTTATACAGGCTGGAAAATTAATGTATGCAATATTCTGACTTAGTATTTTCTCACACAAATGACACCACAATTGGGTGGATTAGTTATCATTGCTAAGAACAGATCAAAGTGTATCTTGTCCATTACAATAAGTTCTCAATGAATTTAAACAATTAATTAATTAATCAATTCAAGGCAACCTAAGGGATTGCAATAAGGACTGGATCACTGGAAAAAGTAAGCTGGTGCAGACACCTGAAAAAAAAGGAGATAATTTAAATGAATAAAATTAATGGATTATAGACAATATAAGAAAGACAAATTAGAGGTATATAAAACAGCATAAGGAGCCAGATATACTACACAGCAAAGAGGTACAAGAAAATCAAATATATGGCAGAATGTTTCATGCATCATTTAGGCCCTTAGGGTATAGTGCACCCAAAGAAAAAATCAGTCTGCTTTCAAGCTGTCTCAATTTTTCATGTGTGTTCCCTCCTCTAATGTGGGCTATAATGTAGGCAGTGCCCATACATTTGAAGTTATTTGTTGAAGCATAGTGTTTAATACACCAATGACTGCCAACTGGAGAATCCCCACATTGGTTGAGGATGGCTCGGACGTATTCTTGGATCCTGTCCTTGAGAGGGCATGTGGTCATGCCCGCATAAATTGTGGGACAATCACACCACAGTGCATAGACAACATAAGGAGTTCTGCAGCTGATGAAATCACGAACTTGATGCTTGAATCCATTAGTACAGCTCGTAAGCTGTTTACCCTGCAATACTGTATATATTAACATATGTTGCTGTTGCCACAGTGGTGTGAGCCTGCACGAGGTCCAGGAATAAAAGTGCGTGGCAGTGTGGGGGTAGCAGAAAAGTGACTATTTATGACACTGTCACCAATGCTCTGTCCCTTTTTGTAAACTACTCTCAGTGTTGGGTAAGTTACTTTTTCTATTACTTTCTATAATGTTTGGAAACATGTTCCAGGAAGCTCTGTGCAGTCACTAGCAAGGATGGATAAGTACTAGAAAAAGTAATACACCTTACAATTATAGTTACTTATTTCTTTTGATACAAAAACAATAAATAACTATAAAAGATTACATTTTTTGAAAAGTAATAGGTTAGTTACTAGTTACTTTCAAATAAATGTAATCAGTCACAGTTACGTATTTCTTTTGTATAAAAAGACATAAGTAATTGTAACTGTAAGGTATATTATATTTTCCAGTACTTCTCCATCCTTGCTAGTGACTGCACAGAGCTTTCTGGAACAAGTTTACAAAAATAATAGAAAAAGTAACTTACCCAACACTGACTATTCTTGGAGAATCTCCTATGTTATCCTTGAGATCAGGATCTGCCTGGAGTATTAAATGCCATGCCTAAACTAATAACTTCAAATGTATGGGCATTGTCCACATTAAAGCCCACATTAGAGGAGGGAACAGAGGTGAAAAATTGAGACAGCTTGAAAGCAGTCTGATTTTTTCTTTGGTTGCACTATACCCTAAGGGCCTAAATGATACATGGAACATTCTGCCATATATTTGATTTTCTTGTGCCTCTTTGCTGTGTAGTGAATCTGTTTCCTTATGCTGTTTTACATACTCTAATTCCCTTTCTTATATTGTCTATATTCCACTAATTTTATTCATTCAAATGGTCTCCTTTTTTCAGGTGTCTGAACACCCTTACTTTTTCCAGTGATCCAGTCCTTATTGCAATCCCTTAGGTTGCCTTGAATTGATTAATTAATTAATTGTTTAAATGCATTGAGAACTTATTGTAATGGACACGATACACCTTGATCTTTTCTTAGCAATGATAACTAATCCACCCAATTGGGGTGTCATTTGTCCAAAAATACTAAGTCAGAATACTGCATATATTAATTAATTTTCCAGCCTGTATAAATACATTTATTATTTTTTTTTTACATATGAATTAGCAAGAGAGCAATTCTTTGAAAGTTTTCTGCAATATATTGCTTTAAGTGTGACGACAGACATGAATTACCTATATATTGGATGTTTGCACTCTTACTTGCCCCTTCCCCGATGAAGAGCCTTTATGAGGCTCGAAGCGCTCGGGCTTGTCCCGCTCCTTTGATTTTGCACTTCATTAAACCCTGAACACTTAGCAGTACTTTTTGGCTGGTGGTCACTTTTTTTGTGCACCTTTCTGCTGTTTCCTAGAACTGTTGCAGGCTTAGCGGGTTGCAGGTGGTTGGCTGGTGCTGGGGTCCTTAAACAAACAACTGGAGTAACTCTTGTAATCATGTGGAATGAGTCATGCATTAAAGAACAAACAACTTGGCTCTTTGGCAAATGGTTATTTTTAATCCCAGGCCCAATGACCTGCAAAACGCTTTAGTAACACTTGAAAGAACAGAACATTTGTTGCAGACCAAGTCCTGAAATTACTCACAACTCTGCAGTTTTCTAGGCTCTGATTTGTAGTTGAAGTGGATGGCTCCCAAAGGCAGTCTTGAACCTCTGGAGTACCAGTTTCAAGTGGCAGAATCTTGGCTTCTGGACACAGAATCAGCAGAAAGGACCAGGGTTTGCATGACTCACCCCCACATCTAGGTATAACCCCCAAAGTGGCCACAAACCATTGCTAGGTGTTGCAATGGTAGCTGATTCCCCACACTGGTTCAGATGCAGATTCAACTCAGGATAACATCTTTACAGTTTTGCTTTAGCCAACATGATGTAGTTTCTGTATAAACAGGCTTTTGCAAACTCACTCTGTACACTCTGCACAGACAGTACCTTTTTGGCAAATGTAGCTCTGAGCAAACACAGTTCTCTGGCAGAGTAAAATCAGTTCTCTGGCTGAATGGAATCTCTTTGTACAGGCTTGGTTCCCAATCTCCACTTTGGCAGCTTGACTCAGGATTCAACAGTGCCCTCACTTCAGTCTGGCTATAGCAAATAGTCTCTGATGCAGTTCAGGCAAACTAGCAGAATTTGGCTTAAAAAGTAAATCTTCTCCTCTCTCCTCAAGAATTCAGCAACTGCTGCAGCTATTGGAGTTTACACAGACCACTTCTGGGTTATTTGGCTGAAGAAACCCAGATAGGCCTCTGAACTTACTCTCAGAACACACAGTCTGAGCTTCCTCACTCTCTGAAGGCTCCCTCAGAACTGTAGGGGTCAACTGTCCCTCCTTATCTAAAGAAAACACAATTCTGTAATCCGATTGAGAGATGAGGCTGTCAGTCACAGTTCTGGCTTTCTGATTGGCCAATATAGGGCACCAAACACACAGTTCTCCATTTCTCCAAGCAGCCATAGCTGAAAGACCCCTTTAGGACCCTTTGAGTTTCGATTGGCTAAAAGCAAGGGTTGAATCTGTATCTGTATGTACCATAATGTACTTGCCTGCTGTATATACCCCTATGTGTTTTGTAATGTCTACATACCTTGTCTATTGTCTTACGACGTGGAACCTTTGTAAATGAGCTTTTAGCTCAAAGGTGTTATCCGAGATTCCTATAAATAAATAAATAAATAAAGGGCCAAGATGGCTGCCGGAGGACAGATGGATAAACAGACCCACTTTAAAGTTCATTTTTATAAACAATTAGTTCAGTTTTAAGTTTAAACATTTACAGCATTTGAGAGAGCTCCCTATGCACTATTAAGCGACTGCAGAGTGGAGTCTGAAAAAGTGTTCCCTGACCGGTCACAAGCTCCAGATACTCAGACCCAGAACAGACTATGCACTCTATATACAGTACAGGGACTGAGCTTCTTAAAGCTATAGTGCAATGGCACCATCTCACATGTTCGGGCAGGAAAAATGGATATAACATTACTTTACATGGATTTACACTTACATTGCTGGACATTAACCCAGGTTCAAAAAGCTGAACTCAGGGCTGGAACATGACCAGACAGAGGCAATAGACAAGCCTGGAGAGATAACTTAAGGTAAGCACCACCATTTTTTTTAACTCTTTTTTTCCCTCCGGTCATGGTCTGGGGGGGCCCGCTCTCAGGCATCCTGTCTGTTCCTGCCTTGCCTGAAGTCCACCTACCTGTGCCTCCTCTTTCCCTCCTCCTCTACCCACAATTGGCACCCCCGGCTTAATCCCTCCGAGGTGGGGCTGCCCCTCCTCTTTTGGGAGCATTTTGAGACAGACTCAGACATGGGAAAGGACCCAGGTGGAGGAACCTGGAAAGCCAGGCAGGATGGATTCGGCCTAGGGCATGGGGGCAGGTGTCGTCGCCTACCCCTCATACCGGGCTTTTCCTTGTTCTGGTGAACTCCTCCCCCCTCCCTTGGGTGTGCACTTCCCCGATGCAAGGCATGCATGGCAACTCCTGCCTGTGTCAGGGTATGCCCATTACGTGCAATCAAGCATGCTGCAGCACCTCTGGTCTCCATCAGGAGCTGCGGGCATGCCAGGCAGTCCCCAACATCTCCCCGGGGAGGAGAGCAGCCCATCAGGTGTTCAATCCTCACCTGCCCCTGCCGTCCCCTGGTGACCCGAGTTCGCTCCCGAACCAGGTCACCAGCATGGCGTGAGGTGTGGTGTCCAGCGCCTCAACCCTCAGCACCACCGGCCGTGAGCACCACCATTTTGGGAGGGGTTACATGTATATGTGCTGTTCTCCTCCAGCGGCCAGACACCCCTCAGTAGTAGGTTCTGAAAACAGACCATTACAACGACTGTTGCTGTAATGGTCTGTTTTCAGGTGATGCCTTTCTCCGGTGTTCTGCCCCTCCTGGAGCAACTCAGATCTGGAGTTGATTATATATAGAAATCTGGGGGGTGCAGAGGTCATAGCCGCTGCAAAAACACTTATTTTGGGACGGCAAAATACCGCATCAGTATTGTGCCGTTGCTGTGTGGAAGGTCGGCAAATTCACTGTCGACCTCCAGTGGTGCTTCCCATGTATCTGTACCTTGCAAAGTTAAAATTAATAAAAACTTTTATGGAAAAAAGAAAAAAAAACAGCAAGGATGCTGAACAAAACCACAACTGTAATAGTTCCAAGGTAAAGTCAAGATCCAGTGGATGCTTGCTTCTCAGGCTATGGCTTCCTAACAATGAGACTCTGAAACTGTGCACTGCACAGTGCATTCACTCCTCCACTTTTGCATAAAGTCTACAAAAACAACATTTTCTAAATCTTGTTTTATTTAAAGACACACATACAGTAGTCACAATGTTTTGCTGCTAGGGCTTGTTTAGTTTTGCTGTTTTCATCATTTTGCTATCCCTTTCTTGTTTGCAATTACTTATCTCACAGATAAAGACGGGTGCCTGATTTTATTACTCTTTTAAAATCTTTTTATTTCATTTTCTTTATTCACACACTCACTTTGCTGTCACCCAGCATATGCTATGCACAGTGACAGTCCCACAGGGGGACACTGTGCCCCTACTTCCTGAGAGGATGGCCATCCATGGGATGCTGAATCCTGCACCTGCCTCCCAGCTCTGGTCCTGAACCTGGCCCATCGGGGTGGCCACACAAACTAAAATATATTGACCTTACCACATTGGTCTCCTAGTGGGTTGTAGATCCCTGCAAGGAAACCAACTTGGCACTTTATAAAACATTTTCTGTAAGGCTTTGCCCTTGAGTCCTACTTAAAAATGAAATGAAAGGATGTAAGAAGAGCCATAAGGCAGGCAGCCTTTTTTATTTGTATCATAAATAATTGTAAGCAAGAAGAGGATAGCAAAATGATGACACCAGTAAAAACACTCTTCTAAACAAGTTAGCCATAACACCTGCTGAGGTAACCAGGCATGCTCAAATATATATATTTTTTTTCACTTTTTTTTTATTGAAATTCAAGTATATAAAAAAGCACACATCTAATACAACAGAAGACTATACTCCATGTAAGGTATAAAATATCACTTAAAACACAGTATTTAGGGTAAACATATTGGAGAAGCCTTATATACATGTATTGATAATAAAACACAAACCTAGGCAGGATGTAAGTGGAGAGCAGAAGGGTTACAATCAATAGGGTATTATAGGATCAGAAATAGCAACCATGTACGAAATACATGCTAGGGCAGGCTATGGCAAGGCAGTCAATAAACTGCAAAAAGTGATAAATGTGGTAATATGAGCAATGTTCAGTAATGGAGAGGTGAAGATAAGAGAAAAGTGTGCAGTGAAAGAAAGAAGAGAGAAAAAAGCAAAGAAGAAGGGAAGGACAGAGAGAGAAAACAGTGAGGAAGGGAAAAAAGAGGAGAAATCTGTGCACAAAAGTTTCAGAAAACCTAATCTGAGAGCAAAATAAGAAGGAGGGCTAAATATCCTTAAGAATTAGGGTCTAGAAGAACTAGGTTCGATGTACTTGAAGTAATCCTGCCAACATCTGTCATATACAGTGAGTCGGTTATGAGTAACATGAGATAATTGGTCTAGGGAGGCATACTGAGAGAGGCTTTGAAGAACGTCTGAAAGAGAAGGCACCAGAGTTGACTTCCATTTCATAAGAATTAGACGTTTGACCAGAAGAGAAAGTATGTTTAGCCACCTAAAATGTACATGTGAAAGGAGAGAGCTTTTGGGGATAAGGATGCCTAGAAGGAATAGCTTGGGGTCAAAAGGTAGTTTTTGTCTTGTTACTCTGGAGGCAAGTAAATAGACTTTACGCCAGAGCTTATTAATGGGAGCGCAAGATCACAAGACATGAAGTAGATCCCCGTTGGCCAAATTGCAGCACCAGCAATTATTATTATTTAATAGGCCCATTCGTTGAAGCACAGAGGGGGTTCTATACCAAAGATGTAGGATTTTAGTTTGTATTAAATTACTATGGGCATCTTTAAAGGTATTATGTGCAATACGCCAACAATTACTCTATTGTGCATCTGAAATATTGTAGTTAAGAAGAGTACTCCATTTATTTTTGGCCTGTATAGACTGAGCAGGTAGATTATCAATAATGTCTTTGTAAATGGAGCTATTTAATTTACTGATAAATTAGTTCAGTGCGAGATGTATGGGATTAGAAGAGTATGCCTATACAATAAACTAGAGAGAGAGTTATAAGCTGCCCAAATTTGTAAAAACTTCCAGAAGTCCTGTTTAGGAAGTTTATATGTGACCTGCAAGTCTGAGAATGATCTAAGAGTGAGTGAATTCTGGTCCAAGATATCTCCAAGAAAGAAAATGCCTTTGTTCCTCCATGCACGACAGAAAATTGGGTGATCTTCTTGAGTGAGCAGTGGATTGCCCCATAAGGGGGCATAAAACCAGGGTGTTGGATTGGATTTCAGGAATGTGTGGGTTAGTTTCCAATAAAGAACAGAGGATGATATAGTCGGGTGAGATTTTAGTTTAGAGGAAATGAGATTAAAAATGAAGGCAGTGGGAACTCCTCCCAGGCACAATGCAGATTCCATTGCAACCCATAGTGGTGAGTGAGGGGAAGGTTTCTGAAACCATTTAATGGTTTGGGCCATTCGGAAAGCCCAGAGATAGCCTTTGAACCAGGGGAGTCCGAATTCCCCTTTTTTCCAATGTGATTGAAGTTTGTTGCAGTTAGATCTCGGTGGTTTCCCATCCCAGATAAAGTTACCTATTAATTCATCAATTTTAGCAAAAAAGGAGGATGGTAAGACTAAAGGAATATTGGCAAAGAGGTAAAGAATCTTGGGAGAAATGGACATCTTCGTGGCTGCAATTTTCCCCATGAAAGAGAGAGGTTAAGAAGCTTCCATCTGTCCAGAATTGTTTTGATGTTATCAGTGTCAGTGGCTCAGTAGGTAGCACACTCGCCTCTGAGGCCGAGAGATCAGAGGGCTGTGGGTTCAGTTCCCACATCTGGCACTTGGGTTAATATCCCAGTACTGACACTGTAGTGGAGCATGAGAGGGGTGCTGCACTTCTGAGGTGCCGTCTTTCGGATGAGACGTTAAAACCGAGGTCCCATCTTCCTGGATTGGAGGTAGTTCAGGTGGATGTTAAAGATCCCATGGCACTTATCGAAAAGAGTAGGGGAATTTCCCCGGTGTCCTGGCCATATTTCCCTCATTCATTAAAAATACCACCAACCGCTTAATCTGGTTCAAGGTCAGCTGGCATTCATCTGTATCCCCCTTCCCCAGGTCATGCCTGAAAATAGGCAGGATTTGTCTAGTGCACTTACCCGGTCAACAAAAACTAAAAAAAAAATAAATAAATAAAGGGTTTAAGTTAATGTCCCATATCTTCCCTAAGGTACTAGTAATTTTGATTCCTAGACATGTTATACCCTGTGGTGACCAGCGGAATCCAAGAGGTATGTTCATAAAGGCTTTACAGTGGTCGTTAGGGGGCATAGTTTATGATTTGCCATAATTCAAAGCAAGGCCAGAAATTTTAGTAAAATTATTAAGCAAATCAACCAACAGGGGCCCAGCCTCATTCAGGTTTTCAAGTAAGATTAAGAGGTCATCCGCATAGGAGAGAGAAACGTATCTTGAATTGCTCACAGGTATGCCCATAATGCCAGAAGATTGATGTAAACAAGCAGTCAGGGGTTCCATGGCTAAAATAAACAGGGAAGGTGACAGGGGACAGCCTTGTCTAGTTCCCCTTGCTAAATGAAAGTAAGAGGAAAGGGTGTAATTAGTAAGTACTTTAGCAACAGGGGAGTTCTATAGCTTGATTCAGGAGCAAAAGGTATGAGAAAGACCTTAAGGAATCAAAGGCCTTCTCAAAATCAATAGCTATGAATGCAGCTGGTGTCTTGAGGGATTTGGCTTTGTGAATTAAATTAAATAAGGAACATAGGTGATCAGAACCAGATCTATGTTTAATAAAACCAGCTTGCGAACAATGAGTTAGCTTGGGAATCAAGGATTCAAGTCGAGAAGTTAGTAGTTTAGCAAATATCTTCCCATCAGTGTTTAATAAAGAGATGGGCCTGTAACTTGCAGGGTGAGTAGGGTCTTTTTCATTCTTAGGGATTAGGGTTATGATTGCTTTGGTGCAAGATGGGGGAAGCTTGCCAGTATTGGAAGCTTTTTGATAAACATTAAGAAGAAGGGGACATAAGGTGTCGGAAAACATTTTATAGAAATCGACAGGGAATCCGTCACCCCCAGGGGATTTGCTGGATTTCAAGGAAGACAAAACTTTCTGAATTTCCTGAAGCGAGAAGGGTTCATCTAAAGAATTTGTTCCAAGAGTAGAAAGATGAGGAAGATGTAACAATTTAAGGAACTGTTGAATTTGTAAAGTAGATGGAGGATTTGTGTTAGAGTATAGTTTTTGATAAAAGGTTTTCATGATACAGTTTATAGAGGGGTTGTCAGAGTGAATCATACCCTGTTCATCTTTTAGGCTTAGGATGTGTCATTCCATTTGTTGTGCTTTGAGCTGGTAAGAGAGGAGTTTCCCATTTTCATCGCTGTGTTCCCAAAACTTATATTTAAGTTTAAACAAGGCCAGTTCGGTTTTATGAGAAATTAATTTGTTAATTTTAACTCTTAGTTGAAGAATTTCAAGATGAAGTTGAGAATCAGGACAGTGCTTATTAGAAGAAAAGTATAAATTCTCTTTAGCCTTAAGAGATTTTTCCAAGTCAGCCAGCTGTTGTTCCCTTACTCTTTTCCTATGTGCAGCATAACTGATAACTTTCCCTCGAATCGTAGTTTTAAGAGCTTGCCATACAAAGGACATAGAAGATTCGGTTGGGGTATTGTGAAAGAGGAAGTCCTGAATTTGTGCTTTGATCATGGGTAAGAAACTGGGATCTTTGAGAAGGAGATGGTCCAACTGCCAGTAAGAAGATTTAGGTGCTAATGGGCCCCACAGAAGTTGTAATTTGACAGGGAAATGGTACAAGATTATTATGGGAGAGATGGATGAATCAATAGTTTTCTCCATTATAACAGGAGAGGCTAACCAGTAGTCAATTCTACTGTATGTCTTATGTAGAGAGGAGTAAAAAGTAAATTCTCAATCACGGGGGTGAAAGAGGCACCATACATCAGCTAATCCAACATCTTACATTAGTAATGAGAGGGCGTTAATACTTCTAGTGGGGGCCTCTGTAGTGGGGCTACTTCTGTCAATGCTGGCTTCTAAAGCTAAGTTAAGATCCCCTCCAAGAATAACTGGTGTATTATCAGTGTTAAAGGATAGAATCTGTTGAGCTAAATTATGAAAAAACTCTGGAAAATTGGAGTTGGGTACATAGACATTAACAAGCAGAAGAGGACCAGAGTTGATATTCAGTTTGACCATCACCCATCTGCCATCAGTATCAGAAATGGAGTTTATAAGGGACCATTTGAGAATCTTATGAATAAGAATAGCAACTCCTTTTTTTTTTGAGGTATATGATGATTCGTAGATCTGAGCGACCCAATTTTTTTTAAGTCTATGTACATCCTCTGCTAATAATTTTGTTTCTTGAAGGAAAGCAATTTGTGTTTTATGTTTTTTGAGATGTGAAAGAATTTGCTTCCGCTTACAAGGAGAATTAAGTCCCTTCACATTCCATGTAAATAAAAGTATGTCACTCATATTGTTAGTGTTAAAGAAAGGGAATAATCGCTGGAGTGTGAAGGGACAAATAAATGAGGCAGAGGATGATAAGAATACAATAGTGAGAGCTTACATATAAGCAGAGAGTGGCAGGAACATTCAAGCTAAAAAAAGTGAGATGTATGATACAGTATATGAGTAGCACAGATAACTTATTAAAGTTAGAACAGAGATGGGGAAGGAGAAAAGTCATTAACAACAACAACAACAACAATACCAGTAAGCTAAATAACAAAGAAAACGTTTTATGGGTGTGAGGAGATATGAGTCAGCCAACTAACTAAGAGACTCTCTCACCACACTCTGTGGCGTCGATGTAGGGAGGAGACTAGGGAGGGCTGGTTATAAATATCGGCCCAAACCTAAGTCTGATCCCAGTAATATAATAAAGTGAGTATCCCTGATAAGCTAAACTGAAAGGGAATAATACCAAGAAAGGCAGGGGACTGTAATAACCTCAGCTTAATTCTAAGCTAACAGGGCAAGGTATATGGATAAAGCTAAACACCAGAACTTATTTATAAACATTAGTAGTAATAGTACAAGATATACCAACTCAAAATAACAGTAAATTAAAGAACCATATATGAGATGCCAGTGCAGCCTAGACATACAGCAAGGAATTCAGGGAGCCAGGTGGAATGCAAATGAACAAATATAAAAGGAAAAGTAGATCATTACCACATTAGAGTGACTCTGAGTATACTTTGCAGTGCAAACAAAATAAGTATATAATAAATACAATATTGAGGGGGAAAGAAGAAAGGGAGGTCAATTTAAGCCCTTACGCCCTCAGCCAAATGCAAATCGGGATTATGTGGAGAGGTATAGACTTCTGTGATAACTGTAGACTGAAGAGATAGTCATAGTGAAGATCAGCTCTGATTACTCGAAAATTGCCTAAATAGGTGTTATATGAGGTGACTAGGTCTAGAAGACTAGGCCCAGTGAGCCCCAAAACAGGAGGGACCACACAGCAGTGGACTTCTATAATGTCTGTAGGCTTCAAGCAAAACAAGGAGCATAAGGAAGATGTAGATTGACAATCCTTTGCAACAGCACACCAAACATAGCCCATCTCTTTGAGTGCTAATGATAGTTCCATATTGTAAACAGGAAGTAGTAAGAATAATGGAGCGTAGGGAAAGAGATAGATTAAATGTAGTTGCCAATAATATTTAAGAACCTGTCACCAGGAGAGGGAAGGGGTAAATTACCTTGTAATATATAATAATTCACATATGAAAAAACACTGCAACAAAACGTTAATTGATCGCACCACGATGTACAGCCATTGCTTTCTGCACCCGTTAGGAGTGAAAGCAACCAGGTAGCATAGACTGTAGAGTGGGCGGCTAGGCAGAAAAAGTGTACTGGCACTCCCTTTAAGTATCCTGGAAGCAAAACCTACAAAGATATAACAACTGTGACCATATTACTGACCATATAAGCTCATGACGCCTCAGATTTATTAGCAGGATTGTGACTATTGATGTTCTTGCTTTTGGTCTTTGCCCTATGTTTCTTTTTGGGTGGTTCTAAAGATTTGAGTGGGGAACTTGCAACAACTTCTGCCCATGAAGTATCGGCAGAAATACATCCCCGAGGCACAGGGCCCAAATTAGAGGGATGTTCATCTGAAATTTGTTGGGAAAGATCCTCCTGCGAGGAGTGCATGTCATCCTCCAAAAGAGAAAATTTATTGCTCAAGGGAATAGAGGGGTTGATTTGAAGGTGAGAGGCTACAGCTTGGGGTGTTTGGGGTGAAACCTTGCTAGAACAGCATGAAAGTCTTGAAGAATAATGCCCCGACAGAAGCTTCCCTTTCAGCCGTGTTGATTGCCTTGGGGTCAAATCAGTTGCAGCGTTGCTGCTTAGGGCTGCGAGTTCTACAAAACTTTCCCCACGTTCCTGTACCTCGTTGTCCACCCTCCATGTGGATACTAAAGCTGTGTTCGGGTTGCCAATTGCTGCTGAACCTCTCAGGGTAAGATTACAGAGAGAGACCTTCAGATAGTTGGCTAAGGTGTCAGGGGTTTCAAAATCCTTGAAGGAAAAGCTTGAGAAAAGGCGTAGTGTCGTGGGGTAACGTAGAGCAAATTTAATGCTTCTTTGGTGGAGGATTTGTTTTAGTGGATTGTAGGCCTTCCTTTTGATGGTTAAATCTTTTGAAAAGTTTCTGTAGATGGAAATATTAAACTCTTGCCACTGAAGTTTTCCATTTCTCTGGCTTGTTTCAGTATTAATTCTGTGTGGGAATAGTTCAAGAAGCGAGCAATGACAGGCCTTGGTCGCTGGTCTGATGTTGGCCTGGGAACCAGAGTGTGATGAGACTGCTCAATGATTAACGTTAGGTTAGGAGGCAGTTTAAGCATTGCAGGCAGCATATGTAATAAAAGCGTAGTAGTGTTTCCTAATTCTACACCTTCAGGGAAGCCAAAAAATCATAAATTGTTGTGACGATTATGATTTTCAATATCGTCAATTTTGGCTTGTAGGGATTTAATAGTTCGATCTTGATTCTGGACAGTAGCCTGGAGGTCATGAATAGTAGTGGTGTTACAGGCCATTGCTTTCTCATTAAATGCAATTTTCTGGCTAAAAGTTTCAAGAGTGGTCGCTTTCTGTTGGGTGGAGGTTTTTAGATCATTAATCTCAGCCATCAGTTTAGAAAACATTACTTCCACTCTAACAAGTGAGCTTTGCTGTACTTGGAGATCTGCCATAATGCTGTAGGATGAGGCCTAGTATGCTGCAGTACGGTGTAGAATAATTGAATATAAGTAGATGATGGATCAAAAATGACTTACAAACTGTGTCAGGCAGTAAGATTACAGGATGGTCACAGGAGTTGGCACCAAAGAAAGGTCTGGTGAAGGCTGGATGAGGTTAGATTGCAGTCATTCCTGCAGAGATTCTGAACTATGCTGCCATCTTCTGCCTGGTTAGGCCACGCCCCCCCCAGGCATGCTCAAATAAGATACTAAGGATCTTACTAAGGGATAGTGAGGAACCAGGGGGCTGTAAGCCCATTTGCATTCCAGCCTTACATATAATACCTCAAATTACCACTGTTAAGTATGTATATATTCAAACTGGCTTTAAATACTTGTTTACTTTGAGCCAGTATTATATTCAATGGCAAGGAATTCCATAAGTTTACCACCCTTACAATATACGAGTACTTCCTTAAATTTGTTCTAAACCGCTTCCCTTTAATTTGTAAGGGGTGTCCCCTGGTTTCTGTAATATTATCTTTGAATTCAATGTTTAAATCACACATGAGATTAGGGTCCTGTGGAACATTGTAGAGAAACAGAATGTTGCCATGAGCTCTACGAGTTTCTGGGGACATGAGGCGTAAGGCATCTAATCTATTATCATAAGAAAAGTTGTAATATCCTTCAACTATTTTAGTGAATCGATGCTGATCTTGTTCAAGTTTCATTCTTTCTGACATTTTGTAAGGATTACAAACTTGGGATGAATATTCCAGATGTTGTTGTACATATGATTTATAAAGAGGAACGAGGACACTACTAGATGTAGATCTTATGTTTCTCTCGATGGACTATAGTACTCTATTAGCCCTATTTGTGGCCTCACTAACTTGCTGTTCACTACTGAGATCATTCATTTAATGTACACCCGGGTCTATATACAGACTCCTTGAGTGCATTGTGAGGCACCCAAGAAGTTGGTATATCAGCATGCCCAGACACCTTGAAGTGGGATATTCCGCTTATAAAATGGTCCTAAATTGATCTTTGAAGTATAAACAGCCATTTCATTCTGAACTTCCAGGCATGCTCTGAAAACTGAAGTCAGGTAATGCTCACAGACAATCAAACTGCTAGAATTTCATCACCTATTTCATAAGCCCTATTGACGAAACATTGAGATTAATATGTGTGGTTTTAATGATCGCTTGCAGAGCACAAATAGGCCTAGTAGTACTATTTTTTTCAATTTTTTACTTTTAGGAAAACACACTCCTAGTTATTCTCCTGGAAAACAGTGAAAATTATTATAAAAAAGAGTGAAAAAATACCATCTCTAGTTTGGGATTGAGAAAAGTAACAAAAACTGTCAAGATTTCTGCTGATAGCCTAAACGATGGATGTAGGTTGCTCTTTCACAGCCGCTCAGATGTCTGTCTCGCTTGCCTGTAGCTTCTGCCAGGGCTGGGTCATGTGCAAGGTCACTGGTTTTCATTTTTTACCAGGAAAATGGTAACATACTGGAACTTCATAACAGTAAAAATAAAGAATGTCATGGAACTTGACATTTTGGACCAGATCAGTAAATCTGCAGAACCTGAGTTTTTCTTATAATTGCTCCTAGTGCTAATTTCAATTTACTTCATTTAATGCTCTGTATATTAAGCCTTCTTTTATTCTGATTATTTATCAACATTAATAGAATGACAGTAGAATCCCAATAAAATCTAGAAATTAGACTAACAATGATCGGTACAATTCCCGAAATTTTATGTTTTG
Organism: Neoceratodus forsteri; assembly: GCA_016271365.2. NCBI lineage: Eukaryota > Metazoa > Chordata > Ceratodontiformes > Ceratodontidae > Neoceratodus > Neoceratodus forsteri. The sequence continues at coordinate 1,318,649,326 of CM057454.1, forward strand.
AAAACAGAATTTCATTTCTTTAGTCACCGTAAATTAGTGGCATTGGTCATGTGAGCTGTCTTCAGGGAACTTCCAAAGTGGCACTGACTGGGCAGGAAGTCTCAGAAGATCTTGAAACATCAGACACTGATCCAGCAACCAAATAATCACTAACAAAGCACAAATAACAAATAACTGGACCCAGGAATACGAATACGCGGCAGAATATTTGAAATAAGATATTCGCACATCCCTATCAGAAACCAGATTAGAAGCAGCAACACAAAATCTATTTAGTAGTAGTATCACCAGAAGAAGGAGGGAGGTACTGCTGCCTCTGTATAAATCACTGGTAAGACATCACTTCGAATCCTGTGTAAAGTTCTTGAGGCCACATATCCAAAAGGATTTAGACAGAATAGAGGCAGTCCAGAGGAGAGCAACTAAAATGGTGCAGGGTCTGCATCAAAAGCCCTGTGAGAAGAGACTAAAGGACCTCAATATGTACACTCTGGAACAGAGGAGGGAGAGATGAGAAATACAGAAACCTTTAAATATCTCACAAGGGTAAATAAAATACAAGAACTAAATATTTTACAGGAAAAAAAGATGCACAAGGACAAGGAGATGTGCTGTGAAGTTGAAGGGGTAAATTTAGGAGAGATACATGGAAACACTTCACAACAAGCATTTGTCAATGCCGACTGTTGTCTCGCTGGCATTGGCATTGGTAGTGCAGGAGTTAGAGATGCATAATAGGAATGGCAGTCAAGTATGGAACTGATGCGAATCCCACCCCCATCTTGCAGAGACTGACAGGCGCTGGGGTGTGCCTTTGGGGCGTCAGCTATAACGCTCATGCCATTTTACCTAACCCTACCCTTTAGACACTGACAAGTGTCATGGTGAGCTTTGGGGTCTTTGGGCCTTATACTTACCCCATTCCATAAGGAAATACACTGAGACAGGTGCAGTGTAGGAGAATGGGCCTCACTGTAACCTGTAGACAGTGACAAGTGTTGTGGTGTGCTTTGGGGTCTTTGGGCCTTGTACTTACCCCATTCCATAAGAAAATACACTGAGACTGGTGCAGTATAGGAGAATGGGGTGAACTTTAGGGCCGAACACTCCAAGGCACACCTCAATGCCTGTCACTGGCTGCAGGGTGGCAGTGGGGGTGGAATGGCATAAGCATTACAGCCACTGATCCCAAGTCACACCCCTGATGCCTGGCAGTCTCTACAGGGTGGGGTGTTACAGTTGGAAACCCTAACGTTGAAGGCGTTTGTTGGTATTTTCACTCCAGGTTTTCAACAATGGCTTTCTGTGACCCCACCTCATGAAGAGCACATAATCAGTTTGTTAGCTGAAAGGCGGTTTTGTACAGCGGCTATGCCATTTGGTGACACAGGGACGAAAACACATTTTGGGCAGGATGTGGAAAATGACAACTGCATTGTTCATGAGGAGGTGTAAAAAAATGGCAACGTTGAAAATCTGGAGTGAAAATATAAAAAATTAGTAAAGTCATGAGCATGCATAGAAACTGCACAACACACGTCCGTAACCCAATTATTTTAGGGGATTTGTTTAGCCACATTTTCAACATAGGCATTTTGGGACCTCCCCTCATGAACAGTGATGCTGTGATTTTGTTAATGTGTCCCAAAAGTTGATTTACCACAGCGACCATGCCATTGTATGCCACAGGTGCAGAAACACGTTTTGGTCAGGATGTGAAAAATGACAGCTGTACTGTTCATAAGGAGGTGTGAAAAAATGCCAGTGTTGAAAATTTGGCATGAAAATATTGCAAATTTGTGAAGTTGCATGGGTGTGTAGAAACTGAGCAATGCACGCTTGTAACACAGTCATTTTATGGACTTTTGTCACCAAATTTTCAACATAGGCATTTTAGGACCTCTGCTCACGAACAGTATCACTGTCATTTTCTCAAACTGTCCCAAAAACTGATTTCACACAGCGACCACGCTATTCTGCCCCGGATGTGTGAAAACACATTTCGGCCAGGATATGTAAAATGACAGCTGTACTGTTCATAAGGAGGTGTGGAAACATAGAAACATAGAATTTGATGGCAGATAAGGACCGCTTGGCCCACCCAGTCTGCCCATTTCCCTACCTACTGGATAAGCTGCAGATCCTAGTTAACCAGCAGCCTACTTCTTCCTCCCCCCCCCCCCAGAATGGCCTTATGACCGTCCCATGCATGCTTGGATTCCACCACTGTTTTTGACTCCACAACCTCTGGAAAGCCGTTCCATGCATCCACAACCCTCTGTGAAAAAATACTTCCTTAAATTACCTCTGAGCCACCCCTTCTATCTTCAAATTGTGGCCCCTTGTTCTTGCACACCTCTTTTTTTGAAAGATGCTACCCTCTTGGACTTAGTTGATTCCCTTGAGGTACTTGAAAATTTCTATCATGTCCCCCCTCTCCCTCCTTTCCTCAAGGCTATACATATTAAGCTCCTTTAGTCTCTTTTCATATGTCTTCCGGTGCAGACCCTGCCAATGCCAATGTTGAAAATCTGGAGTGAAAATATTACAAATTCACGAAGTTACGCGCGTGCGTGGAAACAGCACATCGCACTCTCGTAAAACAGCCATTTTGGTGATTTTTTTTCACCAAATTTGCAACATAGGCTTTTTGAGAGCCCCCGTCATGAACAGTGGCACTGTCATTTCACTACTCTGTCCTGAAAGGTGATTCTGTGCAGTGACTGCGAAATCACCTTTCGGGACCAAATAACACCGTGACAGTGACTGAATTCATGAGGAGGGGCCCCAAAAACCCCATGTTGAAAATTTGGTGCAAAAAATCCAAAAAAGATCCCCAAGATATGCACCAAAGTTGAAAAAACCCTATTTATGCCAATATACAGCTTACCGGCTTTTCTTCAGTTCACGGTCGGCTTTAAAGAGTGCAGACATGTTCCCAGTCCACCAAAGATCGTCGTGCTGGACTTCAGAGGTAAGTATGGGGTGAGGGGGTGTGGGGAGGCAGGGTGCACAGAGGGTGGAGTGCGGGTTGGGGCAGGGAACTGGACAGACCGCTAGAGACCGTTTTCTTCTTTTACAGGTAAAAAAAAAACATTGCAGGATTTTTTTTTTACAGGGGCATTTGGCATGCTGGAGTGGGCTCCCAGTGTGCCACCTGAGTGTTTGGGGGGGCTAGCCGACCGGGGATTGGGCTCCCCTGTCAGCACATACCTAAGGGGGGCAAGGGCTGAGGGGGATTGGGCACCCCCCCTCGGCACATAACAAATAGGGGGTGCATTATGCTGATGGGGAATGGGCTCCTCCATCGGTACATAAACTGGGTCAGGGCATGCCAACAGGGGGATTGGGCAACCCCGAAGTCGGCATTGTGGCAGGCAGTGTGCCTCCATGTTTAGGCTAATGTTTCACCAGAGAAGGTCCATCGGGAGGTGCAGCTGCATGACGAGCTTGGCTCTCATTGCAGCAGACCTTTCCTTAGATGTATTTGCCACATTATGTATTCCTGGTGTGATGCCTGCATGCTGGCTTATTGGGGAACGAGGGACGCACCTACTGATGCGTGCCCTGCATTCACCCAACAGTGACTACGCCTCCAAATCTGCTACTAATGCAATATGTTGGCTGGCGCGCAAGTGCTAGCCAACATAAAAAGCGTAATGGATTCATCGAATAACCTTCCAGTCAAGGTGGTGGGGGTGAAAACTTTGACAGGGTTCAAGAATGCATGGGATATGCATAAGGGGGTCTTAGTGAAAAGAAATGGGGGGAAGGAAAAAGTGTTGGAGATCAAATAAGGTCTATGGTGAAACTGCAGATAGGGAAAACGGGCAGACTGGGTGGACCAGCAGTCCTTATCTGCCAATAAATTCTGTGTTTTCTATGTTTCAAGCTAGACCCATTTATTGCTGATAAGGGCAAATCGTCATTGTTTAGCCCACCCCACTAACAGAGTGCTTTGTTTACCAACCACTCCCACACTCCCAGTTTAAGGAGACTACTTTTCCCAGTGCAAGAATTTGAAATACACTTATTTATTTATAGAAACATAGAATTTGTCAGCAGAAAAGGACTTATTGGCCCACCCATTCTGCCCAGATGTTCCCTGCCTAATCTGTCCCTGCAGGCCCTAACTGGTCTCTGGAAACCCCCCCCCCGCTTATTTGGCACTTGCTGGTGTCTCAGTACCAAGCCTTATGGTACCCCACTGGTCACACTACCATCAGTAGAGCGAGTGCTTTTAACCACCTATCTCTGTCACCTAAAGCTGGGTTTGTTGACTAGCTGCCAGAGAGTGGCTCCTGATAGGAGTTAAAGATGGCCCTATGCTGGGGTGCATAGGGAGGGGTAGCTGGGGGGTATAGGGAGCGGTATCACCAGCTGAAAAAGGGAGGTGGTGTTGCCTTGTATAGATTGCTGGTAAGACCCCACCTAGAGTACTGTGTCCAGTTCTAGAGATCCCATGGTTGATTTTCAAAGCCCCCCTTAGATCGGCACACCATGTGCCAAACTCTAGCCTGCGGCAAACTCGGGTGTACCAGGTACCCTGCACCAGATTTTTGAGGAATCAGGGTCCTGGTGCCAAAGTCCCTGCGTTTGCTGCAAGCCATCCTGTGCAGCGAACAAACAGCAGATGGGAGGGAAATGCTGCAAGCTGTGGGACATATGGGCAACAGTGGGGGCCATGGCAGGGATCTGACGGACATGTAGTCTGAAGTCTGGCAGGGTCCGTGGAGGGCAGGATGTGGTGCGTTGGGGGTGGGCATCAGGGCAGATATATATGGGGGTGGACCAAAGGTGGTCCAACATTAAGTAAGGAATACTGGTTGCCCCAGATGAGTACGTTTGGCTCACGGGGGAAGAATACAAGAGCCAAAGCACCCAGCTGGTTCAATTCTGGGGTTGCCCAGGTAGTAAGGGAAAAGAAGTTGGCCTATAGAAAATTCAGGAAGACCAAGAGAGAGGTGGATAGGGAAAATTACCTAAGGTTGGCTAGTGAGGCAAGTAAGAAAGTCAGGTGAGCAAAGGCACAGAAGAAGCTGCAGATAGCTGAAGGAATTAAGAAGGGGGAGAAGCTTTCTTTCCCTATTTAAGTGAGAAATGAGACAAGAAGGAAGGCATAGTTGGGTTCAAGAAGGGGGAGGAGTGGGTGTAGGATAATGGTGGAAAAACAGAGATACTAAATGAATACTTCTGTTCTGTCTTCACCTGGGAGAAGGATGGACCAGTGCTTTCAGCAAGAAAAAGAGGGGGGGGGGTGAATACAGATGTAGTGATAGAGGAAGATAGAGTGAGGGAGGGGCTGCTGGCATTGAAGGTGGACAAATCACCAGGCCCGGACAGAGTACATTCAAGAGTACTAAAGGAACTGGCTGAGGAGATGGCAGGGCCACTGGCAGACCTATTTAATAGTTCGCTAGAGTCAGGCGTGGTACCGCAGGACTGGAGAGCAGCATATGTAGTGCCCCTACACAAAAGCAGTCCCAAGGATGACCCAGGGAATAAGAGACCAGTCAGTCTGACCTCCATTGCGGGCAAGCTCATGGAGACCATAATAAAGGAACGGTTGGTGGAATATCTAGAGGAGCATGGTCTCCAGGATGCGAGGCAGCATGGGGTATGGTGGGGGGGGGTAGATCTTGTCAAACGAATCTGACTGATTTCTTTAACTCTGTCACTAAGACGGTAGACGGGGCCAAGCAGTAGACATCCTCTATCTTGATTTCAGCAAGGCCTTTGACTCTGTGCTTCATAAAAGGTTGATCAGGAAGTTGGTGGATCTTGGAGTTGGGGAAAAGATGGCCAGATGGGTGGAAAACTGGCTGAGGGACAGAACCCAGAGGGTGGTTGTGGGGGGAAGAATTATCTGGCACCAGAGAGGTAACCAGTGGGGTCCCACAGGGCTCGGTGCTGGGGCCAGTGTAGTTCAGTGTCTTCGTCAATGACATTGGGGACGGCATTAAGGGCAAAATGTGATTATTCACAGATGACAACAAGCTCTGCAGGAGAGTGGACAAGAACTGAAGGGATACAGGACCTACAGGAAGATCTGGAAAAGCTGGGGAGGTGGTCCAGGATCTGGCAGCTTGGCTTCAATGCCAACAAATGCAAAGTTATGCATATTGGAGCCAAGAATCCCAGGACAGAGTATTACCTGGGTGGAGTCCGAGTATCTGCATCAGAGGAGGAGAAGGACCTGGGAGTGATGATCACTGGTGACCTGAAGCACTCCACACAGTGCAAGAAAGCAGCAGCAAAGGCAAACAAGGTGCTGGGATGCATATCTAGGGGGATCAGTCGTAGAAAAGAGGAAGTTATACTGCCCTTGTACAGGTCCCTGGTAAGGCCTCATCTAGAGTATGGGGTTCAGTACTGGTGCCGACACCTCAAAAAGGACATTAACCTGCTGGAGAAGGTCCAGAGGAGGGCTACAAAGATGATTGTGAGTCAGCAGGTTAAGGCATATGAGGAGAGGCTGAGGGCACTGAACATGTATTTCCTGGAAGACGGAAGAGAGAGAGAGGGGACATAATTGGGACCTTCAAGTACTTGAAACGGATAAATGAGGTGTTTTTTTTGTTTTTTTTTTAAACCAGGTATAGCACACTAAGCTGAAAGCTTTTTTACAGGAGCGACCTGGGTGCACAAGGAGGTTAAGTGACTTGCTCAGAGTCACACAGTATGCAAGTGGAAGCTGTGGGATTCAAACCCAGGTCTGGTCTGCTGGATGTCACCAGATTTGCAGCTCAGAGCCTTAGACCACTGTGCTATACTGCCTCCAGAGGTGGATAAGGATAGTCCTTTTAAGCTGAGTGGCAACCATAACACAAGGGGGCACAGTCTTAAGCTGGAGGATGGGAGGTTTAAGAGGGAGATGAGGAAGCATTTCTTCACAGAGAGGGTGGTGGGCACTTGGAGTGCACTGCCGGAAGAGAAAATCTCATTGAAGACAGTGGGCAGCTTTAAGAGAGGCTGGAATAGGCAGAGTGGGAAGGTAAGGATCATGGGTGGGGAGTATGGGAGGTGTGGGGAGGGAGGGCAGGGACAGTAGCTCAAGCTGTGTACCCTGCAATACGAGCAAACTAGATAGACCAAATGGCCTTCTTCTGCTGACTTCTTCATATGTGCATATGTTCGTATGGGGGATGGTGATGGACCCCAGACAAGGGCAGGGCACGGCTTCTTCAGTGCCACTGACTGGGCCAGGTTTATTTATTTATTTATTTTGCTTTTGGTGACCGGGTAAGTGCACTAGGCAAACAATGCCTATTTTCAGGCACGACCCAGGAGAGAACGGTTTACAGACAAACAATAAACATGTGACGCAGCACATGACTGCAGTACAAATTCACATGAAAACAGTGTGTAAGAAGTACAGTGACATAATAAAAACTGAAATTTAAGATACAGTAAATACAGGGAAAAAGCATGATTGGCAGCAAAAAATTAAACATGGGAGGATAATAAGCTTCAGGACAGTAAGTGCCATAAAAGTAGAGGAGAGAGAGGAGAAAGAAATGAAGAAAGAGCCAAGCAGACAAGGTCTTAAGGGAGGGAAGGTAGAGAGGAGGACAGGAAGGAGATGGGAGAGGATAAGAATGAGTGAGGATTCAAGGTGGGTTAAAACAAGTGCAGGGATGTAAGGTGTGAAGGTGTTCCGATGTAGTTTCTTAAAGACCGCATGGGTGTTTGTTGTCGGATAGAGAGGAATAGAGTTCCAGTATTTAGGAGCAGGTATAGGCAAATGCACGAGTGCCGTATTAGTTCTACACCTTGGGATTCGCAAATGGGTTTTATCATTTGATCGTAATACATGTGTAGAAGGTTGTAGTTCAGTATAGAAGAAAGGGACGGGGAGACCTGTTCTGGTGGCAGAGTCAATTAGTGATCCAAGGTCTGAAGGCGATATGCAGAGGGCTAAGCCAATTAAGGTCCTATAGAGGTGGCAGTGGTGCTTGAAGCGTGGAGCGGCAGCATAGCGACAGATGCTATTATCGTGGTGTCCCATTTATGAAGTGAAGATTTGGATGCAGATAGGAAGATTGAAGAGCCATATGCTAGGGCTGGTGGCAGAAACCTTGAGCCCACGGCTAGTTTGGCTAGTAAGGGCATAGCTGGTGCGATAGGCACTTCCCAATTTAGCATTTACCGACTTACAAATAGTGGAATATGAAGGTCAAGGTCAAGAGATTCATCCAAGGTGACACCAAGGTATTTGAAGGATTTGGTGGAGGGTAGAAGAGAGCTATCTGCACAGAAGATGATAAGTGGATTCAGATTTGCTTTCAGTCTGGACTGAGAGCCAAACAACATTGAGTAGGATTTGCTAGAGTTGAGGGCGAGTTTATTAGCAGTGAGCCAGGTCTGGATACTCGCAAAATCCGAAGCGAGGGGATGGTGAAGGGAGGTTGAAGTTTTTGCACTGTGGTAAATAACCAGATCATCCGCATAGAGCAGAGATGAGCAATTCGGTGCAATTGCGGATATGTCATCAATGAAGATTGTAAAAAGTAGAGGACAAAGAATAGACCCTAGGGAACTCCTACATGGATCGGTGCTAGATCCGAGGTTGCTGAGTTAAAGACCACAGCCTGTTGCCTGTCAGTCAGGTAGCTTTCAAACCAGGCTATGGTATCTGGGAGAAACCAAAGACTGAAGTTTTGAAGAAGGAGGAGGTGGTTCACCAGATCAAAAGCCTTGGTTAGGTCGATAAAAATTGCTCCAGTCAGGAGGCCTAAGTCCATGGAAGAGTAGATGTCATTGGTCAGCTTTAGCAGGGGCAGAGGTGGTACTGTGACCTTTACGGAAACCATGTTGGGAGTTAGAAAGGAGTTTATATTTTGGAGGTATTCAATAGTTTGCATAGCAACAAGTTTTTCTAGGATCTTGCATAAGACAGAAGTATAGCGATGGGACGATAGTTATTGATCTCTTTTGATCTCCTTTTTTGGAATAGGAGTGATTTTGCAGTCTTCCATATAGTTGGGACTATACCACGGCATAGGGACATATTAAAGATTTTAGTTAGTGGAGAGGCTATAAAGGGGCCGCTGCTTTCAAGAGCCTAGGTTCAAGACCATCAGATCCAGTGCTAGTGTTTTCCTGGATGGAAAGTAGTTTTCAACTTCTTTTTTGAATAATCCGGAACCTAAAGAGGGGTTCAGGGTGGTGGTTTGGTGTTGCAGGGGGGTATAGTAGCACTATCATTTTGGAAAGAGGACAGATAGCTTGATAAATCTGAGAAATAGTGATTGAAGGTATTGGCTAAGGTTAACGGTTTGTTGCAATGTATACCGTTAAGTAACATTGTGTTTGTATGGGATTTTTGATTAGAGCCTAGGAGAGTTTTAATGGTAGTCCAGAATTTCTTAGGGTCACCAGAGGCATGGTTGGGGGGGCGGTGCCCGGCATGAGGGAGGACTTGGAAGGCAACAACCACCATGGCTCCACGGGTGCCAGGAGAGGTGTCTTGGTGCAAGATGGCTATGGAATGCTGCTGACACTGGCCACAGTAGGGGGACACAGACCACCTCCCACCAAGTCATGGCTCTTTGAATAATGCATGGGCCATTAGACCAGGTCCTGGCTGGTCTAACTCTGGTAGCCTGTGATCCCATTGGGGGGGGGTGTTTACAGGATCCCAGTTAAAGGGGTGCTGCAGTGCTGCCCTTGTGCAAGCCCCTGTCCACTTTGGTGTACTGGCACTTCTGTCACAAGGACAGCGCAAGCACGGATGGCACAGGTAGCCCCCCAGTTGGTGTGGGTGGTGTCCGAAAATTGTTCACAGTGTGGTGCAAGATGCTCCTTGCACCATTCCTTGCTGGCACAAGCACTGTTCACCATCCCCAATCATTTGAAATTGGGCCCCTCATCTCTGGAAGGACAGACAGAGTGGAGGTGGCCCAGAGGAGGGCAACTAAAATGGCACAGAGTTTGCATCAAAAACCCTCTGAGAAAAGACTAAAGGACCTCAATATGTGCACCCTGGAATAGAGGAGGGAGAGGGGCATATGTTAGAGACCTGTAAACACCTCACAGAGGTAAATAAGGTACAGGAGAGGGGTATTTCTTCAGAAGAAAAGGTGTTCAAGAATAAGGAGACATGGATACACTAAAGTTCCAAGCACACACCAAGTCTATAAGAAGGACACCACAACAGAAATAAAGTGCAAACTTACATTTTATTACGTTAAAAGCACCACCCCTGACATGTTTCAGAGCAAAAAAACTCCTTTTTGAGCCTCTGAAAAAAGATTTTTTTCGCTCCGAAACATGTCAGGCATGGTGCTTTTATCGCAATAAAATGTAAGTCTGCACTTTATTTCTGTTGTGGAGTCCTTCTTATAGGCTTGGTGTGTGCTTGGAACTTTAGTGTATCTATTTGTTCGTAGTTCGTTTAGCACCACCTTGTCCATGTGTGCACTCTTTTCCATTTAATAATGAGGCATGCTATGAAGCAGTTCTGTGTTATAATAGTGATCGACGAATGACAATTACTATTTTGGCGACTGCATATCTTGAAAACCGAATTATGATATGCACTTGTAAGTGGCCTGACATCCAGCATTACAAGTGTTTTAGAGGTGGGGCTGTACCGCTAATCACTGCTTCTTTACATTTGCAACCTTAGGGGCTGCATGTCAGGGGAGGGCACAGTCCAGATCCAACAAAAAAAAAGTCCTGCAGCCGCAGGCACCAGCAAAACAACCCCCCCGACACCAGCCCTGAACCTAGGACCCGCTATGCCAGGGCCAGCCTCCCTCCCAACCACACCACATGGCTGGCTTGGCGGCAGGGGGTCCAGTACATCTCCTTAACTGACTTCCCTATCCCTCCCCTTCCCTTCACTAACCTTCCTTTCCGGTCGTCAACTCCTTTCTTCACTGTCTCAGTAGGTCACTATCCTTGTGGTCACCTTGTGATAAAAGTGCTGAATATGAGTTGCCGTTTTTGTGGTCGCCCATATTCTGGTGCTATTATCACAGGATACCCTATGAAGCTGGAGGGTAGATTCCGGAGAGATGTAAGGAAGTACTTCTTCACAGAAAGAGTGATGGATTCCTGGAACAGCCTTCCAGCAGAGGTGGTGGGACAAAAACAAAGGTGTGGTTCAAGAATGCAAGGGATAGGCACAAGGGAATCATAGCAGAATGAGAGGGGGAGGGAGAAAGAGCTGTAGATCAGGCAGGATCTGCGGTAATAGTGTAGGTAGGGAGAAACAGACAGACTGGAAGGGGCAAGTGGTCCTTATCTGCCATCAAATACTATACAAAAATTCTATGACCTTGCTCCTTGCCGAAGCTGCAGCTGGAAGGCTATAGTATATATCTGGCAGACTGAGGTCACCAACTAGCAGCACCCCCCTTTATTAGCTATCCTGATAATGTCCTTCCCAAGAGACTTATCCAACTCCTCTCCCTGTGCTGGAGATCTGTATACTGACAGTGTACAGATAGCGGCCCCAGTGCCTGTCTGTAGGATGACTTACATCACTTCCTGTCTTTCCCTTCTCTCCAGGTGCCATTGCACTTTCATAGCCATGTTTCCCTCCCTGACACATATAATATCACCCCTCCTCCCGTCCCTGCCTCTCTGAACAGAGAGCATTCTGGTATGGCTACATCCCATTCTTGGCTGTCAGTGCATCATAACTCCGTTATGGCCACAAAATCCAAGCTAGTCTCCTCCATGGTGGCCTTCAGAGTTGGAATTTTATTTTCCAGACTCCTTGCATTGGCACACATGGTTCTCCATACCTTTCTCCCCCCGCCTGCTCTCTGCTTTCTTCCCCTCCTGCTTGTGCTGTTTCCTGAAGCTCTCCCTGACGCCCTCTTATCTTGTTACCCTCTCTGTTACCTGTCTCCTCTATTCCTCTCTCCTTGCTATTCTGATGTTGTCCCCACCCCTGTCTTCCTGCACCTCTGCATTGGTGGAGCCTCCTCCCCTTGTGCCCTCCCTCCTTGTTTTTTCATCAGCTGGTAGGGGGCAATCTTTTCTTTTTTTGGTATTACAGCCCACCCACTAATTCAAATACTGATCAAAGTAGCATATAAACCTTCCTCTAAGGACTGTGTTCCCCCTCTTAACATGATGCAGGCCATCTCCCCTATGAAGGTCCATATCTTCCCAGGCTGGTCCCCCAGTCCCTTATGTGGCTGAAATCCTCCTCCATACACCATGCCTTCAACCAATTGTTAAAAACCATTGTGCAGAGAGCACTTTCCTCTCCTCTGCTGTACAAAGGTAACACCTCAGCAAACACCCTTGGCAGGCTACTTGCTTCAGTCTCCCCCTCCAGCTCCCTGAAATTACCCTGCACTACCAGCATTCAGTATCAAAAAGCTCCCAGATGTTTTGTTTATCTCTGTAAGATTACAATCCAAGACTTCTTGCTTCATATCATACTGTTGCCTGGTACTGGCACCAAGAAAAATCAACAGAAGAGAAAGAGCAGTTTGGCCAAGAGGTTGTGTATGCTTATTCTTGCCAGTTTTCTTCAACTTGTGTTTGCTGCTCCATCATAAATGTCTTCAACACTTTCTATGCATGTAGGAAGATTCAATAGAGCTGTCATGCCACATTTAATTTTATGTTTTTTTACGAGGAGGGACACACTAAGCTGTAAGTTTGTTTACCGGTGCAACCTGGGAGCACAAGGAAGGTAAGGGACTTGCTCAGGCTAACACAGTGTGCAAGTGGGGGCTGTGGGACTCAAACGCAGGTCTCCAGATCTGCAGCTCAGAGCCTTAAACCACTGCGCTATACTGCATCCATATCACATGTGTAATCAAATGCTGTTAGACCTGTTTGTAAATTGTGTCACAAACATCTCTGCCACTTCTTTAATGAATATTTCATCCTACTGATGCTGCTGTGATAACTTAAATGAACGAGTAGGGTCACTACCAACTCCTCCACCATCATCGCTGTCATTCTTGTCCATCAGTGCTACCCCAACTACTGGCACACACCACTTTCAATTTTTTGGGTTGCTACAGACAAATGCTGATATCAGCTTGTGTGGCATTCAGGTAGACACACCATGGGTATTGCTGTGCTGAGGATTGCTAATTCATATGGACAAATAAAAGGCAAGTAGAAGAAGGCCTGAAAGTCTGTTGAGTCTGCTAGATGCAGAGCTCATATGTGTATGTTACATGTTGCTCCGACCCCTCCCCTGTCACTGTAACCTTTCCCTTGATTCTAGTCAGCAAGTCCTCATTTTACCATCCTAGAAACATCACCAGGATTAAGCACCTGTTCCATCTGGCGACCTTCTAATGCTGATCCATGCCTTTGTGACCTCTTGCCTTGGCTACTGCAGCTCCCTGTACCTAGGGCTACCAGGGGTTGATATCTGCCATTTGCAGCTAGTGCAGAACACTGCAGCGCGGTTGTTGATGGGGTCTCCTCGTTTTAGTCACATCACACCGGTGCTGCGTGAACTGCTGATCCAGTGGCTGATCACCTTCAAGGTCAGGCTTCTGACCTTTACGGCCCTGCATGGACTGGGCCCGGACTATCTGCAAGAGCTCCTGCTCCCTTACTGCCCCGGATGACCCCTCTACTCAGCTAATGAGGGGTTGTTAGAGATTCCCAGGGTACATCTTAAAACATCAGGGGTCCATGCTTTTATGTATGCAGCCCAGACCCTGTGGAATTCTCTACCTCATCGGATACGTTAGTGCATGACTGAGGAGAGTTTTATGAAGGCACTGAAGAACCATTTGTGGCACATGGCCTACTCAGACTGATTTATTTTTAAGATATTTATTTATTTGCTCACTGGCTATATGGAAATTTGTATGTTTTATTGTTTTTTATACGATTTAGTGTTGTACAGCGCCTTGGTTTTGGAAAGGTGCTTTAAAAATAAAGTTTAATTTATTATTTTTATTATTTTATTATCCCATCCTCTTGTAAACCCCTCAACTGTACTGTGGTTTACTACCCCCCCACCCCGGTAGTACATTCTATCTTGCCACCACCTTTTTAGTGAAAAGGTGCCTTCTGAATCTCCTTCCTGTACTCCCCCGTTAATTTGTAGTTGTGCCTACAGGTGTTTCTGTTCTCACTTTTGCAGAGACAGATCCCCATGTCAACCTTTTAATGCCTTTAAGGTATTTGTAGTTAACAATCATGTAGTCATGTTCCCTCTTTCACATCTCTCGTCCACAGAGCACATGTTCAGGTTTACCAGCCTCCATTTATATGGGGTATCCCGTTTCCCCTGAACCCTCTTGGTAGCCCGCCTCTGTACAGCCTCCATCTGATTTTGGTGGCGCCCCAGAACTGCACACAGTACTCCACGTACCTGCACACGGCCGGAATCTCTTCTCTCCTGCTGCTGAAGAAGCCCTTTGATTTGCAACCTAGAGTCCTGTTTGCTCTCCCCACTGCCTTTCAGAACTGAAATCTTTACTGGCCTGTTCATATGGTCAAAAAAGAGGAACAAGCTTTTTAGAACACACCACTGAACTCATAACAGATATCCCCAAAGGTGACAATAATACAATTCCATAGCCTGAACCACAGAAGTCTCTTCAATGAGTCTCTCCACCAGGTAAAAGGCAGAATTCCCCCAGTGGAAAAATCTTTAATTAACCCTTGCAGGGCCGTGGACTGATATCAGTTCAAAATCCCTATACGTTCTAATTCTGTTGGCAGCTTAGGGGTTAAGCAATGCTGAGAAACAGTGTGCTTCTGTTTGTTTTGGCAGAAGAGCTCAGTATGTTTGAGGGGAGCAAAACAATCATAGAAACATAGACTTTGATGGCAGATAAGGACCGCTTGGCCCACCTACTCTGCCCATTTCCCTACCTAGAGGATAGGCTGCAGATCCTATTTAACCAACAGCCTATTTCTTCCTAACCCCCTACAAAAATTGCCTTATGTCTGTCCCATGCATTCTTGAATTCTCCCACAGTTTTAGACCCCACAACCTCCTCAGGAAGGCTGTTCCATGCATCCACCAGCCTCTCTGTGAAAAAATACTTCCTCACATTGCCCCTGAGCCGTTCCCCCTCTGTCTTCAAATTGTGTCCCTTTGTTCTTGCACATCTCTTTTTCTGAAAGATACTACCCTCTTGGACTTTGTTGATTCCACTGATGAACTTAAATGTTTCTATCATGTCCCCCCTCTCCCTCCTTTCCTCAAGGGTATACATATTAAGCTCCTTTAGTCTCTCCACATATGGCTTCTCTTGCAGACCCTGCACTATTTTAGTTGCCCTCCTCTGAACTGCCTCCATCCTGTCTATGTCCTTGCGGAGATGGGGTCTCCAGAACTGGACGCAGTACTCCAGATGAGGTCTCACCAACTGTCTGTACAGGGGATAACAACTTCTTGTGTTCTGTTGGTGATGCCTCTCCCTATACATCCCAGTATCCTTGCAGCCCTCCCTACTGCCTTCTCACATTGCTTGCCAACCTTAAGGTCATCTGATATGATTACCCCCAGGTCCCTTTCCATTTTTGTTGTAGTTACTACCTACCCTCCATTGTGTAATTTTCCCCTTGGTTTTTGTTTCCCAAGTGCATTATTTTGCACTTCTTTGCATTGAATCCAAGCTGCCATACTTCTGACCATTCCTCCAACCTTGCCAAGTCCCTTCTCATCCTTTCCACACCTCCTTGTGTATCAACCCTGTTGCAGATCTTTGTGTCATCTGCAAAAAGGCATACTTTTCCTTCCAGTCCCTCTGCAGTGTCACTTATAAAGACATTAAAAAGGACTAGACCCAGTACTGAACCCTGAGGTACCCCACTAGTAACCTCTCTTTCTTCAGAGTGGACTCCATTTACAATTACCTTCTGTGTCCTGTTGTGCAGCCAATGTTTTACAGGCTACCACCCTGGGACCCCACTCCCAGGCTGGTTAATTTGACTATTAATCTTTTGTGTGGGACTGTGTCAAATGCCTTGCTAAAGTCTAGGTGGGCCATGTCCACAGCCCCTCCCTGGTCTACTACTTTGGTCACCCAGTCAAAGAAATCAATTAGATTCGTCTGACATGACCTTCCCGCTGTGAATCCATGCTGCCTTGGGTCCTGTACCCCACTGGCTTCTAGGTACTCAAAATATTTTTCCTTCAGAAGTGATTACATCACTTTCCCTAACACAGAGGTCAAACTGACAGGTCTGTAGTTTCCTGCCTCTGTCTTGGTCCCACTTTTGTGAAGGGGAATCACATCTGCCTTCCTCCAGTCCTCAGGTACCACACCATCCTCCCATGATTTGTTAAAAATGGTAGTCAGTGGTGTCACTAGTTCTCTGCTTAATTCTTTTAGAATTCTGGTGTGAATTCCATCTGGCCCCATTGCTTTGTCCACCTTTAGTTTTAGGAGTTCTTTCAGAACCCTTTCTTCTGTGAAAGGACTGGGATCAACCCCCCTATCCAGAGTGCTTCTGTTAATTGGATTAGGCACCTCCCCCACCTCCTCTTTTGTGAATACTGAACAGAAGTATTCATTCAGTATCCCTGCTCTTTCACTGTCCCTCTCTGCCCACCCACCATCCATTCCATTAAGCCTCACTATCCTGCCCTTTGTCTTTCTAAGCTCTCTGATTTACGTATTAAAGGTTTTATCCCCCTTCTTAACTTAAGTGGCTATCTTTTCCTCAGTTTGGGCTTTTGCTATTCTGACTACCCTCCCTGCTTCCTTCTGCCTTAACTGGTACTGTTCTCTGTCCTCCTCCTTCTGTGTTTCCTTATACTTCCTAAATGCTATCTTTTTCTCCCTAACCTTCACCGCCACCTCTTTTGAGAACCATAGTGGCTTTTTCTTTCATTTTGATTTGCGTCTTTGCTTCACACAAAGGCTTGTTGCCTCTGTGATGGCAGTTTTTATATTTCCCCATCGTTGCTCCACCCCTCCTTCTAGCCTGTTTGCTAGTGCTTTTCTAAGGCACTCTCCCATTTTACCTAAGTCAGCCCTCCTGAAGTCCAGAACCCTCACTTTTGTATGGCTTGACTCTGCAGCTGAGTTTATCGTGAACCACACTGTTTGATGGTCACTTGTTCCCAAATGGCTACCCACTTCTAGATCTGAGATCCTCTCACTGTCCCCATTTGAGAGTACGAGGTCTAAGACTGTTCCCTCACGAGCATGGTGTAGGCAGGCATACTCTAAGCACTCCATGGTGTGCAATGTTTTTTAAGGGGGGTAGCAAATAGGCTCTGAACTGCTTCCTTTTTCCATGAAAACTAACAAAGAAAATACTGAACCTTTCTGTAATTTTATTCATAGGAGTCAAAACTAGAAGGACTGGTCACTCATACTCTCTTTGCATCCCAAGGACGATACAACTTTATAGGCTCTGGGCATTTGTATTTACCCATGCATGGCAAAACCACTGTCATGAGATGTAAAAGTTGTATTTATTGTGCCAAATGAGGCAACAAACATGGTCCTGGTATATATTAGTATATTGCCTGGCTACAGCCTAGGGGGGTAGCTCACCCTAACAAGGAGGGGTGGGGTAGCAGTGAGTCCACTTGGTGTGCAGATCTGAAATCCCTGGCTACACCCCTGCTCACGAGTAGGTTCTAAAACTAGCTGTCTGAGGCATGCTACCTGAAGGGCATCAAGAATGGCCCTGCTTTTGGATGTGGCTGCAGCAAAGGTGCTCCAGTTGACATCCGGCATTTTAAGGTCCCCCATCAACAGTATCTCCCCTTTCTCTGTCATCTTAAGTATGCCTTCTATCATACCTTTGTCCATTCCCTCCCCCTGACATGGGGGTCTGTATACAACCCCTGTGAGGATTGTGGTGCCGTTTCCAGTCTCTAAGATGACGCACAGTGCCTTCTCCCCTCCCTGTTTACTCTTTTGTTCAGCTGCTTTTATCCCTTCCCTTACATAGAGAGCTACTCCGCCCCCTCTTCTCCCCTCCCTGTCTCTCCTGTAGGTTGTGTACCCTGGTATGTTAACATCCCAGTCATGGTTCTCTGTGTACCATGTTTCTGTGACTGCTACAATATCCAGGCATCCCTCTTCCATCAAGGCCACCAGTTCAGGGAGCTTGTTGCCCAGACTATAGGTATTGGTACTCATTACCCTCCATTTCTTGATGGCCTTACCCCTTTTTGCCCCATCCCTGTCCTTACTGCATTTGTCACTTTCTCCAATAGAAATATCTAGCGATATAAGTGTAAAGTGCTTCCATGTTTGCTAGTGTGAGAGGGAACCCCCCCTTTTTTTCATTTTGGTAGGAGGCCTGTGATTCTGGGTATATTCAGGTTTATGTATGTCTGTATGTCTGTAATATAATTGTGTCTGTGTAGGTTCATTGGGCTGGTCACCCACTTTGGTTGTACCCGTTCTATGTTGCATTTTGTTTGTTCCATGTTCCCTTCTTTAAGCTCCAGAATCACTGGCTTTCCTACATAAAGCACTTAAGGGACAAGTTTGTGATTTTTAACAAGAAGCAGGTATGTCCCTAAAGTGTTTAGCTGATAGTTGATATTACTGCTTCCCTCGAATACCAGAATTGTAAAGCAACCATACTGTAATTACTGCTGTAAGCCCATAGCCATGTGTCCTGCATAAAGAAGCAGCTTTCGTGGCATTTGTACAGTAAAGCCAATAATGTACTGTTTGTGGTTTTACCAGGTATAACCAAAATTAGTAGCCAACAGCAAAGGAAAACATGCTACAATAAGAGGTAACGTAGGAGGTAGCGTAGGAGTTGCCCTCATTTGTTTAGAAGGGGTACACATGCTAAGTAGCATAAGCAGCTGGTTTAAGACTTGGTCCTGCAGGTATTTTTTTAATCTTCATGCCAAACTACAGAAAACAGAAGGGGAAGGGACTCCAGAAGGCCACCGCCTGGAGAACCTGTTTTGTGTCCTCCACAGTGGTGCAGCTTTTCGGGCTCAGGTAATTCTTCAGCTACTCGAACGTCTGCACTATCGTGCTGGTTTCTGAGCTCCAGTTCTTGCAAGATGCTTTTTCCTCGCATTTCAAAACAGCGAAAGCTTAAGTCATAATGCTGCTTTTGCTTACTTACTGTCTTTGCTCCAGTTTTTGCACGTCCTCTTTTGGCACTGTTAAGGGAACAGTTCTTGAAGCTGATAACTGCATTGTAGCGGTCCTGGATGTTCCTTTCTTTTCAGCTGCAGGCATCATTATAGAGCCAGCCGGCCACAGTCTCTGTACCTTTATACTGCAGCTGAGAGGGGAGGTGCCTCCTGAGGACAGAGCTTGACTGAAGTCTGGATACAGACGATTAAAATCAATTTTATTGCTATGTACACAATTATTTATGTTACATAAAAACATTTTATTGTTCAGATGAAAAGAAATAGAACTGTTAAAAGAAATTGTTTTGAAATGTACAATAAGGGGTGGAGTTAAGTAATCACATGACCCCAGCTGTGTATATAGGCACTTCAGGTACCTTGAGAAGTCAGATGGTAGGAGGGTGTGAAGCTAATAACACCTTGCCTAGCTAGCTATTTCTAGCTATGTCTGCTATTTGACTCAGTTTATTTTATGCTTCTCTTTCATTTTGCCGCACTTCAGTCTGCTTGTATTATTGTTCTGTTGTGAAGAATACATTTTTATTTGCTTGAGCACTGCCATTATTGTCTCCTTGGTCCATCCTTCACCCACAGCCTTTCACAATCAGGCATGACTCCTCACTTACCTATACAAAGAAAGGTGCATGACGCCCCACTCCTGCTCTGTTCCACTCATGTGATGGGGTGACAGACAAGGATCCTTCTTGTGCAGTGATTCCACTTCCTGGTATGCTCCAGTCAGCTATGCTGCATCACATGGTCTCCACGTTCCCAGCCATCCTCCTATGCAGCCCGACATTATACTCCTACCATTTTGTGCTACTCGAGGTGAGATCCTGCTACACAAAGAAACAATCTCTAGCTATCGCTGATAGGGCTGTGAAACGTTACTAAGTGACCAAAGTTACACATGTGCATAGGAATTATTCAACGCCTGTGTGTAATGTGGTCATTTTTTTGAGGTGTTGCATTAAATTTTCAACATGGCCTTTTTGGGACCCCTCCTAATGCAAAGTGTCATTTTGTTCACTTATCCTGAAAGGTGATTTTGCAGAGTGAATATGCTATTCTGTGCCACAGGTGCGAAAACACATTTTGGGCAGGCTGTGGAAAATGACAGCTGTACTGTTTTGAAGGAGGTGTGTAAAAATGGCAATGTTGAAAATGTGGAGTGAAAATATTAAAAATTGGCAAAGTTAGGAGCGTGCGTAGAAACTATGCAATGCACGCTCATAATGCAGTCATTTTTTGGAACTTTTTCACCAAATTTGTAACATGGGCTTTTTGGGACCCCACCTCATAAACAGAGGCACTGTCATTTCATGATTCGGTCCCAAAAGGTGATTCCGCGCAGTGACCACGAAATGACCTTTCGCAACCGAGTAACAAAATGACAGTGACAGTTTTCATGAGGTGGGGTGCCAAGACAAGAACCCCTTATTGAAAAGTTGGGGCAAAAGTTCCAGAAAATGGCTGATTTATCAGCATAAGTTGAAAACCCCATTGAATGGCATCATAGCATACTTACCTTAGATTCTTCAGTTCGCGGTTCGCTTTTGAAGAGTGCAGACGTGTTCTGGTGCAGAGAAGAAGATGCTGCCAGCCTCTGGAGGTACGTATGGGGTAAGGGGTGTGTGTGTGAGGAGGTGGGTGCTCACTGGGAGGGTGGGGATGGGGAGGGAACTGGAATGACGACAAGGGACTGTTTTCTTTTTTACAGAAAAAAATGAGTGGATCGATGATGAGGGACCATTTTCTTGTTTGCAGGAAACAGAACAAGAAGACATTTGGGCACACAGGGTGGGCTCCCAGTGAGCCACATGACTGGGGGTTGTGCAGGATGCCGACATGAGGATTGGGTGCCCGATGGTGGGGGGTGGGGTGAAAAAAAAAGGTAGGCACACTGGGGTGGGCTCCAAGTGTGCTGCATGAGTGGGGGGGCACATAATGCCAACATGAGGTTTGGGCACTCTAATGTCGGCAGATAAAATTAAACATCTTTGGGCACACTGGGGTGGGCTTCCAGTGTGCCACATGAGTTGGGAGGTGGGGGCACAGAATGCTGCTGAGCTGGCGGTGGCAACACAACTGCACATGCACGGCACTTGCACATTGCACAGTTGTGGTGAATGGCGTTTTGCCATCCACATGATGGCACCAGCTGAACTGCACATGTGCGTGGGTCATGCATGTACAGTTCATGCACCAGAATGTAAAAGTAACAGCTGAAATAGTGCGGCTGTTGTTCCTTAGCAGTTGCTCATGGTGGAGGGCTTCAAGTTTCGTTGGGATTTCAGAAGGATTCTTCCAAAAGTCCAATGGAAGGTTCCAAGATGGGCCATTTTTAGAGCTATGATCCGATCCCAATAGGGCTGAAGGCTCCGCCCACAGCCCTAAAAAAAGGCCATAAAACAAGGAAAAAAACGATGTTTTTAACTGTCTGGAGCAGCATGATCAACTGTCAGACAGTCACCCCACTTTGGCCCTTTAATGCTACTTCTGTGCACTGGTGTGCGCTGATTGGTTATGTCTATCATGTTGTCTCCATGTTCCCTGCCTTCCTCTAATGCAGCCTAGAGTGGGGCTTCTTCCATTTCCTGTTACTCCAGGTAAGATCCTGATTGGCTCCCACTAATTGTTTCAGTCTCTTTGGCAACATGAAGTTTTCTAGAGTGCCTTTCCCATTAAAACTTAAAAATAAATGAATGACTCAATAAAATAAACTGCCTGTATAGTTTATGTATATGTGTATGTATCTATGTATGTATATGTGTGTGCACATGTATAATATGTACTTATGTACATATTAGGAGTCAGTATAGTGCTGTGGTTTAGGGCACTGAGCTGCAAACCTGGAGACCTGGGTTTGAATCCCACAGCCCCCGCCTGCACACTGTGTGACCCTGACCAAGTCACTTAACTTTCTTGTGCTCCCAGGTCACACCTGTAAACAAGCTCCAGCTTAGTGTGCTTTTCCTGGTTAAGCAATTTCCCCCTTATGTATGAGTGCCCACACAGCTGTAAAGTTCAATAGAAGCAAGACAACTTTCAAAATGAGATACTGCATTTTGGATTGTCCTTTGCCGGAAGAGTCCTGAGACATCAGGGCACTGTAGAAGTAAAGTATGTCCCTGGCTCCTCTGTTTCTCAAGGTGACCTCTCTAGTGCTACCACAGCAGTTGTATTGCACTCATAAAATGAGTATTCATGCGCAAACAACTGTCATCAGAGGGGCTTTTAAGACTCTCACAGCTCTTGTTGGTTAACATTATCACAGATTTTGTATAACAAAAAAAAGACCAAAGAGAAACAGAAGCAGTCTTTCCTACAACAAGACAGCTGCCTGGGCCCCAGAGAGAGCAGTTAGCAGCAGTGTGGCGTGCTGAGCAGAGACAGAGTAATAGGCTACAACACTGTAACTCCATCCTCCCTAGGCCCAGAGAGCAGCGCTAATGAAGCATCGGACCAGCCTCACTGATGGATTCATTAGGCATCTGTGCCGGCAGATGTGGAATGCCACCTCAAGACGAATAAAAAGAAATGACTCCCCATCTGGACTCCTCCGAGCAGAAAAGCAAGACTTTGTTTCGTTTCTTATTTGGTTAAAAAAGGTTCTGCCACCAGCAGACACCTCACCTTGGCATCAGCAGAACTAGACAGCAAGGCTGTCAGAACAATTTCTAAAAATATTAGAACCCTTTTAGAATCCAGGGGTTCAAGTTCTAATTTAGACCTTGAACACTTATGAGGTTTAAGTATTAATGGGATCTACATACTAAATACTTATTTATTTATTTTTTGTTCAAACATGTCAGAAACTGGAGATGCCAGGCTGGGAAACAAACTAATTATTGGGAATTATATCCTAAAATGTTTAAGAGAGAGGCAATACGAGAATATGCTGGTCACATTTAGATGTGCTACACATATGGAACTGTGACACTCGGCATCATCACTTTGAAGGGCACAATGTGTCTCTCTTTTTTTCACATGTGCAGCAAAACATAGAGAATACTGGATGGGCAACTATGCACAACTAGTGTGTTCTGCCACAGAAGGGTTTTGATTCCCGCTGACCTCAAGAGCGAAGCTCAAGAGGTCTATGGGAATCTGAACCCTGAGGTGACAGAACACACTGGTTGTGCATAAAGCTGTTCATCCTGTATTTTTTATAGTGTATAGTAGTATTATGTGAAATGTATGCATATATAGAATAATGTATGAGCAATAAAGTATGTTTCCTTCGAAGGGTGAGGTTCCATCATAGACATTGAATGCACAGCTTAAGATGTTTCTATGATGTTATCGCAGCCTGAGATGGAAACATTACTCCTGTTGCGTGCGTTTGCCCATTCGTTAATTTGTATAGCATATGTTTCTTTTAATTCATTTACCTTCGTTCTACCTGTGTCTTGAACCGCGGTCAAATTAATGGAAAACAGCCAACAACAGGATACGATTAAAGACATTGTGATTTATGTTAACTGCTACATGAGCTGGCAACATTCCTAGTAGTTCATCTTTTAACAAACAGGTCAATTGGGGCATTTTTTAGTCACGCTGATCCTTTTGTTATGAGGAATCTGCAGAGCAGGTAAGCACAAGATATCATAATAGACACAGGATTTGTGTTGTTGTACCACAGTAGTGACATCGCTACTGTAGTACAACAGCATTCTGACATCACTACGGTGGTACAGCTGCATTCTGACATCACTACTGTGGTACAGCAGCATTCTGAAATTGCTACTGTGGTACAACAACATTCTGACATTGCTACTGTAGTACAACAGCATTCTGACATCGCTACTGTAGTACAACAGCATTCTGACATCACTAAGGTGGTACAGCAGCACTCTGACATTGCTACTGTGGTACAGCAGCATTCTGACATTGCCACTGTGGTACAACAACATTCTGACATCACTACTGTGGTACAACAGCATTCTGACATCACTACTGCAGTACGGCAGCATTCTGACATCACTACGGTGGTGCAGCAGCATTCTGACATCACTAATGTGGTTCAACAGCACTCAAAAGCATTCTGACATTAATACTGTGATACAACAGTATTCTGATATCACTACTGTGGTTCAACAGCATTCTGATTTCACTACTGTGGCACAATAGCATTCTGATTTCACTACTGTGGTACAACAACATTCTGACATCACTACTGTGCCACAAGAGCATTCTGATATTACTAATGGGATACAACAGCACTCAACAGCATTTTGACATCACTATTGTGGTAAAACAGCATTCCGGCATTGCTACTGTGGTATAGCAGCATTCTGATATCACTTATATGGAACAACAGCACTCAACAGCATTCTGACATCACTACTGTGGTACAGCAGCATTCTGATATCACTAATATGGTACAACAGCACTCAACACCATTCTGACATCACTACTGTGGCACAGCATTCTGGCACCACTACTGTGGCATAATATCATTCTGAGATCACTAATGTGGCACAACAGTACTCAACACCATTCTGACATCACTACTGTGGTACAACAGCATTCTGACATTGCTACTGTGGTATAGCAGCATTCCAATATCACTAATATGGTACAACAGCACTCAACAGCATTCTGACATCACTACTGTCGTAAAACAGCATTCTGGCATTGCTACTGTGGTACAACAGCATTCTGATATTACTAATATGGTACAACAGCATCAACAGCATTCTGACATCACTACTGTGGCACAGCATTCTGGCATCATTACTGAGGCATAATATCATTCTGAGATCACTAATGTGACACAACAGTACTCAACAGCATTCTGACATCACAACTGTGGTACAACAGCATTCTGATTTCACTAATGTGGTACAGCAGCCTTCTGACATCACTAAAGTGGTACAACAGCACTCAACAACATTCTGACATCACTACTATGATACAACTACATTCTAACATCACTAATGTGGCACAACAGCATTCTGACATTGCTACTGTGGTACAGCAGCATTCTGATATTACTAATATGGTACAACAGCACTCAACAGCATTCTGACATCACTACAGTGCCACAACATTATGACATCACTACTGTGGCATAATATCATTCTGAGATCACTAATGTGGCACAACAGTACTCAACAGCATTCTGACATCACAACTGTGGTACAATAGCATTCTGATTTCACTCATGTAGTACAACAACATTCTGACATCACTAATATGGTACAACAGCACTCAACAGCATTCTGACATCACTACTATGGTACAACAACATTCTGACATTGCTACTGTGGTACAGCAGCATTATGGCATCACTAATGTGTTACAACTGCACTTAACAGCATTCTGACATCACTAAAATGGTACAACCGAACAACATTCTGACATTACTACTGTGATACAACTACATTCTAACATCACTACTGTGGTACAACAGCATTCTGACATTGCTACTGTGGTACAAAAGCATTCTGACATCACGACTGTGATACAACAGCATTCTGACACCACTACTGTGGTACAACAACATTCTGACATTGCTACTGTGGTACAGCAGCATTATGCATCACTAATGTGTTACAACTGCACTTAACAGCATTCTGACATCACTAATGTGGTTCAACAGCACTCAAAAGCATTCTGACATTAATACTGTGGTACAACAGTATTCTGACATCACTACTGTGGTACAACAGCATTCTGATTTTACTATTGTGGTACAACAGCATTCTGATTTCACCACTGTGGTACAACAACATTCTGACATCACTACTGTGCCACAAGAGCATTCTGATATTACTAATGGGATACAACAGCACTCAACAGCATTCTGACATCACTGTTGTGGTAAAACAGCATTCTGGCATTGCTACTGTGGTATAGCAGCATTCTGATATCACTTATATGGAACAACAGCACTCAACACCATTCTGACATCACTACTGTGGTAAAACAACATTCTGGCATTGCTACTGTGGTATAGCATTCTGGCACCACTACTGTGGCATAATGTCATTCTGAGATCACTGATGTGGCGCAACAGTACTCAACAGCATTCTGACATCACTACTGTGCTACAGCAGCCTTCTGACATCACTAAAGTGATACAACAGCACTCAACAACATTCTGACATCATTACTATGGTACAACTACATTCTAACATCACTACTGTGGCACAACAGCATTCTGACATTACTATTATGGTACATAGTGGTGGGTGAAGTGGCTGAAATTCACTTTGTGAAGTGATTCGTGGAGTAACGTGGAATCCGCAAAGCACTCTGCAACATGAAGCAGAGTACTTTACGTCATAATGGGGAACGTGAGTCCACTGGAAACAATGACTTTGCATTATTCCGCCTTCGCCAAACCACTTCTTCACCCGTTTTAAGGTGAAGTGCATTGAAATCAATGTACGTCGCCTCACTTCGTCTTGTTTTTGAGCTTCAAAGGCAAATTTTGCAGTGCTTTATGAGACTGCATCATTGCAGGTCACATGGGCTCTCGATTGTTCTGCACAGCCTCAGTTCTGTGTAGTGTGTGTGTAGTGGAAGATGGAGACAGTTTCCTCTCAGAGCTCTGCAATTCAAATCCTCTAAAAGTTGTTAAAAAAGCCTTTTTGAGCTATTTTTTTTGCTCACAATTTAGTACATCAATTATAGGAAACCCTCCTGTGCTCATATCATCGTGTGTTTATTGTTTGTGTGTGGATTTTGAATGTTAGTTTAGAACAGTCAGTCTGTGTACTGTGAAGGGTGCTTTGGGGGAAGGGTGTATCTGTGGTGTAGGTACATTAACTGTGAGAAAAAGGCAGTCTTTCTGTTTTGGTTATATTTTTCTTATCTAACTGGGTTAATGTACGCACAGTAATATTTTCAGTAATTCTTGACATTTTTTTGCTGATCGTTGTGGTGCAGTACTAGCAGTGTATAATTTGTCTGTTTAGAACATTTGGCTATATTACTAAAGGTTTTCAATTTGCTACACATTACTTGTAGTGTGTGTGAGTGTGTGTGCAATGCATGCCATTAAAGCAGTCACCTGTTATTGTGCCACAGAGTAACTGCAGCAGTGTGAACCTGCTATCCACTGCACCTGCATGAATTTTTTATACTGCTTTGTGGTATCTTTACTGGTAGTGGACTGTTGCTGCTGTGCACTACCCCCCCCTCCAACCGGCAAAAGGTATTCTTTTCCAGATTTGGATTTCTGAGCACTGGTTAGGTGTTGTTGTACCATTGTGTCTGCATCTCTTGAGTGCACAGCACAATCTTAATCTGTCTGTGCATTTGTAGTATACCATTAATTCTGGGAGACTTTGCATTTCTGGTTATGCTCTCATTTCACTTCGTCAGCACTGGGGAATTTTCTGGACATAAGACAGTAGCATTTTTGGGATGCACATTAATTCTGATGACTGTGTGTGACCACTGCACACATGACGAAGTGCACCAGTAATTCTGGGAGACTTTGCATTTTTTGTTACCCTCTCATTTCATTTCGTCAGCACTGGGGAATTTTCTGGACACAAGACAGTAGCAGTTTGGGGATGCACATTAATTCTGGTGACTGTGTGTGACCACTGCGTGCATGACGGAGTGCACCATTAATTCTGGGAGACTTTGCATTTCTTGTTACGCTCTCATTTCACTTCATCAGCACTGGGGAATTTTCTGGACACAAGATAGCAACATTTTGGGGATGCACATTAATTCTGGTGACTGTGTGTGACTATTACATGCATGACGTGTGAGTGTGCTATTAATTTTGGGAGACTTTGCATTTCTTGTGCTCTCATTACACTTCGTCAGCACTGGGGAGTTTTCTGGATACAAGACAAGAGCATTTTGGGGATGCACGTTAATTTTGGTGACTGTGTGTGTGAAGGGCTGCCAATATTGTTGTCACTTCACCTTACTTCGCGTTAAGGTGGAATGACAATGCAAAGTAATAATTACAAGGTGAAGTGAGCCTTTTGCATTGGACACTTCACATAGCGGCATGACAACACAAAGTGCCTACTTTGTGGGCACTTCACTGGTGGAATTTAAATTCACTGCATCTCTAATGGTACAACGGCACTCAACAGCATTCTGACATCAGTACAGTGGTACAACAACATTCTGACATCATTAATGTGGCACAACAGCATTATGACATCACTAATATGGTACAACAGCACTCAACAGCATTTTTACATCACCAATGTGGTACAGCAGCCTTCTGACATCACTAATATGGTACAACAGCACTCAACAGCATCCTCACATCACTACTGTGGTACAGCAGCATTCTGACATTACTCATGTGGTACAGCAGCCTTCTGACATCACTATTGTGGCACAACAGCACTCTGTCATCCCTAATATGGTAGAACAGCACTCAACTGCATTCTGACATCACTACTGTGGCACAACAGCATTTTGACATCACTACAGTGGTACAACAGCATTCTGACATCATTAATGTGGCACAACAGCATTATGACATCACTAATATGGTACAACAGCACTCAACAGCATTTTGACATCACCAGTGTGGTACAGCAGCCTTCTGACATCACTAACATGGTACAACGGCACTCAACAGCGTCCTCACATCACTACTGTGGTAGAGCAGCATTCTGACATTACTCATGTGGTACAGCAGCCTTCTGATATCACTACTGTGGCACAACAGCACTCTGTCATCCCTAATATGGTAGAACAGCACTCAACTGCATTCTGATATCACTACTGTAGCACAACAGCATTTTGACATCACTAGAGTGGTACACCAGCACTCAACAACATTCTGACAACACTACTGGGGCACAACAGTATTCTGATATTACTAATGTGGTACAACTGCACACAACAGCATTCTGGCATCTCTGCTGTAGTAGAACAGCATTCTGATATCAGTACTATAGTATAGCAACATTCTGATATCACTAATATGGTACAACAACACTCAAATATATTCTGACATCACTACTGTGGTACAACAGCATTCTGACATCAATACTGTGGTACAGCAACATTCTGACATCACTGCTATGGTACAACAGCATTCTGACATCAATTCTGTGGTACAGCAACATTCTGTGATCAGTACTGTGGCACAGCATCATTCTGACATCACTACTTTGGTGCAGCAGCATTCTGACATCACTACTGCAGTACAGCAGCATTCTGTGATCAGTACTGTGGTACAGCAGCATTCTGACATCACTACTTTGGTGCAGCAGCATTCTGACATCACTACTGCAGTACAACAGCATTCTGACATCACTACTGCAGTACAGCAGCATTCTGACATCAGTACTGTGATACAAGAGCATTTTGACATCACTATTGCGGTACAGCAGCATTCTGACATCAGTACTGTGGTACGACAGCATTCTGACATCAGTACTGTGGTACAGCAGCATTCTGACATCACTACTGTAGTACAGCAGCATTCTGACATCACTACTGTAATACAGCAGCATTCTGACATCACTACTGCAGTACAGCAGCATTCTGACAACAGCCTGTGACACGTATGCTCCTATTAAGAAAAGCTAAGTCAAATCACTGAGTAACCCTTGGCTCACAGGTGACCTCCTCAGGATGCTAAAAACAAGAGACCACCTATGGGAGCTGGCCAGAAACTCTGGAAAGCAAAACGACATCCAAAACTACAAACGTGCCTGCAATGACTGCACCAAAACAATCTGGCAAATGAAGTCCACCTACTATAAGCATGCCCTCACAAACTCCTGGGACAATGGTCGGGAATTCTGGAAGAACATAAAGGAACTCACTGGGAATCCACCCAACCCCCCCCCCATCAATATTCAACATCAACGGAACCACAACCCTCACCCCAAAAACCATTGCGGATACCTTTAACAAAGCCTTTACTGACCTCAGCGCTGTCCCCTCAGGACTACTTCAAAGATGGTGTAGCCCCTGTCTGGAATGAGCACTACTCCCACCAGCTCCCCTGCTTCTACTTCAAAGTAGTCAAGGCTCACCAAAAATCGCAAATACATTACCATAGCCCTTGGTAAATCAAGATTCAGTAATGACTCCCTCGATCTCAAAATCCTGTCTCTCACACTTGATGAAGTGCTTAGTCCTTTGACCAGAATTTTCAACCTCTCCCTCAGCCTTAGCCAGTTCCCAGACAGATGGAAATCTGCCACTGTCACCCCAGTCCATAAAAGTGGTGACAAAACTGCCCACGATAACTACAGACCTATCTCCCTACTATCCCCACTCTCCAAGGCACTAGAACGCATCGTCTAGGAGCTCACAGAATACCTGGATACATACAACATCCTGTGCAAGCAACAACATGGGTTCTGCAAAGGTCACAGCACCTCCACAGCCCCACTTGAATTCACCGGTGCAAACCGCAATGCACTTGATTCTGGTGAACTACTAGGCTCAGTCTACATTGACTTAACTAAAGCCTTCAACACCGTCAATCACCGCCTCCTACTTGTCCAGCTTCAGAACACTGGGCTGTCAACTGACACCACTGGCTGGTTTAAGAGCTACCTTGAAGAACGGTCCCAAACAGTAAGAATCGTTGATACACTCTTGGACCCTAGACCGGTCCGCTCGGGAGTCCCCCAGGGCTCCATTCTGGGACCCCTCCTCTTCAGCCTATTCTTAAACTCTACCGGATAGCTGCCCAGAACAAATAATTCTCTACGCCGACGATGCTGTGATCCTCACCTCAGACCCTGATCCAAACCAATTACAAAATAAACTTCAGCGGGCCTTCTCCTCCATCGAATCCTGGTTCCTAAATCATAAACTGCTTCTCAATCAGAAAAAAAACAAGTCTATGGTCTTTTGCAGCCCCCACAAAAAAAAAAACAACTCCACCTCTCCATTGCAACCGAACAAGGAGCCATACTAGAGCAAACACAATCGTCCAAGTACCTTGGCATCACCCTTGATCCCCACCTCTCATACGCTGTTCATATTTAGCAATGTGGCAAAGTCTGCCAATGCGAGGTTAGGCATATTATTCCGGCACAAGAAACACCTAACCCCAGAAGCACTGTCAGTGGCCATCCAAAGCTCCATTGTCAGCATCATACACTATGGTCTTATCATATATGGATCTGCAACTACCACTGCTCTCAAACGTATCGCGACCTCCCTGAATAAGGCCTGTCATCTCATCACTGGCTCACATCTCCATACCCACACCTGTGACCTTTATTCCCAATCTGGATGGCTTCAGCTGGACGAATGCAAAAAATACCAAACCTGCATCACGGCCAAGAAAATCATAATGAGACTTGCCCCACCTGGTGTCTGTGCCCTCCTTAAGCCTAGACATAGGAATGTCACTACAAGGAGATACAATTCCCATCTATGACATATCCCATGATGTCGCACGACCCAAGAACAAAGATAATTTGCCTATCGGGCATCCAACTGGCTCAACTCTCTTGGCAGCGACATAGTGACTGCTCCAACACTTGGCATCTTCAAGTCCAAGCTGCGCCTCTCACTGCTTGTATCCTGCGATTGCCCATCTTAACATTTCCACCGTTCCAGCTGCACACGCCCCAGCACCCAGCACTTACAATCAGTCTTTGCACCCCTAACACCTTATCTGGCATATTCCCTCGACAAGGCCCCCTGGCTGCACTGTCTCCCACCCTCGCCCACCTTCCCCGTATCTCCACTCCTGCCCCACCCACCTCCCTGCACTCCCTTACCCCTGCACCCCTACCCCTCGATCTCCTACCCTCACTTCTCCCCCGTTGACCCCTCTCCCTTGTCTTGCTCATAGCTCAAGTCTTTGTACTGGTTATTACATGTCTGTAAGTCAGTGACGTTATGTTTGTAACTAAAAATGATGACTGTTGCACACGCTGACATGGAACCTTTGTAAAAGAGCCTCGGCTCAAAGGTATTGTAATCCTAGATTGAAATAAATAAATAAATAAAAGTACTGTGGCACAACAACATTCTGACATCATTACTGTGGTACAACAGTATTCTCACATCACTACTGTGGTACAGCAGCATTCTGATGTCACTACTGCAGTACAGCAGCATTCTGCCATTAGTACTGTGGTACAATAGCATTCTGACATCACTACTGCAGTACAGCAGCATTCTGACATCACTACGGTGGTACAGCAGCATTCTGACATCACTACTGTGGTACAGCAGCATTCTGACATCACTACTTTGGTGCAGCAGCATTCTGACATCACTACTGCAGTACAGCAGCATTCTGACATCACTTCTGTGGTACAGCAGCATTCTGACATCGCTACTGTGGTACAACAACATTCTGACATTGCTACTGTGGTACAACAACATTCTGACATTACTACTGTGGTACAACAGCATTCTGACATCACTACTGTGGTACAGCAGCATTCTGACATCGCTACTATGGTACAACAGCATTCTGACATCGCTACTATGGTACAACAGCATTCTGACATCACTATTGTGGTACAACAGCATTCTCACATCACTACTGTGGTACAGCAGCATTCTGACATCACTACTGCAATACAGCAGCATTCTCACATCACTACTGTGGTACAGCAGCATTCTGACATCACTACTGTGGTACCGCAGCATTCTGACATCACTACTGCGGTACAGCAGCATTCTGAAATCACTACTGCTGTACAGCAGCATTCTGATATCAGTACTGTGGTACAACAGCATTCTGACATCACTACTGCAGTACAGCAGCATTCTGACATCACTACTGCAGTACAGCAGCATTCTGATATCAGTACTGTGGTACAACAGCATTCTGACATCACTACTGCAGTACAGCAGCATTCTGACATCACTACTGCAGTACAGCAGCATTCTGACATCACTACTGAAGTACAAAATCATTCTGACAACACTACTGTAGTACAGCAGCATTCTGACATCAGTACTGTGGTACAACACCATTCTGGCATCACTACTGCAGTACAACAGCATTGTTGTGCATTGTTGCCCATACATTAATTTGTTTAATATATGTTTGTTTTAATTCATTCATTCATTTATGTTCTTTCTAACTCTGTCTTGAACCATGGTCAAATAAAGAGAAAACAGTCAGCAACAGGATGAGATTAAAAACATGTAATGTGATTTAAGTAACAGCGACATGGGCTGGGACCATTCCTAGTAGTTCATCTATTAAACAGTTCACGTGGGGTGTTTTCAGTGTAAGAAGTAAGACATGACAGGGTGTGTACCTGATATAAGTAAGAGCAGCAGTGGTTCTGGGGAGGAGCGGAGGTGCATTCTGATGTCATTACTGCAGTAGAGCAGCATTCTGACATCACTACTGCCGAACAGCAGCATTCTGACATCACTACTGCAGTACCGCAGCATTCCCACATCATTACTACAGTACAGCACCATTCTCACATCACTACTGTGGTACAGCAGCATTCTGACATCAGTACTGTGGTACAATACCATTCTGACATCCGCTACTGTGGTACAACTGCATTCCAACTAGGGCTGTGCGAATACCATTTCCCGAATATTCGACAGAATATTCGGTATTCGAGTCCTAGGTATTCGTTATTCAGTATTCATTATGCAAGCAATAACACACAATGAGGTGTGGGTCATCTCCTGATAAAAGCACACCCAGGTGTGTTATGAGGCACGAGGCGCTTGCACCGAGTGCCTGATGCACCTGGTTGTGCTCTTATCAGGAGATAACCCACAACTCAGAGTGTGTTATTTTGCTTATAAAGTGGGCTGTCTAGTAAAGAAGTTAATAAAAAAAATGTATATGCAAAATGTACATAAAAATAGTATAAAAATATGATAAGTAGAAAACAATAAAAAAGTCGTCCCTGCCCTGCCATTGTCTTTCAGTGGAGTAAAGTTAGTACATGTTGGTGCCTGTCTGTGTCTAAACTCTCCAGGTACTATTCACATACAGACAGTCAAACTCGTGTTTGTTTTACATTCTACAGCCACCATGTACACACAGACAAATACTCAAACCCATGTTTTAATTTTTTTTTAGTTTGCTGAAACAGTTTCAGTTACAGCTGTTGGAAATGAACGTCTCCCATATTGGCTGACTTATTTACTGTAATGTTTCTTGGCTTCTGTTCCCTGCCTGCAAGATACTGAAAGTATTTTTTGGCATTCTTATTTATTTATTCTTTGTTTGTTTGCTGCTTTATGGCAAAATGGCTGGGTGGCCGGGAGTGAGCATGTCTTTCAGCGGCCACCGTAGAATCTCGTTTCCTGGTTCACCATCTGAAATTAGAAGTAGTATAAAAGGAAAGAATATTTGTGTTGTGCGGTGATGTTTTATGCAATTTAAGGGGAGCCAGAACAATGGAGAAGTTCACAAAGTGGATGTTACAGCTCATTCAGTGGATCAGTAGTGGAGGAGACCGCTGGTGGTTGCGGAGCAGGATTTTATACTCGAGGCTCATGATTTGTTGTCCTTTTTGCCATCAGCAGAGGTTAGACTTTGTGCTTCAGTGTTTTTGTTGGGTTTATTTATGTGGCAATGGTTATAGAGCAGGGGGTTGGTTCGGGGGAGGGGGCTTCAGTTTGGCCCGTACAGGTGATGCGTCATTTCTCCTCTGTGAGCTGTGCCAGCCTGCATTTCTGTTTATGGTTGGCACAGCTCATGGATTTGTAGTTGTAATGGGGCTTTGGAGTGAAGGGTAGTGCCAGCTGGCTACAATGTCTTCTGATAAGGACATGGCTCAGAAGATATTGTAGCCAATCAGGTTAGGGGATTTTTATAGCCCATTTTATAATTGGGTACATAAGTTGCCTTAATGGAGAATTGCTATAGAACTCCTTAAAATGGCTTCAGGAGGGGGGAGATGAGAGGTAATGGCACTTTGCTTATACACTGGTGCCAGAGGCTGTCTTCTGCCACTGGTGCTTCACAGTGAGGATAAAGAGGTCACAGTACTTTGACTTGTACAGCGGTGCCAGAGGCTGTCTTTTGCTGCTGGTGCTTCAGGAGGAGGAGGAAGAGGTCACACCACTTTGGCTTGTACACTGGTGCCAGAGGTTGTCTTCTGCTGCTGGTGCTTCAGGAGGAGGAGGAAGAGATCATGGCACTTTGGCTTGCACACTGGTGCCAGGGGCTGCCTTGTGCTGCTGGTGTTTCAGGAGGAGGATGCAGTGGCCATGGCATTTTGGCTTGCCCATTTGTGCCAGAGGTTGTCTTCTGCTGCTGGTGCTTCAGGAGTAGGAAGAAGAGGTCACAGCAGTTTGGCTTGTACACGGATGCTTGAGGCTGTCTTGTGCTGATGGTAATTCAGGAGGAGAATGTAGAAGTCACGGCACTTTGCCTTGTACAGTGGTGCCAGAGGCTGTCTTCTGCCACTGGGGCTTCAGGAGTAGGATGAAGAGGTCACAGCACTTTGGCTTAATAGAAACATAGAAGTTGACGGCAGATAAGGACTGCAAGGCCCATCCAGTCTGCCCATTTCTTTTTCTACCTTATGAATGTGCCATAGGCCTTTACTCTGTCAATGGCCTATCTATTCACATTCACCTGTATTGCTCCCTTATGCCTATCCCATGCCTGTTTGAAAGCCTGCACTGTATTCATGTCCACCACTTCCTGAGGTAGGCCATTCCATGCATCCACTACCCTTTCTGTGAAAAATAACTTCCTCACGCAGTACTCCAGATGGGGCCTAACCAGTGTCTTTTAAAAAGGGATTATTACCTCCCTTTTATGACTTGTGATACCCCTACTAATACGCCCCAACATCCCCCTAGCCTTACCTACTGCTTTAGTGGTCTGCTTGGATGATTTCAGGTCATCTGTGACAATGATGCCCAAGTCTCTTTCTTCCCTTGTGACTGTACACGGATGCTTGAGGCTGTCTTGTGCTGCTGGTACTTCAGGAGGAGGATGTAGAGATCACAGCACTTTGCCTTGTACAGTGGTGCCAGAGGATGTCTTCTGATGCTGGTGCCTCAGGAAGAGGATGCAGAGGAAAGAAGTTAATCATGGGCATGCAGTTTTCCATGGCGTAACACTGGAAGTATAAGACACCATAACTCTGTCAATATTTGGAGTTAAGTAGCATTCCACAGATGGTCAGAAAAGTCTCTACTAGAATGCCATATGCAAGAGCCTTAAATAATTGTGGCCATGAAGAAAAACAATAAGACGTAAGGAAGTCTATAGGATAACACTGTAAGTTCAACAGGCCATAATTCTGGCAATATCTGGATCTAGGTAACAATCTATATATGGTCTGAAAGGACTCAGTGGCCACTACAAGAATACCATATGCCAGAGCCTGACATAATTGTGGCCATTAAGAAAAGCAAGCAATAAGACATAATTAAGCCCATAGGATAACACTGACAGTTAGTTATCAAACAGGAGTTCAGCATGTTTGTAATTCATTTGCATCACCAGGTAAGGAAAAAGGTCTGGCTCCGCATACGATGCACAGGGGAAATGCCAGACCTTGCCCAACAACTAACACACCGAAATCTGGCTAATGGAAAATCATGTACACAAATGCTTGCAGTCTGGGAAACAAGATCCCAGTCCTGCAGGCAACAATGACAGAAGCTAAACTGGACATAGTAGCCATTAGCAAGACATGGTTCACCAGTAACCTCACTTGGAAGACTTCAATACCCGGCTAGGTACTGTTCAGAAGAGACTGAGGTGCAAAAAGTGGGGGGGGGGAGTGGCCCTTTATGTGAATGAAAATATCAAAGCTATAGAAATTCAGAATATACATAAGGAGACAGAAGAACTGTGGGTCACCCTGGAAGCAGGAAATGGGACAGCCATACGAACTGGGGTTGTCTACAGGCTTCCAGACCAGGGGGAGGACACAGACACATTACTGTTAGAAGATATGCAAAACATGACAGCTAAAGGGGAGATTCTGATAATGAGAGACTTCAACATGCCAGATACAGATTGGTCAATACCGGCAGGAACATCTGCCAGAACTAGACACATAGTGGATTCCCTGCAGGGAGAGGGCCTCAAACAACTGGTACAACAACCCACAAGAGACAGGGCTATCCTAGATCTAGTACTGACTAATGGGGAAAGGATCACAGCTCTCCAGGTAGAAGGTCACCTGGGGGCCAGTGACCATCTCATGGTATGGATCAGTTTGGCCACTAGAACTAAATCATCCCATTCCAAGGCAAAAATATGGGACTTCAGAGGAGCTGACTTTGATATCCCCACAATGCAAAGCATCATGGGCTGCATATGCAAATCACCACAGAATGTTATGCTGGTCCAACTTTAAGCAGAATTGCATGGTGCCGAAAGGCCTCTCACACAGTTTGCAAAGGGTGCTAACAGAAGACATAGACACGTGTTTCGTCTCTACCAGGACTCATCAGTATGCCCTGTCTGTTTAACACCCCAGTGGAATGGACCAGCTACCCCTAAGGCAGTGTGCCTGGGATATATTGTGGTGAACCCATTAAAATAAAAAACATTTAAAGACAAAGAACCTCTGTGCATAAACACTGAGGCAAGGGTTACCCAAAGGGCATTTGGCTGGGAAGCCAAGTTTCAAGAAAATACAAAATCACACATACCCCACAATGCAAAGCATCATGGGCTGCATATGCAAATCACCACAGAATGTTATGCTGGTCCAACTTTAAGCAAGAATTGCATGGTGCCGAAGGCCTCTCACACAGTTGCAAAGGTGCTAACAGAAACATAGACACGTGTTTCGTCTCTACCAGGACTCATCAGTATGCCTCGTCCTGTTTAACACCCCAGTGGAATGGACCAGCTACCCCTAAGGCAGTGTGCCTGGATATATTGTGGTGAACCCATTAAAATAAAAAACATTTAAAGACAAAGAACCTCTGTGCATAAACACTGAGGCAAGGGTTACCCTAAAGGGCATTTGAGCTGGGAAGCCAGTTTCAAGAAAATACAAATCACACATACCCCCACAATGCAAAGCATCATGGGCTGCATATGCAAATCACCACAGAATGTTATGCTGGTCCAACTTAAGCAGAATTGCATGGTGCCGAAGGCCTCTCACACAGTTTGCAAAGGGTGCTAATAGAAGACATAGACTCGTGTTTCGTCCTACCAGGACTCATCAGTATGCCTCGTCTGTTTAACACCCCATGTTTGCATATGCAGCCCATGATGCTTTGCATTGTGGGGGTATGTGTGATTTTGTATTTTCTTGAAACTTGGCACTGGTTGCACTGCACAACCCCTGATATGCCAGGGCACATCAGTAATGTATGCGGCGTAAGTGCAGGGGGCGTGCCCATGCATATGCGGCACATCCCGATATTCAGCCCGGGATGTGTGGCGCATATGCAGGCTCACACCCACCTAGCGCCACACAGGGGGGGTACAATGTTGAGCCCCTTAAAACCTGGAACAAGTCAGGGACACCCATAGGTGGGCTGCCATACTGCTGGGCGCAACATGGCAGCCGCCTGCTGTAGGTGGCCAACCGACCGCCCAGGACACAGTCCACAATTCCCCTGCCCAGGGGGCATCATGCCACCCCTCACCCATTCATGGGCATGTGCAAATGAAGCCCTGGTGGTCAAGTGGACCCTACCCATTCGCCCGATCATGGGCATGTATAATACTAATCCCTGGTGGTCCAGTGGATCGATCTCCTCTGCCCAATTGTGGGCATGTAGTGACATTAACCCTGGTGGTCCAGTGGACCAATCTCCATCGCCTGCTTGCTGGAGTAGTCACGCCCTGGTGGTCCAGTGGTCCCCTCCCCACCTGCCCACATAGTCCTCCACCACCCCGCGCCCCCTTGGTCAGCGGTATGGCAGTTTCACCTGCAAGCTATCTAGCCGCTGAACAGCTGACAACAGACAGTGGGTTGTGTGTTTATTGGTCCATTGGCATTAGGCATGCAGTCCATATCGTACTTACATAGACCTGACGGTGAATGAGCTGCTCATTCACAAATTGGGATCTGTGTAGTGCACAGCATGGACTGCATGCCCATTGGCTCACACAGTGGACCAATAGACGACAGCCCACTGTATGCTGTCAGTCATGCCAGCCGGTGGCGTGGCGTGGAGGGGTGCAGGGTTGCGGGGGATTACATGGGCGGATGGGGGGGGTGCCACTGGACCACCAGGGAGTTTGACTGACGCCCAAGAGCAGGTGATGTAGATCTGTCCACTGGACCACCAGGTTTAATTTTACTACATGCCCATGATCGGGCAGAGGAGTTCAGTCCACTGGACCACCAGGATTACTTCTACTACATGCCCGCGATCGGGCAGAGGAGATCAGTCCACTGGACCACCAGGGTTACTTCTACTAAATGCCCGCAATCGGGCAGAGGAGATCGATCCACTGGACCTCCAGGGTTACTTCTACTACATGCCAGGGATCGGGCAGAGGAGATCGGTCCACTGGACCACCAGGGTTACTTCTACTACATGCCCGAGATCGGGCAGAGGAGATCGGTCCACTGGACCACCAGGGTTTATTTCACTACATGCCCATGATTGGGCAGGGGATAGCGGTCCACTGGACCACCAGAGTTTTATTCTACTCAAGCTTGCAATCGGGCGAACAGGTGCAGCGCCCGCTGAAGGGCAGTGAGGCGTTGATCCCCGATGGCTGCAGCCTGGCAGGGCGCCAGGCACAAGCCACCGGTGATCAGCGCACCACATGCAAATGGGGCCATAATGACATGCAAATTGCCCCATTTGTTCATTGGATGCATTATGGCCTGATTTGCATGCCCACGGTTCAATATCGCTCTTGCTGCGCCTAGCACAACCGCACTTGTGCTGGTGCAGCCCACTGCTCCCCTGCTGCCACATGCACTGGTGCAGTGTGTGCGCCTGAAAAGAGTTCAATGGTGTGCTGAGCCATGGACAGCCCCACTGAATATCGCCTGGACTATGCCGTGGCTCAGCCCAGTTGTGCTGTGCCCAGGCTTGCGCCCCTGCCTGGCACAGTCTGAATATCTAGTCCAGTGTGTTCATCGAAGATGAGAAGCACCAGACTCTGGCTTTGGTGATCATCTATCATCAGTAATATATTCCAGATTTCTTCTGAATCATTATTGCCCATCAGCAGCAGCAGCAGCAGCAGCAGCAGCAACAACTTATTGCAGCAAAACAATGGTACAAACTGGTGGTAGTCAGGCAACCGGAATATTTCAGGCATGTGAAATACCTGAGGCTGGTAATGCCACACTATTAACTGTCATATTTCAGGTATGGGAAATACTGAGACTGGAGATGTCATACTGTAAACTGCCATATTTTATGCATGTAAAATACCTGAGACTGGCGATGCCACACTGGTAACTACCATATTTCAGGCATGGGAAACACTGAGACTGGTGATGCCACACTGGTAACTGCCATATATCAGGCATGGAAAACACAGAGAATGGAGATGACAGACTGTTAACTGCTATATTTTATGCATGTGAAATACTTGAGACTGGTGATGCCACACTGGTAACTGGCATCTTGAAAGCTGCTAAAGGGATGGATGGAATATAGGCACCAGCAACACAGGGGATGAGAGATGTAGCAACACCAGTGGAGGATTTTTTATTAAGAACAGCAGTCAATAGGTGGGTGGCAGTTTTAGGCACTGGGAACTGCAGGACATGCATTTGCAAAAGAATACAGCATGACAGTGGAAGTAATAAAGAACAAGAATTTGTCAATGCCGAATGTTGCTTGCTTGTATGTGCTGTTTAGGTATTTGGAAGTGATAGTTCCATGCCTTCCTCCCAAGTCATCCACTGTATCTTTCCACTCAGTATTCATGGAAGAGTGGGAAAGGCAAGGGTCACAGCAGTACAGCAGTTGCCAAGGGGGTGAAGAGGTGGACAATAGTCCATTCAAAGGCAAAAGAGTCCTGCAGGAGCTCACTAAATTGAAGGTGGACAAAGCGATGGAACCAGATGGCATACGCCCAAGGATATTAAGAGAACTGCGAAGGGAGATAGCAGTACCTCTGGCAGCCATGTTCACTGAGTCATTCAACATGAGTGAATTGGAGGAGGGTACATGTGGTCCCTCTACACAAATGCAGTGGCAGGGAGGAGGCAGGGAACAATAGACCATTCAGCCTCATCTCAGTAGTGAGGAAGAGCATGGAGGCATTGCTTAAAGAAAGGATAGTGGGGCATCTAGAAGCCATCGGAGCCCAGGACCATAGACAACATGGATTCACAGTGGGGACATCATGTCAGACAAATCTGGTTGATTTCTTTGACTGGGTGGCAAAGGAAGTGAATCAGGGTGGGGCAGTGGACAACGCTTACCTTGATTTCAGTAAAGCCTTTGACACCATCCCACATAGGAGGCTGATAAACTAGCTGGGTAGGCTGGGCATGGGGGGAAAGGGTGGTAAACTGGGTTAGAAACTGGCTAACAGACAAGAGACAGAGAGTGGTGGTAAATGGGGTGCAGTCTAGGGAGAGGGGGCGACCAGTGGGGTGCTGCAGGGTCTTCATTATTAACATTGCAGAATGGCTGAAGGGAATTTTTTTTTCACCAAATTTTCAACATAGCCATTTTAAGACCTCTGCTCATGAACAGTGTCACTGTAATTTTCTTAATCTGTCCCAAACATTGATTGCACACACTGACTGAGCCATTGTGCGCTACATGCACAGAAACACATTTTGGGTGACATGTGAAAAATGACAGCTGTACTGCTCATAAGGAGGTGTGGTAAAATGGCAATGTTGAAAATCTGGAGTGCAAATATTACAAATTTGTAAACCTTTAGAAAGTGGGTAGAACTTTCATAACCATCGCTCGTGAAACAGTCATTTTTAAGAATTTTTTCACCAAATTTTCAACATAGCCATTTTAAGACCTCTGCTCATGAACACTGTCACTGAGATTTTCTTAATGTGTCCCATACATTGACTTCACACACCAACTGTGCCATTGTGCGCTACATGCACAGAAACACATTTTGGGCGACGTGAAAAATGACAGCTGTACTGCTCATAAGGAGGTGTGGTAAAATGGTAATGTTGAAAATCTGGAGTGAAAATATTGAAAATTTGCAAACTTACGAGAGTGGGTAGGAACTGCGTAACGCACGCACGTAAAACAGTCATTTTTAGGAATTTTTTCACCAAATTTTCAACATAGCCATTTTAAGACCTCTGCTCATGAACACTGTCACTGGGATTTTCTTAATGTGTCCCATACATTGACTTCACACACCAACTGTGCCATTGTGTGCTACGTGGGCGGAAACACGTTTTGGGTGAGATGTGAAAAATGACAGCTGTACTGCTCAAAAGGAGGTGTGGTAAAATGGTAATGTTGAAAATCTGGAGTGAAAATATTGAAAATTTGCGAACTTATGAGCATACATAGGAAGTGCACAACACACGCTCGTAAAACAGTCATTTTTAGGA
This sequence comes from Neoceratodus forsteri, assembly GCA_016271365.2. Classification (NCBI taxonomy): domain Eukaryota; kingdom Metazoa; phylum Chordata; order Ceratodontiformes; family Ceratodontidae; genus Neoceratodus; species Neoceratodus forsteri. The sequence continues at coordinate 1,318,691,710 of CM057454.1, forward strand.
CTTTCTTCACCAAATTTTCAACATGGACTTTTTGAGAGCTCACCTTATGAACACTGGCAGTGCCTCTCCCTATGCATCCCAGTATCCCCCCAGCCCTTCTTACTGCCTTTTCACATTACTGACTCACCTTTAGGTCATCTGATATGACTACCCCCAGGTTCCTTTCCATTTTTGTTGTTGTCAGTATCTCACCCCCTATTCTGTACTCGTCCCCTTTGTTTTTGTTTCCCAGGTGCATTACTTTGCACTTCTTTGCATTGAATCTAAGCTGCCATACATTTGACTATTCCTCGAACCTTGCCAAGTCCCTTTTCATCCTTTCCACCCCACCTTGCATATCAACCCTGTTGCAGATCTTTGTGTCATCTACAAAGAGACATACTTTTCCTTCCAGTCATTCTGCAATGTCACTTATAAAGACATTAAAAAGGACCGGCTCCAGTACTGAACCCTGCTGTACCCCACTAGTAACCCTCCTTTCTTCACTGTGGACTCCATTTACTATTACCCTCTGTTTTCTGTTGTCCAGCCAGTGTTTTACCCAGGCTACCATCCTGGGACCCACTCCAATGCTGGCTAATTTGCTTATTAATCTTTTGTGCGGGACTGTGTCAAATGCCTTGCTAAAGTCTAGGTAGGCCATGTCCACAGCCCCTCCCTGGTCTACTACTTTGGTCACCCAGTCAAAGAAATCAATTAGATTCATCTGACATGACCTTCCTACTGAGAATCCATGCTGCCTTGGGTCCTGTGCCCCACTGGCCTCTAGGTACTCAACAATTCTTTCCTTCAGAAGTGATTCCATCATTTTCCCTACCACTGAGGTCAAACTGACAGGTCTGTAGTTTCCTGCCTCTGTCTTGCTCACATTTTTGTGAAGGGGAATCACGTCTGCCCTCCTCCAGTCCTCAGGTACCACACCATCCTCCCATGATTTATTAAAAAGGGTAGTCAGTGGTGTTACTAGTTCTTCCCTTAGTTCTTTTAGAATTCTGGGGTGAATCCCATCAGGCCCCATTGCTTTATCCACTTTCAGTTTTAGGAGTTCTTTCAGAACCCTTTCTTCTGTGAAAGGACTAATATATAAACCCCCCTATCCAGAGTGCTTCTATTGACTGGATTAGGTATCGTCCCCTGCTCTTCCTTTGTGAATACTGAGCAGAAGTATTCATTCAGTATCCCTGCTTTTTCACTGTCGCTCTCTGCCCAACCACCTTCCTCTTTATTCAGCCTCAGTATCCCTGCCTTAGTCTTTCTTTGCTCCCTAATGCACCTATACAAGGTTTTATCCCCCTTCTTAACCGAGTTGGCTATCTTTTCCGTGGTTTGGGCCTTTGCTGTTCTGACTGCCTTCCCCGCTTCCTTCTGCTTTAACTGGTGCAGTTCTCTGTCCTGCTCCTTCTGTGTTTCCTTATACTTCCTGAATGCTATCTTTTCTCCCTAACCTTCCCCACCATTTCTTTTGAGAACTATAGTATTTTTTTCTTTCATTTTGATTTGTTTATTTTCTTCACACAAAGGCTTGTTGCCTCTGTGATGGCAGTTTTGATGTTTTTTTCCCATTGTTGCTCCACCCCACCTTCTTGCCTATTTGCTAGTGCTTTTCTGAAACAGTCTCCCATTTTGACAAAATCAGTCCTCCTGAAGTCCAGCACCTTCACTTTTGTGTGGCTTGACTGTACAGCTAAGTTTATTGTGAACCACACTGTTCGGTGGTCGCTTGTTCCCAGATGGCTACCCACTTCAAGATCTGAGATCCTCTCTCCGTCCCCATTTGAGAGTACCAGGTCTAAGATTGCTCCCTCCTGAGTGAATTCCAAAACTAGCTGTCTGAGGCATGCCCCCTGTAGGGCATCGAGAATGGCCCTGCTCTTGGATGTGGCAGCAGCAAAATTGCTCCAGTTAACATCTGGCATATTCGGGTTCCCCATCAGCAGTATCTCCTCTTTCTCTGCCATCCCAAGGATGCCTTCTATCATTATCTTGTCCATTTCCTCCCCTGAGATGGGGGTCTGTATAAAACCCCTGGGCAGATTGTGGTGCCATTTCCAGTCTCCAGGGTGACCCACAGTGCTTTCTCCCCTCCCTGTTTACCCTTTAGTTCTGTTGCTTTGATCCCTTCCTTACATAGAGAGCTACTCCTCCTCCTCTTCTTCCCTCCCTGTCCCTCCTGTAGATTGTGCACCCTGGTATGTTAACATCCCAGTCATGGTTCTCTGTGTACCATGTTTCTGTGACTATCACGATATCCAGGCATCCCTCTTCCATCAAGGCCACCATTTTTGGGAGTTTTTTTACCTAGACTTTGGTACTGATTACCCTCCATTTTTTTATGGCTTTATTTCTTTTTTCCCCATCCCTGTCCTTACTGCCTTTGTCTTTTTTTCCATTTACCCCTGCCCCTCTCCCTATCGACTGCCCTATCTTGGCATTTACCTCACTAACTACCCTGATTTGTTTGGGGGGGTCTAGGATTTCCCTTCTCCTTTTCAGTGCCTCCCCCCTTGGCTAGTTTAAATGCTTGCAAATGAAGCATTTAACCCTATCACCTAGGATCCTGGTTCCCCTTCTGGACAGATGCAGACCATCGTGCCAGCATAGGCCTGCATCCCCCCCAAGTGGAGCCTCAGTCCCCAATGAAGCCAAATCCCTGAGCTCTGCACCAGTTTTTCAACCAGTCATTGAATCCCATGGTGCAGAGTACCCTAGCCTCATCCATGCCATAGACAAGTAGCACTTCCGAGAAAGTTACCGTGTGTGCCACTTGTCTAAGGCCCCTCCCCAACTCTGAAAACTCCTGTTGTACTGCTCTGATCCCATTCTCAGCCAGGTCATGTGTCCCTAGCTGGATAATGACATCCAGCTCACTCCCCCTTGCAGCTGCTTCCATAATCCTGAGGATTTGTTTCCTGTCCCACCAAGCCATGTCACCGGGCAGACACCTTACCTCCCTTTGCCCTCCCTCCCCCAGATCTAGCCCCCTAACAATTGAATCATCCACCAGGAGTTGTTTTCTTCCCCTGTGGGGTCCTGTGCCACCCTCCTGTGGGTCTCCATTGTGGAGGTTCCCAGCATCCTCCTTGGTCTCCACTGCAGCTGTCTCCATACAGGAACCATGCTCTGCTGGAGTGGTGAATGAATTGTGGAGAGGCACAACTGGAGGAATGCACTTCTGTTCCTCCACCCTCACCATCCCTGAGCCCACCATGGTCCAACCACTCCTCTTTCTTGGCAACCTCTGAGGTAGGAGCAGTGGCCTGGGTGGACCCTGGGTGGTAGAGCAGGTTTCCCTGAATCCCTGCCAGGTCAGCATGGAGTCGAGCAACCTCCTCCCTCAGACCAGAGAGGTGCCTGCAAATAGGGCAGCAACACAGTCTCCAGAATGTCTCTCGGAAGACTGCTGCTCCACAGCCAGTGCATTGCACCACTCCCCACATGTCTGTCTCCCTTCATGTTTCAGATGTTTTTTTCTTTTCTTTTTTTTGTTCTTGTTTTAGTGTGTGCAAGCTTGTGAGTGTCTCTAGCCCCCATTTGGTGTGCTGTACCTTTAAGGATATGAACAGGTGTATGTTGTTAGCAGTTTTGGGGAAGTGATGTCGGAACCCCTGCTATAAAGGAAGTTATGCACTTGGGGCGGGTGGAGTGAGGGGCAGAGTGGCTGGGAGTAAACCTGTGCCCTCCTGAAACAATCAACTACTACTCTGACCCTCCACCCCGGGGAGTGCCTTCCTTCCTTCCTTCCTTTCAGACACCTATTTCACAGAGGTTAAGTAACAGGTCTAGTCACAAATGACTGCAGATCTCTCCCAGCTAGAGTTCCTCCCTGGCAAATAAAAGTTAAACTAAGAAAAGCCAACCCTAAAAACAGAAAATTAAAACTAGTTACTTACACAGGCCCAAAAATTAATAATTCAGTTCAGTGCAGTCTATTAAATTACCTCCTTGATTTAAGGAAGCTTTTGGCTGCTTTCTTTCTCTCTCTCTCTCTCTCTCTCTCTCAACAGACAGAGCCCATAATCAACTCCTGTTTTAAATCCCCAGTTCCCCAGACCCCTTTCCGCTCCTCCCCTTAACAGACACATATTTCACAGAGGTTAAGTAACAGGTCTAGTCACAAATGACTGCAAATCTCTCCCGGCTAGAGTTCCTCCCTACTCTAACTCCTGAAGCTTCCTAAACAGGTGACAGCAAGCTAAAAAGGAACCCCACCTTACCTTGTCAGTCTGGAAGAGCCCCCCACTAGCCTGCTGTCACCTGCAGATGCCTTCTGATGCCTAAGATGTCAATAGTGCCCTGCTCCACTCATGCTCTGTTCAACTCATACCGTGGGACATGAGCATGCTAGGACACACACAGGAGTGACTGCCTTATATCCTCCTGGAGGGACCCCCTCTAGGCAGGACTTCTTGCTGAACTGCTGAGCCCTTTATTGGTCCATTGCCAGTCAGGTAACCCTCATCTGCTTCACCGTAGACTCTGACCCCCGACCTGGAGAGAGAGAGAGAGAGAAAGAGAAAGAGAACACTATGAACACTCCAAAAAAAGTTAGTTTACTTTTTTTGACCAGTTCAGCTGTGCTTCCCTTTTGCTTGATCCACTTTAAAAATCACTCATGTTTGTTATCCTAATCTCGATATTCTGGTGCTTCTGCTCTGTTTTAAAAAATTGCATCAAAAGAAAAGTAAACTCTTTCCCCTAAGCTCGAGGTCTGACTAAACATTAATCACTCTGATATTAATTTAATGCTAGAAACCCCATCTGAAGGTTATTCTTAGAATCCCCCAACCAATGACTGTCAGCTGGCGCTTTCAAGACTGTTTAATAAAGTGCACCAAGATCTTCCTTAACCCAATGTGAGTTTTTCTAAGAATAAAAATCCTCCAAGCAGTCCATTCTCTCACTGCTGTTTTAAACTCCCCAACCAATGGCTATTCTGTGCATGGTTAGCTGCTACTTGCTGGAGTCACAGTTCATGCCGCAGAGTTGCTCCAAGGGTTTTTTAAATCCCTGATTGTATTTCTGGTGCTGCCCACTGAGACCCTGATTGGTCCTTTGCCAGCAGCATTACCCTGATCTACTTCTCATCCTAGGGTTGTCTCTTATGGTATAAGAGACTCCTCCAGTGAGGTTTGGGTGGACAGAACCATTCAGCTTTGCTGTGCGGTCCTCTCATCCAAAATTCAAGCTCAGAGTCTCTTATAGGAAACATCCCTCGGAGGCTGTATTGCTTTATAATAAGTGCCTTGGCTTCTGTTATGTTGTCTTTTTATGTACAGCTTATATTCAAGAGTGGCTTGTGTTATAAAATTAAACTTTTTTTTTTTGTGTGATCTATTTTTCCGCCCCTATGCTCGCTAGTCCACCACTTCTTCGGGGTCTATCAAATTCCCCCCCAGCCCCTACTGTCCTTACCCAGCCCTCCTCTGATCCTCATATTGCCGCCGACCCCCAGGATATCCCAGTGAATCCCTTCGCCAGGCGGGTCCCCCTCCTCTGAGGGGGAAGGCACCAGGGGGAGAGGCGTGACCCCAGCACATACTTCTAGGGCCCAGGGATGCTCCTGAGGAATAGGAGGCCCTGGGAAGGTGCTGGAGGCCCTCAGAGAACAGAGAGCCATCATCTGGTGGCCAGCTAGCGATTGTCCTGGTTTTCTTAAGGTGCGTGATGTCCGGACGTCAAGGCAAGAGCCGACGTTTGTCACGCACCACCCCAATGACCCTGACATGTTGCTCTACCCCTGGCCTCCACCAGTGGTCGCTTCAACACCAGGTCACAGCCCCTTCCCTCCCTGAAGACAGCGAGCAGTCGTGGGATGCTCAAGCTGCTTCCCCCTGGCCGGCCCTCCAGTGACCCGAGCTGTAGATTGTGTACCCTGGTATGTTGACATCCCAGTCATGGTTCTCTGAGTACCATTTTTCTGTGACTGCCATGATATCCAGGCATCCCTCTTCCATCAAAGCCACCATTTCTGGGAGTCGCAAGCAGAAATCCAACCGCTGTGCCGACGGGCTGGCTAAATAAAACTTTTAAGTGCTAAAAATAAAAGATAAGACTACCTGGGTTTGATTGAGTATATCCTCAAGAATCATACTTTATTTATAAAAAATGCAATGCACCATATTGTCAGAGATAAACAATCAGAGCACTGACACACTTCAACAGTAGTTGATAAAAAATGTTGCTGTTACAGTGAATGACTTCTATCCACAGTGCAGTGCTTTTTCTGAGATTGCTTCAACCTTAAAACATTTAAGCTGCAGCTTGCATCAGAGGGCATCTTTTATTAAAAGTGTGTACTGTTGCTTGCAGCTTGTACTTAAGGGTGGTTTATATTAAAAGGTGTCTTCTAATCAAAGGTCTACAGTACTTCTGCTCAGGATTCACTGTGAAACCAGTGTCCATACTGCAGCGATAGATACCTGGGAAAAGCAAGAGAGTGAACTGGACATCCAGATCACGTCAGTTGACAGTGCTCAACAGGGATTATGGGAACCAAATCATCAGGTCCCGATGGAATTCATCCAGTGATACGGAAGAGAATGAGGGGGTTATTGACAGCATCACTGGCTGAACTTCTCTGTAAAATTCTCAGTTCTGGACTCATCCTTGGGGACTGGAGGACTGCTAATGTAATACTCATTTTTAAAAGTGGGGATAGGTGCAAACTAGAAACAATGGACCAGTGAAGTCCTTCATTGGTAAATTGATGAAAGCAATACACAAGTAAACAAGCATTTGTCAATGCCGAATGTTGTCTCGCTGGCATTGGCATTGGTAGTGCAGGAGTTAGAGACGCATAATAGGAATGGCAGTGAGGTATTGAAGTGACGCCAACCCCATCCCCACCCTGCAGAGACTGACAGGCATTGGGGTATTCCTTTGGGTCATCAGCTATAATGCTCATGCTATTCTACCTCACCCTACCTTGTAGACACTGACAAGTTTTGTGGTGTGCTTTGGGGTCTTTGGGCGTTCTACTTACCCCATTCCATAAGGAAATATGCTGAGATAGGTGCAGTATAGGAGAATGGGATCAACTTTAGGGCCAAACACTCCAAGGCACACCTTGATGCCTGTCACTGGCTGCAGGGTGGGGGTGGAATGGTGTGAGCATTACAGCCGATGATCCCAAGTCACACCCTTGACACCTGTCAGTCTCTACAGGGTGGGGTGCTACAGTTGGAAACCCTAATACTGTAGGCGTGTGTTGGTATTTTCACTCCAAATTTTCGACATGGGCTTTTTGTGAGCCCACCTCATGAAGAGCGGCACTATCAATTTGTTAGCTGAAAGGTGGTTTTGCACAGTGGCTATGCCATTTGCCGATGCAGGGATGAAAACACATTTTGGGCAGTATGTGGAAAATGACAACTGTATTGTTCATGAGGACATGTAAAAAAATGGCAACGGTGAAAATCTGGAGTGAAAATATGAAAAACTGGTGAAGTCAAGGACATGCATAGAAACTGTGCAACACATTTCCGTAATCCAATTATTTTTGGGATTTTTTTTTAACATAGGCATTTTGGGATCTCCCCTCATGAACAGTGGCACTGTGATTTTGTTAATTTGTCCCAAACGTTGATTTCCTACAGTGACCACACCATTGTGCGCCACAGGTGAGAAAACACATTTAAGGCAGGATGTGAAAAATGACAGCTGTACTGTTCATAAGGAAGTGTGAAAAAATGCCAGTGTTGAAAATCTGGCATGAAAATATTGCAAATTTGCGAAGTTACAAGAGTGCGTGGAAACTGCGCAACGCACACTTGTAGTACAGTCATTTTATGGAATTTCGTCACCAAATTTTCAACATAGGCATTTTAGACCTCTGCTCATGAACAGTGTCACCTCATTTCCTCAAACTGTCCAGAAAACTGATTTCGCCAGCTACTGCGCTATTCTGGCCGTGACGTGCAAAATCACATTTCGCCACAATATGTAAAATGACAGCTGTACTGTTCATAGGAGGTGTGGAAAAATCCTATTTGAAAAATCTGGAGTAATATTATGCAAATTCACGAAGTTACGGCGTGCGTGGAAACTGCATAGCGCGCCTTCGTAAACAGCCATTTGTTGGATGTTTCCCACCAAATTTACAACATAGGCTTTTTGAGATACCCTCCTCATGAAGAGTGGCACTGTTGTTTCATTAATTAGTACCGAAAGGTGATTCCACGCAGTGACCGCAAAATCACCTTTCAGGACTGAATAATGCCATGACAGTGCCTGCATTCATGAGGAGGGATCCCAATAACCTCATGTTGAAAATTTGGTGTAAAAATTCTCAAAAATGCCTGAGATATGCAACAAAGTTGAAAACCCCCTACTTATGCCATTATACAGCTTACCAGCATTTCTTCAGTTCGCGGTCGGCTTTGAAGAGTGCAGATGTGTTCCCGGTCCACTGAAGACCATTGCGCGGCTCCGGAGGCAAGTATGGGGTGGGGTGTGTGGGGAGACAGGGTGCGCAGAGGGTGGGCGCAGGTTGGGAGGGGCAGGAGACCATGAGGGACTGTTTTTTAATGGGTAATTTGTACGCTGGGGTGGGCTCCCAGCGTATCACCTGAGTTGTTTTGGGTGAGGGCTGTAGCCGAAGAGGGATTGGGCACCCCCGTTGGCAAATACCAGTGGGGGTAGGAGAGCCAAGGGGGATTGGGCACCCCCCTTGGCACATAACAAACGGGGGAGGGACATTATGCCGATGGGGAGTGGGCTCCCGCTGGCAGATTGAACTGGGAAGGGGGACTGAAGCCGATGAGATTGGGCCCCCATCGGCAAAATAAGACTTTTTGGGGGGGGCACATGATGACGAGGGGGATAGGGCACCCACTCGGCATGCAGCAGAAATGGGAGGGGGGACATTATACCGATGGGGAGTGGGCTCCCCCATCAGCATTGTGACAGGCGGCGGCGGCAGTCACTGATGCCATGTTGCTTGCACATCGGGAGGCGTGTTGTGGTCCCGCTGCATGAGAGCTTCGCTCTCATTGCAGCGGACCTTTTCTTAGATCTAGTGGCCACATTAGCTATGCATGATGTCAGCGCCTGCTGCTGGCTTATTGGGGAATGAGGGAAGCACCTACTAATGCATACCCTGCATTCACCCACAGTGACCGCACCTCCAAATCTGCTACTACCTCAAGATGTTGGCTGCGCTTCTGCGAGCCAACATAAAAACAGTAACATTTCTGGATGTGCAAAATCCTGCAGACTCAGCTCAAAACGGGCTCACAGTGGGTCGGTCATGCCACACTAGTGAGATTGGATGATTATAATGTCCTTGAACTTTTAATCCTGTAATTTATTCTTTGCTTATTTTGTACCTCTGACTGAATGTTCAGACTGTATCGTCTCATGCTCTATTACTGTATGGCTGTATTGCCTCATGCTGTGCCACTGTATGGCTGTATCGTCTCATGCTGTATCACTGTATGGCTGTATCATCTCATGCTGTATCACTGTATGGCTGTGTCGTCTCATGCTCTATCACTGCATGGCTGTATCATCTCATGCTCTATCACTATATGGCCTTATCGTCTCAGGCTGACAGAACTCTGCTCTGAGCAGGTGTTTCCAGAGCCAGAAGTGGCTCCTCAGCCTCCCCGGGATGCAGTGCATCTCCTGCCACCATCCCCACCGCCAAGCTGCCCACAAGAACTCTGCTCCAAGTGGGCTCTTCCAGAGTCAGAAGCAGCTCCTCAGTCTCCCCGGGATGTGGTGCTTTTCCTGCTGCCATCCCCACTGTCAAGCAGCACACAAGGACTCCACTCCAAGCGGGCACTTCCAGAGCCAGAAGTGGCTCCGCGGCCTCCCAGGGATGTGGTGCTTCTCCTGCTGCCGTCCCCACTGTCAAGCAGCCCACAAGAACTCCACTCCAAGCGAGTGCTTCCAGAGCCAGAAGTGGCTCCTTGGCCTCCCCGGGATGTGGCACTTCTGTCACTGTCCCCATCACCAAGCAGCCGACAAGAACTCCGCTCCAAGCAGGCACTTCCAGAGCCAGAAGTGGCTTCTCGGCCTCCCCTGGATGCGATGCTTCTCCTGCCACCATCCCCATCTCTAAGCAGCCCACAAGGTAGGCTTCCTCCTCAGATACAGCACTGGACTGAGGCCCAGTTATGGCTTTTAATCTGATTGGATGTGCCAGCGTACACAGACTTTCTTATTGGTCTGCTTGCAAAACCCTGCCTCACTATTAGGCAAGTGCTCCAGCCAACCTGAAGCTAAGCTAGGTCCCGCTGCCGCCTCAGAGTAGGCTTGGCACATAGCTTTTCTCTCTACCTTCTATTTTCTCTCTCTAGCCAGTAATTTTTCTTACTACAGCTGTGATTATTTATATTGTAATGCACTCTAATGACTGCCTTCTAACCTTAGTCGTAGAACGGTATGATATTTCTGCCTAACTGTATTAGTGCTGCTAGTAATGCTATTTAGTCCGAGTGTGTTACAGCCATTTTTTGAAATTGTTGTAGACCTAGAACTGTGTGCTTAAACCCTGTAACTTGTTTTATCTCTGCATTTATAATGCTCTTTCTTTCTCTGTCTCGCTCTCTCTCTCCCTCAATCTATTGCTCTCTCTTACTGCCTCGCTACCTGAGGTAACCCCCACCCACACCTGTTTTTGGTTATTCTCCCTGTACTGTTTTAATTCCAGACCCCTGCTGTTGGACTGTCTCCTTCAGTCTGACCCCTGCCCATCTTTTCACACCTTTCTTCCTGCCCCATGCCCACCAATTAGCGCATCGTCCGCTTCTAAATTTAACTGGCCTCTCTGCTGTTCTTCCCCCCACAGAGCTCTGCTCCAAGCGGGCACTTCCAGAGCAGGAAGCGGATCCTCAGCCTTCCCGGGATGCGGTGCTTCTCCTGCTGCCATCTCCACCACCAAGCAGCCCACAAGGTAGGCTTCCTCTTCAGCTACAGTGCCAGACTGAGGCCCGGTTATGGCTTTTAATCTAACTGGCTGTGCAAGCAGACACGGACTTTCTCATTGGTCCACTTGCAAAATCCTATCTCACTATTGGATGAACACTCCAAGCCAACCTGAAACTAAGCTAGGTCCCGCTGCCTCCTCGGAGCCGACTCGACTCGTGGCTTTTCTCTCTACCTTCTATTTTCTCTCTCTAGCTAGTAATTTGTCCCACCCACCCTCGACCTCTATTAAATCCCTCTAAGCCCCTTCCTTGGCGCAGCCTCCATTTTCTCACTGGCCTGATACACCGCTACCATTCCCTTGGTTCTAACTGTCTCCTTCAATCCTTACTGCTGATGACAAGCCACTATCGCTGCTAAAGCCCTCCTGCAAGACTGCAGCATGCATTCGTGTTGCTATAAGTTGAGCTTCCATTTTGTGGCATTCTTGGCTGGCCAGCTGTTGACTCTGCTGAGTCTGCATATCCTTCCTGTTAACCACCAGCTCTCACTGTCTCTTTAATTGCCCCTCTTCTGCTGACTAGTCTGTGACACTGACTAAGCCATCCTGTATGGCTGCAGCTTTCCCAAATAATTATCCTGAGTTTTTGTTAACTGCGCTTCCCATCACCTGCGTTTCTGTCTGGATCCTGCTCACTCATTTCTACTGAGGCTGCTTATCCTTCCTTCTAGCTTCCTGACTGGTTATTCTGTCCCCTCTTTCCTCGGCCCTCTCCCTTTTGATAGGCGTCATTAATATCACTGATTGGGCTACACTCTTCTGGCTCCTGTTTCTCCGCTGGAATAGTTAGTACGAAAAATGTCTTGCGCAATCTTGGTCCTTTGTTACCTAGTAGATACGCTTTTTTGCTCCCTGGTGCCCTGTCCTGCACCTCCTACCACAACAACTTCTACAAGTTCTGCTGTGTATGCACCCTGTCCGGATAACTCTGTACTTACTGAATTGCTTGTCCTCGAAGAAAACTTCAATCGTTATGTGCTACTTGGTACCCGATCCACATACCATTGGAACGCCACTGAACAAATAATTCCCGCACACCACATAATGCATCATTGCTGCATCCCTGTGAAGGTGTTACAATCAGCTTCTCTGGGCCTTTTTGGGCCTCGCACTCCTTAGTCACCATCACATGCCAGTACCTACAAAAGGGGAAGGGCACGTCTCTTAAAGTTACTCTTAAATGCTATCAAAAAGCTTCTTCTTTTGCTGCTTATCTGTGCAGGTACTGTCAAACTAAACTCTGGCTCTGCTCTCCCCATCTCTGCTCCTACAGAACTGGCCAACTTAAAGGGTATGGATCTTCTACATATTAAAGCATGTAGTTTGCTAAAGCATTTTGATGCTATACAAACCTGGATCTGCCACGCACAACCAGATATCCTGGTAGTTACTGAATCATGGCTGAAACCCTCTAACCAGGATCACAAGATCAATATTTATAGAAACATAGAAACATAGAAGTTGATGGCAGATAAGGACCGCAAGGCCCATCCAGTCTGCCCATTTCTTTTTCCATCTTATGAATGTGCCATCGGCCTTTGCTCTGTCAATGGCCTATTTATTCATACTTATCTGTATTGCTCCCTTATGCCTATCCCATGCCTGTCTGAAGCCCTGCACTGTATCCATATCCACCACTTACTGAGGTAGGCCATTCCATGCATCCACCACCCTTTCTGTGAAAAAGAACTTCCTCACATTACCCCTTAATCGGCCTCCCTCTAATCTCGTGCTGTGTCTTGTCCTGCTATTTTTCTTATATTGAAACATGTTAGACTCTTTCACCTTGTTAATGCTCTTAAGGTGTTTGAATGTTTCGATCATATCACCTCTTTCCCTCCTTTGCTCTAGGGTATACATATTGAGCTCCTTTAATCTGTCCTCATATGTTTTCTGATACAGTCCCTGAACCATTGTGGTTGCCCTTCTCTGGACTGTCTCAATTTGGTTAATGTCTTTGTGAAGGTGTGGCCTCCAGTACTGTACGCAGTACTCCAGATGGGGCCTAACCAGTGTCTTGTAAAGAGGGATTATTACCTCCCTCTTCCGACTTGTGATACCCCTACAAATACACCCCAACATCCCCCTAGCCTTGCCTACTGCTTTAGTGGTCTGCTTGGATGATTTCAGGTCATCTGTGAGGATGATGATGCCCAAGTCTCTTTCTTCCCTTGTGACTGCCTGCAACTCCCCTCCCAGCCTATAGGTGGCTTCTGGGTTCTCTTCTCTATGTGCATAATCTTGCACTTCTTTATGCTAAACCCAGTTGCCACTCTTCCGACCATTTTGCCAGCTTATCCAGATCACTTCTCATTCTGCCCACCCCATCCAGTGGAGTAACCATGCATACTTATTGTACGCACATGCATACAAAAAAAATCCAGGAAAAACAATTTTTTTATTTTTTAAATTTTTTCCCATGCTTGTCTAGATTCCGAACCCTGGTCCTCCAGTACTTGATGCCGGGGTGGTGGGGGGCTTATTCCCATCCCAGTCAATTCCAATTCCTCTTCTCAAACATGCTGGCACAGAGCAGAGCAATTGGACAGTTTTTGTCCACATGTGTTTTTGCTCTGCCAACCACTTGCTGTATTTTTTTCCCACTGCTAGTGCAAGATCGACTGTGCTCCTGTGGCCCAGCCTGAGCCAAGCAGACCAGGCAGGCTTGATTGTTGTCAGAGTTTGACAAACAGGAGTCGCTGCTCACCGGCCCAGGACTCATGGTCGATTTGACTCAACTGAGTCAGAGCAGGAGGAGGAGGACATCTTTGTTCATCTGATCCATTTGTCCTCTTCTTGTCCAGTCCGTGGTTGCGTCGTCGTCGCGGCATGAAGAATCTGTAAAGGTCAACTTAAGGAGGGCAAGCGGCAGAACTTCCAAGCAGCTGAGAAGGTGAAGCAGAGCTCCCTATTGCCTACTACTCTACGGGCAGTAGTGAAAGGTAGGTTAAACAAGGTAGGCTGCCTCCTGTTCCGCCTCTAATTGTGCTTCCTCCGGCTTTGTCTTGGGGGAGAGGAGGGATCTCCGCTGAAGACAGAGCCGGTACTGACTGCAATGTACAGCAATAACTGGGAAGGACCTGAGGCTTAAGATAATGCAGTGTACAGCAATAACTGGGAAAGACTGGGGCTTAAGATAAATCAACGGGGAAGTTCGGGACATCTTTGAATGTCAATGAGCCATGATGCTGTTTCTCATGTTTTATTTGTCTCAAAATTGTAAATAAGTTATGTAACTTTTGAGCAGATCTATACTGGGAAACAAACTTGGGATGTCCATGGAACCTAATACAGGGTTGGTCAATCTGTCCTTTCATTCGGTTCACTTACACTCAGGTAACTGAAAACTGCAGGTGTGGGGTAAGCAACAACGTCACAAAATCATTTTCACACATCCTTAGAGGAGTCACATAGACTAAAAAAATGGTAAAAGCTCTCATATTCGATAAAATAACTGAGTTGGTGGTGGTGGTGTGTGTGTGTGTGTGTGTGTGTGTGTGTGTACTGGGGCACAGGGGACTTGGACCCATAGCCATACTTGTCAACTGTCCTTGATTACCAGGGAAGTCTCTTGTTTTACCTCTCAAAATTGCTCTGTCCCTTCTGTCTCTCATGGAAAATGTAACGTACAAACAGAATGGTCTGTAAATTTAGACTTGAAAGCAGAATACTATTCTAAGATGCAAAAATATAAAAATAAACTTTGCAAAAGTAAACCTAATGGTTTATAGTTAGTTCTGAGCTTTTATCTCCGTGTTTGAGGATGTGCATTCGTATGAGAGTCAGTATTCTTCACTGTCCATCATTTTGAGTGTCCCTGTTCCTCATTTCCATGACAGAAGGTTGAGAGGTATGTCCATTGCTCCAATGTGAACTGCAGTGTGTTAGTTTGAGGGGCACACTCGCAAGTTTTACCAGCCCAGCCAATAGTTGCCAGACCAAAGGTGGGTGGTACTTAGGGCACAGGATATAAACTCCAGCTGGGCCCCATTCTCCATCAGTCGGCAGAAGCTCCCATACAGCACACCATCAGCACATCTTATTCAGCAGTTCAGGTGGGACTCGAGCATGGAAACACTCAGACCCCTTCCATTTCAATTATAACTGCAGTCGGGCAGCTCTTAATGAGACAGTACACAGGGCTTTACAGGCACTGTCCAGCAATACCTTTTGACTGATTAGACCACAGGACACCCGCCTGGCAGTCAACATTTAGGTAAGCTCACAGAAGACTTTTCGGAAACCCCCATTTGTAGGGGGGGGTTACACAAGCAAGAGCAATTCTTGAAGCTGAGCCTGCCTCTATCCATACTGCCCCTCTGCTTAGGATTGGTTTGGCTGTACCTACTGGTAATTTCATACTGTCATAGCATTAAATAAAGCAAACAGTATGAAATTCTGCTTTAAATGCTCAGTGTACTATGGAGGCAGCGCAATTGCCAGGTAGTACACAGTACATAGCAGAGCGTCTGCCCTGATTTCTTAATGATTAAATGAGGGAAAACATTCTGAAATAATACATAGAACAGTTTAGATCAGATGGCAGCACCCCACTGGAAATGATAAAGTACAGTTCAGCTGGTCTTTCCTGGACAAATAAACTGCACAAATAGGTGGAGGCAGGACCTGACAGAAAATGGAATCTTGCATCTGAGCTGGGCAATTCAAAGTTTCTGTTTTGTGCATTATGTGGTGTTATATGCTCTAGGATAAATTCTAAATAATTTACTGTTGTTTATACCCAACCTCTCCCCTTCCCCCTCTGTTCTTATATCCCAGCAATTACCAACTGTAGAGGACAAGGTCTGAAAAAAATACACCGTTTATCAGGAACATTCCTGTCCAGGATAGGAGTGTTCCTGATAAATTATTTATTTTTTTTTAATTTAGATTTCCCAGTCATGTCTCAGCCAGCTGGTCAGCCCTATTGGGGAGGGAGAAACATTTTTTTGTGAGGCAGCTTGACAGGAAACCAAACTTAAACCAGTTGGATGCTTTGTTGCTGAATCTTGTGTCAGTACAGTACCACTGAGCTGCTGATGTGTTCAGCCACTGATGGGTGCCAGACCCAGACAGTGCCTCAAGCACTTGGTTTTTCAGTGGAGTCATGTAATTCCTCATGAAATGCCCTAGATTTTGCTTGTTATTGTTTAAGTAGTGTTCTTTTGTAGTTTAAACTTTTATTGTTAGGCTGTGATATGGCAGAAAGTAAGCTGATCCTCAGGATTTTGCCTATTTTTGTTTTCTAACATTTTTTCTTAGGGTTGATTTTACAAGAATACATGCTAGATTTTCATTTTACTGTTCAGCATAGAGTGTTGCTCCTATTGATTTCCTCCTGAACAAAATACATAAGTATGTTTTCCCTGTTATAATTTACCAAAAAATTAAGAAGTTTTGCTTGCTCTGCAGCTGCACAAAGGTGGCAACAAAAGTGATGACCCTAGCAACATAGAAGTTAATCATTTTGGTAGTGATATCTGTTGATTGCAATGAGTCAGAGAAATCTTTAAAAGCAGCCAGAAAGTTTCAAAATGACCCTCAAAATGCACCAGAATGCATCTAAAATCTGATAGCTTCTGGGGGCTTAGGCGGCCCCCAGATCCCCAGTCTATTGGTTTTATCTTTTTTGAGACAACCAAGACTTTTATCAGCCTTTGCCCCCCCCATCAAAAAAGCTAACTACACCCCTGGTTTTTGTCCATGTGTTTCTTTGCTCCACCAACTAGTTGCTGCAATTTTTCTCACTGGCTGCTACCTCACTCACAGCAGGACTAGTATAGTCCCACCATGACTATCCCTGAGAGTCAAATCACCATTTTGTTGTCTTGAGTCAGGCGAGAGAGAGAGTGTGAACTTGGAGAGGATGGAGAGCCACTGGTTTGAGTCCCACACACTTTGTGCCTCTTCTGGCTCCGCAACAGTCGCCGATGCAAGACCATCTTTTCTTCAGCTCCAACGGTCTGACCCCAGGCTTCTGAGCACTGCCTGGTCACTGAATTCAGTACTGGTCATGTAAGTACTGTATGTGGCTGCACTGCAAGGGTGGCTTAATCAGTAGTAGGTGCCAAATCAAAACTATGCAGCCACTAGTGGCCAGAACAGTGGGGCTGGTATGTAAAAAGGCTATGGTACAAGGTTATTGTTTACTCCCACAATTGGCCCCAAAATGCACCAGAAAGCATCAAAATGCCAAAATTTTCTGGGGACCTAAGTGGCACCCAGACCCCCGGCCAGTTGGGTGGAGTCATTGACTTGTGCATACACTTTTTAAAAGGCTGGTTACTCCACTGACCCCATCTGAATCATCTACTCTGTTGCAGATCTTGGTGTCACCTGCAAACAGACAAACCTTACCCTCTAGTCCATCTGCAATGTCACTGATGAAGATATTGAAGAGGATTGGCCCCAGGACTGATCCCTGAGGTACCCCACTTGTGACTTACTTCTCTTCTGATTGTATACCGTTTGCCACCGCTCTCTGTTTTCTTCCCATCAACCAGTTTGCCACCAAAGTTGACCAACGTCTGTCCCACCCCAAGCCTACTCAGCTTATTAATCAATCTTCTATGTGGAACAGTATCGAAAGCTTTGCTGAAGTCAAGGTAGGCGACATCAACTGCTTCCCCTTGGTCCACCACTCTGGTTACCCAGTCAAAGAAATCTATGAGATTAGTTTGACAAGATCTTCCTGTTGTAAACCCATGCTGTCTTGGATCCTGTGCTCCTATTTAATCCAGGTATTGCACTATCCTTTCCTTAAGGAGTGCCTCCATAATCTTGCCCACTACTGAGGTAAGACTTACTGGTTTATAGTTCCCTGCCTCCTCTCTGCTACCACTCTTGTGGAGCGGGATCACATGAGCCCTTCTCCAGTCTTCTGGTACCTCTCCTGTGCTCAGAGACTCACTAAACAGTTCTGACAATGGCTCTGCTAGTTCCACCCTTAGCTTCTTTAGTACCCTGGGATGTATGCCATTGGGTCCCATTGCCTTGTCCACCCTGAGCTTATCGAGCTCTTGTAGGACCCTTTCTTTTGTGATGGGACTAGTGCACACCTCCCTCCCCCTGTGTCCATGATACTGAGCTGTAGGCCTTGCCATGCCTTCTCTCCAGTAAATACTGAGCAGAAGTATTTATTTAGGATACATGCCATCCTATAACATCTATAGGGCTGATAGACAAACTTGGGGGGGTGTAGTCATTTATATTGCTGACAAATTTACATCTTCTCTAGTTGATTCCATGTCATTGTCCAAGAAATATGAAAGCGTTACTGTAAAAGTTCAACTATCTCAACTGAGCCCCCTTCACATCATTGGATGTTACAGGCCTCCCTCAGTGGGGAATAAAATCCTGAATTACTTGAGTGAGATTCTTCCTACAATATCTTTGGAATTAATCATTATGGGTGACTTCAACATGGACTGACTATCAGTCACCTCTAAGCCACTGAAAGAAGTCTGTGATATGTTTGGACTCACTCAGCTTATTCAGGAACCTACCCGTCCCAACCGAAAAAATCCACATAACAGCACACTATTGGATCCAATATTAGTTAACAAACCACACTTTATTTCCCACTCTGGCACACTCTTTAATGACATTGGTGATCATAGCGCCATCGCCTGTGTGAGGTCTGCCCCAAAGTGATATAATCTTCTAGGCACGTCTTCAAGAGAAGTCACTGGAACTTTGATCCTAATGCCTTCCTATCTGAACTTCAACTCTCTAACAGGCAACATATCTACCTGGCCAGCATGGTAACCAAAGTGTTTGAGATTTTCCAATCCATAGTTCTTGATGCTTTAAACAGACATGCTCCACTGGCTAAAATATGTACCAAAAAGAAGTTCTGCCCACGGTTTTCAGCTAGCCTTAAAACTGCACTGCTAAACAGGGATACGTTATGGAAAAGGTGAGAAAATCTAAATAACCAGCTGACTGGGCAGCTTTTAGAGTGGCAAGAAACCTGTGTACCAAGCTAATCAGGGCTGAGAAGGCTAATTACTTCTGTGCTGAACTTGAATCCACATTTAACTTCACGGCCAAATTTTGGAAAACATTAAAAGACATAGAAGGATTCCGTCCAGCCAGCTCGTTATCTCAGAAAATCACATCTGGTGGTATTTCTACCATGGATAAAAATGAGATTCTTGAGCTCATCAACAACCTCTTTGCAACAGCTGGTCTGGCATTTGACACCTCACCGGCATCTAAACTATGTTCACAACTGAACAGCCATGACTTGGCATGTCATACTCCAGCTGCCCCTTCACACGAAGGAGTATTCTCCTTCACTCCAGTTGAAACAAGTAGAGGAACTACTATTGCACTTAGATACTAGAAAGTCAGCAGGCGCTGACCATATCGAACCGTACTACCTAAAGCTGGGACATTACATTTTGTCACCCCCCACTACTCACCTTTTTAATATGTCTCTTACCCAAGGAGTACTCCCCCCAGTCTGGAAGACAGCGCATGTAATTCCCCTGTTTAAATCCAGGGACCCCGGTGATCTAAACAACTACTGACCGATATCTCTGTTGCCCATCCTGTCCAAACTACTTAAAAAGGTTGTTAATCAGCAACTTAGGAGTTATTTGAAGATGTTCAACCTGCTTAATCCAGTTCAGTCAGGCTTTAGACCTCATCACAGCACTGTATCTGTATTGGCTAAGGTCACTAACAATTGGCAGATTGCCGTAGATAAAAAAAATTATGTGTGTGCTTTGTTTCTCGACCTGAGCAAAGTATTTGAAACTAAAGACCATGACTTACTCCTATTTGTACTAAGAAACACTGGAGTGGATTAGCTGGCCTTGAACTGGTTCACTAACTACCTTACTGAATGTCAATAACTGGGTAAGGCTGAGGGGGCCTTCTCTCCTCAAAACAACTTGTTAAGGAGTGTGCCCCAAGGGTCTATTTTAGGCCCGCTACTCTTTGCTGTTTATATTAAAAGCATTGATATGAGTATCGCTGCAGCAAACATCCATCTGTTTACCAATGATACTGTCCTGTACATTGCCAGACCTACTCTGGAACTTACCTGTAGTGTCCTCCAATGTGACTTTGACCACTTACAGAAAAATCTATTACAACTAAAGCTCCTTCTAAATGTAAAAAAGACTAAGGGCATGCTAATTGCTCCCTCTACCTTTGCAACTAAACACAGTTTTCCTGGATCTGCCCCCTACATATCCAACTGCTGAGTGAGCCGCTGGAGTTCGTTGAGAACTTTAAGTACCTCGGGTTTTGGACGGATCACAAATTGTCCTTTGTCCATCATATTGATGAACTTTCAAAACAATTGAAACAGAGACTTGGACTCTTCTTCCGAACTAAAAATCTACTGATGCTGGAAGCAAAATTTAAGCTGGTTCAGACTACATCCATGCCTCTTCTAGATTATACCATCCTTCTGTATGGCCAAGGTCCAAAGTTCTCCCTCTCCAAACTGGATATTCTCTACCATCGAGCTATTTAATTTATAACTGGTCTTCCATATGCCACCCACCACTGCGAGCTTTATGCCAAATTAGGGTGGAACTCACTAAGTTTCAGACAACAAAAGAACGCAGTGCTCTGGACCAATAGAGCCGTCACTAATATGCTTCCGCAATATACTGTAAGCTGCCTGCCCACCTGTAGTGCTGGTAATTACATATTGAGAAGCCTCTCCTACATTTCACTATATATCCCTAAGGTGAGATCCAGGCATGGCAAATCTGCAATTAGTCATGCTCTTCCTGTCATTTGGAACACCATACAGAAAACTATAAAACTGTAAATCCCTGTGAAACTGAGCTTCTTTAAATCCCTATACCAACGTTCATTTAAAGAAACTTGTAATTGCTTCCATTAATGGCACTTTTCCTGTTCCTATCATAGTCTCTGACTTTACTACTCAGGTTTCTCTCTTTTGCATCCCTTTTGTGCCCTATTTCATCTTACGTCAGAGCAGGACTTTGATTCCTCCTTAAGCTACAAACCTCCCCCCCTTAAAAAAGCACCCCTTATCTCCATTCCTCATCCCCTGGCTGCTCCCTGCACTCTGCCCTTGCCTCTTGGCTCCTTATATACCTCCCCCTGACCCTATCCTGCTGCCATAGGTCTTTTGTGGCTGCTACTGTACATAGGTGTGTTGTCTCTTACTATGTGTTTTATTATTCCTAATGGTATGTGTACTCTCTTATTGAAGATCATTGCATTGACTGTGTTACTGTATGGACTACTATCTGTTCATAGCACTGTATATATTACTGTATGTATTCATATATTGTACTGTCCAGACTCATCTTGTAAATGAGTTCTTCTCAATGATGTTTCACCTGGTTAAATAAAGATTGATTCATTGATTGCTCTATCACTGTATGTCTGTATTGTCTCATGCTCTATCACTGTATGGCTGTATCATCTCATGCTCTATCACTGTATGTCTGTATCATCTTATGCTCTATCACTGTATGGCTGAATCATCTCATGCTCTTCACAGTATGGCTGTATCATCTCATGCGCCATCACTGTATGGCTGTGTCATCTCATGCTCTATCACTGCATGACTGTATCGTCTCATGCTCTATCACTGTATGGCTGAATCATCTCATGCTCTATCACAGTATGGTTGTATCGTCTAAAGCGCCATCACTGTATGGCTGTGTTGTCTCATGCTCTTTCACTGTATGGCTGCATTGTCTCATGCTCCATCACTGTATGGCTGTATTGTCTCATGCTCAATCACTGTATGGTGGTGTTGTCTCATGGTCTATCACTGTATGGCTGTGTCGTCTCATGCTCTATCACTGTATGGCTGTATTGCCTCATGCTTTATCACTGTATGGCTGTGTCGTCTCATGCTCTATCACTGTATGGCTGTATCGTCTCATGCTCTATCACTGTATGGCTGTATCATCTTATGCTCTATCAGTGTATGGCTGCATTGTCTCATGCTCTGTCACTGTATGGCTGTGTCATCTCATGCTCCATCACTGTATGACTGTGTCGTCTCCTGCTCTATCATTATATGGCTGTATCATCTCATGCTCCATCCCTGTATGGCTGTATCATCTCATGCTCTATCACTGTATGGCTGCATTGCTCCAATCTGTACTACTTGTCATGCTTTTTGCCTTCACTGTGCTACTATATGCCACCTTGAGGGCCCAGGTCATGTCTGAAAACATCCCTGGGAACAGTGTACTGACCCAGTTATCAAATAAATAAAAAAATTAGAAAATATGGAAAATACGCTTGACAAGAACGTTACAAAATGGATATGCAGTTTTCTCATGGGTAGGACTGAATGGCAAAGCCTTTATTTGTGAAAGGAATCACTAGCGGTGTATGGTTGTGTTGTTTCATGCTCTATCACTGTATGACTGTGTCGTCTCATGCTCTATCACTGTATGGCTGTATTGCCTCATGCTTTATCACTGTATGGCTGTGTCATCTCATGCTCTATCACTGCATGGCTGTATCATCTCATGCTCTATCATTGTATGGCTGTATCATCGTATGCTCTATCAGTGTATGGCTGCATTGTCTCATGCTCTATCACTGTATGGCTGTGTCGTCTCATGCTCCATCACTGTATGGCTGTGTCGTCTCCTGCTCTTTCACTGTATGGATGTGATAAAACTGAAGGTGGACTAAGCAATGGGACCAGATGGAATTCACACCAGAATTCTAAAAGAATTAAGCAGAGAACTAAGCAGACACCACTGACTACTCTTTTATAACAAATCATGGGAGGATGGTGTGGTACCTGAGGACTGGAAGAAGGCTGATGTGATTCCTCTTCACAAAAGTGGGAGCAAGACAGAGGCAGGAAACTACAGACCTGTCAGTTTGACCTCTGTGGTAGGGAAAGTGATGGGATCACTTCTGAAGGAAAGAATTGTTGAGCACCTAGAGGCCAGTGGGGCACAGAACCCAAGGCAGCATGGGTTCACAGCGGGAAGGTCATGTCAGATGAATCTAATTGATTTCTTTGACTGGGTGACCAAAGTAGTAGACCAGGGAGGGGCTGTGGACATGGCCTACCTAGATTTTAGCAAGGCATTTGACACAGTCCCACACAAAAGATTAGTAGTCAAATTAACCAGCCTTGGAGTGGGTCCCAGGGTGGTAGCCTGGGTAAAACATTGGCTGAACAACAGGACACAGAAGGTAATTGTAAATGGAGTCCACTCTGAAGAAAGAGGGGTTACCAGTGGGGTACCACAGGGTTCAGTACTGAGTCCAGTCCTTTTTAATGTCTTTATAAGTGACATTGCAGAGGGACTGGAAGGAAAAGTATGCCTCTTTGCAGATGACACAAAGATCTGCAATAGGGTTGATGCACAAGGAGGTGTGGAAAGCATGAGAATGGACTTGGCAAGGTTGGAGGAATGGTCAGAAGTATGGCAGCTTGGATTCAGTGCAAAGTAATGCACCTGGGAAACAAAAACCCAGGGGAAGATTACACAATGGGGGGGGGAGGTAGTAACAACAACAAAAATGGAAAGGGACCTGGGCGTAATCATATCAGATGACCTTAAGGTTGGCAAGCAATGTGAGAAGGTGGTAGGAAGGGCTGGGGAATACTGGGATGTATAGGGAGAGGCATCACCAGCAGAAAACAGGAAGTTGTTATCCCCCTGTACAGACAGTTGGTGAGACCCCATCTGGAGTACTGTGTCCAGTTCTGGAGACCACATCTCCGCAAGGACATAGACAGGATGGAGGCAGTTCAGAGGAGGGCAACTAAAATGGTGTAGGGTCTGCAAGAGAAGCAATTCGAGGAGAGGCTAAAGGAGCTTAATATGTATACTCTTGAGGAAAGGAGGGAGAGGGGGGACATGATAGAACTGTTTAAGTACCTCAGTGGAATCAACAAAGTCCAAGATGGTAGCATCTTTCAGAAAAAGAGATGTGCAAGAACAAGGGGACACAATTTGAAGATAGAGGGGGGACGGCTCAGGGGCAATGTGAGGAACTATTTGTTCACAGAGAGGGTGGTGGACGCATGGAACAGCCTTCCTGAGGAGGTTGTGGGGTCTAAAACTGTGGGAGAATTCAAGAATGCATGGGACAGACATAAGGCAATTTTTGTGGGGGGTAGGAAGAAATAGGCTGTTGGTTAAATAGGATCTGCAGCTTATCCTCTAGGTAGGGAAATGGGCAGACTAGGTGGGCCAAGCGGTCCTTATCTGCCGTCAAAGTCTATGTTTCTATGGCTGTGTCATCTCATGCTCTATTACACTATGGCTGTATTGTCTCATGCCCCATCACTGTATGACTGTGTCATCTCATGCTCTATCACTATATGGCTGTATCATCTCATGCTCCATCCCTGTATGGCTGTATCATCTCATGCTCTATCACTGTATGGCTGTATCATCTCATGCTCTATCACTATATGTCCGTATCATCTCATGCTCCATCTCTGTATGGCTGTATCATCTCATGCTCTATCACTGTATGGTTGTGTCATCGCATGCTCTATCACTACATGGCCGTATCATCTCATGCTCCATCCCTGTATAGCTGCATTGCTCCAATCTGTACTACTTGTCATGCTTTTTGCCTTCACTGTGCTACTATATGCCACCTTGAGGGCCTGGGTTATGCCTGAAAACGTCCCTGGGAACAGTGTACCCACCCAGTTATCAAATAAATAAAATAATTAGAAAATATGGAAAATACGCTTGACAAGAACTTTACAAAATGGATAGGCAGCTTTCTCATGGGTAGGACTGAATGGCAAACCCTTTATTTGTGAAAGGAATCACTAGCGGTGTCCCACAGAGGTCAACGCTAGGCCCAGTTTTGTTTAACATGTTTATTAGGGATATAGGAAAGGGCCTTAGTGGTATGAGCTTATTCCCTGATGACACAAGACAGAGATAAGATGGATTCCGCAGAGAGAGGAAAAAGGACTGTAGAAAGGCTTGAAAGGGGGTCTGACACAAGGCAACTGTAATCCAGTGTCAAGAGGGGTACAGTAATGCTTACAAACAATCAAAATTTCAAGGCGGACACCCATACACCAATGATGGCATAAAGGCGGAAATCACTAAAGAGGAAAAAGACATTGCAGTCATAACACACAGCAGCCTAAGGCCACTTAGCCAGTGAGAACAGGGCAATAGGATATTGGGATATATCATGTGGGAATTCTCAAGCCGTAGTGAGACAGTTACCACAGTCCAAGTCTCTACCCTTTACCGAAAAAGGCAAGCAATATGCAAGTTTTTATGTAACTTTACATAAGTCTTTATGTAATAATTATATGCAAGGAATGTGTAAGGATTGTAACATTTTCCTTGCATAAAAAATTCATGCAAGAAAACTCCTTTCCACCATCCTGTGATGCAATAACAATTGTGTGTAGGGCTACTGTACTACAGTATTAGTTTTACATCCTGATGTAGGACAAGAACCTACAACCTTCCGGTTCTAGAAGCAGGCGTACAACCTACTGGTTTTCAAGTATTGTGCAAAAAAGTATATAAACAGGAACCCAAGCAATAATCTTGAGTATTTCTTACATAGTTCTTGCATTTTTTGAAAGGAAATGTCTTTATACTGCTCCAGTATTTTGATTTGAATGCACAGGACCACTCTTACAATTCTTAGAGTGGTGTCCACATCAACATTAAAATACACCTAAGATCACAATACTATACTCTTCTAGTGGCATCGCAGTCATTACCCTGACTAATTATGATGTGGCTATCAAGGGACATGAATTCTAGTGGGGATTAAGAAATAAGTGTAGAGAAATTGTAAAGTACTGAGACCCTGTTTTCATATAGCGTTTCTCAGTAATGACAGGAAGGGGTAATCTAAGAAAGATATATGTAATATTAGCTGAATAGTAACTAAATAATATATTTTTTTAAAGTTTTTACTGAGGTGCATGCAGCTTTTTACAGATTAGATTGTACTTGAAGATTTCTACCAGCACTATGAAGACATGCGTTCTTAGCTGCCTCTATGTAGATCACTGATAAGACCCCACCCAGAGTATTTAGCCCAGTTCTGGATACCACATCTCTGGAAGAACACAGAGTGGAGGTGGTCCAGAGGAGGGCAGCTAAAATGGTGCAGGGTCTGCATCAAAAGCCCTGTGAGGAGAGACTAAAGGACCTCAATATATACAGTGCACCCTGAAACAGAGGAGGGAGAGGGGAGATATAATAGCGGCCTTTAAATACCTCCCAGGGGTAAATAAGGTACAGGAGGGGGGTATTTTTCAGAAGAAAAGGTGCTCGGAAATAAGAGAACATGCTATGAAGCTGGAGGGGGTTAGATTCAGGAGAGATGTGAGGAAATACTTCTTCACAGAAAGAGTGGTGAATTCCTGGAACAGCCTTCTAGTGGAGGTGGTGGGGGCAAAACAGTGGTGGGGTTCAAGAATGCATGGGATAAGCACAAAGCAATCATAGTGGAAAGGAAGGGGGACTGGGAGAAAGAGTTGTAGATCGGGCACAGTCTAGTGTAATCATGTAGGTAGTGAGAAATGGGCAGACTGGATGGGCTAAGTGGTCTTTATCTGCCGTCAAATTTTATGTTTCTATGTTTAGTGAGGTTTCCATTGATTTTCCCACCACTGAGGTAGGACTGATCAGCCGGTGGTTCTTAGCCTCCTCCCTGCTGCAGTTCTTGTGTGGAGGGACCATGTAAGCTCTTCTCTTGTTGCCTGGAACCATGCCTATTTACAGCGAACTAATGAACAAGGTTGTCAATGGGGCAGCTGGCACCTCCATGAGTACTTTTAGTACTCTTGAGTATATCCTATCGGGTCCCATAGCCATGTCCACCTTCAGAGCTGCAATTCCCTTCCGGGCTCTTTCTTTTGAAAATCAAGTTGTGCCCACCTGCCCCTTCTCTGTTCCTGCTACTCCCTGGTAGTTCATCTCCCTTCCTCCACTGTGAAGACTGAGCAGAAGTACCTGTTCAGGGTGTCAGCTTTTCCTTGATCCTCTTCTGTATGGTCTCCCCCTTCCGCCTATCTAATTCTCACTTTCCCTCCCTTTGCTTTTCTCTTCTCACTAATTTCTCTGGAGAATGTCTGACACTCTTTAGGGTCCCCTTTGTCAATATTTTTTTTCTGTTTACACTTTTGTTCCCCTCACCACCTTCCTGCTTTCCTCTGTCTTACTTGGTAAACCTGCCTGTCCTCCTCCCGCTGTGTTTCCTTTTAACCTTCTGAATGCCATCATTTTTTCCTTTACCACCTTGGACACTTGAAGAATCATAATTGTCTCTATTTTCTTCTGCTGTGAGTCACTTAATTTATGCAACAGTGGTTCAGAAGGACTTGAGAAGGGCAGATGTTGCCCTTAGCACCCTCTGCATCCCTCTTATTCACCACCCCCCTTCTGCCACATTTACTTAAGGCTTACACACTGTTATGCGCACCTCCATAGCTTAGGAATTTCCATCCAGGCCTGTAACGTGTTTCTGCTGGACAGGAATATAAATAATCTTTCTTTTTTCTTCTATAGTTTGTATATGACATCCATACACATCCTGCTCCTGTGGGAACTGTATATATATATATATATTATATTTGGGTTGTGTTATGTATATCTTTCTTGTACATGTGACTTGGAATGTAAATACTCTGCTCCTATCAGTATTGTAAACATGTTGTTCCTTTTGTATTATGTATATTTATATGTAACTGTACAATTTTCCCTGCCAACAGCAGGTCCACCTTGTAAATGAGCTTGCTCAATGGTGATCGCCTGGATAAATAAAGATTTGATTAATTGACTGAGATGTAGTCTTGCTTTATGTGGGCTGCAGTAGGGAGGAGGCTGTCAACTATTGTCCACTTGGTCTGACATTGGTGGTATAGAAGTTGATGGAATCACTACTAAAGGAAAAGATTATGGAGTATCTTGAATCCAGTGGGTTACAGGACCTGAGGCAACAAGGATTCATGGGGGAAGGTCTTGTCAGAAAAAATGTGATAGATTTCTTTGACTGGGTGACCAGGGAAATAGATCAGGGTAGGGTGGTGGACATGGCCTACTTAGATTTCAGTAAGGCATTCAACACCATACCACACAGGAGACTCGTAAGAAACTAGGCAGCTTAGGGGAGGGTCCTAAAGTAGTAAACTGGGTAAGAAACTGGTTATTGGATGGGCGACAGAGGGTGGTGGTAAACTTAGTTCAGTGCAGGGAAGAGATGTTGCCCAGCGGAATGCCTCAGACTCAGTACTGAGTCCAGTTTACTTCAATGGCTTTATAAGTGACATTGCAGATGAACTAGAAGGAAAGGTATGCCTCTCTGCAGATGAAAATCTACAATTGCATAGACACTCCAGAGGTGGTGGAAAGAATGTGCAGAGACCTGAGAAAACTCAAGGAGTAATGAATGGCATGGTAGGAGAGTTTCAGTACGAAAAAGTACAAAATCATGCATCTAGGGCACAGAAACCCAGAGGCAGAGTACATCATGGGAAAAGAGGTATTGATGGTTGCCAAACAGGACAGGGACTTGGGGGTAATCATATTTGATTGCCTCAGTGTGACGAGGCAATGCAACGAGACAGTGAGTAGGGCCATCGGGACGTTGGAGTGCATAGGGAGGGTATCACCAGCAGAATGAGGTAGATTGTGTTGCCACTGTATAGATCACTGGTGAGACCCCACCTGGTGTACCATATCCAGTTCTAGAGGTCACATCTCAGGAGGGACATAGACAGGGTGGAGGCAGTCCAGAGGAGGGCAACTAAGATGATGCTGCAAGCTGCATTAGAAGCCCTATGAGGAGAGATTAAAGGACCTGAATATGTACACAC
This sequence comes from Neoceratodus forsteri, assembly GCA_016271365.2. NCBI lineage: Eukaryota > Metazoa > Chordata > Ceratodontiformes > Ceratodontidae > Neoceratodus > Neoceratodus forsteri. Next base: position 1,318,720,443 of record CM057454.1, read on the forward strand.
TGGAAGAGGGTAGAGAAAGTGGGGCATGACAGAGACATAGATGTACCTCACAAGGTTAAAAATGGTTCTGGAGGGGAGTATTTTTCAGAGGAAAAGATGCATTTAAAGAAGAGGACATGCAGTGAAGCTGGAAGGGGAACATTTAGGAGAGATGTGAAGAAGTAGTTCTTCACTGAAGTAGTGGTGGATGCCTGGACAGTCCTCCAGAAGAGATGGTGGGGGCCAAAACAGTGGTGGGCTTGGTTAAAGCATGCATGGGATAGGCACAAGGGAATCTTAGTTGGAAAGCAAGTGAGCGGAGCGACCCAGAGATTAAGTAGGGCCTGCAGTGACAGGTTAGGATATGCAGGGAAAAATAAGCAGATCGGGTGCGCCAAGCGGTCCTTATCTGTCATTAAAGTCTGTGCTTCTATTTTTCTGTTTCTATAAGTATAAAGAGTAGAGCAATCCTCCTTGCATGAATCTTACAAGGTGTCATTCGTCCGTAAACACTATGTTTTATGTTTGCATGCTACTTGAGTAGTGTAAGTGTAACCCCTAGATGGCACTATCCCAGGGGCTACTACCCCTGCCTGATTTGCCACTAACAGGTTGAGGGGCCTGGATCAATGGCGGGTGCCTCCACCCAGAAGTCAGGGTTTGCAATAGTTAAACTTACTTGGTCACAGCCCTCTGGGACGCTGCAACCCCCCTTTCTTCCCACTAGTGGCCCACACAATATATCAAAATTACCTTCACAGTATACACTTACCCCAGGACTAGTTCCGCACTGGGACCTCCTGTGAAATAAGATACAGTGCAACAATCACAGTACAGTACTTTAACATAGACAAATACCTCAGGCAGTACAACTTTGCTGAAACAAGCAGCTCTGATTTATTTAGGGGGATATAACAAGGACAGGGGGAAATCAGGTTAATTAGCTTATCACTTTACTATCTACCTATGGCTCTGTGCACAGGCCTATCCCCACCAGTTACTGTCCCTGGGTACCCAAGCCCTGGTGGCTAGTCCAAACCGTGGCAGCTGGTAGGGCTCTTTCACACAGTGAAAAGAAAATTAGTTAAACAGTCAGCAGTACAGTGATTCCATTTGATTTAATGTGGCAATTCAACAGGGAGCTTAATTTTGAATTAGTACTCACGCACTCCAAACAAGATAGGGTCCTTCAACGTCAACGCCTTGAGCTCCATGAGACTCTTCACACATTTATATGGTAAAAAAGAAAGTACTATACCAGGCAGGCAGCTTCTCTATCCCGATCGCAATTACTGCACAATACCCGGGAGAACACACAGCAGATTCAGTTCCTCACAGACCGAGTGCAATTCAACAATTTCTCCAGTCTTCTACAGGATGAGCCTGGTTTCTACTCTTCAGAGATTCTTTGATTCTTTTCACAGGACGGATTCAGTCCTAACAAGCAGTTACACAAGCTGCAGACCGGAACTCTGGGCCTTACACACGTTTTTTGACTGAAACTGTGCACTGAAGGAGCACAGGGTTCCTTTCCCCTTCACTGCCAGAGTTAAACTGAAACTCCAACAGACAAAACGGGCACTTCTTTGAGTTCCTCCCAGTTCTTGACTGGATTGGCTGTCACTCACAATAGACTGCTGCTGTTGGTCCAAAAAGGCGCAAGTCTAAACTACATCTCCCAGAGTCACTGCCCATACAATCCTCTTGTGGCTGGCTCAGATTATGAGTCCAAGTTCTGATTCGTCCAAGGCACCATTTTAGAGCTAGCTTACTCCCACACTGATTGGTCCAGTTCAGCAGTTCAAAACCAGAATGGGGAACTAGGCAGACACAGTTCTGACTGCAAAGAAAGCAGGTTAGACAAACTGTAATTCATTATTACTCTAAATGATTTCTGGCAAACAGTTATATCTTTCAGATAGGTTCCTTTGCACTCTAGTGACTGCAAAATGGAGTGAATTGGCAGCAGCTCGAGTGGTACTCAAACAGAGAAGCACACAGTCCCCCATACAACTAATTATGTCTGCAAGCAGACAGCTCTAAAGAGACAGTACCAGAGGTTCTAAAAACACTCACTGATAAATGGCTTAAACGCCAAACACCATTCAGGCTTGGAGCATTCAAGCAAGCTCCTGGAAGTCTTTTGGGAACCCCCATTTGCAGGGGGGTTACATAACCTACTGCAGAACAAGTGTTCAACTGCATTCTTTAGAATATGCATTAATGACTAATGCATCTGTTCCTGCCTGACACACTGTTTCCTCATGTATTCCCTAAATATTAGAGTATAGAAACATAGAAATATAGAATTTGACGGCAGATAAGGACCGCTTGGCCCACCCAGTCTGCCCATTTGCCTACCTGATAGATAAGCTGCAGATCCTAATTAACCAGCAGCCTACTTCTTCCTACCCCCACTCCCTAGAATTGCCTTATGACTGTCCCATGCATGCTTGAATTCCACCACTGTTTTTGACTCCACAACCTCCTCTGGAAGGCTGTTCCATACATCCACAACCCTCTCTGTGAAAAAATACTTCTAAATTACCTCTGAGCCGCCTCCCTTCTATCTTCAAATTGTGCCCCCTTGTTCTTGCACACCTCTTTTTTTGAAAGATGCTACCCTCTTGGACTTTGTTGATTCCCTTGAGGTACTTGAAAGTTTCTATCATGTCCCCCCCTCCTCCTTTCCTCGAGGCTATACATATTAAGCTCCTTAAGTCTCTCTTCATATGTCTTCCAGTGCAGACCCTGCACCATTTTAGTTGCCCTCCTCTGGACAGCTTCCATCCTGTCTATGTCTTTGCGGAGATTGGGTCTCCAGAACTGCACGCAGTACTCCAGATGTGGTCTCACCAGCTGTCTGTACAGAAGGATAATAACTTCCTGTTTTCTACTGGTGATGCCTCTCCCTATGCATCCCAGTATCCCCCAGCCCTCCTTGCTGCCCTCTCACATTGCTTGCCCACCTTTAGGTCATCTGATATGACTACCCCAGGTCCCTTTCCATTTTTGTTGTTGTTAGTATCTCACCCCATTGTGTACTCTTCCCTGGTTTTGTTTCCACGGCATTACCTTGCACTTCTTAGCACTGAATCTAAGCTGCCATACATTTGACCATTCCTCTAACCTTGCCAAGTCCCTTCTCATCCTTTCCACTCCACCTTGTGCATCAACTCTGTTGCAGATCTTGTGTCTTCTGCAAGAGACATATTTTTCCTTCCAGTCCCTCTGCAATGTGGCTTATAAAGACATTGAAGAGGACTGGTCCTAATACTGAACCTCCGGCACCCACTACTAACCCCTTTTTCAGAGTGACCCATTTACTATTACTCTCTGTGTCCTATTCTCCAGCCAATTTTTACCCAGGCTGTCATCTTGGGACCCACTCCCAGGCTGGCTAACTTGTATATTAATCTTTTGTGTGGGACTGTGTCAAATGCCTTGCTAAAGTCTAGGTAGGCCATGTCCACAGCCCTCCCTGATCAACTACTTTGGTCACCCAGTCAAGGAAATCTATCAGATTTGTCTGGCATGACCTTCCGCTGTGAATCCATGCTGCCTTGGGTCCTGTGCCCCTCTGGCCTCTAGATACTCAACAATTCTTTCCTTCAGAAGTGATTCCATCATTTTCCCTACCACTGAGGTTAAACTAACAGGTCTGTAGTTTTCTGCTTCTGCCTTGCTCCCACTTTTGTGAAGGGGAATCACATCTGCCCTGCTCCAGTCCTCAGGTACCACCCCATCCTCCCATGATTTGTTAAAGAGGGTAGTCAGTGGTGTCACTAGTTCTACCCTTAGTTCTTTTAGAATTCTGGGATGAATCCCATCAGGCCCCATTGCTTTGTCCACATTCAGTTTTAAGAGTTCTTTCAGAACCCTTTCTTCTGTAAATGGGCTGGTATCAACTTCTGTATCCAGAGTGTTTCTACTGTTTGTTTTAGGTACCTCCCCCTCTTCCTTTGTAAATACTGAGCAAAAATATTTGTTTAGTATCTTTTCCTTTTCAGAGTCGCCCTCTGCCCACCCTCCTCCCTTTATTAGCCTCACTATCCCCTTGGTCTTCCTTCGCCCCTGATGGCACAGTTAGGTCCAAAGTAGCAATATATGGCTTATATGTTATACTCTTTTATTGGGGGCTATGACGTAATTTCACAGAGCTATGGTCGTCTGGTTAATGGGTTTGTAAGGGTGAAGGTCATCAACACTTTTTTGCTTCCACACTATTGCTACTTTGGACCTAACTGTGCCAATTAGAGGCTTAGCTATTATCGTACGTACACATTGTGCTTGCAAGTGTCCAGTGTTGTGGTTCATTCAGCTTATTACTTAAAAATGCGTATGGTACTATTTCCTTATCTCCTAGTGACAAGCCCTTCATAACGTAACTCAATAGATGTTTACGCAAAATCTCCTGTGGTACAGTTTCTATACAACATTTTTATTGTATGTGTATTGTGGATCAGTTTGTTCTATGGCAGAAGCTAATAAACAAAATTGGCAAAAATAAAAAGAAATCGTGGACTCTTGTGCCTACAGTACTGTGTAGCGAAATGATCATTCTCCACCTGTAGGGGGTGCCGAACAATTACCAGAAAGAAACAGCTCACAAATTACCCTTCTGCCTACAGCACAGCGTAATACAGTGACCATTCTTTGCCCACAGGGAGCACTGATCAATCGCCATGAAGAACCAGCTCACAGCAGACCCTTGGGTCTATGACACTGTCTAACACTGTGGCCGTTCCTCCTCCATAGGTGAATGCTGAATAATACCATAAAGATGTATCTCACAGCAGACCCTTGGGTCTATGACACTGTCTAACACCGTGGCTGTTCTCCCTCCATAGGTGAATGCTGAATAATACCATAAAGAAATATCTCACAGCAGACCCTTGCACCTATGGCACTGTGACACACTGTCACTATTCTCCCTCTGTAGGTGGACGCTGGACAATATGATAAAGAAACAGCTCACAGAGGATCATTGTGCGACAGCATGGTGTAACACCATGACCATTCTCTGCCCACAGCAGGTGCTGAACAATGTTATAAAGAACAGATAACAGTGGACCCTTGTATATATGGCACTGTGTACCATTGTGACCATTTTCCATCCAGAGGGGGTGCAGAAAAAGCACCATAAATAACCAGCTCACAGTTGACCCTTGCACCTACAGCATGGTGTAACACTGTGACAATATTCTCTGCCAGTAAGAGGCACTGAACAACCACCCCAGGAAGCACCAGTCTTCCTTGTTTGAGGTAACACTCAACTTTGTTTGACAGAAGACACTGCGTGGGCCTTTGAGCTGCACAAACAAGCAGCTCATTAGCCAGGCCATGTTCTCGGTGTCATGACACCTGCTGCGACTCTTTGCTTGTTTATCCTCACACAAGCTCCCCCAGGGCTGAGACACAAACACTCCTTCCCGCCCCTAGAGAGGTCTCCTCTGTTGAAGGTGGTAATTGGTATTTTTGTGTTGGAAAAGTGCAGGACAGGAAGAGCCAAGAAGCTCTCCTGAGAATCTGTTAGTGAAGACTTTGGGGAGCAGCCCACCTGCCGAGGAGACCTGCAGAAGTGGCAGCCAAGTGTAAGTAAACAGAGGCACCTGTCTTGTACTCGGATGGGACCTACTGGGTTCCCAGCCTTACGCTTTTGCACTTGACCTATGACTGATGGACGTGTCAGACAAATGCAATGAGCAAACTTGATAAAACTGTCAAGAAACATTAGGTGGAGGTGTGGAGCTGTTACTCATGACAGTTTCTCCTGCTTCATAATCAGACAAAGAAACCACATTCTACATGTTCATACACTCCCTCACCCCACACAACATACAGTGTCTTTTTTTTTTTTTTTTTTTACTGTTTACTTATCCAGAATAGCTCAGCTGAGATGCAATGTTTCATTTTCAGCGGGGTCCTGCTTCTACCCTGTTTCACAGCTGTGTGGTGGGAGATTATGTAACTCGTGGTCACACACTGAACAAGTGACAATGCTAGGATTAGAACCTGTGTCTCTTGTTTCCCAAGAATGTTCTCTAGCAAATGCAACTTGCTGTCTCTTCTGCTTGTTGACTTCACAATACACGCGTGCACGCACACACACACACACATACATATATCATAGCAATATAGTAATTTAAGGCCAGAAGGGACTTTAGGTACATGATGTCTGCTCCCTTCCCCAGCTTCACAATCAGAAATGAAATTAGCATGCTGTTCAAACATATACCAGTTTATAAGGATTCCTTATCCACTCTGCAGCACAGAGTACCTGGTGATTCCCTTGGTAAGCAGACATTTATTCATTTACCTTGAAGGCCTGCACTGTCTTTATGCCCATTGTTCACTGGTAGGCTTTATGCACACACACACACACATATTGTTCACTGGTAGGCTTTATACACATACATACATACACACACGCACATTGTTCACTGGTAGGCTTTATACACACACGCACACACAACAACGTGTACCTAGGCACAAAGAAGTCCCACACAACACAGAACTAGACATCCTCAGGTAGGGAATTGATCATACATGCACCATTGACTAGGTTATTTATCAGGTGGTTAACCTTTGAGTGATGAGTATGTTATGTACTCAGATTCTGGAGGTATATAGACATCTGCTGTATTGTAATTAACCCTGTCCTGAGGAGGGGTGCTCGGATTTGTCAAAATCCATTCCAATGGAATTTGTTAGGCTTTCAAATTATCCAATTCCAAATCGGAATCTGAAATCTTAAAAATCCTAGCAGGCAAAAAACACTTTTTGCATGCAATCAAAATTAGATTTCAGATTCCAGGATCAGAATTTGGAATCAGATTTTGATTCTAAAGCTAATTTGACCATTTTTAGGATATTCTGGGTATATCTGCTTCGGGGCAAACTTTGCAGAATAATTTTGGGTCTACCTGGAATTAATTAGCCTGGTACTTGAGGTTTGTCTGTGTCACCTATATGGACCACAAATATGCTAACTTGATAGTGAATTGAATTTCTATGTGTACGTTTCTTGGGATATTCACAACTATTGAGTCGAGGCTAATTTCCAATAGTGTCCCGTTGATATCTTCAGATTACAAAACAGAATTACATTTATTTGTATACTGGAAAGTTGGTGATCAGGTAAGGCACATTGAACCAAAGGCTCATTTCCAGGTGAGACGCGTGGGAAAGGGAGATGGAATATCTTCTTAGAGCATACCCATTAGAAATTAAGCAGTGCTATTGAAAGTGCTTACAGTGTAGAATGCAACATGGGAAGTGCAGTATCAGTAAAGGGTGCCCAAAGTTGACACTATAAGCAACTTCAGTCAATTTTGGGGGAACCTTCCTATCCTTGCCCCAGCTGAATATTGTGGGTATGTCCCTGCAGAGCACTCCTTTCCAATAGAAAAAGGATTATAATGACTCCTAATGGCAGCATGGAAGCCAAGAGGCTCCAACTCCATCGATGGTGGTCAGTGGAGGTTCCCTCAGTGGTCCAGTGGCTGACTGAACTACAAAATGTGGCCACTTTAGACAGGATGCCTCATTTTGTGAGGAAAAATCTTCCAAGGTACCAAAGTGTCTGGGAACCATTCTTACTCTCCTGCTTTGCACTGTGGGACCCACTCCTTGCTCGTGGGGACGGTACCTCTTCCCCCACACCAGAGGACACCTAAGTTCAGATTGCCTCCCCTAATCCTCTCTCCCCCAACTCCAACCCTGTTTAGGACTCTCCCAGCAGCATACACATGCTGACCTTTTTCAGGTATTTATTGATACGGTCTCTGTACATTTGTGACCAATGGGTTCCAAGAATTTTATCTGTTCTGCATTGCAAATATGACCAATTTGTTAGTGTATCTGTATTGCTGTCATAACTGTTCTGCTGTTTCCTATTTGTAAAATATTGAATAGCAAGCATTTGTCAATGCCAAATGTTGTCTTGCTGGAGTCGGCATTGGTAGTGCAGGAGTTAGAGAGATGCATAATAGGAATGGCAGTGAAATATGGAACTGAGTCAACCCACCCCACCTCATTTTACAGAGACTGACAAGCATTGAAGTGCCTTTGGGTCGTCAGCCATAACGCTCATGCCATTTCACCTCACCCTGCTCTGCAGACTCTGACAAGTGTCGCATTGTGCCTTGGGGTTGTTGGGCCTTGATCTCACCCCATTCCATAAGGAAATACATTGAGATGGGTGCAGTACAGGAGAATGGGGTGAACTTTGTGGCCAAAGAGTCCAAGGCACATCTTGATGCCTGTCACTGGCTGCAGGGTGGGGGTGGGGGTTGAATGATGTGAGCAGTACAGCCAACAATCCAAAGGCAAACTCCTGATGCCTGTCAGTCTCTACAGAGTGGGACGTTATGGTTAGAAACCCTAACGCCCTGGACGTTCGTTGGTATTTGCACTCTAAATTTTCAACATGGCCTTTTTGTGACCCCACCTCATGAAAGCATTTGGGACCTCTGCTCATAAACAGTGGCACTGTGATTTTGTTAATCTGTCTCGAACGTTTATTTCCCACAGCGACCACGTCATTCTGCGCCAGATGTGTGAAAACATATTTTGGGCAGGATGTGAAAAATGACAGAGGTACCATTCATAAGGAGGTGTGAAGAAATGGCAATGTTGAAAATCTGGAGTGAAAATATTAAACATTTTCGAAGCTACGAGTGTATGTGGAAACTGAGCAATGCATGCTCATAACACAGTCATTTTGTGGAATTCTTTCACCAAATTTTCAACATAGGCATTTTGGGACCTCTGCTCATGAATAGTGTCATCATGATTTTCTTAATCTGTCCCAAACATTGATTTCCCACAGCGAACATGCCACTGTGCACAAGATGTGCGAAAACATTTTGGGCAGGACGTGAAAAATGACAGCTATACTATTCATAAGAAAGTGTGCAAAAATGGCAATGTTGAAAATCTGAAGTGAAAATATTAAACATTCTCAGAGTTACGAGCTTGCATGGAAACTGCGTAATGCAAGCTCGTAACATAGTAATTTTGTGGAATTCTGTCACCAAATTTGCAGCATTGGCTTTTTGGGAGTCCACTTCATGAACAGTGACACTGTCATTTCGTTAATCGGTCCCGAAAGGTGATTCCACAAAGTCACCACAAAATCACCTTTTGGGACCGAATAATGACATGACAGTGACTGAGTTCATGAGGTGGGGTCCCAAGAACCCCATGTTGAAAATTTGGAGCCAAAAGTCACACAAATGATGAGGTGGGAGGCTAGTTCTGACTCCCTTCCATTCAGTCCTTGGCCCCTCATGTTCGACTGCCAACAAGTGCGTCAATTAGTACCAATTGTGTTAGTGTTTTTTGTGATGTGGACACCTGCCCACTGGGAGATGGACTGCAACCACCACACAGGTCACTTACCCACACAGGTCACTTACATGGAAACATAGAAATTGTCGGCAGATAAGGACAGCCAGGCACATCCAGTCTGCCTGTAGGCCCTACACATTGTATGTGGCCGTGACCCTATGTGAGCAATGGTTTTTCATCACTCCTTTCCCTCTCAAGGTTCCCTTGTGCCTGTCCTAGGCAATACTTAAACCCCTCCACTGTGCTTGCCCCCACTACCTCCTGTGGCAAACTATTCCAAGCATGGGGATTGAACCCAGGACCCTGGAGTTATTATCACCATGCTCTAACCAGCTGAGCTAACCAGTTGGTTATAGCCCTCACGTGATAATGACTTTTGACCACTACCAACCTATGATTTTATTAATAAGCTTTCTGGCCTCACAGGGCTCCCCCAAGATAGACACTTCACCTGCATAAGTAATTTTCAGCTTTGTATGGTATTGAAGGGAGTGCAATACTCCAAGTTCCGACAAGATGGTTCTCAAGGAGCTGAACATCTTACACCTATCCTGAGTGGTGTAACTTTACTCAAGAAAGTGAGAAACTCTCTGTCCCTCATCCAGCATTATAGGTCAGATTTGCTGGGCAGCTTCCAGGATATAATAACTCCTCCACAAGCAGTGACTATGAACTATGTCTGTGGTAATTCAGTATTTTCAAGTCTGCCGTGTGGCATTATTCTGTATGTCTTCAAAATATCAGTCAGCTGTTTCAGTAGTAAGTGACCTTGCAACCAGCATGCTGTGAAGGTCGGTTAGTCCTCTTCCACAACAGTTTCTGGATGGCGTAACATGAAAGTATTTTTTAGTCTGGCATGGTTTTCTGAGTTTTCTAGCCTGTATCTCAACAGATGATTCTCCTTCATCACCAGCCTCTCCCTTGTTGCTGTCACTCGTTCCACAGTACTGGTCACTGACTTAGCCTCTTTCATGACAGCTAAAGACTGCATCTCACATGTGGTAAGTCTGGATTAAAAATCAAAAACCTTTTTATCAATGAGTTCCTGGGTATGAGTTATCCAGAATTTCTGCGTATGAAATTGATTGCTGGATAGGTGACCAAGGATGGTGGTAAATGGCGTATGCCGACTGCACAGTGAAACATCCTCAGTGAAGACCATGACAGCGGCAAGAATCAACAGAAATCAACAGGTCACTATAATGGTCCCCACTGACACTGGCTGTGCATCTAGCGGCATTTCGCTACCCTCCCTGAGACAACTCCGACTCGGAATTGGATATTTAAATACCGGAGGGGGAATTCGGAGGCCACAGCCCCTGAAGAAAACACATCGACATCCCCAACAGCACAATGCCAACACTCAGCATTGTGTATATCAATGTCAGGGATGTCGGAGGCGTTGTTGTCACTGCGGCATAGGTAAACCGGTAAATGGCATTCACTCTGAGAAAGGGAGAGTGATCAGTGGGGTATTTCAGGGACCAGTACTAGGACCAGTCCTCTTCAATGTGTTTAAAACTGACAGTGCAGAAGAGCTGGAAGGTAACGTATGCCTTTTTGCAGAAGACAGTAAAATCAGCAATACAGCTGACACTCTGGAAGGGGTGGGCAGGTGGGTTTCAATGCAAAACAAGCATTTGTCAGTACTGAATGTTGTCTCGCTGGCATTGGCATTGGTAGTGCAGGAGTTAGAGATGCATAATAGGAATTGCAGTGAAGTATGGAACTGATGCTAACCCCACCCCCACCCTGCAGAGACTGACAGGCGCTGGGGTGTGCCTTTGGTGCGTCAGCTATAACGCTCATGCCATTGTACCTCACCTTAACCTGTAGACACGGACAAGTGTCGTGGTGTGCCTTGGGGTCTTTGGGCTTTATACTTACCCCATTCCATAAGGAAATACACAAAGATGGATGCAGTATAGGAAAATGGGCCTCACCCTACCCTGTTGACACTGACAAGTGTCATGGTGTGCTTTGGGGTCTTTGGGCCTTATACTTACCCCATTTCATAAGGAAATACACTGAGACGGGTGCAGTATAGGAGAATGGGGTGAACTTTAGGGCCGAACACTCCAAGGCACACCTCGATGCCTGTCACTGGCTGCAGGGTAGGGGTGGGGGTGGAATGGCGTGAGCATTACAGCCAATGATCCCAAGTCACACCCCTGACGCCTGGCAGTCTCTACAGGGTGGGGTGTTACAGTTGGAAACCCTAACATTGTAGGCGTTTGTTGGTATTTTCACTCCAAATTTTCAACATAGGCTTTTTGTGACCCCACCTCATGAAGAGTGGCATAATCAGTTTGTTAGCTGAAAGGTGGTTTTGCACAGCAGCTATGCCATTTGGCAACACAGGGACAAAAACACATTTTGGGCAGGATGTGGAAAATGACAGCTGTATTGTTCATGAAGAGGTGTAAAAAAATAGCAACGTTGAAAATTTGGAGTGAAAATATGAAAAATTGGTGAAGCCATGAGCATGCATAGAAACTGTGTAACACTCATCCATAGCCCAATTATTTGGGGGATTTTTTTAGCCACATTTTCAACATAGGCATTTTGGGACCTTTCCTCATGAACAGTGGTGCTGTGATTTTGTTAATCTGTCCCAAAAGTTGATTTCCCACAGCGATCACGCCATTGTATGCCACAGGTGCGGAAACACATTTTGGGCAGGCTGTGAAAAATGACAGCTGTACTGTTCATAAGGAGGTGTGGAAAAATGGCAGTGTTGAAAATCTGGCATGAAAATATTGCAAATTTGTGAAGTTACAAGGGTGCGTGGAGACTGTGAAATGCACGTGTAACCCCTAGATGGCGCTATCCCAGGGGCTACTACCCCTGCCTGATTTGCCACTAACAGGTTGAGGGGCCTGGATCCAATGGCGGGTGCCTCCACCCAGAGGTCAGGGTTTGCAGTAGTTAAACTAACTTGGTCACAGCCCTCTGGAACACTGCAACCCCCCTTTCTTCCCACTAGTGGCCCACACAATATATCAGAATTACCTTCACAGTATACACTTACCCCAGGTCAGGTTCCGCACTGGGACCTCCTGTGAAATGAGATACAGTGCAACAATCACAGTACAGTACTTTAACATAGACAAATACCTCAGGCAGTATAACTTTGCTGAAACAAGCAGCTCTGATTTATTTAGGGGATATAACAAGGACAGGGGAAATCAGGTTAATTAGCTTATCACTCTAATAATTCATTTATGGCTCTGTGCACAGGCCTATCCCTATCAGTTACTGTCCCTGGGTACCCAAGCCCTAGTGGCTAGTCCAAACCGTGGCAGCTGGTAGGGGCCTTTCACACAGAGAAAAGGAGAATTAAACAGTCAGCAGTACAGTAATTCCATTTGGATTTAATGTGGCAATTCAACAAGGATCGACCCTGAATTAGTACTCACGACCTCCAAATAAGATAGGGTCCTTCAATGTCAGCAGGGCTCACTTGAGGTACACAAACCTCTTCACACATCCATATAAAAGAAAGCACTATACCAGGCAGGCTGCATCTGTATCCCGATCGCAATTACTGCACAATACCCGGGAGAACACACAGCAGATTCAGTTCCTGACAGACCGAGTGCAATTTTCAGCAATTCCTCCAGTCTTCTACAGGGTGAGCCTGGTTTCTACTCTTCAGAGATCCTTTGATTCTTTTCACAGGACGGATTCAGTCCTAACAAGCTGTTACACAAGCTGCAGACCGAACTCTGGGCCTCATACACGCTTTTTGACTAAAACTGCACACTGAAAAGCACAGGGCTCCTTCCTTCTTCACTGCCAAAGCTCAACTGAAACTCCAACCGACAAAAACTCGTGCACTTCCTTTGAGTTCCTCCCAGTTCTTGACTGGATTGGCTGTCACTCACAATAGACTGCTGCTGTTGGTCCAAAAAGGCACTGAAGTCTAAACTACATCTCCCAGAGTCACTGCTCATACAATCCTCTTGTGGCTGGCTCAGATTATGAGTCCAAGTTCTGATTCGTCCAAGGCACCATTTTAGAGCTAGCTTACCTACACTGATTGGTCCAGTTCAGCAGTTCAAAACTAGAATGGGAACTAGCAGACACAGTTCTGACTGCAAAGAAAGCAGGTTAGACAAACTGTAATTTCATTATTACTCTAAATAATTTCTGGCAAACAGTTACATCTTTCAGATAGGTTCCCTTTGCACTCTAGTGACTGCAAAATGAAGTGAATTGGCAGCAGCTCGAGTGGTACTCAATCAAAAGAAACACACAGTCCCCATATAACTAATTATGTCTGCAAGCAGACAGCTCTTAAAGAGACAGTACCAGAGGTTCTAAAACACTCACTGATAAATGGCTTAAACGCCAAACACCATTCAGGCTTGGAGCATTCAAGCAAGCTCCTGGAAGTCTTTTGGGAACCCCCATTTGCAGGGGTTACACCTTCCTGGCCTGGAAAGCTTGACGTCAGCGTCAAGCAAGTACCCATAAGTTTCAACTGCAACCATATACATTTGCATTAGGCTCATCCGTAATCATCAGTCAATATATCATTTTACCAAGAACACATTTCTGAAATATTGCAGCACGTCACTTTACACAGTATTACATACACATTGTACCATAACTCAAGTTATTACCTCTTGTACATGAAACCTGAAGAGAGGGGCCCTTCCCTATCAGTTACCTTGGGGCTGGACGGGACAAGGACACCATACTTAGAGGGCAACACAAGTAACTTGAGTTAGCACTGACGCCAGTTTGGGCAATGAGCTCGGGACACATACACCCTTTATGGACAACATTGAGAGGTAAATCCACAGGCCTCCCAAGGGAATCATAACTGAGGTGCACCACAGGCTTTTACAGCTCGACCAGTCTTTCTAGGGGAACTGTTACAGTCTCTGCACTCTGAGCCTCATTTTCAGCATTGTCCTCACTTGTCAGGAGTCTCCATGGGGGTAGAGAGGCTAGAACTTGGGGCACTTTCAGCTCCAGGAGTTACAGTTTCTGAGTCCACAACATTTGGCTCGCATGGAGAGCTTTCGACACTGGCAGTGGACTGTCAGGGCACTCAAAATACTCTTCTTGTTTGGGTGTATCACCAGTCTGCCCTAATCTATCATTTTCCTCCCTGAAAGCTCAAACAGTTCAACCATGCACAATGATTCCATTTCATCTGATCTGATGCTTTGCACTTCACTTTCTGGGAGCATTGTCCAGGGATGAAGCTTGGGGCTTAGACAGTCCAGAAGGCCCAGCTTCATCTCCAGTATTGACTAGGGATTGCCCAAACAATTGACTCAGTTCGTAAGAAGGATAGTATTCAAAGTCACTCTCACTTTCTTCCGATATGGACTGACAGTCATGCTCAACTGGGACTTGTGGAGGGGAACACTTTAACTTTGCTTCTGTAGGTGCAGACTTTCTTGATCTTTTCTTAGCAGCAGCTCTAGTCACTAGTCCAGAGGGGGCATCTTCTAGGGGCTCAGACTCAATTAAGATTTGTCCAATGGGCAGTAAATGATTTCTATGCATTGTTTTTACATCTTTTGAATTATTCTCAGGCCTTACTTTGTACACTGGCAGATCATCTAGTTTGCCCACTACAATGTGAGGGAGATGGTGCCATCTGTCAGCAATCTTGTGCTTGCCATGCAGTCCCAGATTTCTTAGCAATACCCGATCTCCCTCCTGGAGTTCCTGTGCTTTCACCTTTTATCATACCTTTCTTTGTTGGCCAGATTTCTTTGGCAGCCATGGTTTGAGCCAGTTGGTACGCATGAGTTAGCTGGGCCTTTAACTTTGCACATACTGTAAATAGTTGTCAGCTTGAACCCCATCAGGAGAGACCCCAAACACACATCTACTGGTAGTCGAGCTTTCTTCCAAACATCAGGCGGTAGGGGAGAATCCAGTGGCATCACTTTTGGTGCAGTTATAAGCATGTACCAGGGTGCTAATTTGTTGGCTCCATCTAGGCTTGTCCTTTGGGTGCAGGGTGCCTCAGCATATCTAGCAAAGTGCGTTGAAACGCTCAGGCTGTGGGTCCTCTGGGGTGGTAAGGAGTGGTTCTGGACTTCGCACTCCCCACAGAGAAAGCATCTCTTTGATCAGATGACTCTCAAAGTCTCTCCCTTGATCAGAATGGATTCTTTGTGGAGCCCCATAGTGAACAAAAAAGTTTTCTACAAGTACTTTGGCCACAGTGGATGCTTTCTGGTCTTTGGTGGGAAAAGCTTTGGCATATCTCGTGAAATGGTCAGTGACCACCAACACATTACTGATATTTCTTTGATCTGACTCCAAACTCAGAAAATCAATACAGACCAGCTCCATGGGTGCACTGGTGGTGATGTTAACAAGGGGGGCAGCCCTCTGGGGCAAAGCTTTCCTCTGTAAGCAGCGACTACAAGTTCGAATGTGTTGCTCCACATCAGCCCCCATCTTAGGCCAATAGAATCTGGATCTCACCAAGTCAAGTGTTCTGTCTATACCAAGGTGCCCCATGTGGTTGTGCAAGGACCTCAGTACTGAGTCTCGAAAGGCAGTAGGCAGCACTAGTTGTTGTTTGTCTACTTGTCCCTCTGTCTACTGTTTCTCTGTATAACAGTTTATTGATCAGTTTCAACTTAGGACCTTCTTTGTATAACAGTGCAGTTCTCAAATCAGTGGAGCGTGATTTGGACACATCTTTTCCTGCATAGAGGGCTTCTAAAGCTGCTTTGATCATGGGATCGCGATTGAGCCCGCCAATACTGTCATTGTCCAGCTGAGGCAGTGCACCAATGTCTATTGCAGAAAAGTGGCACAAGCAGCAGGTATGCAATTCTCAGAGGCTCCATGCAATCCACCATGCAGTCCACTGAGTCCGTGGACATTTGTTCCTCCCTGTCAAACTTCCGCAGAGTGCCCGAATGTCAGGTTCTGCCAATCGGACCCAATCATTCTGGGGAACAGGCCTCCGGAGAGAGCATCAGCATCTATGTGGTTCAGACCTGCTCGGTATTCGAGAGCATAGTCATATGTAGATAATGCAGAAAGCCACCTATGGCCAGTGGCATCCAACTTAGCTGAGGTCTGCACATAGGTCAAAGGATTATTGTCAGTTTTACTAGTATTTAGCCCCATACAAGTACTCATGGAATTGGTCAACAATAGCCCACTTCAAAGCTAGGAACTCTAACTTATGTACAGGATAGTTCTTTTCGGATGGGGTCAGGCTTCTACTGGCAAAGGCCACTGGTCTCAGGCCATTCTCGTGCTCTTGGTACAACACAGCCCCAACCCTTGCAAGCTAGAATCAGTGTGCAGGACGTAAGGTTTTCTTGGATCGGCATAGGCCAGCACTGGAGCATGGGTAAGTTGATATATGATCTCATGAAAAGAAGTCTCACAATCAGAGTCCAGCGGCCCCAAATACTTCACTCGGATGAAAATACACTCTTTCAGTCTTGAGGGACGCTGACTTTGGTATTTTGTGGGTTGGGGATACCCTTGAGTAAGGTTAAGTAAGGGCGGATCACTCTTGAATAGTCCTTGATGAAGCGCCGATAATAACCACAGAATCCCAGGAATCTTGCAGTTCTTTTAGATTTTGGGCTGTGGCCAGGTGGTCAAGGCCTCAACTTTACTTGGGTCGGTCTCTATTCCTCGGTGGATACTATGTGTCCCACATACTTTACTGATGTTTGAAAGAATTGACACTTATCAATGGACAGTTTAAGGCCAAAGTCCTCCAGTCGGTCCAATACCTAAATAATCTGCTCTCATGTTCCTCCAGTGAGCTGCCAAACACAATAACATCATCTAGGTATACCAGGCACTCTAGTAAGTTCATGTCCCCACTGCACGCCCATCAATCGCTGAAAAGTGGCTGGGCACCTGAAACCTTGAGGCATCCTCATGAATTCACAGAAGCCAAGCGGACAGATAAAGGTCGCTCTTCTCACGGCCCTCTGGGGCCATCGGGATCTGGTAGTACCCACTGTGCGGAGATCCAGCACAGAGAACCACTTGTTCTCGCTTAGGCAGTCCAAAGCATCCTGAATGCGGGCATTGTGTACTGATCAGGATAGTCCGCGTTTAATGTGCGATAATCCACACATCCTTACTGTTCCATTCTTTTTCCTCACTACCACAATGGGGAAGTATAAGGGCTTCTGGATTCTTGTATTACACCAGCAGCTAACATCTCTTGCAGATGCCGCCTCACATCATCTATGTCAGCAGGTGCCAGGCGTCGAGACCTCTCACGAATGGTCTTTCGTCATGCAGCCGGATATTGTGCTCATCCTTGCATGCATCCTACATCCCATTCCTTTAAAGAAAACACCTGGTCTCTCTGGGCAAGCTTCTCACTGATCCTCACTTTCCATTCAGCTGGCAGCGGAGTCGCCAAATCAAACAAGTCAGGTAGTTACTCTGTCATTCTTCCTTGAACTCTTGCTGCTGGGTAGCACTGCAGTGTCTGCACAATGCACATTAGCCAGGATGCAACCTCTGTTTACTCGAATGTCTCTTTCAGACACATTATGAACTTGGACCATTACCCTTCTGGCATAAGCATGGGCTCTAGCGGCAAAATACTAGGCTTGACCAGCAGTCCCTCTGGCAATTTTCCATCGCCTGGTGCATCCAACATTAATATTTTAATCTTAACATCCTTTCTGATACGGACCTCTCCCTGTAAGGTACACTGGGCATTTGGCGCCAGGATCAGAGACTCAGGATCCTTCTTCCATACAATTCCGACCGGTTCCTCTGGTTCTGTTTTTTCAGCATCTCTCTGTGCCTCATAGGCCTTCTTAATTAAAGCCGAACTCTTAAAGCTCTACTAGTCTTTGACCCTGTTTTCATAACACAACTGTGCCAGCCTTCCGAACATATGAGCATTTGTTCCAATCAACAAAGGGACACCATCATACAGTCCAGTGGGGGGACACACTAAGGCTAGGGTCTCTACTTGTTCGCCACTCCAGCCACGGAGGTGGGGAAAGACAGCCAAATTCGATATACCCGGAATAGGGGTAGGCCTTCTCACTTAACCCCCATACATGCAGTCCTTCTAATGGTTGTAAGGCTACGCCTGACAAATGCTTCTGATACCAATCCTGGAACATAATTGTCACTTGGGAGCCACTGTCATACAGCTCTTGTAGACACTCCATTCACCTTTACAGTGGTCTCCATGGAGGGACCCACTATTCTGGACCAGTCTGGAGAGGCGATAGTGGGGGGCCTGGGCAACTGACCTTGCCACAAAAGGATGTGAATTAGCATTTTGGTGCCCTCACTGGGATCATGTCGTGCACCTCTTAACCACTGATTTGTTCTCCAAGCCTCCTTGTAGCCTATATGCAACTTTGTCAGTGTCTTTGGGACTGGCATTCCTTTCATGTGCCCATCTTTCCCACAATTATAGCAAAACATACTTTCTGGAGTTTGAGCTGGCCGAGGTGCCACACTGGGAGCCAGGGCGGGTATTACTAACTGGAAACCTGGTGCCATCTCTGTCTGCGGCGTGATAAGCATTTGGAGACATCTCGTCAGTTTCTCCACTCCATGGTCAAGGAATTGAGTTTGGAGCTGTTATCAGCAGGAGATACGTGGTGGGTACCCCACCCCATAGCAGATGCAGTCGGATATAGGTCAGGGCTGCATTTGCAGGCGTGCTTCATAAAGGACTGTTTTTGAATTCGGATCTCTCTCAACAGTTTGCCCCATTGTGGCATATCTTTTTCCTTGTCAGAGCACTCATTGACTGTCAACCTCGCCCCTGAACTTCACTTGATGGGTCACCTCAGTCACTCGGGTCGTAGCACAGCTGTTGGTGCAGGTACCTCCGAGGTCGCTTTTTCTCACCTCCTCGAATTTCTCTCATTAACTCATCATAGGAGGGTGGGATTCCAGTCGATTTGCCAGGCGTAACTGAAGCAACAGCAGTTCTGAGAAGAGGGCAGACTTATGATTCTGTCCAGTCTGGTTCGTCCAGTTCAATCGCTGGCAAACTACCCTTTCTGAGGCATTCTTGCAACAATTTTTCCAGCCGAGATATACACAGACAACAGCTCCCTTGGTACTGTTGTGCATTTCTTACTCTCCACCATAGGTCCTCATCAGAATCTGGGCTCCCATACACATTCTCCAAGGCCTCAAGATAGGCCTGTGCAGTCGCTTCAGGGTTACTGGCCGCTTAGCACAGATGGTAGCCAGGGCAGGACCTCGGAGGCTCTCACTAACCCTCTTCGCCGCCCGAGCATTGCCATTCTAGCACTTGGGGGCAACATAGTTCATCCAGGTCTCCCAGTCATCCCTCCCTTGGGGTGGGGAGGGTGCCAGAGAAGATCCTAAACCTTCGTAAGAGTCATGACTAATGGCAAGTGCAGAAATAGGAGTCTGCATTGGTTCAGCCACCATTACGGGTACTGGAGCGAGAGGGTGTTGAGGAGGAACACCCCAGGTGGCAAGAATAGTTTCTTCAAGTCCTCCACAGTTTTCCTTCCCCAGCAACCATTTAGCAAATTTCTCCTCAAAAGTTTCAGAGAGTGGTGTGGCTCATTGCCCCCGGTCTTTACTGTCCTTAGTTATCACTCCAAGCAGTGAGGGCTCCTCTGGGGTAATGGTCTGTGGCACTTTGGAGCTATCTATGGGATCCTTAAACTCTACTAGGGCCAGGAAAGTGTGGGTGAGCAGATTAGCATGCCGACCCACCACCACAGGGTTTTGTAAACCTTCCACCTTGGAAAGTACTCCTGCACAGTGTCCGATTGATACCCAGGGGATGTCCAGGATAAGCATAGCATTTGGGGTCGATCTCCTCCCAGTACACCACTCCACCAGCCGGTGCACAGCCACTTCTGTCGGGTACCCATTTTTTCTTAACAGTGGTTCAGAATATGGCCACTAGAGGACATACAATCCCAGCGGTGAGCCTCCAAGATGTAACCCCTAGATGGCGCTATCCCAGGGGCTACTACCCCTGCCTGATTTGCCACTAACAGGTTGAGGGGCCTGGATCCAATGGCGGGTGCCTCCACCCAGAGGTCAGGGTTTGCAATAGTTAAACTAACTTGGTCACAGCCCTCTGGGACACTGCAACCCCCCTTTCTTCCCACTAGTGGCCCACACAATATATCAGAATTACCTTCACAGTATACACTTACCCCAGGTCTGGTTCCGCACTGGGACCTCCTGTGAAATGAGATACAGTGCAACAATCACAGTACAGTACTTTAACATAGACAAATACCTCAGGCAGTATAACTTTGCTGAAACAAGCAGCTCTGATTTATTTAGGGGATATAACAAGGACAGGGGAAATCAGGTTAATTAGCTTATCACTCTAATAATCTATTTATGGCTCTGTGCACAGGCTATCCCTATCAGTTACTGTCCCTGGGTACCCAAGCCCTCAGTGGCTAGTCCAAACCGTGGCAGCTGGTAGGGCCCTTCACACAGAAAAGGAGAATTAAACAGTCAGCAGTACAGTAATTCCATTTGGATTTAATGTGGCAATTCAACAGGGAACGACCCTGAATTAGTACTCACGACCTCCAAATAAGATAGGGTCCTTCAATGTCAGCAGGGCTCACTTGAGGTACACAAACCTCTTCACACATCCATATAAAAGAAAGCACTATACCAGGCAGGCTGCATCTGTATCCCGATCGCAATTACTGCACAATACCCGGGAGAACACACAGCAGATTCAGTTCCTGACAGACCGATGCAATTTTACAGCATTCTCCAGTCTTCTACAGGGTGAGCCTGGTTTCTACTCTTCAGAGATCCTTTGATTCTTTTCACAGGACGGATTCAGTCCTAACAAGCTGTTACACAGCTGCAGACCGAACTCTGGGCCTTACACACGTTTTGACTAAAACTGCACACTGAAAAGCACAGGGCTCCTTCCTTCTTCACTGCCAAAGCTCAACTGAAACTCCAACCGACAAAACTGCACTTCCTTTGAGTTCCTCCCAGTTCTTGACTGGATTGGCTGTCACCACAATAGACTGCTGCTGTTGGTCCAAAAGGCACTGAAGTCTAAACTACATCTCCCAGAGTCACTGCCCATACAATCCTCTTGTGGCTGGCTCAGATTATGAGTCCAAGTTCTGATTCGTCCAAGGCACCATTTTAGAGCTAGCTTACCCACACTGATTGGTCCAGTTCAGCAGTTCAAAACTAGAATGGGGAACTAGCAGACACAGTTCTGACTGCAAAGAAAGCAGGTTAGACAAACTGTAATTTCATTATTACTCTAAATAATTTCTGGCAAACAGTTACATCTTTCAGATAGGTTCCCTTTGCACTCCTAGTGACTGCAAAATGAAGTGAATTACAGCAGCTCGAGTGGTACTCAATCAAAGAAACACACAGTCCCCCCATATAAACTAATTATGTCTGCAAGCAGACAGCTCTTAAAGAGAGAGTACCAGAGGTTCTAAAAACACTCACTGATAAATGGCTTAAACGCCAAACACCATTCAGGCTTGGAGTATTCAAGCAAGCTCCTGGAAGTCTTTTGAGAACCCCCATTTGCAGGGGGGTTACACACGCTTGTAACACAGTCATGTTATGGACTTTCGTCACCAAATTTTCAATATAGGCATTTTAGGCCTCCGCTTATGAACAGTGTCACTGTGATTTCTCAAGCTGTCCCTATTCTGCGCCGGACATGCGAAAAACACATTTTGGCCATGATATGTAAAATGACAGCTGTACTGTTCATAAGGAGGTGTGCAAAAATGCCAATTTTGAAAATCTGGAGTGAAAATATTACAAATTCACGAAGTTACGAGTGTGCATGGAAACAGTGCAACACACACTCGTAAAACAGCCATTTTTTAGATTTTTTTCATCAAATTTGCAACATAGGCTTTTTGAGAGCTCCCCTCATGAATAGTGGCACTGTCGTTTCGTTAGTTGGTCCTGAAAGGTGATTCCACGCAGTGACTGCGAAATCACCTTTCAGGGCCAAATAAGGCCATGACAGTGACTGAATTCATGAGAAGGGGCCCCAATAACACCAAGTTAAAAATTTGGTGCAAAAAATTCCAAACAATGCCCGAGATATGCACCAAAGTTGAAAAAACCCTATTTATGCCATTATACAGCTTACCGGCATTTCTTCAGTTCGTGGTCGGCTTTGAAGAGTGCAGACATGTTCCTGGTCCACCGAAGATCATCGTGCCACACTCCAGAGGTAAGTATGGAGTGAGGGGTGGTGTGGGGAGGCAGGGTGCGCAGAGAGTGGGTGTGGGTTGGGGCAGGGAGCTGGACAAACCATGAGGGACCATTTTCTTCTTTTACAGGTTAAAAAAACATTACAGGACTTTTTTTTACAGGGCATTTGGCATGCTGGGTGGGCTCCCAGCGTCCACCTGAGTGTTTGGGGGCTAGCCAACAGGGGATTAGACTCGTCGGCACACAGCAAATGGGAGGGGTTGCAATATGCCGATAGGGAGTGGGCTCCGCCGTTGGCACATAAACTGGGTCAGGGCATGCCGACAGGGGGATTGGGCACCCCCGAAGTCAGCATTGTGGCAAGCAGTGTGCTGCCATGTTTAATCTAATGTTTCACCAGGGAAGTCATGTTGGGAGGTGCCACTGCATATGACAAGCTTGGCTGTCATTGCAGCGGACCTTTCCTTAGATGTGCTCACCACGTTATGTCTTCCTGTTGTGGTGCCTACATGCTGGCTTATTGGGAATGAGGGATGCACCTACTGATGCGTGCCCTGCATTCACCCACAGTGACAGCACCTCCAAATCTGCTACTAATGCAATATGTTGGCTGGTGCACAAGTGCGAGCCAACTTAAAACGTGCAAAATCATGCAGCTAGGGCACCGAAACCCAGAGGTGGCATGTAAAATACAGGGAGAGTTTCTGAGGTCATTAACAGGAAAGGGACCTTGATGTAACCATATTGGATTACCTCAAGGTGTTGATGCAATGTGACAGGGCAGTACGTGGGGTCAGTAGGATGCTGGGGTGCATGGGGAGGGGTATCACCAGCAGAAGAAGAGAGGTGGTGTTGCCACTGTATAGCTTATTGGTGAGACTCCATCTGGAGCACAGTGTTCTGTTCTGGATATCATATCTCAGGAAGGACATAAAGAGGGCATAGGCTATCCAGAGGAGGGAAACTAAAATGGTGCAGGGGTTACAGCAAAAGCCCTATGAGGTGAAACTAAGGGATCCTAATATGTACATCCTGGAAGAGAGGAAGGAGTGGGGGACATGACAAAGACCTATAAATACCTCACGGGGTGAATAAGGTACAAGTGGGGCGCGTTTATCAGAGGAAAAGGGGCACAAAAACAAGAGGGAATGCAATGAAGCTGGAAGCGGGGAAATTTAAGAGGAATGTGAGAAAGTACTTCTTCACTGAAAGAGTGATGGATGCCTGGAACAGTCTTCCAGTGTAGGTGGTGGGGACAAAAAACAGTGGTGGGCTTCAAGCATGCATGGGATAGGCATAAAGGAATCTTGGTAGGATAGCGGAGGGGCAGTCGGAGGTCAGCTAGGGTCTGCAGTAACAGTATAGGAAGGGAATAATGGGCAAACTGGGAGAGCCGGACAGTCCTTTTCTGCTGACAAATTCTACTGTATGTTTCTGTGTTCCACTTTTTAGAGCTGCAGTGGGCATAACCCAGCAGTCATTTTATGATCACTGAGAAAAAGGACACTGCATTCCTTCTGAATGAACAACATGCTGGATTGTGTTACAGTCACCTCCTCATCTGTGAAGCAGTCGCCCCATGTTGTCCCTACTGATTACAGCACTGCACTATTTCACAGTGCCGGTGGTCATGGAGGAACACGGCACACTCTGTCATGTCCAAGATGGCTGCTGCACTCTATTGCGCATGCATTTGTAGTCACGCAAGCGCAGTAGCATGCGGTGGCCATTTTAGTCATGGTGGAGTGGGTCGTGTTTCTTTGTGACCACTGGCACTTATTTCTTTATGTATTTTTTGCTACATTATTGAAATTCCCCACCCAACCCTCCTCTTAGCACCCACCACTCCCCCTAAACATAGAAATGACACTGGGGTGCCCAATTCCCCAGTGTCACAAATGGCCCCTTGTCAGTCTTTTCTTCTGACACTGGGGGTGCCCAGTATCACAATCGGGGATCATCTCTCTTTTTTTTTACCTGTCAAAAAACAATGGTCATCGATGTCTTCCCCCACATAACTGTAACACTGGGGTGCCTAATTCCCCAGTGTCGCAACTGGGGATCATCAATCTCTTTTCTTTTTTCCACCTGTAAAAAAAAAAAAAAGGCCCATCATTGTCTTTTGCGGCCATTCCTTACCCCCACCCTCTCCTCCCATGGAGCATCCACCCACCCTGAACCCCCCTGAGCCCTTACATACTCATCGGGGGTCCAACGCTGTAATCCTCTCTGACCCGCAGACATGACTTCACTCTTCAAAGCCAGCCCATGAACTGAAGACACAGGTATGCAGTTCAATGTGTTTCAAAGAGGTTTTGAACTTAGTGACATAACTGGGGCCTTTTTACATATTTTTGGCCCAAATTTTCAACATGCCTTCTTTGGGATCCCACCTCATGAACCATGTCACTGTTGTTAGGAAGATCTGTCCTGAAAGGTAATTTCACAGTCCCTGCATGAAATCACCTTTTGGGCAGGATTTGAAAATTGTCTCTGCCCTTGTTCTTGAGGTGGGGTTATAAGAAGGCTATGCTGAAAATTTGGTGTAAAAATATTGAAAAACAACAAAGTTATGAGCCTTCATTGACAAACGCGAACGCAGGCTCATAACTTTGGTACTTTTCAATATTTTTGCCCCAAATTTACAACATAGCCATTTCTTTACAGCAACTCATGAATGTGACCGCTGTCATTTTCCAACTGCTGACCAAACTGTGCTTTTGCATTCTGAAAATTGATTTTGCAGTCCCTGCGCAAAAATACCTTTAAGTCAGGAGTTGAACATTTTGTCTGCCGGTGTTCATGAGGCAGG
Organism: Neoceratodus forsteri; assembly: GCA_016271365.2. NCBI lineage: Eukaryota > Metazoa > Chordata > Ceratodontiformes > Ceratodontidae > Neoceratodus > Neoceratodus forsteri. Next base: position 1,318,745,764 of record CM057454.1, read on the forward strand.
ATCATAACAAGGCTATGTTGAAAATCTGGTGTAAAAATATTACAGACCAACGCATTTATGAGCCTATGTTATATTTTGCAAATACACACTTGTAACTTTGGTAATTTACAATATTTTTACCCCAAATTCCACAGCTGCAGCCCTATTGGCTCTGGCCAGAGTTTGTTTGCCTAGTGGCTTCATTGCCTGTAGCACCTCTAACAGCGTAAGTTCCCCTCCTCTCACTTTAGCTTGCACACCCACTTTGGATGTAACAGCAGTGGCTTGTTGCCCGTGTATCCCACTGACCTCTTTAGCTTGCTTTTTCAATGGCCCCATTGTCCAAAAGTCATGTGACTTTTACCAAGTGCAGAACTGTCACATAAAAACAAACTGCAAGTAAAATTCTGATGTTTAGTGAAAGCCCTGCAAGAGCTGAAGAGCAATACATCCTGTTATGTCGGTTGTTGGCTCTGCCTGTCCCCGCCCCCCGGGTCCATGATTCTTTATGGTGACTGTTTAGTGCCCCTTCTAGGCAGAGAATGTTTTTTTGTTTTACACCATTCTGGAGGCAAAGGGTCTGCTGCATGCTTCTTCTATAGAACATAGAAACACAGAACCTAATGGCAGAGGGAGAGTGGCGGCCAATCAAGTCTGCCAATAGTTATTATTACTCAAAATGCTTGGAACTGGCGAATTCCAATCAGATTTTGGGAGTTAAGATTTTTGGAAACCCCGATTCCCAATTTGAATCCAATTCAAATCCTAAAAGGCTCAGAATCAGAATTGGGCTCAGATTTGAAATTCTCAACCATAAATTTGGGCTTAAGTCTTCTAGTGATCATTCATTTAAAGTGTCCGGCCCTCTTCTGTGGTATATGCCTTGCCTAGGGAACTGAAATAGGTCCCCTCGGTGGAGACCTTTAAAAGGGGTTAAAACCTACCTATTTAATCAGGCCTTCAAGGACTAGTGATTCTTTCTAGTTTCCCTGAGTTTCAGATACTTTTAACAGAAACAATGGATGTCATATTCTGTTATTCTATTTAAAACTGTTATTAGTTTTATTTAATTACTAATCGTTGTATTGTTTTAATTGCCTGTTATGTACGGTGCCCTGAGCCTTCTGGGAAGGAAGTCTTGTAAATAAAGTTACTGCTGCTGCTAAATTTCTGTGTAAAAATAGGTTTTAGGGTTTAGTTTAGGAGTTAAGATTTTCAGGCTTCAGTTCTGAATACTCTAAATCTAAAAGTCAGATCAGAATCCAACAACTTCGATTCCATTCAGTGGATTCTGAACAGTCCTAGTCACTACCTTATCCCCTAACCTGGTCTCATAGTGGGTTATTCATCCCCTGCCCCCTCCTCTTCTGCTTCTTCCCCCTCCCTGGTTCCCCCATGTTGTACTATAAGTCCCTCTGGCCCAGTCCCATCAATGCTCAAACCCATTTAAGGACCTTGCCTGCGCAATCTCCACTGGTAAGCTGTTCCAAGGCTATGCCACCCGTTCAGTGATAAACAATGTCCCACAAATCCTTCTTGAATTTAACCCCCCACTAACCCCTAATCATGCTCCTTTGTGACTATATCTCTATTTCTAACAGATAGTAATATTATTCAGTACCCCCTCCCAAGGAAGAAGAATGGTCATGGTGTTACACAGTACCATAGGTACAAGTGTCCGCTGTGAGTTGGTTCTTTATGGTATTGTTTATCACCTTCTATGGGCAGAGTAGGGTCACTGTGTTCACCATGATGTAGGCACAGGAGGGACTCTCTGTGAATTGATTCTTTATGGTGATAATTCAGTGCCCTGTATAGGAGAGTAGGGTCACTGTGCTACACCATTCTGTAAGCACAAGGGTCTGCTGAGAGCTGGGATCTGCTGTGAGCTGGTTCTTTATGGAGACTGTTTGGCACCCCCATGGACAAAGAATGATCACTGTCTTACACTATTCTATAGTCACAAGGATCCACTGTGAGCTGGTTCTTTATGGAGATTGTTTGGCACCTCCCTGTGCAAAGAGTGATCACTGTGTTACACTATTCTATAATCACAAGGCCCACTGTGACCTGGTTCTTTATAGAGATTGTTTGGTGTCCCCATGGGCAAAGAATGATCACTGTTTTACACAATTCTGTAGGCACAAGGAACCACTGTAAGCTGATTCTTTTTGGACATTATTTCGCACCCCCATTGGCAAATAATGATCAGTGCATTACACTGGTCTGTAATCACAAGGTCCACTGAGAGCTGGTTGTGTATGGTGATTGTTCACCACTCCCTACTGGCAGAGAATGGTCACTGTGTTATGCCATGCTCTAAACACAATAGTCATTCGTGAGTTAGGTTTATAGTGATTGCATAGCTCCCCCTACAGGTAGAGAGTGGTCACTGTGTTGCACCATTTTGTAGACTTTGGGGGTACCTCACAAGCTGGTTCTTCATGGAGATTACTCCACAACCCTATGGGAACAGAGTGATCACTGTGCTACATTGTGATATAGAGATGGTGTCCTTCATGAGCTGGTTCTCCAAGGGGATTACTCCACAACCCTATGGGAACAGAGTGGTCACTGTACTACATTGTGATATAGAGATGGGGTCCATCATGAGCTGGTTCTCCGTGGGGATTACTCCACAACCCTATGGGAACAGAGTGGTCACTGTACTACATTGTGTTATAGAGATGGGGTCCTTCATGAGCTGGTTCTCCAAGGGGATTACTCCACAACCCTATGGGAACAGAGTGGTCACTGTGCTACATTGTGATATAGAGATGGGGTCCTTCATGAGCTGGTTCTTTGTGGTGATTGTAGAATCCAGCTTTCATAATCCAGCTATGCTACAGCCTGCAACCCCATCAAACTCCACACAGGCAAAAGGGGCAGAGGTTGAAAATCGGGCACCCAGATTTTCAGGTTCTTGTAGTTCACTGGCATATGGAGCACACTTCAGGTAAATTATTCCACTAGACTTATACTGCTCATACATTAAAATAGGATAATTTAGATTCCATAGGAAATAATGAAGCATGCAGGACAATCCCCACAGAGCTATAGGAAAAAACAGCAGCCTGACATGGTAAGCCATCTGTATCCTCATGGTATACTAGAGATTAAGCGACTTATCCAGGATAACTGATGAGAAGGGTTAAAACACAGGATTGACATTAGGTGGAAGGGTTCTATAGGGACTCTTGGGCAGACTGGATGTAGCTTTGTTTTTACTGCCATCACTGTTTATGTTTCTGTGGTTCTATGGTCACAATAAGCATAGCCAAAGCCCCTACTTTTCTGCGGCACATTGGGACCAAGTTCTGCGGCAAGATTACCATTTGCCGCAGAACTTCTGTGGCAGTGGTTTGTAATTTCTGCAGAAGTTCTGCGGCACTAATGAACTACCACATCACAGTGTCAGCACGTCATTCTGACATATCCATGGCAATGGTTATAGCAATCAGGAATGGGGAAAGCACAGTAACACTAGTTCAAAAAATAAAAGACTTATAGAAATAATTTTATGTCGAAAAATGCAAAAATAAAAATCTATCCCTTAAGGTCCTAGCCTATTGCATACATGAAATATACAGAGGGAACTTCATGTGACAAATAAGGTATTTCTATATACTCATGTTGTCTTTACCATCCATGAGGTCCCCACCATGCATCATTTATATATGCCGTTTGTAACATACATACAAATGAGTCTGTGTGTGTGTGTGTGTGTGTGTGCGTGTATGCATTTAGTGAGAGACTGTGTGTGTGTGTGTGTGTATGTACGTATATGTGTGTGTGTGTGTGTGTATATATATATATATATATATATATGTGTGTGTGTGTGTATATCTATATATATATATATATATATATATATATATATATATATCTAATATATATTTAAATGTCCATGAAATTGTATCCTCATTCATACAGGTCCTTTTAGAAATGTAATGAACAGAACAGCGGCGATATTGCAAAACTAATTTTTCATGCCAACCTGCTTCCCCTAACAAACCACGTAACATCAGCAGGCAATGAAATGCATGTGAACCCATTGTGAGATAAAGCTCTCCAGCCCATCATAATGTGTCCCCCGTGTGACAGAAGACTGCGCCATACCTTCCCAGGCTCAGAGCAGTGATGTGTTCCCCAATCCTTGTGCTGCCCAGCCAGCTCCCTGGGCTCATCTCTGAACCTGAGTTGCTGGTAGGGGAACACAACATGCTACCCTCTGGCCCAACTGCTGGCCCTGCGCACAACATTTCTCCATAACTTTTAGGTGATTCTATCAACCAATGACATATTCAATAACTGTGGCAAAAATGAGTACAGTGCAATTATTTATTTAACAGGTCTATTCTTTCAACAGATCTACACATTATTATATTTCACTTTTCTGGGCATAATTATTTTTCTTAATAATGACAGGTTCATTCATTTTACCAGTTATTCATTTCAGATGGCATCTCTATACGTTAAAGGCACAAATACATTTGTACAAAGTAAGATATGGACTTAACAGGTATATGCCATTGTCAAGGTTTTGTTTAAGTTAGCCATAGTGTAATAACTCAAGACTAAAAATTGTATTAGGCTGTAGTGCAGGTTGAGCAAATATCACCGTACCTGATGTGCGTGACACCACCTCAGGCAGTGGAAGCTGTGGTAGATAAGTGACTACTCAGTTCTGTGGCAGAATGCAGCCATTTCATTAGCTAATGTATGGTGTTATAGCACTGATAACATCACATGCTAAGCATAGAGAGGTTTTGGATATAGAGTTGAAGGGAACCAGGTTCTACGGATAAATGGAAATATTAATAAAGAATCACCAAGAACAGTGAATTCTGTGGCACTGCAGATGTTCTGCGGTAGGTTGCAAGTTCTGCACAAATTTCTGCGGCCGCAGAATTCTAGGGGCCTTGAGCATAGCACTATGGGATTTATATCTGGCATTCCCTGGTTCCTAGTTCCACACTCCAACCACTATTGCATGCTTAGATCAGAGCAAGAGCTGGTATCATAGGATAGATTGCAGAAGCATGGCATTCTGAAGAAGTGTAGAAATTAGGTTATAAAAGGCTGGTATTGGACCAATATAGGGCAACAAAAAGAGTGCTACAAAAACCGTGCTGTGCGAAGTGTGGAAATATTTGCAGTGACAAGGGTAGAACAACATTAGAGAATTACCGCTACCCCTGTCACTGACCAGGAAGCAGGTAAAAGGATGAAGAATGCTGTGCTGCTGGGTCTGGCCAAGCCGCTTCCGTGGCAGAGTGGCTAAGGCACCAGCACCCAGCAGCGAAGAAGACCTGGGACCGTGCTTCAGTTTCTCCCAGGTCTCCTGGTCTTGCAACTTATTTTTAAAAAAACAAATTTCCCCCATCCGACGTAAACCCTTATCACCAAAGTCCACCCCCAAAGTTGGTTATTTTAAGTCTGGGGTGTGGGGGGTGGATCCCCCACAAAAAAAGATAAAGTCCCATTGCCGATAATGGGATGTGCGCATTTGTTGCATGGTTGGTGTCTTCACTGACATTGTTTCTGCAAGTCGCTGTTTTGACTGCGGCATTTAGTCATACACAGTTTCGTCCACAACATTATGACCCCATGTTCCCTCCCCCACACTGTGACAGCTATACTCTACACAATACCACAGTACTGTATGTTAATTGGGAGAGTTCTCCATGTGTTCATTTCAACCACATTCAATTAATTGACTGACGTCTTAGCTTGCTAACGCTGCAAATCCAGCATTTTCAAAAAGCCGATAACTCACTGTCACATGCTGAGCACTTAGTCTGCCCACAGGGACATCGCAGATGCTTGTCCCAGCACTCAGAGCCAGTGCAATCTGGAGGAGAGCTGAGCTTCAGAAACAGCTCTAGCATGCTCTGGAATGGAAAAATGGTGCTGTCTTAGGAGCAGAGACCAGTGGCACAGGTCCAGCACATCCCGTTCCCTTGTGACTGACCCAGGCTCACTGCACAGACTGGTCCTACCACTCTGGACTGGTGGTGTCTAGGGAAAGCAAATCTACAGAGGCAGTGCTTTTAGGCTTTGGGGGGTGGGGCACATCATCTCAATGGAGCAGTGTCACAGGTCCAGCACTTCACACTCCCAAGTGGATTCCCCATGTTTGTTGCACAGATCATGCTGGACCAGTGCAGTCTAGGGAGGGTTGAGCTATGCAGGCAGTGCTTCTGGGCTTTGGGTAGAGATAGGATCCTGCCTTATCAGTGGCACTGGTCCAGCACAGTGCACTTCCATTTGGATGACGCTGGTTCACTGCGCAAACTAGTTCTCCTGCTCTGAGCCAGAGTAGTCTAGGGAAGGCTGAGCTATAGAGCCAGTGCCCTCAGGCTCTCTGGGGGGGGGGCTTTCTGTCCTCTTAACACAGCAGTGACTGAAGCCAAACACATCACATTCCCATGTGGATCACCCAGGTTCAACATGCAGACTTGTTTCATCACTCTGAGCCAATGTAGTCTAGGGAGGGGAAGCTATAGAGGTAGTGCAGTCAGACCCTGGGAGGGGGAAGGGATCCTGCCCTCTTAATAGTGTAGCAAACAATGGCAGAGGTTGAGTGCATCATAATCCCATATGGATGTCCTGTGTTCATCACACAGATTCATCCCACCACTCTGGGCAGGTGGCGTCTAGTGAGGGTAGACCTACAGGGGCAGTGCAGTCTCGGGGAGTGAGGGGATCCAGTCCTATCAAGTAAACTGTGATAATGGCAAAGGCTGGACAATTCACACTCCCATGCGTATGACTCAGGTTCATCAAGCCGACTCCTCTCACCACTCTGGACCAGTGTAGACTAGGGAGGGCTTAGCTACAGAGGCAATGCTGTCATGCTCTGGGGAAGGTAGCAGGGTTCCTGTCTAAGGGAGACTGAGATACAGAGGCAGTGCTGTTAGACTCTGGGGTAGGTAGGGGTGTCCTGTCTAAGGAGGTCTGAACTACAGAGTCAGTATGCCAGGATCTGGCGGGGGGGGTAGGGAGCTCCTGTCTAAGGAGAGCTGAGTTTCAGAGGCAGTGCTGCCAGGCTGAGGGAGGTGGATACAGGGGCTTATGTCTAAGGAAGGCTGAAGCTACAAAGACAGTTCTGTCAGACTCTAGGGGTGGGTAGGGGGCTTCTAAGGAGGGCTGAACTACAAAGGCAGTGCTGTCAGGTTCTAGGGGTGGGTATGTAGGCTCATGTCTAAGGAGGGCTGAACTACAGAGGAAGTGCTGTCCGACTGTGGGGTGGGTGGGTGGAGTGCTCATGTGTAAGGAGGGGTGGGGGCTCCAGTCTATGCTCTGGGGGTGGGTAGGGGGTTCTTGTCTAAGGACAACTGAGCAACAGAGGCAGTGCTGTCAGGATCTGAGGGTGGTGGGGGGTTCAAGTGCAAGGAGGGCTGAGTTACAAAGGCAGTGCTGCCAGACTCTGAGGGTGGGGAGGGGGCTCCTGTTTAAGGAGGGATGAGTTACAGAGGCAGTGCTGTAAGGCTCTGGGGGTGGGTGGAGGCTCCTGTCTAAGGAGGGCTCAGCTACAGAGGCCACCCAGAATACCATTCTGGTTGCATTAGCAGCTGCGCCATCAGGGCAACTGGAAACTGGGACCTCCTGTGACACCTTACTATTTCTCTAATGCACAGCATCATGCTACACAGATAATTACCTTTACAATCACAAGAGGGCAGTGTGCACATTTATGGAATCCAAACAAACAGAAGAACGGCAGTCGGCCTAGTGTCCCACCCTACCAACTACAGTGCACTCGCATTTGCTTAAATAGCCGTGGAGGGACTCAAGCCTGGGTTCTTCACAGAAAGATTTCTGATATTAAATTTAAATTATATTTATTATAAAAATGAAGTCACTCAAGTCACTGCAACAATGCTGAGCTGACAAGTTTCACTGTAAGCTAATAGTCAAGCTTGACTAAATAAATTGTCAGAAAAAAAAAATCCTTTTTTGGGCACACAGCCACAAACTTAGAACAAGCATTTGTCAATTCCAAATGTTTGCTTGCTGGTACTGGCATTGGTACTGCATAAGTTGGAGAGATGCATAATAGGAATGGCAGTGAAGTATTGAACTAATGCCAACCCCCCACCCTGCAGAGACTGACAGGTGTTGGGGTGTGCCTTTGGGTCGTCAGCCATAATTGTCATGCCATTCCACCTCACTTCACCCTGCAGACACCGACAGGTGTCACGGTGTGCTTTGGGGTCTTTAGCCCTTATGCTCATAAATCCAAAAAATACCGTGAAAATCAACTGAATGGAGTCAGCTATGCAGCTCCACAGACTGGGTGGCTGTCCCAAACACTTAAGAAGAAGAATCAGCATTTATATAGCGCTTTTTATACACAGTATCCCAAAGCACTTTACAAGCAATGCTAGACTGGTAGTGAAGTGACTGAATGTGTGGTGGCGGCCATATGGCACATCATCACCCACACACAGCCTGGATAATTGCATGAATCGGTTTATGGGAAGGGGAATGTTGGCCAGGACACTGGGAATGTTCCCTGCTCTTTGAGAGGAGTGCCCTGGGTTCTTTTACTTCCACCTGGACACCCACTAAGACAACACCAGGATGGGCAGAAGGGACTTCGGTTTAACGTCTCATCCGAAGGACAGCACACCCCAGCAGTACAGCATCCTCCAATACTGCACTCAGATGCCAGTGATTTTTAGGTGCAAGTCCAATCCTGGTGTGGGACGAGAAACATGACCTTCTAGTCCAGAGGCAAATGTGCTACCAACTGAGCCACGCTGACACCTAAACTTAACAACTTAAATTCAGGCAGGTAGTGGAGCACAAATACCTTGTTCACCAATAATTTAAAGTTACATATTTAGTATGGAAGAAAGACACAGCCCACAGTAGGTAATGCAGTTGCAGTGACTGGACTGCTATTTATTCTTATAAACTTCCATAAAAAGGTGAGCACAGCAGGACCTTCTGCAAAATAATGAAAACCCCCTAGCGCCTCGACTGCTCACCCCTTTTCATAAGGAAATAAGCTGAGATGGCTGCAGTATAGGAGAATGGGGTGAACGTTAGTGCTGAAGACCGCAAGGCACACTCGATGCCTTTCAGTAGATGCAGGGTGGAGGTGGGGGTGGAATGGCGTGAGCATTATGGGCGACAACCCCAAGCCACATCCCTGACACCTGTCAGTCTGTACAGGGTGGGGCGTTATGGTTGGAAACCCTAATGACCCTGGCGTTTCTTGGTATTTTTGCTCCAGATTTTTAACATGGGCTTTTTGGGACCCCACTTCATGACTTTTATTACTCAGTCCTGAAAGATGTTTTCACACAGTGAATGCGCCATTTGGCGCAACATCTGCGAAAAAACATTTTGGGTTGGATGTGAAAAATGACATTGTTCATGAAGTGGTGTTAAAAAATGGTAACATTGAAATCTGGAGTGAAAATATGAAAAAGTGGTAAAGTTATGAGCATGCATAGAAACTGCATAATGCACGCTCATAACGCAGTCATATTTTAGAGTTTGTTCACCAAATTTTCAACATGGCCTTTTTGGGACTCCACCTCATGAACAGTAGTACTGTTGTTTTGTTAATCAGTTCCAAAAGGTGAGTCTGCACAACGACCATGAAATCACCTTTTGGGACCAAGAAACAGTGATAGTGGTCATGAGATGGGGTCCCAAGAACCCCATGTTGAAAAGTTGGGACCAAGACTCCACAAAATGGCTGAGATATGAGCCTAAGTTGAACCCCCCATTGATTGCCATAAGAGGGCTTACCGTGATTTTTTTCCATTTGAAGTCAGTTTTGGAAGAGTGCAGATGTGCTCCTGGTCCACAGAAGATCACCGCTCCTGACCTCCTGAGGTAAGTATGGGTGAAGGGGGGGTGCAAGGAGGTGTGGTGCGCAGAGGAAGGGTGCGGGTTGGGGGGGGGTTGGAGGGAACAATGAGGGGCCATTTTCTTTTTTTCAGATTTTAAAAAATACATCATAGACATAGAAACATAGAAACATAGACTTTGACGGCAGATAAGGACCGCTTGGCCCATCTAGTCTGCCCATTTCCCTACCTACAGGATAGGCCGTAGATCCTAGTTAACCAACAGCCTATTTCTTCCTACCCCCCACAAGAATTGCCTTATGTCTGTCCCATGCATTCTTGAATTCTCCCACAGTTTTAGACCCCACAACCTCCTCAGGAAGGCTGTTCCATGCATCCACTACCCTCTCTGTGAAAAAATACTTCCTCACATTGCCCCTGAACCGCCCTCCCTCTATCTTTAAATTGTGTCCCCTTGTTCTTGCAAGTCTTTTTTGAAAGATGCTACCCTCTTGGACTTTGTTGATTCCACTGAGGTACTTAAAAGTTTCTATCATGTCCCCCTCTCCTTCTTTCTCAAGGGTATACATATTAAGCTCCCTTAGTCTCTCCTCACACGGCTTCTCCTGCAGACCCTGCACCATTTTAGTTACCCTCCTCTGACTACTCTATCCTGTCTATGTCCTTGCGGAGATGGGGTCTCCAGAACTGGACACAGTACTCCAGATGGGGTCTCACCAACTGTCTGTACAGAGGGATAACAACTTCCTGTTTTCTGCTGCTGATGCCTCTCCCTATACATCCCAGTATACCCCATCCCTCCCTACTGCCTTCTCACATTGCTTGCTAACCTTAAGGTCATCTGATATGATTACCCCCAGGTCCCTTTCCTTTTTGTTGTTGTTACTACCTCCCCACCCATTGTGTATTCTTCCCCTGGGTTCTTGTTTCCCAGGTGCATTATTTTGCACTTCTTTGCATTGAATCCTAGCTGCCATACTTCTGACCATTCCTCCAACCTTGCCAAGTCCCTTCTCATCCTTTCCATGCCTCCTTGTGTATCAACCTTGTTGCAGATCTTTGTGTCATCTGCAAAGAGGCATACTTTTCCTTCCAGTCCCTCTGCAATGTCACTGATGAAGACATTAAAAAGGACTGGACCCAATACTGAACCCTGAGGTACCCCACTAGTAACCCCTCTTTCTTCAGAGTGGACTCCATTTACAATTACCTTCTGTGTCCTGTTGTGCAGCCAATGTTTTACCCAGGCTACCACCCTGGGACCCACTCCCAGGCTGGTTAATTTGACTATTAATCTTTTGTGTGGGACTGTGTCAAATGCCTTGCTAAAGTCTAGGTAGGCCATGTCCACAGCCCCTCCCTGGTCTACTACTTTGGTCACCCAGTCAAAGAAATCTATTAGATTCGTCTGACATGAACTTCCCGCTGTGACTCCATGCTGCCTTGGGTCCTGTGCTCCACTGGCCTCTAGGTACTCAACTATTCTTTCCTTCAGAAGTGACTCCATCACTTTCCCTACCACAGAGGTCAGACTGACAGGTCTGTAGTTTCCTGCCTCTGTCTTGGTCCCACTTTTGTGAAGGGGAATCACATCCGCTTCCTCCAGTCCTCGGTACCACACCATCCTCCCATGATTTATTAAAAGAGTAGCCAGTGGTTTCACTAGTTCCTCCCTTAATTCTTTTAGAATTCTGGGGTGAATTCCATCAGGACCCATTGCTTTGTCCACCTTCAGTTTTAGGAGTTCTTGCAGAACCCTTTCTTCTGTGAAAGGACTGGGATCGACCCTCTATCAAGAGTGCTTCTGTTAATTGGATTAGGCACTTCCTCCTCCTCTTTGTGAATACTGAGCAGAAATATTCGTCAGTATCCTGCTGTTTTTTCACTGTCCCCTCTGCCCATCCACTGCTCATTCTATTCAGCTTTCACTATCCTCCCTTTGTCTTTTCTACGTCTGATGTACCTATAAAAGTTTTTATCCCCTTTAACTGAGTTGGCTATCTTTTCCTCAGTTTGGGCCTTTGCTATTCTGACTTCCCTCCTGCTTCCTTCTGCCTTAACTGGTACAGCTCTCTGTCCTGCTCCTTCTGTGTTTCCTTATACTTCCGAATGCTATCTTTTTCTTCCTGACTTTCACAGCCACCTCTTTTGAGAACCATAGTGGCTTTTTCTTTCATTTTGATTTGTTTATTTGCTTCACACAAAGGCTTGTTGCCTCTGTGATGGCAGTTTTGATGATTCCCCATTGTTGCTCCACACCTCCTTCTAGCCTGTTTGCTAGTGCTTTTCTGAGGCATTCTCCCATCTTGCCAAAGTCAGCTCTCCTAAAGTCCAGTACCCTCACTTTTGTATGGCTTGACTCTGTAGCTGAGTTTAACATGAACCACACTGTTTAATGGTCACTTGTCCCCATATGGCAACCCACTTCTAGATCTGAGATCCTCTCACTGTCCCCATTTGAGTACGAGGTCTAAGATTGCTCCCTCACGAGTGGGTTCTGAAACTAGCTGTCTAATGCCTGCCACCTGTAGGACATCAAGAATTGCCCTGCTCTTGGATGTGGCTGCAGCAAATGTGCTCCAGTTAACATCTGGCATATTCAGGTCTCCCATCAACAGTATCTCCCTTTTCTCTGCCATGGGACTGTTTTCTTTTTTACAGGTGAAAACAAAATGAATTTCGGCACACTGGGGTGGGTTCCCAGTATGCCAAACTAGTGGAGGGGGGATCAATGCCGATCCAGAGTTGGGCACACATCCGACACTAGGAGTGAGCATCCTGGTGTTGGAAAAACATAAGAATTACTTTGGTACACTGGGGTGGGCTCCCAGTGTGCCACAATAGTGGGTGAGCATGCTGACATGAGGACTGGGCCCCCCGATGTCGGCTTTGGGGGAGTGTGTGGTGGGAGGCAGGAGCTGCCAATTATGCGCAGTGGGGCTAATTTATTTATTTCACCAGGAAAGACACACTGAGCAAACGGGTTGCTCATAAGTCCAGCCTTGCACATTACTGTGCAATGTAATGCGCATGGCTGGAATTTGCCTGGTAGCCAGGAGGGAGGGAGGGAGGGAGAAATCTGCCGCTGCAATGATGAAACTGTCCATAATTGGAGCAACAGATTTCTTTAAAGTCCAGCGCTCACTCTGAAACTGCTGTCATAGGCAGCTTCCCTGTTGATTGGTGGCCAAGGGACGAGCCCCTGAAAGCTTTGGCTGGATTGACCAAACAGTGTCACACCTCTGCAATACTTTTGTAACCCCCTTGCAAATGGGGGTTCCTAAAAGCTTCCCCGGAGCTTGGGTAAATGCTCCGTGCCTGGTTGGAGTTCAGTGTTAAAGCTGTTTAAATGGGAAGCCAGTGAGTGCTTTAAAAGGCCTCCGTATACTGTCTCTTTAAGGGCTGCTTTGGGTTGCAGTCATGATTGATCAGGGAGGGGGTTTGAGTGTTGCTATGCTCGAATCCCGCCCGGGCTGAAGAGTAAACGCTCCCTTTCTGCCATCGCTAGTGGTGCTAAGGGAGCTCTGAAAGAGGATGTGAATGTTTGCTTAAAATATCGTAAAATAATAATGGCAGTGTAGTAGTTCTAACCTGTTTCTCTTGCAGTAAAAACTGTTTCGATTGCCTCCTCCATTTTGGTCCAGAACTATTGAATTGGACCAATCAGTACCTTGGGAACCCCCAGAGTTGGTTGACCAATAAGGGAACTGTTTGTATTTGAGAGAGGTATTATGGGCTATGGCGCGTTTTCACACCACTGAGAGCTGAAGGAAGTGACTGGCAGGTTCAGCCAGCCAATCGAATCGGGTAGCGTCCGAACTGAGAGGAGTGTCCCAGGCTGTCAGGGTCAGATGCATTGTGGCTGAGGTGAGGAGAGGAGCTGTGTGCTTCTGTGCTGTGGAAGTGTTCGCGCGGGAAGTGCATGAAGGCCTGAAGCGGTCATTTTTGCCCATGAGAAGAGTTGGATTAAACCCGCCGGTGTGCAGTCATAGGAGGCTGTGTCCTGCACAGTTACCCACCAGGCTTGACCTGTTTGGAGGACTGGAGAATCTGCTAAATCGTGCTTGGTCCGCGGGAGGAGTGAATAAAGCTGCCATTTGCAGTGCTTCAGTGACTGTGAAATCTGGAGAGCCTAGCAGCAGCTGCCTGGTGTGGTACCCCTCTGCTATTGCTGTGGAGCTTGCCATATAAATGTGTGAGGAGGCTCGTGGAGTTCAGGCTCAGCCCTGCTGGTGTTGAAGGACTCTGTCTGGTCTGGAGGTTGTGAGTACTGAATCAGGGTAGCTCCCTGTTAAATGTGCAACAGAGGTTCCAAATGGCATTGCTATACTGCTGACTGCTTAAGTAAACTTTTCTTCTTCTCTGTGTGAAGGGCCCCTACCAACTGCCACGCTTTGACTAGCCGTTAGGGCTTGGGTACCCAGGGACAGTAAATCGTAGGGTTAGGCCTGTGCACAGAGCCCTAGGTATATAGAAATAGTGTAAGCCAATCAACCTGATTTTCCCCCTTTCCATTGTTATCTGCCCTTTTAATAAATCAGATTGCTGCATTATAACTACACCCTGGCTGGTTTGTACTCTTCTGATGAGTTGCTGTATGGTGACTGTCATATAACTGTACCTTACTTTACAGGAGGTCCCTGGAGTGAGTTGGAATTTATTATCCGTGGGGTAAGTGTACTGGTGGAAAGAATTGTTGGCACCCAGTGTGAGTCACTAGTGGGACGAAAGGGGGGTTGCAGTTGCCCAGAGGGCTGTAACCGAGGTAGTCTTAAGTGTACTAACCCCGACCTCTGGGTGGAGGCACCTGACAACGGATCTGGGCCCCTCACCCTGCCTCCATGGGGGCAGACAGGGGTAGTAGCCCTAAGGGTAGCACCCCCTGGGGGTTACACTCTACTCTCCTCAAAATATTTCTTGTGCGTTGAACGCATGCAAACATAAAAATGCCTTGAGTGCATAGCCATGCACACACACAGAACAGAAAAGCAGCAAACTGAAGCAGTGGGGGAGTCAGCCGACTCTTGCTTAAGTGGACGTGGAGGGATCCAAGCCTGCATTCCTCACAGGAGGATTTCCGATATGAAATTTAACTTACATTTACATTATAAGGAAATCAAGTTACTGCAGCAATGGTGAGCAGACAAGTCTTACTGTCTGCTAATAATAGTTAAACTTGATCTTTCTCAGAAATAAATATTCTTTTAAATGTTGTCTTTGGCACACAGCCACAGACTTAGAAAAATGTCTTGAGTGCACAGCTGTGCACTCACACACACACAGAACAGAAAGGGAGCTAACTGAAGCAGTGGGGATCAGCCAACTAATTCCATGCCCCCCAGCTATGGGGTACTCGCACTTGCTTAAGTGGCTGTGGAGGGACCCACGCCTGGGTTCCTCACAGCAAGATTTCTTTCTGATATGAAATTTATTTTGTATTTATTTTATTTATTTGCATCTTGGATTAATCAATCAATCAAACTTTATTTATGTAGCACCTTTCAAACCCAGTGCGCTGCACATTAAAATACAAATACAGCATAACACTTGGTTAAAAATAATAAATATATATTAATATAATAAATAATAAATATAAGATTAACACCTTTGAGCTAAAAGCTTATTTACAAAGGTTCCACGTCATTGAATACGTTATACACAAAATAGAGGGCTGTACACTAATTCAAAGATATTACAACAGAGTTATGAGCATTCAACATAGAAGGCTTAACAGATTTTGTTGAGTTGCAGTACAATTCGCACATGTTGAGAGTTATACAGTAGTTCATAGGTAATACAAAAGAGATACAAAAATTCGGTGACGCTGAGCCAAAAGCTTGGCAATGCTGAATTAAGTTGCCACATTAGGAGTTTGAGTAGGAGGTAAGGGGTAGGGAGAACAAAAAGAAGAGGTCGGCAGAGATAGGAAAGGCTAGAGCTGGGTAGTCAGCATCAGTGAAGAGAAGGACAAGAAATAAGAGGTAGGCTGAGGACTGAGGGTGGAGAAGCCGGCCAAGAGGGGCCTTGTCAGAGTAGCAGAGGAAATAAAAGGGCCCAAAAGGAGGGCGGGGGGGAGGTAGGGTGTGGGGTGAGGGAGGGGGGTGAGGGTGGTGGTGAAGTATGAGGGAGGTGGGAGGGATAGAGGGGAGGTAGGTGACAGTTAGGAAGGGAGGTATTTATTTTATTTATTGAATACTAGAAATACAAATACTTTTGAACCAGTGGCTCAGTTATAAAGGTACTGTGTCAAGTACAGTTGTAGGACAACACTAACTAGCATCAAGATCTGGAGAAATAATCAACCAAGCTTTGTTTGCAGCCTTATTACGCAGGCTTGAAGGAATCAAACATTACGCAGAAGGGGCAGTACAGAAGGTAGGACAAGTTAGAGAGGGGAAATTAGCCATACCGAGAATTGGGGTGGAATAAAGGAGGGAGCAGGGCCAGGTGTATGAAAATGTAAGAGCTGTCCTGGAGACATTGTCAACTAAGTGCTACTAGCCACAAGTGGCCAAATGGGGGGGGGGTGAGGAGTAGCACTGGGGGAAGGGGAGTAGAGGGTAGGGTGAGACAGACAGGAGAGTGGTAGACAGATGGGGAGAAGAGGGGTAAAAAGCAGGGTGGGGAAGGGGAGTGACAGGTGGAATTGAAACAGGTGATCAGGTAAGCACGTCGGGGGTAGGGGTGATGGATGCGAGGTAGGGGATAGGAGGTAGGGGAAGTGTGTAGGATCAAAGATGAAGGTAGTAAGTGAGGGGGAAGTGAGGGAAAAGGAGTGTATAGGGGAGGGAATGGAAGGGATGATTAGAGGGGGCAGAAGTGCTTCAGCATTGAGAAACACTAATCAGTACAGTTGCATTGATTACTTTCAGTGAGGTGCTGGCGCAGTTTCGTTTATAGGGCCAAGTTTGTTCTTAGGTCGAGATTTCAGGGATCCCATTTAACAGAGTTGGGGCCCTGACATGGAACAAGCGTTGAGCCTGAGATATTCAGCAGAACGGGACCATGTAGAGACATTTGTTGGTACTGCGTGTAAGCAGCGTGCAGGGGTGGGCAGCATACAGGCATGTGTCATTGGCGGGATAAGGCCAAGGCAGATTTTCTTTGCCAGGAGGCAGGTTTGGTACACTAGTCTACCTTGTAGCTTAAGCCAGTTGGAGAGTTGATTTGATAGAGAACTCAAGTATGCGTGCGACTCCTTGTTCCAGTTGCAAGGTGGCAGCACTTATTTAGGGCAGTCTTAATTCTTTTTAATGTGGTTTCAGTGGCGGACCCATAAAAGATGAACCCATTGTCTACTATGGACAAAACAGAGCTAGTTACTGCTACACACATGGCCTCAGTTGTCAGACAGCGTCGATGTCTGTAGAGAATGCCCAGTCTAGAATTTATGGTCTTAGCTAGATGAGATTAACATGCTTGCTGTAAGAGAGGGAGCAGTCAAGAGTTATACCCAAGTATTTGAACTCGTTGACTTGATCAAGAGGAAGGTGCTGTTTATTCAAGATGGATAGGTAAGCAGCTCTGAATTTGCTCTGGGAGGAAGAAAACAGCATAACCTTTGTTTTTTAAGTTCATTAGCAGTTTATGCTGATGAAACCAGGTTTCAACAAGGCTGAAGGTTGAAGATCGTAGGAAAGAGTCATCAGGTAAGTGTGTGTTGAGAAGAGGACGGCATCATCGGCATATACAGTAGGAGCATTTTGTTGTTGCAGGCTGCTGGGAGGTTGTTGATGAAGAGACTAAAAGTCAGGGCCCAAGGATGGAACCTTGGTGGACTCCTGAACGCACTGGGAGGCTGTCAGATCTGTGATCTTAACTTGGTTGTGTCCTGAGAGGTAGCTACCAGACCAATCTGTTGCTTCTGCAGAGAGGCCTAAAGCAGGCAGTGAGCTCAGCAGAAGCTGGTGATTAACAGTATCAAAGGCCTTGGTCAAGTCTATGTACACCGCACCAAGCAGGTGTCCAGTGTCCATGGCACTGTGTACGTGGTTGGTAAATTCTAACAGGGTGGTGGAAGTGCTGTGCACTTTTCTGAAGCCATGTTGTTCCAGGCATTGGATTAGATATTTTTCAAGGTACTCTGTCAGCTGGTCTGCAACAACAGCAGTGCTGGGCTGGCATGTTTCACTGTCAACTAATAATACTCAAGCCTGATTTTTCTCAGAAAAAAATGTTTTCTTTCCTCTCCTTGGGGACACAGCCACAGACCTAGAAAAATGTCTTGAGTGCCCAGCCATACACACTCAGTATAGAAAAGCAACTAACCAAAATGGTGGGAGTCAGCCGACTAGTCCCACCCTCCCCGCTATGGTGAACTCGCAGTTGCTTAAGTGGCCATGGAGGGACCCAAGCCTGGGTTCCTCACAGGAAGATTTCTGATATGAAATTTAAATTTTATTTTATTATGAAATCAAGTAGCTTAAGTCACTGAAGCAATGCTGAGCTGACTAGTCTCACTGTCAACTAAACAGTCAGTTTTGACTAAATAAAATTTCTTGGGCACAAGGCCAAACCACCAACAATAGAGAAAATGTTCCTAAGCTAACAACAGTTCAGTTAGTCTACTTACCCTTTTCTTTGTTTCAGAGAGCTAAGTTACAGAAACCATACATTTCTAATTATAATAAACCCCTATAAAACCTTCCTCTTTTAAAGCTGTTGGTCTTCTTCACTACACTACAGGTTAGGATCACATTTGTTTAGTACACTCACACACAGTTTGTATGTATGTCTGTGTATGAGCGTATGTGTGTGTGTGTGTGCGCGTGTGTGTATGTGTGTGTGCGTGCATGTGTGCGTGTGTGCGTGTGCGTGTGCATGTGTGTGTATGCTGTTGGGGCCTGCCTTCCTGCATGTCTCTCTCTGTCAGCAAACAGCTCTTCTATTTTTTCTTTCTTAAAAGCCTCATTTTCACTGTACGGTGTAAAAAAATCAGCCCTTTCTAGCTTGGGATTTAGACAGGGAACAAAAAATGTCAAGATTTCTGACTTTTGTCTAGTTTTAACAAGTGGATGGAAGTAGATTCTTCCTCTGCAGCTGTCCACTCATCTTTTTCTCCTGCCTGAAGCGTCTGTGAGTGCTGGGTCACATGACCTGCCTTCAGTGAGCTTCCAAAGTGCTTCCAATGTGGCCTCTGATTGGACAGGAAGTCTCAGGAGATCTTGAACTGCCGCCAAATAACAAAACACTGAATAACCACAAATAGAGCCAATTTTTCATTTCTCTTCCCAAGCAACAAACAGCTTATTACTCGTGGCATGCAGCAAATGCTGTTTATACTCACACACTTCTACAATTATATAATAAAGTGAACAAGGCACATACATATTTACACAGACACAATTATGTAATAAAGGGCAGATGTTAAACAGTGATAAAACAGATATTGACCAGAATAGTTTCTGTGTTTCGGGAAGTAATGGGATAACCTTAACCTCCACTTCGGGATGAACTATTGACATTCAACAATTGTTTTGCCCTCAGCCATTGGCTTCAGACAACAATTATCAGGTAATACTCCATCCTGAGTGTGGGGTCAAGATCTAGCCACTATATCCCTGAGCTCCTGGCAGTACTATGTGTTGTACAAGCTGAATGTGCCTTGTTTGTCCAGCCACAGGGCCAGAGTGAAGGCCTGAGACAAGTGCTTTCCCCATGACAGGTAGTAGGCAGCCATTGCTGAGTAACAGTCATAGCACAGAAGCTAGCGAGGAAGAGCCCACCTGCCTGTCAGAGCTTGAAGCGTTTCAGTTAATTGCCTTGCTATTAATATCAGCTGATGTCACAGGGAAATGTACTGTGTGTCAATATTATCACAGGGGTTGTGTAACTGCTAAAGAGGTGAAGGTTACATGACAGCCACTAGAAACACTATAGCACTGCAACACTGCTCCGCACACACAAACACACACCCTTCTACCAAAGACACAGACAGCTCATTAACCTTTGTTGGTTAAGGCAATTAATTCTGCCATGTTATTATGTGCTATATCCTAAACACCGCAGACTGGAGTGGCGTGTCTGCTTGCTGAAGGGACAGTCAGCAGGCTTCCTAGGGGAGGCCAGCGCAGCTTCATTGCTACAAACGACAGAAAGACGTTTTCCAGTGGGGGCAGGAGGGCACCCAAACAGAGGAGCACAAGACAATTTATGAGATTGCTACATTTAATAATAATGACAATGAGAATGGGGAGAAGCTTCATTCTCTAGTGCACTGTAAAAATACCGCAGGCTGTCTGGTTCAGTAGTTTTGGACAAATACAACATACAGCATGTGAACTTAGTTATTTTTTAATGGCATCAAATAGTATGGCCACATCTTCAAACCAATGGCAGTCAGGCTAATGATGCAGAAGGCAGGGGCCAGTAGAGTCCCCTCTTGACACAAAACTATTGAGAATAATTAAATAAAGCTGGTAGAGTACAAGACCTATTTTGTTTATTTTTTTTTCCCTATTGTTTAACCAGGAGTGGCACACTAAGCTGAAAGCTTGTTTACAGGTGTGACCTGGGAGCACAGGGAAGTTAAGTGGCTTGCTCAGGGTCACACAGTATGCAAGTGGGGGCTGTGAGATTCAAATCCACATCTCCAGATTTGCATCTCAGAGCCTTAAACCGCTGTGTTATACTGCCTCCCTGAACAGTAATGAAACAGATATAATTTATAATTAATTTACAAGTGTAACCCCTAGGTGGCACTATCCCAAGGGTTACTACCCCTGCCTGCTTGGCTAGTAGCAGGTTAAGGGGCCCTTGGTACTGAAACGGGTGCCTCCACCCGGAGGTCAGGGTTGTTTGTGGTCAAGCTAGCCTGGGCACAGCCCTCTGGGACACTGTAACCCCCCTTTTTCCCCTTCTAGTGGCCTGAACAATATACAATAATCACTTTCACAATGACCCTTATTCACCAGGCAATTACCCACACTGTTTGCACTTACCACCAGGGCTGGTTCCTCTAGCTCAGCCATGGAGACCCCCTGTAAAACTAGGTAAAGCACAGCAAATAGCAACAGTACAATACTCTTGGCACAAACTGGAACCACAGTCACGTTAAATGCAAAAAGAGGTAAATCTGATTTATTCAGGGGACTTGAACAAGGGAGGGGCGTAATCAGGTTGATCTGCTTAAAAGCTATATCAATCAGACAGTTATGCATGCACCTCAGAGTCCCTACACAGTCACACACACTGGGTACCCAGGTAGCAAGAAGGTGGGATAGCAAGGATCGTTGCCCGGGGTAGGCCGGCATCGCAGCTGGTTGGGGCCCTGTGATGGAAGAAAGCAACATGCACAGCACACACTATTTGTTATACGGAGCCGGAGGGCTCAGTTCGTCACAGAAAAGGCAACAAAAATTCAGATGACAACACTTTAGATTTAGCTGTTGCTGCAGGGAGCTAACCTGACGTCTACTCACGATACTTGATGCAGGACACAGGCAGGATGAAATTGAGACTGCAGGTTGTTGAGCTGGAGTGCCAGGAGAAGCAGGGCCCACATGAACTGCCGAGGCGTCGTTCCTGTTCAAAGCATTAAGCAGGGGGCTGATCCCCAGGTAGGTCTCTCGTCGATGGCTTTCTCTGTGCAGCGGGTATTCTGGCTGGGCCAATGTGGCAAGGCCTAGGCAAAGGAAGATGAATACGGATTCAGTCCGTTGGAGCTGGATACAGCCTCCAGCGAGCAGAAAACAGTTCAACACACAGTGGGGAATCAAATCATGACCCACTAACAGCACACAACACATTTACATGTAAGAAATTCCACTATACCAGGTAGATTGCTATCTGGTCATAATTATAGAGTCTCTGCACAAACCGGGAGTTCAGAGCTGGCTGGAAATCCTGACAGGCCGATCGCATTCAGCACATCTTCGGTCTTCTTCAGGTTAAAGCCTGGTTACAGTTCAGTGGCATTAATTTGTTCTCACAACTCGGATTCAGTCCGAATAAACTCTATTTTCCCTCTCAGAGACAGCAGGCAGACAGGCAGGCCAAAACTCAGCCCTTTCACAGTTCTCCCATGCAAGTTATGCAGGGGCTGCTGCTTGAATCACTCAAGCTGTTGCCTCTTTCACTTCCCAACTCAGACTGACTGAAACTGCAAACAGTCTGGGACGTTCCCCAGGATCCAAAAGGTTCAGTTGGCTGATCTGTCTGTCAGTCACAACAAGGGCTCCCCCTCCAGTTTGTCTTGGCACCAAAATGTAAAAACTGCAATTCCTACAGAATTTTGCACCCACAAAGCCCCTGGGGACAGGCTCCATTTTAGAGTCCCCAAAGGTACTGAGTGGCCCATTTCAGCAGTCCAGGACCGAGATGATGGAAACAAACAGAACTGTCCATCCTGAAAAGAAGGCAGGTTAGAACAAACTGCAATATTATTACTACTCTAACAAATGATCAGCAAACAAGTATATCTCTAACAGTGCTCCCTCTGCACAAGTAGTGATGGCAGAACGGAGCAGTTATCTGACAGGCCGGGTGGGACTTGAGCATAGAAACACTCAGCCATCTCCCAGATTAATTATAACTGCAATCTAGGCAGCCCTTAAAGAGATTGTACACAGAGGCTATACAGGCACTCTCTGGCAATAACGTTTAAACTGCTAAAATGCAGAACACCAGCCTGGCAGTGAGCATTTAGGCAAGCTCAAGGAAGACTTTTCGGGAACCCCCATTTGCAGGGGGGTTACACCCTTACCTGCCTGGAAAAACTTGGCGTCTGTGTTAAGTCTGTACCATCATAATATGGAAAATATATACGAGACATATAGCATCTGCTGTATGAGTTGACGTAAACCTATACCTTTACTATACATATTCACTATACTTCACATTACTATATCTACAATGACAATACTTATGCATGTTTCATACAGGTTATACTGATTACATTATAATAACAGACCTTAAGTATTACAGTACTGATTCATGTTATAACTTCTTGCACAGTAAACAATACAGGAGGGGGCCCTTCCCTATCAGCTAACTTGGAGCTGAATGGGGCAGGGGCACCATACTGAGAAGGAAGAACAATCAACTAGAATTGGCTCTTAAGCTCAGTTTGGGTAGTGAGCTTTGAGAAACTTAAACACCTTTGTGAACCACATTAAGAGACAAATCCACAGGCCTCCCTGGAGAATCATAACTGAAGCGCAATACTGTCTTGACTGCTTGGCCAGTCTTTCCAGGGGAAACAGCCACAGTCTCTGTACTTTCAGCACTAGTCTTGGAGCTTTCCTCACTCATGAGGGGTGCCGCTACACAGATGGGAAGGTCCAAACTGGGAGCACTGTCAGCACCTTGCTCTGTGGCTCTGTTTCCACAACACTCTGCTCATTATTTTCTGATGAAGGCCCAGGTTGCTCTGTCACAGTTAGACTTTGCAGCATTGAAGGGGGCTGTCAGCACTTTCACATTGTCCTTCAAGTTCTGGTGTGTCACCAGGGAGACTCAGACCATCAGCCCCTTCTTTGGGCAATTCACACGGTTCCACGAAACACAAGGAATCCGCAGCCTCACACATAATACTTTGCACTTCACTTTCAGGGAGCATTGGCTCCAAGGATGAAGCTGGGGGTTTAGGCAGTCCAGAAGGCCCAGTTGTATCCCCACGATTCAGCATAGGGTTGCCTCAAAACAACTGACTCAGTTCATATGAGAGATAATAGGCATTGACATAGTCATTTTCATCAGGATTAGGTTGACAGTCACTATCATTCGAGGTCTGCTGGAGAAGGGGCTTCGCACCTGTAACAGCCGGAGTGGATGGGCTCAGTCTCCCCCTTGCAGCAGCACAAGTCATCGGCCCAGGGGAAGCAATTTCTGATGGTTCAGCCTCAATGATAATTTGGCCGATAGGCAGCAAGTGGTTATTGTGCATGGTCTTGACCGCTTTGGAGTTATTCTCTGGGCACACCTTGTACGCTGGTAGATCATCCAATTTTCCAATGACTACATGGGGGAGATGGTGCCAACTATCAGCAATTTTGTGTTTGCCATGCAGTCCCAAATTGCGTAACAACACAAGGTTCCCAGGCCGTAGCTCTTGAGCCTTTACTTTCTTATCGTGCCTCTCTTTGTTGGCAAGATTTCTCTTGGCGGTCATTGTCTGGGCAAGTTGATATGCATGATTCGATTGGGATTTTGGATCTGCACACCAAGTGGACTCACTGCTACCCCACCCTCTTATTAGGGTCAGCTCTCCTCCCGGGGTGTAGCCAGACAATATACAAATGTACACCAGGACCATGTTTGTTGCCTCATTTGGCACAATAAATGCAACTTTTGTATTTCATGAAACTGGTTGTTGCCATGCATGGGTGAATACAAATGCCATGCATTGTTCCCTATGACACCCATGTACCAGCCCAGAGCCTGTAAAGTTATATTGTCCTTGGGATGCAAAGAGAGTAGTAGTGACCAATCCTTTTAGTTACGACTCCTATGAATAAAAATTACAGAGGTTCAGTATTTTCTTTGTTAGTTTGCATGGAAAAAGGAAGCAGTTCAGAGTCTATTTGCTACTCCCCTTAAATAAAATTGCACACCATGTAGTGCTTGGAGTATGCCTGCCTACACCCATGGTTCAATTGAGCTTTCAGTTTCTATACATACTGCAGGTAGTTTTCAGCTCGGACCCCATCTGGAGAGGCCCCAAAGCAGACATCAACTGGTAGTCAGGCTTCTCTCCCGAACATGAGGTGGTAGGGGGAGAACCCAGTAGCATCATTTATGGTGCAATTGTATGCATGTACCAAGGTGCTAATCTGCTGGCTCCATTTATGCTTGTCTTTTGGATGGAGGGTGCCCAGCATGTCTAGAAAGGTGCAATTAAAACGTTCTGGTTGAGGGCTCCCCTGCAGGTGATAAGGGGTGGTTCTTGACTTCTGCACCCCCCACAACGAGAGCATTTCTTTAATTAGCCTACTTTCAAAGTCTCTGCCTTGGTCAGAGTGGATCCACTGGGGAGGCACCATAGTGGACGAATAATTTTTCCACTAGCACCTTGGCCATGGTAGAGTTTTTTTTTATCTTTAGTTGGAAAAGCTTGTGCATACCGTGTGAAATGATTCGTAACCACTAACACATTGCCAATATTCTGTTGATCAGGTTCTAAACACAAAAAATCTATGCTGACCAGTTCCATGGGGGCGCTGGTAGTGATATTAACAAGGGGGGGGGCAGCCCTCTGAGGCAGAGCTTTTCTTTGGAGGCAACGACTACAGGTCTTTACATGGTGCTCAACATCGGCCACCATCTTGTGCCAGTAGAATTGAGATCGTATCAGGTCGAGAGTCCTGTTAATACGAAAGTGCCCCATGTGATTGTGGAGGGACCTCAGTACCAAGTGTTTAAAGGCCGTGGACAGGACCAGTTGTTGCTTGTCTACTTGACCACTATGATCTAGTGTCTCTCTGTATAACAACTTGATTGAGTAACTTCAACCTGGGGTCTTCTTCAAACAATAGGGCAGTTCGCAAGTCAGGGGAATGCAACTTAGACACATCTTTCCCTGCACACAGGGCATCAAGTGAGGGTTGAATCATAGGATCTTGGGATTCAGCCCACTGAATACTGTCATTGTTAAGTTGAGGTAGTGCACTAATATCTAGAGCAGAAAAATGGCAATAGGCAGCCGGTATGCAGGTATCAGGAGGGCCCAAGCAATCTACTAGACAGTCCACTGTGTCCACAGACATCTGTTCATCTCTGTCAAACGGTTGGCACAATGCTCGGATGTCCGGTTCAGACAGCCTGACCCAATCACTCTTGGAAGTGGGCCTTCGTGACAGGGTGTCAGCATCAATATGGTTCAGTCCCGGTCTGTGTTCGACAGCATAATCATAGGTTGATAAGGCGGAGAGCCACCGGAGCCCAGTGGTGTCCAACTTAGCTGAATTCTGTACATAGGTCAATGAGTTATTGTCGGTCTTCTCCAATATCTTTGCCCCATAGAGGTACTCATGAAACTGATCAACGATCACCCATTTTAGGGCAAGGGACTCCAGCTTGTGCACAGGATAGTTTCACTCCTATGGGGTCAAACTCCTGCTGGCAAAAGCTAACGGTCTCAAACCATCCTCATGGTATTGATACAGCACAGCCCCTAGGCTCTGCAGACTAGTATCCATATGCAGCACATAGGGCTTGGTAGGGTCAGTACAGGTGAGGATGGGGGTGTGGGTGAGCTGGTATATGACTTCGTGGAAGGCTGCTTCACATTCGGGTGTCCAGTGGGGCCCAAATGATTCACCTGTGCGGAAGTACACTTTCTCTGGTTCTTTGACAGCCCCTTTCTTGTATTTACAGTTGGTAGTGGGGTAACCCTAGGTAAGATTCAGGAGAGGGCGAATCACCTTTGAATAGTCTTTTATGAACCTGCAGTAGTAGCCACAGAACCCTAGAAAATGTAGTTCTTTCAAGTTATGGGGCTGGAGCCAAGTAGTCAGTGACTCAACCTTACTGGGATCGGTTTCTATCCCTTCTGCAGATACTATGTGCCCCACATACTTCATGGAGGTTTGAAAAAACTGCCACTTGTCAATGGACAGCTTGAGGCTGAAGTCCTCCAATCGGTCCAGCACTTTAAACAGTTGGGTCTCATGCTTCAATAATGTGTGTCCGAACACAGTGTCATCATCTAGGTACACTAGACATTCCAGCAAGTTCATATCTCCTACCGCATGTTCCATCAGTCACTGAAAGGTGGCTAGAGCACCTGTTATCCCCTGTGGCATTCTCAGGAATTCGCAGAACCCCAAAGGACAGATGAAGGCTGTTTTCTCATGGTCCTCCGGGGCCATCGGAATCTGGTAATATCCGCTGAGACAATCCAATACCGAGAACCATTTGCTCCCATTCAAACAACCCAGGGCATCTTGTATACAGGGCATGGTGTACTGATCTGGGATGGTCCACTGGTTCAGGGTTCAATAATAATAAACACACATCCTCATGGATCCATTCTTCTTATGCACAACCACAATGGGAGAAGCATATGGGCTCCTTGATTCTTGTATCATGCCAGCAGCAAGCATTTCCTGCAAGTGTCTCCTAACATCATCTATGTCCGCTGGGGCAAGGTGCCGAGATCTCTCTCGAAATGGCCAGTCAACATGCAGACGTATGTGATGCTCTGCACCCTGGACACACCCCATATCCCATTCTTTTAACGAAAAAACTTGGTCTCTCTGGGAGAGTTTGTTGCTAATTCTAGCCTTCCATTCAGCTGGCAACAGGGAATCATAAAAGTCAAATAAGTCCAGGGTCACTCTCTCCTTCTCGATGGAGCACTTGTTACTGGGTAGTACTGCAGTGTCTGCACAGGGTATTGTAGCTAGAGTGCACCCTCTGTTCACCCGGATCTCCTGATATGACACAGTCTGATTCTGGACCATCACTCGTGCATAGTCGTGTGCACGGTTAGGCAAAATACTGGGCTTAACCAATGATCCTTCTGGCAACTCTCCATCGCCTGGTGCATCCAACATTAATATTTTGTTCTTTACATCTTTTCTAATGCGAACCTCTCCATGAATGGTGTACTTAGCACTGGGAGGTAGTACCAGAGAATCAGGATCTTTCTTCCACACCATCCCCACTGACTCATCTCCATCTACTTTGTTAGTTCGTTTTTTCAGATCATAGGCTTTCTTTATCAGGGCTGGGATTCTCAGTGCCCACCCAGTCCATTTCCCTTGTTTCTCTTGACACAGCTGCTCTAGTCTTCCAAACATGTAGGCGCTGGTTACAACAAGCAAGGGAATACCATCATACAATCCCGTAGGAGGGCACACCAGGGCTAGGGTCTCTATTTGTTCATCTACACCAGTTACAGTCGCAGGGAAAGACAACCAGAGCCGGACACATCCCAGGTAGGGATAAGACTTGTCACTCAGGCCCACACATGCAAACCTTCCAAAGATTGTAGTGGCACATCAGATGAGTGTTTATCATACCAGTCCTGGCATACAAAGGTCACTTGTGACTCGCTATCGAGCACAGCCCGAGCATGGATACCATTGACAGTCACAGAAGCCTCCATCGAAGGGCCTACTATTCTGGACCAGTCTGGAGAGGCAGTAGCAGAAGCTTGGACAGATGATTTAGCCACAAAGAAATTTAAGTTAGGATTTCTCAATCCTGCACCGCGGTCATTTCCGGCGCTCCTCAGCCATGGTCTCACTTTCTGAAGCTCCCCTTGAAGTCTGTATACAACTTTATCTAGGTCTTTTGGGGACCGGCATTCTTTCTTCATGTGCCCATCCTTCCCACGATTATGGCAAAATATGCTTTCTGGGGTCTGGTGTGGCCGAGACATCACATGGGGAGCTGAGGCAGGGGTACTACCAATAGAAAACCTTGGTTCCACCTCTGTCTGTGGTGTGGCGAGCATTTGGAGACTTCCCGTCAATTCACTCACTTCCATAGTCAAGACATCAATTTTTGAGCTGCTGTCAGCAGGAGATGCCTGGGTGTGCACCCCACCCCCATAGCAGATGCAGTTGGATAAGGATCGGGGCCTGTACTCGCAGGAGCAGCCTTCATACAGAGACTGTTTTTTATTTCTCTGAACTCCCTCAGCAGTTCATCCCATGGCGGAGCATCCATAGAAGTCCCTCTCTGGCTGGGCCCCCCAACGCTGACATTTAGTTCTCGGATTCCGTTATGTGAGTGCAGTGATTCCAGGCCATCAGCGACCGACCCCGTACCTGGAGCAGGGGTTGCAGAAGCTACGACTGCGCTGGGCTCCAAAAAGCCTTCCTCCTCCTCCTCAATTTCCCGTACCTCCTTCATCAACACATGGAAGGGCAAGGGACCAGATTTCCTTTGATGCAGTTGTAGTTTCAGCAACATCCAACTGGAGTGCCAGGCAGAGCACAGTATATGATCCAGTCTTATCTGGCCCACTTCACTAAAGGCTCAGCCTCCTTTCCGAAAAATGGTTTGTAGGATTCCCTCTATTTGATCCATGTAGGCAGATAACAATTCCCCTGGCTGTTGTCTAACATCTTTAAGTTTCCATTTCAAGGCCTCAATACTAGTGGTGCCCCCAAACACATTTTCAAGGGTGACTATGTACTCTTGGGCTTTGGCGTCAGGGTCAGAGGACCTCAGGGAGTGAAAAGTACGTAGGGCGGGTCCCTGGAGGCTTTCCCACAGGTGGGCCCTTTTTTCCGCCTCTGAGCATTGCCGGTCTTGTACCGCAAGGGTAGCAGAGTCTATCCAGGTCTCCAGGTCAACTTCCTCATTAGGAGTAGGGCGGATGCCAGAGAATACCTTGAGCTTGCGGTAAGGGCCATGATTACTTGCTGGCTCAGAGGCAGGTACAGAAGTTGGTGAAAGAACAGGTTCTGGGAGCGGTGTGGACAGTGGGGAGGTGACACTCCCGGATGGCAGGAATCATTTTTTTAACTCCTCCACAGTTTTCCCCTCCTCCAGTGACAACTTGGCAAACTTCTCCTCAAAAGACTCAGATAACGGTGGGGGCTCATCCTCTAAGGGATCCTTGTTATATTTGGTTATCACCCTCCAGGTGGCTGGGAGCCCTTCTGGAGTGATAGTCTGGGGCACCTTTGAAGTGTCCAAAGGGTCACTACACTCCACCAAGGCTATGAGAGTTTGGGCCATTAAATCTGCCTGTCAACCCACCACTACAGCTTTTTCAGACATTCAGCTTTGGAAAGTGCCCCTTCAATGGTGTCCTTACTAATGTCCATAGGTATATCCAGTATTAGCAAAGCATTATGGGGGTCAATCTCTTGCCCCATATACCACCCCACCAACAGGTGCACAGCCACTTCTGTTGGTGTAGCCATTTAGGTTTGCCAATAATTCATCATTTCAGCCACTAGAAGACACAAAATCCCAGCGGTGAGCCCCCAAAATGTAACCCCTAGGTGGCGCTATCCCAAGGGCTACTACCCATGCCTGCTTGGCTAGTAGCAGGTTAAGGGGCCTGGGTATTGAAGCAGGTGCCTCCACACGGAGGTCAGGGTTGTTAGTGGTGAAGCTAAGCTGGGCACAGCCCTCTGGGACACTGTAACCCCCCTCTTTCCCTTCTAGTGGCCTGAACAATATACAATAATTACTTTCACAATGACCTTTATTCACCAGGCAATTACCCACACTGTTTGCACTTACCACCAGGGCTGGTTCCTCTAGTATGTTTCTTTGCAGAAGTATGTCTCTTTGCAGATGATACAAAGATCTGCAACAGGGTTGATACACAAGGTGGGGTGGAAAGGATGAAAAGGGACTTGGCAAGGTTGGAGGAATGGTCAAATGTATGGCAGCTAAGATTCAATGCAAAGAAGTGCAAAATAATGCACCTGGGAAACAAAAACCCAGGGGAAGAGTACACAAGGGGGGGGTGAGATACTGACAACAACAAAAATGGAAAGGGACCTGGGGGTAGTCATATATGACGACCTAAAGATGGGCCAGCAATGTGAGAAGGCAGTAAGGAGGGCTGGGGGGATACTGGGATGCATAAGGAGAGGCATCACCAGTAGAAAACAGGAAGTTGCTGGCCCTCTGTACAGACAGTTGGTAAGACCACGTCTGGAGTACTGTGAACAGTTCTGGAGACCCCATCTCCACAAAGACATAGACAGGGTGGAGGCTGTCCAGAGGAGGGCAACCAAAATGATGCAGGGTCTGCATCAGAAGACATATGAAGAAAGGCTAAAGACTAAAGATGTATAGCCCCTCAAGGAAAGGAGGGAGAGGGGACATGATAAGAAATTTTCAAATACTTCAAGGGAATCAACAAAGTCCATGAGGGTTGCATCTTTCAGAAAAGAGAAGTGCAAAAACAAGGGGGCACAATTTGAAGATAGAGGGGGGATGGCTCAGAGGTAATGTGAGGAAGTATTTCTTCACAGAAAGGGTTATGGATACATGGAACAGCCTTCCTGAGGAGATCGTAGAGTCAAAAACAGTGGGGGAAATTCAAGAATGCATGGGACAGATGTAAGGCAATTCTAGTTGGGGGTAGGAGGAAGTAGGCTGTTGGTTAAATAGGATCTGCAGCTTATCCGTTAGGTAGGGAAATGGGCAGACTAGGTGGGCCACGTGGTCCTTATCTGCTGTCAAATTCTACGTTTCTAGCTCACCCTGGGGACCACCTGTAAAACAAGATTATGCACAGCAAATAGCAACAGTACAGTACTCTTGGCACAAACTGGAACCTCAGTCAGGTTAAACGCAAAAAGAGTTAGATCTGATTTATTCAGGGGACTTGAAAAAGGGAGGGGCGTAATCAGGTTGATTGGCTTAAAGGCTAAATCAATCAGACAGTTATGCATGCACTTCAGAGTCCCTACACAGTCACACACTCTGGGTACCAAGGTAGGAAAAAGGTAGGATAGCCAGGACCGTTGCCTGGATAGGTCGGCTTCACAGCTAGTTGGGGCCATGTGACGGAAGAAAGCAACATTCACAACACACACTATTTGTAATCCGGAGCTGGAGGGCTCAGTTCGTAAAGGAAAAAACAACAAAGCAATCAGATGATAACACTTTAGATTTAGCTGTTGCTGCAGGGAGCTACCCTGACGTTTATACATGATATCCAATACAGGACACAGGCAGGACGAAATCAAGACTGCAGGTTGTTGAGCTGGAGTGCCAGGAGAAGCAGGGCCCACATGAATCACCGAGGCATTATTCCTGTTCAAGGTGCTGAGCAGGGGGCTGATCCCCAGGCAGGTCTCTTGTCGATGGCTTTCTCTGTGTAGCGAGTAGTCTGGCTGAGCCAGTGTGGCAAGGCCCAGGCCAAATGGAGATACAAACGGATTTAGTTCGTTGGAAATGGATGCAGCCTCCAGCAAGCAGAACACAGTTCAGCATACAGTGGGGAAACAAATCACGACCCACTAACAGCACACAGCACATTTACATGTAAGAAATTCTACTGTACCTGGCAAATTGCTATCCGGTCGCACTTAGAGAGTCTCTGCACAAACCAGGAGTTCAAAGGTGGCTGGAAATCCAGACCGGCCGATCGCATTCAGCAAATCTTCGGTCTTCTTCAGGTTAAAGCCTGGTCATAGTTCTGTGGCTTAAATCATCCTCACAATTCAGATTCAGTCCGAATAAACTTCAATTTCACTCTCAGGGACAGCAGGCAGACAGGCAGGCCAAAAGTCAGCCCTTTCACAGTTCTCCCACTCGAATCTATGCAGGAGCTGCTGCTTGAATCACTCAAGCTGTTACTTCTTTCACTCCCCAACTCAAACTGAAAGTAGCTGCAAACAACCTGGGACTTTCCCCAGGATCTAAAAGGTTCGGTTGGCTGATTTCTTTGTCAGTCACAACAAGGGCTCCCCCTCCAGGTTCATTTAGATGCAAAAAAAAACAAACTACAATTCCTACAGAGTTTTGCTCCCACAAGGCCCCTGTAGACAGGCTTCATTTTAAATCCCCCAAAGGTACTGATTGGCCCATTTTGGCAGTCTAGGACCAAGATGGTGGAAATAAACAGAACTGTCCATGCTGCAAAGAAGGCAGGTTAGACAAATAACAATATCTTTACCATTCAAATAGATGATCATCAAACAAGCACATCTTCTGACAGAGCTCCCTCTGCGCTAATAGTGATGACAGAAATGGAGCGATTATCTGGCAGCCCGGGCAGGACTCGAGTATGGAAACACTCAGCATCCTCCCAGATTAATTATAACTGCAATCTAGACAGCTGTTAAAGAGACAGTACATGGAGGCTATACAGGCACTTTCTGGCAATAATGTTTAAACTGCTAAAACACAGGACACCAGTCTGGCAGTGAGCATTTAGGCAAGCTCAAGGAAGACTTTTCGGGAACACCCATTTGTAGGAGGGTTACATAGAAACATAGAAGTTGACGGCAGATAAGAACCACACGGCCCATCCAGTCTGCCTGTTTCTTTTTCTACCTTATAAATGTGCCATTGGCCTTTGCTCTGTCAATGGCCTATCTATTCATACTCATCTTTATTGCTCCCTTATGCCTATCCCATGCCTGTCTGAAGCCCTGCACTGTATTCATATTCACCACATCCTGAGGAAGGCCGTTCCATGCATCCACCACCCTTTCTGTGAAAAAGAACTTCCTCACATTACCCCTTAATCGGCCTTCCTCTAATATCATTCTGTGTCTTCTTGTCCTGCTAGTTTTCTTATATTGAAACATGTTATACTCTTTCACCTTGTTAATGCTCTTAATGTGTTTGGATATTTCGATCATATCACCTCTCTCCCTCCTTTGCTCTAGGGTATACATATTGAGCTCCATTAATCTGTCCTCATATGTTTTCTGATGCAGTTCCTGCACCATTTGGTTGCCCTTCTCTGGACTGCCTCAATTTGGTTAACGTCCTTGTGAAGGTGTGGCCTCCAGTACTGCACGCAGTAACTGCCTAACCAGTGTCTTATAAAGAGGGATTATTATCTCCCGCTTCCAATTTGTGATACCCCTACTAATACACCCTAACATCCCCCTAGCCTTACCTACTGCTTTAGTGGTCTGCTTGGATGATTTCAGGTCATCGGTGATGATGATGCCCAAGTCTCTTTCTTCCTTGTGATTGCCAGCAACTCCGCTCCCAGCCTATAGGTGGCTTCAGGGTTTCTCTTGCCTATGTGCATGATCTTGCACTTCTTTGCATTAAACCCCAGTTGCCACTCTTCTTACCATTTTGTTAGTTTATCCAGATCTCTTCTCATTCTGCCCACCCGATCTGGATCATCTACTCTGTTGCAGATCTTGGTTTCATTTGCAAACAGACAAACCTTACCCTCCAGTCCATCTGCAATGTCACTGATGAAGATATTGAAGAGGACTGGCCCCAGGACCAATCCATGAGGTACCCCACTTCTGACTTGCTTCTCTTCTGACTGTATACCATTTACCAGCACTCTCTGTTTTCTTCCCGTTAACCAGTTTGCCACCCAGTTGACCAACTTCAGACCCACCGTGAGCCTACCCAGCTTATTAATCAATCTTCTATGTGGAACAGTATCGAAAGCTTTGCTGAAGTCAAGGTACGTGACATCAACTGCTCCCCCCCTTGGTCCACCACTCTGGTTACCCAGTCAAAGAAATCTATGAGATTAGTTTGACAGGACCTTCCTTTGGTAAACCCATGCTGTCTTGGATCCTGTGCTCCTATGGATTCCAGGTGTTGCACTATCCTTTCCTTAAAGAGTGCCTCCATAATCTTGCCAACTACTGAGGTAAGACTGATTGGTCTATAGTTCCCTGCCTCCTCCCTGCTACCACTCTTGTGGAGCGGGATCACATGAGCCCTTCTCCAGTCTTCTGGGACCTCTTCTGTGCTCAGAGACTCACTAAACATTTCTGATAATGGCTCTGCTAGTTCCACCCTTAGCTCCTTTAGTACCCTTGGATGCATGCCATCCAGTCCCATTGGCTTGTCCACCCTGAGTTATCAAGCTCTTGCAGGACCCTTTCTTTTGTGAAGGGGTTACACCTACATTTGGGTTATGCTGTGTTCATGGGACTAGGGGCTTGCTGGATAGTTGTGTTGTGTAATTGAGAGTGCAAAGGCTTTCTGGTAAGTAACTCTTGAAAGTAATGAGTGAGAGGAGGGACTTGCTGGAATTTCCGGTATGAAACTGTAAGGGTCTATGACAATTCGGTCCCGTCAACTCGCTCCACGATAATATGCTCCCAATGATTAGCTCCCTTGTCAGTTCACTCCTGTCATTCTTGCTCCCTGTCATTTCGCTCCCGGTACTGACGTAGAATTCATTCCCAGCACAGAACAGCTGTTCAATGTTGCATAAAAAATTCCCCATTATATCTCTCAGTAGAAGCCGCTATGCTGACAACCACCCTCACAGAAAACAACAAACACAGAAACCCTGCTCAGAACAGTAGTAATGAGAACTGTTGTTCAATATAATGAGACATGAAGCAATGCTTACTCAGGCAGAAAAGTTAGTACACCATTACAAAGCACCCGCTCAGAAGGCAAAAATTACAGTAAGAGTAAAAGAGAAAGGGGCTTTATTATGGTAACTTAGAGATGCAGACTCCTCCAATGGGGAGGACCGTAGCTTAAACTCTGAAGGTGTCACTGAAATAAGTGGAGTTACCCTCCTGTCACAGGAGCCTTAAAATGGAAGTAGGCTAATTACAGTACTTAGCCGATTACTTAATGTAGCAGTACTGCGAGCCGTCAACAAAGTAGAGGGCTGTGCAATTTTCTGAAGGCAAAGCACAAATGTCTGTCATATCCCAGGTTGCAGATCCTAGAAAACATTGCTCTGATATTGCCAATCTCCTGCCGCGGTGCAAGCTTCAGAGTGAGGTTAAGTTCAATTGCACCGTTCCGTGGGTATTTCATTGACTGTCAAGGCTGCTGCTGCTCCTCTGGCATTTGCCATGCCCTGAGTGCCTTGATGATGTCCAGATATTGCAGCTGCAGTCACTGTAGTTTGGGTGGGGAATCCTGTTCAGAAAAGCAGGTGACACTCTGTGTGCTCTTAATGTTACTGTAGGAGCGAATTAACAGGGAGTGAGTTAGACAGGGAGCGAAATTAATGGGGGCGAACGGTGGGAGGCAGTTTTCGGGGGATAAATTTAATGGTAGCGAATTGACGTGCTCCCAAACTGTAAGTGCGTGAAGGGTAAGGGGACTTGCTGGAAAGTGTTATGTAAGTGTGAGCGTGCAGACTGGCTGGCAAGTAATTCTGGGAAGCAATGGGAGTGGGTACATGCTGGAAATTTGTTGTTGTGTAACTGAGTGAGGAGACGAGCTAGAAATTCTCTTTGGGTAGCAGTGAGCAGAGTGAGGGGACTTGCTTAAAGAGTTGTTGAGAAAGGGAGAGTGTGGGGGTTTGCTAGATATTAATTTTTGGAAACAGGTGGGTGGCCTGCTGCAACTGTTCGGTGTGGGAACACAGGAACCTAGAAATAGGTGAAACTCCCTATATAGGGTAAGGGAATAAAAGGAATTCACAGAGGAAGTGTAGGATGATGGGAGTGGTGCAGTGCAGTGGCTGTGGGGCAGCAGTCTTCAGGGAGACCTTCTGGAGGCTATGTTGCAGCCCCATCTGCATGGACCTCTCTGGGCTGAAGGAGGAGGTTGCCAGACTCAGGGCTGAGTTGGCTTGGGTTCGGTGGACCTGTTCTCCTACCCAGGGACCACCTAGTCTGCCATCGCTGCCTCAAAGGATGCCAAGAAGAAGCGGCTGGACAAAAGTGCACTCATGGAGGTTGTGGGTTTTGGAGCACAGGCACATACCCCATCTGGTACCACTACGAAACTCCTATGCTGCTCTGGCCAGGTGGGACTGTCCCACGGAGGCACCCGAAGTAGTGACTAGGGTGGAGCTGTGGGTCCTCCATATTGGAGACCCCAAGGGGGGTGGCAGAGGACCCCAGAGGATGAGGAAGCAAATTCTTGTGGGGGACTCAGTAGTGAGGGGGGAAAAAGTTGAGGGCAGGTAGAGATGAGGAGAGGGAGGTTAAGGGCCTTTCCTGTGCCACGGCTTGAAGGGATTGAAAGAAGATCCAAGGGATTGCTGGGGCAGCAGGAAGGGAGGGACAGCTGGACGTTATTGTCCATCTTCAGACTAATGACCTGGCTAGAGATGAAACAGAAATAGTTCAGGAGGAATTCAAGGAATTTGGGAGGGGTCTTAGGCAATTAGCATGATCTGTGACTTTCTTGAAGGTGGTACCAGTCTACGACATGGAGGAGGACAGCATTCTCCACTCCAGCAACTTTAATGCATGGTTTCTTAGAAACATAGAAACATAGAATTTATGGCAGATAAGGACCGCATGGCCCACCCAGTCTGCCCATTTCCCTACCTAATGGATAAGCTGCAGATCCTAGTTAACCAGCAGCCTACTTCTTCCTACCCCCACCCCCTAGAATTGCCTTATGACTGTCCCATGCATGCTTGAATTCCACCACTGTTTTTGACTCCACAACCTCCTCCGGAAAGCCGTTCCATGCATCCACAACCCTCTCTGTGAAATACTTCCTAAATTACCTCTGAGCACTCTATCTTCAAATTGTCCGCCTTTGTTCTGCACAATTCTTTTTTGAAAGATGCTACCCTGTTGGACTTTGTTGATTCCCTTGAGGTACTTGAAAGTTTCTGTCATGTCCCCCCTCTCCCTCCTTTCCTCGAGGCTATACATATTAAGCTCCTTAAGTCTCTCTTCATATGTCTTCCGGTGCAGATCCTGCACCATTTTAGTTGCCCTCCTCTGGACAACTTCCAAACTGTCTATGTCTTTGAGGAAATTGGGTCTCCAGAACTACACGCAGTACTCCAGATGGGGTCTCACCAGCTATCTAGAAGTAGGGACATCCTGGACTCCTTGCAAGGGGTGTTCCTCAGGCAACTAGTTAAGGAACTCACTCATGGTTGAAGGAATGGTGCAGATAGGAAGGATTCAGATTGGGGATTGGGGCCCCACCTGGAGGGATAAAGGCCTGTACAGGGGCGATGGCCTGCATCCATCCAGGAGGGGAACCATAATCCTCAGGGAATGGTTTAAATGCTACATTAGCAAGCATTTTAACTAGCCAAGGGGGAGGCAGAATGAGGCAAGGAGACATAAACTGCACCCCCACAGGATTAAAAGGTCAGCAGTGGGAATCCAGAAAGAAAGAAATACCAAAAGGAACCAATTCACATAAAACTCCAAGGGGTAGAAGGAAAGGTAGATGGTAAGAAGAACAGTGGAGGAAATAAGGGAGGGCAAATGGGTAAAATGATGGGGGGGGGAGTGGCAGTACAATCTGAAGAGCCACGTGTGCAAAGGCCAAAGTCTTGGCAATCAGATTTCAGACCTGGAGGCTACCATGGCAGACATGGACCTGGACGTAGATGCAATTATCAAGTCCTTGTGCAATGAAAACCAGGACTGGGCTGTAGCCATTCCAGGCTATGCACTATTCAGAAGGGAGAGGGTAGGTTAAGGGAGGTGGGGAGGAGTGGCTCCTTATGTGAGGGAAAACATAAAAGCTATGGAAATACAGGGGGAGCAGGGAAGAGCAGAGGTACCGTGGGTCACCCTGGAGACACAGCAGGGAGCCGCTATTCACACAGGAGTGATCTACAGATCGCCAGCACTGGGGGGAGAGGTGGATAAGGATATGATGGAAGCTATGCTTGTGGGTGACTTTAATCTAGCAAACGTGGATGGGAGACTCCCAGCTGTGGCAACGCTTAGAAGTAGGGACATCCTGGACTCCATGCAAGGGGTGTTCCTCAGGCAACTTGTTAAGGAACCCACTCATGGGGGGGCAATACTGGACCAGGTACTGACAAACGGGGACAGTGTTGCTGACATCACGGTGGGTAGCCACCTGGGGACCGGTGATCACCGTACAGTGTGGCTCAGTATAAAAACTGGGCCAGAATCAAGCCACACTAAGATGAGGGTCCTGGACTTCAGGAGGGCCAGTTTTAAGAAAATGAGAGAATGCCTCAGGGATGCTCCAACCAGGGATATGGAAACTGGGTGGAGTCAAGGAACAGTGGGCAAAAATAAAAGAGGGCATTGATAGGGCAACAAAGCTTTGTGTCAGGCAGGTTAACAAGGGCAAGAGAAAAAAAGAGACTGCTATGGTTCTGTAAAGAAGTAGCAGAGAAAGTAAGGGCAAAAAAGGTAACATTTAGAAGGTACAAGGAGAAGGATAGGAAGAGTTATCAGGAGAAACAAAGGGAGGCAGGGCAATCAGTTTGGAGCGCAAAGGCACAAACGGAGGAGAATATTGCTAAGTCAGTAAAAAGGGGGATAAAAACATTCTTTAGGTATATATCTTGGGGAGGCAGTATAGTGCAGTGGTTTAAGGCTCTGAGCTGCAAATCTGGAGACCTGGGTTTTAATCCCACAGCCCCCACTTGCATACTGTGTGACCCTGAGCAAGTCACTTAACTTCCCTGTGCTCCCAGGCTGCACCTGTAAACAAGCTTTTAGCTTAGTGTGTCTCACCTGGTTAAACAATTGGGAAAAAACAAACAAACATATAAGTGAAACAAGCATTTGTCAATGCCGAATGTTTGCTTGCTGGCATTGGCATTGGTACTGTAGTGTAGGAGTTAGAGAGCTGCATAATAGGAATGGCAGTGAAGTATTGAACTGAAGCCAACCCCGCCACCACCCTGCAGAGACTTACAGGCATTGGGGTGTGCCTTTGGGTCATCAGGCATAACGGCCACGCCATTTCACCACACCCCACCCTGCAGACACCGACAAGTGTCACGTGTGCCTTGGGTGTTTATTCCTTATGCTCACCCCATTCCATCAGAAAATACGGTGAGATGGGTGCTGTATAGGAGAATGGGGTGAACTTTGGAGCCAAAGAGTCCAAGGCACACCTCGATGCCTCTCACTGGCTGCAGGGTGTGGAATGGTATGAGCATTATAGGCGAGAATCCCAAGTCACACCCCTGATGCCTGTCAATCTCTACAGGGCGGGGTGTTATGGTTGGAAACGCTAACGTCTCAGGTGTTCATTGGCATTTTCACTCCAAATTTTCAACATGGGTTTTTTGTGAACCCCCACCTTATGAATAGTGGCAATATCAGTTCTTCGTTAGCCAAAAGCAGATTTTACACAGCGACTACGCCATTTGGCACCACAGATGCGAAAACACATTTCGAACAGGATGTGAAAAATGACAGCTGTACTGTTCATGGGGAGGTGGGGAAAAATGGCAATGTTGAAAATCTGCAGTGAAAATATTAAAAAAACGGTTGAAGTCACGAACGTCTGTGGAAACTGTGCAACGCACACCCATAATGCAATTAGTCTGGGGATTTTTTAAAGCAGATTGTCAACACAGGCATTTTGGAACCTCTGCTCATGAACAGTGTCACTGTGATTTTCTTAATCTGTCCCGAACAGTGATTTCCCACAGCGACCATGCATTTCTGCGCTGAAGTGCGAAGCACATTTCGCCATGGTGTGAAAATGACAGCTGTACTGTTCATAAGAAAGTGTGGAAAATGCCAGTGGTGAAAATCTGGACTGAAAATGTTAGAAATCCATGAACTTACGAGGGTGCGAGGAAACTGCGCAATGGTCGCTTGCAGCACAGTCATTTTAAGGACTTTTTTCACCAAATTTTTAACATAGCCATTTTAACACTTCTGCTGATGAACAGTGTCACTGTGATTTTCTTAATCTGTTCTGAACATTGATTTTGCACACCGACTGCACCATTGTGTACTACATGTGTGGAAAACATTTTGGGCAAAATGTGAAAAATGACAGCTGTACTGCTCAGAAGGAGGTGTGGCAAAATGGCAATGTTGAAAATCTTGAGTGAAAATATTTAGAATTCGCAAACTTACGAGCATGCGTAGGAACAGTGCAACGCATGCTCGTAAAACAGTCATTTTTGGGAATTTTTTCACCAAATTTTCAACATAGGGTTTTGGGGGCCTACCTCATGAACTGTGATACTGTCATTTCATAAATTGGTCCCAAAAGGTGGTTCCACGCAGTGACCGCGGAGTCACCTTTCGGGGCCGATTAACAAAATGACAGTGACAGAATTCATGAGGTGGGATCCCAAAAACCCCATGTTGAAAAGTTGGTGAAAAAATTCCCCAAAATGCCTGACATATGCATCAAAGTTGAACAAAAACCCTACTTATTACATTATACAGCTTACCGGCATTTTCTCAGTTCACGGTCGGCTTTGAAGAGTGCAGATGTGTTCCCTGTCCACTGAAGACCGTTGCGCTGGATTCCGGAGGTAAGTAAGAGGTGAGGTGGGGTGTGGGGAGGCAGGGTGCACAAAGGGTGGGCGCGGGGGTCAGGACAGCCAGCGAGGGAAGGTTTTCTCTTTCAGGTTTCTTTTTTTTTTCTTGGACGAAGCAGGACTTGTGCCACGCTGGGGTGGGCTCCCAGTGTGGCAGCTGGAAGGCTGTTTGGGGGGGGGCAGTGGAACTGACTGGGGATTGGGCACCCCCATTGGCCATACAGACTGTTGCCACACTGGGGTGGGCTCCCAGCATGGCACCCGGTTGTCTGTTGGGGGGACATTGAGCCGACGGGGATTGGGCACCCCCGTCGGCCATACAGCGTGTGGGGGAAGTGTATTAGAAACACAGTATGCGTGAGTGCGTGTGTGTGTTGGGGGAGCGCAAGTGCAGGTAGTAGCTTCTCGCTGCTCACTGAAGCGGAGCTCTGCCTTGCAACTGTACGGCACTGCATTTTCAACTGCTGTCATAGACAGCTGCAGCATTCATTGGCAAACTGTGGCCACATCTGCAAACACACTGACTGCATTGGAAGATGGGTGCCACACCTACCAAAACTCGGATGACGTCACTATGTTTCTTGCACATGCGTGCAAGCAAACATAAAAAGGAAGACCAAAGGAGGGTTAGTTAGGCTAAAAGGGGATGAAAGGTTTGTGTGAATGAGGACAAAAAAAAGCAGATATATTGAACAAATACTATTTTTTTTTTTTTTTAGTCTTTTGGTAACTGGGTAAGGCCCACTAGGCACAAGTGCTTGTTTTCAGGGGCGACCTGGGAGCACTGGGCAGTTAAGTGACTTGCTCAGAGTCGCACAGTATGCAAGTGGAGATTGTGAGAATCAAACTCAGGTCTGGTCTGTTGGATGTATCAAGCTTGTTCACACCTCGTTCCTCTAACCTCTAGGCTATACTGCCAGCCCACTAAATACTGAACTTTTGTTCAGTATTTACGGAGGAAGGGGTAGGTGGCGGGCCACAAATAAGAGACAAGGTCATTAATGGAAGGGAGGTGGACACTAGTCCTTGTTCAAAGGAGAGAGTCTTCAAGGAACTAGCACAACTAAAAGTGGACAAGGCAATGGGGCCTGATGAGGTACACCCTAGGATACTGACGGAGCTCAAGCAGGAGCTGGCTGTACCTCTGACAGCCCTGTTCAACCTATCACTAGATTAGGGGGAAGTTCTGGGAGACTGGAGGAGGACAGATGAGGTCCCACTTTCACAAAAGTGCAATCAGGGAGGAGGCAAGATATCACAGGCCAGTCAGCCTGACCTTGGTGGGGGATAAAGTAGGGGAATCACTACTGAAGGACAGGATGGGGGAATACCTCGTGACCAGTGAATTACAGGATCCGAGGTAGCATGGTTTCACGGGGGGGAGATCTTGCTGGACAAATCTGATTACGTTCTTTGACTGAGTGAGCAGGGAAGTGGATCAGGATGGAGCGGTGGATGTGGCCGACTGGTGAGCAAGTTGGGCAGCCTAGGAGTGTGTCCAAAAGTAGTAAAATGGGTCAGAAGTTGGCTAAGCAACAGGAGTCAGAGGGTGATGATAAATGGTGTTCACCCTGAAGAAGACAAGCTGTCCAGCAGGGCGCCACAGGGATCACTACTAGGCCCGCGATCCTCTTCAATGTCTGTATTAGTGGCATTGCAGAAGTGCTGGAAGGGGAAGTATGCCTGTTCATGGATAACACAAAAATCTGCAATACAGTGGACACACCCGGCGGGGGTGGAAAAAAATGAGGGCCAATCTGAAAAAGTTGGAAAACTGGGTCAAGGGTTTGGCAACTGAGGTTCAATGCAAAACAGTACACAATCATCCACTTGTGGCATAGAAACCCATACCAATCGGGCGGGGAGGTATTGGCAACCACAGAACAGAATCGGGACCTGAGGGTTATCATTTCTGATGACCTGAAAGTAGCAAAGCAGTGTGATAAGGCAGTGGGGAAAGCTAGCAGGATACTCAAGTGCATAGGGAAGGGTATCACTAGCAGAAAGACAGTAGTGTTACCTCTGTATAGATCACTGATGAGACTCCACCTCGAAGACTGTGTCCATTTCTGGAGGTCCCATCTCCAGAAGGACATGGATAAGGTGGGGGGTACAGAAGAGGGCAATCAAAATGGTGCAGGGCATGCACTAAAGGTCCTATAAGGAAAGATTCAAGGAATTCAATATGTACGCTCTAAAGGGAAGGAAGGAAAGGGGGGACATGATAGAAATGTTCAAATCCCTCACAGGTATTAATAACATACATGAAAGTAGCATTTTAATTAGAAAAAGATGCACAAGGCTGGTCCGGTGGCGCTGAGGGTTGAGGCACTGGAAGCCACATCTCAAGCCACACCGGTGACCCAGGTTTGGGAATGATCTTGGGTCATCTCGGTGCCGGCACAGGGAGGGGAGGGATAGAGCAGGATCGAGCAGCTTAACGTCAGCTCTCCTCTCCTCTCC
This sequence comes from Neoceratodus forsteri, assembly GCA_016271365.2. Taxonomy (NCBI): domain Eukaryota; kingdom Metazoa; phylum Chordata; order Ceratodontiformes; family Ceratodontidae; genus Neoceratodus; species Neoceratodus forsteri. The sequence goes on from CM057454.1 coordinate 1,318,788,790, forward strand.
TGGGGTGGTTGTCACACTACCCCCCCCCCGTAATTCCGCTGCCACCAGGTGGAGGTCCAGTGGCAGCACAGTTGGGAGGGGGCAGCAAGTTGGGAGAGTGCCTCAGAACGTAGCCTGTCTGTGTGCACCTGGGGAATGGGGCGGGCCAAAAAATGGGTGAAACAATGGATAAAAACATAACAGAAAAAAAAAGAAAAAGATGCTCAAGGACAAGGGATCACAGTACGAAGCTGGAGGGGGGTAGTCTCAGAGGAGACGTGAGAAAATACGTCATCACGGAAAGGGTGGTAGGTGCCTAGAACAGCTCCCAGCGGAGGTTGTGGGTGCTAAAATGGTAATAGGATTCAAGCATGCATGGGATAGACATAAGGGGACCTTAGAAATAAGGCAAAAGGGGGGGGTCTGAAATTCGGGTAGGGTCTGCTGTGGCACCGTAAATAGGAAAAACAGGGCAGAATTCGTGGGCCAAGAGGTCTTTATCTGCTGACAACTTCCATGTTTCTATGTTTCTCTCGCTATTTATTTCTTTACAGTTAATCTTTTTATTGCTTTTTCAACTTTTATGAATACAGACACAGATGTTAAAGATTTTAAAGTACAGATTGATTTACATAATTGTACAAATGGTATCAGACAATATATCAGATCATACATAAGTAAAACTACATTTAGTAGTACATTAAATAGGTCATGTTGTTTTGTCAGTCAAGGTGAAATCCTTCAATAAAATACTGAGTCTTGTTAAAGAGAAAGAAACAGTAAAGGGATCACCCAGGAAATATACAAAGAAACCTTGGTCCTGTAAAAATGGAGTTCTGGTCCAAGAGTTATAAGGTGTTACAGTATTTGGGCCTGCGGTGCTTGGGCATCAGAGGGTGCATTTTATGCCCGTGTTCAGTCAGAAAGGGCTTGCGAGCTCAGGATAGTGGCAGGGTCTGGAGCAGCACTGGTTCCCTAAAGCTGGCTCTCTGGAGGCTCTGAGCCCACCTGGGTTCTGAGGTAGGGGACAGCAATGGCCTGTTAGTAGCTCACCTTCAAGGAAATTCATAAATGACATCGGGGAAGGCATGAATGGCAAAATGTACCTGTCTGCGGATGACACCAAACTCTGTGGAAGAGTGGACACCAAGGAGGGGATACAGGACCTGAGAGAGGACCTCGCCAGGCTAGAGAGCGGGTCAGGAATCTGGCAACTTAGTTTCAGTGCCAAAAAGTGCGAAGTGATACACATTGATGCTGACTTGCTTCCACCGCTCTGCTGAACTGTTCACTGGGATGAAGCTTCACCTTACGACCGGGCCTCATTGATTATCCTTGTACCTTGCTTTTATTGCTATGTATTGTATTACTTTATTTATTTATCTATGTATTGATTGATTTATTTATTAAGGTATCAGATTGACCTTTGAGCCAGAGGCTCTTTTACAAAGGTTCCATGTCCAAGTACATAAACATTAGAATATACATTGGTTGTAGACAAAAAAGAGAAAACATAAGAGCAGCCAGAGGGCTTTGTCACTAATTATAACACAAGCGAGTAAATTAAACAGTATCGATTCAGTTAGGGTACCATCTGAGTAAGGCAGGCAGGGCCAAAGGCAGGAGAAGAGGTGGGGGGAGTGGAGAGTGCGCATAGCATGGGGTCAGTGAAGAGGTGAGAGAAGGGAGAGGGGTGGAGGGAGGTAGAGAGTAGAGTAGTGAGTAGGTGGGTGGGGTGGGGAATAGTTAACCTGCTAGGATTAGCAGTCACAGGGGGCACAGGTGACGAGGTATTGACGTAGACTGAGCTGGAAGGTGCCCAAGGTTGTTTTGTTGATGACTTCTGGTGGCAGGGTGTTGAAGAAGGATGAGGCCCTGAATTTGAAGGGTCATTGGCCTTGGGTAGTCCTGATACAGGGAACGGTGCCCATACTATGCCCATTTGTGCTATATGTTCTATTGTGCTACTGTATTATTTATTCTGTACCTTCCAGACCCTTCTTGAAAATGAGCTTGCTCAATAGAGTTTCACCTAGCTAAATAAAAATTGACTGATTGATTGATTGAGTGACATAGGGGCCTAGAACCCTAGAACAGAGTATTACATAGGAGAGGCTCAGGTAACTGCTTCCAAAGAGGAAAAGGATCTAGGGGTAGTGACTATGAGTGACCTGAAACACATCTCTCAGCGTGAAAAGGCAGTGGCGAAGGCTAACAGGATGCTGGGGTGTATTGCAAGGGGATTCAGTAGCAGGCAGAGCGAGGTTATTTTACTATTGTACAGGTGATTTAGAATATGGGGTGAGGTACTGGCATCCTTACCTTAAGAAGAACATCAGCATGCTGGAGGGGGTCCAGAGGAGAGCAACCAAGATGATCGAGGGGTTACAGGATAGGTCCTATGAGGACAGGCTGGGAGCCATGGGGATGTACTCCCTGGAAGAGAGGAGGCAGAGGGGTGATATGATAGATACCTTCAAGTACATTCAGGGAATTAAAAGAGTGAAAAGGGAGGGTCTCTTTAAAATGAGTGACAACGGCACCACTAGGGGGCACAGCCTAAAATTGATGGGGGGAGATTCAGAAGGGATGTAAGGAAGCATTTGTATATGGAGAGGGTGGTGCCCACATGGAATGAGCTGCCAGAGGAGGTGGTATCAGCAAGGACAGTGGGAGCATTTACAGAAACTGGGAGAAGCACAAATGGGAACCCTTGGGACCAAGGAAGTGGAGAAGGGGGGGGGAAGGAGGAACAGTTGGGGGGGGCAGGGTCATTGTAGTAAATTGTAAGGCCAGACCCCGTGTCACTTACCGAGCAGATGCGATCGACTGGGTAGTGTTCTTCTGCTGGACCTTTTCATATGTTTGTATGTTCATAAAACCACATGACGGGTTTCATACAAGTATCCCCCACTAAAAACAGCAGTAACATATATCTGTCCTGTCATCTGCCTCCTGTTTGGGGGAAAAAAAGTGTGAATAGTCCAAACCCCAGAAACTGCGGTAGACCAGAGGAGGTGGTACCATGGCATCAGAACCTGAGACCAAGGGGTGAGAAGAAATGACTCTGGCAAGCCTCATGCCTGTGACTGCTTGATGCGGAAACGCTGAGACCTAAACGAGGAGTAAGCAATAGTGGCTGTTCTACTTTGGGCGCATCAAGTACCCTTTTATCTTTTTGAAAACTGTTAACTGGGAAAGTTGCACTGAGCCGAAGCTTGTTTTGAGGAATGACCCGGGAAGGGGAAACAGTGGAAATACATGTTACAGGCAGCTGAGATAACAAATCAGTAAGTGGCATATCCAGTCAAACATGGCAGCAGGAAGCTGCTAATGACAGTGTTTTTGGGCAACAATTCCGCAAAACCAACAATATCAGCAATAGCAACAAATTTAAGGTGCCGTGGCATAATATCCAGGAGGGTTTACCCTTCTTGGTTCCTCCTCTTTAAAGAGTTCTGTGTGAATTGCTGTGCATTTAAGAGCAAGAGTACATCCCATGGCCTGGTCTCCTCATGGTTGCGAGAAGATCAGTCTTTAGTTGCGAGGGGATCAGTATTCAGTACAAACTGTATCTATGTTTAAATGCTGCTAAATGTGGTACTGTGGCCTCCCAGCTGGGGATCTATACGGATTGGACTGGGTCTTTTGTTGAGGTTTTGGTCGGGCTCCAACTGTGTCATCCCTGCACTCAGTTGTGCCATGTATTGCACCCTGCAAATTACGTTGTGTTATGCAAATCAATTCATGCCACAAGTGTGGTGCCCTGTGTCCTGTGTTGTTTCTCTGTATCTGAAGAAAGGGGGGGCTGAGCCTGAATTGAAGTGAAGCAGACCTGAAAATGAAGTTGCTGCTAAAAATAAATAAATAAATTATCGTCTTCTTGAGTAGCCTTACTGGGATCTGTGAATGGTGTGGTGCAAAATTACGGTAATCTACTTTTTCATCAATCAATGGATTTTGAGCAAACTGATTAGTTTTTAGCTGTGCAGTAGAAGTGTCTAACGCACAGCTAAAACATAGTTCTGCCAAACAGGACACGGTACATGTATAAACTGTAGACAAATAAACAGAGGAAACGAAATGCTCAGCACTGGACATTTTAAACAGTTCCCTTCAGCCAAAAAGAGGCTCCACGGTTTTATTTTGGCAATTTGTCTACTGCCCTGATTTATTTATTTTAATAATATTTGTAACATTGTGCCTAAACCACTTTTATCTCTTCTACATATCAGTTAAGTCTCCGAATCTGTACCTTGCACTGTAACCACGTTACTCCGTACTGTCTAATGGAGTCCCAGGTTAATCTATTTAGTTATGTTAAATGTGTTCTTGCTCATAATGTTTGTGCTTTATAATGATTGTGGTTTTGTAACCCCCCTGCAAATGGGGGTTCCCAAAAGTCTTCCAGGAGCTTGCTTGAATGCTCCAAGCCTGGATGGTGTTCGGCGTCTAAGCCGTTTATCTGTGAGTGCTTTTGGAGCCTCTGGTACTGTCTCTTTAAGAGATGTCTGCCTGCAGACATAAGTAATTTGGATGGGGGTCTGTGTGTTTCCCTGCTTGAGTCCCACTCGAGCTGCTGCCAAATCACTCCGTTTCTGCCGTCACTAAGAGGGCAGAGTGAGCACTTTTCAAAGATGTAATTGTTTGCCAGACATAATTTAGAATAATAACGAAAATACAGTTTGTCTAACCTGCTTTTCTTTGCAGTCAGAACTGTGTTTGCCTAGTCCCCCATTCTAGTTTTGAACTGCTGAACTGGACCAATCAGTGTGGGGGGACATTTGAAATGGAGCCTGCTGCTGGCAAATCAGAACTTGGACTCTCATTGTGGAGCCAGCCACCTATGTACTGTATGGCCAATGCTTCTGGGAATTGTAGTTTGGACTTTGGCGCCTTTTTTCCACCAACAGGGGGAGTTTACTGTGAGTGACAGCCAAGCCAGCCAACTGAACTGGGAGGAACTCAAAGGAAATGCTCGGCTCTTTCTACTGGAAAGATCAGATCAGTTTGAGCAGTGAAGAGAATCAAGGAGATCTGAAGAGTAGAAACCAGGCTCACCTTGTAGAAGACTGGAGAAATTGCTGAATCGCGCTCGGTCTGACAGGAACTGAATCTGCTGTGTGCTCTCCCGGGTATTGTGCAGTAATTGCGATCGGGATAGAGAAGCAGCCTGCCTGGTATAGTACTTTCCTTTTACATATAAATGTGTGTAGTGCTTGTGGGGAATCGTGTTTCAAATCCCCTGTACAGTGAACTGAGTGCATGAAGCTGGAAGTAAACCCCAGTTTAATCCAGACTACATCCATTTGCTCTAAACTGCAGTGGGGTCCAGTCTCAAGGACCTTGTCCACATGGTCTGCTCCTCCTGGCAATCCAGGACAATCTGCCTTCCATCCAGTTCCCAGCACTGAGTTTGTGAGTACAAAGCAGGGTAGCTCCCTGCCATTTGTTTATCGAATTGCAAGTGTATCATCTAATTGTTTTTTTGTTTTTTTTCATTTCTTCATGAACTGAGCCATCAGGCTGCGGATTACAATTTGGATATTGTGCTAATGTTTTTTTCCATCACAGGGCCCCAACCAGCTGCACCGATCCTGGCTAGCCCCCCCCTCCGTCCTGGGTACCCAGTGAAAGTGACAATTTGGGACTCTGAATATGCGCACAGTACTGTGATTATTAATGTGTTTAACCTAATTAACCTGATTTCCCCCTTCTTTGTTACAGCTCCTTAAATAAATCAGATCTATTTGTTTCAGCAAAGTTAAACTGTCTGAGGTCTTCGTTTATGTTAAAGTATTGTACTGTGGCTTTTGCATTGTATCATCTTGTTTTACAGGGGGTCCCCAGCGTCCAGTCGACAGAGCCAGTCCTGGGGGTAAGTGTACATTGTGAAGATATTCCTGATGCATTGTGTGGGCCACTAGTGGGAAGAAAGGGGGGTTACAGTGTCCCAGAGGGCTGTGACCAAGTTAGTTTAACTACTGCAAACCCTGACCTCTGGGTGGAGGCACTCACCATTGGTTCTAGGTCTCTCAACCTGCCAGTAGTCAGTCAGGCAGGGGTAGTAGCCCTTGGAATAGTGCCACCTGGGGGTCACACTTTACCTATGTAAATCTGTACTCAGACCACTGTTATCTCTTGTACATATCAGTTCAAAAAGCTGGCAAAATTCAAGGCCTCCGGGGACAGATCAGATTTTGAGGATTACAGGTAGTTCAGGAACTCATGTAAGCGGGTGATCCGCTCGGCTAAGAGTGAATTCTGCAAAGCCTCCCTAGAAGTGTCTGCCAAGAACCCTAGGAGCTTCTGGCGCACCATCAAACATACTGTTAGTGGTTCTGCCTGCCCCCAGGTCTCCGACATGCAAATTGGCGGAGTCAGCTGTAACAATGCCCTGACTATGGCCAATGCTTCTAACGTCCTGTTCTCTGACCTGTCTGACTACACCCCTACATCTTCAGTATCCACTGATCTGGGTCACACTTGTGGCGCCGTGTCCCATCCTCTTCCCCCTGCCTTCTACTTTAAGTCTGTCTCCTGCAAAGAGACACGGAAGCTCCTAGCTGGACTCTCCCCTCACTCTGGAGCTGGGCATGACAATCTCAAACCCAGATTACTCTGCATGGGGGACCCCTACTTGGCACGGCCTATCTCCCACATTCTCAACTCCTCTCTCATATCTGGGAATATCCCAGCTATATGGAAGGTGGCTCATGCGATCCCAGTCCTCAAGCGTGGTGATCCCAAAATACTTGAAAACTATCACTCCATAGTGATTCTATCCACAGTAAATAAATTGCTTGAAAAGGTAGTAGCCTCCCAGCTTGCTCTCTTCCTCCAAATCCATGGCCTCCTCTCCCCTGCGCAGCATGGGTTCCGTAAAGGGCACAGCACCTCCACTGCCCTTGCACAGGTCACCTCTGAAATCAGAACTGCGACTGACCAAGGCAAACTCACGGGGGCCATCTTCACTGACCTGTCTAAGGCCTTTGATCTGATTGATCCCACTCTCTTGGGTGCTGCCCTCCGGTCCCTCGGCCTTCCCCCCGTCCTAGCCTGGTTTACCAACTACCTCTCGAGTAGGCAACATTACACGAGGTTCCAGAAAGCCCTCTCTGGGCTTGCACCGGTAACCTGTGGGGTGCCTCAGGGGTCTGTCCTTGGCCCCATACTGTTCTCCGTCTTTATCAGTCAGCTGCCCTTGGTCTCTGCCTCCGGGCAGGTCACCCCATATGCAGATGACCTTGTGCTTCTTGCTAGCTCCCAGGATATCAGAGACGTTAACATCAAACTTAACTCTGATTTTGATTGCATCCAATCCTGGCTCAAGGCCAACAAGCTCGTCATCAACCTCCAGAAGGCGCAGGCCATGTTATTCGGCTCCCTTGCCAAGGTTAGAGTGTGCCAGGCCTATCTCAAAGTCATTGGTGCCGATGGCATCCCTGTGTCAGTGGTCAGCTCCTTCAAGTACCTGGGGGTAACCCTTGACCCTCTGCTGGACCTTTCCCTGCACATACATAACTTCTGCAAGGCCACAAACTGTAAACTGGGTCTGGCATACAGGGCCAAAAGCTGCCTCACCACAGCTGCTCGACTTGCTCTTGCAAAAGTAGTTCTTCTCCCCACGCTGTGCTATGGGCTCACCTGCTTTGTGAACACCCCTAAAACCTGGCTCATGAAATGGGGACACAGCGTACAACGTGTGTCACTTCGCCCTATCAGCCCCCCGTCTCACCCATCACTGTCAACTCTACTGCAGGCTGGGGTGGCTCTCCCCTAGTAACCATCGATCCTTCGTAATGGGCAACTTTGTAGACAACATCATACGATCTTCCACCCCCCCCCAGCACTTGCCGATCTGCTCAAGCCTGCCCCCTTTGGCTATTGGCTGAAGTCTAGCAACTCCCAGGCTTTCATGGTCCCTAAAACTCGCTCTCTCACAGGGGATCGCGCCTTTGCGGCCCTTGCCCCAGAGCCTGGAACCTACTCCCTGCTCATGTAAGGGCTGCCCCCTCCCACAGTTGCTTCAGGTCCTCCCTCTGGGGCTACTTAAAACAAGCTTCTGCCTGCCTTTGCTCTTAGCTGACCTACCCTCCATGGTGCACCAGCACCCCTTTTGACTGCATGTGTGCAGATGTCTGTAGTACACACCTCAAAAATGTCCTGCTGCTATAAGCCTGCCTCCTCGACCTCCTCCCACAGTTGCCATGCTTTAACACTGTACTTGCCTTGTATTAGTTCTCTGCCTGTACCTGACAGTAGTTCTCTGCCCATTCCTGTCTGTACCTTGTTTGATTGCCATTACCGTGTCTCTGAATTTGTTATTGCCTGAGTTCTCAGCCTGTACCTGACTGTACCCTGTTGATTGCTGTTACCTTGTCTCTGAAATGTTAGTGCCTGTACCTTTGTAATTCTCCCGGGCCGCACCTAAAAATAGGCACTTGACTGTCTAGCGTGCTTACCTGGTTAACAAAAGCTAAATAAATAAAGACTCGGAACCTGTACCTAGTACTGTAACCTCATGTTACGCTTATAAGTATCTGTACATTTCTGTAATGTAACTTGTTATGTAACTGTGCTGCTCTGCACCCGGGTCACATCTGGAAATGAGCTTTGGCTCAGCATGCCTTTCCCGGTCACCAATTTTAAATAAATAAATGAATAATAAATACATTTGTATTCCTATGGCAACTTTCTGGCTGGCCTACCAGCCCTCCTGCTTAACCCTACCCAGCTTCTTGATATTCTGGCTCACTACTTGAGACCAGGCAGCCAAGGTGAGCATTATTATTAATATTATTTTAAATAAAAGTACCACTTGTCACAAAACTGTTAGAGAGGGCTAAATTCGGTTTTACTACAATTGCTGCTTACATGTCTGGGCATCCTGAAATGCCGATTCCACTCCATGATGCAGTACTTCTTTCGAGTCTCATTCCCCATGCTGCGGGTTTAATCCTCCGTGATGCTGTACTTCATTCAAATTACCCCCCCCCTTAATCTTTAATTGGATGACTGCTAGAGAACAAGAAGAAAACAGAAGAAAAGCGAGTGAATGTGCCAACTGTTGTGAGCGCTGTTTAAAATGGGACAGACTTTCCCAACATTCTCCACCTTACCCGCGTCCATGAGTTCTCCCCCCGCCTCCTCACTCTCGGCTGCTCTACCTGTCTCCAGACCACATGCTCTTTTGCAGGCTGAAACTACAATACAAAAATAAATAAATAGTATCAGGCCTTCTCTCCGTGACTGTCTTTTCTGTCTCTGAATGTGTCAGCTCACTCAATACCCTGTGGTTTTGTAGCGCTCGCTGTCAAAGAAAAAAAAAAAATAAGAGCAAAAAAACAATACGCAGTCCTTGTTCTTAGTGTGTGGAGAGGGGCAAATAATACATGATCTTTATTGGAGGGGGTGTACATAAGCTCATAACTTTGGACACATTAAAAATTACAGCTACAGAGGCCATCTAAGGACAAATGTCCAAAGCAAAAAAAAAAAGCATCCAGATGATGAAGGCAGAGGAACTATTTTATCTCAAATAACATGGATTTACTTTCCAATTATTTAAGCTTAATAGTTGTAATTTAAACAAACATGTAAAATAGAGAGTGCCATTTTATAAGTGCAAGAAGACACTCCAGGGTGTGCATTAGACAGTTCTAATGCATGGCTAGGGAGCTGGACACATTTGACCTGTGGTCTCATGCCCATCTCTATGCCCCCTAGCCATGCATTAGAACTGTCTAATGCACACCCCATCATGTCTTATTGCTTACATGGTGCCAATTGTCCCTGTTGCTGACAGAAACGGAGTGATCTGGAATGGGCCCTGACAGAAGCGGAGTGATCTGGAATGGGCCCTGATAGAAGCGGAGTGATCTGGAATGGGCCCTTTTGATGAGGTGCCGATAAAAACTGGGGAAGAGGGAATGGGAGGTAATGATGATGGAGCCTCCCCATGAGGGGTTTGGTACCTCAGTATGGAGCAGCGCCACTGGGATGGTGAAGAGACTTAAATAGACGGCACCCCAGTGGTTGTGCTTACTTGGTATACTGTAAAGCAATCAGACCTAGAAAGGATGGCTCCCAGCAAGAAGTTAACAGCCAGATATCACTAGATGTGGGAATCGCCCCTCAGTTATGGTCTGCCCCCCCCCCCCCGGGCATGGAAGAGGCAGCAAATGGTAGATTGTCACAGCATGAGGGCTCATCTGGAATTCTACATTGTGGTGAATTGTCAAGAGATCTGCACAGTTTGGGTCAGATGAAGTGCGTGTAACCAGCAAGTGCAAACGAGTGCTGCATGGAGGCCCCACTGGTGTTTGCCTGCAGATTTTGCACCTCACTGAACAAATGATCAATGACAAATTGGGAATTTTCAGGCTCTTGGCAATGGCCGCGCCAGTGTCCATAGACACCGTACTTCCGGTAGATATTTTTATTTTATTTATTTATTGTACATCCAGTAACAACCTTTGAGCACAACTTGATCATTTGCAAAGGTTCCACGTCAGATGGAAAACAATACGGTAGATAAAATAGTTTTAGTCAGCTCAAACGGAGCCTTGTTGCAGATGCTACAAGTTAAGATTTGACAAACAATATATTACCAGTAGGAAACAAGATATAAACACATTTGCAAAGGTTCAGGTAATTACATGGTGCAGAGTGTTCGCAAATAGTACAAACAACTAGTCAGGAGGGGAGGAAGTGATACAAATAATAATAATAATAATACATTTATTTATAAGGCACCTTATCTATTGCCAAGGTGCCTAACAATATGAAAACAGATCAAAATCATACAAACATCAGACATCAATTCAGTTAAAATCACATAACAATAAATCAGAAAAAATAAAACATTCAATTGGCTGAGAAGGCTTGGTGCCATAAGGATACACGCAATTATATAGCGACCCAGCGTGATCTTGTCTGGCTAGCAGCGGGCATAAGTTAAGTTTGCAGAGCAACCTTAGGACAAGCACTCTAGCGTGAGTGACTGCATTAATAGGATTCTACTGAGTGGGGAGGGGGGAGAGAAGAGAATTAGTATGGGGGTTGTGGAGAGATGCGGGAGCAGATATAGTTCAGGTCAAGTCAAAGCAGAAACAGCCTGAATTCAGGGCAACATTAGACCTGAGGGCCCATTTGACTGGATCTATGTGATAACGAGGATTGCAGAATAGCGATCAACGTTACGGCGCATAAATCACCGAAAAAAAATATTTGGCGATGCAGTCCCCAGCGCACAGCAAAAGGGCCATGGACTTAGATTTTACATGTAAATAAGGGGCTGCACTGCCCCTCCCCGCACTCTTACTTAAGATTCTCAACTCAGGGGGGTACAAACCCCTCTCCAAAAAAAAAAAATTAGGGATGGGCGCAACAAAAGGCACCCACACCAGACCAGACCAAACCCAGCACCATTCAAGCCCCAGCCCTGAGCCACCCACCATGCCACAGGAACAGCTCAGCAGCTCACTGCGGCACCGTCCCTCACAATCCCTCCCTCAACTCCCTCCCCTCCCTCCCACCCCACACTCAGAGTGCTTACTCCCCCTGCACGCGTATACAAGTAGCGACAGGATGTTGCTATATTTGCTCACCCCCCCCCATCTGGTCGCCCGCCCTCCCTCATCACTGTGGTGTAAGGCGCCGCAATTGAGTCATCATTTCTTTAGGTGCCCAATCGTAGTCGCTGAACTCACAGGATACCCATTTGAATTGTGAGATCGTGGGGAAACTGGCAATGCTGGCAGGGAGCACTGCCCCAGGCTAGTTTTATGCTGGGGAATAGCTAGGGACTGATGGGTCACACTCCACATGGTGTAAAGTTTGTGGACAGACCTAAGGAGGGAGCTGATGGTGGGTGGTATAAGGCCTAGGAGTGCTTTCTTGGCCAATAAGATTGTTTGATAGCAAAGCGGAGCAGATAAGGGGAGCCACTTTGTAAGGGCATATAAATTTCAGGTGTGTGTGTATTTGTATGAACCAGATACAGATGTAACCCCCCTGCAAATGAGGGTTCCCAAAAGTCTTCCAGGAGCTTGCTTGAATGCTCCAAGCCCGAATGGTGTTTGGCGTCTAAGCCGTTTATCTGTGAGTGCTTTTACAGCCTCTGGTACTGTCTCTTTAAGAGCTATCTGCCTGCAGACATAATTAGTTTGGATGGGGGTCTGTGTATTTCCCTGCCTGAGTCCCGCTCGAGCTGTTGACAAATCACTCCATTTCTGCAGTCACTATATGCGCAGAGGAAGCTCTTTCAGAGGATGTAATTGTTTGCTGGTAACCTGTTAGAGTAATAATAAAAAAAAGTTTGTTTTAACCTGCTTTCTTGTAGCAAGGACTGTGCAGAGTAGCTCCCTCATGTTGGTTCTGAACTGCCGAATTGGACCAATCATTGTGGGGATCCTTTAAAATGGAGCCTGCTCTGGGCAAATCAGAACTTGGACTCTTAATTGGAGCCAGCCACAAGAGGATTGTATGGGCAGTGACTCTAGGAAATGTAGTTTTGACCTTGGCGCCTTTTTCCACCAACAGGGGGAGTTTATTGTGAGTGACAGCCAGACCATCCAACAGAATAGTGTGGAGCTAAAGGAAATGCACTGCTCTGGGACTGGAAAGATGGGTTCAGTTTTGACAGTGAAGAGACAAGGAGCTCTGTGCTTCTGCGGTGTAAAGTTTCGCACGGGAAGCGCGTGTGAGGCCCTGAGTTTCGGTCTGCAGCCTGTGCAAGCGTCCGTTCAGACTGAATCTGACCTGTGAGGAAAATCAAGGAGATCTGAAGAGTAGAAACCAGGCTCACCCTGTAGAAGACTGGAGAAATTGCTGAAACACGCTCGGTCTGTCAGGAACTGAAGCTGTTGAGTGTTCTCCCAGGTATAGTGCAGTAATTGCGGTCGGGATCAAGAAGCAGCCTGCCTGGTATAGTACTTTCCTTTTACACATAAATGTGTGTAGTGCTTGTGGGGAATCGCGTTTCAAATCCCCTGTACAGTGAATTGAGTGCATGAAGCTGGAAGTAAACCCCAGCTTGATTCGGACTACATCCGATTGTTGTAAACTGCAGTGGGGTCCAGTCACAAGGACCGTTTCCACATGTTCTGCTCCTCCTGGCAATCCAGGACAATCTGCCTTCCATCCAGTTCCCAGCACTGAGTCTCTGAGTACAAAGCAGGGTAGCTCCCTGCCATCTGTTTATCAAATTGCAAGTGTGTCATCTAATTGTTGCTTTTCATTTCTTCACGAACTGACTACAATTGGGTATTGCGCAAGTGTTTTTTCCATCACAGGGCCCCAACCAGCGGCACCGATCCTGGCTAGCCCCACTCCCATCCTGGGTACCCAGTGAAAGTGACAATTTGGGACTCTGAATATGTGCACAGTACTGTGATTATTAATGTGTTTAACCTAATTAACCTGATTTCCCCCTTCCTTGTTACAGCTCCTTAAATAAATCAGATCTGTTTGTTTCAGCAAAGTTACACTGACTGAAGTATTCATTTATGTTAAAGTATTGTACTGTGGCTTTTGCACTGTATCATCTTGTTTTACAGGGGGGTCCCTAGAGTCCAGTCGACAGAGCCAGTCCTGGGGGTAAGTGTACGTTGTGAAGATATTCCTGATGCATTGTGTGGGCCACTAGTGGGAAGAAAAGGAGGTTGGGGGTTACACAGAACAGCAGGCTTTACTGATCAGCATCCTGACTATCTAAAACCGTATCCGTGACCGACCCATAAATTGGAAGCCCATAGTCAATGAGTGAGAGCACAGAGCTGGAGATGGCCAGGCATTTAGCATCTGTGGTTAGATTCAGTTTTGTCTAAAGAGTGCCCCAAGTTTCCTGTTTCCAATCCTGGTGTCAACATGTTCAGCAAAGGATAGTGTGTTGTCGAGGAGAACATCCAGGTATCTTAAAGACTTTACTTGTTCCAGGGTGGTGCCCAGTGCAGAGCGTATTTTGGTTCCAGTGTGCTGCCCAGTGCAGAGCGTATTTTGGTTCCAGGGTGCTGCCCAGTGCAGAGCATATTTTGGTTCCAGGGTGCTGCCCAGTGCAGAGCGATTTTGGTTCCAGGGTGCTGCCCAGTGCAGAGCGTATTTTGGTTCCAGGGTGGTGCCCAGTGCAGAGCGTATTTTGGTTCCAGAGTGGTGCCCAGTGCAGAGCGTATTTTGGTTCCAGGGTGCTGCCCAGTGCAGAGCGTATTTTGGTTCCAGGGTGGTGCCCAGTGCAGAGCGTATTTTGAGGGGAGGTAACTTATTCTGACGGTGTACTCCTGAGAAGAGCATTGTTTTTGTATTGTTGAGAACAAGTTTATTGATCCTAAACCATGATTCTGGGGATTCAGAGCTGTGCTGGAGTTCATGAGTAAGGTTGTGCAGAGCGCTGCTGCTGTAGATCGCAGCATCATCTGCATACAGCAGCACTTTTGCCATTGGGCATGCTTCAGGCAGGCCATTGACAGACTGAATTGTGGAAGGCCTAATAGATTGACTCCTGTGGGACTCCAACAGTGACTTTCTGTGCACTCAAGAGGACCCTGTTTATTTTTACTCTCTGTGAGTGATCAGAGAGGTAGCATTTGAACCATGGCACAGCTGCCTCTGAGAGGCCAAGTGTGAGTAGTTTGGAGATCATCAGTGGGTGATCCACGAGATCAAATGCTTTTGTTAGATCTACATAAATAGCTCTGACTACTAGCTCTTTATCCAGGGTTTCATGGATAGAACTGGTGTACTCAGTGAGAGCCGTGACTGTGCTATGCCACTTTCTAAATCCATGCTGTTCAGCACACACTAGGTTATATTTATTTAAATACTCCACAAGGTGATCCAACACCATTCTTTCAAGTGCTTTAGACAGGGTGGGCCAATATCGAGATAGGCATATACTTCGTGACACTGGAGATGTCCCTGTTCTTGAAGACAGATATTACTGTAGCATTCTCCCAGACCTGGGGGAATAGGGAGATTCTCGGAGAGAGGTTGAAGATTTTATTAAGGGGGAGAAACAATTTGTTCAAAGCAATAGCTAACAGCTTCATGTCATCCCCATCACTCCCAATCCTTGTTTTAGCTAGAACAGGCTTAGCATATTTGATGGTTTCCTTGATACTGACATGCCCAAAGTAGAATTTAGGGATGGTTGGGCAAGTGTGCTTAGTGTCCTCGGTGGCGGTTTTTGAGTGTGGCAGATTGGTGGGGAGTACTGAACTTAGATCGGTGAAGGCTACATTGAATGCATCTGCTATGTCTACTGGGGAGGTGTTTACACCGCTGGAGGTGGATGCATGGTTGGAGGGGCCTTATTGCACTTCCCCACTAAGCCGTTTAGAGCTGCCCAGAATTTCTGGCTATTACCATAGCTGTCGCTAAGCTGCTCTTTGCAGTGCTCTGCTTTTGCTGCTCGTATGGCCCTGGCGCATTTATTTTGGGCTTCTTCATGTTTGCTCAGAGCAGCGGCAGCACCAGTGGCTTTTGCTCGACACCTTAGATTGTCCCGAGTCTGCATAAGGGTAAGAAGGAAATGTGTGATCCAGTCTGCGGAGAGGCCTTTGACTTTGCGTTTCTTGTAATAGTCCTCCTGCTATGCACCATATCCATGAAGGACTCATATGAGCATACCTAGAATTGCGCCATTCCTGCAACGACCATAACAATGGTACCCAACAGGTCAGGCACGATTAGTCAAGAGGCCAATACCAAGTTCAGGCCTAATAGTTTCATTTGGTGATTGGCAAGCAACCACACAGACATGGCCATACTTCTCTTGCCCAAACTTGTCCTATCACAGTACCATCACTATATTAGGAAAGTGACCAGGTGTAGACATACAACAAACCTAAAAACTCTAAAAAAAACTCCTAGTGAGATCCACGCTGTTGCTGCTGCTTTTCTTAGGGAACATCCACCCAAACCGTGGCCCTCCCTCGTGGATACAGACAACTGGCAGTAACCATGGATTGCTCAAATTGGCATCCATAAATATATGTAGTCTCCTGCCCAAAATAGACCAATGACAGGTTTGGGTGTGTCAATATGACCCTGACGTACTCTCGGCAGTGGAACCCTTCATCACACCTAAGATCCCTGACTCAGCATTATCCCTAAATGGCTACACTCACTTCAGAAAGGATAGGATAGGAAAAAGGGTCGGAAGTTGTATCATATACATTACAGTCAAGATCCAGGGCCACGCCCTCCCCCTATAAAACCAGAAACTAAACACAGGCACTTGTCAGAATTCTGCTTGGAGCGTGCAACAAATCGCTCACAGTAGTATCAGTTTACATTCCTCCTATAGAGCAATCCTACGGCTTTAACATGATCATCGACTTTATAAAAGGTCTGAGTCAAAATTAGGAAGTAGTAATTTTTGGGGACTTCAGTATTAATTGGATGTCTCAAGAGGCCATCCTATGTAATGATACCCTTGCTAGTATCACTCTCACTCAAATGGTAGACTCACCTACTAGAGTCAACTATAGGACTGGGTCCAAAACACTTGTCAACTGGATCCTCACTAATCACCCTGGGAGAATTACTGAAACAGTCCTCGCTGACTCTCTCAGTGACTCCCCCCGGTTACGTGCCGCTGGTCCAGCAGAGCTACAACCCCCCTTCAGTATGTCACAAGTCGGATCCTGAAGATAGAGTCTCTACAAGTGCTTAAGACCCACCTGAAACAAACTGACTGGTCCTCCCTCGACTCCCTGTGTGATGTAGACAAAGCCTTAGACCGCTTTATATCTGTTTTCAATTCACCCTGTGAAATTTATGCCCCAATAAAAAAACATGAACTCAAGGGAGCCAACAACACATGGATTATCCCGGAACTAGTAAACCTTATGGAAACCAGGGACCACCTATCGCAAAAGGCCAAGGCTACTGGTAAGCAGTCTGATATCCAACAGTACAAAACTACCAGAAGTACCTGTACCCGTACCCGGGAGGTCAGACAGGCCAAAATGCACTGCTACAGTGACTGCCTCACAAATACATAGGTGGGTGGTAAAACATTCTGAGACTACCTGAAAAACCTTACAGGCAAAGATAGCAAGGCTTCTCCTGCCAAGCTTCTAGTAAACGGAGAAATCGCCCAAGACTTAAGGACAATAGCAGATATATATAATGTTGCTTTCTCTGACCTAAGCAATGTACTCCCCCCTGAATTCCTTGATGCAACAAAGGACATCCCAGTAGACGGGAAGCAAGCTAACACTGGTGCCACCACCAGACCCCCCCCTTCTATTTTCAGGTAATTTCGTGTACCAAGGACAAAAAATACCTCCGACGGACACTAGGGAAATCCAGACAGCAACAATTCACTAAATCTTAAACTTATATCCCTCACCCTGGATGAAGTTTTATCTCCACTTACAACAATAATTAATATATCCCTCAGTCTAGGACAGTTCCCAAAGAGATGGAAAGCCACGGTGGTTACTCCGGTTCAAAAAAGTGGTGATTGTGCCCTTCATACCAATTACCATCCCATCTCAATCCTAATCCCCCCCTCCAAGCCCCTAGAGTGCATAGATCCATAGATTCATTTGACAGGATCTGCCCCTGGTAAAACCATGTTGCCTTGGATTTATCAGGCCGCTTTCCTCCAGGTAGCTGGTGATCTTGCCTTTTATTAGTTTCTCCATTAGCTTTCCTACCACCGATGTCAAGCTCACTGGCCTGTAGTTTCCCACTTCCTCCCTCCCTCCCCCCTTATGCAGTGGGACCACATCTGCCTGCCTCCAATCTTCTGGCACTACCCCAGTCTCTGGGGATCGATTGAAGAGTGCAGTCAGTGGTACTGTCAATATCTTCTTTAGTTCCCTTAATACCCTTGGGTGCACCCCATCTGGCCCCATTGCTTGTCCACCTTCATGCAGCCTAGTTCCCCCAAAATTTCCTCCATGAGAAATGGCCTCACCTCCACTACCCCCTCCCCTGCCATTTCTTTTCCCCCCTGCTGCCCTCATCTTTTTCCTTCCTATTGAACACTGAGCAAAAAAGTTGTTTAGCAAGTCTGCTTTCTCTCTGTCCCCCGTAGCATCTCCCTCTCGTTTGTTTTTAGTTGGAGTATCCCCTGCCCAGTCTTCCCCTTTTCAGTTACATACTGAAAGAAAGTCTTATCCTCCTTTTTGACCCCTCTAGCTATTCGCTCCTCAGTCTGTGCCTTTGCCCTCCTTACATCTGCCCTGGCTTCTCTCTGGCTCACCTGGTATTTTACCCAGTCCTCTTCTGCCCGTGTTTTCTTGAACTTCCCGAAATCTTTCCTTTTTGTCCTTACCTTTTTTGCTACTTCCCTAGTATACCACAGCGGTTTCCTCCTCCTCCTCTTATGGTTACTTGCTGTTTTGGCACAGATGTCAGTGGACCCTACAATGGCTTCAATAGCTTCTTTTATTCTCCCCCACATTGCCTCCACTTCTGTCAACTCCTCCACCCCTTGCAAAGCCCTCTCCACTATTTCCTCCATTTTTATGAAGTTTGCCCTCTTGAAATCCAGCACCCTTAACCTAGACCAGTGAAGCTCTGCAGCGTTCCTTATTCTAAACCTAACCGTGTTGTGGTCACTCGTAGCAAGCATAGTCTCAGACCAGCTGGTAGACTACCTCGATAAGTACAATATCCAGTGCCCACAGCTACATGGGTTTCGGAAGGCACATAGTACCACAACAGCACTAACTGAATACTCCAGCTTTCTTTACAAGGCACTAGACAGTAGCCGGCTAGTGGGAGCAATAAAGTCTGTTAAATAAACCTTACCAAAGTCTTCGATACCATCAATTACAGCTTACTGCTTGACAAGCTCCACACTACAGGTCTTTCGGCAGAAATGGTTATAGAAACATAGAATTTGACGGCAGACAAGGACCGCTTGGCCCACCCAGTCTGCCCATTTCCCTACCTGATGGATAAACTGCAGATCCTAGTTAACCAGCAGCCTACTTCTTCCTACCCCACCCCCTAGAATTGCCTTATGACTGTCCCATGCATGCTTGAATTCCACCACTGTTTTTGACTCCACAACCTCCTCTGGAAGGCCGTTCCATACATCCACAACCCTCTCTGTGAAAAATACTTCCTTACATTACCTCTGAACCACCACCCTCTATCTTCAAATTGTACTTGTGTTCTTGCACACCTCTTTTTGAAAGATGCTACCCTCTTGCTTTGTTGTTGATTCCCTTGAGGTGCCTGAAAGTTTCTATCATGTCCCCTCTCCTCCTTTCCTCGAGGCTATACATATTAAGCTCCTTAAGTCTCTCTTCATATGTCTTCCGGTGCAGACCCTGCACCATTTTAGATGCCCTCCTCTGGACAGCTTCCATCCTGTCTATGTCTTTGTGGAGATTGGGTCTCCAGAACTGCATGCAGTACTCAGATGGGGTCTCACCAGCTGTCTGCACAGAGGATAATCTTCTTGTTTTCTACTGGTGATGCCTCTCCCTATGCATCCCAGTATCCCCCAACCCTCCTTGTGCCCTCTCACTTGCTTGCCCACCTTTAGGTCATCTGATATGACTACCCCAGGTCCCTTTCCATTTTTGTTGTTGTTAGTATCACCACCCCCATTGTGTACTCTTCCCCTGGGTTTTTGTTTCCCAGGTGCATTACCTTGCACTTCTTAGCATTGAATCTAAGCTGCCATACATTTTGACCATTCCTCTAACCTTGCCAAGTCCCTTCTCATCCTTTCCACCCCACCTTGCTCATCAACTCTGTTGCAGATCTTCATGTCATCTGCAAAGAGACATACTTTTCCTTCCAGTCCCTCTGCAATGTCACTTATAAAGACATTGAAGAGGACCGTCTAATACTGAACCCAAGTGTACCCACTACTAACCCCCTTTTTCAGAGTGACCCATTTACTATTGCTCTCTGTGTCCTATTCTCCTGCAATTCTTTACCCAGGCTGTCATCTTGGGACCCACTCCCAGGCTGGCTAACTTGTATATTAATCTTTTGTGGGACTGTGTCAAATGCCTTGCTAAAGTCTAGGTAGGCCATGTCCACAGCCCTCCTTGATCAACTACTTTGGTCACCTAGTCAAAGAAATCTATCAGATTTGTCTGGCATGACCTTCCGCTGTGAATCCATGTTGCCCTGGGTCCTGTGCCCTCTGGCTTCTAGATACTCAACAATTCTTTCCTTCAGAAGTGATTCATCATTTTCCCTCCACTGAGGTTAAACTAACAGGTCTGTAGTTTCCTGCTTCTGCCTTGCTCCCATTTTTTGTGAGGAGATCACACCTTCCCTCCTCCAGTCCTCGGGTACCACCCCATCCTCCCATGATTTGTTAAAGAGGTAGTCACTGGTGTCACTAGTTCTACCCTTAGTTCTTTTAAATTCTAGGATGAATCCCATCAGGCCACATTGCTTTGTCCATCTTCAGTTTTAAGAGTTCTTTCAGAACCCTTTCTTCTGTAAATGGGCTGGTATCAACTTCTGTATCAGAGTGTTTCTACTGTTTGTTTTAGGTCCTCTCCTCTTCCTTTGTAAATACTGAGCAAAATATTTGTTTAGTATCTCTGCCTTTCATAGTCACCCTCTGCCCACCCTCCTCCCTTTATTAAGCCTCACTATCCCTCCTTGGTCTTTCTTAGCTCCTGATGTACCTATAAAGGTTTTATCCCCCTTCTTAACTGAGTTGGCTATCTTTTCCTCGGTTTGGGCCTTTGCTGTTCTGACTGCCTTCCCAGCTTCCTTTGCTAACTGATACAGTTCTCTGTCCTGTTCCTTCTGTGATTCCTCAGTACTTCCTGAATGCTTTCTTTTTCTCTTGAACCTTCCTGCCACTTCCTTTGAGAACCATAGTGGTTTCTTACCTCGTTTCGTTTTGTTTATTTGCTTTACACAAAGGCTTATTACCTCTGTGATGGCAGTTTTATTATTCCCCATTGTTCTTCCACCCTCCTTCCTGCCATTTGCTAGTGCATTCCTTAGGCACTCACCCATTTGGCAAAGTCAGCCCTCCTAAAATCCAGTACCTTTGTCTTTGTGTGGCTTGACTCTATGCTGTGTTTATTGTGAACCATACTGTTCGATGGTCGCTAGTTCCCAGATGGCTACCACTTCTACATCTGTGATCCTCTCTTCATCTCCATTTGAGAGAACCAGGTCTAAGATTGCTCCTTCTGAGTGGGCTCAATACTAGTTGTCTAAAGCATGCCCCTGTAGGGCATCTAGAATAACCCACTCTTAGAAGTGGCTGCTGCAACTGCACTCCAGTTAACATCTGGCATATTCAGATCACCCATCAGCAATATCTCCCTTTTCTGCCATTCTAAGTATACTTTCTATCATTTTCTTGTCATTTCCTCCCCTGAGAAGGGTCTGTATACAACCCTGTGCGGATTGTGGTGCCATTGCGGTCTCCAAATTTACCCACAGTGCTTCTCTCCTCCCTGTTTACCTTTTGTTCTGTTGCTTTGATTCCTTCCTTATGTAAAACTATTTCTCCTCTTTTACCCTCCTGTCCCTCCTGTAGATAGTGTATCCTGGTATGTTTACATCCCAGTCATGGTTTTTGTGTGTACCATGTTTCTGTGATTGCCACGATATCCAGATGTCTCCTCCATCAAGGCCACTAATTCAGGAAGCTTGTTACCAGACAACGGGCATTGGTACTCATTGCTCTCCATTTTTGATGGCTTTACCTTCTGTTGCAGCATCCCCACTGACCTTTCTACCTCGGTCTTTTCTCATTTAGTACTCTGTTTTGTAGGAGGCTGGGATTTTCCTGCTGCTTATCAGTGCCTCCCCTTGACTAGTTTAAAAGCTTGCCAATGAAGCATTTAAACCGATTGCTCAAAAGACTTGTTCCTTCCTGGACAGATGCAGACCATCCTGCCAGTATAGGCTGGTGTCCTTCCAGGTGGAGCCCCAGTCTCCAATGAAGCCAAACCTCTGTGCTCCACACCATTTTTTCAACCATTCATTAAACTGCATGGTGCAAAGTACCCTCGCCTCACTCATGCCATTGACAGGCAGTACCTCTGAGAAGGATACTGTGTGTGCTACTTGTCTTAGGCCCCTCCCCAATTCTACAAAGTCCTTCTGCACGGCTCTAATCTCATGATGAGCCAAGTCATTTGTCCCTAGGTGGACAATGACGTCCAGCTCAGACCTCCGCAGCTATTCTCGTGATCCTGAGGATGCGCTCTGTCCTCCAAGCCATGGCACCAGGCAGGCACCTTATTTCAGTTCTTTTCCTGCTCCCCCAGTTCTATCCCCTAATAATTGAGTCCCCACCAGGGCTGCTTCCTTTCCTTGTGGTGTCCTCTGTCTCCTTCCTGTGGGCCTCCCTTGTGACAGCTGTCCTCAGCCTCCTTAGTCTCCTCTGCGGGTGCATCCATAGGGGAGCTATGCTTCCCCAGAATGGTGTATGAATTGTGGAGTGGAACAACTGACTGGGTATGCCTCTGTTCCACCTTCCTCACCCTTCCTGAGCCCACTGTGGTCCAACTGCTGTGCTTTCTTCGCAACCTCTGAGGTAGTGGTGGTGGCTCTGGTGCTCCCTGGATGGGGAAGTTCCCTTCCTACTGTCCAGTGTGGCCTGTGGGAAGGTTCCCTTACTACTGTCCAGCATGGCCTGAAGATGGGCAACTTCCTCCCTCAGGGCAGAGAGTTGTCTGCAAATAGAGCAGCATCTCAGCCTCCAGAAAGACTCCCGGAAGACTGATGCCCCAGCCATTACATTGTACTACTTCCACATGTTAATCTACTTTCTTTTTGTGTGTGTGTGATTGGTTTGTTATGTAGAAATATATATATATATATATATTATACAATGTGTATGCTTATATTGTCAGTGCAGTGTGCTAGAGAGATATGACAGTGATATGCCTTGCACTCTTGAGGAAATGATGTCAGAACCCCAGGTATAAGGAACTATTTCCAGGGGGTGGGTGGGTGGGTGAGGGTGGGAAGGGGTTGGGCCTAAACTGTGCCCTCACAAACAATCAGCTAAAAGCTCTGACCCAGCGCTACAGTGCCTTCCTGTCAGCAAGATGCCCTACACAACAATTTGACAGAGAAAATACCCTGCTAATCAAACAGAGAAAATCCAGACATCCAAGTCAGACACAGGTAAACCTCCCAGCCCCAAAACAGTCTGGTGGTTTGTGCTCTGAAAGCAGTCAGCCCCAAAATAAGTCAGCTGTGCTTTACACTCTTCCTGCACTGAAAATCTTAAGAATTAAGCCAATTGATTGACTAGTGACACGTGTGATGTAAGCAGGCCTTTCAATGTGGGCAGTCTGCTATGTCTGATTCCAATACACAAAATCTTTCAGTGAAACCAGGAAAAAACTTAACTTCTCAGCCAGCAGGACACTTTTAAAATGTTGCAAAATATCCTTCCAAATCCTAGGTCTCAATCCCAACAATCAAGCAAATTCAGTTGTATCTCACTCCTCTGGTTATAAAATTACTACACTTTTAATGGAATCCTGCAATTCTCTGCTTAATGCCAATAAGGAAAAAAAATGAAACTCTTTGTAGAAAGCGTAGCTCCCCTGCTTTACAATATTATGCCTTACCAAGTTTCCAGCTCCTAAATGGAGTTATAGTTTGTTCTTTGCAGTGTAGCAAGGTTCTCAGCTTCAGACAAATCAAAGTCAGACTGACTGGCTTCTAACTGTGAAGGATGCCTAAGATGGTTGTTAAGCTACCCATGTAACAGAACACAGCAGGTAAAAATAAATGGTATCCTTTCAGAAAGTAGACAAGTAAGCACGGGTGAACTACATGGGTCAATGCTAGGTCCTCTCCTGTTCAGCCTTTTTCTGAACCAACTTCCCATAGTCTGTACTGAAAAAGTATTTCTCTATGCAGATGATGCTGTCATTTTTACCAAAAATCCAGATCCACTTGCACTGGAAATGCACCTCCAAACTAACTTTCCCACCGTTGAAACATGGCTCTTAAAAAACAAAGTCCTCATGAATTACAAGAAAACTAAGACCATGATGTTTGCCAACCCCCAAAGTACATACATCAAATCAACTGACTATCCTCAACAACAAACAGGCACCCCTAGAGCAAGTGACCACCTTTAAATATTTGGGCATCACCTTTGATACTTCACTCTCCCTCACCCTCACATGGACCAAGTCGTCAGGGTTGTCAATACCAGAATATGACTCTTATACAAACACTGGCTTAATATGACCTCTGATGCACTGTCACTGGCTATAAAAAGCTCTACCTTCTCCATCATTGATTATGGACTCATAGTGTATGGTGCAGCCACTGACACAGCTCTTAAAAGAGTCAGGACATCCTTAATAAAGCCTGCAGGCTAGTCACAGGGGCACACAGGCTGACACACATGTGCGATCTATATGCCCAGGTCAAATAGCTTGACCTCTAAGCATGGGTAAAATACCAGGGCTGCCTCCTTGGAAAAAGAAACTGACATCAAGTTTAACCACAGCAGTAATTCAAAATCTTAACAACCCACACAGAACCAGAGGCATGACTAGAAACTCACTCTCAGTCTGCCACACCTCACAAGGGCAGTGATCTTTCACCTACAGAGCACCCTGTTGGCTCAGTGATCTCATTTATGACATTACTAATTGACCTAAATTAGGGCCATTAAAGAAAAAACTCCTCCAACACCTTGTCTCTCTAAGTAGTTGCGATTGTCAAGTCTTCCTAAAATTCTGGAAGTGGTGGCCACTCTCCCTAAGGGCTATGAGCTCATCATCACGGGCGATTTCAACATAAACTGGGATGGTGCAGAGTCGACCCCCAGAGGGATATCATTGCCAACTCCTTCCTAACACAACTAGTCACCAGTCCAACCAGATGGAACTACAATCAAACAACGACACACTCCTTGACTGGCTCCTGTCAAGCTCCCCATCCTGGATCTCTGAGGTCACGGTGCTGCCAGACCTCCTTGAGCGACCACTCCCAGATCATCTTCTTACGATCTAACAAATTCAATACCCCCCCCCCAATTGTAATTGAAAGCAGGGTCCTGAAGAAAGGCAAACTAGGGTCTCTCAACACAACCCTCTCCTTGTATGACTGGTCCCCCATTGACTTGGTACCAGACCTTGACCAAGCACTAAACTGATACAACAGTATCTGTGATATCTTAGGCCCACTGAGGAAAAGGAAAGCTCATGGTTATAATAATGGTTGGATCACTGGGGAGCTCTTTGCCAAGATGCAGGAAAGGGATAACCTGTGGTCTAAAGCCAGGTCCATTGGAAACAAACATGACTACCAGTGCTGCAGAGCAGCCAGAAATCTCTGCACTAACCTTATCCGGCAGGCCAAAGCCAACTTCCATATGGAACAGCTCAACAGCAGCTGGGGTGATGGAAAGAGGTTTTGGGAGAATGTTAAAAGTTTCTTTGGGAAGGAAGATAAGAAGCATCCCCAACTGCTCAACATAAATGGCTCCTCCACAACTGACCCACTCCTAATCGTGGAATCCTTCAACGTGGCCTTCACTAACCTGAGCTCTGTTCTACCACCCACCTATCTGCACCCCACAGATGATCCTTCTGGCTGCTAGACATCCAATAACACCCATCTGGACTTTTATTTTGAGACTGTGACAGTGAAGGAGGCCCTGCTACATGTAAAAAAAAAAGTGCTAGGTAAGACCAGAATGGGCATCGATGGGGTAGACAAGAAACTTCTATCCCTCACACTTGATGCCTCATCATGCCTATAACCAAATTATTTAACAAGTCATTGTCCCTTGATGAATTCCCAGCAGTCTGGAAACAGGCACTTGTGACCTCTGTACACAAGAACAGGGACAGGTCCTGTATAACTAACTACAGACTGATCTCTATCCTCTCCCTCCCTCCCATCCAAGGCACTGGAAAAGATAGCTGTGGAGCAACTCACTGAATACCTCAACAAATATCAATTGCAGTGCCCAAAACAGCATGGTTTCAGGCAGAATCATAGTACTACCACTGCCCTGGTGGAGTACACGGACTATGTGCACAAGGCACTGGACGAAGGCAAACTGGTTGGGTTGGTGTTTATTTTTTTATTTTTTTTTTGTGGTTAAAGTTTTTTATTGCTTTCAACTTATTAACAACATTACATAAAAAAGGAGCATTGAATCAGTGTTTATCAGTGAGCGATCGATCTCTCCACTCGGCAGACGAGGGGTTGCTAGAGGTTCCAAGGGTGAATTTGAAATCTTCTGGTGCTCAGGCATTTCCGTATGTTGCCCCCACCCTTTGGAACTCTCTACTCCATTGGTTGCATGACTGCACTTCTGTGGAGGGTTTTAAGAGGGGTCTGAAGACCTTTTTATGGGAAACAGCATTCCCTGAATATTGAATGTTTTAATTGGTTTGCCTGTATTTTTATTATGCCTGTTTTAATTGTTATTATGTGTGGCGCCTTGACACTTGAAAGGCACCTTATAAATAAAAATTATTGTTATTATTGTTATTATTGTTATTATTGTTATTGTTATTATTATTATTAATATTATTATTATTGTTGTTGTTATTATTATTTATTATTATTATTATTATTATAAATTATTATTATTATTATTACAATATGGACGGACTGTACATAGAGCTGGCAACAATAAATGTAAACAAAGACAAGAAACCTCTGCATTGCCGAAGAGAAGCCTACTAAGACCCTGAGCCATCTGAGGGCTCCCCTCTTGGCTTACAACATTTCCCCTAAGAGATCTACTGCAGGGAAGACCAAACTGACTATGGCTCTTGTCGAATGAAAAGGATGTAGCTGGACTTACCTGGGCCTCCCTTGAGGGCGGATCAGAAGTTAGGACCCTAATGGAGTTGTAGGGACGCCAGAGCCAGCAGCTTTGGGGCCAGACCTACAAATAGAACAAAAGCACAGACACAAAGCATACTATCCAGACTTAAGGATTCTCCATATACACAATGGGTCCTTGTTTATTGATTTAACTGAAGCCTTCGACACTCAGAACCACTCTCTACTCCTGGTCCAGCTGCAGAACCAGGGTGTGGTGGCCAATACTGCATGCTGGTTCCAGGACTACCTGCCTCTCAGATCTCAATGGGTCAAAGTTGGTCAAACCATATCTGGCTCCAGAGAAGCCTCACTGGGGGTTCCCCAGGAATCGATATTGGGGCCCTTACTGTCCAGCCTTTTTTTGAACAATCTCCCAAAAGCTTGTGATACCAAAATTATCCTATATGCCAACAATGCAGTCCTACTCAACAGCAGCACACACATTGACTGTCTCCAATCAGAGCTACAGAGCTCCTTCAATAAATTAGTGGACTGATTCTGTGAGCATAAACTTTTACTAAATTATAAAAAGACCAAGACCATGCTTATTCACAAGCTCCACTCTGGACTTGTATAGCTACTCTACTGTATAGGACTAACAGCACTTCTCATACCCTGTTGTTATCTTGTCTCCTTCTCCACTGTTATACTGTTTACTTTATATATTGCCAATCTCCTGTCGTTGGTCTCCTTCCCTGCTCTCTCTGTAATATTGTATTATGAATGCCTATTGTTGTGTATTGTACCTGACGTGGAGCCTTTGGAAATGAGTCCCTGACTCAAAAGTTGTAATCCGATACTCTCAATAAATAAATAAATAAATATCCAGTCCCCAGCTCAAACAAAATTTCCCCTTCCTTACCATATCCAACAAAGACAGCACACCATTGGAACAAGTACACACTCTTTCAAATACCTGTGGGTCATCCTCCCCCCTCACCTTCACTCAACACATTGATTCGGTGGTCAAGACAGTAAACTCCAAGCTGGGGATACTGTACAGGCACAGAAAACACTTCAGTTCTGAGGCCCTCCCCCTCTCAGTATCCAGCTCCATCTTATCAACCATTGACTACGGTCTGGTTGTTTATGGAGCAGCCATGGAAGTGGCTCTAAAGAGGGTGCAAATCGCACTCAACAAGGCTTGCAGACTCACCTTGGCTGCTGATCACCAGATGCCACCTGCTCACTGTATGAGCAGACAAACTGGCTGCGACTTAGAAACAGGATCAAGTTCCAAACCTGCTTCCTTGGCAAGAAAGCGTTAGTGGGCAAAACATCCCGTTGCGTATCTGATATCTTCTCTGACCCCAGTTATGGCACCAGAGGCAGGATGCAGGGGACCCTTTCAGTGCCTTTTTGTTGAACCGTAGTTGGACAATACGCCTTCTCTTACAGAGCTCCCCTGTGGCTTAATGAGATCCCTGAGGCCATCCGGAACTCCACTAGTTGGCACACTTTAAATCAGGCCTAAGGCATTACCTTACCTCTAGCACCACATGTGACTGCTTTCCAAAGGTGTGACTCTTCCAGCTCTTGAAACCTTCATCCTAGTCCCATGTACCACCAATTGAGCTGACCCATGGCTGCCCAACTGTACCACTCTACCCTAACACTGGCTCCTCCCCTCTTGCCCCCCTCACCCTCCCTCTTCTTGGCTCTTTCTGCCCCCTTCCCTCTGCTACTGACTTAGTCTGGGGCCATACCTCTCCCCACTCCTGTAGCATGCTCAGCCCCCCTCCCCTCCCAGCTGTCAACTTAATCCTCTAACAAAACAGCTTATCTCACACCAGTCTCTTCAACGCCCCTCCACCCTGCCCCACCTCTCATGGCCCTCCAGCCCTTTCCTTCCTCCCACCACCCAACCTGTGCTTTCATTCCCCCATAGCATACACAGCCCCAACCTTCAGCTGATGTTAACAAAGCCTCCTCCAGAGGCTGACTATCCATCTGCCCCCTTGGGGGTGTCTCCTTTGCCCTACGCTTTTCTTTGCTCCTAAGCCTTATGCACTCCCCAAGGGGGTTCTCTCTCCTCTCTCTTAAGTTCACTATCTGGTTTTAGTGCTCATGCTATAACAATTCAAGAACTTGTAACGATATTGTAATGCTGTTATCTTAATGTCTATTGTCTCTTATCCTGTGCCTGTGCTGTTATGTAATGGAATATGTAATGTGTCTGTCTACTTCATTATCTCGACATGGAACCTTTGTAAAAGAGTCTGGGCTCAAAGCTTATTTCTGAATTCTTTAAATAAATAAAATAAATAGCCCACACATCTTGACCTTTCCCCTTCCCCATGCCCCTAGCTACTCCCCCACACTTCCAAAATAATCTCCCCTTCCCTCAATCTCCCTGTCCTGACAATGTCAACCTTAACTGCCTCCTTAATTTGCCTGTTGAAATTGTATCTACCTGTATGAGTATTATATTGTGAATTTTACTATGTACTCCACATTTGTAGTATACGGTATATATTACCGTGTT
The DNA here is from genome assembly GCA_016271365.2 of Neoceratodus forsteri. NCBI lineage: Eukaryota > Metazoa > Chordata > Ceratodontiformes > Ceratodontidae > Neoceratodus > Neoceratodus forsteri. Next base: position 1,318,818,038 of record CM057454.1, read on the forward strand.
CTCTATTCTGTATTTTAAGTGTGTGTTATGTAATGTACTTTGTTATGATGTGGAACCTTTGTAAAGGAGCTTCTAGCTCAAAAGTATTACTCCAAGACAATCAATTAATTAATCAATTAATAAATAAATAAATAAAGGGGGCAAATTTGTCACAGGCTACAGTGAAGTGTTTTGTGATGTAATCAAGGGCCTGATTTACCTCCGTACACTTGTCTAGAGGGGTCCAGTTGGTTCTGGCAAGATATTCCTTGAAGTCACTGAAGAGGTGCTTTCGTAGGATTTTCCTAGTTATGGGAGGGGATTTATGGGTCTGTGCAGACCATTCACGCGGTACTGGTGAATGATCACTAATTGCATCTGGTAGCACTTGAACCCTTACCAGTCTGTCAGGGTGGCAGGTTAGTACCCAGTCAATCAGTGTTTTGGCGCCTGTCCTGTGGTCCTTTTATGACCTGTGTCAGGTAAAGACTTGCAATGATATCCTTGTGGGAGGTGCTAGAGTTACAGTAGATGACCAGTTGATATTGAAGTCCCCAGCAACTATAGTTCCCCAATGGGGCAGGCTTGGGTGTGGTAGCTGGCAAATGAATTGAGGCCTGTTTGCTGATTTCCAGGGGGGATGTAGACTGTTAGCAGGTTGAGGACTTTTGAGCTATTTCCCATGTGAATTCTCACAGCTAGGCATTTGCAGTCAGGTGACGAGGACTCAAGTGCCACTTTCTGGGCCTGGAGCAAGGTGTGGAGATATGTGAGACACCCCCACCCCTCTTGTGCACCCGGTCCTGACAATACACATTATAACTATCCAAGGAGATGGCAGAATCAGGTATTTTAGAATTCTGCGATGGTTATGTCAGGTTTTATCTGCACCACCCGGCTTCAGGCTGGGTGAGCTTGGGGAGGAGGCTATCAAATGTTAAGTGACACTAATCTAAGTTTAGCATTGCGTGGTGTGGGCATCTCTTTATTGTGGATGGGACCAGGGTTGGGGTGAACATTACCAGACATAAGTAGTAGCATGGTTATGAGTGTTTTATGGCTGGGCTGGAGAGTGGCGAATTCCTGCCTAGTTTGGCCCTGATAAAGCCAAGTGAGGTGGAAGGGTTGATTGGCTATACAATGGCAAGAAAGAATGCTGGCCTCTGTCTGGTCAGTCTGGGACTGGACCCGTGATGTTATCCCAACATAACATAATGTGTTTACAGTAGTCCCAGCACATAGATGACCGCATCAACTGTTACCAGAATCACTGCACTGCAGCCTGCTTCAGTGATCCCCATTGACCAGCCCGCTTCAGTCATTCCCATTCCAAAGCCATCTCTGCTGCTCCCTGCCCTTTACCGTTAAAAGTACAAACCTCCTTCCTACCAAGTCACTCTTCACCCTCCCAGCACAAAAAACTCACAACCAATTAAACTGTTGTGCCCATTTCTTCACTGAACCCAGTGGCTTAAGTGACTGTGGAGACTGTAACTGATGGTCGCGTGGTTCACTTATGCCATTTGGTTCATGACAAAAAAAGCAGCCACTCGCCAACAACAACCACATCAAGTGGCTATACAAGCCATTTAATACACTTTTGCCTGGTGAAAACAGCATTTTAAAGAAATACTTTCCATACTTCAATTGAAACACACATACTGATCGAAACAGAAAACCAGAAGTGAACACATATCTCCTTATTCCTGTCATGACTGTTTGCGGTTTTCACATGAACTATTAAAAAAAACATCTTCAGCCAGTCCACGGAAGGCAGCAGGGCCAGCTCAATTAAAGTTGATGGCATCCAAAGAAACACAACTAAGTGGTGGTGTGTGTGGGTGGGGGGGGTTAATACAAGAAGCAAAAGCAGCACCACCAACTGGACAAACAATAGAGCAGCACTATTTTTCCAGTATGTATCCCTAATCAGTAAAAAATGAGTAAAAAACATTTTAAAGATATTGTATATATTGTATAATGCCAATAATGCTCTCCAGGGTGTGTATCGTTCTGGGATAATGTCACGTCTCGGGTGTTGTACGTACTTAGCCTGTGGCCGCATGCCCAAACACCTGTGGTATGACGTTAACCCAGCGTGACACACACCCTGTTGTGCATTATTGCCTAAATACAGAGCAACAACCTCTTTAACACCCCCCCAGCTGTGCAATTTTAAAATGGTATTCCACCTCTGTAAATGAGATATCTGTGATTCAGCCCAGTGGTCAGCTTGCAACAAACTCCCTACTCGCACAGTCATTTGGAATTCGGCAATCCCATTTTGTATTTGTAGTTACCAGAAATTATTTCACGGCCTACAGCTGGCCTTACTGCCTCCAATCTTTCCATTCAACTTCTCTGTGACATTCACACTCAGGATTCCGGTCCGACCACTCTTCTGTGCCATACTCAATCAGTCAATCAAAATCTTTATTCAACCAGGTGAACACCACAGAGCAATGCTCATTTTCGAGATGGACCTGGACAGGGTATATAATTATACAACACAGCGTTTACAACAATATCAACTAAATAGAGAAAAAAGAACCAGCAGCACAATGCAGTGTACAAGATTACTAAACAGTAGCAAGGCCTAGTCAACAATATATACAAATGGAAAGGGAAGTTCCTTATATAAACAAACATGGCATATCGGAAATGATGAGGGATGGCAACTTTGGGTTAGGTACGACGGTGTAAGGATGGTACAGGAGGTGGGGAGGGCATAAAGTTTGGTGGCAAAGGAGAGAAGAACACCCATAGGACACTACTTAATACTTGGGACAGATGCCATAGCCGAATGGAGAAGTGCAGACACTAAGTTAGGGGTAGTAGGGAAGTCAATAGCACAGAAAAGGTACATATGCAGGGTACAGGCACAGTTACCCAAACAGGGACAATGAAGAATATAGGATTACTAAAATGGTGTTGGAAAGGTAAAGGGGACAGAGTGTTAAGAGGGCAGTATATAGGGGACACAAATATCAGGGAATAAGTGAACAATGGATGTCTCTAGTATCAGGGAATATGGCAGGATCAGGGGAAGCAATTACAGGACTCCTTGATGAGATCATCGTAAAGTGTTTTGAATGCTCCTAAACTGATAGGGTGGACCAATTTCAACGTTCTTTGCATTTTATTCCAGCCTAGGGGTAACACATAATTTATAGATACCCTGCCAAAGTGCAATCTGACCTTAGACACAGTCAGGGAGATATGGGAGGCACTTCTCAATGCATATTTGCCTAGGGTGCTTAGTGGTAGACAATCTGAGATATATTGTGGTAGCTTCTTGGTGATAGCTCTAAGAGTCCAAAGGGCAGCATTTCTCTGTCTTCTGTGGTTCAGGGATGACCATCCCACAGCACTGTATAAGGACCAGCGATGTGTAGAGTAAGGAAGACCGGTAATAAACCTTTAAGCTCTATGGTAGAGCATATCAAGTTTAGCAAGTGCAGCAGCAGGACCCTGGCTGTAGAGATTCCTTTTCCTCTCCAAATGGCCACTGCTTGGGGATAGAAGTCCAAGTATGTACTCCTCAACCTAGGGATACACGCTGATCTTCAGCTGTCGCCTCTTGTACAGGATAGCACATGAATACCACTCGGACTCCTTCTGCAATCCAGACACAAGGCCCAGGATGACACGCTTTCACACTCAGCCATCGAACAGTCAGTTTCATTTGGAATCCCTCACAGATCTGACCCCTCCTCACCAGTCCACCTTATATGCAAGCCACCGAAGTGGAGTTTCGATTGGCCCCACCACTTGTCACTCATTGTCCCAACATCTGACAGGGTCACTAAAGGCAGTAATACACTGTTCCACCTTTTCCCTAGTAACCCTGTGGTGGTAGTGGACTGGGAACCTTGCTGGTTGGCTGTCCCAGAGGTCAAGAGGTCATGAGGTGAAAGCTCCTATGGCATCCACACAGTTTGTCCCAATAACCATTGTTCAAAGAAGTCTTTTCCACAACTGATTCCTTGCTTCACACTAGGCATCCTGGGGGTCAGCACGAGTTCCCACAATCCTGACTCTGAAAGAAAGTTGCAAGGCTTTAAAGCAGAAATTTATACTGTCTATAAAACTAAATCAAATTAAACTTTGTACAAATAAAGGCACTGTAATTTCCAGTGTTCTGAGCCTGCATCTCCTCATTTAATTGGGTCCTGCATTTTGGGTGTCATTATCTTACATTCTGAGTGTCAGTGTCCCTCATTATCCAAGTCAAAATGTTGAGAGGTATGTCCCTGTCTCCCACCTCTTAGAAAAACACCCTCCATCCTAACCCCAAGAAATGTAAGGTAATGCACATGGGAAACAAAAAGGCTGAAATCCAATACCCGATATGGTGAGTGGGAACAGAGAGTGCAACTGAGGAAGGGGACCTAGAGGGGTAATATTGGAAAGCCTGAAAATTACAGCACGGTGCAGAACAGCCCTGGGTAGGGCAAACAGGATGCTGGGATGCACAAGAAAGGGGATCAGCAAAGGAGCAGATCCTTCCCATGTGTAGGTTCCTGGTTCAAGCCCACTTGACATTTTGTGTGAGGTTCTGAAGCCCACACCTGAGGAAAGACTGTAATAGGATGGCTGCTGTGCAGAGACGGGTGACCAAAATGGCCTAGGGGTTGGGGAGAAATCATACAAGGACACATTAAGGGACTTTATCTACATCCATAATCTGCTGTGACTGTGGGTGTTGGGTCCATGTCATAGCAGCAAACCCAAAACAGCGATCGCTATTATGGTGAGTGTATACAGCCGAAAAGCAATTTGGCAATATACACATAATGGTGATACTACATCTGGCCAGAACTTTTCAATGTTTGTACAGGGGCTGGGCCCCACCTCCCATGGGGCTTCACCCCACACCCCATACTGAAGGATTATCAACTCCGGGGTGCATGTCAGGAGGGGCGAGACTCCTGAAAATGAAAAAAAAAAACAAGAGCCGCAGGCAGCGGCAAAATATTCCTCCCCGTCCTGTCCCCAATCCCAGATCCTTCTATGCCAGAGCCAGCCACCCTTACCACCACACCACACGGGTGGGCTCGGCAGCACCAGGAACACTGCTCCACAGAAACCCTCTATCCTATCCCTCCCCTTCCCCTTGCTATTCCTGCCTTCCGGTCGCCCTTCTGAATGGTTGCCTTCGACAGGTTGCTACCCTTGCAGGGTAGCCCTTACCCATTTTGATGAATATGACTCGCTCATTTCTGAGTCGCTCACTTGTAGTCATCATTTGGAAGTGATACTGTGGGGAATGGCACCAAGTCACTACTTTTTTGCAACCCACTGATGGTTTGTTTAAATTGTTAAAATACTAAAGGTGGGTTACTGCGGTCCTAACTGTAACACTTGACTTTGAGTTTCTTTAGCTACCTTACAGTTACAGTATAACTGAGTAGTTTCTCCCTCTCCCTTCTTGTCTCCAGCTTGTACATAAAGCAGAAGCACAGTAGAGTTTCTTAAAATTTCATTCGTAGAGGCATGTAATGCATGGTTGAGTGCATTTCCCATAGAGAAACAGTGGAGTCAGAAAGTCTAGTACCATCATTCTGACATTAGAATGATCGTATTATCACTTTGAATTCCTCAAAAGCTGCACTGTACTAGTGGCTGAACCCACAGCAAACTGAAAGAGGAGAAAAGGCAATTTGACATGCACTGGGTCGATTTGTGGTACCCCGCTGGCCCACCAGCACAGCAGTACTGCTACTGCCTATGGTACTGATGACCTGTGTTTGGGAGCCAGTACAGGATGTCAGAGGGTCGGCCAGGGGGAGGTATGATGAGCTCCCATGGACAGCTCTCCTCCTTGGGGGCCAAGGGAAGGAGAGAAGGTCTGTGGTTTCCCCAGAAATGAGCGATACCCAGTGGAAGCTGGGTGTGCAACAGCTGGGGGCACTCCTCAGTGGGCAGGCAATGGCGAACATCTGCAGGTTGGGTGTGGGAGTATGCCTGACCCACGCTGATGTCATTGCTTATCCGCGCCTCCAGTGAACGATCAAGAGGAAACCCCTCTGGTCTGGTAGCTCTGTGAGACCTCTGAGCAACCACCCAAATAATGCCCCAGGTGTTTGCCTCGGCTGAGGCCTCAGGTGGATCTCAGTCTCTCCCCCTTCCTCACAGGGGGAGCTCTGTCATAGGGAGCAAGCTCTAAGGCCTCCCCAGACTGGGTCAGCATTTGGGAGGGGATGCTGGGTGTGAGGTCTGGGCACTGAGAGAGGGTAAATCTCCTGCCATTCCTTGGGGGCATAATTTTTTTTTTTTAAGTTGCGGGACCCCAGCAGACAGAAAGAAAAATTTGCAGTGTTTGTTTCTTAGTTACTTAATTGCTTAATTGTCACTCATTAGCACTGGTGGTCAATTGGAACAGATAGGTGACCTGGCTGTGGTAGTGAGAGGGGGATCCAGTTGGGGGGGGGGTTCCTGAGGCAGTCGGGGGTGGGGACTCACTGAAACAGTAGCAATTGGTTAGATAGGTTGCCATATATTACAAAAAACTAAATATGGCAATCCATCTGTTAAGGGACTTGAAATTTCATCTTAGGATGCTGATGATGTGATAAACCTCTTGAGCTTTGCTCTTGAGATTTATGACATCATTAGAATCCTTCACTGAAGTTACAACACCGTAACACATGAATTGCCATATGTTCTTCTATTTAGGAAACAGCTCAGTGTGTGTTTTTAAAACTACAGTGGTATACCTGCATAAAAGCATTACATGAAGCAAAGTAATTAAGACATAAAAGACAATAGTTATTCACAAAGTATACTGCTAACAATAAGTAATATATAGCAGCAGAGAGAACAAAGAACTGTGTGTCTGTGTCACAGGGTGCACAGAAAAGTGGAGGGCCTCCGTGGATAATTACATAATTATGCTAATTATTAAATAGTAAAGATTGTTTATATCTGCTATTTTTGCACCTTGAAAAACAGTAATATACAAAAAGAAAACTATACCTGTTGAGTAAACAGTATTAACCCTTGCAGGGCCACGGACTGCAATATCCACCTACAGCTGCAGTACATTCTAACCCTGTTGGCGGTCTAAGGTTTAAACTACAGAGCAGATTCCATGTATAAAAAGATAATTTATATAATGAATAGTTTATTTGAAAATCTCCACAAAGACATAGACAGAGTGGAGGCTGTCCAGAGGAGGGCAACCAAAACGGTGCAGGGTCTGCACCAGAAAATATACGAAGAAAGATTAAAGGAGCTTAATATGTATACCCTTGAGGAAAGAAGGGAAGGGGGGACATGATAGAAACTTTCAAGTACCTCAGGGGAATTAACAAAGTCCAAGAGGGTAGCAGCTTTCAAAAAAAGAGATGTACAAGAACAAGGGGGCACAATTTAAAGATAGAAGGGGGGCGGCTCAGAGGTAATGTGAGGAAGTATTTTTTCACAGAGAGGGTTGTGGATGCATGGAACAGCCTCCCTGAGGAGGTCGTGGAGTCAAGAACAGTGGGGGAATTTAAGAAAGCATGGGACATAAGGCAGTCCTAGTGGGGGGGTAGGAGGAAGTAAGCTGTTGGTTAACTAGGATCTGCAGCTTATCTGTTAGGTAGGAGCATTGGGCAGACTAGGTGGGCCAAGCGGTCCTTATCTGCCTTTCAAATTCTATGTTTCTTTGTTAGAAATGGGGGGGGGGGGTGAAAATAAAGAGGTGGTACAAAAGGGGATGAGTAAGGGGGGTGAGGTATGGGTTGGTGATGGAAAGGTAGGGGGTTACAAGTGAAGGCAGTCAACACTGTTAAGTGTGGAGGAAGGGGGTGTATGGGTAAGTGTGGAGGAGGGGTGTAGGGTGTATATTTAAAAGCTGTTTTGTCACTTCTAGGAATACTTTGAAAAACTTAATATTTAGACACAATGCAACTAATATTTTACTGATGTTCTGCATTAATATTCTTTAATTACACAGAATCATAGAATTTCTAGTTGAAAATGGCCTGTTGGCCTATCCTGTCTGCCCATTCCTTACTAAGTAAAGCTGAATGGGAGAGCCCTAGAGGCTCCTCACACACCCCTTTCCTTTCACTTTCGGGTGTAGTCATTAGCCCTTGTATCTGTCTCACCCTCTTTTGAATCTCCCCAAGAAGGAGGGTGACTGGCCCAAATGTAGAAGTAGCGCACCCCCTCCCGCCCCACTGATTTTGCACAAACCAACTCCTGCAGCACCTTATTCTACCCCTCCACCATCCAATCCATGAAAACGTACTTCCTGGTGTCCCTCTCAAATTTGCCCCCACCAGCTTCGCAGATTTGCCTCTGGTGTTTGTGTTCCCACTCAGTCTAAACAATTCCCTGCTATTCACTTTATTTACCCTGTGGCGATATTTGTATGTTTCAATCATTTATTTCATTTCATTTATTGAGCAACGTTTCTTTGGAATGGGGACCCAGTTTGTATGTACAAGTTACACATAAATTGCACAATAAATTACACAATAAAAAAGTGTGAATGTAAATTATATATACAAACTAAAATAAACTCACATCCTCATAACACACAAACAATTACAAGACATTGTTCAAGTAATATCAGTAGGGCTGTAACATAAACAGCTGACCAGGGAGGAGAGAAACCATGTTTTTATTACAGACGTTGAGGGTCATTTAGTGTCCAGAGTTCTGTAATGAGCTGGACATGAGTTCCACTCTTATTCCCATTTCTGAGCTTGCTTCAGGTGTGTACATGTTCTGCTCAGTCTTTACCTCTCTTCATATATCCATTCCTGTCATCTCTGGGTCATGCTGGTTACCCTTCTTTTCAAAGCCTTCACCCTGTCCTTGTCTTTCTTTAGATGCAAGCTCCAAAACTGCACATGTGGTAGTCCAGGTAAGACTGAACCACTGACCTCTACAGTAATGCTTAATTATGGGTTCATTTACAATGACGTACTCTGCATCGGCTGCAGTTAGACTCCTGCTGTTTAATCCTTTGCTGAAGTCACAACTCAATCTGTTTGTGACATCATAATCATTTCCATGCAACAGCTAGCCTTCTTTCTCTTCTCTCTACATTACAACAACCCTTGCCCACTCCTGCCATCTTACCCATTTTACATATTGTATAGCTTCAGTTCTTTGGAAACCCCTTATAAAGGATGTAGACAGGGTGGGGCAGTTCAGAGGAAGGCAGCTAAAATGGTGCAAGGGTTGCATGAGAAGCCCTTCGAGGAGAGACAGAGATCTCAACATGTACACCCCAGAAAAGAAGAGAGCAAGAGGTGACATGATAGAGACTGACAGGTACCTTACAGAGGTGAACTGGGTGAAGCAGAGGGCGTCTCCTTCAAATAAGTATGAGCGCCAGGACCAGGGGCATGCAATGAAGCTGGAGAGGGGACGTTTAAAAGAGATGTGAGGCAATACTTCTTCACTGAAAGGGTAATAGATTCGTGGAACAGACTGCCAATGGAAGTGGTGGAGGACTTCAGGCATGTCTGGGATAAACAGAGGGGTATATTATTTATTTGTTTTACAATTTTTGGCCAGGAAAGGCACACTAAGCCAAGGCTTCTTTCCAGGTGCATCTTGAGAGCACAGGGATGTTAAGTGACTTTCTCACAGTCACACACTATGCAAGTGGTGGCTGTGGGATTCAAACCCAGGCCTCCAGGTTTTCAGTTCAGTGCTCTTAACCACTGTGCTGTACTGCCTCAATGCATGTTGCCTTCATCAGAAAATAGGCAGTGTGGAGTCAGTGTCACCAGCAATCAATTGGGGTCTGCAGAGACAAATTAGGCAGGGAACCTCTGGGCAAACTGGGTGGGTCAAGCAGTCCTCATTTGCCAACAAATTCTATGTGTCTAAGTTTCTCAGAGTACTCTGTAATTTGAATTTTACACCACCAAGATACTGTTACAAATATCTTGACATGCAGTGGCTGCATGCTCTCTTAGCACTCATTCTGGCTGCCCCATAACTGATGTACTTTGTACATGTTTTACATTGTTTTGTTCTCTTTCTCTGAAATTCATTACTTGTGCAGTACTGTTAATTTTATTTACTGTTCAATTGTTCATGTACAGAGAGAGAGTAGATCTTTGGGTATGATAGGGTAATATGGGCAGATTGGATGGACCACTGGTCTTTTTCTGCCGTCATCGTCTATGTTTTCAGCACCTATTGTTATTACTTTATTATTGCTGTTTTGCTTCCTGCAGTATCCTGTCCCCAGGTCACACCTGGAAATGAGCTCTGGCTTGTTGTGCCTGTCCCGGTGACTAAATGTTAACTAAATAAACAAACTATGATGTCATAAGCAAACGTTATGACCAGGAAAGGGTTAAGCAGCTAGAGTGTACAAACTCCATGGGATAAGGATAGTGTAAGTTAACAAAGCATTAAATGTACTGTATTGTTAATAATGTCAATGCCTTGTAGCATGGTAACTTTACATTGTTTAGTTTGTATTTTATTTTTCTTATTGTATTGTCCTAATAAAAATCCAAACTGCTTGCACAATCTGAAGGGACATGATTGCAAATGAGCTTGTCTCAATAGATAACTCCTTAAATAAAACTGAAATGAATTGAAGATCCCGTTTCCTTGCAAACTGACCCAGTAATAGAGAATGAAAGGGAGAAAAATGCAGACAATTTACAAAATATCAGAAATACACAATCACACATACCCTAATAATGCAAAGCATCATGGGATGCACGGGGTATATGCAAATCACCATGAAAGAGTTTAGATTGGTTCTGCTTTAAGCAGGAATGAATGGTGCCAAATGGCCTCTCACACACACACTGCAAAAGTTTGAAACAGGAGACACAGACACAGGTTTCGTCCTTCTTAGGACTCATCAGTATGCCTCATCTGTATTTCAGCCCAAAAGAAAATGAACCAATATGATGGTCTTATCGGTTTGGGTCAGAGTGAGTCCAAAATAGAGGCACAGTACAAAAAGGCAAGGAACCTCAAAGCAGTCTAACCAATTTAAATTATTTTATGGGTATACATTCAGTGAAGCTTTGCATTATTGCGGTATGGGTGATTTTGTACCTCTTTGAAGCTGGATTTGTTGTCAGTACCCTTTCCAAGTAATCCATGCCTCAGTGCTTTTGTGCTGAGGTTCTTGTGTTTTCCAATTTAAAATATAAGCTGAATTGTGTCTAAATATTACAATGACCTCACTTTAAAAGATGCAGTTTTCTGTAACGTATTCCATTGACTTATAAAAGTAGTAAAATAATTGTGTTTTGTGAGAATGGACTACTGCTGTTTTTAAACATAACAACAAATGCCTCAGACATTGGAAGGGAGAAGACAAGGGAGATACAAAGTCATCATTCCTGACTGATGATTAATATTTATTGAGCTGTGACAGCATATGTTCCTGGTATCTGTGTGATGTCAGTCTGCTGTCAACACCCTGTTAGCACAGCTGACGTGCAAACAGATTCCGAGAGTGGTGCATCTGGTGTCACGCCTTATGCAGCTCAATTCAGAGTTCCATGTTTACCTTCCAACATTTGTCACTGTGAGTAGTTAGCTGATGTTCTCTTTAATATACACCCATTTATAACATCCATGTGGCACAAGATGTTCCTTAGAAAACACAGTAAACAGTGAATCATAAAGAGCAGAACTTGGCAAAAAGGAAAGAGAAAGTGTAACATACTAAAAGACTTCAGCAGGGCGAGCTGTGGCTTGCAAAAAGGAAAACACTGCACAAACTTCACCTTTACTGTAAAGGCTTCCGAAAGCTGAGTAATTTAATAAAATGTTTTCATTTACTCACAACAGTATGCAAAGGTGCCAAAAACAGCGATCGTCCCTTTCAGGTATCACTGGAGCAAATGTAGAACACTGTTTTCTTTCTTGCTATTTCATTGTTACAACTGCACAGTGAGAACTAGGCTGATGTATTGTGAACAGAGGAGGAGAGAAAGTAGGGGATCTGGAAGGGCATGACCAGATACTGAGTATGTCGCATAATGTTTGCTCCATGCACCAGCCAGTGGAGTTGAAGCAGATAATGCGTATGCACGAATCGCACTCTATTTCTGTCTTTCTCTTCCTGCTCCTCCCTCTGTGTGCGCTCCTTGCTCGTCGGCTTATTGATCCTTTAACTGTGTTTCGTTTCCCTGTGTTTTACTCATACTTAAAGTAAATGGCTCACTAGCGTCCGACTCACCAGCTATGGCTGTGGAATTTAACTCCTCTTGTAACTGCTTTGCCACTTAGCTACTGAAATCCCTTCCCTCCCCCCTTCCCCCTTCCCACCTCTACTGGTGTGTCCCCTCCCACCACCTCCACCCTTTTCTCTTTGCTACTGAATCTCCCAAATGGTGCCTCACGGTCCCTCCTCACCATCAACCCCACTAAAGGTGCCTGCCCTGTTGGCCTTGACCCAAAACTCCTCTCCCTCTCCACTTCAGCCATTGCCTACCTCCTCTCAATAATCCTAAATTTCTCATTCTCTACTGCCTCGGTCCCCTCTTCATGGAAACATGCTGTTGTCCTCCCTCTACCCAAAGGGGTGACCCCTCATCCCCTGGCAACTATTGCCCCATTTCTCTGCTCTCTACCCTTGTCAAGCTTCAAGAACACACTGTCCTCTCCCAACTCACCTCTTTTCTATCTGACACCTCCTTTTTCACCCCTTTCCAGTCTGGTTTCAGGAAAAAACACTCAACCACCACATCTCTCCTATGGCTCACAGACTCCATCCTAACTGGGATGGACAATGCTGGCCAAACTACCTCTGCCATTTCTGTTGGCCTGGCCAAGGCCTTCGACACTGTCTCTCACTCCCTTCTTCTTGACTCACTCCCGGCAGCTGGCCTATCTCCCTCCACCACAAACTGGTTTAAGGCCTACCTTATTGGTAGAACCCAATCAGTTAAGATCTTGGATGCCACTTCCTCTCCCCTACTGATTAGCACTGGAGTCCCCCAGGGCTCAGTATTAGGGCCCTTCCTATTCTCCATCTTCTTAAATGACCTTCCCTCTATTTGCTCCCCATCCTTTGCTATACATATGTATGCCGATGATACAGTCCTGTATGCATCTGGCTCCTGTCCTGATGAGGTTACAACCAGCTTACAGAAAGACTTTGACAAGGTTCAACTCTGCTTTGCTAACCATAAACTTTTCCTCAATGCCTAGAAGACTGTCTCCATAACCTTTGGCACAAGGTAGAGACTCTCTAGGCTTTTCTCCTTACCCACTTTTCATACCCTTGATGGGACTTTACTTAAAGACACATCTCCTTTAGGTACTTAGGTGTTTGGTTGGACCAATGTCTAAACTTCTCTGGACATATTGATGCCATCCAGAAAAAACTATGCCCCAAGCTTGGTGCCCTGTTCAGGAACTGTAGTTGCATCCTTCCTGCAGTTAGGCGTGAACTTGTCCAGAAGATGATAATGCCCAATTTCGACTACTGTGACGTAGTCTATGGTGCTGCCACTAAGTCCTCCCTGGCCAGACTGGACACCCTGTTCAGTTCCTTCTGCCTTTTTGTCCTGGATGCCCCCCCCCCACACCCATCACTGTGATCTTTATTGTGCCATATCCTTCCCCTCTCACAAATAGGCAACTCTGCCACTGTACTAAATTTACCTCCAAGCACTGGTTGGGTGGGCTCCTTCCTTCCTCACCTCCTCCTTTATAACATCCCCCACCCTCCCATTCCCTTAGATCAACCGACTCCCATACCCTGGTTGTCTCCCTAGATCCACCCAAACTGGCCAATGCAGTTACTTTCACCACCTCCCAAATATTTGGAATTCCCCCCAAATCCAGCACTCATCCTCCACCTACTCCATCAGCTCTGCCCTCAATAATTACATTGCATCTAGCTGCTCCTGCCATGTCCCTCCCTAATTCCCTCCTCTAAGCCCTGGACAAACCCTACCTCTCTACCCTCACCTTCATTTTACCCTGTGCACACCCACCCCCCAAATTTCTAGCCCTCCTCCCCTTCCCCCAAATTGCTTCCCCTTACTGGCCCCCCTAGAACTCTCACAGAATGAAAAGGACCCCGAAAGCTCTCCATGGGTCCCTCTCCTACCCCCCAAGGGGCTTGTACCTCTCATCTACTCCCTTCCTCCACCATCCTAAAGGGGTCTTTCTGGGACACTGCCTTATCCCTCTCTCTCTGGTTCCCCCAGTCCCCTTGCAGGGTTCCTCACATCCTGAGGGGGTCTCCAGGGTCATGACTCTTCCCCCCCCGCTTCACCCCTCTCTCCCCTTCCCTTTCACTTAAGCACTTGTTTACTTATTAACCTAGCACTTATTATTGTCCAGTCTCTCTACATGTTATGCACAACACTGTTGTAACACTGTAACACCTGCCTTATAACTGTATGTTAATGTTGCTCTTGTAACTTGAATGTTTAATGTCTTATTCCAATTGTACCCCTTCCCCCCAAGTCACACCGGGAGACGAGTGACTTGTTGCTCAGTGTGCCCTCCCGGTGAAACATTTCAATAAATAAATAAATACTTGGAGAACAGTGAAACAGTTTTGACAGTATTGAAAAACCCCAACTGACAACAAGGAATCTGTTCCTTTTCTCTGTGGAGTCGGATTGGCCGTGATCGCAGTGGAAGTCACCTGAGTGTGGGTTCCTGGATCCAGACAACAGAGGCTGAGTCTGGGGTGTGTTTTGGACTAATTCAGCCTGCCAGTTCAGCTGCCTGTAATGCCTGTGTGCTTTTTCAAACTTTGAAAAAACAAGAAAATAATACTGCAACAGATGAGATTGAATGCATTTACCTGTAAGATTTGTTTTGCTGAGTCCTGAAGTCTAGGCATGTTTTAATCAAACAGGGTTCCTGATTAAAAAAATATTGTAGTTTATTTTTGTTAGGTAAACTTAATATTTTTATCTTATTTTGGAACTATATTTGAATGTTCCTTAACTTTGTTCTATGTTCATGAATATTTACTAGAGAACTATATATTCATGAATATTCATATACCTAAACGGATGTTCAATTGGACCCTTTGAATGTAATGCCTTTCCTGTTAGTTAAGGTGACCAGGTTAAGGGGCTCATAACTGCAATTGTATCGAGCCTCAGTATCCTCCTCAACAGACACAGGCAGCTTCCAGGAACACTGAGGCAAGTGAGACTTCCTCATTTTGATGCAATTGTTTTAACTCGGGAGACTGGCCGCTATATGCAGCTGATGGAACATCGTTCCACAAGGATCACTAAGTTCTCAGAAGTATTTACAAAAAAAAGCTGATGAAGCCACCAGAGCAAACTGCACTAAGCAGAGTGTAACCCCTAGGTGGTGCTATCCCTAGTGTTACATCCCTGCCTACTACTTAGGAGTTAGGCCAAGGGATTTGGGCTCGTTAACTTATACCAAGTTCAAAACACAATTGTGCAGTGCCTCCACTCAGAATATGCTTTACGTGGGTCAGCTGTTACTGGGGTAAAACCCCTTGAGATGTTACACCACCCACAATTACCAGTTACCACCCCCAGACGTGACCCAATGGATATTTCCCCACATTTCAACATTTCACATTTAAAGACTCTCTCTAATAATATGCTCACACACTGAGATTTCCAAAACAGTAACAACAGATTTATTTAGGGGACATAGGAGTTAGGAATGGGGAAATGGAATAGAGGTTATGCTGATTGGCTATTTACATATGTACAAGGTCTGATTTGCTTTTGCTGGTGAACCCTCCAGCTGAGTGGCTACTATACTGATAGAAAAGGCAATCACATTCTCAATTCGGCACCGATACCCAGAGCCCTGGCTATCTAAGCTGCTAGTTAAAATCAGATGTCACACAGTAATTATTTTTCCCCAAACTGGTACCAGTCCCAGAACACTATGAAACCCTGCAATCTCACACTACACACTGGGTACCCAGATACCTGAATGTTGCAGGCCTGGAGGAAGCTGCAGCTGGTTGAGTTGGCCGGCTTTGATTCAAAGGGAGGGGGCAAACTTGGAAAGTTATATTTCTACAATGACTGTAGATCCTAAAGAAGAAGGAGGAGGCAGGGGTTGCCCTGCAATTGGCAGAAGTAGTAGGTCCTGCTGATCACAGACAGGCAGGGACTGCCCTGCGTATCACAGGAACTGAATATTCCATGACAAGCAGCTTGGCTAGATCTTGGATTTCACATCCTGAACATTCAGCACAATACAAATTGAAGTCACATCCAGTATAGTTAGATAGCAATACTTTTATCAAGCATTCTTACTCATCCGACGAAGTCACATCCAGTACATTTAAATACCAAAAAGGCATCTTTAATATAGGCGAAGTCTCATCCAATACATTCAGATTCTAAACACTTTTATTAAGCACTCAATCTCAGATGAAATCCAGCGAAGTCAGAAATAGGTTATTTCCAGGATAAATCAGACACAATAAGCTCTAGGGCCTCCTGTCCCATGAAGTGACAACGCAGCTTTGGCTGGCAACTCCAAGAGGGCAGAAACTAGCCCATAGGGCATGGACGAATATCAGCACATTTATGTGATGAACTACCCAACATCTTGATGCACCTGCAATGGGTCATTTGGGCAGCAGACAACATGCATCTGAACAATTTCCAAACAACGCAATCTCTTGGGGGCTTAGTGGCCCAGACTGATAACTTCTAAGGTCTCATCAAATGATTCAAAAGATTAGCATATTCAGTAAGATGTGCTTGAGGCCCAAAGATTACAGGTAGAACTTCTCCCTTGCACCGGGGGTTTCAAAGGTACTCACACAGGTCTTCCACGGGTGGTATCCTCAATAGAAAGCATCCTGGAGTCTTCAGTCATCTGGCATAACTGAGGATTGATGTCATCTGGTTTTAGGTCCACATCTTTCCCTGACGTAGGAGGGAGGGAAGGCTTGCACCTGGAGGACAATTCTGGCAACCTCCGAGTCCAGACTTGTGGTTGCAAAATTAAATTCATTACTTTAACTTTAACTGAAATAATAAACACCCCCTCCAGGATGGAGGGACTTAACTAGAATGCCCAGGCCCAGAAGCATGGCAGGAGCCTGAGCTTCCACCGCTGTGGGGGGCTCCCAGCAGACTGGAATCAGCTCTCCTCTGTCTTGATCTGAAGAAATGCTGGCAGACACCGTCTCTTATAGGGCTCTTTTCCAAGCTCCTGATTGGCTGTGAAGGTGAGGTGATTGGCCTCCGAATGGCTGTAAGACCTGTCAATCATAATACTTGAGGCACAGTTGGTCTGGTGAATTGGCGCCTAAAATGCTGACCCTGTAAGTCCCAATGAGAACTTGGCATTTCCTCATGAGGTGCTGTGAATTTTCCATAAGTCCTGGTTTTGTTTTCCAAGCTTTCCAATTGGCTGTGACTGCTTGCAATGGCTGCTTAACCCACTGTCCCTTATTGCAGAATAGGTACAGTCCTGAATAAATTTCTGGTGCAGCCAGGAAGAAATAAATATTTGCCCCAATGCCCCACAGTAATGTAACCCAGATGGTATACTTGTTGTTGCTGCACAGATAAAGGGTGTGACTCTGCTGGTTTTCTTGTCACTACTACAAATATTTAAGCTCCCCTGCAACAGCTGACAGGCTAACAGAGTCCCAATAAAGTTCTGGATCAGTCAGGGAGAAGCATTTCTTTATTTAAACACTGCCCCCCCCTTTTGCACAGTAAATTCCCACATGCAGCAGCAGTCAATATTTAATAAAACCTTCTCTTTTTTCCTTTTCATAGCAGCAGCCGATTACAGTTACCCTTGGGGCAGCCAGACACATTATTAAATTATTCAGCTGACCGGGACTCAGCCCATGCACATTTAAATGAGCCCTGGGTGAACTCCCTCGCAAACTCCTTTAATTTTAAAGCAAGTGACCCTTCAGCAGACTGTCCATGGTCACCGGGTCCCAAATAGGTGGGAGGGATCCTGGGACTGATAGCACAGTCCCTGAGGTGACTGCAAAACAGTGCAGTTCCAGATCAAAGGCATTTTTCGCACCCTTGTGATTCCCACTGTCCTGGAGGCGGCACTATTGCAATGGGAGATAGTAGGTGGCATGTGGAGCCCCGAGGGGCTGGATTTTACTTGGGCTAAAGGCTGGGGCACCAGAGAAGCAGTAAAGACCTGGGGGACCTGAAAAAATGGACTGGCAGAGTCCGGTGAAGCCTGGGAGACAGTAGAAGGAACAGAGAGGTAGGGCTAAGGTAAGCCCAAGCAGGCATTTTAGGAACCCCCATTGGCAGGGGGGGGGGAGGTTACAAGACCATCTGAGGAGTAACAGAGAGAAAGAAAAAGGGAGTGTTAGTGCAGGAGAAGTGTTTCTTTATTGGGGGGGGTAGAGAGCTAGCAAGAGCTATGCTGACATATTGATATCTCTATCACCAGTTTAGAAGTTGCTCACGGGACCACTGCAGTCACTCGCTCTCACTTTATGAGCACTGCTTTCCCTCAGTTCCATCACAGCTTCTCTAACCTTATGGTGCAGTACATTAGGGCCTGCAGGCAGGTTATATCAACATATAGACTAGGTGGGCCAAGTGGTCCTTATCTGCCATCAAATTCTATGTTTCTATGTTTCTATTGCAAATGGAGCAGGAGAGAAAATAAGAGATCTGGAAGGGCATGACAGGATATTGAATGCATAACATAATGTTTGTTCTATACATTGGGTTGAAGCACATAACGAGTATGCATGAATCAGTGCACTTCCTCTCTCTCTCTCTCTCTCTCTCCCCCTCTTTCTCTCGTTCTCTCTCACTCTCCCTCTTGCACTTTGGAAGTTTCACTGGTGCCGCCTCTTGCTTGAAACCCTGCTGCCCTTAGGTTGGAAGGTAAGTAATGGTAGCCCCAGATCTTCTCTCTGGCTCCGGGGTGCAAGAAAAGAACTTGCCAACTCCCTCCCTCTGCACCCCCCTTCTGTTCCCAGCCCCACTGTGCAAAGAAAATAAAATCCTCTCTCTCTCTCTCCCTCCCTCTCTCTGCATACTGTCTCACCCCCACCCTCTGTTTTTGGCCCCACGGAGCAAAATAATCTACTCATTCCCTCCCTCTTCATGCTGTCCCACATTGACCATCCATTCCTGGCCCCATGGTGCAAGAAAAGAACCTGCCTGCAGCCCCCTGATGTACTGCACCATGAGGTTAGAGAAGCTGTGATGGAACTGAGGGAAGGCAGCACTCAAAAAGTGAGAGCGAGTGACTGCAGTGGTCCTGTGAGCAACTTCTAAACTGATGGTGGAGATATCAACCTAAGAGCCACAGAAAGTGAGAACCAGAGACATTGCCAGCTGCTGTGAAGAGGAAAGCCCTGATCGGTAGGAATCCTAGTACTATGGAGGTAGCTGGACACGTCGGGTTGCCTTGAGGTGAGGGGAGTGCACATCTGAGGCCTGATTGGTGAGGCCATGTAATTCACTGAGAAACCTTAAAAAAAATACAAATAACTGATGGCAAAAAGGGTGAAAAAAGTCCATTATCTCCAGACAAGTTTGTTTATTTGGGCTTAACATAGCCCTAAGCCTGGTGTCATCGTGACCCATGAACAGTTGGAAGTCTGAGCAGCAATATTAACATAGACTTTACCAGCATTAGCCTGTGCATTGAATTGGCAGCTGACCATGAGTGGGAGTTAGGGAAGAAGAGTCTACCCATGGAGGGATAGGCCCCATACTGTCGGTGGCAGGCATTACCTACATGGGTCCAGGACCCCAATGTGCCAGTGGTGTGGGGGGCAAGAATTAACAATGACAGCAGTGGCTTTGTATGATGTCTGTTACAGGGATGGGACCATAGAATTTTCAGCAAGCCAGCCACACCATAATTTTCATAAAAATATAGTTGTATTTGTATTTCTTTGAACACAGCGCTCCCCTGATGTGCCCAACGTTTCACCCAAATTTTGGACTTCTTCAGAGGCAAAGATCTTGTGTTTGCACTCAAGTATTTGTCCATTCAATTTGTTTTTGTTATAAATGTTATTTCTTCATGTTTTCTAGTATTTTTATTTCAGTTTACTGCTGTAAAGCATTGTATTTATCCAGGCTAGTGGGGTCAATTTAGAAAATTGCTCTTGACTGGGGAATGGTTGTTTCTTTTTGTTTGTATTGCTTAAGCTTCTCCTGAGCCGTTCAGCTTGTGTTGCAGTTTCACATGCTTCTTTAGCTAGCCTGGAGTACTATGGTTGCATGACCAGGCAGTTAGACAGGGGCCATGCAGTGGATGTCCTGTACCTGGTCTTCAGTAAGGCATTCGATTCGGTGCTGCATGGGAGGCTAGGTAGTAAGCTGGAAGGCATGGGGCAGGGGCAAACTTGGTGGGATGGATAGTGAACCGGCTGCAGGGGAGGCAGCAGAGGTTAGTGGTGGGAGGGGAGCTCTCGTCACCAAGGGCAGTGACTATCAGGGTGTTACAGGGCTCTGTACTGGGGCCGGTGTTGTTTGCAATCTTCATAGCAGACATCTCAGTAGGCATAAAGAGTAAGATCAGTCTGTTTACAGATGACATCAAGATGGGAGTGGTGGTGGATGGTGTGGGGGGGTGGCAGGGGTTACAGGATGATCTGGCAAAACTGGAGGCTTGGTCAGACATTTGGCAGCTGGGGTTCAATGCCAAGAAATGTAACGTGTTGCATTTCTGGGCAAAAAAAAAACAAGGATAAGCTACCAGCTTGGGGGAGGGGGGGTTAGCTAGCCAAGTTGGAGGAGGAGGAGAAGGATCTGGGGGTGATCATAATGGAAGCAAGGAACAACTCCACACAGTGGAGAAAAGCAGCTGCAAAGGCCAACAGGATGCTGGGTTGTATTGCCAGGGGTGTATCCTCCAGGAGGGGGAGGTGATCCTGCCACTGTATAGGTCACTGATTAGACCACACCTGGAGTACTGTGTGCAGTTATGGAGGCCATACCTTAGGAAGGACATTAGGTTCCTGGAGGCAGTGCAGCGCAGGGCAACAAAAATGATCCGGGGGCTAGGGGACTTACCCTATGAGAGCAGGCTGAGGGAACTGAATATGTACTCCCTGGAGGAGAGGAGGGAAAAGGGGGACATAATTGAAACCTTCGCGTACATGATGGGAATAAATAAGATGGGCACAGAGGGTTTTTTCTAGTTAAGGAGAGGGAGGGACACCAGAGGGCATGACCTGAGATTGGAGGGGGCAGGCTGAGGAGGGAAATGAGGAGACACTTTTTTATGGAGAGGGTGTTGTCAGGGTGGAAGGCATTACCAGAGGAAGTGGTGGCCTGTAGTACAGTGAGCTGCTTCAAAAGGGGATGGGACAAGGTAAGGGGGAGGGTCACTGGGAGGGGGAGAGAGAGGGGTATCTGCACTATAAGGGCTGCTAGCTGCACAGTTGAGCAGACTTGATAGACCAAAAGTTCTTTATCTGCTGGCAAATGCATGTGTTTGTATGTAAACCCACTGAAGAGTGACTGCATCAGCACTCCTGTGGGGATGGAAGACACCAGGAGCAATTTGTTTTTATTTTTATTTATCTTTTAAAGTGTTTCACCTGGAAAAACATATTGAGTTCAAACAGCTTGTTTCTAGATGCGTCCTGGGGGAAGAAGAGTTGGGAAAATTTATATATACAGTAGCACAAATGAAAATAATACAAAGAGTGCATATTGGACACAATATACAGACTTTAGCAGAAAATAGAAAGGGTACAAACAACAAGTGCAATGTACAGTGTAAGCAGTATGGTATATACAATAAGTGCAACGTACAGTGTAAGCAGTATGGCATATACAATAAGTGCAATGTACAGTGTAAACAGTATGGTATATACAATAAGTGCAATGTACAGTGTCAGCAGTACAGTATATACAATAAGTGCAATGTACAGTGTCAGCAGTACAGTATATACAATAAGTGCAATGTACAGTGTCAGCAGTACAGTATTTACAATAAGTGCACTATGCAGTGTCAGCAGTAGAGTATATAGAGTAAGTGCAATGTACAGTGTAAACAGTACGGTATATATAATAAGTGCAATGTACAGTGTAAGCAGTACAGTATATACAATAAGTGCAATGTACAGTGTAAGCAGTATGGTATATACAATAAGTGCAATGTACAGTGTAAACAGTACGGTATATACAATAAGTGCAATGTACAGTGTAAGCAGTACAGTGTATACAAAAAGTGCAATGTACAGCGTCAGCAGTACAGTATATACAATAAGTGCAATGTACTGTGTCAGCAGTATGGTAACTACAATAAGTGCAATGTACAGTGTCAGTAGTACAGTATATACAATAAGTGTAATGTACAGTGTAAGCAGTATGGTATATACAATAAGTGCAATGTACAGTGTCAGCAGTATGGTAACTACAATAAGTGCAATGTACAGTGTCAGCAGTACAGTATATATAATAAGTGCAATGTACAGTGTCAGCAGTACAGTATATACAATAAGTACAATGTACAGTGTAAGCAGTATGGTATATACAATGAGTGCAATGTACAGTGTCAGCAGTACAGTATATACAATAAGTGCAATGTACAGTGTCCAGCAGAACAGTATATACAATAAGTGCAATGAACAGTGTCAGCAGTATGTTAACTACAATAAGTGCAATGTACTGTGTCAGCAGTATGGTAACTACAATAAGTGCAATGTACAGTGTCAGCAGTACAGTATATACAATAAGTGCAATGTACAGTGTCAGCAGTACAGTATATACAATAAGTGCAGTGTACAGTGTCAGCAGTATGGTAACTACAATAAGTGCAATGTACAATGTCAGCAGTACAGTATATACAATAAGTGCAATGTACAGTGTCAGCAGTACAGTATATACAATAAGTGCAATGTACAGTGTCAGCAGTATTGTAACTACAATAAGTGTAATGTACAGTGTCAGCAGTACAGTATATACAATAAGTGCAATGTACAGTGTCAACAGTACGGTATATACAATAAGTGCAATGTACAGTGTCAGCAGTATGGTAACTACAATGAGTGCAATGTACAGTGTCAGCAGTACAGTATATACAATCAGTGCAATGTACAGTGTCAGCAGTACAGTATATACAGTAAGTGCAATGTACAGTGTCAGTAGTACAGTATATACAATAAGTGCAATGTATAGTGTCAGCAGTACAGTATACACAATAAGTGCAATGTATAGTGTCAGCAGTATGGTAACTACAATAAGTGCAATGTACAGTGTCAGCAGTACAGTATATACAATAAGTGCAATGTACAGTGTCAGCAGTATGGTAACTACAGTAAGTGCAATGTGAAGTGTCAGCAGTACAGTATATACAATAAGTGAAATGTACAGTGTCAGCAGTACAGTATATACAATAAGTGCAATGTACAGTGTTAGCAGTACAGTATATACAATAACTGCAATGTACAGTGTCAGCAGTACAGTATATACAATAAGTGCAATGTACAGTGTCAGCAATATGGTAACTACAATAAGTGCAATGTACAGTGTCAGCAGTACAGTATATACAATAAGTGCAATGTACAGTGTCAGCAGTATGGTAACTACAGTAAGTGCAATGTGAAGTGTCAGCAGTACAGTATATACAATAAGTGCAATGTACTGTGTCAACAGTATGGTAACTACAATAAGTGCAATGTACGGTGTAAGCAGTATGGTAACTACAATAAGTGCAATGTACAGTGTTAGCAGTATGGTATATACAATAAGTGCAATGTACAGTATCAGCAGTATGGTAACTACAATAAGTACAATGTACAGCATCAGCAGTACAGTATATACAATAAGTGCAATGTACAGTGTCAGCAGTACAGTATATACAATAAGTGTAATGTACAGTGTCAGCAGTACAGTGTATACAATAAGTGCAATGTACAGTGTCAGCAGTATAGTACATACAATAAGTGCAATGTACAGTGTAAGCAGTACAGTATATACAATAAGTGCAATGTACAGTGTAAGCAGTATGGTATATACAATATCTGCAATGTACAGTGTCAACAGTATGGTAACTACAATAAGTGCAATGTACAGTGTCAGCAGTACGGTATATACAATAAATGCAATGTACAGTGTAAGCAGTACAGTATATACAATAAGTGCAATGTACAGTGTAAGCAGTATGGTATAATCAATAAGTGCAATGTACAGTGTCAGCAGTACGGCATATACAATAAGTGCAATGTACAGTGTCAGCAGTAGGGTATATACAATAAGTGCAATGTACAGTGTCAGCAGTACGGTATATACGATACAGTAAGTGCAGTACACAATGGCAACAGTTAGGTATCTGGGAAATAAAAGGGCGAGGTAGAATATGCCTGTATATGAAAATGGGAAATGGGAACAGGGAGAGAATGTATACTGGTAGGAGAACTATGGTGCAGGCAGGGATAAAAGAGAAATTTTGAGGTGCACAGAGGAAGGAGCAGGAAGACTGGGGTGGTGTCAGGTGTATAGCAGACAATGGAGTAAGGGGGAGGAAAAGCAAGGCCAGACACATTAAGGACAGTAGCAGAAGAGGGGGGGTGTAGAAGTGGAGAAGAGAAATAAGGGAGAGTTTAGAGGGAGCAGAGCGAATGTTTAAGGGGAGAGAATTCCAGAGTTTAGGGAAGCAGAAAGAGAAGGCTGATTGACCAGCGAGAGTTTACATGAAGGGAGCTTAAGGGATCAAAACACAGAGTTTTGGAGGGAGTAGGATGAGTAGGTGGAGGGAGAAAGTAGGGAGTTGAGATAAAGGGGTAGAAAGGATAGCCAGAATGTTGAGGTGATGGAAGCACAGTGGGACGGACAGCGATCCTCCAGGGAAGGGAAGGAAAGCACAGAGTAGAGAGTACAGTGGTGGGTGTGGGTAGGACAGTTGAGAGCAAAACAGCAGAAGGAGTAGAAGAGGGGATTCAGTCTAGCCAGAGTGAACTTGAGGCAGTACCATAGACTAAATTGCCCTAAACAAAGATAGGGAGAATCATCTTGGTAAAGATGTCTCAGCGGGCAGGGAGGCAGGCAAGACAACTTGTCTGGCGGTGTTCCCTCCAACCAGCACCATGAAGGCAGTGACTATATTATCAAAGCAAGATTTTATCAGCTTCTTTGAGGGCCTTCACCTTTTTGATGACACCAGTGTAACTACTCATGGGGCCCTGAATAAAAGCCTACAGAGCCTGGGGCCTCGAAGATTGTTACTCTTCTGTCCTCCACTCTGTTGGCGGGGGAGCAACTTGCCAACTAAGCAAGATATGCGTGGAGCTGGGGCAGGGACGGGGTCTGGCTTGTCAAGTTTGGAATTAATTATTACTAGGAGTGTATGAGTAATGAATATAAAATTCTGAATACTATGAATTATGCGCTGTTCTGTATTCGAAACCTGAATACCAAATAGTGACAGTATTCGACTGGTATTCTGGTTGACATTTCAGTGGGATTTTAAGATCTCATTGCCCAATCACTGAGCATTTACCAAATAATTTTATTTATTTATGGAAATTTGTTAATGGGGTAGGCCCACTGAGACATGGTGTGCCTTTTTCAGGGGTGACCCAGAGTCAGTTATACACAATAGGAACCAACAATTTACATACAGAGACAGGATAACAATTTACATAGTCATTACACAAATTGTATATTAAGTTACAAGACCTGGAAACATAGAATCCAGCAAATAGAGCCTGATACAATCAATATTTTACATGTATGCGATAAAATCAACCTGAAAGGAGTTTTTTTTAGAGGTAGTAGGTGTGGGTGGGGTAATGGTGAAGTGCAACTGCAATAATAGGGACACGTGGGCGTGATCCCGTTTCTAGGTGGCCATCTCGGGTGACATGTACACTGGTGATAAATTAAATTATATTATAAAGTTAGCGACAGGGTTAAGTGCCCTAGAATTGAAGGTCAGAACATCAGAGTAGGCTGAGAGGTTGAGCTGACATACTGTGGTGCAAGTCTGCGGCATAAGTTGCAACTGCATATGCTAGTAACTAACATGTGGGATTTAAGTGCGGCTTTGAAGACATTCAGTGTAATGTAGTCCTTCACTACCAATGGTAGGCTATTCCAGAGGACCTGCACTGAGATAGCAAAGGACCTGTCCCCTGCGTGAGATTTGAGACCTTGGAACTTTAAGAGCAATGCTCATGGTCAACTGAAGCTCCTGTTTGTGGATTTTGTACTGGAGTAGCCCATTAAGGCTGGAGGAGGCCGTGAGTTTAATTGTTTTAAAGGTAAGGCATTGTGTAGGGTAGGCTAGCCTCGCCTCCAGTACTGACCAGTTTTGTGAAGCAAGATCACTGTGGTGGTGGTCTCTTGGGTGAGCAGCAGCTACAAAGCGAGCAACTTTGTGATACAGGACTCTAAGTTCTGCAAGTTCTGTGCTCTGGAGAGGTTGTAGGAGGGGAGCACCATACAGTAGAATGGGAAGAAGGGTTCCTGTGGCAATTGCCAACCGTGCTTCATTGCTTAGGTACCCATCTAGCCTATATAATAATCCAATTTTTTGATGGAGAGACCTAGTTAACACCTCCACATGCATTTTCAGGGTTCACTCCTGGTCGAGATGTATGCCTAGGTACTTTATGGTTGCACAGCCCTCTAACCTGGTACCATTGGCAAAGTATATATGAAGGAGATTGTTTCTTTCAGCACCCAGGTGTCTGGGGCTGAATAGCACGGCCTTTGATTTCTTCAGGTTTAGGACCAGCTTGTTCTCCTCAAGCAATTTTTCCAGGATTCCAAAGTCAGCATTGAGGTCCAAGTATACTTGATTCAAGTCCTAAGAGCTCTGGTAAATAATTGCGTTGTCTGCAATGAGTTGGATATTGGGCCCCCTACAGTGTTTAGGCATGTTGTTTATAAAGACAGAAAACAGTATGGGTCCCAGGAGGGATCATTGTGGAACTCCTTGGTTAACCAGTTGTAGGTTGGATGTAGTCCCCTTCCATTTAACCAATTGCTTCCTTTCCCATAGGTAATGTTGTAACCAAGTACAGGCGTGTGAATCCAGTCTGAGATGATCAAGGTAGTTGATCAGGAGATCATGGTCCGCCAGATCGAATGCTTTTGTTAGGTCTAGGAATAGTGCTCCTGTTGCTGGACCTTGATCCATTGACCCGAGTACTTCCGCTGTAAACTGGATGAGAGCTGTGTCGGTCCCGTGGTTTTTCCTGAAACTGTGCTGTGCACCTGAGAGCAGGTATAGAGCTCCACGTGATCCTGGATCTGGTTGAAAACCAGCTTCTCTAAAGTTTTTGCAAGCATGCTGAGTATAGATGTAGGTCTATAATTTTCCACTACATCCTTAGCACCTCCTTTATGGATGGGGACCTCCATCGCCATTTTCCACTTTGTGGGGAATTGGCCAAGAAGAAGGGATTTGCTAAATAGGTTTTTGAGTGGGGTCACTATAATTGGGGCCGTTAGTTTCAGTAATTTGGGCTCCAGTTTGTCAAAGCCTGGGGAGCCATCCAGTTTGAGAGATCTTAGTAGAGTGAGGACTTCTTTCTGAGAGATTCGGCGGAAGTGAAACTGAGGACTATGGTGAGAGTCGTGGTGTGAGGAGTTCAAGTTTCCTAGTTTGGAGTCTTTGTATTTGTCGAGATTGGTAAAAAAAATTGTTAAATGCGTTCCTGGAAAGATCATGTGACTGCCACACTGCAGAAGAGAAAGTCGTGGTGGAGAGAGTTCTGACAGTGGGAGAGATTAAGCAAAAACAAATTATATTACATCAGAAAACCTTTGCTTTTTTGTTAGTGTACTGTGTTTCTTTCAGTGCCTGGTACTAGTAGGAGAATTTTTTCCCAGAAAAAACGTCTGAACTAGTGATTTATTTAACAGGAGCTGTTCAGAGAGAGACTTGCAGTTTTATTACCTTGATTTCACAGGCCTTCTGTGCTCTGTGGAAGTGAAGAAGAGGAAGAAGACAAGTGTCACTGAAACTATTTTATATACAGTATATTAATTACAGTAGTTCTTACTTCTAGCTTAACTGCTTTAGTTACTAAAAAAAAATGTCTTTAATTTGATGGTGTAAGTAATAAGTATTCTGGGGGCTCAGGTTTCACAAAAGCCAGTAGCAGCCAGAAGTCTTGGAGAGCAGTCAGCTGATTGGACTCCCTAGGTCACCACCTCCAGCTTAAAACCAGGTAGTGATGTAGCACAGTCACATGCACAGTTTTGCCTGTGTGCCACTTGCAAACATGTTTTTTTGTGCAAAAATGAATCAGTACTTCTGTACATTTAAAAGTATTTTAGTTCTTGCTTAAATAATAGGGTGTAATCTGCAGGGTTCATGATAGTCAGTAGCAGCCAGCAACCTCGGAGGGTAGTCGGCTGACTGCACTCCCACCACCCATAGTTTAGGGCCAGGTAGTTATGTTGCACAGTTGCACTGCACACTCACCTTAGGCTGCCCTGCGTGCCGCTTGCAAGAATTTTTTTGTGCTAAAATAAATCAGTACTTCTGTACATTTAAAAACATTACAGCAGTCTGCTGTAGAAATCTGTCTTCAAAAATGTTAGTGGTGTTATCTGGGGTTAGACTCAGGTTTCATAAAAGTCAGTAGCAGCCAGCAGTCTCAGAAGGCAGTAGGTTGACTGCACTCCCACCACCTACAGTTTAGGCCCAGGTAGCGATGCTGCACAGTTGCACTGGACGCACACCCTTGCCTGCCCTGCATGCCACTTGCAAGAATTTTTTTGTGTTAAAATAAATCAATACATCTGTACATTTAAAAGTATTTTCGTTCTGGCTTGAATAATAGGGTGTTATCTGGGCTCAGGTTTCACAAAAGTCGGTAGCAGTGCAACAACCTCAGAGGGCAGTCAGCTACCTGCACTCCCACCGCCCGCAGTTTAGGGCCAGCTAGTGATGCTGCACATTTGCACTGCATATACTACCATGCCGGCCCTGTGCGCCACTTGCAAGAATTTTTTTTGAGCTGAAATAAATGAGTACTTCTGTACATTTAAAAGTATTACAATATTTGAGAGTGTTTAGAAATTTTTGGCATAGACAATGGCAGCAAAGGTGTTAAAAATGTACTTGGTCCAGCCCACACAAAACTACGATGGAGGAACAGGTCGGTGATGGTAAAGCTGAATGTGAGCGATGTTCAGGCAGTATTCGATGTCCAAAATTATTGTTTACCCCTTCCAAACCTATTTTTTCCAGCAATAGTAGTACTGGGCTGGCACAGGAGAAAGTGATACAAGAAAGGCACACACAGAAGGACACTGTTCTTGACTCCCACAACCACCAATGTGTCCCCATTTCTCACCAGTACCATCACATCTGTCGTCTCCACCAACACCTCCCCGTCTTCCTCTTCCACAACAATGGGCAGCATGACTACTACAGCCACTCCTGCAACTGTGACTGTCACTCCAGCCACTACTGACACTATGAGCTCTGCCACTACTGCCACTACTGCTTCTCAGCTTCTCTGTACTCCAGAAAACGTTGTACAGGAGGACCAGTCATCTGGCTCTGAATATTTCCCTCCACATGAATTGCCCAGTGACACAGCATCTTCTTCATCAGAGGCAAATGTGAGTGACTTTGAGGATGAAGCAGAGTATACTACGTACCTTTAGTGGACCTACTTACAGTACTATTTAATGTATCCCTTCATGAGGGTCATGCATTAAGGGAATGGACAGTAGCTACTGTAGTGCCTATACACAAGGGTGGTAATGAACATCTTGCTAGTAATTATAGACCTATTAGCCTCACCTCCTGTGTAGGTACAATAATGGAAAGGATTCTAAAGCAAAAAATGTTAGAGCATTTACAGAAAAGAAACTTTCAGGACATTACCCAATGTGGTTTTTTACAGGGTAGATCATGCCAACTTAATCTCATAAATTTTTTGAGCCGGTGAGTATGGTGCTGGATTGGGGCCTTCCATTTGATGTTATTTTTTTTTATTTTGAGAAAGTCTTTGACTCCGTTCCTCGTGGAATTTTGATCAAGGAACTGATAGGGTATGGTTTCAATGTAAACATTGTTAGATGGATAAATTCCTGGCTTAGTAATAGGAAACAACAGGTCAGCATTAAGGAGCTACTGTCTGAATGGGGAGAAGTAAGTAGTGGTGTTCCACAAGGCACCATTTTGGGCCCCCTGCTGTTTAATTTATTAATTGCTAGCGTGCAAGCTTCAAATGATGTCTGGATACACAAATATACTGATGATAGCAAGCTTGGTTGCATTGTTAATGATTCGAAATCAGTTAGATCTTTACAATCTAATCTTGATAACTTAGTAACGTGGTCAGTAAGAAATAAAAGGCCCTTTAACTCTGCCAAGTGTAAGGTGATGCACTTGGGTAAAAACAATATGCAAGCATCCTGTGATATAAATAACTATATATTACAATCTGTAACAACTGAAAGGGACTTGGGCATTACCATTGCAAGTAACTTAAAGTTCACGACACGTAATAATAACATAATCAAGAAATGTCATGGTACACTTTCCTGTATCCTTAAACATATAAAGAGTAGGGAACCAGACATTCTAATTCCCCTATATCTAAGTTTAGTCCGATCACAAATTGATTTTTGTACTCCATTGTGTACTCCAACTTCTGTGGGAGGTAAGGCATTAATAGAAAAGGTTCAAAGAAGAATCACAAAAAAGGTCAAAGGTCTGTCTAACATAGATTACAATACCAGACTTAAAACTCGGTCTGTTCTCTCTCGAATATAGAGCATAAAGGGGTGAGCTGTGCTTGGCGTATAGATCATTTCATGATCATGCCTTATGTGCAACCACCATCTCCAAGTTCAAAACCACCCTTCGAAAAAAACTCTTCAACACTCGTAGCTGCTCCTGTCTCTGAAAGTAGCCTCCACCTCGTGAATGGGACTGAGGGGTACCACTTCGCTATAGCAAATGTGTTTCTGCATGTGTTACATGGGCATTGGGGAATGGGAAAGGGGGTACCACTGTGCTATGGTAAATGTGAGTGTTAGGGGAATGTAACTGGGAAATACCACAACACTATGGTAAATGTGTGTGCGGGGGGCATTGGGGAATGGGAATGGGGGTACCACTACACTATGATAAATGTGTGTATTGGGGACATTGGGGGAATGGGACTGGGGGTACCACTACACTATGTCAATGTGTGTTTGGGGCACTGGGGAATGGGACTGGGGGTAACACTGCACTATGGTAAATATGTATATTGGGGGCATTGAGATATGGGACTGGGGGTACCACTACATCTGTAAATATTTGTATTGGGGCACTGGGGAATGGGACTGGGGGTACCACTACACTATGGTAATATGTGTATATTGGGGGCATTGGGGCATGGGACAGGGGGTACCTCTACACTATGGCCAAAGTGTGTGTTGGGGGCACTGGGGGAATGGGACTGGGGGTTACCACTACACTATTGTATATGTGTGTATTTAGGGGCATTGGGGAATGGGATTGGGGGGTACCACTACACTATTGTAAATGTGTGTACTGGGGGCATTGGGGAATGGGACTGGGGGGTACCACTACGCTATGGCAAATGTGTGTATTGGGGGCATTAGGGAATGGCACTGGGGCTACCACTACACTATGGCAAATGTGTTTCTGCATATGTTACATGGGCATTGGGGAATGGGAAAGGGGGTACCATGTCTCTATGGTAAATGTGTGTGCTGGGGGCATTGGGGAATGGGAAGGGGGTACCACTACTATGATAGATGTGTATATTGGGGGCATTGGGGAATGGGACTGGGGGTACCACTACACTATGGTAACTGAGTATATTGGGGGCATTTTGGAATTGGACTGGGGGGGTCCACTACACTATTGTAAATGTGTGTGCTGGGGGCATTGGGGAATGGGAATGGGGGTACCACTACACTGTGGTAAATGTGTGTCTGCATATGTTACATGGGCATTGGGGAATGGGAATTGGGGTACCACTACACTATGGTAAATGTGTTTCTGCATATGTTACAAGGGCATTGGGGAATATGACTTGGGGGGTACCAATACACTCTGGTAAATGTGTGTGCTGGGGGTATAGGGGAATGACACTGGGGCTACCACTACTCTATGGTAAATGTGTTTCTGAATATGTTATATGGGCATTAGGGAATGGGACTGGTGGAACCACTACACTATGTAAATGTGTATATTGGGGGGCATTAGGGAATGGGACTGGGGGCTACCACTACTTAATGGTAAATGTGTGTATTGGGGGCACTGGGGATTGGGACTGGCGGTGTACCACTACACTATGGTAATTGTGTTTCGTCATAAGTTACATTGGCATTGGGGAGTGGGACTGTGAGGTACCACTACACTATGGTAAATGTGTATATTGGGGGCATTTTGGAATTGGACTGGGGGGGTCCACTACACTATTGTATATGTGTGTATTCGGGGCATTGGGGAATGGGACTCGGGGTACCACTATACTATGGTAAATGTGTATATTGGGGGCATTGGGGAAAGGGACTGGGGGTACAACTACACTATGTAAATGTTTGTTTTGGGGGCAATGGAATCGGTCTGGAAGGGGTACCACTACTGTACGGTCAATATGTGTACTGGGGGCATTGGGGAAAGGGACAGTGGGGTACCACTGCACTATGATAAATGTGCGTATTGGGGCATTGAGAATGGGACTGGGGTACCACCACACTATGGTAAATGTGTATATTGGGGCATTTGGAATTGGACTGGGGGGTCCACTACACTATTGTAAATGTGTATATTAGGGGCATTGGGGAATGGGACTGGAAACCACTACACTATGGTAAATGTGTATATTGGGGGCATTGGGGAATGGGACTGGGGAGGTACCACTACACTATGGTAAATGTGTGTACTTGGGGGATTGGGAATGGGACTGGGGTACCACTATCATGTAAATGTGTATATTGGGGCATTTTGGAATTGGACTGGGGGGTACCACACACTATGGCAAATGTGTTTCTGCATATGTTACTTGGGCATTGGGGAATGGGAAAGGGGGTACCATGTCTCTATGGTAAATGTGTGTGCTGGGGGCATTGGGGAATGGGAAAGGGGGTACCACTACACTATGATAGATGTGTATATTGGGGGCATTGGGGAATGGGACTGGGGGTACCACTACACTATGGTAAATATGTATATTGGGGGCATTGGGGAATGGGACGGAGGGTACCACTACACTATGGTAAATGTGTGTACTGGAGGCACTGGGGAGTGGGACTGTGGGTTACCACTACACTATTGTAAATGAGTGTATTTGGGGGCATTACGGAATGCTCCTGGGGGGTACCACTACACTTTGGTAAATTTGTTTCTGCATATGTTACATGGGCATTGGGGAATGGGACTGGGGGTATCACTACAATGATAAATGTGTGTATTGGGGGCATCGGTTAATGGGACTAAGGGGTTCCACTACACTAAGGTAAATGTGTGTACTGGGGGCATTGGGAAATTAGACTGGGGATAGCACTACACTATGGTAAATGTGTTTCTGCATATGTTACATGGGCATTGGGAAATGGGGCTGGGGGAACCGCTAAGCTATGGTAAATGTGTTGGTTGGGGACATTGGGGAATGGGACTGGGGGGTACCACTACACTGTGGTAAATGTGCTTCTGCATTTGTTACATGGGCATTGGGAAATGGGGCTGGGGGAACCGCTAAGCTATGGTAAATGTGTTGGTTGGGGACATTGGGGAATGGGACTGGGGGTACCACTATGCTATGGTAAATGTGTGCATTGGGGGAATTTGGGAATGGGACTTGGGGGGGGGTACCACTACACTGTGGTAAATGTGCTTCTGCATTTGTTACATGGGCATTGGGGAATGAGACTCGGGGTACCACTACACTATGGTAAATGTGTATATTGGGGGCATTGGGTAATGGGACTGTTGGGGTACCACTACACTATGGTAAATGTGTTTCTGTATATGTTACATGGGCATTGGGGAATGGGACTGGGGGGTACCACTACACTATGTAAATGTGTGTTTTGGGGCATTGGGGAATGGGACGGGGGCACCACTACACTATGGCAAATGTGTATATTGGGGGCATTGGGTAATGGGACTGTTGGGGTACCACTACACTATGGTAAATGTGTTTCTGTATATGTTACATGGGCATTGGGGAATGGGACTGGGGTGTACCTCTACACTCTTGTAAATGTGTGTTTTGGGGCATTGGGGAATGGGACTGGGGGCACCACTACACTATGGCAAATGTGTATATTGGGGGTATTGGGGAATGGAACTGGGGGGTACCACTTCACTTTGGTAAATATGTATATCCTGGCACTGGGGTATGGGACTGGGGGAACCACTACACTATGGTAAATGTGTATATTGGGGGCATTGGGGAATGGAACTTGGGGGGTACCACTACACTATGGTAAATGTGTGTATTGGGGCATTGGAGAATTGGACTGGGGGTAACATACACTATGGTAAATCTCTGAATTGGAACATTGGAGAATGGGACTGGGGGTACCACTACACTATGGCAAATGTGTATATTGGGGGCATTGGGTAATGAGACGGTTGGGGTACCACTACACTATGGCAAATGTGTTTCTGCATGTGTTACATTGGCATTGGGGAATGTGACTGGGGTGTACCTCTACACTCTTGTAAATGTGTGTATTGGGGGCATTGAGGAATGGGACTGGGGCCACCACTACACTAAGGTAAATGTGTATATTGGGGGCATTGGGGAATGGAACCTGGGGGGTACCACTTCACTTTGGTAAATGTGTATATCGGGGCAGTGGGGAATGGAACTGGGGGGTACCACTACACTATGGTAAATGTGTGTGCTGGGGTAATTGCGAAATGGGAATGGGGGTACCACTACACTATGATCAATGTGTGTATTTTGGACATTGGGGGAATGGGGCAGGGGGTACCACTACACTATGGTAAATGTGTATATTGGGGGAATTGCGGAATGGGAATGGGGGTACCACTACACTATGATCAATGTGTGTATTTTGGACATTGGGGGAATGGGGCAGGGGGTACCACTACACTATGGTAAATGTGTATATTGGGGGAATTGGGGAATGGGACTTGGGGTACCACTACACTATGGTAAATGTGTGTATTTGGGGCATTGGGGAATGAGACTGGAGGTACCACTACACTATGGTAAATGTCTATACTGGGGGCATTGGGGAATGAGACTCGGGTTACCACTACACTATGAGAATTGTGTGTATGGGGTGCACTGGGGAATGAGATTGGGAGTACCAATACACTATGGTAAATGTGTATATTGGGGGCATTGGGGAATGGACTTGGGGGTACCACTACGCTAAGGTAAATGTGTGTGGGGGCATTGGACAATGGACTGTGGGTACCACTACACTATGGTAAATGTGTGTATTGGGGCATTGGGGAATGAGACTGGGGGTACCACTACACTATGGTAATTGTGTGTATGGGGGCATTGGGGAATGAGATTGTGGGTACCACCACACTATGGTAAATGTGTACTGGGGATTGGGGAATGGGACTGGGGTACCACTACATTATGTAAATGTGTATATTGGGGCATTTTGGAATTGGACTGGGGGGGTCCACTACACTATGGCAAATGTGTTTCTGCATATGTTACATGGGCATTGGGGAATGGGAAAGGGGGTACCATGTCTCTATGGTAAATGTGTGTGCTGGAGGCATTGGGGAATGGGAATTGGGGTACCACTACACTCTGGTAAATGAGTATATTGGGGGCATTGGGGAATGAGACTGGGGGGTACCACTACACTATGGCAAATGTGTTTCTGCATGTGTTACATGGGCATTGGGGAATGGGAAAGGGGGTACCACTACGCTATGGTAAATGTGAGTTTTGGGGGCATAGGGGAATGTAACTGGGGGGTACCACGACTCTATGGTAAATGTGTGTGCTGGGGGCATTGGGGAATGGGAAAGGGGGTACCACTACGCTATGGTAAATATGTGTATTCGGGGCATTGGGGAATGGAACTGGGGGGTACCAGAGAGAGTGGTGGATACAAGGAACCGCCTTTCTGGAGAGGTTGTGGGTTCTAAAACAGTGGAGGAATTCCAACATGCATGGGACTGACATAAGGCAATTATAGGGGGGGTTGCAGGAAATAGGATGTTGGTTAACTAGAATCTGCAACTTATCCAGTAGGTATGGAAATGGGCAGACTGGGTGGGCCAAGTGGTCCTTATCTGCCGTCAAAGTCTATGTTCTATGTGGCGCCTCTGTTGAACGCCTATTGTTTTGCAAACCTATGCTATGTAACGAAAAACACTACGTATGTCTTTAATGTGACGAGGTACCTTTGGAAACGAGCCTCTGGCTCAAAGGTTGTAAACTGATTTTACAAATAAATAAATGTGAGGCTCTCTGCCTCCAAAAAACTGAAACAGGTCATAATACTACAGCACACAGGTTAAAATTTAAAGTCATAGTAAATAGCACCTCAAAAAGGAATCATTTTTACACACAGCGGCTGCCTCCTATATGGATTTCATTGCCAACAGAAGTTGTCACCAGTAATAGTTTGACTCAGTTCAAACATAGACTGGATAATATATGGGTAATAAGAAATTCGATTATCGCCACTAGGCGACAAGTTCATAATGGGCACATCCCTCAAACTTGTATCATACCTATGAACCTTGAGGGCAGAAAAAAAATGGTGGCTGGCAAAAGAGCCTCTAGGAGTAGCCCTAGTACCCAGTGTAGCAGAAGTAGCAGTAAGCATAAGGGTCCCCCTTCCTGTAAGAAAACCAAATAAGCAACACTGACATTTCTTCGGCGGTCTCTGTCACAGCCTGAAGGACAGCCAAGTGATGGCAACACTGGCATGGCACCATCAGGGCCAGTGGTCACAGGGCAAGAACATGAGGACAAGACAGGCACATCTGTTGAAAACAGAACTGGGGGATGTGGTGCTACCAGAATCACTGGTAACTGCAGTGTGGCTGTATTTCACTGTGTAAAAAGAGGACACAAGGAAGGCAGTCTGTTCTTTTTACAATAGCACTATCGGCAAAAGGAAATATTGATGTAATAAATGCAAAAATTAAAAATCAGATACGGTATGGTGCAGAGATTTGGGGTAGTTATTCAAAATCAATGATTGAACCCTGCTTAAATAAAATTCTATAAGAAACTGTTAGGATTACCTCCAAGTGCCCCATCAGCCTTAGTCAGAGCTGAACTGGGACAGTTACAGAGAAAATGTCAGATTATACAAAGACTAATAATTTACTGGTTAAAAGTTTATGGCATGGAATCTTATAGATACCCCAGATTATGCTTGGAAGAGGCAATTCTGTATCTGAATAAAAAATTGGTAGTTCCGGTTATGTGATGGAAGCCTAATGATCTGCAGCTAGCTCCCACCGCTCCACGTACCTTTACTGATATAACTGCTGAAAAAATCACTTCATAAACATGAAATTACCTGTAGAACTAAGGATCAAAACAAGGAAAAGGTCTAAACAATAGGAAAATAACTAAAAATGGCCATGTACATGTGGAAAGCCCCATCCCGGCATTCGCCTCCTGTAACGCCTTAGAAGAAGAAGGCCGCAAAACGACCCAAGCAACAACCAGCCACTAACAGTAACTCCGCACCCGGGTCATCAGCACTTACCGAGGGAAAGTTCCTGGAAATCATGCAGCCAATGCAAAATTCCATCGCTGATATCTCTGAGGAACTTCACCAGATACGTTCCTCTATGGAATCCCTGTCGGTGAGAGTATCTGACTCAGAAGCAAGAATAATATCTTTGGAGAAAAAACATGATAAAATGGAGTTAGATTGAAGTAACATTGTCAGAAGACTTAAAAAAATGGAGGAGAAGTTAGAAGATCTTGAGGGCAGAAGCTGTAGAAATAATCTGCTAATTATCGGGATCCCGGAGAAGGAAGAAGGCAGTTCTCCAATAGTGTTTGCGCAAAAAACATGTGAAAAAATTGTGGGTCCATCACCGAATGGGACAACATATGTGGTTGAAAGGGCACACAGAGCGTTGCGTTCCCCACCACCTCCAGATGCACCACCAAGGCCATTTATCTTTAAATTACTCAATTTCTTGGACAAACGGCATATTTTAAATCAGATTAAATCACTCCAAGAAGTGCAATGGGAGGGTCGGAAAATCCACATTGTCCAAGATGTGCCGCACTCATTTAGAATCAAGCGACAGGAGTTGCATCCGATAGTTTCTAAACTAATTGTGGCAGATAAACAGTTCAGAGTTCGATACCCTGCTATCCTTCAAGTAAAGATAAAGGATCAGTGGTTCTCATTTGACACGCAAGAACAAGCACTCACCGAGTTCAAGAAGCTATTGCCCGACCTTTTTAAATGACTGTCAGTCAGAGACCTGCTAAAGGGGCCAAGCTGTGCTAATTTCAGAAGGTAATCGGGATGACACCCTGAAACCTGACCGAAGAGACCATTAGGACATTGATCCAGTGTGTAAAATTCTGATAGGTAATGCCTGAGAAGGATTCCATAATCGAGGCTGATTGGAGCAAACCTAATTTTTTTTTGTCTATAATTTGATTAGAGATTGAATGGAAGGATAGACCATGGACTCTTATTGATTGAAGTAGATGCTCGTGGATTCAGATTTGATTTTTTGGGATGGACTCTGTAACCTTTTTCTTTGCTCTTGCTGGAAGTTCCTGGTTTGCATTTGGGAGAGCTGCGGGCATCTGTCGGTGCTCCTGTGTGTATAGCAGAGGCACAAAGTTGAATCCATGTCTCCTTTGGGCAACAGTTTGTTAATGGGACTAATCCACTACGTTGGAGACCCGAAGTGAAGCTGTATCAGTCATTTATGGATTGCTGTGAGTCCAAATACGCATGAAATGTTACGGTCTTAAGACATTAGTTAGAGTTGAAAGATTGTGCGATAGAACTATTTACATTGGAATTTACGATCCTGATGTTATACCACTTGTGATTTTTATAATAGATTTAGTTGGAGATGGAGCGGGGGAGGGTGAAACTGCTCGTGGGTTAGCAGTTAGACATCACCTGGCAGGATTTCTAAGCCAGAACTGTTTATTGAATTGGGGGAGGTTAGATTATAGTAGTTTATAGAAATAGTTAAGGGATTAATAAGATAGTGGGACAGTTTTATGTTATTTTGTGTGGGGGATCAGCAGTGCCAACATTTTCTTCTTTAGAATATAAACTGTTTAAAATGTGGGATGGACAAAACTGTGAAAAGCAGTTTAAATACAGTTTGACTACTGCTCAAAACTTAAATAATAAGTGGGGTACATAGCATGGTGACATGGAACGTAAGAGGTGCTGGGGATAGGTGCAAGCGTCAAGTTATTTTAAAACATTTGCATTATTTACATGTAAGATTCGCCTGCCTGCAGGAAACACATCTTAAGAGAGAAGATATCTCTCTTTCATGTAAAACTTGGATTGGACAAGCTTACAGATTGGGAAACTCTACAAAGAGTGGGGGGTTGCTATATTAATCGCCAAAACAGTGCCATTTAATTTGATAAGGGAGATTTGGGATGTCAATGGTCACTATTTGTTAATGCATGGAGAATTACAATCCCAACAAATTTTATTAGGGTCCCTATATGGCCCCAATGTTGACTCTCCCCATTTCATTACTCATCTCCTGAATTTAGTGGCTTCACAAGATCCCAAGGCTATACTCCTGGGAGAGGACTGGAACTTGATGCTACAATTACAATTGGATAGTTTGGACAATAAAAGGGTCATCCCCTCCCCAGCCCAAAGAGCCCTGTCAGACTTGATGAGTGGAGCAGGTTTAGTGGCTGTATGGAGGGTACTGAACCAAAATGAGAGATCTTATACTTTTTACTCATCTCCACACTGTACCTGCTCCAGAACTGATTATTTTCTGATAAGCTCTTTCTTTCTGCCCTGGGTCATGACTAGTGATAGAAGTGCGAGAGTTATTTCTGATCACTCTTCAGTCACTCTCACATTCCTTCAGGGCCCCATAATTAAAAGAGATACCCTATGGAGATTAAATAACCAATTAATCCAAAACCAGGCTACCCTACTTCATATTAAGGACTTCATTACTCAATTTTTAAAAACAAATGAGAATTCCGTCACAAAAATTGATGTGGTATGGGCTACCCTGAATTGAGCCTTACGTGGA
This sequence comes from Neoceratodus forsteri, assembly GCA_016271365.2. Classification (NCBI taxonomy): domain Eukaryota; kingdom Metazoa; phylum Chordata; order Ceratodontiformes; family Ceratodontidae; genus Neoceratodus; species Neoceratodus forsteri. The sequence goes on from CM057454.1 coordinate 1,318,858,085, forward strand.
GAATTTATACATCTTGCATCTACCAGATGCAAACAATTCAGAAATAAGGTGGAAAGCTTAGTATCTTCCATTAAAGAACTAGAGAGAAGCATAGCTAGTAATTCTCCAGAAGCGGACTGGGTTAAATTGCATGACATGCATACCCAATTCCTTAATCTAATGTCCCAGAAGGCAGAATTGGCACTAAAAAGAACAAAGCTCAAATATCTTGAATCAGGTCAACGACCAGGGAAGTTGCTCGCTATTAGAATTAAACAAGCTGAAGCAACCCGATATGTGTCGGGAGTCAGATTAGAAGGGAATAACTCAATCACCACAGACCCCATAAAAATTGTAGCCGCATTTAAAAACTATTTCCAAGAATTATATACTGCCCTCATCAATAGTATATTAGCACAGACAGAAATAACCAATTACCTTGACCTCTTAGATCTACCCTACATACCTCAGGAGTTAATAATAACTCTAGCCAAGCCATACAACAGCTCCCTCAAGATAAATCCCCCGGACCAGATGGCTTAACTAACAACTTACATAACTCCTGTTTACTAGAACTTACCCCCTTACTAACTGAGGTATACAACCATTGGTTCAAAAGTGTTTTTTTTCTTTAAACTAGATTTCTTGAAGCAATTACTACTCTCATCCCCAAACCTGATAAAGATACCCTCTGCCCAGAAAACTACCGCACCGTATCACTGTTGAACACTGATATGAAAATACTAGCAAAGATTTTAGCAAGTAGATTTTGGACCTTTTATGGATAATTCAATTAGCCCAGAACAAGTAGGGTTTATGGCAGGTAGGTCTTCTAGTGACCACATGCGTAGATTATTACACCTACGTTCCTTAAAAGCTCAAACCCCCCCACAATCTTGATCTCATTAGACGCATAGAAGGCATTTGATAGAGTTTCCTGGGACTTTTTAATTGCTGTATTGACCAAAATGGGATTTCCTAAACACTTTATCAAATGGATAAGACTCCTTTATTGTAAACCAACTGCCCGTGTCTGGTGTAATGGCATACTGTCAGATCCAATTATATTACAATGGGGCGCTAGGCAAGGATGCCCCTTATCCCCGTTACTCTTCAATTTATACCTTGAACCTTTTCTTAGGAAATTAATGTCTTCACCAGACCTTCTGGGAATAAAAGTGGGAGAGAAGTGACACCTTATATCCACTTATGCGGATGACTTATTACTACATCTGGTTAACCCTGTTTGTGGGGTGCCAGCGTTACTGAAGGAAATAAATCTTTTTTCAAAGGTTTCTTATTATAAACTTAATTTAACCAAAACTAAGGTATTTCCACTGAATGGGGAAACTTTACCATCAGCTGTCCGGGAATATAAATTAGTATGGGAACCAAAATCATTAACATATTTAGGAATTAAAGTTTACAAGGAAATCTCCACCATATTGAAAGAACATCTCACCGTTTTACTTACAACTCTTAAATCAGATCTAAATAGATGGGGAACATTACCAATCTCATTATGGGGAAGAATTGCCACAATAAAAATAAATGTTCTACCCCGCATTCTGTATCCCATGGGTATGCTGAGGATCTTTCTTCCTAAGAAGTGGTTTGCACAATTACAAACATTAATTAATAAGTACCCTTGAAAAGGAAAGAGTGTTCGACGATCATATTTCAAGCTCACTGCCCCCAAATTGCAGGGAGGCCTTGCACTTCCCTCATTTTTTATGTACTACAGTGCAATACACATTGGTAAAGTAACTCACTGGATATCAGCATCAGACCAGGAAAATCAGACAATTCTCAAACCATTATGGTTAGACATAGAAATAGATATGACGAGAAAAACATCCTGCACCTTACCTGCCTTGCTCCATTCATTGTCTCAATGTATACCCAGTATACTACAAGATACACCTATTGGATAGTCTATCAAAGCTCTGCATTAGTTGCAAAAGCACCTAAATGTAGATTGGCACTAATCTTTGGAGCAACCTCTGGTTGGAAACTTGCATTTTTATATTAGTAAACTGCCCATTTTGCCTTCTTTTTTTGGACCCCTTTAACACATCTCAAACTGCAGGATGTTGTCTCAGGGAATAAAGTCCTTAGTTTTCCGCAACTCTGTCATTCCTTGAACATTTTGGATAGAAACCCTTTTAAGTACTGGCAACTGAAGCAAGCCATTGCTTCTTTTGTCAGTAAGACATCACACATTGTCTTAGAAACCAAGGAGGTGTACACCCTTCTATTAGTGGCAAAACAACCACATTACATATCTAAAGTCTATAAAGAGCTCCAAAATCTAGATTCCAGTCTACCAAAAGGCAGTATAGCGCAGTGGTCTAAGGCTCTGAGCTGCAAATCTGGTGACATCCAGCAGACCAGACCTGGGTTTGAATCCCACAGCTTCCACTTGCATACTGTGTGGCCCTGAGCAAGTCACTTAACCTCCTTGTGCTCCCAGCTCGCTCTTGTAAAAAAGCTTCCAGCTTAGTGTGCTATACCTGGTTAAACAACTAAAATAAAAAAGGCATCTATTATTATTATTGGGTTAACAAACTCTCTTTACAAGCAGATGGCAGCTTGTGGCATACCATATGGTGTAACCAATACAGATACATTAAACAGGACAGGCTTTGCCTAATGCAGTTTAACATCATGCATAACCTGTACCTTACACCGGAAAGGTTATTCAAAATTGGGAAACTTTCATCTTCAAAATGTCAACGTTGCAATGGTTCCCCTGGAGATCTTTATCACATGATCTGGACTTGCCCAAAGGTTGTTAACTTTTGGCATAATGTTAAAGAATCCTTAGACCCATTGCTAGGACTAGAATCACTATTTACCCTGGAGGTTTGCCTTCTTAACAGATTCCCTCTGGGAACCATTAAGGCTCAGAAAAATTATATGGCTCTCATCTCCACAGTGGTCAAACTTGTTATGAGGCACTGGAAAGCCGAATTACTCTCATCTACACTGGAATGGCATAAAGAAGTGCTATTGGCTTTACAGTTGGAAAAACACATAGCTATGATGGCCGATAAGAACCAGGGGTATCATCATAAGTGGGGCCACTTGAAGCTCTACTTACTGTTTGGAAGTCTTATATTATTAGATGTCTGATAAAGACTCAATATGATTTTATATACTCCCATGTTGTGAATATGGCATGGGGACAGGGGATGTTCTATGATTTAGAAAGACAGAGATAAGAAAAGTTACTGAATGTTTATTTTATAAATCCAAGTAGAGGATTTTCCTTTACAGAACTGTACTTTTTTCTTCCTGTATCTCCTCTTCAATTGAATACAGACTATGTAAACAAGTATTGTGTTAAAAAATTAAATAAACCATATTAAATAAAAAAAATGGTCTTTCCGAGTATGAGGACAGTCAAAGAATATATCAAACCATTTGATTTATTAACCTACATTTCAGATACCATTAAATACCCTTATGGTTATTTAAATCATGAGATCAAAAATAGAATAAGAGATGCCTTCATACAACAGGATTTAGAGAAATGCAAACGATACAAGGTTTGCAGTTGACTAAAATCTAATAAAATGAGTCACAAAATGGAAAATTATTTATCCATATTGACTAATCCCAGTCAAAGGCTGATTTTCATCCGATTTAGGTTTTAATGTTTTACAAGTCAGGGTTTTAGAAAAAGATGTGCTAAAAATAAGAATGAAACAGACAATTTATGTAAATGTGGCTATGGACAAGACAGCTCGAAACACTTTCTTATATTATGTCCCCTGCATAACGGATACAGGGAGAAATTATTGGGAAATATCATAAGGGAGATGTAATATGACCTAACACATTTAACTTCTTATTCTTTAAAAACAAATGTAACAGAAATGTTAAAATCTGTTGCTTCCTTTATGAAAATAATTGATAGTAAGAAACTACATGTGCGTCAAACTTGACTTATTTATGGGAAGCTAAAAATAGAAAGAAGACTAAATTGTTTAGGGTCCTGATGTATTTAAGATCAACTAAAACGATGATATCATGCAACGGTTCCGAGTAAACTGTATAAAGAAACGGAACTAAGAAAGACAACATATTTACGGATAATCTGTTTTATGTAAAGTGTATATATTATCTGTAATGTAAAACTTTCATTTTTTGTAAATTGTAATGACTTAAGTCAATCAATAAAATAAAAAAAAAACACTATAAGCCGAGGGAACTCACTCTCTGAGTTAACCACAAAATTATTACAGAACCACTTGAAGCTTAAGCACCCTCAGCTGTATTAAAGCACATTTGGATCTGGATCTAGACTGTTGGTTTCACCAAGACCAACCCCCTCAAGTGGACAGGCATGTACTCTTGGCAGTGATTGTAGTACAGACAGATCTGATTTAGAGCAACCTAGTGGTCGTGGCACTTCTTTCCCCTCACCAACACAGAGTGCCTCTACTGTGATCACTTTTGACTACAAGGCAGAGACAGTTATCAACACTTTATACACCACCAGTGAACATAGAAACATAGACTTTGATGCCAGATAAGGACCGCTTGGCACATCTTGTCTGCCCATTTCCCTACCTACAGGATAGGCCGCAGATCCTAGTTAACCAACAGCCTATTTCTTCCTACCCCCCCACAAGAATTGCCTTATGTCTGTCCCATGTATTCTTGAATTCTCCCACAGTTTTAGTCCCCACAACCTCCTCAGGAAGGCTGTTCCATGCATCCACTACCCTCTCTGTGAAATAATACTTCCTCACATTGCCCCTGAACCGCCCTCCTTCTATCTTTAAATTGTGTCCCCTTGTTCTTGCAAGTCTCTTTTTCTGAAAGATGCTACCCTCTTGGACTTTGTTGATTCCACTGAGGTACTTAAAAGTTTCTATCATGTCCCTCCTCTCCCTTCTTTCCTCAAGGGTATACATATTAAGCTCCTTTAGTCTCTCCTCATACGGCTTCTCTTGCAGACTCTGCACCATTTTAGTTGCCCTCCTCTGGACTGCCTCTATCCTGTCTATGTCCTTGTGGAGATGGTGTCTCCAGAACTGGACACAGTACTCCAGATGGGGTCTCACCAACTGTCTGTACAGAGGGATAACAACTTCCTGTTTTCTGCTGATGATGCCTCTCCCTATACATCCCAGTATACCCCCAGCCCTCCCTACTGCCTTCTCACATTGCTTGCTAACCTTAAGGTCATCTGATATGATTACCCCCAGGTTCCTTTCCTTTTTTGTTGTTACTACCTCCCCACCCATTGTGTATTCTTCCCCTGGGTTCTTGTTTCCCAGGTGCATTATTTTGCACTTCTTTGCATTGAATCCTAGCTGCCATACTTCTGACCATTCCTCCAACCTTGCCAAGTCCCTTTTCATCCTTTCCACGCCTCCTTGTGTATCAACCCTGTTGCAGATCTTTGTGTCATCTGCAAAAAGGCATACTTTTCCTTCCAGTCCATCTGCAATGTCACTGATGAAGACATTAAAAGGACTGTACCAATACTGAACCCTCACGGTACCCCACTAGTAACCCCCTTTCTTCAGAGTGGACTCCATTTACAATTACCTTCTGTGTCCTGTTGTCCAGCCAATGTTTTACCCAGGCTACCACCCTGGGTCCCACTCCCAGGCTGGTTAATTTGACTATTAATCTTTTGTGTGGGACTGTGTCAAATGCCTTGCTAAAGTCTAGGTAGGCCATGTCCACAGCCCCTCCCTGGTCTACTACTTTGGTCACCCAGTCAAAGAAATCTATTAGATTCGTCTGACATGACCTTCCCGCTGTGAACCCATGCTGCCTTGGGTCCTGTGCTCCACTGGCCTCTAGGTACTCAACTATTCTTTCCTTCAGAAGTGACTCCATCACTTTCCCTACCACAGAGGTCAAACTGACAGGTCTGTAGTTTCCTGCCTCTGTCTTGGTCCCACTTTTGTGAAGGGAATCACATCCGCCTTCCCTCCAGTCTCGGGTACCACCATCCTCCCATGATTTATTAAAAGAGTAGCCAGTGGTTTCATTAGTTCCTCCTTAATTCTTTTTAGAATTCTGGGTGAATTCCATCAGGACCCATTGCTTTGTCCACCTTCAGTTTTAGGAGTTCTTGCAGAACCCTTTCTTCTGTGAAAGGACTGGGATCGACCCCCTATCAAGAGTGCTTCTGTTAACTGGATTAGGCACTTCCCTCCTCTTTTGTGAATACTGAGCAGAAATATTCGTTCAGTATTCCTGCTTTTTCACTGTCCCCCTCTGCCCACCCACTGTTCATTCTATTCAGCCTCACTATCCCTCCCTTTGTCTTTCTATGCTCGCTGATGTACCTATAAAAGGTTTTATCCCCCTTCTTAACTGAGTTGGCTATCTTTTCCTCAGTTTGGGCCTTTGCTATTCTGACTTCCCTCCCTGCTTCCTTCTGCCTTAACTGGTACAGATCTCTGTCCTGCTCCTTCTGTGTTTCCTTATACTTCCAGAATGCTATCTTTTCTTCCTGACTTTCACAGCCACCTCTTTTGAGAACCATAGTGGCTTTTCTTTCATTTTGATTTGTTTATTTGCTTCACACAAAGGCTTGTTGCCTCTGTGATGGCAGTTTGATAATTCCCATTGTTGCTCCACACCTCCTTCTAGCCTGTTTGCTAGTGCTTTTCTGAGGCACTCTCCATCTTGCCAAAGTCAGCCTCCTAAAGTCCAGTACCTCACTTTGTATGGCTTGACTCTGTAGCTGAGTTTAACATGAACCACGCTGTTTGATGGTCACTTGTCCCCATATGGCAACCCACTTCTAGATCTGAGATCCTCTCACTGCCCCCGTTTGAGAGTATGAGGTCTAAGATTGCTCCCTCACGAGTGGGTTCCGAAACTAGCTGTCTAATGCCTGCCACCTGTAGGGCATCAAGAATGGCCCTGCTCTTGGATGTGGCTGCAGCAAATGTGCTCCAGTTAACATCTGGCATATTCAGGTCTCCCATCAACAGTATCTCCCCTTTCTCTGCCATTCTAAGAATGCCTTCTATCATATCCTTGTCCATTCCTTCCCCTGACATGGGGGTCTGTACACAACCCCGGTGCGGATTGTGGTGCCCTTTCCAGTCTCCAAGGTGACCCACAGTGCCTCCTCTCCTCCCTGTTTACTCTTTTGTTCAGTTGCTTTTATCCCTTCCTTTACATAGAGAGTTACTCCTCCCCTTCTCCCCTGCCTGTCTCTCCTATAGGTTATATGCCCTGGTATGTTAACATCCCAGTCATGGTTCTCTGTGTACCATGTTTCTGTGACTGCTACGATATCCAGGCATCCCTCTTCCATTGAGGCCATCAGCTCAGGGAGCTTGTTGCCCAGACTACGGGCATTGGTACTCATTACCCTCCATTTCCTGATGGCCTTACTCCCTTTTGCCCCATCCCTGTCCTTCTTGCCTTTGTCACTTTCTCCATTTACCCCTGCCCTTCTCCCTATTGACACCTCTATGTTGGTGTTTGCCACACTTACTACCGTGATTATTTGGGGGCTAGGATTTTCCTGCTCCTTTCCAGTGCCTCCCCCCTTGGCTAGTTTAAAAGCTTGCCAATGAAGCATTTAAACCTATCACCTAGGATCCTGGTTCCCCTCCCGGACAGATGCAGCCCATCATGCCAGTATAGGCTTGCATCACTCCAGGTGGACCCCCAGTCTCCAATGAAGCCAAATCCCTGAGCTCCACACCAGTTTTTCAACCACTGATTGAATCCCATGGTGCGGAACACCCTAGCCTCTCCTATGCCATAGATGGGTACCACCTCCGAGAAGGTTACCGTGCATGCTACTTGACTAAGGCCCCTCCCCAATTCCACAAACTCTTCCTGCACTTCTCTAATCCCTTTCTTAGCCAGGTCATTTGTCCCTAGGTGGACAATGACATCCAGCTCCCTTCCCTGTGCAGCTGCTCTGGCAATCCTGAGGATTCGCTCCCTGTCCCTCCAAGCCGTGGTGCCAGGCAGGTATCTGCCTCCCTCTCCCCTTCCTCCCCCAGTTCTACCTTCCTAACAATGGAGTCCCCCACCAGGAGTTGTTTCCTTCCCCTGCAGGGTCCCCTGCCACCCTCCTGTGGGTCTCCTTTGTAGAGGTTCCCAGCATCCTCCTTGGTCTCCACTGTGGGTGCCTCCATAGAGGAACCACACTTTGCCAGAATGGCATAGGAATTGTGGAGAGGTACAACTGGAGGGATGCGCCTCTGTTCCACCACCCTCACCCTCTCTGAGCCCACTGTGGTCCAACCGCTCCTCTTTCTTGGCAACCTCTGAGGCAACGGCAGTGGCACTGGTGGTCCCTGGATGGAAGAGGAGGTCCCACAAATCCTGGCCAACTCAGCCTGGAGATGAGCAACCTCCTCCCTCAGCCCAGAGAGGTGCCTGCAGATGAGACAACACCGCATCCTCCAGAACATCTCCCGGAAGACTGCTGCTCCACAGCCACTGCACTGCAGCACTCCAATCATGTCTTATTTCTGGCCCCTTAACTGTTTGCAATCCTTACTCTTTCCTCTGTTTTTTCTTCTGTCTCTCCTTACTTTCTGCCTGTATGCCCTTAAAGCTCCTGATTGTCCTGTTCTGAGACAAGAATATCCTATATTTCTCAGTAGACCACTTACTTGCTCAGAGGCAGACCTCCAGCAGCTAGAGGGGGCCGGAGAGCTACTCTTACCCTTCTAGGATGGTGGGTCCTTGGTGGTTCTGTGATCACTCACTTCCTGTCCCTAAACAGGAAGTTCCTGTTGTCAGTCAAATCCTGTGCCTATAAAAATAGAACTAGCTTTGGGTGGCAGGGTGGAGGGGAGGGAAGGAGGGCAATATAGTCCCAGCAGAGAAGTTCAGTCACAAAGCAATGCTTTCTCCTGGTGTCTTCTGCCAAGCTATTAGCAGAATCTTTCTAAGGCAGTCTTTAAATGTAGCTTCCTTCTAGCTAAGCCACTCCCCCTACTTACCAAATCTTTCTACAAGTAATTTAAACCTCACAGCAGTTAAGTCCTTTCAGTCACCTGAGATTTACACCTAGATAACTCTTCAGATACCCATTCAGGTCAGTTAACCCAAACACACACTTTTTTTTTTTTGTATGTTAGTTTTTTTACCCTAAATTAAAGGTCCAAGTACAAAAGTTCTTCTACTTTAGTCCCAGCAGAGAAGTTCAGTCACACAGCAGTCCTTTCTCCTGGTGTCTTCTGCCAAGCTATTTGCAGATGACACAAAGATCTGTAACAGAATTTTTGCTTCTATTTTTTTGTCCCCTAGGGCCACTGGTCTGCTTACCTGCCATGTCCTGGCATCCCCTTGAGTCCTGCCCGGCCGCCGTCCTTGGACTGCCCGGCCACTAATTGGGCCATAGCTACCCCTTGGCTTGCCCCCCATGGCGGGGTGGGGAGCTACCTCCGGGCCTCAACCCACCCATTCTGGATCCAGTGTTGCCGTGCACCCAGGTACCGGGAGTCCAGCAGCGGAGATAGCCATCATGCCGCCACAACCAGTGCCCTCCTTTTCCACTTTTCTCCCCAGAGCTGGCAGGTGTGCACTGACGCCAATGGCCATGAGCGTGCGCGCGTCCGCCCACGTTCTGGCCAGGCATCTGCCGCTGGCTGAGCTTGTGCTCCCAGCAGCGGAAGTTCCCTCGGTCTCCACTGGGGGTCACTCCTGTGCCGGGATGCCCCTGGATCCCCCCCCAAGGAGAGGAGAGCTGTCCTATGGACGCTCAATCCTGCTCCCCCCGCTGACCCCAGCACCCGGGCTGCGTTCCGAACCCGGTCGCTGGACGTGCAGCGTGTGGCGCCCAGCGCTCAACCTCAGTGCCACCGGCCGGCTCTGTAACAGAATTGATACACAAGAGGGGTAAAGATGAGAAGGGACTTGGCAGGGTCCCCATCCCTGTTCTTATTGCTCTTATCTATTTTACCATGTCCCCCTGTCCCTGCTTTCATCAAGGGTATACATATTAAGCTCTCTCAGTCTCTCCTCATATGGTTTCTGATGTAGACCCTGCACCATTTAGTTGCCCTCCTCTGGACTGCTTCCATCCTATCTATGTCCTTGCGTAGATGAGGTCTCCAAAACTGCACACAGTACTCCAGATGGGGTCTCACCAACTGTCTGTAGAGAGGGATAACCACTTCCCTTTTTCTACTTGTGATGCCCCTTCCTATGCATCCCAGTATCCCCCTGGCTCTCCTTACTGACTTTTCACATTGCTTACCCACCTTTAGGTCATCTGATATGACTACCTCCAGGTTCCTTTCCATTTTTGTTGTTGTTAGTACCTCCCCTGCTATTGTGTACTCTTCTCCTGGGTTTTTGTTTCCCAGGTGCATTACTTTGCACTTCTTTGCATTGAATCTAAGTTGCCATATGTCTGACCATTCCTCCAACCTTGCCAAGTCCCTTCTCATCTTTTCTACCCCCTCTTGTGTATTAATTCTGTTACAGATCTTTGTGTCATCTGCAAAGAGGCATACCTTTCCCTCCAGACCCTCTGCAATGTCACTTATAAAGATGTTTAGAGGACTGGACCCAGTACTGAGCCCTGGGGTACTCCACTAGTAACCCCCCTTTCTTTGGAATGTGTTCCATTCACTATTACCTTCTGTGTCCTGTTGTGCAGCCAGTTCACTACCCAGGCTACCACCCTGGGACCCACTCCCAGGCTGGCTAACTTGATTATTAATCTTTTGTGTGGGACTGTGTCAAATGCCTTGCTAAAGTCTAGGTAGGCCATATCCACAGCCCCTCCCTGGTCTATTACTTTGGTCACCCAGTCAAAGAAATCAATTAGATTAGTCTGACATGACCTTCCTGCTGTAAATCCATGCTGCTTTGGGTCCTGTGCCCCGCTGGCCTCTAGGTACTCAACAATTCTTTCTTTCAGAAGTGATTACATCATTTTCCCTATCACTGAGGTCAAACTTACAGGTCTGTAGTTTCCTGCTTCTGCCTTGCTCCCACTTTTGTAAAGGGGAATCACATCTGCCCCCCTTCAGTCCTCAGGTACCACCCTGTCCTGCCATGATTTGTTAAAAAGTGTGGTCAGTGGCGTCACTAGGTCCCCCCTTGGTTCTTTTAGGATTCTGGGGTGAATCCCATCAGGCCCCATTGCTTTGTCCACCTTGAGTTTTAGGAGTTCTTTCAGTATTCTTTCTTCTGTGAATGGACTGGTGTCAACCCCCCTACCCAGAGTGCTTCTATTGTCTGGTTTAGGTAACTTCTCCTCATCTTCTTTGTGAATACTGAGCAAAGTATTCATTCAGTATCTCTGCCTTTTCACTGTCTCCCTCTGCCCACCTCCTCTCTCCTTTATTAATCTTCACTATCCTCCTTAACCTTTCTATGCTCCTAATTTACCTACAAAGGTTTTATCCCCTTTTGACTGAGTTGGCTATTTTTCCTCGGTTTGTGCCTTTGCTATTCTGACTGCTTTTCCTACTTCTTTCTGCTTTAATTGATACAGTTCCTGTCGTCTCCTTCTGTGATTCCTTATACTTTTGAATGCAGCCTTTTCTCCTTAACCTTCCTGCCACCTCTTTGAGAACCATAGTGTTTTTTACTCCGCTTTGTTTTCTTTATTTGTTTTACTCAAAGAGTTGTTGCCTCTATGATGGCAGTTTTGATTATTCTCCATTGTTCTTCCACCCTCCTATTTGGCCATTTGCTAGTGCATTCTTCAGGTGTTCACCCATTTTGCCAAAGTCAGCCCTTCTAAGTCCAGTATCCTTGTTTTGTATGGCTTATCTCCATGGTTGTGCTCATTGTGAAGCACACTGTGCAGTGGTCGCTTGTTCCCAGATGTCTACCGACTTCTAAATTTGTGATCCTCTCTCCATTTGAGAGTACCAGGTCTAGTATTGCTCCCTCCCGAGTGGGTTCCAGCACTATCTGTCTAAGGTCTGCCCCCTGCAGGGCACCAAGAATGACCCTGCTCTTGGATGTGGCTGCAGTACATGTCCTCCAGTTAACATCTGGCATATTCAGGTCCCCCATCAACAGTATCTCCCCTTTTTCAGCCATTTTGAGAATGTCCTCTATCATTTTCTTGTCCATTTCCTCCCCTTGAGACTGGGGTCTGTATACAACCCCTGTGCGGATTGTGATGCCATTCCCCATCTCCAAGGTGACCCAGAGTGCCTCTTGTCCTCCCCCTTTACTTTTTAGTTCTGTAGCTTTGATCCCTTCCCTTATGTATAGAGCTACTCCACCTCCTCTTTTACCTTCCTGTCCCTTCTGTAGATTGTGTACCCTGGTATGTTGACATCCCAGTCATGGTTCTCAGTGTACCATGTTTCTGTGACTGCCACAATATCCAATTGTTCATCTTCCATCAAAGCTACTAGCTCAGAAGCTTGCTTCCCAGACTACAGGCATTGGTAGTCATTGCCCTCCATTTAATGTTGGCTTTATACTTTTTCCCCATCCCTGTTCTTATTGCTCTGTTCTATTTTACCATTTACCCCCATCCTGCCCTGTGTTGAGCTCTGTACCTCAGTGTTTACCCTACTACCTGCCATGTTTTGTGGGGAGGCTTGACTTTCCTGCCTTTATCAGTACCTCCCCTTATCTAGTTTAAAAGCTTGCCAAGGAAGCATTTAAACCTGTCACCTAGGAGCTTGGTCCCTTTGTGGACAAATGCAGACCGTCATACCAGTATAGACCTTTATCTCTCAGGTGGACCTCCAGTCCCCAATGAAGCCAAAGCCCTGTGCTCTGCCAGTTTTGCAACCATTCATTAAACTGCATGGTGTGCAGTACCCTAGCCTCACTCCTGACATGGACTGGCAGCACCTCTGAGAAGGTTACTGTGCTTGCTACCTGTCTGAGGCCCCTCCCCAACTCCACAAATTCATTCTGCACTGCACTGATCCCATGCTTAGCTTGGTCATTTGTCCCAAGGTGGACAATGATATCTAGTTTTCTCTTCTTTGATGCTGCTTCTGCAATTGTGAGGATTCGCTTCTTGTCCCTCCAAGCCTTGGCACCAGGCAGGCAGCTTACTTCCTTCTCTCCCTTCCCCAGTTCTACCCCCCTAACAATTGAGTCCCCTATCAGTAGCTGCTTCCTTCCCCTGTGGTGTCCCTTGCCACCCTTTTGTGATTCTCCCTTGTGGATGTCCTCAGCATTCTTCTGGGTCTCCACTGAGGGTGCCATCATAGAGGAACCTTGCTCTGCCAGAATGGCATATGATTTGTGTAGAGGTACAACTGGGGGGCTTCGCTTCTGGTCCACCACCTTCACCCTCCCAGAACCCACTGTGGTCCAACTGCTTTTCATACTCCGAAACCTCTGACTCAGTGGTTGTGGCAATGGTGCTCTTTGGGAGAGGGAGGCCTCCTTAGTCCTTGCTAGTTCAGCCTGGAGGTGGGCAACCTCCTCTCTCAGAGCTGACAGTTGCCTACAAATAAGACAGCAATGCAGTTTTCAGAATGTCTCCCGGAAAACGGCTGCCCCACAGCCAGTGCATTGCACCACTCCCCACATGTCCCACTCCCTTACTATATACAATATGTAATTATATATATATTATTACTTGTTTTGTGTACCTACTCTTTATGTACGTTGCAGGGTTATTAGGAATATGACAGTTCTGCCCCAAGACCTGTTGAGGAAGTGATGTCAGAACTGTGTCTATAAAGAAATGCCATGCCTGGGGGTGGGGGTGGGGGGTGGGAAGGGGGGTAGTGCACAGCCACTGGTGACTGTTAGAAACAATCAAATACACAACTGCTCCACCACCCTGGTAAGTACTGTCCTTTATAGTAATACAACAAACATCACAATTTACTAGACCACGGCTCCAACACAAACCACTCTACTGAGTCCAGGGATAAAAAATGAACTCACTCCTCAGCCAGCAGGACACTTAAAATGTTACAAAAATATCCTTCCAAATCCTTGGTCTCAACCCCAGCACTCAAGCACATTCAGTTGTATCTCACTCCCTCTGGTTATAAAATTACTACACTTTTAATGGAATCCTGCAATTCTCTGCTTAATGCCAATAAGGAAATATAAAAATAAAACTTTTTGTAGAAAGCGTAGCTCCCTTTCTTACCAAGTGCTCTGCAGTATTATGCCTTAATCAGGTTTCTAGGTCCTAAATGGAGTTGGTTTGTTCTTTGCAGTTACTTTCTCAGCTTCCAACAGACAATTTAAAGTCAGTGTGACTGGTTTCTAACTGTGAAGGATGCCTAGGACAAGCTGTGATGAAACCCCCACCCAGAGACCCAAAGCAGTTTTAAAGCTCGCCACTGTCTGGCAGTCATCCACCGTCTAGATATCTCCCGTGGCAGTTCCAATAATGGATGCTGTGCTGTGAAAGTATCATGTCTCACATCCAACAGCTCTGCAAATCACACAGCTGATTGCTATGGTGATGGTTCTGGATCTCCAGCCTACCTCAGTTGTGGAAGATACTGGCTTTCGATGGCTTCTCCACTATTTGCATCCTCAGCATCGGATACTATGTCGTACTACATTTTCATAAGTTTATTGCCATGACTGTATGATGGTGTGTGATCTGCTATTGCTGCTGTGCTTGCAGAAGCTGTTGGTTTTATTTTTCAATGCACGTCAGATATCTGGACTAGCGATAACTCCCTGCATGCCTATCTCTCCATAACCGCACACTGGTGTGTGCAGCAGCCTGCTGCTGCTGATTCCTATGCATCACCTTGTGGCTCACCCTTAGCCCCCCCCACCCAACACACAATCTGGTAGTCACATTAGGTCAGCTTGCCGAACATCGAACTGATGGAGGAAGACCACAGAGCACATAATATTCTCACAATCCTGCAAGACATGTTGCAGTCTTGGACAGGTGTTAACACCAATTTAAAAGTTGTGCCTTTGTTACTGACAATGGAACAAGCATGGTGAAAGCCATCAATGATGGACATTTTGTGAGTATTCGTTGCTTTGCACACACACTGAATTAGGTGGTGACTTATGCACTGCATAACAGTAGTAGGACTAACAACATATTATCTACAGCCCATTACATCTATAGCCATTTCCATCATTCTGTACAAGCCACTAATAAAATAAAAAATTATGAGATTTTTCAGACATGCCTTGGTCTGCCCTATCACCATGTAATACAAGATGTTAGCACTCAGTGGAATTCTTCATACCTGAAGCTTTCAAGACTGTTGGAGCAAAAGCGGGCACTACAAAAAATGTCTATGGAGGCAGACATTGGAGGGGTCCTAGGACATCATGACTGGTTAGTTCTTGAGGGCATGGAGAAGGTTCTTGCACCATTTGGGAGGAGTACAGTACATGTAATCTAAGAGCTACCACAGCCTTACTTAGTCATGTTATTCTGGCTGTTCATATTCTTAACAGATCATTGCAACCATTTTTGGCTGACAATACAAAGAGTACACAACTGGTCACTGAGCTTGTCATTCACCTTGAAGCTGAACTTGGTGCAAGGTTAGCCATAGCCATGGATAACAGCCACCACGTAATTGCTACCATGTTGGACCCTAGGTTCAAATGCAAGATCCTTCATATAACTATGGACAGCAACTGGGTGTCTCATTTTTTTTAACTTGTATATTTTGATCATTCTTAATAAAAACCAAACAGTTTTTACATTGGTGCAATACAAAATACTGGACAATTCATATTGCTGCTAAGTGCATCTACTTATAGATGTTTCAGAGCTACCTTATCAAATTCTTCTATTATCCATATATTCTTCACAAGCATCTATCATACAATAATGACTAATCGATTTGTTTTCTTTTAGATAGTCCTTGATGTCTGAAATTCCATTGCATATTGGCAGCAACATATGCATGCAACACCATGCACCCCTCTGGGTAAATGCACTTCCCCCTGACATTTCTGGCTCCTCAATGATTGGCTCTTTTAAACATAGACTGCGCCAGCACCTCTTTGATATGAGTAGCTGCATGTTCCCCCACTAAGGCTCAGCATGCAGTAACAATTTGCTTCTAGCACTTATCTTTGCCTCTGTCATGACAGGATAGTCAAACCACAGCACTTCTCCCACCTCCCTACCCCGTCGGCTCTGCTCCTTGCCTCTGAACCTCTCCCTCCCCTCCTCCCTCCCTGTACTACAGTATGTGCTCTGCTCACCTAGCTCTCCCACTCCCATTGTATCTTTCCTTATACCTGTCTGCTTATCTTCTTGACATGGGCATACATTGTACAATGCCTCAGCATTGCTAGTGCTTTATGTTTGTTTTCTGTAACCCCCATGAATATTTTTCTCACTATTTGTATATCTGTGCACAGTATTGTACCTTGTTGTCTAATATATCTGATGTGGAACCTTTCATTGAGCATCCAATCACAGGTATTATCCAAGAACTCAATAAATAAATTTAAGAACCTACTTTCTCTAACTTCAAGCAACACTTTTCATCTCATACCCTGTATAGCAATAATAAAAGAAAAATTTACATAAAAATAATATTCCAGCTGCTGTGTATTGATTTCTTCTACAATGGGAGAAAATGTTCCATCTTGTACCAGTTTTGGAATGACGCCACCCATCTATGTTAGGTATTGCTTTAAGACAGGAATACTCTCTGTTTCTTCAATGTATAAGAAAAGGAGTAACCACCTAGCAGTATACTTCTCTAACTGCAAGTTGAGCATTGCAGTAGTGGCTTCCATAGCTTTACGTTTATGAATTATTTGCCACCGTTGCTTAATTTCTGGAGGATTTATATTCATCCATTTCTGAGTCACTGCTTTATTAGCTGCTATTATTAAACTATAAAAAAGTATTTTTGATCTGAGTTCCTCAAATCAGAAGATGGTAACCCTAATAATAAAAGTTCAACAGTACGTGAAAGTTGTAAAGACAACATCTTCCCTAAATTACTTGAACTGTGCATTTGTCCAGAATTGCTGCAGAACAGGGCAGTCCCAAAAAATATGATGGTGGTTTCCCGTTCCCACACTTCCTCCAACATTCCTCTGTGGAACATCTGTTACAGTGATTGGAAACAACTGGGGTTATAAAAAATCTTGTGCAGATTTTCCAATGAATATTCTCTCCATGTGATTAACAGGTCTTACGTACCCCCCTTCCAGATTCTTTCCCAAGATCTGGGAAATATTGCATATCCTAATTCTTGTTCCCATTTGTCTTGTATGGACTCCTGTGTACTTCACCTTCCCTTTCTTGTAGAAGACAGTATATTTGTCCAATAAAATGTTTAGTTTCTTAATATAACTCCTGCTTCTAACTAATAATAACCCTGGTGACAGTTCCGCTAATATGTTTTTGATTAAAATGTAATTAGTCAAGGAATGCTTACACTGTAAATATTTATAGAAATCAGTCCGGGGTAATCCATAATCCTTAGCTAGAGAATCAAATGTATTTATTGTACCCTCTACATTTATTAACTGGGCAACCAAGCTGAGACCCCTCTTTTCCCATTGTAAAAGACAAATATGCTCTACAGGGCCCAGTATGATGATACATATTTCAGAGGGATGTATCTCCAGATCCTGCCTGGGATTTCCCACGTCATTCTGGCTCGTAACCAAACCTTCAAAGTACGTCTAGTCCATGGGGTAGTAATCTGTGTTAACATCTAAAAGGTTACTACCCATGGAAGAACCTTCAGTGGTAAAGAGGGATATGCGGCCACTTTCATCTCAGTCCAACCAGTACAATAATCCCTATTCAGCATTTTAAGAATGGACAAAGTCTACGCCGCTTGATAGTACTTTATAAAGTTCATCAGTGTCCACCCTCCTTTTAATTTAGGTGCAGTTAGAAGCTGCCACCTAATCATTGGTCAATTTCCTGCCCATATGGAGTGTTATATCCTTTGTTTGAGTTGTAGCCAACTTTTTCTTAAAAATTGGATTGGTAGCATGGTAAACAAAAATAAAAAGTGGGGTAGGGTGACTCATTTTAGGCAAAAGCTGAGTAAAGAGTTAAATAGCGCCATGCAGGCAGTGACACAATCAGAAGGGGAAGAAGATGCTTCAGTTCAAGTTCCTTAGGAAGAGAAACAGTCAATTGGTGGTTTGGAATCAGATGGTACTAGTGGAGGTGGGGAAAGACTGCATAGTAGCAGTGCAGAGGAGAGTGACGGGGAATTACTCAACACATCACTGCATCAACAGCAACATAAACGCTCATGGTCTCAGCCTCTCTTTGCAGAAAATTTACTTAATGGCTACTTTGCAGAATCAATTGTGCCATAGGGTGGTGAGGGTGGCTAAGGCAAGGAAGGAGCAGAACCTGGCCAGGGAAATTAGGAGAGGGAACAAGGGGTTCTTTAGATACATTGGGGAAAAGCAGAGGATGAAAGGGCAGATTAGCAGGATTAAAACAGGGGAGGGATGGGCACAAGACCCAGGGGAGCAGGCTGAGGTACTAAATGAGTGCTTTGCCTCAGTTTTCATGAAGGAAAATGGGGGTACTGCATCATACATGGGAGGAGATGGTGAAACTGAGAAGGGGGGATCCTTACCGATCAGTGGGTCTGGGGAGAGGGGGGACATCACTGTCAGGAGGAGGGAAGGCAAAGCAGGGGGATGAGGTAGCAGTGGTGGAAATCATGGCAGAGAGAGTGAGGGAATCCCTTAGGTCCCTTAAGACAGAGAAAGCATTGGGCCGGATAAATTACATCCCAGAGTGCTGAAGGAACTGGCGGATGTCCTGGCAAAACCCCTGGCAGAGCTTTTCAGCATCTCTCTGAGGACACAGTGGGTGCCACAGGACTGGAAGTTGGCGCATATAGTGCCTATCCACAAGGGGGATCAAGGAGTGCCTGAGAACCACAGCCCATCAGCCTGACATTGGTGGTTGGCAAGGTGATGGAGGGCATTGTCAAGGAGAGGCTGGGGGGACCTGGAAAAGGCAGGGTGCCTAGATGATAGACAGCATGGATTCATCCCAGGGAAATCATGTCAGACAAACCTTGTGGAGTTCTATGACTGGGTGACAAGTGCCTTGGACCTGGGTAGACCGGTGGACATCCTCTTTCTTGACTTCAGCAAGGCGTTTGACTCTGTTCCTCACAGGAGCCTGTTGGATAAGTTGGTAGAAATGGGGGTGGGGAACCAGATGATTAAATGGATAGGAAATTGGCTCCAGGACCGGACCCAGAGGGTCATGGTTGGCGGGATAGTCTCATCCCCAAGTAGGGTCATTATTGGGGTCCCTCAAGGATCGGTCCTTGGGCCCCTCCTGTTCAATGCCTATGTCTCTGACATAAGGGCAGGTATCAGGAGTGAGATGAGTCTCTTTGCAGAAGACTCAAATCTGGGGGTGGTGGTGAATGGGGAGATGGGGAGGGTGACCCTACAGGGGGACCTGGAGTCTCTGGAAGGGTGGTCTATAAAGTGGAAGCTGAGGTTCAATGCAGGGAAATGCAAGGTACTGCACCTGGGAGCCAGAAACCCGGACCAAGTGTACACCCTGGGGGGGGATGCTACAAGACTCAATGGCTGAGAGGGCCCAAGGGGTGGTGGTGGATGTCAAGATGAACAACTCGGAGACTTGTAAGAGGGCAGCAGCCAAGGCCAACAGGATGCTGGGATGCATCGCTAGGGGGATCACCTCCAGAAGGAGGGAAGTGATCCTCTGTATAACTGCTTGGTGAGGCCGCACCTCAAGTACTGTGTGCAGTTTTGGAGGCCACACTTAAAGAGGGACATTAAACTACTGGAGAGGGTCCAGAGGAGGGCAACCAAAATGATTTGGGGCTTGGGGGGACAGGACCTATGAGGAGAGGCTTGAAGAGCTAAATATGTACACATTGGAAGAGAGAAGGGACTGGGGGGACATGATAGAGGTCTTCAGGTACATGAATGAGGTAAATAGGGGAGAAGCAGTCAGGGTGCTTCGAAGGAAGGAGGAGGGCAGCTAGAGGACATGGGTGGAAGCTGGAGGGGGGAGATTTAGGGGAGAAAGGAGGAGGTGCTACTTCACTGAGACGGTGGTGGAGCCATGGAATGTGCTGCCTAGGGGGCTGGTGGAGGCAGAGACGGTGGAGGGGGTTCAAGAGGGGGTGGGACAGGTACAGGGGAAGGATTCTGGAAGCAAAGTCCTGTTCAGCAAGAATATCCGGAACTGGGAAGGGAGAAGCCAGAGAGGGAGGGGGGAGCAGCAAGGCCAGCTCCCAGGGTCGGGGGATGACCAAATGAGCAGACACAAAAGACCATTAGGCCTATTCTGCTGGCATTTTAGTATGTTAGTATTTAAAGTTGAACCACTGGGCTACTGGATTTGGAAAATGAACTCCCTCTCCTCATCTGGCCCAACTTGCTTTAAAAGACCCAAGCTGCACTCTTACAAGTGTGCCATCCGAGAGGATGTTTAACACTGCTGGTGATGTTGTTGGGCCATACTGCTCCAAGCTGGACCCTCAACACGTTGAACAGCTAGTGTTCATAAAGCTAAACTCACCAGCAGTTGGCAACAAATATGATCTTCCCACATAAAACTGGTGGTACAGTACTACTGCTGATCTCCCCAGTGTTACAACAGTGTAATGTTACTTTTCTTTTGGTGCACCCTTTCTTTTTTCTATCACGTTAAATGTTTCATTTAAAGGTTACCTCTCCACTCCCTGGCACATGTGCTGCAGGACCACCATGAGGCCCCCTTTAAACTAGAAACAACAATTAAATACTGTATAATGTTTTAGTGCACTTACTATTGTGTACTTTAGGTTACTAATTATCTGTTGGCAGAAGAGGACCACCTGGCCCACACAGTCAGCCCAGATTGTACATCTCTGCCTAATCGGTCTCTTCTGTACACCCTAGAGCAGCTCTGCTGCCTCCCTGCTTGTTTTAAAATACACCCCATGCCTATGCCATGCATGCTTGAAGTCCCACACTGTTTTTACTGCCATCACTTATGCTGGCAGTCTGTGTCCTACATCTACCATGCCTTCCATGAATAAATATTTCTTCACATCTGTCTTGAACTCCCCTTTCAGCTACATCACATGCCTCCATTGCTCCTGGTTCTTGTGTTCTTTCTCATTTAAAAGAGACTCCTCTTATGTGCCCTCTTCACCCCTGAGGGGTACTTGTATGAGTCTCTATCATGCACATCTCACTCTCCTCTCTTTCAGGGTGCACATATAATGCACCTACGTCAGTGCCATTTTAGTTGCCCTAGACATGGCACAAGAATGCACCTCATCTACAGCCTTTGATCAATCAATGATGACTGTCTGTCACCACCCACTTACTAGTGCAGTAGTCTGTTGCCTTTCTGGGCTGCTGAAAGGCTCCTAGGGGGCATTCATGGCAGAATTAACTGTTGTACTTCAAAAGGGAAGGAAGTAGTGAACTTTAACTGTCACAATGTCTTATTTAAAAAGATAACTTATTTGGGACCGAATAACGAACACTGAATATCTGCTGGTCCAAGTACGAATATTCATCTGAATATTCGAATTGAGGTATTCACACTTCCCTAACCATTACCACCTTGGTCTCCCAAGAAGAAGAGGGGGAGCTTTCCTGTGAAGGATCTGAGTTGCCAGCCCAAAAGAGTTCTGAGGAGCCTTTAAATGTGGAAGTCCACCCTGCGTTCCCATCCCCCACCAAGAGGAAGAGAAGTCACCAGTAGGGGAGGTGGGTGCCCCTGCCACTTGTGAGACCTCTGCTGAGACAGAGTATCCATACCTTCCTACACCAGATTAACCCACGTGAAGGGTGGACATCCTTGTCTATGTCACCTGGGGAGAAGCCCTATATGGTGGCTAAAATGGGGGTTAAGTCCAAGTCTACATGGTAGGGTTAGACATGTGGCTGCCCCCGGACACCCTCATGGTAAGTTGCCCTGCATTTGTTAGGTAGATCAAAAGGTGGTCAGGCAGGTATAGCACCACGGGGGGGGGGGGGTTATTTTTCTTCACTTATCCCTGTAGACCTGGGACACTGAGAAGAAGTTCTGGGATAATTGTTTTTTAGAGGAGGCCTACAAACACCTGAAGAAGGGAGACTACAGGCACTTTACCAAGGATCACTTGAAATGCAGGGACAGATGTGCATGGTGATACACATCTGATACCCAGTTATTGTGCAGCAGGGGATGATTCTGAGGCAGGGGCAGTTGCTGGCCAAGTTTCATGTTGTGGCATGCAGTAGAATGCACATGCTTGACACCCCTTGAACACCAGCTCCCATGTGGAGGGTAATCAGAAACAAGTTACAACACGCCAGGCTGGGCATGCTTGAGCTCTGGCTCTGGAAATTGCCTACCTCCTCTCTCACGTTGGAGGTCCCTAAAGTAGATGGACAAACTGCTCCCCCAATTCTAGCCTCTGTCAGCAGGGACCTGCTGGGGGGGACAGTAAGCCAGGGGTTCAAGAGGGAGCAGTTATTAGCACCAGAGATGCAGTGGTACTAGGCTGGGCAGTAGCCACCAATGAGGGCTGCCCTGTGAAGATGGGAACATAAACAATAATTATATATCTAATTAACTATTCATGAGCCTAGAGAGGGAGGGGAAGGGAGGAGAGGGGAGGGTACACAGTGTGAGCCTGAACTGGTAGCTGCAGGCCCTTCACAAGAGCAGGACAGAGTGAATTTTTCTGACTAGAAAAGGTGCAGGGAGGGGGGTTGTGAAGAATTTATTTGACAAATGCTTTTTAGTGTGTGAATACTATTGTTTGGTGGCTTAGAGAGCACAAGTGCAAGAGCAGGGTAGAGTGAATTTTGTTGACTGGGAAAGGTGCAGGGGACTTTTGATAGATTAATTTGACAAATAGAAAGCTAGAAGCATAGACTTTGATGGCAGATAAGGACCTCTGGGCCCACCCATCTTTTCATTTCCCTACCTACTGGATAAGCTGCAGATCCTAGCTAACCAACAGCCTACTTCCTCCTACCCCACACTAGAATTGCCTTATGTCTGTCCGTTTTTGACCCAAGACCTCCTCAAGAAGGTTGTTCCATGTGTCCACCACCATCTCTGTGAAAAAATACTTCCTCACGTTGCCTCTGAGCCATCCCCCCGTCTTCAATTGTGCCCCCTTGTTCTTGCATATCTCTTTTTCTGAAAGATGCTACCCTCTTGGACTTTGTTGATTCACTTGAGCTACTTGAAAGTTTCTGTCATGTCGGCCTCTCCCTCCTTTCCTTGAGGGTATACATATTAAGCTCTTTTAGTCTCTCTTTGTCTGGCTTCTGGTGCAGACCCTGCACCATTTTAGTTGCCCTCCTCTGGACTGCCCCCATCCTGTCTGTGTCCTTGCAGAGACGGGGTCTCCAGAGTAACATGCAGTACTCCAGATGCGGTCTCACCAGCTGTCTGTACAGAGGGATAACAACTTCCTGTTTTCTACTGGTGATGCCTCTCCCTATGAATCCCAGTATCCCCCAGCCCTCTTTATTACCTTCTCACATTGCTTGCCCACCTTTAGGTCATCTGATATGACTACCCCCAGGTCCCTTTCCATTTTGTACCTCCCTCCCCCACTGCGTACACTTCCCTTGGATTTTTGTTTCCCAGGTGCATTACTTTGCACTTCTTTGCATTGAATCTAAGCTGCCATACTTTTGACCATTCCTCCAACCTTGCTAAGTCCCTTCTCATCCTTTCTGCCCCCCTTGCAGAACGTTGTGTCATCTGCAAAGAAGCATAAATAGCAGGACAAGAGGACACCGCATGAGATTAGAGGGAGGCCTATTAAGGAGTAATGTGAGGAAGTTCTTTTTCACAGAAAGCGTGGTGGATACATGGAACGGCCTACCTCAGGAAGTGGTGGATATGAATACAGTGCAGGGCTTCAAACAGGCATGGGATAGGCATAAGGGAGCAATACAGATGAGTATGAATAGATAGGCCATTGACAGAGCAAAGGCCAATGGCACATTTATAAGGTAGAAAAAGAAATGGGCAGACTGGATGGGCCTTGCGGTCCTTATCTGCCATCAGTTTCTATGTTTTCCCTTCCAGTCCCTCCACAATGTCACCTATAAAGACATTAAAAAGGACTGGTCCCTGTACTGAACCCTGCAGTACCCCGCTAGTAATCCTCGTTTCTTCAGAGTGGACTCTATTTACTGTTACATTCTGTGTCCTGTTGTCCAGCCAATTCTTTACCCAGGCTGCCACCCTGTGGCCTACTACTAGGCTGGCTAACTTGTTTATTAATCCTTTGTGTGGGACTGTGTCAAATGCCTTGCTAAAGTCTAGGCATGCCATGTCCACAGCCCCTCCCTGGTCTACTGCTTTGGTCACTCTGTCAAAGAAATCTATTAGATTTGTTTGACATGACCTTCCCACTGTGAAGCCATGCTGCCTTGGGTCCTGTGCCCCATTGGCCTCTAGGTACTCAACAATTCTTTCTTTCAGAAGTGATTCCATCATTTTCCCTACCACTGAGATCAAACTTACAGGTGTATAGTTTCCTGCCTCTGCCTTGCTCCCACTTTTGTGAAGAGGAATTACATCCACCCTCCTCCAGTTCTCAGGTACCACGCTATCCTCCCATGATTTGTTAAAAAGGGTAGTCAGTGGTGTCACTAGTTCTCCCCTTAGTTCTTTTAGAATTCTGGGGCTAATCCTATCAGGCCCCATTGCTTTGTCCACCTTGAGTTTTAGGAGTTCTTTCCAGACCCTTTTTTTCTATGAATGGACTGGTATCGATCCCACTATCCAGAGTGCTTCTCTTATTTGGTTTTGGTACCTCTCCCTCCTCTTGTTTTGTGAATACTGAGCAGAAGTATTCATTCAGCATCCCTGCTTTTTTACTGTCACCCACTGCCCATCCCACCCCCTTTATTAAGCCTTACTATCCCTCCCTTGGTCATTCTTCACTCTTTAATGTACCCATAAAATGTTTTTGGCCCCTTCTTAACTGAATTGGCTATCCTTTCCTCAGTTTGGGCCTTTGCTATTCTGACTACCTTCCCCACTTTCTTGTGTTTTAACTGGTACAGTTCTCTGTCCTGCTTCTTCTGTGTTTCCTTATACTTGCTGAATGCTATATTTTTCTCCCTAACTTTCCCTGCCACCTCTTTTGAGAACCAGAGTTTTTTTCCTTCATTTTGTTTTCTTTATTTGCTTCACATAAAGGATTGTTGCCTTTGTGATGGCAGTTCTGATTTTTCCCCATTGTTCCTCCACCCCTCCTTTTTGCCCATTTGCTAGTGCTTTTCTGAGGCACGCTCCCATTTTGCCAAAGTCAGCCCTCTTAAAGTCCAATACCCTTGCTTTTGTATGGCTTGACTCTACGGCTGTGTTTATCGTGAACCACACTGTTTGGTGGTCGCTAGTTCCCAGATGGCTACCAACTTCTAAATCTGAGATCCTCTCTCTGTCCCCATTTGAGAGTACCAGGTCTAAGACTGCTCCCTCCCGAGTGGGTTCCAACACTTGCCATCTGAGGCATGCCACCTGTAGGGCATTGAGAATGACCCTGCTCTTGGACGTGGCTGCCGCAAAGATGCTCCAGTTGACATTGGCATATTCAGGTCCCCCATCAACAATATCTCCCCCTTTTCTGCCATTCTAAGGATACCTTCTATCATTTCCTTGTCTACTGCCACCCCCTGAGATGGGTGTCTGTATACAACCCCTGTGCGGATTGTGGTGCCATTTCCTGTCTCCAGGGTGACCCACAGTGCCTCCTCTCCTTCCTGTTTACCCTTTAGTTCCATTGCGTTGATCCCTCCCATTATGTAGAGAGAGCTATTCCTCCTCCTCTTTGACCCTCCCTGTCCCTCCTGTAGACTGTGTACTCTGGTATGTTGACATCCCAGTCATGGTTCTCTGTGTACCATGTTTCTGTGACTGCCAGGATATCCAGGCATCCCTCTTCCATCAAGACAACTAGTTTAGGGAGCTTGCTACCCAGACTGTGGGCATTGGTACTCATCTCCCTCCATTTTTTGATGGCCTTACACCTTTTAGCCCCATCCCTGTCCTTACTGCCTTTGCTTTTTTCTCCATTTAGCTCTGTCCTCCTCCCTATTAACTTTTCTACCTTGATGTTTACCTTGCTAACTACCCTGTTTTGTGGGGGGGGGGGGAGCTAGGATTTCCCTGCTTCTTGTCAGTGCCTTCCTCCATTGGCTAGTTTAAATGCTTGCCAATGAAGCATTTGGGTGTGAAGTTCTTTTCAGCTCTTCTTAACTGAGCCCACAGCCAAAATCCCCTTTTTAAGATCTTCTCCTCCTGCAAGCCTGCTTCAGCCCCTCCATCAAATACATACATGCTTCACAGCTTGTAACTTTCCTGGTACAGCAACAAAATGCTGGAAAATGGTCCCCTTTTCTTGCTACTATGAATTACAGAATAGTAAACAAAAACAGAACACAAAATCCCCTAATCCAAAGCCCTTCTGCTTATTCACTTACACAGACCCCGCAAGTTTGAAAATTTGAAATGAAAAAAAAAAATAAAATAAATATCCTCTGCTGGGTAGTTCTTTTCAGCTTTTCAGCTCTACTTTTTCCCAAACTGGATGGTGGGACTGTGGAGTGCAGAAAGCCTTTTTTGTATTGTTTTATGCCTGTGTATTGTGAGTCTGTCAGTCAGTCAGTGAGGGAAAAATTCCCCATGTCAATCAAGGGTTCTCACACCTGTGGAAGCAAAGTCAAAGCCCTCTCCCAACAACTTGACCTGCCCATAGTACCAGATAGGCACTGCCCCGCCTCTCTGGGTAAACCTGTGGGTTGAGCAGAGCATTTTAATGATAGATTAGATGGGGCTCGTCAACTTCGGAGACAGAACAGTTGTAGAGGAGACCAAGGGTTGAAACAAAGCCCAGTCCTTTGACATGGATAGAAATCTCCAGTTGAAAATGGACTTCACACTGTGACAAACATGCTTTGGGTTTATTTAGTTTGCCAGTTTAATTAGGCTGTAATATCAGGAACTCCCTGAGTTGGCACTTCTATCAAAATGAAGACATGAGGCTGAATAATAGCTGTAGTACCCCTGTGTGAAGTCACCTCCAGAGAAACTGGAAGTTACAGGTCACCCTCATTGTCAGTGTAATCAAACTCTGGTCAGAGTCACTACAGCTGCAAATGCAATAATACTGAAATAATGTGACTGACTTTAACTGCATTGAATAGTAATTGAACGGAAAAAAGACATTGCAGAGTGTGCCCCCCCCCTTGCAACTGTCAAATAACTTGCGAGAGCCCCAATGACTCAGACAGGTAACGTTCTGAAACAAAGTTATTCATGAGGTCCTCTACCCAGGTCAGTACATAGCACAAACACATGGGTGAGGGCTGATGCCTAAGGCATGGTGGTGGCTGGCATTGGTGCTGGAATGGTTTAAAAAGTGGCAGGGCCATGGATGTAAGGGGTAAATTCACCCCTATTGAATACATTAACATGACTGCAAAAACTGATAGGGAAACTTACGAAAGTTTTAGGGCCTTGACCCTAGTGGCCCCCCTGTTCTGGCACCTATGGTGGCTGGAGCACATGGTCACAGCAGAAATACAATGGCATTGGACAAATAAGAAAACAGTTTGTGTCACACACAGTGTGTCCAGTTTGTAAGATGCAATTGCCCTCTGGGAAGGATAAATAACTTTTTTCTGGTTGCACTTTACCCCTTCACCTATTCATACATATGGTGTGTTTACACGGCCGCAGTGCTCCGGAATTTGCAGCACTCCACTCCTGCTGCAATGCCCACAGTGGCTCAATTTCACGTTTACACAGTTCATCCTTGCAGGTTGCTCCAGAGTGGCTATATATTCTGGAGGCAAGCTTGTTTGCCCCTCCTGACATGGCAGTATCGAGCTGGTGATGTGCGTGTGGTGCTGCAGTGCAAGAAGGCTCATGCTCTGCTTAGTATACCCATGTTCAGCAAACAGCATTTTTCAAGAGCAGAAAGAAAGTTGAACTCGGGAAAGTGCATGAGAGTGCAAAACGAGGGCTAGAAGTATTAGAAATTAAGGTCATAAACTGGGATTGTGATACCGGGCATGCGTGAATGCCTTTGCATATCCCCAGGGAGAGAGAGGATATGCATATATATTCGCTCATGCCCAGTATCACAGTCCCAGTTTACAATCCTAATTTGTAATACTTCTAGCCCTCATTTTACATTTTCGTGCACTTTCCTGAGTTCAGCTTTCTTTCTGCTTATAAAAAATGCTGTTTGCTGAACTTGGGTGTGCTAAGTCATGCCTTCCTGAATATAGGAAAAATGGCAGGCGAGCATCAGAAAGACTCATGGGGCCACTGGAGGATGCCAGAAGAGAAGACTTTCAATTGGACTGAGCACTGCAGATTGTTTACACAGCAAGGTAATGCACAGTAAGTCACTTGCTCTGATGCAGGTCCTCTCTCCTGAGTCACATCAGAAACCTGATGTGAAGCGCTCTTAGGACACTTCTGTAAGTGTCCACACTATCAATTTTGAAGCTCGTAAACCTATGTGCATGCGTTGATGTGCTTTAAAGTTGACAGTGTATATAGGGCTCTAAACAGCTGCAGCATAGCAGCATGATGCAGTTGTAAAAAAACAATGTCTAAAGAGCACCAAACATGTTTGCAGCCCCCCTCCCTCAAAGCCCATGGAGCAGGCTTGCGTGGAAAGAGTACACACACTGTTGCATCAGCTTTCTGCTTACGCTTTGGCATCTCTTTTCAAGTAAGAGAACTGAACTCTCCTAACTTATTTCAAATGCAATGCTTTCACGGTGTTTGGGGATTTAACTATATATATTCACCATAAGCTGCATCCTAAGCTTGGAGCATTGTACAGTAATGAAGCAAGGATTCTGCTTCCTACTTACCGAGATATTGTAGTAAAACTGATTCTCCCTATCTTTGACTATGGTGTCTTGGTCTACAGTGGTGCCCTTCTCTTACTAGACTGGATCCACTTTTCCATTATTTCTGTTGCTTTAGATTGCCCCCCTTGTACTCACCACTGCTCTCTTTATTCATTACTTTCTCTCCCTTCTCTTGATGCTAGGTGCTTTTCCCCTTGAGCATCTTTTATATCCAAATTCTGGTTCAGCTCCCTTCCCTCCTATCTTAAATTCCTTCTATCCTCTCCTCCTTCTTCCTACTACCTTCTCCGCAACACTAATTCCCCTTCTCTTTTTATTCAGTGATTTTATGGTGATTTTAATGAATTTTAATTTATAATAGATGTATAATTAAGGTTGCATTTTAAACAGTATTTATGTTGTGTGTTGTATTAATTATGATATGCACAGGTGCCCTGGTTGAAGAAAGATGCCTTTTTACAAATAAAAAGTTACTTACTATTCCTTCTAGAAAATCGATTATTGTACAATCTACTTTTTCTTACCAGTTTCCTAAATGATGGTCCTCCCTTCCCCTTTTTATTCATTCTGCCTCTTCTCCTTCCTCCCTAAAGTCTCTTTATGAATATTGTTCTCCTACCAGAAACTGTCTATGGCCCTCTCCTCTTCTTATTCCCTTTCTCTATACATATACAAGTGTATTTTCTTTTCTTTTTGCATTCATTTATGAAGTTGTCTCTAATTATTTATATTTATGTTTGATGTGTTAAATTTCTGTAATTGACTTCTTATTTTCATCGGTTTATTGTTTAGCTATTTCTTTCTCCACTTTCCGCAAGGACTCATTTGGAAACAGATTGTTCTCTGCTCAGTAAGTCTTTCCTGGTTAACCTTTTTCAAATAAATAAATTTAAGACTAAGGGAATTTAGTTTTCAGTATCAACAACCCTAAGGAAGCAACTTTTACTAGTACAGCAGTAGTGCTTATGCACCTCTGATTTTAAAATGTTTTTAAGAATACTTTTGGCGAGTGAGTCTTTAGCGCCAGCTGTGATTTTTCCAATGTCTTTACCCAGGATAGGCCAACAGAAATGTTACATCCTATTTTTACTTGGGTCCTGATTGTATTCTTTAAACAACGTATTTACACAAAATCACCAACTAAAATTCAATATTACATTTTCAGTGGGATCCTATTTTTCATAGTGTACTTACCTAGAATAATCAGCTAAAATTAATTATCTCGTCTTTAGTGGGGTTCTGCTTTTACTTCTTTGTATAACGGATTTTTCCAGGATGCTCAGTTGAGCTGCAGTATCCTGTTTTCAGCTGGGACTTGTTTTTGCCTCTTTCTACTGTATTTAGCCAGGATAATGCAGCTGACATACGAACATACAAAATTTGCCAGCAGATGAAGGCCTAGAGGTCTATCAAGTCTGCTCGAATGAGCAGCTAGCACCCCTTATTCTGCAGCTGCCCCTCCCTTCTACCCTTCCCCTTCATTAACCCTCCCCCTTGTCCTGTCCCATCCTTGTTTGAAGCAGTCCACTGTTCTACTGCATACCACTTTAGCGGGTAACGCATTCCACCCAGCCACCACCCTCTCTGTAAAAAAGTGTCTCCTCATCTCCCTCCTGAACCTTCCTCTCTCCAGTCTCATATCATGGCCCCTAGTAGCCCTTCCCTCCCTTACTTTGAACAGCCCCTCTGTACCCATCTTATTTATTCCTTTCATGTATATAAAGGTTTCAATCATGTCACCCCTGTCTCTCCTCTCCTCCAGTTAGTACATGTTCAACTCCTTCAACCTCCTCTCGTATGATAAGTCCCCCAGCCCCTTGATCATCTTTGTCACTCTGCGCTGCACCCCCTCCAGTAACTTAATGTCCCTCTTCAGATACGGACACCAGTACTGCATGCAGTACTCCAGGTGTGGTCTAACTAATGACCTATACAGTGGCAGAATCACCTCCTCCTTCCTCGAAGCTATACCCCTTGCAATACAACCCAACATTTTGTTGGCCTTTGCAGCTGCCATCCTACATTGTACAGAGTTGTTAATTGACCCTGTAATGAGCACATCCAGATCCTTCTCCTCCTCTGTCTGAGCTAGCTGCACTCCCCCTAGCTGGTAACTCCTCCTTGGTTTCTTCATCCCAAAATGTAGCACCTTGCACTTTTTGGCATTAAAGACCAGTTGCCAGGTGTCTGACCAGGATTCAAGCTTTGCCAGATCATCCTGCAACCCCTGCCATCCCCCTAGGTCATCCACCACCGCGCCTACCTTGGTATCATCAGCAAACAGACTGATTTTGCTCTTGGTGTCCCATGATATGTCTGCAATGAATATCCCAAACAACACTGGTCCCAACACTTAGCTCTGTGGAACACCGCTCGTCACTGCCCTTGGGTGTGAGAGCTCCCCACCCACCACCACCCTCTGTTGCCTTCCCTGCAGCCAGTTTCCTACCCATCTCACCAACTTGCACCCGCCCCTGTGCCTACTAACTTCCTTCCTAGCCTTCCATGTGGCACTGAGTTGAATGCCTTACTGAAGTCCAGATACAGGACATCCACTGCATGGCCCCTGTCCAGTTGCCTAGTTACCCAGTCATAGAACTCAACCAGTTTGGTTTGGCAGGATCTACCACATATGAAGCCATGCTGTCTGCTGTCCTGTAGTCCTTTGGCCTCTAGGAGGGCCACCAGCCTCTCCTTCAGGATAGTCTCCATTAGCTTACCCATGATGGATGTGAGGCTCACTGGTCTGTAGTTTCCCGGTTCATCCTTGGGGCCACTCTTGTGGAGGGGCACCACATGAGCCATCCTCCAGTCCTGAGGTACACACCCCGAATGTAGTGAGGCATAAAATAGGTCTGCCAAAGGTCCTGCAAGGACCTCTGCCAGCTCCTTCAGTATCCTGGGGTGGATGCCATCTGGGTCTGGTGCCTTGTCCACCCTCAGTGCCTTCAAACCCTCTCGAACTCTGCTCTCCATGATTTCCCCATCTGTCACCACTTCCTCCCTGCTTCTGCCATTTCTCCCACCTTGGGTGTCACCCCCCTCTTCTCTTTCGTAAATACTGAGCAGAAGTACTCATTTAGTGCTTCCGCCTTATCGCACCCTGCTTCCACCCAATCCCCCTCATTCCAAATCCTTATTATGTGGTCATTACAGCTCCTTTTCTCCCTGATGTACTTAAAGAAGTCCTTTTCCCCCTTCTTAATGCCTTGTGCCAGCCTGAGTTCCTTAGATGTTTTGGCTCCCCTTACTGCCCTTGTCACCTCCTTCGATTCTGTCAAGTACTCCTCCCTATCCTCCCCCCTTCCTGTTTTCTTGTACTTCCTAAAGGCAGCTCTTTTCCTTCTTACCTTTTCCATGACCTCCTAGCTCAACCAGATCGGTTTCTTAGCCCTAGCCTTCTTGCTCTGGGCTTTGCAGCAGGTTTGGTTGCCTCCACTATCCCCAGATTTATGAGCTCCACCTCTGGTTGGTGTCCATACTAGATTGAATTCTGGTCAGGTACCCTTTACCACTTCCCCCATCCTCCCAAAGTCGTCCCTCCTGAAGTCCAGCACTATTGTGCCAGATTCCACTCCTTCCTTGCCCATATCCAATGTGAGCCATACTGAGTGGTGGTCACTCCCTGACAGCGGTTCCTCCGCTGTAAGTTCCCTCACAAAGTCCCCATTTGCCAGCACAAGGTCAAGGATATTTCCTAACCTGGTTGGTTCACTGACCGTTTGCAGCAGGAAGCTGTCCTGGAAGGCATCCAGCAGTACCTGCTCCCTTCTGTTCCTGGTTGTTGGGGTGCTCCAGTCCACTCCTGGCATGTTGAAGTCCCCCACAATCACCACACTACCCTTCTTGCAGGTCCTCCTGATCTGTCCTGCTAGTTCCCTGTGTAACTCCTCCTTCTGAGATGGTGACCTGTACACCACTCCCATTCTAAGAATCCTATTCTTGGAATCCTGGATTTGCATCCAAAGTGACTCCGTACTACCCTCCTCCCCTTCCTCCCTTACACACTTCAGTCCTTCCTTCACATATAGTGCCACCCCTCCCTCACCTTTCCCAATCACCCTGTCCCTACGAAATAACCTGTACCCTGGTACAGACAGGTCCCAGTCATTGTATTGGGTGGCCCATGTTTCTTGTGATGGCTGCAATGTCCACCTCTCCCTCTGCCATGAGAACCTGCAACTCTGCAGTTTTCCTCCCAAGGCTCCTAGTATTAAGGGTAACCACCTTCCACCCTTCCCCTCCCATCCTGCCCTCCTTTACTAGCATCACCAACAGTACTTGCATTTGTCCTTTGTCACTGTTATGGAGGTAGCTCATATGGTTTCCCAACCTGTGGTCTCTGCATATCTCTTCCCCAACTGCCACCTCCACTCCTAGTTTAAATTCCCAACTTCCTCTATGTCTCCTCCATCCTCTGTTTCAACACTTTCTTTCCCTCCTCACTCAAGTGTAGCCTGTCCTTGGCATAGAGACTACTGTCCTCCCAGGTCCCTCCCCAGCCCCCCAACAGCCCATACCCTTTAGCACAACAGCAGGTTCTTAGCCATCCGTTAAATTCCTCTATTCTCAACTTTCTTGTTGTGTTTGCCTTTGGCATGGGAAGTATCTCTGAAAAAGTTACTGATCTTTCTGCCCCCTCACATACTTGTGCTAGTTCCTCAAATCTCCTCTCTGGACTGTATCTACTGTCTTGTCAGCCAGGTCGTTTGTCCCAAGATGTATAATTAAATGAGGCTTGTCCCTCATGAACATGAACATGGACATGAAGCACTTTGTTTGCAGAAGGATCATGCTTTTACCCCTTTTTGTTATGTATTTACCCATATAGGCCTGCTGAGGTATAATATCTCTTCTGAAGTGGGGTTCTGCACTTACCTTTTTTTTTATAATATATTTCCCCTGAATAGCCTAGCCAAGATGTAACATTGTTTTCAGTGGGGCTCTCCTTATTCCTTTTCGCAATGTATTTACTCAGGATAGATAGATATTTTATTTATATAGCACCCATCTCCAAAGACTATGGTGCTGTACAACATGACACATGTAACATATCCCATACATTAATACAATTCTAAAACTAACTACAACAATATACAAAATATAACTAAAAGCACCAGCTTAGCTAACCATCACAACATATACTATTTTTATAAAAACCCTTCAGTTAAAAGCTTGATTAATTAAGTATGATTTGAGGCCCCTCTTAAACGTTTCTACTGTGGCAGCCTCCCTAAGAATACCAGGCAAGGAGTTCCACAGGGTAGGTGCAGTGGCTGCAAATGCCCGATCACCAGAATTCTGAAGCCTAACCCTCGGAACTCCAAGGAGGCCACCCCCGGCAGAACAAAGAGCCCGGGCCGGGTGGTATGGCACATGGAGCTCATGCAGATAGACTGGGACCCTCAAGTGCAGGGATTTATACATTAACAGCCCTATCTTGAAGAGAATCCTCCACTGAACTGGCAGGCAGTGCAGTTCACATAGCACCGGGGTGATATGTTCACATCTTTCCACCCCCAACAACAATCTTGCTGCCGCATTCTGCATCAGCTGCAGTCTGCAGAGGTTGCCTCCAGATATCCCTAGGTAAAGGGCATTGCAGTAGTCTAACCTGGAAGTGACGAAAGCATGCACCAGTGTGGGTGGGTCATCAGGCGGTATCAGGGTTCGAATACGGGCAATATTCCTGAAATGGTAAAACCCGGTTCTCACCATGGCCGACACCTGTGCCTCAAATGTCAGGCCACCATCCAGGATTACCCCCAAATTCTTCACCTGCCTAGAGAGGGCTAAAGGTACACCCCCCCCAACACAAGTTCACGGGGTAATGTCATACACCCCCCCCCCCCGTCCTGATGACCTGACTCCACCACCAGTACCTCAGTCTTGTCTGGGTTTAATTTGAGCCAATTGTGAGTCATTCAAGTCTGAATATCCTCAAGACAGCTGCTAAATACAGAGTCTGACACCTGGCAATTGGGAGCACAGGACAGATACAGCTGTGTATCATCTGCATAGCAGTGAAAACCCAGCCCGTACTGCCTGATAATGTTCCCCAGTGGCAGTATATACACCGTGAACAACAGAGGTGATAAAAGTGACCCCTGCAGAACTCCACAGCCCAGAGGCTTCGTGTTTGATGAGAAAATTCCCATGGTTACCCTCTGCACTCTGACTGTCAGGTATGACCTAAACCATTTGATGACATTTCCGGACAGGCCACACCAAAACCGCAGTTGATCAAGTAACACCTCAAGGTCCACAGTGTCAAATGATGCAGAGAGGTCTAGGAGGACCTAGATGGTATGGTCCCTTCTATCCCTCACCATCGGGAGGTCATTAACCTCACCAGGGCTATCTCTGTACTATGCCCTGCTTGGAACCCAGACTGGAAAGGCTCATTGGTGGAGGAAGCAGTGAGATATCTCTCCAGCTGAATGGCCACCACCATTTCTACAACCTTCCCTAAAAATGGGAGGTTCGAAACAGGTCTGTACTTGCTGAGGCAGTCCGAGTCCAATTATGTTTTTTCAACAGGGGTCTAACCAAAGCGTCTTTCAAGGCTAAAGGAAAGATCCTACTCCCTAAAGAACTCCAGACTACCCCGGCAATCACAGGACCAATCAGGTCCAAGCATTCCACCAAAAGGCGAGTTGGACCAGCATCTAAATCACAGTAGGCTGGCCGCAGCTTAGAGATTATCTCTACCACCTCCCCAACCCCAATCAGCTAAAACTCATCCCACACAGGAGGAGTGCTCCGACTCGACTCAGGTCAGACCCTGCAGCCCTTTCGAGAGATGCTCAACGAGACCTCAGCCCTGATGGAGAACACCTTGTCATAGAAAAACAGAGACAGCTCCTTGCACCTTATGCTCAAACTTACCCCTCCAACACACAGACAGGCAGGATGTAAAAGCCTGTCCACTGAGCGGAAGAGCTGAGCCAGTCTGTTTCTCACTGTATCAATCTCCCCAGAAAGAAATTCTGCCTTTCTATGGGAGATTGCCACCTGATAGTCCACATAATGTGTCTTCAGGACCAATTTGTCCTCCACCCAACCGGATCTCCTCCAACGCCTCTCTAACCTCTGACACCTAGTCTTTAAACCTCGGAGATTCTCATCATGCCAGGGAGCTCTCCAATGAGTAGACAGGGGTCGGACACGTAAGGGTGTGATTGAGTCAAAGACCACACCAACCGCCCCATTATAGGCCGCTACTGCCTCCTCCGACCCAATCGCACAAGCTGCTCCAACATCTGATAGGTTCAGCACCGCCAAAAGGTCCTCTGGGAAAACCCCCCTAAAAGACCAGTACTGAACCATCTCCATAGGGGCAGGACCATCTAGGGGGTCCTAAACATGAATCCCATGGTGCTATGATCCAACCAAACCACTGGATCAATACTAAGGTCCATAATATCCAACTTAGAAGAGAAAACCAGATTCAATGTATGGCTGCCCAAGTGCGTCGCTGTCATTACCTTTTGTGTCAGGCCCAGTGCCCCATGCTCTCGAGAAGATCTCTACCAAATGTTGATAGCCCCCATCGACCAAGGCATTGAAATCCCTCAGGATCAACCACCTGGGGGACTCCAATACCAGGCCCGTGACGAGCGCCTCACTCTCTTGCAAAAAATCCCCATTGCTACCTGGGGGGGGCAATATAGCAGAAGGACATTGAAGCCTGCACCCATACCTCCTCGGGCAGCCACACATTCAAAGGACCCATAGGCAGCACTGAAGAGAGGATCACAGATGTAGAAGTGGGTAGCCATCTGGGAACTAGTGACCATCGAACAGTATGGTTCACAATAAACACAGCAATAGAGTCAAGCCATACAAAGGCAAAAGTACTGGACTTTAGGGGGGCTGACTTTGCCAAAATGGGTGAGTGCCTAAGGAATGAACTAGCAAATGGGCAGGAAGGAGGGGTGGAAGAACAATGGGGAATAATAAAAACTGCCATCACAGAGGTAACAAGCCTTTGTGTGAAGCAAATAAACAAAACGAAACGATGTAAGAAACCACTATGGTTCTCAAAGGAAGTGGCAGTGAAGGTTCAAGAGAAAAAGAATGCATTTAGGAGGTACAAGGAATCACAGAAGGAGCAGGACAGAGACCTGTATCAGTTAAAGCAAAAGGAAGCTGGGAAGGCAGTCAGAACAGCAAAGGCCCAAACCGAGGAAAAGATAGCCAACTCAGTTAAGAAGGGGGATAAAACTTTTTATAGGTACATCAGGGAGCGAAGGAAGACCAAAGGATGGATAGTGAGGCTTAATAAAGAGGAGAGAGGGTGGGCAGAGGGTGACTGTGAAAAGGCAGAGATACTAAACACATATTTCTGCTCAGTATTTACAAAGGAAGTGGGGGAGGTACCTAAAACAAACAGTAGAAACACTCTGGATACAGAAGTTGATACCAGCCCATTTACAGAAGAAAGGGTTCTGAAAGAACTCTTAAAACTGAAGGCGAACAAAGCAATGGGGCCTGATGGAATTCATCCCAGAATTCTAAAAGAACTAAGGGTAGAACTAGTGACACCACTGACTACCCTCTTTAACAAATCATGGGAGGATGGGGTGGTACCCGAGGACTGGAGAAGGGCAGATGTGATTCCCCTTCACAAAAGTGGGAGCAAGGCAGAAGCAGAAAACTACAGACCTGTTAGTTTAACCTTAGTGGTAGGGAAAATGATGGAATCACTTCTGAAGGAAAGAATTGTTGAGTATCTATAGGCCAGAGGGGCTCAGGACCCAAGGCAGCATGGATTCACAGCGGGAAGGTCATGCCAGACAAATCTGATAGATTTCTTTGACTGGGTGACCAAAGTAGTAGATCAGGGAGGGGCTGTGGACATGGCCTACCTAGACTTTAGCAAGGCATTTGACACAGTCCCACACAAAAGATTAATATACAAGTTAGCCAGCCTGAGTGGGTCCCAAGATGACAGCCTGGGTAAGAATTGGCTGGAGAATAGGACACAGAGAGTAATAGTAAATGGAGTCCACTCTGAATAAAGGGGTTACTAGTGGGGTACTGCAGGGTTCAGTATTAGGACCTGGTCCTCTTCAATGTCTTTATAGCTTACATTGCACAGGGACTGGAAGAAAAGTATGTCTCTTTTGCAGATGACACAAAGATCTGCAACAGAGTTGATGGACAAGGTGGGGTGGAAAGGATGAGAAGGGACTTGGCAAGGTTAGAGGAATGGTCAAATGTATGGCAGCTTAGATTCAATGCTAAGAAGTGCAAAGTAATGAACCTGGGAAACAAAAACCCAGGGGAAGAGTACACAATGGGGGGTGAGATACTAACAACAACAAAAATGGAAAGGGACCTGGGCCCTGATCAAAAATTACTCTTTTTCATGTAACCCACCCTCCCAGGGAGCTTACCTGAAAGTCTTCCCATTTTCCTGCTACTTCAGGCACCTCCTGATCCTCCCCGATCACCTCCACAGCCTAGGTTCCCCCAGCCAGACCCTGTGTTTCTATAAGCTCCGCTGGGCTCTCAAGATGTTTGTGAGTGGTCGGCATGTTTGCGTTGGGCTGCTGATTGCACAACCGAGAGGATGCACTGTTTTCCAACTGCTGGTAGTGGTCAAAATCCCGTAGGTGTTTCCCGATGGTTGCTGGTGCCAGGTTAAGTTTAAATGGCACCGGGGACACAGTAAAAGACAGAGAAATGGTTTTAAAATAAATGATTAGGCAGACACCATAGACACTGCCTCTGGGGCACCAGAGTAAATGGCAAAGGTCAGGTCAAGGAATGCCCTCATAAATATTAATGAGCTACTGCTGTGTATGTGGGAGCAGTGTGTTTTGGGAGCCACGATGCAGCTGTGGGGCACAGTTAAAATAAATAAATAACTGGGTGCAAGAGGGGAAATGTTGGGGCTATAGCACAAAGGGGATAATGTGTACAAATAATATTTATTCTGGCTGCACATGACCTCTGATCCTGAGACTGCCATAAAATGTACGTGTGGGGCTATGCTTTAGCCACCATTGTGTAGCCCTGCAACCAATCGGAGACCTGGACCTTTAACCAGAGACTTGTGGAGGATCAATAAAGGTTTATGGGGAAAATAGGAGGAACTTTACTAGGCACCAAAAAGTAAACCAATTAAAGTACTGGAACTGTTCAGGACAGTTTTGGCAGCCAGTAAGATTTCTGGAGCTACGCCCCATATAAATGGGGGTACTGCTGAGAAAGGAAGGTCAGATTTGCCCGGGAGTTCAGTGTGTGTGCCTCTTGGGAGTCAGCCAGCTCTCAGAGGTTAGGCCTGGTAGACTTAGACTTTTTTGGCCATTTAGTCCGCGGGTCCAAATTGTCCAGCCTGTGCAGCTGTGGCTCACAGCAGCAGGGGATTCGATTTACAAGCCAGCAAAATAGGATCGCCCTGCAACCTGCCTGGAAGGATCAGAGAAGGCAAGCCTTACATATAAATGTGCCTAGTTCACCAAAGTGTTTGCACGGACGATCAGTCCGAGGTGTTCAGATGCTTGTTCCTGCATCATCTGACCAGCTTCTCGATGAAGACCACGAGGGACATCATCCTTCAGCTTCACAAAACATCTGCACCAGGTCTCATTTCATCGGGTACAGTGAGTAGTAATCAGGGTAACTCCCCTGCAACATATTTAAATTTCATTGTGGTACCACTTGAGTTCAACTTCACCATTGGGTTATTGGTTTATGGGTTCAAGAGACTGGGCCATCAGGCCCCAGAATACAAATAATTCAATCGTGCATGGCAAGTTATCATTTACTTTTCCATCAAGGGCCCCAACGACAGCTGCAGCCCCAGGCACTGTTAGGCTAGCCTGTTCTCCATCTGGGTACCCAGTATGTGTATGGGACTGCAAAGTGGACTCTATGCTCTCATCATTCTGGCTCAAACCAGTACTAACTAGTCACTTAAGCAGAGTTGCCCCTCCCTTGTTATGCTCTCTGTAAATAAATCTGATTGTTGTTTCAATGTTATACTTCCTCACACACGTTTTTTTTTGTGGGGGGTCTAATTGTTACAGTGCTGGGGATATTTCTGGATCTGCATGCCCATTATTGTTGTTTTGCAGGGGGCCCCCGAAGGTCTTACTGAAGCCCAGACCCCAGTAAGTGGAAAGCTTGAGAGCATACTGTTCATGTGTGGAGAAACTGTATGGTGATAACTGTTCATGCCAAGGCACTGGGCTGCTAGGTAGGGTGGTGGGTGGTTATAGCATCCCAGAGGACTATACCAGAGCAGTTAAGCTATCCCGATACCATTCCTCTGGGTGGAGGCACCCGTTCACAGAACACAGGCCCCTCAACCTGTGCACAGACACACAAGCAGGAGTAGTATCCCTTAGAAAAGTGCCGCCTGGGGGTTACATTCAAACAAAGTGATATCTTTCAGTAGCCAGATCCTTTCCCTGTAAGACAGAGAGAGAAGGAGAGACATAACTGGAAAGGGCTCTGAGATGTGCACAGCACAAGCAGTTCACGATCTCTAGCATCCCTGATTGGCTGCTGCAAGTCATGTGGCTGCCAACAATTTGGACATGCTCAGTGTGTGCTCCCTGTAGAGAGTGCTTCATCATGACATCCAAGTGTAACCCCTAGGTGGCGCTATCCCAAGGGCTACTACCCCTGCCTGCTTGGCTAGTAGTAGGTTAAGGGGCCTGAGTTCTGAAACGGGTGCCTCCACCCAGAGGTCAGGTTTGGTAGTGGTCAAGCTAACCTGGACACAGCCCTCTGGGACACTGTAACCCCCCTCTTTCCTTACAAGTGGCCAAAACAATGCACAATAATCACTTTCACAATACCCCTGATACACCACACAAGTACCCACACTGTTTCCACATACCACCAGGGCTTTCCTCTGGCCTGGCCCTGGAGATCCCCTGTAAAACAAGGTTATACACAGCAAATAACAGCCGTACAGTACTCTTGCACAAACTGGAACCACAGTGAGGGTAAATGCAAAAAATAGTTAGAACTGATTTATTTAAGGGGCTTGAACAAGGGAGGGGCGTAATCAGGTTAATTTGCTTAAAGGCTCTATCAATCAAACAGTTATGCATGCACTTTAGGGTCCATAAACAGTCACACACTCTGGGTACCCAGATGGAGAATGGTGGGCTAGCCTGTAATGTTTCAGCTGGTTGGGGCCCTGTGATGGAAGAAAACAACATGCACGACACACACTATTTGTAATCCAGAGCCGGAGGGCTCAGTTCATGAAAAGAAAACAACAAGACAATCAGATGACACACTTTTAGATTAGGCTGTTGTTGCAGGGAACTACCCTGATGATTACTCACCATACCCAAGACTGGACACAGAATGGACGAAAATCGAGACAGCAGGTGGTTAACCAGGAGTGCCAGGCGAAGCAGGGCCCACACGATTCGCCGAGGCATCATTCCTGTTCAAGTGTGGAGCAGGGGGCTTATCCCCAGGCAGGTCTCTCGTCGGTGGCTTTCTCTGTGCAGTGCGGTAGTCTGGCAGAGCCAGCATGGCATGGCCAGGCCGAATGAAGATGAACGTGGATTCAGTCCAATTAGGCTGGATAAAGCTTCCAGTAAGTAGAACACAGTTCACACAGTGGGGAACCAAATCACGACTCACTTTCAATACACAGCACATTTACATGTAAAGGATTCTACGGTACCAGCAAGCAGAACACAGTTCACATAGTGGGGAACCAAATCTCGA
The DNA here is from genome assembly GCA_016271365.2 of Neoceratodus forsteri. Classification (NCBI taxonomy): domain Eukaryota; kingdom Metazoa; phylum Chordata; order Ceratodontiformes; family Ceratodontidae; genus Neoceratodus; species Neoceratodus forsteri. Next base: position 1,318,899,515 of record CM057454.1, read on the forward strand.
CCCACTTTCAATACACAGCACATTTACATGTAAGGAAATTCTACTGTACCAGGCAAACCGCTCTCCGATCACGATTGCAAAGTCTCTGCACAAACTGGGGATTCAAAAGCTGCTGGAAATCCTAACAGGCCGATCGCATTCAGCAAATCTTCGGTCTTTTTCAGGTTAAAGCCTGGTCACAGTCCAGTGGCTTAAATAGTCCTCACAACTCAGATTCAGTCCAAATAAACTCTATTTTCCCTCTCAGGGACAGCAGGCAGACAGGCAGGCCAAAGCTCAGCCCTTTCACAGTTCTCCCATGCAAAACTACACAAAACTGCTGCTCAAAAATCACTTGGGCTGTTACTTTTTCACTTCTCAGCTCAAAACTGAAACTAGCTGCAGCAGCCTGGGGAAATTCCCTAAGACCCAAAAGGTTTGGTTGGCTGATCCTCCTGTCAGTCACAATAAAGGCCCCCCCCTTCAGGTGCAAAAAGGCTCAAAAAGCCCAAAACTGCAATTCCTACAGATTTTGACTCGAGACAGCTACTGTAGTCTAGCTCCATTTTAGATCCCACCAGTACTGATTGGTCCAATTCACAGACCAGGACCAAATGGTGGGGATAAACAAAACAGTCCTTGCTGCAAAGAAGGCAGGTTAGACAAACTACATTATCACTCTAAATGATTTTCCACAAATAGTTACATCTTTCAACAGAGCTCCCTGTCAGATTACTTATGACTGCAATCCAGGCAGCTCTTAAAGAGACAGTGCACAGAGGCTATACAGACACTGTCTGGCAATCACATTTAAACTGCCAAAATGCTGGACACCAGCCTGTCAGTGAGCATTTAGGCAAGCTCGAGGAAGACTTTTCGGGAACCCCCATTTGTAGGGGGCTTACACCCTTCCCTGCCTGGAGAAAACTTGGCATCTGCGTCAAGTCTGTACCATCATGCATCAGTTAACATAAACTTATTACTTTACTATACATATTCACTGCATTTCCCAATACTTTGTCCATTCTGACAATACATTAGGCATATTTCACATAGGTAAATTGAACATTACTATACTGAATCAGGTAATAACTTCTTGTACCTTAAACAATGCAAGAGGAGGCCCTTCCCCATCTGCTAACTTGGGGCTAGAGGGGGCAGGGGCACCATGGTGAGAGGGAAAGACAAGTAACCTGGAATTGGCTGTCAAGCTCAATTTCGGCAGTGAGCTTGGTGAGACATAAACACCTTTGTGCACCACATTGAGAGGCAAATCCACTGGCCTCCCGGGAGAATCATAACTGAGGCATGCTACTGGCTTGGCAGCTCAGCCAGTCTTTCTGACGGGGACAACTACAGTCTCTGTACTCTCATCATTTGTGAGGGGTGCCTCTGCCTGGGTGGGAATGTCCAAACTTGGGGCACTGCCGGCTCCTTGCTCTGCAGGCTCTGTTTCTACAACACTTGACTCATTTTGCGAAGGCTCAGGCACAATCAAGCTTTGAGGCACTGAAGGGGGGTGATCAGCACTCTCACAGTGTTCTTCAAGTTCTGGTATGTCACCAGAAAGAATTAAACCCTCAGCCCCTTCTTCAGGCAAATCATACAGTTCCACAATATACAGAGACTCAACATCTTCAGACGTAATACTTTGCACTTCACTTTCTGGGAGCATTGGCTCCAAGGATAAAGCTGGGGGTAAGGCAGTCGAGAAGGCCCAGCTTCATCCCCACAATTTATCAGGGGGTTACCTCAAAACAGCTGACTCAGTTCATAAGAGGGGTAATAAGCATGGTTGTATTCACTTTCGTCAGAAGTGGACTGACAGTCACTATCATTCTGGGCCTGCTGCGGAGTAAACCTTAAATCTGTGACCACTGGAGTAGGTTGACTCTGTCTCTTTCTTGCAGCAGCACGAGTCACCGGCCCAGGGGGCTCAATTTCTGTGGGTTCAGTCTCAATCATGACTTGGCCAATAGGTAGCAAGTGGTTATGAAGCATGGTCTTGATAGCTTTGGAGTTGTTCTCTGGGCGCACCTTGTACACAGGTAAATCATCCAACTTTCCAACTACTACATGGGGAAGATGGTGCCACCGATCAACAATTTTGTGTTTACCAAGCAGTCCCAAATTGTGTAACAACACACGGTCTCCAGTTCGAAGCTCTTGAGCCTTTACTTTTTTATCATGCCTCTGTTGGCTAGATTTCTCTTGGCGGCCATTGTCTGGGCCAGTGGATAGTCACGGTTCAATTGAGCTTTCAGTTTTTGTACATATTGCAAGTAGTTTTCAGCTCGGACCCCATCTGGAGAGACCCCAAAACAGACATCAACTGGCAGCCAGGCCTCTCTCCCGAACATGAGGCAGTAGGGGAAGAACCCAGTAGCATCATTTTTCATGCAATTGTATGCGTGTACCAAGGTGCTAATCTGCTGACTCCATTTATGCTTGTCTTTTGGGTCGAGGGTGCCCAGCATGTCAAGAAGGGTGAGGTTAAAATGTTCTGGTTGAGGGTCTCCCTGCGGGTGATAGGGGGTGGTTCTTGACTTTTGCACCCCCCATAGAGACAGCATTTCTTTAATTAGCTGACTCTCAAAGTCTCTGCCTTGATCAGAATGAATCTGCTGGGGGGCACCATAGTGGCCGAACAAATTTTCCACTAGCACCTTGGCCACGGTAGATGCCTTTTGATCTTTGGTGGGAAAAGCTTGTGCATACCGCATGAAATGATCCGTAACCACTAACACATTGCCAGTGTTCCGCTGATCAGGTTCTAAACACAAGAAGTCTATGCAGACTAGTTCCATGGAGGCGCCGTTAGTAATATTAACAAGGGGGCAGCCCTCTGAGGCAGGGCTTTTCTTTGCAGGCAGCAACTACAAGTCTTTACATGGTGCTCAACATCAGCCCCCATTTTGGGCCAGTAGAAGCGAGATCGTACCAGATCAAGGGTTCTGTCAATACCGAGGTGCCCCATGTGATTGTGGAGGGACCTCAGTATCAAATCTTTAAAGACCATGGGCAGGACCAATTGTTGCTTGTCTACTTTGTCACTATGATCTACTGTCTCTCTATACAGCAACTGATTGAGCAACTTCAATCTGGGGCCTTCTTTAAACAATAAAGCAGTTTGCAAGTCAGTGGAACGTAACTTAGACACATCTTTCCCCGCACACAGGGCATCAAGTGCTGGCTGAATCATAGTATCTTGGGATTGAGTCCACTGAATGCTGTCATTGACAAATTGAGGTAGTGCATTAATATCTAGAGCAGAAAAGTGGCAATAAGCAGCTGGTATGCAGGTGTCAGAAGGGCCCAAGCAATCTACTAAACAGTCCACTGTGTCCACAGACATCTGTTCATCTCTATCAAACTTTTGGCATAATGCTCGAATGTCAGGTTCAGATAGCCTGACCCAATCACTCTTGAAAGTGGGCCTTCGTGATAGGGCGTCAGCATCAATATGGTTCAGACCCGGTCTGTATTCGATAGCATAATCATAGGTTGATAATGCAGAAAGCCACCGGTGCCCAGTGGTGTCTAACTTAGCTGACTTCTGTACATAGGTCAATGGGTTATTGTCAGTCTTCGCCAATATCTTTGCCCCACAGAGGTATTCATGAAACTGGTCAACGATGGCCCATTTTAGTGCAAGGAACTCCAACTTGTGTACAGGATAGTTTCGTTCGGACAGGGTCAAGCTCCTACTGGCGAAAGCTACTGGTCTCAGGCCATCCTCATGGTCTTGATATAGCACCACTCCTAGACCCTGCAGACTAGCGTCCGTATGCAGCACATAGGGTTTGGTGGGGTCAGCATAGGCAAGGATGGGGACGTGGGTGAGCTGGTATATGATCTCATAGAAGGCTGCTTCACAGTCGGACATCCAGCGGCACCCGAAGAGTTCACCTGCGCGGAAGTATACTTTTTCTGGTTCTTTAACGGACCCTTTTTTGTATTTACGATTGGCAGGAGGGTAACCCTGGGTAAGGTTCAAGAGTTGGTGAATCACCTTGGAATAGTCTTTTATGAACCTGTGGTAGTAGCCACTGAACCCCAGGAAATGATGTAGTTCTTTCAGATTATGGGGCTGGGGCCAAGTAGTCAGTGCTTCAACCTTACTGGGATCAGTCTCTATCCCTTTTGTAGATACTATGTGCCCCACATACTTCACTGAGGTTTGGAAAAACTGGCACTTGTCAATGAACAGATTGAGACTGAAGTCTTCCTTTTGGTCTAGGACTTTAAACAGTCGGTTCTTATGCTCCTCTAAGGTGCTCCCAAACACAATGACATCGTCCAAGTACACCATGCATTCCAGCAAATTCATATCTCCCACCGCACGTTCCATCAGTCACTTAAAGTTGGCCAGGGTGCCAGATATCCCCTGTGACATCCTCAGAAACTCGTAGAACCCCAATGGACAGATGAAGGCTGTTTTCTCACAGTCTTCTGGGGCCATTGGAATCTGGTAGTATCTGCTGTGAAGATCCAACACCGAGAACCATTTGCTCCCATTCAAGCAGTCCAGGGCATCTTGTATACAAGGCATAGTGTATTGGTCTGGGATGGTCCGCCGGTTCAGGGTTCAGTAATCAGCACACATCCTCACAGACCCATTCTTCTTATGTACAACCACAATCAGAGAGGCATATGGGCTCCTGGATTCTTGTCTCACACCAGCAGTGAGCATTTCCTGTGGGTGTCTTCTCACATCATCTATGTCTGCTGGGGCTAGGTGTCAGGACCTCTCTTGAAATGGCCATTCATCATGCAGACGTATGTGATGCTCCACACCCTGGACACATCCCATTCCTTCAATGAAAACACTTGGTCTCTCTGGGCAAGTCTACTGCTAATTCTAGCCTTCCATTCAGCTGGCAACAGGGAGTCACCAAAGTCAAACAAGTCTGGGGTCACTCTCTACTTCTCACCAGGGTGCTTGTTGCTGGGCAATACTGCAGTGTTTGTGCAGTGTACCGTAGCTAGGGTGCATGTTCCGTTCACCCAGTTGTCCTGATCTGACACATTGTGAATCTGGACCATCACTCGCCATGCAGAATAAGCAGACAAGATGCTGGGCTTGACCAATAATCCTTCTGGCAATTTTCCATCGCCTGGCGCATCCAACATCAGTATTTTGTTCTTGACATCTTTCCAGAGGTGGACCTCCCCTTGAATGGTACACTGGGCATTAGGGGCCAGTACCATTGAATAGGGATCCTTCTTCCACACGTTCCCCACCGGTTCATCCTGGTCTACTTCCTCGGGTTTATGTTGCAAATCATAGGACCTCGTGATCAGAGTCAGAATTCTCAGGGCCCTCCCAGTCAGTCGCCCTTGTTTCTCATGACAGAGTTACGTCAGTCTAACAAACATATGGGCGTTTGTCCCAATTAACAGGGGGACCCCATCATACAGTCTGGTCAGGGGTCACACTAGGGCCAATGTCTCTACTTGTTCCTCTACAACCGTTACAGTTGCAGGAAAAGACAACCAGAGGTGGACATACCCTAGGTAGGGATAAGACTTGTCGCTCAGGCCCCACACATGTAGGCCTTCCAGGGATTGCAAAGGCACATCAGATATGTGTTTGTCGTACTAGTCCTGGAATACAATGGTCACTTGCGACCCACTGTCAAGCACAGCCCAAGTATGACTACCATTCACAGTCACCGTAGTCTCCATTGAAAGGCTCACCATTTTGGACCAGTCTGGAGAGGCAGTAGCAGAGGCCTGGACAGACGATTTAGCCACAAAGAAATTTGAGTTAGGGTTTTTCAAACTGTTACTGCGGTCATTTCAAGCACCCCTTAGCCACTGATTTGCTTTTCAGAGTTCCCCTTGGAGTCTGTTTACTACTCTTTCTAAGACCGGCATTCTCTTTTCATATGGCCATCCTTTCCACAGTTGTAACAAATGATAGACTGCTGGGTCATCCTGGGAGAGAACATCGTATGAGGAACTGAAGCAGTAGTAAGAAACTGGGGTCTAGTATCTGCTTGCAGTGGTGAGAGTGGTGCAGCATGTCTTAATAGTTCCTTTAGAGTGTCAGTCAATCTGGTGATCTCAGACTTGGAGCCACCCTCGGTAGCGGATGCCTGAGGGTGCACCCCCACCCCCATGGCAGTCACATCCTGAAAGGGACCAGAATCTTGTTCCATGGGGGAAACCCTTGCAGAGGCACCCATCTTCAAGTCTCAGACTTCTTTTAATAGCTCATCTTTCCAATGCTGGGCCCAGGGCGGGAAGTCCTTTGCATTCTCAGAGTGTTCATTAAGTGCTGACTTTTGCCCCTGAGCCTCACTTGGCTGATCACTCTCGGTCACTTGTACAGCAGCAATAGATATGGGTGCAATTCCCTCATGGGGTCACTTTTGCTCAACCCCCTGAATTTCTTTCATTAGCTCGTCATAGGAGGGGAGGCGATTCCAGTCAGGTGGCAAGGCACAACTGAAGCAGTAACGATTCTGAAAACAGAGCAGACTTAAGGATCCGGTCCAGTCTAGTTTGATCTAATTCATTTGATGGCAAACTACCCTTTCTGAGGCACTCTTGTAGCAGCTTTTCAAGCCAAGGTACATACTCAGACAATGGCTCCCCTGTGTACTGTTGAGTGTTTCTTACTCTCCACCACAGATCCTCATCCGAATCCGGGCTCCCATAACATTTTCCAATGCATCAAGATAGTCCTGTGCAATTGCTTCGGGGTTATTGGCCTGCTTGGCACGGATGGCAGCTAGGGCAGGACCTCAGAGGCTCTCACTCAACCTCTTTTGTTTCTCTGATTCTGAGCATTGCCATTCAAGTACTAGAGGGGCAACATAGTCTGTCCAGGTCTCCCAGTCATCCTCCCCCTGGTGGGTGGGGAGGATGCCCGAGAAGATTCTCAGCCATCGGTAGGAGTCGTGACTAATGGCAGGTACAGATATAGGGGCCAGCATTGGCATGGGCACAGAACGTGGGGCAGTTACAGGTGCTGGAGTGGGAGGGGGTGTTGAGGAAGGAACACCCCCAGGTAGCAGGAATAGTTTCTTAAAGGCCTCTACAGTTTTCCCTTCCTCCAGCAACAACTTAGCAAATTTCTCCTCAAAAGTCTCAGATAATGGTGGGAGCTCATCCTCCCTGGGGTGTTTACTGTTTTTTGTTATCACTCTCCAGGCAACTGGAACCACTTCTGGGGCAATAGTCTGTGGCACTTCAGAGCTGTCCATGAGGCCACTACACTCTACCAAGGCTATGAAAGTTTGGGCGATCAAATCAGCCTGTCGACCCACCACCACAGGGTTTTTTAAACATTCAATTTTGGAGAGTGCTCCCTCTACAGTGTCTTTACTGTACCCAGGAGAATATCCAGTATAAGTAGAGCATTTTGGGGGTCGATCTCCTGCCCAGTACTCCACCCCACCAACTGGTGTACAGCCATTTCTACTGGGGCAGCCATTAGTCTTTAGCAGTAATTCATAATTTTTGGCCACTAGAAGGCACAAAATCCCAGCGGTGAGCCTCCAAAATGTAACCCATAGGTGGCGCTATCCCAAGGGCTACTACCCCTGCCTGCTTGGCTAGTAGCAGGTTAAGGGGCCTGAGTTCTGAAAGGGTGCCTTCACCCGGGGGTCTGGGTTGGTAGTGGTCAAGCTAACTTGGGCATAGCCCTCCGGGACAATGTAAACCCCCCTCTTTCTTTACTAGTGGTTGGAACAATACACAATAATGACTTTCACAATACCCCGATACACCACACAAGTACCCACACTGTTTGTACTTACCACCAGGGCTTTCCTCTGACTCAGCCCTGGGGACCCCCTGTAAAACAAGGTTATACACAGCAAAAAACAGCAGTACAGTACTCTTGCACAAACTGGAACCACAGTCAGGGTAAATGCAAAAAGAGTTAGATCTGATTTAGTTAAGGGGCTTGAACAAGGGAGGGGCATAATCAGGTTAATTTTTTTTTTTTTTTTTATTTCGTTTTTGTTGACCGGGTAAGTGCACTAGACAAATCCTGCCTATTTTCAGGCACGACCCGGGGGAGGGGATACAGATGAATGCCAACTGACCTTGAACCAGATTAAGCTGTTGGTGGTATTGTTAGTGAATGAGGGAAATTTGGCCAGGACACTGGGGAAATTCCCCTACTGCTTGGCCAGTAGGGGGACTTGCTGCTGCTGGATCGCAGGTCAGTTGGAAACCTGCAAGGAAGGCGAATGGAGGTTGTGGAGCAGTCGGAGCAGCCGAGGGCTGCAAATGGTCTGACGACTAAGTTGAACCTCGCAGAGAATAACGTGGAATGTATTGATGGGGAAGAGAAAGAATTATTCGTTTCGACGGAGGATTTGACTATTTTTTCGAATGATTTAAGTATCTCGGAGTCAACAGTGCTTATACCAGAGGTGAGACAGCTTAAAGATAAATTGGAATCATTGAGATTTGAACAGTGGACGGTATCTGAGCAACTGAAGGCACTAGCAGTTCAAAATACAGTGCGACTTACCGGGTCAAGCGAGGACTTGGAGGTTGAGCGGGCTCTGGATAGTGAAGTTCCAAATCAGTCCTTGAGGAGTGGCTGTGTCTCCGGTGAAATGGAAGGTGGTGATACTACGTCCGAACAAGAGACCGAAATGGCTAGCAGTTCTGTGGGAGTGCCTTCTCAGAGCCATGAGCTGATGACCGAGCTGGAAGACAGGAACTGCGTACGGCAGGAATTGAGGGTGCGCTAGGACATCGTGGTGGAAGAGGAAGTGAGACAGGGGAAAGGCTTTCGCGAGGAACAGAGAAGTCCAGTACAGAATTCGCTGGGTTTTACCTTTCGGGCTGCAACGAGCATGGGGAGTGAGAATACTGAACCAGGGACACGCTGCATCTTTCAGACCGTACTGGGTATGCAAACCGGTGTTACAGATTTTTCATTCTCCAAACGACTTTTGGATAAGGTAGGAGAAGAAGGGAAGGAAAAGAGAATGGCATTGAACTTTGCAAAACGCCATTTGGTGCTGCCTACAGTGGGGATAGATGGATGTTTGATTAATACTCAGCAGGGAGGGGAAAGAACAGTTATAGACAATAATAGTATGGTACCTATTACTACTGACAACTGGTCCCCACAGAAGGCTTTAAGTGAAGCTGGCTGGACATTGGATTGTGGTTCTTGGAAGCCCACGCCTGATTGGGACCATAAGCTGAATTTCTCCCAAAATGAACCAACCTGGAAACCCAAGTCACAAGACGCTGGTAGTTCACGGGGGGGGGGAAGAGAGGGTAAGTGGGAATAAGGAAGCTGCTCCTATGGTGAGTTCAATCCCTGGGGAAAAGGAACTCTCAGTACCTGTGGCCCAGGCACAAGGGGAGGCACAGGACCGGAGGGCGATGAGTAGGGAGAAACCATTGATGTCAGAATTATTTCCTAAAATTAAACAGGATGCCGTACCTCGCAGGAATGCGGTACACTTTAGATATAAAGGAGGTTTGAGGGTCACTTCTGATAGATGGTATGTGGGGAAATGTTTATTGAAGGATTCTTTACATTTCTACCTAGGAGGTGTTTGCATTTATCAATATTTCTGGGAGGACAACTTTGATGTTAGTTTTGCTCCTCCTATGCTCTTGATGTTTGGGAAGATATCATGAGTTAAATTTCCCCATATGGACTCAACACCTAGTAGCCTGCGTTATCGAAACCTTTAATTAAATATGTCACTGTTATGTTTCAAATGAAGGGTTCATATCGATGATATCACTTACTGGCTAGGCCAAAAATGTGAAATTCAGAGTGACCCTGAAGCGATACTGGATTCGGAACAATTTTGGACTGGGGGTTGGTGTTTTAAAGTGAAACTGAGACAGACGGAGACAGGTATTGAGCACATCCCAAATTCCTTTTTATTAGGGAGGGATAGAGGGGTGTGTTTTTATGCGGGACAACCACTAGCATGTTATAAATGTGGGGCTAGGACTCATTTATCAAGCTCTTGTGACAAACCAAGATGTGAGAATTGTGGAGAAGTAGGGCATGTTGCCTTTCAGTGTGCTAATTTCACAAAGTGTGATCTTTGTGATGAGACGGGGCATGTATTTGCTGATTGTACATGGGCGGCAAAAAATAAAGGTTGTTGTGTTAGTCCGGATTTATTAATTCAAAAAGCACAGGATTTGTTGATAGGGAAGGCCCCTGTTGGTTCCCCACGGCCTGCAGTAGATCTGACCTCAGTTGTTACACTGAGTGGACAAGGGGCAGAGGTACCTGAGGTAGCGAGTCAAGAAAAGGATACTTTAGAACCAGATCCGGGGGAAGCCTTGACGGTAGAAGGACAACAGCAACAGGAGACCTTTCGGACTCCAGTGGTGGCTGCTGTTCGACGATCCTCCAGAAATGTTAAAAGTATTTCTCAGCAGTCGGTTATGGAAGTGGAAACCAGTAATTCCTTTGCCTTGTTGACCAGTCAATGGGGAGAATCAGATATGGATTGCCCAGAGGATGATTCCCAGCTAACGACGGACAGTCCGCCTTCCCCATTACGACTACGGGAGGATTATAGGGTAAAAAAAGAAAAGGAGGAAAAAAGATAGGTGAAGGGTTAACTTTGACTAGGCATACTGCAATTTAGGTTAGGTTCGGTGAATGTACATAGTATATTAAATTATAAAAGACGGCAGATAATTTATGATTCAATTCATGCTGCACGGCTTGATGTCTGCTTAATTCAGGAAACTTGGATATATACTATGGAACAAGTTAGGTGTTTCCAACAGGAATGGTGCTGGGGTCCGTCTTATTGGTCTTTTGGCTGGCAGTCGGCGGATGGAATAGGGTTTCTATTCCATTCTTATGACTTTTCTTTAATCAGGGTGATAGATCTGATACCAGGAAAGGTTGATGATTTTAGATGGGCTGTGGAAAGGCAGGTCCTGTCGGTTTATTAATGTATATGGTTCTCAGCTTAAAGCAGAAAGGGTAGCTCTCTGTAATATGTTACAACCTTATTTGTTGACATCACTGGAGGTGTTTTTGTGTGGGGATTTTAACTGTGCTTTGTTAGACATTGAGAATCCGACAAAGTGGGAAGGGGAAGATTTATCGTGATACTAGAGCCCTTCATAAAATGGTCCATTCTGCAGGTTTAATTAATGGCAGTAGTAAACAGAGTTCAGGGCCCAAGTTTACATATAAAAGGAATCGGTTTACTTCTACAATTGATTATATGTTTTTATCTAACAACATTCCCTTTACATTTTCAACATGCCCAGTATCCTTCTCTGACCATCTGATGTTACTTTGCACCGTTTCTCCTTCTGCCAGACTGATAAATCAGAAAGCAAGATGGAAGTTGAACCCTTTATTGTTGAACTCAAAAGGGATATTGGATAAATTAATTCATTGCTAATTGCGCGATTATCAGTGGCCTTTTTATATAGCTCTATGGGTGAGTGGTGGAAGGATTCTAAGGATGACATTTGTCGCCTATTACAGCAACAAGGAAAAGTCAAGGCAAATGATGATTTTCTCCACTATTTAAAAATAAGACAGCAATTGTATTACTTATTTTCAGTTGCCAATATTTCCTCCTTGGAATATGATTCACAAATTAGGATACTGAAAGATCAGCTTTTGAAAGTTCAGTATAATAGGGCTAGCACCCTTAATGCTCAGTTGCGTTATGGGATCAAGAAGCAGCCGGGAGGTGATACATTTTTAGAGTGTGTGGCACAAGATGAAATGGTTAACCACTTTCTTTTTGATTGTTCCTATGCTAGTAACCTGTGAAAGTTCTTGGAAGTACGATGGAATATGAAATGGTTAGCAAGTATAGATTATGACACATTAGTGTTGGGTCATGCTCCACAATTCCGGTTATTATACCATATGGACACTTTACAGATTTTCTGTAGTACATTGATATATTACTTGTGGCAAGCTAGGTGTCAATGGGTGCTTTCTCAAAGAATGATGCCTTATGACACTGTTCAGAGATTGATACAGGGGGCTATGTTCAGGATTTATAGTCATGACATTACATTCTTTTCCTCGAAGAAGGTGAGGAAATGGTGGAAAGGCTTTTCAAAATTTATTTAATACAAATGAGACCTTTGTTTATAAAGGGATTGTGGGATATAGGAAACATACTTGTTATTCCTTTGGGATTGCCTTGTACTTATTTAGGATGTTTCCGTACTGCTTTTTACTATTTCTCCTTTTTTTCAGTCAGGCATAACTTATTACTGGGTTTCTTAAGATGATTTTTGTCCGTTCAGTTTTTTTACTGTAATACTTTTTGAAGGAAGAAAGTCCTTTTGTTCATATTATTATTTAGATAGATTTATATTTCTTTACAAAGTACTTTAATGAACGCATGTCAATATTAATTGATTGATTTACTTTGTTTTTGTTTTAGTAGTGTGAAGTAACACTATTAGTACTTATTGTTTTTTTTATTGTCTGTATGTGTATGGTTTGTGCTGTGCATTTTGAAAGTTATGTATCTTTGATTTTGATGTTATTTGATGTTACTTTAATAAAAAATTCCCCTACTCTTTTCGATAAGTGCCATGGGATCTTTACCATCCACCTGAACTACCACCAGTCCAGGCAGATAGGACCTCGGTTTAACGTCTCATCCGAAAGGTGGCACCTCAGAAGTGCAGCACACCTCTCATGCTGCACTACAGTGTCAGTACTGGGATATTAACCCAAGTGCCAGATATGGGAATTGAACCCACAGCCCTCTGATCTCCCAGCCTCAGAGGCAAGTGTGCTACCTACTGAGCCACTGACACTAATTTGTTTAAAGGCTCCATGAATCAAACAGTTATGCATGCACTTTAGGGTCCATAAACAGTCACACACACTGGGTACCCAGATGGAGAATGGTGGGCTAGCCAGAAATGTTGCAGCTGGTTGGGGCCCTGTGATGAAAGATAACAACATGCACAACACACACTATTTGTATTCCAGAGCCAGAGGGTTCAGTTCATGAAAAGAAAACAACAAGACAATCAGATGACACACTTTTAGATTAGGCTGTTGTTGCAGGGAGCTACCCTGATGATTACTCACGATACCCAAGACTGGACACAGGCCGGACGAAAATCGAGACAGCAGGTGGTTAATCTGGAGTGCCAAGAGAAGCAGGGCCCACACGATTCGCCGAGGCATCATTCCTGTTTAAGCATGGAGCAGGGGGCTGATCCCCAGGCAGGTATCTCGTCAATGGCTTTCTCTGTGCAGTGGGGTAGTCTGGCATGGTCAGCATGGCCTGGCCCAGGCCAAATGGAGATGAACGCAGATTCAGTCCAATTAGGCTGGATAAAGCTTCCAGCAAGCAGAATACAGTTCACATAGTGGGGAACCAAATCACAACCCACTTTTAATACACAGCACATTTACATGTAAGGAAATTTTACTGTACCAGGCAAACCACTCTCTGGTCATGACTGCAAAGTCTCTGCACAAACCGGGGATTCAAAAGCAGCTGGAAATCCTGACAGGCCAATCTCATTCAGCAAATCTTCGGTCTTCTTCAGGTTAAAGTCTGGTCATAGTCCAGTGGCTTAAATAGTCCTCATAACTCAGATTCAGTCCAAATAAACTCTATTTTCTCTCTCAGGGACAGCAGGCAGGCAGACAGGCAGGCCAAAACTCAGCCCTTTCACAGTTCTCCCATGCAAAACTACACAGAACTGCTGCTCAAAAATCACTTGGGCTGTTACTTCTTCACTTCTCAGCTCAAAATTGAAACTAGCTGCAGTATCCTGGGATATTCTTCAAGATCCAGAAGGTTCAGTTGGCTGATTCTCCTGTCAGTCACAACAAAGGCTCCCCCTTCAGGTGCAAAAAGGCGTAAAAGGTCCAAAACTACAATTCCTACAGATTTTAACTCCAGACAGCTCATGTAGTCCATCTCCATTTTAGGTCCCACCAGTACTGATTGGTCCAATTCGCAGTCAAGGACCAAATGGTGGGGATAAACAAAACAGTCCTTGCTGCAAAGAAGGCAGGTTAGACAAACTACATTATCACTCTAAATGATTTTCAGCAAATAGCTACAGTACATCTTTCAACAGAGCTTCCTCTCAGATTAGAGATCAGTATAGACAGTGAAAAGGCAGAGATACTGAATGAATACTTTTGCTCAGTATTCACAAAAGAAGATGAGGAGGTGTTACCTAAACCAGACAATAGAAGCACTCTGGGTAGGGGGGTTGACACCAGTCCATTTACAGAAGAAAGAGTCCTGAAAGAACTCCTAAAACTCAAGGTGGACAAAGTAATGGGGCCTGACGGGATTCACCCAGAATCCTAAAAAGAACTAAGGGAGGACCTAGTGATACCACTGACCACACTTTTAACAAATCATGGGAGGATGGGGTGGTACCTGAGGGACTGGAGAAGGGCAGATGTGATTCCCCTTCACAAAAGTGGGAGCAAGGCAGAAGCAGGAAACTACAGACCTGTAAGTTTGATCTCAGTGGTAGGAAAATGATGGAATCACTTCTGAAAGAAAGAATTGTTGAGTACCTAGAGGCAACAGCGGGGCAAAGGACCCAAAGCAGCATGGATTTACAGCAGGAAGGTCATGTCAGATGAATCTAATTGACTTCTTTGACTGGTGACCAAAGTAACAGCCCAGGGAGGGCTGTGGATATAGCCTACCTAGACTTTAGCAAGGCATTTGACACAGTCCCAGCACAAAAGACTAATAATCAAGTTAGCCAGCCTGGGAGTGGGTTCCAGGGTGGTAGCCTGGTAGCAAACTGGCTGCACAACAGGACACAGAAGGTAATAGTGAATGGAACACATTCCAAAGAAAGGGGTTACTAGTGGAGTACTCAGGGCTCAGTACTGGGTCCAGTCCCTTTAACATCTTTGTAGGTGACATTGCAGAGGGTCTGAGGAAAGGTATGCCTCTTTGCAGATGACACAAAGATCTGTAACAGAGTTGATACACAAGGGGGTAGAAAGGATGAAAAGGGACTTGGCAGGGTTGGAGGAATGGTCAGACATATGGCAATTTAGATTCAGTGCAAAGGTGCAAGAAATGCACCTGGGAAACAAAACCCAGGAGAAGAGTACACAATAGTAGGGAGGTACTAACAACAACAAAAATGGAAAGGGACTTGGGGGTAGTCATATCAGATGACCTAAAGGTGGGTAAGCAATGTGAGAAGTCAGTAAGGAAAGCCAGAGGGATACTGGGATGCATAGGACGGGGCATCACAAGTAGAAAAAGGGAAGTGGTTATCCCTCTGTACAGACAGTTGGTGAGACCCCATCTGGAATACTGTGTGCAGTTTTGGAGACCCCATCCACGCAAGGACAAAGACAGAATGGAAGCAGTCCAGAGGAGGGCAACTAAAATGGTGCAAGGTCTGCATCAGAAACCATATGAAGAGAGACTGAGAGAGCTTAATGTGTATACCCTTGATGAAAGGAGGGACGGGGTGGACATGATAGAAACTTTTAAGTACCTCAAGGAACTCAACAAAGTCCAGGAGGGTAGCATCTTTCAGAAAAAGAGATGTGTAAGAACAAGGGGGTACAATTTAAAGATAGAGGGGGGACGGGTCAGGGGTAATGTTAGGAAATTTCTTTTCACGGAGAGAGTGGTGGATGCATGGAACCGCCTTCCTGGGGAGGTTGTTGGGTCTAAAACAGTGGGGGAATTCAAACATTCATGGGACAGACATAAGGCAATTGTAGTGGGGGGTTGCAGGAAGTAGGCTGTTGGTTAACTAGAATCTGCAGCTTATCCAATAAGAAGGGAAATGGGCAGACTGGGTGGGCAAGTGGTCCTTATCTGCTGTCAAAGTCTATGTTTCTATGTTTCTATGTACTTATGACTGCAATCCAGGCAGCTCTTAAAGAGACAGCACACAGAGGTTATACTGGCACTCTCTGGCAATCACACTTAAACTGCTAAAACGCAGGACACCAGCCTGGCAGTGAGCATTTAGACAAGCTTGAGGAAGACTTTTCAGGAACCCTCATTTGTAGGGGGCTTACACCAGTGCCAAAGGGAACAGAAATTCCTTTGAACCAGTTTCCCCTTGTCTCACAATGGAAGGGAATGCTCAGAAAGCAGTGTTAGTTTCTCCAATTCCAAGAAGTTTTATTAGGCAAAATAAAACAAAATAAGGCAAAATAAAATCAGTATTCAAACATAGAAGTCCGTCAAAGTTCTTCAGACAGGTAATGCAATGGTCAGCATCACTTGGAATTTGCCTTATGCTAGGATCCAGCACCAGCACAGAGCTTTATCTTGGCTGAAGTTCTGCCACAAACTGATGAGACACAGAAGATGTCAATTTTCTACACATACAGACGTTAAATGATTGGCTTAATGGTCTGTCAGTCATAACATCTTTTGATAGAGAGAAATAATAAATTTAAAGTTCAGAATGTCAAAACCATTCGCAAATTAATTTCGGACCTTTGTATAGCTAAGACAAATATATACAATAAACACATATACACTACATGTAAGTATGTTTACAATTTTATAATCTTTTTTGCTTAACTCCACCTCCTACCAGAAGTTTTACCCATCCCAGTTTCTGCCTAAATCTAGAGAAGATGTGGTCAACCGCTCCCTAGAAACGGGACAAAGAAAAGAGAGGCACGCCAGACAGAGAGTGGGTAAGCGTGAGGCATTACAACAAAGAAAAAAAGAAATGTATTCTAGCATCCTGATTAATATAATTTTTTTTAGCAGTACTGATGTTGAACATTCCTCTTATATCAAATAAGGGGGCTAAAAGGAACAGTTCTGAGACATGTGGGCAACAAGAACAGAAGAGTGGGAGAAACACTGAATGCAGCAGGCCTGCCCAGCTATGAAAACAGCTAACAGTAAACATCAGCATTTTGGCAAAGAGAGAAGTATAACACCTCACAGCACTCTAGCAATAATGGCAACAGGCTGCTCTTCTAAACGGTGTTGGAAAAACAGAGAAGGGAGGAGGAGAAAAATCCCGCAGGAAAGTTTTCCACCTTGGACATAGCTCAGGCTGGGGCAATTATTTTAATAGTTTTCTCTGACTTGTTATCTCTGTACAACAGCTTCATACTACATCTGTAAAACAGGAAGGAGGCATGGCAACCTCTTACTAACATTCTGGCACCCTGCCAGCAAGGCTCAGGCAGAGTTACAATGCTGCTTCAGAACTTAGATACTACTGCACAGCATACAGAGCAATTCAGTGAATACACATTTTCCTTCATTTAACTCAGCAGTTCTCATAGAATCCTAGCCAGGCATTATGTCCGTGGAGGACAGACTGACTTTGAGAATTCACTATGGTGAATATCAAAGGGCAATTAACCACAAGAAGGCAGTGTTCATGTCCGGTGATACTGCTGCGGAGAGGAACAGACCGGCTCTGCTTTTTCGGATTGTAGACAGGTTACTCCATCCTGCCTGTTTGCAGCTGAAAAGAACAGTTTCAGCTGTTATATATATATATATATATATATATATATATATATACAGTTCCCACAGGAGCAGGATGTGTATGGATGTCATATACAAACCATAGAAGAAAAAGAGAAAGATTATTTATATTCCTGTCCAGCAGAAACACGTTACAGGCCTTGATGGAAATTCCTAAGCTATGGGGGTGCACATAACAGTGTGTAAGCCTTAGGTTAATGCAGCAGAAGGGGTTGGTGAATAAAGGGATGCAGAGAGGTGCTAAGGGCAAGTGGGGGGGGGGAGTAGTAGTGGCAATGGCTGATTTGGATAAGCAGCTGGGACTAGTGTTGAAGAAGAAAGGAACAATAGTCAAGCTGCTAGGAGCGATAGAAGCAATTACAGATTTCAGCAAACGTTTTATCATAGAGGGTCTTAAAGAAGGCAGGACTGACAGGTGAGCTAAGTCTCAACGATTTTTGTATCCTATTCCAGAGAGTAGGCAGGGCATAGCTTATGGCTGCCCTTCCAAAGTGAATGTTGGCCCTTGGGACATTCAAAGAAATCTGCGATTGACTCCTTAAGGCATAGTTCCTAATAGGACTAAGGGGGAGACAGTCAACAACGTATTGTGGGAGTTTGTTGGTAAGGGCTCGGAGCATCCATAGGGCTGCATTTCTATAATGCCTGTATTGAAGGGAGGGCCACCCTATGGCTGCGTATAAAGAGCAATGATGTGTGGAGTACGGGAGGCCAGTTATAAATCTCAGTGCTCTATGATATAATACATCCAGTTTTGCAAGATATGAGGCAGGGCAATGGCCATAAATGAAGTCGACGTAGTCAATTAAAGAAAGGAACGTAGATTGGACAAGCTGTCTTTTTGCATCTGTTGTCAAGAGTCATTTAATTCTGAAAAAAAGACCAAGCCCCTGCCTTAGTTTTTTCAGCAGTTCTTCTGCGTGTTCCACAAAAGAGAGTTTGTCGTCTAGCCAAATACCATGGTATTTGAATTTCATCACAAATTCAAGATTTTCTCCTAATAAAGTAGAGATTGATGGTAATGAACTAGCGACAGCAGAGTAAGCCCCTGGGCCTGATGGTGAGAAAAGAATGGCCTTGTTTTTTTTTGCATTTAGTAGTGACTTTTTGCTAAGGAGCTGGTACTGCAGAGTATTAAAGTCAGCTTGTAACTCAGCGCAGGCTGCTTCAGGAGATTCCCGGCTTAAGTAGCGCACCATGTCATCAGCAAACAAGTGAATACTGGCATCTTTGATGCCTGCGTCCAAGCTGTTGATATAAATGGCAAACAGTAATAGGCCCAGTATGGAGCCCTGGGGGACACCTCTTTTTATCGGTTTAAGTGGAGAAATCTCTCCATCAGCCTTAATTTGTTGCTGTCTATCAGAAAGGTAGTCTTGGAACCATCCCAGTGTGGTTGAGCCAATGCCTATAGCTTTTAAGGTGGAGAGGAGCAGGCAGTGGTCGACAGTGTTGAACGCCTTACTGAGGTCCAGAAACACGGCACAAACAAATTTTTTGTTGTCTAGGTCCCGATGCCAATCATTAGTAACTTTTGCCAGTTTGTACTTTAAATTAGTACTGTGGGTTATAACTGTTTAAATTAGTACTGTGAGTTACAACTGTTACTTGGGCTGTGATATTGTAACTGTTGGTGGCTTGTGTGCTGGTTGTGAGAACAGTTGTTGGTTTAAATACTGAAAAGTCACTGGGGGGCTAGGCTTGTGAGGGAGGAGCTTGTGGAGATACAAACTGCCCATATGAACTAACTCTTAAAGCTAATAGTCAGGTAGTAAAAGTTCAGATACAGAGGGTGTAGGTTGGTGGAGAGAGAGGTTTACCAAGCCCACAGGGTCTCTTGCAGTGATTGTTATGAAATGAAAGCTAGCCTTGTTATGTGATGTCATATTTGGAGTTGGTATATATTAAGGGGGTAATGTATTCCTAAGCTACTGATCTAGCTTACTTGGGGCTGGGATAAGTATTTAGGGTTCATAAGAGCTACAATACACTGAGGGGATTGTAGCAATGTGTTACTGAGTCAAGGCCATCAAATAAGGACCTGGGGGTTAAAGAAGGACTGATATTGGACTAGTAATAGAGCATATAAGTATGAGAGTAAGGACTGGGATCAGGTGTGGGGATACACTTAAGCCAAATGCAAATAATTGGGAGTAAGTGTGAAGGACTGCAGGGGGGGGCGAGGCGTGGTGGAAGTGGACAAATATGGATAAGGGTGGGTGGAGGCTGCAGAATAGAGGGTGGAATGATGGGAGCCATGGAGGGAGGGTGGCAGGAACAGGGAGGATAGTGAGTATCAATGGATGTGGGGCAGCTGTTTGGATGAATTTATTATGGAAACCGGGAGGCTGTCCAATTTGGTGCAGGCTAAGGAAATTGGAGGATGAAGTACTGGGGTTATGGAGGGAACTAAGGAGAGTGAGGGAGGGGGGTGCTGAGGCAGGAGTGACCCCACTAAGGAGGGGCGGGGAGATGCAGAGAGGGAACTGCTGAGCTAAAGATGGGGATATAAGGAGGATGGGGGGGATGTGACCGGAGGTGCAGTAGGAGGAAGGAGGGATCATGGAAGGAGGAAGGAGGCAGTGGGCACCATTATGGGATTATCAAGCAATATACTTGCAGTGTTGGCAGAGGAAGGGGAGGTATCAGAGCTGTGAGAGAGCAGTAGGGAAGGTCCAAGAGGCAAGAATTACAATGGGAGACAGAGATGGGAGAGGAAAGGTAGGGTAGAGGAGGAGGGAGAGGCAGTAACAGGAGGGAAGACAGCAGGGGGGAATGATGCAAGGAACACAAAATGTGCAGATGAGGGATGTAAGGAGGGAGGCAGCAGGGTTCGGGGGGAGTGGACAGGGATCACAGTGGAAGGGGGGAGTCAGGATCAGAATGGTGGGAGGGTGTTGGTTCTGAAGGGGATCAGATGGGGAGGAAGGGGGAAAGGCACAGCCGTATCTGGGTTGAGGCAATTCCAGGATTGACTGCAGACAGGGCCGGGCAGGCACTTCTCAAATGCAAAAGCAGAGGAAGGATGAAACCCCACATGGGGGTGCATGTGGGAACAAACGACTTGGCTGGAGAAACAGTGGAAGTGTTAAAGGGGAGGTTCGAGGAACTGGGCAGGCAGTGTGAGGAGGTGGGAGTCTCGATGGCATTCTCTGAGGTGCTACCGGTACCATGTGCAAATACAAAGAGAAAAAAAAGGATAGAATAGTTCAATGGGTGGCTGAGGGACTGGTGCCAAACCAGGAAATATAGACTGGTGTCAGACTGCGGCAGGACCTGGGACAACAATGACTTATACGCAGAGGACAGGTTACATTTGAGCAAGGAGGGGAACAGCGTACTCAAACAGGGAATTAATATTTTGGAAAGCACCTTTGAGCCAAGGCTCATTTGCAAAGGTTCCACATCGATGAAAAACAGTTGAGCATTACAAGTGAAACAAGTTACAAAGTAAGATTAGGAAATACAATACAGGGCAGCCAGAGGTGTTGTCAAAGCACAATTGTAGGCAGGTGAATCAGGACATTAGAGAACTCTATTAAAAAAAAAGCAGAAACAAATGTAAGAGCAAAACTTATAACAGGAGGACAATTTAGCATAGTGGGAGTGGCCAGACGAACTGAGTCCGGAACAAGTAGGGAGACAGAAGAGGGCTTAGTATGTAAAAGCTGGAGTAGGAATGGCAAGAGAAGGAGAAAGGATTGGGCTAGGGCAGGACAGGTTGAGGGTAAGAAGGTCCAAGAAGGAGAGGGAAAAGATGAGCAGGGGGGTGGGGGCATAAAAGGAACAGCAAGGGGGAGAGGACTTGGAATAGGTTATAGGAAGCACTCACAAGAGGCACTGACAATGAAGTGTTGGCGAATCAGGTGCTTGAAGGAGCCCAATGTAGTACAGTTGGTAATTTTGGGTGGCAGTGAGTTGAACCAGGTAGAGGCTGTGGTCCTGAAAGAGCGTTGCCCTTGGGAGGTATGGCAGGGAGGAATGGAAAAGGTGAGACTTTCCGAGCTTCTGGTTAGGCGGGTGATACTATAGGGAGTCAGGATAGATGTGACACTACGGGGCAAGAGACCCATTGTGATCTTTTTGGAGAGTAGGCAGGACTGGTACTTAATTCTGCCAGATAGTTGGAGCCAGTGTGCCTGTTTGTAGATATCACAAGTGTGGGAGAGGCAGGGGGCAGAGGTTAGAAGATGACAGGCCTTGTTTAGGGCTAGAGAAATGCATCTTAGCGCTGTGTCGGTGGCTGATCCGTAAATTATAAGATCATAGTCAATAACGGAGATAATGGAGCTCTGAATGGCGTTGTTAAGGGCTTCACTATTAGACAGCTCCTGTGCTTATGTAATAGCCCTATGCATGTATTCGCAGTTTTGGCAATGTTGTCAATATGTTCCGAGTATGCCAGCGTACAGTCAAGGGTAATCCCCAGATACATAAACCTGTAAACCTGCTCGAGCTGTTCCCCGGCACTGTTCCTGATATGTAATTTTTGATCTTTATGTTTGTTGTGGGTTCCATGGAACATCATTGGTTCAGTTTTGTTGTAGTTTTGGATGAATTTCTGCGATTTAAACCAGGTTTCCACCTCCGTAAAGCTTTCCTAGAGCTGTGACTGTAGAGCGAGTGGATCTGTGTGGGAGGAGAAGATTACTGCATCTTCTGCATATAGCAGGATGTTACCATGACAGGATGAGGGGAGTTTATTTAGGAAAATGCTGAAAAGCATAGGACCCAGGATAAATCCTTGGGGGACTCCTGACCAGACCGGAAGAGAGGAAGAGAGTGATTCCCCAACTCTGACCTGCTGTGTTCGAATACTGAGGTAGCTTTGGAACCAGTGAGTGGCATCAGATGAAAGTCCTAGGAGAGACAATTGTTTGATGAGCAGGGAATGGTTGACTGTGTCAAACGCCTTCATCAAATCAATGAAGGTGGTGCCAACGAGAAGTCCCTGATCAATGGCATTGTGGATGTGGGGGGTGAATTTAAGGAGTGTTATGGTGGTGCTGTGCCCCTTACTAAATCCATGCTGCTCAGGACGTTGCAAGCTGTATTTTTCAAGGTAGTCAGAGAGCTGATCAGCAACTATCTGTTCCACTGCTCTTGAGAGTGGGGTGAGAATAGAGATTGGTCTGAAATTGCTGATAAGGGTCTTGTCTCCACTTTTGTGAACTGGAGTAACCACTGCAGATTTCCATTTGTGGAGGAACTGTGAGAGAATAATGGATCAGTTAAGTATTTTGGAGAGAGGAGTCAGGACTTAATCTAGGGTGAGGGCAAGAAGTTTCAGGTCAAGGGAGTTCTCACTTGTTCTAGACCTCCCAAGTACTTTGAGTAGATACTTTTTTGTTTGACCCTCTGAGACGACTTTGAAGTAGAACGGTGGGTGCCCTTGCTTCATTCCTGTGGTATCAGCGAATGGAGAATTGGGAAGGGGTCAAAGAAAGTTGGGGGTAGCACATGACTAAGGTCTGTGAAAGCAGCATTGAAAGCATTAGCAATGGAGACTCGGTCCAGTGTGAGGGTGCCATCTACGTTAACCAATGTCAGTGGTAATTTGGGGTCTTTCCCTGTGATTTCAGAGAGGTTAGCCCAGAAATTCTCACCATCTTTCCAGGTGCTGGCCAGTGCACTTCTATAGTAGCTGGCTTTCTTAAGACAGATCAGTTTAGGGCAAGCATTTCTTGCAGCTTTGTAGAGCTGGGTATCTGCCGAGGTGTCAGACATCTTGGCACGGTGCCAAAGAAGGTCCCGGGATTTCATTTTCTCAAGGAGGTCATCAGTAATCCACTGGTTGGTGACACCCTTGACCGTCCGTTTCTTGTAAGGGCATGGGCATCACAGGCCAAGTTGAAGCTTAGGATGAAATACTCAAGCACAAAGTCCACATTAGGGGTGGTGTCAATTGGTGACCAGTCGTGCTCACATAGGAGAGTTTTAAGGGGTCCTAGGCTACCAGGTAGCAGTTTTCTGCTGTTGATAGTTTTGGGGGGAGGTTTAGTGAATCTGTTGGTCCAGGAGCAGAAGACAGGAGAGTGGTCACTGATACTGTCAGGGAGAACTTCAGTTTTGTGATATGATCAGGGCGGTTAGTAAGTACCCAATCTAGGATGGTTTTAGTGCCAGTTCTGTAGTTTACTCTAGTAGGTGCCTGGACCATCTGACAGAAGTTTGCTATGGTCAGAGCATCCTTATATTTGTTCGCATAGGGGAAGACCAATTGATGTTAATGTCACCAAGCAGGATTGTTTCTGAGCTTTGGTTAAGGGAGTTGATAAGATCACGAAGGAGGGGTAAGCCTTGGTTGGACAGAGACCACTGTCAAGCCTTTATTATGTGCCCCAAGCAGGACTTTGGTGGCTAGGACTTGAAAGTCGTTCTTAGAGTGGGGCAAGTTAAGGACATGTCCCTGAAGTGACTCTTTTAGGTAGAAAGCACAGCCTCCACCTTCTTGGAGAGCCTGTCCTGTCTGAAAACAGCATATCCTGGTGTAGAGATTAAAGAGTCAGGGATCTTAGGGGTTAGCGATGTCTCAATCATAGACAGAATATCAGGGTTGTGATGTGCAACCCAGGCAGTAAGAGAGTCAAGTTTATTGAGGAGGCTGCAGATATTTATACTTGCCAGGGTAAGCATCCCATCCCTCATTATGTGACTGGGTCCAAGCAGTGGGGGTCCAGGGTTGGGGTGGTCGTTGCCTGAGATAAGTAACAATAGCAGTATTTGGCATTTTAATAGGCTATGAGGCCCTTCTTACGTGGTAGCAAGAACTTGTTTTTCTGAGATACTCTCACACTGGGTTGTTGGGTGGAGCAGAAACCCGTAAGCAAGAGAGATGTACTGAGGAGCATTGGAACATACAAAGTTGGAAAGAGAAGCATCTAGAGATGTACTGGTCTAGGATTAAGTAGCAAGGCATGGGATAGGGAGTAACTACATGTAGTGGTACCATGGGCAGAAAGGGGGAGAGCAATAACATGGTCTAAGAACTGGAAGCGTGGTAGTTCACATGCCAAGCCAGAATGCGTAACAAGTACAATAAAGGTGAGCAGGCTTAGTGGAGGATAAAATGCTGTCATGTTAAGACCAGAGTAGAATCAGGGTAGTAGGTCCTAGGGATGCAGGAATAGTTCTTTAAGAGTCTGTCTTTCAGGAAAAGGGGAGGGACAAAAAAGGAGGTCCAATGAGCACGAAGGAGAGAAAAAAGGGGCGGGAACAAGGTGAATTTAATAGAGGTCGAGGTCGGGGCCAGGGAGGGTGGTTGGGAGAAAATACAGTAAGAGCTCAGAGAGAGGGAGCAGATTGAATGAAAAGAAAAGAAAATTAGCAGGGTCCGAGGCTTGAGCTGATGAGCCAATTGGGCAGCTTCAGAGCACAGAGACAGCCAATCAAATTCAGTCCTGTATCTGTGCACCAAAATTTGAAATGGTCTCCTGCTGAGAGCAAGCTATTCCATACCTGAGGGCTATCCTGAGATGGCAGGCAGAAGCAGGCGGCGGCAGAAGCACCGGCTGCCCCGCTAGGTGGACGTGCCCAGTCAAGAGCAGTAGCAGCAGCTGAGGGAAGAGAAAGGGAGAGGAGGGTTAAATTATGTTTGCAAACAGGGTGGGGTGAGACAGTCAGCAAACAAAAAAAATGCCTCCAGACAGAGACACTACGGGGAGTTCAGTGGCGACAGGGGAAACAATAGAGAGGTAATCGGGGGGGGGCAGGTCAATAGCGAGTCACACAGAAAGAAGTGCAAGACTGGGCAGATCAACGCTGAGTGTTTGTTAAATTGGGGATTACAAGAGAAGGCAGAAACAGACTGAGAAAAGGGGAAAAATGTTGTATGGGCTGGAGAGCGAGGAGTGTAGATGAAATGAGAGAAGACAGGAAAAGAGAGCAAGTACAGAAACTAGGCAGGAGCAGCAGTGTAAATGAAAAATACATTCCAGTTAAAATAAGGGTAATGAATTTGGTAGGAGCACCAGCAAATACAGATTCAAATTGCTCTATAGAAATGATAAACTCTTTTCTATGAGGCAGGATTAACAGCAAAGACTAACATGAGGCATAATTAGCAGCTTGAGCAGAAAAGCCAATTGGGCAGCTTCAGAGCACAGAGGCAGGCAATCAAATTCAGCTCAGTATCTGTGTGCCAAAATTTGAAATGGTCTGTGGCTGAGAGCGAGTTATTCCATACTTGAAGGCCATCCTGAGATGACAGGTAGATGTGGGTGGTGGCAGAAGCAACGGCCACCCCACTAGATGGACATGCCCAGTGAAGGGCAGTAGCAGCAGCTGAGGGCTATCCTGAGATAGCAGGCAGAAGCGGGCGATGGCAGAAGCACCAGCCACCCCACTAGGTGGATGTGCCCGGTCAAAGGCAGTAGCAGCAGTTGAAGGCTATCCTGAGATGGCAGGCAGAAGCGGGAGGTGGCAGAAGCACCGGCCACCCCGCTAGGTGGACGTGCCTGATCAAGGGCAGTAGCAGCAGCTGAGAGCTATCCTGAGATGGCAGGCAGAAGCGGGCGGTGGCAGAAGCACCGGCCACCCCGCTAGGTGGACGTGCCTGATCAAGAGCAGTAGCAGCAGCTGAGAGCTATACTGAGATGGCAGGCAGAAGCGGGTGGGGGCAGAAGCACCTGCCACCCCGCTAGGTGGAGGTGCCTGGTCAAGGGCAGTAGCAGCAGCTGAGGGATATCCTGAGATGGCAGGCAGAAGCAGGTGGCAGCAAAAGCACTGGCCGCCCCGCTAGGTGGACGTGCCCAGTCAAGAGCAGTAGCAGCAGCTGAGAGCTATACTGAGATGGCAGGCAGAAGTGGGCAGTGGCAGAAGCACCGGCCACCCCGCTGCATGGACATGCCCGGTCAAGGGCAGTAGCAGCAACTGAAGGCTATCCTGAGATGGCAGGCAGAAGCGGGAGGTGGCAGAAGCACCGGCCACCCCGCTGCATGGACATGCCCGGTCAAGGGCAGTAGCAGCAACTGAAGGCTATCCTGAGATGGCAGGCAGAAGTGGGAGATGGCAGAAGCACCGGCCACCCCGCTGCATGGACATGCCCGGTCAAGGGCAGTAGCAGCAACTGAAGGCTATCCTGAGATGGCAGGCAGAAGCGGGAGGTGGCAGAAGCACCGGCCACCCCACTACATGGACATGCCCGGTCAAGGGCAGTAGCAGCAACTGAAGGCTATCCTGAGATGGCAGGCAGAAGCGGGAGGTGGCAGAAGCACCGGCCACCCCACTACATGGACATGCCTGGTCAAGGGCAGTAGCAGCAACTGAAGGCTATCCTGAGATGGCAGGCAGAAGCGGGTGGGGGCAGAAGCACTGGCCACCCCGCTAGGTGGAGGTGCCCAGTCAAGGGCAGTAGCAGCAGCTGAGGGATATCCTGAGATGGCAGGCAGATGCAGGTGACAGCAAAAGCACCGGCCGCCCCGCTAGGTGGACGTGCCCAGTCAAGGGCAGTAGCAGCAGCTGAGGATGGAGGGGTATATTTCAATAAGGGTGGATTTAAACTAGGAAGGGGGTGGCATGGGGACGGTTGTTAGAAACAATGTCCAGAAAGGGGAGCATAGGGTGCTCACCCCCCTAGTTAGAGGTGAAGGCAGTGAGGAGGGACACAGAGAGGACCAAAGGGGAAGAGGAATGGTTAGGTTGGGAAGGCAACAGGCTGGAAGGTGGTCTCACAGAACGCAAGAAGCCTAAAGTACAGAACTGCATAGTTAGAGGCTCTCTTGGCAGTGGAATTGGTGGACATAGTGGCCATCATGGAAACATGGGCCACCCAGTACCAGGACTGGGATATGATGATCCCAGGGTGCAGGCTGTTCAGAAAGGATAGGGCCAAGGGGAATGGGGTGTGTGGTGATCTATGTGAGGGAGGGGATTAAGTGCGTAATGAAGGAAAGGGAGGAGGGGAGGACAGAAACTCTGTGGATGCAGTTCCAGGATGTGAGGAATAGGACACTGAGGATGGGGGTAATGTGCAGGCCACCATCATAGGGTTGTGACCTGGACCGGGAACTGGCAGATCAAATTCAAAGAATAAGCAGGAAGGGAAGCACAGTGGTGGTGGGGGATTTCAACCTACTGGAGGTGGATTGAAGCACACCTGCCACCATGAGTGCAAGAGAGGGGGTCCTGTTGGAAACTTTTCAGGACAGCTTCTTGACACAGCTGGTACAGTGGCCGACATAGCTGAAAAGGACTTTAGACTGTGTACTGGACAATGGAGAAGCTGAAAGGAACCTAGAAGTGGGGGAACCACTTGCTGGGAGTGACCACTACTCAGTGTGGTTCACACTAAACATGGGGAGGGACGCAGGGAGCACGGGTACAAGGCTGGTTGAGTTTAGGGGGGTTGGACTTTAGGATGATTGTGGAAATTCTGACCAAGCACCTGGTAGAAATCCAACAACACATGGATGCAGATCAGAAATGGAATATAATAAGGGGAGGGCTGGCGGAGGCAACAGAGATCTGTACTAAGAAAAAAAAAAACAAGAAGGGCAAGGCAAAGAAACCCAGTTGGCTGTCACCGGAGGTCAGTGAAGGGTTGAGAGCCAATAGGGTGGCATTTCAGAAATATAGGAAAATGGGGAAGGGAGAAGATAAAGATGTATACAGGGAAAAGTCTAGGGAGGTCACCAGACTGGTCGGGGGGCCAAAGCGTCTAGAGAGCTGAGACTGGCACAGGGGATCAAAAGAGGAGAAAAAGACTTCTTCCTTTACACAGATGAGAAAAGGAGAAGCAAAGACCAGCTTGTGTGGATCAAAAAAGATGGGGTGGGTGAAGAAGGGAGCGGAGCAGGCAGAGGCACTGAACGAGTACTTCTGCTCTGTGTTCATGCTGGGGGGGGCAAATACTTCAGGCAAGTAGGGGGGTGGGTAAGGGGGCCAGAGGACGACAGATGGAAGGATTACAGAGGGCAGGGTGCTGAAGGGGTTGAGGGCATTAATAGTGGACAAAGTGCCTGAGCCAGATGGCATTCACCCTAGAGCACTGTGGGAGCTGGCAGAGGTCCTTGTGGGGCTGCTGGCAGACCTATTCAATACCTCCCTGGACACAGGATGTGTGCCACAGGACTGGAGGATGGCCCACATGGTGCCCATCCATAAAAGTGGGCCAAAGGATGAACCAGGGAACTACAGACCAGTGAGCCTCACCTCGATCGTGGGCAAACTCATGGAGACCATCCTAAAGGAGAGGCTTTTGAGCTTCTAGAAGGCAAACAGTATCCAGGATGACCAGTAACACAAGTCTGTCATGGGCAGATTGTGCCAGACAAACCTGGTAGAGTTCTATGACTGGGTGACATGGGAACTGGACAAGGGCCATGCTGTGGATGTCCTGCATTTGGACTTCAGTAAGGCCTTTGATTCAGTGATGCATGGAAGATTGGGTGGGGGGAGCTGGAGTATGAGGGGGCAGGACCAAAAATGGTGACCTGGATCAGGACCTGGCTGAAGGGGAGACAGCAAAGGGTGGTGGTAGGGGGGGGAACTCTCATCACCAAGAGCGGTGACGAGTGGGGTACCACAGGGATCCATGCTGGGACCAGTGCTGTTTGGGATTTTCATTGCAGATATCTCGAATGGGATCCAAAGCAAAATCAGTCTGTTCACAGACAATACAGTGATAGGAGCTGTGGTAGATGATACAGAGGGGGGGAAGGGGTTGTAGGAGGACCTGAGTAAGCTGCAGGAGTGGGCAAATTAATGGCAGCTGGGGTTCGACGCCAAGAAGTGCAAGGTTCTGTACTTCAGAACCTGGAACTAGGGTAGGGATTGTCTCTTAAATGGGGTTCAGTTGGGTTGCTCCACAGAAGAGAAGGACCTAGGGGTGATTATAACAGGGAGCATGAACAACTCTGTTCAATGCAGAAATGCGGAGGCAAAAGTCATCATAATGCTGGGGTGTATAGGCAAAGGCAAGGCAAGGCAAAATTTATTTAAAAGACGCCCAATCCCGGAGGCTCTGGGCCCCGTACAAACTTTAAAACAAACATTTGAACGTAATAAATATATAACTTATACATAGAAAATACAAATCTAACAAGAAACCAAAACCTTAACTATAAATATTCATCTAGACATTAAATGCTTTAGAAAAAATAAAAGCCTTCAACTGGGCCTTCAAAATATCTACTGACAAAGCTTCTCTGACCATAGTTGGCAAAGAATTCCACAGAGCAGGGGCTGCGGCGCTAAACGCTCTATCGCCAGCGGATTTCAACCTAGTTCTGGGAATGGTCAGGAAGCAATCACTGGAGGAACAAAGAGGGCGCGAGGAGAAGGCAGGTGACAGAAGGTCTAACAGGTAACCAGGGCCCTGCCCGTGTAGGGCCTTATAGGTGAGAAGACCCACCTTAAAGAGGACTCTCCACCTGACTGGCAGCCAGTGCAATTCACGCAAAACCAGTGCGATATGACAGAACTTTTGCTGCCCGGTCAACAGCCAGGCAGCTGCGTTTTGCACCAGCTGCAATCTGCGGAGAGATCCTCCAGTGACCCCGAGATAGAACGCATTACAGTAATCAAGCCTAGATGTGACTAAGGCATGTATCAAGGTAGGGAGGTCCAGAGGTGGAACAAGGGGCTTAATCCTGGCAATGTTTCTAAGATGGTAAAAACAGGCACAAACCACGGAGGATATTTGAGCCTCCATGGTTAAGTCTCTGTCCAGAATCACGCCAAGTTTTGCACCCAAGAGGAGGCCTTCAATGACACAGTTCCAAGAACAAGCCCAGTTTCTGTGTCAAAGACCGTCCTATCATGGACTCTGTTCGACTCCACTACCAATACCTCCATCTTATCGGGGTTCAGCCGCAACCAACTGGAGGCCAACCAGTCGTTTATCTCAGTCAGACAGATGTTTAGCACATCCACTGCATTTGATGTTCCTGGGGCAAAGGAAAAATACAGCTGAGTATCATCAGCATAGCAATGAAAACTCAAGCCATACTTCCTAATGATCCCACCCAGAGGCAGCATGTACACTGCGGACAACATTGGAGCCAATACTGATCCCTGAGGAACTCCACAAAGAAGTAGGCTGGGTGTAGATGAGAAATTTCCCATCACAACCCGCTGCCTCCTGTTGGTAAGAAAGTACTCAAACCATTTGATGACATTACCGGTGAGTCCACATAGGTCCCCAAGGTGAGCAAGCAGCACACAATGGTCCACAGTGTCAAATGCTGAAGAGAGATCAAGGAGAACAAGAATTGTCTTGTCTCCCCGATCTCTAGCCCTGAGGAGATCATTCTGCACCCGAACAAGTGCAGTTTCAGTGCTATGTCTGGCACGAAAAGCCAACTGGAAGGGTTTGTACAACTCATGAGATACGAGATGCTCTTCCAACGAAGCGCTACCACCTTCTCAATAACCTTTCCCAAAAATGGAAGGTTAGAGATTGGACTGTAATTTGCCTTGATCTCCGGGTCCAAAGATGGCTTCTTTAAGAGGGGTCTCACCAGAGCCTCCTTCAAGGCATCCGGAAAGACACCCTCAGAAAGGGAACACCGTACAATCAAGGCAAACACCGGGCCGACAGAGTCAACGCATCTCATTAAAAAACACGTTGGCACCGGGTCCAGTTCACAAAAGGTATGCTTCATATTGGTTGCTACCTCGATAACCTCACTAACCTCCACTGGTCTAAACTCTCCCAACCAGGCGGTGCACTCAGAACACATCAAGCGATCGCTGCCAGCTATATCATTGCTGGCTGGAAGAACCACCCGCCCGAATCGCGGACACCCTGTCAAAAAGAAACCAGCGAAATCCTCACAGTCTGTGTTGGAAAAAGCCCTCCCGAGCTGTAGACAGACAGGATGTAAAAGTCTATCAACAGTCCGGAAAAGTGAGGCCGGTCAGTTCCTTCTGGCAGCAATCTCCCTAGACAGAAACACTGTCTTCTTACAGTTGATTGCCTCCTGGTACACAGCATAATGGGCGCGCAGGGCTAGTTTGTCCACATCCAGATGGTATCTCCTCCAGCAGCGCTCCAATCTCCGACCCATCTTCTTCATCTCCCTGAGCTCGCCATCAAACCATGGTGACCTCAGGTACGAAGTTCTGGGTCGTACACGGACAGGTGCGAGGGAGTTATAGGTGTCGGATAACACCCCATTATAGGCTTCAACCTCAACAACAACACCTCCCGCGCATGCATCACCCACACTAGACAATTTCACTGCCGCCAAAAAACCCTCAGGGGTTAAACCCCGTAAAGGGCGACAGCAAATCATCTCAACAGGGGAAGGGCTTATGGCAGGAGCCCCAAGCGTGAACTGCACCGTGCAATGATCAGACCAAAGAACCAGATTGATCTTAAGATCATTAATATCAAGTCCCAGTGAGAACACCAGGTCCAACATGTGGCCTTCCCGATGAGTCGGTGCAGTAACCGCCTGCATCAGACCCAAGGAGGACATAATCTGAAAAAATTCACAGCTATATCTATGATTCACATCGTCAAACCAAACATTGAAATCCCCCAGAAAAACACATCTGGGGGATTCCAATGATGCATCGGCAACGAGATCTGCGATCTCCTGCAGGAAATCTCCCATCGACCCAGGAGGGCGATAAATGAGAAAAATCCTGCAGCCCGCATCAGGTCCTCCACGGATGGCCACACATTCAAAAGAACCCGGGGTTCTCACCGGGTGCACGGTGAAGGTCAGGCTGAATCTAAAACAGATGGCTACACCGCCACCCCTGCGTTCCACTCTGGGGCAGTGCACCACGGTATACCCAGGAGGGACTGCGGCCTCAAAAATTGGGCCTGCATCGTCTCCCACCCAAGTCTCCGTAATAAAAGCCAGATCGACTGAAGAAATCAAGGCAGCAATAATTGCTGTCTTATTTCTGATCGATCTGGCATTACAGAGCACTGCCATCAGGGGATTTGGGGGTGATGCAGCCCCACAGGTTACCTGGCCATTCGATCTAATGGACTCCCTGGTGATGGGCACCAAACACGTCTGGCCTCTTCCACGTGTCCATCGCAACCCAGGGTGCCTTCTGGACCTGACGACTTCAATCCTCCCATAACCTGAGCTTGGGCTTTTTGATAGTGCACGACAGACGCCATCCCTTCCAATCCCCACCTCCCGACAGCGTCTGATAGTAACATCTAAAACTGGAAGGGGGATGAAAGGGCGTAGGTCGCGCAGCATCAAACTATCATAAACAATTCTAGCCACCTTTAGTCCTCCCATATAGCCCATATGCATCTAAAGCACAACAAATTCTAAAATATCTAAATTTAAATAATAAACAAATTAGATTTAAAAAGATAACTCGCCAAGCCTAACATCTAAAATATAACAAAACTGCTAACAACCATGCCCTCAAATTAGCTGGTTCTCAGCCTCAAATAGTAATAAACTATTTAACTATGACATTACTTACAAAAGCACATAATAAAAACATAACCTAACCCTCCTGTGTCAGCTGAACATTTCCAATACCGAGTGGCGTATAGCTACAGGGATCTCCTCCAGATGTAGGGAGATTATCCTGCCCCTGTAAAGGTCACTGGTCAGGCCCCACCTGGAGTACTGCGTGCAATACTGGTGCCCATTCCTGAAGAAAGACATCAAATTGTTGGAGGGGGTACAGCGTAGAGCTACAAAGATGATCCAAGGATTGGAGGGCAAGCCATATGAGAGAGGCTGGGGAGTTGAAAATGTACTC
Source organism: Neoceratodus forsteri (assembly GCA_016271365.2). Classification (NCBI taxonomy): domain Eukaryota; kingdom Metazoa; phylum Chordata; order Ceratodontiformes; family Ceratodontidae; genus Neoceratodus; species Neoceratodus forsteri. Next base: position 1,318,932,628 of record CM057454.1, read on the forward strand.
TCTGGAAGAGAGGAGGGACAGGGGAGATATGATTGAGACCTTTAAGTACCTGAAGGGAATAAACAAGACTAATACAGAGAGGATTTTCCAGAGGAGAAAGGGGAGGGACACGAGAGGACACCAACTGAGATTGAAGAGGGTAGATTCAGAAGAGAGATGAGGAGGCATTTTTTCACAGAAAGAGTGGTGGACAAGTGGGACTCCTTGTCAGGTGAGGTAGTGGCCTGCAAGACAATAGACAGCTTCAAGAGGGGCAGAGAGCCCTTGACTTAAAGAATCATGTATGTGCGGTATTCCTCGACTTAAGCAATGCCTTTGATACTGTTGACCATTCATTGCTCTTAGTTACTCTCCCCAACATTGGTCTGGATGCACCTTCCCTAAAATGGTTCTCATGCTACCTGGCAGAGCGGATGCAGCAAGTAAAAGCAGTAGGAGATCTCTCCACTCTAAAACAGATTAGCAGAGGCGTACCTCAAGGCTCCATCTTGGGGCCCTTACTTTTCTCACTTTATATCAACATGGACAGTGGAATCAAACTTTCCAGTGTACATCTCTTTGCAGATAACACGGTCCTTTACACTGCCAGGCCTACTCCAGAAAGTGCCTGCTCGGACTTGCAAGCAGATTGCCTTATGCTGCAACAAAACCTCCTGAGTCAAAAGCTCCTACTGAATGCCAAAAAGACCAAGGCTATGCTGTTATCCCCAATGTCCAAGTCCCTTAAGCATGACAATATTTTTTTTTATTTAGTTGTTTAACCAGGTATAGCACACTAAGCTGAAAGATTTTTTACAGGAGCGACCTGGGAGCACAAGGAGGTTAAGTGACTTACTCAGGGTCACACAGTATGCAAGTGGAAGCTGTGGGATTCAAACCCAGGTCTGGTCTGCTGGATGTCACCAAATTTGCAGCTCAGAGCCTTAGACCACTGCGCTATACTGCCTCCCACTATCCCCAACCAAGACTAATACAGATAGGATTTTCCAGAGGAGAAAGGGGAGGGACACGAGAGGACACCAGCTGAGATTGAAGGGGGTAGATTCAAAAGAGAGATGAGGAGGCATTTTTTCACAGAAAGAGTGGTGGACAAGTGGGATGCACCAATTTTATGGATTTCTACCCAAGATGCTACCCTCCTACAAAACCTCCTGAGTAATATTCCCACTATCACCACTCTGCTTAGCGAGTCACTTGACTATGTGACCAAGTTCAAGTACCTAGGTATGTGGATTGACAACAGACTTTCTTCTGCTGATAATATAGACGAGCTCTCAAAAGAAGTTAGAGGCTTGGACATTTTTTTAGAAACAAGCATCTGCTTACGCAGGTGGCCAGAAAAAGCTTAGTACAAACCATGTTCCTAGCTATCTTGGACTACGTAGACTGCCTGTATGGCCAAGTCCCCAAAACTGCCCTATCTAAGCTTGACACCCTTTATCATAGGGCCTTACGTTTCATCTCAGGTGCGGCATACAATACCCACTGTGTACTCTATTCCATGGTAGGATGGACCCCACTTACATTCAGGAGGCAAAGGAACACTATACTATGGACCTACAGATCTATATCCAAGATGCTACCCTCCTACATTTCTGACTGCCTGCCCTCCTGCACCTTATAAACAATGCCTTGAGAAGCCATTTGTACATCTCACTAGCGGTGCCTAAAGTCTTTTCCCATTTTTGCAGAGCCTCCTTCAGCTATGTGCTGCCCCAGCTGTGGAACAACATCCAGAAGTCCATTAAATTGGTGCATCCTATTAGTTTTGTAGAATTCAAGTCACTCTATTTGAGATACTTCTCGGAGCCTTGTCAATGCCCTCCCTATCATTAAACTGTAGCCATACATTGCTATTCTTACAGTCGACCCTCTACACTTTCTACCCTCTCGTTAGGATTACCCTGAGCCATGTTGCTGGATTCATCCTTGCTTTCTGCTTGCTGCTGAGCCCCCAGCTTGCACTGTCACTAGCATTAACTCTGCTCTGCTAGAACTATCAGTGTCTAAAATCACTGGTTCGGCACATTGGTGCTGACTTCCTTCCACCTCTCTGCTGAACTGTTTACTGGGATGAGGCTTCACCTCACGACCGGGCCTCATTGATTATCCTTGTACCTTGTTTTTATTGTTATGTATTGTATTACTATGCCTGTTTGTGCTATATGTTCTATTGTGCTACTGTATTATTTATTCAGTACCTACCAGGCCCTCCTTGAAAATGAGCTTGCTCAATGGAATTTCACCTGGCTAAATAAAGATTGATTGATTGATTGACTGATTGACTGATTGGGAAGGGAAGGGGAAGGGGTAATAGGATGTGGGGGAAGGGAGGGGTGCAGCATTATAAGGTGCTAGCTGCGTACTCGAGCAGACTCGACAGACTGTGAGGGCTGTTTATGCTGGCATTTTCGTATGTTCGTAGAGCTGCGGCCCATGTACTATGAACTGGATCCAGGCCCGACCCACCTCTAAATGGGATGGTTGAGTCCATTGGTCCAGTGTTCCCTGAGATTGTCTGGTACTTGCATTTGGGGGACTTTTTCCCAGCACCCTGAAAGAGGCACTGGTGAAGCCCCTCCTAAAGAATCAATCTCTCAACCCTGACATCTTGGCAAACTATACACCAGTTTCTAACCTCCCATTTTTGGGCAAGGTTATTGAGAAAGAAGTGGATCTACAGCTTGAGGCATACTTTGCAGCTTATGACATCTATAAGCCATTCCAGTTCAGGTTTAGGTCCAGGCATAGCACCGAAATGGCATTAGTCAGGCTGCAGAATAATCTCCTCAGGGCAAGAGATAGAGGGGAACGGTCAATACTCATTCTCCTCAATCTCTCCTCAGCATTTGACACTGTGGACCATGTAGTGTTGCTGGATCACCAAAGGGAGCTCTATGGACTTACCAGTACTGTCAGCAACTGGTTTGAGTCCTTTTTCACAGGCAGGGTGCAGAAGGTAGTGATTGGGAATTTCTCCTCTGCCCAAAGCCCCTGCCTTGTGGAGTTCCCCAGGGTTCGATCCTAGCGCCTGTGTTGTTCACGGTGTATATGCTTCCCCTGGGTGAGATCATTAGACAGTACAGCATGGGCTTTCACTGTTTTGCAGATGACAACCAGCTGTATATGAAATTTGCTCCTGGGAATACAGATGCTGTGGAGGTGCTTAATAAATGTTTGATCGAGATCCAGGACTGGATGTCCTATAGCTGGCTGAGACTCAACCCTGACATGATGGAGGTGCTACTAACTGAGCTGTTCGCTGGGGAGATGTGGGTGCTGCAAGGACGGGAACAGGGTTATTCCTTGGTCCTACTCTTTCAGCTGCATCTACTACGGTGAACAATCTGGGTGTCATTCTTGATGATGGCTCGACACTTGAGACTCAGTTGTTGTCTGTTGTCCAGAGTGGTTCTTACCCCCTTAGGAATGTCACTCAGCTCAAAGCCTTAATTCCACCTGATTACCTGCCCTTACTGGTGCACACTTTTGTAATGTCTAGACTCAACCACTGCAGCACTCTTTACCTCAAGGTCAGTGGAGGTGTTCTCTGTTGCCTGCAGCTAGTGCAGAACGCTGTGGCCAGATTGCTGATGGGCCTTCCGAGGTCTTGTCATGTCATAGTCTGTCAAGTTGACAACTTATTTTGGCCACAGCAACTACGGTGCCACAACAAGGGTGACAGTGAAAAGGGTGATCTTAATTTTGGATTACCCCTCACTCATGTCGCCCTTTGTGCCCCCACAGTTTCTGCCCCTTCTGGGGCATGCCCACCCCAGAGGAGGTTATATATAGTTGAGGGGGGTGTGGCCATTTCCTGGGAGGACGCTTTGGGCAGGTAACTCCCAGGAGACAAACTGCCCGGTGCTGTGAAGCCAGACAGCATTTTGCCTGCGCCGTAATTGGCGTCGGCAAAATGTTTTTCGCTGTGGCATTGGTGAACCTTGTCATGTGATCCTGGTCCTGTGCGACCTGCACTGGCTGCCTGTGAGATGGAGAATCACCTTCAAGGTGGGCTTGCTCACCTATAAAGCCCTATATGGACTGGGACCTGGCTACCTGAATGACCTCCTGACTCCTGTCTGCCTTGTGTGCTCACTCTGCTACTCCAACGAAGGCATCCTAGTGGTTCCCAGGGCCCAGCTAAAAACCTCTGGAGATCATTCATTTGAGGTGGCAGGCTCAACCCTGTGGAACTCACTTCCAAGATCCTTGAGGTAGGCTCTGTCAATGGAGGTGTTTAATTGGGGTCTGAAGGTGCATCTTTTTAGAGAGGCATTTGCAAACTGATTATGAGTCTTAGAAAATAGTAGACTGCTGAATTGTTTATTTTAAATAAGGAGTCCCACACAAAAGATTAATACACAAGTTAGCCAGCCTGGGAGTGGGTCCCAAGATGGTAGGCTGGGTAAAAAACTGGCTGGAGAACAGGGCACAGAGGGTAATAGTAAATGGAGTCCACTCTGAAGAAAGGGAGGTTACTAGTGGGGGTACCCCAGGGTTCAGTTCTAGGACTGGTCTTCTTCAATGTCTTTATAAGTGACATTGCAGAGGGACTGGAAGGAAAAGTATGTCTCTTTGCAGACGACACAAAGATCTTCAACAGGGTTGATGCACAAGGTGGGGTGAAAAGGATGAGAAGGGACTTGACAAGGTTGGATGAATGGTTAAATGTATGGCAGCTTAGATTCAATGCTAAGAAGAAGAATCAGCATTTATATAGTGATTTTCATACACAGTATCCCAAAGTGCTTTACAAGCAATGCTAGACTGGTAGTGAAGTGGTGGCCATATCGCACATCATCACCCACACACAGCCTGGATAATTGCATGAACCGGTTTATGGGAAGGGGAATGTTGGCCAGGACACTGGGAATGTTAACTGCTCTTTGCGAAGAGTGTCCTTTTACTTCCACCTGGACAACACCAGGATGGCCAGAAGGGACCTCGGTTTAATGTCTCATCCGAAGGACGGCACACCCCAGCAGTACAGCATCCCCCAATACTGCACTCAGATGCCAGCGATTTTTAGGTGCAAGTTCAATCCCGGTGTGGGACGAGAACCCACGACCTTCTGGTCCAGAGGCAGATGTGCTACCAACTGAGCCACGCTGACACCACAAGAAGAAGTGCAAAGTAATGCACCTGGGAAACAAAAACCCAGGGGAAGAGTACACTATGGGGGGGTGAGATACTAACAACAACAAAAATGGAAAGGGACCTGGGGTAGTCATATCAGATGACCTAAAGGTGGGCAAACAATGTGAGAGGGCAGTAAGGAGGACTGGGGGGATGCAAGGATGTATAGGAAGAGGCATCACCAGTAGAAAACAGGAAGTTGTTATCCCTCTGTACAGACAGCTGGTGAGACCCCATCTGGAGTACTGCGTACAGTTCTGGAGACCCAGTCTCCGCAAGGACATATACAGGATGGAGGCAGTCCAGAGGAGGGCAACTAAAATGGTGCCGGTCTGTACCAGAAGACATATGAAGAGAGACTTAAGGAGCTTAATATGTATACTCTTGAGGAAAGGAGAGAGGGGGACATGATAGAAACTTTCAAGTACCTCAGGGAATCAACAAAGTCCAAGAGGGTAGCATCTTTCAGAAAAGAGATGTGCAAGAACAAGGGGCACAATTTGAAAACAGAGAGAGGGACGACTCAGAGGTAATGTGAGGAAGTATTTTTCACCGAGAGGGTTGTGGATGCATGGAACAGCCTTCCTGAGGGCGTAGAGTCAAAAACAGTGGGGGAATTCAAGAATGCATGGGACAGACATAAGGCAATTCTAGTGGGGGGTAAGAGGAAGTAAGCTGTTGGTTAACTAGGATCTGCAGCTTATCCAGTAGTAGGGGAATGGGCAGACTAGGTGGGCCATGCGGTCCTTATCTGCCGTCAAATTCTATGTTTCTGTGTTTCTATGATTTTGTTTCCATATTGCTGTTGTTCATTGTCATTGTTACTAGTATATGTTCTTGTATTAATGCATGTTGTTTATTTCTAACTTTTGCCTGCCTGTACAGTACCCAGAGCCTCTGGGATGTGGTGCTTGATAAATAAAATAGTACATACTTACTAATTATATAACACAGAGCAAGAGTTACGCAGAGCTGAGCTGTGCGATTCCCTGCACTTAGAGAGAAACGAACAGGCAATGGCAAGAAAAACAAGGGACAAAAAAAAAATACAGTTGTAACAGGTCGTTAAAAGACAAGAAGAGAGCCTTTGAGTTTTAAAACATCAAGGCTCATAACGGCCTGCAGGTCCACCTCCCCTGTATATGGTGATGCAGTTATTGGCACTATTTCATAATAAGAGAAAAACAATGCATCTCTGTTATCTATTCCTTTCTTTCTTTTAAAGAAAATGTAAACTACTTTTTAATACCTCCTCAGCTATAATGGGGTCAGAAAACATAAAGTGTCAGCCCCATACCCTAAGGAAACACAAGCATGGGAGGAGGTCACGGACCTGAAAAGAAGCTTACTTCCTCACTAGCCTGTGCCCAAAATGTCAGATTTGGGCATCTTCATCTAATGCAAATTCAGCATTCACTGCATCCTTATCTGACTGCACCAAGCACATTCACTGTCACCCACAAACCTAGCCATACATTTAATGTTACCCACAGGCCCCTCCCCACACCGTTACTTTTTACAGAAACACAGAAAGGAACAGCAGGTAAAGGCCCTGATGGCCCATCTAGTTAGCCTGCCTGGCTACAATGCATTGACCCTAGTGGCCATCCTGCCCTCTTGTCACTGCTTCTCCCCCTTACTGAGCCAATATCCCTGTTCCACCCCAAACTGTTCTGTTCTCATCGTATTTCAGCATCACCAACAGAAACAAACAATACCATAATTAAATCAGGTAAGCAGACATTGTTGGCTCGTGCCGGCTCTTGTTTGTGGAGTGCTCAGGTTTAGTGTGTGGCAGCAATGGGATGCAGCTGAGGCAGCCACTCCCTCTTTGTGCTGTATTTACTTCCTAACTCACATTCAGCATATATAGCACTCTCTATTCTAGCACATTCTATGCTGTGCAAGAGATACCATGTTACTTCCCAACCACAGCTTTAGCACAGATAATGCTGTCTGTTTTAGCACATTCCATGCTATATAAGTGATACCATGTTATTTCCCAACTTCAGTTTAGTACAGATAATGCTGTCAGTTCTAACACATTCCATGCTGTGCATGTGATCGCATGTTTCTTCCCATCCTCACATTAACAGACATAACACTTTCTCTTCTAGTACATTCCATGCAATGCAAGTGATCCCATCATACTTTCAATCATTATCTTAATACAGATAACTCTTCTAGCACATTCCATGATGTGCAAGTCAACCCATGTTACTTCCCAACCTCACCTTTAGCACACATAACGTTCTCTCTTCTAGCACGTTCCATGCTGTGTAAGTGATCCCATGTTACTTCCCATTCTCACCTTAATACAGATAATGCTCTCAGTTCTAGTACATTTCATTTTTTTTTCCAATTGTTTAACCAGGCATAGCACACTAAGCTGAAAGCTTGTTTGTTTACAGGTGTGACTTGGGAGCACAGGAAAGTTACGTGACTTGCTCAGGGTCACACAGTATGCAAGTGGGGGCTGTGGGATTCAAACCCAGGTCTCCAGCTCTGCAGCTCAGAGCCTTAAACCACTGTGCTATACTGCTTCCCCTGATGTGCGAGTGATCCCATGTTGCTTCCCAACCTCATATTTAGTACAGAAAAAGTTCTCTGTTGTAGCACATCCATGCTGTCTAAATGATTCAATGTTACATCCCATCCACATATTTAGTACATATAAGGCTCTCAGTTCTAGTACATTCTATACTGTGCAAGTGAACCCACGTTACTTTCCATCCTCAGCTTAACACAGATAACGCTCTCTGTTCTAGTACATTCCATGCTGCGTAAATAATTCAATCTTACATCCCATCCTCATATTTATAGAGCTAGTGTATTGCTTGGAATTAATAGTACTTTTCAGATGTAGTCAGCTATCATTTCTTATATCTCAAGTGTTTTTTTATTTTCTGTTTGTTAATTAGACAATTTTCCACCTGGCAGTACTGGGGTGATGTGTGGAGCAACACTCTGTCTGGAAGCAAAAAACAGTCAGTTCTGTTCCTCCCACTACGTCGTCAGAAATGAGACCTACACCTTGAGACACAACAGTCCTTGCAGCCTGAGCAGTGACTCTCACAAGCTACCAGTCAAAATGCAGGAAACTGTGACATCACTAGTAACCAGGGAGAGCCAGTCCCTGCTGCTGCATGTAAAGGTGAAACCTGGCAGTTAGAAATGGCTCTCATTGGTTACTAGTGATGTCATTGTCAGTGTGGTCTCAGTGTTGATGAAGTGGGAGGAACAGAACTGACTTTTTTTTCCCTTCCAGACAGTGCTGCTCCACACATCACCCCAGTACTGCCAGGTGGAAAATCTTCTAATTAGCAAACAGAAAAGAATAAATACATGAGATATAAGAAATGATAGCTGATTACATTTGAAAGTTACAATTAATTGCAGGCAGTTTCCAGGCAGTACACTAGCTCTTTAATATAAATAACGCTCTCAGTTCTAGCACATTGTATGTTTTGTGTGTGATCCCATATCCCTTTCTATCCACACCTTAATACAGAAAGCACTGTCTCTTCTAGCACATTCCATGCTGTGCAAGTGATCTCATGTTACTTCCAATCATCACCTTAATACAGATAGCAGTCTCTGTTCTAGCACATTCTGTGCTATGCAGGTGACTCCATGTTATTTGCCATCTTCACATTTAGTACAGATAATGCTCTCTATTCTAGCACATTCCATGGTGTGCAAATGATCCCATGTTACTTCTCAACTTCAACTTAACACAGATAGCACTGTCTAGTCTAGCACATTCCATGCTGCGTAAGTGATCCCATGTTAGTTCCCATCTTCACCTTAATATATAAGCAAGTGTCTATTCTAGAACATTCCATGCTTTGCAAATGATTCCATGTTAATTTCCATCCTCACATTTAGTACAGGTAATGCTCTCTATTCCAACATATTCTATGCTTTGTAAGTGATGCAATGTTACTTCCCAACTGCACCTTTAGCAGAGATAATGCTCTTAATTCTAGAACATTTTATGCTGTGTAAGTGACCCCATGTTACTTCCCAACCTCACATTTAGTAGAGATAATGCTCTCTATTCTAACACATTCCATGCTGTGCAAGTGATCCCATGTTACTTCCTAACCTCACCTTTAGCACAGATAATGCTCTCTATTCTAGTACATACCATGCTGTGTAAGTGATCCCATGTTACTTCCTAAACTCGCCTTTAACACAGAAAATGCTCTCTATTCTAGCACATTCCATGCTGTGCATGTGCTCTCATGTTGCTTTCTAACCTCACCTTTAGCACAGATAATGTTCTCTATTCTAGTACATACCATGCTGTGTAAGTAATCCCATGTTACTTCCCATTCTCACCTTAATACAGATAATGATCTCAGTTCTAGCACATTCCATGTGATCTCATGTTACTTCCTAACTTTGCCTTTAGCACAGATAATGTTCTGTATTCTAGTGCATACCATGCTGTGTAAGTAATCTCATGTTACTTCCCATTCTCACTTTAATACAGATAATGATTTCAGTTCTAGCACATTCCATGCTGTGCATGTGATCTCATGTCACTTCCTAACCTTGCTTTTAGCACAGATAATGCTCTCTTTTCTAGTACATACCATGCTGTGCAAGTTAACCCATGTTACTTCCCAACCTCACATTTAGTAGAGATAATGCTCTCTATTCTAGCACATTCCATGCTGTGCATGTGATCTCATGTTACTTCCTAACTTCGCCTTTAGCACAGATAATGTTCTGTATTCTAGTACATACCATGCTGTGTAAGTAATCTCATGTTACTTCCCATTCTCACTTTAATACAGATAATGATCTCAGTTCTAGCACATTCCATGCTGTGCATGTGATCTCATGTTACTTCCTAACCTCGCTTTTGGCACAGATAATGCTCTCTGTTCTAGTACATACCATGCTATGCAAGTGAACCCATGTTACTTCCCAACCTCACATTTAGTAGAGATAATGCTCTCTATTCTAACACATTCCATGTTATGCAAGTGGTCCCATGTTACTTCCTAACCGCGCCTTTAGCACCGATAATGCTCTCTATTCTAGTACATACCATGCTGTGTAAGTGATCCCATGTTACTTCCCAACCTCACATTTAGTAGAGATAATGCTCTCTATTCTAGTACATTCCATGCTGTGTACGTGATCCCATGTTACTTCCTAACCTTGCCTTTAGCACAGATAATGCTCTCTATTCTAGTACATACCATGCTGTGTAAGTGATCCCATGTTACTTCCCATCCTCACTTTTGCTACAGATAACCCTTTGCATTCTAGCACATTTAATGCTGTGCAAGTGATCCCGTTACTTCTCATACTCAACTTCAGTATAGCTCACACTCTGTGTTCTAGCACATCCCATGCTGTGCAACAGCACAAGTGATCCCACATTGCCTCCCATCTTCACGTTTACTACAGATAATGCTCTCTGTTCTAGCACATTGCATGCTGTGTAAGTGGTCCCGTGTTACTTCAGTACAGATAAATTGTTTTTTTCTTGTACCCTCTCTACTGTGTAAGTGCACCCATGTAACTTCCTATCTTCTATCTTAGCCCAGATAAAACATTTTATTCTTACACACTCACTGCTCTGTAAGTGATCCCATGCTTCATTCCTTCCTCACCTGTAGTACAGATAAAATGTTTTATTTTTACAGATTCTCTACAGCATAACTGGTCCCATGTGACTTCCTATCCTCATCTTCAGTACAGATAAGACAAATATTTCTGTTCTAGCCCAGTTCCTGCCATGCAAGTGGTCCCAAGTTATTTCCTATCTGTAACTTCTGTACAGCTAACACTCTGCATTCTAACACACTTCCTGCGATGTAAGTGATCAAATGTTACCTTACATCCTCACTCTCACTATAGATCACACTCTCTCATTGCACACTCTTTCTGTATGGTAAGTGATCCCATCTTACTTCTCATTCTCACCTTCAGTACACATAATGATTTCTGCATGCAATGCTGTGTAAGTGATCCCATATTACTCACCATTCTCACCTTCAGTACACATAATGCTTTCTGCACTAAATGTTGTGTAAATGATCAGGATCCCATGTCACTTCTTAGTCTCAACTTGAGTACACATGATGATTTCTGCCTTAGCACATGCAGTGCTGTGTAAGTGATCCCATGTTATCTCCGATTCTCATCCTCATTATTCATAATGATTTCTGTCCTAGCACATGACCTGTTGTTTAAGTGCTCTCAAGTGCGTTTCCATACTCATCTTCAGTATATGGAAATCACTATGTTCTAACCCACTTGCTGCTGCATAAATGACTTTTGTCCGAAACGCGTCAGGTGTGGTGTTTAGTTGGTGAATAAATATAATAAAAAGAAGATTTGGCTCCGAAGATTATTGAGGTGTGTGTGTGCAGCAGCTTTTGTCGGAAATAATTATGTTGAGCTGAGAGCACCACAGTAACCTTGTGCATGGTTCGTTTGTGGAGATAAATGATACCATGTTTCTTCATATCCTCACCTTCATTACACTTAATATTTTCTGTTCTACCATACTCTGTGTTGTGTACGTGGTCCCTTGTTACATCCCATCCTCACATTCAGTACATATGACACTCTTCGTTCTAGCACTCTCCAAGTTGTCTGTGTTGTTCCATTTTACTTCCCATCTTCACTTTCAATACATACGGTATAACACTCCATGTTCTAACACACTCACTGTTGCATAAATGGTTCCAAATTTCTTACCATCCTCACTGTTGATAAAGACTCTGTCGGTTCTAGAACACTTACTGCTGTAGAAGTTATCCCATGGTACTTTCAGTCCCCCCACAGTACACATGATGCTCTCTAGTCTAGCACACTTGCTTCTGTGTAAGTGGTTTTACTTGCCATCAGTGCTTTCAGTGTATATGGCAATCTCTCTGCTCTAGATCACATGTGACAGTGTAAGATATTTAAGCAATAAGTCACAACAAGGTATGTTTTATCGTGTAATAACGTCACTCCTGGGGTGGGTTGAAGCACGAGGTGAAGCCCAGTGTTTCTACCACCCCAGGAGTGACGTTATTCACAATAACACACACCATGGAGTGCCTTATTACAATTATACAAAGGCTGTATGTTATACAAAATAAAAAAAAAACTAAAAATGTTTTTAGGAGGCTTTTTGTATTTCTGAAGAGACAACAGTGATCAAATGATCCAATAAATCAATACAGTGATGTTATTGTGTAATAACATCACTGTCTGAGGCACCCACTGACCAATCATAATACAGGAAATTTCCTTGCCATTGTATAATCCATGTTATATAACATCTGCACCTTCAGTGCAGATAACACTTTCTGTTCTAGCACACTCTGTTATGTGTTTTCATGTCATATTTTCTTCTTCAGTGAGACAGTGCCCTCTATTCTAGCATTTTGTTCTAGCAGATTGCCTCCTGTGTAAGTGATCCCATATTACTTCCTAGCCTCACCTTCAATATAGTTAGTGCTCTTTGTTCTAGCAGATTGCCTTCTGTGTAAGTGATCCCATATTACTTCCTAGCCTCACCTTCAATATAGTTAGTGCTCTTTGTTCTAGCAGATTCCCTGCTGTATAAGTGATCCCATGTGGCTTTCCATCCTCACCTTCAGTACAGATAGAAACACAGAAACATAGAATTTGATGGCAGGTAAGCACCGCTTGGCCCACCTAGTTTGCCCATTTCCCTACCTAATGGATAAGCTGCAGATCCTAGTTAACCAACAGCCTACTTCCTCCAACCCCCACACTAGAATTGTTTTATGTCTGTCCCATGCATTCTTGAATTCCCCCACTGTTTTTGACTCCATTACCTCCTCAGGAAAGCTGTTCCATGCATCCACAACCCCTCTCTGTGAAAAAATACTTCCTCACATTACCTCTGAGCCGTCCCTCTTCTATCTTCAAATTGTGCCCCCTTGTTCTTGCACATCTTTTTTTCCAAAAGATGCTACCCTCTTGGACTTTGTTGACTCCCTTGAGGTACTTGAAAGTTTTTATCATGCCCCCCCTTTCCTCGAGGGTATACATATTAAGCTCCTTTAGTCTCTCTTCGTATGTCTTCTGGTGCAGACCCTGCACTATTTTGGTTGCCCTCCTCTGAACAGCCTCCTCTGTGTCTATGTCTTTGTGGAGATGGGGTCTCCAGAACTGCACGCAGTACTCCAGATGGGGTCTCACCAACTGTTTGTACAGAGGGATAACAACTTCTTGTTTTCTACTGGTAATGTCTTTCCCCTAGGCATCCCAGTATCACCCAGCCCTCCTTACTGCCTTCTCACATTGCTTGCCCACCTTTAGGTTTTCTGATATAACTACCCCCCCCGGTCCCTTTCCATTTTTGTTGTTGTCAATATCTCACCCCCCATTGTATACTCTTTCCCAGGGTTTTTGTTTCCCAGGTGCATTACTTCGCACTTCTTAGCATTGAATCTAAGCTGCCATACATTTGACAATTCCTCCAACCTTGCCAAGTCCCTTCTCATCCTTTCCACCCCACCTTGTGTATCAACTCTGTTGTAGATCTTTGTGTGGTCTGCAAAGAGACATACTTTTCCTTCCAGTCCCTCTGCAATGTCGCTTATAAATAGATTAAAAAGGACCGGACCCAGTACTAAACCCTGCGGTACCCCACTAGTAACCCCCTTTCATCACTGTGGACTCCATTTACTATTACTCTCTACATCCTCTTGTCTAGCCAATGTTTTACCCAGGCTACCACCCTGGGACCCACTTCCCAGGCTGGCTAATTTGTTTATTAATCTTTTGTGTGGGACTGTGTCAAATGCCTTGCTAAAGTCTAGGAAGGCCATGTCCACAGCCCCTCCCTGGTTTACTACTTTGGTCACCCAGTCAAAGAAATCGATTAGATTCATCTGACATGACCTTCCCACTGTGAATCCATGCTGCCTTGGGTCCTGTGCCCCACTGGCCTCTAGGTACTCAACAATTCTTTCCTTCAGAAATGATCCCATCATTTTCCCTATCACTGAGGTCAAACTGACAGGTCTGTAGTTTCTGCCTCTGTCTTGCTCCCACTTTTGTGAAGGGGAATCACTTCTGCCCTCCTCCAGTCCTCATGTACCACATCATCCTCCCATGGTTTGTTAAAAAGGGTAGTCAATGGTGTTACTAGTTCTCTCCTTAGTTCTTTTAGAACTCTGGGGTGCATCCCATCAGGCCCCATTGCTTTGTCCACCTTCAGTTTTAGGAGGTCTTTCAGAACCCTTTCTTCTGTGAAAGGACTGATATCGACCCCCCTATCCAGAGTGCATCTATTGACTGGATTAGGTACCGCCCCCTCCTCTTCCTTTGAGAATACTGAGCAGAAGTATTCATTCAGTATCCCTGCTTTTTCACTGTCCCTCTCTGCCCACCCACCTTCCTCTTTATTCAGCCTCAGTATCCCTCCTTTGTCTTTCTTTGCTCCCTAATGTACCTATAAAGGTTTATCCCCCTTCATAACCGAGTTGGCTATCTTTTCCTCAGTTTGGGCCTTTGCTATTCTGACTGCCTTCCCCACTTCCTTCTGCTTTAACTGGTACAGTTCTCTGTCCTGCTCCTTCTGTGTTTCCATATACTTCCTGAATGCTATCTTTTCCTCCCTAACTTTCCCGCCACCTCTTTTGAGAACCACAGTGTTTTTTTCTTTCATTTTGATTTGTTTATTTGCTTCACACAAAGGCTTGTTGCCTCTGTGATGGCAGTTTTGATGTTTCCCCATTGTTGCTCCACCCTTCCTTCTTGCCTGTTTGCTAGTGCTTTTCTGAGGCACTCTCCCATTTTGACAAAATCAGCCCTCCTAAAGTCCAGTACCTTCACTTTTATATGGCTTGACTCTACAGATAAGTTTATCGTGAACCACACTGTTTGGTGGTCACTTGTTCCCAGATGGCTACCCACTTCTAGATCTGAGATCCTCTCTCTTTCCCCATTTGAGAGTACCAGGTCTAAGATTGCTCCCTCCCGAGTGGGTTCCAACACTAGCTGTCTGAGGCATGCTGCCTGTAGGACATCGAGAATGGCCTGCTCTTGGATGTGGCTGCAGCAGAGGTGCTCCAGTTAACATCTGGCATATTCAGGTGCCCCATCAGCAGTATCTCCCCTTTCTCTGCCATCCTAAGGATGCCTTCTATCATTTCCTTGTCCATTTCCTTCCCCTGAGACTGGGGTCTTTATACAACCCCTGTGTGGATTGTGGTGCCATGTCCAGTCTCCAGGGTGACCCACAGTGCCTCCTCTCCTCCCTGTTTACTCTTTAGTTGCATTGCTTAGATCCCTTCCCTTACATAGAGAGCTACTCCTCTTCCTCCTCTTCTACCCTTCCTGTCCCTCCTGTAGATTGTGTACCCTGTTATGTTGACATCCCAGTCATGGTTGCCTGTGTACTATTGTAACCCCCCTGCAAATGGGGGTTCCCAAAAGACTTCCAGGAGCTTGCTTGAATGCTCCGAGCCTGAATGGTATTTGGCGTTTAAGCCATTTATCTGTGAGTGTTTTTAGAGCCTCTGGTACTCTCTCTTTAAAAGCTGTCTGCTTGCAGACATAATTAGTTTGTATGGGGGGGACTGTGTGTTTCTCTGCTTGAGTCCCACTCGAGCTGCTGCCAATTCACTCCATTTTTGCAGTCACTAGGAGTGCAAAGGGAACCTATCTGAAAGATGTAACTGTTTGCCAGAAATCATTTAGAGTAATAATGAAAATACAGTTTGTCTAACCTGCTTTTCTTTGCAATCAGAACTGTGTTTGCCTAGTTCCCCATTCTAGTTTTGAACTGCTGAACTGGACCAATCAGTGTGGGTTAAGGTAGCTCTAAAATGATGCCTGTGGACGAATCAGAACTTGGACTCATAATCTGAGCCAGCCACAAGAGGATTGTATGGGCAGTGACTCTGGGAAATGTAGTTTGGACTTCGGCGCCTTTTTGCACCAACAGGGGGAGGCTATTGTGAGTGACAGCCAATCCAGCCAAGAACTGGGAGGAACTCAAAGGAAGTGCCCAGTTTTGTCTACTGAAGTCTCAGTTTAGCTCTGGCAGTGAAGAGGGAAGGAGCCCTGTGCTCTTTCGGTGCGCAGTTTTAGTCGGGAAATGCGTGTAAGGCACAAGTTTCAGTCTGCAGCTTGTGCAAGTACTTGTTTGGACTGAATCTGACCTGTGAAGAGAATCAAGGAGATCTGAAAAGTAGAAACCAGGCTCACCCTGTAGAAGACTGGAGAAATTGCTGAATCGCGCTCGGTCTGTCAGGAACTGAATCTGCTGTGTGTTCTCCCGGGTACTGTGCAGTAATTGCGATCGGGATAGAGAAGCAGCCTGCCTGGTATAGTACTTTCTTTTTCCATATAAATGTGTGTAGTGCTAGTGGGGACTCGCGTTTCAAATCCCCTGTACAGTGAATTGAGTGCATGAAGCTGCAAGTAAACCCCAGCTTAATCCAGATTATATCCATTTGCTCTGAACTGCCTTGGGGTCCAGTCACAAGGACCTTGTCCACATGGTCTGCTGCACCTGGCAATCCAGTACAATCTGCCTTCCATTCAGTTTCAGCATTGAATGTGTGAGTACAAATCAGGGTAGCTCCCTGCCATCATCTAATTGCAAGTGTTCCATCTGATTACTTTTCCTTTCTTTCTCCAAGA
The DNA here is from genome assembly GCA_016271365.2 of Neoceratodus forsteri. NCBI lineage: Eukaryota > Metazoa > Chordata > Ceratodontiformes > Ceratodontidae > Neoceratodus > Neoceratodus forsteri. The sequence continues at coordinate 1,318,949,410 of CM057454.1, forward strand.
ACTGAGCCTACCGGCTCCGGATTACGATTTTGGGTATTGTGCATGCATTTTCCATCTTCAGGGCCCCAACCAGCTGCACCAAATAGGCTAGCCTCTTATTGCTTGGGTACCCAGTAAGAGTGACATTAGGGACATTTGGGATTCTGAAATATGTGCACAGTACTGTGATTATTAATGCGTTTAAACTAATTAACCTGATTTCCCCCCTGTCCTTGTTATATCCCCCTAAATAAATCAGATCTGTTTGTTTCAGAAAGGTTACACTGCCTGAGGTATTCGTCTATGTTAAAGTATTGTACTGTGGTTTTTGCACTGTATCATCTTATTTTACAGAGAGTCCCAGGAGTCACACTGCCCGAACCAGTCCTTGGGGTAAGTATATACGGTGAAGGTAATTCTGATATATTGTGTGGGCTACTAGTGGGAAGAAAAGGGGTTTTCAGTGTCCCAGAGGGCTGTGACCAAGTTAATATAACTATTGCAAACCCTAACCTCTGGGTGGAGGCACCCGCCATCGGATCCAGGCCCCTCGACCTGTTAGTGGCAAATCAGGCAGTGGTAGTAGCCCTTGGGATAGTGCCATCTAGGAGATTACATCTTGGAGGCTCACCACTGGGATTGTGTGTCCTCTAGGGGCCATATTTATGAACCACTGTTAAGGAAAAAAAAATAAATAGGTACCCCGACAGAAGTGGCTGTGCACAGCTGGTGGAGTGGTGTGTTGGGGAGGAGATCGACCCCCAAAATGCTATGCTTATCCTGGACATCCCCCTGGGTATCAATAAGGACACTGTACAGGGAGTGCTTTCCAAGATGGAAGGTTTACAAAATCCTGTGGTGGTGGGTCGGCATGCTAATTTGCTCACCCACACTTTTCTGGCCCTAGTAGAGTTTAAGAATCCCATAGATAGCTCCAAAGTGCCACAGACTATTACCCCAGAGGGAGTCCTCACTGCCTAGAGAGTGATAACTAATGACAGTAAAGACCCGGGGGGGGGAATGAGCCCCCCACCACTATCTGAAACTTTTGAGGAGAAATTTGCTAAATGGTTGCTGGGGAAGGGAAAACTGTGGAGGACTTGAAGAAACTATTCTTGCCACCTGGGGTGTTCCTCCCCAACACCCTCTCCGCTCCAGTACCCGTGATGGTGGCTGAACCAATGCAGACTCCTATTTCTGCACCTGCCATTACTCACAACTCTTACGAAGGTTGAGGATCTTCTCTGGCACCTCCCACCCCCCAAGGGGAGGATGACTGGGAGACCTGGATGAACTATGTTGCTCCAAGTGCTAAAATGGCAATGCTCCGGAAGCCTGAGCGAAAGAGGTTAGTGAGAGCCTCCGAGGTCCTGACCTGGCTGCCATCCATGCTAAGCAGGCCAGTAGCCCTGAGCGACTGCACAGGCCTATCTTGAGGCCTTGAAGAATGCGTATGGGAGCCCAGATTCTGATGAGGACCTATGGTGGAGAGTAAGAAATGCACAACAGTACCAAGGGGAGTTGTCTGTGTATGTATCTCGGCTGGAAAAATTGTTGCAAGAATGCCTCAGAAAGGGTAGTTTGCCAGCGATTGAACTGGACCGAACCAGACTGGACAGGATCCTTAAGTCTGCCCCCTTCTCAGAACTGCTGTTGCTTCAGTTACGCCTGGCAAATTGACTGGAATCCCCACCCTCCTATGATGAGCTAATGAGAGAAATTTGAGGAGTTGAGAAAAGGTGACCTCGGGATGGACTTGCACCAATAGCTGCGGCTACGACCCGAGTGACTGAGGGTGACCCATCAAGTGAAGTTCAGGGGCAGAGGATGGCAGTTAATGAGTGCTCTGAGAAGGAAAAAGATATGCCACAATGGGGCGAACTGTTGAGAGAGATCTGGGAATTCAAAACAGTCCCTTTATGAGGAAGCCACGCCTGCAAGTATAGACCCCGACCTATATCCGACTGCATCTGCTATGGGGTGAGGGTACCCACCCATGTATCTCCTGCTGATAACAGCTCAAACTTGATTCCTTGACCATGGAAGTGGAGAAGCTGACGAGATGTCTCCAAATGCTTATCACGCGCAGACAGAGATGGCACCAAGGTTTCCAGTTAGTAGTACCCCGCCCTGGCTCCCATTGTGGCGCCTCGGCCAGCTCAAACTCCAGAAGTATGTTTTGCTATAATTGTGGGAAGGATGGGCACATGAAGAGGAATGCTGGTCCCAAAGACACTGACAAAGTTGCATATAGGCTACAAGGAGGCTTGGAGAACAAATCAGTGGTTAAGAGGTGCACAAAATGATCCCAGTGAGGGCCCCAAAAATGCTAACTCATGTCCTTTTGTGGCAAGGTCAGTTACCCAGGCCCCCGCTACCGCTTCTCCAGACTGGTCCAGAATAGTGGGTCCCTCCATGGAGACCACTGTAAAGGTGAATGGAGTGTCTACAAGAGCTGTATTAGACAGTGGCTCCCAAGTGACAATTATGTTCCAGGATTGGTAGCAGAAGCATTTGTCAGACGTACCCTTACAACCATTAGAAGGACTGCATGTATGGGGGTTAAGTGAGAAGGCCTACACCTATTCCGGGTATATCCGAAATTGGCTGTCTTTCCCCACATCCGTGGCTGGAGTGGCCGAACAAGTAGAGACCCTAGCCTTAGTGTGTCCCCCCACTGGACTGTATGATGGAGTCCCTTTGTTGATTGGAACAAATGCTCATATGTTTGGAAGGCTGGCACAGTTGTGTTATGAAAAACAGGGGTCAAGGACTAGTAGAGCTTTAAGAATTCCGGCTTTAATTAAGAAGGCCTATGAGGCACAGAGAGATGCTGTAAAAGTAGAACCAGAGGAACCGGTCGGAATTGTCTGGAAAAAGGATCCTGAGTCTCTGATCCTGGCGCCAAATGCCCAGTGTACCTTACAGGGAGAGGTCCGTATCAGAAAGGATGTTAAGAATAAAATATTAATGTTGGATGAACCAGGCGATGGAAAATTGCCGGAGGAACTGCTGGTCAGTCCTAGTATTTTGCCCGCTAGAGCCCATGCTTATGCCAGAAGGGTAATGGTTCAAGTTCATAATGTGTCTGAAAGAGAGATTCAAGTAAATAGAGGTTGCACCCTGGATAATGTGCATTGTGAAGACTCTGTAGTGCTACCCAGCAGCAAGAGTTCAGGGAAGAATGACAGAGTAACGCCTGACTTGTTTGATTTCGGTGACTCCCCGTTGCCAGCTGAATGGAAAGTGAGGATCAGTGAGAAGCTTGCCCAGAGAGACCAGGTGTTTTCTTTAAAGGAATGGGACGTAGGATGCATGCAAGGAGCTGAGCACCATATCCGGCTGCATGACGAAGACCATTTCATGAGAGGTCTCGACACCTGGCACCTGCTGACATAGATGATGTGAGATGGCATCTGCAAGAGATGTTAGCTGCTGGTGTAATACAAGAATCCAAAGCCCCTATGCTTCCCCATTGTGGTAGTGAGGAAAAAGAATGGGACAGTAAGGACGATGGTGGATTCTTGCGACTTAAACCAGCGGACTATCCTGATCAGTACACAATGCCCGCATTCAGGATACTTTGGACTCCTAGCGGGAGCAAGTGGTTCTCTGTGCTGGATCTCCGATGGGTACTACCAAATCCGATGGCCCCAGAGGACCATGGGAAGACAGCCTTTATCTGTCCGCTTGGCTTCTATGAATTCATGAGGATGCCTCAAGGGATTTCAGGTGCCCCAGCCACTTTTCAATGATTGATGGAGCGTGCAGTGAGGGACATGAACTTATTAGAGTGTCTGGTATACCTAGATGATGTTATTGTGTTTGGCAGCTCACTGGAGGAACATGAGAGCAGATTATTTAAGGTATTGGACCGACTGGAAGACTTTGGCCTTAAACTGTCCATTGATAAGTGTCAATTCTTTCAAACATCAGTAAAGTATGTGGGACACATAGTATCCATCGAGGGAATAGAGACCGACCCAAGTAAAGTTGAGGCCTTGACCACCTGGCCACAGCCCAAATATCTAAAGGAACTGCAAAGATTCCTGGGATTCTGTGGTTATTATAGGTGTTTCATCAAGGACTATCCAAGAGTGATCCGCCCTTTACTTAACTATACTCAAGGGTATCCCCCAACCCACAAAAAATACCAAAAGTCAGTGTCCCTCAAGACTGAAAGAGTGTATTTTCATCTGAGTGAAGTATTTGGGGCCCGCTGGACTCCTGATTGTGAGACTGCTTTTCATGAGATCATATATCAACACCACGCTCCAGTGCTGGCCTATGCCGATCAAAAAATCTTATGTCCTGCACTGATGCTAGCTTTCCAGGGTTGGGGGCTATGTTGTACCAAGAGCACGAGAATGGCCTGAGACCAGTGGCCTTTGCCAGTAGGAGCCTGACCCCATCCAAAAAGACCTATCCTGTACATAAGTTAGAGTTCCTAGCTTTGAAGTGGGCTATTGTTGACCAATTCCATGAGTACTTGTATGGGGCTAAAATACTAGTAAAAACTGACAATAATCCTTTGACCTATGTGCAGACCTCAGCTAAGTTGGATACCACCGGCCATAGGTGGCTTTCTGCATTATCTATATACGACTATGCCATTGAATACCGAGCAGGCCTGAACCACATAGATGCTGATGCTCTCTCCCGGAGGTCTGTTCCCCAGAATGATTGGGTCAGATTGCCAGAACCTGATATTCGGGCACTCTGCCAGAAGTTTGACAGGGAGGAACAAATGTCCACGGATGCAGTGGACTGCATGGTGGATTGATTGGGACCCTCTGAGAATTGCATACCTGCTGCTTAGTGCCACTTTTCTGCAATAGACATTGGTGCACTGCCTCAACTGGACAATGACAGTATTCGCGGCTCAATCCCACAATCCCATGATCAAATCAGCTTTAGAAGCCTCATGCAGGAAAAGATGTGTCCAAATTACGCTCCACTGATTTGAGAACTGCACTGTTATACAAAGAAGGTCCTAAGTTGAAACTGATCAATAAACTGTTATACAGAGAAACAGTAGACAGAGGGGGACAAGTAGACAAACAACAACTAGTGCTGCCCACTGCCTTTCGAGACTCAGTACTGAGGTCCTTGCACAACCACATAGAGCACGTTGGTATAGACAGAACACTTGACTTGGTGAGATCCAGATTCTGTTGGCCTAAGATGGGGGCTGATGTGGAGCAACACATTCAAACTTGTAGTCGCTGCTTACAGAGGAAAGCTTTGCCCAGAGGGCTGCCCCCCTTGTTAACATCACCACCAGTGCACCCATGGAGCTGGTCTGTATTGATTTTCTGAGTTTGGAGTCGGATCAAAGACATATCAGTAATGTGTTGGTGGTCACTGACCATTTCACGAGATATGCCCAAGCTTTCCCACCAAAGACCAAAAGCATCCACTGTGGCAAAGTACTTGTAGAAAACTTTTTGTTCACTATGGGGCTCCACAAAGAATCCATTCTGATCAAGGTAGAGACTTTGAGAGTCGTCTGATCAAAGAGATGTTTTCTCTGTGGGGAGTGCGAAAGTCCAGAACCACTCCTTACCACCCCCAGGGGGACCCACAGCCTGAACATTTCAACCGCACTTTGCTAGATATGCTAGGCACCCTATACCTAAAGGAAAAGCCTAGATGGAGACAACAAATTAGCACCTGGGTACATGCTTATAACTGCACTAAAAGTGATGCCACTGGGTTCTTCCCCTACCGCCTGATGTTTGGAAGAGAAGCTCGGCTGCCGGTAGATGTGTGTTTTGGGGTCTCTCCTGATGGGGTTCAAGCTGACAACTATTTACAGTATGTGCAAAAGTTAAAGGCCGAGCTAACTCATGCGTACCAACTGGCTCAAACCATGGCTGCCAAAAAATCAGCCAACAAAGAAAGGTATGATAAAGGTGAAAGCACAGGAACTCCAGGAGGGAGATCGGATATTGCTAAGAAATCTGGGACTGCATGGCAAACACAAGATTGCTGACAGATGGCACCATCTCCCTCACATTGTAGTGGGCAAACTAGATGATCTGCCAGTGTACAAAGTAAGGCCTGAGAATAATTCAAAAGATGTAAAAAATGCATAGAAATCATTTACTGTCCATTGGACAAATCTTGATTGAGTCTGAGCCCCAGAAGATGCCCCTCTGGACCAGTGACTAGAGCTGCTGCTAAGAAAAGATCAAGAAAGTCTGCACCTACAGAAGCAGAGTTAAAGTGTTCCCCTCCACAAGTCCCAGTTGAGCATGACTGTCAGTCCATATCAGAAGAAAGTCAGTGTGACTTTGAATACTACCCTTCTTACGAACTGAGTCAATTGTTTTGGGGCAATCCCCTAGTCAATACTGGAGACGAAGCTGGGCCTTCTGGACTGTCTAAGCCTCCAGCTTCATCCCTGGAGCCAATGCTCCCAGAAAGTGAAGTGCAAATCATCAGGTCAGATGAAATAGAATCATTGTGTATGGTTGAACTGTTGGAGCTTTCAGGGGAGGAAAATGATGGACTGGGACAGACTGGTGATACACCAGAACAAGAAGAGTATTTTGAGTGCCCTGATGGCCCACTGCCAGTGTCCGAAAGCTCTCCATGTGAGCCAAATGTTGTGGACTCAGAGACTGTAACTCCTGGAGCTGAAAGTGCCCCAAGTTCTAGCCTCTCTACCCCCATGGAGACTCCCCAGACAAGTGAGGACAATGCTGAAAATGAGGCTCAGAGTGCAGAGACTGTAACAGTTCCCCCTAGAAAGACTGGTCGAGCTGTAAAGCCTGTGGTGCACCTCAGTTATGATTCCCTGGGAGGCCTGTGGACTTGCCTCTCAATGTTGTCCATAAAGGAGTGTATGTATCCCCGAGCTCATTGCCCAAACTGAGCGTCAGTGCTAACTCCAAGTTACTTGTGTTGCCCTCTAGGTATGGTGCCCTTGCCCCATCCAGCCCCAAGGTAACTGATAGGGAAGGGGCCCCCTCTCTTCAGGTTTCATGTACAAGAGGTAATAACCTGAGTTATGGTACAATGTGTGTGTAATACAGTGTAAAGAGTGACATACTGCAACGGTTCAGAAATGTGTTCCTGGTAAAGTGATATATTGACTGCTGATTACCTGTGTAAGCATAATGCCAATGTATATGGTTGCAATTGAAACTTATGGGGGTACTTGCTTGAAGTGGACGTCAAGCTTTCCCAGGCCAGGAAGGGTGTAACCCCCCTACAAATGGGGGTTCCCAAAAGACTTCCAGGAGCTTGCTTGAATGCTCCGAGCCTGAATGGTGTTTGGCGTTTAAGCCATTTATCTGTGAGAGTTTTTTGAGCCTCTGGTACTGTCTCTTTAAGAGCTGTCTGCTTGCAGACATAATTAGTTTGTAAGAGGGGACTGTGTGTTTCTCTGCTTGAGTCCCACTTGAGCTGCTGCCAATTCACTCCATTTTGCAGTCACTAGGAGTGCAAAGGGAACCTATCTGAAAGATGTAACTGTTTGCCAGAAATCATTTAGAGTAATAATGAAAATACAGTTTGTCTAACCTGCTTTTCTTTGCAATCAGAACTGTGTTTGCCTAGTTCCCATTCTAGTTTTGAACTGCTGAACTGGACCAATCAGTGTGGGTTAAGGTAGCTCTAAAATGGTGCCTGTGGATGAATCAGAACTTGGACTCGTAATCTGAGCCAGCCACAAGAGGATTGTATGGGCAGTGACTCTGGGAAATGTATTTTGGACTTCGGCACCTTTTTGCACCAACAGGGGGAGGCTATTGTGAGTGACAGCCAATCCAGCCAAGAACTGGGAGGAACTCAAAGGAAGTGCCCAGTTTTGTCTACTGAAGTCTCAGTTTAGCTCTGGCAGTGAAGAGGGAAGGAGCCCTGTGCTCCTTCGGTGCGCAGTTTTAGTCGGGAAATGCGTGTAAGGCAGCAAGTTTCGGTCTGCAGCTTGTGCAAGTGCTTGTTTGGACTGAATATGACCTGTGAAGAGAATCAAGGAGATCTGAAAAGTAGAAACCGGGCTCACCCTGTAGAAGACTGAAGAAATTGCTGAATCACGCTCGGTCTGTCAGGAACTGAATCTGCTGTGTGTTCTCCCGGGTACTGTGCAGTAATTGCGATCAGGATAGAGAAGCAGCCTGCCTGGTATAGTACTTTCTTTTTCCATATAAATGTGTGTAGCGCTAGTGGGGACTCGCTTTTCAAATCCCCTGTACAGTGAATTGAGTGCATGAAGCTGCAAGTAAACCCCAGTTTAATCCAGACTACATCCATTTGCTCTGAACTGCCTTGGGGTTCAGTCACAAGGACCTTGTCCACATGGTCTGCTCCGCCTGGCAATCCAGGACAATCTGCCTTCCATTCAGTTTCAGCATTGAATTTGGGAGTACAAATCAGGGTAGCTCCCTGCCATCATCTAATTGCAAGTGTTCCATCTGATTACTTTTCCTTTCTTTCTCCACGAACTGAGCCTAACAGCTCCGGATTACAATTTTGGGTATTCTGCATGCATTTTCCATCTTCAGGGCCCCAACTAGCTGCACCAAATAGGCTAGCCTCTTATTGCCTGGGTACCCAGTAAGAGTGACATTAGGGACATTTGGGATTCTGAAATATGTGCACAGTACTGTGATTATTAATGCGTTTAAACTAATTAACCTGATTTCCCCCTGTCCTTGTTATATCCCCCTAAATAAATCAGATCTGTTTGTTTCAGCAAAGTTACACTGCCTGAGGTATTCGTCTATGTTAAAGTATTGTACTGTGGTTTTTGCACTGTATCATCTTATTTTACAGGGAGTCCCAGGAGTCACACTGCCCGAACCAGTCCTTGGGGTAAGTGTATACTGTGAAGGTAATTCTGATATATTGTGTGGGCCACTAGTGGGAAGAAAAGGGGTTGGCGGTGTCCCAGAGGGCTGTGACCAAGTTAGTGTAACTAGTGCAAACCCTAACCTCTGGGTGGAGGCACCCGCCATCGGATCCAGGCCCCTCAACCTGTTAGTGGCAAATCAGGCAGTGGTAGTAGCCCTTGGGATAGCGCCATCTAGGGGTAACACTATGTTTCTGTGACTGCCACGATATCCAGACATCCCTCTTCCATCAAGGTCACCAGTTCAGGGAGCTTGTTACCTAGACTACGGGCACTGGTACTCATTACCCTCCATTTTATTTGATGGCCGCATCCCTTTTTGCCCCATCCTTGTCCTTACTGCCTTTGTCTTTTTCTCCATTTACCCCTGCCCTGCTCCCTATCGACTTCTCTATCTTGGTGTTTACCTCAGGGCTAGGATTTCCCTTCTCCTTTTCAGTGCCTCCCCCCTTTGCTAGTTTAAATGCTTGTCAATGAAGCATTTAAACCTATCATCTAGGATCCTGGTTCCCCTCCTGGACAGATGCAGACCATCGCACCAGTATAGACCTGAATCCCTCCAGAAGGACCCCCAGTCCCCAATGAAGCCAAAACCCTGAGCTCTACACCAGTTTTTCAACCACTGATTGAATCCCACGGTGAGGAGCACCCTAGCCTCACTCATACCATAGACAGGCAGCACCTCAGAGAAGGTTACCATACGTGCTACTTGTCTAAGGCCCATCTCCAACTCCACAAACTCCTCCTGCACTGCTCTGATCCCTTTTCCAGCCAGGCCATTTGTCCCTAGGTGGACAATGACATCCAGCTCCCTCCCCCATGCAGCTGCTCCCACGATCCTGGGGATTCGCTCCCTGTCCCTTCAAGCCATGGCACCAGGCAGGCACCTTACCTTCCTCTCCCCTCCCTCCCCCAGTTATTCCCTTCTAACAATGGAGTCCCCCACCAGGTGTTGTTTCCTTCCCCTGTGGGGTCCCATGCCACCTTCCTGTGGGTCTCCTTTGTGGAGGTTCCCAACATCCTCCTTGGTCTCCACTGCAGGTGCCTCCATAGAGGAACCACACTCTGCCAGAATGGCATACGAATTGTGGAGAGGTATAACTGGAGGGATGCACCTCTGTTCCACCACCCTCACCCTCCCTGAGCCCACTGTGGTCCAACCGCTCCTCTTTCTTTGCAACCTCTGAGGCTGCGGCGGTGGCTGTTGTGGTCCCTGGGTGGGAAAGGAGGACCCCCGAATCCTGGTCAACTCAGTCTGGAGATGAGCAACTTCCTCCCTCAGCCCAGAGAGGTGCCTGCAGATAGGACAACACTGCATCCTCCAGAATGTCTCCTGGAAGACTGCTGCTCCACTGCCACTGCACTGCACTTCACCACTCCTATCATGTCTTATTTGTGGCCCCTTAACTGTTGTTTTGTATACTTACTCCTTCCTCTCTCTCTTTATTTTATTATTTTTCTTATATAATTTTTTTTCTCCCTACTTTCCTACTGCCTCTGTGCCCTTAAAGCTCCTGATCTTCCTGTTCTGGGACAGTAAGTGCCTATATTCCTCAGTTGTCTCCTTCCTACTTGCTCAGAGTCAGACCTCCAGCAGCTGGGGGGGAAGGGTGGAGAGCTAATCTTTTCCTTCTAGGATGGTGAGTCTTTTGTGCCTCTGTGATCACTCCCTTCCTGCTCCCAAACAGGAAGTTCCTGTTAATAGTCAAATCCTATGTCTATAAAAGTAGAAACGGCTAAGGGTGGGGGGAGGGCAATATAGTCCCAGTAAAGTTCTAACAGCAGCTCCTTCCTTTTGCTGTTCTCTGACACAAGCTATCTAGGTCAGTTTTTAAATGCAGACACCTGGCTTTCTTCTCTTTGTGCCACGTTCCCTAATTCATAGTTTCTTTTTCACCTAGCTAACTGCACAGATAACAATTCCTTCACCCAACTCAGACAAATACACTTTTTTTTTTTACCCTAAATTGAAGTTCCCAGTAGTACAGTAGTAAAGTTCTAATAACAGGTCCTTCCTCTTGCTGTTCTCATAACACTCTATGTTTTAGCAGATTCCCTGTTGTGTAAGTGATCCCATGTGGCTTTCCATCCACACCTTCAGTACAGATCACACTCTGTGTTCTAGCAGATTCCCTCCTGTGTAAGTAATCCCATGTTACTTACCACCCTCACATTCAGTACATTTAGCACTCTGTGTTCTAGTGGAGTCCCTGCAGCGTAAGTGATCCCATGTTACTTCCCATCCTTGTCTCCAGTATAGGTCACACACTGTGTTCTAGCAGACTTCTTGGTGTGTAAGTGATCCTGTGTTATTTCCCATCCTCACCTTCAGTATCGACAGCACTCTGTTTTAGGAGATTCCCTGCTGTGTAACTGATCCCATGTGGCTTTCCATCCACACCTTCAGTACAGATCACACTCTGTGTTCTAGCAGATTCCCTCCTGTGTAAGTAATCCCATGTTACTTACCACCCTCACATTCAGTACATCTAGCACTCTGTGTTCTAGTGGAGTCCCTGCAGAGTAAGTGATCACATGTTACTTCCCGTCCTCACCTTTAGTATTGGTCACATTCCATGTTCCAGCAGAGTCCTTGCTGTGTAAGTAATTCCATGTTACTTCCCATCCTCACCTTCAATATATATATAGCATTCTGTGTTCTAGCAGATTCCTTGCCATGTAAGCAATCCCATGTGACTTCCCATCCTCATCTTCACTGTAAAATGTTACTGCACGTTAGGTCAGATCTGTTGTACCACCATTACATTGTGCATTGCTAAGTGTCCACTCCTGGTTCACACAAGAAAATAGGAAACATTTCTCCAGTGTGTTTAGCCAGTTGTCAATAATAATACATAAATAAATAAATAAACAAACTATAACAGAGTATGTTTATCCTTAAACAGAACAACCAGTAGTATCTTCTGACCATTTCCAAAAATAATCTTTTATAATATTTTATAAAGCTTGAAGTTATATTTTGGAAAATGTAACATTTGAATTGTTAGTAACAGAAACTTGTTTTTTTTTTTAAATGAAAGCTTGGACACCAGTCAACATGTATAGATTCCAACGATACAGTTCACTTGTATCGTTACATGTCTATAAATGTCAATGTGATATGTTTTAAACATGACAGGAGTGTCTCGTGAGCCATTTTTATGTTGGCATGCTTGCATAGTCAACATCTTGCGGTAGTGCAGATTTGCAGGTGCTGTCACTGTTGGGCAAATGCAGGGCACGCATCAGTAGGTGTGTCCCTCATTCCCCAATCAGCCTGCGTGCCGGCGCCACACCATGCATACTTAATGTGGCCATGAGATCAATCGAAAGGTTCTCTGCAATGCAAGCTAAGCTCGTCATGTGCTTTCCCTGGTGGTGAAAAAAATGAACATGGCTGCACACTGCCTGCCATATTGCCGACTTCGGGGGTGCCCAATTCCCTTGTCGGCATGCCCTGCCTCAATGTATGTGCTGACGGGGGAGCCCACTCCCTGCCGGCATAATGCATCCCTCCCCATTTGTTATGTGCCGAGGAGGGTGCCCAATCCCCCTCGGCTCTTGCCCCCCCACTTTCGTTGTGTGCCGACGGGGGTGCCCAATCCCTCATTGGCTACAGCATCCCCCCCCAACAAAACACTTAGGTGGCACGCTGGGAGCCCACCCCAGTGTGTCAAAGCCCCTGCAAAAGAAAAACCATTCCCAATGTTTTTTTTTCTTTTTTTTAACCTGTAAAAAAGAAAACTGTCCCTCACGGTCTCCCTGCCCCCTCTCACAACCCACATCCCCCCCACTGTGCACCCTGCCTCCTCACACACACCCTCACCCCATACTTATCTCTGGAGTCTGGTGCGATGGCCTTCGGTGGACCGGAAACACGTCTGCACTCTTCAAAGCCGACTGTGAAGTGAGGAAATGCCGGTAAGCTGTATAATGGAATAAATAGGGTTTTTTCAACTTTGATGTATATCTCAGGCATGTTTTGGAATTTTGGCACCAAATTTTCAACATAGGGTTTTTGGGACCCCTCCTCATGAATTCTGGCACTGTCATGGCGTTAATCAGCCCCAAAAGGTAATTTCGCGGTCACTGCGTGGAATCACCTTTTGGAGCCAATTAGTGAAATGACAGTGCCGCTGTTCATGACGGGGGCTCTCAAAAGGCCTATGTTGCAAAGTTGGTGGTAAAAATCCAAAAAATGGCTGTTTTACGAGCGTGCGTTGTGCTGTTTCTGCGCACACTCGTAACTTCATGAATTTGTAATATTTTCACTCCAGATTTTCAAAATTGGCATTTTTCTACACCTCCTGATGAACAGTACAGCTGTCATTTTACATATCCTGGCCAAAATGTGTTTTCGCACATCCAGCGCTGAATAGCGCGGTCGCTGTGCGAAATCACTTTTCGGGACAGTTTGAGGAAATGAGGGTGACACTGTTCATGAGCAGAGGTCCTAAAATGTCTATGTTGAAAATTTGTCACCGAAAGTCCATAAAATGACTGTGTTGTAAGCATGCATTGCGCAGTTTCCACGTACCCTTGTAACTTCGCAAATTTGCAATATTTCCATGCCAGATTTTCAACACTGGCATTTTTTCCCACCTCCTTATGAACAGTACAGCTGTCATTTTTCCCATCCTGCCCAAAATATGTTTCCACACCTGTGGCGCACAGTGGCATGGTCGCTGTGGGAAATCAACTTTTGGGACAGATTAACAGAATCGCAGCGCCACTGTTCATAAGGGAAGGTCCCAAAATGCCTATGTTACAATTGTGGCTAACAAACTCCCAAAAATAATTGGGTTACGGACGTATAGAAACATAGAAACATAGAATTTGATGGCAGATAAGGACCGCTTGGCCCACCCAGTCTGCCCATTTCCCTACCTGATGGATAAGCTGCAGATCCTAGTTAACCAGCAGCCTACTTCTTCCTACCCCCACCCCCTAGAATTGCCTTATGACAGTCCCATACATGCTTGAATTCCACCACTGTTTTTGACTCCACAACCTCCTCTGAAAGGCCGATCCATACATCCACAACCCTGTCTGTGAAAAAATACTTCCTTAAATTACCTCTGAGCCGCCCCCCTTCTATCTTCCAATTGTGCCCCCTTGTTCTTGCACACCTCTTTTTTTGAAAGATGCTACCCTCTTGCACTTTGTTGATTCCCTTGAGGTACTTGAAAGTTTCTATCATGTCCCCCCTCTCCCTCCTTTCCTTGAGGCTATACATATTAAGCTCCTTAAGTCTCTCTTCATATGTCTTCCGGTGCAGACCCTGCACCATTTTAGTTGCCCTCCTCTGGACAGCTTCCATCCTGTCTATGTCTTTGCGGAGATTGGGTCTCCAGAACTGCACGCAGTACTCCAGATGGGTCTCACCAGCTATCTGTACAGAGGGATAATAACTTCCTGTTTTCTACTGGTGATGCCTCTCCCTATGCATCCCAGTATCCCCCCAGCCCTCCTTGCTGCCCTCTCACATTGCTTGCCCACCTTTAGGTCATCTGATATGACTACCCCCAGGTCCCTTTCCATTTTTGTTGTTGTTTGTATCTCACCCCCCATTGTGTACTCTTCCCCTGGGTTTTTGTTTCCCAGGTGCATTACCTTGCACTTCTTAGCATTGAATCTAAGCTGCCATACAGTTGACCATTCCTCTAACCTTGCCAAGTCCCTTCTCATCCTTTCCACCCCACCTTGTGCATCAACTCTGTTGCAGATCTTTGTGTCATCTGCAAAGAGACATACTTTCCTTCCAGTCCCTCTGCAATGTAAACATAAAGACATTGAAGAGGACCGATCTAATAATGAACCCTGTGGTACCCCACTACTAACCCCCTTTTTTCAGAGTGGACTCCATTTACTATTACTCTCTGTGTCCTATTCTCCAGCCAATTCTTTACCCAGGCTGTCATCTTGGGACCCACTCCCAGGCTGGCTAACTTGTATATTAATCTTTTGTGTGGGACTGTGTCAAATGCCTTGCTAAAGTCTAGGTAGGCTATGTCCACAGCCCCTTCCTGATCAACTACTTTGGTCACCCAGTCAAAGAAATACATCAGATTTGTCTGGCATGACCTTCCCACTGTGAATCCATGCTGCCTTGGGTTCTGTGCCCCTCTGGCCTCTAGATACTCAACAATTCTTTCCTTCAGAAGCAATTCCATCATTTGCCCTACCACTGAGGTTAAACTAACAGGTCTGTAGTTTCCTGCTTCTGCCTTGCTCCCACTTTTGTGAAGGGGAATCACATCTGCCCTCCTCCAGTCCTCGGGTACCACCCCATCTTCCCATGATTTGCTAAAGAGGGTAGTCAGTGGTGTCACTAGTTCTACCCTTAGTTCTTTTAGAATTCTGGGATGAATCCCATCAGGTCCCATTACTTTGTCCACCTTCAGTTTTAAGAGTTCTTTCAGAACCCTTTCCTCTGTAAATGGGCTGGTATCAACTTCTGTATCCAGAGTGTTTCTACTGTTTGTTTTAGGTACCTCCCCCTCTTCCTTTGTAAATACTGAGCAAAAATATTTGTTTAGTATCTCTGCCTTTTCACAGTCACCCTCTGCCCACCCTCCTTCCCCTTTATTAAGCCTCACTATCTCTCCCTTGGTCTTCCTTTGCTCCATGATATACCTATAAAAGGTTTTATCCCCCTTTTTAACTGAGTTGGCCATCTTTTCCTCGGTTTGGGCCTTTGCTGTTCTGACTGCCTTCCCAGCTTCCTTTTGCTTTAACTGATACAGTTCTCTGTCCTGTTTCTTTCTGTGATTCCTTGTACTTCCTGAATGCTTTCTTTTTCTCTTGAACCTTCACTGCCACTTCCTTTGAGAACCATAGTGGTTTCTTACCTCGTTTCATTTTGTTTATTTGCTTTACACAAAGGCTTGTTACCTCTGTGATGGCAGTTTTATTATTCCCCATTGTTCTTCCACCCTCCTTCCTGCCCATTTGCTAGTGCATTCCTTAGGCACTCACCCATTTTGGAAAGTCAGCCCTCCTAAAATCCAGTACCTTTGTCTTTGTATGGCTTGACTCTATTGCTGTGTTTATTGTGAACCATACTGTTCGATGGTCGCTAGTTCCCAGATGGCTACCCACTTCTACATCTGTGATCCTCTCTTCATCTCCATTTGAGAGAACCAGGTCTAAGATTGCTCCCTCTAGAGTGGGCTCCAATACTAGTTGTCTAAGGCATGCCCCCTGTATGGCATCTAGAATAACCCCACTCTTAGAAGTGGCTGCTGCAACTGCACTCCAGTTAACATCTGGCATATTCAGATCACCCATCAGCAATATCTCCCCTTTTTCTGCCATTCTAAGTATACTTTCTATCATTTCCTTGTCCATTTCCTCCCCTGAGAAGAGGTCTGTATACTACCCTGTGCGGATTGGTGCCATTGCGGTCTCCAATTTACCCACAGTGCTTCTTCTCCTCCATGTTTACCCTTTTGTTCTGATGCTTTGATTCCTTCCCTTATGTAAAGAGTTACTCCTCCTCCTCCTCTTTTACCCTCCCTGTTCCTCCTGTAGATAGTGTATCCTGGTATGTTTATGTCCCAGTCATGGTTTTGTGTACCATGTTTCTGTGACTGCCACAATATCCAGATGTTCCTCCTCCATCAAGGCCACTAATTCAGGAAGCTTGTTACTCAGACTACGGCATTGGTACTCATTGCTCTCCATTTTGATGGCTTTACCTTCTGTTGCAGCATCCCCAATGACCTTTCTACCTCGGTCTTTTTCTCATTTAGTACCCTGTTTTGTAGGGGGAGGCTGGGATTTTCCTGCTGCTTACCAGTGCCTCCCCCCTTGACTAGTTTAAAAGCTTGCCAATGAAGCATTTAAACCGATTGCTCAAAAGACTTGTTCCCTTCCTGGACAGATGCAGACCATCCTGCCAGTATAGGCTGGTGTCCTTCCAGGTGGAACCCCAGTCCCCAATGAAGCCAGACCCCTGTGCTCCACACCATTTTTTCAACCATTCATTAAACTGCATGGTGCAAAGTACCCTCGCCTCACTCATGCCATTGACAGGCAGCACCTCTGAGAAGGATACTGTCTGTGCTACTTGTCTTAGGCCCCTCCCCAATTCTACAAAGTCCTTCTGCACTGCTCTGATCTCATGATGAGCAAAGTCATTTGTCCCTAGGTGGACAATGACGTCCAGCTCAGACTCCCATGAAGCTGTTCTCGTGATCCTGAGGATGCGCTTCCTGTCCCTCCAAGCCATGGCACCAGGCAGGCACCTTACTTCAGTTTTCCCTGCTCCCCCCAGTTCTATCCCCCTAATAATTGAGTCCCCCACCAGGAGCTGCTTCATTTCCTTGTGGTGTCCTCTGTCTCCTTCCTGTGGGCCTCCCTTGTGACAGCTGTTGCGCAGTTTGTATGCACGCTCATTGCTTCACCAATATTTCATATTGTCACTCCAGATTTTCAACGTTGCCATTTTTTTACGCCTCCTCATGAACAAAGTTGTCATTCTCCAAATCCTGCCCAAAAATGTGTTTTTGTCCCTCTGTCGCCAAATGGCAAGCCGCTGTGCAAAACCACCTTTTAGCTAACAAAGTGATTGTGCTGCTTTTCATGAGGTGGCCTGTCAAGCAGCCTATGTTGAAAATGTGGAGTGAAACTACCACCACATGCCTACGGTATTAGGGTTTCCAACTGTAGCACCCCAACCAGTACAGACTGACAGGCATCAGGGGTGTGACTTGGGATCATCAGATGTAATGCTCACACCATTCCACTCCCCACCCGCACCCTACAGCCACTGACAGGCATTGTGGTGTGCCTTGCACTGTTCGACCACAACGTTCACCCCACGCTCCTATACTGCACCCACATCAGCATATTTCCTTATGGAATGGGGTAAGTATAACACCCAAAGACCCCAAAGCACACCCCGACACTTGTCAGTGTCTACAGGGTAGGGTGAGGTACAATGACATGACCGTTATAGCTGATGACCCAAAGGCACACCCCAATGCATGTCACTCTCTACGGGGTGGGGGTGGGGTTGGCGTCACTTCAATACTTCACTGCCATTCTTATTATGAGTCTCTAGCTCCGGCACTGCCAATGCCAATGCCAGCGCGACAACATTCGGCATTGACAAATGCTTGTTTTATAATGATATGTAACTTTTTTTTGTATTTATATTCTGTATGGGCACTGTACTATCTTACTCATATGTCTACTTAGCCAACATTAAGCTTTCATTTAAAAAAAGTCTCTAGCCCTAGTGGTTCCAAAGTTTTCCCATTTTAAAGAAATTATCATTTGAAAAATCTGTCTTTGACACTGTTGAATCTAGAAACATAGTTGTTGAGTTTGGCCATAAAGAATTAGCTTGGATGATAATGTTTGTATGTGTCAATACTATTCTGCATGTATCAATAGTATTTGACCCTGTTTTTCTAGTATATTATTGATATATACCATACCAGTGGTGAATAAATTGGGTAAATAAATCATGTTATTTTGGGATGAATATTTATTTTCACATAGAACGCCATTTATTTAACTTAGAACATGTTATTTCCACTTAGAATCTGGAAATAGAACACAGAGAACAATGGGACAGATAAAGAACTTACAATGGAAAGAAAAGCAGTTTTAACCTAACACAAGGTAAAACACCAGTAAAAACATTACAAATGGTGTGGTATATATCAAACATATAACGGGTTGCAGTGGAATAACACATTTCTCTCCACACACGAGTGCTAAGACCTTTATAAATAACTCATGGCTTTGCCACTCTTGAGTTATGTGTCTTACAACTCACTAGTGTAGATAAATGTGTTATTCCACTGCAATCCATCATGTATTCCCTATATATGATTTTTTAGTTGTGACACAGCTAAAAAACAACAAATGCATAGTGTCGACACTATTTTTTGTAACAATAGACTGTACTGATTAAGTGTTGTATCGATACAGGAAATTACATGACAGTTTTTATAAAAAAAAATTAATAAAAAATGTATTTCAACTTTTTGTTAATTTTGATTTTTAATTTACAAATGTGTAGTTTTCATGCTCATTTTCATTCATCTTAATAAGTAGGTAGGTAAATAAATACATTAATAACCAATTTTCTGTTATCACTCGCTCACTGCTGAGTAAGTTACCCTATATCACTTCCCATCCTCACCTTCAGTACAGATAATGCATTCTACTGTAGCACACTCAGTGCTGTGTAAGTGACAACATATCTCTGCCTAACTGCACCTTTGGTAAAGATGATACTCTCTATTCTAGTATTCTCACTGCTATGTAAGTAATTCCTTGGTACGCACTTCCCATCCTCACCTACGGTACAGATGATGTTTCCTATTCTAGCACAACCCCTCCTGTGTACAGAAAGTGGTCCTATGTAACTTCCCATCCTCACCTTCAGTGCACATAACACTATGTTCTAGTACATGCGCTGCTGTGAAAGTCATCTCACATTACGTCACACATGCAAATTCAGTACAGCCAATGCTCTCTGCTTTAAGAAACTCTCTACTATGTGATTTACCTCAAGTTACATCCCATCGTCTGTCTCAGTAGAGATACAGTTATCTGTTTGGGCACATTCTCTGCTGTAGAAGTGATCCTGTTTTCCTTTGCAGTCTCACCTTCTGTACAGATACAACTCTCTTCTAGCACACTCCCACAAGGAAGAATAAGGAAAGATGGAAAAAGAGTTTACTTGTTTTTTGTTGACTAGGAAAGGAGTGTTAAACAGTACTATATATTTTCAGCCCTGTTCAGGGTGGAGTTACAGATGGAAACCAATTGAAACTGAACCTGATTAAGTAGTATCCCATTAGCACTGGACATGGGTGCCAGGTTTTATGGCATGAGCCCAGTCCTGGTGTGGGCCTAGAACGCATGATCTTTTGGCCCAGAGGCAGCTGTGCTACAAACTGAACCATGCTGACAAATAGAATCACAAAGCGTTGAAGACACTCTGAATAAGGTAAATATTTTTTAAATGAGTGTTTCACTTCTGTGCTTACAGTGGAAAGTACATATCTAATCCCTGAGAGCAAGACCTTATTCAGTAGTACTAATAGTACCAGACTGAAGGTAGGGAATGCAACTAAGGAGACAGTACTGATGGGTCTGCAGGACTTGAATGTAAACAAGTCACCTAGGCCAGATGGGCTGTACCTAAGGGTAGTAAAGGAAATGAGTCCAGCTCTGATCGCCCTCTTAGAAGACCAGTTTAAGGAATCACCAGCCGTAGGACAGGTGCTGGAGGACTGAAATATAACTAATGTGTTCTCACTACACAACAGTGGGGAGAGAGAAAACCCAGGGAATTTCAGGCTGTTAAACCTGATGTCAGTGCCCAAGCAAAATGATGTTCATTAATTCATGGACTTTTAGGAATGTTCATGAATGTTTCATGAACATCCATCAAAGTTCACCAACTGTTCTTCGACTCAAGTCATGAACCAATTTGTTGATTAACACAAAGTTAATGAGGTTGCTGAACCTTTGAAGACCGTGATGAATCAAGGCAAAAATCAATTTGCATAGTTAATTTGCATATCATAATGCACTGTTTCCCATTGTAAGAGTTATGAAGCTTCACAAAATCAAAACATTTTTGTTTTAGCAATGGAAAATACTGTTTATGCTTTATGAAGCAATTAACAAAATGGACACCTAAAAGGATTAACATTTAAACTCACCACATTCTAAGAGTTTCAAATTCTGCTCATATAAATAACAATTGGATCCTTCTGTTTATGAAAGAAAGTTGAATAGTGGTTTCACTTGAAAGAAAAACAACAAAAAAATAAGTACTGTATATAGTAGGTTACTAGTTCTAAACTGCATGGGAAGAAAAAGAAATTCATTGGAAAATGTTGAGTTTGTTAAGCGTCAGTTGTCATGGCTAATTGCTTAGGTTGTTTAATAAAGCAACTGAGGTTGAAGAGGTCTGCCTCTGTAACAGTTTGCTATGTATACCTTACATGGTATTTTCATTTTTTCTTATTTGTATTCAAGTCTTTCTGCACGGTTGTTAGTTGGAATGTGTCTTGTACAGGGGCAAAGCTGACATTCCTGGGAAGAAGTGAAGATTCTTATCAGAGACAGAACCACTCGCTCTGTGGCTATTTACTATCTGTGCAGTCCATTATCATGACAGGATCCCAGGACAATTTATGGGTGAACTTATAAAGTGTATTTTCACCTCAGAAAGCTGCTAGAAAACCCAAATATTCCTCTTGGGCTCAGGTCTTGTGACAAAACAGATGCATGTGTCCGGAGCCCAGATCAAACCAGGTTTTATGGACCTAGCTCCCAGGACATAAAGAATGTTGAATCTGAGTGACATACCGGATGATGTGTCATGGAGGGATAGCTGGTGGGTCTTTAGGTCTGTCAGACCCTGAAAAAGTCAGTCAGGATTGGGACTGGTTGCCATCTAAGGATTCAAGTCTGCCCTGATTCATCAAAGTGTGTCATGTAGTAAGCTTTTCTACATTGTTAAATGGAAGGTGAGAGAGAGAGAGGTTTTTCTAGACATAATCTACTGTTTAAAACAATTTTTCTTTTTATTTCTGTAGAATTAATGTTCTCCATAGTCTGTAGCATCCTATATTATATGTTTAAATATCTTCAAGTATTACAAATATTTTTTCATATACTTCATCTTTCTGTCACTGAGTTCTTTGAGGCACAGCTAATTGATTTATACTTGACAAAAAAACTGTGTTTCTACCTCTCCAAAGAAGGCTGCCTTTACCATATTCTGTTTCTAAAGTAAGGAGGTCTCAGCTGTGTGTAAGACATGGGTGGGGCAGTTGCCCTTGAGCAAGGAGTGCTGTACTGTGTGAGCAGCATCTCTGAAGGGACTTAGACCTAGAGATACCCCAAGAGAGAGTGTCTATGCCCAGCGGTGGCAGCTACTGATGACTCTTGCAGGCATCTGAAGAGCTCGAGTAAGCTGGCAACACTGACAGGCTAAGTCTGGGAAAGCCCAGTTTGCCACAAACTGAAGGTAGCAGGTGGCTTGGATGTGAAACAGTTTTGTTAGTATAAAGGGTATCTGTCCAGTCACAGAACAGGATAATCAAAAGGGGACTGTATATTCTACCAGTTTCTTTTTTGTTAAGCAAGAGTAGATAGACAGAAGACATTATGTCTCGACCATATGAGAAGAGCACACTGCTACGCCTGCAAGAGCCGTTCCAAAAGGAAAAACTGAGCTATGAGGAAGGCCAAACATGGGCGGAATTGATAGCCATCCTCGAAAAAAGTGACCAGGAAACCTGTGCGAAAGTGGTCACTGCTAGCTAAAGTTGTGAGATGGAGACGAGTGGGGAGAAGGCAGGTCAGTAAGAGCCTATGAATGGAACAACTGTGCAAGCAGACCAGGAAGAACTGTTGGTGATGGAGCTTACCCTGGTTAAGGTGAAAGCAAAGCTTGAGAGGTGAAAGGCAGAGGTGGAGATGCAGAAGATGACATTGAAAGCAGAGGAGAAAGAAAAGGTGGAGAAATGAAAGGCTGAGGAGCAAGAATAGCAGCGTCAGCATGAGATCCAGTGAGAAGAGTGAGAAAGGCAGCATCAGCACGAGATTCAGTGAGAAGAGTGAGAAAGGCAGCATCAGCACGAGATCCAGTGAGAAGAGTGAGAAAAGCAGCATCAGCATGAGATCCAGTGAGAAGAGTGAGAAAAACAGCGTCAGCACGAGATCCAGTGAGAAGGGGGGGAAGCAGCATCAGCACGAGATTCAGTGAGAAGAGTGAGAAAAGCAGCGTCAGCACAAGATCCTGTAAGAAGGGTGAGAAAAGCAGCATTAGCACAAGATCCAGTGAGAAGAGTGAGAAAAACAGTGCCAGCACAAGATCCAGGGAGAAGAGGTTGAAATTCAATGCAAAGAAGTGCAAGATAATGCATATGGGGCACAAAAACCCTGGCACAATATATCAGTTGGGGGGTGAGGATATAGCATGCACCAAGCAGGAAAGGGATCTTGGGGTTATCATCTCTGATGACCTCAAGGTAGGGAAACAGTGTGACAAGGCAGCAGGTAAAGCAAATAGGATGCTGGGATGTATAGGCAGGGGCATCACCAGCAGGAAAAGGGAGGTCATAATTCCACTATACAAGACACTAGTGAGGCCCCACCTGGAGTACAGTGTACAGTTCTGGAGACCATACCTACATAAGGACATAGACAGGGTAGAGAAGGTTCAGAGGAGGGCAACAAAGATGGTACATGGATTGCATCACAAGTCCTATGAAGACAGGTTGAAGGAACTGAACATGTACTCCCTGGAGGAGAGGAGGGAGAGAGGTGATATGATAGAGACATACAAGTATCTTACAGGGAGGAACAGGGTGCAGGAAAACACTATTTTTAAGTGAAAAGATGTTCCAGCACTAGAGGCATGGGATGAAGTTGGAGGGAGGGCGATTCAGAGGAAACATGAGAAAGAATTTCTTCACAGAGCGGAGTGGTGGACAAGTGGAACACCCTGCCAGAGGAAGTGGTGGGGGCTGAAACAATCACGGGATTTAAGAATGCATGGGATAGACATAAAAGAATTCTGGAGGTCAGGGGTAAGGGGCAACAGACTTCTAGGAAAACAAACTGAATTTACAAGCTCAAATGGGCAGACTGGGTGGGCCATAGGCCCTTATCTGCCGACACTGTCTATGTATCTATGTAAGAGTGAGAAAAGCAATGTCAGCATGAGATCGAGTGAGAAGAGTGAGAAAAGCAGCGTCAGCATGAGATCCAGTGAGAAAAGCAGAATCAGCACAAGATCCAGTGAGAAGAGTGAGAAAAACAGCATCAGTGTGAGATCCAGTGAGAAAAGCAGTGCCAGCACAAGATCCAATGAGAAGAGTGAGAAAAGCAGTGTCAGCATAAGATCCAGTGAGAAGAGTGAGAAAAGCAGTGCCGGCACGAGACCCAGTGAGAAAAGTGAGAAAAGCAGTGCCAGCAAGCGATCCAGTGAGAAGAGTGAGAAAAGCAATGTCAGCACGAGATCAAGGGAGAAGAGTGAGAAAAGCAGTGTCAGCACTAGATCCAGTGAGAAGAGTGAGAAAAACAGCGTCAGCACGAGATCCAGTAAGAAGAGTGAGAAAAGCAGCATCAGCATGAGATCCAGTGAGAAGAGTGAGAAAAGCAGCATCAGCATGAGATCCAGTGAGAAGAGTGAGAAAAGCAGCGTCAGCACGAGATCCAGTGAGAAGAGTGAGAAAAGCAGTGCCAGCACGAGATCCAGTGAGAAAAGCAGTGCCAGCACAAGATCCAGTGAGAAGGGTGAGAAAAGCAGTGCCAGCACGAGATCCAGTGAGAAAAGCAGTGCCAGCACAAGATCCAGTGAGAAGGGTGAGAAAAGCAGCGTCAGCACGAGATCCAGTGAGAAGAGTGAGAAAAGCAGTGTCAGCACGAGATCCAGTGAGAAGAGTGAGAAAAGTAGTGCCAGCATGAGATCCAGTAAGAAAAGTGAGAAAAGCAGTGCCAGTACAAGATCCAGGGAGAAGAGTGAGAAAAGCAGCGTCAGCATGAGATCCAGTGAGAAAAGTGAGAAAAGCAGTGCCAGCACAAGATCCAGTGAGAAGAGTGAGAAAAGCAGCGTCAGCGCGAGATCCAGTGAGAAGAGTGAGAAAAGCAGCGTCAGTACGAGATCCAGTGAGAAGAGTGAGAAAAGTAGTGCCAGCACGAGATTCAGTCAGAAGAGTGAGAAAAGCAGTGCCAGCATGAGATCCAGTGAGAAGAGTGAGAAAAGCAGTGTCAGCAGAAGATCCAGGTGAAAGAGCATGAGTATGTGAAAGAGATGGAGCAGCTGAGTCAAAGGACGTCACCACAAACTTGAGTGATGGCATGAGGGGTTTGACCCAGGAAGCCGAAATGAATTTTAAAATATTTCCCAGATATCGGGGTGGAGGGACAATCTTGATTTCTTTTAAGATCTTTTGACAGAATCTGTGGAAATTTGAATAGGGCAGGGCTTCTTGCCAACTCACCTAGAGCCACTGGTTACAGGCAAGGCATTAGAAGCTTTCACCAGAATGGACAGCGGAGTCTACATGGACTTTGATAAAGTGAAAAATGCCCTGCCAAAGCATTTTAGGTTAACCCCCAACATTTTTCAATTGTTTACTCTTAACTTTGCAATATTTTTTTTTTTGAACTCACATTTTTACCCCCATTGAATGAACATGACAGGTGCCAATATCAAATTGCTCTCCAAAACCTGCTTTTGCACTCATTCCACAAAACAATGTTTTAGGTCACATTTCATAAATGACACCTTCATTTTCATATACTGGCGCAATAACACATAGTATTTTGAAAATTCAAGGTCACAGTCTTAGAAAACAACATTGTGTGCAGACCTCTTCATTTCCCAGTCATGGTAATTTCACTATTATAACTCATGTTAATAATATGTTAATTTTAGCATCCAACTATCAGTGCCAAATACCTACACAGAAAATACAGACAAACAAACATTTTGCATTGAAAAATGCTTGCTTAACTATGTTGTGTATGTGGATATTAAACTGAAGAGAACTGCCAGTCAGTGCCCCAGATATATGTATTCATTAATGTTTGCCATTTCAGAACTGCTTGTAAGAGTAATGTACAATGCGTTTTTCACCATTTGTACTTCTATTTCTAGAAACCATCACTTGAGTCTTTTTTGACCTGAGCACTATGTTGGGCTGTTTGAACCATTTCTGCAGTAAACTGAGGTCCTTTAGGAGTTTTGATTCCATTCCCAAGTGTTTTTTTTTCTGCAGATTTGTACAGTGTTGTCTACATAAAGTTGTATGTCTGAGTAAGCAATGTGATTGAGAAGCTTAACATACTAACATACTATTTGCCAGCAGATTAGGCCTTACGGTCTATCGAGTCTGCTCGAACCTTAGATCCTTAGTTGGGTGCCGAGGCCCTCCCATCCCTTGTGCTCCAGAAACCCCTATCATCCATCCCCACCCCCCGGGACAGGCCATCATCTGATACATCCACTTTCTGTGTCTGTCCCACCCTCTCTTGAAGCCCTCCACTGTGGATCTCTGAACCAGCTTGCCAGGCAGTGCATTCCAAGGGTCCACCACCCTCTCAGTGAAAAACCTCCTCCTCTTTCCCCCTCACCCTTCCACCTTCCAACTTCAAACCATGCCCTCTGGTGATACCTCCCTGCTTTAGTCTAAAGATCCCCTCCATGTTTACCCTATTTATTTCCTTGAGGTACTTGAAGACCTCAATCATGTCCCCTGTCTCTCCTCTCCTCCAATGAAACAGGCAGAGCTCTCCAAAGTCTGTCCTCATCGTCAAATCCCTAGCCCTCGTATCATCTTAGATGCCATCCTCTGTACCCTCTCCAGGGCTGTATGTCCTCTTCAAGTGTGGTCTCCAGTACTGTACACAGTACTCAAGGTGTGGTCTAACCAGTCCATTGTACAGCGGCAGAATCACTTCCTTGCTCCTAGAGGTGATCCCCCTCTGATGCATCCCAACATCCTGTTTGCCTTGCTAGCCGCTCTCCTGCACTGCTCAGAGTTATTCATACATGCATCCACCATGGCCCTAGGTCTTTTCCCCTATTGAGGCCTCCAGTGCCTCCCTCCCTCCCCAGGTGTACCTGTGTTTAGTGTTTCCCCGGCCAAGATGCAACACACCTTGCACTTGGTGATATTAATTTAATTTCCATGTGTGAGCCCAGCTTTCCAGGGTGTCAGGTCCCCTTGCAGGGCCGACCTCCCCTCTTCTCCCTCAACTACTGCTCCCATCTTGGAGTCATCCACAAAGAGACTCATTTCACACCCTATACCCTCCCTGATGTCCGATATGTGTGCATTAAACAGGATCGGACCCAGGACCGAGCCTCTTGGTGCCCACTACCAACCTGTCTGGGGTTTAAAAAGCTCCCCACAGACCACTACTCTGGGTACGTCCACTAGCCAGTTTTCAATCCATCTGACTATTAAAGGGCCTACTCCTAACCCCATCAGTTTCTCCACCAGACCATTGTGGGGACAGAGTCAAGCAGCCTTGCTGAAGTCCAAGAATAATACATCCACAGGCTTTCCCTGTCCAGTTCTGATGTTACCCATTAGTAGAACTCCACAAGATTGGTTTGACATGATCTACCTGGCACAAACCCATGTTGCTGACTATCCAGACCTCCACCTCCTCCAAGTACACCCCAATCGTTCCTTTAGTATACTCTCCATTAATTTTCCCACCACGAGGTCAAACTGATGGGTCTATAGTTACCTGGTACTTCCTCAACCCCCTTATGGATTGGCACCACATGTGCTTCTGCAATCTAGGTACCCTCCCTGTCTCAAGTGACCTGTTGAAGAGCTCACGCCAGAGTACGCCAGTATATCCGCCAATTCCATAGTACTCTCGGATGAATGCCATCCAGCCCAGGACATTTGTCTTCTTTAGGGCCTTGAGGGCTGGCCCCTTTGGCGGAGATAGCATCATCCGTCCCCTCCACCTTACTGGCCTTTTTATCCTTATCCAAATGTGACACCCCTTGGGTACCTCTCCCTCCCTCTTGCTCCATTTCTGTTGCTCTCCTGATCCCACTCACTGCCGCTTCTATCCCCTTCATGCCTTGCTTTGTAGATATCCCATCCCCCTCCCTAGTGAACACAGAGGCAAAGTACTCATGAAATACCTCTGCCTGGTCCCTCGCCTCTTCCACCCACCCTCCTCTTGATCTCAATCTGCTGAGATGGCCCTTAGTTTTTCTCCGCTCTCCAATGTACCGGAAGAACCCTTTTCCCTCCATGCTTCCTTCCTACGCAGCCAGCCTGCTCTTCTGGACTTTGCTCCCCTCACCATCCGGGTGACTTTTCTAGATACAAGCTGGTACATTTCCTTATCCTATCCCCTCTTGTTGTTTTATATTTTTTGTAGGCCTTCTTTTCTCTGACCTACCTGTACCTCACTGGACCACCAGCATAGTTTATGTGACCTTGCTCCCTACGTTTCAACTTAGCGCAGATCTGGCTGCCTCATGAAGTCCCGTTTATGACCTCCCATCTCCTTTCCATACTTGTCATTGATGTAATCCCTTCAAGTGATCCTGAGAATATTTCCCATGCCCACAAAGTCTGCCCCCTGAAGTCCACTGCCAGTGTCTTAGATTTCACCCCCTCCCCCATGCTTATTTGAAACCAGACAGTATTGTGGTGGCTCCCAGTCAGGGGTCCTGTACATGCCAGGTCCCTTACAGATCCCCATCTGCCAGAACCACGTCCAGGACATGCCCCTCCTTGTGGGCTCCATCACATGCTGTGTTAGAACACATCCTGGAAGCCGTCCAGCAGCCTCTGCTCCTTGGCCATCTTAGAGGACATGGTTCCCCAGTTTGTACCTGGCATATTAAGGTCCCCCATCAAAACCACTCCTTCCCCTTTTGGTCCACACTGGGCAATGAAGTTGTCCAGCAAACCATCCTCTAGAACATTACTCATCCCGGGGGGCCTATATACTACACCCAGCTTGACCTTATCTCCTGCTGGGGATCGTAAGGTGATCCATAAGACCTCCACGTTTCCCTCTGCCTCTTCTACCCTAGCAATTTCTATGTCATCTCTAATGAACATAGCCACTCCACCCCTCTGCCCTCCTTTCTATCCTTCCTAAGCTTAGTGTACCCCCGCACGTTTAGGTCCCAGTCATGGTTTTTGTTGGTCTACGTCTCCGTGACCACCGCCACATCCACCCCCCTCCTTGAACAGCATGGCCTGGAACTCTGGCAACTTGTTTCCCAAGCTCCTGGCATTTACTAACACCAACCCCACCCTTATCCTGGTCCTCTTTGTCAACCCCACCCAGATTCCTTATACTTCCATCCTCCTCTGCTCCTCCTAAACCTCCACCCCAGTCTGTTTCTCCCTCCCCCTTGGGCCTGAGGCTACTCCCCTCATCTGGAGGAGGGCTTCCTGGTCAGCCCTTCCTTATCCCTTCCACCCTCACAAGTTTAAACCCCACCTTTCTTGAATGTAGTCAGCCATCCCTGTTGAAGGACTTCCTTCCCTAATGGGGCAAGATGAAGCCTGTCCTTGGCATACAGTCCTTATCCTCCCAAACTCCTTTCCAGTTCCCTAACACCCCCAACCCACTCTCTTCACCCCACTTCCTGAGCCAGTCATTAACCTCTGTGAGCTTCATTTTTTTCTCCACTGAGGCCTTTGGTACTGGCAATATCTCCGAAAAGGAAATGTTGCATCCATTATCCCGACAGACTCTGACAAGTTCTTGGAACCTTGCTTGGATTTCCAAAACGCTATTTCCCTCTAGATCTTTAGTTCCCAAATGCACCAGGAAATCCGGTTTCCCTCCACAATCCTTAACCATTTCATGCACCATGAACTTTGCTCTGTGCACTGTCAGCCCAGAGATACTCACTACCTTCACCTGGCTATGGCATCCACCCCCCTGTCCCTCCCACTGGATACCCCTAATCATTGAGTCTTCCAATAACAGGACCTTAACACCGCCATCAGCCTTATGGCTACCTCCACTATGCCCTCTCAGGCCCCCATCCCCCTTATTCATGATCTCAATTCCATGGAGTCTTCCTGCCTTATTGAGACCCCTTGTCACCCTCCCTTTCTGCCTCCCTCGTTATTTTGCCCTTAACTCAAGCCCCTCTGAATAAGTGTCCCTTTAACCCTCTCTTATCGAACCATTTATCCTGGCCTGATGGTTTCCTTCCCCACACGCCATCCTTCCCCTTGTAATAGTACCCCTGCCTCCAGAGGCTCTCTGTGGGTCCCCTTTAGCTAGGGCCCCATCCTTGGTACTGACCCCCCTGCTGAAGGGGGGCTCTTCTCCCACCTCCTTGTCTCCCAGTTTCTCTCCAGTCATGCTCTCCTCCCTCATGTCTGCAATATGTTGCATCTCCCCCATTTGCTTAACATTTATGTTTCCCCTTCTCCCTCTGGGGCTATTTCTATCCTTTCCATTGCCGGTCTGTGATGTCCTATGGGTATCCGACTCCCTCCTCCCAGCCTCTGTATAAGTTTCCTCATTTCCACCAACCCCTTCCTCCCCCTCTAGGTTGCTTAGTAGCTCAAATTTATTGTGACACTCTATGTCAGCCTCCATCAAGTAACTCGAGTTTCCCCTGACTGCACCTCTAAACTGCCCCTCTTCTTCCCCTCTTGCTCTGTTCACCTTAGGAGCTCCCTTCCCACAGTCTGCTGTTTTAGGCTTCCCCACAACAGCCCCTCCTGACTCTTCCCCCTCCACTCTCTTTGTATTCAGAATGTTCACCCGTCGCCTTTCCCTTAGCGTCAACATCCCTATCTAAGGGTTCTCTGTCCCTAATATCCCCTCTCCTGCTTGCTGTAACATAACATCCTGTAATTTCAGAGCGTTGCCCCAGGCTCCCCTCAGCCCCACCCTTCAGCTGCCCATATCCACACCCCTTATCCTTGGACACCCCCCCCCAGCTTACTCCTTAGCCAATATACTTCACTCCTGATACAAGATAGCTGTCTACAGAGTGGGCAGCCTCCCTCTCTCGAGGCCCACTGAGAATTATTGCCATCCCATAGCCTGTGCAGCCTACAACCCTTCCGAAGATGCCTGCCATGGTGGAATATGGCCACCCTATTTATCCCCCTCTGTTTATAATGACACACCCCCTTTTCTCAGTCCCTTTCCCCTGGAATACAGTTTCTCTCTATACTGACTGCAGTTATTTACAAACCCAATTTCAACCCCACCAATAAAGTTCCCAAGTCTCTCAAACACATACAGTCCAGTGTGTGTCCAGTCCCACTACTAGTGTGTGTATGCAGACATCAGGTACCGTATGATGTCACAGGCCCACCAGTTCCTGTTGCTTCAAATTTTGGTCCCAAACAGAAATACTCAGCCCTTCAATCCCAACCCCCAGTGGCTTTTCAGTATTTAAGAAAGCCTACAAAACAGGGTGGGTGGAAGGGCTCTTACCAACACCAGGCAAACAACACATTTAAATTTCACTCTAATTATCACTGCCAAACAAGTGTTCCCAAGCCTCAAATGTTACAATATCACAGCCCAAGTAACAGTTCTAACTCAAGGTAATAATTTAACACATAGAACTAATTTCACATACAAAACTATTCAAATATTTCAGTTAAAACAGAATATAACCCAGACCTCTGTCCTTACCAGCCTCCTGGTTATGTTTCCCAAGTGAACAATGAAAGACAAGAGTAATTCAGTTAATGTCCCTCCCCTAACACCAGGCAAACAACACATTTAAATTTCACTCTAATTATCACTGCCAAACAAGTGTTCCCAAGCCTCAAATGTTACAATATCACAGCCCAAGTAACAGTTCTAACTCAAGGTAATAATTTTTAACACATAGAACTAATTTCACGTACAAAACTATTCAAATATTTCAGTTAAAACAGAATATAACCCCGGACCTCTGTCCTTACCAGCCTCCTGGTTATGTTCCCAAGTGAACAAAGCTTATTTGAATATATTAGGAATAACATAGGGTCTAGGATGGATCCTTGTTGGAACTCTCTGTGGAGGGTGCCCACCTCAGACAGAATCCCAGAATATAGAGGATAATGTATGGTCCTCTATCGGTAACCGGTCTGTTAACTGTCGAGAGGTTGCCAGGGCGACTGTGTAAACCTTGAGAGCAAACGCGAGAGGTTTACGTCGCCATGGCAACCTCGAGACGCTACAGTAACCGGTTGCCGATAGAGGACCATACATTATTTTTTAAGGTATGGTCCCCGTAAAAGTAAAGGCTGCTTTTTGAAAATAGTCACCGCGTGCCGTTCAGTCCTTCCTAACCACTGCTTTCATCCGTCAGTTCCCAGTGTAAAAAAAGGCTAGCACATGCACAGACCGATCGCCATTGTTAACCTATCGATGTGACATAGCATCGATAGGTTAACAACATTTCTATGTCACATCGATAGGTTAACAACCTTAGGAAATCATCATTTCCTAAGGTTACCAGCATTCTACCATACATTATAACCATGTGCTGAGTCCTTCCAGTTAGGTATGAGTTGAACACGCCAGCTTAGTACTGTACTTCTCCTGAGATCTCTACTTGGAACATTTTTTCCATTAGGATTTTGCAATCTACAAGGTCAAATGCCTTTGAAAGGTCAATGAACACCATGCCCACAGAGTCTTCTCATGTCTAGACCACCAGCAACCTGGTCCACTACACGAGGGCTCTGCTGATCTGGACCTCCCTGCCCTGAACCCCAACTGATGAGGAGTCAGCAGACCATACTTCTACAAGACGTCATAGAGCTGGTTGCATGCCAATTTTTGAATAGCTTTGAAATCACAGAAAGTAGAGCTATTGGTAAATAGTCTTTTGTGTTGTCTACTTCACCTTATTAATATAATTCTGGCACACTTCCAAAAAGTCTGGGAAGTTTGTTTCAGTCAGACTCCTATTGTACAGTTTTGTTAGGACTTTGGAGAAACATTCTGCAGATGTCTTTTGGAATTTTATTTTGATTTGATCCCGCCTAAATGACTTTTTTTGCATTTGGTTTATTTATCTCTTTATGGCTGTCTCTGGTCTTGAGGATTCTGAAATGAAATTTTGTGATCTCTGGTGCGGATAGGTCCTTGGTCTCAGGGATGAGTTGCACAGTTCCTATGTTTATATTAGGGACTGGAAATGGATGTCCATCAATAGGCAGAAATATGCATTTAGGGTCTTTGTAGTGTTTTTTTTTGGGGGGGGCAGTTTTTTTCCACTGCTGCCAATAAAACATGCAATAGATTTTTGGGCTCCTGATCCTTTAAGGCTCTTGATTAGATTACGGTAAGATGAGGGGTCCTTTGTGTTATTTATTTTATCCTTGTAGTTCTGTTTTGGGGGGTTTATTTTAACTGATACAATTATTCATTAATTTCTAAAATACCTCCCAGTCATCATATTTCAGTGTTCTGTTGCTTTCTGCCTAATTCTGTCTTTGACTCAGATTAGTTTCGGTAGTTTTTCTGACATGCATGGCAGTTGATGTTTTCTAATTCGTTTTGAATTGAAAGGAGTGTGTTGATTGCAAATAGCGAGAAAAGAATCTGTAAAATCAACAACAGCTGTGTTTACATCAGGGATCAGGTCAAGTCTGCCCTGTCATTCTTTTGGTATACTGTTGTTAAAGTTGGTGGAGTTTTCTTTCCTTGCACACTTTTCTCTTATCTTCACCTCTCCATTACTGAACATTGTTCATATTACCATATTTATCACTTTTTGCAATTTACTGAATGCCTTGCCATAGCCTGCCCTAGCATGTACTTCGTACATGGTTGCTATTTCTGATCCTATAATACCCTACTGATTGTAACCCTTCTGCTCCCCACTTACATCCTGTCTAGGTTTGTGTTTTATTATCAATACATGTATATAAGGCTTCTCCAATATGTTTACCCTAAATACCGTATTTTAAGTGATATTTTATACCTTACATGGAGGATAGTCTTCTATTGCATTAGATGTGTGCTTTCTTATATACTAAAATTTCAATAAAAAGATGAAGTGAAAAAAAAAAAGTTGGTGGGGTTGAAGCTTTTAAAATACCTGCTCAGGCTAGACTCTGTGTCAGCTGCTGTTTCCATGTTCCAGGTAATAGAGCATTCAAAGGGACTGTGGTCTCCTAAATTTGGGGACAGCACCTGGGTGATTGTCTTCAATAATTTTTCATGACACAAATAGTGGGTCCAGGATATTTCCGGCGCTCTGATATGATCCTTTCCTCATTGACGTGGTGATGATCTGTAATAATGAATAATAAAAGTTCAGTGCAGGAGTTTCATGAACTTTCATAGACCTTTATGAATCTTTATGCTTATGAATGTTCATAAATACAGGAATGCCATTTATTGTTCATGCACAATTCATAAACATTCATGAATAATTTGATACACGCTTGACAAATATTCATGAGTTTAATTCATGAGCTGAATCCATGAACTGTTCATGATCATTTTAACTGGGCAGTGGGAAAGCTGTTGGAGTCAATCAGAAAGAAACGGGTAGTTTACTTCCTAGAGTACAATAGCTTAACAGACAGGAATCGGCATGGATTCATCAGTGACAGGTTGTGTAGAACAAATTTGAGTTTTTCAACTCAGTGAGATAGATTGTAGACAAGGGTCAGGTAGTCGATGTTCTGTATCTAAACTTCAGCAAGACATCTGAGTCCGTGTCACATAGGATGCCCATCTAGAAGGTGGGGGAACAGGACTAGAGGAGGACTTATTAAGTGGTTTTGTATCTGACAACTGATAGGGCACAAATAGTTGTTCTAAATGGTAAATTCTCTGATGTCAGGAAAGTCACAAGTGTAGTGCTATGAAGTTATGTCCTGGGGCTGGTACTCTTTAATGTGTTGTTGATGTTACAGAATAAAGTAAGTTTGTTTGCGGGTGACACTAAATTCTGGGGGATGTTTAATAATGAAGAGGGGATGAGGTACTTTTCCTCTGGTTCAACAAATTCAATAACCCCCCCACCCAAAGTCATTGTCAGTAGTACTTCCTGGCCGACTTAGTCCATTAAAATTGCTCCTGCGGTCACTTGACTGATTGCCAATTGATGAAGCCCAGGATGTGGATTCAGCCCTTGAATTATTTATTACTACCTTTAACTCAGTATTTGATGAACATGATGTGTTCAAGAAAAGAATGATTAAGGGATCAGTTAACCCTTGGGTGACCCATGACCTTCTCGAGCTGATGAAATCCTGTGGCCAGCTCTGGTACCGAGCAAAGGCATCCAGCACCCTAGCAAATACTCAAGCCTACAAATCAGCACAGAATGCTTGCACATGAGCAATACGCCAGGCAAAAGCCAACTACTATAGGAAATCCCTTTCAAACTCCTGGAATGATGGGAAGAAGTTCTGGGGGAACCTCTCCAAGGTAACTGGGAAAACCCCCAAAGTTGCACCCGCAATGCTCAACATTGACGGTACTATCACCTCAGACAAAGTAACCATTGCCAATGCCTTCAACACCACTTTTTTTGGACCTCAGTCATGTGCTGCCAACTAACTTATTTGATCCAACACCTGCAGTCACCTGTCCTAACATACTTATGCAGCCCAGGATCGTCCCCATTTCATTTTAAGGCAGTCTCAGAAGGGCTAGCTAGAAAACACCTACTCAAAGTATTTGGAAAGACTAGGCACAGTGGTGACTCCCTTGATCTGAAACTCATCGCCCTCGCCGTTGATGAACTTCTTCCACCACTTACTAAAATTCTTAACTGCTCGCTTATGCTCTCACAATTCCCTAGTAAATGGAAGGCTGCCATGGTGACCCCATCCACAAAAGCGGTGACAAGACACTTGCAAGCAACTATAGGCCTATCTCCATCTTACCCCCACTCTCCAAGGCTTTGGAAAGGTTAGTTGCTGAACAACTGGTTGACTACCTGGAAAAATATGACATCCAATGTCCCCAACAACATGGTTTTCATAAAGGGCACAACACCACCACTGCACTCCTTGACTTCACCTCCTTCATCCACCAGGCACTATGCCACAACCAGTTGGTGGGCACTGTGGTGCTTGGCCAGCTGGTTCTGATTGCTCTATGATTTTTGTAATATATAAAAATGTAGAGTGTGATTGTCTGTCATGAGACATCCTGTGCTCCTGGGATGACCCCCTTCCCCAGGTTTCAGCTCAAATGACAGGATTGTTAAACAGCAGATCTCTGTAATGTGGTTAACTTCCAAGAAGTTGCATTTTATAGCCTTGTTTATGATCTGTGTTGCTTTGAAGCCAGGAACTAAAATATCCATTTTATGACTTTGAAGCCAGGAACTAAAATATCCATTTTATGACATCTTCAGAGGAAGGAAAGTTAATTTCAACTGGTGCAAAAAGAAGCTATATAAATATCTAGGTGAGAAAACTGCAGAGCTGTAAAAGTCCTGTGATGTCTTTAAAAAGCAGGAAACCACGCTAGATCAAAGGAGAGACTCAATATTAAAGAGTCATATTGGGAAATGAGTTTTTGCTGATGTCACCTTAT
Source organism: Neoceratodus forsteri (assembly GCA_016271365.2). Taxonomy (NCBI): domain Eukaryota; kingdom Metazoa; phylum Chordata; order Ceratodontiformes; family Ceratodontidae; genus Neoceratodus; species Neoceratodus forsteri. The sequence goes on from CM057454.1 coordinate 1,318,985,273, forward strand.
TTAATGTACGTCCTGAGTGATAAGACATCCTGGTTGTATAATTTTTAATATACAAGGAGGAGCTAGGTGACATCATGGAAGGGGCAGGTTTAGAGATGGTTTTAAACTGTTCTGTGGCTGACCTTAGACACACTTCTCTTGTGGGCTCTTAGAAAACAACATCTACTTTAAGCACTGTTAAGAAGGTAATAATACATTAGAGAGACAAGTCAAACTGTATTGTGGTAGGAGTTTGTTTGTACTTTTTCCTTGTTTTCTTTTAAGTGATTGTATGCTTTGTGATATATTGTTCTGTGTTTACGTTTTACCTATTTTTATCCATTTTCTAAGAAAAAACTCTTATTTTAAAGAGACTGCCTGGTGTGCTTTTGAAATTCTTTCTATGGCATGTGAAGTATTTTTGGGGAGAGATCAATGAGACTCAGCACCTGATCATGTGTTTATAGAAATAATTTAATGCACAGTCAGGTAACTTTTCTTGGCCAATGACATTTTTACATTTGTTCTTGCTATTTCATAATTGGCATTTAGATTTCAGTGCCAAAAGTTCATAAGCTTAATGGTAATACCAAACTGGGAAAAGGTAAGAATTTTCCTAAGGTCTTTCATAGAGTTTTTAGGGTTAATTTTGGATACCTGGTTAGGTGCCCTTAGGCGAAAGATATCTGGCATTCCCCAAAGAGCAGAATTATCTGAGCCTGTACATTTGGGTACACTAGCATAAGGTTCACAGTCTGAATCCCTCCAGAACTTGAGGCCAAAGGTGATTTGGACCCACAAACAGACAGGAGGGTTACCCTGTTCTGTTAACTGTTCACAATACTGTGCTCGGAGGTTGGCACTGTGGGAGCACAGGGCCTGACCTGCTGAGTGGGGTTGTGACAGGTGCCACCTTTATTGATCTGACAAAGCTGTTTGATACCATCAATCACTCCTTACTAACTGGACAACTATCACATCTAGGACTTTCACCAGGTGCCACTAGCTGGTTTCAAAGCTACCTTAGTGACCGCTCTCAGCAGGTCAGAATTGGAGATTCTGTCTTGACCTCCTTCTCAGTCCAGTCTGGTGTCCCCCAAGGTTCCATCTTAGGCCCCTTAATCTGCAGCATCTTTGTAAACAACCTTCCTGCTGCCTGCCACTATCGTATTCTACTGTATGCAGATGATGCTGTCATTTTCTCAAGCCATTCCAACCCCCATCTCCTACAGCAGCAACTACAGCAGAGTTTCTCAGAAGTTGAAACCTGGTTCAGGTCACGCAAGTTCATCCTAAACTATTCTAAAACAAAAACAATGCTGTTTCATGGAACTCACAACAAGCACAATCTCCGACAACTACAAATCTACAATAGCGGGGGCTCATTGCTCAAACAGGTTTACCAGTTCAGATACCTGGGAGTGACCCTTGACTGCACTCTATCATATTCCATGCATATACATGACATTGCTAAAGCAGTTAATACCCGCTTTGGTCTGCTCTTTAGACACAAGCACTATTTGATGGCTGATACCTTAAAACTTGCTATCCGAAGCTCAATTACCTCATTAATTGACTATGGTCTTGTAGTTTATGGATCAGCTACTGACACTGCCCTCTGGTGAATAGCCCTAGCCCTAAACAAGGTTTCCCGGCTCCTCTCCTCGGCAGATCGACTCACTCACACTTGTGAAATCTATGAGCAGGTAAATTGGCTACAGCTTCAGGACAGACTAAAGTACCAGACCTACATACTTGCCAAGAAGTCTTTGCTAGGCCTCCTTCCCCCGGGGGTTCAGTCTATACTCTCCCCTCATTGTGCCACTCATCCCACCAGGAGTTCTGAAACTCTAGCCTTCTCTGATCCATGCTGCAGGACCTCACAAGGGCAGCACTCCTACAATGTTAGGGCTTCTCACTGGTTCAACATGCTCCCATTGGATATCACCAACACAGCGAATCTCAGCTCCTTTAAGCACAAATTACAACAGCATCTGGTGGCTGGTGCCCTCTGTAACTGCTTCACTTAAATTTCTCCTGCCTGCATTCCTGATCTCCCCTTTACTGATGTTCTCTCCCCACACCCCCTCTCCCTTCCCATTATCTCCTTCCAATTTCCCCTGCCAGTCTCCTTAACCTCCCTCTCCCCCTTCTTATGTCTCTCCTCTCGTCCTCTTTACTCCCTCCCCTTTCTCCTCCACCCCACCCTTTCTGTTTACCTCCTCACATTATCACCGTACTCCTTTCCCCTCCTCTCACTTTCCGTCTACCCCGCTTACCCCTATACCCCCCACAGATCCTGCCTGCTCCCTGCTACTGTGTCACCTCCCTTAACTTCCTCTTCTTACCGCATGTACTTGTCATGAACATTTATTTTCATATGTAATCCAACCCAGACACTCCTTGTATACTGTCTGGTGTATTGTCTAAATGCTTACCTACTCTTCGATCCTGTTATAAGTCTTTTTGGTAACTCTTGTGCTGAAGTTAATCTAAATGCCTTACCTGTTATTAATATGACCGTCCTGTCCAGACAAAGCCTTTGGCAACATATGTATTTGTGCATAACTGCAACTGTTAACTGTTAGTTATTTGCTTGTTTTGTCCCAGCTTGTTCATTGTCCATGACGTGGAACCTTTGTAAAAGAGCACTTTGTGCTCAAAGGTGTATTCTGAAATATTAATAAATAAATACAAGAATTGTAGAAAAGCTGAATCAGTAGTCTAACATATAAGGAATAAGCCACATCAGTGTGTGCAATATAGGATCTTAATGAATACCCCAGTGGTGTAGTAAGGCATGAGGCTGAAAGCCACGTGTCCTTATATCCCTGGGAAGTGCATTGAAATCCTATGATGCACACCCTGGAGGGGCTCATTACACTAACAAAATGACTAAGTATTTTTGGAGACTTGGCACCTGACCATGTGTTTATAGAAATAATTTAATGCACAGTCAGGTGACTTTTCTTGGCCAATGAAATTTTTAGATTTGTTCTTGCTATTTTATAAATGGCATTTAGATTTTAGTGCCAAAAAACTGTAAAGTGACACAATTGGAAACACAAATATAAATATTCAGAATAAATATTGCATCAGTGGAGTCAAACATGATCATTCAATGAATGAAGGAGATGGATCTAGAGGTTATAGCAAGGGGACGAATCTAGAGATTATTATGAGGAGAGTGATCTAGAGGTTACAATGAGGAGAAGGATCTAGAGGTCCAGCAATCACTATACAGTGTGGTTTAAAGTGATAACAGTGGTAGAGTCAAGCCTCACAAAAATAAGGGTCTTGGATTTCAAGAGGGCTGACTTTGCAAAAATGAGGAAATGCCTCAATAAAATGCTGGCAAAGGGGAAGGGAGGGGGGTAGAGGAACAGTGGGAAAAACTTAAAGAAGCCATAGCAGAGGTAACAAGCCTATGTGTAAAGCTAGTAAACAAAGCAAAAAGAAAGAAAAAAACACTATGGTTTTCAAAAGAAGTGGCAGGGAAGATTAGGGAAAAACAACAGGCATTCAGAAAGTACAAGGAAACACAGAAGGAGGGAGACAGGGAACTGTGTCAGGAAAAACAGAAGGAAGTGGGGAAAGCAGTCAGAAGCGAGAAGGTACAAAATGAAAAAAGAATAGCCCAAGCAGTAAAAGAAGGTGACAAAACCTTCTTCAGGTATATTAGGGAAAGAAAAAAGACCAAGGGAGGGATTATGAGGCTTAATAAAAGGGGGGGGGGGTGATTGTGCAGAGGGGAACTAGAAAAAGCATAAATTCTGAACAAATATTTCTGCTCAGCATTTACAAAATAAGGTGAATGACCGAAAATAGGGGCTAGAAATGCACATGGAGGAGAGGTGGACACCAGTCCATTCACAGAGGAGAGAGTCCTAAAGGAACTCTCAAAACTAAAAGTGGACAAGGCAATGGGGCTGGATGGGATGCATCCCTGAATACTAAAAGAGCTCAGAGAGGTACTGGGGTACCACTGACAGCTCTATTAAACAAATCACTGGAGGAAGGAGTGGTACCAAAGAACTGGAGGACAGCAAAATGTGATACCACTACACAAGAGTGGGAGTAGGCAGTATGGGCTGGCAGTATAGCCTAGAGGTTAGAGTAACGAGCTGTGAACGAGCTTGGTACATCCAGCAGACCAGACCTAGATTTGAGCCTCACAGCCTCCACTTGCATACCGTGTGACTCTGAGCAAGTCACTTAACTGCCCAGTGCTTCCAGGTCACCCCTGAAAACAGGCACGTGTGCCTAGTGGGCCTTACCTGGTTACCAAAGACTAAAATGAATAAAAAAAAAGTAAGGTGGAAGCTGGGAATTAAAGACCAGTCATTTTGACCTCAGTAGTGGGGAAAATAATGGAACCCAAGCTTAAGGAAAGGATTGTTGAATATCTCAAGGCCAGTGGGGCACAAGACCCGAGGCAACATGGATTCACAGTAGATAGGTCTTGTTAAACAAATATGGTAGATTTCTTCGATTGGGTAACATGAGTGGTCCATCATGGAGGGGCAGTAGACATGGCCTACTGGGGTTTCAGCGGCACAGGGTCATAATGTCGCAAGACATTATGCCACATGGATAAATTGCGCTGCCAATACAGCGCGATTTATGCCATGAGGCATCACTCTTTTTTTGTGGGGAGCTGCACCCCCGGACCCTCCCCACTAAAGGTTCTTATCTCCAGAGGTGTCCAACTCGAGGAGTGCACAAAGACAAAAAAAAAAACAACATTTCTGTGACCGGGAATCAAACCTGGTCCCAGATGTAGTGCCTGGGTTCCTGCTGCTGTGGCTCTGTCCAGTGAGCCATGGCAGCTGCTCGGTGGAACCCACTCCCAGTAGAGGTCTTATCCCCTGCCTGGGAGTATGTGAATGGTGCAATACTGCTTACAGCAGTATACACGGTACTGTACCATTCGCTGTCCTAGACAGCACTATTACGGGTTAGCTATAATGTCGTATTCTATTACGCGTATGACATTATGACCCGGTAGGAATTTCAGCAAGGCATTTAACACTGTCCCACACAGGAGGTTAGAAAACAAGTTGGGCAGTGTGGGAGTGGGTCAAAAGGTGGTAAATTGGGTTAGACATTAGCTCAGCAACAGGACACAGAGGGTGATGGTAAACAGAGTTCAGTCCCGGGAGGTGGAGGTGACCAGTGGGGTGCTGCAAGGCTCAGTGCTAGGGCCTGTCCTCTTCAATGTTTTCATTAATGATATTGCAGAGGGGCTGGAAGGGAAGTCTCTTTGTGGACTATACCAAAATCTGCAATAGAGTGGACACTCCAGATGGGGTGGAAAGAATGAGAAGAGAGCTAGGCAAGTTGGAGGAGTGGTCAAGAGAGTGGCAGCTTAAATTCAATACAAAGAAGTACAAAGTCATGCACTTGGGACAAACGAATCCTGGAAAGGAGTACATGATTGGGGGAGGGGAAGATACTAACGACAACAAAACTAGAAAAGGACCTGTGAATAATCATAATGGATGACCAAAAAGTCACCAAGCAGCGTGAGCAGGCTGTGGGAGGGCCGGGGGGATGCTGGGGTGCATAGGGAGAGGCATCACCAGTAGAAAACAAGAGGTTGTAATGCCAATTGGTAAGGCCACATCTGGAATACTGTGTTCAGTTGGTGAGGCCACATCTGGAATACTGTGTTCAGTTGTGGAGGCCACATCTCCAGAAAGACATAAATCGAATGGAGGCAATCCAGAGAAGGGCAACAAAAATGGTGAAGGGAATGCATCATAAGCCATATGAAGAAAGACTGAAAGATCTCAATATGTATACCCTGGAGGAAAGGCGGGAGAGTGGGATATGATAGAGACATTCAAGTATCTCAAGGGGATAAACAAGGTGCAAGAAGGCAGCATCTTTCAAAAAAAGAGATGTGCAAGAACAAGAGGTCAAAATATGAGGCTGGGGGGATACTCAGGAGTAACGTGAGGAGGTATTTTTTCACAGAAAGGGTGGTGGATGCACGGAACAGATTTCCTGCGGAGGTCATAGGGGCAAAAACAACAGGTAAATTTAAGAATGCATGGGATAGACAGAAGGCATCCATAGTGGTAGGAAAGAGAAGGCAAGCGGCAGATCAATTTGGATCTGCAGTTGAGGTAGGTAGGGAAATGGGCAGAATAGGTGAGCCAGGCGGTCCTTATCTGCCACCACATTCTATGTTTCTAACAAGGAGAAGGATATAGAGGTTATAACAAGTGGTAGGATCTAAATATTATAAAATAACAATTTGAAAAGCCTCTTCCAAATGCAATGTGGCACATGGAAAAGGTAATAGGATGCTGGGATATGCAATATTGGGTAGGGTTTCACTAGATGCAGCAAGGAAACGTAGAAACATAGAATTTGACAGCAAATAAGGACCGCTTGGCCCACCCAGTCTGCCCATTTCCCTACCTAATGGATAAGCTGTAGATCCTAGTTAACCAGCAGCCTACTTCTTCCTACCCCCAACCCCCAGAATTGCCTTATGACTGTCCCATGCGTGCTTGAATTCCACCACTGTTTTTGACTCCACAACCTCCTCCGGAAGGCCGATCCATGCATCCACAACCTCTGTGAAAAATACTTCCTTAAATTACCTCTGAGCCGCCCCCCATCTTCAAATTGTGCCCCTTGTTCTTGCACACCTCTTTTTTTGAAAGATGCTACCCTCTTGGACTTTGTTGATTCCCTTGAGGTACTTGAAAGTTTCTATCATGTCCCACCTCTCCCTCCTTTCCTCGAGGCTATACATATTAAGCTCCTTAAGTCTCTCTTCATATGTCTTCTGGTGCAGACCCTGCACCATTTTAGTTGCCCTCCTCTGGACAGCTTCCATCCTGTCTATGTCTTTGCAGAGACTGGGTCTCCAGAACTGCGTGCAGTACTCCAGATGGGGTCTCACCAGCTGTCTGTACAGAGGGATAATAACTTCCTGTTTTCTACTGGTGATGCCTTTCCCTATGCATCCCAGTATCCCCCTAGACCACCTTGCTGCCCTCTCACATTGCTTGCCCACCTTTAGGTCATCTGATATGACTACCCCCAGGTCCCTTTCTATTTTTGTTGTTGTTAGTATCTCACCCATCCATTGTGTACTCTTCCCCTTGGGTTTTTGTTTCCCAGGTGCATTACCTTGCACTTCTTAGCATTGAATCTAAGCTGCCATACATTTGACCATTCCTCTAACCTTGCCAAGTCCCTTCTCATCCTTTCCACCCACCTTGTGCATCAACTCTGTTGCAGATCTTTGTGTCATCTGCAAAGAGACATACTTTCCTTCCAGTCCCTCTACAATGTCACTTATAAAGACATTGAAGAGGATCAGTCTAATACTGAACCCTACGGTACCCCACTAGTAACACCCTTTCTTCAGAGTGGACTCCATTTGCTATTACTCTCTGTCCTGTTCTCCAGCCAATTCTTTACCCAGGATGTCATCTTGGGACCCACTCCCAGGCTGGCTAACTTGTAAATTAATCTTTTGTGTGGGACTGTGTCAAATGCCTTGCTAAAGTCTAGGTAGGCCATGTCCACAGCCCCTCCCTGATCTACTACTTTGGTCACCCAGTCAAAGAAATCTATCAGATTCATCTGGCCTCTAGATACTTGACAATTCTTTCCTTCAGAAGGGATTCCATCATTTTCCCTATCACTGAAGTTAAACTAACAGGTCTGTAGTTTCCTGCTTCTGCCTTGCTCCCACTTTTGTGAAGGGGAATCACATCTGCCCTTCTCCAGTCCTCGGGTACCACCCCATCCTCCCATGATGTGTTAAAGAGTGTAGTCAGTGGTGTCACTAGTTCTACCCTTAGTTCTTTGAGAATTCTGGGATGAATCCCATCAGGCCCCATTGCTTTGCCCACCTTCAGTTTTAAGAGTTCTTTCAGAACCCTTTCTTCTGTAAATGGGCTGGTATCAACTTCTGTATCCAGAGTGTTTCTACTGTTTGTTTTAGGTACCTCCCCCTCTTCATTTGTAAATACTGAGCAAAAATATTTGTTTAGTATCTCTGCCTTTTCACAGTCACCCTCTGCCCATCCTCCCTCCCCTTTATTAAGCCTCACTATCCCTCCCTTGGTCTTCCTTCGCTCTCTGATGAACCTATAAAAGGTTTTATCCCCCTTCTTAACTGAGTTGGCTATCTTTCCCTCGGTTTGGGCCTTTGCTGTTCTGACTGCCTTCCCAGCTTCCTTTTGCTTTAACTGATACAGTTCTCTGTCCTGCTCCTTCTATGATTCCTTGTACTTCCTGAATGCTTTCTTTTTCTTTTGAACCTTCACTGCCACTTCCTTTGAGAACCTTAGTGGTTTCTTACATTGTTTTGTTTTGTTTATTTGCTTCACACAAAGGCTTGTTACCTCTGTGATGGTAGTTTTTATTATTCCCCATTGTTCTTCCACCCCTCCTTCCTGCCCATTTGCTAGTGCATTCCTTAGGCACTCACCCATTTTGGCAAAGTCAGCCCTCCTAAAGTCCAATACTTTTGCCTTTGTATGGCTTGACTCTATTGCTATGTTTATTGTGAACCATACTGTTCGATGGTCACTAGTTCTGAGATGGCTACCCACTTCTACATCTGTGATCCTCTCTCCATCTCCATTTGAGAGAACCAGGTCTAAGATTGCTTCCTCTCGAGTGGGCTCCAATACTAGTTGTCAAAGGCATGCCCCCGTAGGGCATCTAGAATAACCCCACTCTTCAAAGTGGCTGCTGCAACTGCACTTCAGTTAACATCTGGCATATTCAGATCACCCATCAGCAATATCTCCCCTTTTTCTGCCATTCTAAGTACACTTTCTATCATTTCCTTGTCCATTTCCTCCCCCTGAGAAGGGGGTCTGTATACAACCCCTGTGCGGATTGTAGTGCCATTGCCTGTCTCCAAATTTACCCACAGTGCTTCTTCTCCTCCCTGTTTACCCTTTTTGTTCTGTTGCTTTGATTCCTTCCCTTATGTAAAGAGCTACTTCTCCTCCTTTTTTACCCTCCCTGTCCCTCCTGTAGATAGTGTATCCTGTTATGTTTACGTCCCAGTCATGGTTTTGTGTACCATGTTTCTGTGACTGCCACGATATCAGATGTCCTCCTCCATCAAGACCACTAATTCAGGAAGCTTGTTACTCAGACTACAGGCATTGGTACTCATTGCTCTCCATTTTTTGATGGCTTTACCTTCTGTTGCAGCATCCCCTACTGACCTTTCTACCTCGGTCTTTTTCTCATTTAGTACCCTGTTTTGTAGGGAGAGGCTGGGATTTTCCTGCTGCTTATCAGTGCCCCCCCCCCCGACTAGTTTAAAAGCTTGCCAATGCAGCATTTAAACCAACCAATTGCTGAAAAGACTTGTTCCCTTCTTGGACAGATGCAGACCATCCTGCCAGTATAGGCTGGTGTCCCTCCAGGTGGAACCCCAGTCCCCAATGAAGCCAAACTCCTGTGCTCCACACCATTTTTTCAACCATTCATTAAACTGCATGGTGCAAAGTACCCTTGCCTCACCCATGCCATTGACAGGCAGCACCTCTGAGAAGGATACTGTGTGTGCTACTTGTCTTAGGCCCCTCCCCAACTCTACAAAGTCCTCCTGCACTGCTCTAATCTCATGATGAGCCAAGTCATTTGTCCCTAGGTGGACAATGACATCCAGCTCAGACTCCCGTGCAGCTGTTCTCGTGATCCTGAGGATGCTTCCTGTCCCTCAAGCCATGGCACCAGGCAGGCACCTTACTTCAGTTTTCCCTGCTCCCCGGTTCTATCCCCTAATAATTGAATCCCCACCAGGAGCTGCTTCCTTTCCTGTGGTGTCCTCTGCCTCCTTCCTGTGGGCCTCCCTTGTGACAGTTGTCCTCAGCCTCCTTAGTCTCCTCTGTGGGTGCATCCATAGGGGAGCTATGCTCCCCCAGAATGGTGTATGGATTGTGGAGTGGAACAACTAACTGGGTGTACCTCTGTTCCACCATCCTCGCCCACTCTCAGCCCACTGTGGTCCAACTGCTGTGCTTTCTTCGCAAAGAGATAATATTGCTGCTGTACTAGGTCATTGATTAGGACTATCCTAGTGTATTCTATACAGTTTTGAATCCGCATCTGAAGACGGATAGGGAAAGGTTAAAGAATATCCAGCAGTGTGCTACAGAATGATCCTGGGGCAGTGGGGCAAGAACAATAAGGGAAGACTAGGAAGTCTTAACATTTACTTACTAAAGGAAAGGAGGAAAAGGGGCAACATGATAGAAACCTACAACTGCATGAGGAGACATACCTTGGAGCCAGCCAGAATACAATGCAGTGTACTGAGCTACTGCATGGCAAAATAGATTAAATGCCACTGAAATAGTTTTGCGTACTGCAGTAACTCGGCTACAGTATGCTGTAAAATTTATGGGGGATGCATCTTGGCCAGCACCACTGCAGTAGCCTCCTCAGAGTTATTTACCAGAGATGGGTGAATTTGTTCTTCTCCCAGCAGAATTCGGGCCAAATGCTGATTTCATTTTTGTGGAATTTCATGGAACTTCCATGGAAATTTGGTGACATTTTACCAAAATTGTGATTTTGGTTATTTCCAACTAATTTTAAACTTATTTGTCCAAATTACACCAGATTTGGAATGTTGGCTTTCACAGCGCCCTTACAGAAGGGTAGCAAGTTTCAGATCTCTACCTTTACAATTTATAAGCCTCCACACTTTCAGAAATGTTAAAATTACAGTTAAGAACTACAGTACATAAACTAAAAAGTGTTTGCACCAATTGCACCATATTTGATACGGTGACATTACCCATGCCTCTGCATATGTGTGCCAAGTTATGCATCTCTAACTTTAAAGGTGACTGAGGTATAAGCCTTTCAACTTTCAGAAATTTTAAAATTACATTTCACAATTACATAAACTGCTGAATTTTAAGGCCCTGTAAGTTTAAATCTAGAGAACAGAATATTTTACCAGTGTTGCTAAGTTTATTGACCCTAAATATTAGACCTCAAGGCAACCAACATGTTCCTGCATTAGAATGTCATGCTGCCATGCTGACAACCCAGGCACGGAAGCAAGCCCCTGGAAGTCATGTCAAGAAGCAGGTCGTAACTAAGCCTTACAGTCTCTATTTAGCAGTTTCTATGAATCTTCCAAGAAAGTATGTATCTAAGTTTTCAATTATATAGCTCCAAAGGTGGGTAAGTTCTAAGCACAGAAATATTTTCAGAAATTTTCACATGAATATTAAACTGCTGGACTTTGAGCCCCTATAACTTCACCACCCTTCATCGAAATGCCATGAAACTTGGCAAGCTTTTAGGACCTGTCCCAGACCCAAGCACTATGCATGCCATATAGCAGATGTCTAGCTTTAACATGGACCAAGTTATGGCCAATTAAACAAATATTGTGAAAATTTGCAGAATTTTACAAACATTCCACAAATTTGGAATTTGATACTTTCGCCCACCTCTATTATTTACACAAACACAAAGAATCAGTACAACCATCAGGGGGAATACCCTTAAACTAGTGGGGTGGAAAATTCCACATGGATGGCAGAAAATACTTTTTCACTGAGAGGGTGGTGGACAGGTGAAAGAATCTTCCCATCAATGGGATTCATTCTAGGACCATCTCAGGGTTTAAAACTCAATAGGACAGTTTCAACTGGGTAATTACAAACAAAAGGAAGATACGTGTGTGCGGGGAGGAGAACACTAAGGATGAACAAAGCTATATAGGAACAACAGAGCAGATTCAATGAGTTACTTTTTCTGTCCTTTATTACTACAAGGCTACCTGGGGTTTGGAGGGACAGAGGGTGACACTTGCCACCCCATCTAGCTCTACTTAAGCACACATGCCCCAAGCATCCTCCAGACACTCATTTGTTTGCTTTGTGGCTGCATGGCTGCTGGATTGCTCGTGCCCTCTCTCCTATTATCTTTGCTTTGCTGCCACATGGCTGCCAGATTGTTCCTGCCCACCTTCCTGGTACCTTTTTTCTGTTATCGCTTGGCTGCAGGCTTGCTCTTGCCCACCCTCCTGTTATCTTTGCTGCAATGCTGTGCAGCTGGTTCCTTGGCTTCCCCACTGTTCTCTGCTCCTTGGTGTTGGTGCATGGTCACCAGCTTTGTCTGCTTGTGGCTTCCTGCTGTTGTGGCTCATTTTTCTGTGCTTGTTCTTGCCAGTGTCCTTGCCAAGTGGTGTCTGACACTTGTTCTGGGTGTGCAGTGCCCTTCGTGCCCTTTGCTCTTGTGCTGCTCTGTGTTTCAGGGCCCCATGGCTTCCTGCATATTGGTTGCATTCAGCTGCTGCTTCCTCTTCTATTGCTAGGGATACACTGTTCCCCAAGCCTGCTCCCATGCCTGTGGTTCCAGCCATTCATGGCTAGCTGTGCCTTCCCCCTCCAGCTGTTCTGTGAGGGCTGATGAGCTCCTCCTGTCTTCTTCAGTGGTTCATTCCTTTACTGCTCCTTGGTTGCTGCTGATGGCCTGCTGTCTGCCCAGTGGCCCAGTCCTGTTGGTTGCTCCCTTTCTTGGTGTGCTCCCTCTGCCCTTCCCACACTCCCATGCCTGGTCTGCCTTCGGGGTGCTAGGGACCCCCTTTTTTATTGCTATCACTCTGGTCTGAGGTGCTTGGGTTGGTTCTCTCCTTGCCTCCTGCTTCCCTTCCCTTCCCCCCTTCTGGCTGGCTGCAGGGTTTTGCTGAGGCTGGCCTGTTTTACTTGCTGCAACTACTGCCCTGCTCTTCCTTGTGGCTGCCACCACGCTTGTTCTGCTGGGGGGGAACCTTTCTGATCCTATCTCTGCTGTTTTTCCTCTTGCTTCCCCTTGCTCTTGCTGATTACCTTTTGTTTCCTTGCATTGCCTAACAGCTGCTTCAGCCTTCTCCCCTTACTGCCTGCAACCTGTTGCTGGGTGGGTGCTGCTGGACTGGCTTTCCCTGCTGCACTCTGCTTGCCTCTGAGAGTCTCCTGGTCATTGCTCTATGTCTGTTTGCTTTTTGGGCCTTCCTGATGCCACTTTGGTTCTGGTGTCCTCCTTGCCTTTGCCTTTCCAGGGCTCAGTAAGTTCACCTTTGACATTCCCACTATGGTATGTGAGTCTAGGTTTGTTACCCACAGCACGTTTCATGGAAGGATCACTATCCTTCATTTATGAAGCTACCCTTTGAGGTTTTATCTTGGTGATCATCATGGCACCCTCATATGCCAACCTGCTCATAGCTCGGTGGGAGGGTGCTATCATGTTTGACCATGACAGGAATCCATTCTTGTCTAAAGTAAAATTCTGGGGTCATTTTATAGATGACAGTTTAGTTGACTGAGATGGGGATGCTCAATCAGTCACTTCCTTCATTAAATTTTTAAATGAAAATGATCTGGGCTTGAAGTTTGCATTTGATTGCAATCCCAATCAAATCAAATCAACTTTTTTGATATATGTTTCCACTCGCGTATAAGTGAATCTATACAATCTAAAGCATACAGGAAACCCACCTTGGGGAACATTCTCCTTCATTTCTTAACTGCACACCTCAAACATCTTTGTCACCAGGCATGGGTTTAGGATAACACACTTTCAGGCAGACCACAAATCAGGTACATAAAAAACGCATGGTTGCATTTATCATTTTATGTTCATCAAGTAAAGTATACCGAAAGCAAAATGGTAAGTGAGATAACTACTTAGCTTCAACAGTTTTTAAGGCTTTTCTTCAGCCTAGCACAAATCAAACAGTGTGAAAGCACACACTACCAGGGGATCTTCCACCTTCCTGGGTCAGTATCCAAATGACCACCTTATCTATCCTTCTCTCAGCATTGAGGTAAGGCTTTTTGTAAGCTTACTAGAAGCTGGAAAAATTGTCTACTGCCTTTTGATTAACAGCAGACATAATATAAAACTAGCCACTAGGGGCCACTGTTGCTCCATAAAGAACAGTTATTTGGCAGCCACCTGGAGCACAACACATAATTTGTTTACAATATTGTTAAAGGTCAGAGCTGAGGTCAGAACATTCTGTGCTCTCCTAAACTGTGCTGCAGGGTCAAATTACCTCATGATGTCTGCTGCAAAATATATCTTAGAAGAGGGCTGCTAACATCTAGAAAAGTAGACACAAACTTTTGTTATTCTTATATTAAAACTGCCCTCTTAGTTTTGTTTTATGGCCAAAGACCAGAGAATAAAACAATACATAATGTCAATATTCTTTGAGGGTTTGGGCTGGTTTCTAGTTAGTTTTTAGGTAATGTGCACAGAAAGCTTTATAAGCACTTCAGCACTTAATTTATAACCAGCCAACCAGTATGTTGGACATTATATAAAACATAAACTGCTTGTGAAAGGGGTTTCAATTTATCCCATGGGTGTACACAATGGCAGGGGTCACCATGTCACACATCCCCTCTGCATAAGAGAGCAACCATTCCATGGTTGTGCAAATATCAACTAACACCCAGAAGGGTGTGGAGTTTTGGCCCACTCTCATCAGATGCTCCATTTTAGGGTCCTTTTAAAAAAAAATTCTGTAAAGTATCCTATTCATAACAATACAAATACCCTGAGAAATCTTAAATTATTCTGAAATGAGTGTCTCCATTAGTAGATTACAATGTCATCACATACAGTTAGGAGAAAGAACCACTAATGGCAGTTTTATGCCATCTACTGACTTTCCCTAACCAGATACACTCAAATAACTGGACAATCTAGCACCCAGTAGAACTGTCTTCGGGGGCAGGAGAACTACTTTGCTCCGTCCCCACTTAGACACTTAAAGGTAGGCTCGTAACATACCACGCTGTATGCCTAGGAGCCTGTCCCTAACCTCTGGGTTTTCATATCAGCTCGTGTACACTACTAGTGGTGTTGGCTACCACATAGTCTCTTCTGTTCTATGTAGGAGTCTTCCCCTCCTCCAAGGGTGCCATCTCTTGCTCTTGACCCTCTGGGTTACTTCTTCCACATCACTATCAGGGGTCCTACCTGTCTGCCCCTAAAACAGGTCTTACAGTATGCTGCCACCTGCCTATACATGCCTGGACAATAGAAATACAGGGTTAGTCTAGTCAATATCTTCCCAGGCTCAGATGCCCCGAGTGACTGGAGAGCATGTCCTCCATCACCTTTTTCCTACATGCCATGGGCACCACTACCTGGGCATCCACCTGCTTCGTCCAGGGGTTGGGCCTCATATGATATAGAACTTCCTTCCTAAGTTCATACCACCATAACCTGTCCCCTATGCCATCATTAACCTGTCTCCCATCCTTAATTTTTACTTAGTTCCTTTACTGGGTAACTTCAGGATCCCCCACCTGTAACTTTCCACAGTCAGCACCAGAAGAACAATAATTTTTTATAGGAAGAAGTTTAAAACATGCAAAAGTCCCTTCAGCCAAAATTGCTCCTTCCATGTTGCTTGAAGTCTTCTGCCCCAGTAATACATTGCCAGTCAAAGTCTTGCCTGGGTTCTCCTCCTCTCGTGTACTGTCCTCCAGCAAATAGCAGCCCAGAAAAATAGGCAACAATGGGATCTCTACAAATGTTTGTCACAAATGCTCCATCAGGGGTTCCTCCTCCTCCAGAGCCCATGTATCCTGCTCCACTGATTCTTCCTCAACATCCTCTGAGTGGGAACTCTCAAGCAGCTCCTGGCATCTGCACTCCACCTCTCTCCAGCGTTGATGAGCCTTCAGCCATCTCCCACTCATCCAGTGAAGAAGCCATGGCAGGGTCTCCATTTGACCATTGGGTCTCTCTTGTCCCATACATGGTGCCTTGCCCAGTTCACCATCTCCATCAGGTGCTGTTCTCCTCATCTCTGGTGCCATGCACCTCTGCCATGTGTTCTAGGTACCAGGTCTGGTACCACTGACTGAACTCCCCCTTGTTACCTCAGACATTTAGTCAGATCCCACTTCGGACACCATATGTCACCAGGCATGGGTTCAGGATAACATAATTTCAGGCAGACCACAAATCAGGTGCATAAAAAATGCATGGTTGCATTTATCATTTTATTTTCATCAAGTAAAATATACAGAAAGCAAAATGGTAAGTCAGACAACTGTTTAGCTTCAACAGTTTCTAAGACTTTTCTTCAGCTTAGCATGAATCAAACAGTGTGAAAGCACACACTACCAGGAGGTCTTTCACCTTCCTCAGTCAGTATCCAACTGACCACCCTATATATCCTTCTCTCAGCACTGATGCGGGGCTTTTTATAAGCTCACTAGAAGCTGGAAAGTGTTTCCACTGCCTTTTGATTAACAGCAGACATAACATAAAACTAGCCACTAGGGGCCACTGTTGCTCCATAGAGAACAGTTATTTGGCATCCACCTGGAGCATAGCACAGAACTTGTTTACAACATTGTAAAAGGTCAGAGATCCAGTCAGAACATTCTGTCCTCTCCTATACTCTCCTGCATGGTCAAATTACCTCATGCTGTCTGCTGCAAAATATATCTTAGAAGAGGGCTGCTAGCATCTAGAAAAAGCAGACACAAACTTTTGTTATTCTTATATTAAAACTGCCCACTTAGTTTTGTTTTATGGCCAAAGACCAGAGAAGAAAACAATACATAACTTCAATATTCTGTGAGGATTTGGGCTGGTTTCTAGTTAGTTTTGGGGGTAATTTAAACATAAAGCTTTATAAGCACTTCAGCACTTAATTTATAACCAGCCAACCAGTATGTTGGATATTATACAAAACATAAACTGCTTGGGAAAGGGATTTCAATTTATCCCAGGGGGTCCACTATGACAGGGGTCACCCTGTCAAAATCTTAAAGAGGGGATCCTTCTTGGTCAGTTCATTCACCTTAGGTGTACTTGCGTAAGTGCACACACCTTTGAATTTCATGCCTTGGATCTTAAAAAGAGAGTTTTTTTGGGTGAAGCAATTCAAAAATTAAGATCTAGGGATAGACAACCCCTCTTAAAATCAAAAACAAACAAAATGACACAATATAATATGGTTACATTGGTCACTGAATATAATTGAATTTCTTATTAAATTTCCAACATAGAACACATACAATGCCACATTTTGGATAGTGATCCTTCCCTGAAACTTGCTGTGGGTGACAAACCTAGAATCACATACTGTAGGGGGAATAACATAGAGGACTATGCAACTCATAGCCCGTATAGCAAATCAGTAAAAGTAAATTGATCAAACAAGCTTCCCCCAAAACCAATAGGATGCTTTTAATGTGGCCATTGCAATATTTGCAACTCTTGTGTTCAGGGAAAAACCTTTAAACACCCCCCAGCTATCTAATACAGTAGCGTTAGGCAGCTCATTAACTGTCGCACACCTTTTGTCATTTATGTCCTGGTTTGTGATTGTCCCTAAATTAATGGGGGATGTACCACAAGAGTCTGGAAGGAGACAGTCCAGGAACATGTTTCAGCCATACTGAAAGCCAGTCACAATACACCTATGGGGGCACATTTTGCTATGTATCATAGCAATTTGAGAGGATTTAAATTTTTGGATATCGAGCCATGGGTGTCGGCAGGAGTACGCAGTGTACTCGGCTAAGTGCGGTAAAATTTGGAAAATCCAGGGGCAACATGAGCCTCAGGCCAGGGCAACAAACACAACTAGAGCCTGATGTACCTGCAGAACTGTTTCTCACCCTTCTTGGATGCTTCAGTGAGAGTTTGGGAATAATCTTTGGCAGATGTGTGGGTGCCTAAATTAGAGGCCATGATCGTATGAATGACCCAATCAAGTATGTATGCATGAGTGCTGGTGTGAATGGACTTCTGTAAGGCTCGCTACCTTGATGTGGTACAGAGACTTATCACAATGTATCCTAAACATTGTAACTAAAAGCCAGCCAACTTCTGCGTAATTGCTAGTGTGTGTGTGTGGGTGTGTGGCAATGTTTGTGTGGTGGGGCAGCACATCTTTAGGTTTGTGTTTACAAGGGGGAGGGTAACAGTTCTGTCAACTCTTGAGTACAAGTTTAAAATTCCTGGCTACACCACTGTATTGAGCAAGTTTCCAGAAATGTCCTAGGTGGTGACAGGAAGAAACTTCTTTTCAAAAAGGAGTCACGATGGAGCTATACTTTGAAAGCACTGATCCCACAGGGTTTAAATGATGCAATTAACGTGTTGCTCTTTCTTTGAATAATTGAGCATTTTACTTCTGTAAATGCTAATTACCCGAGGTAAACATTGTTGTGATTCGTTAGTTTGCTGTCATTGCTTTTATATCCACTGGTGGCTTCTACTCCATTTAATTTCTTTATTCTTTTTCCTTCTTACTTGTACGAAAAACTGAGTTGTACTGTTTTGCATATAAAAATATTTTTCATAAGCATAACCATTACCTCCAATTTTCAGAGATCGTCATTAAAGGAGTAGTCCACCCAGAATTTGCAAAAACTTATATTGTGCAATGTGTTTTGAAGTGTTTGTGAAGTCCTAGTGTGTTCTTCCCTCTGTTTGCTATTAGGAGTTTTTCTTAAATTAGCCTGCTAGCTTTTTGGCAGTTTTATGACCCCTGGTGATCTCCATCTGAGCTCACTTTATTGCATTCCTTGTTCCCACAATGCAATAAAGTGTGACTGTCCTTTTGTGAAACCATGTTGTGTGCTTGAAAATGCCCCATGCTGTGAATCAGCATGAACTTTTATGAATGACTCATGCACTTTGCCAAGAGCTTAGGTAAGTCTTATACATCTCTAGTTACCTGGCTCTGACTTTGCACCCTTCTTTAATACATAGGCAGCCCCCACCCATTTGTGGGACTTATATTAATGGGTTCTGTGGGGCCACAAATGTGCTTTTGCTGCATAGATACATAGACTTAGATGGCAAATAAGGACCGCTTGCCCCACCTAGTCTGCCCATTTCCCTACCTAATGGATAAGCTGAAGAGCCTAGTTAACCAACAGCCTAATTCCTCCTACCCCCCCACTAGAATTGCCTTATGTCTATCCCATGCATGCTTGAATTCCCCCACCGTTTTTGACTCCACGACCTCCTCAGGAAGGCTGTTCCATGCATCTACAACCCTCTCTGTGAAAAAATACTTCCCCACATTACCTCTGAGCCTTCCCCATTCTATCTTCAAATTGTGCCCCCTTGTTCTTGCACATCTCTTTTTCTGAAGGATGCTACCCTCTTGGGCTTTGTTGATTCCTTTAAGGTACTTGAAAGTTTCTATCATGCCACCCCTTCCTCCTTTTCTCAAGACAATACATATTAAGCTCCTTTAGTCTTTCTTCATATGTCTTCTGGTGCAGACCCTGCACCATTTCGGTTGCCCTCCTCTGGATAGCCTCCACCCTGTCAATGACTTTGAGGAGGTGGGGTCTCCAGAACTGCTCACAGTATTCCAGATGTGGTCTCACCAACTGTCTATACAGAGGGATAACAACTTCCTGTTTTCTACTGGTGATGTCTCTCCCTATGCACCCCAGTATCCCCCTAGCCCTCCTTACTGCCTTCTCACATTGCTTGCCCACCTTTGGGTCATCTGATATAACTACCCCCAGGTCCTGTTCCATTTTTGTTGTTATAGGGGCTTCAGCACACAGTGTAGAGGGGAGTACTACAGGGGGACCTGCACACATTAGAAGCCTCATTACACAGCAGAGAGAGGATGTAGTACAGGGGGACCTGCACACATTAGGAGCCTTGGCACACAACAGAGAGGGGATGTACTGCAGGGGGTTCTGCAGATATTGGGAGCCTCAGCACACAGCAGAGAGGGGATATACAACAGGAGAACCTGCACACATAAGGAGCCTCAACACACCAAGAGGATGTACTACAGGAGGCCTGCACACATTAGGAGCCTCAGCACTTAGTATTGAGGGGATGTACTACAAGACAACCTGCACATATTAGAAGCCTCAGCACAGAACAGAGAAGCAATATACTACAGGGGGTCCTGCACACATTAACAGCCTCAGTACACAGCAGAGAGAGGATGTACTACAGGGAGACCTGCATACATTATGAGCCTCAGCACAGAACAGAGAGTGGATATACTACAGGTGGATCTGCACACATTCGGAGCCTCAGCAGACAGTAGACATATGATGTACTACAAGGGGACCTGCATGCATTAGGAATAAAAAAGGGACAAATAGATCAGTTCCAACATGGATTTGTTGCAGGAAGGTCACGTGAGACAAATCTTCCTACTTTTTATGAACATATACATAAATGGGTGGATGAAGAAAAGAGTGTGGATGTGGTGTTACTGGATTTTAGTTGAGCTTTTGATACTGCACCTCATAATAAGATTATTGAGAAACTGATTAAATGTGAAATAGATCCTAGTATTGTAAAATGCGTAAAACAGTGGCTGACAAATAGATAGCAGCAAGTAGGGATCGGGGGTTATCAGAACCTCGGCAGTGGTGTTCCCCAGGGGTCGGTGTTAGGACCACTATTGTTCAGCTCATTTATTAGTTATTTGGATACAGATGTCACAGATTCACTCAGCAGGTCAGGCCCTCTACTCCCAAAGTGACAACCTCTGGGTGCAGTCTTGTGAACAGTGTAACAGACAAGGTAACCCTCTTGTCTGTTTTTGTGAGTTCGGATCAACCTTTGGTCTCAGTTCTGGAGGGATTCAAACTGTTAACCTCTTGCTAGCGTACCCAATGCACAGGCTCACATATATCTGTCTTCGGGGGGCCAGATATATTTGCCTATGGGTACCTAACCAGGTATTCAGAGATGAACCCTTTAAAACTTTAATAAAGATCTCAGATTTAAAATGCTTCTCTTTCCAGTTTGGTACCACCCTACAAGCTTATGTCTGCTGTCTGCTATAACCATAAATATTTCTTATCAAAAGAAAGCTATTCAAAGACAGACCAGGTTTGCTGTAAAATTAGAGTTTTTACTAAATATATAATAATATGTCAAACATACAATACAGAACTCTTATATCCCAAGACATACATATCTTTAAACAAAATAAGGTTTAAAACAGGGCAATTCCTACAACTATATTTAGATTTTGTCTAGCTTTCTAAGTACCTGTTTTCAGTGCTCAGATGTTTTCTTGGTCAGTGTCAGATAACAAGTGTGTTGTAGTGAAAAAGAATAATCTTTTCAAGCAGTATTTGCCATCTCCTTTTGCATTAGGTCATCCAGCTCCTCCTCTGTCAAAATATATAAACAATATATATTTCTATACAACCACAGCATGTAATTTCAAAGTATTAATTCTGCAACCTTAGCATAACTCAGTTTCAAATGACACCTTCTTTGATCTCATGCTGTACCCTCCTCACACAGGCTTCACAGGGTAATTTACAACCTTACACCTCTATGTAACATCCTAGCTTCCCTCTCTAACATCATAAACCTAGTTTATGAGTTCTCTCTTAACAAAATTAACTTAAACAATTTTGTAATTAATTCAGAGAAACAGGATCCTTATTAAAAGTCTTCCAGGTAACACATTGTCTCAAAAAAAACTGAGTGTGTGTGAACTCAAATTCTGTCAGCCGTTTCCCATGGCTTTCATCTCTTGGCTGGAATCTGGGGGGGGGGATGACTGAGGTCATTCCTAGAGCATTTGAATTTTCAGCAGAGACATTAATACATTTTATATTAAAAAAATGTATAATACCACACTCAGAACTGGCTGTCTATGTCACAATAGGTAGTGGGAATAAGTTGGTGAAATCTGCCGACAATGTAAAAACTGGAGGGGTTGTAGATACTTTTGATGCCAGGTTAACATTTGGAAGGGATATAATACAAATTCTGGAATGGGCAGGTGGAAATGGAATGAATTTTAAAGAAGATAAATGTATTATAATGCACTTAGGGAAGAAAAATGTTCACCAAAATTATTACATGAAGGGTTTAAAACTAAAAGTATCTAAATGTGAGAGGGATCTAGGCATCTATAGCCAAGGAGATGTGAAGAACGATTTACAGTGCAGAAATATATCAAATAAGTCTATGTTTTTGGTAAACAGTATTAGACAAGGCTTCCACTCTAGAAGTAGAGAGGTTCTGATGCCGTTGTATATGACCCTGGTGAGGCCCCTGTTGGATTACTGCACAACGGTATGGAGTCCATATTTAGTTAAGGATGTTAAAATGGTAGAGAGACCACAGAGGACATATACATGGATGATTTCAGGGTGTGAAGGGCTGAATTATGAGGGGAGATTGAAGATGTTGGGTTTGTGGACTCGGAGAGGAGAGAGAGAGTGGGGATATGCTGTTTCTATTTAAAATCTTAAAGGATGAGAGCATGAAGAAAGAGTTGGAGATGGAATTTAAGGATCAAAAATATCAGTTGAGAGGGCATACTAAGCAGTTAAACGAAACAGTATGTAGGACAGATATAAGAAAAAATGGGTTTAAGAATAGAGCAATTAGAAAGTAGAATAGATTACCGCAGGAAACAGTAGATGCAGAGAACGTTGAGGTTTTTAAGATCAGAATAGATAGGTACATGAATGAAGTTGGTAACTTAGGTTGCCGCCACTGAATTGTGGGGAAAGCTCATATGGGCTCTGCCTTCTTGACTTTCCTATATTCCAGTATTCCAGTATGAAACCTCAGCACACAGCAGAGAAGAGATGTACTACAAGGGGACCTGCAAACGTTGGGAGCCTTAGTACACAGCAGAAAATTGTTGTACTACAAAGGGTCCTCCACACATTAGGAGCCTCACCACTGAGCAGAGTGAGGATGAACTATAGGGGGCCCTGCACACATTAGAAGTCTCAGCACACAGCAGGGAGGGGTGTACTACAAGGGGACCTGCACACATTAGAAGTCTCAGTACACAGCAAGGAGGAGATGTACTACTGGGGGACCTGCACAGATTGGACACAGCAGGGAGTGGATGTACTGCTGGGGGACCTGCACACATTAGAAGTCTCAGTACACAGCAAGGAGGGGATGTACTACTGGGGGACCTGCACACATTAGAAATCTCAGTACACAGCAGGGAGGGGATGTACTACTGGGGGACCTGCATACATTAGCAGCCTCAGCACAGAGCACAGAAGGGCTGTATAACAGGGGGATCTAAATACAAACATATGAAGAAGCCAGCAGAAGAATGCCATTGGTCTAGCAAGTCTGTTCGTATTGTAGGGTCCACAGCTTGAGCTAATGTCCCTGCCCTCCCTCTCCACTCCTCCCATCCTCCCTGCCCGTGATCTTTACCTTCCCTCTATGCCTACCCCAGCCTCTCTTAAAGCTGCCCACTGTCTTCAACGAGATGATCTCTCCCGGCAGTGCATTCCAAGTCTCCACCATCCTCTCTGTGAAGAAGTGCTTCCTGACCTCCTTCCTAAACCTCCCACCATCCAGCTTAAGACTGTGCCTCCTCATGTTATGATTGCCACTTAGGTTAAACAGACCTCCTTATCAACCTTATTTATCCCTTTCAAGTACCTGAAGGTCCCAATCATGTCCTCCCTCTCTCTCTCTCTCTCTCCTCTCTTCCAGGGAGTACATATTCAGTGCCCTCAACCTCTCCTCATATGCCTTACCCTGCTGATTGGCTATTATCTTTGTAGCCCTCCTCTGGACATAGAAACATAGAAGTTGACGCCAGATAAGGACCGCAAGGCCCATCCAGTCTGCCCATTTTTTCTACCTTATCAATGTGCCATAGGCCTTTACTCTGTCAATGGCCTATCTATTCACACTCATCTGAATTGCTCCCTTATGCCTATCCCATGCCTGTTTGAGGCCATGCACTGTATTCATATCCACCTTCCCGAGGTAGGCTATTCCATGCATCCACCATCCTTTCTGTGAAAAACAACTTCCTCACATTACCCCTTAATTGGCCTCCCTCTAATCTCAGGCTTTGTCCTCTTGTCCTACTATTTTTCTTATATTGAAACATGTTAGACTCTTTCACCTTACTAATGCCCTTAAGATGTTTGAATGTTTTGATCATATCACTTCTCTCCCTCCTTTGCTCTAGGGTATACATTTTGAGTTCCGTTAATCTGTCCTCATATGTTTTCTGATGCAGTCCCTGCACCATTTTGGTTGCCCTTCTCCAGACTGCCTCCATTTTGTTAATGTCCTTGTGCAGGTGCAGCCTCCAGTACTGCATGGAGTACTCCAGATGGGGCCTAACCAGTGTCTTGTAAAGAGGGATTATTACCTCCCTCTTACAACTTGAGTTACCCCTACTAATATACCCCAACATCCCTCTAGCCTTACCTACTGCTTTAGTGGTCTGTTTGGATGATTTCAGGTCATCTGTGATGATGATGCCAAAGTCTCTTTCTTCCCTTGTGATCGCAAGCAACTCCCCTCCCAAACTATAGGTGGCTTCAGGGTTTCTCTTCCCTGTGTGCATGATCTTGCAGTTCTTTGCATTAAACCCCAGTTGCTACTACTCTGATCATTTTGCCAGTTTATCGAGATCTGTTCTTATTCTGCCCACCCCCTCTGGATCATCTACTCTGTTGACGATCTTGGTGTCATCTGCAAACAGACAAACCTTACCCTCCAGTCCATCCAATGTCACTGATGAAGATATTGAAGAGGACAGGCCCGAGGACTGATCCCTGAGGTACTCCACTTGTGACTTGCATCTCTTCTGACTGTATACTATTTACCACCACTCTCTGTTTTCTGCCTGCCAACCAGTTTGCCACCTAGTTGACCAACTTCTGACCCACCCCAAGCGTACCCAGCTTATTAATTAATCTTCTATGTGGAACAGTATCGAAAGCTTTGCTGAAGTCAAGGTAGGTGACATCAACTGCACCCCGTTGGTCCTTCTCCAGCAGGTTAATGTCCTTTTTGAGGTGTGGGCACCAGTACTGAATGCCATACTCTAGATGCGGCCTTACCAGTACTTTGCATTAATACATTAGTAAATATATTAGTAGTCTTAGCACACATGGGAGAGTAGATGTACTGTAGGGGGATCTACGTACATTTTATTTATTTATTTATTAAATTTTGGTTACCAGGTAAGCCCACTGAGCCCCAAAGGTCCCTTTTTCAGGGGTGGCCCGGGTGTTACATAACACAAGAGATAGGTACAGCATTTGTTCGAGTTACGGGAGTCACAGCAGCACAGTTAAGATGGCAAAGCAGATCATAAACAGTACACAAGGTATAGAATAGGCTGATCAACAGTGAGTTACAGGCATCATAGCAACAACAGTTAATTTGGCAACGACATTGCATAACAGTACACAAGGAATTGAATAGGTTGGTCATCAGTGACACCAATTGTGCAGATGTTAGCAGTGTGACATGGAGTATAGTCAGTGACGGAGACTAGGACCTGTCACTAACTCACTCAGCAGGTCAGTCCTCTACTCACAAACTGTCAACCTCTGAGCATAATATTGTGAACAGTTTAACAGAACAAGGTAACCCTCTTGTCTGTTTTGTGGGTTTGAGTCACCTTAGTCCCAAGTTCTGGAGGGATTCAAACTGGTAACCTCCTGTTAGCGTATCCAGTTGTCAGGCTCAGATAATTCTGTCTTCAGGGGGCCAGATATCTTTGCCTATGGGCACCTAACCAGGTATTTCAAAATGAACCCTTAGAACTCTATGCAAGACCTAGAGAACTCTGACCTGTTTCCCAGTTTGGTACCACAATAAGTTCATGCAGTGTCAACTGTAACCATCTAAGCTTCACTTATATAAAAAGAAGTTTCAAGGCACACCAGGCAGTTTCTGTTTTTAAAATATATATCTTTACTTTAAAATAGGTAAAATAGGAAAACAGTAAAATACAGAACAAGATATCCCAACACATACAGCCTTAAAAACAAAACAGGTTTAAAAGTGCAAATTCCTACAACACATACACTGAGACTGGTCTTACCTAAGGTCCTTACTTTCTTAATCTTTCAGTGCTTCGATGTTCCTCTTTTCTCAGTCTGAAAATGAATGTCCCTGTGAGGTCTGTTCAGTATCTTAAAAGCAGTCTTGAGCCGGCCTTCTCTCTGAGGTCATCTAACTCCACCTTGGTGTATTAAAATGTATATTTCATAACAAAGAATGTCCTAATAAGATATTTTAACAAAATAGGTGACCAATGAATCTCCTCTCTCCATGTGACCTGTCAAAACCGGTCTGTGATCTGCTTCACACTGACATCAAAGCCTCTTTGATATAATTCTGACTTCCTTAGATGACACCCACCAACACATGCATATTGGACTTCTTGAACCAGTCTATGATCTGTTTCCCACAGACATCAAAGACTCCTTGATGTAATTACTGGCTATCTTGGGAGACACCCCAACACATGCATTTTCTCCTTCCTTCATGACACCTAGTGCAAATCAAAAGATTTCCCTGAAGACGTCATGAATGGATATTTTATTTCCTGGGCTTCAAAGAAAACTTAACAAAGTAATTGCAGTTCAGATATCTGCAGTTTAAGCTACCTCCTGTCCTTTGAACTTAACCCTGGGGGGTTTTGATGTGTCAATTTCAGCAAGACAGCATTTTCTTCTGACAGACACTTCCTTACATATTTTATATTGCAGAAAAAATATCATATTGAAATCAGAACCAGCTGTCCACGTGCCACAGGACCTGGTTAGTAATTCGACCCTCTGTTCCTGTCAGGGGCCAGTACAGCGGCAGATCCTGGCCTCCACTAGGTGAGCCTTGAGCCTAGTGTGAAAGTTTTTGATAGTGGGGTCTTCCTGCACCCCAGGAGGGAGCTGGTTCCACAGCTTTGGAGCAGTGAGGGCAAATGAAATTCCGACCACCTTGATTCTGACCTTGGAGACATCTAGGAGAGTTCTGCAGTTGTGCGGAAGTGTCAGTGATTGGCTTTTATAGCCACAAGGCCAGAGATGCTGGGGGGGTCAGTCCTATTAGCTTGTGCACTAGGCAGAGCAGTGGGTACTGGAGGTGCGCCTCCAGTGAGGGCCAGTTTAGGAATGTTAGGGAGTCATAGTGGTGATCCCTAGGATTGGCCTGAGTTGAAGTGGACCACCTTGTTGTACCGCACTTGTAGTCTGTTTCTCTCCAGCTTACCCAACCCTTGCATGACTGGGGCGGCATATAAGAGTGTAGGGAGAAGGACACTGGTGGCAATTGAGGTTCTGGCTTCGGGTACTAGCTGATCTTTTAGCCGGTAGAGGATGCCTAGTTTCCCATGTAAGGTTTTGTTGATAGAGTCAACATGATACTTCAGAGTGAAGCCCTGGTCCAGGGTTAGCCGAGGTATTTCAGGGAGGGCACAACTTCTAGGCAGTAACCAGACGCAGTGGTGAGTTGTAGGTGTTGTGTTCTTTCCTGACCAAGTGTTCAAGGGCCAAACAGCATTGCTTTAGTTTTGGACGTATTGAGGACCATTTTGTTCTCGGTGAACCTGTGCTCCAGTGACTGGAGGTCATCTTGGAGTAGGGGGGTAAGTCCTCCCAGGTTGGCGGTGGACCGTTAGATGACTGCATTGTCCACATTCTGGATGACATAGCTCCCGACACAGTGGTCAGCTAGTTCATCAGTGAACAGGGAGAAGAGGAGGGGGCTGAATATCGACCCTTGAGGTACCCCCTCTTTTAGTGGAAGTGGCCCAGATAGAGCGTCCTTCCACCTTACCCTCTGCGTCCGGCCAGTCAAATAACGCTCGAACCACTTTAGTGCATGGCAGTCTAGGCCCATGTTGTTCAGTTTAGTAAGAAGGAGATTGTGGTGTACTGGATTGAAGGCCTTGGAAAGGTCAATGAAGACTGCACCGGTAGTGGTACCTTGGTCTAGGCCTCGGAGAACGTCTGTGGCAAATTTGGTCAGTGCAGTGTCTGTCCCATGCCCAGTTCTGAAGCCATGCTGGGAGGGTGCCAGGATTTTATGGGCCTCCAAGTAGTCTCGGAGTTGTCTATAGATCAGCTTTTCCTGGATTTTTGACAGGATGCAGAGTAGGGAGATTGGTCTATAGTTGCCAATTGTCTCCCGGCAGCCACCCTTGTGGATAGGTACCACGTGTGCCTGTTTACACTGTGTAGAGATGATGCCCTCCTTCACAGAGTGGTTGATAAGCCAGGATTGGGGTATGGCCAAGACTGGGGCCCCGTCCTTCAGTAGCTTGGGGTGAATCCTGTCAGGATCCCCCGAGCCAGAAGTTTTTAAAGTTTTCAGTTGTAGCAGGACCTCTTTGGGCTTGACTAATCATAGATGAAAGGATGGATGGTCGAGGTCGGGTGAACCCTTGTGCTGGGATCTAAGGTTGGGGGGGGTAGACCAGCCTTGTAGGTGTCTAGGTTAGTCAAGTAGTGGTTTAGGGAGGAGGCTATTAAAGGGCCCTCGTAAATTAGTTGTCCATTGACCTCGATGGGGCGTGGTTCTGATTTGCCTTTCCCCTTCACCAGTTCATTGATGTGGGCCCAGAAAAGTCTAGGGTTACCTAGGTTATTTCTCTGGAGGCCTGTCAGATACTCTTTTTTTGCCTTTTTTATGGCCACTTTACATTTGTTCCTAAGGGTTTTGTATGCCACGAGGCCTAAGTGTAAGGAGGAGTGCTTGAACTTTCTCCAAGCCTTGTCTCTTTGAGTCATGAGGGCCTTTAGTGGCGGGGTTACCCATTTGTAACATCTGCCCTTGGCATGCAGTTTTTTCATGGGGGCAGGGAGGTTAGCTACCTAGTTAAACGTCCTCTGAAAGAAGGCCACGGCCTCATCCAGGGTAGGGAGATGCTTGATCGGGCTCCAGTCTAGGTTGCTTAGATGAGCAGAGGGGGTTTAGTGGGTGTAATCCTGTACATACATAAGATGAGGTGGCACTCTGGGCACCCTATTCTTCCAGATACAGAAGATAGGAAAGTGATCGCTCAGGGCATCAGCCAGGATGCCTGCAGACTAGATACTACAGGGGTTAGTCACTAGAGCCCAATCTAGGGTGGAGCGATTCCCTGTTTTGTGGTTTAGTCTGGTGGGTTCAGTAATTACCTGTACAAGGTTAGCATCTTGTATCAAGCCCAATAGGGACTGGGTGGAGTCCTGGACCCAGTTCAGGTTGAAGTCTCCCAGTATGAGGTGTTCAGAGGTGACGTATTTGACTGTGTCCTGGAGGATTGCCTCCAGGGCTTGATGGGTGTTCTTAGGAGGGATGTATATGCACCCTGTGGTGAGGTGCTTACTGGAGCCCAGGGTGAGGTGTACAAAGACTGATTCTCTGCCAGTTGTGTCATTGTGGTGCATGATGACCTCAGTTAAATCCAGGGTATCTTTTACATAAATGAGTACCGCCCCCCCTGTTGTTGTTCCTGTCTTTCCGGTAGGAGATGTGCCCAGGGGCAGCAACCTCATGAGGGAGGGTGAGGGGTTTGAGCCAAGTCTCTGACACAGCCAGGACATCTGCCTTGTAAAGATCCAGCCAGGTTTGCACTTCCTGCATCTTGGGTCGCAGGCTACACGTATTCATGTGCATGATCCGCAGGCCCTCAGCACACAGTGAAGAGGGGATGAACCACAGGGGGATCTGCAGACATTAGAAGCCTCAGCACACAGTGGAGAGAAGATGTACTACAGGGGGACCTGCACGAATTGGCAGCCCATGCCCATATCAGAGAGGGGATGCACTACGGGGGAATCTGCACAAATCTGGAGCCTCAGCCTACAGCAGAGAGGGGATGTGCTACGGGGGGACCTGCACAAATTGGGAGCCTCAGCCCATAGTAGAGAGAGTATGTACTACAGGGAGTCCTCCACACATTAGGATCCTCAATGCATATCAGAAAGGAGATGTACTACAGGGGGACCTGCACACATTAGAGCCTCAGCACACAGCAGAGAGGGGATGTACTACAGGGGGACCTGCACACATTAGAGCCTCAGCACACAACAGAGAGGGGATGTACTACAGGGGACCTGCACACATTAGGAGCCTCAGAATACAGCAGAGTGAGGATGTACTACAGGGGCATTTGCACACATTAGGAGCCTCAGCACACAGTGGAGAGGAGATGTACTACAGGGGGACCTTCACACATGAGGAGCCTCAGTACACAGCAGAGAGAGGATGTAGTACAGGGGGATCTGTACACATTAGTGTAACCCCCAAGTGGCGCTATCCCAAGGGCTACTACCACTGCCTGCTTGACTACTGACAGGTTGAGGTGCCTAGGTTCTATGATGGGTGCCTCCATCCAGAGGTCAGGGTTTGTAGTGGTTAGACTAGCTTGGTCACAGCCCTCTGGGACACTGAGACCCCCTTTTATTCCCTCTAATGGCTCACACAGTACACATGAGTTACAGTCCCAATACCCCACATATACACACTGTTCACTCATAAGGTACTACTTACCCTCGAGACTGATTCTGCAACATGTCTCTGAGGACCCCCAGTAAAACAAGGTTAATCAACATCCACAACCCAATACAGTGCTTGTTCTATAGGTACCAACACTTTAGACAGTATAAAGTTCAATAACATCACATCTGATTTATTTAGGGGAATGGAACACAGGAGGGGGAAATCAGGGTAATTTGCAGTATTAAAATCACAGTACTGTGCACACATACAAGGTCTGAAAAGTCACAGTCTGGGTACCCAGGCTGGGGGGGGCTAGCCAGGTCCGTTGCCTGGGGTTGGCCGGCAGGTGCAGATGGAGGGGGCCCTGTAGAAGAAAATATATGCACAACACCCAATTGTAATCCGGAGCTGGATGGCTCAGTCCATGAAGAAGTGAAACAGCAAGAATTTGATGACACACTTGTAATTGATAAGAGGCCGCAGAGGAAGACCCTGATTTGTACTCACAATACCAAGCTGAGAACTGGATGGTGGATGTTCTCCTGGATTGCAAGAAACAACAGGGCATGGAGACAAGGTCCTTGTGACTGGACCCCAAGGCAGTTGATAGCCAACGGATTTAGTCCAAGACAAGCTGGGGTTTGCTTCCCTCTTCAACACACAGCACATAGTACAGGGGACAGGAAATAACGATTCCCCACAAGCACTACGCACATTCAAATGTAAAAGGAAGATACTATACCAGGCAGGCTGCTCCTCAATCCCGATAGCAATCACTGCAAAATACCCGGGAGCACGAACAGCAGCTTCAGTTCCTGGCAGACCGAACGCGATTCAGCAATATCTCCAGTCTTCTACAGGGTGAGCCTGGTTTCCACTCTTCAGCCTTCCTTTTCCTAAGGAACTTGGATTCAGTCCAACTATCACTTACAATGGCTGTAGGCTGACTTCAAGGCCTCTCACGCGCTTCCTGAGCGAACTGTACACCACAGAAAATACAGAGCTCCTACTCCTTTCACTGCCACTAATGATCTGCCTCTCCAGCTTCAGTTCAGGGCATTTCCCTTACGTTCCAACAGGTCCAGTTGGAGGATTTGACTGTCGATCACTCCAGAGCTCCCTCTGTTGGTGCAAAAAAGGGGCCAAGGTCCAAACTACAATTCCCATAAGCACTAGCCATACATTCCCCTTGTAATCCGGCTCCAGTGAGAGTCCCAATTCTGGTTGGCCCAAGCAGTCTCCATTTTAGGGCTCCCTGAAACCCAATTTTATTTTACTTTTTTTTATTTATTTCAAATCTAGGATTACAATTACCTTTGAGCCCAGGGCTCTTTTACAAAGGTTCCACTTCAAGACATAGGTATCACATGACAATATACAAAATTGTTACACAAATAAAGGTAAATGATATCAAATTAATTTCAAACAGACAGGGAGAGGGTTAAGTGGAAAGGAAGAGGACAATGGGGGGATGGTAGAAAGAAATGGGAAGGGCAAGGGGAGGTAAGAAAATGAGAAGACAGGAGAGGTGGGGGGGTAGGTAAGGATAAGGAGGGGGGTGGGGTGGAGCTGCCAGGAAGATGGCATTGTCAGGTGCTGTAGAGCGTGTGAGGCAGAGGCCGAACTAGGGCAAGTGCGTTATGTAAGGGGCTAGATATAGGAAAGAGCGGTAGTGGAGTGGAGTTGCATAGACATTATCCATGACAGTCACAGATGCTGGAAGCGACCAGGGTGTTATGGAGCCTGGATTTGAAGGCCCCTAGCCCAGTGGTATTGATAGTATCATTGGCAAGACCATTAAACCAAGTGGGTGCCCTGTAGGTGAGTGAATGCTGGCCAATGGCTGTGCAGCAGCGAGGGATATGGAAAAGTTGTGGCTTTGATCCCCTGGTAATTCTGGAGCTGGTTTTCATTTGAAGGAGTGAACAGACCCCAGGAGGGGCAGTTCCCAACTGTATTTTATTAGTAACCACACAGGTTTGGTACTGAATTCTATTGTCAAGTTGAAGCCAGTTAGCTTGTGAGTAGAGGTCACAGGTGTGTGTGAGTCGTTCGGCCCCAGTGATGAGTCAACAGGCCTTGTTTAGGTGGTAGTAATCCTTCTGAGTGCAGTGGTAGTGCAGTGCCATAGATGACAAGACCATAGTCAATCTGGGAGATGATGGAGCTTTGAACTGCAGCAAAGAGGGCTTCTTTAGTCAGGTGCCACGGTTGCAGAGTAAGCCCAGTCTAGTATTAATGGTTTTAGAGACATTGGTTATATGGGTTCCAAAGGACAGGTGTGGGTCTAGGGTGATTCCTAGGTATCTGAAGGAGTCAATCTGCTCCAGGGAGTCCCCGAGGCAGGTGTTTAAGGAGAGTTGGTGGTGTTTGTGCTTGTTTTGGTGGCTAGTGAAAATCATGGTCTTCGTTTTTTTCTGGTTAAGGATTAGCTTATGTTCTTTAAACCAGGTTTCAACAGAGGTGAAGCCGTGTTGGAGGGTTTGCTGCAGGTGGCTTGGGTCATGATGAGAGGCAAGAATCACTGCATCATCTGCATAGAGTATGACTTGCTGAGAGGTGGAGTCGTGGAGGGAGTTGAGGAACAGGCTGAACAGCAATGGGCCCAGGATGGAGCCTTGGGGGACACTGGCACGAACCTGTTTAGTGTCGGAGACCACGCCTGATATTTTTACACATTGGGACCTGTTGTCAAGATGGCTATTGAACATTTTACTGATTCCGTGGAGAGGCCAATGTTCAGTAGCTGATGAAGCAGGAGGTGGTGATGGACAGTGTCAAAAGCCTTTGACAGGTCGATGAATGTAGCTCTGGTTAGACGACCCTGATCAAGGGAATTGTGTATGGCTCCCATAAACTCAAGAAGTGCAGTGGCAGTGCTGTGCCCTTTTCTAAATCCATGTTGCTGCCGGCAAAGGATGTTGTACTTGTCCAGATGATCAGTGAGCTGGTCTGCTACTATCCATTCCAGGGCCTTAGAGAGGGGTGGCAGGATATAGATAGGTCAGTAGTTCACATGGTAGATCCGGTCACCACCTTTATGGATAGGTGTGACAGTTGCTGCCTTCCATTTGTCAGGGAATTGGCTGAGAGAGAGGGAGAGATTAAAGATCCTGGTGAGAGGCCCCAGAACCTCGTCTAGAGTGAGGGACAGAAGTTTGAGGTCCAGTGTGTCAGCACTTGCTCTAGTGTTTTTGATGGCTTTGGAAATGTATTTCCTGACAGTATTTTTGCTTACTGCTCTGAAGTAGAAAGGGGGACAATTTTTTGGTGATGACTGATGGGTGGGAAGAGGAGGGTCGCTGTCATTGAAAAAGTCAGGGGGGAGGATGCTGCTGAGGTTGGTGAAGGCATCATTAAAGGTGTTGGCTATGACTTTAGGTCCAGGATAGTATTCCTGCTATTGTGATTGCAGTAGGGGTGATTTGAACTCCTTCCCAGTAACATCTTTAATATTATTCCAGAATGCTCTTGCATTTCCCAGGTGTCAGCAAGTGCAGTCTTGTATTATTCAGATTTCTGTCATGATGGATTTGGTGCAATCATTTCTAGCTCTTTTGAAGTTTTTGATGTCCACCTGTTTTCCTGTTTCTCTGGCTAGTTCCCAGAGGTGGTCCCTGTGTTTCAGCTTCTTTAAGACGGAACCTGTGAGCCAAGGATTGCAGAGGTGTTTAATTTTTCGCTTTTTTGGTGGGGCAAAGATGTTACAAGCTTCATTGAAAATGCGTATGAATTGATCAAGGGCTGTATTTGCATCAGGCGCCAGGTTGATGGGGGACCAGTCTTGATTTAGTAGGTGTGTTTTTAGGTGGGTTAGCTTCCTACGGGGTAGGACTCTGCTCAGGATGACTTTTGGTGGAGATTTCCAGAATTTGTTTGACCAGGTGCAGCTGACGGGGGAATGGTCGCTGAGAGAGTCAAGCAGTACGGTGAAGCTAGTGATACGGGAGAGGTGAGTAGTAGGATCCAGTCCAGTAAAGTGCTGGTGCCGGTTTTGTAGTTCATTCTAGTTGAGGAGTCCAATATCTGTGTGAGGTTTGCTGATGTGACCATGTCCCTGGTGTTGCCAGCATCAGGTCCCAACCAGTTTGTGTTGAAATCACCCAATGCGATGACTTCGGAGTCGGGTGGGAGTGATTTGATGTACTCCAGTACTGCATGGAGGCCTGGTCCCTGTTCTTTCGGGGGGATATAAACAACGATGATCGAGAGGGCTTTGTGCTGAGCTCCAAGCAGGATTTTGATATGCAATAGCTGGGCATTTGGTGTTGGTAGGTCAGTGTGGGCAGTGTGCCCCTTCAGGTTGTCTTTTAGGTAAAGGGTGCAGCCCCCTCCTCATTTTGATTTTCAGTCAAGCCTAAAGATATTGTAGCCAGGCATGGAGATTGTATGATCAGGAACCAAGGGGGTGAGCCAGGTTTCTACTACTGCTAGGATATCGGGCTGGTGAGCATTTGCGAAGGCTTGTAGTTGATCAAATTTAGACAATAAGCTGCAGATGTTCAGGCAGATAATGGAGAGAGTGCCAAGGTGCTTGGTTTGGATGGAGTTCATGGCAGCCCGTGGGCCAGGGTTGGGGTGAATGTATCCAGATAATAGCAGGAGTAGGAGAAGGAGTTTCAGGGTGGCCAGGCGCAGTTCCCTGCGGGAGAACTTGTGGTACTTGATTGAGGAGGGTTTGACTGCAGAAGTTTTGTGCATGCAAAACAGGAGCATAGTGAGCTGTGGTGGTAACGAGGCACACTGCGCCCTGGTATGAAGGTGAGGGCAGAGTGTGGTGAGGTGAGCCCTAGGGGTGAGGAAGTTGACAGGTAGCGTGGTGCAAGTGTGGCTATAGCAGAGATTATGCTTATAGTTATGCGGGGGGGATGGAAAGCAGGATGGAGGGAGCTGAAGCAATGGGGTGAGGGCAAAAAGGAGGAGAGGGAGGCAGGGGATAGTAGGGAAGGAAGGCATAGTTTGTAGAGGGGAAGAGAGAAAGGAGCTGCGAGGAAGGCTGAGGAGGTTGAACAACGTGAGGGCAGAGGAAGCAAGAGAAAAACGGGATTTAGACAGGTAGGCGAGTGAGTGGGGGGGGGGGCAGTTCAGGCCCTGTAAGCAGGGGACAGAGATAGTTACAGGAGGGCAGTAGAATTAAGGCAGGAAGTATAAATCAGCAAAAACTACAGTCCTTGGATTCAGCAGTGCACAGCAGAAGTAAAATACAGATAAAACACTTGTCAGATTCGGCATTAAACAGTGTACACTATCAGCAGATAAACAAAAAGGTTTTTTTTAGCAACCACCGGGCAGCTATGCTCGGGCAGAAAATAATAGTCCAGTCCCCCAGTCTGTACGAGACCAGGAGATAGTGAGGTCGGTGCTGTGACAAAAGCTGTGGCAGAGTGCAGTGCTAGTCTATGGGCACAGCAGCCCTGAGGTTTGGCCATGGAGTCAGTGGTCGATGCAGCCAATCATGACCAGGCAGAGAGGGCAAGGACCAATCGGGTAGAGCTCTGAGCGTGCTGGTCCAATGGCAGCACACACGACTTTCCTGGACTGAGGTGGACTTCCTTACCCATTGCCGTGGATCAGGGAGGTGGCCAGAGGTTGCAAGAGCCAGATATGGTGGCTGAGTGGCAGAGCTGCAGAGTCTGGTAGTAAGGGTGCAAGGTTTGAAGCCTGCAGTGGCACCAAGGATATTATTTTAGTAGGCTAGGGGAGTTAGAAGCTTTGAGAGCCTTAAACCTATAGCTAACCACAGTCTGAATGTGATGGCTAAGTGGTAGAGTTGCTGATTGTAGTGGCCCAGCACAGCAGTTCAAGTCCAAAATGGAGGGGCAACACACAGAGTCCCAGCTGCAATAAAGGCAGGTTAGATAAACTGCAATTTCACTAACGCTTTAAATGATTACAGGCAAACAATTACATCTTTCGGATGGGCTCCCTTTGCGCTTTCAGCGACTGCAAAATGGAGCGATTACACCACAGCCCAGGTGGGATTCAAGCAGGGAAACACCAGCCCCCCCATAAGCATAAATTATGTCTGCAAGCAGACAGCTTTTAAAGAGACAGTATGTGGAGGCTCTACAAGCACTCACAGTGCCATTCAAACAGCTTAAACGCCGAACGCCAGCAGGCAGGGGAACACTTAGGCAAGCTTCTAGGAGGCTTTTAGGAACCCCCATTTGTAGGGGGGGTTGCACCAGGAGCATCAGAACGCAACAGAGAAGGGATGTACTAGAGGGGATTCTGCACACATTAGGACCCTCAGCACACAGCAGAGAGGAGATATACTACAAGGAGATCTACACACATGATGAGCCTCAGCCCTCAGCAGAGAGGGGATGTACTGCAGGGGGACATGCATACATTAGGAGCCTTAGTACGCAACTGAGAGGAGATGTACTACACGGGGACCTGCACAGTTTAGGAGTCTCGGCACACACCACAGAGGGGATGTACCACAGGGAGTTCTGCATACATTGGGGGCCTCAGCACACAGCAGAGAGGGGATTTACTACAGGGGGACCTGCTTAGGAGCCTCTGCACACAACAGAGAGGCAATGTATGACAGGGGACATGCACACATTAGGAGCTTCAGCACACAGTGGAGAGGGGAATACTACAGGGGGACTTGCACACATTAGAAGGCTCAGTACACAGCAGAGAGGGGATGTAGTACAGGAGGACCTGAACGCATTAGGAGCCTCAGCACACAACAGAGAGAGAATGTACTACAGGGGACCTGCACACATTAGGAGCCTCAGCACACAGCATAGAGGGGATGTATTACAGAATGACCTGCACATATTAGAAGCCTCAGCACATAGCAGAGAAGGGATGTACTACAGGGGGTTCTGCATACAGTAATAGCCTCAGTACATAGTAGAGAGAGGATGCATTACAGAGAGACCTGCATACATTAGAAGCCTCAGTACAGAACAGAGAGGGGATGTTCTACATGGAAATTTGTACACATTAGGTGCCTCAGCACACAGCACAGAGGGGATGCACTACAAGGTGACCTGCAAACATTAGGAGCCTCAGTGCAGAACAAAGAGGGGATGTACTACAGATGGACCTGCATACATTAGGAGCCTCAGCACACAGTAAATAGATGATGTACTACACGGGGACCTGCACACATTAGGAACCTCAGCACACAGTAGAGAAAGGATGTACTACAAGGGGACTTGAACACATTAAGAGCCTCAGTACACAGCAGAGAGGGGTTGTACTACAGGGGGTCCTCCACACATTAGGAGTCTCAGCACTGAGTAGAGTGAGGATGGACTACAGGGGGACTTGCACACATTAAAAGCCTCAGTACACAGCAGAGAGGGGATGTACTACAGGGGGACAAGCACGCATTAGAAGTCTCAGCACACAGCAAGCAAGACAAGAACGTACTACGGGGGGACCTGCATACATTATGAGACTCAGTACAGAGCATAGAAGGGATGTATAACAGTGGAGAGGAGACGTACTGTAGAGGGATCTTCATACATTAGTAGTCTCAGCACACATTGGAGAGGGGATGAATTACAGGAAGTCTGCGCACATTAGAAGCCTCAGCACACAGTGGAGAGGAGATGTACTACAGGGGGACCTGCACAAATTAGCAGCCTCTGCCCACAGCAGAGAGGGATATACTACAAGGGGACCAGCACAAATTGGGAGCCTCAGCCCATATCAGAGAGAGTATGCACTATAGGGGAACCTGCACAAATTTGGAGCCTCAGCCCATAGCAGAGAGGGGATGTGCAACAGGAGGAACCTGCACATATTAGGAGCCTCAGCCCATAGCAGAGAGAGGATGTATTTCAGGGAGTCCTCCACACATTATGAGCCTCAACACACATCAGAGGGGAGATGTACTACAGGGAGACCTGCACACATTAGAAGCCTCAGCACACAACAGAGAGAGGATCTACTACAGGTGACCTGCACACATTAGGAGCCTCACCACACTGTAGAGAGGTGATGTACTACACGGGGTCATGCACACACAGCAGAGCGGGGATGTACTACTGGGGGACCTTCACACATTATGAGTCTCAGCACACAACAGAGAGGTAGTGTACTACAGGGGAGCTGCACACATTAGAAGTCTCAGCACAAAGTAGAAAGGGGAGTACTACAGGGGGACCTGCACATGTTAGAATCCTCAGTACACAGCAGAGAGGGGATGTAGTACAGGGTGACCTGCCCACATTAGAAGCCTCAGCACACAAGAGAGAGGGGAAGTACTACAGGGGTCCTGCACACATTATGAGCCTCAGCAGACAACAGAGATAGGATGTACTACAGGGGGTTCTGCACACATTAGGAGCCTTACCATACAGCAGATCGGGGATGTACTACATGGGGACCTGCACACGTTGAGAGCCTCAGCCTATAGCAGAGAGGGGATATACTACAGGGGACCTGCACACATTTAGAGCCTCAGTCCATAGCAGAGAGGGGATGTACTATGGGGGACCTGCACACATCAAGAGCCTCAACAGCAGACAGAGGGGATGTGCTACAGAGGGTCCTCCACACATTAGGAGCCTCAGCACACAGTAGAAAGGGGATGTACTACAGGGGACCAACACACATGAGGAGCCTCAGCACACAGTGGAGAAGGGATGTACTACTGGGGGTCCTGCACACATTATGAGCTTCAGCAGATAGTGGAGAGGGGATGTACTACAGGCGGACCTGCACACACATTAGAAGCCTCAGCGCATAGCAGAGTGGGGTTATACTACAGGGGGACCTGCACAGATTAGGAGCCTCAGCAAAGAGCAAAGAGGGGATGGACTACAGGGGGTTCTGCACACATTAGGAGCCTCAGTGCCCAGCAGTGAGGGGATGTACTACTAGGGTACCTGCAAACATTAGTAGCCTCAGTACACAGCAGAAAGTGGATGTGCTACAGGGGGTGCTGCACACATTAGGAACTTCAGCACACAGCAGAGAGGGGATGTACTACAGGAGGACCTGCACAAATTAGGACTCAGCATCCAGCGGACAGTGAATGTACTATAGGGGTACCTGCACACATTAGGCGCCTCAAGACATAGCAGAGAGGGGATGTACTACAGGGGGTCCTGCACACATTAGGAGCCTCAGCACATAGCATAGAGGGGATGTACTATAGGAGGACCTGCACAAATCAGGAGCCTCAGCAGACAGTATATCATCACCTATGTCTTCCAACATACACACAGTGGCCACAATTTTCAAAGGAGTAGTACATGGTACAAAAGTGTTGCGCGATGCGCAACCCACTGATGCGCCCTGGAGCAATATTCAAAAGGGGATGTTGTGCCACGCAGATCCCGATGCGCCGGGGCACACCAGTATGTATGTAGCGAAGAGGGGCGTGCCATGCATATTCCGCACATCCATATTCAGCTCTGGGATGTGCGGGCGCATAGCTGGAGCAACCTTACTTGCGCCACACTGGTGCTCAAAGTTGAGCTACAAAGAATTAGGAGCAAGGCTGGCCACCCACAGGTGAGCTGCCGTATTGCAGGGCGCAACACGGCAGCCACCAGCTGTGGGTGGCCACCCGAGCTCCGGAGCCAGGGTCTGTCGGCATCGCGCCCCCCTC
This sequence comes from Neoceratodus forsteri, assembly GCA_016271365.2. Taxonomy (NCBI): domain Eukaryota; kingdom Metazoa; phylum Chordata; order Ceratodontiformes; family Ceratodontidae; genus Neoceratodus; species Neoceratodus forsteri. The sequence goes on from CM057454.1 coordinate 1,319,025,057, forward strand.
ATGCTTGATCGTGGGCATTGTAATAGGAATGATATTCCTGGTGGTCCAGTGGACCGCTTCCAGCCTGATTGCGGGCATAAGTATTAAATAAATCATGTCCAATATCTCTGGTGGTCCAGTGGACCACTTCCAGCCCGATCGCGGGCATAAGTATACTAAAACATATTTTAAATTATCCCTGAAGGTTCAGAGGTACCCCCTCCCCACCCACCCACTGAGCCCAGCCACTCCGTTCCCCGGTCAGCGGGGCGCAGCTCCCACCCATAAGCCGCTCAGCGCCCGCTGACTGACTGTACAGTATGGCTGTATGCCCATTAGTCCCAGCGTACCAATGGCGTCAGATCGTCAGACACACGTCCCGATATGTGAATGGATATTCACATATCTGGACTGTGTAGTACGGTACGGTTCGTATGCCCACGGTTTCACGCCAGGACCTCAATGGGCGCACAGCCATACCGCACGCAGTCGTCAGCAGGCCGGGCGGCTTAGTGGATGGGGAGCTGCCACGCGCCAACCGGTGGGTGGGAGGGGGCACCACTGGACCACCAGGGATAATTTAAAATGTGTTTTAGTATACTTATGCCCGTGATCGGGCTGGAAGCGGTCCACTGGACCACCAGGGATACTGGACATGATTTATTTTATACGACTGCCCACGATCGGACATTGGGGCACTTTGCCGAGATGTGTAGGGGGCGTCGGTCCCCGACAGCTGCAGCCTGGCAGGCGCCAGGCACAAGTCGCCGGGGATCGGTGCACCTGCATGCAAATAGGGCCATAATGACATGCTAATGGCCCCAATTGTGCCTTGCATGCATTATGGCTCCATTTGCATATCCACCGCTAAATATCGCGGTTCCTGCACCTAGCGCAACCGCACTTGGCTGGCGCATCCCCATGCTCCTCTCTTGCCACTTGCGCTGACGCAGTGCCACTGCGCCATATTCACCAGTGCTAAGTCATGGCACAGCACCGTTGAATATTGCCCAGCACACTCCCTGGCGCTTCCCAGTTGCGCTGCACCCTGTTTGCACCCCTGCCTGGCGCATGTCTGAATATCCCACCCACTGTGTTCTGTGTTTTCATGTAGTACATCTATTTATACATAAAGATAAGTGTTAAAAGTAACAGCTAGGTCAGACTCAAATCTGCACCTTGAATCAAATTTGAGTTTGACTTACCCTATTATTAAACTCAAATTGAATGGGGCTATCAGGGTGTTGGAACTTGGCGCTTCTTGCCTTGACTGTCACTTCCAACACTATGTTAGCCTGAGGATGTTTTGGCAGTGTAGGGCATATACTACATTGGGCATAGAAATGAAGCACAAATCCTCTAATCTCATTGGCTACCTGGCACACCTCTCCTGGTGTAAAAGCTACAATCACCCCATGGGAAGAGGTGTCAGCCACCAATAAGCCGCATCAAGGGCCCCCTGAAATCAATGCGACCATCACAAACACAAAACCGGCCAAAACACCGAAAGTCGCAGGGCAAAACCCCCACAAAGCCACGATGTTGCAGTCGGAGTAAACACTATCAAAAATCCCACAAGTTTCAAAAATGTAATTCAGCTATGAATTTAAAAAAAACTCCAAATCACAGGAAATTCATTTTTTTTCTTTTCTGGCTTTCGGGGAGTGGGGGGAGAAACATGTTGCTCTTTCCCCTGGCTCTCTTTTTCCGTTTCACTTTCAGAACCCTGTTCTTACAGCTTGTCAGCGACACTGTAAAAAACATCCCACAACAAAATTCCCTCTCTTCATTTTTGCTCTGTTTAAATATGCACTAGTACAGCTTACATTGCTGGACTCCGGACCTGCGGTTTTCTCGAGCCTCTGTTTTCCCCAAACTGTAACTATTAAGGGTATCTCCTCACCCGCTTGCTGGCACCACTGCACATGCGCATACCTACCAACAAAGCACTATTTTTCCAAGTGTAACAACAAATCTAACACAAAACTAATAAAACATCTAAACCAATTTAGTTTTTTCTTATTTGTTCACACACAAAATATACAGGTGTCCGTTGTATAATCGCAATATGCCACTCGAGAATGTTGGTGAAGCCAGGCTTTACACATGCCCTGGGGTGTTTTGGCCACTTGGCTGCACCTCATGGCCAAACAGCACCCTAGGGCATGGGTAAATCCTGGCATCACCAACACCCTCTTGTGGTATATTGCTTATTATACAACGGGCACAAAAAAACGGACAGAATCCTGCATTTAGATTGGCTGGCTGGCACCTTTTCAACATTGTAAATCCTCCAGAGTACCCACTGGAAAAGGTGCCAGCCACCACTCAGCCACATCAGAAACTCCCTGGCAAATCCCTCTGTTCCTCGCAAACAGACCACTGCCAAGCAGACGGACGGATGGAGAGATTACCTAGTCATTAACTCGACATCTGATACTCCGTCACTAGCCTCAAAACTTCACCAAAAGTGCTGCACCATTCCAGAAAAGCGATGCACCCGAAAATAAAAAGAAAAGAAAATGCGGTTCATTTTCCCCACAGCAAATAAGCTAAAAATATCCGTAACAGTAGCGGTGGCAATCGGCGATCCTCCGGCATATGCGCAGACCTCGCTAAAAATCCAAGCAGTCCATCAGCAGTGAAAAACAAATGAGCAGCAACTTTGAGAACAAAGGGACCTTTTAAATATTTTTTTTCTACAAAAATAAACAGGGCCTTTGTTAGAAACATAGAAACATAGAAGTTGACGGCAGATAAGGACCGCAAGGCCCATCCAGTCTGCCCATTTCTTTTTCTACCTTATAAATGTGCCATTGGCCTTTGCTCTGTCAGTGGCCTATCTATTCATATTCATCTGTATTGCGCCCTTATGCCTATCCCATGCCTGTTTGAAGCCCTGCACTGTATTCATAGCCACCAGTTCCTGAGGTAGGCCTTTCCATGCATCCACCACCCTTTCTGTGAAAAATAATTTCCTCACATTCCCCCTTAATTGGCCTCCCTCTACTATCATGCTGTGTCCTCTTGTCCTGCTATTTTTCTTATATTTAAACATGTTAGACTCTTTCACCTTGTTAATGACCTTAAGGTGTTTGAATGTCTCGATCATATCACCTCACTCCCTCCTTTGCTCAAGGGTATTCATATTGAGCTCCATTAATCTGTCCTCACATGTCTTCTGATGCAGTCCCTGCACCATTTTGGTTGCCCTTCTCTGGACTGCCTCAATTTGGTTAATGTCCTTGTGAAGGTGTGGCCTCCAGTGCTGCACGCAGTACTCCAGATGGGGCCTAACCAGTGTCTTGTAAAGAGGGATTATTACCTCCCTCTTCCGACTTGTGATACCCCTACTAATACACCCTAACATCCGACTAGCTTTACCTACTGCTTTAGAGGTCTGCTTGGATGATTTCAGGTCATCGGTGATGATGATGATGCCCAAGTCTCTTTTTTCCTTTGTGACTGCCAGCAACTCCCCTCCCAGCCTATAGGTGGCTTCAGGGTTTCTCTTCCCTATGTGCATGATCTTGCACTTCTTTGCATAAAACCCCAGTTGCCACTCTTCTGACCATTTTGCTAGTTTATCCAGATCTCTTCTCATTCTGCCCACTCCATCTGGATCATCTAGTCTATTGCAAATCTTGGTGTCATCTGCAAACAGACAAGCCTTACCCTCTAGTCCATCTGCAATGTCACTAATGAAGATATTGAAGAGGATTGGTCCCAGGACTGATCCCTGAGGTACCCCACTTGTGACTTGCATCTCTTCTGACTGTATACCATTTACCACCGCTCTCTGTTTTCAGCCCATCAACCAGTTTGCCACCCAGTTGACCAACTTCTGACCCACTCCGAGCCTACCCAACTTATTTATCAATCTTCTATGTGGAACAGTGTTGAAAGCTTTGCTGAACTCAAGGTAGGCGACATCAACTGCTCCCCCTTGGTCCACCACTCTGGTTACCCAGTCAAAGAAATCTATGAGATTAGTTTGACAGGACCTTCCTTTTGTAAACCCATGCTGTCTTGGATAATGTGCTCCTATGGATTCAAGGTTGTTGCACTATCCTTTCCTTAAGGAGTGCCTCCATAATCTTGCCCACTACTGAAGTTTAATCACAATATACTCGGCTGCGCCTTGGGATCGAACCACACCAGCCATGGTAAATCCTCTAGTATACCCACACCCTGTTGGGGTATATTGCTTAAACTACCACCACCTCATCCCTCTTCTTGCCTGCACTCTCAGACCAACCACCTGCACTTAACTAAGTCAAATTGTTGACTGCTGTTTGTCTCGATTTACTTGTTTAATCCTTGCAATGCTGATTACTGCCACTGCTTGGCTGCTAAGCGACTAGTTGAATTTGCTGACTGCTTGAAGATTTTTAGAAAATAGGCAAAGAAATTTCTCTCTTCTGATTGGCTAAGACTCTAATTTAGGTGGGCATCTATCAGACAATAGATGCCCACCAAATAAAAAGCCCCAGCCCAAACCTGCCTCATGCTATGCCAAGTATCCTTGTGCCCAGCCTGCTTCATCATTGGCTGAAGCACTGGGCACAAAATTTCAAACTGATGCCATTTTTTTTGTATCACTTAGCGAGACCTGTCACTCTGGGCACACGCAAAACACACCAAAGAATGTATTTGCCATTGATTTATATATTTTTCCCAGAACAAAAAGCACACATCTTAAATGTTTTTTACTTTCCTTTACTAACTAATGTCAGTGTGCATAATCACATTTTAAACTGCACAACTGCATTTGTTTTTCTTGATAACTGAATCGGGCAGCTGAGTCTCCTTCTACCCCCCCAAACAAACAACACCATGTCACATAAAGCATTTACTCACTACAAAAATAACCACTTGACTAAATATAAAGTAAAAGTTATTTTAATTTGGTAAACTCTCTCAGATGTTCAAGAGTTCCATGGGATCATAAACGCTGGCCGATGTAGTAACTGCCGAAAGCTGGGAGCGTATCTCCATCAACGGTACAGTAGGTGCAAGTAAGAAAAGGGCCATAACTGCTCCTTGGTCCAATTCTCCGCATCGACTTAGTACTAAAAACTTAGCCTTTCTCAATACAGCATCTCAGGTAAAACAAGCATTTGTCAATGCCGAATGTTGCTTGCTTCTATGTGTTGTTTAGGTATTTGGAAGTCATTGGAGTGCAAATATTGAAAAATTGCGAACTTACGAGAGTGCGGAGGAACTGTAGCACTGCGCTAAATAAAACAGTCATTGTTAGGAAATTTTTCACGAAATGTTCAACATAGCCATTTAAGACCTCTGGTCATGAACAGTGTCAGTGTGATTTTGTTAATGTGTCCCATACATTGAGTTTGACACTCGACTGCGCCATTGTGCGCTATATGGGCGGAAACACGTTTTGGGCAGGATGTGAAAAATGACAGCTGTACTGCTCATAAGGAGTGTGGTAAAATGGCAATGTTGAAAATCTGGAGGGAACTATTGAAAATTGGTGAAACTCACGAGCCGTGGCGGGAACTGGCGAACTATTACCGTAAGACAGTCATTTTGTAATGCTTCACCAATTTTCAACATTGCCATTTTAAGATCTCTGCTCATGAACAGTGACACTGTGATTTTCTTAATGTGTCCCATACACTGAGTTCGCACACCGACTGCGCCATTGTGTGCTACATGGGCGGAAACATGTTTTGAGCAGGATGTGAAAAATGACAGCTGTACTTCTCATGAGGAGGTGTGGTAAAATGGCAATGTTGAAAATCTGGAGTGAAAATATTGAAAATTTGTGAACTTACGAGCCTGCGTAGGAACTGCGCAACGCACGCTCGTAAAACAGTCATTTTTAGGAATTTTTTCACCAAATTTTCAACATAGCCATTTTAAGACCTCTGCTCATGAACAGTGTCACTGTGATTTTCTTAATTTGTCCCGTACATTGATTTCGCACATCGACTGCGACATTCTGCGCTACAAGGGCGGAAACACATTTTGGGTGAGATGTGAAAAATGACAGCTGTACTGCTCATAAGAAGGTGTGGTAAAATGGCAATGTTGAAAATCTGGAGTGAAAATATTGAAATTTCGAGAACTTACGAGCCTGCGTAGGAACTGCGAAACGCATGCTCGAAAAACAGTAATTTTTTTGAATTTTTGGACCAAATTTTCAACATGGAGTTTTTGGGACCCCTTCTCATGAACGGTGTCACTGTCATGGTGGTATTTGGGCCCGAAGGGTGAGTTCGCAGTCACTGCGCGAAATCACCCTTCAGGCCGGAATAACGCCATGACAGTGACATCATTCATGAGAAGGGGTCCCAAAAATCCCATGTTGAAAATGTGGTGCAAAAATTCCCAAAAATGCCTGAGATATGCAATAAAGTTGAACCCCTCCTATCTAGCCCATTATACAGCTTACCGGCATTTCCTCAGTTCGCGGTCGGCTTTGAAGAGTGCAGACGTGTTCCCGGTCCACCGAAGATCGTCGCGCCGGAGTCCGGAGGTAAGTATGGGGTGAGGGGGTGGGAGGCTGGGTGTGCAGTGGGTGGGTGCGGTTGTGGGAGGGAGGGTCGAGATCCTCAGCGGGACCGCTTTTTTACAGGTTTAACAAAAAAGACTATGAGGGACGTTTGCCACGCTGGGGTGGGCTCCCAGCATGGCACAAGGGCAGGGCCGTTCAGCGACGTGATTGGCATTTGTTGGCCAAACAATTAAAAAGAAAAAGACTACGAGGCGTGTTGCCACGCTGGGTGTGCTCCCCAGCGTGGTACAAGGAGCGGGTATTCAGCCGACGGGGATTGGGCACCTCGCCGGCCAAACAACTGATTGCCACGCTGGGGTGGCTTCCAGCGTGGCACCAGCTATGGGGGGGGGACAACAGCGGCTCAGCCGGCAGGGATTGGGCAACCCGTCGGCTACACAGGACGCGGGGGCACGCACGCCTGCGTAGGGGAGCTACGCTTATCGGTGCTCACTGAAGCATAGCTCCCCCTTTCAACTGTATGCTACTGCATTTTGGAGCGTGTCATAGACAGCTCCAAAATGCATTGGCTTACAGGGGCCCGCGCCTGCCAGCTCACTGACTGAATTGGAGGAGGAGGTGACACACCTCCGAAATCTCCGATGATGGCACTATGTTTCTTGCACATGCGTGCAAGCAACATAAAAATGGAATGCCAATACTAGGCAAAAGGAAAGCATAAAAATGTACCTATTTCAGCAGCTTCACTATTTCCTGCCAGCTCAAGCCACTTCACTACGTGCTCCGTGGCAACCAGAAACAGCATTAACAAGCATTTGTCAGTGCCGAACGTTCGCTTGCAGGTATTTGCAGTGGTGTTTGGCATGTATGGTGCTTTACCCTAATGCCCTGTGAGATTGCTGGTATTTGCACAATAAATTGTCAGCATGACCTTTTTGTTACCCCCATTGGGCGCTACATAGGCGGAAAGACGTTTTGAGCATAATGTGAGAAATGACAGCTGTACTTCTCATAAGGAGGTGTGGTAAAATGGCAATGTTGAAAATCTGAAGTGAAAATATTGGAAATTCGCAAACTTATGAGCGTGCATAGGAACTGCACAACGCACGCTCGAAAAACAGTTATTTGTAGGAATTTTTTCACCAGATTTTCAACATAGCCATTTTAAGATCTCTGCTCATGAACAGTGACACTGTGATTTTCTTAATGTGTCCCATGCACTGAGTTCACACACCGACTGCGCCATTGTGCGCTACATGGGCGGAAACATGTTTTGGGCATGATGTGAAAAATGACAGCTGTACAACTCATAAGAAGGTGTGATAAAATGGCATTGTTGAAAATATGGAGAAAATATTGAAAATTCAACTCACGAGCTCTGCGTGGAACCGCGCAATGCATCGCTAGAACAGTCATTTGAATTTTATCAATTAACATGGTTTTGGCCTTCTCATGAATGATGTACTGTCATGGCATTATTCGAGGCTGAAGGGTGATTTCACACAGTGACTGTGCAGTGCTTGTGAAATCACCTTCGGCCCGAATGACACCATGACAGTGACATCATTCATGAGAAGGTCCCAAAACCCCATGTTGAAAATTTGGTGCAAAATTCCAAAAATGACTGAGATATGCACAGTTGAAACCCCCATCTAGCCCATTATACAGCTTACCGGCATTTCCTCAGTTCACGGTCAGCTTTGAAGAGTGCAGACGTGTTCCCGGTCCACCAAGATCGCTATCCGAGTCCGGAGGTAAGTATGGGGTGAGGGGGTGGGGAGGCTGGGTGCGCAGTGGGTGGGTGGGGTTGTGGAGGGGGTTGGAGACGCGGGCTATGGGACCGCTTTTGTTTTAGGTTTAAAAAAAAAAAGACGACGTGGGACGTTTCATACGCTGGGGTGGGCTTTGCATGGCAGAAGATGGCTGGGGGCCGAGGAGCCGACAGGGGATTGGGCACCCCGTCAGCAACCACGCTGGGGGCCGAGGAGCCGACGGGAGATTGGGCACCCTTCGGCAACAGAAACTGAAAGTTTGCCACACTGGGGTGGGCTCCCAGCGTGGCAGCAGGATGGCTTGGGGCTGTGGAGCCGACGGGGATTGGGCACCCCTCAGCAACAACATTTGCCACGCTGGGGTGGGCTCCTGCATGGCACCAAAGCTTTGGGGGCGCGTGACGCGCTGGAGGGGCAGCAGCGATGACGCGAGGGGGACGGCGGCACTCAGTATGGCAGCGGTGCTTTCCTTTGAAGCAGAGGAACACTGCTGTCATACTGAGCTCCTGCACCCATTGGTGCAGGACCGCCACGCCTGCTCAAGGGAGCAGTGCATTGGATGGGAGAGGCACACCTCCAGTCTGACTAGATCCTCCCTTAACTCTTGTATCCCCTCCTGGGTGTCCACCCTCCCTCAGAGCTTGGTGTTATCCGTGAATAAGCACATTTTGCTGTGAATGCCCTCCCCAGTGTCTCTTATAAATATATTAAACAGTACCGGGCCCAACACCGACCCCTGTGGAACTCCGCTGGTACCAACAAGAAAAACAGAAATTATATCATACCAGTTAACAAGTCCTGGGTGTACAAGCAAGGAAAAGTGAACCTGAAAAGACCAGGAGGTATCCAATTTTAGTATATTACACCCCTCTACTATTTCCCCCCCAGAACCCACGTAAACCCCAGCCCCCACCCCACCACCACCAGAAGAAACCAGGGTAACGTATCCATAACACGTTATGTGAGGTGCCATGGAAAAGCAGCACAACACTTTGACAAAAATGTATAGGGGATAACAGAGAGCGTAATCATGTCATTAATAAAACTTGTAGGGGTTCCCAGGTACGAGTATATTTAGATATTTGGCCAGCCTGCAAGGCAAATGGGATCTCCCTATGCCATTCCAGATATTGGGATACACTTTGGTAGAGCCAGTGCTGAAGGATCACATTCTTTGCATACGCAGAGATTATTGCTATATGAGGCCACTGGTTTCCAACCAGGGCATCAGTGTAGTCTCCCAGAATACATATTTCAGGAAAGATGGCATCTGATAGTCCCAGGAGGAGATCTAAATGTGTGTGAATCGAATTCCAAAAAGTGATCACCTTCTCAAAAGATCACAGCATATGCAGCAAAGTACCAGATTCTTTACCACAACTGGAACAAAGATCTATGGGGCGTTTACCCATTTTATGCAGCTTAACTGGGGTATGATAAAGGTTATGTATGATTTTAAGCTGCATAAGGCAGTATCCATCCCATTCTATATAAGTATATAAGTGTTTCCATATAACAGGCCAGTTTCTGGTATTGTTGGAGGGCGGAAGGGATTGGTCCCAACAATAAAACCTTGAACCTTCAGCAGTGGCCAGGAAATCTTGAAGGGACCGGTACTAATATAATATATACTGTTGAGTGGGAGCCTTAGAAACAAGAGGAGGGACCAAGTTACCAAAGGGGACTAAGAAATGGGCCAGTGCTGAAATATTGCAAAAGCATATGTGATAACTGAAAATGCCAGAAACAGAGGGAGGCAGGCCAGTTATATGTGGCACGGGCCTGCTGGAATGATAGTAGCTAGTGGTTAAAGGTAAGATCTCCAACTGCTTGTACCCATCTCGGAGAGAAGCTGTCCAGCTATGCAGACGTTGAGGTTACCAAACAATGGTTGAAATGTATCTTTATAAAGGCAGATTTTAAAAAATGGATGGAATTGTTGATGACATCAGAGGGATGTGTCTAAGGAGGAGTTCCTTAGTGTGTGGGGAAGTTTCATCCTGGGAAGAAAGGGAAGTGACTTTATATCTATGCCAGTGGTAAGACACAGGGAAATCTCTGTGTCCACCCATTGTGGGATATAGTGTCTAGGTGGATCACCTTCAGCTGTCCCTAACCAGCATGAAATATGAGTAAGATGCAGGGCTAAATAATAAATGAAGAAATTTAAAGCCTGCAGTCCCCCATCGTGCTTTGTATGCATTAGTTTAACTAACGCTCTACGTGCAGTTTTGCCCTGCCACAAAAAGGAGGAAATAAGTCTATGGAGGGAGTGAAACCATGATTGGGGAAGAGTAAAGTTGTACATTTGAAGTGGATATAATAACTGGGGTAAAATATTTATTTTAATGATGATCAACCAGCCCCACAGTGAAAGGAGTAACATTGACCAATAATCCAAATCAACCCTAATGCAAGCTAACAATGAGTTGAGGTTGAATTATCGTATCTTAAGAGAAGACGTACTTAGATATATCCCCAGATAATTCATTTTATCTTTATGTCAGATCAGACCAAGGTGTGTAACATCTGCCTTAAAAGTAACAGTGTTAATGGGCATACTTTCAGTTTTTGCAAGGTTCAATTTATAGTTAGAAATAGCTCTGAATTGGGATATAATGTCTAAGGCCACAGGCAGGGATAAAGCAGGGGAAGAAATGTGTAACAGAATGTCATCAGCATATACTGACAGTTTATAATTGGTTTGGCCAATTGAAATGCCTGAGACCTGGGGGTAAGAGTTAATTTTCTGGAGAAGAGGTTCCAAAAAGAGGTTGAACAAATAAGGAGAAAGAGGGCAACCCTGTCTGGTGCCTTGGTGAAGGGAAAAAGGGGAGGATAAAACCCCGTTACAAAGAATCTAGGCTGACGGGGAGGAGTAAAGCACTTTGATCCATTGAATAAATACTTGGGGGATGCTGTATTTAGGTAATTAATTAAATAGGTACTCCCATGAGACCTGATCAAAAGCTTTTTCGACATCCAGGGACACCAAGGCTGCAGGAATATGGGAGTCGCTGGATGCCAAAATAAGGTAGGATAGCTTCCTGAGGTGGTCAGATGAGAGTCTACCCTGAACAAAACCAACTTGTTCCCTGCTGATTATGGAGTCCCGCACTCAGCCCAATCTACAGGCCAGCACCTTAACTAGAATTTTTAAGTCAACATTAATAAGGGATATTGGCCTGTAGTTGGATACCAATAGGGGATCCCTTTCAGGTTTAGGGAGAATCGCTATAGTGGCTGCAGTGAGGAAAGGGTCGGAAAGACCAGTTTTGAAAATATAATTATAGGTATTTAGTAAAATAGGGACTAGTTGATCCTTACAAGCCATATAAAAGTTGGTGGTAAACCTGTCTGGTCCAGAGGATTTATCGGACATCAGAGAGTCAATGGCTTGAGATATTTCAGCTGGGGTTAATGGGGCTTGTATAATGTGGACTTGATGATCAGACAGGCAGGGCAGGGCTGTATCCCACAAAAAAGCCTCCAACTGAGTGGGACAAAATGGAGTGGAGGGAGGAGAATATAGCTGTTGGTAGAAGGTCTTGAATGCATCAACAATATCCCACAGTGGAGTGAGGAGGGAGCCTGAGTCAGTATGAATAGTTGGAATAATCTTGTCAAGAGTTAGGGATCTTAAGTGAAGGGCAAGCAGTCTCCCTGCTTTTTGCCCCTGATCAAAATATTTTACCTTAGTATGGAGCAGAAGATGTTCTGCCTTTTCCCCCAATATGGCGTTCTGTTGAAAACGAAGATAATCGAGATGTTCCCAGTCAGCCTGTGGGGAGGACTGCAAGACCTGTCCCTGTAAAGCTCTTATCTGGTTCAACATGGAGGATAAGGTAGCTGAGGTTTGCTTTTTCTGTCTAGTTGCTAAGCAAATCAGTTCCCCTCTAATGGCACATTTCAAGGCCCCCCCATAGGATATCAAGGGTAGGAGGGAGAATTAATCTCCATAAAGGAGGCAATAATGGAGGTGCTGTAACAGGTCTTCTGACTTAAGGAGTTGATTATTTAGGATCCACATTTAATGAAAGGGTAACATTTAGTTGAATAATGGCTGGATGATGATCAGAGATTACTTTGGCTGAATAACAAGACAAAAGGACCCCAGGAAGATGTTCCACCCATATCAGGAAGAAAAAGAGTTATGAGGTAGTGAGTGGAAGAAGTATTCTCAATTATCAGGACTCAATGTTCTCCATGGGTCTACCAATCCCATAGAGTCCATCAACTCCTGTAGAGCCAATTGACCATGGGAGAGGGCTTCACGAGTCCATCTGGTGCGGGCTATGTCATTAGGGAAAGGGGGAGGGCAGGGGAAAGGGAAAATTGTTTAACCAGAAGTAGCACACTAAGCCAAAGCTTGTTTCCAGATGTGACCTGGGAGAACAAGGAAGTTAAGTGACTTTCTTAGGATCGCACAGTATGTACCTAGGCAGCTGTGGAATTCAAACCCAGGTCTCCAGATCTGCAGCTCAGAGCCTTAACCCACTGCACTATACTGCCTCCAAGATTAGATTAAATTGGACTAAGTTCCAGTCTCTCCTGAGGAAAATGGGAAGGGAGGTCCAGGGGGCCAAGATGGTCATGAGGGTAGTAAAAAAGGTAGGGTCCTCAGCAGTAGGACCATAGACAGCTCCCAGGATCACTCCTAAGCATCCCAGTAAAGCACAGAGTATAGGATAACAGCCTTGGGGGTCCGCCACATCTTGTAAAAGATGGAAGAGAATTCTCCGGGCTTTTAGAATAGCCACCCCCTTTTTGCGGGAATTCGAGCCAGCACAAAATGCTTGACCTACCCAGGATCGCTGAAGAAGGAGAGCCTGGGATGGGAGCAGGTGAGACTCTTGCAAAAAAGTGATATTGACTTGGATTTTGCGTAAATGAAGCAGAACCTTGGCCCACTTCATAGGGGACTGGGAGCCCGTAATATTCCAAGTACAGAATCTATAGGCAGCCATCAAAAGACATTAAGTGATAAACAAAGGCATACCCAGATATAAGGAAGAGAACAGATGAAAAATGGCTGACAACTCCCCATGTGTCCATTTCCTGGTGGTGCCCCTCCACCGCATGTCCTCTGTTGGTGCTCATCCACCCAACCCACACCCACAAATACTGTATATAAGCCACAAAAGTACAATAATAGAACAAACAAGGTAGTAACACCTCCCAACCCCAAAAGAACAGACTCCCCGAACTCCAAACCCCCTCCCCCTCACACCTCCTCCAAAAATCTCCTAACCCACCCCCACCCCCAACAAACTGAAGTAAACTTGAGGGTTAATAAACCATTTAAAGAAGGAACAATGCAATTGGTCGGAACACCCCTAAGGTAACAACATCCCTGGTCCCTCCTGCCAGAGAAAAGTCCAGGGACCCAAAGTGACACCCCTAGGTAGCCATCAGAAAATGCCCTGGGCTAAATAGACATATAAATAAAGGGGTGACTGCCCCATGAACATTAGAAAAGAAATCTCTAGCAGGCAGGGAGACAAACACCCCTCAACATGGTTCATGATGACACTCACCATGAGTAGTTATCCCACCCAGCCCCCCAGCCCCGGTCCCTCCTGTTTTAATCAACCAAAAACATAAATGAGCATTAATGACAGGGTTACCAATGGTACCTCAAACCCCCTTCGCACAAAAAATTCCACTACTGTTACCCCCGCATAAGTACAAAAACAATTAATGCAAAGCACCTAATTATACGAAATAACTAAACAGTGGGGGTTACTCCCCACAGTATTATCTACATGTATGCTAAAATAAATCTAATAGAGATGAACAATATATGGGGCACCACCCTTGTGCTCTGCAATCCTTGTCCAGTGGATTACAGGAGGCCCAGTAGCACCTAGAGGGGCCTCCTTAGATAAAGTATAGCAGGAGGAGCAGTATAAAAGGCACCAACCTAGTCTGATGGTAACAATGTCCCAAATTCGATCACTGAATGTAGAACACTGCCCTCGGTGGAGGAAGATCCAGCAATGTCTGCGAAGTCAAGCAAGAACAGAAAGTCCATGAAAAACCAAAGGAAAGGTTCTCCTAAGCCCACTGAGCTCACCAGATGTAGAGCACAACTGCGAGAGGTTACAAGTGCCCTCCGTGTTGCATGGTGCGGTGTAAAAAGTGAAGCACCGCAACCCAGTTCGGGGCAGGATCAGCTGACATGTTGCTTCGCAGATAAAGGTGTTGTTGCATCCAAAAGAAAGTCTATTCTAGGAAGCAGACAGCAATAAAAACAAGCATTTGTTAATGCCAAATGTTTGCTTGCTGGTATTGGCATTGATACTGAATGAGTTAGAGAGAGATGCATAATAGGAATGGCAGTGAAGTATTGAACTAACGCCAAACCCAACCCCCATCCTGCAGAGACTGACAGGCGTTGGGGTGTGCCTTTGGGTCATTTGACATAATGCTCATACCATTCCACCTCGCCCCACCCAGCAGACACTGACAGGTGTCACGGTGTGCCTTGGGGTCTTTGGCCCTTATGCTCACCCCATTCCATAAGGAAATAAGCTGAGATGGGTGCAGTATAGGAGAATGGGGTGAATGTTAGGGCCAAAGACCGCAACACACACCTCAATGCCTATCAATGGCTGCAGGGTGGGGTGGGGGTGGAATGGCATGAGCATTATGGCCGACGATCCCAAGCCATACCCACGACGCCTGTCATTCTGTACAGGGTGGGGTGTTATAGTGGAAAACCCCAACACTCTGGGTGTTTGTTAGCATTTTTGCTCCAGATTTTCAACATGGGCTTTTTGGAACCTCCCCTCATGAAAAGTGGCACTGTGATTTCATTTACTATCCCAAAAGTTGATTTTGCACAGTGACTGCGGCATTCTGCGCCACAGGTGCAAAAACACAATTTGGGCAGGATGCAAAAAAATGACAGCTGTATTGTTCATAAGGAGGTGTGAAAAAATGGCAATGTTGGAAATTTGGAGTAAAAACATTAAAAGTTGGTGAAGTTACGAGCATATGTACAAACTGCTCAACGCACACTCGTAACTCAGTCATTGTTTTGAGTTTTTTCACCAAACTTGCAACATAGGCTTTTTGGGACCCCACCTCATGAACAGTGGCACTGTCGTATTGTTAATCGGTCATGAAAGGTGATTCCACACAGCAACCATGAAATCACCTTTCGGGACTGAGAAATGAAATGACAGTGTCAGTGGTCACGAGGTGGGGTGCCAAGAACCCCATGTTGAAAATTTGGGGCCAAAACTCCAAAAAATGACTGAGATATCAACCTTTGTTGAAACCCCCATCGATTGCCATTATAGGGCTTACCATAATTGTCCTCAGTTCCTGTTTCATCTTTGAAGAGTGCAGATGTGTTCTCAGTCCACAGAACATCACTGCTGCTGACCTCTGGAGGTAAGTATGGGTGAGGGAGAAGCAGGGAGGTGGCTGCACAGAGGGAGGGTGCGGGTTAGTGGAGGAGGCCAGCGGGAACGATGAGGGACCGTTTTCTTTTTTTTTTCAGATTTAAAAAACAAAATACATAGTGGGACTGTTTTAATTTTTTTACAGGTGAAAACAAAATGGATCGGCACACTGGGGTGGGCTCCCAGTGTGCCAGACTAGTGGGGGGATCAATGCTGACCCAGGGATTGGGTACCCCGAGGTTGGCTGAAAAAAAGGGGACATGGGGATGCGTGCAACACTGGGAGTGGACATCCCGGTGTCAGAAAAAGCAAAATTACTTCAGCACACAGGGATGGGCTCCCAGTGTGCCACAATAGTTGGGGGGGCATGCCGACATGGGGATTGGGCACCCCGTTGTCAGCAAAATATGTGTTCAGGATGGGGGGGCATGTCAACATGGGATTGGGCATCCCAATGTCGGCTTTGGAGGATGTATGTGTTGGGCAGCAGCTCCATTTATGGCAGTGGGCACACCAGAAAAGTCACTGAGCAAGCGAGTTGCTCGTAATTCCAGCCATGCGCATTACTGTGCACTGTAATGCGCATGGCTGGAATTTGCTTAGCTGGGGTGGGGAGTAGGAGAGATCTGCCACTGCAATGATGAAACTGTCCATGATTGGAGCAGCAGATTTTTTTCATGTCCGGCCCTCGCTCTGAAACTACCATCATCGGCAATTTCCCTGTTGATTTGTGGCCGAGGAACAAGCCCTTGAAAATGTGGGCTGCATTGGCCAAACACTGCCACACCTCTGCACTGCTCTACTTACCTCAATATGTTTCTTGTGCGCTGCATGAGCATGCAAACATAAAAAGGGGCATGCAGAAGGTAGCCAGCCCGATAAAGTCCTCGTAAAGAGAGTCACCAGACTGGACAGCTGGAAGCTTAGCTAGTTTCCCATGTAAGACGCAAGGGGAAACCAGTCCAGAGAGGTGCCACACAAAAGAATTAGACAGCATTTGCAAGTGTGAGGGAGTGCAGTCATAGATAGGATGGCACAACTTGCTGGTAGAGCACAATGTTTGAAGAATAACCATGATATGATACTGTCCCTTGAGGAAGGAGTACTGGTAAAATAGAGATCCGCAGAAAGTTCCATCAAAATCCAAACTGCAAAAGAAACAGTCAACAAGGCGAGGTAAAAATTGCGGTCAAACAAGAAACGACCTCCCCTGCTCAACAGGCTGGAAATAGGTCTGGGAGCAATTTGGGGAGTTCCTCAGCAGCCTGAGAGGCCTCATCAAATGAATGTCATATCCCTTGGATCAGAAGTTGTAGGCGGGCAGGATATTGCATCTTCGATCTAACACTGGCTGCAATTATTTTGGTCACAGTCGGGTGAAAGGAAACCTGTTTCCAGACAACCTCATGGACATCTCTTATTTTTGATAAAATATGCTGCTTGTCCAGGAAGCTTAGGAGGCGCAAGATAAATGGTCTTGGTGGGGACCCCATAGGTGGCTTAGGATGGAGGGAGCAGTGTGCTCTCTCCACAATGTAGTAGGTATTATTGGGAGAGGGCCCTGCAATTTGTTCCAAAAGTTTCTGTGTGAAGATACTGGGACATGCACCCCCCCCCCCAGCAGCCCAAGGATAACTAGATTGTTCCTTCTGGATCTCCCTTTGAGGTTCTCCATCATGTTCTCCATTTCTGAAGCTTTTGCCGGAGAGAGGTAATGTCAGGGTCCACCTTTTCTCTCCACCGCTCGATGGAGGAAACATGACTGTCTGAGTCCGTAACACGGCAGTTCAGTTCCTCCATATCTGTATGGAGGGCTTTGAGTTCTTCTGTCATCATCTTGGGGGAATCTCCTCTGAAACGGGGATAGCAGCAGACATTTGTTTGGAACCTTTAGCTGTAGTCTGGCCCTGGCCTTTTGAATTTTTGGAGGCTTTATCTGGTGTAGATGGTGGCGTGTGGTGCAGTGGGGCTGTTTTCATTTCTGCATCCATCAGAGTCCAGTGAAAACTCGATGCAGAATGCAGACTGAAGGCAAGCAGGATACCAGAAGTAGACAGGTAAGAGAAATAACAGGATTCACTCGAAAAATTATACAAAAGTATTTATTTAATCAAAGGAAGAGCGGGAGCTGAGGGCCTATGCAGCTACTCCTGCTGAGGCATCACATGACTCCCTTAAAGGATGGATTAATCTGGTAACAACTGTTCTGCTGGTTTGACCAAGGAAGCGAGAGTTCCTCAGTCTCTCTGAACTTTTAATATTGAATAGGAAAGTGAGAGCCCCATAAAACTCTTCAAGAATTTATTTGTCTTTTTCTTGTTTTCTTGCTGGACAAATTTGTGCACAGTGGATTCTGCCAGTATATTTTATAGGACTGCCTGAACATTAATAGTTGCTAAGTTTGGGACAGGGAAGGAGGGGAAGTTTTTTGTTGATTGTGGTGTATGAGTGGTAGTGTGAGTGGTAAATGTGGATGTGTAGTAGTGGTATGTATGCTTCTGAAGGATAAACTGTTTTAATTGAGTGTGGGTGGATTGGTTATTTATTTGAGGGGGCTGGAATATATCGAATTTGGGTTATTGAAGTTTATTCGACAGTCAGGATGTGTTGAAGATATAAGCCCATAAGGTGCAGTTACTCAGCGGTCCATCTGCATGACCTCTAGCCTTTTGAGCTCCCCTCTTTACCTGCAGAGACATACTGTATATGAGATGCAGGGCTTTGGGGATTGTGCATGGGCAGAGATTGGGCAGAGGGCCATGTGAGTGACTTCCCGGGAGTCAGTGATCAGGGTGGGGCTGCCCTGGGGAAAAATGGGTACTGGATAGGGGGTCTTCCCTGTCTGGTCCCCATACCCAAGGGCTCCACTCTAGATAGTGGGCAGGTGGTTGTTGGTCCAGCAGCTCCCACTCATTTTACCTGGGCTGTACTTTACAATGCAAGGTCGATGAGAAACAAGACTGCTATAATAGCGGACTTGGTTTCCTCAGTAGACCCGGCTTGCATCACAGAGACCTAGCTTGATAAAAATTCTGCCCTCATTTTGGAGGCAGCAATTCCAGCTGGGTACTCTGTGGTACATATCCTGAGGAAGAATCACAGAGGTGGGGGAGTGACCATTTGTTTTAAAGCCAGCCTGGGCCTCACAGTGCTACCAGTGGGTTCTATCAGGTTGCTCAAGAGTGTTGCCATGCGGGAGGTGGGGGGGAGGTCCCAGTACAGGCTATAGAATTCTTTTAATATACTGACCACCAGACGGAGAGAAGGAATTCCTACAGGAGGTCAGGGACTCCATTGCTGGCCTGGTGTTGGAATCCCTCAGATGGTTAGTTCTGGGAGATTTCAGTGCCTGGTTCAACAATGGACTGTCGTTATTTGGTCATGACCTCCTGCAGAGCATGGAAGCCCTGGGCCTGTCGCAGGTTGTCACCTCAGTGGCCCACTAGCATGGCCACACATTGGACCTGGTGTTCACAATGGGTCTTGGGGTCGATGACCTCATGATTGATCTGGTTGTTTGGTCAGATCATAGCACCACGAAGTTCATGTTTGCGGACCCCCTGAGGGTTCCTCCTCTGTGAAGATGGTCCAGTACCACCCTTTATAGGGATTGTCCCCAACCAGACTACAGGCAGTACTGGACCTATCGAGTGTGGAGACTGTGTGCATGAGGGGTGCAGAGGAGGCAGTGGCGGCCTATAACAGGGCTGTTACTGCAGCCTTTGCCTCTATTGCGCCCATCTGTGTCTGACCTTTATCTACTCACCGGAGGCCCCCTTGTTTCGACGGGGAACTCAGGGAGTTAAAGATAAGGGGCCTGAGCCTTCACCGAAGTGGAATACTAAATTTAGTCTTAAAGCTGTAATTAATTTGTCTTTTAAGACTAAGTTTAGTAATCTTTAACCTTCTGTAATCATCATCTGAAGAATACTGCCTCTAGTCTAGGAATACTAATTCTAAGAAGTATTCCACTGTGTTTATTTTTTTTAAGAGTAAATTATTACTAAATGAATATTATACACATATTTTAAAAGTACACATTTTTGAATACTTTTGAATGATAAATGAAGACTTTTCAGTACTTCTGTTTGTGTTATATGCAAGCTTGTTAATTTTCACTCTGATCTCTTCTTTTACAGTAAGATTTGCTTTATCAAGAATGCTAAGAAAGACATTAATACTGCTTTGTCAAATATATAGATACACACATGCATATACTGTATACAATCTCAGTTGAAGAGTTTTATACAGTCACTTTTTGAGCCCTTCATGTACTTTTAACTTCTCAGATAATTTAGCTATTCAGGGGTCATTCCCCTCAGTAGGAGTGACAAGAGTATCTCCCTTGGTTGAAAAGAATCTTAAACAGAAAATTACAAAACATGTCCCTGTACTGTGTCAGGTACACAATCAGTTACTTTAATGGAGTATGGGCCCCATTTTCATAATGGTTGCATCAGATAATGACTTTGCTAGAATCAGAAGGGAGGATGGATGGGCAGAAAAAGGGAAAGACTAGGCAGAGGAACTCAGTGAGTACTTCTGCTCAGTGTTCACGAAAGAAAGGGATAGCCCAATACTACAAGGTAAAAGGGGCAGGGGTGGAGGGGGCACAGAGATAACAAATGGGTTAATTCAGGAGGATAACATCCTGAAGGACCTTAAAACCTTGCAGTGGACAAAGCACAAGGACCGTATGGTGTACACCCAAGTGTCCTGAAGGAACTGGCAGAGGGGTTGGCAGGCCGTCTGACAGACCTGTTTAACACCTCTTTGGAGATAGAGAATGTACACAGTTACTGGAGGATGGATCATGTGTTGCCTCTCCACAAGAGTGGATCCAAGGATGAACCGGGCAATTACAGACCAGTGAGCTAGACCTCTGTAGTCGGGAAGTTAATGGAGACCATTCTGAAGGAGAGGTTGATAACTTTTCTTGTTAGTAATGGTATACAGGATGAGAGAAAGCATGGGTTTGTCTTGGGAAGATCATGTCAAACTAACTTAATCGACTTCTTTGGCTGGGTCCTTAGGGTGACTGACAAAGGCCAAGATGTAGATGTCCCGTATCTGGATTTCAGCAAGGCCTTTGACTTGGTGCCACACGGGAGGTTACTGAGCAAGCTGAGGGACCTGGGTGCATGGCAGAAACTGGTGGGGTTGGTTGACAGCTGGCTACAGGGCAGACAACAGAGGGTGGTTGTATGAGGGGGTTCATCCAAGCCAAGGCCAGTATCTAGTGGGGTGCCTCAGGGTTCAGTGCAGGGCCCTATTTTGTTCGGTATCGTCCCTGAAAAATAAGATCAACCTGTTTGCTGATGACACTAAGATTTGTGCAAAAGTGGACAGTGAAAAAGGGAGGCAGGCACGCAGGGAGTATCTAGCTAAACTTGAACACTGGACTAAGGAGTGACAGATGGGGTTTAACACAAAGAAGTTCAAGGCCATGCACCTTGGAGCCAGAAATCCAAGAACCAGCTACTGACTGGGGGGAATGTAGATAGCAGTTACAGAAAGGATCTGGGGGTAATAGTCACAGGGGACATGAAGGTATCAACACAATGTACGAGGGCTACAGCAAGGGCAAACAGGATGCTGGGATGCATTGCCAGAGGGATCACCTCTAGAAAGAAGGAGCCCATACAAAAAGAGAAGGGTGAATTTACAGTTGTTTTATTCTCAAAGTCCCTTCATTTCTCAGTATTTGTACCATTCAACCATCCATTTTCCACTTTTTATCTTTACCCTTCATTTTTTGCTCCTGATAGTCCTTCAAATACCATTCAGATAACCCATATGTTTGAACAGTTTATTATGAACCATTCATTTTCCATTTTTTATCTTTCATTGTCAAAACTGCACCCAGTATCCATTTAAAGAGACTCACCATGATACCACGATATTGCCCTGCACCATACCCATTGGTCCCTTGCCCCCAGAGTATCCCAATGAAGTTAGCATGTCCAAAAAGTTTTCAGCACTTAAAAGATCTGTCCCTCATAAAAATATAAAAATGGGTCCCAAGAACTTCCCGATTTTTTTCTGCCACCCCAGGTCCACCCCCGTCCCTCTTCTAACCAGTAACACCTGTCAGCCACAGCAAACTTAACATTCCTGTCCCTCTCTGGTAAGTTGAGACCCACTCATACCCTTGACTCATTGCCTCCCTGCATGGCCCCTCACTGACACCTCCCAGACCCATTAAACACCCACCCACCCCTTTCAGTCAAGATACTTTTCCTCCACGGGCCTGCACAGACCCAGACACTAGCCCTCTTCCCTTCCCTTTGTTGCCTGATACTACCTAAGTCTTCTTACACAGCCCCAGATACTAACCTTATCTCATTACATGGCCCCCAACACTGCCTGCCCTCCCTCTACATCCCCCCACAGCTTCCTCCACAGTAACCGTTCCATCCATAACCCAACTCTGAGTCCCCTTACCACCCCCTTCTTCCAGGACCCATCACCCCATAGTTCCTCCAACACGTTTACTGTCTCCACAGTCTCCCACTCCCTCTACTACCAGCCCGCAATTTGCCACCAGTGATACTGACTGACAGAAGTTTGAGTGGGGAGTCTGATCAGGGATCCGGAAGGGCAATGCAGTGATGTGAAGTGTAGACAGCCAGGGGGAAGGGTTCCAGTTACAGAGAGTGGTCAGCTGTGGGGGATGGTGAACTTGGGGCAGGTCTAGTTGTAGGGAGTTTTGGGGGGTGGAGGGTGGTTGAGGTGTAGGGTGTTGATTCAGCTACAGAGAGGGTGGTTAGGATGATTCTCCAGGTGATGATAGTTGGCTAAGACAGGGAGGGCAGTGTTGTGGGGGGGTAGAAACAACAAAAATCGAAATGATATCAGATGACCTTAAGGTGGGCAAGCAATGTGAGAAGGCAGTAAGGAGGGCTGGGGGATACTGGGATGCATAGGGAGAGACATCATCAGTAGAAAACAGGAAGTTGTTATCCCTCTGTACAGACAGTTGGTGAGACCCCATCTGGAGTACTGCATGCAGTTCTGGAGACTCCATCTCCACAAAGACATAGACAGAGTGGAGGTTGCTCAGAGGAGGGCAACCAAAATGGTGCAAGGTCTGCACCAGAAGACATATGAAGAGAGACTAAAGCAGCTTAATATGTATACCCTCGAAGAAAGGAGGGAGAGGGGGACATGATAGAAACTTTCAAGTACCTGAAGGGAATTAACAAAGTCCAAGAGGGTAGCATCTTTCAGAAAAAGAGACGTGCAAGAACAAGGGGGCACAATTTGAAGATAAAGGGGGTACAGCTCAGAGGTAATGCTAGAAAGTACTTTTTCATGGAAAGGGTTGTGGATGCATGGAACAGCCTTCCTGAGGAGGTTGTGGAGTCAAGAACAATGGGAGAATTCAAGAATGTATGGGACAGACATAAAGCAATTCTAATTGGGGGTTAACTAGAATCTGCAGCTTATCCATTAGGTAGGGAAATGGGCAGACTAGGTGGGCCAACCAGTCCTTATCTGCCATCAAATTCTATGTTTCTGTGTTTCTGTGTAGAGCATGCAAATTGCAAAAGAACTCACTAAACCCCATTGGTTGTTGCCATGGCAACCATTGTGGAAACAATGTTGTCATCATTCTTGTGCTATGCTCTTGACCCAAATCTCCCCTCTGTGATGACATGTTTAGTCAGTCAGCGTTGCCATGGTAACAGTGTGATTTTTATTTTTTTTTTTACGTTCGCTTGTGCGCATGCGCAAGGAACGTTTTGGGAGAGTAGCACACTTGGAGGTGTGCCTCTCCCATCCAATGCACTGCTCCCTTGAGTGGGCGTGGCGGTCCTGCACCAATGGGTGCAGGAGCTCAGTATGACAGCGGTGTTCCTCTGCTTCAAAGGAAAACACCGCTGCCATACTGAGTGCCGCCGCCGTCCCCTCCGTCACGCCGCCCCCCCCCCACAGCTTGCAAACTTTGTTTGCCGACGGAGGTGCCCAATCACCCATTGGCTCCACGGCCCCCTAACTACCTGCTGCCACGCTGGAGCCCACCCCAGCGTGGCAAACGTTGTTTTGTTTTGCCGACGGGGTGCCCAATCCCTGTCAGCTCCTCGCCCCAGTCATCTTGTGCCATGCTGGAGCCTACCCAGCGTGGCAAACGGTCCCATGTCATTGTTTTTTTTTTTTACCTGTAAAATAAAACGCCCCATCGGCACGCCTCCCAGCCCCTCCCACAACCCGCACCCACCCACCGCGCACTCCAGTTTCCCCACACCCCCCACCCCATACTTACTCCGGACTCTGGCGCGACAATCTTGGTGGACCGGGAACACGCTCTGCACTCTTCAAAGGCGACCGCGAACTGAGGAAATGCCGGTAAGCTGTATAATGGGCTAGATAGGGGGTTTCAACTTTGTTGCATATCTCAGTCATGTTTTGGAATTTTGCACCAAATTTTCAACATGGTTTTGGGACCCTTCTCGCGAATTATGCACTGTCAGGCGTTCAGTCGGCCGATGGTGATTTCTAAGCACTGCGCAGTCACCGCGCCTAAATCACCCTTTGGCCTTGAATAACACCATGACAGTGACATCATTCATGAGAAGGTCCCAAAACCCATGTTGAAAATTTGGCAAAAATTCCAAAATGACTGTTTTATTTAGCCATGTTATGCAGTTCCTACGAGGCTCGTAAGTTCACGAATTTTCAATATTTTCACCCAGATTTTCAACATTGCCATTTTATCACACCTTCTTATGAGCTGTACAGCTGTCATTTTTCACATCTCACCTAAAAACGTGTTTCCACATGTAAGCACAATGGCGCAGTCGGTAAAGTAAATCAATGTATGGGACACATTAAGAAAATCACAGTGACACTGTTCATGAGCAGAGGTCTTAAAATGGCTATGTTGAAAATTTGCGAAAATATTTCTAAAATGACTGTTTTACGCAGCGCAGCGCTATGCGCAGTTCTACGCACGTCAGACGCTTGCGAATTTTCAATATTTGCACTCCAGCTTTTCAACATTGCCATTTTACTCACACCTCCTCATGAGCAGTACAGCTGTCATTTTTCACATCCTGCCCAAATGTGTTTCTGCCCATGTAGTCACAATGGCTAGTCGGTAAAAGCGAACTCAATGTATGGGACACATTAAGAAAATCACAGTGACACTGATCATGAGCAGAGGTCTTAAATGGCTGTGCTGAAAATTTGGTGAAAAAATTCCTAAAAATGACTGTTTTATGAGTCTGCGTTGCGCAGTTCCTACGCATGCTCATAAGTTTGCGAATTTTCAATATTTTCACACCAGAGTTTCAACATTACCATTTTACCACACCTCCTCATGAGCACTGCAGCTGTCATTTTTCACATCTTGTCCAAAACGTGTTTCCGCCCATGTAGCGCACAATGGCACAGTCGGTGTGCGAACTCAGTGTGTGGGACACATTAAGAAAATCACAGTGTCACTGTTGTAGGCAGAGATCTTAGATGGCTATGCTGAAAATTTGGTGAAAAAATTCCTAATGACTGTTTTGAGCGTGCGTTGTGCAGTTCCTACGCACGCTTGTAAGTTTGCGAATTTCCAATATTTTCACTCCAGATTTTCAACATTGCCATTTTGCCACACCTCCTTATGAGCAGTACAGCTGTCATTTTTCACATCCTGCCCAAACGTCTTTCCCCCATGTAGTGCACAATGGCGCAGTGTGTGTAGAAATCAATGTATGGGACACAGTAGGAAAATCACAGTGGCACTGTTCATTATAGAGGTTTTAAAATGGCAATGTTGAACATTTGGTGAAAAAATTCTAAAATGACTGTTTTACGAAAGGCATGCTGTGCACAGTTCCCACGCACGTCAGAGGGTTTGTGAATTTTCAATATGTCCACTCCAGATTTTCAACATTGGCATTTTACCACACTTCCTTATGAGCAGTACAGCTGTCATTTTCCACATCCTGTCCAAAACGTGTTTCCGCCTATGTAGCGCACAATGGGGGTAACAAAAAGATCATGCTGACAATTTATTGTGTAAATACCAGCAATCGCACAGGGCATTAGAGTAAAGCACCATACATGCCAAACACCACTGCAAATACCTACAAGCGAACGTTCGGCATTGACAAATGCTTGTTTTTGCACAGCTCAAGACTGGCATCTAAGCCATTAACCCCACACATTCACACTAAACTGGCATGTTTTTTTTTTTCATTTTCCTAGTCATACAAATTTGCTGGCTAGCCAATCCTGACATCAGCTTGATGTCAGAATTTGACATACTGTTTTGCAACTGCACAGATGTTCTTGATGTGCTCTACAGCTCTGCAGAAGCACATATGTCTTTGAACATCTGCAAGCTAAACTGAAACATAACCGGACTGTGGATGGACTGATGACCAGATGGTGGAAGGACTGTTTGAATATAAAATCAGGTACAATTTATGAAAAACATGTAAATGACTAGTTTGAAGAGTATTTTTTTATTCACATTGCTAAAAAAAAAAAAGGTACTCACAGAGGTTGCAAATAATTTAATCACACCATTGGGGCATGGCACTCAGCTTCGCCTTATGCCACATTACCTCATAAGGATGTGATTTACATATGGTTAATGCAACCCCTGGTCATTTCTTATTGCTTAAATATTTCAAGCCTGCCACAGTAGCTTTTTGTTCAGAATCAGCTATGACCGTATTTGATCTCCCAAGACTCTGTTCAATTATGAAGACTTGTGCAGAAAAGCAGGACTTCACTGAAAAAGAGATCCTTCATTTTTGACAACCCTAGGTAAGTAAATGTTAAATAAAGCCAGTTCTCTAAGATACAACCTTGTGTAAGGTTGGAGCGATGCTGGAGGTGGTTGGGACTGATGGAGGACAAACTGGCTTTGAAGTCACATTATGGTGACTATTAAAGGGCAATCTCCTGCAAAAAAAGGCAGATTTTCTGTCAAAGTAGATTGCTGCAGTAAGGAACAGACTGGCTCAGCTCTTCCGTATGGTGGATGGGTTGTTGCATCCAGTCTGTCTCTGTACTGGAGGACAGTGGATGGGTTGTTGCATCCGGCTTGTCTCTCTACTGGAGGAGCAAGTTCAAGCACAAGGTGCAATGAGTTTGCTCTGTTCTTTGCCGACAAAGTGTCCTCTATCAGGACTGACACCCCCCCGGAAAGTTCACATGGTTTTAATCTCAATAACCGCCAAACTTATAATTCTTTGTCATTGGCTGGATGATACTGTCCCAATGCTCCATGAATGGCATCAGGAGCTTTCACAGGCCTTGGAGGTTAAAAAGCACATAGCTTTTTGCCCAAACAGACTGGAGAAGTATAAAGACCACTGGCAGACTCTAGAGGTCTTAATATCCAAATAGCCGCTGTTTACAGCTTGTACCCCTGGGTACCACGTTCAGTCCATAAGGCATTTCTGGTGACATCTGCCATGCTCCGAGGGAGGGGGTGGAGGGAGTAGGTGGGGGGTTGTTTTGGGAGGGTTTAGGATAGTTGTTCAAGATCTCGGTCAGTTGTTCTTTCCCATGTTATTGCATAGTATTATTTCCTGTATTGTTCTGGACAGTTGCTATAACGCTTTGTTTTGTGTGTAACAATTATTTTAATAAAGCATATTATCTTGAAGAAAAAAGGACTGAGATTTCCTCCAGTGCTGATCAAACAGCTTGAGGGATCAGACTGGTGACATACTGGGGCACCCCTCCTGTGTGGGGTGAGTTTAATCCAGTTGGAGTGGATGAGGTAGTCAAGATAGTCTTGAGTCTGTGACCAACCTATTGTGATCTAGACCCAGGTCCAACTCGACATTTGGTCAGTTGCATTGGCATGATTGGATCTGTGGTTGCTGAGATCATCCTTGGGAAGTGGGTTTTTTCCTACGGTCTTGAAAGAGACCTTGGTGAGACCCCTTTTGAAGAAACCCTCATTGGACCTGGAGAGTCTCACCAACTACAGACCGGTCTCAAACCTCCCATTTTTAAGGAAGGTTTTAGAAAAAGTGGTGGCTGTCCAACTCGAGACCCGTCTTGCCTCCTCTGCCACTTTTGAGTGTTTCCAGTCTGGATGTAGACCTGGGCACAGCATGGAGACTGCCCTGGTGAAGGTGCTGAAAGATCTTCTTATAATGAGAGATAAGGGAGCATACCATCCTTGTTCTCCTGGATGTCTTTGCGGCAGTTGACACCATGGACCATGAGGTGTTATTGGACCATCTGCAGAACTGATGTGGACTAACTGGCAATGTCATCAGCTGGTTTAGGTCCTACCTCATGGGAAGAGTGCCGAGGGGGACGATGGGGTTATCCTCGTCTAGCCTGATGCTCCTATGCTGAGGAGTTCCGCAAGGGTTGGTCCTGTCATCACTGTTGTTCGGTGTACATGCTGCTGTTAGAAGACGTTACCAGGCGGTATGGGCTGGGTTTTCATTGGTATGCCGATGATAGCCATTTATACTTGTGCTGTGCATCTGGAAACCAGATGTCAGCCTCCGTGTTTAACACCTTCCTGGATGACATCCAAAACAGGATGGCTCAAAACTGGCTAGGACTCAGCCTAGACAAGACAGAGGTACTGGTAGTGGATCCTGGTTCGATACTGGGAGGTGTTCCCTTGCCCCCCTCAATTCAGATTAGGGATCTGGGCATGGTCCTTAATGATGATCTGACACTTGATACTCAGGTGTCAGCTGTCACCCAAAGTGGCTTTTACCATCACAGGAACATTGCCCTGATCCGGGCCCTGATACCGGCTGATGACTTTGCCACTCTAGTGCATGCCTTTATCACATCTAGGTTAGATTACTGCAATGCTCTGTACCTTGGGCTTTCTGAAGGCAATCTCTGCCATCTGCAGCTGGTGCAGAACGTGGTGGCCAGGTTGTTGACTGGTGTTTGGAGATTTGATCATGTCACACCTGTCCACTGCGGACTACACTGACTGCCGATAAGGTGGAAGATTGCCCTCAAGGTGAGATTACCGACTTATAAATCCCTGAATGGCCAGGGACCAGACTATCTGCAAAACCTCCTGGTCCCTCACCGTCCAGCTCGCTGTTCCTCCAAGGGTTGCCTCCTGGTGGTGCCCAGGGCTAGGGTGCTGCAATCTGGAGATCGTGCTTGCTCTGTTGCAGCACCAGCCCTGTGGAATTCACTTCCAGTCCATCTGAGTGAGGCACCCTTAGTGGAAATCTTTTAAAAAGTGTTTAAAGCATTTTTATTTAATCAAGCCTATGACGTGTATAATATATACCTAATGAAAGTTTTATATTATACTGACTGTCGTGTTTTATGTGACAGACAGATTTTAATATTGTTTTATATTCTGCAATGTGTTGTAAATCCTGTTATAAATCTTTTTGATGATGTTGTTTTAAGAAATTGTGCAGCACTCCGAGCCTCCTGGAAGGGGTGTTCTATAAATAAACTATCTGAAGTGCTGCACCTAATGTGTGTGTGGCTTGTCCAAATAAATTTCTCAAAAATAAACTGCGTATCATATATTTTCAAAGTACTCCCCCCCCCAATATGGAATGATCTGCTACCCCGCTCCCCACCATAATGTAAACAATAGCAACTCATGCTGGAACTAAGACAATGGCTGGATGAGCTGTGGGAGATCCAGTTGCCTTACATGAGTCTTGGAGCTTTGCTGTGAGCTGATGTGCCAGTTTAGCAGGTCCACACTCCTCCTGAGGCTAAGTAGCACCAATCTGACCAGTACCGAGACATCTGGAACTGTGTGGCACTGACAGAGCACACTAGACACAGGTCAGGCAACTGAATCTCTAATGACTCCTCGCACTGATAAACAGTGGGTGGGGATGGCCTTGGATACCACATATATTGGGTGTGGGGCTGCATACAATATATGAGCATTCCCCTTTAAGGTTTATTGGCAAGCAAAAGTTCTTAATTCTTTGGGAACTAAACTATAGAGGCATGCTGTAGCAGCCAATTAAATGTGATACGCTACCACATTAAGAGTGATGCTGCTAAATGATAGAACCCCCAGCACAACAACAGGAATCAGCCCGAGTGACAGTCCTCATTTATTTCTCTGTGAAGTTGCATTTCCTTTTACAGCCCATCTGGGCCTCCAATGTGGCGTCAGCCTGCCACTCAGCTCCTTCACCACCATACGCTTGCCAGCCTTTTGTATTAGAGATGCAAATGTATTCCTCAAAGAGTTTAATTGTGCCGATGAGTGACAGGCTCCATGCGATTGTCTCGGGAAAGAGGAGAACATAGGATCGAGCTGTTGATGCTTACGGAATGAAAAAGAGGGAAGGTAAAGTGACAGAAAAGTAGCTGATACTTGTGCTTTCTGTGTTGTAGAGCATTTTGGAGATTTTTTGATTCAGCTTGTCTGCCTGGAGTCTAACAAGTCAACTCTGTTTTTTTCTTGACATTCTGCAACTGTTTTAAGATGGAAGTGCTCCATTTAGGCAGAAGAATTCTCCATAATTGGACACATCTTCTATCGCCCTACTTTATCTGACCTCATATTTTCTTTTTGTCCTGTCAACTTGGTGCCCTCCTTGACTCTCAAATCTCCTTCTCCAACATTTCAATGGTCTGTTAATAGAAACTTAAACACCTGCATAAAATAGTCCACGCTAGACACTTTCTTGTGCCTATCCTGAGCTGAGTACTGCTCTCATTTGTGTATTTCTCTCCTCTCCTTGGTAATTGTTGTTGTTAGTAAGCAAGGTCGGCAAGGGATGAGTGACCGCTCAGAAAGGTACAGTGTGTGGTATGTGAGGTTGTTACTTTCTTTGTTTTTCTTTTATCTAACTAGATTCCCAAGACTGAGAGAGACATTTGGCCAAATTTCAGGGTGGCAGTGAGCACGGTCAGGAGCTGGAGTGACGCCACTGTAGTTATGAGAATGCAGTTAATTTCTGGCACTAGTGTGGAAGCAGTTAGGACTGGATCTATTGACAGTGGGAATCTGTAATCAGGAATGCTGAGAAGAAAACAGTGAGGTAGCTTTTTTTTTTTCAATATATTGATAATGGCACTGATAATGACAGTAGAGTTGATGAAAGGGGGAGCGGGGGG
Organism: Neoceratodus forsteri; assembly: GCA_016271365.2. Lineage (NCBI taxonomy): Eukaryota > Metazoa > Chordata > Ceratodontiformes > Ceratodontidae > Neoceratodus > Neoceratodus forsteri. The sequence continues at coordinate 1,319,055,749 of CM057454.1, forward strand.
TGGCTTACTTGGCAACTCACTTACTAAGCAAGAAAAAAGCATGGCTGCTTGTGAGGCTTTTAAGTTTGTGTGGCATACAGTGTTTTTTATTGCAAAAAGGCAAGCTGGTACAGGGACTTCTTCTTTACTGGTTTCTGTTGCCTGATACCCACCTAGGTAGTAGGTACGCTCAAAAAATCGGAGTGCACGGTTTCTCTAATCCATTTACTAGCTAGATATACTGGAACATCACTATAAGCTACCATTGTCCAATAGGGGTGTGTGAATACCTTAGTCTGAATATTCAGCCAAATATTCTATTCGAGCCCCAAATATTCAGGTATTTGGTATTCAAATTCATTATTTGTATTTTTTTAAACAAAGATAAAGAAATAGCCCCCCACACTGCTCGCCAGCCTAGATCCTTTCACATATGCAAGCCCCCCATTCTCCACCCTAAATTTGAACCTCAACCCCACCCTCCTAGCTGGCCCAGTGGCACTGAGGGTTGAGGCGCTGGACACCACACCTCATGTCATGCTGGTGACCTGGGTTCGGGAATGAGCCTGGGTCGGTAGAAGAGGGATAGTATTGAGCATCCGATGGACTGCTCTCCTCTTCTGGGGAGGGATCTGAGGCTCACTCGGTACAGAAGGGACCTCTGGTGGAGACCAAAGGTACCACTAGCGCGGGGCCATACAAGGGGCGGAGCGGCGGCAGATGTCAGAAACCTGGATCGCGCGGACGTCATTGCACATCCGCACTCCGAGGGGGAAACCACACAAGAAAATCCCCATCCTCGGAGATAGGCAATGGCACCTCTGCCCTGCCAGGCCACACTCCTGATACCGGGCACTCTTCTCTCCATGCCACTCACCCAACCCGGCACTCTAGATTGTAGATGGAGTGCCTTGGGTGGATAGGGAGGCCCCACATCAGGGGAATTCAGAAGCGGGGGTCTGTTGGGCTGGTGCGAGGAGAAGGAGGTGTCTCAGGTGGGAGGTAGAGTCTGGAGGAGGTAGAGAATGCTGGGAGAGTTCTCTGAGGACAGTGCAGAAATAGAGTTGATAAAAATAAAAAAATCCCACCCTCTTCCCTCCAGCACCCTCAATTTGATAATTTTGAAGTAGCTGTCAAAAAAAAAAACCTCCAGTGAGGGGCAACCATCACAATCCTACTGCCTCCACTGCCAACCACCATAGAAACATAGAATGTGACAGCAGATATGGACCAATGGGCCCACCCAGTCTGCCCATTTTTTTATCTTCATTTTTTGCTGCAGACCCAACTTGATCTACTGCACTACCTCTTCCCCTCCCTTCCTTGCCCCTATGATTCCCTAGTGCCTGTCCCAAGCATTTTGGAACCCCACCACTGTTTTTTTCCCCCACAACCTGTGCTGGAAGGCTGTTCCAGGCATCCACCACCCTTTCTGAGAGGAAGTGCTTACTGATATCCCTCCTGAATTTACCCCCTCCAGCTTCATAGCATGCCCCCTAGTTCTAGAGCACCAATTGCTCTGCAAAATAACCCCCTCCTCTACCTTATTAACTCCTGTGAAGTATTTAAATGTCTCTATCATATCCCATGTTCCTCATCTCCTTCAGGGTGTACATATTTAGCTCCCCAAGCCACTCCTCATAGGGTTACAGTGCAGACTGTGCACCATTTTGGTAGCCCTCTTCTGGACTGTCGCTACTCTATGTCCTTCCTGAGATGTGGTCTCCAGAGAACTGCACACAGTACCCAAGGTTCAGTCTTACCAACAATCTATATAGAGGCAACACCACCTCCCTCTTCCTGCTGGCGATACCCTTTCCTATGCACCCCAGCATCCCACTAGCCTTTCTGACTGCCTTGTTGCATTGCCTGGCCACCTTTTAGTCATCCAATATGATTAACCCTAGGTTTCTTTCCTGCTTGGACTGTGTCAGTATCACTCCACCCATTTTGTACTCCTCTCCCAGGTTTCTGTGCCCTAAGTGCATCATTTTGCACTTCTTTGCATTAAAACCCAGCTGCCACACCCTTGACCACTCCTCCAGTCTTTTCAGATCACTACCCATCCTTTCACCCCCCCATGTCCACTCTGTTGCAGATCTTGGTGTCATCAGCAAAGATGCAGACCTTTCCTTCTTATTCCACTGCTATGTCACTTATAAAGACATTGAAGAGGATCAGTCCCAGCACTGATCCCTGAGGTACCCCACCGGTCAGCCTCCCTTCCTTGGCATGAACTCCGGTTACCACCACCATCTGATTCCTATCCTCTAACCAGTTTTTTTTTCCTGGTTACCACCCTATTACCCACCTATAAGTTCCCCAACTTGCTTACCAGCCTCCTGTGTGGAATGGTGTTGAAAGCCATGCTGAAATCCAGGTAGGCCACTTCCACCGCTTTTCCCAGATCCAATTCCTCGGTTACCCAGTCAAATAAATCTGTCAGAGTTGTTTGGCATGACCTTCCTGCTGTGAAACCATGCTGCCTCAGATCCTGTAATTCGCTGTATACAAGATGTTCCTCAATCCTTTTCTTTAGCAGTGTTTCCATTAACTTATCCACCACTGATGTCAGGCTGAGAGGTCTACAATTGTCCACCTCTTCCCTGTTGCCACTTTTATGAAGGACTACTTCTGCCTGGTTCCAGGTGTTAATATCACCCGCAATATAAAGCAGGACACAATATCACAGTCAGGACATCGTGGGTATAGACATTGTATGGCAAACATCGCGGGCAATAATACTGCGAGTCATCAGCCCGTGGTGTGCTGCCAGACCCCATGGCACCCCTGCATCCCCCTCTGCCCTGTGGGTCCCCAAACACAGCCACCGACACCAGCATAATGATGGCCTGCTTCACCTAGCCATGGACAATGCTGCCCATTGCCATGGTACCTCTGCCCCATGGAGGACACCTACCTGTGTCCAGTCTGTGTGCTTGTCACACCACCTGCAGCGCAATGCCCAACAGATGTAAGGGCAGGCCCAATTGCAGCAGCATCCCCAGAGGAAGGCAGGTGGCATAGGCATGTCACTACAGACACAGGAGCAGCATAGCGACCCACACCACCGACGACGACGTCACAGGTGGCGATGCACAGATGGCGGTGGTGGGACTGTGATGGGGAGGAGTGCAGGGGTGCCAGAGGCACTTCCAGACACAGGTAGCAGGCACCGGGAGCTGTGCTGCTGCTGTCCCTTGTGTGTTCCTGCGGTGCCCTCCCCATGCTGTGCCTCTAAATGTCCACATCTCTCCTCTTATGTCTGTGGGGGCACCATGGGTTCAGACAGCACACCGCAGGCTGCCGACTCGCATTATTCATGCCTGCAATGTATTCACCATGCAGTGTCTATGCCCGCGATGTCCGGACCGCGATATCATGTCCCGCTTTATATTGTGGGCCATATTAATACCCAGAACCCCTCTGCCCACCTCCAGTTCCCCGGGACCACACCGGTCTCCAGTGATCTATTAACTAGGTCTGTCAGAGGTACAGCCAGTACCTCGTCAAGCTCCCTCAGTGCCGGTAACTGCCGTTTCAACCCTCACCACCACAGCCACTTCAATACACATGCGTGACAACATTCTATCTTGTGCTGCACTAGTGACGTACTCAGTGCATCACAACAAGATCATGACTAGTCAGTGCAGCACAACAACGCTGTTTCAGGCATGGATTTCCATGCGGAACAGCGTTCTACCATACACTCTAATGTAGTTCGAGGTAAGGATTTCTACCTAGAACAACATTCTACCATACATGGATAGACAGACAGACAGACAGACAGAGAGGTAGATATATAGATAGATAGATAGATAGATAGATAGATAGATAGACAGACAGACAGACAGACAGACAGACAGACAGACAGACAGACAGATAGATAGATAGATAGATAGATAGATAGATAGATATAGACAGACAGACAGGATAATACATGGTTTGCTATCCACAACAAGCATGTGTAGCCATCAAGAGCCTGCCATGGCAACTGTTTAAACCTCTAGAGCAAATGCTGAGAAGTTTTGGTCCCATGGCAACCTTGAGGTGGCTATTCATGTTTGTTGTGGATAGTGGACCATACATTGTCTTTTATAGTGTATGGTCCACTATTTACAAGAGAAATGAGCATGTGATTTAAAAGCCCACTCACTTTTTTACTGCCACATTCTTCTGAGGTCAGCCTTTACCGCTATGGCCATTTCAGGAAGAGCAGAAGTTCCCGTAATGTACATGCTCAAAGATGTTCCAGGTTGTTGTGCTGCAGTAGCTATAGAAACATAGAAACATAGAATTTGACGGCAGATAAGGACCACTTGGCCCACCTAGTCTGCCCATTTTCCTACCTAACAGATAAGCTGCAGATCTTAGTTAACCAACAGCTTACTTCCTCCTACCCCCCACTAGGACTGCCTTATGTCTGTCCCAAGCATTCTTGAATTCCCCACTGTTCTTGACTCCACAACCTCCTCTGGGAGGCTGTTCCACGATCCACAACCCTCTCTGTGAAAAATACTCCTCACATTACCTCTGAGCCATCCCCGCTCTATCTTCAAATTGTGCCCCTTGTTCTTGCACATCTCTTTTTCTGAAAGATGCTACCCTCTTGGACTTTGTTGATTCCCTTGAGGCACTTGAAAGTTTCTATCATGTCCCCTCTCTCCCTTCTTTCCTCAAGGGTATACATATTAAGCTCCTTTAGTCTTTCTTCAGATGTCTTCTGGTGCAGACCCTGCACCATTTTGTTGCCCTCCTCTGACAGCCTCCACTCTGTCTATGTCTTTGGGAGATGGGGTCTCCAGAACTGCACACAGTACTCAGATGGGGTCTCACCAACTGTCTGTACAGAGGATAACAACTTCCTGTTTTCTACTATTGATGTCTCTTCCTATGTATCCCAGTATCCCTCCAGCCTTCCTTACTGCCTTCTCACATTGCTTGCCCACCTTTAGGTCATCTGATATAATTACCCCAGGTCCTTTCTATTTTTACTGTTGTCAGTATCTCACCCCCATTGTGTATGCTTCCCCTGGGTTTTTGTTTCCCATGTGCATTACCTTGCACTTCTTTGCATTGAATCTGAGCTGCCATACATTTGACCATTCCTCCAACCTTGCCAAGTCCCTTCTCATCCTTTCCACTCCATCTTGTGTATCAACCCTGTTGCAGATCTTTGTGTCATCTGCAAAGAGACATACTTTTCCTTCCAGTTCCTCTGCTATGTCACTTATAAAGACATTAAAAGGACCAGTCCAGTACTGAACCCTCATGCACCCCGCTAGTAACCTCCTTTCTTCACTATGTACTCCATTTACTACTACCCTTTGCATCCTGTTGTCTAGACAATTTTTATCCAGGCTACCACCTTGGGGCCCACCCAAGGCTGGCTATCTTGTGTATTAATCTTTGTGTGGGACTGTATCAAATGCCTTGTTAAAATCTAGGTAGGCCGTGTCCACAGCCCCTCCCTGGTCTACTACTTTGGTCACCCAGTCAAAGAAATCTATTAGATTGTCTGACACGACCTTCCCATCATGAATCCATGCTGCCTTGGGTCCTGTGCCCCACTGGCCTCTAGGTACTCAACAATTCTTTCCTTCAGAAGTGATTCCATCATTTTCCCTACTACTGAGGTCAAACTAACTGGTCTGTAGTTTCCTGCCTCTGTCCTACTCCCACTTTTGTGAAGAGGAATCACATCTGCCCTCCTCCAGTCCTCAGGTACCACTCCATCCTCCGATGATTTGTTAAAGAGAGTAGTCAGCGGTGTCACTAGTTCTATCCTTAGTTCTTTTAGAATTCTTGGGTGAATCCCATCAGGCCCTATTGCTTTGTCCACCTTCAATTTTATTAGTTCTTTCAGAACCCTTTCTTCTGTAAATGGACTGGTATCGACCCCCGTCTTCAGAGTGTTTCTCTTGTTTGGTTTAGGTAACTCCCCCTCCTCTTCCTTTGTGAATACTGAGCAGAAATATTCGTTCAGTATCCCTGCTTTTTCACTGTCACCCCCTACCCACATTCCCTCCCCTTTAAGCTTCAGTATCCCTCCTTTGGTCTTTCTTCGCTCCCTAATGTACCTATAAAAGGTCTTATCCCCCTTCTTAACAGAATTGGCTATCCTTTCCTCGGTTTGGGCCTTTGCTATTCTGATTGCCTTCCTAGCCTCTTTCTGCTTTAACTGATAAAGTTCTCTGTCCTGCTCCTTCTGTGTTTTCTTATATTTCCTGAATGCTGTCCATTTCTCCTTAACCTTCCCTGCCACCTCTTTTGAGAACCATAGTGGTTTTTTCCTTCGTTGTGTTTTATTTTGATTTGCTTTACACAAAGGCTTGTTGCCTCTGTAATGGCTGTTTTGATCACTCCCCATTGTTCCTCCACCCCTCCTTCTTGCCTGTTTGCTAGTGCTTTTCTGAGGCACTCTCTCATTTTCCCAAAGTCAGCCCTCCTAAAGTCCAGTACTCTTGCTTTTGTATGGCTTGATTGTATGGCTGTGTTTATCGTGAACCACACTGTTTGGTGGTCGCTTGTTCCCAGAAGGCTACCCACTTCTAAATCTGAGATTCTTTCTCCGTCCCCATTTGAGAGTACCAGGTCTAAGATTGCTCCTCCTGAGTGGGTTCCAATACTAGCTGTCTGAGGCATGCCCCCTGTAGGGCATCAAGAATGACCCTGTCTTGGATGTGCCTGCAGCAAAGGTGCTCCAGTTAACATCTGGCATATTCAGGTCCCCATCAACAATATCTCCCATTTTTCTGCCATTCTAAGAAAACCTTCTATCATTTCCTTGTCCATTCCTCCCCTGAGATGGGGGTCTGTATACAACCTCATGGATTGTGGCCATTATTTGTCTCCAGGGTGACCCAAAGTACCTAATCTGCTCCCTGTTTACTCTTTAGTTCTGTTGCTTGATCCCTTCCTTACATAGAGCTACCTCCTCCTCTTTACCCTCCCTGTCCCTCCTGTAGATTGTGTATCCTGGTATGTTGACATCCCAGTCATGGTTCTCTGTGTACCATGTTTCTGTAACTGCCACAATATCCAGGCAACCTTCTTCCATCAAGGCCACTAGTTCAGAGAGCTTGTTACACAGACTACGGGCATTGGTACTCATCACCCTCCACTTTTTGATAGCCTTACCCCTTTTAGCCCCATTTCCGTCCTTACTGCCTTTGCCTTTTTTTACATTTAAATCTGTTCTGCTCCCTAATAACTTCCGTACCTTGGTGTTTACCTCACTAATCACCATGTTTTGTGGGGGGATGCTGGGATTTCCCTGCTCCTTTCAGTGCCTCCCCCCTTGGCTAGTTTAAATGCTTGCCAATGAAGCATTTAAACCTCTCACCTAGGATCCTGGTTCCCCTGGACAGATGCAGACCATCGCACCAGTATAGGTCTGCATCCCTCCAGGTGGCTCCCCAGTCCCCAATGAAGCCAAAACCCTGAGCTCCACACCAGTTTTTCAACCACTCATTGAATTCCCTGGTGAGGAGTGCCCTAGCATCTCCCTTGCCATAGACAGGCAGCACCTCCGAGAAGGTTACCGATATGCGCCTACTTGTTCAAGGCCCTTCCCAACTCCACAAACTCCTCTTGCACTACTCTGATCCCATTCCTCAGCCAGGTAATTTGTCCCTAGGTGGACAATGACATCCAGCTCCCTCCTTGTGCAGCTCCTCCCACGATTCTGAGGATTCGCTTCCTGTCCCTCCAAGCCATGGCGCCAGGAAGGCACCTCACCTCCCTCTCCCCTTTCTCCCCCATTTCTACCCCCCTAATGATTGAGTCCCCCACCAGGAGTTGTTTCCTTCCCCCGTGGGGTCCCATGCCACCCTCCTGTGGGTCTCCTTTGTGAAGGTTCCCAGCATCCTCCTTGGTCTCCACTGCAGGTGCCTCCATAGAGGAACCACTATCCACCAGAAGAGCGAATAAATTGTGGAAAGGTACAGCTGGAGGGATGCAACTCTGTTCCACCACCCTCTCCCTCCCTGAGCTCACCCTGGTCCAGCCTCTCCTCTTTCTTGGCAACCTCTGAGGTAGTGGCATTGGCCCTGGTGGTCCCTGGGTGGGGGAGGAGGTTTCACGAATCCTAGCCAGGTCAGCCTGGAGACGGGCAACCTCCTCTCTCAGACCAAAGAGATGCCTGCAAATAGGGCAGCATCGCAGCCTCCAAAATGTCTCCCGGAACACTGCCGCCCCACAGCCATTGCACTGCACCACTCCTATCATGTCTTATTTTGTGTCCCCTCTACTGTTTCTCTGTATGATTACTCTCTCCTCTCCTTACAACTCTCACCCTTCCTGCTCTGGGACAGCAACTTCCTATCTTCTTCAGTAGCCTCCTTCTTCCTTGCTCAATATCAGACCACCAGCAGCTGGGGGGGAGAGTGAGCTACTTTTTTCCTTTAGGGTTGACAAAACCAATGTTTCTCTATGATCCTTCCCTTCCTACTGCCAAACAGGAAGTTCCTGTTGACAGTCAAATCCAGTGGCTATAAAAGTAGAACTGGCTTTGGGTGGGATTGAGGGCAATTAGTAAGAAAAAAGGCTAGCAACAGGAAGTTGTAATTTGACTCACCTGCTTTTATAGTGTCTAAACCACACCCCCAATTAAGCTCTTTTTCCTCCTACTGGTTTAGCAAAGTCAGCTGATACAGTACCCTTCCCAGCACAGAACTGTGGAAGGGTTGGGATAGAAGGCAAAACTTAACTCCAAAGATGTTGGACTGGAACTCAGATGTCCAGGTATTTATTTGAAGTCATCCAATGCAAGCTCAAATTACAGCGAACTTCAGCCGAATAAAATAAAAACAAACATGCAGCAGTCCTCACATAAAGCTCTAGAAGGCAGCTAGAGCGATGTTACTGTCTAGAAGACCATCACAAGACTGACTATCAATAACATTTGAGCCCTTTTTATAAGGAGAAATAGTCATGTGACCTGAAACTCCTCCTACCTTTAAATAAAATATATACTTTTTAACTTAATCTGCTTTATATTTATTTTAAGATACAACAAATCTATTAGGAGGTTGTATATATTCATTTCCAATACTATAAACATAAATTCCTAAAACAAAAAGAAATTACTTTCACAGAAGGCACTCCTCTCACCTTTAAACATTATAAATATTAACAAGAAAGGGCCGGCCGGCTCTTAGACACAAGGAAGCAGAATGAGGAAGAAGCAGGAAGGAGGGTTTTGTAGAAATGAAAACAGCTCAAGTAAGGAGAACAGAAAATAATAATACTTTAATATAACCTAGCTAGAAATAGCAATTTAAATCCCTCTGTCTGCAGTCTTAGAACTCAGTATCACTTCTCCTTAATAATATTAGTTTGGCTCTGGTTTGGTTATCTTAAATGAAAATATGTTTTGTTTTTCAAATGTTCCTATTTCCACCAGGAACTGAGTTTTATTTTATTTAAGGGGTTTATTTAAAGAACAGAGGCAACAAACGAGGTTACTCCCAGCTCAAAAACGCCATACTGACTACAGCAGTGGCGAGCAAGCAGGGTTTTCCCACAGTAAAATTCACCTCCAGCATTGCGGAATAGCAAGCGCAGTTTTCCCCAGTAAAATTAATCTCCAGCACTGCGGACTAGCAAGCGCGGTTTGTCTAAAGGAAAAAAAAAAGTTCACCCACGGTATCACAGAATCACCAGCGCGGTCTGTCCCATTGCAAAATTCGCCTTCAACATCACAGACTGCCAAGCGACTCACCTGCTTTTATAGTGTCTAAACCACACCCCCAATTAAGCTCTTTTTCCTCCTACTGGTTTAGCAAAGTCAGCTGATACAGTACCCTTCCCAGCACAGAACACACACCGACTTTCTTTTTCTTTCTTTTTTTTAACCCTAAATAAGACCCCCTCTACTTCTAATAAAGTTATCTGTCTACTTAATCTTAACAGACACTGACTCCTGCTGAGATATAAGTTTTAAATTAACAAGAAAATGTAGCTTCTTTTAGTTAGCTGCTTTCTGCTCTACAAACAAGGCTAGCAACAGGCTATGCACTGAATCTACTGCAGGAAAACATTATTCTAGGTACAGCATGGATTTTCTACCTAGAACAACGTTCTACCATACAGTATAGAGATTTTATAACATGAAAAGCATAGAGGGTACACCTACAGTATGTGGAATCTGGAATTCCGCCAGAAGAATCTGTGTGGAATGGCAGGTAAAGTTTGTCTATGAAATACTTTTTGGAATTTCTTTCTAAATGCCACAGTATTCTAAAAGCATTTCCATGCGAACTGCAATAACTTTACTCAGATTATATCTTGGGCATTTGGGAATGATTTGCTGTGGATTTAGGGAAAGGAATTCATAGTTCATTTAAACCACAGATTACTAAACTGTGAAAAACATTTTTTTTTTCAAATTTTGGAATTATGCTGCTGACAGAATACTGTTGAATTTTCTGAAAGTCAGTGGAATTCTGTTCTGTTGGATTTTGGAAATTCTGCACACCACTACCAGAGTCGACATCATGTGGTTCTGAAGGCAGTGGCTGACCAGCATTTTGAAGTGGGCAGAAGAGGTAGTTTCTCATACATGATCTTTCTACAAAGGGGGAAAAGTTAATTGCCCCTCATAATGCACACAAACCTGCCCAGATCTTTTTTTACACATTGCCGGAATCTGCAGAAGTATTTGTCATGAAATCCCTGCAGTCCTGTTAACCCCCACATACTGGACCATGAAAATATTTGATGACGTAGCAGCTCTGTCTGCCACTGTTAAGCATATAGGGTATACCTGTCCATCACTCCTGAATCCCTGGTGAAACACTGAGTGTACAGCATCAACTTGCACAGCTGCATGAGGGGGTCAACCATCTCCTTCTGGTTCAGCATCACGACGGTTGGTTCCATGCTATATGTCTCGCGAGGGTACAGAACAAATCTGTCACATGTGCAGCACCTCTGCCAACAGCCCCATGGAACAACAGGGGCCTCTAGCTGGACCACAGATGGAGCATGAAATTTGACTGTGGACTCACTGGTAATCTTCTTGGGCCACTGATCAAGAAGCATGCTGGTGAATGGAATGCTGACTGAGTTTTAATCTGCATTGTTTGGTTTTCATGCATATCTCCAACCCATACACATACTCTCAAGCCTCAGTCCCAGGGCAAGGCATCATGGGTAGGCAAATCATTTTGAAACTTGGGCTGGCAAGTCTTCACCAGAATAGATACTATCACTGAAACAGGTTTGTACAGCTGATCCAGCTTTGGCCAAGAACGACAAAGGAGATGCCTGTTCTGGTGAAGCCTTGTCAACCTGACTTACCACGCAAGGATTAGCATAGCCATGATGCCTTGTTCTAGTAATAAGGCCCTGCAGTCCAGTGGCTGAGGTCTGGTGCAAGGAGTAGGATTTTGCTTGTGTGGGGGACTGGGGAAGAGCCTGGGATGAAAAATTCCTGTACCCCCCAGTAGAGATGCAACAAAGTTCTACTTTGCTGGAAAAGTTGCTACGAAGTGGCTGAAATTTTCATTCAAAGAGTTTCACTAAGTCTCCATCACCTTCAGCAACTTTGACTATGATGAAAATTACTAAGTTTTCACTGTGAAGGGCAAAATTTGCCTGCAAATTCTGCCATTCACAGGTGAATTTCACCATACACTTCGCATATTACACTAACTTCTTGGATTAATTTGTGGTGCAAATTCCATCAACTTTGCACATCTCTACTTTGCAGATAGGTTATACCTCAGCAGACGGGGAACCAGGGTGCTGTGTGGCAGGAGAGGGAATAGATCAGGGACAGCCTAAATTTAAGCGGATCGGGGGTCTACCTGGGGCACAGAACCCAGGGTTCACTACAAGAGCAGGTGGGATGTACTCCCTCAAGCAGTGGCTGCAGTAAGCAAAAGAGGGATGGGGCAAGAGATGGAGAACAAAGTGGGGGAGTGGTAGAAGGGAATGAGGAGAAAACAAACAGGAAGGGGGAAGCCAATGGGGCAGTCAGAGGAAGGAGGGGAAACTAGGAAGAGAGTGGTGTTAGGAAAACATGGGATGTGCAGAGATATCCATGAACACCAGGAGTCTGAGGAACAAAATGCACAACCCCCAGGCCATGATAACAGAGGGCCGAGCAGATCTGGTGGTGGACACAGAGACCTGGGCAACCCGTATCCATAAAGGGTATCTGTCTGTTCCTAGATACACGCTCTACAGGAAGAGCAGAAGAAAGAAAAAGGGGTGGCAGTCTATATTAGACAAGGGTTTAAGATCACAAGGGAAGACATGGGGGTGTGAATACAGAGACATTATGGGTACAGTTACTGTCAGGGGTGGGGAGGAAAATTATGATGGGAGTAGTGTACCAATCACCAAATCAGATGAAACCACATATGGACAAGGAGCTGGGGGATGAGATAAGGAAGGCTGTAGTGGTGTGGGAAGTGGCACTAGTAGAAGACTTTAACATGCCCAGTGTGGATTGAAGCATCCCACAGGCCTGCAGCAGCAGGAGGCTAGTGATCATAGATGCACTCCAGGATGGATGTTTGACATGAGGGTGAGGAAATCTACAAGGAGCTGGTCCATCCTAGACTTAGTACTGATGAACAGTGATTACATCAAAAGCATCAGGTTCATTGTGCTTCTGGGAGGCACCAGTCTATGTTGCAATGATACTCAGGACATGGTAAGTGGATTTACTATGCTCTTTACTTGTGAGTTGTACCAATGTGTGGGCAACTACCCTCTTAAACACACACATATATAGGATCTGGCACACATGCACACAGAGCCGAACATATGTTATGTCATACATTCAAATCGGTTAGAGTAACGAGCTGTGAATAAGCTTGGTTCATCCAGCACACTAGACCCTGGGTTTGATTCTCACAGCCTCCACTTGCATACTGTGTGACTCTGAGCAAATCACTTAACTGCCCAGTGCTCCCATGTTGCCCCTGAAAACAAGCACTGTGCCTAGTGGGCCTTACCTGGTTACCAAAAGATTAAAATAAATAAAAATTAAAAATCTCCCCCTGTTAGCTTGAGACGCAACCCAATATATAAACAAGCATTTGTCAATGCTGAATGTTGGCTTGCTGGCACTGGCACTGGTAGTGCAGGAGTGAGAGAGATGCACACTGGGATTGGCAGTGACATAATGAACTGACGCCGACCCCAGCCCCACCATGCAGAGAGTGACAGGCACTGGGGTGTGCCTTTGGGTTGCTGACCATGACGCTCATGCCATTTCACTTCACCTCACCCTACCCCGCAGAGACTGACAAGTGCCGCGATGTGCCTTGGGGTCTTCGGACCTTACACTCATCCCAGTCCATAAGTGAATATACTGACATGGGCGCAGTGTAGGAGAATGGGGTGAAAGTTGGGGCTGAAGAGTCTAAGGCACATCTCGACACCTGTCAGTGGCTGCAGGGTGGGGGGGGGGTTGTGGAATGGCATGAGTATTTCAGCCGGCAATGCTAACTCACACCCCTGACGCCTGTCAGTCTGTACAGGGTGGGACATTGCAGTTGGAAACCCTAATGCCGAGGGCATTTGTTGGTATTTTCACTCCAGATTTTCAACATGGGCCATTTGTGACCCCACCTCATGAACAGTGGCACTGAGTTTGTTTGCTGAAAGGTGATTTTGTACAGTGACTGTGCATTTTGGTGACACAGGTTTGGAAACACAGTTTGGGCAGGATGAGAAAAATGACAGCTGCACTGTTCATGAGGAGGTGTAAAAAAATAGCATTGTTGAAAATCTGGAGTGCAAATATGGAAAATTGGTGACATCAGGAGCGTGCATCGAAACTGCGCAATGCATGGCCATAAAGCAATTATTTGGGGGATTTGTTTAACCAAATGTTCAACATAGGCATTTTTGGAACTCCAATCATGAACAGTGCCACTGTGATTTTGTTAATCTGGCCCGAACATTGATTTTCCACAGCAACCGCGCCATTATGTGACACGTGCGAAAACACATTTCAGGCAGGATGCGTAAAATGACAGCTGTACTGTTCATAAGGAGGTGTATAAAAATGGCAGTGGTGAAAATCTGGAGTAAAAATATGAAAAATTGGTGATGTCGCAAGCGTGCATAGAAACTGCGTAATGCACACCTGTAATGCAATTATTTGGGGTATTTGTTTTACCAAATTTTCAACATAGGCATTTTAGGACCTCCAGTCATGAACAGTCTCACTGTGATTTTGTTAATGTGTTCAGAACACTGATTTCGCACAGCGACCGCGGCATTGTGCGCCACATGCGGAAACACATTTTGGCCAGGATGTGTAAAATGACAGCTGTACTGTTCATAAGGAGGTATGGGAAAATGCCAATGTTGAAAATCTGGAGTGAAAATATTACAAATTCGCAAAGTTACAAGCATGCGTGAAAACCGCGCAAGGCACCGTAAAACAGTCATTTTTTATTTCATCAAATTTGCAACATAGGCTTTTTGAGGAGCCCACCTCATGAACAGTGGCACTGTCATTTTGTTAATTGGTCCTGAAAGTGATTCCACGCAGTGGCCGCAAAATCACCTTTCTGGACTGAATAACGCCATGACAGTGACTGAATTCATGAGGGGGGTCCCAATAACCCCATGTTGAAAATTTGATGCCAAAATTCCCCAAAATGCCCGAGATATGCTCTAAAGTTGAAAAAAAACCTTTTATGCCATTATACAGCTTACCGGCATTACTTCAGTTTGCAGTCGGCTTTGAAGAGTGCAGACGTGTTCCCGGTCCACCGAAGATCATCACGCCGAGCTCCGGAGGTAAGTATGGGGGGGGGATGTGGGGAGGTAGAGTACACAGAAGGTGGGCGCGGGTTGGGCGAGGGGCACCGGAAGACTTCGAGGGACTGTTTTCTCGTTTTACAGGGGAAAGAAAATGGACAAAACAGGTCGGTTTTCTTTTTTTGCAGTTGTTCTTGGTACACTGAGGTGGGCTCCCAGTGTACCACCTGCATTTGTGGGGAGGGGGACCAAAGCCAATGGGGATTGGGCCCCCCATTAGCACAGAAATGTGGGGAGGTGCATGATGCCAAGGGGGATTGGGCACCCCCTAGGCACACAATTGAAATGAAAGAGGGGGGCATTACGCCGATGGGGAGTGTTCTCCCCCATTGGCACATGAACTGGGTCAGGGCATACCGACAGGGGGATTGGGCACCCCTGAAGTCAGCACTGTGCAGCAGGTGGAGGCAGTCACTGCCGCCATGTTTATTGAAATACTTCACCAGGAAGGGCACGTCGGAAGGCGGTATATTGTGCCACTGTATGACAAGCGTGTTTCCCATTGCAGTGGCACTTTTCTTAGATGTGGTGACCACTTTACATATTGTTGGTGTCAGCGCCTGCATGCTGGCTTATTGGGAATGAGGGACACACCTACTGATGCATGCCCTGCATTCGCCCAGTGATCAAGAGTAGACCAAATCTACATTACCAAGAAATGTTAGCTGGCCAAGAAGCACGAGCCAACATAAAAAATTAAACAAGTTACTTCTTAGCAAAATGCCCTTAGACATAATTTCAGTTTATAAATTCTTGATATTTAGCAGGCCTTCTTATTTCACACCCACTGACCTGGCTCACTCTCAGGGACTGTTCCGCAGGGGTCCACAGATTTCCCGGGGTTCTTAGATATACAGGCTGTCCTGGTTGTAAAGCATGGAGAGGTCTGGCATGCTTAGTATAATAAAAGTGTTATTTCTTCTGGTTTTCTTGCAGTGTTGCCTGCACATTAGCCTCCACTAGTTTTGGCTTTAGCAGATCAGGTGTGGTTGGTATCACAGTTCTTGTTCTATGGCCCATAAGTAGTTGAGCTGGAGATCCTAGTCCTTCCAGTTGCGTATTTCTCAACTCAAGCAGTGCCAAATAGGAATCTTTATGATCTCTCTGTGCCTTTTTTAGAAGTCTTTTAACAGTTTGAATAGCTCTGTCTATCACACCATTGCTTTGGAGTTATTTTGGTGATGATGTGATATGTGTGAAGTCATAGCTTTTTGCAAACCATTTAACCTCAATATAGACAAATCGGGGCTCATTGTTGGTCACAAGCACCTCGGTGATGCCATGCCTTGCACATTGTAACTTCATGTGGTTAATGACCGCCTCACTGGTTGTGATTTGCAATCTTGATATTTCAATAAACTTAGAATAGTAATCGATCATTGCTAGATAATCTTCTCTCTCAAATTCAAACAAATCTGCTCCCACTTTCTGTCATGGGCGACCTGGTATTTCACGGGGCTGTAATGGCTCCTTCAGTTGGGCCTTCCTATATTGATTACAAATGTCACATTTGGCTATCATGTCACTTATTTGGCTACTCATGCCTGGCCAGAACAAAATGTCCCTTGCCCTTAGCTAATATTTCTCTATTCCTAGGTAGCTGCTATGCAGTTTTGCTAGCATTTCTTTTCTTAATGATGTGGGTATAATCAGTCTTTCTTCCTTTAATAACCATACATTTTCTACAGAAACTTCCTC
Source organism: Neoceratodus forsteri (assembly GCA_016271365.2). Lineage (NCBI taxonomy): Eukaryota > Metazoa > Chordata > Ceratodontiformes > Ceratodontidae > Neoceratodus > Neoceratodus forsteri. The sequence continues at coordinate 1,319,072,219 of CM057454.1, forward strand.
TCGAAACAGCTAGTATTGTCTAATTTTATCTTATTTCTTTATTCATTTGTTAACCGGGTAGGTGCACTGATCCCAGGGACTGTTTTCAAGCATGACCCGGGCCATAAAGATGGCATGGTACAATTAAACAGAAAAATACAAGGTAATGGGTATTTAGAGTGAACAGTACAAGTGAGCAGTACAACAAAGTAAAAAAAAAACTTAAGTGGGGTACACATACAAGGGTCCAGTAATACATACAGTGTGTCAAAAGTGCTGTTTCAATTGGATGTAGTACAATAGTCTAGAAAGCAATACAGAGCAAAGGGCCTACCTGTGCTTTCTCAAGGGGCCATCCTTTCAGAACAACATCTCTCAGCTTCACAAGGACAGTGTCCTTATTTGTTTCATGCTGAAATTCTTGCAATTTCTCATCACTAACAGTCAATGGCATGAACCTCATATTCATCTGTAGTACTTTCTGGAGTGGATAAGCCACTAACAGCATGGCTCAGTATATCCGTATGTGAAGCTCCTTTCCTGCTTTGTACTGTACGTTCAGGTCATATATTGCAATTTTAGCGTCACACATTGAATTCTTGGTGGTGCAGTAGCTAATGTCTTTCTGAATAGGCTTTCTAGTGGTTTATGCTCTGATTCTACACATACTTTAGGCCTGCCATAAATATAATGTACTGATGGAATTTTGAGCACCCAAAGACAGTAGCCAGCATCTCTTTCTCTATTTGAGCATAATTCCCTTCTGGTTTAAGTGACCTCAAAGCAAATGCAACAGGCTTCCCCTCTTGAATTAGGCATATACCTAGCCCTTCTGCTGATGCATCCACTGAAAGCTCCACTGGTTTGTTTAAATCATAATATGCTAAGACTGGTGGGTTGGTGATAACAGTTTTTAATTCTTATAGCACTCTTTGGTGGCGGCCTTCCCAGTGCCAGGCTATATCTTCCCTACAAGTTCTCTCAGTGGTTTGTTTACTTATTTATTTTATTTATTTGTGAAATCAGTTTACAACCTTTGAGCCAGAGGCTCGTTTCCAAAGGTACCTCGTCACACAGTTTATGGTATGTAGCCCTGGCACCATCCTCCAAGAGGGCTACTACCCCTGCCTTGTAGGCCTGAACAAGGTTAAGGGGCCTAGGTTCCCATTTTGCTGTTACAGGGGGTTCTTTCCCCGAATGAAAATAAAATGTGCGGTGCCTCCACCCAGAATACATATTAAGTGGGTCAGATTTTTACCAGTACAACCCCCTGGGATGCTGTACCAACCCACCTCCCCATATAGTAACCCCTCACATGGGCACAGAATTAACCCAAACCCCCAAATTCAACACTTGTCATTTTTTAACTTCCGCTAATAATATGTTCACCAAATATAATATGCTCTTGAGTTAGACTTTTCCAAAACAGTCAACACCATTTATTTACAAGGGGAAGGTTAGGAGAGGGTAGGTGGAGTAGAGATTAAACATCAATCACAGTTCTCAATTAGCATTTAGTAATTGGCATTTTTGTATTAGCATTTTAGAACAACCATTTCCCCCTTTAAATCCCAAACCACATTTTAATATTTGTAGCCACCAACCCTTCTAACTAGCTAACTGCTGCAGGTTTCTTCCCACTAACAAGCCCCAACTGGTACCAGTTCACCCCCTTTATCCTCTGACTGGGTACCCAAGTATTTGCTGCAGACCTGAGGTGCAGCTGTTGGCCAGTGTTGGCGTGCTTACTTGAACTGGATTTACTTTTACCCTTTCCTTGATTACTTTATAACTTTACTGCAACACTGAGCATAACCTTGAGCACGACTAGTTACATCCCCCAGATGCAGGGTAATTCCTGCTGTCACTCATGGTTCTGCAGACAGTCTCTCATGGCATGGTGACTGCGCCTCTGGGGAAGATAGAGCAGCAGAACTCGGAGAACTTGGAGTTGAAGAGACTGGAGACGCGGAGCAGGCACTCTACAGTTTGGGTCTCCAACTTGACCAAAGGTCTTGCAGCTTGTCCCCTTCAGCCTGTTTCCAGGCCAGATGCAGAGTGTGAATGCAAGGCTCTCCAGGCAACAAAGGAACCCAGACCCAGGAGTGACACCACGGTCTCGCTCCCCAGTGGATCAGAGTACCCTAGCAGTCGGGCACATGCCCATGGCTCCGTGTGGCCCAGTTGGCCCCACTTGGTAGGGGTCTGCTGGTTTCTTACCTGGCTCCAGGTTGAAAATGGGCAATTTCTCAGTCTCTTTTAGCTCAGATCAGTTTGGCAATCTTTTGTTAGAAGTAAGGAAAACATCCTTCAGCCACACTACCGACATGGCAGCCATGGCCTGTTTTCTCACAGGTCACAGTCTCTGGGTTCCCACCAAGCACATGGTCTCAGTGGGACTTGAGCAATCACCTTGGGTTCCTCTGAGGACCCTGAACCCACCCTTGACTGAAACCATTCACTTCCCTTGATGCAGGCAAATTCTTTTTTCTCACCATGCAGGTGCTAATAGATGCCGAAGAGGCTCTCTCTTCAACCTTTTTGGGCTACCTGGTTTTACTGACCAAGCCTCCATGTGTCTGGGAGACTTCCATACCAAGTGTCCATACCAAAACCAGACCGTTTTCCATAATCCGTTTTCCAAACCAGAACCATTCCTTGAACCTTTTGTCCTTCCCTTTTCCTTAACATGCTTTGTCATACCAGGGTCAGACAGAGACCTTTTTCTTTTCTTGAACCTTTCCTCCTTGTCTTTCATCATTCAGGTGCAGAATTAGACAGCCGTTTCTCTCCAAAACCATTACTCAAAACCTTCACCGCTGTGGTGTAGCTCCTTCCCAAAGCAGCCTTTTGCAGACCCTTGCAGCTCTCTCTGCTGAACTGCACACCCCAACTCATTGTTCCAAACTTTTTCCAAACATAGGGAAAGACAGACCCACAGGTCCTGGGGGACAGGCAGCTGGCAATCCCCAGGCAGGCCTTTCCTAAACCTTGCAGCCCCATGTTCCATCCAAGGGGCTGGAGCACTCCCTCCCTCTGGAGGGGCTCCCCCTGAACTGACTCCAGAGCCAACAGATCTTACTTTGAGAGAGCTCTTGCAGTAGGTACTCACATATAGGACTAAGCCGCCAGGTGCTAGGACCACAAGGAAAACTTTTAGCTAGCGGGGGACAGCCCCAATGTCATTTGACCGACATCAGTGTGGCGGTATGTAGGGAGCGGTCCCCACGCCCACCCTCCAGTTCTGTCCCGCCGTCGACCTGCGCACGTTGGACCTCGTGGAAAATCGTTGCTACTGTCGACGCCATCTTTGGATGAGTATCGCTTAAACTTGATGTTCAAATTACTGTTTATCATCATTTTTCTTGTTAAAAAAGTATATCTATATCGATCGTGCATATCGTCTCCAATACCTTCAGAATCGCATAAGAATAAGTGCAACTCCTGTGGAACTCAGCTCCTTCACAAGGATGGCCATTCCCTCTGTCTCCTTTGCCTGGGACCAGGCCATAAGATCAAGGGGTGTGAGCACTGCCAGAAATTCAATCTGGCCACACGTAAACACCGTCAGAAGTCCCTGGAAGCTCATCTTTTGAAACAAAAGATGGCCTATACGGAAAAGGAGCTGAAGAAACTTGGGCACTATTCTTCTCCTCCAGAGAGCCATCATAAGAAAGAAAAGGACAAGGAGAGACATAGGGATCGGGAAGGGTCCCCATCACACCTGCTGTCTCCAGCCAGAGTCGCGGCCCTGAAGGTAATGCCCCCTCTGGAGGATCCATCTTCTATGACTGTGTTGGTGGCTACCAAACTGCCGTCAGCCCCCCCACCCAGTCTGGCCCAGGCTCGGGCCCAACAGGATCCTCCCGGGATCAGGAGGCACCCACCTCCTCTAAGGCCTCAAAGATTCAGAGGCCTAGCAGTACGAGTGGGACCAGTAAGTCGAGTTCTGGCTCCTCCAGGTCTTGCATGGCTATGGCTGCCAAGTCATCTGTCAGCTCTTCCTACAGCCACATAGCCCCGGATCCTCTGCCAGGCCCCGATAACAAGCCTGATGATGGGGTGACAGACCAGCTGACAATAGATACACAGCTGATTACGGAGATTACTCTGACCTTTACTACTGATGGAGACGGTACCTCCAGCTCCCCCCACAGGGGAAATGGAGGGTGGAGATCGCCCACCGACGGGGGCCTTGCCACCCCCTACTCTGGGCTTCAAATGCCTGAGCTACTGTTGGACTAGACGAAGGTCCCTTTGACTCTCTCAAGCCTGTTGGTTCCTCAAGGACTGCCATCAGGCAAGATGCCTGAACCGTCAGGACCCTTGGGGTTTCCTACCCCACTTCCAGATCCCCCATCGGGGCCCTCTGCACCCCCATCAGGGCATCTTCTGGACCTTTCAATCCCACCGTCAGGACTGACGTCGGGCCCTTCAGCCCCTCCATTGGATCCTATGCCTGGACCATCTGGCATCCCCTTTTGGCTCCCGACACCGGGATATCCAACGTTGCACTACTGCACGCCAGGGTACCTGACATTGCACTACCCCATGCTGGGTTTTCAGATGCCGGGTTATCCTCCATCAGGCTTTAATTACCCTTACTACAGGTACCCAAGCTATGGATATCATAACCCACCGCCCCCTCAACCACAAGTGGCTTTACAGGCAGTCCTTAAACTGTGGTGGATGGAAGCCATGTTGCAGCTCACATCAGAGCTCGAGAAACACCAGCCACCGACAGCCCCTACATCGGCCCCTAGGCCTCTTTCTCTGTCGCCACCTCTGCCATTGGGCACTCAGACCCCAACGTTGGACAGAAGAATGGAGTCATTGCCACCTAATCTGTGGCCTCTGGATATTCCCCGGCCATCTGACTTCTCAAAGCCAATGGATAGTGCACCTCCAATGATCAGCTCACCTGATGAAGGCCGACCGTCGGACTTGGACAGCAATTCAGTCCCCCTGGCTCGGACTTTGAGTCCCCTATGCCAGAAGACCATGGACCAAAAGAATCCCCCAAATCTCCATCAGAGACTCTTCCTTTTTGGAGCTCCTCAGGAAGATCCAAGTGGCATACAATTGGCATGTGGTCACCCAGGATCCACAAAGACAGAGATTGGCTGCACACCTGGATTTGGCAGATACCTCACCAACCCTCATTCCTCCCTGGATAGAGCCACATGAGCATTTGGTCACAACAATTTGGAAACAACCTTCCTCCCTGGCTCTGGTGGCCAGGAAGGCAGACAGGCTTTACCAGACCCCAGAGGGCAAGGACCACCTTAGCCTCCATCCCAAGGCTGACTCAGTGGTCATCAGCACGGCCCATGGCAGGTCTGCAAAACCTAAACACCTTAGTGCTTCTCCTCCTGACAAAGAGTCTAAGATTCTCAACGAGTATGAGAAAAGATCTATTCTTCTTCCACACTGGGGATTAGGGCATTAAATTATGTCGACCATATGGAGGATTACCAAAAATCAGTCTTAGGACAGCTGGAGTCCAGAACAGACTCCCTCCAAGACTCAACCTCGAAAGAAAAAATGGCATAAATGGCAGATCTAGTCAAGCCAGCTAGATCTGCATGCAGACATATGCTAAGGGCTACCTATGATGCAGTAGAGGCTGCTGGTAGAGGCTCAGCATCAGACATCAGCCTCTGACGCCACTCTTGGCTTAGGATCGCAGGCCTGGCACCTGAAGTACAGACAGCCATACAGGATGCCCCCTTTAGAGGCTCAGTTCTGTTCAGGGGAGATGTCAAAGACATCATAACTGAGTTACAGGACAAGGGCAAAGCCTTGCACTCTGTACAATTTATGTACAAGCCACCCCAGAAACAAGAGCAGCCATTTCAGAGACAATAACGTCGTCAGCAAAGACAGCCACAAAACTGACACCAAAAGCAAATGTCGAGCACCTTCGGCTGGTAGAGCCCCCCCCCCCACCAAATCTCAAAAGGCCTAGGGTGCTGCAGCCTCCTCCCTGCCCACTGCCTCCTGACTCTCTAATCCTCCCACCTCCACTAGATCGCGTTCCAGAGGAACCGGTAGGGGGAAGGTTCTTCCTCCAATTCCCAGAGTGGGAGAAAATCATGGCAGATTCATGGGTGCTGCAATTTGTGGCAAAAGGGCACACAATAGAATTCACAGAGAGACCACCAAAAAATTCCCCAGTTTGCAACTTGCTAATAATATAGATAATTTGGGGGAGGAGATATGAGATTTATGGAGTTAATTCTACTCCATAATGATTGATTAATGTCACTCCATTTATCCAGTTCAGCTACCATTTGGTCCAATAAGGGTTTCATATTCAGTTTGACTATTTAAGTATAGTCACAGGGTATTTTTATACTTTGTTATGTACTACGTTGGTCATTCCATCTAAGGTTTAAATTGTTTAAATTCAATGATTTTTTTGTTGTGCTGGCATTAAGGTATAGGGTAGTCTTCCCCCTTATCCAATAAATAACACTACCCCTTTCCCAGTTTACCCAATTAGTCTATTAAGCTAGGCCATGACTCAAAAATCACTGCTAGAATGGCATATATGTTCTCTGATTTGATTACTTAATGTGAATTGCTGCTATTACTGTGTTACTGCCTTCACTGTAACCTGGTTAGGATTGTAATATATCTGTAACCTGTTGCACCCAACAGCCTGTGCCTAATAATCTGTCACTGTACCGTATCCCGGGTCGCCCCTGAAAAAGGGACATTCGGGGCTCGGTGAGCTCACCCGGTAATCAAAATTTAATAAATTAATAAAATAAATTAAGAGGCATGCGTCCAGATTTGGTCTGATTTATTTCCATCCCAGAAATGCTGTAGAATTCATCCATGACATCCGTCAGGTTTGGCAATAAACTTCTTGCATTTTGCATAGTCACTAGCCTGTCATCTAAATAAACGAGTAATTTAAAGGAGTTGCCTTTGGTGTCGACTCCTTCTAGTCTTGTTTCTGATCTGACATTAGACAAGAGTGGCTCTAATGCGTGCAGGAAAAGGCTCAGTGAAAGGGGACATCCTTGACGGGTATCCCTACGTCATCTAAAATTAATGGATCTGAAACCATTGGCCAGTACAGCTGCCAATGAATCTGTACATAGGGTGGGGATCCATCTAACATATGGAGTAGGAAAGCTAAATTTCCTCAGTGCTGCAGTAAGATAGGACCATGTTTGTTCTTTTCCAATGATATCAGGGACTAGATGAATTATTCTGTCCGTTAATGTCTTAGCAAGGATCTTGTAGTCTGAGTTTAGGAGACATATTGGCCTATAATTTGAGCACTCTTCTGTATTTTTTTTAACTAATATTATCAGTGCATCCCTTTATGTGGCTGGCAAGTGCCCCATGGTAAAGGATTTGTTAAACATGTTTATAATACCTTTGTTAATTAGAGGGGGCAAATTTTATATAATTCAATGGGTAGCTCATCTGGGCCGGGGGTCTTCCTGTTTGCTAGTGAGTAAAAAAGACTTAAGCACTATTTCCTTACTGACAGGTTTGTCAAGGAGCACCCTCCGATCTTCTGTGGGTGTTTTGAGGTGCACACTATCTAGAAAAGCCACAGACGACATTTTCTGATTTTTGTAATTTGGGACTATATAGATCGGCGTAGAATTTTTCCAAAGTCTTATTAATTTCTTTTGTAGCTCTCTGTAGTTTCCCATTATCATCCTTACATGCTGCTATTAGAGTCTTGGTTTGGATTATTTAAAGTCTGTTTGCTAGCAGTCTTCTGGGTTTCTTACCTCTTCCCTGTATTTTTGTTTTGTTTTATGCATTACATACTCTACTTTCCCACTTTTCCTCTTGCTTATTTTGTATTTAAGTGTTGTTCAATGTTCTTATGCAACTGGATATGACATGATAATGCTTGTGTAACTTGAGTAACTTGAATTTTATGTGGCTTTCTGCCTCTCTATCCATGGGATATACCTCCTGTAGGGGTACGATGCAAGGAACCTAGTGAGGGCTCCCCCCCACAGGTTCTGGAAATGAATGAGTCGGCTAAAGGTAGGTTAGGAAGAAGCCCATGGGTAAGAGAGGCTAGCCACTGGAGGAGGAAGGGTGGATGGTGGGCAACGAAAACGAATCCTGAAGGCGTCCAGGAAAAGTGACGTAATTAAGCTCAATGGGGGAGTGATGTTGTTGCTCCTCCCATTGAATCACAGGCTTAAAGCCCTCCCATTCAATGTGCTTATGCAACTGGATATGATATGATAATGCTTGTGCAACTTGAGTAACTTGAATTTTATGTGGCTTTCCGCCTGTCTATCTGTGGGATATACCTCCTGTAGGGGTACGACGCAAAGAACCCTAGTGAGGGTCCCCCCCCACAACAGGTGCTGGAAATGAAAGAGTCGGCTAAAGGTAGGTTAGGAAGAAGCCCAAAAAAGAATACCTGAATTGTCAAGCATTGAAGAGCGAAGTGATTAATGAATTCTGTGAGAAGGACTAACTTCCTGAGGAGAGAGGGGAAAGCCGGGCCCCATCTGCCTCCTTTAACAGCAGAACCTAACCAGCTAAGAAGAAAATCACTAATTCTAGCTAACATTGTGATCATTGGCATGGAGGAAAGGACCCCCCCCCTTTGAGGAGGAAACCTCTGGGGATCCAAGGCCTAGGTCGCCTTCCCTCCAGGCTGATGACGTTTGAATTGAGGACGTATATTTATTTATTTATTTTTTTAGAAAGAAAGGGTTCGGTAACTAGAGGAATACGAGTAGTGAGGAAGATGATGGAATATGGAAGATTCCTAAAAGAAAGCACAGATCGAAGATGGAACATGAGGCTGTGCGCAGGTCGAATGCGAATAAGAAGCAAAATTAATAGTGATGATGATGATGATTACTGCAGGAAGTCAGCGGGTCAACGAGTAAGCATAAGATCAATAATAGGTATGATTGATTGAGTGAGTGAGGCAAGGAAGTAGAAACTGAGGTCGATAAGGCATGATTATGCGATGTGAACAATTAGTTCCTGTTGTTGTGGTCAATGAGTAGCATCAGAGTCAAAGATGGAATGTTCAAGGGAACGATGGAACTAGATAGACCTTGCTGGAATTAAGGAGGATATGCTCGAGTAGTCAATGTGAGATAGTAGATCTGGAAGCAAGGATAGGAGGGAGTAAATCAATTTATGAGTCAGAGCAGCAAGAGGTATCCAGATGTGCTCACGAGGGTATTCCAGATGAGTCAGTGAGGAGACCAATAATATTGCAGATTGGCTTAATGGAGCAAAGCGTTTGATGGAGCGATATAAGTGAGCGGACATTGGGGTTGAAGAGGCATTCTTGGTTATGCGATGTAAATGATTAGACTCTGAATGATTAGACCTTGAGGTTGTAGTTGATGAGGTGGTACTGTATTCAATGATAGGAATGTTAGAGTAAGCGATGTAAATGGATGAGCTTTGAAGTAATGCTGAGTGAAAGATGACTGGATTCATGAATACGATATGACTGGATTTATGAACTCGATGTATTCAGCATAATAGCCGCAGCTAATAGGTGGCATAGGAATTATGATACGTATGCCCAAAAAGAATGCCGAGAGCAGGCCAAGAGTGGAGGGAAGCCTGGATAGCTGGAAATGAACCGGAAGAGGAGGAGATGGGAAAGAACCAAAAAAATCAGCATGAAGGAAGTATACCAATGAGGCACCTTGAAAGGAGGTAGAGTCTGAGGCCGAGAAGGGAGATCTGGAACCAGAGGCAACTCATGTGAAGCGACTGAGGATCAAAACTGGACAAAGTACGATGAGGAGTGAGCAAAACTGGGGAAGTATGATGACGAGTGAAGCAAACAGCAGAGGGAAGCTTATGATGGCTGAATCCGGAAGAGTAGGTACGAAACAGGAAGAAGAGGAGACGGGAATGAACAGGAACAGGATCTGAACAAAGGAATCAGGCATGAGGGAGCGAGACAAAGGATGAAACTCCTCAAAATGAGACGGACACCGAGGCTAAGAAAGTGCATCAGGAACCAGAGGATCTGAGAACCAGGGGGCAAACATGGGACAGCAATCATGGGGAGTCAAATCTGATGAAGTGCAATGAGGAGGGAAGCTGTGAGTGGAAAGAATCCATTACAGGCAGGATGAGAATGAGCGCTAGGCTGAGGAAGGGAACTGGAACGGATGAGTTACGATGAGGGATGGACACCATGAAGGCAGAAACTGGAAACGAGGCATGAAATGATGAAGGATAGTAGGGAGGTCGATAGAGTAGCATCAGACCCAGCCAATGCAGGAGGAGAACTGCGTCGAGGCGAGTCAAGTAGGCGGTACGCGATCAAGGAGAGGCACGGCCAGATGGAGCAACAGAACAGTGCAGACTTGGCAGCAAACCATGTGAAGGCATGCCTAGAGAGGGATCAAATGAGATGGGTAGGTCGAGGCCAGATATCGCGGAGCCGAGAGGCTAGGGAGACATGGGATCGCCGACGAATGGAGCGACAATGGACGACACGGAGCAAGTAGACTCCATGAATGAGAGAGGCTCCACAAGGGGGCAGGAGGGCAAGCTGGAAGAGGTGGCACGTAGGCCCTGGTTGATGGAAGGTCGGATGGAGTCAGCCATGGAAGGCCAGAGGAGATGAATAGCAAGGCAAATGAACATATAAATTGCGGCACGATGAGACAGAAGCCATGACTGGATTGAAACTAGGACAGCACCAAGATATGCAGAAGGCGATGATTAGCATGTGGTGCGCTCTACTAGGTGAGAGACTGGATACCAAGAAGAATTAGACCTGCAATATAGAAGTAGACAGACTCCCAAGGGAGACTAGTATCGAGGAGAACACTAAAGGATGCAACTGGTAGCATCCAGATTCTAATGTCACAGGAGAAGGTAGCCAAATGGGAAGGAAATAAGGGCAGCATCTGAAAGCTGGCGAGCAGCTCGGTCGGGAAGATCAGAGAGGTGGCCGTGGTGGAAGATCTCGAGGATACAAAACCGTTTGGTCCGGGAGGAGGTGTGCTGGTGCTCTGGGGGGTGCAGAGCCGAGCAGAGGTTGTAGGAGCTGGGACCGCAGCTGCCGCCATATGGATGCCATAGAATGCGAAGCAGGGAGCATAAGATGGGATGATAGATATGCCTGATTGAGCCAGGCAAGGAAGCAGACACTGAGTTCGATAAGGCAGGAACATACGACATGAACGAGTAGATCCAGATGTGTAGGTGATAAGAGATCTGAGAATGGATAGAGGAATGCAAGCAATGAGGCTCCTGGAAAGGAGGTATACTGCGAGGCCAAGAAGGCAGGTCTGGGACCAGAGGGTATGTGAGCTAGAGGGTTAAGACGATGGATAGAGCAATGTGACCAAGTAGACTTCTCAAAGGAGGTAGAGCCGGAAGTGAATAGAGTGAAGAGATGAAGTAAGCTCCTTAAAATGAGGTACATTCAGAAATAAATGTGAAAGAAGCATGAATGATAGGGGATAGCATCCGGCTAGCCTGTAGCAAGGGGCGACTGAAAGGAAGGCATAGCCAGGAATGGAGACAGATTGGAATCGAGATGACGGACACTGCATGTTAGAGGGAGGCAGCCAAGACATGTCGACGGAGTGACTGAAAAAAGATGAATAGGATGAGGCGAGATATGGTGAAATGCGAGCAAATTGGATGATAAGGAGAGAAACCAGAACTGGTGTAAATCCTAATGGTCAATGACGGAATGTATCCAGGAAGTGAGGCTCGATGAGATAACAAATGGGTAATTGAGGACCAGTGTCAGGAACCAGATATATGGGCAGGAGGGCCTCGGATTGATGAGGTGGCACATGAGGTGTGATTGGTATGCCAAGAGAATCGTTGAATGCAGGTCAGATGGAGTTGGTGGGGATAAGAAATGGCTCCAGGACGAGGAAGGTAAAAATAGGAAGCAGATGAGGTACAATGATAGATGGAAGCCATTGAGGCATGAAAGGATAAATGACAGTAGGGAGGCAAGGCATACTGAAAGAGGGAGGGAAATGGAGGAACAGTGGGTGCAAGCCATACAGAGTCTGCTGAGGTAGACAGATTGGTCAGCCAAGGCAGACCGAGTGAGAGAACTGCAGTACATGGTAGGAGAGAGAAACCTCAAAGGAAATGCACGGGATGTGGGTATTTCACATTTTTTTTTTTGTATGTTTTGTTTGTATATGAACTCTCCAAGGCGTCAGATGCACTAGCCGCTTGCCTGCGTCTAGTATCAGCATCCATGGGTCACGCTAAATGAGCAATGCTAGGATGCCTTGTGAGAGTGTATGGTGACAATGAATGAAGAGGGGTGCAGACTGGAAGCCGCACTACGTGTAGCAAGGGGTCGAGGAGGCACAAGGCTAAGAGCAAAAAGAGGAAATGCATCAGTGGGACCTAACGAAACCCCCAACTTCCAGGAACAAGGCAGTGCACCACTATACACACCCAAAGCTAACAGAGCACTGCATAGAGACACTGCTGATCCTAACGATGTGATAGCCAGCACTGGACATGCAAACTAGCAAACGAGTAAATGAAGGTGACTGAGCTTACCTAAGTATGAACCACAGAGGGCCCGGAAGATGGATTTGAACTTTTTTTTTTTTTGTAAACCCCCCCTCACCCCCACCAGAACACAAAAGCAGAAATAAATAGCGAAATGAAACAGAGCTAATACCGCTGAAGGAAATACTTGAGCGACAAGAACAGAGAAAAGAAAATGACCGGACTAAATGAGGAAAGTAAATTGCTTGCACAGCAGCACCCTGTAAGGAACGATAGAACTAGGGAAGGCTCCTCTGGTGACGTCCTCAGCAGGTGGCAGCCAAATCCAGGAACGACTCCCGGATGAAGAGGGAAAGGCAGAAGCCAGGCAAAGCTCAGCTGAGCAGGTCGGGGGATAAGCCGGTACGATGGAGGGTCAAACAAATGGAAAGAAGAGAGCCGGGAGGTAAAAGGTACAGAAGCAGACGGGAATTGAATGCAGGAGGTCAGTGGCGTGGAGGGAAGAAGGAGCCGCCATCCCCAGTGCGATGCCAGCAGAACTGTGAATGGGAAGAGATGAGGCACTGGAAAGGTAGCAGGGGCGGAGTCCGGAGAGTCAGGAATCGAATGGGGAGGAGAGGTAAGCAGACTAGGGGGAAGTGAGGAATCAAAATGAAGGACAAGGCAGGGCTTGAGGGGTGAAATAAACTGCGATGGCAAGTCGAAAAAGAATAATGAGGGCAGCACGGGGAGAGGAGCTGGGAGAGCGCTCAAGGGAAAAAAAGATATCCTGTGGGTGGAGGCGCCCCGAAGCGATGCAGCAGCAGAGGGAATGGAGCAAGGAGGAGCGGCGCCTCTGGCCGCAATGAAAACGAATCCTGAGGGCGTCCAGGAAAAGTGACATATTTAAGCTCAATGGGGGAGTGACGTTGTTGCTCCTCCCATTGAACCTCGGGCTTAAAGCCCTCCCATTATCTTGTATAGAGATTCTTTGCTAGGGTTATTTTCTTTTTTATGATCTTTAAGAATTCTAATTCTGTTTTTTTTTCCCTTTTTCCTTTGTTCTCCTTGATGGCCCCTTCTGACTGTCCCTCATCTCAGCCCTGTCATCCTGGCATCCACCAGGGCTTTTTGTGGGTCCCTCTCTTGTTCCCCCAGAGATTTTCCTTCTAAGATGAAGGAGGCCCCCCACTACCTGCCACTGTGGACCGGATCCAATTATGGAGGGACCATGCCTGAGTACCCAGGTGTGGGACCTGCAGACTAGGCAGCTTCATCTTGCCACCAGGGAGTGTTTTTCCTGGTTGTGTTCCCAAGCACCCAGGATATCATTGTCAAAGGCATGCCTAGTGCTTCCCCACGTGTGCATGTGGCATCCGGCGCCTACTGACATTCCCCTCCCTCTAGCCAAATGCACTGCCACTTGTAGTCACCCAGGTGGCAGCAGAGCAGCAGAGCCAGCTGTCCTCCCTCTCCGAAGAAGGAAAGCGTCCACTGAGATGCCCAATACTCCTCCTCCCAGGCAATCCCCTGCAGCCTCAGCTCATTCTACCCACCTCATCACATACCCTTGGTAAGAGAGGAAATAAACTCCCTGCTGGCAAGGGTAGCAATATAGCCAGTTCCAAAACTACATCAAGGGAATGGGTACTATTCACACTTCTTCCTGGTACCTAAGAAGACAGGCGATCTCAGACCCATTCTCAATCTCGGCTCCCTGAACCTCTATGTGGAATACAAAAGGCTCAGAATGTTGTCTCTTCCCAGCCTACTTCCTCTGTTACAGAAGGGTTATTGGCTCTGTGCTTTGGACATGCAGGATGCCTACCTGCATATTCCTATTTTTCAGCCGCACCGCAAATTCCTCCGGTTTTCTTTTCAAGAAGAGCATTTTCAGTTCAAAGCTGTTCTCTTTGGCCTTTTTTCAGCACCTAGAGTGTTCACGAAGTGCCTTGTGGTGGTGGCAGCCTTTCTATGTAGACAGGGGGTACAAGTATTCCCATACTGTGATGACTGGCTGATTTCAGCTCCATCGAGAGATACTCTGGCCAACTCTTTGGCCCTTACTCTGGATGTTTTTCAGTGGGTGGGCATTACAGTCAACCATGCCAAATCCACCTTTTTCCTACCCAACAGCTCCAATTTATTGGAGCAGTATTGGACACAGTCCAGAGCAAAGCCTTCCTGCCACAGGACAGGATGGTAACATTACAGCAACAGGCACACCTAGTAGCAGTGCATAGGAGGATACCAGCCAGGTCAATCCTTTGACTGCTCGGTCTCATGGCTGCGGCCATCCCTTAGGCCCCCTTAGCCAAACTACACATAAGAGTCTCTCAGTGGACCCTCAGAGTGCAGTGGGAGCAGAGATCAGACAGTCTAAACCATGAGATTCTGGTCTCAGACCCGATGGCTCAGGACCTTTTGTGATGACAAAACCAGGACAACCTCTCCAAGGGTGTTCCATTCCACTCAGACATTCCCTCCCAAACCCTGATGATGGAAGCCTCAGGTGTGGGATGGGGAGCATACCTGGGAAACCACAGGACACAGGGTCCTTGGTCCCAAAATGAACTGTCCCTTCATATCAGTGTACTCGAGATGAGGGCAGTGTTAAATGCCCTAAAGGCTTTCCAACACCTCATCCAACCGGGTCAACTCATGATTCAGAAAGATAACGTGTGCAAAGTCTGGTACACGAACAAACAGGGCAGAACCCGCTCTTATCCATTCTGTCGGAAAGTGATGAGAGTGTGGTACTGGGCAACCAACCACAACCTTCATTTAACAGCAGTCCACGACCCAGATGTTCAAAACATCCTGGCAGACGCAATCAGCCACACACAAGCCAATGCACATGAGTGGGAGCTCAGACAGTCGGTGGTAGATGACATCTTCGGAAGGTGGGGAAGGTCACAAATAGACCTGGTCGCCTCCCCACTCAATGCAAAACTACCAACCTTCTGCTCACTCGCTCCAGGTCGTGGTGTTTTCTGGTGAGACACGCAGTCTCTATGCTGGAAGGGGAGGCTCATGTATGACTTCCCCCCACTTCCATTGATTCAGAGTGTACCAATGAAACTCCAGACAGAAGGAGCATGAATAATTCGCATTGCTTCATTCTGGCTGAGACAAATATGGTTCTCTGTACTGCAACAACTGTCAGTAGAGCCTCCATTTCCACTGCCAGTTTCTCAAGATCTCTTGACACAGGAACAGAGGACCCTGGTACATTCAGGTCTCAGGTCCCTTCATCTGCATGCATGGCACCTACTGACACAGCTGCTGCATGTTTTGGGGTCTCCCCAAGGGTAGCACAAATTCTGGTGGAGGACAGAAAGCCTTCTGCTAGAGCCACTTATGCCATGAAATGGAAAATGTTTTCCATATGGGCAGATTCGAAGGGGCTAGAACCTTTCTCCTGTTCAGTCAAACAGGTCTTAGATTACATGCTGCATCTCTATGATCTGGGTCTTAGTTACTCGACTTTGAAAGTCCATTTATCTGCCATTTCTGCCTACTGCATTCCTGTGGGAAGCAAGACTCTGGCCCAGCTAGAGGTATCCAAAACCTTCTTAAAGAGGATCCTCCATTTAAAACCACCAGTACAGAGCCCTGCTCCACCCTGGGACTTGAATTTCATCCTAGAAATACTCACTCTACCTCCTTTCGAGCCAGCAGCGAGTTCTGACATGTCCTACCTTTCCTGGAAAGCGCTCTTCCTAGTGGCCATCACTTCAGCTCAAAGGATTTCTGAGCTTCAGGCCCTAATGTGTAAGATACCTTACCTGATTTTTCACAGAGACCGGGTGGCTCTATGAACCAATCTGAAGTTCTTATCTAAGGTGGTATCATAATCCACCTTAAACCAGTCACGACTTGCCAGTGTGTGGTACACAGAGCACTCCAGCCGGGGTGAAGCACTTCCGCACACTCTGGATGTACATAGAATTCTTCGGTACTACATGAACAGGATGAAGTCTGACCGTAAAACTGATCAATTGTTTGTTTCCTTTGCACCCAAAAGAAAGGGTGCTGCTGTTTCAAAACAGTGTCTGTCCAAGTGATTGGCAAACTGCATTACCTTCTGTTACAAGAAGTACAGCAAACCCCTTCCGGGGGAGGTCAAAGGACATTCAACCAGAGGCATGGCTGCTTCTAATGCTTGCTTCAGGAACATTTCATCCGCAGACATTTGCACAGCTGCAACTTGGAGTTCTGTCCATTCCTTTACCAAACATTACAGTTTGGACCTTGCTTCAAAGCACAGAGCTGGCTTTGGCCTTGCTGTTCTGTAGGGACTCTTATCATGAGTACCCTGTTCTTTTCTGTAAACTTGTTCCTAACTCCCATGTCTTAGACTTGTCTCAGGTCACTGCTTGGGACTCAGTCCTACATCTGAGTATCTGCTGCAAGAGCCCTGTTGAAGTAAAATAGTACAGTTACGTAAGAACTTACCGTAACAGCAGATCTTCGAGAGAGGCTCTTGCAGTAGGTACTGCTTCCCCTCCTACCTACGCCCTGAGTTTCTTCTACTCTTTCTTCTGCAATTGCTTTTAGCTCCAGGAACCCACTCCTTCTCTACTGTCACACCTTTCTAGGTCTCTGGCGCGAGAACTGGAGGGCTGGCATGGGGACTGCTCCCTATATAGTGCCATGTTGAAGTCGGTCATGTGCGTCAGGGGCAGTCCCCAGACAGACACTGCTAGCTAGAAGTTTTCCTTGTGGTCCTAGCACCTGGTGACTTAGTCCTATATGTGAGTTCCTACTGCAAGAGCCTCTCTTGAAGATACATAGATACATAGACAGCGTTGGCAGATAAGGGCCTATGGCCCACTCAGTCTGACCATTTGAGCTTGTAAGTTCAGTTTATGTTTTCCAAGAAGTCTGTTGCCCCTTACCCCTGACCTCCAGAATTCCTTTATGTCTATCCCATGCATCCTTAAATCCCGTGATTGTTTCAGCCCCCACCACTTCCTCTGGCAGGGTGTTCCACTTGTCCACCACCCGTTCTGTGAAGAAATTCTTCCTCACGTTTCCTCTGAATCATCCTCCCTCCAACTTCATCCCATGCCCTCTAGTCCTGGAACATCTTTTTCACTTAAAAATAGTGTATTCCTGCACCCTGTTCCTCCCTGTAAGATACTTGTATGTCTCTATCATATCCCCTCTCTCCCTCCTCTCCTCCAGGGAGTACATGTTCAGTTCCTTCAACCTGTCCTCATAGGACTTGTGATGCAATCCATGCAAGACCTACTGTTATGGTAAGTTCTTACGTAACTGTACTTTCCTTTCCTTTTGGGAGCTCTCTACAGCTCCTAATTGGCTGAAATCACTGTCCTTGACAAAAAATTATATGTATGAGGCTCCCTCAATACCTGATTGGTTGGATAAAAAAAGGCACCAAGTATTTCCCTAGCTTCCTCCCATAAGTCCATTTACTGTCCCACAAGTCCATCTGGCAAATCCTGACACACCAGTTGGCTGAACAGTGGTCACCTGACTGGAAGTATGGCTGCCAAGCAAACAGTTCCCTGTGACATGAAGCTCCTGCTACTCTTGAGGACCTACCTTTTCTTAAATCTGTTGCAACAGTTCTTCTATTTCTAAGCCTAATCTATCCTTTACTATTTCTAG
This sequence comes from Neoceratodus forsteri, assembly GCA_016271365.2. NCBI lineage: Eukaryota > Metazoa > Chordata > Ceratodontiformes > Ceratodontidae > Neoceratodus > Neoceratodus forsteri. The sequence continues at coordinate 1,319,090,297 of CM057454.1, forward strand.
TCCATAAGGTTGGCCACCTATGGGCACCCCATTCCCTTTCTTGACTATGCTATAGTATCCTCTTTAATTTTCCTTCTCCCTCTCAGGTCCTCATACAGGGAGGTTATTTTTGTGATGTCCAAGCATATGTAAAACAAGTTGTGTTTATCGTTGTTGGATTTAGTATGTAATAGCACTATGTCATAAAATACCTTGATGTATATACCTTGTGTTTATGAAACCTGTAAATGTTGAAAAAACCATGGCACTAGGTGTTTTTGATAATGGTAGAAAGCACTAGGTGACTATTATAGAAGTTAAGTTAGTTGTGCTATTTAAAATGCATGTAAAATGCTGTAAACTGAGCATCTGAAATGTCATGGTGATTTGCATATATCCCATGATGCTTTGCATTATGGAACTATGTATGATGTTGTATTTCTTTGAAACTTGATTTGTTGCCAATGCCCATTTGGATAAACCATTTTTCAGTGTTTTTGCACTGAGGTTCTTTTTTTTTGGCTTGTTTTGTTTTTTTTTCTTTTTGAGCCCCCACTACCCATTCAAACAGGGCCCACATAGGGACGAAGGGGTTTCACTGAAAAATGGTTAGTTCAGAGATCAGTGTCAGCAGTGGCTGGCTAAGTGCAGAGAAAGGACATACATAGTCTGCTACTGCAAACTGATGTACTGAAGAAGGAATATAGCATTGCAGAAGCTTATTTCCTGTATTTTGAATAAACACACCAAGATTGTGTGTTGAACCTGAAGTTTGGTGTCTGGTCCATCTGTTATCCCACAACCCCTCCACATTCCCTTCCAGTCCATACAATGTCCCAAATTTTTGAAATTCAATATCCTTTATTTCTTTTTCACCTGGCCCAACAAGGCTACTTTTATACATCAGATAACAGCAAGCAATGCAGTGTACATCAAAATGTCCCCCCCCCCATTGTATCAGCAGTACAAAAGGAAAGCATAAGAAAAGAAAAGCAAGGACCAATTGAAAGCACTAAGGCTGATGTGCACACGCAATGTATAAATGTCAGCTATAGGGAGCATAGTGTTTGTAATTTACTCCAGTATTTTTCAAACTTAGGTAGTCCATTGTTCACATTAGCTATGTTTTTTTTCCACAGAAAGGTTGAGCAAAAGCTCCTGCAGCCATTCTGAGTATGTAATGGTCTCACTCTCCAACCAATGTCTTAGGACAAGCTTCTTGACCGACATAGCCATCGTGGCCAGACGGTACTTCCTCTCCTTAACCGGTATAAGGGAAAAGTCACCCAACAGACAAGCAGCCAGTTCTATATATTCTGCAATACCTAACAAGGGATCTACCCTCTGTTTGATGAGCTCCACAGTGGAGCCACTTTAGGGCAATCCCAAAAGATATGATGTAGTGACCCCTTTGCTTGCATACACCGCTGACATATGGAGATGAAGCTGCTCATCTTAGCCATCTTGGCTGGGATATAATACATGTTATTAATAATCTGATACTGCATTAACCTTAGTCTGTCCTGAGAAATAAACCGATAGGTATCCTGTCAGATCTTCCCCCAATTAAAGGTTTTAACATAGAAACATAGACTTTGACAGCAGATAAGGATCACTTGGCCCACCCAGTCTGCCCATTTCCCTACCTACTGGATAAGCTGCAGATTCTAGTTAACCAACAGCCTACTTCCTGCCACCCCCACTACAATTGTCTTGTGTCTGTCCCATGCATGTTTGAATTCCCCCACTGTTTTAGCCCCAACAACCTCTCCAGGAAGGCAGTTCCATGCATCCACCACTCTCTCTGTGAAAAAAATATTTCCTCACATTACCCCGGAGCTGTCCCCCCTCTATCTTTAAATTGTGTTCCCTTGTTCTTACACATCTCTTTTTCTGAAAGATGCTACCCTCCTGGACTTTGTTGATTCCCTTGAGGTACTTGAACGTTTCTATCATGTTCCCCGTCCCTCCTTTCATCAAGGGTATACATATTAAGCCTCTCAGTCTCTCTTCATATGATTTCTGATGCAGACCCTGCACCATTTTAGTTGCCCTCTGGACTGCTTCCATCCTGTCTATGTCCTTGCGTAGATGAGGTCTCCAAAACTGCATACAGTACTCCAGATGGGGTCTCACCAACTGTCTGTACAGAGGGATAACCACTTCCCTTTTTCTACTTGTGATGCCCCTTCCTATGCATCCCAGTATCCCCCTGGCTCTCCTCACTGACTTCTCACATTGCTTACCCACCTTTAGATCATCTGATATGACTACCCCCAAGTCCTGTTCCATTTTTGTTGTTGTTAGTACCTCTCCTGCTATTGTGTACTCTTCTCCTGGGTTTTTGTTTCCCAGGTGCATTACTTTGCACTTCTTTGCATTGAATCTAAGTTGCCATATGTCTGACCATTCCTCCAACCTTGCCAAGTCCCTTCTCATCCTTTCTACCCCCCCCTTGTGTATCAACTCTGTTACAGATCTTTGTATCATCTGCAAAGAGGCATACCTTTCCCTCCAGACTCTGGGAATTGAGCATTTCAATACCTGGAAGACCCGTCTTATTGTGGAAAAGCTCTGTCTAATAAAGCGGAGTATATGCCAGAGATGGCATGAGATTGTGTAGCTGTAAAACTAAGTGGCTGCAAGAACCTTCCTCCATCCCCTTCCTCCTGCATGAGCTGGGAGTTGACCAACAAATGTCAGAGCTGAAACATTTTAAAACCCACTTGGGGTCCAAGACTATATCTGTTAATGATATCCCCGGAAGTCATAACCTGTCCCTCATCCCATAAGTCAGCAAGAGAGATTGTTGCTAGTTGAGGAATCCAGGAGGCCGTAATCATTTTTCGCCCAATTTTTAAGTTTGGACTACCAAGTAAGGGCTGGATAGGGTCTTGCATGTTCTTATAGGACAAGGAAGTGCACATCTGATTGTGGATCTTTACTGAGACTCCACTTGGAGTATCAGTAGGGGGTGTTGAGAGCAGCTTAAAGGGTTTATGCCATAGGGCACAGGGTGATAGGCCTTGAGCTAAGATAAGTTCCGTCTCCAATCTAAGCCACAAGGGCCTATATTGAGCTGGATCTAGGTCCCCAAATCTATCTGCCCATCTTAGATACTTCACTGCATGGCTAGCCCAATAATAGAGTTTGAAGTGAGGAAACCTAAACCCTCCTTTGACCTTAGGGGTAGTTAGTATCCTATAAGCTCTGAGGGGTTACTTCTTCTTCCAAAAGGAGCTGGATATCATACAATGTAATTTAGAAAACCAGGCCTGCAGCAGCCAGCAATTCAACATGTTGAGGGGGTAAAAAATATGGGGTAACACATTTATTTTTATTAAATTTATTCTGCCCCAAAGTGATAAGGGCAACACTGTCCATCTGTCTAGGTCCTGTTGGATTTTCCATACTAGAGTATCCAAGTTACTTTCCCTGAGGGATTTGGGGTCCTGAGTAAGGACTATCCCAAGGTATTTAAACTTCTTGTTTTCCCAGCGTAACCCTAATCCTTCCACCTCCTTCCTATAAGTGACTGAGTTCAAGGGAAAAACTATGGTCAATTTATAATTTAAAAGTAATCCAAATTCTTGGATCATTCTCAGAGTCCTGCCAATCAAGGTCCTCGGGTTAGTTAAATGGAGGAGTATATCATCAGCATAAGCTGATAATTTGAATTCTTGAAACCCCACAGTTATTCCCTGAATTCCTGGGTCCCGTTTAATCCTTACCAGCAATGGCTCTAGCTATAAATTAAACAAAAGGGGTGATAAGGGACAGCCCTGTCTGGTACCAGAGTGTTAGGGAAAGTATGAAGAGAAAGCTCTGTTGCAATAGATACTGTATGTGCCCTAGGGTTCATATAGAGTGCCTTTATCCATTGCACAAAGAGGGGAAGGAATCCAAATCTAAGGAGTGTGTGGAAGAGAAAGCATCAATCCACCCTATCAAACACTTTCTTTGCGTCCAGAGACATCAGTACTGCCGCCGAAGGGTTGTTTCTGGATGCAGATAAGATGCGTTCTAATTTTCTCAGGTGGTCCAAAGATGACCTGCCAGCCATGAAGCCTACCTGCTCTGCCCCAATCAAAGTGAGCATAACCTTACTCAATCTGTTAGTCAGAAGCTTGTCCAAAATTGTAAGGTCATAATTCAGGAGGGAGATCAGTCTGTAGTTAGAGAGCTGTTCTGGGTCCCTCCCCTCCTTGTGCAATACCACTATAAGTGCTTCAAATAGATGGTGATCTTGGGAGTTCCCAGCCAGAACAGACTGGAACAACCTATGCAACCATGGGATCAGGTCTTCCTCCAGGACTTTATAAAAGTTCGGGGAGAAGCCATCAGGGCTTGGATCCTTGTCCAATGTTAGACCCTGGATGACTAGATGAATTTCAGTTTCCGATATTGGGGCAATCAAAAGAGATTGTTGCTCAGGAGAATGCTTAGGTAGTAATTTATACCGCAGATATGCATCCACCTGCTCTGCTGATGGGGGTTCAGCCCTGGCATTATATAGGTCCTTGTAAAACAACTGAAATTCTATTACAATATCCTTGGAGTTTGTCCTAAGAGACCCATCCACCCTTGACTGGACTGCATTTACCATTCTAGAGGCTTCCTGTTGTTTCACTCTCAGTGCCAGCAGTCGGCCTGGCTTTTCCCCCTGATCTATGTAAGTGGAATTCATTTTGAGGATAGCATACTCTGCCCTTTCACCCAGCAAGTCATTATATCTTGCTCATGAGCGAATCAACTCCTGATGATGGAGCTCAGTGGAAGAAGGGGATAAGTTCTTCGCCAACTGCCTGATTTTATCTAATAACACCTGGATTTGATACTCCCTTTTATGCTTCCGTACCAAGGCAATCCTGATAAGCTCTCCCCATAAGAAATGTTTTAAAGCTCCCCATTCCATCTCAGTGTTGCCCATAGTGTTTAAATTGTCTGCAGTGTGCTGTGTTACGCAGGATTTCAGTCTGTCTATGACCCATTTATCTTTTAATAATCTATTATTAAGTTTCCAAGCTGTCTCTACCTGTTGATTGGGGGATACAGCCAGCACACAGAATATCAATGAATGATCAGAAATTACCTCTGGGGAGATCAGGCAGTCCATGAGTCCAGGGAGAAATTACTTACTTATCAAGAAATAGTCTATATATGAGAAGAGGTCCTGTGCACCGGAGATCTGAAGGTGTATTCCCGACGAGCAGGGTGCAAAGTCCTCCAAGAGTCACATAGACCAAGTTTATCCATCAAGTCCCTTATGGCTCTTTAAGCCGACGACAATCCCACCTTCACCTTGCTCACGCTGTCTGCATCCGGAGAAAAGGGAAAGTTCCAGTCTCCTTCTAGAATAAGGGGTACAGTCAGGAAAGGCAACCAGAGGGTAAGCAATTCCATGAAGAAGGAGGGAGTGTCAGTGTTAGGACCATAGATGGACCCCAGGACAATGTCAGATCTCTCCAAAGTACCAATCACAAACACATATCTGCCCCTTGGGTCTCGAAGACATTGATTACATGTAAAGCGAAGGTTCCTAGCAAGTAAAACAGCCACTCCTTTGCTCTGGGTATCTGGACCTGCAACATAGACCTGTCCAATGTTTAATCTTCTGAGGAGGTTTGCCTCCCCTTCCAAGAGATGAGTCTCCTGTAAGAAGGAGACTTGCCCCTTGACCACCTGTAGATGTTTGAGTATTTTATACCTTTTATGTTTGTTGTGCACACCCTTAACATTCCAGGAAGTAAATCGTACAGTATTAGCCATTTACATGATGTGCATCTATTAACCAGAATCGAGGTTCAATAAATCCCACACACAATTCCCTTGCTGATACCATGAATCCCTCCCACTGCCCCCCAAAGACCATCACCAGCCCCCCTAAAAGACCCAAACATATAAGCAAGTACATAAACTTACAACTGACAGACCCCCACTCCACCCCAAACCAAAACAGACCACAAAATAAACCCATCCCCACCCATATCATACAGCACCCTAATATAAAACTGACATACCATATACTTAAACCTGTTCCTACCCACCCATCGACATTTGCCCCTGTAGTTAAATTCCATGTCTTAGATCTTGCAATGGGAGGATACCCTCCCCTCGATACTGTGCATGATGCTACCAGTCTGAGCAGAGAAATACCCTCTCCCTCCCCCTCCCTCCACCACAAAACTGTAAGTCCACCACCTCTAAAGAGTTAACTAATAAAGAGCCCTGAGGATGCCAGAGCATCAACTGTTTAAACCTGTGGACATGTGTACTACTTGAAGCACAGTAAAAAACATTTTAAGAAAAAAGAAGGCAAGGCTTGGAGACCCCTATTCTCATTTTACTGAGAACATGGGCTGCTGTCAACCACACTCTATCAAATTATAAAAAGAAGAAAAAAAGGGAGTTGCCCCAGAGCCCCAATAAGCGGAAGAGGGGCTGTTGACCAGCTTCATATAAAAGAAATGGCTTATTGCTCTCCTAAAGCAACAAAATGCACCCTTCCCCTGCCATATACCAATAGCAGTTGGTTGCACTGAGTCAAGTCACAGAAGGCTTGTTTGAAAAAGGAAAAGGTTAACTCTGAGGTCTAAGACCCTGTTGCAAGGCAACGTCGCTTGCTGTCCCAAAAGCTGGAGGACCACAATAGTGCAGCACCAGCAGCTGCCACATGTCCGATACACATCTAGGAGACCTATAAAGAAAATCAATCATGCAGTTAGTCCAGAGCAGCCCCTCAGTTGTGCGCACTGCTGATTCACAAGGGGGAAATGTAGCTACTGTCCTCGGGTCTGTATTCAAGTCCTGAACCTGGAATAGTCTCTTGTAAATAAATAATAAGCAAACCCCCAGTAAATGTTTGAAATTAAGTACTGTATTCCAGCTTGTTGATGTGAGACTTGCATCTTGACCCGAGAACCACAAGCAGCAGAATCAGTTTACAGTGCTTGCAATTTACTATTGATACAAGCAACCTGCAGTCCATAAAACTGTGGCTGGAAACAGTACAGGAGTGTAGGACCGGTCTTCCTGTGTAACTCCATCTATGGCCCTCTCGATGGGCAGCTGTTAAAGGGCCAGTGTTATGTTCATCCCCATCATAAAACCTCAGGGTACAGTGCAAGCAGTGAAACAGCACTTCTAGACCATATTAAGCAGGATACCCGAGAAAAAAGATACCTGTACAGGCACATGCACCTTCAGTCACTCCTTAAATAGATCAGGTAGTAATCTCTGGAATTCTTCCACCGCTTGTTCATTTGAATCAAAAGAATGCCATTTCTCCTGTAATTGAACCTGCAGCCATGCCAGATATATCATCCTAAAGTGGATACCAGCAGGGATGAGGTGTGAGACCGTTGGATGATAGGAGCCCCTCTTCTGTCTCACCGAGGTTGGTAGGTCTTGTGAAATCCGTATTTTATTCCTCTCCCACATCACTGCCTGTACTTCTCTTAGCTTAGCCAGTATATGCTGCCGGTCCAGATAATTAAGCAGCTTTAGGATGAATGGTCGTGGGGGCAAGCCTGGAGTTGGTTTAGGGTGCAGAGCACGGTGGGCCCACTTCACTACATAGGAAGGGCCATTCGGTGAAGGGCCTGCCACTTTCTAGAGCAGCTTTTGAGTTAAGAGGATGGGTGAGGAGCCTTTCTCACCTTCCGGGAGGCCAATCACTACCAGACTATTGTGGCGACTATGACCCTTGAGGTCCTCTAGTTTGAGCTCCATCTTGGACATTTGTTTTTTGAGGGCTACAATCTCTGGGTCCACAGTCATTCACCATTTCTCCAGTGAAACTGCCCATGCTTCAATGTTTTTGACCTTCCATGAAATGTCCACCAGTACCTTTTTTAATACTGCCACATCTGAGGTGAGTAGAGGTAATGCTTCCTGCACTGGTTTCATCTCTTCCAGAAATCACACTTCTATTAATGGAGTAGGTGCTGCATTACTCAAGGGAGCCGAGGTTGATTTGGTAGCCTGCTGCTTGGCTTTCTTTGTTGTCTTCTCAGGAGTAGATGGAGGAGTATGCCAGGGAAGTTCTGTCTTCATTTGCACTTCCATGGCTGTGTTTGTAACTCTAAACTGTGATCTTTGTTCAGGTAGATCATCAGCCTTGTAGAGGAGTATAAATTGAGCCCAGTTTTACCGAAGTAATCAGTGGATCATTATTTCTTGTTTTAACAACTTTTGTGACTTTAATTGTAATCGTTGACTTAATTGTATCTTTTTATTCTGGCTTTCTTGCTCAGTTTGTTCCCTTTGTTTATCAAAAAAATATCTCAGTCTTAATTTCCTTAAAAATCTATTTAGATCGAATTGGATCTAAACAGATTTTTTCAGAAGTTAAGAATAAGATATTTTTTTTGATAACAAACAAAGGGAACAAACTGAGCAAGAAAGTCAGAACAAAAAGACACAATTAAGTCACCGATTACAAATAAAGTCACAATTTCTCTCACCAGGGCCCGCCCCCCCATATTTTTGAAACTTATATTAGTTTAGTAAGCAAGGATGTGGCAAAGTTGCTAAAACAAGAAATTAATAAAGATAGAAGTACCAACTATAATTTAACTTCGAAAGAATTTGGAGGTTTGAGGAATTTGGGGAATGATCCAAATATAATAATAAAAAGAGCCGATAAAGGAGGAGCTGTAGTTATAGAAGATTATACTGTGTACAAGGATAAATGTTTGAAAATTTGGGAAGTTAAGGAGAATTATTTACAATTAACATCAGATCCCACTACAAATATAGCCTCCTTAATTAAGGTAACATTAGATAGAGCTTTTGACAGGGGCTGGAGCGATGAGTGGGAGCAAAAAGCACTTTGTAAAACATTCCCTCTGATTCCAGTGTTTTACACACTCCCTAAGATTCATAAGGACCCCGAGCACCCCCCAAGGAGACCCATAGTGGCAGGAATAGGTTCGATTTTGGAACCCCTGTTTGTTTTTGTAGATTTCCATATTAAAGAGTTAGCGGAGCAGATGAAATCTTATTTAAAAGAGAACACGCATTTGATGAATTTGTTAAGAGAATTTAATCAAAAACAATTTTTGGAGGGTAGATCTATTATCCTGGTTACTTTTGATGTAAAAGACTTGTATACATCCATTCCACACCAGGAGGGTTGTGAAGCATTGAAAATTACCTTAGCAAAGTATAGAACAGAAACAAAACCTCCTAGTGATTTTTTGGTACAGCTAGCCAGTTTAGTATTGACACAGAATTATTTTAAGTTTGAAAAAACTTACTATGCACAAATTAAGGGAACGGTAATGGGGTCAAGCAGGGCCCCTTCCTATGCAAACCTTTTTATGAACTGGTTTGAAGAAAGTTTTGTTTACTCCAGTAATCCTTATGAAAGAAATATATTACAATTGAATCATTTTATTGACAACATATTTCTTATCTGGGAAGGAACAGAGCTGGAATTGAGAGATTTTTATGATTTTTTGAACAATAAAACACCATTTTTGAAATTTACTTTAAACCAAAATACAGAGGAAATTCCTGTTTTGGATTTGTTGATTTTTAAGAATAACAATGGATTGAGTACTAAAATGTTCAGGAAAGGAACTGACAGAAACACAATTTTGAGAGCTGAGAGTTTCCATCCTAGGAAACTGGTGGAATCAATACCTTATAGTCAGTTCTTAAGAGTAAAAATGAACTGCTGAGAAGAAGCAGATGTATTAGTGAGTGCAGACGACATGGTAGATAGATTTAGGAACAGGGGCTATTCAAATCAGTTATTGTTTGAGGTGAAAAATAAGGCATTGGACAAAAACAGAGATGATTTATTGGCCAAAAAAGAGACAGTAAAAACAGAAATGAAAAGTGACAAAATTATGTTAACCTTAAAGTATAGTGATGTTTTTTATAACATAAAAAAGACAGTAAATAAACACTGGCATGTGTTAAAAGCAACAACCTTTGGGAAAAAAGGTTTTACTAAAGGAGTTCAAGTGGTAGCAAAGAAAGTTAAATCATTATCAAATCATTTAACTCACTCCCAACATAAAATCCAAGAAGTGAAATCACAAGATTTATTTACTAAAGAGGAATTAAGAGGCAATTTTAACTGTGGGAGATGTATTCATTGCCACAATATCCCTAAAATCAAAACTATCAGAAATCAAAGTAAAAATGTAGACTTTATCATTAAAGGGACACTGTCAACCTGTTTTTCATCACATTATTTCTAGTTGAAACCTCACATTTTATGATTGCTTACCCTCTTTAAAATTCACTGATGTTGCTGTTTGTTTTGTCTGTCTCCTTATTTAGAAGAACTGAAATGCATGGCAATGTATATTTATAAACAACCTTGTTTTTGTTTACAATCCTAGCTCTGTTCTTACTGCATGCTTCCTGGGCATTAGAAACACACCCAAACAGTTTAGTCACTCATAAGGCAGTAGCCTCCTAAACTCCCACAGCATCATGAGGTGCTAGAATGTTTTGTGGGTGTTCCCAAGTCCAGGAAAGATGTAGTTGGAGCTGATTAAGGAATGTAAACAAACCTGTTTTGGTGTGATAACACCAGTATGTTGGGCAGTCTGTTTTTTACTTTTGTAAAGAAAATATGAGTTTAACTCAAACTACCATCTACATCAACAATCTTTACAGAATGTTGGCAATCCCAGTAATATCCCAGTACTGACACTGCAGTGCAGCATGAGAGGGGTGCTGCACTTCTGAGGTGCCGTCTTTTGGATGAGAAGTTAAACCGAGGTCCCATCTGCCTGGATTGGTGGTAGTTCAGGTGGATGCTAAAGATCCCATCGCATTTATCGAAAAGAGTAGGGGAATTTCCCCGGTGTCCTGGCTAAATTTCCCTCATTCAGTAAAAATACCACCAACGGCTTAATCTAGTTCAAGGTCAGTTGGCATTCATCTGTATCCCCATCCCCCGGGTCGTGCCTGAAAATAGGCAGGATTTGTCTAGCGCACTTATCCGGTCAACAAAAGCTAAATAAATAAATAAAAATAAAATAAATCATAAAATATGTTTTTTAAACTAGGGACATTTTGAGACCTAAGGGGGTTGACAGTGTCCCTTTAAGAATTTCATAAATTGTCAGACAGAAGGCACGATCTATGGGATAAAATGCTCATGTGACTTGATGTATAGAGGAAAAACTAAAAGACCCTTAAAACAGAGGATTGGGGAACACAAGGGGTAACATAAGGAACAAGGTTTTTATGTCTCCCATAGGCAGACACTTTTTAGAACGTGGAAATCAAATACCAACACTGCGTTTTTTGGGGATAGAGAAAGTGCATAAAAATATTTTGGTGGGGGGGGGGGACTACAATGAAAAATTACTTTTGAGAGAAGCATCATTTATTGATTTTTTTGAAACTAATAACCCTAAATTTGGCCTGAATGAAATCAAAGAATGGCAGCCCATATTATAATAAAGTAGGAAGTTGTGCACACAATGTGTTCGAATTACTCAGTCAGTACCACAGCGCTTCATTTCCCGATAGGTGTCTAACCCTCAGAGGAGCCTGTCCCCAAAATAGTCAGATATTTTAAGAATTCACAGCAGGTCCCAAAAAGCTGGTAAATGATTAACATAATAATTCAGACATCTCCAAACACCAAGAAATACGGTTCTTGGTTTCGCAATGAAGCAGATCTGGCGCTCCAGCAGGTGTGAGCAGCCTGCATATGACGTAGTAGTCATTTAGCCAGATTGGGAGGTGGAGCTTCTCTTATTTAAAGGGAGTAAAGAGGCCCTGCGCGTTACTCCCACCAACATCTCTCCAAGGAACACTCTATTTTAAGTAAAACCTTTACTGAGTCTTGTGCACAGTTTATTTTGTAGCAGTTTATTAAACATAGAGCTGTTAGCTGTGATAAATGTTAACGGACAATGCTCTCACCTCATAAGCACCATAACAAACTCTGTGTTGATTTAAATGATTTTCAGTGTAATAAGAGATACACTGCATTGGTGAGAGACTAATAAGGGAAAAGCAGAATACAATTATGAGTGTAGGCATATATGAGGAAGTAGAAAGAATCCCCGTATCTGTTGCAGGATGAGAAATGCAGTAAGAAAATAAGTGGCAAAAGCTAGGAGAACTGCAAGAATAAACAGGTCGGTGTGAGAAACTGACTATAGCCTGTTGAAATGTCTTTAAGAGCTTTTCACAAGGAGCTACGTTCTAGTGTAAATAGAAACTAGTTTGAGGTGGTTGAAGTGATTTGAAAAGTGTAACTATAAGAGAAGTTTAAAAAGAGTCAAGTTTTTTGTCAACAGAAATTAAAATACAGTGAAGGGTTGGAACAGAGAGGAGGCATTCCTTGTCATTCATGAGGTCAGTTTAATGAATATGCTTTTAATGATTAAGAAACAGAGCGAGTTTATAAGCCATTTGCAGAAGGCAAACTTTGTCATTGTTTTGTATTAGGAGAAAGTGGTGGGAGTCGAACGTTTTTACATATAACAGATGAACAACTTTGAGAAAGAATGACTTAATACATCTAAGGGCCTTAATATATTTCGTTGGATGATTATAAATGAAAAATGTTTTGAAACAATAGCTTTGATGGCAATGTAATATACAAAGAAAATTAAAAAAATACATATTTAAATTTTTACAGTACTTAAAGGAAACCAGTTGTCCTGATGAAGGGAGACTTCCCGAAACGTAGAGAAATTAATAACTGGATGTTATTTGTTGAAATAAATAAGGATGGGGAACAGATTTTTCAACAGTTGTTGATTTGAATTTGTGGGGGTCAGTGGGCTAGCATACTGCATTTTTGGAACTCTAGACTGGTGAGTTTTGCATCAGTTGTTGGCAAGCTGATGGAAACCATCTTGAAGGAAAGGTTGGTTGAGTTCCTTGAGGCAGCCAGGCTCCAGGATAGCAGGCAGCATGGGTTTATGACAGGGAGGTCACTGCAAACAAATGTAATCAGCTTTTTGGAGTCGTTCACTAAGGCAGTGGACAAAGGCCAAGCAGTGGACATACTATACCGGGACTTCAGCAAGGCCTTTGACTCAGTCCCCACAGGAGGGTGATCAAAAAAATCTGTCAGACTTGGGGACAGGGAAGAAACTAACCAGGTGGGTAGCAAACTGGCTAGGGGATAGAACACAGTGGGTGGTGGTGGGGGGAAGGTGGAGCACTCCGAGATGAGAGAAATTACTAGTAGGGTTCCACAGGGGTCAGTGCTCAGTCTGGTCCTGTTCTATGTGTTCACTAACAACACTGAGGACAGCATCAAAGGCAAGCTATGTCTTTTCATGGATCATTCCATTCTCTGTGGGAGGGTGGACATTGAGGAGGGCATACAGGACCTGACAGAGGACCTGGAGAGGTTGGAGAAGTGGTCTGGTATCTGGCAACTAGTTTCAATGCTAAAAAGTGCAAGGTGACCGCCAGCCCTGTGAAGGAGTGGTAGTGCTTCTGCTCCCCAGGCCGGCGACTCATGTTCGGGAATGGACAATGGTTACTCAGTGGGCCAGCCGGGAGAGGGAGGATCGAGTGTCCAACAGCAGCTCTCCTTCCTCAGGGAGAGGAGACACCAGATCCCACTGCAGAGTTTGCCACCTGGCTGAGGCTGGGCTGCAGTGCAGTGGGAATGCATGAAGAGTAGGACTATAGCATGATGTGCTTGGTGCACATGTCCCGACGCTACAGCCCAGAAGGTGAAAATGGAGGGAAATTATGCCAGGTTGTCTGTGGCCAGCACCCCACCAAACACACACACACACACAGAGGCTATTGCACAACTGACATGGTGTGCCACTCACCACACTGTGGCCCTGGGAAATTGTTGGATAACCAGTAACTCTGTGAGAGGGTCAGTGATGTAGCTGGGGGGGGTGCCATCAAGTAGACCAGAAAGGAGAAAAATTACTGATTGAAAAAAAGTTCAAGGTGGTGCACATAGGAAGCAAACTCCCCAGGGCCAAGTATAGACTTGGGGGGTGAAGGTCCCAGTCTTGGAGGGGGAGAATGACCTGGGGTTAGCAATCACAGTCAACCTGAAGCCATCAATGCAATGCAAAAATGGGACAGGGAAGGCAACCAGGATGCTGGGTTGAATATAAAGGGGGATCACTAGTAGGAGGAAGGAGGTCATTCCGCCCCTGCAGGTCCATTGTGTGTCCTCATCTGGAGTACTATGTGCAGTACTGGAGCCCCTACCTCTAGAAAGATATAAATTAGATGGAGGCACTGCAGAGAAGGACTGCCAAGATGATACTCACAAGATGTCCTGTATGAACAGAGGCTGGTGAACCTAAAGGTGTACTCACTGGAGAAGGGAGAGAAGATATGATCGAGACCTTCAAATACAGTACTTAAAATTTATTTTATTTATTTGAAAAGTTTCACCAGGAAGGACATACTAAGCTGCAATAGCTCATTTCCAGATGCATCCTGGGGGGAGGAGGATACATAGATGGGTGCAAGAAACATAACATTACAGAGTGACTACAGTACATGACATCCGGATGGGAAATAGGAACAATATGCAGTAGCATACAATTTATACTTAGAACATATACAGTAGTTATACAGAGAGCCAAATCACATATACACTCACAGGGCAAGCTATACATTTCCAGATATACAGTACAGGACAAGCTTAGACTTTAGTATATACACTTGAATTACAGTGAAAACCAAAACACAATACATGCAACATGCTTTATACTATACATTTCCATGATAGAAATTTAGCAGGGAATGTGCAGTAACTAACCCATTAATGTGTATTGTACAGACACAAGGGTAAGAGTATAGGTCAACAAGAGAAACGAGGGGTGAGAGGGAGAAAGGTCAGCCAAAGGTCTTCACTCGATTAGAAACATAGAAGTTGACAGCAGATAAGGACCGCAAGGCCCATCCAGTCAGCCCCTTTGGGATGCTAAGAACCCCACACGGAACTGGCATGAGGGAAAGGATTGAACAAAATTGGCTGGGATTCGTAGAAGGGCTGAGAGTATAATTAGAGGTGGAGGGGGAGATTAGGCACAGTTGCAAAGGGGAGCTGTGTGTGTTGGAGGAGGAGGAGGGATAGGGAATGGGGGGGACTGAGCGGAGCAGATTTCTAATGGGAGGGAGCTCCAGATACTTGGGAACTTGATAAGAGAAAGTGGCTTGCCGTAAAGTGCTGCGCTGAGGACGGAAGGGCAAGAGCTCTGTGGGCGGAGTTACGGAGGGTGTAAAGGGGGGTGGTAGGGACAGAAAGGAGGGATTGTAAGTAGGGAGGCAGAGAACCAAACCAGTACTTCCCAGTTAAAGTAGCACTACTTGCAAGGCATCTGGCACCGAGAGAAGGAAAAAGAGTTAAGTGTAAAGGTCACAGTGGTGAGTGCGAGGTGGACAGCCAAGAACTAAGTGGCAGAAGGAGTTGAAAAGAGTGTCCAGTCTGGGTAGGGTGGATTTGGGGGCAGAGTTGTAGACTATATCTCCAAAGTCAAAGATAGGAGGAATCATCTTTTGGACAATCTCTCTCTGGGCTAGCGGTGGAAGGCAGCTGCGGTGTCTCTACAGAGCACCGAGTTTGGGGAATAGTTTTTTGTGGATGGCAGCCACATGCATTGCAAAGTCGAGGTTCTTGTCGAGTCATAGCCCAGGGTATTTGAAATGGAAACATCTTCCAGTATGGAACAATCGAAAAAGGAAGTAGCATCACGCCTGGCAAGTTTTTGCCTGGTGCCAAAGGACATAGAAACCATTTTTTGGGCATTTAGGGAAAGTTGATTTGAGCGAAACCAGCGCTGAACGTTGTTGAAGTCCAACTGAAAGCTGATTGCCACCTCCGAGGGGGAAGAACCAGAGGTAAATAAAACAGTGTCAACTGCGTACATGTGGATACTAGCAAATGAGTAGGCATCAGGTAGGTCATTCAGGAATATGGAAAATAGTATTGGACCAAGTACCGAGTCTTGGGGGACTCCAGTGTTGATTGGGAGAGAGGAGGAGAGGGCGTCACCGACCCTGACAGACTGGGACCTGCCCGTGAGGTAGGACCAGAACCAGCTAGTGGCAGATTCAGAGAGGCTGGCCGTGGTCAGCTTGCTGAGAAGAAGGGAGTGGGCAACAGTGCCGATGGCTTTGGCCAGATCGCCAAAGATGGCAGTGGTGATGCATCCCTGATCCATGCCTGAGAGACTGGAGTCAGGGAACTGAAGTAGGGAGGTGGTTGTGGAGTGGGCCTTGCGGAATCCAGACTGGAAAGGAATAAAGAATACAAAAAGAAAGGGGAGAGCTGCACCAGAGTCAGGTGCTCTTGATGTTTGGCCAGGACTGGGAGTAGAGATGTAGGGCGAACGTTGCTGGGGCTGGAGGGGTCACTGTCGTTTGGAAGGGGGTCAACATTGGTGACCTTCCAGGTGTTGGGAATGGAGGTGAGTGAGAAGGATAGATTCAAGAGAGTTGTTAGAGGGTGGGCTATAGCGTAAGCTAAGAGGTGAAGCAGCTTGGGGTCATGCCCATCAGGGCTTTTGCCCTTATGAGAATTAAGGGCTAGTAGTTCTTGCAGGGTGTTGTCGGGGGAGACAGTTTTGAAGGAAAAGCATGATGAAGAAGGGATATGAGCAGAGGAGGTTGGTAAGGGGGCAGTGGGGGGTAGGGAAGCAAGGAGGTAAGAGGCACAAGTGATGAAAAAGTTGTTGAATTCAGCCACCATGGGGGTGGGGCTCAGAGACAGTGAGGTCTCCAGCCTTGAGAACAGGAGGGGGGGCAGGAGGAGAGAATAAAGCATGAACAACCTTCCAGAATTTGGAGGGGGTGGTAAGGTTTTCATGAAAGGAGGAGGTGAAATACTCCACCTTGGCAAGGCAGATAGCCCTGGTGCTGGTGTTGTGGAGGGAGCGATACTTCTGCAAATGTTTAAGAGCTCCCGAAGCTTTAAAAACTGCCCTTGCACGGTCGTGAGCACGCTGACATGCTAGCAGCTCAGCAGAGACCCAGGGAAGGTGACTGCCATGGACTCTTGTCTTCCTAAGTGGGGCATGACGGATCCAGGCATTCAGGAATTGAGAGCTGAAGTAACTCAGGGCTGAGTCCACTGAGGAAGCAGTGGCAATGGGTGATCAGTTGGTACTGTTAAGGTCATTGTGGAGGGAGGACAGGTCAAGGGAACTGAAAGAGTGAAGGTTTAGAATAGTTGGAGGAGATTTTACCCCATGGATTTTCTGCACACAGTATATCATATGGTGATCACTGAGCTCATCCGGCAGTATACCTGCGTTGATGGTATAGTGTGGGTGAGACATCAGTACACAGTCTATTAGGGTATGTTTGCCCGATTTGTGATTTAGGCGCATAGGAGCATCGATAAGTTGTTTTCGATTTAAGATCGAGATTTGATTGCAGATTTTGGTCTAGGTGCTGGACAACCGATTAGTGTTAAAGTCCTCTATGATGTAGCGTTCACCAGAGGTGGTGTGGGTGGAGAGAGAGGAGAGGAGAGGAGGTCAGTGATAGAGGATGGGAAAGAGGCAGAAAAGCTGGGACAGCAGTAGACTCTGCCCATAAAGATGAGAAGGGAGCAGGGTAGGGATAGTTTTACTAACAAACATTCATAGGCAGAGGGGAAAGCAGAGGAGAGGCTGACTGAGAATTGAAAAGAGGTGGTCACATGCATAGCCACTCTCCACCCCTGGATGACCTGTCCTGCCGAATGATGGAGTAGCTGGGGATGGAGATGGCAGAGTCAGGGATTTTCGAGCTGAGCCGGGACTCGGTGATGATGAGGACAGAGGGTTTTAGACTGGTCATCAGGGTTGAAGAATGTCAGTTTTGAGGAGAAGACTTATTATAGTTAGATGAACTATGCAAAGCCCTTTGGGCAGATCAGGAGGGGGAGGAGTGTGAAAAGGTCTGGGGTTGGATTCATTGTCACCTGCAGTGAGGAGCAGTGATACTATAATCAGTTTGGAGAGGATGGATACTTGTTTCCTAGGCAGGGATGCAGGCTAGTGGGAGCAGAGGTGGCCAGATTAGAGGTGCCACTATAGGGAGATTTAGATGCTTTAAGGGATGCCAAGTGAATATTTGGTGAGTGGAGGATGGTTGCACCTGGGTGCCAGGGACAGTGGAAAGGGGGGGTGTCAGGAGGATGGGAGAGTGGGGGAGGAGGAAGGAAGGCAGAGGTTGGAGGTTGGAAGGGATGCCAGAAGGGAAGTGGGGGGGAAGGGACATAAGGGTGAGTAGGAAGGGAAGGCAGGTGAGGATAAGGAGAAACATGGTGTGGGTGACTGGTAAAATAGTTAAAAAGGCATCAAAAAAGGTTGACACAGGAGATCTTTTTTGCAGAAGTGAGAATAGAAACACCAGAGGGCACAACTATAAATTGGTGGGGGACAGGTACAGGAAGGCAGTCAGAAGGCACTTCTTCACTGAAAGGGTGGTGGCAAAATGGCATGTACTACCAGAGGGAGGTAGTAAATCACAGTACAGTTGAGGGGGTTACAAGAGGGTAGGATAGATTCAGTGGGAAGGTAGGGGTGACAGGGGGCAGCGCAACATGTAGTAAATGCGCATGAGTTAAGCAACGAGCAGACTCGATAGACCTTCGGGCCTTCTTCTGTTGGCATATTGCATGACGTATGACAGTATGAGACCATGTATCATTTGTAGAGTCACCCCAATGAAGAATCCATAGGGACTCCAAGCATCAGGGAAATTTGTGTAGCCTTTCTATTTTTGTTCTGCCACAATAAACTACCTATTTTGCACATTTAGTGCTTGTGTTTTTTTTAACTGCAGTGTGGCTATATTCCCTTTTGGATATGTCGCAGTACTTTTTTTCTTAGCCTATACTGGATCAGATGTACAAGTGATGTTTAAAAGGTGATGTCTGTTCTGGCAAAACCTTGTCAGCCTGACTTGCACAAGGATTTGCATACCCAGAAAGCCTGGCTCTGTGGACGAAGTTAGAGATCATGTGCATGGTCCTCAGAGATGCACAAAACCCCCCAAAGTTGGATTTTTCTTCTCTCCTAGCATCCTTTAACAGATCCCATAAACTTCTTTGCTTGCAAACTGGCTTTCTAGTATGCTCACTCCAAGTTTTCTAAACTGACAGAGTTTTCATCTCTTGAGGGTAAACTCTGTCCAATGAAAAGTAAATCGATATCAGGGAAATCATAACCCCCAGCTCCATGGCAGTGTGCTGCAGCCTAGCCAGAAATTTACTCAGTGTTATATTGTGCCCAGTGACCTGTGACAATTTGGTTTGTGAGGAACTGAGTCCATGAATGAGTCAATATTTCTGATGGGACCATGGGTCCACCAGCACCAGCAGAGTGGTACTGTGATCAGTCACTAACCGAAGTGCTGAAAGGGTAGAGCAGGAGCCAAAGATAGCGAAGCATTTTGTTCCTGTATTAGATCTTAGTTTTGCCTAAAAAGTTAAGTTAAAACCAAAGAGACGTCATTCAGGACATACATGTTTAGAGTCCAATCTGCAAAGGGCTCCCAGTCATTCCACACAGTAAGGAAGGGCCAGGAAAAGCCACAGAGTACCCCAGCCATGCAGGATGCACACCTGTGATGCACTCTGTGGCCTCCCTCAAAGTAGGACGCACAACCCCTCCGCACATGATTTTGAGCTGCCTGCATCTCTACCTGGGCAATTAGCTTACTGTGGGGACTTTCTGGGGTGGGCAAAGGCCAGCCCAGTACATGAGTTTATCATATTACTGTTGTTACTGTTCCAGAGCCAGTTAGGTCCTTCTGCCATTCGTACCCGGCCATATTAGCAAGCATGGAAGCCTGGGGGCCGTCACTCTATTTTCTGAAATGTTTGATTTTATACAGAATCTCTGTGTTAGGGATCTGTAGTTCTTGGAGGACTCTCATTTCCCATAATCCCCTGCTCCATGTAAAGTAAGGGATCCACTAGATATCTGGTCTGGAAGCCTGCAATCAACCCCCTCTCCACCACCAAAACACACCCTGGTTATCTATGCTATAGTCTGTGATGGGGCGGGACTGAGAATGGGTGGCCGAGTAGAGTGGCCTTTGGTGCATTTATTCATGATCTGCAGGCATCCATTTATTTATTTGTTTTTTGGTAACCAGGTGGGTACACTAAACAACTGAATGCCTATTTTCAGGTATGACCCAGGAGGGCACAGAAAAAAAATCCTTCAAACAAATACAGAGACAATTTTAGAGGGCTCACAATTCCAAGGCTGGGAAAGGTACATTGCGAAACAATTGCAGATTACAATTAGAGCACAGAATACAAAGTATGTTGATCAGAGACATACTGGGATGCAGGCAAATTTATAGAGATACTAGTCGGAGAGGATCCAGTGGTTTCCCTGGAGAATAATAGGCTGCAGGAAATTAACAGCATGGTTTCATGGAAGGGAGCTCTTGTGAGATCAACCTGATAGTATTTTTAATTGGGTAACTAGGGCGGTAGATAAGGGACAAGCAGTAGATTTGATTTCAGGAGGGCATTTGACTCAGTGCCACACACAAGGTTGCTGAAGAAGCTACTGTGCCTAGGTGTAGCAAAGGACACAGTTAGATGGGTGGGTAGTTTGTTGGGGGGAGACAGCAGAGGATGGAGGTGAATGGAATTAATTCCAGGGATAGAGGTCAGAAGTGCGGTACCACAAGGTTTGGTCTTGGGTCCAGCCCTTTCCAATATGTTCATCAGTGACATAGGAGAAGGAATTCTGTGCAAGATGTGCACATTGGGAACAGAAATCCCAGGATGGAATATTTGACGGGAGGAGTTTAGCTGGAGTGGACACTACTACTAAGGAAAGGGACCTAGAAGTCATCATAACTGACTCCTTTAAACAATCTAACCAATTGAACAAGGCCTAAAACAAGGTTACGTGGTCCAGCAACAGAAGTCTGCACCAGGTGGGAGGTGTAGGTGCTGGTTAAGAACAGACAAAACCAAAAATAACCGCACACTGTAGAGCTGGATTTGCAGCAAGTAAAACACTTGAAACAATGAAATCAACCAGACATAGATTTGTGTGGCTGCAAAATCTGGAGCAAAGATGCTGTACAGAATATAGTAGCTGGCAACAACTGCTTCAGTAGCCCCTGCACTTCGTTCAGTGGCGCTTCCTTAGGGGGCACTCAACTGCTGTAACGTCTCATGTAAATGCCAACATTTTGTAAAATTAATTGAACTGCAATCAGGGTATAATTGCCCAGGTTGCTTCACTGTGTATGACATCACAATGATCCCTGAGTCACATTTAAAAATAATTTTTTGATTTTAAACGAATGACTGTCATCCTAGATATACGATATCTTTGCAATGTGATCAAAAAAATTGTTTTAAATGTGACTCCGGGACCACTGCGATGTCATACACAGTGAAGCAACCTGGATAATTTCACCCTGGTTGTAGTTCAATTCATTTTATAAAATGTGGGAATTTGCGTGAGCCATTACAGCAGTAGAACCCCCCCTAAGGAAGCTCCACTGAGCAGAGCACAGGGGCTACTATAGCGATTGTTGCCAGCTACTATATTCTGCATCTTTGCTCCAAATTTTGCAGCCAAACACACCTATGTCTGGTTGATTTCTCATTTCAGTGTTTTACATGCTGCAAGTCCAACTCTACAGTGTGCGGTCATTTTTAGTTTTGTCTAAGGCAAAGTAACCAGGGTGTATTGGTAGGGATTTGCAAGCAGCAAAAAGAAGGTATTACTGCCTCTCTATAGGTCACTGGTAAGGCCACACCTGAAGTACTATGCCCTTCTGGAGTTATCACTTAAGGAAAGACAGGGACAGGCTGGAGACAGTGAGGTATAGAGTAACACAAACGATTCATGGCCTGCAGCACGGATCCTATGAGGATTGGTTTATGCACTTGCTGGAGGCCAGAAAGAGAAAGAATGATCTGATAGAAACCTTCAGCTGCCTGAAAGGAAAGAACAAGCTAACTATGAGGAACTAATAAACAGGAATTGTGAATCTGGAGTGGAAGTTGGTGGGAGGGAAATTCAGGAGGGATGTGGAACAGCCTGCTAGCTGAGGAGGTGGGCACCAAAACCACCATGAACATCTTCAACCATGGTTGGGACAGAGATAAGGACTTAATAGTTATCCAGAGGGTAGTATCATGACAAGGGATGTGGGGGTGGTAGACTGGCACCCCATATAGACACTAGGTCTTGGTGGTAGGATAGGGTATTATGGGCAGACTAGATGGACCTATGGTCTTTTTCTGCTGTCAACTCCTATGTTTCCATGCTACCTGGATACGTGCCTTTGGTGCATATCCGGGATGGCTTTGTGGATCAGGATGGTTTAATATCTGGCTCTACCCTTGGACATTTAGTGCAAAACAGTGCCTAGATTATCTCTGTTCCCTGTTTCTGTAGACTCATAGAAACATAGATTTGGACAGCAGATAAGGACCGCTTGGCCCACCCAGTCTGCCCATTTCCCTAACTAATGGATAAGCTGCAGATCCTAGTTAACTAACAGCCTACTTCTTCCTACCCCCACCTTTCCTACTCAAGATGGCATTGTGTTGGCTCCTCACAGAGCAAACATTAGTCAGTGACCCTTGTGGTTTTTGGAGTCATGTTAACAGCATCATAGAGAAAAACAAGTGCAATACCATCTCTGATATGATCGTGGATGGTTGTAATTGCAATAACCTGCTCACTATCACTGAGGCTCTTAACTCCAGATTCACTGACCTCTCCTCCTATACTGCACCTCCTGGGCCTTTACCTGTCACTCCACAGGATAACCTTAAACCTTCCAACCCATTTTTCACACTTCACCCAGTCTCTGAGAGTGAAATCTTATGCTTACTTAAGTCCATCTCTCCTACTGGATTGGCAGGGGCAGATGGACTCTTACCAAAATTCCTAAGAACCGTTGCACCGTGTCTAGTCTCTCCAGTGACTAGACTTTTCAACCTGTCTCTTCTTACAGGACATGTCCCTTCCCTCTGGAAGACTGCTCGAGTTGTACTGGTCTACAAAAAGGGGAACACCACTAGCCTGAATAACTACCGCCCTATTGCCATCCTCTCCACCCTCTCTAAAATACTGGAGAAAATTGTTGTTACCCAGATGTCAGATTACCTGTACTCCTTCAAACTCCTCACCCCTGACCGACATGGTTTCTGACGTGGGCACAGTACATCCGCTGCTCTCATGCAGTTTACAAATGATGTCAGACCCGCTATGGACAAAGGCTCTCTTACTGGGGCTACTTTTGTCGATCTTACAAAAGTGTTTGATTTAGTTGACCGCCCGCTGCTCCTATCAAAGTTGTCATCCCTAGGCTTCTCACCCTCTGTCACCGCTTGGTTCCAAAATTATCTTTCAAAGCTGCAACAATTTGTCCAGATCAGAGATGTTAAGTTCCCTCTTGCTCCTACTTGGATTGGAGTTCCCCAGGGTTCGATGCTTGGTCCTCTCCTGTTTACAGTCTTCATAAACAACATCCCACCACTCACTGGTGCTTGCTCAGGTCTGCTATATGCAGACAGTCTTGTTCTTTACTCATCCTCCTCAAACCTCTCATATCAACCTGAATCTCAGTAGTAACTTCAATACCTTTCAGAGCTGGCTATTGCAAAACAAGCTTGTCTTAAATAAAAATGAAAAAGGTGACTATGCTGTTCGGTTCAGGTTCAAAAATTTGGTCTTGCACCCAGCCATTAAGTATCAGAGCACTTGATGGCTCTCTCCTTAACACATTTACCTCTTTTAAATACCTAGGAGTAACCCTTGATCCTGCCTTGGATTTTGACCTGCACCTAGCCTCAGTCATTAAATCTGTCAGTAATCAACTTGGACTGGCATACAGGGTGAGACATAGCCTAACGTCCACGGCGAGGATGGCCATTGCACCGGGGATCCTGAGACCCAAATTGGTGTATGGGTTAATAGCCTTTCCGGCAACTACTGGAGGGCTCCTCCAAAAGTGGGATGTCTGCTACAACAGCATTTGCCATTTTGCTTTGTCTTTGCCCAAACTTACTCACCGATGCACACTATGCTCCAGTCTGGGATAGTTTACCCCCTCAGCCTTCTGACAGTTTACTTCCTACTGTTTTATAAAGAATATAATCTCCTCCCAGATACCTGACAAACTGGCTCTACTGCTCAAACCTGTGACCTCTGCCTACCCACTGAGATCACCTGACAAATCCCTTCTTGTCCAACCGAAATGTAAAACCAAAATGGAGGGGAATGCTTTCTTTAGCTGGGCTCCTAAACTATGGAACTCCCTTCCGCTGAGTCTAAGAATCTCCCCTTCTCCACACAGCTTCAAACAGGAGCTTCCTATGGCTCTTCTAAGCCCTGAACCCTGCTCCTGTCCTCTGTTCGCCCACTCCTGTACTGGTTCCTCCTAGTTGCCTACTGGCTCCAACCTCTACTACCCTCAAATCTGCCTGGAAATCTTGTTATTTCCTCTCTTCTAGCACTTACTCACTAGTTGTATGACTTATGACTGTTAGTTATTTGCTCTTGAATTTCTGTTTTGTTACTACATATAGACTCCTGAAAATGTACTGTCATTGCTGAAAATTTTGTATAACTGTACTATGTCTGACTTGTACTTGTTCCCATGATGTTTTCTTGTATCTACTATTGTCTGCGTACACTTTGTTGTAATCTCCCGGGTCGTACCTGAAAATAGGCAGCTATGCTGTCTAGTGTACCTACCCAGTTAACAAAAACTAAATAAATAAATAAAAAATAAATAAATACTGAGAAAGTACAAGAGTGGTGCCTTTTGATAATGGCCTGAGAAATGTGAAGCTGACACTTTTCTGCCAAAATTAAACGGTTTTAAAGAGCTGGTAGCACAAATAAAAGGCAGAAAATTTTAATAATTCGTAAAAGTAGCCGGCTATTACTTTTTATTTCTGAAATGCAGTATTTTACATTTTCCACTTGCTTGTTAGAAGGTGTTAAACCTGATAGCTTTAGGTGTGATATGAAAAGCAACACTTTACCTGGAGACTGACATGTCTAGTTCTACCCCTGTTTACATCTCATCAGCACTGTGACCTCTCTTATTGGAACATCACAAGTGACCAGTCTGGCAGCAGGTGATTGGTTGTTCTTGGTCAGTTGTGATGTCACACTTCAGGATTTCACTGTGCTGCTGATGTATGAAGTGAAATAAAACTACCTACTGTATTTCAGTCTCCATGCAGAGTGCTTCTCCACACCACACCTAGTCTTGTCAGGAAGTAAACATTGTAATTAGAGGAAGGGAAAAGGTAAGAAATACTCTAGATTCAAGAAGTAACAGATCACTAGTTTTTAATGTCGATGTTAATTTTAGGCAGTGCACTGGCTCTTTAAATTTCATGGAGCAGCCATCTTGCATATGTTTAAAGTCCTTCTCCTTGGTGTGTAATGAAGGGTGCCCAGCCAATAGATGGCAGTACAGGAACTTGTCAAGTAGAGCTTTCATATGCACTGTGTTGCAAGCAAAGGCTGAGGGATGCCTGCGCACTGGGCAGCGGTGCACTGATTTTAAGGTTTTGCCACTGGTTTTTAACTGCACCAGTGCACTGGCTCCTAGGTATTTAAGTAAAGTGATAGGAGAGCCCCCTGTTTTTTGCTCTTCTTCTTTCTACTTCTTCACCATACTGTACGGAGCTGGCTGTTTATAGTGATAGTACTTTTTCAGTTTACAACCCCCATCCATGGAATTTGTCTGCTATAAAACATGCAAACTCACACTGTGATTGGCACATTTAATAGTTCAATATTTATGTTGTGCTCATTAATATTTTTAGTACCTTGTTTTCTTAAACCTCACTTATGCATTCCTGCTTCTAATGGTCCTAACAGAACTTCTGACTACCTGCTCCTTTCAGCTCTAAATAGACTAGCCTGTCCTTTAGAGTACTTACCTTTTTAGAAGTCCAAATCGGTTTGTTGTTGAATTCTGGGATTGCAGTTGCTCTTAATGTGTCCCAGTGATTAAAAATAACATCTTCGATTTGTTTAATAAAAGTAGAATAGCCAAGTGAGAGTTGCACTCTATTCAGATCTGATTGTTCTCCTTCATTAGTTCAGTTCCACCATTGCTGACCTCCCCCACAGCGACACATGATCGCCGACATCCATGTCATCGTCAGGTTCTGACCCTGACCAGGGATCACACCGACACCTGTTTAATGTTCATGCGGGGTAAGGGGGGGGGACTGTGCCTCCCCGCATCCCCTGGACTTATAGATTCCAACTCCGGGGGCAGATGTCAGGGGAGAGTGACCAAGCTCCAGAACCGATGACACGGTCATCACACCAACAACTCGGTTGACACTGTGGGTGTCGATGGGTTGGTGTTGTTGTAACAGTGTCGCTGTAAAAGCATTGCTGTTACAACAGCATACACATTAGTTTGAATCCCACCTGTCTTAGTTCTCTGTATTGCTTTTGCCATTGTTTTTCCATCATATTCCCTGTTCAAGAACCTGTCTGCCATATTATGATATTCAGCCTCACATCCCAGGACCTGTAAGGGTTAAAAGTTTTTGCCACCTTGTGTGACTTCTTGCAGTTCAGGAGTACCCTGGGGGTGGGCCTGGGTGATAGAAGGGAATGTACGGGAACAGAGAGGAGGAACTGGGAGAGGGAGAGGGAGAGAATGGGTTGGTGCTGGTCAAGTGGGGCCAATTACCCGCTCAAACAGCAGGGTAGTTTTCTTTTGGGATAGCCGGTGGTTAGCCAACACCCTGTTTGGACATGGCAGTGGCTTCTGCAAAGGGTTCCATGGTTGGAGAATTGCAGGATGAAATCAACACCCCGTGGGAGGATGGGGGCTGCATTGCTGGAGGTGGCCACAGAAGTGGGGTGCGAGGGAGAGCAACATGATCACAGACAAGATGGGGACGTGCCAGCATACTTGACAGGGACAGTCGCCCACAGTGAACTCTTTGCCCGGAGCCAGGATCGAGCCAATGGCCTTGAAGTGAGGGACTGCCCACTCAAAACATCAGAAGGTTGCAAATTGGGAGGAGGGAATGATAGCCCTGAAATGAGAGGCTAGTGTGCCCCGCTCTGAGAATTATTTTAACCCTTTGGGACAGTGGAGTAGTGGCCCTGAGGTGAGAAGCCAGCTGAGCTGAGATGATGGGAACAAATGGGTATGCAGAACTGGAAGAAAACAAAAATAGTCCTGGAGCATTTTGACTTCTGTGTTGAGATGAACCGAGCTGCCTGAATATTCAGGGTCATCAGGATAACGCCCTGTGGAATTGACTTGTGTGGCGGGACATAGAAACATTGAAACTGTCGGCAGATAAGGACTGCCTCGCTCATCTAGTCTGCCCATAATCCCTTGTACTGGATTACTGCTTCCGACCCACCCACTGCTGTATCTCTAAGGTTCCCCTATGCCAGTCCCAAGCATGCTTGAATCCATCCACAGTGCTCGCTCCCACCACCTCCTGAGGCAGACCATTCCATGTGTCCACCACCCTCTTTGTGAAGAACTTCATCACATTCCCTCTTAACCTGCCACCTTCCAATTTCATGTAATGCCCCCTCATTCTTGTGCTCCTCCTGTACTGGAAAATGTCCCCCCCGCACCTTGTTTATACCCTTGAGGTACTTGAATATTTCTATCATGTCCCCTCTTTCCTTCCT
The DNA here is from genome assembly GCA_016271365.2 of Neoceratodus forsteri. Lineage (NCBI taxonomy): Eukaryota > Metazoa > Chordata > Ceratodontiformes > Ceratodontidae > Neoceratodus > Neoceratodus forsteri. The sequence goes on from CM057454.1 coordinate 1,319,117,884, forward strand.
CTCTTCCAATGAGTACATATTGAGGTTCCCTTAATCTCTCCTCATAAGTCTTGTGTTGCAAGCCCTGTACCACCATAGTCACCCTTCCCTGGACTGTCTGCAGCCTGATAGTGTCCTTACGAAGGTGTGACCTCCAGAACTGCGCACAGTACTCCATGTGAGGCCTGACCATGGTTTTATATAATGGCATTACAACCTCCCTCCTTCTGCTGGTGATCCACTGCCTATGCACCCCAGCATGCCACTGGCCCTCCCAGCTGCCTTAGTACTCTGCTTTGACATTTCCAGGTCATCTGAAATAATAACCCTGAGGTCCCTTTCCTCCTTTGTGACTGTCAGCAAACTCCCCTCCCCCATCCTGTAGCTTTCCCCAGGGTTTCTGTGTCCCAGGTGTGTATTTTGCACTTTTTTGAATTAAACTTCAGTTGCCAGTTCCCAGACCACTTTTCAAGCATCCCCAGGTCCCACCTCATTTTCTCCTCCCCCCCTGGGATATCCACTCTGTTACAGATCTTGGTGTCATCTGCAAACAGGTAGACCTTTCCCTCTAGCCCTTCTTCAATGTCGCTAATGAAGACATTGAACAGGACTGGCCCCAGGACCAATCCATGCGGCACCCCACTGGTCAAGCCCCCTCTCCTCAGACTGCACCCCATTTACAACCATCCTCTGCCTCCTGTCTGTTAACCAGTTTCTAACCCAGTTTACTACCCTGTCCCCCGTGCTCAGCTTACCCAGATTGTTTATCAGCCTCCTATGTGGGACGGTGTCAAAGGCTTTGTTGAAATCAAGGTAATTGACATCCACTGCCCTACCTTAATTTACTTCCTTTGTCGCCCAGTCAAAGAAATCAACCAGATTTGTCCAACATGACCTTCCCACTGTGAATCCATGTTGCCTATGGTCCTGGGCTCAGATGGCTTCTAGATGCCTCACTATTCTTTCTTTAAACAATGTCTCCATGATTTTCCCCACTACTGAGGTGAGGCTGACTGGCCTATACAGTAGTTCCTTGCCTCCTCCCTGCTGCCGGATTTATGTAGAGGGACCACATGTGCCCTCCTCCAATCCTCTGGTACCACCCCTGTGTTGAATGACTCTGTAAACATGGCTGCCAGAGGTTCTGCTATCTCCCTTCGCAGTTCTGTTAATATCCTTGGGTGTATGCCATCTGGTCCCATCGCTTTGCCCACTTTCAATTTAGTGAGCTCCTACAGGACTCTTTCCCCTGTGAATGGACTATTGCCTACCTCTTCACCCCTTTGGCAACTGCTGTTGCTCTGTCCCTGCCCCTCTTTTGCGAACAGAAACATTTATTCAGTATTTCTGCCTTTTCCATGTCATCCCCCTTGAATTCCCCTTCCTCTCTATTGATCCTTGCTATCCCCCCCCTTGTTTTTCCTCCTTTCACTGATGTACCTGAAGAATGTTTTCTCCTCTTTCTTAACTGATGGCAGGGATTCAGATAACTCCATTTTTGGAGTATTTGACTTCCAAAAATATGGCAAAAACCTCCAAAATAAAGGGAGAGGAAGTTATTGACTTCCAGATATAAAACCAAAAATTTGACTTCACAAATTGCAGGCGTGGCAGTAAGAACTGCTGGATTTTTTTGAAAGAAATTGTATTTTACTACTAATATATTCTATTAACATCCATAAATTGATCCTTTCTGCAATACTGGCATCCAAAAGTGGGATTCTGGGAGTATTTTGACTTCCAAAAAATTGGAATTACTTCCAGATTTCGACTCATGGAAGTTTTGGAATTTCCTAAAAAATAAATTGAAACCCCTGACTGATGGTGCTAAATAATCCTCAGTCCGTGCCTTTGCTCCCCTTGCTGCCTTCCCCACTTCCCTAGTCTCTACTCATGTATCATTAACTGCTGTATGGTGAGCCATCACGTTCAGTTAAAATGGGATCCCCGTTTTACTTTGAAGAAAGAGTTTCCTCCGTTCTTTAACAGACTGTTAATGCTACTAACCACAGTTTTTCCTTCTAGCCTAGCAAAGGTTGGGGGGGTGACCCCCATCTGTAAGGACCTGGGACATGTAAGTCAGTCTTGGGAAGTTTCTGCTGTGGCTGCCCCCTTCCCATGGACAGTGACCAGCAGCATACCCCTAGACACCAGGGAGTGGGCGGGCTACAAATTGTATAATTAAAACAATAAATTATGGAATCATACAACAAAAGCAGCACAGCAGGATATTAAGTAAGTGACAGCATCATGCTCCAAAACACAGAGTAAATGGATAAGTCTTGAGCTTGGATTTAAATAAGGTCAGGGAAGGGTCACCCCTTACCTTTTGGGGAAGGGCATTCCACAGAAGCGTGGTCACCATAACACAAATCACTTTCTCGAGTGGCTTGTGGGTATCTTCTGTACTTTGTGATAACTTTATTGAGAGTAATGTTACCTTTTGTGTAAGTAAGTCATGCAGCAGTTGCATGGTCAGTGTAGTTGCATGGTCAATGGACTGTAGTATTGTTCATAACATTTTCCTATACATTCGCACTGCAGGTCACCGGTACCCATCTCCAACACATACCCTGGAGTCCCAAACAGGGTCATCTTCCTCTTACTCTCAGCCGATTACCATGCTGCTCACTCTTTATTTCTCCAGTGCTCCCACTGCCAGCATACATTTCTGGGGGTGGTGCTAATTTTACTAACCAGGCACTGACAGCTGGAACCAGGTCATGTATTTTCAGGGAGAGGGTAGATCTGGTAATTGTCTGACAAGTGTCACCACAGCTGGTGGCAGCGCTGATAAAGGCCCTCTGTAGAGGGATGCCATTGCTGCCAGTGGCAATATCAAGAAAGCCCTCTCGAGGTAAGGGACATTACCACATATTACAACATCGATAAAGCCCCTTTGGTGGAAAGCAATGCCACCGCAAGCTGCAATGTAAGTGTTTTAAAAGTGTGTGCGTGTGTGTCTGTGTTTGTGCAAGTATTTGTGTGAGAGTGTCTGTTCGTGGATGTACAAACCTTGGCACTGCCCAGTACCATTGTTACTTTGATTAAAGTCTACCTCTAAATCTATCACTTCTTCCTGGCTGGTGTTTAAGAAAACTCGGAGGGCATTTCTAACAGGGATGGAAGAACTGGTTGGGATAAATTCAGAACCTTCCGGAACCATGTGCCATTTTCTGTTAAAGCACCTTATCAAAACTATTTTCACATTAATAAGGTTCAGATAATTTATAAAACATTGATTTTGGAGCTTAGTGTACTCCTGCAGCAGGTCTTTATCTAGAAAGAAGCTTAGTGGGGACGATGAATAGACCAGAAGGAAGGCTGGATGTGGGGAAAGGATCCAATGAGCCTGACCTGTACTAAGCTGACACACAGTGCTGTTACACAAGTACTAACCAGCAGCTATATGACATTCATTATATTTACAGAAGTACTACTCCAAGCTGTTTTTACTTTCCTTTCCCTTCATTGACACTAGCTTATTGGTGGAAAATAAAAGTTAAAACTAGGGATGGGTGGGTACTAAAATATCTGATCCCCAAGACTACCCACAGGTACCCCAAAAGTACCCTAAAAATACCCAGATAAAAAACGGGTAGTTGGGTTGGGTTGGGTAGTTACTACCTGACCCATTCTGCTGCCCGATTACCCAACCCTGGCCATAACAACAATCATGTGAAAGACTGTTTTATGGACTATTAGGCTGTTTGTTAGGTGCTCCAAGCCATTATACCCACGGTGGGCATTGCTGAGGCAGGTGCAAGAGGCGCAGCTACTCTTTGTGAGCCTGCTGCTGTTTCCAGAAATTATACCCATGGCGGACATTGCTGAGGTAGGTACGAGAGGTGCAGCTGCTCTTAGTGAGCCTGCTGCTGTGTCCAAAAAGTATACCCATGGTGGGAATTGCTGAGGTAGGTACAAGAGGCACAGACTCTCTTAGCAAGCTGGTTACTGTTTTCAAAAATTATACCCATGGCTTGCACTGCTCAGGCAGGTACAAGAGGTGCTTATACCCATGGTGGGAATTGTTGGGGTAGGTACGAGAGGTGTAGGCTCTCTTAGTGAGCCAGCTGCTGTTTTCAAAAATTACACCCATGGCTTGCATTGCTCAGGCAGGTACAAGAGGTGCAGCTGCACTTAGTGAACCTGCTGCTGTTTCCAAAAATTATTCCCCTGGTGGGCATTGATGAGGCAGGTACAAGAGGCGCAGCTGCTCTTTTTTTTAACATGAAAGATTTTATTAAATTTTTCATAAAACCGATACATACAACAGAATAAAAACAGAGTCTGAGAAAAAGACTAATAGCAGATAACAATATCTGAGAACAATACCAGAAACATACAGTACATTCCATAATATAAACAATCAGTAACCAAGAGCAATCTCCAGCCATGCGAGCTAGTTCAATACCAATATGTTAGAAAGACCATGCCAGATCTACATGCAAACAACACATGGTAAGGAAACCAAGCCTCATACTAGGTAATAACCTGTACTGTGTAATGTAGCCGTGTCCCAGAGGGAAGAAATCTAAGAAAAAAGGGGAAGAGGAATGGTAAAATGGGTAGTATTAAGTACTCAGAGAGGGGGTTCTCCATGGGGGGGTAATGGCATTAAACAAAAGCGCGAGTGTAGTTATGCATCCTATTTCTTATAGTAGTTTTGGAGTTGATTGTGTCCGGCAAAAGATACACATTCAAAGACAGCCAGTCAGGCCAGAGCTGCATACCGAGTAAGGAGGGATGGTGGCGTAACCTGCCTCCATTTCATCAAGACCACCCATTTGGCTTCCAAGAGCATGGCCAGTAGCAAGACTTTGATTTGAGTGGGGCAGTGGGGTGGTTGAGAAGTGTCTCCAAGCAATATAAATGTCAGGTGGGATGGAACTCGGAAGCCAACAATCCTGGAACAGTTTGCCAAAACTCCAGACCAGAAAAGGATTGATCTAGGGCACCACCACAGTGTGTGTGAAATGTTGGCATCTGGGACCTGGCATTGCCAACAGATGGGAATAGCAAAGAAGACCTTTACTCTGCAAAAACTCAGGACTGCGGTACCACCTTAATAATATTTTCAATTGAATAAGATGACTTTTCATGCCACAATATGCCCGATGGGCCCCCTTAAGGCATAGGTTCCAGGTAGGCAAAGGAATATTGGTTTGAAGCTCTCAGATCTATCCTAATCTACATTTGGCAATGGGATTAGGTTGCGAATCCCACAAAAGGTGGTAAATCCACCCTGCAATTCCTTTGAAATGGTCATTCTTATGTAACTGATCTAGCCATCCCCACTCAGGCACTGTGCTCATATTTGTTTTTGACTGCGCAGTCTTGACATAGTGCCACTGAGAATAAGTGGTCTTTCTGTCCTGAAGCAATAAAGAACTTTCCAGTTTGCTGACTGATCACCATGAAGTTGCTTTCCACCACACCAAGGTTTGTTGCTGTAAATACTATTATTACAGAACTAAAGACCCATGCATTCAATATTTGGGTAGTTACTAGCTGTTGAATATCTACTGATGTGTGATATCCTTTTTTGTTTTTCTGACGTGGGGTGGGCATGTATGATGGTGGTGCACCACCTGTCTGAAATGTTTTACTAGCAATTAATTTATTTACATAGAAACAGAATTTGACAGCAGATAAGGACCACTTGGCCCACCCAGAATGCCCATTTCCCTACCTAATGGATAAGCTTCAGATCCTAGTTAACCAGCAGCCTACTTCTTTCTACCCCCACCCCCTAGAATTGCCTTATAGCTGTCCCATGCATGCTTGAATTCAACTGTAACCCCCCTGCAAATGGGGGTTCCCAAAAGACTTCCAGGAGCTTGCTTGAATGCTCCAAGCCTGAATGGTGTTTGGCGTTTAAGCCATTTATCAGTGAGTGTTTTTAGAACCTCTGGTACTGTCTCTTTAAGAGCTGTCTGCTTGCAGACATAATTGGTTTGTATGGGGGACTGTGTGTTTCTTTGATTGAGTACCACTCGAGCTGCTGCCAATTCACTCCATTTTGCAGTCACTAGGAGTGCAAGGGAACCTATCTGAAAGATGTAACTGTTTGCCAGAAACCATTTAGAGTAATAATGAAATTACAGTTTGTCTAACCTGCTTTCTTTGCAGTCAGAACTGTGTCTGCCTAGTTCCCCATTCTGGTTTTGAACTGCTGAACTGGACCAATCAGTGTGGGGTAAGCTAGCTCTAAAATGGTGCCTTGGACGAATCAGAACTTGGACTCATAATCTGAGCCAGCCACAAGAGGATTGTATGGGCAGTGACTCTGGGAGATGTAGTTTAGACTTAGGCGCCTTTTTGGACCAACAGGAGCAGTCTATTGTGAGTGACAGCCAATCCAGTCAAGAACTGGGAGGAACTCAAAGGAAGTGCCCGCTTTTGTCTGTTGGAGTTTCAGTTGAGCTCTGGCAGTGAAGAAGGAAGGAGCCCTGTGCTTTTTCAGTGTGCAGTTTTAGTCGGGAAATGTGTGTAAGGCCCAGAGTTCCGGTCTGCAGCTTGTGTAACTGCTTGTTAGGACTGAATCCGTCCTGTGAAGAGAATCAAAGGATATCTGAAGAGTAGAAACCAGGCTCACCCTGTAGAAGACTGGAGAAATTGCTGAATTGCACTCGGTCTGTCAGGAACTGAATCTGCTGTGTGTTCTCCCGGGTATTGTGCAGTAATTGCGATCGGGATAGAGAAGCAGCCTGCCTGGTATAGTACTTTCTGTTTTACCATATAAATGTGTGAAGAGGCTTGTGTACCTCAAGTGAATCCTACTGCCATTAAAGGACTTTTGCCTGTTACTGTTCACCATATAAATGTGTGAGGCTTGGTTAGCTCAAGTGAATCCTGCTGCCATTAAAGGACTTTTGCCTGTTGCAGTTTGCCATATAAATGTGTGAGGAGTCTCGTGGAGCTCAAGAGTAGCCCTGCTGACATTGAAGGACCCTATCTTGTTTGGAGGTCGTGAGTACTAATTCAGGATCGCTCCCTGTTGAATTGCCACATTGAATCCAAATGGAATCACTGTACTGCTGACTGTTTAAACTAATTTTTCTTTTCTCTGTGGGAAAGGGCCCCTACCAGCTGCCACGGTTTGGACTAGCCACTAGGGCTTGGGTACCCAGGGACAGTAACTGGTAGGGATAGGCCTGTGCACAGAGCCATAAGTAGATGAGTAAAGTGATAAGCTAATTAACCTGATTTCCCCTGTCCTTGTTATATTCCCCTAAATAAATCAGAGCTGCTTGTTTCAGCAAGTTATACTGCCTGAGGTATTTGTCTATGTTAAAGTATTGTACTGTGATTGTTGCACTGTATCTTATTTTACAGGAGGTCCCAGTGCCTGAACCAGCCCTGGGGTAAGTGTATACTGTGAAGGTAATTCTGATATATTGTGTGGGCCACTAGTGGGAAGAAAGGGGTTGCAGTGTCCCAGAGGGCTGTGACCAAGTAAGTTTAACTATTGCAAACCCTGACCTCTGGGTGGAGGCACCAGCCATTGGATCCAGGCCCTCAACCTGTTAGTAGCAAATCAGGCAGGGGTAGTAGCCCCTGGGATAGCGCCATCTGGGGTTACACAACCACTGTTTTGACTCCACAACCTCCTCGGAGGCCGTTCCATGCATCCACAACCCTCTCTGTGAAAAAATACTTCCTTACATTACCTCTGAGCCGGCCCCCATCTTCAAATTGTGCCCCCTTGTTTTTGCACACCTCTTTTTTTGAAAGATGCTACCCTCTTGGATTCTGTTGATTCCCTTGAGGTACTTGAACATTTCTTTTTTTTTTTTTTGCTTAGCAAATCTTTATTGACTTTTTTTTGTTTTGGTTCACAATCTACCAAAACTATAAGTAGAGACCTGGACAAACCAGGGTATACAGTCCAAAACTGACTGTATGAACTATGTACAGTCACATATTTACATACACAACAGGAATCCATCTCTTAACAGTACAGGAATTCAATTAGCATTTCTAATATGAGAAATATAGCCCACAGCCCATTTCAGTAAGGTGCTACAAAAAAGTACAACCCCAACGAATAAATAAAAGGCTATTCAGCACTCTACAAAAAAGAAAGGAAGAAAAAAGAAAAAAAAAAACAAACAGGAATAGGATACACAATGCCAACACATGTAGTATCTTACAGCTTTTATCCTGCGGTGAACCTCAACACCTCTAATAATCTTAATCAGAGGTGGAATCCTGCCGTGTCACCTGGAAAGAGAGAGAGAGAGAGAGAGTCCCCATCCCCACTTAGAGCCTGGAAGGCCTGAATCCTAAGCTCTTATGACCCTTGCTTGAATCACATTTTGTCCATACCCTAACAAAAATACTCAATCGAGTCAACAAAGTACATTTTTAACCAATTCTCATTCCGATATACCAAGCTCCTGCTAATCATAGCATGACAGACGGACCTGCATTGATCTCTGCAACGAATAGATTGTTTCTAAAGATGACCATCTCTTAGCGTATAACCCTTTTTTCCCCTAACCACAGAATTGTCTCTTTATTCTACCCAGAGTCCCCACCAAATCCCGCACCCACTGTTCATACGAATAAACTTGATCGTCCTTCCAATGCTGAACCAAAAAGGATTTCACTAATGCAGTCATCAGAGACAGATGGTTTTTCCAAATAGAGTCCCAAGCAAGATTCCTAGGAGCCATTACTTTATCCCAATACGACACTTGTATGGGTGAGGCTGAACTAAAGAACTCCACTAATCCCCTATAAACCTGGGAGAGAGCGCTTGACTTCGGATCCACTCCCTTTACCTGATCCCAAGTGAAGGAGCCATCTAGAAACCCTCCATTCCTTTTCATCACTCCCTCCAACAATCGAGTTAGTTGCAATCTTTTAAAAAAGGGCAGCCCTTCCAGTGAAGCTGGTAGAATGACCCTTCCTGTGGATAAGGTCCCTTACCTTTAGACCCCTCACCTGGTTAGCCCACGAGCATTTAGCACCTGCCACCCAATTTTAAATGTGCGATTACCTAGCATCAGGTTGATCCCAAGCTTTCAGCTGCACTTTTCTCTGTGCAGAGGTAAGGAAGGACCACCACGCTACTCGCTGATTTCGCAATCGGATTCCCACCGTTTAATAAACTCTTTTTCAAAATTAGCATACAACATTGCTTCCGGTAGAAACCCCGCTCTTTCAATATTTGCCTCTCCATTTGTAGCCATGTTGGGGTATATATTTCCCATCCATATTCCTAACCCAATGAAGCATAAGACCCAGTTGTCCCGCACACATAGTATACGTGGAGATCAGGCATTTTAATCCCACCCTTTGCCTGAGGTAAACGTAGTACTTCATATTTTTTCCTGGGCGGTTTAGTGTTCCATAGAAAATCAGAAAGAAGCTTCCTAATAACCCTAAACCATGTGATATGAATATCATAAGGGGCAATGTACAATGGGTATAGTAACCTGGGCAGTATGTTCATCTTGATAAGGCCTAGTCTGGCCATAAAGTTCAAAGGAAGCTTATTCCATCTTAGTATGTCCCCTCTTATTGCAGATAACACCCCCTCCATATTCACCTCGGACCCCTTTTCTCTGTTTGCCGTGATCCAAATGCCCAAATATTTAATCCCATCTGACTTCCACTGCAAGCTTAATGGAGCGAAATCCGCCCTATATACCATGCGGGGTCAGGGGAAGAATCTGAGTCTTGGCTAAGTTCAATTTGTAATTTGACACCGCCGAATATCGCCCCGTTAAAACCCTTACTCTCTCGAAACTTGAAACCGGGTCCTCTAAGTGCAAAAGAATATCATCAGCAAAAACTGAAAATTTAAGTTCTCTCCCCCCTAACCTTACCCCTTTTATATGTTTATCCTCCTTGAAGGCCCTCAGCAAGGGCTCCAGGTAGATGTTGAATAGTATTGGTGATAAAGGGCATCCCTGTCTAGTCCCATTTTTTAACAATATTTCTTGTGAGATATAGCCGTTGCACAATATCCTAGCCGTTGGAGCCGCATACAGATTTTTAATACCTCTAAGCAGGCCCTCCGGAAAGCCCATCTTCCTCATCGTGGCGAACAAAAAGCAATGGGAGACCCTGTCAAACGCCTTTTCAGCGTCTAATGATATTAAAGCTAAAGGTAACTGGGAATCCGGTGCATAGCTAAGAATATGATGAAGCTTCCTATGGGCATCTTGAGCCCCCCTCCCTGGCATGAATCCCACCTGCTCCTTACAAATTAAGCTTGGAGCAATGCTCAATATTCTATTAGCTAAGATTCTCGTTAATATCTTGATATCCTGATTCATTAGAGCTATCGGCCTGTAACTATCCACCCGATCCTTGGGTTTGTCTGGTTTAGGGATCAGTGATATATATGCCTGATACAGTGGCGGATGGAACATCCCCTCATGCATGATAATGTTGAAAAACTCTAGCAAAATTGGAAGTATAGTCTGTATATGTGCCTGATAAAACTTAGCTGTAAGACCATCTGGTCCCGAGGTTCTAGCAGTAAGGATTGCACCACCCCAGTATCTCCGAATCCCTTATAGGAGCCGCTAACTCTCTAGCCTGTACTTCATCCAACACCGGGACAGGTATTCCCTCAAGAAAGGCATTAATTTCCTCCTCTCCGACTGGGTTTCCCAACCCGTATAGATCAGTAAAATAGGACGCAAATGCATCTGCCATTTTCTGAGAATCCGTTAACAATTTCCCCCCGTGCCAAATAGAGGTAATTGTTCTGCTTGCTTCCCATTCCCTAACCCTAGCTGCCAGCAAACGACCTGGGACATCCCCCTGCAATAAATATTTAGCCTGAATCCTATCCAGCCAATATTCCACCTTGCCATACCAAATATCCCCCCATTCCTCATAAAGTTTTAAGTTCCAAATCAATTTCCCTGAGGACCCTCCAAAGGAGATAACGATTCAATTGCACCCAAAATAAATTCCTCCTTGCCTTCCTCAGTCTATTCCTCTGGGCTGCAGAGCCTGTACTGCCCCTATGTATAGCACTTTACAGGTCACACGCTAATTTTTGGTTTTGTAGAGAGGGTAGTTGATACTGTATAAACCGCAGGGCTTCCTCTAGTTCCTCCTGCACTGTAGTTTCCGAAAGCAGCAAATCATTCAGTCTCCATCTAACTGGTCTAGGGGGGACAAGACTTGGTTCCCACACCAAGGAAATAGGGGAGTGATCCGAAAGGACTCTAGCCCCTGTCGTCATGTCCTTAACTTCCCTAAGTACCTCACTGCTAACCAAAAAAAAATCAATACGCGATTGGGTCTTATGGGCCGCGGAATAAAAAGTCATGGTATTGCCTCTCTTGGAGTGGGTCCTATTCGGGTCCACCAGGGCTGTTGCCTCCAGCATCCTATTCAAGGCAGTCTGTGCCTTGTTCAGGGGACTACTAGATGAGGGTATCCTATCCTCCAGATTGTTGGCACAAACATTCCAGTCCCCAGCCAAAATAAGCGAATCTGTAGGTATGGCTGCTATATCCCTTTCAATGGAAGCAAAGAAGTCCGCGTTAGAGGGAGTGGGACCATAAATAGAGGCCAGTGAAATTGCTTTACCAGACAGAATCCCCAAGAGGTATAACCCCCTACCATCTTCCCTTACCAACACCTGCTCCACCTTAAATGCGCAGTTACTTCTTGTTAGGATCACCACACCCCACGATGCCTTTTCTTTACCCTGCCCATACACCTGGCCCACCCATAACCTCTTAAGGCAGCTTAATTCCTCTGTTAGTAAGTGGGTCTCCTGCAAAGCAGCTATGTGAGCTCCCAAGTGATTGATATACCTCAAAATAACCATTCTTTTACGTCTACCCCTGAGACCTTTGACATTCCATGAAATTATTTGAAAGTAAGTCATTATCCATCATATAATTCATAACAAGTGATCCATTTCACCATGTCCTTTCCGTTCTGCCTTCCCTCACATCCCTTTCTTTGGACTCTCTCTCTTCCCGACCCCCGATCCCTCCCTCCCCCGCCCGATCCTTCGATCGACCTCTAGCATACATCGAGTCATGGATGAACCTCCCTCTGTGTCCCTCCTGCCCTCGTTCCATAACCCTATCACTACAAGAGCCTGCCCATCACCTAATCTCCCTCTACCTTTCTGCCCCTTGCTCCATTCCACCTCATCCTCTCAAACTTCCCCCCTCCTTTCTCTGAAACTCCAGACAGGAAAAAAAAGAAAATCTCCAACATACTATCGATCATAGGTGGGTCAGTTCTCACTAACAGCTTATCATACTTTTAAACTGTTCCCACTGAGTATAGGAAGCTTACAATAATGCCACCCTAGTGGAACCTGATCTTCACTGACCCCCCAAGTTCTTTCCACTAAATCCAGGTGGCTCTCCCTTAAGTCCCTATTTCAAGCCCCAGGGCTTGACCCACCCAGGCCAAACAAGCTTAATATAACCCCCAAAAATACTACCTAATGTAAGAAAGAGCAAACATACATCCATAGCTATAATAAACTTTGCATCCTGGAAAACTCTGTATTCCCCTTGTCCATAATTACTTAAGTCCATTCACTACATCCTTTTCTGGATAGTCCAGCTCAGGTCGGCGACTTAAATAAATCAGGAAGTTCAACATGCAAGCCTTCTAGCGCATCCCTCGCAGTTAGGTATCGCTTCTCTCCCGATTGTAGTCTCACCAACAGCGTTGCCGGGTACTGCAGACGAAATTTGATACCAGCTAAATAAAGCTTTTCTTGATCTCGCGTATTCCTCTGCTTCTCCTGATCAAGGCGTTTGATCCTGGAACATCAAAGCGTTGCGCGTTCCACTGTAGTGATTTATTTTGTCTAGCCTTCAGCAGCACATGTATCTTTTCTTTATAATTGAGGAATCTCATAATAATCACCCTGGGTCTTGCTCCCGGTGGGGTGTTTCCCTTAATGCTCTGTGGGCCCTCTCGAGGTTGTAGGCTTCCCCGAATGGTGTCTGGCCCAACAATTTGGAAAGCAAGTCCTGAATAAATGTAACACAGTCCGCTCCTTCAGCCCTTTCCGGCAGCCCTGCCAGTATCAGGTTATTTCTCTGACTTCTCGACTCTTGATCATCCATTCGCTCTTCAAGTTTCTTGATTTGCTTTCTGGCCATTATTAGCTTCTGTTCCATCATCATTGATTTTCTTTCCTGTGAGGCAATCCTGGCTTCAGCATCCCCCATACGCTGCGCTACAGATTGTAATGCTGGTCTCACAGTAGCAAAGTCCACCACCAACCCTTGCAGCAACTTTTTAATCTCTTGTATATCCTCGTTGGACTGACCCGTTCCCCCTCCTCTGCCTAAATCCTCCTCTGATTCCGTAGGGGTAGGGGATTGGGGCTTTGGCCTTTTAGTCGCGGGGGATCTCGCAGCAAGGGGCTCCGTGGCTTCAGCCTCCATCCCGGTTTCCGATCTCGGCCTGCTCCTTCCAACTGCAACGCACACAGGCTGACGTTTAGAGCACTTCCACCTCTCTTTTTAGCAAGCTTGCAGCCCGAACTCAAGACCGCTGAGGCTAACTCGCTTTAGTAATAAAATAACAATCAAATCAGGCGGACCCCTGAGCTTTTGTCACCAAACTTATAAATCGGGCCTTGGAGCAGCACAGAAGACGTCTAGTTCGACTCAGCCCATCACGTGACTCCCGAGGTACTTGAACATTTCTATCATGTCCCCCCTCTCCCTCCTTTCCTCGAGGCTATACATATTAAGCTCCTTTAGTCTCTCTTCATATGTCTTCCGGTGCAGATCCTGCACCATTTTAGTTGTCCTCCTCTGGACAGCTTCCATCTTGTCTATGTCCTTGCGGAGACTGGGTCTCCAGAACTGCACACCGTACTCCAGATGGGGTCTCACCAGCTGTCTGTACAGAGAGATAACAACTTCCTGTTTTCTACTGGTGATGCCTCTCCTTATGCATCCCAGTATCCCCCCAGCCCTCCTTATTGCCCTCTCACATTGCTTGCCCACCTTTAAGTCATCTGATATGACTACCCCCAGGTCCTTTTCCATTTTTGTTGTTGTTAGTATCTCACCCCCCATTGTGTACTCTTCCCCTGGGTTTTTGTTTCCCAGGTGCATTACCTTGCACTTCTTCGCATTAAATCTAAGCTGCCATACATTTGACCATTCCTCTAACCTTGCCAAGTCCCTTCTCATCCTTTCCACCCCACCTTGTGCATCAACTCTGTTGCAGATCTTTGTGTCATCTGCAAAGAGACATACTTTTCCTTCCAGTCCCTCTGCAATGTAAGCACAAAGACATTGAAGAGGACCGTTCTAATACTGAACCCTGCGACACCCACTAGTAATCCCCTTTCTTCAGAGTGGACTCCATTTACTATTACCCTCTGTGTCCTATTCTCCAGCCAATTCTTTACCCAGGCTATCATCTTGGGACCTACTCCCAGGCTGGCTAACTTGTAGATTAATCTTTGTGTGGGACTGAGTCAAATGCCTTGCTAAAGTCTAGGTAGACCATGTCCACAGCCCTCCTGATCTACTACTTTGGTCACCCAGTCAAAGAAATCTATTAGATTCGTCTGCGTGACCTTCCTGCTGTGAATCCATGCTGCCTTGGGTCCCATGCCCCTCTGGCCTCTAGGTACTGACAGTTCTTTCCTTCAGAAGTGATTCCATCATTTTCCCTATCACTGAGGTTAAACTAACTGGTCTGTAGTTTCGCTTCTGCCCTGCTCCGCTTTTGGGAAGGGAATCACATCTGCCCTCCTCCAGTCCTCAGGTACCACCCATCCTCCCATGATTTGTTAAAGAGGGTAGTCAGTGGTGTCACTAGTTCTACCCTTAGTTCTTTTAGAATTCTGGGATGAATCCCATCAGGCCCCATTGCTTCCACCTTCAGTTTTAAAAGTTCTTTCAGAACCCTTTCTTCTGTAAATGGACTGGTATCAACTTCTGTATCCAGAGTGTTTCTATTGTTTGTTTTAGGTACCTCCCCTCTTCGTTTGTAAATACTGAGCAAAAATATTTGTTTAGTATCTCTGCCTTTTCACAGTCACCTCTCCACCCCTCCCTTTATTAAGCCTCACTATCCCTCCCTTAGTCTTCCTTCACTCCTGATGTACCTAAAAGGTTTTATCCCTTCTTAACTGAGTTGGCTATCTTTTCCTCAGTTTGGGCCTTTGCTGTTCTGACTGCCTTCCCAGCTTCCTTTTGCTTTAACTGATACAATTCTCTGTCCTGCTCCTTCTGTGATTCCTTGTACTTTCTGAATGCTTCTTTTTCTTTTGAACCTTCACTGCCACCTCCTTTGAGAACCATAGTGGTTTCTTACATCATTTTGTTTTGTTTATTTGCTTCACACAATTATTATTCCCCATTGTTCTTCCTCCCCTCCTTCCTGCCCATTTGCTAGTGCATTCCTTAGGCACGCACCCATTTTGGCAAAGTCAGCCCTCCTGAAGTCCAGTACTTTTGCCTTTGTATGGCTTGACTCTATTGCTGTGTTTATTGTGAACCATACTGTTCGATGGTCGCTAGTTCCCAGATGGCTACCCACTTCTACATCTGTGATCTCTCTTCATCTCCATTTGAGAGGACCAGGTCTAAGTTGCTCCCTCTTGAGTGGATTCCAATACTAGTTGTCTAAGGCATGCCCCTGTAGGGCATCTAGAATAACCCACTCTTAGAAGTGGCTGCTGCAACTGCACTCTAGTTAACATCTGGCATATTCAGATCACCCATCTGCAATATCTCCCCTTTATCTGCCATTCTAAGTATACTTTCTATCATTTCCTTGTGCATTTCCTCCCCCTGAGAGGGGTGTCTGTATACAACCCCTGTGCGGATTGTGGTGCCATTGCCTGCCTCCAAATTGACCCACAGTGCTTCTTCTCCTCCCTGTTTACCCTTTTGTTCTGTTGATTTGATTCCTTCTCTTATGTAGAGAGCTACTCCTCCTCCTCTTTTACCCTCCCTGTCCCTCCTGTAGATAGTGTATCCTGGTATGTTTATGTCCCAGTCATGGTTCTGTGTGTACCATGTTTCTGTGACTGCCATGATATCCAGATGTTCCTCCTCCATCAAGGCCACTAAATCAGGAAGCTTGTTACCCAGACTATGGGCATTGGTACTCATTGCTCTCTATTTTTTGATGGCTTTACCTTCTGTAGCAGCATCCCCACTGACCTTTCTACCTTGGTCTTTTTCTCATTTAGTACCCTGTTTTGTACTAAATTTATGACTGTAAAACACAGTTTATGGCATATCAGTTATTGCGGACAAGATGGCGCAGCTCTCAAGTAATATTTACACTTTTCTAATGTGGAACTGGGGAGGAGTATGCCATTTAGACAACCTTCTACTGCACAATGTTTTTATGCAACTTAGCCTTACCATCTCTTAATCCTTCAGTGGCAACGTTTTTTTTGCTTTAATTGAGGTGGAAAAAAGGTAATGTGCTGTATCATGTGTGTTATGTACCCGGCATCTCAGCCCTGTGCCTGTATTATTTGCTTTGGATGTGGCACTCAGTTTCACATTCCATAAAGTACCGTCTGGGTCTGTTTGCTGCAGTAGACAGGCAGCCATTTGTTTTGATGAGACTTTGGAGAATTTTCAGCTGAGGCTGGGAACCATGGGCTGGGGAGGGGAGTGCCCCTGCATGGCAGCAGCAACTACCCTGGTGGCTGCGTGCACTACACACTCCATGGACACACTGTACCCACTTATTTCCTCAGTATTGCCTTCTAAGATCCAACAGAATTAGGATGCTATATGTGTCTGACACCGATGTTAATTTTAAATGGTTAAATGCATTTGGACTAATTGGGGCTCAGATACCAGATCTTGATGCAGTGCTTATGTATTCATAAAGGCCACATAGGGAGATGGGACATCTGCTGGGCTTGTGATTGGTACACCGATTAAGCCCATGGCATGCAGCCATCCTAGGGGCTGGATGTAACAAAAAACACCCCAGCCATTGAAAGATAAGCTCTTGCTGTCCCACAAAATCCACGCCATCAACTGTGGTACCTCTACTCTCAAGCTGACTGATGGTAACTCAAGGGGCTTCCTGTTAGCCTGATGAAAGAGCCCTGCCATGGTGGGGGGGGGGCATGAGGACAAAAGAGGAGAGTGTTTAATCCCAGAGGAGAGCAGGAAGATGGGGTCTGGATGTTGAGACATGGGCAGGAATAGGAAGGAGAAAAATGTAGCTGCTATAGAAAATTCAGGATGGTGGGTTGAGAGTAATTCACCTTTAAAAGATTCTCATTTTTATCTTTTGGTGCTTTCTTAATAGAATCTATTTATAAAGCACCACCTCTTATCTGACAGGTAGCATACTGTAGCTTTAGACGGTACCATAGCATGGACACTGCTCTTGTTAAGTTCACTACTGATGCCTTCCAGGCCCCGACAATGGGGTTCCAACTAGGGCCATCTTTACTGATTTTAGCAAGACCTTTGACTTGGTCACTCATACCCCTCTAGGAGGCAGCATAGCGCAGTGGTTTAAGGCTCTGAGCTGCAAACTTGGAGACCTGGGTTTGAATCCCATGTCCCCCAGTTGCCTACTGTGAGACCCTGAGCAAGTCACTTAACTTCCTTGTGCGCCCAGGTCGCACCTGGAAACAAGCTTCAGCTTAGTGTGCCTTTCCTGGTTAAACAATTTCCCCTTTCCCTTACTTCTCAATAAACCAAAACACCTTGGTCTTGATTTTCATTTGCAATTCTGGTTCGCTCAATGTCTCACTCAAAGGTCACAAAAGGTCAGATGGAGGGGGTACCCTGTCTAGCCACATGCCTATTACAGATGGTGCACCTCAGGGTTCAGTACTTGGTCCTTATCTTTTCTCAATGTTTATTAATGACTTGGACAGTAACTGTTGTAATGGTCACCTCATTCTTTATGCTGATGATGTGGTCCTGTATAGAAGTTCCCCTGATGTTAAGAATCTTAATGCCCAACTGTCAAGAGACTTTGAGTCTCTTGAAAAATGAATCGCCTTGAACAGGTTGGTTCTGAATGTAAAAAAACACTAAGGAAGTCCTATTTAAACCCAAACATCTCAGATCTGATAGACAGCAACTGTGTTCCCTTTCACCCTCTTTGGGAACTGAAATTGAGGTAGCAGCTATGACTAAGTATCCCGGGCTCCATATAGATCAGGATCGTACTCTCAAAGCATGGGTGGATCATGTTACCCAATCCATCCACCAGAAGCTCAGTCTTCTATATAGACTAAGTGGCTATCTTACCATGGACTCCAGGCTAGCAATAACAAATAGTGTCCTACTCCCCTAAACGTTTATATGGAGCCCTCGTCATGCAGTATCTTAGGAGATCTGAGTCAAACAGGCTTGAGGTCTTGCACCACAAAATTGGTTACTTTGCATCAATGCCCCCTCCCCAATGAAACACTACTGTGATGTGCTTACCTCATTAAGCTGGCCCTGCATTTGATGATAGACTACAGTATCCATTACTGTGCATGGTGCTTAAGTTAAGCTCGCTACAAACCCCATCTAGTATGATTGGCCTTCTAGCCCCCAAACCCTCTAGAAGGCTACATCATACCTCTAACAGAAAAATGGTTGAGGTGACTAGGATCCTTACGTGATTGGGGAAGAGGTCCTTCATCTTCCTGGCTCTTTCTGTCTGGAATGCTTTCCCTGAGGTCCTACAGCACTCCAACACTCTCTTCTGCTTCAAAAAAGGACTTCAGACTTACCTGCTTGAGAGCTGCCTCTGCTCCTGCTACCCGCTGATCAGCCCTTACTTAGGTAATCCTAAGTACTTCTGCCCAAGACAATGAATGACAAACCCCATGGTAACCTAGTCGTTGACTTACTTATTTCTAAGTGTTCATAACTTAATAGGATACTTATTTGTCCTGTAAATATGTTTATTGTTCAAGATAATGTACCTCATACTTTCAGCTTAGTGGGTGCATAAACCCTCCACTGTAATGTTGTTCTATTTATTGCTCTATAAAAAACATGTGCGTGATATGTCCTTGGTCATCTTGTAAATGCTGTTGTAATGTATATTTCCCTATGTTACAGCTGTAATTAATCCTGTGTTTCCCCTGCAAAAGGGACCTCTGGTCTCAGTGGCCTTACCCAGTTACTAAAATGAAATAAATTAAATAAATAAATAAAAATGGCAAGAAAAAATCTAAATATTTCATTGGCCAAGAGACGTTATCTGACCATGCATTTAATCTCTTTAAATGCTCAGTCAGGTGCCAAATCTCATTTTCCTCCCCCCAAACAACTAATTATTCCTTCCCCCAGCACCTAATTAGAGTGATTTTATAAATGTAACAAGCCCCTCCAGGATGTGCATCGTTGACTTTTAATGCACTTTCCAGGGGTGTAAGGACACTCATTCAGCCTTGTGTCTTATTACACCCCTGGGGCATGCACCAAATCCTATAATGCACACCCTGTAGTTGCATATTACTTATGCATAACTGTACTTCTCTACTGCAACAATAAACACATTTAGAAACAATTTGAACAGGTGAAATCAGCATCAAGGACTGCAGAAGGGTGTGTAATGAAGTGCAGTGCTGCCTGCAGAAGGGTATGTAATGAAGTGCAGTGCTGCCTGCAGAAGGGTGTGTAATGAAGTGCAGTGCTGCCTGCCAGGATGGAGTGCAGTAACACAATTTTGGCCAGTGATATTTTGCTGGACACTGCAGGAACCAATGCCAACCAATGCTATCCAATGCCATTTACTCTAATTTGTCACACAAGTTATTTATTTTGGAATTTTTGACCAGGAAAGGCACTCTGAGCCAAATTTCCAGGTGTGACCCAGGAGCACAGGGAGGTTAAGTGACTTGCTCTGAGTCACACTGTATGCAAGTGGAGGTTATGGGATTCAAACCCAAATCTGCAGGATCTCCAGGTTCACAGCTTGGTGCTTTAACTGCTAGCCTACACTGCCTCCATGGAACTGCGACACCTAATTACAGAATGCTCTATCCTGGTGTGTGGCACTATATATGAAAACATTTTAACACAAAATAAGTGCCTACTCTAACTAGGGACTGATACTGCCCTGCTCTGAAACATGGCCTCTGTGGTTCAAGTTCTGCTCTTTGTCCTTCTGAATAATTGTTATTGCATTAGACATGCGGCGTGCTCCAAGTGTTGCTTTCTGCTGAGTCCCTGGAATGAACAGGTCGATGCAGACAGTATATCTCCCAGATCGATGTCAGTATTCAAGGCTATCTGTTGCCAGCCTGCATCTGAATCCATACCCAATGAGATGGAGAAGCTTCCATCAGCATCAGTTTCCTTTCTGCAGTTGACTGGTAAATTTCTGGACACAGCTTCTTATCAATACACTGGGAGGTTACTCTGAGTCAGCCAATGTGTGTGTGTGTGTGTGTGTGTGGAGGGGGAGGGGCATGTATTTTGATATCTAAATTCCCCTTTCCATGAGATTTAAATATTAGTTGTGGTTTTCAAAAACGAAGCTACTGCTGGAAGTGTTGCAACAACCAGCTTTGCTTCCTTACGTGTCTTTACTTGTGAACAAGTAATGCAATGAGTTTGTTTTTATTAATGAGGATACTTTGAATCAGAAATTAGTATTTGCTTTGGAAGACTTGTGGCAGTTTCAAAAAGAATGGATTTACCCCTGCAGTCATAATCATGTATGGGTGTGGACGTGTGCTGGTGACCCCTTGGGAAGACTGCTCTCCATAGCCTAAAGCCTACTGCAGTAGCACCTCTTGCTTTCCTTTCTATCCCTGTTCTTGTCTGAAATTCTGTTTTTCCCTTTTCTTCAGGCCACCTGAATGAAAGTCCCTCTAGAGCTATCCCTTTATTTTCCATTCCCTTTCTTGCAGTTTGCCATAGAGTCCCGCCCCCCATTTGGAAGGAACTAATTTGTTTGCCACAGAAGGTGTCGTGCATTGTTCCCTTTTTTTCAAATGCTGCCTGGCACTGGACAGGTTATTTAGTACTGTAAGAAGCTGTCGCTTCTAGTAAAAGCATTTATTTTGTGGTGGTAAATAGCATTCCTGTTGTGAGAGACAGAAATGTCCAGTCCTTGGGAGCTATGTTACTATGCCAGAAGGGAATGCTTAATACCACTGCCTGTTTGCATACTCTGAAAACTGATTGTCTGGTGCACCAAAAACATTAAAACCCTTAAAATTAAGACAAAATACACACATGTAAAATGTTCCAGGTAGCTGTGCAGTAGCTGTGGAACTGTGCAGTTTGTCTCTTCATTTCCACAAATTCTGTTTTGTTTGCAAACAAGCCACAAATCACACTATATTCAGGCATTATTAAAATCAACCTACAGACCTTATTCTTTTGTTTACTTACTAATTGAAATGACTTACTAATTGAAATGAATCTTTGGTACATTTTGTACATAGTAGTTTGTTTTCCAATGTAAGATATAAGACTTGCCAGAGGAAAGTTCTAGCAAACAGAGTGTTGTTGGATCTTTCTCCTGAGCTACCCAGTGTCCTTCTAGGAGCCAGCCGGCCCCCTTCTCCATAGCTTTACACACTAGCCAGGTGAGGGGAAGGGCCAACTCCAAAAGTACACTTTAATTTTGTTAATAAATAACTATTATTTGGTTTTAGACATTTAAATGTACAAAGATGTGTTTACATGTTATGCTTTACTGTTTGTACATTAAAATTAAGATGTTTTGAAAGACTTGCATTTGAAAAGACTGAATGGGTGGAGTCTAAGGTGGTCACCTGATACTTTCCAAGTATAAAGAGAGGTAACCTAGATAGCCAGAGCAGATTGGTTGTGGGTTCAGCATAGTACTGACCCTGGTGTGGGAGTTCTGCAAGCCTCTTTCAGATCCCAAAGGAAGGTTGGGCTATTTTCTCAACTTGTAGCAATCTTTTGAAGCTGAATGGTCATGATGCTGTAATTTCACTGAAGATTATGGATGTTATTTCTTTTATTTATTTTTATTTATTTTGTTATACAAAATCTGCTCTGTGTTTGTTAACCTTTAATAAAGAACCAGCTTGGCACTTCTTTAGCCTTGCTACACCTGATTCCTGTGTCCAACCATTTCTCACTGCCTCCAATACTGGTGTCAGAGTGGGATATTGCATGTGACACTGGTACTTGCCAGGAATCCATTTTAGATTCCATGCAGGAGATACCCCTCGAGAAGCCTTTGCACATCTGAAGGACCTTTGTCATAAATGACTGCAGCCAGGTATCAAAATGGCAGACCAGATGCTCGAAATGATTATCCTGGAGCAGTACATTCGAGTTCTACCAACTGATGTGCAAGTGTGGGTGAGGTAGCACTGGCCTGAGACTGCAGAGAAGGCGTTAACCTTAGCAGAGGACTATCTAGCTGCCAGACCTCATTGTCAACAAGGGCAACCTGCAACTGGTGCTACCCCTACACTGGTAAGGTCTTCTGCTACTACTTTTTCTTCACCCTTTGGGAATAGTGGGAACTCTGGGCACTCTAAGACTTATAAATCAGGCAGACCCCACAATCCTAACATCATTTGTAGAGAATGTAAAAAAAAAAAAAGGGGAACAATGCACGGCACCTTCCGTGGCAAAATAATTAGTACCTTCGGGGGGGGGGGTAGGCGGTGGACTGGGACCCTTATGGCAAACTGCAGGAAATGGAATAGAAAATAAAGGGATAGCTCTAGAGGGACTTTCACTCAAGTGGCCTGCCTGAAGAAAGGGGAAAAACAGAATTTCAGACAAGAACAGGGATAGAAAGGAAAGCAAGAGGTGCTACTGCAGTAGGCTTTAGGCTATGTGAAGCAGTTTTCCCAAGGAGTCACCAGCACACTTCCACAATGGGAAGAAAGTAATAATTGCACACCTTCCTATAGTGAACTTCATTCAGAACTGCTGCAAGAAACTCAGATAGTGCATAGAGTGGGAAAAGCAAATGTCTTGGAAACATAAGCCTTTTCTTGTTTCTTTTTTTAATATAATTAAAAACTTGAGCATCTGTGTAAAGTCTGTTTATTATCCACAGTATATTGTTTTATAGTGTATAGTGGAGTGTTGTTCTGTATAGAATTCGATCCCTTTCAAAATAATGTTGTACCACAGTTCCAAGGTCATGGAATGTGATTCTACCCTACTGTGGTAGAACAGCATTCTAGAACCTCTAGAGACTGCATGAGTCAGTTTCATTTTGAAAGCAAACGAACACACAAAACACATATTTCACACAATAGTATACACTATAAAAAATACAGGGTGAGCAACTCTATGCATAACCAGTGTGTTTTGTCACCTCGGGGGTTCTGATTCCCATGAACCTCTCGAGCTTCGCTCTTGAGGTCAGAGGGAATCAGAACCCCTCTGTGGCTGAACACACACTGGTTCTGCATAGTTGCCCATCCAGTATTCTCTATGTGTACTTGTTATGTGTGCTTATCAAAGGCTAGCAAACGTATTGCAATCAGTCTGAGTGAGAGGGCTTTTGGGAGCCTGTGGTCCTCCTCCACCCATCACAGCTTCAGAAGACCCAGTTTGCTCCCCAATTCTGCCAACTGTCCGCCTTTCTGCTTTTTGTCCCTTTGAACTACTTAGCCAATTACAAGACAGGAAAATGTAATCTGGATGTGTGATTTTTGTGCAGCAGCTTGTTCTTCCTTCCCACCACCTGACATTTCATCTGCAGGCTTGTTCTGTGTCATTGGTGCTTTGTTTCTGTAATTCCGGGAACAGAAGAGATGTTACACAACAGTCATGGCTTCTTCGGATCTGTGGCCGCCATGTCAACATCCATTTTTGCCGGTATCCCCCTCCACCTGCCCACCACAGCTGTACAGATGACTTTACCAGTGTTGGGTGTTTGGTATACTTTTGTTTGACCGAGCCTTTGTTGTCCGACTTTCAGAATCCCAAAACCACATTCCTGACACACGGTTTTCCAAAGCTTAAATTTCACCTGCAGTGGAGTTTGTTCTATTAATTAAGGTGGTTTGGAGGGGGGGGTGAAGCCCCCTGAAATATGAAATAAACTCTGCCGCAGGTGAAATTTATGTCAGGAAACCGTGTCAGGAATGTGGCATCGGGATTCTGAAAGTTGGGCGACACAGTTTTGGTCAAACAAAAGTATAGCGAACACCCAGCACTGATAGTCATTTGTGCAGTTATGGCGGGCAGGTGGAGGGGGATACTAGCAGATATGGATGTTGACATGGTGGCCACAGATGTCAAGAAGCTGTGACTTCTATATAACATCTCTGCTGTTCCCAGGATTGCAGAGAAACAAAGCACCACACAGCACCAGTGATGTAGAACAAACTGCAGAGGAAATGCGTATACTTTTGTTTGACTAAAGCTCTGTTTCCTGACTTTAAGAATCCCGTCGCCATATTTCTGACACACAGTTTCCTGACATTTAAAATTTGCCTGTTGTGGAGTTTGATATATTAATTAAGGGGGTGCTGGGGGCAAAGCCTCCTGAAACATGAAATAAACTCTGCTGCGGGCGAAATTTAAATGTTGAGAAACTGTGTGTCAGGAATGTGGCATCAGATTCTGAAAGTTGGGCAACACAGTTTCAGTCATTCATAGTAAATCCGGGTGTTCAAACCCCTCCCATCCAACCAAGTGCTCGAAAAAAAACAACCTCCCTTAACGAGCCCCCTGCCAGACTCAACTGCACAATCTCATCTATTTATGACCAACAACTACACAGCAAATACAAGCAAGCCTACATGGTTGGCATTGGCCAATGCTTGCTTGCATTGAAATAGACTCTGCTTTTTAGCGCCACTTGACTCCACAGGAGCTCTCTGAAGTTGCACCACTTGTCTTCTGTATACTGTTGACAGTGAATCCTAGGCCTTTCTGAGCAAAATCAAGCTATAGTCAGCATGCCACAAACAAATCCTAATAGCTCATGAACCATAAGTGCTATTTATTTATTTGTTTTATTTATTCATATATCGGATTTACAAACCTTTGAGTCAGAGACTCATTTACAAAGGCACCTCGTCGCAAGGGAGGGGAGACAACATAATTGTGAAGCAAGACAATGGGAACAGCACAGGTGAAACACAGATGGCATATTTAAATAACAGGCATTTCAAGAGTAAGTGAATATATCCAAGTTGTAGAAGAGCTCATGAGAAGGATTAGATCAAACAGGGACAAGTTGGATTTGAGGGCACCCTCGGGTAGCCCTAGGACAGGCAACTACAGCTACGAGTACTCGTGAGGTGTTTGCGTAGGGCAGTTTTGAAGGGGCCAATTTTGGGGATGTTTGTGATCTGCATGGGGAAGGAATTGTAACAGGATGGTGCTCTGTGGTAGAAGGACCTTTGTGCAAGTGAGGTCCTGGCTCTGGGCACCTGGAAGGTGGCTTTGTTGGTATTATGGGTGGTGACCGAGTGGGAGGCCTGTAGAAGCGGTGTAGCGACTCCTGTGGGGCAAAACCCAAGTAGAGCCTTTTTTGCCAGTATACAGGTGTGGTATTGCAGGCGTTCTTCAAAGTTGAGTATGTTTGAAGTGGAGTAGAGCTGGCATGTGTGAGTTCTGCTGGGGGCACTGGTTAGGAGCCTGCAGGCTTTGTTGATGGAGGTCTGTATTTTAGTGAGGGTAGTAGGGTCAGCGGCTGCGTGGATGGGGAGTTCGTAGTTAACCAGAGACAGGATGGAGAAGAGATAGCCAGCAAGAGGCGACCTCGGGAGGCAGTCTTTGCCGGTATAGGAGTCCAATCCGGGCATTCATGGCAGAGGACAACGACTGACATGGGCATGATAGAGAGAGCCGAAGTCGAAGGTGATGCCCAGGTATTTGGTGCTGATACCTGCTCAGGGGTGAAGGGTGCTGGGAATGATGCAAAGGGAGCATTTTGGAGCTACTCTGTCTGTGTGCAAAGATCATTGATTTTGTCTTTTGAGATTCAGAACCAGGCGATGGTGGGAACAATTTTTCAGCTTGGCTGAAGGTGAGTTGCAGGGGCTCTGGAGGGTGAGTGGATTGGAGTGCGAGGCAACTAGAACTGCATCGTCAGCATAAAGAAGCATTTTGCCTGTACAGGAGCTGGGAAGGGTGTTTAAAAAGAGACTGAATAACGTGGGGCCCAGGATAGAGCCTTGTGGGACCCCAGAGCATACAGGCAGTGCAGTAGATAGGGTTCCATTTAATTTAACCCATTGGGATCTGTTCCGGAGGTAACTGGAGAACCAGGCCAGAGGGCCAGATGAGAGACCCAACTGGTGGAGGGTGTCAAGCATTAATGGGTGACTCACAGTATCGCAGGCCTTAGACAGGTCTATGAACACTGCCCCAGCAATCTCCCCTGTATCTAGTGCAGAGTGTATTTGGTGGGAAAATTCCAGTAGGGCTGTGGTGGTGCTGTGTGTGACCGGAGCGGAAGCCATGCTGCTCTGGGCAAAGTATGTTGTAGTTGGATAGGTAATCCACGAGTTGAGTGGACACTATTTTCTCAAGAGTTTTGGGGGGGGGGGAGGATGGAGATAGGTCTATAGTTGTTGGGTATTGTGCGGTCTCCATTTTTATGGATAGGGGTGATTTCAGCCTGTTTCCATGCACTCAGAAACTGGCCGAGGCACAGAGAGCGATTAATTAGGTCAGTGAGGGGGGTTAGCATGACATCTAGTGTCAGGTGGAGTATCCTGGAGTCAAGGGGGTCACTGCTCGGGTTGTGGGAGGTGAGGGTTTTTAGGAGGAGTGGTTTAGCATCTTGGGGAGAGATAGCCTTGAAGAGAAAAGGGGGGCGTGATGCAGCTGGGAGGTTGGTTATAGGGACAGGGTCAAAGAAGGTAGTAAGAAGGACTGCACTAAGGTCTGAGAAAGTTGTGTTGAGGCAGTCAGCAACACAAGATGGGTCAGTATTAATTGTGCCATTAATAACCATCTGAGAGGAGGGAGGAGGGGAGTGGGTTTTCCCGTTTAACTCTTTAATGTTGTCCCAGAAGGCTTGGGCAGAGCCCCAGGAGGAGGTTAAGGCGGTTTGATAATAGTTGGCTTTGGCTTGTCTTATGGCCCAGGTGCACTGGTTGCGAGCTGCATTGTAGGCTTGCCTGTCAGCTGACCTGCCGGTCTCGCCAGCAATGTGCCATAGGTTATCACGCTGCTTTAGTTGTTGGATCAGGGAGGGGGAAATCCAGGCAGCGTTGTGTCTCTTGGGGTGTGTGTTGGTGACAGGGGAAAAGATGTCACAGGCCTTACAGAAGGTATTAGTGAGGAAGGCTAGGGCAGTATCCATGTCTGTTGCCAGGGAGATTGGGGACCAGTCAACCAGGGCAAGGTACTGCTTTAGCTTGTTAAGGCCCCCAGGGCAGAAGCGTCGACGGGGGGGTTGCTTTGTTTGCAGGAGTATACATACACAAAGCATGAGTGGCAAAGTTATTCAGCACATAATTACCTTTCCAATGGCGGTTTGCAAATAATAATATGTAATTTTGTTTTCTTTCAATGCTGGTTGAAACAGCAAATAGCTAGATACCAGCCCATTTACAGAAGAAAGGGTTCTGAAAGAGCTCTTAAAACTGAAGGTGGACAAAGCAATGGGGCCTGATGGGATTCATACCAGAATTCTAAAAGAACTAAGGGTAGAACTAGTGACACCACTGACTACCCTCTTTAACAAATCATGGGAGGATGGGGTGGTACCTGAGGACTGGAGGAGGGTAGATGTGATTCCCCTTCACAAAGGTGGGAGCAAGGCAGAAGCAGGAAACTACAGACCTGTTAGTTTAACCTCAGTGGTAGGGAAAATGATGGAATCACTTCTGAAGGAAAGAATTGTTGCGTATCTAGAGGCCAGAGGGGCACAGGACCCAAGGCAGCATGGATTCACAGCGGAAGGTCATGCCAGACAAATCTGATAGATTTCTTTGACTGGGTGACCAAAGTAGTTGATCAGGAGGGGCTGTGGACATGGCCTACCTAGACTTTAGCAAAGCATTTGACACAGTCCCACACAAAAGATTAATATACAAGTTAGCCAGCCTGGGAGTGGGTCCCAAGATGACAGCCTGGGTAAGAATTGGCTGGAGAATAGGACACAGAGGTAATAGTAAATGAGTCCTCTCTGAAAAAAGGGGGGTTAGTAGTGGGGTTCTGCAGGGTTCAGTATTAGGACTGGTCCTCTTCAATGTCTTTATAAGTGACATTGCAGAGGGACTGGAAGGAAAAGTATGTCTCTTTGCAGATGACACAAAGATCTGCAACAGAGTTGATGGACAAGGTGGGGTGGAAAGGATGAGAAGGGACTTGGCAAGGTTAGAGGAATGGTCAAATGTATGGCAGATTAGATTCAATGCGAAGAAGTGCAAGGTAATGCACCTGGGAAACAAAAACCCAGGGGAAGAGTACAAAATGGGGGGTGAGATACTAACAACAACAAAAATGGAAAGGGACCCGGGGGTAGTCATATCAGATGACCTAAAGGTGGGCAAGCAATGTGAGAGGGCAGCAAGGAGGGCTGGGGGGATACTGGGATGCATAGGGAGAGGCATCACCAGTAGAAACCAAGAAGTTATTATTCCTCTGTACAGACAGCTGGTGAGGCCACATCTGAAGTACTGCGTGCAGTTCTGGAGACCCAATCTCCGCAAAGACATAGACAGGATGGAAGCTGTCCAGAGGAGGGCAACTAAAATGGTGCAGGGTCTGCACCAGAAGACATATGAAGAGAGACTTAAGGAGCTTAATATGTATAGCCTCGAGGAGAAGGAGGAGGGGGGACATGATAGAAACTGGCACCTCAAGGAATCAACAAAGTCCAAGAGGGTAGCATCTTCAAAAAAGAGTGTGCAAGAACAAGGGGCACAATTTGAAGATAGAAGGGGGCGGCTCAGAGGTAATTTAAGAAGTATTTTTTCACAGAGAGGTTGTAGATGTATGGAACGGCCTTCCAGAGGAGTTGTGGAGTCAAAAACAGTGGTGGAATTCAAGCATGCATGGGACAGTCATAAGGCAATTCTAGGGGGTTGGGGTAGGAAGAAGTAGGCTGCTGGTTAACTAGAATCTGCAGCTTATCCATCAGGTAGGGAAATGGGCAGACTGGGTGGGCCAAGCGGTCCTTATCTGCCGTCAAATTCTATGTTTCTATAAATAAAAATATTTTTTTCACTAAAATAGGCAGCATAAGCCATACACACCATACCATAAACAAATGCAAATAACTCCTAAAGTATACATGATACACACAAAATATCAGTGACAAAGTTGTTCAGCACAAAATTACCTTTCCAACAGTACTATGCAATCAAATATATATTATATTCTGTTATATTATATATTAAAATATATAAGTGACATTTCCAGACATTGCAAGGGCACACAGGAAGTCAGTAGCTGACTTCTGTAGCCATCCTCAGGACACACCAGTGTATTTTACTGATGACTACAGGTGACTGCTAGGAGACAATGCATTTTTCTCATCCAATACTGATTTTTCTAACCTCTTATCCATTCTGGAACATAGTGGCAATAGCTGAGATGAGACCTAGAGTGATGCTTTCCATGCAAGGCTTCTGATCAACAGATATCAACAGGTTCTGGGACTCATAACTAATTAAGAAAAGAATATTGGGTGTGTAACAGGCAGCATTAAAACATGACTCTAAGTAAGGAAGAAACAGAACTATTTTAAAACAAATACATAAAACAGTACACTGGGGGTATTGATAGGGAATATGTAACATAGTAGTGCTAGATACATTTTTTATCTACACATGTTGTGGTGACCCTGGATGACCTCTTAAATGGCAGAGAGAAGCCATGGGTGAAGTGCCTCTGAGGTATCCACAAGTATAGATGAAACCTTTATCTAAGCACTGCCCTTTTTGCATGTTCAAGTTATGCAGTGTGGTTTGTTGTTTGGGTATTATTTGATTTAAGTATATACACTATTCATGATTTTTTTTAAACAAAATCCATGGAACTATTTTGTTAACCCTTAGACTGCTGACACAATTAGAACATATAGGAATTCTGGACAGATATATCGTCTGCTGCACAGCAAGGGTTAATGTGTCAGTGCTCCGTGGCTGGTTACACCAGTTATTGAATGGGAGGAATGAAGAGCTTTCTGATTGGTTGTAGAACACTGGATTCTGACAGTGGTTCGACATCTGCGTCAGGAAAGGGAAGGTAGTGACATGTTAAGTGTGGAGATAAATTTACACTGAGAATTTATTTATTTAGTTTTTGTTAACCAGGTAGGTACACTAGACAGCATAGCTGCCTATTTTCTGGTAGACAACTAGGAAGAACCAGTACAGAAGTACTAAATTCTCATTTAGAATGTAGAACCTGGCCAGAAAAATTATATACCCTGCATTTTTTTCTTTCATGTACATTGCATAAAACTGACTACATACTGTACCTGCCCAAATGTTCAGTTAAATTATGTAAAATATAAAGTTTATGTTCCCTTTAAGGCAACTTTGGGTGAGACAGGGGCTGTGGTGGGATTGAATATGGGAAAACTCAGTTCACGATTGTGTGTCCTAACCAATACCAAGATGCATCGCTTAAAAAGTTTCCAACAGCACCAGAACGACTTTCAAAAAATATCATCTGAGCTGGCCCATTGGCACAGTGATAGAGGCACAACTCGTGATGCTGGTGACTTGGGTTCAAGAATGAGCCTGAGTCATCTGGGGGTCAGCAAGGGAGAAAGGATACAGTAGCTCACAGGACACTCTCCTTCTTCAGGGAGGGAGGGAGGGTTACAATACCTGCTACTACACTCCCCTGGTGAGAACAGGGGGTTGTACAGCAGGGGATGCCTCAGTATAGTAGTAGTATATTGAGATTAAATAACCCCTGAGTATGAAGAACAAGTTGGTTGTCTCACACAGAGCAGGTACTGTGATGTCATAGAACACTTGACCGAAGCTCGAGTGTTCCCATGGCATCCCAGTACCTATGAGATATCAGAGTGAAGATAGTTTTTTGACATACAAATATAATGTACATAGAAATGTAAAATCTGTCAGCAGGTAAGAACCGCTCGGCCCATCCAGTCTGACCATTTTTCCCTGCCTATACTATCACTACAGACCCTACCAGATCTCTGGTAACCCCCCCCCCGCTTCCCAAGTAAGATTCCCTTGTACCTATCCTATGCATGTAAGAAGCCCACCACTGTTTTTGCTCCCACCACCTCCACTGGAAGACTGCTCCAGGCATACAACAGTCTTTTGGTGCAGAAGTTCTTTCTCAAATCCCTCCTAAATTCTCCTTGTCAGGCTGTCGTTCCCCTCTGTTGTGCCCATTTTCTGGTGTATGCTATGCCTCACCTACAATATCATCCTCCTCCCTTGTTGATTCCATCTGTACAATCACCTCTCATTCTTCCATTGGTGAACTCATTCTTCTAGGAGATTTTAATGTAATTTGGCTCTCCCTGGCCTCCAGGGCAATCACACACAAGGCTGAGTCCCTTAATCTAACATATAGATTATCACCAAACCTTCTTGGCTCAGTGCTCACACCTCAGTAGCAGTGTCAGTGTCTCAGTAGGTAGCACATTCACCTCTGACGCCGGGAGATCAGAGGGATGTGGGTTCAGTTCCCACATCTGGCACTTGGGTTAATATCCCAGTACTGACACTGTAGTGCAGCATAGAGGGGTGCTGCACTTCTGAGGTGCTGTCTTTCGAATGTGACGTTAAACCGAGGTCTCATCTGCCTGGATTGGTGGTAGTTCAGGTGGATGTTAAAGATCCCATGGCACTTATCGAAAAGAGTAGGGGAATTTCCCCCAGTGTCCTGGCCAAATTTCCCTCATTCACGAAAAATACCACCAACAGCTTAATCTGGTTCAAGGTCAGTTGGCATTCATCTGTATCCCCTCTCCCCTGGGTCGTGCCTGAAAATAGGCAGGATTTGTCTAGTGCACTTACCTGGTCAACAAAAACTAAATAAATGAATAAAAAAAACACACCTTCTTGGATTGGGCTCTTTCCTCCCATCCCCACTGCATTGTTGCAACGTGTATCTTCCTGGACATTTTCAGTGACCACTGCATGATGTTCTGCAATAGAAAGATATGACGTCCACCCTCCAACCCCAAAATACATCTGGACCAGATCCCTCTGGTCACTCAACACTTTGGCCCTCCCAAGTGACCTTCCTGTATCAGATTGGACAGCAATTCCCTCCACCTCTGATACTGACATTGTCCTCTCCTTGTTTCAGTCCAAATTCTCTGTATGGGACAAGCATGCCCCATTAAAAAAATCCAGGGTCAAAACTCACCATGATCCCTGGATTATCCCAGAAATAATTGATCACTGAAAGTCCCATGGTCATGCCTGGCCACACTATAAATTATCTCACTTCCTTCCGGACCTCCGCCTGTATAGGACTAGAAGGAACTCCTACACAAAGGTTGTCTGGGCTGTGAAATCACAATATTTCAAGGCCAACCTTCAGAACAACCTTAACACCCCCTCGAAAGATCTGGAAGTAATTCACTCTCTTTTCAACCCTCCCCCCCAAACTGGCCCCTCCGTCCTTCTGGTAAATGGCTCACCTGTGTCTTAAACCTCCACTGTTGCTTCTTACTTCAATGAGTTCTTCATCACTTGTCCTCTCCCTTCCACTCCCTCTCCAGTTGCAATTTCTTCATACCATGTTCCCCTATCCCCTATGCTTCCAGGGCTTCCCTTTCTCCCCTGTTATCACCCAGGAGACCTTGACTGCCATTTACTTCCTGAACTCATGCAAGTCTAGCCCTGATGGGCTGGATCCTAAACTCCTCCATATCACTTCTGCTTTGCATCTCCTCTGACTCGCCTGCTTAACCATTCCTTGTCCCTCAGCACTGTCCCATTACTGGAAGTTGGCCAAAGTTGTACCACCCTTCCTCCTTGGTAACTACCGGAAAATGTCCCTTCTCCCCTCCCTTGCCAAGCTGCAAGAGAAACTAGTCTACACTAGACTGTCCGATTTCCTCTCCTCCTCTGATTTCCTCTGCCTGTTCCAGTCTGGCCTCAGGAAGGATCACTCCACTGTCTCCTCCCTGATACATGTAAATGATTCCATTTTCTCAGGGATGGATCAGAGGAACATCACAGCAGCCATCTTCACTGATCTGGCCAAGGCCTTCGACTCGGTGTCCCACCCTCTCCTCCTGGATAAGATGAGTTCCGTTGGCCTCTCATCTCCCGCTGTCAACTGGTGTCATTCTTATCTCATGGGCCATCTAAAGTCAGTACATGTTGGTAGCACCCTGTCACCTCCTCTTTCCATCCAGGCAGGGGTCCCTCTGGACTTCATCCTGGGTCCCATACTCGTCTCCATCTTCCTCAATGACCTCCCCTTGGCCTGTGCTAACTTGCATATTTACATGCATGCACATGACACAGTCATCTACATTCTAGTCCCTCCACTACAGCTGTGGAAGGTCTGCTCCAGCAAGGTTTCCACAATGTCCTACACTGGTTCCAATCTAAGCAACATTAGATCAGCACAAAAATAACTGTGTCCATAACCTTTGGCAGGAGTCAAAAACTGGCCAGACTCTCATCCCTACCCATCTTCTCTAGCTGGATGGCTTCCCTGTGGAAGTGCTTCCTTCCTTCAAGTACCTTGGTGTGTGGCTTGACAGCAAGCTTGACTTCTCCATCTACATCAATGTCCTCCATGCCAGGCTCCAACGTAAACCTGGTGCCTTGTACAACAATAAAGATTGCCTGTCTCCACAGGTCCACAGAGAGTTTGTCACCAAAATGATGTTTCTGGTCTTTGATTATGTAGACATGGTCTATGGCTCTGTATCCCATTAAAACAGTGAAGACAAAAAAGCAAAGACAAAAAAAATGCAAAATCAAAACAGCACTTGCCATTTCAGCGATGTGACATTGACAGCGCTTGCCATTTCGGCGACCTACGGCTTTCTCCCACTTCCCCAGTTCCATCCCCCCAGAGTCAGTTATATATAGTAAGTGGGTTGCAGGGGCAAAGCTCCCCACAAAGGGGTGTGTGTGTGTGCGTGTGTGGAGTGCAAGGCCCTCCCCCCACAGAAAGTCACTGCAGCACTGATTTCGCTGTTTCAGCGATTGCTGTTTTTGTGCTATCACTGAATGTGGCCACGCTGTTTTTCCATCGCAGTATTTGTCTTTGCTGTTTAGCACTCACTGTTTTCACATGGAACCCTATGGGTCCACCTCCTCCATCTCCCTGGCCAGACTGGATACCCTCTGTAACTCCTTCTGCTATTTGCTACCAACTCCCCCTCCTGAACTCATCATTGCTCACTCTACTCATCCTTTTCCATTCTCCCTCTACTCTCATGTTGCTAGATTCACTGTGCCTCCTTCATATATAAATACTGCTTCAGGTCCCTTACCTCCTTCCTCACATCACTCCTTTCCTTTATCCCCTCTGCCTCCTGCGCTCTCCTCTCCAGGGATCCACGCACCTTTGCTATACCACATTCCCACACAATTGCTGGGCAGTCAGCCTTCTCCTATCATCTTCCCTTCTTTGAGCAGTCTGGCTTGGGCTCTCTGTGAGACAGGAGGGCTCAGATTGTGTTGAGAGAAGAGTCTGGAAGTCAGCCCAAGGCTTCCACAGTCAAAGTCTGGGAGGTTTTGCCTGCGTTCACCACCTGGAAGCCCCAGGGTGAGAGTGTTTTCTGCTGACTCCTGCATCATCCTGAGAAATTCCTCAGCATGGAGAAAGTGTTGAATTGTCTGCCCGGAATTGCAGTTGGCCTGAATTGGCCTGAAGCTGAAGCCATCAGTGGAAAGAAGCCTGCAGATGCTCATGCACAAGAGAACCAGGGAATATTGTCAAATCCTGCTGTTTGGAACTTGGGGGAGACTGTGCGCTATTCAGTTCGAAGCCACCCACAGTTGTATGTAGAAGTGTTTGCACTCTGGAGCCAGGTAAGGGACCTGCTAGCCTTTACCAAGTGGGATGGGAAGGTATGCAGGGAGCCATGGGTGTGTACCAGAGTGCTAGGGCACTCAACCCTTCTGGGAGAGTCGGACAGTGGGGTCACTCCTTGGGTCTGGGCTCTTTGTGGACCAGGAAACCCTGTGCAGGGCTCCTGCTTTTCAGCGAAGAAGATGACAAGTTGTCAGACGCTGCAATCAAAGCAGAAGGTGACAAGCCGTGAGATCCTGCATGCTGGCCAGAAAGTTCCAAGTTGCTACACAAGCCTACCATTTTTAGCAAGCCTACTTCTATCCCACGTTGCTGCTCAAGGCCCCAGCTCTCTGAACTGCCTTCAAATGCTGTGTCAGACCCTGTGAACTGGGACTCCAGAACCGTGAGTAAAACAGGATCTGCCCTGCTCTGGGAAATTAGTCTAAAGTAGGTCACAAGTTTAAAGTTTGCAACAAGTTCCAGTTGTTTAAAAGTTTCTTCCAAGGGCCCCAACGCTGGCCAACCAGTGGCAATGATCAGGCCTGCACCTTAACCTGGGTACCCAGGTAGACTTAGGGACACTGGTACCAGTGGGGAGGTGGGAAATCTAAATGTTGCTGCTGATTGGGGGTGGGTGAAAATATTGTTATTTTTCTTTGGTTTTGCCAGTTTATTCAGCAACACTGTTGCCCTTTCTCTGCTATCCCATTCCCCTTTTCCTACAATAAAAGTGGTACTATTAAAACAAAAAAAACATTGAATCACAATGATACTTACCGTCAGAGTACTTCTGCTGGCTGTGCAATTCTGTTTTGGTGTCTGTGTTCTGTAGTAGAACCAGTAAAACCTGCATGGAGAAGATATTACAGGAAAACATTTTAATGCTGTTGAAATAGTCTGTGAGCATATTATTAGCTGCAGTCATTAATTGCATGTGTTTTACTGTGGCACGATTAGAGATGTTGTGAAGTTCCCATGAAGTCACCAAATTCGCCCCATGAAAAACGTCATGTAAATGGCTTCTCTGGTGCTAAAACTTCACCGGGTAACTTTGTAGGTTAATTTTGACTTTTTTTTAGTAACTTCGAAGGTAATTGGCTTCTGGTGCCAAAACTTCGCCGGCTAACTTCGACTTTGTTGGTAACTTCAAAGTTAATGACAACATGGTTTGTCACATGATTCACTTACTGCAGGTCACATGGGAAACTCTAGGCAGGAAGTGAATGTTTCACTTTCATTTTGGCAGTTGTAACTGAAGGAGACAGTCTCATAGACTCAGAGAGCATTTTAGCAGCAATATTTATCTTTAGAGTTGAATATTTAATACCTTTTTGAGTTGTAATCCTTATCTTTCTTTACTGTAGTTTCTGATTTTATAAATTTTGTTAGTGTATACTTCTTTTTATGACTTAATGTCTTTTTTTTCTTTTTCTTTACATGTTTTTTTGTGATGGAGGGGCAGATCATCAGGACTCGGTGGAGTCCAGACCGGGTGGGGCTGGAGCACCAGCAAGGCGCCCACGCCTAGCAGGTGTGTCTTTTCCAAAGGGACTGCTGCCCCCCCCCCAGCTCAGGAAGGAGCAGCAGCAACAAGGAAAACCTCAGCAGCTGGAACAGCAGGAGCAGGAACAACAACAGCAACAGCCACAAGTCCCCCCCCCCAGCAGGAGCCTGCCACCTTCTCTTCTGGTGCTCCCCCACTCCCACAGCGCTTTGTGGTGTGGGACTTTTTTGATATGCACCCTTCAGATGAGATGGTGGCCATCTGCAAGGTGTGTGGGTGGTGTGTGAGGTGGGGTAAAAAAGGGAGCCGTCTTGGGACCGGTGGCCAGAGGACACACCTCCGCATCCACCACCTCACCGAGTGTAGGGCCAAGGAGCATGATGTGGCTACATCACGTGATGGTGGTGGTGGTGATGGCATACAGGCATACTGCACAGGTAAGTACCTTTGTTATATTTTCATTGTTGGGGGGGGGTTATTGCTACTGTTCGAAGTCTAATATATTCGTACTTCTCTTTCATTGATTTTCAGTTATTTGTGCAGAAAGCAGATAGATGACATCATGCTGCTGGACAGCTACAATACAGATGCTGTTGTCTGACTCATACACAACATTGGCCAACCACGAAGGTAAGTATTTTTTTTTTGGGGGGGGGACTTGTTTCTGTACCATAAATGACAAATTAATTTCAGTTCTTAATCACTGACACCGCTGTTTTCCCTTATCCTTACGGCTATTCCTTGTGCCTGAATTTGTTGCAACAATGTGCTTGATTCACCAAGCAAGCAATGTCAGTCCACAGAGAGCACCTGGAAAACAAGAAAGGATTTTTGTGAATGAAAGTCGTGGAAAGGAGAGGAGAGGAGAGGAAATTAAAGTAAAGGAAAGCAAAAGAAGGGAGAAGAAATTAAAACAAAGAAAAAACATTGAATCACAATGATACTTACCGTCAGAGTACTTCTGCTGGCTGTGCAATTCTGTTTTGGTGTCTGTGTTCTGTAGTAGAACCAGTAAAACCTGCATGGAGAAGATATTACAGGAAAACATTTTAATGCTGCAAAGAGTCTCATCAGTCATGGACTGATTTTCTGCCTCTAGAAGGCTTATAGAAGTGCTGCAGTGTCTGAAAAGCAGTGCAGGTGTCTTACCAACAGCAGATGAAGAAAGCTATTGATGCAGTGTGGTTCCATATGATGATGCCTTGCAGACTTCAGTCAGTGACTTGGTGGAGGACAAAGATGAATCTGTCAAGAGGAGAGTTTTGAGGAGGTACAGGAGGCGCTTCTGTTTATCACATTGATTTGTGGCAATGAATCATCACTACAGTGGTAGTGGAAGTGGTAGCCAAGCCATGCTGTTTCTTACTTGATGCGATTGTGAGAAGGAGGACATACACTAGCTGAAGTAGCCCAGGGAGTACAGAGGACGTGATTCTCTTTATCTCAATATGCTAGCTAGTACATACCACTGAGGTGGTGGAAGTGATGTGCCATGCTGTTTCTGCCTGTGTTGGAGGAGGATCCAAGGTGTCCACACACAGGAGATAATAGGAGGAGGAGAAGGGTGAGGTGTTGAGGTCACTGTTGCACAGCTGCAATGTGTCTTGCTGGGTAGAGCGGTTGTTCATTAATTTGTAAGTGGCATAGTGCATTGTTTACTGCTGTTCAACTTAATGCAATTAAAAAGCAGCACCAATTAATAGTTGTGGATGTATATCTCAGCACTGAATGTGATACATTTTTATTGTTAAGTTGACATCCAGGAGTACATGGTTGTGGACAGGTGGGGACGTGGAGGGAGAAGAAGAAAATAAATAGTAGAGTTCATTATTCTTCCACATCCTCCATGAAGCATCCCTCACAGTCTTCAATACTGGAAGTGTCACCACACCTGAACTCCCTCTCCATCACTGCTTCATCCACTTCTGTGTTGTGAGATAATGATGAGGTACGTCCCGGTCTGCCTAAAGCGCTTTCCTCCTCCTCCTCATCATTGTCAGTCAGTGCTGTTACCATGGACATTACTATTTTTGAGGGTATGTGAACCTCATTCAGTTTGATAAATGTCAGCATGCCAACATTTTTAGGAGATAGATTTGTGTGCCTGTCATGCACAGTGGCACCGGCTGAACTGAACACCTGCTCAACACTGACACTGGAGGATGGGTAGCTATGATATATCAGGGCAACCACTATCAGTGCTGGCCAATCATTGACCTTAGTGCCCCAGTATAGTAGTGGCTAATAACCAATGACAAGGTACTTCGTATCTGCAAAATATGCATCTACCATGCATTTTGCCTGTCGAAGACATGCAGCATGATCATCATCCTCCTCCTCCTTCTCCTCAGTTTCTTCCATGTCTGTAACTCCCACCTGACTGAGGGTGGCCCAAATGGGATTCAGAATAGGTTCCTTTACCTTGCATTTCTTTTCTGTGGTTTGACACCCTGGCTGGGATGAAGAGAAGTGGGTGGCAGTAACACTGGATATCTGCAGTACCATCATCTTTCCTTGACCCCTGTGCCTGTAGTAGGAACTGTGCACCTCTTACTCTCTGAGTGAGTAGTTCTGTCAGTCTGTGCAACTCATGACACCCACCTTGTAATATGGCTGCCAGCCCATGTTTATAACATGGGTCAAGCACTGTGGCAAATCCAAACTCCTCAGACTGCAGAATATACTTTATGTGGGTGTTGGAGTCTAATGTGGACGGCACGTGTTCCATTAATGAGCAAATTGCTCTATCACCACCTGCCTCCAGCTGTTGCTGCACATTCAGCAGTGTCTGCCTCAGCAGCCACAGTAAAGGGATGGACTCACTCACTGTCTCTACTCGCTGCCTGTGTTGCATGCTCGAAGGGTCTCAGAATCGAGTTGAGCCCATCCATTAGGTGCCACTGCTCTGTTGTGAGACACATGGATGCCCACTGTTGTCACGACTTGCATGAATTAGCAAATACTCAGATATAGCCTTGTACTGCTGGTATAGATGCTCCACCATGTAAAAGGTGGAGTTCCACTGGAATGACAACGTCACTTTAAACGGTGCTGAGACAACTTGTTCTTTACCTGCAGATCACATAGATGGTCATGTACTTTTGCTGAACGTACAAAGTGGGTACTTATGTGTCGGTCAAGAGTCAAAACTTCTTTTATATCCAGATGGTTAAGGAAAGTGTGCACAACAGGGTTAAGGCAATGTGCCAGGCATGGCATCCTAACAACTCCCCCATCAGTGATGCATTTCCAGACATTTGAGCCATTATCACTGGCGATGAATCCAGGTTTCAGTGCATGGGGTAGAGCCACTGATTAATCTCGGTTAGTATGACTATCAGCATCTTTTCTTCAATGTGTGACCCAGGGATACTCTTCATGGTCAGTGTTGCATGTTGCCTTACACCAGGCATATTGCTACCACCACCATTTGTCCTAGTGCAATTCTTGCCTCTCCTCCAGTCAGCCACTGCCCCAGATACCTGTGCCCAGTGTGCTGTAATGCACAGGTAAGAGCTACCAGATGTTTTACCAGTGGTCCACATGTCCATATTCAGATGGACATACTGTGCTGAGGAATGCTGCAGGGCATGATGTACCATGTCACATACTGTACTGTA
Organism: Neoceratodus forsteri; assembly: GCA_016271365.2. Lineage (NCBI taxonomy): Eukaryota > Metazoa > Chordata > Ceratodontiformes > Ceratodontidae > Neoceratodus > Neoceratodus forsteri. The sequence continues at coordinate 1,319,157,813 of CM057454.1, forward strand.
CAGTCCAGAGATGGCACGCTTTGAAAAGTATGTACGTGATGGCACCTGCCACTTTGGCAAGGCACAGGCCATGATCCACCTAAATTCCACATTCTCTACAAAGGATTATGGCAACAAATCCAGAGCAATCATTTCTGCACATGCTGCATTAATCTCCCCCACTGTACCATGATTAGGTGGGAATTTTGTTTGTCTATCCGAAATGGAAAGTAGTGTCGGCTGAACTTGTCTTGATACTGCTGCCATCAGTGATGCACCTGGTGTGTACCAAATAGCTTGCCTCATTTTTGTTCCAGTAAGGGGGTGCTCCTTGTTTGGGGATTGCCAGTGGTACTCATAGCCTGGGGTGATGCACAACACACCTCAGTGACTTTTTTGTTTTTCATAACTGGGGTAGCAATCATATTTTGACTTGGGGTGGTACTCTAGATTCTAAGACCACTACTTTGCCCACTTCCAGAATCCTTCTTATCCAGAATCACAGTGGTGCCCTCCTCCTCACCTGCACCTCCATGTCCCTCTAGTGGTGCTTGGTGTCTTTTGCTTACATTGCCCTCTGATTGGCATGGATCAGATCCACTGGCACTAGCTGCCTTCTGGTGTTGACGCCACTGAACTGGGTGCCTATTTTTAAGGGGTGTATGTGTGTGTGTTGCCCACCTGTGCCAAGGTGACTATCCTACTTACCCCAACTTACTCTGGTTTGACACAGTTGGCAAATTGCCACTGTCTCGTCAGATGGGTCCAGTACATAAAAATCCCACACTAGGGATTTATGGGGCCTTGTATTTACTTGGTGCCAAGATGACTGTGACTGTGATAGCAAAGGAGAAGATTTTCTCTTTGTTATGTTGTGGGGTGACTGGAACAATGTAGAAATGGGAGAAACAGTGCTTGGGATGTCCTTCTCCTTGGTGGTTTTAGCAGTTAAGGCAACAGGAAAGACATGTTCTATAACACCCTGTTTTGCCCTTTTCTTTTCATGCTCCCATGAGGGATCAGTGTCGTCTGACATATCATCGTCCACATCGTAGTCTGGAAAAAAGCTGACGGTCCCATCAGCCTCAGCAGGTCTGTCCGCCTCAGTAGCAAGTGCCACAGGCTCAGTAACATGCACCTCCTCTTCATGACTGTTGTCCTCATGTTGCTCCACATGTGCCACCACCTCACCCTCACTCACTGGACATGGACACACATTATCAGGCTAAGCTTCCAACCCACCATCACCAACAGCACCACTTTCAAATTGCACTTCAGAAACAACATCCTCCAAGCCTACATTTGATTGTTTGGTGGTTGTGCTGCTGCTTCCTCTCTCTTTGTCACTTGACTGACATATCCATCAACATGTCTGCCACAGATTTGGCAGAGAAAAACTTAATGGCAGGAAAGCCAACACCAGGGCAATATACATTGCTACTACTGCTACTGCCTGCCACAGAGTGATCTGAATGCTGTCTCTGTGCTCTCATAGACCCGTTTCTGGTTCCTGCACCACTATTTTTATTTATTTATTTATTTCTTCTAGGATTAGAAATACCTTTGAGCCAAGGCTCTTTTGCAAAGGTTCCACGTCAGAGATAGTACAATACAATGATACATAATCGGGCATGGTGCAATAGACTACAAGACAGGTGATAAAGTAAAACAAAGCATTCGATTTAACATACAGTTGCAAAACTTAATTATAGAGAGCTTGCCAAGGGCAGTTGTCAATCAGGATATAGGAGAGGAAGAGTAGCAGGGAGGGGTGAATAGAGGGGGGATAGTAGTGAAAAGGGAGTGGCAGGAAGGGGGTGGAACAGCGTGAGGCAAGGAGGCATGGACTGCTTAGCTGAGATGGGAGATCCTGCTAGGTACGACAGTCGCAGGTACTAGAGGCAGCGAGGTGGAGTCGGAGGACTTGATTTAAAAGATCCTAGCTTTGGTGTGGAGGAGATGTCAGTGTTAAGGTTATTCCACCAATAAGGAGCCTGGTAGGCGAAAGAGCGTTGAGCCAAGGAGGTTCTGCAGTGTGGGATCTTCAGGCGATGGGAGTCAGAGCCTCTTGTGTGATGGGAGTTACTACTGGGGCTGAGGAGAGATAGTACCCCAGGTGGAGCCAGGTCCATTGTGATCTTTTTAGCCATTATGCAGGTTTGATATTTTATGCAATTAGATAGTTGTAGCCATCCTGATTGTGCGTAGAAGTCACATGTGTGTGTTAGGCGGTTAGACCCAGTGACTAGACAACATGCTTCGTTGAGCATGGTAGAGATACGTCTAAGGGCCCTATTAGGATTAGGAACCACAAATTGGAAAATGTTCTTTGTGGCCGCTCCATGGCCTCTCCCTTTAGTTGCCCTTTTCTTCCCAGTCATTCTTCAGCGCTCACAGTCACACACAAATCACTCTGGGGTTAAATTGCAGTCAGGACAGTGATTTTTTTTTCCTAAATACAGGTGCACGCAGGGATACAACAATCACTCTGGTTATATCGCAGTCAGGAGGACAGTGATTTTTTTTTTCCTCTAAATAAAGTTGTGCACACAGGGACACAGCAATCACTCAAAGTCAATTGCAGTCAGGAGGACAGAATTTTTTTTCCTAAATACAGCTGTGTACCTAGTCACACAAAAATCACTCTGGTTAAATCGCTGTCTGGAGGATACTGGCACTGAGTCTACTGAAAGGCAGACAGTTGGGTGCTGCCCTCTTAAGCTTCTCGAGGGGTCATCTGGTGGGCTGAGTTGGATCAGGAGCTGTAGTGGCGAGTACGGTGAGCTGGGACAGCTACCTCCTGGGCGATTGCTGGGGGGGGTCTCTCCTCGCTTCCTCCTCAATTTGGTGAATTTAGCTGGGCCTGCGACGGTCATGGAGACAGCTGCTGTTTAAGAGTCCACACTACGATTGAGTATGAAGAATCTACAACTAGCAGACCCCTATAAAATCTACCGATTCTGAGAAGTTGAATCCTCATAAAGGACTTATTAGGACACACAGGCCGGTCAGTTTTTTTTTGGACCATCTACAGCTAAAACTTGGCAGTGAGAGTGCCTTTGAAGTTCTAGTACTTGTAAATTCAGATAGCTTTTATCAAGCCTAAGTGAGAGTTGGACTTGGCTAAGCTTGTCCTGGCTTATTTCTGAAGGTGGGAGCTCTACGGACCTTATAAACTCAAATTGAGAGACTTAAAATGACTTCTTTCTTTATCTGTGAATCTGCATGCTGCTATAAGACTTTTTTATATTTTACATTTATGTTATTTTTTTATATTAGGGTTTGGGGTTTGTGGTCTGGGGTTTGTGGTTGGGTGGGGGTTTGAATTTGTATAGTGGTAATATAAAGGGAGTTTGGGGTGTGAGTGTGTCAGAGAGTGTGCGAGAGTGTGTGAGTGTGTCTGGTTAGGAGTGAGAATTGGGGTTTGTGTAGAATACGACTGAAAGTGATTGGGTATATATTGTGGATTATTATTCATTTGTTGTGTGCTGCTGTTGACAGATATGTTGTGGGGTGGCGTAAAGATGGTCAGGCACTATTCCCCCTCCAGACTCCGGGACCTCCGCCCTTTTAACTGTTCCCCCTTTATCATCAGAAGTCTATAGGAGATGTCGTGCTTTGGGGATAGTGAGAAGGAGGAAGAAGGATGGGGGTGCGGGGCCTGGTGGGGGAATGGAGAGGGGGGACGGATTGGGGTTGTGGGAACAAGGAGACGCCCTGGGGCGAAATGGGTCCAGGAAAGGGGTCCTCCCTGCCTTGTTCCCATACCCAAGGGTTCTGCTCTGGGCAGGCAGGTGACGCTGTCTTTCTCAATTGCTCATCCTACTTGGGCGGTGTTATGCAGCGCCAGATCTATTAGGAACAAGATTGCTTTAATAGCGGATCTTGTGTCATTGGATCTGGCGTGCATCACCGAGATCTGGCTGGATGGAAATACTGGCCCTGTTTTGCCTTCAGCAGATCCGGCTGGGTACTCGATGATACACTGCCTGAGGATGGATCATAGGGGTGGGGGTGTAGCCATCTGTTTTAGACCTGAACTGGGCCTTGTGGATGTGCCAGTGGGGACCACCAACTTTTTTGAGTGTATTGTGGGTGCATGTGTAGGGTGCAGGATACTTCTCATCTACCGTCCACCCGGATATGGGAACGTTTTTCTGCAGGAAGTTGCAGACTTCATCATCGAAAAGGTCTTGGGATCCCCCAGATGGTTAATTCTGGGGGATTTCAATGCCTGGGTCGACGATGAACTCTCGCAATATAAACAGGACTTCCTCCAACTAATGACTTCGTTGGGCCTTACAGGTTATTACCTTCGCAACCCACAGTTGTGGTCACTCCTTGGACTTGGTGTTCCTCCTGGGGATGGAGATCTCTGATGTGGTGGTGGAGCCAGTCAGTTAGTCTGACCATCACACCATAGGGTTCAGTTTTGTGGCTCCCCCAATGAGCCTGCCCTTACGGAGATAGTCCAGTACTGCCCCTGGAGGGGCATGACCCCAGATGGCCTGATGGCAGTGATGGACCTATCGGTCATATCGAGTGAATGTATGGATCCAGGGAATCTAGTACTAGCCTATAATAAGGCAGTGATAGGGGCCCTGGATTCCATAGCTCCTGTTCAGGTTTGTCCCCTCTCTCTTCGCCCAAGGTCCCCATGGGTTGATGGGACCTTGAAGGAGATGAGGAGAGAGGGACAAAGGTTAGAGAGGTGCTGGCAGAAATTAGGTCTTGATGGTGATAGACTTAGATTGACGGACCATTATGTTGTCTATCAATCGACAATCACCCATAAGAAGGCAGAGTTCCTGTCCAGGGAGATTGCTGCTGTGCAGAACCGACCAGCTCAGCTCTACCAGACTGTTGACAGATTGTGCAATCCAATCTGTCTCCAGCCTGGTAGAGCTTTTTCCCAAGAGAGATGTGATGAGTTTGTTCAGTTCTTAGCAGATAAGATTGTCACTATCAGGTCCGTGATCTGAGCAGCCCCCTCTATTGGGTATTGCGGAGGTCAGCTGGGGCTGCGGACACCCAGTTTGCTTGGTCTGACTTCGGCTGGCCGGAATTCATGGACATTGTGAGGATTGTCTAGACTTTGCAGCCAATCTGCTGTAGTTTGAACCCGGGCATAATGTGCCCTCTTGTAGGGTGCATCGATGAGATTGGCCCTGTCCTAGCTGAGATAGTCTGGAGTTCATTGGAGGGGTGGGGGCCTTCCCAGACACCTTAAAGGAAGTGGTTGTATGACCTCTCCTTAAGAAATCCTCCCTTGACCCAGACTGTCTGACTAACTACAGACCTGTCTCTAACCTGCCCTTTGTGGGCAAGGTTATTGAGAAGGTGGTTGCACTGCAGCTGGATGATAATTTATCTACTCACGATGTCTATGATTCTCTCCAGTCAGGCTTTAGGAAGAGACATAGTACTGAGATGGCCTTTGTCCGGGTGCTAAATGATCTCCTGATAGTGGGAGATCAGAGGACTTGTTCCATCTTGGTCCTCCTTGATTTCTCTGCAACGTTTGACACTGTGGATCATGGTGTGCTACTGGAGTGCCTGCGGCTCATCTGTGGACTGTCTGGTATGGTCCTCGGATGGTTGCGATCTCTCCTCGAGGGTAGGACTCAGACAGTGGTATCTTGGATTTATTCATCAGCCCCTCTCCCCCATCCTGTGGGGTACCACAAGGCTCCATTTTGTCACCCATGTTGTTTGCAGTGTACATGCTGCTGTTGGGAGATATCATTAGGTAGTACAGGCTGAGTTTTCACTGCTATGCAGATGATACTCAGCTGTACATGTCCTTTGTGCCTGGGCAAGATGGTTTCCTCTTGGTTTTTAACAACTGTCTCTCCACGATCCAGCACTGGATGAGTGCCAGCTGGCTGCGGTTAAACCCGGCTAAGACTGAGGTGTTGGTTGTGGATCCAGGTTGTTGAGAGGTGGGTTTGTCGGCAGAGCAGCCCTTTGGACTTTGGCTCGGGGGTGTTCAGCTGACTACCTCAGACCAGGTGCGGAACCTGGGCATTATTTTTGACAGCGGCCTGACCATTAGATCTCAGGTGTCGGCTGTTGTTAAGACCTCATTTTTCCATCTGAGGAATATCACTCGGATGAAGCATCTGGTTCTTCCTGATGATCTTCCAACATTGGTCCATGCCTTCATGACCTCCTGCCTTGACTACTGCAATGCCCTTTTCCTAGGGCTACTGGGGGTTGATATCCACCGCTTGCAGCTAGTGCAGAATGCTGCAGCCAGGCTTTTGACTGGTACTTCTAGGACCAGTCATATTACGCCTGTGTTGAGTGGACTGCACTAGCTGCCAGTACAGTGGCGGATCACCTTCAAGGTTGGGTTACTGACCTATAAAGCCCTACACAGACAGGGACCCCGCTACCTGCAAGATCTCCCTCACCCTTACTGCCACCTCTGCCCACTTTTCTCTGCCAACGAGGGATTGCTGGAGATTCCCAGGATGTGCTTAAAGACATTTGGGGCTCAGTCTTTTGCAACCCCTACCCTATGGAATTTCTCTACCTCGTCGGGTTCAAGAGTGCCTGACCATCCAGAGTTTTAAAATAGCCTTAAAAACACATTTATTTAGCCTAACATTCCCAGATTCTGGTACATGATTTTATTCTTGGTGTATAATTTTGGTTTATCACTGATTTATATTTGGTCTGGTTGGGAACTGATTGTTTGAAGATGTTTGTTTATATGATTTTATGTGCAAGCGCTTTGGTTTCAGAAAGGCGCTTTTTAGAAATAAAGATTGATTTGATTTAAACTGTTTCTACTCTCCCCCACACAAGCCACCAAACCACAACTTCTAACAGAAAACTAAATACTTCAAATAAACAATACAGGACAGAGAAAATCAACACAAAAATTACCATGTGTGCAAAGGGCACTCACAGTAACAGTTCTGAAGCAAATTGACCGACAAAATGCTCTTTCATATAATGTTTTTAGATTGTGCCTCTAAGCTGCAGCACAAGCTCTGTACTCTAAGTCTCTCTCTCAAACACATTACACTCACAGAACAGCCAAACTAGCTTCTCATCGGCTGTTCAGCAACATGCGACCTCATATCCCATGCTTCATTGCAAACTTCGACTTATGCTGAACTTTGACAGTGAAGTTCCAGCTTTGTGGATCTGGGGCACTTCTACTACTGACTGTAACAGAAATCGAAGTTTTCAACTTTTAAATTTTGTGAATCTGCACAAAAGGCTTCGAAATGGGACTTTGCAGGATGGAAAACTTCTCAGAATAGTCGAAATCCGCAAAATTTTATGCAGAGCGAATTTTCTCAACTTCACACACCTCTAGTCACGATTCAAAGTGGTATTTTGTGTGTGGGGTGACTGGAAGGGGAGTTGGGTAGGTACAGCACCCCAGGAGGTTGTACTACGCAAACATCTGGCCCAAAATATTTTTACTTTGGATGGAGGCACCGTGCTATTTATTTTTGTACCTTTGGGAAAGACCCTCCCATTCATCATCAGAACAGAACTCAGGCCCCAGCCTTAACCTGTATCGTAGTCATCAGGTAGGGGTAGTAGCCCACTCGTATACAATGCCGGGCTACACATGGATATGTAACTCCTAGATGGCGCTATCCCAGGGGCTACTACCCCTGCCTGATTTGCCACTAACAGGTTGAGGGGCCTGGATCCAATGGCGGGTGCCTCCACCCAGAAGTCAGGGTTTGCAATAGTTAAACTAACTTGGTCACAGCCCTCTGGGACACTGCAACCCCCCTTTCTTCCCACTAGTGGCCCACACAATATATCAGAATTACCTTCACAGTATACACTTACCCCCAGGACTGATTCCGGCACTGGGACCTCCTGTGAAATAAGATACAGTGCAACAATCACAGTACAGTACTTTAACATAGACAATTACCTCAGGCAGTATAACTTTGCTGAAACAAGCAGCTCTGATTTATTTAGGGGGATATAACAAGGACAGGGGGAAATCAGGTTAATTAGCTTATCACTCTACTCATCTACCTATGGCTCTGTGCACAGGCCTATCCCTATCAGTTACTGTCCCTGGGTACCCAAACCCTAGTGGCTAGTCCAAACCGTGGCAGCTGGTAGGGGCCCTTTCACACAGAGAAAAGAAAAATTAGTTAAACAGTCAGCAGTACAGTTATTCCATTTGGATTCAATGTGGCAATTCAACAGGGAGTGACCCTGAATTAGTACTCACGACCTCCAAACAAGATAGGGTCCTTCAATGTCAGCAGGGCTACTCTTGAGCTCCACGAGACTCCTCACACATTTATATGGCAAAAAGAAAGTACTATACCAGGCAGGCTGCTTCTCTATCCCGATCGCAATTACTGCACAATACCCGGGAGAACACACAGCAGATTCAGTTCCTGACAGACTGAGTGCAATTCAGCAATTTCTCCAGTCTTCTACAGGGTGAGCCTGGTTTCTACTCTTCAGATATCCTTTGATTCTCTTCACAGGACGAATTCAGTCCTAACAAGCAGTTACACAAGCTGCAGACCGGAACTCTGGACCTTACACATGTTTCCCGACTAAAACTGTGCACTGAAGGAGCACAGGGTTCCTTTCCCCTTCACTGCCAGAGCTAAAACTGAAACTCCAACAGACAAAACCAGGCACTTCCTTTGAGTTCCTCCCAGTTCTTGGCTGGATTGGCTGTCACTCACAATAGACTGCTCCTGTTGGTCCAAAAAGGCGCCGAAGTCTAAACTACATCTCCCAGAGTCACTGCCCATACAATCCTCTTGTGGCTGGCTCAGATTACGAGTCCAAGTTCTGATTCGCCCAAGGCACCATTTTAGAGCTAGCTTACCCCACACTGATTGGTCCAGTTCAGCAGTTCAAAACTAGAATGGGGAACTAGGCAAACACAGTTCTGACTGCAAAGAAAAGCAGGTTAGACAAACTGTATTTTCATTATTACTCTAAATGATTTCTGGCAAACAGTTACATCTTTCAGATAGGTTCCCTTTGCACTCCTAGTGACTGCAAAAACGGAGTGAGTTGACAGCAGCTCGAGTGGTACTCAAGCAAAGAAGCACACAGTCCCCCCATACAAACTAATTATGTCTGCAAGCAGACAGCTCTTAAAGAGACAGTACCAGAGGCTCTAAAAACACTCACTGATAAATGGCTTAAATGCCAAACACCATTCAGGCTTGGAGCATTCAAGCAAGCTCCTGGAAGTCTTTTGGGAACCCCCATTTGCAGGGGGGTTACAGATATGTGGTCATACATCCCCAATAACGGACACACTAAGGCTAGGGTTTCCATGGGTTCTCTAACGCCACCTACCTTATCTGAGAAATCAATATTCACAGCTATGCTTTCCAAGTATGGATAAAGTGGATCACTGAAACCCTAGATATGTAATCCCCTGCAGGGGCAACAAAGAAAGATGAGTCAAGTGCTGATAATTAAAGTCCTTGAATAGCAACATGACCTATGAAAGAAAACAAAAATCACACATGCCCCCACAATGCAAAGCACCATGGGCTACATATGCAAATCACCACAGAATGTTATGCTGGTCCAACTTTAAGCAGAATTGCATGGTGCCGAAAGGCCTCTCACACAGTTTGCAAAGGGTGCTAACAGAAGACATAGACATGTGTTTCGTCCTACCAGGACTCATCAGTATGCCTCGTCTGTTTGACACCCCAGTGGAATGGACCAGCTACCCTTAAGGCACATGACCTATGACCCACTGTTGAGCACAGTCTGGGCCTGTTGCCCTTCGACTTTGACATATATGTCCAGTGAGGGCCTGACTATCTGGACCATGAATGCTGGGCCATACACAACCTTAGTAGTGAATTCTGCTACAGTTTGTGGTGAGTGTCTTGCTCCTGGAGCTCCAGTGCACTGTCACACTGTCCCTGCTGGCATTTCCATGATTCCTTCTCTTGATAAGCTTCTTATTCACATTTCATGGATATTCAGGGAATGGGCACCCTTCATCTAGATACCCATCTTCCCTGCAATGGTAGCAAAACATCCCTTTTAGGTGGGCTCAGTTTTGGGGCATCGCAATCGCAGGTATTTGGGTCTGACCTCATGCCCTTGGGGTGTCACCATGTCCTATCAGACACTCTCTGTCCGGGCTAACTTTTACTGCTTAAAAGACTTCTGGCTGCACTATCTAGGTAGCCTGTTCAATCCAGGTATCAAAGTCATCGTTTCCACTAGGGATATGGTTCAGATTTATTTAATTGGCATAGTCAAAAGGCTTCTTACCAAGAATTATTTTTAAAATAGCAAAATAGTCACATACATTGATCATATAAACACATTACATCACTGTATAACCCTCCCTTCTCAGGAGGGGGCTTACCTAAACTGGTGCTGCTGCCATCCCGAGTTCCCTGAAACTGCTGCCCTTGTTGCCAGCTCACTCTCTACCATGTGTGAGGCAGTGGGAGAGTAAATGTGGCAGGGGTGACAGTCTTGGCAACTCCTTTACCTGCCTTTTTGTGGCTGCAGCCATAGTTTCTTCTGCTGTGGTCCCCCAATTCTGGCAGTGGGGATGGGAGACTTCTGGGATGTTTCTCCATTTTGGCGCCTCAAGCACCATCCTTTTTACTGCCTCCGATGGAGCAGGAGCACATGACAGCAAGGGGCGCCACCCCAGCGAATCCTGCTCACCAAGCCTGGCCAGCCGCTCCAGACCCACAGCACCCACAGCCATCATGGATCAACCAAACAACATCTCAGAAGGGTTATTGCTAACCCCCTGGGTCAGTACTTGGGGGGGGTGCACTCAAGTAATATTATTTCCTGAATACCATGAGTAATGCACTATTCATTATTCAGATACTGAATAATGAATAGTAGCCCAATGTTCATCCCTTTTCAAGAAATAATGTCTAAAAAAAAAAATGAAAAAGCAAACAGCCCCCCCACACCCTTCTCCCTCGCTGAGATTTTTTAAATATAGAAGCCCCTATCCTCTCATCCTCAGTTAGCACCCAAATCCCCCTCCTCCACCCCAACAGCCACATTTTGATAAACTCTAACTCCAGAGATGGGTGGTCAGCACAACCCACCTGCCTCCAAGGCTAGCTGCTGACATTCATCAGTGCATTGTGTTTATTCATTGACTGCCCCCCTTCCCTCACCCTGGTAGCAGCACCCTTATAGCAGGATATTCATAGCAGATGCAGTGAGAACCCTTGTAACACCCCCCATGCACCAGCACAGATGCAGCACCCTTCCGCTGCACCCACATGTGAGAATGGAAGAATGTGACTGACACAGCCCGCCCTCCACAGTCCACAGCCAGCCACCTTCTTTTGAATCAAGATACTCCCGCACTTGCTTGCATAGCTAGGCCAGATGACCATGTGATCAGCTGTTTTTACTATGTGAACAAGCACATGAGTGTCTTCATTCAGAAAAAGGTGACTGGTCGTGGACTGAAGAGGGTGGGCTGTGTGGTCACCTTCTTCACTTACTGCGTCCGGGTGTGGTGGGGGACTGCTACAAGGGTCCTGTTACAAGGGTGCTGCTACCAGGGTGGGGGGGAGGATAGATAATCAACAAATAAATACAAAGTGTTGATGAAAGTCAGCAGCTGGCCATGGAAGTGGGTGGGTACTGCTAGCTGCCATTGCTGGAGACTAATGTTATCAAAGCGTGTGCTGGGTGGAGAAAAGATTGGAGTGGTAACAAAGTGGGAGGGGGGGGGGTTCTGTGTTCAACGGATCCAGGCTGTGGATGAGGGTGGTGGACCATTTTGTTTCCTTTTCTTTTTTTAACCCAAATACTGAATTTTCAACTGAATAAAGAATATCTGATGTCCAAATGCCAAGTATTCAGCCGAATATTGGGAAACAGGTATTCGCACAACCCTAGTCAGCACACTTGGGGGGGAGCTAAATAAATTAAAGACGTTTGGAGCAAGACTCCTGCAAAGCCAAGGCCATGGACATGTTGATGACCCCTGACTCCACCAATCAGCAAATCAGAGTTCTAGAAAGTCTAAGGCAGCCTTAGCAACAGGAGCAAAGAGTTGTGGGGAAGAATGATGTCTTGGCACTGCCCAAGTGGTATGGCAGGATTAAAGAGCCAATTAAATTGCAGAACAGGACAGAAGGACAACCCTGCCTGACCAATGGGGTACAGAGTTGAAGGGGAGAAGTTTTTGCATTCTTAAGGAGCTCATGGCAGTTTTAGTTTGTTTGTTTATTTTTATTTCTTCCACATAATATCCTTTAGGCAGAGCCTATTTACAGTACAAAGGGTCTAGAGTTAACAACAACAGAAAAACAGCAAGTACAGGGGATTGCATGTATACAGTACAACTCAGCGCAATACAGAAACACTGCAACACTTTACAACACAATACAGTAAGGTCACGTAAGGCAAGAGACAACCGTTACACAATTAATGCTGTCCCTGTCAGAATGCATGGGCAACAGTTATACTCTTAGTGCTGACACAGCCAAAAGGCAAGGGTGTCAAGGAAACAAACACGTTGGCTTCCTAGAGCACCTGCAGAAAAGTCAGGGGAAGCAGTGGCAAGATCCAGCAAGAGAGAGGGAGGGGAAGAGCTGGGATTTAAACAGGCTCAAGGAATAGTCAGCTTTTAAGGAGGGAGTTAGGTCATTCCATAGTTTAGCAAACCTGTAGGAAAAGCTAACTTGGCCAAGTGAGGTTTTTCTATGGGGTGGTAGCAGGGAGTGTTGTACCACTGCACTAGTAGCATATGTTTGGTCAATAAAGCTGAACATGGTCTGGAGGTTGGAGGAGAGTGAGCCATAGAGAGCTTTCCTACCAGTGCCTTGTGTGTGATAGGGCAGTCTAGAGTCAAGACTGAGCCAATTTAGACTGCTATACAGTACTCATGCATGCATGTCACATTTTGTGGCTGACAGCAAAGTGTCAGGCTCTGTTAAGGAGACTACTGACTCTTGACAGCTCGCCGTCATTTGCAGGGCCGTAGACAGTGATTTCGTAGTCACTGATGCTAGTGATGTAGCTCCTCATCACTGGTTTCGTGATTTCAGGCAGGAAATTGTTCTTAAGTCAGAAGAGTAGCCCAAGCCTAAAGATGACAGCCTTGACTAGAATGTTGATGTGAGCAGCAAAGGACAAGGTCACATCAAGGGTGATCCCAAGATACCTTAAGGTGTCAACTTGATCAAGGGGGGGGCAGAAATGGAAGTAATGGTTAGTGCTAGGGAGGAGACGGGGGAATTTTTTTGTTGGTGGTAAAGGCCATACATTTCATTTTCTTGATGTTTATTAGGGGCAGGCTGGAGGTGAACTATTCTTATATGGCATCAAAATTGAACTGAAGTTTTCTTTGCACATTCTTCATGTGTTTATCGCTGCATAAAATAACTGTCATCAGCATAAGGCAAAATATTTGAAGACTTTCAGACAGCAGGCAATCCATTAATGAAAACACAGAGAAGGGATTCAAGGATAGACACTTGGGGGACTCCTACAGTGACTGGTCGAGTATCCAAAAGTGAACAGCAACATTTGACTGCTTGGGTTCTACCATCTAGACCAGGTGACTACATCAAAAGAAAGGCCAAGATTAAAGAGATTCTGGCAGAGGAGGGCATGGTTTGCAAGGTCAAAGGCCTTGGTGAGGTCAATATATATGGACCCAGCAATTTCTCCCCTGTCCAGGGCACAGTGTAGATGGTCTGTGAACTCCAGCAGTGCTGTTGTCATGCTGCAATTGTTCCTGAAGCCATGCTGTTCTTTGGCAAGAAGCCCTTAACTATTCAAGTAGTGAGCGAGCTGGTCATTAACAGCCTTCTCTAAGGTTTTTAATAGCAGGGCCAGAACTGAGATAGGGCAGTAATTAGCAGGAATGGTGTTAACACCTCTTTTATGAACAGGAGTTACATAGGCTTTTATCCAGAGCTCAGGTTCTTACCCAGAGGAAAAGGATAAGTTGAAGATAATCTGCAGGGGGCAGGTGACTTCCCTAATGACTAGAGTGAGAAGCTTCATATCAATATTGTCCAGTATGCCCTCAGCACAGCAACAGCATTACGGCAACGGCCATGGGTGTGCTGCAACTAGTTTGACACTGACAGTGCCAAACTGGTTGTCGGAGTGAGGTTCGCCCACAGCACCGCACCAGTGTTGCTCTCCCTCCCCAGTAACCCCCTTCCCATAGTGATTATTTAATATTTTGGAGGGGTGCAAGAGGTGAGACCCCTCCATGGTGGGGGGGTTTGGGGGCGAAGCACCCCCCGCAAACAGCCTAGATGTACCCCGGTGCTTTGGATGCCACGATGGTCAGGCAGCACAATTGTCAGGAGACATGGTTGCTGTCGGCATTTGGGTGTCATTGTAAAGTCAGTCGCCCATCTGGTTTTTGAACCAACATGGTGGAACCTTGAAATAAAACTTGGGCCTAAGTGGGAGGTCAGACAATTCGGCATCTGAGCAGGAGCAAGACGGAGGGTCAGGTATGTATGAGGACAGGTCACAAAACATGTTATTGAAGGAGTTAGCAATATTTATGTCTCCTTCAATTGTGGAGCTATCAACCACGATGGAGCAGGGCAGGGGTTTCTTGGTATTGCCTAGGATATCATTAATACCACTCCAAAACTGCTTAGGGTGGTTTAGGAAGTTTTTCTTCTGGGATTTGTGGAAGTCAGCCAGTTGGAGAGAGACTCCATGACTCAGACGTACAAAAGCAAGTAAGTAAGGAAGCTTTGCCACCCCTGTGATTCTGTTGAAATGCGGACTTGAAACCCCAATGATTCTGGTGAAGGTTCCTGGTCTCTTTGATTTTGGTTAGTTCCATTATAATAAATACTGTAGCAGTCATGGCATCTTGTTGGTTGTTAGTCTGATCACTGATCAGAAGTTAGACATCTAATATATGGGGACACTTTGCATTTGTAACACATCAGGTGAGTATAGAGACAAGAGAGTAACAGATCTGTGGCTGCCTGGAAGAGAAGGGACTAGGAGAAAAGTAGTGGGGGAGCAGGAAATGCTACAGTAGTGGATGGGGTAGCTTCACTACACCATGATTAGTCCTACCCACTGCAGAAATCAGTTACAGCAGAGGACGGGATGTTTATGAGGGATTGAAAGTGGTTGTATTACTTTAGCTTTTCTATGCCACCACTCAACTGTCATGCTCATGCCAGCTCACAGTGGATCAGCAGTTTACAGCGGAGAGTTGGAGAGGCCTGAGCATTGATGAGGACAGAAAGAAGAGAATGTAAGATGTGAGGATGGAGCTTTGAGGGCAGATGGGGGCTGGCAGAGAAAGCCCTGGTGGCAGGAATGATGCATGGAAATGGAGAGCGGAAAAGGCCAGACACTCACGTGCCTGGAGTCTGAGGGAGGGGCAGGGTGGGGTTGGGAAATCAAGGCAGGGCAAAGATTCAGAACAACAAAAACAAGTCAAAGCCCAAAAAAGTGCACCACTGAACAATTCACAGTTGCAGCCCAACACGGGATGGTAGGCTGCTGTGTGTGTGCACATATGCACTCAGAAAGTAGCGCTGCTGAAGATGAGAGAGATGCTAATGCTGCTACTATATGTCCGGCCAGGCCTGCTGGAGTATGAGCTGAACGGGGAGAGGAGGGGAGGGGAGAGGAGAGGAGGGCAGGGATGGGAAGGGATGGGGTGAGGTGAGATGAGATAAGGAACCTGCTCTTTGGGATCAGTGTGGTGGGGGTTAGAACTTCTAAAATAAACTTGAGTTACAGAGTTCTGTAAACTCTCATCAAATACACTTATATCAAACACCTTGAATATATCCCAGTATTTGGGTATTCTTCAGTACACCTGGTATTTGAGGTATTCGATGGCTGATTCAAATTTGATGCACACCTCTAATTATTAGATATGTGTGTCCTGCCAATGTCTTTCAAAAGATCATGTCCCAGGTTACACAGTGTTTAGAAAGGATAGAGGGAAAGGCAAAGGAGGGCCTAGCCCTGTATTTCAGGGAGGTAATAGAGCTGTGTAGGATGGACACATCAGGGAAAGCAAAGGGTAAACAGAGTTATTGTGGATTCACCTCACAGCAAACTCAGACAAGAAAATACAGGTGGGGTGATCCATAGACCACCATGACAAGGGAAAGAGAGATAGTAGGAGCTTGGGGAAGAGCTGGCAAGGTGAGTGAAGAAGAAGGAAGTAGTTGTGGTGGGTGATCTGCACCTGCCAGATATCTACTGTAACATTCTGGCAGCAAGGTGCACCAGAAGTCTGGTCCTGTTGGATACATGGCAGGACTGCCTGGTGGTGCAGCTGGTTAAGGGACCTGCTAGACAGGCAGGCATTCTCAATGTGGTACTCAGAATCTCCACTACATGAGTGGAATGGGGGTAGGGGAATCACTGTGGTCCAGCAACCACAATGTCTTTTTGTTCAGCCTGCCCTCAGAACCAGAATGCCGCTATCAAAAACTGAAGTACTAGATTCCAGAATAGCAGACTTTAACCAGATGAGGGAACTGGTTGAAGGCAAATTGACTAGAGCGGACAGCATCAGAGGTGTGGAGGAAAGATGGGGAACAAATTGACTACAGTGAACAGCATCAGAGGTGTAGAGGAAAGATTGGGAGCAAATTGACTAGAGTGAACAGCATCAGAGGTGTAGAAGAAAGATGGGGAGCAATTAAGTGGACCATTCTTGAGGCAGCAAAGTCAAGCATGAGAACTGTTGCAAAGTGAAACAAGTACAAGAGATTAATATGGCTCTTGGAAATGGTCAGAGAAGTAGTGAGGGCCAAGAAAAATGTTTTCACCAGGAACACGGAAAAGAAGGGGGGATGGGGAGAGTACAAAATAAAAACTAGGGAAGCAGAGAGGGCGATCAGGGAGTTAAAGTCAGATATATAGCTCCATATTTCAGAGGAGGTCAATGATGGGGGGGGAACAATTCTTCTGATATAGTAAGGAAAATAAGGAGCAGGGAGTATTGTACATATGAACATACTAAATCACCAGTAGAACAGGCCTCACGGTCTATTGAGTCTGCTCGATTAAAGCTAGCCCATCACTTTGCAGCTGCCCCACCCAACCCTTGTTCTTTCTTAAATACTCCCCCTTACCCTGCCCCATCCCCTCTTAAAACAGACTACTGTACTATACGCTACCACCTCTCTGGCAGAGCATTCCACTTGTCTACCACCCTCTCCATGTAATAATTCCTCCAGACTTCCCTCTTAAATCTTCCCCCCTCCAATCTGAGCTGGTGACCCCTCATGACCCTCCCCCTACTGATCTGGAAAATCCCTTCTGTGCTAGTCTTGTTTATCCCCTTTAATATTTAATGGTTTCGATCATGTCCACTGTATTCTTCCTCTCCTCCAGGGAATACATGTTCAGATCGCCCAGCCTCTCCTCATAGGAGTATCCCTCCACAGTTGATACCAGCCCATTTACAGAAGAAAGGGTTATGAAAGAACTCTTAAAACTGAAGGTGGACAAAGCAATGGGGCCTGATGGGATTCATCCCAGAATTCTAAAAGAACTAAGGGTAGAACTAGTGACACCACTGACTACCCTCTTTAACAAATCATGGGAGGATGGGGTGGTACCCGAGGACTGGAGGAGGGCAGATGTGATTCCCCTTCACAAAAGTGGGAGCAAGGCAGAAGCAGGACACTACAGACCAGTTAGTTTAACCTCAGTGATAGGGAAAATGTTGGAATCACTTCTGAAGGAAATAATTGTTGAGTATCTAGAGGCCAGAGGGGCACAGGACCCAAGGCAGCATGGATTCACAGTGGTAAGGTCATGCCAGATGAATCTGATAGATTTCTTTGACTGGGTGACCAAAGTAGTAGATCAGGGAGGGCTGTGGACATGGCCTACCTAGACTTTAGCAAGGCATTTGACACAGTCCCACACAAAAGATTAATATACAAGTTAGCCAGCCTGGGAGTGGGTCCCAAGATGACAGCCTGGGTAAAGAATTGGCTGGAGAATAGGACACAGAGAGTAATAGAAAATGGAGTCCACTCTGAAGAAGGGGGTTACTAGTGGGGTACCATGAGATTCAGTATTAGGACGGTCCTCTTCAATGTCTTTATAAGCGACATTGCAGAGGGACTGGAAGAAAAGTATGTCTCTTTGCAGATGACAAAAGATCTGCAACAGAGTTGATGCACAAGGTGAGGTGGAAAGGATAAGAAGGACTTGTCAAGTTAGAGGAATGGTCAAATGTATAGCAGCTTAGATTCAATGCTAAGAAGTGCAAGATAATGCACCTGGGAAACAAAAACCCAGGGGAAGAGTACACAATGGAGGGTGAGATACTAACAACAATAAAAATGGAAAGGGACCTGGGGGTAGTCATATCAGATTACCTAAAGGTGGGCAAGCAATGTGAGAGGGCAGCAAGGAGGGGCTGGGAGGATACTGGGATGCATAGGGAGAGGCATCACCAGTAGAAACCAGGAAGTTATTGTCTCTCTGTACAGCCAGCTGGTCAGACCCCATCTGGAGTACTGCGTGCAGTTCTGGAGACCCAATCTCCACAAAGACATAGACAGAATGGAAGCTGTCCAGAGGAGGGCAACTAAAATGGTGCAGGGTCTGCACCAGAAGACATATGAAGAGAGACTAAAGGAGCTTAATATGTATAGTCTCGAGGAAAGGAGGGAGAGGGGGGACATGATAGAAACTTTCAAGTACCTCAAGGGAATCAACAAAGTCCAAGAGGGTAGCATCTTTCAAAAAAAGAGGTGTGCAAGAACATGGGGGCACAATTTGAAGATGGGGGGGAGGCTCAGAGGTAATTTAAGGAAGTATTTTTTTCACAGAGAGGGTTGTGGATGCATAGAACGGCCTTCCTGAGGAGGTTGTGGAGTCAAAAACAGTGGTGGAATTCAAGCATGCATGGGACAGTCATAAGGCCATTCTAGCGGGTGGGGGTAGGAAGAAGTAGGCTTCTGGTTAACTAGGATCTGCAGCTTATCCAGTAGGTAGGGAAATGGGCAGACTGGGTGGGCCAAGCGGTCCTTATCTGCCGTCAAATTCTATGTTTCTATGTTTCAACCTACTGTAATACAAGAAGATGAACAAAAAAAAGCAGTCATCCTTAATGATTAGTTCTGCTCTGACTTCACAGTGGAAGACAGTGGGCTTCTGCCTGAAAGTGGCATCCAGCAGCTGTCAGGAGCAGAGTGATGTCTGCACAGTGAAACCCCTACATCGACGACAATGTGGGTGCCACAACCTGATCGGCAGTCATTCCATCGATCAGGATTTTGCAGCGCCTGCCGTCTTGTCACCCCAGGGGTGTTGCATTGATTCCCTCCTACACCTCTGACCTGCCTGTTCTGAGGAACCTCAATCACTGGCCAGAGAACAGGAAAGTACACCGTCAGTTGCCAAAGAACTGAAAAAGTCCCACTGCAACATTCAGAAAGACCAGTAATACCTATTTTGAAGCTCAATTATAACACTCCTAGTGCCTACACCAACCTGCCCCTGTATACAGTGCATAGTGGAATCTGCATCACACCCCGTTCCATATCCTGTATTGTGTTCAATAGTCCTGGGTTATAATATTGGGATACAGAGTACTGGAAATGTTGGTCACATAGGAACTGATTGTCTGTGAAGGAATGTATTTAGTTATTTATTTACAAGTTTAACCAGGAAAGCATACTGAGCAACATGCTCGATTCCAGATGCGACCTGGAGGCCATGGCCCACATACAGAAATTGGAAGTGCTCTAGACAGTACAGAAATGAGCAAGGCTTGTACATAACATATTTGGGGGAAAGTTACATATTTAGGGGAGAGTTAACATCCAAGGGTAGTATGCACACAATCAGTATGGAGACACAGAGGGTAGAATACTGTACAGTACATATGAGTTTATGGCAGCGAGACATTTGAGTAAAATTCTTAACTGAAGCAGGAGCAACTGGAGGTGAAATGTCACTGAGTAATTTGTTTAGAAGGGGTATTTGATGCGTGTCTGATGGTGGCAGGCAGGGCGTTCCAGGTCTGAGTGGCGGTAATTAAAAGCAGCCTGACCTTTGGATGTACGCATAAACGGGACATGAAGCAGTTTATGGTTAAAACTTCTAAGGGAGTACACGGGTGACGGTTGTTGGGAGAGGGCAGAGGACAGATGGGGGGAAGGGAGTTAGACCAGTATTTGGCTGTGAATCTGGTGCAGTTGGATTGTCTACGGTCATGTAGGGAATGTTTGTGTAACTGTTGTACAGTGTGAAAACCTGTTGATATGGTTCTGTGTCTATGGACCCTGTGAATAGCCTTGCTAGGAAGCATTTGCCTAGGCAGAACTGTTAATTGCTGCATTGCCTATTTTGTTCTTTCACATATGCACTTGCTGGAACTTGAGGAACTGCTGGAATGACAATTTGTGACACAGGGGAGAGTATAACCCCCATGGGATGGGGCTTACTTGGACTGCTGCTGCCTCCCTCCTAAGGTCCCTGGAACTGCTGCTCATGCTGCCTGGCTCCCTCCCACTCGACCACATATGTGGCAGTGGGAGAGAGAGAGAGAGCATGGCAGCAATGACAATATTGGCATCTCTGGTGCCTATGGTTTCTTCTGCTCCTGTCCCATGATTCTAGCAGTGGGAGCTGGAGACTTCAGAGATGTTCCTCCATTTTGGTACTTCTATGCCCACTCTTTTTTACTGCTACCAACAGAGCAGGAGCACATGGTGATAAGGGGATCCTCCCTAGCATTCCTTGCTCACCAACCTTGGCCAGCAACTCCACAGCTTCCACACCTACAACAACCTTAGATCAACTGGACAACAGCCCAGAAGGGTTGTTGCAAACTTCCTGTGGCCAGCACACTTCGGGAGGCAGAAAAACTAAATAAATCAATAATATTTGGAGCAAGGCTCCTGAAAGGACATGGCTGTGGACATTTTAATGACCCCCAACCCTGCCAATTGGCCAATCAGAGAACTAGAAAGCCCTAGGCAGCAGAAATAAGGACTTGTGGGGAGGCAAAATGAAATTGCACCTTAAAGTGCAGGATAGGGCAGAAGGACTGATGGACAGCCCTGCCTAACCAATAGGACACTGAGTTGAAGAGGAGATGTTGCTGGCTCTCGAGGAGCTTGTGGCAGTTGGAGGGAGACTCAGAAGTGAGCAGACCTTATGCTGCTGGTGAGAGCTAAAGGCCTAACCTGGCCCAGATCTTGTGAGGGATACAAGATGAAAGACTCAAATACAAAAGACCAAGTATCAGGAGCCTGAGACCGACTGCCCAAAACTTGGTATCCTGACACTCCACAGCAGAGTTTTTTTTCATGTTTCGGGGGGCTTTTCACCCACACACCCCAATGTGAGAGGCTTCGCGCCCTGCACTCCCCTTATTTTAGATAACAAACTCCACTGTGGGCAATTACCTAGTGTCAGGATAACGAGTTTCGGGCAATCATTCTCGGGCTCCTGATGCTCAGTCTTTTGCATTTCAGTCTTTCAACGTACTCCCCTTGTGAGTTTTGTCTTAGGCCCATCCTTTCAAATACTGTGAGACTTAAGCAGAGTCTGCCTGCATTTGCCACATAAGGGGCAAATAAAGGCTTGTGTCTTTTGAAGACAACATAAGTGTGGTAAGTTGGGGTGAAACTTATTTAAAATAGTGTATATATTATTGAGTGATGGGTATATTTGAGGCCAGGCAGAATAGCCCACATTTAGGGGCCATATTATAAGAACTGTGTCTAGCACTCCCTGTAGTTTGGAGGAGGGCTGATAATTGCCTGGCCTGGAGCCTCAGCTAGTTGATAATTGGAAGTGGGACTGAGTCAGATTTCTGATTGCAGGTTGGTTGTGGTAGGGGGTTGTGGCAGCCAGAGGATCAAATGGGGACTCAGTAGTCCAACAGGAAGTATATTCTTAAGGGGGGGTGCACAGGAAGGATTAAATGGCAACCACTCCTAACATGTCCCCACACACGTTCATATCCCAGCATGTGAGTGGAACAGCACAGGAGTGGAACTGGTGTAAGACTGGCATCTTAGGCATTGGCAGGCATCCGCAGGAAGAAGCAGGGAGTGGGGGACTCTGCCAGCCAACTAAGTTAAGGTACCTGTTCACTTTTGTTGTAACATTCACTGTTGGGAAGGGCGGAGGCTCAAAGGTGGGCCATGGGAATAGGTGCAACACTAGGGTAGGAGCATAAAGGGATTTAAACAGGGTATACAGCAACATTAATAGCAACATATCTAGGGTCAGGTAGTAATGGGTTAGAGGAAAGTGAAAGTGCTCCAACCTCAACAGGAAAACGTAAAGAAAGGTAAGGGGGTAAGGGAAGGAGGAAAACACTTCATACAAGATGGAAATACTTGCTGAGAGGGGTAGAAGGGAAAACCCTATCTAGTGTAAAGGTACAAAGGAGCAAAGTAAACTGAACAAGCAATGCCAAATGTTGTTTCGCTGGCATTAGCATTGGTAGTGCAAGAGTTAGAGATGCATAATAGGAATGGCAGTGAAGTATTGAAGTGATGCCAACCCCAACCCCACCCTGCAGAGACTGACAGGCATTGGGGTGTGCCTTTGGGTCGTCAGCTCTAACGCTCATGCCATTTTACCTCACCCTACTCTGTAGACACTGACAAGTGTCATGGTGTGCTTTGGGGTCTGTGGACCTTATACTTACCCCATTGCATAAGGAAATACGCTGAGACGGGTGCAGTATCAGAGACTGGGGTGAACTTTAAGGCCGAACACACCAAGGCACACCTCAATGCCTGTCACTGGCAGCAGGGTGGGGGTGGGGGTGGAATGGACATAGACAGGATGGAAGCAGTCCAGAGGAGGGCAATTAAAATGGTGCAGGGTCTACATCAGAAACCATATGAACAGAGACTGAGAGAGCTTAATATGTATACCCTTGTTGAAAGGAGGGACGGGGGGACATGATAGAAACTTTTAAGTACCTCAAGGAAATCAACAAAGTCCAGGAGGGTAGTATATTTCATAAAAAGAGATGTGTAAGAACAAGGGGGCACAATTTAAAGTTAGAGGGGGGATGCCTCAGGGGTAATGTGAGGAAATTCTTTTTCACTGAGGGAGTGGTGGACGCATGGAACCACCTTCCTGGAGAGGTTGTGGGGTCTAAAACAGTGGGGGAATTCAAACATGCATGGGACAGACATAAGGCAATTATAGTGGGGTTTTGCAGGAAGTAGGCTGTTGGTTAACTAGAATCTACAGCTTATCCAATAGGTAGGGAAATGGGCAGACTGGGTGGGCCAAGTGGTCCTTATCTGCCGACAAAGTCAAAGTCTATTACAGCCCAAGTCACACCCCTGACGCCTGTCAGTCTCTACAGGGTGGGGTGTTACAGTTGGAAACCCTAACGTTGTAGGTGTTTGTTGGTATTTTCACTCCAGATTTTCAACATGGGCTTTTTGTGTTCCCACCTCATGAAGAGCGGCAAAATCAATTTGTTAGCTGAAAGGTGGTTTTGCACAGCGGCTATGCCATTTGGCGACACAGGGATGATAACACATTTTGGACAGGATGTGAAAAATGACAACTGTATTGTTCATGAGAAGGTGTAAAAAAATGGCAATGTCGAAAATCTGGAGTGAAAATATAAACAAGCATTTGTCAATGCCGAATATTGTCGCGCTGGCATTGGCTTTGGTAGTGCTGTGTGGGAAAACATTTTGGGCAGGATGTGAAAAATGACAGCTGTACAGTTCATAAGGAGGTGTAAAAAAATGTCAGTGTTGAAAATGTGGCATGTAAACATAGCAAATTTGCGAAGTTACAAGGGTGCGTGGGAAATGTGCAATGCACTCTTGGAACACAGTCATTTTATGGGCATTTGGCACCAAATTTTCAACATATGCAGTTTAGCACCTCTGCTCATGTACAGTGTCACTGTTATTTCCTCAAACTGTCCCAAAAAGTGATTTCGCACAGCGACCACGCTATTCTGCATCAGAAGTGCGAAAACAGATTTTGGGCAGGATATGTGAAATGACAGCTGTACTGTTCATCAAGAGGTGTGGAAAAATGACAATGGTGAAAATATTACAAATGCATGACGTTATGAGCGTGCGTGCAATCTTCCATTGCACGCTCATAACACAGTCATTTTATGGAGTATTGTCACCAAATTTTCAACATAGGCATTTTAGGACTTCTGCTCATGAACTATGTCACTGTCATTTTCATAATCTGGCCCAAACACTGATTTCCCACAGCAACTGCGCTATTGTGCGCTGGAAGTGTGGAAATACATTTTGGACAGGATGTGGAAAATAACAGCTGTACTGTTCATAAGGAGGTGTACAAAAATGACAATGTTGAAAATCTGGTGTGAAAATATTGCAAATTCGAGAAGTTATGAGCCTGCGTAGCAACTGTGCAATGCACACTCTTAAAACAGTCATTTTTTTGATTTTTCCACCAAATTTGCAACATAGGCTTTTTGAGAGCCCACCTCATGAACACTCACACTGTCATCTCATTACTCGGTCCCAAAAGGTGATTCCACGCAGTGACTGCGAAATCACCTTTTGAGGCAGATTAACGCCATGACAGTGATAGAATTCATGAAGAGGCGTCCCAAAAACCCCACGTTGAAAACTTGGTGCCAAAATTCCAAAAAATGCCTGAGATATGCAGCAAATTTGAAATAAAAACCCTATTCATTCCATTATACAGCTTACCGGCATTTCCTCAGTTCACAGTCTGCTTTGAAGAGTGCAGACGTGTTCCCGGTTGACTGAAGATCATTGCGCTGGACTCCGGAGGTAAGTATGGGGTGAGGGGGGTGTGGGGAGGCAGGGTGCATAGTGGGTGGGTGCGGATTGTGAGTGGGGGGCCTGGGAGAGCTCCGAGGAACAATTTCCTTCTTTACAGGGGAAAAAAAATAAAAGACATTGGGGGACCATTTTTGTTCTTAATAGGTGCTTTGGCATACTGGGGTGGGCTTCCAGCATGCCACCTGTGTGTGTGTGGGTGAGTGGGTGCTTTAGCCGATGGAGGATTGGGCACCCCTGTCGACAAATAAGGAAAGGGGGAGGCTGCAAGAGCCGAGGGGATTGGGCACCTCCTCGGCTATCAAAACAGAAGGGGGACCATATTATGCTTATGGGGAGTGGGCTCCCCATCGGCAAAATTCAAGGGGAGGGAGGGATACATGCCAATGGGGATTGGGCACCCCTGCCAGCAAAGAGAAACTGTTAGGGGGGGCGCATAATGCCGAGAGGGATTGGGCACCCCCTCGGCAATCAAAAAAGGGGGGTTGTTACATGATGCCGACTGGGATTGGGCACCCCCGTCTGCACACAATAAAGGATGGGGGGGTTGACAGGCAACAGCGGCAGTCATTGCCGCCATGTTGCCTGCACGTAGGGAGAGGCGTACTGTGGTCATGCTGCATGAGAGCTTCGCTCTCATTGCAGCTGACCTTTTGATAGATCTCTTCACCTCATTAGCCAGGCAGGGTGTCGGCCCCTACTACTGGCTGATTGGGGAATGCGGGACGCACCTACTGGTGTGTGCCCTGCATTCACCCAACAGCGACCGTGCCTCCAAATCTCCACTGCCATAAGATGTTGGCTGCGCAACCACGCCAACATAAAAATTGGTGAAGTCATGAGCATGCATAGAAACTGCGCAACACACATCCGTTACCCAATTATTTTGGGGATTTTTTTAGCCGCATTTTCAACATAGGCATTTTGGGACCTCCCCTCATGAACAGTGGCACTGTGATTTTGTTAATCTGTCCCAAAAGTTGATTTCCCACAGTGACCACACCATTGTGTGCCACAGGTGCTAAAAAACATTTTGGGCAGGCTGTGAAAAATGACAGCTGTACTATTCATAAGGAGGTGTGACAAAATGCCAGTGTTGAAAATCTGGCATGAAAATGTTGCAAATTTGCGAAGTTGCAGGGGTGCGTGGAAACTGCACAGCACATGCTTGTAACACAGTCATTTTATGGACTTTCGTCACCAAATTTTCAACATAGGCATTTTTAGGACATCTGCTCATGAACAGTATCATCGTCATTTTCTCAAACTGTCCTGAAAACTGATTTCGAACAGCGACCGCGCTATTCTGCGCCGGACATGCAAAAACACATTTCAACTAGGATATGTAAAATGACAGCTGTACTGTTCATAAGGAGGTGTGGAAAAATGCCAATTTTGAAAATCTGGAGTGAAAATATTACAAATTCACGCAGTTAAGAGCGTGCATGGAAACTGCGCAACACACGCTTGTAAAACAGCAATTTTTTGGATTTTTTTCACCAAATTTGCAACATAGGCTTTTGAGAGCCCCCTCGTGAACAGTGGCACTGTTGTTTCATTAATCGGTCCTGAAAGGCGATGCCACGCAGTGACCGTAAAAATCACCTTTTGGGACTGAAAAACGACATGACAGTGACTGAACTCATGAGGAGGGGTCCCGATAACCCCATGTTAAAAATTGGTGCCAAAATTCCCAAAAATGCCCGGGATATGCACCAAAGGTGAAAGAAACCTATTTATGCCATTATACAACTTACTGGCATTTCTTCAGTTTGCGGTCGGCTTTGAAGAGTGCAGACATGTTCTGGTCCACCGAAGATCATCGCGCCATGCTCCGGAGGTAAGTATGGGGTGGGGGTGTGTGGGGAGGCAGGGTGTGCAGAGGGTGGGAGCGGGTTGGAGGAGGGATACCGGACTCGACAAGGGACCGTTTTCTGGTTTGCAGGTTGTAAAAAAAAAAAAAGAAACATCGTGGGACCATTTTCATTTTATAGGGGCATTTGGCACGCTGAGGTAGGCTCCCAGTGTGCCACCTGAGTTTTATTTTTGGGGGGGTTCTG
Organism: Neoceratodus forsteri; assembly: GCA_016271365.2. Classification (NCBI taxonomy): domain Eukaryota; kingdom Metazoa; phylum Chordata; order Ceratodontiformes; family Ceratodontidae; genus Neoceratodus; species Neoceratodus forsteri. The sequence continues at coordinate 1,319,184,607 of CM057454.1, forward strand.
TAGCCGGGGGATTGGGCACCCCCATCGGCACACAACAAATGGGGAGGACATTATGCCAACAGGTAGTGGGCTCCCCCATCGGCAAATTAAACTTGGAAGGGGGGACATGATGCTGATGGGGATTGGGCACCCCTCAGTACACACTTTAAATGGGGGGTGCATTATGCTGACAGGGAGTGGGCTCCCCCATCGGCAAATGAAGTGGGTTGGGGCATGCCGACAGGGGGACTGGGCAACCCTGAAGTCGGCTGTCCGTGCTGCGGAAGTCAGCGCTGCCATGTTTATTGAAGGGCTTCACCTGGAAAGGAACGTAGGGAAGGCGTGTTTTGGTGCCACTGCATGATGAGCTTGGCTGTCATTGCAGCGGACCTTTCCTTAGATGTGCTCGCCACATTATGTATTCCTGGTGTGGCACCTGCATGCTGGCTTATTGGGTAATGAAGGACGCACCTACTGATGCGTGCCCTGCATTCACCCAACAGTGACTGCACTTCCAAATCTGCTACTAATGCAATATGTTGGCTGGTGCGCAAGTGCGAGCCAACATAAAAAGGGAAAAACTAGAAACACCCTATCAGGGGTAAGGGCACAAAAGTATTTCCAGATGAAACAGGGAAAGTAGGAATTGGGAATGCTAGGAGTGGTGCAGTTCAGTAACTGTGGGGTGGTAGTTTTCAGAGAGACTTCTGGAGCCTGCAGTGCTGCCCCATCTGCATTCACCTCTCTGGGTTGAAGGAGGAGGTTGCTAGACCCAGGCCGAGTTGGCTAGAATTCGGGGAACTCTTCCCCCACCCAGGGGCCACCAAGTCTGCCACTGTTACCTCACAGGATGTAAGGGAGGAGGAACAGCTGGATTACTGTGAGCTCAGGAAGGTGGGGATGGTGGGTCAGAGGCACATTTCTCAACTGATACCACTAAATAAGTTCTCCTCCGCTCATGTGGAGTGGGACTGCCATGAGGAAGTACCCATGGCTGTGACCAGAGATGATGTGGAGGTCCTCCATAATGGAGATCCCATGAAGGGTGGTACAGGAACCCAGAGGAGGAGGAAGCAACTTCTGTTGGGGGACTTGTTTGTGAGGGGGACAGATTAAGGAATAGGAAGTGAGGGGGAGAGGGAAGTTAAGTGCCTACACGGCCCTGAAGATGGGATGTGGATCCTGAGGATCACTAGGGCGGTAGGATGTGAGCGGGAGTTGGATGTCATTATCCATCTGGGGAAGAGTGACCTGGCTAGGGATGGGGCTTGGATAGTGCAGGGGAAGCTTAAGGAGCTGGGGAGAGGTCTTAGATGGGTAGCACTCTTGGTGGCTTTCACTTAATTACTGCCTGCCTATGACAAGGGAGGGAAGGTTCTCTGAACCAGGAGCTTGAGCTCATGGTGAAAGGACTGGTGCAGACAAGAGGGGTTCAGCTACATTGGGGACTGGAGATCCACCTGGAGAGATAAGGGCCTATATAGGCATGATGACCTGCATCCATCTGGGAGGGGAATCACATTCCTCAGTGGATGGTTTAAATGTTACTTTGATGAGGGGAGTGGAGGAAGGAATCAGGGAGGCATAAACTGCCCCCCCTCCCATAGGCTGAAGTAGAGAGCAAGGAGAACCTGAGGGTGATGAATCCCTACGGTGCAAATTAATATATGAAACAGAGTGGTAGTAATGAAGAAAGATCAGAATGAGAATATTAAAAAAGAAGAGGACGAAAATGAGAGGGGGAATTGAAGGAGGGCAAAAAGGGAAAAAGGGGGGTGTTAGCAAGTAGAGTGGTAGCAAAATCTGAATGGCTATGTGTACAAATGCTAGAAGTCTAGGAAATAAAATTCTGAACATAAAGGCCATCGTGGCAGAGGCCAACCTGAATATTGTGGCCATTACTGAGTCATGGTGCACAGAAATCCATGACGAGGACATGGCCATACTGGGCTATACTCCGTTCAGGAAGGACAGGATGGGAAGAAAAGGTGGTATGGTGCTTTATGGGAGGGAAAGCATAAAAGTAATGGAGATATAGGGAATGGGAGGGCAGAGGTACTGTGGGTCACCCTGGAGACAGGGAACAAAGCCCCTATTCACACTAGTGTGATCTACCAACCTACAACACAAGGGGAGGAGTTAGATAAGGTACTGGTGGAAGCCACTGGTAAGAAGGCAGAAAAGTGTGAGGTGCTGCTGGCGGGGTACTTCAATCTACCAGATGTAGATTGAAACCTCACAGCTGTGGCTTCAGCAAGAAGCAGGAACATCCTGGGCTCCCGCAAGAGTTGTTCCTCAAGCAACTAGTCAGTTAAACCACTCATGATTGGGCAATACTAGACCTGAAAATGATTACTAACAGGGGCAGTGTTGCAGACATCAAGGTGGGAGGCCAGCTGGGAACTAGTGATCACTGTACGATGTGGTTCAATATAAAGGCAGCTGCAAAATCAAACCACGCAAGAGTAAGAGTCCTGGACTTAAGGAGGGCAGTTTGTTTATTTATTTATTTATTTATTTATTTATTTGTCATCTCGGAGTTACACCTTTGCACTAAAAGATCTTTTACAAAGGTTCCACATCGGGTAAGGTTCAAACAATTGATACATACAGAATAAAAAATATAAGGTATAGACATAGTCAAGTACAACACATAATTTACAATCGTTAGTGAAATCCTAGGGTTACAAAGAGGAAAAAGTTATACAAAGTGAAACTGTACGATATACAAGAAACAAATGCATTAGTTCACACGCTGAAGTATGACAGTATTTATGGCAGTTTTGATAAGCTATGAGTGCAGGGGTCACAGGACTAGTGTAGTGAGGAGAGGTGGAAATGGTAGATAGTCTGCAGTCAGGGCTGACTACGACAAGGGGTGAAGGGGGATAGAGCTAGCGGTAGAGGTAGAAAAACATGGCGCAGACAGAGGTGTCCTTGTCAGTGATTGTTGGGGAGGGTGAGCAAGGGGTGTTGGAAGGGGATGTGAGAGAGGAGACAGTTATGGGGGTGGAATGAGTAGTGACAGAAGGGTTGAGGGTTGAGAAGAGAGGGAAACGTGAGGGGGTAAGAGGATATGAGGGGAACGACTTAAGGAAAAGGGGAAAGGTGAGTGAGTGGGCAGGGTGAGCAGGAAGTGAAAAGACAGTGGGGGGGGGGTGACTGGAGGTTATAACCTGTTTGAGTCCTGTCAGGTGTTTGAGTAGGGATTTCTTGAAAGTTCCAAGCTAAGGCACATTTATTACTTTGGGTAGTTAATTGAGCCAGAGGGGTGCCTTGTAAGTGTAGAATCTCTGTGCAAGTTCCATCTGATGGAAAGGAATATGTAGAGCATTTTGTGTTTTTCCTCTGGTCTGGCGAGTGTTTGATGCAGCTTTAAGGTGTTTAAAAAGACAGATGAATGCCTCAGGGATGATCTGGTGGGGGGATGATCTGGGTTAGGGGGAGGAACAATGGATGATGCTAAAAGAGGGCATAGTGAAGGCAACAAACCTCTGTGTTAAGTAAGTGAGCAAAAGTAAGAGGACCAAGAGACCACTATGGTTCTCAAAAGGGGTGGCTGGAAAGGTAAAGGTAAAAGGGTAGCATTCAGAAGATGTAAGGAGGGAAGAGGATAGGGTGGTGTAGCAGGGGAAATGGAGGGAAGCAGGGAAACCAGTAGGGAATGAAAAGGCACAAACGAAAGAGAGAATATCCCTGGCATTAACAATAGGGGACAAAATAGTTTTTAGGTATGTAACTAAAAAGTGGAAGAGCAGAGGGGGGATTGCATGGTTAAGAATGGAAATGGGGGACCAGGAAAAGGCAGACATCCTGAACAAATACTTTTGTTCAGTGTTCACAGAGGAAGAAGATGGGGAGGGGCCACAAAAAAGTAACTGGAGCTTTGGAGGAAAGGAGGTGGACACTAGTCCTTTTTCGGAGGAGACAGCTCTGAAGGTACTTGCTAAACTGAAAGTGGACAAAGCGATTGGGCCAGATGGGATTCATCCAGGGGTATTGAGGGAGCTCAGGGAGGTACTGGCTGCACCTCTTACAGTCCTGTTTAACAGCTCACTGGTAGAGATGCAGCAAATTTAAAATCCGCTGGCGAAGTGAACGTGGTGGCCACTTGGCGTTGGCCGCCCATTCTGTGATACTTATAGGAGGGAGCTCACTCGCCTTATTGTTATTACTTTGCATTGTCATTCCACCTTAAATGCAAAGTAAGGCAGAGTGACAACAATATTGGTGGCACCCCACCCACACAGTCACCAGAATTAATGTGCATCCCCGAAGTTGTACTGTGTTATGTCCAGAAAACTTCCCAGTGCTGACGAAGTGAAATGAGAGCGTAACAAGAAATGCAAGGTCTCCCAGAATTAATGGCGCACTCAGTCATGCACACAGTGATCACACACAGAGTCACCAGAATTAATGTGTGTAACCCCCCTACAAATGGGGGTTCCCGAAAAGTCTTCCTTGAGCTTGCCTAGATGCTCACTGCCAGGCTGGTGTTCTGCGTTTTAGCAGTTTTAAACGTTATTGCCAGAGAGTGCCTGTATAGCCTCTGTGTACTGTCTCTTTAAGAGCTGCCTAGATTGCAGTTATGATTAATCTGGGAGGGGGCTGGTGTTTCTATGCTCGAGTCCCGCCTGGTCTGCCAGATAATCGCCCTGTTCTGCCATCGCTATTATCGCAGAGGGAGCTTTGTTAGAAGATGTACTTATTTGCTGATCATTTGTTAGAATAGTAATAATATTGCAGTTTGTTCTAACCTCCCTTCTTTGCAGCATGGAGAGTTCTGTTTATCTCCACCATCTTGATCCTGGACTGCCAAAATGGGCCAATCAGTACCTTTGGTGACTTTAAAATGGAGCCTGTCCCAAGGGGTCTTGTGGGAGCAAAATTCTGTAGGAATTGTAGTTTTTGCATTTTGGCGCCTAAATAAACGTGGAGGGGAATCCCTTGTTGTGACTGACAGACAGATCAGCCAACTGAACCTTTTGGATCCAGGGGAAAGTCTCAGGCTGCTTTCAGCTACTTTCAGTTCTGAGTTGGGAAGTGAAGGAGCAACAGCTTGAGATAGTCGAGCAGCAGTCCTGTGTAGTTTTGCATGGGAGAACTGTGAAAGGGCTGAGTTTTGGCCTGTCTTTCTGCCTGCTGTCCGTGAGAGGGAAAATAGAGTTGATTCAGACTGAATCTGAGTTGTGAGAATGATTTAAGCCACTGAACTGTGACCAAGCTTTCACCTGAAGAAGACCGAAGATTTGCTGAATGCGATCGGCCTGTCAGGCTCTCCAGCCACCTCTGAACTCCCGGTTTGTGCAGAGACTCTGTAATTACAACCGGATAGCAACCTGCCTGGTACAGAAGAAATTTCTTACATGTAAATGTGCTGTGTGCTGCTAGTGGGTCATGATTTGGTTCCCCACTGTGTGCTGAACTGTGTTCTGCTTGCTGGAGGCTGCATCCAGCTCAAACGGATTGAATTCGTATTCATCTCCCTTTGGCCTGGGCCTTGCCATACTGGCCCAGCCAGACTACCTGCTACACAGAGAAAGTCATCGATGAGAGACCTGCCTGGGGATCAGCCCCCTGCTCAATGCTTTGAACAGGAACGACGCCTTGGTGATTCATGTGGGCCCTGCTTCTCCTGGCACTCCAGTTCAACAACCTGCCATCTCGATTTTGTCCTGCCTGTGTCCTGCATTGGGTATCGTAAGTAAACATCAGGGTAGTTCCCTGCAACAACAGCTAAATCTGAAGTGTCATCATCTGATTGCTTTGGTGAATTTTCCCTCATGAACTGAGCCTTCCGGCTCCGGATTACAAATAGTGTGTGTTGTGCATGTTGCTTTCTTCCATCACAAGGCCCCAACCAGCTGCGACGCTGGCCTACCCCGTGCAATGTTCCTGGCTAGCCCACCTCTTCCCCACCTGGGTACCCAGAGTGTGTGACATTGTAGGGACTCTGAAGTGCATGCATGACTGTTTGATTGATATAGCCTTTAAGCAAATCAGCTTGATTACGCCACTTCCTTGTTCAAGTCCCCTGAATAAATCAGATCTAACACTTTTGGAATTTAGCCTGACTGTGGTTCTAGTTTGTGCCCAAAGTACTGTACTGTTGCTATTTGCTGTGCATAATCTTGTTTTACAGGGGGTCTCCAGGGTCAAGCTAGAGGAACCAGCCCTTGTGGTAAGTGCAAACAGTGTGGGTAATTGCATGAATAAGAGTCATTGTGAAAGTGATTATTGTATATTGTTCAGGCCACTAGAAGGGACAGAGGAGGGTTACAGTGTCCTGGAGGGCTGTGCCCAGGTTAGCTTGACCACTAACAACCCTGACCTCTGGGTGGAGGCACCCGTTTCAGTACCCAGGCCCCTTAACCTGCAACTAGCCAAGCAGGCAGGGGTAGTAGCCCTTGGGGTAGCGCCACATAGGGGTTACATGTGTAACCCCAGGGGTCGGGTTGATGGCATTTTTTGTGTTATTAGAGCTGTGCAGTGCCTCCATATGTAACCCCCTACCTGGGACATGGGTTCAGGGAGAAAACTGCTGCTCTGTATTTTGGCTAGGTTTGACTTCTAGTCAGAGGCACCCAAGTAACTCCGGACACAGGAAGCAATAACTGTGATGTCCAAACCAGGAGTGGGATTCTAGAGTGTGGCTTTTATTCACAACCAAACAGAATAACAAAGCATAGGTGGACACCCACGGGGCTACACTCCTGGTAATGCAGATTTACGGAGATCAGAACAAATCTTCTACACATTGTAACCCTCAGGTTTAGAAACACACTGGGCACTCAGCCTGAACTTGTACTCTTCTCTGGATTTCCCTGGCCTGGCACATCTGGCCAGCCTTGGACTATTTCCCTGCATGGCACATCCAGCCAGTAACTGTACCACTTTCCATATGGCATGGAACATTTCTCTGTGGCTTCCTAAACCACCCATGAGCACATACAGGCTCCATTAAGGGAAAATTCTTCCATCTAAATCTCGCGTCTAGGTACTTCCTCCGGACACCGGCCAATTGCCCGGAAGAAAGCAACAGGTGTCCCAAAGAGAACCTGTAGAGGTGAATTTGTTTACTATTGATGGGGGGGGGTCTCCCACCTCTTGCTCCCATAATTCATACCCGGCCATTCCTTTGTTCTAAAACACCTCTTCCATGAAAACTCTAATGATTGTAGATTATCACTTTAAATGTATTTCACATTCAATCTACAGTCTCTAAAACTCCTGTGTCTTGACTTGAGGCATACTTGTCAAGTGGCTATGTCCATCCCTATAGACCCCCACTGATTAAAGATGTCCAAATCCCACACTCTTTAAGCACTGTACGTAGCTGTCCTTTTCTGACCCACAGTAGCAGATACTTAATACACACTGTCTCTGGTGAAAAATTGGCCATTTTACAGAGTAGACTCACTCCTGATTGCAGGTGCCCCACAGGCTTCTTCTCAAAGGAAAAACACAACATCTTCACAGTGCATCAGCACAAATCTTCAGGCAGCTTTTTCTGTTCACCTAGCTGGGCCAGGGGATTTCCCCTGGGAGCTGGCTAATGGCTACCCCCATCCCCGCAGGGATGGGGCCCTGAACCAACTGGGGAGCGGTCTCTACCACTTCAGCTGAAGTACTTCTGTGTCCTTCTTATGGTGAGAACACACACCCTTACAAACAGTAGATCTGGTCAGAGCTGAGGGCTCTGAGGGACTGCACACTGCAGTGCACCTCCTCCCTCCACTGAGTCTCCCACTAGACTACTACAAAACCTCCCAACATTTTGTCTAACTCTCAGCTGCAACATTCCAATGTGGGTTATGCTGCTGCAAGAATTCTATATGATGTCATCCCTCAGTCTCAGCTGAGACTGAGAACAGAGTGAGACAGTGTGAAATCCATTTAATTGGAGTTTCATAAGCTGCCTTCCCTGCCTGCCACTAGATCTAACTGGGATTCTTGTAACCCCGGGTGATGGGGGGTTACACTCACCCTTGGCCAGGAAAATAACTGTCCGCAGTCATTACTAACCCAGCCTACGCCATTCTACCCTCTGTACTACCTACGGAGAGGGGTGATCAGGCCCTCTCCTACCATGTACTAGGCACAGGCAGGCAAGGGCTTAGAGGCCATTGACTGACGCATCAGCCTCTACTCTAAGATCTTACTATGGACACCTAGTGGCCCTGGTAGAATTGTCCAGAGCATAGCCCTGATAGATCAGTACTGCAGCCCCTCCAGCCGGTCAGGACCACAGCCTGTCTATCCCCCCTAGCCCTCTAGGGAAAACCTATCTGCCTTTAACCCAAATACCCAAAACAAACAGGGGACCTCCCTCCAACCTGGGACACCTGCAACCAAACACCAGGAGCTAATGCTATACACTATACATTACTCCCACACTCCACTAAAACCACTCCTGTGGAAGGAAAAATTACACACAACAAACCACAACATCCTGTACTTTAAACACTACAACATTAAAGTACTACTGAGGAACTCCGCTGAGCCCATCCTCCTCTTCTTGTCTTCTCTTCTGTCTTCTTCTGGAACACCTGCAAGAAAAAGAGAAAAACCAAACACACTCCTAATCTGCATACACAGTCTATCTAAACCCCTACCATCAAAACACTGGAGAATCCCAAAATGATTTTTTAGAAAAGTAGAAAAAACAGTATAAACAGTAAAAACAGTAGAAAAACAATGACATTATTTACAATACACATTATTTAGGGGGATGGAGTGCCCTAAAAGTCCCTTCTAGTGACAACAGTGCCCGAAGGCAAGTCCAATAAAGAGTCTCTCCTGGGCCAGAGCCCGGTGAAGCACAATTCTAGCAGGCTGAAATCACGAAGGGGAGAGTCTATGAGGACAGTTCAAACATCTGGAGTCTGCTAGTGTAGGGTGTGTGCTGCAATGTCATAAGAATAGAAAAGTCTGGACTTACCGGTCCCTTGTAGAATGAAAATGATACCACACCTCGTCCTCGGCTGAAGACTCTCCCTGGCAGCATTCTTCTGATACAGCTGGGCGGACATCTTCCGGAAAACGACAGGAGGGCACATCTGGAAACTGCTGGCCTGATGTCATCTAGGAGATGGAACCTTGGAACAGGAAAAAAGGAAAAAACAGCTGGTCTGAAGCCATTCGGCATTCCAGGTGATGAATCATGATACAGCTGGGCTGGTGTCCTCTCTGGATATGAAGTCATCTGGTGGGCCAGTCAATGGAATCTGGAAGGCCAGTACACTGCAAGACTGATGAATGTGGGGCACCTGAGTCCTGGAACGTCAGACTGGTGGGACAATATAGGTACGGCAATGGCTGGATGGCAGCACTGGCTACCACTGCTTTGCTCTCCACTTGGTAGGCGTGGGCACATTCACAGGTTGGTCTTTGCATTGTGGCCAATAGCACAATGGGTCAGGTGCATGAATTATTACCCCGGCTGGGCGCTCATAATCCACACTGTGAAAGGTTTCATGTCCCTCTCCATCCACAATTCAAACAGTGTCAATAAACAGTGTCCTGCCCCTTTTCCACTGGTTGTATTTTACTTGCAACATTCTGTCTCTAACACACTTGTTTGCACCAGGATGCACATATTTCATTGCCTCTTCCATAATCCAGGATTTCCTGCTTTTCTCAATCTCCTCCCAAACTCTCCAAGGAAAGGTAGGAAAGAGTATCCCATAGATTTCATTTGCTTTCCTACGAACCAGTCTTTCCTCTTTAACACTGTCTTTGACACTGTGCCACATAGAAAACTATTGCACAAACTGGGGAATATGGGTGTGGGCAGGACAGTAGTGCGGTGGGTAGGTAACTGGCTGGGCAGCAGGACACAGAGGGTGGTGGTAAATGGCTGTCACTCCACAGAGGGAAGAGTGACCAGTGGGGTACCACAGGGATCAGTGCTGGGACCGGTACTATTCAATATCTTCATCAGTGACATTATGAGGACCTAGAAGGCAGAATTTCACTGTTCGCTGATGACACAAAGCTCTGTAATAGAGTAGACACACCAGAGGGTAGACAGAATGAGAAGGGACCTGCAGAAACTTGAAGAATGGTCAGGGTTTGGCAGTTGAAATTCAATGCAAGGAAGTGCAAGATAATGCATTTGGGGCACAAAACCCTGGCACAATATATCAGTTGGGGGTGAGATATAGCATGCACCAAGCAGGAAAGGGATCTTGGAGTTATCATCTCTGATGACCTCAAGGCAGGGAAGCAGTGTGACAAGGCAGCAGGTAAAGCAAATAGGATGCTGGGATGCATAGGCAGGCATCACCAGCAGGAAAAGGAGGTCATAATTCCACTATACAAGACACTAGTGAGGCCGCACCTGGAGTACACTGTGCAGTTCTGGAGACCTTACCTACATAAGGACATAGACAGGGTAGAGAAGGTTCAGAGGAGGGCAACAAAGATGGTGCATGGATTGCATCACAAGTCCTATGAGGACAGGTTGAAGGCACTGAACATGTACTCCTGGAGGAGAGGAGGGAGAGAGGGGATATGATAGAGACATACAAGTATCTTACAGGGAGGAACAGGGTGCAGGAATGCACTATTTTTAAGCGAAAAAGATGTTCCAGGACTAGAGGGCATGGGATTAAGTTGGAGGGAGGATGATTCAGAGGAAACGTGAGGAAGAATTTCTTCACAGAACGGGTGGTAGACAAGTGGAACACCCTGCCAGAGGAAGTGGTGGGGGCTGAAACAATCACGGGATTTAAGAATGCATGGGATAGACATAAAGGAATTCTGGAGGTCAGGGGTAAGGGGCAACAGACTTCCTGGAAAACATAAACTGAACTTACAAACTTAAATGGGCAGACTGGGTGGGCCATAGGCCCTTATCTGCCGACACTGTCTATGTATCTATGTATCTATGTATCTTTACTACAGTTGGTCAACCTGTGACCTCTGGCCTGGCTTGGGGGCGGCCAGTCCTGTTTCTGCCAGCTACACATACTCAATGCGACATAGAATGGATCTTTAACTCTTCCTTGTGGGGTCAAGGCTGTAGAGTCACTACTCTCTTCTACCATTGGTTCCTCTGAGGCAAGAGCTTGAGGCTGTGGATCCGTACCTTCTTCACAAAGCCACATAGGTTCCCCCTCATCTTCTTCCTCGCTAAGAATCTGTGCCCAGGAGTGAGCAGTCATCTTCACTCCTGAGACTGTCCACTCTTCGCTGGGTGTGGAGGTTGATACCTCCCATTCAAAGGCCTCCCTTGTCTCGTCTTCACCTATGGGACTTGGGCTGGGCCCCTGACTCCAAGCATCTACTGATGCTCTTCCTGCTATGTCTCTCTGTGACTCGGACTCTGAAATGTCAGTACATTGTTCTATCTGTAAATCTGCACCCTCTTGCTTCGTACCACATTCTGAGGGGCCTTCCCTATCAGGCTCCACCTGGTGCTGTGTGCTGCAAACTGCAGGTTCTTGAAGCTTTGTCCATGTGGGAGCCAAACAAATCTTGGGTGCTTTAGTCGTTTCTTCTTTCTAGGCACCCAGAACAGTGAGGAACCATGAAGACGCCCTTCCAGCATTTAAGCACATCACACATACTGCATTGGATATCCAGGAATCGCCACATGAGGAGGCAGTCGTCCCCTCGTAGCAATATCTTCAATATCTCTCAACTTGTTAACTTCTTCTACTATCATAGCCCGGGCATGATCCGGGTAGTGGGCTGGTCCCGACGCCATGACTGCAGAGAAAAACAAACAACGCTCACTGTTATTTCAAGTCCCACTTGGTTAGAAAAACTTTTACAAAATGGCTCCTCTGCTGCTGTGTTTACATTACTACCCCACCCTGTAATGACGGCGGCAACACTCCTGCGCATCAACATTCTGTTCATGACTCAAGCCACTGCGCACCCGATTTGCACACTCTACTGATAACTTTGCTCAAACTGCACAAACTTGCACTGTTCTCTCCCTCTCAGCATACTTATATGATTTATTATGGACTTTTCACTTGCTGAAGTCACTGCTCTAGCTTATAGTCCCCTAAAGCCACAGTATTTCTTTTTTTTTGCATAATCTTTTTATTGTTTTTTTTTCCATAATACATCCACATGTTCATACTTATATTCCATTCATCTTAATCCATCACATTAACCCCTTAACATCCTCTCTCCTCTCTTCCCTCCCCCATCCCAACGACAAACCAAAAAAAGAAAAAACCCTCACCCTCTTTTTCCATCACTCTTACCATTTGTGCCTTCTTTTCCTAATATACATCTCTTAGCCATCGGCCTTGATTGTGGTTTAACTTAATAATTTGTAATGCTCTAGCTTCAGACTCAGGCTCCCCCTCTAGTCCATTTATTCCTTTACCCTTTCATCTTTACACCTCTTTGTTCCTCCAACCTCTCGGCATCCCAAGCCATCCACCTCAACGCTCCAACCCAATTTCCATAATTTCCCTTTCCACTGGAGAGAGAGAAAACACATATGTCCCCCACGTTGCCCAAAATTGATCTTCCCTGTTCCTTGATATATATAATATAGCTTTTCCATGCCGAGGGCCTGCAGGCACAGGTTCCTCCACTGCTGCAGAGTAGGAATGTCTCCTGATATCCATGTGTTTCATATACAACATCTGGCCATGCCACCAGAATTCTTATCCATCTCGGAAGGGGTTTCCACTCCTCCTCCTCCTCCGAATCATCTACCCCAAATAGGAGGAAATATAGGTTTTTCCCTACTTGCCTCCACAACACCCTGCCCACTACCATAGCCACACCTTCCCAGAATTGCACCAATTGTTGGCATTCCCAAAAGCAGTGTATGTAGGTACCAACCTCACTCTTACATCTCATACATAGGGGTGATATCTCCGGACAGTATTTGTGCACCAGATACGGAGGGCAGTATGTCCTATGTAGAAACTTATAGAAGGACTCTTGATACTTATTACAGACCAATAGCCCCTTGTGTTGTTGTATCAGCACCTCCCAACCCTGATCAGGGATATCCCTACCCAAGTCTCTGGACCACAGTGCTCCAGTTTTACAAACATAGGAGGGTCTATATTTCCTCCCCGTCCTCGCCGCTTTACCTATTATGCCCTTCGCCTCCTCCCGGATACTAAGTACTAATTGTTCCATCCCCTTAAGGGGGAGTTCCTCTTCCTGCTTTTCCTAATAGCCTTAGCATAGTCTCTCGCCTGAAAAATACGAAACATGCCTAAACCCATCTTCCCCCCTAATTCTGCCCCTGTCCCTACCCCCTCCTCCATCCCAAAATCTTCAACACACTTTACCCCTTTCTCTTCCCACCTCCGAAACTCAGCGTCTTCCATTCCCACTATAAATTCAGGATTCCCTCTGAAGGGGAGCAACAAAGTCTCTTCTTTTGCGTTCACCCCAATCCATTTACGAAGTTGCTCCCATCCGTCCAGCACTGAAACCACCAGAGGGTTCGGGTCTGGTCGATTTCTATACGCCTTCTTCCCACCTATTCTCACTCCCTCCTTCACTTCTTCCAAATCCAGCCATCTAGCTTCCGGTGGTCTATTCACCCAATCCCCTATCAACCTATACTGCATGGCCAGTGCATAATTCCTCACATCTGGGAAATTCAGACCCCCTCTATCTGAGTCCGCCTGTAGTCTACGGAGGCTCATCCTAAGTCTCTTTCCACACCACACAAACCCTGAGAAAGCCTTTTCTAACCTTTTGACATCCTTCTTAGTGAAACCCTCTGGCAACATCTGCATCAGATATAAAATACGCTGTAGTGTATTCATCTTCAGGATATTTATCCGTCCCAGCCATGACAGCAGAAGACCCCTCCATCTTCTTAACTCCTGCTCCACACTCTGAACCATCATCCCATAATTAAGTTTATATAGCTGACTCAGGTCATGACCTATTCGGATGCCTAAATATGTAAATTCCGTTTCTACTTTCTTTAAGCCCCATGCCGTTTCCCCATGCTCTCTTTCAATACTTCCCCACAGCATAATTTCAGATTTATGAATATTAATTTTATAGCCAGAGAATATTCAAACTCCTTTATTACTTCTAATAACGGGGGAACAGACCTGACTGGGTCCCATACAAACAATAACATGTCATCAGCACATAGTGTTATCTTATGCTCCTCCCCTGAGTTCCCAACTACCCCAATAATTCCTACAGAATTTCTAATAGCCAGCTCCAGAGGCTCAATTGCTATAGCAAATAGTAGGGGCAAAAGGGGGCATCCCTGTCGGGTCCCCCTATGAAGAGCAAACCTCCCAGTTAGACCCCCATTCACCAGTACCCTCACCACCGGGGCCTCATATAAACTCTCCACCCACCCAATAAATCTATCCCCCAGGCCGAGTTTCCATAACACCCCAAATAGGTACTCCCACTCAATGCGGTCAAAGGCCTTTTCGGCATCCATTGTAAGTACCACAATATCCTTCTGTCCCCGGGCCACCCTCCATATGTCATTGAGGAGTTTTCTCATATTATGATATGAGTACCTCCCCCCCACAAAGCCTGTCTGGTCCGAGTGCACCAGTTCCGGCAAAAACTGTTCCAGTCTCCTAGCCAGAATCTTGGCTAGTATTTTAGCATCGCAGTTCAGCAATGAGATCGGCCTGTATGCTGAACACTCTTGCTCATCTTTCCCTGGCTTAGGTACTAGGCAGATAGCTGCTTCCCCAAAAGAAGGCGGGAGGCCTCCCCCCTCCCCCCCCACCTCACCAAAAACCCTCTGAAGGGGTTCCACAACCTACCCTGAGAATTTTTTATAGAATTCTATGGGAAACCCGTCCGGACCACTCACCTTACCCTGTTTCATACCTTTTATGGCTTGCCTGATCTCCAATTGCGTAATTTCCCCATTCAACTGCTCCTGCTGTTGCTCATTCAGGCCAGGTAATTTAATTATCTCCAGAAATCTGGCAGCAACATCCCCCGTACCTCCACATTCAGCCTGGTACAGCTGTTCATAAAACTGCTGGAACCTATTTCTAATCGCGACCTTTTCCGTGACCAACCGCCCCTTCTCTCCCTTAATTCCTAGTATATGCACACACATCCTTCTACCCTTAATCAGTTTAACCATTAAAGGGCCAGGTTTATTACCCCACTCAAACATTCTACTTCTGGCCAACATACCAGCTGAGTGGGCCTCTCCGAGGAGAAATGCATTTAGGGCTTCCCTGGCCACCCTCAAGTTCTTACCCCATTCCCCTTTGGCTTTTCCACCACCTCCCTCTCCCATCTTTTGACCTCATCCTCCAGCCGCCTTCTAGTAACTTCCTTTTCCTTTTTATATTGGGCCACATATCTGATAATAGATCCCCTGATATATGCCTTTCCAGCCTCCCAATATACCCCAGGGGAACCGACAGACCCCTCATTCATCTCTTTATAATACTGCCACTGCTGTTCCACATACTCCATAAATTCCTCACTTCTCAGCAAATATCTAGGAAATTTCCATGGGGGGGGCTCCTCTCTCTCATCTCCACCTCCATCCTAACCATAGCGTGGTCCGAGAGCATTATAGCGCTGTGTTCAATACTTTGTATTCTACTTAACCAAGACCTTGGTATATAAATATAGTCTATTCTAGTCCAAATGTGGTGTGGGTTAGAATAAAAGGTATATCCCTTCTCCTCTGGATGCTTAGTCCTCCAACCATCTATTTCATCCAGTTCCAGCATCCCCTCCTGCCATCTTTTCAATTTACCTGCCCTCCTATCTTTCCCTTCTGAATGGTCTAGGTTTTCCTGCATGATCACGTTGAGGTCACCTCCTAAGATTAGCCCTTTAAATTGTTCCCTCACCAGTACATCGAGGACCTCCTGAAAGAAGGCTGGGTCAAATATTGAGGGGGCATAGACACTGCCGAAAGTGACCGTCTCCCCATACAGCTCACCTTCCACGGATATATACCTACCTTCCCCTTTATTCACGATTATCCTAGAGCTAAGAAAGGGAACTCTCTTCCCCACCAGGATTGCCACCCCTCTTTTGTGGGCCATATAAGGAGATGCATAACATCTGCCCACCCAACCTCTTTCCAGCTTCTCATGCTCTCTGCTGGTTAGATGTGTTTCCTGGAGAAGGGCTACTTGAGACCCCTGATGGTGCAATGCTGTTAACACACTTGTCCTTTTGGCTGGAGTCGAGATCCCTTTTACATTCCAAGAGACAACCCCCAAAGTTTTACCCCTCATCATTATTTTTGTGTACTTTTCCCACCTTGGTTTTTCATTTCCCCAAAAGCCCAGTTGACCAGCATCCTTGAAATGGCACACAAATCCTTTTTTAACCCCATAGAATGAAAACATATAATTTACCCCCGCATAATTCAACAAACAAAACCCCTTCCCCAAACATTCCACCCCCAGCATTGCCCCCCTCCTCCCCCTGCCCAAAATATGAGAACCTCCTCACTCCTCCACATATGCCTTCCAGTCTCCTCCCACCTTCTCCACTTTCGATGACTAAGAAAACCCCCTCGCTCACACATTGTAAACATTCTGTTCCGCCCCACCCACTTGACTTTTCAAGCAGACTTTACACATTCCCCAGTAGAAGTTTCCCCCGCTTCAACAGGTGAAGAACAAATAACATATAACATGTCAGTCCCTGTTCCAGTCTTGGTCCCTGCTCCCTCCCCGGTCTTGACCAATATCTCATTCAGCAGCATTTTTATATCCCCTTTTCACCTTCACATAGACCCCCCATCCCCCCAAATTTCACCAGTCTTTCTTCCAACAGTTTAACCATCTTGGGGCTTATAGGAGTGGAGGGGATGCCGGCCCCACTCTCAGGATACACGCGGTGCCAGCACACACCCCCCCCCCACTTACCCAACCTCAGGTATCTCGCATCCACAGGGGAATCAGTTCACTTTTCTTTGGTGGGGGGCATAACACCCCAGTCTCATCTCACAGCCCTGAGTAAATCTCCACCAAATCGCTGCTGCCTTGGTCATTCCGTCTGTTCAGCTCCACTGTCCTAGTCCATTCTTAGCAGGAGCCCTCTTCCACCTCTCGAGCTATCAGACACGATAAGAGATCTCTAGGGCCAAAATACTGGAGCAAAGTCCAAAACTCTGCCCTATAGAACATTAGGGCGTGAATTCCAACAAGCAGTAACCATAACAAAATTTTATTTGTGCAAACCGCATAGTGTCCCGGTTTAGTCGGTTCCCTTCTCTGCCACCGACCATACTTTTCACTTTCATCCTGCTTTCTTTTTGAGCTCCTCCACAAACGCCGTCGCCCTTTCCAGTTCCCAAAAGGTACATGTTGCGCCCTCGTGCTTGACTTTCAGTATCACAGGGTACAGCATGAATCCCTCTACTTTCATTTCTCTGAGTTGTGCCAGCAATGGGCCAAAAGCTCTGCGTTTCTTCCGGACTCTATTCGAGTAGTCCTGTGATAGAAAAAGCCTCTCTCCTTGATAACACAGGTCCTTCATGTTCCGGTAAGCTCGCAGCATCTCCTCTCTGTCTTGAAAATTATGGAAACGGAAGATAATCTGCCTCGGAGATTGCCCAGCTGGAGGACTTGCTGTGACTGCTCTGTGCACCCTTTCCAGCTTCAGCTTTCCATGCTTGAGCTTCATTCCCAACAAGTTAGGGAGTTTAACTGCACAAAAAGTCATGATATCAGAGCCCTCCTTCCCTTCCTGATAAACCTCTGATCCTTAAATTTAGTCACCTCACGTAGTTCTCTTGATAATCATGCTGCTCAATTAGGTCTGCCAACTCCTTCTCGAGCTTCCCAACACGAGTAGCCATAGGATCCACTTCATCCTCCAGCTTAGATACCCTCTCTTCCACTTCTGTGATTCTATCCGACTGTGCATTCAGTAATTCCATCAAATTCTGCAGTTTGTTCTCAATCTTTTTTTCTAAGCTGTCCCACTTCTCCTCGAGCGCTTCTATAACTTGGCCTGAGACCTCATGGCCTAGTAAAGCCACCTCACCAGCAGAAGGCGAAATTGGGCCTGGTGTTTCCGGGGTCTTTGCTGCCGCTCTCTTCCCTTGCCCCTTCATGGTGGATTTCGAGCTCTTCCCTCCTCCCGACAGCAAGTAGTCACCCATTGACCTTCTAACACTGTTCCTCACCCTCAGAAGTCGATTTAGTTTGCAAAATCTGCTAAAATAATGCTTTTCTTTATCGTGGGTAAGGGAGCCGCAGTAACCTACGTCTTCACCAAAGGCTGCTCATTAGCGCTCCCAAGCCACAGTATTTCATCGCACAGGATTGCCCTTAGTTCTTGCTGCATCTCTTATACAACTCACAGTCTCTCACATGGCTCTGAAAATTATACTGTTGCTGAACCTATAATTATGTTCACAGTCTGTTGCTTAGAATTCTTGCTTTAGCTTAAAAACTTGACACAGTCCTTCTTTGCAAAACGATCACACTGCTACACACAGATTCAGCTGGCTTTAGTTAAAATCACACAGTTTGAGCTATTAGCTTGGTTGGTACTCACTGTTATCAGTAGCTTGTTTTGTCGATGGAAAAACGACCTGCAGCCAGTCTTGGAGGCCTCTGGAAGGAAGCGGGATGGCAGATCTGCCGATTGTCTCTCTGAACACCATGTTTTCTTTCCAAACGATCGAGATGCGGGTTGAGCCTGAATTTAAGCAGAAGAAGTTCAATTTTAATTATTTTACAGCATTTTCAGTCACCGTGACGCTCCTCCTAGCAAGCCTGCTCACACACTCCACTCACTCTCCCTCTCGAATGCTGTGCAGTTGCGCTAGAGCTGGCTTGGGGGCCGGACTGATTGCAGTCTCACTAATCACTCGACGCCATGCAAATGAGCCTCTTTCCTCTCGAGCCCTTCTCCTCCACGGCGATCATCGAGCAGGCAAAATTTGAACTGCAAACCACACTTTTTTTTTTTTCAACTGTAGCTCCTTGGCGGGAGCACCATTTCAACCATTTATCATGGCATTTTAGTCAGGGACTACTCTTAGTCCAGATCACAAGCATTTCCAACATCTAGGGCACAAATCTTTCTTTGTTTCCCACAGTTTTCCATACTTTTTTCTGTCACACAATACTTTTAAAGCTGGCAAACGCTGCAATTTGATGCAGGACAAGGGCATACACACTCTGGCTTTACTGCTCCTTGGTAAACAGTTGGCACATTTACAGCAGCACATAGACAGCAGCACACAGTGGCACATTCAGTTGGCAATGCTTCTACTTTTTGGGCTACTTACTGCCAGACAGCCAAAATGCTAGCCACTATCCGAGCAACCTTTCTTGCGTTCTCTCCCAAATTGCAAGCCAAATCCTAGTGGTAGCCTCCAATTTGTAACCACAGGGGTCGGGTTGATGGTATTTTTTGTGTTATTAGCACTGTGTGGTGCCTCCATATGTAACTCCCTACCTGGGACATGGGTTCGGGAGAAAACTGTTGCTCGGTATTTGGCTAGGTTTGACTTCTAGTCAGGGGTACCCAAGTAACTCCGGACACAGGAAGCAATAACTGTGCTGTCCAAACCAGGAGTGGGATTCTAGAGTGTGGCTTTTATTCACAACCAAATAGAATAACAAAGCATAGATGGACCCCCACGGGGCTACACTCCTGGTAATGCAGATTTACGGAGATCAGAACACATCTTCTACACACTGTAACCCTCAGGTTTAGAAATACACTGGGCACTCAGACTGAACTTGTACTCTTCTCTAGATTTCCCCTGGCCTAGCACATCCGGCCAGCCTTGGACTATTTCCCTGTATGGCACATCTGGCCAGCAACTGTACCACTTTCCATATGGCATGGAACATTTCTCGGTGGCTCCCTAAACCACCCATGAGCACATACAGGCTCCATTAAGGGAAATTCTTCCATCTAAATCCCACATCTGGGTACTTCCTCCGGACACCAGCCAAGTGCCTGGAAGAAAGCAACAGGTGTCCCAAAGAGAACCCGTAGAGGTGAATTTGGTTACTATTGATGGGGGGTCTCCCACCTCTTGCTCCCATAATTCATACCCGGGCCATTCCTTTGTTCTAAAACACCTCTTCCATGAAAACTCTAATGATTGTAGATTATCACTTTAAATGTATTTCACATTCAATCTACAGTCTCTGAAACTCCTGTGTCTTGACTTGAGGCATACAGTACTTGTTAAGTGGCTATGTCCATCCCTGTAGACCCCCACTGATTAAAGATGTCCAAATCCCACACTCTTTAAGCACTGTACTTGGCTGTCCCTTCCTGACTCACAGTAGCAGATACTTAATACACACTGTCTCTGGTGAAAAACTTGCCATTTTACAGAGCAGACTCACCCCTGATTGCAGGTGCCCCACAGGCTTCTTCTCAAAGGAAAAACACAACATCTTCATGGTGCATCAGTACAAATCTTCAGGCAGCTTTCTTTCTTCACCTAGCTGGGCCAGGGGATTTCCCCTGGAAGCTGGTTATTGGCACTGCAAATGCACAGACAGATTAAGATTATTCTGCACACTCTAGGGATGCATACGAAAATGCACAACAACACCTAACCAGTGCTCACAAGTCACAAATCCCAATCTGGAAAGGAATATCAGTTTAAATGCATAATTGACAAGCTTTTAAACTAGTCAAGGGGGGGAGGCACTGATAAGCAGCAGGAAAATCCCAGCCTCCCCCTACAAAACAGGGTACTAAATGAGAAAAAGACAAAGGTAGAAAGGTCAGTGGGGGATGCTGCAACAGAAGGTAAAGCCATCAAAAAATGGAGAACAATGAGTACCAATGCCCATAGTCTGGGTAACAAGCTTCCTGAATTAGTGACCTTGATGGAGGAGGAGGAACATCTGGATATCATGGCAGTCACAGAAACATGGTACACACAGAACCATGACTGGGACGAAACATACCAGGATACACTATCTACAGGAGGGACAGGGAGGGTAAAAGAGGAGGAGGAGTAGCTCTTACATAAGGGAAAGAATCAAAGCAACAGAACAAAAGGGTAAACAGGGAGGAGAAGAAGCACTGTGGGTCAATTTGGAGACAGGCAATGGCACCACAATCCGCCTCAGGGTGTAGACAGACTTCTCTCAGGGGAGGAAATGGACAAGGAAATGATAGAAAGTATACTTAGAATGGCAGAAAAGGGGAGAAATTGCTGATGGTGATCCAAATATGTCAGATGTTAACTGGAGTGCAGTTGCAGCAGCTACTTCTAAGAGTGGGTTATTCTAGATGCCCCACAAGGGGCATGCCTTAGACAACTAGTATTGAACCCACTCAGAGGAGCAATCTTAGACCTGGTTCTCTCAAATGGAGATGGAGAGAGGATCACAGATGTAGAAGTGGGTAGCCATCTGAGAACTAGCGACCATCGCAACAGTATGGTTCACAATAAACACAGCAATAGAGTCAAGCTTACACAAAGGCAAAAGTACTGGACTTTAGGAGGGCTGACTTTGCAAAATGGGTGAGTGCCTAAGGAATGCACTAGCAAATGGGCAGGAAGGAGGGTGGAAGAACAATGGGAATAATAAAACTGCCACAGAGGTAACAAGCCTTTGTGTGAAGCAAATAAACAAAACAAAACGATGTAAGAAACCACTATGGTTCTTAAAGGAGGTGGCAGTGAAGGTTCAAGAGAAAGAAAGCATTCAGGAAGTACAAGAAATCACAGAAGGAGCAGGACAGAGAATTGTATCAGCTAAAGCAAAAGGAAGCTGGAAGGCAGTCAGAACAGCAAAGGCCCGAATCAAGAAAAGATAGCCAACTCAGTTAAGAAGGGGGATAAAACCTTTATAGGTACATCAGGGAGGAAGAAAGACCAAGGAGGGATAGTGAGGCTTAATAAAGGGAGGGGGTGGGCAGAGGTAACTGTGAAAAGGCAGAGATACTAAACAAATACTTTTGCTCAGTATTTACAAATGAAGAGGGGAGGTACCTAAAACAAACAATAGAAACACTCTGGATACAGAAGTTGATATCAGCCCATTTCCACAGGAAAGGGTTCTGAAAGAACTCTTAAAACTGAAGGTGGACAAAGCAATGGGGCCTGATGGGATTCATCCCAGAATTCTAAAAGAACTAAGGGTAAAACTAGTGACACCACTGACTACCCTCTTTAACAAATCATGGGAGGATGGGGTGGTACCTGAGGACTGGAGGAGGGCAGATGTGTTTCCCCTTCACAAAAGTGGGAGCAGGGCAGAAGCAGGAAACTACAGACCTGTTAGTTTAACCTCAGTGATAGGGAAAATGATGGAATCACTTCTGAAGGAAAGAATTGTCAAGTACCTAGAGGCCAGAGGGGCACAGGACCCAAGGCAACATGGATTCACAGCGGGAAGGTCATGTCAGATGAATCTAATAGATTTCTTTGACTGGGTGACCAAGATAGTAGATCAGGGAAGGGCTGTGGACATGGTCTACCTAGACTTTAGCAAGGCATTTGACACAGTCCCACACAAAAGATTAATATATAAGTTAGCCAGCCTGGGAGTGGGTCCCAAGATGATAGCCTGGGTAAAGAATTGGCTGGAGAATAGGACACAGAGAGTAATAGTAAATAGAGTCTACTCTGAAGAAAGGGGGTTTACTAGTGGGGTACCACAGGGTTCAGTATTAGGACTGGTCCTCTTCAATGTCTTTATAAGTGATATTGCAGAGGGACTGGAAGGAAAAGTATGTCTCTTTGCAGATGACACAAAGATCTGCAACAGAGTTGATGCACAAGGTGGCATGGAAAGGATGAGAAGTGACTTGGCAAGATTAGAGGAATGGTCAAATGTATGGCAGCTTAGATTCAATGCTAAGAAGTGCAAGGTAATGCACCTAGGAAACAAAAACCCAGGGGAAGAGTACACAAGGGGGGGTGAGATACTACCAACAACAAAAATGGAAAGGGACCTGAAGGTAGTCATATCACATGACCTAAAGGTGGGCAAGCAATGTGAGAGGGCAGTATTGAGGGCTGGGTGGATACTGGGATGCAAAGAGAGAGGCATCACCAGTAGAAAACAGGACGTTGTTATCCCTCTGTACAGACAGCTGGTGAGACCCCATCTGGAGTACTGCATGCAGTTCTGGAGACCCCATCTCCGCAAAGACATAGACAGGATGGAAGCTGTCCAGAGAAGAGCAACTAAAATGGTGCAGGGTCTGCATCGGAAGACATATGAAGAGAGACTTAAGGAACTTAATATGTATAGCCTCGAGGAAAGGAGGAGAGGGGACATGATAGAAACTTTCAAGCACCTCAAGGGAATCAACAAAGTCCAAGAGGGTAGCATCTTTCAAAAAAAAGAGGTAAGAACAAGGGGGCACAATTTGAAGATGGGGGGCGGCTCAGAGGTAATGTAAGGAAGTATTTTTCACAGAGAGGGTTGTAGATGCATAGAACGGCCTTCTGGAGGAGGTTGTGGAGTCAAAAACAGTGGTGGAATTCAAGCATGCATGGGACAGTCATAAGGCAAGTCTAGGGGTAGGGATAGGAAGAAGTAGGCTGCTGGTTAACTAGGATCTGCAGTTTATCCATTAGGTAGGGAAATGGGCAGACTGGGTGGGCCAAGCAGTCCTTATCTGCCATCAAATTCTATGTTTCTATGTTTCTATGAATACATTTTGCCAGTTGGGGGAATTAGTGGACAGCAGTAACAATTCACTACCAGTGAAGATACAACAAAGCATATCATCCCCTCATTGCCCCCAGTGCCTTAATGGAAATGGGGACCTTCACCATATGCTATGGGTGTGTCCTAAAGTACAATTATTTTGGAGGGCTATAGAAAATTCCTTAGACCCTATGTTAGCCTTAGATTCATTATTTTCTCCAGAAGTTTGTTTACTTAATCACTACCCAAAAGGAACACTGAAGTCTAAGAAATACTTTATGGCTCTCACTTCTGCAGTGGCTAAACTTATACTCATGAGACACTGGACTGATGATTCCTTACCTACAATATTAGAGTGGCACAGAGAAATCTTGCAGGCTTTGCAGCTAGAGAAGCATATTGCCAGTATGGATAATCGACTGCAAGGTTATTTAGATAGATGGGGCACTTTAGATGCGTTGTTAACAGCATGGAAGCCCTGAGTAGGTAACCCAGTGATAGAATGCCTTTTTAAAAAATTATTTCTAGCTTTCAGAGAGGAAACTTAAGTACTTGATGTCTTTATGTGGGTTTTTTGTTAAAGACTTCACCAAGCCCTCTGCTCTGTTGTAGTATACTTTTATTCTAAGCTTGTATTCGTATTAGATGGTCTGGATTGCATAACATCACTATGTACCCAAATAAATGTACTTGAATACTGATATCATGGCTATGATTGTCCTTACATCTCCATATACTACACTGTATTTTATTTTCTGTTTTTGGTGTTCAATAACAAATTAAAGCTGAATAAAGTTTATTGAATTAAAAAAAAGATACAATAAAGCAGTATAAAAAATTCATGCAGGTGCGGTGGACAGCAGGTTCACACAACTGCAATTACTCTGTTGCACAATAAAAGATGTCTGATTTAATGGCACGCATCACACACACACTCACACACACACACACACACACACACACACTACAAGTAATGCGTAGCAAATTGAAAACCTTTAGTAATATAACCAAATATTTTAAACAGACAAATTATGCTCTGCTACACCACAACTGTCAGCAAAAAAAAATGTCAAGAATTACTGAAAATATTACTGTGTGTACATTAACACAGTTATACAAGAAAAATATAACCAAAACAGAAAGACTGCCTTTTTCTCCCAGTTAATGTACCTACACCACAAATACGCCCTTCCCCAAAAGCACACTTCACAGTACACAGACTGACTGTTTTAAATTAACATTCAAAATCCACACACAACAATAAACGCTCGATGATATGAGCACAATAGGGTTTCCTACAATCGATGTACTAAATTTTAAGCAAAAAAAAATTACTCAAAAAGGCATTTTAAACAGCTTCTAGAGATTCTGAATCGCAGAGCTCTGAGAACAAACTGTCTCCAGCTACCACTACACACACACTACTCAGGACAGAACTGAGGCTGTGCAGAACAATCTAGAGCCCATGTGACCTGCAAGCCCATGAATCACTGCAGAATTTCATTTGTAGCTCAATTACAAGGTGAAGTAAGACGAATTACATTGATTTCAATGTACTTTGCCTTAAAATTGGTGGAGAAATGGTTTGGGGGAGGTGGACTAAGGCAAAGTCATTGGTTTCAATGGACTTTGCATTCCTCATTATGAAGCGAAGTGCTCCACTTCACATTGTGGAGTACGCGGATTCTGCGTTACTCCTAGAATCACTTCGCAGAGTGAATTGGAGTCACTTCGTCCACCACTACTTACAGTACTGTAACTCGCATGCTGTACAGGAAGGAACATGAATGCCTATGGCTGTACTTCCCTGATGAGCTGAGCCTGTATCATAAAACTCCCCAATTTAAAAATGCTTATTAATGAGTACAATGGTGGAGTGGTGAAGCCTGGAGAGATACTACAAAACAGACTCACAATACATCCAGGCAACTAGTAAAAAAATTAATGTGATTCGTGACATGATCGTGAATCGTGATTTGTGACTGCATTTGTGACCGTGATGATGAAGAACGTGAATCGGTGTCGATGGTGTGAGATAACCAATATGGAACTGTATTGGGAATGTGAATGCCTATGGCTGTACTTCCCCGAAGAGCTGTAGCACAAAACGCCCTGACTTAAAAACACTTATTAATGAGTACAATGGTGGGTTGGTGAAGCCTGGAGAGATACTACAAAACAGGTTTACAATACATCCAAGTAACTAGTAAAAAAATTAATGTTATGATTCGTGACATGATCGTGAATCATGATTTGTGACTGCATTTGTGACCGTGATGATGAAGAACATGATTTGTATCACGAGTGACTCGTGACGATGGTCCTGACTTAAAAACGCATATTAATGAGTACAATGTTCATACAGAATTATGCACCACACCTGTCCAGTACTCTGAAGGGAAGCCAAAGAAACAACTGTGACTTAAGTTACAGATGGAGATTGGGCCCTAAAGAGATGCAAATGCACAGACAGATTAAGATTGTGCTGCGCACTAAAGAGATGCAGATGCAAAGGCATAACACCTAATCAGTGCTCACCATCAGAAATTCTAATGTAACCCCCCTGCAAGTGGGGGTTCCTAAAAGTCTTCCAGGAGCTTGCCTGAATGCTCCAAACCTGGGTGGTGTTCAGCGTCTGAGCTGCTTAACTGTGGTTGCAAGTGAGTGCTATTTGAGCCTCCATGTACTGTCTCTTTAAGAGCTGTCTTAGTTGATTAGTTTATATGGGGGGACTGTGTATTTAATGCTCGAATCCCGCCCGAGCTGCGGAGTAATTACTCCATTTTGCGGTCGCTGAAGGTGCAAAGGAAGCCCATCTGAAAGCTGTAACTGTTTGCCTGTACTCATTTAAAGCATTAGCAAAATTGTAGTTTGTTTAACCTACCTTTATTGCAGCTGGGACTCTGTGTTTGTTACCTCTCCATTTTGGACCTAAACTGCTGTGCTGGGCCAATTGGGTTAAGGGAGCCCTAAAATGGAGCCTGTGGATGAATCAGAACTTGGACTCTTAATTTTAGCCAGCCACAAGGGGATTGTATGGGCAGTGACTCTGGGAAATGTAGTTTTGACCTTGGCGCCTTTTTCTACCAACAGAGGGAGTCTTATTGTGAGTGACAGCTGAATCAGCCAACAGAATAGTGTGGAGCTAAAGGAAATGTCCTGCTCTGTGACTGGAAAGATCAGATCAGTTGTGGCAGTGAAGAGAGAAGGAGCTGTGTGCTTCTGCGGTGTATAGTTTCATGCGGGAAGTGCGAGTGAGGTCCTGAGTTTCGGTCTGCAGCCTTTGTGAGTGCCAGTTTGGACTGAATCCGAGTTGTGAGGAGAAAGAAGCACTAGAAGTGTGTAAACCAGGCTCATCCTGTAGGAGACTGGAGAAATTGCTGAATCGCGCTTGGTCTGTCAGGAACTGAAGCTGCTGTGTGTGCTCCCGGGTATTTTGCAGTAATTGCGATCGGGATCGAGAAGCAGCCTGCCTGGTATAGTACTTTCCTTTTACATATAAATGTGCGTAGTGCTTGTAGGGAATCACTATTTCAAATCCCCTGTACAGTGAATTGTGTGCTGAAGCTGGAAGTAAACCCCAGCTTAATTTGACTACATCCGCTTGCTATCAACTGCAGTGGGTCCAGTCACAAGGACCTTGTCCTCATGCCCTGCTCTTCTGGCAATCCAGAGGGACATTCTCCATCCGATCCTCAGCTTGGGTGTTGTGAGTACAAATCAGGGTATTCCCCTGCAGCTTGTTTTCAATCACAAGTGTGTCATCTAATTCTTGTTGTTTCACTGTTTCATGGACTGAGCCCTCCGGCTCCGGATTACAATTGGGTGTTGTGCATATATTTTCTTCTACAGGGCCCTATCCATCTGCACCTGCCGGCCAACCCCGGGCAACGGACCTGGCTAGCCCCCCCCAACCTGGGTACCCAGAGTGTGACTTTTCAGACCCTGTATGTGTGCACAGTACTGTGATTTAATGCCACCAATTAACCTGATTTCCCCCATCCATGTTACTGCCCCCTAAATAAATCAGATGTGTTGTTGTTATACTATATACTGTCTGTGGTATTCGTACTTATGGAAACAGTATTGCGTTTTGCTGTGTATGTTGTTTAACCTTATTTTACAGGGGGTCCTCAGAGACGCTGCAGAATCAGTCTCGAGGGTAAGTGGTATCTATATGAGTGAACAGTGTGTATAATGGGGTATTGGGGCTGTAACTCTGGTGTACTGTGTGAGCCACTAGAGGGAATAAAAGGGGGTCTCAGTGTCCCAGAGGGCTGTGACCAAGCTAGTCTAATCACTACAAACCCTGAACTCTGGGTGGAGGCACCCGCCATAGGACTTAGGCCCCTCAACCTGTCCGCAGTCAAACAGTCAGGGGTAGTAGCCCTTGGGATAGCGCCACCTAGGGGTTACATTAATCTGGAAAAGAATACCTTTGCCTGTTGGGTCATGCAATGGGGGGGCAGTGTACTGCACTGTTGCAGTAACAGTCACTAGTACTAGGACCAGTAAAGATACCACAAAGAAGTTGTCGTGGAAATTTCCTACTTGTTATACAGAGACAAAGAAACAGTCTTGTGCAGAGTTCAAACCATTTATTCACATATGCATACAGAGAGCCAGCTCCCCCTGTTGTTATTGCATAGTTCCAATTACAATAGTAAGCCTCCTTCTCTTATACACTTGCCCAGACACATAACAGTGTCATGGCACAGTTTCATTGGACAGTAAACTTCATACAATACTGCTGTTAGTTGCTGATTGGTTATGCTAATACTATGTTAAATACAATACTGCTGCCACTTACTGACTGGTTATGCTAATTATTATGCTAACTTACTTTAGCTACATCATCTATAAGGCATGCATACATTACTACAAGGAAATGCTTGGTTATGGATTTTTCCACCATCCAAGGACATGCTTGCTATGCTATGGAATTTTCCACTATCCACCATTTCATGAAGATTGTTTCAGTTCTGCAGCCATTTTGTGGTGCTTTCTGCACAGTTACATTGTGCAGCATTAGGTCTGTTATAAAATTTTTCTCTACACCCCCCCCCTTTTGATACTCTGTATCAACTGCTAAAATTCAATATCACAGTTATAGTAAGGCAATTCTTGTGCATTTTGTTTTACTATGTCGTAATTATGTATCACAGGTGATTGTACAGTTGGTGTAGGTGGGTTACAGGCTGTGTTACACATTTTTGTAAGCAGCAGCTTTACACAAAGTACTACGAGCCATATACATAGCAATCACTTAGGTTAGTGTTAGTAACATGTAGCTTCATTAGAGTCCACCAGGTATTAGTGGTGTGTAAGGGTTCAAGGCTGCGGCTGCATCTCACAGTCTTGTGGTTTACTTTAATACTTATCAGAGTCAGTAGAACCACAGCGGCTCCCAGCATGCATGCCACCCCTGCAGTCAATAAAACAGTCTTTTTCTTCATCTGTCCTCGATGGCCGTCACCAACCGACAGTGGGATGCGTGGATCCATGTGTCTCTCTCGGCGATCTTTACAGCAGTCAGTGTGGTATGGAGCACTTGGAAAGGACCTCGCCACTGGGGATCACTCCACTTCTTTCGCCGAAAGTCCTTTATCACCACGAAGTCTCCGGGCTGTATGCTGTGTAGCGCTGCTTCCGGATTTGGCACAGGCAAGGCCGCTTTTACTCTAGGGTAAAAAGATCTCAACACAGCATTAAGGGATAAACAATAGGCAATCATTTCATTATCTATACCGTGCAATGTTAACCTGCTTTGGGGATAAGGTGCATTAGTCATTCTCAGAGGCCTACCCATCAGAATCTTGTGTGGTGACAGACCCATCCACGTTGGTCTACCTCTCATACTCATTAAGGCTAAAGGCAGGGCCTTCACCCAATTAAGTCCTGTTTCTGCCATCAGTTTGGTTAACTTTACCTTTAGGGTTTGGTTTGCCCTTTCCACAGCCCCTCCAGACTGTGGATGGTAGGCACAGTGAGTTCTTAAATCAATTTTCAAAACCTCACACAGGCACCTGATAACTTAGTCTGCAAAATGAGTACCATTGTCACTAGATACACGTGAGGGTAGGCCCCAACGGGGTATAATATCCTTCAATAAGGCCTTTGCCACCACACAAACAGTGCTTCTTCGAGCAGGGAAGGCCTCTACTCACTTAGAGAACATATCCACTATTACCAAACAATACTTGTAGCCCACACAAGGGCTTAGTTCAATAAAGTCCATCATTATGTGTTCAAAAGGTCCTGTAGGAGAAGGATGGGCAGAGGGGGTTACTTGGAGTCCCCTGCCGATATTATTTTGCATACATATAATACATTTTTTACAAAAGTTTTCAGCATACAAAGAGAAACCTACAACATACCAATATTTATTTACAAAAGCCACCATCCCCTCTTTTGACACATGGTCGGTTCCATGAGCCAACTTGGCCAAAAGGGAACGTGACTGCTGGCAGGCAAATCTGCATCGGGCGCCACCCATAGCTTTGGCGGTGGCGTCATAGGTGCAACATGTTTGCCAGTTCTTTTTCTCCTTTTTATCAGCAGATCGTTGTATTTCAGCTACATCACTGGCAGAAAAAAGATTTACTGGTTTTACTTCTTGAGAAAGCATTAACGGTAGTGGGACAACACCTGCTCTTTTCGCAGCTGCATCAGCTCAGGCGTTTCCTTTTGATACAAAGTCAGAAGCAGATGATCATGGAAGCACTACTGAAGGAGAGATTGGTGGAACATCTGGTTGTCAATGGACTACAGGACCCAAGGCAGCATGGTTTCACCAGGGGGACGTCATGTCAGACCAACCTCATTGAATTTTTTGACTGGGTGACTAGGGAGGTGGATCAGGGGAGGGCAGTGGACAAGGCCTATCTGGACTTCAGCAAGGCCTTTGACACTGTGCCACAGAGAAGACTATTACACAAACTGGGAATATGGGTGTGGGCAGGACAGTAGTGTGGTGGGTAGGTAACTGGCTGGGTGGCAGGACACAGAGGGTGGTGGTAAATGGCTGTCACTCCACAGAGGAAGAGTAACCAGTGGGGTACCACAGGGATCAGTGCTGGGACCGGTCCTATTCAACATCTTCATCAGTGACATTGCACAGGATCTAGAAGGCAGAATTTCACTGTTCGCTGATGACACAAAGCTCTGTAACACAGTAGACACACCAGAGGGTGTAGACAGAATGAGAAGGACCTGCAGAAACTTGAAGAATGGTCAAGGGTTTGGCAGTTGAAATTCAATGCAAAGAAGTGCAAGATAATGCATATGGGCACAAAAACCCTGGCACAATATATCAGTTGGGGGGTGAGGATATAGCATGCACCAAGCAGGAAAGGGATCTTGGGGTTGTCATCTCTGATGACCTCAAGGTAGGGAAACAGTGTGACAAGGCATCAGGTAAAGCAAATAGGATGCTGGGATGTATAGGCAGGGGCATCACCAGCAGGAAAAGGGAGGTCATAATTCCGCTATACAAGACACTAGTGAGGCCCCACCTGGAGTACAGTGTACAGTTCTGGAGACCATACCTATGTAAGGACATAGACAGGGTAGAGAAGGTTCAGAGGAGGGCAACAAAGATGGTGCATGGGTTGCATCACAAGTCCTATGAAGACAGGTTGAAGGAACTGAAGATGTACTCCTGGAGGAGAGAGGAGGGAGAGGGATATGATAGAGACATACAAGTATCTTACAGGGAGGAACAGGGTGCAGGAAAACACTATTTTTAAGCAAAAAGATGTTTCAGGACTAGAGGCATGGGATGAAGTTGAGAGGAGGATGATTCGAGGAAACATGAGAAAGAATTTCTTCACAGAACGGTGGTGGACAAGTGGAACACCCTGCCAGAGGAAGTGGTGGGGGCTGAAACAATCACGGGATTTAAGAATGCATGGGATAGACATAAAGGAATTCTAGAGGGCAGGGGTAAGGGGAAACAGACTTCTAGGAAAACAAACTGAACTTACAAGCTCAAATGGGCAGACTAGGTGGGCCATAGGCCCTTATCTGCCGACACTGTCTATGTATCTATGTATCTATGTGTGTGCTTGGCATTTCATGACTGCAACAGCCCTAGGCATTTGAATGGCCGTCAACAGGTTTTCTACTAGTTTCGCATGCGCAATGGGCTTTCCTGACAAAGTCAGGAACCCCCTGTTTTTCCATAGTGTTCCAAAATCATGCACTACTCCAAAGGCATACCTGCTGTCCGTGTAAATGTTAACGGTTTTTTTTTTGCTAAAACACAGGCCCTGGTTAATGCCAATAGCTCAGCAGCCTGGGCTGACAAGTGGGATGGCAGCTTATGGCTCTCTAGAGTAGGGCTGTCAGTGCATACGGCGTATGCCACAGTTGGACGACCCTGCCCGTCTCGTTGAGCCGAGCCGTCCACAAACAGTTCCTGGTCCGTGTAGTCAGCGGTACATCAGTCAACTCAATCAAGGTCTGCAGTCCGAGTCAATTACTTCTCCACAGTCATGTACATCACCGTCCTCCGGGGTAGGGAGGAAGGTAGCCGGGTTTAAGGTAGTACAGCACTTAAGGGTAACATTTGACATGGTTAGTAACACATTCTGATATTGCAGTAAGCGAGCAGGAGTTAGATGGGTGGTGCGGGCATGCAGTATAATTGAGTGTACTGCATGTGGCACATGTACAACTAGAGGGGAAAACCCCACCAAATCAGAACAGGCCAGCACTGCCTCGGTAGCAGCGGCAACAGACTGTAGACACGACACCATTCCTCTGATTACTGAGTCCAAATGCTTAGAGTAGTAAGCCACCGGCCTTCTTGCATCCCATGCAATTGTGTTAGTACAGCAGACATAAACCCATTCCTTCCATCCACATAGAGGTCAAATGGCTTGTTAAAGTCAGGCAGCCCTAGACAAGGTGCTGACGCTAAAGCCAATTTTAATTGTGTGAAGTTTTCCGTTAATTTGTTTGTCCACTTGACCTCATCTTTCATATGCATACCCTTGCCATGGATGGCATCTTGCAAGGGCTGTGCCAAGAAGGCATAATCCTTCAGCCAGGCTCTGCAGTAGCCCGCCATGCCCAAAAAGGACATCATGTGTTGTTTTGTTATCGGACAGGGCAATTTGGTAATGGCTTCAATTCATTCTGGGGCTAGGCGCGCCTCAATTACAGTGTATGACCTAAGTACTTTACCTGTTCTGTACAGCTGTAAGTTCATTTTTTGATACCCCAGCCTGCTGCCAAAAAGAGTAACAGCGCCTTTGAGTCCTGATCACATGCTTCCCGCTAGGGGGAGGCAAGTAGTAGATCATCAACGTACTGTATCAACACACTCCCACCGGGGGGGCACAAAGGCAGACAAATTGTCACTCATCTGGGCCGAGAACACAGCCGGGGATTCAACATACCCCTGGGGCATCCGAGTCCATGTCCACTTTTTCCCTTTATACGTAAATGCAAACCATTCTTAGTTCTCGGGCTCCACGGGAGTGCTGAAAAAGGCATTTGCTAAGTCTATAACTGTAAAGAAACAACTATTTGTAGGTACCTGAGACAGAACAGTGACAGGGTTCGGGACCGCAGGCATTCTGGCATGTATAGCAGCATTTACCAGTTGCAGATCTTGCACAAACCGGTAGGTGCCATCTGGCTTTTTCACCGGTAGAATAGGAGTGTTTACCGTAGCATTGGGACATGGTACGATAACCCCTCTCTACCAATGCTGCATGCACAGGCATCATCCTCTGCTTCCTTCCAAGTGGGTATTGGTGTTTGTGGGGCCTATAGGAGGACTTTGGTGTGACTGATAAAGGTTGTGCATTTTTTATTAATCTTACATCGGTCTTGGAAGTGGTCCATAGACTATCTGGCAGCTCATCTAGCCAAGGGGGTAACCTATCATTTAGTTTACTTTCTTTTCCCTTGTAACTCATCCAATTGCCTTTATTTCTAGTTGCACTAACACTTGCTCACGTAGAACATACTTATAACACCCTGTCGATGGTGACACCCATCTGTCACCTTCTTGTTCCCAGTTGCTTAGTTTTTTCATTTGTGCCACCCACGGCCCCAAATCCTTCCACTGTACCCCTTTTCCCTTTGCAAGTGAGATGTGAGGGGCTGCCCCTTCCACTACATAGGCTTGTTGTTGCTCAGCAGTAAATTCTACAGTGGCAGCGCAGTGGTCATGTGCTACATATAGGTCTTTTACTTGTAACTCATCTAGTATTGGCTGAGTACTCCATCTACTTGTCTCGTACCCAAAATCCCTCTCACCTTTTGCATAGTGAGCAGTACAGTGGAGATAGTACTGTAGTTCCTGAGCACCCCCTGTCAAATTTGCAGCCCATTCTATCAATGAGCCCACTTGCTCCTCACCTATAAGCTTCCAACAGTACAGCCAGTCATTTGCAGTCACTGTCAAAGGAAAAATACCAGCTCTGGCTGAGGTCACAGAGAGTCCCTCATTGCTTATACTTATAGTCATGTTTAGCTTAGCCAATAAGCTTCTGCCTAGTACGTTTACAGGGCAGGTCTCACTATACAGGAATTTGTGTCGTATCGTTGGCTTGTTACACTGCACAGTCAGGGGCTGGGTCAGATGCTCGTACATAGGTATGCCTGAGGCACCCACAGTTTCCACCACAGTGTCACTGGGACGCAGGTACAGTTCACAGGTTCGTATCACAGACAATGATGCACCGGTGTCTACCAAAAAGGAAACATTCTTGTTGTCAATAGTTAGTGTCAATTTCGGTATTTTAACGGGGTCAGGGGGTGAGGGAGAGTATTGCTTGATGTTGTCCTGCTATTTCCTAGCGATTGTACATTGGTGGTTGCATTTCATACAAAGGGTTGTGCACAGAAAAGTCGAGCAGCGGGAGGGGGTAGTTCATACTGGGCGGCTCCCCCTTCCTGGGGACAGTTTCTGGCGAGTGTGGCCTATTTGTTACACGTAGCAGCGGTACTGGCTATGATCACCCCTCCCTCGCTCTGCCTGGGGACCTCCTCTTCCTTGCCCTCTCCCTCTGCATCTTCCCCTGCCCCTACCTCCTTCATAGTACATTAGCTGCCCCTTTACTAGTTTCTTCTGATCTTTATCTTCGTTTCCCCTCTGTTATCTCTCAGAGTGTTCAGCATACGGCAAAATCTCAGCTAATGATTTTGTCTCCCATCCAATACAAGCAGTTGTAACTCCTTTTTTTATCTCAGGCAAAAGTCCACTACAAAAGGCATGCCCCAACAAATTTCCATACGCTGTATCACCAGGCTTCACCCCCAAGTGCTGTTTAAATATGGTTTCCAGTCTCTCTCTATATTCCTGCACTGTCTCACCTGCTTTCTGCTTTGTAGCGTGGATGCGGAGCCAATCAGTAGTTTTCTTAAACCTAGTCTGCACTGCCGTCCAAACTGCTTGCAGTTGGTTTGCTCTATCGTCTCTTGCAGCATCCATATTCCAATTTCCCCTGCACTCATTCCACTGGAATTTTAAAGTTCTCCTGAAACACTCAGTCATTTCTTGAGTGGACAGGTGATACATTGCAAATAGGGCTTGCATCTCCTCTATGTACGCATCTACATCTTTCCCGGGGGCGGTAAACCCTTAACTGTGTCAGTCAGTTCATCAGGGCTCCAAGGTCTCTCTACTCCTATCCGGAGGTTGGCTACATCAGCCGGGTTAGGGTTGGGGTAATATACTAGTGGCATGTTAATTGCGGGGTCTCCCCTCCTGTCTGTTGATCTAGTCACCACGGGACTTCTTGGGGGGAGGTAGAATTTGGGTTGCCTACTAGGTGGTTCTACCTCCACGCTAGTCGTATCGGGCTCCGTTCATGCCACTGCCTCCACAGCATCTTCAAATTCATCCTGGACCTGTGGCCCCCCTCCCTCAGCCCCTCCCAATGGTGGAGCAGAGGGTTGGGGTGCCGGTGCCGGGGCAGCAAACAGGGGCCGATACGGGGGTGGCATATCATGCTTTCTCGGCTTTCTTTTTCTTTCCTCCTCTGTTTCTTGTTTTACCATTATGCCCTTCACTGACCTTTCATACCTACTTTCTGCTTCTCTTTCCTATCTATTGAACTTTGTCCAATCTATTACTACTTTCTTTTGTTTGCTTTCTACCTTCTCTAGAATACTCCTTGCTTCTCGTAAGATATCCAGACTAAATGTTCCTGTTAGGGGAAATAATCCATCTGTTCTCAGGTTCCATTCTGGGACCTCACTAATTGAGTTGTTCCCATATTTATCAGCCATGCATTTTACTGGTCCACACAGGGGATCAGGCAACCTTCCCTTGCTTTGTTTCACCCCCATGTCACTGTCCTGTGTTTAGTTTATGTATTATTTTTTTTTTTTTAGTTGTTTAACCAGGTATAGCACACTAAGCTGAAAGCTTTTTTACAGGAGTGACCTGGGAGCACATGGAGGTTAAGTGACTTGCTCAGGGTCACACAGTATGCAAGTGGAAGCTGTGGGATTCAAACCCAGGTCTGGTCTGCTGGATGTCACCAGATTTGCAGCTCAGAGCCTTAGACCACTGTGCTATACTGCCTCTACTCTACACCTTATGCTTAGCTCTGTTCCCGGGTTAGCATTACAGTTAAAACTCAAACCCCCTTTTAGTTACTTTTGTCCCAACAGTTCAGGTCCTGGACTACTTTTGCTACAAAAGCTCAAACCTATGTTTCGGTTACTTTTGCCCTGGCAACTCAAGCCTTCTGACCACTTTTACTAAAAGGACTCAAACTTGTCTGAGGTTACTTTTGTTTTAACAGCCTAAATCTCTAGAGTTTTACATCACTGTTTTACCACTTTACTTTTATGTTACTTTAAACTACTTTTACTTAGTTTGGAGTCAACACAAGAACTTTCTTACTTTTTGTCGATCTGCCTGCCCTGGATGGTGCGCCCTGCCCAACAGCCCAAAGTGGGTCCTTGCCTGCCTTTTTGTGAGGTGGTCTCCTGCACGTCCCCTGGACATCCGCCGGTGTACTTCAGGTCTTGTTCCAGCGAAGACTCCACCAAACAGAGCCGTGCAGATCCTGCCAACTATGCCAAGATTGTCATGGAAATTTCCTACTTGTTATACAGAGACAAAGAAACAGTCTTGTTCAGAGTTCAAACCATTTATTCACGTATGCATACGGAGAGCTAGCTCCCCCTGTTGTTATTGCCTAGCTCCAATTACAATAGTAAGCCTCCTTCTCTTATACACTTGCCCAGACACATAACAGTGTCATGGCACAACTTCATTGGACAGTAAACTTCATACAATACTGCTATTAGTTGCTGATTGGTTATGCTGATACTATGTTAAATACAATACTGCTGCCACTTACTGACTGGTTATGCTAATTATTATGCTAACTTACTTTAGCCACATCATCTATAAAGCATGCATACATTACTACAAGGAAATGCTTGGTTATGGATTTTTCCACCATCCACCAAGGACATGCTTGCTATGCTATGGAATTTTCCACTATCCACCATTTCATGAAGATTGTTTCAGTTCTGCAGCCATTTTGTGGTGCTTTCTGCACAGTTACATTGTGCAGCATTAGGTCTGTTATAAAATTTTCCTCTACAAAGTACAAAAATCACACAGCTGCAGTGGATAGTGGGTTCACATTGCTGAAATTACTATGTGGCACAATAAAAGGTGTCTGATTTGATGACACGTGTCACACACATACTTACACACACACTAAGTAATGTGTAGCAAATTGAAAACTTTAGTAATATTACCACATATTTTAAACAAACTAAAATTATGCACTGCTGCACCACAACAATCAGCAAAAAAATGGCAGGAATTATTGAAAATATTACTGTGTGTACATTAACAGTTATACAAGAAAAATATAACCAAAACAGAAAGAACTGTCTTTTTCTCCAAGTTAATCTACCTACACCACAGATATGCCCCTTCCCAAAGCACACTTCCACTGTCTCTCAGTAGACAGACTGAATGTTGTACATTAACATTCAAAATCCATACACAAACAATAAACGCTCAATGATATGAGCACAGGAGGGTTTCTTACAATCGATGAACTAAAGTTTCATCAAAAAAAATTACTCAAAAAGGCTTTTTTAACAGCTTTTAGAAGGTTTGAATCACAGAGAGCTCTCAGAGCAGACTGTCTTCTACAGCTTCCTACACACACTACCCAGAACTGAGGCTGTGCAGAACAATCTAGAGCCCATGTGACCTGAAATCCCACGAATCACTGCAAAATCCGCCTTTGGAGCTTAAAAACAAGGCGAAGTGAGGCAAAGTACATTGTTTTCAATGTACTTTGCCCTAAGAATTGGTGGAGTAGTGGTTTGGGAAAGCGGAGTCATGCAAAGTCATTGTTTTCAATGGACTTCGTGTTACCCATTATAACACGCAGTACTCCACTTCGCGTTGTGGAGCACTCCGCGAATTCGCTTTTGTTTTGTGATTCACTTCGCAGAGTGAATTGGGGCCACTTCGCCCATCTCTACTCACTGGATGTACAAGTGGTTGCGGAGGACTGAAGGAGGGCAGACAAAAGCGGTAGCAGGGAGGAGGCTGTAAACCATAGGCCAGACAACTTGACATTGGTGGTGGGAAAGCTAATGGAATCATGGGTGAAGGAAAGGATTGTGGAATATCTTGAATCTAGTGGGTTACAAGACCTGAAGCATCATGGATTCACGGGGGGGGGATCATGTCAAATGAATCAGCTTTGTTTGACTGGGTGACCAGGAAATTAGATCAGGGTGAAACAATTATCCTACCTGGATTTCAATAACACTTTTGACACCGTTCCACACAGGAGACTGGTAAGCAAGCTGGGTGGCATAGGAAAGGGTCCAAAAGGTGGCGGTAAATGGAGTTGACTCAGAGGAAGGGAGGGTGATCTGAGGGGTATCTCAGGGATCAGAGTTGGGCCCAGTCCTCTTTAATGTCTTTATAAGTGACATTACAGAGGAGTTAGAAGGAAAGGTCTGCTTGTTTATGGATGACATCAAAATCTGCAATAGGGTGGACACTCCACTGGGGGTGGAAAGAATACACAAAGAACTGAGAAAACTCAAGGAATGATCCATACTATGGCAGCTGGGTTTCAATACAAAAATTTGCAAAATCATGCACTTAGGGCACAGAAACCAAGGGGTGGAGTACAAAATGGGTAGAGAGGTACCAGCTGTACCCTACATAACCTTAACTCATGGTCAGGCCCACGTGAACAGTCTATCTGCACTCACATATAGGACAAGAAGAGACGGTAGACAGATAAACTTTACCTCTTCTTTTTTACTTCTCACCAGCTCACACAGCATTAGCTTAAACATAAAATGCTTATTCAATCAAGTCCATCAAAGCAGCTCTCCAGTTTTTTTCTGGCTCAGTTGCCTGGTCCAAAATCTTACCAAATGACTTGCTTTGTATTTCTTGCAGTTGTTCAAACCTTCCTCAGACTGCCTGGCAAGACTGATGTGTGAGCACATGTGCACACATGTATGATGTTGGAGATGATGATTCAGCAACCAAACTCCTCCCTCTAATGTTTGCGTGAGTTTTAACATGAGTTAATGTTATGTGGTCTAAACTTGGTTAAACCCTCTGCTATTTTTCATATTCAATAACCCTGGAGGCTGTTTTGGGGCTTATATGAGCAGAACCAAAATGTGTGGAGACTGTTGGGTAGAGCAGTACTGACAACCATCAACCAGGAAAGAGACTTGGGGTGATCATATCTGATGACCTGAAGGTGGCCAAGCAGTGCAACATGGCAGTTGGGAGGGCTAGTGGGATGTTGGGGTGCACAGGGAGGGGCATCACCAGCAGAAAGAAGGATGTGGTGTTGCCTCTGCATAGATCACTGGTAAGACTCCACCTACTGTACTGTGTCCACTTCTGGAGACCACATCTCTGCAAAGGCATAAACAGAGTGGAGGCAGCCCAAAGGAGGGAACAAAAATGGGTGAGGGTCTGCATCAAAAGCCCTACAAGGAGAGACTAAAGGACTACAATATGTACATCTGGAAGACAGGAAGGAGAGTAGGGATTGATAGAGACCTTTAAATACCTCATGGGGTAAATAAGGTGTAGGAGGGAAGTACGTTTCAGGAAAAAATGTGCTCACAAACAAGGGGACATGCTATGAAGCGGGAGGAGGTTGACTCAGGAGAGTTGTACGGAACTAATTCTTCACAGAAAGAGTGGTGGATGCCTGTAACAGTCTTCCAGCAGAGGTAGTGGGGGCAGAAACAGTGGTGGGGTTCAAGAATTCATGGGATAGGCATAAGGAATTATCAGTGGAAAGGAAGGAGGGAAGAGCTGGAGATCAAGTAGGGTCTGTGGTGACACTGTAGGTAGGGAAAAATGGGCAGATTAGATGGACCAAGTAGTCCTTATCTGCTGTAAAATTCTATGCTTTTATGTTTCCTTATCCTGGGCTTTTATTTGTATGACTGTTCCAGGAATGCACCTGCAGAACAAAGCTGCTGTAAGAGAATCTGAGATGTCCAACTTTTGAGAAATCTGTGGAGCTGTGGAATCTATGATAGAGACCTAGATCCTACCCAGGTTACTTATGAGCCAGGTAAGAGGCCTTCTAACCCTTATCTAGTGTGGAGGATCAGGAAGCCATGGGGCATGGGCCATGAGTATGTGGGTACTCTCGATCCAGAGGGAAGTTGGACTGTGGTGATCATTCCTGGGGTATAGGTTCCTTGGGAAATGAAAAGCTTCTGCGTAGTGATCCTGTGACTAAGAGCTTAGCCAGAAGGGCCGTGTCCTGAGAGGTATGAGCCAGAAGGGATAACCTGCTTTGAGCCATCCATAACAAGTGCAAAGTATCTTCCTCTCCAGGCCTCTGGAGCTTCGTTGCTGCCCGACTTGCTGTCACGTGCTGGTTTCCCCCTCGGCTGATCTTCCGCATCTGTGGATCACATGAGTACTGGCACTGCTGGTTGGGGCTTTGTGTTTCTTTGGATTACAATAACTTCAATTTTGATTACTCTGAACATTTGGAGTTTCAAATTTTTTTTAATTTCATTTCGTTTTTTTTTTTCATTTATTAGGGTTATAACCATTACGCATAGGTCATTTACAGTGGTGATCCATATAACAAACACAGTTTATAAATACATTCATAAATACTTGTAATTAGTAACAAAAAAATACACCACCTCTCTATACAGTGATGTAAAAACTGGAGGCACATTACAGCAGCAACTCCCATGGAGGTTTGAAATCCACTGTGTGAAATTTAACCTGGAGCTGATGCCACAGAATGGGTATATACTGACTGTAGAAATATAGAGACCTATGTTTTCTTTGTTCCGGAACCAGCATTTCCTGGAGATTAGAATTCCTCATGGAGGAATTCACTCTCCTGACAGAGACTCTATTCCCTAGATATCCTGGCACTTGGCCCAGCACACTGTTGTATGCTTAACAATAACTTGTGTAACCTCTTCTTTTTTTTTGAAACTCCATCTTATTAACATGTTCCAAGTAAGCAATAATACCAGACAAGGTGGGCGGTATTGGAGAATACCGGACCGCCCAGGGGCATAATGAGGCCGGACACCGCAGGCGGAGGGTCTTATAGCCCCTGGAAAGTTCAGTATTCCCCAACACTGCCCACACTGGAGGGTATTATTGCACTTAGAAAATGATCACTGTGAAGAAACATAAGTTTAATACAAAAAAGCTAAGGAAAAACTATTTTAAAATAACTTTTTTTATAAAATAGTTCCTCCACCTCAGAATTGTTTTCTTTAAAGATGTATGTGTATTGCTAGTACTGACACTAGAGGGCACTGTAGCTATGATTTTAAAAGCAGTATGATCTGTGTCTTAGCCACTGCATCTGTATAGGTTGCCATGGTGACTTTAGGTCATAGGTAACAAGAGGTCGAACCCTCATAACCCAAGAGCTGCATTTGTTTTATTTATTTTGAGATGAAAGTGCTTTTTTCCCCAGTTTTTTTATGTTTGCTTGCACGCATGTGCAAGCAACATAGTGCCATCATCCAAGTTTTCGGAGGTGTGGCAGCCCTCTTCCAATTCAGTCAGTGTGTTTGCAGGCACGGCTGCAGTTCTCCAATGCCTGCTGGAGTTGTCTATGACAGCAGTCCAGCAGTGCAAAAATGCAGTGGCGTACAGTTGAAAGGGAGAGCTACACTTCAGTGAGCAGCGATAAGATATCACCTGCTCATGC
The DNA here is from genome assembly GCA_016271365.2 of Neoceratodus forsteri. Lineage (NCBI taxonomy): Eukaryota > Metazoa > Chordata > Ceratodontiformes > Ceratodontidae > Neoceratodus > Neoceratodus forsteri. The sequence goes on from CM057454.1 coordinate 1,319,226,353, forward strand.
ACGCTCCCCCTACACACACACACACACACACACACACACACACACACACACACACGTACGCATACTGCATGCTCACCCGCCCATGCACACACTATATAGCTGACAGGATGCCCAATCCCCCCGTTGGCTGTGCTGCACTCCCCCCCAAAAGCATTCCACATGCCACGCTGGGTGCCCACCCCAGCGGGGCTACACATGTATAGCCGACGGGGGATTGTCCCTCATTGGCTCCACTGTCTCTCCCTACCCCTAGAGTACAGGGTGCCATGCTGGGAGCCCATTCTGGCATGGCAACAGATGCTGTTGTCGATGGGGTGCCCAATCCCCTGTCGGCTCCACGCCCCCAAACAGCCCTCCTTGTGCCATGCTGGGAGCCCACCCCAGCGTGGCAACAGATGCTGTCACTGACGGGTGCCAATCTCTCGTCGGCTCCACGCTCCCAAAAGTTGCCTTGTGCTATGCTGGGAGCCCACCCCAGCATGGCAAACGTCCCGCATCATCTGTCCTTTGTTTTAAAAAAAAAAACAAACCTGAAACTGGAAAACGGTTCCTCGGTGTCTCTGCCCCCACCTGTGCCCACCCACTGTGCATCCTGCCTCCCCACAGCCCTCCCTCACCCCATACTTACCTCCGGACTCCGGCGCGATGATCTTCTGTGGACCGGGAACACGTCTGCACTCTTCAAAGCCGACCGCGAACTGAGGAAATGCCGGTAAGCTGTATAATGGGATAGATAGGGTTTTTTCAACTTTGCTGCATATCTCAGGCATTTTTGGGAATTTTTGCACCAAATTTTCAGCATGGGGTTTTTGGGACCCCTTCTCTTGAATGCTCTCACTGTCATGGCGTTAATTGGGCCTGAAGGGTGATTTCACAGTCACTGCGCAAAATCACCTTTTGGGACAGAGTAATGAAATGACACTGGCACTGTTCATAAGGTGGGCTCTCAAAAAGCCTATGTTGAAAATTTGGTGGAAAAATTCCTAAAAATGACTGTTTTATGAGCTTGCATTGTGCAGTTCCTACGCACGCTCGTAAGTTCGCGAATTTTCAATATTTTCACTCCAGATTTTCAACATTGCCATTTTACCACATCTTCTTATGAGCAGTATAGCTGTCATTTTCACATCTTGCCCAAAACGTGTTTCCAGCTTACGTAGCAGACAATGGCTAGTCGGTGTGCGTAAATCAATGTATTGGACACATTAAGAAAATCACAGTGACACTGTTCATGAGCAGAGGTCTTAAAATGGCTATGTTGAAAATTTGGTGAAAAATTCAAAAATGACTGTGTTACGAGTGAGTTATCATAGTTTCCACGTTAATTCCTTCTAAGTTCATGACTTTGTAATATTTTTGTCCAGATTTTCACCAGTGGCATTTTTCCACACTTCCTTATGAACAGTAAAGCTGTCATTTTTCACAACATGGCCGAAATGTGTTTTCACACTTTCAGCGCAGAGATGCGAGGTCGCTGTGGGAAATCATTGTTTGGGACAGATAAAGAAAATCACAGTGACACTGTTCATGATCGGAGGTCCCAAAATGCCTGTGTTGACAATCTGCTGTAAAGAATCCCCAAACTAATTACATTACAGGTGTGCATTGCACAGTTTCTATGCGTGCTCGTGACTTCACCAGTTTTTTTAATATTCTTACTGCAGATTTGCAACATTGCCATTTTTTACACCTCCCCATGAACAGTACAGCTGTGATTTTTCACATCCTGTTTGGAATGTTTTTGCACCTGTGGTGCTAAATGTCATAGTCACTGTGCATAAGCAGCTTTTGGCTAACAAACTGATATTGCCACTGTTCATGAGGTGGGGTCACAAAAAAGCCATGTTGAAAATTTGGAGTGAAAATACCAACGAATGCCTGAGGTATTAGGGTTTCCAACAATAATGCCCCACCCTGTAGAGAATGACAGGCATTAGGGGTGTGACTTCGTATTTCTTGCCTGTAATGCTCATACCATTCCACACCCTGCAGCCAGTGAGAGGCATCGAGGTATGCCTTGGGCTATTCGGCCCCAAAGTTCACCCCATTCTCCTATACCGCACCCTTCTCACCGTATGTCCTGATGGAATGGGGTGCGCATAAGGGCCAAAGACCCCAAGGCACACCATGACACTTGTCAGTGTCTGCAGGGTTGGGTGTGGTGAAATGGCGTGGCCCTTATGCCTGATGACCCAAAGGCACAGCCCAATGCCTGTCACTCTCTGCAGGGTGGCGGTGGGGTTGGCTTCAGTTCAATACTTCGCTGCCATTCCTATTATGCAGCTCTGTAACTTCTACACTACCACTGCCAATGCAAGCAAGCAAACATTCGGCATTGACAAATGCTTGTTTTAAACAGATTCATATCTTAGAGTTCCTCTCCCCCCGCCCTGCATGAGGAAATGTATGGCACAACTCAGAACTTTGGTGCACGCGTATCGTTTCAGAAGGTGATGACTGGAGAAAAGAAAATAAATTAAGGTACTGGGTTGGGTACAGTACAAAAACAGTTCCCTATTTGTATGTATTTTGTTGATTTTGTCGTCAGAGTGGGGTTGAAGGCAAGGCAAGCTGTGAGAGGCTGTTGCCACTAGCATGGGGCACATGACCTGCAAGTGCTAATGATTTTAAATGTACTGGGGGATAAAAACATCTTTCAGGTGACTGAAAACTGTTTTTCTCATCAAAGGAATGTTCTGGTGTGGGAGCGGGGGTACAGAGCTGGGCTACAGACTTGCTGAAGTGTCGCTAAGCGAGATGAGAAACATGGCGGCTAGGGAGTTTGAAAGTTCGAGGTGCCAAATCATATTTTATGTAATGCGGCACCACGAATTTGCACTTATTTTTTTGCGGGCTCTATCGAGAAATACCCGACCGCTTAGGTCAGCATCCTAGCCAATCAGGATGCTAGGTTTTACTCGCCCATTTTCTAAATCAAGACAGCGCATTCAATAACATGGTAAAACATTCATCAGTGACAAGAAAAGCCATGTGCATGTACCATGTTGTGACAGTGTACCATTCTTCTAAAAATACAATAATGTCCTTTTCAAGCCCAGAGAAAATTTCATTTGGTACTGCTGTATAGAATCACTGGAACAGATGGTAAATAAACTATTAATAAAACTGAATAAAACAAAACCTTAGCCTAGAACATGTGTGTGGCTGTCTGTCTCAAAATCCACCCTAGCCTTCTACAAAGGTCACAGTGCTGGGTATATCTAGGGCACTTAAGAATCAGTCTGGCAAGGTGGTTGCACAATACCTCATATTTTTGTAACCTGCCATTTGTAGCATGATCAAACAGGATATCTGCATAATCAAACAGTGGAAAAACCTGTACCTGAACAATTTTATTGACAGTTGCTGAGACCAGACAATTTTGGTTCCTGTACAACAGCCCGACCCTTTTACCCACTTGTGCAACCAATTTATCCACACGCTAATTTCCTGATCCTGAAGAACTTAGCCAGAAATCCAAATATTTGTATGTGTCTGCCCATTCCAAGGGGGTCCTGTTTGCATCCTTTACTGAAACATTTATACAGTCCTTAAAGTTATGACTACCCCTCTACTGCATTACCCTCTGGCCACAGTTGGGACCATTACACACAGTAGTGGGTGTCATAGGTTCTTTGTTCCTTCCCCCGACAACATCCCTCCACTTGAGTACTACCTGAATACAGTACCTTACCTCCCCAATTGTTGTAGCTGAGAGCTGCCAAGGGTAGGGAATGCTGCACTGGACTGACCTGGAGACCTGCAGGAATGTGAGACACTGGCACTGTAAGCAAGGACACTGATACTTGGATTGATGAAAAAAAGAAGGTAAATTTTTACTGAAAAGGTGAAAAAAATAGCTTGTACAACCACGAATAGCACAACATATCTTTGCATACAACTGTGAGCAAACATGAATTGCAGTTTTAACAGACACTTTTTCTTTCTCTTTTCCCAGCAGGGCACACCACCCCAGTACACTTTCCCTGGAGATTGCAGGCACACACCACCCACCAGCCCTCCAGCACATACACTTTTCCCCTGAAGACTACAGGCACACACCCACCTACCAACCCTTCAGGAAACAAGCTAGTCCCAGGACAAGCACCCTCCCTGGCCTTAATCCCTGAGCTTGTTTACACTGTAGTCTTAAGGGCGAGCAGTGGCTACTAGGCCCTTATCCCACTTTAGTTTGCCCACTGACCCATTACACCAGATACCCACCCTGATATCTATCACACAATTACCTTACTTATTCACTCTATAGCTCTACACAGTTAAATTAATTTCACATTTCTGTACACAAACACACTTTAAACGATTGAAAATAACAGTGGCATGAAACATATCACATACTGGTACATTAAAAGCAAGGACTATCCCCCCTTCCACCCCGTCCTTGAACTGTTCAGTCCATCAGATGACAAAGTCTCTTAAAATGCATAAGGACTGAGGTAAATATGTCTTACTTGCATGTCACTTGACTTTGAAAATAGTCCCTGTATTGTAGCAATAAGCTTTTTACAATGCCAGATTCCTTTGGATCTATTGAAGAAATTATTTGATGAAAACTCTAAGGAATTCTGCTGCGTCCTTCTGGAGCAAGCCGCTATGGTGATGGAAAAACGTGAGAAGCGATGAATTCTTCAGGCTGCGGGCTGTTTCTGTGAGGAAAACTTAGTACAACAGGATCCTCAGGCACGTGAAGCAGCAGGCTCTCTGTCTATTCTCTCCCTGCTCTCGCTCACTACCCTCTCTGGCCCTACACTGGGATAGAGGTGATCCCCTAATGCTATTACACTTCAGTTAAATAAGGGCTGTCCCCATCGGGCTGTAGAATTGCAACAGGCCCCTTCTGACTGGACACCCACTTGGCTTGGGTCCCCTCTTCTTGGTCGCTCTTCCTAATTGTACTCCTTGGCCCAGATATTCAAACTGCGCCCAAAAAGTGCACAATAGCAGGAGCACGCGCAAGTCTATTGCACCCATGTGCAAGAGACATGATATTCAGAAAAGGAGCAGGCCAAATTGTGCCTACAACTAATGACTGAATATCACACCACTTGCGCCATAGTGCAACTAGGGAGGGGAAGCTGAGCATATCTGAAGCGCAATAGTGCAACAAGGGATGTTCAGCTGAGCAGTCCAGAGGTGCCATAGCGCAACCAGGTACGCCGCCCAGCTGCAGAGCAATGTAACTGCACAACCAGGGAGGTAGGGGCCCACCACCCATGCCACAGATGGGCACAGGAACACACAGCAGAACAGACATTGTCCCCCCACACCCCAAGCACATCACAACCAGGAGAGGGCTAGAACAACCACTGATCCATGGAGACAAGCAACCAACCCACAGCCTGGCCATGGTGCCCCATCACACCTACTGGCAAGCTGTGACTGGCACACAAGGAGGGCAGACCACCCTGTGCCACACCATCCCCCCCAGTGCACAGCACACCCTGCACCGTGACCCCAGACACCCCCCCATGAGCAGTGACCACCACAGCAGGAAACCCCATGCATACCACCACCCCACAGTGTCAATGCAACCCTGTGCACTACAGAACCATGCAAGCCAGCCCCACTACAAGCACCCATCAGCAAGTTGCAGCACACGGCAATGCAACAACGGCAGATGCAGTGCCACCACGCACAGTTCCCCGAGGTTCTGCTGAGAGACCAACCATGTGTTGGCACAAGAGCCACCCCATATGGGACGGTCGTGTCCTTGACACCACCACCAGTGGTACAGCGCTTTGCACAGTATTCCACACCACGGCCCACCACTGGCCACAACAGCCAGCACAGACACCCATAGTGGTGCGTGGAAGCATGCACCACACTGGATGCCACACAGGGTCTGGACAGACACCCACCCATACCCAAGGGCACAACAACACAGGGATATAGTGGTGGGGCAACTGAGCCCCCATTGTGGGCCCATGTAAGCAGTGTACACACAACCCACAGTCCACCATGGCACTGGAGTGCCAACCACCCTGCACAGGCACCATGGACCCATACATCACCAGTAGTCACCTGCAGCACAAGCCACAGACAGTGGGGCACATCCCCTGCAACACACACAAGCCACAGAATAGAGGTGGGACAATGATCATGTTGCCCACAGTGCCACCTGAGCCAGGCATGCACCACACCAGTGACATAGGCAACCCAGCAAAGCGACGGGTACAGTGTCCACCCTGCAGGGAATGCCACCACTGACATGCCAGCGGACCATGCAGGTCACAGACAGGCATGTGTGTTGGCTGCACAGGCCATGGACGGGCCGATGGGTGCACCATGGACACAGAGCATGCACCATGGACCACTACACACAGTCATCCAATGCACAGGGAACAACACACACAACACAGACACTGACTGATATCTACCCCCACACCATAGACACCTCCACACCGACACACACACATACCCATGACTGCACCACCCCTGATGCCATGCACACCACTGCAACTGAGCACCTATAGCCCGCTGCAAATCAGAGACCACCACGGTATTCATATAAAAGTCAAATGTATTATAAAAATAGAAAACTCAACTATGTACAAGAATAAAAACTATTTACAGGTTTGTGGTGGGGGACACAAAAAGGTGGGGGTGGGCAGGGGGAAGGGATGGACAAATGGGATGGGATAGGAGGGGTGTGAGGGTGGGTCCAGGGGGGTAGGGGAAGTCAAGGACCAAGGGACTATTAAAGGCTCTGCTGTTCCTGGCTCTGGCTCCCTCTGGCTCTGTGTCACCGCAGAACCCCCGACTCGTCCAGCCTCCTCAGTATTGCCACCATCTCGTGGGCCAGGTTCAGGAGCTCCCACATGGTGTCCCTGATTTCCCTCAGATGTCTCACACCTAGGACAAGGGAGCACAATCAACAGGTGTGAAAGCACAACCCCACACAGCCTGCCCAACGTGCATGGCATATGGCCATGGGACATACCACTGTTATGGTGTGTGACCACCTGCAGTGATCACGTCCGCAGGACCTACCCACCCACGCTTATACAGCCATGCGGAACGCTGCACACACCCACCGGCCAAGTCACGCACAGCACCTCTGTGGCCGTCTAGTGACATGGCTATGTGGTGCAAAGGCAGTGGCACAGCCATGCACCTGGTGCACGCATGGACCACCAGTGACGTATACCCAGACATGCATTGCCACTGGACAGTGTTGACTGTAAAAAGTGGCGTGCATGGCAGTGATATCGATGAATGGTGGCCATGCCCTGCTGCCCACCCTGTCACACAGCATGCAATACTAATCATGGCGGTAAGGCACTCACCCACATTGGGCCGGTCAGGTGGGCATTGCTGGTCCTCGGTATGCCTGGCTGCGGTTTCCACTCCCCTCCGCTGCTCTGCCCACACTCTGTGTAGTTCTTCCGGGCCTGTGGGGACAAAAAGGAGAGAAGAACATCAGCACATTCCCGAAGAAAAGTTCCCCTGCCCCAAGGAGTGTGCCCTCCCACCCAGCCAGACCCACCCACCCACACCCTGTGAACACCACCACGGCCAACCCCATATGGTCCCTCCCCTATGTGCTGGACACATACAACACTGTGACTCATATGGACTATAAAAGTGTGTTGACGGAACCCCTACCTGGACGTGGCACTGTGCCCCTCCTGGCACGTGACTGCAGTCGGGCCAGTAGCTCCGGCTCCCTCCTGCGCAGGTCACCATAGCAGTGCCTACACTGCTCAGCTGAATGCCCCCTGCCTGTTGCCTCATCCAGGGCAGTGGTCACCTCTTGCCACACCTGGGTCCTTGCCCTATCCAGGGGGGCCTCCCCAAAGAGAGGCACATAGTGTGGCTTGACTATGGCCACCAGATTTGCCAGCTCAATGGCCGTCCAAGGAGCATATCTTCTATGCGTCATTGCAATAGCTATAGTAGGCAATATGGCACTCTGCAGCGCGGTTCCCCACGTGCAGATGCTGCGTGGTACAGCGCTGCCATTCCCTATTGCGCTGTTACCGAACAGCATGGTAGAGGTGCACCTATGCCTGATGCATGGCGCCAAGGGGGTAAAGGTCGGGCAGAGGGTCAAGGGTCTCTGGCGCAAAGCCACGCACAGTGCCATCGGATGAAAATATGTGTAGCACAATTGGCTGCCTGTGTGCCAGCGCCACAGTGGACTATCGGGCAGTTGGGCCATTGCTCCTATGAAGGCCCAGTGCCACAGTGCCATGTAGTGACCATTACTATAGTGCCACTGGCACAATGGTGACTGTGCCCTGCATTGCCTACCATGCACAGCACGTCATCAGCGCAGCAGACGCCTGCGTCAGCAACCTGGGCATGCGCAGTGAGGTGTACTACGCATGACACAGAACTGCGCCATTGGCTCAGCACGTTTTACACAATTGCGCAACAGCGCGGTATTCAGCCATCATATGCAAATCATCCGATCAGCCATTCAATGGTGCAACAATGCAATTTGCATCTAATTAAAGTTGCTCCTCACCTCATTTGCATGGGTTGCGCTATAAAGGTGTGACAATGTGCTGCAGTCGCCATAGTCAGTTACTGTAGTTTATTGGAGAGTTGCATGCTGTTTGGGAGTGTGGACTGTGGATTTTGGGACATGCATGGGACTGCACAGTCACAGGTAACAACTGCCATTCTTATAGGCTACATAATGACTGAGCACGTTGTTGGAGAGGAGGACAACAGTGGTGGGAGGAGGAGGAGGCCGAATTTTACCAAGGCTGAAACTGAGGCCCTTTTTGAGGCCTACCTGGATCAGGAGCCACTGCTCAGTGGACAGCGGGGAACCCCTCAGGCCCATGCTGCTGCATGGGAGGAGGTGGCACGTGCCATGAACCTGCATGGCAGCCACCAGCGTTCTGTGCAAGAATGTAAGAAGAAGATGGGCACAGACAGGAGGAGGGTGAAGGAGAAGGTGGCTGCCATCAGGGCAGCACGTGCTGTAACAGGTGCGGGACAGCTGGAAGTGGTACAGCTGACCCCACCAGAGGACAGGCTTGCTGCAAGCATGCACCGAAGTGCCATTGAGGGTGTTCCGGGTGGTGGCTTCCAGACGGGTGGTGGCCCATCACTGCATGGTAAGTCATGGTCTGTCTGGGGGGGGCAGGGTAGGTCACATGCAGTAATGCAACTTTGCTTTCCCTTACAGAGCCTGAGCTTCTGCATGGGTCAGCGGTGGTGGGTCTGTCCACTGCGGACAGTTGGATGGAGTCGGAGGTGGGACCATCCACCTCCACAGGTATTTGTGGATCAGTACGACAGTGGGGCCACCTGGCTGTCCACACTGATGTCGTTGAGACAGGTGTGGAGGAAGCCCTGCCTGTGTCCCAGCATGCACACTGTGGCTGTGGCCAGGGCAGAGTCCGGCACCAGTGATGATGACATGACCGTCTTGGGCAGTGACACGTGTGTCCCACAGGATGGACACACAGCAGGGCAATTCGCGCCCATGGCTGTGGGTGGTGCCGCCGTGGAGGCCTGCATGTCAGCACAGTCCCAGGCTGTGCCTGTGAGCACCAGTGGGGCAGCACTGGTGTCTGTTTAGGACAGTGGGACTGTTGTGGCCACTGTGGTTGCACCACTGAGCCCTGGGGTGCGGCAGCCGGAGGGGCAGCAACAGCTGTCACCCACTGGGCTTGGGGGTACAGGGTTCAGCGGCGGCATCTGTGCACCACCTGTGGACATGTTCAGACCTGGTCCTGGTGCACAGCACCCACCCTCAAGGGGTGCTGAACATCAGGCTCCTGCACACCCTGAGGGACAGGATGCCGAGGAGGTTGATGACCTCTTGGATGAGCACACCTGCCTACTGCGAGCATTGGTCCAGCAGCAGATGTGGCTTGCGACATCCGTGGATGCACTGCGTGTTTCTCTGGAACGTGCAGAGGAGCGTCATAGCAGGGACACCGAAATGATCATGGCATGGATGGACCATTTGCGGGAGAATGTGACTGCTGCCATTGACAGGCATGCACAGGCGTTCATTGCTGTCATGGCCACAATGGGCACACAGTCAGGTGCCCATGCATCGTGGACACCATGCAGTGCACTATCCACCCCCCATTCCCGGCGTCATACAACTCCCACCCTGTTGATGCTGGGTTCAGCTGTGGGCATCCTGAGCACTCCTGGTGCAGGCATGTTTGGTGTGCTGCAGATCCCTGCGCGGGCACGGTTGTGTTCACACAATGGAACCCCTGGAGGACCATCGGTGCCACCCCATGAGGCCAGTGGTCAGCCTGCCAGTGCTGGCGGGTCTCGGCGGGGCCGCCCACGCATCCGTGGCAGCCGTGGCACTGTGTCACGGGACTGACCTGTCTCCCACTGCTGCTACTGTCTGGTGCTGCCCTGTGTGCATTGTGTGTTTCAGTGGGCAGTGCATGGGTGGGTACCCGGCCCTGCATGCAGACACACAGTCCACCTGCACACCCTCCCGGCTGCTGTCCGCAGTTATGTGTGCATGATGATGCCTGCATTGCGCTGTACACCAATGTGCAATGGTGCTCAGCATCTGACACACGCACATGGACAGGCAGTGGGCGTAGTGGCCTGTGGACATGTGTGTTGCTAGGATGTGCGTTCTGGGTCGGTGTGCCTTCTACCCTCTGTGCACGTTTGTTGTGTTGTGTGTGTGCGTGTGTGTGTGTGTCCTTCAGTGTGGCATGTTAATCCTCCTTATAACAACCTCAGAGCTGGTCATTTCCTTGGATTAATGATCAGCTGGAGGGAGGTGGCCCTAGGCTGTGCTTCAGGCCTGCCATCCCCTGAACATGTTGTTAATCCTCCAGAAATGACCAGCTTTATTCATTTATTTATTAAAATGTTTCACCAGGAAGGTACACTGAACAACAAGTTGCTCATCTCCTGGTGTGACCTGGGGGGGGGGTACAATGACGACTAGCAACGAAGAGACTACAGATACAGAGAACAGATACAATATGGACCATTTGATCGAAATAATACATAATACACAACAGTGAGCAGACTAGACAGTTACAGCATGAGACAATTGAATACATCAGTGGGTGAACACAGATACGTGAAACAGGAGCTTTATAAATAAAATTATTATTATTATTAAACCCATCAGTAGTGATGCATCAATACAATCAAGGTGCCATGATGTTTGCAGTGCTGTGCACGATGATAGGCAAACAAGTGCTAGGTGCAAGCAAGGGCAGGAGGGGGCAATTGCCCAAGATAGAGAAGTGAGGGGGAGGCTAAGGGGAGCTGGAATGGGAGTTGGGGTAGCTTAAGAAGAGGAAGAGAAGGAGGGGGGAGGGAAGAGGGGGAGGGAAGACTGCCGAGACCAAAGTACCCCTCCAAGGTGTAGAGAACCCTGCAAGGGGGTGGGATCTGGCAGCAGACAAGATCAGTGAAATTAGGAAAGCTGGAGGCAAGCCACAATATGTTTCCCCTTCAGGATGCATGAACCTTGCAAGGGGGCAAGGTGAGCTGGACAGGGTAAAGAGGGGTTGGGGGGGACTGAAGCAGGTACAGCTGAAAGAGAAGAAGTTGTGTAGAGCCATACCATGGGAGTAGGTGGTAGAAGAGTGATGTATTTGTGTGGGGAGAGTGTTCCATGATTTGGGGAAGTGGTGAGAAAAAACAGTCTGGCCAACAAGAGTAGATCAGCATGGGACCAACAGGGTGCGAGAGTCAGTAGATCTCAGGGAGTGAGATGGTTGTTGAGGTGTTAGAGAAGATTGGAGGTAGGGAAGGAGTTCATCAAGCCAGAATTTGGAGGTCATTTTGACACAGTGGGTAAGCCATTGGTTGGACAAAGGAGGAAAGGCTAGTGCATGATAGAGGTCGCAGTGGTGAGTATGAGAGGGGGCCTTAAGGGCAAAGTGGCAGAAGGAGTTAAAGAGAATGTCCAATTTGGCCAGGGAAGATTTGGGAGCAGCACCATAGATTACGTCACAGTAGTTGAAAATGGGGAGTATCATCTTCTGGACAAGTTAACGTCTCGCAGTCAGCAGAATGCAACTGTGTTCCTGTACAGAGTGTCAAGCTTGGGGCGCAGTTTCTTCAGGATGGTGATCATGTGTACAGAGAAGTTGAGGTGCTGGTCAATCCAAACCCCAAGGTATCTAAATGAGGATGTGCCCTCAAGGATTGTCCCATCCAGGGTGTGGAAGGAGGGCATGCCAGAAAGCCTAGAGAGTCTCAGCCTGGTGCCGAAGGTCATAGAGACTGTCTTCTGGGCATTAAGGGAGAGCTGGTATGAGGCAAACCATAGCTGAACCTGGTTGAAGTCATGCTGTAAACTGGTTTCCATGGCTGCAGAGTTACTGCTAGAGCTGTACAAAACAGTGTAATCAGCTCCTCAGTCATTACTGCTTAAGTAAGGCATTAATCATTGTTCACGCAAGCAGTCAAGAGCACTCCAATGCAGTAAACTGGGAACAAAATATCCCTCATGTCGGAGTACTTCATTGCTCCTACAACTAATGTTTTTTTTCTAGATATAAAGAACCGGCAAAATTACATGACAAATGCATGTGAAATCTGGTGAGAGCTTTATGGTGAACCATGTGAGGACAAAAATCTAAAAACTCCTCTTGCTCCCAAATATTCTATAAAAGAATCTATAGGTAGATAGAAACTGGAATTCATGTATCTTTGCCATATCTTGTTGAAAAGATGTATCTAATATGCTGCGCATTAATTTACAGCCAAACTCCTCAATTTAATGGCAATTCCAGTGTGTCAAGTTCACAAAAATATTAACCCCCATTGTTTCCTTGGTTCCCAAAATTTGCTTCCCAGCTAAGACTACTTTCCTGGATCATCTGTGGCACCAAAGATTTCCAATAATATCATCTTAGGGAGGTGTTCTGCATCCAGTTTTACTGGATACTTAACTGCACTCAGAGAAGGATTAATCCTTGTAAAGGTATGGGGCCTTTTATACTTCTCGTGGACCCTTGAAGGCGGAGGCATCTTTTCCATCAACCGATGTGCAGCGTCCAATAATGCTGCATGCAGGGCTACGTCCAACACCACAAAACCCAGCAGGTCCATCAGCTATTCATTTGTCTTGCTCTTCTTAGCAAACCAATTCATGACTCAGGTTTTCAATCTGAGTTAACCCCAGAGGTGGGATCACTATCAGGGTCACTCCCCTGTCAGAAAAGCATCCATGCACCCTTGGGTCTTTCAGAGGTAAAAGTAGTGGGCAAGTTATTTGACTCCACCTCACAATCACCCCCATCACAATATTAGCTTAAGTGCCCCTCTCATATGTTATACATTGAACTTTCAGCTTACCAGCATCTCAGAGGATTTTGCCCAAGTATCCCAAAATTTCCCTCTTGTTCATGCCATCTGGGATATTTCACACCAAAAATAATTTTGGGGGATCCAACCTCTCCAGTTGATCTCTCTTTTCCTCTTCTGTGAAGGCCATCTCGCTCTCTGCAGACTTTTTGCACTTTTGAAATATTGGGGGGAGACGGGGGACAAATTCTGCTGCACCACACCAGGGGTTCATATGGTGACTTGTTTGTAACAGAGATACAATCCCAGCAGTGCCTCCAAGGTGTAAGGCCCCTGTAGGGAGGGCATTCTTCCAGATACCTTTGGGGTAAGGGCACTTGGGCTGTCACAGGTGTTTGTGTTGGATCCTATTTTTCTCTGTCACTTGTAAGGGAGGGTTCATATCCAGAAGGAAGAAATGACACAGTCTCCACCCAGAGAAAGAAATTAATGGGCCTGGTGACTGTCCAGTTCAACCCTCTAGGATGCCATACCTGCCCACCTCCCCACTTTGGTCACCCCTTCTGCAGACTCCAAGAAAATACAACAGTCTACCCCTAACAGCATGCACAATATTTTGGAGTCAATAATGAGATATGGTTTTAAACAATGAAACGGAACTTTATTATCATTCAAAGATGAACTTTATTTAGTTTACGCAGCCCTAAAAGGGAAATAGGGGTTTGTACAAAAAAACAATATAACCGTTCTTCTGGTGCAATATGCAGGTTAGGTCTAAGCAGGTGACTGCCTTTAAATACATTGCACAGGCACTGCCAAATCATGGTTTACTTTGACTGTTTTAGTCAAACCCTGCTAGGCACAACCTTTGCACTCAGTGCCCTCCCTCACTCTGCTTTTCACAGTAAAGGTTTTCCCATCCTGGATTTTGCTACCTTTCCCACCTGGTATCAGAATGGTCCCTTTAACTAATGCAGGCTCCCTTTAACTCAGTTCTAAAGTACCCACAGTTGGATTAACCCACTAATGTTACCGGGGGTCTGCCGATGGTGTTGTTCTTTAAGTGCCCATTCAATTGCTTACAGTGGCTTAGAGACCACAAGTATGAGGTATTTGTGAGATCCTGGCCCAATGGCCAAATGCAAGAATCAAATTCCCAAATTACGCAGTTCGCCTCACTTGAAGCTGGGCAAGCCGTGATCTTACTCATGGTTCACAATTGGATGGCTCCTACCTCACCCAGCAGGCCTCTTGTCCTCCAGTCTTTGCAGTCTCTCTCTCAATCAGCTGGGTAATTTCTCAGATCTCACTTCACTCGCACTCAGGCACTGGCTTCACACACTCTCAGGCACAACCTTCACTCTTCCCTTCCAGAGGCTCAGCCTTCTCTCTCACTCTCTGAGTACTGCAGAGATGTACAAGAACAAGGGGGCATAATTTGAAGATAGAGGGGGGACGGCTCAGAGGTAATGTGAGGAAGTATTTTTTCACAGAGAGGGTTATGGATGCATGGAACAGCCTCCCTGAGGAGGTCGTGGAGTCAAGAACAGTGGGGGAATTCAAGAATGCATGGGACAGACATAAGGCAGTCCTAGTTGGGGGTAGGAGGAAGTAAGCTGTTGGTTAACTAGGATCTGTAGCTTATCTGTTAGGTAGGAAAATGGGCAGACTAGGTGGGCCAAGTGGTCCTTATCTGCCGTCAAATTCTATGTTTCTATGTTTCTGCATATCCATACCAACCCACACATTACTTTTAATATCGCGCAGTGGTCACAGTCCAACATCTGTCTGTGGTGACTGTTACAGACCCCACAGCAGCCCTTCTGCAGATTCTCCTGTCTCTTGGCTACACTCTGGAACAGTGCTGTCTCCTGTGCTGGCTAACCCAGGAATGCAACTCTTTTCCTCATCAGGAACATGAGACTTTATTTACAGTTCGTCTTTCTCGGATGTGATTCCTCTTCACAAAAGTGGGAGCAGGACAGAGGCAGGAAACTACAGACCAGTTAGTTTGACCTCAGTGGTAGGGAAAATGATGGAATCACTTCTGAAGGAAAGAATTGTTGAGTACCTAGAGGCCAGTGGGGCACAGGACCCAAGGCAGCATGGATTCACGATGGGAAGGTCGTGTCAGACAAATCTAATAGATTTCTTTGACTGGGTGACCAAAGTAGTAGACCAGGGAGGGGCTGTGGACATGGCTTACTTAGATTTTAGCAAGGCATTTGATACAGTCCCACACAAAAGATTAATACACAAGTTAGCCAGCCTTGGAGTGGGTCCCATGGTGGTAGCCTGGATAAAAAATTGGCTAGACAACAGGATGCAAAGGGTAGTAGTAAATGGAATCCACAGTGAAGAAAGGAGGTTTACTAGTGGGGTACCGCAGGGTTCACTACTGGGACCGGTCCTTTTTAATGTCTTTATAAGTGACATTGCAGAGGAACTGGAAGGAAAAGTATATCTCTTTGCAGATGACACAAAGATCTTCAACAGGGTTGATACACCAGATGGAGCGTAAAGGATGAGAAGGGACTTGGCAAGGTTGGAGGAATGGTCAAATGTATGGCAGCTCAGATTCAATGCAAAGAAGTGCAAGGTAATGCACCTGGGAAACAAAAACCCAGGGGCAGAGTACACAATGGAGGGTGAGATACTGACAACAGTAAAAATGGAAAGGGACCTGGGGGTAATTAGATCAGATGACCTAAAGGTGGGCAAACAATGTGAGAAGGCAGTAAGGAAGGCTGGGGGGATACTGGGATGCATAGGGAGAGGCATCAATAGTAGAAAACAGGAAGTTGTTATCCCTCTGTACAGACAGTCGGTGAGACCCCATCTGGAGTACTGTGTGCAGTTCTGGAGACCCCATCTCTGCAAAGACATAGACAGAGTGGAGGCTGTCCAGAGGAGGGCAACCAACATGGTGCAGGGTCTGCACCAGAAGACATATGAAGAAAGACTAAAGGAGCTTAATATGTATACCCTTGAGGAAAGGAGGGAGAGAGGGGACAGGATAGAAACTTTCAAGTACCTCAAGAGAATCAACAAAGTCCAAGAGGGTGGCATCTTTCAGAAAAAGAGATGTGCAAGAACAAGGGGGCACAATTTGAAGATAGAAGGGGGACAGCTCAGAGGTAATGTGAGGAAGTATTTTTTCACAGACAGGGTTGTGAATGCATGGAACAGCCTCCTTAAGGAGGTTGTGGAGTCAAGAACAGTAGGGGAATTAAAGAATGCATGGGACAGACATAAGGCAGTCCTAGTGGGGGGTGGGAGGAAGTAAGCTGTTGGTTAACTAGGATCTGCAGCTTATCTGTTAGGTAGGAAAATGGGCAGACTAGGTGGGCCAAGCGGTCCTTATCTGCCGTCAAATTCTGTTTCTATGTTTCTGCTGCGTCATGCAGTTCGTGCAGGAAGCTCGTGGGAGGCCCTGAAGCCGGCCAGTAGCCATTTTTAAGTGCTAGTTTGGACTGAATCCGAGTTTGTGAAGAGAAGGAAACAATGTGTAGAACCAGGGTTGCCCGTAGAAGACCAAAGATTTGCTGACGTGCGATTGGCCTGTCGGGGACTGCTGATGCTGTGTGTTCTCCCGGGTAATTTGCAAGTGTTTGCGATCGGGATCGAGAAACAGCTGCCTGATATAGTACTTTCCTTTTACATATAAATGTGCATAGTGCTTGTGGGGGATCACAGTGTTATTTTCCCTTTTTCTGTGAGCTGTGTGCTAAAGCTGGAAGCAGACCCCAGCTTGAGTCAGACTAAATCCGCTTGCTATCAACTGCAGTTGGGTCCAGCCACAACGACCCTGTCTCCATACCTTGTTGTTCCTGGCAATCCAGCTAGAACATCCTCCATCCAGCTTTCAGCTTTGGTATTGTGAGTACAAATCAGGGTATCTTTCTGCAGCCTTTTATCGGTTACAAGTGTGTCATCTGATTATTGCTGTTGCATTTCTTCACGAACTGAGCCTCAGGGCTCTGGATTACAATTTGTGTGTGCATGTGTTTTCCATCGAAGGGCCCCAACCAGCTGCACTGACTCTGGCTAGCCCCCCACCATCCTGGGTACCCAGAGAGTGACATTTTGGACCCATATGCATGCACGGTACTGTGATTTGATTATTTCCAAACCAAATCAGCCTGATTCCTTGTTACTGCCCCTCTAATAAATCAGATTTGTTGTTATTGAACTATATGCTGTCTGTGGTGTCAGTACATGTAGAAAAAGCATTGCATTGTGTGTGTGTATATTGCCTAACCTTGTTTTACAGGGGGTCCTCAGAGACATGCTGCAAGACATCAGTCCTGAGGGTAAGTGTTACTGTATGTGTAAGAAGTGTGCATTTGTGAGGTATTGGGAAGGTAACTCCCGCGTATTGTGTGGGCCACTAGTGGGAACAAAGGGGGGGGGGTCACAGTGTCCCAGAGGGCTGTACCCGAGCTAGTTTAACCACTATCAACCCTGACCTCTGGGTGGAGGCACCCATCATAGAACCTAGGCCCTTCAACCTGTCAGTAGTTAGGCAGGCAGGGGTAGTAGCCCTTTCGATAGCGCCACCTGTGAGTTACATGTATATACACTACCAAAAGCTCAAATTTATTGCAATGGAATTCTCTTCACGTCCTTTATTTTATCCCAGGGTACCAAACAAGGTTGTCCCCTCTCCCCTTACCTTTTCAACTTGTACTTGGAACCACTTATCAGGAAAATTAAAAACTCTGCGATGGTATCTGGGATACCAATTGGTCATATGGAATACAAAATATCGGCATATGCAGATGACTTACTCCTGCATATTACCAATCTTGCTCAATCCCACCCGGAAATCTTTCAAATTATATCACAGTTTGAAGTACTCTCGAATTATAAGCTAAGCATGGAAAAAATGGAAGTTTTCCCCCTCAATAAATTTACACTGAGGAGTGATATCAAGCATTTGGGCTTATGTTGAAATACTGAAAAATTCAAATACCTTGGAATCTTCCTGCACCCCCTTCCCCATGTAATGAAAAAACTCAATCTAGATGTTCTAAATAAGACCTTATCAGATGATTCCAAGAGATGGTCAAAATTGCCTATATGAGTATAATAAAAGTGAATGTCCTGCCTAGGATCTTATATCCTTTACAAATGTCCAACGGGGCCCTCCCGCTGTCATGGTTTGCGCAGATACACAGACTTATTAGTACCTTTATGTGGCAAGGGAAGAAAGTTAGGTGAAACTATCTTAAACTTACACGTCAGAAAATTGATGGAGGTCTTCAAGCCCCTAATTTTTATATATATTACTTAGCTATACATCTGGTGAGAATTAGATTCTGGTTACATTCCTCAGAAGCTATCCCAGAATCCACCTATTGTCCCTCCTGGGTCAGAACTGAACAGGTTTTATGTTTGGTGAATGGCATGGATCCTAAGAGTCTTCCTTTTATTTCCAGGAAGAATCTCCCTAAATCCTTACAGGAAGCACCATTGTATGCCTTACTTCACACTCAACATCAGTTAAATAATTTCCTTAAAGTAGATGCATACAGAGATATTGCCCAACCCCTGTTCTCTAATCCTAATTTTTTAATCTCAGGTAAGATAATTAAACGTCACCTTTCTTGGCCACAGATGGGAGTAAACCGTGTAGACCAACTTGTCAGAGATCAAAAAATGCTCTTCTTCAAAGAAGCCAAATCCATTTTTTTTGTATGATCTATTTTTCTGCCCTGTGCTCGCTGGTTCTACACTCCTTCGGGCTCTGCCAAGTTCCCCCTGACCTCTTCTGCCCTTGCCCGGCCCTCCTCTGATCCCCAGATCGCAGCTGACGCCCGGGATATCCCAGTGTATCCCTTCACTGGGTGGGTCCCTCTCCTCTAAAGGGGGAAGGCACCAGGGGGGAGAGACCCAGCGCACACTTCTAGGGCCCGGGGATGCTGCTGGGGAACAAGAGGCACTGGGAAGGCACTGGAGGCCCTCAGGAACAGAGAGCTGTCATCTGGAGGCCAGCGAGCGATTTTCCTGGCTTTCTGGAGGTGCATGATGTCTGGACATCAAGGTGAGAGCCAACGTCTGTCACACACCACCCCTAATGACCCCGACGTGCTGCTCTACCACCAGCCTCTGCCAGTGGTCGCTTCAGCACCAGGTCGCGATCCCTTCCCTCCCTGGAGACAGCGAGCAGTCATGGGACGCTCAAGCTGCCTCCCCCCCCCCCGGGCTGGCCCTCCATCGACCTGAGCTCATTCCCAAACGCGGGTTGCTGGCTTCGCGAGTGGAAATCCAACTGCTGCGCCGACAGGCCAGCCAAATCCATTTTTAAATGGCCTGATAATCAAGTGTTTAAATTGTTTCAAATATCCTACTTATTGGTGACTCATTTCAGTTCGGGAGTATGGAAAAGACCCCTAATGTCAGCTGTACTCCCATATGTAGAATCCACCCCTACATCTCACATTATATCTTATTCATATAAATTTCTCCTAAAAGAAATAGATACCCTAGAAGGTCAAAGATCTTATTGGTGGGATAATACTTTACCACCGAATTCCCCCTCGAGGAATTGGCCCAGCATCTGGATATACCTATATAAATACATCAAGTGGGATAGGTACAGACTTATGCAATACTTTATTAACCGCAATTTATTCTATACACCCTTCAAACTTCATCAAATGGGGGCTCCACCCTCCAGTTGATGTCCAAAATGTCAACAAGCACCTGCTGATTTATTTCATATGTTATGGGCCTGCAATACTATTAATTCCTTCTGGATGGAGATTCAAAATCTTCTTAATCCATTACTTATGTTTGCTGTCAAATTTAATCCTGAAATTTGTATTTTGGGAGATTATAGGCAGGTTCAGGGGTCACAGCAGAGAGCCCATATGGCTTTAATTACTGCTTGTGCCAAGAAAGTAATATTACGACATTGGTTAGACTAATCTACTCCCCTTTATTTAGAATGGTTCAAGGAAATCATGTTTGCCCTACAGGCAGAACTCATAATTGCAGGAATCAAGAATAGACTGGGAACATACAAGCAAAGATGGGAAACACTCCATACTCTTGTTTAGGTACAATAGACCTAATCCATACTTACCTTTACTGATGTTCTTTATGATAGTTATATCCATTAGGTATTACCCTGTAGCCAGCACTTCACATCTATATTTTTCATAACTTTTATTTTTTTTTAATAAAACCATGTGGCAGACTGAGATTGGCTGGGAGGAAGGGTGGGGGTGGGGATGGATACAGACAACTTAACCATATTACAGTTTATTCTTTTTAGACAGTTACTTTTTACCAAATGCAATAATTCATGTAACTGTATATTGCTAGTTGTTCTTTCCATAGCATTGTCATGTTGTCTGTTTTGGTATGTTGTTTAATATCTAAAATGAATAAAGTTTACTAAATAAAAAAAAAAATCAGGCTGCTTAAGTTCACTGCATTGCCCCCGATGAAGCTCTAACGAGTGAAACGCCAGGGAATCATGGGTGCAGTGGGGATCATTCTGCACTGTCTGTGCAATGTGAATAAATCACTTTGCAAAATGCAACTAACCGACTATGTCATTGCAATCATTTTTGGGACTTTAAACAGTCCCTTACTCTGGAGTGCTGCTGCTCCTTGCTCTTTACCGTGGAGGGTTGGCCTCCCGCCTGAAGAACCTGGGCCTGCGTTGTTGTTGAGTGCACGTGCTCCTTTGTCTTGCTTCAGTTCACTGATGTCACTAAGCAGGCCTGGGTGGTGGACTCCCGTGAGGATGATTACAAACCTGAGCAGGACCTGAGCAAGGTGGATGATTGGTGTCTCAGACTCAGTGTTGCCAAATGCAAGGTAATGCACTTGGGGAGAAAACACAGAGATAGGAGCTGCACACTGTGTGGGACTCCTCTTGCCACAGTGGAGGAGAAAAAGACTTTGAGGGTTACAAAGATCAGGGGATGGAGTAGGACAAGCCATGTGCAGCTGGTGTCAAGGGGGCTGAGGTGTATCAAAAGGGGGTGACCAGCAGGGCAGGGGATATTGCATCTTTATAAGGCCCTGGTCAGGCCCCATCAGAGTACTACACACTGTTGTCATGATGAAACAGGAATCCCTTAGTGCCAAACCTTAAAAATCCCTTAATTTTACAATACAAGTCTTCATTGACTATTAAGGGAATAATTAAGTGGTTTTCATCCTTAAGTTCTGCTTAATTCATCCTTAATCAGAGTGCACAATTTAAACCTTTTTTTTGCTTAATTTTTTAAGATTAATGATGTTTTTCTTCTTACTGCTATGCTTAATTAAAATCTTTTAATTCCTTAAAATAAGCATGATGTTCTAATTGATTGTATACTTAATCTGCACCCCTTAATTCATAAACTTAAATATATGTAAATTCTTAATTTTACACTTATTTATTTTTATTGATTTTTAATTATTTATTGAGGATTCAGAAAGTACCTTTGAGTTAAAGACTCCTTTTCAAAGATTCCACGTCAGTACAGGTAAAACATGCAGAGAACAGTACAGAGCAATACAGAAATAGGACACAAACAAACAATCATCATACAAGAGATATAGTAATAGGCTAACATTTAGATACTAGTAGATTCATGGTATCAGTCTCAAGGCACAGATACATATATAAGTTCCATTAAGGAGCTACCACAGAGAGTTTAAGATTGGAGGGGGGGTGTAGACGGTCAGAGGCCTTAGTCAAAGGATAGAGGGGTCTGGGCTGGGTTCAGTGGCAGTCACAGGGATTAGAGGACTTAGATGGTTCCTAAGGTAGGCTTTGTAGGAGCTGATTCTGTTCACATTTGTGACAGTGTTAGGTAGGTTATTTACCCAGGAAGGGGCTTGGTAACTTAAGGACCTTTGGAATTGGGAGGTGTGGCAGCGGAGAACCATGAGGAGTTGCCTGCTTGAGCTACGGGTGAGCTGGTGTGACGGGGCCCATTGGATTACAGGTGACAGACCGGGGGTGGGGCAGACCAAGGGTAATCTTTTTGGCCATGAGGCAAGTATGGAACCTGATTCTGTTATCAAGGTTGAGCCAGTTTGTGGCATTATAAAGGGAGCTTGTGTGGGTTAGATGATCACAGCCCAGGATGAGGTGACAGGCTTTGTTGAGGTAGAGCCGTAGTCTGCATAAGGCGGAGGAGCTGGCAGCGCTATAGATTAGCATGCCATAGTCTAGAAGGGAGCGGACCAAGGAGGCGACTGCAAGACGAAGGGCATCAGGAGTAAGACAGTGTTTAAATCGGTAGAGGATGCCAAGCCAGATATTGAGGGCTGTAGACAGTTGATGAATGTGGTGGTGGAAGTTAAGGGCCGGGTCAAGTGTGATGGCCAGGTATTTAAAGGAGTCCACTTGTTCAAGTGGGGTCAGGTTGGCGGTTAGGACTTGAGTGCAGTGGTCCTTATTGGAGTTAAGTGGGTGTGAGAAGTATATAACTTTAGTCATCTTATAGTTTAGAATAAGGCGCTGTGAGATGAACCACTTTTCAGCATCACTGAAGGAGGATTGGAGGGAGAGGTGGAGTTGAGTGAGGTCAGGATTGGAGGAGTACAGGACAGCATTGTCCGCATAGAGTAGGATGTTGCCTGAACAGGACTGGGGGAAGGAGTTAAGGAAAAGACTGAATAATAAAGGTCAAGGATGGACCCCTGTGGGACACCAGGGTGGACTGGCAGACTGCTGGATAAGGTGGTGCCAATTCTGACCTGCTGGAAATGATCCACCAAGTAGTCAGTGAACCAGCAGAGGGCATCTTGTGAGAGACCAAGTTTGGAGAGGGTAATTAGTAGGAGGGAGTGGTTGAAGGTGTCAAACGCCTTAGTGAGGTCAATGAAGACCGCACCAGAGAGATGACCACCTGTCAAGGGCAGTATGTTTGTGGGTGGTGAACTCGAGTAGGGCAGTAGTCATACTGTGTCCCTTGTGGAAGCCATGTTGCTGGTTGCAAAGTATTTTGTGATTGTTGAGGTGGTCAGTGAGCTGATTAGAGATGATACACTCTAGTGCCTTAGATAGGGGAGGGAGAATTGAGATGGGGTGATAGTTGTTGGTGGAGGTACAGTTTCAGCTCTTAAATATAGGGGTAATAGAGGCAGATTTCCAGTGTGAGGAGAATTTCCCAAGACATAAAGATCGGTTGATAATGTGGGTGAGGGTTATTAGCACCTCATGAAGAGTGAGCTGGAGAAGTCTCAGGTCTAAGGAGTCACTACTGTACTATGAGTGGCTTATGGCTTTTTTAAGGTAAGGCTCTGCAGACCTGGGGGAGATGCAATGTAGGTGAAAAGGAGGGTGTGCTGGGGGGAGGTGGTGTAGGAAACGGGGTGGATCAAAGAAGTGTTGAGGGAGGACATGGCTGAGGTCGGTGAAGGTGTGGTTAAATGTGATGATTATTCAAGTGGGATCGGAGGTCAGGTCCCCTTCGATCAAGATTTGCATGGGGGCAGAGTTGGGGGCTTTGCCACAGATGTCCTTAATATTGTTCCAAAATGTATGTCCTGAACCCCAGGTAGAGGTTAGGGCAGATTTGTAAAACTCTGCCCTGGCTCTGCGCAGGGATCATGTGCATTGGTTCCAGGCCTCTCTGTACTTCTGTCTGTCTGATGGCAGGCTAGTCTCATTGGAGAGGTGCCATAGGGAATCTCTGGTCTGCATCAGGACCAGTAGGTGGTCACTTAATTTTAATCCCTTAATACCTAAATTAAATACATTTTATTACTTAATTTAATAAGCATTTGTCAATGCCGGACGTTCGTTTGCAGGTATTTGCAGTGGTGTTTGGCATGTATGGTGCTTTACCCTAATGCCCTGTGCGATTGCTGGTATTTGCACAATAAATTGTTAGCATGACCTTGTTGTTAGCCCCATTGTGCACTACATAGGCGGAAACACGTTTTGGGGAGGATGTGAAAAATGACAGCTGTACTGCTCATAAGAAGTGTGGTAAAATGGCAATGTTGAAAATCTGGAGTGAAATATTGAAAATTCGCAAACCTAGGCGTCAGTGGGAACTGTGCAATGCGACGCTCAGTAAAACAGTCATTTGTAGGATTTTTCACCAAATTTCAACATTGCCATTTTAAAACCTCTGCTAATGAACAGTGTCACTGTGATTTTCTTACTGTGTCCCATACATTGATTTTCACACCGACTGCGCCATTGTGCACTACATGGGCGGAAAGACGTTTTGGGCAGGATATGAAAAATGACAGCTGTACTGCTCATAAGGAGGTGTGGTAAAATGGCAATGTTGAAAATCTGGAGTGAAAATATTGAAAATTTGCAAACTTACGAGCGTGCGTAGGAACTGCGCAACGCAGAGTCATAAAACAGTCATTTTTAAGAATTTTTTCACCAGATTTTCAGCACAGCCATTTTAAGACCTCTGCTCATGATCAGTGTCACTGAGATTGTCTTAATGTGTCCCATACTTTGAGTTCACACACCAACTGCGCCATTGTGCGCTACATGGGTGGAAACATGTTTTGGGTGAGATGTGAAAAATGACAGCTGTATGACTCATAAGAAGATGTGATAAAATGGCAATGTTGAAAATCTGGAGTGAAAATATTGAAAATTCGCGAACTTACGAGCCTGCGTAGGAACTGCGCAACGCACACTTGTAAAACAGTCATTTTTTGGAATTTTTGCACCAAATTTTCAACATGGGGTTTTGGGACCCCTTCTCATGAATGATGTCACTGTCATGGTGTTATTCAAGGCTGAAGGTCATTTTGTGCAGTGACTGCGCGTGCCTGTGAAATCACCCTTGGCCCGAATAACACCATGACAGTGACATCATTCATGAGAAGGCATCCCAAAACCCATGTTGAAAATTTGGTGCAAAATTCCAAAATGTCTGAGATATGCAACAAAGTTGAAACCCCTATGTAACCTCATTATACAGCTTACGGCATTTCCTCAGTTCACGATGCGACTTTGAAGAGTGCAGACGTGTTCCCGGTCCACAAAGATCGTCACACCAGAGTCCGGAGGTAAGTATGGGGTGAGGGTGTGTGGGAGGCTGGTTGCGCAGTGGGTGGGTGCGGGTTGTGGGAGGGCTGGGAGATGCACAGCAGGACGTTTCTGTTTTCCAGTTTAAAAAAAAAAAGACAGCATGGGACCTTTGCCATGCTGGGTGGGCTCGCAGCGTGGCAGAAGATGGCTGGGGGCGAGAGCCGGCGAGGATTGGGCATCCCGACCGACGAACAACATTTGCCACTGGGGTGGCTTCAAGATAGCACCAAAGCTTTGGGGGCGTGATGTGCGCGGGGGAGGTAGCGCATGATGCAAGGGGCAGGCGCTCCAGTATGGCAGCGGTGCTTTCCTTTGAAGCAGAGGAACACCGCTGTCATACTGAGCTCCTGCACCCATTGGTGCAGGACCCCCACGCCTGCTCAAGGGAGCAGTGCATTGAGTGGGAGAGGCACACCTCCAAGTGTGCTACTCTCCCAAAATGTTCCTTGCGCATGCGCGCAAGTGAACGTAACAATTACTTCCATATAGAAAAATTATATGGAGGCAATTGAGAAGGTGCAACAGGGCCATTAAAATGATCAGTAACATGGAAGGCAAAAAACTATGAGAAGGGGCTGGTGGCTCTTAGCATGTTTGTTTTGAAGAAAAGGTGGTGATATGATGCCAGTTTTCTGCACACTCGAGGGTATTGACAAGGTCGAACACAGAGATGTTGGATCTGGTATCTTACAACAGGAGATGGGGATATGCTCTGAGGCTCAGCGGTGCTAAACTGAAAGATAACATTAAGAAGCACTTCTTCTCACAGAGGGTGGTGGACCTATGAAAAGACCTATTAGTGGAGACAGTGGCCTTCAAGGTAAGCATGGACATATGTCTGCTTACTAAGAGAATCACTGGGGGTACCTCAGGCAGTAGAGTGGGCAGGGAATGCCTGTACATTTGTATATGTTTACACATCATGCATGCTTATGAACCAGGAGGGAAGACATGATGGACCTAGAGTCCCTTTCATCCCTAAATCAATATGTTACTATGCTATCAGCAGGTGTCAAACAGAGTGATAATTTCTGTCACTCCCTGTAGGTGTCATTGCAAATGATATCAGTGACTGAGGTGTGAATCAATAGGCTGGTATGGCATGGAAATCTTGTTTACTTTTTTTTTGCATGTATTACGGTACTGACAGTGCTCCAGCATGAATGTTGTTTTGCCTTAAGTGCTTTCACACAAGATGCACACTAATCCCGGTACCTTGGATCCCAGTGTGTTTCCTTTTTTTTTTTTTTTTTTACCAGGAGAGACACACTAAGCGGAAAGCTTATTTAAAAGTGCAACCTTGGAGCACAAGGAAGTTAAGTGACTTGCTCAGGGTCATACAGTAGGCAAGTGGGGGCTGTGGGATTCAAACCCAGATCTCCAGGTTTGCAGTTCAGCACCTTAAACCACTGCACTATACTGCCTCTAATATCTGTGGTACTTTCTGTTCTGTTGCTTTCAGCAGGTGGCACAGGGAGTGACAGCATGGACTGAGAAATGTAAATCTAAAGGTTCTGATCACATGGACATCTATTGTGCCTTCTGTCCTGTTACCCTGCACAGGTGCCACTGTGAGTGATAGCAGTGACTGTGGTGTGAACAGACAGGCTGTGATCGCGTGGACATCTGTGGTACTTCCTGTCCTGTTACCAATGATGGTGCAGGTTGCCCAGTTTTAGTAATTATTATTTCTGGATCATCTTACTTGGCACTAGTGCAAAAACATTCATTATTGTAAGACTGAAATCCAATAGTCCATTAATTTTCTTTTAAATACTTTATTCTTTCTTGACTCCGCACCATATATTCAATTGGCAATGGTTTCGTAGCTTGACACCACTTCTTCAGGCCAGAAATATAAATACAGTGTTGTTTCTAAATATAAACAAATACAATAATCAGTTTATCATTCTTATTTATCCACAATTCCATTTTATGTTGGCGCGCTTGCGCAGCCAACATCTTGCGACAGTGGAGATTTGGAGCCGCGGTTGCTGTTGGGCGAATGCAGGGCATGCACCAGTAGGTACATCCCTCATTCCCCAATCAGCCAGCATGCTGGCACCACACCATGCATAGCTAATGCAGCGAGCACATCTAAGGAAAGGTCCGCTGCAATGCGAGCAAAGCTCGTCACACACAGCAGACCTTTCTACTTGCTTCGCCGCTACAAACATGGCGGCACAGTGGCCGTTAAACTGCTGACTTCAGAGGCATGCGTCTCCCCCACTTTTGTTGTTTGCTGATGGGGATGCCCAATCCCCGTCGGCATCCGATACTCCCTTTCCTATTTTAATGCGCTGACGGGGGAGCCCACTCCCCATCGGCATGGCTTCCCCTCCCTTCTTCTGTGCTGAGGGGGTGCCCAATCCCCCTCAGCTAGTGTCCCCCACTACCTATTTGCCGACAGGGGTGCCCAATCCCCCATCGGCTACTGTATCACCCCCCAAAGAAAAACACCTGTAACAAAAGAAAACCATCCGCGATGCTTTTTTTTTCACACCTGTAAACAGAAAACAGTCCCTCGTAGTCTCCCTACCCACCACCTGCACCCACCCACTGTGCACCCTGCCTCCCCACACCCCCCTCACCCCATACTTACCTCCGGAGCTTGGCGTGACAATCTTCGGTGGACCGGGAACACATCTGAACTCTTCAAATCTGACCACGAACTGAGGAAATACCAGTAAGCTGTATAATGTAATAAATAGGGTTTTTTCAACTTTGATGCATATCTCAGACATTTTTTGGAATTTTTGCACCAAATTTTCAACATGTGTTTTTTGGGACCCCTCCTCATGAATTCTGTCACTGTTATGATGTTAAACAGTCCGAAAGGTGATTTCACACTCACTGCGTGGAATCACCTTCCGGGACCATATCTGAGGACAGTGGCGGTGTTCATAATTGGGCTCAAAAGCCTATGTTACAAATCTGGTGGAAAAATCCAAAAAAAATGTCTGTTCTGGCGTGCATTGCGCGGTTGCTATGCCTTTCGTAACTTCGTGAATGCGCAATATTTTCACACCAGATTTTCAACATTGTCATTTTTCTACACCTCCTTGTGACAGTACAGCTGTCATTTTCCACATCCTGGCCGAAATGTATTTCCGCACTTCTGGCGCACAATAGTGTGGTTGCTGTGGGAAATCAGTGGTCGAGGCAGATTATGAAAATTACAGTGACATTGTTCATGAGCAGAGGCCCTAAAATGGCTATGTTGAAAATTTAGTGATGATACTCATAAAATGACTGTGTTCTGACGTGCATTGCGCGTTGCTATGCCGCTCAGTAATCAATAATCGCAATATTTTCACACCAGATTTTCAACATTGTCATTTTTCTTCACTTCCTTGTGAACAGTACACCTGTCATTTTTCACTTCTTGGCTAAAATGTGTTTCTGCGCTTCCAGCGCACAATAGCGTGGTCGCTATGGGAAATCAGTGTCAGGGGCAGATTATGAAAATGACAGTGACACTGTTCATGAGCAGAGGTCCTAAAATGCTTATGTTGAAAATTTGGTGATGATATTCCTTAAAATGACTGTGTTACGAGCATGCATTGTTTCAGCTTGCACGCACGCTCGTAACATGCATTTGTAATATTTTCACTCTGGATTTTCACCATTGGCATTTTTCCACACCTCTTGATGAACAGTATAGCTGCCATTTTACATATCCTGCCCAAAATGTGTTTTCGCATGTCCAGCACAGAATAGCGTGGTCGCTGTGCGAAATCACTTTTTGGGACAGTGTGAGGAAATGGCAGTGACACTGTACATGAGCAGAGGTGCTAAAAAGCCTATGTTGAAAATTTGGTGCTGAAAGTCCATAAAATGACTGTGTTACAAGCGTACATTGCGCAGTTTCCACGTACCCTTGTAACTTCGCAAATTTGCAATATTTACATGCCAGATTTTCAACACTGCCATTTTTTACACCTCCTTATGAACAGTACAGCTGTCATTTTTCACATCCTGCCCAAACTGTGTTTCTGCACTGCACTACCAAAGCCAATGCCAGCACCACAACATTCAGCATTGACAAATGCTTGTTTAAATAATCACACTGCAGTTTCCTATACACATAATCTTCCAAGCCACCAATGACCATACTAATAAATGTGCACAAATCATTAATCATTAAATATGCAATTCAAATTAAACTATTGATTCTTATCATTGTTTTTATTCACCAATGTGTTCTTTATCATGTGAGACCTAAATTAATACACTATATAATTCTATATTGTTAACCATCCAACTGTATACCTGCTGTATTGACTTCTTATTTGTATTTTATTTCCACTTCTTCATTTAGTGAATCTTATTCATGAAGCACTGCATAACTAAGTAAAAAAATATATAGAGGCATAAAACTTACATATCCTAATCAATTTAAAAAAAAGCCTAACAGATCATATATAAATTTAATGAATGCCAATGTATTCTTACTTCCTTTTTTAGACTTTTTATGTTGCTTGCACGCATGTGCAAGAAACATAGTGCCATCATCGGAGATTTCGGAGGTGTGTCACCTCCTCCTCCGATTCAGTCAGTGAGCTGGCAGGCGCGGCCCCTGTAAGCCAATGCATTTTGGAGCTGTCTATGACACGCTCCAAATGCAATGTTACCTCTGATTGAAGGGGACCTATGCTTCAGGGAGTACTGATAGAGCATAGCTCCCCCCCACATGCAAGCGTCTGGCGCCCGCACATGTACTGTGTAGCGACGGGGTGCCCAATCTCCGCGCGCCTGAGCTCGTCATCCCGTAGTTGGTGCCAAGCTGGAGCCCACCCCAGCATGGCAATCAGTCCCTTGGCCGACGGGGGTGTCCAATCCCCTGTCGGCTGAACAGCCCTCCCGTCCTTGTGCCATGCTGGGAGCCCACCCCAAAGTGGCAAACGTCCCACGACGTCTTTTTTTTTTTAAACCTATAAAACAAAAAGCGGTCCCAAACACGTCTGCCGACACCCCCCTCCTTCACTCACCTGCACCGAGCCTCCCCACCCCTCACCCCATGCTTACCTCTGGACTCCGGCGTGATGATCTTGGGTGGACCCGGGAACACGTCTGCACTCTTCCAAGCCGGCCGCGAACTGAGGAAATGTGGTAAGCTGTACTTAATGGGCTAGATGGGGGGTTCACTGTGCATATCTCAGGCATTTTGGGAATTTCTGCCAAATTTTCAACATGGGGTTTTTGGACCCTTCTCATGAATGATGTCACTGTCATGGTGTTATTTGGGCTTGAAGGGTGATTTCGCGCAGTGACTGTGCAGTGACTGCGAAATCACCCTTTGGGCCCGAATACTACCATGACAGTGACATCATTCATGAGAAGGGGTCCCAAAAACCCCATGTTGAAAATTTGGTCCAAAAATTCCAAAAAATGACTGTTTTACGAGCGTGCATTGCGCAGTTCCTACACAGGCTCATAAGTTCGCGAAATTTCAATATTTTCACTCCAGATTTTCAACATTGCCATTTTACCACACCTTCTTATGAGTAGTACAGCTGTCATTTTTCACATCTCACCCAAAATGTGTTTCCGCCCTTGTAGCGCAGAATGGCGCAGTCGGTGTGCAAAATCAATGTACGGGACAAATTAAGAAAATCACAGTGACACTGTTCATGAGCAGAGGTCTTAAAATGGCTATGTTGAAAATTTGGTGAAAAAATTCCTAAAAATGACTGTTTTACGAGCGTGCATTGCGCAGTTCCTTCGCAGGCTCGTAAGTTCACAAATTTTCAATATTTTCACTCCAGATTTTCAAGATTGCCATTTTACCATACCTTCTCAAGAGCAGTACAGCTGTCATTTTTCACATCCTGCCCAAAACATGTTTCCGCCCATGTAGTGCACAATGGCGCAGTCGGTGTGCGAACTCAGTGTATGGGACACATTAAGGAAATCACAGTGTCACTGTTCATGAGCAGAGATCTTAAAATGGCAATGTTGAAAATTTGTTGATAAATTCCTAAAAATGACTTTATTTCACAGTATGCGTTGCACAGTTCCCAACACACTATTAGGTTTGTGAATTTTCAATATTTCCCTCCAGGTTTTCAACATTTGCAATTTTACCACACCTCCCTTATGGCAGTACAGCTGTCATTTTCACATCCTGCCCAAAGCGTGTTTCCACCCATGTAGCGCACAATGGCAGTCAGTGTGCAAACTCAATGTATGGGACACATTAACAAAATCACACTGACACTGTTCATGAGCAGAGGTCTTAAAATGGCTATGTTGAACATTTCGTGAAAAATTTCCTAACAATGACTGTTTTACAAGCGTGCATTGCGCAGTTCCTATGCACGCTCGTAAGTTCGCAAATTTTCAATATTTGCACTCCAATGACTTCCAAATACCTAAACAGCATATAGAAGCAAGCAACATTCGGCATTGACAAATGCTTGTTTTATTAGTGATTGTTGCTCCATTTATATTCCTTAGAACCAATATTTTTTTTTATTTCCAGTTTTCCAGGTTTCTTTTCCCTTATGTTAGCTATACTAATATATATTAATAATGTATTATTAGACAATATTATTGTGTTTGTATCACTATGTTATAAAAGAACTTTCAACCACTTCTAGAGTAGAGGTTCCACTCATATTTGTTTACCTTTCAGTGTTTGGACTACTGTTTTAGTCTCCTTGTTAACGTTTTATCTTCCATTTCTTGCAATAGTTTACACTATAAAATATAAAACCGTATGTACAGCGCTACAATCCTTTCATGTGCCTTGTTATTCCAATAGTATAAGACCTTTGAAATAAACTGTATAGAGTTTACAAGCTCCTACCTGGCTGGAATGCCATTTCAGTCTTACAATAATGAATACTTCCTGTCCTATCACTGCAGGCAGGTAGTATAGTGTGCAACATCAAATGATCACTGGGATGTTTGTGGTTCCTTGTTTTCTGTCCCTCCCAGCAGGTGTCACTGTGGGACAGTAGTGACTGAGAAGTGTGAATCAAGAGGCTTTGATCCTCACCTCATCTGTAGTTCCATCTGTCCTAATGCAACCCACTAGGTAGCATCGCTTTACAGCACTGAGTGCACGTGAAAGGAGTTGATTCGAGATAAGATCTTCTTTCCCTGAACAAAAATCTCTATTTGTCCACATCCGCAAGCTTTTTCAATCTTTTCTCTTTTTTTCTCACCTTTGTTGTCATTTTTGCTGCCTGTATAAACCTCCGTATGAGATGTTTTATATTGGATGAATGATTCAGTCCCAGCCATACTACCTGTAAATAACGTTTTTTTTTTCTTCTGTCAACTATCAGTGTACAGTTCTGACACCAACCTGAATACCTTGTCAACAAACTATATGTTTCCCCCAGGGTGATTAAAGGGACACTGTCAGCTCTTTCTGCATTATATTATTTCTAGTTGAAACTCCCCATTTTAGGACTGCTCACCTTCTCTAAAATTCATTGATGTTGCTGGTTATTTTATCTGCCTCCTTTCTTAGTAAAACTGAAATGCATGCAAATTGTGTAGTTATACCCAGCCTTGTTTTGTTTCAGATCCTTGATCTACTCTTAACAAGGACGGCAACCTAACATAATTTTGTCTGGTAACACCAGTATTGTGGGCAGCAGGGGTTCGGTTATTTTATTTTTAGTGGAAGGCTAAAACCTCCATGAGTCAAAATCTGGAACTCATTCCAGATTTTTGAAAGTCAGTATTCTAGGAAGCACCAGTTTATGGGTGTTAATATAAATATTTGTGGTAAAGTACACTTTCTTTCAGAAAACGTGATCATTTCTTGACTTCCATACCTGCAATGTTGGAAGTCATCCAAGTTTTACATTTGGAAGACAATATCGTCCCTCAGTTTATTTTAGAAATGTTTGTCTTATTTTTGAAAGCCAAATGTTCCAAAACGGAGTCAACTGAAGCCCTGGTGGGCAGTCTGCTTTCACTTTCAAAAAGGAAAAAAGGAACCATAATCAAACTACCAGCTACATCAGCAATTTAAACTTTATTTTAGTCTGTAGCAACCAAGTAAGGCCCACTAGGCACAAGTGCCTGTTTTCAGGGGGTACCTGGGAGCACTGGGAAGGTTATGTGACTTGCTCAGGGTCACACAGTATGCAAGGTGGGTGGCAGTATAGCAAAGTGGTTTAAGGCTCTGAGCTGCAAACCTGGAGACCTGGATTTGAATCTCACAGACCCTACTTGCATACTGTGTGACTCTGAGCAAGTCACTTAACTTCCCTGTGCTCTCAGGTTGCACCTGTAAACAAGCTTTCAGCTTAGTGTGTCTCACCTGGTAAAATGAAAAAAAAAAGTGAAGGTTGTAGGAATCAAACTCAAGTCTGCTGGATGTACCAGTCTCATTCACAGCTTGTTACTCTAAGCTATACTGCCAGCCTTAGAAGGTGACCAATCATAAGAAGTGTTTTTTGAGCTAGAGACACTATGAGGCCTAAAAGGGCAATGTCCCTTTAAGGATACAAAGACAACATGCACCTCGTTTTGTCTGTGTGGATCCCTGGGATGTCAGTCTTCAGTACTGGTCACATCTGCCTTTCCTTTACTTGTCCTCCCTTTTTGACCTGTACCTCTGTACTGTTTTTACACTGCGGAGTCAGAGCAGAATGGAATGCCTGGCTGCACTTTGCTCTTTTCAGTCTCTGTGGAAAGCAATGAAAAAGTTATTTTCAGGCATTGTTTGTTTGGGGGGGGGTCTTTGCCATGTTCAGCTTTGAAGGCATTTGTTGCTCTCGTTTATGCACTTTATCTAAATGAATCTCAGCATTTGCACTGCAATCCCTGGAGTATTCTGTTTGTTCTGTGCCCATAGAGATCCTCATACAGTATATTAAGAGCTAGAGGGGCTATCACCTGGCAAAACAGGGCTTTCATGCTGCCATATGCAAGTGGCCTATATGATCTCATAGAGCAATTGTGCAAATGACTGGAGAGGTCACATGATGACTGCTCTAGATTTTAATATATAAGCTCTCCGTGGTGAAGTCTTGTCAGCCTGGCCCACATAGGTTTACATACCCATAATGCCTTGCACTGGGTCTGAGGTTTCAGAATATATGTATGTGGTCCGGAGAGATGGATGGATAATATACAATTCAGATATGTGTTCTCTTGCATCCTTTCCGAGTGTTACACACTGCTTTTCATGTTAACTGCATCTATACCTCTGCGTGTTCTTAATCCCCTTTCCTAACTGTGGTAGACATATCTTAAGAGTTTGAAGCCACGGAAGCATCCTCAGGCAGGAAGCCATGATGGAAGAAAAACAATAAAATAATGTATTTTGTTTTTCTCAGATTCCAACTTCCTTTTTATCTCCCAAGTACAAACAGTTGCCTGAGAACCTGTCGTTTTCCACTTCAAGCTAATTACTGCAACTACCTTGTTCGGACGTACCTTAGGGAGCCTGAACAACTGTCAAGCTGGTATTATTTTTGAAATCTAAACAATCACATTCTGTGCACCGCTGCTAATATCTTACCCTTTCTCTCTGCCGCGACCTTCAGTAATTAAGACCCTGGGGGACAATATTGGCAAAGCCCTTCTCCTTTGGGCAGAGCTGACTCTAACCCACTAATTACAGACACGGAGTTAATCTTTGCTGGTGCCAGTGATTGACAGGTACACCTATTCTCCTAATTGCCTGTTGCTGTGATCACCTGGCGAGCCCAACTCCCGGAGGAGGTGAGGCATGGCTGTGAACTCATACCCTCCTGTGAGGATTCCCAATTGATCATGCTGTACTAAACTGGAATTAAAGCGGAGTGCTGTGCACATGGAGTTGGTGAGGGAAGTCATTGTAGTCCATGCTAAGGTTCAATATCAGAGAACTAATATAGCAAAGGAAAACCTCCGCCATACACTTTTATAAGGGTTTAAATATTGTTGATACACTGTCATGCTCAGAATCCCCTCCCTTCACACTGACAGTATATATTTTGGAGATAAAAGTCAACTGGAATTTTTTTGCGATCAGGTATTTGTTCCATTTTCAGTTCTTGCTATGGAATGACAGGGATTCATTTATCATTTATTTTGTGACTCCTTGGTGTCTAAGGACTGTGAGACAAGAGTTTCTGGTTTACATACTCCCGTATTACCCCCTTTCTCCTTTCCCCTGACCACAATGAATTGTTTGTTTATTGAAGAAATCGGAATTACAACCTGACTGGAGGGGTCACACGATGACTGCTCTAGATTTGAATATATAAGCTCTCCGTGGTGAAGTCTTGTCAGCCTGACCCACACAGGTTTGCATACCCATAATGCCTTGCACTGGTCTGAGGTTTCAGAATATATGTATGTGGTCCGGAGAGATGCATGGATAATATACAATTCAGATATGTGTTCTCTTGCATCCTTTCCGATGACTCCTTTGCAAAGGCTCCACATCATGTATACATTACATACACGATATACATACATTACAAGAAATGACAAGGTATGCAATAATAAATGTACAGACAACACAGAGAACACATACATTGCAAGTTCAGAGACAGTATATACAATAAGAGGCATACAGTGAGGACAAGTTACAGTTTAAGGGTGGAAAGGACCCGCCCGTGCCAAATCATTATACATCCAGCCCGTACAGTAACATTTACAGAAACCAAAAGGTTATGGTCACAGGCAAGGGGAAAAGGACAAAGCACAGGCACAGCTGGAGTGGGAGAGGATTTCAGCATGGAGTAGGGTTTTAAACGGGCCTAGTCGCTGTTCCTGGGTGATGGCCAATGGCATTTCATTCAACCAGAAGGGGGCCCTGTAGTAAAAGGAGCATTGGCCCAGAGAGGTCCTGAAGTGGGTTACAAAGAGGTGGGGCTAGCAAGGAGCTCCATGCAGACTGTGGCTGAGTGGAGGGCTGAACAAGGTGGCGGAGACCTGGCGGGAGGTGTTTAGGGAGAGCTTCCTAGCAAGGAGACAGGTCTGGTACCTGAGTCTGCCTTCAATGTTAAGCCAGTTGGTTTGTCTATATAGCCCACAGGTGTGTGTGTGTGTGTGTGTGTGTGTGTGTGTCCAATGCTTGCATCCAGTGACTAACCGGTAGGCTTTATTTAGGGAGATCATGATTTGATGCAGGGCAGTGGGGTTAGCCGTGCCATAGAGAACAATTCCGTAGTCAATAAGGGAGAGCACTGATGATGTCAAGGCAAGACCTAAGGCATCAGGAGGCAGACACCCCCTGTGCCTGTATAGGTCACCTCATCTGGAATTGATAGCTGAGCTGAGCAGATTGATGTGATCGCGGTACATGAGAGAGGAGTCAAGGGTGATGCCCCAGTATTTAAAGGTGGGCACAAGGTCGAGGAGGGAGCCCTGGACATTAATGATGTTGAGGGGGAAATTTTTAAGCTTATTTTGTCTCTGGGTGAAAAGCACGACCTTTGTCTTTTTGTAATTCAGGACAAGACGGTGCTCTGATAACCAGGTCTTGGCTTCAGAAAAGGAGCTTTGCAGGGAGGATTGAAGGGAGTGGGGGTCCGAGTGGCTGTCAAATATAACCGCGTCATCGGCATACAGAAGCATTTGTCCTAAACAGGCCTTTGGGAGAGTATTCAAGTACATCCTAAACAGAAGAGGGCCCAGTATTGAGCCTTGAGGGAACTCCTGAAAGTTCCAGTTTACTGGCCGAGAGTGTGGAGTTAACTTGACCCTCTCGGTTCTATCACTGAGGTAGCTTTTAAACCACATGGTAGTGTCCAGGGGCAGGCCTATGCAATGCAGGGATTAGATTAGGATTGTGAGGCTGACAGAGTCGAACGCTTAGGTTAAGTCAATATAGACAGATCCAACTAGGTGCCCTCTATCAAGGGCTTTGCTTATAATAGTGGTGTATTCAAGAAAAGCAGTTATAGTACTGTGGCTCTTCCTAAAACCATGAATACATAGAAACATAGACTTTGACGGCAGATAAGGACCGCTTGGCCCACCTAGTCTGCCCATTTCCCTACCTAGAGGATAAGCTACAGATCCTATTTAACCAACAGCCTACAGTATGTCTTCCAACCCCCCAAAAAATTGCCTTATGTCTGTCCCATGCATTCTTGAATTCTCCCACAGTTTTAGACCCACAACCTCCTCAGGAAGGCTGTTCCATGCATCCACCACCCTCTCTGTGAAAAAATACTTTCTCACATTGCCCCTGAGCTGTCCCCCCATTATCTTTAAATTGTGTCCCCTTGTTCTTGCACATCTCTTTTTCTGAAAGATGCTACCCTCTTGAACTTTGTTGATTCCACTGAGGTACTTAAACATTTCTATCATGTCCCCCTCTCCTCCTTTCCTCAAGGGTTTACATATTAAGCTCCTGTAGTCTCTCCTCGTATGGCTTCTCTTGCAGACCCTGCACCATTTTGGTGCCCTCTTCTGAACTGCCTCCATCCTGTCTCTGTCCTTGTGGAGATGGGGTCTCCAGAACTGGATGAGTACTCCAGATGGGGTCTCACCAACTGTCTGTACAGGGGGATAACAACTTCCGGTTTTCTGCTGGTGATGCCTCTCCCTATGCATCCCAGTATCCCCCAGCCCTCTCTACCACCGTCTCACATTGCTTGCCAACCTTAAGGTCATCTGATATGGTTACCCCCAGGTCCCTTTCTATTTTTGTTGTTGTTACTACTTCCCCTCCCCATTGTGTAATCTTCCCCTGGGTTTTTGTTTCCCAGGTGCATTATTTTGCACTTCTTTGCATTGAATCCAAGCTGCCATACTTCTGACCATTCCTCTAACCTTGCCAAGTCCTTTCTCATCCTTTCCATGCCTCCTTGTGGATCAACCCTGTTGCAGATCTTTGTGTCATCTGCAAAGAGGCGTACTCTTCCTTCCAGTCCCTCTGTAATGTTGTTTATAAATGTTACCCCTAGATGGCGCTATCCCAGGGGCTACTACCCCTGCCTGATTTGCCACTAACAGGTTGAGGGGCCTGGATCCAATGGCGGGTGCCTCCACCCAGAGGTCAGGGTTTGCAATAGTTAAACTAACTTGGTCACAGCCCTCTGGGACACTGCAACCCCCCTTTCTTCCCACTAGTGGCCCACACAATATATCAAAATTACCTTCACAGTATACACTTACCCCCAGGTCTGGTTCCGTCACTGGGACCTCCTGTGAAATGAGATACAGTGCAACAATCACAGTACAGTACTTTAACATAGACAAATACCTCAGGCAGTATAACTTTGCTGAAACAAGCAGCTCTGATTTATTTAGGGGGATATAACAAGGACAGGGAAATCAGGTTAATTAGCTTATCACTCTAATAATCTACCTATGGCTCTGTGCACAGGCCTATCCCTATCAGTTACTGTCCCCTAGGTACCCAAGCCCTAGTAGCTAGTCAAACCCGTGGCAGCTGGTAGGGCCCTTTCACACAGAGAAAAGGAGAATTAAACAGTCAGCAGTACAGTAATTCCATTTGGATTTAATGTGGCAATTCAACAGGGCAACCCTGAATTAGTACTCACGACCTCCAAATAAGATAGGGTCCTTCAATGTCAGCAGGGCTCACTTGAGGTACACAAACCTCTTCACACATCCATATAAAAAGCACTATACCAGGCAGGCTGCATCTGTATCCCAATCGCAATTACTGCACAATACCGGGAGAACACACAGCAGATTCAGTTCCTGACAGACCGGTGCAATTTTCAGCAATTCTTCCAGTCTTCTACAGGGTGAGCCTGGTTTCTACTCTTCAGAGATCCTTTGATTCTTTTCACAGGACGGATTCAGTCCTAACAAGCTGTTACACAAGCTGCAGACCGGAACTCTGGGCCTTACACACGTTTTTGACTAAAACTGCACACTGAAAAGCACAGGGCTCCTTCCTTCTTCACTGCCAAAGCTCAACTGAAACTCCAACCGACAAAACGGGCACTTCCTTTGAGTTCCTCCCAGTTCTTGACTGGATTGGCTGTCACTCACAATAGACTGCTGCTGTTGGTCCAAAAGGCACTGAAGTCTAAACTACATCTCCCAGAGTCACTGCCCATACAATCCTCTTGTGGCTGGCTCAGATTATGAGTCAAGTTCTGATTCGTCCAAGGCACCATTTTAGAGCTAGCTTACCCACACTGATTGGTCCAGTTCAGCAGTTCAAAACTAGAATGGGGAACTAGGCAGACACTGTTCTGACTGCAAAAGAAATCAGGTTAGACAAACTGTAATTTCATTATTACTCTAAATAATTTCTGGCAAACAGTTACATCTTTCAGATAGGTTCCCTTTGCACTCCTAGTGACTGCAAAAATGAAGTGAATTGGCAGCAGCTTGAGTGGTACTCAATCAAAGAAACACACAGTCCCCCATACAAACTAATTATGTCTGCAAGCAGACAGCTCTTAAAGAGACAGTACCAGAGGTTCTAAAACACTCACTGATAAATGGCTTAAATGCAAACACCATTCAGGCTTGGAGCATTCAAGCAAGCTCCTGGAAGTCTTTTGGGAACCCCCATTTGCAGGGGGGTTACATAAAGACATTAAAAAGGACTGGACCCAGTACTGAACCCTGTGGTACCCCACTAGTAACCCCTCTTTCTTCAGAGTAGACTCCATTTACAATAACTTTCTGTGTCCTGTTGTTCAGTCAATGTTTTACCCAGGCTACCACCCTGGGACCCACTCCCAGGCTGGTTAATTTGACTATTAATCTTTTGTGTGGGACTGTGTCAAATGCCTTGCTAAAGTCTAGGTAGGCCATGTCCACAGCCCCTCCCTGGTCTACCACTTTGGTCACCCAGTCAAACAAATCAATTAGATTTGTCTGACATGACTTTCTCACTGTGAACCCATGCTGCTTTGGGTCCTGTGCCTCACTGGCCTCTAGGTACTCAACAATTCTTTCCTTCAGAAGTGATTCCATCACTTTCCCTACCACAGAGGTCAAACTGACAGCTCTGTAGTTTCCTGCCTCTGTCTTGGTCCCACTTTTGTGAAGGGGAATCACATCTGCCTTCCTCCAGTCCTCAGGTACCACATCATCCTCCCATGATTTGTTAAAAAGGGTAGTCAGTGGTGTCACTAGTTCTCTGCTTAATTATTTTAGAATTCTGGGGTGAATTCTATCTGGCCCCATTGCTTTGTCCACCTTCAGTTTTAGGAGTTCTTTCAGAACCCTTTCTTCTGTGAAAGGACTGGGATCGACCCCCCTATCCAGAGTGCTTACATAAGGGTTACATAAGGGTCTCTGGGTCAAACAGGTCTGGCAGCCTCCCCCATCAGTGCAGCTGGAGGGTCCAGCTTCCATTGTTGAAGAAAATGTTGAATGACAGCGGCTCCGAACCAATCCCAGTGGAACACTGCTGAGTATCCCTCTCCACTTGTAGTAGTGCCAGTCCAGAACAGCCCACTGCTTACTGCCCCAAGCCACTTATCAAACAGCCTTGTATGTCTCATGCTTACTGCACTGGTACACTTTTCCTAGAAGCTGGCCATGTGTGACACTGCCAAAAGCTTTGCAGAAGTCCAGGTCTGTGACACTTGGACATCTGGTTCTGATCACTGTATCATTTTTTGTAATATAAAAATGGGTTATGGACTGTCTCCCATGAGAAATGCTGAAACTGCATGTGAGATCACACACACACACACACACACAAAGGTTTTATATACAAGGTGTTATCTGGAAGGCCAAAAGCTAATTACAGATGTTTCTAAGTTAATTATAGCTTTAGCTGCTAAGAGGGAAATCAGTATCCCTTTTATGACATTTTGAGGGGGAAACCAGGTTTAGTACATTGGTGCAAAATCATAAATGCTTTGGTGTCTGTGTGAGAGGGGATACTGCTCAAGAGATCAAAGAAAATCATTTGAAGAAAATGAATTGTGCTGAGGATTACAGAATTTAATAATTTGAAAAGACATCCTGTTTTGTATAGATATATTTATATATATATATATATATATACATATATATATATATATATATATATTCTAACAGAGGAGGAGCTAGGTGACCTCATACAAGAGGTGGGCAAAGCCAGCTTTTAGACAATATTCTGTTTTACTTCAGAGGTACTTTTATCTAGACTCTGACAAAAAAAATCTATGAGCACTTTAAGCAGGTATTTAGAGAGAGAGACAAATCTAAGTACTGTAGTAGGAATTGCACTGTTAAAACCTTGTTCTTTTAAAATATTTGTATGTCTTGTGATATAATAGTTCTGTATTTTATGTTTTACATATTTTTTTTATCTATTTTAGTAAACTCCATTTTTAGAGCCTACTTGGTCTGTCTTTGATTTCTTTCCTTTGCAAATGGAGTATATATGGATAAGCAGACACTGTACATAAACTTGAATGGTGATACCAAACTGGAAAAAGGTAAGCGTTTTAAATCTGAGGTCTTTATTAAAGTTTTTAAGGGTTCATTTCTGTACACCTGGTTAGGTACCCATAGGCAAAGATATCTGGCCCCCCTGAAAACAGAATTATCTGAGCCTGTGCATTGGGTACACTAGCAAGAGGTTCACAGTTTGAATCCCTCCAGATCTGAGACCAAAGGTTGATTCTAAACCCACAAAACAGACAGGAGGGTTACCCTGTTTCTGTTAACTGTTCACAAGACTGTGCTCGGAGGTTGTCACTTTGGGAGTAGAGGGCTAACCTGCTGAGTAGGTTTGTGACAGATTGGTTGGCAGCAGTGGCAAAATTTTGGTATTACAAGCTTTTATTGTTCAGAGTGTCAGCTGAGACCATCAGCTCACTTGCAAAGAAATAAAAAGTGAGTAATTTAAAAAAAAAAGGAAACAGAACTATATCATTTGGCGTACTGTCAAGTTCCTACCCGTTTTATTTATTTTTTCCTAAAGTGCAAGTCAGAGTAGCATAGTTAGGAAAGATGGCTTCCAGCTACAGCAGGCACACTGTAAACTCCTTAAAGCAGTTGTGCAAGGACAGAGGAGTCCTGTTCATGGTGAAAGCCAGCAAGCAGAACCTCATAGATGCCCTGATGGTAGCAGATACCTAGAGCAGCGAGTCACAGACCGTGACTGAAAAGGACCAAACCTCAAGTGTGGCAGGGCTAGTGGCCAGTGCTGTGTCCAGATCTGGTGAGGATGACAGCAGGGCCTCTGTCAGTGAAGGAACACAGCAGCAGGGGAAGGTCACCAGTATCCTGGATCCAGAGGTACTCAGGCTGAAAATTGAGTTGCGCAGGATGGAGCTGAAGTTCCAGAAGAAGAGAGAACGAGAGACACATGAGGCAGAGTGAGAACACCGAGAGACAGAGCGAGAACGCCAAGAGGCAGAGCGAGAACAGAGAGAGACGCAGACTGTGAGGAGCGTGAGTACCAGCGAGCCGCAGAGGAGAAGAGAGAGAGCAAGAACGCCAAGAGGCAGAAAGAGAACAGAGAGATGCAGACCGTGTGGAGCAGGAGCGCCAGAGGCAACACAAACTGGAGAAGCTACGACTCCGACCAGAGGCACCAGAGCAGATAAGTGGCTTGGGTTTAACTGGGACTACAGGACTGGGTTATAAATTGAATTCCAAATTAATAGCTGAATTTAAAGAAGGGGAAGATATGGATGCCTTTTTAAATTCTTTTGAAAAAGTTTGTATTCAGGCTACAATTCCTAGAGAGTCCTGGAGCTTCCAGCTATCCCCACTACTTACCGGGAAAGCTCAGGATGCATTGGGTCGAATGGACAATGAGGACAGTAATGATTACAGCAAACTAAAAGCTGCACTGCTAAAAAAAGTTTGAATTAACTGCTGAATCATACAGAGCTAAATTCCGTAAGCTCAGGAG
This sequence comes from Neoceratodus forsteri, assembly GCA_016271365.2. Lineage (NCBI taxonomy): Eukaryota > Metazoa > Chordata > Ceratodontiformes > Ceratodontidae > Neoceratodus > Neoceratodus forsteri. Next base: position 1,319,269,369 of record CM057454.1, read on the forward strand.
AAGCTCTGATATGAGCTATGAGGAGCTAGCCATGAAACAATGTCAGTTTTTAAAACATTGGTGGGAAGAAATTGAGGCAAACTCTGTTGATAAAATTGAAAATGTGATTTTATTAGAACAGTTTTATTGGGCATGCCCAGCAGAGCTAAAAATCTGGCTAGAGGACCGAGATCCCAAAACAGTGCAAGAGGCTGCTGAACTCTCGGACTGCTATGCCAAGAGCAGACCTGCTCTGAGAGCAAATGGGGTGGGTGTGGCAGCACAGAAAGGGAAAAGTGCACCTTCAGGGCAGCTAAAACCCTCACTGCCTCCACCGAAACCAGTTAGCCCCAGGTTTCAGAGAAAAGATTTCTCTGAGAGAAGAAATTAATGTTGGTTGTGTAAAGAAACTGGGCATATTGCCAGACAGTGTCCCAAAAAGGCGAGCAATAATACACAACCGGGTGCTAGAAAAGAAGTGGGTTGTTTGTGTGACCCCCGGAAGCATGCCAGTGAACATGAGGGAACACATGCACCCAGTCATGGTGAATGATGTACAGACGCAAGGGTTAAGGGATAGAGGGGCATCCCTGACCTTGGTAAAGGGGGATCTGGAAAAGCCTGGTCAGCTAATGCCCAATAAATACATCACTCTACAGGACTTCATTGGTGAGACAAAAACATTGCCACTTGCTAGTGTTCTCCTAGACGGGGGTGAAACAGGAGGAACTGTGCAACAGGTGGCTGTAGCCAAAATCTTAGCAGTGGATGTGATTCTGGGCAACAATCTAAAACAGGGGATGGTATGTGCAGTTATTTGTAGCCAAGTGGCAAGGGAAAATTGTAGTTCCCTGAACCCCACAGAAGCCATTGTGGAAACCACTGAGAGGCTGGTTCCCCAGCCTGTGTCTCTAGATGGGGAGACTAATGAAAAGGGGGTAGAAAATTCCCCAGTAGCAAGTAACCACACAGCTATGGAGGGTTACTATGAAGAGGGAGGGGTGACCCATTGTCAGAGGGTTGGGATTGACAGTGATCCTGAGTGCCCTGACGCTAGAGCTAGGGACCCTAGTTTAGCGACTGAAGGGGACCTGTCCCATGCCTTGGGAAGGTGTGAGGGGTTCACAGCTGCTCAGAGAAGTGGTCCAAGTTTAGAGAAGCTGAGGGCTTGGGCAGACTCAGACGGCACACAGGGAGGTGACGGCAGACATAAGGCTTATTGGGAAAATGAACTTATGTATACTCAGGCAGTACAGACAGAGGGAGGGATGCTAGGCAGGCAGCTTGTCATTCCCCTGGGGTATCGTGAGCCGTTGCTCAAGACTGCACATGATATTCCCTTGTCTGATCATCTGGAAATCATGCGCACAACACAACAGTTGGCCCAGAATTTCTACTGGCCTAACTTCACCCAGCAGATGGAGTATTGCAGGTCTTGTCACCAGTGCCAAGAAATAGGGAAGGCGGGCAAGAAAACCCAAGCTGCCCTGATTCCATTGCCCATAGTGGAGGAGCCATTCCAGAGAGTGGGAATGGATATTGTGGGGCCTTTAAATACCCCCAGCTCCTCAGGGAAGAGATTCATCCTGACTATGGTGGATTATGCCACCCGGTACCCAGAGGCAGTTGCTCTATCCTCACTGAGGACAAACAAAGTGGCAGATGCCTTACTTGGGATTTTCTCCTGTGTTGCATTTCCTCAGGAGGTAATCACCAGTTAAGGGGGTTCCTTCATATTGGACCTGATGAAATGTTTATGGGAGAAGTGTGGGGTGGTGCAGAGATGCATGACACCGTATCACCCACAATCAATGGACTAGTGGAACGATTCAATGCTACCCTAAAGTCAATGCTCCAGCATTTGCTGAACAGCATGGGAGGGACTGGGAGAAATACCTTCTCCACCTGTTATTGCATACAGGGAGGTGCCCCAAGAGTCGACAGGATTTTTCCCCTTCAAACTCTTATATGGAGGCAGGATATGTGGGCCCCTAGACTTGATCCAGGAGGACTGGGAAGGCAAGCACACCACCCATGGAACTCCCATAGTGGATTATGTCCTTAGGTTTAGGGAAAGGCTGAAGGAGCTTATGGGGACAGACCAGAGCAACCTGGCAGCTGCCCAACAGAAACAAAAAGTGTGGTACGACCGCAGAGCCAGAGCTCGCTCATACGTGGTGGGTCAGGAAGTCATGGTCCTTATTTTGGTCTGGAAAGACAAGCTGTAGGCTGAGCAAGCAGGACCATACAAAGTGGTTAGGAAGGTAAATGATGTGAACTACATTGTGGAGTTACCTGACAGAAGACAGACAGAAAAGATGTACCATGTCAACATGCTGAAGCGATATGCAAATATGGCTGACATGGTGTTCGCAATATGTAGTCCTGGGGAAGGGACGGATGAAGGAGACCCCCTTCTGGACTTGCTGGAAGAAAGTAAGCAGGAGTTCTCTGTGGAGGCAGTAAAATTGTCTCCCCAGCTGACCCCGGACCAGATCCGGAAAGTAAGAGAGATTTTAGCAGACTTTGCCCTATTATTTAGCACCAAGCCTGGACTAACCCCCTTAGCGATGCACGATGTGGAGACAGGAATACTGACGCCCATATGGCGGACAGCATATCGGGTGTCAGAGGCTGTCCAAAAGGACATTAGGAGGGAAGTGGAGGAGATGCTGGATTTAGGGGTAATTCAGAGATACCACAGCCCCTGGGCCTCACCCATAGTCCTTGTGCCTAAGCCAGATGGCTCTACTCATTTCTGTGTGGACTATCGTGGACTGAATGCAGTCACGAAGTCAGACACCCACCCAATGACCCAGACGGATGAACTCCTGGACAAGTTGGGAGGGGCGACCTACCTTACGATGATTGACCTGACCAAGGGGTATTGACAGGTAGAGTTGACAGACAGAGCTAGGGAGAGGTCGGCCTTCATCACTCCAATAGGCTTATTTGAGTTTAAAGTAATGCCTTTCGGAATGAAGAACGCCCTGGCCACTTGCCAAAGGTTGGTGAACCAGGTGTTAAATGGTGCTGAGGAGTACGCTGTGGCATACCTGGACGACATTGCCATCTTTAGTACCAGCTGGGAGGAACACCTATCCCACCTTAAGGAAGCGCTGGGCAGGATACAGAGGGCCGGGCTCACTGGCAAAGCCGGGAAGTGCCAGGTGGCCATGGGAAAAGTGGCATACCTTGGGCATGTGGTAGGTCGGGGACAGAGCTGCCCTAACTAAATAAAGATAGAGGTAATCCAGGCATGGCCCAGACCAGAAACACAAAAGTCAGTCAGGAGTTTTCTAAGGACAGCAGGGTACTACAGGAAATTTGTACCAAATTACAGTGCCATGGCTGCTCCCCTATCTGACCTGACAAAGAAAAGGATGCCCAAGAAAATTACCTGGGGCCCAGCCTGTGAGGAAGCCTTTTCCAAACTAAAGGAGGCATTGTGCAGTGCTCCTGTTTTGACAAGTCCTGACTATAGCAAAACCTTTATAGTTCAGACTGACGCCTCAGACGTGGGTATTGGGGCAACACTGAGTCAGACATCCAGCCAAAGGACAGATCACCCAGTAGTGTACCTGAGTAGGAAGTTACTTCCCAGGGAGCAAGCATACTCCACGGTGGAAAAGGAGTGTCTTGCCATAGTATGGGCCCTAAAGAAGTTGGAGCCATACTTATATGGGCAGCATTTTGTGGTGTAGACTGACCACAACCCCCTGGTTTGGCTGACGCAGATAGAAAGAACAATGGTAGACTGCTAAGATGGAGTCTTGCTTTGCAAGGGTATGATATGACAATCGTACATAGGGCTGGAGCCAAAAATCAGAACTCAGGTGGGCTGTCTATGGTCTGTGAGGAGTGAACTGATTTGAGAAGTTCATCCCATGCAGGGGATAGAGCCCCCAAATTCAGTCTAGATGGGGAGGAATTGTGACACTTGGACAGCTGGTTCTGATCACTGTATCATGTTTTGTAATATAAAAATGTGTTATGGACTGTCTCCCATCAGAAATGCTGAAACAGCATGTGAGATCACACACACACACACACATACACACACACACACACACACACACACAGGTTTTAGATATAAGATTACCTAGAAGGCCAGAAGCCAATTACAGACTTTTCGAAGTTAATTATAGCTTTAGCTGCTAAGAGGGAAATCCGTATCCCTTTTATGATGTTTTGAGGGGGAAACCAGGTTTAGTACACTAGTGCAAAATCATAAATGCTTTGGTGTCTGTGTGAGAGGGGATACTGCTCACAGATCAAAGAAAATCATTTGAAGAAAATGAATTGTGCTGAGGATTACAGAATTTAATACTTTGAAAAGACATCCTGTTGTTGTATAGATATATTTTTTATGTATATATTCTGACAGAGGAGGAGCTAGGTGGCCTCATGCAAAGAGGTGGGCAAAGCCAGCTTTTAGACAATATTCTGTTTTACTTCAGAGACACTTTTATCTAGACTCTGACAAAGAAACATCTGTGAGCACTTTAAGCAGGTATTTAGAGAGAGATACAAATCTAAGTACTGTAGTAGGAACTGCACTGTTAAAACCTTGGTCTTTGAAAAGATTTGTATGTCTTGTGATATAATAGTTCTGTATTTTATGTTTTACATATTTTTTTATCTATTTTAGTAAACTCAATTTTAAGAGCCTACTTGGTCAGTCTTTGATTTCTTTCCTTTGAAAGTGGAGTATATACGGTTAAGCAGAGCCGGTTTAAGACCTAATGGCACCCCAAGCAGAAATACTTGTGGTGCCCCCTACACTGCTTCACATCACCCCCCATCCTCCCTTCTTCCCCAATCCACATCCAAAAAGTGATAAGAATTCTATGAATGTAAGGGAGATGACAACAAGAAAAAATTACTTACCATAGTAATCTGTTTCTTCCACGGTATTGTTCTGTATTCCTAACTCTCTGCAGTCAGCCTCCTAAGTAGAACTGCCCAGAGATAGAACATTATGCAAATGATAAAACCTATCATTGGCTCATGCCACTTATTCAAACTTCTGCCCTTATCAGCTGCAATGTTCCACCAATGTATCAGATATCTAAGGAGCCTGCAAGGCAATTTTAACTATAATTATACCTATCTAGCTATCTATCTACAACAAAACTATACTGTCTAGTAGAAACTACAAATATTAACATAAACTCAACAACCCCCCCATGCCAGAATCACCTGGAAAAAGAAGGGAAGGAAAAACTCCACCCATTAGGGTTTAAACAACGTATGTCAGTGTTTGGGACTCCATATTTAAAAGCTCAGTTAGGAGTGCAGAAGCTTTGGTTGTGGAAGGGGAGGCAGGGTGGGAGAGTTAGAGATATAAAAGAATACCCTGGAAGAAACAAGGTTACTATGGTAAGTAATTTTTTCTTCTCACCCCAGGTATTCTTCTATATTCCTAACTCTCTGCAGACTTCAAAGCAGTACCTTTGGAAGTGGGCACAGAACCTACTTTTTTGGAAAGAGGCTTTGCAGGATTGCTGTGTCAAACCTGGCATCACTTCTGGATTAAGTGTCTAGACTATAGTGGTTACTAAAGGTGTGTACTGTCCTACAGGTAGCTGCTTAACAGATCTCCACTAATAAAACATCTCTGACTGCTGCCATGGTTGCAGCTGTGCCCCTGTGGAATGAGCTCTCAGCCCTGCTGGGGGCTCCTTGCCAACTTTCGAATAGCAAAACTGAATGCACTGGATTATCCAGTGAGAAGTGGACCTCTTTGAAGCTGGGTCACCTTTACCCACATCCCCATAAGTCAGGAACAACTGTTTGTCTTGCCCACGATCTCTGGTGTGGATCATGTAGTAACCAATGCCCTCTTGACATCCAGACTTTGAGTCTGCGCTCCTTGAACTAGTATGTTCAGTGAAGAAGACTAGCATGGTAATGGACTGGTTCAAATGAAAGTCAGAGACCACCATGGGGAGGAATTTTCTATTTGTTCATAATACTACCTTGTCTCTGAAGGAAAGATAATCCTTCTAGACACACAAGACCTGAAGCTCACTAATTCTTCTAGCTGAGGTGATTAGCAACCAGAAAAAGAGTTTTCAGGTAACATACTTTAGGTGTGCTGAAGCCATGGGCTCAAATGAGTGCCTCGTGAGCTGGGTAATGCATATGTTCAGGTCCATGCTGGTCCTGGTTCCTAATAGGTGGGTGGAAATATGGCACAGACCTTTAAAAAACTTTTGAAAATGGGACTGGATGCCATGGAGGTGCTCCTCCCAGCAGAAATGTAAGCAGATATTGAGGCTAAATGCACTTTCAGGGATATATGTTGCAGACCCTGTAAGTGTAAGTAGGTAAGATAATCCAGGACAGCTGGTATCCCCACGTGAGAGGGGGATGTACCTTTGGAAGCACACCAAACAGAGAACCTCTTCCATTTTGAAGCATAGGTCTTCTTAGTAGAAGGCTTCCTGTAGCTCTTCAGGATATCCAGGACACTTAGAGTGTGCAAACTCTTAAGTCCTCAAGAGCCATGCTTTGAGTTGAAGAGATCTGAAGTTCGGGTACAGGATCCTGCCCTGATGGGAGATCAGCAGGTTGTGCCTCCTGGGTAGATGTATTGGTTTAGCTACAGACATGGTGAATCATAGAGGGTACCATGGCTGTCTGTCCCAGTCTGGTGCTATCAAGATCATTGATGCAGGTTGTGACCCGAGTTTGATCAGAACTCTGAAAATGAGAGGAAAAGGAAAAGCATATAGGCTTCTTCCTGACCAGTCCATTGTCAAAGCATACAGTGGGATTGTACCCTTGGCTGGTGGTCTACAGCAGAAAAGAGGCAGATGATGATTCAAGGGATACAAAGATATCTATCTCTGGTGCACCCCACCTCCTGAATACTGCCTCCAGTATCTGCTTGTTGATGGACCACTTGTGGTGGGCCGGATTGATTCTGCTCAGGGCATCTGCTAGGGTACTGTCTTTCCCTGGCACATGAATGGCCTGTAGGGAGGCCTTCAGTGTGTAAGCCAAACTCCAGATCTTCACTGCTTCAATGTACAGGGGCCTGACCTTGTGCCCCTTGCTTGTTTATGCAGTACACTGTTGTGGTGTTGTCTGTCCTGACCTGCACCACTTTTCCTTGCAGTAGTGGTGCACATGCCTTCAGTGCCAGGAGCACTGCCTCAGCTCAACAGATTTATATGCTGGAGTGACTCTGCCTGGACCAGGTACCCATGAGTGGTGTGTTCCTAAGTGAGCACCCCACTCTAACAGGGAGGCATCGGTTATAAGAATGGCTGATGGGGTTTCCCATTGAAAGGATACCCCTCCCTGAAATTGTCTGCTTCCTTCCACCACTGAAGGGCCTACAGCATTGTTGTTACGGAATTGGTTTTGAAAGTGTCTTTCTTTGGCACTGCGTGCAACAATTGAAACTGTATGTCTCTCATTCGGAACCTGGCACCCAAAACTGTGCCTGTTGTTGCAGCCATGTGTCCCAGAAGCTGCAAAAATTGTCTTGCTGGCTTTGGCTCATTCAGCCTGAAAGAAGCCACTATTTGCAAGATGCATTGCACTCTGTCCAGAGGGAGGGAGGAAGTCTCTTCCCTCTAAGGTGTTCAGTTCTGCTCCTATGAAGTGCAGAACCTGTACTGGAGTGAGAACAGATTTCTCCTGATTTACCAGGAACTCTAGTGAGTGTAACAGGTTTAGTGTTACCTGCAGGTGATCTTGCACATGCTTGGGTGAGCTTCCCACCACCAGCCAATTATCGAGATGGGGAAGACTGATAAACTTAACCTTCTTAGTTGTGCCACCATCACTGCCAGATGCTTTGCAAATACCCTTGGGGCTGAGGAGAGACTGAAGAGTAGGGTTGAAAACTGGTAATGTCCTGATGGAAGTCTGAATCTGAGATATTTTCTGTGAGATTCTCTTATGGGAATGTAGAAATAGGCATCTTTCAGATCCAGAGGTGCTAGCCAATCTCCCTTCTGAATGACTGGCAGAATAACTGCCAATGTGACCATCTTGAACTTTGACTTTACTAAGTACTTGTTCAGTAGACTGAGTTCTGGAATAGGTCACCACTCCCCATTTTTCCTTTTGATGAGAAAGTATCTTGAGTAGAAACCCCTTCCCTTCTGCCGAGGTGGAACATGTTCTACTGCTTTTAACAGGAGGAGGCTCTGAACCTCCTTCTCCAATAGTTTCTTTTCCAAGAGGGAAGCTGGTTTTGAACAGCTTAGTTCTCAAGAGAGGGAATTACTTGAAACTTAGGGGCAGACCCTGACTCACCACTTCCAGGACCCACTTGTCTGTGGTAATGGACTCCCAAGCCTGGAAATAGTGAGCCAGTCTGCCCCTTACAGGGATAGGGCCGGGGGAGACGGTCTTGACCACTGAGTCAGAGATTCTGTTTTGCTTGGGGCTGGGCCTGGGTAGTCTGGAATCCCTCCCGGAGCCCATTTTACCCCTGTCTCTGAACTACATTGTCTACTGTGGATATTGCTGATGTTGAGAGACAGCCTGGGCCTGATTAAAAAGGTCTGGTGTAGGCTGCTCCACCTATGCCTCCCCTTCTGTATGACCTGTAGGAGAAGGAGGGTCTCTCCTTTGTTGAGTTACTCTTATAGGTGGCCTTGTACTCATCCACCTTCTTCATGTAAGCCTCAGTCTGTTGGCCAAATATTGAATGATTCTCCACAGGAAAATCCATAGTCTTGGTTTGGGTATCCTGTGTGAGATTAGTGGTCCTAAACCAGGCCAACCTCCTAAGAGCTATGGTAAGGGTCATCCATCTAGAAGCAGTTTTACTGCCATCTACTGCCATCTGAAATTGGTATTTTGCTGCTTCCAGCCCAAACCTGGCTATCTCAGCCGAATCATCTGAGAGGCCCGAAGGAACCTTATCTGCCATGGGCAATCCTGACTGCCACAGTGACTTTTGATACTGTGCAGAATAAACCTAGTGAATAGCCTGTCTGACTCCCAGCGAGGATGCCAGGTAGCCCTGCTTGGCCATACTACCTATTTTGCATGAATCTTTCTCAGGTGGCTGTGATGCCACTGTCACCCTTTCCTTCTCACAGGCTGCTTGCTGGATTATCCCTTGATGGCCAGGGTGAGAGAAGAGGAACAAAGCCCCCTGTCTGTCCAGCTGGTACTTTTTTTCTGCCTTCTTGTCCGGGGGGGGGGGGACAGAATTTGGAGTTTACAAAACCTTAAACAAGTCTTTTTTGAAAACTTGTTGATAGGAAGTAATATCTTCTTTGTGGGTGTTCACCCCATCTTTTTCACATATTTGGCCTCTTCCTCATCCTCTGTAACCTCTGTGGTAGCCAAATCAAGGGCTTCCACTATTTTCCTTATGAAGTGAAAATGAGAGGAAAAATCCTCTGCTCTAGGAGGAGACCCAAATTCCTGTTCAGGTGAGATCTCAGCCTCAATAGGTTCACCCTCATCTACTTCAGGCAAATCATACTCCTCAAACTGCATCTGCTCCTGGGATGGAGTTGTGACAGAAGAAGATCCAACTGGGACTTGAACTGGTGTAGGAGGAGTTGGAGCAGGTATAAGACCCTTCAAAGCCTGTATGGCCTTCATGGTCTGGGCAATCTGTTCTGAGGATGGCAGGCTGTGAGGCACAGTTGAAACCTCCTTGGTTTCTCAGTCAGGGGTTCAACGTGCTTTGTTTCCGTTGTCTTTTTGGTAGGAACTGGGGAGTCAGCCAGTTCATCCACCTTTTTACTGGAAGCTGTGTCACCCTTGTCAGGGGTGCTCAGTTTGGACAGTGAGGTTTCACCCGCATGTTTAAAGAGTGTGGGTTGGTCAGAACCCATAGCACCCTTCTCAAGTTTTCTTTGGAGCCTTTCCAGCCTCTTGTCAATTGTCTTTTGTGGAAATGATTAGCAGATTTGGCAATCTGCAGAAAACTGTTAATTTCCAAGGCAGACCATGCATAAACCATGCTTCTCTGCTTTGGCAAAAACATCCCCACACTTGTTTTTTTTTGCTTTTATCTTTCTTCCCCCTGGCCCTGGTCATCTCCTTGTCCAGCTGCCATCCCCATGTTTTGTTCCTTCAGGCACTCACCCTGCAACTCCACGGCTTACCCCCATGGCGGGGCTGTGAGAGCCCCTACTCACCTGCCAAGCAGGATTCAGTTCAGTGTTACCTTGCGAGGAGGTAAAGTGCCAGGGGACAGCCATCAAGCCACCATGACTAGCCACCAGGGTCTTTTTCCTACATATCTTCTCCCTTATGGGCATTAGCCATGCAGTGACACCAGCAGTGGGCTATACGCATGCACCAGCGCGTGTCCCCACCAAGCATCTGCAGGCTCCCGCCCCTTACTTGCAGCAGCATAGCGTCAAGCCCCAGCCTCCGCCAGGGGTCAAATGCACGCCAACCGCAGATCGCTTCCCCTTCCCGGAGATGAAGAGCAGTCCATCAGATGCTCAATCCATCTCGTCCCTGCCAACCCCTAGTGGCCCACACTCATTCTCAAACGCGGATCACTGGCATGGAGCAAGGTGTGGCATCCAGTGCCTCAGCCCTCAGTGCCACCAGGCCAGGCAATGTCCCCACAATTAAGGCAGTTTTTAAACCCTGGGGGTCCAGCCTTTTTCTTAGGTTTTATTGCCATCATCAAACTGATTAAGAAAAACAGAACCGCAAATAAAGTCAACTCTTTTTTTTTTTTCGGTTGCGGTCGGTTCAGCAACTGGTGAAGGTTCCAATACTGAACCGAGAACCGAACAACTTCAACGGGTTAGCGGTTCACTGAACCGGCTTGGCAGCTAACAAAAGCAAGAATTTATTTAAAATAAAATATTAAAAATAACTAAACTGAACTGGAGATATGGAAATAAAAGATCTGGAAAGGGATCTAAGGCTTGGTTCCCCAACAATTATACTAAACCATGAGGAACCGAGAAAATTAAACCAAAAACACTAAAATAAGCATTAAACTAACAGTAGGAATTTAAACAGAAATAAAGGCAGCAGTAGGAATAATTAAAATACTTATTTTCAGTGAAGAACCCCACCCAAGGAACGACTGAGAGGGAAGTCTCCGAGGCATCTTGAATTGTCAGGCAGAGAAAGAAATCTGATATGTTGGTGGAATGTTGCAGCTGATAAGGGCAGTAGTTTGAATCAGTGGCATGAGCCAATGATAGGTTCTATCATTTGTATAACGTTCTATCTCTGGACAGTTCTATTTAGGAGGCTGACTGCAGAGAGTAAGGAATATAGAATAATACCTGGGGTGAGAATTATGGTTTTTAGATTGACACTTTTTTGCATTTCAAGATGATTTCTGCTTACGTGTTCCACTTCAGTGCGCCCCTTCTGTGCTGGCGCCCCAAGCGGCTGCTTGGTTCGCTTGTGCCTAAAACTGCCACTGCGGTTAAGCAGACACTGTACATAAACTTGAATGGTGATACCAAACTGGAAAAAGGTAAGCGTTTTAAATCTGAGGTCTTTATTAAAGTTTTTAAGGGTTCATTTCTGTACACCTGGTTAGGTACCCATAGGCAAAGATATCTGGCCCCCCGAAGACAGAATTATCTGAGCCTGTGCATTGGGTATGCTAGCAAGAGGTTCACAGTTTGAATCCATCCAGAACTGAGACCAAAGGTTGATTCGAAACCCACAAAACAGACAGGAGGGTTACCCTGTTTCTGTTAACTGTTCACAAGACTGTGCTTGGAGGTTGTCACTTTGGGAGTAGAGGGCTGACCTGCTGAGCGGGTTTGTGACACAGACAAGCTATATCTATGGGCCTGCCCCATCCACCTCTGTGATCACCCCTTCAAAAAAGGTGAGCAGGTTGGTTGGGCACAATCTCCCCCTCACATAGCCATACTGATAGGGGATAATAACCTTGGATTTTACTGAGAACTCCATTATTATGCCCTCGATAATAAATTCGGGGAACTTGCCCAGAACTGGTGTCAGGCTGACTGGCCCCATACTTGCCCGAATGCATTTTTGCTTCCTCCTTTTATTCTTGGTATATTTCTCCCACGCTGGCTGATTCCCATCCCCCTGGCCACCCCAGGCCTGTCACCCGATATCTCCCAGGCTAACCAGCTCCATTTCCCCAGTGACTTACTCCCATGGCAGGGTGGCAGAGAGCCCCACTCGACCTGCTCTTTCAGTGATCCAGTGGAGCTGCACCAAAGTCATCCATGCGGGGCCTGTGAGGAGTCAGAAAATCCTCTTGCCAGCCAAGGAGATTTTCTCTGAATTTCCTCTGCTGCAGCAGAGTGAGATGCAATACCATCAGTGGCATCACTGCAGCTCCTCCACGCCCTAAGTGGTGCTCCTGTCATTCTGCCCCTCCAGCTACCACTAGACACCAGGCTAATGCCAGGCCTTGTGCCACCCCCATCCAGAGGAGGAAAGCAGTGCCAAAGATGCTCAGTCCTCCTCCTCCCCCCATCTGACCCTCCAGTGGCCCAGGCTCAGGGTAGAAACCTGGATCACTGGCATCATGAATGGTAGCTTATACAAGCAGCACAATCCTTCATTTCTCACCCAGTCTCTTCACTGCCCCCATCTGGGCTGGTCCCCCTGGCTTCATCACTCAGCTTCCCTGGAGATTACCTGGCTTCATTGGTGTCCCCTGCCACAAGACTTGGTCAAAGGCACCCTGTCACTGGTGTGGGGCCTGTGAGGGACTTAGCCATCACTGCACTGCAATCAGAGTTTTTTTTAACTCCATTTTCCCCTTGGGGCACACGTGCCTGCAATGGTGAGATGTGTGTGCTCCACCTCCGTGGATATGCCCCCAGCATCCAGGCGTGGGATCCCTTTACCTTGGAGCCCATGTCCTGCAGTGGTGAGATGTGTGTGCTCCATCTCCGTGGATATGCCCCCAGCATCTGGGCATGGGTCCCCTTACCTTGGGGTCCCACAATGCTGCCACCCAGCTTCCTCCAGGTGTCAGTCTACCCATGGAACATACACTCCCCCCCCCCGGGAAGGAGCGCTGTTCCAGGGATGCTCAATCCTCCCTTCCCTGACTTGGTCCATTCCTGAACCTGGCTACTATGGCAGGGGGAGAGTCAGCCAGTGCTTCAGCCTGCAATGCCACTAGGCTGGCTCTTGCTTCCTCCTCAAAGATGAAGACCACACTGGCCACATTCCTGTCCCTCAGCAGCACACTTGTCTAGAGAGACTCATGAAAGACATGCCTGCAAGTGGCGCCCCCAATGCACAGTTCAGCTCCTCTGTGATCCTAAGGTGGTTCCTATCTATCCCTTGGGACATACAGTGACTTGATCCTCACCAGGTAGTCATCTACCAAGGCGGTTTTAATTTCCACTTCTCTAAAATCAGTTGCTCCGGGAACAGCCAGGCCACAGACCTCAAACCCAAGAAAAGTCTACGCACACTATGCAACACCACCTTCACACTGATAAACCAAATGGTTAAAATGCATAAAACCTTTTATTATTTAGCAGCAGTGATGATACAGACAGCAGTAGTGGTAAAAAAAGTGCAAACGTTTTGTGCAGAAGTGTGCACTTCATCCATGCATGAAGCATTAATAAAGCAGTCCAGCATGAAATGTTTGCAATTTTTGTTACCACTGCTGCTCTCTGTATTGTCATGGCTGCTAAATAATAAAAAGGATTTATGCCCTTTAACCATTTGGTTTATCAGCCTGACAGTGAAGTGGCACAGTGCACCCAGAGTTTTCTTGGACCTGATTTTGATTTATGCAGGCTATATGGAGGCTATCTCTGATGTGATGGGCCCTTCCAATAAGCCCCCCTTCCCCCCATCAGGGGCCCTTTGGTGAATACTGAAACAATAGCTTTGTTAAGTATCCCGGGACAGCCATCACCTCTGGCTATCTCACAGGTTCCTCCACCACCTCTGTTTTTCACAGGGCAACTAAAATGGTGCAGACTCTGCATCAAAAGCACTATGAGGAGAGACGTAAGGACCTCCGTATGTACACCCTGGAACTCAGGGGGGAGAGAGAGGGGAGGTACAATATAGACATTTAAATACCTAAGGGGGATTAATAAGGTGCAGGAGGGAAGTATTTTTCAATAAAAGGAGTTCAGAAACAATGGGACATGCCATGAAGCTGGGGGGGGTAGATTCAGGAGAGATGTGAGGAAGTACTTCTTTATTGAAAGAGTGGTGGATTCCTTCTAGTGGAGGTAGTGGGGGCAAAAACAGTGGTGGGGTTCAAGAATGCATAGGATAAGCAAAAAGAAATCAGAGTGGAAAGGAAGGGAGAAAGAGCTGTAGATTGGGCATGGTTTGATGTAACAGTGTAGGTAGGGAGAATGGTCAGACAGGATGGGCCAAGCGGTCCTTATGTGCTGTCAGTTTCTATGTTTGTTTTCAGGATGACAAGCCTCTCCTTCATGCCTGATGCCATGGAACCCTTCTCTGATGAGCAACCACCTCCCCACCTGGTCCTTTGGTGAACTCCAAAGTGAATCAGTCATTTAGTAACTCAGCCACCACTCCTAGATTTCACACAGGTTCCTACGAGCATAGAACTTATGAAAGTTGCCAGCAGAAAAAGGCCTTTATGGTCTATCAAGTCTGCTCGATGGTGCAGCTAGCAGCCCTTATTCTGCAGCTGCCCCTCCCTCCATTCCCTTCGCTCCCTTGACCCTCCCTCTTGCCCTGTCCCATACCCTTTTAAAGCTGTCCACTGTTCTACAGGCTACCACCTCCACAGGCAATTCATTCCGCCCTGCCACCACCCTCTCCATGAGAAAATGTCTCCTTATCCCTTTCTGAACCTTCCCACTACCAATCTCATATTATGGCCTTGTGTGTCCCTCCCCTTCCTTAGTTTGAAAAGCCCCTCTGTATAAGACTCGTTTAATCCCTTCATGTACTTAAAGATTTCGATCATATCTCCCCTCTCCCTCCTGTCCTCCAGTGAGTACATGTTCAGTTCCCACAGCCTACTCTCATAAGGTAAGTCCCCCAGCCCCTTGATCATATTTGTCACCCTGTGCTGCATCCCCTTCAGTAACCTAATGTTCTTCTTCCGGTGCGGTCGCCAGTACTGCACGCAGTACTCCAGGTGTAGTCTAACCAGTGAGCTATAGAATGGCAGAATCACCTCTCTCTTACTTGAGGATATACCCCTAGCAGTACAGCCCAGCATCCTGTTGGCCTTTGCAGCCACCTTTCTACATTATGCCGTGTTGTTCCTTGCTCCTGTAACAAGCACCCCAGATCCTTCTCCTCCTTAGTCACAACTAGCTGCTCACCCCTCAGTAGGTAGCTCCTCTTAGGGTCTTTGTCCCCAAAATTCAGCACCTTGCATTTTTTGGCATTGAACCCCAGCTGCCAGGTGTTTAACCAGGTCTCCAGGTTTGAGAGATCCTCCTGCAACTCTTGCCAACCCCCTAGGTCATCCACCACTGCTCCTATCTTGGTGTCATCAGCAAACAGATTGATTTTGCTCTTGATGCCCACTGAAATGTCTACAAGGAATATCCCAAACAACACTGGTCCCAGCACCCAGCCCTGCGGAACTCTGCTCATCACTGCCCTTGGGGATGACAGCTCCCCATCCACCACCACGCTCTGCTATCTGCCTCGCAGTCAGTTCACTACCAAGCCCACCATCTTCGCACCCACCCCTGTACCTTGCAGCTTACTGCCCAGTCTCCCATGTGGCACCGAATCGAATGCCTTACTGATGTCCAGTTACAGGACATCTACTGCATGGCCCTTGTCCAGTTGTCTAGTTACCCAGTCATAGTAATGCACCAGGTTGGTCTGGCAGGATCTGCCAGTGACAAAGTCATGCTGTCTATTGTCCTGTATTCCCTAGTCTTCCAGAAGGACCACCAGCCTCTCCTTCAGGATTGAAGTTCCTCCCCACATCCCCTCTTTTTCAGGGGACCAATCCTCTCCTTGCAGAAGAAGGCTTTTTTATATGTATGCTTGTCAACGGGTAGATTGAGAATGATGGTGACAGACAAAAAAAGTGCTGTCTTAAAACATTCAAAAGTGTTGCTGTATTCTGAAAGCCTCAGGCTTGTCTCAAAAAGAACATTTTTATTTTATTTTAGTTATTTTTTTTTTATTCTTTGGCAGCTGGGTATGGCCCGCTGGGTACAAGACCTGTTTTTGGGGGTGACCTGAGAGTACACTGAGGTTAACTGACTTACTCAGTGTCACACAGTATGTAAGTGGAGGATGATGTATTTTGAAAGCCTCAGAATAGTCTCAGAAAAGAATGTTTTTATTTTATTTTAGTTATTTTGGGCTTTCATTATTGCCTAAAGGTTAGAGTAACAGGCTGTGAATGAGCATGGTACACTCAGCAGACAGATCTGGGTTTGATTCCCACAACCTCCACTTGCATACTGTTTGACCCTGAGCAAGTCACTTAACCTCCCCAGTGCTCCCGGGTCACCCCTGAAAACAGGCACCTATGCCTAGCGGGCCTTACCTGGTTACCAATAAATAAAAATAAATGTATTTTTAGTCTTTGTTAACCAGTTAAGGAATGCTGGACACAAGGTTGTTTTTCAGGGGGGACCTAGGAGCACACTGAGGTTAAGTGACTTGCTCAGGGTCACGCAGTACATAAGGAAAAATTACTCACCTTAGTAATTGCTTTTCTTCTCATGGAGTCTTGCTGTATTAGGACTTAATGCAGTTAGCCACTGCACTCGAACTGCCCCGGAGAGGATAGGGTTAACTCCAGAGCAGTCTGGAGTTCCACAGAGCGAGGGCACTGTTCAAAGCTCTATCTGGCTAGTTTCAAATGAAACTGCCAGGTTCTTTACGAAGCTAAACTAATATAGCAAGTCTGTGTGGAAAAGCTCTACACTAGCCATTGGCTACCTACCAGTAGTAGGACAACAAAAACACAACAACAATCATAGAATAATAACAAAATCACCTGTTATTGTTAGAATCACCCATGACAAGCACTAATAGGCCCCCTCTCCCCAAAAGACTCAAGTCCAGAGAGGGAGCCATCTATCACTTAACAAAAAACAGAATCACCTAGTTCCTAACCCAAATGAACAAAAGGGGGGGGGAGCTAGAGAGAAATTGAAATGGCATGACAGTGCTTGCACCAATTTGACAAACCCATACTCAAGTAGGAGTTCTGAGCGGGGTAGGAGGGAGGGTTGTCCTAATACAGCAAGACTCCATGAGAAGAAAAGCAATTACTAAGGTGAGTAATTTTTTCTTCAAACACCATGAAGTCTTGCTGCTATTAGGACTAATGCAGATTATACAGCAGTACCTCCATGGAGGAGGGTCAGAACCTACTTGGGGAATAGGCTCTGAAGCACAGCTGTGCCAAACCGAGCATCTCTCCTGGACTGGACATCCAGGGAATAATGCTTGGTAAAGGTGTGGACTGTTTTCCAGGTAGCAGCTTGGCAAATTCCCAAAATGGGAATATCTCTAGCAGCCGCTAGAGATGCAGCTGTACCCCTGGTGGAATGAGCCCTCAGTCCTGAGGGAGGTTCTCTACCTAGTTTTTGGTAACAGAACTGGATACAAGAGACAATCCACCTCGCAATTGTCCTCTTAGTGGCAGGTCTCCCTTTGCCAACTTCTCCATAGGTAAGGAAGAGTTGGAAGGATTCGAACCTGTGACCCTCGGTGCGTTCCAAATAGCAGCTTAGGGCTCTTTTTACATCCAGACTGTGCAATCTCCTCTCCCCTGAGGAGGAATGCTCCATGAAAAATACTGGAAGAGAGATGGATTGGTTGAGATGAAAATCTGAAACCACTTTAGGTAAAAACTTTCTGTTAGTCCTAAGGACTACCTTATCTCTGAAAAGAAATAAAATCTTCTTCTACTGACAAGGCCTGTAATTCAGTTATACGTCTAGCAGAAGTGATAGCCACTAGAAAAACAGTCTTCCAAGTCAAAAACTTGAGGTCTGCCGAGGACAGAGGCTCAAAGGGGGGTTGCATTAGCTGAGCAATGCAAACATTCAGGTCCCATGCAGGAGCTGGTTCCCGAAAGGGGGGCTTAGTGTGAGGTAACCCCTTAAAAAACTTGGAAAATACAGGGTGAGAAGAAAGGGAAGCAGGCTTCCCGCTGACACAAAAAGCAGAGACAGCTGCCAGATGAACCTTTAAGGTAGCTGGCCTAAGGCCTAAGGGAATTTAAATGGACCAAATAGTCCAGTAAAATGGGAAGATTAGCAGATTCTGGGATAATCTGCTTCTCAGAACACCAAATGGAAAACCTCTTCCACTTAGAATTGTAAGTGGCTCTAGTGGAAGGTTTCCTAAAGCCTTTAAAATATCAGGACACCTTGAGAAAGGTGTAAATCAGCAAATTCTAACTCCTCAGAACCAGGCCTTGAGGTGGAGGGAATTGAGGTTCAGATACCACACTCTCCCTGTGCACAGGTCAGCAGGTCGTGGGTCCTGGGCAAGCTCAGGGAGGGTGTGGAATGTCAGGACAGGAGGAGAGGGTACCAGGGCTGTCTGGCCCAGTCTGGAGCAATCAGAATCACTTTGCAGGGCTGAGTTCTGATTTTACTAGTACCCTGCAAGAGGAGAGGAAGGGGAAGGCATACAAGAACTCCTTTCCAATCCAACTGAAAGGCGTCCAGTGGGACTGATCCCAGAACTGGAGGCCTGCAACAAAACAGAGGAAGTTGGTGGTTGTCTGGGGCTGCGAAAAGATCTATCTGAGGGGTGCCCCATCTGGCAAGACTGACCCCAGCACCAGAGGATTCAGGGCCCATTCGTGATGGCCCGAAATTCTGCTGAGGGCATCCCATGACATTGTCCTTCCCTGGAAGGTGAACTGCTATCAGGGAGGTGTTCAGGGAGTAAGCCAGAGACCACAACTTCATTGCTTGGTTGCACAAGGCTGATGACCGAGTGCCCCTTGCTTGTTGATGTACCACATTGTTGTGGTGTTGTCTGTCCTGACTTGGACTACCTTGTTCTGGACAGTAGTCAAAAACCTGGAGAGCTAAGAGAACAGCTCTGAGTTCCAAAGGTTGATGTGGAGCAGAGATTCCTGAGGGACCACACTCCCTGAGTGGAAAGGTCGCCCAAATGTAGCCCCCACCTAACAGGGAGGCATCCGTGGTGAGGGTGAGGGAATGAAGAAGCAGTGAGAAGGGACCTCCTGAGTTAATTGCTTTGATCCTGCTACCACTGAAGGAGCCAGGATCAGGGTTTTGGTCACTGGGATTAACTTGGATAGGGGGTCCTTCCTTTGAGACCAGTAGGACCTCAAGTGGAACTGGATGTCTCTCATCTGAAATCTTGCTCCTGCACGACAGCTGTGGAAGCAGCCATGTGCCTAGGAGTTGCAAAAGTGCCTTGCTGGTCGAGAGACCTGCAGGGTAAGGAGGATGCCAGGGCAATGAGTCTGTCCACTCTTTCTGAGGGAAGAAATGCCTGGCTGACTTTGTGTTCAATTCTGCACCTATGAAAGTTAGTACCTGAACTGGTTCCAGAACTGACTTTGGAAAATTCAACAGGAATCCCAGAGAAGTGAGAAGCTGCTGGATGACTTGCAAGTGGGATTTTACCTGATCTGGAGACTGACCTACTATGAGCCAGTCGTCCAGGTGAGAAACACAGCAACCCTTGCCTTCTTAAATGAGCCACTACTACAGCTAAACATTTTGTGAAAACCCTTGGAGCAGAGGTAAGGCCGAGGGCATTGCTCTGAACTGGTAGTGCCAGAGGGTAGTTCGAACCTGAGGTACTTTCGGTGAGAAGGCCTGATCAAGATATGAAAATAAGCATCCTTGAGGTCCAGGGAAGCTAGCCAGTCCCCTGGCCTTAGGGAAGGCAGAATCATTGCCAGAGTTAACATTTTGAACTTTGGTTTCAAAAGATGCTTGTTCAGAACCTTAAATCTAAGATGGGCCACATTCTCCTGTCTTTTGGGGTAAGGAAATACCTCAGGTACAGACCCTTGCCCTGATGGCAGGAGGAACTCTTTCCACTGCCTTGCAGCCCAGCAGAGAAGAAACCTCTGCTTCCAAAGCAAGGGCTTCTGAAGGATTTGCAGGTGGAAAATGTCTGGCTCTCATCTTTGGAAACTGTTTGAAACTGAGAACCAGACCTTGGCTTACCACCTCCAGAACCCATTTGTCCGAAGTTAGGGACAACCAGTTCTGGCTGAAATAAGCCAACCTGCCCCCCACCGGTACAGGAGAATCGGCCCTGGGCACCCCGTCAGGGTGCCTGCTTGGCAGCAGCTTTAGGCTGAGGAGAGGGAGATGGTCTGCCTGTGCCCCGTCTACCCCTGCCTCTGAAAAAACCCTCTGTGCAAAGGCTGAAGAGCCTGAACTTGATAAAAGGGCCTGTGGTAAGGCCTGCCCCTACCCCCTAGGGGCATGCCTTTGTGGAGTGGCATGCCTCTCCTTAGCTTGGGCACTTTTGTAGGTAGTTCTGTATTCATCCATTTTTTCATGTAATTTTCTGTTTGATCCCAAACAGAGAATTTCCTACTACAGGAAAATCTATAGCCTTTGACTGAGTATCTTGGGACAGATTAGTGCATCTGAGCCATGCCAACCTACGGAGAGCTACAGAAGTGGCCATGACCCTAGAGGAGACATCATTAACATCAACAGCAGTATGAAATTGAACTTTAGAGGCTTCAATGCCATCAGCAGCCACTTGTTCCAACTCACTAGCCAGCTGGTCCTGGGCCTGCTTGGCTAACTGCAATATAGTGTCCCATCTAGATTTCTGATATCTAGCCACATAAGCCATATAATTAGCCTGCCTGAGTCCCAAGAAGCTGTCATATATTGTTTTTCCATGGCATCAATCTTCCTGGAATCCTTATCAGGAGGATGTGAGGCCAGGGAATATATCAGCTCAGCTTGTCCCTAAAATGAGAAGGGACTCAGACAGCAAGGGAGATTCTAAGGGTCTGTCTGGAGAAATGTCCAGCTCAATGGGCACGTCCAGACCTTATGATCACAAATACACTGATCAAATTCCTCCTCCCCTCCTGTGGTTCATAAAACTCCTCAACATCATAATCCTGAACCACTGGACCTGAACGAGCCACCCTTTTCCCAATTGTAGGGGCTCAGACAAGTCCCAGACAAAGACTGAACAATCTGAATGGCTTTGCTATTTCTGCAGCAGTTGGAGACAATTTTGGACTCCAGACCTGCTGATTTCTTTGTCTTTTGCTGGAGCTGGTTTCTCTGAACCAGCTTTTCTTTGCCGAGAAGTCTCGCCCTGGTCAGAGGCACTCCCTCTGGTCAGTGGGTCTGGACCGGGCTGGCCATCGGGTCAGCGGACTTTTTGGCCTCTCGTTCCCTGAGCCGGCCCAATCTCTTTCCAGGGTGGCTGCAGGAAATTTTACACCTGGCAATCTGACAGGAGGTGGTCAACCCCAGACAATAGACACAAGTGGTGTGTGGATCAGCCTTGGCAAAGCTTCCCCACAGACATCACAGTGTTGAAACCCAGTGGGCCCAGTTTTTCTTTTGGGTTTCTCAGACATAATGCCAGCCTAACCAACAAAACTTGCCCTTTAGCGGCGTGCCGAGCAGGAACACCCTTATCGGTTCCTAACAGGTATCGCAGTGTGGAAAAAACCCAAATAAAATTAAGGTTTTTAGAACCGATAAGAACCGTAACGCACTTCTAAAGCCCAAAATCGTAAAATAAGCAAACCGATCGGGTTCAGACTGAACCGATACTGTATTCCACACAGACTTTATTTTTAGTACTTATGGTTACCAGATAGAGCTTTTGACCAGAAACACGGTAATTTTAAACACTTGCCAGTTCAAATGAACCGATAAACTCCTTGAACATGAAATGAACCGAGCTGAAGGAGCTGATCTCCGGAGCGACTGTTCAGTGAAAGCGGAGTAAAGAATCTGGCAGTTTCATTTGAAACTAGCCAGATAGAGCTTTGAACAGCGCCCTCGCGCTGTGGAACTCCAGACTGCTCTGGAGTTAACCCTATCCTCTCCGGGGCAGTTCGAGTGCAGTGGCTAACTGCATTAAGTCCTAATAGCAGCAAGACTTCATGGTGTTTGAAGAGAAGGTTGTGAGAATCAAACCCAGGTTTGCTGCAAGTACCAATTACATTTTCAGCTTGTTGCTCTAATGTTTTAGCTATGCTGCTAGCCCAGAAATAAAGGGATTACTCCGTTGAAAGAGGACACCCTGAGGCAGGACCACAAACTGTCACTTCAGGCAAGACAACTTTTTTTCAGCCTGCTCCAGCCTAAGATACAAGACACACAAACATACAGAGGATTGCTCAACCTCATTATTTACAGCAGTTTACATCAAAGCAGTGGCAAAACCTTTCCATTCAGCAGACTATACCAACTGCTGAATAAACTCCTGAACATTCTACTGCCCAGCACCTTCTCCCTCTGCAGGGGTGTCTCTTGTGGTATAAGAAACTCCAAGCACAAGGTCTGAGCGAGTGAACCTGTTATGCTAGGTCCCCACACTCTGACTGGATACCCACTGTGTACCATAGACAATACTTATGTTATATGAAACGCAATACCTAATAACTACTAACATTTAGGGCGTTGGTACTTACCGTGTAACCGTAAGTACCAGGGACGTGCTATGATTCATATGCTATGCTGCTAAGAAACATATTGCAAGTACTATGCCGAGATACACTTACGTGCTCTCTGTTTATTCTTCTGAGAAGTCATTGTATAGCCTGCACTGCCACTATGCGGATTTATGTAATACTGCACTACATCCTGTATTCTGTATGAGTTATTTGTTCTCAGTTTTAACTGACCTTATGAATATTGTATATTTTTAGATAACACCGTGGAGCCACATAACTTCTAGCAAATAGGGCATTTTCTATGTATCTAGTCTTCTAGTAACCATAGCTACTATCTTACTATGTACGATGTTGTACTATGTATTCCTCCTGTGACCATCTTCACTCCTAGGGGATTTGGGAAAACTTTGGCTCCCAGTGTCTAATGGTAAGACCTGTTTTAGGGCATCTATTTACATTTTGTGTAATAAACAAGCTTATTACAGAATATGCCACTTGTCCATGTCTCTTTTGCTGATTTACGACTACCAAGAATCTGATCAGGGCTGAGCATGGTAACATATTGGTGACTGTTTTCAGGTGGTCTGAATTAGCAAAGTTTCTCTACTTGTTGGCTTACCCTTCCCTTGCGGGTAGTAAGTAGGTGTTCACACCCGTATCACATCGCCCATACTTTTCACTCCATAGCATCTTGTAAAGTCTGGCTGCTTGCTGGCAAGGTTGATGCCATCTCACCTTGCTCAATGGCAGTTTGGAATTGCAGGATTGTGAGAGTACAGAAGCCCGACTGTCTGTTGGCTCAACCACTGTGAATCGATACACAGCAGGATAACCACTGACAGGTTCATTTTGTGTATCCCAAACACTTTTTCTGGTACCATTATGTCCAATATCTGTGCAGACCTGACACTCAACATCTCTAACTTCCTTACCTCCCATGGAGGTTGGACCGATTTCGGGCAGGACGCAAATCGATCCGATAACCCGTACTGGGGATCTCAACCCAGTACTCAGAGGTGAGACAAACAGCCAAAAAGTGTGATGCTAAAGGATGTTAGTCGTGGCTCTCTATGCTGCTCTAGAAGCCTCCCAATCGAGGTTTCATTCCCTCAAACTGCAACTCTTGTTTCTTAAGAAAGACAGGATTGCAGGCATCTGAAAGTTTGAAAATCTAGCAGCGGCTTGAAGCAGAACTTCAGTTGTTATGTGGTAAGAATGAGACTCTTTTGTACTGTTCTGTACAGAGTAATGATCGAGAGTTATGCATGTTGAGAGAAGAATGTGATAGGTTGAAGCAGGATAACAAGCAGGTGTTGCAGATGAATGATTTGTTGAGTGATACGAATGAGACTTTGTGTGAGGAGCTTGAGGAGATGAGAGGGGACCTGAAACAGGTAAGTGACGAGTTGGATAGAGAGCTTAGGGACAACTGTGAATTGAGCGCCACATATAGAGTGTTACAGAAAGAGGTTGCAAAAGGTGTTGAGCAGAACATTGCAAAAGTTGGTAACAAAGGATGTGGCCCAACGTCCTCCCACCACCCACAAGATGGCGGATCCCCATGCTGCAACAGCACAACCGTACATCATCAGTGGAATGACGACTATTACGTGAGACACCAAAATGGCGACCCCCATGGGGGAGAAGCCGAGTCACAGCCCCTCCAATTGCTGCTTTGAATAAAGGTGACAGACAGGAGATTGATCAAATAATTGAGGCCGCCCTCACTCGGACAGAAAGTCTGAGGATCAAAGGCAGGTCTTCAAGCAGCACTTGGATGCTATGCTAAAGGAAGCCACTGCTCAGCCATCTGTCAGCAGCTGCCCTTCATGGCACACAAAACCATGATCCCTTCCCTGAGTGTCCAGGAGCTCAAAATAATCCCCTTCAGATGGCCCATTCTGTTTAGCAGTTTGCTGACAGTTTAGGCCACATGAACCCCAACGACAATCTTAGTTGCCATTTGGAAAAGGTTCATTCCAAATGTGAGATGCTCAGTCTAAAGATGGCCTACCAGGTACAGATCCTTCGGCAGATCATCAACCCTGGACTCTGTTCGAAACTCCCAGACTCCATTCGCCAATCCACAGATGCGACCTTTGATGATGTCACAGTGGAACTCATTGCCACACACTCCTCAGGCATGGTTGGCATTATGTTGGCCTACCCTGTAAAGCAAACTGCCAAGGAGAGCCCAACGTCATACCACCGGAGGTTATGGCTGGCCTACCGTACTGGCAAAGCACTTTCGGAGGAAGATGCAGACATTGACCAAATTGACTACAAGTCCTTGTTTATTTGGAACATGATTCTGGCTGTCCATGACAAGTTCAAGCCTGTGGTTTTCCCCAGAATGGACAAATTTGCAGATATTCTCCAGAAGACCAAGCGTGTTTATCAGCTCTACCTCCAAGAGCTGAATTCTGGCTCAGAAAAGGTGGCCGCGGTACAATCTACCAGCGAGCCCGCGACCCACTACACAGTGGAGGGCAAGGCCCAAGACAAAAAGGCCACACCCTCAGATGACAAACAGAACTACCGGTCTTGGGGGGGGGACCAAAATCGAAATAGGAACAACAAGTGGACTTGGAACAACCCTAATTCCGAACAGTATACATAAACAACAGTATGACAATTGAGGCAATCAAAATTATTGATCAGGCCCTTCTTATCGTGAGATAGTGGAGAAGAACAACCTCCTCCACAATCTTCTTGGGCAAGTCCAATCAGTAGCAGACTCAATCCTGAAGTGAACCGTTGCAGCGTTAACTCCGGTATCCCAGGCCTCAGGAGGCCAAGAAGATATGGGACCCTCCTCGGGTGAGGACACAACAGGCCTAAACCCTGAGGCCTTGCCTTTCGTGGTGGCTACCAGTGCTCAGATCTCCTTGTATCCTATGCAGGACCTGGAAGAGGCCCCACGAGAGCAGGCCGCCTACTTTTTCAGGAACTACCCAACAGTAGTTTAGATTGACAACTACAGGCCCCAGTCCGTATTGTGAACAAGCTCACCCTTGACACAAATGGAAGGCCTTGTACCAAGGCCTTGGTCGTGGGCTACCAATTGGTTATCTTGCTAGATACGGGCATGGCTGTATCTGTACTGCGTGATGAGGATCCAGCAAATTCCTCTTGGTCCACCAGATGGAGGACCAGTACAAAAGGTTTGAATGGCACTAAGCTATTCACCTACCATTCTATTGTACTTCCTAGAGTGATAGGCAGGCTCAAAACGAATCACACTTTTGACCTGATGGTATTACATCATCATCATCTCAGCATCCTGGGAATTGATTTTCCAGCACTACGTGACCGTGTGTTGGATTTAGCCAACATGCTCTTGATCCAGATAAAGGGACAATACCACACAGTAATGATTTCTGATTCACATGCAGTTGCCGCCATTGCTACCAATGACAAGGAATATGACATCGTAGCTGTATTCCACACACGAGTTTGCCGTAAAACTTCTACCCATTCTGCGGAAGCACATGGATGCTTTTGCCACACACACAAGCATGACTGTGGGAGAATGCAGACTCATTGAAATTCCAGGCCCAGCACGACAGGCAAAGGCAATACCCCCTTCCTGCTGAGGCCTTACCATTACTCAGAGAAACCATCCAGTCACTCCTTAGACAAGGTGTGCTCAGACCTTGTGTCTTGACTGCCAACTCACCCATTTGGCCAGAGAAAAAGTCCACTGGATCTTGGAAACTCACTTTTGATTATAGGAGGCTTAATCAGTCACTCCTAGCTGCTCACCTGCTGTAGCATCAGCATCAGATTTGCTCAAACTGCTAACATCGGATCGTAGGTGGTTCAGCACCCTTGACATCTCCAATAGTTTTTGGTCACTGCTCCTAGCTCAGGAAAGTCAGTACAAGTTTGCCTTTATCTTTGAGGGTTGGCACTACACTTGGACCTACTACCTCTGAGTTTTCACAGCAGCCCTTCTCTTTTCCATCTACACATGATGGATGCCCTGCAGGGTTTATCTGCCCCATAATGTCTTCTGCAGTATGTGGGTGATTTACTGTTGGAAACTGCCACCAAGGAACAACATTTTGACCTCCTTGATAAACTACTGACTCTCTTATAGAGGGCAGGCATCAAGTACAATCCTGCAAAAGCACAACTATCCCAGAAGAAAGTTATCTTTCTTGGCCTACGCATCACAGAGCAAGGCAGGAGCCCGGCCAGGAAGAAGATCCAAGGCCTACATGATTTTCCACTACCCACCAGTGTGGCAACACTCAGACAGTTCCTGGGAATGGTCAACTATTCCATGGATTTTATTTGTGATTTTGCACAAAAGTCTGCTCCTATGTATGAGCTCCTGAAAAAGGATGTCCCCTGGACTTGGAACCCCATTCACACTAATGCTGTGACTCTTCTGAAACAGGCTTTGGCCTCTGCTCCAGCTTTAGTGAACCCCAATCCAGCCCTACCTTTCCATTTGGAATCAGCTACTTCAGACATAGCCATGTCTGCAGTACTTGCTCAAAAAGCAAATGGTTCTTTGAGACCCATTGCTTGTGCATCTCAGATGCTGTCTCCAGTGGAACAGAAGTACTGTCTTTGTGAAAGAAACCTTCTTTCTACCTACTGGGCTGTCAAGCATTTCCTGTATATCATTGGATACTGACCTATCATTCTGAACACAAACCATACTCCTACTACCTTTCTGCTATCAGACAGAGTAAAGGATGGATCAGTATCCAATACCAGACTGACTCACTGGTCTCTTCTTCTCCAGGACTGTGACATACAGGTCCACCCTGCCAAAATTCCTTCAATTGTGGCCCACAGTCTTTTGTACCTAGAAGCCCTGCATGACTGTGCACTCCAACCCCTTGACTTGCCTGATCCAGGCCCTTTTCTTCCTGTTACTCTGAAGCTTCTTGTCGACACCTCACTGTATCATGTCTTTACTGATGGCTCTGCCTCGTACTACCAAGGAGAACAAATAGCTTGATTTGGAGTGCTCATCATGCACTCCGATGGTAACACTGTTAATGCTTCCAAATGCTGCAGTGTTGCATCATCTCAGTACACAGAACTGGTAGCTGTGGCCTATGCCCTCGAACTGATACAACATGGTACTGAGGACACCATCATCTTTACAGACTCCAATTGGGTATGTTGTCCTCTAACCAAATTTTTACCTTCCTGGGAGAAGAACTCCTTTGCATCTTCTAATGGCACCCCTGTGAAGTACAAAGCACTCTTTGTGTACATTCACAGCCTGACTCAACAGTTTAAACACAACTGTTCATCCACAAGGTGAAGGTACATTCAAAATCTGACCCATACCATGCTTTCAGTGATCAAGCAGACACTCTTGCAAAAGAGGGTGCTGGGGGGGGGGGGCATTGGAAATGGTTCACCCTGTGGCTCTGGCAGCTGTGGAAGTAGCTGCCATAAAGAAGAAACCTGATCCTTTTGTGCCATTGGACATGTCCACAGCACAGAAGTCTGACCTTCAGTTAAGAGATTTGTTCAGATTCCTGGACAAAGGAACTGAACAAGAACTGCCTACTCACAGCCCCTACAAAAGACATGCAAACCAACTGCAGCTGTCACAGAACAACAAACTGATCTGGTATCAGTCTGATGACTTGAACTATAAGTTGTGTGTAGTGACTGAAGCCTTGAGAGCCCAGTTAATTCATCAGATCCATGACACCCCAACTGGTGGACCCCAGGGGGTATAGAATACACTCCAGAGACTAAAATCTGTTGGTTGATGGCCTGGGATCACCAAGGATGTCAAGCACCACATAGAAAGCTGCCTGATTTATGCTCAGAATAATCCGGCCCCAACCAAGTGAAATGCCAAATTACTTCCCCAGAGACAATCTGGCCCTTGGCATGCGATCCAAATTGATTTTATTGGTCCTCTGACCAATACCAGCAGGAACAACAACTATGCAGTTGTGGTAACTGATTTATTTTCCAAGTGGGTTGAGGCCTACCCCACTCAGAAATGCACAGCAAAGCCAACTGCAAAAGTCCTGGTAGAACAATTGTTCTCCAGGTGGGGCCTACCTCTTAAGGTAGACTCTGACCAAGGAACCAGTTTTAAAGGTGAGATGATGCAAGAAACACTCCGACTTCTTCATGTACATCAGATGTTCCACATACCCTATCACACTCAATCATCAGGTTAGGTAGAAGAAGCCAACAGATGGATTAAGCAAATGCTTTCCAAATTTATCGAGGATAATCCCAAGTATTGGGATTCCTTTTTGACTTTACTCCTTATAAAAATTAGGGGTACTCCTTCAGCCACCACCCAGTGCACACCCTTTGAGGTGATGACAGGTAAAACCATGAGATTACCTGAACACCTGTTGATTGACCTAAACACACCCACTGCAGACAGAGTGTCTGTAGACAAATATGTTGCAAAACTCAGAGATGATATTATCAAACTCCACTTGCACGTTGCTCACCGAATAGGCAAGGCCCAACAACAGTCCAGAATTCATTTTGACAAACACACACAAGAGTTGGACTGGCAAGTCGGAGATGAGGTAATGGCCTTATATTTGCTCACCCTACAAATCCCTTCTCTAATAAATGGGAAGGACCCTACCCTACTGTTAACAAACTCAGTCCTGCAGCCTACCAAGCTAGACTCCTTCACTGAAAGAAACGTACTGAGAAATGGTTGCATGCAAACCAATTAAAGCTGTATAAAGTAGAATAATTACTTTTCCTAACCCCATTGGGCAGAATCGTACCTACTGACCTTTTCTTTTTCCTTACAGGTATTCCTGCAATATTGCTATCTTGCATCTGACTCTCCTGCTACTAGGAGCACTCCCCTTTGTCCGTGGCATGGAAATGAAAACTATATCTGAAAGCAATCAACATCTAAGGCAACTCCTTTCACTTCTTGATCATCCTCAGGCAAGATACATGACCCGAGCAGACAGACCTACCACCATCCCTGAAGGAGTTGGCATTGATGGTCCCACCAAATTGATTATTGTTCAGGAAGACAAGGATGCCTACTTTACTGCCTCTGTTGTGGCTCCCAACAAATCATCCCTCCAAATTGAATGGCAAACTGACAACAATGGACAGACACTCCCCATTGCCCACCTTGCCAAAAGCACTTTTACAGGTTGGCTCAGTAAAAGAATTGACCCAAATGATACCCTGTCCATTCGCCAAGCTTGTCAAAGACATTCTGGTTTATATAATCTTACTGCTTTAATTGACCCTTTCTTTTGTGAGAGGTTCCCAGAAAATTCCGAAAAAGAATTTTGTACCACCATTTTATGGCTACAGCAGCTATGTTTCTGACTATAGTACCCCTCACTGAAGCAGAACTTATTGACTGTCCTCCACAGGAACCTGGCCCAACCAGTGGTCTCACTGCCACCTCCCTTACAGGTACACTTGTGAACAATGTTCAATATATGCATGTCCCGGTTATTTTTAATCTTACTTATTGGAACATGGCTGAATTTGGCATGTGTCATAATACAAATACCTCTAAGTTTTTCAGTACTATGTTATTAGAGAGTCTTGCTGCATACCAGACATGCACACATGCCCCAGTGGCTGGTACCCACACTATTGAACACCTAGGTTTATTTCGATTAGGTCGGTGAGTGGTAGTGGTGGACGAGGGAAGGAAAGAAGCTTGCCTGAAACTGGCCTCTCCAGGATGCAGAGAACCCTGCCAGAGGGCAGAATTTTTGGGAGGGCAAGAATTGGATAGACAAGATAATGGGGATGGAGGATGGAAGGAAGGGGCTTGCCCAGTGCTAGACCCCTCCAGGATGATGAGAACCCTGCCAGGGGGCAAGAGTAAGCACAGACAAGTTGTTAATGGGGGTAGATGTAGGGCAGAGGTAGAAGCAAGGGGGTAAGTGGAAGGTAGAAAAGTGGGTGTGCTGGGTAACAGGCTCAAAGGGAGAGAGAGGCTTTAGTAGGGGGATGGTGAGTGTGCAGCAGAGAAGGCTCATTGGGGAACTAGTAAGGAAGGATATAAATAGGAGCAGCTAGTGGAGAGAGAAAATTATTTCAATAACAGAATACCAACATATTAGAAGGACAGGGACTTTTATGTAGTCTGTAACAGATGCAGTATTATGCAAATAGAAAGTATGTTCTCCATGAATCTCAGTTTCAAACCTGCCATTCATAATTGTTAAATTATATTCCTCCAATCAACTCATCGTGATAGGTGCATTTTTGCTTTGCATTTTATCTTTACTGTTCCTGTCATAAAAGGTATATCAAAGTCAGTAATAAATCAACCTTTATCAGCCTTATTATTAAGTAATCTTAGCCAAGAGTGAAAGTCCCCAGGTATTACCAAACTAATGTCATCCCTGGAAGAATATTGTTTAAGAATTTCTTTTTAAGTCCATCCATATTGAAGGAATGTAATAAGATGAGCCAACTGGGCAAACATAAACACACACGAAAAAAAAGTATTCCAACTTCTCTATACATGCATTCAAAACAATTATATTCTGAGTAAAACACTGAGATGAAAAAATTGAAATGCCTTTCCTAATTATGTTTGCTTGCACGCATGTGCAAGAAACATAGTGCCATCATCGGAGATTTCGGAGGTGTGTCACCTCCTCCTCCAATTCAGTCAGTGTGCTGGCAGGCGCGGCCCCTGTAAGCCAATGCATTTTGGAGCTGTCTATGACAAGCTCCAAAATGCAGTGACTCTGAGTTGAAAGGGGAGCTATGCTTGAGTGAGCAGCGATAAGATAAGGCTGCTCACAGCGCAGCTCCCCACAGATGCCTGCAGGCGTGCGCACCCCGCGCGCCGCACTGTATAATGACGGTGCCTAATCCCGTCGGCTGCTGCGTCCCGCCTCCCAAAGGCTTCAAAATGCCACGCTGGGTGCCCACCCCAGCGTGGCAACTAATCATATAGCCGACGGGGTGCCCAATCCCCATCGGCTGCACTGTCCCCCGTTACTGAGTGCCACGCTGGGAGCCACCCCAGTGTGGCAAGCAATTCAAATGAGCCGGCCGGGGTGCCCAATCCCGTCGGCTGAAGGCCCCCTCAACGTCCCTTGGTGCGCTGGGAGCCCACCCCAGCATGGCAAGCGGTCCCACGTCGGTCTTTTTTATTTTACCTGAAAAGCGAAAACTGTCCTTGGCCGCTGTCTCCGGCCCCCACAACCGCACCCACCCACTGCGCACCCAGCCTCCCACACCCCCTCACCCCATACTTACCTCCGGAGCTCGGCGCGATGATCTTCGGTGGACCGGGAACACGTCTGCACTCTTCAAAGGCGACCGCGAACTGAGGAAATGCCGGTAAGCTGTATAATGGGATAAATAGGAGGGGTTCAACTTTATTGCATATCTCAGGCATTTTTGGGAATTTTGGCACCAAATTTTCAACATGGGGTTTTTGGGACCCCTTCTCATGAATGATGTCACTGTCATGGCGTTATTCAGGCCCGAAGGGTGATTTCGGGCAGTGACTGCGCAGTGACTGTGAAATCACCCTTTGGGCCTGAATACCACCATGACAGTGACATCATTCATGAGAAGGGTCTCAAAACCCATGTTGAAAATTTGGTGCCAAAATTCCCAAAATGACTGTTTTAGCCGTCGTTATGCAGTTCTCACGCAGGCTCGTAAGTTCGTGAATTTTCAATATTTTCAATCCATATTTTCAACATTGCCATTTTACCACACCTTCTTATGAGTAGTACAGCTGTCATTTTTCTCATCTCACCCAAAATGTGTTTCTACCCAGGTAGCGCACAATGGCGCAGTCGGTGTGCGAAATCAATGTACAGGACAAATTAAGAAAATCACAGTGACATGGTTCATGAGCAGGCATCTTAAAATGGCTATGTTGAAAATTTGGTGAAAAAAGTCCTAAAAATGACTGTTTTACGAGCGTGCATTGCGCAGTTCCTACTCACGCTCGTAAGGTCGTGAATTTTCAATATTTTCACTCCAGATTTTCAACATTGCCATTTTACCACACCTTCTTATGAGTAGTACAGCTGCCATTTTTCACATCTCACCCAAAACGTGTTTCCGCCCATGTAGCGCACAATGGCGCAGTTGGTGTGCGAGATCAATGTATGGGACAAATTAAGAAAATCACAGTGACACTGTTCATGAGGTGAGGTGTTAAAATGGCTATGTTGAATTGGTGAAAAATTCAAAAAATGACTGTTTTACAAGCGTCGTTGTACAATTCCTCATACGCTCATTAGTTTGCAAATTTTCAATATTTTCACTCCAGATTTTCAACATTGCCATTGTACCACACCTTCTTATGAGTAGTACAGCTGTCATTTTCACATCTCACCCCAAGCGTGTTTCGCCCATGTAGCACACAATGGCGCAGTGGTGTGTGAAATCAATTCTCGGACAAATTAAGAAAATTACAGTGACACTGTTCATGAGCAGACATCTTAAAATGGCTATGTTGAAAATTTGGTGAAAAAATTCCTAAAAATGACTTTTACGAGCGTGCGTTGCACAGTTACTATGCATGCTCGTAAGTTTGCAAATGTAATATTTTCACTCCAGATTTTCAACATGTCCATTTTATTAAACTTCCTTATGAACAGTACAGCTGCAATTTTTCATATGTCGCCCAAAATATGTTTTTGCACATGTAGCGCACAATGGTGCTGTTGGTGTGCGAAAGCACTGTTTAGACAGATTAAGAAAATCACAGTTACACTGTTCGTGAGCAGAGGTCTTAAAATGGCTATGCTGAAAATTTGGTGACAAAAGTCCATGAAATGACTGTGTTACAAGT
This sequence comes from Neoceratodus forsteri, assembly GCA_016271365.2. Classification (NCBI taxonomy): domain Eukaryota; kingdom Metazoa; phylum Chordata; order Ceratodontiformes; family Ceratodontidae; genus Neoceratodus; species Neoceratodus forsteri. The sequence goes on from CM057454.1 coordinate 1,319,302,635, forward strand.
GAGCATTGCACAGTTTCCGCACCCTCGTTAGTTCATGACTTTGTAATATTTTCAGTCCAGATTTTCACCAGTGCCATTTTTCCACACTTCCTTATGAACAGTACAGCTGCCATTTTTCACAACATGGCCGAAGTGTGTTTTCACACTTTCAGGGCAGAGATGCGTGGTCACTGTGGGAAATCATTGTTCGGCACAGATAAAGAAAATCACAGTGACACTGTTCATGATCGGAGGCACCAAAATGCCTGAGTTGACATTCTGCTGTAAGAAATCCGCAACCTAATTATATTACGGTTGTGCGTTGCACAGTTTCTATGTACGCTCCTGACTTCACCATTTTTTTTAATATTTTTACTACACATTTGCAACATAGCCATTTTTTACACCTCCCCATGAAGGAGTACAGCTGTAATTTTTTACATCCTGTTCGGAATATTTTTGCACCTGTGGTGCTAAATGCCATAGTCACTGTGCATAAGCAGCTTTCGGCTAACAAACTGATATTCCCCCTGTTCATGAGGTGGGGTCACAAAACAAACATGTTGAAAATTTGGAGTGAAAATACCAATGAATGCCTGAGGTATTAGGGTTTTCAACTATAGCGCCCAACCCTATAGAGAATGACAGGAATCAGGGGTGCGCCTTGGGATTCTTGCCTGTGATGCTCATACCATTCCACACCCTGCAGTCACTGACAGGCATCAAGGTATGCCTTGGACTCTTCGGCACCAAAGTTCACCCCATTCTCCTATATCGCACCCATCTCACCATATTTCCTAATGAAATGGGGTGCGCATAAGGGCCAAAGACCACAAGGAACACTGTGGCACTTGTCAGTGTCTGCAGGGTGGGGTGTGGTGAAATGGCGTGGCCGTTATGCCTGATGACCCAAACGCACACCCCAATGCCTGTCACTCTCTGCAGGGTGGTGGTGGGGTTGGCTTCAGTTCAATACTTCACTGCCATTCCTATTATGCAGCTCTGTAACTTCTACACTACCACTGCCAATGCCAGCAAGCAAACATTCGGCATTGACAAATGCTTGATTTTATGTTGGCTTGCCGTGCTTGCGCGCAAGTCAACATCTTGTGGTAGTGCAGATTTGGAGGTGCGGTCGCTGTTGGGCGAATGCAGGGCACGCATCAATAAGTGCGTCCCTCATTCCCCAATCAGCCTGCATGCTGGCGCCACACCATGCATACATAATGTGGCGAGCACATCTAAGGAAAGGTCTGCTGCAATCCGAGCAAAGTTTGTCAGATGCAGCAGTCCTTTTCTTGCCGTGCTTGCTGCCATTATGTGCAAGGCAGGACACGGCCATAGAACGGCCGAATTCGGGGGTGCCCAATCCCCCTGTATGCTGCCCCTGCCCCTGTCAGTGTGCCGATGGGGGAGCCCACTCCCCATTGACATAAAGCACCACTGAATTGTGTAATACCGAGAGGGTGCCCGATTCCCCATCAGCTGTTACCCCGTCCCACCCTTTCCTAGTGTGTCGATGGGGGAGCCCACTCCCCGTCGGCAGAAATAACCTCCCAATTGTTTAATGCTGAGGGGGTGCACAATCCCCCTCCGCTCTGCATCCCCCTTCTTTTTGTGCCGCCGGGGTGCCCAATCCCGTTGGCATAAATTCACCCCCTCGTGTTGTTTGCGGCGTAGGTGCCCAATCTCCAGTCGCTACAGACACCCCCAAAACAGTTAGGTGGCATGCTGGAGCCCACCCCAGCATGCCAAACCCCCTGGAAAAAAAAACTGTCCCGCGATGTTTTCTTTTCCTTTTACTACCTGTAAAAGGAAAATGGTCCCTCATAGTCTCCGTGCCCCCCTGCCCTCACCCGCACTCACTCACTGTGCACCCTGCCTCCCCACACACCCCCATACCCCATACTTACCTCCGGAGCTCAGCGTGATGATCATTGGTGGACCGGGAACACGTCTGCACTCTTCAAAGCCGACTGCAAACTGAGAAAATGCCTTTAAGCTGTATAATGGGATAGATAGGGTTTTTTCAACTTTAGTACATATCTCAAGCATTTTTGCGAATTTTGGCACCATATTTTCAACATGGGATTTTTGGCACTCCTTCTCATGAATTCTTGCACTGTCATGGCGTTATTCGGTCCCGAAAGGTGATTTCACAGTCACTGCGGAATCACCTTTCAGGACCATGTGAAGAGAGATGACAGTGCCACTGTTCTTAGGGGGGCTCTCAAAAACCCTATGTTACAAGTTTGGTGGGAAAAATTCAAAACATGACTGTTTTACGAGTGTGCGTAGCAACTGCTCAATGCACGCTCGTACCTTGGCACATTTGCACTATTTACATGCCAGATTCTCAACATTGGCATTTTTCCACACCTTCTTGTGAACTGTGCAGCTGTCATTTTTCACATCCTGGCCGAAATGTGTTTTCGCACTTCCGGTGCAGAATAGCTCGGTTGTTATGCAAAATCAGTGTTTGGGACACATTACAAAAATGACAGTGATACTGTTCATGAGCAGAGGTCCTAAAATGCCTGTGTTGAAAATTTGGTGACAATACTCCATAAACTGACTTTTTTATGAGGTGCATAGCAACTGCGCAATGCACGCTCGTAACTTAATGCAGTCGCAATAATCAGTGTGAGATGGTTTACTAAACCCCTCGGGCTTTGCCCTCGGGGTTTATGTAGCATCCCACGCCTCAGGTGTGTGCAAAATTCTCATTACACACGCCACCCCATGCATTATTCTATATGTAATATGCTTTGAAATAAGGGCACGCTCCACACAATGCTTGCAGCTGCTCCACTCTTGCAAAGGGGGTGAACAGCTGCAGAGGCCCCCCATGAACAGGATGTGCACCTTTGGGGCACCCCACAGCATCCAGAGCTATTGTTGTATGCTTACTCCATGCCCAGATCATGGTCACATGACCCATCTCTGCGGCGGATTGGGGGCAGGCAAGGGGACAGACAACTGCATGATCCTGCACATTGCCAGGGAAGCAAGTGCAGCTGGCACAGAGGTCATCTACTTTGGGACTGTGGTACCACCTATGTGCCCCTCTCTGACTGGTTATCCAGTTCATACCGGGGCAAGTACAGCCCATTATCCACTGGTCCCCAGTCCAGGGTGAAGAAGTATGGGCTTGGGGTGTCACTGGCACTGGTCTGATATTATGGCACATTTCTGGTTTGTTTTGAAGGGGAATGGCAGCCTCTGGTGGACTGGCATGGGCTGCTATATTCTGTGGACCCCCATCCCTGGTGTCACCCACTGGTCCTGCACAGTAAGGCCCGAAGACCCCAAGGCACACCACAACAATTGTTGGTGTCTGCAGGGTAGGGTGAGGTGAAATGGTGTGAGCGCTATGGCCGACAATCCAAAGGTGCATCCCAGTGTCTGTCAGTCTCTGCAGGGTGGGGGTGGGTTGGCATCAGTTCAATACTTCACTGCCATTCCTATTATGCATCTCTCTAACTTCTGCACTACTAATGCCACTGCCAGCAAGACAACATTTGGAAATGCTTGCTATTAATGTTATTAAACCTCCTAAAGCTCAACCTTTAGTTTTAATTTTCCTGACTGGGAGCTAAATTATTTGATAAATTATTTGGATTTATTAACCAAGTCTTCTGAAGGTGTATAACAAGACACGTTTCTACAAATATTCTAAAATCTCTCTGATAACTTATTATGGAGACCTGAAACATTCCATGATAGGAAGAAATAATTAGAACTAGACAATTTCCTGACATTTTCTGTAACTTGATCATTGCAATTTTACTTACCTATGACCTATTGTTTTTGTGGGGTCTTCGCTTACACTATACCCCCTTTTGTTTATTGTGTTTTTTTATTCTCTCTTCCTGCTCAGTAGCTACCATATCCTTGACTCTATCCCAGCCATGTTTGAAGCTGTTCATGGTTTTGGCACCCACCACCTCTGCTGGCAAACCATTATAAAGCTCAACCACTCACAAAGCTGAAGGGTAAAGTAATAGGGGAAATAATGAAGACAGCTGCAATGTCCTCATCACAGCTCAGTGGGGGGCATCTTCTGTAAAAAGAATTACATGTCTGAAAGAGATATTTGTGGATCCTGGGATTGCGTCTTACATCCCTGTTCTCAATTGCAGCTCAGCCAAAAGGATGTTTCCTGTTAGCCAAACTATTAGACGGACTCTTGCTCTTTGTATGTTGCAGTATCAGTGCTAACCACCAGATGCAACTCAGCATTGTCTGGTGTTTCCTTCCTCCAGTACACTACATCATATCAAGGTGACAGAATGCAATTGCTTATGTACAGGGTATTGTGTGGGGACAGTGCCCTGTAAATAAAATTGAGAAACAGCCAAGGCATTTGGAGCAAGCAAATCAGGCAATAAATACCTTTGGAAAATGCAAATAAAGCAGCAGAGGCACTTGGAACATGCAAATGAGCAGTGAGGCATTCTGAATATTCAAACAAGTTTCTGACTTAATGTTCATCTTGTAAATGTTCTGTCACAAGCCCAAACTCTGAAACAGAAATGACTTCATGTCTGCATTTTGTTGGCCTGTCAAAAGCATGTGTCATAGTTGTTGTTTTTGGTTTTCCCATGATGTTTTAACTTTTTACCTCTTTGGTGCCAAGCGGGCAGGCTCTCAACCCTGTCCCAGCTCCTCTAAGCCAACGTTCACTTCCCCAGTATCACCAGACCACAGATTACCTTCCCTTGTGAGGGAGCCAGAAAGGAGAGGGCCATCCTTCCCTTCCCAGGTGCACATATTCAGATATCTCTGAGGATCGGGTGATAGCACAGGCTGGGAGGGTGTGGGTAGGGCTTCCTGTAGCCTGGCTGACTCCATTTTCCATTTTCTCCCTCAAGCCCTTGCAGTGGCAGCACCAACTCTGTGTGTATATGGTGACATGAATGCACTACAGAACCATGGCCCCTCCCTATTGAGTTACTTGCACCTTCACTACAACCAGACCTCCTTCTTGGGGCAGTCAGGAGCTGAGATGATTTGCCTCTCCTCCCTGGGAGAGGAGAGCAGTCCTTTGGATGCTCAGTCCTCTTGCCCCACAGCTGACCCCTCGGCAACCTGAGTACAATCCCAAACATGAGTTACCCACATGGCGGGCAGTAGCACTACCACCACATGACTGCACTGGCCTTGTCGCCTAGTTTTTCTATATCAATATAGTAGTGATAATGGTAGGTATCAGAGTCTCAGTCCTCAGGAATAATGATAGTGGGCACCATAGATAGTGACTTCAGCCTCGTGGTTCGGTTATGGTCCACAGTACCCAGTACCAAATATTCCCTTGTACACCCTCAGAACCCTTCCATTATCACAATAACTGCCAAATCACAGCAGAATGTCAGTTCAGGAGATGCCACACAGAAAATGAAAGACCATGAGAGACTGACCAATACAGGTAAATGAAAGAGTTAATTTCTTATACAGTGCCATGGCGGAAGGTCTTGAGATTGCAGTGCCTCTTGCCACCAGATTCCTCCTGGTCCAACCAGAAACACCAGTGACAGAGATACCCTGACCCTGCCACAGTTATGAAAGACAAAAATATCAAAAAACTAATTAACCAATTTAAAAAAAAACATTGCAATAGAATATGTTTATCAGTCAGACACTGAAATAGTGCAGCCCTGCTGTCACTTTTCCAGACTGCTGCTTGCTGCGGTGGTGTGAAACATGTTTGAGGCAGTTGCCATCAGCTTCTTTTAATATTTCTGTATATTAACTCACAGGGAGGAGGATGGTATGAGTTGGAGTGCCGTGCACATTGGAGGGGAAGTGCGGTGTTTCGTTATGCAATTAGGCATGGCATGGCATGTGCTCTGCTTGGATTACATCACACCAGGTGGGTGTTATTAGAACCAAGTTAAGCTGCTGGTGTTTTTTCAATGAATGAGAGAAATCTGGCTGGGATCCCAGGGATATTCCCGTACACTATTCAAGAAGTGCCATGGAATCTTTAATATTCACCAGAACAATCCCCAGAACAGGCAGATGAGACCTTGGTTTAACATTTCATCTGAGAATTGGCCCCTCCAACACAGTAGCCCCCTAATAACATGGTGGGGCGGGGCACTTGTAGTGGTACTTTAACCAATGGGAGGGTGCCCAACGAAGACATACTGACACCACTTCCTGCAGCACCAGGTGTTCCTTGGAGGCCTCATATCCTTCTACCAGGCCTGACCCTGCAGAGATCCGATGGGATCAGATTCCAAGGAGGAAAGGCTGCAGGCAGCCCTATGTTGCAGTAGGGTGGGGATGAAGCAGTGAGGTCAGATCAGAGACTGGCTACCCGCACTGAACTGAAATCTATTTTATGTGCTTGCTGCTAAAGGTTGAATGAGATATGCACATTGTTAAACCTTGAGGTGTGCATCTATACTGCAGTACTGTCTGGGAGGTGTACATGCGGTTTAACAGCAATGCACATATGGTGTAATTTTGCTGTAGAGGATGTACCTACCCTGTGCAGCTAATAGGAGAGGAAGGATGAATGCCAAAGGTGGGTGTGAGTGTGTGTGTGTGTGTGTGTGTGTGTGTGTTCACAGCATGCAAGACTGCTGAGCTGCTAGAGTCTACCAGTCAACTCTGGCTGCTTCTGCAAGACCATAGTGTGCAAAGCTGAACTGCATTACAGCAAACAACATATACAATGCAACCTTAAACACTAAGCTAATGCCAAGTGAAAGCAGCCACTGTTGACTCTAGCTGACTCTTGTTCATGTAGTGCCATAGGATTTTTATCTTCTACATGGCCATCCACTAGAGGTGGACAGAAGGGGCCTTATTGGAAGGACAGCACATCAAAAGCGCAGCACCCCCAAGTGCAGCTACGCAGTGTCAGTACTTAAGCCATAATAACTGAAGAGCCGATCATTTCCTAGAGATTAACAACCGGTTGGGGGGAAACACCTCAGACTAACCCCACCCAGCCTGTCATTAACCAAAAGGAAATGATCAACTCTGAGGTCATTATTGTGATTATAAGTCTAATCACAATAATGATTTTTTCCTTTGGGTTTTGAGTGCTGAAGACAGTTTTGTTAAGGCACCACTGCAGGAGGCATACAGCACATGAGCCGAGTGCCGCTGCCGTGCCAGTCATTTCTAAGAGATTTCAGACCAGCACAGCAGCCAATCAGTGAGCTAGTTGACTAATTAGTTAGACTTATAATGGGTATTAGTCCATGTTTTTAGTGTGGGACTTGAACCTATAGAGGTGAGCATGCAAGTTTCTGAGCCATTGTCACTGAGGTTGTTTATGTCTCTCTCTCTCTCTCTCTCTCTCTCACTATCTCTCATTTTTGCTTCCTTTATCACTGGTCTTTAACACCAGTTTGGTATGTCACACTACTGCTGGGCCATTATAACTGCTACAACCAGTGACATCATTGATCCTCTGGGCTGGCCACAGAAACATAGAAAATGATGACAGAAACAGACTCAAGGTCTATCCAGTATGTCCAGTTTTCTTACCCATTCCCCACTGACCTACCGCTAAATAGGTTTCTTACTATGAGAGCTGACTGTCAGTTCTCCCAGCTGATCACCCTTCAACTTTCTACTCCCCAACTCATGCACCCCATACGGTACTACAAGCACTCACTAACTGTCACATGCGACATTGAACCCATTTATTGACTCTGTCTCCATCACCTCCTCGGACCCCTATTTCATTCTTCTATCACTGTTTAACTGAAGAACTTTCTAATGTCACTCTAAAATTCCATCTCCTGACTAGTTTCCACACATGTCCTCTAGTCACTGTGTTTCTGCACCTGGTGAACATGGTCCATGCTGTCCACATTGTTAATCATCCACAATAACTTGTAAGTCTCAATCATATCTTCCCCTCTCTCTCCTCTCCTCCAGTGTGTACATGTTCAAGCCTACCACCCTTTCCTTGTATGACCTGTCCTACTGCTTCTGGATCATTTTGGTGAACCTGCACTGTATTTTCTCTAGCCTGTCACTCAGTGGTTTTCAACTCCCCTACCCCTACTACTCCTTGCATGGAATGCTACATGGGCTGTCTCTAACCTGTCAATCAGTAGAGTCTGACTCCCCAACTGCTCCTTGCAAGTAATGCTACGTGGACTGTCTCTAGCCTGTCAATCAGTAGAATCTGACTCTCCTACTGCTCCTTGCAAGGAATGTTATGTGGACTGTCTCTAGCATCTCAATCAGTAGAGTCTGATTCTTCTACTGCTCCTTGCATGGAATGCGACATGGATTGTCTCCAGCCTGCCAGTCAGAGTTGTCGGACTCTCCTGGTGCTCCTCAGATGGAATGCTACATGGATGAAATGTTACAGCTCCTCAGTGTTCTCAGTTTTCCTAGAAGCACCAATTTATCAAGTTTTGGCATCAATGGGAGGAGCTTGCCATTCAAAATGGTGGCAGCAAAATTTAGCAAGAGGGAACACTGAGGGATCCTTTCTGCAGCATCCGTAGATCAGCCTGCTTCTGTTACTGGACCTGAATGGACTACTGGTAAATGTCACTAAACCAAAGCTACAAAATGACATTGCTCTGGCACTCTTAGCCACGGGCAAACTGAACTTTTGAGCCAGGATATTTTTGAGCACACACCTCATGGCTGACTGGGGATGCAGGGCCAGCATCCCTGAGGTACCAGTTTACCATACCAGGCAGCTGCATTCAACTATAGCAAAGTCGTGGGGCAACAGGTGCTACAGAAGATGGCAAAAGCAGGGGAAATTACAGACTCGACTGAGATAGCCAAGATCATGGCACTACTAAATAGAATATTAATGGATACAGCTGAATTAAAAGACACCACTGCAAAAACATTAGAGGTGCAAACTCTTACAGCAAGAGTGGCAGGCATGGAACACACTGAGAATGCCCATGAAGAAATCCAGCACAATCAGCAAAGTCATCTTCATGAGCATCATGCCCAAATACAATATTTATTATACAAAGTAGATGACCTGGAGAAGAGGTCCAGGTGCAACAATATTAGGATCACTGGGGTACTGGAGGGGGCAGAGGGGAAAGGCATGATCTCATTCTTATAGACCTTCTTGTCATCTGAGCTGAAACTGAACAACATGCCCCCTCTAGAACTTGAAAGGGCCCATAGATCCCTCACACCCAAGCCAAGGGAGGGAGCAAGTCCTCAACCAATACTATGCAGATTTTTGAAATATCCAATCAAGGACCTTTTCCTCTGGACAGCTAGAGAAAAAAAGGAATTGCTATGGGAAGGCCATCAAATCCAGTTATTCCAGGACTATCCACAGGAGCTCTCCCAGAGGTGCCAGGCATATGCAGGGGTGAAACAAGCACTCTACAGACTAAACATACCTGCCTCCCTCCGATATCCATTGATTCTAAGGGTTTGACACCGGGGATAATTTTTAATATTCAATAATCCGGCTGAGGTGGAGCAGTTTCTGGGTCAACTCCATCAGGACAGAGTGAAATACCCTCATCAGCTCTTGGCACCTTGTGGTACAGTCTGGCAAGCCTTTGTTCCTACTCTGATGGAAACTCAACTAAGTGACAATTTTCAACCGAGAGACCCAAACCCAAGTGAGACATGGCAACAGATCCAACATGTCTGACAAAGGAAAATAAATAAGGCATCAGCTAACCCAAAACAACTGGTGACACCAAAGACTCCGTCAACAAGAACCTGAGCCCATTCCAGGAGCCTTCATCAACTCTCGGAGCCTAGCAGTGCCTTGACAAACATCACCCCAGTTAAAACATCAAATCGCTACAAACCTCTTTTGGAGCTGACACCCGGAGTGCTGAGCCTGTCAAAGCCAGGGGTAGATAACTCACCAGAGGAGCTCACAGCTGTTGAAATTTATAAGGACTGGGCCCCGATCTGTCAAGCATGGGCCAATTCCATAGTGAGTGGAGAGGACCAGGAATGTCCTCCTGAACCAGCTATAGAACTGGAGCTGCCCATGGATCAACGAGATAAACAGTGGCCTGATAAGAAAATGTGAGTACCTTGTCTAGTTTGGTGAATACCCCAGTTCCCCACTTGCACATCTTCTGCTTACTGGCCACACTTCTCTGTGACTTAATCCAAGAAGGGGTTGGAAATCTTCCTCATGGTGTGGGCTAATGTGCTGCCATGCAGCCACATTCCAGGTGCCACCAAACAAAACTTGAACTCTCTGGTTTGGTTGAATGCCTGATTATTTATATTTGATGCTGAGCTTTCCAGGATTAAGGAAAACTCAAGAACCTACAACAAAGATTTCCCTGGAAAAAGAGCTAGTTTTTACATCTGATTACTGTGACTCAGGAAGTGACTGCTTCCTTAGACTGAAAAGTGACAGAGAGCACCAGGGAGAGTGCCCAGCACTGGCACATGGAAGCTCAATTGTTAATTTCCTCTGCTGTTTGAGGGCTGTAATCATACAGCCAATGTAGAGGGGTATAGTAAAGGCTAGTAGTTCTCCCACAGACTAAATGTAACCCCTGACCAGCCTCCCCAAGTTAATACTCCCAAGGTTAGGGAGATTTAGTTGCTAGTTTGGATCTGTCCTACTGTTAGAGAAAGTTAAAGGGTCCTTAGGTAAGGGCAGTGCTCGCATTCAGGGACATGGCAAAAGGGGAGAAGGCTTAAGTACCCCAAGGAGAAAGTAGCAGGGGTAGAAAGGCATCAAGCACAGATAGGAAGGGCTGGTAGCGTGGCTAGCCCATGCACATAAATGGGGGCACAGAGGGGATCACAATGCACACTAAACAATAAGTTAGGTCTCAGACCAGCTCTAGGATGTGAGGTTGGTGTTTCTTTTTCCCTGTGGCCTTAGCCCTATACCCTAAATACTGGCTGACAGAGATGAAGCTGTAGGCACCTCATCTCCTCTTTTCCTCCTATATTCCAGGGTGTTAAGAACACAGGGGCAATGGGGACTCTAATATCCAAATGGAGAGGGGCCACTCCCCACTCTTACTCATATCCCAACCCCTGGTTTTATGCTGCAGTGTTTGGAGGGAGTTAACCCACATAGGAGGAGGGGAGACAGGGCCATGGCATATAGAATAGACCCTAAAGGATATGTGTGGAATGCAGACTGCATATATAACCAGACAGCCTGATGGCCCACTTCCCACACAGAACCTTGGGGGGGCAGATACAGCCTTGGGAGGCTTATCCTCGATACCAGAATATATGCCTAGTTGAACTAGTAGATGGCAACAAAAGTCCCCAGGCTTAGAGTCATTCTTCCGTCTTGCATTTGACACACTGAGCCTCAGGGGGAATTCAAGATTTAGACTGACTGCAGGTCTAGTATAATTTGTCTATAAACAAGCATTTTTCAATGCCGAATGTTGTCTGACTGGCATTGGCATTGGTAGTGCAGGAGTTAGAGATGCATAATAGGAATGGCAGTGAAGTATTGAACTGATGCCAACCCCATCCCCACCCTGCAGAGACTGACAGGTGTTGGGGTGTGCCCTTGGGTCATCAGCTATAACGCTTATGCCATTTTACCTCACCCTACCCTGTAGACACTGACAAGTGTCATCATCTACTTTGGGGTCTTTGGGACTTATACTTACCCCATTCCATAAGGAAATACGCTGAGATGGGTGCAGTATAGTAGAATAGGGTGAACTTTAGGGCCGAACACTCCAAGGCACACCTCGATGCCTATCACTGATTGCAGGGTGGGGGTGGAATGCAGTGAGCATTACAGCTGATGATCCCAAGTCACACCCCTGACGCCTGTCAGTCTCTACAGGGTGGGGTGTTACAGCTGGAAACCCTAACACCATAGGTGTGTGTTGGTATTTTCACTCCAAATTATCAACTTGGGCCTTTTGTGACCCCACCTCATGAAGAGTGGCACTATCAGTTTGTTAGCCGAGAGGTGGTTTTGCACAGTGGCTATGCCATTTGGTACCACAGACACAAAAACACATTTTGGGCAGGATGTGAAAAATGACAACTGTATTGTTTATGAGGAGGTGTAAAAAATGGAAATGTTGAAAATCTAGACTGAAAATATGAAAAATTGTTGAAGTCATGAACATGCAGAGAAACTGCGCAACACACATCTGTAACTCTATTATTTTGGGGATTTTTTTAACCACATTTACAACATAGGCATTTTGGGACCTTCCCTCATAAACAGTGGCACTGTGATTTTATTAATCTGTCCCAAAAGTTAATTTCCCACAGTGACCACGCCAGTGTGCGCCACATGTACGAAAACACATTTTGGACAGCATGTGAAAAATGACAGCTGTACTGTTCATAAGGAGGTGTGAAAAAATGCCAATGTTGAAAATCTGTCTTGAAAATACTGCCAATTTATGAAGTTACAAGGGTGTGTGGAAAAAGCGCAATGCATGCTTATAACACAGTCATTTTATGGACTTTCACCACCAAATTTTCAACATAGGCATTTTAGGATCTCTGCTCATGAAAAGTGTCACTGTCATTTTCCTAATCTGTCCCTAAAACTGAGTTCCTATTTCGACTGTGCTATTCTGTGCCGGAAGTGCGAAAACACATTTCGGCCAGGATATGTAAAATGATAGCTGTATTGTTCATAAGGAGGTGTGGAAAAATGCCAGTGTTGAAAATCTAGAGTGAAAATATTACAAATTCATGAAATTACGAGCATGCATGGAAACTGCACAATGCACGACTGCTCACTCCTGGGCTCAAATCCTCAGTGAAGAGGAAGATGAGGGGGAACCTATGTGGCCTTGTGAAGAAGGAACGGGTACACAGCCTCAAGATCTTGCCCAGAGGAATGTATTGAAGAAGGTGGTGATGCCACTGCCCTGGTTTTACAGGAGAAAGAAGTCAGGGATCTGTTTCTAATTTCCTTAAGGATGCGAAGTTGGCAGAACCAGGACTGGCCACCCCCAAGCCAGGCCAGCGGTCTCAGATTGACCAAAGCAAGTAAAGAGGAGAGACTTGTTCGTAGAAAGGCAAATGAGATCTATGGTATGACCTTTCCTACCTTTCCTCGGAAAGTCTGGGAGGAGACTGAGAACTGCATGAAATCCTGGATCTGGGATGAAGCAATGAAAAGTGTGCATCCTGGGGCCAACCAGCATGTAAAGAATAGACTGTTCCACGAATAGTATACCCAGTGGAAGAGAGGCAGGACACTGTTAATAGACAGAGTGAGAGTGGTGGACGGAGAGAGACGTGAAATCTCCCACTTTGTGAATTATGTGTGCCCAGACGAGGTAATAATTCAAGCCCCTGACCCTCAGTACTATTGGCCTCAGTGCAAGGACCTCCCAGTAATTAAGCCCGTGCCTACAAAATGGAGAGCCGAGCAGTGGTAGTCAATACTGCCACACCAGAATGTGAAGTGCCCTTATTGATCCGCCAATATGAATAACCAAGGACTCAGGTGCTCCACATTCATCAGTCTACAGTGTACTGTCCTATCCAGCAACCATCCACTGGCCCACCAGATGACTTCAGATCCAGAGAGGACACCATCCCAGCTGTTTCCTGTTCATCGCTTGGTAATCGGATGACGTCAGACCAGCTGTTTTCTTTTTGTTCCTGTTCTAAGGTTCTGTCTCCAGAGATGACATCAGTCCAGCTGTTTCCAGATGTGCCCTCATGTGGTTCCCAGAAGATGTCCACCCAGCTGTATCAGAAGAAATGCTGCCAGGGGAGAGTCTTCGGCTGCGGTGCAGGTCGGTGCCTAGTCTTGTACTACAAATGGCTGGTAAGTCCGAACTTTTCTATCTTTATGACATTGCAGTACACACCCTACACTACAGACTTCAAAAATGTGTGAACTGTCCTCAAAGACTCTCCCCTTCGGGACTTTGGCCTGTTAGAACTGTGCTTCACCGGGATCCGGCCCAGGAAAGACTCTTTATTGGACTAGCCTTCGGGCCTTGTGGTCACTAGTTGGGACTTTTAGGGCACTCCATCCCCCAAATGTGTATTGTAAATAATGTCATTATTGTATTCTAATGTAAATACTGTTTTTCTACCTATTCTAAAAAATCTTTTTGAGATTTTGCAGTGTTTTGATGGTAGGGGTTTTAGGTAGACTGTGTATGCAGATTAGGAGTGTGGTTTGTCTTTCTTTTTCTTACAGGTATTCCTGGGAAGACAGAAGAGAAGACAAGAAGAGGAGGAGGGGCTCATCGGAGTTCCTCGTCAGTGCTTTTATTGTGTAGAAATTTAAAGTACTCTGGTGTTATTGTTATGGTTACTGTATTAACCCTTTCCTTCCACAGGTGTGGTTGTGGGGGTAGGGAGGAGGCATTAATGTGGTAATTTAATGGTGAGTGGTTGCAGGTTGCCCAAGGTAGGGGAGGTCCCCGGGTTTTTTTTTTGTTTTGGAATATTATGTTAGAGGCAGATAGGTTTTCCCTAGAGGGTTAGGGGGGATAGACAGGCTGTGGCCCTGACCTGCAGTAGGGGTCGCAGTGCTGATCTATCATGGCTGTGCTCTGGATGGTTCTACCAGAGCCACTAGGTGTCCATAGTAAGTGGATAGTGTAGAGCCTGACATGTCAGCTACAGGTCTCTAGGCCATTAGTGTTGCCTGCCTGTGCTAGCACATGGTAGGAGGGGGCCTGATCACCCCCCCTCCGCAGGTAGCACATAGGGTGGGATGGCCTAAGGCAGGGTAAATAATGACTGCGAACAGTCATTTTCCTGGTCAAGGGCGAGTGTAACCCCTTGTTACCCGGGGTTACTAGAATCCCAGTAAGACCTAGTGGTAGGCAGGGAAGGTAGCTTGTGAAACTCCAGTTAAATGGGTTTCACACTGTCTCACTCTGTTCTCAGTCTCAGCTGAGACTGAGTGATGACATCACCAATAGAACTGTCGCAGCTGCATAAGCCATATTGGAATCTGCAGCAGAGGGAGTTAGATAGAACGCTGGGAGTTTTCGAGTAGTCTGTCTCCAGTTTGCTTTCAAACAAGAAGATTCAGTCTGCAGTTTGGTTTTGAGGAGTCAGTATCAAGTGGTGGAGACCGCTGTTCAGGTCTCAGTGCCCCTCCCTCCAGGGGGGATGTAAAGATCCCCATGTAGATTCCAGGGGCAATCCCCTTAATTCTGCAAGGAGAAGGAAAAAAGCTGCCTTCAGTTCAGCCTTAGTTTGGAGTGTTGGAAGAGTTGTGATTCGCCTGTGGAGCACCTGCAACAAAAGGGTAACTGTTTTGCTCTAACATGAAAAAAATAAGCGTTTGTCAATGCCGAATGTTTGCTTGCTGGCATTGGCAGTGGTAGTGTAGAAGTTACAGAGCTGCATAATAGGAATGGCAGTGAAGTATTGAACTGAAACCAACCCCACCACCACCACCCTGCAGAGAGTGACAGGCATTGGGGTGAGCGTTTGGGTTGTCAGGCATAACGACCACGCCATTTCACCACACCCTACCCTGCAGACACTGACAAGTGACTCTGTGTTCCCTGGGGTCTTTGGCCCTTATGCGCACCCCATTTGATTAGGAAATATGGTGAGATGGGTGCGATATAGGAGAATGAGGTGAAGTTTGGGGCCGAAGAGTCCAAGGTGTACCTTGATGCCTCTCACTGACTGCAGGGTGTGGAATGGTATGAGCATTACAGGCAAGAATCCCAAGTCACACCCCTGATGCCTGTCATTCTCTACAGGGTTGGGCGTTATGGTTGGAAACCCTAATACCTCAGGCATTCGTTGGTATTTTCACTCCAAATTTTCAACATGTTTTTTTTGTGACCCCACCTCATGAACAGGGGGGATATCAGTTTGTTAGCCAAAAGCTACTTATGCACAGTGACTATGGCATTTAGCAACACAGGTGCAAAAATATTCCGAACAGGCTGTAAAAAATGACAGCTGTACTGTTCATTAGGAGGTTTAAAAAATGGCAATGTTGCAAATCTGTAGTAAAAATATTTAAAAAAATGGTGAAGTCACGAGCGTACATAGAAACTGTGCAACGCACACCTGTAATATAATTAGGTTGGGTTTTTTTACAGCAGATTGTCAACTCAGGCATTTTGGTGCCTCCGATCATGAACAGTGTCACTGTGATTTTCTTTATCTGTGCCGAACAATGATTTCCCACAGCGACCACGCATCTCTGCGCTGGAAGTGTGGAAACACACTTCCAGCCATGTTTGAAAATGACAGCTGTACTGTTCATAAGGAAGTGTGGAAAAATGGCACTGGTGAAAATCTGGACTGAAAATATTACAAAATCATGAACTAGCAAGGGTGCGTGGAAACTGGACAATGCTCACTTGTAACACAGTCATTTTATGGACTTTTGTCACCAAATTTTCAAAATAGCCATTTTAAGACCTCTGCTCATGAACAGTGTAACTGTGATTTTCTTAATCTGTCCTAAACATTGCTTTCGCACACCAACATTGTGCGCTACATGTGCGAAAACACATTTTGGGTGACATATGAAAAATTGCAGCTGTACTGTTCATAAGGAAGTGTAATAAAATGGCAATGTTGAAAATCTGGAGTGAAAATATTAAATTTGCAAACTTACGAGCATGCATAGGAACTGTGCAACACACGCTCGTAAAAGTCATTTTTAGGAATTTTTTCACCAAATTTTCAACATAGCCATTTTAAGACCTCTGCTCATGAACAGTGTCACTGTGATTTTCTTAATTTGTCCTGTACATTGATTTCGCACACCGACTGCGCCACTGTGCGCTACATGGGCAGAAACATGTTTTGGGTGAGATGTGAAAAATGTCAGCTATACTGCTCATAAGAAGGTGTGATAAAATGGCAATGTTGAAAATCTGGAGTGAAAATATTGAAAATTCACGACCTTATGAGCGTGCGTAGGAACTGCACAACGCACGCTCGTAAAACAGTCATTTTTAGGAATTTTTTCACCATATTTTCAACATAGCCAGTTTAAGACCTCTGCTCATGAACAGTGTCACTGCAATTTTCTTAAATTGTCCCGTACATTGATTTCGCACACCGACTGCGCCATTGTGCGCTACATTGGTGGAAACACATTTTGGGTCAGATGTGAAAAATGACAGCTGTACTACTCATAAGAAGGTGTGGTGAAATGGCAATGTTGAAAATCTGGAGTGAAAATATTGAAAATTCGCGAACTTATGAGCCTGTGTAGGAACTGCGCAACGCATGCTTGTAAAACAGTCATTTTTTTGGAATTTTGGCACCAAATTTTCAACATGGGGTTTTGGGACCCTTCTCATGAATGATGTCACTGTCATGCGGTATTTGGGCCGAGGGTGATTTTGTAGTCAGCGAGAGTACCCCGGGCCCAAACTCTCATGACAGTGACATCATTCATGAGAAAGGTCCCAAACCCATGTTAATTTGGAGCAAAATTCCCCAAAATGCCTGAGATATGCAACAAAGTTGAAACCCCCTATCTAGCCCATTATACAACATTTCCTCAGTTCAGTCGGCTTTGAAGAGTGCAGGCGTGTTCCGGTCCCCAAAGATCGTCGCGCAAGGTCTGGAGGTAAGTATGGGGTGGGGGGTGTGGGAGGCTGATTAGCAGTGGGTGGAGTGCGGGTTGTGGGAAGGGGCTGGGAGATGCGCGATGGGACCATTTTTTCTTTACAGGCTAAAAAAAAAAACAGAACGACGAGGGACATTTGCCACGCTGGGGTGGGCTCCCAGCTTAGCACAAGGACGGTTGAGGGGGGCCATTCAGCTGATGGGGGATTGGGCACCTCTGTCGACCAAAGGATGGATTACCACGCTGGGGTGGGCTCCCAGCATGGCGCTTAGTTCTGGGTGGGGGGGGTTAGGACAGTGGAGCCGACAGGGGATTGGGCATCCCCATCGGCTAGATCATTACTTGCCACACTGGGGTGGGCACCCAGCGTGGCATTTCCAAAAGCTTTGGGGAGGCAGGCGGGGAACCCAGCACAGCTGACGAGGGATTGGGCACCCCTCGGCTTATTCAGTGTGTGCGTGGAAGTGCGCCGCGCCTGCGATGCCGTGTGTGTGTGTTTGGGGGCTGCACGCGGGCAGGCGATATCTCGTCGCTACTCACTCAATCATAGCTCCCCTTTGAACTGTATGCCACTGCATTTTGGAGCTTGTCATAGACAGCCCCAGAATGCATTGGTTTACAAGGGCCGCGCCTGCCAACACACTGACTGAATTGGAGGAGGAGGTGACACACCTCCAAAGTCTCTGACGATGGCACTATGTTTCTTGCACATGCGTGCAAGCAAACATAAAAATGTGTTTCTTCAGCCTGGGACAAGTGAAGAAAGCTAGGAATTGAGCTACTATTTGGGAAGCCTATAGTACCAGGTCAAACAAACGGAGTAGTGTCAAAAGCTAGAGTGCTGTGTGAATTCAAGTAATATTGTACAGGGGATGCGACAGTTCATCTAAAATTTAATCTACATTCAGAAGTTTCAGTTTTTCCAAAGAAATGGCCAGGTATGGGCTGTGGGAGCTGGAGGTGGGAACACCCCCCATCTTTAGTGACCAGGTCCACCTCTACGGATTTCTGCTGTGGTTGCTACTTTGCCTCATGCACTTGGCCAGTGATGAGGGAAGTACCCAGATGTGGGTTGCAAATGGGAAAATCTCTCTAGGAGTCGCAGACTCTAAGTGGTGTGGGGAGCCACAACAAGTGTAAAGAAAATTCTCTTTGTGAGATGGGAGACAGAAGAAGTAAGGAGGAAATCTCTCTAGGAGTCGCAGACTCTAAGTGGTGTGGGGAGCCACAACAAGAAAATGGGTTCATTCTTCCAATGAACCGCCAAGCAAGTGGCCGGCAGGGGATCCGGACCAGTCGGGCTGTGTACCCAAAGCGCGTGCAAGTCCGGGCTGTGTGCCTGGCAGGTCCAGAGCTTGAAAACAGTAGAAATGGTTCATTCTTCAAGTGGATCGCATTGTAGTCTTTATTCTGCATTACCAGTAAATGTGACCCCACGGAGGTCCATCTTTGCTTTGTTGTGTCCAGCTAGTTGTGAATAAAAGCCACACTGAAGAATCCCATTCCTGGTCCTGGACATTACAGTTATTGCTTACTGTGTTCGGATTTACTTGGGTGCCCCTGTGCAGAGTAGCCAAACCTAGGTCCCCCTGTGCCGAGTAACCTCATCCTCCCCAAACCCAGGTCCCCACCAGGTACTGCTGCCAGCGCCAACAGCATGCCACCGGTCATTTTGGGAAAAAGGCAGGGGTGAGGGGTTCAAGTGGGATAAAAGGGAGCCAGTGTACATTCCCACCAAAGGCTGAGGATGTTGGCACTGCGGGATAAACCCTCTCGGGGGACATTTTACTTTCCTCCTTCTTCCAGCGTTCTGAAACCGAACACATACAGTAGCTTTTCAACTCATGGTCTGTTTAATTTCAGCGTAGCATCAGGATAGTTCTGTATGGTAGCCTTTCCTGCAGGCTGGTAGGCTGAAGCTGGGTCACAAAATGTTTGATACTGTAGCCTTATAACTAGACAGACAGCAAGCTAGCTAGGTAGATGGACAGCAAGATAGATAAGTAGATAGATAAGTAGGTAGCAGACAGACAGAGCTAGGCAGATAGAAGATAGATATGGATAGACAGATATGGAGAGACAGATAGACAGACAGATGGGCGACAGACAGATGGGCGGGAGGGTGGATGGACAGATAGACAGGCAAGCAGGCAGGCAGAGAGATGACAGATAGATAGATAGATAGATAGATAGATAGATAGATAGATAGATAGATAGATAGATCGATCACAGACAGGCAGATAACGGGATAACCATCTTAGCATAGATTCTTATTTGCACTAAGGACCTGTACCCATGTTTGGTGGAAGGAAGAGAACATTTGACAGACGCACAGATAGATAGCTCATTCTCTTCTGTGGTAGTGTTGTGGGACCTGTAACCTCCACAAAGCAAACGGGGCTTTGGGTTTAACAACCCACAATTAAATCCTCCATTTAAAGCACACAGCTGGTAGTGATAAAAGCAGCTGTGATCAAATCTAATTAAGGCCAGCCATAACACTGTAACTGCGATGTTATGCATGGAATATAAAAGCAGGTGTAAGAGTACAGTATTATAGATGGAGACACTAATGAGTCTATTGCTGGCATTATATGTTTCCACTGATGCCTTCAAATGCTTCAGCCATTTGCCAGTTAGGCACTGCTTACCATAAAAAATGCACAGTCACCATGAGGAAACTGGTTACACCAGGGACCTCTTAGGTTGTTTCTAAAGGGTAGTGATATTTTTACTGCACGGTCAGGAAAGGAAGGCTAAAACAATTCCTCATCTCCCCCAAAACCAATGTAAAGAGGATTTGCCCTCAAGTAAAAAATACAGGATACAGTACATCATGAGCAGCAGAGAGATAACCACCATGCACCCCCTTATGAGGATAAAAGCCCTGAATCATGAGTGGTGAGTCCCTAATCATTTTGTAAATATTTTGAACCCACAAATCTAGCTATGTTTACAACCTCTGGCCCAATGAATTCCTGAAAATATTCAAGAATTGATTTGGTGTGGCTGCCAGTGCTCTGCTCACAGTTCATGTTCAGACAGGTTGCAAAGAAAGGGGCCTGGACAGTCCATTATGGATATCAGAAAATCCTCTGTTTGTGACATTCCAATTTGTTGCTATGGAAATTATTCTGATGTCACAGCCTGAGAACTGTAACTTCAACAAAGGATTAAACAGCAGCAGTGGTTCAGCTCGTTGGAGGGATGCTGTTTTCATGTAAATAGTGCCATGCAGAATGTACAGATTCTGACAGACCAGAATTCTGCAGAATTTCAGAAATGTCCACGGAATTTCACTGGTAGGTGTTTCTGACATTTTGCAAGCAAAATGGTTTTCACAGATTCATAGTCCACAGTTTAAATAAATTGTGAATTATTTTTCCTGCAATCTGTGGAAAATTATTCCACAGTGCACACAATTCATGAAAAATTATTCTGCAGGTTACACAGAAGTGCTTTTCAGAAATCTATGGAATTTAAACAGAAGTTCCAAAAAGCATTTTCAGAAGCAGAAATGCCATTCTGCATGCATTATACCAGTGGAATCCTGCATTCCTGACAGTGCTACATGTAAATAATCCTAGTAATGAAGACGATGAGGGTCAGAAATAACACAAATCTATAAAATACATGCTGAACTATGCTTAAATATTCCTTTTCAAAACTTACATAAAGGTGACAAACTTTAAAACATTAACACACATAGAATAATAAATGGGGAGGTGTGTATAAGAGGCAGTATAGCGCAGTGGTTTAAGGCTACAAATCTGGAGACCTGAGTTTGAATCCCACAGCCCCCACTTGCATACTGTGTGATGCTGAGCAAGTCACTCAACTTCTCTGTGCTTCCAGGTTGCACCTGCAAACAAACTCTCAGCTTAGTGTGTCTCACCTGGTTAAACAATTGGGGAAAAAAATACTTACACACCCAAGGTGTGGGATGCTACATACACCCCATGAGCAAAGCTTGAGGGGTTTATAAAAGCACCCCACACTGAGGATGTGTGTAAAATGTTACACACCTCCCCTTGTTGTGTGTTATATAATTGCTGAATAGTGTTTTCTCTCCTTGAAAACATTACCTGAGATTTTTTTGTTTATTTTAGTGATTTTGAAAGACAACGCAGAAAAAACACACAACAACATTACAAGCCCCAAACTATATACAAGAAACTTATATGAAACAGCACTAGAAATAGTTAAGATCAGGCAAGTAATGCATGTTGCACTTTTACCTTTGTGGGTTTTTTAGTGATTGTGGGAGAATGATGCCCAAACAAAGACCTGAACTGCACCCTGGGTAAAATCCTATGTCATTCACAGGCACTGGGACATTAGGAGGTGACACAGTGCTGATGAGTGGAGCAAGTAGCGTGTGCACCTGTGAGAGGCAGAGTGCACATGCCTGCAGTGAGGGAAGTCAGACACGTGTTTGCCATTATAATCAGCTGGTTATAACAGTGACTTATAACTTAGTTTCCCCATCGGAGAAAACACTACCCAGTTATTACAGTCAGATAATAAAAAGGGGCTGTAAGATGGATCATTTGCATTGGCTGCTGATATTCTGTCCACATTACATTAATCTCTATTAAATATACTTGTACAGCCCCGTCTTGAATGCACTGATATATAAAACAAGGGGTGGCCTAAGCCCACTGGCACAGCAGTAGGGATGTCACTTCTGATGTAGGTGACAAAGGTTCGAGAGCTAGCCTGGGCCATGGGGAGCCTCTCAGGCGGAGGAGTACTAGTGCCCAAGGGTGCTCTCCTCCTCTTGGGATGGAGGGTACCCTGCTTCTCTGGGATACTGCCACCTAGTGACCATAGTTGGCAGGGCTGCTTAGAGTGACTGTTTGAGGGAGAAGGCTAACTGGTGCTGTGCTATGCGTGCTTGCATTCCTGCATATCCTCACTGCCAGTGTCCTGTGGGTGTGGGCCAAGAAAACCAGGAAACACCCCAACCAGGCAGGATGAAATCCGCCTCCTGCAGGCCCTATATTGATGACCTTTGTCACCTCCCTTGACTGGATCCAGACTGCAGTGGGAGTCGTGGCACCCCACCACCCCTGGAAAAATGGACTCGTAGAGTAAGTCCACGAGTAGGAGAGGCTGTGGGAAGGGTAGGTGGCATGATGGGGACAGGGTGGGTTAATGGGGAAGGAGTAAACTACAGAAAAAGGCCACATGAGAAACATTTTATCCATCCCATCTGAAGTCATATTACCAGTACCACAGCCCCAATACCTTCAGGAGTGAAAAGTGATTTCAACAAACACCAGATCCGAATTGGAGCAATACACACAGTGTACATTATGGTGAAATACCCTTGTTCTCTCTTGTAATAAATCCATTCTGCCTCAGAGTTACATTCTGAATGTCCATGCCTCAGTCTGTAACAATGATCAGAGTAGACCTCTCTCCAAGAGCAGGGATCCATGCGGGCTCATTCTAAGTGGCACTGCCGTGGCAACACATATGAGTGCAGTGGATCTGCATAAGGATAGCCACCACCACCAATGGCCTCAGGAAGTTGAATTTGGGTAACTTTTTATGTACCCATTCCCCACTTTGGCTGAGGAGTTTAAAAGGCATTATGAAGTTTTCCTGTTCAGTTAGCCAGATATAGTGGCTAATCCGATTCACATGTGGCTGAAAAAAAATTGGTGCACTCCGGCCACAATAGCTATTATTGTTTAGATCTTAGAACTAACCCAGATGCTCACTTCTTTGTTAAAACTGTGAAAGGGAACATGTGCCGGTATTCTTTATGGTAGCAACGGCACTATGATCTGATTTAAATATTCTGGAGTATTATCTCATTAAGTTGCCGTGGAACCATGACGTAAAGGGGGGATCCATCCTTCTTTCTAGCCTCTCCTTCCTCACTCCCTTCCCCTACCCCTCTCATCCTCAGTCTCCCTTACCTCATAGGTATATTCTGCTACCCCTCCACCCCGCAAGGGCCTGACCAGTGGCCTAGTGGCTGGCGTATATTCTACAACAGCTGCACTTGCCTATCCTACTACACTTAATTGTCAATGTATATGCCTATGTTCTCGTTGCCAAATGTTTCTCTCTAGTTGAGTAGTAAGTTAGTGCATCGATTCTTAGTTAACCCAATATTTAGTGTACTATTATGAATAATGTAACCAAAGTGTTCCTGTCACCTTATGTGTTATATTTTAATCCTGTACAATGTTAAGCTTGATTTCCTCACCACACCGCCTGTAATTGTCCTCCAGCTGTAACCCCACCCCCACCCCCACCGGTCGTATCGTGAGATGAGCATTTTGTTGCTCAGTGTGCCTTTCCTGGTGAAACATTTCAATAAATAAATAAATACAAATTAAATATTCATAAGTTGAACATCCGATTGTCATGGTACCAGGGAAGGGGTGGAGACCAAAATAAATATTACTAATTGTTTAATTAGTATTTTGGAAAGATCTACGAGCCCAAACTCTTTTACAAAGGTCCTATGTCAGGGTGGACAATAAGACAATACACATATTCAGTGATTACAGAGGTCTGATCATTAGGCATTAAAGAGCGATTACATGACAATCAGACAAATTGGAGAAAAAAAACTGAGCAGTTGTAATTGAATACTAAGCTATTTCTAATCGGTTGCCTTAGGTAGCACACCCCTGGAAACCTCCAAATCCGTTGATAGACTATGGCAGAGAAACTGCATAGGGTTTAATGCTATCCCAGATGGTGAGAGGCTGGGTGACAATGAAACAAGGGGGATTGGGTTTGAAACCAACCGCAGAGAGCGAGAGGTGTGGGGATAGTGAAAGGGGGCTGTGATGGGGAGCAGCTCCAGAGGGCTTTGTCAAGTATGGTGTGTGGGGGTGAGGCAGTACCAAGTGCGTTTAAAGAGGACTGATAGCTTACTTAAGCCTCTTGGCTAGGCTGGAATGGAGGCAGGGTTCTCCAAGGGTAGATACATAGATACATAGACAGTGTCAGCAGATAGGGCCTATGGCCCATCCAGTCTGCCCATTTGAGCTTGTAAGTTCAGTTTGTTTTCCTAGAAGTCTGTTGCCCTTACCCTGACCTCCAGAATTCCTTTATGTCTATCCCATGCATTCTTAAATCCCGTGATTGTTTCAGCCCCCACCACTTCCTCTGGCAGGGTGTTCCACTTGTCCACCACCTGTTCTGTGAAGAAATTGTTTCTCATGTTACCTCTGAATCGTCCTCCCTCCAACTTCATCCCATGCCCTCTAGTCCTGGAACATCTTTTTCGCTTAAAAATAGTGTTTTCCTGCACCCTGTTCCTCCCTGTAAGATACTTGTATATCTCTATCATATCCCCTCTCTCCCTCCTGTCCTCCAGGGAGTACATGTTCAGTTCCTTCAACCTGTCTTCATAAGACTTGTGATGCAATCCATGCATCATCTTTGTTGCCCTCCTCTGAACCTTCTCTACCCTGTCTATGTCCTTACGTTGGTATGGTCTCCAGAACTGTACACTGTACTTCGGGTGGGGCCTCACTAGTGTCTTGACCCTAGATCTGCTGGGTGTTATCTTGGGGGTAGGCCTTCTATCAAGTGGGGCCTAAGAAGCAGGTGCATGTTGAGTTAGACATTAGGTGCTGTTTGAGGCCTACTTTGAATTGAGACAGGCTGTTTTTTTTCTGTAGTTTCATCAGGAGTTCATTTGTCCAGAAGGGGGCTCGATAGGAGAAAGCACGCTGCCCTAGTGAGGTTCGGTGGAATGGTATAGACAGTGCTCCATTCTTCCTCCATCTGGTGATGTGTATTGAGAGAGAAGCCTCGAGCAGGTTTCCTATATAGGGTGTCTTTTTTCCGAGTAGTGCCTTCTTTCTCAGGAGGCAAGTTTGGTATTTAATCCTGTCTTTTAGGTTAAACCAGTATGTACGCTCATACAAGGTATGAGTGTAGTGATCTGCACACAGGGTGAGGTGGCATGCCTTACTGAGTGCAATTTGGACCCTTTTGAGCACTGTATCAGTAGCAGCTCCATAGACCACCAGCCCGTAATCTATCATGGAGAGTATGGAGTTGGAGACTGAGATTAGAGTGCTTCCGGGGTGAGGGATTTCTTATGCCTATAGAGGACCCCGATCTTTGTGTTTACCACTTTGACAAGGGAGTCTACGTGGTGCGTGTAAGTGAGAGAGTCATCAATGGTGACTCCAAGGTACTTGAACAAGTGCACCTGCTCAATCTGCTCACCAGCCTTGTTGGTGATTATGAGGGGAGCATGCTTGTGTTTGTTGTAGGGGCTGGATTGTAGCATGGGCTTGATTTTCTTGTAATTTAGTAGCAGCTTTTGCCTACTGAACCTGTCCTCGAGTTTATTGAAAGAGTTCTGTAGTTCTGTTTGTAGGGCAACCTGAGAGGTGCTGCTGCTCAGCAGCATGGCATTATCCGCATACAGAATAAGTTTGGTGTCACAGGCTGTGGGTAGGGCATTTACAAAGAGGCTGAAAAGCAGGGGCCCTAGAATTGATCCTTGAGGGACTCCTAGGAGTACACCTCTGGAGCTGGATAACATCTGCCCAATTTTGACTCGCTGGCTCCTGTGTGTTAGGTAGTCATTGAACCAATTCACGGTGTTTGGTGCCACACCAAATCTTTGGAGCTAGAGTACTAGAAGAGGGGAGGTTGATGGTGTCAAAGGCTTTGGTGAGGTCAATGAAGATGGACCCCACCAATTTGCCTTCTTCCAGTGCCTTGTGCACATAGTCAGTGTATTCCAGCAGTGCTGTGGTAGTACTGTGTTATTGCCTGAAGCCATGTTTATTTGGGGAGAGAAGATTGTACTTATTGAGGTATTCTGTGAGTTGATTTGCCGCAATTTTTTCCAAAGCTTTGGGTAGTGGGGAGAGGATAGATATTGGCCTGTAGTTTGACACCAGCACCTTGTCACCATTCTTATTCACTGGAGTTACCAGGGCTTGCTTCGATACCTCTGGAAATGGAGCTAGGGCCAAGGATTTATTAAATAGCATTGTTATGGGCATGATAAGAATATCAAGGGTGAGAGATAGTAACTTCATGTCTAGCCCGTCACTCCCCAATCTGGTTTTGCCTAGGACTTTCCTGACCATCGTTAGGGCCTCCTTCACCATCACCTTCTTAAAGTAGAAGGCTGGGTGGTTAGTAATGAGCAGGTTGGTGCAACCTTGGTCCTCCACAGGCAGAAGGTAGTCTGGAGGAAGCATTGAGGACAGGTCTGTAAAGGCCTGGTTAAAGGCATCAGCAATGCCTAGCAGATCTGAGGAGGATGAGTTATTAATATTGAGCATCTTAGGGTGCTGCTTTTGATCTTTACCAAGGATGTTCTTGATGTTGTCCCAAAACCTCTTTCCATCTCCCCATGCATTGTTAAGTTGGGTCTTATGGAAATTGGCTTTTGCGAGCCTGATAAGTTTGGTGCACTGATTTCTAACCATTTTGTAACACTGTAGATCACGCCTGCTGCCTGAGTTTAAGGCTTTTTCCCAGAGGTAGTCCCTCTCCTGAAGGAGGGAGAGGAGCTTGCCATCAGTCCAGCCATTAACCTCCCCCCGAATTTTCCGTTTTGTGCGTGGTGCATAGATATCACAGATGGAACTGAAACCCTCAGTGAAAAAACTAAGGGCCTGGTCCAGCGTAGGTGCCTTGTTGATGGGGGACCAGTTGTAGGCAGACAGGGCCAATTTGAGGAATCCAAGTTTGCCTTTCCACTGAACCCTGCTCTTGATGAGGCGGGGTAGGCTTTTGGCAAGTTTAGTGTTCCATATTAAGGAGACTGGGGAGTGGTCACTTAGCATGTCTGGGAGAACCCTGAGTTTGGAGGATTGAGTTGGTGAGCTAGCTAAGACACAGTCAATGAGGGTGCTGGTACCAGCCTTGTAGTTCTGCCTGATGGGGTGAGTTATGAGTTGTGTGAGATTGTAGGAGGTGATTAGGTCTCTGGGAGGGTGTTTCCTCCTTACATAACCAGTTAATATTAAAGTCACTGGTCAAGATGAGTTCTGAGCCTTTTCTGAGTGTGCTAATTTCTTCCATAACAAGAGGAAGGCCTTTCTTGACCTTCTTGGGGGGCAGGTAGGTTGTGGCGATGGTAAGGGTCTTGTCTTTTAGGCTGACTTGTATTTTTACCACTAGTAGCTCATAATCCTCCACAACTTTGGAGATGGGGAGGATGGAGCAACTCAGTGAGTTTCTGGCATATAGGAGGCAGCCGCCACCTTTCCTGCCTATTCTATCAAGTTGAAATGCTTGGGAATCCTTCAATGGCCACCTCACCATCCTTGATCCTACCTGACGGCCAGGTTTCAGTTAGGCAGAGTATGTCAGGGACATGGATGGTGATCCAAGCCTGGAGCTGGTCGAATTTGGCAGTTAGGCTTTTTTTTTTTTTGTCAGGAGACAAAAGACAAATGGAAGGAGGAGATAGGGACTTGTGAGGGGAGGCGAAGAAGTGGCAAAAGTCATGGAGTGGAAAGGAGAGAACAGGTTACTATGAAGAGAGAGGGAGCGGGCATTTGTGAAGGGCCTTCAGAAAATAGTTGTGCACTGCTAGAGAGGAAGAAGGTGGAGGAGGGAAATGATTAAATTAGAGGAGTAATTGATAAATGCCTGGACCAAACTGGAGCAGGGGGAAGTTCTGCTGGCAGAATTGCAATAGAGGTAAAATGGGGAAATAATGTGCAGGAGGAAGAAGAGGAGCTGGAAATGAGAGAGGGATATGAATGGAAGCAAGCAGGGAGTAAGAGGGGTGGAATGCTAGTGTTGGGGAACTCAATACTAAGAGGAGTTAGGTGGGGTAGCAAGGGGGAGAGGCATAGTCGCATTTGGGTGGAGGCCATGCCAGGAATGACAGTGGAAAGGGTGGGACAGTCTGTTCTGAAATATGCTAGAAGGGGTTGGGACAAGCCTCATTTAATTATACATCTTGGGAAAAACGACCTGGCTGACAAGACAGTAGATACAGTCCAGAGGAGATTTGAGGAACTAGCACAATTATGTGAGGGGGCAGGAAGATCAGTAACTTTTTCAGAGATACTTCCAGTGCCAAAGGCAAACACAACAAGAAAGCTGAGAATAGAGGAATTTAACAGATGGCTAAGAACCTGGTGTTGTGCTAAAGAGTATGGGTGTTGGGGGGGGAAGGACCTGGGAGGACAGTAGTCTCTATGCCACGGACAGACTACACCTGAGTGAGGGGGGAAAGAAAGTGTTGAAACAGAGGATGGAGGAGTACATAGAGGAAGTTGGGAATTTAAACTAGGAGTGGGGGGTGGCAGTTGGGGAAGAGATATGCAGAGACCACAGGTTGGGAACCATATGAGCTTAACCCCCATAACAGTGACAAAGGACAAATGGCAAGTGCTGTTGGTGATGCTAGGAAGGGGGTCAGGATGGGGGGGAAGGGTGAAGGTGGTTACCTTAATGCTAGGAGCCTTGGGAGGAAAACTGCAGAGTTACAGGTTCTCATGGCAGAGGGAGAGGTGGACATTGCAGCCATCACGGAAACATGGGCCACCCAATACAATGTCTGGGACCTGTCTGTACCAGGGTACAGGTTATTTCGTAGGGACAGGATGATTGGGAAAGGAGGGGGGGTGGCACTATATGTGAAAGAAGGACTGAAGTGTGTAAGGGAGGAAGGGGAGGAGGGTAGTACGGAGTCACTTTGGATGCAAATCCAGGATTCCAAGAATAGATTCTTAGAATGGGAGTGTGTACAGGCCACCATCTCAGATGGAGGAGTTAGACAGGGAACTAGCGGGACAGATCAGGAGGACCTGGAGAAGGGTAGTGTGGTGATTGTGGGGGACTTCAACATGCCAGGAGTGGACTGGAGCACCCCAACAACCAGGAACAGAAGGGAGCAGTTACTGCTGGATGCCTTCCAGGACAGCTTCCTGCTGCAAATGGTCAGTGAACCAACCAGGTTAGGGAATACCCTTGACCTTGTGCTGGCAAATGGGGACTTTGTGAGAGAACTTACAGTGGAGGAACCGCTGTCAGGGAGTGACCACCACTCAGTATGACTCACATTGGATATGGGCAAGGAAGGAGTGGAATCTGGCACAATAGTGCTGGACTTCAGGAGGGCCGACTTTGGGAGGATGGGGGAAGTGGTAAAAGGGTACCTGGCCAGAATTCAACCCAGTATTGACACTAACCAGAGGTGGGAGCTCATAAAGCTGGGGATAGTGGAGGCAACCAAACTGCTGCAAAGCCCAGAGCAAGAAGGCTAGGGCTAGAAACCGATCTGGTTGATCAAGGAGGTCATGGAAAAGGTAAGGATGAAAAGAGCTGCCTTTAGGAAGTACAAGAAAACAGGGAGGGGGAGGACAGGGAGGAGTACTTGACAGAATCGAAGGAGGTGACAAGGGCAGTAAGGGGAGCCAAAGCATCTATGGAACTCAGGCTGGCACAAGGCATTAAGAATGGGGAGAAGGACTTCTTTAAGTACATCAGGGAGAAAAGGAGCTGTAAGGACCACATAGTAAGGATTAGGAAGGAGGGGAGCTGTGTGGAAGCAGGGTGCGATAAGGCGGAAGCACTAAATGAGTACTTCTGCTCAGTATTTACTAAAGAGAAGAGGGGGGTGACACCCAAGGTGGTAGAAATGGCAGAAGCAGGGGGGGAAGTGGTGACAGATGGGAAATCATGGAAGCAGAGTTCGAGAGGGTTTGAAGGCACTGAGGGTGGACAAGGCGCCAGGCCCAGATGACATCCACCCCAGGGTACTGAAGGAGTTGGCAGAGGTCCCTTGCAGGACCTTGGCAGACCTATTTAATGCCTCACTACATTTGGGGTGTGTACCTCAGGACTGGAGGATGGTCCATGTGGTGCCCCTCCACAAGAGTGGCCTAAGGATGAACTGGGAAACTACAGACCAGTGAGCCTCACATCCATCGTGGGTGCTAATGGAGACTATCCTGAAGGAGAGGCTGGTGGCCTTCCTAGAGGCCAAAGGACTACAGGACAGCAGACAGCATGGCTTCATCGTGGCAGATCCTGCTAAACAACCTGGTCGAGTTCTATGACTGGGTAACTAGGCAACTGGACAGGGCCATGCAGTGGATGTCCTGTATCTGGACTTCAGTAAGGCATTCGACGCAATGCCACATGGAAGGCTGGAAAGGAAGTTAGTAGGCACAGGGGCAGGTGCAAAGCTGGTGAGATGGGTAGGAAACTGGCTGCAGGGAAGGCAACAGAGGGTGGTGGTGGGTGGGGAGCTCTCACACCCAAAGGCAGTGACAAGCGGTGTTCCACAGGGCTCGGTGCTGGGACCAGTGTTGTTTGGGATATTCATTGCAGACATATCATGGGACAGCAAGAGCAAGATCGTCTGTTTGCTGATGATACCAAGGTAGGCGCGATGGTGGATGACCTGGGGGATGGCAGGGGTTGCAGGATGATCTGGCAAAGCTTGAAACCTGGTCAGACACCTGGCAACTGGGCTTTAATGCCAAAAAGTGCAAGGTGCTGCATTTTGGGATGAAGAACCCAAGGAGGAGTTACCAGCTAGGGGGAGTTTAGCTAGCCCAGACAGAGGAGGAGAAGGATCTGGGTGTGCTCATTACAGGGTCAATGAACAACTCGGCACAATGTAGGAAGGCAGCTGCAAAAGCCAACAAAATGCTGGGTTGTATTGCAAGGGGTATATCCTCGAGGAGGGAGGAGGTGATTCTGCCACTGTATAGGTCATTAGTTAGACCAAACCTGGAGTACTGCGTGCAGTACTGGCGTCCGTATCTGAAGAGGGACATTAAGTTACTGGAGGGGGTGCAGCGCAGAGTGACAAAGATGATCAAGGGGCTGGGGGACTTATCATACGAGAGGAGGTTGAAGGAGTTGAACATGTACTCACTGGAGGAGAGGAGAGACAGTGGTGACATGATTGAAACCTTTAAATACGTGAAAGGAATAAACAAGATAGGTACAGAGGGGCTGTTCAAAGTAAGGGAGGGGAAGGACACCAGGGGACATGATATGAGACTGCAACGAGGAAGGTTCAGGAAGGAGATGAGGAGACACTTTTTTACAGAGAGGGTGGTGGCTGGGTGGAATGCGTTACCTGCAGAAGTGGTATGCAGTAGAACAGTGGACTGCTTCAAATGAGGATGGGACAGGACAAGGGGGAAGGTCAATGAAGGGGAAGGGTGGAAGGGAGGGGCAGCTGCAGAATAAGTGGTGCTAGCTGCACATTCAAGCAGACTTGATAGACCTCTAGGCCTTTATCTGCTGGCAAATTTCATATGTTCGTATGTTTAGCGATGCTATCTTTAGGCCATTCACTGTATGGACCCCCCTGCTCCTCAGGGTTGCTGGTCCAGGATTTAGGTGAACATTTCCAGAGAGTAGCAATAGCAGAAAGATGACCTTTCTGGCAGATAGGGTGATGTTTATCTTCCCTTATGGCTTCCATCACCTGCGCTTAAGGTGGGGGAGGTGTCTATATGCCTGTAGTAAATTAGGGGGAAGCTAACTGTTAAGGTTACCGTTTGGAAGGTTGGCTTTGAGATAACTGTATATGGGAGATGCGGCAGGATAAAGAGCCTATTGTAACTGGAAGTGTTAGGGGCCATGTGTATGCTTTTTCCAGATTGCACCCAGTGAGGATTCAGAGTGAGGAGGTAGGGGTCCGAATTCGTATATGGTGCCAGCAATGCCAAAAGAGGTAGTGAGGAGTAATAGTAGTTGGTTGCACCCCATGGTAGTTTGTTTGGTGCTGCTGGCCTGCTTAACTGCTAGCTGGTTTATGGTTGTATAACCCCGCTGTTACCCAGGGTTACTAGAATTCCAGTAAGACCTAGTGGTAGGCAGGGAAGGCAGCTTGTGAAACTCCAGTTAAATGGATTTCACACTGTCTCACTCTGTTCTCAGTCTCAGTTGAGACTGAGGGATGACATCACCATAGAACTATCACAGCTGCGTGAGCCACATCGGGATCTGCAGATGGGAGTTAGGTTAGAATGTTGGGAGTTTTTGAACAGTGAGCGGCAGCAGTTGTGTGTGAGCAGTCTTGAAGAGAGGAGCACAGCAGTCTGTGCACAGGCTCTTGGAGCCTTAGCTCTGATATAGAGCTACTTTTAGGGAAGGTGTGTGTTTCCACCTAAAGAGGAACACAGTAAGCTGTTCTTAAAGTGGTGGAGACCACTCATACTGGTCTCTGTGCTGGGGTGGAAGGTTTGCCTGTTATTCCAGGGGCAACCTCCTGGTTCCGGCTAGGGAAGAATCTGCCTTATTTTTCTGAAATGTGTTGTGGCGTCAGAAGCTGTCAAGATTCGCCTGTGGGGCACCTGCATCAAAGGGTGAGTTCTGCTCTTGTCAAAGGGCCTATGTTTCACCTGAACTGTGTTAAAGTGGGGATTGGACTGCTGAATTAGTGGGAAGCCTAGAGGAATAGGCTTTGCCAAAGTAAAAGTATGGTCAAGTCCAGCACAAGGGGAAAGCCAAGACATGTAGAGGAGATGTGCTATACATTTACCCTTTAATCTACATTGCCAAGCTTTCAAAAAAGATTTGTTTAATGTCCAGAGAAATGGCCAGGTATGGATTGTGGAAGCTGAAGGTGGGAGACCCTCCATCTTTAGTAACCAGGTTCACCTTTACTGATTTGCTCTGTGGCCCTTCTACTTTGCCTCAGGCACTTGGCCAGTGCTGAGGGAAGTACCCAGACATGGGATTGAAAGGAAATTTCCCTTAAGGAGTCGAAGGCTTTAAGGTGGTTTGGGGAGACACCACTGGAAAATGTGTTTACTGCCATACGGACCAGGATCAGATGGCCGGCAGGGGAGCCGGGCCAGGAAAAACCAAATAGTGTAAAAGTCGGGCCGTGTACCCAAAGCAGCATGCAAGTCTGGGCTATGTGCTTGGTGGGTTCAAAGCCTGAGGGCTGAAGTGTTGAAGAAGTGTTCTGTTACTCTTATCTGTATTACCAGGAATGTAGTCCCGTGGGGGTCCATCTATGCTTTGTTTGTTCAGTTTGTATGTGAATAAAAGCCACACTTTAGAATCCCATTCCTGGTTTTGGACATTACAGTTATTGCTTCCTGTGTTCGGATTTACTTGGGTGCCCCTGTGCAGAGTAGCCAAACCTAGCCCTTGTACCGAGTAACCTAGTCCACCCCGAACCCAGTCCCCACCTGGTACTGCTGTCAGCTTCAACAGCATACCACCTGTCGTTTGCAAAAAGGCAGGGGTCTGGGGTTATAGTTGAAAGGGTATATAGTCGAATTAGGGTGAGGTCCCTAACAATAGGGCAGGTAGAGCAGTAATTGAGAGGAGTTAGATGGAGTGGCTGGAAAAAAGGTTGAGAGGAAATGTGTGATCCTGTGGGTGGGACTGCTTTAAAAAGGGGCGGTGAGAAAGTGAGTCAAGTCAGGTATTGAAGACAGGGAGGCCAATAGCATGAAAATGTGCAGCAGTGGCGTGACCAATCAGCTGCTAGGCTGAGGAAGGGGCAGAGTAAGGGTCTATTTGATACTGTGACGAGGAGGGGGAGGGGGGTGGGTGAAAAAATTAAGTCCAGAACACAGCACAGAAAGAGATTTCCCTGAGATCAGGAAGCGCCAGGCGTCGGAAAATCAGCCAAGGAGTACAGCTGCCAGTCAGTGCCTGGTTCCTCCACTGGGCATCCAGTCAAAACAGTGGCATTCAAAACCATGAGTTTCAGAGGTCCAGTGCGTACCTGAATCTGTCCGGGGGTCAGTCGGGTGGTCTGTTAACTGTGGCCTGCTCAGAGAGAGCCAGGGCCACAGGAGCAGCTTGGGAAGCCCACAGATGGACTGTCTGTGGAACAAGGAGGGAAACACAGAGGATTAAATACAGCTAGAGTACAATAGCAAGCTCAGTGGGGGGCAGGTAATAGGGTAGGACAAAGCATGAGGTAAAGAGGTGGTAAATGCAGGGCAATCATTTAGAGCTAGAAGAGGAGTTAATGGGGGGGGGGGCTGTGCTTTGGCACCGGGATGTCTGAGGAGGACAGCAGCAGCTGTAAGGTGGTAAGGAGGTATAAGGGAAGGGTTTGTAGGAAAGGCAGAGAAGAAAGTAGGGTGTTTAGAGAGACACCATTACAAGTGGGGCAGAGAAATTAATAATTAGCAGAGTGACCAGTGTGGTGGGGAAGGGGACAGGGTTTGTCAGTAGGGCAGAAATGGAAAACTGCAGCAGTCTTGCTCAGTAGCTAGGTCCAGCAGTCAAACATCAGCTACTATACAACACAGTTTGTCCAGCACTAGATTGCACAGCACTAAGTATCACCGAGAGATTAGACTAGTGGCTTATAATAGACTAGCTAAGCTGGCAGGTAAAGTAAGACCAACTGATGCATAACATATGTAAATTACATTAACAAAAATTCAGTCCAGAACACAGCACAGAAAGAGATTTCCCAGAGATCAGGAAGCGTCAGGCACTGGAAAAATCATCCAAGGAGCAAAGCTGCCAATCGGTGCCTGGCTCCTCCACTGGGCATCCAGTCAAAACAACGGCATTCAAAACCATGAGTTTTGGAGGTCTGGTGCATACCTGAATCTGTCCGGGGGTCAGTCGGATGGTCTGTAAGCTGTGGCCGGCTCAGAGAGAGCCAGGGCCACAGGACCAGCTCGGGAAGCCTGCAGATGGGCTGTCTGAATCTGTCCAGGGGTGAGTTGGGTGGTCTGTTAGCTGTGGCCTGCTCAGAGAGAGCCAGGGCCACAGGAGCAGCTTGGGAAGCCTGCAGATGGGCTGTCCTAGGAATAAAACTATTAAATATGCTTATCTCTGTACATTGATTGCTGGTTTTAGTATATTCAGACTTTCTGCAATAACAATGTAAACCCCACCGCCTTCATTTTGCAATGACAGGCAGTATGCTGTTTGAATCTGACAGCAATGCCAGGTGGGCTGGGTTTGGGGAGGAATAGGTCACTCGGCACAAAGGCTAAGTTTGGCTACTCTGCACAGGGGCACCCAAGTGACTCCAAACACAGGAAGCAATAACTGTAATGTCCAATACTAGAAATGGGATTCAAAAGTGTGGCTTTTATTCACATCCAAACAGAATAAACAAAGCATTAATGGCCCCCCATGGGGCTACACTCCTGGTAATGCAGATTAAAAGAATCAAGAACACTTCTTCTACACTTTAGCCCTCAGGCTCTGAACCCACCAGGCACACAGCCTGGACTTGCATGCTGCTTTGGGTACACAGCCCAAACTTGTACACTGTTCTGGGTTTTCCCTGGCTCAGCTGCCTTGCCGGCCACTCGGACACCTTCCATATATCATGGAAACATTTACTGGTGGCTCCTTAAACCACCTAAGAGTACCTCAGCTCTATCAGGGAATTTTCCTTTTAATCCCACATCTGGGTACTTTCCTCAGGCACTGGCCAAGTATCTGAGAGAAAGTAAAGTTGCCACAGAGCAAATCCGTAGAGGTGAATTTGGTTACTACTGATGGGGGGGTCTCCCACCTCTCGCTCCCACAATTCAAACCCGGACATTTCTCTGGACAGTAATCACCTCATGCCATAAAGCTTGGCAATGTAGATTATGGCTAAATGTATGTCACATTTCCTCTACTTGTCTTGCTTTCCCTATGTGCTGGACTGGGACATACTTTTAACTGGCATAGCCCGTTGGTCTAGGCCCCTCACTGATTAAACAGTCCAATCCACACTTTACAACTGTACTTGGCTGTCTTTTTCCTGACCCCACAGTAACAGTCCCTTTAGTTTCTTTCTGTTAAGGTGAAACACACATGGCCCTGTTTCAGAGCAAACTCACCCTTTGGTTGCAGGTGCCCCACAGGCGATTACTCCACAGGAATTTCTCTCTCAGAACCTCTGGTGCAGCAGCACAACTCGAAATAGGCAGCTTCTTCCCCTAGCCGGAACCAGGATGGTTGTCCCTGGAAAACAGGCAAACCTTTCCGCCCCATCCCCTCAGGGATGGGGGCACTTGGACCAGTAACATCAGTCTCCACCACTTCAACAGCCAGTTTCTGTGTTCCTCTTATGGTGGAAACACACATCTTCTTAACAGTAGCTCAAAAACAGAGCTTAAAGTTCTGAGAGACTGCACACAGACAGCTGTACTACTGTCTTTCACCAAGACTGCACAGACTCTGTTCAAATTCCCCAACTTTCTATGCTAACTTTCAACTTCAACATTCCAGTGTGGCTTATGCAGCTGCAAAAGTTTTATGGTGATGTCATCCCTCAGTCTCAGCTGAGACTGAGAACAGAGTGAGACAGTGTGAAATCCATTTAACTGGAGTTTCACAAGCTGCCTTCCCTGCCTACCACTAAGTCTTACTGGGATTTTAGTAACCCCGGGTAACAGGGGGGTTACACTCACCCTGGGCCAGGAAAATGACTGTCCGCAGACATTATTTACCCGGCTTAGGCCATCTTACCCTATGTGCTACCTGAGGAGGGGGGTGATCAGGCCTCCTCCTACCATGTGCTAGCACAGGCAGGCAACACTAAGGGCCTAGAGGCCTTTGGCTGACATATCAGCCTCTACTCTACCCGCTAACTATGGGTGCCTAGTGGCTTTAGTAGAACTGTCCAGAGCATAGCCCTAATAGATCAGCACTGCAACCTCTACTGCAGATCAGGGCTACAGCCTGCCTATCCCCCCAGCCCTCTAGGGAAAACCTGTCTGCCTTTAACTCAAATCCCAAAACAAAACAAACAGGGGACCTCCCTGACCTTGGACACCATGCAACCACTCACCAAGAGCTAATACCATACCATTACATTACTCCCTAACTCCCCCACAATCATACCTGTGAAAGAAAAAAGTTACACACTGTAACAACAACAACAAAAACAGTACTTTAAATACTACACTCTAAAGTACTAGTGAGGAACTCCGATGAGTCCCTCTTCCTCCTCTTGCCTTCTCTTCTATCATATCTTCTTCAGGAACACCTGCAAGAAAAAGAAAGACAACACACACTCCTAATCTGCAAACACAGTCTATCTAAACCCCTACCATCAAAACACTAGAGAATCCCAAAAATATATATATTTTTTTTTAGAAAAGTAGAAAAACAGTATAAACATTAGAAAACAGTAGAAAACATAGAAACATAGAAACATAGAAGTTGACTGCAGATAAGGACCGCAAGGCCCATCCAGTCTGCCCATTTCTTTTTCTACCTTATAAATGTGCCATCGGCCTTTGCTCTGTCAGTGACCTATCTATTCATAGTCATTTGTATTGCTCCTTTATGCCTATCCCATGCCTGTTTGAAGCCCTGCACTGTGTTCATAGCCACCACTTCTTGTGGTAAGCTATTCCATGCATCTACCACCCTTTCTGTGAAAAGAATTTCCTCATATTCCCCTTAATCGGCTCCTCTAATCTCATGCTGTGTCCTCTTGTCCTGCTATTTTTCTTATATTTAAACATGTTAGACACTTTCACCTTGTTTATGCCCCTAAGGTGTTTAAATGTCTCGATCATATCACCTCTCTCCTCCTTTGCTCAAGGGTATACATATTGAGCTCCGTTAATCTGTCCTCATATGTCTTCTGATGCAGTCCCTGCACCATTTTGGTGCCCTTCTCTGGACTGCCTCAATTTGGTTAATGTCCTTGTGAAGGTGTGGCCTCCAATACTGCATGCAGTACCAGATGGGGCCTAACAATGTCTTGTACAGAGGTTATTACCTCCCTCTTACGACTTGTGATACCCTACTAATACACCCTAACACCCCCTAGCCTTACCTACTGCTTTAGAGGTCTGCTTGGATGATTTTAGGTCATCAGTGATGATGATGCCCAAGTCTCTTTCTTCCTTTGTGACTGCTAGCAACTCCTCCCAGCCTATAAGTGGCTTCAGGGTTTCTCTTCCTATGTGCATGATTTTGCACTTCTTGCATTAAATCCCAGTTGCCACTCTTCTGACCATTTTGCTAGTTTATCCAGATCTCTTCTCATTCTGCCCACCCCATCTGGATCATCTACTCTGTTGCAGATCTTGGTGTCATCTGCAAACAGACAAGCCTTCACCTCTAGTCCATCTGCGGGTCACTAATGAAGATGTTGAATAGGACTGGCCCCAGGACTGATCCCTGAGGTACCCCACTTGTGACTTGCATCTCTTCTGACTGTATACCATTTACCACCACTCTCTGTTTTCTGCCAGTCAACCAGTTTGCCACCCAGTTGACCAACTTCGACCCACCCGAGCCTACCTAGCTTATTTATCAATCTTCTATGTGGAACAGTGTCAAAAGCTTTGCTGAAGTCAAGGTAGCGACATCAACTGCTCCCCTTGGTCCACCACTCTGGTTACCCAGTCAAAGAAATCTATGAGATTAGTTTGACAGGACCTTCCTTTGTAAACCCATGCTGTCTTGTATCCTGTGCCCTATGGATTCCAGGTGTTGCACTATCCTTTCCTTAAGGAGTGCCTCCATAATCTTGCCCACTACTGAGGTGAAGACTGACTGGTCTGTAGTTCCCGCCCCTCCCTGCTACCACTCTTGTGGGCGGGATCACATGAGCCCTTCTCCAGTCTTCTGGGACCTCTCTGTGCTCAGAGACTCACTAAACAATTCTGCTAATGGCTCTGCTAGTTCCTCCTTTAGCTCCTTAAGTACCCTGGGATGTATGCCATCAGGTCCCATTGCCTTATCCACCTTGAGCTTAGCAAGCTCTTGTAGGACCCTTTCTTTGTGAAGGCAGTAGTGCTCACCTCCCTCCCCTGTGTCCATGATGCTGAGCTGTGGGCCCTGCCCTACCTTCTCTTCAGTAAATACTGAGCAAAAGTATCTATTTAGGATAGATGCCTTTACAGGGTCCTCCTCCTCACATGCTCCCTTTCTCCATTAAGCTTAGCAATACCCCTCTGGACTTTCTCCTTTCACTAATGTATCTATAGAAAGTCTTGTCACCTTCTTTTACTGTTCGTGCTAGTGTTTCCTCAGTTTGGGACTTTGCCTGCCTTACTGCCTTACCTGCTTCCTTAGGGCAGTTTGGTATGCCTCCTATCTTCATCCGCTGTGTTCCCTTATATTTCCTGAAGGCCAGCCTTTTGGCTCTGACCTTTTCTGCTACTGTATTTGAGAACCAAAGTGGTTTCCTTCTTCTTTTGCACTTCCTTTTCTGTCTAACACAATGGGATGTTGCTTCAAGTATTGTATCCTTAATGCTTGCCCACTTTGCCTGTACCTCCCCACCTGTGTTTCTTTTTGCCAGGGCTAGCTTAACTCTGTTGGCCATCTTATCAAAGTCAGCTCCTCTGAAGTCAATGACATTATTTACAATACACATATTTGGGGGATGGAGTGCCCTAGTGATCACAGTGCCCAAAGGCTAGTCCATTAAAGAGTCTCTCCTGGGCTGGAGCCCAGTGAAGCACAGTTCTAGCAGGCCAAAGTCCTGAAGGGGAGAGTCTTTGAGGACAGTACAAACATCTGGAGTCTGCTAGTGTAGGATGTGTACTGCAATGTCATAAGAATAGAAAAGTTTGGACTTACCAGTCCCTTGTAGAATGAACAAAACACCGACCTGGTCCTCAGCCGAAGACTCTCCCTGGCAGCATTCTTCCAATACAGCTGGGTGGACATCTTCCGGGAATGACAGGAGGGCACATCTGGAAACTGCTGGGCGATGTCATATCTGGAGATGGAACCTTGGAACAGGAACAAAAGGAAAACAGCTGGTCTGACGTCATCTGATTACCAGGTAGTGAATCAGGATACAGCTGGACTGGTGTCCTCTCTGAATGTGAAGTCATCTGGTGGGCCAGTCGATGGATTCTGGAAAGTCAGTACAGTGTAGAACTGATGAATGTGGGGCACCTGAGTCCTGGACGTCCATACTGGCGGAACAACAAAAGTACAGTAATGGCTGGAGTGCCAGCACTGGCTACCACTGCTCTGCTTTTCATTTGGTAGGCATGGGCACATTTGCAGGGAGGTCTTTGCATTGTGGCCAATAGCACAACGGGTCAGGAGCTTCAATTATTACCCCATCTGGGTGCACATAATTCACACTGTGTAAGGTTTCACGTCCCTCTCCATCCACTATTCGAACAGTGTCCATTAACAGTGTCCTACCTCTTTTCCACTGGCTGTATTTTTCATGAAACATTCTGTTCCTGACATGCTTGTTTGCACCAGGTTGCACACATTTCATTGCTTCGGCCCAAATCCAGGATTTCCTGCTGTTTTCAATCTCCTCCCAGACTCTCCGAGGAAAGATAGGAAAGGACATCCCATAGATTTCATTCGTCTTCCTACGAACCAGTCTCTCCTCTTTACTAGCTTTGGTCAACCTGAGACCTCTGGCCTGGCTTGGGGGCGGCCAGTCCTGGTTCTGCCAGCTACGCATTCTCAAAGAGACAAAAAATGGATCTCTGGCTTCTTCTTGCACAGCTAGGGCAGTGGCATCACCACTCTCTTCCATGCATTCCTCTGAGGCAAGAGCTTGAGGCTGTGTACCAGTTCCTTTTTCACAAGGCCACATAGGTTCCCACTCTTCTTCTTCCTCACTGAGAATCTGTGCCCAGGAGTGAGCAGTCGTCCTCACTTTTGAGACTATCCACTCTTCACTGGGTGCGGAGGTCGAAACCTCCCATTCAAAGGCCTCCCTCATTTCGTCTTCTCCTATGAGGCTTGGGCTAGCCCCCCCCCCCAAGGATCTACTGATGCTCTGCAAATTGTCTCTCCGATCCAGAATCCGAAACATCAGCACATTGTTCTTTCTGTAAATCTGCACCCTGTAGCTTTGTGCCACACTCCCCGAGGGGCCTCCTTCAACAGGCTACACCTGCTGCTATGTGCTGCCAACTGCAGATTCTTGAACTTTTGTCCATGTGGGAGCCAAACGAATCTTGGGCACTTTAAACAAGCCGTATTTCTCTAAGCACCCCGAACAGTGAGGTACCATGAAGACGTCCCTTCCAGCATTTAAGCATATTAAGCACACTTGCACTCGGTATCCAGGAATCACCACATGAGGAGGCAGTTGTCCTCCGTAGTAACACCTCTCAATGTCCCTTAACTTGTTTACTTCTGCTGCTACCAAAGCCCAGGCATGATCCGGGTAGCGGGCTGGTCCTGAGGCCATGACTGCAGAGAAAAACAAACGCTCACTGTTATTGAAAGTCCCATATCACTGAACGCTTTCTTTCACTTTCAAAATGGCTCCTCTGCTGCTGTGTTTACATTACTAACCCACCCTGTAATGGCGGCGGCAGCACTCCTGTGCATCAACATTCTGAAATTAGGTCAAGCCACTGCGCATTGATTTACACACTCTACTGATAACTTTGCTCAAAACTGCACAAACTTACACTGTTCTTTTTCCTAGCACATTTATATGATTTACCACAGACTTTTCACTTGCTGAAAACATTGCTCTAGCTCACAGTCCCTTAAAGCCTCAGTATTTCAAGCACAGGATTGCCTGTAACTCTTGCTGCATAACTTGATACAACTCACAGTCTCTCTCATGGCTTTGAAACTTTACTCTGACGCTGAACCCATAACTATGCTCACAGTTGATGGCTTAACAAGCTTGCTTTTGCTGGTAAAAACTAACACAGTCTTTGTTTGCAAAACAACTACACTGCTGCACACAGATTCAGCTGGCTTTTGGCAAAAATCACTGATTTGAGCAATTATTTCTGTTGGTACTCACTGTTATCAGTAGCTGTTTGCTGCGATGGAAAACGGCCTGCAGCCAGTGTTGGAGGCCTCTGGACAGAAGCGGGTTGGCAGTCCTGCCAGTCGTCCCTCTGAATACCACAGTCACAGTCCAGTCGATCGAGATGCGGGTTGAGCCCGAATTTAGACAGACAAGTCCGTTTTTTAAACTTTTACAGTGCTTACAGTCACCGCGACGCTCCTCCGGTAAGCCAGTACACGCACTCCACTCACACTCCCTCTCGAATGCTGGGCAGTCGCTGTAGAGCTGGCTTGGGGGCAGGATTGATTGCAGTCTCACCAATCACACGACACCATGCAAATGAGCCTCTTTCCATCGCGAGTGCTCTCCTCCTCATGGCGATCGTCAAACAGGCAAATTTAAACTGCAAAACCACTTTTTTTTTTTTCTAACTGACTCCATGGCGGGAGCCTATTTCAACCATTTTTCATGGCCATTAACATAGCAAGTCTCTCAGTTCACTAGAAAGCATTTTCAACGTCCAGGGCACAATTTTCCTTTTGCTACCCCTAGTCTTCCACACTTTTCTTTGTCACAACAATTTTTAAAAGCTGGCAAAATGCTGTAATTTTTGATGCAGAACAAGGGCATATTCTCTCAGGCTTTACTGCTCCTTGGTAAACAGTTGGCATTTTAACAGCAGCACATGGACAACAACACACAGCGACACATTAGTTAACATTGCTTCAGCTTTTTGGGCTACCCACTGCCAGATAACCAAAATGCTAGCCCTTTGCCCGAGCACCTTTCCTTTCCTCCCTAAAATTCAAATCCAAAGCAGTGCCTCCATTTTGTAAACCCCACTGCCTTCATTTTGCAATGACAGGCAGTATGCTGTTTGAATCTGACAGCAATACCAGGTAGGCTGGGTTCGGGGAGGAATAGGTCACTCGGCACAAAGGCTAAGTTTGGCTACTCTACACAGGGGCACCCAAGTAACTCTGAACACAGGAAGTAATAACTGTAATGCCCAATACCAGAAATGGGATTCTAAAGTGTGGCTTTTTATTCACATCCAAACAGAATAAGCAAAGCATAGATGGACCCCCACAGGGCTACACTCCTGGTAATGCAGATTAAAAGAATCAAGAACACTTCTTCTACACTTTAGCCCTCAGGCTCGACTGAACCCACCGGGCACACAGCTCAGACTTGCATGCTGCTTTGGGGACACACCCCAAACCTGTACACTGTTCTGGGTTTTCCCTGGCTCGGCTCCCTTGCTGGCCAATCGGACACCTTCCATATGCCATGGAAACATTTACTGGTGGCTCCTTAAACCACCGAAGAGTACCTCAGCTCCATCAGGGAATTTTCCTTTTAATCCCATATCTGGGTACTTTCCTCAGGCACTGGCCAAGTATCTGAGAGAAAGTAAAGTTGCCACAGAACAAATCCGTAGAAGTGAATTTGGTTACTACTGATGGGGGGGTCTCCCACCTCTCGCTCCCACAATTCAAACCCGAACATTTCTCTGGACAGTAATCACCTCATACTGTAAAGCTTGGCAATGTAGATTATGGCTAAATGTATGTCACATTTCCTCTCCTTGTCTTGCTTTCCCTATGTGCTGGACTGGAACATACTTTTAATTGGCATAGCCCATTGGTCTAGGCCCCTCACTGATTAAACAGCCCAATCCCCACTTTACAACTGTACTTGGCTGTCTTTTTCCTGACCCTATAGTAACAGTCCCTTTATTTTTCCTTCTGTTAAGGAAACACACATGGCCCTGTTTCAGAGCGAACTCACCCTTTGGTTGCAGGTGCCCCACAGGTGATTCCTCCACAGGAACTTCTCTCTCAGAGCCTCTGGTGCAGCAGCACAACTCGAAATAGGCAGCTTCTTCCCCTAGCCGGAACCAGGGGGATTGCCCCTGGAAACAGGCAAACCTTTTCCCCCTATCCCCTCAGGGATGGGGGCACTTGGACCAGTAACAGTGGTCTCCACCACTTCAACAACCGGTTTCTGTGTTCCTCCTACGGTGGAAACACACACCTTCTTAACAGTAGCTCTAAAACAGAGCTTAAAGCTCTGAGAGCCTGCACACAGACAGCTGTACTACTGTCTCTCACCAAGACTGCACAGACTCTGTTCAAATTCTCAACATTCTATTTTAACCTTCAACCGTAACATTCCAGTGTGGCTTATGCAGCTGCGAAAGTTCTATGGTGATGTCATCCCTCAGTCTCAGCTGAGACTGAGAACAGAGTGAGACAGTGTGAAATCCATTTAACTGGAGTTTCACAAGCTGCCTTTCCTGCCTACCACTAAGTCTTACTGGGATTCTTGTAACCCCGGGTAACAGAGGGGTTACAACAATATTTTTCTTCCTTTTGCAGTTTGGTAAAACAAACTCAGGAGTGTTCATATTCATTGCCACGCCAATGCCACCAAGCAGAAACCAGAGTTTTTCCTCACCCTCTCAGGAGAGGGCTTACATTGAGCCCTGCTGCTAGCCCCGCACGTGCATTTGCAGCATGT
Organism: Neoceratodus forsteri; assembly: GCA_016271365.2. Taxonomy (NCBI): domain Eukaryota; kingdom Metazoa; phylum Chordata; order Ceratodontiformes; family Ceratodontidae; genus Neoceratodus; species Neoceratodus forsteri. The sequence continues at coordinate 1,319,347,235 of CM057454.1, forward strand.
AATTCACAGATTTCACAGCAACATAGTCAACACAGTTCGTACTTGAGCAGCAATGCAAATAATTCTCGCTCTCAGGAGCAAGCCTGTACCGATTACTACTGCTGCTGCTGCCAGCCTGTCACATGCTGCACTAGTAACTCATCGTTGGCATTTCTTTTTTAATTGCGCTGAATTCCAAAAAACCTTTCTATGTAATCTGTGGAATAATATTCTGTGGATTATGTTATCTGCAGGGTATTATTCTGTGGTTTACTGAAAATGAATCCACAGTTTACATAAAGTGAAGCATACTATCCCATGGTTTACGTAAACTATGGATTACTTATCCCTAGTTTTCAAAAAATAAATTCTGCTTTCAGAATTTTGGAATTCCTGCTTCCCATAGAATTTTATGGAATTAGGCAAAATCTTTAAATTCCAAGGAATTCCATCAGAAACTAAATTTCAATATTCTGCATGGCTCCACATCTTGGAGATAACGTGCCTCCTGACATTACCCCAGATTTGCCATCTCTCTCTGCTATGGGCTACTTCCCATTTCCTTGCTGGAGGACACAGATTCAACATCTCCATCTGTTGCCAGCCCAGTGGCACAGAAAATTGAGACACTGGATGACACATCTGCTGCCACGTCAGTGACCTGTGTTCAGCAGTGGTCCAGGGTTGCTGGGTGGTTGCTAGGGAGGGAAAGGGTGAAGCCTCCTGAGAACAGTTCTCCTTCCCCATGGAGGGTTGAGCATGGTGCCCAGTGCAAGCCTGGCCCTAGCATCAGCTGGGGACAAGGCTTCCAGGGTCCATCACATTGAAGAAAAGGTGGAATGACAGCCTCTAATGTCTTGGGCGTGGAAGTGTGCACTGGGCCATCTTGGGTGACATTACATGCCTACTTCCTTAGGTGAGAAAAATGTAGGAAAATGGCAGTCCTTGGGTTAGCTGACCATCTCCAGTCACTCACAGGCCTCTTACCCAGTAAGCACCCAGGACACACAACAAAAGCATGATCGTACATGCAGGCCAGGACCCGCACCCAGTGAGCATCTGGGCCACTCAGCAAAAACATGGTCGTACAGGCAGGCCAGAGCATGCACCCAGTGAGCATCCGGGCCACTCTGCAAAAGCATGGTTGAACGTGTACGCCAGAGCCCGTACCCAGTGAGCATCCAGGCCACTCAGCAAAAGCATGGTCGTACATGCAGGCCAGGGCCCGCACACAGTGAGCATCTGGGCCACTCAGCAAAAGCATGGTCATATGTGCAGGCCGGAGCCTGCACCCAGTGAGCATCCGGGCCACTCAGCAAAATCATGGCCGTACATGCAGGCCAGTGTCCACACCCAGTGAGCATCGGGGCCACTCAGCAAAAGCATGGCTGTACGTGCAGGCCACGGCCCGCACCCAGTGAACATCCAGACAACTCAGCAACAGCATGGTCGTATGTACAGGCCAGGGCCAACACCCAGTAAGCATCTGGGCCACTCAGCAAAAGCATGGTCATACGTGCAGGCCTGGGCCCACATCCAGAGAGCATCTCGGCCACTCAGCAAAAGCATGACCATACGTGCAGGCCAGGGCCTGCACCCGGTGAGCATCCGGGCCACTCAGCTAAAGCATGGTCATACATGCAGGCATGGGCTCGCACCCAGTGAGCATCTGGGCCACTCAGCAAAAGCATGGTCATACGTGCAGGCCTGGGCCCACATCCAGTGAGCATCTTGGCCACTCAGCAAAAGCATGACCATACGTGCAGGCCAGGGCCTGCACCCGGTGAGCATCCGGGCCACTCAGCTAAAGCATGGTCATACGTGCAGGCATGGGCTCGCACCCAGTGAGCATCTGGAACACTCAGCAAAAGTATGGTCATGCGTGAAGGCCAGGGCCCGCACCAAGTGAGCATCCGGGCCACTCAGCAAAAGCATGGTCATACGTGCAGGATAGGGCTCACACCCAGTAAGCATCTGGGACACTCAGCAAAAGCATGGTCATTCATGCAGGGCAGGACCCTCTCCCAGTGAGCATCTGGGAAAATCAGCAAAAGCATGGTCATACGTGCAGGCCAGGGCCCATACCCAGTGAGCATCTGGGCCACTCAGCAAAAGCATGGCCATACGTGCAGGCCAGGCCCCGCACCCAGTGAGCATCTGGGCCACTCAGCAAAAGCATGACTGTGCGTGCACGCCCGGGCCCGCACCGAATGAGCATCTGGGCCACTCAGCAAAAGCATGGTCATACATGCAGGCCAGGGACCGCACCCAAAGAGCATCCGGACCACTCAGCGAAAGCACGACTATACGTGCAGGCTAGGGCCAGCACCCAGTGAGCATCTGGGCCACTCAGTGAAAGCATGGCAATACATGCAGCCCAGGCCCAGCACCCAATGAGCATCCAGGCCACTCAGCAAAAGCATGGTCATACGTGCAGGCCACGGCCCGCAGCCAGTGAACATCCAGGCCACTCAGCAAAAGAATGGTCATACATGCAGGCCAGGGCATGCACCCAGTGAGCATCGGAGCCACTCAGCAAAAGCATGGCCATACGTGCAGGCCAGGCCCCGCACCCAGTGAGCATCTGGGACACTCAACAAAACCATGGTCATACGTGCAGGCCAGGGCCCACACCCAGTGAGCATCCGGGCCACTCAGCAAAAGCATGGTCATACATGCAGGCCAGGGCCCACACCCGGTGAGCACCCAGACCACTCAGCAAAAGAATGGTCATACGTGCAGGCCAGGCACCGCACCCAGTGAGCATCTGGGACACTCAGCGAAAGCATGGTCAAACGTGCAGGCCAGAGCCCCCACACAGTGAGCATCTGGGCTACTCAGCAAAAGCATGGTCATACATGCAGGCCTGGGCCCCCACCCAGTGAGCATCTGGGACACTCAGCGAAAGCATGGTCAAACGTGCAGGCCAGAGCCCCCACACAGTGAGCATCTGGGCTACTCAGCAAAAGCATGGTCATACATGCAGGCCAGGGCCAGCACCAAGTGAGCATCCGGGCCACTCAGCAAAAGCATGGTCATACGTGCAGGCCAGGGCCCACACTCGTAAGAATCTGGGCAACTCAGCAAAAGCACGGTCATACATGCAGGCCATTCCTCACACCCAGTGAGCATCCGGGCCACTCAGCAAAAGCATGGTCATTCATGCAGGCCAGGCCTCACACCCAGTGAGCTTCCGGGCCACTCAGCAAAAGCATGGTCCAATGTGCAGGCCAGTCCTCACACCCAGTGAGCTTCCGGGCCACTCAGCAAAACCATGGTCATACCTGCAGGCCAGGCCTCACACCCAGTGAGCATCTGGGACACTCAGTAAAAGCATGGTTGTACGTGCAGGCCAGGCCCTGCACCCAGTGAGCGTCCAGGCCGCTCAGCAAAAGCATGGTCATACGTGCAGGCCAGGGCCCGCACCCAGTGAGCGTCCGGGCCACTCAACAAAAGCATGGTCATACATGCAGGCCAGGGCCCCCACCATGTGAGCATCCGGGCAACTCAGCAAAAGCATGGTCATGCATGTAGGCCAGGGTCCGCACCCAGTGAGCATCTGGACTACTCATCAAAAGCATGGTCATACGTGCAGGCCAGGCCTCACACCTAGTGAGCATCTGGGCCACTCTGCGAAAGCATGGCCATACATGCAGACCAGGCCTTCCACCCAGTGAGCATCTGGGACACTCAGCAACAGCATGGCCATACGTGCAGGCCAGGGCCCACACCCAGTGAGCATCTGGGCCACTCAGCAACAGCATGGTCATACATGCAGGCCAGGGCCCGCACCCAGTGAGCATCCGGGCAACTCATCAAAAGCATGGTCATACGTGCAGGCCAGGCCTCACACCCAGTGAGCATCTGGGCCACTCTGCGAAAGCATGGCCATACATGCAGACCAGGCCTTCCACCCAGTGAGCATCTGGGACACTCAGCAACAGCATGGCCATATGTGCAGGCCAGGGCCCACACCCAGTGAGCATCTGGGCCACTCTGCAAAAGCATGGCCATACATGCAGACCAGGCCTTCCACCCAGTGAGCATCTGGGACACTCAGCAACAGCATGGCCATACGTGCAGGCCAGGGCCCGCACCCAGTGAGCATCCGGGCCACTCAGCAAAAGCATGGTCATACATGCAGGCCAGGGCCCCCACTCAGTGAGCATCCGGGCAACTCAGCAGAAGCCTGCTCATACTTGCAGGCCAGGGCACGCACCAAGTTAGCATCCGGGCCACTCAGCAAAAGCATGGTCATATGTGCAGGCCAGGGCCCTCACCCAGTGAGCATCTGGGCCACTCAGCAAAAGCATGGTCATACATGCAGGCCTGGCCTCACATGCAGTGAGCATCCGGGCCACCCAGCGAAAGCATGGCCATACATGCAGACCGGGCCTTACATCCAGTGAGCTCCTGGGCAACTCAGCAAAAGCATGGTCATACGTGCAGGCCAGGGCCCACACCCAGTGACCATCTGGGCCACTCAGCGAAAGCATGACCATACGTGCAGGCCAGGGCCCGCACCAAAGGAGTATCCGGGCCACTCAGCAAAAGCATGGTCATACATGCAGGCCAGGGCCCGCACCCAGTGAGCATCCGGACCAGTCACCAAAAGCATGGTCTTATGTGCTGGACAGGGCCCGCACCCAGTGACCATCTGGGCCACTCAGCGAAAGCATGACTATAGGGGCAGGCCAGGGCCAGCACCCAGAGAGCATCCAGGCAACTCAGCAAAAGCATGGCCATATATGCAGGCCAGGGCCTGCACCCAGTGAGCATCTGGGCCACTCAGCAAAAGCATATTCATACGTGCAGGATAGGGCCCGCACCCAGTGAGCATCTGGGCCACTAAGTGAAAGCATGGCCATACGTGCAGGCCTGGGCCCACACCCAGTGAGCATCTGGGCCACTCAGCAAAAGCATGTCCATACGTGCAGGCCAAGGCCCACACCCAGTGAGCATCCGGGACACTCAGCAAAACAATGGTCGTACGTGCAGGCGTGGGCCCGCACCCAGTGAGCATCTGGGACACTCAGCAAAAGCATGGTCATGCGTAAAGGCCAGGCCCCACACCCAGTGAGCATCTGGGACACTCAGCAAAAGCAAGGTCGCACGTGCAGGTCAGGCCCTGCACCCAGTGAGCATCTGGGCCACTCAGCAAAGGCATGGCCATACGTGCAGGCCAGGCCCCGCACCCATTGAGCATCCGGGAAACTCAGCAAAAGCATGGCCGTACGTGCCGGCCAGGGCCCGCACCCAGTGAGCATCTGGGCCACTCAGAAAAAGCATGGTCATACATGCAGGCCAGGGCCCCCACTCAGTAAGCATCTGGGCTACTCATCAAAAGCATGGTCATACATGCAGGCCAGGGACCCCACTCAGTGAGCATCCGGGCAACTCAGCAGAAGCCTGCTCAGCAGTGTCAGTGGCTCAGTAGGTAGCACACTCGCCTCTGAGGCTGGGAGATCAGAGGGCTGTGGGTTCAGTTCCCACATCTGGCACTTGGGTTAATATCCCAGTACTGACACTGTAATGCAGCATGAGAGGGGCGCTGCGCTTCTGAGGTGCCGTCTTTCGGATGAGACGTTAAACCGAGGTCCCATCTGCCTGGATTGGTGGTAGTTCAGGTGGATGTTAAAGATCCCATGGCACTTATCGGAAAGAGTAGGGGAATTTCCCCAGTGTCCTGGCCAAATTTCCCTCATTCACTAAAAATACCACCAACAGCTTAATCTGGTTCAAGGTTAGTTGGCATTCATCTGTATCCCCCTTCCCCAGGTCGTGCCTGAAAATAGGCAGGATTTGTCTAGTGCACTTACTCGGTCAACAAAAGCTAAATAAATAAATAAATACTCGCAGGCCAAGGCACGCACCAAGTTAGCATCCGGGCCACTCAGCAAAAGCATGGTCATATGTGCAGGCCAGGGCCCGCACCCAGTGAGCATCCGGGCCACTCAGCAAAAGCATGGTCATATGTGCAGGCCAGGGCCCGCAGCCAGTGAGCATACGGGCCACTCAGCAAAAGCATGGTCATACGTGCAGGCCAGGGCCCACACCCAGTGAGCATCTGGGACACTCAGGAAAAGCATGGTCGTATGTGCAGGCCTGGCCTCACACGCAGTGAGCATCTGGGCCACTCTGCAAAAGCATGGTCATACGTGCAGGCCAGGACCCACACCCAGTGAGCATCCGGGCCACTCAGCAAAACCATGGTCATACGTGCAGGCCAGGGCCCTTACCCAGTGAGCATTCAGGCCACTCAGCAAAAGCATGGTCATACGCGCAGGCCAGGGCCCCCACCCAGTGAGAATCCGGGTCACTCAGCAAAAGCATGACCATACGTGCAGGCCAGGGCCCCCACCCAGTGAGAATCCGGGCCACTCAGCAAAAGCATGGCCATACGTGCAGGCCAGGGCCTCCACTCAGTGAGCATCCAGGCAACTCAGCAAAAGCATGGTCATAATGTAGGCCAGGGTCCGCACCCAGTGAGCATCTGGGCTACTCAGCAAAAGCATGGTCATACATGCAGTCCAGGACCCGCACCCAGTGAGCATCTGGGCCACTCAGCAAAAGCATGGCCATACGTGCAGGCCAGGGCCTCCACTCAGTAAGCATCCGGGCAACTTGGCAAAAGCATGGTCATACATGCAGGCCAGGGATGCCACCAAGTGAGCATCTGGGCAACTCAGCAAAAGCATGGTCATACATGTAGGCCAGGGTCCACACCCAGTGAGCATCTGGGCTACTCAGCAAAAACATGGTCATACATGCAGTACAGGGCCCGCACCCAGTGAGCATCTGGGCCACACAGCAAAAGCACGGTTATATGTGCAGGCCAGTCCTCACACCCAGTGAGCATCCAAGCCACTCAGCAAAAGCATGGCCATAAGTGCAGGCCAGGGCCCACACCCAGTGAGCATCTGGGCCACTCAGTGAAAGCATGGCCATACATGCAGGCCAGGGCCCACACCCAGTGAGCATCCGAGCCACTCAGCGAAAGCATGGCCATACATGCAGACCAGGCCTTACACCCAGTGAGCATCTGGAACACTCAGGAAAAGCATGGCCATACGTGCAGGCCAGGACCCACGCCCAGTGAGCATCCGGGCCACTCAGTGAAAGCACGGTCATACGTGCAGGCCAGGGCCCGCACCCAGTGAGCATCCAGGCAACTCAGCAAAAGCATGGTCAAACGTGCAGGCCAGTCACCGCACCCAGTGAGCATCTGGGCCACTCTGCAAAAGCATGGTCATACGTGCAGGCCAGTCACCGCACCCGGTGAGCATCTGGGCCACTCAGCAAAAGCATTGTCATACACGCAGGCCTGGGCCCACACCCAGTGAGTATCTGGGCCACTCAGCAAAAGCATGGTCATAGTGCAGGCCAGTCCTCACACCCAGTGAGCATCTGGGCCACTCAGCAAAAGCGTGGTCATACATGCAGGCCAGGCCTCACACCCAGGGAGCATCCGGGCCACTCAGCAAAAGCATGGCCATAAGTGCAGGTCAGGCCTCACACCCAGTGAACATCCGGGCCACTCAGCAAAAGCATGGTCATACATGCAGGCCAGTCCTCACACCCAGTGAGCATCTGGGCCACTCAGCAAAAGCGTGGTCATACATGCAGGCCAGGCCTCACACCCGGTGAGCATCCGTGCCACTCAGCAAAAGCATGGCCATATGTGCAGGCCAGATCCCACACCCAGTGAGCATCTGGGCCACTCAGCAAAAGCATGGTTGTACATGCAGGCCAGGCCTCACACCCAGCGAGCATCCGGGCCACTCAGCAAAAGCATGGCTGTACGTGCAGGCCAGGCACTGCACCCAGTGAACATCTGGGCCACTCAGCAAAAGCATGGTCGTACATGCAGGCCAGGGTCCGCACCCAGTGAGCATCCGCGCCACTCAGCAAAAGCATGGTCATACGTGCAGGCCAGGGCCTGCACCCAGTGTGCATCCGGGACACTCAGCAAAAGCATGGTCATACATACAGGCCAGGCCTCATACCAAGTGAGCATCTGGGCCACTCAGCAAAAGCATGGTCATACGTGCAGGCCAGGGCCCACACCCAGTGGGCATCTGGGTCACTCAGCAAAGCATGGTCATACATGCAGGCCAGGCCTTACACCTAGTGAGCATCCGGGCCACTCAGCAAAACCATGGTCATGCTTGGTCATGGTTGCTAGCCTTGCTTGTTGAGCAGAAAGCAGCTAACTAAAAGAAGCTACATTTTCTTCTTAATTTAAAACGTATATCTCAGCAGGAGTCTGTGTCTGTTAAGATTAAGTAGACAGATAACTTTATTAGAAGTAGAAGGGGACTTATTTAGGGCTAAAAAAAAGAAAGAAAAGGAAGAAAGTCAGCGTGTATTCTGTGAAGTGAAAGGTACTGTATCAGCTCACTTTGCTAAACCAGTAGGAGGAAAGAGAGCTTACCTGGGGGTGTGGCTTAGACACTATAAAAGCAGGTGAGTCAAATTACAATTTCCTGTTGCTAGCCTTGCTTGTAGTGCTGAAAGCAGCTAACTAAAAGAAGCTACATTTTCTTCTTAATTTTAAATGTATATCTCAGCAGGAGTCAGTGTCTGTTAAGTTTAAGTAGACAGATAACTTTATTAGAAGTAGAAGGGGACTTATTTAGGGTTAAAAAAAGAAAGAAAAGAAGGAAGGTCAGTGTGTATTGTGTGCAATGAAGGGCACTGTATCAGCTGACTTTGCTAAACCAGTTGGAGGAAAGAGAGCTTACCTCGGGTGTGGTTTAGACACTATAAAAGCAGGTGAGTCAAATTACAACTTCCTGTTGCTAGCCTTGCTTGTAGAGCAGAAAGCAGCTAACTAAAAGAAGCTACATTTTCTTATTAATTTAAAACTGATATCTCAGCAGGAGTCAGTGTCTGTTAAGATTAAGTAGACAGATAACTTTATTAGAAGTAGAAGGGTCTTATTTAGGGTTAAAAAAAAGAAAGAAAGTCAGTGTGTATTCTGTGCAGTGAAGGTACTGTATCAGCTCACTTAAAACCAGTAGGAGGAAAGAGCTTACCTGGGGGTGTGGCTTAGACACTATAAAAGCAGGTGAGTCAAATTACAACTTCCTGTTGCTATCCTTGCTTGTAGAGCAGAAAGCAGCTAACTAAAAGAAGCTACATTTTCTTATTAATTTAAAATGTATATCTCAGCAGGAGTCAGTGTCTGTTAAGATGAAGTAGACAGATAACTTTATTAGAAGTAGAAGGGGACTTATTTAGGTTTAAAAAAAAGAAAGAAAAGAAAGAAAGTCAGTGTGTATTCTGTGCAGTGAAAGGTACTGTATCAGCTCACTTTGCTAAACCAGTAGGAGGAAAGAGAGCTTACCTGGGGGTGTGGTTTAGACACTATAAAAGCAGGTGAGTCAAATTACATCTTCCTGTTGCTAGCCTTTTTTCTTACTAACTGCCCTCCATCCCACCCACCCTAAGCCAGTTCTACTGTTATAGCCACTGGATTTGACTGTCAACAGGAACTTCCTGTTTGGCAGTAGGAAGGAAAGGATCATAGAGAAACATTGGTTTTGTCAACCCTAAAGTAGAAAAAGTAGCTCACTCTCCCCCCTAGCTGCGGTTGTCTGATATTGAGCAAGAAGAAGGAGGCTACTGAAGAAGATAGGAAGTTGCTGTCCCAGAACAGGAAGGGTGAGAGTTGTAAGGAGAGGAGAGAGTAAGCATCCAGAGAAACAGTAGAGGGGACACAAAATAAGACATGATAGGAGTGGTGCAGTGCAATGGCTGTAGGGTGGCAGTGTTCCGGGAGACATTCTGGAGGTTGCGATGCTGCCCTATTTGCAGGCACCTCTCTGGTCTGAGAGAGGAGGTTGCCCGTCTCCAGGCTGACCTGGCTAGGATTTGTGAAACCTCCTCCCCCACCCAGGGACCACCAGGGCCAATGCCACTACCTCAGAGGTTGCCAAGAAAGAGGAGTGGCTGGACTAGGGTGGGCTCAAGGAGGGAGAGGGTGGTGGAACAGAGTTGCATCCCTCCAGCTGTACCTCTTCACAATTCATTCGCTCTTCTGGTGGATAGTGGTTCCTCTATGGAGGCACCTGCAGTGGAGACCAAAGAGGATGCTGGGAACCTTCACAAAGGAGACCCAAAGGTGGGTGGCATGGGATCCCACAGGGGAAGAAACAACTCCAGGTGGGGGACTCAGTCATTAGGGGGGTAGAAATGGGGGAGGATGGGGAGAGGGAGGTCAGGTGCCTTCCTGGCGCCACGGCTTGGAGGGACAGGAAGCGAATCCTCAGGATCAGGGGAGGAGCTGCACGAGGGAGAGAGCTGGATGTCATTGTCCACCTGGGGACAAATGACCCGGCTAGGAATGGGATCAGAGCAGTGCAAGAGGAGTTTGTAGAGTTGGGAAGGGGCCTTAGACAAGTAGCGCATACGGTAACCTTCTTGGAGGTGCTGCCTGTCTATGGCAAGGGAGATGCTTGGTCACTTCTCACCAGGGAATTCAATGAGTGGTTGAAAAACTGGTGTGGAGCTCAGGGTTTTGGCTTCATTGGGGACTGGGGAGCCACCTGGAGGAATGCAGACCTATACTGGTGTGATGGTCTGCATCTGTCCGGGGGGGAATCAGGATCCTAGGTGAGAGGTTTAAATGCTTCATTGGCAAGCATTTAAACTAGCCAAGGGGGGAGACACTGAAAAGGAGCCAGGAAATCCGAGCCTTCCCCCACAAAACATGGTGATTAGTGAGGTAAACACCAAGGTACAGAAGTTATTAGGGAGCAGAACAGATTTAAATGTAAAAAAAAGGCAAAGGCAGTAAGGACAGAAATGGGGCTAAAAGGGTAAGGCTATCAAAAAGTGGAGGGTGATGAGTACCATTGCCCATAGTCTGTGTAACAAGCCCTGAACTAGTGGCCTTGATGGAAGAGGGTTGCCTGGATATTGTGGCAGTCACAGAAACATGGTACACAGAGAACCATGACTGGGATGTCAACATACCAGGATACACAACTACAGGAGGGACAGGGAGGGTAAAAGAGGAGGAGGAGTAGCTCTATGTAAAGGAAGGGATTAAAGCAACAGAACGAAAGAGTAAACAGGGAGCAGATGAGGCACTTTGGGTCACCCTGGAGACAGGAAATGGCACCACAATCCGCATGGGGGTTGTATACAGACCCCATCTCAGGGGGAAGGAATGGACAAGGAAATGATAGAAGGCTTTCTTAGAATGGCAGAAAAAGGGGAGATATTGTTGATGGGGGACGTGAATATGCCAGATGTTAACTGGAGCACCTTTGCTACAGGCACATCCAAGAGCAGGGTCATTCTTGATGCCCTACAGGGGGCATGTCTCAGACAGCTAGTATTGGAACCGACTCAGGAGGGAGCAGTCTTAGACCTGGTACTTTCAAATGGGGATGGAGAAATAATTTCAGATTTAGAAGTGGGTAGCCATCTGGGAACAAGTGACCACCAAACAGTGTGGTTCACGATAAACACAGCCATGCAATCAAGCCATACAAAAGCAAGAGTACTAGACTTTAGGAGGGCTGACTTTGGGAAAATGAGAGAGTGCGACAGAAAAACACTGGCAAACAGGCAAGAAGGAGGGGTGGAGGAACAATGGGGAGTGATCAAAACAGCCATCACAGAGGCAACAAGCCTTTGCGTAAAAAAAAATCAATAAAACACAACGAAGGAAAAAAACGCTATGGTTCACAAAAGAGGTGGCAGGGAAGGTTAAGGAGAAAAGGGCAGCATTCAGGAAATATAAGGAAACACAGAAGGAGCAGGACAGAGAACTTTATCAGTTAATGCAGAAAGAGGCTGGGAAGGCAGTCAGAATAGCAAAGGCCCAAACCGAAGAAAGGATAGCCATTTCTGTTAAGAAGGGGGATAAGACCTTTTATAGGTACATTAGGGAGCGAAGAAAGACCAAAGAAGGGATACTGAAGCTTAATAAAGGAGAGGGAATGTGGGTAGAGGGTGACAGTGAAAAGCAGGATACTGAACGAATATTTCTGCTCAGTATTCACAAAGGAAGAGGAGGGGAGTTACCTAAACCAAACAAGAGAAAACACTCTGAAGACGGGGTCGATACCAGTCCATTTACAGAAGAAAGGGTTCTGAAAGAACTAATAAAATTGAAGGTGGACAAAGCAATGGGGCCTGATGGGATTCACCCAAGAATTCTAAAAGAACTAAGGGTAGAACTAGTGAGATTGCTGACTACTCTCTTTAACAAATCATGGGAGGGTGGGGTGGTACCCAAGGACTGGAGGAGGGCAGATGTGATTCCTCTTCACAAAAGTGGGAGCAGGACAGAGGCAGGAAACTACAGACCAGTTAGTTTGACCTCAGTGGTAGGGAAAATGATGGAATCACTTCTGAAGGAAAGAATTGTTGAGTACCTGGAGGCCAGTGGGGCACAGGACCCGAGGCCGTATGGATTCACGATGGGAAGGTCGTGTCAGACGAATCTAATAGATTTCTTTGACTGGGTGACCAAAGTAGTAATAGATCAGGGAGGGGCTGTGGACATGGCCTACCTAGATTTTAGCAAGGCATTTGATACAGTCCCACACAAAAGATTAATACTCAAGATAGCCAGCCTTGGAATGGGTCCCAAGGTGGTAGCCTGGATAAAAAAATTGGCTAGACAACAGGATGCAAAGGGTAGTAGTAAATGGAGTACACAGTGTAGAAAGGAGGGTTACTAGTGGGGTACCGCAGGGTTCAGTACTGGGACCGGTCCTTTTTAATGTCTTTATAAGTGACATTGCAGAGGAACTGGGAGGAAAAGTATGTCTCTTTACAGATGACACAAAGATCTGCAACAGGGTTGATACACAAGATGGAGTGGAAAGGATGAGAAGGGACTTGGCAAGGTTGGAGGAATGGTCAAATGTATGGCAGTTCAGATTCAATGCAAAGAAATGCAAGATAATGCACATGGGAAACAAAAACCGAAGGGAAGCATACACAATGGGGGGTGAGATACTGACAACAGTAAAAATAGAAAGGGACCTGGGGGTAATTATATCAGATGACCTAAAGGTGGGCAAGCAATGTGAGAAGGCAGTAAGGAAGGCTGGGGGGATACTGGGATGCATAGGAAGAGGCATCAATAGTAGAAAACAGGAAGTTGTTATCCCTCTGTACAGACAGTTGGTGAGACCCCATCTGAGTACTGTGTGCAGTTCTGGAGACCCCATCTCTGCAAAGACATAGACAGAGTGGAGGCTGTCCAGAGGAGGGCAACAAAATGGTGCAGGGTCTGCACCAGAAGACATATGAAGAAAGACTAAAGGAGCTTAATATGTATACTCTTGAGGAAAGAAGGGAGAGAGGGGACATGATAGAAACTTTCAAGTACCTCAAGGGAATTAACAAAGTCCAAGAGGGTAGCATCTTCCAGAAAAAGAGATGTGCAAGAACAAGGGGACACAATTTGAAGATAGAGGGGGGACAGCTCAGGGGTAATGTGAGGAAGTATTTTTTCACTGAGGGTTGTGGATGCATGGAACAGCCTCCCTGAGGAGGTTGTGGAGTCAAGAACAGTGGGGCACTTCAAGAATGTATGGGACAGGTATAAGGCAGTCCTAGGGACGGGTAACAGGAAGTAAGCTGTTGGTTAACTAGGATCTGCAGCTTATCTGTTAGGTAGGAAAATGGGCAGACTAGGTGGGCCAAGCGGTCCTTATCTGCTGTCAAATTCTATGTTTCTATGTTTCTATACAAGCAGGCCAGGCCTCACACCCAGTGAGCATCCGGCCCACTCAGCAAATGCATGGTGATACATGCAGGCCAGGCCTCACACCCAGTTAGCATCTGGGCCTCTCAGCAAAAGCATGGCCATACGTGCAGGCCAGGCCTCACACCCAGTGAGCATCCGGGCCACTCAGCAAAAGCATGGTCATACGTGCAGGCCAGGACCCGCACCCAGTGAGCATCTGGGCCTCTCAGCAAAAGCATGGTCATACATGCAGGCCAGGCCTCACACCCAGTGAGCATCTGGGACACTCAGCAAAAGCGTGGTCATACGTGCAGGCCAGGGCCCTCTCCCAGTGAGCATCTGGGAAAATCAGCAAAAGCATGGTCATACGTGCAGGCCAGGGCCCACACCCAGTGAGCGTCCGGGCCACTCAGCAAAAGCATGGCCATACATGCAGGCCAGGGCCCCCACACCCAGTGACCATCTGGGCTACTCAGCAAAAGCTTGGTCATACGTACGGGCCAGGCCCCGCACCCAGTGAGCATCCGGGCCACTCAGCAAAAGCATGGTCATACGTGCAGGCCAGGCCCCACACCAAGTGAGCATCTGGGCCACTCAGCAAAAGCATGGTCATACGTGCAGGCCAGGCCCCGCACCCAGTGAGCATCCGGGCCACTCAGCAAAAGAATGGTCATACGTGCAGGCCAGGCACTGCACCCAGTGAGCGTCCGGGCAACTCAGCAAAAGCATTGTCGTACGTGCAGGCCAGTCACCGCACCCAGTGAGCATCCCGGCCAGTCAGCAAAAGCATGGCCATACGTGCAGGCCAGGCCCCATACCCAGTGAGCATCTGGGCCACTCAGCAAAAGCATGGTTGTACATGCAGGCCAGGCCCCACACCCAGTGACCATCCGGGCTACTCAGCGAAAGCTTGGTCATACGTACGGGCCAGGCCCCGCACCCAGTGAGCATCCGGGCAACTCAGCAAAAGCATGGTCATACATGCAGGCACAAAACCAGGGTGATGGGGCTGGGGGTGCTGTGACATTCAGCCACTCTGGGGACAGGTGGAGCAAATTAACTACAAAAAACATCTCTGATCTGTTAGATTGTGTCACTAGCCTTGAATATGGTAAAGACAGATCAAGTCCCCTCTCAGCCTTCCTTTCACCAAGGTGAACAAGTTAAGGCTGTTCAGCCTCTCCTTACAGCTTTTGTCCCCTGATCATTTTGGTGGCCCTGTACTGCATCTTCTCAGCTGCCTCGATCTCCTCTTTCTGCTGAGGAGCCTATGACTGCATGTAGTACCTTAGGAGGGCTTTGCAACATGGCAGGATCACTTCCGCAGCCCTGCCTGTCACCCACTTTTCTAGCCACCCTTGAGTACTGTTGCTCCTTCTGACAGTGGAAAGGCATACTCCTTGTCATGACTCAGCCCCTTATCTATTATGACCCCCCAGGTCCTTGTCCATGGCTAGAAGTGGGATGCGTTGTTTATCTGCAGCGTCCACGCTCCCCCGCCAGTATTTATTGCACAGCTCTATAACATGCTTGACACACAGTGAACAAGAAATAAACTATTATTATTATTTTTTTACAACATCTGTGGTGATTAATTTTCCTTGCTATATATGGGCCATGCAATGGCCTGACTCAGAATATGCCATTTATTTTCATGAGTGAGGAAGCAAGGCAATAACACATGAGAGGCAGGGCCTTGAGTGAGTTACTGTGGGTAGGTCTCGGCACCTCAGATGTGGTGATTAGAATTCTAAAGTTAGGCCATTGTGTGTAAATGTATTTCAAATCGTAAAGCTTTTAAATTCATTTTCTTTTGAAGATTTGACCTTTTTGATTTGATTTCACTCCCATTTTAAGTGCATTAGAGACAACGGTGATCTCATCAGGTATTGTGCAACCTGCTCTACTTTTGGAGAAGAGCTCCCTTGTAACCTGTCCACAGTGAAGATAAATGCTATGTTGCACCCAGCACTGAGATACGGTGGTATCTGAAGATGTCTCAGTATATCCTGATATATCTAGATCAGGCAGTCCCATCTCTCCTTAACCTCCTTTCCTCTCATCTTTAACCTCTCTTCCCTTATCATAAGTACCCCCGGCCTTCTTCTTCCTTCCTGTGCCTGCTGTACCTTGCCCTCCATTTCCACTAATGCTGCCTTCACTGACTTGCACACTCTAAGTCAGTCCAATGTATGGTTGTCAGAAGTAGTTCTAAAAAGATTAGAATCCTTTTAGAACCCAAGGGTTTGAGTTCTAATTTAGAACTAGAATACCCATGGGTTCTGAGTATTAAGGGTTCTAAATACTAAATAAAATACTTTTTTTTTTCAGAAATGTCAAAAACAGGAGATGGCCGACTGGAAAACAAAGTATTGGGAATTACATACTAAAATGTTTTACAAAGAGACAGACATTGGGCACTATTCATGAACGGTTGGGGATATGCACAAATCACACATAGCCTCCACCGCGCAGCTCCATACCCACTGGAGATCCACGCAGGGACTGCATTCACAAACAGTGGTCTCCACCTGACTCTGGTATGTGGCCCCACCCCCCAGTACACAGCAACACAGGGGCTGTCCGGCGTGGGGCTGCAGACCCGGCTGTGCAGCCAATCAGCTGCTTGCACCAGGACCCCAAGTGGATCACTTGCACCCATCAGTCACCATGTTGCCAATGAGTGCACAGGCTGCCACAGGACCAAGGTGAGGAGGACCTCACCAGCACATCCCCCACCATCCCAAATGTGCTCCACTGCCAGGTGCGGACACGTTGAGGGGTCCCTTGACCCCTGCAATCTCTGTTGAGCATAGTGGCAGCATCAAAGGGGGGCATGTATCAGTTACGGCTGCCTCCAGAAGATGTAACCATTGCCCCCCCCTCCATGCAAGGCACCTCCACCATTGTGAATGGCACAAAGTGCTACCATGCCTCCCGCGCATGTCCCCGGTCCACCCCTGTGCGAAGCTGCAGTTTTGGACATTGTGCCGAACACGTAGGGTGGATATACCAGGTACATGCATGACACACAGGGGCAGAGTCTATGCGGCCAGGTGTGGATGGGCTATGCACTGAATTTATGCGGCACGTAACCCATCTGCACCCTTTGTGGATAGGGCCCAATTTGAAAATGTGCTGTCTGCTCATATGCAGATGTACCAAACACATGGAACTGTGACACTTGGCATTTGCATTTTAAAAGGCATCGTGTGTTTCTCTTTTCTGCATGTGCAGGGAAATAATATTATTGCTGTGCTGAGAGGGCCAGACTTTTATGGTGTTTTTTGACTCCTCTCAGCATGTTTATCTGTTCTTTCTCTTCAGTGCTATACTCAAATCAGTTTGAGTTCTAAAGAAGACTGAAACCCTATAACTATTTGCAAATGACTGCACCAGAACCCAGAACCTCAGCTGGTTCTGACAACTCCAGTCCAAAGGGCACATCCCAGATAGATTGCAGAGATGGGTGAGCTTCCTGGTTTAAGGACAGAACAACGGAACACCACATGGGCATTCAACCTCTCCACCCACTGCAAATTATCTAGGAGTAGGGGGTGGGCAAAAGATCAAAGACTTCAGCCAGGTTGATAAAGATGACTGAAGTGATATGGCTCTGGTTCATGCCTTTCAGCATAGAGTCATTGAACTGGAGGACAGCGGAAATGAAAGATTAATGTTTGTGGAAAGGAGAGAGGAAGAAAGAGATATCAAGGAAGTAGGAGAGCTGAAAGAGTGTAAGTTTTTCCTGCACCCTAGCCAGGGCAGGGAGGTGTGAAGTGGGACTGTAGTTCCCTGGGGAGGAGAGGGTGCCCCCATGGTGGTGGAGGACTTTAGCCTGTTGCAGATCTGAGGGACAGTCCCGAGTTGGAATGAAAGGTATAAGAGACGGAGAGAGGGGCTGCAATGACTGGTGTAGTAAGATGGTCAAGGCTGTGCTCCTTAGAGTGGTCAAGAGAGATCAAGACAGTGAAAGTGGTCTCAGAGGAGATGGTGGATGTGGGAGAGGATGGTGGTAGGATAGAGGGCAGGGAGGAAGGGGATGGCACAGAAGGTGAAGAAATAAGCATTTGTCAATGCCGAATGTTGTCTCGCTGGCATTGGCATTGGTAGTGCAGGAGTTAGAGATGCATCATAGGAATGACAGTAAAATGTTAAACTGACGCCAACCCCACACCCACCCTGCAGAGACTGACAGGCACTGGGGTGTGCCTTTGGGTCATCGGCTATAGCGCTCATGCCATTTCACCTCACCCTACCCTGCAGACACTAACAAGTGTTGCGGTGTGCCTTGGGGTCTTCGGGCCTTACGTTCACCCCCAATCAATAAGGAAAGTCACTGAGATGGGTTCCGTATCAGGTGAACTTTGGGGCTGAAGACTTCAAGGCACACCTCGATGCCTGTCACTGGCTGCAGGGTGGGGGTGGAATGGCATGAGCATTGTAGTCGACGATCCCAAGCCACACCCCTGATGCCTGTCAGTCTCTACAGGGTGAGGTGTTATGGTTGGAAACCCTAACGCCCCAAGCATTTGTTGGTATTTTCACTCCAAACTTTCAACATGGGCTTTTTATGACCCCACCTCTTGAATAGTGGCACTATCAGTTTGTTAGCCAAGAGGTGATCTTGCACAGTGACTGCGCCATTTGGCGCCACAGGTGTGAAAACACATTTTGGGCAGGTTGTGAAAAATGACAACTGTACTGTTCATGAGGAGGTGTAAAAAAATGGCAATTTTGAAATTCTGGAGTGAAAATATGAAAAATTGGTGAAGTCATGAGCGTGAGTAGAAACTGCACAAAGCACACCCATAATGCAATTATGTTTAGGATTTTTTTAATCACATTTTCAGCATAGGCATTTTGGGACCTCCCCTGATGAATGGTGGCACTGTAATTTTGTTAATCTGTCCTGAAAGTTAATTTCCCACAGTGACCGCGCCATTGTGCGCCACAGGTGCGAAAACACATTTTGGACAGGATGTGAAAAATGATAGCTGTACTGTTCATAAGGAGGTGTGAAAAAATGGCAATGTTGAAAATCTGGAGTGAAAATATAAAAAAAATTGTTGAAGTTACGAGCATGCATGGAAACTGCACAATGCATGCTTGTAACGCTGTCATTTTTGGGAATTTTTTCACCAGATTTGCAACGTGGACTTTTTGCGACCCCAGCTCATGCACAGTGGCACTGTTATTTTGTTAATTGGTCCCAAAAGGTGATTCCAAGCAGTGACCGCAAAAATCCCCTTTTCAGGACCAAGTAACAAGATGACAATGCATGTATTCATGAGGTGGGGTCCCAAGAACCCCATGTCAAAAATCTAGTACCAAAATTCCCAAAAAATGGCTGAGATATCCCCCTAAGTTGAAACCCCCCATTGCCTGCCATTATAAAACTTACCGCATTTTGTTCAGTTGGCTTTTGAAGAGTTCAGACATGTTCCTACTCCACAGAAGATCGCAGCACTGGCCCTCTGGAGCTAAGTAAGGGGTTAAGGAGAGTGTGGGGAGGTGGGGTGCACAGAGGGCGGGTGCAGGTTGGGAAAGGTGCGCGAGGGGATGACAAGGGACCGTTTTTGTTTTTTTACAGGAAAAAAACAGACTTAAGGGGAAGGCTTTCTTTACTTACAGGTAAAAAAAATATTTGGGATACAGTGAGGTGGGCTCCCAGTGTGCCATGAGTTTGGGGGGGGGATGATGCTGATGGTGATTGAGCACCCCTGTCGGCAAAGAAAGTGTGTGGGGGGTGGGACATGATGCCGATGGGGATTGGGCACCCCAGTTGGCAAACAAATTGAACTGGGTGGGACATGCTGAGATGGTATTGGGCATCCCCAATGTCAGCTTTGTTTGGACTTTGTGTGGTGGGCGGCAGGAGCCGCCGCCATATTTATTGGAATGTTTCACCAGGAAAGGCATGTAATGGAGCCTTGTCATCTGACACTCCAACGAGGAAACTGCACCTCACTGGAATGACAGATTTCTTTCTGCTCTGTGGCTCTCTTTGAGCTTTGTTGCAGGGAGCTACCCTGGTGTTTACTCACGCTACCCAGCACAGGATGCAGAATGGACAAAATGGATTCCTCTGGCTGAAGAGCTGGATGGCCAGGAGAAGCAAGGCCCACATGATGCACCATAGTGTCGTTCCTGTTCGTGATGCTGAGCAGGGGGCTGATCCCCAGGCAGGTCTCTCATCGATGGTTTTCTCTGTGGCATGAGCAGCTGTCTGGGTCAAGGTGGCAGTGCCCAGACCAGGTGAACAATTTGGATAAAAGTCCAGTAGTTGCTGGATGCAGCTTCCAGCAAGTGTGACAGTCAGGTGGTGGGGAACCAAATCACGACCCACAAAGAGCATTCAGCACACTTATAGTAAAGATAGAGCAATACCACAGTTTGGATGACAGTCCGCTTGCAATATACAGTGTCTCTGCGCAAACCATACACTCTGCGGTTGTTTCAGGCGTCCTGATGGACCGATTGCGTAGAAGCAAACCTTCGGTCCTCTTCAGGTAAAAAGGCAGTCACAATTCAGTAATGCTGGTCACAGTACTCTTGGGGTGCAGTCCAATTTCTTTTAGGGCAAGACTCCCTCACAAGGGGAGAAGAGGCAGGCAGGCCAAGCACAGCCTTCCCACCAGTTTCCCGCGCTACTATGCAAGAGCAGCTGCTCGAATGTCTCTAGCTGTTCACTCTCCCAACTCCAAACTCAGACTGACTCACTGCTGCAGGCAGCTTGGGACTTTCCCAGAGATCCAAAAGGTTTGATTCGTTGATTCATCTGTATGTCAAAGCAAGGGCTCCCCCTCCAGGCCCATTTAGGTGCCAAAGTGTAAAAACTACAGTTCCTACAGAAATTCACACCCACAAGACCCCTGGGAACAGATTCCTTTTTCAGGTCCTCAAAGGTACTGATTGGTCCAAACAGGCAGTCCAGGACCAAGATGGTGCAATATAGAAATGTCCAGGCTGCAAAGGAAGGCAAGTTAGACAAACGACAATATCTTTACTATTAAAGCAGATAATCAGCAAACAGTTACAGATCCTTGCAGGGCTACATAGAAACATAGATTTTGACGGCAGATAAGGACCACTTGGCCCACCCAGTCTGCCCATTTCCCTACCTATTGGATAAGCTGCAGATTCTAGTTAACCAACAGCCTGCTTCCTGCAACCTCCCACTATAATTGCCTTATGTCTGTCCCATGCATGTTTGAATTCCCCCACTGTTTTAGAATCCACAACCTCTCCAGGAAGGCGGTTCCATGCATCCACCACTCTCTCCATGAAAAAGAATTTCCTCACATTACCCCTGAGCCATCCCCCCTCTAACTTTAAATTGTGCCCCCTTGTTCTTACACATCTATTTTTCTGAAAGATGCTACCCTCCTGGACTTTCTTGATTCTCTTGAGGTACTTAAAAGTTTCTATCATGTCCCCCCTGTCCCTCCTTTCATTAAGGGTATACATATTAAGCTCTCTCAGTCTCTCTCTTCATATGGTTTCTGATGCAGACCCTGCACCATTTTAGTTGCCCTCCTCTGGACTGCTTCCATCTTGTCTATGTCCTTTCGTAGATGAGGTCTCCAAAACTGCATGCAGTACTCCAGATGGGGTCTCACCAACTGCCTGTATAGAGGGGTAACCACTTCCCTTTTTATATTCGCTTGCGCACATGCACAAGGAACGTCTTGGGAGAATGGGACACTTTGGAGGTGTGCCCCTCCTCTGCAATCCCCTGCTCCATTGAGCAGGAGTGGCAGTCCTGCACCAATCGATCGGTGCTGTGTATGACAGCGTGGTCTTCTTCAAAGAAACCACCGCTTGTCATCACAGCAGCGCCATGTCACGCTGCTTCTCAGTTTTGCTGCCACGCTGGGAGCCCACCCAGCGTGCAAACGTCCTCAGGATCATCTGCCGACGGGGTGCCCAATCCCTCGCCAGCTCCACGCCCCCGCCCCTCATCTTCTGCCACGCTGGGAGCCCACCCCAGCATGGCAAACATCCCACGTCAGTTTTTTTTTTTAAAACCTGTAAATGAAAACGGTCCCACGGCGCTTCTCCCAGACCCTCCCAAAACCCGCACTCACCCACTGTGCACCCTGCCTCCCCACACCCCCCACCCCATACTTACCTTCGAGCTCGGCGCTGCATCATCGTGGACTGGGAACACGCCTGCACTTTCAAAGCCGATCCAACTGAGGAAATGCCGTAAGCTGTATAATGGGCTAGATAGGGGTTTTCAACTTTATTGCATATCTCACATTTTTTTTTATTTTGACTAAATTTTCAACATGGGGTCTTTTGGGACTTCTTTCATGAATGATGTCACTTCACGGGCGTTATTCGCCTGAGGTGATTTAGTCACTGTATGAAATCACCCTTCAGGCCCTAATAACGCCATGACAGTGACATCTTTCATGAGAAGGGTCCCAAAATCCCATGTTGAAATTTGGCAAAATTCCCAAAATTACTGTTTTACGGTGTGATGCTAGCAGTTCCCTACGCAGTCGTAAGTTTGCGAATTTTCAATATTTTCACTCCAGATTTTCAACATTGCCATTTTACCACACCTCCTTATGAGCAGTACAGCTGTCATTTTTCACATCCTGCCCAAAACATGTTTCCGCCCATGTAGCGCACAATGGCGCAGTCGGTGTGCGAAATCAATGTATGGGACACATTAAGAAAATCACGGTGATGCTGTTCATTAGCAGAGGTCTTAAAATGGCTATGTTGAAAATTTGGTAAAAAAATTCCTGAAAGTGACTGTTTTATGAATGTGCGTTGCGCAGTTCCTATGCACGCTCATAAGTTTACGAATTTTCAATATTTTCACTCCAGATTTTCAACATTGCCATTTTACCACACCTCCTTATGAGCAGTACAGCTGTCATTTTTCACATCCTGCCCAAAATGTGTTTCTGCCCATGTAGCGCACAATGGCACAGTCGGTGTGCGAAATCAATGTATGGGACAAATTAAGAAAATCACATTGAAACTGTTCATTAGCAGAGGTCTTAAAATGGCTATGTTGAAAATTTGGTGAAAAAATTCCTAAAAATGACTGTTTTACGAGCGTGCGTTGAGCAGTTCCTACGCACGTCAGAAGTTTACGATCTTCAATATTTCTTCACTACAGATTTTCAACATTGCCATTTTACCACACCTCCTTATGAGCAGTACAGCTGTCATTTTCACATCCTGCCCAAAATGTGTTTCCGCCCATGTAGCTGCAAACGATGGCCAGTCGGTGCTAAATCAATGTATGGGACACATTAAGAAAATCACAGTGTCACTATTCATGAGCAGAGGTCTTAAAATGGCTATGTTGAAAATCTGGTGAAAAAATTCCTAAAAATGACTGTTTTACAAGCGTGCGTTGCGCAGTTCCTACGCACGCTCGTAAGTTCGCAAATTTTCAATAGTTGCACTCCAATGACTTCCAAATACCTAAACAGCACATAGAAGCAAGCAACATTCGGCATTGACAAATGCTTATACTTCTTTGTCAATGATTTTTTTAAGCCATGTCCAAGTGCCAAATACCACTACAAATACCTGTAAGCAAACGTTTGGCATTGACAAATGCTTGTTCTACTTGTGATGCCCCTTCCTATGCATCCCAGTATCCCCCTGGCTTTCCTTACTGACTTCTCACATTGCTTACCCACCTTTAGGTCATCTGATATGACTACACCCAGATCCCTTTCCATTTTTGTTGTTGTTAGTACCTCCCCTGCTATTGTGTACTCTTCTCCTGGATTTTTATTTCCCAGGTGCATTACTTTGCACTTCTTTGCATTGAATCTAAGTTGCCATATGTCTGACCATTCCTCCAACCTTGCTAAGTCCCTTCTCATCCTTTCTACCCCCTTGTATCAACTCTCTTACAGATCTTTGTGTCATCCGCAAAGAGGCATACCTTTCCTTCCAGACCCTCTGCAATGTCACCTATAAAGACGTTAAAGAGGACTGGACCCAGTACTGAGCCCTGAGGTACTTTACTAGTAACCCCCCCTTTCTTCAGAATGTGTTCCATTCACTATTACCTTCTGTGTCCTGTTGTGCAGCCAGTTTGCTACCCAGGCTACCATCCTGGGACCCACTCCCAGGCTGGCTAACTTGATTATTAATCTTTCGTGCGGGACTGTGTGAAATGCCTTGCTAAAGTCTAGGTAGGCCATATCTACAGCCCCTCCCCGGTCTATTACTTTGGTCACCCAATCAAAGAAATCGATTAGATTCATCTGACATGACCTTCCTGCTGTGAATCCATGCTGTTTGGTCCTGTGCCCTGCTGGCCTCTAGGTACTCAACAATTCTTTCTTTCAGAAGTGATTCCATCATTTTCCCCACCACTGAGGTCAAACTAACAGGTCTGTAGTTTACTGCTTCTGCCTTGCTCCCACTTTTGTGAAGGGGAATCACATCTGCCCTCCTTCAGTCCTCAGGTACCACCCCATCTTCCCATGATTTGTTAAAAAGTGTGGTTAGTGGTATCACTAGATCCTCCCTTAGCTCTTTTAGGATTCTAGGGTGAATCCCGTCAGGCCCCATTGCTTTGTCCACCTTGAGTTTTAGGAGTCCTTTCAGTAATCTTTCTTCTGTAAATGGACTGGTGTCAACCCCACTATCCAGAGTGCTTCTATTGTCTGGTTTAGGTAACTCCTCCTTTTCTTCTTTTGTGAATACTGAGCAAAAGTATTCATTCAGTATCTCTACCTTTTCACTGTCTCCATCTGCCCACCTCCCCTCTCTTTTATTAATCTTCACTATCCCTCCCTTAACCTTTCTATGCTCTCTAATGTACCTATAAAAGGTTTTACCCCCCTTCTTAACTGAGTTGGCTATCTTTTCCTCGTTTTGAGCCTTTGCTTTTCTGACTGCCTTCCCCACTTCTTTCTGCTTTAATTGATACAGTTCCCTGTCATGCTCCTTCTGTGATTCCTTATACTTTATGAATGCTGCCTTTTTCTCCTTGGCCTTCCCTGACACCTCTTTTGAGAACCATAGTGTTTTTTTATTCCACTTTGTTTTCTTTATTTGTTTCACACAAAGGCTTGTTGCCTCCATGATGGCAGTTTTGATTTTTCTCCATTGTTCTTCCACCCCTCCTTTCTGGCCATTTGCAAGTACATTCCTCAGGTATTCACCCATTATGCCAAAGTCAGCCCTTCTAAAGTCCAGTATCCTTGTGTCTGTATGGCTTGTCTCCATGGTTGTGCTTATTGTGAAGCACACTGTGCAGTGGTCGCTTGTTCCCAGATGTCTACTGACTTCTAAATTTGTGAATCTCTCTCCATTTGAGAGCACCAGGTCTAATATTGCTCCCTCCCGAGTGGGTTCCACCAGTAGCTGTCTAAGGCATGCTCCCTGTAGGGCATCGAGAATGACCCTGCTCTTGGATGTGGCTGCAGTCCATGTCGCCCAGTTAACATCTGGCATATTCAGGTCCCCCATCAGCAGTATCTCCCCTTTTTCAGCCATTTTGAGAATGCCCTCTATCATTTTCTTGTTCATTTCCTCCCCTTGAGACGGGGGTCTGTATACAACCCCTGTGCAGATTGTGATGCCGTTCCCTGTCTTCAAGGTGACTCAGAGTTCCTCTTGTCCTCCCCCTTTACTTTTTAGTTCTGTAGCTTTGATCCCTTCCCTTATGTAGAGAGCTACTCCACCTCCTCTTTTACCCTCCCTGTCCCTTCTGTAGATTGTGTACCCCGGTATGTTGACATCCCGGTCGTGGTTCTCCATGTACCATGTTTCTATGACTGCCACAATATCCAAGTGTTCCACTTCCATCAGGGCTACTAGCTCAGGAAGTTTGTTTCCCAGACTACGGGCATTGGTACTCATTGCCCTCCATTTAATGTTGGCGTTATCCTTTTTTACCCCATCTCTGCTCTTATTGTCCTTGTTCATTTTTCCATTTATCCCTGTCCTGCCCTCTGTTAAGCTCTGTACCTCAGTGTTTACCCTACTACCTGCCATGTTTTGTGGGGGGAGACTTGAACTTTCCTGTTCCCTATCAGCACCTCCCCCCTTGGCTAGTTTAAAAGCTTGCCAAAGAAGCCTTTAAACCTGTCACCTAGAAGCGTGTTTCCCTTCGTGGACAGATGGGGCTCCCTCTGCACAATTAGCGATGGCAGAATGGAGCGATAACACTACAGCCCAGGCAGAACTTGAGCCTGAGTCAACTCGGCCCCCACCCAGATTAATTATATGCTACAAAATAGGCAGTTCTTAAAGAGACAGGCAAGGAGGCTAACAGGGCACTCACATGCAAACACTTTTAAATGGTTAGGACACAGAACACCAGCTTGGCAGTGGGCATTTAGGCAAGCCCAAGGAAGACTTTTGGGAACTCCCATTTGTGGGGGGGGGGGTTACACTTGCATGCTCACTGATTGGCAGCTGAGGGACACACCCACTAAAGCGTCCCCTGCATTGGACACAACACTGACACACCTCAGAAAGTGTTACTATTGCAAGATGTTGCTTGCGCATGCACAAACCGACATAACATAAACAAGCATTTGTCAATGCCGAATGTTCACTTTCAGGTATTTGCAGTGGTGTTTGGCACGTATGGTGCTTTACCCTAATGCCCTGTGCGATTGCTGGTATTTGCACAATACATTTTCAGCATGACCTTTTGTTACCCCATTGTGCGCTAATAAGCGGAAACACGCTTTTGGGCAGGATGTGAAAATGACAGCTGTACTGCTCATAAGGAAGTGTGGTAAAATGGCAATGTTGAAAATCTGGAGTGGAAATATTCAAATTCGCAAACCTACGAGCGTGGTGGAACTGTGCAACGCACGCTCGTAAAACAGTCATTGTTAGGAATTTTTTCACCAAATTTTCAACATTGGCATTTTAAAACCTCTGCTAATGAACAGTGTCACTGTGATTTTCTTACTGTGTCCCATACATTGATTTTGCACACCGACTGCACCATTGTGCACTACATGGGCGGAAACACGTTTTGGGCAGGATGTGAAAAATGACAGCTGTACTGCTCATAAGGAGGTGTGGTAAAATGGCAATGTTGAAAATCTGGAGTGAAAATATTGAAAATTCGCAAACTTACGAACATGCGTAGGAACTGCACAACGCACACTCGAAAAACAGTTATTTTTAGGAATTTGCTCACCAAATTTTCAACATAGCCATTTTAAGATCTCTGCTCATGAACAGTGACACTGTGATTTTCTTAATCTGTCTCATACACTGAGTTCGCACAGCGACTGAGCCATTGTGCGCTACATGGGCGGAAACACGTTTTGGGCAAGATGTGAAAAATGAGAGCTCCACTGCTCATAAGGAGGTGTGGTAAAATGGCAATGTTGAAAATCTGGAGTGAAAATATTGAAAATTCGCAAACTTATGAGCGTGCGTAGGAACTGCGCAACGCACACTTGTAAAACAGTCATTTTTAGGAATTTCTTCACTAAATTTTCAACACAGCCATTTTAAGACCTCTGCTCATGATCACTGTCACTGTGATTTTCTTAATGTGTCTCATACATTGATTTCACACACTGACTGCGCCATTGTGTGCTACATGGGCGGAAACACATTTTGGGCAGGATGTAAAAAAATGGCAGCTGTACTGCTCATGAGGAGGAGTGGTAAAATGCCAATGTTGAAAATCTGGAGTGGAAATATTGAAAATTCGCAAACCTACGAGCGTGCATGGGAACTGTGCAACGCACGCTCGAAAAACAGTCATTTTTATGAATTTTTAATCAAATTTTCAACATTACAATTTTAAAACCTCTGCTAATGAACAGTGTCACTGTGATTTTCTTACTGTGTCCCATACATTGATGTCGCACACTGACTGTGCTATTGTGCACTACATGGGTGGAAACACGTTTTGGGTAGGATGTGAAAAATGACAGATGTACTGCTCATAAGGAGGTGTGGTAAAATGGCAATGTTGAAAATCTGGAGTGAAAATATTGAAAATTCGCAAACTTGCGAGCGTGCGTAGGAACTGCACAACACACGCTCATAAAACAGTTATTTGTAGGAATTTGTTCACCAAATTTTCAACATAGCCATTTTAAGATCTCTGCTTATGAACAGTGACACTGAGATTTTCTTAATGTGTCAATACACTGAGTTCGCACACCGACTGTGCCATTGTGCGCTATATGGGCGGAAACACATTTTGGGAAAGATGTGAAAAATGAGAGCTCCACTGCTCATAAGGAGGTGTGGTAAAATGGCAATGTTGAAAATGTGGAGTGAAAATATTGAAAATTCGCAAATTTACGAGCGTGCATAGGAGCTGCGCAATGAACACTCGTAAAACAGTCATTTTTAGGAATTTTTTCACCAAATTTTCAACACAGCCATTTTAAAACCTCTGCTCATGAACAGTGACACTGTGATTTTCTTAATGTGTCCCATACATTGAGTTCGCACACTGACTGCGCCATTGTGCGCTACATGGGGGAAACATGTTTTGGGCAGGATATGAAAAATGACAGCTGTACTGCTCATGAGGAGGTGCAGTAAAATGGCAATGTTGAAAATCTGGAGTGAAAATATTGAAAGTTCACAAACTTACGAGCGTGCGTAGTAACTGCGCAACGCAGACTCATAAAACAGTCATTTTTAGGAATTTTTTCACCAAATTTTCAACACAGCCATTTTAAGACCACTGCTCATGAATGGTGCCACTGTAATTTTCTTACTGTGTCCCATACATTGATTTTGCACACCGACTGCGCCATTGTGCGCTACATGGGCGGAAACATGTTTTGGGTGAGATGTAAAAAATGACAACTGTACTACTCATAAGAAGGTGTGGTAAAATGGCAATGTTGAAAATCTGAAGTGGAAATATTGAAAATTTGCAAACCTACGAGCGTGCATAGGAATTCCGCAATGCACGCTCGTAAAACAGTCATTTTTAGGAATGTTTTCCCCATATTTTCAACACAGGCATTTTAAGACCTCTGGTAATGAACAGCATCACCGTGATTTTCTTAATGCGTCCCATACCTTGATTTCTCACACCAACTGCGCTATTGTGCGCTACATGGGCGGAAACATGTTTTGGGCAGGATGTGAAAAATGACAGCTATACTGCTCATAAGGAGGTGTGGTAAAATGGCAATGTTGAAAATCTGGAGTGAAAATATTGAAAATTCGCGAACTTACGAGCCTGCATAGGAACTGCACAATGCACGCTCGTAAAACAGTCATTTTTTTGAATTTTTGCACCAAATTTTCAACATGGGGTTTTTGGGACTCCTTCTCATAAATGATGTAACTGTCATGGTGTTATTCAGGTCTGAAGGGTGATTTCACACAGTGACTGTGCAGTGACTGTGAAATCACCCTTTGGGCCCGAATAACGCCATGACATTGACATCATTCATGAGAAGGGGTCCCAAAAACCCCATGTTGAAAATTTGGTGCAAAAATTCCAAAAAATGCCTGAGATATGCAATAAAGTTGAAAACCCCTGTCTAGCCCATTATACAGCTTACCGGCATTTCC
Source organism: Neoceratodus forsteri (assembly GCA_016271365.2). NCBI lineage: Eukaryota > Metazoa > Chordata > Ceratodontiformes > Ceratodontidae > Neoceratodus > Neoceratodus forsteri. The sequence continues at coordinate 1,319,376,450 of CM057454.1, forward strand.
TCAGTTCGCGGTCGGCTTTGAAGAGTGCAGACATGTTCCCGGTCCACCAAGATCATCGCCAAACTCCGTGAGGAGTATGGGGTGAGGGGTGGGGAGGCTGGATGTGCAGTGGGTGGGTGCGAGTTGTGGAGGGGGGACTGGAAGAAGCGCCCGTTGGACCGTTTCGCTTACAGATGAAAAAAAAAAGACTACGTGGACGCTTGCCACGCTGGGGCAGGCTCCAGCATTGCAGAAGGATGGCTGGGGGCAGGAGCCGACGGGGATGGGCACCCCGCCGGCAAACAAAGCGGATGTTTGCTGGTGCTGGGCTCCTGGGTGCATGGGCACCAAAGCTTGGGGGCGTGGAGGCTCATTAGCACAGTGTATGACAGCAGTGGGTTTCTTTGAAGCGAAGACCACCGCTGTCATACACAGCTCCCGCACCCATTGGTGCAGGGCCGCCACGCCTGCTCAATGGAGCAGTGGATTGAAAGGGAGAGGCACACCTCCAAAGTGTGCTACTCTCCCAAAACATTCCTTGTGCATGCGCGCAAGCAAACGTAAAAGAGAGGAGAGGTGCACAAATGGTTGTCCAGAAACAAATCAAGTCTAAATTTGGAACCATATGTGACTCTACTAACTTCATCTTATGGCAGAAAATTGCTTTCATACAGAATTTTTGTCTAGAGATTTATGAAAGTAAGCTACTAAAAAACTTTACGGCAAAGAAGATGTAATTGATTGCACACAAGAAAGTATACACAAGAACATAAGGAAACTCCTCTCCATATGCTCATTTGCCCAGAATCTAAAAAACAAAGGAGTATATTTTTATATAGCATGATGTCCCCAGCCTGCTTAAATCCCCTCTTCTTCAAATAAGACAAATGAATGCTTCTGAATATAAAATGATCAGGAATGTTAAACACTTTAGAACTCTATCAAAAAGATCTTCAAACCGGTGAAATAACAAGTCATGTGTACCTTTTCAGATCTGAAGAAGAACAATGCTTAGGATGGATGTACTTTTAAAATACAGGAAGATTAAGGAACAAGCCTTTTGCTATTATTTTTGCCCTTTTAAAAAAACAGCTTTTCGGAACTATGGTTGTATGAATCGCACTGCTCAAACTGGACTACAGTAAATGACTCAAGTACTGACAAGGCAGAGTGTTTTTTTCCCCATTTACGTTCCAATACCTGAGAATGAACTAAGATCCTTTCTTTGCTCCCTAAAAGGGAGGGAGCAAGTGCATTGGTCTTATTTGGGCTAAATAGTCCAGTAGTATGACAATTTTCATTTTAGAGATCATAGGAAAGATTTTTATTTATTTATTTCAAAACTAAGAAAACACATTTGAGCCAAAGGCTAATTTACAAAGGTTCTGCATCAAATGATATACAATACATATAGTGAAACAACAAAGAACACAAGTAAGTGCATCAAAGCAAAAATATAATGTCATTCAATGACCAGGAAGCAACTGTTGGTTACTTAAGGTCAACACAGAAAAAAACATAACATGTTGGAAAAGTACACAGAAACAGTATGGTACATCACAGATTGTAATTTCAGGTGATACAAGGAAACATTACAGAAGCATTCCATGTATGGGTATTGTAATCAGGGCCCCTACTTTTCTGCGGCACAGTGGGACCAAGTTCTGCGGCATGACTACCATTTGCCGAAGAACTTCTGCGGCGGTGATTTGTAATTTCTGCAGAAGTTCTGCGGCCCTAACAAACTGCTACATCAGAGCATCAGCTTGTCATCCTGACTTCACTTTCATGGCAGAAGTTAGAGCAATCAGGATGGTGGAAAGCACAGTAACACTAGTTCAAAAATTAACAGACTTACAGAAATAATTTTATGCCTAAAAAAGCAAAACAAATGTCTCTCCCTTAAGGTCCTAGCCTATTGCATAAATGACATATGCAGAGGGGACCTTATGTGATAAATAAGGTATTTCTATATGCACATTATCTATCCTACTAATGAGGTCTTTACTGTCTATCACTTATATACTTGTATGCACTTTCTACACCATTCATGAGGTTCCCACTGTGTATCACTTATATATTTGTATGCAGTCTGTAACATACATACAAATGTGTGTGTGTGTGTGTGTGTGTGTGTGTAGTGAGACAGAGATACTGTATGTGTGTGTGTGTGTGTGTGTGTGTGTGTGTGTGTGTGTGTGTGTGTATATATATATATATATAATATATATTTTATATATATATATATATATATATATATACATATATATCTTTTAATTTCCATGAAATTGCATCCTCATTTATGCATGTCACATTGGAAATGGCATAAACTGAATAGAGGAGTTATTGCAAAACTAATTTTTCATGTCAACCTGCTTCCCCTGACACACTACGTAACATCATCAGGCCATGACATGCATGTGAACCGATTGTGAGATAGAGCTCTCCAGCCCATCACAATGTGTCCACCATGTAACAGAACACTGCACCATACCTTCCCAGACTCCGGGCAGTGATGTGTTCCACCAATCCTTGTGCAGCCCAGCCAGCTCCCAAAGCTAATCTCTGAACCTGAGTTGCCAGCACAGAAACACAGCATGCTACCCTCTGGCCCAACAGCTGTCCCAGCATACAACATTTCTCCATAACCATTAGGTGATTCTATCAACCAATGACAATATGTAATCAATAACCCTGGCAAAATGTGTATAGTGCAATTATTTAACAGGTCTATTCTTTCAACAGGGTCTACACATTATTATATTCCACTTTTCTGGGCATAATTATTTTATTTTTCTTAAAATTACAGTTAAATTCATTTTACCAGTTATTCATATCAGATGGCATCTCTATACCTTAAAGGCACAAATAAGTTTGCACAAAATGAGGTATGGACTTAACAGGTCTGTGCTATTGACAAGGTTTTGTTTAAGTTGGCCCTAGTGCAATAATATAAGACTGAAAATTGTATTAGGCTGTAGTACAGGTTGAGCAAATATCACCATGCCTGATGTGCTGTGTCACCATCTCTGGCAGTGGGAGCTGTGGTAGACAAGTGACAGCCATTTCATTAGCTAAAGTATGATGTTATAGCAATTATAACAAAACATTCTGAGCATATAGGTGGATTTTGGATATAAAAAGAGGGGAAGGGAACCAGATTCTATGGATAAACAGAAATATTAATAAAAATCACCAAGAAGAGTGAATTTCATGCAATCAAGAGAAGTTCTATGGTAGATTGCAAGTTCTTGCTTGAAAACTTCATGCTTGAGGAATTTAGGGGCCTGATTGTAATAGACAGCTGGAGGGGTGAGTCAGCCCAGCTATCCTTGTCAAGAACAGCAGAGGAAATCAGACCAAGTAGATGGAGAGGGCAGGTAAAGTCAGGGTGGAGAGATGGTTGGAAATGGGTGGGATGGGATGGTGAGGGAAGGTCGGGAGGAAGAAAGATACACCTATGGACCACAATCCCAGTATGCAGAGGATGGTTACAGCAACAGGGGTCACAAGGGATGGAATAAGGAAAGGGTAAGGGAAAAGGGAAAAGAGGTGAACAGCTAATATTTTTCAAGTCAAACTACCTCTTGCTGGGAGCTGCAATACTGAACATAGGATTTGCAAGAAAGCGAGTTGTGCTCACAACAGAGGGAGGTGAACCTTACAATTGTCTTTGGTTTGTAGCAGATATTCTGCAGGTGGAGGCTACTTCTAACTGAAAGAGTTGAAATAAGGAACTTAGAATTATCAGGAAAAGACAGTCTTGTTACAATTCTCAAGATTTTCAGTGCAGGAAGATTTTAAAGCACAGCTGACTTATTTTGGGGCTGACTGCTTTCAGAGCACAAACCACCAGGCTGTTTTGGGGCTGGGGAGGTTTACCTGTGTCTGACTTGGATGTCTGGATTTTTCTCTGTTTGATTAGCAGGGGATTTTCTCTCTCAAATTGTTGTGTATGGTATCTTGCTGACAGGAAGGCACTCATCACAGCGGTGGGTCAGAGCTCTTAGCTAATTGTTTTGTGAGGGCACAGTTTAGGCCCAACCCTTTCCCACCCCTCACCCCACCCACCCCTGGAAATAGTTCCTTTATACCTGGGGTTCTAACATCATTTCCTCTAGAGTGCAAGGTGCATATCAATGTCATATCCTCTCTAGCACACAGCTCTGAAAATATAAGCATCCACATTGTATAATATATATATTTCTATATATCAAACCAATCACACACACAAACACACACACACATATACAAAAAAAGTACATAATCATGTGGGGAGTAGTGAAATGTAATGGCTGTGGGGCAGCAGTCTTCCAGGAGTCTTTCTGGAGGCTGAGATGCTACCCTATTTGCAGACAACTCTCTGCCATGAGGGAGGAATTTGCCCATCTTCAGGCCACACTGGACAGCAGTAAAGGAACCTTCCCCCAGGCCAGACTGGATGGTAGGAAGGGAACCTCCCCCATCCAGGGAGCACCAGAGCCATCACCACTACCTCAGAGGTCGCAAAGAAAGCACAGCAGTTGGACCACAGTGGGCTCAGGGAAGGTCATGGAACAGAGGCACACCCAGTCAGTTGTTCCACTCCACAATCCATACACCATTCTGGGGGAGCACAGCTCCCCTATGGATGCACCCACAGAGGAGATTAAGGAGGCTGAGGACAACTGTCACAAGGAGGCCTACAGGAAGGAGGCAGAGGACACAACAAGGAAAGGAAGCAGCTGGTGGGGCACCCATTATTAGGGGATAGAACTGGGGGAGCAGGGAAAACTGAAGGCAAGGTGCCTGCCTGGTGCCATGGCTTGAGGGACAGGAAGCGATCCTCAGGATCACGAGAACAGCTGCACAGGAGTCTCGAGCTGGACGCCATTGTCCACCTAGGGACAAATGACTTGGCTCAACATGAGATTAGAGCAGTGCAGAAGGACTTTGTAGAACTGGGAGGGGCCTAAGTCAAGTAGCACACACAGTATCCTTCTCAGAGGTGCTGCCTGTCAATGGCATGAGTAGAGGCAAGGGTACTTTGCACCATGCAGTTTAAAGAATGGTTGAAAAATGGTGTGGAGCACAGGGGTTTGGCTTCATTGGGGACTGGGGTTCCACCTGGAGGGACACCAGCCTATACTGGCAGGATGGTCTGCATCTGTCCAGGAAGGAACAAGTCGAGCAATCAGTTTAAATGCTTCATTGGCAAGCTTTTAAACTAGTCAAGGGGGGAGGCACTGATAAGCAGCAGGAAAATCCCAGCCTCTCCCTACAAAACAGGGTACTAAATGAGAAAAAGACCGAGGTAGAAAGGTCAGTGGGGGATGCTGCAACAGAAGGTAAAGCCATCAAAAATGGAAAGCAATGAGTACCAATGCCTGTAGTCTGAGTAACAAGCTTCCTGAATTAGTGGCCTTGATGGAGGAGGAACATCTGGATATCGTGGCAGTCACAGAAACATGGTTCGTGATAAAACCATGACTGGGACGAAACATACCAGGATACACTATCTACAGGAGGGACAGAGAGGGTAAAAGAGGAGGAGGAGGAGTAGCCTTACATAAGGGAAGGAATCAAAGCAACAGAACAAAAGGGAAAACAGGGAGTAGAAGAAGCACTGTGGGTAAATTTGAGACGGGCAATGGCACCACAATCCGCACAGGGTTGTATACAGACTCCTCTCAGGGGAGGAAATGGACAAGGAAATGATAGAAAGTATACTTAGTATGGCAGAAAAAGGGAGATATTGCTGATGGGTGATCTGAAAATGCCAGATGTTAACTGGAGTGCAGCTGCAGCTGCCACTCAAGAGTGGGATTATTCTAGATGCCCTACAGGGGCATGCCTGAGACAACTAGTATTGGAGCCCACTCGAGAGGGAGCAATCTTAGACCTGGTTCTCTCAAATGGAGATGAAGAGAGGATCACAGATGTAGAAGTGGTAGCCATCTGGGAACTAGCAACCGCGAACAGTATGGTTCACAGTAAACACAGCAATAGAGTCAAGCCACAAAGGCAAAGGTACTGACTTTAGGAGGGCTGACTTCGCCAAAATGGGTGAGTGCCTAAGGAATACACTAGCAAATGGGCAGGAAGGAGGGGTGGAAGAACAATGGGGAATAATAAAAACTGCCATTACAAAGGTAACAAGCCTTTGTGTCAAGCAAATAAACAAAACTAAACGATGTAAGAAACCACTATGGTTCTCAAAGGAAGTGGCAGTGAAGGTTCAAGAGAAAAAGAAAGCTTGCAGGAAGTACAAGGAATCACAGAAGGGGCAGGACAGAGAACTGTAACAGTTAAAGCAAAAGGAAGCTGGGAAGGCAGTCAGAACAGCAAAGGCCCAAACCAAGGAAAAGATAGCCAACCCAGTTAAGAAGGAGATAAACCTTTATAGGTACATCAGGGAGCAAGGAAGATCAAGAGAGGATAGTGAGGCTTAATAAAGGGGGGGGGTGGGCAGAGGGTGACTGTGAAAGGCAGAGATACTAAACAAATATTCTTGCTCAGTATTTACAAAGGAAGAGGGTAGGTACCTAAAACAAACAGTAGAAACACTCTGGATACAGAAGTTGATACCAGCACATTTACAGAAGAAAGGGTTCTGAAAGAACTCTTAAAACTGAAGGTGGACAAAGCAATGGGCCTGATGGGATTCATCCCAGAATTTAAAAGAACTAAGGTAGAATTAGTGACACCACTGACTACCCTGTTTAACAAATTATGGGAGAATGGGGTGGTACCCGAGGACTGGAGGAGGGCAGATGTGATTCCCCTTCACAAAAGTGGGAGCAAGGCAGAAGCAGGAAACTACAGACCTATTAGTTTAACCTCAGTGGTGGGGAAAATGATGGAATCACATCTGAAGGAAAGAACTGTTAAGTATCTAGAGGCCAGAGGGGCACAGGACCCAAGGCAGCATGGATTCACAGCAGGAAGGTCATGCCAGACAAATCTGATAGATTTCTTTGACTGGGTGACCAAAGTAGTAGATCAGGGAGGGGCTGTGGACATGGCCTACCTAGACTTTAGTAAGGCATTTGACACAGTCCCACACAAAAGATTAATATACACGTTAGCTAGCCTGGGAGTGGGTCCCAAGATGACAACCTGGGTAAAACATTGCCTGGAGAATAGGACAGAGAGTAATAGTAAATGGAGTCCACTCTGAAGAAAGAGGGGGATACTAGTGGGGTACCGCACGGTTCAGTATTAGGACCGGTCCTCTTCAATGTCTTTATAAGCGACATTGCAGAGGGACTGGAAGGAAAAGTATGTCTCTTTGCAGATGACACAAAGATCTGCAACAGAGTTGATGCACAAGGTAGGGTGGAAAGGATGAAAAGGGACATGGCAAGGTTAGAGGAATGGTCAAATGTATGTCAGCTTAGATTCAATGCTAAGAAGTGTAAGGTAATGCACCTGGGAAACAAAACCCAGGGAAGAGCACAATGGGGGTGAGATACTAACAACAACAAAATGGAAAGGGACCTGGGGTAGTCATATCAGATGACCTAAAGGTGGGCAAGCAATGTGACAGGGCAGCAAGGAGGGTTGAGGGATACTGGGATGCATAGGGAGAGGCATCACCAGTAGAAAACAGGAAGTTATTATCCCTCTGTACAGACAGCTGGTGAGACCCCATCTGGAGTACTGTGTGCAGTTCTGGAGACCCAGTCTTCGCAAAGACATAGACAGGATGGAAGCTGTCCAGAGGAGGGCAACTAAAATGGTGCAGGGTCTGCACCGGAAGACATATGAAGAGAGACTTAAGGAGCTTAATATGTTTAGCCTCGAGGAAAGGAGGGAGAGGAGGGACATGATAGAAACTTTCAAGTACCTCAAGGGAATCAACAAAGTCCAAGAGGGTAGCATCTTTCAAAAAAAGAGGTGTGCAAGAACAAGGGGCACAATTTTAAGACAGAGGGGGGGCGGCTCAGAGGTAATTTAAGGAAGTATTTTTTCACAAAGAGAGTTGTGAATGCATGGAACGGCCTTCCGGAGGAGGTTGTGGAGTCAAAAACAGTGGTGGAATTCAAGCATGCATGGGACAGTCATAAGGCAATTCTAGGGGGTGGGTGTAGGAAGAAGTAGGCTGCTGGTTAACTAGGATCTGCAGCTTATCCAGTAGGCAGGGAAATGGGCAGACTGGGTGGGCCAAGCAGTCCTTATCTGCCGTCAAATTCTATGTTTCTATGTTTCTATGAAAGGCAGTGAGGGGGTTATGGTGGATTAGGGCAGCAGGAAGAGGTGCACAGGTGCTAGAATGGTGGGGAAAGTGGTGCACCTCAGCAGTTATATTAGCAGTGTAAAGCTCAGCCTAAGCCCAGGTCTGTGGAGTGGGACAGGTGAGAGGCGTTTGGAAGGGAATGGTATCATGGGGGCAACGAGGTGAGGGCGGCACCAGAGTTTAGAAACTACCTGGGGGAAGAGCAAGGTCCATCTACAGCAGTTTGGAGATTGGATTAATTATGTTTACATTCAGATGCTGGCATTTTTAAAGGGTTTCTCCTTATCCTCTCAAATAAATAATTCTGGAATGTTATATGCCTTTTTATGCTACATAACAAACCGGAAAATGTGCAATAGACAATTCATTGTTAGGTTTCTTGTATAGGGCTTTTTTTTTCAGTATGTACAGTACCTTAACTTTTTTTTTTTAATTGTCATTCCTTTTTAAATGTCTGTTGTAATAACAGAAATGTAGGTCAAACAAAATGTGCCCAGCTACCTACAATGCTTGGATTTTAGCAAGTTGCTCAACTCTGCCCCCTCCTCTTAGAAAACTCATAAAGAAGCTGAGAGAACTTAGGATGGGAAAGAAAATGACTACCTGGTGAGCCACTTCTGGGATGCAGGACACAGAGGGAGGTGATGTAGTAGCAGTAGTTGTAAATAACATTATTTTTAGAGAGAATTAAATGTTTAGGACCTGAGGTCCCTGTTTGCAGTGTTGTCCTATACAGTTATTTAATCCATTAAAATGGACATTGACACAAACAGTAATTGACACACATAGTAATGTAAATAATAATAAATATTGAACAGTCTTACAAAACAAGTTCACATACAAATCACGGATGTTCATCTGCTACAGTTATGATGCAAGATTTCGTCAATCATCTTTTTAAAAGCATTCCATTAAGTCTGATCTCCAGCTTCAGGAGTTACTTGGTTCCGAGTTTCGGTAATCAAGTAATTAAGAGTATGTGAACCATACTTAGTTTGTGTTTTAGGTATCACCAACCCCCTGTTTACTGTATCCTTCAATTGGTACCTTTCTGAGATATTTTCTGACATGTAAATGTCACCTCTGAAATTAGATCTTTAATATTTTAAAAACCATAAATGTTTTTGACTTTTCTCAAGTACAAAGAGTCCCAAGTCAATTCTTTGTATACTGTGCATGAAAGTGATGAACTCCCTTTGGGCTATAGGGCAAATCTGGCCAATATATGGGGGAATGTTGGCTATGACAGTGGTTAGGGTCCCGTACTGAATGGGGAACAGTTGTGCACAACAAATGTCAAGTGTGCGGTACCATAAGGGTTGTTGCTTGGACTGGTGCTGTTCAATGAATTCATTAGGGATATCTGTGAAGACATCAAGGGCAAATGCTGCTTTTTCAGACAACACCAAGCTCTGTGTCAGGGATGATAGTGAGGAGTGGGTCAGGGACTTGAGGGAGGACTTCGAGAAACTGGAGAGATGGTCTGGAATCTGACACCTGGGCTTCAGTACCAGTGGCATTGGCAGTGGCTCAGTAGGTAGCATGCTCACCTTTGAGACTGTAAGATTAGAGTTTATGGCCTCCAGCATCACACCAGGCACTAGCGGTAATTCCCAGAACTGACACTGTAGTGCAGTAAAAGGAGGATACTGTCCTTTTGAGGTCACATGATTTGGATGAGACATTAACCGAGGTCCCTTTTGCTCATCTCTGGTCACTGTTCAGGTGGAAGAAAAAGATCCCATGGCAGTTATCAATGAAGATTAGTGAAGTTTTCCCACTGTCATGGCCAACATTCTCCCATCAATAAAACAGGTCCATGTTAATCCACCCCCAGGACACCCACTGAAACAAGCCGTCACTGCTTAGTGTGCCTTTTCTGGTAAACATTTACAAATAAATAAACACATAAATGCCAAATTGTTTAAGGTTATGTACATTAGAAGGAAAATATGAGTGTCAGGTAAAGGTTGGAGGGTGACCACGAAGGTGTCAGATGAAGGAACCTACCATGCCAGTGAATCATAGAATCATAGAAATTTGTTGGCAGAAAAGGACCCCTTGCCCCATCCAATTTGCCTGTAACCCCCCCCCAGGAAGATCCCCTCCATCCCTTTCCAGTCTGCCCTCTGCTCATCAGCCCCATGTGCTTGTCCCATGCCCTTTTAAAATTCTCCACTGTATCCACCCCTACCACCCATTCCGCCAGCATGTTCCATGGCTGTACCTCCCTTTTGACGAAGAACCTCCGCCTGATGTCCCCTCTGAATAAACCCCCCTCCAGTTTGAGGGATGTCCCGTAGTGGAATTGTTCTTGCTCAATTTGACTATGCTGTCGGCTGTCACCCTGGTTAAGCCCTTCAAGTATTTGAATGTCTCCACCATGTCCACCTCTCCCTTCTCTCTTCCAGCAAGCACAGGCCGAGCTCGCCCAACTTCTCCTCATATGACCTTCCCTGCAGCTCCCACACCATTTTGGTTGCTCTTCTCTGGATCTTTTTCAGCCTGTCCTTGTCCCCTTGCAGGTATGGCCTCCAGAACTGGACCCCATATAGAAACATAGACATTGACGGCAGATAAGGACTGCAAGGCCCATCCAGTTTGCCCATTTCTTTTTCTACCTTATGAATGTGCCATAGGCCTTTGCTCTGTCAATGGCCTATCTATTCATACTCATTTGTATTGCTCCCTTATGCCTATCACATGCCTGTTTGAAGCCCTGCACTGTATTTATATCCACCACTTCCTGAGGTAGGCTGTTCCATGCATCCACCACCCTTTCTTTGAAAAAAAACTTCCTCACATTACCTCTTAATCGGCCTCCCTCTAATCTCATCCTGTGTCCTCTTGTCCTGCTATTTTTCTTATATTGAAACACGTTAGAGTCTTTCATCTTGTTAATGCCCTTAAGGTGTTTGAATGTTTCAAACATATCACCTCTGTCCCTCATTTGCTCTAGGGTATACATATTGAGTTCAGTTAAACTGTCCTCATATGTTTTCTGATGCAGTACCTGCACCATTTTGGTTGCCCTTCTCTGGACCACCTCAGTTTGGTTAATGTCCTTGTGAAGGTGTGGCCTCCAGTACTGCACACAGTACTCTAGATGGGGCTTAACCAGTGTCTTGTTAAGAGGGATTATTACTTCCCTCTTCCGACTTGTGATACCCTTACTAATCCACCCCAACATCCCTCTAGCCTTACCTACTGCTTTAGAGGTCTGCTTGGATGATTTCAGGTCATCGATGATGATGACGCCCAAGACTCTTTCTTCCCTTGTGACTACCAGCATCTCCCCACCCAGCCTATAGGTGGCTTCAGGGTTTCTCTTCCCTATGTACATGATCTTGCACTTCTTTGCGTTAAACCCCAGTTGCCACTCTTCCGACCATTTTGCTAGTTTATCCAGATCTCTTCTCATTCTGCCCACACCATCTGGATCATCTACTCTGTTGCAGATCTTGGTGTCATCTGCAAACAGACAAACCTTACCCTCCAGTCCATCTGCAATGTCACAGATGAAGATATTGAAGAGGACTGGCCCCAGGACTGATCCCTGAGGTACCCGACTTGTGACTTGCATCTCTTCTGACTGTATACAGTTTACCACCGCTCTCTGTTTTCTGCCCATCAACCAGTTTGCCACCCAGTTGACCAAAGTCTGACCCACCCTGAGCCTACCCAGCTTATTAATCAATCTCCTATGTGGAACAGTATCAAAAGCTTTGCTGAAGTCAAGGTAGGCAACATCAACTGTTCCCCCTTGGTCCACCCCTCTGGTTACTAAGTCAAAGAAATCTATGAGATTGGTTTGATAGGACCTTCCTTTTGTAAACCCATGCTGTCTTGGATCATGTGCTCCTATGGATTCCAGGTGTTGCACTATCCTTTCCTTAAAGTATGTCTCCATAATCTTGCCCACTACTGAGGTAAGACTGACTGGTCTGTAGTTCTCTGCCTCCTCCCTGCTACCACTCATGTGGAGCAGGATCACATGAGCACTTCTCCAGTCTTCTGAGACCTCTCCTGTGCTCAGAGCCTCACTGAACAGTTCTGATAATGGCTCTGCTAGTTCCACCCTTAGCTCCTTTAATACCCTGGGATGTATGCCATCAGGTCTCATTGCCTTGTCTACCCTGAGCTTATTGAGCTCTTGTAGAACCCTTTCTTTTGTGAAGAGACTAGTGCACACCTCCCTCCCCCCTGTGTCCATGGTGTAGAGCTGTGGGTCCTGCTCTACCTTCTCTTCAGTAAATACTGAGCAGAAGTATCTACTTAGGATAGATGCTTTTACATGGTCCTCCTCCTCAGACACCCCCTTATCTCCTTTGATCTTAGCAATACCTTCTCTGGACTTACTCCTTTCGTTAATGTATCTATAGAAAGTGGTGTCACCTTCTTTTACTGTTCATACTAGTGTTTCCTCAGTTTGGGCCTTTGCCTGTCTTACTGCCTTCCCTGCTTCCCTTAGGGAAGTTTAGTATGCCTCCCTATCTTCATCCTGCTGCATTTCCTTATATTTCCTGAAGGCCAGCCTTTTGGCTCTTACCTTTTCTGCTACTTTGTTTGAGAACCAAAGTGGTTTCTTTCTTCTGGGTAAATGCTAGGGAGAGGTGCCTTCTTCCCCTTCGGGTAGCCCAATTATTACAAGGTTGTTACGACGGCTCCGACCCTCCAGGTCTTCCAGCTTGTGTTCCATTTTGGTGAGTTATTTTTTAATTGCTACTAGTTCAGGATCGGTGGTAGCCCTCCAGTTCTCCAGAGAGATTGCCCTCACCTCCGTGTCCCTTGCCTGTCTGGATACCTCGGAGAGGTCTGTTTTCAGTGAAGACATTTCTTTTGTAAGAAGAGCGATGGATTCTTGCAGCGGTTTCATTTCAACCAGGAAGCGCTTTTCAGATGAGGGAGTAGGCATCGCCTTGCCTGAGGTAGACGGGGTTATTTTTGCACTCTGCTGCTTGGCTTTTTTGGCGGCCTTGTCTGGCGAAGGAGGAGGAGTATGGCGAGATAATTCCTGTCGCATCGTTACCTCCGTGATGTGGTTTAAGTTCTTTCCGATGATCGGATTACAGGTGGAGTGTTCCGGAGTGTTTTTCTGCTGAAATAATGATTGTAATTATGTGTTTATATCCAAAATACAGTATGTCTCGGGAGGACGGGAGGAAAGCCGCTTCGCTGCTAACCGCTAGCCAGACATCATGTGACCCCTGTGGTTTCCTTCTTCTTTTGCACTTCCTTTTCTCACTAACACAATGAGATGTTGCTTCAAGTATTGCATCCTTAATGCTTGCCCACTTTGCCTGTACCCCCTCACCTGTCTTTCTTTTTGCCAGGGCTTTCTTAACTCTGTTGGCCATCTTATCAAAGTCAGCTCCTCTGAAGTCCCATATTTTTGCCTTGGAATGGGATGATTTTGTTCTAGTGGCCAAATTGAACCATACCATGTGATGGTCACTGGCCCCCAGGTGACCTTCTACCTGGAGATATGTGATCCTTTCCCTGTTAGTCAGTACTAGATCTAGGATAGCCCTGTCTCTTGTGGGTTGTTGTACCAGTTGTTTGAGGCCATCCCCCTGCAGGGAATCCACCATGTGTCTAGTTCTGGCAGATGTCCCTTCTGGTATAGACTAATCTGTATCTGGTATGTTGAAGTTTCCCATTATCAGAACCTCCCTTTTAGCTGTCATGTTTTGTATATCTTCTAACAGTAACATGTCAATGTCCTCCCCCTGGTCTGGAGGCCTGTACATAACCCCAGTTCATATGGCTGTCCCATTTCCTGTTTCCAGGGTGACCCACAGTTCTTCTGGCTCCTTATGTGTATTCTGAATTTCTGTAGCTTTGATATTTTCATTGACATGAAGGGCCACTCCACACCCCCTTTTTGCACCTCAGTCTCTTCTGAACAGTACATAGCCAGGTACTGAAGTCTCCCAAGTGTGGTTACTGGTAAACCATGTCTCACTAATGGCTACTATGTCCAGTTTAGCCTCTGTCGTTATTGCCTGCAGGTCTGGGATCTTGTTTCCCAGAATGTGAGCATTTGTGTACATGATTTTTCCATTGGTCAGATTTCGGTGTGTTAGTTGTTGGGTGAGATCCAGAGTTTCCCCTGTGCATCGTATGGGGAGCCGGACCTTTTTCTTTACCTGGTGATGCAAATGAACTACAAACATGCTGAACTCCTGTTTGACCACTAACCAAGGGAGGAGGGGTGTTCTTCCCATTCGACGTTTTGGGTGCTGCATCCCTCTCCCCATTTGCTAGTTTAAATATTCTGCAAAGACATTAAACTTCTGCCCCAATGCACCAACTCCCTCCTTAGTCAGATGCAGTCCATCAAATTTAAAGAACTTTCGCTCCCAAAACTGTTGCCAGTTCCCTATAAAATTGTGTCCTTTTTCCTGGCACCATCCCTTGAGCCACATGTTTAGCTCCCCTATCTCCCCTTCTCTGACCTTCCGTCCATCTGTCCCCCTCTCCCAGACTGGCAGGATCTCAGAGAAGGAGATTCCGGATGAAATGGATGATAGTTTGTCACCCAGCCTGGTTAGGTGTTCCTTGGTCTCCACAACTGACTGGCTGGTGAGATCGTTAGTCCCTATGTGTACCAGGACATCAATGTTTTCTCCTGCTTCTTGAACAATTATAGCAATGCAGTCAGTGTCTCTCCATGCTGATGTACCTGGGAGACATCTGACCATTACCACTGGCTGGAGATACGTTTCAACTCCCCGAATCATGGAGTCTCCTATGATCAGAAGTTTTTTGGATTTCCTTTTTGCTTTTTTTGTTTTGGTTCTTGTTTTGGGTGCGTTTTACTGTGCTAGCTCCTGTGCTGCAGTTTCTTGCTCTGCAGTATCCTCTGCCCCTTTGTTTGATTTCAGAGATGGAGGCAGATACCTGTTTATAGTTTTTATATGTTTTGTGGAGGTGATATGTTGGAGAGCACCGAGTGATGGGGCACCCGATATTCCAGGTGTGGTCTGACCATGGTTTTGTACAGTGGCAAGGTCACCTCCCTCCTCCTGCTTTTGAAACTCCTTCCTAAGCATTCCAACATCCCAAGTTCCCTTCCTGCTGCTCCTTCGCATTGAGTCCGAACTTTCAGATTGTCTGAGATGGTTATCCCCAGGTCTTTTTCCTGCTCTGTGTCCTCCAGGTCCTTCCCCACAACTTGGTATTTTGCCTTTGGGTTGTTTCACCCTAAGTGCATAATTCTGCACTTTTTTGTGTTGAACTGTAATTGCCATCTTTCGGACCATTCCTCCAGCATGGCCAAATCCTCCCTCATATCCTCCACCCCCCCATCTGCCATATCAACCCTGTTATACAAATGTTCGTGTCATCTGCAAACAGACATGTCTTACCCCATAGGCCCTCTGTGATGTCCCCAATGTATATGTTGAAAAGTATGGGTCTGAACACAGACCCCTTGGGAACGCCACTCATCACCCTTTGTTCCTTCAAGTGCACCCCATTTACTACGACCCTCTGAGTCCTCCCCTCCAACCAATGTCCCTCCCATCTTGTGAGCTTGTTCCCCACCCCAAGCTGTTCACCTTGCCCACCAGTCTCCTGTGGGGGATGGTATCAAATGCCTTCCTGAAGTCCAGGTAGGTCACGTCCACTGCCCCACCCTGGTCCCATAGCTCCATCACACTGTCAAAGAATTTTATCAAGTTGGTCTGACAAAACCTGCCACCCATGAATCCATGCTGACTGTCATTTAGAAGGCCCTCTGTCTCTAGATATTTAATCAGCCTTTCCTTAATTAGTGCAGCCATCAGCTTACCGACCACGGAGGCCATGCTGACCGGGCGGTGGTTTCCTGGCTTCTCTCTCTTGCCCCCTTATGTAGTGGCACTACTTCAGCCTTTTTCCAGTACCCAGGAACCCTTCCCTTGTGCAGTGACAGGTTGAATAACCTCGTGTGCAGCGTTGCCAATTCCTGTTTTAACTCTCTGAGCACTGTCGGGTAAATCCTGTCTGGCCCCATTGTCTTGTCTGTCCGCAGCTTGCCCAATGAGGAAAAGGACTAAGGAGTAGCAATCATGAGCAGGTGTAAGTTAACTGCACAATGTAGCAAGTCAGTGGGAAAACAAACAGATTGCTGGGATGCAAATACTGGGAGAGCAGTAGCGGGGGACAAGACATAATTCTGCTCTTATACAGATTCCTGATGCAACCACATCTTGAGTACAGTCTCCGATTCTGGAGTCCTCATCAGACGAAGGATGTAAACAAACTTGAGGGAGTGCAGAGGAGACCCAGTAAAATGATCTGGGCAGAATGGTAACTCATATGAGCAGTGTCTGGATAACCTGAACATGTACTCACTTGAGACAAGGAGAGAGTGGGAGGATATAATAGAAACCTTTAAGTACATGAAAGGATTTGTTGGACTCTAGAGAACTGTTTTGACCCAGCAAGATTACCTGTACCAGGGGGGATGGCAGCAAGTTGGTGACAGGTATGCTAGGAAGGTAGTACTAGTTCATAGAAAGGGTGGTGGAGGGTTGAAACATGGTGCCATGGGTAGTGGTTAATACTAAAACCATAGAAGGCTTCAAGAGAGGGACAATATTTATTAGGGAAGATAATGCGACAGGGGAAGGGGGACTTGAACCAATAAAGTGCGAACAGCCTCCATATCTGGCCATATTGACAGACCATAAGGCCTTCTTCTGCCAGCATTTTATATGTTTCTATCCTTTTCCACCCAAGTCTACATCAGTTTTGGAACTGGCACACCCCTACCTCTACAAAAGTCCTACCTACTGATAGCAATGTGTTGGATTTGGTAAAAATCTAAATCAGTCTGGAATGTACCTGGAACTGGAATGATTCCAGTTTTCCTACTAGCACTCACTGGTATAACCACCTGAAGTGTATAAGAATAGCCACATCATTTGCTGGAATTCCCACCCAATCTGCTGGAATGGTTGTCATGATCCAATGCAGTGACCACTGACTCTCAGGGATGCCCACCTCATCAGAATGCCCGCAAGGTCAGTTGGGCATTTTAGCAGGTCATGCTGGTGTTCACGTGGGTTGAGTTGACTTTCTAGGACGTTTTGGTGGGCATTCTGGAGGGCTGAGTTGGGCAGTTTGGTGAGGCAGGCATTCTGCCATAGTGGGTATTCCTAGGGGGTTATGGCAACTGTTCTGGTGGGTTGTGGTGGCCATATCAGAGAGTTGGTATGGCTGATCCAGCTATTTTAGCTAGTATGTGGGCACTGGGGCAGGTGTCAAAAGAAAAAATTGAACTGTTCTGGTCCTGGCGCATTCAGGTTCTGCATTAATTCAGATTTTCACCTATTCTGGCAATGTTTCAGTAATGCCACTGGCAAGCAAATTTAAAAAGCATTTGTCAATGCTGAATATTGTCTTGCGGACGTTGGCATTGGTAGTGCAGGAATTAGACAGATGCATAATAGGAATGGCAGTGAAGTATGGAAGTGACGTCAACCCCACACCACCCTACAGAGACTGACAGGCACTGAGGTGTGCCTTTGGGCATCGGCCATAATGTTCATGGCATTTCAGCTCACCCTACCCTGCAGAGTGTGACAAGTATTGCGATGTGCCTTGGGGTCCTCGGGCCTTATGCTCACCCCATTCAGCCGTAGCGCTCATGGCATTTCACCTCACCCTTTCCTGCAGACACCAACAAGTGCTGAAGTGTGCCTATGGGGGTTTGGCTTTACAGTCACTCTATTTCATAAGGACATACACTGAAATGGTTGCAGCACAGGAGAATGGGGTGAACTCTGGGGCCGAAGAGTCCAAGGCACACCTCAGTGCCTGTCAGTGGCTTGAGGGTGGGGGGGGTGGTATGGTGTGAGCATGACAGCTGGCAATGCAAAGGCACACCCCTGACACCTGTCAGTCTGTACAGGGTGGGATGTTATGGTTAGAAACCCTAACACCCCAGGCATTTGTTGGTATTTGCACTACAAATTTGCAACACAGCCTTTTTGTGACACCCACCTCATGAAAGTGTTTCGGACCTCTGCTCATGAATAGTAGCACTGTGATTTTATTAACCTGTCCCAAACATTGATTTCTCACAGTGACCATGCCATTCTGTGCCAGATGTGGGAAACACAGTTCGGGCAGGATGTGAAAAATGACAGCTGTACCATTCAAAGGTAGGTGTGAAGAGAGCAGTGTTGAAAATCTTGAATGGAAATGTTAAAAATGCTCGAAATTACGAGTGTATGTGGAAACTGCACAATGCACACTCGTAACACAGTCATTTAGTGGAATTATTTTATCAGATTTTCAACATAGGCATTTTGGGTCCTCTGCTCATGAACACTGTCACTATGATTTTCTTCATCTGTTCTGAACATTGATTTCTCACAGCGACCGCGCCATTGTGTGCCAGTTATGTGAAGACACATTTTGGGAAGGATGTGAAAAATGACAGCTGTACTGTTCATAAGGAGGTGTGCAAAATTGACAATGTTGAAAATGTTGAGTGAAAATGTTACATGCTGTTAAAGTTACGAATGCGCTTGGAAACTGCGCAACGCAAGCATGTAACATAGTCATTTTATGGACTTTTGTCACCAAATTTTCAACATAGGAATTTTGGGACCTCTGCTCATGAACACTGTCACTGTGATTTTCTTAATCTATCCAGAACATTGATTTCCCACAGCGACCGCCCTGTTCTGCGCCGGTAGTGCGAAAACACATTTCGGCCAGGATGTGAAAAATGACAGCTGTACTGTTCAAAAAGAGGTGTGAAAAAATACCAATGTTGAAAATCTGGAGTGAAAATATTACAAATTTGCGAAGCTATGAGTGTGCGTGGAAACTGTGCAACGCATGCTCGTAACACAATCATTTTCTGGAATTTATTCACCAAATTTGCAACATAGGCTTTTTGGGAGGCCGCCTCATGAACAATGACACTGTTATTTTGTTACTCAGTCCCAAAATGTGATTCCGCACAGTGACTGTAAATCACCTTTCGGGACCGAATAACGCCATGACAGTGACTGAATTCATGAGGAGGGGTTCCAAGAACCCCATGATGAAAATTTGGTGCCAAAAGTCAAAACAATGGCTGAATATGCACATAACTTGAAAAAAACTCATTTATGCCATTATACAGCTTACCGGCATTTCTTCAGTTCGTGGTCGGCTTTCAAGAGTGCAGATGTGTTCCTGGTCTACCAAAGATCGTCGCGCTGGGCTCCAGAGGTAAGTATGGGGTGAGGGAGGGTGTGCAGAGGGTGGGCACGGGTTGGGAGAGGAGCACCGAACTCAATGAGGACCATCTTTAAAAAAAAACAGCGTGGGAAGGTTTCTTTTTGCAGGTACTTTTGCATGCTAGGGTGGAGCTCCCAGCGTGCCACCTGAGAAATGTTTGATGTGGGGCCTGTAGCCAGCAGAGTTGGGCACCCCATCGGCACATACAGAGTAGGGGAGTGCATAGCCAAGGGGATTAGGCACCCCTCGCACACAAGAAATGGGGGGGCATTATGCCGACGGGGATTGGGCACCCCATCTGCAAATTAATTTGGGAGGGGGCATTCTGACAGGGGGGGTTGGTCAGCCCTACCGGCTTTCAGGGGCACTGTGAGAGGTGGCGGCTGTCCATCGGCTTCCATGTGGACTGTGAGAAGCGACGGGGAAGCCGCCACCATGTTTCTTGAAAGGGGACACCAGACAAGGCAAGCAGTAATTCACTGCTGCAATCAGGAACCACGCCGGGGCGCTCCCTGATTGCAGTGGTGGATTTCTTTCAAGTTGGTGACAGGCTTTTCAATGGCTGTCATATACAGCGTGCTATGCCATTGGTGCCACGGAGCCCACCCAGAAAAAGCAGTGGCGCCATTGACTGCAGCAGGACCGCACCTCCAAAACCTGCTTCTCCACTTGAGCAATCATAATATGTTGTCTGCGCCGCATGCACAAGGCAACATAAAAATTAAAAGCATTTGCACCATCTGGAGGGTTCGAGATGGGTGAGTTCCCTTGTTTGAAAATGGGGGGTCAACTGGGTAGGAGGGTCAAAAGGGAAGTACATAACCTTACAGAACCTATAAAAGGAGTTAAGGTTGCTCTGAATTTTGGTGGCAAAATAATTTGATTTGACCTTTTGGTGGCCTTGGTGCTAACTTGCAGTCCATAGGAGGGCAACTAAAATGGTGCAGGGTCTACATCAGAAACCATATGAAGAGAGACTGAGAGAGCGTAATATGTATACCCTTGATGAAAGGAGGGACGGGGGGACATGATAGAAACTTTCAAGTACCTCAAGGGAATCAACAAAGTCCAGGAGGGTAGCATCTTTCAGAAAAAGAGATGTGTAAGAACAAGGGGGCACAGTTTAAAGATAGAGGGGGGACGGCTCAGGGGTAATGTGAGGAAATTTCTTTTCACGGAGAAAGTGGTGAATGCATGGAACTGCCTTCCTGGAGAGGTTGTTGGGTCTAAAACAGTGGGGGCATTCAAACAAGCATGGGACAGACATAAGGCAATTGTAGTGGGGGGTGGCAGGAAGTAGGCTGTTGGTTAACTAGAATCTGCAGCTTATCCAGTATTTAGGGAAATGGGCAGACTAGGTGGGCCAAGTGGTCATTATCTGCCGTCAAAGTCTATGTTTCTATGACTTTCCATAGTTGTTTGTTCCGGGGATCCCAGTTTACCCCTTTTAGTGCAAAAGTCATTCTGTTGAAGCTGATATGGGTGAAGGCAATACGCCGCCTGGGTATACGGTGCCAGACATTGTGGCTCCTGGGACATATAGAGACAAAATGCCATCCAGGGGAACAGTCCTGTTTTGCAGGGGGCTTTGCCTCCCACACCCCCCAAAACTAAAGATAACTTCCTTCAGGGCAGGCATGCCCTGGAGGGGGCAGAAATTGTGTGAGTGCAAAGGACGGCATGAGTGAGGGGCAATCTAAAATCAAGATTGCCCGTGCTGCCTGCTGTTACCATGACCTAACTGCGTGTGCCGTATGTAGTCACTGCACCAACGGTCTACCGGGGGTTCCCAGGGCCTTGTGGAGATGCCAGGCAGCATCACAGCTTTAGGTTGTTGATGTTATGCTGTACTAGATTTGTCGATGGCCGATTCTACTGTACATCACATTACCTCTTCGCAGCTGCTAGGTTTCTTGATATTGTCAGACCTTTTCTTGTAGTCTGTATTTTATTCTGCTCTGTGGGTTCAGTTATTTTTGCCCTGACTATGGTGCTTGTTTGAACTGTGTTGTTCTTGCAATGCATTCCTTGGTTCCTTTGCATTTGAACAGCCAATCGCTATTTAATTGCACTGTTTTATATCCTGCCTCTTTCATCATATTGTGTGATCATTTTACACCTAATCCCCAGAGTCTGTGTGACTGGACTGTACCTTTGGCCTCGCCCTGCTCCTTTACTGTAATAGACAACTGAGTTGTTTTGGGTTTTTTGTAATATAGCACCTCGTTTTTAATTTTCTTTTTATTTCATTGATGGATGCACGGCAATCAGGTGCAGCACAACCCTGCTTTAACTCACATGCCATGCAGATCATCCCTGCCACCATTATCCATGGTATTGCCCCTTCAGTGAGGCCGCAACATTCGGTTCAGGTGACACTGTGCACCAAGGAGCAGCCAAGGTTTCTGCAAGGTGTGGGGCATCAGAGGCACTTAGAGACATCTTGGGGTGGGCAGGTGCACATATCTTCATCCAGCAAGCCAATGATTTTTTCTTCATGTGTGGCAATCACTAATGCTGCCCACTGTGTCATCTGTCTGGCGGGTGATGGCCTCTGTGGTGTGGTCACCCACCACATCAAGGTCGACTGCTTCCCGCTAGAGAAGAGGGAGGTATATCTTCCTCCCCTGAGGTTGTCCCAACCTGACCGGCATGGAGCAGGCTCAGCTCTTGAACCCGGGTCTCCCACATGGCAGTGCACCCCCAGCCAACACAACCCACCATTGTGTAGATGATCTGAAAAAAAGTGTGTGGGGGGGGTGCCATGCTTGAAATGAGCAGAAGGGTACCTATAGTTTCTGCATTAAACATCTCCACTGAATATTTACTGGAAGCAAAGTGTATGCAAGTGTCAGAAGCAAATGGTCCTCAGAGGATTTGCCTGCCTATGCTCAAGCAATTAGCTGCTAATTCTTCTTCATCACTGCTAATATGTGCTTACAGTTTGAAAAAATAATGAGCTGAGCAAGCTTTCCATGCATGGAGTCCTCACTGCATGAGAAAAAGATGGCTCAGAAAGGCTCTCAGTGTATGTCTGCATACAGAAGGAGGAAGCAGCCCTTCTAGCTCTGGCTCAAACAGAACATACTCATTAGAAGCATTAGAATTTGGGCCTTAGAAGAACTAGAACAAGAACCCAGCAGTGACTCTCACCACTCCTAACACAAATCCATCCTCTGAAACAAAGAACACTGCCAAATCCACTGATAAGAACCTGCTCTGCCAGCCTAAGTCATAGAACAACATCAGTAGCGTTCGACAATCAGAGCTGTACATGACTATAGGGTATCAATAGGGGCAGGGTCTTGGAAGCTCTTATTTAGAACTCGATGCTCTCTACAGTACATTCGTAGGAACACGGGGGAAATTAATCATGGCACAATCCGTGTCCCCTGAAGGTGTGGTCGACAAAGTAAATGTAACCCCCCACCCCTGCCTTTTCTACGGAAACGACAGGTGGCATGCTGTTGGCGTGGGCAGCAATACCTGGTGGGGGTAACATATATCTACAGGTTTGGGGAAGGATGAGGTTACCTGGCACAATGGACCTAGGTTTGGCTACTCTGCACAGGGGCACCAAAGTAAATCCAACTACAGGAAGCAATAACCATAATGTCCAGAACCAGAATTGGGATTTTTCAGTGTGGCTTTTATTTATACTAGATGACACATAACAAAGCATTGCATGGTCCCCCAAAGGGCTACGTTACTGTATGTGCAGATTAGAGGTTAAGACACAGCGGTCCATTGGAGAATGAACACATTACTATAGTTATCTGGCTTTGGACCCACCAGGCACTCAGCCCAGACTTTGCATGCGCATTGGATACATAGCCCGACTGGCCTGGCACCCCTGCCGGCCTCTCGACTGACGGTCCATTGGAGAATGAACCCAAACTTTACTTGGCAAGACATCCCATCCAACAAGGAGGCTCCCAAACTGTGGCTCCCCACACCACTTGAAGTCTACGACTCCTAGAGAGATTTGTTTTCGTACTTCCAAACGAGCTCCCATCAAACAAGGAGTAATTTTCCCATCCTGTGGCTCCCCACACCACTTAGAGTCTGCGACTCCTAGGAGATTTTCAAGTTGCAACCCACGTCTGGGTACCCACCCCATCACTGGCCAAGTGCATAAGGCGAGTAGCCAAAACACAGAAGAAATCCGTAGAGGTGGACCTGGTTACTAAAGGGGGGGGGGGTTCCCACCTCCAGCTCCCACAGCCCATACCTGGCCATTTCTGTGGACACACAGAAAACTTTAGAACTGTAAAATGTAGATTGAATGGTGGATGATCTGATACCCCTCTACAGTGAACTTTAAATCCATTTAAACTTTAAACTGTCAAACTGCTCCATTTGTTCGTCTAGTAGACATAGTCCTCTCAAATAGCAGTCCACATTACTTCCCAACTTGAAGAAAACAGTATGTTTGCCCCTTCAAATGGAGCCAAACACTCACCCATTTGTTGCAGGTGCCCCACAGGCGAAATAACACTTTCTTTGCTGTTATACTTGAACAGACTTAAAAAAAATCAGGCAGCTTCTTCCCATTTTGGGCAAAGGGGATTGCCCCTGGAGCCCACAGAGAACTTTTCCTCCCCAGAGGGAGGGGGGTAAACAGACAACTCACAGATTTCCTTCTTGTTTGCTTAAGGACAAACTGAAGACTGCCTTTGAATTTCCCAAGGTTCTAAACTTCACTCTTTGAGCTGAAGATTCCAAATGTGGCTCATGCAGCTGCGACAGTTCTATAGTGATGTCATCTCTCAAGTCTCAGCTGTGACTGAGGACAGAGTGAGACAGTGTGAAACCCATTTAATTGGAGTTTCACAAGCTGCCTTCCCCTGCCTACCACTAGGTCTTACTGGGATTCTAGTAACCCCGGGTAACTAAGGGGTTACATAAAGGCACAGAGAACACAAAAAGAAGCTGATGCACTTAAGAAAGGCCTCCGTCTCCAGCTGTTTATGTCACGTGTGCAAAGCAGCAGCATCAGAACAATGAGGTGTTTGCCACACTGATCTGATGTTGCTGCTTTATACAAGCTAAATGAACAGCTGGAAACTGAGGCCTTTGGTAAGTGTGTCAACTTCTTTTTGTGTTCTCTCTTCATTTACACGGCTCTGCCTAGTGGGAGCAGAGCACCAGGCAGCCACACGGCACACTGATTAAGGACTATTCATTTGTGGTGTGTGGATAGTAATATAGTAACACAGCATTTTTAAGGTGTAAGCTTCTCCGTATCCATCTTGCCTGCTAAAGTTAGGGAGGGGAAAACACACACAGGTTAAGGCTGTGCTGCTGGAAAATGCAAAGCGCTGTCTTTACAAGAAACACAAACACCGTTTCACGTGGAGTAGGATGACAAAAGGAAAGCAGCTTCAAATTCTACTTCAAAGTTTCAAGTTCTACTTGTATTACATACTCTGTACTATCAAGGTCATTCTTAAAATAGGCCTTTACAGTATTGCCTAGTGTACTTACTGGTTACCGAAACCTACGTTACTAAATATAAGGACTGGCACTATAGCCTCGAGGACAGAGTAACAAGCTATAAATCAGCTTGGTACTGAAAACAGGCACTTATACCTAGTGGGCCTTACCCAGTTACCAAAGACTAAACTAAAATAAAATAAATACAAGGTGGTATTTTACTGGCATGCACAGTATATCTACAAAGTCTAAATCACAAAACCCAACCTGGAGTTTCAAATCTTTGCCTGTGTTTCTCCCTGCTCCACATGCACTGATATCTGTGTTCCATAAATTAACCAGATTAAATACCTCATTTTCTCTATTATTTATGCACTACTGCTACCATTCCACTGTCATGTGCATAATATTTGCAGACTTTATATACAATTTGTGTAATAATGTAACTTGTCCATGGACAGCACACAAACTGCCAAAACACTGTACAGCTCAATGGTTCTTCCTTTTCACTGCTGAATGAATAAAAAGATTGATTGATTGATTGTTTGATAGAGTGATCGATTGATTGTTCAATCAATTGATTAATTGAACAATCAGTAGAGTCATTGAACAGTTCATTGACTGATTACTTGACTGATCGATTGATCAATTGATTGATTGACAGATTGATCAATCGATTGATGAATTGTATCATGTTCATCCCCCAGCAGGTATGAATATGGTGTAAATATACTGTGCCAAAAAACTAATACCAAGGGGCTTCCTATAGTCCAGATAATGCATTTATCCAATAAAGTGAGTAAATTAGTGCAGTCCACCTTGAATTGCAGTGCCACCATGAGACTTCAGTCCCCGTCGAGGACAGTCTTCGCAGGAAGTGAGGGTACCGTGGGCACCATGGAAAAAAAGTACTGGGTCTCTTGGCTCTGGGAATTTTAGTTCACCACTTCAGGGATGTCCCGGACCAGCTTGAGGAGAAAAACTCAGCTATCTACCAAGTAGTAAGGAAGCAGCCACCATTGTAGAGATGTGGTTACTCTCTGACTGGTGCCATCGGCAGAGTGTTGCCGCTCTGCCAGGGGATTGTACGTAGGCACAAAGTTGTGGTGGCAGTGGGTTACGTGGCAGTCTGCCTCATTTGGCACACCAGCTTACTGACCAATTTTGTCACTACCTCTCTTAGTCTTAGTGACAATCTGGTTCAGCCAGGCAGCTACCTTATTTATTTATTTACTAGCTTTTGATGACCAGGTAAGTGTATTAGGCAATAGCCCTGCCTATTTTCAGACACGACTGGGAGAGTACATTGTACAGTCATTACAAACAAACTCAGGTACATATATACAGTCTTTTAACATTTACAGGAGATATCCACGCAAGGATAGTCAAGAATTATACATACAAGCAGGATCATCCATGCAGGGATGAACAAGGCAGACTAAGACAAGCTGGGAGACATAGTTGGAGTTCAGAGAAGCCAAAAGTCTAGGCAGTTAGGACAAGAAAGGTTAGGTACAGTTGTATGTATCAAGTGCATAAAGGTGAGAGAAAAGTGCAGTTTTGAAGGAGGGTTGAGATAAGGGTCACTTTAAACTGGGGGGAAGGGAGTTACAGAATTTGGGGGCAAAGTGAGAGAATGCTTGCTCACCTATTTTTGTTGAGCAGTGCAGGACAGAGAACAGCGGAGAATCTGAGGACCTGAAAGGGCAGGAGTGAAGCATAGGATTAAACATAGCTTCAAGAATATTAGGGCAAGGGTTTCTGGTCATGGAGTCGATGAAACATCCCAGTGAGTAGTAGCGTTGGAAATTGGGAGACAGCCAGTGCAGGGTAGAGTTGAGAAGGCAATGGTGAGTGAGGTGAAGGGCCGATAAGGCAAACCTACAAATTTTGTTGTAAGAGGTGTCCCACTTTTGAAGAATACTAGCATTAGCATGGGAAAGGATTGGGAGAGCATATAGTAGCCTAGGGAGAAAGACACCTCTAGCCACAGAGATCCTGGCTGCAGGGGTTAGGGAATAACGCACGCAGTAGGCCGCACCGATTTTCATGTTAATGAATCTGCCTACATCATTTATGTGAGAGGAGAAACCAAGTGCAAGATCCAGCGTCACCCCAAGGTATCTGAAGGAGTCCATGGTCAAGACTGCTGACCCATCATGACAAAGCACACAAAGCTTGGGGGACTCGATGTGGACTTTTCTGGAGGACCCAAAGAGCACAGCTTGAGTTTTAGGAAGGTTGAGAATTGGGAAGTTAGAGGAGAACCAAGATTGAAGTTGTTGGAACGCAGATGACAGATTATCATTAAGTTCAGTGATGGACGAGAGGCAGTGTAGAGCACTAAGTCATCTGCATACATGATGGAGTGACAGTGGGGTCTGGAAGTAGGAATATCATTAACAAAGATGGAGAAGAGCAAGGGCCCAAGAATGGACTCTTGCAGGATGCCACAGGAGATAGGGGCAGGAAATGAAATAACCTTGTAGAAGGAGACAGACTGGGAATATTTATCAAGGTAGCTGCAGATCCAGGATATGGTAGATTCGGAGGCACCAAGAGAATGCAGCTTATCCAAGAGCAGGGGGCGATTGACCAAGTCGAATGCCTTGTTAGGTCTACGAACACTGAGTCAGTAAGTAGGCCTTTATCCATGTTGAACTTAACTTCACTGGTGAATAGGGTGAGAGCAGTGGTGGTGCTATGACCATCCCTGAACACATGTTGAACAGGGGACTGAAGGCTGAAATTAAGAAATTGAGCAGAGATCTGGTGGTGGATAAGTTTCTCCAATAACTTGCTGAGAGTAGGCAGTAATGCAGTGGGATGATAGTTAGATAGGATTCTGGGGTCTCCTTTCTTGTACACCAGGTTAGTTCTAGAGGATTTCCAGGCTGAAGGCACCATGGAGGTGCTGATGGATACGTTAAAGAGCTGAGTAAGGGGAGAGGCTAGAAGAGGGGCAGCAAGTTTGAGTATCCAGGGTTCCAGACCATCCGGAATGGCGCCACCATGAGAGGGAATGGTTGTTAATAACCTAAGAACCGCCTGATGCGTGACATGAGAAAGCACCAAGGTAGGAGATGCATGAAGAGGAGCTGGAGGAGGGGGCTGGGAGCCACAGGATGCAGAAGGGAGGATATGAGGAACCATGGAAAAGAGGGAGTTAAAGGTGTTGCCAATAGTGCAAGGGTTATTGCAAAGGATATCAGTAACTAGCATATCATTTGGAGCCTGCGACTTGATATTCCCTAGGATTTCATTAATCTGGGTCCAGTATCTCTTTGGGTTAGAGGCAGAGGAGTTAAGGAGTTCTCAGTAATAGACACTCACGGCTGCATGAACCTCCTTCTGACAGGTACTGTGCAAGGCATGATACTCCTCAAAGTCAGCCTGAAGAGAGGAGGATTTCCATTTTGACCAAAGTGTGTCACGATGCTTGACTAGTAGCGACTACAACTGCACTTAGCCAATGAGTATGAAGAGGGTCAAACCAACCAACCTTGATTTTGGGATTGTGGCCCCAAGGTTATGTACTTTTGGGCCAGATATTCAAAAGGGTTGCGCCATGCGCAATAGGGTTGCGCCTGCGCAAGTCCGAACTTGCTCCATTCTGCGATATTCAGCAGGAGGCAGTTGCGCCACAGAAAACATGCTGAGCAACAGTGCAATGCAAATGAATGCATGCTGAACTGGAGGGGGAGGAACCATGCATGAACTGCACAGCCCGATATTCAGCCGGGCTGTGCAGAGTTGTGCAGGTGCAACCCCAACCTCGCGCCTGCACAACTTTGAGCCAAAAAAGGATCAAGCTGAGGGCCACCCACAGGTGAGCTGCTGCATTGCAGGCGCAACACAGCAGCTGCCACCTGTGGCTGGCCCTCAACCACTCTCTGTGCCCCCCACCAGCCCGATCGTGGGCAGCAATGTGTTCCCCAACACATCCTGATGGTCAGTGAACCCGATAAGCCCGGTCGCGGGCTGAAGTAATGAAACACCCCCCACCTCCCGAATATATCCCTGGTCAGTGGACTGAAAATCCCAATCGCGGGATGTAGTTGTCAAACCCCAGGAACACATCCTGGTGACTGAGTGTCCCCCACCCACACCCACCATGAAGCCCCACCACCCCGCTCCCTCCCCGCGCCGGCGGGCGGCAGCATCCACCCGCCTGCTGCCCGCGCCGCCTGCGACTGACTGCCCGGTGGGCCTGCCGCCCGGTGGTGCATAAATTTAGTGCTGGTGAAAGGTGAGGACTGACAGCACTGGGACTGAATCCCTGTTTATCCACAGGGACAGGTACAGTTGGGCTACAGGTACAGCAGGCTTCCCACACTGTGATGTATTTGAAGTACTGATGAAAGGTGAGGGACTGACAGCACTGGGACTGCAGCCCTCTGTTGATCTACAGGGACGGAAGGTACCCAGTTGAGACAGGTACAGCACAGACTTCCCCACACTATGATGTATTTAGTGCTGATGCAGGTGGGGGACTGATAGCACTGGAGACTGAAGCCCACGATTTATTCACAGGGACAGATGCAGTTGAGGGACAGGTACAGCACAGCTTTCCACACACTGAGATGTTTTTAGTGCTGGTGAAAGGTGAGGGACTGACAGCACTGGAGACTGAAGCCCTCTGTTTATCCACAGAGACAGGTACAGTTGGGGACAGGTACAGCACAGGCTTCCCCACACTGTGATATATTTAGTGCTGATGAAAGGTGAAGGACTGATAGCACTGGAGACTGAAGCCCTCTATTTATTCACAGGGACAGGAACAGTTGGGGACAGGTACAGCACAGGCTTCACACACACTGTGATGTATTTAGTGCGAGGTGAAGGTGACGGACTGACAGCACTAGAATGGAACCTTCTGTTTATCCACAGGCACAGGAACAGCTCAGGGTTCCCACACTGCGATGTGTATAGTGTTGGTGAAGGTGAGTAACAGACAGGACCCGGAGACTAAAACCCTTTCTGTATCCACAGGGACAGGTACAGTTGGGGACAGGTACAGCAGGCACCCATACTGCTTGTGATGTATTGAGTGCTAATGAAGGTGAGGGACTGACAGCACTGGGGACTGAAACCGCTGTTTATCCACAGGGACAGGTACAGTTGGGGACAGGTACGGCACAGGCTCCACACTGTGATGTATTCGTGCTGCTGATAAAGGTGAGGACTGACAGCACTGTGGACTGAAGCCCTCTGTTTATCCACAGGGACAGGTTCAACTGAGCTTCCCACACTGTGATGTATTGAGTGCTGATGAAAGGTGAGGGACTGACAGCACAGGAGATGAAGCCCTCTGTTGATCCACTGGGACAGGTACCGTTGGGGACAGGTACAGCACAGAGCTTCCCACACACTGATGTATTAAGTGCTGTTGAAGGTGAGGTCTGATAACACACAGGTGACAAAAGCCCTCTGTCTGTTTCACCATAGGACAGATACTGAATAAAGGAAGGGACAGTGCTGGTTTTCTCATGCTATGAT
Organism: Neoceratodus forsteri; assembly: GCA_016271365.2. Taxonomy (NCBI): domain Eukaryota; kingdom Metazoa; phylum Chordata; order Ceratodontiformes; family Ceratodontidae; genus Neoceratodus; species Neoceratodus forsteri. Next base: position 1,319,406,808 of record CM057454.1, read on the forward strand.
TAACTTAGTGTTGCTGAAAGGTGATGGCTTGACAGCATTGGGAGGAAGCCCTCTGTTTATTCACAGGGGTGTGTACAGTGTGGAGTAGGTATTGTGCAGGCTTCCCATAACAGAAGAGAATTTCGTATAAGTAGATGAAAGGTGAAGGACTGGCAGCCTAAAGATTGAAGCCTCTGTTTATCCATGAAAGGTGAAGTCTTGGGGCAGGTACAGTCGCGGGGCAGGTACAGTGCAGGTTTCCCACACTGTTATGTATTTACAGCTAGCAAAGGTGAGGGACTGACAGCACTGAAGACTGAAGATGTCTGTTTATTCACAAGAACAGGTACAGTGAGGGCCATGGATAGTGCAGGCTACCTCACACTAATATATTTAGTGCTGGTGAAAGGTGAGGGACTGACAGCACCGGGGACTGAATCCCTCTGTTTATCCACAGGGACAGGTACAGTTGGGGACAGGTACAGCACAGGCTTCCCCATACTGTGATGTATTGAGTGCTAATGAAAGATAAGGGACTGACAGAACTGGAGATCGATATCCTCTCCTGATCCACAGGGACAGGTACAGTTGGGGACAGGTACAGCACAGGCTTCCCCAAACTGTGATGTATTTAGTGCTGGTGAAAGGTGAGGGACTGACAGCACCGGGGACTGAATCCCTCTGTTTATCCACAGGGACAGGTACAGTTGGGGACAGGTCCAGCACAGGCTTCCCCACACTGTGATGTATTTAGTACTGATGAAAGGTGAGGGACTGACAGCACTTGGGACTGAAGCCCTCTTTTCAATCAAAGGAACAGGTACAGTTGGGGACAGGTACAGCACAGGCTTCCCCACAATGTGATGTAGTTAGTACTGATGAAAGGTGACGGACTGACAGCACTGGAGACTGAAGCCCTCTGTTTATCCACTGGGACAGGTAAAGTTGTGGACTGGTACAACACAGGCTTCAACATACTGTGATGTATTGAGTGCTGATGAAAGATAAGGGACTGACAGCACCGGAGACCGAGACCCTCTGCTGATCCACAGGGACAGGTACAGTTGGGGACAGGTACAGCACAGGCTTTCCCACAATATGATGTATTTAGTGCTGGTGAAAGGTGAGGGACTGACAGCACTGGGGACTGAATCCCTCTGTTTATCCACAGGGACAGGTACAGTTGGGGACAAGTACAGCACAGGCTTCCCCACACTGTGATGTATTTAGTACTGAAAGGTGAGGGACTGACAGCACTGGGGACTGAAGCCCTCTGTTGATCTACAGGGACAGGTACAGTTGGGGACAGGTACAGCACAGGCTTCCCCACACTATGATGTATTTAGTGCTGATGCAAGGTGAGGGACTGATAGCACTGGAGACTGAAGACCTCGATTTATTCACAGGGACAGATGCAGTTGGGGACAGGTACAACAGACCTTCACACTGTGATGTATTTAGTGCTGGTGGTGAGGGACTGACAGCAATGGAGACTGAGACTCTCTGCTGATCCACAGGGACAGGCACAGTTGGGGCCAGGTTCAGCACAGGCTTCCCCCACACTGGAATGTATTTAGTGCTGATGAGAAAGGTGGGGACTGACAGCACTGGAGACTGAAGCCCTCTGTTTGATCGACGGGACAGGTACAGTTGAAGACAGGTACAGCACAGACTTCCCACACTGTGATGTATTTAGTGCTGATGAAAGGTGAGGGACTGACAGCATTGGGGACTGAAACCCGCTGTTTATCCACAGGGTCAGGTACAGTTGGGGACAGGTACAGCACAGGCTTCCCCACACTGTGATGTATTTAGTGCTGATAAAAGGTGAGCGACTGACAGCACTGGAGACTGAAGCCCTCTGTTTATCCACAGGGACAGGTACAGTTGGGGACAGGTACAACACAGGCTTCCCCACCCTGTGATATATTTAATGCTGATGAAAGGGGAGGGACTGACAGCACTGGAGACTGGGACCCTCTGTTTATCCACAGGGACAGGTACAGTTGCGGGACAGGTACAGCACAGGCTTCACCACACTGTGATGTATTTAGTGCTGATGAAAGGTGAGGTTCTGACAGCACTGGATAATAAAACCCATTGTTTATCCACAGGGACAGGTACAGTTGGGGACAGGTACAGTACAGGCTTCCCCACACTGTGATGTATTTAGTGCTGATGAATGGTGAGGGACTACCAGCACTGGAGACTGAAGCCCTCTGTTTATCCACAGGGACAGGTACAGTTGGGGACAGTTACAGCATAGGCTTCCCCACACTGTGATGTATTTAGTGCTGATGAAATGTGAGAAACTGACAGCACTGGAGACTGAAGCCCTCTGGTTATCAAATGAGACAGGTACAGTTGGGGACAGGTACAGCACATGTTTCCACACCCTGTGATGTATTTCTTGCTGGTGAAAGGTGACGGACTGACAGCACTGGAGACTGAAGCCCTCTGTTTATCCACAGGGACAGGTATAGTTGGGGACAGGTTCAGCACAGGCTTCTCCATGCTGTGATGTGTTTAGTGCTGATGAAAGCTGAGGGATTGACAGCACTGGAGACTGAAACCCTCTGTTTATCCACAGTGACAGGTACAGTGAGGGTAGGTACAATGCAGGCTTCCGTACACTGTGACATATTTAGTATTGCTGAAAGGTGAGGGACTGACAGCACCTGAAACTAAAGCCTTCTGTTTATCCACAGAGACAGGTACAGTGAGGGCAGGTACAATACAGGCCTCCCCACACTGTGATGTATTTAGTGCTAATGAAAGGTGAGGGACTGACAGCACTGGAGACTGAAGCCCTCTGTTTATCCACAGGAACAGGTACAGTGGGGACAGGTACAGCACAAACACCCACACTGTGATATGTTAGTGCTGATGAATGGTGAAGGACTGATAGCACTGGAACTAAGCCTCTATTTATTCACAGGGACAGGAATAGTTGGGACAGGTACAGCACAGGTTTCCCCACTGCCAGTGTATTTAGTGCTATTGAAGGTGATGGACTGACAGCACTGAGACTGAGACCCTCCCTGTTTGTTATCCTGAGGACAGGAACAGCTCAGGGGTTTCCCCACACACTGCGATGTATTTACAGGTGTTGAAAATTGAAGGTGAGGGACTGACAGCACAGGAACTAAAACCCTTTGTTTATCCACAGGGACAGGTACTGTTGGTGACAGGTACAGCACAGGCTTCCCCATACTGTGATGTATTGAGTGCTGATGAAAGGTGAGGGACTGACAGCACTGGGGACTGAAGCCCTCTGTTTATTCACAGGGACAGGTACAGTTGGGGACAGGTACGGCACAGGCTTCCCCACACTGTGATGTATTTCGTGCTGATGAAATTGAGGGACTGACTGCACTGGGTACTGAAGCCATCTGTTTATCCACAGGGACAGGTACAGCACAGGCTTTCCCACACTGTGATGTATTTAGTGCTGATGAAAGGTGAGGGACTGACAGCACTGGGGAATGCAGCCCTCTGTTGATCCACAGGGACAGGTACAGTTGGGGACAGGTACAGCACAGGCTTCCCCACACTGTGATGTATTTAGTACTGATGAAAGGTGAGGGACTGATAGCACTGGGGACTGAAGCCCTCCTGCTATTCAAAGTGACAGGTACAGTTGGAGACAGGTACAGCACAGGCTTCCCCACACTATGATGTATTTAGTGCTGATGCAAGGTGAGGGACTGATAGCAATGGAGACTGAAGCCCTCGATTTATTCACAGGGTCAGATACAGTTGGGGACAGGTACAGCACAGCCTTCCACACACTGTGATGTATTTAGTGCTGGTGAAAGGTGAGGGACTGACAGCAATGGAGACTGAGACTCTCTGCTGATCCACAGGGACAGGCACAGTTGGGGACAGGTACAGCACAGCTTCCCCACACTGAGATGTGATTAGTGCTGAGAGGTGAGGGACTGACACGCACTGGAGACTGAAGCCCTCTGTTTATCGACAGGGACAGGTACAGTTGGAGACAGGCACAGCACAGGCTTCCCCACACTGTGATGTATTTTAGTGCTGATGAAAGGTGAGGGACTGACACAGCACTGGGGACTGAAACCCGCTGTTTATCCACAGGGACAGGTACAGTTGGGGAAAGGTACAGCACAGGCTTCCCCACACTGTGATGTATTTCGTGCTGATGAAAGGTGAGGGACTGACAGCACTAGGGACTGAAGCCCTCTGTTGATCCACTGGGACAGGTACAGCACAGGCATCCCCACACTGAGATGTATTTAGTGCTGATGAAAGGTGAGGGATTGACAGCACTGGAGACTGAAGCCCTCTGTATATCCACAGGGACAGGTACAGTTGGGGACAGGTACAACATAGGCTTCCCGACACTGTGATATATTTAATGCTGATGAAAGGGGAGGGACTGACAGCACTGGTGACTGGGACCCTCTGTTTATCCACAGGGACAGGTACAGTTGGGGAAAGGTACAGCACAGGCTTCCCCACACTGTGACGTACTTAATGCTGATGAAAGGTGAGGGACAGACAGCACTGGAGACTGAAGCCCTCTGTTTATCCACAGAGACAGGTACAGTTGGGGACAGGTACAGCACAGGCTTCCCCACACTGTGATATATTTAGTGCTGATGAAAGGTGAAGGACTGATAGCACTGGAGACTGAAGCCCTCTATTTATTCACAGGGACAGGAACAGTTGGGGACAGGTACAGCACAGGCTTCCACACACTGTGATGTATTTAGTGCTGGTGAAAGGTGACGGACTGACAGCACTAGAGAATGAGACCCTCTGTTTATCCACAGGCACAGGAACACCTCAGGGTTCCCACACTGCGATGTGTTTAGTGTTGGTGAAGGTGAGGAACAGACAGGACCGGAGACTAAAACCCTTTCTTTATCCACAGGACAGGTACAGTTGGGGACAGGTACAGCACAGACTTCCCCATACTGTGATGTATTGAAGTGCTAATGAAAGGTACAGGGGACTGACAGCACTGGGGACTGAAGCCCTCTGTTTATCCACAGGGACAGGTACAGTTGGGGACAGGTACGGCTACAGGCTTCCCCACACTGTGATGTATTTAGTGCTGATGAAAGGTGAGGACTGACAGCACAGGGGAATGAAGCCCTCTGTTGATCCACTGGGACAGGTACAGTTGGGGACAGGTACAGCACAGGCTTCCCCACACTGATGTATTAAGTGCTGTTGAAAGGTGAGAGTCTGATAACACTGGAGACAGAAGCCCTCTGTCTGTTTCACCATAGGACAGATACTGAATAAGGAAGGGACAGTGCTGGTTTTCTCATGCTATGATTAACTTAGTGTTGCTGAAAGGTGATGGCTTGACAGCATTAGACAGGGAAGCCCTCTGTTTATTCACAGGGGTGTGTACAGTGTGGAGTAGGTATTGTGCAGGCTTCCCTATACTGTGATGAATTTCGTGCAAGTGAAAGGTGAAGGACTGGCAGCCCTAAAGATTGAAGCCCTCTGTTTATCCATATGAAAAGGTGCAGTGCGGCAGGTACAGTGGAGTCGGTACGTGCAGGTTTCCCACACTGTTAAGTGTATTTACAGCCAGCAAAAGGTGAGGGATCGACAGCACTGGAGACTGAAGATGTCTGTTTATTCACAAGAACAGGTACAGTGAGGGCCATGGATAGTGCAGGCTACCTCACACTAATGTTTTTAGTGCTGGTGAAAGGTGAGGGACTGACAGCACCGGGTCTGAATCCTCTGTTTATCCACAGGGACCGGTACAGTTGGGGACAGGTACAGCACAGGCTTCCCCACACTGTGATGTATTTAGTACTGATGAAAGGTGAGGGACTGACAGCACTGGGGACTGAAGCCCTCTGTTTATTCAAAGGGACAGGTACAGTTGGGGACAGGTACGGCACAGGCTTCCCCACAGTGTGATGTAGTTAGTGCTAATGAATGGTGAGGGACTGACAGCACTGGGGACTGAAGCCCTCTGTTTATTCATAGGGACAGGTACAGTTGGGGACAGGTACGGCACAGACTTCCCCACACTGTGATGTATTTAGTGCTAATGAAAGGTGACGGACTGACAGCACTGGAGACTGAAGCCCTCTGTTTATCCACAGGGACAGGTACAGTTGGGGACAGGTACAGCACAGGCTTCCCCATACTGTGATATATTGAGTGCTAATGAAAGATAAGGGACTGACAGAACCGGAGACCAATACCCTCTCCTGATCCACAGGGACAGGTACAGTTGGGGACAGGTACAGCACAGGCTTCCCACACTGAGATGTATTTAGTGCTGATGAAAGGTGAGGGACTGACAGCACTGGGGACTGAAGCCCTCTGTTTATCCACAGGGACAGGTACAGATGGGGACAGGTACGGCACAGGCTTCCCCACACTGTGATGTATTTCGTGCAGATGAAAGGTGAGGGACTGACACCACTGGGTACTGAAGCCCTCTGTTTATCCACAGGGACAGGTACAGCACAGGCTTTCCCACACTGTGATATATTTAGTGCTGATGAAAGGTGAGGGACTGACAGCACTGGGGAATGAAGCCGTCTTTTGATCCACAGGGACAGGTACAGTTGGGGACAGGTACAGCACAGGCTTCCCCACACTGATGTATTAAGTGCTGGTGAAAGGTGAGAGTCTGATAGCCCTGGAGACGGAAGCCCTCTGTCTGTTTCACCATAGGACAGATACTGAATAAGGAAGGGACAGTCCTGGTTTTTCTCATGCTATGATTAACTTAGTGTTGCTGAAAGGTGATGGCTTGGCAGCATTAGAGAGGAAAGCCCTCTGTTTCTTCACAGGGGTGTGTTCAGTGTGGAGTAGGTATTGTGCAGGCTTCCCTTTACTGTGATGAATTTCTTGCAAGTGAAAGGTGAAGGACTGGCAGCCCTAAAGATTGAAGCCCTCTGTTTATCCACATGAAAAGGTGCAGTGCGGGGCAGGTACAGTGCGGGGCCGGTACAGTGCAGGTTTCCCCACACTGTTATGTATTTACAGCTAGCAAAAGGTGAGGGACTGACAGCACTGGAGACTGAAGATGTCTGTTTATTCACAAGAACAGGTACAGTGAGGGCCATGGATAGTGCAGGCTACCTCACACTAATGTATTTAGTGCTGGTGAAAGGTGAGGGACTGACAGCACCGGGGACTGAATCCCTCTGTTTATCCACAGGGACCGGTACAGTTGGGGACAGGTACAGCACAGGCTTCCCCACACTGTGATGTATTTAGTACTGATGAAAGGTGAGGGACTGACAGCACTAGGGACGGAAGCCCTCTGTTTATTCATAGGGACAGGTACAGTTGGGGACAGGTACGGCACAGGCTTCCCCACAGTGTGATGTATTTAGTGCTAATGAATGGTGAGGGACTGACAGCACTGGGGACTGAAGCCCTCTGTTTATTCATAGGGACAGGTACAGTTGGGGACAGGTACGGCACAGACTTCCCCACACTATGATGTATTTAGTGCTGATGCAAGGTGAGGGACTGATAGCAATGGAGACTGAAGCCCTCGATTTATTCACAGGGTCAGATACAGTTGGGGACAGGTACAGTACAGCCTTCCACACACTGTGATGTATTTAGTGCTGATGAAAGGTGAGGGACTGACAGCACTGGGGACTGAAACCCGCTGTTTATCCACAGGGACAGGTACAGTTGGGGAAAGGTACAGCACAGGCTTCCCCACACTGTGATGTATTTCGTGCTGATGAAAGGTGAGGGACTGACAGCACTAGGGACTGAAGCCCTCTGTTGATCCACTGGGACAGGTACAGCACAGGCATCCCCACACTGAGATGTATTTAGTGCTGATGAAAGGTGAGGGACTGACAGCACTGGAGACTGAAGCCCTCTGTATATCCACAGGGACAGGTACAGTTGGGGACAGGTACAACATAGGCTCCGCGACACTGTGATATATTTAATGCTGATGAAAGGGGAGGGACTGACAGCACTGGTGACTGGAACTCTGTTTATCCACAGGGACAGGTACAGTTGGGGAAAGGTACAGCACAGGCTTCCCCACACTGTGACGTATTTAATGCTGATGAAAGGTGAGGGACAGGCAGCACTGGAGACTGAAGCCCTCTGTTTATCCACAGAGACAGGTACAGTTGGGGACAGGTACAGCACAGGCTTCCCCACACTGTGATATATTTAGTGCTGATGAAAGGTGAAGGACTGATAGCACTGGAGACTGAAGCCCTCTATTTATTCACAGGGACAGGAACAGTTGGGGACAGGTACAGCACAGGCTTCCACACACTGTGATGTATTTAGTGCTGGTGAAAGGTGACGGTCTGACAGCACTAGAGAATGAGACCCTCTGTTTATCCACAGGCACAGGAACAGCTCAGGGATCCCCACACTGCGATGTGTTTAGTGTTGGTGAAAGGTGAGGAACAGACAGGACCGGAGACTAAAACCCTTTCTTTATCCACAGGGACAGGTACAGTTGGGGACAGGTACAGCACAGGCTTCCCCCATACTGTGATGTATTGAGTGCTAATGAAAGGTGAGGGACTGACAGCACTGGGGACTGAAGCCCTCTGTTTATCCACAGGGACAGGTACAGTTGGGGACAGGTACGGCACAGGCTTCCCCACACTGTGATGTATTTCGTGCTGATAAAAGGTGAGGGACTGACAGCACTGTGGACTGAAGCCCTCTGTTTATCCACAGGGACAGGTTCAGCACAGGCTTCCCCACACTGTGATGTATTTAGTGCTGATGAAAGGTGAGGGACTGACAGCACAGGGGAATGAAGCCCTCTGTTGATCCACTGGGACAGGTACAGTTGGGGACAGGTACAGCACAGGCTTCCCCACAGTGATGTATTTAAGTGCTGTTGAAAGGTGAGAGTCTGATAACACTGGAGACAGAAGCCCTCTGTCTGTTTCACCATAGGACAGATACTGAATAAGGAAGGGACAGTGCTGGTTTTCTCATGCTATGATTAACTTAGTGTTGCTGAAAGGTGATGGCTTGACAGCATTAGACAGGAAGCCCTCTGTTTATTCACAGGGGTGTGTACAGTGTGGAGTAGGTATGTGTGCAGGCTTCCCTATACTGTGATGAATTTCGTGCAAGTGAAAGGTGAAGGACTGGCAGCCTAAAGATTGAAACCCTCTGTTTATCCACATGAAAAGGTGCAGTGCGGGCAGGTACAGTCATGGGGCGGTACAGTGCAGGTTCCCCACACTGTTATGTATTTACAGCTAGCAAAAAGTGAGGGACTGACGCACTGGAGACTGAAGATGTCTGTTTATTCACAAGAACAGGTACAGTGAGGCCATGGATGAGTGCAGGCTACCACACTAATGTATTAGTGCTGGTGAAAGGTGAGGGACTGACAGCACCGGGGACTGAATCCCTCTGTTTATCCACAGGGACCGGTACAGTTGGGGACAGGTACAGCACAGGCTTCCCCACACTGTGATGTATTTAGTACTGATGAAAAGTGAGGGACTGACAGCACTGGGGACTGAAGCCCTCTGTTTATTCATAGGGACAGGTACAGTTGGGGACAGGTACGGCACAGGCTTCCCCACAGTGTGATGTATTTAGTGCTAATGAATGGTGAGGGACTGACAGCACTGGGGACTGAAGCCCTCTGTTTATTCATAGGGACAGGTACTGTTGGGGACAGGTACGGAACAGACTTCCCCACAATGTGATGTATTTAGTGCTAATGAAAGGTGACGGACTGACAGCACTGGAGACTGAAGCCCTCTGTTTATCCACAGGGACAGGTACAGTTGTGGACAGGTACAGCACAGGCTTCCCCATACTGTGATGTATTGAGTGCTAATGAAAGATAAGGGACTGACAGAACCGGAGACCGATACCCTCTCCTGATCCACAGGGACAGGTACAGTTGGGGACAGGTACAGCACAGGCTTCCCCACACTGTGATGTATTTAATAGGAATGAAAGGTGAGGGACTGACAGCATCAGACTGAAGCCCTGTTTATCCACAGGGACAGGTACAGATGGGGACAGGTACGTACAGAGCTTCCCCACACTGTGATGTATTTCGCGTGATGAAAGGTGAGGGACTGACACCACTGGGTACTGAAGCCCTCTGTTTATCCACAGGGACAGGTACAGAACAGGCTTTCCCACACTGTGATATATTTAGTGCTGATGAAAGGTGAGGGACTGACAGCACTGGGAAATGAACCTCTGTTGATCCACAGGACAGGTACAGTTGGGGAAGGTACAGCACAGGCTTCCCACACTGATGTATTAAGTGCTAGTGAAAGGTGAGAGTCAGATAGCCCTGGAGAAGGAAGCCCTCTGTCTGTTTCACCATAGGACAGATACTGAATAAGGAAGGGACAGTCCTGGTTTTCTCATGCTATGATTAACTTAGTGTTGCTGAAAGGTGATGGCTTGGCAGCATTAGAGAGGAAAGCCCTCTGTTTCTTCACAGGGGTGTGTTCAGTGTGGAGTAGGTATTGTGCAGGCTTCCCTTTACTGTGATGAATTTCGTGCAAGTGAAAGGTGGAGGACTGGCAGCCCTAAAGATTGAAGCCCTCTGTTTATCCACATGAAAAGGTGCAGTGCGGGGCAGGTACAGTGCAGGTTTCCCTACACTGTGATGTATCTAGAGCTGGCAAAAGGTGAGGGACAGACAGCACTGGAGACTGAAGATGTCTGTTTATTCACAAGAACAGGTACAGTGTGGGCCATGGATAGTGCAGGCTACCTCACTCTAATGTATTTAGTGCTGGTGAAAGTTGAGGGACTGAGAGCACTGGAGACTGAAGCCCTCTGTTTATCCACAGGGACAAGTACAGTGAGGGACAGGTACAGCACAGGCTTCCCCACACTGTGATGTATTTAGTGCTGGTGAAAGGTGAGGGACTGACAGCACCGGGGACTGAATCCCTCTGTTTATCCACAGGGACAGGTACAGTTGGGGACAGGTCCAGCACAGGCTTCCCCACACTGTGATGTATTTAGTACTGATGAAAGGTGAGGGACTGACAGCACTGGGGACTGAAGATCTCTTTTCATTCAAAGGGACAGGTACAGTTGGGGACAGGTACAGCACAGGCTTCCCACACTGTGATGTATTTAGTACTGATGAAAGGTGACGGACTGACAGCACTGGAGACTGAAGCCCTCTGTTTATCCACAGGGACAGGTACAGTTGGGGACAGGTACAGCACAGGCTTCCCCATACTGTGCTGTATTTAGTGCTGATGAAAGATAAGGGACTGACAGCACTGGAGACCGAGACCCTCTGCTGATCCACAGGGACAGGTACAGTTGGGGACAGGTACAGCACAGGCTTCCCCACACTATGATGTATTTAGTGCTGATGCAAGGTGAGGGACTGATAGCACTGGAGACTGAAGCCCTCGATTTATTCACAGGGACAGATACAGTTGGGGACAGGTACAGCACAGCTTTCCACACACTGAGATGTATTTAGTGCTGGTGAAAGGTGAGGGACTGACAGCAATGGAGACTGAGACTCTCTGCTGATCCACAGGGACAGGCACAGTTGGGGACAGGTTCAGCACAGGCTTCCCCACACTGAGATGTATTTAGTGCTGATGAAAGGTGAGGGACTGACAGCACTGGAGACTGAAGCCCTCTGTTTATCGACAGGGACAGGTACAGTTGGAGACAGGTACAGCACAGGCTTCCCCACACTGTGATGTATTTAGTGCTGATGAAAGGTGAGGGACTGACAGCACTGGGGACTGAAACCCGCTGTTTATCCACAGGGACAGGTACAGTTGGGGACAGGTACAGCACAGGCTTCCCCACACTGTGATGTATTTCGTGCTGATGAAAGGTGAGGGACTGACAGCACTGGGGACTGAAGCCCTCTGTTGATCCACTGGGACAGGTACAGCACAGGCATCCCCACACTGTGATGTATTTAGTGCTGATGAAAGGAGAGGGACTGACAGCACTGGAAACTGAAGCCCTCTGTATATCCACAGGGACAGGTACAGTTGGGGACAGGTACAACACAGGCTTCCCGACACTGTGATATATTTAATGCTGATGAAAGGGGAGGGACTGACAGCACTGGTGACTGGGAGCCTCTGTTTATCCACAGGGACAGGTTCAGTTGGGGAAAGGTACAGCACAGGCTTCCCCACACTGTGACGTATTTAATGCTGATGAAAGGTGAGGGACTGACAGCACCTGAAACTAAAGCCTTCTGTTTATCCACAGAGACAGGTACAGTGAGGGCAGGTACAATACAGGCTTCCCCACACTGTGATGTATTTAGTGCTAATGAAAGGTGAGGGACTGACAGCACTGGAGACTGAAGCCCTCTGTTTATCCACAGAGACAGGTACAGTTGGGGACAGGTACAGCACAGGCTTCCCCACACTGATATATTTAGTGCTGATGAAAGGTGAAGGACTGATAGCACTGGAGACTGAAGCCCTCTTTTTATTCACAGGGACAGGAACAGTTGGGGACAGGTACAGCACAGGCTTCCACACACTGTGATGTATTTAGTGCTGGTGAAAGGTGACGGACTGACAGCACTAGAGAATGAGACCCTCAGTTTATCCACAGGCACAGGAACAGCTCAGGGTTCCCCACACTGCGATGTATTTAGTGTTGGTGAAAGGTGAGGAACAGACAGGACCGGAGACTAAAACCCTTTCTTTATCCACAGGGACAGGTACAGTTGGGGACAGGTACAGCACAGGCTTCCCCATACTGTGATGTATTGAGTGCTAATGAAAGGTGAGGGACTGACAGCACTGGGGACTGAAGCCCTCTGTTTATCCACAGGGACAGGTACAGTTGGGGACAGGTACAGCACAGGCTTCCCCACACTGTGATGTATTTCGTGCTGATGAAAGGTGAGGGACTGACAGCACTGGGGACTGAAGCCCTCTGTTTATCCACAGGGACAGGTACAGCACAGGCTTCCCCACATTGTGATGTATTTAGTGCTGATGAAAGGTGAGGGACTGACAGCACTGGGGAATGAAGCCCTCTGTTGATCCACAGGGACAGGTACAGTTGGGGACAGGTACAGCACAGGCTTCCCCACACTGATGTATTAAGTGCTGTTGAAAGGTGAGAGTCTGATAACACTGGAGACAGAAGCCCTCTGTCTGTTTCACCATAGGACAGAGACTGAATAAGGAAGGGACAGTGCTGGTTTTCTCATGCTATAATTAACTTAGTGTTGCTGAAAGGTGATGGCTTGACAGCATTAGAGAGGGAAGCCCTCTGTTTATTCACAGGGGTGTGTACAGTGTGGAGTAGGTATTGTGCAGGCTTCCCTATACTGTGATGAATTTCGTGCAAGTGAAAGGTGAAGGACTGGCAGCCCTAAAGATTGAAGCCCTCTGTTTATCCACATGAAAAGGTGCAGTGTGGGGCAGGTACAGTGCGGGGCAGGTACAGTGCAGGTTTCCCCACACTGTGATGTATTTACAGCTAGCAAAAGGTGAGGGACTGACAGCACTGGAGACTGAAGATGTCTGTTTATTCACAAGAACAGGTACAGTTAGGGCCATGGATAGTGCAGGCTACCTCACACTAATGTATTTAGTGCTGGTGAAAGGTGAGGGACTGACAGCACCGGGGACTGAATCCCTCTGTTTATCCACAGGGACAGGAACAGTTGGGGACAGGTACAGCACAGGCTTCCCCACACTGTGATGTATTTAGTACTGATGAAAGGTGAGGGACTGACAGCACTGGGGACTGAAGCCCTCTGTTTATTCAAAGGGACAGGTACAGTTGGGGACAGGTACGGCACAGGCTTCCCCACAGTGTGATGTATTTAGTGCTAATGAATGGTGAGGGACTGACAGCACTGGAGACTGAGGCCCTCTGTTTATCCAGAGGGACAGGTACAGTTGGGGACGGGTACAGCACAGGATTCCCCACAATGTGATGTATTTAGTGCTGATGAAAGGTGACAGACTGACAGCACTGGAGACTGAAGCCCTCTGTTTATCCACAGGGACAGGTACAGTTGGGGACAGGTACAGCACAGGCTTCCCCATACTGTGATGTATTGAGTGCTGATGAAAGATAAGGGACTGACAGAACCGGAGACCGATACCCTCTGCTGATCCCCAGGGACAGGTACAGTTGGGGAAAGGTACAGCACAGGATTCCCCACAATGTGATGTATTTAGTGCTGATGAAAGGTAAGGGACTGACAGCACTGGGGACTAAATCCCTCTGTTAATCCAAAGGGACAGGTACAGTTGGGGACAGGTAAAGCACAGGCTTCCGCACACTGTGATGTATTTAGTGCTGATGAAAGGTGAGGGACTGACAGCACTGGAGACTGAGACCCTCTGTTGATCCACAGGGACTGGTACAGTTGGGGACAGGTAAAGCACAGGCTTCCGCACACTGTGATGTATTTAGTGCTGATGAAAGGTGAGGGACTGACAGCACTGGAGACTGAGACCCTCTGTTGATCCACAGGGACAGGTACAGTGAGGGACAGGTACAGCACAGGCTTTCCCACACTGTGATGTATTGAGTGCTGATGAAAGGTGAGGGATTGTCAGCACTGGAGACTGAAGCCCTCTGCCTATCCACAGGGACAGGTACAGTTGGGGACAGGTACAGCACAGGCTTCCCCACACTGTGATGTATTGAGTGCTGATGAAAGGTGAGGGACTGACAGCACTGGAGACTGAAGCCCTCTGTTTATCCACAGGGACCGGTACAGTTGGGGACAGGTACAGCACAGGCTTCCCACACTGTGATGTACTGAGTGCTGATGAAAGGTGAGGGACTGACAGCACTGGAGACTGAAGCCCTCTGTTTATCCACAGGGGCAGGTACAGTTGGGGACAGGTACAGCACAGGCTTCCCCACACTGTGATGTATTTAGTGCTGGTGAAAGGTGAGGGACTGACAGCACTGGAGACTGAGACCCTCTGTTGATCCACAGGGACAGGTACAGTGAGGGACAGGTACAGTGCTGGTTTCTCCACACTGTTATGTTTTTAGTGCCGATGGAAGGTCAGGGACTGACAGCACTGGAGACTGAGACCCTCTGCTGATCCACAGGGACAGGTACAGTTGGGGACAGGTACAGCACAGGCTTCCCCACTCTGTGATGTATTTTGTACTGATGAAAGGTGAGGGACTGACTGCACTGGAGACTGAATCCCTCTGTTTATCCACAGGGCCAGGTACAGTTTGGGACAGGTACAGCACAGGCTTCCCCACACTGTGATGTATTTAGTGCTGATGAAAGGTGAGGGACTGACTGCACTGGGGACTGAAGCCCTCTGTTTATCCACAGGGACAGGTACAGTTGGGGACAGGTACAGCACAGTCTTCTCCACCCTGTGATGTATTTAGTGCTGATGAAAGGTGAGGGACTGACAGCACTGGAGACTGAAGCCCTCTGTTTATCCACAGGGACAGATACTGTTGGGGATAGGTACTGCACAGGCTTCCCCACACTGTGATATATTTAGTGCTGATGAAAGGTGAAGGACTGATAGTAATGGAGACTGAAGCCCTCCATTTATTCACAGCGACAGGAACAGTTGGGGACAGGTACGGTGTAGGCTTCTCCACACTGTGATGTATTTAGCGCTGATGCAAGGTGAGGGACTGACAGCACTGGAGACTGAGACCCTCTGTTTATCCACATGGACAGGTACAGTTGGGGACAGGTACAGCACAGGCTTCTCCACTCTGTGATATATTTAGTGCTGGTAAAGTGTGGGGCTGACAGCACTGGAGACTGAAGCCCTCTGTTTATCCACAGGGACAGGTACAGTTGGGGACAGGTACGGCACAGGCTTCCCCACACTGTGATGTATTGAGTGCTGATGATTGGTGAGGGACTGACAGCACTGGAGACTGAGACCCTCTGTTTATCCACAGGGACAGCTACAGTTGTGGACAGGTACAGCACAGGCTTCCCCACACTGTGATGTATTTAAGGCTGATGAAAGGTGAGGGACTGACAGCACTGGAGACTGAATCCTTCTGTTTATACAAAGGGGAAAGTACAGTGAGGGACATGTACAGCACAGGCTTCCCCACCCTGTGATGTATTTAGTGCTGGTGAAAGGTGAGGGACTGACAGCACTGGAGACTGAGACCCACTGTTTATCCACAGGGACAGTTACAGTTGGGGACATGTACAGCACAGACTTCCCCATACTGTGTTGTATTTAGTGCTGATGAAAGGTGAGGGGCTGACAACACTGGGGACAGAAGCCCTCTGTTTATCCACAGGGACAGGTACAGTTGGGGACAGGTACAGCACAGGCTTCCCCACACTGTGATGTATTTAGTGCTGGTGAAAGGTGAGAGACTGACAGCAATGGAGACTGAAACCCTCTGCTGATCCACAGGGACAGGTACAGTTGGGGACAGGTACAGTACAGGCTTCCCCACACTGAGATGTATTTATTGCAGATGAAAGGCGAGGGACTGACAGCAATGGAGACTGAAGTGCTCTGTTTATCCACTGAGACAGGTACAGTGAGGGACAGGTACAGCACAGGCTTCCCCACACTGCGATGTATTTAGTGCTGATGAAAGGTGAGGGACGACAGCACCGGAGACTGAGACCCTCAGATTATCCACAGGGACAGGTACAGCTCAGGCTTCCCTACATTGTGATGTATTTAGTACTGATGAAAGGTAAGGGACTGACAGCACTGGAGACTGAGGCCCTCTGTTTGTTCACAGGGACAGGTACAGTTGGGATCATGTACAGCACAGGTTTCCCCACACTGTGATGTATTTTGTACTGCTGAAAGGTGAGGGACTGACAGCACTGGAGACTGAGATCCTCTGTTGATCCATAGGGACAGGTACAGTTGGGGACAGGTTCAGTGCAGGCTTATCCACACGGTGAAGTTTTTAGTGCCGTTGAAAGGTGAGGGACTGACAGCACTGGAGACTGAAGCCCTCTGTTTATCCATAGGGACAGGTACAGTTGGGGACAGGTACAGCACAGGCTTCCCCACACTGTGATGTATTTAGTTCTGATGAAAGGTGAGGGACTGACAGCACTGGAGACTGAGACCCTCTGTTTATCCACAGAGACAGGTACAGTTGGGGACAGGTACAGCACAGGCTTCCCCACACTGTGATGTATTTAGTGCTGGTGAAAGGTGAGGGACCGACAGCACTGGAGACTGAGACCCTCTGTTGTTCCACTGGGACAAGTACAGTTGGGGACAGGTACAGTGCAGGCTTCTCCACACGATGATTTTTTTAGTGCCGATGAAAGATGGTGGACTGACTGCATTGGAGACTGATACCCTCTGCTGATCCACAGGGACAGGTACAGCACAGGCTTCTCCACACTGTGATATATTTAGTGCTGATGAAAGTTGAGTGGCTGACTGCACTGGAGACTGACGCCCTCTGTTTATCCACAGGGACAGGTACAGTTGGGGACAGGTACAGCACAGGTTTCCCCACACTGTGATATATTTAGTGCTGACGAAATGTCAAGGACTGACAGCACTGGAGACTGAGACCCTCTGTTTATCCACAGGGACAGGTACAGTGAGGGTAGGTACAATGCAGGCTTCCCTACACTGTGACATATTTAGTGTTGCTGAAAGGTGAGGGACTGACAGCACTGGAGACTGAAGCCCTCTGTTTATCCACAGAGATAGGTACAGTTGGGGAATGGTACAATACAGGCTTCCCCACACTGTGATGTATTTAGTGTTGGTGAAAGGCGAGGGACAGACAGCACCGGAGACTAAACCCCTTTGTTTATCTACTGGGACAGGTACAGTGTGGAGCCAGTACAGTGTATGCTTCCCCACACTGATGTATTGAGTGCTGGTGAAAGGTGAGAGTCTGATAGCACTGGAGACAGAAGCCCTCTGTCTGTTTCACCATAGGACAGATACTGACTAAGGAAGGGACAGTGCTGCTTTTCTCATGCTATAATTAACTTAGTGTTGCTGAAAGGTGATGGCTTGGCAGCATTAGAGAGGAAAGCCCTCTGTTTATTCACAGGGGTGTGTTCAGTGTGGAGTAGGTATTGTGCAGGCTTCCCTATACTGTGATGAATTTCGTGCAAGTGAAAGGTGAAGGACTGGCAGCCCTAAAGATTGAATCCCTCTGTTTATCCACATGAAAAGGTGCAGTGCGGGTGCAGGTACAGTGCGGCGCAGGTACAGTGCAGGTTTCCCCACACTGTGATGTATTTACAGCTGGCAAAAATGAGGGACTGACAGCACTGGAGACTGAAGATGTCTGTTTATTCACAAGAACAGGTACAGTGTGGGCCATGGATAGTGCAGGCTACCTCACACTAATGTATTTAGTGCTGGTGAAAGGTGAGGGACTGAGAGCACTGGAGACTGAAGCCCTCTGTTTATCCACAGGGACAAGTACAGTGAGGGACAGGTACAGCACAGGCTTCCCCACACGTGATGTATTTCGTGCTGATGAAAGGTGAGGGACTGACAGCACTGGGGACTGAGACCCTCTGTTTATCCATAGGGACAGGTACAGTTGGGGGCAGGTATTGCACAGGCTTCCCCACACTGTGATGTATTTAGTGCTGATGAAAGGCAAGGGACTGACAGTACTGGAGACTGAAGCCCTCTGTTTATCCACAGGGACAGGTACAGTTGGGGACAGGTACAATACAGGCTTCCCCACACTGTGATGTATTTAGTGTTGGTGAAAGGTGAGGGGCTGACAGCACTGGGGACTGAAGCCCTCTGTTTATCCACAGGGACAGGTACAGTTGTGGACAGGTATAATACAGGCTTCCCCACACTGTGATGTATTTAGTGTTTGTGAAAGGTGAGGGATTGAAAGCATCGGAGACTAATGCCCTTTGTTTATCCACAGGGACCGGTACAGTGTGGAGCCAGTACAGTGTATGCTTCCCCACACTGATGTACTGAGTGCTGGTGAAAGGTGAGAGTCTGATAGCACTGGAGACAGAAGCCCTCTGTCTGTTTCACCATAGGACAGATACTGAATAAGGAAGGGACAGTGCTGGTTTTCTCATGCTATGATTAACTTAGTGTTGCTGAAAGGTGATGGCTTGACAGCTTTAGAGAGGGAAGCCCTCTGTTTATTCACAGGGGTGTGTACTGTGTGGAGTAGGTATTGTGCAGGCTTCCCTATACTGTGATGAATTTCGTGCAACTGAAAGGTGAAGGACTGGCAGCCCTAAAGATTGAAGCCCTCTGTTTATCCACATGAAAAGGTGCAGTGCGGGGCTGGTACAGTGCAGGTTTCCCCACACTGTGACGTGTTTAGAGCTGGCAAAATGTGAGGGACTCACAGCATTGGAAACTGAAGATGTCTGTTTATTCACAAGAACAGGTACAGCGTGGGCCAAGGATAGTGCAGTCTACCTCACACTATTGTATTTAGTGCAGGTGAAAGGTGAGTGACTGAGAGCACTGGGGACTAAAGCCCTCTGTTTATCCACAGGGACAGGTACAGTGAGGGACAGGTACGGCACAGGCTTCCCCACACTGTGATGTATTTAGTGCTGGTGAAAGGTGAGGGACCGACAGCACTGGAGACTGAGACCCTCTGTTGTTCCACTGGGACAAGTACAGTTGGGGACAGGTACAGTGCAGGCTTCTCCACACGGTGATGTTTTTAGTGCTGATGAAAGGTGAGGGACTGACAGCACTGGGAACTGAGACCCTCTGTTTATCCTTAGGGACAGGTACAGTTGGGGACAGGTACAGCACAGGCTTCCCCACACTGTGATGTATTTAGTGCCGATGAAAGGTGAGGGACTGACAACACTGGAGACTGAGACCCTCTGCTGATCCACAGGGGCAGGCACAGCATAGGTTTCCCCACACTGTGATGTATTTAGTGCTGATGAAAGGTGAGGGACTGACAGCACTGGAGACTGAAGCCCTCTGTTTATCCACATGGACAGGAACAGTTGGGGACAGGTACAGCACAGGCTTCCCCACACTGTGATGTATTTAGTGCTGGTGAAAGGTGAGGGACTGACAGCACTGGGTACTGAAGCCCTCTGTTTATCCACAGGGACTGGTACAGCACAGGCTTCCCCACATTGTGATGTATTTAGTGCTGATGAAAGGTGAGGGACTGACAGCACTGGAGACTGAGACCCTCTGTTGACCTGCAGGGACAGGTACAGTTGGGGGCAGGTACAGCACAGGCTTCCCCACACTGTGATGTATTTAGTGCTGATGAAATGTGAAGGACTGATAGCACTGGAGACTGAAGCCCTCTATTTATTCACAGGGACAGGAACAGCTGGGGACAGGTACAGTGCAGGCTTCTCCACACTGTGATGTATTTAGTGCCGATGAAAGGTGAGGGACTGACAGCACTGGAGACTGAGACCCTCTGTTTATCCACAGAGACAGGTACAGTTGGGGACATGTACAGCACAGGCTTACCCACACTGTGATGTTATTTAGTGCTGATGAAATGTGAAGGACTGACAGCACTGGGGACTGAGTCCCTCTGTTTATTCACAGGGACAGGTACAGTTGGGGACAGGTACAGCACAGGCTTCCCCACACTGTGATGTATTTAGTGCTGGTGAAAGGTGAGGGACTGACAGCAATGGAGACTGAGACTCTCTGCTGATCCACCGGGACAGGTACAGTTGGGGACAGGTACAGCACAGGCTTCCCCACTCTGTGATGTATTTAGTGCTGATGAAAGGTGAGTGACTGACTGCACTGGAGACTGAAGCCCTCTGTTTATCCACAGGGACAGGTACATCACAGGCTTCCCCACACTCTGATGTATTTAGTGCTGATGAAAGGTGAGGGACTGACAGCACTGGAGACTGAGACCCTCTGTTGATCCACAGGGACAGGTACAGTTGGGGATAGGTACAGTGCAGGCTTTTCCACACGGTGATGTTTTTAGTGCCGATGAAAGGTGAGGGACTGACAGCACTGGAGACTGAAGCCCTCTGTTTATCCATAGGGACAGGTACAGTTGGGGACAGGTACAGCACAGGCTTCCCCACACTGTGGTGTATTTAGTACTGATGAAAGGTGAGGGACTGACAGCACTGGGGACTGACACCCTCTGTTGATCCACAGGGACAGGTACAGCACAGGCTTCTCCACACTGTGATGTATTTAGTGCTGATGAAAAGTGAGGGACTGACAGCACTGGAGACTGAAGCCCTCTGTTTATCCACAGGGACAGGTACAGTTGGGGACAGGTACAGCACAGGCTTCCCCACACTGTGATGTATTTAGTGCTAATGAAAGGTGATGGACTGACAGCACTGGGGACTGAGACCCTCTGTTTATCCACAGGGACAAGTACAGTGAGGGACAGGTACAGCACAGGCTTCCCCACACTGTGATGTATTTAGTGCTGATGAAAGGCGAGGGACTGACAGCACTGCAGACTGAAGCCCTCTGTTTATCCACAGGGACAGGTACAGTTGGGGACAGGTACAATACAGGCTTCCCCACACTGTGATGTATTTAGTGTTGGTGAAAGGTGAGGGGCTGACAGCACTGGGGACTGAAGCCCTCTGTTTATCCACAGGGACAGGTACAGTTGGGGTCAGGTACAATACAGGCTTCCCCACACTGTGGTGCATTTAGTGTTGGTGAAAGATGAGGGACTGACAGCACCGGAGACTAAAGCCCTTTGTTTATCCACTGGGACTGGTACAGTGTGGAGCCAGTACAGTGTATGCTTCCCCACACTGATGTATTAAGTGCTGGTGAAAGGTGAGAGTCTGATAGCACTAGAGACAGAAGCCCTCTGTCTGTTTCACCATAGGACAGATACTGAATAAGGAAGGGACAGTGCTGGTTTTCTCATGCTATGATTAACTTAGTGTTGCTGAAAGGTGATGGCTTGACAGCATTAGAGAGGGAAGCCCTCTGTTTATTCACAGGGGTGTGTACAGTGTGGAGTAGGTATTGTGCAGGCTTCCCTATACTGTGATGAATTTCGTGCAAGTGAAAGGTGAAGGACTGGCAGCCCTAAAGATTGAAGCCCTCTGTTTATCCACATGAAAAGGTGCAGTGCAGGGCAGGTACAGTGCGAGGCAGGTACAGTGCAGGTTTCCCCACACTGTGATGTATTTAGAGCTGGCAAAAGGTGAGGGACTGACAGCACTGGAGACTGAAGATGTCTGTTTATTCACAAGAACAGGTACAGTGTGGGCCATGGATAGTGCAGGCTACCTCACACTAATGTATTTAGTGCTGGTGAAAGGTGAGGGACTGAGAGCACTGGAGACTGAAGCCCTCTGTTTATCCACAGGGACAGGTACAGTTGGGGACAGGTACAGCACAGGCTTCCCCACACTGTGATGTATTTAGTGCTGGTGAAAGGTGAGGGACTGACAGCACTGGAGACTGAAGCCCTCTGTTTATCCACAGGGACAAGTACAGTGAGGGACAGGTACGGCACAGGCTTCCCCACACTGTGATGTATTTAGTTCTGGGGAAAGGTGAGGGACTGACAGCAATGGAGACTGAAGCCCTCTGTTTATCCATAGGGACAGGTACAGTTGGGGACAGGTACTGCACAGGCTTCCCCACACTGTGATGTATTTAATGCTAATGAAAGGTGATGGACTGACAGCACTGGAGAATGAAGCCCTCTGTTTATCCACAGGGACAGGTACAGTGAGGGACAGGTACGGCAGAGGCTTCCCCGCACTGTGATGTATTAAGTACTGATGAAAGGTAAGGGACTGACAGAACAGGAGACTGAGACCCTCTGTTTATCCACTGAGACAGGTACAGTTGGGGACAGGTACAGCACAGGCTTCCCCACACTGTGATGCATTTAGTGCTGATGAAAGGTGAGGGACTGAAAGCACTGGGGACTGAGACCCTCTGTTTATCCATAGGGACAGGTACAGTTGGGGGCAGGTATAGCACAGGCTTCCCCACACTGTGATGTATTTAGTGCTGGTGAAAGGTGAGGGACTGACAGCAATGGAGACTGAGACCCTCTGCTGATCCACAGGGACAGGTACAGTTGGGGACAGGTACAGCACAGGCTTCCCCACACTGTGATGTATTTAGTGCTGGTGCAAGGTGAGGGACTGACAGCACTGGAGACTGAGACCCTCTGTTTATCTACAGGGCCAGGTTCAGTGTAGGGCAGGTACAGCACAGGCTTCCCCATCCTGTGATGTATTTAGTGCTGATGAAAGGTGAAGGACTGACAGCACTGGTGACTGAAGTTGTCTGTTTATCCAGAGGGACCGGTACAGTGTGAGCAGGTACAATGCAGACTCATCACACAGTGATGTATTTAGTGCTGCTGAAAGGTGAGGAATTGACAGCACTGGAAGCTGAAGTTGCCTATTTATCTGCAGGGACAGATACAGTGTGAGCAGGTACAGTGCAGGCTTCTCCTCAATGTGATGTTTGTTTGTGAAAAGTGAGGGTCTGACCATACCGGAGACTGAAGCTGTCTGTCTATCCAGAGGATCCAAAAAGTGAGCACTCCAGAAGTCACAGAAATGGATATCGTCAACAAATTGTTGAATTTATTTCTCCACCAACGTGAAAGCCTCTAGCTCCTTTGCTACTTGCATTCAAGGGGGCATTAACCATTGCAAAGATCGTGATACAAATTTAAACACAGAAAAGCAATGACATCAGACATCATGTGACATTTGTTAAGCATCCTCCATTAATGCATAAACAAAAACATTCTTAAGTACATTATTTACAGGCACATTATTACTTTTAAATTACTTTATATTATGACTAAGCTTCAATACAAACATGTTGGAAAAGTGCAGCTAAGAACATTTGGAGCTGATAACTAAAACCGGTATAACAAAAACATTTTTTTTTTTTTTGCAGCTACTCTTATTTCACCCAGGCACTGTTGGCTCTCTTCTCCAATTCCCCAGCCCCATCCGCCACTCGCAACTTACCTCTCAGTGTGTCCCCATGGCTATGCCCCCCGTGGCAGGGCGATGGAACCCTTCTCCGCTGTCTCTCACGATTCCGGAGCGAAGGCCATTCTGCCCACCAGTGTCTGCAGATTTTCCTCCATTTTACCCCCGAGATGCAGCATGCAATGGTGCCAAGGAGTGAGCGCACACACTACCGAAAGCGCTGCTCCTAGCGTCTGCTGCATCTAATGCTGTTCTTGAGCCTCAGTGCACTAGTCCCCAGCCTCCGCTAGGGGCCAGTCGTACATCGAGAGCAGATGTCCCCCCTACCCCAAAGAAGGAGAGCAGTCCTCAGAGACTCAGTCCTTCTCCTCCCCTGCCGAACCCTGATGGCCTGTGCTCGTTCCTGAACACAGGTCACCAGCGTGGTGCGAGGTAAGGTGTCCAGCACCTCAGCTGTCAGCACCACTGAACCGGCCATAACAAAAACATTTTCACTTGACAAGATTATGGGATCTCCTAGAACTAGGGATAAACCATACCTAAATTGTCTAATACATAATTGTATATCCTGTAGAATTCAAAGCTCACAAACTAATTGTTAATGGTTTAATAAAAAACAAGAATAAATACAAAAGAAGATATTAGAGCTGAGAGTGAGAGAGAGATTTATAACATTCGATGGAAACAAATCCAGGCCCATTATACCGGAAATGAGAGATAAACTCACATTATCTGAAAAAAGGAAACTTAATCATATCTCATAACAAGATTACACAACATCCACACAAATTTACACTACAACCAGTTGAATTTATATAAACAGTAGTCTAAGAAAGCAACAGGGAAGCAATAGGGAAGGGAAGCTGAGGGAAGGGGAAGGGGTGGAGGGGGCCAAAAGGGGAAAAAGAGAGGAAATATTAATCCTCGCACATGGGCTGGGACATCAGAGACTGATCAGATCATTTCTTGTATTTTAAGAATGGTTTTAAATCCTATCTTTCATCAAGGCCCTTCACTCTTACAGTGTCAGCTTTAAAAATCCAGTAGCTTTCATGCTGCATCAGATTTTGTCTGTCACCACCCCTTTCAGGATTCTTAACACATTCTAGGCCCATCAATTTAAAACAGCTTGGGTATGAATTTTGAGTGTTCAAAATTGCCTACTAACTGGTTTATCTGTTTTCTGGTTAATAATAGAACGCATATGTTCTTGTATATGCTCTTTCAGTGTTCTAACAGTTTTTCCTATGTAATTTCTGAGTAATAAACCAGGATCAAAAAAATGAGCTGGTTGAGCAGAGAGGTGGTGGAGAGGGCGAGGGGAAAGGGAGCTGCCTTTAAAAAGTATAAGAGATCTAACCGAGATGGGGACAGGGAGGATTACGTGAAGAAATCCAGAGAGGTGAGTAGAATAGTAAGGGTAGACAAGGCTTTAAGAGAACAAAGGCTGGCAAAGGAGATCAGAAAAAGGGAAAAGGATTTCTTCAGGTACAGTATATAAGGGTGAAGAGAAGGTGTAAGGATCAGATTGTAAAGATCAGGAAAGATGGAGGGTGGGGAAAAAAAGGGGGCAGAGCAGGTGGAAACATTAAAGGTCATTTCACGGTCACTGTGTGGAATCACCTTTCAGGACCAATTAATGAACGACAGTGCCACAGTTCATGAGATGGGCTCACAAAAAGCCTATGTTGCAAATTTGGTGAAAAAAATTAAAAAAATTATTGTGTTACGAGTTTGCGTTGAGCAGTTTCCACACACGCTCGTAACTTTGATAATTTTTAGTAACTTCGCTCCAGATTTTCAGCATTGCCATTTTTGCAAACCTCCTTATGAACAGTGCAGCTGTCATGTTTTACTTCCTGCCCAAAATGTGTTTTCGCACATGTGGTGCACGATGGCGTGGTCGCTGTGGGAAATCAATGTTCAGGACAGATTAACAAAACCACAGTGATACTGTTCATAAGCGGATGTCCCAAAATTCCTATGTTGAAAATTTGGTTAAAATGATCCCCAGTATAATTGCGTTACGGGCATGCGTGCATGGAGCAGTTTCTACGCACTCTCATGACTTCACCAGTTTTTTTATATTTTCACTCCAGATTTTTAACATTGGCATTTTTTTACACCTCCTTATGAACAGTGCAGCTGTCATTTTTCACATCCTGCCCGAAATGTGTTTTTGCATCTGTGGCACCAAATGGCGCCATCGCTGTTCAAAATCACCTTTTGGCTAATTAAATGATAGTGCCACTGCTCATGAGGTGGGGTCACAAAAAGCCCATGCTGAAATTTTGGAGTGAAAATACAAACAAGCACCCAGGGCATTAGGGTTTCCAACCATAATGCCCCACCCTGTAGAGACTGACAGGCATCAGGGGTGTGACTTGGGATTGTCACCTGTAATGCTGATGCCATGCCAGCCCCATCCCCACCCTGCAGCCAGTGACAGGCATCGAGGTGTGCCTTGGAGTCTTCGACCCCAAAGCTCACCCCATTCTCCTATACTGCACCCATCTCGGCGTATTTCCTTATGAAATGGGGTGAGCATAATGCCCGAAGACCCCAAGGCATTACGCGAAACTTGTCAGTGTCTGCAGGGTAGGGTGAGGTGAAATAGTGTGAGTGTTATGGCTGATGACCCAAAGGCACACCCCAATGCCTGTCAGTCTCTGCAGGGGGGGTTGGGGTTGGCATTAGTTAACTACTTCATTGCCATTCCTATCATGCATCTCTCTAACGACTGCACTATCAATGCCAGCAAGACAACATTCGGCATTGACAAATGCTTGTTATAACTGGCATGCCATGGTTACCTGTACTTTGCTTTTTGTATTTGCTGTAGCATTGCTTTTGCTTCTGCTTGCAGAATTCTGATGAGGTTCTGAATCTGTTCCAGTCCTTCTTGCGCCACAATTTGTACAGGTGCCACTGCTTCTGGTTTCATTTGTTCCCCTATAGGTATCGGGAGTCCAGCAGTGGGGAGCCTATTTCCTGGGAGAAGAAATGGAGAAGTTCTGCGGGGAACTAGCACCAGAGGTCAGCTGTGACACCTTGGAGAAGCGTAGAAGAAGAAAAAGGGAAGAAAAGGTGGTTGCCAAAGTGCATAAAAAGACAGAGCAGTGACTGAAACATGGATAAAAAGCCAGGATTACATTTTGAGTGAACTTATTACTGGAGTGACCTCTTATCATTTCTCTGAATCTAGTTTTCCCTACTTTCTCTCCTTTTGTGGTGTTTGCTGTATTTTATGCTTTTGTTTTCATGGTTTTATACAGTATTTTTGTAGTTTATAGCACATTTTTAAAATATAATACATTTGAATTTCATGCCGTACATGTCACATGACACCAGTCTGTTGTTAAAAACATGCATGCGCTGGCATCTTGGCACTGAAGCAGCCATTTTTCTGGATGTGACAGTGAGCTCCTGCCACTCTTGAGGACCGACATTTTCTTAAATCTGTTGCAACAGTTCTTCTATTTCTTAGCCTAATCTATCCTTTACAATTTCTAGCCCATAAGGTTGGCCACCTATGGGCATCCCCTTCTCTTTCTTGACCATGCTATAGTGTCCTCTTTAATTTTCCTTGTCCCTCTGAGGTCCTCATACTGGGAGGTTATTGTGGTGACCTCCAAATGTATGTAAAACAGGTTGTGTTCATCATTGTTGGATTTAGTATATAATGGCACTATGTCATAAAATACCTTGCTGTATATAACATATGTCTATGAAACTTGTAAATACCATGGCACTAGGTGTTTTTGATAATGGTAAAAAGTGCTAGGTGACTATTATAGAAATTAAGTTAGTTGTGCTATTTAAAATGCATGTAAATGGCTGTAAACTGAACAAGTCTGAAATGTCACGGTGATTTGCACATATCCCATGATGCTTTGCATTATAGAAGTATGAATGATGTTGTATTTCTTTGAAATTTGGTTTGTTGCCAATGCCCTTTGGGGTAACCCTTTTTTCAGTGATTCTGCATTGAGGTTCTTTGTCTACAACTTGATTTGTTTTTTTTTTTTTCCTTTTGAGCCCCCACTACCCAAGCAAAAAAGGCCCATATAGGGATGAAGGGTTTTCACTGAAGGATGGTTAGATCAGAGATCAGTGTCAGTAGGTGCTGGCTAAGTGCAGAGAAAGGACATTCATAGTCTGTTGCTGCAAACTGATGTACTGAAGAAGGAATATGCTATTGCTGAAGCTTATTTCCTGTATTCTGAATAAACATCACACAGAAATTGTGTGTTGAACCCAAAGTTTGGTGTCTGGTCCATCTGTTATCCCACAACCCCTTCACACTGGACACCAGCATAGCATTGCGTTTGCCTTCATCTACTTCCAGTGCAAGGTCTGCAGTAATTCTACAACAATATTAGTATCGTTTAAATGAGTTTTTGGGTCGAGGTCAGCTTTGCTTCTTTTCTGCTTGCCTTGTGGTTAGAAGGCATTGTACTAATTGCCAAATATTGCCATGTATTGTGTTTTCCATCATGTAGTGGAAGTATTTTACTGCTTATAGCGTACAGTCTGGTGTATGACTGTTGGAAGCCATTTAATATCCTGGAGTACTTTTGTCATTTGTGCTTACTGTTAGGATGTTATCTAATGAATTGCTTGATGTAAGTTTAAATTCCATTTTTGATTTTATACTGTCATGCAGTATATTTGTTACTTTTCGGCCAGCATTTATGAACATTGATCAGTTTTTTTTTATTATCCTTATAACAGTTAGTGTTTGCATCTGTAGTATTCATATATTCTATACTCGATGCGCTTGTTGCCTCATAGCTTTATTATAGCATGGATATATTACGGATTCTACTAAAAATAATTTATATCTAGTTTTCCAGTCCTGTTCTGTTTCCCTCACTGTTGGGTATTGGACAGAATATCCTAAAAAAAGAACACTGTAACATATGTATGAGGCCTGGTGCTAGCTGGACAACCAACGAAGGCCTGAATGAACTAAAAGTTTTGGAAAAAAAATCTTATATTAAGGACTTTATAAGCTAGGTAACAAAATGTACCCACATAAACATTATATACTGTATATCATTAAAGAAAGGAGGAACGTAACTTGGAACTGGGACCAGCTATAGCAGCTGCAATCGGAAAATGGAATAACTCGAAACGATTTGGGATCTGTGCTGTATTATTTTCTTTATATAAATCTGTGGTCTTATTTATGCTCCATTGTATACAGAGTTTATTTCTACCTATTGTGTGTGGGGTAGTTGTGAACTTATTCTTTATCTGCAGTACTTTTGATGTCACTGTTGGGTAACATCAAAGACACAGAGAAATCTACCCCAAATGAAGTGATGAAGTTAAGAAATGAAAAATTGATTAAAATAGATTATAAAACCAAAAAGGGTAGAAGTAAAAAATTCACTGATTACATGAACAAAACAAATAAAAAAAAATTTCCCCTAGGTCATCATCTCCTAGGCAATCTCAACCTAACTCAATAGTTAGGTATGATGATTGTCCCTCTGGTAATTATAATTTAAAATCAATTAAGGACTTGGAAACCCAAAGTCAATCACTAAGAACAGCATTCTAAGCTGGAGGGAGGGGCCGTGCTCTATGTTGAGGGAATTTTGAGCGCAGAGGAAAATGAAAATGTTGATCAGAATGGGAACTATCTTGCTGATTTTGATAATTTCATTACTCATTTTTATGTTGATTGCGCGCAGCACAAGAAACATATTGTGGCAGCTTGGCCAGAAGCAGGCTGTGGAGGTGTGGCACTGTTGTGGCCAATGCCCCCACAACCTGCAAAGGCTTGCCCCGCTTCCCCCAATGCCGTTGCAGGCTGCTGGTGACACAAGTTTGGAACGTTTGCACCAACTTGTGACAAATCAGCCTCTGCAATCAGGGCCGCCTCGTCATTGCAGCGTCAGCCATCCGCTGCAATGTGGAAGCAACCTGGCACTGCAGGGTGGGATCTACCAAGCCTGATATTGTTTGTGAACATTGCGGCAGGTTGCCGCCGTGTTCACAAACAATATTACCCCCCCTTACCATGTTTATTTGCCGACAGGGGAGCCCATTCCCCGTCAGAATAATGTCAGCCCCCATTTCATTGCCTGCTGACGGGGTGCCCAATTCCCATTGGCAGAAAGGAATCCCTCCCTTTTATTGTTTGCCAATGTGGGTGCCCAATCCCCATTGGCAGAAAGGAATCCCCCATTTTGTTGTTTGACGATGGGGTACCCAATCCTCATCAGCAGAAAGGAACCCCCCCTTTTGTTGTTTGCTGACAGGGGTGCCCAATCCCCGTCGGCAGAAAATAATTCCCCCCTTTTGTTGTTTGCCGATAGGGGTGCCCAATCTCCCATTGGCTACAGCTGCCCCCCAAAGCAAGATTCTGGTGGCACGCTCGGAGTCCACCCCAGCGTACCACATGCCCCTGTAAATAAAAAAATGGTCCCACAAAGTCTTTTTTTTTTTTTATACCTGTAAAAAAGGAAATGGTCCCTCATAGTCTCCTGCCCCCACCCACAACCCGGCACCCACCCACTGCGCACCCTGCCTCCCTGCACCCCCCTCACCCCATAATTACCTCCTGAGTTCGGCGCGATGATCTTCGGTGGACCGGGAACATGTCTGCACTCTTCAAAGCCGACCACAAACTGAGGAAATACCAGTAAGCTGTATACTGTAATAAATAATAGGGGTTTTTCAACGTTAGTACATATCTAGGGCATTTTGGGAATTTTTTCACCAAATTTTCAACATGGGGTTTTTGGGACCCCTCCTCATGAATTCTTGAACTGTCATGGCGTTAATCGATCCCAAAAGGTGATTTTGCGGTCACTGCGTGGAATCACCTTTCGGGGCTGATTAAAGAAACGACATTGCCAGTGTTCATGAGGTGGGCTCTCAAAAAGCCTATGTTGCAAATTTGGGAAATCCTGAAAATGACTGTGTTAATGGTTACATGCTTTGCGCATTAGCTACACACGCCAGACTCTGAATTTGCAATATTTTCATGCCAGATTTTCAACATTGGCATTTTCCCACACCTACTTATGAACAGTGCAGCTGTAATTGTTCCCATCCTGGCTGAAATGTGGTTTCACGCTTCTGGCACAGAATAGAGCGGTCGCTGTGGGAAATCACTGTTCGGGACAGATTAAGAAAATGACAGTGATACTGTTCATGAGCAGAGGTCCTAAAATGTATATGTTGAAAATTTGGTGATGATAGCCCATCAAATGACTGTGTTACAAGTGTGCATTGCACACTTTCCACACACCCTTGTAACTTCACAGATTTGTAATATTGTCACGCCAGATTTTCAACACTGCCATTTTTTACACCTCCTTATGAGCAGTACAGCTGTCATTTTTCACATCCTGACTGAAATGTGGTTTCATAGTTGTGGCACAGAATAACGCGGTCGCTGTGGGAAATCAATGTTCGGGACAGATTAAGTAAATGACAATGGCACTGTTCATGAGCAGAGGTCCTAAAAGCCCTATGTTGAAACTTTGGTGACGAAACTCCGTAGCATGACTGTGTTACAAGCGTGCATTGAACTGTTTCCATGCACCCTTGTAACTTCACAAATTTGTAATGTTTTCATGCCACATTTTCAACATTGCCATTTTCTCACACCTCCTTATGAACAGTACAGCTGCCATTTTTCACATCCTGGCTAAAACATGTTTTTGCACTCCTGCTGGAGAATAGCAGGGTCGCTGTGGGAAGTCAGTGTTTGGGACAGATTAAGATCGAATGAGTGGGGGGGGGAGTGACTGAGCTCAACTGAGATCTGTCGGGATTGCTGCGGATTTGTTTTTGGGCAGAAAAAGGCCCCAACGCAAGAGCACAGTGCAATAGGGCAGCCTGCAGCACTGGGAGAAACAGAATGAGAGAGCTAGTGAGGGAGGGGGAGTGAGTGAACTCACCAGAGCACCATCAGGACTGCTGCAGATTTCTTTGTGGGCAGAAAAAGGCGTCAAAGCAGGCAAGGGCCCAGTAGAAAACGCCAGCTTGCAGCAGTGGGAGAAACAGTATGAGTGAGTGAGTGAGACAGGGAGACTGAGTGAGCTCAACAGAGCTCTGTCAGGACTGCTGTGGATTTCTTTGTGGGCAGAAAAAGGCACCAACGCAGGCAGGAGCCCCGTACAAAAGGACCACTTGCAGCGCCAGGACAAACTGAATGAGCGTGTGACAAAGGGAGACTGAGCGACCTCAGCAGAGCTCTATCGGGACAGCTGCATATTTCTTTGCGGACAGACAAAGGTGCCAATGCAGCCAGGAGCCCCGTACACAAGCGCAGCCTGCAGTGCCAAAAGACACAGAACTGAGTGACAGCGAGGTAGTGAGTGAGCTCAACGGAGCTGTATTGTGACTGCTGTGGATTTCTTTGTGGGCAGAAAATGCAGCAATGCAGGCAGGAGCCCAGTACAAAAGGCCAGCTTGCAGCACCGGCAGAAACAGAATGAGTGAATGAGAGAGGGGGAGGGAGTGAGCGAGCTCAATGGAGCTGTGTCGGGACTGCTTCAGATTTCTTTCTGGCCAGAACAAGCCACCAATGCAGGCAGAAGCCCAGTTCAAAAGGGCAGCTTGCAGCAGCAGGAGACACAGAACGAGCGAGTGAGGGAGGGGGAATGAGTGAGCTCAACGGAACTCTGTTGGGACTGCTGCAGATTTGTTGGTGTGCAGAAAAAGGCAGCAATGCACACAGGGGCCTTCTACAAAAGGGCAGCCTGCAGTGGCGGGAAAACCAGAATGAGCGAGTGAGAGAGGGGAGTGAGCGAGCTCAACAGAGCTCTATTGTAACTGCTGCAAATTTCTTTGTGGGCAGACGAAGGCGGCAATGCAGGCAGGAGCCCAATAGAAAATGGCAGCCTGCAGCGCCGGCTGAAACGGAAATGAGCAAGTGAGAGAGGGGGAGTCAGCAGGCTCAAGAGACCTGTGTCGGGACTGCTGCAGATTTCACTGTGGGCAGAAAAAGCCATCAACAGAAGCAGGAGCCCAGTACAAAAGGGTAGCCTGCAGCACCAGGAGAACCAGAATGAGTGAGTGAGAGAGGGGGAGTTAGCCACCTCAACAGAGCTCTGTCGGGACAGCTGCAGATTTCTTACTAGGCAGGACAAGGTGCCAACACAGGCAGGAGCCCAGTACAAAAGAGTAGCCTGCAGCACAGGGAGACACAGACTGAGCGAGTGACAGAGGGGCAGTGAGCGAGCTCAACACACCAATGCAATCAACATTCGGCATTGACAAATGCTTGTTATGAATAGGGGAGAAAATGCAATAGCAGATAAACATTGTAAGGTACCTGTGAGTATACATGTCCATGAGGAAAACTCAATATAAATAATCAAAATCTTGATCTCCTGGATGATTGTACTGTGCAGGCAAACATTTTAATCAGTAAACAGCTTTCAGAAATTAAAACAGCTCTTGTCTGTACTAACCTAGCAAATGGAACAATAATGAAAGAACTAGAAGAACA
The DNA here is from genome assembly GCA_016271365.2 of Neoceratodus forsteri. Classification (NCBI taxonomy): domain Eukaryota; kingdom Metazoa; phylum Chordata; order Ceratodontiformes; family Ceratodontidae; genus Neoceratodus; species Neoceratodus forsteri. The sequence goes on from CM057454.1 coordinate 1,319,440,098, forward strand.
AAAGAAACGGCTAGAGGATCTCAAGGCTGTAGTAAAAACTGACATGGATGGCAAAGTTAGGAAGAGAACCGTTCAGGAAGTTACATTTGAGGTTGCAGACAGAGAGTATAGAGAGATTTTGAACTGAAAGAATAAAGAAAAATGTAAGGGAAAACCAGTTAAGCAAAAGGAATTTAAAAATAAAAGCAAGCAGAAAAAGATGAAGGAAAAAGGAATACAGACAATGCTTTGTAAATTAGAGGAGAGCTGGAAAAATTAGACCTGTGTTAGAATACAAAAAGAGGAAGCATATTTATCGACAGGAAATTTTAAAAACTAAAAATGAGGTAGGCAAAATGGGTATTAATCTTGATACTACAATGAGAAATGTTGGTAGTAAGATGTATAACACAGACCAGGAAAAAAATTGCAACAACAGTGAGAGTGAAAAGTAGAACATGAACAACAGCAACAAACGTAGAAACATAGAATTTAACGGCAGATAAGGACCACTTGGCCCACCCAGTCTGCCCATTTCCCTACCTAATGGATAAGCTCTAGATCCTAGTTAACCAGCAGCCTACTTCTTCCTACCCCCACCCCCTAGAATGGCCTTATGACTGTCCCATGCATGCTTGAATTCCACCACTGATTTTGACTCCACAACCTCCTCCGGAAGGCCGTTCCATGCATCCACAACCCTCTCTGTGAAAAAATACTTCCTTAAATTACCTCTGAGCCACCCCCCTCTATCTTCAAATTGTGCCCTCTTGTTCTGGCACACCTCTTTTTTTGAAAGATGCTACCCTTTCAGATTTTGTTGATTCCCTTGAGGTAATTGAACGTTTCTATCATGTCCCCCCTCTCCCTCCTTTCCTCGAGGCTATACATATTAAGCTCCTTCCGTCTCTCTTCATATGTCTTCCGGTGCAGACCCTGCACCATTTTAGTTGCCCTCCTCTGGACAGCTTCCATCCTGTCTATGTCTTTGCGGAGATTGGGTCTCCAGAACTGCATACAGTACTCCAGATGGGGTCTGACCAGCTGTCTGTACAGAGGGATAATAACTTCCTGTTTTCTACGGTGATGCCTCTCCCTATGCATCCCAGTATCCCCCCAGCCCTCCTTGCTGCCCTCTCACATTGCTTGCCCACCTTTAGGTAATCTGATATGACTACCCCAAGGTCCCTTTCCTTTTTTGTTGTTGTTAGTATCCCACCCCCCATTGTGTACTCTTCCCCTGGGTTTTTGTTTCCCAGGTGCATTACCTTGCACTTCTTAGCATTGAATCTAAGCTGCCATACATTTGACCATTCCTCTAACCTTGCCAAGTCCCTTCTCATCCTTTCCACCCCACCCTGTGCATCAACTCTGTTGTAGATCTTTGTGTCATCTGCAAAGAGACATACTTTTCCTTTCAGTCCCTCTGCAATGTCGCTTATAAAGACATTGAAGAGGACCGGTCCTAATACTGAACCCTGCGGTTACCCACTAGTAACCCTTCTTTCTTCTGAGTGGACTCCATTTACTGTTACTCTCTGTGTCCTATTCTCCAGCCAATTCTTTACCCAGGCTGTCACCTTGGGACCCACTCCCAGGCTGGCTAACTTGTATATTAATCTTTTGTGTGGGACTGTGTCAAATGCCTTGCTAAAGTCTAGGTAGGCCATGTTCACAGCCCCTCCCAGATCTACTACTTTGGTCACTCAGTCAAAGAAATCTATCAGATTCGTCTGGCATGACCTTCCCGCTGTGAATCCATGCTGCCTGGGTTCTGTGCCCCTCTGGCCTCTAGATACTCGACAATTCTTTCCTTCAGAAGTGATTCCATCATTTTCCCTATCACTGAGGTTAAACTAACAGGTCTGTAGTTTCCTGCTTCTGCCTTGCTCCCACTTTTGTGAAGGGGAATCACATCTGCCCTCCTCCAGTCCTCGGGTACCACCCCATCCTCCCATGATTTGTTAAAAGGGTAGTCAGTGGTGTCACTAGTTCTACCCTTAGTTCTTTTAGAATTCTGGGATGAATCCCATCAGGCCCCATTGCTTTGTCCACCTTCAGTTTTAAGAGTTCTTTCAGAACCCTTTCTTCTGTAAATGGGCTGGTATCAACTTCTGTATCCAGAGTGTTTCTACTGTTTGTTTTAGGTACCTCCCCCTCTTCATTTGTAAATACTGAGCAAAAATATTTGTTTAGTATCTCTGCCTTTTCACAGTCACCCTCTGCCCACCATCCCTCCCTTTATTAAGCCTCACTATCCCTCCTTGGTCTTCCCTGCTCCCTGATGTACCTATAAAGGTTTATCCCCTTCTTAACTGAGTTGGATATCTTTTCCTCGGTTTGGGCCTTTGCTGTTCTGACTGCCTTCCCAGCCTCCTTTTGCTTTAACTGATACAGTTCTCTGTCCTGCTCCTTCTGCAATTCCTTGTACTTCCTGAATGCTTTCTTTTCTCTTGAACCTTCACTGCCACTTTCTTTGAGAACCATAGTGGTTTCTTACATTGTTTTGTTTTGTTTATTTGCTTCACACAAAGGCTTTTTACCTCTGTGATGGCAGTTTTTATTATTCCCCATTGTTCTTCCACCCCTCCTTCCTGCCCATTTGTTAGTGCATTCCTTAGGCACTCACCCATTTTGGCAAAGTCAGCCCTCCTAAAGTCCAGTACTTTTGCCTTTGTATGGCTTGACTCTATTGCTGTGTTTATTGTGAGCCATACTGTTTGATGGTCGCTAGTTCCCAGATGGCTACCCACTTCTACATCTGTGATCCTCTCTCCATCTCCATTTGAGAGAGCCAGGTCTAAGATTGCTCCCTCTCGAGTGGGCTCCAATACTAGTTGTCTAAGGCATGCCCCCTGTAGGGCATCTAGAATAACCCCACTCTTCAAAGTGGCTGCTGCAACTGCACTCCAGTTAACATCTGGCATATTCAGATCACCCATCAGCAATATCTCCCCTTTTTCTGCCATTCTAAGTATACTTTCTATCATTTCCTTGTCCATTTCCTCCCCCTGAGAAGGGAGTCTGTATACGACCCCTGTGCGGATTGTGGTGCCATTGCCTGTCTCCAAATTTACCCACAGTGCTTCTTCTCCTCCCTGTTTACCCTTTTGTTCTGTTGCTTTTATTCCTTCCCTTATGTAAAGAGCTACTCCTTCTCCTCTTTTACCCTCCCTGTCCCTCCTGTAGATAGTGTATCCTGGTATGTTTACGTCCCAGTCATGGTTTTATGTGTGCCATGTTTCTGTGATTGCCACGATATCCAGATGTTCCTCCTCCATCAAGGCCACTAATTCAGGAAGCTTGTTACCCAGACTATGGGCATTGGTACACATTGCTCTCCATTTTTTGATGGCTTTACCTTCTGTTGCAGCATCCCCCACTGACCTTTCTACCTCGGTCTTTTTCTCATTTAGTACCCTGTTTTGTAGGGAGGCTGGGATTTTCCTGCTGCTTATCAGTGCCTCCCCCTTTGACTAGTTTAAAAGCTTGCCAATGAAGCATTTAAACCGATTGCTCAAAAGACTTGTTCCCTTCCTGGACAGATGCAGACCATCCTGCCAGTATAGGCTGGTGTGCCTCTAGGTGGAACCCCAGTCCCCAATGAAGCCAAACCCCTGTGCTCCACACCATTTTTTCAACCATTCATTAAACTGCATGGTGCTAATTACCCTCGCCTCCCCATGCCATTGACAGGCAGCACCTCTGAGAAAGATACTGTGTGTGCTACTTGTCTTAGGCCCCTCCCCAACTCTACAATGTCCTCCTGCACTGCTCTAATCTCATGATGAGCCAAGTCATTTGTCCCTAGGTGGACAATTACATCCAGCTCAGACTCCCTTGCAGCTGTTCTCATGATCCTGAGGATACGCTTCCTGTCCCTCCAAATGATGACACCAGGCAGGCACCTTACTTCAGTTTTCCCAGCTCCCCCCAGTTCTATCCCCCTAATAATTGAGTCCCCCACCAGGAGCTGCTTCCTTTCCCTGTGGTGTCCTCTGCCTCCTTCCAGTGGGCCTCCCCTGTGACAGTTGTCAGATACTTGCAGAAACAATTTGTTATAGAATATGAACTGAATATGAACTGTTATAGAATATGAACTGAAGGGTTCACTGGAATCTGATAAAATTATTAGGGGGAAACAGAGAGGACAAAGAATCAATAATACCATAGTTCTGGATGACTCATGGGAGCAAGTACCGAATCAGGGAGAATGTGAAAGAAAATGTGGCTGTAACTGTAGGACAGAGTTGTCCCATTATAATCAGCTTGAGAAGTTGTCACATTTATCAACTGCTGGAGCTCTATGGTGGATAGTTCAACTGCTGAAATATCTGGCTGAAAATTAAAAAAAAAAAACATCAAGGCACATTTAGATAAAGGAATAAGTATACTTTCCTGGAATATTGCAGGAATAAATGGAAAGACTAACGATAGTATCTGTACTCTCTGATAAAAACCTATGATATAATATAACTACAAGAAACATGGCTAGATGCCAATTCACAGATATATTTTCAAGGTTATAATAAAACTGTACTACCTGGCAAAAAGACTAGTTTAAAAGGATGGAATAAAGGTGTCTTGATGGTTTTAATTGATGCTAAGAATAAATAGCAGGTGGGAAAACCTGTATATCAATTTATTCAAATTGATTAGCCTTGGAATTGGCTACAGAAAAAAAAGAGGACTTGGTCTTAATTAATGTATATTTTCCTCCTAATTTGAGTAATATAGAATTTGAAATACAACTGAAAGAACTTTCTCAGTATATAGATGAATTATGCTATTATATCAACTATAGGCATATTATATTAATGGGAGATTGGAATACCCATATAGGCAATCAAAATGAGTTAGATCTCTTCTTAAATTTGAAAAATATAGGCTATTATCAAGATATTCTAAGGACCCAAGGACAGCCAAATAGGGTGATTTATTATTAAACTTTATGGTTAGACATAACCTGCGTATTGTAAATGGGAGAAATGAAACAGATAGACTAGGGGACTTTACATTTCCTACTAAGAACGGTGGTTCATTACTGGGTTTGGCCATTGTAGACATTGGTCTTTTTGAAAAGATTGAGGACTTGGAAATTACACATGAAAATATGTTTGACCACTTTCCTATATCTACGTGAGTGGTCCTTGATTATGGATTTAAGGTAACTAAAAATGTAAAAGATGAAGAAGAGGCTGACCAGCATATGATGGTTACAAACAAAAGAATTAAATGGGATCCTTTGATGCCAACAAAAATGAACAGTTTACAACAGAGTGAGGAAGTACTGAGAAAAAAATCCTTTTCCTACAGTAGCAGCACCAGACGTAGATATTATTAATTTTGCTTTGATAATTTAATTATACATGAAAGATGGGATTAAAATAAAAGCACATGGAAATAAGACAAAGCCAAGAAAAGTAGGAAAAGTTCCATGGTATGACAGACAATGTAGCAAATTTGACAAATTGTTAAATAAGGTTACTCGACTTTGAAGAAAAAACATGGAGCCAGATATTCAAAACTTTGCGCCGGGCAAAAACCGTTTGCTCAGGTTTAGCGTGGGTCTGCTCTATTCAAAAGGCCAAACAGCGTGGGCAAACTGCATTAGCGCTGGGCAAAATCATAATGTATGCAAGGGGGAAAATGACATGAATACAGGCGCAATGCTATATTCAGCAACTAGCACCCGCTAAGTGGTTTTGCATGACTTAACGTGACACTTAGCGTGGTGCACATTACCGCCCAGGAAATGCTTGTCTTAACCCTGGGCAATCAGCTTTGTGCGGTGTTTGCATGGCTTTTGCACAGCTTTGTGCCACCCTAACAAATAAATATGATACGTAGACAAAGCCAAACATAAAGGAAACTTGCTGCTAACTGATGGAATCACAATGATGCCATCATCTTCCACCAGTCCCAGCCATGCCAGGCAGTAAGTGGTGACCCTGCCACTGGTGGACAGCATGGCAGTGTGGCCATACAGCACACACCTGTGGGCCACTCTTCTGTGGACACCAACAGATGCCAGCACACACATGCAGCACTGTGGGCATGGAGGATGTTGAGGGGAGAGTGTATGGGTGGCCAGGCTGTGCCACAGACCAGGTGTGGCCACAAGGCTGGGACACATCATGCAGTGCACATGGGCCAGTATTGGGAATACCCCAACACCTGTGTGCCTTACTGATAATATATGCCCCCCCCCGGTCACGTACCGCACAGCTGTACAACTGCCCCAGCACACAAAGCTGGACATGTATATGTCACTGTGAGCATCCCAAGCCAGAGGTGCAGCATCTGTGGGTCACACAACAGTGTAACAGTAATGTCCACTGTCAGTAAACACCTGCAGCTTGGGCCTCTCACTGTGTATAGTGCAGTCATCATCACCACTGCCCTACACACCATAGGCATTGCTGTGTCCACACACTACTGGCCCCCTTGCTACTGTAGTGTCTGCTGTGCACTGTAGCATGACCCACAGTGTGACAGTTGCATGCAGCACCACCACCATCTGTGCCTATGCCATGTTGTCCCAGTACAGCTGCAGGCAGCAGCGCATGTGGAATTACAGTGTTCAAAACTGTTTAATATTCCCCAAACTGTTTGCGCAAAGCTAACATGTTTGCGTGGGTTTAGCACAGGGCTTATCCGTTAGCCCGGTGCAAACTACATGCAAATCAGGGCATAATGATATGCTGATTTGGATATTTGCCCAGAGATTACCTAAGTAGGCTCATTTGCATGTCACTTTTGAATATGGCAAAGTTTAGCGCTGAGCAAACGTGTTTGCACCGGGCTTACGGTTTAGCCCTGCGCTAAACCCATGCAAATGTGTTAGCGCTGCACAAACAGTTTGGGGAATATTTTACAGTTTTGCACTCTGTACTTTCACATACGCTGCTGCTTGCAGCTGTACAGGGTCCACACATTTGCTGGCACACACATTGGCCACATAGTTCACCTCTACCTACCTTCACATCACTGTGAATTGTGTTGCTGTTGTGGTTTGTACATCCTGGTTGCCATATTCAGAGCTGTCTTATTCCAGGGCTAAGTTTGTCCTGCACTCCCAGCTCAGTTTGCCCGGCCTCATTCCCATGCTGTATTCAGAAGCTGTTTGCCCTGGGCTATTCCTTTTGAATATGGCTTGTTTTGTGCTCCGGGCTAAGCTTGCCCACCAGGCAGTGCTACTTTAGTCCTGGGGCAAAGTTTTGAACATCTGGCCCATGGACTGTAATTACAATAAAGGCTTGGTACTTTTAAGAAACAAATATAGAACACTTATAAAAAAGAAAATGAAGGGTATAATAAAGTCCTGTGAGCCTCAATACAGGAGGCAGTAGAAATTAAAAATAGTTAAGACTTTTAGAAATTAGTACTTTTAGCAGAGAAAAGATATAATAAAAACACACAAAATCACACAAGCCCCCACAGTGCAAAGCATCATGGACTGCATATGCAAATCACCACAGAATATTATGCTGGTTCAACTTTAAGCAGAAATGCATGGTGCTGAAAGGCCTCTCACACAGTTTGCAAAGGGTGCCAACAGAAGACATAGACACATGTTTCATCCTACCAGGACTCATCAGTATGCCTCATCTGTTTGACACACCAGTGAAATGAACCAGCTATCCTAAGATGGCCTATCTGGGTTATGTTGTGGTGAACCCAATTAAAACAAAAAACTATTTAAAAGACAAAGAACCTCTGTGTGCAAGCACTGAGGCAGTGGTTACCCCAAAGGGCATTTGGCTGGGAAGCCAAGTTACAAAGAAATGCAAAATTACACATGCCCCCACAATGAAAAACATAATGGGCTGAATATGCAAATCACCACAGAATACTATACTGGTTCAACTTTAAGCAGAAATGCATGGTGCTGAAAGGCCTCTCACACAGTTTGCAAAGGATGCCAACTGAAGACATAGACACGTGTTTCGTCCTACCAGGACTCATCAGTAAAACATAGATGCTAATATTCCAACTAGCAAATAGATCAAGCTCTTTGAAAAACAATATACTGATGGTTCAAACTGTGATACAGATTATACTGCAGAGATAAAAACATCAAAAAATAAAGAATGCTATATGTGGTATGAAATTACCAAAAGGCAAATAGAAAATGCCATCAGTGCAAAAAAAAAGAATAACATTTCAGGAACCACTGGCATTCCTGTAGAGTTTTACCAATTTAATGTAGCCTGGCAGAGTAGTATATTTTATAATTTATTTTAATATATAGTTAGAACAGAGGAGATACCTACATCTTGGCAAATAGCAGAATTGGTACCACTACACAAAACAGGGAAATAAACAATTGCTGTCAAATTACAGATCAATAGCTTTACAAAATATTTCTGCAAAAATATTTGTCTGTGTTCTGTTACAGAAACTAAATAATTGGGCAACTGAAAATAATATTTTGAGTAACTGACAATTTGGTTTTAGTGAGAAACATTCCACTGTTGATTGTCTGTTTATATTGGACCATTTAATCAGGAAAATAAATGTAGGAAACGTGCCTTATTTTTTGCATTTATAGATATGTCTTCCACATTTGATAGCATTAATTGGGGCATACTGTGGAAATTTTAATAGCCTGAGGCATTGATAAGCTTCTTACACTGATACAACGATTGTATACTGATACATTTGTCCAAATTAGATATACAATGGATGGTAAATTGACAGAGCCATTAAAAGTTAACAAAGGAGTTAAACAGGGGTGTCTATTGACACCCTTATTATTTAACTGGTATAGAGATCAGACTGTGCATACATTGGACAAATGTGACACAGATGCCCCCAAAATTGTAAATACTAAATTGAATAGATTGCTATACATGGACGATGCTGTGCTGGTGTCCAGAACTACAAGTGGGCTGCAAAAAGTATTGATTTGTATAGCCACAGCACCAAAGGAGTTGCTATTGATTATTGATATTGATAAAACTAAAATTCTGATTATAAACAAACCAAAAACCTAAACTATAATTGGACAATAGATAAACAAAATTGAGCAGGTAAATAAATATCCCTTTTTAGGAATCATAATACATGATAAGAATTGTGGAAATTACATATAGAGGAAAGCACAAAAAACCGGGAGACAATTAGTATTGGCAATAAATACATTTTCTAAGCAATATATTAATAATTCTGCTTCATCTTTATTAAAAATCTATAAAATGAAGATTGAAGCAACAATTTTATATGGTTTAGAAATCTGAGGAGGACAGAAGGATTTGAAAAGTTTAGAGTCAACACAAAATTTATACATTAGATTTATTTTGAATTTACCGTGGTTTATACTGGCAGAATTTCTGAGAGCAGAAACTAGAACCTTATTGTTGGTTTCTAGAGTAATAATACGTCAATTGCATTATTTTCTAAAAATATGTATATCAACGAGGGGAATCCAGTCTTATATGAATACTGGAAAGATAGTTTGATATATGAGCCAAGGTAAAGTACATCTCTGAAAGGAGGGACATGGACAAGGGAGTTAGATCATTTTCTTAGGAAAATTGGCCTGGTTACTATTGTAACCATGGACAATAGTGAAAATACTATCACGTTTCATAATATTGCCTTAGAAAGAATATAAGATCTTGCTAAACAAAATGATCTGGAAATAATTTCATTAACCACTAATTTCCCAATCTTCAGAAATTAAAAAAATATATACATAAAAGAGAAGCTTATATACACAAGTGCGAGGAAAATTTACAATACAAGATCATTGCTAATTTAAGGTTTGGTGTTAATGCAAGAATACAGTATAGATCTGTTTTATGGGCTGGAATGTGTATAAACTAGTTTTAGATTGTAAGAGCAAATCCTCTGGGAAATGGAACTATATACATATTTTATTAGATTGTCCAAAACTGAATGCACTAAGAGACAAATGGCTACTACAATATCTGATTAAACTTGAAAATAGAACTAAGGAATTAAAATTAAAGCTTTTATTAAATAAGGATGATATTGCAGTTTTATAGTGCAGCATGGTATTCAATTGCTTTTCATAAATGACTAAAAATATGATTTTAATGGAAATATATATATATTTTCATATGTATGTATATTATACATTTATGTATTCGATTACTATGAGTTTTAATGTCAAATTTTCCTGAAAATGATGTGTCACATGTTTTGTAATACACATTTGTAAATTAATTAACTTGAAACTTGAATGATCAGTATAGCTGGGGTTCAGTGGTAAAAAGTGCAAAGTACTATACTTGGGAACTGCTAATGGTTGAGAGGAGTGCAACTATTAACTTCAGTTGAGGAGAAAGATCTGGGGGTACTAGTAACGGGATAGTAATCACTTGGCACAATGTGGGAAGGCAGCTGCAAAGGCGAATACAATGCTGGGATGCATAGCCAGGGGAACCACCTCTAGGAGGTAGGAAGTCATACTGTCCCTGTACAGATCCCTGGTGAGACTGCATTTGGAGTTCTGCGTGTAGTTCTGGTGCTCCTATTTGAAAAGGGACATCAAGCTGTTGGAGGGGTCCAGTGTAGGGCAACAAAGATGATCCTGGGAATAGGGGACAAAACATATGAGGAGAGACTGAGGGAGCTCAATATGTATACCCTAGAGGATAGAAGGGAGAGAGAGGGGACATGATTGAGACCTTCAAGTACCTTAAGGGCATGAACAGAGTTAATTCAGAGGGTTTGTTTAAGTTAAAAGAGTGGAGGGACATCGGGGCACAGTCTGAAATTGGAGGGAGGAAGTGTCAGGAAGAAAATGAGGGGGCACTAATTCACGGAAGGGTGGTGGCAGGATGCAATGTGCTGCTAGAGGAAGTGATATCACTGTGGACGGTGGGCAGCTTCAAGATGGAGTTTGGCAGGGTCAAAGGGAGGGTAAGCAGGAGAGGGAAAAATCGGAGGTTGGGGCAATAAAACGTAAGGGTGGGCAAGGGGAGAGGGCAGTTGCAGTCCAATAAACTGGGTGCTGCACACTCAAGCAGACGCAATAGACCATAAGGCCCGTATCTGCTGGCAATTTCATATGTTTGTATGTACCACACCCTGGTCATGGGCAACAGAGTACTGTTAGGTTTGCTGTACCGGGCCTGCAGTCTATGTTCACCAATATTGACAGGAAGTATCCTACTAGAGGCATGGTACGCCAATCATTGCTGCTACCTAGGAGAAGAACCATTTTGGGACAGAACTCCTTCTTGTATAGATTTGCCCAGCACTAGAATGATCTTACAGACGTTGTAAGAGGGGGTGACTATTATAATATTATGTCATTTAAAATATGGCTGCTTATCTCACGTTCTGGATCTGGTATCTGTAAATGCTATAAATGACCAGCCTTGCACCCTGACAAAGTATCTTATGTACAGTGCACCCTGATAAATAGCCTGCTTCCTGTATCTTATGTACAGTGCACCCTGATAAATAGCCTGCTTCCTGTTATAAATAAACTGGTGTGATACATGTACGGTTTTGTTAACGAATCTCTAAGTCTGTATTGTGGAACAACATCTGTATGCATCTGTGTTGCACCCGACTCTGAACCCTTTGAAAATAGACACCTGCCTAAAGGATTCTTTGTGAAATAAAAACTATAAAACTAAACTATCAACAAATATAAAAAGGGCGTGGGACAAGACGGGGCTGTAAACGACACTGAACAGTTTCAGGAGGAGATTGGAGGACTGGGGGTGGGGCAGCTGCAATATAAGGGTGCTAGCTCTGCATATGAGCAGACCTGATAGACCATAAGGCCTGTTTCTGCTGGCAAGTTTTGTATGTTCATATGTTCGTACAGCTATCAAATAAATATTGACAAAAGTGAAGTTTGAAAGTCACAAAAGAGACAGCCTTTTGAAATAAGTCAGACAGTCGATTCCAGAAAGTACAGTAGCTGCAGCAAAGGAGAATGCTCTAGAGACCATTCTATCTCTGCACAGATTTGCTTGCAGAGAAAAATGATTTGTTTACCAAAAATGACTGTTTGACTGTCTTGCAGATGCATACCTTGTTACCTCAATGACCTCCTCACTTCATATGCTCCAAGTCTGCCCCCTCTCTGCTCTGCTGAATCTGCACTGCTGGTCTTGCCCCGGGTCTCACCAGGGACTGTCATGGGGCAGGGAATTTGAGGTGGCAACAGTGCTGTTATGGAATGCAGTTCCACTGACCATCTACCGCAGTCCAAAAGTGGAGGCCTTTCAAGGGCTGAAAAAGTTGCCAGCTCCAGCTTGCCTCCCTGTGCTTCTAATTTAATTCTGATATGACATTTTTATAGAAAATGTCAAGCTGTATTTAATTATATCATCAAGAAAACTTTGAGTTGATACTGTTTACTGGTTTTGATTTTAATGTGTGTAGGTTCTAAATACAGTGCTTTTCCTTTAAAGTGCACTCAACCCTCATGGAGGTGGCATTCTATAAATTAAACTGGCTGAGCCATTAAAACACAAATCGTGCAGGCATTACCGTCGATATGCTCCAACAACTGGTAGGCTTGCCTGTAGTTCAGAGCGGAAGTGGGCAACCATGGCATGCCACCCTCCACGTTGTTAAAACTGTACTTGTCCAAGCTGCTTGGAATTTTATTTACCACCACATGGCCTTTCTGCCCTGCCACCCACTCCATACCCATTCTGCCTTATGGCAGTTCTGGCATTTCTCCCTCTCTTCTTCCCTTATGTTAGCGACTTCGCTTGGATACTTGCTCCAGCTTCCCCTTTCATTCCATTGTGGCTCTCGCCACCTTGTCTGTGCCCAGGTGCACTTTGGGCTCTTCCCTGGCTGGCTATAACTCCGCCTTCTGTGGCAGCATTGCTTTCTGCTGAGCTATACAGATTGTCTGCATTGTGGTAGGTGCTGGGGTTTCTACTCTCCACTGCAGGCAATCTGGCTCTCCATGCTGGTTCCATTTCCTCAGGAACTTTGAATTAAAAAGCAATTAGGAAACTAAGGTAGCAGTTTGGGAGCTAGTCTCCCCCCAAGCCTCCATTGCCTCTTTTCAGGTTGCTGCTCCAGGGTTCTAGAGCCATCCAAAGGGGCTTTTGCACTGTCTCTTCAGCTGAGCCCTAGCACCAGGGAGTCTCAGCTCATTCATTCAACTAACCAGTCTGTGTGATCCCCGGAAATCGCCGGTCCATTCTATCATGCCATACCTTTGTTTTTAGTTGCTATGGCATTGTCTGCCTTTTCCTTTCATTATCAATTACTATGTTTTGTATTTTCTCATTTCCATGCTCTGTCAGGCTATCTGGCAAGTAGCTTTTCCTATGGAATTGGTCGGCATGTGTCTGCCATTATTTCTTAATTCCTCAGACTCAACAATCACTCAGTCTCAGTCATACCGCCAGTCTGTCACACTCCGTCAGCTGTCATGCCTTCAGTCACTCATTCAGGCATGCATTGCTCAGTCTACCCTGCCTGTACATCTAGAGATGTCAGACCTCACCTTTGGCCATTAATACATTCCTGCACTGGACTCATGTCTTGCATGGTCACCCACCAATGGCTCCAGGGCTCCCCTGCCCTGAGGGCCAATGGTTTTGCTCTGCTCTCTGCATCTTGAGGGTGGGTCCCTCAATTCAGGTGTGGTCCTTCTGTTTCATCCATTTGGTGAGAATTTTCCTGGGGGAGGAACTTTAACCATGCAAGTCAACTTGGCAGCGCTTCTTGATGTAGCATTTAAGACATTAGCTATCAGAGGGTGGGGTCTCTACACCCCTGGGGGTTCCTTTAGCTGTGCAGACAACTTTGGCAGCACCTTTGATGGTTATTCCTCACTATGGCTGCCTATTCACCTAGTCTCCACCTGCTTCACTTTCTCTGCCCCTCAAGGGCAAATATCATACTGATTTATTATGTTGCTTGCACGCATGTGCAAGAAACATAGTGCCATCATCGGAGATTTTGGAGGTGTGTCACCTCCTCCTCCAATTCAGTCAGTGTGCTGGCAGGCACGGCCCCTGTAAGCCAATGCATTTTGGAGTTGTCTATGACACGCTCCAAAATGCAGTGGCATACAGTTGAAAGGGGGAGCTACGCTTCAGTGAGCACCGATAAGATATCGGCTGCTCACGCGCAGCTCCCCCAGACATACAGAGGCGTGGCGCGCTCTGCATGCACTGTATAGCCAACCGGTGCCCAATCCCCGCCGGCTGAGCTCGCGCCCCTAGTAGTAGGTGCCATGCTGGGAGCCCACCCCAGCGTGGCAAGCAGTCTCTGGCCGACGGGGTGCCAATCCTCGCCGGCTGACCCCTCGCACGCCTGTGCCATGCTGGAGCCCACCCCAGCATGGCAAACGTCCCACAATGTCTTTTTTTTTTTAAACCTGTAAAACGCAAACGGTCCCGGCGCGCCTCCCAACCCTCCGAAAACCCGCACCCACCCACGCGCACTCCAGTTTTCCCACACTTCTCACCCCATACTTACCTCCCACCGCCACGACCTTCGGTGGACCGGAACACGCCTGCACTCTTCAAAGCTCGACCGTGAACTGAGGAAATGCCGCAAGCTGTATAATGGGCTAGATAGGGGGTTTCAACTTTGTTGTATATCTCAGGTATTTTGACGCATATTATAACATGTGGATTCTTGCATGAGCTGTCACTGTCAGCAGATCTGGCCCAAAGGGTGATTTCATGCAGTGACTGCGCAGTGACTGTGAAATCACCCTTGGGCCTGAATACCACCATGACAGTGACATCATTCATGAGAAGGGGTCCCAAAAATCCCATGTTGAAAATTTGTGCCAAAATTCAAAAAATGACTGTTTTGATGCAAAGCTGCTAGCAGTTCCTATGCAGGCTGGTAAGTCATGAAATTTCAATATTTTCACTCCAGATTTTCAACATTGCTATTTTACCACACCTTCTTATGAGTAGTACAGCTGTCATTTTCACATCTCACCCAAAATGTGTTTCCGCCCATGTAACACCGAATGGTGCAGTCGGTGTATAGTAAATCAATGTACGGACAAATTAAGAAAATCACAGTGACACTGTTCATGAGCAGAGGTCTTAAAATAGCTATGTTGAAAATTTGATGTAAAAATTCTAAAAATGACTGTTTTATTAGCGCAGTATGAAGTTCCTACGCAGGCTCAGAAGTTTGCAAATTTTCAATATTTTCACTCCAGATTTTCAACATTGCCATTTTATCACACCTACTTATGAGCAGTACAGCTGTCATTTTCACATCCTGCCCAAAACGTGTTTCACCACGAGCACACAATGGCGCAGTCGGTGTGAAATCAATGTATGGAACACATTAGGAAAATCACAGTGACACTGTTCATGAGCAGAGGTCTTAAAATGGCTATGTTGAAAATTTGGTGAAAAAATTCCTAAAAATGACTGTTTTATCGAGCGTGCATTGCAGCAGTTCCTCACGCTCATAGGTTTCTGAATTTTCAATATTTCCACTCCAGATTTTCAACATTGCCATTTTACCACACCTTCTTATGAGTAGTACAGCTGTCATTTTTCACATCTCACCCAAAACGTGTTTCTGCCCATGTAGCGCACAATGGCGAAGTCAGTGTGTGAAATCAATGTATGGGACACATTAAGAAAATCACAGTGACACTGTTCATGAGCAGAGGTCTTAAAATGGCTGTGTTGAAAATTTGGTGAAAAAATTCCTAAAAATCACTGTTTTACGAGTCTGCGTTGCACAGTTCCTACGCACGCTCATAAGTTTGCGAATTTTCAATATTTTCACTCCAGATTTTCAACATTGCCATTTTACCACACCTACTTATGAGCAGTACAGCTGTTATTTTTCACATCCTGCCCAAAACGTGTTTCCGCCCATGTAGAGCACAATGGCGCAGTCGGTGTGCAAACTCAATGTATGGGACACATTAACAAAATCACAGTGACACTGTTCATGAGCAGTGGTCTTAAAATGGCTATGTTGAAATTTTGGTGAAAAAATTCCTTAAAATGACTGTTTTATGAGCGTGCGTTGCGCAGTTCCTACGCACGCTCGTAAGTTCGCAAATTTTTAATATTTGCACTATAATGACTTCCAAATACCTAAACAGCACATAGAAGCAAGCAACATTCGGCATTGACAAATGCTTGTTTCTGGTAGTCTGTAATAAACATGCTCCAGTAAGGAAAAGGAATAGCAGGAAAAATCCTATGACTTGAGAGTTGGCCTAGCTGAGGAAAATAATAGACATTAAAAAAGAGTCTGGAATAAAACTAAAAAAGTTTGCAGCAGAGAGGAATGGGAAGCATTTAAAAAAGTAAGAAGTCAACGCAAAAAAATTACTGCAGAAATCAAAATCACAGCACCTTTGGGCCAGATTCCTACTGGAAACTATTGTTTGTTTGTTTTTATTTTGATGACCGGGAGACATACACTGACACCAAAGGCACCTTTTACAGGTATGACCCAGTGCACAACAATACAATAAACAACAGTGTAATATAAACAGATGAGTTACTAAATGAACAAGTAATACAATACATGACTAAGGTATTAAGGTATGGTTGTGCCACAGAACAGGGTTTGGGTACAAGCATACATAGTGTAATATACCAACTAAAATAAGAATTCTCATCACATAGATAAGGAGACTGCAATAATGTGCGATGGAATTCAGGCAGAACACACACAGTCATTCTAAGCTAAACATGATTTTTCAGTTCTTTAGAAAATGAGGCAAAGGTAGTAAATGTTCTGACTGAGACAGGGGCAGTGCTTCATATAGAGAGGGCACGTAAAATGAACAGTTCTTGGGCCATGATTGAAAACATGCATGGAACCGATAAGCAAAGATTTGGGGTCAATCTTGAATTGCAGTTCAGTACAACCGGTTGTTAAAGAGCTTTGATACATTCATTGGCACGAAGTCAGAATAAAGTTCAGCAAAGACGATGGCTCAGATCAAAATCCCAAGATAACAGAAATCATCTTTAATGAGTGTGTGTGTGGGGGGTCCAGATCAGAGTACTGCATCCGCACCAATATAATAGGCCAAACCTATATCTTAAATGAGTATTTTTGCATGCCACCTGATATAAAAACTGCTGATACCTGGCTGGATGGAGACATTTTGACATGACAGAGGGCAATTTCACAGGAAGATGAGAACTCCATACTTATACCACCTTTTCACTTCAAAATGATAAAAAGTGAGTATCTACTTAAAGAGTTGAAGGAAAACCACACACTCATATCTTATAAATTGTATGTGTTGCCATGTCAACAAACAACTCTTTGGCTTAGCAGTTAGGGATATACGTGATTGCTTTAGTTTATTTTCACTGTTCATACTAGTCCCTGTAACTATCCAGGGGGGTCTCCCTTTTTCTGGTTGTTGAAATCTCATTGTGCCTGAGAGTTGCGTTAACATATGAGAACATGATGCGTAATCACTCCTTAGACTCCACAGTATGCCTGTCTGCTTAATTAGATTCCAACAAAAGTTGCAGCAAAGTGTGTAATATCACATTTACCTTCTGTTAGCTTTGCAAACTGAGTTGTAATGCAGGGTTTTTTCCCTTCAGACTGCATTCTAATTGTGTTTCCAGAGAGTTTTTTCAGGATAGTTGTACTTTCAGCATAGAGATACATGGTAATGGATGATGTCACATCATGTTCTTATATGCTAATGCAGCTCTCATGGACAATGAGTTTTCAAAAGATACACAATGGAAACCCCCCAGAATAGTTACAGGGGACTAGCATGAACAATGAAACAAAAAACACGAACATCCCCATTAGCTACAGAAAAAGAGTTGTCTGTTGACATGGAAACAAATAAAATTTACAAGATATGAGGGTGTCGTTTGCCTTTAAACACATAAAATATACAGAAGTCCCCTGGGTTTGATTAGGTGGAAGGTACATTTCTGAAACTATCAGTTCAAACTATTTTCCTGATCTTAACCAGACTCGTCAACAGAAGTTTGATGAAGGGACAATGTCCAAGTACATGGAAATGGGCAAAGATAATATGTGAGCAAAACAATCCATCAGACTACAGACCTGCACGTTACTGACAATAATTTCAAAACTGTTTGAAAGATTAATCTGCGCACAGATGTACAGTTATCTTGACTCCCATTCTTTGCTGTCATGTTTCCAATCTGGTTGCAAGAGAGGATGGTTGACAGACACCATTTCCATGGAGCTCACCAGTCTGGTTGCCTGGGCAATAGATGGTGATGATCTTTGGGCGTGGTGTTCATCAAGCTCTCTCGGCCAGTTGACTTAGTGAATCATGAAATCTTATTGAAAAAGCCACAACATGTAGGAGTTGCTAAGGACATGCTTGGCTGATTCACATCATACTTACAGGAAAGATCCTAATGCGTGGTAGTAAAAGACTGTATCTCTTCTGCAGAAAGACTACAGCAAGGGATCCCACAATGGTCAATTGTGGGTCCCACTCTATTCCTGATATGCAGAAATGACCTACTGGATTGTATAAGTAATACCTGCACCAGAGTCTATGGAGATGACACAGTGCTAATTTCAATTAAGGAGGCTAGGCAAGTAATGAAGTCAAAGTTACAACAAGATTTCTCGGCCGTAGAAAACAGATTTCAGAATAATAGCCTGGTCCTGAGTAAAAAAGAAAATTCAGGCGATGCTACTGTATGATACAAAAAACGGAATAAACAGGATCAAGAAATTGGAAATTAAAAGCTTAGATGGGTTACACTTTCAAAACACTGCTGAATACAAATATTTGTGGGGTCTATTAGACAACCAATTAAAATTTGACTCACATATAACAGCCATTGTAAAGGAGGCCAGTGCAAGACTGGGAGCTCTGTGAGCAGTGCGTATGCTGTGACCAAAGATGCCAGCAACACAACAGTAGTAGTAGTAATGTAAACTTTATTTTTATACAGGAAAACATGTCATTTAGGTCTTATGACCCAGTTTACAAGACAGTCCTGTTACTTCTTACAATGTTACCTATACATATATTTCTACAAGGGGAGGACATGCTTTTTTTTTTTTCTCTGCTATGTTTCTTCTCCCCCCCAGCTCCGAAACTCTCTCTGGCCACTCCACTCACTTGATCTGCTCTACTGTCTGCTGTGAACCCTGCCTTCTTCAAGGTCTTTACTTTCTCCCCGAGCCCCTGGGTGGGCTATGGGCCCGAGGAGACCAAAGGGTCAGAGGCAGGGAACCAGCATTGGGCATGTGGCGGAGCGGCACTGGGAGGGCCAGCACCTATCCGGGCTGGGGGGGATATTTTCGTAATATCCCTGAGCTACCTCCTCCCCCCCAAGCGTGACATTCCCATGATGCCATGGCACACAGCAACCCTGCTGGCATCTGCCATGCTCACCCCGACATGTGGTCCGCATCCTTCAGCACCCCCACTCTCCAACAGGGGTCACTGGGACACAGGACAACTCACTGCCCTCCACCCAGGAGAGGGGAGCAGCCCATAGGATGCTCAATCCTCTCCCTCCCCTGCCGACCCCTGGTGCCCAAGCTCGCTCCTGAATTCGGGTCGCCGGTGTGGCATGAGGTGTGGTGTCCAGCACCTCAACCCTCAGTACCACTGGGCCGGCTTGGGAGGACAGGCTTAACAATATAAAACATTAGATAACATAAATAGGAAACCAGTTTATTCTCCCAGTACTTGAACACAGAGACTTGGGGCCAGATATTCAAAGCTTTGCACTGGGCCAAAAATGTTTGCCCAGGATTAGCGTGGGTCTGCAATATACAAAAGGCCAAATAATGTGGGCAAGCTGCATTAGTGCCGGGCAAACCATAAGTATATGCAAGGGGCAAAGTGAACATGAATACAGGTGCATTGAGATATTCAGCGACTAGCGCCACGCTAAGGTGTTTAGCGCAACTTAGCACAACCCATAGTGCAGTACAAATTACCTCCCAGGAAAAGCTGGTTTTAACCCTGGGCAAACAGCTTTATGTGACATTGTTGCTTTGCATGGTGATAGCGCAGCATTAGCGCGGCTTGCGCGACCCTAACATATGAGTATGACACTTAGAAACTGCCAGACATGGAGGACACATGCTACTCACTGAAGGCACCACCATGACACCAACGGCTGCCACAGGTCCCAGCCATGCACAGGCAGTAAGGGGTGAATGGGCCCACAGAGGACATCAAGGTAGTGTGGCCATACAGCACACACCTGCAGACCATACATCTGTAGTGCCCAACAGATGCCAGCACACACAGGCAGCACTGTGGGCAAGGTGGCCATTGAGGGGAGGGTGTTCAGGTGACCAAGCCTCACCACAGCCCACATGTGGCCACAAGACTGGGACACAGCACGCAGTGCGCATGGGCCAGTAGTGGGAATACCCCACCACCCATGTGCCTGTCGGATCCTACGTGCCCCCCCAGCCACATACAGCACAACTGTACAGATGCCACAGCACTCACAGCCGGCCATGTATATGTCACTGTGTGCATCACATGCCACAGGTGCAGCATCTGTGGATCACACAACAGCGTAACAATAATGCCCACTGTCAGTAAACACCTGCAAGTTGGGCCTGTCACTGTGTACAGTGCAGTCAGCATCACCGCCCTACACACCATAGGCAGTGCTATGTCCCTCACACTACTGGCCCCCTTGCTACTGTAGTGTCTGCTGTGCACTGTAGCATGCCCTACAGTGTGACAGTTGCATGCTGTACCACCACCACCTGTTCCTATGCTGTGTTGTCCCCTGGGGTACAATATGTTATGCTATGCTGTACTGTTTATATGTAGCCTGCAGCTATCATCATGCACTGCCAGAATGACCTACAGGTGGAGCTGTGTTCAGACCTGGCCAGACCCTGTACTCCCAAACTGACCTACAGGTGGCTCTGTGGGACCCTGCAGTAATGCTGGGCAAACGGCATGTAAATCAGGGCATGATGAGATGCTAATCAGGCTGTTTGCCCAGAGTCTGCCTAAGTAGGCTCATTTGCATGCTACTTTTGAATATGGCAAATCTTAGCGCCGGGCAAACGTGTTTGCACTGGGTAAACAGCTTAGCTCCATGCTAAAGCTGCACTAATGTGTTAGTGTGGCGCTAACGGTTCGGGGAATATTATACAGGTTGATCGCTGTTCTTTCACATCTGCTGCTGCCTGCAGCTGTACTGGGTCCATGCATTTGCTGGCACACACATTGGCCACATAGTTCACCTCTAGCTGCCTCCTCGTCGCTGTGCACTGTGTTGCTGTTGTGGTTTGCACTTCCTGGTTGCTATGTTCAGAGCTGTCTTATTCCAGGGCTATGTTTGCCCTGCACTCCCAGCCCAGTTTGCCTGGCCTCATTCCCATGCCACATTCAGAAGATGTTTGCCCCGGGCTATTCCTTTTGAATATAGCTTGCTTTGTGCTCTGGGCTAAGTTTGCCCATCAGGCAGTGCTAATATAGCCCAGGGGAAAAGCTTTGAATATCTGGCCCTTGGTGTACAAAACAAGCAAGTAAGCATCTATTAGATAAATTAGATCTGTTGTACAATAGAATGACAAGATTTGTGCTGTGATGTCCCTGACAGACACCATTGCCAAATGTACAAGGGCTTAAAGTAGGACTCACTGTCCCTGCGGCATACAAAACATAGCACAGTGATGGCATTTAAAATAATTAAAGAAATGGTGGTGGGGATAACATTCACTGTCCCACCCAATGAGGCTAAAAAAAACCAGATGAGGGAGAAAAGCTGTAGCGAGCTGAAGGTGTCATTTCTCAAAACAAACTGGCCAAATGAACGTTGACTTCCAGTAATCAACCACACGCACATGGAATAACTTAAATCCACAAAGACGCAAAATACTGAAATTGGCAAATTTCAAGGAAGCTATAAACTCAGAATTGACTAGAAATGCACTTGTTTTCAATCCTAGAAAGGTACAGCTACTAAAAAGGTACAACCTTTCGACTGTAGCATGGTTCAGATACTGGGACCAACAGATGCTCTTTGTATAAAGGATAACTAACCTCATAGTTTAATCTATCAATATGTATGAAATTTAGGTCACTGTTTGATATTATTTTTAAAATGTTTTCATGGTACCCAAAATAAAAGATTTATTCATGTCAGTGCAGTCCTTGAAGTGCAATTATCATATGGTTATGTATGAGATACAGCTTGTGGACATCCCGTAGAACCTGAAGTGCAGAATTAAATGATGATGCATGTACATACTGTAGAACCTCAAGGGCAATATCAAATGTATCAATGCACCTTTTGTTATCTTTTGCTTCGTTGGAGATTGTATTCTATTGTAACAAAATTGTAATTGAACTGTAACTTTTTTGTTTGTAAGTACTGTGTCCCTTGTACTACTGTTCTGATGTCCTCTTTGTGACGAGGTACTTTTGTAAATGAGCCTCTGGCTCAAAGGTTTCTAAACTGATGTTTAACTAAATAAATAAATAAATAAATGATGATGTATGTGATGTAACCTGTGAATGTAGAATCTGAGGTGAAGTATCAAGCGATGATGTATGTGATGTAACTTGTGTATGTACAACCCAAAGTGCAATATCAGATAATGATGTATGTGATGTAACCTGCGTATGCAGAATCTGAAGTGCAGTATCAAGCGATGATGTATGTGATGTAACCCGTGTATGTAGAACCTAAAGTGCAAAATCAAGCGATGATGTATGTGATGTAACTTGTGTATGTACAACCCAAAGTGCGATATCAGATAATGATGTATGTGATGTAACCTGTGTTTGTAGAATCTGAAGTGCAGTATCAAATGATGATGTATGTGATTTAACTTGTGTATGTAGAACCTAAAGTGCAATGTCAAACAATGATGTATGTGATGCAATGAGAGTATGTAGAATCTGAAGTGTAATATCAAATGATAAGGAATGTGATGTAACCTGTGTATGTACAGCCTGAAGCACAGTATCAAACAATGATGCATGTGATGTAATGTGTGTATGTAGAATCTGAAGTGCAGTATCAAACAATAAGGAATGTGAAATAACCTGTGTATATAGAGCGTGAAGTACAATATCAAATAGTGATGTCTATGATGTAACCTGCGTGTGTAGAATCTGAAATACAATATAAAACGAAGATGTTTGTGATGTAGCCTGCGTGTGTAGAATCTGAAACACAATATAAAACGAAGATGTCTGTGATGTAGCCTGTGTGTGTAGAATCTGAAACACAATATAAAACGAAGATGTCTGTGATGTAGCCTGCGTGTGTAGAATCTGAAACACAATATATAAACGAAGATGTCTGTGATGTAGCCTGCGTGTGTAGAATCTGAAACACAATATAAAACGAAGATGTCTGTGATGTGGCCTGCATGTGTAGAATCTGAAACACAATATAAAATGAAGATGTCTGTGATGTAATTGTGTATGTAGAACCTAAAGTGCAATATCAAGTGATGATGTATGTGATGTAACTTGTGTATGTAGAACCCGAAGTGCAATTTTAAATGATGATGTATGTGCTGTAAGCCGTGTATGTAGAACCTGAAGTACAATATCAAACAATGATGTATTTGATGTAACCTGTGTATGTAGAACCTTAAGTGCAATATCAAACGATAAGGAATGTGATGTAACGTGTGTATGTAGTACCTGAAGTACAATATCAAACGATGATGTGTGTGATGTAACCTGTGAATTCAGAACCTAAAGTGCAATATCAAACGATAAGGAATGTGATGTAAAGTGTGTATGTAGAACCTGAAGTACAATATCAAACGATGATGTATGTGATGTAAGCTGTGTATGTAGAATCTGAAGTACAATATCAAACGATGATGTAGAATGAAGTGCAGTATCAAACGATGATGTATGTGATGTAATCTGTGTATGTAGAATCTGAAGTGCAATATTAAACGATGATGTATGTGGTGTAACCTGTGTATGCAGAATCTGAAGTGCAGTATCAGACGATGATGTACAGTTTGTGATGTAACCTGTGTATGCAGATCCTGCAGTACAATATCAAACGATGATGTATGTGATGTAAGCTGTGTATGTAGAATCTGAAGTGCAATATCAGATGATGATATATATGATGTAACCTGTGTATGCAGATCCTGAAGTACAATATCAAAAGATGATGTATGTGATGTAACCTGTGTATGTAGAATCTGAAGTGCAGTATCAAATGATGATGTAAGTGATGTAACTTGTGTATGTAGAACCCAAAGTTCAATATTAAACGATGATGTATGTGATGTAACTTGTGTATGTAGAATCTGAAGTGCAATAATAAAAGATGATTTATGTGATGTATCTTATATACACAGAATCTGAATTGCAATATCAAAGGATGATGAATGTGATGTAATCTGTGTATGTAGAATCCAAGTGCAATATCAAACAGGGCTGTACGGGATGCAACTTGAGTATTTAGAATCTGAAATGCAATATTAAACGATGATGTATGCAATGTAACCTGTGTATGTAGAACTTAACGTGCAATATCAAACAATAAGGAATGTGATGCAACCAGTGTATGTAGAACCTGAGTGCAATATCAAACGATGTTGTATGTGATGTAACCAGTGTATGTAGAATCTGAAGTGCAATATCAAATGATGATGTGTGTGATGTAACCTGTGCACGTAGAATCTGAAGTGCAATATCCAACAATGATGTATGTGATGTAACCAGTGTATGTAGAATCTGAAGTGCAATATCAAACGATGATGTATATGTTGTAACCTGTGCATGTAGAATCTGAAGTGCAATATCAAACAATGATGTATGTGATGTAACCAGTGTATGTAGAATCTGAAGTGCAATATCAAACGATGATGTATGTGATGTAACCTGTGCACGTAGAATCTGAAGTGCAATATCAAACTATGATGTATGTGATGTAACTTGTATATGTAGAATCTGAAGTGCAGTATCAAACAACGATGTATGTGATGTAACCTGTGTACGTAGAACCTGAAGTGCAATATCAAACAATGATAAATGTGATGTAACATGTGTATGTAGAATCTGAAGTGCAATATCAAACGATGATATATGTGATATAAACTGTGTATGTAGAACCTAAAGTGCAATTTCAAACAATGATGTATGTGATGTAACCTGTGTATGTAGCATATACCCCCCTCAACAGCGACACCGGCACAGCAAACTACACTACAGGGACCACAGCACCATGTTGCTATAGTGCCCATGATGGAACCCGGCACCGTTTGTCTGGGGTGTTGCACCCTTCCCCAAATCAGTGCCCCCTGCATGGGGGGTTCAGGGGCAAAGGCCCTCTAAGAAAACACTTTGTTTTCCTTGGAACTGGCAGACAATCGTGAAAAGCGGTCGACCTGCCAGTTTCGCTGTCCGGTCGTTCAACAAAATTTTTGTCAACGACCAGTCGTGGATCCTGTATGTAGAATCTGAAATGCAATATCAAACGATGATGTATGTGATGCAACTTGTGTATGTAGAACCTAAAGTGCAATATCAAACAATAATGTATGTGATGTAACTTGTGTATGTAGAATATGAAGTGTAATATCGAACGGAGACATATGTGATGTAACTAGAGCTGTGCGGAATGGGAAAATTCTGAATCCATGGAATTTTGATGACATTTCACAAAAGTCTATGACATTTCACAGAATTATGGTGAAATTTTGCAGAATTTTTAACATTTAATAATCTGGTTATAACTCAGCTGCCATTCAACCTAGGTCAATGGTCTTGACCGTGTCAAATATCATGAACTTTGGAAGGATAGTTTCAAAATTATAGGTGCTCAATGTTGTTATTTTATTGTTTATGTGAAATTTGTGTGAAATTTCTTGAACATTTTTTATCTGCATATACCGTAACTGTCTATTGGGTCAAGGATCTTAAATTTGGCATGATTTCTTTATTATAGGTCTTCTAACAATGTACCAGATTTCATGACAATATGATGCATCGTCTCAAAATTATATGTGCTCAAAATCTGTCATTTTATTTTTTTTTCAGGAACTTTCATGAACATTTTATCTGCATATAACTCAGGCACCTTTGGAGCTAGACATGTATAAATTAGTATGGTTAACCTTTTTGTAATGCTTATAGAATGTTCTAAATATGGAGATAATTAGATAAGAGATTTTTTTAAGTTACAGGGGTTCAAAACTTTACTATGTAAATATTTGCAAAACTTTGTGGAAATTATCAACAATGTGGATTCTTATAACTTCTCTGCTCTTGCATGCATATCAATAGTCCATGCATCCTGGTGTCTAACACAACTGGATAAATTGGTTAAGCAGTTTTAATTTTGCAGAAGAAAAGGAATGATTAGTAACATTTTCTCATATATTTACAATAGCATATTCTGTAGTTGAAACATCCAGAATTTCATTTTTGTGGAATTTAACATTAACAATGCACATACAGTATCACTACTTCATTTGATAAGCTGAGCTGAGCTTTTTGCAATCCTGCTATTCCTCACTGTGTGACTATCCTCCCCCCCTTTCTCTTTTGGCATAGCCAGATTAATTTAGCAGAACTACTGATCCCACTGATATCCTCTTTGTTCTTTACAGTGACAAGCTCCCTTAAAACGTAAGTCACCTACTCCTTTTCCTATCGACCAACCCTGTTGGAATAGTCAGAATTCTTTCTTCCTGCTGCCCAAGACACTGTCTTCCCCACTACATCTTTTTGAGTACCTCTAAGTCCTAGACTTGCATGTACACCAGGCTTACTGGCAGTGATGGAAGAGAACAGGAACGCACAGGAACTGAGTTCCTGTACCTTTTCTGCAACAGGAACTGAGTACCTGTACTTCTTCCCACTGATATTGGAACTAAAATTTTTAATTCAGCCACATAATGATTTTTTCTTATGATTAAGGAAGTGGGGGATTAATGATTAAGGAAGTGGGGGAGGTACCTAAAACAAACAGTAGAAACAGTCTGGATACAGAAGTTGAAACCAGCCCATTTACAGAAGAAAGGGTTGAGAAAGAACTCTTAAAACTGAAGGTGGACAAAGCAATGAGGCCTGATGGGATTCATTCCAGAATTCTAAAAGAACTAAGGGTAGAACTAGTGACACCACTGACTACCCTCTTTAACAAATCATGGGAGGATGGGGTGGTACCCAAGGACTGGAGAAGGGCAGATGTGATTCCCCTTCACAAAAGTGGGAGCAAGGCAGAAGCAGAAAACTACAGACCTGTTAGTTTAACCTCAGTGGTAGGGAAAATGATGGAATCACTTCTGAAGGAAAGAATTGTTGAGTATCTAGAGGCCAGAGGGGCTCAGGACCCAAGGCAGCATGGATTCACAGCTGGAAGGTCATGCCAGACAAATCTGGTAGATTTCTTTTGACTGGGTGACCAAAGTAGTAGATCAGGGAGGCTGTGGACATGGCCTACCTAGACTTTAGCAAGGCATTTGACACAGTCCCACACAAACGATTAATATAAAGTTAGCCAGCCTGGGAGTGGGTCCCAAGATGACAGCCTGGGTAAAGAATTGTCTGGAGAATAGGACACAGAGAGTAATAGTAAATGGAGTCCACTCTGAAGAAAGAGGGTTACTAGTGGGTACCGTGAGGTTCAGTATTAGATCGGTCCTTCAATGTCTTTATGTTTACATTGCAGAGGGACTGGAAGGAAAGTATGTCTCTTTGCAGATGACACAAAGATCTGCAACAGAGTTGATGCACAAGGTGGGGTGGAAAGGATGAGAGGGACTTGGCAAGGTTAGAGGAATGGTCAAATGTATGGCAGCTTAGATTCAATGCTAAGAAGTGCAAGGTGATGCACCTGGGAAACAAAAACCCAGGGAAGAGTACACAGTGGGGTGAGATACTAACAACAACAAAAATGGAAAGGGACCTGGGGGTAGTCATATCAGATGACCTAAAGGTGGGCAAGCAATGTGAGAGGGCAGCAAGGAGGGCTGGGGGGATACTGGGATGCATAGGGAGAGGCAGCACCAGTAGAAAACAGGAAGTTATTATCCCCCTGTACAGACGGTTGGTGAGACCCCATCTGGAGTACTGCGTGCAGTTCTGGAGACCCAATCCCCGCAAGGACATAGACGGAATGGAGGCTGTCCAGAGGAGGGCAACTAAAATAGTGCAGGGTCTGCACCAGAAGACATATGAAGAGAGACTTAAGGAGCCAAATATGTATAGCCTCGAGGAAAGGAGGGAGGGGGGACATGATAGAAACTTTCAAGTATCTCAAGGGAATCAACAAAGTCCAAGAGGGTAGCATCTTTCAAAAAAAGAGGTGTGCAAGAACAAGGGGGCACAATTTGAAGATAGAAGGGGGGCGGCTCAGAGGTAATTTAAGGAAGTATTTTTTCACAGAGAGGGTTGTGGATGCATGGAACGGCCTTCCGGAGGAGGTTGTGGAGTCAAAAACAGTGGTGGAATTCAAGCATGCATGGGACAGTCATAAGGCAATTCTAGGGGGTGGGGGTAGGAAGAAGTAGGCTGCTGGTTAACTAGGATCTGCAGCTTATCCATTAGGTAGGGAAATGGGCAGACTGGGTGGGCCAAGCGGTCCTTATCTGCCATCAAAGTCTATGTTTCTATGTTTCTGAGTCCGTGATCTGAAATCAGAGGTTTCTATCACAAAATCTGACTAGAATTACTTCAGTATCTCTAGCTGACTCTAGCAGTATCTATACAGATATATATGCCTTGATGACAGTAATCCCTCAGCGAGGCTCATCATTCTGCTTTTCCTATTTGCTAGTGTTCTGAGTTCCTGTACTTCTTGTCTACCACTTGCACCACTGCTTACCGGATCATAAATTTACTGGATGTGATCCTTAAATATCCTGCTTTCAGGTTGGAATTGTTGACACTCTGTGCTTTCTTGCTCCAACCTGGGGGTCTACCACTGTTGTGCTATCCTGCTCAGCAGTTCATGACTTGGTGAAACTGTGCATCTAAGTCAAGAACCAGGTGACCCCCTATGCTACCTGCCTCTTATACCCCTATCCTTAATTAGAACCCCCCAGATAAGCTGAGTGAAATTAGAAAATTCCAGTTTTGTGGAATTTTTCATGAAATTCTGCAATTTTCACAAAGACTCGTGGGATTTGACTTTAAGTACAGATGTTATTTTGCAATTTCTCACAGCAAGCAATAAAATTGGCAGACACAGTCTCATTGTAAGGTCTAAGAACCTGCCAGATTTAATGGTATTGCATGCTCTAGTTTTAAAGTTTCAGGGGTTTATAAATTTGTAGTTTACATTCTTGAAAAAATGTAATTTTTAAATGTTATGAAAGTTTGACTACTTTTAATTCAGTCCCATTTAAAGCTGAAAATATAAACCTTTTCAGAAATGACCATGTGGTATAGTAGTTTACGTGTTTCAACTCTGGTTAAATTTGGATATGTAGTTTTAAAATTAGAGGGAATTAACCATAATTTAAATTGTGGCAACATGTTTGGAAGGCTGAAATGCAGGCCCGTTTGAAGCTAGAAGTCTGTAACTATGTGCATATATAAATGAAGTGATAACTTGTATTCCTTCCAATGTTTGTACTATTTCAATGAATACTATGAAAATTATACAAAGATTATAGAAATCCAAATTTTGGCAAAATATTTGGCTACCTATGACTCAGCACCATTGAAGCTTGAGACTTAAAACATAGTGCATATATGCATTCCAAGTGCTTCTCTGAATCCTGATATAGTGGAACAATTTGGATAAGAAATTTTAAAATTATTTCAAAATAATTGAAAATTAACTTTTGATTAAATGTTTGGTCACCCATAACTCTGCCTCCTTTCAATCTGCAACTCTGATATTTGGTACACTTTTGTAAGCCATGTGGTACTGTTTACATGCCAAACTAACTATTATTTGAGCATGTACATTTAAATGTATAGTGAAATAAGTAAAATTTGAACTTTTGTGAAATTCCACAGCATTTTTCATGAAAATTCCACAGAATTCCATGGAATCAGAATAGTCATTCTACTTGCATTCCACAGGCAGAATTTTATATTCTGCACAGCTCTGGAGGTAACCTGTGTATGTAGAACCTACAGTGCAAAATATCAAATGATGATGTATGCGATGCAACCTGTGCATGTACTGTAGAACCTAAAGTGCAATATCAAACAATAATGTATGTTATGTAACATGTGTATCTAGAACCTGAAGTATGATATCAAACGATGATGTATGTGATGTAACCTCTATACATAGAACCTGCAGTGCAATATCAAATTTTGATGTATGTGATGTAACCTGTTTATGTAGAACCTAAAGTACAATATCAAATGATGATGATGTATATGATGTAACGTGTGTATACAGAATCCAAGAGCTATATCAAACAGGGCTGTATGGGATGCAACTTGTGTATGTAGAATCTGAAGTGCAATATCAAACAATGATGTATGAGATGTAACCTGTGTGTGTAGAATCCAAGTGCATTATCAAACAATGATGTATGTGATGTAACCTGTGTATGTAGAAT
The DNA here is from genome assembly GCA_016271365.2 of Neoceratodus forsteri. Classification (NCBI taxonomy): domain Eukaryota; kingdom Metazoa; phylum Chordata; order Ceratodontiformes; family Ceratodontidae; genus Neoceratodus; species Neoceratodus forsteri. The sequence continues at coordinate 1,319,470,512 of CM057454.1, forward strand.
CCAAGTGCAATATCAAACAGGGCTGTATGGGATACAGCTTGTGTATGTAGAATCTGAAGTGCAATGACAATGTATGCAATGTAACCTGTGTGTGCTGAATTTGATGTACAGTATCAAATTATGATGTTTGTGATTTAACTTGTGTATATAGAACCCAAAGTGCAATATCAAACAATGATGTATGTGATGTAACTTGTATATGTAGAATCTGAAGTTTAACATTGAACGATGATGTTTCTGATGTAACCTGTGTATGTAGAACCTGAAGGGCAATATCAAATGATTATGTATGCAATGTAGCCTGTGTATGTAGAACCTGAAGGGCAATATTAAATGATTATGTATGCAATGTAACCTGCATATATAGACTCTGAAGGGCAATATCAAACAGGGCTCTACGTAATGCATCACAGGTCCTATGAGGACAGGTAGAAGGACTTGAATATGTGCTCCCTGGAGGAGACGAAGGAGACAGTGGATATGATAGAGCATTACAAGTACCCTACAGAGAAGAACAGAGTGCAGGAATACACTATTTTCAAGTGAAAAAGATGTTCCAGGACTACAGGGCATGGGATGAATTTGGAGGGAGGGTGATTCTGAGGAAACATGAGGAAGAATTTAAACACAGAAAGGGTGGTGGACAAGTGGAACACCCTGCCAGAGGTGGTGGTGGGGGCTGAATCAATCACAGGACTTAAATATGCATGGGATAGGCATAAGGGAATTCTGGAGGTAAGGGGCAAGGGGCAACAGACTTCTAGAAAAACATAAAGGGAAATTACAAGCTCAAATGGGCAGACTGGGTGGGCCATAGGCCCTTATCTGCAGACAGTGTCTATGTATCTATGCAACCTGTGTATGTAGCATCTGAAGTGCATTATGAAATGGGGCAGTGTGTGATGTAAAACAGGAAATGCAGTGATACACTGGGAGAATACTCTGCATAAATATTTATTTGCTACAAGGCATGCAAGCAAAGCTCCCCCGGTGCTTCAAGGGAAAAATCCATCTACATTTGGGGGTGGGGTGGGGATGGAGTCACCAAATAACAGACACATTTAGATACTTAATAGTTTATGACATGTTTTGAAACTTCATGATGTGTAAAGCATATCATTATATCTATACAAATACCACATCCAACATATAAATTATTTAAGCGTATGATGAGTGAAAAAGTTACCATCACTTCTCGGGTGTTGGATGCACTCAGCCACAACCACCCGAGATGTGACATTATCCCAGCATGACACACACCCTGTCATGCATTATTCCTTTAATTTGTGGTCCTGAAGTGAAAGCAATGCAGTGTTGTCTCCATGTTGTTGTGCACAATACGACACTGTTGATCACACTGAGAACTTGATCTGATGTTAAGAATGTAGGGAGCTCAACGATTCCAGCTAAATGCAGAAGGGCTATTTTACAAATAAATTAGATAATTTTAACTCTCAAAATAAAACTGTTGACTGGAGGCAATTTTCTTCTCCTACATTGCTATAAAAGCAATAAGGTACAACCAGAGGTTACATTAATCTTCAGCTAATCACTCCATTGGGGCATGTGGCACTCAGCTTCACCTTGGGCCATATTACACGCCCAGGTGGTGATTAAAAGATAATTAATGTAACCCTGGTCATATGTTACTGCTTAACAAAAACAATCACAACAGTGAAAGATGAAAAATGTGCAAATACAAGATCATACAGTTTAAAAGGCACAAACCCCAGTAAGCTTGTGCAAATCTAATTACGTTAAAAATATGTTACTTCTCTATTCCTTTGTTTTTATCTTACACTTCCTTAATCATCCAGGTATCAGAAGTTGTAGGGATGCGCCGGGCGGTCATTTCCCCCAGCTCAGTACCATGTCAAGCATGCCCCAGCCCTGTTCACACAATCCCCATTTGAAATAAGAAAGAAAAAGCCCGATCCCTTTTCCAAAATGTAGTGTCCCCCGTCCCCGTCCCCGTCCCCATCCCCATTTGGAAGAAAAGTAATTCAATCTCCCTCCCACTTTTCCATAGTGTACTGGCCCCTCACCCACGCAGACACCCAGATCCCTGCTCCTGTGTCTCAGCATGGCCAGTCAGCCGGCAAGCAGCACAGCCTTCTGCTCATCTCCACTGCTGCCCGCCGACTAAACTGTCAATGAATGACAGCTTACTGTAACCACTACATGCCCATTGGTTGACACTGTTGACCAATGGGCTTGCAGTGTGCACTGTAAGCTGTCATTCATAACTTTGTGTCATTCAGTCCAGCACTGGCGTGCCCACCCCCATGCTGGCTACCCCCAAAACATAATGTGATGCCAGAATGCCCAACCTTGGTGCCACCAGACAGGTACTTTACCTAAAAAGAAGAAAACATCCCCTCATCATCACAGTCCTGCACCATCTGTTTGCTGGCCTCCCTGACCATCCGTCACCCCACCCTCACCTCCCTCTCAGCACTCACCACCTCACAAGGTCCTCAACATTCTTCACTTACCTTTCGTGTCTACAGATGATGAGCACCATGTCCTTGCTGCTTGCAACACCGACCAGTAACTGAGGAAAACTAGGGAAGTTCAGTTAATGGCTTTTTGACGCAATTTGAAATTTTACTCATAACTTTCTCATTTTTTAACATTTTTACACCACATTTTCAATGTGGTCTTTTGGGGACCCCATCTCATGAACAAGGTAGGGGATATTTTTCAACTACCCTCCCCCCACCCCCAAAACATGTTTTCTCAGTCGCTTTGCAAAATCACCTTATGGATGTGATTTAAAAAAGTCCACCTATCTTGTTCATATGGTGGAGTCACGAAAAGACTACGTTGAAAATGTGGGGTCAAAATGTTAAAAAACAAAGAAGTTAAGACGAAACACTAAATGTTTTCAACATTTACTCTTAACCCCCCACTTAGCTTCCTGTACCTGTTGTTCTCCTTACCCCTTGCTACAATGTGGGCTTATCATATTGAGTTTGTAGTCGTCCTCATGCTTGTTAGCTCTGACTCTGTACTATGTCTATATGCTGTACTCTGGCCCCACCTGTGTGTGGGTGAGATTGTTCTCTGTCTATGCACTATGTTTCAATGTACTGTGTTCTCTCTGGCCCATCTGTACTATGAGCTACCCTGAATATGTACCATGTTTTTTCTGTATTGTAACCTCCCGGGTCACACCAGAAAATTGGCACTTGTTGTCTAGTGCGCTTACCTGGTTAACAAAAGCAAATAAATAAACTTTGTGACATTTGCAGATTTTGGCCCCAAATTTTCAACATAGCCCTCTTCTTACCGCATCTCATGAACATGACAGGTGTCATTTTTCAAATTCACTCCAAAACATGTTTGCGCAGCTAATCTGCAAAAATGAATAAAAAAAAACTCCACCTGTCTTGATCATAAGGTGGCAGGAGGAAAATGCTGGCTAGCCAGGCTGGTACCCCCACATAGGTTCTCATACAACCAACATGTGGCTGGCGACCCACCACATCGTGATCCTTGGTAAGTGGTGGATAACTGGTAAGTGTGTGTTACACATCTTAAAAGGGATCTCATAGTAAAATGTACATGTTTTTACAGTACATAGTACCGGGCTGTAGCTATCTAAAATATTTATTTAGATGGCAATATTTTGAAGACTTCCAGTCCTAGAAATGGAAACATATTTAGTTGATTAGACTTATTTATTAAGTAGTACAAACTGAGATTCCAATATTTATAAATTATTTAGAGTTGATGTAAAAATTTATGTGTGATCAAAGTTTTGTTTTGTCATACTGTATGTGTACCAGTGCGTTTATTAACTTACATTTTGTTACAGTATGTGTTATTTCATACATAAACACAGGATCACCTTGAAGACAATACATTTGGTCCTAATGGTGTACTTTACATCTTCCTGTATAAAAATAAAGATTTTTACTACTACTACTACTACTACTTCTACTAGGTCACTGACAAGGTTGGGGGTTGCCACCTAATGAGACTGGAACAAGTAACAGCTTTGTGGAAAATAAAAAAAAAATAAAAATAGTAGGACCCCATTGAGAAAAAAGACATTGTATCTTAGTTGTGCTATCCTGGGTAAATACACTGTAAAAATGTGTGAAACCAAAATTATATTGCTACTGTTCTAAGTTCTAATAGCATGCAAGCATGCAAGTCTGTCATTGACAAATGCTCGCTTGATAGTGTGTAGTTGCAAAAGTGGAGCTACAGCTTAAGGCATTGCTGTGGTAACCTGATACACATTGTGCTATAGGAGAATATGAGCAAGGCCAGGCTGTGGTTTGCTACTTCCGGGGGTTCAGCTCAGCTAGGACACCAGTGGGGGATTTAAGGGTAGTAAGGACCAATGCCTCCCAGCTCCGATGAATGTATGCATGTGAATATACCAAAATGTCGATTGGAGCATGCTCGCATGTCCGCACCCATTTAGTGTTGCTTTGCTGCTATTTTGGGAGGTAGCCTGTGAAAATGAATTAGTTTTGGATCAGTAGATAATCCTGGGTCGTACCTTAAAATAAGCATGTTTATGTTGTCTTGTGCTTGCGCAAGCACATTTTGTGGCAGTAGGAGACGATAGTAGGAGAAATGCAGAGGAATGTCAGTTTTGATGAATGCAGGGCACACTTTAGAAGGTGCACCCCTTATTCCCCAATTAGCAAGCATGCTAACGGTGAGACAAGTTTTATTCAAAGGGCCGCCAACTTGAAACGAATGTGCCACTGCAACCAGAGACAAGCTTGTCATGCAGGGGCACAGATGACACACCTCTGCTACATGCCTTTCTTGGTGAAACATTTTAATAAAAATGGTGGTGGTGGTGGTGGCAGGAGAACAAACCTTGTAACTTCTCCACCTCACCACCCCACTGGTCCCTGCCTGAATGGTGGGAGGGGGTGCTTTCCTCGCCTGCCTCCTCCACTTCCCGCTGTCTCCAGGCTGGAAAGTTTCTCTCAGCCATGCAGAGCAGGCCACAGCCTAAACTCTGTATGGGCTGCGAGTAGTCAGTGCCCAAAGGCACTTTTACTGTAAGAGCGATCCGATTGCACTGGCGGACCCCCTTCCCCACCTGCCAACATCGGGGTATGAAATCCCCCCAATCATTTAATGTGGTACACTGGGAGCCCACCCTAGTGTGCCAAACCCTGCTGTGGTGTTTCCGACACCGGGATGCTCACTCCTGGTGTCAGATGCATCCCACCCCACATATCCAACGATGACAGGGTGCCCAATCCCTGGGTTGGCATTTATTCCCCTAGTACTGTGGCACACTGGGAGCCTACCCCAGTGTGCCAATATCCATGGTTTCCCTGTAAAAAAAAAAAAAGGACACACGGCAACTTTTTTGACCTGAAAAAACAAGAAAATGATCCGTCGTCATTGCTGCTAGCCTCCTCCACAACCGCCTCCCCTCTGTGCACCCACTCCCGCACCCTCATCACCCCATATATACCTGCAGAGGTTGGGAGCAGCAATCTTCAGTGGACCGTTAACACGTCTGCACTCTTCAAACGCCGACCGCAAAGTGAAGAAATGATGGGAAGTCCTATAATGACACTGAATGGGGGGTTCAATTTAGGTGGATATCGCAGCCATTTTTGGGAGTTTTGGTCCCAAGTTTTCAAAATGGGGTTCTTGGGACCCCACCTCATGAACACAGTCACTGTCATTTCATGATTTGGTCCCGAAAGGTCATTTCGCAGTCACTGTGTGGAATCACCTTTTGGGACCAATTAACAAAATAACAGTGCTACTGTTCATGAGGTGGGCTCCCAAAAAGTCTATGTTGCAAATTTGTTGAAAAAATTCCAAAAAGTGACTATGTTACGAGCGTGCATTGCACAGTTTCCACTCATGCTCGTAACTTTGTCAATTTTTAATATTTACCTATTAACATACTAAAATGACAGCAGAATAGGCCCAATGGTCTTTCATGTCTGCTCGTTTGGTCAGCCCCCACCCTGGGAGCTGACCTTGCTGCCCCCTCTCCCTCTCCGGCTTCTCCCTTCCCAGTCCCAGACATTCTCGCTGCACTGGTTTTTGCTTCCGGAACCCTTTCCCCATACCTGTTCCACCCCCTCTTGAACCCCTCCACCGTCTCTGCCTCCACCAGCCCCCTGGGCAGCACATTCCATGGCTCCACCACCCTCTCAGTGAAGTAGCACCTCCTCCTTTCTCCCATGAATCTCTCTCCCCCTCCAGCTTCCACCCATGCCCTCTAGTTGACCCCTCTTCCTTTGGAACACCCTGACTGCTCCTCCCCTGTTTACCCCCTTCATGTACCTGAAGAAATCTATCATGTCCCCCCGGTCCCTTCTCTCTTCCAATGTGTACGTATTTAGCTCTTCGAGCCTCTCCCCATAGGTCCTAGCCCCCAAGCCCCAAATCATTTTGGTTGCCCTCCTCTGGACTCTCTCTAGGAGTTCAATGTCCCTCTTTAAATGTGGCCTCCAAAACTGCACGCCGTACTCGCGGTGCGGCCTCACCAAGCAGTTATACAGAGGGAGTATCACTTCCCTCCTTCTGGAGGTGAGCCCCCTAGCGATGCATCCAAGCATCCTGTTTACCTTTGGCGCTGCCCTCCTACATGTCTCCGAGTTGTTCATCTTGACATCCACCACCACCCCCAGGTCCCTCTCAGCCATCAAGACTTGTAGCAATCCCCCCCCTCCAGGGTGTACACTTGGCCCGGGTTTCTGGCTCCCAGGTGCAGTACCTTGCATTTTCCTGCATTGAACCTCAGCTTCCACTTTCTAGACTACCTTTCTAGAGCCTCCAGGTCCCCCTGTAGGGCCACCCTTCCCTCCTCCCCATCCACCACCACCCCCAGTTTTGAGTCATCTGCAAAGAGACTCATCTCACTCCTGATACCCTTCCTTATGTCAGAGATGAAGGCGTTGAAAAGGAGGGTCCAAGAACCAATCCTTGAGGGACTCCACTAATGACCCTCCTTGGGTATGAGACTATCCCTCCAACCATGACCCTCTGGGTCCAGTTCTGGAGTCAATTTCCTATCCATCTGATCATCTGGTTCCCCACCCCCATTTCTCCCAGCTTATCCAACAGGCCCCCATGAGGAACAGAGTCAAACGCCTTGCTGAAGTCAAGAAAGAGGATGTCCACTGGTCTACCCAGGTCCAAGGCACTTGTCACCCAGTCATAGAACTCCACAAGGTTTGTCTGACACGATTTCCCCAGGACGAATCCATGCTGTCTATCGTCCAGGCACCCCAACTTTTCCAGGTCCCCCTAGTCTCTCCTTGACAATGCCCTCCATCACCGTGCCCACCACTGATGTCAGGCTGACAGGCCTGTAGTTCCCTGCCACCTTCCTCGATCCCCCCTTGTGGATAGGCACTATAAGCTCCACCTTCCAGTCCTGGGGCACCCACCCTGTTCTCAGAGAGATGCTGAAGAGCTCCGCCAGGGGTTTCGCCAGGACATCCGCCAGTTCCTTCAGCACTCTGGGATGTAATTTATCTGGCCCTGGTGCTTTCTCCGTCTTAAGGGACCTGAGGGCTTCCCTCACTCGCTCTGCCGTGATTTCCACCTCTGCTACCTCGTCCCCCTGCTTTGCCTTCCCCCCATTTGCCAGTGATGCCCCCCCTCCCCAGACCCGCCAATCGGTAAGGGTCCCCCCCATCTCAGTTTCACGATCTCCTCCCATGCATGATGCAGCCCCCCATTTTCCTTGGTGAAAACTGAGGCAAAGTACTCATTTAGTACCTCAGCCTGCTTCCCTGGGTCTTGTGCCCATCCCTCCCCTGTTTTAATCCTGCTAATCTGCCCCTTCACCCTTCGTTTTTCCCCAATGTATCTAAAGAACCCCCTGTTCCCTCTTCTAATTTCCCTGGCCAGGTTCTGCTCCTTCCTTGCCTTAGCCACCCTCATCACCCTAGTGGCCCTTCTGGCCATCAGTTCGTACTCCCCTCGGTCCCTTTCACTTCTTGAGCACTTGAATTGCCTATAGGCCGCCTTCTTTCACCTCACCACCTCCTGAACCTCCACCTGGTCCACCAGCAGGGTTTTCGGGCCCTACCGCATTTTTGTCTTACTCTTACGCAGGTGCTGGTAGCATCCTGCACCCCTCTCCTGATGATTTCCCACCTACTATCAGTGTCCACATCTGACCCAATCCCATCCAAATGCTCCTTAAGGATCCTTCCCATTTCCTTAAAATCCATCCCCCTGAAGTCAGTTACCTCCATCTTTGTGCAGCCTTCTACCCCTCCTAGGTCCAGGCAGAACCAGACCGTGGCATGGTCACTCCCTGCCAATGGGTCCCTTACCTCCAGCCCCCCAATCTGGTCACTGTCTACCAGGGCCACATCCAGCATCCTCTCCTCCCTGGTTGGTTCCCCACCTGCTGAGTTAGGAATGCATCCTGAAAGACATCCAACAACCTTTGTTCCCTGGCCACCGAGGATGTCATAGTCTCCCAGTCTGTTCCTGGCATGTTTAAGTCCCCCAACACCACCATCCTTCCCCTCCCAATCTGCAGTTTCTCCCAACCTTTGCCACCAGACTCTTCTCCAGCTCCTCCGCCAGTGCAGGGGGTCTATACACCACTCCTATTTTTACTCTCTTGGCCCCCCTTGTTATCAAGGTGAACCAAATCACCTCCACAGTTCCCTCCGCCTCCTCCACTCCTCCTATGGCAATGCAGTTTTTGACTATTATTGCTACCCCTCCTCCCCTTCCCTTCCCCCTGTCCTTCCTGAACATGGTGTAACCCTCCAGGTTCAGGTCCCAGTCATGCCCTGTGGTGGCCCAGGTCTCAGTGACCACTGCCACATCCACCGCTCCCTCAGTTAGCATCACCTGGAGCTCAGGCATTTTATTTCCCAAGTTCCTGGCATTTAGCAGGACTACCTTCCACCCTTTCCCTATACTTCTGTTTCCCCTGTTCATGATCGTGTGGAGAGTCTGTCTTCCCCTGGTCCTCACCTTACCAGTTGGCCTTTTCCTGCATTCCTCCAGCTCCCCGGGGGGGGGGGGTGGAGACAGAGTCCCTCCTTTATCGGACCCCCCTCGACAGCTTTTTCTCCCATCCCTCCCCCCATTTTCACTCCAGATTTTCAACATTGCCATTTTTTCACATCTCCTTATGAACAGTATGGCTGCCATTTTTCACATCCTGCCCAAAATGTGTTTTCACACATGTGGCGCACAATGGCACGGTTGCTGTGGAAAATCAACGTTCGGGACAGAGTAACAAAATCACAGTGACACTGTTCAAGAGCGGAGGTTTCAAAATGCCTATGTTGAAAATTTGGTTAAAGCAATCCCCAAAATAATTGCGTTACGGGCATGCGTTGCACAGTTTCTACGTATGCTCGTGACTTCACCAATTTTTTATATTTGCACTCCAGATTTTCAACATTGCCATTTTTTTACACCCCCTTATCAACAGCACAGCTGTCATTTTTCACATCCTGTCTGAAATGTGTCTTCGCACATGTGGTGCACAATGGGCGTGGTCTCTGTGGGAAATCAAAGTTTGGGACAGATGAAGAAAATCACAGTGACGTTGTTCATGAGCGGAGGTCCCAAAATGCTTACAGTATGTTGGCAATTTGGTTAAACAAATCCCCAAAATAATTGTGTTACGGGTGTGCGTTGTGCAGTTTCTGTGCATGCTCGTGACGTTAGCAATTTTTCATATTTTCACTCCAGATTTTTTAACATTGCCATGTTGTTACTCCTCCTCATGAACAGTACAGTTGTCATTTTTCACATCCTGGCCGAGATGGGTTTTCGCACCTGTGGTGCCAAATGACGCAGTCACTGTGCAAAATCAGCTTTCGGCTAACGAACTGATAGTGACGCTGTTCATAAAGTGGGGTCACAAAAAGCCCATGTTGAAAATTTGGAGTGCAAATGCCAACAAATGCCTGGGACATTAGGGTTTCCAACCTTAACGCCCTACCCTGTCGAGACTGACAGGTGTCAGGGGTGTGACTTGGGATTGTCGGCTGTAATGCTCATGCCATTCCACCCCACCCTCACCCTGCAGCCAGTGACAGGCATCGAGGTGTGCCTTGGGATCTTCAGCCCTAAAGTTCACCCTATTCTCCTATACTGTACCCATTTCAGTGTATTTTGTTATGGAATGGTGTGAGCATAAAGCCCGACAATGCCAAGGCACAACGCAACACTTGTCAGTGTCTGCAGGGTAGGGTTAGGTGAAATGGTGTGAACGTTATGACCGACACCCCAAAGACACATCCCAATGCCTGTTCATCTCTGCAGGGTGAGATGGGGTTGACGTAAGTTCCATACTTCACTGCCATTCCTATTATGCATCTCTCTAACTCCTGCACTACCAATGTCAACGCCAGCAAGACAACATTCAGCATTGACAAACGATTGTTGTCTAGTGTGCTTACCTAGTCAACAAAAGGTAAATAAATAAATAATCTGTAATTTGCTATATACAGTTTAAATCTTTTCCATTCCTAGAATGTGAGTGTTGTGAAACAACTGCTACAACAAATTCCAGGGTAAAGGTAAACGAGCAACCTGTGGTTTCTTTGCTTCAAGTACTGATGGATTTGTTCTCCAGAGCAAAACACTTTGCAGTTTGGATCCCCTGCCTTAAGGCATCGACCTGATAAAATGCTGTAAGGCAAGTAAGTCCACCATGAGCCAGTGACATTTTGTCTATGATTGCCAGGGTACCATGTGTTCTGCATGATCTTTCACTTACTTTTTTTTTTTTAACTTAACAATTTTGCCCCTTCCATCTCCAAATGTGGAATCCCTGGGGCACTTTGATTACTCACCTGTGTCTCAATACCATTCTTTTCCCCTACACAGGCCATAGTTTGCAATCCTGAGGGGGTTAGGGCCAGGATGTACCCCGAATCTCTAGTGTTTGTTTATTTGCTTAACGGGTAAACCATACTGGAATGAATTTCATTTACAGATGTGATCCACAAGTAACAAAAAGACATACATAACATAAAAACTTTTAACATCTAAGACAAAATTTGTCAGCCGCTTATCAGGTGGCAGAGCAGCAGACATAAAGTGCTGGATGTACCAGGATCTTTCACTTCAGGTGGGGTCAGGGTCAGAGGGATTTACTTCTGGATTCCTATTGTCTTGTCAGGTGGCAAAACAGCAGACACACAGAACCAGATGTACTGGGATTCTTCACCTTGAGTGCCGGGATCATTTTCACCCCACGGCCATTGGTGTGCTATGGGCCCAGGGCAGGAATGTGCATGGTGGCTCATCGCTGCTATGCCCAGCTGAAGACCACCTTATCTACCTGACTGCATATCGCTGTGCTGCCACCTGTGCATCAATGCAGTAGAGACAAGAGCCTTCCCTCTCTGGAAGAGAAGAGCATCCTCTGGGAAGCTCTGCCCAGGCCTGCCCCCAATAGCCCAGTTTTGTTCCCAAACCTGGATCACTGGCAAAGTAAGCAGTAGCCCCACCGCTGTGCTGAATGGCCAGCCCTTCACAGTGACCTGGCCTTTCTCACTGGAACAGCAGAGTACCTGCCTTTAAAGAGCAAAGCAAGAGGAGATGCTTTCAGATGAAACCCAACAGGCCACCTCAGAATTTAATATCAACATAGCATCCTGAGGCCAAAAATGGCAATCTGGGAAGGTATAGATAAACACAGCGAGGGACAACCAGTTACAGAGAGATGTCAGGTTGCGAGGGACAACCAGTTACAGAGAGGTGACAGATTGTGAGGGGCAACCAGTTACAGAGAGGTGTCAGACTGTGAGGGTCAACCAGTTACAGAGAGGTGTCAGACTGTGAGAACAACCAGTTACAGTGAGGTGTCAGATTGTGAGCGACAGCCAGTTACAGGGAGGTGTCAGATTGTGAGGGGCAACCAGTTACAGAGAGGTGTCAGACTGTGAGGGTCAACCAGTTACAGAGAGGTGTCAGACTGTGAGAACAACCAGTTACAGTGAGGTGTCAGATTGTGAGTGACAGCCAGTTACAGGGAGGTGTCAGATTGTGAGGGACAACCAGTTACAGAGAGGTGTCAGATTGTGCAGGACAACCAGTTATAGGGAGGTGTCAGATTGTGAGCAACAACCAGTACAGGGAGGTGTCAGATTGTGAGGGGCAACCAGTTACAAGGAGGTGTCAGATTGTGAGGGACAACCAGTTACAGTGAGGTGTCAGATTGTGAGGGACAACCAGTTACAGGGGGGGTGTCAGATTGTGAGGGACAACCAGTTACAGGGAGGTGTCAGATTGTGAGGGACAACCAGTTACAGGGAGATGTCAGATTGTGAGAAAAAACAGTTACAGAGAGGTCTCAGATTGTGAGAACAACCAGTTACAGAGAGGTGTCAGATTGTGAGGGACAACCAGTACAGGGAGTTGTCAGATTCTGAGGAACAACCAGTACAGGGAGGTGTCAGACTGTGAGGAACAACCAGTACAGGGAGGTGTCAGATTGTGAGGGACAGCCAGTACAGGGAGGTGTCAGACTGTGAGGGACAACCAGTTACAGGTGTAACCCCTAGATGGCGCTATCCCAGGGGCTACTACCCCTGCCTGATTTGCCACTAACAGGTTGAGGGGCCTGGATCCAATGGCGGGTGCCTCCACCCAGAGGTCAGGGTTTGCAATAGTTAAACTAACTTGGTCACAGCCCTCTGGGACACTGCAACCCCCCTTTCTTCCCACTAGTGGCCCACACAATATATCAGAATTACCTTCACAGTATACACTTACCCCCAGGTTTGGTTCCGGCACTGGGACCTCCTGTGAAATGAGATACAGTGCAACAATCACAGTACAGTACTTTAACATAGACAAATACCTCAGGCAGTATAACTTTGCTGAAACAAGCAGCTCTGATTTATTTAGGGGATATAACAAGGACAGGGGAAATCAGGTTAATTAGCTTATCACTCTAATAATCTCATTTATGGCTCTGTGCAGGCCTACCCCTATCAGTTACTGTCCCTTGGGTACCCAAGCCCTAGTGGCTAGTCCAAACCGTGGCAGCTGGTAGGGGCCCTTTCACACAGAGAAAAGGAGAATTAAACAGTCAGCAGTACAGTAATTCCATTTGGATTTAATGTGGCAATTCAACAGGGAGCGACCTGAATTAGTACTCACGACCTCCAAATAAGATAGGGTCCTTCAATGTCAGCAGGGCTCACTTGAGGTACACAAACCTCTTCACACATTTATATAAAAGAAAGCACTATACCAGGCAGGCTGCATCTGTATCCGATGCAATTACTGCACAATACCGGGAGAACACACAGCAGATTCAGTTCCTGACAGACCGAGTGCAATTTTCAGCAATTCTTCCAGTCTTCTACAGGGTGAGCCTGGTTTCTACTCTTCAGATATCCTTTGATTCTCTTCACAGGACAGTTCAGTCCTAACAAGCTGCAGACCCGAACTCTGGGGCACACACGCTTTTTGACTAAAACTGCACACTGAAAAAGCACAGGGCTCCTTCCTTCTTCACTGCCAAAGCTCAACTGAAACTCCAACCGACAAAACCGGCACTCCTTTGAGTTCCTCCCAGTTCTTGACTGGATTGGCTGTCACTCACAATAGACTGCTGCTGTTGGTCCAAAAGGCACTGAAGTCTAAACTACATCTCCCAGAGTCACTGCCCATACAATCCTCTTGTGGCTGGCTCAGATTATGAGTCCAAGTTCTGATTCGTCCAAGGCACCATTTTAGAGCTAGCTTACCCCACACTGATTGGTCCAGTTCAGCAGTTCAAAACTAGAATGGGAACTAGCAGACACAGTTCTGACTGCAAAGAAAGCAGGTTAGACAAACTGTAATTTCATTATTACTCTAAATAATTTCTGGCAAACAGTTACATCTTTCAGATAGGTTCCCTTTGCACTCCTAGTGACTGCAAAATGAAGTGAATTGGCAGCAGCTCGAGTGGTACTCAATCAAAGAAACACACAGTCCCCATACAAACTAATTATGTCTGCAAGCAGACAGCTCTTAAAGAGACAGTACCAGAGGTTCTAAAAACACTCACTGATAAATGGCTTAAATGCCAAACACCATTCAGGCTTGGAGCATTCAAGCAAGCTCCTGGAAGTCTTTTGGGAACCCCCATTTGCAGGGGGGTTACACAGGGAAGTGTCAGACTGTGAGGGACATCCAGTACAGGGAGGTGTTAGACTGTGAGGGACAACCAGTACAGGGAGGTGTCAAACTGTGATGGACAACCAGTACAGGAAAGTGTCAGACTGTGAGGGACAACCAGTAGAGGAAGGTGTCAGATTGTGAGGGACATCCAGTACAGGGAGGTGTTAGACTGTGAGGGACAACCAGTATAGGGAAGTGTCAGACTGTGAGGGACAACCAGTACAGGGAGGTGTCAGATTGTGAGGGACAACCAGTACAGGGAGGTGTCAGATTGTGAGGGACATCCAGTACAGGGAGGTGTTAGACTGTGAGGGACAACCAGTACAGGGAGGTGTCAGACTGTGATGGAAAACCAGTACAGGGAGGTGTCAGACTTTGAGGGACAACCAGTACAGGGAGGTGTCAGATTGTGAGGAACATCCAGTACAGGGAGGTGTTAGACTGTGAGGGACAACCAGTACAGGGAGGTGTCAGACTGCTGTTGGAAAACAGTCTCAACAATCTCAACTGAGGGCTAGTACTAAATTTGCAGATTTGCTCCTTGCAGGATAATCCTGAATATCAAAATGCCCTTGTAAAATAATGCTTGCACGAAACATGTCCACTATTAATCAGGCTTGCATGGTTAAAGTTAATGTTACATGGCAAGAGCACCACAGTTGCTGATCATGACCATCCCTCCCCACAGTGTGGACATTGCACAAGTGGACTTGCTCATTGATCACCAGGATCAATCTTGTTGAACTGATAAAAAATAAAGGGCCAGATATTCAAACTGCGCTCTTCTTAGGCGCAAGCCCTTGCGCTGCGCAAAATAGTTGAGCAGGGGTGTGGCCCGGGCGATATTCAAAGGAGTTGCGCTATTGAGTAACTCCTTTGAATATCACCCCCTGGCCACAGCCACTGTGCATGGCGCAGTGGAACTTGCGCCACCGCAAGTTGTCAGAGTGGAGCATTCAACTGCGGTGGTGCAAGTACCGTGACACCATCGCAAAATCCGATATTCAAGGTGGCATGCAAATGGGCCATAATTCATGCAAGGCGCGGGGGCCATTTGCATCTGATTATGGCCCCATTTGCATACCATTAGCATGCAGGTGCGCCGATCCCCGAGGACTTGCGCCTGGCGCCCTGCCAGGCAGCAGCCATCGGGGACCGTCGCCCCCTGCAGCCTGATCGCGGGCAAAAGAGTGAAAATCCCCACCACCACCCCCACTGGCCCGATCGCCGGCAACAGCAGAAATGTCCCCCTCCCCACCAGCCCGACCGCAGGCTGCATAGGTTTAAAAACAACCCCTCCAGCAGCCCGATCACGGGCAGCAATGTGTCTCCCCCAAACACATCCCTGGTGGTCCAGTGGACCGTAGATCCCGATCGCGGGATGTAATCATTAAACCCCCAAACATAGCCTGGTGGTCCAGTGGACCGATAAGCCCGATCGCGGGCTGAAGTAATGAAACACCCCACCACCTCCCGATCATATCCCTGGTGGTCCAGTGGACCGAAAATCCCGATCGTGGGATGTGGTTGTCAAACCCCGAACACATCCGCACTAAACACATCACAGTCTGGAGAAGCCTGCCTTACCTGTCCAACTGTACCTGTCCTATTGGATAAACAGGGCCAGTCTCAGTGCTGTCAGTCCTCACCTTTCCCCAGAACTAAATACATCACAGGATGGGAAAGCATGTGCTGTACCTGTCTGTACCTGTCTCAGTGGATAACCAGGGCATCCTCCAAAGTCCTGTCAGTTCTCATTTCATCAGCATTAAATACATCACAGTGTGAAAACCTATGCTGAACCTGTCAAACTAACCTGTCCTGTAACCCAGAACTACAGTCACCAGTGCTGTCAGTCCTCCTGCACCAGAACTAAATACATCACAGTGTGGGAAGCCTGTACTATACTGTCCCAACTGCCAATCCATGCACAAACAATGGGTTTCATTAGCAGTGCTGTCAATCCCTCACCTTTCATCAACACTAAATACATCACGGTGTAGAAGCCTTGCTGTACCTCTCCCCCACCTGCACCTGTCCTGTGGATAAACAGAGGTCCCAGTCTCAGTGCTCAGGCCCTCACTTTCATCAGCATTAAATATATCACAGTGTGGGAAGCCTGTATTGGCACCCCAACTACCAATCCCTGTGGATAAACAGGGCTTCCAGTCTCAGTGCTGTCAGTCCTCACCTTTCATCAGCACTAAATATATCAGTGTGGGGGAAGCCTGTGTACCTGTACAACAGTACCTGCTCAGTGGATAAACTGAGGTCACAGTCCCATGTTCAGTCCTCACCTTTCATCAGCACCTACCATCACAGTGTGGGGAAGCCTGTGTTGTGCAGTCCCCAACTACACCTGTCCTGTGCATAACAGGGCTAATCTCAGTGCTGTCAGTCCTCACCTTTCATCAGCACTAATACATCACAGTGTAGAAGCCTGTGCTTACCTGTAACATACCTGTCCTGTGCATAAACAATGGTTTAATTATCCAGTGCTGTCAGTCCCTCTTTCATCAACACTAAATACATCACAGTGGGAAGCTGTGCTGCCTGTCCATCTGTACCTGTCCTGTGGATAAACGGTCCCTGTCTCCAGTATCAGTCCCCCCTTTCATCAGCATAAATATATCACAGTTGGGGAAGCCTGTGTTGTACCTGTCCCCAACTGCCTGTCTAATGGATAAACAGGGCTTCAGTCTCAGTACTGTCAGTCCTCACCTGTCAACACTAAATATATCAGTCTTGGGAAGCCTGTACTGTACCTATCAACTATACCTGTCTCAGTGGATAAACCCAAGTCCACAGTCCCCAGTAGTCAGTCCTCACCTTCCATCAGCACTAAATACATCACAGTGTGGGGAAGCCTGTGTTATACGGTCTAACTGGACTGTCTCCGTGGATCAACAAAGGCTGATCCCCAGTGCTCTCAGTCCTCACCTTTCATCAGCACTAAATCCATCACAGTGTGGAAGCCTGTGTGTACCTGTCCAACTGTACCTGTCCTGGTCAACAGGCTTCAGTACAGTGCTCTCAGTCCCTCACTCATCAACTAATCATCACGGTGGGAAGCCTGTCTGTACCTGTCTAACTGTACCTGGCCTGTGGATAAACGAGGCTTTAGTCTCATGCTGTCGGTCCCTCACCTTTCATCACATAATACATCACGTGTGGGAAACCACCATGCCCACCACAACACAACCTGGCCATATAGATAAACAGGGCTTTAGTCTCAGTGTCAGTCCTCACGCCCACTAGTACTAAATACATCACAGTGGGAAGTGCCTTTCTATCACTCTGGATAAACAGAGGTTTCAGTCTCAGTGCTGTCAATCCTCCTTCCATCAACACTAAATCCACACTGTGGAGAAGCCTGTACTATACCTGTCCTATGGATCAACGAAGGTCAGTCTCAGTGCTATCAGTCCTCACCTTTCATCAGCACTAAATACATCACAGTGTGGGAAGCCTGTGCTGTACCTGTCTCTGACTGTCCTGTGGATAAACAGAGGTCTCAGTCTCCATTATGTCAGTCCTCACTTTCATCAGCACTAAAAACATCACAGTGTGGGAAGCCTGTGCTGCCTGTCCCAAACTGTCCTGTCTATGGATAAACGGGGCTCAGACCCCAGTACGATCAGTCACTCACCTTCCATCGATAAAACATCACAGTGTGGAAGCCTGTGCTGTACCTGTCCAACTGTACCTGTCCCTGTGGATAAACAGAGGATCTCAGTCCAGTGCTGTCAATCCCTACCTTTCATCAGTACTAAATACATCACAGTGTAGAGCCTGTGCTTTGGCCAACATACCTGTCTATGGATAAACAGGGCTAGTCTCAGTGCTGTCAGTCCATCACCCTTCATTAGCACTAAATACATCACACAGTAGGAAGCCTGTGCCGTAACTGTCTCAACATACCTGTCCCTATGAATAAACAGGCTTCCATCTCAATGCTATTAGTCCACCAGCACCATCAACACTAAACACATCACAGTCTGGAAGCCTCTGCCTGTCCCCAACTACACCTGTCCTGTGGACAAGGGCTACAGTCCAGTGCTGTCAGTCCTCACTTTCACCAGACTAATACCATCAGGATGAGAAACCATGCTGCCTGTCAAACTATGCCTATCTCAGTGGATAACGACTTCACTCTCAGTGTATCAGTTCCTCACATTTCATCAGCATTAAATACATCACAGTGTAGAAACCTATATAACCTGTCCCAACTGTACCTGTCCCTGTGCATAACCAGGGCTTCAGTCTCCAGTGCTGTCAGTCCTCACTTTCATCAGCACTAAATACATCACAGTGTAGAAGCCTGTGCCTGTCCCAACTGTACCTGTCCTGTGCATAAACAATGGGTTCATTATCAGTGCTGTCAGTCTCACCTTTCATCAACACTAAATACATCACAGTGAGGCCTGTGCTGTACCTGTCACCATCTGTACCTGTCCTATGGACAAACAGAGGTCCAAGTCTCAGTGTATCAGTCCTCCTTTCATCAGCATTAAATATATCACAGTGGGAAAACTTGTCATCTAACCATTACCTGTCCTGTGGATAACAGAGGGCTTCTCTCCAGTGCTGTCAGTCCTCACCTTTCATCAGCACTAAATATATCAGTGTGAGAAACCTGTGCTGTACCTACCCAACAGTACCTGTCTCAGTGGATAAACTGGTCACGGTCCCAGTGTTGTCAGTCCCTCACTCCTCAGCACTAAATACATCACAGTGTGGGGAAGCCTGTATTGTGCGGTCTAACTGTACCTGTCTATCCATAAAAGAGGCTGATCTCAGTGCTGTCAGTCCCACACCACCATAGCATAAATACATCACAGTGTGGAAGCCTGTAACATACTGACTGTACTGTCTGTCATAAACAATAGGTTCCATTATCCAGTGCTGTCAGTCCCTCACCTTTCATCAGCATAAATACATCACAGTGTGGAAGCCTGTACTGTACCTGTCCCATCTGTACCTGTCCTGTGGATAAACAGAGGTCCCTGTCTCCAGTGCTGTCAGTCCCTCCCTTTCATCAGCATTAAATATATCACAGTTTGGGGAAACCTGTTGCACCTGTCCCCAACTACCTGTCCCCATGGATAAACAGAGGCTTCAGTCCCAGTGCAGTCAGTCCTCACCTTTCATCAACTAAATATATCAGTGTTGGGAAGCCTGTGCCATACCTGTCCCCAACTGACCTGTCTCAGTGGATAACGAAGTCCACGGTCCCCATGTTGTCAGCCCCTACCCTTCATCAGCACTAAATACATCACAGTGTGGGGAAGCTGCTGTACCGTCCCCACCGTCTCCCATGGTCAACAAGACTTCAGTCCCAGTGCTCTCAGTCCTCACCTCAGCACTAAATCCATCACAGTGTGGAAGCCTGTGTTACCTATCCCAACCTACCCTGTCCTGTGATCACGAGCCCAGTCCACAATGCTCAGTCCTCACCTTCATCAGCACTAAATCCATCACAGTGTGGGAGAAGTCAGCGTACCTGTCCCCAACTGTACCTGGCCCTGTGATAAACAGGGGCTTTAGTCTCCAGTGCCATCAGTCCCTCACTCATCCGCACTAAATACATCACGGTGTAGCAAACACTGCCCATACAACTGTACCTGTCTTGGATAAACAGGGCTTTAGTCTCAGTGCTGTCAGTCCTCACCTTTCACTAGTACTAAATACATCACAGTGTGGGAACCTGTGCTGTATAAATAGACAACAGAGGTTGCAGTCTCAGTGCTATCAAGCCCTCACCTTTCATCCACTAAATCCATCACAGTGTGGAAGCCTGTACTGTACCTGTCCTGTGGATCAACAGAGGATTCAGTCTCAGTACTATCGTCCTCACTTCCAGCACTAAATACATCACAGTGTGGAAGCGCAATAACATACCTGTACAACTATACCTGTCCTGTGGATAAACAGAGGGTCTCAGTCTCCATGCTGTCAGTCCTAGCCTTTCATCAACACTAAAAACATCACAGTGTCAGGAAGCCTGTGCTGTACCTGTCCAAACTATCCCTGTCCTGGGATAAACAGAGACTTCAGACCCCAGTGCAGTCAGTCACTCACCTTTCACCAGATTAAATCCATCACAGTGTGGGAAGCCTGTGCTGTACCTTTCCCCAACTGTACTGCCCAATAGATAACAGGGATCTCAGTCTCCAGTGCTGTCAATCCCTCACCTTTCATCAGTCTAAATACATCACAGTGTGAAGAACTGCTTTACCTTTAACTGTACCTGTCCTATGGATAAACAGAGGCAGTCTCAGTGTGTCAGTACCTCACCTTTCATCAGCACTCAATACATCAGTGTGGGGGCATGTGCTGTACCAATACAACTATACCTGTCCTGTGGAAAAACAGGGGCTCAGTCCCAAAAGGCCAGCCATCACCTTTCATCAGCACCAACCATCACAGTGTAGCCTGTACAACACCCGTCCCACACTGTACCTTCATGTGGATCAACAGAGGTCTCAGTCCAATGCTGTCAGTCCCTCCTTTATCAGCACTAATACATCACAGTGTGAAACCTGTGCTTTACCTGTCACCAGTACCTGTCCCTGTGGATCAACAGAGGTCTCAGTCTCAATTGTCAGTCCTCACCTTTCATCAGCGCTAAATATCACAGTGTGGAAACCCTGTATCTGTCCCCAACTATGCCTGTTCATATGGATAAACAGGGCTTCAGTCTCAGTATCAGTCCCACACCTTTCATCAACTAAATACATCTCAATATGGGAAGCCTGTGCGCATATACAATGTACCTGTCCTGTGGATAAACAGAGGATGCAGTCCCCAGTGCTGGTCCCCCTTTCATCAACACTAAATGCATCACACTGTGGGGAAGCCTGTTGTTCCTGTCCCCAACCCGACCTGTCCCTGTGGATCAGGAGGGGGTCTCGGCCTCGGTGCCAGTCCCGTCTTTCATAGCCTCAATACATCACAGAATGGAAGCCTGTGTACCTGTCCCCAACTTTACCTGATTCAATGGATAAACAGGGCTTCAGTCTCAGTGCTGTCAGTCCTCACCTTTCGTCACTAAATCATCACAGTGTGGGAAACATGACGTACCTGTCTCAACTATACTGTCCTATGAACAAACAGGGCTGATCCCCAGTGCTGTCAGTCCTCACCTTTCATTAACCTAAATACATCACAGTATTGGGGAAGCCTGTGCCGTACCTGTCCAACTGTACCTGTCCTGTGGAAAACAGAACTGGCCTCAGTGCTGTCAGTCCATCACCTTTCATCAACACCCAATTCATCACAATGTGGGAAGCCTGTGCTGTACCTGTACCCCCACTGTACCTGTCCCTGTCGATAACAGGGTTTCGTCTCAAGTACTGTCAATCCCTCACTTTCATCAACACTAAATCCATCACAGTGTGGGGAAGCCTGTCCAGCACCTGTCCTGTGGATAAACAGAGGTCTCAGTCTCCAGTAATGTAGTCCCTCCCTTTCCCCGAGCACCAAATACATCACAGTGGGAGAAGCTGTGCTGTACCTGTCTAACTATACCTGTCCTGGGATAAACAGAGGCACAGTCTCAGTCTGTCAGTCATCACCTTTCATCAGCACTCATTCATCACAGTGTGGGGAAGCTGTGCGCCTGTCCCTCCTGTACCTGTCCTGTGGATAAACAGGGGTTTCAGTCTCAGTGCAATCCCTCACCCTCATCAGCACTAAATCCATCACAGTGTGGGAAGCCTGGCACTACTGTCCTGTGGATAAACAGGGGTCTCAGTCTCCAGTGATGTCAGACCCTCCCACACAACGAGCACTAAATACATCACAGTGTGGGGGCTCTGCCTGCTGTCCCCAACCCAACCTGTCCTGTGGACAAACAGAGGCTTCAGACCCCAGTGCAGTCAGTCCTCTTTCACCAGCACTAAATCCATCACAGTGTGGGAAGCCTGTATACCTTTCCCCAACTGTACCTGTCCTGTGGATATACAGGATCTCAGTCTCAGTGCTGTCATCCCTCGCCTTTCATCAGTACTAAATACATCACAGTGTGGAAGCTGCTGCCTGGCCAACTGTACCTGTCCTATGGATAAACAGGGCTTCAGTCTCCAGTGCTGTCAGTACCCCAGCACTCAGCACTCTACATCCAGTGGGGGAAACCTAACTGTACCTGTCTAACCAAACCTGCCCTGTGGAAAAAAGAACCAGTCTCAGTGCTGTCAGTCCATCACCTTTCATCAGAATAATTCATCACAGTGTAGGGGAAGCCTGTGCTGTACCATCCTCACTGCCTGTCCCTGTGGATCAACAGAGGTCAGTCTCAGTACTGTCAGTCCCTCGCTTTCATCAACACTAAATCATCACAGTGTGGTGAAACCAGGCTACCTGTCCCCAACAGTACCTGTCCTGTGATCAACAGAGGTCTCAGTCCAATGCTGGTCCTCACCTTCATCAGGCTAAATACATCACATATGAGGAAACCTGTGCTATATACATCTGTTCCTATGGATAAACAGACGGATACCAGTGCTGTCAGTCCTCACCTGTCAGCACTAAATACATCAACATGGTGAAGCCTGTGCCATCTGTCCAACGGTACCTGTCCCTTGGATAAACAGAGGGATGCAGTCAGTGCTGTCCGTCCCTCACCTTCATCAGCACTAAAGCCATCACATTGTGGAAACATGTGCTGTACCTGTCCTGTGGATCAACAGAGGTCACAGTCTCCAGTGCTCAGTCCATATCTTCATCAGCACTCAATACATCAGTATGGGGCCTGTACCTGTCCCCAACTTCCTGTCAGTGGATAAACAGGGCTTCAATCTTTAGGGCTGCAGTCAGCCACCTTTCACTTGCGAAATTAATCACAGTATGGGAAGCCTGCAATACCTACCACATGCACACCACTGTGAATAAACAGGGCTTCCCTCTCCAAATGCTGTCAAGCCATCACCTTTCAACAACTCTAAAGTTAATCATGTGAGAGAAAACCAGCACTGTCCTTCCTTATTCAGTATCATCCTATGGTGAAACAGACAGGCTCCTGTCTCCAGTGCTATCAGACTCACACTTTCACCAGCATAACCGTCAGTGGGAAGCCTGTGCTGCCTGCCACAACTGTACCTGTCCCAGTGGATCAACAGGAGCCACATTTCCCCAGTGCCATAATCCTCACCTCATCAGCACCAATACATCACAGTGTGGGAAGCCTGTGCTGTACCTGTCCTATTAAACAAACAGGGCTCCAGCACCCAGTGCCGTCACTCCCCATCACCACACGAAATACATCACATGTGGGGCCTGTGCATCACTGTCCCCAACATAAGTGTCCTGTGGATCAGCAAGACTCAGGCCCCAGTGCCAGTCCTCTGCTTTCATCAGCACTCAATACATCCCACAGTATGGGGAAGCCTGTGCTGTACCTGTCCAACTGTACCTGTCCCTGTGGATCAACAGAGGGCTTCATTCCCCAGTGCTGTCAGTCCCTCACCTTTCATCAGCACTGTATACATCACAGTGTGGGGAAGACTGTGCTGTACCTGTCCCTGTGGTTAAACAGAGGGCTTCAGTCCCCAGTGTTGTCAGTCCCTCACCTTTCATCAGCACGAAATACATCACAGTGTGGGGACGCCTGTGCTGTACCTGTCCCCAACTGTACCTGTCCCTGTGGATAAACAGAGGGCTCTAGTCCTTAGTGCTGTCAGTCCCTCACCTTTCATCAGCACTCAATACATCACAATATGGGGAAGCCTGTGCAGTACCTGTCCTCAACTGCACCTGTCCCTGTGGATAAACAAAGTATTTTAGTCTCCGGTGCTGTCAGTCCCTCACCTTTCACCAACAGTAAATACATCACAGTGTGGGAAAGCCTGTATTGTACCTGTCCCCAACTGTACATGTCCCTGTGGATAAAGAAAGTGTTTTAGTCTCCGGTGCTGTCTGTCCCTCACCTTTCACCAACACTAAATATACACGCGTGTGGGAACCCTAAGCATTTCCTGTGCCTGTGGATGAACAGAGGTCTCAGTCTCAGTGCTGTCAGTCCGTCACCTTTCACAGCACTAAATACATCACAGTGTGGGGAAGCCTGTGCTGTACCTGTCACAACTGTTCCTGTCCTGTGAATAAATAGAGGGCTTCAGTCTCAGTCTATCAGTCCTTCACCATTCATCAGCACTAAATATATCACAGTGTGGGGAAGCCTGTGCTGTACCTGCCCTAACTGTATGTCTCTATGGATAATCAGAGGGCTTCAGTCTCCAGTGCTGTCAGTCCCTCACCTTTCATTAGCACTAAATTCATCACAGTGTGGGGAAGCCTGTATTGTACCTGCCCTCACTGTACCTGTCTCTGTGGATAAACAGAAGGCTTTAGTTACAGGTGCTGTCAGTCCCTCACCTTTCAACAACACTAAATATGTCACAGTGTAGGGAAGCCTACATTGTACCTACCATCACTGTACCTGTCCCTGTGCATAACCAGAGGGCTTCAGTCTCCAGTGCTGTCAGTCCCTCACCTTTCACCAGAACTACATACATCACAGGGTGGGGAAGCATGTGCTGTACCTGTCCCCAACTGTACCTGTCTCAGTGGATAACCAGAGGGCTTCACTCTCCAGTGCTGTCAGTTCCTCACCTTTCATCAGCATTAAATACATCACAGTGTGGGTAAGCCTATGCTGTACCTGTCCCCAACTGTACCTGTCCCTGTGGATAAACAGAGGGTCCCAGTCTCCAGTGCTGTCAGTCCCTCCCCTTTCATCAGCATTAAATATATCACAGTGTGGGGAAGCCTGTGTTGTATCTGTCCTCAACTGTACCTGTCCCTGTGGATAAACAGTGGGCTTCAGACTCCAGTGCTGTCAGTCCCTCACCTTTCATCAGCACTAAATATATCAGTGTGGGGAAGCCTGTGCTGTACCTGTCCCCAACTGTACCTGTCTCAGTGGATAAACTGAGGGTCTCGGTCCCCAGTGTTGTCAGTCCCTCACCTTTCATCAGCACTAAATACATCACAGTGTGGGGAAGCCTGTGTTGTACCGGTCCCCAACTGTACCTGTCTCTGTGGATCAACAAAGGGCTTCAGTCCCCAGTGCTCTCAGTCCCTCACCTTTCATCAGCACTAAATCCATCACAGTGTGTGGAAGCCTGTGTTGTACCTGTCCCCAACTGCACCTGTCCCTGTGGATCAACAGAGGGCTTGGTCCCCAGTGCTCTCAGTCCCTCACCTTTCATCAGCACTAAATCCATCACAGTGTGGAAGCCTGTGTTGTACCTGTCCCAACTGTACCTGTCCCTGTGGATCAACAGAGGGCTTCAGTCCACAGTGCTCTCAGTCCCTCACCTTTCATCAGCACTAAATCCATCACAGTGAGGGGAAGCCTGTGCTGTACCTGTCCCCAACTGCACCTGGCCCTGTGGATAAACAGAGGGCTTTAGTCTCCAGTGCCGTCAGTCCCTCACCTTTCATCCGCACTAAATATATCACGGTGTGGGGAAGCTTACACTGTGCCCATCCCCAACTGTACCTGTCCCTGTGGATAAAAAGAAGGCTTTAGTCTCCAGTGCCGTCAGTCCCTCACCTTTCATCCGCGCTAAATATATCACGGTGTGGGGAAGCTTACACTGTTCCCATCCCCAACTGTACCTGTCCCTGTGGATAAACAGAAGGCTTTAGTCTCCAGTGCTGTCAGTCCCTCACCTTTCACTAGTACTAAATCCATCACAGTGTGGGGAAGCCTGTGCTGTACCTGTCCCTGTGGATCAAAAGAGGGATTCAGTCTCCAGTGCTGTCAGTCCCTCACCTTTCATCAGCACTAAATACATCACAGTGTGGGGAAGCCTGTGCTGTACCTGTCCCCAACTGTACCTGTCCCTGTGGATAAACAGAGGGCTTCAGTCTCCAGTGCTGTCAGTACCTCACCTTTCATCAGCACTCAATACATCACAGTGTGGGGAAGCCTGTGCTGTACCTGTCCCCAACTGTACCTGTCCCTGTGGAAAAACAGAGGGCTTCAGTCTCCAGTGCTGTCAATCCCTCACCTTTCATCAGCACTCAATACAACACAGTGTGGGGAAGCCTGTGCTGTACCTGTCCCTCACTGTACCTGTCCCTGTGGATCAACAGAGGGTCTCAGTCTAACAGTGCTGTCAGTCCCTCACCTTTCATCAGCACTAAATACATCACAGTGTGGTGAAGCCTCTGCTTTACCTGTCCCCATCTGTACCTGTCCCTGTGGATCAACAGAGGGTCTCAGTCTCCAGTGCTGTCAGTCCCTCACCTTTCATCCGCGCTAAATACATCACAGTGTGGGGAAGCCTGTGCTGTACCTGTCCCCAACTGTGCCTGTTCCTGTGGATAAACAGAGGGCTTCAGTCTCCAGTGCTGTCAGTCCCTCACCTCTCATCAGCACTAAATACATCTCAATATGGGGAAGCCTGTGCTGTACCTGTCCCCAACTGTACCTGTCCCAGTGGATAAACAGAGGGCTTCAGTCTCCAGTGCTGTCAGTCCGTCACCTTTCATCAGCATTAAATACATCACAGTGTGGGGAAGCCTGTGCTGTACCTGTCCCCAACTGTACCTGTCCCTGTGGATATAGTGAGGGTCTTAGTCTCCAGTGTTGTCAGTCCATCACCTTTCATTAGCACTAAATACATCACAGTGTGGGGAAGCCTGTGCCGTACCTGTCTCCAACTGTACCTGTCCCTATGAATAAACAGAGGGCTTCAGTCCCCAGTGCTGTCAGTCCATCACCTTTCATTAGCACTAAATACATCACAGTGTAGGGAAGCCAGTGCCGTACCTGTCTCCAACTGTACCTGTCCCTATGAATAAACAGAGGGCTTCAGTCCCCAGTGCTGTCAGTCCCTCACCTTTCATTAGCACTAAATCCATCACAGTGTGTGGAAGCCTGTGTTGTACCTGTCCAAGACTGAACCTGTCCCTTTGGATCAACAGAGGGCTTCAGTCCCCAGTGCTCTCAGTCCCTCACCGTTCATCAGCACTAAATCCATCACTGTGTGGAAGCCTGTGTTGTACCTGTCCCAACTGTACCTGTCCCTGTGGATCAACAGAGGGCTTCAGTCCACAGTGCTCTCAGTCCCTCAGCTTTCATCAGCAATAAATCCATCACAGTGAGGGGAAGCCTGTGCTGTACCTGTCCCCAACTGTACCTGGCCCTGTGGATAAACAGAAGGCTTTAGTCTCCAGTGCTGTCAGTCCCTCACCTTTCATCCGCACTAAATACATCACGGTGTGGGGAAGCTTACACTGTGCCCATCCCCAACTGTACCTGTCACTCTGGATAAACAGAGGGATTTAGTCTCCAGTGCTGTCAGTCCCTCACCTTTCACTAGTACTAAATACATCACAGTGTGGGGGAACCTGTGCTGTGTCTATCGCTCTGGATAAACAGAGGGTTTCAGTCTCCAGTGCTGTCAATCCCTCACCTTTCATCAGCACTAAATCTATCACAGTGTGGGGAAGCCTGTGCTGTACCTGTCCCTGTGGATCAACAGAGGGATTCAGTCTCCAGTGCTGTCAGTCCCTCACCTTTCATCAGCACTAAATACATCACAGTGTGGGGAAGCCTGTGCTGTACCTGTCCCCAACTGTACCTGTCCCTGTGGATAAACAGAGGGTCTCAGTCTCCAGTGCTGTCAGTTCCTCGCCTTTCATCAGCACTAAATACATCACAGTGTGGGGAAGCCTGTGCTGTACCTGTCCCCAACTGTCCCTGTCCTTGAGGATAAACAGTGGGCTTCAGACCCCAGTGCAGTCAGTCACTCACCTTTCACCAGCACTAAATCCATCACAGTGTGGGGAAGCCTCTGCTGTACCTTTTACCCAACTGTACCTGTCCCTGTGGATAAACAGAGGATCTCAGTCTCCAGTGCTGTCAATCCCTCGCCTTTCATCAGTACTAAATACATCACAGTGTGGGGAAGCCTGTGCTTTACCTGTCCCCAACTGTACCTGTCCCAGTGGATAAACAGAGGGCTTCAGTCTCCAGTGCTGTCAGTACCTCACCTTTCATCAGCACTCAATACATCACAGTGTGGGGAATCCTGTGCTGTACCTGTGCCCAACTGTACCTGTCCCTGTGGAAAAACAGAGGGCTTCAGTCTCCAGTGCTTTCAATCCATCACCTTTCATCAGCACTCAATTCATCACAGTGTGGGGAAGCCTGTGCTGTACCTGTCCCTCACTGTACCTGTCCCTATGGATCAACAGAGGGTCTCAGTCTCCAGTGCTGTCAGTCCCTCACCTTTCATCAGCGCTAAATACATCATAGTGTGGGTAAGCCTGTGCTGTATCTGTCCCCAACTGTGCCTGTTCCTGTGGATAAACAGAGGGCTTCAGACTCCAGTGCTGTCATTCCCTCACCTTTCATCAGCACTAAATACATCTCAATATGGGGAAGCCTGTGCTGTACCTGTCCCCAACTGTACCTGTCCCTGTGGATAAACAGCGGGATTCAGTCCCCAGTGCTGTCAGTCCCTCACCTTTCATCAGCACTAAATGAATCACATTGTGGGGAAGCCTGTGCTGTACCTGTCCCCAACCGTACCTGTCCCTGTGGATCAGCATAGGGTCTCGGTGTCCAGTGCTGACAGTCCCTTATCTTTCATCAGCACTCAATACATCACAGTATGGGGAAGCCTGTGTTGTACCTGTCCCCAACTTTACCTGTCCCAGTGGATAAACAGAGGGCTTCAGTCTCCAGTGCTGTCAGTCCGTCACCTTTCTTCAGCACTAAATACATCACAGTGTGGGGAAGCCTGTGCTGTACCTGTCCCCAACTGTACCTGTCCCTGTGGATAAACAGAGGGTCTAAGTCTCCAGCGTTGTCAGTCCATCACCTTTCATTAGCACTAAATACATCACAGTGTGGGGAAGCCTGTGCCGTACCTGTCTCCAACTGTCCCTGTCCCTTTGAATAAACAGAGGGCTTCAGTCCCCAGTGCTTTGTCAGTCCCTCACCTTTCATTAGCACTAAATACATCACAGTGTGGGAAGCCTGTGCCTGTCCCCAACTGTACCTGTCCTTGAATAAACAGAGGTTTCAGTCCCCAGTGCTGTCAGTCCCTCACCGTTCATCAGTACTAAATACATCACAGTGTGGGAAGCCTGTGCTGTACCTGTCTCCAACTGTACCTGTCCTGTGGATAAAACCGAGTATTCAGTCCCCAGTGCTGTCAGTCCCTCACCTTTCACCAGCACTAAATACATCACAGTGTGGGGAAGCCTGTGCTGTACCTGTCCCTCACTGTACTTGTCCCTGTGGATAAACAGAGGGCTTCAGTCTCCAGTGCTCTCAGTTCCTCACCTTTCACCAGCACTAAATACGTTAGTGTGAGGTAGCATGCACTATCCATGGCCCACACTGTACCTGTTCTTGTGAATAAACAGACATCTTCAGTCTGCAGTGCTGTCTGTCCCTCACCTTTTGCCAGCTCTAAATACATCACAGTGTGGGGAAACCTGCACTGTACCTGCTCCGCACTGTACCTGCCCCACAATGCACCTTTTCATGTGGATAAACAGAGGGCTTCAATCTTTAGGGCTGCCAGTCCTTCACCTTTCACTTGCACGAAATTCATCACAGTATAGGGAAGCCTGCACAATACCTACTCCACACTGTACACACCACTGTGAATAAACAGAGGCTTCCTCTCAATGCTGTGAAGCCATCACCTTTCAGCAACACTAAGTTAATCATAGCATGAGAAAACCAGCACTGTCCCTTCCTTATTCAGTATCTGTCCTATGGTGAAACAGACAGAGGGCTTCTGTCTCCAGTGCTATCAGACTCTCACCTTTCACCAGCACTTAATACATCAGTGTGGTGAAGTCTGTGCTGTACCTGTCCCCAACTGTACCTGTCCCTGTGGATCCACAGAGGGCTTCATTCCCCAGTGCTGTCAGTCCCTCACCTTTCATCAGCACTAAATACATCACAGTGTGGGAAAGCCTGTGCTGTACCTGTCCCTGTGGATAAACAGAGGGCTTCAGTACCCAGTGCTGTCAGTCCCTCAATTTCATCAGCACGAAATACATCACAGTGTGGGGAAGCCTGTGCCGCACTGTCCCCAACTGTACCTGTCCCTGTGGATAAACAGAGGACTTAGTACCCAGTGCTATCAGTCCCTCACCTTTCATCAGCACTCAATAAATCACAGTGTGGGGAAGCCTGTGCTGTACCTGTCCCTCACTGTACTTGTCCCTGTGGATAAACAGAGGGCTTCAGTCTCCAGTGCTCTCAGTTCCTCACCTTTCACCAGCACTAAATACGTTAGTGTGAGGTAGCATGCACTATCCATGGCCCACACAGTACCTGTTCTTGTGAATAAACAGACATCTTCAGTCTGCAGTGCTGTCTGTCCCTCACCTTTTGCCAGCTCTAACTACATCACAGTGTGGGGAAACCTGCACTGTACCTGCTCCGCACTGTACCTGCCCCACAATGCACCTTTTCATGTGGATAAACAGAGGGCTTCAATCTTTAGGGCTGCCAGTCCTTCACCTTTCACTTGCACGAAATTCATCACAGTATAGGGAAGCCTGCTCAAATCCTACTCCACAGTGTACACACCACTGTGAATAAACAGAGGGCTTCCCTCTCTAATGCTGTCAAGCCATCACCTTTCAGCAACACTAAGTTAATCATAGCATGAGAAAACCAGCACTGTCCCTTCCTTATTCACTATCTGTCCTATGGTGAAACAGACAGAGGGCTTCTGTCTCCAGTGCTATCAGACTCTCACCTTTCACCAGCACGTAATACATCAGTGTGGGAAGACTGTGCTGCACCTGTCCCCAACTGTACCTGTCCCTGTGGATCAACAGAGGGCTTCATTCCCCAGTGCTGTCAGTCCCTCACCTTTCATCAGCACTAAATACATCACAGTGTGGGAAAGCCTGTGCTGTACCTGTCCCTGTGGATAAACAGAGGGCTTCAGTACCCAGTGCTGTCAGTCCCTCAATTTCATCAGCACGAAATACATCACAGTGTGGGGAAGCTCTGCCGCATACCTGTCCCCAACTGTACCTGTCCCTGTGGATAAACAGAGGGCTTCAGTACCCAGTGCTATCAGTCCCTCACCTTTCATCAGCACTCAATAAATCACATTGTGGGGAAGCCTGTGCTGTACCTGTCCCTGTGGATAAACAGAGGGCTTCAGTCCCCAATGCTGTCAGTCCCTCACCTTTCATCAGCACGAAAAACATCACAGTGTGGGGAAGCCTGTGCTGTACCTGTCCCCAACTGTACCTGTCCCTGTGGATAAACAGAGGGCTCCAGTCCCCAGTGCTGTTAGCCCCTCACCTTTCATCAGCACTCAATACATCACAGTATGGGGAAGCCTGTGCTGTACCTGTCCCCAACTGTACCTGTCCCTGTGGATCAAGAGAGGGCTTCATTCCCCAGTGCTGTCAGTCCCTCACCTTTCATCAGCACTGTATACATCACAGTGTGGGGAAGCCTGTTCTGTACCTGTCCCTGTGGATAAACAGAGGGCTTCAGTCTCCAGTGCTCTCAGTTCCTCACCTTTCACCAGCACTAAATACGTTAGTGTGAGGTAGCATGCACTATCCATGGCCCACACTGTACCTGTTCTTGTGAATAAACAGACATCTTCAGTCTGCAGTGCTGTCTGTCCCTCACCTTTTGCCAGCTCTAAATACATCACAGTGTGGGAAACCTGCACTGTACCTGCTCACACTGTACCTGCCCAGCAATGCACCTTTTCATGTGGATAAACAGAGGGCTTCAATCTTTAGGGCTGCCAGTCCTTCACCTTTCACTTGCACGAAATTCATCACAGTATAGGGAAGCCTGCACAATACCTACTCCACACTGTACACACCACTGTGAATAAACAGAGGGCTTCCCTCTCTAATGCTGTGAAGCCATCACCTTTCAGCAACACTAAGTTAATCATAGCATGAGAAAACCAGCACTGTCCCTTCCTTATTCAGTATCTGTCCTATGGTGAAACAGACAGAGGGCTTCTGTCTCCAGTGCTATCAGACTCTCACCTTTCACCAGCACTTAATACATCAGTGTGGTGAAGTCCTGCTATACCTGTCCCCAACTGTCCTGTCCTGTGGATCCACAGAGGGCTTCATTCCCCAGTGCTGTCAGTCCCTCACCTTTCATCAGCACTAAATACATCACAGTGTGGGAAAGCCTGTGCTGTACCTGTCCCTGTGGATAAACAGAGGGCTTCAGTACCCAGTGCTGTCAGTCCCTCAATTTCATCAGCACGAAATACATCACAGTGTGGGGAAGCCTGTGCTGTACCTGTCCCTCACTGTACTTGTCCCTGTGGATAAACAGAGGGCTTCAGTCTCCAGTGCTCTCAGTTCCTCACCTTTCACCAGCACTAAATACGTTAGTGTGAGGTAGCATGCACTATCCATGGCCCACACAGTACCTGTTCTTGTGAATAAACAGACATCTTCAGTCTGCAGTGCTGTCTGTCCCTCACCTTTGCCAGCTCTAACTACATCACAGTGTGGGGAAACCTGCACTGTACCTGCTCCTGCTGTACCTGCCCCACAATGCACCTTTTCATGTGGATAAACAGAGGCTTCAATCTTTAGGGCTGCCAGTCCTTCACCTTTCACTCTCTGAAATTCATCACAGTATAGGAAGCCTGCACAATACCTACTCCACACTGTACACACCACTGTGAATAAACAGAGGGCTTCCCTCTCTAATGCTGTGAAGCCATCACCTTTCAGCAACACTAAGTTAATCATAGCATGAGAAAACCAGCACTGTCCCTTCCTTATTCAGTATCTGTCCTATGGTGAAACAGACAGAGGGCTTCTGTCTCCAGTGCTATCAGACTCTCACCTTTCACCAGCACTTAATACATCAGTGTGGTGAAGTCTGTGCTGTACCTGTCCCCAACTGTACCTGTCCCTGTGGATCCACAGAGGGCTTCATTCCCCAGTGCTGTCAGTCCTCACCTTTCATCAGCACTAAATACATCACAGTGTGGGAAAGCCTGTGCTGTACCTGTCCCTGTGGATAAACAGAGGGCTTCAGTACCCAGTGCTGTCAGTCCCTCAATTTCATCAGCACGAAATACATCACAGTGTGGGGAAGCCTGTGCCGTACCTGTCCCCAACTGTACCTGTCCCTGTGGATAAACAGAGGACTTCAGTACCCAGTGCTATCAGTCCCTCACCTTTCATCAGCACTCAATAAATCACAGTGTGGGGAAGCCTGTGCTGTACCTGTCCCTCACTGTACTTGTCCCTGTGGATAAACAGAGGGCTTCAGTCTCCAGTGCTCTCAGTTCCTCACCTTTCACCAGCACTAAATACGTTAGTGTGAGGTAGCATGCACTATCCATGGCCCACACAGTACCTGTTCTTGTGAATAAACAGACATCTTCAGTCTGCAGTGCTGTCTGTCCCTCACCTTTTGCCAGCTCTAACTACATCACAGTGTGGGGAAACCTGCACTGTACCTGCTCCGCACTGTACCTGCCCCACAATGCACCTTTTCATGTGGATAAACAGAGGGCTTCAATCTTTAGGGCTGCCAGTCCTTCACCTTTCACTTGCACGAAATTCATCACAGTATAGGGAAGCCTGCTCAATACCTACTCCACAGTGTACACACCACTGTGAATAAACAGAGGGCTTCCCTCTCTAATGCTGTCAAGCCATCACCTTTCAGCAACACTAAGTTAATCATAGCATGAGAAAACCAGCACTGTCCCTTCCTTATTCACTATCTGTCCTATGGTGAAACAGACAGAGGGCTTCTGTCTCCAGTGCTATCAGACTCTCACCTTTCACCAGCACGTAATACATCAGTGTGGGGAAGACTGTGCTGCACCTGTCCCCAACTGTACCTGTCCCTGTGGATCAACAGAGGGCTTCATTCCCCAGTGCTGTCAGTCCCTCACCTTTCATCAGCACTAAATACATCACAGTGTGGGAAAGCCTGTGCTGTACCTGTCCCTGTGGATAAACAGAGGGCTTCAGTACCCAGTGCTGTCAGTCCCTCAATTTCATCAGCACGAAATACATCACAGTGTGGGGAAGCCTGTGCCGTACCTGTCCCCAACTGTACCTGTCCCTGTGGATAAACAGAGGGCTTCAGTACCCAGTGCTATCAGTCCCTCACCTTTCATCAGCACTCAATAAATCACATTGTGGGGAAGCCTGTGCTGTACCTGTCCCTGTGGATAAACAGAGGGCTTCAGTCCCCAATGCTGTCAGTCCCTCACCTTTCATCAGCACGAAAAACATCACAGTGTGGGGAAGCCTATGCTGTACCTGTCCCCAACTGTACCTGTCCCTGTGGATAAACAGAGGGCTCCAGTCCCCAGTGCTGTTAGCCCCTCACCTTTCATCAGCACTCAATACATCACAGTATGGGGAAGCCTGTGCTGTACCTGTCCCCAACTGTACCTGTCCCTGTGGATCAAGAGAGGGCTTCATTCCCCAGTGCTGTCAGTCCCTCACCTTTCATCAGCACTGTATACATCACAGTGTGGGGAAGCCTGTTCTGTACCTGTCCCTGTGGATAAACAGAGGGCTTCAGTCTCCAGTGCTCTCAGTTCCTCACCTTTCACCAGCACTAAATACGTTAGTGTGAGGTAGCATGCACTATCCATGGCCCACACTGTACCTGTTCTTGTGAATAAACAGACATCTTCAGTCTGCAGTGCTGTCTGTCCCTCACCTTTTGCCAGCTCTAAATACATCACAGTGTGGGGAAACCTGCACTGTACCTGCTCCGCACTGTACCTGCCCCACAATGCACCTTTTCATGTGGATAAACAGAGGCTTCAATCTTTAGGGCTGCCAGTCTTCACCTTTCACTTGCACGAAATTCATCACAGTATAGGAAGCCTGCACAATACCTACTCCACACTGTACACACCACTGTGAATAAACAGAGGGCTTCCCTCTCTAATGCTGTGAAGCCATCACCTTTCAGCAACACTAAGTTAATCATAGCATGAGAAAACCAGCACTGTCCCTTCCTTATTCAGTATCTGTCCTATGGTGAAACAGACAGAGGGCTTCTGTCTCCAGTGCTATCAGACTCTCACCTTTCACCAGCACTTAATACATCAGTGTGGTGAAGTCTGTGCTGTACCTGTCCCCAACTGTACCTGTCCCTGTGGATCCACAGAGGGCTTCATTCCCCAGTGCTGTCAGTCCCTCACCTTTCATCAGCACTAAATACATCACAGTGTGGGAAAGCCTGTGCTGTACCTGTCCCTGTGGATAAACAGAGGGCTTCAGTACCCAGTGCTGTCAGTCCCTCAATTTCATCAGCACGAAATACATCACAGTGTGGGGAAGCCTGTGCCGTACCTGTCCCCAACTGTACCTGTCCCTGTGGATAAACAGAGGACTTCAGTACCCAGTGCTATCAGTCCCTCACCTTTCATCAGCACTCAATAAATCACAGTGTGGGGAAGCCTGTGCTGTACCTGTCCCTCACTGTACTTGTCCCTGTGGATAAACAGAGGGCTTCAGTCTCCAGTGCTCTCAGTTCCTCACCTTCACCCAGCACTAAATACGTTAGTGAGGTAGCATGCACTATCCATGGCCCACACAGTACCTGTTCTTGTGAATAAACAGACATCTTCAGTCTGCAGTGCTGTCTGTCCCTCACCTTTGCCAGCTCTAACTACATCACAGTGTGGGGAAACCTGCACTGTACCTGCTCCACTGTACCTGCCCCACAATGCACCTTTTCATGTGGATAAACAGAGGGCTTCAATCTTTAGGGCTGCCAGTCCTTCACCTTTCACTTGCACGAAATTCATCACAGTATAGGGAAGCCTGCTCAATACCTACTCCACAGTGTACACACCACTGTGAATAAACAGAGGGCTTCCCTCTCTAATGCTGTCAAGCCATCACCTTTCAGCAACACTAAGTTAATCATGGCATGAGAAACCAGCACTGTCCCTTCCTTATTCACTATCTGTCCTATGGTGAAACAGACAGAGGGCTTCTGTCTCCAGTGCTATCAGACTCTCACCTTTCACCAGCACTTAATACATCAGTGTGGGGAAGCCTGTGCTGTACCTGTCCCCAACTGTACCTGTCCCTGTGGATCAACAGAGGCTTCATTCCCCAGTGCTGTCAGTCCTCACCTTTCATCAGCACAAATACATCACAGTGTGGGAAAGCCTGTGCTGCACCTGTCCCTGTGGATAAACAGAGGCTCTGTGCACCAGTGCTGTCAGTCCCTCATTTCATCAGCACGAAATACATCACAGTGTGGAGCCTGTGCCGTCACTGTCCCCAACTGTACCTGTCCCTGTGGATAAACAGAGGGCTTCAGTACCCAGTGCTATCAGTCCCTCACCTTTCATCAGCACTCAATAAATCACATTGTGGGGAAGCCTGTGCTGTACCTGTCCCTGTGGATAAACAGAGGGCTTCAGTCCCCAATGCTGTCAGTCCCTCACCTTTCATCAGCACGAAAAACATCACAGTGTGGGGAAGCCTGTGCTGTACCTGTCCCCAACTGTACCTGTCCCTGTGGATAAACAGAGGGCTCCAGTCCCCAGTGCTGTTAGCCCCTCACCTTTCATCAGCACTCAATACATCACAGTATGGGGAAGCCTGTGCTGTACCTGTCCCCAACTGTACCTGTCCCTGTGGATCAAGAGAGGGCTTCATTCCCCAGTGCTGTCAGTCCCTCACCTTTCATCAGCACTGTATACATCACAGTGTGGGGAAGCCTGTTCTGTACCTGTCCCAGTGGATAAACAGAGGGCTTCAGTCCCCAGTGCTGTCAGTCCCTCACCTTTCATCAGCACGAAATACATCACAGTGTGGGGAAGCCTGTGCTGTACCTGTCCCCAACTGTACCTGTCCCTGTGGATAAACAGAGGGCTCCAGTCCTCAGTGCTGTCAGTCCCTCACCTTTCATCAGCACTCAATACATCACAGTATGGGGAAGCCTGTGCTGCACCTGTCCACAACTACACCTGTCCCTGTGGATAAACAAAGGGTTTTAGTCTCCGGTGCTGTCAGTCCCTCACCTTTCACCAACACTAAATACATCACAGTGTGGGAAAGCCTGTATTGTACCTGTCCCCAACTGTACATGTCCCTGTGGATAAAGAAAGTGTTTTAGTCTCCGGTGCTGTCTGTCCCTCACCTTTCACCAACACTAAATACATCGCAGTGTGGGGAACCCTGAGCTGTTCCTGTCCCTGTGGATAAACAGAGGGTCTCAGTCTCGAGTACTGTCAGTCCGTCACCTTTCACCAGCACTAAATACATCACAGTGTGGGGAAGCCTGTGCTGTACCTGTCCACAACTGTTCCTGTCCCTGTGAATAAATAGAGGGCTTCAGTCTGCAGTGCTATCAGTCCTTCACCATTCATCAGCACTAAATATATCACAGTGTGGGGAAGCCTGTGCTGTACCTGTCCCCAACTGTACCTGTCTCTGTGGATAAACAGAGGGCTTCAGTCTCCAGTGCTGTCAGTCCCTCACCTTTCATTAGCACTAAATTCATCACAGTGTGGGGAAGCCTGTATTGTACCTGCCCTCACTGTACCTGTCTCTGTGGATAAACAGAAGGCTTTAGTTACAGGTGCTGTCAGTCCCTCACCTTTCAGCAACACTAAATATGTCACAGTGCAGGGAAGCCTGCATTGTACCTACCCTCACTGTACCTGTCCCTGTGGATAAACAGAGGGCTTCAGTCTCCAGTGCTGTCAGTCCCTCGGCTTTCATCAGCACTAAACACATCACAGTGTGGATAAGCCTGTGCTGTACCTGTCCCCAACTGTACCTGTCCCTGTGGATAAACAGAGGGCTTCAGTCTCCAGTGCTGTCAGTCCCTCACCTTTCACCAGAACTAAATACATCACAGGGTGGGGAAGCATGTGCTGTACCTGTCCCCAACTGTACCTGTCTCAGTGGATAACCAGAGGGCTTCACTCTCCAGTGCTGTCAGTTCCTCACCTTTCATCAGCATTAAATACATCACAGTGTGGGGAAGCCTATGCTGTACCTGTCCCCAACTGTACCTGTCCCTGTGGATAAACAGAGGGCTTCAGTCTCCAGTGCTGTCAGTCCCTCACCTTTCATCAGCACTAAATACATCACAGTGTGGGGAAGCCTGTACTGTACCTGTCCCCAACTGTACCTGTCCCTGTGCATAAACAATGGGTTTCATTATCCAGTGCTGTCAGTCCCTCACTTTTCATCAGCACTAAATACAGCACAGTGTGGGGAAGCCTGTGCTGTACCTGTCCCCAACTGTACCTGTCCCTGTGGATAAACGGAGGGTCTCGGTCCCCAGTGCTGTCAGTCCCACACCTTTCATCAGCATTAAATATATCACAGTGTGGGGAAGCCTGTGTTGTACCTGTCCCCAACTGTACCTGTCCCTGTGGATAAACAGACGGCTTCAGTCACCAGTGCTGTCAGTCCCTCACCTTTCATCAGCACTAAATATATCAGTGTGGGGAAGCCTGTGCTGTACCTGTCCCCAACTGTACCTGTCTCAGTGGATAAACTGAGGGTCTCGGTCCCCAGTGTTGTCAGTCCCTCACCTTTCATCAGCACTAAATACATCACAGTGTGGGGAAGCCTGTGTTGTACCGGTCCCCAACTGTACCTGTGTCTGCGGATCAACAAAGGGCTTCAGTCCCCAGTGCTCTCAGTCCCTCACCTTTCATCAGCACTAAATCCATCACAGTGTGTGGAAGCCTGTGTTGTACCTGTCCCCAACTGTTCCTGTCCCTGTGGATCAACAGAGGGCTTGGTCTCAGTGCTTTCAGTCCCTCACCTTTCATCAGCACTAATCCATCACAGCTGAAGCCTGTGTTGTACCTGTCCCAACTGTACCTGTCCCTGTGGATCAACAGAGGCTTCAGTCCACGTGTCTCAGTCCCTCACCTTTCATCAGCACTAAATCCATCACAGTGTGGGGAAGCCTGTGCTACCTGTCCTGTGGATCAAAGAGGATTCAGTCTCCAGTGCTGTCAGTCCCTCACCTTTCATCAGCACTAAATACATCACAGTGTGGGGAAGCCTGTGCTGTACCTGTCCCCAACTGTACCTGTCCCTGTGGATAAACAGAGGGCTTCAGTCTCCAGTGCTGTCAGTACCTCACCTTTCATCAGCACTCAATACATCACAGTGTGGGGAAGCCTGTGCTGTACCTGTCCCAACTGTACCTGTCCCTGTGGAAAAACAGAGGGCTTCAGTCTCCAGTGCTGTCAATCCCTCACCTTTCATCAGCACTCAATACATCACAGTGTGGGGAAGCCTGTGCTGTACCTGTCCCTCACTGTACCTGTCCCTGTGGATCAACAGAGGGTCTCAGTCTCCAGTGCTGTCAGTCCCTCACCTTTCATCAGCACTAAATACATCACAGTGTGGTGAAGCCTCTGCTTTACCTGTCCCCATCTGTACCTGTCCCTGTGGATCAACAGAGGGTCTCAGTCTCCAGTGCTGTCAGTCCCTCACCTTTCATCAGCGCTAAATACATCAAAGTGTGGGGAAGCCTTTGCTGTACCTGTCCCCAACTGTGCCTGTTCCTGTGGATAAACAGAGGGCTTCAGTCTCCAGTGCTGTCAGTCCCTCACCTTTCATCAGCACTAAATACATCTCAATATGGGGAAGCCTGTGCTGTACCTGTCCCCAACTGTACCTGTCCCTGTGGATAAACAGAGGGATTCAGTCCCCAGTGCTGTCAGTTCCTCACCTTTCATCAGCACTAAATACATCACATTGTGGGGAAGCCTGTGCTGTACCTGTCCCCAACTGTACCTGTCCCTGTGGATCAGCAGAGGGTCTCGGTCTCCGGTGCTGTCAGTCCCTTATCTTTCATCAGCACTCAATACATCACAGTATGGGGAAGCCTGTGTTGTACCTGTCCACAACTTTACCTGTCCCAGTGGATAAACAGAGGGCTTCAGTCTCCAGTGCTGTCAGTCCATCACCTTTCCTCAGCATTAAATACATCACAGTGTGGGGAAGCCTGTGCTGTACCTGTCCCCAACTGTACCTGTCCCTGTGGATATAGTGAGGGTCTAAGTCTCCAGTGTTGTCAGTCCATCACCTTTCATTAGTACTAAATACATCACAGTGTGGGGAAGCCTGTGCCGTACCTGTCTCCAACTGTACCTGTCCCTATGAATAAACAGAGGGCTTCAGTCCCCAGTGCTGTCAGTCCATCACCTTTCATTAGCACTAAATACATCACAGTGTGGGGAAGCCTGTGCCGTACCTGTCTCCAACTGTACCTGTCCCTATGAATAAACAGAGGGCTTCAGTCCCCAGTGCTGTCGGTCCCTCACCTTTCATTAGCACTAAATACATCACAGTGTGGGGAAGCCTGTGCCGTACCTGTCCCCAACTGTACCTGTCCCTTTGAATAAACAGAGGGCTTCAGTCCCCAGTGCTGTCAGTCCCTCACCTTTCATCAGTACTAAATACATCACAGTGTGGGGAAGCCTGTGCTGTACC
Source organism: Neoceratodus forsteri (assembly GCA_016271365.2). Lineage (NCBI taxonomy): Eukaryota > Metazoa > Chordata > Ceratodontiformes > Ceratodontidae > Neoceratodus > Neoceratodus forsteri. Next base: position 1,319,511,096 of record CM057454.1, read on the forward strand.
TGTCCCCAACTGTACCTGTCCCTGTGGATAAACAGTGGTATTCAGTCCCCAGTGCTGTCAGTCCCTCACCTTTCACCAGAACTAAATACATCACAGTGTGGGGAAGCCTGTGCTGTACCTGTCCCTCACTGTACTTGTCCCTGTGGATAAACAGAGGGCTTCAATCTCCAGTGCTCTCAGTTCCTCACCTTTCACCAGCACTAAATACGTTAGTGTCAGGTGGCCTGCACTATCCATGGCCCACACTGTACCTGTTCTTGTGAATAAACAGACATCTTCAGTCTCCAGTGCTGTCTGTCCCTCACCTTTTGCCAGCTCTAAATACATCACAGAGTGGGAAACCTGCACTGTACCTGCCCCACACTGCACCTTTTCATGTGGATAAACAGAGGGCTTCAATCTTTAGGGCTGCCAGTCCTTCACCTTTCACTTGCCACGAATTCATCACAGTATAGGAAGCCTGCACACTACCGACTCCACACTGTACACACCTGTGAATAAACAGAGGGCTTCCTCTCTAATGCTGTCAAGCCATCACCTTTCAGCAACACTAAGTTAATCATAGCATGAGAAAACCAGCACTGTCCCTCCTTATTCAGTATCTGTCCTATTGAAACAGACAGAGGGCTTCTGTCTCCAGTGCTATCAGACTCTCACCTTTCACCAGCACTTAATACATCAGTGTGGGAAAGCCTGTGCTGTACCTGTCCCCTACTGTACCTGTCCCTGTGGATCAACAGAGGGCTTCATTCCCCAGTGCTGTCAGTCCCTCACCTTTCATCAGCACTAAATACATCACAGTGTGGGAAAGCCTGTGCTGTACCTGTCCCTGTGGATAAACAGAGGGCTTCAGAACACAGTGCTGTCAGTCCCTCAATTTCATCAGCACGAAATACATCACAGTGTGGGGAAGCCTGTGCAGTACCTGTCCCCAACTGTACCTGTCCCTGTGGATAAACAGAGGGCTTCAGTCCCCAGTGCTATCAGTCCCTCACCTTTCATCAGCACTCAGTACATCACAGTATGGGGAAGCCTGTGCTGCACCTGTCACCAACTGTACCTGTCCCTGTGGAGAAACAAAGGGTTTTAGTCTCCGGTGCTGTCAGTCCCTCACCTTTCACCAACACTAAATACATCATAGTGTTGGAAAGCCTGTATTGTACCTGTCCCCAACTGTACATGTCCCTGTGTATAAAGACAGCGTTTTAGTCTCCGGTGCTGCCTGTCCCTCACCTTTCACCAACACTAAATACATCGCAATGTGGGGAACCCTGAGCTGTTCCTGTCCCTGTGGATAAACAGAGGGTCTCAGTCTCGAGTGCTGTCAGTCCGTCACCTTTCACCAGCACTAAATACATCACAGTGTGGGGAAGCCTGTGCTGTACCTGTCCGCAACTGTTCCTGTCCCTGTGAATAAATAGAGGGCTTCAGTCTCCAGTGCTATCAGTCCTTCACCATTCATCAGCACTAAATATATCACAGTGTGGGGAAGACTGTGCTGTACCTGTCCCCAACTGTACCTGTCTCTGTGGATAAACAGAGGGATTCAGTCTCCAGTGCTGTCAGTCCCTCACCTTTCATTAGCACTAAATTCATCACAGTGTGGGGAAGCCTGTATTGTACCTGCCCTCACTGTACCTGTCTCTGTGGATAAACAGAAGGCTTTAGTTTCAGGTGCTGTCAGTCCCTCACCTTTCAGCATCACTAAATATGTCACAGTGTAGGGAAGCCTGCATTGCACCTACCCTCACTGTACCTGTCCCTGTGGATAAACAGAGAGCTTCAGTCTCCAGTGCTGTCAGTCCCTCACCTTTCACCAGCACTAAATACATCACAGGGTGTGGAAACATGTGCTGTACCTGTCCCCAACTGTACCTGTCTCAGTGGATAACCAGAGGGCTTCAGTCTCCAGTGCTGTCAGTTCCTCACATTTCATCAGCATTAAATACATCACAGTGTGGGGAAGCCTGTGCTGTAACTGTCCCCAACTGTACCTATCCCTGTGGATAAACAAAGGGCTTCATTATCCAGGCTGTCAGTCCTCACCTTTCATCAGCACTAAGCACATCACAGTGTGGGGAAGCCTGTGCTGTACCTGTCCCCAACTGTACCTGTCCTGTGGATAAACAGAGGGTCCCAGTCTCCAGTGCTGTCAGTCCCTCCCCTTTCATCAGCATTAAATATATCACAGGGTGGGGAAGCCTGTGTTGTACCTGTCCCCAACTGTACCTGTCCCTGTGGATAAACAGAGGGCTTCAGTCTCCAGTGCTGTCAGTGCCTCACCTTTCATCAGCACTAAATACATTACAGTGTGGGGAAGCCTGTGCTGTACCTGTCCCCAACTGTACCTGTCTCAGTGGATAAACTGAGGGTCTCAGTCCCCAGTGTTGTCAGTCCCTCACCTTTCATCAGCACTAAATACATCACAGTGTGGGGAAGCCTGTGTTGTACCTGTCCCCAACTGTACCTGTCTCTGTGGATCAACAAAGGCTTCAGTCCCCAGTGCTCTCAGTCCCTCACCTTTCATCAGCACTAAATCCATCACAGTGTGTGGAAGCCTGTGTTGTACCTGTCCCCAACTGTACCTGTCCCTGTGGATCAACAGAGGGCTTCAGTCCACAGTGCTCTCAGTTCCTCACCTTTCATCAGCACTAAATCCATCACAGTGTGGGGAAGCCTGTGCTGTACCTGTCCCCAACTGTACCTGGCCCTGTGGATAAACAGAGGGCTTTAGTCTCCAGTGCTGTCAGTCCCTCACCTTTCATCCGCACTAAATACATCACGGTGTGGGGAAGCTTACACTGTGCCCATCCCCAACTGTACCTGTCCCTGTGGATAAACAGAGGGCTTTAGTCTCCAGTGCTGTCAGTCCCTCACTTTTCACTAGTAGTAAATACATCACAGTGTGGGGAAACCTGTGCTGTGTCTATCACTCTGGATAAACAGAGGGTTTCAGTCTCCAGTGCTGTCAATCCCTCACCTTTCATCAGCACTAAATCCATCACAGTGTGGGGAAGCCTGTGCTGTACCTGTCCCTGTGGATCAACAGAGGGATTCAGTCTCCAGTGCTGTCAGTCCCTCACCTTTCATCAGCACTAAATAAATCACAGTGTGGGGAAGCCTGTGCTGTACCTGTCCCCAACTGTACCTGTCCCTGTGGATAAACAGAGGGCTTCAGTCTCCAGTGCTGTCAGTCCCTCACCTTCATCAGCACTAAATACATCACAGTGTGGAAGCCTGTACTGTACCTGTCCCCAACTGTACCTGTCCCTGTGCATAAACAATGGGTTTCATTATCCAGTGCTGTCAGTCCCTCACCTTTCATCAGCACTAAATACAGCACAGTGTGGGGAAGCCTGTGCTGTACCTGCCCCCAACTGTACCTGTCCCTGTGGATAAACTGAGGGTCTCGGTCCCCAGTGCTGTCAGTCCCTCACCTTTCATCAGCATTAAATATATCACAGTGTGGGGAAGCCTGTGTTGTACCTGTCCCCAACTGTACCTGTCCCTGTGGATAAACAGAGGGCTTCGGTCTCCAGTGCTGTCAGTCCCTCACCTTTCATCAGCACTAAATATATCAGTGTGGGGAAGCCTGTGCTGTATCTGTCCCCAACTGTACCTGTCTCAGTGGATAAACTGAGGGTCTCGGTCCCCAGTGTTGTCAGTCCCTCACCTTTCATCAGCACTAAATACATCACAGTGTGGGGAAGCCTGTGTTGTACCGGTCCCCAACAGTACCTGTCTCTGCGGATCAACAAAGGGCTTCAGTCCCCAGTGCTCTCAGTCCCTCACCTTTCATCAGCACTAAATCCATCACAGTGTGTGGAAGCCTGTGTTGTACCTGTCCCCAACTGTACCTGTCCCTGTGGATCAACAGAGGGCTTCGGTCCCCAGTGCTTTCAGTCCCTCACCTTTCATCAGCACTAAATCCATCACAGCGTGGAAGCCTGTGTTGTACCTGTCCCAACTGTACCTGTCCCTGTGGATCAACAGAGGGCTTCAGTCCACAGTGCTCTCAGTCCCTCACCTTTCATTAGCACTAAATCCATCACAGTGTGGGGAAGCCTGTGCTGTACCTGTCCCCAACTGCACCTGGCCTGTGGATAAACAGAGGGCTTTAGTCTCCAGTGCCGTCAGTCCCTCACCTTTCATCCGCACTAAATATATCACGATGTGGGGAAGCTTACACTGTGCCCATCCCCAACTGTACCTGTCCCTGTGGATAAACAGAAGGCTTTAGTCTCCAGTGCTGTCAGTCCCTCACCTTTCACTAGTACTAAATACATCACAGTGTGGGGAAACCTGTGCTGTGTCTATCGCTCTGGATAAACAGAGGGTTTCAGTCTCCAGTACTGTCAATCCCTCACCTTTCATCAGCACTAAATCCATCACAGTGTGGGGAAGCCTGTGCTGTACCTGTCCCTGTGGATCAAAAGAGGGATTCAGTCTCCAGTGCTGTCAGTCCCTCACCTTTCATCAGCACTAAATACATCACAGTGTGGGGAAGCCTGTGCTGTACCTGTCCCCAACTGTACCTGTCCCTGTGGATAAACAGAGGGCTTCAGTCCCCAGTGCAGTCAGTCACTCACCTTTCACCAGCACTAAATCCATCACAGTGTGGGGAAGCCTGTGCTGTACCTTTCCCCAACTGTACCTGTCCTTGTGAATAAACAGAGGATCTCAGTCTCCAGTGCTGTCAATCCCTCGCCTTTCATCAGCACTAAATACATCACAGTGTGGGGAAGCCTGTGCTTTACCTGTCCCCAACTGTACCTGTCCCTGTGGATAAACAGAGGGCTTCAGTCTCCAGTGCTGTCAGTACCTCACCTTTCATCAGCACTCAATACATCACAGTGTGGGGAAGCCTGTGCTGTACCTGTCCCCAACTGTACCTGTCCCTGTGGAAAACAGAGGGCTTCAGTCTCCAGTGCTGTCAATCCCTCACCTTTCATCAGCACTCAATACATCACAGTGTGGGGAAGCCTGTGCTGTACCTGTCCCTCACTGTACCTGTCCCTGTGGATCAACAGAGGGTCTCAGTCTCCAGTGCTGTCAGTCCCTCACCTTTCATCAGCACTAAATACATCACAGTGTGGTGAAGCCTCTGCTTTACCTGTCCCCATCTGTACCTGTCCCTGTGGATCAACAGAGGGTCTCAGTCTCCAGTGCTGTCAGTTCCTCACCTTTCATCAGCACTAAATACATCACATTGTGGGGAAGCCTGTGCTGTACCTGTCCCCAACTGTACCTGTCCCTGTGGATCAGCAGAGGGTCTCGGTCTCCGGTGCTGTTAGTCCCTTATCTTTCATCAGCACTCAATACATCACAGTATGGGGAAGCCTGTGTTGTACCTGTCCACAACTTTACCTGTCCCAGTGGATAAACAGAGGGCTTCAGTCTCCAGTGCTGTCAGTCCATCACCTTTCCTCAGCATTAAATACATCACAGTGTGGGGAAGCCTGTGCTGTACCTGTCCCCAACTGTACCTGTCCCTGTGGATATAGTGAGGGTCTAAGTCTCCAGTGTTGTCAGTCCATCACCTTTCATTAGTACTAAATACATCACAGTGTGGGGAAGCCTGTGCCGTACCTGTCTCCAACTGTACCTGTCCCTATGAATAAACAGAGGGCTGCAGTCCCCAGTGCTGTCAGTCCATCACCTTTCATTAGCACTAAATACATCACAGTGTGGGGAAGCCTGTGCCGTACCTGTCTCCAACTGTACCTGTCCCTATGAATAAACAGAGGGCTTCAGTCCCCAGTGCTGTCGGTCCCTCACCTTTCATTAGCACTAAATACATCACAGTGTGGGGAAGCCTGTGCCGTACCTGTCCCCAACTGTACCTGTCCCTTTCAATAAACAGAGGGCTTCAGTCCCCAGTGCTGTCAGTCCCTCACCTTTCATCGGTACTAAATACATCACAGTGTGGGGAAGCCTGTGCTGTACCTGTCCCCAACTGTACTTGTCCCTGTGGATAAACAGTGGTATTCAGTCCCCAGTGCTGTCAGTCCCTCACCTTTCACCAGAACTAAATACATCACAGTGTGGGGAAGCCTGTGCTGTACCTGTCCCTCACTGTACTTGTCCCTGTGGATAAACAGAGGGCTTCAATCTCCAGTGCTCTCAGTTCCTCACCTTTCACCAGCACTAAATACGTTAGTGTCAGGTGGCCTGCACTATCCATGGCCCACACTGTACCTGTTCTTGTGAATAAACAGACATCTTCAGTCTCCAGTGCTGTCTGTCCCTCACCTTTTGCCAGCTCTAAATACATCACAGAGTGGGGAAACCTGCACTGTACCTGCCCCACACTGCACCTTTTCATGTGGATAAACAGAGGGCTTCAATCTTTAGGGCTGCCAGTCCTTCACCTTTCACTTGCACGAAATTCATCACAGTATAGGGAAGCCTGCACAATACCGACTCCACACTGTACACACCCCTGTGAATAAACAGAGGGCTTCCCTCTCTAATGCTGTCAAGCCATCACCTTTCAGCAACACTAAGTTAATCATAGCATGAAAACCAGCACTGTCCTTCCTTATTCAGTATCTGTCCTATGGTGAAACAGACAGAGGGCTTCTGTCTCCAGTGCTATCAGACTCTCACCTTTCACCAGCATAATCCATCAGTGTGGAAAAGCCTGTGCTGTACCTGTCCCCAACTGTACCTGTCCTGTGGATCAACAGAGGCTTCATTCCCCAGTGCTGTCAGTCCTCACCTTTCATCAGCACTAAATATATCACAGTGTGGGAAAGCCTGTGCTGTCCCTGTCCCTGTGGATAAACAGAGGGCTTCAGTACCCAGTGCTGTCAGTCCCTCAATTTCATCAGCACGAAATACATCACAGTGTGGGGAAGCCTGTGCCGTACCTGTCCCCAACTGTACCTGTCCCTGTGGATAAACAGAGGGCTTCAGTCCCCAGTGCTATCAGTCCCTCACCTTTCATCAGCACTCAGTACATCACAGTATGGGGAAGCCTGTGCTGCACCTGTCACCAACTGTACCTGTCCCTGTGGAGAAACAAAGGGTTTTAGTCTCCGGTGCTGTCAGTCCCTCACCTTTCACCAACACTAAATACATCATAGTGTTGGAAAGCCTGTATTGTACCTGTCCCCAACTGTACATGTCCCTGTGTATAAAGACAGCGTTTTAGTCTCCGGTGCTGCCTGTCCTTCACCTTTCACCAACACTAAATACATCGCAGTGTGGGGAACCCTGAGCTGTTCCTGTCCTGTGGATAAACAGAGGGTCTCAGTCTCGAGTGCTGTCAGTCCGTCACCTTTCACCAGCACTAAATACATCACAGTGTGGGGAAGCCTGTGCTGTACCTGTCCACAACTGTTCCTGTCCCTGTGAATAAATAGAGGGCTTCAGTCTCCAGTGCTATCAGTCCTTCACCATTCATCAGCACTAAATATATCACAGTGTGGGGAAGCCTGTGCTGTACCTGTCCCCAACTGTACCTGTCTCTGTGGATAAACAGAGGGCTTCAGTCTCCAGTGCTGTCAGTCCCTCACCTTTCATTAGCACTAAATTCATCACAGTGTGGGGAAGCCTGTATTGTACCTGCCCTCACTGTACCTGTCTCTGTGGATAAACAGAAGGCTTTAGTTTCAGGTGCTGTCAGTCCCTCACCTTTCAGCATCACTAAATATGTCACAGTGTAGGGAAGCTTGCATTGCACCTACCCTCACTGTACCTGTCCCTGTGGATAAACAGAGGGTTTCAGTCTCCAGTGCTGTCAGTCCCTCAGCTTTCATCAGCACTAAACACATCACAGCATGGAGAAGCCTGTGCTGTACCTGTCCCCAACTGTACCTGTCCCTGTGGATAAACAGAGGGCTTCAGTCTCCAGTGCTGTCAGTCCCTCACCTTTCACCAGCACTAAGTACATCACAGGGTGTGGAAACATGTGCTGTACCTGTCCCCAACTGTACCTGTCTCAGTGGATAACCAGAGGGCTTCAGTCTCCAGTGCTGTCAGTTCCTCACATTTCATCAGCATTAAATACATCACAGTGTGGGGAAGCCTGTGCTGTAACTGTCCCCAACTGTACCTATCCCTGTGGATAAACAATGGGTTTCATTATCCAGTGCTGTCAGTCCCTCACCTTTCATCAGCACTAAATACATCACAGTGTGGGGAAGCCTGTGCTGTACCTGTCCCCAACTGTACCTGTCCCTGTGGATAAACAGAGGGTCCCAGTCTCCAGTGCTGTCAGTCCCTCCTTTCATCAGCATTAAATATATCACAGGGTGGGGAAGCCTGTGTTGTACCTGTCCCCAACTGTACCTGTCCCTGTGGATAAACAGAGGGCTTCAGTCTCCAGTGCTGTCAGTCCCTCACCTTTCATCAGCACTAAATACATCACAGTGTGGGGAAGCCTGTGCTGTACCTGTCCCCAACTGTACCTGTCTCAGTGGATAAACTGAGGGTCTCAGTCCCCAGTGTTGTCAGTCCCTCACCTTTCATCAGCACTAAATACATCACAGTGTGGGGAAGCCTGTGTTGTACCTGTCCCCAACTGTACCTGTCTCTGTGGATCAACAAAGGGCTTCAGTCCCCAGTGCTCTCAGTCCCTCACCTTTCATCAGCACTAAATCCATCACAGTGTGGAAGCCTGTGTTGTACCTGTCCCAACTGTACCTGTCCCTGTGGATCAACAGAGGGCTTCAGTCCACGGTGCTCTCAGTCCCTCACCTTTCATCAGCACTAAATCCATTACAGTGTGGGGAAGCCTGTGCTGTACCTGTCCCCAACTGTACCTGGCCCTGTGGATAAACAGAGGGCTTTAGTCTCCAGTGCTGTCAGTCCCTCACCTTTCATCCGCACTAAATACATCACGGTGTGGGGAAGCTTACACTGTGCCCATCCCCAACTGTACCTGTCCCTGTGGATAAACAGAGGTCCCTAGTCTCCAGTGCTGTCAGTCCCTCACCTTTCACTAGTACTAAATACATCACAGTGTGGGGAAACTTGTGCTGTGTCTATCGCTCTGGATAAACAGAGGGTTTCAGTCTCCAGTGCTGTCAATCCCTCACCTTTCATCAGCACTAAATCCATCACAGTGTGGGGAAGCCTGTGCTGTACCTGTCCCTGTGGATCAACAGAGGGATTCAGTCTCCAGTGCTGTCAGTCCCTCACCTTTCATCAGCACTAAATACATCACAGTGTGGGGAAGCCTGTGCTGTACCTGTCCCCAACTGTACCTGTCCCTGTGGATAAACAGAGGATTCAGTCTCCAGTGCTGTCAGTCCCTCACCTTTCATCAGCACTAAATACATCACAGTGTGGAAAAGCCTGTGCTGTACCTGTCCCCAGCTGTACCTGTCCCTGTGGATAAACAGAGGGTCTCAGTCTCCAGTGCTGTCAGTCCCTCGCCTTTCATCAGCACTAAATACATCACAGTGTGGGGAAGCCTGTGCTGTACCTGTCCCCAACTGTCCCTGTCCCTGTCCCTGTGGATAAACAGAGGGTCTCAGTCTCCAGTGCTGTCAGTCCCTCGCCTTTCATCAGCACTAAATACATCACAGTGTGGGGAAGCCTGTGCTGTACCTGTCCCCAACTGTCCCTGTCCCTGTCCCTGTGGATAAACAGAGGGCTTCAGTCCCCAGTGCAGTCAGTCACTCACCTTTCACCAGCACTAAAACCATCACAGTGTGGGGAAGCCTGTGCTGTACCTTTCCCCAACTGTACCTGTCCCTGTGGATAAACAGAGGATCTCAGTCTCCAGTGCTGTCAATCCCTCGCCTTTCATCAGCACTAAATACATCACAGTGTGGGGAAGCCTGTGCTTTACCTGTCCCCAACTGTACCTGTCCCTGTGGATAAACAGAGAGTCTCAGTCTCCAGTGCTGTCAATCCCTCACCTTTCATCAGCACTAAATACATCACAGTGTGTGGAAGCCTGTGCTGTTCCTGTCCCCAACTGTACCTGTCCCTGTGGATAAACAGAGGGCTTCAGTCTCCAGTGCTGTCAGTCCGTCGCCTTTTATCAGCACTAAATACATCACAGTGTAGGGAAACCTGCCTTTTACCTGCCTTCACTGTACTTGGCCCTGTAGATAAACAGAGGGCTTTAGTCTCCAGTGCTGTCAGTCCGTCACCTTTCATCAACACTAAATAAATCACAGTGTGGAGAAGCCTGCATTGTACCTGCTCTCACTGTACCTGGCACTGTGGATAAACAGAGGGCTTTTAGTCTCCAGTGCTGTCAGTTTCTCACCTTTCACTACCACAAAATCCATAAGTTAAGTTTGCTTTAGATTTAAACTTTGTGTTTCCTGGGAACACAAGAATTGCCAGTGGTAGGTGGGATCAGTCCTGCCTGTCCAGACCCTAAGAACCTCTTGTGCTCTGGATATGCTGGATACAACACAGAGGAATGCAGTGAAATCCTTATTGATAGATTCTCCCATGGGAACCAGCAGAGGCCAACCCGTCCCCCAACACCACCACCCTTTAGTGGTTAGGAACAGACAGCTGGAAACCATTGGGGATGGATTCCAGGAAAAGGCTAACTGCTGACAGCACAGTGAGAACAGGGCTGTGGCTGAGGGGTGTAGTCACTCAGTAGCTCCAGTTCATGAATGAGATCATATCAGGAGGAACATTTGTCCCCAGGCTGATTTCCTGACAGATTCCAAAACATAAAGCGTCATTATGGGAAGCTGTTCAATTCAAAATCAGAGCTTTTTGAATATGTCACACACCAAAATTAATATGACATGCTGAAATGAGTATTACACATGTCACATTGAATATAACACATTATGATATGACACCAGCTGAAATTAATATAACACATGCCAAAATGGGTACACCACATGATGAAAAGAGTGTGAGATATACCGAAATGAGTACAGCACATTACAAAATAGTATAACACATACTGAAATGAGTATAACACCTACCAAAATGAGAGCATAAACCACAACTGATCCACCACATACTAAAATATGTATAATGCATATTACATTTAATGTAACACATATTAAATGTTGTGTAACATATACCAAAGGAGAATAACATATAATAAAATGAGTATAGCATGCTGACAAAGCAACAAAGCTAAGTTGTATTCTGAAATGTGGCTAGCACATACTGAAATGTGTGCAACACACAGAGAAACAAGCATTTGTCAATGCCGAATGTTTGCTTGCTGGCATTGGCAGTGGTAGTGTAGAAGTTACAGAGCTGCGTAATAGGAATGGCAGTGAAGTATTGAACTGAAGCCAACCCCACCACCACCCTGCAGAGAGCGACAGGCATTGGGGTGTGCGTTTGGGTCGTCAGGCATAACACCCACACCATTTCACCACACCTCACCCTGCAGACACTGACAAGTGTCAGGGTGTTCCTTGGGGTCTTTGGCCCTTATGTGCACCCCATTTCATTCGGAAATATGGTGACATGGGTGCAATATAGGAGAATGGGGTGAAGTTTGGGGCCGAAGAGTCCAAGGCATACCTCAATGCCACTCACTGGCTGCAGGGTGTGGAATGGTATGAGTATCACAGGCAAGAATCCCAAGTCACACCCCTGATGCCTGTCATTCTCTACAGGGCTGGGCGTTATAGTTGGAAACCCTAATACCTCAGGCATTCGTTGGTATTTTCACTCCAAATCTTCAACATGTTTGTTTTGTGACCCCACCTCATGAACAGGGGGAATATCACTTTGTTAGCCGAAAGCTGCTTATGCACAGTGACTATGGCATTTAGCACCACAGGTGCAAAACATTCTGAACAGGATGTAAAAATGACAGCTGTACTGTTCATGGGAGGTGTAAAAATGGCAGTGCTGCAAATCTGTACTAAAAATATTAAAAAAATGGTGAAGTCACGGTACATAGAAACATGCACGCACTATTCGTAATATAATTAGGTTGGGGATTTTTACAGCAGATTGTCAACTCAGGCATTTTGGTGCCTCTCGATCATGAACAGTGTCACTGTGTTTTCTTTATCTGTGCCGAAAATGATTTCCACAGTGACCACGCAGATCTCTGCGCTGAAACTGTGAAACACACTTCAGCCATGTTGTGAAAAATGACAGCTGTACTGTTCATAAGGAAGTGTGGAAAAATGTCACTGGTGAAAATCTGGACTGAAAATTTTACAAAGTCATAAAGTAACGAGGGTGCGTGGAAACTGCGCAATGCTCACTCGTATCACAGTCATTTTATGGACTTTGTCACCAAATTTTCAACATAGCCATTTTAAGACCTCTGCTCACAAACAGTGTAACTGTGATTTTCTTAATCTGTCCTAAACATTGCTTTACGCACATAACAGCACCATTGTGCGCTACGTGTCTTGAAAACATATTGAGCGACATATGAAAATTGCAGCTGTACTGTTCGTAAGGAGGTGTAATAAAATGGCAATGTTGAAAATCTGGAGTGAAAATAATGAAAATTCGAACTTACAAGGCGTGCTGAAGAACTGTGCTAAGCATGCGGTAAAAACAGTCATTTTGGAATTCTTTCGCTAAATTTCAACATAGCCATTTTGAGACCTTTGCTCATGAACAGTGTCACTGTGATTTTCTTAATTATCTAGGTACATTGATTTACGACACCACTGCGCCATTATGCTGCCCTATGTAAGTGAGCTCGTTTTAGGTGAGATGTGAAAAATGACAGCTATACTGCTCATAAGAAGGTGTGGTAAATGGCAATGTTGAAAATCTGGAGTGAAAATATTGAAAATTCGCAAACTTATGAGCGTGCGTAGGAACGCTATAGCACACGCTCGTAAAACAGTCATTTTGAGGAATTTTTTCACCAAATTTTCAAGATAGCCATTTTAAGACCTCTGCTCATGAACAGTGTCACTGTGATTTTCTTAATTTGTCCCGTACATTGAATTCGCACACCGACTGCGCCATTGGGCGCTACATGGGCAGAAACACATTTTGGGTGAGATGTGAAAAATGACAACTATACTGCTCATAAGAAGGTGTGGTAAAATGGCAATGTTGAAAATCTGGAGTGAAAATATTGAAAATTCGCGAACTTACGAGCCTGCGTAGGAACTGCGCAAGCAGCGCTCGTAAAACAGTCATTTTTGATGATACCGAATTTTCAACATTGGTTTTGGACCCTTCTCATGAATGATGTCACTGTCATGGCATTATTCAGGCCCAAAGGGGTGATTTTGCGCGGTGACGTGCAGTGACAGCAAAATCACCCCGGGCCCGAATAACGCCATGACAGTGACATCAATCATGAGAAGGGTCCCAAAACCCCATGTTGAAAATTGTGCAAAATTCCCAAAATGCCTGAGATATGCAACAAAGTTGAAACCCCTCTCTGCCCATTATACAGCTTATCGGCATTTCCTCAGTTCGCGGTCGGCTTTGAAGAGTGCAGGCGTGTTCCCGTCCACCAAGATCATCGCGCCGGAGACCAGAGGTATGGGTGAGGGGTGTGTGGGGAGGCTGGAGTGCGCAGTGGGTGGGCGCAGGTTGTGGGAGGGGCGGAGACTATGTGGAACCGTTTTTCCTTTACAGGTTAAAAACAAAACAAGCAGACTGACGTGGGGCGTTTGCCTTGCTGAGGGTGGGCTCCCAGCGTGCACAGGAGTGTGGGGGTGCATTCAGCTGACGGGGATTGGGCACCCCTGTCAGCTAAGATTGCTTTCCACGCTGGGTGGGCTCCAAGCGTGGCACTTACTACTGGGGGTTAGGACAGTGCACGCCGACCCGTGGCTATATCGTTACTTGTCACGCTGGGTGGGCACCCAGCGTGGCATTTCAGAAGGGTTTGGGGAGGTGGGGAACGAGCACAGCCGACGGGATTGGGCACCCTGCCGCTATAGCGCGCGCAGGCGGGGAGGCGCGCACGCTTGTACGGCTTCTGTCTGTGGGGAGCTGTGCGTGAGCAGCCTTATCTTATCGCTGCTCACTCAAACGTAGCTCCCCTTCAATCAGTGTATGCCACTGCATTTTGGAGCTTGTCATAGACAGCTCCAGAATGCATTGGCTTACAGGGGCCGCGCCTGCCAACACAATGACTGAATTGGAGGAGGAGGTGACACACCTCCAAAATCTCCGATGATGGCACTATGTTTCTTGCACATGCGTGCAAGCAAACATAATGAGTAAAACACATACATACCAAGAAACACATGGGCCCGGATATTCAGACTGCACCACAAAGCAGCACAATAGCAGGAGCAGATGCAAGTGCAGTGCACCCATGCGCAACACGCACGATATTCAAACACAGCGCAGACTAAGGTGCACTTGTGCAACACAACTGAATATCACACCAACTTCGACATAGCCCAACCAGGGATGTGCAGTGGCGCAGGGCTGATGTGCAGTAGCGCAACCAGGGATGCACAGGGACAGGATGCAGTGGTGCACCACCCATGGAAGCCATGGGCGGAGAAGCACACAGCAGACCAGACAGTGCCCCCCGCACCCCATGAACTGCACAACGTGTGGTGAGCTGGATGAACCACATCCCATGAACACCAGCACCGAATCCACAGCTGGGGCACGGTGCCCCAGCACACCCCCTGGCCAGCAGTGACCGTAACACAAGGAGGGCCGGCCACCCAGTGCCACCCCATCCCACCAATGTAGAGCACACCCTGCACAGTGATCCCCAGACACCTTGCCCAGGAGCAGTGCCCAACAGTGCATGGCACCAAATGCATGCCACCACCCCCACTGTGACAATGCAACCCTGTGCACCATGGAGCCATGCATGGCAGCCCCACTGTGAGCACCCCACAGTGGGTGGTACCAGCCACCGACGCAACAACTGCAGACTCAGTGCCACCCTGCACGGCCCCCCCATGGCACAGCAGAGAGGTCTACCCTGCGTCGGTACCCGAGGGATCCCGCATGTGACAAGGCCTGCCCTGGACCCCACCGCCAGCAAGACAGCACCCCGCACACCCACCCAAGCACACACTCTGTACCAGCACTGGGCCCAACAGCCAGCACAGATGCCCACAGTGGTGCATGGAGGCATGCACCACACAGGATGCGACACAGGGCATGGACAAACACTCACCCAGAACCCTCCTAGAGGACAAAGGACTACAGGACAGCAGACATCATGGCTTCATACATGGCAGATCCTGCCAAACCAACCTGGTCGAGTTCTATGACTGGGTAACTAGGTAACTGGACAGGGGCCATGCAGTGGATGTCCTGTATCTGGACTTCAGTAAGGCATTCGACTCAGTGCCACATGTAAGGCTGGGAAGGAAGTTAGTAGGCACAGGCGGGTGCAAAGCTGGTGAGATGGGTGAAAACTGGCTCAGGGAAGGCAACAGAGGGTGGTGGTGGGTGGGAGCTCTCACACCCAGGGCAGTGATGGCGGTGTTCCACAGGGCTCAGTGTTGGGACCAGTGTTGTTTGGGATATTCATTGCAGACATATCATGGGACATCAAGAGCAAGATCAGTCTGTTTGCTGATGATACCAAGGTAGGCGAGTGGTGGATGACCTAGGGATGGCAGGGTTGCAGGATGATCTGGCAAAGCTTGAAACCTGGTCAGACACCTGGCAACTGGG
The DNA here is from genome assembly GCA_016271365.2 of Neoceratodus forsteri. Taxonomy (NCBI): domain Eukaryota; kingdom Metazoa; phylum Chordata; order Ceratodontiformes; family Ceratodontidae; genus Neoceratodus; species Neoceratodus forsteri. The sequence goes on from CM057454.1 coordinate 1,319,526,636, forward strand.
CTTAATGCCAAAAGTGAAAGGTGCTGCATTTTGGGATGAAGAACCCAAGGAGGAGTTACCAACTAGGGGGAGTGCAGCTAGCCCAGACAGAGGAGGAGAAGTATCTGGGTGTGCTCATTACGGGGTCAATGAACAACTCGGCACAATTTAGGAAGGCAGCTGCAAAGGCCAACAAAATGCTGGGTTGTATTGCAAGGGGTATATCTTTGAGGAGGAAGGAGGTGATTCTGCCACTGTATAGGTCATTAGTTAGACCACACCTGGAGTATTGCGTGCAGTACTGGCATCCATATCTGAAGAGGGACATTAAGTTACTGGAGGGTTGCAGTGCAGGCGACAAAGATGATCAAGGGGCTGGGGGACTTATCATACGAGAGGAGGTTGAAGGAGTTGAACATGTTCTCACTGGAGGAGAGGAGAGACGGGTGACATGATTGAAACCTTTAAATACATGAAAGGAATAAACAAGATGGGTACGTAGGGGCTGTTCAAAATAAGGAAGGGGAGGGCCACCAGGGGCCATGATATGAGACTGGAGCGAGGAAGGTTCAGGAGGGAGAGGAGGAGACACTTTTTTACAGAGGGTAGTGGCTGGGTGGAATGTGTTACCTGCTGAAGTGGTATGCAGTAGAACAGTGGACTGCTTCAAAAGGGGATGGGACAGGACAAGGGGGAGGGTTAATGAAGGGGAAGGGTGGAAGGGAGGGGCAGCTGCAGAATAAGGGGTGCTATCTGCACATTCGAGCAGACTTGATAGACCTCTAGGCCTTAATCTGCTGGCAAATTTTGTATGTTCGTAGAACCAAGGGCACCCCAACACAGGGACACAATAGCAGGGCAATAAATTCTGCTGGCATGCAACCACTGATGCTGTTTACTCACAGCCTGCACCCCACCATGGCACAGCTGTACCAGCCATCCTGCGCATGCACCATGAAGCCGTCTGCCACCTGCATGCAGCCGGAGCACAAGTGACAGACATCATAACACAGACCCCTCAACAGACACCAGTGACAGCATGGAGGGGGGACAACAACAGCATAGGCCGCAGTGCCACCTGAGGCAGACATGCACCATACCGGTGACAGGAGGCAAGCCGCCATTGCACCGTGGCCAGCATGGCCAGCCACCAATGACATGCCAGGAGACCGTGCATACCACAGACATGCAAGGGGGCCAGCTGCACGGGCCATGGACATACTGTCAGGGGTGCCAGGGACACAGCGCATGCACCAGGGACCACTGCACACAGGCATCCAGTGCACAGGGAACAACACACATACCACAGGCAGGAACCGAGTCCCCCACCCACACCATAGGTAGGTCCTGGCTGGACACACACACGCCCAGGACTGCACCACCCCCAACGCCATGCACACCACTGCAGCCAAGCACCATAAGCCTGCTGCAAATCAGAGACCAGCCCAGTTGTCATAACAAATAAGTGAGTATTTTAGAAGTGAACAATATACAAAATAGATATAAATCTATTTACAATGTGGAGGGGGAAGGGCCACATACCAGGTGGAGGTGGTCATGGGGCAAGGGTGAACAACTGAAAGTGGGATGAAAGGGTGTGAGGATTAGTCCGGGGGGGGAATAAACATCTGGGGCATAGTGGGCCTAACGTCGACCCCTCTACCCACTATAGTCATGATGTCTCCGCCAGTGATGCCATCCTCCGCCCTATTCCATCCTTTGGAGAAGCTCAAGGGTGGCCCTCACCAGCTGCAGCAGCTCCTGGACACTCTGCTCCAGTGCAGTCCAGGGTTGTCCACCTAGGACAAGGGAGCAGAATCATTACGCATGACCGGCCAGACCCCTGCAGCCCACCCAATGTGCACGGCATACAGCCATGGGCCATGCCCCTGTGATGGCATGTGAGCACCCACAGTGACCGCTCCCACATGACCCGCCTACCCAGGCAAGCACAGCCATGTGGAACACTGCACACACCCACTGCTCATGTCCTGCACAGCACCACCGTGGCTGTACAGTGACATGGCTATGCGGTGCAAAGGCAGTGGCACAGCCATGTATCCAGTGCATGCACGGACCAGCTGCGACGTCCACCCACACATGCAGTGCCACAGGACAGTGCTGAGTGCACTGTGTGGCATGCATGGCAGTGGGGCCAAGTGCTGTTGGCCACACCCCGCCACCACCCCAGCAACTCAGCATGCACAGATGTAAGGGGAAACACGGCACTCACCTGTATCCTGGCCAGCAGGGCACTGCTGGCCCATGGCCCCTCCACTGTGTCCCTGCTGCATTGGCAGCGCTCCCACTCGGTCCTGCTCCTCCTGTACTCAGGCCTGCCTTGCTCTACGGTGCTCCTCTGGGCCTAGAGTGCAAACATGGAGAGGGAAACATCAGTACATGCCAGTAGCAAAGCCCCCCCATGGTGTGTGTGTGCCCGCACAGCCCAGCCATGATGCACCCCCACCACCACCACCACCCCACTAGAAGGCACCCACCCCCCTGCAGGGTGGACCTATGCACACCGCGATATCCAGACAGACGGACGCTACCAGTGTATGGATGGAGCACCTATCTGGCCGTGGCACGGCACCTTGCCAGGCTCATGCCTGCAGATGCCCCAGTCAGTCAGGGTCCCTCCGCTGTAGGTCGCCATACCTGTGGCAACACTGCTCCGCTGTCTGGGTGATCCCGGTTGCCTCCTCCAAGCCATCAACCACCTCCTGCCACACAGCAGTACTTGGCCTGTCCAGGGGATCCTGCCCAAATAGGGCACTAGCATGAGGCTCAACTATGGCCACCAAGTTGGCTAGCTTAATAGTGCTCCACACCTGCGCTCTCCTAAAAGGCATCCTTCAGTGTGTATCGCAATCAAAATGGTGCTCTGTAGAGCACGTGGCCCACATGCAGAGACAGTGTGGTACTTCACTGCCAGTCCCCATTGCGCTGTCACCGAACTGCGGGATAGGGGTGCACCCACGCAGATGCAATGGGGCAAAGGTCGACCGCAGGGTCAAGGGTCTGTCCGCGCACGCAGCACCACAGCGCTATTGGGACGCCCTGCATGTAGCACGGTAGGGTGTTTGTGTGTGATGCCCTTCAGTGGCCTACCGCGCTGCGGCTCCATGGTGCCTATGGTGCACCAGGGCACGAGTGCCACATGGGTGAACAGCGCACTAGCACCACAGGCACAGTGGTGGCCGTGCACTGCCTCCCGCACACAGCACGTCAGCAGTGCCACACGCATCAGTGTCAGCACCCTGGGCATGTGCTGTGCAGTGCCAATTGTGCACGTCATAGTGCTGCACCATAGCCTGAGCACACTCACCAGCATTGCGCAAGGTGCAACAGCACGATATTCAGCCAGCATATGCAAATTAGTTCATCAGCCATTCCACGGCACAGCCACTGCATTAGCATCCACTTACAGTTGTGCCTCGCCTCATCTGCATGTGTTGTGCTATATGAATGCGACATGGGGCTGCAGAGGACATAGTTAGGTATTGCAGTCTATTGTGGTGGGCTGCATGCTGTTGGGATGTGGGGACTGTGGTTTGTGATGGCTGAATGGGACTGTACAGCCCAAGATAACACCTGTCATTCCCACAGGCTCGATCATGACCGAATGTGAGGAAGAGGAGGAACAGGGACTGGGGAGAAGGAGGTGGCCCAACTTCACCCGGGCTGAATCAGATGCCCTGTTCGAGGCATATCTTGACAGGGAACCACTGCTCAGCGGACAGCGGGAAACGCCACAGGCCTGTGCTGCGGCATGGGTGAGGTGGTGCATGCCATGAACCAGCATGGCAGCCACCAGTGATCCATGCAGGAGTGTAAGAAGAAGGTTGGCACAGACAGGAGGTGGCTCAAAGACAAGATGGCTGCCATCAGGGCTGCATGTGCTGCCACCAGTGGGGGCCAGCCAGATGTGCCACTCCTGACGCCACAGGAGGAGTGGGTGGCCAGCAGCATTCAGCGTTGTGCCACCAAGGGCATTCCTGGTGGTGGCTTCCAGATGGGTGGAAGCTCATCACTGCATAGTAGGTCCTGTGCTGTCACTGTGTGGGTGGTGGAGGGAATGCCACAGGGCAGGGTGGAACCACTAACGCTAATGTGTTCCCTTACAGCTTCTGAGTGTCTACATGGGTCAACGGTGGTGGGTGTGTCCACTGAGGGGGATGCCCTGGACATGGAGGATCGCCCATCCTCTTCCACAGGTGTCCAAGGGACTAGACTAGTGCATACCTGCCCTCTGTCTGGACTGATAATGGTGGTGCGGGTGTGGACGAGGCCCTGCCTGCATCCCAGCATGACAGTGCCCACGGTCTCCAGCATGCTGGGACACAGATTGGTGCCAGATCCAGCACCAATGATAATGGACCACACGTCCTGGACAGTGATACGTGTGGGACACAGGATGGTCCCACAGCAGGCAACGGCACAGACGTTGCCATGGGTGGTGCCGCCGTGGAGGCCTGCATAACAATACAGTCCCAGCCTGTGCCTGTATGCCCCAGTGGGCAGCACTAGTGTGCATCCAGGGTGGTGGGGCTGTTGCGGCCGCTGCAGTGGCACTGGTGTGCCCTGGTGATCAGCAGCCTGAGGGGCAGAGCCAGCAGTAGGCCAATGACAATGGAGGGACAGTGTCGGGGGGGCATGTGGCAGTGCACCACATGTGGACATGCCCTGGCGTGCCTCTGGTGTGCAGCACCCATCATCAAGGGGTGCTGGCCAGCAGGGCCAGGAACACCATGAGTGACAGCATGCTGGACCGGCGGATGACCTCTTTGACGAGCACAGCCGTCTACTCCAGGCTTCAGTAGATCAGCAGATGTGGCTCATGACGGTGGTGGATGCACTCAGTGTGGTTCTGCACCAGGCAGAGGAGCGGCGCAGCAGGGACCATGATCTGCTCCTGGCAGAGATGGCCCGGCAGCGGGTGGAAGTGACCGCTGCCATTGACAGGCAGACCAATGCATTGGCAGCTGTCATGGCCACATTGGACACCCAGTTCAGTGCCCATCCGCTGCAGACACCGTGCAGTGTCATGTCCACCCCCCATTTCCGGCACCGTGCGACACCTGCTATGTCGACACTGGGTTCGGCTGTGGGCATACTGAGCATGCCTGGAGTAGGCATGTTCGGTGGGCTTCAGACCTCTGCATGAACACAATTGCGTTCATGCAGCATCAACCCTGGGGGACCATCAGTGCCATCCCATGAGGCCAATGGTCAGCCTGGCATGGCTGGCAGGTCTTGGCCAGGGCCACCCACGCATCCATGGTGGTCGTGGTACTGTGCCGCGTGACTGACCTGTCTCCCACCATGGCCACTGTTGCCACTGCCCTATGTGCAATGTGGTGTGCATTGTGCGATGCACAGGTGGGTACCCGGCCCTGCACACACACGGTCCCTGTGCTCACCCTCCTGGCTGCTGGCCACTGTGGTATGTGCATAATTATGCCTGCATTGTGCTGTCCGCCAGTGTGCAATGGTGCCTAGCATCTGAGGCATGCACAGTGATGGCCACTGAACATGATCGTGTGTGGACCTGTGTGGGGTTGGGGGTGGCAATTGGGGTTGGCGTGCCATCTACCCCTTGTGCATGTCTTGTGGTGTGTGTGAGTGTGTGTGCACATGTCGTGTTTGGCCCTGCACACCCCTGATGCTGTGTGCGGTGCCACACTCAGACTCATTCCCTTACCGCCATCCGCCCCTGGTGTCCTGCCCTGCCTGTCTGTGGGCTGTGCCCTTGCCATTGGTGGTTGCGCATGGCCCCATGACCTACCTGTGTTGACCAAAGTGCTCTTCTGTAATGGTGTCCCGGTGCAGCTGTGACGTCTGGATCAGGCAGGGGTCTCTTCGTCCAGAGGGTGGCTGCCCAACACCAGCTGGACCGGCATCCTCATCATCCCCACCGCTGTCCCCCTCTTCGACCTCTATGGCTATCCCACAGTCGGTGGCCATATTGTGCAGGATACAGCAGACCAGGAATAGCCCACAGGCCTTTGAGGGGCTGTACTGTAGGGCACCGCCAGATGTGTCCAGGCACTAGAACGATGCCTTCAGCATCCCAAACATCTGCTCAATGACATTCCGTGTTGTGGCTTGCGCCTCATTGTACCGTAGCTGTGATGGGGTCGTTAGGTGCCGGTATGGTGTGAGCAGCCAGGGACGTAGTGGGTAACCACTGTCACCTGTGTGTAGAGGGTGAACATTAGAATGGTGGTCTGCGTCGCTATGCCATGGGCCAACAAGGCCAGTACCCATGGCACCTCTGACTATGCACCCCCCCACATCTGCTCATGTTGTCCTGCGTGATATGCATACTCACCCACTAGATGGCCAGTGGGGATGTCCCCACTCTCAAACCTGAGGCACCATGCAGACTGGTGCCAGATGAAGAGATCATGTGCTCCCCCAGGGTGCGTGGCACAGACATTGGTAATGTGCCCCATGGCATCGCACACCACCTGGCAGTTTATGCTTGTGTACCCCTTGCGATTGATGTATGCTGCTCCCTCAGGGCCAGGTGGCATGTGGATGGCCACATGGGTATAGTCAATGGCCCCAAGCATGCCAGACAACCGTGCTACCCTGTGGAACTCCTGTATGTGTGTTGTGCACTCTGCCTGTGTGCTGGGGAAATGGATGTACTCCACAGCATGTGGCAGCGGTGTGCTGAGGAATTGTGTGAGTAAGCGTGACGCGGCTGACTGGGTTATGCCTGTCGTGTCCCCTGTTGGTCTCTGGAAGGTGCCCATGGTGAGCAGGCACATGACAGCTGTCACCTTCATCTCCACTGACAGAGCATGGCTCCATTGTGTGGGTGCCTGCATCTCATCACTGCACAGCTCACAGAGCTGCCTCAGGATCGCCCGGTTCAGGCGGTACCAGCCCACAATCTCTGTGTCAGAGTAGTGTTCTAAGCTGGTGCGGGATCTGTACTTCCTGTTCTGGGCATACTGCTGATGGACCCTTCCATGGCCATGCCCCCCCGCTGCCTGCCTTCTCACACCCCTCATTACTGCCTCCATCTGGAAGGCGGTGCTGGCCATGTCCCTGGTTGGTGTTCCCCCCCGGTGGCTGTTGTCCCATTCCCCATGCTTTCCGTTCTTGATGCTCCCCCTGCACCAGGTACACCTCCAGCCTTTGGCTATGGCTGTCCTGCCTCCTGCCACTGCCCTCAGTCCACTGTGGCGCTCCACAGCCTTTGCTGCACAGTGGCACAGGCTCCCCACTCCTACCCTGTCTGTGGCTCAGTTCTGGTGGGCCCTGTCCTGTTCCTGCCCAGTCCTGCACACTGCTACCTTCTGTACCACCCTGACTGTCTGTCACCACGCTCCCACCTGTGGCTTCCCTTTTGTGTTCTTGCGCCCCTCTCTTGCTCCCTTTTATTTTGGATCATTTCTGCTGTTGCGCAACTTCTGCTAGCTCCCCTATTGCGCAGAGCGCATGCTGTTGAATATCACACAGCACATGTTATTCATGGTAGCTGTCCCCTACGGTTGCACATGCATTCATTACCGTTGCACTCTGAAGCATTGCTTATTGCACTGCGCAGCTGCCTCCCGCTGAATATCGCACAATGGAGCATTTCTGTACTTGCGCTGGCACATCCCTGTTGTGCATGGCGCAACCCTTCTGAATATCCAGGCCATGGTGTAAAGAACCAATTACAATGCTGTTAAAAAACTACACAGGAAATCACCCTAAAGTTCGGTGTACCTTTCTGCTCTGCAGCAGAATACACACTTTTCAATTATATTTAATTTTCAGCTGTATCATTTTGTAATTAAGTAACAGACTAAACAGGTTAATTCATTACATGCTCAGCTTTTATAGTAAAACCATGCACAATCTAAACAGCAATCCAAAGTGTTAAACTGATCACTGAAGCAATGAAAGCAGTAAGGGTGCACGAGTAATGAACAGTATTTTCCAAATATCATGCATATTCCTTATCTAGATCCAAATAATGGACAGTAGCACAATTCATCCCTTATTCAGGAAATTCTATAAAAAAAAAAATCTCCCCGCTCTCCTCCATAGCCCAGATCCTTTAAAATATAGAAGCCTCCTGTCCCCCCCCCACCTTCAGTTAAAGCCTCAATCCCACCCTCCTCCCTAAGCACCCACAATTTAATAATAAATTGTTCTTTGGATGGCCCACCGGTGCAGCGGTAGCACTACGGCTTGTGATGCTGAGGACCCTGGTTGGGAATCAAGCCTAGGTGTTGCAAGGCTGGCCAGGGGAAGGAGAATCAAGCATTGACAGAACTGCTCACCTCTTACGAGGTGGGGGGGCAACCCAATGCTTGCCTGCCCCCAGGTGGAAGCTAGGGGAAAGGCAGCCTGTGCCAAGCAGGTCAGAGGCAGGACAGACATCCGCATGCGATGTGCAGGAGAATGTGGCATGTGCCCTGATGTCCTTGCACGCTGTGCCTCCAGGGGGACAGGAAAACATGACAAACACTGGCTGGCAAGATGACCGCCATCCACTGCAGGTCCTGCACCCAGAGAGCTGGGCTAATCCCGCGATCTGGACACGGTCCTGGTGAGTTGAGAGGACTCCCTGCCACTCTGTCATGGCGGGTAAGCCACGGGGGACTGCGGGGTGTGCTAAGTCCTAGGGCAAGCAGTGGTGATGGGGCTGGGTGGAGCAATGGAAAGGAGGGCCAGCCAGGTACAGGGAGGATGATGACAACAAAATAGTAATAATAATATATTGCTATCTTTAATTTAAACATCAGCAATGAGCAAGTGGCACAACCTGCCTGCTTTCACGGCCGGCCATCAACTTTCAGCACAGAGCGTAATACCTCAAGTTAAGGGTGTGTGAATAATGAATAGTATTTCCCAAATACCATGAATAATGCACTATTCATTATTCAGATACTGGGTGAACTGCAGTGGTTGGTGGGGGTGTTAGTTGTATCACAAGGACTGGGGCCAGGCTGGCATGCCAGAAGGCACAATGGATGGAGTGGGACTCGAGTCTGAGAAGAGTGAGCAATTGGGCATGGGTATTATACACTAAGGGACTGGCCAAGTTAAACCAGATCAATGCACACCAAGTGACTGCCCTCCCTACTGACCAGCACCAGACCAGACGAGTCCTCAGGCACCCAGGGTCCAAGGAAGAAAGAGGAGGATCCCATCCAAGCCTGGAACTAGGGTGGGCATGATTGCTGGTTGACATTAGTGGGTGTTGCCAAAGTTTTTATTATGTGCATATATGTGTGTATGTGTGCATGTGTGTGTATGTGTGCATGCATGTGTGTGTGTGTATGTGTGTGTCTGTGTTTATGGGTGTGTATGTGTGTGTGCATGTGTGTATGTATATGTGTGTGTATGTATGTGTGTGTGTGTGTATGTGTATGTGTGCGTGTATATGTGTGTGTGTGTGTATGTGTATGTGTGCGTATATGTGTGTGTGTATGTGTGTATGCATGTGTGTGTGTGTATGTGTATATGTGTGTATGTGTGTGTCTGTGTTTATGGGTGTGTGTGCATATGTGTGTATATGTGTGTTTGTGTATGTGTGTTTTTGTGTGTGTATGTGTGTGTGTATCTGTGTAAATGTGTGTGTGTGTGTATGTGTGTCTGTGTATGTGTATGTGTGTGTCTGTGTTTATGGGTGTGTATGTGTGTACGTGTCTGTGTGTGTGTATGTGTGTGTGTGTGTGGGGGGGGTCATTATTTACAGTGTTGAATGTGGATTTGGAGATTTTGATTCCGTCTCAGAATCTGATCAGACTCCATAGACAGCGTCAGATCAGAGGTGGAAGTGGAACCAGAATTACCGAAAATCCAACTTCGTGCTCTAGGAATGGATTCCAGAGTATCCAGGCACCCCTGGATCAGAGTCAGCACAGCTGCGCCTCTTCCTCCAGCTTGGAGGGTGGGTGAGTCATTGCCTTCACAGTGGATGATAATGATTTTAACAAAAAAGATGGACTCCTGTGTTACCATTAGACTGGACCTAAGACGCATGCAGGCCGCCAGTCGAAAGTCACATGTCTTTTTGGTTATGAAAGGAAAGCAGCCCCTTTGAAGTTTAATTAAGACAAAAGAACTGTTTCCAGCCAGAAATAGTAGCTTCCACCACCCAGCCATAGTAAGAAGTCAGGTGTGTAATTTCAAAGTTGCAACTCTTTCCTCTCTGCTGAACTACCTACAGAAGCAAAGTACTTTAATAAAAATTAAAACAAAGACAAAAAAAAAAAAGAATTACACAGTAAAAAAAAAACAAAAAACATTCAAAGTTGCTACATCTCCATCCCCTGGAAAAATGGAAACAACATATTTTGTAACCCTAATGATGTTTGCTTGCAATAGTAACTGATCTGCTTGCCTGCTGTGCTCTCACAGTTCACTCTCTGTGTGAACCCTACATCAGTTCTTTAGAGCAGCTCTCTTTCTTTACTGGGCACAAGTTATTACCAAGACAAACCATCAGCATTGTCAAGCTGTAACCCACTGTGGTGCCTGATGTCTGTGCTGTAGGACTGCAGCACTTGGCTGCATCTTCACAACCTGAGGTTCTGACAGCTGGCACTATGTAGCCAAGTGAACGGGATGAGGGGTCAGTAGTCAGTGTGAACTCCCTCACGTACAAATATAGTTACAGCTTCTGTAGGTCCCATACGATACCCAGACTCTTACTCTCAGTTGTGTTGTAGGCTTCCTCTCTGGGCAGCAACTTTCTGCTCAGGAACATGACTTGGTGTTTCTCCTCTCTGTGCGTGATCTGACTCAGAACTGCACCAAGCCCATGGGCAGATGCATCTATATGCATTTTAAACCTCTAACAATAGTCAGGGCTTTCGAGCACAGATGCACAACATAATGCCTCCTTCGACTGGTGGAACACTGTTTTACCTTCATCCATTCACTACACATTTTTGTCATTTTCTTCCCTGCAGGATCAGATAGGGGTTTGTCCACGCTGCTGAACACGTTTGCCACACACTTTCAATAGTACCCTGCCATCCCTAATAAGGACCGTACTTTTCTCTTGGTTGTGAGCTTGTTCCATCCCTGTATGGCCTCAACTTTAACTAGCTCAGGCCAGATGTATCCGCTCCCCATTCTGTGTCCAAGGTATGACACCTCTGCTATCCCTATCTGGCACTTCTCCACCTTGACTGTCAGCATAGCAGCCTTCAGTCACTGGAACACCTTAGCCACATGCTTGATGTGATATTCCCAAGTCTGGCTATATATGGAAATTTCGTCCATGTATGCCAGAGCAAAGTTTCCTACCCCACACAGTACAGTGTAGCCCACCAGGATGAAGCAATGTGTCACAGTTTCCTCTATGACAACAGGGATTAACTCCCACTGAAATTATCTTGTTTTCTGCAGTAACTCATCTGCAAAATGCTACAGAATTGGGTTTCATCCTGGCACTGCATGTAGTCCATGAGCCATAGAATGGAAGCTGATGCATTCTTCATTCCAAATCGCATGACTCAAAACTCAAATAGGCCAAATAGAATGACAAAGGCCAGCCTCTTTCTGGCTTGAGGGGTCAGGGGTACCTTCCAATCGCCCTTTGTCAGGTCTATGGTGGACAGGTACAGGGCTGTATCTAACCTATCTAGTACCTCATCCATCCTGGGCATGGGGTATGCACCCAGATCAATACAGCTGTTGAGCTTGCAGTAGTTGATGCAGAACCCTGTGGTCCTGTCCTTCTTGTGGATCAGTGCTGTTGGTGAGGCCCAGGAACTACTGGACTCCTGGATTACCTTAAGAACCAGCATTTCTTTGATCTCCTCCTTAATGGGATTTTTCAGTCCCTCGAGAATACTGTTGGGTGGCTGCCTCTGCAGGATTTTGAACCCTATATCCACATGGTTCTCTGCCAGCATGGTATACCCCAGCTTCCCTGTGAACATTTCCCCAAATGTATGTAGCACCCCATGAATTTTGGCAGCTTGGGCTGGTGTCAGCTGCTCTGAGAGGGTTACAGCATCTACTGAGCATTCTCCCTTAACCAGTCCCATGAGATGCACCAGTGGGTCTACTTCTTTCTTCTCCTCCAGACAGCTGCACACAGCCAGGACCATCTTGTCCCAGTCATGGTAGGGCTTCATCATGATTACATGGTAGATTCACCGTTTGTGCCTCCTATCCGGTTGTTCCACCACGTAATTAACATCACTCACCCTCCTGACCACTGGGCAAGGACTTTCCCAAGCCATCTGTAATTTGTTCTGTTAGATGGGAATGAGTGCTATCACCTGTTGCCCAACTTTGTTTTCCCGAGCTCTGGCCCCATGGTCTCACCATGTCTTCTGTCTCTGTTGTGCAGTGGATAGGTGGCCCTGGGTGAATCTCATGAGCTCCATAAGCCATGACCTGAAATTCAGGACATACTCCACAACAGATTCCCCTTGGAGAGCAACCACATCCTCCCATTCATCCCTTACCAAATCAAGGGGACACTTTACCCTATGGCTAAATGGAAGATCAAAGGGTGAGAACCCTGTGCACTCCTGGGGGACTTCCCTACTTGTGAATAAGAGATGGGGTAGCTACTTGTCCCACTCTCTCACATGCTGGTCAGTGAATGCCCTTAACATGGTCTCAAGAGATGCATTAAATTGCTCAACCTGGCTGTTAATCTGGAGGTGGTATGGGGAGGCCCTGAGCTGCCTCATCTCATACTTCTGCCAAAGACTAACCATTGGGGCAGGTATGAAATTGGTGCCCTGGTCCAACAAAATCTCCTGGGGAAAACACACCAGGCTAAATATCCCTGGAAGTTTGTCAGCCACTTTTCCTGCTGCAACAGAGGACAAGGGTACTGCCTGACATGATCCATGACCACTAGAACATAACCTCTTGCATACTCAACTTGGAGTGCTGAGTGGCCCTACAATGTCCACAGCAATTCATTGAGATGGCTGTCCAGTTACAGGCAGGGAAACCAAAGCAACCTTAGTCTTGTCTCTGGCCTTTCACACCCTCTGGCACTGTGGACTAGTCACACAGTATTTTGCCACATCTTTAAAAATACTGGGCCAATAATAATTGCTAGTCAGCCACCTTTTTGTACAGCTGATGCCTAAGCTGATCTGTTTATTACTGTCTTGTTGTCCATGTGAAGTTGCCTATACCATATGTATTGTCCTGTGTTATACTGACTTGGAACATTTGTAAAAGAGCCCCCTGGCTCAAGGGTGTAAATCCTAATCTTAAATAAATAAATAAATAAGTGCCCTGAAAAAAGTATATTATGGGCTAAGGCCAAAAGCTGCTTCTTATGTTTCCTAGGAACTAGTAACTGCCAGAATACCCCTTTCACAGCATAAGCGATGCTCCCAGCTTGTTCTTCAGCTACAACTTCCCCTGCTGATGAGGAAGGGGCTGCTTCCGACTGTCTTGCCCCCTGTCTGTCCTCAGGAGCTGGTTCCCAAGCCTTACTATAGGTAGTGACACACACACAATGTTGGCCTTACTATCAAAATCATTACCCATAATTATATCAACAGGAAGGTCCAGTACAACACATACCTCCTGTATGCCCTGACCTCCTTCCCATCTCAGAAAGATCCAGGCCATTGACACTAAGACCTCATGATCTGTTGCACCTTTAATTCTGTAAAACTGGCCTGGCAAGATCTATTCCTTGTGAATCAAATCCTGTTTTATCAAATTGAGGCCCCATTGTCCCTCAATCCTGGGTTACCATCCCAGTTACCAATACAGGGTGCATGTGTACAGTGGAGTTAGTGTGACCTGCACTCTGGGTACAGGCCAATAGCTTCTGGGAGCTTCCAGAGCCACCCCCACCAGCTGCATTCACACCTTTTGCCATATTTTTGGACAGTCATATGATAGGTGTCCCAGTTTCTGGCAGATAAAGCATCTGTGTTCTCTTGATTCCTTACTTCTGAAATCATTTGACTTCCCTTTTTGTTTGGGTACAGGCTGGCTTCCTTTAGGTTGACCCCCTCCCCCAGGGTCCCCTTAAAACCACTTGATGTCCTTCCTGTACTGTTTTTATGCTGAGTAGATGGTTGGTTGGGTACGCACCGATCATCCCTCTTGGCTGCCTCCTTTGTGGAGCTCGGAGTCCAATCCAGCAACCATATTCTCAACTCCTCTGGTACAGTCTTTAAGAACTGTTCCATGACAAATCTTTAATCTGTTCCACAGAGCAGGTATACAGTAGCAACATCTAACCATCACTCTAACAGATTGTCTACAGTAGTTACATGCACATTTCAGAATAACTATTTTCTGATGCCTTTTTTAAACCTCTAAATTTTCATCTATAGGCCTCGGAAGTCAATTCAACACATTTTCACAAGTCATTTTTCACTTTGTTACAGTCCATACATTCCTCCTTGTCTGTTCTAGTAAAGGCTTTTAATGCCCTTCCCATAAGGAATGGCAAAGGGTGAGTTAACCAAGAAGCCCTGTCCAATTCAAATTGCCCACAAATTCTCCCAAAAGATTTTAAAAATAACTCAGGATAATCCCTCTTGTGGTACTTGGGAAACATTTTGAATTAATTTTGGCTTCCTGGGTTGAACCCCTGATGCCAGTACTTATGGTTCATAGCAGTGTCTTCTGGTGCAGAATCCACATCTCACTCTCATGTTCATGCTCCTCCAACTCTTTCTCTCTTATGCTCTTTCAGTTGGCTCTCAAGCTGGTGCTGCCTTTCTTTCTCCTCTCACTCTTTCTCTTGCTCCTCTCTTTCCTTCTCTTACTCTACAACTTTCAGCTTTTTCCTCTGCAGCTCCGCATTTGCCTTCACCTTAATGAGGGTGAGCTCAGGCTGCATCATCTCTATGTGCGTAGACGCCCCAGTTCTGGTCTCTGGCTCACTTGCATACTCCCTAGCATCCATCTCACAACTTTGGCTAGCAGTGGCCACTTTTCTCCACTTCCCTGGTCACTTTTCTCAGGGATATCTTGGAGTTCTGCTAGTGGCTGGCCTTCCTCAAAGACACATCCTCTCCTTTGCACAGCTCATCAATGTCTGCCAACTTCAACTTTTCATATGGCCCTGATGTAATGTATTCTAGCTACCTACTCTTATGACAAAATAAAACTGGTGTCATGTACAGTACCCCCTTGTATATCCTGTTCTGTGGCTGGACAAATAACCTTTTTGTTGACAATCTATTTCAGAACTCATCCACTACCACCAGTTTGTCACAAACTGGTTCTCTCCCAGAAATCAGCCTGTGACTTTTAACAGTTTTCCCAGCCTTCCATATGCCTGCAAGGGTACCTGGATATTCTACCACCACTCAACATGACCCACACTCCAGGTACCTCTAGGTCTGAACCCCACCAGAGCCACTGCCCACACTGTACAGTGCTCCTTATCAAAGGGCAAATGACCCCCCCCGTCACCATTGAGACGACTTCATTTGAAATGTGGTAACAGTGACCTTACTCTTCAAAGATGGAGCACAGCTTTTGTCAATTACCCTGGTTATCTGTACCAGAGATGACTCAGTCACAGAAAGCCTGAAGTATATAAAAAAGTAATATTTAATACGCCAAGATATCTACATACATTAGGGGATAAAACACACTAAGACTATGTGGACTACGGTATATTTACAGAAATAAAAGAAAGATTTTTGAACAGATAGAAAACAAATAGAATAACCTAACTCACTTTTATCTAAATACTAAGCAGAGTAGACTCTTACCTCAACTAGGAACTTGGTGAGTTCAGACAAACTCGAACCGGTTATGTTGTTCGCTAAGAGTCTCAGTCCTAACTACCTGTTCAGGGCCAAACATTAACTCTAAAT
Source organism: Neoceratodus forsteri (assembly GCA_016271365.2). Classification (NCBI taxonomy): domain Eukaryota; kingdom Metazoa; phylum Chordata; order Ceratodontiformes; family Ceratodontidae; genus Neoceratodus; species Neoceratodus forsteri. The sequence goes on from CM057454.1 coordinate 1,319,542,409, forward strand.
GCCTTTGTCTGGCCAGCCCACCACATCACATCATTGTGCATGTCACTCTGACATGAGGTTGTGGGACACTATATAAGGACACTTACTAGTGGTTAACAGGTATTCTGATGAAGCTTGGTGCTGTAGTTTGCAAGTGAACTTTATTTGTTTTTTAGTTCACCTAACTATGATGTCATTTAGTCACTGCTGGTGGGCTTTGTGCACCTGACACTATTGTGGAAGTATTTTTATGATTAGCAATGTTTCACAAATAAATGGTAAGCTTAAGCCTTGTTCCAAACTGTTTCTGTGTGTTCAGTCTTTGCTGTTTGGGTGTTTGTTACCTATTGATACTTGTGGTTTCCACACAATTATAGCACTGCAGCTGTGTTCTGGAGCTAGCCCACTTAGCAGTTTTGTTTTTGTGCTTGCCTGCTGCACAGGTTTCCTAGCCAGGAGTAAAAGGACCACACCAGCAATTTTTCTGACCGTCTTTTTCAGTCAGCTAGTTGTGTGCTTATATTCACCTCTGTGACCACTGAGCTGTATTTGTACAGTTTTTCCTTTCAGGTTTCCCTCCTGGCTCTTGGTTTTTCTGATAGGCAAATATGACCATGGGTCAGAACGAGGAGGATATGGGCAGCACTCATTTGACTAATTTTATTTATTTATTTAGTTTTTGTTGACTGGGTAGGTGCACTAGACAAATCCTGCCTATTTTCAGGCATGACCCAGGGGAGGGGATACAGATGAATGTCAAACGACCTTGAACCAGATTAAGTTGTTGGTGGCATTTTTAGTGAATAAGGAAATTTGGCTATGACACCGGGGAAATTCCTCTGCTCTTTTCGATAAGTTCCATGGGATCTTTAACATCCACCTGAACTACCACCAATCCAGGCAGAAGGGACCTCAGTTAAACTTCTTATCCAAAAGACAGCACCTCAGAAGTACAGCACCCCTATCATGCTGCACTACAGTGTCAGTACTGGGATATTAACCCAAGTGCCAGATGTGGAAACTGAACCCACAGCCCTTTGATCTCCCAGCCTCAGAGGCAAGTGTGCTACCCACTGAGCCACTGACACTGCCAAATAATAGTTTTTCTGACTTGGTGTTTTGTGCATGTGGGGATGAGAATCCCATTCTTACCACTGGCACAGATACTGCAAATACCAGCAGATGGGTGGATACTAAAAGTGCTTATAGGTCATTGAAAAAAGTGTACTTAAAGGATGTAGGATGAAGTGGCACAAAGTTACATTGGAGGCATACCTGGAGATTAAATGGCTACCTCAGGGTCTCCAAATATTTGAGAAGCTAGCATATGGCACAGTTGATGAGGAATTCATGGCTCAGTGGCATGTCCTTAAGGAAGAGACCACTTAAATTCAACCATTTTAGCCTGGATTAGGCTATCCCAGTGAGGGAACAAGTGTCCAGGGAAATAACACACCTCAAAGTCACAATAAAACAATGACCACCCCAGAGGAATTCGAAAGAAGAATGTTACAGGATGAGGTGGTTCATTATGAAAGGCAACTAAAATCTGCCAAACCAAAAAAAAAGCTTGAACATGATGCAAATGATTATAGACTCAATCTAGTATATGACTGGCAGGATAAAAAGAACCAGGAAGCACCTTCAAAGTCTATCTTTAAGAATTAAAGAGCAGCAGTAGAAATTGTGAAGAACAAAATGCAGTTATAAAGTACTGGTCCATCTGAGAAATGACATATGGAGGCAGACTAGGAAAGGAGAAAAGAAATTACCTGTATATTCAAACTGTCGGTAGTTATACTAATGCACCATGTAATACACTCGTATCTGTTGCACATAACACATTGTCTTTAAATGTTTTCTCTATGGGTTGCTTGTACACAGTGAGGTCCTTTGGACGTATCAATTGATTGACTGATTGATGTTTTTGTTTACCTGTAAATGTGCTGCCAAGGCCCTTTATGGGATAAAACATTAGAGCAACAAGACTACAATTCACAGTGTAGATACATACTGTAATTGAATAATTCATACATGAGCATTTGCAAGTGAAAGTTGAGCAGTCAAGGAAGTAGTAAAGTGTCAGCATGTGTTGTAGAGGCATAGGTCAGGAAAAATAGGCAAACCAGGAAAAGTTGCAAAATTCACAAGTAGCATTTTATTATTGTCAATAACAATAAAATAAAAATTGTACAGGATAACTCTTCATGCAGGCAGTACAAGCAAAGAAAGTCTTACATCTAAAATTTTCTCCCAATTTAAATTTCAGTCTCTATTTCTCTTCAAACAAAACATTGTTCTATTCTTATAAGATGTCTTTCTCTGGCAGTTTAAACTCTACATCATGATTGTTGTAAGCTGCATCTCCTGTTTCTCATAATATGTACCAGAAGTTTGTCAGTTTCTTTTCTGAGGCCATCCTGAAGAGCACATCTAGCCTTTAATAGGTGCAACAAAATAGAACCTTCTGCCCCAAAGCCGGTTTGTTTCCTGTTGACAATTCTGTAAGGAAGCTTGAGGAGGTGAAATTGCATCTCAAGGTCAATCCCCTCTGTTCCAGACTGCCAATTCCTCTAATAAACCCAAATAGCTTTCTGCAATCATTTCAACAAAATAAGTACTGCATATGTATTTGCAAACCAAAGGATCTCAGTTTCATATGAAGATTCACCTATATTTTGTAACCACAAAAAAGCACAGGGCGAAAGAAAGAACAGAAACAAAAAGTGAAGGAAAGGAGCTAACAGGGGGAACTGTGGGACCATCGGACTGGCCAATTCCTAGGTACCACAAGAAAAATTTGATTGTGCAATCAGTCAAGCAAAAGACAGGAAAGTGGCAGAATAGGAAGCACTCTTCCAAGAACAAGTTTATAGAAGGTGGGAAATGTGTCTCGTGGGGCCAGTAATGTGGAAACCAAGATGGCAATCTGAAGCTGCCGCCAAGAGAAGCACCAGGGTACACCGCAACTATGCATGCAAAACAATCATGCCACAGAATATTTTTCTCCTGGTCTAAGTCCCTTTTGGTAAAATGTATCTTAGTAATACAGTTAATTTAAGTCTCACATTTCTGCAGTTGGTGAGCTGGTACTTGCGGTACACCTCATCTTCGGGAGACAAATTCAAACATGCTCCGGTTAATACGGTACAAGTATGTCTAAGTCAGTCCACTGCTCAACTGAACTGAAAGACCAATTCAAAGCCAACTTTGACTCCTGTAATCCCAAAAGAGGCAAATATCTCAAATGGCAAAAAAAAAAGAAACAAGTGTGCCAGGGAGCATTTCACGTGAGTCTGTGGATGATATTCCATGAACAAGGCTACAACAGCAAAAACTTAACTTTGGCACGTTCCAGCGTCGATCTTTATTATCACCTGTGCCTGAGACTCTACATCAAGATGCAACGGCTGTTAATATACCTGATCTAACTCAATCACCGGAGCTGAATAACAGTAACCAGAAAGCTACCGGAAAGCGATCATGCCCAGACGTGATGAACAACTTTATGCCACCTCAGATGAGGATGACAATATGATTTCTGACCAAGAAAGCTCAGCTTCGAGCGGTGAACCCTCAGTGTAAACTGTAAGTGATTTATCTTATGTTAAAAAGCCTGAACAGAAGTTACCCCAAGAAAATATTGGTCTGCATAAAAGCAATGAGCATGAACATGAAAGTCAGTAATTTTGCCCCATCATATCTCCCATTCTTCACACTCACTCTGTGCCTGGGGCCAGTCATGTTCCATCTTCTCCAGGCATTTACCCACCCGACAGTGACAGTTCAACAGCGAGGTTCCCCACAGCGACTACAGTGCCATGCTGCTGTAGGGGACCCGCTGGAACCGGGCACTGTCTATCACTGGTCCTGCACACCCCCCAAATCAACTCCGACTCAGAGTTGATAATCCTTAAGTAGGGGGGTGCGGGAGGCGCAGCCCCCCCACGTGGGGGGTTCTAGGGCAAAGCCCCCTGAAGAAAACACAGTTAGCACCTAGAAACCGGCAGCTGACTGCAATGCAGCCAACCTGCCGTGTTTCGCTGTTGGGGAGGTCAACGGGAAATTTGTCGACCAACCGTCATGGATCCCTCCTCCAGGGAATAGCTCAATGCAAGGTAGAGAAGAAAACACAGTTAACTTTGCAATGTTTATGCAGTTAAAAACCCAAATTGGTCAGGACATTCATGAAGGCTTTGCTACAGTAAATGCTACGTTAACTAGCATCTCTACCAAACTCACAGATATTACAGAAAGATTTCAACAACTTTCTGTCCGTGTTGATACCACAAAGCAGTGAATATGTAACATAGAAGACAAACTTTCTCCAGTTAATGAGAGAGTTCACCAGCATTCTAAAACTATAAAGGAGCTATACATGACAGAATCAGTGACTTGGAAGATAGAGCCAGACGCCAAAATATTAAGCTCATTGGCATACCGGAAGGTTTGGAAGGCATTTCAAATTCACTTGCCTTTTTTGAAAAATTAATTACAATTGCAGTTGGCAGGCAATTCCCCGGAGACAAAATCATGTTGCACAAAGCTCACCATGGGGGGGGGGGGCGCCTGGAATCAGACTCTAACAGAAAACCCAGACCTATCTACTTGAAACCCCATTATTTCTCTGATAGAGAACTTATCTTGAAACAAGCTAGAATTAATAAGGGGCTAATAGTGGATGGTGTCAAAGTTTCTGCCTACCCTGATTTATGCACAGACAGTATGCAGTTTTGATGGTCCTTTGACAAAGTTTGTACAATCTTAAAACAGAGGGACATCAGGTTTGCTCTAATGTACCCAGCTAAAATATGTTTTTTCTACAGAGGTTGAGTACATATATTTGATGATGCAAAAAAGCAGAAGAACTGTTAATGTGTGCTGAGGATTTAAACAACCAAACTGGCTAATCGTGTTTCTGCCTGGCTGACCCCCAAGTTCAATTCTGGAACATAACTTCTTAGAATCAATTAACTGTTTCTTATTATGGACACTGTCCTGAATTTCACGCCAAGAAGGCAGGTGGCAGTGGGATGACAAATGGGAGGGCGGGTGAGGCAGCTGCAAACTAGGGGTGCTAGCTGCACATTCAAACAGACTTAGACCGGGTGGTCTGTTTCTGCTGGCACATTCATATGTTCATAGATCAGACTACTGTGTAGTGAGAAAATATATATACAAGCATTTGTCAATGCGGAACGTTCGCTTGCAGGTATTTGCAGTGGTGTTTGGCACGTATGGTGCTTTACCGTAATGCCCTGTGCGATTGCTGGTATTTGCACAATAAATTTTCAGCATGACCTTTTTGTTACCCCCATTGTGCGCTACAAAGGCGGAAACACATTTTGGGCAGGATGTGGAAAATGACAGCTGTACTACTCATAAGGAGGTGTGGTAAAATGGCAATGTTGAAAATCTGGAGTGAAAATATTGAAAATTCGCAAACTTACGAGCATGCGTAGGAGCTGAACAACGCACGCTTGTAAAACAGTTATTTTTAGGAATTTGTTCACCAAATTTTCAACATAGCCATTTTAAGATCTCTGCTCATGAACAGTGACACTGTGACTTTCTTAATGTGTCCCACACACTGAGTTCACACAGCGACTGTGCCATTGTGCGCTACATGGGCGGAAACACGTTTTGGGCAAGATGTGAAAAATGACAGCTGCACTGCTCATAAGGAGGTATGGTAAAATGGCAATGTTGAAAATGTAAAGTGAAAATATTGAAAATTCGCAAACTTACGAGCGTGCCTAGGAACTGCGCAATGAACACTCGTAAAACAGTCATTTATAAGAATTTTGTCACCAAATTTTCAACACAGCCATTTTAAAACCTCTGCTCATGAACAGTGTCACTGTGATTTTCTTAATGTGTCCCATACATTGAGTTCGCACACCGACTGCGCCATTGTGCGCTACATGGGCGGAAACACGTTTTGGGCAGGATGTGAAAAATGACAGCTGTACTGCTCATGAGGAGGTGTGGTAAAATGGCAATGTTGAAAATCTGGAGTGAAAATATTGAAAATTCGCAAACTTATGAGCGTGCGTAGGAACTGTGCAACGCACACTCGTAAAACAGTCATTTTTGAATTCTTTCACCAAATTTTCAACACAACCATTTTAAGACCTCTGCTCATGATCAGTGTCACTGTGATTTTCTTAATGTGTCCCAAACATTGATTTGCGACACCGACTGCGCCATTGTGCGCTACATGGCGTAAACACATTTTGGGCAGGATGTAAAAATGATAGCTGCACTGCTCATGAGAAGGTGTAATAAATGGCAATGTTGAAAATCTGGAGTGAAATATTGAAAATTCGCAAACCCTCACGAGTGTGCGTGGGAACTATACAGCATGCGCTTGTAAAACAGTCATTTTAGAAATTTTTCACCAAATTTTCAACATTCCATTTTAAAACCTCTGCTAATAAACAGTGTCACTGTGATTTTCTTACTGTGTCCCATACATTGATTTCACACACCGACTGCGCCATTGTGCACTACATGGGCGGAAACACGTTTGGGCAGGATGTGAAAAATGACAGCTGTACTGCTCAGCAGGAAGTGTGGTAAATGGCAATGTGAAAATCTGGAGTGAAAATATTGGAAATTCACAAATTTACGAAAGTGCATAGGAACTGCACAACGCACGCTCGTAAAACAGTTATTTGTAGGAATTTTTTCACCAAATTTTCAACATAGCCATTTTAAGATCTCTGCTCATGAACAGTGACACTGTGATTTTCTTAATGTGTCCCATACACTGAGTTCGCACACCAACTGTGCCATTGTGCGCTTCATGGGTGGAAACATGTTTTGGGCAAGATGTGAAAAATGACAGCTGCACAGCTCATAAGGAGGTGTGGTAAAATGGCAATGTTGAAAATGTGGAGTGAAAATATTGAAAATTCGCAAACTTACGAGCGTGTGTAGGAACTGCGCAACGCAGAGTCGTAAAACAGTCACTTTTAGGAATTTTGTCACCAAATTTTCAGCACAGCCATTTTAAGACCTCTGCTCATGATCAGTGTCACTGTGATTTTCTTAATGTGTCCCATACATTGAGTTTGCCACCAACTGCGACACTGTGCGCTACCTGGGCAGAAACACGTTTTGGGCAGGATGTGAAAAATGATAGCTGTACTGCTCATGAGGAGGTGTGGTAAAATGGCAATGTTGAAAATCTGGAGTGCAAATATTGAAAATTCACAAACGTACGAGCGTGCGAAGGAACTGCGCAACGCACGCTCGTAAAACAGTCATTTTTAGGAATTTTTTCACCAAATTTTCAACATAGCCATTTTAAGACCTCTGCTCATGAACAGTGTCACTGTGATTTTCTTAATGTGTCCCATACATTGATTTCACACACACCGACTCATGTGTCGCTCATTGAAACGAGAAACACGTTTGGGTGAGATGTGAAATGACAGCTGTACTACTCATAAGAAGGTGTGGTAAAATGGCAATGTTGAAAATCTGGAGTAGAAATATTGAAAATTCACAAACCTTCAAGCGTGCGTAGGAACTGCGCCATGTACGCTCGTAAAACAGTCATTTTTTGGAATTTTGTCACCAAATTTTCAACATGGGGTTTTTGGGACCCCTTCTCATGAATGATGTTACTGTCATGGTGCTATTCAGGCCCAAAGGGTGATTTCATGCAGTGACTGCAAAATCACCCTTCAGGCCCAAATAACGCCATGACAGTGACATCATTCATGAGAAGGGGTCCCAAAAACCCCATGTTGAAAATTTGGTTCCAAAATTACCAAAAATGCCTGAGCTATGCAATAAAGTTGAAAAATCCCTATCTAGTCCATTATACAGCTTACCGGCATTTCCTCAGTTCGCGGTCGACTTTGAAGAGTGCAGGCGTGTTCCCGGTCCACGAAGATCGTCGCGCGAGCTCCGGAGGTAAGTATAGGGTGAGGAGGATGTGGGAGGCTGGGTGCGCAGTGGATGGGTGTGGGTTGTGGGAGGGGACTGGGAGATGCGTGGGACCGTTTTCGATTACAGGTACCAAAAAAAAACAGATGACTTGGGACATTTGCCACGCTGGGGTGGGCTCCCAGAATGGCAGCAGGATGTGTGGGGGGCCGATGGGCCGACGGGGTTGGGCACCCGTCGGCCAAAGGGTTTGCCACGCTGGTGGGCTCCCAGCATGGCACCAAAGCTTTGGGCGGTGTGATGCTGGGGGCGCGTGACATGAAGGGGGGCAGTGTGACGTGGTGCTCGGCATGACAGCGGTGGTTTTCTTTGAAGTGAAGACCACTGCTGTCATACAACTTCCCGCACCCACTGATGCAGGACCGCAACGCCTGCTCAACGGAGCACTGGATTGCAAGGAGAGCACACCTCAAAGTGCTGCTACTCTTCCCAACGTTCCTCGCATGCGCCATGCGAACGTAATAAAGGAGGAGGAGAGAAAGGAAACATATGTATTTTTTCTTCTTCTCTTTCTTTCTTGGCAGATGTTTAATTCCCTATATGGCCAATTATATTGCAATAGGGTGAGATGATCTTTAAAAAATTATATTATGATTACAATGCAGTACAGGTCTGGGCGCCTTTGGCTTGGCCACAATAACCACCTGTATGTTCGACGAATGGGGGGAGCCCAAGAGGGGGCTACTTCAAGAAAAGATATATTCATTAGAATGTTAAAACTGAAGCTTGCTCTTTGGCTGGGGGGAGGGGAGGTTTCTGATTTTATACGGGTGGTTGGAAGCACTAATTAATGTGAGGGGGGGTTCACTGGCTCCTCATTTAGATTTTCTTGTTGTATTGTAAAATTTATAAGAAAAATAGAAAGCCATAAGGCACATGCAGTGTTTAAGCGATGGAAGTCAGGATATATTAAGACTCATGGCATTTATTGTTTGTTTTCTACTCAAAATTATGTGCCACTTTATAAGGTATTTTGTGGTATAAGATGGGGGAATCTAATTAGAATAATGACCTGAAATGTAAAAGGATTAATGATCGCTCTAAGGCCAAAAAGATTCTTAACTATCTGGATAAAAATCAAGTGAAATGTTTTTTTTTTTCAAGAAATGCACCTGTCAAACGACTCATTTAAATACATCTCTAGAAGATGAGGTTGGGTATTAATGCCTCTTATAGAAACAATGCAAGAGGAGTAGCGATACTATTAAAAAGGGGCTCTGGACTTATTCCAGGACATACTAAAATCGACCCCAGTGGTCGTTATATAATATGGAAGTCACTTATGTGAATAAGAAATTGAATTAACATCTACAGCCCAAATGAAAATTCCCCTGTTTTTTTTCCAATTAAATATTTTTGGAAATTGCTAACTTTTCCTGACCTTATATAATGGGGGTGACCTTAACATTGTATTAAACCCAAGTTTGGACAAATCATCGGTGAGATCAGAAAAGTTACGTTCAGCAGCCTCAAAAATTAAACAATTCTATGAGGACTACAATCTGTTGGACCTTTGGAGATAGAGAAATCCAAATATTAGGCAATATTCATACTTTTCCCCAGTTTATCAAAACTATTCAAGGCTTGATTTTTTTCTTAATATCAGAGTCCATAGTTTATTTTTGTTGAAAATATTTCATACAAAAATATTATAATTTCAGATCACACCCTATGATTACTGACATCAAGATGTCATTTAAAGAATATACCCCATCTTTTAGAATAGATCCCTTGTTACTAAAATATTCTCACTATATTAACTTTATGCAAAATAATATTAATAACTATTTTACACAAAACTCTTCACAGGATGTTTCATGGTATCATACAGTATATAGGAAGCATTTAAAGTATATGTGCGGGGCTTTACTATTTCTTTTAAAACACAAAAAAGAGAAATACAAATAAAAAATGAAAGATCTTGAAGCTAAAAGTTGCCAATATGAATCACTGTATAGTCAAAATTCAGATCCAGAAGCTCTCCAATTATTGATCCAAGCTCACAATGAATACAACACATTGGCTACTGAAGAAGCAGAATGACAGCTGTTGTATACTAAAACCTGTTACTATGCTAAGGGCAATAAGCCTGACACAATTTTAGCCTGGCAATTAAGCAAAGAGCAGGCTGAAAATAATATTAATGTGATAACCTCAGAAACTAGGATGATTAATAAAATGTTTAAACTTTTTTACAGGGAGTTGTATTCATCTGAGCAAGGAAATTATTTAAATGGAATTCAGGCCTACCTGGACAAAATGACTAATCCTTTAGTCAATCAAGATCAAAACATTATGCTAGAATCCAGCATTTCCAGTCAAGAAATCTTAACAGCAATCAAAGATTTGGCTCCATCTAAAGCCCCCGGGCATTCCTATTGATGTCCAGAAACAATACGTACAAACATTGGCCCAATATTTAGAAGTATTATTTGCTAAAATATTTTCCTTATGGTGTTTGCCACCCTCATTTAAAGAAGCCACAATTCTTTTATTTAAAAAAAGAGATAGACCCATTGCTACCAGGTTCATATTGACCTATTTCTCTTATGAATTCTGATTCAAAAACTCTCACAAAGGTCCTCGCCATGACACTAGAGAGGGTATTACCTGATCTGATCCAGTATAACCAAAATGGTTTCATAAAGGGTCGCAATATTAAATCTAATATTAGAAGAACAATTGACATCATAGAAAAATGTAAATCAGTTGATTTTTCTCTTCTATCTATAGACACCAAAAAGGCTTTTGATAAGCTTGAATGGAATAATTTAAAATCTGTAATGGCTAAGTTTGGATTTGGACCCAAATTTAGATCATGGTTAAATATACTCTACTCTGGTCTCATGGCGAGGATCAAAATGAATCAGGATTTATCAGACACATTGGGGCTATATAGGGGCACCCATCAGGGGTGCCCATTATTGGATATATGACAGTTGGTTGACAATTTCATTGTCGAACGATGTTATAGCGACTCCCTTATGTCAACCACATTTCTGATTGGCATAAAGGAAGTCACTTCCAACTGTGTTTTCTTCGGGGGTAACTCTCCATGCGGGGGGCTCTGCCCCCTGCTATTTAATTAATCAACTCTGAGTTGGAGTTGCTTCTGAAAGGGGGTGCAACACCCTCAGAAACTGTTGCCAGGGTCCCGCACTGACAGTACAGTGACCTGGTGCTGTTGTCGCTGTAGTGTTGGGCACAGTAAAGTTGTCACTGTAGCGATGGTATACCCCCATTATTGCCCTTAATCTTTGCTTTGGCTATAGAGCCATTAGCTATTATGATAAAAAAATACTAGACTTTTCAGGAGCCTTACAATTGGACAAACAGAACACAAAATAAGTCTTTATGCAGACAATGTGCTACTTTATATATCTAATTTAAATGACAGCTATACCCATATCATGCAGAATTTGGGAAATATTCAGGGTACAGGGTCAGTTGGGCAAATACAGAGTTAATGGAATCAATTAAATACTCTCACCTCCTGGGTGTGGTATTTATAATGTGAAGCAAATTAAAACTTGGGGTTGTATTAGATAATAATTTATCAAACTTATATGACCTAAATCTGGCACCTCTAATAACCAAAGTTCAAGATGAGCTGGGTCATTGGGAGACTCTTCAAATCACCCAGATAGGTAGAACTAACGTGATAAAAATTAATACGCTTCCCAGATTCCTTTTTCTTTTTCAATGTATCCCCATAATTTTCTCAGTCAGAATATTTAAAAAACTTGAAGTCATGATTAAAAATTCTTATGGAAAGGGAAATGTCCGTGGCTAAAAATAGAAAAACTTTGTATACTTAAAGAGCAAGGGGGCTTATCACTTCCTAATTTGAAAACCTATCATTGCGCTGCCAATTTGGCATTCCTAACATCTGCCTGGGTAGGCTTAATGACTCAGCTGTAGAAATTGAAACTATTTATACCCCGTATATGAATTTGTTACACTGCATGCTTAGTGGACCACACAGAGCTCCAGCGCCCTCATACACCTTCACCACTAAGACATTATGTTGGATCTGGGATAACTTTAATAAAATTACACATTTGAAGTCCATTTTTTCCAGATTTTCCCCAATTTATCTCAATGTGTATTTTCCACTATCCGTGCAGGAGAATATTTTTAAAATTTAGCTAGAAAAGGGACTAAAAGAAATTGACCAGTTCTTGGAGGACAAACACATTACTGAATTTGGCAAACTTAAAGAGATATACAAACTGTCCCATAAACATTTCTATGGTTATTTACAAGTCAGACATTTTATCCCGGTAAATGTGAAGGATTTAGATAATCCCACACTTAATGAAATACTGGAGACTGTATGAAAACCTGCAGAGAAGAAAATAATTACTAAGTTATATAAAACTTTGGATAATGTCAGATACAATTCATTGAGATCCAATCTCAAGCTAAAATGGGAAACAAAGCTTATTGTTGGGTTTACGGATGGTCAATGGACTCAGATTTCTAATATTAAAAATATAGGCATCAAGTCCACTAAATTACAACACATTTACAGTATTTTAATATTTTACATAGAGTTTATTTAACTTCTCATACATTAAATTTATTCAATGCAAACATCACTGAAAATTGCACTGGGAATGTGGGGCTATTGGTACCATCGAACATATGCTGGTTACATGCCCAGCTTTAAACAATGATGAGACCAAATATTAATGGCCCTATCACAAACAGAAGGCATAAAACTCCATAAAGATCTACCATTGATGATTCTCTGCTCTGGTGGTACCTTAAATTATCTCAACTTTCAACAACAAAAATGTGTTAGATTAAGCTTGCTTTTGTCTTATAAAATTATTCTTATGCATTGGAAGGACCAAGTTTCCCCAAATTATAAACTATGGATCAACTCACTGATATCTTGTCACCAATTATAAAAAGTTCATTGCAGACTCAATAATCAAGTTTCCCAATATGATAAGTTATGGTCACCCTTCAATGAATTTCTTAAATCTGATGGATTTTGTAGGTATCTTCATTAATCATTCCAGCAGGATGGTATTATGGATTTACTGCCCCATCTATGAATTCTAATACTTAGATTAAGAGTTTTAAGCTGCTACATTTAAAGTGTAATGAGTTTAATAATAACCTTATGTATGTACATAAGTGATACGAGCTTGGATGACGGAGTTGTGATATAATTTATTATGTATATGTATTTTTTACTTGCATTAATAAAAAAAAGTGGCAGAATAGGAGAGGGCAAAATAGATCCTTGCTTTTAACTCTCTGCATAAAAAATGGGATAGGGTCTTACCCAACCCTTTCAAACAATTTCTCCCATTATTGCCTTTCCTTCACTTTCTATTTCTATTCTTTCTTTCTCCCCTTGCTTCTCTGTGGTTAAAAATATAGGTGAATCTTCATATGAAACTGAGGTCACTTAGTTTGCAAATACGTATACTTATTTACTGTTTAATTATACATAGGGGCCCAGATATTCAAAGGGTTCTGGCGTGGCTCACAGTGTGTGCCATGTGCAACCACTGATGCGCCCGGCATGATATTCAAAAGGGAAAGTGCAGCACAAATCCCGATGCGCCGAGTGCATCAGTAATGTATGCAGGTGCAGGTGGGGGGTGCCTGGCATGTTACCTGCACAGCCCAATATTCAGCCCGGGATGTGCAGATCCATGCATGCACAACCCCTACCTGCGCCAGCACAAAGTTGATCCAAAAAAAAAAGGAACAATGGATGGCCACCCACAGGTGAGCTGCCGCATAGCAGGGCACAACACAGCAACTGCCACCTGTGAGTGGCCACCCGAGCTCAGGCTGCACCTCCGTGGTGGTGGCCCTCCCCATGCCCGACTGCGGGCATCAGTAAAAAATGATTAATCAAAAATCCCTGGTGGTCCAGTGGACTGCTGCCCACCCAATTGCGGGCTAAGTAAATAAAATATAAATCCAATATCCCTGGTAGTCCAGTGGACCTGTCTGCCCACCCAATCATGGGCTAAGTAAAGGAATGAAACATCCTATTATCCCTGGTGGTCCAGTGGACCTGTCTGCCCACCTGATCGCGGGCTAAGTAAAGGAATGAAACATCCTATTATCCCTGGTGGTCCAGTGGACCTGTCTGCCTGATTGTGGGCTGAAGTAGAATTTAATGAAACCTATTATCCCTGGTGGTCCAGTGGACTCCCCTCCCCACCTGTCTACTGATCCCCACCGCCCGTTCCCCCTCAGTCAGTGGCGGGTGGCAGCACCCCATCATGAGCCATTCACATATCTGGAATGTGTACTATGGTATGGGTTGCACGCCCATTGGCTCACGCTGTGGACCAATGGGCGTACAGCCCTACCAATGGTGTCAGTCGGCAGACAGTGGGGGGACAGGCGGGTGGTGCTGCTGCCTGCTGCTGACCGGGGAGAGCAGGGCGGTGGGGATCAGTGGGTGGGGAGGAGGGGTCCACTGGACCACCAGGGATGATAGGTTTTGTTAAATTCTACTTCAGCCCGCGATCGGGCAGACAGGTCCACTGGACCACCACGGATAATAGGATGTTTTATTTATTTATTTAGTTTTTGTTGACTGGGAAAGTGCACTAGACAAATCCTGCCTATTTTCAGGCACGACCCAGGGGAGGGGGATACACATGAATGCCAACTGACCTTGAACCAGATTAAGCTGTTGGTGGTATTTTTAGTGAATGAGGGGAAATTTGGCCAGGACACCGGGGAAATTCCCCTACTCATCAGAGGGGGAACCTCTGTCCGAGATGGCAGATGTCCCTGTGGTAGCTGTGGAGGAAGCTATGAAGGTGGGGGTTTTGGTCTCGGCCCCCACTTTGGCTCTTGTAGAGACCGACAATGCTGTTCAACTGAATGTACATCAGACTTGTGAAGCTGCTGTGCCTGTCCTGCAGACAGGGTCTGTCCCTACGCTGTTTGACGAAGTCATGGAACCTTGTATTCTTTCTACCGATGCCGTCTCGGAGGATTTCTCCACACCTTCTCCTGACATGTCTTGTACTGTAAGGAAGGCGTTACGTGAATGCCTGGCTGAAGCAGAACATAGTTTTATGCTTACAAAGAAACAAATATGCCAAGAACTTTGTTCCCTCCAGGATCCTCCCTCCTCTGCTGAGTTTCACCGACCTATTTCTCCCCCCATCATTCTGCCTGTGATGATAGCTGACCAGACTACGGAGACTCACCAGTCGGCTGTTGCTGTTGAATGTTCGGAGTCCCTGGATTCTCTCTTGGTGGAAGCTGCTCCCTTGGATTCCCGTTCGTCGGAGGTGGAGGGTGGTCACGTGGTGGAGCCTGCTGCATCGTCTCCTTTGCAGCCACTACCTCAGGTCTTGGCTTCTCCCATGGGGCTCCCCTGGTCTGTGGACTCAGCTCTGCGAGGGGCTGGCTGGGTGCAGGAACCGACTGCGGGACGTTGGATTTCCAGTCCGTCACCAATGCGGTCCCCCAGTCCTGTTGATTTCCCTGAACTGCAGGGTTCAATTGCCAAACCTATGGTCTCTCCCGACTCCTTACACTTACCGGACGAATTGGCCTTGACGCAACACCCTACCATGATGAACCTTGTGGGACCTGACTTCCAGGCCTCTTCCCTTGCTACGTTTCCTGGGGTTGCAGGTACTGTACTGAATCAATCTACCTCTACTAACATTATTTATCGTAGGGCAGAGCCTAATCGCTCATTCTCCTCGTTATTCAAGTTCCCGATTCAGGCTGCCAAGAGACACAGTGCAGTACATCTGGTATATAAGGGAGGGTTACCCAAGCTCCCTGATCGTGTCTATGTTGCTCGGACACTTCTAAAAGATTCCCTGAAGTTCTTTTCTCATGAAATTTATGCGATGATTCACATTTCTGGTGAATCATCCTTTGATGTCAGTTTTCAAACAGCCCGTGGTTTAGAGTGTTTTCGGACAAAATATTCTGCTCTAAAGAACACTGCTCTTTGGACTCCGTTCCAAGCAATCCCTCTTTAAAAGCCTGCCTTTAAGACTATTACTGTGTTGTTTCAGAATGAGGGTTTTGAAGTAGCCGATGTTCTTTACTGGCTGAGGCAACGATGTACTGTTCAGGGTCAAGCGGAGGCAATCCTGGACACGGAAAATATTTGGACAGGGGGCTGGAAAATTAAGGTTTTATTACATACTAATGAGTCAGGTCCAGTTCATCTACCTAACTCTTTCTTTATAGGCCGGGATAGAGGGGTCTTATTTTACCCAGGTCAACCTAAAGCTTGTTACCAGTGTAGTGATCCTACACATCTTAGTAATGTGTGTGACAAATTGAAGTGTAATGTGTGTGGTGTACTGGGTCATGTGGGAGCACATTGTGTCAATGAGTGCAAATGTAACCTATGCGACTAACTGGGACACACATTCCAAAATTGTCACTGGGCAGCCCACAATCAGGAATCACATGACGGTGGGGTTGATCAATGTTTTAGTATCACACAAGCACAGAAGGCTCGTTTACACGCCCCTCCGGCAACCCCGCCCTTGGTGGTTTTTCAGTCTTCTGAACCGGTCCCTGTGTCTGTTGCAGCTCCAGGTATTGAGGGGCTGAAGGTCTCCCTTTCTGTCAGCACTCTGGTTCAGCCCTCAGCTATGTTGGCCCAGCCTGTTGTGTCACTTTCTGACCCTATTCCCGGTCCTAGCACTATGCCTCCTCCCCCCTCCCCTCAGGTATTAGTCACGGCACGCTGTCGCAGGTCGTTAAGAAATACGTACCGGGCTCTGCCTTCCCTTCCAGTGGGCTCAGACTCCTCTCCTATACCTTTATCCAACCCTTTTGAGTTACTCCAATCTGTCTCAGATGATGCTGGGGGTGAGTCAGACTCTTCCTCAGTAGCTTCATCTCTCCCTGATGGACCTGCTGATACTGAACTTAACCTAGGTTCTGGCCTTTCCCAAAAACGGAAAGCAAGGGTAAAACTTAAAGGGCACAAAGTAGTTGGGAGAAGGAAATTGTGATGAGTCCTTTTGCCTTATTCATTCTCTATGTCTTGTTTTACTTGTCATACTCTTAATGTAAACAGTATGATGCGACTGTCGAAAAGACGTCTGATTTTTTCTTTGTTACGACTGTTGCCATTGGGGATTTTTTTATTGCAAGATATCCGATTACACACTACACAGGAAATCCGACACGCACAGCAAGACTGGTTACAGGGACCTTCTTACTGGTCTATCGGACAAGATTCCTGTTCAGGTCTGGCGATTCTTATAACTGTCCCAAGGTTCCGCTTATTGAAATTATATGATGTAGCTCCAGGTAGAGCACTCATTCTGGATTTTGTACTTGGGCCTTGTTCATATCGAGTGATTAATCTTTATGCTCCTCAGACTAAAACAGCGCATATAGCATTATTTTCCCTGCTCCGTCCTTTTTTAGATACTTCCTTACAAGTTATTTTTTCTGGTGATTTTAATTGTGGCTTGAGTCTGCATGATAAGAGTTCTTTTGCGACTACTCGTAAGTTATTTTGCGACTCACACGAATTGGGAAAATTGGTCCGTACTGCCCATTTAACTGATGCTTATCTGTCCTTTACCAAACAACATACCCCCACATTCCAGAAGGGTAGGTTGGCGACACGGATTGATTTTGTGTTTTTGTCTCAGTCTTTGAATATTGCTTCGGCTGAGTTACAAGCTGTTGCATTTTCAGATCATAAGTTGTTATCGATTGGCTTGGGACCTATTACCCCCTTTCATAAAGGCCCCGGATTTTGGAAATTTAATACATCCTTGTTGCAAGTCCCAGTATTTATGCAGTCCTTGTTATCATTTATTCAGGCACGTCAATCTGTTTTTGTTTGCTATGAGGACCCTATTAGGTGGTGGTTGGATACTAAGCATGATTTAATTGCTTTTTTGAAAACTTATAGTCGTAGGAAGTGTAGACGAAAGTATTTGGATTATTTACAGAAGAGGGTTCACCTTCAGTCCTTATTAACTACTGCATATATGACGGGGCATGACCTCTCTCACCAAATTAAATTGGCCCAGGATGATATGTTACGTTTTCAAACACAGAAATCACAGCAACTTTATTTTCAACAAAAATTTGGTACGGCTGGTACACATGCTATTGTTTGCCCTTTTGAGGCAAATTCCCATCAAATTTCCCAGAAAAACATGACATGTTTAGTTGATTCTGACGGTAACTTATGTACTTTTCAATCTGATATTTGTCGAATTGTGTCGGACCATACGTTGGCTTTATTTACTCCCCCCCAGTAGTTGCAGTTGATTCTGCAAGTTTATATGCTGACCTTGACATCCCATTCCCCTCACAGTCTCTTTTGGACCAGGTTAGTTTACCTATTTCAGAGCTGGATGTGACCTCGGTTATTTCTTCTCTGCCTCTGCAGAGGACCCCTGGTCCGGATCGCCTCCCAGCTGCCTTATATAAAGTGCTGGGCGCCCACTTGAGTTCAGAATTGGTTATAGTATTTAACTCCTTGGTAACATGCAAAATTCTTCCTTTGGAATTTACGAAAGGAATTTTGTTTTATATATATAAACACAAAGGGGATTTATATTCCCTTGACAATTGGCATCCTTTAAGTATGTTGAATACTGATTTTTAGATATTAACGAAAATAATTGCTAAGCGTCTTGTGAGAATAGCAGAAGTAGTTTTGCATCCTACACAGTCCTGTTCGGTGCCTACTAGAAGGATCTCTGATCATTTGATTCTCCTTCGGGAGTTGCTCTCTCATGATTTTGGCAATGAAATTTCAGGTTTCGTGATTTCTGTAGACCAGAAATCGGCATTTGACTCTGTCAACCATGATTTCTTATGGGATGCATTTCGCTTATTACATGTGCCAGCGGTGTTAATTCAGTGGATCCGTTGTTTCTACCGAACTGCCACTGTGGTGCCAGTAGTTAATGGTTGGATAGGACCTATGATTCCTATTAAGAGAGTGGTTCACTAGGGGTGCCCTTTGAGCCCTGTTTTATATATATTTTTTCTGGACGTTTTACTTCGTCGATTGAATACCCACCCTCAGATCCACGCTATTTCCAACCCTGTTTTATGCTCGTCCTACAATGCCATTGCCTATGCTGACAATGTCTGTTTTCTGGTAGCTGATGCTCACTCCGTGGTTGTCTCTCTTCAGGCCTGTTCTACTTTTGGTATGTGTTCCGGTGGTGTCCTGAATTATGATAAAAGTGTGGGAATACGGGTGGGCTCTGCTTTATCACCTCTGGATCACATTCATCCTTTGCGTTTGGTGGAAGGCCCTGTTCGTATTTTAGGGGTGTATTTTGGAATGGTAGATTCTGATTTTTATAATTGGGATGTTAAGTTATAGCAGGGCAAACTTAAGGTAGCCCATTGGAATAGGGGACAACTTGGGAAAAAGAAACGTGTTTTTTTTATTAAATCTTATTTGATACCAACTTTTCTTTATTTGAGTTATATCTTTCCTATACCCAAACAACTTGAAACTACAGTCCTTAGCTTGTTATTTCAAGCTTTTTGGGGGAGTAGACCAAACCCGATAAAAATGAATGTGACGTATTTACCCATTTCGGAGGCCGGTCTCCTTATGATTAATTCCCTGTTATTTTTTTTCTGTATTTTCCTTACGGCTAACCTTAGACCTTTACTGATTAATACCCAAAGAGGGTGGGAATCTTGGTTTTATGATTCTTGTCGATTATGGTTTCACCAATGGGAAACTAATTCCGTGTCTGTATTACGACATAATGTTGGTATACCTGTATATGTAAAGAATGTTTTTTTACGTCTGAAACAATGGAAGATAATGGCCCAGATGTTATTACCTTCCTCCCATAAAGTTCTATATAAATCTTTACTTTCCACTGTCTGTGCTGTTCCTGTACCTTTTGAAAAATGTCCTCACCAACATATCCCCTCCCTTTTGTTTTTATTACGTTGTACAAGAGTACCTGCCCATATGTGGGACTTTCATTGGTTATCCTGCCATGAAAGGATTAATGTGAAGGCAAACCATAAACATAAGCAATTCCAAGACAGAATGTGCTCAAGACTGTTATGTATCACACAGCCAGAAACCATATCTCACTTATTTTTCAACTGTTCTTTTATTCAGTCTTGGTGGACATTTTTAGCACATACCTGGCATCTTCCCTTGTTTCAAACGGTCTCATATTTAAATATTGTTTATGGAGTTTTTTCTCCTCAATGGTCTTTAAGGCACATTGATACTTTGAATCTGGTGTTTATTGTTATTAAGTGGAATATATGGATGGCTAGGTGTTTATTTACATTGCAACAAAAAGAATGTATGTATATTGAATTGGAAAGGAAAATTGTACAGGATCTGAGGAATATTTATTTGCAAGAATGTACTTCTTTATCTGAGTCACGGCTTTTGGAACTTTGGAAGGCCCTTCCTTGGGTAACAGATTCTGATTCTGCTGTGACATGAATGTATTTCTCTTTGTTACTCAGTGTTTTTCCTTTTTTTTTTTCTTCTCCTTGTTTACTCTTTTGATTTTGTTCTGAGACTTGTTTTTGTATGCCTTTGTACGATTTCTGTTGCAATAAAACTTTCCCCTACTCTTTTCAATAAGTGCCATGGGATCTTTAACATCCACCTGAACTACCACCAATCCAGGCAGAAGGGACCTCGGTTTAACATCTCATCCGAAAGATGTTTCATTCCTTTACTTAGCCCATGATCGGGTGGGCAGACAGGTCCACCGGACCACCAGGGATTTAGGATTATTCTGTTTTTTACTGCAGCCTGCAATTGGGCTGTGGGCAATAGTGCCATGCTGTAGGGAACTGTCCTAGACGGCTGCTGCCTGGCAGTGCCAGGCACAAGAAGTCGGGGGATCGGCGCACCTGCATGGCCCCATGTGCGCCTTGCATACATTATGGCCCCATTTGCATGTCAGCTTTTGAATATCGTGGTTGCTGTGCATATCGCAATGGAACTTGTGCTAGTGCATCCCCATGCTCCACTCTGGCCACTGCCACTGGTGCAGTGCCACTGCGCCATGCGCACTGCGGGTGTCCAGGGTGAGATATTCAATGCTGCTGAGCCATGGCGCAGCTCTGTTGAATATTGCCCAGTCCACACCCCTGCGCATCCAAGTTGAGCTGTGCCCAGGCTTGCGCCACAGCCTGGCGCAGTTTGAATATCTGGGCCATACTGTTTAAGAGGGAACATTTTTCTTAAAAAAAAAAACAGGTTTCCAAAACCTTCTTTCATTTATTTTTTAACATTAACATTACTTTATAACATGTACAGTCCTTTGCATATGCAGTATCCCTTTTTTCTAACACCTTTAACAGCAAATATTTTAGTTAAGGCTTAAGCACACTTTTTTTTCAACCTTCTGAATTCTCAATTCGTGAACCACATCTTAGCAGAAAATCAACACTGACATTCTCTTTTCTGGATTTGTGCACTTCTTTGAATGTAAATGGCTGTAGTTCAAGGTACCACCTTGTGCGTCTGTGATTTTTATCCCGCATTTGATTAAGACAACGTAGAGGATTGTGATGGCTTGTAAGTTCAAAGTCAGCTCCTAGCAGATAAAACTTAAGAGACACCATTGTTTATTTTGCAGCAAGACATTCTTTTTCAACAGTGGGGTAGTTTTTTTCTCTCTTGTGTAGTTTCCTACTGATATAAGGAATGGGATATTCCTTGCCATCTATATTCTGACTCAGGACTGCACCTAAGCATACCTTTGATGCATCTGTCTGTAATGGAAATTGTTTCTCAAAGTCTGGACTTCTTGAAATAGGGGCTGAAAATAATGTAGACTTGATGGCCCAAAAAGCCTCATCACACACTGGGGACCATTTCACATTATTTGAGTACTGTTTTTTCATGACTTCAGTGACGGGAGTAGCTATCTGGGCAAAGTTGGAAACAAATCTCTGGTAGTACCCAGCCAGACTTAAAGAAATTACCTGACATGTTTCTTTGTTTTAGGGACAGGACTGTTAGCTACATTTATTTTGGAAATCTCTGGCTTTACATCTCCATGTCCCCAAATATAACCCAAATATCTGGTTTCCTGCATGCCTAGTGTACACTTGGTAAAATTAATGGTCAGACCTGCATTTTTGATACATTGGATAACTGCCCATATGTGTTCCAGGTGGGTTTTCCAGTGTGGACTGTATCTCACCACATTATCCAGATACAATTGGAATATAAATGGGTGTGCCATTTAAACCAAACAGCATAGTGGAGAACTGATAGAATCTAACTGGAGTGGAAAATGCAGTTTTGCCCCTGGATTCTTTAGCTAAGGGAATTTGCCAGTAACCCCTGGTGAGGTCGAGGGTAGTAATGTACTTGGCACTTCCTAATCTGTCTACCAGATCAGCTATCCTGGGCATAGAATAGTTAAATACAGACACTTGATTAAGTCTCTTAAAATCAAGACAGATTCTTATACCCTCTTCATTGGTGATGACCAAGCACTTCTCAATTCTTCAGTGATGCCCAACTCTTTCATTTTTTTGTATTTCCTTAACCACATCTGCTCTTAACCACTCTGGTAATCTGTATGTCTTTTGTCTGATAGCCTGAGCATTCTCTGTCACTATTACATGCTCGACCCCTTTTACTAGGCGTAGCACTGTGGTAAAAGTACTGTTAAATGTCTTTACCAAGTTCCAAATGTTTGCGGTTTATTCTGTGGTTAAGAAAACATTCACCTTTACAGGATCAGGGGTCTGTTATGCAAAAAGGCGCAAAGCACAGTGCAAATATTAGTGCTGCACCTTTTGGTTGCCCGACTATCCAAAAATGCTGTATTCAGTGGAATAGGAGAGGCCCATAACTTACCCCTTACACCCAACAACTGGGCTCCCCTGGGGCTAGGGGAGAAGCCCGGATTTACCCTTGCTCCCTGCTTAGTATTATGCTGTGAATCATAAGGGTGGGCAGAGACCACAGATTCCTGGTGTCATGAAGCGCAGTTTACTAAGGGTTTTTCCCTTAGTGTCCCCCTATGGAGATGAGGATGTGCAATGACATCCATGTGCAGCCATGCATGCCCCAAACATGGTGCGCTAATGTACTCCATGACCTCCCTCTCAAATCTCACAGGACTAGACCACTGTACTTATAGCCTCTGCTGGGAGATAGCATGATGCCAGATACTGCAGGCCTTCCCCCAAGGAGCAGGAGAACAGGCCATCAGATACTCATCCTACCTCCCCACAGCCAGTCCTCTGACACATCCGGCACATTCTCGAACCTGGGTCATCAATGTCATAGGTGATAGCGCTACTGCTGCTCTGACAAGTTGGTGCATGTACAGTACATTATTTTTAAAAATTACTATGACAAATCTTAACAGATTGGACTGGGAGACATCACCCTGCTGCATCACTAACTGACATCTTACTGACCATATGAAGTATTTAAAGCATGCAAACAAAAGTTTTCTTGTACCCTTATGATATTTTGATCAACCCATAGGTAGTAATCCTAAAATAAAACATTCATATGATAACATTTTAAACAGGGGTTCATTCTTTTCTGTAGCAAACAGATTCTGAGGTTCTTTCACATAAAGGGCAATCCAGATAGAGATGGCAAGGCAAGTTTTATTCTTCCAGGCGCCTAATCCCGGAGGCTCTGGGCACTGTATAAGTCAAAAGAACTATTCGGAAACAATAAAATTACAACAACAATGTAAGTAAATAATATAGAGAAATAAATAAGACAGATTTAAAAACTGTAGTTAAAAGGAACTGTAGTTTAAAAGGAAAAAGGGGCCAACCCAGGGCAAGATCTAATAGAGAAAGTCCAGGAAGGCCTGACTAAACAAGTGGGTCTTTAGGTGGGTTTTGAATACCTCATCCAAAGGGGCCTCCCATACAGATGGTGGGAGCGAATTCCATAGGACGGGGCCGGCGACGCTAAATGGTCTGTCACTGGCAGTTTTCGACCTCGTCCTGGGAATTGCAAGAAAGCCCCTACCGGAGGAGCAGAGGGAAGAGACCGAAGTAGCAGGAGTCAGAAGGTCAGACAAGTAACCAGGGCCCAGCCCATTCAGGGCCTTAAAGGAGAGTAAGCCCACATTAAAAAGGACCCTCGTATGCATCGTAGGTTCATTCTGTTGTTGACACTCATGGGGACAAAAACAAATACTTGATTGTGGTTAACACAAACATGTAGACAACATGAAGGCACAACCACACTGTATCCCACAAGTTTGGGAGGATCCACTTCTAAAAAAGCTGCTGAACTACTTCCATTGTTTTGTCCTTAGGTCAAAGTGGGAATTCTGTCTTAGCATCAAAAGCAGGCCTAATGATTCTCTGATGTGATCCTATTTATTTAAATTTTAGACCAGGAAAGAGTCTTTCGGAGAGTTAGAGAGTATGAAGTTCTTTGATATCTGCCACAGTTTAAGTTTAACAAAAGTGGTTCTAAAATATTCTGGGCACACTGGGTGGACCAAGGAGTCCTTATCCGCTGACAAATTCTGTTTCTATTTTTCTAAAAAGGAAAATTTTTTTACTCCCCAGTATAAGTTT
This sequence comes from Neoceratodus forsteri, assembly GCA_016271365.2. NCBI lineage: Eukaryota > Metazoa > Chordata > Ceratodontiformes > Ceratodontidae > Neoceratodus > Neoceratodus forsteri. The sequence goes on from CM057454.1 coordinate 1,319,566,880, forward strand.
TCCTGATTCCCACTCTGTTTGCTCATGGGTGTACCCAATATGCCAACCAAAGACACAATCATTTTTCTTCACCATGAAACAAAGGTGCCAAGTTGCTAAACAGGATATATTACAAAAAACACCACTGAGTTGATCATGTTATTCCTTCCCTGACTTATTGGTAAATATGTCACATTTCTTTTCATGGGGTTTACAACTCTTTTGAGCAATTTACAAATGTTATAAGTGTAATAATGCATGCCAAGTGTGTGTCAGTGCTGTAATAACCTCACTTCCTGGGCTGTTGAAGGTCCTTGGCTGTGCCTCAGGTCTCACAACCCACACAGGTCATTCAGTTATTACAGTATTGCCACACAGTCAACTGTTGATTATTCCTTTTCTTAATCTACTCCTCCTAAACATAACAAGATGAGGCTATACAGTTCCAGTTCTTCTATTTATTAACGTGGGCTGCACAAAAATCTAAAGCTGAGTATTAATTGCTTAAAGCTGGATCTGGTGTCCAAAAGTACAGTAGATAGCCAGAATGTCAGTTTTATCTTGAGATTGGTTGTCAAATTGTTCCTTGCCTAATATAAAACCTCTACTTTTTTGAAAGTTTTATTTTGGACCCAGACATTTTTGATAAGTCTTCTAAAAGTCACAGAGCCATGTTCTCTGATTCCCTGTTTTCTGCTACAAGACAAATATCCAAGCCAGTCCAATCTGACTTTATAAAGTGCCCATCCAAAGAGCTCTGAGTGCTGTACAGAGTAACATCATCGGGCAAAGTTAATCATATGCGTAAACATTACAACAATTTATTTATCAAGTCTAGGATTACAACTACCTTTGAGCCTTGGCTCTTTTACAAAGGTTCCACGTCAGAAAAATACAAATTATGGGGAACATCAAGACAGACATTACAACAATGTGGACATTGCAAACAGAGTACAGATTAATACAATTCAAGGGTAGCATTGTAACAAGGCAGCCAGCGGCATTTGTCAGAGAAAACAGACAACAAATAAGAAGTGCCAGAGTCATAGGGAGAGGGAAGGGGGGGGGGAGAAGGAATGTAGGAAGGGTGGGTAGAGGGTGAAAGTGCAGCATTGGGTATACCAAGATGTGAGGGTAGAATCCAGTGAGGAGGGGAGGTACACATTAAGCATGGTCTTAATGTTAGCTGCCGTCCCTTTAAGAGCACAGAAACATAGAAACATAGAATATGATGGCAGATAAGGACCAACCGGTTCACCTAGTCTGCCCGTTTCTCTACTTGGTTTGGCAATCCCTACTTTTATCTGGGCTGCCGTTCCCCCACTCTGCTGCACAGCAGGGTGCCTTTATGCTTATCCCATGCACTTTTGAATCCCTGTACTGTTTTTCCTTCCACCACCTCCGCTGGTAGGCTGTTCCATGGATCCACTACCCTCTCTGTGAAAAAATACTTCCTAGCATTCCCCCAAGCCTCCCTCTCTCCAGCCTCATGTTATTGTATGTCCCCTTGTCCTTGTGCACTTTCTTCTCTGAAATATGCTCCCCTCCTGTACCCTGTTTATTCCTCTAAGGTATTTGAAAGTGTCTATCATATTCCCTCTCTCCCTTTGCTCTTCCAGTGAATAACTGTTAAGTTCCTTAAGTCTTTCCTCATAAGGCTTGTGATGTAGTGCATGTATCATTTTTGTTGCTCTTTTCTGGACTGCTTCCATTATGTCTGTGTCCTTCCTGAGATGTGTTCTTCAGAATTGGACACAGTATTCCAGATGAGGCCTCACCAGTGATCTATACAATGGCATCACCACTTCACTCCTCCTACTGGTTATGCCCCTTCCAATGCACCCCAGCATTCTGTTTGCTTTCCCCACTGCTTTATCGCACTGTTTGGCTGACTTTAGGTCACCGGATAAGAAAACCCCCAGGTCTCTCACCTGACTTGTGGTGGCTAGAACCTGGCCCCCCATCCTATATTCCTCTCTTGGGCTTCTGTGTTCCAGGTGCATTATCTTGCACTTCTTAGGGTTAAAACCCAACTGCCAAACCCTTGACTATTCCTCAAGCAGTCTTAGGTCATTTCTCATTTTATCTAGCCCCTTCTGTGTGTTGACTCTGTTACAGATCTTGGTGTCATCTGCGAACAAGCATACTTTCCCCTCCAGTCCCTCTGTAATGTCACTTATGAAGTCATTGAATAGAACTGGACCCAGCACTAATCCCTGTGGAACCCCGCTGGTCACCTCGCCCTCTTCTGATTTTATGCCATTTACTACCACCCTCTGGGTTTTGCCTTTTAGCCAGTTACCAACCCATTTTACCATTTTAGAGCCCACACCCAGATTCCCCAATTTGTTAAGCAACCTTCTATGTGGAACGGTGTCAAAGGTCTTGCTGAAATCCAGGTAGGCCACATCCACCACCCCTCCATGATCCACCACCCTGGTCACCCAAAGAAATCAATAAGATTAGTCTGACAGGACCTTCCCTCAGTGAATCCTTAGAACTTGCTGAAATCCAGGTAGGCCACATCCACGGCCCCCCCGATCCACCACCCTGGTCACCCAGTCAAAGAAATCAATAAGATTAGTCTGACAGGACCTTCTCTCAGTGAAGCACTTAGAACCTGCATGTTGCAAATTGTTGCACTGCTTGGCAGTGCCATGTAATTCCAGGGACAGTCTGAGAAATCCTGTCAGTCTGAGTCTGAATCTCATGGTGTGATGAAGTTCCCTGTTTGCCTGAATAAACACCATTTTATTCATTTATTTCTGTGTCCATCTCAGTCTTTCATATGGCTAAGTGAGGTGCCCACCAGAGCAGCAAGAGATGGGTGTGGCAGATCTGAAGAGATGGTAAGGGTCCTTGTGGCAGACCAACATCAAAACGCCACACATGGTGGAGAATCCAGGCCTTCTTCTGCCCAGACCCTATCTTGCTAGCCTGCACTAACCCCCTGTCAGAAAGTACGTCACTAAGTACCCAGTAATCCTCCCTAGTCCAGCAGCTTCAAGATTTGGACTGCCTGTCACCTGCACTTCAGGCCTAGCTGCAAGAAAGCATAAAACTCTCCTCTGTTTTTTTTTTACAGCAACCTGCAGCCCTCCTCTAACACTGTGGGCTGTGAAAGCAAAACAAAATGCACTGCCAGCAACTGATTTCTCCAGCCCTAAGCACCATCGGCGCTCCAAACTGCTACCCACCCTTCAAGCAAAATTTGCCTCACGGCAGCAGGCCTGCATGGGACTCCCTGCTATTTTAAACTGCTCCATTTTGCCAGATATACTCCCTGTACCCTGCCCTGCTACAGCCAGAGACCCAGCGCCTCTCTCAGTGGGGATCATATCTACAGACAAGAAAGGGAGAGGAAGGACAATTTTACAAATCAGCCCTCACTGATGCTGCCTCTCAACTGCAGCTGCACAGCAAACAGCTGCTCTGTCTTTCTACTCCTTGTCTTTCTTGCCAAGAGCCCAGTCACACAACTTAATGGCAGCACCAAGACAAATCTGGTTGCCATTGACCCTCCTGCTCAACTACTTGCTCAGCTATCCTGCCTCTTTCAATGTGGCTGTACACTGACACTGACCTCCACAACAGCTGCAATACAGGACCGTGGCTCGCTCCACAGTGTGTTGGCTGCAAAGCCTCCTGCACATCAGGGTCTCCGTTAATCACCACAACTGTCTCTCTCACAGCAGGGAGACAAAGAAGGAAACACGGCTCTGTAGCCACAGTGGACTTCAGCCCCACTCCTCCTGAACAGCCGCTCCTGTGACAAAGGAGTGATCCTCTCCCCACTCGGCCACGCTACACAAATGGCCCTTAAACAAATAAATTAATAAAAATAAAGACACCCAGGACTGCAGCTCTGCATGCTGTTTCTTGTCTGCTCTACCTCCTACAAACACGTCTCAGTGCCACTCCACAAGGACTGTGGCAGAGATGGAAAAAAAATGTAACGCCGCAGCAGGGAGCCATAAAACGATAATGTGGCTCCACAAATTCCTCAGTCTTCCCTCAGCCACAATGGACTGCAATCTGTCAGCCTGGCTGCTTCCAACAAAACGGAGCCTCTGTTCCCCACTTGGCCTGATTCACCATTGCTGCTGTTCTTGAGCACCGCTTGCAGCGCACCATTTATCTCACTCCTGCAGCCGCACAGAGCCACCAGAAACAGCCTCAAGGCCCTCCAGCTTTGCTCCCATTTGCAACTGAGCTCCATTCCCCCAACACAACACTACTGCAAAAATGGAGCCTCTGTTCTCTGCTCAGCCATGCTTTTTCCACATAGGCCATACAATAAATAAATGAAATGAATGAAAAAACCAAAAAAAAGAGGACCAAAAGGAAACAAAAATAATAAATCAATAAATAAATGAAGCAGACAAATGCAGACACATTAAACCAAACCCATACAAGTTCAAGCAGGGCAATACAGTAAAAACAAGCATTTGTCAATGCCGAATGTTGATTGCATTGGTCCGTTGAGCTCGCTCACTGCCCCTATGTCACTTGCTCATTCTGTTTCTCCCAGTGCTGCAGGCTGCTTTTTTGTACTGGACACCTACCTGCGTTGGCACATTTTTCTGCCCACAAAGAAATCCGCAGCTGTCCTGACAGAGCTCTGTTTAGGTCGCTCACTCCGCCTGTTTCACTCGCTCATTCTGTTTCTCCTGGTGCTGCAGGCTGCTGTTTTGTAGTGGTCTCCTGCCTCTGTCGGCTCCTTTTTCTGCCCACAAAGAAATCTGCAGCAGTCCCGACAGAGCTCCGTTGAGCTTGCTCACTCCCCCTCTCTCACTCGCTCGTTCTGTTTCTGTTGGCGCTGCAGGATGCCCTTTTGTACTGGGCTCCTACCTGCATTGCCGCCGCCTTCTGGCCACAAAGAAATCTGCAGCAGTCATGATAGAGCTCCATTGAGCTCGCTCACTCACTCCCCCTCTCTCACTCGTTCGTTCTGTTTCTCCCGCCGCTGCAGGCTGCCCTTTTGTACTGGGCCCCCGTATGCATTGCTGCCTTTTTCTTCCCACAAAGAAATCCGCAGCAGTCCCAACAGAGGTCCATTGAGCTCACTCACTCCCCCTCCCTCACTCGCTCGTTCTGTGTCTCCCACTGCTGCAGGCTGCCCTTTTGTACTGGGTTCCTGCCTGTGTTGCCAGCTTTGTCTGCCCACAAAGACATGTGCAGCAGTCCCGACACAGCTCCGTTGAGGTCACTCACTCCCACTCTCTCACTCACTCATTCCATTTCTGCCAGCGCTGCAGGCTGGCCTTTTGTACTGGGCTCCTGCCTGCATTGACGCCTTTTCCTGCCCACAAAGAAATCCACAGCAGTCATGATAGACCTCCGTTGAGCTCGCTCACTCCTCCTCTCTCACTCACTCATTCTGTTTCTCCCAGCACTGCAGGCTGCCCTTTTGTACTGGGCTCCTGCCTGCACTGGTACCTTTTCCTGCCCACAAAGAAATCTGCAGATGTCCCGACAGAGCTCTGTTGAGGTCGCTCACTCCCCCTGTCTCACCCGCTCATTCTGTTTCTCCTGGTGCTGCAGGCTGCCCTTTTGTACTGGGCTTCTGCCTCTGTCGGCATTTTTTTCTGCCACCAAGAAATCTGCAGCAGTCCTGACAGAGCTCCGTTGGCCTCACTCACTCCCCCTGTCTCACTCGCTCAATCCATTTCTGCCAGTGCTGCAGGCTGCCCTTTTGTACTGGGCTCCTGCCTGCGTTGCTGCCCTTTTCTGCCCACAAAGAAATCTGCAGCAGTCACGATAGAGCTCCTTTTAGCTCGCTCACTCACTCCTCCTGTCTCACTCGTTCGTTCTGTTTCTCCCGCCACTGCAGGTTTCCCTTTTGTACTGGGCCCCTGCGTGCATTGCTGTCTTTTTCTTCCCACAAAGAAATCTGCAGCAGTCCCGACAGAGCTCCGTTGAGCTTGCTCACTCCCCCCTCTCACTCGCTTGTTCTGTTTCTGTTGGCGCTGCAGGATGCCCTTTTGTACTGGGCTCCTGCCTGCGTTGCCGCCGCCTTCTGGCCACAAAGAAATCTGCAGCAGTCACGATAGAGCTCCATTGAGCTCGCTCACTCACTCCCCCTCTCTCACTCATTCGTTCTGTTTCTCCCGCCGCTGCAGGCTGCCCTTTTGTACTGGGCCCCTGTGTGCATTGCTGCCTTTTTCTTCCACAAAGAAACTCAAGAAGCAGTCCCAACAGGGTTCATTGAGCTCACTACTCCCCTTCCCTCACTTGCTCGTTCTGTGTCTCCCGCTGCTGCAGGCTGCCTTTTTGTACTGGGTTCCTGCCTGTGTTGCCGGCTTTGTCTGCCCACAAAGACATGTGCAGCAGTCCCGACACAGCTCCATTGAGGCCGCTCACTCCCCCTTTCTCACTAGCTCATTCCATTTCTGCCAGCGCTGCAGGCTGGCCTTTTGTACTGGGCTCCTGCCTGCATTGACGCCTTTTCCCGCCCACAAAGAAATCCACAGCAGTTATGATAGACCTCCGTTGAGCTCGCTCACTCCCCCTCTCTCACTCACTCATTCTGTTTCTCCCAGCACTGCAGGCTGCCCTTTTGTACTGGGCTCCTGCCTGCACTGGCACCTTTTCCTGCCCACAAAGAAATCTGCAGATGTCCCGACAGAGCTCTGTTGAGGTCACTCACTCCCCCTGTCTCACTCGCTCATTCTGTTTCTCCTGGTGCTGCAGGCTGCCCTTTTGTACTGGGCTTCTGCCTCTGTTGGCATTTTTCTGCCACCAAGAAAACTGCAGCAGTCCCGACAGAGCTCCGTTGGCCTCACTCACTCCCCCTGTCTCACTCGCTCGTTCCATTTCTGCCAGCGCTGCAGGCTGCCCTTCTGTATTGGGCTCCTGCCTGCGTTGCCACCCTTTTTTGCCCACAAAGAAATCTGCAGCAGTCCCAACAGAGCTCCATTGAGCTCACTCACTCTCCTTCCCCCACTCACTCGTTCTGTGTCTCCCGGCACTGCAGGCTGCCCTTTTGTACTGGGATCCTGCCTGCGTTGTCACCTTTTCCTGCCCACAAAGAAATCCGCAGCAGTCCTGACAGAGCTCAGCTGAGCTCGGTCACTCCTCCCCCCTCCCAGTCGCTCGTTCCTAATCTGTCCCAAACACTGACTTCCGACAGCGACTGCGGTATTCTGTGCCGGAAGCATGGAAACACATTTCGGCCAGGATGTGAAAAATGACAGCTGTGCTGTTCATAAGGAGATGTGAACAAATGCCAGAGTTGAAAATCTGGCGTGAAAATATCACTAATTTGCAAACTTACAAGGGTGCGTGGGAAGTGCACAACACACGCCTGTAACACAGTCATTTTATGGAGTTTCATCACAAAATGTTCAACATAGGCATTTTAAGGCCTCTGCTCATGAACAATGTCAGGGTGATTTTCTTATTATGTCCCAAACACTGATTTCCCACAGCGACCGCCCTATTGTGCGCCGGAAGAGCGAAAACACATTTTGGCCAGGATGTGAAAAATGACAGCTGCTCTGTTCATAAGGAGGTGTGAAAAAATGATAATGCTGAAAATCTGGAGTCAAAATATTGCAAAGTTGCTAAGGTACAAGCATGTGTGGAAACTGCGCAATGCACATTCATAACACACTCATTTTATGGACTTTCGCCACCAAATTTTCAACATAGGCATGTTAGGACCTCTGCTAATGAACAGTAGCACTGTCATTTTCATAATGTGTCCCAAACACAGATTTACCACAGCGACCACGCTATTCTGCACCAGAACTGCGAAAACACATTTTGGCCAGGATGTGAAAAATGACAGCTCTACTGTTCATAAGGAGGTGCAGAAGAATGGCAATGTTGAAAATCTGGAGTGAAAATATTAATTCGTGAAGTTACGCGCATGCGCAAACCGCGCAACACACGCTCATAGCACCGTCATTTTATGGAATATCATCACCAAATTTTCAACATAGGCATTTTAGGACCTCTTGCCATGAACAGTGCCACTGTCATTTTCTTAATCTGTCCTGAAGACTGATTTCCCACAGTGACTGCGCTATTCTGCGCCGGAAGTGTGAAAACACATTTAGGCCAGGATGTGGAAAATGACAGCTATACTGTTCACAAGGAGGTCTGAAAAATTGCCAATGTTGAAAATCTGGAGTGAAAATATCGCAAATTCTCAAAGTTACGAGCGTGCATAGCAACTGCGCAACACACGCTCATAAAACAGTCATTTTTCTTATTTTTCCCACCAGATTTGCAGTATGGTTTTTTGAGAGCCCACCTCATGAACACTGGCACTGTCGTTTTGTTAATTGGTCCTGAAGGGAGATTCCACGCAGTGACCGCAAAATCACCTTTCTGGGCTGAATAATGCCATGACAATGCCAGAATTCATGAGGAGGGGTCCCAAACCCCATGTTGAAAATGGTGCCAAAATTAAAAATGCCTGAGATATGCATCAAAGTTGAAAAACCTATTTATTCCATTATACAGCTTACCAGCATTCCTCAGTTCAGGTCGGCTTTGAAGAGTGCAGACGTTTCCCGGACCACTGAAGGTCATCGTGCCAGACTCTGGAGGTAAGTATGGGGTGGGGTGTGGGAGGCAGGGTGCATGGTGGGTGGCGCGGGTTGTGGGAGGGGGCAAGGAGACTGCTGAGGGACCGTTTCCTTTTACAGGTTAAAAAAAAAGACATCACAGGACTGTTTTGATTTTACAGGGGCATGTGGCATGCTGGGGTGGCTTCCAGCATGCCAACGGAGTCTTTTTGGGGGTGGCAGCTGTAGCAACGGGGATTGGGCACCCCCATTGGCACACAACAAAAGGGGTTGGATTATGCCGACGGGATTGGGCACCCCTGGCCGGCAGACAACAAAAGTGGGGGTTACATAATGTCGACGGGAGGTTTCACCGCCAGCAAACATAAACCTGGGGCACTGAAGCTGACAGGGATTGGGGCCCCATTGGCAAACAAACATGGTGGGGGCACATGCTGCCCAGGATTGGGCACCCGCATGAGGGGGGGTTTAATATTGTTTGTGAACACGGCGGCAAGCTGCTGCCATGTTCACAAACAATATCAGTGTTTCAAGGTTCTGCTCTGCAATGACAGGTCGCTCCCTCATTGCAGTGAATGGCTGACGCTGCAATGATGAGGTGGTCCCTGATTGCAGTGGCTAAAATGTTACAAGTTGGTGGCACACTGGCTGAACTAGTGTCAGCAGCAGCATGCCATGGCATTGGGGGAAGCAGGCCTGGCCTTTAAAGGCTGTGGGGGCATTGGCCAAAACAGTGCCGCGCCTCCACAACCTGCTTCTGGAGAGAGCTGCCGCAATATGTTCCTTGCGCATGCGCACAATCAACATAAAATGGGGGCAAGGAAAAAAGTGAATAAACAAAGCACAACCTTGGGAGGCACACAGAAAAAAAGCAGCACAATAACCAAAAGGGCAGAAGTCAAATCAAACAGCAACATATATAAAATACTCCCATTCTGCCACTCACCAAATAAAAAGCCTATCATTTATCTGTGCCAGTTGAAGAGGAAGATGACCGGAAGAATCGTCATTTTGGGCATTGCAACAGTCCACAATCAGCCTCATGGCAAGAAGCAGCCATCTTTGTTTACAGTACAAAAAAGGAAGTGACCCTTCACTCCCTGTTGGTGGCCATCTTGGAACAGGCACAATACAGGAAGTTTATTCAAGCTCAGGCACCCATGTTTGTGGGGGGAACCATATTGTTCAAAAGGGCATCACTCCACAGGTTTCAATGGTGGCCATGTTTGTGAGGGGCAACTCATTGAACTGACTGGACACTGAAACAAATAGCTGATTTTTGCAAAAGAAAACTTTATTTAAATAGCAGACAACACATATCGAGATGGAATTGTTTATTAAAGACATCATTTGATAGACTTTGCTTACAAATTATTGTACTTCTGTTTACAAAAATATTTTTTCTGCAGCACTCCATCAACTCCACGATGTTTCATCTCCTGCATGATGGCAACTCCTTCTCATCCTTATGACCTTCGCTCGGTGAAATGAAGCTCATCTCCAACCATTATGTCTGAAGACGACACAGATATGGGTGCCGGTGCACACAGAGGTCTACCTTCCCCCACCTCAAGGGTGTGGGGCTACAAAATTGAAACCATCCTGCGGTACATCCAGTCTTCCCTCTCAGCTCAGGGAGCACCAACTATGCAAGCCATGCAAGATGACCTTGCCTACATTAAAACTATTTCACTTCAGTCCACGGTCCATACCAGCCTACAGCCAGTACCCTTCTCGGCCTTGCCTCATGAAGACGCTGTCAATTGGCTCGAGCAATTTCAAGCCTGGATTGCCTTCAATGGTGGACTGATCCTTTGTGTATTTTCAGTGCCTTGCAATTCCTGGTTTAATGCAGTTACAGACCAAGTCAAAGGAGATACTGCAACTCTGTATGCAACCTTCAGAGACCATTTTGTTCAAGAACATCCACCCTAGTTATTGGAACAACTGTGGGAACGTACCGTGCAACTCTCTGAGTCTCTAGAAAGCCTTCATTGTAGACAATGAGTCACTGCAAACATCTGCAGAAAACAGAGAACGATCAAATCATGGCTTTTGTCCGGGGACTTATTCCTCAATTCTGTACTTATGTAATTCAGCAGAAGCCAACAACCAGGATGGACACAATCCAAGCTGCACGACTTGCACAGGAATCTATATCCATGTTCCAGTCCACCATAGAAACATAGAAATTGTCAGCAGATAAGGACCACTAGGCCCATCCAGTTTGCCTGTAAGCCCTGCACTTGTTTGCTGTCTCTGACCCTATCTGGTCAGTGGCTTTTTCCTACTCCTTCCCACCTCTATGGTTCCCTTATGCCTGTCCCAGGCATGTTAAATCCCTCCGCTGTGCTCACTCCTACCACCTTCTGTGGCATACTATTCCCTGCGCCCACCACCCTCTCTGAGAAGAAAAACTTCCTCACATTTCCCCTTAACTTGCCACCTACCAATTTCATTTCATGCCCTCTTGTTCTTGTACTCCCACTAAATTGGAAGATGTCACCCCCTGCACCTTGTTTATGCCTTAAGGTACTTGAATGTTTCTATCATGTCCCCCCTCCCCGCACACTCCATCCTCTCCTCCAGCAAGTACATATTGAGGTCCTTTAATCTCTCCTCATATGTTTTGTGGTGCAAGCCCTGTACCACCTTAGTCGCCCATCTCTGGACTGCCTCCACCCTCTCAATGTCCCTATGAAGGTGCAGCTTCCAGAACTACACACAGTACTCTAGGAGAGGCCTCACTAGTGTTTTATACAATGGCATCACTACTTCCTGCCTTCTGCTAGTGATACCTCTGCCTATGCTCCTCAGCATGCCACTGGCCCCTATTGCAGCCTTTGTACTCTGCTTAGACACCTTTAGGTTATCAGAAATGATGACCCCTAGGTCCCTTTCTTCCTTGGTACTCATCAGCAACTCACCCCCCATCCTGTAGCTCTCTCCAGAGTTCCTTCATCCCAGGTGCATCATTTTGCACTTCTTTGAATTAAACCTCAGTTGCCACACCTCAGACTATTTTTCAAGCTTCCCCAGGTCCCTTCTCATTCTCTCCACCCCATCTGGAGTATCCACCCTGTTGCAGATCTTGGTGTCATCTGCAAACAGGTAGACCTTTCCTTCTAGCCCTTCCACAATGTCACTAATAAAGATATTAAACAGGACTGGCCCAAGGACTGATCCCTGTGGTACCCCACTGGTCACTCCCCTCTCCCCGGATTGGATCCCATTTACCACCACCCTCTGCCTCCGGTCCATTAGCCAGTTCCTAACCCAGTTTATCACCTTTTGCTCCATGCCCAGACTACTCATCTTGTTAACTAGCCTTTTATTTGGGATGGTGTTGAAGGTCTTGCTGAAATCGAGGTAGCCAACCTCTGCTGCCTCCCCCAAATGACTTCCTTCATCACCCAGTCAAAAAAATCAATTAGATTAATCTGACACAGCCTTCCTGCTGTGAATCCATATTGCCTCAGATCCTGGGCACTGTTGGATTCCAAATGTGCCACTATTCTTTCCTTCAGTGGTGCCTCCATGATCTTGCCCACCACTGAGGTGAGGTTGACCGGCCTATAGTTCCCTGCCTCCTCCCTACTCCCGCTTTTGTATAGAGGGACTACATGTGCCCTTTTCCAATCCTCTGGGAACACTCCTGTGTTGAGTGACTCAGTGAACATGGTTACCAGAGGTGCTGCTAGCTCGTTTTGCAGCTCCCTTAATATCCTTGGGTGTATGCCATCTGGCCCAATTGCTTTGTCCACCTTCTGTTTTGTGAGCTCCTCCAGGACTGTCTCCACTGTGAAGGGACTGGTGTCCACCTCTCCCCCCCTTTGTATCTGTTGCCCAGCTGTGATCCCTAACCCTCACCCTCTTCAGTGAATATTGAACAAAAGTATTTATTCAGTATTTTCACCTTTTCTAGGTCCCCCTCCTTACACTCCCCTTCTTCCCCTTTTAGCCTTACAGTCCCCCCCCACCGGCTTTTCTTCTTTCACTGATGTACCAATAGAATGTCCTGTACCCTTTCTTCACCGTCTGAGCTAATCCTGCCTCAGTTCACTCCTTCAGGCTCTTAACAGCCTTTCCCACTTCCCTTAGACACTGTAGCTACATCTCCCTGTCTTCCTTCCTCTGGGTCTTCTTATATTTCCTGAACCCCATCCTTTTAGCCCTTACTTTGTCTGCCACCTCTTTCAAGAACCATAGTGGCTTCTTCCTTTTCTTGCCTTTGGATACCAACATGATGCATTGGTTTGTCACTTTCACTATGGCTGTTTTCAGGTGCCCCCTCTGCTCTTCAACCCCCCCACCTCCTTCTTCTCCAGGGCTACTTTGATACATCTCCCCATTTCATCGAAGTCCACCCTTCTGAAATCTAAAATCTTCACCTTTGAGTGACATGACTGAGTCCCTGCCCCCATGCTAAACCACACTATGTGGTGGTTGCTTGCCCCCAGTTGCCGTTCTACCTGGACATCTGAGATTTTGTCCACATTGGTCAGTACTAGGTCCAGAATCGCCTTGTCTCTGGTAGGATCAAGCACTAGCTGCCTGAGACCCACCCCGTAGGGAATCTAGGATGTCTCTACTTCAGGTTGAAGCAGCTGCCTGAGTGGTCCAATCCAATTTTGGCATATTGAAATCACCCAGCAGTAGAACTTTACCTTTAGCTGTCATCTTGTATATTTCATCCACTAACTCCCTGTCCACTTCATCCCTCTGTGCCAGAGGTCTGTAGATCACCCCTGTGTGTATTGCTGTGCCATTGCCAGGTTCAAGGGTGACCAACAGTACCTCAGCCTCCCCCTGCCTACCCTGCACCTCTGTCACCTTTATACCCTATCTGATGTACAGGGCCACCCCCCCCCCTTTGTAACCCCATCCCTCCTGAACAGAGCATAAACCAGTACATTTATGTCTCACCCATGATTTGAAGTGTACCATGTCTCTGTTATTGCTGCTATGTCAAGGTCCACCTCTACTAACAAGGCCTTCAGGTCTGGGATTTTATTTCCCCGTGTACAAGCACCTCAGTCCTCACAAATGACTGCACTCACAACATGTGTCCAGCAGCAATGAGCAATGATAGACAAGCTCATCACAATTGTCAATAGCTTACATTTGAGCTCAACTTCTTCTGCTACTTCTGTCAATGCTCTGCAACCACCTCGACAGCCACCTGATCCACCTCCACCTTCCCGAGAGACTGTGACCTGCCAGCGGTATGGATTCAGAGGACACACTGCTGCTGTTTGCCGAAAGCTAAAGTATGACAATAGAAATCAAGAGAACCAAAGACGCCCACTGCAGCACAATCAGCAAGATGGTTGCAACTAATCCCAGGATCAGTGAAATGAGCACTTCCCAACAAACTAGGGGCTTTTGTTGGGCAGGGGAACACTTCAACTGACCACCTCTTCGACAATCACAATTCACGCAACCAGCATCCTCCAACTGCCAACTCTGGCACCCTCTCACTTCAAGGGGAAAATGTACCTGTCATCAGATCACAACTCCTAGCAAACTATGTCCCTGTAATCATTGGAGATTGGTCCACACATGCCTTGGACGACACTGGAACAGAAATCTCAGTTATCAGCACTAGTAGTTTAAACAATAAAGCAGTTCATCACTTATCTAATGTCTGTCCAGTTGATCTAAAGTACATTAACACAGTAAATGCTGCTACAGTATCAGTCACAGGCGTGGTCCATCTCATGCTACACTTTGGCTCACAGCAAGCTACTGTCAAGTTTTACCTGGTACCAGACCTACAACCTACAGTGATTCTTGGCATGGATTTCCTCAAAGCTCACAAAGCCATCTTAGACTTTGCATCAAACTTTCATTAGACCCTCAGAGGCAACTCACACCTACATACTCAGCCACTGTGCCTCCTCAGACAGAGATGGTTTTGTTTGCCAAGATTTGAGGTGAACCACTTCCACCAGGTGTTGTTGGCATCATCACGGGATCCCCCACTCTGCATTTGTCAGGTCTTCTCACAGGAAACACCATGTCTGCTGTGCTTGATGGCATAGTATTCCAAAATGCTGCAACTTTACGGATGAGCCAGTTGTCATCTCCAAGGGTGCCAAAGTCAGAAAGTTTGTCTGCTTGTCTACAGGGGACCAGCTCCATCTTGTGCAAGAACCTCAGTCTGGTTCCACCAACTCTAGCCCTGTCAGTGCTATCATGACCACTCCAGCTTCACCAGAGTTACCCCTCAGTAAGCAACTACTGTCTTCCAAACTCCCAGCATCTCCAACAGAAAACCAACCACTTTTGAATTTCATGGAGGACTACCTAGATGTCTTTGTTGGTCCGGATAACAAGCTTGGATGTTGTGATATCCTGCAACACACCATTGAGGTGCAGCACAACCAGAAATCAATCTGTCAGCAAGCCTACAAAGTGGGACACAAATAGAAACAAGTCCTAGAGGACATGATCAAAGAAATGCTTGAACAAGACATCTTTGAAAAGTCTACAAGTCCTTGGGGTGCCCCATGCCTGCTGGTGGTAAAGAAGGACAAGGGGTATCACTTTGTGGTGAACTACAGAAAGCTCAATGTCTACATGGTGCAGGATGCTCATCCCTTGCCCACAACCAAGGATGCCTTAGACAGTCTTGACACAGCCAGCCCAGCTTTCTTCACAACTCTAGATCTTCAGATTGGGTTCTACCAAGTCTCCATTGATCCAGCTTCTCATCCATATACAGCCTGGCACTGTCACTTGGGACTTTTCCAATTCAAACGACTGCCTATGGGACTTTGGAACAGTCCAGCCACATTTCAGCATGTTATGGAAGCCGTACTAAGTGGGTTGTCCTGGAAATCTTGCCTAGTTTATCTGGACGATGTTATTGTCTTCAGCAGAACTTTTCCAGAGCACCTCCAACTTCTCAAAGAAGTGTTTGAACATCTCAGACAAGCCAATCTCAAGCTTCTCCCAGAGAAGTGTTGTTTTGCACAGCATCAAATTCATTATCTGGGACATGTTAGTTCTCAAGGCATCTCTGCAGACCCAAACAAGCTCTCAGCAGTCAAAGACTATCCAGAACCTAACAATCTCAAAGACCTTAGAGCTTTCCTAGGCTTGCCTGGATATTACAGAAAGTTCATTTGTAACTATGCCAAGATTGCAACTCCACTGTATGCCCTCACCAAAAAGGGACGTGAATATAGATGGACTTTCGAGTGCAAAGAGGTCTTTGAAACCTTAAAAGAAAAAGTGATCTCCTCTCCAGTATTGTCCTACCCAAGGTTTGGCCAACTCTTCAAACTGTACTCAGATGCTAGTTCCTTTGCAGTGGGCACTGTGCTATGTCAAATCCAAGATGGAACAGAAGAAGTTGTTTCCTATGCCAGGCACTTCCTTTCCTCAGCTGAGCAGAAGTATGACATCACAGAAAGAGAATATCTAGCTATAGTATTTGCCATAAAGAAATTTGACTGTTACCTTTGCTACTCTGCCTTTACAGCAATCGTTGATTACTCTGCCCTCAGATGGTTTTTCGAAATGAAGGAGCCAGTAGGCAAGTTCACCTGATGGATTGCCATGCTGCAATGCTACAACTTTGAAATTCAGTACCGACTAGGTCAAGTTCACTCCAATGGTGATGGTATAAGCTGGAGATGGTATCCCTCTGCATCATCCCCAGCAGATGAAGAATCTTGCTTACAAGCTCTTCCTTTCCATGCCACAGATGTGCTTCCTGTGGACACTCCAACAGCACCTCAAATTGCTTTGCTACTACCAACTGCTTCTTCAGAAAAAAGCACAAATCCTTACTTACTTCAAGCAGCCAGAGAGCTTCTCACCTCCTCTGCTTCTGATCTCTCCCTGGCAACTGTCAAAATGCAACAAAGAGCAGATCCTCAATTCACAGACATAATCCCTTACTTAGAGTCTGGAACTTTACCTCAACAGAAGCTACATTACCAGGATGTACTTTTCTTTGCTTCACAATACTTCCTCAATGACTATGTGCTTTTCCACATTTGGACCAAGGGAGGCAAGGGTCATCACATGGACAGACCTCATATGCAGTTAGTTGTGCTAGCCTCTCTCTAGTCATTCAAGTCCTTCTCTCCACTCATGCCTCTCCACTTTCTGGCTGTCATATGGGAATCCACAGAACTCTCAAAAAGACAAGGCTTCACTTCTTCTAGCCTCACATGAACAAGGACATTGTCCAATCTGTCAAATCGTGCCAGTCCTGCTCCCAAAGAAAGCCTCCTGCCAAACTGACAAAGGCACACATCATTCCAATGCCTGTAGCCACAGAACTATTTCAACGAGTCAGTACAGACATTCTTGGACCTTTACCAACATGCTCTGACCCTGACAACAAATACATTCTTGTTTTCGGGGATTACCTTACAAAGTACTTGGAATTACTGTCACTAAAAGACATAAAAGCTGCTACAGTAGCAAATGTCTTCCTCAATACTGTTATTTGTCATCACGGTGCCCCCTACCAGTCATACCTGCATTCAGACATAGGCACTTACTACCTTTCAACTATTGTTCAAGAAACGTGCAAACTTCGCGACATAAAAAATGTCTCACACAAGTTATCATCCACAATGCAATGGACAAAGTGAAAGAATGATGTCTACCATTCTCAACACACCCTCTAACTACCTGGATGAAACTCATGACACTTGGGACTGCTTTGTTTCTTTTGTTCAATTTGCCTACAACATAAGCCCTTGTGTCAACATTACAGAGTACACACCATTTTTCTTGGTCCTTGGAAGCCCTCCAAGAACTCCATTTGACAGGGATCTCTCACTGCTAGAGATTCCAAAGTTAGCCTCTGCATTCATCATTCCTGTACTGGAACAGCTTGAACTTGCCAGACATGTTGCAATCACCACGCTGGGACAGAGAAAATCTGCCATGCAGAAAATGGCAGCAGCCAAGCCACACAAGCCTTCATTTTCTGTGGAGGGACATTGTCAACCTTTAGCGACCTGTCCTAGTTCCAGGCACCATCAAGAAACTGCTTCGCCCCTGGACTGGTCCCTTCTACATTGTGGAAAAGCTTCATCCGACTCATGTCCATTTGGGATGCAAGTCCAATGGAAAGCTTGTGCAAAATGTAGAGGATTATTATCTCTCAGGTTCTTGTTGGTCAGAGGCTAACAGAAGAGACTATAGACAAATGGCATCCATGAGTAATACACAAGTTTATTACATAAAATCAGAACCAAGCCCAACATGTAATCTTACTTAGATACTGGGAACCTGAGTATTCCCTATACCCCGGGATATGAAGATGGACTTGGGGCAAAAATGTCTTACAGTGGTTCTTATACTATAGATAATTGCTATAGCAACACATTCCAATTATGAACATTAGATGTACAAACAAGCCTTATTGGCTAAAATGCTAGGTGGCTCCTTGCTTTCAGAGACATACAGTTGTAGTAAGGTCAGCTAGAATTGTGAACACAATGAGTTCTTACAAATTGTAGAAAACAAGTGCAGTGTTACATAAATCCACATGGTGGCAGTGCAGGCATACATAAGACTTCTCAGAAGATCAGACTATGTGTTAGAATCAAAACATAGTAATACATTGTTAGTACATTGCATATGTCTTTCCAGTGAATCATAACAATAATCTCATAGATTGTCCCTGATAACTTACTCTTATATGGTAGGTACCTACACCCTAATAGGTTAGTACTGATTATAGCTCATGTTGGAGCCATGATTAGATAATACTACAGATGCTGTCAGGAGTGTACTGTAGGTTTAAAATATAGGTGAGGGGACCAGGCCTAACAATCCTCCCTTGCTGCCTTACTGAAAAGGCAACAGTTAATGGGTAAGTTGTGGGTGATATCATCATTACAGACCAGTTGCATGAGCCTTGTAGAGAAATTGTAGTTGTTCATGGTGTTGTTTCAGAGTACGCCTGAGATAGCAAAGGGTTAGTATCATGAAAAATATCAAAAAGACTTATACAGTCAGAAAACCTTTTAAAGTTAAATCTAACCAGGTATTGGAGAGTGCGGTGATAAGGTCACCATCATGGATAAGGCTATTAAGAGCATTCCTAGCTGTGGATATGTTACTGCTGATGTAGATGAGATGGGTAGCGGAAAAGGTCAGAGCCAAAAGGCTGGCCTTCAGGAAATATAAGGGAATGCAGCGGGACGAAGATAGAAAGGCATACCAAACTTCCCTAAGGGAAGCAGGGAAGGCAGTAAGGCAGGCAAAGGCCCAAACTGAGGAAGCACTGGCATGAACAGTAAAAGAAGGGGACGAGACTTTCTATAGATACGTTAGTGAAAGGAGAAAGTCCAGAGGGGGCATTGCTAAGATCAAAGGGGATAATGGTGTGTGTGTGTGTGTGTGTGTGTGTGGAGGAGGACCAAGGAAAAGCATCTATCCTAAATAAATACTTCTGCTTATTATTTACTGAGAAGGTAGGGCAGGGCCCACAGTTCAGCACCATGGACACAGGGGTGAGGGAGGTGTGCATTAGTCCCTTCACAAAAGAAAGGGTCCTACAAGAGCTCGCTAAGCTCAAGGTGGACAAGGCAATGGGACCTGATGGCATCCATCCCAGGGTACTAAAGGAGCTAAGGGTGGAACTAGCAGAGCCATTAGCAGAACTGTTTAGTGAATCTCTGAGCACAGGAGAGGTCCCAGAAGACTAGAGAAGGGCTCATGTGATCCCACTGCACAAGAGTGGTAGCAGGGAGGAGGAAAGGAACTACAGACCAGTCAGTCTTACCTCAGTAATGGGCAAGATTATGGAGGTACTCCTTAGGGAAAGGATAGTGCAACACCTGGAATCCATAGGAGTACAGGATCCAAGACAGCATGGATTTACAACAGGAAGGTCCTGTCAAACTGATCTCATAGATTTCTTTGACTGGGTAACCAGAGTGGTGGACCAAGGGGGTGCAGTTGCTGTCGCCTACCATGACTTCAGCAAAGCTTTTGATACTGTTTCACATAGAAGATTGATTAATAAGCTGGGTAGGCTCGGGGTGGGTCAGACTTTGGTCAACTGGGTGGCAAACTGGTTGATGGGCAGAAAACAGAGAGTGGTGGTAAATGGTATACAGTCAGAAGAGATGCAAGTCACAAGTGGGGTACCTCAGAGATCAGTCCTGGGGCCAATCCTCTTCAATATCTTCATCAGTGACATTGCAGATGGACTGGAAGGTAAGGTTTGTCTGGTTTCAGATGACACCAAGATCTGCAACAGAGTAGATGGTCCAGATGGAGTGGGCAGAATGAGAAGAGATCTGGATAAACTGACAAAATGGTCGGAAGAGTAGCAACTGGGGTTTAATACAAGGAAGTACAAGATCATGCACCTAGGGAAGAGAAACCTTGAAGCCACCTATACTTTGGGAGGGGAGTTGCTGGCAATCACAAGGGAAGAAAGAGACTTGGGCATCATTATCACAAATGAGAAATCATCCAAGCAGACCATTAAAGACGTAGGTAAGGCTAGAAGGATGTTGGGGTGTATTAGTAGGGGTATTGCAAGTCATAAGAGGGAGGTAATAATCCTTCCCCTCTTTACAAGACACTGGCTAGGCCCCATCTGGAGTACTGCATGCAGTACTAGAGGCCGCACCTGCACAAGGACATTAACAAAATTGAGGCAGTCCAGAGAAGGGTAAACAAAATGGTGCAGGGACT
The DNA here is from genome assembly GCA_016271365.2 of Neoceratodus forsteri. Taxonomy (NCBI): domain Eukaryota; kingdom Metazoa; phylum Chordata; order Ceratodontiformes; family Ceratodontidae; genus Neoceratodus; species Neoceratodus forsteri. The sequence continues at coordinate 1,319,587,081 of CM057454.1, forward strand.
GCATCAGAAAGCACATGAGGTCAGATTAACGGAGCTCAATATGTATACCCTAGAGCAAAGGCGAGAGAGAGGTGATATGATCAAAACATTCAAACATCTTAAGGGCATTAACAAGGTGAAAGAGTCTAACATGTTTCAATATAAGAAAAATAGCAGGACAAGAGGACACAGCATGAGATTAGAGGGAAGCTGATTAAGGGGTAATGTGAGGAAGTTCTTTTTCACAGAAAGGGTGGTGGATGCATGGAAATGACTACCTCAGGAAGTGGTGGGTATGAATACAGTGCAGAGCTTCAGACAGGCATGAGATAGGCATAAGGAAGCAATACAGATGAGTATGAATAGGTAGGCCATTGACAGAGTAAAGACCCATGGCACGTTCATAAGGTAGAAAAAATGGGCAGACTGGATGGGCCTTGCGGTCCTTATCTGCCATCATCTTCTACGTTTCTATGTTTCTATAGGTATATTTTCTATCTAAAAGTGTCTTGAGTGCCAGATTAAGTGGGTTGATGTGAACATTGAAAATGGGTAAATACCGAGACATCTGGATGAGAATAGGGGTGATGACAGTATGACCAATAACTGTAGTTTGATGTGGAATAAAACAAAAGTTAGATGCAATAATATCACATTGTTTATCACCATATGCAAAAGATTTATCATTGGTGACGACACAATATTGGCCGTCAGAGTTGTATGACACTCACTTGTGAGATCTGCCATTTATAAAGTCAAATAGGACAAGTGACAGATGAATTTGTCATCTTGCTGGTGAAGTGTTGAACATCCTCCTTGTAATCCTTGTAGAGATGGCCAGTCTGGCTGACTGGTGATGAAGGTGATGAAGTAGAGTTGGTTGCACTAGGGTTAGAGTTCCATTTGAAGAAAGTTCAGAGTCCAAAGTAAAGGACCAGTCAATGCTGTCTGATGAGTACCCACAGACAGGCTTAATGATGTTGAATACGTCACATCTGCAGAGACAGTGATAATCCTTTTTGGTGCAACAGTCCATATGGAGTGACCCAAGCATCCAGGGTGTCATGGAAAACCAATAGAGGTGGGAGGTCAGTCCTCACCCTGAAGATGTCCTCATCGAGATGTCCGACAGAGTGGATGGTAACCAGCTTATCAAAGATGGCAGTTTGCAGATCAAAAGGTGGAAGTGAGACAGTAAAAGTAATGAACATGGTGTCATGAAGGCTACTTTGTTTAGCTGTGTAACAGGGACCCTGATTGTGATGGCATGTTACATAGCCTAGATTTCTAGCAGCTGATAATGGTATAGAAACAAACCTAGACATACAAAGGGTGGTACATGAGACAGCTCTACAATGTCGACAATGCCATTTGGCCAGTCATTTGTCATGGATTATGTCTGGGATGCGCCCCGATTCCAAATCCCGGAAGAGATTGTTCATGATGGCAATTACACAAGAGCCATAGGCAAAACATAAAAGTTCCCTGGCAATATATTGCTTGTTCGACTCTGTGTTATTCTGGAACACAAGTTCATTGATCTTGTTTTTAGTGACATCAAAGCTTTTAGCTATGTCATGCATGCTGTATATAGTAAACCTTTCTTCCTGACAAAGTCCATGTATACCATGCAATAATGGGAGTAGAACATCATTCTTCATGCCAGTCTGGAATTTTACAGTTTGGCTTTTGATGGCAGTCATGTCTGCCCAGTTCCAGATGGACATGCCGGTTCTGAAGAGACAGGAAACCGTGCCTGTGGTACCAGTAATATCAGCAGTAGCACGTCTGCTGCATTTCGTGGTGTTGGGATTTGGTCTGGCTCTAAATACACACAGGTGTTCAGTAGTATGTGACCCTGCTACTGGATCTTGAGTATTTGCCTGGTATGCTGCAAGAATGTCCAGTAACATGGTACTATGAAACCTAGATGTGTTTGTTTTGGAACACTAACCAAATTTGGCCATGTTCCACTGTAAAAGGTTAAAAATAACTGGGACGTGCACATGATTCACAAGTGTATCTGGGAGTGAAGTGGCAGCCAGGCCACTAACTGGCCCTAGTTCCTGGATGGGGCACTCTGTGAGTTCTGCTTCAGTAGGGGGAACTACTGATAAAAACATGGCAGCTATAGCAATGTAGTGTCATGAGCAGAAATCTCCGACAGAGTCTTCTGGAAATTTGTTACAAAAAGGTTGGATTAATTAATGCAGTGAGATTGTACACATCTGTGTGTTTGTAGTTAATCTGATGTATAGGCAGGGTGCCATTACTCTAGGTACAGTTCTGGTGTTGGGACAGCCTTAGAAAGTGCCTTTGGAGAGGTGGGCAATGGGGATTTGCTGTCCATTGCTGTCAGTTTGCCATTCAATTTGAAGTGATGATTTGTCAGGTGTCACAACCATGGCATTCAGATAGGCATCTGTGCCCTCCTGAGCATTAGTCAATTTGCTGGGAACATCTATGCTGACTCCTTCAGGTATGGTGGTGGGCACATTATGTGGGAGTAGTCAGCGGTTGTCTGCTGGTTGTAGATGTTGAAGGAGCTGCCTTAGATGTGTGTTGGCATTAGGATTACGATCTGTATCCTTTGAATGGATAATGGGGAATATTCCTGTAATGAGGAACAGGAGAAAGACAGCCATCTTGAGGGTATACCTGTAAGGAAGAAAGAAAATGGTCTGTAGGTACTATTCCACCTAATGAGGTTAGGAAAAGTAATTAGTCTCCTTCATACAGTTTCATATGATTGGCATGTAGCCACATATCAGTGGTCTTCTTCAAATAAGTGAGTCTGACTTGATAGACTGAGGGGCTCAATTTGTTAATAATGGGATATGGTGCTTCCCATTTGTTGGTGAAGGAGTGTGTAGGATGTGCAAATATGAGTACCATTACCTGGTCTCCAACTTGCCAGTCCACTTCTTTTGCCTGTTTGTCAAAATGGGTATGCATCCCCTACCGCGACATTTCTACAGCGACCGACACTACAGCGACAACAGTGCCAGGTCACTGTAGTGTCAGCACTGGACCCCAGCACCGGTTTGGGGGTGTCTTGCATCCCCTACATGAATCAACTGTGACTCGGAGTTGGTTATTTTAAGTGGGGGTGTGGGGGGCACAGCCCCCCGCTTGGGGGGTCAGGGTGAAGCCCCCCCAAAGAACACACACAGTAGACAGTGACCTCCATTATGCCGACCACAAACACAGTCAACATAATGGTGTCACTGTAATGGCGGTTGACATCAAAACTGTCGATCTCCGGTCGTAGATCCATCAAAATGGACCTTGGATTGCTGCTGGGCTTTACCCATGTGGTGTGCTGCATACCGATGGGTCTGGATAATATCTTGCCTAAGTTTAGCAACACAGGTGTCTACGGACACTCTAACTGCAGTAGATGTGTTCAGATCGATCAGCAAGTACTCACATATTCTCATGGTTCTACCAGTCATAACCTCAATAGGGTACACTGGGTAGTGGTTGCAGGAGTGCCCCTAATTGCCATAAGGAGTAAAGGCAATAGAGAATCCCAATCCTTGGGATTGTCCTCAATACATTTGGATAACATGTTTTTTATCCATCTGTTGGCATATTCTACCTGGCCTGAAGATTGAGGGTGTTAAGGAATGTGAAACGTCTGGTGTACACTGAAAAGTTTGAGTGTTTCTTGCATCATCTCACCTGTAAAGCTGGTTCCTTGATCAGAGTCTACCTTGAGAGGTAGGCTGCACCTAGAAAACAACTGTTATACCAGGATTTTTGTGGTTGTCTTTGTTGTGCAGTTATGGGTGGGAAAGGCCTCAACCCATTTTGAGAACATATCAGTGATTACCAAGGCATATTTGTTGTTTCAATCAATCAATCAATCAAAATCTTTATTTATTCAGGCGAACATCATTGAGCATAGCTCATTTACAAGATGGACCTGAGTGGTCATAACAATATAAGGTTACAGATTTTACACAAAAACATGGTACTGAATGAACACAAATACAAAGATTTATGAATGAGACAGGTATACAAATATTTACATATATACAAGGCAAAATGACATTGGACCTAGATCATATTAAAAGGAAAGAAACAAACAGTATTGTAGGGATAAAGCTAGGTAATGGGATTTGGGGGCATTTTGTAATGAGTAGGTTGGAGAACAAGCTAGAAGAACAATAAAGAAATAGGGGTAGTATAAAAAGGGGTAGGGGAAGGAGGGGTGTGAGAGGACTAGGCCTTATGGAAGCAATTGCATGATTCTGGGAATAGACTAGTGTACAGTTTTTGAAGGATGTTAAAGGAATGAGGGTATCCAATTTCAAGGTCTTTGAAGAGAATTCCAGATAAGTGCTAGGAGTAGCTGATTGCAGCCCTTCCATACGGGTGCAGGTGATAGGAATCTTCAGCATGATGAGTTTATTGATCCTTAGGGTGTAAGGCCTGGATGTGATCCGGTTGAAACAATCTGAGATGTAGGAAGGAGTTTGTTTGTCAGAGCTTTATAGATCCAGACAGCAGCATTTTGTTTCTTCTATGTTGTAGGGATGTCCAACTGACTGCATTGTAGAGAGAGCAATGATGGGTGCTGGAGGAAGATCTGTAATGAATCTAATAGCTCTATGATACAAGGTGTCTAATTTATTTAAATGGGAGAGGAACAGTGACCATAAAGGAAGTCAGTGAGTCAATGAGGGATAGGAATGATGCCAGGATTAGCCTTTGTTTGGAATCTCTGGTCAGGTAGTGTTTGATCCTATAAAATAGGCCAAGTCTTTGTCTAAGCTTTTTCAGAAGCTCTTCAATGTGGCTAGTATAGTCAAGTTTATTGTCAATCCAGACTCCAAGATATTTGAATTTGACCACATATTCCAGATTTTCACCAAGGATGGTAGATAATTGTGGGAGGGTGGATGATGGGACAGTGGAAGAGCAGCTCTTGGTGGCAAAGAACATAGCTTTTGTTTTCTTGGCATTTAGTAGTAATTTCTTTTCTAGTAGTTGTGCTGTAGAGGGGAGAACTCAGACTGTAAAGCTCACAGGCTTTTGATGGTGAGGGATTACTGACATACAGTACAGTATCATCTGCAAAGAGGTGAATATTAGATTGTGAGAGATTGGAGTCAATATTGTTGATGTAAATGGCAAAGAGGATGGGGCCCAGGATGGAACCTTGCGGTACACCTCTTAGGAGTGGTTTAGAGGTAGATAGGTCACCTTCATTTTTTTACCAGTTGTATTCTTCCGGAGATATAGCATCTGAACCACTTAAGAGAGGGTGAGTCAAGGTCTATGGAGTTCAGAGAGGAGATTAGTAGTTCATGGTCCACAGTGTCAAAGGCTTTGCTTAGATCCAGGAACACAGCACAGGTGTTATTCTTTTTGTCTAAGGCAGTCTGCCAGTCATTTGTAACTTTTGCTAAGGCAGAGATGGTGCTGTGCATAGATCTAAACCCAGATTGAGCTGGATTAAGGAGATTATTGGTATCAAGGTAGGCACTTAACTGAAAGTTTACTAACTTTTCAAGCATTTTGGACAGTACTGGTAAGATGGAAATGGGCCTATAGTTGTTGAGGTCCATGGGATCACCTGCCTTAAGTAGTGGAAACACTTGAGCTGTCTTCCATATTGAGGGGATAGAACCAGTGACTAGGGACAGATTGAAAAGGTGCGTGAGGGGGCAGCTAAGGGCAATGCTACTTTAGAAAGTAGGGATCCAGGGAGTCTGCACCCGCGCTTAGTTGTATCTAGTTGGAATAGTAGGTCTTCTACTTTTTAAGAGTATTGATTTGAAGGAGAATGTGGAAGCAGCCTTTGTCCCTCGGTAGATTGTAAATTTAGTGATGACCTCAATAGGTTTGCAGGTGAGGAATCGAAAGCTAGGCCAGCTGTAGTGAAATGATCGTTGAAGGCATTTAAGATTTCTTGCTTGTCAGTGATTTCAACACTATTTAGGTGCACTTTGGGTGGTAAGACAGGGGTAGAAGCTTGACCCAGGATCTCCTTTATGGTACCCCAGAACCTGGAAGGGTTGTGATAGGAGGCATCCAATTCAGCTGTGTAGAAGGCAGCCTTGGCACTTCTCATTTGTTTTGTGCAGGAGTTTCTGGCTTTTCTGAATTGAAGCCAGTCATTTGGATCCTTGGTCTTTCTTGCCCTTTTCCAGAGTTTATCTCTGGCAAGCAATGCGGATTTAAGGTCAGCAGAGAACCAGCGACAAGATTTGAGTTTGGTTCTGGCACTGGTGAGGGGTGCATGTATATTGAGGGCACTTATGATAATATCACTTAAGACCTGAAGAGCTGTCTCTATTGAAGCTGTGAGATAGAATTCTTGCCAACGTGTGGTGTGGCACAAATCATGGAGATATCCTGGAATATTAAAGTTCTTTTTTGACCTTCTTGGGAGAAATTTTGCAGGGTTGAGTGGCTTGATTGTTGATCTTATGCCAGCTATGGGACAGTGATCACTTATGTCACTGAATAGCACTCCAGCATGAGAATACAGATGAGGCTTATTTACCAACATGATGTCCAGTAGTGTGCTGTTGAGATTCTGCTTGCGTTGGTCATTGGTTCAATGAAATCAATTTGAATTGAATGCCAAGGGCCAGATTGTCTCTGGGGAAGTAATTTAGCATTTCTTTTGGTCGGAAGTGGATTGTTTGACTCACAGATCAGACAGTTATCAATGTAATGTTCGACATCTGTGGTCATATCGGGCCACAAACCCACAGTGTTCAGTCTTTTGACGATGTTATCCACTCCCTGGTGACCACCAGTTGGGGTGTCATGTACCTAATGGATAAACTCAGATCCCAGCAATTTTGGAATCACCCACAATCTGCAGTTTAACTTCTCAGACTAGTACCATACTAGTTTGTTGTCTTGTGACAGATGCAGTTTTGCTGCATGTCTCTTGTAGGGTTGTTGGTCGGTAACCCTTGCTCAATCCCATTGTCTAAGAACCTGAACACTTCTTTTATCTGTGGATCAAATTTTTGTGCTGTTGATAGATCCAATGGGACAAATTTCTCATTGGCCTTACTGGTGGCTGCAATGTGTATTGTTGCCATGGTAATAGGATGAGACATTGTCCAAGTGTCCCCTCCTCAAGCACCATCTTTAGCAAGGGTGTCTGCTCACTCGCTGAACTCATGATAGGGTTCTGTCTTAGAGTGAGCCTTCACTTTGTTAATGTTCAACTTGTGTTTCAACTGTTGGACCAAAGTGTCAATGTATACAAAGAGATCTTTGTACTTGACAGGTGCGCTATGAGAAAAGGTGAAGGAATTTCTTTGCCAGAAAGGTAGAAATTCAGTCAAAGAGCAACAGACCCAGTTAAAGTCTGTGAAAATGATGGTTATCTGCGGTACCATGGTGTACAAGTTCGAGAGCACATGCCACAGCGGCCAATTCAGCATACTGGGAAGATGTAACACTGCAGCGCCTGCTTCCACAGTGTTACCACTGGGATGTTGGATCAGCACTCCTATGCCAGCCACTTGCTCCCTCATGGTATGAGGCAGAACCATCAGTAAAGATGTGACACAGGGAAGTGTCAGGTAAGTGTTGTGGTGTGGCTGGAAGAAGGGGGCCTGGATCAGGTAAGACAGGAGGCTGAAGTCCGCAATCATGTGGCACTCCTGTATACAGGAGACCATGGGCCAGAACTGAAGGCATCTTGGCAGTGTGGACCTGAATGTCTTGACTGTGCAAAAGAAGAGACCAATGAGTTAGTCTGGTGTTTGAAACTGATACATCTTTCACTCTATCTGATAACAAAAAGTTGGTTGGAGTGTGATTGGTGTGTAACACAATGGGTGAAAACCCTATGATGTACAAAACATGTTTGACAGCCCAGTATGTAGCCAAAAGACTTCTTTCAGAAAGACTGTACTTCATTTCTACTAGTGAGAACATCTGTGAAGCATTGGCAATGGGCCTGAGGGTCCCATTAACCTTTTAAGCCAGCACTGCTGACATGGCAATGTCAGAGGTAGCAGTTTCTAGGTGGAAAGATGATGCTGGGTTTGGATTGACCAAAGCTGGAGCTGAGGCCAAAGATTGTTTCAGCAGGGTCACTGCATTGGTGTGAACAGGCCCCCATGTCCATGGAACATCTTTCTTGAGTAGCTCATACAGAGGGGAGGCCTTTTGTGCAAAATCACAAATGACGACCCTGGAATAGTTGATCATTCCCAGGAAACATCTGAGTGTAGCCACACTGGTAGGCAGTGGCAGGTCTGGTAGGCCTCGAATCTTGTTCAAGGCAGGGCTGTGGCCTGATTCAGTGATACACAGGTCCAGGAAGATTACTTCCTTCTTGCAAAGTTGTATCTTAGCAAGGTTGCACTTGAGGCCTGCTCTCTATAAAGAGTCAGAAGTTTGTCAATGAGTTCAAAGTGCTTCTCCTTGGTGGTAGGAGTAAGTCATCCACATATTGCAGAAGGCATTGAGGTGCAGAGAAATCATGTAAGGCATCCTTCATATGGAGATGGAAGAAGGATAGGCTATTATATCGGGGCCCTCCAGCAGCTTGGAGGCCCCCAACAAGGGTGCTCCCTCCCGGACCCTCCACAGCACAGCTGTCAATCAACTGCCTGCCCCTGCCACTTCAGCCACATTTGGACAAGCTTGGAGGCCATCGGCAAGGGTGCTCCCTCCCAGACCCTCCCCGGCGCGGCTCTCAATCAGCTGCCCGCCCCAGCCACTTCAGCCACATTTAGACAAGGGATGCCGCCTGGAGAAGCTGAGCGCCTTTTTTTCAAACTTGTTACTCTGGGGCTAACCAGTGATTGGTCCTTCAGCTTTCCTGCTGCATTGCTATTGGCCCGGTGATATCCTCTCTCTGGTTTGAACTCTTCGGGCTGCCGCAATTAGATTTTATCTTTTTGCCTGAGCCAACTGCAGCTATCTACCTACTTTTTCTTTTCCACTGCTGTTTTTAGCAAAGTACAAACTAGCAAAGCTTACAAACATACTAGGCCTATCTGATAGTAACTGCTTGTTAACCTGCTGCTGTTCAATTCTGTGCACCGTATTTAGCATATTACAACCTGAGCTAATTATTCTGTTTAATATATTACTATTTAATATATTGCCAATGCATTTTACAGCTTCTAAAGTTAATCTAGTTTAAAGCTTGTAATATAAACTAAGGATCTACTGTCTACCACTGCACTGGTTTTATTCCCTTCCCCACCTTTCTCTAACTTGTATATTTATTTCCTTCCTCCCTGGTCTGCTTAATTCCTTTCTCCAAAGTACTTGGAGCTTACATCCCATCCTACCTTCTTGCATGGCGTTGAGCTGCCCTCCTCCCAACTTGTTCCCCTCTGTGGCTCCTTCTCGGCCTTTGAATCCCCCATCCCCTGATTCAGGCTAATTAAGCTGCCTAGCTCCCTGCTGTTATTCTGTCTCTTGCTCTGTCTGCTCCATGCCCACTGATCCCTGCACAATTTAATTAATCTGTGTCCTTTCTCCTTACTCTCCAGCAGCTTGGAGGCCCCTGACAAGGGTACTCCCTCCTGGACCCTCCGCCATATGACTCTTAATCAGCCGCCCACCCCTTCCACTTCAGCTGCATATGGACAAGGCACATCACCCGGAGAAGCCGAGTGCCTTTTTTTTCAAACTTGTTACTCTGGTGCTAGCCCGCCCTATCTGGGCAATTACCAGGTACTGGTGGTCATATAACCTTATGTACCATGACTACCGATTGTCGACTTTCTCATAAGCACCTAGTATTGTGCATCCACTAGGGGCTCTGCAGCCACGTGTTAACGTCTAACCACTTACCTAACAATTTGTTCTTCACTTGAATTCTCTCTGTTAGTGCCTATAGCAGTCTGTCTCCCTGCTTCCGGACCCAGCCACCTTCCTTTACTCACCCTCTCCTCCACACCCCCACAACTTTATTTTTTTATTATATATTATTATTACCATTTTCCTTTTTCCTACTACTGTCCACTGTACCTCCCCACCTCAATTCTGTATGCAGTTGCCATACTTAATCCACACTATACAAATCCCTATTACCTCTCATAATGCTATTCCTCACCACTAATTTTGTGCCCTTAATACCTTTTGTCTGTACCCTTCCCTCCAGCCACTCTCCCACTTACAAACTCACTGTGCTGTCCCCCACCAGGTCCACATGCCACCTTCCTCTCTACTCTCAAACTCGATGCTCCCCTTCCCTTCTTTCACCCATAGTCCCACTGCCCAATCTTACCCTATGCATGCCTCATCTCAGTGCCTAGCTCCAGTGCTATAATTCACTTGTTGAAACTTAAATTCTCTATCTCCCTTTCCTACCCCTCTAAAAAATGCCCATTATCTGCCCTTCAGTGGTACAAACATTCCATGACTAACCACCTAATCGTCAGGCTCCTTCTATTAGCGGCTGGTGATATCAACCCTAATCCTGGCCCCTCCCCAACCATCCCCAGCCCAGGTCTGTCCCCCACCCACTCACCCCTCCTCCCACGTGGGCTTAAGCTATGTCATTTTAACATAAGAAGCCTCCTTTCTAAAATAGACATGCTTCCACCACTCACCATTACCCTCGCCCCTGACGTCCTCATACTTACTGAGTCCTGACTTAACTCTAAAATACCAGACCCATCCCTGGCTTCGCCCTCTCTTGACAAGATCGTACCAGTAGAGGGGAGGAGTGGCAATGTACATCTCCTCCCCTATCCAATACACAACTATTCTCTCAACCACACTACCATCAGTGTATGAAGTGCTATTAAACCACCTCTCCCTCCCTTTCTCAGACCCCATTTTCATTGCCAGAGTTTACTGCCGCCCTGGTACCCCCTCCACCACAATCACTGATCTGAAAATTTTAGTCTCCCTTACCTCCTCTGGCGAACTTTGCGTCAAGGACAACTTCAACTTGAACTGGTTATCTACCTCCATTAGCAAGACACACAATTATATTAATGCCCTCAGCCTACCTCAACTGATACGGGAGCCTACTCAGTTAAATCATAAAACTCTTAACCATACCCTTATTGATTGGGCTCTCGCCTCCCACTCTCATGGAATCATCCAATCTGCCCTTCTTCCGGACTCCTTAAGTGACCATCATATGATCTACCTAGTCCGCAAAATTCACAGACCCAAAGCCCCACACAAAATCCTGAAAACTAGATCCTTCAAATCCCTCGACCTCGCGCCTCTCCTCCATGATTTAGCGCATGCAGATTGGTCCTCCATCCTCGCAGCTAACTCAGTGGACGAGGCCCTAGAATCCTTCCGGTCCAACTTCCTTCACACCCGCACTTATGCCCCCCTCAGACGCATCAGTGTACGTGGAAATCACCATCCGAGGGTCACCCTGGAGTTGCTGGCCTGCCAGCATGCTCATGGTGGGGCTTGGAATGCTTACAAAACCTTACAGTCGCAGTCCGCACTCCAGTATTACTGCAGACTTTGCAACACCTGTACCAAGGCTACCAGGCTAGCTAAGGCTGAATGTTTCGAAACTACATTCCACTCCAATATAGACAAGCCATCAAAGTTCTGGAAAGTTGTCCATGCTTTATTCCCACACCCCTCCCCCTCAACGTCACTGACACCTCTTCTTAGAATCAACGGCTCCTTAATCTCAGACCCCCCCCCGCTGTAGCCACAGCATTTAACTCTTAAGAAACGCAGAAACATAGAATTTGATGGCAGATACGAACCACTTGGCCCACCTAGTCTGCCTATTTCCCTACCTAATGGATAAGCTGCAGATCCTAGTTAACCAACAGCCTTCTTCCTCCTACCACCCACTAGAATTGCCTTATGTCTGTCCCATACATTCTTGAATTGTCCCACTGTTTTTGATTTAACGACCTCCTCAGGAAGGCAGTTCCATGCAATTCTCTCATTCACAACCCTCTCCATGAAAAAATACTTCCTCACATGACCTCTGAGCCGTCCCCCCATTATCTTCAAATTGTGCCCCCTTGTTCTTGCACATCTCTTTTTCTGAAAGATGCTACCCTCTTGGACTTTGTTGATTCCTTTGAGGTACTTAAAAGTTTCTATCATGTTCCCCCTCTCCCTCCTTTCCTCGAGGGTATAGATATAAACCTTCTTTAGTCTCTCTCCAAATGTCTTCTGTTGCAGACCCTGCACCATTTTAGTTGCCCTCCTATGGACGGCCTCCATCCTGTCTACGTCCTTGCAGAGATGGGGTCTCCAGAACTGCACGCAGTACTCCAGATGGGATCTCACCAACTGTCTGTACAGAGGGATAACAACTTCCTGTTTTCTGCTGGTGATGCCTTTCTCTATACATCCCAGTATCCCCCCAGCCCTTCCTACTGCCATCTCACATTGCTTGCTAACCTTAAGGTCATCTGATATGATTATCCTCAGGTCCCTTTCCATTTTTGTTGTTGTTAGTATCTCACCCCCCCATTGTGCACTCATCCTCTGGGTTTTTGTTTCCCATGTACATTACTTTGCATTTCTTTGTATTGAATCTAAGATGCCATACATTTGACCATTCCTCCAACCTTGCCAAGTCCCTTCTCATCCTTTCCACCCAACATTGTGTATCAACCCTGTTGTGGATCTTTGTATCGTCTGCAAAGAGACATACTTTTCCTTCCAGTCCCTCTGCAATGTCACTTATAAAGACATTAAAGAGGACCAGTCCCAGTATTGAACCCTGCGGTACCCCGCCAGTAACCCCCCCCTTTCTTCAGAGTGGACTCCATTTAATATTACCCTCTGCGTCCTGTTGTCCAGCCAATTTTTTACCCAAGCTACCACCTTGGGACCCACTCCAAGGCTGACTAGCTTGTATATTAATCTTTTGTATGGAACTGTGTCAAATGCCTTGCTAAAGTCTAGGTAGGCAATGTCCACAGCCCCTCCCTGGTCTACTACTTTGGTCACCCAGTCAAAGAAATCTATTAGATTCATCTGACATGACCTTCCCACTGTGAATCCATGCTGCCTTGGGTCCTGTGCCCTGCTGGCCTCTAAGTATGGGAAGCAGTATAGCGCAGTAGTTTAAGGCTCTGAGCTGCAAATCTGGTGACATCCAGCAGACCAGACATGGGTTTGAATCTCACAGCTTCCACTTGCATACTGTGTGATCCTGAGCAAGTCACTTAACTTTTCTGTGCTCCCAGGATGCACCTGTAAAAAAGCTTTCAGCTTAGTGTGTCTCACCTGGTTAAATAACTAAATTAAAAAAAAAAGTACTCAAAAATTCTTTTCTTCAAAAGTGATTCCATTATTTTCCCTATCACTGAGGTCAAACTAATAGGTCTGTAGTTTCCTGCCTCTGCCCTGCTCCTGCTTTTGTGAAGGGGAATCACAATACAGGTGTGCCACAGGATTCTGTGCTAGGCCCCATACTCTTTTTAATACTTCTAAATGACCTTCCGATAGTCTGCATCACATCCCACATCCATATGTATGCCACTGACACTGTCATATTCACCTCAGGCCAGTCCCCCTCTGATGTAGCCACCAGACCAAGTGGACTTCAAGTCCCGCTCTAATGTAGCAACCAGACTTCAAGAGGAATTCAACAAAGTCTAACTCTGGCTTACTTCACCACCTGTGCCTCCTCACTTCTGTCCTCTCTCCCCACCTCATCCCCCTCTCCACCTACGTGCTCCAGTACAAACACCGTGCAGGGCCCTTTCATGTTCTCAACAGTCTCTCCAGCTGATACCCTAACTGCCCTCCTTGCAATTAACCCCTCAAAGGGTAGCTCACCAGATGGGCTCGATCCCAAACTTTTATACTTATCTGCCTCTGCAATTGCAGCTCTACTAGCAGATCTATTAAACATATCTTTTTCGACTGCAGCGGACCCAAATGTCTGGAAGCATGCAATTGCCCTTCCCCTTCCCAAAGGTGGAGACCCATCTACCCCAGGCAACTACTGCCCTATTTATTTACTCCTTACCCTAGCCAAGCTTCAAGAGCACCTGGTTCTTTCCAAAAGATCACTTCTGCAATCTTTATTGACCTTGCTAAGGCCTTCTATACAGTCTCCCACTCCCTCCTTCTTACCAGCCTAACATTGGCAGGACTATCAGACTCAGCAGTAAACTGGTTCCGGTCTTATCTTGTCAGAAGTTCTCAGTCGGTTAAAATCAATTACTCCATATCTCCCCCTCTCCCAGTTAATACAGGTGTGCCACAGGGTTCTGTGCTAGGCCCCATACTTTTTTCAGTATTTCTAAATGACCTTCCGACAGTCTGCACCACATCCCACATCCATGTGTATGCCAATGACACTGTCCTGTTCACCTCATGCCAGTCCCCCTCTGATGTAGCAACCAGACTTCAAGTGGACTTCGACAAAGTCTAACTCTGGCTAGCCTTACATCATCTGCTCCTGAATGCCAAGAAGACTGTCTGCATGACCTTTGGTAGTAGGCAGAGACTCTGTAGGCTCCCTAACTTGCCCATCTTACACACCCTTGATGGGACAACACTTGAGGACACCTCTTCCTTGAGATATCTTGGGGTTTGTCTTGACCAACACCTTAACTTTTCTGCCCACGTGGATGCCATCCTGAAAAATCTGTGCCCCAAGCTAGGTGCCCTGTGCAGGAACCGCAGTTGTTTATCTCTCCCGGTAAGTTGAGAACTTGTGCAGAAAATTATCCTACCTACTTTTGACAACTGTGATTTAGTCTACAATGCCTCTCCCAAGTCCTCCTTATCCAGACTGCACACCCTCTTCAACTCATTCTGTCACTTTGCTCTGGACACTTCCACCTTCCACCCATTACTGCAGCCTTTACCATTCTGTAAACTTCCCCCCAATAAGCAGCAGGTGCATAGCCCACTGCGCCACATTTGTCTCCAGATTTTGGTTTGGCTGTCTTCCTTCCTATCTCTCCTCCTCTATCACCATCCCCCCTCATGCTGCCTCTGGTCCCAAGACATGCGTACCTTGGCTGTCCCTCACCGTGCTACCGCAGCTGGCCAGTCTGCCTTCTCGTACCACCTCCCCAAACTATGGAACCAACTGCCTCCCAAATCTGAATTTCCTCCTCCCCAAACTCCCTCTCTACATCTCTCCAAATTCAGCCCTCCCCCAACCGTACCTGCTACTAGCCTTCCTCTCCCCTCCCCCACGTTCCCCTTCTCCCAGTCACCTCCCCTCTACTGTCCTTATTCCCTAATTCCCTACACCCCTCTAAAGTTACCTCTCCCCTAACTGTACCTGTTACAAGCCTTCCATTCCCCTCTCACCTACCTTACCTTTCCCTTGTCACCTCCCTTTTACTGCCCTAATTCTCTACCGCCCTGTTCTTCCATATCCTACAAACAGCACTTATCTACTCTTCATCCTTTCATTTAGTTATCCCTCACATTAGCCCTTCTTCCCCTCCCCTGCCCACTTGTTCCCTGCTGTCTAGTCCCCCCTCCTGGCTCATTAGCTGCTATTCCTAACTACCTACTCTACTTTGCCTCCCTCTAAACAACAGGTACTCTCAGCAGGTTACTGTTTACTGCCCTGCATTATAAGAACTGTTCTGAATTATTTTCTATTCAGTGGACAATATCTGTATTACAGTGTATAAACTTTCTGCACATTGCTGTGAATGTTAAACATTGTACTGTGTTGAATATTACTGCACTTAATTGTACTATGTTGAATTTTAGTACTATGTTGTATGTTAAATCCCTTTGTTAGCCCCTCCCCCAAGGATGCACCAGGAGATGAGCAAATAGATGCTCAGTGTGCCTTTCCTGGTGAAACTTTTCAATAAATAAATAAAAGCCCAGAGGGAGACAGGTCCAGGTATACTGGCATCCTTCAAAGATGAAAGCAAAGTTGTATTGACTGTCATGTGCCAAAGTAAGTGACCAAAACCAATTGGAGATGTCAAGAGGCTAAATCAGGTGTGGTCTGGTGTTAGCAGTTTGAGCACATCAGGTACTGATGCTACTGTAGGTGAGCAGCTAGGAGTGACCTTATTAAGTCTTCTATAATCAATAGTGAGTCTCCGAGAGTTGTAGGGCTTCCTAACAGGCCATATTGGTGTGTTAAGGGATGAGACACATGGCCTAATGACTCCCTGTTGGAGGAATGACTTCATGGTTTCTCTAAGTGATGACAAGGCTTCTACAGGATATGGATACTGTCTTTGTCTGATAGGCACAGGGCCTAGGATTTCAATGCTGGTTTGCATCCTCCCGCAGTCATGTTTGTGTTTGCCAAAAACATCAAGATGTTTCTGCAAAATGGGCAAGAGTTCTTTGAAAAACTCATGGTTCAGGAGTAGAGCAACGATGTCGTACTCCTTGTTGTTAGTTGAGATTGCAGCTACAACATGTGAGTAAGGAGTCATGACAGCATGGTATTGTCCCTTGACCTGGATCAGAAGCCTATTGGCTAGGTCAACTACACAGCTGTGTAGTACTAGGAAGTCAATTCCTAAAATGCTGGGATGATGACATAATACCCTGAGGTCAAAAATTAAATCCATGGTAAGGGTCCCCAATACCCCTGGAAGCTCGATAGAATGGTAGGTAATCAGTGTAGTACCATCTACACCTTGGGCATTGGTCCTCCGTCTGGTGGACCAAGATGAGGGGGATGATTCCTCATCATGTAATACAGACATGGCTGAACCTGTATACAAAAGTACAACGAGTTGGCGGCCCTCGACCATGGCCTTGGTGCAAGGCTGTCCGTTAGTATCAGCGGTGATTTTATTGACAACGTGGACTGGGGCTTGTAATAGTCAATCTGAACTATCATTGTCAATTGCCGTTCCAGAAGGGGAACACATGTGCACCATGAAGGGTGGCCTCTGCCGCAGCAGTGGCCACAATATGGAACAACGGTTCATGGGTTGTTGCCTCTTTCAGCATGGCCTGTATGTGTTCCCGAAAGAGTGTTTGCTGTTCCTCTGTCAATGCAGTGTCAGTGGCTCAGTAGGTAGCACACTCTCCTCTGAGGCCGGGAGATCAGAACACTGTGGGTTCAGTTCCATGTGAAAATCGCGATTATAAAATCGCGACTACAATTTCAGCGCCTCCTTATCGGCGACTGCATTAATAGCGCTCACAAAGTTCAGCGCCCCACAATCTCAGCTACCAAGTAATAATAGCACCGGTCACTGATAGAGCAGTAGCGATTTTTTTTCTGGAAAAAGGTTACCTTTTTCATTCCCCTTGTTTACAAATTTAATGTATTGGGACACTAGGGGTCCTACGAGGGTACCAGTCAGGCTGTGCTGATGAGCGGGGATTTACTAGATGGGCTCAGCATGTCTCAGGGTTGATGCAGGGGTCATCTGTTTGCTGTTTAAGTTGATATGTGACCCAACTGGGTCAGGTATGGGGGTGCTGTGGGATGGCCTATCCTTCTTCATCTATGGCGCCCCCACCATTCATCAGTCGCTATTATGACATGCCGCCCGCACTTTGAACTGTAAGTCACTGACCCTGGTAATACAGGAACATGCATCCCGAACTTTAAACTGTCTGTATGAGCTACGTACTATGCTCATTGCCCCAATCACCAAAGCAGAATTACAATCTGTAATCTGTTAGTTGCTGACTTGGGTGATGAACTAGTGGCTCTGTATAATGCTGCCTTGATTAATGGATCAATTCTGCCATCTAGAAAGATTGCGGTGAATTTCACAACATGGAATGTTTTGGTAAGGCGTTTTATTTGTTCGTGCAATTCCCATTTATTGGCTGCCCTCTTTGCATTGTGCATCCTCTCAGCTTACTGTTATACTGTTAATCCTGTCAGCAGAGTCGCTGAATTTGCCATTAGAATCCTGTCAGCAGAGTCACTGAATTTGCCATTCGCTATTATGTGAAATAACTTTCGCCCTAATTGTAAAGTCGCTCAATTGTGCTGGTCGCTGAAAGGGTAGTAGCGATTTTTTAGTCACGCATATTGCGGTCGCTCATTTATAGTCGCCATTTTCATGGGTAACCGTGGGTTCTATCCCCACACCAGATGCTTCGGTTAATATCCCACTATTAACACTGCAGTGCAGCAAGGGGGGGTGCTGCACTCCTGAGGTGCCGTCTTTCAGATGAGACATTAAACCGAGGTCCCATCTACCTGTTGATGTGGTAGTTCAGGTGGATGTTAAAGATCCCATGGCACTTCTAGAAAAGAGTAGGGGAATTTATTTGGGGAAAAAGAGTAATATAATTCAAAAACAAAACAATCTGTATAGTATATACACAATATTTACAATAATTTACAGTTTGTCATATTTACATTTTATCTCATAGATTGTACTGTGTATTTTTATATACTTTTTTTTTACCGCAAAAGATCATCACATTTCTTCCAAAGCTGATACAGTTTTTTCTTGGATAATGTTCTCCCATCTGCATCATATACTTGTTGTAAAGAAATCTGTACATTTTTCACGAACATTTCCGTAGTCATTTGTATTTGCTGTAATACCCGTTTGCATCCAGCCTGCCATATGTAGTATTTTATGATTGCAAAAGTAACTTGTAATGAGTTTGCATGAAATTTACTCCATTGTGACGAGTAAATTGAAAAAATCAACTCTTTATAAGTTAATAATTTGAGCCAAGGTATTTTCCAAATGTAAGTCATCTCATTCCATAACTGTTTTACATACGTGCATTCTAAAAAAGGGTGTTCATGTGTTTCCAAAATCTCATGGCATGTTTGTCTAGGACAAAACCTTTCATTCATGGGTTTGTTCTTATTATTATTTTTCACATTCAGTCTGCCATGTATCGTTAACCAGAGCAAGTCCCAGGAGAAATTAGGTATCTGGTCATTTGTCAGCTGATACATTGCTGTATCGTTTCCATTTACTGGACAGTTTGATAAAATTAGTTCATCCTGACACTGCAATCTCACAATTCAATCATAAATACCTTGTTTTGTGCTAGTAATTGCCAAATTAAAAGGTATTTTCCATTTTATCAATTTATGAAAAAGAGGCTTAACGTAGGTCGGAATCACATTTGTTCTTGATAACAATCTGCTTTTCCTTTGTATCCATACAGTTTTACACATTGTCACCCATTCTGATATTATGTCCTGCCATGATTTACTGCCTTGATTCTGCTTTCCAATTACATTATTATATAGAAATAGACTATAATAAAATGCTAATGAATTAATCATGCCTATTCCTTCTTCTTTAATAGGTCTGTATATGGTGTCCCATTTAATTGGATTTAAACGACTTCCACAAAGTGCTCTAAACAATATACTAAATAATCTAGGGCCTGATTCCAAGATGGCTGGTGTAACTCGCAAGCAGTTGTGAGTTACGCCGGTTGTCTCTACACCATGGACCCTACGCCGCATTCCAGAAGTGGCAGGGTCCAAGCAATTGTGACTTGCAAGATATGCCATGCATGTGGCAGTAGCCCATGCATGGCTTATCAATGCAGCAGGTTGTATCTCACAGCAAGTATTAGGTGGCTCCCCCTGGAGCCCCCAGCTACCCTGGACCACTGCAGAACACATCAGAGGGCATGGGGGGGCAAGAACAGATGGTACAGGCATCCAGGGGGGTGCTACTGACACGGAACCCCGGGGGTACCTTACGGTCGGTGGTTTGGGGCCGGGGGTGTGCTTGTGGAGGCCAGGGCGACAACACGACACAGTTGCCATGGTGCTGCGAAGCTGTATCTGATTATGCCAGCCATTGGATGCCAGTTATGATAGCTCCGAGCTGTCAGAAGTCAGCTATACCACTGAATGTCCTGGAATCGCAATTGCGGGTTGCGACAGCGGGCCTTCTGGAATTGGGCTAAGTTGCTGTCACAACCCACAGTTACACCAGGCATTGTGGGCTGCGGTGCATGTGTGGTCATATCTTGTGATTGTCACAGCCCACAGACGCAATGGTGTAGGTGCCCTCCTGGAAGAACAATAGGCGTATCGCATGGCGTAAGTGACGGGATACGCCATGGGGATTGGTGTATCCCACCTTTCACCAGTGTAGCCCATCATGGAATTGGGCCCCTAGTCTCTATTTGTACTGGGGGTGGGAACAAAATTCTGACATACAAGAAAATGGTCAATAACAGGGTCTTACTTAATAATATTCTTTTCCTTTTTGAGATCTGTCTATGTATCCATGATGTAGACATATTTTCTGCTAATACCATTTTCTTTTCCCAATTCAGAAGTGCTGGGTCCCCTGGTCCAAACATAATACTCAATATTGAAATGGAGGTTTTTGATAGGGGTATTCCTGCATAAGAAGTTTTTATTTGTGAATCCCCACCTAACTGTAATCCTATACTTTATCTTTATTAATATGGGATCCTGAAACCTTTTCGTACATCTCAAGCTGATTTATTTCACTTTCTTCAGTAGCATACTTTGTTATTAATACAATATCATCGGCATATGCCAGAGTAGATATTGGAATAACATTTGCTATTAATTTTATACCTTCAGTTTTGTCATTGGACATTATTGTTCTTAATAAAGGGTCAATACTATATATATATATATATATATATATATATATATGTATATTAGAGGAAATCCATTTAATGCATCAGTTAGAGTTGTTCCACAGAGACAAAAGTGAGGAAATTCGATGTTAGGGTTGAAACCCCATTTGCACCCCTCCAGCCCACTCCCCAACTGGAATCGGGTGTGCATTGGGTTGTCAGCCCTAACTGTCACCCCATCACATGTGGAAAGAAGCTGAGGAATAGGAGAATGGGGTGACAGTTAGGACCGATGACCCCAATGCGCACCCCGATTCCAGTTGGGGGCTGGGTTGGAGGGGTGCAAAGGGGGTTTCAACCCTAACATCGAATTTCCTTGCTTTTGTTGCTGTGGAACAACCCTAACTGATGCACTAAACAGAGTTTTTTGCCTCTAATTTCCCTTCTTTTTGAGAATGATAATGAGAAATAGTGAATGTAATGCGGCGTCGGGAGGGCTCTGGCGGACCCCACGCTCCCGCCACGTGATGTCTTGTCACATAGTAACATTATGCCCACAAACGCAAATCGTAGTGCACATGGTGATGCAAAGTGAAACAGAAAGAGAAACAGTACTGTAGACAGAAGTGTTAAAAACAATGCAAACGCAACCGCAAATGAAAACGCAAAAGGTAATGCACATGGTGGCATAAACTTGAACGGTAAGTGAAACGGGTACGGAACCGCAAGCAGAAATGGTAATGGTAACAGTAATATAAGTATACAGGCTGGTTTTCCACAAAAGTTGTATAGAGAAATACAGTGAGTAGAAAGAATGTATGCAAAATAATGACTCTCGGAACACAAAAATGAGGACTTGGAATAGTAAATTGCTTATATCTCAGTAACTGTATGACGTAGAAAAAAAATTTAAAAGTCATATGCATTACCACTTTCCTGGCTAATTTTGTAGTTAGCCCCCATGAGGGGGCTAAGAATTTTTTTGACAAAAAGTCCGTATCTCGCACTGTTTTCGAGATACGGGCCCTGAAAGGCGCGGCGAACACCGTAATGTTATCCTATGGGAAAAAAAACAGAAGTTCAGACTGCCATAACTTTGCCTCCCTGTAATATTGTTTCACTAAACCACTGAAATGCACATTTGCGGGATGTTGGCTGTGTTGCCTGCAAATTTCAGCCCTAAAGACCAAACCGTTATTTTGCAGCAGGGCGCCAAACGATTGCTGCAATGCATCGTACGCCGTAAGGTTATCCGATGGGAAAAAGTGTCAACTTTGGAGTACCGTAACTTTGCTGCCGTGTAATATTTTTTCAGCGAAACACTGAAAGGCAAGTATGTGAGATGTCGGCTGCATTCCCTCCAAATTTCAGCCCAAAACTCCAAACCGTTGTTTTGCAGCGGGCTGCCAAAGAATTACTGTTATTTTGGGCATAGTGTCACAAAGTAGTGTCATGATTTGCAAAAGCTTTCACAAAAATTTGTGACACTTTCGTGAGTGCGACACTACTTTGCAAAAGTACTTTTTCCAGAAATCTGAAAATCATATTTCTGGGGTGTTTTACCCCAAAATAAAGACATGGCTAGCATCCTCAGGGCCCGACTAGGTGAATTAGGTTGCTAGAGGGTTGCTAGAGGGTCCCAAATTTAAATGCCAAGCATTTTTATGATCACTAACTGAAAACAAGATGGCAGATTTGCGAAAGTAAGAGGGCCATTTGTGACAGTAAAAATGCATTTGCGACACTGTCAAACTTTTTGTTAACTTTTCCCATTGACTTATAATGGGAAATTGTTTTTTGAATAACTTTTGAACCATTTAATATTTTTTCATGAAATCTTCAAAAGGCACATCGGGAACCCCGGCCACACGTTCTCTGAAGATTTCGGGCTGGTCACGCAAACCATGTGACCTGTAGGCACGACCGTAGAATTCCAGAAAAAGCGTAAACACATGTGCAGATCACACTTAGTAACTCCGCAGCCGTGTATCCGACCGGTACAAAACTTGGCAGATCCCAAGGCGTATGGGTCTTGATCGTGTATTCCAAACTTCAGGCAAATCCGTCAGATGGTTGCAAAGTTATTAAGGTGCAAAATTTTGGGTTTAACATGTAAATGGCTCCGCTACCATAATATATATACAGTATATAGTAAAGGGCAGAGAGGACAGCCCTGTCTTACATTTGTATTTGAACCATATCCCCTGTCCAACCATTTATTCTGGGAGTCACTTTTGATGACTGATATAAACATTTAATCCAGCTAATGAAACTCTTTGGAATACCAAAGGACTGTAGGGTTAAGAGCATATATTTATGAGCTATGGAGTCAAACGCTTTCTGCTGATCCAAACTCAACAGAAATCCTTCTTTTCCACCTAATTGACTATTTTGAAAAAGTTTTCTTAAAATAATTAAATCATCATGTATCCCTCTTTTTGGCACTGATCATGTTTGGGCTATTCTAATTAAAATGTCAGAAACATGGGATAACCTTTAGGCTAAAATTTTCCCAAGAATTTTGAAGTAAGTATTCATTAAACTGGTGGGCATCCAATTTGTCAGGAGGTCCTTATTCCCTTTTCTATACAAAAAAAATTAGATCAGCTATCGTCATTAATGGAGATAAATGTTTTGATTCCAACATTTCTTTAAATACACTGGCAAATTCAGGAAATAAATCTGTCAAGTAATGTTTATAAAATTCTGGGGTAAGGCCATCTATTCTTGGAGCAGTGCTTCCCTTTAAAGAGGAAATCACTGTTTGAACTTCTGTAACTGATATTGGTTTTTCCAAATCTTGTATTTGCTGCAAGGATACTTTGGGAATTTGCACATGAAAAAGGTACCGCATGGGATTATAAATCACTGGGGTTGTACCAAATGTGTTAATGACATAATGATTTACTACCTTCAAAATGCCTTCGTTTGTATTATGTAACCTTCCATTAACATCCTCAGGTTGCAATATTAGTTTTTTTCAGTCCATTTCTTATTATCTTTATAAGGGTCAAACGTTTTTTTTTTCCCCCTCCGTTCCAAATCAGAGTTCTTGTTTCAGGGTTTTGGCCCTATTGTATTGTATGTTATACATTTATTTTTTGATATTCATAATCTGTTTACTATAATCACTCCTAAGGGTCTCTGTTTTGGGTATCAGCAAATGAATTTGCTTGTGGAGATTTAAATAATTTAAATAAGAGTTTGTGTTTTGCTTACCCACCAGTTTTTGAAATAAAGATCGAAAGTTCTTTTTAGAGTCCTCCCACCAGTCTATATAAGAATCATACATAAATATGACTGATTTCCAAGCAGTCCACAATTGTTTCCATTGCAAATTTATGTAGTCTATTCCCAACAAATTTGCATTTAATCTCCAGGGTCCCTTATCACAGGGCACCATCGTTTTATATTCTATTCTTATTTCTAGAGCCCTATGGACAGAAAAGGCTATATCATGTACCTTCCTTTTAGTAACATCCAGGATATTAGAGATGAAGAGAAAATCAATCCTAGTGGAATGTAACCCCCTTATATAAGTATGCTCTCCATGTATTTGTATTTTTCTATAAAAGTCTTTTAGATTGGATGTCAAAATAATCTCATTTAAAGCATTACTATCACGATATCATTTCTTTGTTTTATACCCTCTATCTTCTTGAGTTAAACTACAATTAAAATCTCCACCCCAAATTACCAATCTGGCAGTATGCAAGTAAGGCTGGACTGTTCTAAATAGATTGATTCTACCTGTCTTGCTTTGGGGTGCATACAGATTAATCAACCACAATTGAGTAGCTCCATAACGGATGTCAAGTAATAGTGCTCGACCAGGTTCTAACTCTACAAGCTTAGTTACTTTTAGGCTGGAATTCAAAAACAATATGCCAAGCACACCACATACCTTTAAATCTTGTGACCGAAAGGTAACTCCTTTTGTCCATAGTTTCGTAGCCTGTGCTACCTCATAGAGTGTTTTAAGTCTAATATCTTGCAGACATGTAATATCTACATCATGGTGTGATAATGCTGTAAGAGCTGTCAGGCGTCGTTTACTGTCCTTGATGCTATTCATAATATAATGATGCGAAGGGACACCATTCACAGTATACAAAGTAGAAAAAAACTACCACCATCCATTCTTCAATGTTGGGATCTTGTCTTCCATTTCTTTTTTACTGTATCACCAGGACCATAATCCTCTACCCCTGAGGACTGATCCTTAGTAGAATAAGAAATGGAAGAAGAATCTGAGTCTAAATCCTCTCCGTCTGAGTCATCTGCTGTCAGATCTGTTTGCAAAGCTTTATACTGGTTCACAGTAATCTATTTTGGCTTACCTTGAGTAATTTTCCTTTGTTTCCCTTGGGATGTGGTTTGTTTATCAAATTTAGCTCGTGGTCTCTTTTTATAGGAAACAGTTTTAAAAGAAGTTTCAGCAGTTGGTGGCCGGGGGCATAGATTCAGGGCCCCTGGAACGCCCTGCTTCCATTTGGAGTATTGCAGGATCAGTATCATCCACCACTTCCATTTCCCATTCACTGTTGATTAGCTTAACATTTGTTTCATTCTGTTCCTTGATAACATGATCTGTTAATAATGGCTATGTTGCTTTAATTGCCTCAGTTAAGTTAGCAGGTACTAACTGGTAGTGTATCAATCTCTTTTTGGGTACTGCTTGCCCCTCCATCTTGAAGTTTCTCTTTTTCCTTTTGTCTATGGATTTCATGCATCCTGAGTTCTGAGGCTGCTGCACAACCCTTTTTTTGTGCTTGAGTAATGATTGCTTCATGCGTGGAAACATTCTTGCCATTGTGTGAAGCCCAGGGGCATCTAACATACGATTGTCCTTTCTCCTCACACAAATTGCAGAGAAATAAATTCACACAAGATGTAGCTAGGTGACCAGTGTCCAGGCAATGTGTGCAATCAGGTGTATCGCATTCATTGCTCAAGTGTAATCTAGATCCGCATTTGTGGCATGATTTAGGTTGACCTGGGTAGAACAAGGACCCTATATCTTTTTCTAGAAAAAAACAACTTGGCAAATGTACAGTTCCAGTATTTGACATAAATAACTTGCATTTACCCTCCATCCACCTGTCCAAATCTGCTCTGGGTCAATAATGGGATTAGGCTGTTCCAGAACTTCGCACCTTTTTTTTTCAACCAGAATAAAATGTCAGCCACGTTTACACCTTCATTTTTGAAAATAATGGTGATTGTTCTTACTGCGGGTTTAGTGACAGGTACTGCCAAAAAGGGAGTCCAAACAGGTGAATTTTTTAGTTCATTATATTTGGCCCAAAATCTGTCTAAAGCTTCGACTGTTTTGAAGCTTACATCGTAATTGTGTTCATCTGTATGAATAAGTGCAAAAACCTCTGATGCATAGAATTTCATGGAGTTCTTTAATATGGTTCTCCCCACATACACAGGACCTGGAGGAGTTTCCAGGCTGCCTTTTTATAGTAAACAAACTGCATTTTTGCATGGTGCAGGTTCATCTTTATTTTTAAATAGATCTGCCATCTTAAGCATGGGTTTAAAGAAATGTTTCTTGTTTGGGTCTTCTAGATTTTGTGCTCCTATCCCTACTGGTAAAGTTTCTTCCTGTCGCAGCTTTTCAATTGAAGGTGCGTTCAGGGAATTTACCTAGCTGTTGTTATCAGCATCCTTACATTTCCATTGCTCATCTAGAGGGATTAGTGTAACCCATTTTGCTTGACCCTTTGTATCGCTATTCTGCTCCGCTTGATTCACCGTATATTGACTGGGTTCCTGCAGCGGAGAGTCGGCTGCTTTTCTACATTTATAATATCTATACATGACTCTGTAACTGTTTTAGGCTGCATGTCCGTATCGTATAACATTTTATGCTTTGGTGAATGAATAAGTTTACCCATGGCCGTAACTTCTATATCTTCATACTGTGCCACCACTGGGTCTGAAGGGTATGGATTCCATGAGCCATCTTTCCGTTATCCATCCTGCATTTATCAAGGCATCTGTCGGCAACCAGACAGATACTGTCTCAACTTCTTTTAGTAACTTTTTATGAGTGATACCTAATGTTTTCCTCTGTGGAAAAGCTCCAGTAGAAGGATTTTCTATAATCCTGTGACAGCCTGATATTGTAATCTCTTGGACAGCACTGGGTGCCACGTCAGCACAGTCGAGCAAACAAGGTGTGGCAGCTGTTAGCAGCTGCCGCGTAACTGACAGGTAGTTTTCTTCTTCCGTTGTGATTTGCTGCAAAAGTAAAGTTTTTTTTCTCTTCAACTGCTTTTTTTAGTAATCTCTCGGCCTCCGGTATGTCAGTGTCAGGTCCATTGTGTCTCTGCTCCAGTTCCTGGGAAATCCCAATGTTCACTAATTCAGTACCTTTCAGAGCCATCCGAAGGTTTTTTCTGATACAATTTCATTCAAGGAAACAACCTCGACTTCCATTTGTATATCAGGGCCAAACAGTAACTCTTGACTGTTTTCTACAGAACCGGTGTTCAAAACAGGAGAAAAAGATATCCCATCATTTTCTTCTGTCTCTAAGTTGAGAGAGGTAGGGGAGGAAACCTGCTCCCTTGCCTCCTGCATATCCTCACTCTCCAATGGTCGACATGAAGTAGCCATTTCTTGGACAGCCAGAGGTTCCCCTACAAAAGAGTTGGGGAATTTCCACAGTGCCCTGGCCAAATTTCCCCCCTTTCACTAAAAATGCCACCTACAGTTTAATCTGGTTCAAGGTCAGTTAGCATTCATCTATATTCCCCTTCCCCTGGGTCGTGCCCGAAAATAGGCAAGAATTTTTCTAGTGCACTTACCCAGTCAACAAAAACTAAATATATAAATAAATAAATACATTGTGTCATCTGGTGACTGCTGGAACTGTAGGTCTGCAGGGTCTTGCTGGGCCTCTTTTAGGTCCAAGGATGGGATACAGGTGTTCCTGTGTGATAGTGGCTGCAACTGACAGTGGGTCAGATATCGGGCCTAGTACAGCCTGGCCAGTGGAGACTCCTGTGTCTCCTTGGCCTAGTGAAGACAGGGTCGCAGGTGCGAGTACTGATACAGCCTGTTTGGGGATAGGCTCGGCCATGGACTGGACTTTCCCAAAGAGTTTAAAGAGGTTTTTGTTTTCTTCCACTACCTGTGAGTAGGAAGGGCCTGTATGGTAGTTCCGGGTGCCCTGATTACTGTTTTGGTTGTGGTTATTCCTGCTCCATCTATTTCTGTTTTTGTTTCATTGACCCCCCCCATGGGGTTGTCTATAGGAGGCAGCGGTCTTCCCATCCTGGGCCTTGCCTTCCACAGTGTAGTGGGTCAGGGGCTCGCTGGTGTGTTGCCCCTATCCCTCCAGGTGAATCTTCCCAGTCCCCAGCGTAGCCAAATTCCTCCTGTCGCCACCATTCCTTAAGCCATGAGTTGAAGCTCCTGGTGTGAAGACTCCTGTCCTCCTCCTCTCCCCCTATCATAGACAGCAGCACCTCAGTGAAAGCCAGTGAACACACTACCTGTCTAAGATCCCTCCCCAGGTCCCTAAACTCTTCCTGCACTATCCCAGCTCCGTCCCTAGCCAGTTCATTGGCTCCCAGGTGAACAATGACATGCAGCTCTACCTTTTGTGCTGCTGTCCTAGCAATACCCAGAATCTGCCTCCCATTTCTCTGGGCCATGGCATCAGGAAAGCACCTAAGGTCCCATTCTGCTGATCCATGATGCCGGTGCAATATCCCATACAGTGAAGTCCCCGACACCGACAAAAACCCATCGACACCCCAACACCAATGTGTCCCCGCAATGGCTGGCAACACTTCAACACCAATGGCCACACTCAATCACAGCAATGTGGGGGTCCACTCCCACCCTCCATGTGAGCTATGCTCCCCGCACCCTCCTACTTTAGATATCCAACTCCACATCACATAGACAGTGGAGTTAGATATATGCCCCCTGTCGCCGCAAAGTCCATAGCAGTAAAATCCCTATCACTGCAAATACAGCCGCTGTTGGGGTTTCACTGTGGAGGGGTTCACTCTGCGGGCGTCGCTATTGAGTCCCCCACCAGAAGTTGCTTCCTTTTCCTCTGGGGTCTTCTACCACCCTCCTTGGGGTCTCCACTATGGAGGACTCTGACACCCTCCTGGCTACTACTACGGGTGCCACCTCCCAACAGTCCACCCTGCCAGAGCAGCATAGGAATTTTTTAGTGGTGCTGGTTGAACAAATGTGCCTCTGGCCCTTCATCCCTGCCCTTCTAGAGCCCACCATAGTCCAGCCATTCCTCCTCCTCCCTGGCATCCTCTGAGGTAATGGCAGCAGACTTGGTGGCCCCTGGTGCAGGATGCAGTCCCCTGAATCCTAACCAACTTGGCCTGGAGTCTAGCGACTTCCTCCCTCAACCCAGAGAGTTGTGTGCAGATGGGACAGCACCGCAGTCTCGAGAAGTTTTCTCTGAAAACTGCATCCCCACAGCCACTTCAAGCATTTCCAGTTCCTACTGTATGTACCCTTACCCTTGATAGGGTGTTTCTAGCTCTTCCCCTTTTGTTGTTTCTTATGCCTCTTTGCACGCCTGTCCTTGATAGCCTGTTGCTCCTATTCCTAGTATTGGTCTACCCGTTCCCTTTCACTCATCCCTTGTATATCCTTACCCCAACGGGGTGTTTCTAGTTTTTCCGCTTTTGTTATTTGTTGTGCCTCTTTGTACACATACCCTAGAGAGGGCATTGCTCCTCTTCCCTGATTTTGCCGACCCTTTGCCTTTACCTTCCACCTGTTGATTTCAATGGTAATCAATGGCTTAAGCAAATAGCAACGTTTTCAAGGCAGATTCAAGACTTTCAATTGAGTTTGCTGAGCTTAATCTTAATGGAAGGACGTTCCGTAATGTAGGGGCCAGCTGTAACCTCAAAAGCCTGACCACCAATTATCTTAAGGTCACATTTTGGTATTGCAAGCAACTCATTTATTTTTTTTAAAAGCTGGTAACCGGGAAAGGCACACTGAGCCATGTCTCATTTCCCAGTGCAAGCCAGGGAAGGGGAAAAGAGAGAAACATGCACAAGTACAATACAATATACAATAATACAAAAATATGAGTCAAACAAATGAACATCACCATATTAAATATAATATTGGTAAACTCTGAGGATATAGCAAAAACCAAAGACACAATAACGGCACATCATTGTAGTATCAGTGAGCAGAGCGACTGCACAATAAAAGAATGTGGCAGTGACAGCACAATTAGGCTGTAGTGGAACCAGGTGTACACAGAAGCAGCAGTAGGGGTGAAGATGCAGCAAATGTACAGCAGCGAGCACAAGAACATTTCTATGGCAGGCGAGCGCGCACAGTAACTGAAGGGCAGTGGTTAGAGATAGAAGATGGGTGAACCGGCCCACTTTAAATCAGAACCCCCCCCCCGGATCTCAGAGGATCCAACGGACCCAGGTAGATCAGGATACAGCTACTCAGTGAACCACGTCTGTCTTGTTGTATTTTTATTTTGAATGCTTTCGTATTTTAACCCAGATACCCTCTCTGGTCTACATAAGCTATCCACACCCCTGCAAATGATATAGAAAAAATGTACTCTGCCACCCGGTACTGCTCCTGCACTGCTTGTCAATCCAGTGCGCATGCTTGCTTAATGTAAATGGAGAGAGAGAGAAAGAGCAGGAAGAGGCCAAAACTACCAGTAGCACCATAGGCAGTGTGGGTGACTTGGCCAGGAATTATGACTTGCGAGACTGACAGGTGTCATTTTTTTATGGTATTCTCCAGCCAGGAATTGGGTGTGAGCAGCAGGAACAGTGGCCAATATAGGAAATATTTTAGGGGACTGTTTGCATGACAGCATTAACATACTGCTTGGCATCTCCATTCTTGCTGGCCTCAAAAGTAAAGAAAAGCAAAAAGATGAGCTGAGTGCCCTCGCGTCCCGCAGTCTCCCACAAGCGTGTATGGTGTACCTGCTCATATACTGTACTACAATGGACTTCAGCAATGTTTGATAAAATGGGATAGTTTTACACCATTTTCTGACAGTTAATTCATTGGCAGTCAAAGTGGACACTGAGCATGTTGTGGTTATCCACTGGAATAGGTAATTGAGCCACGAAGTCAAGATGTGGAAGCACGGAGCGGTGGTAAAGTGACACATTTTTATTGACTGCCTGTTCAATCTGTTTAACACAATAACCATTGTGAGTTGTTTTATTTGCAAAAATAAATAAAAAGTATTTTAACCTTATGGGATAATAAATAATGGAATTCCTTAAAATATCTTGGTGCAGCTAGAACTATTTTTCACAAGTGTGAATATTATTTTAATTTAATATCAGAGTGCAATATAAATTTCTGTTTTAATGTCTGAGCTAATGCATACTACACTGCCCTACCCTGCAGGATTCAGCAGCTGTCACATGTAGATTGTGCTGGATTTCATGTACTACAGGATTATACCTGAGGGTTAGGTGGAGCTGGAACCTATGATGGAGTTGTTCGTGGTGTCTGTTCGTTTGCTGCCTTTAGGACTCTGGCTACTGTGAATTCTGAATACTTCGTTTATATTTGGATCTATATGGACTGGCGTGGATTGCTTGAACTTGGTGAAGTATCCCCGAATTATTTTTGTTGCAGCTACAGTGTTTTAATTACTGGGTGACTACTAGGAAATTTAATTATATCTAAGTTCATTCACAACTATCGGTCTCGTGAGAGGAGACGGATAAATGTTGGAGCCATACTGAGTGGTGAGAGCACAGAAGTGTGGACGTATAAAAGACCCTGAACTTTGTCTTGGGTAAAATGAGGGTACTTATTAATGAGTATTAAAGTGATGGGCCAATTTTTTTGTGCTTTAGGTGGTAAGCTCCTCTTCCCACAGTGGTGAGAGCACTGTAGGTGGGGTAGATAATAATATGTTTTTAATAATCTGTCAGCACTAAATTTATTAATAGATTTTTGTTTGTGTGTTGGATTTTTAGTCTTTATTTGTAATTTTGTTTTATAAGTTGAGTAGGATTTATTACTATTAATTGTGGTGTGATTTATGTGCTGGAAAGATAATAAGATGGTCGGGTATTATTCCCCCCTATATGCTCAGGGACCTCCGTCCTTTTTCCTGCCCTCCTTTGTCACCGGGAGTCTACAGAAAGTGTAGGGCTCTGGGGATTGTGAGAAGGAGACGGAGGATTGGTGCTGGGCCTGGGGGGGGGGGATGGAAAGGAGTGGGCGGATAGGGATAGTGGGGTCAAGGAGACACCCTGGGGCGAAATAGGCACAGGAGAGGGGCTCTCCCTGTCTTGTGTCCATACCCAAGGGTTCTGATCATGGTCAGCAGGTAGAGGCGGTCATCGCCGGAGGCTTATCCTACTCGGGCGGTGTTATGCAATGCCAGGTCTCATTAAAAACAAGACGGCTGTGATAGCCGATTTGTTGTCATCTGATCTGGCATGCATCACCGGGACTTGGCTGGATGAAAATGCTGGGCCTGTTTTAGCCACAGCAGTTCCAGCTGGGTACTCAGTGATACACCGCCCGAGGCAGGATCATAGGGCCGAGGGTGTTGCCATATGTTTTAAGTCAGAACTGGGCCTGGTGGAGGTACCGATGGGAGTCACCAGATCCTTTGAGTGTATTTTGGGCAAGGGTGTGGGGTGCAGGATACTTCTTGTATACCGTCCACCAGGTGATGAGAGTGCTTTCCTGCAGGAATTCATAGACTTCATTGTCGACCTGACGTTGGGGTCCCCCAGATGGTTGGTTCTGGGGGACTTCAATGCTTGGGTCGATGATGAACTCTCTCGATTTGGTCAAGACTTCCTCCAGTTGATGATATCATTGAGCTTCACACAGTTTGTTTCCTCCTCGACCCATATTGGTGGACACTCATTGGACCTGGTGTTCCTTTTGGGGATGGGGATATCCGACTTGGTGGTGGAACTGGTCAGATGGTCTGACCATCACACCATTAGGTTCAGTTTTGAGGCCATCCTTGTTAGGTCAGCCCCTTTGGAGATGGTCCGATACCGCCCCTTGAGGGGTGTTTCCCCAGATGACCTGATGGCAGTGTTGGACCTATCAAGCCTACCGATAGATTGCTTAGATCCAGGTGACCTGGCACATGCTTATAATGAGGCAGTGACAGGGGCCCTGGATTCCATTGCACCAGTTCGTGTTCGTCCTTTTACATTTCGCCCCAGGTCTCCCTGGTTTGATGAGACCGTGAGGGAGTTGAGGAGGGTTGGACGAAGGCTGGAGATGCGTTAGGGAAGTCCGGTCTTGATGATGACAGGCTTAGTTTGGTGGACCATTATGTGGTCTATCAATCCAAATCTCTTAAAGAAGGCAGAATTCCTGTCCAGAGAGATAGCGGCTGCACAGAATAGATAGCTCAGCTCTTTGACTGTGGACAGACTGTGCAATCCAGTCTGTCTGCAGCTCAGAAGAGCCTTATCTCAAGAATGGTGTGAGGAACTTGCTCTCTTCTTTGCAGATAAGGTTGTCAAAATCAGATCGGATATCCGCTCTTCCTCCCAATGGGAATGATGGTGGTCGGCAGGAGATGTCGAACACCCAGTATGTTGGTCTGACTTCAGCCTTCCCATAATCGATGATGTTGTGATGATCATTCGACGATGCGATCGACTAGCTGTGATTTGGATCCTGGCCCCACACGCCTTTTAATGGGTTGTGTGGATAAAATCGGCCAAGTCCTGGCTTTGATAGTCTGGAAGTCTTTGGAGAGGGGGATCTTTCTGGATCCCCTAAAAGAGGCTATAGTTAAGCCTCTATTAAAGAAATCCTCCTTAGATCCAGATTGTCTAGCAAATTACAGGCCAATCTCTAACTTACCCTTTGTGGGTAAAGTTATTGAGAAAGTGGTCGCAGTACAGTTGGAAGATCATCTGACCAACAACAATATCTACGATTCTCTCCAGTCAGGATTTAGGAAAAGGCATAGTACCGAGACAGCGCTGGTTTGGGTACCAAATGACCTCCTAATAGCGAGAGATTGTAGGATTCGATCCATCTTAGTACTACTTGATCTCTCTGCAGTGTTTGACACCGTTGACCATGATGTGCTGTTAGAACGTTTGCGGTCTGTCTGTGGACTATCTGGCACGGTCCTCAGATGGTTTCGATCTTACCTCGAGGGTAGGACTCTGAGAGTGGTGTCAGGAATTTTTTCCTCGGCATCAGTCTCCCTATCCTGCAGGGTACCGCAGGGTTCTATCTTAGCACCCATGTTGTTTGCGGTGTATATGCTGCCGTTAGGAGCGATTATTAGACGATACGGTCTGGGTTTTCACTGCTATGCGGATGATATCCAGCTGTATATGTCTTTTGTGCCCGGCCAGGATGCTGCCTTGTCGGTATTTAATAACTGCCTTGTAGAAATTCAAGACTGGATGAATGGGAGTTGGCTGAGGTTAAACCCGGAGAAAACTGAGGTGTTGGTCGTGGACAAAGGCCGATGTGA
Source organism: Neoceratodus forsteri (assembly GCA_016271365.2). NCBI lineage: Eukaryota > Metazoa > Chordata > Ceratodontiformes > Ceratodontidae > Neoceratodus > Neoceratodus forsteri. The sequence goes on from CM057454.1 coordinate 1,319,620,964, forward strand.
GGCGGGTTTGCCGGATGGATCACCCTCAGGATTATGGCTTGGAGGTGTTCAGTTGGCAACCTCAGATCAGGTGCGGAATCTTGGCTTAATAATTGACAACCATCTGACGCTTAAATCTCAGGTGTCAGCGGTGGTCAAAACTTCCTTTTTCCATCTGAGGAATATTGCCAGGGTGAAGCACCTGGTTCCTCCAGAGGACCTTCCAACGTTGATCCACGCCTGCTACCTCCCTGCCTTGACTACTGTAACTCATACCTAGGGCTATCGGGGTTGAACTTTGCCGCCTGCAGCTAGTGCAGAATGCAGCAGCCAGGCTGTTGACTGGATCTTCTAGATCCAGCCATATAATGCCTGTGCCGCGGACTGCACTGGCTGCCAGTGTTTGGCTAATCTCCTTCAAGGTTGGTTTGCTGACCTATAAAGCCCTACATGACCTGGGACCTACCTACCTGAAAGAACTCCTTTGCCCCACTGTCCCTCCCGCCCCCTCCGATCCACTGACGAGGGATTGCTAGAGACTCCTAAGGTCCGTTTGAAAACATCAGGTGCTAGATCATTTAGTTTTATGGCACCGACCTATGGAATTCTCTACCTCGTCAGGTGCGAAATTGCCCGACAGTCCTCAGTTTTAAAGGAGCTTTGAAAACCCACCTTTTTAGCATAGCTTTTAATGATTTATATTAGTTTTAATTTTATTGTATTTATTGTCTGAAATGTACAGGCGCTTTGGTTTTAAGAAAAGCGCCTTTTAAAAATAAAGTTGAATTGAATTGAAAAAGGACTCTGAAGCTTTCACATAAAGCTATTACTGGATTTCACGTATACTACACTGCTTTCTCTTGATGTCTGAGCTGGTGACAGTCTTCTGTGTGCTGTAACATCTTGATGATGCAGGCTGGATGGATGTGGCAATTCTGAGTGATAAAATGAGGGATGTGTCCTTCATAATGTGGGACAGTTGAGAGGCATGTTCATTTGTTTCAGTCTTCAGTGGTTTCAATCTGCTGCTTCACCATTTTATTTAGTACATTTGTACTGCTTTGTCCATGAGTGTACCTTTTGGCCGGATTCATACTGTGATACAGTCCCCCGTTATCCAAGCCCCACTGAAAACTGAGTCAAATCCTCTAGCATCCCGTTTACGCCAGATTTATAAAACTTGGCCAATGAGACATCTTTCCCCAGTGCAGTATCTTTGTACAGGGATTTAATAGCTTTAACTTTTTTCTGGAGAGATGGTTGCCAATAAGAAGCATTTCAAACTTTTAGATAAAAGTGGAACTTAAATATTTGTTAAATAGTCCTCTGCGTTTTGCAACTGAAACGGGACACCAAAATTGGAAGTAACTTGCCATTCTGTATAACAGGAAACTAGGGTTTTCTTGAGTTGGCACATCCATCCTCTGTTTCCAATGATCTCATTGTTCTTTTATTGCCTCGGCTTTCAAATGGGTTAACGTATGTTTACGTCCCTGCATATCATATTTTTGTTTGGAAATCAGGGAGGTCGTACCATTATACTAAAATTGCTTCATGTTATCTTAAACCATTTTGATTTATTCCGAATATGAAACTACATTATTCGAGTTTGTGATTAGGCTGTATAAATGAGACCATAATGATAGGTATTTACACTATTTAGACAGTTTTTGTTGGGAAGAAGTTGGTTGGAACTGGGCTTTAAGATACTTTTTGAATCCTCCCATCATGATAAAGGCTTCTCATAAAGAAACTGTATTGATTTCTTAGTGTGCCATGTTTTCCTAATCAGGATGTGAATTTCTTCCTGTAATAGCAGTGTATTATTTAAGGCGACAAGGACCTTGACTAGAAGGTGATCCAGATTTGCGACCTAGCCCACACACCAGCATGAAGTGGTCCGAGGTCTCAACAGAAACTGTGTTAGAACTTTGTACAGTAAGACACATGGAAATGAAGGGAAAAAAATCTATTGTTGCAGAGATCCCTGTAATACTTATGTATAGCCACCAGTACTGTACAGACAGCCAAAAGTATCTACTAGCCCAGCATTCTTGCACATTTATTTCATGAACTATGAGTCACAATACTGTTTTGTTGGGTAGTTCTGGCTCCCTAACCATCATGGATATGCCACAATTGATGTCTATTCCCAGAATACCCTTCTGCAGGTTAACAGTTACAGTATGGCTGTACTCATTTGAATAAGTTGACTCGAGCGGCCTTCATCGGTAAGGTTTAGATATGATTGAGTCGAAGTTTACTACCATAAAGTACTCCATCCAATAAAATTACTCGTCCTGGATAAATATCAACCAATCAAAAGAGTTGAAATTGAGTACCCTTAAAACAAATATCAAGTTACGCGCAAGGTTCTTCTGATATAGACCAGGAACTGCCCAGAGCCATGCCCTTTGTACCGACTGTAGACTTGGTGTAACCCTAAGTCTGGTGTCTTGTAGAAAAAAAAAAATTAGGATGTGGATCAGCAGGTTGCCTATGTTACCTAGCCTTCCGTAAAATCAAAAATATAGCAGTTCTCCATTTTGAATTGCTTTAGGCTATCGGTATTAAGGGTAGCACGGATCAAATCCCTTCCACTCTAATGGAGTAAAACTAATGAGCGAAGAGAGGAGAGCGCCAACAAGAAAAACAAAGTCTATTACTTAAGACTACCAGACCCACCCCCACATTAATCCTTCCTTTCCTTCTTAGACAGTGGAGTCTCTGAGGAATCCTCATTGTCTGATGATGGGCCTTTCTGAGAGGAGGTACTAGAGAATTCATCTGAGCCGTTGCCTTCAGTATCACCCCAGTGTTTCTACTTTCCAGAGTGATAACATCCTTTCTTTGTACCTTCTGCTTTAGTTGTAATGATTGTAACCATTGAGTGCTGGATACCGCCCACTGTTTCTCCCAGTCTGGTGGAAGTGGAGGGGGAATACTGTAGGTGATACTTCAGTAGCCTTAAGCATTCCATCCTGTATTTCACTTCATTTTATTTTCATTTTCATTTTTATACTGAAGAGCAAGATGTGCTACATTACTCTTTTTCACCTTAATCTGTGTGTGTGTGTGTGTGTGTGGGCGGGAGTTGGGAGGGTCCATACTGTTCACAGTTTCTGGTTAAGGGTGGTGTGTATCTTCACCCTGGGGGTACTGTAGGGGTTGCTGTTGCTTGCCCACCCCCTGTACAAGTGCCCCTTGTGTCTTATTTGGGATAATCTCAGTATACAGAATCAGTGATGACAGGGAATTTTCCTGTGGTGTGTGCTCCCAGGAAAAAGAAGGTCAGGTTTGAGCGGGTCTGCTGTACATTGGTAAGAATGTTATTCTAATCAACGGGTTTGGGGTGCTGTGAGCTGCCCAAGGGCACTGCCTGTAGTTATGACTTTTTTCTTCACACAAACTGCATCTAAAGAGGTTGATACAGTCAGGGCTGACAATCCATGGTTGAATTCTGAGCATTTACCAGATCTGAGTTGGTCACAGCTGCTACTTAGATGTTGTCAGGAGCCACATTTTTAACATGCCTTTAGTTACCCGGGGCAGAAACAGATTCTTCAGTCTCCACCCAGGGAAAAAAATTACTTGGCAGATGCTTGATGATGGTACAAAACTGGTGTACTTTCACCTGAAACATCCAGGCCCAGCCCAGATATTGTCTGTCTCTGTGATCGGTTCAGGTTGTCCTAAAACATCGCACCTCTGCTTGATCCAGTAAATGACATCTGCAACGTTAACTTCATTTTGGAACAGGACATGATCACCTTGTCTGGGTTTTTCAGGTCCTGATATTTGTGCCAAAATTTCTCCAGTGCCGTAATCAATGCAATGCAATCTGGTATCATCTCTAGTCCTCCCTTATACAGGAGGCATACAGCATTCTGCCACCTGATTGGCTCAGGTGCTTTAGATATATTGGACAATAGATTAGCATATTTCCTTATGGGAGCTAGGGTGGTTGTGGTGGTTTGGGTTAAAGCCAACTGGTACCTGCATAAAAGGACTGTTCTCTTGCACCGGCAGCCTGCTCCCCTTCATCGGAGTGCTGCTGCCCTGGAATTCCAGGTTGTACTCTCCTGTCCCCTTATGCTTGTCTGCTCAGGGTGTCAGGCTGCTCTTGCTGTGGCAGGGGTTGAGACAAAGGCCCCCACTGTGGCTGAGACAGCTTCTGTGGCTGAGACAGCTTCTGTGGCTGAGGTAGCTATTGATTTTGAGTCACCTGTGAGTGAGTTTGGGACTATAACTGTTTAACTCCACAGGTGTCTGCAGGGACCTGGGGGTAATTATATCAGATGACCTAAAGGTGAGCAAGCAATGTGAGAAGGCAGTAAGGAGGGCTTGGGGGGATCCTGAGATGCATAGGGAGAGGCATCACCAGTAGAAAACAGGAAGTTGTTATCCCTCTGTACAGACAGTTGGCGAGACCCATCTGGAGTACTGTGTGCAGTTCTGGAGACCCCATCTCAGCAAAGACATAGACAGAGTGGAGGCTGTCCAGAGGAGGGCAACCAAAATGGTGCGGGGTCTGCACCAGAAGACATAAGAAGAGAGACTAAAGGAGCTTAATATGTATACCCTTGAGGAAAGGGGGGGGGACATGATAGAAACTTTCAAGTACCTCAAGGGAATTAAAGTCCAAGAAGGTAGTATCTTTCGGAAAAAGACATGTGCAAGAACAAGGGGGCACAATTTGAAGATAGAGGGGGGACAGCTCAAAGGTAATGTGAGGAAGTATTTTTTCATGGAGAGGGTTGTGGATGCATGGAACAGCCTTCCTGAGGAGGTCATGGAGTCAAAAACAGTGGGGGAATTCAAGAATGCATGGGACAGATATAAGGCAGTCCTAGTGGGGGGTAGGAGGAAGTAGGCTGTTGGTTAACTAGGATCTGCAGCTTATCCATTAGGTAGGAAAATGGGCATACTAGGTGGGCCAAGCGGTCCTTGTCTGCTGTCAAATTCTATGTTTCTATGTTTCAGCTGTGAGAATCACAGGTAACTGCACTTGTATGTGCACTCAGTCTTCAGTTGAGTGCATATCAGGATCCTGTGTGGCTAAAAGAGTTTCTTGTCCTGCTCACTCAATGTATCTCTATTAGTGTCTTGCTTTACTCTGGGTTATTTACTGTGCTTTTTGGGTAAGTCGCAGAAGAAGCATTTTCACGTACTGTGGTTCTGTATTGAGAGCACACCTGTAAACCCTGTCTGAACGCAGTCAGAAGACTTTGGTTCCATCTCAAAACTGACACTGGTAGTAATACTGGAGACTGACATCAATTTTTGCAGGGCTCAGGTAAACCATACTGGGACCTAGATTAAATGCTGCTGGCACCAGCATGCAGTACTAGGGGGGTGCTCTACCGCCAGGGTGTGCCATTATTTGAAAAAGACTTTAAACAGAGGTCTCTTCTGCCCATCTCTGATGCTGTCCTGGTGGTGTCCAGTGGAAGTAAAAGAACCCAAGGTACTTTTTGCAAGAGTAGGGGATGTTTCCCAGTGTTCTGCCCAGCATTCCCCTTCCCATAAACCAGTTCATACAACTGTCCAAGGCTGTGTGTGGATGTTGATATGTGAAATGGCTGTCACTACACATTTACAGTCACTTCACAACCAGTATGTCATTGCTTGCAAAGCACTTTGGGATACAATGTGTATGAAATGCACTATATAAATGTTAATCTTCTTCTTCTTCTTCCTTATCTCCTCTAACAATTTAAAGTGAGGGTGTGATGTAGCAGACCATAGATTGCAGGGAAGGCTGTTTCACAAAATAGCAAAACAAAAAACCTGGGCACAAACACCAAAAGAAGTGCAAACCATTTATAGCTAAAAACAGAGACAGCAGAAATAAACAGAGTAGAGGACAAATGGACCAATGTTTTGTGCAGCCTCAGTGTGCTCAAGGGGTTTCACACAATAGGAGCAGAGGACAAGAAGGCCCTTTGACCCATCTTAGACCTTATAAGTGATACTGTCCGGAGATTTACCTTAAGAACCACAGAGATATACTTAAAATTATACAGTGGACATTTAAAATCCAGCAACCTGATTTGTTGGCTAAGGTTTTTACCTGTGAATTCTACAATAACCCATGGGTAAAGTCCTAGCCAACTGCAGCACATTGAACAAATAAAATCACGGCACATATGGTACTTAGAATGGTGCAATTTAAATATGCACCATGTTGCTTATCATTCTGTGCTGAGCCACTGACGTTCTTCTCTGAAATGACCTGATTCAAATAACTCCCAATATCGCCTGTATCATTTTCCATGTATGTATTTGTTATTCCTGTACCCCTCCTCCGAATCACACCTAGAAACAAGCCTAAGTTCAGTGTGTCTTTCCCAGTTACCAATTTTCATTAAATACATACATAAATATTGGCACAGCTGTCTTAACCTCCTACAATCAAATTGCAACACATATTATACAAGGCTTGACTATTAGGCAGGATTAGCTTCAAAATCCATACTCCAGGCTATTCATTGTTCCCTGTATTACAAAATGCCTAAAGGCAACTTTGTTTAAATGTATTAGCCTGGAGGAAAGATGTCCCAATAATATTCAGTCCCTAAAGGTTTCCTCCATTGGAGATTTGTTCTCCCCTCCGTGCCAAAAGCCGGCATTTATTCTTTTGCTGGTCAGCACTACCAGAACGGTATTCCGGTCAGCCCAGGTTTAAATTAAGGCAGTATAGCGTAATGGTCTAAGGCTCTAAGCTGCAAATTTGGTGACATCCAGTAGACCAGACCTGGGTTTGAATCCCACAGCTTCCACTTACATACTGTGTGATCCTGAGCAAGTCACTTAACCTCCTTGTGCTCCTGTAAAAAAGCTTTCAGCTTAGTGTGCTATACCTGGTTAAACAACTAAATAAAAAAAAAGTTCCAGCGGAGGCACTTACTTTTTTCTTTCCTTAGAAAGCATTTATTCTTTTGCAAGTTAGTCCTGAGATACAATTACTGCATGACCAAGATTTCTACTGTTATTTTGGGGGTGGCAGTCCTTCACACCTCCCTAGTTCATCTGAGGAAGCCACTTCAGGTTACGATATGCAGGGGCTGTTTTCTCTGTGTTCCTTTTACGCACCAATAGTAAATTTACAGTTTCACCTTGGACCCGTGTTGTGTGTGCTGTTTTTTCTCCATTTGATCAGCCATTTTGTACAGCAGCACTTTAGGGGGAAAGGTGTGGTCCCCCTACTTTTTTTGTTTTCTAAATCAGAAGAAGAGAAGGCAGAATGTATCTAGCCATGTCACAATTTTCACGGGGTGTGGCGGAGGTTAAGTTTTTTTTTGCCCTTAATGGGATTATTTTCTTAGCACCCCCTTCAAGTTGCAGCAGCGTCCAAGGGTCATTCCAGTCTACTGTGTATAATACAATACTGTATGCATAGTCACTTCCTATAGTGAATGCTTTTTTGGGGTCCTGTGCAATTTCCAGCTTCCTTTAGTCAGATGGGCCAAGCCCCTCTGGCACCTCTATGTGAGGGTGGGATGTCTGAATGTAAGACTCAAAGAGAATACGGCAAATCAAACTGTAGATTTATATACCATAAGCATTATAATACTCTCACTGTCTGCTGATCCTTTTTACAATAGTTTATGGAGGAATATCATATAGCACTCATTTATAGAGAATTCATAACTGGGAAAGGCAGGCTGATCCAAGGTTCATTTCCAGGAGTGACCCAGGGTGGGGAAAGGAATGGAGAGATACCTATCCACCCAACCTCTGCATAAGAAAACTGTCTGTAAGGACAATGTAAAAAGGCATATAGTACCAGAGCTTCCCACCTACCACTGCAGTGCTCACTAATGCTTGGTGTTGGAAGATATAAACCAGAAGGGAGAAATAATTGTTCAGAAGCATGTTACTGCCTCTTTAATGATTTCTCCTGAAAGTCTTTCCCTTATTTCTTCTGGTGAGTATGCAACAGTGGGGTTTGACAGCTTGGCCTGAGCCAGCTTCCTATTTCCAAATGGCCCACTGGATCGTTCCAAATAAAATTCTCAAGAGTGCCAGAGGAACGTATTCAGGAAATGATTAATGGCTGTTAATTGTGGTATTCAGCCATACACACAGGGCCCCCAAAAAAATTACAAAAAAAAAAATTACAAAAATACAGAGCAGGAGTGACCATCTGGAATTGTTATTGCTACTACAGCCAAACACTTTATCCTGGGAGTAAAGTAAAACTGGCCTTGAATCTTTAGAATGGAGGCCCTCTGAGACGACAAAATACTTTCCGCTGTCAAATAGGCCACAAGCCTGCAATTCCCAGAGCTCCAGGACCCCCATCCCCCACCCCTCTCTGCAACATTGGCCAGATTTTGAACACTGTTTGAATTGATCTGTTCTATAAAAGGGAGGGGGGAGCATTATTTTGTATAATATTAAACTCGCATAAAATGTGGCATAAATCATGAATGGAGTGCAGACCTAAGGATCTAAAATATTGTTTCCATGGAGAAGTCAATATGTAAAAATGGGAAAACCATGTGGTTTTGCTCTGTTGCCCAAGACTATAATCTGAATGAAGGCCCACCTGCAGGTCTTTGCAGATGGAGCCAAGGCATGAAAGTTTAGAACCTGAACATAATCCAGGTTTTTATCTCCCCATTTCCAGGCACAGCTAATATGCAGGACAGTGCTAGCTAGATGTACTACAAAGTACACTACATTATTAATCAGAATGGACCCATATTTAGCCGAGCTGAACTGAGCTGTGTAAAAATAGCACCACGCAGAAAATCCAGATATTCAAACAGTGTGCCACGTACAGTGTAAGCACAAAGGTGTGTAAATATTGGGCAACAGCACTACTGCACAGCAGAGAGTGCATAGCGCAAGGGTAGTGCAGACCACAGTGCTGTGGGCTCTGAATAGGGCACAGTGCAAAGCTGGAGCAAAGTGCTGCGCTAATAACTTTGACTATGGTACAGCAAAGCTTGCCCCAGTGTGCAAATAGCATTGGCCAATGCAAATGGGCAAGCAAAGAAAACCAGACACCAGCAAAGGTACGGACAGCTTCATCAAAGCAGCAGAACACACACAAAGGAGATACACAAACAGAATGTAAGGGATCCACAGCCACAACACAATGCCACACCCGAACCACAAAATGGCAAACTGTATAGCAAAAGGCCCAGTGCCAGCATAGGCTAACTTCCATCAGTAGCACCCTCAGCAGCCCTTCCCTGAGGTTGCTTTCCCCTGGCCAGACCCCACAGAACCCCAGCCTAGGGTTACAAGAGCAACGGTGTTGCAGTCTTCCCCTGCCAGCAAGCTGCCAATACTGGACTCCAGCACTATCACCAACACTCCCAAGCTTGACTACATAGCACACAGCAGTAAAACATGTATCCTCAGGAGCTGGTCCCGGCCCTCGGTCTGCAGTCCGATAGGCCTTGTCCTTGTGGTACGGGAGGCACCTGTTGAAGGAAAGGAGCACACATCAGCATGCTGTATACACAGTACATGTGACATATGACCAGTAGGCTAAACCCAGACTAGACATGGGAAGATATGCCAGGTGCAGGTAGACAGATCCAGACAGCCGTGATGATAGCACACACAGTGCATACCGTAGACTGGCTTGTGAGCCTATTGAGGCTACAAGAACATATGGATAGAGGTGACAGGGCCACAACATTGCCAGAAACAGGCACACAAGGAATACCTGACCCTCACAGATGGCCAAAGAAGAATACACAGCACAAGCAGATGTAACACAACAGCACTGCAGCACACTGCAACAGGAAGTAGCTGGGCCCAGCAAGCCAGTTGTAAAGGACACACGCACCCTGCAAACAGCAGCGTACCAAGCATTCAGAACACAGAACCACACATTGTGCATGTACAGGACACACGACCTGCGGGAGTTGGTGCTGGCCTGTAGTAGGAGCAGGGCACAAATGTGCAAAACAACGGTGCACCACTCCAACACAACTGTAGTAGGACAGTAGACGGTGGCGGCACATCAGCACATGTGAATATGGTATGCACCATATATAACATCTATAGGGTAAAGGCAAGCACAACAGTGCAGATGGCAAATGCCAGCAAAGCCTAAGAGGGGCACAGGGTGAGCTACTATAGGATTGCTCAGAATCCGCCAAATGTGATAAGATTTGTCAGATTCTGATCCGATTTTCAGATTTAAGATTTTTGTATTTGTAGTCCAAAAATCCTAAATCCTAAACTGAATCCTAAAACCTAGTTTACATAGGCATTTAGGATTTAGGGTTTCAAATGCGAATCCTAAATCTGATTTCTAGGTCCTTTTAGGATTTGAAATGGAATCAGTAGGATTCAGAGGTTCCTAAAATCCTAAATCCTAAAACTGGATTGGAATCGTCTGACTCTGAGCATCCCCTAGTCTGAGCACAGGTCCATACAGGACACAGGGCATAATGCTGTATCCACCAGGCCACACGCACAGCATGAATCACAAGAAGCACCAGCGGTAGCAGGCTGGGTTATATGTGTGTGTATGCAGGGGAAGTGTTGCCTGGCAGAAGACCTGTGCAAGTGCCATACACAGATGTATGCCACACCGCAGCGCAAACCAAACCATTGTGTGGGTTTAACATTCTGCGGCACATTAATAAATAATACAAAGCCACCACTACAGTTTTGAGGGACCCAGCAAGGATGGCCTGTGAGGAGGACCCTTAACTCTGACCAATAAATTTAAGTTACTGTACATAAGTTCCCTTAACAGTTTTATGCTTTTTATCAGCTGTTCTGGCACTCATAGAAACAGAATTTGATGTCAGATAAATACTGCCTGGCCCATCCAGTATGCCCATTTCTCCCTACCTACACTATTACGCAGACCGTGCCCAATCTACAGGTCTTGATCCCTCCCCCCTTCTTTTCCACTATGATTCCCTTGTGTTTATCCTATGCATTGTTGAACAGTCCCTGGTGGTCTAGTGGACCCCCACCCCAATCCTGGAAGGCAGTGCCCCCGCTCCCACCCCCATTCCATCCCTAGGCCTGCAACTGGCACAGCCCTCCGCTCTCCACCACGCATAGGCTGCAGACTGAGCTGTCAGGGAGCATGTACTGTATACAGTAAGTGCTCATTGACAATCAATGAGCAAGTACTGTATACAGTATGCAGTACGTGACAGCTCAGTCTGCGGCCGCCCGTGGTGGAGAGCAGAGAGCTGTGCCAATCACAGGCTTAGGGATGGGATGGTACAGTACTGCCTGTCAGGGTGGGGGGGTCCACTAGACAACCAGGGACAGTTATATAAATATGTATAGGGGTGATCAGGGATAGGGAAGGGGGTCTGCTAGGCCACCAGGGAAGGATATATACGAATTATTGGGGGAGATCTGGGATAGGGAGGGGGTCCACTGGACCACTGGGGACAGATGTATGCTTTGTAATGTGGGACATTGGGGATTGGGGGTGTTCTATATCTATTTGTAGTATTGGTCATAAAGTGACAGTACCACAATAACACAAACGCACCCTGACAGGTGCAACGACAGTCTCGTTCATGCCCAACTGTCTCCCCAATGCCCTCAAAGCCATCTCACATGCCTCTTATGCCCCTGGCTCCCTCCTGGTGAGCAATGTCTTCAAAAGACTAAAGGAGCTTAATATGTGTACCCTCCAGGAAAGGAGGGAGAGGGGGACATGATAGAAACTTTCAAGTACCTCAAGGGAATTAACAAAATCCAAGAGGGTAGCATCTTTCAGAAAAAGAGACGTGCAAGAACAAGGGGGCACAATTTGAAGATAGAAGGGGGGATGGTTCTGGGGCAATGTGAGGAAGTATTTTTTCATGGAGAGGGTGGTGGATGCATGGAACAGCCTTCCTGAGGAGGTCATGGGGTCAGAAACTGTGGGAGAATTCAAGAATGCATGGGACAGACATAAGGCAATTCTGGTGGGGGGTAGGAGGAAGTAGGCTGTTGGTTAACTAGAATCTGCAGCTTATCCAGTAGGTAGGAAAATGGGCAGACTGGGTGGGCCAAGTGGTCCTTATCTGCCATCAAAGTCTATGTTTCTATGAAACCCCTAACCATTCCAGTCACTTTTGTGTTGCACCTGGAGAGGGCACGGGGGATGGATCCCTGCTGCAATTCTCACAGGTGCGCCTGTTAGGCGCAGCTGTTGGCTTCCAGCAAACCTGGGGTGTTTGGCACCAGGATCCTGCTACTTCTAAAATTGGGCGCAGGGTCCTTGGTGTGCTTGTAGCTTCCCACAGCCCTTACAGCAATGCAACTTGCATCACTTTAAGAGATCTTTGAAAATTGGGCCCATGGTCCCCAGAACTGGACACAGTACTCTAGGTGGGGTCTTTGCAGTAATCTATACAAAGGCAACACCACCTCCCTCTTTATGCTGGTGATACCCCTCCCTATGCCCCCCAACATCCCACTCACCCTCCTTTCTGCCTTTTTGCACTGCTGGGTCCCCTATAGGTCATTCAATATGATTACTCCCAAGTCTCTTTCCTGCTTCGCAGTTGACAATACCACTCCACCCATTTTGTACTCTGACCCTGGGTTTCTGTGCCCCAAGTGCATTATTCTGCACTTTTTCACATTGAAACCCAGCTGCCATACCCTTGACCACTCCTCTAGTTTTCTCAGGTCTCTGCTCATCCTTTCCAATGCCCCCTGGAGTGTGCGCCCTATTGCAGATTTTGGTGTCATCTACAAAGAGGTAGACCTTCCCTTCCAGCTCCTCTGCAGTGTCATTTATGAAGACATTAAAGAGGGCTGCAGTCCCAGCACTGATCCCTGAGGCACCCCTGATCACCCTCCCTTCCTTAGAGTGAACTTCTTTTACTACCACCCTCTAGCGCCTATCCCCTTACCAATTTCTTATCCAGTTTATAACCTTTGGACCCACTCCTTAGCTTCCCAGCTTGCTTATTAGTCTCCTATGTGGAATAGTGTCAAATGCCTTACTGAAATCTAGATAGTCCATGTCCACCCTGATCTACTTCCTTGATCAACCAATCAAAGAAATCTATATGATTTGTTTAACATGACCTCCCCCCATGAAACCATGCTGCCTTGGGTCTTGTAGCCCACTGGATTCAAGACTGTCCACAATCCTTTCTTTCAGCAGTGACTTCATTAACTTTCCCACTGTGGATGTCAGGCTGGCTGGCCTATAAATGCCAGCTTCCTCTCTGCTACCACTTTTGTGTAGTGGGACTATATCTGCTCTCCTCCAGTCCTCAGGAACTACTCCTGTTTCCATTGAGAGGCTGAACAGGACTGTCAGAGGTGCAGCCAGCACCTCTCTGAACTCCCTCAATACCCTTGGATGTACCCCATCTTGCCCCATTGCTTTATCCACTTTAGATCAACAAGTCCCTTCAGCACCTCCAAAAAAAGGCTAGTGTCCACCTTCTGCCAAAGCTTTTCATATTTTTTTGTGGCCCCTCTCTTCTCCTTATGTATCTACATCTGTTTAAAGTTTAGTATCATTTCACGCAGCATTACTGGTTACTGGCAGGCCCCCTTCCAGACCTGCTGGCAGCAAAGAAAACTGCTGAATTGTTGTTTCCCAAGGGGGAGCTGGAAGTAGCCTATCCATGGAGCACCCAAGACTCGCCTCTTTTAATTATCTGTCATGATGAGGCCCATACACAGTTGCAGTTGGGGGTGGCAGGGTTTGGGGGCACACAAAGGCTTCCCATACTGCCACCCCTGAAACCAACCATACATTCAAAATATAAAACATTAAACATCTATAGGGTCATTGTGATTATTTTTCTTTTTTTTTATTTGTTTCACTTTTGTTTCGTTTTCACATTTTTAATAAATACGCTTTAATCCTGTTGTCATCTGTTTTACCAAGGCTTCATTTTTTTTGTTCATTTTCTTTCATGTGCACCCCCCAGCTTGAAAGCTCTGGCATCTGCAGTGCCCCCTGACGATGAGCTGTGTTAGAGAGGGTGAACCCAGGATTGCACCTGATCATGGGTTGTGGTCATGGAACTTAATGCACTACCACTGGCCTATCAGAGTGGCACAGCTACTGTAGCTTTTATTTTCACTTTTTCTTCTGCCTCTCTAGTCCTATTCTATGTGTTTCTATGTCAGGCAAAGGATCCCTTCCCTTGGAGGAAATAATGGCAGCAAAGCTCTCCAATCTGCACCAGACCCAAAGGATGCAACGCTCTCTGCTCAGCAAAGCTCTCCCCCAAATTCACTTAAAGGCAGCAGTGCTCTCTCCTCTCCCTTCCCCTCTGCTCCCGTCTGCTTCCTTCCCTCCCCTCCTCTCCCCTCCTCTCCTCTCCTGTCCTCTCCCTCCTCTCCTCCCTCCCTCCTCTCTTCCTCAAGACCTAGCAGCAGCAGTGCTGTCTCTCATCTCATCTGCCCTTTAGTGGTGGTAATGCTCCTGCAACCAACCCCCACCCCCACCCCAGACCAAATGGCAGAAGATTCTCCTCCTTTCTCCTTTTCCATGCATGAGCCTGCCAGCAACTACTGTACTGCCATTAACAGCTTTGCCTGATCCCAGTTTTAAAATTCAGTGTAGGCCACCCCCGCTCACCTCAGCCCCACCACTCACCTCAGGAATGAAAGGAATGTTATTTGCAATGCTCTCCAGTAGAGATGTTGCTAAGTTTTAATTTGCAGGCAAAGTAAAGGTGAATTTGTTAACTTCACCTTCACGAGTCAGTTCACGATTTTTTCATGTTTAGTAGGAAACTGCCTTTTGACAAGTTCATCTGGCAACTTCACCAGTGACTTCAACTTTGGGGTAATTTTGGATGACATTTTGTCAAAATGAGGCAAGTCACATGATATATTTCTATATAGTGAGTGTTTCACTTTCTGTTTCACAGTGTTAGTAGAGGAGAAAGGAGCCTGATAACCTTCCAAAGCAACTTTTGTGATCAAAATCCACTAATTACATTATTGTGTAACTGCCCCTTTCACTCACCTGAGCTGTCCCGGAGCCATCGGGGTACTCAGCATACATCTCCAAGGGGCCGGGCTTGAGCTCTGGCTGGGTGGCCAATGGTGACGTGGTGCCTCCACCTGGGGTAGTGGCAAGGACTCCTGTGGACAAAGAACAGGTTACCACTCCCCAGGAACAATGATGTTGCCCCATCGAGACTGACCCCTCAAACACAGTTCCACCAATGGCCCCACCCCACAATAACAATGGTGAAAAAAAACACACGACAATGAATCAGTGCCAAACCAGAAACCCTTTGCTTAGGGTACCTCAAAGAAAAGGTAAGGCCAACCACCTCGTACCTCTCAAATCATGGTACAGTCCCAATAGACCCCCTCCTTCCACCTTGGGTGCACCCGAATATGTCCCTGACGGTGGGTACCTCATCGTTCTCAGTCACAGGCCTGGGATCTTTCATTGGGGTCCATATAAAGCATGCACAACTGGTTCTTGTAGCTTAAGTCTGTCAGAGGGGTGGGGGCTCAGCCCCGACCCTATTAACTTAGTCAATAACTCCCCAGAGCCACAGCTCGGAGTATTCACTGTTCTCCTGGGTGGTGGAAGAAGCTCTCTAACCGAGGAACTGCCTGTTGCCCCAGAGGGTCTCCACTGTAAAATGTAACCCCTGAGGACAGCCGGCACTGGGGGGGGGGTTCGTGAGGTGATGTTCTTCACCTGCCTGGCCTTTCCAACTTAGCCCACAAGGCCATTACAGATAGTATTCATGCATGCAGGCCTGTGCATCCTTCGCTCTCTCTGTGGCTGCTGTGGTTTCAGCCTGGGGAACCAGGGTGGTACTGTTCCCCTACCTTTCTGGATCACTCTACCCTTCTCCCAGAGCTTGACTAGGGTAGCCTAGCTTCCAGGGCTCTCCCCTGGCTGAACCGGCTTATCCCTGCACGGAGTAGCCCACGTGGCCTGGGGCTCACACTCACTGAACCTTCCAGTCCAGTCAGTCAGCCCCTGAGCATGTAATGGACCCTCCTGCTTGAAACCCTGCAGATGCTGCTGCCTTCGTCCTGCACTTAACTTGGAAAGGGAGCTAGCCAGAGAGCCCACAGTCATCAGGCTGCTGTGTTAGCTGCAATTTCCAACTTTCTCCGATATTGCAGCACTCTGGGCTACCCTCCTCAGATCTCTCCCTTTGTTCCTCTCTCAATTTTTGCACTCCTTTCCCTTTTATACCCCTGGCTCAGCCTCTCTCTGACTGGCTGCCAACCCCCATGTGACCCACAGGCTGCCTCTGGGTATTTTCCCAGCAGCCCAAGGTCTGTAAGTTTACATGGGGGCTGCCATCTTGTTTCCCCAGCCAGTCTCCCAGGAAATCAGCCCCCTGTCTTGAAACCCAGCCCACTGCCAGGACTATTGATGGCAGGGTGTAGGATTGGAACCCTTCCGGTCACTCAGTGCACTCTTCTTGGCCCCTCTGCTACTCTGGGAGCCTGGGAGGGCATTCATTTTCATTATGGCCGCATGGCTGAGTGTAAATAGGGTATGCTCCTTTAATTCTCCTGTCCCCTGTGTCGCTGTCATGCGTTCACAGCCACCATGGCCATGCAGTATCTTTGGTTTTCTTTGAGCGCCACCGTTTGCTACACTATCAGGGTCGCCCAACCTCCCTGCAGTTCCTGTCGACCTGGGACCATCATTTGGACCCCAGCCCCTTCCACATTATGGGGTGGGGTCCCGAATAGACATTGTGGCATTCGTGGCACCAAAGGGCATCGGGGCTTGAGTCCCACCACAGCTCCCAGGACAGAGGAGAGATCGGAGCTGCGTGAGCGCCACAAAAAGGTAAGTCTGCATTTGGGGGGCTTACAATTGTAAGAGCTTTTTAAATTCTATTTTTTCATTCTGATTTAATTCTTTTAGTTCTTAGGAGAATTTTAGTTTTTATTTCTGCTATATTTTGCCTGTACTGCTTTAGTTATAACCTTTAGCTATCAATCTCTTTCTTCCCTTGTGTTTCCCTTTGTTTCTATCTGACATTTATTTTCTCTCTCTCTCTCTCTCTCTGTCTCGCTCAGTCTTTGGTTTATTTAGAGATGGAGTATAGGGTGAGTTGTGTTCAGACTTATGATGGAGTCATACAGCTGTGCTGGACAGCCCCATGTCAGGATACAAGAGGTAAGGGCAGCAGGAGAAGTGATCCGGCAGCTGTCCCCACAACACCACAACAGAAGCCCCCAGTGCAGTACCAACAACAACCCCTATCTGTACAGCAACCCCTAGTTCCTCCAGCTCTGCAGGAGCAGCTTGAGTGCAGCAGCAGCAGCCTGAACCCCTGTGCCCCTGTGGTACCATCCCCACCATAGGCTAATCCCTCTGTGGAGCTGCATGCCAGTTTCCCATCCTCTGGCTCCTCAGCGTCCCATTCAAGGAAGCAGCCCAGGTTTTCCCTTGTGTAGAAATTTTTACTGTGGACCCCAACAAAGACAGCATGGTCCATGTAATGTCTGAAACACACTTGTTAGTGATGGGAAGAAAAGCACCCATCTAGGCAGTATACCCACATGAAAATCCACCACCTGAGCCAGTGGGAGGCAAAAAAAGAGAAAGGAGGTGGCAAGTGGTGGTGGCAGTGATCCTTTAACCCCTCTAAGGAGACAGTGCACAGTTAGAACCCATCCACGAGGGTCATGTAGGCCTGGAAATAGCAGCCAGATAGAGGGGCAGGGTCATGGGACAGCACCACCACCACCACCAATTCCAACAACCACCAGAGGGGAGATGGCACAACACCGAGCAGAGATGGGGGATTTCTGCTGCAAAGTTTCTTCAATGGAGGAAACGCAATAGAAGCTGCTTGAAAATCAGCAAGTGCTTCTTGAGGGGATGTCCAAGCTCTATTGAGATGGTGCAGGTACAATTCCCTCTGGTCCTTAAAAATATTCCTAAATACTGC
Organism: Neoceratodus forsteri; assembly: GCA_016271365.2. Taxonomy (NCBI): domain Eukaryota; kingdom Metazoa; phylum Chordata; order Ceratodontiformes; family Ceratodontidae; genus Neoceratodus; species Neoceratodus forsteri. The sequence continues at coordinate 1,319,638,804 of CM057454.1, forward strand.
TTTTTCCAAGCCTTTCTTCTCCAGTCCTCTTCACTGCTCCTCTCTCTTTTACACCCCATCCTTAGCTCTTCCTATCAGACAATCCCTGTTGTCTCCTCTTAGTCTTTCTTCATCTCTTCTTGTTTACAAGAAAAAAATATATAACCTTTCTAAAAATGCAAATAAATGTTAAACTCGTTTCCTGTCTCTCTCTCACTGCTTGATTCCATTCTTTCTCATCTTGATTTCTGTCTGAGTGCTCTCCTTTTCTAATATATACATATATATATATATATATATATGTTCTATCTTTGTTTTCTTCAATGTCTCTATCTCTGGTCTTTACATATATAGTGCATTTGTAAAGCACCATATTAAAAATGTTCTGGTCCCTGAATATTTTTTCTGTCTAACGGATGATGCTGCCTTATATCACTTACCCAGTCACACTGTCAGAGTGATTCCTTCCCTCCACACAGCCACTTTTCCACTGTTTTTACTTTCCTGAACTTGTCTTCTGAGCAAGAAATTATTAAACTGTGGTAGCTGCTGTTGCACTGTTCAAGTTGCCCTCTCAAACAGTCTGTATTGTGAATCACATTAGTTGACATGAGTGCACAAGAAAAATATATAAATTTCTCACTTCCTGAAATTCTCTCCAGAGCAAGAAATTATCAACTGGAGGTAACGTACTACTGATGCTACTTCCACAAGAAACTCAGCTGTGTGTCAGCCTCACCATCAGTTGTTGTAATGCACTTTGGGAGAAATGGTATGAAACAGGCAAAGTGGGCACTGATGCGACAGGTCACAATAAACATGGACTTGATATCAAGATATGCTAGAAACTCTTGCACAACAGAATTAAGACAGTGTGCCAAGCGTGGCATCTTGAGAAACCTTCCATCACTGATGCATTTTCTTTATCTTTGAGCCATTATTGCTTACAATGAACCCCACTTTCAGTGAGTGGGGGTGCAGCCACTCATCAGTCTCAGTCAGGAGCAATTCTTACACTTTCTGACCTGTATGTGATCCAGTTACATTCTTCATTGACAGCATGGCATGCTGGCAAATACCTGGAGTGTTACTACCACTGCTGTTGGGCTTAGTACATTTTCCCCCAGCCAGAATCAAATACTAAGCCAAGTAGCTGTGCCCAATAGGACGGGATGTCTGGTCGGGGGGGTTGTCAATCAGTTGTCAGGGTCTCCTACAGTACCATAGAATAGGATTCTTCTTGTAAACATGGGCGATTGGGGGATTGGGACCTCTCAACACTAGGAAATGGGATCCTTATTGCCAACATGAATGATCGGGGGCACCACTAGACAAGAATCCCTATTCCCCAAGCCCAGCATGGAAGCCAAGGGGTTGTGCACATGCAAGTGAGCACATAATGGGCATACAAATGACCCCTTAGTGCTGTGTATGCCCAATGGACTCATTTGCGTGTTAGGACTGAATAGGGCCCACAGGAGCTGTAGTGTTATTCCATTTTGGGCAGCGCTTTCCTGTAGGCTCCCCTGTGGACCATGGTCAACCTTGGGCCATGATAGCACAGAGTATAGTCACTTTGCACTGCACTGACATGATTGTCCACTCACAGTCTTACTATACCTAGCACCTGTAAAGACAAAAGAGCAATTATTTTGCGTCACTGGACCACTGTGTACCTGTGAAAAGAAAATTTAAAATAAAACACATCATGTAATATCAAATTCAATGTGAGGTACATAGCTTGGTGCTTGCGTATACTTATGAGCTGACTGGTATATGCTTAGTGTTTATAACATGAGCTTTGGCACTTCTCCGCATCCCATCCTCTGTAGGATACTTAGTAGGTGTAAGACGTAAGGCCCAGTGGAGAGAGAGAGACAGGAGTGCCGGAAAAGGAGGAGAAGGCAGGGAAGGATAGAGGGTGCAGCCGAAATGCTTGAAGCAGAGCGAGAAGCGGCCTGATGTTTAAATAGGGGATGAGGGATGAGCTATCCCAACCCCATTAAACATCAGGCTATAGCCTTCCAATTTAATGTGGGATACATAGCTTGGTGCTTGTGTATACTTATGAGCTGACTGGTATACGCTTGGTGTTTATAACATGAGCTTTGGCGCTTCTCCGAATCCCACCCTATGTAGGATACTAGGTAGGTGTAAAACTTAAGGCCCAAAAAGAAATATTGAAGTGACTACCTCCTCCAACTCAGGAGAGTGTGATCAATAGCACACAGGAGAGGAAAAACTCCCTTTGGGGAAAACCTCCGAGGACCCATGGCTACTGACCTGCCCATCCTCTGGGCATACTAGGAGGAGAATAATCCTAAAAGCACTTAGGTTTAAGTATGGTTGTGTCCAGGAGTTCAGTCTAATGTTGTTAGTTGAAGAGTCCTGTTCAAGGTCGAGAGGAGCGGAAGTCGATATTGCAGAAGAAGGATTGGGCAGATGGCATATCCAACTTGAAATGATGTTCGGACACTGTAACCATAGTTAATCCTCGTCTGAGTTAGATGACTGTTGTAATCCATAGCATGGCCTTTGAGTAGTAGATAGGATTCTCTAGCAGGCCTGTTTGTTGGGATGGCTGGAACCTGAGTGGGTTCACCATCGCTGTATCGTGACATAATCCGAGACAGAAAGGGCGATAGTCTTTGTTGAGATGGTGGGACCCCAAGTGATCCACCATCACAGTAGTATAGAATAATGCAAGGTATGAAGGACAAGAGTCGCATGAGGCTGACTGAAATGACATGACAGTACCAGTGAAGCCCATTGTGGGGCATCTGTAAATGGGATAGCGGGACCCCACGTGGTCCACCATCGCCACAGAACTGTTAGGAGTAGGAACTGGCATGGATATGGCAGATTGTAACAGAAGACATCAATGAATTAATGACAATGGTAGGTTCAGAGATATGTTAGTTGGGGACTGAAATTCCTGTGGAGTTCTGATGCATATAGTAATCGTATGTGAGTGATGGAATGTCTCGGTGGCCAAACTGGGAAGGCGAGACCCCGGCAAGGGTCTGCCCTAGGGCAAGGAGAAGTATGTTTGAGTAAAAGAAGATAACTCCCATTTTTGGGGGCAAATGTGAACTGTTGGGATGGTGAGACCCCCACATGGGTTCACCATTGCTATAGAATGATGAATCTGAGGTGAGGGGCAAAAGTCCACCGAAAACTGTAAGAAGATGGATGCTGTTGAGGAAGGCCCCCAAGGGCACATTGAGTAGGAATAATGGGATGTACTTGCAAGACTTGAATTGCTGATTAAACATAGTCTGATAAGTCCATAATCGTTGTCCTGCATACATAGTTTGAGGTAAAGCGAAGGTCACGAAAGTTGGACTGGAAGACTAGGAATTGAGGACGGCTTTCAAAGGGGAATGTAGAAAGGGATGGTGGACCCCACGTGGTCTGCCATCGCCGTTGAGTAAAACGATTGGTGTCAAGGGGTATGCTCGTGAGCGAGAGTCTATTGCAGTCCAAGAAAAGAAGGCGATACCCTGCATATGCATTCCTGAAGTGATTAGGAAATACTTTTGAGCTATGGTAGGGTCCATTTGCAGGGTAGACATGTGTGGGATGGTGGGACCTCATGTGGTCACCATTGTCGTACCACTGAGAAATGCATGCTTGGGATGGCGAGACCCCACATGGTTTGCCATCTCCATGGTAGGGAGTAGAGTATGTGTGAGATGGCGGGACCCCACGTGGTCTGCTTTCACTGTAGAATAGGCTGAATAAGGTATAGATGCAGGACTCCCACAGTCTGTTGTCAGGGTAATAGTACAGTTCCAAGTAAGGAGGACGCGAACCGAAGTAAGCCATTCTGCAGTAAAGGGAACTGGATGGAACAATGAGTTGAATCCATTGACTAGACGTTGAGTGGATGGCGGGACTCCAGGTGTCCATCATGGTGTAGCTCCTTCATCTTGGTAAGCAATAGTGCATGATAGGGATGGCGGGACCCCACATGGTCCGCCATTTCTGTATCTGAGTAATGCGATGAGTTCCATCGAATAGTGCATGATAGAGATGACAGCACCCCATGTGGTCCACCGTCACATGAGTAGTGCAAGATTGGGAAGGCAAGACCCCATGTCATTCCTCTTTGCCATAGTAAGCAACAGTGCATGATAGGGATAGAGGGGACCCCATGTGGTCCGCCATTGCCGTATCTGAGTAATGCAATTCCTTCCATTGAGTAGTGCATGATAGAGATGGCAGGACCCCACGTGGTCTGTCATCACCACATCACTGAACAGTACAAGATTGGGAAGGTGAGACCCCATGTGGTTCGCCTTCACCATGGAAGGGGTGCAAGAGTCGAGGAGTCCACCTGAAATTAAATAGCGAGGTTGAGTCTTACATAAATGCCTTCTTCATTGCCGATGATGGATGGTCTGAGGACAGAAGGGGGACACCCCAGGGGCTGAGTGCAAGAGTAGAAGCACTTGTGCTGTGAGAGAGGCCCACTGGTGGGGCATGGCAGTATGGTATGGGGACTCGCTAGGTCAGGCATAGCTGAAGTTATCTGTGCACGTAGAACTGCTGAAGTAAGGAACATGGAATACATAGTGGAAGTCTGGTCATATGATCCCAGAAGTTGTAAATGCTAAAGCTGATAATAGGTTAGACATAGTCCTGGAAAATAACACAAAACTCAAAAGTGGTCTGTATAGCATGAAGACCGTTCAGGGTGGACAACCCCACAAAGTCCAACATGGCTCTGAGGCAGTGACAGAATATTCAGAACGATGGCCCCTGTGGTCTGGTAGTGTGGTACTAAGTATAAACCATGTGGGGGGACAAGTCCAAGTAAATACTAGGGAGAGGGACATTGATGACTGGAAGAAACAGAGAGGGGCATGAGATGAGTCACATCATTTTCCAGACCAAATGTGCTACAGGGGCAGGAAATGAGGAAGCATGACAGACATTATCCCAGATAGTGTGGCAAAGCACTGTGTAACTTAAAAGCCTTCTTGGTGAACAGAATGATGACAGTAAGCTGGAGTGGTGATACAGCAGTAGAAGGTGCTTGGGTAGTGCATAAAGCATCAAACCCCTGCTTCTTGGAGATATGTCAGTAATGACTACAAAAGCAAAACATCTAAACTTTCCCCTCTCTGCTGCGGAGTCTACTCGGACGCTATCGGTTCAGACAATATGCAGGTGGGCCCAGAGTGTAGGGTAGTGAGCCAGGAGTAATCAACAGCCATGCTTCAGAGCAGGTAGCCTGTAGGAGAGTCTGCAGTAGCTGAAGTAAATTGCGGCAGCAAAACAAATTGGGAAGAAGCCAGGACAAGGGGAAAATGAAACAGAGTGTGCAGAGGACTGAATGGCAGACTAGAAAGGCAGAGAGGGGCTGGATGAGCCATACGAAAGGACTAGGGTGCAAATCCAAGCGTGGAAGTGTCGGGAGAACTGTAGCAAGGCAGCATGCTGGCTGACCAGGTAGAAAGACCCAAAAGAAAACAGAGAACAGAAAAGGTACGGGAACCAGGCCGGGGAGAGGAACGAAAAGAGCACAATGAGGGGAAGGCACGGGGGGGGGGGAGACAAGTGGAATGAGAGCAAGAGAAAAGCTAACAGAAACAGGAGGCAAAGGAAGGAACAAACAACGAGGGGACACAGACAGCAGAACGAGAAGCAGGGGAGGAAGCCCACAGCAGGCCAACCACGCCACCGAAACACTCTAAGCAGAGTGAGAGGTGACCTGATGTTTAAATAGGGGATGGAGGAGGAGCTATCCCCCCCTTTGAACATCAGGCTATAGCCTTCCAATTAATGATGGCAATGCTGTGTACTGGCCATGGAGGGGTTGTGGGATAACAGATGGACCAGGCACCGAACGTCAGGTTCAGCATACAATCTCTGTGTGATGTCTATTCAAAATACAAGAAATAACCTTCTGTAATGGCATATTTCTTTTTCAGTACATCAGTTTGCGGCAACAGACTATGAATGTCCTTTCTCTGCACTTAGCCAGCACCAACTGACATGGATCTCTGACTCAATCCACTAGCTAAGATGTACGCATAACCCTTATGCAAATCCTCATTTGCTTACGTAGTAGGGGTCCAAAAAGAAGAAAAACAAAACAAACTATAACAAAGAACCTCAATGTAGAATCACTGAAAGAACAGTTACCCCAAAGGGCATTGGTAACAAATCAAGTTTCAAAGAAATACAACATCATACATACATCCATAATGCAATGCATCATGGGATAATTGCAAATCACCATGACATTTCTGGCTTATTAAGTTTACAACAATTTACATGCATTTTAAATAGCACAACTAGCTTAATTTCTATAATAGACACCTAGTACTTTTTACCATTATCAAAAACACCTAGTGCCATGGTATTTTCAACATTACAGGTTTCATAAACTTAAGGTATATTATGACATAGTGTTATCACATACTAAATCCAACAACAATAAACACAATCTGTTTTACGTACACTCTGAGGTCACTACAATAACCTCCCTGTACAAGGACCTGAGAGGGAAAAGGAAAATTAAAGAGGACACTATAGCATAGTCAAGAGAGGGAGCAGGGGGTGCCCACAGGTGGCCAACTGTATGGACTAGAAATAGTAAAGGATAGATGAGGCTTAGAAATAGAACTGTTGCATCAGATTTAAGGAAAGTTCAGTCCTTAAGAGTGGCAGGAGCTCCCGGTCTCATATCCCCCACCTTAAGAGGGAAGCAGTTATTGCAGACTGCTTACCACCTTCCTGTCCAAGGAAGGGATGTAGCTTCAACCCACCCATCTTCAGAAGCCACATCTCAGGGTCTCTATTAACGATTAACACTCTGTCATAAACATAGTGGATATCATCATTCTTTACCCTGAAGCATTAACACATTTCTCAGCAGACTAACGATACCTTCCCACCTCCTTTTAGGGAAAGTCTATCATATTTTATTGACATCAATTCCTGCACCATATCTAGACATGAAATCAGCATTTATAGGTTTTGTCCCTACCCTGTGGAACACCGCAAATCGATAAGGCTGAAGAGTCAAGTACCACCGCATTACACAGGGATTGTTTTCTCTCATTTGGTGCAACCAGCAGAGGCGGTTGTGATCTGTTACAACCTTAAATTCAGTCCCCCACAAGTAATATTTTAGGGACTCAATAGCCCACTTCACAGCTAAGCATTCTTTCTCTATGGTAGCATAACTTCTCTCCCTCTCCTGTAGCTTCCTACTGATGTATATGATCGGATGTTCTTCCCCATCTATTTTCTGAGATCAGACTGCCCCAGTATCATTCTCTGATGCATCAGTTTGAACCTCAAACACTTGGTTGAAGTCAGGGCTTTTCAATACAGGAGCTGTACATAGAATTGCCTTGATCTTCCTAAATGCCTCATCACATATAGGGGTCCACTGAACCTTATTTGGGCACCTCTTTTTAGTGAGATCAGTCAAAGGACTAGCAATGGCTGAGAAATTAGGAATAAATCTCTGGTAATAGCCAGCCAAACCTAGGAAAGATCTCACATGCTTTTTTGTGGTAGGTATTGGGCTGTTTGCTACTGCTGTAACCTCTTCTACCTCGGGCTTCACTTGTCTGTTTCCTAAACTGAACCCCAGGTATCTTGTCTTGGTCTTTGTTAGGGCGCACTTAGCAGAGTTAATGGTCACTCCTGACTCCTTTATTGCCTGCAATACCTGTGACAAGTGGATAACATGGGTTTCCCAGTCAGGACTGAATATGACCACATCGTCCAAATAAGCTGCACAGTACTCAATGTGTGGTCTTAGAATGTGGTCCATAAAATGCTGAAATGTGGCTGGGGCCCCATGTAGTCCAAATGGCATTGTGACAAACTGGTATAAACCAACTGGGGTGCTAAATGCGGTTTTATCTTGCGAACCAGGTGACAAGGGGATTTGCCAATATCCCTCAGTAAGGTCCAAGGTGGAGATATACTGCACATCGCCTAGCCTGTCAATGATGTCATCAATTTGGGGCACTGGGTAGCCATCAGATAGTGAGATGTTGTTAAGCTTTCTAAAATCTAGGCATAGACGTATCCCACCCTCTTTCTTGTCCACTATGACCATGGGTGAAGACCATGCACTCTTTGAGGGCACAGTTATACCTAACTGCTCCATTTTTTTGACTTCCCGAATCACCTCATCCCTCACCTTCATAGGTAGTCTGTAGGGCTTTTGGTGTATGGGCTTGTTTTGCGTGGCAGTTATGGTGTGCACAATTCCTTTGGCCTGCCCTGGGATGTTTGTGAATATGGGTGCAAACTCTTGTAAAATCCTCTGCAAATCTTTCTGTTGCTGAGACTCCAATTCATGGTTTATCTGAATCTCCTCCAATGGTCCTGATTGCTTTAGCCTTTTATAGGCAACCTCCAGCTCTGACTCCCTAACTTCAGGATGGATATAAAGGGAGAGATAAGGCTTCTCACGCCAATTCCTAAGGAGGTTCACATGGTAAATTTTCTGGGCAGGTCTCTTTCTGGGCATGCTAAGCTCATAGTTCACTGCTCCTGCTTGCCTCAAAATGGTGAAGGGGCCCTGCCATTTCATGAGTAGTTTGTTCTCTGTGGAGGGAAGGAGTAACAACACTTTACCCCCCGGGCTGAAATGTTTTAGTCGTCAAACCGTGGTCATATCTATCTTTCTGCAAGACTTGCTTCTGTTCTAAGCTCTGGTGTGCCAAGTTAATATACCTCTACAGGCATTTGCATAACTTAGTCATGTACTCTACGACATTAAGATGTCTCACCTCCTTCCCTTCTTCCCAGTGTTCTTTAACCACATCCAGTGGGCCCCTCGGGTTCCTCCCATACAATAATGAAAAAGGCGAGAAACCAGTGGACGCTTGAGGGATTTCCCTGTAAGTTAAAGTAAATAGGGGAGGTACCTATCCCAATCTTTACCTTCTTCTTTCACATATTTCCTCAACATTCTCTTTAATATCCGATTAAACCTCTCTACAAGGCCATCAGTCTGCAGGTGGTATGGGGAAGTACGCACTGCTACCGTGCCCAGCAGACGGTACAATTATTTGAGCAGGCATGCATTAAAATTACTCCACTGATCAGTAAGTATTTCTTGGGGGATTCCCATGCGGCTAAATACCTTTTCTAGCTCCTCTGTTATCCTGGGGGCTGTGACAGTTCTCATGGGGATAGCTTCTGGGTAGTGGGTAGCATAGTCACATATGACCAGTACAAATCTGTTACCCTTGGAACTCTTTTCCAGGGGGCCCACTACATCCATGGCTATCCTGTCAAATGGGTTAGTCACAATGGGGATGGGTTGTAGCAGTACTCTATCCCTTTTTCCTGCCTGAGCTACCTTCTGACTCTCAGCACATGCTTTACAGTACTCAGCTATGTTCTCATGGATAGAGGGCCAATAAAACCTGGGTAATATCCTATTCAGGGTGCTGTCTCTGCCTGCATGGCCTGCTAACGGGATGTCATGTGCCAGATATATAATTTGAGAGTGGAATTTTTCCAGAACCATTAGTTGGTCTATTACCTCTCCAGTTCTGGGGTTTGTGTATTCTCAATACAGTATTCCCTGTTTTACAGCAAACTGAGGGGCACCTTTTTCCACTCCCTTCCCCACCTGTGAAAAAAAGGGTTAAGTGAAGGGTCTGCTTTTTGCTCATGCTGCATATCACATTTAAAAGTATGTCCCAAGTCTGGCTGTACACCAGCATGAGTATCAATCCAGTCCTTCTTTAGCTTCCCATTCTCCGCCTTAGTCTTGTGGTCCTTGCCAGGATCCTCAAAAACATCATCATCAAATGGGAACACAGATGGTAAATGTCCCTTCTTCATTTGAGCTCTGGTGGTTACAGCAACTACAGCAGAGTCCTGGGCAGCATGACAATGTATAAATGAAGTAAAGTCTGGGTGGTCATGTCCAATAATAACTGGCACAGGTAGGTGAGGCACCAACCCCACTTCTACCTCATGTGTCTTTTCTTGAACAGTCATTTGTATGGTGGCTGTAGGGTAGCGATGGGTATCACCATGCACACAGGTGACTGCTGTACTTTGTCCTTTATTATTCCCAGTCACCAGATCTGCTCGCACAAGAGTCTGGTGGTTCCCTGAATCAATCAGTCCCATCATCTGTTGTGATTCAATCTGTACAGTTGCCATAAAGTGACCTAAGTTCACTAAGGCTACGTGAGCTGTCTCTCTCTTTATATTCGGATAGTTTCTTAGATAATGGCCCTTCTTTTGGCACCCATGACATACCATCTCAACTACTGGAATATGCTCCCTTCTCTCTGCTCTCCAGTCTTGTTTATCTGGGGCTGGATTAGACAGTTTATAAGTAAAAGGGCTCCTTACTGGATTGCTGGTGGTCACAGCTGCTGAGGTCTCTTGGAACCCTCTAAATCTGGATGGTCGGGCTGCCAGGAAGTCTTCTGCTAATGTGATGGTTTTATCAGTGGAATCTGGCTTATGCTCCCGAACCCAAAGTTGTACATCCTGGGGTAACACTTTAATAAACTGTTCAATAATCACGGCCTCCAGAAGTTAGTCCTTGCTCCTGTTCTCTGGTTGTAACCATTTGTAGCAGAGCTCCATGAGATGGGCATAAGTCTCTCGGGGGTTATCCAGTGACAGCAGTTTAAGAAACCTAAACCTCTGGGGCTAGGTTTCAGTGTTTGTGTTATAGCACCTAAGGATCTCCTGCTTCACACAGTTATAGTCCTCAGCCTCTCTGGAGTCCATGTGGCTAAAAAACTAACTGGGCACTGCCTCTCAGGTGCAGTGCCAGTCGAACAACCCACTGTTCCCTTGGCCATGCACATGTTTGAGCAGTCCTCTCAAATGTTGTGTGGTAGGCCTCAGTGTCATCACTGTCTGAAAGTTTAGACAGTTTAATGTCTTTTGGGCTGCTGGCTCTTTCTGTTTGCCCTGCATTGATGGCATGCAAGACCATCATGGTATCAGCCCATTTGGCATCTTGCTTTCTCTGCTCAATGTCTCTGTCTCTTCACTCAGCATCCCTCTCTCTCTTTCCATCTGCACCTGTTTTATGCAGAGCCATTTCAACAACTCCCCTACATCCTAAGGTGGAGCATCTTCAAGAGGAGGCAATTCCCTTGATTCTTCCACATCCTCTTGCATCTCTTCATCACCATAAGGCTTGGCCTTCCTCCAAGCTCCTATGACCAATGCAGGCAGCAGCTTCTCTCCCAGTCTATCAGTCATGGTTCTGGTCAGAACTCCACGGACCTTCTTCTCCGGGTTCTCCTCTGGCAACTCCTGGTGCATTGGTCCACCTGGGATATCAGGGCAGTATCCACCAGAAAACATCCCTTTTCGGCCAGTCCAGATGCTTCCAGCAAGTTATTCCACTTCTAAAACCAAGTCTGTGGAGGGGTTGTGGGATAACAGTTGGACCAGACACCGAACTTCAGGTTCAACACACAATCTCTGAGTGATGTTTATTCAAAATACAAGAAATAACCTTCTGCAATGGCATATTTCTTTTCCAGTACATCAGTTTGCAACAACAGACTATGAATGTCCTTACTCTGTACTTAGCCACCACCTACTGATTCAATCCACTAGCTACAATGTACCCATAACCCTTATGCAAGCCCTCATTTGCTAACATAATAGGGGCCCAAAAAGAAGAAAAACAAAACAAGCTATAAACAAAGAACCTCAATGCAGAATCACTGAAAGAACAGTTACCCCAAAGGGCATTGGTGACAAATCAAGTTTCAAAGAAATACAGCATCATACCTACTTCCATAGTCCAGTGCATCATGGGATATATGCAAATCGCCATGACATTTCTGGCTTGTTAAGTTTACAACAAATTATATGCATTTTAAATAGCACAACTCTTAATTTCTATAATAAGACACCTAGTACTTTTTACCATTATCAAAAACACCTAGTGCCATGGTATTTTCAACATCACAGGTTTCATAAACTTAAGGTATATTATGACATAGTGCTATTACATACTAAATCCAACAACAATAAACACAATCAGTTTTACATACGTTCTGAGGTCACTAGAATAACCTCCCTGTACGAGGATATGAGAGGGAAAAGGAAAATTAAAGAGGACACTATAGCATAGTCAAGAGAGGGAGAAGGGGATGCCCACAGGTGGCCAACCTTATAGACTAGAAATAGTAAAGGTAGATAATGTTAGAAATAGAACTGTTGCAACAGATTTAAGGAAAGGTCTGTCCTCAAGAGTGGCAGGAGCTCCCGGTCACACTGGCATGTTGGTGCCACAGATGAGGTGGTAGTGAAGGAATAGGTAACTTAACTCTGTGAAATGAGGGCTATCTGGCTTTGTGACTGGCTTGTCAGTCATCCTTGTGAATGGCCAAACCTGTGGTGAGAGGGAGATAAAAGGGAAAAAAGAAGCATTTTAATGTCTTGCAAGCAACAAAGTGGAAGCCCCTCTGTGTGAGGGGTCATGACCACCAACAGTGGGGCTGAGGAGTGTGAGTAACCATGAAAGTCACTTACCCTCACAGCAGGCAAAGGTAGACCTGGCTTGACTTGAGGTCTTGATGCCTTGATTGTTAGGCTGGCTGGAGATCTGCCTGGCAATGGTATTTACACTGGATTAAGTGAAGGACTTCAAACAGGCATGGGATAGGCATAAGGGAGCAATACAGATGAGTATGACTAGATAGGCCATTGACAGAGCAAAGGCCGATGGCACATTTATAAGGTAGAAAAAGAAATGGGCAGACTGGATGGGTCTTGCGGTCCCTATCTGCCATCAACTTCTATGTTTCTATGTTAAGAGTCCAGGATTGTCTCTGGATGCATGCAGTGGAGGTGGTGACCATGTTATTTGTAAATGTGGAGGATGTAAGCAGGCAGAGGAGGAGGTAATGTCTTCCTTGCTGGAGGAGGCATGGTCTGCTTGACTGGCAATGGAATTTATGATGGATTAAGAGTCCAATTTTGTCAGTCTGGATACATACAGTGGAGATGGTGGCTCATGTTATTCTTTGCATTTGATTATGCAGTGTTCAGTGTTTTTCCAGTTTGTCTGTATGAATTACATGAGAGAGGGCAGAGGGTGGATGCAGGAAACACCAGCACAACTTGGGGACAATAAAATAACATAGAAAAACATTACATTTGAATCATAAAGAAAAGGATTTAACTGTTAAGGAGCAAAGGAGGGACAGAATACATAGATCTTCAAGCTTCATCCTCATTTAGGAAACAACCCTCACAGTCAGATCCATGACATTTAGTACAAGGACACCCAGCCAAATGACACCTCGCAGCAGCCATTCCGCCTAATGACATTTTCTGTAATGTGACAACTGGTGAAAACAACAGCGACACCCACTGGCAGTGGGACGGTAACCATGCTCAGTCTTCTGCATGGGAATTATTTATCCAGCTATGTTTCATCCACTTTGTTACAGGACAATTTGCCAACGCCTCCAGTCTCATGCTTTCAGGTTCCTTTTCATCACCACCACCACCTTCGTGTGGTAGAACGTTGACATAACTGTGTTGTGTGGAATGTGCCCCACATTCATTTTAATAAATGTTAGTATGTGAACATTTCTAGGTGACAGATTTGTATGCCTGTCCTGCACAATGGCCCCTGCCAAACTGAATATCTGCTCCACACTGACACTCGAGGGTGGGCAGCGCAGATATTTGATTGCTACTGAAGTCGGTGCTGACTAATAAGTGAGCTTGCCACTCTAGTATAGTAAGGGATCTTCAGTGATGGTAAGCTGCCTGGTGTCTTCCAAATATGCATCCACCATGCATTGTGCTGCCCACAGTCCTGCTGCCTCATCAGCCTCCTCTTCCTCTTCCACCACATCTTTAAGTCCCACCTGATGAAAACCATCCCAAAGAGGAATTGTTCAGATTTTCTTTTTTATCTTGCATGTTTTCTCAGCCTGTTTCCCATGTAAGGTGGTAGCAGCACCAAGTCTCTGTTAAGTTTCATGGTTTGCCTTAGATAACTATGACTTTGGTATCTGTGGCCCACGTACAGTACCTGCTTCATTAGAAGAGCAGTCAGATGTTTCACCTGATCACACCCACCTTCAGTTATTGATGCTAAGTCATATTTATAATACAGGTCCAGCATGGTGGCAATCAAAAATGTGCAGGCTGCCAATTGCCTAAAATATGGATACTGCAGTCCAAGCTATGGAGCATGTGTTCCATTAAGGCACAACTTCCGGTATCACAACCTGGTGTACATTCAACAGTTTCTGTCTCAGCACAAATAGAAGTGGGAAGGCCTGACTGATATAGGCAGTGTCCCCACTCACTGCCTGTGCTGCATGTTCAGAAGGCCTGAGAATCATGATCAGGCTATCCAGTAGTCGCCACTGGCCTGCTGTCACAGACATGACTACTCCAGTACTGTCACAGGTGATATGTAGCTGCAGATATTTGGAGATGGTTTTGTACTGCTTGCACAAGTGATCACGTACAGAGTCAAGTTCCATTTAGTGACAACTCCCAGATTCATATAGTATGGGAGCAATTTGTTCTCTATCTGCAGGGGCCTGAGCTGGTCATAGGCCTTTCTGGAATGAGCTGAATGAGCACAGATGCAACGAACCATAGTCACCATGGACTTGTATCAGGATATGTTAGAAAGTCCTACATAACGAGATTAACATAGTGTCCCAGGCATGGCACCCTGAGAAACCTCCCATCACTAATGCATTTCTCTACATTGCAGCCATTATCACTCACAATGAAACCCGCTTTCAGTAAATGGGGATGCAGTCACTCGTCGGTCTCAGTCAGGAACTGTTCTAGCATTTTCTGACCCGTGTGTGATCCAGTTACACACTTCATTGCCAGCATGGCATGATATTGAGTACCCAGACTGTTGCTATCACTGCAATTGGGCTATTATAATTTCTCCCCACAATAACATGAATTAACCATGTATGACACCATCCCATAAACTTCAGGAGTGGCACATGTGGAGAAATAAGTTCTTGAGGGAATCTGCCATTTGGAACAGACACGTGACACCAACCTTCTAAATCCCACATTCTCCACAAATCAAAATGGCAGCAGTTCAATTGCCAGCATTTCAGCTGTTTCTGCATTCAGTTCTCATGCCATGTCATGATTGGGTGGGTATTTTGCACGATGCCCAAACATGCTATGCGGCATGGGCTGGACCTTTTTTGTGTGTTGGGCTGCCAAACAGCTGGACACGGCATGGAAGCAGGACTGGTGGGGTAGTAATTGTCTCCTGGAGATTCATGGGTGCTGCTCAAATGAAAGCAGTGATATGGGGTGTTTTCTACACTGAGGTTGCTATGGTTTGGTGCCCCCTGAGTAGTACTGCTCAACCCACCACTGCTGCTATGACCACTACTAGACAGTCCTACAGATTTTTCCTCATGTATTTATTTTATTTATTTATGGTCTAGAAATTACAACCCTTTGAGTCAGAGACTCATTTGCAAAGGCTCCACATCTTACATAAAATAGATTGGTACACAGTATAACACGGAATACAAAATACAGACTACTGCTGTAATACAGACAAGCATTTGTCAATGCCGGACATTCACTTGCAGGTATTTGCAGTGGTGTTTGGCATGTATGGTGCTTTACCCTAATGCCCTGTGCGATTGCTGGTATTTGCACTACAAATTTTTAGCATGACCTTTTTGTTGCCCCTACCTCATAAAAGCATTTGAGACCTCTGCTTATGAACAGTACCACTGTTATTCTGTTAATCTGTCCTGAACGTTGATTTCCCACAGCGACCACACCATTCTGCTCCACATGTGGAAAAACACAGTTCGGGCAGGATGTGAAAAATGACAGCTGTAGCATTCATAGGGAGGTGTGAAGGGATGGCAATGTTGAACATCTGGAGTGAAAATACAACAGTTTCTCGAACTTACAAGCGTACATGGAAAGTGCGCAATGAACGCTCATGACCTATGTTCCCCCTAAGGTGTGCGCACGTGCGCCCGCACAGCAGTCAGAAATAACCCACACATGGCTTCAGTAGTAGCGCACAAAGCAGCTGATGGGGATCCTCATGTTCGTGAAGTAGTGACTATAGTCACTCAGATTTTAGACTCAGACAGCAGGACATACTAACATACTAACATACTATTTGCCAGCAGATTAGGCCTTATGGTCTATCGAGTCTGCTCGAACCTAGATCCTTAGTTGGGTGCCGAGACCCTCCCATCCCTTGTGCTCCAGAAACCCCTATCATCCATCCTCATCCCCCCGGGACAGGCCATCATCTGATACATCCCCTTTCTGTGTCTGTCCCACCCTCTCTTAAAACCCTCCACTGTGGATCTCTGAACCAGCTCACCAGGCAGTGCATTCCAAGGGTCCACCACTCTCTCAGTGGAAAACCTCCTCCTCTTTTCCCCCCTCACCCTTCCACCTTCCAACTTCAAACCATGCCCTCTGGTGATGCCTTCCTGCTTTAGTCTAAAGAGCCCCTCCATGTTTACCCTATTTATTCCCTTGAGGTACTTGAAGACCTTAATCATGTCCCCCCTGTCTCTCCTCTCCTCCAATGAAAACAGGCAGAGCTCCTCAAGTCTGTCCTCATAAGTCAAATCCCTAGCCCTTGTATCATCTTTTGTTGCCCTCCCTCTGTACCCTCTCCAGGAGCTGTATGTCCCTCTTCAAGGTGGTCTCCAGTACTGTACACAGTACTCAAGGTGTGGTCTAACCAGTCCATTGTACAGCGGCAGAATCACTTCCTTGCTCCTAGAGGTGATCCCTTACGATGCATCCCAACATCCTGTTTGCCTTGCTAGCTGCTTCCTGCACTGCTCAGAGTTATTCATACATGTATCCACCATGACCCCTAGGTCTTTTTCCCTATTGAGGCTTCCAGCCTCCCTCCCAGGGTGTACTTGTGTTTAGGGTTTCCACCAAGATGCAACACCTTGCACTTGGTGATATTGAAATTTAATTTCCATGTGTGAGCCCAGCTTTCCAGGGTGTCCAGGTCCCCTTGCAGGGCCAACCTCCCCTCTTCTCCCTCAACTACTGCTCCCATCTTGGAGTCATCCGTGAAGAGACTCATTTCACACCCTATACCATCCCTGATGTCCGATATGTATGCATTAAACAGGATTGGACCCAGGACCAAGCTCTGTGGTACCCCACTACCAACCTCTCTAGGGTTCAAGAGCTCCCTACAGACCACTACTCTCTGAGTGCATCCAGCTATCCAGTTTTCAATCCATCTGACCATCAAAGGGCCTACTCCTAACCCCATCAGTTTCTCCACCAGACCATTGTGGGGGACAGAGTCAAACGCCTTGCTGAAGTCCAAGAATAATACATCCACAGGCTTACCCCTGTCCAGTTCTGATGTTACCCATTCATAGAACTCCACAAGGTTGGTTTGACATGATCTACCTGGCACAAACCCATGTTGCCGACTATCCAGACCTCCCACCTCCTCCAAGTAAACCCCCAATCGTTTCTTTAGTATACTCTCCATTAATTTTCCCACCACGGAGGTCAAACTGATGGGTCTATAGTTACCTGGTACTTCCTTTGACCCCCCTTGACATGAAAGTGAATGGGAAAGAAACAGTGTATGCCCACTCCTGAGGCCACAACCCATTAACTTTAACAAGCCAGCAGTTAACAAGCCAGCAGTTAACGAGCCAGCAGTTAACAAGCCAGCAGTTAACAAGCCTGACATCTCGCTCTTGCTCCATTTATTGAACAATGGAACCGATCTGCAAAATTCCAACCAATCGGCTTTGCAGTTACAGCAATGTTTTCAGCTTGACACCTCTTTTCAGTAAGACAGTACTTGATAATGAACAGTATTCCCCTGCTGTTCACAGAAATGGCATGTTTTATTTGTTTGGTAGATTCTCCCCAACAAAGCAATGCAAGAGATTCTCTGACATAGGGTGTATATTATATTATTTCAGTTTTAAAGTTGCACAACTTCAGTGTAATCTGCCTCCTCCCCAAGCAGCGTCTCACATACAAAATGTGTTTATAATGGATTTAAAGCCTCACCGTTGAAAGCGTGTTCATTTTTTTTTCAGTACAAGAAAATGGGAAGACTATAGTTTTTATTTACAATAAAAGCATCAAAGCAACCTACTGTTTGTGTCATTTTTTTATGTATTTGTTGGGGGCTGGGATGGGTATAACCTCAATTAGCAGGCTGAGACACTAACTGTACATATGTCTAGAGAGAGATGAGATTGCGCTTCTCTTTAAAATAGGGTCCCGTATTATATACACATTTGAGATTCAATGAATTAGTGCTTGTAAAAGGTTGCCCATGTTGGCTACATGAGGATAGTAATTCTAAAATGGACAACAAGAAATAGCAGCACAAAAAATGTCCTTTTCATTTAATTTCATAAATTCAGACTGCGCTTAGTATGGATCCAGAATGGAAGAGAAATACAGCCTCCTAAATGCATCTCATCTCTCATATCACACTGACTAACTCACTACATTGCAAAAATACATTTTAAAACCCCCACTGAGCTTGACAATACCCAACATAGTTATTGTAAACCATACCTAGGGTAAAGGACATCACATACAAGTATGCATGCATCCATCAAAGATCCCATTGCTAAGTACTGCTTTAAGAAGCTGTCCAACCCTGAATACCACATTGCCATAACAGTATTAAATGATGTACTTTTGGAGTTGGCAGAGTTGTCTAAGGTGTTTCAGAAAGTGGTCTAACAACAGTTGAAGCTGTACAGATTGCTAGGGCAAAATTAAAAAAAGATCAGAAGCCAGTACCTGGGTGACACTGTCTACTGGAGCCAACCAGTAAAACTGCTTTTGGCTAATTGCACAGCAGAAGTAAGCACAATACAACAGCAATTTTGCAATTCATTGGCCTGTTATGTGACCATCTGGACAGCTGATTTCCTGCAGGTGAACTTTCTGACTGATCTGTCTTTGATTTTGCAGCAATGCCACATTGCAGCTTTGAGTTTGGCTTATCAAATATTGAGAGACTGTACAGTAAATATCAGGACTATTTATTTTCATCAGTGGACCAGGCAAAATTGTTAGCCAGTACAATGACTTCAGATTTATAGTTGCTGAAAAAATAAAGGGAGGATCATTAAAATCCTTTACTGACATGATCCACTTTGCTTTGACTAACGTTCAGTACAGCATGGTGGCTAAACTTATTGATATATGTGCTACATTCCAAGCTAAACATGAAGCTATCATGTATAGATGTTCCTACACAGTCTTATCATTCTCCAGAAGAGATTCTCCACAGGGAGGTACAGAGTGAGAAGGATACGATAGCACAGAGAAAAATCTTGGGAGTGATAGAGGATCATGTACTGAAGCAAAGAGAAGTATGACTGAGTAGGACCATAACTATTTTTGGGTGGAAGGCTTCACTCAAGGATTCTCATAGGAAAGTTAGGGAAGATTTGTTGCTGCTGTTGGAAAGAGCATTAGGATTTTGTATATCCAGAAACGTGGTGGAGTCCATAAAGTTATATGGAGATCCTGAGCCCACAACACAGATTGATATTACATTTATAAATGATCATACAGCTAGCAGCTTGCTTTCTCTGGCCAGCAAGCTGGATTGTTTGGGAATACATTTAGTTAACACGTTAGACTTGGGTGAGGTCTTTTCATGGTTTAAACAGACTAAGGATAGTCCAGAATCAATCTTAGAGGCAGATAACTCCCTGATTGACTTTGGAAACCTAATTGACACTAATACCTACTCGCCACTGACAGTTATTGATTCAGCCTGACAAATGCAGCCTGTAGACAATATCAAACAAATGAAATTTGAATGCCAGCTAGATTTAGATAAGGGAGCTGGGGATCGAGATGTGGATGCCTTTTCTATACTTTCATGGAATATTGAGGGCATCCATCTTAAAATAATTGACCATGAAGTAGTGAGATTTCTGGATAATTTTAATGATATTGGACTGCAAGGAACATGGTGTACAGAAAATGTAACTCCCAAACCGGATGGATATTCTGTCTTTACTCTGCCAGCAACTAAAGATAAAAAGTTTAGACAGTTTAAAGGGGGTATTTCCTTTTTTTTATCAAAACTTTGCTAAATTTTCAGACCACTAACATTTCTACCAAGTTAGAGGGTATTTTGGCTCGAATGATTAGCAAGGTAAAAGAGAAGTTCATTCTCTGCAATATATACTTTCCCCCTCATAATAGAGCTACTGATCCCACTGACCTTTTCATACAGGATCTGAAAATGGCACTTGACGAATTATTAGATAAGAGTATACCTTGTCCTATAAATA
This sequence comes from Neoceratodus forsteri, assembly GCA_016271365.2. Classification (NCBI taxonomy): domain Eukaryota; kingdom Metazoa; phylum Chordata; order Ceratodontiformes; family Ceratodontidae; genus Neoceratodus; species Neoceratodus forsteri. Next base: position 1,319,659,083 of record CM057454.1, read on the forward strand.
TTTTGGGAGACTTTAATGCCAGAATTCTTTCTCATTTCTTGGAGGATGTATATTCAGATATGATCCATACAATATCTATAATTAATCCAAATATCTCATATACTAGGACTGCTCAGGATCTAAAGTCTAACCTTAGAGGTGGAGAATTGCTAGTGGGCTTGGCCAGTAGAAATGTCTGTATTTTAATGGCAGAACTCGGGTTGATCTAGTCTGATCCTTAATGTGTAGAGGACCTACTGGCTCTTCAACCCCTGATCAGGTTTGTACCAATTTGGAAGCAGTAAAGCTGATCCAAAAGCTAGAGGTCATGGATAGACTGGAATCAGCACACTGTGCTATTGTAATTAACATTAAGTGCCCTTTTGGAACTTTATGGAGTGAGGCACAACAGGAAGACAGTCTGGAAGTCATAAACAAGAGAAGCTAGTTTCAAAGAAATTCTTAGTACAGGAGTCTTAGATGATATTCACAAGTTGGTCCTGGACAAAAGTAAGGCTTTTACTATTTTGGAGAATTGGGAAACTATTCATTCTTTACTTGGACCTAGATGTAAAACAACATACCATCCTAGGTCCCTTTATAAAAAGTCTTAGTTTAATTTGGTATGTCTACAGGCAAAGAAAGAGTTTGGAGGAAAACTAAGACAGCATAAAAAGAAAAGAAATAAGTCTGCAGCAGATTTTAGATTGCTAAAGACTGAAAGAGAAAAATATAGGAAAATTCTCCAATGGGAGGGACATAAACATACTCAGGGACTTTTGGAAAAAACTGAGACAGGCTGTTTTGGATAGGGATGGAAGACGATTTTGGAATACTGTTGCCCAGGGATATAATAGATATTCCTATAGGATTGAAGTCTATATTACACCTGAAGTTTGGGCATCTCATTTCTCCAAGTTCTATTATTCTCATGAAGAGCAGGAGACACCTGATGCTTTCAAAATACAGGAGGATGAAATTTTTCCAAGACCTATCTTGATCATAGAGGACGAAATCCGGATGGCACTGATTGGCCTTAAGGCAAATAAAGCACCAGGGCCGGATGGGGTCCTAGGTGATCTCTATAAGGTTTTTACCAACTGATGGATTCCTTTTCTTCTTTTGCTGTTTAATGGCCTGGTTCAGGGGTACTCTTACCCTGCCAGTTGGGCAGGTAGTGTTATCTTCCCAATTTAAAAAAAAAGAGGATCCGAATGACCCAAGGATGTATAGGCCTATTAGTTTGACAGATGTTTCACAGGAGATTTTCTCTAGATTAATTTTGGGCAGATTGCTGTCATGGGTCAAGGAAAAGGCAGTATTGAATGAGGCACTGAATGGTTTCCGGAAGGACTGTTCTACAGTACAACACTATTATGTGCTTCAGCACCTGATCTGGAAGCATACTAAAGTGAGAAAAACAGATTATATTGCTGTCTTGTGGACTTCTCTGCCTTCGACAGCATTAGTAGAAAAATCCTTTGGGCTACATTAAGGGATCTGAAGTTGGAGGCCTCACTTCTTGATGTTATTAATAGACTCTATGAAAATATGTGGGCACGGGTCCAGTATAATCAATATGGTCATCTAACTGATAGATTTGAGACAAATGTGGGGGGCAGACAGAGGTGTATTTTGACCCCCACTCTATTGAACATCTACATTAATACAGTCTTGGATCAGCTAGGTAACCCAGATTTTCATTCTCCAAAAATTAATGATCAAAGGATTGAATGTTTAGCATATGCAGACAATTTAGTCTTGCTCTCTACTTCAGTCCTAGGTCTTAAAATAAAATTGGCTTACTTTGAGTCTCTCTGTTCTCAAAGGAAACTAAAAGTTAATCTCGGCAAGACCAACATTGTAGTTTTTGGATCTCAAACCAAAAACACGGTAGGCTTTAGGTTAAACGGTAACCATATAGACACTGTTAAGTGTTATGACTATTTAGGTGCCTGTTTTGCCTATAGCCTATCTTGGACCAAACATTTGGAGGCTATTCAATTTAAAATGGGATCTTCTGTAAATTCCCTAAACATATTTAACAGCAAGATGGGTAAGTCATCAGTGAGTGGGGTATTAAGAGTTGTTAATGCCAAAATAGGAACAAGCATGTTATGTGCCTCTGAAATTTGGGGTTATACTAAGGTTAGAGAATTAGAAATAATTCTGAATAAACTCTATAGATACATCTTAATATTTTTAAATGGAACTCCAGGCTGTTTTCTTGCCTTGGAGGTAGGACAACGTTCCTTGAATTTTCTCATCTGTGAACGACAGATTCTCTTTCTGTTGAAACTTTTTCTTTTGCCCCAACAAAGATATCCCAGAATGTGTGTAGTGGAAACCATCAAATTGGCCAGCATGGGATATGTACATCCCTTTATTCAACTTATTAAGGAAACAATAATGCCGGCTGAATTGGGCCACCTCCTATACAAAATTTACGTGAGACCATTTGAGGAGATTAGACAGGATGTCAAATTGAGGTTCATTGACTTATGACATAAATTCTTTCTATGTTCAACTCTCCAAGCTTAAGCTATATGGATTTTATAAAAAAAAAGTAAAGATTTCATGGGGATATGAGCCATATCTCTCTTTTTTAACCTGTCCTAAACAAAGAAGAATCTATACAAGATTCGGAACTGAAAACTATAATGCTCAATGCATTCATTTCAGACAAAAGAGAGAGAGGGTACTTTTTCCATATTGTAAATGTGGAGTGGGGACTATAGATAATCTCAAACATGTGGTACTCTTGTGTCCTAGGTACGAATCAACTAGGAAAATACTGCTGGGGATCTCAGCCTCCCCGAGGATCTTTTGAATATTTGTTTACTATGAAAGAGAAGAACATGGAAGAGATCTTGGCAAGATTTTTAATCTCAACTCATTTGTAAAGTTTATTAGGGGGACTTGAAGTCCTGTGGAGGTTTTTTATGTGAAAAGGTACTCTGTTAAATTGAATTGCACTGTAAAGATATTTAAGTTCCTTGTCGATTTATTTATTGTCTATTTATATTTACTATTTATTTTGTCCTGATTTTAGTATATTGTAACTGCTTTATGCTGAACAATACATTGTACTACTACTACTACTACATTCCAAGCTTCTAGTGCTGACTGTGAAAGAGGCTTCAGCTTCATGAACTGCATTAAGAGCAAACAAAGAAACCACTTGGAAGAAATCCATTTAGATATGCTGATGCGAACAAAATTGTTTTTAACATCTGGTGGAAAAATGGATCTTAATAAAATATAAATCCACTGGAAGAATGGGAAAGACAGGAGAGAAAAACAGTAAATGTTGATTTCTTAGCAATGCATCATCAGAAGCACCCCTTTTAGATGCATGCAAGACTCTTCAAAATGTACATAGTTTACACATGTTTCCAGTTCATACTGTTATGGTGCACATAGAAACATAGAAACATAGAATTTGACGGCAGATAAGGACTGCTTGGCCCACCCAGTCTGCCCATTTCTCTACCTACTGGATAAGCTGCAGATCCCAGTTAACCAGCAGCCTACTTCTTCCTACCCCCACCCCCTAGAATTGCCTTATGACTGTCCCATGCATGCTTGAATTCCACCACTGATTTTGACTCACAACCTTCCTCCGAAGGCCGCTCCATGCATCCACAACCCTCTCTGTGAAAAATACTTCCTTAAATTACATCTGAGCCGCCTCCCATCTTCAAATTGTGCCCTCTTGTTCTTGCACACCTCTTTTTGAAAGATGCTACCCTCTTGGACTTTGTTGATTCCCTTGAGGTACTTGAACGTTTCTATCATGTCCTCTCCTCCTTTCCTCGAGACTATACATATTAAGCTCCTTAAGTCTCTCTCTTCATAGGTCTTCGGTGCAGACCCTGCACCATTTTAGTTGCCCTCTTCTGGACAGCTTCCATCCTGTCTATGTCTTTGCGGAGATTGGGTCTCCAGAGCTGCACACAGTACTCCAGATGGGGTCTCACCAGCTGTCTGTACAGAGGTTATAATAACTTCCTGTTTTCTACTGGTGATGCCTCTCCCTATGCATCCCAGTATCCCCCCAGCCCTCCTTGCTGCCCTCTCACATTGCTTGCCCACCTTTAGGTCATCTGATATGACTACCCCCAGGTCCCTTTCCATGTTTACTGTTGTCAGTATATTACCCCCCATTGTGTACTCTTCCCCTGGGTTTTTGTTTCCCAGTTGCATTACCTTGCACTTCTTAGCATTAAATCTAAGCTGCCATACATTTGACCATTCCTCTAACTTTGCCAAGTCCCTTCTCATCCTTTCCACCCCACCCTGTGCATCAACTCTTTTGCAGATCTTTGTGTCATCTGCAAAGAGACATACTTTTCCTTCCAGTCCTCTGCAATGTCGCTACAAAGACATTGAAGAGGACCGGTCTATATTGAACCCTGCGGTAATTGCACTAGTAACCCTCCTTCTTCTGAGTGGACTCATTTACTATTACTCTCTGTGTCCTATTCTCCAGCCAATTCTTTTACCCAGGCTGTCATCTTGGGACCCACTCCCAGGCTGGCTAACTTGTATATTAATCTTTGTGTGGGACTGTGTCAAATGCCTTGCTAAAGTCTAGGTAGGCCATGTCCACAGCCCTCCCTAATCTACTACTTTGGTCACCCAGTCAAAGAAATCTATCAGATTCTGTCTGCATGACCTTCCCGCTTGAATCCATGCTGCCTTGGGTCCTGTGCCCCTCTGGCCTCTAGATACTCGGCAATTCTTTTCTTCAGAAGTGATTCCATCATTTTCCCTATCACTGAAGTTAAACTAACAGGTCTGTAGTTTCCTGCTTCTGCCTTGCTCCCACTTTTGTGAAGGGGAATCACATCTGCCCTCATCCAGTCCTCGGGTACCACCCCATCCTCCCATGATTTGTTAAAAAGGGTAGTCAGTGGTGTCACTAGTTCTACCCTTAGCTTTTTAGAATTCTGGGATGAATCCCATCAGGCCCCATTGCTTTGTCCACCTTCAGTTTTAAGAGTTCTTTCAGAACCCTTTCTTCTGTAAATGGGCTGGTATCAACTTCTGTATCCAGAGTGTTTCTACTGTTTGTTTTATGTACCTCCCTCTCTTCATTTGTAAATACTGAGCAAAAATATTTGTTTAGTATCTCTGCCTTTTCACAGTCTCCTCTGCCCACCTCCTCCCTTTTTAAGCCTCACTATCCCTCCCTTGGTCTTCCTTCGCTCTCTGATGTACCTATAAAAGGTTTTATCCCCCTTCTTAACTGAGTTGGCTATCTTTTCCTCGGTTTGGGCCTTTGCTGTTCTGACTGCCTTCCCAGCCTCCTTTTGCTTAAACTGATACAGTTCTCTGTCCTGCTCCTTCTGCGATTCTTTGTACTTCCTGAATGCTTTCTTTTTCTCTTGAACCTTCACTACCACTTCCTTTGAGAACCATAGTGGTTTCTTACATCGTTTTGTTTTGTTTATTTGCTTCACACAAAGGCTCATTACTTCTGTGATGGCAGTTTTTATTATTCCCCATTGTTCTTCCACCCCTCCTTCCTGCCCATTTGCTAGTGCATTCCTTAGGCACTCACCCATTTTGGCAAAGTCAGTCCTCCTAAAGTCCAGTACTTTTGTCTTTGTATGACTTGACTCTATTGCCGTGTTTATTGTGAACCATACTGTTCGATGGTCGCTAGTTCCCAGATGGCTACCCACTTCTACATCTGTCATCCTCTCTCCATCTCCATTTGAGAGAATCAAGTCTAATATTGCTCCCTCTCGAGTGGGCTCCAGTACTAGTTGTCTAAGGCAAGCCCCCTGTAGGGCATCTAGAATAACTGCACTCTTCAAAGTGGCAGCTGCAACTGCACTCCAGTTAACATCTGGCATATTCAGATCACCCATCAGCAATATCTCCCCTTTTTCTTCCATTCTAAGTATACTTTCTATCATTTCCTTGTCCATTTCCTCCCCCTGAGAAGGGGGTCTGTATACAACCCCTGTGCGGATTGTGGTGCACAATGCACATCCAAGCTTCGGACTGTGTCAGAATGTATATTTAGACTTTGCATTGAGTATTTGAGTGTTTGGTTATATTTTCTACTGTTTACTGGCAATAAAATACATCACTTGTTTGGGCCACCCAATTTGCGCACATGAATCAATTTTTTTGCACAAAGTGCCGCACACACATATCAGTCGCCCACCCACAGACACTAAATATTAGAGGGAACATTGCTCATGACACAGTCTTTTTGTGGACTTTTGTCACCAAATTTTCAACATAGGCATTTTGGGACCTCTGCTCATGAACAGTGTCACTGTGATTTTCATAATCTGTCCTGAGCATTGATTTCTCACTCTGACCACACCATTGTGCGCTGGATGTGCAAAAACACATTTCAGCCAGGATGTGAAAAATGTCAGCTGTACTGTTCATAAGGAGGTGTGAAAATGCCAGTATTGAAAATCTGGAGTGAAAATATTTCAAATTCTCGAAGTTATGAGTGTGCGTGGAAAGTGCGCAACGCACGCTCGTAACACAGTCATTTTTTTACATTTTTTCACCAAATTTGCAACATAGGCTTTTGGAGACCTCTGCTCATGAAGAGTGTCACTGTGATTTTCTTAATGTGTCCCATACATTGACTTCGCACACCGACTGTGCCATTGTGCGCTACATGGGTGGAAACACATTTTGGGCAGGATGTGAAAATGACAGCTGTACTGCTCATAAGGAGGTGTAGAAAATGGCAATGTTAAAAATCTGGAGGAATATTAAATTGCGAACCACGAAAGCGCGTGAGGAACTGCGCAACATACGCCGTAAAACAGTCATTTTAGGAATTTTTCACCAAATTTTCAACATAGCCATTTTAAGACCTCTGCTCATGAACAGTGACACTGTGATTTTCTTAATGTGTCCCATATATTGAGTTCGCAGACACGACTGTGCCATTATGCGCTATACGGGCGGAAACACGTTTTGGGCAAGATGTGAAAAATGACAACTGCACTGCTCATAAGAAGGTGTGGTAAAATGGCAATGTTGAAATCTGGAGTGAAAATATTGAAAATTCGCAAACTTACAAGCGTGCATAGGAACTGCGCAACGCCCACTCATAAAACAGTCATTTTTAGGAATTTTTTCACCAAATATTCAACACTGCCATTTTAAGACTTCTGCTCATGAACAGTGTCACTGTGATTTTCTTAATGTGTCCCATACATTGAGTTCGCACACCGACTGCGCCATTGTGCGCTACCTGGGCGGAAACACGTTTTGGGCAGGATGTGAAAAATGACAGCTGTACTGCTCATGAGGAGGTGTGGTAAAATGGCAATGTTGAAAATGTGGAGTGAAAATATTGAAAATTGATAACTTACGAAGCATGCGAGAACTGCGCATCGACACTCGTAAAACAGTCATTTTAAGGAATTTTTTCACCAGATTTTCAACACAGCCATTTTAAAACCTCTGCTCATGAACAGTGTCACTGTGATTTTCTTAATGTGTCCCATACATTGAGTTCACACACCGACTGTGCCATTGTGCGCTACATGGGTGGAAACACATTTTGGGTGAGATGTGAAAAATGACAGCTGTACTACTTATAAGAAGGTGTGGTAAAATGGCAATGTTGAAAATCTGGAGTGAAAATATTGAAAATTATTAACTTACGTAGCCCGCTGAGAACTGCGCAACGACGCCAGAATGGTCATTTTAGGAAGCTTCACCAAATTTTCAAAATAGGCTTTTTGAGAGCCCACCTTATGAATGCTGGCAGTGTCATTTTGTTAATCAGGCCCGAAAGGTGATTTCGCGCAGTGACTGCGAAATCAGCCTTCAGGCCCGAATAACGCCATGACAGTGATATCATTCATGAGAAGGGGTCCCAAAAACCTCATGTTGAAAATTTGGTGCAAAAATTCCTAAAAATGCCTGAGATATGCTACAAAGTTGGAAAAAACCTATCTATGCCATTATACAGCTTACTGGCATTTCCTCAGTTCGCGGTCGGCTTTGAAGAGTGCAGACGTGTTCTCGTCCACGAAGATTGTCGCGCGACTCCAGAGGTAAGTATGGGATGAGGGGGTGTGGGGAGGCAGGGTGCGCAGTGGGTGGGTGCGGGTTGTGGGAGGGGGGGAGGAGAAGCGCCGTGGGACCGCTTAATTTACAGGTTTTAAAAAAAAAAAAACGACGCTGGATGTTTGCCACGCTGGCGTGGGGCTCCCAGTGGCAGAAGGACGGCTGGGGGGCGTGGAGCCGACGGGGGATTGGGCACCTCCGTCGGCCAAAACAAGGTAGGCACCAAAGCTTTGGGGGGGCGTGCAATGCGGGACGTTTGCCACGCTGGGGTGGGCTCCCAGCATGGCAGCAGGGAAAGCTGTTTGGGGGGACATGGAGCCGATGGGGGATTTTCGGCCAAAACAAGATTTTCCACGCTGGAGTGGGCTCCCAGCGTGGCACCAAAGCTTTGGGGGGGCGTGAGGCGCTGCCAGCACACAGCGGTGGTTTTCTTTGAAGTGAAGACCACCGCTGTCATACACAGCACCCGCAACAATTGGTGCAAGACCGCCATGCCTGCTCAACGGAGCAGTGCATTGCACAGGACAGTCACACCTCCAAACTGTCCTATTCTCCCAAGATGTTCCTTGCGCATGCGCGCAAGTGAACGTAAAAATGACAGTAACTACAGAGGTGAAAAAAAGTACATAATACACATGTTGGAACATCAGTGATGTGAAATTGTGGTGCATATACAGGAGCAAATACTACAGTAAAAAAAATTTTTATTTTTTTTTAAGCAAAGTTTCATCTGCAGTCGCAGTGGGGATAGACATAATGTGGTACAGTAACTCAGGTTTAAAAGGCCCTAGCCTGGGGATTGATAAGATAAAGTCAGGGACTGAGTTCATCCAGAGTGGGACCCTATAGCAAAAAGACCTTTGGCCAGCAGTGGTCTTCACAAAGTGGACATGGAATGCAGCAGTGTCAGAGTGTCTAGTGGTGCGAGCCGGCAGGCTCTTTTGGAGGAGCTGGAGACAGCCGGGGTGGGTAGACCCAATTGGATTTTTCTGACTAGTAAGCAGGTCTGGTAAAAAAGTTGCCCCTGTAAGTTTAGCCAGGATAACCATAGGTAGAGGTCACAGGTATGCGTGAGTGGATCACAGCCTGTGGCCAATCTGCAGGCTTTGTTCAGGGTGCGTTTAATGCTGGACAGTGCTGTGTCAGAGGTGGCCCCATAGATGATTATGCCGTAGTCTACCAGGGAAAGGATGGAGCTAGAGATAGGTAACCGTAGAGCCTCAGGAGGTAGACATGGTCTAAGCCTATAGAGGAGACCGATTCTCCTATTTATTTCAGTGCAAGTCGATGCGATATGCTCATGATAGGTAAGGGCAGAGTCTAGGGTAACCCCTAGATATTTAAAATTGGAAACAGGTTCCAGCATGGTGCCCATTGCGTTATGTATAGATAATTTTGTCATGCTGTGTTTATGTTGTGGGTGGGTGAATAGCATGACTTTCGTCTTTTTTGTGTTGAGTACAAGCTTGTGTGAGGAAAACCAGGCTTCAATTTGTGTGAAAGAGCCCTGCAAGGATTTTTGGAGCTGTGTGGGGTCAGGGTGCCGACTGAAAATCACAGCATCATCTGCATAAAGGAGAAGACGCCCAGAGGAGGCCAGAGATAAGGAGTTCAAGTATAGTGAGAAAAGGAGCGGACCAAGGATGGACCCTTGTGGGACACCTGACTGGATGGGAAGGTTAGCGGAGAGGGTGCTTTTTATCTTCACTTGTTGAGTGCGGCCAGAGAGATAACTGAAGAACTAGCCAGCAGTTTCTTTGGATATGCCAACAGAGAGGAGGGAGTTTATGAGCATGGTGTGATTGACAGTATCAAATGCCTTGGAGAGATCTGTACAGACTGATCCAGCCAGGTCTCCGTGGTCAACAGCATCATGAATAAAGGAGGTGAATTCTAGTAGGGCACTGGTGGTGCTGTGACCTTTCCTAAAACCATGTTGTTGTTGGCATATTAGGTGGTGCGAATCTAGATAGTCAGTAAGTTGATCAGCCACTATTTTCTCCAGTGCTTTTGAGAGGGGAGGGAGTATGGAAATGGGCCTGTAGTTACTACTTGATATACGGGCACCATTTTTATGAATTGGCATAATCACCGCCTTTTTCCACAAAGATGGGAACTGCCCTAGGCACAGGGACATGTTGAGTATTTTAGTGAGGGGTATTAGGACAGCGTCAAGGGTTAAGGATAACAGTTTTGCATCTAGTGAGTCACCACTATGCCTAGTCTTTCCTAGGAACATGGCAATATATGAGTGGGCATCACTTGTGGAGATAGTTTTGACACGAAAGGATGGAGCACAGGGGGGTGGCGGGAATTGTCCCGCATCTGTACTGAAGACATCAGGAGGGAGAATAGTGCTTAGGTCAGAGAAAGATATATTGAAAGCATCAGCTATTTTGCAGGGGTCTTGGGTGGGGATACCGTCAAGGATAAGCATGGTAGGGGAAGGGGAGGGAGACTTTCCACTAAGTTCCTTTATATTTTCCCAGAACCTCTTTCCATCACCCCAAGTGGCAGTGAGTTTTGTTTGATAGTAAGCAGCCTTTGCCTGCCGGATTGCCCAGGTGCAGGTGTTTCGGGCAGCACAATATAGTTGTCGGTCAGTGGGTCGACCTGACTGAAGGGCTTGGTGCCACAGGTCATCACGCGCCTTCATTTGATCGAGCAAGGCCCGATTAACCCAGGGGGAGGATTTTGATTTTTCAATCTGTTTGACGTGGAGGGCGAAGATATCACAGGCGGATTGGAAGGAACTTATGAAGAAGGACAGGGCGGCATCAGCTGATGCCTGGTGATCAAGTGGGGACCAGTCGAAGTTACGGAGTAGGTTTCGGAGATGGTTTAAAGCCCCTTTTTTGAGTTGGCGACACATGGAGATCCTGGGTGGGGGTGGTTTCCAGCTATTTGTCCAGAGACACGTTACAGGGGAGTGATCACTGATAGAGTCCGATAGGACCTGGACATCCAGTATGTGCTCAGGATGGTTTGTGAGTCTGAGATCAAGGAGGGAGTTGTGGCCCATGTTTTTGTTTACTCTAGTGGGGGTAAGGACCATTTGGGACAGATTTTGGGCAGCAGCTGCATCCATGAGGGAGAATGTCAGGGGAGCAAGCCAGTTTGTGTTAAAATCACCTAGGGCTATGACTTCTGAGTTTTTAGGGAGCTGGTCGATTATGTTTAGGATGGCTTTGAAGGCATCCCTTTGGTTTTGAGGGGGTATGTATAGTGACATTATATAAAGAGATTTACCCGAGTTACCAATTTCAACCCTGACGGTGAGGGACTGTGCGCCTTCTGTAGGGCTTATGGTAGCAGTGTTTATTCCTTGCAGGTGTTCTCGAAGATACAGTGCACTACCCCCACCCCACCTATTCAGTCTATCTGACCTGAACAATGTGTATCCAGGTATGCATACAGCCGAGTCAGGAATATGCTGCAACAGCCATGTTTCAGTAACGGCTAGTACATCAGGGCGGTGGAGGCAGACCCATGCTTGAAGAGAGGCAAGTTTCTTTTGGAGACTACAAATACTAATGGCAGCCAGTCGCAGTCCTTTGTGTTTCATTGGTTGTCGTGGGGTATGGTCAGTGGGGCCAGGATTTGGGTGAATGTTGCCCACAAGTAGCAGGAGGATGACTGCTGTCCTGGTTAGGGTGATTTTGTGGATCTTTTTGGGAGTGTGCCGTGATGAGACTGCATGATGGTGCAGTTTATTGGAAATACGGGAGCACATAAAGCACAGTATTTCCTGCCCATAAAGTAGTGGGGTACTCATGGTTTCAGGAGGGAGGTGACTTGGCACAAGAGGAGGGTAGGGGAGATAGGACATGGTAACGGATGAGGAATTTTTTTCAGGGCTGCATATCGTAGGAGGCAATTTTGGGGCAGAGGGAGGGGTAGTGCTAGGATGAGTATGGGGAAGGCAGGAGGGTAGTGGGCTGGGAGAGAGGGTTAGGATGAGGAGAGTAAGCCATGGAGTCGCTATGTGGACACAAGAGGGTGATATGGCACTATTACTAGAATATTTGGGAGGGATTTAGTAGTTAACCTAATGTTTCTTTGTACTTAGAAAATGGGTAGAGTAAGATTTTCCGATGCTGATTGTGGGGGGTGCAGAGTGAGGAGGAGACTGGATTTAAATGAGGTGTAAGGGAATTTTTTTTTCCTGTGTGACTCACACCGAATACATCCGTGCTGTAATTAAGGATCCGAGAAAGAAAAGATCAGCAGAGGAAGCAGCAGCAGCCTCTAGTGGCAGGTCCTGATAACCTGCTAATGGAGAAATTGCCTGATTGGTTTTAACACTTCACCAATCACCAGAGGTCTCTACAGAAATATAATAAGAAGGCGACAAAGGGTGGTGATGGGGGCAGCTGACGTGCAGCATCAGCGGGGCTCGCTAGTGTGAGTTTAGAAAGCGCTCAACGCTGCAGTACTGCTTGGCTGCTGTTCGCCCACACGTTACCTGCTTGCTGCTGGTCCTTGTTAAGCTCGGGGAAGGGCATTCTTGCCCTCACGACCACCAGCACCTACGAGGGGAGCCTAGCAGTTTCTGCTGTTTGCTGCGGGTCCTTGTTAGCTCGGGGAGGGCATTCTGCCTCACGACCACCAGCACCACGAGGGAGCCTAGTAGTTTCTGTTGCTTGCTGCTGGTCCTTGTTAAGCTCGGGGGAGGGCATTCTTGCCCTCACGACCACCAGCACCCACGAGGGGAGCCTAGCAGTTTCTGCTGCTTGCTGCGGGTCCTTGTTAAGCTCGGGGGAGGGCATTCTTGCCCTCACGACCACCAGCACCCACGAGGGGAGCCTAGCAGTTTCTGCTGCTTGCTGCTGGTCCTTGTTAAGCTCGGGGAGGCATTCTTGCCCTCCACGACCCAGCACCACGGGGGAGCCTAGCAGTTTCTGCTGCTTGCTGCGGGTCCTTGTTAAGCTCAGGGGAGGGCATTCTTGCCCTCACGACCACCAGCACCCACGAGGGGAGCCTAGCAGTTTCTGCTGCTTGCTGCGGGTCCTTGTTAAGCTCGGGGGAGGGCATTCTTGCCCTCACGACCACCAGCACCCACGAGGGGAGCCTAGCAGTTTCTGCCAACACTGCTGGTCCTTGTTAAGCTGGGGGAGGGCATTCTTTGCCCTCCGACCTCCAACACCCACGAGGGAGCCTAGCAGTTTCTGCTGCTTGCTGCAGGTCCTTGTTAGGATTTCGGGGGAGGCATTCTTGCCCTCCAGAGCCACCAACACCACGAGGGGAGCCTAGCAGTTTCTGCTGCTTGCTGCTGGTCCTTGTTAAGCTCGGGGGAGGGCATTCTTGCCCTCACGACCACCAGCACCCACGAGGGGAGCCTAGCAGTTTCTGCTGCTTGCTGCGGGTCCTTGTTAAGCTCGGGGAAGGGCATTCTTGCCCTCACGACCACCAGCACCCACGAGGGAGCCTAGCAGTTTCTGTTGCTTGCTGCGGGTCCTTGTTAAGCTCGGGGGAGGGCATTCTTGCCCTCACGACCACCAGCACCCACGAGGGGAGCCTAGCAGTTTCTGCTGCTTGCTGCGGGTCCTTGTTAAGCTCGGGGGAGGGCATTCTTGCCCTCACGACCACCAGCACCCACGAGGGGAGCCTCGCTGTTTCTGCTGCTTGCTGTGGGTCCTTGTTAAGCTTGGGGGAGGGCATTCTTGCCCTCACGACCACCAGCACCCACGAGGGGAGCCTCGCTGTTTCTGCTGCTTGTTGCGGGTCCTTGTGAAGCAAGGGGGAGGCATTCCTGCCCCTCACGACCTCTAGCACCACGAGGAGCCCCGGCTGTTTTCTGCTGGAGAGAGGAAAAGCAGAAGTAAATATCAGGTGAGCTTCCGCAGAGGAGGAGGGGTGGAGTTTACTACAGGAATGTCGGGGGCAAGGGCTATTTGAATGAGACTAATCGAACTGCGTGGGGCAGGATGAAAATGGCGACGAACGAGGTTTGCAGTGCTCACTAACAATCAAACGGTTTCTGCTAAACCAGGCTCTGCTAAACATAAGGCACAGTGACTTTGCAGCACGACGTTAATTTCCGATATCAAACGGTTTCTACTAAAACAGGTTCTACTAAACATAAGGCACAGTGATTTTGCAGCAGGACGTTAATTTCAGATGGGGAAATTTGCAGTTTGTATTGAAAATAAAGGCGCAGAGCTACCTGTAATTTTAGCAGGGGATTTTTTTTCTTTTTTGGCGCCAAGATTACCCTCTAAGGCACTGAGGGTTTTAGTTTGTGCAGACTCAAAGTACTGAGAGAAAACAAGGCAGATCCATTGAGAACACAAGATTTTAGGCAAAAAACTATCTCCACATGTGTGGGGACAGTAATTGGAAAAATTAAAGTCCAAGAAATCGTCACTAGTGCGAGTTTAGAAAGTGCTCAGCGCTGCAGTACTGCTTGGCCACTGTTTGTCCACACATTACCTGCTTGTTGCGGGTCCTTGCTAAGCTTGGTGAGGGTGTTCTTGCCCTCACGACCACCAGCACCCACGAGGGGAGCCTAGCAGATTCTGCTGCTTGCTGCGGGTCCTTGCTAAGCTCAGGGAAGGGTGTTCTTGCCCTCACGACCACCAGCACCCACGAGGGGAGCCTAGCTGTTTCTGCTGCTTGCTGTGGGTCCTTGCTAAGCTCAGGGAAGGGTGTTCTTGCCCTCACGACCATTGCTAAGCTCAGGGGAGGGTGTTCTTGCCCTCACGACCATCAGCACCCACAAGGGGAGCCTCGCTGTTTCTGCTGCTTGCTGCGGGTCCTTGCTAAGCTCGGGGGAGGGTGTTCTTGCCCTCACGACCACCAGCACCCATGAGGGGAGCCTCGCTGTTTCTGTATGTAGTAGTCCTCCTCAGTCAACCTTCCCTTCCTCCACCGGAACCATTTCCTTGCCACTTCTGGATGCCTTGGCAAGTGCAGATCAGAAGGGAGAGGTACTACTTGCACTGAATTCTTTTGGGTGCTGAGTCTAGCATAACAAGTGTCTGGACTTTAATACTGTTTTTTGGTCACAAATGCCTAAGTGGCCACCCTTGTTTCCATGACTAACTCACGCTAGACACAGCTGGCAGATAGCAATTGCTTCTTCAGCTGTGCCATATATAAAAGTTCCAAACTAAGGATTTTGCACTCCTTGATTTTACACGGTGGTGAGAGTGGTACAGGGGAGGGGTGGAAATGGATTCTTTTGGCATGCTTTATGCACTTCAACACTGGGTGACTCATGTGGCGTAATGGGCTCAACACTGGTAAGAGGAGGAACTGTTGTAGTACTGGCGGGGTCTTTGGTAGTTGTATGAGATACTGGTGTGCAAAGGCCCGCATATTCAGCAGCATCACCCTTCCTCTCTTTCTATTCCAGTTCCCATAGGGGATCCAAATCACCATCCTCACTGCTGCTGATCTCCTCCTCCTTCTCAGCTCTGTCCTCCTCATCTTCACTTTCTCCAGGTTCTCTCTCCATCTCATCATCTTTAGTCGGAGACACATTTTTCAGTGTAATCATTTCTGACAGTGCAATGGTCGATTCTCCTTCCTCAGGCTCTGACTCGTGGTCAGGCTCCACACTCTCATTTGGGAATGGGAAACTATAAACAAGATCAGGCTGAGTGAAACCACCACTGGGAGTCGCAGGGACAGCAACAGCCTTCTCCTTGGCCACTGTGCCTGAGCCAGAGTGTTTGCTGCCTCTTGGACTGCTCTTCTTCTTGCCCCCCCAGCCCACACCAGCATGGATGTCAAAGATGTGGCAAAGAAACATTTGGCCACACTATTGCACTGCCAGTGCCGACAGCTACTCCTTTACTGGTACTTCAGCGACCACCATCCCTGGAGCAGCCCTTAGCTGATATTGCAGCAGATGTCGTTTTCTTAGCTGTATCACCCTTTTGTCCCACAAAACTTACATATTTCTTTGTTGTCTCCCTGGCACCTCTCTCCCTTTAGACAAGCATCTCTTACTAGTCGTATTATATATTTAGATTTACAATACTGTAATGAAATAAATTTAAAGAACCCCTGCAATACAACTAAATAGCAGCAGCAGGCAACACGTCCCCTGAGTGATTAGCTGTGTGATCTGAACAAAACAGTTTACAGACTTAATAGTAGCTACAGTAAAACCACCCAAAAGGTTTTTTTATGTTAGCTGTTTTTTTTAAACATGATAAAGATTAACAAGACACACAACAACAGTGGCAATTAACAAGTTAGTATAAGTGACAGTACAGTACACCATCCCTTTAAGAAATTATCACAATAACTACAAGTTATGTAGAAAGAGACTGACACAATACTTCACTTAAAGAGCCTCTGTCAACATTAGGAACATTCTGAAAAAACTCCATCTCATTTTCTTTGTTAATTCATATATTTTTAGTCATTACTTCCCCATTTTCTTTATTACTGAAAACAGCTGCAAAAAAACAACATCCCTTTCCCCTAAACTGTATATACTCTGGCTGCTTCTCTACATATGACATCACAATCCCCTGTTTATGACATCATAATTATCTCCACAGCAACCTATTTTTATGTTATAAACAGAATTATGATGTCGATGTAGACAGGCAGACAGAGATAAAAGGGTAGAGATGCTGTATTCATTCAAATACCCTTAATAATAAAGAAATAAAGGTGAGACTTACAGAATAAAACATAAAATATAAGCCACATTCATTCCTGAATGTTACATTGTTTCAAAGTTGCCCCAGCTATGTCAGGAGCTTTTTAACCACAGCAAACTTGAACTACAGAAGTAAAGTGAGAATTCACGGACAATAAATAATCAACAAGAAAGACTGAGGGAAACACATATGAGATATCTGATTCACACCGACTAGTACTCATAGTAAATATTCAAAGTCACAGATCTTTATGGGTTTCCTTGCTAACTGAAGCACCTCCTCTCCCCAGCACAGCAGTACTTCACTAGACAAAACACAGCCACTACTGTAAACTAAATAATCGACAAAAAAAGAAACAAACAACATAAATCTAGCAGTACAAGGTCCTCTAGATCTTTTTGCAAACAATTTTGTTTCAAATGATTCCATTTCTTGATTGATTGTAAAAGTTTTTTTTTGCTCGGACAAGCAGGGACAGACTTCTCTCATTCTCTCGCTCTTCAGAAGACCGCACTCAGTGTAGCCTTTGCACGGCATACAGTTCATTTCAGTACCATGTGATCTGCAACCTAATAGTATGTTATTGTGAACTTCATCTCTGGGCCCCACTTCACAGGTGAAGCTAAAAAATTTGCAATCTACAAAGTTATTCCTATATAGTGAATTTGCACTTTGCAAGGCTGATTAACTTTACGAATTGTGGCATATTTGCAAATTAATTTCCAAAGTGAACATTTTCCAACTTCACACACCACTACCTTGTCTTCATTTATTTTATTTCTTCTGTCTGTCCAGTATGCTCTCACTCTTTCCCTGCTCCAGCAATTTTATTTACCTTTTGTCTCTTTGCTTTTTTCTTTCGAATAAAAGTTATTTCCTCATGCAAGCACCAGAGCTAACCAATCAGGCTGGCAACCTCCCAGGCCCATCTACAGCCATCTCTTGTGCATTACCCCACAAGGACCAAAAATGCTCCCCTGTCCTGCACTTTGCCCCCTCACAGTTTTAAAATGGGTAAAACCAACCCTGCCAATCTCAGTTTTATTATCTTCCTAATCAGCTTTGACAGTGCCGTTGAGCGGCCTTGTAGTCTTAAATGTATGTCATTGTCTTGTCTAACACTGTACAATAATCCTCTGCCTCTTCTCACCTCAAAAATACTGTAACATCTCCTCTTAGACATTATTCTACCCACTCACAAAACAAGAAACCCCACCCTGCATATCATAGTCACAAGACTCACTCCATCCAAAGCCTCACCAAGTCACCCTTTTTCTTTTACATTAGCACTCTTTGGATGATCCTCTACCTATTCCTATTGTTACTGGACCTAGATGCTGCATTCATGCCCCCGTATGATGTTATGGGCCCCAGAAAGCAATACTGGGGTGAGGAACAAGCATTGTGGCCCGTGAGCAGGGATAGAAAAAGGCAGTGGATCATCATGCGGCCTTCACTCAACAACGTTTTGCCAGTATATCAAGCAACTCTCAATGCCAAACATGTTTGCGTGCATGCTATTGCAAGTTAGAACAACAGTATCTTGAAGCTACAGGTCCAACTTGTCCACCAAGGTGATCCTGATGCCCTGAACAGGCGCTAGGATGAAAGGTCACCGGTTAAAATGTAGCGGTTAGTACATCGCGGTCTAAAGGGTGCAAGGATCTTACAGTGCCAGATTAAATGTAGCCTAAATATTGCCACATATTCAAACAGCTACATTATGCCATTCAAGCATTCTTTTTCTTACCACCGCAAGCAATCAATCAAGTAATATAATTCTCCTCACCTGTACTAACTTCAATTTAAGGAAAGCAGTCAGCAAGCAGGCGTTAGGTGTGTATCTTTCATCTCATTAGTAGCCATGCAGTACACCCCTAGTCAGAAAGGAAAGCTAGAACTTGCACTCGATAACTTCCTTTACACGAAGGAAAAGGATGCTGCCAACAGAAAAATTATTTGGTGCCCCAAGTTGAGAACTTGCCGTGCATGGCTACACACTGTGGGAGACACTATCTGCAAGGAGCCGATGGAACACAACCATGCACCGGTGCACGGAAAGGAATCCATTGATGCTGCCAGAGCAAGCATCAGGCATCGTGCGAGAGACACAGAGAAGCCCACACACAACGTTGTGCATCGTGGGTTGCAGGAGGTTGATGTTCGCCACGCGCACCTGCTGCCCTCCCAGGTCACATTACAAAGAGATGTTCATCGTCAGAGGCAGCAATGCAGCACAAACGAAAACTGTGATATACAAGAGTTCTCAAAAACTGTCAGCAATGTGCCATTTCTACGAGTTATTGAGGACGTAGTAATTTTTGCTAGCGACGAAGATCTTAAATGCCTAGCAGAAAACGGACATTGGTTTTGTGACAGTACGTTTAGTGTTGCGTCAAGGGGTGATGATCAATTGTACACTGTTCATACTTTGGTGAATGGGGTTAACCATCCTTGTGTGTATGCCCTTCTCCCAGGCCACAGTGAGGCTGTATATCTTAAGTTTTTCATGCACCTAGAGGCCTTACTTGGTACTAAACTAGCACCAGAAAGTATAATGCTCGACTTTGAACTGGCAGCAATAAATGTCCTGCACAAGGCTGTCCCAAATGCTGAGTTTAATGGGTGCAATTTCCATCTGGGAAAAGCTTTGTGGTGCTACATTCAAAGTGCTGGTTTACAACAGTGATATATAAAGTAGGAGGATTTTGCTCTCAAGGTTCACTGTATACTGGTGCTGGTTTTCGTTCCACAGGATTGCGTGGAGAGATTTTTTGAAATGGTACAAGATGATGAGAACTTTACAGAACTGGAAGAAATAATCGATTACTTTGAGGATACATATATTGGTAGACCTTAAAGAAGTAGAAAGAATAGATGCCAACCAAGGTTTCCAATAGCATTCTGGAATCAATATGAGCGTGTAATAAATGACCTGCCACGAAGCAATAACACCCTGGAAGCCTGGCACAGAGCATTCTCCCGAACTGTAACAATAGCCCATCCTACCTATGCCAGACTGGCAAGAAAGTTGAGGCAAGAGCAGCATGCTGTTTCACTTCAGCACAGGCAACTGGAGCTTGGTCAAGATCCACCAAGAAAGAACAGCAAATACGTACACGTTAACAAAGTGTACAAACACATCTGCTCTGATTTTCTCACAGAATGCCAAAGAAGTACCTTGAAGACATTGCCAGTGTCCTTGAGATTAATGTAGTTCGTGAGCTTTTAGAGTTTTTAAACATTAAAGATTTTATTAAAAGTTTTAAGACCCCTGTACAGCTCAACTTTCCCAACCAATGCTCATCTCTATAAGTTTTAAGCACAAGCACATGCTTTCAAGCCTCACTCCTCGCTCCAGAATCCTGTCCAAAACACAAATCAGCCCTGCTCCATTCTTTTGTGGCCCTATAGCGGAACTGCAGGCAGGCAGGCAGGAAGAGTTTTCTTAGATATCCTGTATTACAGACATGTCAGACAATATCTCACCGTGTTATTTCAAATGTACTTTAGTTCCACAGTACGTGTGTCTGCCTCTGTTCCAGCAGAAGCACAAGCTTCAATCATCCCTGCATCATGCACCGGACAAGCAACAGTTTACAGATCAATTAACAAAACAACAGTGCTAGTGTTCATGAGGTGGGCTCTCAAAAAGCCTAAGTTGCAAATCTGGTGGAAAAAATCAAAAAATTACTGTTTTAGTTGCAAGTGCGTAGCGCAGTTTCCATGCAGCGCTCATAACTTGCAATTTGGAATATGTTCACACCAAATTTTCAACATTTGCATTTTTCCACACCTCCTTATGAACAGTTCAGCTGTCATTTTTCACATCCTGGTCGAAATGTGTTTTCACACTTCCAGTGCAGAATAGCGCGGTCACTGTGGGAAATCAGTGTTTAGGACACATTAAGAAAATCACAATGACACTGTTCATGAGCAGAGGTCATAAAATACCTATGTTGAAAATTTGGTGACAAAAGTCCATAAAACGACTGTGTTACAAGGGTGCATTGCGCAGTTTCTACGCACCCTTGTAGCCTCGTAAATTTGTAATATTTTCACTCCAAATTTTCAAAATTGGCATTTTTCCACACCTCCTTATGAACAGTTCAGCTGTCATTTTTCACATCCTGGCCAAAATGTGTTTTCGCACTTCTGGTGCAGAATAGCCTGGTCGTTGTGGGAAATCAGTGTTTGGGACAGATTAGGAAAATCACACTGACTCTGTTCATGAGCAGAGGTCTTAAAATGCCTATGATGAAAATTTGGTGACAAACATCTATAAAATGATTGTGTTAAGAGTCTGCATTGTGCAGTTTCCATTGACCCTCGTAACTTCACAAATTTGTAGTATTTTCACTCCAGATGTTCAACATTTGCATTTTTTCAGACCTCCTTATGAACAGTACAGCTGTAATTTTTTACATCCTGACCAAAATGTGTTTTCGTACTTCCGGCACACACTAGCACAGTTGCTGTGGGAAGTCAGTGTTTGGGACAGATTAAAAAAATCACAGTGACACTGTTCATGAGCAGAGGTGCTAAAATGCCTATGTTAAAAATTTAGTGATAAAAGTCCATAAAATGACTGCGTTACGAGCGTACATTGCACAATGTCGATGCACCCTCATAATTTCATGTATTTGTTAAATTTTCACTCCAGAGTTTCAACACTGGCATTTTTTCACACCTCCTTATGAACAGTACAGCTGTCATTTTTCGTTTCCTGCTCGCAATATGCATTTACACATCTGGCGCAGAATAGCACGGTCGCTGTGGGAAATCAATGTTCGGGACAGATTAAGAAAATCATAGTGACAGTGTTCATGAGCAGAGGTCACAAAATGCCTATGTTGAAAATTTGGTGAAATAATTCCACTAAATGATTGTGTTATGCACATACGTTGCGCAGTTTCCATGTATGCCAAAAGTGCAAGCATTTTTAATATTTCCATTACAGATTTTCAACATCGCCATCCCTTCACACCTCCCCATGGATGGTACAGCTGTCATTCTTCACATCCTGCCAATCTATGTTTTCATACATCTGGCGCAGAATGGCACAATCGCTGTGGGAACTCAAAGTTCGGGACACATTAACAAAATCGCACTGCCACTCTTCGTGAGAAGAGGTCCCAAATATTTTCATGAGGTGGGGTCAGAAAAAGGCCATATTGAAAATTTGTAGTGCAAATACCAACAAACGCCCGGGGCGTTAGGGTTTCTAATCATAATGTCTCACTGTGTACAGACTGACAAGCATCAGGGGTGTGCCTTTGGATTGCCGACTGTAATGCTTATGCCATCACACCCCCATCTCCCAGCCAGTGACAGCATCAAGGTGTGCCTTGGAATCTTCAGCCCCAGAGTTCACCACATTCTCCTATACTGCACCCATTTCAGCATATGTCCTTATGGAATGGGGTGACTGCAAAGCCAAACACCCCAAGGCACACCTCAACACGTGTCAGTGTCTGCAGGATAGGGTGAGGTGACATGGCATGAACGTCATGGGCAACGACCCAAAGGCATGCCCCAGTGCCTGTCTGTCTCTGCAGGGTGGAGGTGGGGTTGGTGTGAAGTCCAATACTCACTGCCATTCCTATTCTGCATCTGTCTAATTCCTGCATTTCCAATGCTAATACCAGCAAGCAAACATTCAGCATTGACAAATGCTTGTTAGACTGTATTTACTATGGATAACACAGCTGAGATGCAGTATCTTGTTTTCAGTGGAGTCCTGCTTTTTGCCATTTTTAAAATATATTTTAAGAGGATAGCCCAGCTGAAATGCACTCTCTCATTTCAAATGGGGTCCAGCTTTAACTCATTTGTACACTGTGTTTACCAAAAACAGCACAGCTCAGGGGCAACATATCATTTTCATTGGGGTCCTGCTTCAACACATTTTTACACTGTATGTACCCAGGATAGCCTAGTGGAAATGCAATATCTCATTTGCAGAGGGGTCTTGGTTTAACAATGTATTTTTGCAGGACAGATCAGCTTAGATGTAATAATCCCTTTTCAGCGGGGTACTGCTGTAGTCCTGATGTTACACAGTTTTGCAATATATGTAAGCAATAAGACATGAGGAGGTGTGCATTTGACATTTATAATGCATGGCCAGGGGTGTTGTGTGGTCTCGTGCCTTCAGCCAATGGCCGTGGATTAGCAATGTTTAAAGCACATCCCTGGAGTGTCTTATTGCCCTTATAAAATGGGTCCCTGTATTTTTAATGTTATTACTGAAATCATCAAGTTAGATTACTGAAAATTTTAAATCTTTGATTTTTTTTGTCATAAAATAGTCCCTCCATGTGAAAATGTGTTTTTGTATAACTTTAGGACTTATGTCCTCAGGAGGCTTCCTTAGTTGAAGTCTATAAGTGCTGTTTGAATGCAGAATCCTAAAGGGAAATGGTAAATAGGGCACATCTATACTGGTAGAGTCTGCATGCTCTACTAAAAAACAGTAAAATATACTGTATTTCTTTCTTTCTTTTTTTTTTAATTCGCTGTTTCAGAGGAGAGAACATGGAAAGAGCAAGTCAGTATTGATTTGGCTGGGTGTTACAATGGGAATAACAGCCACCTGCCCTGCCCTCCCTCCCCCGACATTAAGAGATGTGAAAGCTGGATGTGCTAGCATGTAACTTCGAATGTTTAACGATCCCTTCCTCACCAGGCTGTGCTCAGTTAATAAATCTATCTGACTTTTAACTTGTGATTGAGTGACCCGTAGCAACTTAGGAACACATACCTCGCACAGGCTGCCTGCAGATATTCCAGACACCCTCTTCCTTGTGGTGTTTCCGGCCCGCTCGCTCTCCAGACTGACTGTGACACACACAGGCTTCTGCTGTTGTCAGCTTCCTTGGGTAGCATTAGTTGTTTCAAATGTGCCATGTCTCCCCTGCTATCCTGGCTGCTAGCTACACTGGCACTGGTGCCAAAAATGTAACTTGTAATTTAATGTTTAGTAACGCATCACCTCACACTGACTGCTTTGCTTCTCCTTGTGAGCTCGCTCTCCAGCTACTGTTTCTGTCAGTGTGTTTACTTAATTTACATACAGGAGTGACACCAGTTTCTTTCTGCCACTGTGTTTATTTAATTTACTTGTTTTGTGCTTGCTACAGGAGTGACACCAATTTCTGTCTGTCAGTGTATTTAATTTATTTGTTTTGGGTTTGCGTATGGGAGCAACACCAATTTCTTTCTGCCAGTGTGTTTTTATAATTTCCTTATTTTGGGTTTGCATAGGGGAGAGAAAGCAGATCAAGTTGCAAGTGAGTCAGAATGAGAGAGAAGCAAGCGAGTGTTGATCCGGACAGGAGCTGAATTCTGTCGGATAGCGTGAGAAGGTTGAGGCTGCTGTTAACAGTTTAAAATAAAGGAATCGTTATGGCTGCGAGACTTGGGTCACTTGTATCCCATTAAAAGGGTTTAAGTTGTGAAAGAAATGGGATCCATGTGTACAGTGGTAGCACAAAATGGGAATGTGATCTGCATCTCAGCAAAGAATAAATGGCGGTGATTCAAAAAATGAAAATTTGATTTGACTACTTAATACTAATTTTTTAACTGTGGCTGTGGTTACCTGAACTTGTTGCTAGCGGTTCTATGTAATAAGAGCACATTAAAATAAGTGAGCATCAGAACAGCAAATCAGTATTAGTGACTACAACAGCACAAGCACTTAATAGCGCAGCACATAATAGCTACAGCAGCTCACACTTGCAGCTCAAAATTATATGCAAGCCCACACAAACCGTGTCAATACCTGTGAGTAGGATGCACAGTTGCAGTGAGGGGAGATACTATTGCTGGGATGCAGAGGGAGGGAGGGAGCAAGTGGTTATTTTCTTCTTCCAAAGAGACAGTCAAAGAAACACAAAGTGCATGGCGGGGGGAGATGGAGGAAGCGGACTGGTTCCTGAGTCATGCATAGCATAACTGCTTCAACTCCATTAACTGGGCATTGCATTCAGTATCGTGTCATGCCCTGAGACCCATTCTCTCTCTCTCTCTCTCTCTTTCTCTCTCCCCCCCCTCCTCTTTGCTACATGTCAGTATCTTCAGACAAGGATGGGAAGCCAAAACACACACCAACATTTTTACCAGTGCAGGCAGCTGTTTTAAATTGTATTTAATGTGGGGGCTCTGCCCCTGCACCCCCCATGGTGTGCCCCAACCCCCTTATTTCTAGGATTCTTTCTCCATGCCACTCATTGATGGTGGGGGTATCAGCCAACTCTAATCGCTCAAATGTGCATTCGCTAAGTTATGTTATTGCTATATTGTGCCACTAGCTGTTTCTTACAACTCGCTGTAATTGCAGCCACTATTGCTGAGTCGCCCATACTGTATTGCTATTTATTACTCCCTGTTATGACGTGCTACCATTGCTAGCCATGCATTAGACACTTCTAATGCATGGCTAGCAACCAATCAAAACAAAAGGATTTGTCCTATCCATTTTATAATTACCCATGATGGACAGCACAATTAAAGAAAAAGGATATAAGACCCAGTGTGTACAGCAAGATGAAGCCAGATAGATTACGTGCTCCCACAGTAAATAAAGCACACACACTGTTAGGATGCATTGGAGAGGGGGAAGGAGCAGGTCAAGGGAGGGATCCTCCCACCATATAAGGCCATGGTTAGACTACACTAGGAGTATTGCTTTCAGTTCTAGTCATCAAAGTGCAGAAAGGACACTAAAATAATCAAAAGGCTTCAGCACAGACTATAAAGGAGACAAGGGCTTTGGAGGCAAGATATTCACAGAGAGATTGGGTAGACATAACTTATGCAGCCCAGAAATCAGAATAGACAATCCAGATGGGGTGGGCAGAATGGGAAGAGATCTGGATAAACTGGCAAAATGGTTGGAAGAGTGGCAACTGGGGTTTAATGCAAAGAAATGCAAGATCATGCACATAGGGAAGAGAAACCCAGATGCCACCTATAGGCTGGGAGGGGAGATGCTGGCAGTCACAAGAAAAGAAAGAGACTTGGGCATCATCATTACAGATGACCTGAAATCATCAAACAGACCACTAAAGCAGTAGATAAGGCTAGGGGATGTTGGGGTGTATTAGTAGGGTAGCACAAGTCGTGAGAGGAAGGTAATAATCCCTCTTTACAAGACACTGGTTAGGCCCCATCTGAGTACTGTGTGCGGTATGGAGGCCACACCCCTGCAAGGACATTAACCAAATTGAGGCAGTCCAGAGAAGAGCAACCAAAATGGTGCAGGGACTGCATCAGAAAACATATGAGGACTGATTAACAGAGCTCAATATGTATACCCTAGAGCAAAGGAGGGAGAGAGATAATATGATCGAAACATTCAAACACCTTAAGGCCATTAACAAGGTGAAAGAGTCTAACATGTTTCAATATAAGAAAAATAGCAGGACAAGAGGACACAGCATGAGATTAGAGGGAGGCCGATTAAGGGGTAATGTGAGGAAGTTCTTTTTCACAGAAAGGGTGGTGGATGCATGGAATGGCCAACCTCAGGATGTGGTGGATATGAATACAGTGCAGGGCTTCAAACAGGCATGGGATAGGCATAAGGGAGTAATACAGATGAGTATGAATAGATAGGTCATTGACAGAGCAAAGGTCGATGGCATATTCATAAGGTAGAAAAAGAAATGAGCAGACTGGATAGGCCTCGTGGTCCTTGTCTGCCATCAACTTCCATGTTTATATGTAAAACTGGTTGAGAGGGGACAAGATCAGAGATACCATGGTACTATGGTAAACAAAAGTCTACATTAAAACACTGTGGCACTATGGTAAACAAAGGCCTATATTAAAATAAAGTTGTACTATTGTAAACAAAGGTCTACATTGAAATACTCTGGAACTATGGTAAACAAAAGTCTACATTAAAATACTGTGGTACTATGGTAAACCAGGGTCTATATTTACATACTGTGGTACTATGGTAAACAAAGGTCTACATTAAAATACTGTGGTTTTATGATAAACCAAAGTCTGCATTAAAATACTGTGGTTTTATGGTAAACCAAGGTCTACATTAAAATACTGTGGTATTATGGTAAACCAAGATCTGCATTAAAATACTGTGGTACTATGGTAAACCAAGGTCTACACTAAAATACTGTGATTTTATGATAAACCAAGGTCTGCATTAAAATAGTGTGGTTTTATGGTAATCCAAGGTCTACATTAAAATACTGTGGTACTATGGTAAACAAGGGTCTATATTTACATACTGTGGTACTATGGTAAACAAGGGTCTATATTTACATACTGTGGTACTATGGTAAACAAAGGTCTACATTAAAATACTGTGGTACTATGGTAAACAAAGATCTATACTAAATACTGTAGTAATATGGTAAATAAAGGTCTATATTAAAATACTATGGTTCTATGGTAAACAAAATGTCTGCATTAAAATACTGTAGTTTTATGGTAAACCAAGGTCTGCATTAAAATAATATGGTATTATGGTAACCCAAGGTCTACATTAAAATACTGTGGTTTTATGGTAAACCAAGGTCTGCATTAAAATACTGTGGTATTATGGTAAACCAAGGTCTGCATTAAAATACTGTGGTACTATGGTAAACCAAGGTGTACATTAAAATACTGTGGTTTTATGGTAAACCAAGGTCTGCACTAAAATACTGTGGTATCATGGTAAACCAAGGTCTGCATTAAAATAATATGGTATTATTGTAACCCAAGGTCTACATTAAAATACTGTGGTTTTATGGTAAACCAAGGTCTGCATTAAAATACTGTGATATTATGGTAAACCAAGGTCTGCATTAAAATACTGTGGTACTATGGTAAACCAAGGTCTACATTAAAATACTGTGGTTTTATGGTAAACCAAGGTCTGCACTAAAATACTGTGGTATCATGGTAAACCAAGGTCTACATTAAAATACTGTGGTTTTATGGTAAACTAAGGTCTGCATTAAAATATTGTAGTTTTATGGTAAACCAAGGTCTGCATTAAAATACTGTGGTATCATGGTAAACCAAGGTCTACATTAAAATACTGTGGTTTTATGGTAAACCAAGGTCTGCATTAAAATATTGTAGTTTTATGGTAAACCAAGGTGTGCATTAAAATACTGTGGTATCATGGTAAACCAAGGTCTACATTAAAATACTGTGGTTTTATGGTAAACCAAGGTCTGCATTACAATATTGTAGTTTTATGGTAAACCAAGGTATGCATAAAATACTGTGGTTTCATGGTAAACCAAGGTCTACATTAAAATACTGTGATTTTATGATAAACCAAGGTCTGCATTAAAATAGTGTGGTTTTATGGTAATCCAAGGTCTATATTTACATACTGTAGTACTATGGTAAACAAGGGTCTATATTTACATACTGTGGTACTATGGTAAACAAAGGTCTACATTAAAATACTGTGGTACTATGGTAAACAAAGGTCTAATCTAAATACTGTAGTACTATGGTAAACAAAGGTCTATACTAAATACTGTAGTACTATGGTAAACAAAGGTCTATACTATATACTGTAGTAATATGGTAAATAAAGGTCTATATTAAAATACTGTGGTTCTATGGTAAACAAAATGTCTGCATTAAAATACTGTAGTTTTATGGTAAACCAAGGTCTGCATTAAAATAATATGGTATTATGGTAAACCAAGGTCTGCATTAAAATACTGTGGTATTATGGTAAACCAAGGTCTGCATTAAAATACTGTGGTACTATGGTAAACCAAGGTCTACATTAAAATACTGTGGTTTTATGGTAAACCAAGGTCTACATTAAAATACTGTGGTTTTATGGCAAACCAAGGTCTGCATTAAAATACTGTGGTATCATGGTAAACCAAGGTCTACATTAAAATACTGTGGTTTTATGGTAAACCAAGGTCTGCACTAAAATACTGTGGTATCATGGTAAACCAAGGTCTACATTAAAATACTGTGGTTTTATGGTAAACTAAGGTCTGCATTAAAATATTGTAGTTTTATGGTAAACCAAGGTCTGCATTAAAATACTGTGGTATCATGGTAAACAAAGGTCTACATTAAAATACTGTGGTTTTATGGTAAACCAAGGTCTGCATTAAAATATTGTAGTTTTATGGTAAACCAAGGTGTGCATTAAAATACTGTGGTATCATGGTAAACCAAGGTCTACATTAAAATACTGTGGCTTTATGGTAAACCAAGGTCTGCATTAAAATACTGTGGTATCATGGTAAACCAAGGTCTACATTAAAGTAATGTGGTTTTATGGTAAACCAAGGTCTACATTTAAATACTGTGGTATTATGGTAAACCAATGTCTACATTAAAATACTGTATTATTATGGTAAAACAAGGTCTGCATTCAAATAATGTGGTTTTATGGTAAATCAAGGTCTACATTAAAATACTGTGGTATTATGGTAAACCAAGGTCTACATTAAAATACTGTGGTATTATGGTAAACCAAGGTCTACATTGAAATACTGTGGTATTATGGTAAACCAAGGTCTACAATAAAATGATGCGGTTTTATGGTAAACCAAGGTCTACATTAAAATACTGTGGTGGTATTATGGTAAACCAAGGTCTACATTAAAATACTACGAACATACGAACATACAAAATTTGCCAGCAGATAAAGGCCTAAAGGTCTATCAAGTCTGCTCGAATGTGCAGCTAGCACCCCTTATTCTGCAGTTGCCCCTCCCTTCCACCTTCCCCTTCATTAACCCTCCCCCTTGTCCTGTCCCATCCCCTTTTGAATCAGTCCACTGTTCTACTGGATACCACTTCTGCAGATAACGCATTCCACCCAGCCAAAACCCTCTCTGTAAAAAAGTGTCTCCTCATCTCCCTCCTGAACCGTCCTCCCTCCAGTCTCATATCATGGCCCCTGGTGGCCCTCCCCTCCCTTACTTTGAACAGCCCCTCTGTACCCATCTTGTTTATTCTTTTCATGTATTTAAAGGTTTCAATCATGTCACCCCTGTCCCTCCTCTCCTCCAGTGAGTACATGTTCAACTCCTTCAACCTCCTCTCGTATGATAAGTCCCCCAGCCCCTTGATCATCTTTGCCGCCCTGCGCTGCACCCCCTCCAGTAACTTAATGTCCCTCTTCAGATACGGGTGCCAGTACTGCACGCAGTACTCCAGGTGTGGTCTAACTAATGACCTATACAGTGGCAGAATCACCTCCTCCCTCCTTGAGAATATACCCCTTGCAATACAACCCAGCATTTTGTTGGCCTTTGCAGCTGCATTCCTATATTGTGCAGAGTTGTTCATTGACCCTGTAATGAGCACACCCAGATCCTTCTCCTCCTCTGTCTCGGCTAGCTGCACTCCCCCCAGCTGGTAATTAATCCTTGGGTTCTTCATCCCAAAATGCAGCACCTTGCACTTTTTGGCATTAAAACCCAGTTGCCAGGTGTCTGACCAGTTTTCAAGCTTTGCCAGATCATTCTGCAACCCCTGCAACCCCCTAGGTCATCCACCACCACGCCTACCTTGGTATCATCAGCAAACAGACTGATCTTGCTCTTGATGTCCAATGATATATCAACAATGAATAACCCAAACAACACTGGTCCCAACACCGAGCCCTGTGGAACACCGCTCGTCACTGCCCTTGGGTGTGAGAGCTCCCCACCCACCACCACCCTCTGTTGCCTTCCCTGAAACCAGTTTCCTACCCATCTCACCAGCTTTGCACCCGTCCCTGTGCCTACTAACTTCCTTCCCAGCATTCCATGTGGCACAGAGTTGAATGCCTTACTGAAGTCCAGATACAGTACATCCACTGCATGGCCCTTGTCCAGTTACCTAGTTACCCAGTCATAGAACTCCACCAGGTTGGTTTGGCAGGATCTGCCATGTATGAAGCCTTGCTGTCTGCTGTCCTGTAGTCCTCCGGCCTCTAGGAGGGCCACCAGCCTCTCCTTCAGGATAGTCTCCATTAGCTTACCCACGATGGATGTGAGGCTCACTGGTCTATAGTTTCCGGTTCATCCTTGGTGCCACTCTTGTGGAGGGGCACCACATGAGCCATCCTCCAGTCCTGAGGTACACACCCCGAATGTAGTGAGGCATTAAATAGGTCTGCCAAAGGTCCTGCAAGGACCTCTGTCAGCTCCTTCAGTACCCTGGGGTGGATGCCATCTGGGTCTGGCGCCTTGTCCACCCTCAGTGCCTTCAAACCCTTTTGAACTCTGCCCTCCATGATTTCCCCATCTGTCACCCCTTCCCCCCTGTTTCTGCCATTTCTCCCACCTTGGGTGTCACCCCCCCTTCTCTTTAGTAAATACTGAACAGAAGTACTCATTTAGTGCTTCTGCTTTATCGCACCCTGCTTCCACCCAACCCCTCCTTCCTAATCCTTCACTATAGTGGTCCCTACAACTCTTTTCTCCCTGATGTACTTAAAGTCCTTGTCCCCCTTCTTAATGCCTTGTTCCAGCCTGAGTTCGTGATGCTTTGGCTCCCCTTACTGCTCTTGTCACCTCCTTGATTCTGTCAAGTACTCCTCCCTGTCCTCCCCCCTTCCTGCTTTCTTGTACTTCCTAAAGGCAGCTCTTTTCTTCCTTACTTTTTCCATGACCTCCTTGCTCAACCAGCTCGGTTTCTTAGCCCTAGCCTTCTTGCTCTGGGCTTTGCAGCAGGTTTGGTTGCCTCCACTATCCCCAGCTTTATGAGCTCCCACCTCTGGTTAGTGTCCATACTTGATTGAATTCTGGCCAGGTACCCTTTTACCACTTCCCCCATCCTCCCAAAGTCGGCCCCCCAAAGTCCCACACTCTTGTGCCAGATTCCACTCCTTCCTTGCCCATATCCAATGTGAGCCATACTGAGTTGTGGTCACTCCCTGACAGCAGTTCCTCCACTGTAAGTTCTCTCACAAAGTCCCCATTTGCCAGCACAAGGTCAAGGGTATTCCCTAACCTGGTTGATTCACTGACCATTTGCAGCAGGAAGCTGTCCTGGAAGGCATCCAGCAGTACCTGCTCCCTTCTGTTCCTGGTTGTTAGGGTACTCCAGTCCACTCCTGGCATGTTGAAGTCCCCCACAATCACCACACTACCCTTCTCGCAGGTCCTGCTGATCTGTCTCGCTAGTTCCCTGTCTAACTCCTCCGTCTGAGATGGTGGCCTGTACACCACTCCCATTCTAAGAATCCTATTCTTGGAATCCTGGATTTACATCCAAAGTGGCTCCGTACTACCCTCCTCCCCTTCCTCCCTTACACACTTCAGTCCTTCCTTCACATATAGTGCCACCCCCCCTCCTTTCCCAATCACCTTGTCCCTATGAAATAACCTGTACCCTGGTACAGACAGGTCCCAGTCATTGTATTGGGTGGCCCATGTTTCTGTGATGGCTGCAATGTCCACCTCTCCCTCTGCCATGAGAACCTGTAACTCTGCAGTTTTCCTCCCAAGGCTCCTAGCATTAAGGGTAACCACCTTCCACCCTTTCGGCCCTCCCATCCTGCCCCCCTTTACTAGCATCACCACTAGTGCTTGCCATTTGTCCTTTGTCACTGTTATGGGGGTAAGCTCATATGGTTTCCCAACCTGTGGTCTCTGCATATATCTTCCCCAATTGCCACCCCCCACTCCTAGTTTAAATTCCCAACTTCCTCTATGTACTCCTCCATCCTCTGTTTCAACACTTTCTTTCCCTCCTCACTCAAGTGTAGTCTGCCCTTGGCATAGAGACTACTGTCCTCCCAGGTCTCTCCCCACCTTCCCAACAGCCCATACCCTTTAGTACAACACCAGGTTCTTAGCCATCCATTAAATTCCTCTATTCTCAGCTTTCTTGTTGTGCTTGCCTTTAGTACCAGAAGTATCTCTGAAAAAGTTACTGATCTTCCTGCCCCCTCACATAATTGTGCTAGTTCCTCAAACCTCCTCTGGACTATATCTACTGTCTTGTCAGCCAGGTCATTCCTCCCAAGATGTATAACTAAATGAGGCTTGTCCCTACCCCTTCTAGCATATTTCAGAACAGACTGTCTCACCCTTTCCGCTGTCATTCCTGGCATGGCCTCCACCCAAATGCGACTATGCTCTCCCCTTGCTACTCCCACGACTCCTCTTAGTGATTGGGTCCCCAGCACTAAAATTCCACCCTCTTACCTCCTGTGCTTCCATTCATCTCCTCTCTCATTTCCAGCTCCTCATCTCTCCTCCTGCACAATATTTCCCCTTTTACCCTGTTGCAATTCTCCCAGCAGAACTTCCCTCAGCCCAGTTTGGTCCAGGCATTTATCAATTACTCCTCTAATTTCATCATTTCCCTCCTCCACCTTCTTCCTCTCTAGCAGTGCACAGCTGTTTTCTGAAGACCCTTCACAAATGCCTCCTCCCTCTCTCTTCATAGTAACCTGTTCTCTCCTTTCCACTCCATGACTTTTGTCACTTCTTTGCCTCCCCTCACAAGTCCCTATCTCCTCCTTCCATTTGTCTTTTGTCTCCTGACCTGGTTTCCCGGCAATCATTCTTCCTGGCCTGGGCCCCTTTGTCTCTTTTTCCCTTCTTCTGACCCTCTCCTCACCACTGTTGGCTTAAATCACCCTCCCTCATCTCCCCTTCTTCCTCCCTCCAGTATTGGGCTAAACCCACCCCCAATCTGCCTTGCCTGTCTTAGTTCCTCCTGCAGACCCTCAATCTCCTTTCTAAATTTTTCTATGTGGTTGCACACTAAACATCCTCCCACACTCCAGGCAATTTTTAGAAAGATTGGTGCACCACAGTTGATGCAGCCTACCACCCTACCCATTGCTGTTGCTGCCCACCAATGACCCCCACCCTTCCAGATGCAGGATACCAAACACTCTCCCAAGTCTCCCATCTCCCCCCTCTTTCAGTGCAAAACATTATTTTCTTTATTTCCTTTACCTCCTTTGTTGTACATGTTTAGATATATTGAGCAACTGCTTTTTATATTCCTATTCTTCCTATCCACACTCAAAAAGAGACTTTAAGTAGTCATTGCACAACCTTCTTCAAACTCCCACTCCTCCTTTCCCCACTGTATAACTGTGGTAAACCAAGGTCTACATTAAAATACTATGGTATTATGGTAAACCAAGGTCTACAATAAAATGATGTGGTTTTATTGCAAACCAAGGTCTACATTAAAATACTGCGGTATTATGGTAAACCAAGGTCTGCATTAAAATACCGTGGTTTTATGGTAAACCAAGGTCTACATTAAAATAATGTGGTATTATGGTAAACCAAGGTCTACATTACAATACTGTGGTTTTATGATAAACCAAGGTCTACATTAAAATACTGTGGTATTATGGTAAACCAAGGTCTACATTGAAATACTGTGGTATTATGGTAAACCAAGGTCTACATTAAAATACTCTGGTTTTACGGCAAACAAAAGTCTATACTAAATACTGTAGTACTATGGTAAACAAAGGTCTATATTAAAATACTGTGGTACTATGGTAAACAAAGGTCGATAGTGAAATACTGTGATACTATGGTAAAAAAGGTCTATACTAAAATACTACGGTTCTGTGGTAAACAAAACGTCTGCATTAAAATACGGTTTTACTATAGTAAACCAAGGTCTATATTAAAATACTGTGGCATTATGGTAAACCAAGGTCTACATTAAAATACTGTGGTTCTATGGTAAACCAAGGTCTACATTAAACTACTGTGGTATTATGGTAAACCAAGGTCTACATTAAAATACTGTGGTATTATGGTAAACAAAGGTCTATACTAAAATACTGTAGTACTATTGTAAACAAAGCTCTACATTAAAATATTGTGGTATTATGGTGAACAAAGGTCTCCTATAAAATACTGTTGTACTATGGTAAACAAAGGTCTATATTAAAATACTGTGGTTCTATGGTAAACAAAAGGCCTGCATTAAAATATGGTTGTACTATAGTAAACCAAGGTTTACTTTAAAATACTGTGGTACAGTATTATGGTAAATGAAGATTTACATTAAAATACTGTGGTATTATGGTAAATCAATGTCTACATTAAAATATTGTGGTATTATGGTAAACCAAGGTCTACCCTAAAATACTGTGGTAAACCAAGGTCTACATTAAAATACTGTGGTATTATGGTAAACCAAGGTCTACATTAAAATACTTTGGTATCACAGTAAGCCAAGGTTTACATTAAAATACTGTGGTATAATGGTAAACCAAAGTCTACATTAAAATACTGCTGCTTTATGGCAAACCAAGGTCTACATTAAAGGACTGTGGAACTAAGGTAAACAAAGGTCTACTTTAAAACACTGGCACTTTGGGACACCAAAGACTACAACAAAATACTGTGTTACTATTGTAAAACAAGATCTACTTTAAAATACTGTGGTATTTTGGTAAACAAAGGTCTACATTAAAATACTGTGGTATTATGGTAAACCAAAATCTACATTAAAATACTGTGGTATTATGGTAAACCAAGGTCTACATTAAAATACTGTAGTATTATGGTAAACCAAGGTCTACATTGAAATACTGTGGTATTATGGTAAACCAAGGTCTACATTAAAATACTCTGGTTTTATGGCAAACAAAAGTCTATACTAAATACTGTAGTACTATGGTAAACAAAGGTCGATATTAAAATACTGTGGTACTATGGTAAACAAATGTCGATAGTGAAATACTGTGATACTATGGTAAAAAAGGTCTATACTAAAATACTATGGTTCTGTGGTAAACAAAATGTCTGCATTAAAATACGGTTTTACTATGGTAAACCAAGGTCTATATTAAAATACTGTGGCAATATGGTAAACCAAGGTCTACATTAAAATACTGTGGTATCATGGTAAACCAAGGTCTACATTAAAATACTGTGGTTTTATGGTAAACCAAGGTCTACATTAAACTACTGTGGTATTATGGTAAACCAAGGTCTACATTAAAATACTGTGGTATTATGGTAAACAAAGGTCTCCTATAAAATACTGTTGTACTATGGTAAACAAAGGTCTATATTAAAATACTGTGGTTCTATGGTAAACAAAAGGCCTGCATTAAAATATGGTTGTACTATAGTAAACCAAGGTTTACTTTAAAATACTGTGGTACAGTATTATGGTAAATGAAGATTTACATTAAAATACTGTGGTATTATGGTAAATCAATGTCTACATTAAAATATTGTGGTATTATGGTAAACCAAGGTCTACCCTAAAATACTGTGGTATTATGGTAAACCAAGGTCTACATTAAAATACTGTGGTATTATGGTAAACCAAGGTCTACATTAAAATACTTTGGTATCACAGTAAGCCAAGGTTTACATTAAAATACTGTGGTATAATGGTAAACCAAGGTCTACATTAAAATACTGTTGTTTTATGGCAAACCAAGGTCTACATTAAAGGACTGTAGAACTAAGGTAAACAAAGGTCTACTTTAAAACACTGGCACTTTGGGACACCAAAGACTACAACAAAATACTGTGTTACTATTGTAAAACAAGATCTACTTTAAAATACTGTGGTATTTTGGTAAATAAAGGTCTACATTAAAATACTATGGTATTATGGTAAACCAAAATCTACATTAAAATACTGTGGTATTATGGTAAACCAAGGTCTACAATAAAATATTGTTGTATTATGGTAAACCAAGATCTACATTAAAATACTGTAGTATTACAGTAAACCAAGGTCTACCTTAAAATACCATTGTATTATGGTAAACCAGGGTCTACATTAAAATACTATGGTATTATGGTAAACCAAGGTCTGCAATAAAATGTTTTTGTATTATGGTAAACCAAGGTCTACATTAAAATACTGTGGTATTATGGTAAACCAAGGTCTACATTAAAATACTGTGGTATTATGGTAAACCAAGGTCTGTATTAAAATGTTGTGGTACTCTGGTACACCAAGGTCAACATTAAAGTACTGTGTTACTATAGTAAATCATGGTCTATATTAAAATGCTATGGTACTGTGGTACACCACAGTCAACATCAAAATACTGTTGTACTACAGTAAACCAAGGTCTACGTTAACATTCTGTGGTACTATAGTAAACCAAGATCTACATTAAAGTACCGTGATACTATGGTTAACCTTGGTTTACATGAACAAACTGTTGTTTTATGGCAAATCAAGATCTACATGCAAATACTGTGGTACTATGGTAAACCAAGATCTATATTATATAATGTGGTACTGTGGTACACCAAGGTCTACCACAATGGTAAACTTGCACTATGATAAACCAAGGCCTACATTAAAATACTGTATAACTGTGGTAAACCCAGGTCTACATTAAAATACTGTAGTACTATGGTAAATAAAGGAAAATATTGTGACACTATGGAAAACCAAGGTCTACATTAAAATACTGTGGTTCTATGGTAAACAAAGGTCTACACTAAAATACTGTGGTATTATAGTAAACAAAGGTCTACATTAAAACACTGTGGTACTATGGTAAACAGAAGTCTACATTAAAATATTGTGGTACTATGATAAACAGAAGTCTACATTAAAACACTGTGGTATTATGGTAAACCAAAATCTACATTAAAATACTGTGGTATTATGGTAAACCAATGTCTACAATAAAATATTGTTGTATTATGGTAAACCAAGGTCTACATTAAAATACTGTAGTATTACGGTAAACCAAGGTCTACCTTAAAATACTGTTGTATTATGGTAAACCAGGGTCTACATTAAAATACTGTGGTATTATGGTAAACCAAGGTCTGCAATAAAATTTTTTTGTATTATGGTAAACCAAGGTCTACATTAAAATACTGTGGTATTATGGTAAACCAAGGTCTACATTAAAATACAGTGGTATTATGGTAAACCAAGGTCTGTATTAAAATGTTGTGGTACTCTGGTACACCAAGGTCAACATTAAAGTACTGTGTTACTATAGTAAACCATGGTCTATATTAAAATGCTATGGTACTGTGGTACACCACAGTCAACATCAAAATACTGTTGTACTACAGTAAACCAAGGTCTACGTTAACATTCTGTGGTACTATAGTAAACCAAGATCTACATTAAAGTACCGTGATACTACGGTTAACCTTGGTTTACATGAACAAACTGTTGTTTTATGGCAAATCAAGATCTACATGCAAATACTGTGGTACTATGGTAAACCAAGATCTACATTATATAATGTGGTACTGTGGTACACCAAGGTCTACCACAATGGTAAACTTGCACTATGATAAACCAAGGCCTACATTAAAATACTGTATAACTGTGGTAAACCCAGGTCTACATTAAAATACTGTGGTACTATGGTAAATAAAGGAAAATATTGTGACACTATGGAAAACCAAGGTCTACATTAAAATACTGTGGTTCTATGGTAAACAAAGGTCTACACTAAAATACTGTGGTATTATAGTAAACAAAGGTCTACATTAAAACACTGTGGTACTATGGTAAACAGAAGTCTACATTAAAATATTGTGGTACTATGATAAACAGAAGTCTACATTAAAATACTGTGGTATTTTGTAAATCAAAATCTACATTAAAATACTGTGGTATTATGGTAAACCAAGGTCTACAATAAAATATTGTTGTATTATGGTAAACCAAGGTCTACATTAAAATACTGTAGTATTACGGTAAACCAAGGTCTACCTTAAAATACCGTTGTATTATGGTAAACCAGGGTCTACATTAAAATACTATGGTATTATGGTAAACCAAGGTCTGCAATAAAATATTTATGTATTATGGTAAACCAAGGTCTACATTAAAATACTGTGGTATTATGATAAACCAAGGTCTACATTAAAATACTGTGGTATTATGGTAAACCAAGGTCTGTATTAAAATGTTGTGGTACTCTGGTACACCAAGGTCAACATTAAAGTACTGTGTTACTATAGTAAACCATGGTCTATATTAAAATGCTATGGTACTGTGGTACACCACAGTCAACATCAAAATACTGTTGTACTACAGTAAACCAAGGTCTACATTAACATTCTGTGGTACTATAGTAAACCAAGATCTACATTAAAGTACCGTGATACTATGGTTAACCTTGGTTTACATGAACAAACTGTTGTTTTATGGCAAATCAAGATCTACATGAAAATACTGTGGTACTATGGTAAACCAAGATCTACATTATATAATGCTGTACTGTGGTACACCAAGGTCTACCACAATGGTAAACTTGCACTATGATAAACCAAGGCCTACATTAAAATACTGTATAACTGTGGTAAACCCAGGTCTACATTAAAATACTGTGGTACTATGGTAAATAAAGGAAAATATTGTGACACTATGGAAAACCAAGGTCTACATTAAAATACTGTGGTTCTATGGTAAACAAAGGTCTACATTAAAATACTGTGGTATTATAGTAAACAAAGGTCTACATTAAAACACTGTGGTACTATGGTAAACAGAAGTCTACATTAAAATATTGTGGTACTATGATAAACAGAAGTCTACATTAAAATACTGTGGTACTATCGTAAACAAAGGTCTATATTAAATTACTGAGGTACTATGGTAAACAAAGATCTACATTAAAATACTGTGGTACTATGGTAAACAAAGGTCCATACAGAATCATAGAATGTGATGGCAAAAAAGGACCTCATGACTCATCTACACTGCCTCTTACCCCGTTATCCCAACCTACCGCAACTTAAGGCACCCCCTTCCCCTTAGCCCCATATGTACATTAAAGTACTGTGGTACTATGGTAAACCATGGTCTACATTAACATACTGTAGTACTGTGGTAAACAAAGGTTTACATTAAAATACTGTGTTACTATCTTAAACAAAGATCTACATTAAAATACTGTAGTACTTTGGTAAACAAATGTCTGCATTAAAATACTGTGTTACTATGGTAAACAAAGGTCTACATTAAAATACTGTAGTACTGTGGTAAACAAAGGTTTACATTAAAATACTGTGTTACTATCTTAAACAAAGATCTACATTAAAATACTGTAGTACTGTGGTAAACAAAGGTCTGCATTAAAATACTGTGCTACTGTGGTAAACAAAGGTCTACATTAAAATACTGTAGTACTGTGGTAAACAAAGGTCTACATTAAAATACTGTGTTACTGTGGTAAACAAAGGTCTGCATTAAAATACTGTGTTACTATAGTAAACAAAGGTCTACATTAAAATACTGTGGTACTGTGGTAAACAAAGGTCTGCATTAAAATACTGTATTACTGTGGTAAACAAAGGTCTACATTAAAATATTGTGGTACTGAGGTAAACAAAGGTCTACATTAAAATACTGTGTTACTATGGTAAACAAAGGTCTACATTAAAATACTGCAGTACTGTGGTAAACAAAGGTCTACATTAAAATACTGTGTTACTATGGTAAACAAAGGTCTACATTAAAATACTGCAGTACTGTGGTAAACAAAGGTCTACATTAAAATACTGTGTTACTATAGTAAACAAAGGTCTACATTAAAATACTGCAGTACTGTGGTAAACAAAGGTCTACATTAAAATACTGTGTTACTATGGTAAACAAAGGTCTACATTAAAATACTGTAGTAATGTGGTAAACAAATGTCTACATTAAAATACTGTGTTATTATGGTAAACAAAGGTCTACATTAAAATACTGTAGTACGGTGGTAAACAACGGTCTACATTAAAATACTGTGGCACTATGGTAAACAAAGGTCTACATTAAAATACTGCAGTACTGTGGTAAACAAAGGTCTACATTAAAATACTGTGGCACTATGGTAAAACATGGTCTACATTCAAACACTGTGGTCCTATGGTAAACCATGGTCTACTGTACATTAAAATAAGGACCGCTCCCTATTTAAACGGGAGGCACAGAGATCTGACTGGCTCCACTGTGGAGTTCATCTGCTCTGGCAGTCTCTGCCAAGTTCAAGCTGAGTCAGGGCTTTAATGGATGGCTAGTGGCTTTGGCGATGGGGGGAAGAGGGTCCCAATGGCAGGAAAAAGTCTCTTCTTGCCCCAGGAGATGGCAGCAAAAGTCGATCAGAAAAAGCGCAAGGTCGCGCTTTTAAACAGAACAGCTGGGGCCCAAGTACAAGTGACCACAATTCAAATTTGGTGCCTTAGGAGTCCTGGATCACTGACTGACTCCTCCATGATTTTTCTTTCCCTCTCACAGTCTTGGCAAAATTTGGATGGGGTCAGGGCTTTAATGGAGGACTAATGGCTTTGGCGATGGTGGACAGTTGGTCCCAATGGCAAGACAAAGCCTCCTCTCACCCCAGGAGCTGGCAGCAGAAGTCCATTCTGTCTGGATTCAAGGGGAAACTCATCCAAACAGGGTAGGTACTTATTTGATGTGGCCACATCTTGCTCCCTGGTTTGCCTTCCCCCTTTTTTCTTCCCTGCTTCACAACTACAGTGTGTTTGCTTTTGTTGGGTCACTGGTCCCTCTGTGGCAATGGAGCCTGTAGTTTCCCTGGTTGTTCACTGTCCATGGCTCTAAGGTAGTGGATTTCCACCTTTGCTGCCTTGAGCTCAGTGCATCGAGGCATAAGCCAAAAAGCATAAGCATACCAGGAGAAAACATGCAATTTGCAAGTAGAGTTTTATTATAATCAGTAACAATAAATAGAAAAAATTAAAGTTGTACAAGATAACTCTTCATACAGTACAGGCACTACAATCAAAAATCCTTCCTCTGGGTCTCTAAAATCTCAATTTCTCTCTCACCCCAAACAAAACATTGCTCTCCTTTTATGATATGTCTTTTACTGGCAGTTATCCTGCTGTTATAAATTATACAGTACGTCCCTGTATTCCACAAGATGTATTAAGACTTTGTCAATTTCTTTCCTGTGACCAGCCTGAAAAGTACATCTAGTCTCAAAAGGTGCAACAAAATAGAACACTCTGTCCCAGAGATGGTTTCCTATTGACTGTTTTGTAACAAGCTTGTGGAGGTAAAAATTCATATCAGTGTCAACCTCTGATAAACCCAAATAGCTTTTTGTAATCATTTCAACAATATAATTATGTATATTTCCAAACCAAGGGATCCCAGTTTCACATAAAGGTTCACATATATTTTTAACCACAGAGAAGCAAGGGGAGAAAAGAAGAATAGAAACAGGAAGTGAAGGATGGAAGATAATGGGAGGAATTATGGGACCATTGGAGTGACCAATTCCTAGGTGCCACAGGGAAAAATTTGATTGTACAATCAGACAGGCAAGAGACAGACAAGTGGCAGAATCAAAGAGGACAATATAGAGCCTTGCTTGTAACTCTTTCTGTATTACAAATGGGATGGGCTCTTACCCAACCCTGCCACATTCATCTCACAACACTTCAACTATCATACAATTGAGGCATTGGCTGTGTATCTAGAGCAGCCTCTGGGTTGCAAATGCCCCACATCCGCAACACTCCATCCACTCCCCTAAGCAGTGTCCAGTGTCCACCTTCATGTTTATCTGTGATGCTGTTTAGTGCCTTGCTACTATTTTTTGTTTAAGCCACACTACTCAAAAGTACCCCAGATAGGGACTTGATTACCTTTAGCAAAAAAAACCTAAGCTTACACTGCACAGCAACAAAGCCTTACCTCAGCTATGGATTTATGCTGTTACAATGAAAGTACTTATATTAAAAAACACTACACAGACAAAATGAAGCCTCAGTTAGGGATTAGGATACCTTCAGTAAAAACACTATTTTACATTGCTGTTTTAATGAGCTATGATGAGGTCTTACCTTATTGCATGCTCACCCGTTTCTGCCCAGCCAAGGACCTGAACTCTCACAGGAGACTGCACTGTGAAGTTTCAAGAGTTGTGGAACTGTCAGACAAAACACCTGTGCTTCATGCTCACCAAAGAATATAAAAGAACCACCTCAGATTAGGAAATCCATTCCAAAAGTATTTTATTACAACGTAATTATGATATATGATATAGCTACATCTAGAGTATGGAGTTCAGTTCTGGTGCCAACACCTCAAAAAGGACATTAACCTGATGGAGAAGGTCCAGGAGAGGGCTACAAAGATGATAGCTGGTCAGCAGGGTAAGGCATATGAGGAGAGGTTGAGGGCACTGAACACGTACTCCCTGGAAGACAGGAGAGAGCCTTCAAGCACTTGAAAGGGGATAAATAAGGTTGATAAGGAGAGTCTCTTTAAGCTGAGTGGCAACCATAACATGAGGGGGTACAGTCTTAAGCTGGAGGGTGGAAGGTTTAGGAGGGAGATCAAGAAGCACTACTTCACAGAGAGGGTGGTGGACACTTGAAATGTGCTGCCTGAAGAGGTAATCTCATCGAAGACAGTGGGCAGCTTTAAGAGAGGCTGGGACAGGTATAGGGGGAGGGTAAGGGTCATGGCTACGGAGGATTGGGGAGGGAGGGCAGGGACATTAGCTCAAGCTATGGACCCTGCAATATGAGCAGACTTGATAGACCAAATGGCCTTCTTCTGCTGGCTTCTTCATATGGTCGT
This sequence comes from Neoceratodus forsteri, assembly GCA_016271365.2. Classification (NCBI taxonomy): domain Eukaryota; kingdom Metazoa; phylum Chordata; order Ceratodontiformes; family Ceratodontidae; genus Neoceratodus; species Neoceratodus forsteri. The sequence continues at coordinate 1,319,702,234 of CM057454.1, forward strand.
ATATTCATATATTGCAAATCTTATAATTCCATGGTGTGAATAGGACATTCCATAAGACATTCAGGGAAAAACGTTCAAATCACTCTGGAAAGGTGCCAGTGACAGCCTAGCACATGTGGCTACACCACGCATTACCAGGCAAAATACTGAAAATATTGTAGAGCAATATCCCTTACTTATAATAGGATCCATGACATCAGTTCGACAAATTCATTGTTGGACGATGTGACAGTGACGACTTTACATCAGCCACAGTTGTGGTAGGCATAAAGCCATTCCATGAAGAATATGAATTTGTTTTCTTCAAGGGCTATGCCTCCGCACCCCCTAACTTAAATAATCGACTCTGAGTCAGAGTTGATTCGGGGAGAGGGTGCAAGACCCCCAGAAACCAGGGTCCCGCGCCGAAATTACAGCGACATGTCACTATTGTCACTGTAATGCTGGTAGCGGTAAAACTGTCAAACAGGCGTCAGCATACGCTTATAGTACAGAAGTGGAATCTCATGTCAGCAAATAAATATGATTATTCAGGTTAATGACATCACTGGAGTGAAAATAAGCTTGTAATTTTTACTCTAAAGATGTCATCATTATAATGTTGACTTCTGTGATGCCATGAAAAGATTAGCAGCATATCTTTTGTGCCAGTAACCTACAATAAAGCAGCCCTCACAGTGGTAATGACATCGCAGGGCCCATCGTCATCTTACACCAGCAGGTAAATTCAGGCAAGAACAGTTAAAGGGACACTGTCTACGCCCTGAGGCCTCAATGTGTCCCTCATTTAAAAAAAACACATTTTATGATTGTTCACATAATATGGAGACTGTTGGTGCAGCTGGTAGTTTGATTCAGGTCCCTTTTTTCTTTTAAAAAGTGAAAAACTGAGTGCCTGCCATGCTGGTGTTACCACACCAAAACATGTTTGTTTACATTTCTTGACCAACTCCTACTGCATCTTTCCTGGACTCAGGAACACCCCCAACACAATCTAGCCACTCATTATGCGGTGGGAATACAGGCGACTATGGTATCATGAGTGGCTGCACTGTTTGAGGGTGCTTCTAATGTTCAGGAAGTGTGCAGTAAGAGCAGTTCAATGATTTGAAGCAAAACAAGGCTCGGTATTATCATTCATTACCGTGCATTTCAGTTCTAATAAGCAACGAGGCAGATGAAACAACTAGCAGCATCAATTAATTTTAGAGAAGGTATGCAATCATAAAATATGGGTTTTACCTAGAAATAATATGATGTAAAAGAGGTTGACAGTATCCCTTTACATCTGCAAAGATATAATTTATTTATATTAAAGTAATGTGATTTAAATCTATGTAAAACAGTGGTACTACAACAACAGAACACATAATATCTGATTAGAAACTGAAGCGGTCCCCTTCGTACACACAGTGTGAATTGAAACTGAAAAAGACCAAGTCCTATGAGTCCAACCCCCCCCCCCAAAATCCCTTGGCAGCCTCTGTAATGCATTAAAGTGAAGCTGTGACCAATCAAGGCTGGAGCTTCTCCAGACCTCAAACATCCCACCAGGGTCTGGATGTAATTTTCAGAACCAATGCTTACTCCAAGGGAAAGGTGGCTGGGGGGATGTGAGCTCTCCCACTGCCCCTTCTCACACCCACAGCATGTGTTTCAGTGACGAGATTGAACTGGAGCTGAGAATATCAGAAAGTGAACAAGAGCTTAACCAGTTCGATGATCTTACTGTGTGTGCATTCTAGCTAACCGCTGAAAACTGAGATCCTGGCAATGCCCTTTTTAAACAAACTTCTCTAAACACTTTCCTGTTGAATTGTTTCTCACACCCACCAGCATTAGGCCGCATGCCCACCCCACAACATGTGAAGGAAAAAACTGAAACTGGAGAGTATCAACACACACCCCCACAGTCACAGCCTCTTAACTGCCCATGATCGAATAGTTACCTACAGCAGCAGTGGGACAGAGCAACAAGGGGGGTAAAGACTGGCAATTGAAGCCATCACAGGCTTCCCAATAGCTACTATGTGTTAGTAGCCAACTACTGTATGAGATTCCTGCTGCAACACTACCATAGTGTGACACAGGAGGGGAGAAGTGAGCACTGGACTATCCAGAGACTTCTACATAGCCACTAGATGTTAACAGTCCAGTACAGGATCAGCAGGGTACTGCAACACTGTCACAGAATGACACAGGTGGACAGAGGCCAGGTCTGCAGTATCCAGAGACTTCCACATAGTCACCACATGTTAATAGCCCACTATAGTATCAGTAGGGTACTGAAACACTCCAACAGAGTGACACAGGTAGGCAGAGACCAGGACTGGAGTATCTAGAGACTTCTCCATAGCTACTACATGTTAATAGCCCACTATAGGATCAGCAGGGTACTGCAACACTGCATAGAGTGACGCAGGTGGGGAGAGGCCAGGTCTGCAGTATCCAGAGGTTTCTCCATAGCTACTACATGTTAATAGCCCACTATAGGATCAGCAGGGTACTGCAACACTGCATAGAGTGACGCAGGTGGGGAGAGGCCAGGACTGAAGTATCCAGAGGTTTCTCCATAGCTACTACATGTTAACTGCTCACTAAAGGGTCATCAGGGTACTTTAACACTGCCACAGAGTGACACCAGTCAGGAGAGGCCAGGACTGGAGTATCCAGAAACTCCCCTATAGTCACTACATGTTAATAACTCTGTGTAGGATCAGCAGGGTACTGCAACACTCCCACAGAATGATACAGGTGGGTAGAGGCTAGAGTTGGAGTATTCAGAGTTCTTCATAGCTACTACATGTTAATAGCAAAAGAAAAAATAGAAACTCAACTCTAGTAAAAATGTTTTATACAAATGTTATTTGTCTTCCATCAAACCTGCTGCATTTTGTGGTCTAATTGCACCTTCTTCAGGCACAGTGGTATTTGTTTAAGCAATGCACTACAGCAGCGCATGGGGTTGTGGTGAACTAATGCACAACCTGAGTGCATTGTGAGGCATAAGGCCAAAGGCCAAGTGTCCTTCAGTACTTGGGAAGTGCATTAATTCACCGTAATCTCATGCTTTGGGAGTGGGTTATTGTGCTTATAAAATGGGTTAGGTGGTAAAACTAAAAAATTAGAAGACAGTATTGTGGAAAGCTTAAGAAATATACTGTGAATTGATCCACCAGGTAAAGTAGTTTGTTTAAACTAACAGTCAAAACACATGGGCCCAGATATTCAGAAATGTGCCAAAGCCCAGCGCAGGTCTGAAGCAGCGTAAATCTGATGCACCATGGCACAGCAGGAGCTATATTCAGAGGTTGTGCAGGCCGAGCTGCACCAGTGCAACCCGGCTGAATATGGCAGAGTTGCACCATGGCACAGAGTTGTGCCATTGCGCAAAAAGAGATGCTCCAGCACAGCTGTGGGAGCAAAGCAGCAGAGCAACAGACAGGGGCATGACACAGAGAACAGACCCAGGGACACAGCCAGGGAAGCACAGTGACAGGCCATAGGAGGCCGCCACCAGCAGGGCACAGCAGAGCACCCACAGGCACCCAGACACCTGACCCCAGAACAGAACAGAACAGTGGCAGAGAAAGCAGGCAACAGGAGGTGCCAACGGCCAATGGAGGGCCACCAAGGAAGCCCCCCTGAAGGCCACTGGCTGTGCCTCCCCCACCCAGACCATAGTATGCCACACCCAGGACTATGCAGCCAAGCATACACATGCCACACAGGAAGCCCACACAGTAGGCATGGAACATGCCAGGTGGCAGGTAACATGGCAGGCCACATGGGACAGGCCGCACAACACCAAGCAGGGGCCCCAACACAGTGTGCAGACAGCACCTGACCAAGGACCACCACCACACACGCAGCCACCTTACACCCTAACAACTGGCCCAAGGGCTCCCCAAGGCACAGCCACCAATCCAGGGGATGGACACCTCCACAGTGGGACACACCATAGCACACAGCAATGAACCACAGAAGCACAACATGCACCCCTGCACATGCACACCACATGGACAGACATTGGGCCACTGCAGCATGGCTCCTCACGCCACCTGCAAAGCAGACACAGACACAGGCAGGTAAGTCAGAAAATATATATTTAAATTAACTATATACAATAACCAGGGGCTGGGAAAGAGTAGGTAAGGCGAGGGAAGGGGACAGGGAACAGGGACTGTACAGTGGGAGGGGGAACTGAATGGGGAGGTACAATACAGGAAACAGGGTTAAACAGGGGCTAAACTAATGGCGACCCTGTCCGGCTGCCCTGGTGCACTGCCACTGTCTCCATTCCACCACCAGCATCTGCCTGACCTGGACGACCACCTCCAGTGTCATAGAGACCACCAGAAGGGTCTGGCGCAGCAGTCTTGACAACATCGATCAAGGAGGTCTTCGCTGCTGGACACCTACAACAAAGGACAGGACAAGTGATCAGTGCAATGTCCCAAGAAACAATGCCCACCCACTGTGCGCAATGGGCAGTGGGAACACACACACCCCTGGAGGGCCCGGACCGGCCACCTGCAGGGGGGTGGACCAACGCCAGTCAGCAACTCAGCACACCACAACATTGCACAGAGGTGGTTCCTGCCGCACAATGGCCACACGACTGCGCAATGACAGTCACATGGCACAGTGCACTGGCAGCACCACAGCAACAACAGTGGCAGCCAGGTGCACGCCCACCCCACCAACAGTCGGCACACGTGTCCAATGGATGCCCACAGTGGCATGCACCAAGCACAGTGTGACACACACACAGCTGCCATGGCACATGGCACAGGCAGCCATGCCCGCACCCACTCCCCCCACCACCACCCATGCACAGTGCAAAGGACCATGACAGTGCCTACCTGCCCTCTGCAGCCCTGCTGGTGCCAGTCCCACTCCAGCACATCCCACTGTGGTCTGATGTGCTGCTGCAGAAGCCTGGGCCCTCTGACGGTCCTCAGGTCCTGGGAATGCAAAGAAGACAGGTGCACATCAGGAACCGACCACAGCAGCTGCCCTCCACCCCGACCCCTGTGCACAGGGTGCACCCCTGCCTGACACATCCCACACGGCTGCATTGCAATGCAAGCCAAAGCTGGAAATGCCACCCCACGATGCATATGATGACAGTGTACCCCTCTGCAGGGCATGGCATGCAGCCAAGCCAACACCACAGTACAGCACAAGGGCAGACATGCAACATGGGATGACTTACCTGGCTGTGGCATGGCCCCTCGCCTGGCGCATGCCTGTGGCCTCCTCAGGTGCTCTGGGTGCTGCCGCATGAGGTCCCCATAATGGTGGTGACACTGTTCCCCAGTCCTGGTCATCCCTGTCCTGAGATCCAGGCTTGTGGTGATGTCCTGCCACACGGTGCCCCTGGCCCACTGCAGGGGCACCTGCTCAAAGAGCTGGGGATGTGGGGCTCCACACAGGCCACTAGGTTGGCCAACTCGACAGGTGACCAGTTCTGGGACCTCCTTCGTCTTGTCTGCAACATGCTGAGCTGAACACATCTGGCGGCAACAATGGCGGCGGGAGGCGCACGTGTCCGCACCATGCACCCACAGCACAATGCGCAGGAGCATGCACAGTGCATGGCTATGCAGGGCCACAGAGTCAGAGGTCTGACCCAGGGGTCAGGGGTCGACCGTCATTGTGCACGTGCATGATAGGGCATGGCACCCCATGCACGACCATGCACATAGCTGGCCCATGCAAAACATGTGCAATGCCACTGCATCATGTTGTCCATGCACAGTGCGTGATTGGTGCCATGATGCCGTGACACACATGCATACGGTGGGACTGCGCACTGCGCATGCGTAAGCATTGCACTGTCGCAACTTGCTCCAGTGCAATCTCATTGTGCACAGCACAATATCGTGACATTCAGATGCCACATACAAATGAGCTCATCAACCAATGCATGGTGCAGTGGGTGCATTAGCATGTCATTACTGTTGCGCCCAACCTCATTTGCATGTTTTGCGCCATATAAGTGCCACGGAACAGCACAGGCCATGGACCAGTACTGCAACCTTGATAGGTAAGTTGTGCATGCCACTGCTGCTCACTGGGAGCAGACAGCACTGCAGGGTGGGGTGGACCAGGGAGATGCTGCCACTGTCACACTGTGTTGTCCATGTCCACAGGCAGCAACATGTCAGCACATGAGGAGGGCGAGGAGCGGGGGCCTACACAGAAGCGCAGGCCCAACTTCACAAAGGCAGAGACTGATGTCCTTTTTGAGGTCCACCTGGACAAGGAGCCCTTGTTGAGTGGTGCCACGGGCACACCACAGGCCAGGGCTGGTGTGTGGGAGGAGGTGGCAGCCTACGTCAACTGGCATGGCAGCCTCCAGTGATCAGCACAGGAGTGCCGGAAGAAGGTGGGAATGGGCAAGCAGTGGATGAAGGAGAAAGTGGCAGCCATCTGGGCATCCCGTACTGCCACCGGAGGAGGGCCTGTGGATACACCCACACTGATGCCGTAGGAGGAGCTGGTGGCAGCCACCATGCACCACACCATGGTGGAGGGTGTGCCTGGAGGAGAATTCCAGATGGGTGGCAACCCAGCACTGCATGGTAGGTCTACCTGCCATGCACAGCCGGTGGCACAGAGGATGTGTACATGGGCATGCTGTCATGCATGCAGCTGACATGCATGTCATGTGCATGTGTGTGCATCCACATGCATGCCATGTCACAGAACACATGCAGCGGCAGTGTAAGGGGGGGCATATGTGGGCATTGCATCACTGACACACCTTTCTTTCTCTTGTAGCTCCAGCACACCTCCATGCAGATGATGGGGTGCCAGCAGCAGATGCTGGTATGGCCCAGGAGGACCAGCTGTCCACCTCCACCGGCATTTGGGGGCCCAGCAGGCTGCAGCTCACCACCACAGTGCAGGCAGATGTCCTGGACCTGAGGTCAAACGAGGTCCTGGATGTGTTCCTGCAGGTTGTCAGCCTTGGTGTCCTATGCACTGAGACACAGATCAGGCGGGGTCCGACTCCGATGATGACATCACACTTATCCTGGACAGAAAGGGTAACATTGTGGGTGAGATGCCCCTGCTGGCTTCTAACATAGGCAGCATGCCCAGCACTCTGCCAGCGGCAGAACAGCTTCCTGCCACCACTGCGGGTGCAGTGGTGTGCACTGCCCTGGCTGTGCCTTGCGGTGGTGGTGGTGGTGGTGTGGTCAAGCAGGTGCTGGGTGGTGTACAGTGACCAGACGAGTGACAGCAGCAGGCTGTGGGTGACACCAGGCACCTGGACACAGGGTCCGCCACTGGTGCACTTGTTGTGCCCATTCCCCCTGCTGACCCCACTGTGTAGCGTCCACCAGAGAGGGGGACTGTGCAGCATGGCCGGTCACCACAAGAGGATTGGAGTCCCACCCAGGAGCCCCAGGACGCTGACCGGCTGGCTGAGCATACCCGTCTGCTGTGGGCGTCCATTCAGCAACAGGTGCTGCTTGCCACTGGTATGCATGCACTGTGTGCAGAGGTGTGCCAGTCAGTTGAGCAGCAGGAGAGGGGCACTGCGCAAAGCCTGGCAGGGATGCAGTGCATGCAGGAGGCCACGACTGCATCCTTGGATTGCATTGCCACTGCGATCATGGATGGCTTTGTGTTGCTGGCTCCCTCAGGGTGTGGCCATGCACAGGTGACCCCCTGCAGTGCATTGTCCACCCCATGAACCTGGTGTCAGGTGACTCTATCACAGTCAATGCCAGGCTGTGATGTAGGCATCTCAGACATGCCTGGGGCTGGTCTGTTTGGGCACCTGCACACCCCCGTGCGGACATGGTCGCTGTCCCGCGGTTCCAACCCTGGGGGGCTGTTGCAAACCCTCCCATGGCTGATGCACAGCCTGTGGCTGCTGACTGGTCCTGGAACAGCTGCCCCTGTGGCCGTGGTGGCCATGGTTCCGTGCAGTGGTCCTGCTGTGCGGGCAGCCCTGACCACTGTTTGCCGCTTCTGCCCAGTGCGCACATGGGTGGTGTGTGTGTGTACCTTCTACTGGTGTCACGCCTGTGTGTTGAGCCACACACTGTCTGTGTGCATGCTTTCCCAGCTGCTGGACCATGTGGCATTGGCTTGATGAGGGCAGACTAGCACCAGTTGCACCTGTGCACTGGTGCAATGCATCTGATCCACATCACATACTGTACCAATGCCTGGGTGTGTGGGTCTGTGTGTGTGTGTGTGTGTGTGTGTGGCTGTGTGCCACTGACTCCCCCTACCCCTGCCTCCCACCTCTGTGTGTGCATGTCCATTGCCATTCATGCCCTTGCATGTGTGCTGTACCTGTTTGTGTGGCCCATGCATGTGTACCGCACCACCTACCTGTGTGCACCATAGTGCTCCTGTGTGACGGTGTCCCAGTGGTGTTGTGCCTGCTGGAGCAGCCGGGAGTTCCTCTGCCCAGGGGGTGGCTGTACACCACCCTCCAGCCTATTGCCTCCATTGTCCCCACTACTGTCACCTTCATTAGCCTTGACAGCTATCCCACAGTCAATGGCCATGTTGTGCAGTATGCAGCAGGCCAGGAATAGGCCACAGGCTTTTGAGGGGCTGTACTGTACGGCACCATCTGACCTGTCTAGGTGACAGAACCATGCTTTCAGAATGCCAAAGACACGCTCGATGATGTTGCACATGCTGGCGTGTGCCTCACTGTACCGTTCCTCTGCTGGGGACGACAGGCGCTGGTAGGGGGTGAGCAGCCAGGGCCTCAGTGGATACGCGCTGTCACCTGTGTGGAGAATGACATGGTTAGCCCTTTGCTATTCTGTGCTGCTCCCCTTGCCTGTCCCTGGTGCCCATGCCACTCTGCACACCCTGCCCACCCCATCCCCAGGTCTGCTCTACCCATCGCCCCTTGCCTGTGCCATACTCATCTACTAGGTGGCCCGTGGAGATGTCCCCACATTCAAACCTGTGGCACAGTGCAGAGCTGTGCCAGATGAACGCATCATGTGCACTTCAAGGGTGTGGTGCAGACATTGGTGATGTGCCCTATGGCATCGCACACCACCTGGCAGTTGACACTCAGGCTCCCCTTCTGATTGATGTATGCCACACCCTCAGGGCCAGGTGGTATGCGGATGGCCACGTGGGTGCAGTCAATGACCCCAGTCATGTCAGGAATACATGTCACCCTGTGGAAGTCCTGCATGGTTGCTGTACACTCCGCCTGGGTGCTGGGGAAATGGATAAATTCTGAAGCATGTGCCAACAGGGTGTTGAGGAACTGTGTGAGGAGGTGGGATGTGACTGAATGGGTGATGCCGGTGGTGTCCCCTGTTGGTCTCTGGAAGGTGCCCGTGGTGAGCAGGCACATGATGGCGGTCACCTTCGTCTCCACAGACATGGCGTGGCTCTGTCTGGTGGGTGCCTGCATCTCCTCACTGCACAGCTCACAGAGCTGCCTCAGAATTGCCCCATTCAGATGGTATTGGCCCACAATCTCAGTGTCACTGTAGTTCTCAAAGGTGATGTGGGCAAGGTACCACCTGTGTCAAGCATACTGCCGACGGGGGCCTTCCTCGGCCACGCCGCTGTTCCTCCTGCCCCCTCACACCCCTCATTATGGCCTCCATCATGAAAGGTGCACTGTCCATGGTTCTTGCTGTCCACTGTCCCACTGGGCGGTTGACTGCTGGCTGTGTGCCACCCTGGTGCACTGCTTCTCTATGTGTGTGTGTGTGTGTTTCTCTCTCTCTTTCTCTGCCCTTCCCTTCAACTCCAAAACCACTTCTATCCCTCTCTCTCTCTCTGTGGGTTTAGGTCTGTCTGTCTGTGTGTGTCTCTCTCTCTCTGTCTGTCTCACTCACACCCCTGGCACAAGTGCTGTCTGTGTGTTTGCGCCCTGTATTTATAGGAACAAGTCTGCTCAGAGCAACATCAATTTGCTCCACACTTGCGCCATGGATTCGCGGTTGAATATGCCACTGTGCTGGATATTCATGGGCACGCCCCCTGCTCTTGTGCATGCATTCGTTATAGTTGTGCATTGGTGTAATGGATTTTGTGCTGCGCACTGGCTCTCACTGATTATGGCTCCTTGGCACAATATCGCACTTGTGCTGGCTCTGAATATCTGGGCCCTGCAATAAACATGAAAATATTGTAAATGTTTACAAACTGTTGCATCAAAGCATGTTCTATGAACAAGAAAACAATATAAAAGTTATACACTGGTATATTGCTCAGAAATGTGTAGTGATATTATTATTGGTATGTGACTTCCAAACAAAGATGGCAAGAGTTCAGTTACCCACATGTGGATTAAATAGGAGATTTAATAAGTAGTCAGGTGATGATATTTGACCAATTAGGATTTCAGAATTTTACTACCGGTTTTATAAATGGAATTAAATATTTATTTATTTTGTTATTTATTAGACAATTTGAAACCGGGAAAGGCACACTGAGCCAAGGCTAATTTCCAGGTGTGACCCAAGGGAAGGAAATGAGTGGCACAGTACAATACATGAATTAAGAAAATAGAGCAGCATTTCCTGGATATTATGAAACAAAATTAAGCAGATACAAAAACAAAATCATGTAGACAAGCAAAGTGCAGTTACAGCACAAATGGGCCAGATTCAAGTGCAAGAGAAAATGACAAACCACTTCGTGCAGTTACTAACTTGGCACAGGCGAGAGACCAGAAAACATGCTTGAGCCTAACCCTGTGTAGATGGAAGGGCAGTGGTGGTGAGAAGTACAGTCAGTAGGCATGTAGAGAAGACCCAGCTGGATACCAAGCCAAGGATTGTTAAGACAAGGCCTGGGGGAGTTAGAAGGAAGGGAAACAGGTGCAAATGGAGTGTGGTTGCAGTTTCAACTGGTGCCTGAGGGTACCAAAGGAGGAGGAGAGGTGGAGGGGCAGGGTAATTTGCTCCAGAGTAAGGTAAATCGATAGGAGAAGGTCGATAGCCCAGCAGAGGCGCGGGGTGAGGAGTGGAGAAAGTGCAATGATCCTGGAAAGGAGGGGGTAAGGGGTAGGGGGTAGTTGGGAGAAGAGAGATAGAAGAGAAGGGAACCAAACCAGTGTTTGGATATGAAGGAGATACAGTGTGCCTGTTGACGAGAGGGCAAGGAAGGATGGACAGGGAGGGGTAGAGAGTGCAGACGGGAGCATGAGGGGAGGAGTTTATAGCAAAGTGGCAGAATGAGTTGCAGAAGGTGCCCAATATGGCAAAGGAAAGTAGAGCGGGTGGGGCCATAGACTAAATCTGTGTAGAAAGAAAACAGGGAGCACCATTTTGGTAATGAGCTCCTTGTAGACTTGCAGAGGTAAGCAGTCTTTATTGTGGTACAGGGCACCAAGCTTCGGATGCAGTTTGGCATGGATGGCATCAATATGGGCAGGGAAGTCAAGCTTACTGGCATCACTATGGGCAGGGAAGTCAAGCTTACTGGCATCAATGTAGGCAGGGAAGTCAAGCTTACTGGCATCAGTGTGGGCAGGGAAGTCAAGCTTACGGGCATCAATGTGGGCAGGGAAGTCAAGCTTACTGGCATCAATGTGAGGCAGGAAGTCAAAGCTTACTGGCATAATAATGTAGGCAAGGAAGTCAAACTTACTGGCATCATGTGGGCAGGGAAGTCAAACTTACTGGCATCAATGTAGGCAAGGAAGTCAAACTTTCTGGCATCAATGTGGGCAGGAAAGTCAAACTTACTGGCATCATTGTGGGCAGGGAAGTCAAGCTTACTGGTATCAGTGTGAGCAGGGAGGTCAAGCTTACTGGCATCAATGTGGGCAGGGAAGTCAAGCTTACTGGCATCAATGTAGGCAGGGAAGTCAAGCTTACTGGCATCAATGTAGGCAGGGAAGTCAAACTTACTGGCATCAATGTGGGCAGGGAAGTCAAACTTACTGGCATCAATGTAGGCAAGGAAGTCAAACTTTCTGGCATCAATGTGGGCAGGAAAGTCAAACTTACTGGCATCATTGTGGGCAGGGAAGTCAAGCTTACTGGTAGTGTGAGCAGGGAGGTCAAGCTTACTGGCATCAATGTGGGCAGGGAAGTCAAGCTTACTGGCACCAAGATGGGCAGGGAAGTCAAGCTTACTGGCACCAATGTATGCAGGGAAGTCAAACTTACTGGCATCAATGTGGGCAGAGAAGTCAAACTTACTGGCATCAATGTAGGCAGGGAAGTCAAGCTTACTGGCAGTGATGTGGGCAGGGAAGTCATACTTACTGGCACCAATGTGGGCAGGGAAGTCAAGCTTGCTGGCATCAGTGTGGACAGGGAGGCCAAGTTTACTGGCATCAATATGGGCAGGGAAGTCAAGCTTACTGGCACCAATGTGGGCAGGGAAGTCAAATTTACTGACATTAATGTGGGCAGGGAAGTCAAGCTTACTGCCATCAATGTGGGCTGAGAAGTCAAGCTTACTGGCATAAATGTGGGCAGAGGAGTCAAGCTTACTGGCATCAATGTGGGCAGAGGAGTCAAGTTTACTGGCATCAATGTGAGCAGGGAAGTCAAACTTACTGGCATCAATGTGGGAAGGGAAGTCAAGCTTACTGGCATCAATGTAGGCAGGAAAGTCAAGCTTACTGGCATCAATGTGGGCAGGGAAGTCAAGCTTACTGGCACCAATGTAGGCAGGGAAGTCAAGCTTACTGGCATCAATGTGGGCAGGGAAGTCAAGCTTACTGACATTAATGTGGGCAGGGAAGTCAAGCTTACTGGCATCAATGTGGGCCGAGAAGTCAAGCTTACTGGCGTAAATGTGGGCAGAGGAGTCAAGCTTACTGGCGTCAATGTGGGCAGAGGAGTCAAGCTTACTGGCATCAATGTGGGAAGGGAAGTCAAGCTTACTGACATCAATGTAGGCAGGAAAGTCAAGCTTACTGGCATCAATGTGGGAAGGGAAGTCAAGCTTACTGGCATCAATGTGTGCCAGGAAGTCAACCTTACTGGCATCAATGTGGGCAGGGAAGTCAAGTCTTACTGGCATCAATGTGTGAAGGGAAGTCAAGCTTACTGGCATCAATGTGGGAAGGGAAGTCAAGCTTACTGGCAGCAATGTAGGCAGGGAAGTCAACCTTACTGGCATCAATGTGGGCAGGGAAGTCAAGCTTACTGGCATCAATATGGGCCGGGAAGTCAAGCTTACTGGCATCAGTGTGGGCGGGGAAGTCAACCTTACTGGCATCAATGTGGGCAGGGAAGTCAAGCTCACTGGCATCAATGTGGGCAAGGAAGTCAAGCTCACTGGCATCAATGTTGGCAGGGAAGTCAAGCTTACTGGCATCAATGTGGGCAGGGAAGTCAAGCTTACTGGCATCAATGTGGGCAGAGAAGTCAAGCTTACTGGCGTCAATGTGGGCAGAGGAGTCAAGCTTACTGGCATCAGTGTAGGCAGGGAAGTCAAGCTTACTGGCGTCAATGTAGGCAGAGAAGTCATGCTTACAGGCATCAATGTGGGCAGAGGAGTCAAGCTTACTGGCATCAATGTGGGCAGGGAAAGGGAAGTCAAGCTTAGCATTAATGTGGGCAGGGAAGTTAAGCTTACTGGCATCAGTGTGGGCCAGGAAGTCAAGCTTACTGGCATCAATGTGGGCAGGGAAGTCAAGCTTACTGGCATTAATGTGGGCAGGGAAGTCAAGCTTACTGTAACATCGTACCCCAAGGTACTTGAAGTACTGCACCACTTCATGGGGGGTGCCATCCAGTGTGGTGAAAACTGGGGGCTGTGAGTCTGACAGTTTCTGACTGGTACCAAATTTCATGGACACTGTTGTTTTTTTTACTGTTGACTGAGATATGGTTCAACTGGAACCAGTTCTGAATGTTGGAGCAGGTCTTCAACAGCTGGGGTATAGGGACCAGAGATGAAGATGACTATGTCTTCAGTATATATGTGAATATGCAAGTTGGCACAGGCAGAAGGGAGAGCAGCCAGGAAGATGGATAAGAGGATGGGGCCCAGGATGGAACCCTGAGGGACTCCAGCCTGGCTAGGTAGTGGAGGTGACAGACACATTCTACCTGTTCTGATTGTTGAGGGCCCATGAGGTAGGAATGGAACCAATCAACAGTGGAAGCTGAGAGGACAGCAGAGCTCAGCTTTTCTGAAAGGAGGGGGGTGGGACATAAAATCAAAGCCTTTGGCCAGATTGATGAAAATGGTGACTGTAATGTGCACCTGGTCCATCCCAGAGAAGCTGAAATCAGTGATATGCAGCTGGGAGGAAACAGAGGAATGGTGATTCCAGAAGCCAGACTGGAAGTCTACTATAGTAACCAAACTCAGTGACTGACTGCAGTTATTGGCTAAGTAAATTTCAAACTCCCTGACAATGGCAAAATGGATTTGCATTCAAAAACCCTTTATTTCCATTTATAATTTAGCTTTGCAAAGTAAAATGTTTCTTTCTTGATGAGTAATAGCATCAAAAGAAAAAGTTTGATATATTTAAATATTTAATATGGCCTGTATTTTTTTTAACTTTTCAAGCACTAGTAATTATAAAAAATAAAACATATGTAATTGAGTGTCTATGACTTTTTTACATACCATTGCTATATGATGACTGCATAAACCTCTTGAGCTTCACTCACAAGGTTTATGGATTATCATACACATCGGTTGTGCAAAGTATATGGGTTATCACACACACACACACACACAAAAACTCATAAAATTCTTGACCATTTTTCAAGTGTAATAATTCACTGTGTCTCAGTGAACATATGAACATACGAAGAAGCCAGCAGAAGAAGGCCATTTGGTCTATCGAGTCTGCTCATATTGCAGGGTCCACAGCTTGAGCTACTGTCCCTGCCCTCCCTTCCCACTCCTCCCATCCTCTCTACCCATGATCCTTACCTTTCCCCTATGCCTAGCCCAGCCTCTCTTAAAGCTGCCCACTGTCTTCAATGAGATCACCTCTTCTGGCAGCGCATTCTAAGTGTCCACCACCCTCTCTGTGAAGAAGTGCTTCCTGACCTCCCTCTTAAACCTCCCGCCCTCCAGCTTAAGACTGTGCCCTCTCATGATATGGTTGCCACTCAGCTTAAAGAGACTCTCCTTATCCACCTTTTTTATCCCTTTCAAGTACTTGAAGGTCCCAGTCATGTCCCCTCTCTCTCTCTCTCTCTCTCCTATCTTCCAGGGAGTACATGTTCAGTGCCCTCAACCTCTCCTCATATGACTCACCCTGCTGACCCGCTATCATCTTTGTAGTCCTCCTCTGGACCTTCTCCAGCTGGTAAATGTCCTGTACAGTGCTGTAATGATCTCACTTCCTAGGTGGTTTATGGCCCTCTGCTGCACCTTGGGCCTTACAATCCACCCAGGTCATTTGCTTATTGCAATATTACTTCACATCTGACCATGGATTATTCCTTACATAACACACAGTTACATATTTATTTATTTTAAAGGTTTCATACTGAAAGACATACTGAGCTGTTAACAGTTGTTACTAGATGTGTCCTGGTGATAAAAGGAAGTGGAGATAGAACAAGAGGTTGAAAAACTGACATTACAAAAACAAAATTTGTATACAGAATATCAGAGGTACATAAACATAAAAACTGTAAGGCAAATCAGTGCAGCAGATACAAACAGAAGATAACATTGATTGTTGATAGGCAGGGGGGACTACTTGTACAGGGATAGCCTGGGGATGAGGGCAAGCAGTAGTAGAAGTTAAAAGGTAAAGGGTGTGGACAGTTGTACGTGGTAGTAGAAAAGTCACAAGGAAGAGATTTAAGGGAGAAAGCAGAAGAGGCAGAGCGCATTAACGAGACGGGAGCACCAGAGTTTAGGAAAGCTATATAAGAAAGCAGATTGATAAACAGTAGATTTCCAAGAAGGAATAGAGAAGAATGGGAAATATTACTGCGGAGAGGGTAAGAGGAAGAAAGGAGAGAGGATAGTAGGGATGTAAAGCATTTGGGAAGGGAAGCAAACCAGAATTTGAATATCAGGTAAACACATGGGAAAGGTGCTTGGCGTCAAGAGAGGGGAGTGAAAGGGCAGAGTAGACTGAGCAGTGATGGGTATGGGGGGGACAGTCTAAGGCAAAATGACAAAAAGAGTGAAAGACGGGTCGAGTCTGGTGAGGGAGGACTTAGCAGCTGTACTATAGACTATGTCACCATTGTCAAAAATAAGAAGAATCATCTTTAAAACACTCTTTATCAGCAGGCAGGAAGTGGGATACCGACTTTGTTTCTATACTGTACATCAAGTTTTGAGTAGAGTTTATGGTGTGTGACATCAATACGCACCAAGAAATCAAGATGCCAGTCCAGCTGGACCCCGAGGCACTTAAAGGATGCTACATCCTCGATCATAGCACCATCCAGAGTGTGAGATAAAGGTAAGGAGGTGATCTGGTAAGCCGCAGTCAGTTGTAAATGTCATGGAAACTGTTTATTTGGTATTGAGGCAGTTGATCAGACTAGAACAGGCACCAAATGTTGTAGAAATCCAGCTGTAGCTGTGAGGTAAGGTCAAGGGAAAAGAAGCCAGATGCAAAAGGTATTGTATCATCAGAGTACATATGACTGGGTGCAGAGGAACAGAGGGGAAGGTGATTCAAAAATATTGAAACAAGAATATGGCGCAAGGCAGACTCTTGAGGGATGCCTGAGCAGAGGGTGAGTGTTGATGAAATGGAGCTTCCTGTCTGGATAATTTTAAACCTTCACTCAAGGTAAAAACGAAACCAACTTACTGCAGAGTCAGAGTGTCCTGTTGCTTTAATCTTGTCCAGAAGGAGGGGATGTGGCACAGTGTCAAAAGCTTTACCAAAATGAACAAATATGGCAGAGGTAATCAGTCCCTGATCTATAACTGAGAGGATGGAGTCCATGAGCTGGAGGAGTGAGTTGGAAGTGGAGTGGGATTTCCTAAAATCAGACTGGAAAGAAGAGAGGAAGAAGAAGAAGGAGTCACGGAAGGAATACAACTGAGAAAGTACAACCTGTTCCTGTAACTTAGCTAGGGTGGGAAAGATAGAGTTAGGACTGAAGTTACCAGGAGAAGTAGAATCACCAACTTTAGGGAGAGGTATAGTCATAGTAGTAGTAAAATGCTTTATTTTTATACAGGGTAAGGTCCTTCATACATCATTAGGTCCCAAGGGACTTATTTTCAAGATGGTTTTGTTTATAAAATTCATTACACAACAGTTTAAACTTAGGGAGAGGTATGACAATAGCCTGCTTCTAGGTTTCAGGGACAGTTGCAGAGGGAAAAAGTGAAGTTGAGGAGTAGGGTACTAGGTAGCACAATGGCAGGAGCTTTGAGAAGTAGAAGCTTATGATCAAAAGCCATCAGGGCTGCCTCCGTTGTGAGGATTAAGGGCAAGTGGGGCCTTAAGGGAGGCAGAAGAAGTGGTAGAAAAGAAGGAAAAAGAGAGAGAGAGGGAGAAGCAGAGAGAGTGAAGAAATAGGGGAGGGGAAGGGACGAGTGAGTGCACATGTGGTTAAGTAGGAATTAAAGGAATGAGCAACAGCAGATGGTTCAGAGATGAAGGAGTCACCAGCCTTGAAAACAGGGGTGGGAGACGGGGTCAGAGGGGAAAAAGAATGGCTAACCTTCCAGAACCTGGAGGGGTGATTAATGTTGTTCTGGAGTGTGGATGCAAAATACTCTTACTTCACAAGTCTGATGTCTTCCAGGTGTTGTGAAGGTGCCAATAGTTAGCCAAACAGCCAGGAATCCAGTGATCTTAATGGATTGCCAGGTACGGTCTCTGATATAGAGGCAAGCTAACAGTTCAGCTGTTTTTCAAGTAAGATGAGAGCTCCATTCTCAGGATTTTTCAGGGGTGTATGAAGATCCCATACAGCCTTAAATTTGGACCAGCAGTGTTGAAGTGCAAAATTCATATTATTGGCTGCAAAGATGGGGGACCAATCAGATGCCCATAGGTTAGAGAGAATGGAGGACAAAGCCAGTGACCTAAAGGACCTGAGAGGGATGAGTTGGGGGGGGGGCTTAAGATGATGTTTCTTGTGCATATATGTGATGGTTACTGAGGGCTTCAGGAAGGATTCTTCATCCAGAATGTGGTGGGAATGAGATAGTAGAGAGTGATTTAGAGATCTAAAATTTAGACATTTGGGGTCACAAACCAATTGAGTCAGTTGGAGGGGCTTTACATTTTGGGGACATTTATTTGTATTGGGGGAGAGCCAATTTATATTAAAATCACCAAGGATTAGTAGCTTACCTCAGGAAGAGTTAAAACAGATAGAGAAAAGTAACTCAGTAACTAAAGCAGGGGAAATACCAGGGCAACAGTAAACATCAACTATAAAGATGGGAACAAAGAAGGGAAGGGAGAGTTTAAGGAAGAGCAGCTCATAGGAAGAGGGGGAAGAGACAACAAGCACAGCCACGGTTGGATGCTGGTAGATATGTAAACTGCCAACAGCTCCACCTCTCTTGTGGCAATCCTGTCTGGCTAAGGTGTACCCAGGGATAGTGACAGCAGAGTCCTGGACCTTAGAGGAGAGTCAGGATTCAGATAGGACAAGTACATCCAGCCATAGGTTAAGCATGACAGGTTGTAGTTGGTCAATATTTGGGAGGAGGCTTTGGATGTTTAAATTGTCAACCCACAGTTCTTTGGGAAGTTGTAGGAGAGAAGCTGTGATGGGGCCAGGATTAAGTTCAATGTCACCTGCTACCAAAAGCAACGAGGTGACAAGGAGCTTTAAGGAACCAGTATGCTGTCTGGATGGGGAGGGCAGCGGAATGGAATTAGGGAGAATAAGGGGAGAAAATGAACAGAAGGCATATGCATTCTTCTGTATTTTATACATACAGTAGAAGACATACGGTCAAAACATGGATAGAACTTTGTTTTCAATTGTCAGCATGCTTTTCAATTATAGTTGTTTTATATAAAATGATTTCTTCCCAGGTCTGTATGTTGAATCAGCT
Organism: Neoceratodus forsteri; assembly: GCA_016271365.2. Lineage (NCBI taxonomy): Eukaryota > Metazoa > Chordata > Ceratodontiformes > Ceratodontidae > Neoceratodus > Neoceratodus forsteri. Next base: position 1,319,721,185 of record CM057454.1, read on the forward strand.
CTTTCCACTCCAATCTCCATTCTTCGAGGCATGGAATCAAGTGTCCTCCATAAACATTCTTATCTTGTGTCTATTTTTTTATAACAGTGGAGGTGTTCTGTATGATAAACTTGTGATACAGGTTTTGTCCAGTTATAAAGAAATCTTGGCAGAATATCATTCTTGTATTACTGAGTTCTGTTTTATTATAAATTTGGGACATTTCTGTTGCAAAATGTTTTGCAACACTATGTTTTTAGAATATATAATATATGCTTTTGCATTGACTTCTGTTGAACAAATAATAATTTACCTACCTATTATCAGCATGAATTTAATCTAACCCCTCCTCCACACACCCATAAGGTAGCATTGCAGACATTTTCTGCTGTGATGACTCCTGTGACGGACAGTTAGGGCTGCCTTTCTTTCCTAGTTCATTCTTACTAATGCAACAGACAATTTAGAGTCAAGTGGTATTTGTACATGCCCTTTTGATATGCTGGTTCAGTGGTGTTGGACAGGACTTACAGCTCCTTCTGCCTTGGAGTCTACTACTTTAAATATATTGCTCTTCTTCCCAACAGGTGTTCCAGTCAGAGTAAGTACTCGCTTATTTAATGAGCCCCTGACACTTTTGTGACAACTTTGAAAAACATTGATATTTAGCCACAATTCAGTTTACCGATCATATTTTTCCTGTAATTCTGACCTTTATTTCTTTGTTACTATTATGGACATTGGCAGGAAAACTGGATCTCTGCCCTAAATGCCCTGGCTGCTTGTCTACACCTGACATCACAGTTCTGTTTACGACATTGCAATCTGTTGCTTCGGAGATAACTGTGATGTCATAAACAAGGTTTCTTAGGTGTTTTGGAGCTTAGGAGACATATTGTCCATACTGCTCACTCATTTGTTCTAGTTGTACCCCTGCATGTTATTAGTAATTAGGTATGTGTCCATATTTGTTTTAAAGGCTTGCATTCTTCTGCTAGCCACTACGTCTAGTGGCAGACCATTCCAAATCGGCACCACCCTAACATTAAACTAATGTTTCCTCCTAGTTGTTTTGTATCTTTCCCCAGCTAAATGTAAGGGGTGAGCTCTAGTCTGTTATTGCTGATCTCTGAGCCTAAGCCCCAACTTTTCCTATAATCCTACATCTAAAAGTGCTTTGAAAACCATGCACATGTCGCCTCTCAATCTGCGAAACTCCAATGTGTACATCCACAACTCGGTTAACCTCTCATGATATTCTTTGTCATGTACTTCCCTAATCATGCATATGGCCTTTCTCCGAACCCTCTCTAATGATTGTATTCCCATCCTGTAGCCTGGTGACCAGAACTGGACACAGTATTCCATATGTGGCCTCACAAAAGACCCTTACAGCGGCACCAGAACCTCCTTCCTTCTACTCCTGATGTGCCTATTTATATAACTTAGTATGCTCCCAGCTGTTTTTACTACCTGACCGCAGTGCTGATTAAACTTTAAGTCACTAGAGACCCTGCTGTCCAAGACCCTTTCCTCGCTTACTTCTTTAAGTGTATGCCCATTTAATTTGTAAACTGCTGCCTTATTTTTGTTTCTAAAGTATATAACTGTGTACTTTTCACTGCTGAAGATCAGTCTAGAATCATATGCCCACCCTTGCAGGTTAGTCAAGGCTTCCTGCATTTTGACAGTGTCCATATCGTTGTTTATGATAGAGCCTATTCTAGAGTCATCAGCAAACTTAGATTCCCATATCCCCCACCACCTTACATAGAATGAATGTGAACGTTGAAGAGGCAAGGTCCCAACATGGACCCCTGAGGGACCCCGCTCATTATCTCTGACCAGACCGAGCTGGACCCCCTGATAGTTACTCTCTGCTCCCTATTTTGTAACCAGGAACTTATCCAGCGTGTTATATTTCCCTGTATTTTGTGGTCTATCAGGGCGTCCACCAGTCCCCCATGCGGCACCTTGTCAAAGGCCTTAGAGAAGTCCAGGAAGATCACATCCACTGAATTTTCCTCATCCAAGGCTTTGCTTACGTTTCCATAAAATTCCAGGAGATTAGTCTGGCATGAATGGCCACTTTTAAATCCATGCTGTGTTTCATTGATATCACCCCTCTGTTGCATAAAATTCTCTCTGTGATCCTTTATGATCCCTTCCAGGACTTTACCCAGTACTGAAGTCAGACTAACTAGTCAGTATTTGCCAACCTCCTGTCTAGAACCCTTTTTAAAAATAAGGACCGCATTTGCCTGCCTCTTTGCATGCATCTACCACCACCCCCTGATCCAGTGATGCCTGAAATAATATTGTTAGTGGCTCGGCCAGTTGCTCAGCTAGTTCAATAATTACTTTTGGGTGTATCCCGTCCGGTCCCAAAGACTTGCTCAGATCTAACTTATGCTGTCTTTCTCTAATATTCTCAACTTCTAACTTGGGTGTGCTTTAATCATTGTCAAGATGTTGCTTATTCCCTCTGGTTTTGATGTTATACACTGATGGGAAGTAGCTATTATACCTTTCGGCCAGCTGGATGTTATCCTGTACTAGGTTCCCACCTGGATCTTTAAGTGGGCCTATAATATGTGACCTCCCTTCCCCCTTTTTGCTACTGATGTAACTATAAAACATTTTATAATTGTCCTTGACCTTGCTGGCCAGTCTCAGCTCATATCTCTTCCTTGCATCTTTTATAGCTTTTTTAGCCCTCTTTAGCATTATTTTGTACTTTTCCCAGTTTTTCTCATGCCCACTTTTTCTGGCCTCTACATAATCTTGATTGTTTTTATTTATCAAGCTCTTGACCTTGCCTGACATCCATGCTGGAATCTACCCTGACCTGTTATACTTGTTTTTGGCTGGTATGTAATAGATAACCCACTCTTAGGTGTGCGGTCGCGCTCTGATATATGCACGCCTTGTCGTGCATTGTGTGCACGAGGCCTCAGGCCGAGTGCATCAACCACCCACAGCGTGCGTATATCTGAGCGCGACTGCACATCCTAGAGTGGGTTATCTATCTTATAAAATGGTAAAATTGTTTTTAAGGGGAGTAAAAATTTAGGTGTGCAGTTGCACTCTGATATACGCACGGTCATGTGATGTGTTTTATACAATCAGAACACTGGATTTGGAGGAGGATGCCTTCCTCCATTTTATAAGTATTTATTAACCACACAGTTTATATTGCCCTCCAAGGCCTCCCACATTCTCTGTACAGATTTGTGCTGAAAGTCAGCCTTCCAGTTCCAGCTACTGAAGTCATCCTTTAGTATGTTATAGTCAACAGTGTCATGTTTTCTAATCAATGTGTTGCTTGACACTCCAGCTACTTACCCCACTATACTAAATTTTACCCTGACATGATCACTAGAGCTGAGAGGGGTGGTGACTTTACACTGCTGTATTTTGTCCCCCATATTACTTAATACGAGGTCTAGTAGAGTTTCCCCTTTTGTCATGCTTTTCACATATTGTTCCAAGCCTGTAATGCTGAAAGCATCCATGTATCTTGCCTCTACTGAAGATTTAGCAATGTGATTTTCCCAATCAATGCTAGGTAAATTAAAATCCCCTAGCAGAACGTTGTTTTCAGGGGTTGCCGTGGATTCTATTTGCTCAACTAACACTATATCAATACTTGGGGAAATCAAGGGTGGCCTATAAATCACCCCAGTAGTAATTTTGGCATTACCTACCAGGGTTACTCTGATCTATTTTTGTTCGATTCCTTCCAATATGTTTGTTTCCATTTCTTCCGATGTAATGTTGTCTGCCACATATATAGCAATGCCTCCCCCCTTCTATCTGGCCTATCTGTGCAATACATCTGGTATCCAGGTATTTTCCTTTCCCATAGATCCTCCTTATCCCACCATAATTCAATTATTTATTTTATTTTTATTTTTACCAATTATTTTACCAGGTGAGACACACTAAGCTGAAAGCTTGTTTGCAGGTGCAACCTGGGAGCACAAGGAAGTTAAGTGACTTGCTCAGGGTCACACAGTATGCAAGTGGGGGCTGTGGGATTCAAAATGACACATATCTGAATGGCCTCTGCAAGCAATGTGTATGTCAATTCATCGAATGAATGTATAATGCTCCTAGCATTAAGATTTAAGCATTTCCAAATGGAATTATTTCCATCACTGATACTACCCTTATTGTTTCCCTTTTTGTAATTCACATTTCCTCCCTTATGCCCCCCATTGCTCCATTTAAATGGTTATACAATGCCTGTTTGACATCCTGAGCCAAGATTTGGGTCCCCTGCTTATTTATATGCAGTCTGTCATTTCCATAAAGTTTGGGGTTAGAAAAACTCTCCCAGCACTTTATAAGTGTCATCCCCTCCCCGAGACACCACCTTCTCAGCCACCCATTTAGTTGCCTGCTTTTCCTTATTCTTGCAGTACCTGCTCTTGGACTGGGAGTATTTCTGATATTAAGACATCACAGGCCTTTCCTTGAGTGTACTTCCCACCTCCTCAAAATCTCTTTGGATGTCAGTGAGTTTTCTCCTGCCCATATCATTAACTCCCACAAGTAGGACAGTGACAGGTTTCTCGCAGTTTTGTATTAAGCCTGGGAGTAAGAGTTTAATGTCCTCTATCCCCGCATCTGGTAGTGTGCTGACTGTTGTATGCTAATTTCTATTTTTACATACTATGCGGTCAACATATCTTAACAGGGAGTCCCCTACTATTAGTACATCTTTGGGTGCTGGCAGCATTTTAGGTGGTATTATGATTTCACATGTAGACCAGCAGCTGGAGCAGATAAAGTCTGAGGGACAGTGACCCTGTTTTCATACAACTGTTCTCAGTAATAAAGAGAAAGTAGGAAGGATTGCAGAAAACAATATAATATTAAATGGATTAAGTCTAAATATTGCACTTCTCAATGCTTTACCAATGGTGTTGGGGCGCTTTTAGGGGGTATAAGCAGGCTCAGCAGTTTGCATGTTATACAAGTTAATATGGCCTCTGAGGGATGTCTCGGATGCTATAAGAGACTCGGAGCCTGAGGTTTGGGTGAGAGGACTGCAAAGTGAAACTGAGTGGTTCTGTCTGCCCAAATTTCAGGACAGGATTTACTTATACCATGAGAGACATCCCTCAGAGGCCCTAGTTTATTATAAATCTGTTGAGTTTAGTTCCAGTGTTTTTTAATAAGTTTAGTAATTTTTTTTAATTTGAGTGTGCTGTCCTCCCCCCGGCATTGAAGTGGAACGCTCCCTCTTAATGCTCCCGCATGAGAGCACACTGGATAAGAGGAACAGTACCTTGCATGCCAATTGGCCGAAGTCTTGTTAGTAATTTGTAATGTAGAATATAAGCACTTTGTTCCTTTTCAGTAGCTGAAGAAGCCAGGATGCATGGCATGATGAGTGATCTGGAGGAGCTCTGGGCCGAGTGTCAGCTTAGGTAAAGTCTCATTTTGGGATCACCTTCCTACACTCCCAGGACTGAGTGGGGTCACCTTGCTAATTTGTCTGGGTAAGATACAGTATATATTGAAACAGTGGAATTTATTTATTTATTAGCAGAAACTGGAGAAGACCTTTGAGCACATGCGATCGTTTGTAATGGTTCCACGTCAAAACAGGAGGCAACAGACATCAGTCAGCTAAGTAGGACCCTTGTCAATTAATATATCACGGTGGTTGACTCACAGAGCATTTACAACAATGAATATATTCTGTAATGCAGTGTATTTATTTATTTATTTATTAAGGAAATCAGAATTACAACCCTTTGAGTCATAGACTCGTTTTCAGAGGCTCCACGTTTATTTATTTATTTCAATTTGGGATTAATACCTTTGAGTCAAGGACTCATTTTCAAAGGTTCCATGTCAGTGTTGAACAAACATTACAAAAATACAAGGTTTACAGAGAAAAAAAAGAAAAAAACATTGAAGCATATACACAGGCAGTAATAGTAATATTTTAACGTATACACTTCAAATTAGTACATATTAACAGATAGACTGATTAGATAAGAGGGGTTGGGGGTCAGCCAGAGGTGGCATGGGCTGAGGTGGGAGAGGGAGAGGTGGAGCTTTTCAACCAAGTGAGGCCATCATCAGGTAATTGGGGGTAGGAGAGCGGGTTAAGAAAAAAGTGGTATATAACAGAAAGATGTGGAGGTGGCAGGTAAATGGAAAAACTGGGGGCGAGGTACTATCACATTAGCGCAGGCAGGTACAATTCATTTTAGAGCCAAGGAGAGATTTGAGTCCAGCTTTGAAGGTACTAATCTTGGTAGTATCAGTAAGGTCAGCAAGTAGTTCATTGTGCCATTTTGGTCCTTGATACAGGATGGAGTTCTGGGCAAGTTTTGTCCTTTTGAAGGGAATCACCATCTTGTCAGCGACCGTATTACGGGTAGATTTCATTGGGATGGCCAACTTAAAGTGTCCTCCCAGTGTGGGGATGTCAGTCCAAGTAGTAATTTTTTTAGAAGTAGGCAGGTTTGGTATTGCCCTCTAAGATGGAGTGGGAGCCATCCAGTTTCAGCTGATCCTGTTAAGAGCAGGTTTTGTGCCCGCCCTATATATAGGCAACCCGTAGTAAACGGTAGACAGTATTGAGCTACTGGAAACTAGTTTGAGTGCATCCGGTGTCATTGAATGTCTGTAATGATAAAGTACACCAAGTTTTATATTTGCAGTCTTGATAGCAGAGTCAATGTGGTTTGAGAAGGCGAGCATGTCATCAAAGGTAATGCCAAGATATTTAAGCAATAATGCCCGACAGGGTGTGTGTCATGCTGGGATAACGTCACGCCTCAGGTGGTTGGGCACAAGACCGCAGGCCAAGTGCATCCAATAACTGAGGCGTGACGTTATCTCAAATGACACACACCCTGGAGGGCATTATTGCTATTATACAATGCCTCGTTGTTATACAGAATAAAAAACAATCATTTTAAAGATGTTTTTGTGTGGAAAAATATTTTTGTTTTTTAAGAGAAGATAAAACTATCAATTAAAAGCTCCATAAAATGCTTATCTTCAGGTTCACAGTGAGGCTGAGACTAGAGCCGTGATGTTGTGCTGGGATAACAGCATGGGGCCAGCCCCAGACCGACCAATCAGAGTCCAGGATTTTTTTTGCCATTGTATAATTGAAATTAGATACTTGGTCTAGGATCTCACCCTTTTGGTTTTGAATACGCAGGGGCAGGTATTTCTCTTTGCTTTGGGAGGTGGTGAAGAGCATCGTCTTTGTTTTTTGAATGTTTAGTAATAGCTTGTTTTCCGTAAACCAAGATTCAAGTTTATGGAAGCTGCTTTGGGGTTCAGTTGTGATGGATTGTTGGTCTTTGCCAGCGACTGAGATCACTGCATCATCAGCATAGAGATCTGTGCTTGCTCAGCAAGCCATTGGGGTGGAGTTGATGAAAAGGCTAAAGAGTAGAGGAGTGAGGAGTGACCTCTGCAGAACCCTGAGGTGCACCTCCTTAGCTGCAGATAGGGTATCACCAATTTTGACTCGTTGTGATCTGTTAGAGAGGTAGCTGCCAAACCATAGTACCATATCTGGGGATAGACCTGTAGACAGAAGGCAACTTAGGAGGAGACTGTGAGTAACAGAGTCGAAAGCCTTCGTAAGGTCGATGAAGACTGATCCAACTGCCTGACAACTATCCAAGGCATTATATAGTTGGGATGAATAATCAACTAGAGCAGTGAGTGTGGAGTGCTTTTTACAGAAGCCGTGCTGTTGCAGGCAGAGTAGGTTATGGTTATCACGGTATTCAGTAAGCTGCTCCGAGACCATTCCTTTGAGTACTTTCGAAAGGGGAGGAAGGATGGATATAGGTCTGTAGTTGGATGTTTGTGTTTTATCCCCCGCTTTAAAGACAGGTGTTACATTAGCTGACTTCCATGCATTTGGAAATACTCCTGATTTTAGAGAGGCATTAAACACCATGGTAAGAGGACCAGCAAGTTCATGAAGGAGTAGACCAACCAGCTTCATGTCAAGCAGATCCGCCCCCATCCTGGTCTTGCCAAGCACCCTTTTAATAAGTTTGATGGTTTCAGCTTTGGTGACATGTCTAAAGTAAATAGGTGGTACATCTTTCCTTGGGGGATCTTGAGGGGCAGTTGGGCATTGCTGAAAATGCATATCTTTGAAGTAGTCACCCAGGAGTACACTTGAAAGGTCAGTGAACACGTTGCTGAGCTCATTGGCAATTTTGATGGGTTCCTGTAGGGGCCCCTTTGAAGTTATAAAGTAACAATGGGGGTCGTATTGATACATAGAATATTTACAATAGTAACACATGTCTAAGTAACAGTGCTGAGTTAACTATATGCAGCAGCATGAAATCACAGCCAGCAACCGGCCAGGTAGACACTAAGGTGACACAGGTAGAGTTCAGTTGAAACAACAGCAGACAGAGTAAAGGTCAGTTGAAGCAACAGAAGACAGAGTTGAGAGAGAGCTCTTTTTTAGGGCATGCTTGAAGAGTAAGACTTTGCGAAGTCTGGTGAGTTCTTCTGGAAGTTCATTAAGTTACCGTGCATCATGATTGGCAAATGAGCACTTTCCCATACAGGTTTTATGCCGAGAAACTGTAAGAACTTGCCTAGTCATACTCCTCATGGAGTATTGGTTTGAGACTGGGTGAAAGAGGGCTCCAATAGCAAGAGGGGTGTGGTCAAGCAGTGCTTTCTTGGTGAGTAGGATGGTCTGGTATTTAAGTGTGGCCTGTAAGGGGAACCAGTTGGTAAGTGCATATAGTGTGCAGCTCTGCATGTGTTTGTCTGCCTTGGTAACAAGCCAGCAAGCTATATTGAAGTTTCCCTGATGTCTCTGAATCTGGAAGAGCCACATTTGTTCTCTCCAAATGCTGCTGCTGAGATCTGCCCCAACAGTGGGCTTGCAGCAGACTTTACACTGCTATGCTGCTTGACTACAACCCTGTGGGAATTTACTTTTGTCAGTCTGTGAGCATGTTTTTAGGTGCCCCTCAGGTCTACTGCCCAGCTAAGTTGTCTGTGCACCCTAATCCACAGTGCATCTTGCCACCTAGTATATTATATATAACACATACTATATATAACATATATTCAATGTCCTGTGCAGCAAGTATAGTGTTATGCTTGTGCAACTGTGTTAGTTTGGTTTTGGCCATGCGCACTCTCTATTCCAGAGGAATTACCACCCTGTAGGGGTACAAAAGACAAGGAACCCTCGGAGAGGGTTCCACCCCTAGAGGTGACATGGGACAATTCCTGTGGCTAAAGGTACCTTAGGAATCCCCCTAAGAAGAGAAGTACTGCCCCTGGAGGAGAAGGGGAGGATGATGGGGCAAATGAAAAAGTGCTTCAGAATGACGCTGAGAGGAACTGCTTATATAGTTTAGGAAGTGGGAGTGACTGGCTGCTTGTTCACTGAACTACAGGCCCAGCCTTCCAGTTAAATGTCCTGTACAGCCAGTATAGTGTTATGCTTGTGCAACTGTATTAGTTTGGTTTTGGCTGTCAGCACTTTCTATTCCAGTGGAATTACCACCCTGCAGGGGTACAAAAGGCAAGGAACCCTCAGAGAGGGTTCCACCCCTAGAGATGATACAGGACTATTCTCATGGCTAAAGGTACCTTAGGAATCCCCAAAAGAAATGTAGTACAAACATATCCCACAAGAATGAGGCAACACGAAGCATCTGAACAAGCAGTAACTGTGATGTAGTAGCAGTAACTGTGACGTAGTAGTAGAGAAGCATAGACAGTTTGATAACATAATGAGATGCTCAGTTTGATAACATAATGAAATGCCCAGGTTTGTGTAGCATGATACAAATGGTTTGCGTTGAGTATTAGGGGATTCTCTAAGGAGAGAGGGAATGGCAGGACATAGTCCACCTCCAACCAACAGCAGAACCTATCTAAAGAAACAAGAGAACACTACTATGCTAACTAACAGTTATGATCTGAGGCAACAGAGGAGAGAGAGAAAAAAACCCTATGAGGAGGAAATCTCGATCCAAGGCCTAGGTCACCTTCCCTCCAGGCTTGGGATAGTTTATTGAGTGATGGCTCTGCAGCTGCAATTTGGAAAACCCAATTAAAGGGAGGTGGAAAATATTCCAATTTGGAGGAAGGCTTTCACTCAAACCCTCTAGCAGGAACGCCATGGAAGGTTGTGAGAAAACTCTGCAACAATACGTGCACCCAAGGTGCCGGAGGAGAGCAACAACTGCTGAGGCACTCACCTGGCCTACCCGCCCTAAACTCAAACCAGGTGAACCAGAGGCAGTCGAAGGGAGAATGCAGTGACGGTGCCTTGCTAGGGAACCCACTAAAGTCAATGGCTAACCGTTATAGTGGAACACTAGAGCCAAAGGAGGTAACTTTTTCCACACTTCACCACTAGTCTTAAATTCTACACCAGGAGCTGCTGTCACGTAGCAGGCAGCTAAAGTCAAGCCTGGGGCAAGGACATTCCCAGCTATGGGCCAAGTGAGAAGGATTCTGCCCTAAGTTGGACATGCTCAAGATGTGGACTAAATGCAGAGTGAGACCATCAGCTGCAGGGACCCTGTGCCAGAACAGAATGGCTGGCATGCCCCAGAAATTGATTGAGAGCTGAAAAGCTGGTGAGCTGAATGAGCACAGCGTGCTAAGATCGTAATGAGCATTGAGTGCTGAGACCTTGCAGGGTCGAATGCAGAACTGAGTGCAGCAGAATCCCAGAGGCTGAAGCCAAGGGGATGGCAGTAGGCATGAAGCAATGATCTGCGTAAGCAATGAGCAAGGATAGCGTAAGCAAGCGTGGACCTGTACGTACGTCAATAAACAGTAGTAGTGATAGGTGAAACTGCATGGAGGTCTGCACAACATGTAGCAATGAAACAGCACAAAACTGTGGGCAAGCCAGCCAGACATGAATAGCCAAATCAAGGTGACAAATATTTTGAGGATTTTCAGCGGTGAGGCAGGATTTAATAATAAAGCTATATTAACAGCCTCAGCATGAGCTTTGTTGGCTGACCTCAGAGTTGTAATTGCAATAAAACATGGAGACAATACTCTGAAAGCAGATGTAGCCAGGCAGTGCAATTAAGCTACAAGTAGAATGAGAGCATGAATGAGCAGCATAGCTAGGGTCAGAGTAAGCCTGCGTCAGGTGAACACAATTGAGTATGCAACATGGAGCAGCTGTGGTTGGGCTGAAACACATACATAATGATTGCAGTTGCATTGCAGTAGTTTGAGCATGGTGAGCGACAGTGTAAAAAACACAAGCACTGGGTATAATAGTAATTGGAGTAAACAGTAGCTTTGGCTGCAGTTGTAGGTAACTGAAAGTAGTAGTATGAGCTCTGAGTAGCAGTATGCTAGGAGCTTAGAAACAAAGCCCCAAAAGACAAAACCAAACTACAGCAACACAGAAAACAGGGAAGAAGGCCCCCAAAAAAGACACATAAACACAAGGAAGCATACAGTCGGAGGAAAGATACAAACCAGAAGCAGGAAAACAAACACGAAGTCCAGCAGAGACACAAAGAAATAGCAGGCGGGGGGTAGGCCCCAGCCAACTCAGAGAACAGACCAACAGTGCCTCTGGCTGCAAAGAAAAAGTGTTTCATAATGAGGCTGAGAGGAACTGCTTGTATAGCTCAGGAAGTGGGAGTGGCTGGCTGCTTGTTCATTGAACTACAGGCTCAGCCTTCTAAATATGTATCAGCACTAGAGATGTGAAGTTGCAAAATTCGCCTATGTGAAACACTTCACAAAGTCACCACTTTGCAATGAGTTTTTCTAGCAAATTGACAACTGTTCAGGTCAGTCAGGCAAAGTCGTGGCAACGATACAACTTTGTTAGTGAATTTGCATGACTTTGCTTGAAAAATATGCCACATCTCCGGTCAAAAACTTCACAAAGTCAGCACTTTGCAAACTTGGCAGAAAGACGTTTGCCAACTTTGCGGATCTCTAATCAGTGTGTGGCAGCCATGATCAGGAGGATGGGAGGGAGGGGGCAAGCAATCTACATCCCAACTTTGGGGGAGTCTAGAGAGATTTAATAAATTGTTAATTTTCTTGAAAATTTTCCAAGTTCAGAGTACTGAAAAACTCATAGCTAAGTATTTGGTGTGCAGGGAAGGAATACTAGCCACGTATTTGATAAAACATACTCACCCACCCCTACCAGCAGGCCCTCATGTTCTTCTCCACATCTGTGAAGCTTATACTCAAACACTTGATGAAACTGGCAAGCAGTGAGATGGAAACACCAGCATTTTGTAGAAAACTAAAGAAAGAGAGAGGGATGGAAAGAGAAAGAAGAAAACTGATCCAGAGGTCAGAGTTGCTTTGGCAAGCTGAGAGGAAGTGAAATTCACAGGAATGTTATTGGTTAACTGATGATGCCAAATATAAAAACCTGAAGCCCGTTAGGGACCTACAGCATCCTTCTTTGTGATTTGAAATGTAATCAAATTTGTTTTACTGGCATCACGTATTGCTCTCTGGTCAGGAAATAACATTTGTCCCAAATGAATATATTGCTTGGTGCGGTGCATGCTCTCAGCAAGCATTGCTTTTAATCACAAACTTTCAAGGAACATAGGCGATTCCCTTTGGGCCAGTAGAAGGAGGCTTCTATTAGCCAGATTGCAGATCTCAGTTTCCACTAAAACTCAAACTATTTTTTAAGGTTTTTGCCAAACATGATCCAAGGGAGTAATCTGTTATTACTAGACTTCAGGAAGTAAACTGAGTGGGTCCTCAGAACGTGGCAGCCAGCTGGCCGTGACCTACTGTAAGTTGATTAAAATCCAGGACTGTACTTACTTGTAATTTTTTGACCAGGAAAGGCACATTAAGTCATGCTAGCTTGTTTCCAGGTGCATGCTGGGTAGTGGCTTGCATGGACCTGTTTTATTGACAGGGGAATGTTGGCTATGGCAAGGAAACTCCCTGTCTTTGCCTGCAGGGGCACTGCCTGTTTTCTATGGAGAGCACAGCCAAGCCGGAAGTGGACAACGGTGGTGGAGCATGAGCCGAAAGTGCAAAGGAACTGACCTTCATCTCTGTCCTAGACTCACAGTAGGTCATTGACAAATGGATTTTTCAAATAATGGAGCTGAGGAGGACCTGTTGAGTTACAATCCTGATAGCAACAATGGAGGAAGAAGAGGCTAAATTCTGGAAGGAGAAATATAGGCTGCAGGAGAAAAAGTAATGGAAAAGACCATCGGTCAGCCCATAGCTTATGCCCAGTAAATCATTTCAATCAGAAGTACCTAACTGCAGCTATCCCTTCCTGATGATTGACTTGGCCAGGTGTTTACACTTGTGGCATGGAAGAAAACAAGAGCCAGGTGAACAGTCATGAAACTCAACTCAAGAACAAGACGATGACTGGAACCCAGATTTGGTTTTGGTGAAAAAAGGATGGATCAAAAGCCCCTGAGGGATTTGGAATCCTGACTCTGAGATCCCTGTTCCAGGATATGCAAGGCTGTCTGACAGTAGGAAAGATGTGCCTAACACAACAGATGAGGCTGCATTAGTTCAAAGGAAACCATCAGCTGAATCTGACACTTAACACACAGCCAAGCACGGCACACCAAAGATGCAGGGATATGTACTTTTTAAAGTAATAAAGCACAAAATACTGGTTTGTTGGTAGAACCGGTGGTAGAGCAAGTTGTGGGACAAAAAATGCTGTAAACGGGAGGGAGGATTTTGGTGGTTGGAGATGTCAATTAAATACCACAAGCCACAGAGCAGCAGGTGGCTCAAACATCCAATGCAGTATTGGAGCATTATACCCTGGAGCAGTAGGAAAATTATTTTACACAGGCACCCTCTACAAGTAAAAAACAAGCATTTGTCAATGCCGAACATTCGCTTGCAGGTATTTGCAGTTGTATTTGGCACTTGGACATGGCTTAAAAAAATCAGTGACAAAGAAGTACAAGCATTTGTCAATGCCGAATGTTGCTTGCTTCTATTTGCTGTTTAGGTATTTGGAAGTCACTGGAGTGCAAATATTGAAAAATCGCGAACTTATGGGCGTGCGTAGGAACTGCGTAACGCACGCTCGTAAAACAGTCATTTTTAGGAATTTTTTCACCAAATTTTCAACATAGCCATTTTAAGACCTCTGCTCATGGACGGTGTCACTGTGATTTTCTTAATGTGTCCCATACATTGATTTCGCACACCGACTGCGCCATTATGCGCTACATGGGCAGAAGCACATTTTGGGCAGGATGTGAAAAATGACAGCTATACTGCTCATGAGGAGGTGTGGTCAAATGGCAATTTTGAAAATCTGGAGTGAAAACATTGAAAATTCGCAAACTTACGAGCGTGCGTAGGAACTGCGCAACACGCACGTAAAACAGTCATTTTAGGAATTTTTTCACCAAATTTTCAACATAGCCATTTTAAGACCTCTACAATGAACAGTGTCACTGTGATTTTCTTAATGTGTCCCATACATTGATTTTCAAGATAATCGACTGGCGCCATTGTGCGCTATATGGGTGGGAAACATTTTGGGCAGGATGTGAAAATGACAGCTGTACTGCTGATAAGGAGGTGTGGTAAAATGGCAATGTTGAAAATCTGGAGTGAAAATACTGAAAATTTGCAAACGTACGTGCGTGCGTAGGAACTGCGCAACACACGCTCGTAAAACAGTCATTTTTAGGAATTTTTTCACCAAATTTTCAACATAGCCATTTTAAGACCTCTACTCATTAACAGTGGCACTGTGATTTTCTTAATGTGTCCCATACATTGATTTCACACACCGACTGCACCATTATGCACTACATGGGTGGAAACATGTTGTGGGTGAGATGTGAAAAATGACAGCTGTACTACTCATAAGAAGGTGTGGCAAAATGGCAATGTTGAAAATCTGGAGTGGAAATATTAAAAATTCACAAACCTATGAGCGTGCGAACCGCGTAACGCACGTCAGAAACAGTCATTTTTAGGAATTTTTTCACCAAATTTTCAACATAGCCATTTTAAGACCTCTGCTAATGAACAGTGTCACCATGAATTTCTAATGTCCATACATTGATTTTGCACACCGACTGCGCCATTGTGCGCTACTGGGGCGGAAACACATTTTGGGCAGGATGTGAAAAATGACAGCTGTACTGCTCATAAGGAGGTGTGGTAAAATGGCAATGTTGAAAATCTGGAGTGAAAATATTGAAAATTCGTGAACTTACGAGCCTGCGTAGGAACTGCTAACATCCGCTAAGTAAAACAGTCATTTTGGAATTTTGCACAAATTTTCAACATGGGGTTTTTGGGACCCCTTCTCATGAATTATGTCACTGTCATGGTGTTATTCAGGCCCGAAGGGTGATTTCGCACAGTGACTGTGAAATCACCCTTCAGGCCCGAATAACTCCATGACAGTGACATCATTCATGAGAAGGGGTACCAAAAATCCCATGTTGTAAATTTGGTGCAAAAATTCCAAAAAATGCCTGATATATGCAATAAAGTTGAAAACCCCCTATCTAGCCCATTATACAGCTTACCGGCATTTCCTCAGTTCGCGATCGGCTTTGAAGAGTGCAGACGTGTTCTCAGTCCACCGATGATCCTTGCGCCGAGCTCCTGAGGTAAGTATGGGGTGGGGGTGTGGGAGGCAGGTGCGAGGGTGGGTGCGGGTTGTGGGGGGGGGCTGGGAGAAGCGCCGTGGACTGTTTTCAATTTACAGGTTTGTAAAAAAAAAAAGACGATTGGACGCTTGCTACGCTGGAGTGGCTCGCTGGCAGAAGGATGGCTGGGGCCGTGGAGTCGACGGGGACTGGGCACCCCATTGGCAGATGACGCGGGGCGCGGCCACACTGGGGGTGGGCCTCAGCATGGCAGCAAAGATTTGGTGACTGGACGTGCAGTGTATGACAGTGGTGGTTTTCTTTGAAGAGCAGACCACCGCTGTCATACACAGCAATCAGTCCGATTGGTGCAGGATCGCCACGCCTACCAATGGAGCAGGGATTGTAGGAGGGCACACCTCCAAAGTGTCCCATTCTCCCAAGACGTTACTTGCGCATGCGCGCAAATGAACGTAAAAATGAGCACACTAAAGGAATGCTGCCTACAGAGCAGGATTCTGGGGAAATAACAGACCTCTTACAACTTTTCCCAATACAGGAGGCTGGAAAGACAGTAAACAGATGAGCCTGTTATTCCTGGATTCCTGGATGGATTTTATTTTTGTTCCTAAGACCCTTGCTGTAGGAGCCACAGATACAGTACCATTCAGAACCTCTGTCCATGCCATGCTCATAGGAGGGAAAGGATTATGGAAGGTAACTAATAACCTTGTACTAAGTAGTGAAGTATGAGAGGCCTTTAGGGAATTATATGAGGACTACAGTACAGTAAAAGTTATGTATGACTCTTGTATACTATTGTGAGAAGATATGAAATAAGATTTAAGGTGTTTTTTTTTTCAACAACTAAGTAATACTGTGCCCAGGAATGAATATAATAGATATCTTGATCTATGATAAGGGCTTCAAAAACTGTTGTCACATGCACATTATACTGGGCTTAGTTTAACACCTCCTATAAATCAAATCAAAGACAAAATGAAAACAAATACCAGTATGATAGAGTCATATTTCCTAGCAGAGCAGAGGTATGCACCCTAGGAGAACAACCTTCTAACAGTCTCAATGATAGCTGTGCCACCAGGATGAAAAGTAGGGCGATGTCTCAGTTATACGATTCATCTGGCAATATTGTTCAGGAAAAATTGAATATCCTCAGCAGAGTGAAACAATATGTTTCAGATGCCCTACAAAAGGATGTGACAGGACTTCCAGTAATGTCATCACCCTTAATGGCCGCTTAGCACAAGAGCTCCATGTGTGTCTAGGCTTAAATCTCATCCCTCAAGACAAACTAAACAAGCAATTGTACTTTCTAGCTGGAAGGACTTACCTGAATAATGAGGAGGGTGGACAAGGAGACAGCAAATCAGTGGTAGGGTCTTCTTTGGCGGTTGACAACCCTAATGCTACCCCTCCACCCTGTGGGCCCTGCATGAAGAAAGGTGATCATGTGTGACCGATCTATGATATGCTCCTGGTGGCAGCTCCCATCTTTGGCTCTCTTCAACTGACTGTGGGCTAAATGTTCAAATAAACTGTGAGTACTATTACCTTTAACTAATCGGCCCCTTCATTGTGACTTTCGGACATGGATGCTATATTGAACTGACTCGAGGGGGAGACAGTTGATTACTGTGTGATGTGAGGGCTGTGCACTGTTCCCCCCGCTAATCTTTTGCTTGTGAGCTTGTGAGCCTGGTGCCATGTCAGACATACTGCAATACACGATGGCACCACTATTGTAAGGGTTGAGCGGGGGGGTTCTATGTTAAACCTCAAACTTTGCACTTTAATATTTTTGCAACCATTCAATGAATGTACATGCAATTTTGCATGTATGGTGTTGGGTGGGTATATCTCTTGATGTGCCAAGCTTCCATGTTTCTGATGTGTGGATTCTGAGATTCAGATAGCCAAAAATCTTACAAATCTGTGGGGTTTTTTTTGCTGTTTTTTGTCATTGAATCGAGCCCAGGTAGTTTGGAGTTTTGGTTTGAAATGTTAAGGGTAGAAAGGGCTTGACACAGAGATGTGGCTTTCACTAGTTTAGTGGAAAAATATTAATCCATTCCAAAGTTATTACATTTTTAAATGTTGGTTTATGAGAATGCTCAGTACAGTCTTTTTGATAGTTGATTGGAAAGAAAAAATAATTTGTTCCATATGAAAAAGGATCCTTTTTTTATATGGAGATCATCCTTTTTCAAGAGGAAAAAACCCTTTTTCGTATGTCTGTCATCTTGTTTCCATTTTTTTCAAAACAAAAATTTAAAATTCACAAGAATGACACCCTGGAAAGACACCAACACATGTATCTTGGTCACCAGAACCCTGTTAGGTGGATTCTGCACTTAACTGTTGGAAATTACCCCAAATATGTTTTTTTTTTTATTTTAAAATCTTTTTTGTGACTTGAAACATAGAAACATAGAATTTGACGGCAGATAAGGACCACTTGGCCCACCTAGTCTGCCCATTTTCCTACCTAACAGATAAGCTGCAGATCCTAGTTAACCAACAGCTTACTTCCTCCTACCCCCCACTAGGACTGCCTTATGCCTATCCCATGCATTCTTGAAGCTCTCCGCTGTTCTTGACTCCACAACCTCCTCAGGGAGGCTGTTCCATGCATCCACAACCCTCTCTGTGAAAAAATACTTCCTCACATTACCTCTGAGTCGTCCCACTCTATCTTCAAATTGTGCCCCCTTGTTCTTGCACATATCTTTTTCTGGAAGATGCTACCCTCTTGGACATTGTTAATTCCCTTGAGGTACTTGAAAGTTTCTATCATGTCCCCTCTCTCCCTTCTTTCCTCAAGGGTATACATATTAAGCTCCTTTAGTCTTTCTTCGTATGTCTTCTGGTGAAGACCCCGCACCATTTTGGTTGCCCTGCTCTGGACAACCTCCACTCTGTCTATGTCTTTGCGGAGATGGGTTCTCCAGAACTGCACACAGTACTCCAGATGGGGTCTCACCAACTGTCTGTACAGAGGGATAACAACTTCCTGTTTTCTACTATTGATGCCTCTTCCTATGCATCCCAGTATCCCTCCAGCCATCCTTACTGCCTTCTCACATTGCTTGCCCACATTTAGGTCATCTGATATAATTAACCCCAGGTCCCTTTCTATTTTTACTGTTGTCAGTATCTCACCCCCCCATTGTGTACACTTCCCCTGGGTTTTTGTTTCCCATGTGCATTACCTCGCACTTCTTTGCATTGAATCTGAGCTGCCATACATTTGACCATTCCTCCAACCTTGCCAAGTCCCTTCTCATTCTTTCCACTCCATCTTGTCTATCAACCCTGTTGCAGATCTTTGTGTCATCTGCAAAGAGACATACTTTTCCTTCCAGTTGCTTCTGTTTCTTCATATGGCCATATGAAAAACAGAATTCAGCAATATGAAAAAGGATCCTTTCATATGAAAAAAGAATCTGTAAAAAAACTAAGTCCAAATTCTTTTTTCATATGAAGGCAGCCTTTTTCATATGAACAAAAAAAAGCTCACGAAAAAGAATCCCTTCATGTGAAAAAAGAATCTGAAAAAAATAAATCCTAGTACTTATTTCATATGAAGAGATCCTTTTTCATGAACTTTTTCCTTTGTCACGGGGTCATAATGTCGTGGACATAACCCTGCATAGACACAACTGCGCAGACACTATGGTGTGCGCTCTAACAGTGTCAGGACAAAATCTCGACTGATACAATAAGAGAGCATGCTGAGCAACAAACACCAGCTGTCTTTGTTTTTGCAGGGGGCTTCACCCCAGCACCCCTCCGGACTTATTATAATCAACTCTGGGGGGTCGTGGACTTCAGGGAAAAAGGAAGCCTCAGAGCAGGGAAAACATTTTTTTTTTAAAGCTGCATTACAGTGGGACGTGGGGAGAACCGAACCGCAGCCCCAGGTCCTCAATGCCGCCGGAGGCAGATGCTCTAGCCACTCCACCACAGGAGTGGCTCAGCCAGGCACCACCCCAGCAGCATCCTTCATGTTTTGGCATTAATATGTACAGCAACAGGGGTAGCGGTTCTTACCACACACTGAAACAACCCCTATCACTGTATAGCCATTCACGCTATTCCATGCATGGTTTTGTCTGTGCTATAATGACCTGGTACCTTTTTGTTTATATGAAAAGGATCCCTTCTTACAAAAAAATAATTTGAACATAGTTGTTTTCTGATTCTTTTTTCATATGAAGGAATCCTTTTTCATGAGGTTTTTCTCATTCATGTGAAAAAGGATGCCCTCATATGAAAAAATTATTTTGACTTAGTTTTTTTCCAGGTTCTTTTTTGTATGATGAAATCCTTTCTCGTATGTTTTTTTTTCATTCATATGAAAAGGCATGTCCTCTTATGAAAAAAGAGTTTGGACTTAGTCTTTTTTCCGATTCTTTTTTTGTATGAAGGCATAATTTTTAGTATGGGTTTTTCATTTAGTACGAAAAAGGATTCCTTCATATGAAAAAAGATTTGCTCTTAGTTTTTTCCCCACATTTATTTATTTATTTATATATTTATATAAAGTCTAGGAATTACAACCCTTTGAGTCAGTGTCAGTGACTCATTGACAAAGGCTCCATGTCATACATTGAATGAGGACAAATACAGAGTAAAATAAGGTACAGTAACTAAGTACAGAGACAAAATGGGATAATACATGTACAGAGCAACACCAAAGTTGCGTAATTATAAAGCATATATTAGAATCAGAATTAATTTAGCAACAGAAAAAAAAATAAGCCCTTGTAGGGAGATTATATGCAATCACAGCAACAGTTGGATATAATATGTTGCGCAGCACAGGTTTAAAAGGCCCTAACCTGGGAATAGAGAGGGCAGTATCAGGGAGGGAGTTCATCCAGTGTGGTGCCCTGTAGCGAAAGGACCTTTGGCTGGCAGTGGTCCTTACAAAAGGGATGCGAAAGGTAGTAGCGTTTGAGTGTCTTGTGGCCCGCATCGGCAAACACGTTTGGAGGAGCGATAGATAGCCAGGGGGAGCTACCCCTAGTTGTATTTTGTTTTGCCAGTAAGCAGGTCTGATAGAGTAGGCACCCCTGAAAGTTTAGCCATGATGACCATTGGTAGAGGTCACAGGTATGTGTTAGGCGATCATTTGAACTTCAACTGGCCATAACTCCCTCAATATTTGGACTTAAGGGACAATCTATATATTAAAACAATGGTCTTAATGAGTACTAGAAGAATAACTCATACCCCCCCCCCAAAAAAAAACATTTAGGGACAATATAAACAAAATGAAAATTCCCTTAGGATAACATTGGAAAGTCAACAAGCCATAACTCCCTCTATATTTGGACTTAAGAGACAAGGTATATATCAAAACAAAGGTCTTACTGAGTAATAAAAGAATAACACATATCACCCCAAAACATTTGAGGGCAATATAAAAAATGAAAATTCCCACAGAATAACATGAGGACTCCCTCAGTATCTAGACTTAAGAGACAATTTATATATCAAAACAGAGGTCCTAATGAGTACTATAAGTATAACACATACCTCCCCCCCAAACAAAAACATTTAGGGGGGAATATAAAAAAGCATAAAAACAAAAAATGCAAATTCTCATAGAATAATATTGGAACTTTAACAAGCCATACAACAAAGGAAATAAATTGCTGTTTGGGCAGAAATGAAAGTGCAGGGCCCAGTGGGTCCGGTGCTTCCACAGAAATATAGATGTACTGTATGCATCTATGGAATGATGGAAGCACAGGGCCCTCTTCCACAGGCAAATGAGGATGTAATTATACTATCTCAAAAAGTAAGGAAATTCATTGCAAAAAAACTTTGTTAATGCACTAATTAGAGTTAAACCAACAAAGATAGGGAAATGTAGTGTTAGGGTTCCCAACCTTAACACCCCACACCACCTTGCAGGCAGCAACAGGAAAAACCATTATGGTTTGACCTCTCCTACATCTTCACAAATCAGGCATGGGGTGTACCTTGAGGTTGTCAACCCTAACACTCACCTTATTCCATCAGTAAATAGGCTGAGATGCATATGGTACAGTATATGAGAGTGGGGTGAGTATTAGGGTTGACAACCCCAAGGCACACACCCCATGCCTGATCTGTGAAGACACAGGAGAGGTCAAACCATAGCATTTTTCCTGTTGCTGCCTGCAGGTTGGGGGATGGATGTTAGGATGGGGAACCATAAACCACATTCCCCTACTTTTCTCAGTTTAACCCTAACTAGTGCATTAACAAAAGAAGCTTGCAAGGATATATACCTACTGTCGATAGACATATATATAGAATAGTGGATGGGCACCCATCCACAGCAAGGCTTTGTTTCCATCAAGGGAGTTGATGAAATCAAAGAGACCTCGAAAGCGAAGCTCGAGAGGTCTCGATGGTTTCACCAACTCCTGAGATGGAAACACAACCTTAGTTGTGGATGGTCACTTATCCACTATTTTGTATAGTATATGGCTCCCCAACACTGTTAAAATGTTTATTCACAAGGTTTCATACCTTGTGTTTATGGTCCCAGTTGGTTCCAGTAGCTTTCGCATAGTCCCACTCAGTCGGCTCTGAAGCTGTTTCGCTTCCGTGTCCTGCTCTGCTTTACAAAATAAAACAAAAAAAACACTCGTTTTGAATCCCTCTCCTTTCCCCAACACTAAAAACATTGTCTGTGGAACTTTTTTTAACAGAAAAATAATGAGCAAATCCGTTGATGCCATCTCATGAAGTGGTTGCTAAGCAGCACTGCCATGTTGGGTTGAATTTTTTTTCTTATGGAGTGATGTGTCCACCAATCAGGTAGCAGATCAAGGGGGAAAAGTTGTAGTATCATTGTGACATCAAAACGATATTACAACAACTTTCTGTGACCTTTGAGCGGCCCTACAACAGGATTTTGAATGCCACTGATTTTTTATCCACAATAAGCCCTAACCATATACTATAGATAGATAGATAGATAAATAGATAGATAGAGAGAACTATGAATATATGGGATATGTGATGTGGGCTGTCATATAAATGATTCATTTGCATGAATTCCCAGTGACCTCGGGTAACCTCATGAGTGGTGAAGCATAGTGGAGCCATGAATGGTTTACCCGAGGTCACTGGGAATGAGTGAAAATAAATCATATATATGACACCAGCCCCCATTGCATATTCAGTTTATGCAGTGGGGATCATCTGTTTTGTGAAGCTGTTTTTCTTTTCAAGTGTCCTGCCATTTTTATTATGTTTCCTTTTTGTTTTGCAGATTTCTTTGCTTGCTTGTTGTTCCGTATTGTGAGGCAGAGCCATTACTATGGCCATTGATAGGGCCAAGACATCAGGACGTTTATCGTCCTGATAACATTGCCTTTGCCTGGCTCAGCAGCATGGCTCTTGAAAAAGTTATGGAAAAAAATGGTGGACTTCCTTAGCAAGTGAACTGTGAAGGTGCAAGTGGGAAATTTTTATGCTGATTGCTCTCATGTGCTAGAAACATGTTGCCACAGCTTGCTGCAAAAGCAGGTTGTTGAGGTGTGGCACTGTTGTGGGCAATGCCACCACAGCCTTTGGAGACTTGGCCCACTTCTGCTAAGGGGGTGGCACACTGCTGCTGGCACTAGTTCAGCCAGCGTGCCACAACCTTGTAAGGTTTCATTTGCTGCAGTCAGGGACCGCCTCATCATTGCAGCTTAAGCCATTCCACTGCAATGAAAGAGCGACCTGTCATTGCTGGGGGGAACCTTGCTACTGTGATATTGTTTATGAACATGGCAGTGGCTTGCCACCATGTTCACTAACAATATTAAGCACCCCTACTGCCGAGGGGGTGCCCATTCCCCCTCGACAGCATGTGCCCCCCACAACAGTGTTTTTGCCGACGGGGGCCCTAATCCCTGTCGGCTTAGTCCCTCCTGAGTTAAAGCTGCCAATGGGGCAGCCCACTCCATCGGCATAATGCCCCCCACAAAACCCAGTAGATTTGTGCCGATGGAGTGCCCAATCCCTCGGTTCTTGTAACCCCCCTTTTGTGCTGATTGCGGTGCCCAATCCCCCATTGGCTACAGCTGCCTCCACCAAAAAACACTCCATTGGCACACTGGGAGCCCACCCCAGTGTGCCACATGCCCCTGTAAAAAAAAAAAAGTCCCGCAATGTTTTGTTTTTTAAACCTGTGAAAAAAGAAAAGTTCAGCTGTCATTTTTCACGTCCTGGTTGACATGTGTTTTCGCACTTCTGGTGCAGAATAACGCGGTCGCTGTGGGAAATCAGTATTCTGGACACAATAGGAAAATTACAGTGACACTGTTCATGAGCAGATGTCCTAAAATACCTATGTTGAAAATTTTGTGACAAAAGTCCATAAAATGAATGCATTACAAGCGTGCATTGCACAGGTTAAATGCACGCTCATAACTTCGCAACTTTGCAATATTTTCACTCCAGATTTTCAACATTGTAATTTTTCCACACCTCCTTATGAACAGTGCAGCTGTCATTTTTCACATCCTGGCTGAAATGTGTTTTCGCACTTCCGGCACAGAATAGCGCAGGCGCTTTGGGAAATCAGTGTTCAGGATGAATTATGAAAATCATACTGACACTGTTCAGGAGCAGAGGTCCTTAAATGTCTATGTTGAAAATTTTGTGATGAAACTCCATAGAATGACTGTGTAATGAGCATGAGTTGTGCAGTTTCCACGCACTCTTGTAACTTTGCAAATCAGTAATATTTTCACGCCAGATTTTTAATAGTGGCATTTTTTCACACCTCCTGATGAACAGTACAGCTGCCATTTTTCACATCCTGGCCGAAATGTATTTTTGCATTTCCAGCACAGAACACTGCAGTCACTTTCAGAAATCAGTGTTTGGGACAGATTAGGATCAAGCAAGTAAGAGAGGGGGAGTGACGAAGCTCAACTGAGCTCTGTCAGGACTGCTGTGGATTTCTTTGTGGGCAGAAAAAGGCACCAATGCAGGCAGGAGCCCAGTATAAAAGGGCAGCCTGCAGCGCCGGGAGAAAGAGAACGAGTGGGTGAGGGAGGCGGAGCGAGGGAGCTCAACGGAGCTCTGTTGGAACTGCTGCAGATTTCTTTGTGGGCATAAAAAGTCAGCAATGCAGGCAGGGGTCAAGTACAAAAGGGCAGCCTGCAGTGGCGGGAGAAACAGAATGAGCTAATGAGTGAGGGGGAGTGAGTGAGCTCAACAGAGCTCTATCGTGACTGCTGTGGATTTCTTTGTGGGCATAAAAAGTCAGCAATGCAGGCAGGGGTCAAGTACAAAAGGGCAGCCTGTAGCACCGGCAGAAACGGAACAAGCGAGTGAGAGAGGGGGAGTGAGCAAGCTCAACGGAGCTCTGCCAGGACTGCTGCAGATTTCTTTGTGGGCAGAAAAAGGTGCCACTTCAGGCAGGAGCCCAGTACAAAAGGGCAGCCTGCAGTGCCAGGAGAAGCGAGCGAGTGGGAGAGAGGGAGTGAGTGAGCTCAGCAGAGCAAAGCAATCAACATTCGGCATTGACAAGTGCTTGTTTATACTTGCTTTGCTTCATAACTGTTTATGTTTTTTAAATGTAATTGGGGATGATATTTATGAAATCCTCTGTATAAAAGATGAGTTCAGGAGTGGAGAAAGTGTGTGAGGTGGCTCATGGAATTAGGAAGGAGACCAAGGAGCGAGAGGTAGTTGGTTGTGGTGGTGGTTGGTGACTCAGACTTAGTTTAAAAAGAAAAAACAAACTGACAGTCCGAAATGTGAATTGACAGGAGAAACAGTGTGTATAGTGCTGCTGTGGAAGACATGAGAGAGTAGACTGGCAGGATGAAATCCTGGTCTTATTACAGGTACATGGGGGTGAGAAATGGACTAGAGGAGTTCTTAGTGAAATGAAACGGAGAAAAGTGCCAGCTGGCAGGCGGAAGGGGGGATTGATAAAAAACTTACTATGTGTATAAATCTTGATGATGTAGTTACTATATGTATAAATTTCAATACAATAACAAGATTTATCACAGTAAATTTAAAAACACTTCTATTGCATAAGTAAAGGTATATTTATTTATTTAAAAGTTACACCAGGAAAGGCATACTGAGCAGTGAATGCTCATTTCCAGATGCATCCTGGGGGAGAGAGGACAGGGATAACAGTAAGGATACAAGCAGCAAAAGGACACATACTGTATAATAAATGGATAAGGGATACAGTCAGCAAGCAGGATGGCAAACTTGAGAGACATAATTGCAAAAAACAGTGTTAATGCACAGGCATCAGGGGTGTGCCTTGGGGTCATCAGCCCTAATACTAATCCCATCCCATAAGTTAAATAGGCTGAGATGGGTACAGAATAGGAGAATGGGGTGGGTGTTAGGGCTGATGACCCCAAGGCACACACCCGATGCCTGTTGGTGTGTGTAGGGTGGGGGTAGGGTGTTAGGGTTGGAAACCCTAATGCCACATTTCTCTACTTTTGTCACTTTAACCCTAACTACAGCATTAACACAGTTTTTTGCAATTTATTTCCTTTCTTTTTGAGACAGTATAATCGCATCCTTATTTGTCTGTGGGAGCACAGGGCCATCCCTCCACAAATGTGTATATGCATGTAGCTGTGAAAGCACAGGACCCTCCAGGCCCTGCACTTCTATTAATAGGAACAACAGTGATCAAATTGTCAGCATAGCGATCTTATTACCCCACTTCATGTACCTGGTACAGAAAATATTCAAATCCCTTCCAAAACATAATTGTGTGCAACTGCAACACCATTCCTTGCAACAGATGCAAAAACACATTTTGGCCAGGTTTAACCAAGCTGCATCGACAACCAAGTTGTCAAAGTGTGGCACAGCGACACCAACAATATTGACAGGTAAAATTTCACCTGTCAGACATTGGGTGTTTTTAGCAAGTCGGAGTTTGTTTGAAAGGGGTGAAATACCGGAGAAATATGTGAAATTTTGCCATCGGGTCCATTACAACAACAACATCGAAGCTGTCGCTGTAATGGATCTCAGTGTCACAATTTCGATATTTCAATGGTATACCTTTTGGACAGGAGTTGAAAAATGACAACCATGACATACATGAGGTGGGGTAATAAAAACTCTCGTGAGGTGGTGGGAAAAATATCTATGTTGAAAATCTGGGATGAAAATATTTAAAATTTCCAAAGTTACAGGCATGCATAGTGAAATTGCAGCAAATGGTCATAACTTGGCCATTGTATGTATTTTAACCCCAAATTTTCAGCATAGCCTTCAAATGATTCCACCTCACGATTAGGGGAAGAAACAAATTCCACATCCTACCTGAAAAGTGGATTCATCAAGTGACCATGAAATCACCTTTCAGGTGGGAGTTGCATAATGACAGTCCTATTGTTCATGAGGTGGGGTCCCCAAAAGGCAGTGTTGAAAATCTGTGGTCAAAATCTCACAAAATGGCTAAGTTACGCATAAACATTGAAATCCTCATTGAAATACACTGAAACATATTTACCTTAGTTTCTCAAATTGCAGTCACTGGTTTCAGAAGCAAGATTTGTCTTTGATCAGAGAATGAGTCTTGAACCTGCAACCTGTTCAGGTGAGTGAGGGTGTGTGTGGGGGTGTATTGAGGGGTGTGGGGTGGTGGGTGCTGAGTGGGAAGTGGGCGCTGATCAGTCGAGGCACCTTTTTATTTTTTACAGGTTTAAAAAAAAGCATTGAGGGGCCATTTTCTTTATTTCAGGTTTGGGCTACAATGGCAGGGTGGGGGTGCCATTACGAGCAGGGTGTGGAGACCAAGAGGGGAACACTGAACAGCAAGCACATTAATTGCACAACATGGGGGGGTGGAGGCTCCCTAGCCACATGGAACTGTCTTTTAAAGCTCAGTGTTCCTATCACAGTTTAATGAAATACATTAAGGAGTATGCAGTCATGGAAACATGACTGTGTTGTTAAGTAAAACAAGTTGGATCATTCCACTATTAATAATGACAATTAAGCATACTGTACATGGACTGCAGGGCAGCAGAGGAATGCAGGACTCCAGACCCATTAATCATACAACAGCAGGCGGTGGTGGGGGAGGCAAGATGATACTGTAGATGTCGGAGATACAATCATACAGCTGGCACAGTTATGTAGTCAGTCAAACAAAAAAAGGGAACCGAGTAGCCACAGTTTATGTTGCCAGGTAACAGAATACAAAAGGTTTGTTTGCAAGATAGGTGAAAACATAAGAATCAATGGAGACAAATGAATATAGGCAGGATAGATGCATGTGTGTTTGTTTTGCTGCACTCACTGCCTATTTGGAAACTAAGAGAGGTTAACAAGAAACATTACATCTCAGTTGCAAAAAGGGCATATGCTTACCTATTCAAAAGTGAGTGCCAAAAGCAACGGGAACTAGGAACGCACTGTGAATGTTGGCAAGCCAGCAAAGTGCAATGGAATGCGCAATCACTCACAGTGTGACTCTGCTGGTGCACACACTGTGAGTGGTCTCAAATGTGTGGAGTGTCGTGGGCGGTACTCCGGCAGCAAAGACTTCTGCTCGGTCCGGGGAAATGTTTGTTTTGTGGTGAAACATTAAATATTATGAAACATTAAATATTACTAAAAAACAATCACCAACACTGGAGAAAAGGTAATACATGAACAGTGAATGAAGCAAATGTTAGTGATTGGGGGGGGGTAATTAACAAACATGAACTTTGACCAGCTTAAGGCTGACAGTGCCGCATTAAAAGGGATGGCACAGTTAAATCCTTTTTCACCAGCCGGTTTCCTCTTTTGCGATGACGAAAAAGGAACTTGACGAATGGTGGAAAAGGATTTAAATAGATGAAAAAAACTGTTCAGAGGCCATGGGGGCTATAACAAAATACAGACTGAAGCTCATCAGCCCCCGATGAGCAACATACATATTTGGATGTCTGTAGAAGACATCCCTGGACTGAGTTATGACAGTTTGTTGAGTCAAAAAGAGAAAACAAGATGGCAGCCAACAAAAAAAGATTTTTTTTTTCAGGAAAAAGGATTGGCCCCTCATGAAAAAGAATCCTTTTTCATGAGACCAAAATCCTTTTTCATTCCATTCCTCTATCCTGGAAAATGAAATTCCCATTGAAAATAATAGGACCTTAAAAATGCAATAACTTCGGAATGGATTCGAATTTTTTTCACCAAACAAGCACAAGCCTGTTCTGTGACGCTAGCTCTTTCTACCATGCACATTTTACACTAAACATCCACACCATCTGCACGCAGGGTGATGAGAAAACAATGCCAAAAAGGGTGAATTGTAAGGTTTTTGCATTATCACACCTACATACATATGCGCATCTACGGAGGGACTGGAGCGCAGGGTCCAAAGGAAGTAGCCTCCACCTGAAGAATATTAACTTTCCTAATGAATCTGCTACAAACCAAAGACAATTGCAAATTGTAAGGTGAACCTCCCTCTGTTGTGAGCACAACTCACTGTCTTGCAAATCCTAAGTCCAGTATTGCAGCTTCCAGCCAGCGGTAGCTTTACCTGAAGAATATTAGCTTTTCTGATGAGTCTGCTATAAACCACTTGCTTATAGTACTGTTGTTGTCAGGTCTGTAAGACTCTTCCAAAGCTATTGGCTAATAAGTAGCTGTGATGTAAGCACTTTCTGACACAGTCTGGCCTGGCCTTTTAAGGCACACAGAGATAAACACAAAAAAACAGTTTCCACCCCCTGGGGCACTGTCTGGGTCAAATACACAACCTGTAACCTGCACTCACTTCAGGACTTTTGACAAATTCTTAGCCCAGTGAATAACTCACAGTATTACAAATATTGCAATACAAACAGTCAATCAATAATTACAATCAAGTCAGCTGTGCACAAGGACAGACACAGTAAACAGTATTCAGTCCCTCTGGGTTTAAACTGTTCCTGCACTGAAAATCTTAACAATTGTAACAAAAGTAAAGCAAGGTGCACCTCCCTCTGTTGATTGAAAGACTGCCTTTTCTGATAATTCTAAGTTCCTTATTTCAGCTTTCAGTTAGAAGTAGCCTCCACCTGAAGAATATTAACTTTCCTAATGAATCTGCTACAAACCAAAGACTATTGTAAATTGTAAGGTTCACCTCCCTCTGTTGTGAGCACAACTCACTGTCTTGCAAATCCTAAGTCCAGTATTGCAGCTTCCAGCCAGCGGTAGCTTTACCTGAAGAATATTAGAATATATATATGTGCGGAAAGAAAAAAGGGGAGGCTCAGGGAGAAGAAGTGATAAATGGTAAGATTAAGAGAGAATATGTGAAACAAAAAGGTGATGATGGGAAAGATAAAGCATAATGGGAGAGAAAGAGCTAGGGAAGTTCCCAGGTGGGGACTAATTAACAGGGCCTAGTAAGAAGGCTGAAAGGTGACAAATGTGTGGGAAGGAGACAGAAATGGAGACTTATGGTGAAAATGAAAAATAAATTAAATGAGTACAAAAACAGACTACAGGGGAAAAAAAGGGATGGCTGAACAATGTTAGTGGAAAATAAGTCTATCATTTAAACCAGAGGGCTGCTAGGAGCCAAGGCAGATGATCAGCTTGGTTTCCTTTTTTTTTCCTATGGTCAGAATCCCAGAAGCCCTGCTGAAGGACACAAACAGAAAGGCCATTGACAATGTGGTCCCTGGAGATTAAGAGGGATACAATGGGTTTAGCAGTGTCACCATTCCTGACTGCTCTGCAATGTTCCCTGAAATGGTCAGCAAGGCACCTACCAGTCTCTCCAAATTTAAATAGCAAT
Organism: Neoceratodus forsteri; assembly: GCA_016271365.2. NCBI lineage: Eukaryota > Metazoa > Chordata > Ceratodontiformes > Ceratodontidae > Neoceratodus > Neoceratodus forsteri. The sequence goes on from CM057454.1 coordinate 1,319,751,578, forward strand.
ACACTTCCTGGCATGATGGTCTGCATCTGTCCAGGAGGGGAACCAGGATCTTAGGTGATAGGTTTAAATACTTCATTGGCAAGCATTTAAACTAGTCAAGGGGGTAGGCACTGGAAAGGAGCAGGGAAATCCTAGCCGCCCCCAAAAAATCAGGGTGCTAAGTGAGGTAGACAGCAACATAGAGATGTTGATAGGGAGAAGAACTGGGGTAAATGGAGAAAGTGACAAATGCAATAAGGACAGGGATGGGTCAAAAAGGGGTAAGGCCATCAAGAAATAGAGGGTAATGAGTACCAATGCCCGTAGTCTGGGCAACAAGCTCCCTGAACTGGTGGCCTTGATGGAAGAGGGATGCCTGGATATTGTAGCAGTCACAGAAATGTGGTACACAGAGAACCATGACTGGGATGTTAACATACCAGGGTACACAACCTACAGGAGAGACAGGGAGGAGAGAAGAGGGGAGTAGCTTTCTATGTAAGGGAAGGGATAAAAGCAACTGAACAAAAGAGTAAACATGGAGGAGAGGAGGCACTGTGGGTCACCTTAGAGACTAGAAATGGCACCACAATCCTCACAGGGGTTGTATACAGACCCCCATGTCAGGGGGAGGGAATGGACAAGAATATGATAGAAGGCATACTTAGGATGGCAGAGAAAGGGGAGATACTGTTGATGGGGGGACCTTAATATGCCTGATGTTAACTGGAGCATCCAAAAGCAGGGCCATTCTTGATGCCCTTCAGGTGGAATGCCTCAGACAGCTAGTTTTGGAACCTACTCGTGAGGGAGCAATCTTAGACCTCATACTCTCAAATGGGGAAAGTGAGAGGATCTCAGATCTAAAAGTGGGTAGCCATTTGAGAACAAGTGACCACCAAACAGTGTGGTTCATGATAAACTCAGTTACAGAGTCAAGCCATGCAAAAGTGAGGGTTCTGGACTTTAGGAGGTCTGACTTTGGCAAGATGGGAGAGTGCCTTAGAAAAGCACTAGCAAACACGCTAGAAGGAGGGGGTGGAGCAACAATGGGGAAATATCAAAACTGCCATCACAGAGGCAACAAGCCTTTGTGTGAAGCAAAAAAATAAATCAAAATGAAAGAAAAAGCCACTATGGTTCTCAAAAGAGGTGGCAGTGAAGGTTAGGGAGAAAAAGATAGCATTAAGGAAATATAAAGAAACACAGAAGAAGCAGGACAGAGAACTGTACCAAATAAGGCAGAAGGAAGCAGGGAGAATAGTCAGAATAGCAAAGGCCCAAACTGAGGAAAAGATAGCCAACTCGGTTAAGAAGGGGGATAAACATTTTATAGGTATATCAAGGAGCATAGAAAGACAAAGGGAGGGATAGTGAGGCTGAATAGAATGGACGGTGGGTGGGCAGAGAGTGACAGTGAAAAAGCAGGGATACTGAACGAATACTTCTGTTCTGTATTCACAAAAGATGAAGTGGCGGAGGTGCCTAATCCAATTAACAGAAGCACTCTGGAGAGGGGGGGTCGATCCCAGTCCTTTCACAGAAGAACGGGTTCTGAAAGAACTCCTAAAACTGAAGGTGGACAAAGCAATGGGGCTAGATGGAATTCACCCCAGAATTCTAAAAGAATTAAGCAGAGAACTAGTGACACCACTGACTACCCTTTTTAACAAATCATGGGAGGATGGTGTGGTACCTGAGGACTGGAAGAAGGCTGATGTGATTCCCCTTCACAAAAGTGGGAGCAAGGCAGAAGCAGGAAACTACAGACCTGTTAGTTTAACCTCAGTGATAGGAAAATAATGGAATCACTTCTGAAAGAAAGAATTGTTAAGTACCTAGAGGCCAGAGGGGTACAGGACCCAAGGCAGCATGGATTCACAGCAGGAAGGTCATGCCAGACGAATCTAATAGATTTCTTTAACTGGTGACCAAAGTAGTAGATTAGGGAGGGCTGTGGACATGGCCTACCTAGACTTTAGCAAGGCATTTGACACAGTCCCACACAAAAGATTAATATACAAGTTAGCCAGCCTGGGAGTGGGTCCCAAGATGATAGCCTGGGTAAAGAATTGGCTGGAGAATAGGACACAGAGGGTAATAGTAAATGGAGTCCACTCTGAAGAAAGGGGGGTTACTAGTGGGGTACCACAGGGTTCAGTGTTAGGACCGGTCCTCTTCAATGTCTTTATAAGCAACATTGCAGAGGGACTGGAAGGAAAAGTGTGTCTCTTTGCAGATGACACAAAGATCTGCAACAGAGTTGATGCACAAGGTGGGGTGGAAAGGATGAAAAGGGACTTGGCAAGGTTAGAGGAATGGTTAAATGTATGGCAGATTTAGATTCAATGCTAAGAAGTGCAAGGTACAGTAATGCACCTGGGAAACAAAAACCCAGGGGGAAGAGTACACAATGGGGGGTGAGATACTGACAACAACAAAAATGGAAAGGGACCTGGGGGTAGTCTTATCAGATGACCTAAAGGTGGTCAAGCAATGTGAGAGGGCAGTAAGGAGGGCTGGGGGAATACTGGGATGCATAGGGAGAGGCATCACCAGTAGAAAACAGGAAGTTGTTATCCCTCTGTACAGACAGCTGGTGAGACCCCATCTGGAGTACTGCGTGCAGTTCTGGAGACCCAATCTCCGCAAGGACATAGACAGGATAGAAGCTGTCCAGAGGAGGGCAACTAAAATGGTGCAGGGTCTGCACCGGAAGACATATGAAGAGAGACTAAAGGAGCTTAATATGTATAGCCTCGAGGAAAGGAGGAGGGGGACATGATAGAAACTTTCAAGTACCTCAAGGGAATCAACAAAGTCCAAGAGGGTAGTATCTTTCAAAAAAAGAGGTGTGCAAGAACAAGGGGCACAATTTGAAGATGGGGGGGCAGCTCAGAGGTAATTTAAGGAAGTATTTTTTCACAGAGAGGGTTGTGGATGCATGGAATGGCCTTCCGGAGGAGGTTGTGGAGTCAAAAACAGTGGTGGAATTCAAGCATGCATGGGACAGTCATAAGGCTATTCTAGGGGGTGGGGGTAGGAAGAAGTAGGCTGCTGGTTAACTAGGATCTACAGCTTATCCATTAGGTAGAGAAATGGGCAGATTGGGTGGGCCAAGCGGTCCTTATCTGCCATCAAATTCTATGTTTCCTTATTTTACCTCCAAGACCTAAGGTCAAAACAGATTTTTAACTCTATTTTCTATTTTCAGCGTGCATTTAATATCACCATTTTGTTTTGCTTTTAGACCACATGCTGACGCAGTGCCTTGTTTTTGTTTTTATATTATGTATATATATATATACTGTATATATATATAGGTGCAGTCGTGTCCCCGTAGTTAGGGTTCAGTAGGCAATGTTAAACCCAAAATGCTGCACTTTAATAACTTTGCAAGCATTCAACAGATTTGCACAAAAGTTGGCATGTACCTTCATGTGGTATAGATCTCCTAATCTGGCAAGTTTCATTCTGGTTGGATATGTGGTCTCTGAGTTACGGAGAGGTGAAACAAAAATGTTTTCGGTCATTGACTTTGCTGGAATTTTTCTCTGAACTTGCCTACAGCCCAGAGGGTTTGGTTTTTGGGTGTGAAATGTTTGAGGTAGAGAGGGACTACTCCACAGATGTGCCTTTTGCTAATCTGGTGAAAAAATATTAAGCAGTTTTCAAGTAATTACAATTATAAAATTTGAAAAATGTTTCTGAGCATGCTCAGTAAGCATATCAAGATAGCTGTATGAAACGAAGTAGGAATCCTTCTCCATATGGAGAATTTCTTACTTCGTATGGCCGCAATCTTGTTTTCAATTATGCCCTCCAAAAAATTCAGAAACCTCCCAAAATTATATTCTGTGGAGGAACCAACACATGTAGCTTGCTTATTCGGACCCCCTTTGGTGCATTCTGTACTTACGGGACAAAATATGCCTGTAAAATATCTTTTGTTTTTTTTTCCATTATTTGTTTATCCTCCTTCACCCTGCTGGCAATTCTCTCTCCTCCTCCAACTCCCCACCTGCCGCGATTACCTCCCTGGTACCTCCCAGGCTCTGTATACCCTACAGATTACCCCACCATGATGGGGTGAAAGGGGGTAGGGCTGTCCTTCCCACCTTCCAGAACACATATCTGGAGTGAGCCTGGGAGCTCCATGAGGCCACAGCATAGGAGCAGTGGAGGGGCTTCCATTGAGCCAGCAGGCAATGTTTTTCCTCTTTTTTTGACACCTCCCCTGTGGCCGTGAACGTGCGCGCATGGAGGCACATGTGCTCCTCAATGCCATGTTACAAGTCTCCCTAACTCTGGTGCTACCCCCCCAGCCTCCACCGGAGGGCAGCCAAGGAGCAGAACAGCATGCCCACTCTTTCCCGAGAGAGGAGAACTATCATTGGTTGCTCAATCCTCTCCCTCCCCTGCCGACCCCTGGCGGCCCATGCTCATTCTCAAACGAGTCACCAACGTGGTGCGAGGTGTGACATCCAGTGCCTCAACCCTCAGAGCCACCAGGCCATCCCACCTGTAAAATATGTTTAATTGAATTATTTAACTCCTACGTCATAGCCAAGTAGTACAACCTAGAATCCTACTTCATATGTCGAGATACAATTTATTTATTTATTTTATTTATTTAGTTTTTGTTGACCGGGTAAGTGCACTAGACAAATCCTGCCTATTTTCAGGCACGACCCGGGGGAAGGGGATACAGATGAATGCCAACTGATCTTGAACCAGATTTAAGCTGTTGGTGGTATTTTTAGTGAATGAGGGAAATTTGGCCAGGACACCTGGGAAATTCCCCTACTCTTTTCGATAAGTGCCATGGGATCTTTAACATCCACCTGAACTACCACCAATCCAGGCAGATGGGACCTCAGTTTAACTGTATGTATGATCAATGATGATGTATGACAATGTATGATCCTAGGTCATGAGTCAAAAATAGGATTATTACTAAAAAATATAAAATACATTTTTGTGCCGACATGAGGTGCCCAATCCCCGTGTCAGCACTAGAGAATCCCCCTCCAACAGTATGGGACACTGGGGAGCCCACTCCCAGTGTCCACAGTTATATCATGCCCCCTTCCATCACCAATGTATGCCTGAAATAAAGAAAACAGCCCCCGATGTATTTTTATTTTTTTTTAAATCCTGTAAAAAAGAAAACGGTCCCTCGTCATCTCCTCCCATCCCCCTCCCACATCCTCCCCCTTCCTCTGCGCACCCACCTCCGCACACTTCCCCCCATCCCAAACTTACCTCTGGAGGTCAGCGGCTGCAATCTTCTGTGGACCAGGACATGTCTGCACTCTTCAAAGCCAAACTGGGAACTGAAGAATCAAGGTAAGCACTGTATAATGGCTGTCTATGGTGTTTTGAACTTGTGTTGATATCTCTGGCATTTTTCAAAATTTTTTCATCAGATTTTCAACATGGGGTTTTTTGGACCCCCACCTCATGAACACTGTCACTGCCATCTCATTAATTGGAACCGTGAGGTGACTTTGCAGTCACTGCGCAGAATCACCTTTTGGGAACGATGTGTTTTCACACCTGTGGTGCAGAATGGCTTTGCAGTTACCCATAATTATGTTTTGCCTTGCATTTCACAATTTCTCTGTACTGGGGTACATGAGGTGGGGTAATAAGATGGCTATGCTGGCAATCTGGTCACTGTTGTTTGACGCATGGAAGCACAGGTGCCAGAGGGCCCTGTGCTTTCACATCTACATACATATCTGCATCTATGGAGGGACTGGAGCGCAGGGTTCAAATGACCCTGCACTCCCACAGTAGAATAAGGATACCATTATACTATCTCAGAAGCGTAGGAAATTCATGGCAAAATCTCATTAATGCATTAATACGGTTGATATTACAGCAACAAAGTTCAGGATTGGTGTTAGGGTTCCCAACCCTACCATCCCACCCTCCACACCCACATACCAACAGGTGTCAGGGTGTGAATTGGGATCATTGGGCCTAACTCTCACCCCATTCTCCCATACTGTACCATCTCAGCTTCCTTACACATGGAATGGGGTAAGAGTTAGCCAGTTGGACCTAAAAGGCACACCTCAACGCCTGTTGATACAGTATATGAGAGCGGGGGGGGTATGCAGATTGGAACCCTAACACCAAATTTCCAGACTTTTGTTGCTGTAATATCAACCCTAACTGATGCATTAATGGAGGTTTTTGCAATGAAAAATGAAAAACAATGTATTATAGTGGCACAGTAGTGCCACTATAGTTAGGGTAGAGTACCCCATTTAAGGTTAAAGTGTGAAATTTTGCAGCTTAATAACCTTGCCACTATATGACAGATTTGCCTGAAATTTGGCAGGCGTGGAGCGGTACCATAGACCTGAGGATCTGCCAAGTTTCGTACTGGTCTGATATACGTTTGCAGAGTTATAAAGCGTCATTCCATAATGCATTTACATTTTTTTGTGCATTCTTTGCTTGTGCCTATAGGTCGCATGGTTTGCTCGACTAGTCTGAAAACTTTACAGAACATGTGGCCAAGGTCCCCGATGTGCCTTTCAAAGATTTCATGAAAAGATATTAAACAGTTCAAAAGTTAATCAAAAAACAAGTTTCCCATTATAGTCAATGGGAAAAGTTAACAAAAAGTTTGACAGTGTCGCAAATGCAGTTTTTAGTGTCACAAATGACCCCTGTGATGTCGTGAGTCAACCATTTTTTTTTCAGTTAGTGATCACAGAAATGCTTGGCACTTAAATTTGGGACCCTCTAGGGACACAATTATTTTTGTGTTCACCAAGTCGAGCCCTGAGGATGCTAGCCATGTCTTTTTTTTTTACGTTAAACACCCCAGAAATATGTTTTTCAAATTTTTGTAATCTGTAGTGTCACAAAGTAGTGTCGCACTTGAGACACTTTTGTGATTTCTTTTGGGAAAGTGTTGTGATTTACGACACTGCTTTGCGACACTATGGCCAAAATAATAGGAATTCTTTGCCATCCTGCTGCAAAAGAACGGTTTGGTCTTTTGGACTGAAATTTGGAGGGAAGAAAGCTAACATCCTACAGACATGCCTTTTGGTGGTTTGGTGACAAAATATTGAAGGGATGCAAAGTTATGGTACTCTGAAGTTGACAATTTTTCCCATAGACTAACATTGTGACATCTGCAGCACCTTTCGGGGCCCGTATCTTGGAAACGCTTCGAGATATGGACTTTTCATCAGAAGAATGCTTAGCCCCCTGCCAGACAGCTAAGTACAAAACTAGCCAGGAAAGTCATACATCATATGAAATTTTTTATTTTTTTCTACATGGTACGGTTCCTGAGATATAAGCAATTTAGTATTCCAAGCACTCATTTTCTGCTCCAAGGCCCATTATTATGCATACATTCTTTGTACTCACTGTGTTTCTCTATGCAGCTGTTGGGCAAAAACAGGGTGTGCGCTTCCATTACTGTTACAGTTAGTGTTCCCACTTGCGTTTCCGTACCCGTTTGCGTTAGAGTTCCTGTGCACACCATCGTGTGCGTTTCGCTTTGTGTTTTCATTTGCAATTGCATTTGCGTTACTGTTAACATTTGCATTTCCACTACTATTTCTGTTTGCGTTTCATTTTGCGTCATCATGTTCATTACCATTTGCATTTTGCATACGTGCTTCCATTTGCATTTGCCTTTCCTTTGACGTCATTGTTGCTGTTACCGTAACCATTTGCATTTCCAATTGCGTTGCCATGACCATGTGCATTACTGTTTGTGTTTCCATACCCGCTTGCATTTGCCTTTCTGTTTCCATTATCATTTGCGCTTGCGTTTCTATTACCATTTGTGTTATTGTTTACATTTACATCACCGTGTACATTACCATATGCATTTGCATATGCACTTCCGTTTGCATTTCTATTTGCATTCGCATTTCCTTTGGTGTCATTGTTGGTGTTACTATCAGCGTTTGCATTTCCAATTGCGTTACCATGACCATGCTCATTATGATTTGCATTTGCGTACTCACTTGCATTTGCATTTCTGTTTTCAAGTAATGTCTGCTCTTGTGTTTCTGTTACCATTTGCTTTACCATTAATGTTTGCATCACCATGAGTGTTACCATTTGTGCTTGCATTTGTGTTATCGTTACTTCACTATTTATAGTGCACATTCTCAAAAAGAAGGGAAATTCATGGCAAAAAACTCAGTTTAATGCATCAGTTAGGGTTGTTCCACAGTGACAAAAGCAAGGAAATTCGATGTTAGGGTTCCAACCCCCCCTTGTTCCCCACCCCCCACCTCATTCCCATCAACAGGCATCGGGGTGTGCGTTGGGGTCATCAGTCCTAACTCTTACCCCATTCTCTATACTGCACCACCTCAGCTTGTCTGCACATGGGATGGGGTAAGAGTAGGACTGACGACCCCAACGCACACCCAGATGCCTGTTGGTGGGCGAGGTGAGGGTGGGGTGTTGGTGGAACCCTAACATCAATTTCCTCACTTTTGTCACTGTGGAACAACCCTAACTGATGCATTAAACAGAGTTTTTTGCCATGAATAGATAGATAGATAGACAGACAGATAGATAGATAGACAGACAGACAGACAGACAGATAGATTAGATATACAGATATATATATATATATATATATATATATATATATTCTATGCAAAACTGCTTTGATGCATCATTTTAAAACAAAAAAGTTGGAAATGAAATCTTTAGGGTTGCCTCCCCACCCACCAATCATCCCCAGATTGACAGATGACGGGTGTGTCATTGGTGTTAGGAGACCTAAATGTCACCCCATTCCATGTAATCATATTGAGAAGGGACAGCGAAAAAGAATGGGGTGACATTTAGGCCTCACAACCCAAATGACACACCCCGTCATCTGTCAATCTGGGGATGATTGGTGGTTGGGGGGAGGGGCAACCCTAAAGATTATTTATTTCCAGACTTTTTTTGTTTTAACCCTAAATGATGCATTAACACAGTTTTTTGCATAGAATTTCCGTACTTTCTGAGAAAGAATACAAAACTAAGTACTTGCGAAAGTTGGTGGGAGCGCAGGCCAGACCAACTTATGGAACTTGGTGGGAGCACAGGCCTTCGGGCACTGTGCTTCCACTAACCTGTGGAAGTTGGCGGGAGTGCAGGCCCTTTGGGCCCTGCATTCCAACCAACTTGTAAACGTGTGTACCATCAACACCTTCTAAATTTCAATGTAAAACACCAAACCTTGTCTGAGATATAACATGTAAAAATTTAAGATTTTCATTCATCAGGAATGCAGACTTCCACACCTGTTAACATTTAACAGGCACAATGACTGAAAACTACATCCATGACACTAATGCTAGGTACGCTATCAATTTCAAGCCACCAGCACAATGCAAAACACTGTCTACAACACGTAAATTGCATAACACAATATCTCTGCAAAAAAAATTTTCTCCGACACGTAATGACTGTAATTCACATCTATGGGACATGCCAAGAACACCCTCCAAATTTCAAGTAAAAAGACCAAACCATTTCTGAGATATAACATGTTAAAATTTGAGATTTTCATTCGTCGGAGTTGCACTGTTCTGCACCTGTTGACATTTTACATACACGATGACTGAAAAGTGCATCCATGACACTAAGGCTAGGTACCCTATCAATTTCAAGCCACCACGACAATGCAAAACACTGTTCGCAAAGCATAAAGTGTGCCACACAATATCTCCACAGAAAATATATTGTCAGACACATAATCATGGTAATTTACATCTACAGGGCATGCCATAAACACCCTCCAAATTTCAAGTAAAAAGACCAAACCGTTTCTAAGATATATAATGTTAAAGATTAGTAAAATTGGCCTATCTAACACATTATAAAATCTGGCCATCTTGTCCCTATCTCACAATCAAAGATCGTGATTGAAGAATCTCACGATCAAAGAATTTGAAGGCTCACGATCAAAGAATTTGCAGGCTCACAATTAAAGAATAAAAAGAGCTGAAAATCAAAATTTTGAGACAAATGCGGCAAACCACCACCATGGTTCGACAGTATGAAGCCCCCTGAGCAGAACCCACCCTCATTTGTTTTCCTGGGCCACCCCTGGGCTGAGAAATATGCATTTTTCAAAGAGCCATCTTGTCCCTTGCTCACGATGCAAAATTGCGATCAAAGAATCTCACGATCAAAGAATTTGCAGGATCGCAATCAAAGAATTTGCAGGCTCATTATCAAAGAATAACAAATGCTAAATGTGGCAAACCACCACCATGGATCGACAAAATGAAGCCCTCTGAGCAGAACCCACCCTCATTTGTCTTCCTAGACCACCCCTGAGCTGAGAAAATTGCATTTGTCTAAGGGCCATCTCGTCTCTCGCTCACGATGCAAGATTGCGATCAAAGAATCTCATGATCAAAGAATTTGCAGGCTCATGATCAAAGAAATTGCACGCTCACGATCAAAGAATAAAAACTGTTGAAACATGAGTTTTTGGATGATTTAGATGAAACCACCACCATGCCTCAATAGAACGGAGCCCCCCGATCAAAGCCCACCCTCATTTGTCTTCCTAGGCCACCCCTGAGCTGAGAAAATTGTATTTTTAGGTCGCGATGCAAGATCGCGATCAAAAAATCTCACGACCAAAGAATTTGCAGGCTCGCGAACAAATGTCATTAGCGAGCCGCGATCAAAGAATTTAAAGCTTATAACTCAATGTTTTGACCATTTTGGATGAAACCCAAGGCATGGCTTAATAGATCAGAGCCCCCTGAGTAAAACCCATCCATGCTTTACTTCAGGAGTGACCTCTGAGCTGAGATATTCGTGTTTTTACGATCAGAAATCTAAAAACAAGATGGCGGACCTCACTATCAAAGAATTCTTGGGGACAAAGATTCTTGAACCGTGAGGCTGCAAATTCTTTGACCGCCAGGTGGAACAAGATGGCTAGAACCCCATTCTTTGTTCGCAAAACATACATATAAATGTTCCCATTGACTTATAATGGGAACTTAAAATGGCATAACTTTTGAATGTCTTAATATTTTTTCACCAAATGAAAAGTTGCGTGTTTGGCCACCAAAGCTCTTTCAAAAGAGCCATATCACAGAGTGGCATGCCACACAATGGCCACACAGGGCTATGTACAAAATCCCAAAAGCTGCTTCCAAAAATGGATAATTTTGCATTTTTCAGCATTTTGGTGTGCAAAGACTGTATGTCCGACCAAAATGAAATTTGGCCAATCAAGGGATCTACCATGCCCCATGGCACATTCTAAATTTCAGGCAAATCCGTTGAATGGGTCCAAAGATATTAATGCACAAAATTTTGACTTTAACGTAGAAGTGACATCTCAACCCTAAATACAGTGGTGCAACCGCGCCACTCTAATATATATAGATATATATATATAGATATATATATATATATATTAGAGAGATAGATAGATAGACAGACAGACAGATAGATAGAGATATATATTATACTGGCACGGTAGTACCAGTATAGTTAAGGTTGCACGGCCACTTCTTTGTTGAATCCCATACTTTGCACTTTAATAACTTTGCCACCGTACAATAGGTTTGCCTGCAATTTTGCATGCACAGTCTGGTACCAAAGATCTCTGGATCTGACAAGTTATGTTATGATCAGATAAGCAGTTGCGGAACTGTGGAGCGGCCAAAAATGAAAAAAAAGGAGGTTTTGTGCATTTCTTTGTTCATGGCTACAGCCCACACAATTTGTCTGTTTGGTCTGAAATCTTTTAGGGAAGATGCAGTCTGGGTCACTGATGTGCCTTTTGAAGATTTGGTGAAAAAATATTAAACCATTCAAAAATTATTCCAAAAATATGTTTTCCATTATAGTCAATGGGGAAAAATATAAGTGTCTCTCAAAAGCTGCTGCCATTACATTTTACTGTCTCAAATGGCCCTTTTACTTTTGTGTGGTGGCCATCTTGCTTTTAGTTAGCAAGAGAGAAAAATGCCTGCCATTTAAATTTGGGACCCCCTAGGTAAACACTGACTGTTGTGTTTACCTAGTCAGGTCCTGAGGATCACAGCACTATCTTTTTTGGGTGGGAAAAAAAAACTGAAATGTCTTTTTAAAAATAGAAGCCCCAGTACTGTCACAAATTGCAACAGAAATGGCTGCAACACAATCATGAAAGTGTTGTGTCTATTTTTGCGAAACTATCACAATTTGTGACAGTACTTTGCCCAAAAACAGCAAATATTTGTCATCCCAGTGCAGCAAAACCGTTAGGGCTTTTTGGCTGAAATTTGCAGCGTAGCAAGTCCTGGTCCCACCGATATGCTTTTTGGTGGTTTGGTCCTAAAACATTCAACCCATACTGTAGTTACAGCACTCTGAAGTTGAGAAATTTCCCATAGGCTAACACTGCAGCACCTGCGGCAACGTTCGGCACCCGTATCTTGAAAATGATTTGAGATACAGATTTTTCACTTCCTGCAGCTTAGTCCACATTTACTAAGTCAAAGAGAAAGTTTCAAATTCATAGATTACACATGCAGTAAAATTATTTTCTACTTGCAACGGTTACGGAGATATTGCCAGAAACATGTTACAAGGGTTCCTTTGGAGTACTAGGGTTCTGCTGTATTGCTTCATACTTATGTGTAAGTGGAAGTGCAGGGCCAGGAGAAAAAAGTGTAATGTAACTGGTAACTTGTATGTATTGGTGGGAGCGTGGGCCCTCCAGGCCCCTCAATCCCTTCAAGCTGCCCATTTTTGCATTATAATATGCATCTGTGGGAGCGTGGGCCCTCCAGGCCCTGCACTCCCACTTACACAAAACTATGGAGCCATACAGCAGCCCTATAGGGCAAGGAACACTTGTAACAGTAATTTGTGGTGGGATGGTAGGGGTGTAACCCTAACATCACATTTCCATACTTTTATCACTGCTATCAACCCTAACTGATGCAAATAATGTCCCTTCTTTTTGACAAAGTGTACTGTAACTGGTAACTGATATGTGTTAGTGGGAGCGCTGGTCCTCTGGACCCTGTGCTCCCTTCACATTGTGCATTTTTGTGTAATGGTATGATGTGGGAGTGCAGGCCCTCTGGGCCCTGCTCTCCCACTTACACATAAGTACAGAGCCATATAGCAGCACCATAGCACTCCAAAGAAACCCTTGTAACACGTTTTTTGCAATATCTCCAAAATTGTAGTAAGTAGGAAAAAAATTCCACATCAGCTGTAAACTATGACTTCGAAACTTCCTCATTAGCTTAGCCCACCTAATGGTGGACTAAGCTGCTGGTAGCAAAAAATCAGTACCTCTCACCGTTTTCCAGACGCGGGTGCAGAAAGTCACCACGGGTGCCGCAGTGTTAACCTACGGTACATTCCTCAACTTTGAAGCACTGTAACTATGGACCCATTAAATGTTTTGAACAAAACCATCAAAATGGACATCTGCAGGACCAGGGCTTGTCACCCTGCAAATTTTAGCCCTAAAGCCCCAACCATTTTGCTTCAGCGGGATGACAAAGTTTTGCTGTTTTGGGGCAAAATACTGTCGCAAATTGTGACAGTTTTGCAAAAATAGGCACGACACTTTTATAATTTGTGAAAGTGTCTCGGCACTTTCTGTCACAATTTGTGAAACTACTGGGGCTCTGAGTTTTAAAAAGGCATTTTTGGGGGGGTCCTCCCAAAAAACATGGGGCTGTGATCCTCAGGACCTGACTAGGTAAACACAACAGTCAGTGTTTACCTAGGGGGGTCCCAAATATAAATGCCAGGCATTTTTCTCTCTCACTAACTGAAAACAAGATGGCCACTGCATGAAAGTAAAAGGGTCATTTGTGACAGCAAAATGTAGTGGTGGCACCTTTCGAGAGACACATATATTTTTTCCCCATTGACTTTAATGGGAAACTTTTTTTTTAATAACTTCTGAACGGTTTAATATTTTTTCACCAGATCTTTGAAAGGCACATCAGTGACCCAGACTGCATCTTTTTCAGACTAAACAGACAAATTGTGCAGGCTGTAGCCACGAGCAAAGAAACACACAAAAACACTTTTTTTGCATTTTTTCTCCTCCAGAGTTCTGCAACTGCTTATCTGACTGTAATGCAACTGTCCAGATCCACAGATCTATGGTATCAGACTGCGCATGCAAAATTACAGGCAAATCTGTTACACAGTGCTGGTATCCCGTGAGGTGGGTGCATGAGGAAGGGCGCCGTCCGTGACGGCGACTCTTTCCTGGCACAATACCTCACGGCGATGGGAGGGTAGGGCGACCGGATGAGGAGGTGGGTGAACTGGGTGACAGGATGTCACTATGTGTACACGCATAGGGGGAGGTGAGCATGGTGAGCGTGAGCTGGGAGGGGGCGGAGGGGCTGTAGGGGTGGCACTGTGGTGGATAGCAGAGCTGCATCGTGGTATCAGGGGCTGGCTAGTGGTTGGGGTGGGTGAGGTACTGGGTTCATGTCCGAGCACTAGTGCACTTTTATTGCACCCAGCCCAAACCTTTTTAATGCTTTCACCCCCCGACATGCCTCCTGGGTTGAGAATCCTTAAGTAGGGGTGTAGAGGGCAATGCCCCAGAAGCATTAAAAAACTGTCCTAGCACCACTGTCATGTGCTGGGGTTGTCAGAGTGCTGAAAAAATGTTTCGGCACTCTGACTGTAAGTGATAACGGTGATCACCTTTATCGTCACCATCATCTAGACCTCATTAGTATCAAAGTAAAAAGTGCAAAATTTGGGGTTCAACATAGACATGGCCATACAATCCTAACTATACTGGCACTACCATGCCAGTTATATATATATATATATATATACCGTGCCACTATAGTTAGGGTTGAGTAGCCACTTTAATGTTAAACCTCAAATTTTGCACCTTAATATCTTTGCACTGTAAGATGGACTTGCCTGAAACTTTGTATGCATGGTCTGGTACCAAAGATCTCTGGATCTGACAAGTTGTGTTATGGTCAGATATACAGTTGTGCAGCTATAGAATGCCAAAAAATGCAACAAAACTGACTTTTTGCGCATTTGCTCTCGCCCACAGCCCGCATGCTTTGTCTGTTTGGTACAAAATCTTCAGGGAAGATGCAGTCTTTTTCACTGATGTGCTTTTCGAAGATTTGGTGAAAAAACATAACACCATTCAAAAGTTATTAAAAAAACAAATTTACCATTACAGTCAATGGGAAAAGTTAGCAAAAATCACGAAACTTTCACAAATGGCCGTTTTTACTGTCTCAAATGGCCCTTTTACTTTCGTGATTCAGCCATCTTGTTTTTAGTTAGTGACAAAGAAAAATGCCTGGTGTTTAAAATTGGGACCCTCTAGGTAAACACTGATTGTTATGTTTACCTAGTTGGGTCCTGAGGATGCTAGCCATATCTTTTTTGGGGGGTTAAACCCCCCAGAAATGCATTTTTTTTTAATTTTTTTGAAAAATACTTTCAAAAAATACTTTTGCAAATGTGAAAGTTTCATGATTTTTTTTGTGAAACGTTTTGTGATTTGCTAAAGTATTTTGTGAAAGTAAGTCAAAATAACTGCAAATCTTTGCCATCCTCCTGCAACCAAATGGTTGGGTCCTTTGGGATGAAATTTGTAGGGTAGCAAGCCCTGGTCCCACAGAAGTGCCTTTTGGTGGTTTGGAGCCAAAACATTCAAGGGCCCCAAAGTTTGGAAGTTGGGCAGTTTCTCATCGGATAACATTGCGGTGTCCATCATGCCTTTCGGCGCCTGTATCTTGAAAATGAAGCGAGGTACAGAGTTTTCACTACTGACAACTTGGTTCACCTTTCTGCCAAAACAAGCTTGGAAATAGTAGATGACACCTGAAGTTGAATTTTTTTCCTACTTGCTCCGGTTACAGAGTTATGGACAAAAAGATATTCCAAGGGTTCAAAGGGTGCCTTCTTGCTGCATTTTGGTGCCTGTATCTCAGAAACGATGCGAGATACAGGTTCAATCATTTATTGCTGCATTAAGTACTCACTCTCATGATTACAACCACACTTTAATTGTTTTTCTACCTGCTATGGTTCCTGAGATATTTCCAAATTACTGCTAAAAGGGTCCCTTGCCTTATACGGCTGCTGTATTGCTCCATACTTATGTGTAACTGGAAACGCAGGGCCCAGAGGGCCTGCACTACCACAAACACATATCATTATGAAGAAATGGCAGCTTGGGCCCTGCGCTCCCACCAACACATACAATGTACTACTTATATTACACTTTTTTTAAAAGAAAGGAAATTCATTGCAAAAAACTCCATTAATGCATCAGTTAGGATTGTTTCAATGGTGACAAAAGCGTGGAAATGTAGTGTTAGGGTTACCCCCCCACCCCAACCTCCACTCCCCATTCTCAAAACCCTAACACTGCATCCTCCCACCCTCCCACACACACATGTACAGTATGCAAGACACATCCAAGATTGTAAGACACTATACAAGTCAGTCACATCTGTAAGCACAATAATCACTACACTGTACTCATTTCACATAACACTATGTAATGAAAAAACAAATACAGTATGATCAACTCTATACTGCCAGCACAGTATGATGAAACATTATAGCTGGCATAACTTTTTAACACACTGAAGCTTATTTTTATGTATTTATTGAAATGTTTCACTAGGGGGCATACTGAAGAACAAGTTGCCCATCTCACGTTGTGACCTGGGGGAAGGGGGTTACATAAGGTTGTGAAGGATGATCAGTTACAATAGTATGTAGGCAGTACAAACAATACAACATTTTAAGATTATGCAACAGTTGGAACACAAGGTATTGTATGATAAACAGA
The DNA here is from genome assembly GCA_016271365.2 of Neoceratodus forsteri. Taxonomy (NCBI): domain Eukaryota; kingdom Metazoa; phylum Chordata; order Ceratodontiformes; family Ceratodontidae; genus Neoceratodus; species Neoceratodus forsteri. The sequence continues at coordinate 1,319,768,391 of CM057454.1, forward strand.
AGTGGAACATTGGGTAAATTACAATACATGTCCAAAACCATACAAAAGGACATATGAACATACAAAATAGTCATAATGCAACAGAACCATTATAGTGTATGAGTGTACCAGGAGCAGGCTCGAGGTAGTACGCAAATGCTGTTGAAGAAAAAAGGATGGAGTAGGTTGTGCACACTGGTGACCCAGAAGGGCAGGTGGAGAAGAGAGGGGGAGAGGAGTAGGGTAGTAATTTCCTGATTCTCCCTTCAGGATGTTGTGAACCCTGCTGGGGGGGGGGCATCAGAGTAGGAGGGCAGAAACTGGGGATAGGTATTAAGGAGAGTTAAAGCAGGAACAGCTGAGGGAGAGGTAATTGTGTAGGGTAGAGGTAAGGGAGTAGTTGGAGGAGGAGTGTCATATAGAATGGACAATATTAAAATGGACAAAGAGGAATAAAAAACACTGCATTAAACTAAAGCGTCAGTTACAATATACAGTACTTAATCTTTAGGCATTAAGGTCCACACTAGTATGTAAAAGACTAGTCTAAATCAATCTACATTCAGGCTGTCCGTAAAACGAAAAGAAAAGAAAGAAAAATAAAAAAAAGAGAACATCTAGAAAATCTAACCGCAAATGGACCCATAAGCAAAATGCAATTAATTGGGCATTCCTCAGTCGGCCCGCTTCTGAGAAAGCAGGGAAAAAAACATGTGTGTTTAGAGAATATTATGGCTATCTTGCTGGCAAGCAAAATATAAGAAGCTACTGGGTATATGTAACATAAAAATAAGAAAAACAAGCATTTGTCAATGCCGAATGTTTGCTTACTGGCATTGGCAGTGATAGTGTAGAAGTTACAGAGCTGCGTAATAGGAATGGCAGTGAAGTATTGAACTGAAGCCAACCCCACCACCACCCTGCAGAGAGTGACAGGCATTGGGGTGTATGGGTCGCCAGGCATAACGGCCACGCCATTTCACCACACCCCACTCTGCAGAGACTGACAAGTGTGGCGTGTTCCTTGGGGTCTTTGGCCCTTATCGCACCCATTTCATTAGGAAATACAGTGAGATGGGTGCGATATAGGAGAAAATGGGGTGAAGTTTGGGGCCGAAGAGTCCAAGGCATACCTCGATGCCTCTCAGTGACTGCAGGGTGTGGAATGGTATGAGCATCACAGGCAAGAATCCCAAGTCACACCCCTGATTCCTGTCATTCTCTATAGGGTTGGGCGATTTAGTTGAAAAGCCTAATACCTCAGGCATTCATTGGTATTTTAACTCAAATCTTCAACATGTTTGTTTGTGACCCCACCTCATGAACAGGGGAATAGTTTGGTAGCCGAAAGCTGCTTATGCACAGTGACTACGGGATTTAGCACCACAGGTGCAAAAATATTCGAACAGGCTGTAAAAATGACAGCTGTACTCTTTCATGGGGAGGTGTAAAATGGCTATGCTGCAAATGTGTAGTAAAAATATTTAAAAAATGGTGAAGTCACGGCTACATAGAAACTGTACAGCACACCGTTATATAAGTAGGTTGGGGATATTTTATAGCAGATTGTCAACTCAGGCATTTTGGTGCCTCCGATCATGAACAGTGTCACTGTGATTTTCTTTATCTGTGCGAACAATGATTTCCCACAGCGACCACGCATCTCTGCACTGAAAGTGTGAAAACACTTCGCCATGTTGTGAAAATGGCAGCTATACTGTTCATAAGGAAGTGTTGAAAAATGCCACTAGTGAAAATCTGGACTGAAAATATTACAAAGTCATGAACTAACGAGGATGCGTGGAAACTGCGCGAATGCTCACTGTAACACAGTCATTTTATGGACTTTTGTCACCAAATTTTCAACATAGCCATTTAAGACCTCTGCTTATGAACAGTGTAACTGTGATTTTCTTAATCTGTCCTAAACATTGCTTTCGCAGACAAAAGCACCATTGTACGCTACATGTGCGATAACACATTTTGGTGACATATGAAAAATTGCAGCTGTACTGTTCATAAGGAAGTTTAATAAAATGGACATGTTGAAAATCTAGAGTGAAAATATTAAATTTGCAAACTTACGAGCATGCATAGGAACTGTGCAACACACGCTCGTAAAAGTCATTTTTAGGCATTTTTTCACCAAGTTTTCAACATAGCCATTATAAGACCTCTGTTCATGAACAGTGTCACTGTGGTTTTGTTGATGTGTCCCATACATTGAGTTTGCACACCGACTGCGCCATTGTGCGCTACATGGGTGGAAACACGTTTTGGGCAGGATGTGAAAAATGACAGCTGTACTGCTCATAAGGAGGTGTGGAAAAATGGCAATGTTGGAAATCTGGAGTGGAAATATTGAAAATTCGCAAACCTACGAGCATGCGTGGGAACTGTGCAACGCACACTCATAAAACAGTCATTTTTAGGAATTCTGTCACCAAATTTTCAACATTGCCATTTTAACATCTCTGCTCATGAACAGTGACACTGTGATTTTCTTAATGTGTCCCATACACTGAGTTCGCACCACTGCGCCATTGTGTGCTACATGGGCGGAAACACATTTTGGGTGAGATGTGAAAAATGACAGCTGTACTACTCATAAGAAGGTGTGGAAAAATGGCAATGTTGAAAATCTGGAGTGGAAATATTGAAAATTCGCAAACCTATGAGCGTGCGTAGGAACTGTGCAACACATGCTCGTAAAACAGTCATTTTTAGGAATTTTTTCACCAAATTTTCAACATAGCCATTTCAAGACCTCTGCTCATGAACAGTGTCACTGTGATTTTCTTAATTTGTCCCGTACATTGATTTCGCACACCGACTGTGCCATTCTGCGCTACAAGGGTGGAAACATATTTTGGGTGAGATGTGAAAATGACAGCTGTACTACTCATAAGACAGTGTGGTGAAATGGCAATGTTGAAAATCTGGAGTGAAAATATTGAAATTTCGCGAACTTATGAGCCTGCGTAGGAACTGCACAACGCACGCTCGTTAAACAGTCATTTTTTGGAATTTTGGCACCAAATTTTCAACATGGGGATCTTGGGCCCCCTTCTCATGAATGATGTCACTGTCATGGCAGTATTCAGTCCTGAAGGGTGATTTTGCAGTCACTGCACAGTCACTGCGCGAAATCACCCTTCGAGCCCGAATAACGCCATGACAGTGACATCATTCATGATAAGGGGTCCCAAAAACCCCATGTTGAAAATTTGGTGCAAAAATTCCCAAAAATGCCCGAAATATGCAATAAAGTTGAACCCCTCCTATCTAGCCCATTATACAGCTTACCGGCATTTCCTCAGTTCGTGGTCGGCTTTGAAGAGTGCAGACGTGTTCCCGGTCCACCGAAGACGTCGCGCCGGAGTCCGGAGGTAAGTATGGGGTGAGGGGGGTGGGAGGCTGGGTGCGCAGTGGGTGGGTGCGGGTTGTGGGAGGGGGGTTCGGAGAGACGCGCTGCGGGACCGTTTTTGTTTTACAGGTTAAAACAAAAAAAGACGTCGTGGGACCGCTTGCCATGCTGGGGTGGGCTCCCAGCGTGGCACAAGGACTTTGGGGGGTTCAGCCGACGGGGGATTGGGCACCCTGTCCGGCAAAAAATAAAAAAAAAAACGCAGGGACAGTTTGCCACGCTGGGGTGGGCCTGTGCTGGCACAAGGACTTTGGGGAGGGTGGCGATTCAGCCAACGGGGATTGGGCACCTCGTCAGCAACATGACGGATTGCCACGCTTGGGGTGGGCTCGCAGCGTGGCATCAACTATGGGAGGGAGGGGGGAGGAGACAGACGCGTTCAGCCTATGGGGATTGGGCACCCTCGTCGGCTGCCACGCTGCGCTGCGGGGCGCCGACGCCTGCGGCTGGGGAGCTGTGTGAGCAGCTTTATCGCTGCTCACTCAAGCATAGCTCCCCTTTTCAACTGTTGCCACTGCATTCTTGGAGCCGTGTCATAGACAGCTCCAAAATGCATTGGCTACAGGGCAGCGCCTGCCAGCACAGTGCCTGAATTGGAGGAGGAGGTGACACACCTCCGAAATCTCTGATGAAGGCACTTATGTTTCTGCACATGCGCAAGCAAACATAAATGAAACTTTTTCTAATAGATTTATACAACCATTTTTACACTGCTTAACATCATATGCTGCTACTTTTTGGTAGCAACCTATGATGTTAACTTGGTGCCTAAATGTGGGTTGCATAAATCCCTATTTAGAAAAAGGCCTTGTGTTGCTTAAAAAAACAAGAAAACAAGAATTACCCCAGCTGGTATAAAGGTAAGAAAGAAAAGCTAGATGGTTTAATTGTTTGCTTTCTGTATCAACTTGTACTGCAGAGTAACAGCCCAAGGAATATCTTAGAAAAACACATTTTTTTCTTTTACCTGAGCCACTGTAGCTTAGAAGTACTTTAAACAGATACGTAACTTGTAACAAGATAACTTCAAAATTTCGAAGTAGAAAAGAAAACAGGCAGTGTCACTCAGAAGCTTCTCGAAACTGCATCGATGAAACAGACACAGATAAAAGAAAATAAAAGGGACAAAAGAACATATAAATTCAAACTCCACCAACCAAAAAGAAAACTATATATGAACTACTAGGATCTGTAAGTTCTCCATAATGCCTGAATGAACATGACAATCTTTAAACATTTAACAGCCTACTGTAGGCATCAGTTCAGACCATCCAGCCTCAGCTAAGCACTGAATCAAAAAAAGCAGCAAAATAACTGGCGATATAGCTGTGCAAAACTGTAGGAATGATATTGTTCTGCCCATACAATTTGCTCTTCATGTTATCCTGTTATGGGATCACTTATATCAGTTCAATTAGAGCAAAAGTGTCCCAAAAACAAAATGTAGCTCGAAATAACAGGCTTCAGGTAGTCCCATAATAGAGTTCCAATTATCAGGATTTCATAGACATCTCGACTTGAATAGCTCAAGGAAAAGTGTTGAGAGTTGAGTTCTTGCTTGGTCCACACTATCAAAAGAGAAGTTTTTACCCTTTTTATTCACCGAAAGCTTGGCAGGATAAAGCATCTTAAATTTAATGCCGGTGTCAATTAGTTTTCTCACCAAAGGAAAACTCTTCTCTTCTTTTTAGACACACTTTTTGAGGAAGGACTTGGGAAATTCATATTTTTCTGCTGTCCCAAATAAGAGAGCTTGAATTTTTAGGTTTGCTCAGAATGTGGATTCTGTTGAAATAGTTTAAAAATCTAATGTAGAATGGTCTCAGGGGATCCCATTTTAGAGGCACTGGTCACAGAGCTCTGTGAGCTCTTTCAACAATGTAACACACCATTTGGAGATGGTCCTGCAATGTTTCGCACAAGACCTGTGCAAAATGTATGGGATCTGTTCCCTCTGATGCTTCCAGCAAACTGTAAATAACTGTATTATTTCTCCGGGAATTACCCTCTAAGTCTTCAGGTTTGTCTTGTGGTTTGGAGATTTTTTAGCAGCAAGAAGGGATTTCAGTGTCCAGCCAGTTTCTCCAATCTTCTAGGGAGGAAATCTGACATTTGGCGTCCAATATTCTTGTGTTGAAATTTTCCAAAGTGCTTCTAATAATCTTGGGAGTCTGCCACCAGTGCCACAATAGAATCCTTGAAAAAGGACAGCTCAGCCATAAACCTCTCTTCTGAGAACTATGAAGTTGCTGGGGAATCATTACAATTAGCCCTTATGTTCGAGGAGGTCAGTGGAGTCTTCCCTTGCTTAAAGCGTTTAGATCTGCCTGAACGATCCAGAGTCGGTGGTAGAGTGTGTTTGATAGGGGCAGTTTTCATATCTATATCCATTTTCACAAAGAAGAAGCCCCAGATGCTTGCAGAACAAGTATTTCCAAAGAAACATCTTGAAATTAGTTTTGGTTTATGATTGTCTTGCAGCTTAGAAGTCTGGAAAGTAAGCTGAAGGTCCTGAGCAACACAGGAATGCCATCAACTCTACTCCGTCATCAATGAAAGTCAATTTTCATTTTGGTTTCTTGATTGAAGTTAAAGAGTGTTTTTCATGTACACAGTAATGTCATTATAGTTACCTGAGTAGTTACATTTTGCATAGGTCCCCTAAGAGCACGGGGTCAATATGCCGCAACCACAAACAGCGTGGTCAACATCTATGCAGTCAAAACCAGGAAAACAAAGCTAACACCATGAAAAACACTGACGCTACATAAATGTCATGGACACAGTAGTAAAACCTAGATTTTCAGTGTTTTTGCTTTCCCCCACACCCCCCAACCTTAATATAATTAACTCCATAGGGAGGATCGTGGGGATGGGGAGAACCTCGGGAGGGGGGAAAACTTGTCTCTAAAACAAAACAAAATGCAATATCAGGAGATGGGAACAGAACCTTGGTTTCCAGAACTTCACTGCTCCAGATGCCAGTGCCTTAGCCACTCCACTACAGGAGCAGCTTGACCTAGCACCATGCTCCAAGCCACCTCAGCCCTCCGTCCTTTCTCCAGACAGCACCAGGGGTAGCGGTAAATCACTATCGCTACTTACCCCTGTCACTGTCAATGGAATAGCGGTTACTGCAGTGCAGTTTAAACCGTGCTATTTAGGCAGTGCTATATTGACCTGGTACCTCCCCTTAGTCCCTAAATCCTTGTTGTGTGTTATTTGTGTTAAAAAAAGCAAAACAAACCCCCCACAAAAAAATGGTATTATTGTTCACTGTCTGTGTACCTCAGTAGAGTCTTGTAAAGTGTTATATTGTGTTCCTAAATCCACACTTATAACAAAAATGTCCGTAAAGAGATGCTCCGTTAAAGTAGGAGTTGCTTGCAGTGGTGATACTGCCAAGGAGAGCATAGTTTCTGTGGTTCTGAAGGTTACCATAACCACTTGTGCTGCAGGTTCATCAGGGGCCAGTACTGCTGGTAGTATTTAACAAAGGAGTAGCTGCTGCAAGTGGGGGCATTAGTGTGGCCAAATTCTTCTCAGCAACATCTGTGGCATCAATGCTGGTGGGTTTCGGAGCTGTCAGTGCAGGTGGTGGAGGTAGGGACAACAGGAGCAGTCCAAGAACCCCCAAAATGTCTTTCTCTGGGAATGTGGCTGAAGAAGGTAAGGAGGTTGGTGTTCCTAAACCTGGTGTTGATGAGTGAGTATGACTCACAGTCTGATGTGGCAGATCTGTTTGTTTCATCATGCAGGGAATCAGATGCTGAGAAGGAAATACAGGGTGGAGAAAGTGAGGAGGAGGAGGGCAGATCTCAGAAGGTTATCAGCCTAGGTGGAGATGGGGGTGATGCTGGACCCTCTATAGAAACCTAAGAAAAGGAAAAGTAAGGGCCAGGGAATTACTAAAGCCCCCCAGTCCTCCAGCTGTTGGCACTGTTGAGCCAATAATAATAACAGAAGATGAGTTACCTCTCACACCAGTGCAGAAATCATGTCTCCAAACACCATTTCTAGCCCTCCATTATCCGCGTGTCCAGTCCACTGCCGTATGAAAACAAGGACTACAAAATCACTAGTTTGGGATTTTTACATTTGTTATTCCTATGGCAAGACAGCTGACATCAGCCCTGTTCTGGTGGCCACCAGCCTCCTCCAACTGCCAGGGCCCAAATCCTCTGGGTATTACCCCCACCCCACGTGGCAGGGTCAGAGGGGGAGGGCCATCCCCCTCCCCAGTTACACATCCAGACTTGGCCTCTTGGATCAGAGTGAAAGAGCAAGTCATGACACACCAGACAGGGCTTCATTAAGCCCATCCTCCATCTTTCTTCTCTTGGCTACCATGAACAGGCAATGAGCATGTTGTGTGAGCTCTGCCTCCACGGAGATGCTCCAGGTGTGGAACCTCCCCACACAATGTGCCACACACATGCCTCTACTAGCATTCCTCCACGTGGTGCTTGAGTGGCGGGTCACAGACACCCCACTTTCTGAGGGAGGAGAGCTATCCTATGGATGCTCAATCCCCCTTCCTCCGACCAACCCCTGGGAACTTGTGTCCTTTCCTAAAGTCAGGTCACCTGTGTGGATTTTTACGTTCTTGACCCAGAAAACAGTGGCTATCTGCCAGCTGTGCCAAACACATGTGAGCCATGGGAAAAAGGGTAGCCACTTAGCCACTGGTGGGCAACACACACCCCAAGTCCAGGCACCTGTTATGCTGGACTCAACACCAAGGGGAATCTGGTGCAGTGGGGCATTCTCCATTATTGACCTCTTGCAAGGCATCCCAGAGTGGCATAGATACACACCTGGGGGATTCAGAAATGATTGCAGAGGACTACTACAGACATGAGGAGGAAGAACCGGTGGGATTGCATAGTAGTGGGCAGAGTTGCAGTGGTGGTTTCGGTATTAGCAGCCAGTGTCAGCAAAGCACATCAACCACAGTCCATAAAACATTAAAAATCACATCATTTATTTGTTCATCATCTGTGACCTCCCCTGTGTCGAAACCTACCCCACCAGCCATGCCGCCAGTTTGCAGAGCCCAGCTGCTTGGTCTCTCAAGCCCAGTACTGCAAAAGGTCCAGCTTACATTGCACAGTATGTTTGAGCAACATACTATGTTCCCACCCATCATTCTATTGCAGGTGAACTTAATGCAGCAACTGCTGAAATGCTGGCAATTAAGATATTGCCATTCTCTTCTGTGGAGAATGTATGATTCCACAGGTTGATGGCACGTGCCTGTTCAAAATGACAGATTCCATTGCAAACATATTTCTCCACCTGTGCCCTGCCAGAACATGACAGGACTGTGACATGCCCAGTAATACATGCCCTGCAGCAGCACTCAGCATCACCATACCTACACCTTAGTATGAATATGTGGACTAGTGGCCAAACAGTTGGTAGCTCTTATCTATGTATTACAGCTCACTGGCACAGGTACCTAGGGTAGTATTTGATGCTGGAATGAGAAAAAAGCTAAAAAAACCAAAAAACTGTATGAAGCCCAATTGTGCTGGTAGCAACATTCTGGATATTCGCCAGCATGCCAAGCTGGCAATGAAGAAGAAGAAGAATCAGCATTTATATAGCACTAATCATACACAATATATTCCAGAGCACTTTACAAGCAGTGCTAGACTGGTAGTGAAGTGACTGAATGTGCAGCGGCAGCCATATTGCACATCAACACCCACACACAGCCTGAACACTTGCGTGAACCAGTTTTATGAGAAGGGGAATATTGGCCAAGACACCGGGAATGTCCCCTATCCTTTGCAAAGAATGCCTTGGGTTTTTTTACTTCCACCTGGACACCCACCAGGATGGGTAGAAGGGACCTTGGTTTAACGTCTCATCCAAAGGACGGCACACCCCAACAGTACAGCACCCCCCAAATACTTCACTCAGGTGCTAGCATTTTTAGTTACAAATCCAGTCCTGGTGTGGGATGAGAACCCATGACCTTTTGGTCCAGAGGCAGATGTGCTACCAACTGAGCCATGCTGACACCTGAGTGAGGAGTGTAACAGGCTCACACATGGGTCAAAAAATGTTAGATATGCTCCTGACTGAAACTGATGGAAGGCTGCACCCACATTCCCTGAAACCAGGTTTCATTGTAAGCGATAATGGTTCTAAAGTGATTAAATACATCACTGATGGTAGGTTTCTCCGGGTTCCCTGCATGGAGCACTGTCTTAGTCTAGTAGTGCAGGACTTTGTCATATCCTGAAATCAAGTCAATACTGACTGTGCCTCGTCACATCTGTGCCCACTTTGCTCATTCTGGAAAGGCCTATGACCATCTTAGGCAGCTTCGGATCCAGAACAAGCTGCCACAGCACTGTCTCAAGATGAAAGCTGTCACAAGATGGAACTTGAAACTGTACATGATCGAGCACTTTTATGAGCAGTACAAAGTCATCTCTGAATACCTGTTGCTGCAGACAAGTCGTGACAGTTCTGGAGCATCAATGACTCTCACAACTGAGCAATAGTGACTCATGGATGGACAAATGATTCTGAGGCCATTTGAGCGTGCCACACAGGCAGTGAGTGGGAACGCTGCTTCTATCAGTCAGGCCATCCCACTGCTATGAGTGCTGAGGTAGACCTTGGTAAATGTTCAGCAGGTGCTATAAGTAGGCAGAGACAGGGAAAGCTGTGCATTAATGGAACACATGCTGCAAATATTAGACTACAGTTACAGGACCCATATTTCAAGCTTTCTTCAGTCTCCCAGGTTTGAATTGTCACCATGCTGACCCCGTGATATACAAGGGGCCTGTCATCAATACTCGAAGGTGGGCATGATCAGGTACAAAATCCAACTGATCAGCTCATAAGACGGGTTCACGGGGCACAGATGTCATGGTCACAGTTATGTAAGGCACGGTATGACAGTGATGGCAGACAGGGAGTTGCTACCACCTCAGTGAAGCGAGCAGGGCTATTCACAGAAAAAATGACAATAAATCCACTTTTGGTTACTTTGTCCCAGTTGGGAATTGCGGACGTGGAGGAAAAGGAGGAGCAGGCTCGTGAGTCGGCAGTACTGCATGCAGTGCAGTGCAGTGCAGTGCATGGTGGATGCATATTTGGCAGACACCAGGCACCTGAACATATTGGAAGAGCCTCTGCTGTTCTGGAGCAGCAAGGTGACTGAGGGGCCAGCCCTGACCACCATAGCAGTGAAATATCTGAGCTGTCTACCCTTTAGTGTCAGCACGGAGAGGGTATTAGGTTCAGTGGAGGCCATTGTGTGGGACAGACATACAAATCTATCACCTTGAAATGTTGGCATGCTAACATTTATCAGAATGAATGAAGGGCACCGCCCACCTAACACAAGTACATCTGTGTTCTTACCACAGGATGGCAGAGGCGATGAAGAGGAAGCAGAACAGCATGGTGCTATTGGCAAACTGCCTTCCAGTGAGATTGATGGGGCAGTTATGGAGAAGGAATTCTCAAATGGGGACAACTCCAGTCTGGAAGACTGTGAGGGCTGCTTCTTTGATGATGATGGTGATGATAGAAGCGCATAAACCAAAAATGTTTTAGCTCCCTCCTTTCCTCAAAAGTTTAATTCTTTCCTACAATTGAATTTTTTTCTCCCTGTCAGTATTTTCCCCAAGTTGTGCCACACGTATGTAAACTCATATATATATATAGGATAGTGTGTGGGTAATTATAAACTACAAGGCTATTCTTCCACAGAGTGGATACAATGCCAACTGATGACCTCGAGAGCCAAGCTAGAAAGGTCCCTAAGTCAGCACTGTATCCACGAGGTGAAAGAATAGCCGAGTAGTGTATGGGTAACCATACACTGTTCTACATAGTGTATGGTGACAAAAAGGAAAAAAACAACACTCACTTTTCTGTATTTTACATCAGCTCTGCTGACCACCCTTGATTAACAACTGCCGCTCGCAGGCACATGCGTGCACCACTGTCACACAGCAAGGGATGAATCACAACGCATGCTGGAGTCCCTTGTATTATGACATCCTCACTAATGCAGAACAAAAAGTCATTCTGCATTAGTGAGGATGTCACTACTGCAGCAGAACAACTTTTTGTGGTGTACGGATTTCCATACACAACCACATTCCACCATACACTATAAATCCATTAACACCATAACCACCATCTGCCCTCTCATATGTATTGCCTTGCCCACAGACACAGCATAAAATGTTTGACAACTTCATCATCTAGCCAGCATACCATACTTCCTGCCAGCCAGCATGCCAGCAGTCCTGCCAGCATTCCCAGCAGCCAGCCGGTCAGGCTTATCAGCCGTCATTCCCACAGTCCCACCAGCCTGCCTGTCAGCCATCCTTCCAGGAATCCCAGCAGCCAGTCTGTCAGCCGTCCTTCCAGGAATCCCAGCAGCCAGCCTCTCAGCCATCCTTCCAGGAACCCCAGCAGCCAGTCTGTCAGCCATCCTTCCCGGAATCCCAGCAGCCAGTCTGTCAGCCATCCTTCCAGGAATCCCAGCGGCCAGCCTGTCAGCCATCCTTCCAGGAATCCCAGCAGTCAGCCTGTCAGCCATCCTTACAGGAATCCCAGCAGCCAGCCTGTCAGCCATCCTTCCAGGAATCCCAGCAGCCAGCCTGTCAGCCATCCTTCCAAGAACCCCAGCAGTCAGCCTGTCAGCCATCCTTCCAGGAATCCCAGCAGTCAGCCTGTCAGCCATCCTTCCAGGAATCCCAGCAGTCAGCCTGTCAGCCATCCTTCCAGGAATCCCAGCAGTCAGTCTGTCAGTCATCCTTCCAGGAATCCCAGCAACCAGTCTGTCAGCCATTCTTCCAGGAACCCCAGAGGCCAGTCTGTCAGCCATCCTTCCAGGAACCCCAGCAGCCAGCCTCTCAGCCATCCTTCCAGGAACCCCAGCGGCCAGCCTGTCAGCCATCCTTCCAGGAATCCCAGCGGCCAGCCTGTCAGCCATCCTTCCAGGAATCCCAGAGGCCAGTCTGTCAGCCATCCTTCCAGGAACTCTAGCAGCCAGTCTGTAAGCCATCCCACCTGCCAGTCCACCACCAGCTAGCAAGCTGAAGCCAGGTCGAGCCTCCAGCCAGACAGTGAGTTCATCAAGGCAGCAATACCAGAAGTCCAGCAAAGGCCAAGATTGTCTGCTGCAATGGTAAGTTACTGTCATTGTTCTTCACGGTACTGGTGTCAGTGATTATCACACAGGAGGAGGCGTGTCCTACACCTTTCTTCCAAGACACTGGAATGTGTTTTTCTTTATTCCTTTTGTCTCCCTCTCACTTTAGATAGCACCCCAGAAGCCACAGACTAAAGACGTGTCTTCCTGCACCACTTGCTGTGGCACTGTTGTGCTAGTACATGCCATAGCCATCACTAATTTGATGGTAAGTATCTGACATTATTTGTTTCGGTTAAGTTTTAATGTTATATTTTTCCTTTCACAGGGAAACAATGACATAGTGTCCATTAAAGTTGGGCTAAATAATGTCTCTTTCTTTCTTCACAGGTGACAGTTACAGATTCAGAGTGAGTGACATGAGACACTGGATCTTTCGTGCAGCCACAGTGGTGGTAAAGTCAGGATTACTGTTTTTTTGTCTTCACAGGTGACACACAAAGGAAGAGTTGGAGATGTGGACATTATATACACTGTCCATGTGGTTAGCCACCCATGGTGGCTACATTAATAAGGTCTACAGAATTTTCCCCTTATCTTAACAGGTCTCCCCATTCTCTTGTGGCATGGTATGTTCTCATCCAGGAAGCAAGACTTTTCATCCTCCACCTCTTGTGTCTAGGAAAAGTTTGTTCCATGTCAGGGACAAGCCATCACCTGTGTGATGGAAGGTATCCTTTTATAAATGTATTTTCTCTTCTAATTTTTGTGTTGCTTGCGTGCATGTGCAAGAAACACATTGTGTCAGCTTCCTTCAAAAGTGAGTTATGGTGGCATGGCAGTGTTGTGCCGAATGGCAGCAGTCCGTTCTCGGGCTGTTCTCTGTGCAGCGAATAGAGAAGCATCCTGTTGATGACAGCAGTTAATGAACATGCCACAATGCATAAAGAAATTCGGCCATGTCACTATGCAATCAGCTGTTTTGGTGCATTGTGTGGTGTCCCCATGGTGACAGCTTCTCCATTGGCCTCTCACAGCCCCCATGAAGTTGACAGAAAGCTACCGCCCACTGTTCAGTGTGCCTTCCTGGTAAAATATTTCAATAAAAAAAAAAAGGCCAACGGGGGTGCCCAATCCCCCTGTCAGCATGATCCCCTCCCCAGTACATTTGCAGAAGAGGTAGCCCAATCTCCATCGGCATGAAGCACCTTCCCATTTGTTGTGTGCCGAAGGGGTGCCCATTCCCCCTTGGCTGGGAGCCCACCCCAGCATGGCAAAAGTCTGTATGACCCAAAGGGGTGCCAAATCCCCCATTGGCTCCACTACCCCCCCCAAACAAACTTCCTGGTGCATGGCAAAATTTTGTATGGCCCATTGGGTTCCTAATCCCCCATCAGCTCCACCCCCCCCAAACAAACTTCCTGGTGCCATGTTGGGAGCCTACCCCAGTGTGGCAAAGTCTCCCATTGTCTTTGTAAAAACACCTAGAAGAAAAAACAGTCCCTTGTTGATTCTCTTGCCTCCTCACCCAACCAGCCCACCCTCTGCATGCCCTCCTCCCCCACCCCACCTCACCCAATACCACCTCCAGGGCCCAGCGCAGCAATCTTTCAGTGGACCGGGAACACGTCTGCACTCTTCAAAGCCGACCGTGAACTGAAGAAATGCCGGTAAGCTGTATAATGGCATAAATGTGTTTTTTTCAACATTGGTGCATATCTTGGCCATTTATGGAATTTTTTCACCAAATTTTCAACATGGGGTTCTTGGGACTTCACCTCATAAACTCAGTCACTGTCATTTTATTATTCGGTCCTGAAAGGTGATTTTGCAGTCACTGCACAGAACCACCTTTTGGGACCAATTAACAAAATGACAGTGATACAGTTCATGAGGTAGGCTCCCAAAAACCCTATGTTGAAAGTTTGGGGAAAAAATTCTCGAAAATGACTGTTTTACAAGCATGTGTTGCGCAGTTCCTATGTACTCTCGTAACTTTGAGCATTTTTAATATTTTCTGTCCAGATTTTCAACATTGCAATTTTACCACACCTTCTTATGAACAGTACAGCTGTCATTTTTCATATCTTGCCCAAAATGTGTTTTTGCATCTGTAGCACAATGGCGCAGTCGGTAAGCAAAACCAATGTTCTGAATAGATTAAGAAAATCATAGTGACACTGTTCATGAGGTAGGCTCCAAAACCCTATGTTGAAAATTTGGTGAAAATATTCCAGAAATGACTGTTTTATGGAGAAAAAATGTTGTAGGTGCCTTATTGGTCCTTTTAAGAAACAGATCCAGAAACAAATGATTTGATACCTTTATTGGACCAACATGATGTTAAAGCAGTGTTAGTTGAATTGAATTAGTCTGTTTTTTAATAGATTGATGTCATATTAGTTTAATACCATTAGTGAACTGAGAGCCTGATTTGCCTTCTGAGGCTCTCAGTTTGCTGCATACTGGTGTTAATTAGCTTCTCTCTGACGTAATCTTCATTATGTTTTAAATGGTTATGTTAAACCAATGAGAATTATTTCTGCTTTTTCTATATAATCTGGTGTTAATAGTATGGGATATTTGAAAAAACTGACACAAAGCTTCTGATGAAGGACCTGGTTGGTTCGAAAGCTAAGGCACTTTGTTCTTTTCTGTAACATCCATGTTGGTCCAATAAAAGGTAGCAAATCATTTGTTTCTGGATCTGTTTTATGAGCTGCATTGCGCAGTTCCTATGCACACTCGAAACTTCGAGTATTTTTAATATTTTCACTCCAGATTTTCAGCATTGCCATTTTACCACACCTCCTTATGAACAGTACAGCTGTCATGTTTCTCATCTCACCCAAAATGTGTTTTCACACATGTAGTGCACAGTGGTGCAGTTGGTGTGCAAAATCAATGTTTGGGACAGATTGAGAAAATCACAGTGACACCATTCATGAGCAAAGGTCTTAAACTGGCTATGTTGAAAATTTGGTGCCAAAAGTCCATAAAATGATTGTGTTACAAGCGTGCATTGTGTAATTTCCACACACCCTCGTAAGTTCATGAATTCGTAATATTTTCAGTCCAGATTTTCAACATTGGCATTTTTCCACACCTCCTTATGAACAGTACAGCTGTCATTTTTCACACCCTGGCCAAAATGTGTTTTCGCACTTCCGATGCAGAATAGCACAGTCGCTGTGGGAAATCAGTGTTCAGGACAGATTAAGAAAATCACAGTGACACTGTTCATGAGTGGAGGTCCCAAAATGCCTATGTTGAAAATCTGCTGTAAGAAATCCCCAAACTAATGACACTACGGGTATGCATTGCGCAGTTTCTATGCACACTTGTGACTTCACCAGTTATTTTTATATTTTCACTCCAGATTTTCAACATTGCCATTTTTTACACCTCCAGTACAGCTGTCATTTTTCACATCCTGTTTGAAATGTGTTTTCACACCCGTGGCGCCAAATGGTGCAGTTGCTGTGCAAAATCACCATTCGGCTAATGAACTGATAGTGTCACTGTTCATGCAGTGGGATCCCAAAAATCCCATGTTGAAAATTTGGAGTAAAAATACCATGAAACACCCAGGATGTTAGGGTTTTTGACAATAACACCCTACACTGTAGGGACTGACAGGCGTCAGGGGTGTGAACTGGGATTGTTGAGAGTAATGCTCATGCCATTCCACCCCCACCCTGTAGCCAGTGACAGGCATTGAGTTGAGCCATGGATTCTTTGGCCCCAGAGTTTACCCCATTCTCCTATACTGCACCCTTTTCAGCATATTTCCTTATGAAATGAGGTGAGTAAAGCCCGAACACCCAAGGCACACCTTGACACTTGTCAGCGTCTGCAGGGTAGGGTGAGGTGAAATGTCCTGACCGTTATGGGTGACGACCCAAAGGCACACCCCAATGTCTGTCCATCTCTGCAGGGTGAGGCTGGGGTTGACATCAGTTCAATACTTCACTGCCATTCCTATACTGCATGGGCCAGATTCTCATAGGGACCTGCGTCTGCCACGAGCTGTGACAAACAGCAGCTTGCGCCGATGCCCGGTGCACCAGGGACCCTGCACCTGATTCAGGTACAGGAGGGGTCCCAGCAGCTAAGTCCCCATGCTTGCACCAAACTGAACCCTGTGGCAAACCCCTGGAACACCACACGGACCAGTGCACCTCAGACCACAGACCAGTAAGCCTCACATCCATCGTGGGTAAGCTAATGGAGACTATCCTGAAGGAGAGGCTGGTTGCCCTCCTAGAGGCCAAAGGACTGCAGGACAGCAGACAGCATGGCTTCATACAGGGCAGATCCTGCCAAACCAACCTGGTAGAGTTCTATGACTGTGTAACTAGGCAACTGGACAGGGGCCATGCAGTGGATGTCCTGTATCTGGACTTCGGTAAGGCATTCAACTCGGTGCCGCGCGGAAGGCTGGGAAGTAAGTTAGTAGGCACAGGGGCGGGTGCAAAGCTGGTGAGATGGGTAGGGAACTGGCTTCAGGGAAGGCAACAGAGGGTGGTGGTGTGTGGGGAGCTAACATACTAACATACTATTTGCCAGCAGATTAGGCCTTATGGTCTATCAAGTCTGCTCGAACCTAGATCCTTAGTGAGCTCTCACACCGAAGAGTAGTGATGAACGGTGTTCCACAGGGGTCGGTGTTGGGACCAGTATTGTTTGGGATATTCATTGCAGACATATCATTGGACATCAAGAGCAAGATCAGTCTGTTTGCTGATGATACCAAGGTTGGCGCGGTGGTGGATGACCTAGGGGGATGGCATGGTTTGCAGGATGATCTGGCAAAGCTTGAAACCTGGTCAGACACCTGTCAACTGGGGTTTAATGCCAAAAAGTGCAAGGTGCTGCATTTTGGGATGAAGAACCCAAGGATTAGTTACCAGCTGGGGGGAGTGCAGCTAGCCCAGACAGAAGAGGAGAAGGATCTGGGTGTGCTCATTACAGGGTCAATGAACAACTCGGCACAATGTAGGAAGGCAGCTGCAAAGGCCAACAAAATGCTGGGTTGTATTGCAAGGGGTATATCTTCGAGGAGGGAGAAGGTGGTTCTGCCACTGTATAGGTCATCATTAGTGAGACTGCACCTGGAGTACTGCGTGCAGTACTGGCGTCCATATCTGAAGAGGGACATTAAGTTACTGGAGGGAGTGCAACACAGGGCAACAAAGATGATCAAGGGGCTGGGGGACTTATCATACGAGAGGAGGCTGAGGGAGTTGAACATGTACTCGCTGGAGGAGAGGAGGGACGGGGGGACATGATTGAAACCTTTAAGTACATGAAAGGAATAAACAAGACAGGTACAGAGGGGCTGTTCAGAGTAAGGAGGGAGGGACACCAGGGGCATGATATGAGACTGGAGGAGGAAGGTTCAGGAGGGAGATAAGGAGACACTTTTTACAGAGAGGGTGGTGGCTGGGTGAATGCATTACCTGCAGAAGTGGTATCAGTAGAACAGTGGACTGCCTTCAAAGGGTATGGGACAGGACAAGGGGAGGGTCAATGAAGGGGAAGGGTGGAAGGGAGGGGCAGCTGCAGAATAAGGGGTGCTAGCTGCACATTCAAGCAGACTTGATAGACCTCTAGGGCTTTATCTGCTGGCAAATTTTGTATGTTCGTATGTTCGTACGGGTCCACCACAGACCACCACAGACTAACACAGGACCCCCGTCCCACCAGGTAATGGGCATGTGGTCCCAACCTGGTGGGCCGTGTCCCCCACCATGTTCACAATGGCGCCGACCACAGAGGTGAGGGGCTGCATGTGCCAGCAATCGGGGAGCAGTCAGGACTGGTGTACGAGGGGGTGGGCACCACCGGCTGGGGCATGGGTGGGCACTGTACCTCCATAAGTTGGTGCTGCAGTAGTGCTGATGGGGTGGGCATTGGGGACCAGGGGAGCCGCTGTCAGTATGGGCAGCATCAGGATGGGGGTACCGACATGGTACATAGGTGGCATTGTGGAACTGTGAGGGGTGCCATTGGACCACTAGGATGGGGGCCGTACATACGTTGTCACACTTGGGAGTGCAGGGTGGGTGGACCGTCACCCATGGTGTGCTGTACTCAGGCATGTCACCCAGGGGAGAATGTCTAAGTCCCCTACGCCTGCCCTGGCTGGTCTAAGGGCACTTAGAATTTCTCCTGCCGGGTGATGTCTGTGAATCACAGGATGCAGATTACGAGTCAGCCACAGTCCCCCAACCGCCATGCCACAGTGCATTGCAGGGCAGGTGCAAGCCCTGTTTGGGGCAGGTGGCCTGCAGCCGATGTAGGCCACCTTTATGAATCGCATGGAGGGCGGCCATGGATGCAAGGTGCACTTTGCACCATATCTGTTTGGTGCAGGCACTTTGTGTCCAATGCAGGGCTTTGAGAATCAGGCCCCGTCTGTCTAACTCCTGCACTTCCACTGCTTATGCCAGCAAGCAACATTCGACATTGATAAATGCTTGTGTACTGAGCTCTGGCCCATAAAAGGCCCACTGGTGACCAGTGGGTAGCTCATTAATTAGGAACAGGCAGCATCTCTCCTGTCTGCAATGCAGTGTTAAGGGTTCCGCAAGCTCAGCCCAGGCTAATGTACAAAGACTTTAGCACATTTCTTATGAGTCTTTCTTAAACATGTTTTATCTGTTTACATGAGTGCACCTGATTTGAGGTCAAAATCAAAATCAAATAGTTATAGTAGCAGAGCCCCCCCCCCCACACACACACACACACATACACACTCAATGAAAAACTGCTTAAAAGCCTGCAATTCATTCAAATCGATTCCATTTTCTTACTTACTTGGGGTAACAAGTGTAAAATCATGTACCTAGGGCACAGGAACCCCGATGCTGGGTATAGGATGGGGGGAGGTACTGATACTCACTAGACATGAAAGGGTCCTTGAGGTTATTATATCAGAGGACCTCAAGATGGCAGTACAGTGTGACAAGGCTATGGGCAGGGCAAATTGGATTCTGGGGTGCATAAGGAGTGGCATCTCCAGTAGGAGGAGGAGGGATGTTGTGCTGCCATTGTATCACTCCCTGGTATACCCCCAGCTGGAGTACTGTGTCCAGTTTTAGAGTCCACACTTCAGAAAGGACATAGGGTGGAGATTTTCCAGAGGAGGGCAACTGAAATGGTTCAGGATTTTCATAGGAATCCCTAAAAGGAAAGGCTGAAGAATCTCAACATGTACACTCTGGAAGAGAGGAGGGCGAGAGGTGACATGATCAAGACCTACAAAGTACCTCACAGGGGTAAACAGGGTACAGTTGGGGAGTTTCCTTCAAATGAGGATGAACACCAAAACTAAGGGGCATACAATGAAGCTGGGGGGGTTCAGGATAGATGTGAAGAAATATTCTTTACTGAAAGGGTGGTAGATGCCTTAAACAGACTGCCAGGAGAAGTGGTGGAGGCTAAATTGGTAGGGGGCATGAAGCATGCATGGGATAAACATAGGGGTATATTAGAAAAAGGGAAGGAGGGGGTCAACAGAGATCAATAAGGCTATGGAGGTGGAGTAGGTTCAAGTTCATTGCAGGAAAAATCCATTGAGCAAGCTCATTCACAAGGAGGTCCGGATGGACGCAAGCAGAATAAGACATGCAGTAACATATACAGGCAGGAGTTACAAGTAGGTAGAGAACACTTGGGCAGACTGGGTGGGCTGAGCGGTCCTTTTCTGCTGCCAAATTCTATGTTTCTATGGCATCATGTGTTCAGGTGCAGTGTTTATTTAAAGTTGGGCGTACCATACATCCAGATGTAAGGTACAGTAAATTACTGAATTAGATGCAGCCCACTTACAGTACAATAAACAGAACCCCAGTGCTTCGAGAAGCCTTTACTCTTCATAAGGCTGCTTAAAGAGCTGGGGTTCTATTTGCAGTGTCCACATCAGTATGCTGATCTTAAAATCGATGCCGCATCTGAATGGATGCTTGATTCTTGCTCACTCCATTTCTTCCCCTCTTTAAAAGCTGCTTGTCCTGAGTTAGTTTAGGGCTGCCAGTGCCTTGCCTGTGTTGGAAGATGACCAATAAGCTACACTGAAAGAAGTCAGACTTCACAGACTGTGAAGGCAGCTGCTCACTCACCATCTTGGCAAGAAGAAGGCTGCAGCTGTGGCCACTGATGACTGTTGGGGTGTGGGGATAGGGGGATCAAAGTTGACAGACATAAGGAGATAAAATCATAATAAAAATTGTAAGACCTTCACCAGCTTTCCAAAATGCTTACCACTAAAAGAACACTCTATGAAGTTTTTCAAATGGCAACACAATCTGGTGAGCCCTCTGTCTGCCGTCTGACACCAGGCATCAAGCAGCATAAAATTGCCTAAAGAAGGCAGTGTGGTCATGTGGTTATTGAAATACTGGAGATTACAGATTTATAAGAACAAAAGAATATCACACAGAAGCTGGCACTTGTGCCTATAGCAGCTGTCTCTTGCTTCTCAATAGTTATATTTATACCCTTGAGGTACTTGAATGTTTCTATCATATCCCCTCTTTCCCTCCTCTCTTCCAATGAGTACATATTGAGGTCCCTTAATTTCTCCTCATAACTTCATAAGTCTTGTGTTGCAAGCTCTGTACCATCTTATTCACCCTTCTCTGGACCATCTCCAGCCTGTTAATATCCGTACGAAGGTGCGACTTCCAGAACTGCACACAGTACTCCATGTGAACCTGACCATGGTTTTATATAATGGCATCACTACTTCCCTCCTTATGCTGGTGATACCCCTGCCTATGCACCCCAGCATGTCACTGGCCCTCCCAGCTGCCTTAGCATTTTGACATTTTCAGGTCATCTGAAATAAGAACCCCCAGGTCCTTTTCCTTCTTTGTGACTGTCAGCAACTCCCCCCCCCCCATCCTGTAGCTTTCCCCAGGGTTTCTGTGTCCCAGGTGCATAATTTTGCACTTTTTGAATTAAGTTTCAGTTGCCAGTCCTCAGACCATTTTTCAAGCTTCCCCAGGTCTCTCCTCATTTTCTCCACCCCCCTCTGGGGTATCCTCTGTGTTACAGATCTTGGTGACATCTGCAAACAGGCAGACCTTTCCTTTCAGCCCTTCTGCAATGTCACTAATGAAGACATTGAACAGGAGTGGCCCCAGCACCAATCCCTGCGGCACCCCACTGGTCATCCCCTCTCCCCAGACTGCACCCCATTTACCACCACTCTCTGCCTGCTGTCTGTTAGTCAGTTTCTAACCCAGTTTACCACTTTTCACCCATGCCCAGCCTACCCAGCTAGTTTACTGGTCTCCTATGTGGATGGTGTCAAAAGCTTTGCTGAAATCAAGGTAAGCGTTGTCCACTGCCCCACCCTGATTTACTTCCTTTGTCACCCAGTCAAAGAGATCAACCAGATTTGTCTGACATGACCTCCCCACTTTGAATCCATGTTGCCTATGGTCCTGGGCTCCAAAGGCTTCTAGATGCCCCACTATCCTTTCTTTAAGCAATGTCTCCATGATCTTTCCCCACTACTGAGTTGAGGATGAACAGCCAATAGTTCCCCACCTCCTCCCTGCTGCTGTATTTGTGTAGAGGGACCACATGTGCACTCCTCCAATTCTCTGGTACCACCTCTGTGTTGAATGACTCAGTGAACATGGCTGCCAGAGGTACTGCTATCTCCCTTCACAGTTCTCTTAATATCCTTGAGTCTATGCCACCTGGTCCCATCGCTTTGTCCACCTTTAATTTAGTCAACTCCTGCAGGATTCTTTTGCCTGTGAATGGACTATTGTCCACCTCTTCACCGCCTTGGCAACTGCTGTACTGCTGTGGCCCTTGCCTCTCCCACTCTTCTGTGAATACTGAATAGAAAGACACAGTGGATGTCTTGGGGGGGGGACATAACAGTTCTTAGGCATGGTACTATCACTTCTAAATACCTAAACAGCACATATAAGCAGGCAACATTCGGCATTGAAAAATGCTTGTTTTAATTTGTTTTCATTTCACAGGTGTACTGTAACCCTGAATGACACATACTACAGTGTCTAAATAAGTAAAATTTTGTTTCACATTAGGTTGGACTGTGATACATCATGCTAGCAACATGAATACCTCACCATTCTACAGCAAGCAAACCATTGCCATCTGGTAAATTTCTGCCACCTGGTTAATGCGGTCAACTTTGCCAACTTATGCTGCTCGGACTTTGTTGTTCTCCAGGACTGTATGTGGTGCACACTCAGCTTGTCCTCTGCTGTGTATCGTCAAGCAAAGCAGTCCTCCAACTGGCTCTGCTGCCTCATTGTGCAATTTGCAGTTGTCATGCATATGGGAAATACCTGAAACGAGAGAAACAGAAGATGATGATTATCATGATTCCTACAAACTGCTAAGGTCTTATGATTTTAGAAAAAAATAAATAGAATAAAATACTTACCTATGGTAAGAAAGAGTCCAAAGTTGAGCAACCATGGGCAATGCCCGTGCAGCAACAGCAGCACTGAATTACCCTGGTGATAAATACCTGCAAAGAGAGAAACAGTAACAACAAAAGATGGTTTGAAATACAATGGTTTCAAATACTCTCTCACACCTACAAAACCCCCAAAAAGAAAACAAACCTATCTTTGCTGGTATGTCAGTATGGCCACACCAGTTAGCAGCAGCAGCAGCAGCAGCAAAGCATTTAAGATTTCTGGGAGCACATCTGATTTCTGGGCATCATGAGAATTTTCCAAGACAATTAACTTTTATTTCTTGAGCACTCATGTGCATCTTCTCGACAGTTGCTGGCAGTTACACCTCATTGCAGAAGCATGTTATTTGTGGGCATCAAAGACATTCACAGCAATGATGCATTTAGCATCATGGACCACTTCAAAATAAAGATTAACTATTAAAATATTGTTGAGTAACTAAACTAGAGTAAAGGGAACACAAAAAGATTAAGAAACAGCTGATCACACCACTGTGTCTGAAATACGTGTTGGTTTTCTGGGTCAGCACAGCAGAGGCTCCTGCCACTATTTTTGTCTGACTATGAGAAACTGAAGTCAAGTCAGGTAGTCACTGTACAGAGAATGTACCATATGACCTGCAGAAGCTGTTCCATGTGACCAAAAGCCTTATTTTAGCTAGCAGCCTGTCCTGTTTTGTCTGGCACTGCAGGCAAGTTCGAGTACTAGAATTCTCAGATGTAATGTGAATTGCAATGCATGTTTGGTCTACTTACAAAGTATGAACTGCAGTGTGTCAGTATGATGAAGGAGCCTGCCGAGTTCTTTACCACACAAAAGAACAATTCGGGGAGAAGAGAATTTATGTAAATTGTGATTTAGGAACACTTTACAGTAACTGAGTAGCACAACAGTGGTGTTGGGACACTCTACAAACATAGAAACATAGAAGGTGATGGCAGAAGGAGACCAAGGATCCAACTAGTCTGCCCATGGATACCCAGGACCTAGTGCCGGTCCAGGGACCTATCCCCCCCTCCACAGTATTTTTATCTTTCCCTGCTACGTTACTAGTTTTTTGTTGCGTCATTATGCTATCCCACCTATGCTTAAAACACGCCATGGTCATTGCACCCACCACCTTGGTAGGCAGATTGTTCCATAGCTCCACCATTCTTTCAATAAAATAGTGTTCTCTCAGGTCTCTCCTGATGCTCCCTCCTCTCAGCTTCCACTCATGCTCTGTCACCGTTGTGCTGGCGTTCATGTTGAATATATCTGTATAGGGCACTTTATGCCCTTCAGGAACTTAAATGTCTCGATCATATCCCCCCTCTCTCTCCTTGTCTCAACTGAGTACATATTCAGAGTTCTTAGATGCTCCTCGTAGGAAAGTCCCAGGTGGCCCTGAATCATTTTTGTTGCTCTCCTCTGAGCGCCTTCCAATCTATCCCTGCCCTTTCTAATATGAAGACTCCAGAACAGGACACAGTATTCTAGGTGTGGCCTCACCAGGGATCTATAACGGGGGAGGATCACTTCTCTGCTTCTACTATCAATTCCTCACCCTATACACCCCAACATCCTACTTGCTCTACTGTACATCATATTACACTAGCTTGTCTGTTTTAGGATGTCACAAATGATGACTCCTAGGTCCCATTCTTCTGAGGTGGTGCAAAGTTGCACCCCATTTAGCTAGTACTCTGTCCTTGGGTTACCTTTCCCCAGGTGCATTACTTCGTACTTCTTGGCATTGAACTTCCGTTGCCACACATTTGACCATCTTTCTAGCCTTTGGGGGTCCTTATGAAGCTCCTTTACCCCTACAACACTGTTCACCCTTCCACATGGCATCAGCAAAGAGTGCAAGCTTGCCCTGGATTCCCTTGCCAGTGTCACTAATGAACATGTTGAAGAGGACTGGGCCTAAAACTGGTCCCTGAGGCCCTCCACTTGTGACTTCCCCTTCCATGGACCTCACTCCATTGACAACAACTCTCTGCTGCCTGCTCCCAAGCCAATTTCCCACCCATCTGATTATGTCCCTTACCATACCAAGGTTTTCCAACTTCTTCAATAGGCGTTTATGCGGCAATGTGACAAATGCCTTGCTGAAATCAAAACAGAGTAGGTCCACTGCATGGTCCCTGTCCAGTTCCTTTGTTACCCAATTGAAGAAGACAATGAGGTTTGTCTGACATGACCTCCCTGCTATGAACCAATGCTGCTTGCAGTCCTGAAGACCATTGCTTTCCAGGTATTCCACGAGGTCCTGCTTGATGAGGGTCTCCATTAGTTCATCAACGATAGATGTCAGTCTAACTGGCCTGTAATTTTCTGCCTCCTCCCTGTCCACAGTCTTGTGGAGTGGCACCAGGTCTGCTATTTTCCAATCACTTGGTACTTTTCCTGACTGCAAGGAGCTGTTGAACAAATGTGTTAGAGGGTCAGCCAGTTTCCCTGCCAGTTGCCTCAGCACTTTTGGGTGCAACCCACCAGAGCCTGGTGCTTTGTCCATCTTGAGGGCTGCCAGTTCCTTTCTGACCCTATCTATGGTGAATACTGGTGAATTAATTTGTTGGATCCCGCATTGATGCCATTTTTAGGTAGTGAGACAGTATTTTCCTTGATGAATACAGAACAAAAGAAGTTGTTGAAGACAGCGGCCTTCATGCCATCATCCTCTATCATTCTACCATTGTCTAATAACGTAATGATACCTCCACCCTTTTTTCTATTTTCTGTGATATATCTGAAAAAGTATTTTTCCCCAGTTTTGATACCCATAGCAATTATAAGCTCTGTGGCTATTTTCACTTCCTTAACAGCTTTTTTTGCTTTGCTATTTTCCTGGATATATTCATCCCATTGCACCTCCCCCTGGTTCTTTTTGAACCTGTGGAATGCTTCCCTTTTGGCCCTGATTGCTTCGCTGACCTGGGCTGAGAACCACATGGGTCTCTTGTGCTTGTTTCCCTTTATCACTGTTCTGATACAGAGTTTTGTAGCTTCCAGCATAGACTCTTTAACAAACTCCTAGATGTCTTCTACCTCTGTTTTATCTCTGACTTTGGTCAGTTTGTCTCTGACCAACAGTCTCATCTTAACAAAGTTTGCTCCTTTAAAGTTCAGGACTTCCACTCGAGATTGATACTTTTTTTCCCCTAGTGATAACTCAAACCAGATGGAGTTATGGTCACTGTTGGCTAGTGGCTCCCCTACCCTAACTGCTGTAACTGCTTCTGTGTTAGTGAGAATAGCATCCAAAATGGATCCTTGCTTGGTTGGGCCCTTTACCAGCTGGGTTAGCAGGCAGTCCTGGAGGTCATCTACCATAGCTTGCCTTCTAGAGCTTCTTGCCACTGGGACATCCCAGTCCATATCTGGTAAGTTCAGACTGCCAGTTACCACTGTTTCCCCCCTACCTGTCACCTTTTTAATTTCCTCTGTAAGATCCCTGTCCCTCACTTCTCCCTGTCCAGGTGGAAGGTATATCACTCCCATGTGGATTTTTTTGCTGATGCCGCTGTGAGCTGTACCCACAGCAACTCTACTTCCTCCTTATCACTTTTGGTACTTTCATTAACTGCTGCTTTAATATCTTCACAAACATAGAGTGCTACCCCCCTTGCTCCCCTTCGATCTCTTATAAAAAGTGAGTAACCTGGGATTGTAAGATCCCAGTCATTGTTTTCCGTGGGCCCGGATTCCATGATGGCAACAAGGTCCACTCTAGTATCTGCCACCAATGCTTGCAGCTCGGTAATTGTATTGTAAAGGCTCCTGGCATTGAGTCAGATCCACTTTCATGAACCGTCTAAGTGTCTTTTGTTGTGTGATAGGAGATTTTCCTTCCTCGCACTAGGTCCTTCCTGCAGTGCAACAACTGTAGTGCCTTCCTTGCAATCCCTGCTTTTCCTTACCTACTTAGTTTCAGTTTTGGGCTGGGCATTATGCTTAAGCTCAATTTGTTTATTTCCAGCCCCTTTTTCTAGGGTAGAGTGGGCTAGGTTCCTGTCCCCCTTACTGCCTTCTTAGTACTTCCTAGCCTCATATTCCCCCTTCGTTAGTGTAGACGTCTAATGTGGACATCAAACTTCTGCCCTAGGGCACTCACCCCTTCCCTTGTCAGGAGTAATAATAAATAATAATCCATCGTACTTGGAAATAGTCCATCGTACTTGAAAAGCCTCCTTTCCCAGAAATCCCCCCAGTCACCAACAAAATGAAAACCATTTTCATGACACCAATTTCTTTGCCACACATTAAATTCCTCAATCTCTGCTTGTCTAATTTTTATTTACTTCCCCTTACCCCACACAGGATGGACCTCGGAGAAGGTCAAAGAGGCTGATTGTGCTGCCAGTCATCTGCCTGGTTTCTCAAGGTTCTGTTTGGCTACCTCCACCAACAGGTTCACAAAGTCATTTGTTCCCAGATGAATCAGAACTCCCAGGCCCTCATCCACTCGGTCCACCATCTCTTTTGGCTGAGGTACTGGAGAGGCAACTATTACTTCTAGTTTTGTAACTCTACTTAGTTGTAACTCTATTCCTCTAATCATAGAGTCCCCCACAACTAGGGTCTGTTTGAGTTTTGTTTTCCATTGTTCCTTTTTGTCCACCTCAGGATGCCATTTCAGTGTTCCACTTGGGCCGCACAACTGACCTGTCATTCCCCCTCACAGAGTCAGTTTCCTGTACTTCTGCATGGGGTGCAAAGCAGTTTGCAGTCAAAGTGACTTTAGCACAAACAGTATTCAAATGGTTCATCCTTACTTGTTTTCCCTTTCACTCCCCACCACCCTCCATCCCCCTGGGCCAGTGGGCCTCTACGGGAGTGGAAGAGGGGGGTGAGCTCCTCTATAAGCTTATCAGTTGCAAGGCTAAATCTTTATTTCCTTATAGATTCTTGGTTACTTTTGCTGCCCTCGTTTCTTAATGTGTTTCTCTCTGAAGGTATTTGTTTGTTCAAAGGGGTAGAAGGTTATATTACTTATCTTTTGAACAAAATACAGCTTCATATTATCTGACTGGGTGAGATGAACAAATACAAGTTTTTTTAAGTATTTGATATTTCTTTTTCCTCTAAAACGGGTGGGTCATGTTCTCATTAGCTGTCATAAGGTAGTGTGTTTCACGTTGAGGTTTTTTTGTCCTCAGTGGTTCAACACATGTATTTTTTGCTGTGTCTGAGTGTGTGTGTGTGTGTGTATTTGTATTTGTGTGTGTAAGTGAGTGTGTGAGGGTTTGTGTCTGAAATCCTTGTTATACTGTATATAGTGCTTTACTTAGAAATTGGTGGGTAATAACTATTAGTTTAAGAACTCCTTTCTTCCTGTTCCTTTATTCTGGTGGCTATTTTATAGAACTGTTTACTGTTTGTATCTTTTTCCCTTTTTGAGAGTAAAATGAGCTGTTCTTATTTGTAGAAGCGTTATAGTGTCTTAATTATCCTTCGAAACTAAGATTATCACCAAACTAACATAGTGATCTACTTCAAAAACAGATTCATACTGGTTATACTTCTGAAGTGCTTAGAAATATAATAATGAGTACTGTCTGTATTAGTTCGTGGAATGTGCAGGGACTAGGATCCCCTATTAAACAATATATAGTTTTGCAACATCTTAATAAACATAGAATAGACATTGTTATGTTACAAGAAACACATCTGTTTCCTGATGAGGCAAACAAACTAGCTTGTTCTTGAGTGCCTCTGTAGAACACTGCTGTTTTTCAACTAAAAAGGAGCGTAGTTATTTTAATAAGAAAGGGTATAGGTTTTACATTCTCACATAACAGACCCTGAAGGTCTCTTTCAAATTTCGTTGGGTAAACTGTATGGCAGGGATGCAGCTTTGTGCAATGTCTATGCCCCTAATGCTAAACAGAAGGATTTTTTTGACCAATTGGCCTTTACTTTAGCTAACCTGGGTAACTACGAAATAATTTTGGTGAGGAGACGTGAATGAGGTTATGGACCCTTTACTGGATAGTTCCCAGACACAGGGCTCAGGTCTCCTCTCACCTTCACAGAAAATTCTTCATAAAACTCTGAAAGAAATGTTCCTCCCGGATGCATGGGGATGTCTCCATCCCAATGGCAGGGGTTTCTCATTCCTATTGGCCAGACATGGTATTTTCAGCAGGCTAGATTATCTGTTTATGCCACTACACCTCTGTAATAATATTGGTCAAATCAGCTATGAGAATACTCTTATCTCAGATTATTGTCTCCTTAAAAGCTCAGTGGTTTTTGAAAACAAGGTTGACAAGTCTAAATGCTGGAAGTTTAATGTCTCGTTGTTAAAGGATGCAAACTTTGTCAAATGATTACAGAAGAATCAGTCTCTTTTTATAAAATAAATAGTGGTGGGGAGGTCTCGGCAAGGGTAGTATGGGATGCATATAAGGCATTCATAAGGGGAGGCATAATTAGTTCTGCATCCAAAAAAAGAAAAGATAGGCTAAATAAAATTCAAGTTTTGGAAGACTCTTTGGGCAAGCTATTGACAGAGTTAAAACAGAACCACCCAAATAAAAGGGATATCTTATACCAAACCTTATGGTTGAAGTTTGAAATTAATAAGATTCATTTGGAGAAAATTGAATATTCCTTGTTCTGGACCAAGCAACGTTTTTGGGAATCCAGGGAAAAGGCAGGTAAGCTCTTGGCCCATCGCTTACAGAAAATGCAAAACCGGAATGCTATCAGCGGCACTAAAAATGTTAAAGGTGTATTTACATATAGTGCTAGGGAAATAAATGATTGTTTCAAAAAATCCTATGAGAAACTTTACAGCTCTCAAGTTTCTTCTTGAGAGGACACACTACAGGACTTCCTCTCCAGAACAAAATTGCCAGCCCTTTCAGTCTCTGATAAAGAACAACTATATAGCCCTATATTTTATTTATTTAATTTTATTTAGTAAGTATTTTGGAAAGACCTTTGAGCGTGAGCTCTTTTACAAAGGTTCCATGTCAGGGTGGACAATAAGACAATACACATATTCAGTGGTTACAGAGGCCTGATCATTAGGCATTAAAGACTGATTACATGAGAATTAGACAAATAGGAGAAAAACAGAGCAGTTGTAATAGAATACTAAGCTATTTCTAATTGGTTGACCTAGGTAGCACACCTCTGGAAACTTCCAAATCCGTTCATAGACTATGGCAGAGTAACTACATAGGGTTTAACGCTATCCCAGATGGTGAGAGGCTGGGTGACAGTGAAACAAGGGGGGATTGGGTTTGAACCTACCACAGAGGCCGAGGTGGGATAGTGAAATGGGGGCTGTGATGGGGAGCAGCTCCAGAGGGCTTTAATCAGTAGGGGTGTGTGTGGGGGTTAGGGAGGGGCAGTACCAAGAGCATTTAAAGAGGACTGATAGCTTACTTAAGCCCTTGGTTGAAGCTGGAATGGAGGCAGGGTTCTCTAGGTAGCCCTGCTGCGTGCTACCTTGGGGGTAGGCCTGTCTATCAAGTGGGGCCTGAGAAGCAGGTACATTTTGAGCTAGACATTAGCTGCTGTTTGAGGCCTGCTTTGAATTGAGACAGGCTGTTGTTTGTTTGTAATTTCATCGGGAGTTCATTTAACCAGAGGGGGGCCTGATAGGAAAAAGCGCGCTGCCATAGTGAGGTTCGTCGGAATGGTATGGACAGTGCTCCATTCTTCCTCCCTCTGGTGATGTGTGATGAGAGAGAAGCCTCAAGCAGGTTTCCTATACAGGGTGGGGTTTTTCTGAGGAGTGCCTTCTTTCCCAGGAGGCAAGTTTGATATTTGATCCTGTCTTTTAGGTTAAGCCAGTTTGTACGCTCATACAGGGTGCAAGTTTGAGTGTAGTGATCTGTGCACAGGGTGAGGTGGCATGCTTTATTGAGTGCAATTTGGACCCTTTTGAGCACTGTATCAGTAGCAGCTCCATAGACCACCAGCCCATAGTCTATCGTGGAGAGTATGGAGCTGGAGATTGAGATTCGGGGTGAGGGATTTCTTATGCCTATAGAGGACCCCGATCTTTGTGTTTACCACTCTCACAAGGGAGTCTACGTGGTGTGTATAAGTGAGAGAGTCATCAATGGTGACGTCAAGGTACTTGAACAAGTGCACCTGCTCAATCTGCTCACCAGCCTTATTGGTGATTATGATGGGAGCATGCCTGCGTTTCTTGTAGGGGCTGGATTGTAGCATGGCCTTGGTTTTCTTGTAATTTAGTAGCAGCTTTTGCCTACTGAACCAGTCCTCGAGTTTATTGAAAGAGTTCTGTAGTTCTGTTTGTAGGGCAATCTGAGAGGTGCTGCTGCTCAGCAGCACGGCATCATCCGCATACAGGACACGTTTGGTGTCACAGGCTGTGGGTAGGTCATTTACAAAGAGGCTGAAAAGCAGGGGCCCTAGAATTGATCCTTATATCTATTCAAGAAATTACTGAGGTGATAGCAAAAGCACCAAAAAAGAAAACCCCTGGACCTGATGGCCTTCCTAGTGAGTTTTATAAGGTCATAGGTAGCTCCCTTGCCCCTCATCTATTGGGGGCCTTCCATAATGCATTTGAAACAGGGTCTCTACCCAATTCAATGAATGAAGCTTATATCTGTTTGCTAGCCAAGAAAGATAAAGATCACTCTGAATGTGGCAATTACAGGCCAATTTCCCTTCTGAATTTTGATTCTAAAGTTTTGGCAAAAATACTGGCTTCTATGATTTCTAAATTCTTGAATACACTTATAGGGAAAGAGCAGGTAGGTCTTCTTCAGGGTAGGCATACTGCAGATAACTTTTGAAGGTTTTTCTCAATCTTATGGGCAGCAAAATCTGAAAAACTCATAAACTCACCCTTGGTAGCTATCTCGTTGGACACAGGCAAAGCCTTTGATTCACTGGAATGGGGTTTCCTATATAAAGTTCTGGAAATATTTAACTTTGGCCCTGAGTTGGTTAAATGGGTTAAGACATTATATTCCTCTCCTAGAGCATGTATCATTACTAACTCCCTCAGATCTTCCCTCCTCCAGTTACACAGAGGTTCCAGACAAGGCTGCCCCCTATCCCCTCTGCTCTTTATTCTGGCCTTAGAAACAACCTCTAATCAGGAGAATCATGGACTCAGATAGGATACAGGGGATTCAAGCAGGCAATCACTCAAAGTATTGGCCTTTTCAGATGACATCCTGCTGACCTCATCACAGCCTATATACTCAATACAGAATGTTAAAACTATTCTTCAAGAGTTTAGAGAAATTTCGGGTTCGTTTGTCAATTGGACTAAGTCTGAGAGTTTAATGCTAAATAATTCTATACAAGAGCTATTTAAACTGAAGGGTGTCCTGGATATTTCCTGGCTCTCAGAAGGGCTTTCCTATTTAGGAATTAATATTTTTGCCTCAGTGGAAAAAAATACTGAATTTTAACTTGCCAAGGATTATTCAAAATCTTAAGAATGACTTAGATTGGTGGTCTAATCCCCACTTATCGTTATGGGGAAAAATAAACTCAATAACATTATTTTAGCCCCAAAAGTCTTATACTTTCTCAACAACTTTCCTGCTTATATCCCTAAAACTTGGTTTACAACAACTTAAAAGGCCATATCCTTCTTTTTGTGGGAAAGCAAACCTCCTAGGGTCTCCAAACTTACGTTACCAGCTCCTGTTAAAGCAGGGAGTTTCACACTCCCCTAGTGGCAAGGTTACTATTGGGTATACAAACTTAAGAAAATAGCAAATTGGTTCACTTTGAAGGAAGTCAGAAATCCTCCTTTGTGGTTACTGATAGAACAAGAAACTATATCTCCCTTGGTTTTGCCTGACCTATTCTTTGTTCACACCCCTCTCCATCTTGCTAATCACTGGTCCCTTCAAATTTCGGTAATATCTTGCAAAAAATTCAATCAGCTACAAAAAATGAATATGTTCCATTAAAATGTATGCTTATCTGGGGCAACCCCCATACTAACTCCGGACCATAAGAGCCTTAAAGATATAGGTTGGGGCAGCAAGGGTATAACAGTGCTTGGTGATTTGCTTCAAAATATTCTAATGTCCTTTGAGGCGCTCCAAGCTAAATTTCATTTAAAGAAGTGTGACTTATGGTTTTATTTACAAATAAGAAGCTTCCTAGTTCAGGTTTTTCTTGATAATAATTATAGTTTGGTCCTGGCACCAGAGTGGAACACTTTCTTAAAGCTGGCCGTTCATCCAAAAGGGTTTAGCCTGATGTACAAATTCTTAAATGAGGCAGATCCTTCCATAACGGAAAAAGCCAGACTTAAATGGCAGACTGATTTATCTATCTATCCATCGATCTCTCTCTGAGCAGACCTGGAATCTGATATGGGAGAGTGCAGTCAAAGAGAAGTACAGGGTAGACTGATTCAGTTTAATATATCACACTATTTTTACTACACCCCCAATCAACTCTATAAACTGGGCCTGTCACCTAATGATCATTGTTGGAGGTGTACTGAACCCCATTCGGGCCTTGCTCATTTATTTTGGGAGTGCAACAAAGTTCAAAACATTTGGAAACTTATACATGACATGTGCCAGTCTATATCTGGGATAGCTCTTCCTTTTTCCCCTGTGATCTTCATCTTGGGGGATATATCAAATATACCCTCTTCCAATAGGCAGGTGAAATTATGAATTCTTACAGCAGCTCTTGCCTTTAAAAGGCTTTTGCTCAAAAATTGGGAAGAAATCAATGTGCCCTCCTTTAAACAATGGTTAGACGCCTTAGAGAACATGGCAAATAACAAAACGATCAGTTACTCACTGTTAGACAATAATGACATACGAACATACAAACATACAAAGAAGCCAGCAAAAGAAGGCCATTTGGCCTATTAAGTCTGCTCGTGTTGCAGGGTACACAGCTTGAGCTACTGTCCCTGCCTGCCCTCCTTCTCCACACCTCCCATCCTCACTATTCATGACCCTTACCTTCCCCCTATGCCTCCCCCAGCCTCTCTCTTAAAGCTGCCCACTGTCTTCAATGAGATCATCTCTTCTGGAAGCACATTCCAAGTGTCCACCACCCTCTCTGTGAAGAAGTGCATTCTGACCTCCCTCCTAAACCTCTCACCCTCCAGCTTAAAACTGTGTTCCTTGTGTTATGGTTGCCACTCAGTTCAACTCATTCACACCACAGGAGCTCTTTGAGCCTTCCACCACTTGTGCCCTGTACACTCTTAGCACTGTATCCTGGGCCTTTCTAAGCAAAATCAAGTCATAATCAGCATGCCACAAACAAATGTGAATACCTCTTGAACTGTAAGTGCTACACACAAACTACGAGTGGCAAAGATATTCAGCACAAAATTACCTTTCCAATGGTTCTATACAATCAACAGTAATCAATTCAGTTTTTATTTTATACTAGCTAAAATACCAAACAACTTAGTTTTTTTTTCAGATCTTTTCAATGCGCTTAGGTGAGGCTTGAGAGACAAATTTCAGCCATGCACACCATACCTTAAACAAGTGTGAATAACTCCTAAAGTATACATGATAGACACAAAGTATCAGCAGCAAAATTGTTCAGCACAAAAATACCTTTCTAACGGTGCTATGCAATCAATTGTAATCAATTCAGTTTTTATTTTATACTAGCTGAAATACAAAACTGTGGTTTTTTTTCAGATTTATTCAAGGTGCTTAGGTGAGGCTTGAGAGACGAATGTCAGCCATGCACACCACACCTTAGACAGATGTAAATAACTCCTAAAGTATACATGATAGACAGAAAGTATCAGCAACAAAATTCTTCAACACAAAATCACCTTTCTAATGGGGCTATGCAATTAATTCTAAGCAATTCGGTTTGTTTAATATTTAGGTAAAAACTGCTGACTTCCTCGGACATTTCCAGGCCTGCGTGAAAGTCAGTTGAGTATGTCTACATTCGTTGTTGGCCTGAGTGGCTATGCTCTCAGACGCCACCTTCAGGTGTATCCTGGCCTAAATGAGTTAAATAGACTTTCCTTATCCACCTTATTTATCCCTTTCAAGTACTTGAAGGTCCCAATCATGTCCCCTGTCTCTCTCCTGTCTTCCAGGGAGTACATGTTCAGTGCCCTCAACCTCTCCTCATATGCCTTACCCTGCCGACCCACTATCATTTTTGTAGCCCTCCCCTGGACCTTCTCCAGCAGATTAATGTCCTTTTTGAGATGTGGGCACCAGTACTAGACCCCATACTCTAGATGACATATTTGAAAGTATGTGGTGCCCATTCCTAAAATGCTGTTCCTGCCCAAGGCAAAGCACTTACTAGAGGTTCTCTGTTACAAGACAGTTTAGGTACTTGATTGCATGTGATTTAATATTCTCACTTCCAGGATCCTTTTGTTTTAGTTTTAGGAAATACTTTAGTTTCTGTTGTATTACAATACATGTACACATTTATTATGAATGCTTTGTCCTTGTCACTCTCACACTGTCTTTTAAGAAATGTATTGCTTGTATCTTTGTACAATTGTAAAACTTTAATAAAAAGTTTTAATTGAAAAAAAAGAAAAGGTTTTACAGATGGGGCAGTTCCTTGCTGATAAGTGTGCCACACCTATTACAGTTCACAATCCCCATTGCTCGAGTTTTACTTGTTCACTGTTTACCCTGTATGGTGATCTGCCAGTTTATTTGTTGTGTTATTTTCTCTTACAGATTTGCACCAGTGACTGCCATTGTCAGCCATCTGCCAGTTTACTCTATGAGTAAAAAATAATCTATTTTGTACTCAGTTTAAACTATGAGCATGTTTTGCAATATTACTTTGGTGCCTCTGGAATTACAAGTAGGCACAAAGTTTGTCTCTGTGTAAGGGTATATTTGTAATATATTCTGAATGAGCTGTTTTTAATATAGTCTGGTTTTAGTAATACTTTTGCACTTGCACTTTATTGCTGTGCATATTTATGACTCCCACTGTCCAAGTGCTCTGGGGTAAGATTTTATGAAGCATAGATAGTTAAACCGCAAGGTGCACTGGACAGTGTGTCTCCCCTTATTTTAAGCTAATTATGCTGCTTCTGAATACCAGTGCTCTCATTGCATACGTTTTACTGTGTCTTTCAGAGCAAGATATTTAAGGGGAGACACCTAGTATCATACATCAACCTTTAAAGGGACACTGTCAACCCTTTTTGCGTCATAGTATTTCTGGATGAAACCCCACATTTTATGATTGCTTACTTTTCTAAAATTCATTGACATTGTTGTCTGTTTTCTCTGCTTCCTTTTTTAGTAGAACTGAAATGCATGGTAATGGTGTGTTTATTTATTTCTTTTTTAAATTCTGTTGACCCACTGAGACTAGAAGTCACTTTTTCAGGGGCGACCAGAGGAGAAGAGATACAGATGGTAACCAGCTGAAATTGAACCAGATAAGCTGCTGTGGTATTTTTTTAGTGAATGGAGGAAATTTGGCCAGGACACCAAGGAAATTCCCCTACATGCCAGTAGGGGGAACCGCTGATCACAGTTATGGAGGAGCCAGATGGAGCTCAGATGGTGGAAGGGATGGCATTTAAAGCACCCTGCTGTGGGTGGCAAGCACAGCATTCCAGAGGATGCTCCCTCAATAGCAATGGCAATAACACCAACAGCAAATACAGTGGAGGAAGTCTCTGCTATGGGGACTGATGAGGATTGGGAGAGATTGGAATTATTAGAAGCTGAACAACAACTCGACTCCACTGCATCGCAACAAAAAAAAGGAACTTTTGGCCCGGATTCTAAAACTTGATGAGGACTACTCACGGCAAAAGAAGCAGCTCAAGGAGCAAAGAAAATGCAGTGCAACACCAGATACTTTCACACCAGTTCCAACGCTCTTTGTTTTTGGCACCGCAAAACCTCCAATGACAAGCGAGTTGACCAGAACAGCCGAACAAACTCCCATAGAGTATGAAGCTGGCTGGACGTCAGCAACAGCCTTGCAAGGCGCTGGCTGGTTACAGCAGGCAAGCGGGTCTTGGATACCAGACCCAAACATCCCACATCCGGGATCAAGTGTTGAAGGATCGCCACTGGGTAACAACAGCGCTGGCTCTGTTAACCCGGCAACAGTACAAAAGGAAATCCCTTCAACTTCAGAGGAACAAAGGGCAACCCCGATATCAAACATTATGACTGCAGCTGTACAGAATAAAGATACCAGCTTGGTCGTAAGCAAGAATATAAATGCTGCAACAAGCAGCACTGAACAGTGTCCTGTAAAGAAAGGAACTCCCTCTACAACACAACAACATGAGGCGGCTCCTTCTCAGAGTGGAGGTAGTTTTACCATAGATAGAGTAAACTGTGACCTAAGAAACAGCTCTGAGGAACTCAACAAGGAGTAGCAACACAATAGACATAACTCCCAGGAAGTTGCTACCTCCTATTCACCTCTAGAGAACTCCTCAGAGGTATTCTTTGAGGCACTTGCAGATGTGGCACCACCAATTTTAATTACAGATAGCAATACTGAAGGGGACAATAGCAATGCACAAAGTAACTCAGATAATATTGATAATTCTGAGGCACAAGTTACATAAGCAAGCCTTCTTAAAAAACCCTTTGGAGCAGGCAAAAAGATGGCATGCTGTCAGACTATGCTATGTAGGAGGTTTAGAGTTACCCTCAGACAGGTTTTACGTAGGCAAGCAATTGCTGAAACAAGATATGGGATTCACACCTGCAGAGGTGTATGCCCTTATACATGCTTCTGGGGAAGCGACTCTTGATTTAAGTTTCAAGTCTACTGCTTTGTTAGATAGGTTTTGGCTTTTGTACAATAGTCATAAAAACATACCTCTGTGGGTCCCCTGTCAGGCTATTCCAAGTACAAAGCCCCCCTTCAAGCTGGTAACCATTTTGTTCCAAATGAAGGGATAAATATTGTAGATATTATATATTGGTTAGGGACAAAATGTGATGTACAGGATACACCAGAATCTATTGTTGATGAGGAGGGCTTTTGGATGGGGGGGGGGGTGGCATGTAAAGGTTAAATTAAGCCATGATGATTCTGGTCTTAAACATCTTCCCAATTGTTTCAATTTGGGGAAAGACAAATGGGTCCTTTTCTACCAAGGACAGCCACGACAGTGTTATAAATGTGGTTCCTACAGACACTTGAGTAACAACTGTGAAGTATTACGCTGTTTACATTGTGGCAGCACGGGCCATCCCAGTGCTAGATGCTCAGTCCCCCCAGTCTGTCACCTGTCTGACAAAACCGGCCACTCTATTTTCACATGTCCCTGGGCTTCTCACGACAACAGGAACAGTGATTTTGCAGAACAAGATTTTTATATAAATAAGGCAACCAGGCATGCAGCAGGCAGCCAGACAACCCCGCTGAGACAATAGGAGATAACCCCCCCCTCCCCAAATCTTCCAGGCAAGAAGAAAGACATTCTTCTGCGATCCCCAGACAGGAAGAGAGGGAAGCCCAACCAGATCCCCCCACTGAGCCAAGAGCCCAGAGGCAGGAACCTCCAGGACAGAGATGCCCCCCCCTCCCCACCAGCATAAGCAGGACCGGTCTACAAAAACACACATAGATAAAACCCAGAATGAGGAGGGAATACCCCTACAAAACAAATTTGAGGCCCGACAATGGGGGAACACAGAAATGGAGGAAGACTCAGATGAGATGTGTGAACACTCTTCTAGCAAAGGGGGAGTTACAAAACCAGAAGAAAATACCCCCAGGTAGAATCTAAGGTAAAGGAAAAAAGATGTCTGGGTACAAGATTCAGCCTAAGGAAAAAGAAAGTGCCAAACTGAAAGTGATACCTCATGAATTGTGATTTGCGCTTGGCTTCCTTGAACACAAACAGCTTAAAATCTGCAAGGAAAAGAAAATCAACCTTTCAGTATTTTAAACAAACCTATTGTGATGTGGCATTGCTCCAGAACACTTGACTATTTACCATTATGGAACTACAAACAGAAAGTGCAAATTGGATATGGGGGCCATCATATTGGTCTGTAGGGGAGGACACATGTAGTGGGAAAGGAATTTGTATAAGCAATTCACTAATAACAAGCGTTTGTCAATGCTGAATGTTGATTGCGTTGGTCCCTTGAGTTTGCTCACTGTCCCTCTGTCACTCACTCATTCTGTTTGTCTCAGTGCTGCAGGCTACTGTTTTGTACTGGGCTCCTGCCTGCATTGGGACCCTTTTTTGTCCACAGAGAAATCCGCAGCTGTCCCGACAGAGGTCCGGTGAGGTGGCATACTCCCCCTGTGTCACTCGCTCATTCTGTTTCCCCTGGCACTGCAGGCTGGCCTTTTGTACTGTGCTCCTGCCAGTGT
Organism: Neoceratodus forsteri; assembly: GCA_016271365.2. Classification (NCBI taxonomy): domain Eukaryota; kingdom Metazoa; phylum Chordata; order Ceratodontiformes; family Ceratodontidae; genus Neoceratodus; species Neoceratodus forsteri. Next base: position 1,319,807,704 of record CM057454.1, read on the forward strand.
TGGTGACTTTTTCTGCCCACAAAGAAATCTGCAGTAGTCTGGACATAGGTCCATTGAGGTTGCTCAGTCCCCCTCTGTCACTCACTTGTTCCGTGTCTGCCGGCGCTGCCGGCTGGCCTTTTGTACTGAACTCCTGCCTGCATTGTTGCCTTTTTCTGTGCACAAAGAAATCCGCAGCAGTCACAATAGAGCTCCGTTCAGCTCGCTCACTTCCCCTCTCTCAGTTGCTCATTCTGTTTCTAAAACTGCTGCAGGCTGCCCTTTTGTACTGGGCCCCTGGGTGCATTGCTGCCTTTTTCTGCCCACAAAGAAATCTGCAGCAGTCCCAACAGAGCTCCGTTGAGCTAACTCACTCCCCTTCCCTCAGTGGCTCATTCTGTGTCTCCCGCTGTGGCAGGCTGCCCTTTTGTACTGGGCTCCTACCTGCATTGGCGGCTTTTTCTGGCCACAAATAAATCTGCAGCAGTCATGACACAGCTCCGTTGAGCTCGTTCACTCCCCCTTTCTCAGTTGCTCTTTCCGTTTCTGCTCGCATTGCTGGCTGGCCTTTTGTACTGGGCTCCTGCCTGCATTGCCGCCTTTTTCTGCCCATGAAGAAATCCGCAGCAGTCACGATACAGCTCCATTGAGGTCGCTCACTCCCCTTGTCTGACTCGCTCATTCTGTGTCTCCTGGTGCTGCAGGCTGCCTTTTGTACGGGGCTCCTGCCTCTGTTGGTGCCTTTTTCTGCCCACAAAGAAATCTGCAGCAGTCCTGACAGAGCTCCATTGAGCTCGATCACTCCCCTTTTCTCTCTCACTCGCTCGTTCCATTTCTGCCGGTGCTGCAGGCTACCCTTTTGTACTGGGCTCCTGCCTGCATCTGCACCTTTTTCTACCCAGAAAGAAATCCACAGCTGTCCCTGTAGAGCTCTGTTGAGGTTGCTTTCTCCCCCTGTGTCACTTGCTCATTCTGTTTGTCCTGATACTGCAGGCTGCCCTTTTGTACTGGGCTCCTACCTGTGTTGGCACTTTTTTCTGCCCACTAAGAAATCCACAGCAGCCCCAACAGAGCTCTGTTAAGCTTGCTCACTCACCCTCTCTCACTGGCTTGTTCTGTTTCTGCCAGCACTGCAGGCTGCCCTTTTGTACTGGACTCCTGCCTGCATAGCCATCTTCATCTGCACACAAAGAAATCTGCAGCAGTCATGATAGAGCTCCATTGAGCTCGCTCACTCCCCTTCTCTCATTTGGTCGTTCTGTTTCTCCCGCTGTTGCAGGCTGCCCTTTTGTACTGGGCCCCTGCGTGCATTGCTTCCTTTCTGCCCCCAAAGAAATCTGCAGCAGTTCTGACATAGCTCTGTTGAGCTCGCTCACCCCCCCACCTCACTCACTCATTCGGTTTCTGCCGGCGCTGCAGGCTGGCCTTTTCTACCGGGCTCCTGCCTGCATTGCTGCCTTCTTCTGCCCACAAAGAAATCCACAGCAGTCACGATAGAGCTCTGTTGAGCATGCTCATTCCCCCTCTCTCACTTGCTCATTTTTTTTGTAAATATAAAAAAATGTGGGATGGACTGTCTGTCAGGAGGAAATGCTGGCTTGCTAAAATTGACACATCAAACCCCCACAGGGAGAAGTTCAAAGGACAGAAGGTAGCTTAAACTGCAGATATCTGAAGTGTAATTACATTGCTAAGTTTTCTTTGAAGCCCAAGAAATAAAATATCCAGTCATGACGTCCTCTGGGAAATCCATTGATTTGCACTAGGTGTCATGAGAAAAAGGACATATGCATTTGTTTGGGGGTGTCTCCCCAGATAGCCAGTGATTACATCAAAGAGGCTTTGATGTATGGGTAAAGCAGGTCCCAGACTAAATTAGGAAAGTTCAATAAGCATTTGCTTGGAGTTATACAGTGAATTACATCAAAGAGACTTTTGATGTCTGGGTGAAGCAGATCACAGACCGGTTTTGACCAGTCACATAAAGAGAGGCGATTCATTATGTCACCTATTATTTTTTTAAATATCTTAGTAGGACATCCTGCATTATAAAATATAAATTTTATTACACCAAGGCGGAGTTAGGTGACCTCAGAGAGAAGGCCGGCTCAAGACTGCTTTTAAAAGTACTGAGCAGACCTAACAGAATGGACATTTTTCACTGACTGAGAAAAGAGGAACAACAAAGCACTGAAAGATTAAGAAGTAAGGAGACCTCTAGGTCTTGCATAGAGTTCTAAGGGTTCATTTTGAAATACCTGGTTAGGTGCCCGTAGGCAAAGATATCTGGCTCCCCGAAGATAAAATTATCTGAGCCTGAAAATTGGGTACGCTAACAAGAGGTTATCAGTTTAAATCCCTCCAGAACTTGGGACTAAGGTGACTCGAATCCACAAAACAGACAACAGGGCTGCCTTGTTCTGTACACTGTTCACAATTCTATGCTCAGAGGTTGGCACTTTGGGAGTAGAGGGCCTAACCTGCTGAGTGGGTTTGTGACAGGCCCCTGTGTGCACTGCTGTCTTTTTCTGCCCACAAAGAAATCTGCAGCAGTCATGATAGAGCTCCGTTGAACTCGCTCTCTCCTCCCCCCTCTCAGTCGCTCGTTCTGTTTCTCCCACTGCTGCAGGCTGCCCTTTTGTACTGGGCCCCTGCGGCATTGCTGCCTTTTTCTACCCACGAAGAAATCCACAGCAGTCCCAACAGAGCTCCGTTGAGCTCACTCACTCCCCCTCCCTCACTCACTCATTCTGTGTCTCCCGCTGCTGCAGCTTGCCCTTTTGTACTGGGCTTATCTCCCACTGCTGCAGCCTGCCCTTTTGTACTGGGATCATCTCCCACTGCTGCAGCCTGCCCTTTTGTACTGGGATCATCTCCCACTGCTGCAGCCTGCCCTTTTGTACTGAGCTCATCTCCCACTGCTGCAGCCTGCCGTTTTGTACTGGGCTCACCTCCCACTGCTGCAGCCTGCCCTTTTGTACTGTGCTCCTGCTTGCATTGGGGGCTTTTTCTGCCCACAAAGAAATCTGCAGCAGTCCTAACACAGCTTCATTGAGCTCACTCACTCCCCCTCTCTCACTCACTCATTGTGTTTCTGCCGGCGCTGTAGGCTGGCCTTTTGTACTGGGCTCCTGCCTGCATTGGCGCCTTTTTCTGCCCACAAAGAAATCCACAGCTGTCCCGACAGAGCTCCGTTGAGCTCACTCACTCCCCCTGTCTCACGCACTCATTCTGTTTCTCCTGGCACTGCAGGTTGCCCTTTTGTACTGGGCTCCTGCCTCTGTTAGCAGCTTTTTCAGCCCACAAAGAAATCTGCAGCAGTCCCGACAGAGCTCCGTTGAGCTCAATCACTCCCCCTCTCTCACTCACTCATTCGGTTTCTCCCGCCGCTGCAGGCTGCCCTTTTGTACTGGGATCATCTCCCACTGCTGTAGCCTGCCCTTTTGTACTGGGATCATCTCCTACTGCTGCAGCCTACCCTTTTGTACTGGGCTCACCTCCCACTGCTGCAGCCTGCCCTTTTGTACTGGGCTCCTGCTTGCATTGGGGGCTTTTTCTGCCCACAAAGAAATCTGCAGCAGTCCCAACACAGCTTCATTGAGCTCACTCACTCCCACTCTCTCACTCACTCATTGTGTTTCTGCCAGCGCTGTAGGCTGGCCTTTTGTACTGGGCTCCTGCCTGCATTGGTGCCTTTTTCTGCCCACAAAGAAATCCACAGCTGTCCCAACAGAGCTCCATTGAGCTCGCTCACTCCCCCTGTCTCACGCACTCATTCTGTTTCTCCTGGCACAGCAGGTTGCCCTATTGTACTGGGCTCCTGCCTCTGTTGGCAGATTTTTCTGCCCACACAGAAATCTGCAGCAGTCCTGACAGAGCTCCATTGAGCTCAATCATTCCCCCTCTCACATTCGCTCATTCTGTTTCTCCCGCCACTGCAGGCTGCCCTTTTGTACTGGGCCCCTGCATGCATTGCTGCCCTTTTCTGCCCACAGAGAAATCCACAGAAGTCCCAACAGAGCTCCAGTGAGCTCATTCACTCCATCTCGCTCACTCACTCGTTCTGTGGCTACCACTGCTGCAGGCTGCCCTTTTGTACTGGGTTCCTGCCTACGTTGGTGGGTTTTTCTGCCCACAAAGTGATTTGCAGAAGTCCTGATGCAGCTCCCTTGAGGTCACTCACTCCCCCTCTGTCACTCATTCATTTGTTTCTGCCAGCACTGCAGGCTGGCCTTTTGTACTGGGCTCCTGGTTGCATTGCTGCCTTTTTCTGCCCACAAAGAAATTCGCAGCAGTCATGATGGAGCTCCATTGAGGTAGCTCATTCCCCATGTCTCACTTGCTCATTCTGTTTCTCCTGGCACTGCAGGCTGCCCTTTTGTACTGGGCTTCTGCCTGTGTTGCTGCCTTCTTCTACCCACAAAGAAATCTGCAGCAGTCACGATAGAGCTCCGTTGAGGTAGCTCACTCTCCCTCTCTCTCAGTCACTCGTTCTGTTTCTCCCGCTGCTGCAGGCTTGCCTTTTGTACTGGGCCCTTGCACGCATGCGCTTCTAAAACAGTCATTTTGGATTTTTACCACCAAATTTGCAATATAGGCTTTTGAGAGGCCTCACTTATGAACACTAGCTGTCATTTTGTTAATCCGTCCCAAAAGGTGATTCCGCAGTGACCGAGAATCACCTTTGGGACCAATTAACGCCATGACAGTGACAGAATTCATGAGGAGGGGTCACAAAAATCCCATGTTGAAAATTTGGTGCAAAAATTGTGAAAAATGCCCGAGATATGCATCAAAGTTGAAAAAACCCTATTTATTACATTATACAGCTTACCGGCATTTCCTCAGTTCGCGGTCGGCTTTGAAGAGTGCAGACTTGTTCCCGGTCCACCGAAGATCATCACGCCAAGCTCCGGAGGTAAGTATGGGGTGAGGAGGAGAGGTGGGGGGCAGAGAGCGCAGTGGGTGGGTGCGGGTTGTGGGGGGGGCAGGGAGACAGCGAGGGACCGGTTTTCGTTTACAGGGACAAACAAAAAAATGAAAACCATCGCAGGACCATTTTTGCCTTTTAGTGAATGTCGCACACTGGGGTGGGCTCTCAGCATGCCAACAGACCCTTTTGGGGGGGCTGCTGCAGCTGACGGGGGATTGGACACTCCGTCGGCAAACAACTAAAGGGGGGCACATCATGCCGACGGGTTTTGGGCACCCTCATTGGCACACAAGAAATGAGGGGTATGCCGATGGGGACTGGGCACCCCCATTGGCAAACACTGAACCAGGGAGGGGACATAAGCTGAGGGGGATTGGGCACCCCCTTCAGCACACAAGAAATTGGGGGGGAGATATGCTGACGGGGATTGGGCTCCCCCTTAACAACAGCCCTGCAATGAGGGGTCACTCCCTCATTGCAGTGGATGATGCTGCAATGACAAGGCAGCCCCTGATTGCAGCGGCTAAAATGTTAGAAAGTTGTGGCAAGCTGGTTGAACTAGTGCCAGCAGCAGTGTGACACAGCATTGGGGAAGGGCGGCCAAGTCTATAAAGACTGTGGGGGCATTGGCTACAACAGTGCCGTGCCTCCACAGCCTGCTTTCTGCAAAAGCTGTTGCAACATGTTACTTGCGCTTGCGCGCAATCAACATAAAAATCACCAGAGTTCTGAATATCCATCCAGGTCGAGCTATGCTCATGGATTTTACGTTAGACCAACACAATTTTCAGCTGATTAACATTTATGCCCCGCAGGAAAGGACTAGAAGAACACAGCTTTTCAGATTAATCCAACCATACTGCTGGCAGCAAGAGCAGTGTTATGGGTGGGGGAGGGGATTTTAACTGTAGCAGGCTTAAACAAGATAGGGGCTTAAGCCAGAAAATACTTTTTGCAATGCAGGACTGTTGAACAGAATTATCAGTCAGACAAAATTAACTGATGTCTTTCATTCACAGCATCCCACTTCCTAATACACTTATTTCAGATGTACTCTTTTTTTTAATTCAATGCACTTTTATTAATGTACATGATACATAATAAATTCTAATACAAACTTGGGTAACAATTGGTCAAACAGGAGAGAAGAGGAACAGGGTGCAGGAATACACTATTTTTAAGTGAAAAAGATGTTCCAGGACTAGAGAGCAAGGAATGAAGTTGGAGGGAGGACGATTCAGAGGAAACATGAGGAAGAATTTCTTCACAGAATGGGTGGTTGACAAGTGGAACACTCTGCCAGAGGAAGTGGTGGGGACTGAAGCAATCACGGGATTTAAGAATGAATGGGATAGACATAAAGGAATTCTGGAGGTCAGGGTTAAGGGGCAACAGACTTCTAGGAAAACATAAACTGAACTTACAAGCTCAAATGGGCAGACTGGGTGGGCCATAGGCCCTTATCTGCTGACACTGTCTATGTATCTATGTATCTAGTTACCTCCCAGACAGTGTACATAAAAAAACCCCATAAATTCTAACAATTTAGATTTATATACATTTCCCTCACCCAACCTACCCATCCCCTCCAAAAAACACCCTAACCCAATCCCCGTCAAGTATGCACACACTCAGTCATCAAAATATATTAATAGACCATCATCTCCAAACTATAAATCATTATGGCTTCCATATGGTAAGTAGGGCATCTAAAGGACCCCATCTCATTTGGTAGACCTGCGGCCGATTATTCAAGGTTAGAATGTGTTTCTTTAACCGGAGGGCAAATAACATTTCTTTATGCCATTCTATAACTGACAGGACTGAGCCATCCACCCAATGCCTCATGACAATTAGCTTGGCTATTGCCGATATCAAAGCCAGATGTGTTTTCCTATGATTGGGAATACCCTCTGGAAATAGATATATCAAACAAATCTCTGGAGTAATATAGGTATCCAGGCCCAATAAGGGTTCAAGCGTCTTTATAATGGCTTGCCAAAACCTCTGAACTGACGAGCAGGTCCACAGCATATGGTATAACATCCCAGTACAGTTTATGCATCTAGGACAATCAGGGGAAGGCCTGCTTCCGAGTCTACAAAGCTTGAGCGGTGTGAAATACAAATTATGCATGATATTGAAGTGTATCAAACGCAATCTATCTCGCTTGACAAATTTATATAGGGTCTGCCATAGCTTAGTCCAGAGATTTTGCTCAGCACTAAGAGAAAACACCTATAACCAATAATAGCACACTCCTTGTGGCAATCCAGGATCAACCGACTGGATCACATTATGTGTAGCGGAGACAGCATGGGGTTCTATAGCCGGTTGTAGGAGATTGTTGAGAACATCAGCAGACCCTTGCTTCCACCCTCCTCAGCCCAAATGAGCAAGAATAGCCTTCCGGAGCTGTTCGTACTTAAAAAAGGCTGTTACAGGCACCTTGAACCGATGTCTGAAGAGGGCAAAAGGAATTATTGTACCTCCCGCTTATTTATCCATGACTGTTATGTCACTAAGAAGAGGCCAAAAGACCAGGGGAATGGGTTTATGTCCAATTTGAAAATGGGGATTATTCACAACAGGCTGCTCTAACAGAAAATGCCAATTATGGGATAAGTGAATTTGTAGCTGATGTAAGGCCCTAATGGACCAACCTAGTGGAACATTCCGAAGAGGCTTTGGGATTTCTTTGGGACTAGTACAAAACAGGACAGGTGGGGAACAATGATATTGGGGTGCTAGAAATTGTTCAGTATCTAGCCACAATGGTACATATGCTTGTCAGTCTTCCCTTGATATCTCCCTTGCCCAATATGACAATCTGCTAAGGTGATGAGCACAATAGTATGAGAAAAAGGAAGGGACTGCTAGTCCACCCTGTCTTTTAGGTGCAGAAATAAGACAAGAGCACCTAGCACTCTTTCCCCTCCAAATGAAGGCGGTTAGCATTTGTTGGGGTTTACAAAACCATTTTTTAGGAAGAAACAGACCTAACATACCCAAGGGATACAATACACGGGGCAAAACATTCATCTTGACAATGTTCATTCTCTCTCATAAAGAGAGAGGAAGACCTCCCCATCTGCTTAAATCTGATTTAATTGTGGTCAGCAGTTCCGCAAGATTTAATTTAAGCATAGTAGGTATCTCCCTGGCCACCTTAATCCCAAGGTACGTTAGTAACCTAGATTCCCATATCAAATTAGTATTTCCAAGCACTGACTGAGAAGCGGTATTATTTAGGGGGAAAACCTTTGTCTTAGACTCATTGAGCTTGTAGTGGGAAATGACAGAAAACCGCTCTATCTCAGCCAAAAGCTCTGAAATACCTGTTGCAGGATGTTGGAGGTGTAAAAGCAGGTCATCTGCGTATGCAGAGAGGGAATACATTTGTGCTCCTATTTTAATTCCCTGGAGTTTTGGGGAGGTTAACAACCTCCTGATCAGGGGTTCTAAGTAGAGGTTAAATAATAATGGGGAGAGGGGGCAACCCTGTCTGGTCCCCCTCTGAAGTAGAAAGGGAGCAGACAGTATCCCATTGGACCAAATCCAGGCTGACTGGGATGTATATAACAATCTAACCCATCTAAGAAAGCCCGAAGGGAGACCCAGATGGGCCAAGGTTACAAAAAGAAAATCCCAAGAGACCCTATCAAAAGTCTTCTCGGCATCCAAGGAGATCAGAACAGAAGGAATATCTGAGTCCCTGGATGCCAAGAAGATATATAATAACTTACGCATGTGATCCACTGAGGACCTACCTTTCATGAAACCTATTTGCTCTCTACTTAAAATAATGGGAAGAAGTGGACCCAATCTCATAGCCAAGATCTTAGCTAAGATTTTGACATCAGTATTAAAGAGATAGGCCTATAACTTTCCGGGTACATGGGATCTTTACCAGGTTTGGGAATAAGAGTAATTAGAACATTAAGGAAATTTGATTCCGAAATTCCTTCAGCAAACCAGTAATTATAAACTTCGGCCAGGAATGGAGCAAGTTCTTGTGAGCAGCTTTTATACAGGTTATTGGTAATACCGTCTGGACCAGGGGACCTATCAAGTGAAAGTTGCTCAACTGCCATTACAACTTCCTGCACTGTAATTAGATTTCCGAGATAGTCACCTTGAGAGACCTCTAATTTAGGGATATCCATGGCATTAAGGTATTCTGCTATATCCAAAGCAGGTCTATCCTCCTGAGCCTCAGTATAAAGCTTTTGATAGTATGAACGTAAGACTTCTGATACTTCTCTGGGGGATGTAACTAGGCTGTCATCAGCAGCTGATTTGATACATGGGATAGCTCGTGAGGCTGTGTATTGCCTGAGTTGAATAGCCAATAACTTACCAGCCTTCTCACCAGCATCAAGGTATTTCATTTTTGTATACCTTAAAGCAAGTTCTGCTTTTTGGTACATAAGATCAGAATATTGACTTTGCAAGTGATGTAAAAGTGTCCAGTCAGCATCTGGGGAGTGCCGAGTGAGGGTACGCTCCATGGACCATATCTTTTGAAGCAGGGCAGTTTGTTTGACATGGAACTGACGACATCTTGTTGCCGATAGTCTAAGGCATTCACATTCACCCCTGAGAGAACATTTTAAGGCTGCCCAGACCATGTCTGTTCTGGTCACAGTCCCCCTATTTTCTAGCAAGAAATTAGCAAGAAAATTTCTAATGTGTCGGAGAGAATCCAGCTTTTGGAGCAACTGGTTATTCAACCTCCAGAGAGCATCCCTTTGGATACTTGGCCCAGGAAGGTATGCAAGGGAAACTGGGGCATGATCTGATATGACTCTTGTGTGTATATCAGTATATATATTACCCCAGACAATGCAAAGGAACTCAAAAGAAAGAAATCAATACGGGAAAAGGATTTACGTGGGGCCGAGAAATAAGTATATCGGTGTTCTCCTTGCTGAGGAACCCGCCAGACATCCAAGAGATCAGCACCTGTCATAAGGTCATGTAGTGCCCTTTGTGAGGGGGATAAACCCCGCTTTCGGGAATCAGATCTATCTATATACGTGTAAGGTACAACATTACAATCTCCTCCCAATATGGTTAAAATAGGTGAATCCACAACAACTAAACTCAGTAGATGGGTAAAGAAATGAGGAGACTCTGAGTTAGGGCCATATATGGATCCTAAGACAATCTGTCGTCCTTCTAGAGATCCTGGCAATATTATGTACCTGCCTTCGGGGTCCCAGATTTCTCTATCCAATTTGAAGGGAATTTTTTTCTCTATCAAGACCACAACTCCCTCACTAGACATGGACTTCCCTGCACCATATGCTTGTCCCACCCATTTCTTAAGGAATAAGCTAACATCACTTCTTCGAAGATGTGTCTTTTGGAGACATGCAATCCCAACTTGTTACTGGCGAAGGTGTCTGGTGATAACCTGCCTCTTACATTTGTCATGTGCACCTTTAATGTTCCAGCTCACAATCTTGTAATAATTAGCCATCATTTGGCTTTACAAACATTGCCCGGGGTAGAATGACCAGCCCTGATATGAATAACGCCCAATGCCTATCTGACTGAGCACCATTAGAGACTCAACTATAAAAAAGTGGGTTAGCACACTTGACTTAGTACCCTCTATATCCCTAATAACAATACAAAAAGGAAACTTATCTATCATGTTGCCCTTAAGTCCTAACCCCCCCACAAATCTAAACAAAGTCCTAATGTTAATCTATATATTATCTTACCCCCAGTTCCAATCAACTGCATCACAATCCACTCCCAGGTGAGTGATGTGTTAGTGCAGGTAATGAAATTCACCAGAGACCCCCCTACCTCTTTCATACCACCTCCCTGTGCAAGCTACTTACAGTATGTAGTGATTGTAGTATCAACATGAATAACTCTAAAAAGGATTAAACTTACAAAACACTATACCTATGGAATCCCTCTAATAGGGCGAATTTACTCTAGCAAACTGTAGCCACACTACCATAACATGGGGTTTGTAATACACCTATGGCACTTTGATGCACTAGGAATGCCCTAACCCTTTCTGAACAGAGACTATATCAAGCATCCTTTTTATATACTCAAAATCAGAGCATCCTGACATAACAAACCCAGAACATTAGAGACCTCTCAACAGTTACTCCCCCTCCCTAGCTCTGCTTTCCTTTCAAAGAGAAATGAGAGGGAATAGAAATAATATGTCTTAAGCATTTTGGAATCAGACAGACAAACATAAATAGTTCGAGGAGCAAGTCATCTATGCCTCTGCCAAAATTCGGCTCGATAAGCAAATAGTCTGCATCTTCATCAAAAGTCCACCAACGTAATGGAGCCTAAAGCGATTTCCAGTTTCCTCCATGAGGCTTCCCCAAGCTTCTACAATGGGCCTCCAGAAAGAAAAAAGGAAAAAAAAAAAAGGGAAAAAAGGAAAGATAAATACTGCCCCAGGAGTGTTCTGTTATGATACCAGATAAGTCCAAATGCACAAAATCAGGGTCATCGAGGGCGTCCAACCTGTACAAACCAGTCAATTTCTCTATTCTTCAAAGCAGATCTGTAACGGTTGACAAGCATCGACCCATATTCTCCTTGTCTCTTTCACTTAAAGAGATCTGGGAAGACACCTTTAAGCTCTTGCTGCGCCTGCTCCTGCGAATCAAAGGAGATCCACTTATTCCCTGCTTTCACCTGAAGGATCGCTGGGTACTTCATCTGAACCGGGGTTCCTGCAGCAATAAGCTTCATGACAATTGGATGCATTCCTTGCCACTTCACCCGCACTGACTGTGGAAGATCCTGTGTGATCCTAATTCTATGTCCTTCCCATAGAACCTCCTGTAACTCAAGCACCTTTGCAAGCACGTGCTGTTTATCTAAGAAATTGAGCATCTTGAAAATGAGTAGTCTGGGTGGGGAATTGGGCGGTGGAGGAGGTCAAAGAGCAAGATGGGCCCTTTCGATGACATAAGATGCTCCATTTGCGGAAGGGCCCGCAATTCCTTCACATAACTTTTGAAGAAACAAAATAGGCGTAGCTCCTTCTTCCTTCTCGGGAATTCCAATCATCAGGAGATTATTTCTTCTACTCCTCCCTTCTAAATCTTCAAGCTTCTCCTCAAGTTTTTTAATTCTCCATCCGTGAAGCGCCATAGCCATCTCATTTTTATCATGCTTTTTTTCCAGAGACACCAGTTTGGCTTCAGAATCAGTTACACAAATGGTTAGAGAATGGACAGAAGATTTAACCTGCTGCAGATCGTCATAGATCTCGGATATTTTATCCTGTAGTGGCTGCATCACCTCTAAACATCGCTCCTCCAAGAGTGCACCTGTTGCGGTATTAGATTTACTGGAGCCTGCTATCTGGTGTTTCGGGCGCTTTGCGGCCTTGTCCTTCTCCGGGGTGGATGGTGGTGAATGCCTCAGCAGCGCCCTTCTCACGTACACCTCCATTTTTTGATTTGGGATACCACAATTGCAGATGTTTACCGACTGAAATAGTGTAGTTTTATTAAACTTACACTCGAAAAAAGCTGCACCGGAGGGCTGAATTGGGTAGCGGAGGCACGGAGCAATGGAGGGCTGCTGCTACTTCTCAAGCTGCCATCACATGACCCCCTTCAGAGGTACTCTAAAAACGATAATAGATTACTGGTTTGTCTCCCCATATGTTACCATAGTGTACTCCAAAGTACACCCAGTAGCTAGATCTGATCATTCCTTATTAGAATACAAAATTTCCTATTGGCGTTTCAGTTCTACCCTACTAGAAATTCCAGAGATAAAACAAGGATTTGAGGACACAGTAGAAGCAAGGAAATCAGTTATATTTCTATAAGAGAGCCTACTAAAATGGTGGGAACAGAGTAAAACAGACTTTATTAGATATTTCAAAATAACAGGGCAACTTACTGGTACGTACAAAACCACACAATATGAACAGCTCAGGCAACAGTTATGTAAGCTGATTTTCTTACAAACTGAGATTGGACAGGACTATACTGAGCAAATAAAACATGTTAACTAAGATATGGCGGCATGCTAATATGACAGGAGCCAATCTCTAGAATTTGAAATGAAATATTTAACAAAAGGGACAACAGTACAGGTTAACCCTCACGAGGCTTGCAAGACGCAGACTAATTAGAAAGTTCTAACAGCTGTAAAGAAAGGAGATCAGACTATCACAGGGAATTTAATCATTATGATAGAGATAGAACAATATTTGGCAGCGTTATATGATTCAGAGAATTAGATTTCAGAAGAGACCACTAGATGTTTCCAACACTGTAAGCTACCACGATGATCAGAACAAGATAACACTATACTGGTAGGTCCAGTCACAGAGAAGGCGTTAGCATCTGTAATAGGACAGTTAAAACCAGGAACTGCCCCAGGACCAGAGGGACTACCCCACACATTTTACAAAGAATTAATCAAATTTATGTTACTCAAAATTATCAAAGTTTATAACTATATTTTACAACATATGGAACTTCCTCAATCAATGTACAATGGCTTAGTGCTTTTAATTCACAAAAAGGTGACAAAGACATTTTGAATAATTGGAGACCAATCTCATTACTAAACTCTGATTTTAAAATCCTTAAAAAAATATTACATAACAGGTTGATCTCTACCACCTCACCACTAATTCATCACACACAAGCATGCTCTGTCCCTGGATGGAGAGTCTCAGACCTATTGATTCTTATTAGAGAACTATTAGAAAAAGGGGACTATGAAGAATTAGCAGGATTCCTCTTAAATGTCGATCAATCCAAAGCTTTCGACAGGGTATCTCATCAATACTGCTGGTTATGTCTAGAACAATATGGCCTCCCAAAAAAATATATCCAGTGGATTTAGATGTGTTATAAATAGGCCAAGATTTCCCTGTATGTAAATGGACATATTGGAAAAGCTTGTAATATTAAGATGGGGGTCAGACAAGGATTCCCACTCAGCCCCATGTTATATATTCTGTCCCTAGACACATTAATCAGAAGTATCAACATACATCCAGAGATACAATTCCTGTCAGCAGCCAGCCAAGACTTTAGGTTTTTCGGATGAGTTATGCATCATACTGGCAGATCATTCTTCAGATAAAGTCAAAGTCAAATTCAACTTTATTTATAAAAGGTGCTCTTCAAAACCAAAGTGCCTGTACAAAAGGTTACTAAAAACTGATTCAGATGAAAATCCCAGATCATATCATACTTTCCATTATAACTAATAATAAAATTCAAGACATATCTGGGGTATGCCAGATCAAATAAATATGTCTTCAATGAAGACTGAAAAGACTCCGTGGACAGGCAGTCTCTCACCCAACTAGGTAGAGAATTCCACAGGTTCGGGGCCACAAATGAAAATTCTCTGGCCCCAGAGGTCTTCAAACAGACCCTGGGAACCTCCAGCAGTCCCTCATCGGTGGAACAGAGTGGGCAGTTGGGGCGGTAGGGGCAGAGGAGATCTTGCAAATAGCACGGCCCCTGTTCATGTAGGGCCTTGTAGGTCAGCAATGCGACCTTGAAAGTGATTCTCCACCGCACTGGCAGGCAGTGCAGTTCATGGAGCACAGACATACTATGACTGGCTCTTGACGAGCCAGTCAACAGCCTGGCAGCCACATTCTGCACCAGCTGCAGGTGGTGGATCTCCACCCCCAGAAGCTCTAGGTATAGAGCATTGCAATAGTCAAGGCAGGAGGACACAAAGGCATGAACTAGTGTGGGAAGGTCCTCAGGCAGAACAAGGTGTTTCACCCAGGTGAGGTTCCTCTGGTGGCAAAACAAGGTCTTGACAATGGCCAGCACCTGAGCTTTAACTATCAGTTCAGAGTCAAGCACAACACCCAGATTACGTACCCATTCAGAGGCCTGCAACTGGTTGACTCATAGTATAATACTGGATGGACAACCAGGAGGTAACCCTTCTACCCGATGACCTGGGTCCACAACCAACACTTCAGTTTTCTCTGGGTTTAATGTCAACCAGCTGGCACTCATCCAGTCCTGAATCTCAGTGAGGCAGTTATTAAAGACTGAGATAGCATCACCTTGCTCAGGTACAAAGGACATGTTAGGCTGAGAATCATCTGCATAGCAGTGCAAACTCAGCCCGTACTTCCTTATAATGTCTCCCAATGGCAGCATGTACATTGCGAACAACATGGGAGACAAAACAGAGCCCTGTGGTACCCCACATAACAGAGGAAGAGAGGCAGAGGAAAAAATCCCTGACATCACTTTTTGAGACCTGCCTGTGAGGAAAGAGGGAAACCATCTGAGGACTGTTCCAGACAGTCCACAGATCAGCCGCAGGTGCTACAATAGTACCCCATGGTCCATGGTGTCAAATGCCTCCAAGAGATCAAGAAGAACCAAGATTGAACAGCTCTTCCAATCTCTTGCCATCAGGAGATCATTTAACACCCAAACAAAGGCAGTCTCAGTACTATGCCTCTTCCAGAAGCCGTACAAGAGAGGATCATAGACCTCATGGGTGGTAAGATGGTCTTCAAGCTGCAGCTCGACTATCTTCTCAATAACCTTGCCCAAGAAGGGCAGGTTAGAGACTGACTTGTAGTTTGCAAGACAGTCTGGGTCGAGGGAGGATTTCTTCAAAAGGGGTGTCACCACTGCCTCCTTCAAGGAGTCTGGTAACACATCTTTCTCCAACAAACACTAGACAATCTCAGCTAGGACTGGTGTGATGACATCCAAGCACTCGACTAGGAGGTGGGTTGGACCCAGATCCAAACTACAGCAAGTCGGCCGCAAGCCCCAGACAATCTTCATTATATCAGTGATTGCCGGCTGGTCAAAATCAGCCCAGACAGACCGGGTGACTGTGCTTTCCCACCGACAGTCACAACACTCAACAGAAGGTACTGGTCAGATCTCCAACCTAATGGCAGCAACCTTATCTGCAAAGAATCGAGCAAACTCCTCACACTTCAGCTGTGAAAAGGCTCTCCGATTCTGCAGACAGGCTGGATTGCACAGCCTGTCCACAGTATGGAAGAGCTGAGTCGATCGATTTCACACTACAGCCACACCAGTGGAACACATTTTAACTGATTTCGCAAAGATATCGGTATCTAAGATCAATTTGCAGAAAAGTTGTACATGCATCCCTATAGGTCCAGCGAGATCACAAGACACACATATAATTAATATACCCATAACCACTACAGGTTCCAAGATATTAGGGATTTTGGGGGGATACCCCGATGGTGCCCGTTATAATTGGGAATATATACTGAACATAGCTTTAGACAGAATGGCCAAATGGAACCAATGGAGAATGAGCAAAAACAAGCATTTGTCAATGCCGAATGTTTGCTTGCTGGCACTGGCATTGGTAGTGTAGAAGTTACAGAGCTGCATAATAGGAATGGCAGCGAAGTATTGAACTGAAGCCAACCCCACCACCACCCTGCAGAGAGTGGCAGGCATTGGGGTGTGCCTTTGGGTCGTCGGGCATAACGACCATGCCATTTCACCACCCTACCCTGCAGACACTGACAAGTGTCACGTGTGCCTTGGGTCTTTGGCCCTTATGCGCACCCATGCCATCAGGAAATATGGTAAGATGTGGTGTGAGGAGAATGGGTGAAGTTTGGGGTCAAGAGTCCGGAGGTACACCTTGATGTCTCTCACTGGCTGCAGGGTGGGGTGGGGGTGGAATGGTATGAGTATGACAGGCAAGAATCCAAGTCACACCCCTGATGCCTGTCATATTTACGGGTAAGCAGGTCGGAACCTCAGACTTCAGGCATTCGCTGGTATTTTCACCCAAATTTTCAACAGTGGTTTTTGTGACCTCCACCTCATGAACAGTGGCAATATCAGTTTGTTAGTCAAAACTGCTTTTGCACAGCGACTATGGCATTTGGCACCACAGGTGCAAAAACACATTCGAACAGGATGTGAAAATGACAGCGGTACTGTTCATGGGGAGGTGTAAAAATGGCAATGTTGAAAATCTACTGTGAAAATCTTAAAAAAACTGGTGAAGTCACGAGCGTCCGTAGAAACTGTGCAACGCACACCAGTAATGTAACTAGTTTGGGAATTTTTTTACAGCAGATTGTTAACACAGGCATTTTGGGACCTCCGATCATGAACAGTGTTAGTGTGACTTTCTTTATCTGTCCTGAACAATGATTTCCCACAGCGACCACGCATCTCTGCACTGAAAGTGTGAAAACACATTTCGGCCATGTTGTGGAAAATGACAGCTGTACTGTTCATAAGGAGGTGTGGAAAAATGCCACTGGTGAAAATCTGGACTGAAAATATTGAAATTTCGCAAACTTACGAGCGTGCGAAGGAACTGCGCAATGCACGCTTGTAAAACAGTCATTTTTAGGAATTTTTCACCAAATTTCAACATAGCCATTTAAGACCTCTGCTCATGAACAGTATCACTGTGATTTTCTTAATGTGTCTCGTGACATTGATTTCGCACACCGATTGTGCCATTGTGCGCTACATGGGCAGAAAACACATTTTGGTGAGATGTGAAAATGACAGCTGTACTACTCATAAGAAGGTGTGGTAAAATGGCAATGTTGAAAATCTGGAGTGAAAATGTTGAAAATTCATGAACTGAGCATCGCGTTGGAACTGCGCCTTGCCTTCATTAAAACAATCATTTTTTAGAATTTTTCCGCAAATTTTCAAAATAGGCTTTTTGAGAGCCCACCTTATGAACACTGGCAGTGTCATTTTGTTAATCATTCCAGAAAGGTGATTTCGCGCAGTGGCTGCGAAATCACCCTTTGGGCTGGAGTAATGCCATGACAGTGCAAGAATTCATGAGGAAGGGTCCCAAAAACCCCATGTTGAAAATTTGGTGCAAAAATTCTAAAAAATGCCTGAGATATGCAACAAAGTTGAAAAAACCCGGTCTATCCCATTATACAGCCTACCGGCATTTCCTCAGTTCGCGGTCGGCTTTGAAGAGTGCAGCGTGTTCCCAGTCCACGAGATCGTCCGCCAGACTCGGAGGTAAGTATGGGGTGGGGGTGTGGGGAGGCAGGATGCGCAGTGGGTGGGTGCGGGTTGTGAGAGAGCAGGGAGACTGCAAGGGACCGTTTTTCTTTACAGGTTTTTTTGAAAAGAGCGCTGGGACGTTGACCACGCTGGGGTGGGCTCCCAGTGTGGCAGAAGGACAGCTGGGGGGCATGGAGCCGATGGGGATTGGGCACCCGTCGGCCATGGCATCTGTTGCCATGCTGGGGTAGACTCCCAGTGTGCACCCTGTACTCGGGGGAGACAGTGGAGCCGGCGGGGTTGGGCACCCCGTCGGCGACAACATGGGAGGAGAGACAGTGGAGCTGGGGATTGGGCACCCCCGTCGGCCATAACATCATTTTGCCATGCTGGGGTGGGCTCGCAGCGTGGCACCTGGATGCTTTGGGGGGGCGTGCAGCCGACGGGGGATTGGGCACCTGTCCTGACTGGGCTGTCTCAATTTCATCAAAATTAACATGTTGCCTAAAATTGTATATCCAGTGCAGATGTTTCCAATGGGGCTGATCAGAGAAGACAACAGCAGACTACAGGCAGTTTGGCACAGTTTCTTTGGTGGGGAAGAGGCCCGGGGACAGTTCATATAGGCTTAAGTGGGATCAGCAGAGAGGCCTGAAATTCCCAGATATACACCACTATTTTCTAGCTGCACAAGCCAGATATATTCAGATTTGGACTGCGCAAACAGGTCCAGAGTAGTATGACTTAGAATGTGAATGTGTACCATAATGGAAACCCTGCTAAAAGAAAGACGAGTGGAATATTGAATACAATGGGATACAAGACCAAAGGCAGCATGGATTCATGGGGAGCAGGACGTGCCTGATCAATTTCTTTGACTGGCTGACCAGGCAAATAGATTAAGGAAGGGCAGTGAACATGGCCTACTGAGAGTTCAGCAAGGCCTTCAACACTGTGCCTCATAGGGGACTGATAAAGAAATTGGGCAGTCTGGGGATGGGATCAAAAGTGTTAAACTGGATAAAAAACTGCTTAATGGATAGGTAACAGAGGGTGGTGGTAAATGGCAATCGCTCTAACGAAGGAAGAGTGACCATCAGGGTGACTCAGAGCTCAGTACTGTGATGATCCTCTTCATGTCTTAATAAGTGACATTGCAGAAAAGCTGGAAGGGAAGCTATGCTTTTTTGCAGATGAGATCAAAATCTGTAATAGGGTGGACCTTGGAAAACTGGAGGAGTGGTGAAGGGTATGGCAGCTGAGATTCAATACCAAAAAGTGCAAAATCATGTCCTTAGGGCATATAAACCCAGGAGTTGAATATAAAATGGGGGGAGAGGTACTGACCTTCACTAAGCAGGAAAGAAACTTTGGGGTTATAATATCCGATGACCTCAACGTGGTAGGGCAGTGTAACAGGGTAGTAGGTTGGGCCAGTGGGATGCTGAAGTACATATGGAGAGGTACCACCAGCAGGAGGATGGAGGTGGTACTACCACTGTGTAAGTCGCTGGTGAGATCCCACCTAGAGTACTGTTTCCAGTTCTGGAGACAGCATCTTAGAAAGGACATAGACAGGGTGGAGGCAGTTCAAAGGAGGGCAACCAAAATGGTACAGAGGTTTCACGAGAAGCTCTATGAGGGGAGATTGGGGGATGTCAACATGTACGCCCTGGAGGAGAGGAAGGACAGGATAGGGCATGACAGAGACCTACAAGTACCTCACAGGGGGGAACAGGGTACAAGAGGGTGTCTATTTCAAATGATAAA
This sequence comes from Neoceratodus forsteri, assembly GCA_016271365.2. NCBI lineage: Eukaryota > Metazoa > Chordata > Ceratodontiformes > Ceratodontidae > Neoceratodus > Neoceratodus forsteri. Next base: position 1,319,827,390 of record CM057454.1, read on the forward strand.
GTGCACCAAGACAAGATGGCATGATATGAAACTGGAAAGGGGGAAGTTTAAGAGGTATGTGAGGAAGCAGTGCTTTACTGAAAGAATGGTGGATGGCTGGAACAATTTACAAGGAGAGGGAGTGGAGGCAAAAACAGTGGGAGGCTTCAATCATGCATGGGATAGGCATAGGGTAATACTGGTAAATAGACAGGGAGGGGGGAGGGTCAATGGAGACCAGGTAGGATCTGCAGAGTCAGAATTGGCAGGGAACATCTGGGTAGGCTGTGTGGACCAAATGTTCCTTTTTTGCCAACAATGTTCGTGTTTCTGTGTTTCCTACCCACCACACACCAATCTACTGTAGCAGTTTGCAGCTGGGCCAGATATAGGGGTCTGCTGACTAGAAAGCTGCTAGTAGAATGGACACTGCAGGCTTGACTGGCTATATGTAAGGAGAGGCAAGGAGAAACAGGACACTCTTTGTTAGTCTCGCTGGAGAACAAACTGGAGTTTCTCTCAGGCTTGAAAAGTGGAGTGAGCCTTGAATGGCAAAGCATGGGGATATAATGTCTTTGGAATATGGTGACAGGAACAGGAATTAGGTAATTCAAAGAAATTAACAATTGTGGGAAGTCCCAAATAACCTGTTTTTTTGATACCTTCAGCTGAGACATTTCATTGGGGGGGCCAACATAGGAAGGACCCAATGAGCACTCAGATTAAGCTGTTGTTGTAGGGAGCTACCCTTGTATTTACTCACTATACCCAAGACTAGACACAGGCTGGATGAAAATCGAGACTGCAGGTGGTTGATCTGGAATGCCAGGAGAAGCAGGGCCCACACAAGTCGCAGAGGCGTCGTTCCTGTTCAAGCATGGAGCAGGGGGCTGATCCCCAGGCAGGTCTCTCATCGATGGCTTCTCTGTGCAGTGGGTAGTCTGCCTGGGCCAGTCTGGCAAAGCCCAGACCGCATGGAGACAAGTTCAGAAGCAGTCCGTTTTGGGCTGGATACAGCTTCCACCAAGCAGAACACAGTTCACACAGTGGGGAATTAACTCACAACTCACTAGCAGTTCATAGCACATTTACATGTACGGGAATTCTACTGTACCAGGCAAAGCACTCCCTGGGCACAATCGCAAAGTCTCTGCACACACCGGGAGCTTAGGGGTAGCTGGAACTCCTGACAGGCTGATCACATTCAGCAAAAATATTTGGTCTTCTTCAGGTTGAGCCTGGCCCACTTTAGTAGCTTACTTTAGTCACACAAGCTTGGATTTAGTCCAAAATAATTCTCTTCTCTCGCTCTCAGGAGCAGCAGGCAGACATGGAGGCCAAACTCTCAGCCTTTTCATAGTTCTCCCATGTAAATCCACTCAGGATTGCTCTCAGAATCACTTCAGAATCACTTTAGCTCCTCTCCTTTTACTTCCCAGCTCAGAAACTAACTGAAAACAGCAAGCAGCCCGGGACTTCCCCAAGATCCAAAAGATTTGGGTGGCTGAGTTGGCTGTCAGTCAAAGCAAGAGCTCCCCCTTCAGTTGCAAAAAAGACACAAAAACTCAAACCACAGTTCGTATAGATTTTGAATTCAGACAGCTCCTGTAGTCCAGCTACATTTTAGGTCCCACCAGAACTGATTGGTCCAATTTGCAGTCCAGGACCAAGATAGTGGGAGACAAACAGAACAGTCCTTGCTACAAAGAAAGCAGGTTAGACAAACTACATTATCATTATCACTCTAAATGGTTTTCAGCAAATAGATACATCTTTCAACAGAGCTTCATCTCAGATTACTTATGCTGCAATCAAGCAGCTCTTAAAGAGACAGTACATAGAGGCTATACAGACTCTGGTAATCACCTTTAAACTGCTAAAATGCAGGACACCAGCCTGGCAGTGAGCATTTAGGCAAGCTCAAGGAAGACTTTTTGGGAACCCCCATTTGTAGGGGGGTTACACCCTTCCCTGCCTGGGAAACCCGGCGTCCGCATCAAGTCTGTACCATCATAACATTGAAAATGCAACATATACAAGACATTTATACCATTAGCATGCTATACAAGTACTATTTGATTCATCAATTGGCATAACTTGTCACTTTACTATACATTTCAACGTACTTCACTATATCATTTCCATTCTGACAATACATTATGCATATTTCACAAAGGTAAATTGAACATTACTATACAGAATCATGTAACAACTTCTTGTACTCTAAACAATGCAAGAGGGGGCCCTTCCCTATCAGCTAACATGGGGCTAGATGGGGTATGGGCACCATGGTGAGAGGGCAGAACAAGTATCCTGGAATGGGCTGTCAAGCTCAATTTGAGCAGTGAGCTCTGAGAGACATAAACACCTTTGTGGACTACACTGAGAGGCAAATCCACTGGCATCCTGGGGGAATCATAACTGAAGCGCACCACTGGCTTGACAGCTCGGCCAGTCTTCCTGGGGTGAACAACCACAGTCTTTGTACTTTCAGCAATGGTCTTAGAGCTTTCATCACTTGTGAGGGGTGCCTCTGCATGAAGGGGAATGTCCAAGCTGGGAGCACTGTCAGCCCCTTGCTCTTTAGTCTCTGTTTCTACAACACTTGGCTCATTTTAAAGACACTCTGGCACTGAAGGGCAGTTGTCAGCACTCTCATAGTGTTCCTCAAGTTCTGGCATGTCACCAGAAAGACTCATACCATTAGTCTCTCCTTCAGGCATATCATACAGTTCCACGATACACAAAGACTCAGCATCCTCAGACGTGATACTTTGCACTTCACCTTCAGGGAGCATTGGCTCCAAGGATGATGCCGGGGCGTTAGGCAGTCCAGAAGGCCCAGCTTCATCCCTATAATTCAACATAGAATTTCCACGAAACAACTAACTCAGTTCATATGAGGGGTAATAGGCATTATCACACTCACTGTCATCCGAGTTAGACTGGCAGTCACTATCATTCTGGGCCAGCTGTGGGGAAGTCTTAAATCGGCAACCACGGGGGCAGGCTGACTCTGTTTCTTTCTTGCAGCAGCGCAAGTCACTGGTCCAGGGGAATCAATCTTGGTGGGTTCGGCCTCAATTATAACTTGACCAATAGGTAGCAAGTGGTTACGGTGCATGGTCTTGACAGCTTTGGAGTTATTCTCTGGGCGCACTTTGTACACTGGCAAATCATCTAACTTTCCAACTATGACATGGGGAAGATGGTGCCATCGATCAGCAATTTTGTGTTTACCATGCAATCCTAAATTTCGCAACAACACACGGTCTCCAGGCCTAAGCTCTTGAGCTTTTACTTTTCTATCATGTCTTTTTGTTGGCTAGATTTCTTTTGGCAGCCATTGTCTGGGCCAGTTGATAGGCATGGTTCAATTGAGCTTTAAGTTTTTGTACATATTACAGGTAAACTTCGTTTCGGACCCCATTGGGAGAAACCCCAAAACAGACATCAACAGGCAGCCGAGCCTCTCTCCTGAATATGAGGTGGTAGGGAGAGAACCTGGTAGCATCATTCTTTGTGCAATTGTATGCGTGTACCAAGGTGCTAATCTTCTGGCTCCATTTATGCTTATCTTTTGGGTGGAGGGTGCCTAGCATGTCTAGTAGGGTACGGTTAAAGCGTTCAGGTTGAGGATCCCCCTGCGGGTGATAAGTGGTGGTTCTTGACTTTCGCACCCCCATAAAGAGAGCATTTCTTTGATTAGCTGACTCTCAAAGTCCCGGCCTTGATCAGAGTGAATTCTCTGGGGGGCACCATAGTGGACGAAGAAATTTTCCACTAGCACCTTGGCCACGGTAGATCCTTTTTGATCTTTGGTGGGAAAAACTTGTGCATACCGTGTGAAATGGTCCGTAACCACTAACACATTGCCAATGTTTCGCTGATCAGGCTCTAAACTCAAGAAGTCTATGCAGACTAGTTCCATTGGGGTGCTGGTAGTAATGTTGACAAGGGGGGCAGCCCTCTGAGGCAGGGCCTTTCTCTGCAGGCAGCGACTACAAGTCCTTACATGATACTCAACATTGGCCCCCATCTTGGGCCAGTAGAGTCGAGATCGTACTAGGTCAAGGGTCCAGTTGATACCAAGGTGGCCCATATGATTTTGGAGGGACCTCAGTACCAAATCATTGAAGGCTGTGGGCAGGACCAATTGTTGCTTGTCTATTTGGCCATCCCGATCTACAGTCTCTCTATATAACCGATTAAGCAGCTTCAACCTGGGGCCTTCTTTAAACAATAAAGCGGTTCTCAGATCAGAGGAACGCAACTTGGACACATCTTTTCCTACACAAAAGGCGTCAAGTGCTGGCTGAATCATAGGATCTCTCGAGATTGAGCCCATTGAATTCTGTCATTGTCAAACTGAGGTAGTGCACTAATATCTAGAGCAGAGAAATGGCAATACGCAGCCGGTATGCAGGTGTCAGAGGGGCCCAAGCAATCTACTAACCAGTCCGTTGTGTCCGTAGACATCTGTTCATTTCTATCAAACTTTTGGCATGATGCTCAGATGTCAGGTTCAGACAGCTTGACCCCAGTCGCTCTTGGAAATGGGCCACCGAGATAGGGCATCTGCATCAATATGATTCAGGCCTGGTCTGTATTCAACAGCATAATCATATATTGACAATGCAGAAAGCCACCGGTGCCCTGTATCATCTAGCTTAGCTAAAGTCTGTACATAGGTCAACGGGTTATTGTCAGTCCTCACCAATATTTTTGTCCCATAGAGGTAATCATGAAACTGGTCGACAATGGCCCATTTTAACGCAAGGAACTCCAACTTGTGCACAGGGTAGTTTTGCTCTGACTGGGTCAAGCTCCTTTTGGTGAATGCCACTGGTCTCAAACCATCCTCATGGTCTTGATACAGTACAGCTCCTAGATCCTTCAGACTAGCATCAGTATGCAGCATATATGGTTTGGTGGGATCAGCATAAGTGAGGATGGGGGCATAGGTGAGCTGGTATATGACTTTGTGGAAAGCTGCTTCACAGTCAGGTATCCAACGGGACCCGAAAAGTTCACCTGGGTGGAAATATGCTTTGTCTGGTTCTTTGATGGACCCTTTTTTGTATTTCCGATTGGTAGGAGGGTAACCCTGGGTAAGATTCAAGAGTGGCCGAATCACTTTGGAATAGTCCTTTATGAACCGGCAGTAGTAGCCACAGAATCCCAGGAAACATTGTAGTTCTTTCAAATTGTGGGGCTGGGGCCAAGTAGTCAAGGCTTCAACTTTACTAGGATCAGTCTCTATCCCCTCTGTAGACACTATGTGCCCCACATAATTCACAGAGGTTTGGAAAAACTGGCACTTGTCGATGGACAGCTTGAGGCTGAAATCTTCCAGTCGGTCTAGTACTTTGAACAGTCGACTCTCATGTTCCTCTAGGGAGCTCCCAAACACAATGACATTGTTCAAGTACACTAGGCATTCCAGCAAATTCATGTCTCCCACCGCTCATTCCATCTGTCGCTGGAAGGTGGCTGGGGCACCCGATATCCCCTGTGGCATTCTCAGGAATTCGTAGAACCCCAAAGGACAGATGAAGGCTGTTTTCTCACGGTCCTCCGGAGCCATTGGAATCTGGTAATGTCCACTGTGAAGATCCAACACCGAGAACCATTTGCTCCCATTCAAACAATCCAGAGCATCTTGTATACGGGGCATGGTGTATTGATCGGGGATGGTCCACCAATTCAGAGTTTGATAATCAACACACATTCTCACAGATCCGTTCTTCTTAACCACAATGGGAGAAGCATATGGGCTCCTGGATTCTTGTATCACACCAGCCGCGAGCATTTCCTGCAAGTGTCTTCTCACATTGTCTACATCTACAGAGGCTAGGCGTCGAGACCTCATTCTAAATGGCCGTTCATCGTGCAGACGTATGTGATGCTCCACACCCTGGACACATCCCACGTCCCATTCCTTCAACAAAAATACTTGATCTCTCTGGGCAAGTTTCTGGCTAATTCTAGCCTTCCATTCAGCTGGAAATGGGGAGTCACCAAAATCAAACAAGTCAGGAGTCACTCTGTCTGTCTTGCCAGGGTGCTTGTTGCTGGGCAACACTGCAGTGTCTGTGCAGTGTACCATAGCTAGGGTGCATACTCTGTTCACCCGAATCTCCCGGTCTGACACATTATGAATCTGGACTATCATTCGTTGTGCATAGGCATGAGCACAAGATGGCAAGATGCTGGGCTTAACCAATAATCCTTCTGGCAATTTTCCATCGCCTGGCGTGTCCAACATCAGTATTTTGTTCCTGACATCTTTGCGGAGGCAGACCTCCCCTTGAACTGTACACTGGGCATTAGGGGCCAGTACCATTGAATTGGGATCCTTCTTCCACACAACCTCTACAAGTTCATCCTGGTCCAGTCCCTTGGGGTTCTGTTGCAAATCATAGGCCCTCTTGATCAGAGCGGGAATTCTTAGGGCCCCCCAGTCATTGCTGTTCTATTCTCGACTTTACCATGCACTGTATATCAATTGAATAAAAACAAGGACACCACGATGGAGTTTCTGACTGCTTTACTCCATTGCTTCTTGTGCACTGTTACACCCACGTCCTCAGGCGTGGTGACGTCATTACGCATATATGACATCCCCCCTTTACTTAGATTTAAACTTGTTATACATCTTTTATTCCCTTAATCTTGCGTATATTTGTTGACTGTTTTTTTGTATATATCTATAGGTGGTTACTCTATGGTATAACTACTTAATAATGAAGTCCTTAAGTCTCTGAGGTAATTTAATTTGCCTATGAGGCCTGTCTGTTCTTGGTGTTATAGGCCTTTGTGGCGATTCCTGGGTGGATTCACCCGATCTCTGTAACATAGGACTCTGCCCTCCAGTTTCCTCGGGTTGGTTATTCTCATTCTTCTGTAGAGTAGCCTCCTCAGGCATGTATCTTTTTCCGAGCGTTGTGTTCCTGCAATATCTTGCTCCGTTAGCGACTGGAACCACTTGGTTCCCCTCCTTGCTGATCACCGTGTTGGTATCTTATTAAAAGGTGTTACGAACTTTTCCACTTGGTCTTGTTTCACAGGACTTGATCCCCAACGTCCACCTCCGAATATTTGGCTTTGCGTTGGTTGTCAGCATAGGCTTTGTACTTCCCCTTTTTCTCAGCGTCTCTGTCTTGTACCTCTAGGTCACTCTCCAGTGTGGATATATCTGGAAGTTTCCCCCTTAGTTTTCTCTTGAAAAGAAGCTCAGCTGGGCTCCGGCCCGTAGCAGAGTGATCAATGGATCTGTATACAATCACATATTTCCGTAGCTCTCGTTTCCAGTCCAGCCCTTCAGCCTGTGCAATCCGAATCCTCTTCATGAGGGAGGCATTCTGTCTCTCTACCTCACCGTTCGCCTGTGCCCATTTTGGTGTCGTCCTCACGTGCTGTATTCCATTCTCCCGACAGAATCTCTGGAATTGAATCAACATAAACTGCGGACCACAGTCCGACCAGATTGTTATGGGAAGGCCATGGCGACTGAAGATGGTCTCCAAACTATCAATCACCTTTTCAGCCATTGTGGATTGCATCATGTCATATTCATAATACCTGCTGTAATAATAGACAACTACCAATATTGACTGTCCTGTGGGTAGTGGACCTAGTAAATCAGTGGCAAGATCCTGCCACGGTCCTTCAGGTAACATCGTTGGTCTCAATGGTTCTGGTACGTCTGGTCGTGCTACAATCTGGCAACCATGGCATGATTTGACATATTTCTCTGAGGCCTTGTCCATTCCTGGCCACCATACTTTGCTCCTGAGGTGCTGTTTGGTGCCCACAATACCCAAGTGTCCCTCATGGGCTAAAGTTATAGCTCTCTGGTGAAGTCCACGGGGTAACACAATGTGCATCCCCCTGAGAACTAACTGTCCAATTGTGCTCAGCTCACTTGCCACGGGGGCATATGCCTTGCACCTCTCATAGCACCCCGTCTCAATGGCACTTCTCACCTCTCTCAGTTCCTCATCAATCGCCGATGCTTCCTCGACCTCTCTTGTGGTCAATGCACCCGGAGTTGCATTAATGGCTATGAACCGTATGTACTCTTCTGCTCCATGTGTGTGTGATTCCTTCATTGCCATCTCTCCCAATAGATGAGACAAAGGGTCTGCTATGTTATATCTCCCCAGTATGTGCACAACTCGAAGTCGTGAGTTGTGGTCTCAATACCCAGCAGCTCCATCTGAGCATACGGTTTGAGCTCGGACTGTAGATAACCTCTAGCGCCTTATGGTCATTCATTAAATCAAATCTCTTGCAGTACACATATGGGTGAAGCTTCTCACAGGCCCAACCAATGCAAGGGCCTCACGCTCCGTTTGTGAGTACCTGCGTTCAGACTCAGATAGACCTCCTGCTCACATAACAGACTGGAACCATCTCTTCGTGTTGTTCCTGCACCAGTACAGCTCCTATGCCTACCGGTCCTGTGTCTGCTATCACTTTAGTGGGCGCATCCTTGTCGAAGTAAGCTAATGTTGCCGCTCCGGCTAACTTGCTCTTCAGTGCTTGGAACGCCATCTTTTGCTCTGGTCCAAATTTGAATATTGTGTCCTTCTTTGTCAACTTCCGCAGAGGCTCCGTAAGCGTGGAGAACTGAGGGATAAACCTACTACTATATCCCACTAATCCAAGGAAGCTGCGAACCTCTGATGCTGTTTCAGGCTCCCTGGCCTCGACCACTGCTCTTACTCTTTCAGTCTTGGGGCCTATGCCCTTTTGCGAGAGTAACATACCCATGAAGACCAGTTTGTCCATATTGAACTGGCATTTGTCTGGATTAAGCATCAGGCCAGAATTCGCCAATCTGTTCAGCAGCTTGTGCAGCCGCCGGTCATGGCTCTCCTTGTCTGGGCCATGGACAATGATATCATCTGAAATGTTCTCCACTCCCTCAATGCCAGCCAGTGCTGTTGCAATTTCGTGCTGATACTGCTCGCTGGCCGATGAAACTCCAAAAATGAGTCTTTTGTATCTGTACGTCCCATTATGCACTGCAAATGTTGTTATACCTCTTGATTCTGGTGTCAATTCCAGTTGATGGTAGCCCCATTTAAGACCCAACTTACTGAATATGGTAGACCCGTTCATGCCTTGCAACAGTTCATCCACCGTGGGGATTGGGTACCTGCCACGTATAATCGCTATGTTCGCTTGTCTCATGTCCAGGCACATCCTGATTTCTTTGTTTGGTTTCGCATCGATCACTCGGATTCACCCATGGTGTGGCCTCAACCACCCTCGATTATGTCCATGTCCAGTAGTTCCTTAATTTTGGTTTCCACCGCTTCCTCCAGGTGAAAGGGTATTCACCTAATAGTTGTGCCACAGGTACCTTCTCATCTATGTGCAGACTTATTTGCTTTGTGTTAAGCTTTCCTACACCTTGAAACAATCCAGGGTATTGTTGTCTTATCTGCCCTCCCACATCAGACACTGCTGCTACACTGACACCTAGCCTGAGTAGCCCCAGTTTTACAGCTGTCTCTCTTCCCAGCAGGGGTTCACCATGTCCATATCACTGTGAATTGCCCTGTACTACGATTGCCTATGGCTACTGTACATGTGAAGATCCCTTTACGGCCAGTGGTTCAGTTGCTGAATATGTGTACAGTTTCTTGTCGGTCTTTGACGATCGACACTTGATTCTTTTAATCTTCAGCATTTCCCAGGTCTCCTGGTCCACAATATTGCTGGAAGCCCCTGAGTCTATTAGCATCGACAGGTTGACTCCCCCCAGTAAGAACATCGTTCTGTCCGTGCCGCCTTTTTTCTTTACCACAAATGCATTGTCTCTGTCTGGCTTCTCTGAATCGACACATTTAACTGTATGCTTCACATTCTCTTTTGTTTTACATATTCTAGCAAAATGATTTCTACCTTTACATTTCTTGCACGCCTGTCCTCGCGCTGGGCAGGTAGGGTCTTTTGTCAAATGATCTGCGTGGCCACATCGGTAACACACTTTCTCCGTTTTATCTTTTCCCTCTTCTCCTTTTGGCTTTCTTCTGCGATGCTTTTCCTCATTTTTGAATACACGATTAACTGTTTCAGGTTTTGGGGCCTCTGAGCTCACATGCATCGCGACCATTTGCACCTCTGTTCTCTCACACTGTGTGGACAGCTCAAGTAATCTCGCTAGTGTCAGCCCAGACCCCTCCTCTAACAATTTGCGGCGTCCATATTCAGAGTTACAGTTACTTAGTATTGCATCCCTTATCTGATTATCCTTATTGCCTGCAAAGTCACAATCTTTGGCTGATTGTCTCAGACGGGTGACAAATTGCTGTACGGTCTCCCCTGTCTTCTGTCTTAGCTGATAGAAGGCCTGCCGCCATAACGCAGTGTTCACTTGTGTACAAGTAGGCATTTAGTGCTGTTACCGCCAAAGCATAGTCCGTTGGCCCGCTGGTGTCCCCAAGCGTTGAGAAAATATCTTGTACATCTGTCCCTGCATGATGTAGTAATAAAGCTCTCCTCCATTGCTTTGTAGCTGCACTCACATCATCAGCTAATATCAATCCTTTCCCATCAGCAAACAGTTCAGAAGATGTGAGCCATCATGTCCATCTCGGCCCAAGCGTGGCTGGTTCACTGTAACAATCAAACTTTGGAATAGCACTTTCCATTTCTCTGTTTTATTTATTCTTTTTTCTTTTGTTTGGGGTTATTTTTTCAGTTCCAGATTTAACCAACACTTCACTGATCCCACCTCGTCACCATTGTTCTTTTCTCAACTTTACCATGCACTGTATACCAACTGAATAAAAACAAGGACACCATGTTGGAGTTTCTAACTGCTTTACTCCATTGCTTCTCGTGCACTGTTACACCCACGTCCTCAGGCGTGGTGACGTCATTACGCATATATGACAGTCGCCCTTGTTTCTCGCGACAGAGTTGTGCCAATCTCCCAAACATATGGGCGTTGGTCCCAATTAACAGGGGAACCCCATCATACAGTCCAGTAGGGGGACACACTAAGGCCAGTGTCTTGACTTGCTCCTCTACACCAGTTACAGCTACAGGAAATGACAACCAGAGGCGGACATATCCTAGGTAGGGATAAGACTTGTCGCTCAGCCCCCACACATGTAGGCCTTCCAGGGATTGTAAGGGCACTGCAGATAAGTGTTTGTTATACCAGTCCTTAAATACAATGGTCACTTGCGACCCACTGTCCAGCACAGCCCGAGTAGGAATACCATTCACAGCCACGGTAGTCTCCATTGAAGGGCCCACTATTTTCAACCAGTCTGGAGGGACAGCAGCAGGGGCCTGGAGAGATGATTTAGCCACATAGGGATTAGAGTTACTACTCCTTGAACCCTTACTGCGGTCATTTTTGGCACCCCTTGACCACTGATTCATTCTCTGAAGCTCTCCTTGAAGCCTGTATACAACTTTATCTAGGTCTTTTGTGGACTGGCATTCTCTCTCTTCATGTGCCCATCCTTCCCACAATTACGACAAAATACGTTTTCTGGGATTTGGGGTGGCCAAGGCATCACACTGGAAGCTGGGGCGGTGGTGCTACCAACTGAAAACCTTGGTGCCATCTCTGTCTGCTGTGTGGTGAACATTTGGAGACATCTCATCAATTCTCTTACTCCCATAGTCAAGGCATCGAGTTTCGAGCTGTCGTCAGTAGGAGATGTCTGGGTGGACACCCCAACCCCCATAGCAGATGCAGTTGGATAAGAGTCAGTGCCTGTACTTGCAGGAGCGGTCTTCATAAAGAGACTGTTTTTTGTTTCCTTGAACTCCCTCAGCAGTTCATCTCATGGCAGCACACCCTCATTGGTCCCCACTTCAGAAGGGCCTTCCGATGCTGTGATCACTTAGGTTGCACTCACCCTAGAATTACAATTCCCCTCTTCATCTTCAACCTCCTGGACTTCTTTTATCAAGTCACAATAGTCCGGTGGGTTACCCCTTCTGTCTGGGAGCCTTAATTGAAGAAGCAGCATTTTAGAATGTTTTGCATGTTGTTCGTATGTGCCCCAAACTCACATGGTTTAAGTCACTGGCAGCTACCCCACCTTTTCGGTAAGCCTTTTGCAGCGCTTCTTCCAGATGAGTAACATATGCAGAAAAACTTTCACCTGGCCGTTGTTTTGTACCTCAAAATTTCCACATCAAATTCTCCCCTGACTCAGTGCTCCCAAAATTGCCTTCGAGTGCAGATAGGTACTTCTGGGCAGATGCATCAGGGTTTGTGGACCTCAGAAATTTAATGGCCTCTAGGGTGGGACCCCTCAAACTTTCTATGATCCTTTTCTGTTTCTCAGCCTCCGCACACTGCCATTCAGGTACCAAAGGGGCAACACAATCTGTCCAGGTCTCCTGATCATCCTCCTCTTGGGGGTTGGGGAGGGTGCCAGAGAAGTTTCTCAACCTCCGGTAAGAGTCATGACTAATGGCAGGTACAGACATAGGAGCCAGCATTGGCAAGGGCACAGAAGGAGGGGCAATAACGGGTGCTGGAGCGGGAGGGGGTGTTGGGGGAGGAACACCCCCAGGTGGCAGGAATAGTTTCTTAAGTCCTCCACAGTTTTCCCTTACTCCAGCAACAACTTGGCAAATTTCTCCTCAAAAGTCTCAGATAGTGGGGGGGGCTCATTCTCTCTGGGGTCTTTACTGTCTTTAGTTATCACTCTCCAGGCAGTGACTGCTCCTTTAGGGTTGATAGTCTGCGGCACTTTGGAACTGTCTACTGGGTCCTTACACTCTACTAATGCCATGAAACTTTGTGCGAGCAGATTAGCCTGTCGATCCACCACCACAGGGTTTTGTAAACATTCAACCTTGGAAAGTACTCCCTCTACAGTGTCCTTATTGGTACCCAGGGGAATATCCAGGATAAGTATAGCATTTTGTGGGTCGATCTCCTGCCCAGTACACCACCCCACCAACTGGTGTACAGCCACTTCTGTTGGGGTAGCCATTTATGTTTGACAACAATTCGTAGTTTCAGCCAGTAGAAGACACAAAATCCCAGCCGTGAGTCTCCATGATGTAACCCCTAGGTGGTGCTATCCCAAGGGCTACTACCCCTGCCTGCTTGGCTAGTAGCAGGTTAAGGGGCCTGAGTTCTGAAATGGGTGCCTCCACTCGGAGGTCAAGGTTGGTAGTGGTCAAGCTAACCTGGGCACAGCCCTATGGGACACTGTAAGCCCCCTCTTGTGGCCTGAACACTGTACAGTAATCACTTTCACAATACCCCTGGTACACCACACAATCAATCAATCAATCAATCAAAGTCTTTATTTAACCAGGCGCTCACCATTGAGCAAGCTCATTTTCGAGGTGGACCTGGGTTTGTTAACAAGGAACAAGGGGCAATATACATGGGATGCAAACACACAAGAAAATAGTAAAAATACAAATAAAGTGATATACAATAATACAGTATATACAAAGTATCAGCAGGTAGCATTGACAGTACCCACACTGTTTACACTTACCACCAGGGCTGGTTCCTCTGGCTCGACCCTGGGGATCCCCTGTAAAACAAGGTTAAGCACGGCAAATAGCAACAGTACAGTACTTTGAGCACAAACTAGAACCACAGTCAGATTACATGCATAAAAAGTTAGATCTGATTTATTCAGGGGACTTGAACAAGGGAGGGGCAAAATCAGGTTAATTAGCTTAAAGGTTATATCAATCAAGCATTATGCATGCGCTTTGAGTCCCCCCATACAGTCCACCTCTGGGTACCCAGGTAGAGAAGAGATGGGCTAGCCAGGACAGTTGCCCGGGGTTGCAGCTGGTTGGGGCCCTGTGATGGAAAACACAACATGCACAGTACACAATATTTGTAATCCGGAGCCAGAGGGTTCAGTTCGCAAAGGAAATGAAACAACAAGACAATCAGATGACACACTCAGATTAAGCTGTTGTTGCAGGGAGCTACCCTGGTATTTGCTCACGATACCCAAGACTGGACACAGGTTGGACGAAAATCGAGACTGCAGGTGGTTGATCTGGAATGCCAGGAGAAGCAGGGCCCACACAAGTCACAGAGGCGTCGTTCCTGTTCAAGCGTGGAGTAGGGGGCTGATCCCCAGGCAGGTTTCTCGTCGATGGCTTCCCTGTGCAGTGGGTAGTCTGGCTGGGCCAGTCTGGCAAAGCCCAGACCGCAAGGAGACAAGTTCGGAAGCAGTCCGTTTGGGCTGGATACAGCTTCCAGCAAGCAGAACACAGTTCACACAGTGGGGAACTAACTCACAACCCACTAGCAGCTCATAGCACATTTACATGTCGGAATTCTACTGTACCAGGAAAGCGCTCCCCGGGCACAATCACAAAGTCTCTGCACACACCGGGAGCTTAGCGGTAGCTGGTACTTCTGACAGGCCGATCACATTCAGGAAAAATATTCGGTCTTCTTCAGGTTGAGCCTGGCGCACTTCAGTAGCTTACTTTAGTCACACCAACTTGGATTTAGTCCAAAATACTTCTCTTCTCTCCCTCTCAGGAGCAGCAGGCAGACATGGAGGCCAAACTCTTAGCCTTTTCATAGTTCTCCCATGTGAATCCACTCAGGATTGCTCTCAGAATCACTTCAGAATCACTTTAGCTCCTCTCCTTTTACTTCCCAGCTCTGAAACTAGCTGAAAACAGCAAGCAGCCCGGGACTTCCCCAAGATCCAAAAGATTTGGGTGGCTGATTTGGCTGTCAATCAAAGCAAGAGCTCCCCCTTCAGTTGCAAAAAAGGTGCAAAAACTCAAACCACAGTTCCTATAGCTTTTGAATTCAGACAGCTCCTGTAGTCCGGCTACATTTTAGGTCCCACCAGAACTGATTGGTCCAATTTGCAGTCCAGGGCCAAGATAGTGGAGACAAACAAAACAGTCCTTGCTACAAAGAAAGCAGGTTAGACAAACTACATTATCATTATCATTCTAAATGGTTTTCAGCAATTAGTTACATCTTTCAACGGAGCTCCATCTCAGATTACTTATGCTGCAATCAAGCAGCTCTTAAAGAGACAGTACACAGAGGCTATACAGACTCTGGTAATCACCTTTAAACTGCTAAAATGCAGGACACCAGTCTGACAGTGAGCATTTAGGCAAGGAAGACTTTTTGGGAACCCCCATTTGTAAGGGGGTTACATAACTGTATAGGCACCTGTGACAAAGCTCTGCTAGATACATTCACATTAACTGATGTTTGCCACTACCAGACAGGATATGTGTGCCCACTTGTGTAACTTGCACATCTGTGTTTGTATCTTGTATATTATCTATCGAAAACTCAATAAACATACTTTTAAAAAAGTTTAATTCCAGCCACCTGATGGCCTGGAGCATAGCACGTCGTGTTCCTACACTGCGGGCCTGGGTTTTTGTAGCTAACTCTTGAGCTGACTATGCAGCCCAGGGGATGGGGGAGGTGTTGCCAGATGGCACTGCTCCCAGTCAGGGAGGTAAGGCAAGGCAAATGTTATTTTTCTGGCACCCAATCCCGGAGGCTCTGGGCGCTGAACAACAGAAACATACTATCAGTACAGCATACATAAATATAATTAATAAATATCTCTATTAAAGCTGAAACTCAATCAGAAAAACAGTGTATCAGGGAGGACTAATGCCTAAGGTCCAGGAAGGCCTGATTAAACAGGAAGGCCTTGAGGTGGGCCTTAAAAACCTCAACCAAAAGAGGCCTCCTGAACTGGTGGAGGAAGTGAATTCCACAGGACAGGGCTGGTGACACTAAATGCTCTGTCGCTGGTGGTTTTGAGCTTCGTCCTAGGAATTGCCAGGAGGCCCCTAGAGGAGGACCGGAGGGAGCGCATCTGACGGCAGGTGTAAGAAGGTCCTACAGGTAACCAGGACCCTGCCTGAGTATGGCCTTAAAGCTGAGCAAACCCCCCCTTGAAGAGAATCCTCCACCTTACTGGCAGCCAGTGCAGCCCGCACAAGACTGGGGTGATATGACAGAATTTTGTCTGCCCAGTTAGCAGCCTAACAGCCGCGTTCTACACTAGCTGCAGCTGGCAGAGGTTCCCGCCAGAGACCCTGAGGTACAGCACATTACAGTAATCAAATCTGGATGTCACAAAGGCATGCACCAAGGTGGGGAGGTCCATAGACGGAACTAGGGACTTGACCCTAGTGACATTCCTAAGATGGCAAAAACTTTTCCGGACAACAGATGACACCTAAAAGTCAAATGACAATCCTCTGTCAAAGGTCACACCAAGGTTTCGCACCCTAGAGGAAGTTCTCAATGGCACAGATCCCAGGCATAAACCGGTTTCAGTGCCAGTGGGCAACCTGTTCCATCTTCTGTTCGACTCCACCATCAGTATCTCCGTCTTGTCAGGGTTCAGTCGCAACCAACTGGAGGACATCCAGTTATTTATCCTCACGAGGCAGCTGTTTAGTACTTCCTCTGCACTAGAAGTTCCCAGGACAAAGGAAAGATACAGCTGGGTATCATTGGCATAGCAATGAAAACCCAAGCCGTACTTTCTAAT
The DNA here is from genome assembly GCA_016271365.2 of Neoceratodus forsteri. Lineage (NCBI taxonomy): Eukaryota > Metazoa > Chordata > Ceratodontiformes > Ceratodontidae > Neoceratodus > Neoceratodus forsteri. The sequence goes on from CM057454.1 coordinate 1,319,843,898, forward strand.
GAGCTCATCCAGGGGCAGCATGTACACAACAAACAGCATTGGCGACAAGACCGAACCCTGAGGTACTCCACATGACAGGAGGCTAGAGGAGAGGAGAAATTCTCCATCACTACTCATTGCCTCTTGTTCATGAGGTATGACTCAAACCAGCAGATGACAGTGCCAGTGAGCCCACAAAATTCCTTCAGGCGGTCAAGCAACACGCAATGGTCAACTATGTCAAAAGCGGAAGAGAGATCGAGAAGGATTAGAATTGTCCCCTTCCCCCGATCTCTAGACCTGAGGAGGTCATTATGCACCCGAAGCAATGCAGTTTCCGTACTATGCCTCACATGGAAACCAGACTGGAATGGCTCATAGAGATCAAAGGCCATGAGGTTCTTCTCAAGTTGTTGCTCCACAACTTTCTTGACAGCTTTTCTCAAAAATGGGAGGTTGGAGATCAGGTGGTAATTCACCTTGACGTCAGGATCTAATGATGTTTTTTTCAGGAGGGGATGAACCAGCACCTCCTTCAAGGCATCTGAAAAAATCCCTTCCCTTAAAGAGCACCAGAAAATCAAGGCGCACACCGGGCCAATAGTGTTGACACATCTCATCAAGAAATGCATCAGCACAGGGTCCAGTTCACAATATGTGTGCTTCAGCCCGGAAGCAATCCCAATGGCCTCCGACACCTCCACTGTTTTAAACTCCCCTCAACTAGGCGGAGCACTCTCTGGACAATCCACACAATCACTGTGGGCCACTGTAAGGCTCACTGGTGACACTCCCTGACGGATGGTGGATACCCTGTCTGAGAAGAACTGAGCAAACTCTTTGCACAGAGCTTTGGAAAAAGTCTCTTTCGGCTGAAAACAGGCTGGATTTAGGAGCCTGTCCACAATCCGAAAGAGCACAGTCAATCAATTCTTCAAAGCAGCAATCTCTCTGGATAAGAACTCTGCCTTCTTATGAGTGATTGCCCCCTGATACTCAAAATAGTGGGAGCACAGAGCCAGTCTATCCACCTCCAGGCAAGACTTCAGCCAGCAGCGCTCCAGCCTCTGACCCAGAATCTTTATCGCATTGAGCTCCCCATCAAACCAAAGAGACCTAAAGTGAGAAGATCTTGGTCATACATGGGCTGGTACGAGGGAGTCAAGTGCTGTCATCATCATTATTATAGGTGGCAACTGCCATGCCCGAACCCCCAACACATGCACTGTCCATACTGGAGAGATCAGCCACTACCAAGAATCCCTCTGGGGTAAAACCCCTCAAAGGGCGATAGCTGACCATCTTAGCAGGGGGAAGGCTCACTGGGGGAGCCCCGAGCAAGAACCCCACCTTGCAATCATTGGATCAAATGACCTGGTCAGTCTTGAGGTAACTAACCTCAAGCTCCAGTGAGAAGACCAGGTCCAACATGTGGCTGTCCTGGTGGGTTGCAGCAGAAACTTCCTGTGACAGACCCAGAGATGACATAGCCTGGAGGAGATGTAACCTAGCCTAGAATCCTCATCATCAGCCCAGGCATTAAAGTCCTCCAGGACCAAACACCGGGGGGACTCCAATGTCTCACCAGTGATGAGGTCGGCTATCTTCTGCAGGAATTCTCCTACCGCCCTGGGGAGCAGTAAATCAGGAGAATCTTACAACCTGTGCCTGGACCCCCACGTACTGCCACACATTCAAATGAGCCCGGTCTTCCCACTGAGTGCACGGGGAAGCCAAGCTCAGATCTAAAACAGATGTCTACTCCCCCGCCCCTGCATTCCACTCTGTGGCAGCGCACTACAGAGTACCTGGGGGGATGGCGGCCTCCAAAACCGGACCAGCGTAGTCACCTACCCAGGTCTTTGTAATGCATGCCAGATTGACTGAGGAAACCAAATCTGCAATAACGGAGGTCTTGTTCCTAATCAGTCTAGCATTGCACAGCTCTGCCCTCAGGGGCTTGGTGGACAGTGTAGTCCTTCTGGCTACCTACCCACTCGGTCTGGTAGAAACCCTGGTAACAGGAACCAGATACCTTTTACCCCTCACAGGGACCCGTTGATATCCAGGGTGCCTTCTGCACCCAACCACCCCAACTCTGCCCCTTCCTATAGTGCACGGGCACAACACCATACATGATCAATACACTTTCTCTTAATCCCGACCTCTTGACAGCTACATGCTGTAGTGATAGAAATTGGGAGGTTAGTGAAAGGCCATATATCAAGCAGCTGAGATGCCCCGTACACTATCTGGGCTCACCACAGGCCCCCCCAGTCCTCCCAGACACATAGAGCCAAACCACAAAGAGCCCCTGACAACTGATTTCTCCACTCACTTGAACCCAGTCACACTACTAAAACAACAAATAGTTAACTTACCCACTCGTACAGCATTCACACAAACATAAAATAATAAACCCAAAACTCAAACTAATCACCAAAGAGAAAGAAAAAGTAAGGAGCAGGCCTTAAAATACTTTCTGAAAAAGTAGTATATCCCCAGATCCCATTTAGCTTAATAGTACTTGACCAAAATGAAACAGAAATTTACTCAAATTGGGAAAACCCACATGGCACTGCTTCCACCTGAGGAGAAGTGGCGCAACATGACACTAGTCCTAGTCAGAGAGGATTGATACCACATGGCACTTCTCCCAGTCGGGGAGGATCGATGCTACATGGCACTTCTCCCAGTCGGGGAGGATCGGTGCTACATGGCACTGCTCTCAGTCAGGGAGGATCGACACCACACAGTACTGATCCCAGTTGGGGAGGATTGACACCACGCAGCACTGCTCCCAGTCAGGGAAGATTAGCCCCAGATGACATTGCTTCCAGTCGGGAGGATCGGCGCCAGATGAAACTGCTCCCAGTCAGGGAGGATCAGTACCATAAGTGCCACATGGCACTGCTTCCACCTGAGGAGAAGTGGCGCAACATGACACTAGTCCTAGTCAGAGAGGATTGGTACCACATGGCACTTCTCCCAGTCGGGGAGGATCGATGCTACATGGCACTTCTCCCAGTCGGGGAGGATCGGTGCTACATGGCACTGCTCTCAGTCAGGGAGGATCGACACCACACAGTACTGATCCCAGTTGGGGAGGATTGACACCACGCAGCACTGCTCCCAGTCAGGGAAGATTAGCCCCAGATGACATTGCTTCCAGTCGGGGAGGATTTGCGCCAGATGAAACTGCTCCCAGTCAGGGAGGATCAGTACCATAGGTGCCACATGGCACTGCTTCCACCTGAGGAGAAGTGGCGCAACATGACACTAGTCCTAGTCAGATAGGATTGGTACCACATGGCACTTCTCCCAGTTGGGGAGGATAGGTGCTACATGGCACTTCTCCCAGTCGGGGAGGATTGATGCTACATGGCACTGCTCCCACTCAGGGAGGATCAGCCCCACTTGGCACTGTTCCCAGTCTGGGAGAATGCACACCACACAGCACTGCTCCCAGTCAAGGAGGATCAGTCCCACCTGGCACTGCTCCCAGTCAAAGAAGATTTACACCACACAGCACTGCTCCCAGTCAGGGAAGATTGGTCCCAGATTATACTACTCCCAGTCAGGGAGGATCAACACCACACAGCACTGCTCCCAGTAGGGAAGGACTGACCCCAGATAACACTGCTCTGCTCCCAGTCAGGGAGGATTGGTGCCACAAGCACTGCTCCCAGTCAGGGAGGATCGTTGACATATGGCACTGCTCCCACTTGGGGAGAATTGGCACCACATGGCTCTACTACCAGTCAGAGAGGATTGGCACCACATGGCACTGCTCCCAGTCGGGGAGGATTGATGCCACATGGCACTGCTCCCAGTCGAGGAGGATCGGTGCCACATGACACTGCTCCCAGTCAGGGAGGATTGGTGTCACATGGCACTTCTCCCAGTTGGGGAGGATCAGTGCCACTTAGCACTGCTCCCAGCTGGGAAGGATTGATACCATATGGCATGGTTCCCAATCAGGGAGGATCAGCATTACTTGGCACTGCTTCCACTCAGGGAGGATCAACACCAAGTGTCAGTGCTCCCAGTCAGGAAGAATCAGCGCCACATGACACTACTCCCAGTTGAAGAGGATCGGTGCTACATGGCACTGCTCCCACTCAGGAAGTATCAGTGCCACACGACACTGCTTCCAGTCGGGAGGATCAGTTCCACATGGCACTGCTCACTGGTGGGGAGGATTGTGATGCCACACAGCAGTACTCCCAGTCAGAGAGGATCAGTGCCACAGAGCACTGCTCCCTGTTGGGGAAGATTGCTGCCACATGGCACTGCTCCCAGTTGAAGAGGACTGGTGCCACATGGCACTGCTCACTGGTGGGGAGGATTGTGATGCCACACAGCAGTATTCCCAGTCAGAGAGGATCAGTCCCACAGAGCACTGCTCCCTGTTGGGGAGGATTGGTGCCACATGGCACTGCTTCCAGTTGGGAAGGATTGACACCACACGGCATTGATCCCAGTTGAAGAGGACTGGTGCCACATGGCACTGCCCCCAGTTTGGGAGGATTGGTGCTACACGGCAGTGCCCCCAGTTGGGAAGGATTGATGTCACATGGCACTGCTGCCAGTTGGGGAGGATCAGTGCCACCTGGCACTGTTCCCAGTTGGGAAGGATTGATGCCATATGACTCTGCTCCCAGTCAGAGAGGATCAGCACCACATGGTACTGTTCCTAGTCAGGTAGAATCGGCACCACATGGCACTGCACCCACTTGGGGAGGAACAGTGCCACACGGCGCTGCTCTCAGTCATGGGTCATCAGTGTCACATGGTACTGCTCCCAGTCGGTAAAGCTTGGTACCATGTTCCACCACCGCAGAGCTCCTGAAGTCAGACAGGGAACTTGCCCCCTCTGTAGAGGGATGCGGAGTGAGTGCAAAGCCTGTTGGGACACCACGCTGCATTAAATGGGAGGGGGGGTGAGACAAGCACACAGGGTAAAACCCTATGTCACTTGAGACATGGACACCACCTCGAATAAATCCCCACTGGTCAGAATGGTGGTAAACAGGGCTGGGACCTAGTACAGACGAGCATGGAGGAGCAGGTTGATGGTTCAGGGGCAAAAAGCTAGATAAAAAGGTTTCAGTTAAGTACTGAAACACTGTTAAGTGGATAAATAAATAAAATAATAAATAAATATTTTATCGATTAGCAGGGGATCCATATTAGTGTCTCAGCTGGATGCCCTTTTACCTTTGGGCCATGACGAATAGACAGTAGTGGGTTCTAATCCCTCATCTGCCAATTTGGTTACTATCCAGCACTAACACCACAGTGCTGCACAAGAGGGCCCTGCAGGTTAGAAGGGGCCATCATTCAAATACGATGTTTAACCAAATTTTGTTTCTTCCTATCTCTGTTGGATATCTAGGTGAAAGATAAAGGAAGACCTATGGTCAGAATGTCAATTCTAACTCTATTTTCTATTTTCAGCATTCATTTAATATTACCTTTTTATTTTGTTTTCGGCTCACAAATGAATGCAGCACCTTGTTTCCTTTGTTCTTACATTTTGTAATAAAGGTTCGGCCGCTTTTATTTAAATAGTATGAGAGTAACCCCCTGCCCTGCCACCGTCCCTTATCTCAGCAGATCTAGTTCAAATGCTATGCGGCAGCTGCCTGAAATCGCCTTTTATTCCTCTCCTATCATGGATCACGGTTGGGATGGTGGTGCAATTTGAAGACTCTAAAGGGGCCTTAGTTACCACTATTTAATAAGGAGCCTGGGGCAAATTAAGGAGAGGGGTGGTTTGCAGATTTGTTGTTTGTGGGGAAAGGGGATGGCAAGACAGCAGGTACTTTTATAAGGTATGTGGAAAACGGGGGGGGGGATGGGGACATGATATGACTAAGGAAGACCACCTGGGGAGGTGGAAGGCTTTATAGATGCTTTGTTTTAGACAGTTTTTGGCCAGTAATGAATAGCTTGGTGCCCTTGGTACAAATACTATGCATTGAATGTTTACCTGAAAGTACTCTAATGTCCCTGGTGCAAACTTCCCTACACTGGGCATTTATTGCTGGTAAAAAGTGAGGGATTGACAACACTAAAGCACTCTGTTTATCCACAAGGACAGTTGCAGTGTGGGTAGGCACAGATCAGGCTTTCCCACACTGTGATGTACTTAGTGCTGGTGAAAGGTGAGTTACAGCACTGTAGACTGAATACCTCTGTGTCTGCACAGGCACAAGTACAATGTGGGCCAATACAGTGCAGAAATCCTCATACTGTAATGTACTTCGTGCTGGTGAAAGGTGAGTTACGGCACTGTAGACTGAATACCTCTGTGTCTGCACAGGCACAGGTACAGCGTGGGGCAATACAGAGCAGGAATCCTCATACTGTAATGTACTTTGTGCTGGTGAAAGGTGAGTTACAGGACTGTAGACTGAATACCTCTGTGTCTGCACAGGCACAGGTACAACGTGGGGCAATACAGTGCAGGAAACCTCATACTGTAATATACTTAGTGCTGGTGAAAGGTGAGTTACGGCACTATAGACCGAATACCTCTGTGTATGCACAGGCACAGGTACAGCATGCTGCAATACAGTGCAGGAATCCTCATACTGTAATGTACTTAGTGCTGGTGAAAGGTGAGTTATGGCACTGTAGACCGAATACCTCTGTGTCTGCACGGGCACAGGTACAGCGTGGGGCAATACAGAGCAGGAATCCTCATACTGTAATGTACTTAGTGCTGGTGAAAGGTGAGTTACAGCACTGTAGACTGAATACCTCTGTGTCTGCACAGGCACAGGTACAACGTGGGGCAATACAGAGCAGGAATCCTCATACTGTAATGTACTTCGTACTGGTGAAAGTTGAGTTACAGCACTGTAGACTGAATATCGCTGGATACTGAAGCCTACAGGCAAACATCCAAGGGCAGGATAGTGGAAACTCACTCTGGGTCGATGCAGAAATGGGCCAGCAAGAATAGGAGTGTGCTGTGATGCTCACCGCACTCCACTTTGCCCCAGCACTTTGGGTCGTAACCCTTTGTCAGGTGGACAGGTGCAGTGCAGGCAACTTCTCACTGTTAGATTTACTGTTTGAGAACAGTAAGGGACAGAGTGCACAGGGGACTGAAACCCTCTGTTTATCCATGGGGACAGGTATGGTGGGGCAGGTACAGCGCAGGCGTTCACACACTGTGATGGATTCAGTGCTTTTGAAAGAGATGGAGAGACACTGCTGGAGACTAAAGCTTGCTGTTTATCCAGAGGGTCAAGCACAGTGAGGGGCAGGTACAGTGCAGGCTTCCCCACACTGAAATGGATTAAGTGCAGGGGAAAGTTAATGGAAAAACAGCAGTAGAAACTGAAGCTGTGTTTATCCACATGGTTAGGAACAGTGTGGGGCAGATAAATTACAAGCTTAAACACACTGTGTTGGATTTAGTCCTGCAAAAGGTGAGGAACTGGCAGAACATAGTACAGAGGTTTTGGTTTATCTACAAGGACATGTAGCGTTTGGGGCCAATACAGAATGGAGAGGGTACAGTGTGAAGCAGGTACAGTGAGGGATAAGAACAATGTGGGACAGGTACAGTGTGGGGCAGGTACAATGTGGACAGCTACAGTGTGGTAGATATACAGTGTGGGGCACAAGCAGCGTGGGCAGGTACAGTATGGGGAGAGGAGAGTTTGGGACATTATAGTGTGGGCACACATAGTGCAAGTAGGGCAGAGTTTGGGACTTGTACAGTGTGGGGCAGGAGCAGTGTGGGCAGGTTCAGTATGGGGAGAGGAGAGTTTGGGACATTATAGTGTGGGCACACACAGTGCTGGTAGGGCACAGTTTGGGACATTATAGTGTGGGCACACATACTGCAGGTAGGGTAGAGTTTGGGACATTATAGTGTGGGCACACATAGTGCAGGTAGGGCAGAGTTTGGGACTTTATAGTGTGGGCACACATAGTGCAGGTAGGGCAGAGTTTGGGACATTATAGTGTGGGCACACATAGTGCAGGTAGGGCAGAGTTTGGGACATTATAGTGTGGTGCACGAGCAGTGTGGGCAGGTACAGAATGGAGAGATGAGAGTTTGGGACATTATAGTGTGGGCACACATAGTGCAGGTAGGGCAGAGTTTAGGACATTATAGTGTGGGCACACATAGTGCAGGTAGGGCAGAGTTTGGGACATTATAGTGTGGGGCACGAGCAGTGTGGGCAGGTACAGTATGGGGAGAGGAGAGTTGGGACCTGCACAGTGTGGGCACACATAGTGCAGGTAGGGCAGAGTTTGGGACATTATAGTGTGGGCACACACAGTGCAGGTAGGGCAGAGTTTGTGACATTATAGTGTGGGCACACACAGTGCAGGTAGGGCAGAGTTTGGGACATTATAGTGTGCGCACACATAGTGCAGGTAGGGCAGAGTTTGGGACATTACAGTGAGGGCACACATAGTGCAGGTAGGGCAGAGTTCGTGACATTATAGTGTGCGCACACATAGTGCAGGTAGGGCAGAGTTTGGGACATTATAGTGTGGGCACACATAGTATAGGTAGGGCAGAGTTTGGGACATTATTGTGTGGGCACACATGGTGCAGATAGGGCAGAGTTTGGGACATTATAGTGTGGGCACACACAGTGCTGGTAGGGCACAGTTTTGGACATTATAGTGTGGGCACACATAGTGCAGGTAGGGTAGAGTTTGGGACATTATAGTGTGGGCACACATAGTGCAGGTAGGGCAGAGTTTGGGATATTATAGTGTGGGCACACACAGTGCAGGTAGGGCAGAGTTTGGGACATTATTGTGTGGGCACACATAGTGCAGGTAGGGCAGAGTTTGGGACATTATAGTGTGTGCACAACTAGTGCAAGTAGGGCAGAGTTTGGGACATTTCAGTGTGGGCACACATAGTGCAGGTAGGGCAGAGTTTGTGACATTATAGTGTGGGCACACATAGTGCAGGTAGGGCAGAGTTTGGGACATTATAGTGTGGGGCACGAGCAGTGTGGGCAGGTACAGTATGGGGAGAGGAGAGTTTGGGACATTATAGTGTGGGCACATACAGTGCAGGTAGGGCAGAGTTTGGGACATTATAGTGTGGGCACACGTAGTGCAGATAGGGCAGAGTTTGAGGCATTATAGTGTGGGCATACATAGTGCAGGTAGGGCAGAGTTTGGGACATTATAGTGTGGGCACACATAGTGCAGGTAGGGCAGAGTTTGGGACATTATAGTGTGGGGCACGAGCAGTGTGGGCAGGTACAGTATGGGGAGAGGAGAGTTTGGGACATTATAGTGTGGGCACATACAGTGCAGGTAGGGCAGAGTTTGGGACATTGTAGTGTGGGCACACATAGTGCAGGTAGGGCAGAGTTTGGGACATTATAGTGTGGGCACATACAGTGCAGGTAGGGCAGAGTTTGGGACATTATAGTGTGGGGCACGTGCAGTGTGGGCAGGTACAGTATGAGGAGAGGAGAGTTTGGGACACTATGGTGTGGGCACACATAGTGCAGGTAGGGCAGAGTTTGGGACTTGTACAGTGTAGGCACACATAGTGCAGGTAGGGCAGAGTTTGGGACATTATGGTGTGGGCACACATAGTGCAGATAGGGCAGAGTTTGGGACATTATAGTATTGGCACACACAGTGCAGGTAGGGCCGAGTTTGGGACATTATAGTGTGGGCACACGTAGTGCAGGTAGGGCAGAGTTTGGGACTTGTACATTGTGGGACATGTGCAATCTGGGGCAGGTAGACTGTGGACAGCTAGAGGGTGGTGAGGGTAGTGTGTGGGACATGTAAGGTATACAAAATGTGCAATGTGAGGCTGGTACAATATGGGCAGGTACAGTGTGGGGAAGGTACAGTATGGGACATGTTGAGTATGGGGCAGGTACAATGTGGGGAGGATACAATGCATGGTGACGGGCAGGTACAGTGTGGGGAAGGTACAGTATGGGACATGTTGAGTATGGAGCAGGTACACTGTGGGGAGGGTACAATGTATGGTGATGGGCAGGTACAGTGTGGGGAAGGTACAGTATGGGACATGTAGAGTATGGGGCAGGTACACTATGGGAAGGGTACAATGCATGGTGACGGGCAGGTACAGTGTGGGGAAGGTACAGTATGGGACATGTTGTGTATGAGGCAGGTACACTGTGGGGAGAGTACAATGTATGGTGATGGGCAGGTACAGTGTGGGGAAGGCACAGTATGGGACATGTTGACTATGGGGCAGGTACACTGTGGGAAGGGTACAATGCATGGTGACAGGCAGGTAGAGTGTGTGACCTTACAGTGTTTGGCAGGCACAGTTGCCAGTTATAGTGTGTTGAGGGTACAATTTAGGCAAGTACAGTGTTGGGCAGGTTACACATACAATGTGGTTAGAGTACAGTGTGAGCAGGTTACAGGTACAATGTGAGAAGGGTACAGTGTGGGACATGTACAGTGTGAGGCAGGTATAGTGTGGGCAGGTACATTGTGGGGAGTAGAGTGTGCAACATGTACAATGTGGGACAGGAACAGAGTGGGACAGGTACAGTGTGGGACATGTACAGTGTGGGGCAGGAACAGAGTGGGACAGGTACAGTGTGGGACATGTACAGTGTGGGGCAGGTACAGTGTGGGAATTGTACAGGGTGCGGCAGTTACAGTGTGGGCAGGTACAGGGTGTTGAGGGTACAATGTAGGCAAGTACACTGTTGGCAAGTTACCGGTACAATGTGGGTAGAGTACATTGTGAGCAGGTTACAGGTACAAAGTGGGTAGGGTACAGTGTGAGCAGACTAAAGATACAATGCAGGTAAGTTACTGGTAAAGTTTAAGTAGTGTACGATGTGAGCAGATTACAGGTACAGTGTGGTTAGGATACAGTGTGGGCAGGTTACAGATAAATCGTGGTTAGGGTACAGTGTAGGCAAGTTACAGGTACAGTGTGGGTAGAGTACTGTGTGAGCAGGTTACAGGTACAGTGTGGGGAGGGTACAGTGTGTTGAGGGTACGATGTAGACAATTACATTGTTGGGCAGGTTACACATACAATATGAGTAGACTACATTGTGAGCAGGTTACAGATACAGAGTAGTAAGGATACAGTGTGAACAGATTACAGGTACAGTGTGGTTAGGGTACAGTGTAGGCAAGTTACAGGCACAGTTTGGGTAGGATACAATGTGAGCAGGTTATAGGTACAGTGTGGGGAGGATACAGTGTGTTGAGAGTACGATGTAGACAATTACATTGTTGGGCAGGATACACGTACAATGTGAGTAGACTACATTGTGGGCAGGTTACAGATACAGAGTGGGAAGGATACAATGTGAACAGATTACAGGTACAGTGTGGTTAGGGTACAGTCTAGGCAAGTTACAGGCACAGTGTGGGTAGGATACAATGTGAGCAGGTTATAGGTACAGAGTGGGAAGGATACAGTGTGAACAGATTACAGGTACAGTGTGGTTAGGGTACAGTGTAGGCAAGTTACAGGCACAGTTTGGGTAGGATACAATGTGAGCAGGTTATAGGTACAGTGTGGGGAGGATACAGTGTGTTGAGGGTACAATGTAGGCAATTACATTGTTGGGCAGGTTACACGTACAATGTGTGTAGACTACATTGTGAGCAGGTTACAGATACAGAGTGGGAAGGATACAGTGTGAACAGATTACAGGTACAGTGTGGTTAGGGTACAGTGTAGGCAGGTTACAGGTACAGTGACGGTAGGGTACCATGTGAGCAGGTTACAGGTACAGTGTGGGGATGGTACAGTGTGGTCAGGGTAAAGTGTGAGCAGGTTACAGATATAGCTTAGGTAGGATACAGTTTGTGCAGGTTGCAGGTACTGTGTGGGAGGGTACAGTGTAAGCAGGTTACAGTTTGAGCAGTGTGGATAGGGTACAGGGTGTGCAGTTTACAGATACATTGTGGGTAGGGTACAGTGCTAGCAGGTTACAGGTTCAGTGTAGGAAGGGTACAATGTGAGCAGGTTATAGGTATAGTGTGGGTAGGGTACAGTGTGAGTAGGTTATAGGTACAGTGTGAGAAGGTTACAGTGTGAGCAGGTTATAGGTATAGTGTGGGTAGGGTACAGTGTGAGCAGGTTACAGGTACAGTATAGGGTGGGTGCAGTGTAAGCAGCTTACAGGTACAGTGTGACTAGGGTACAGTGTGAGCAGGTTATAGGTACAGTGTGGGAAGGGTACAGTGTGTTGAGGGTACAATGTAGGCAATTACACTGTTGGGCAGGTTACACGTACAATGTGAGTAGACTACATTGTGAGCAGGTTACAGATACAGAGTGGGAAGGGTGCAGTGTGAACAGATTACAGGTACAGTGTGGTTAGGGTACCATGTGAGCGGGTTACAGGTACAGTGTGGGTAGGGTACAGTGTGAGCAGGTTATAGGTACAGTGTGTGTAGGTTGCAGTGTGAGTAGGTTATAGGTATAGTGAGGGCAGGGTACAGTGTGAGCAGGTTACAGGTACACTATAGGGTGTGTACAGTCTGAGCAGCTTACAGGTACAGTGTGCAAAGAGTATAGTGTAAGCTGATTACAGGTACAGTGTGGGTAGGGTACAGTGTGAGCAGGTTATAGGTACAGTGTTCGTAGGGTACAGTGTGGGAAGGGTACAGTGTGAGCAGGTTAAAGGTATAGTGTGCAAAGTGTACAGTGTGAGCAGATTACAGGTACAGTGTGGGTAGGGTACAGTGTGAGCAGGTTACAGGTACAGTGTGGGAAGGGTACAGTGTGAGTAGGTTAAAGGTATAGTGTGCAAAGAGTACAGTGTGAGTAGGTTGCAGGTACAGTGTGGGTAGGGTACAGTGTGAGCAGGTTACAGGTACAGTGTGGGAAGAGTACAGCATGAGCAGGTTAAAGGTATAGTGTGCAAAGAGTACAGTGTGAGCAGGTTACAGATACAGTGTGGGTAGGGTGCAGTGTGAGCAGGTTACAGGTACAGTGTGGGTAGGGTACAGTGTGAGCAGGTTATAGGTACAGTGTTCATAGGGTACAGTGTGGGCAGGTTACAGATACAGTGTGGTTAGGGTACTGTGTGAGCAGGTTACAGGTACAGTTTGGGGAGGGTACAGTGTTAGGTTACAGGTACAGTCATTGTAGGAAGTGCACAATGTGAGCAGGTTACAGGTATAGTGTGGGTAGGGTACAGTGTAAGCAGGTTATAGGTACAGTGTGGGTATGGTTCAGTGTGAGCAAGTAAAAGGTACAGTGTGGGTAAGGTACAGTGTTAGCAGTATACAACTACATTGTAGGGTGTGTACAGTGTGAGCAGGTTACAGGTAAACTGTGGGGCAGGTACACCATCAGCAGGTTACAGGTACCGTGTGAGTAGGGTACAGTGTTAGCAGGCTACAGGTACAGTGTAGGAAAGGTACAGTGTGAGTAGGTTACGGGTATATTGTGGGTAGGGTACAATGTGTGCAGGTTACAGGTAGAGTGTGGGTAGGATACAGTGGGAGCATATCATAGATGCAGTGTGGGTAGGGTTCAGTGTGAGCAGGTTACAGATACAGTGTGGTGAGGGTACAGTTTTAACAGGTTACAGGTACAGTGTGAAGAGGGCACAGTGTAAACAGATTACATGTACAGTGTGGGTATGGTACAGTGTTGGAAGGTTACAGGAATAGTGTGGATAGGGTACAGTGTGGGCAGGTTACAGATACAGTGTGGGTACAGCACAGTGTTAGCAGGTTACAGGCACAGAGCGGGTAGAATACAACGTGAGCAGGTTACAGGTACAGTTTGGGAGGGTACCGTGTGAGCATGTTAAAGGTACAGTTTGGATGGGTACAGTATGGGACATGTACAGTGTGGGGAGTGTACAGTGTGAGCAAGTTACAGGTATAGTGTGATCAGGTTACAGTTACAGTGTGAGCAGGATACAGTGTGGGCAGATTACAGGTACAATATGAATATTGTACAGTGTGGGCAGATTACAGGTACAGTATGAATATTGTACAGTGTGGGCAGGTTACAGTTTGAGCAGTGTGGTTAGGAACAGGGTGTGACGGTTACAGGTACAGTGTGGGTAGGGTACAGAATTAGCAGGTTACAGGTACAATGTAGAAAGGGTACAGTGTGAGCAGGTTATAGGTATAGTGTGAGTAGGGAACAATGTGAACAGGTTACAGGTACAGTGTGTGTAGGTTACAGTGTGAGTAGATTATAGGTACAGTGTGGGTAGGGTACAGTGTGCGCAGTTACAGTTATGGTATGGGGTGGAACAGTGTGAGAAGCTTACAGGTACAGTGTGACTAGGGTACAATGTGGGAAAGTTACAGGTACAGTGTGGGAAGGGTACAGTGTGAACAGGTTACATGTACAGTGTGAGAAGGGTACAGTGTGAGCAGGTTACAGTTATAGTATGCAAAGTGCACAGGGTGAGCAGGTTACAGGTACAGTGTGGGTAGGGTACAGAGTGAGCAGGTTATAGGAAGATTGTGGGTAGGATACAGTGTGGGCAGATTACAGTTACTGTATGGATACAGTTGGGCAGGATACAGGTATAGTATGGATATGGTACAGTATAAGCAGTTACAGTTTGAGCAGTGTGGGTAGGGTACAGACTGTGCAGATTACAGGTGCAGTGTGGGAAGGGTACAGTGTTAGCAGGTTACAGGTACAGTATAGGATGGCTACAGTATGAACGGTTACAGGTATAGTGTGGGTAGGGTACAGAGTGAGCAGGTTATAGGAAGAGTGTGGGTAGGATACAGTGTGGGCAGATTACAGGTACTGTATGGATATGGTACAGTTGGGCAGGATACAGGTATAGTATGGATATGGTACAGTATAAGCAGTTACAGTTTGAGCAGTGTGGGTAGGGTACAGAGTGTGCAGATTACAGGTGTGGTGTGGGAAGGGTACAGTGTTAGGTTACAGGTACAGTATAGGATGGGTACAGTATGAACGGGTTACAGGTATAGTGTAGGTAGGGTACAGTGTAAGCATGTTACAGGTACAGTGTGGATCAGGTAAAGTGTGAGCAGGTTATAGGTACAGTGTGGGTAGGGTTCAGTGTGAGCAGGTAACAGGTACAGTGTGGGTAGGGTACAGTGTTAGCAGGATACAGGTACAGTGTGTGGAGTGTACAGTGCAAGATATGACCAGTGTGGGGAGGGTACAGTGTAAGCAGGTTAAAGTTACAGTCTGGGGAGGATACAGTGTGGGCAGGCTACAGGTATAGTGTAGGGTGGGTATATTGTGAGCAGGTTACAGGTATGGTTTGAGTAGGGTACAGTGTAGGTAGGTTACAGGTAAGTGTGGATAGGGCACAGTGTGAGCAGGTTACAGGTACAGTATAGGAAGGGTACAGTGTGAGTAGGTTACGGGTATAGTGTGGGAAGGGTACAGTGTGTGCAGGTTACAGGTACAGTGTGGATAGAATACAGTGTGAGCATATTATAGGTATAGTGTGGGTAGCAGTCAGTGTGAACAGATTACCGGTAATGTGTGGGTAGGTATAGTGTGAGCAGGTTGCAGACAGAGTTTGGTGAGGGTACAGTTTTAGCAGATTACAGGTACAGTGTGAGGACGGTACAGTGTGAGCAGATTACATGTTCAGTGTGAGCATGGTACAGTGTCAGAAGATTACAGGTACAGCGTAGATAGAGTACAGTGTGGGCAGGTTACAGGTACAGTGTGGTAGGTTACATAGTTAGCAGGTTATAGGCACAGAGTGGGTAGGATACAATGTAAGCAGGTTACAGGTACAGTGCAGGAGGGTACTGTGTGAGCAGGTTACAGGTACAGTGTGGGTGGGTGGGTATAGTGTGGCACATGTACAGTGTGGTGAGTGTATAGTGTGAGTCGGTTACAGATACAGTGTGGGTAGAATACAGTGTGGGCAGTTTACAGGTACAGTATAGATATGGCACAGTGTGGGCAGGTTACAGGTACAATATGGATATTGTACAGTGTGAGAAGGATACAGTTTGACCAGTGTGGGTAGGGTACAGGGTGTGAAGGATACAGGTACAGTGTGGGTTGGGTACAGTGTTAGCATGGTAAAGGAACAGTTTCTGGGTACACTGTGAGCAGGTTTCAGATACAGTATGCATAAGGTACAGTGTTAGCAGGTACCAGGTGCAGTGCATGTGGGGTACAGTTTGAGCAGGTTACAGGTATGGTGTCAGTAGGGTACAGTGTGAGCAGGTTACAGGTACAGCACAGGTAGGGTACAGTATTGGCACTTTAGAGGTACAGTATGGGGAGGGTACAGTGTGGACAGGTTACAGGTATAGTACTGGTAGAGCACAGTGACAGCAAGTTACAGGCACTCTATAGAGAGGGTACAATGTTAACATGTTACAGGAACAGTGGGGGTGTACATTATGAGCAGGTTTCAGGTAGAGTGTGCATAGGGTACAGTGTTAGGAAGTTACAGGTACAGCGCAGGTTGGGTACAGTTTGAGTAGGTTACACGTACATTGTGGGTAGGGTACAGTGTGAGTAGGTTTCAGGTACAGTGTGGGTACATTGCTGGAAAATTACAGGTACGGTATGGGGAGGGTACAGCCTGAGCAGGTTAAAGATACAGTATGGGTAGAGTACAGTGTGAGCAGTTTAAAGGTATAGTGTGGGTCGGATACAGTGCGAGCAGGTTACAGGAACAGTTTTGGGGTGAGTACATTGTGGGCCGGTTACAGGTATAGTGTTGGTAGAGTACAGTGACAACAGGTTACTGGTACTGTATGGGGAGAGTACAGTGTGAGCAGGTTACAGGTATAGTGAGGTGAGGGTATAGTGTGGGGCAGGTAGAGTGTGGGTAGGGTACAGTGTGTGCAGGTTGCCGGTATAGTGTCAATAGGGTACAGTTTGTGCAGGTTACAGGTGCAGTGTGGGGAGGATACAGTGTGGGCAGGTTGCAGGTATAGTTTGAGTAGAGTACAGTTTGAGCTGGTTACAGGAACAGTGTGGGATGGGTATGATGTGAGCAGGTGTCAACTACATTGTGGGTAGGATACAGTGTGTGTACATTATGTAACCCCTCTACAAATGGGGGTTCCCAAAAAGTCTTCCTTGAGCTTGGCTAAATGCTCACTGCCAGGCTGGTGTCCTGCATTTTAGCAGTTTAAATGTGATTACCAGAGCTTGTATAGCCTCTGTGTACTGTCTCTTTAACAGCTGCTTAATTGCAGCTTAAGTAATCTGAGAGGGAGCTCTGCTGAAAGATGTAACTATTTACTGAAAAATCATTTAGCGTGATAATGATAATGTAGTTTGACTAACCTGCTTTCTTTGTAGCAAGGACTGGTTTGTTTGTCTCCACTATCTTGGTCCTGGACTGCAAAGTGGACCAAACAGTACTGGTGGGACCTAAAATGTAGCCGGACTACAGGAGCTGTCTGAATTCAAAATCTATAGGAACTGTGGTTTGGAGCTTTTTTTGCACCTTTTTTGCAACTGAAGGGGGAGCTTTTCCTTTGACTGACAGCCAAATCAGCCAACCTAATCTTTTGGATCTTGGGGAAGTCCTGGGCTGCTTGCAGTTTTCAGTTAGAACTAAGCTGGAAGCTGAGCAAGAAGGAGCTAAAGTGTTTCTGAGCAGCCATCCTGAGTGGATTCGCATGGGAGAACTCTGAAAAGGCTAAGTTTTTGGCCTTCATGCCGGTGTACTGCTCTTGAGAGGGAGAGAAGAGGATTATTTTGGACTAAATCCAAGTTTGTGTGACTAAAGTAAGCTACTGAAGTGGGCCAGGCTCAACCTGAAGAAGACTGAATATTTTTGCTGAATGCAATTGGCCTGTCAAGAGTTTCAGCTACCTCTAAGCTTCCGGTGTGTGCGGAGACTTTGCAATTGTGCCCGGGGAGCGCTTTGCCTGGTACAGTAGAATTCTGTACATGTAAATGTGCTATGAGCTGCTAGTGGGTTGTGTTAGTTCCCCACTGTGAACTGTGTTCTGCTTGCTGGAAGCTGTATCCAGCCCAAAACGGACTGCTTCCGAACTTGTCTCCATGCGGTCTGGGCTTTGCCAGACTGGCCCAGCCAGACTACCCACTGCACAGAGAAGCCATTGACGAGAGACCTGCCTTGGGATCAGCCCCCTGCTCCACGCTTGAACAGGAACAACGCCTCTGTGACTTGTGTGGGCCCTGCTTCTCCTGGCATTCCAGATCAACCACCTGCAGTCTCGATTTTCATCCAGCCTGTGTCCAGTCTTGGGTATTGTGAGTAAATACCAGAGTAGCTCCCTACAACAACAGCTTAATCTGAGTGTGTCATGTGATTGTCTTGTTGTTTCGTTTCCTTTATGAACTGAGCCCTCTGGCTCCGGATTACAAATATTGTGTACTGTGCATGTTGTGTTTTCCATCACAGGGCCCCAACCAGCTGCAACCCCGGGCAACTGTCCTGGCTAGCCCGTATCTTCTCTACCTGGGTACCCAGAGGTGGACTGTGTGGGGGGGACTCAAAGCGCATGCATAACTGTTTGATTGATATAACCTTTAAGCTAATTAACCTGATTTTGCCCCTCCCTTGTTCAAGTCCCCTGAATAAATCAGATCTAACTTTTTCTGCATGTTATCTGACTGTGGTTCCAGTTTATGCTCAATGTACTGTACTGTTGCTATTTGCTGTGCTTAACCTTGCTTTACAGGGGGTCCCCAGGGTCGAGCCAGAGGAACCAGCCCTGGTGGTAAGTGCAAACAGTGTGGGTACTTAACATAGAAACATAGATTTTGATGGCAGATAAGGACCGCTTGGCCCACCCAGTCTGCCCATTTCCCTACCTAATGGATAAGCTGCAGATTCTAGTTAACCAGCAGCTACTTCTTCCTACCCCAACCCCCTAGAATTACCTTATGACTGTCCCAAGCATGCTTGAATTCCACCACTGTTTTTAACTCCACAACCTCCTCCAGAAGGCCGTTCAGTGCATCCACAACCCTCTCTGTGAAAAATACTTCCTTAAGTTACCTCTGAGCCGCCACCTTCTTTCAAATTGTGCCCCTTGTTCTTGCACCTCTTTTTTGAAAGATGCTACCCTCTTGGACTTTGTTGATTCCCTTGAGGTTTCTATCATGTCCCCCCTCCTCCTTACCTCAAGGCTATACATATTTAGCTCCTAAGTCTCTTCATATGTCTTCCGTGCAGACCCTGCACCATTTTAGTTGCCCTCCTCTGGACAGCTTCCATCCTGTCTATGTTTTTGCAGAGATTGGGTCTCCAGAACTGCACGCAGTACTCCAGATGGGGTCTCACCAACTGTCTGTACAGAGGGATAATAACTTCCTGTTTTCTACTGGTGATGCCTCTCCCTATGCATCCCAGTATCCCCCCAGCCCTCCTTGCTGCCCTCTCACATTGCTTGCCCACCTTTAGGTCATCTGATATGACTACGCCCAGGTCCCTTTCCATTTTAGTATCTCACCCCCCATTGTGTACTCTTCCCCTGGGTTTTTGTTTCCCAGGTGCATTACCTTGCACTTCTTCGCATTGAATCTAAGCTGCCATACATTTGACCATTCCTCTAACCTTGCCAAGTCCCTTCTCATCCTTTCCACCCCACCTTGTGCATCAACTCTGTTGCAGATCTTTGTGTCATCTGCAAAGAGACATACTTTTCCTTCCAGTCCAACTGCAATGTCGCTTATAAAGACATTGAAGAGGACCGGTCCTAATACTGAACCCTCGGTACCCCACTAGTAACCCCCATTTCTTCAGAGTGACTCCATTTACTATTACTCTCTGTGTCCTATTCTCCAGCCAATCTTTTACCCAGGCTGTCATCTTGGGACCTCACCCCAGGCTGGCTAACTTGTATATTAATCTTGTGTGGGACTGTGTCAAATGCCTTGCTAAAGTCTAGGTAGGCCATGTCCATAGCCCTCCCTGATCTACTACTTTGGTCACCGGTCAAAGAAATCTATCAGATTTGTCTGGCATGACCTTCCTGCTGTGAATCCATGCTGCCTTGGGCCCTGTGCCCTCTGGCCTCTAGATACTCAACAATTCTTTCCTTCAGAAGAGATTCCATCATTTTCCCTACCACTGAGGTTAAACTAACAGGTCTGTAGTTTCCTGCTTCTGCCTTGCTCCCACTTTTGTGAAGGGGAATCACATCTGCCCTCCTCCAGTCCTCGGGTACCACCCCATCCTCCCATGATTTGTTAAAAAGGGTAGTCAGTGGTGTCACTAATTCTATCCTTAGTTCTTTTAGAATTCTGGGATGAATCCCATCAGGCCCCATTGCTTTGTCCACCTTCAGTTTTAAGAGTTCTTTCAGAACCCTTTCTTCTGTAAATGGGCTGGTATCAACTTCTATATCCAGAGTGTTTCTGCTACATAGAAACATAGAATTTGATGGCAGATAAGGACCGCTTGGCCCACCCAGTCTGCCCATTTCCCTACCTACTGGATAAGCTGCAGATCCTAGTTAACCAGCAGCCTACTTCTTCCTACCCCCACCCCTAGAATGGCCTTATGACTGTCCCATGCATGCTTGAATTCCACCACTGATTTTTGACTCCACAACTCTCCGAAGGCTGCCCATGCATCCACAACCTCTCTGTGAAAAAAATGTTCTTAAATTACCTCTGAGCCGCTTCCCCCATCTTCAAATTGTGCCTCTTGTTCTTGCACACCTCTTTTTCTGAAAGATGCTACCTCTTGGACTTTGTTGATTCCCTTGAGGTACTTGAACATTTCTATCATGTCCCCCTCTCCCTCCTTTCCTCGAGGCTATACATATTAAGCTCCTTAAGTCTCTCTTCATATCTTCGTGCAGACCCTGCACCATTTTAGTTGCCCTCCTCTGACAGCTTCCATCCTGTCTATGTATTTGCGGAGATTGGGTCTCCAGAACTGCCACAGTACCTAGATGGGGTCTCACCAGCTGTCTGTACAGAGGGATAATAACTTCCTGTTTGTTTTAGGTACCTCCCTCTTCCTTTGTAAATACTGGAGCAAAATATTTGTTGAGTATCTCTGCCTTTTCACAGTCACCTCTGCCCACCCTCCCTCCTCCCCTTTATTAAGCCTCACTAACCCTCCCTTGGTCTTCCTTCACTCCCTGATGTACCTATAAAAGGTTTTATCCCCCTTCTTAACTGAGTTGGCAATCTTTTCCTCGGTTTGGGCCTTTGCTGTTCTGACTGCCTTCCCAGCATCCTTTGCTTTAACTGATACAGTTCTCTGTCCTGCTCCTTCTGTGATTCCTTGTACTTCCTGAATGCTTTTTTTTCTCTTGAACCTTCACTGCCACTTTCTTTGAGAACACAGTGGTTTCTTACATCATTTTGTTTTGTTTATTTGCTTCACACAAGGCTCGTTATCTCTGTGATGGCAGTTTTATTATTCCCATTGTTCTTTCACCCTCCTTCCTGCCCATTTGCTAGTGCATTCCTTAGGCACTCACCCATTTTGGCAAAGTCAGCCCTCCTAAAGTCCAGTACTTTTGCCTTTGTATGGCTTGACTCTATTGCTGTGTTTATTGTGAACCATACTGTTAGATGGTCGCTAGTTCCCAGATGGCTACCCACTTCTACATCTGTGATCCTCTCTCCATCTCCATTTGAGAGAACCAGGTCTAAGATTGCTCCCTCTCGAGTGGGCTCCAATACTAGTTGTCTAAGGCATGCCCCCTGTAGGGCATCTAGAATAACCCCACTCTTCGAAGTGGCTGCTGCAACTGCACTCCAGTTAACATCTGGCATATTCAGATCACCAATCAGCAATATCTCCCCTTTTTCTGCCATTCTAAATATTCTTTCTGTCATTTCCTTGTCCATTTCCTTCCCCTGAGAAGGGGGTCTGTATACAACCCTTGTGCAGATTGTCATGCCATTGCCGGTCTCCAAATTTACCCACAGAGCTTCTTCTCCTCCCTGTTTTCCCTTTTGTTCTGTTGCTTTGATTCCTTCCCTTATGTAAAGAGCTACTCCTCCTCCTCTTTTACCCTCCCTGTCCCTCCTGTAGATAGTGTATCCTGGTATGTTTACGTCCCAGTCATGGTTTTGTGTGTACTATGTTTCTGTGACTGCCACAATATCCAGATGTTCCTCCTCCATCAAGGCCACTAATTCAGGAAGCTTGTTACTCAGACTACGTGCATTGGTACTCTTGCTCTCCATTTTTTGATGGCTTTACCTTCTTTTGCAGCATCCCCCACTGACCTTTCTACCTCAGTATTTTGCTCATTTAGTACCCTGTTTTGTAGGGAGAGGCTAGGATTTTCCTGCTGCTTATACTTGCGTGGTGTACCAGGGGTATTGTGAAAGTGATTATTGTACAGTGTTCAGGCCACTAGAGGGGAAAGAGGGGGTTACAGTGTCCCGGAGGGCTGTGCCCAGGTTAGCTTGACCACTATCAGCCCTAACTTCTGGGTGGAGGCACCCGTTTCAGAACTCAGGCCCCTTAACCTGCTACTAGCCAAGCAGGCAGGGGTATTAGCCCTTTGGATAGCGCCACCTAGGGGTTACAGTTACAGATGCAGTGTGTGGAGGGTACAGTGTTGTTGGGTTATGTGTACAGTACGATATGGTAAAGTTTGGGCATGTTATAGGTATTGTTTTTGTAGAGTACTGTTTGAGCAGTTTACAAGTACAGGGTGGGTAGGGTACAGTGTGAACAGGTTACAGGTACAGTGTGGGGGGGTACACTGTGGGCATGTTACAGGTCTAGTTTATTTAGGGTGCAGTGTGGGCAGGTTACAGGTATAGTGTGGGTAGTGTAAAGTGTAGGCCGGTTACAGGTATAGTTTGGGTAGGGTGCAGTTTAAGCAAGTTACAGGTACAGTGTTGTGGAGGGTACAGTGTAAGTAGGTTACAGGTATAGTGTGGGGGGTACAGTGTGGGCATGTTACAGGTCTATTTTATTTAGGGTACAGTGTGGGCAGTTTACAGGTATAGTGCGGGTAGGGTACAGTTTGAGCAGGCTACAGGTACGGTGTGGTGAGGGTACAGTGTGAAAAGCTTTCATGTACAGTGTGTGTAGTGTAAAATGTATGCCGGTTACAGGTATAGTTTGGGTACTGTACAGTTTAAGCAAGTTACAGGTACAGCGTGGTGGAGGGTACAGTGTGAGCAGGTTACAGGTACAGTGTGGCAGGTACAGTGTGGGCACATTACAGGTCTATTTTATATAGGGTACAGAGTGACCAGGTTACAGGTACAGTGTGGGTAGGGTACAGTGTGAACAAGTTACAGGTACAGTGTGTCGGGTAGAGTGTAGGCACATTACAGGTCTATTTTATTTAGGGTACAGTGTGACCAGGTTACAGGTACAGTGTGGGTAGGGTACAGTGTGAACAAGTTACAGGCACAGTGTGATGAGGGTACAGTGTGAGAAGCTTTCAGGTACAGTGTCAGTTGTGTAAAGTGTAAGCCAGTTACAGGTATAGTTTGGGTAGGGTACAGTTTAAGCAAGTTACAGGTACAGCGTGGTGGAGGGTACAGTGTGAGCAGGTTACAGGTACAGTGCGTGGCGGGTGCATTGTGGGACATGTACAGCGTGTGGCAGGTAAAGTGCAGGTGTTTACATACTGTGAAGGATTTCATGCTGGTGAAAAGTGAGAGACTGACAGCACAAAACACCGAAGTCTTGTGGTTGTTCCTAAAGCCAGGTTCAGTTTGTGACAGGAGTGTTGCAGGCTTCCTCCACACTGTGTTGTTTTTAGCACTAGTGAAAGGTGGGGGTCTGGCAGAAGGAGACTGAAGCTGTCTTTTGGAGTATATACTGTACCAGGTACAGTGCAGACTCCACCATTACAGGTCAGTGCTGAACAGACCCTGATCCTCAAGGTAAAGGTTTCACTAGACACTGTCACATCCACTGCTTTAAGCCATGATTTATAACCAGCTCTCCTGTGGCAATGCCACGTACAGTGTTAACAACAAAGGACTGTGGTCAAGGGAAAAGGACTGGGTATCTTATAAGTGTGATCTAAGACAGAGTACCATGACACAAAGTCACAGTCCACACTGCACCCCGAGACAGTGAAAAACTCTAATCAGCTACAGATGTGTGTCTATGACAGAGTGTGAGTGAGAGAGAGGGAGAGAGAGAGAGAATCAGTCTGTCAGTCTGTGAGAGAAATGGAAATGGCAACCTAGGATTATCTGTTCTCTGTCAGGACAGCAGAAGGGCCATGGGAAAGTAGATTTCCCAGGATGGCTATTTATTTAGTGACCTTAAGGCAACCTCAATGACATCGAAGAATCAGAAGTGTGGGAACAGAAAGACCTTAATCTGTTTGACAACCAGGCATGGGATAAAGCATTGATAAAGACCTCTGTGTATATTAACCGTATCTGAAAAGTCAGTGACTTACTGGAGGAAAGGGAATCAGAAGGAAGATATTTGAGCGGGTGAGCTTGCTTATTACTGGGGCTTACTGGTCCTTGCTGAAATACTGGGAAATCAGCTTTATACTTTTGTTTAAAATGTAATTTGAGGTTTTCATGTCATGGGCTACGTAATAGGGTAGAAGGAGAGCTTCTGGGATAGAGAAGGGCAGAGGGAGGTCCTAGGACTTGCTAGGCATCACTGTGGGGGTTGACATTTCCTGAGTACTTGAGTCTGTAGAGCACTGTTAGCAGATTCTTGAGACACATGGGTCTGTATTTTTAAAAAGCTGTGGACAGATGCAAGTTATGCAACAGCAAGTTGCATCACTTTTGCATCTCTGCGTCTGCGTCAGAAGGTTGCGCAATCATTAGAAGATGGTTGTGACCACCAGGGATAAATATGCTATGTTTGAATGGGGTGGTGATTGGCAATGGGGGGGGCACCACTAGCACTAGGGGTAGCTCTTTTGGGAAACAGGCAATCAGGGGATGGCTCCATTCAGTACAGCCTCTCTCCCTATGTAAATGGGCCCATAATGGGCATACAAATGGCCCCTTAGCGCCTTGCATGCCCAATATACTTATCTGCATAGGTTCCTTTGAAAATGGGGAATTTAGCACTGGCACAAGTAATTGTGCCACCCTATTTGGGAGCCATGTCTGCCAGGCACTAGGAGGCTTTGTACTGGGTCTCAATGGTCCTATATTCAGTCCCATAGCACTGATGCACGATTCCATGGAATATGGCGGTTTTGGACACCTAGGCAACTGCATACCAGGTCATAATGTCGCACGCTTAATAGCGTACGGCATTATGGCAAAACCAGGACCTGTGTGCTCCCTGAGTTGGACCCCTTGGAGTTGAGAATTTTTAGTTCGGGGGTGTGGGGAGCAGAGCCCCCACAGAACAAAGCACATGATGCCTCATAGCATAAATCGTAGCGATAGTGCATGCGCGGCATTATGTCTGTGACATAATGACCCTGCACAGGCAACTGCAGGGGGGGCAGCGCAAAGTTTTACCCTCTGCTTTGTCCAGATTTAAATATCGGGCCCCTGTAATGTTCACGAGGTGGGGAAACACAAGGGCTTATCCAAAATCTGTAAAAATAATAAACTTATTAGTAAACATTGAAAGAATTTAACGTTTCTTTATAACTTCATTGTTCTTTGACATTTTGACCCACAGTTTCAACCCAGTCTTTTTATTACCCTACCATATAATCAAGACAAGTGGAATGTTTTAAATACCAGTCGAAAGGTGATTTAGAAGAGTGGCTGCCAAAATATGCTTCAGAGGGGATTTGAAGATTTGCACCTCCCTTGATCATGAGAGGGGTAAAAAAGGCTATGTTGACATTTTGGAGCATAAATGTTAAAAAATGACAAAGTTATGACTAAAAGTTCAAAGTACTGTAGAAATCCAATAACCGAGCCAGCCCCCCCAGATCAGCACACAGTACTGGTACCACTTGTGGCGCTGATGACTCGGGTTCAGGAATGAACTCTGAGCATCAGAGGGTCCACTGGGGGGGGAGGAGGATCGAGCACCGAAACGACTGATCTCCTCCATGGAGGTGGTGGCATGTGGCCGGTGAATGCCTGGCCCCTAGCAGTGGTTGGGGGCCACGCCATGGTAGCCACAACATTTGGCAGAGGAATGGCAGACGTTGGGTGCACTGCATGCAGAAGCATGTGCAGTGTCACTCTTGATGTCACTGCACACATGCTCCTTGGGGAGGGAAGAGCATTAGTAAAATCATCCTGGCTCGCAGGATGACCACTGACTCTTTGCAGGCCCCACACTGGAGACTCAGGCACCACCTGAACCTAGATCCTTGACTGGTGGGTCAAGCAGGGCTGGATTATGGCATAGGTAACATAGGCACAGGCCTAGGGCCCCTGTCTGCTAGGAGGCCCCCAACAATTCCCAACATATATTTTCAGTATAGTGTTTTTTCCCTGCTTGAGCTGCATTTTTTTGTAAAGAACCAGGGGCAGGACTCATGAAACTCCAAGAAATACCCACAGCTGCGGGTAAACCTCAGTGCAAGTCAGTTGTGACTTGCGGGTCCGCAGGCTACCCGCAGCAGCGGGTATTCACAATGTAGTGCCAGATTACGACCAGCTCCACGATCTACGGCTGACTGCGGGTGGTGTCGTTGGAGATGGCTGCAGCTGCGGGAATGGGCCACGGCCTAAGAGCAGCCGTAACACCCTCTGCAACAGCTGTGGCTGTGAATCGCTACCGCCACAGCAGCGGCCGATTCCAGTCCACAAAGGCAGTTGCAGAGTGGGACTTAGGTTCTGGACGGTTCGTGAATCCTGCCCCAAGCCTCTAAGCAATCTGAACAAGATAGGGGTTGAACTGTGACATGATTCTCACCTCCGTGATTAGGTGTTAAGTGCAGGTGATAACTCAGGGGGCCATGGCCAGGCTGTGTGAATAGGACCATTTCCTTTGCTTTGTCTTCCACGCCCACTTAGAATCCCCATTTAGAATCAAATTATAAAAGATAAGGGGTACAGTTTAACATATATGCTTTTTATTTAATCACACTCCTAAAATTAAGAAAACTACAAAGCGTTTCAATGGTACAATTAAAAATCATGTATTTTTATTTAATTCCCTTATCTCACTCATATTGAAGTTCTGATCTTGATATAGCTCCATTTTCATGGTGAACAGATGCATGTATTTCCAGACTCCCATCAGTAAATCTTGCCATTTATTAATCCTGGCTTTATTTATTTCATTTTTGTTAACTGGGTAAGTGCACTAGGCAAAACACTGCCTATTTTCAAGCACGACCCGGGAGGTTACAGAACTGTATTATAACAGTAGAACAACAGTCAGTAGAAAACAATACAGTTTCAGGAAGGATCAGTTACAAAGCATAACATTTTGAAAAATAGTTTCAGGAAGGATGAGACACAAGCCATAACATTTTGAGCATTGTCTGAGTACAGATAACTCTGGTACAGAAGACTGCTGAATATATTCACATAGCCAGAAGAATTTAGAGGCAGGGGACACTTACTACTTAGCAATAATAGAAATGTTTGAGCCCAGGAATGATTTATTCCAACAACCACTTGCTTTTCGATATAATCTGTAAAATTCACAACTCGTCTAGTAATCCACAGACTTAACTCCTACACCTGGCAGGACCTAGCCTCTTTTAAAGATGGGTCCCTACCCAACAAAACTCCCACATCCTGGTTCATACTACCTGACAGGATAAAATTATAACACCCACACTGCAAGCACATACCAGTGTATTTGCGAGGGGGGGGGGGCTATGGAGAAGTGCAAATCATGACATTTGACACCCTAAACATTATTTTTACCAAGCCAATTAGTAATTATTTTCTCTAAATGATCAAAACTCAGACTACTGTTATTTTTCCATACTGATATTATTACTGTAATTGATTTTGAATAATTTTAGTTAGGTTATTTACGTTTTATGCAAATTTTTAGGAACAGTAAGATATTTTTTTTCCAAGTTTCAGTACCTGATATGCAATAGCCAGCTTCGGGTGTGGTCACAGCAAAGGGGTACAGTCGTGGTGAAGGGGCATGGTTGCAGTGAGGTAGTCCCCAGGTTTCTCTTGGGCCTAGGGCCCCAGGTTGCCTTAATCTGACCCCGGGGTCAAGGAGGACTCCCCACTAACCCACCATGGGGGACAAGTCATGGGAAATTAGGTTGAAAAAGTCCAGGGAGAATGCAAGTCTCAGGGTTGGGAGTGTCAGTGAGAGTGGGGCCAGCCGGTACAGGAACATAAACAGGTTAGCAAAAAAAAACCCGAAAAAATTATCGAACTTGCCTTGTTTTCTGTCAGTGTGCAGTCAGCATTGGTTGCAGCAGGACTTGCCGGTGGACTGCACAGTTAAGTAAGGGGCGCAGGTTGTTGGGGTGGTGGGTGCTGAGAGGGGGGTTGGGGGGGGGAGTTGCAGTTGGAGGGACCCGGGGGAGCAGAACACATTGATAGACCTAATTCTTTTTTTTCAGGTTTCAACCAAAAAAAACAAAAACAAAGAGGACAATGAGAGACTTTTTTTATTGCAAGTACTGACTCTGGCGATTGGGCATCCCATGTCACTGTATTGGTTGGTGGCACCGTGGGTGGTCACTCAGGTGTCACGTCCTTTTGGGGCAGGGGTTAGGATTTCTCCTGTGGCAACCAACTGCTGAACATTCATTGGAGGGTGGTGGGTTGTTGCAGAATTCTCTGGATGCAGGTTTGGGCACCCGTCATCTGGATGTTCATGAGGAAGTGACTGCAGACTTTGGCAGTGGAGTTGGGGACTCAACCACAGGATGTTCATTGGGTGAGGGTGGGTTTACAGCATCCTCAAGTGGCAGATATGGGCTCTCAAATGCCAGGTGTTCTGGGGAGGGGGGGTCCACAGCCAGTTCTCCAATAGCGGGGTTAGGCACCCAACCACTGGAGTTCAGATAAAGCTGTGTCTGGCAGTAGAGGGAATGTTGCTTTGCAGTCTGATGGCAGTGATAGCAAAGGATGCAGCCACAATATGATACTACTGATGTGGCTGCATCCTTTCAAATGTGAAGTTTCCACCTATCACCCAGTGAAGTGGCATCAGCAACAGCCTTGTCAGCACTGGGTGTTGAGTCACACACCTCCTACATGAGCAGCTGCATCGCCTGCTCCAGCACACACCTCCCCTGCCACTACACTGTCCAGGCAGCCCCAATATATTTTACTTGTGCATGTCAAGGACCTGGGTATAGGAGACAAACTGCTAGGGTGGGTCGAGAGCTGGCTGTGGGACAGGAACCAAAGAGTGGTGGTGGTGGGGGGGACTATCCAAACCTAGGCCTGTAACTAATGAGGTCCCACAGGGCTCGGTACTCAGATCATTACTGTTCAACATCTTTACTGGGGATATAGTGGAAGGCGCCAAAAGTAAGATCTGTTTTCTTGCAGATGATACCAAGCTCTGTGGGAAGGTGGACACAGTGAAGGGGAATTAAAGGCAGATCTGGCTAGAAATGGTTGGGCATCTGGCAGTTAGGATTCAACACCAAGAAGTGCAAGGTCATGCACCTGGGAGCCAGGAACCCAAGGATCAGCTATTGGCTGGAGGGGGGGAGGTTTACAGGTGCTCACCTCAGAGGAGAAAAGAATCTTGAAGTGTTGGTCAGGGGTGACATGAGGCACTCTGCACAATGCCGTAAGACAGCAGCCAAAGCTAATAAAATGTTGGGCTGCATCACCAAAGGAATCACCAAGTGAAACATAGAAGCTGACAGCAGATAAGGACCGCAAGGCCCATCTAGTCTGCCCATTTTTTTCAACCTTATGAATGTGTCATAAGGCTTTGCTCTGTCAATGGCCTATCTATTCATACTCATCTGTATTGCTCCCTTATACCTATTCTATGCCTGTCTGAAGCCCTGCACTGTATTCATATCCACCACTTCCTGAGGTAGGCCATTCCATGCATCCACCACCCTTTCTGTGAAAAAGAACTTCCTCACATTACCCCTTAATCGGCATCCCTCTAATCTCATGCTGTGTCCTCTTGTCCTGCTATTTTTCTTATATTGAAACATGTTAGACTCTTTCACCTTGTTAATGCCCTTAAGATGTTTGAATGTTTCAATCTTATCACCTCTCTCCCTCCTTTGTTCTAGGGTATACATACTGAGCTCCATTAATCTGTCCTCATATGTTTTCTGATGCAGTCCCTGCCCCATTTTGATTGCCCTTCTCTGGACTGCCTCCATGTTGTTAATGTCCTTGTGCAGGTGTGGCCTCCAGTACTGCACGCAGTACTCCAGATGGGCCTAACCAGTGTCTTATAAAGAGGGATTATTACCTCCCTCTTACGACTTGTTATACCCCTACTAATACACCCCAACATCCCTTTAGCCTTACCTACTGCTTTAGTGGTCTGCTTGGATGATTTCAGGTCATCTGTGATGATGATGATACCCAAGTCTTTTTCTTTCCTTGTGATTGCCAGCAACTCCACCCCCCCTCCCCCAACCTATAGACGGCTTCAGGGTTTCCCTTCCCTATGTGCATGATCTTGCACTTCTTTGTGTTAAATCCCAGTTGCCACTCTTCCAACCATTTTGCCAGTTTATCCAGGTCTCTTCTCATTCTGCACACACCCCATCTGGATCATCTACTTTGTTGCAGATCTTGGTGTCATCTGCAAACAGACAAACCCTACCCTCCAGTCCATCTGCAATGTCACTGATGAAGATATTGAAGAGGACTGGCCCCAGGACTGATCCCTGAGGTACACCACTTGTGACTTGCATCTCTTCTGGCTGTATACCGTTTACCACCAGTTTTCTGCCCGCCAACCAGTTTGCCACCCAGTTGACCAACTTCTGACCCACCCCAAGCCTACCCAGCTTATTAATCAATCTTCTATGTGGAACAGTATTGAAAGCTTTGCTGAAGTCAAGGTAGGCGACATCAACTGCACCCCCCTTGGTCCACCACTCTGGTTACCCAGTC
The DNA here is from genome assembly GCA_016271365.2 of Neoceratodus forsteri. Lineage (NCBI taxonomy): Eukaryota > Metazoa > Chordata > Ceratodontiformes > Ceratodontidae > Neoceratodus > Neoceratodus forsteri. Next base: position 1,319,874,691 of record CM057454.1, read on the forward strand.
AAAGAAATCTATGAGATTAGTTTGACAGGACCTTCCTGTTGTAAACACATGCTGTCTTGGATTCTGTGCTCCCAAGGATTCCAGGTGTTGTACTAATGGCTCTGCTAGTTCCACCCTTAGCTCCTTTAGTACCCTGGGATGTATGCCATCAGGTCATATTGCCTTGTCCACCCTGAGCTTAGTGAGCTCTTGTAGGACCCTTTTTTTTGTGAAGGGACTTGTGCACACCTCCCTCTCCTGTGTCCATGGTGCTGAGCTGTGGGCCCTGCCCTACCTTCTCCTCAGTAAATACTGAGCAGAAGTATCTATTTAGGATAGATGCCTTTCCTTGGTCCTCCTCCCCACATTCCCTCTTAACCCCTTTCGTCTTAGCAATACCCCCTCTGGACTTTCTCCTTTCACTAATGTATTTATAGAAATTCTTGTCCCCTTCTTTTACTGTTTGTGCTAGTGTTTCCTTGGTTTGGGCCTTTGCCTGCCTTACTGCCTTCCCTGCTTCCCTTAGGGAAGTTTGGTATGCCTCCCTATCTTCATCCTGCTGCGTTCCCTTGTTATTTCCTGAAGGCCAACCTTTTGGCTCTGACCTTTTCTGCTACTGTTTTTGAGAAACAAAGTGGTTTCCTCCTTTTGTTCTTGCTTTTCTCCCTAACACAATGGGATATTGCTTCACGTATTGCATCCTTAATGCTTGCCCACTTTGCCTGTACCCCCTCACCTGTATGTCTTCTTGCCAGGGCTAGCTTAACTCTGTTGGCCATCATATCAAAGTTAGCTCCTCTGAAGTCCCATATTTTTGCCTGGAAATGGGATGATTTCGTTCTAGTGGCCAAATTGAACCATACCATGTGATGGTCACTGGCCCCCAGGTGACCTTCTACCTGGAGATCTGTGATCCTTTCCCCATTAGTCAGTACTAGATCTAGGATAGCCCTGTCTCTTGTGGGTTGTTGTGCCAGTTGTTTGAGACCCTCCCCGTGCACAGAATCCACTATGTGTCTAGTTCTGGTGGATGTTCCTGCTGGTATTGACCAATCTGTATCTGGCATGTTGAAGTCTCCCATTATCAGAACCTCCCCTTTAGCAGTCATGTTTTGTATATCTTCTAACAGTAATGTGTCTATGTCCTCCCCCTGGTCTGGGGGCCTGTAGACAACCCCAGTTCTTATGACTATCCCATTTCCTATATCCAGGGTGACCCACAGTTCTTCTGGCTCCTTTTATGTATTCTGAATTTCTGTAGCTTTGATATTTTCATTGACATAAAGGGTCACTCCACCTCCCCCTTTTTGCACCTCTGTCTCTTCTGAACAGTACATAGTACTGAAGTCTCCCAAGTGTGGTTACTGGTGAACCATGTCTTGCTAATGGCTACTATGTCAAGTTTAGCTTCTGTCATTGTTGCCTCCAGGTCTGGGATCATGTTTCCCAGACTGCGGGCATTTGTTGTCTATTTGACATGGAAGTGCAATTAAGTCTGTATTTTGGTTAAGCCAGTGGCACTTTTTTTGTGCTGGCATAATTTGTCTTCAAAAAAGTATATTTGTACATTCTCCAAAGTATATTTGTACATTGTCCATGCTCTGCTCATCTGTGTGGTATGCTGCTTTCTGCCTTACCAACCAAGTGGTAGCCCTCTGTGCAAGTATTATATCAGTGCTCAGTGTTTAAGTCCAATGCTGCATACAGTTGCTTTATAGCTTGGTTAGCCATCTCCCTGCTATTCTTACCTGCCTTATTGTAACATAGAACTGCTGTAATAGACTCCTACTTTGCTCCCTACTACTGTAGGTCTAAGGTATAAAGGCTCACGGGGCCCTTTACAACCACATGTAGGCACCTTGTATCCCTAGTGATCCCCATCTGGGTGGAGCGTACTAATAGCTTACTGACACCCTGCTACCTGTAGCTATTACAATCTAGGGGGGTGCACTTGTAATGAATTCCTGTTTAGGTGAAGTGTCCAAAATGTTGATGCTTATGTCTGCCACCCTAATTCCTGACTTCTTCCTACAGGTCACCTTCATATCTAACCTATGCGAACACTACTCTGATATTCACTCAGGTATGCTTCCGCAAAACCAATAAACACCTAAGGCTCTGCTGAGGCTGAAAATCTTGTACTCTTCCAGTGTCCCTGCCAGAAGCCACTCCGAGCACAAATCCCTACCTCAGGGCAGCAACTTCTTCTCCTCCTACTTCTTCTATTGGCTGGAGATGTGGAAAAAACCTTGGTCCACCTCATAACTCTGTCTGTGGCTCTCTTTTCCTTTTCAAAGGACTTGACATTTTTCACGCTAACCTCAGAAGCCTCCATCCCAGACACAAACTAGTAAAAACATGTGTCTCACGGAACAGCAAAGACTTCCTTATACTAACAGAAACCTGACTCTCCATTTCCCCTCCTTGCACACAGACATCCCAGGAGACCTCTCCCACAGGCAGAACTGCTCCAAAAGAGGGAGGTGGGGTCCTCATTTACCCAGCCTGCCATCATAATTTTGCAACTTACTTTCAAGAAACCATCCCTAAATCCCATGAGATCATCTCAAGAGTACTATCCAGGGTACACTCCATTCATATTGTTATCACTGGAGCCTACTGCCCAACTGGGGCCCCTGCCGACGTAGTCATGAGTATTCATCAAAAGTGCTTGACCCCCCTGCCCAATGGGGAGCACATCATACTTGATGAGTTAAGTATTAATTGTTCGGCCAGTTCTGGTCTCTCCCTCTTCCAACTTACACTCAGAAATCAAAGCCCTAAACCTCAATGAATTGTTCTCATCACACATCCACTTTAAGTCTGTCAGACTAACCTAATAGTTTTCTTTGACAGATCGATGAGGGAATTGGATAGGGACCACACTTTGGATTTGCTGTACTTCAGCTTCAACAAGGCTTTTATATTGGTGCCCTGTGGAAGCTTGCTGAAGAAGATGGAGGATCTGGGTGTGGCTAAGGTCATAGTAAACTGGGTAGCAACTGGCTAAAAGGGAGGCAGCAGAGGGTTGTGGTCAACTGGGTCAAATCAGAGGAGAGGGAATTCATGAGGGAGGCACCGCAGGGGATCTGTCCTGGGTCCAGTTCTCTTCAATGTGTTCATCAGCGACGTCAGTGAGGAAATCCAGAGCAGACTGTCTCTTCACAGAGATGACACAAAGTTGTGTGGGAGGGTGGATAGCAATGAAGGAATCAGAGAAATGCAGAGTGACTTACAAAAGCTAGAGGGGTGTTATAAGGTTTGGCATTTAAAATTCAGTTCCAAGAAGTGCAAGGTAATACACCAAGGGAACAAGAACCCCAAGAGAGGGTGCTGGATGGGTGGGGTGAAACTTAACATTACAGCTAGGAATGGGACCTTGGCGTTATCATCAGTGACTCCCTCAAACAATCAAGTCACTGCAACAAGGCATAAAGAAAAGCGAATAGGATGCTGAGACGTATCGGGAGCGGTATTGATAACAGAAGGGAGGAGGTAATACTTCCCCTGTATAGATCCTTGGTGAGGCCACACCTGGACTACTTCACCCAGTTCTGGAACCCTCATCTCAGGAATGATAGGGATAGGCTGGAGACAATGGAGCGCAGAGCAACAAAAATGATTCAGGGCCGGCAGGGCAGATCCTATGAGGAGCACCTCAAGGCACTGAACACGTACTCACTGGAGACAGGGGGGGGGGGGATATCACAGAGACCTTCAAGTTCCTAAAGAGAATTAACAAGGTGAACTCTGGGGAACTATTTAACTTGAATACTAGTTCACAGTCATGTGGACATGAGTAGAAACTGTCAGGAGGGAGATTCAGGAGGGACATGAGAAGTATAATTTTACAGAAATGGCAATAGAGCCATGGAACATTCTTCCAGATGAAGTGGTGGGTGCTAAAACCGTTGGTGGTTTTAAACACAGGTGGGCCAGAATGAAAGTTATAGTGGGTGCTAAGGGCAGAAGAAGCTGGGAGGAGAATGGGGGAAAGATGGAGAGGGATAAGACCCTGGAGGGACAGTAGGTCCAAGGGCTAAATAGAAAACTCGGGCAGACTGGATGGACCATTGCTCATTTTGTGCCGTCATTACCTGTTTTTCTATATTTCTAACTCCAGAACTAACAACCATAGCACAACTGATTGGGTGCTGGCATAACACCCTCAGAAAATCCTGGCCGTGGACACCCTGCCAGATGTATTTAGTGATCACTGCATGATTTACTGTGGGGGGAAGATCAAAACAGAAAAAGCCCCTCCCAGGGTTACCTTAGCATGACCCTTCAAAATGTTCAAACCAGACGCATTCATACAAGACCTCCTACTGGCTAATTGGGCTCCCACTCTAAAAGCACAGGACCCCAAGTAGGCATCAGCCATTTCAACTGAAACCTTAACTGCAATCTGCAACAAGCACACCCCAGTAAAAAGGTCCAGAGTCAGAGGACACCATCTGCCATGAATATCACCCAACATAATTGAACTGTTTCAGCACAGAGATGCTGGCTGGGCCAAACATAAATCTACAGGTCTCTCTTTGGACAGGCAAGCCTTAACCACCCTCCATGATCTCTGCACCAAGCTTACAAGAAAGGACAAAGCAGCCTACTTCCAGAGCAGGCTCATGTGTGAAGGTTCAGACCTAACTAAATTTGGGAATACAATCGCTAGCCTTCTTTACTGTCCCCCCTCCCCATCAACAGTGGGGGATCAGGCCTCTTCTGGTTCCATTCTAACAGATGAAGACTTAAACCAGTACTTCACTGAAAGAGCGAGGACCCTAATTCCCTGATCCTGCCCCACCCACCAACACTATTTCCCCCTTGCAGGAAATTTCTGCCTACAGATAATTCCAGTTGAAGACTTCTATAATGAGATTTCAGTGCTACTGCTACCACCTGTGGAGATAATAGTTTATCCCCCAAGTTCCTTAACACTGGTGCCCTCGCTATAGCCACTCCCATCACCTACATCTTCAACTGGTCCCGCATGGTTAGCTCTTCCCCCACAGTTGGAAGTATGCCTTACTTGTCCCTATTCACAAAGGAGGCCTCACAAAGGCCACATCCAGTTATCACCCACTAACCCTCCAACCCATCCTCTCCAAAGTTTTTGAGATGCAGGTGAGCAAGCAGCTCTCCAACTACAACTCCAGCTCTGGCTTCCTAACCCCATTCCAGTCTGGCTCCCACCCCAACCACTCCACCTCACTCCTTTGTGTCACTAACCACATCCACTGTAGTATGGATAAGGGTATGGGTACAGGGTTTGTCTCCATCAACTTAGCCAAGGCTTCTAACACTGTAGACCACAATCTCCTCTTGGACAAGCTTGTGTACTCAGGTGTCCCCCCCCCACCTTCCCTAACCTGGTCTGATCTTTCCTAACCAACTGGTCACAATCAGTAAAAGCTAGGTGGAGCCACATTCTTTCCTCTCCCAGTAACCCTGCCCCCAGGCTCTGTACTGGGTCTACTGCTATTCTGAGTTTTTATCAGTAATCCTCCCCCCTAGCTCTCTCCTCCTGCGGCATCCATACGTTTGCTGATGATACACATTTTTTTATATTGGGTCAGACTGTGTTCTTCATTGAGGAGCCCCTGCAAAAGGACTTCTCTGCACTACAAAAATGGTTTCAGCCCATTAGTCATGAATCAGAAGAAAACTGTATATATGCTGTTCAGTTCCAGTCACTGGTTAAGCACCTTCCCAGACTCACTAAACCTATGGTCCACCCTGGGCAAACTCCTCAATCAGTTACATCCCACAAATACCTAAGCCTTCACCTGGACCAAAACCTCAAGTACTCTGGTCACTTCTCCAAGGTAACAGCCAAGTGCTATGCAAAACTTGGCAGTCTCTACAGGGTGAAAGGCTGCCTCCAGCTCCACATCAAGAAACAAGTAGTTGAACATTCCATCTTCCCCCTGTTAGATTATGGGGATGTTGTCTATCCTGGCACTAATTCTTCCATCCTGACCAATCTCACCCCTATTCAATGCCTTGTGCAGATTCATCCTGGCCTGCCCCTCAAAAACCTACCATTGCACCATGTAAAACAAGCTTGGGTGGCTAGCTCCCTTGAAGAGGCACTTGCTGCACACTGCTCTAGTGGGGGCTAGGTACTGGTCAGGCAAACTCCCAAAATACTTCTCAGAGCTTTTCACACCAGCTGTAAACTGCACCTACCCCTCAGATCTGAGAACAGCTGCCACTTCCAGATCCCATGATGCAGGCAAAGCCTGAGGCAAGTCTCAGTCACCTACAGGCTACCCTTCACATGGAATAGCTTTCCTGCCACAGCACCACATCTCATACCTGTTCATCACGTAAGAGTCTAATTAAAGCTTACTGTCCTCCATGGTCACATGTACTTGCTGCCCTAGACTCACTCCCTCTGCCTGTAACTGACATGGGTCTGCTACTTCTCAGTGGCCCACTGCACTACAGTGGCCACTGGCTCCCCTTATGAATCCAAGGGTCTTGATGTAACCTTTTCTGTTTACTGCCATGATTTGTATCTACTATGACCAAGCCTTCCTGCACAGTGTTTTGTTGTTTGCAATGTTTCTTTTTGTTTTAGTTTATTCTGAAAGGCTTGTGAGCAAAATACCTGTTTCACAAGCATCCAGTTACAAAACATACAAACAGAGATTACAAAACATTTACAAATGGTATGACAGTAATACAATCAGTAAAACAACGTGCCTGTAGATAATCAGGGGATTGCAGTGTGACTTTAATGTTGCTCATTGTTCCTTGTTCCTTGTTTTGTGGTTGAATGTAATGTTCCCTGTGATCACCCTTATTCCCCCTCAGGTTGCAACTGGAAATAAGTCATTTGGGCTTCGCGTCTTTACCTGGTGAAATATGTTTAAATAAATTAATTAATCTTGACAATTTGCACAAAAGAGTAGTGTAAGAGACATATGTAATGGTTATTACACAGACTGAACAAGACAATAGTTTATAATATTTTTTTCCTTTTTTATTCTTTTCTTTTCTGTATGTCTCCAATATCTGCTTTTTAATTAATTTATTTTTTATTTCAAATTTTGTAAAGGGAAAGGGGCACTAAGCTGGAGCTCATTTCCAGGTGTGACCAAGGGGAGGGGAGAAAAGAGGGAGTGAAATGGCAATAATAACATGACAAATATATGTGTATGAACATGTGCAATAAAAATCACAGTATAAGCAATGAATTTCAGAGAAAGACAAAAACAACGTAATACTGTAAGTGTATAGATATGTCAGCCACGATTAAGCGCAGTAACTTGAGTAATGACGTCACAAAATCCAGCATGACAAAGGGCTTAATTGCCATTGACTTACAGTGGCCCCTGCAGTAAGTTGCAGTATTCTGTGATATTCTGCAGCATTTCTGCACTTCATCCTGGCTTGACACATCTGTTTGTTGGTTGCTGGGTAGCCTGGTTGAGAGCTAAGGGAGTGTGCTGTCAATGATGGATAAGACATTTGTACCAAACCAGCGAGGCGTAACATTCAGATTACAGAGTATATTGAGTTGTAAGCTACAGTATACAGTTCAGTAGGCAAGAATGGGTAAAACAAGTAAAAAAAGCAGAGGTGGGTTGGGTAGGGCATGGGTTGTTGCAATGCGGAGAGACGAGGAAGAAGCCTGGTTGCAGGTGATTCTTTTGTGCAGTGTTTCAGTAAGGGTGGTTTGAGAGAGTGCATGGAGGAAGAGAGAAGGATAGGGAAAGGAGGCGGTTTAAAGTGTAGGACATCGGCTAGAGAAAGTAGACTGGCCTGCTACAGATTCACTGTGAAGGATATGAAAGGAACAAGCAGGAGATGAACAGAGAGAGAAGGATAGGGAAAGGAGGCGGTTTAAAGCGTAGGACATCAGCCAGAAAGTAGACTGGCCTGCTACAGATTCACTGTGAAGGATATGAAAGGAACAAGCAGGAGATGAACAGAGAGAGAAAGATAGGGAAAGGAGGCGGTTTAAAGCATAGGACATCGGCTGGAGAAAGTAGACTGGCCTGCTACAGATTCACTGTGAAGGATATGAAAGGAACAAGCAGGGGATGAACAGAGAGACAAGGCGAAGGGGATGGCGGGGCCAAAGAGTCAAGAGAGGCACGTGGGAAGAGTCACCAGCCAGTATCTGACCTTAAAGGAGGAACAGTGTGAGAGACGTCAGGCCTCGAGAGAGGGGAGCATCACATTACCATATAGAGAGCAGCGATGGGTGAGAGATGGAGCACTAAGGGAAAATGTCAGAAGGAATGAAAAAGGGAGTCCAGCCTGGCAAGTGTAGACTTTGAGGCAGTGCTGTAGTCTACATCTGCACGGTCATAAACTGACAAAATCTTAATGATGATCTCACGGTGCACAGAGAAATGAGACATGATTTGTTATGGTACAACACACCAAGCTTAAGGTGAAGTTTCTTGTGCATGGAATCAGTGCGGGCGGAAAAAAACTGACATTCTGATCTGGCAACACCCATACATATTTGAAACAAGGTACCTATTCAAGCAGGTTGCCACCTGAAGTTGAGAAGACAGGTGTACAGCATGTTGTGGTCTTGCTAATCTCCGTCTAGTGCCACCTGAAAGAGAGACAGTTTTCTGGCATTCAGTGAGAGCTGGTTTGAATGGAACCAATGCTGGACATTGTCAAAGTCACGCTGGAGTGAGGACACCCACTCAGGAATAGAGACACATGAAACAAATAGAACCTTGTTATCTGCATACATGTTTGTGTGGAAAGAGACACAAGTTGAGGGGTGATCATTTAAGAAGATGGAGAAAAGGATTGGCCCAAGGCTGGAGCCCTGGGGGACACTGGACTTGATGGGCAGGGGGGTGGATAAGCCATTACTAGCTTGGACTGACTGGAGCCAACCTGAGAGGTAGGAATGGAACCACCTGACTGCCAGATTGGATAGACCCCAGCACCTAATGGTTCCATGTGATAACGGCTAATAATTAACAGCAAACATCAAAAGGGCGAATCCAAAAAGGCGAATGCATTAATGGCACCCTAAAATTATGGTGACCATCATATATAGCCAATTTGCAACTGATATTCAGTTAGCTGTTACCACATGGAACTGCAAATATTATTTGCCCCCCCCCTTGCCGTTTTCAGTTCCATAGCTTCGGGTTTAACTAGCGCCTTTTCCCGCTAAAGCCGTAAACTCTTTCTGGTTCTCCCTCTCCCACTTCCTCACGCTCCCCTACCCCATCTGTGCCTTGCCGCTTATCAGCTCCATAGCTTCGGTTTCCATTTGCGCCTCTTCCCGCTAAAGCTGTAATAGCTCCCGGCTCCCCTTTCCCACTCTCATATGCTCCCCTACCTCTCCGCGCCTGGCTGATTCAGTTCCACAGCACCACTCTTTCCACGTCTTTTCCGCTAATTGCCGCATTTTGCCCATGGCTCCTCCCCTCTCTTTCCCATATGCTCCCCTACCTCTTCTAATGCCTTGCCATTTCGGCTCCTTAGATCCGGATCTTACTCGCACCTTCTCCCACAAAAGCCGTAAATCGCTCTCTGGTTGGCCTTATTCCCTTCTTGTCCGAACCAGTTCTTGGCACCGCTAACCCAGGAGCGTTCCCCTGACGAGCCTTTTTCCCTCCTCGGAGACCATGCCCTCAGCCTCCCCTGCTGGCCCATGCTCCCATAGGCCGTTCTCCCCTGATCATCTACCCTACTCACACCACTCTTCCCCCTTCTTCCCTTTCTAGTCACCCCTCCATTACCCTCTGTCCTCCCTCTGATTATTTTCTACCTGTCTGTACTGCCTTCCCCCTTCCCCTTCTCCTGCCTATCGCTTACCCCTCCTTTCGCATTTAGCCATATCACTCCCCCCACTTACCAACCTCTCCCTTCTCCCCCTTGCATCCCTCAGTTCCACCAGCCTGATGCAGGTTGTAACCTTGTACCGCTAAAGCCGTCAGATTCGCCACCTTTCATGCTAGATTTTCCTCCCCGCCTTGCCCAGACCCCTCAGAGCTCTGAATTACACCTCTCCCTTCTCCCCCTGCCGTCCCTCGGTTCCACCAGCCTGGATGCAGGTTGTAACCTTGTACCGCTAAAGCCGTATTCGCCGTCACCTTTCCGCATTAGATTTTCCTCCCCCGTCTTGCCCAGACCCCCTCAGAGCTCTGAATTACACCTCTCCCTTCCCTTCTTCACTTCTTTTCCCTCCTTTTCCTATACTGCCCCCTTCTCCTTACAAACCTGTGCTCCCTCCAGTCCCCTTTTGCCCCCCCTCCTCCCCCTTTTATCTTTAGAATGTATGCATACCTGTACTTGTTCCAATGAATCTCACTTGTACTGTGTAAATCTGAACTGTCTTACTTTGTACTGTAACTGTACCTCCCGGGTCGTGCCTGAAAATGGTCACCTGCTGGCTAGTGCACTTACCCGGTTAACAAAAACTAAATAAAATAAAATAAATTGAAAGAAAGCTGTAACAGGTGGCTGTTCTGACTGCTCAGTTCATTGTTGTGAGGATGTAATTTCAGGCAGATGAGGTGTATATCCATTATCCATTATCCAAAGTATGTGGCAGACATCCGTACTGAACTACACACCTGCACGCCTGTCGGCCTTTCATCTATGTGGGGGGCTGCGCCCACCGTACCCCCTGCTATTTCTAATTGTCCTACTCCAAGGCATTCCTTGACACTGGGGTAGGTTATGACAGCATAATCGCTGTCGCTGATTATTAGCAGTCGCCATTAGTATTTTCGCTATTTTGCTGTCGCCTTTTTGCTGTCACCTTATTCATGTGCTACCCACCTAACTTATCCAAGAAAAGGTGGTGGGCCACTGTATCAAATGTTTTTGTGAGGTCTATGAAATTGGCCACAGTGAGCAGGCCCTGGTCCATGCTTTTCAGCATAAAGCCTATGAAGCAGAGAAGGGAGGAGATGATGGCGCAGGTCTTGCAGAAGCCAGACTGAAAAGTGGAGAGGAAAGAAAAGGCGTCAAGGTGGGTGGATAGCTAGGAGAGAACAAGTTTTTCTTGCACCTTAGCCAAAGGAAGGAGGAGTGAGATGGGCCTCTAGTTACCTTGGGAATAAAGGTCCCCCTTTGTGGAGAAGGAGTACTTCTTCCTGCTTCCAGGACTGTGGCATGGATCCAAGTTTGAAAGAAAGATTGAAAAGAGAGGCTGGAAGGGCAGCAGTGGCTGGCCCAGAGAGATGGAGAAGATTAGCATCCAGACCATCAGGGCTGTGCCCCTTAGTGGAATGAAAAAAAGAGAGTAAGGCAGTGAACGTGATGTCTGAAAGATGCTGGTGTTTGAAGATGAGGCAATGAAGGGCATTTGGAGAGAGTTATGGCAGGCAGGAGGGGGAGACAGGAAGGGAGGAAGAAGAGAGAGGGCACCAGAAGTGAAATTGTTAAAGATGTTAGCACACCTCAGTTGGGTCAGAGATAAGTGAGTTTCCTAATTTGAGCATGGGAGATGTAGACTGCATTTAGGGATTGAGCAGGGAGTGAATAAGTTTCCAGAAACCTGTCAGGGATTTGAGGGTGTTCTGCAGGTTACAGGCTAAGGTTTAAGGCTGGGAGGAGTCCAAATATCTGCATCAGAGGAGGTGAAGAACCTGGGAGTGATGATCACTAGTAACCTGAAGCATTTCATGCAGTGCAAGAAAGCAGCAGCAATGAATTTGGACATGAAAGAGATCAGAGCAACATCTACATCAGTGGACAAAGTGAGGACTGATCAGTCAGTGGCCCAAAGATTGTCTAGGAGGGATGGGAGGACTTGAACAACCTAGACCAAATAAATTTTGACTGGGCTTTAATGCAGTGGATCTCAAATATGCAGTAAACCACGTGATGGTCACTGAAAGCATCCGGTAGGGTTCCAGCAGAAATAATGCAATGGGGGTGTGAGGACAGTTCCCAGTCAATGAGGGAATAATTTGAGGAGGTGGGGTTGACATGGGTTGTCTCGGTAATGAGCTGTGTGAGATTGAGGGACTCAAGTTGGCGAATGGTATTGTTTGCCTAGGGTGAGGGCCAACTTATATTTAGATCACCAAGGATTAAGAGCTCACCTGAAGCTAAAAGGGAGGAGATGGATGAGAGGGTGGCAGGAGTCAGGTTTGGCTTTAGGGGACAAGTAAATGACTCCAATGAAAATGGGATGCAAGTAGAGGAAAGAGAGCCTGCACAGGAGGAGTTCATAGGAAGAGGGGATGGCAGAATGATATATAACATCAGTTACTGTAAGTCTGTGAAGTATATATAGAAGAACTCTACCACCACACTTCAAAGGGTCGTGCCTGTGAACTGTGTTAACCAGACAGTCCAATTTCTACATCACTGATGTGGGCAGACAGCCAGGTTTCTGTAATAGTCATCACATCGAGACTGTAGTGTAGTCCCACAGCCTTAGTTAGTCAAACTTGGAGAGCAGACTACTGATATTTATATGAAAAACATTTAGCCCTTTGGGAATGGTGGTGGATGTGAAGAAGGCGGGGGCAGGGTTTAGCTCCACATCACCTGCCAGCAGTAGCAGAAAGGTTTATGAGGAGCAATAGAGTGCTTCATTTCAAGTTCGTTTATTAGCAGGAAGACTCCATTGAGCACACTCATTTACAAGGAGGTCCTGTAAGGACAATGTTATACAGCAGTGTATAATATGCAGTGCAACATACCATACAATTACAATCATTGGAAAAGAAAGAAAAAAATAGAAAAATTACAAAAATTGGTAAAAAAAAAAAACATACAAGTCAGTAGTACAATATTAAACAATACAGGAACCAATCATGTTACAAGCATGTTACACTTAATGGCAGTGATGAAGGAAATGGCAGGGGGTACTGGGACCTATGGCAGTGACAGACTACTGGGAAGAATTTGTAGGTCAGGGATTTGAAGATATCTACTGAGACACTGCTGGCGAGCCTGAGTGATGTCTGGATGAGATTCCACACCAATGGAATGGCATAGCTCATTTGAATGTCACCTGGAGGACAGCAGGACAGGCATTATCTGACTGCCCTGTAGTTGGGTGAGGGGTGTTAATTGTCTGGCCTCTGACCTCAGCTACGTGATAACTGGAGGTGGGGCTTAGTCAGAGTTGAGGTAGCAGGTGAGTTTTATTTTCTCAGAAGAAGCCAGAAGAGGAAGGAAGGAAACATATTCAATTCAGTACTTTACAGTAACTGGTAATTGCTATTTTTCTTTTAAACTTAGAGTGTGGGCTTTTAGTGACGCTGTACTTTCTTTGTTGTCTTTACTTAGAATTGTTTTTGGGCTGTTGAAAATTTAAAACGTAGTGGTGGTGTAATTCTGTGCCGTCTTTAATTGCTGCAAATTTTCGCCTCCCTCCTCCCCTTCCCCCAACTCTTAATTATATGCCCTGTTAAATCTGATTGACAGGAGCTAAACACAGGGTATAGTAAGGGGTGTGAAGTAGGAGGGGTATAAGGGGGAAGAAGACCACCCTCAGCACAAGTGTTTTGACTCATTTATTTATTGTTTTTTTTTTTTAAAGAAAATTATCTGAGGATCAGTGGCAGGATTTTTAGGACAATAAATTAATAAAAAGGGAACTAGGAGAGCTTCAGTAGCAGACAAGTAGTGGAATAGCAGTATAATTGCAGTATAATGTGGGGAGTGGTGCAATACAGTGGCTGTGGGGCAGCCATATTCAGACAGACCTTCTGGACACTGAGATGCTGCCCTATCTGCATTCATCTCTCTGGACTGTGGGATGAGGTAGCCAGACTCAGAGCAGAAGTAAACTGGGTCAGGAGTACCATCACCCCTATCCAGAGACCACCCAGTCCAATGCAACTGCCTCAAAGGATGCCGAGAACAGGAGCACTTGGATGACAGTGGGCTCAGGGAGGGTTAGAGTGGTCAAGCAGAGGCACATCCCAGATCCTATTCCACTCAAGAACTCATATGCCACACTGGCCAATGAGGACAACCAAATAGAGGTACCCAGAGAAGTGGAAGGAAAGGATGTGGAGGTTAGCCAAGGAGGTGACCTCCTTAGGGAAAACAGTGGACCCCAGAGGAGGAGGAGGAAATGAATCCTGGTGGGGGACTCCATCATAAGAGGGATCCAGCTAGGAACACAGGAGGGGGAGGACAGGGAGGTGAGATGCCTACCAGGTGCCACGGCATGGAGGGATGGAAGGAAGATCCTGGGGATCACTGGGAAGGCAAGACGGGAGGGTGAGCTGGATGTCATTATCCACCTAGGTACTAATGACCTGGCAAATGGGGAGCAAAGGAAGTTCAGGAAGAGTTTAAGAAATTGGGAGGGGTCTCAAGCAAGTAGCTACTTCTGTCACTTTCTCAGAAGTACTTCCTGCAAGAGGCAAGGAGACATAGAGTGCATGCACCAGGAACTTTAACTCATGGTTGAAGAACTGGTGCTGTGAGAAAGGTTTGGATTCATTGGTGACTGGGGACCCACCTGGAGGGATGGAGGTTTGTTCAAGCCTGACGGCCTGCATCCATCCTGGAGGAATCAAGCACTCAATGATAAGTTTAAATGCTACATTGACAAGCATTTAAACTATCAAAGGGGTGGCAGGCCAGCAAGGAGGTGCCTACTTGCTCACCCCCACAGTTGGGGCAGTGGAACCAGTGAACCAGAGGAGTGGCTATCTCTGCAAAGCAGTGTGCAAAAGATGGAGATTAGTGCCCAAGAGGTGGATAGGCAGAAAAGGGGCAAAATTCAGCAGAAGGGCAGACAGCAAGGAGAACCAGGGATAAAGGACAACCAAGGAAGGGGCTGGAGTAGAACAGCGAAACAGTCTAGGGAGGTCAAATCATGGAAAGCCATGTGTGCAAATGCCAGGAGCCTTAGCAACAAGATGGAAGATCTGGAGGCTGTCTTGGTGCAGTCAGACCTGGACATTGTGGCCATCACTGAAACCTGGTGTAATCAAATCATGACCGGGAGATGGCCATACCTGGCTACAACATATTCAGAAGAGACAGAGCAGGCAGGAAGGGAGGAGGAGTAATGCTGTATGTGAAAAATGACATAAGGGCCACATAGATCCAGAGGAACAAAATGGGGGCGAGATACCGTGGGTTAAGCTGGAAAGGAAAATGGGGACAGCCATCCACACAGGTGTGGTCTATAGACCACCAGCCCAGGAGGAAGAAACAGATAGGGAGCTGATGCTAGCCATCCAAAGGATGTCAGACAAGGGTGAGGTAGTACTGGTTGGAGACTTCAATATTGCAGGCGTGGACTGGAGTATCCCAGCAGCAGCATCAACTAGGAGCAGATTTATCCTGGACTCCTTCAGGTGCCTTCCTCAAGCAACTAGTCATGGAACCAACTCGGCAGAAGGCAATACTGGACCTTGTGCTCACAAACAGGGACAGTGTGATGGGGGTAACAGTGGGGGAGCACTGGGGAACAGTGACCACCAGTCATTGTGGTTTGAAATCACAGAAAGAGCAGAACCAAACCACACAAAAACAAGTATCCTGGATTTTAGGGGGGCAGACTTTGGGAAAATGGGGAGATACTTGAAAGAGGCATTAAGGGAAATGGGGCAGGAATCAGGGTTGAGGAACAGTGGGCAGTATTTAAAATGGGATTACAAGAACAACAGAATTATGCATTAAGCAGGTTAGCAAGAGGAAAGGAAAAGGAGACCATTATGGTTTTCCACAGAGGTAGCAAAGAAAGTGAAAACCAAAAATATTGCATTTAGGCAATACAAAAAGACACAGGCAGAAGGGGATAGGGAGAAGTACCAGGAGAAGCAAAGGGAGGCAGGGAGGTCAGTAAGGGAAGCCAAAGCTCAGACAGAAGAACACATTGCAAAATCAGTGGGTAGAGGAGACAAAACCTTTTACAGGTACATAAGTGAAAAAAGAAAGACAAAGGGAGGGATAGTGAGACTGAAGGGGGAGTATGGGGGCCGCGTGGAGAATGACAACAGTAAAGCTGACATGTTGACAGGGTATTTCTGCTCAGTCTTTACTGAGGAAGAGGAGGGTAATGGGTCTGAAGGGGTACAAGGGTGAGAATGGTGCAGAAATGGACACGAAGTCCTTTACACAAGAAAGGGTCCTGAAGGAACTGGAAGTAATAAGAGTTGATAAAGCAATGGGGCCAGATGGGGTGCAACCCCAGGCCTTAAAGAACTAAGAGAGGTGGTAGCTGAACCTCTGGCTATCCTGTTTAGCCAATCACTGGAAACAGGGGAGGTACCCAAAGACTGGAGGACAGCAGATGTAGTCCCCTTATACAAAAGTGGGAACAAAGAGAAAGCAGGGAGCTACAGACCAGTCAACCTCACCTCGGTAGTGGGGAAGATCATGGAAGCACTACTGAAGGAGAGATTGGTGGAACATCTGGTTGTCAGTGGACTACAGGACCCAAGGCAGCATGGTTTCACCAGGGGGAGGTCATGTCAGACCAACCCCATTGAATTTTTTGACTGGGTGACTAGGGAGGTGGATCAGGGGAGGGCAGTGGACATGGCCTATCTGGACTTCAGCAAGGCCTTTGACACTGTGCCACATAGAGAAGACTATTACACAAACTGGGGAATATGGGTGTGGGCAGGACAGTAGTGTGGTGGGTAGGTAACTGGCTGGGTGGCAGGACACAGAGGGTGGTGGTAAATGGCTGTCACTCCACAGAGGGAAGAGTGACCAGTGGGGTACCACAGGGGTCAGTGCTGGGACCGGTCCTATTCAACGTCTTCATCAGTGACATTGTGCAGGACCTAGAAGGCAGAATTTCACTGTTTGCTGATGACACAAAGCTTTGTAACAGAGTAGACACACCAGAGGGTGTAGACAGAATGAGAAGGGACCTGCAGAAACTTGAAGAATGGTCAGGGGTTTGGCAGTTGAAATTCAATGCAAGGAAGTGCAAGATAATGCATATGGGGCACAAAAACCCTGGCACAATATATCAGTTGGAGGGTGAGGATATAGCATACACCATGCAGGAAAGGGATCTTGGGGTTATCTTCTCTGATGATCTCAAGGTAGGGGAAACAGTGTGACAAGGCAGCAGGTAAGGCAAATAGGATGCTGGGATGTATAGGCAGGGGCATCACCAGCAGGAAAAGGGAGGTCATAATTCTGCCAATCAAGACACTAGTGAGGCCCCACCTGGAGTACAGTGTACAGTTCTGGAGACCTTACCTATGTAAGGACATAGACAGGGTAGAGAAGGTTCACAGGAGGGCAACAAAGATGGTGCATCGATTGTATCACAAGTCCTATGAAGACAGGTTGAAGGAACTGAACATGTACTCCCTGGAGGAGAGGAGGGAGAGAGGGGATATGATAGAGACATACAAGTATCTTACAGGGAGGAACAGGGTGCAGGAATACACTATTTTTAAGCGAAAAAGATATTCCAGGACTAGAGGGCATGGGATGAAGTTGGAGGGAGGATGATTCAGAGAAACCATGAGGAAGAATTTCTTCACAGAATGGGTGGTGGACAAGTGGAACACCCTGCCAGAGGAAGTGGTGGGGGCTGAAGCAATCACGGGATTTAATAATGCATGGGATAGACATAAAGGAATTCTGGAGGTCAGGGGTAAGGGGCAACAGACTTCTAGGAAAACATAAACTGAACTTACAAGCTCAAATGGGCAGACTGGGTGGGCCATAGGCCCTTATCTGACGACACTGTCTATATAACTATGTATTGTTCAGTGCTAATTAATAACTCTGTGAGTTCTCTTTTAAAATGATAATAGGCTGGAGCCTAGTCAGCTGCTTGAAGGCCAGTTAACAATGGACCTCCCTCCCCCACCGTGACTGTAGCTAAGCCTCATAATAGTTGGTATTTAAGGCCCCTGTTTAACATGGATAGCTGCAGATTCAGGCTGCTCCAAACTAGTCTTAGCCTTGTAAATCAAATATGTGCTTCAGTGTCCAAGCCTCTAGAAAACAATTAGGCTAAACTTTTTAAAGAAGGGATGGGCTAAGGCCCACGACATAGTTAAATGGGCCAGCCCTGAGGGGTATATCTACAGTATGTGGGTCAAACTCCAGCAGGCGTATTTACTATTACTGCTGGCCAAGCTTCCTTCTCATTTCGTTTCTCTAAACTTTGGGGTTCCCTTCCCTCTTCTACTCACTCTGTTCCTTCCTTTCCTGCTCTTGAAGCCCGCCTCTGTGAGTTCTCTACTCACTCCTGCAGTTGTTTCTGATTTGGGTTTACTTCTTGCCTGTAATTTACCTAATTCACTCTCCTTTGGTCCTTCCCACTGCCTCAGTCCAGTCATTCTCCCAGTTCTTGTTTTGTTAAGTTGATGTCATTTTAATTATTCCTCTGTTTAGTTCTACAGTTTATTGCATGGTAACTTACGTATTGTCAGTTTATTCTTAGGCATGTGTTCTGTTTGTTTTTGACATACAATACTTATTCCATTCAATGTATTTCATATTCTGCATTTTGTAACTGTTATCTTTTCCTCTCTTCCCCTTCCTCCAGAATGCATTTTGAAACAAGCTGTTACCAGCTCAGTATGTTTTTTTCTGGTAAAACCATTGAAATGAATGAATGAATGAATGAATGAATGAATGAATACTATTTGGTGCCCAGCATAATACTGGATGCCCACCAAGCCAAAAGGGGACTTCCTGGTCTTTTAAATCTTAGATTTGGGTGGCTAAATGTCTGTTGTTTCCTAAGATGATACATGTGATATGAAATCCAGGCTTAAGGGAGTTTTAGTGAGTATTTTTGTATCTGCCAGACTGTTTCTTTTTTAAATTTCCTAGTGCTGTTTTATTTTCTCTAGTTTCTGTACATTTTTCGCCATCAAGGCAACCAGTAGGGTCGCAAGTCCTATTATCAAAGGTGATGGATAGGATTAGTAGCGAGAAAGATATAGTTGAAGTGTTCAACACATATTTCTGCTCTATGTAAGCAAGGGAGCAGGCAGAAAGTCTCTTAGTGTAATTACAAGTTCAGTAGACCGAAGTCCTTTGATGAACTTGCCACTATTCAGTTAATGGTGGAATGAAAATGTTCTACTTCCCATAACTTTATGCAATCTCTTTTTGAATGCTTTCATGCTATTACATTCAACAACATTTCTAGGGAGTGTGTTCCAAGTGATTATAACTCTTTGACTGTATCACTTACTACTTTTAAGAGTGTTATTTACCTCTCCACGTACTTTGAGATTATGAGATCTGGTCTTATTATTATTCATCTTATGTCTTACTAAACCAATTGTTTCTAGTGCAAGTTCTTCCTGGGACACTTTAAATGCAAGGCATAAGTCACCCCTGAGTCTCCTAAATTCCACTGAATAAAAATCTAGTTTTTTAAGCCTTTCGCTATAGTGCAATCTCTTCATATGTTGGATCTTCTTAGTGACTCGCCTCTGTATGCTCTCTATTTATTTTTATTTTTGGCTTTCAATTGAATATGGAGCACAAAATGGTGAGCAGTATTCTAGATGTGGTCTGATCAGAGAGGCATACAGTATAATGGCTTAATAACTTTAGGATCTCTGCTCTTTATGTTACTAAGTATGCATCCTAATATACCACAGCATTTTTTAACCATATTGTTGATGTGGGTGTCAAATTTTAGGTCTTTTGCAACATAAACACCCAATTATTTAGCGCGTTCTGATAGGTGTGTTTATTACTGCCCAAATGCATAACTTTGCATTTTAGTTCGTTAAAGTACAATTTATTATACAATGCCCATTTTGCAAGGTGGTCTAGGTTTTCTTGAACTTTTTGTGCAGAGCTGATGTTATTAACTATTCCCCCAACCTTGCAATCACTGGCATATTTACATAACCATGTGCTATTAGATGATTACATTCCTGCTACTAAAATAGTAAAGATAATGGGGCCCAAAACAGAGCCTTGGGGGACACCACTAGTTACAGGACCCCATTCAGACATATATCCCCTGATTGTTACACACTGCTTTCTGTTGTCAAGCCATGACACAATCCATTTGATGATATTAGGGTGATATTTGAGTCTAATTAATTCTTCAATTAAGATTTTATGTGAGACTGAATCAAAGGCTTTGGAAAAATCTAAAAAAAAACACATCTTCTGGTAGTCCCCTATCAAGTGCTGCACTGACCGATTCAAAAAACTGTAATAGATTTGTCGAACATGATCTTCCCAGAAAGAAACCATGCTGAGTTAAATTTATATGTCCAATTTGTTGCAGATGATCAGATACACATTTTTGAAGGAGTCTTTCTAATAATTTGCTAAGGACAGATGTTAAACTGATGGGTCTGTCATTCTTTGTGTCCTGTTTACTGCCACCTTTATGTATGGGGGTGATTACTGCCTCATTCCATTTAAATAATATTTTGCTTTCTCTCTTTTTTTTAGGCTTTGGTAACTGGGTAAGGCCCACTAGGCACAACTGCCTGTTTTCAGGGGCAACCTGGGAGCACTGGGTGGTTAAGTGACTTGCTTAGAGTCACACAGTATGCAAGCGGAGGTTGTGAGAATCAAACTGAGGTCTGGTCTACTGGATGTACCAAGCTCGTTCACACCTCGTTCCTCTAAGCCATACTGCCAGTCCAATGAGGTATACCTCTTAATGAGGTATTGAAAAGTATTAAAATAGGTCCTGCTAACTGTGATGATAGTTCTTTTAGGAATTTGAGGGTCAATCCTTCTGGTCCAGCCGAGCTATTTATTTTAATTGATTTGATAACTTCAAGAACTTCCTGCAGTGTTAATGGTACGATGTCCAATTGTTGGATCAGAATTTCCTTAGTAATCTCCTCTTTAGGCATTAAATACTTAAAAAGTATTTGTTTAGTTCTGAGGCCATTTCTCTCTCATCATTAATTAGACCCTCATCAGTTAATAAAGGCCCTACAGTGTTGCTTTTTCCCTTTAAGGATCCTACGTAATTATAGAATTTTTTTCTTATTATCCTTCACCTTAGTGGCAAGTTGTTTCTCTAGATTCTGTTTGGCTTTCTTTATTAACTGCTTGTTTTTTTTAACTGCTGTTTTGCATAATCCTAATTTTATTGCTGTTGGTTGTTGTTTTTGGGTTTTTTTAAGTTTATTTTTCTTCTGAATACTTTTTTTGATGTTATTATGCTACCATATGGGCATCCAGAGATTATTATTGTATTTCTTCCTATCTGGCACCCAGTTTGTGATACATGTATTCATTTTATCCCTTAAAATATCCTAGGCCTCTTTAAGTCCAAGGTTGTTCAACTCATTGTGCAAGTCCCAATTTGTTAAATATCTTCTCATATTATTATAATCTGCGTTATGATAATCTTTTAATTTTGTTATACTAGTTGTCTGTTTATCAATATATCAATGTATAAGTCCAGTTGTACCATCCTGTGATCACTGTTACCCAATGGTTGAAGCACTTTGGTCCTGTCACCCCAGGTTTTAAAGTTTGTAAAAACTAAGTCTAATATATTCTCCTCACTTGTCCCTTCCTTGACTAACTGTTCAAAGTTATTTTGTAGAGTGATATCTATAAATTTGTTCTCTAGATTGCTGGTACTAATTAATGGTGACCAGTTAATTGCTGGGAAGTTAAAATCTCCGATAAGAATATAGTCCCCAGTAATTTCCATGTGGCCAAGCACATGTAGAAAAGCATTCGTTTCTTGAGAATTTATACTTGGTGCATGTCAACTTCAGCCTATTGTCATGGTGGCAGAGGCTGTATGTATTCTGGCCCTTATCAGTTCATGTTGACTGTTTTAGTTTATGTCTTATTTTACTTCAATTGCTTTTAGACTCTCACTTATATAAAGTGCAATACCACCACCTCTTCTTACTTTTCTATTTTTAGACAGCAATAAATAACCAGGTATTTCTGTACCCCACTCCTCATCTGAAAACCAGGTTTCTGTGATACCGCAGATATCGATGTTATTTTTATTTGAAATGAATTTCAACTCCTCAATTTTATTTCTTAGACTTTGGGCGTTCATTAATAATACCTTCAGTGGTTTATTTTTGTCCTTGGGTTATTTTTTTGGGACTTAACAGGTTCACCAGAGGAAGGAAGTGCTAAGTGTGCCTTTGTAGCTTGACTCTGCTTTAGAGAGACTATAGAAGTTAGCCTCTCTGCCTGACAAATTAGTTTAAATATTTGTTTATGTAAGCTGTGATATGTTTACCCAACATGGAGTTGCCGCTTCAACTCATATGTAGCCTAACCCAGCAGTATAATTCTCCGCTACCCTCAGATTTCCTACCAGTGTATAAGACATGTGATGTTTTGTGTCATACACCATCTCCTCAGCCAATTATTGACCTTCTTTATTTTAACATATTGTTGTGGAGTAGACCTGGGGATGGGAAATATCTCTGATAGGGCTACATCAAATCCTTGCTCAACCAACTTGTTCGTCAGTGCCACATAATCTTGTTTTATTTTAGTTATTGAATCATATGTAATATTATTAGCTCCTGCATGCACTATTACTGCTGTCCACATGGCATAGGATATCACTAGTCATATGAGTTATATCTGATATCTTTGCCACACTGAAACTTGAAAGGGTACGATATGCTTTTTACGAGTTGCAGACTATCCTGCCAAGATGCTTAATGATTGAGTCTCCGAGCACAAAGGTTTGTTTAGGGTCTGTTCTCCTGTTAATCACTGTGCCCATTGCTTCAATAGTTCCCAGTGGCAGATGTGATGAACTTTGTTCTGGGGTCACCATGCTAGGTTTAGTTATATTACTGTACTACTATGACCTGTATTAATTGCGGTGCTGTTATTTCCTTCACTGACTTCCCCTGAAGTCTCTTTATTAAAAGTTGTGTTGTGCTCTGGTTTTTGGAGAATGATTAAAAGCTCTTGAGAGGTAGATGGGAAATTTCTGATATATTCTAGAAATGTGCTTATAGGGTCATATCAATTTTGAGTGGGCAGATTTTATTTAAATTTTGGTAACCGGGTGGGCCCACTGAGTCCTTGACAGCATCACCGAATCAACTGTCCAGTAGATCTGTACAAACATACATTGCACCTCTGGACTGAAACTGAAACCAGGGGAAGGAAACCAAAAGGTGACTGGAATAGACATTTGGCCACCCAAATCTGAGATGTTCAGTAACAGAGAGGCATGACATAAAGTTGCAAGGGGGTAGACTACGGGTTAATGTGAGGAAGTATTTCTTCATGGAAAGGGTGGTGGATGCATGGAATCGATTCCCAGCAGAGGTGGTGAGGGCAAACACAGTGGGGGAATTCGAATATGGATTTAACAGCCATAGGGGATTCCCTAGCAATAGGAATGAGAAGGTAAAGCCAGAGATCAAGTAGGGTCTGTGGCTTTTGCAGTAGGTAGGGAAAATGGGCAGACTGGATGGGCCTAGCAGTACTTATCTGCTGTCAGTTTCTATGTTTCTATGAAAGGTATTTTGTGATAATGTTAGGAGTATAGGGAACAAGATTGATGAGCCTCAGGCTGTAGTGGCCTAAGAGTTGACATTCTGGCCCATATTGAGACCTGGGCCACTAAGAACCACAGCCGGGGGGGTGCATCTCTATACCAAGCTATCTGCACTACTTAGGAAGGACAAGAAATAACTAAAGGCAACTAAAATGGTGTAGGGTCTGCATCAGAAGGCCTACAAGGAGAGGCTTAAGGACCTAAGTATGTACAGCCTGGAAGAGAGGAGGGGGGGGATGTGATAGAGACCGTTAAATACCTCACAGGCTTAAACAAGGTACAGGAGGGAAGCATTTTTCAGAAAATAAGGCGCTCAAGGACAAGGGGGCGTGATAAGAAGCTGGAGGAACGTAGATTTAGTAGAGATGTGAGAAAGTACCTCTTCCAGCAGAGAAGATGGGGTTCAACAATTCATGGGATAGGTGTAAGGGAATCTTAAGGAAGGGAAGGGGGGTGGGTGAATGGGCTGGAGCTCAAGTAGGATCTGTAGTGACACTATAGGCAGGGAAAAATGAGCAAACTAGGTGGCCAGGTGGTCCTTATTTGCTGGCAAATTCTGTATTTCTATGTTAAGATACTAGGGAGGAGGAGCTGCTCTATGCAGATGGACATTAATTAATGCAGTTGAGGGTGGGGCAATAGGTTGGCAAGGGTGAGTCACTTCACTGTGGGTTCACCTATTTTGACAGGGGAAAGGAGCCTAAGGGAAGGAGTGGTCTACAGACTGCCAGGTCAGACCATTGAGGTAATGATGTCATCATAGAAGATTTCTGTCTCTTGGATGTAAATTGAGCTATCCCACTAACAGGCAGTGGGTGCAAAAAGATAGAAGTTTACAAAGGCCTAGCAAGATGGTTTCCTTAGTCAGTGGATTATGGAGGGGACTAGGGAAAGAACGATCCTTGATCTTGTACTGTCTTACCAGGACATTATAAGCAGCATAAAGACAGCCCAGACACTGATTTAGTACCTTACTTAGAGAGTAGAAGTTGGATTCTACAGTGCTGGTCCCTGACTTCAGAAGGGCTGACTTCAATGGGTTGAGATGGGCACTCCAGAATAAACTGAAGGGGATTAAGAAATTGTCCATAGTGGACAGCATATGAGAGATTATGACAATTAGATATTATGGGCTGCAAGGGAAATGACTAGGTATATTAGAAAGGGTAAAGAATACTTGATTCCACTCTGGTTCAATGGTCAAATTTGGGAGGCTGTCAGGGCATGGAATGTAGCATTCAGAAAATACAGAAGGGAGCAGAGCAAAGGGAGCCAGGAGAAGTATATGAATCAGATTAAAACAACTAATCAGCTGTTCAGGAAGACCAAAGCAGATGTTGAGCTGAGAATAGCAGAGGTGTTCAAGGGCATAGACAAAACCTTCTTTCATTACACAAGCAAGAAAAGGACATCCAAAAGGGGTATAGAGAAGTTGAACAAAGGGGGAGGGATAACAGCGGATGACACCAAAAGGCAAGCATTCTGATTGAATTTTACTGCCTGGTCTTCTCAGTGGAAGCAATGTTGACCATTACTGGAGAGCTGGGTCAAGTTCAGGGAGAGGTGGGGCAGAAGGTCAGAGTGGCAGAGGTTACTGAGGTCTGAGTCCTAAAAGGTCGGCATGGCCCAAATGTGAATAAATCCCAGGACTGAACAATTTACATCCCAGTGTTCTGAAAGAATTAGAATACTGATCACACCTATTATTAGCAGGTGCTAGTTCAAGTTCAAGTTTATTGCAGGAAAAAAGTCCATTGAGCAAGCTCATTCACAAGGAGGTCCTGAGACATTTACACAGACAGGAGGATACTACATAAAGGGTATCATTGGCTATAAGTAAATAAAGTGCATTCATAGATCACAACAGACATTTCATGATAAGGTACAACCTAGCAGAGCAAGGTCCAGTTAAGACATTGTTTCTTCTGTCAAAGCTAAACAAGGGAAGAATGTTACACATAGCACAGATAGGGGCAATAAAAAAGGTTAATATGCAAGGATAAGACAGAATGGATGATAGGAAGGGCAGGGTAGAAGATTAGAAGGCAGGGGAGGCTGGGGGGTTAGGAAGAACAGGTGGGAATAAGATGTAGGTAGGAGAACTGGGGGGCTAAGGGCAGTGACAGCAGGTAAAAGGGGTCACATCATTTAGCACATGCAAGCCATATGCTGGTTAGGTAGTTTCATTCCTGGCTAGCAGAGGACTGGGACATTCGGTGCACATGTGACTGTCTTGGAGTAAGGGGTAGGCTTAGTGGCAGCTGCAAATATCTTTCATTTTAGAAACTGCTAGTGCTTTGTAGAAATTAATTAAGATGAAGCTAGTTAGTTTCAGTACGGATTGGAGATGATTTCAAATAGTAGACAGGGCATATGAAATAGCTCGTTGGTCAAAGGTAGTACGGGTCTTAGGGACAGCTAGCAGGATGTAGTCTAATTTCCTAAGGGAGTATGCACTGTGGGTGATGTGGATAAGAAACGTTAAGTAGCTCGGTAGTTTGTGAAGGATTATCTTAAGGGTCCAGATACCAGCATGGAGCAGGCTTCTGGTGGTGAGTGAGGTCCAGCCAACAGCTGCGGAAAGATCACAGTGGTGGGTTCGGTAAGGGGAGCTAGTGATGAACTGAAGGGCATGGTGATAAAGAACGTCCAGCTTACTTAGGTTTGAGATTGCAGAGGAGGTACAGATTGTCTACATAACCAAGTAAGGGAAGGAATGTGGCCTGGACAAGCCTGGTACGGGTCGCAAGAGGGAAGAGAGACCTGTTCCTAAAAAGGAATCCCAGCCGTGCTTTGAGCCTCTTAGATAAGTTCTGGATATGTTCATTAAAAGAGAGCTTGTTGTCTAACCAAATGCCAAGATATTTAAATTTAGATACAACTTCCAGGGGTTCTCCAGGGGAGGCCTTGTGAGGAGAAGCTGGAAGAGCTTGGGCTTTACTCACTGGAGGAGAGGAGGGATGGGGAGACATGATAGAGGTTTTCAAGTATGTAAAGGGAATAATTAGGAGTGGAACCAGGGAGTTGTTTAGGCTGAAGAAGGGGTAGTGACCAGGGCCATGGGTGGAAGTTGAGGGGGAAATTAGAGGGGGAACATAGGAGGCATTTTTTCACTGAGATGGTGATGGAGCCTGGAATGCACTTCCTGGGCGGTGGTGGAGGAGGGCACAGTGGAGGGCTTCAAGAAAGTGTGGGATAGGTTCAAGGGGAAATTGAATCTAGAGAAGACACTCTTGGGGGCTGGGGGGATGGTGAGGCGGGCAACCAATAGGCTGCTGGCTTTCGAGCAGACAAGACAGACCATTTGGCCTATTCTGCTGGCTTTTTAGTATGTTAGTATTATGTAAAAAAATCATTGCCTTAGTTTTCTTGGCATTTAGGAGAAGCTTGGCTTTTATGAGATTGCTTTCGAGCTGAGCAAAGTCAGCTTGCAACGTTTCATTAACTTCCGATATGGTTGTACCTGCGGTATACAATACTAATATCGTCCGTGAAGAAATGCAGGCTGGAATTCATTATATATGAATCAAGACTGTTGATATACAGGGAAAAAAGAATAGGACCTAGAATGGAGTCTTGTGGGACCCCCCTGACAATCAGGAGGGGGGCTGAGAGTAGACCCTCAGCTTTGACTTTTTGAATCTTTCCAGAAAGATAACTGGTAAACCACTGTGCTGTGGGCGGAGTGGTACCTAAATTAGTAAGGCAGGTAATTAAAAGGTGATGGTCAACAGTAACAAAGGCTTTACTGAGGTCTAGAAAGACTGCACCAGTAAACTTCTTGGAGTCCACAGTAGTAACCCAGTCATTAGTGACTTTTGCCAATGCTGTGATGGTGCTGTGTTTAGATCTGAAACCAGATTGTGCTGGGTAAAGGAGTGAATACATTTCAAGATGATGTTTTAGTTGGTTATAGATCAGCTTTTCCAAAACTTTAGAGAGAATAGGCAAGATGGATATGGGCCTATAGTTGTTTAAATCACACAGGTCTCCTGATTTGAAGAGAGAAAGAATGTGGGCAGATTTCCAGCAGGATGGAACTGTGGCAGAGTTGATGGAGAGATTGAAAATATGTAGGAGAGGGGCAGTGAGATGGGCATAACCTAGTCTCAGGAAGAAGTGTTCGAGTCCATCGTCTCCTGCACCTTTCCTGGTATCAAGGCTAAGGAGTGAGTCTTCAACTTCTTTGTAGTTAAACATGCTCAGCTGAAAGGGATGGGATGGGGTACTAGTTACAGAGGTGGAGCTAGCACAGCTATTCGCATATCTAGCATAAGGTGAGGAGTCAAAAGCTAGTCTGGAGGTGACAAAATGTGAATTAAGTTCTTCGAGGATTTGAGAATTGTTTTGCACCACCCTGCCTTTGCTAAGAATCTTAGAAGGCATAGAGGGAGCAGAGGGACAGCCTTCAATGGATTTCAGTGTCCTCCAGATTTTGTGGGAGTTCCCACTGGCCTGCTCCAGGGTGGAGATGTAAAAGTTTGCTTTAGCAGCACAAATGTTTTTTACATAGGCATTCCTAGCTGTTCTAAAGGCCTGCCAGTCTACAGGGCACTTTGGATGCCTAGCCTTGGACCAAAGCTTATCTCTATTGGTAAGCACTGCCTTGAGATCTGGGGTAAACCAAGGGTGAGAAGATTTACATACCCTAACTTTAATAAAGGGGGCATACTTGTTTACCAGGGTGGTAAGGTTATTGTGAAGGACAGAGACAGCTTCATCAGTAGTGTTGGCAACATATAGATCTTGCCATCTGGTGTTACCCAGAACGGAAAGAAAATTTGGTGTATTGAACTTATGAAAGGACCATTTAGTTTTGAGTTTAGGCTGTTTGAAAGTTTTAGTTTGGGACCTTATGCACACAACAACACCGTGGTCACTCATATCATTGTGTAAAACTGCTGCGTGTGAGATTTTGTGAGGATGAGTAGTTAAAATAACACCTAAGAGGGAGCTATTGCCAATATTAGAGGTATTGTTCCTTGTGGGTTCAGTAACTAGCTGTGCAAGGCCAAGCTCATCACAGATATATTTAAGACAGCTTGATTTTGTGGTAAGCCAATCCATATTGAAGTCCCCTAGGATTATTGTTTCTGTGTGGGCAGCCGTGGTTATGGATTTCAAAATGTTAAGGATTTCAGCACCACCGGTCAGTGGCCTATAGCCACCTATAATAGTGATGCATTCCGTGGAAGGAAGGTGAAGCTTCAGCAAAACAATCTCATGCTCTTTAGGTTTAGGTTTACATGAAATATCACTAACTGCATACTTAGTTTTGGCATAGACAACCCCCCACCCCCCGCTTTCCCTATCTGCCCTGAATAGTTTATAACCGGAAGAGTAATTTGAAGGTCAGTATTAGTCTTTTTCAGCCATGACTCAGTAATAATGGTAAGATCTGGGTTTGTATGCGTGGCCCATGGTCAGGCTTACAATATAAACTAACATCATTTTTAGACCAGGGCAACTGCAAAATCCGACGGTGATGTAATTTGTGTTGGAGGACCTGGGTTTAACTCCACATTGCCTGAGCAGAGAAGGAGCAGCAATAGCATTTTCTTTAGGGAATTTATCAAGAAGGAGGAGAAGGCTTTTTTCTTTGGGTCCTTCTTTGATATGTTGTTAGGGATGTGAGTTTGGTCCATTGAGTTTGCTAATGGGGAGCACCTCTTTAACCGTCCCTTGGGTGTTGCCAGGGGACTGTAGAAGGTTGGATGTGTGACACTACATAAGAGTGCAGCTAGGGAAGACCCTGTGAACTACAAGCAGTGAGCCTGACCTCCACTGTGGGAAACCTGCTGGAAATGACAGTGAAGGAGTGGACATTGGAATTCCTAGAAATGCATGGACTGCAGAACACAGGGCAACATGAGTTTGTTAATGGATAGTCATGTGATATGAACTTGATAGATTTCTTCAGTGACACAAGCGGTAGACAGGGGACAGGCAGTAGATGTACAGTATCTGGATTTCAGTAAGGCCTTTGACTCTGCACCACAATGGAGACTGGTTAGAAAGGTGGTAGGACTAGGCTTAGAGAAAAAACTAACAGGATGATACAGAGAGCTGGCTGGATAGAAAGACAGAGAGTGTAGTCTTAAATAGCAAATGTGCAAAAGTTACTTTGCAAGGTCCCTTAGGGTTCTTTCCTGAGACCAGTACTGTTCAACATGTACATTTCAGACATAGGAGAAGAGACTGATGGCAAGGTGTGCTTGTTTGAGAACAACTGACCACTACATCATAATTTGTGTGGTTACTGCTGCTCTCTTGTTAGTGTCCAAGTTGCTAGCCACAGCTGTGTCTTGTCCTGATTTCTCATACTTTCTGGAGCCTGTTATTAGCCACTGTCAAACCTTTATCTTGCTTTGTAGTCAGTCATTCAGTTCAGTATGGGGCGCGTGTAAACAGACAGCTGTCCTCATCTGGAGATGAAGAAGTGACCAAAAGACCACAAAACATCAACTACATGCTGGATGGTAATAAATAGACCTACATATTGAATTACATAGGAATCAATCCTTTCTTGCATTACTTTATTTACATTGGACCCTATGCAGAGGCACATAAAAAGTGTTAATTTTTTTAGTGGCAGTGCGCACATATGCGTCACGTGAGACAGCACCACACACCTGCATGCACAAATATGGCATGAGCACGGACAATGATAGGGGCGGTGCCCGCAGACATTTGCAGGACCATGCAGATGAGGGGCAGGAGGAGTCCAGGAATTCGGGTACACCCTGTGATCCCACCATATATGGCAACCACGCCACCTCTCGTGGACACATGGAAGTGAATGCAGACATGGAGGGCTAAGCAAACACACCACCCATGAGAGGCATGGCAGCTGACCTGAATGTGGCCACGGGCCAGGACCCTCCACTGGAGGTGCATGGCAGTATGGATGCCCCATCAACGGGCACTGCATATTTTCAGTACAATTCTATATGACCGAGATTGACAAACTTCACAGGCCCACAGGTCACCATCCTTATGACGGACATATGAGACCACTAGGCTGCACTGTATGGCTTGGATGCACCCAGAGTCCCCCCTGAAATAAAGGCATGCATGTGGCTGGAGATCTAGAGTGCTGTGAATGCTGTCGGACCTGAGGCATGCAAACTGAGTGACATCAAACACAAGTGGTGGGACCTCCATTTGCTGTAAAACATAAGCTGGTGGTGGCCAGCCACTCCCAGTCTCCCACTGGCGGAGGACCCCAGCCAAAACACTAGCCCTGACACCCATCAAGAGGGTGGTGGCAGAGACAATATATGATGTGGTCTGCCATGGCAAGACAATGGTCATAGACACATTAGCAAGTAAGCGGGGTACCACAGGCAGGCATACGAGACACATCTGGCAATGCGCCCAAGGTAACCTCCTTCTGCTTCACCCCCACAGACACAGCACCATAGAGTGAAAGAGCAGCAGCATCCACCATGCAGGTGGAGCCTCCAAGGGAGATGGCACACACGGGCAGTAGGTAACAGGAACAACACCCCATAACCAGATTATGTCCTGAACTGCATTGCCTGTGTTGTTACTTACCACCCTCCCTTTCACCCACAGGACTGCAGCCAGAACAAACTCCTCTAATGGCGGCTAGACACAGCTCTCTGACTCTGAGAGGGTGGGGGACGCAGGGGACAGGACGGTTGACCTGCATGGATCCTATGCAAACATACTGCAGCAGCCCTGCAACCCACCAGCTCACCCTGACATCTCTGAGTGCACGGGCGTAGAGGTGGCAGCGGGACCTGCACCCCTCACCTTACCACTGCACGGTGAGGCACATGCCTTGCACCAGCCCACACTGATGAGGAGCAGAGGCCCACTACAGAGCAGTCAGCACCACAGTGCGGCCATGACAGCGGGGAGGAGGGTGCATCAGGGCAACCACCACAGCACTTTAGACAGACACCTGGCATGGGCCTCCTGCAGGCATACTACCATGACCTGCAGCAGCTGGAATAGGACCACCTATTGGCACAGAGGGACAATACAGTGGCCCTATGTGACCTCACCATGAAGGTGAGAGATATATGTAGGGGCATCAAGAGAATCAGGTTTCATGCTTGAGAGGTTGACGGAGCGCATGCTACCTGCACCAGCATTGCCTGATTCCACACAGGTGTCCCCACAAATGGAGGAGTGGATGAGACACCACAGGGCATGGTGGATGGCTGTGATGTAAGGAAGGACCTCAGGCTGGCCGGGGCGTCGATGAGAGGACTGACTCCACAGGTGTCAGGAGGTGCTGGTGGGCAGATATATGTAAAGCGCCTCAGCACAAAGGTGTCAATGAGGACCACAAAGCCATGGCCATGCCACCCTGATGTGTGGACCACCACAGTACAGAGGCCTGCACCAGGGGCGACATGGTATACAGCCACCTGCTCAACAGTGCTCATGTCCCACAACCACAATACATCACACAATATGCACTCCACAGTTCCACCAAGCACCGCCAATGCACCCCTCACCCCCCAATGAACCCCAGCCACACCATGAACCACACACAACACATATGTGCCACACACCGCCAATGCACCCCACCCACCCCATAAGCCACACACCACCCCATAAGCCACACACAACACATATGTACTATACACACCCAAATGCAGCCCACTCACCCCATGAACCACACATGACACATACACCACATTCACCACCAGTGCATCTCACCCACCTGCATGAACCACACACAACACATATATCTACCACACACACACCCAGTGCACCACACACACACACACACACACATATACACCCATGAACCACACACAACACATATGTACCACACACACACTCAATGCACCACACACGCACACACACACACACACACACACACACACACACCCATGAACCACACACAACCCATACAAATGTATCCCTTTCTTCAGATTTCACAAATGTCCAAAATTGGCTTTCTGCACATAAGCTTGTACTTAATGCTAAGAAAACCCAAGCAATGTTACTTGGATCGGCCCCTAAACTCAGGACATATCAAACTCCCCTACTGGTGCAAGACCGCAGTGGCACACAAATAGAATGCGTTACATCTTTTAAGTACCTTGGAATTCTTCTGGACCAATCCCTGGATTCAGCCTGCATATACAATCTGCCTGCAAGGCAGTGAATGCTAAACTGGGGGTTGCTTACAAGTCCAGTTTCATGCTGACTCCCTCTGCCAAACTTGCTATTGCCAGAAGCATATTACTCACTGCCCTCACCTACGGCATACCGACCTTTGCTGCTACACAAAACCATCCTTCATAAGTGGGATGTCACTTATAATAGTATCTGTCGATACACCTCCTCGTCACCACGGCCTAAGCACCACTGCCAACTGTACAGTAACCTGGGTTGGTTATCCCCCTCAGCTTGCCGTCAATATGCTCTGGGCTCCCTGATTGACTCTATACTCAGAAACCAGACCCCTTCAGCGCTTGCAACATTGCTGGTACCTCAAACGTCCTCCTATAGACTGCGATCAGTAGATAAATCCCTGCTGAATGTGCCTAGATGTAAAACATCAAAAGGCTCTGTTGCCTTCAATCACTCTGCTCCTAAGCTTTGGAGCTCTCTCCCCCAAGCACTTTGAATATCTGGATCCCATGACAGCTTCAAAAAGGAGCTACACTTCCATCTATCCCTTGCTAATCCCTACACTTGTTTTAATCCTCCCTAATCCACTCACCCAACAGATGCTGCCTGGCCTAACTTTAACCTTCCTACCTCATAGCACTTCTTACCCTTACTATCTCCTTGACAGCTAATCTACCCCAACCCCAACCCCACACACACACACCTGAGCCTTGTTTCAGAGGCCGTGATAATATATCCCGTCCAGTCAGGAATTTGCCCTTGCCTTGTTTTGCTGCCTATTTGAATCTTCACTGTTGTGACTAATTTTAACAATATTTCTTGCTGCTATGTTGTAGTATCTCTTCCTAAACTGTGTAGGTTTTCTCTGCCTAAAATGCTATGTCAATTGTATTGATTGTTATTGTTCTGGCTGCATGTATTCATTGCTACTAACCGTTTTGACCTATGCTATTGTAATTTCATTGTACTCATGCTATGTACCTGTCTTTGATTGTTGTACTCTCCTGGGTCGTGCCTGAAAATAGTCATTTCAAGGCTAGTGCACCTACCCGGTTAACAAAAACTAAATAAATAAATGTACCATACACATCCCAATACACCCCACCCATAGCATGAACCACACACAACACATATGTATCACACACGCACACACCCAGTGCACACCACACACACACACACACATACACATACACAGTGCAACACACAAACACACACACACACACACACACCTTGGTTCACACACAACACATATGTGCCACACCCCCAATACACCACACACAACACATATGTACCACACACACACCTCCAGTGCACCTCATCCACCTGCATGAACCACACACAACACATATGTACCACACACACACACACACAGTTCAACACACACACACACACCCATGAACCACACACAACACATATGTACCACACACACTCAATGCACCACACACACACACACACACACCCATGAACCACACATAACACATATGTACCACGCACACCCCAATGCACCCCACCCATCTCCATGAACCACAAATAGCACAAATGTACCACACACACAATGCACCCCGTCCACCCCATGAACCACACATAACACATATGTACCACAAACACGTCCAGTGCACCCACGCCCATGAATGACACACAACACATATGTACCACACACTCACACTCAGTGCCCTCACCCACCCCCATTAACCACACACAACATATATGTACCACATACACACACACACAATGCCCCGCACCCACCCCCATGAATCACACACAACACATATGTACCACACACATCATACATGCAGAGCACATGGCATGGGAGCACTCAAAGGGTATATCATCACAGTGCCCTCTGGCCCATCAAGCTACCATGCAAAGGTGTCCTATGTCATAGTGTGCGGCATGGTACATCCCGACAGTGTTCCCCCCACACACATGGCAGTCCGTCATCCTCTCAGGGAGGCATGTAGTTCTGCACATTGCATGGCATGGGCAGCCATCTTCACTCACACATGTTGTGTAGCATGGCACAGAAGGTGAACACTCTGCACGTCATAGAAACATAGACTTTGATGGCAGATAAGGACCGCTTGGCCCACCCAGTCTGCCCATTTTCCAATCTACTGGATAAGCTGCAGATCCTAGTTAACCAACAGCCTGTTTCTTCCTACTCCCCACAAGAATTGCCTTACGTCTGTCCCATGCATTCTTGAATTCTCCCACAGTTTTAGACCCCACAACATCCTCAGGAAGGCGGTTCCATGCGTCCACCGCCCTCTCTGTGAAAAAATACTTCCTCACATCGCCACTGAGCCGTCCCCCCTCTATCTCCAAATTGTGTCCCCTTGTTCTTGCACATATCTTTTTCTGAAAGATGCTACCCTCTTGGACTTTGCTGATTCCACTGAGGTACTTAAAAGTCCCCCCCTCCCTCCTTTCCTCAAGGGTATACATATTAAACTCCTTTAGTCTCTCCTCGTATGGCTTCTCTTGCAGACCCTGTACCATTTTAGTTGCCCTCCTCTGGACTGCCTCAATCCTGTCTATGTCCTTGTGGAGATGGGGTCTCCAGAACTTGATGCAGTACTCCAGATGGGGTCTCACCAACTGTCTGTACAGATGGATAACAACTTCCAGTTTTCTGCTGGTGATGCCTCTTCCTATACATCCCAATATCCCCCCAGCCCTCCCTACTGCCTTCTCACATTGCTTGCTAACCTTAAGGTCATCTGATATGATTACCCCCAGGTCCCTTTCCATTTTTGTTGTTGTTACTACCTCCCCCCCATTGTGTATTCTTCCCCTGGGTTCTTGTTTCCCAGGTGCATTATTTTGCACTTCTTTGCATTGAATCCTAGCTGCCATACTTCTGACCATTCCTCCAACCTTGCCAAGTCCCTTCTCATCCTTTCCACGCCTCCTTGTGTGTCAACCCTGTTGCAGATCTTTGTGTCATCTGCAAAGAGACATACTTTTCCTTCTAGTCCCTCTGCAATGTCACTTATAAAGACATTAAAAAGGACTGGACCCAGCACTAAACCCTGCGGTACCCCACTATTAACCCCTCTTTCTTCAGAGTGGACTCCATTTACAATTATCTTCTGTGCCCTGTTGTCCAGCCAATGTTTTACCCAGGCTACCACCCTGGGACCCACTCCCAGGCTGGTTAATTTGACTATTAATCTTTTGTGTAGGACTGTGACAAATGCCTTGCTAACGTCTAGGTAGGCCATGTCCACAGCCCCTCCCTGGTCTATTACTTTGGTCACCCAGGCAAATAAATCAATTAGATTCATCTGACATGAGCTTCCCGCTGTGAATCCAGGCTGCCTTGGGTCCCGTGCACCACTGGCCTCTAGGTACTCAGCAATTCTTTCCTTCAGAAGTGATTCCATCATTTTCCCTACCAAAGAGGTCAAGCTGACAGGTCTATAGTTTCCTGCCTCTGTCTTGCTCCCATTATTGTGAAGGGGAATCACATTCGCCCTCCTTCAGTCCTCAGGTACCACACCATCCCCCCATGATTTGTTAAAAAGGGTAGTCAGTGGTATCACTAATTCTCCCCTTAATTCTTTTAGAATTCTGGAGTGAATTCCGTCAGGCCCCATTGCTTTGTCCACCTTCAGGTTTAGGAGTTCTTTCAGAACCCTTTCTTCTGTGTGTAACCCCTAGGTGGCGCTATCCTAAGGGCTACTACCCCTGCCTGCTTGGCTAGTAGCAGGTTAAGGGGCCTGAGTTCTGAAACGGGTGCCTCCACCCAGAGGTCAGGGTTGGTAGTGGTCAAGCTAACCTGGGCACAGCTCTCGGGACACTGTAACCCCCCTCTTTTCCCTCTAGTGGCCTGAACACTGTACAATAATCACTTTCACAATACCTCTGGTACACCACACAAGTACCCACACTGTTTGCACTTACCACCAGGGCTGGTTCCTTTGGCTCGACCCTGGGAACCCCCCTGTAAAACAAGGTTATGCACAGCAAAAAGCAACAGTACAGTACTCTGAGCATAAACTGGAATCACAGTCAGATTACATGCAGAAAAAGTTAGATCTGATTTATTTAGGGGACTTGAACAATGGAGGGGCAAAATTAGGTTAATTAGCTTAAAGGTTATATCAATCAAGGAGTTCTGCATGCTCTTTGAGTCCATCCACACAATCCACCTCTGGGTACCCAGGTGGAGAAGAGATGGGCTAGCCAGGACCATTGCCCGGGGTTGCAGCTGGTTGGGGCCCTGCGATGGAAAACACAACATGCACAGTACATAATATTTGTAATCCGGAGCCAGAGGGCTCAGTTCGTAAAGGAAACGAAACAACAAGACAATCAGATGACACACTCAGATTAAGCTGTTGTTGCAGGGGAGCTACCCTGGTATTTACTCACAATAACCAAGACTGGACACAGGCTGGATGAAAATCGAGACTGCAGGTGGTTGATCTGGAATGCCAGGAGAAGCAGGGCCCACACAAGTCGCAGAGGTGTCGTTCCTGTTCAAGCGTGGAGCAGGGGGCTGATCCCCAGGAAGATATCTCGTTGATGGCTTCTCTGTGCAGTGGGTAGTCTGGCTGGGCCAGTCTGGCAAGGCCCAGACCGCATGGAGACAAATTCGGATGCAGTCCGTTTTGGGCTGGATACAGCTTCTGCAAGCAGAAGCTCCCCGATCACAATCGCAAAGTCTCTGCACACACCGGGAGCTTAGGGTAGCTGGAACTCCTGACAGGCCAATCGCATTCAGAAAAATCTTCGGACTTCTTCAGATTGAGCCTGGCCCACTTCAGTAGCTTACTTTAGTCACACAAACTTGGATTTAGTCCACAATAATACTCTTCTCTCCCTCTCAGGAGCAGCAGGCAGACATGCAAGCCAAACTCAGCCCTTTCACAGTTTTCCCATGCGAATCCACTCAGGATTGCTGCCCAAAATACACTTGAGCTCTTCTCATTTCACTTCCCAACTCAGAACTAACTGAAAACTGCAAGCAGCCCTGGACTTCTCCAAGATCCAAAAGATTTGGTTGGCTGATTTGGCTGTCAGTCAAAGCAAGAGCTCCCCCTTCAGTTGCAAAAAAGGCACAAAACATTCAAACTACAGTTCCTACAGATTTTGAATTCAGACGGCTCCTGTAGTCCGGCTACATTTTAGGTCCCACCAGTACTGATTGGTCCAATTTGCAGTCCAGGACCAAGATAGTGGAGACAAACAAAACAGTCCTTGCTACAAAGAAAGCAGGTTAGACAAACTATATTATCATTATCACTCTAAATGATTTTTAGTAAATAGTTACATCTTTCAACAGAGCTCCCTGTCAGATTACTTAAACTGCAAACAGGCAGCTCTTAAAGAGACAGTACACAGATGCTATACAGGCTCTGGTAATCACATTTAAACTGCTAAAACGCAGGACACCAGCCTGGCAGTGAACATTTAGGCAAGCTCAAGGAAGACTTTTTGGGAACCCCCATTTGCAAGGGGTTTACATGTGAAAGTACTGGGATCGACCCCCCCCATCCAGATTGCTTCTATTCATTGGATTAGGTACCTCCTCCTCCTCTTTTGTGAATACTGAGCAGAAGTATTCATTTAGTATCCCTGCTTTTTCACTGTCCTTCTCTGCCCACCCACTGTCCATTCTATTCAACCTCACTATCCCTCCCTTTGTCTTTCTACTCTCCCTAATGCATCTATAAAAGGCTTTGTCCCTCTTCTTAACCAAGTTGGCTATCTTTTCCTCTTGTTTTGGGCTTTGCTATTCTGACTGCCTTCCCTGCTTCCTTCTGCCTTAACTGGTATAGTTCTCTGTCCTGTTCCTTCTGTGTTTCCTTATATTTCCTAAATGCTATCTTTTTCTCCCTAACCTTCCCCGCCACCTCTTTTGAAACCATAGTGGCTTTTTCTTTCATTTTGATTTGTTTATTTGCTTCACACAAAGGCTTGTTGCCTCTGTGATGGCAATTTTGATGTTTCCCCATTGTTGCTCCACCCCTCCGTCTTGCCTGTTTGCTAGTGCTTTTCTAAGGCACTCTCCCATTTTGACAAAGTCAGCCCTCCAGAAGTCCAGTACCCTCAGTTTTTGTATGGCTTGACTCTGCAGCTGAGTTTATAGTGTACCACACTGTTTGGTGGTCACTTGTTCCCAGATGGCTATCCACTTCTAGTTCTGAGATCCTCTCACTGTCCCCATTTGAGAGTATGAGGTCTAAGATTGCTCCCTACCGAGTGGGTTCCAACACTAGCTGTCTGAGGCATGCCCCCTGTAGGGCATAGAGAATGGCCCTGCTCTTAGATGTGGCTGCAGAAAAGGTGCTCCAGTTAACATCTGGCATATTCAGGTCCCCCATCAAAAATATCTAACCTTTCTCTGCCATCCTAAGGATGCCTTCTAGCATATCCTTGTCCATTCCTTCCCCCTGAGATGGGGGTCTGTATACAACCCCTGTACGGATTGTGCTGCCATTTTCAGTCTCTAAGGTAACCCACCGTGCCTCCTCTCCTCCCTGTTTACTCTTTTGTTCTGTTGCTTTTATCCCTTCCCTTACATAGAGAATTACTCCTCCCCCTCTTCTACCCTCCCTGTCTCTCCTCTAGGTTGTGTACCCTGGTATGTTAACATCCCAGTCATGGTTCTCTGTGTACCATGTTTCTGTGACTGCCACAATATCCAGGCATCCCTCTTTTATCAAGGCCATCAGTTCAGGGAGCTTGTTGCCTATACTATGGGCATTGGTGCTCATTACCCTACATTTCTTGATGGCCTTACCCCTTTTTGCCCCATTCCTGTCCTTACCGCCTTTGTCATTTTCTCCATTTACCCCTGCCCTTCTCCCTATCAAAGTCTCTATCTTGGTGTTTACCTCACTAACTACCCTGATTTTTTGGGCGGGCAAGGATTTCCCTGCTCCTTTCCAGTGCCTCCCCCCTTGGCTAGTTTAAATGCTTGCCAATGAAGCTTTTAAACCTATCACTTAGGATCCTGGTTCCACTCCTGGACAGATGCAGACCGTTGCGCCAGTATAGGCCTGCATCACTCCAGGTGGACCCCCAGTCCACAATTTGGGCAGTGAGCTCTGAGAGACATGAACACCTTTGTAGACTACATTGAGAGGCAAATCCACTGGCCTCCCGGGGGAATCGTAACTGAAGTGCACCACTGGCTTGACAGCTCACCCAGTCTTTCTGGGGTGAACACCACAGTCTCTGTACTTTCAGCAATGGTCTTGGAGCTTTCATCACTTGTGAGGGGTGCTTCTGCATGAAGGGGAATGTCCAAGCTGGGAGCACTGTCAGCCCCTTGCTCTGTAGTCTCTGTTTCTATAACACTTGGCTCATTTTGAAGACATTCTGGCACTGAAGGGGGGTTGTCAGCACCCTCATAGTGTTACTCAAGTTCTGGCATGTCACCAGAAAGACTCATACCATCAGCCTCTCCTTCAGGCATATCATACAGTTCCACAATACACAAAGACTCAGCATCCTCAGACGTGATACTTTGCACTTCACCTTCAGGGAGCATTGGCACCAAGGATGATGCCGGGGCATTAGGCAGTCCAGAAGGCCCAGCTTCATCCCCATAATTCAACATAGGATTTCCACGAAGCAACTGACTCAGTTCATATGAGGGGTAATAGGCATTATCACACTTACTGTCATCCGAGTTAGACTGGCAGTCACTATCATTCTGGGCCTGCTGCGGGGGAAGTCTTAAATCGGCAGACACGGGGGGCAGGCTGACTCTGTTTCCTTCTTGCAGCAGCATGAGTCACTGATCCAGGGGAATCAATCTCGATGGGTTCAGCCTCAATTATAACTTGACCAATAGGTAGCAAGTGGTTACGGTGCATGGTCTTGACAGCTTTGGAGTTATTCTCTGGGTACACTTTCTACACTGGCAAATCATCCAGCTTTCCAACTATGACATGGGGAAGATGGTGCCATCGATCAGCAATTTTGTGTTTTCCATGCAATCCTAAATTTCACAACAACACATGGTCTACAGGCCTATGTTCTTGAGCCTTTACTTTTCTATCATGTCTCTCTTTGTTGGCTAGATTTCTTTTGGCGGCCATTGTCTGGGCCAGTTGATAGGCATGGTTCAACTGAGCTTTCAGTTTTTGTACATATTGCAGGTAATCTTCGGCTCGGACCCCATTGGGAGAAACCCCAAAACAAACATCAGCAGGCAGCCGGGCCTCTCTCCTGAGCATGAGACGGTAGGGAGAGAACCCGGTAGCATCATTCTTCATGCAATTGTAAGCGTGTACCAAGGTGCTAATCTGCTGGCTCCATTTATGCTTATCTTTTGGGTGGAGGGTGCCTAGCATGTCCAGCAGGGTGCGGTTAAAGCGTTCTAGTTGAGGATCCCCCTGCAGGTAATAAGGGGTAGTTCTT
Source organism: Neoceratodus forsteri (assembly GCA_016271365.2). Classification (NCBI taxonomy): domain Eukaryota; kingdom Metazoa; phylum Chordata; order Ceratodontiformes; family Ceratodontidae; genus Neoceratodus; species Neoceratodus forsteri. The sequence goes on from CM057454.1 coordinate 1,319,915,573, forward strand.
GACTTTTGCACCCCCAATAAAGAGAGCATTTCTTTGATTAGCCGACTTTCAAAGTCCCGGCCCTGATCAGAGTGAATTCGCTGCGGGGGCACCATAGTGGACGAAGAAATTTTCCACTAGCACCTTGGCCACGGTAGATGCTTTTTGATCTTTGGTGGGAAAAGCTTATGCATACCATGTGAAATGGTACGTAACCACTAACACAATGCCAATGTTTCGCAGATCAGGCTCTAAACTCAAGAAGTCTATGCAGACTAGTTCAATTAGAAACATAGAAACATAGACTTTGACGGCAGATAAGGACCGCTAGGCCCATCTAGTCTGCCCATTTCCCTACCTACAGGATAGGCCGCAGATCCTAGTTAACCAACAGCCTATATCTTCTTCCCCCCCACAAGAATTGCCTTATGTCTGTCCCATGCATTCTTGAATTCTCCCACAGTTTTAGACCCCACAACTTCCTCAGGAAGGCTGTTCCATGCATCCACTACCCTCTCTGTGAAATAATACTTCCTCACATTGCCCCTGAACCGCCCTCCTTCTATCTTTAAATTGTGTCCCCTTGTTCTTGCAAGTCTCTTTTCTGAAAGATGCTACCCTCTTGGACTTTGCTGATTCCCTTGAGGTACTTGAAAGTTTCTATCATGTCCCCCTCTCCTTCTTTCCTCAAGGGTATACATATTAAGCTTCTTTAGTTCTCCTCATCAGGCTTCTCTTGCAGACCCGCACCATTTAGTTGCCCTCCTCTGGACTGCCTCTATCCTGTCTATGTCCTTGCGAGATGGGGTCTCCAGAACTGGACACAGTATTCCAGATGGGGTCTCACCAACTGTCTGTACAGAGGGATAACAACTTCCTGTTTTCTGCTGCTGATGCTCTCCCTATACATCCCAGTATACCCCGACCCTCCCTACTGCCTTCTCACATTGCTTGCTAACCTTAGGTCATCTGATGTGATTACCCCAGGTCCCTTTCCTGTTTTGTTGTTGTTACTACCTCCCCACCCATTGTGTATTCTTCCCTGGGTTCTTGTTTCCCAGGTGCATTATTTTGCACTTTTTGCATTGAATCCTAGCTGCCATACGTCTGACCATTCCTCCAACCTTGCCAAGTCCCTTTTCATCCTTTCCACACCTCCTTGTATCAACCCTGTTGCAGATCTTTGTGTCATCTGCAAAAGGCATACTTTCCTTCCAGTCCCTCTGCAATGTCACTGATGAAGACATTAAAAGGACTGGACCAATACTGAACCCTGCGGTACCCACTAGTAACCGCCCCTTTCTTCAGAGTGGATTCCATTTACAATTACCTTCTGTGTCCTGTTGTCCAGTCAATGTTTTACCCAGGCTACCACCCTGGGACCCACTCCCAGGCTGGTTAATTTGACTAATAATCTTTTGTGTGGGACTGTGTCAAATGCCTTGCTAAAGTCTAGGTAGGCCATGTCCACAGCCCCTCCCTGGTCTACTACTTTGGTCACCCAGTCAAAGAAATCTATTAGATTCATCTGACATGACCTTCCCACTGTGAACCCATGCTGCCTTGGATCCTGTGCTCCACTGACCTCCAGGTACTCAACTATTCTTTCCTTCAGAAGTGACTCCATCACTTTCCCTACCACAGAGGTCAGACTGACAGGTCTGTAGTTTCCTGCCTCTGTCTTGGTCCCACTTTTGTGAAGGGAATCACATCCGCCTTCCTCCAGTCCTCGGGTACCACACCATCCTCCCATGATTTATTAAAAGAGTAGCCAGTGGTTTCACTAGTTCCTTCCTTAATTCTTTTAGAATTCTGGGTGAATTCCATCAGGACCCATTGTTTTGTCCACCTTCAGTTTTAGGAGTTCTTGCAGAACCCTTTCTTCTGTGAAAGGACTGGGATCGACCCCCCTATCAAGAGTGCTTCTGTTAATTGGATTAGGCACTTCCCCCTCCTCTTTTGTGAATACTGAGCAGAAATATTCGTTCAGTATTCCTGCTTTTTCACTGTCCCCCTCTGCCCACCCACCATTCATTCTATTCAGCCCCACTATCCCTCCCTTTGTCTTTCTACGCTCGCTGATGTACCTATAAAAGGTTTTATCCCCCTTCTTAACTGAGTTGGCTATCTTTTCCTCAGTTTGGGCCTTTGCTATTCTGACTTCCCCCCCTGCTTCTCTGCCTTAACTGGTACAGCTCTCTGTCCTGCTCCTTCTGTGTTTCCTTATACTTCCGAATGCTATCTTTTCTTCCTGACTTTCATGCCACCTCTCTTTGAGAACCATAGTGGCTTTTCTTTGTTTTGATTTGTTTATTTGCTTCACATAAAGGCTTGTTGCCTCTGTGATGGCAGTTTTGATAATTCCCCATTGTTGCTCCACACCTCCTTCTAGCCTGTTTGCTAGTGCTTTTCTGAGGCACTCTCCCATCTTGCCAAAGTCAGCCCTCCTAAAGTCCAGTACCCTCACTTTTGTATGGCTTGACTCTGTAGCTGAGTTTAACGTGAATTGGGGTGTTGGTAGTAATGTTGACAAGAGGGACAGCCCTCTGAGGCAGGGCTTTTCTCTGCATGCAGAGACTACAAGTCCTTACATGGTGCTCAACATTGGCCCCCATCTTGGTCCAGTAGAATCGAGATTGTGCTAGGTCAAGGGTCCGGTCGATATCAAGGTGGCCCATATGCTTGTGGAGGGACCTCAGTACCAAATCTTTGAAGGCTGTGGGCAGGACCAATTGTTGCTTGTCTATTTGGCCACCTCAATCTACAGTCTCTCTATACAACAAATGATTAAGCAGCTTCAACCTGGGGCTTTCTTTAAACAATAAAGCGGTTCGCAGATCAGAGAAACGCAACTTGGACACATCTTTTCCGGCACGAAGGGCATCAAGTGCTGGCTGAATCATAGGATCTTGGGATTGAGCCTGCTGAATGCTGTCATTGTCAAACTGAGGAAGTGCACTAATATCTAGAGCAGAGAAGTGGCAATATTCAGCTGGTATTCAGGTGTCAGAGGGGCCCAAGCAATCTACTAAGCAGTCCACTGTGTCCGTAGACATCTGTTCATTTCTATCAAACTTTTGGCACAATGCTTGGATGTCAGGTTCAGATAGCCTGACCCAGTCGCTCTTGGAAATGGCCCTCCGGGATAGGGCGTCAGCACCAATATGATTCAGGCCTGATCTGTATTCGTCAACATAATCATATGTTGACAAGCAGAAAGCCACCGGTGCCCGTGACTGTCTAACTTAGCTGAAGTCTGTATGTAGGTCAACGGGTTATTGTCAGTCCTCACCAATATTTTTGCCCCATAGAGGTAATCATGAAACTGGTCGACGATGGCCTATTTTAATGCAAGGAACTCCAACTTGTGCACAGGGTAGTTTCGCTCTGACGGGGTCAAGCTCCTACTGGCAAATGCCACTGGTCTCAAACCATCTTCACAGTCTTGATACAGTACAGCTCCTAGACCCTCCAGACTGGCGTCAGTATGCAGCACATAGGGTTTGGTGGGATCAGCATAAGCGAGGATGGGGGCATGGGTGAGCTGGTATATGACTTCATGGAAAGCTGCTTCACAGTCAGGCATCCAACGGGACCCATGAAGTTCACCTGTGTGGAAATATACTTTATCTGGTTCATTGACGGACCCTTTTTTGTTTTTCTGATAGGCGGGTAGGGATTTGGTAGGCGGGTAACCCTGGGTAAGATTCAAGAGTGGCCGAATCACTTTGGAATAGTTCTTTATGAACCGGCAGTAGTAGCCACAGAATCCCAGGAAACGTTGTAGTTCTTTCAAATTGTGGGGCTGGGGCCAAGTAGTCAAGGCTTCAACTTTACTAGGATCAGTCTCTATCCCCTCTGTAGACACTATGTGCCCCACATACTTCACAGAGGTTTGGAAAAACTGGCACTTGTCAATGGACAGCTTGAGGCTGAAATCTTCCAGTCGGTCTAGTACTTTGAACAGTCGACTCTCATGTTCCTCTAGGGAGCTCCTGAACACAATGACATCGTCCAAGTACACCAGGCATACTAGTAAATTCATGTCTCCCACTGCTCGTTCCATCAATCACTGGAAGGTGGCTGGGGCGCCCGATATCCCCTGTGGCATTCTCAGGAATTCGTAGAACCCCAAAGGACAGATGAAGGCTGTCTTCTCACGGTCCTGTGGAGCCATCAGAATATGGTAATATCCACTGTGAAGATCCAACACTGATAACCATTTGCTCCCATTCAAACAATCCAGAGCATCTTGTATGTGGGGCATGGTGTATTGATCGGGGATGGTCCGCCAATTCAGAGTTCGATAATCAACGCATATTCTCACAGATCCATTCTTCTTATGCACAACCACAATGGGAGAAGCATGCGGGCTCCTGTATTCTTGTATCACACCAGCCGTGAGCAATTCCTGCAAGTGTCTTCTCACATCATCTATGTCTGCAGGAGCTTGGTGTCAAGACCTCTCTCGAAATGGCCGTTCATCGTGCAGACGTATGTGATGCTCCGCACCCTGGACACATCCCACGTCCCATTCCTTCAACGAAAACACTTTATCTTTTTGGGCAAGTTTCTGGCGAATTCTAGTCTTGCATTCAGCTGGCAATGGGGAGTCACCAAAATCAAACAAGTCGGGAGTCTCTCTATCTGTCTTGCCAGGGTGCTTGATGCTGGGCAACACTGCAGTGTCTATGCAGTGTACCGTAGCGAGGGTGCATCCTCTGTTCACCTGGATCTCCTGATCTGACACATTATGAATCTGGACCATCATTTGTCATGCATAGGCAAGAGCACGAGCTGGCAAGATGCTGGACTTAACCAATAATCCTTCTGGCAATTTTCCATCTCCTGGTGTGTCCAACATCAGTATTTTGTTCTTGACATCTTTGCGGAGGCAGACCTCCCCTTGAATGGTACACTGGGCGTTAGGAGCCAGTACCATTGAATTGCGATCCTTCTTCCACACGACCCCTACTGATTCATTCTGGTCCACTCCCTTGGGGTTCTGTTGCAAATCATAGGCCCTCTTGATCAAAGCGGGAATTCTTAGGGCTCTCCCAATCCATCAAACTTGTTTCTTGCGACAGAGTTGTGCCAGTCTCCCAAACATATGGGCATTGGTCCCAATTAACAGGGGAACCCCATCATACAGTCCAGCAGGGGGACACACTAAGGCCAGTGTCTCGACTTGCTCCTCTACACCAGTTACAGCTGCAGGAAATGACAACCAGAAGTGGACATATCCTAGGTAGGGATAAGACTTGTCGCTCTGCCCCTGCACATGTAGACCTTCCAGGGATTGTAAGGGCACAGCAGATACAGTAAGTGTTTGTCATAACAGTCCTTAAATACAATGGTCACTTGCGACCCACTGTCCAGCACAGCCTGAGTAGGAATACCATTCACAGCCATAGTAGTCTCCATTGAAGGGCCCACTATTTTGGACCAGTCTGGAGGGACAGCAGCAAGGGCCTGGATGGATGATTTAGCCACAAAGGGGTTTGAGTTAGGATGTCTGAAGCCTTCACTGCAGTCATTTTGTGCACCTCTTGACCACTGATTTTTTTTCCGAATCTCTCCTTGAAGCCGGTTCACCGCTTTCTCTAAGTCTTTCTGAGACCGGCATTCCCTCTACATATGGCCATCCTTTCCAAAGTGGTAACAAATGATAGACTCCTGGGTCATCCTTGGAGAGAACATTGCATGAGGAACTGAAGTAGTAGCAAGGGATTGGGTCCAGTATCTGCTTGCAGCAGTGAGAGAGGTGCAATGTGTCTCAATACTTCCTTTAGGGTGGCAGTCAATTCTTTGATTTCAGCCTGGGAGCTATCCATGGTAGAAGATGCCTGAGGGTGCACCCCCATCCCCACCCCCATGGCAGTCATGTCCTGAGAGGAACCAGAATTTTGTTCCATGGGAGGAACCCTTGCAGAGGCACCCGCCTTCAACTCTCAGACTTCCTTTAATAGCTCGACTTTCAAAAACTGGGCTCAGGGCGGGAAGTCCTCTGCATTCTCAGAGTGCTTGTTAGCTGCCGACGTTTGCCCCTGAACCCCACTTGGATGATCACTCTCTGTCACTTGCGCAGTAGCAGCAGATATTGGTGAAATCCCCCGGGTGGCCTTTGCTCAACCCCCCAAAATTTTTTCATTAGCACGTCATAAGAGGGGGGCGATTCCAGTCGGTTGATGAGGTGCAACTGTAGCAGTAACAATTCTGAAAGTGGAGCGGACTTAAGGATCCAGTCCAGCCTAGTTCGATCTAAACCATTTGATGGCAAACTACCCTTTCTGAGGCACTCTTGTAGCAGCTTTTCAAGCCAAGGTACAAATACAGACAATGGCTCCCCTGAGTACTGCTGGGTGTTTCTTACTCTCCACCACAGGTCCTCATCAGAGTGCAGGCTCCCAAACACATTCTCCAATGCATCAAGATAGTCCTGTGCAGTTGCTTCGGGGTTATTGGCCCACTTGGCACAGATGGTAGCCAGGGCAGGACCTCGGAGGCTCTCACTCAATCTCTTTCATTTCTCTGCTTCTGGGCATTGCCATTCAAGTACTAGAGGGGCAACATAGTCTATCCAGGTCTCCCAGTCATCCTCCCCTTGGGGGGTGGGAGGTGCCCGAGAAGATTCTCAACCTTTGGTAGTAGTCGTGACTAATGGCAGGTACAGATATAGGGGCCAGCATTGTCATGGGCACAGAAGGCGGGGCTGTAACAAGTACTGGAGTGGGAGGGGGTGTTGGGGAAAGAACACCCCCAAGTGGCAGGAAACATTTCTTAAAGTCCTCAATGGTTTTCCCTTCCTCCAGCAACAACTTAGCAAATTTCTCCTCAAAAGTCTCAGAAAACAGGGGGAGCTCATCCTCCCTGCGGTTTTTACTGTCTCTAGTTATCACTCTCCAGGCAGCTGGGGTCCCTTCTGGGGCAATAGTCCGCGGCACTTTGGAACTGTCCACTGGGTCACTACACTCTATTAATGTCATGAAAATGTGGGCGGTCAAATCAGCCTGTTGCCCCACCACCACAGCATTTGTTAAACATTCAGCTTTGGAAAGTAGTCCTTCTACAGCACCTTTACCAATGTTCAGGGGAATATCCAATACAAGCAGGGCATTGTGAGGGTCAGTCTCCTGCCCTGTACATCACCCCATCAACTGGTGCACAGCCACTTCTGTTGGGGTAGTCATTTATGTTTGACAATAATTTATAGTTTCAGCCACTAGAAGACACAAAATTCCAGCAGTGCCTCCAAGATGTAACCCCTAGGTGGCGCTATCCCAAGGGCTACTACCCCTGCCTGCTTGGCTAGTAGCAAGTTAAGGGGCCTGAGTTCTGAAATGGGTGCCTCCACCCAGATGTCAGGGTTGGTAGTGGTCAAGCTAACCTGGGCACAGCCCTATGGGACACTGTAACCTCCTCTTTCCCCTCTAGTGGCCTGAACACTGTACAATGATCACTTTCACAATACCCCTGCTACACCACACAAGTACCCACACTGTTTGCACTTATCACCAGGGCTGGTTCCTATGGCTCGACCCTGTGGACCCCCTGTAAAACAAGGTTATGCACAGCAATTAGCAACAGTACAGTACTTTGAGCACAAACTGGAACCACAATCAGATTACATGCAGAAAAAGTTAGATCTGATTTATTCAGGGGACATGAACAAGTGAGGGGCAAAATCAGGTTAGTCAGCTTAAAGGTTATATCAATCAAGCAGTTCTGCTTGCGTTTGAGTCCCCCCACATAGTTCCACCTCTGGGTACCCAGGTGGAGAAGAGATGGGCTAGCCAGGACCGTTGCTCTGGGTTGCAGCTGGTTGGGGCCCTGTGATGGAAAACACAACATGCACAGTACACAATATTTGTAATCCGGAGCCAGAGGGCTCAGTTTGTAAAGGAAATGAAACAACAAGACAATCAGATGACACACTCAGATTAAACTGTTGTTGCAGGGAGCTACCCTGGTATTTACTCACGATACCCAAGACTGGACACAGGCTGGACAAAAATCGAGACTGCAGGTGGTTGATCTGGAATGCCAGGAGAAGCAGGGCCCACACGAGTCACAGAGGCATCGTTCCTGTTCAAGCGTGGAGCAGGGGGCTGAACCCCAGGCAGGTCTCTCGTTGATGGCTTCTCCGTACAGTGGGTAGTCTGGCTGGGCCAGTCTGGCAAGGTCCAGACCACATGGAGACAAATTCGGATGCAGTCCATTTTGGGCTGGATACAACTTCCGCAAGCAGAATACAGTTCACACAGTGGGGAACTAACTCACAAACCACTAGCAGCTCATAGCACATTTACATGTATGGGAATTCTACTGTACCAGGCAAAGCGCTCCCCAATCACAATCGCAAAGTTCCTGCACACTGGGAGCTTAGGGGTAGCTGGAACTCCTGACAGGCCAATCGCATTCAGCAAAATCTTCAGACTTCTTGAGGCTGAGCCTGACCCACTTCAGTAGCTTACTTTAGTCACACAAACTTGGATTTAGTCCACAATAATACTCTTCTCTCCCTCTCAGGAGCAGGAGGCAGACATACAAGCCAAACTCAGCCCTTTCACAGTTTTCCCATGCGAATCCACTCAGGATTGCTGCCCAAAATACACGTGAGCTCTTCTCATTTCACTTCCCAGCTCAGAACTAACTGAAAACTGCAAGCAGCCCAGGACTTCCCCAAGATCCAAAAGATTTGGTTGGCTGATTTGGCTGTCAGTCAAAGCAAGAGCTCCCCCTTCAGTTGCAAAAAAGGCACAAAAAGTTAAAACTACAGTTCCTACAGATTTTGAATTCAGACAACTCCTGTAGTCCGGCTACATTTTAGGTCCCACCAGTACTGTTTGGTCCAATTTGCAGTCCAGGACCAAGATAGTGAAGACAAACAAAACAGTCCTTGCTACAAAGAAAGCAGGTTAGACAAACTACATTATCATTATCACTCTAAATGATTTTCGGTAAATAGTTGCATCTTTCAACAGAGCTCCCTGTCAGATTACTTAAGCTGCAATCAGGCAGCTCTTAAAGAGACAGTACACAGATGCTATACAGGCTCTGGTAATCACATTTAAACTGCTAAAACGCAGGACACCAGCCTCGCAGTGAGCGTTTAGGCAAGCTCAAGGAAGACTTTTTGGGAACTCCCATTTTAAGGGGGGTTACATATGAAAGGACTGGGATCGAACCCCCTATCCAGAGTGCTTCTGTTCATTGGATTAGATACCTCCTCCTCCTCTTTTGTGAATACTGAGCAGATGTATTCATTTAGTATCCCTGCTTTTTCACTGTCCTTCTCTGCCCACCCACCGTCCATTCTATTCAGCCTCGCTATCCCTCCCTTTGTCTTTCTACTCTCCCTAATGTATCTATAAAAGGTTTTATCCCCCTTCTTAACCAAGTTGGCTATCTTTTCCTCTTGTTTGGGGCTTTGTTATTCTGACTGCCTTCCCTGCTTCCTTCTGCCTTAACTGGTACAGTTCTCTGTCCTGCTCCTTCTGTGTTTCCTTATACTTCCTAAATGCTATACTTTTCTCCCTAACCTTCCCCACCACCTCTTTTGAAAACCATAGTGGCTTTTTCTTTCATTTTGATTTCTTTATTTGCTTCACACAAAGGCTTGTTGCCTCTGTGATGGCAATTTTGATGTTTTCCCCTTGTTATTCCACCCCTCCATCTTGCCTATTTGCTAGTGCTTTTCTAAGGCACTCTCCCATTTTGACAAAGTCCGCCCTCCTAAAGTTCAGCACCCTCAGTTTTGTATGGCTTGACTCTGCAGCTGAGTTTATAGTGTACCACACTGTTTGGTGATCACTTGTTCCCAGATGGCTACCCACTTCTAGTTCTGAGATCCTCTCACTGTCCCCATTTGAGAGCATGAGGTCTAAGATTGCTCCCTACCGAGTGGGTTCCAACACTAGCTGTCTGAGGCATGCCCCCTGTAGGGCATCGAGAATGGCCCTGCTCTTAGATGTGGCTGCAGAAAAGGTGCTCCAGTTAACATCTGGCATATTCTGGTCACCCATCAAAAATATCTGACCTTCTCTGCCATCCTAAGGATGGCTTCTAGCATAACCATGTCCACTCCTCCCCCTGAGATGGGGGTCTATATACAACCCCTGTATGGATTGTGGTGCCATTTCCAGTCTCTAAGGTAACCCACAGTGCCTCCTCTCCTCCCTGTTTACTCTTTTGTTCTGTTGCTTTTATCCCTTCCCTTACATAGAGAATTACTCCTCCCCCTCTTCTACCCTCCCTGTCTCTCCTCTAGGTTGTGTACCCTGGTATATTAACATCCCAGTCATGGTTCTCTGTGTACCATGTTTCTGTGACTGCCACAATATCCAGGCATCCCTCTTTTATCAAGGACATCAGTTCAGGGAGCTTGTTGCCTACACTACGGGCATTGGTGCTCATTACCCTCCATTTCTTGATAGCCTCACCCTTTTTTGCCCCATTCCTGTCCTTACTGGCTTTGTCGTTTTCTATATTTATGCCTGCCCTTCTCCCTATCAAAGTCTCTATCTTGGTGTTTACCTCACTAACTACCCTAATTTTTTGAGTGGGCAAGGATTTCCTGGCTCCTTTCCAGTGCCTTCCCCCTTGGCTAGTTTAAATGCTTGCCAATGAAGCATTTAAACCTATCACCTAGGATTCTGGTTCCCCTCCTGGACAGATGCAGACCATCACACCAGTATAGGCCTGCATCACTCCATGTGGACCCCCAGTCCCCAATGAAGCCATACCCCTGAGCTCTGCACCAGTTTTTCAACCACTGATTGAATCCCATGGTGTGGGGCACCCTAGCCTCACCCATGCCATTGACAGGCAGCACCTCCGAGAAGGTTACCATGCGTGCTACTTGTCTAAGGCCCCTCCCCAACTCCACAAACTCTTTCTGTACTGCTCTGAACCCTTTCCCAGCCAGGTCATTTGTCCCTAGGCTGACAATGACATCCAGCTCCCTCCCCCATGCAGCTGCTCCCGCGATCCTGAGGATTTGCTCCCTGTTCCTCCAAGTCATGGCGCCAGGCAAGCATCTTACCTCCCTCTCCCCTTCCTCCCCCAGTTCTACCTTCCTAACAATGGAGTCCTTCACCAGGAGTTGTTTCCTTTCCCTGTGTAGTCCCATGCCACCCTCCTGTGGGTCTCCTTTGTGGAGGTTTCCAGCATCCTCCTTGGTCTCCACTGCGGGTGCCTCCACAGAGGAAGCACACTCTGCCAGAATGGCAAATGAATTGTGGAGAGGTACAACTAGAGGAATGTGCCTCTGTTCCACCATGCTCACCCTCCCTGAGCCCACTGTGGTCCAACCGCTCCTTTTTCTTGACAAGCTCTGAGGCAACGGTGGTGGCCCTGGTGGTCCCTGGGTGGGAGAGGAGGAGGTCCCCCAAATCCTTGTCAACTCAGCCTGGAGATGAGCAATCTCCTCCCTCTGTCCAGAGAGGTGCCTGCAGATGGGACAACACCGCATCTTCCAGAATGTCTCCCGGAAGACTGCTGCTCCACAGCCACTGCACTGCACCACTCCCATCATGTCTTATTTTTGACCCCTTAACTGTTGTTTTGAATACTCATCGTAAAAGTGTGTGCAGAAGTACTCAGGTTCATGGCACAATCCCTATATCTTTGACAAGTTTAGTCTGGGCCAGGATTTGGCCAGGATTTGGGGGACCTCCTCTCCCACCCAGGGACCAACAGGGCCACTGCCATCATCCCGGGGGCTAACATCACTGTGTCACCTGCCAGGCACTGGAACTTCATCTTCAGCTTTCCAAATATGCGTTCCACCACAGACAGTGTCCTCTTGTGTCCCATATTGAATGCCTCCTCTGCCAGGCCCTGCGGCTCCAGGTACAGTGTCAGAAGGTAGGGCTGTAGTGTGTACCCACTGTCACTTAAATAAAGGAGGGACAGTGTTAGTATGTGTGGACAGCCCAGCATGCACCCCATAACCCTACAGGTTGACCTACCAAGCAGCCAACTGTTCACGCCACCTGGGGCTTCAAGGTGGGTGCCCAGGCTAGACTGGTCAAAGATATAGGCATTGTGGCATGAACTTTCACACACACATTCATGATGAGTCTGTCAGCATTGCATACAGCCTGGCAGTTAATGCTGTGGAACCCCTTGCAGTTCTGGTATGCCTCCTCATCCACAGTCGAGGCCAGGATCACTATATAGGTGCAGTCAATTGCACCAGTGCATGCTGTGGAACCCCTCCTTAGCGGTCTGGAGGTCTGCAGGTGTGGCATGGAAGACAATATGGTCCTGCACATGCCACAAGAAAGGACATCTGTGATTTGATGCTGGGCACTGAGCATGGACAACTGGCTCACACCTATTGCAACCCCTGCCACCCCGTGGAAGGAGTCTGTGGCATTGTATGTTAATGCACACAGGACCTTTGTTTTCACTGTCAGTGCCTGTGACCGTCTGGTGCGGGGCATGACATGTGGTTTGACCATGTCACGAAGCTGTGAGATGGCGGCTTGATTCATCCTAAATCACTGTAAGCAGTGTATGTCCCTGAGGGACAGCAGTAGTAGTCTGTCACAGAATACACTGGGATGAGGATAGGCCTGGTGTCGCCGTACACGTGCAAGCTCCTCATCCAGCATGAATGGGTTAAGCACATGGCACACAGGCTGGTGCTGGCACACTGGACAGACTGCAGAATAGTGACAGTCAGCACAGTCAAGGCAGTTTGCTAGTTCCATATAACAACCCTGGTCCTGCCCATGGCACTTTATGCTGTTCGTTCTGGTACACTGCAGTGTGTGGTGTGCCATGCTAGGGCGTCTGCTGTGCGGTGATGTCCAGTGTGGGGAGTAAGATGGCGGAGGCGGTAGAGAGGTCTGCAGCATTGGTTGTGCAACAGGGGAGTACCCCTGGAAAATGTGGCACCGAGCTGCACTGAGGTACCAGGATGGATGGGATGGTGGCGCCATATGGGAGGTCACTGAGCCGGTGGAGGTGAGAAAATGGTTGCATGTGGCACTCAGCATGGAATCCAATCTCACGGCCTTCTTTACATTGTGTTTCCACAGGCCTTTAGCAGAAAGCCACTTATGATGACACTTGAGTGGACTAGTGGAGGGAGCTAGCCATGGTGGAGTCAGCTATGATTGTGGCGAGGAGGAGACGATGGCCCCAGGAAATCCCTAAACTCTTCCCCTCAGGGCGGGATCCAGGGACATATGCTACCATGATGATATTGGTGACAGGAACAGTTAAGCCCCTCATGGCGAAGCGCAGTGCTGCGGAAGTCTGCAGTAGAGTTACTGTAGTAAACAATGCAATTTCAATGGGAGTTAATCCATTTTCTCATACAGTAAACCTGTGACACTGTGCTTCATCCTGGAGGGCTTATCTGTAGGTTGTCAAGGAGCATCAAAGGTAGGTGCAACATAGCATGTGTGGGGTGTGTGTGGATGTGACACATCATGGGCAGATCACAAAACCCACGCATCTTCTTTCTGTTCCTCTTGTTTCAGAGATACACAGGCCCATTCTGTCACATGGTGCTGGTGATGTGACCACTCACAAGAAGCACCCCACTGCCATCATCTGGCAATTTGTCTGAGGGTGAAGATTAATATACCAGGCAGGTGGCTGACAGTGTCCTGTATTTTGATTGGCCATTATAGCTGTTGATACTGCAACACCCATGTCCATGCTGTTATTCTGGCTGGCACTGCTTGTTGTCCAGCTGGGGGGGCCTAGGAGTACATGCTATGTTCCCTAAGGGTACATGTCTCAGCATAGTGGCATGGTGCATTCAGGTGAGATACCCACTGTCACGGACAAGTCCTCAGTCTGCTTCTTGCCAGCCAGCAGGCTAGCGGTCATTGGGGTCTGTGTTGTGCTGATTCTCCTGGGCCATGGGATTACATGGAAACATAGAATTTGATGGCAGATAAGGACTGCTTGGCCCACCTAGTCTGCCCATTTCCCTACCTAATGGATAAGCTGCAGATCCTAGTTGACCAACAGCCTACTTCCTCCAACCCGCCCCATTATAATTGCCTTATGTCTGTCCCATGCATTCTTGAATTCTCCCATTGTTTTTGACTCCACAACCTTCTCAGGAAGGCTGTTCCTTGTATCCACAACCCTCTCCATGAAAAAATACTTCCTCACATTACCTCTGAGTCGTCCTCCCTCTATCTTCAAATTGTGCTCCCTTGTTCTTGCACATCTCTTTTTCTGAAAGATGCTACCCTCTTGGACTTTGTTGATTATTTTGAGGCACTTTAAAGTTTCTATCATGTCCCCCCTCTCCCTCCTTTCCTCAAGGGTATACATATTAGGCTCCTTTAGTCTCTCTTCGGATGACCTCGGGTGCAGACTCTGCACCATTTTAGTTGCCCTCCTCTGGACAGCCTCCATCCTGTCTATGTCCTTGTGGAGATGGAGTCTCCAGAACTGGACACATTACTCCAGATGGGGTCTCACCAACTGTCTGTAAGAGGGATAACAACTTCCTGTTTTCTACTGGTGATGCCTCTCCCTATGCATCCCAGTATCTCCCTAGCCCTCCTTACTGCCTTTTCAGATTGTTACTGTCCAGCATGTGTGACTGTTATGTGTGCATACACGCCACAGTGTGCACACACATGCATGCCCCTTGTAGAGGACGTGGGGGGGTCTGTGTTGGGGGCTCCTTCCATGAACACCCTGCCTAAGGGGTCATTCAGTTGGAATGGGAGAGCCTGGCACTGGTCTACAGCTGGCCACATACTGGCATCCTAGATCTGTTTGGTTGCGAGGGGCATGCCTGGCTGCTAGTCCCACATGCTGCACAGTCCATTTGCTGCTGTATTGCAGTTGGCTGCAGCCCTGTCATTGTATGGGTTTGCACCTCCAGAGGCTGTCACAGACTACATGCTGTGCACAGGGGTTTATGGCAGCCCTACCCCTGGCATAGTGTTACATGTCTAGTCCCATGCAGCTTCCTGACGTGGGTGCAGTTGTGCATACATGTCCCAGGGGGGTGCATGGCACACTGTGTGGACACGCTGCTGTATGCACTTTGTGCCTCGCAGCTGCACACATCTGTGGCAGTGGTGTGTGCACGGCACAGCTCACTGGTCATGCATACTGCCTATGTGGATCCTACATGTGGCCCAGATGTAGAGTGCTATGTGCTCTGACTACGCGGCCTGCACTGCTCAGACACTGCTTCGTGCATAGGTCCCATTGTGTTTACCAAGGATCCTCCAAATTGGCAATTCCTATATATCCAAGGCCATCATGAGAGCTGCTCAAAGTTTTGTTTGCAGATGATACCAAAATCTGTGGGAGGGTGGATAGTGTGAAGGAGTTAGGGACATGGTCAGGGATGTCTAAAACCTAGAAAGATGGTCAAACTGCTATATGGCAACTCAGGTTTAATGCCAAAAAAGGCAATGCACATAGGGAAGAAGAGTCCCAGAACAGAATACTCACTAGATGGAATATGGGCGACTTAGGCATCAGAGGACGAAGATTTTGGGCTAATCATCAGCAGTAGTGTAAAACCAAATTCTCAGTGCAAAGAAAGCATGTGGGCTGGCCAGTAGAATGCTGGGTTGCATCAGCAGGGTATCAGGAGCCAAAGGAGGGAGGTGAGCCTTCCTCTACATAGATGTCAGGTAAGATCACACTGGGAGTACTGTGCCCAGTTCTAGTCCCCACAGCTTAACAAAGACAGGGATAGGTTGGAATTTGCCCAGAGGACAGAGGGTGACAAGGATGATCAGTATTCTTCAAGACAAAGCTTATGAGGATAAGTTATCGATCTTGGACATGTATTCTCTGAAAACTAGGAGGGAAGACACAACAGAGCAGTCTACAATAAAAGGGACACATAATTTAATAACAGATTTTCAAGCTGGTTTCAGAAAAGGTCAGAATGCAACTAATGTCATTTCTAAGGTCTCAAGCGATATTTTTGAGGCATTTGATAATGACCAACACCTTTCCGCAGCATTTCTAGCTCTGTCCAAGGCATTTAATAAAGCTGATCACACTATTCTCTGTAATAAATTGGGCTTGGCTACTCTGCATTACTTTGGTTAAATTCATAGGTTTCATAGGTTGTATCAAGCTGAAATAGACTTGCGTCCTTGGTGCTTACCTTATAAAGTCTATTTAAAACCATATTTAACTCTATCCCCATAAACTTTATCCAGTTTTATCTTGTATGAATCCATATTTGTACTCTCCACCACCTCTGGTGGGAGCTGATTCCATGGAGTCACCACTCTTTGGCTGAACAAATTTTTCCTACGTACTAGGTTCTATCTGGGCCTAAACAGCTGTTTGGTGTGCAGTCTACTACTGAATCTATCTTTCCTTAACCCAAAAATCAGATCTTTCCTTAGGGTATTATCGCCCATTGCCTTATGTGACATGCACATTTCTCCTCTGTGTCTCCTGTACTGCAGTGAGAAGAGATTAGGTGATTTTAGTATCTGATCATATGATAGTTCTTTTAACTCAGAAATTGCCCTGGTTGCTCTGCGTTGAACGCCCTCGACTCTTATAATGACCTCTTTTTTGTATGGTGACCATACCTGGACACAGTACTCTAAGTGTGGTCTCACCAAGGCCCCGTACAATGGCAGTATCACCTCTTTGTTATGGCTAGAAATATGTTTGAGAATGCAATTTATGTTCTGGTTTGCTTTTTTAATTTGGTCGTCACAGTGGGAACAGAATTTCAAATCTGGACTAACTTTGATTCCTAGGTCTCTCTCGATAGGTTACCGCCAAGGTTTCACTTCCTAACATATATTCCTTCTGCTTGTTTGATGATCCTAAGTGTATAACTGTACATTTACTAATGTTCAGGGCTAATTTCCTATAGTTTATCCAAGTCAATATGCCATCAAGGGCCTGTTGTAGTGCATTGGTATTTTTTAAGTTATTACTGTAACTGTGGTCCCTATCCTACAATCATCAGCAAACTTTAGTAGCCAAACATTTGGTATGTTCAGACTTAAGGACGAAATGTAGATGTTAAACAGGCAGGGGCCCAGTACCGACCCCTGTGGCACCCCGCTAGTAACTGGAGTCCACTCAGAATAAATCCCGCTGACTACTACCCTTTGTTTTCTTTCTTTATGCCATTCTGAAATCCAGTTTAAGATGTTTAATGGTATTTTTAATTTGCCCAATGTGTCAATTAATTCCCGATGGGGTAATTTGTCGAAGGCTTTTACGAAGTCTAAAAAGATTAAGTCCACTGGACTTCCCATCCAATTCCTTACTTGATTTCTCATAAAAGGTCAAAAGATTAGTCTGACAAGACCTGGATTTAGTAAATCCATGTTGGGTTTGGTCCATCAACCCTTTTCCCTAAATGTATGCCTGTATGTACTCTTTTAATATTGCTTCGAGAATCTTCCCTAACAGGGAAGTTAAGGTAATTGGTCTGAAATCTTCAGGCTTATTCCTTGGTCCCTTCTTTAGGAGTGGGACCGCCGTGGCCACTCTCCAACCCTGTGGTATTTCTCCTAGATAGAAAGATGTCTGAAATATTTTGGTCGGAGGTAGGTATAGGATATCAGCCAGTTCTTTTAACACTCTAGGGCATACTTCATCGGGCCCTGGGGATTTGGTAATGTCCAATTTTAGTAGTCTGTCATGCACTTCTTTAGGGTCTATGTGCAACTGTCCTGGGTAAGATTTCTCCATAACTGTCTGTGTCTGAATGTTCTTTTTATTGAAAACTGTACAAAAATTCTTATTTTGTAAATCGGCTAGTTCCTTATTATTTGCAACTAATCCGGCCTCATTTTAGAAGGGACCTGAGGTGCTAGTTCTACCTTTTAAGCAGTTTACGTAAGAGGAAAAGGTTTTTTTTTGTTGTCGTTAACTTTATTAGCCAACCATATTTCATGCTGTTCTTTCGCTTTTTTTAGTTTTTATTTTATTTCTCTAGTTAAATTCCTGTAGACTGAGCAGCCCAGCTGATTACTTTGTTTAACCCGTTGGTACATTCAATTTTTTTGCTTGATTAATTTTTTAATTGAGGAGTTAAACCAACCAGGTACTATTTTTTTCTATTACATTTATTTACAATAGGAATATTGTCGTTTATCTGTTCCTTTAACTTAAGTAATACAAGGCCTACATTTTATTCACTGTAAGGTCCTTAAATTCTTTTGATCAGTCCCATTTAGCCAAGTTGTTTCTAATGGCCCTAAAATCGGCCTTGCTAAATTGAGCTTTTTAGTGGCTCCTGCCACCTCTTTATTATGTTGCTCTTGAATGTGAAAGGTCACTGATTGTTGATCACTGTTGTCTAATGGTGTATTAACCCTAATATTTTGTACTGTGTTGCCCATATTAGTTAATATAATATTTAGGATGTTACCGCTGCTGGTTGCTTCTAGGACCCTTTGCTCCAACCCTATTTGTTCAAGTGCATCTAGGAAGGCTTTTTCCATTTTATTAACTCCTTTCATATATTTCCAATCAATGTTTGGCATGTTAAAGTCCCCAAGCAGTATAATTCTATCTGTTCAATCCAGATTCTTGATGTGATTTATTAATACGGCACCACTTTCGGCTGGAATTGAGGGTGTTCTATATACTAAGCCCAGCTTGATTTTAGCCCCAACCTACAAACGTAGCTTAACCCACAATATCTCTAAGTTATTAACATCCTCATGGATTTCTTCACATTTTATTGAGTCATGGGTATAGATGGCTATCCCACCACTCTCCTTGTATGTTCTAGATTTTGAGAATAAATGACACCCTAGTATAGACTTATCCCATGAATCCCCAGCATCCCACCATGTCTCCGTCACCAGTGCTAGATGTATTCATCTGTTCATCTACCAGTAGTTTAAATTTGCTAAATGTGTTCTCTAAGCTCCTGGCATTAATTAGTACTCCCTTCCAATTATGCGTATCGAAATTTAGAGGTCTTAATTTTGAATGGTTATTAGTGGTAGTTGCTATATCCCAACCCCCTTTTCCAGTTTAAATGGAATTTCACGACCTTAATTTATTTTTTTACCCAGAATCCTACCTCCCATTTGATTTAAGTGCAACCCATCTGGTTTAAAACATGCTTCCCTGTTGAAGGTGACCGAGTTATCAATGAACCCTATGTTTTCTTTTAGACAAAACTGTGGTAACCAATTGTTCAAAATGTTTATTGATTCATTTTTTTTTTTTTTTTATACTTTCTCTTTATCTCTCCTTGCCTGCTCCCGGGGTCCACTCCTTCCTTCCTCTCCCCCCCGCACCACCTTTGGTGGGATCTGCCCCTAGAGTGCCTCCTTCCTCCTCCTGCACATTGGGGTCTGTCCCTCTTTGGTGGTCCAGATGGTACCTGAGAGGCTATCATCTAGGGCCACTGGGAGGTGCTTTTTTTCTCATTTTCTCCCCTGGTTCCCCGGCCCTCTGGGACATTGAGTGCTAGGACGTACGTCCCGAGTGGGGGCGTGCTGATGCACTCCCGACCTCTCATGCACCGCTGACATCCTCCCTCCCCGGCTCCGACGAACAGAGCCGCCTCCATCCCTTTCAGTTGTTGGTACTTCCACCGGCTGCGAAGGGGGATGCAGAACGCGGATGCGTTCTTGGTTCCCATCCCTGAGGGAGGGAGGCATCCGTTGGGGCCTTTCGATCCTCCCTCTCACCCGACCCGGCCACCCAGGTCCGTTCGAACCCGGGTCGCCGGCGTAGCGCGAGGTGTGGCATCCAGCGCCTCAACCCTCAGCGCCACCAGGCCAGCATTATTGATTCATTTTTAAAGTATTTTTTCCCCATAGTGGGTAATGCACCAAACACGATGATTTTGCCATTTTTGTCCTTGATCCGTTTGATCAATTCCATAAACAATGCGTCAACTACGTGTAAAAGCTGCTGGCTCATGTTCACATCTGGTTGCGTTTAGGAGAGGGGTCTCACAGGATTTATCTTGGGCCCTATGTTAGTTCTTCTTTATGTAAATGATCTACCAAAGACTTGTTCTCCATCGACAAGCATTTTTCTTTATGCAGATGATGATTATTTATTTATTTATTTAGATTTTGTTTACTAGGTAAGCCCTCTGAGACCAAAGATCCCTTTTTCATGGGAAACTCGGGGGTTGAGTACACCAACCACTTTACATTAGGACACAATAAGACAGTTTCAAAATTACATACACAGTTTGTACATGAGGCAAGGGAACAGAAAGACAGTGTCAGAGTACATACAGTAAGAAACAGTGCCAGAGTACATACATTGGCAGTGGGGTGCATTTGCCTACAGAGATATTAGCTTTAAAGGTTAGCTAGTCCAGAGGGAGCGAGAGTTTTGTCTGTTACCAATTTAGATGGGTGAGGTTGGGTGCATTATCTAGCAGTTGCAGCAACAGAGGCTCTATGATGATAATAATAATAATAATAAGCTTTATTTCGCATAAGTGCCTTTCAAAATACCAAGGTGCTTTAAAAAAAAAAGATTAAAACAACAATAATAACATCAATAAATACAATACAGAACAGTAACAATAGTCTGATGAGGTTCACTAATTCAGTACCATTTAAGGCCTGGCACCATAAAAAAGTTTTTAATGCCTGTTTAAAACCTCCCACAGTTGTGCACTCCCACAGCTGATGGGGTAGAGAATTCCAGAGGGTAGGGGCCACATACATAAATGCACGGGCCTCAGAAGACTTCAAAGACACCCTCGGAATCTCCAGCAACCCCTCGTCAGCCGAACGGAGCTGTCACTTGGGGCAATAGGGAACAAGAAGCTCTTTCAAGTAGTCAGGGCCAAGTCCATGTAAGGCTTTATAAGTCAGTGAACCAACTTTAAAGGTGATCCGCCACTGAATCGGCAGCCAGTGCAGACTGCACAGCACAGGGGTGATATGGGAACCTCGAGAAGTCCCTGTCAACAATTGTGCTGCCGCATTCTGCACTAGCTGCAGGTGGCGGATATCAACCCCAGGAAACCCTAAGTACAGGGAGTTGCAGTAATCAAGGCATGAGGTCACAAAGGCATGGACCAAAGTACGTAGATCCCAAGACGGAACAAGGTGCTTGATCCTGGCAATGTTCCTAAGATGGTAAAAGGAAGACTTGACGACAGCTGACGCCTGAGATCATAAGGTCA
Source organism: Neoceratodus forsteri (assembly GCA_016271365.2). Lineage (NCBI taxonomy): Eukaryota > Metazoa > Chordata > Ceratodontiformes > Ceratodontidae > Neoceratodus > Neoceratodus forsteri. The sequence continues at coordinate 1,319,936,661 of CM057454.1, forward strand.
TCCCGTCATCAAGCACCACCCCCAGGCCCCGCACCTGTTCAGAGGTAAGGATCTGGGAGCCCCCTAGATAAATTCCAGAGGGCTGACCAGTCCTCAGCCCCTCTATCTGGTGACCCGGGTCCACAACCATCACCTCAGTCTTTCTCGTGTTCAACTTTAGCCAGCTCAAATTCATCCGGTCCTGAATTTCAGCAAGGCAGTTGTTAAATACCGAGAGAGCACTATCCTGGTCAGGTGCAAAAGACAGGTAGAGCTGGGTATCATCAGCATAGCAGTGAAACCCCAGCCCATACCATCTTACAATGTCTCAGAGGGGCAGCATATACACTGCAAACAACATGGGGGACAGCACTGAGCCTTGAGGGACCCCACATGACAGAGAGAATGGGACCGAGTAAAAATTCCCCGACACCACTCTCTGAGTTCTGCCAGTAGGGAAAGATGTAAACCACCTGAGGACCTTACATGTCAGACCACAGATGGATCTCAAACGCCCAAGCAATACCCCATGATCGACAGTGTCAAAGGCTGAAGAGAGATCAAGAAGCACCAGAATGGAATGGCTTCTCTGATCTCTCACCATCAGGAGATCATTCAGCACCCGAACCAGCGTGGTCTCGGTACTATGCCTCTTTCGAAAACCAGACTGGAGAGGTTCATAGATGTTATGGATGGTCAAGTGGTTCTCCAATTGTTCCGCCACTACTTTCTCAATAACCTTCCCTAAAAAGGGGAGTTTTGAGATTGGTCTGTAGTTGGCCAGAGAGTCTGGGTCCAAAGAAGCTTTCTTCAGGAGGGGTGTTACCACCGCCTTCTTCAGGGAGCTTGGGAACTCACCCGAATCAAGGGAGCACCGGACTATCTGTACCAGGACCAGGCCGATAATATCACAACAACACATAATCAAGGAAGCTGGGCCCGGATCCAAACTACAGCATGTAGGACGCATACTCTGGACAATCCGCATGACATCCACGAACTCCAGGAAGTGCGAGGTGGGGTGACCAAGCACCGATCACCAGCATCCCCCACAGAGCGAGTCAACAGGATCTCCGACCTGATGTCGGCCACCTTATTCGCAAAGAACTGAGCAAGTTCATCGCACTCCACTTGGGAAAAAGGTCTTCAGAGCTGCAGACAGGTTGGGTTGCACAACCTGTCCACAGTTCAGAGGAGCTGAGCTGGTCAATTCTGGGTGGCAGCAATCTCCCCGGACAGGAATTCTGCCTTCTTATGGGAGATCGCTGATTGGTAGGCCTGATAATGCTCTACCAATCTAAGGTGGTCAACCTCCAGGGTGGATTTCCAACAACGTCACTCTAACCTACATTCTAGTTGACGCAATTCCCTCAATGACCCATCAAACCAAGAGGCCCGAGGGCAAATGGGGAGAGGACAAACACGGACAGGAGCAATCAAGTCCAGAGCCATGGAGATGACCTTATTATAGGCCAAAACCAAGGTCTCTGGACACATGCTGGCCACAGGAAACTCCAAGAGGTCAATCACCACCATCTGGCCTTCTGGGCTCACCTTCCATAAAGGGCGGTAACTGACCATCTCCACAGAGGTAGGCCTACGGAGAGGGGTGCAAAAGTTGAACCTCACGGTGTAGTGATTGGACCAACCGACAGGTTCCACCCCCAAATCAGAGGCCTCAATCCCCAGGAGGAAAACCAAATCAAGAGAGTGACCGTGTTAATGGGTAGCAGAGGTAACAATCTGTATAAGGCACAGTGATGTCATCAGCTGGAGGAAGTGCTGTCCAAATTGTGAAACATAGAATTTGACAGCTGATAAGGACCTCTTGGACCACCTAGTTTGCCCCTTTCCCTACCTGGTGGATATGCTGAAGATTCTAGTTAATCAACAGCTTACTTCCTCCTACCCCCCACTAGAATTGCCTTATGTCTGTCCCATGCATTCTTGAATTCTCCCACTGTTCCTGACCCCACAACCTTCTAAGGAAGGCTGTTCCATGCATCCACAACCCTCTCTGTGAAAAAATACTTTCTAACATTACCTCTAAGCCGTCCCCCCTCTATCTTCAAATTGTGCCCCCTTGTTCTTGCACATCTCTTCTTCTGAAAGATGCTACCCTCTTGTACTTTGTTAATTCCTTGAGATACTTGAAAGTTTATATCATGCCCCCTTCCCTCCTTTCCTCGAGGCTATACATATTAAGCTGCTTTAGTCTCTCCTCGTATGTCTTCTGGTGCAGACCCTGCACCATTTTGGTTGCCCTCCTCTGAACAGCCTCCACTCTGTCTATGTCTTTGCAGAGATGGGGTCTCCAGAATTGCACACAGTACTCCAGATGGGGTCTCACCAACTGTCTGTACAGAGGGATAGCAGCTATCTGTTTTCTACTGTTGATGCCTCTCCCTATGCATCCCAGTATCCCCCCAGCCCTCCCTACTGCCTTCTCACATTGCTTGCCCACCTTTAGGTCATCTGATATAATTACTCCTAGGTCTCTTTCAATTTTTGTTGTTGTTATTAACTCACCCCCATTGTGTATTCTTCCCCTGGGTTTTTGTTTCCCAGATGCATTACCTTGCACTTCTTTGCGTTGAATCTAAGCTGCCATACATTTGACCATTCCTCCAACCTTGCCAAGTCCCTTCTCATCCGTTTCACCCCACCTTGTGTATCAACCCTGTTGCAAATCTTTGTGTCATCTGCAAAGAGACATACTTTTCCTTCCAGGTGCTCTCCAATGTCACTTATAAACACATTAAAGGGGACCAGTCCCAGTACCGAACCCTGCGGTACCCCGCTAGTTACCCTCCTTTCTTCTCTGTGGACTCCATTTACCATTCATTCATTTGTCATCGACCCAGGTGTTAAAGTCACCCAGAACCATGTCTGGGTGACTCCAGCATCATGTAGACCACAAATTCCGCTACTTCCTGTAGGAATTGCTTGCCGTTCCCGGGTGGACAGTAGACAAGAACTATCCTACAACCTACACCTGCCACCATGGTACACTCAAAGGATTCAGCCTCCTCAGCTGGTACACTTGTGATGCCCAACTCGGTCTTGAAACAGACCACCACCACCCCCACCCCCACAGTCCAATCTCGATCGGTGTATCACCGAGTACCCGGCCTGAATTGCAGCTTCCACTATGGGGCCAGCATTTTCATCCAGCCAGTTCTCGGTGATACATGCCAGATCAGTTGTTCCAATAAGATCTGCAATAATTGCCATCTTATTCTTAACAGATCTGGAATTGTATAACACCGCTCGAGGTGGATGGCTTTCAAGGGCCACCCCGGTTACTTGCCCACCAGAAATGGTAGTGCCCATTCCTATGATTAAGCATTAGGTGGCACAAAGTGCGTTAGGATACCATTCTGTATTGCTGTAGGAGGGGGCAGCGTACATGGATGTGTATGTGGAAGCTTTGTACATAAATACATTTTAGCTTTGATAGCACAACTTTTTGGTTTCTGGCTTCCCTGTTTGTGCATTTATAGCACATTTCTTCAAGCGTATGGTCTACTTGGATGTGTAATATTTGCCTTGGTGTTCAAGAAATATTTTGGACTAACTGGTGCTGGCAAAAATAACTTTTGTTTTCTACTTGTTGGGAAGCCAAGCACAGTACCCAGGTGCAGGCCTCGATACCTGTTTATTTATCTAACATTTCAATAAACATGGCAGCGGCTGTCGCCCCTCCACCACTCACAGTCCTGCTTGAAAGCTGACGTCGGGGGTATCCAATCCCCCTGTTGGCATGCCCCTCCCCAGTTCATTTGCTGACAGGGGAGCACAATCCCTGTCAGCATAATGTCCCCCTATTTTAATTTGTCTGCAAAGGAGGGGTGCCCAATTCCCCTCAGCATCAGGCACGCCTTCCCAAACACAGACACATTTTCTGTGCCGACAGGGACCCCAATCCCAGTTCACTTCAGTCCTTCTCCCAAAAAAACACAGGTGACACACTGGGAGTGCACCCCAATGAGCCAAGACAAACCTGTAAAAAAACAAAAAAGCTTCCCGCAATGTCTTTTTGTGTTTTTTTAACCTGTAAAAGAGAAAACGGTCCCTCGTTGTCTCTGGTGCCCCTCCCCAACCGCACCCACCTCTGCGCACTCCCACCTCCCTGCACCTCCCTCACCCCATGCTTACCTCTGGAGCCTGTTGCGATGATGTTCGGTGGAGCGGGAACACATCTGCACTCTTCAAAGCTGACTGCGAGCTGAAGAAATGCCGGTAAGCTGTATAATGGCATCAATGAGGGGGTTCAACTTAAGTGGATCTCTCAGCCATTTTTGTGACTTTTTGCTCCAAATTTTCAACATGGCATTCTTGGGACCCCACCTCATGAACTCAGTCACTGTCATGTCGCTATTCGGTCCCAACAGATGATTTTGCGGTACATTGCATGAAATCACATTTCGGGGCCGATTAACGAAACAACAGTGTCACTGTTCATGAAGTGGGCTCCCAAAAAGCCTTTTTTGCATATTTGGTGAAAAAATTCCTAACTGTGCATTGCACAGTTTCCACACACGCTTGTAAGTTTGAGAATTTTTCATATTTTCACTCCAGATTTTCAACATTGCCATTTTTTCATACCTCCTTATGAACAGTACAGATGTCATTTTTCAGATCCTGCCTGAAATGTGTATTCACACATCTGGTGCACAATGGCACGGTAGCTGTGGGAAATCAATGTTTGGGACAGATTAAGAAAATCACAGTGATACTGTTCATGAGCAGAGGTCCCAAAATGCCTATGTTGAAAATTTGGTGAAAGAATTCTACAAAATGACTGTTATGAGCGTGCATTTCCCAGTTTCAATGCACTCTCGTAACTTTAAGAAATTTTAATATTTTCACTCCAGATTTTCAACATTGTTATTTCTTCACACCTCCTTATGAATGGTACAGCTGTCATTTTTCACATCCTGCTCAAAATGTGTTTTCGCACATCTGGCGCAGAATGGCACGGTCACTCTGGGAAATCAACATTCCGGACAGATTAACAAAATCAAAGTTCAACTGTTCTTGAGCGGAGGTCCCAAGTGCTTTCATGAGGTGGGGTCATAAAAAAGGCCATGCTGAAAATTTGGAGTGCAAGTACCAACAAACACCCGGGGCGTTAGGATTTCTAACCATAATGTCCCACCCTGTAGAGACTGACAGGCATCAGGGGTGTGCCTTTGGATTATCGGCTGTAATGCTCACACCATTCCACCCCCATCCCCACCCTGCAGCCAGTAACAGGCATCAAGGTGTGCTTTGGACTCTTCGGCCCCAACGTTCACCCCATTCTCCTATACTGCACCCATCTCAATGTATTTCTTTATGGAATGGGGTGAGCATAAGGCCCGATTACCCCAAGGCACAACATGACACTTGTCAGAGTCTTCAGGGTAGGGTGAGGTAGAATGGCATGAGCGTTATGACCGACGATCCAAAGGCACACTTCAATGCCTGTCAGTCTCTGCAGGGTGGGGTAGGTTGACGTTGGTTCCATACTTCACTGCCATTCCTATTATGCATATCTCTAACTCCTGCACTACCAATGCCAATGCCAGCAAGAAAACATTCAGCATTGACAAATGCTTGTTTTATAATGTCAAAATAAAGTTTTTAATAATGTTAATTCATTAGTAATTTATTAATGTTTATTAATATGGCGCATCATTATTTTTATATGTATACAATATATACTGTACAATGTATTATTATACATTATAACATGGTAACAAAAAATTCTGTATTCTGATTCATCCAAACAGGTCACCTGACCATTGAGTAATCCCCAGTATACCCACAGTTGCCTTGCTGGACCACAAAATCCTGATTGACAGCAATGTAAAGTGACCTTTTCAGATCACTCCCCCAGAGAAGCATGTACAAAACTACAACTACGGCATCCTCATTAGGACAAATCCACCTAGTGAAGAACTACAACTATGGCTTCCTTAGAAGGACAAACCCATTAGGCGGAAGGACTATTTTATTACAAATGCACATTCACAGAGATTTTATTATTCCTTTAGATAAACCTTTAACATGATGTTGCCCATGTTATAAGAGGATTAACCCACTCCAGGGCATGGGTTTAGTAAGCATTAATCCACGCCTGGGTGGTTGAAGTCACTCGGCCTGCGGCCTCATGTTTCCCAATCCCCCCCAGGTGTGGATTAACACTTAGTAAACCCATGCCCTGTCATGGGTTAATCCCTTCTTATCAACTCAATGCCTCAAAAACCTCTTGATTATAAAGAGAGACACGTGCATTGTTAACTACTAATTTGGGTCCACATTAACAGTGCCTCCACGATAAAAATACTTGTAATGGCTAAACCCATGTTTTCTTTGTCTTTTACATGATGAGTCTCCCTGGGATACATCTAGAGTATGGAACTGCTCAGGGTTATACCACAGTGAGTAAGTGTAGGATTCAAACCTGATACTCCAGTTTCACACCTCTGGGCAGTACAGGTATAACTGACTTTGTCTCAGAATAAAAGACCTCCTGATCATATACACTCACACCCATCTCTTTGTCCTGTGAGGTGAGCCTCTTATGCATTCCCTGCTCATGCCTAAAATGTTCCTGAGACCGAGCATTTGGAGTTGTGCCTCTTGTGCTCTAGAATACATTACCTCCAAATGTAGGAGGTGCCCCTTTGGTTGATATTTTTAAACCTTTATTAAGAACCCATCTGTTTAATCTGTGTCTGGGTAATTTTAATTTTAGCTTTGCATGCTGTTTTTACCTTCAATTTCTTGAAATGTTTGCACTGCTTTTGTACTGTGTAAGGCGCCCAGAGCTTCAGTGATGGGCACCATAAAAATAAGACTGCCTTGCCTAAAATGCTATCCTGGCCTGAGGCCCTCAAAGGGATTTTAAATCATAAAATGTTAGGCTCAAAGGGATGAGCACTAGATAGCACCTGCCCTAACCCCCCTTGTGGCACACCACACACTGCCCTGCTTGTTGTCCTGCTCCTTTACACATGTTGCACTGAGACTAAGAGAGTACAGAGGCACTAGTCCATATGAGTTAAGGGGTCACGATCTTCTCCTAGTGAAACCAAGGTACCGCTCTCATTTTGGTAAAGCTGCACTCAGCATCTCCTGGCTCAAGCTTGGCACAGCCTTGGCTTGTGCTTACACTCTGCAATAAGCAACAACACTTAGCTGTGCACCTTAACTAGTACCAGTTCTTTTAAAAGTCTCCTAATACCCATTGTGTCAATGTGTGTAACCACTGATAATATGATGAATCTTATACAAGATCATAAAATATATCATGTATACACCTGCCATGCCATATTCCCTGATTTACTGTACTGTTCTATTTTCTTACCATGATAATCTTTTCATAAATCTCCATATATGGTCTTCTGTCAGATTATGTGTTATGATTTTATTTTTATTAAACTGCCTGCTTGTCATTGTATATAATGCTTCTCAAACCTATAATGTATTCTGTATGTGTATCGCTATGATTTTTTTTTGTCCTAACAGGAACTCCTTGTAAACAAGCACCGCTCAATGGAGCCTTCTCCTGTATATGGAACATGTAGGATTCAAACCTGGTTCTCCAGTTTTACATCTCCCCCAAATTAATACAAATGCATATTTTCAGAACAGTTCTTATACTGTCACATTTCAAACAGAGAACAACGATCTCATCAGAACATCGGGATGGGGGTCGTCAAAATGAATGGCCAGAGCTCAGATCCCTCCTCCCCCTCCAAGGAAAATCAGTGTTTGGGTCATGGCCTGAAAATATACTGTATTTCAGATCTCACCCATAAAATGTTGATAGAAATCAAGCACACAGCATCTGGAAGCTGTTTTTTCTGAACTGTAAATAAACCTCCCAGTGTTGAAAGGGAAAAAAAAACAGGATATAAAATAACACATTTGTTTCCAAAAGACACGTTGAGGCTTTTTGGAGCTTAGGGTGGGATATTTGACATGTAACTTAATTTTCTGTATTTGTTACAGGGGTTTCTCATTGAAGATTATTAGCTCCAGACCAGGCGGTATCAGCACCAGAGACCACCTAGGTGGCACTGGACTCTGCTCCCCACCCTTTGCCCTTCTTGTGCCCCTGCTTTCTGCTCCAAGAGCTCAGCATCTGGGACCCTGTAGTGCTCAGGACAGCCAGCTCTAACTCCACAGGCCCATGCTCTGCACATTTAGCTCCATGCCACCCAAAAGGAGCCGGGAAGGCCCAAACAGGGGTAGGTAATGCTCCATCTAGCCTTGAGCAGCCCCATCCCAATCATTCCGGCCACCCCCCAGAAATATGTAGGCAGCTGAGCCAGCCACATGCTGAAGGAATACTGGGGGAGGGCATGGCCCCTATCTGAAGCAATCAGCATGCAACAGACTGTTAGCAGTTATTAAGGCAAGGTCAAGGCAGTTATAGTTCTATAGTAAAAACACAGAGGAAGCGATGTGCTCAGGTCTTCTGAGTCAGTGCTCGCCTGGGAAAGCCAACCCAGTAACATCCAGACAATGAGTAGGCAGCACTCACACTGGGGAAAATTACTGAATACCAGTGCAGTAATGAGCAAAAGTAACTCACTGATTAGTGAGCCCTTATAAATTCAAAACGCTGAAACAATGCCCCCGTGCTGCGACCACAGAGGTCTTCATCAGGGTGCATTCTTTCTCAGTAGGCTCTAAAACAGCATACAATAAATAAATGTAAATTTTAAAGACATACAGATACTACAGTCCACAAATAGCTCAATAAAAAAAGTAAATTATTAGAAATATATTTTTATTTTATTTGTAGTTTGTTAATCAGGTAGGACCCAATAGCATTAGATGCCCATTTTCAAGGGGGACAAGGAGATGTAAGCAAGAGCAACAGTACAGAATAAGTACGCACTACATCCGTGTACACAGTGATCAGTGACAGTACAGAATAAGTATGCACTACATCCATGTACACAGTGATCAGTGACAGTACGGAATAAGTACGCACTACATCCGTGTACACAGTGATCAGTGACAGTACAGAATAAGTACGCACTACATCCGTGTACACAGTGATCAGTGACAGTACAGAATGAGTATGCACTACATCCGTGTACACAGTGATCAGGTGACAGTACACTTGCACAGAGACAAAGTCCCAAACAGTAATTCTTAACGTCATTTTAAATGTATGGAGTGTAACGAAGCTGGTAAATGATTCCAGAATGTAATGACTTTATAAAGAAAAGAGTGCTGGCTCAGAGAGGAAAAGAAGAGTGGGGGTCTTATGAAATGAGTAGGAGCAGACCTAGTACTAAGATAGCCAGCATTAAGGTATCGTCAGCCATAAACCAAGATCGAATCCTTTTAGTAACATTATTTTAGGAAATGTCTAAAACTAATGAAGGTAAAATAAGTAATGCATGAGTCAAAAAAAGGCCGGCCAAGCTGTTTGTAAATGAAGGAAGTGATGAGAAAATCTGGGGCTTTTTTTTTTTAAACCAGGAGAGGCACACTAAGCTGAAAGATTGTTTACAGGTGTAACATGGGAGCACAAGGAAGTTAAGTGACTTGTTCAAGGTCACACAGTATGCAACTGGGGGCTGTGCAGATTCAAACGCAGGTCTCTAGGTTTGCAGCTCACAGCCTTAAACCACTGCACTATACTGCCTCCTATACTGCTGGAGGCAGCAAATCTGCATATAGAATTGAATAGAATTCTAACTCTTTGCAAAGTGAAGTCAGCAGTGGTATAGATTGCAAGCCCATAGTTCACTACTGACAGGAGTAGGGACTTAGCCAAGACTCTTCTAGATTGAGTGGACAAGCACTGATTTTGCCTAAAAAGCTGACCTATGGGAGTGTGTACAGACTTAACCAGTGTACAGATATGCTCTTTGAAAGACAGAATCTGGTGTACAGTATAACTGAGATAATTGAAACTGTCCACTTTCTCAAGAATCGTGCTAATGAAATATTTAATTAAGTCGGGGGGGTGGTAAAGCCTTTAATTTTTATTTTGTTCCAAAATGCATATACAGTACTTGATTTTACCAACATTCAGTAGAAGGCCATGTTTATGTTGTCTTGCGCATGCAGCGCAAACAACATATTATGGTAGCTTAGTGGAGTAGCAGGTTTTGGAGGTGCAGTCGTGTTGTGGCCAATGGCACCACTGTTTTTTGGGGCTGGTCTCTGTGGCACCAATAAATGTGCATGCGGTCTATGACAGCTGCTCAGAAGTGTGCCACCAACTTGAAACAATTTCACCGCTGCAATGAGGGAGCCTCCCATCATTGCAGGGTATGCCTTGCCTGTTGAAACATTTCAATAAACATTTCGGTGGCTGTCACCGCCTGCCTCTTACAATCCCCAGCAAGCCAACTTCAGGGGTACACAATCCCCCCTGTCGGCGTGCCCCCTCTCCAGTTTGTTTGCTGATGGGGGTGCCCAATCCCCCTGTTGGCATGCGCCCTCCCCAGTTCATCTGCTGATGGGGGTACCCAATCCCCGTCGGCATAAAGTCCCACAAGGTTTATTTGCTTGCTGAGGGGATGCCCAATACCCCTCAGCATCATGCCCCCCCCAAACATGGAGACGCTTTCTTAGCTGATGGGGTGCCTAGGCGGCCCTGTCAGCTTCAGTCCCCAAAAAAACAGAGGTGGCACACTGGGAGCCCAGCCCAGTGTGCAAAAACGTCCTTCCCGCGATGTTCCCTTTTTTTTTACCTGTAAAACAGAAAACGGTCCCTCGTCGTCTGCAGTGCCCCTCTACCCCAACCCGCACCAACCCTCTGCATACCCCACCTCCCCGCACCCCCCACCCCATACTTACCTCTGAAGCCCGGATTGGCTATCTTCGGTGGAGCAGGAACACATCTGCACTCTTTAAAGCCGACGGCAAGCTGAAGAAATGCCAGTAAGCTGTACAATGGCATCAATGGGGGGGGGGGATTCAACTTAGGTGGATATCTCTCCCATTTTTGCGACTTTTGGCTCCAAATTTTCAACATGGGGCTCTTGGGACCCCACCACATGAACTCAGTCACTTTCATTTCGTTATTCAGTCCTGAAAGGTGATTTCATGTTCACTGTGCAGAATCACCTTTTGGGACTGATTAACAAAACAACAGTGTCACTGTTCATGAGGTGGGCTCCCAAAAAGCCTATGTTGCAAATTTGGTGAAAAAATTCAAAAAAATGACTGTGTTATGAGCGTGCATTGCGTAGTTTCCACGCACTCTCATAACTTCAAGAACTTTTAATATTTTCACTCCAGATTTTCCATGTTGCCATTTTTTCACACCTCCTTAAGAACAGTACAGATGTCGTTTTTCACATCCTGAGCAAAATGTGTTTTTGCTAATCTGGCGCACAATAGCGCGAACTATGTGGCAAAATCAACATTTGGGATGGATTAAGAAAATCACACTGCCATTGTTCATGAGTGGAGGTCCCAAAATGCCTATGTTGAAAATTTGGTGACAAAATTCCACAAAATGACTGTGTTACGAGCGTGTGTTGTGCAGTTTCCATGCACGCTCGTAACTTTAAGAATTTTTAATTTTTCACTCCAGATTTTCAAAATTGCCATTTTTGCACACCTCCTTACAGTACAGCTGTCATTTTTTACATCCTGCCTGAAATGTGTTTTCGATCATCTGGTGCACAATGGCGCAGTTGCTGTGGGAAATCAATGTTCGGGACAGACTTAAGAAAATCATAGTGATGCAGTGGAGGTCCCAAAATGCCCATGTTGAAAATCTGGTGAAAGAATTCTACAAAATGACTGTGTTACGAGTGTGCATTGTGCAGTTTCCAAGCACGCTCGTAACTTCAAGAATTTTTAATATATTCACTCCAAATTTTCAACATTGCCATTTCTTCACACCTCCTTATGAATGGTACAGCTGTCATTTTTCACATCCTGCCCGAAATGTGTTTTTACACATCTGGCGCAGAATGGCACAGTCACTCTGGGAAATCAATGTTCAGGACAGATTAACATTCATGAGCGAAGGTCCCAAATGCTTTCTTGAGGTGGGGTCACAAAAAGCCCATGTTGAAAATTTGGAGTTCAAATACCAACAAATGCTCAGGGCATAAGGGTTTGTAACCATAACGTCCAACCTATAGCAACTGACAGGCGTCAGGGGTGCACCTTAGGATTGTCGGCTGTAATGCTCACGTGATTCCACCCCCACCGCCATCCTTCAGCCAGTGACAGGCATCAAGGTGTTCCTTGGACTCTTCGGCCCCAAAGTTCACCCCATTCTCCTATACTGCACCCATCTCAACATATTTCCTTATGGAATGGGGTGAGCGTAAGGCCCGACAACCCCAAAGCACAATGCGACACTTGTCGGAGTATGCAGGGTAGGGTGAGGTGAAATGGCATGAGAGTTATGGCCGACGACCCAAAGGCACACCTCAGTTTCTGTCAGTCTCTACAGGGTGGGGTGGGGTTGACATCAGTTCCATACTTAACTGCCATTCCTATTATGCATCTCTCTAACTCCTGCACTACCGATGCCAATGCCAGCAAGACAAAATTTGGCATTGACAAATGCTTGTTTAATAACAATTTTTGTATCAATTCAAAGTCAGGCTGCAAATATCTGGTTATGTCACTGACACTAGATACCCTTCTGTACAAAGCAATATTATTCCTGTCACATACATGATAAGGTCGCTCCTGTAAAAAAGCTTTCAGCTTAGTGTGCTATACCTGGTTAAACAACTAAATAAAATAAAAAAAATAAAAAATATGGGATTCAGAGCTATGCAAAATAGCAGGTAGATCATTCAAGAAAATGGGGGTACTCAGGTATTGACACTGATGAGGGGAAAACAAAGGGAATTTAAAGAGACTGATTGAGGACTGTCAGTCAAGTAATTCTGGAACCAGATTACTGCAGATATAGAAAGACCAAGGGCCCAAATTTTGGCAAGCAGGCAACCGTGGTGCACCAGATCAAAAGATTTGGAAAGATCCAGGAAGAGCACACCAGCTGTGTCCCATTGTCCAAGGCCCATGAAAATCATTAGTGACTTCAAGTACAGTTGTGTGTGTGCTGTGATCATCTTGAAAGCCATGCTGGCAAGTTGTTAACATATTGCCACCAGGAACTCCTTAAATTGGTCAAGAACAATCCTCTCCAGGACACTGGACAACAGGGCAAGTAGGGATAATAGTATTTTTTCAGGTAACCAAGGAAAAGAGTTTTAGATCAATATTGTCCAGCCCTATTCTAGTTTTTAAGTTCATATGCATAAGGTACTTTGTTGATCTTATTTCTCCTGGCCCCTGATTGGCATATTTTTTTCATGGCATCCTTGTCTCCAGCCGCCGTTCGTCCCTGCACCTCCACGTACAGACGGTCGCCGCTTACCCCATGGTGGGGAGCCCCCCATCTTCCCTGCCAGGTCCGGATCCAGAGTGCAGAGACTTTCTTGGAGGTGCACGGTTGACAAACAGCCATCAAGCCCCTCAGTCAGTGCTTTTTTCCTGTTTTCTCCCATTTTTGCAAAGAGGAGGTGTGCAGGACGCCAGTGGAGGAATTGCGCATGCGTCCTCGTGTGCTCCTCCAGGCGTCTGCCCCATCTCCACCCCCTAATCTACAACATCAGTAGCCCTGCCCCCCAGCCACTGCCAGGGGCCAGTACTGCACCGATAACTGGAAACCACCCCTCCCCAGAGAAGGAGAGCAGTCCCTTGGATGCTTGATCCTTCTCCTTTCCTGCTGACCCCCGGCAACCCATGCTCATTCCCGAACACGGGTCACCAGCGTGGCGCGAGGTAAGGCGTCCAGCGCCTCAGCCCTCAGTGCCTCCAGGCCGGCCATATGGTACTTTAAAGTTTCATCTAGTTAGTGATTTAAACTTAAAACTAATATCTGAACCACCACAGCTAGTCCCCATCCACCCAAGAGTTGATAGATCAACCTACAAAGCAATTTTTGCCACCCACATAAAGTGGTATTGAGCCCTGTGGCATTTCAATCAAATCTGACAAGTTACCTTGTTCAGTAGTGAGAAACGATATTGCTGTGGATCTGGTCTTTCCCATGAGATTGTTTAATGTTCGTCAGTTTGCCTGTTGTCAGTTTGAAAATTGAAATTGGGAGTTTAAATGATATTCCATTTTTGCCTTTCTAACCAATTGTTTACATTTATTACTTAGTTTTTTTTTTTAATACTCAAGTAATCTCGAATCTGTACCTTGTTTCTTAACAGCATTCCAGACCGCGTCTCTCTCCTGCATCAACTGTACCAGACCAGGGGTGATCCATTCCTGTTTTCTATTTTTAGCAGGTACGCAATGGATGGGGCAGCGTAATTATAAACCTCGTTAAATTCATGTTTAATATAATCCAACATAAAATCTACCAAGGGGATTTTATGTATTTATTTTATTTATTTCGTTTTTGTTGACCGGGTAAGTGCACTGGACAAATCCTGCCTATTTTCAGGCACGGCCCAGGGGAGAGGGCTACAGCTGAATGCCAACTGACCTTGAACCAGATTATGCTGCAAGGAAGATCAGCTGATCTGTGAAACAGCATACACAAATTCACTGATGTTAAAATTACGACTGAATCTTGATGTTACATATAGAGGAGGGGAACAAGGCCTGCAAGCATTCCAAAAGCAAATAACTGGAGAATGGTCAGTGAGCTATTGGGGAAAGGATGGGATTTATGGATATGAACTGGTCTAGAAGTGACTATGCAGCCTATTATGGACTCAATGCCACCTTGTAATTCAGGTACCTGAAGAAATCCTCAAAATGAACTTGCACTCCAACGGTGATAGCACAGTGAGAAATGACACCATGCTCCTTCATAGGTTGCAAAATATTTATTATGAGTGCAAAATAAATCAACCATTTCTAAGGGAGGCCAGTCGCCTGGGGGAAACTGCCCCAGCGCTTCGCCAGCAAGGCTTCGGCAGGGGGAGGGTTTCCAGAGACTGCCTTGCATTTAAAGCAGCAGTACTACGAAATCAGGAAGTGAGCTATCAAAATTCTGTTTTTCGGCTGTAAGCATGCGGCCAAAGTTCCAGTTTCCATAGCTGTAAATGTTTTTTTCCAGTCGTCTTTAGTTTTTTAGATATTTGCAGTTTATTTGAAGTGTTGTAGCACTACAATAAATATGGTGGCTGGCTAATTTTCAGCTGCGCTTTTTCTACAGGTCACATCACGTCTTTTGACAACAGCAGAGGGACCCTCTGCTGACCATTCCCGATGTCCCTGCAAGTCATACACATGTGCAGTTGGCAGCAGAGGGGGTTCCAGTGCAACATGCTTAGAGGCAGAAATGTAAACAAAAGCAGAGAATAACCGAGCAAATTACTTGGTGATAGTACAATGCCGTCGAGAAAGATCACCAGGTATACGATTAGCAGGGCACAGGGAATAAACTGTCAAAAAAGCGCAATTATTTTTTCGTAGTACTGCTGCTTTAAATACAGTTCATGATCTTTTACATCATAACCTTTCTAAATCATTAGTGACAGGTGTTGAAAATAATAATCACCAGTGTAAAACCGCCCCACAGCTGGGTGTGCTAAATAAGACATCAAGGTCACCAGCTCAAATCTTTTAGCACCACCCACCACCAGAACAACACCACCAAACACCAAACTGAAGTAAAAATAAGTTAAGTTTTATTCATCAAGTGTGCCAAGACCTCTTACCCAGAAGGGAGAACACCAGTGGGACCCCACAGAATTCCAACTGGTTTTGCTAGAGCGTCACTAGGGAGTTCTCTGGGACACCTGAATCATTCCTGTATCATTTTGTGTTCACCAATTGGTGGTTTGCCGACACCATCGTGTGCATGCCCTAAATATATATAGAATAAAGGATGGGGAAGGGGGTGCTCTGAGAATTTAATACTGCGAGTTGGGTGATGCAAAAGCATCCTCAGACGAGGGTGCATAAAATTCTCATAGCACCCTTCCCAATCTTTATTTTTATAATACACCGGGCAGCAATTTTTTTCAGGCAGGATCAACCGGACAAAAAAAAATCTATCCTGAAAACTCATGTTGTGACGGCTGCGCGGTAAGCGAGACATGGAGCCGCCATGTTTTTTGAACTGTTACACCCGCCCACAAGCAAGACAAGAGCCAATGAGGGAGTGGCATATTTTGATTGAAATGGCTTGTGAATGCCATAACAACCATCCGGTTGTTATGGGAAATATCAACAGGTCCAGCCCATAGGAAAAATTGATGACCAGTAACTATATAGTGAATAATGGCTAGGTAAGTGTGTGTTATGGATTTTTTTCATGCACCTGAGGTGCGTGATGACCCATAAACCTCAAGAGCGAAGCTCAAGAGGCTTATGTGGTCATCATACACTAAGTGTGTGTGAAAAAATCCATAACACACACTTACCTATCCTTTATTTTTTATAATTGCTGGTGTGGAGGTTTCAACTGCATTTCTAGCAGCTTGAAAGAAAAATATGTTTCTTAGCTAGAGTGCAATTTTATTTTTGAAGAAATTGAATTGTACATGAATAAAACACAGTTGAAAATAATGCAGTTGAAATAATTTTTGTGAAACAATGGAATGCAATAATTTATTTGGGGAATGTCATATCAACCGGATTTCAGGTTATTATGAAGTGCCATATCAACCGGATTTCGGGTTATTATTGCCTTTGGAGCATAATAACCCGAAATCCGGTTGATATGCATTTTTAACAAAACAGTAATCCAGCTGATATTTATGGTCACCAGTAATTATTTCCTATTATATTACCATTGCTCCCTCTACTCATCCTTATCCACCCTCTCCCTACCATCATGTCACCAGTCCCACTGCCCCTCCTTCATCTCCAAATTCTGCTTTGGGACCCTGCCCTCTTACCTGCTCTCACTCCTCTCTCTCTCATTCCCTCTGCCTCATACTCTCTCTGCTGCAGGGATCCTCACACCTTTTCGCTTCTCCACCCTTGCTCTTCTGCCAGACAATCTGCCTTTTCGTATCACCTTCCCTCCCTCTGAAACCTGTTCCCTTCCTCTCTCCATTTTTCCCCATCCTCGATCTCCCTTAGGCACCAGCAGAAACTCCCTCTCTCTCCCACCTGTTCCTATCATCCCCCACCCTGATCCTTCCCTATTCCCCATTGTTGAGCCTCCTCCTGGATTTTTCTTCAGCCTGTATCAGGCTCCTACCTTTTCTGCATCCACGCTGCCTTTCACTGTACCTTTGCTTTGCTCCGATCGACTTTCTATGTGCAGATGTACTCTGTTAAACTGTATTCTGTTAGTACGTTACACCAATCACGAATATGTGTGTGCTTTTATTATTCTATGTCCCATTCCCTCTTTGCAGAGAAGACGTTTACTGCTTTACTTAGAGCTTCCGCTGCCAGGTTTTGGAACTTATGAGGTTTGGTTCAAAATTCCCATCTTGGGTATACCTTTATATAAGAACCCCACAGACAGAGTTTGTGTCAATGGAACTACATTGGACAGCATTGCCATTACAAGAGGGACTCAACAGGGATTCCCTTTCCACCCTTACGTTTTGCTTTTGCTACACAATTGTTAGTGATAGCTATACGACAATCCCAAGACTTACAGGTCACAATAGTAGCGGGGGTCAGGAACATTGCATCTCGCTTTATGTGGAAGATGCTTACATCTACTTCGGAGTCCTCCAGAATTTGTTGCCTCATCTCCTAAATCTCCTTAGAAACTACAGACATGTATTTGGCTTCAAGACAGATAACACCATAATGGGACCCTCAGATTAAGTTGCACTTTATCCAATGAGGCCAAGGCCTTAATTCCCAATAAATGGGTATACACAAGGGTTAGATATCTAGGTGTGCTGATCCAAGTGCTTATGAACTCGTTACATTCCAGTAACTACACACCACTTAGGCTGTCTTTGCAGATCTTCACAGATGGAATGTGTTGCCGCTGTCCTTCACAAACCATCTGGAGGCAGTCACAATGAACCTACTGCCCAGATTTTTATTTTTTTATTGCTCTACCAATATGGGTAACAAAGCAAGAATGGCAAGATTTAGAAAAGGCATTAAGCAGATTTATTTGGAGTGGGAAAAAGCCCAGAATTAAGTGGGAAGCTCTTACTAGGCATTAAGATAGTAGTGGAATGGGTATGCCTGAAATTAAATCTCATCAAGCAGTGCAGATAGTACCTATGGAAGATATCACGTGAAGTGAGGGAGACACGGTGTGGGTCCAGATGGACAGGGTACGTCACCTGATGCTCCCCTGGCAGGTAGCACCATAACTGACAGATCAGAGGGAATTCAAGCACATCAAAAACCCTTAGTCATCTAACACATTCCAAAACTGGATACAAATTAAGAACAGAATGCATCTGGCACAGTGGCACAGAGGGCCAAGGTGCTGGTACCTGACCTGCTGCCACGCCAGCAGACCGGGTTCATTGATGCACCAGGGCTGTGGGAGGTTGGCTGGGTGGGAGAGGATTGTGTGCCCACAGACTGCTGTCATCTCCTGAGGAGAGGGGACCCACTGCACTGTTCAAATACTACCCCCACATGGAGCCATGGGGGCAGGCCAGCAGCTAGTGCTGAACACTTGGGTTTGGGTTTGGCTAGCAGTCAGTGCATATTGTGTGTGCACCTCCATGTGCACACTTACCTGCATCAGCACGCTGCCAGCCAAGGGGAGGAAAATGGGAAAAGTGGTGCCTGTTGCCATGAAGCCCCCTATAGCTGCTCCAGCCCCCACCATCATCCTGGGACTCCTGCTGCTCCAGAACTGGATCAGAACACTGGGAAGGGGAGGATAGACCTCCCCTTCCTAGCCCCATCATGTGGGGGGGTTGCAAGTCATTAGGGACTCAAGGTGGCAGGTAGGTCCCAAGGGAGATGGTTGCCAGCCGGGGAGCGAGTGGGGCTGAGAATCCCAGACAGGACCCCCAGGAGAAAAAAGCTGTACAGAAAAAAAAACCGAATGCATCTCCCACGGACATAATGGTCCCTCCTTCCTATATGTTCCTGTTCTAATTTTACACCAGCAGCTTATGATAGTGCTTTTCAATGGTGGGCAAGGAAAGGTTTGGTATTCTTGGCACAAATGTCTGATTTGGGGCAGATCAAGATTTTGGTTAGCCAAAGCAGGAGTTTGCCTTCCAAACGTTGGAAGCTCTGGAGCTTCCTGCAGCATGGTGAGATGTGCATATGTACACTTTGGAAGAGAGAAGGGACCGGGGGGACATGATAGAGGTCTTCAGGTACATGAAGAGGGTAAATAGGGGAGGAACAGTGAGGGTGCTTCGAAGGAAGGAGGAAGGGGCCACTAGAGGGCATGGGTGGAAGCTGGAGGGGGGAAGATTCAGGGGAGAAAGGAGGAGGTGCTACTTCACTGAGCGGGTGGTAGAGCCATGGAATGCACTACCTAGGGGGCTGGTGGAGGCAGAGACAGTGGAGGGGTTCAAGAGGGGGTGGGACAGGTACAGGGGAAGGGTTCAGGAAGCAAAACCCAATGCAGCAAGAATATCCGGAACTGGGAAGGGAGAAGCCAGAGAAGGCGAACGGGACAGCAAGGTCAGCACCCAGGGTGGGGGCTGACCAAACGAGCAGACACGAAAGACCATTAGGCCTATTCTGCTGGCATTTTAGTATGTTAGTATGTTAGATAAAGAAGAGATGCTTGCTGAACATCAGGTATCAGCAGAGAGACACCGTGACAGGACCCACCATACCAACCAAAATGTCTAGCTGTTTAAACTTATATTAGGGATTTAAATAAAGCAGAGGTGGAAAGGTTCCAGTGGATGTGAGGAAGGGAAGAGGGTAGCAAGCTTACTCATAAACAATGGCAAATAGTGTGGAGAGACAGTCACAAGGTGACGGCCTTGGAATCGTGGAGGGAATTTCAGTGGAAAATGATAGCCAGGTACTTCTTCACACCGGATTGCTCAAAACACTTTGTGAACAGCAGCAGTTCCAACCTACGTTGGAGTGGCTGTGGGGAGAGGGGCACTCCCCACCATGTCTGTTGTAGCTGTGCACTCATTTTAAACCCTTCTCTGACACTGTTAGTGCAGTCCTAAGAGAGATGTTCGATTTGCAGGCCTCTCTCACCTTCAATAATTTGGTTTTAGGCTCCCTCCTCCTACGGCAAGTAAAGACAGTAAGAAATATCTATTTTTAATTGGGATAGCAGCAGGTGGTAAAGTTCTAACAAGAGATGGTTGACGAATCAGGTGTCAGATCTAGCTTGTGGGTGGTCAGTTTGTGACAGGATTAGAGATGCAGAGGCTATTTAAGCTTTGCTAACTCTAAAGAAAACTGTAATTCCACGTGGCTGCCCTTCTTTGAATGGAGGGACGAAAAAGAGGGCATCCTATCAATTGATCAACTGTAATAAAATGTATTTTGGTTCTTTTTGATTCACTTGTCTTTAGGAACAACTGTATTTAAAATTTATAACAAAATGCACAGATGGTCCCATTACACCATTTATCAAAGTTACACAGTTTTTACAGTTATGTGTTTTGATATGCATTATTTGTACCTCTGTCAGTTCTATACTAAACAATTTGTAGACTAAAAATAGAATAACATATAGGGAACTGTGTATTACGAGGCTATAATACCATCAAGAAGTTCTGGTGACATGTAAATCTTGAGAGTGCAGTACAAGTAACGTTCAGAATAATAGATAGGGGACGATGTATAATCTCATAGTCTTCAGGTGAAGCTACCTCTGGCTGCAAGCTGCAACACTGGACTTAAGATTTGCAAGAAAGCGAGTAGTGCTCACAACAGAGGGAGGTAAACCTTACAATTTACAATTGTCTTTGGTTTGAAGCAGATTCCTAAGGAAAGTTAATATTCTTCAGGTGAAGGATACTTCTAACTGAAGGGTGAAATAAGAACTTAGAATTATCAGAAAGGCAGTCTTTCAATCAACAGAGGGAGGTGGAGTTTGCTTTACTTGTTACAAGTGTTAAGATTTTACTGTTTTCTGTGTTTCTGCCCTTCTGAC
The DNA here is from genome assembly GCA_016271365.2 of Neoceratodus forsteri. Taxonomy (NCBI): domain Eukaryota; kingdom Metazoa; phylum Chordata; order Ceratodontiformes; family Ceratodontidae; genus Neoceratodus; species Neoceratodus forsteri. The sequence goes on from CM057454.1 coordinate 1,319,957,638, forward strand.
TTGATTGGAGTTAGTGATTGACTGTTTGCATTGCAATATTTGTAATACTGTGAGTATTCACTGGGCTAAGAATTTGTCATAAGCCCTGAATTGAGAGCAGGTTACAGGCTGTGTATTGGACCCAGACAGTGCCTAGGGGGTGGAAACTGTTTTTTCTTTTGATTACCTCAGTGTGCCTTATAAGGCCAAGCCAGACTGTGTCAGGAAGTGCTTACATCACAGCTACTTAACAGCCAATAGCTCTGGAAGAATCTTACAGACCTTGATAAAAGTACTAATTTTAGCAGGCTCATCAGATAACCTCATAGTCTTCAGGTGAAGCTACCTCTGGACTTAAGACTTGCAAGAAAGCGAGTAGTGCTCACAACAGAGGGAGGTAAACCTTACAATTTACAATTGTCTTTGGTTTGAAGCAGATTCCTTAGGAAATTTAATATTCTTCAGGTGGAGGATACTTCTAACTGAAGGGTGAAATAAGGAACTTAGAATTATCAGAAAAGGCAGTCTCTCAATCAACAGAGGGAGATGGAGTTTGCTTTACTTTTGTTACAAGTGTTAAGGTTTTCAGTGCCGGAAGAGTTTAAACCCACATATGCTCAATACTTTTTTCTGTGTCTGCCCTTCTGCACAGCTGACGTGTTTTGGGGCTGACTGTTTTCAGAGCACAAGTCACCTGGCTCTTTTGGGGCTGGGGAGGTTTACCTGTGTCTGACTTGGATGTTTGGATTTTTCTCTGTTTGATTAGCAGGGTATTGGTTTGAAGCAGTATTACGAATTGTCGTGTATGGTATCTTGCTGACAGGAAGGCACTCATTGCATCGGTAGGTCAGAGCGTTTAGCTGATTGTTTTGTGAGGGCACAGTTTAGGCCCAACCCTTCCCACCCTCACCCCACCCACCTCCTGGAAATAGTTAATTTATACCTGGGGTTCTGACATCATTTCCTCAAAGGGCAAGGTACATATCACTGTCGTATCCTGTCTAGCACACTGCACTGACAATATAAGCATACACATTATATAAATACATATATTTCTATATAATGCACCAATCACACACACAAAAAAAAAAAAAAACTAAACAAGGTAGACAGTTATGTGGGGAGTAGTACAATGTAATGGCTGTGGGGCAGCAGTCTTCCGGGAGTCTTTCTGGAGGCTGAGATGCTGCCCTGTTTGTAGACAACTATCTGCCCTGAGGGAGGAAGTTGCCTGTCTTCAGGCTGCACTGGACAGTGGCAAGGAACCTCCCATCCAGGGAGCACCAGAGCCACCACCACTACCTCAGAGGTTGCGAAGCACAGCAGTTGGACCACAGTGGCTCAGGAGGGTAAGGGTGGTGGAACAGAGGCACACCCAGTCAGTTGTTCCACTCCACAATCCATACACCATTCTGGGGGAGCATAGTTCCCCTATGGATGCACCTGCAGAGGAGACTAAGGAGGGTGCAGACAACTGTCACAAGGGAGGCCCTCAGGAAGGAGGCAGAGGGCACAACAGGGAAAGAAAGCAGCTCCTGGTAGGGGACTCAATTATTAGGGGGATAGAACTGGGGGGAGCAGGGAAAACTGAAGTAAGGTGCCTGCCTGGTGCCATGGCTTGGAGGGACAGGAAGCGCATCCTCAGGATCACGAGAACAGCTGCACGGGAGTCTGAGCTGGACGTTATTGTCCACCTAGGGACAAATGACTTGGCTCAATATGAGATTAGAGCAGTGCAGAAGGACTTTGTAGAACTGGGGAGGGGCCTAAGACAAGTAGCACACACAGTATCCTTCTCAGAGGTGCTGCCTGTTAATGGCATGAGTGAGGCGAGGGTACTTTGCACCATGCAGTTTAATGAATGGTTGAAAAAATGGTGTGGAACACAGGGGTTTGGCTTCATTGGCAACTGGGGTTCCACCTGGAGGGACACCAGCCTATACTGGCAGGATGGTCTGCATCTGTCCAGGAAGGGAACAAGTCTTTTGAGCAATCGGTTTAAATGCTTCATTGGCAAGCTTTTAAACTAGTCAAGGGGGGAGGCACTGATAAGCAGCAGGAAAATCCCAGCCTCTCCCTACAAAACAGGGTACTAAATGAGAAAAAGACCGAGGTAGAAAGGTTAGTGGGGGATGCTGCAACAGAAGGTAAAGCCATCAAAAAATGGAAAGCAATGAGTACCAATGCCCGTAGTCTGAGTAACAAGCTTCCTGAATTAGTGGCCTTGATGGAGGAGGAACATCTGGATATCGTGGCAGTCACAGAAACATGGTTCACACAAAACCATAACTGGGACGTAAACATACCAGGATACACTATCTACAGGAGGGACAGAGAGGGTAATAGAGGAGGAGGAGTAGCTCTTTACATAAGGGAAGGAATCAAAGCAGCAGAACAAAAGGGAAAACAGGGAGGAGAAGAAGCACTGTGGGTAAATTTGGAGACCGGCAATGGCACCACAATCCGCACAGGGGTTGTATACAGACCCCCTTCTCAGGGGGAGGAAATGGACAAGGAAATGATAGAAAGTATACTTAGTAAGGCAGAGAAAGGGGAGATATTGCTGATGGGCGATCTGAATATGCCAGATGTTAACTGGAGTGCAGTTGCAGCAGCCACTTCGAAGAGTGGGGTTATTCTAGATGCCCTACAGGGGGCGTGCCTTAGACAACTAGTATTGGAGCCCACTCGAGAGGGAGCAATCTTAGACCTGGTTCTCTCAAATGGAGATGAAGAGAGGATCACAGATGTAGAAATGGGTAGCCATCTGGGAACTAGCGACCATCGAACAGTATGGTTCACAATAAACACAGCAATAGAGTCAAGCCATACAAAGGCAAAGGTACTGGACTTCAGGAGGGCTGACTTTGCCAAATGGGTGAGTACCTAAGGAATGCACTAGCACATGGGCAGGAAGGAGGGTGGAAGAACAATGGGGAATAATAAAAACTGCCATCACAGAGGTAACGAGCCTTTGTGTGAAGCAAATAAACAAAACTAAACGATGTAAGAAACCACTATGGTTCTCAAAGGAAGTGGCAGTGAAGGTTCAAGAGAAAAAGAAAGCTTTCAGGAAGTACAAGGAATCACAGAAGGAGCAGGACAGAGAACTGTATCAGTTAAAGCAAAAGGAAGCTGGGAAGGCAGTCAGAACAGCAAAGGCGCAAACTGAGGAAAAAGATAGCCAACTCAGTTAAGAAGGGGATAAAACCTTTATAGGTACATCAGGGAGGCTAAGGAAGACCAAGGAGGGATAGTGAGGCTTAATAAAGGGGCGGAGGGTGGGCAGAGGGTGACTGTGAAAAGGCAGAGATACTAAACAAATATTTTGCTCTGTATTTACAAAGGAAGAGGGAAGGTACCTAAAACAAACAGTAGAAACACTCTGGATACAGAAGTTGATACCAGCCCATTTATAGAAGAAAGGGTTCTGAAGAACTCTTAAAACTGAAGGTGGACAAAGCAATGGGGCCTGATGGATTCATCCCAGAATTCTAAAAGAACTAAGGGTGGAATTAGTGACACCACTGACTACCCTGTTTAACAAATCATGGGAGGATGGGGTGGTACCCGAGGACTGGAGGAGGGCAGATGTGATTCCCTTCACAAAAGTGGGAGCAAGGCAGAAGCAGGATACTACAGACCTGTTAGTTTAACCTCAGTGGTAGGAAAATGATGGAATCACTTCTTAGGAAAGAATTGTCAGTATCTAGAGGCCAGAGGGGCACAGGACCCAAGGCAGCATGGCTTCACAGCGGGAAGGTCATGCCCGACAAATCTGATAGATTTCTTTGACTGGGTGACCAAAGTAGTAGATCGGGAGGCTGTGACATGGCCTACCTAGACTTTAGCAAGGCATTTGACACAGTCCCACACAAAGATTAATATACAAGTTAGCTAGCCTGGGAGTGGGTCCCAAGATGACAGCCTGGGTAAATAATTGGCTGGAGAATAGGACAGAGAGTAATAGTAAATGGAGTCCACTCTGAAGAAAGGGGTTACTACTGGGGCACCACAGGGTTCAGATAGACCAGTCCTCTTCAATGTATTTATGAGTAACATTGCAGAGGGACTGGAAGGAAAAGTATGTCTCTTTGCAGATGACACAAAGATCTGCAACAGAGTTGATGCACAAGGTGGGGTGGAAAGAATGAAAAGGGACTTGGCAAGGTTAGAGGAATGGTCAAATGTACGGCAGCTTAGATTCAATGCTAAGAAGTGCAAGGTAATGCACCTGGGAAACAAAAACCCAGGGGAAGAGTACACAATGGGGGGTGAGATACTAACAACAACAAAAATGGAAAGGGACCTGGGGGTAGTCATATCAGATGACCTAAAGGTGGGCAAGCAATGTGAGAGGGCAGCAAAGAGGGTTGGGGGGATACTGGGATGCATAGGGAGAGGCATCACCAGTAGAAAACAGGAAGTTATTATCCCTCTGTACAGACAGCTGGTCAGACCCCATCTGGAGTACTGTGTGCAGTTCTCGAGACCCAGTCTTTGCAAAGACATAGACAGGATGGAAGCTGTCCAGAGGAGGGCAACTAAAATGGTGCAGGGTCTGCACTGGAAGACATATGAAGAGAGACTTAGGAGCTTAATATGTATAGCCTCGAGGAAAGGAGGGAGGGGGACATGATAGAAACTTTCAAGTATCTCAAGGAATCAACAAAGTCCAAGAGGGTAGCATCTTTCAAAAAAGAGGTGCAAGAACAAGGGGTACAATTTGAAGATGGGGGGGCTCAGAGGTAATTTAAGGAAGTATTTTTCACAGATAGGGTTGTAGATGCATGGAACGGCCTTCCGGAGGAGGTCGTGGAGTCAAAAACAGTGGTGGAATTCAAGCATGCATGGGACAGTCATAAGGCAATTCTAGGGGTTGGGGGTAGAAAGAAGTAGGCTGCTGGTTAACTAGAATCTGCAGCTTATCCAGTAGGCTGGGAAATGGGCAGACTGGGTGGGCCAAGCGGTCCTTATCTGCCGTCATATTCTATGTTTCTATATATTACATGGCTATAATTCCATCCAGAGGTTCTGCAGTAATGTGAACCTCGAGATTGAAGCTTGAGTAATGTGTAGAATAATATATAGGGGACTTTGTATTACAAGGCTATAATACCATCAAGAGGTTCTGGTGACATGTGAATCTTGAGAGTGAAGCGCAAGTAATGTACAGAATAATTGATGGGAACAGTGTATTATGAGGCTATAATACCACCGAGAGGTTCTGGTGCCATGTGAACCTCGGGAGCAAAGCTTGATTAATGTATAGACTAATAGATAGGGGACTGTATATTACATAAAGAATAATATATGGGGTGGCTTGCATAAGGAGGTTTTACACACACCTGAGTTGTGGGATGCTACATAAACCCTGAGGGTGAAGTCCAAGGGGTTTGTGAAAAGCATCCCACAATGAGGGTGTGTGTAAAATCAAGTTTTACACGTGCCACTCCATATTTTATTTTTTATATTTGCTGGCATGCACTTTTTCGCCTCAGCAATTATACAAAATAAAATAAGCAAATAGATTGGTTTTCAGGCAACCGTGGACCAGTCGGGATTCTGTGTGGTCTGTGGTCTTCCAAGTTGACAGCGCTCCACTTGTTAGAGGAAAAAAGAAGTGAAGACTTTATTGTTGTATTTTTTTTTTTGGTTAAACTTACCTTGGAGCTGCTTCTGCGGTGTTCTTCCGGCATGAAGAGATCTGGAGACCTGCTGGCGCATATGTGTGGACAGGGAAACTCGAGGGTTGGTAACATTTCCCTTTTGTTTTTGGATCAGTGGATATTCTTCTTTTCTTTTTTTTAACAAAAAAAATCAAGTTACCACTGACAGTAAGGTGCAAGGAAGTCTGCAGCTGTACAGTTAAGGAAGACCAGTGACTGGCACTTGCATGGTCATAGCAAAACCCTGCACGTGTTTGCTGTTATAACCAGCTGGTTATAACGGAAAATTACAACCAGGTTTCCCTATGGGAAAAAGCACATACCAGTAGTTATATGGCTATAATACCATCAAGAGGTTCTGGAGACACGTGAACCTGGAGAGTGAAGATGAAGTAATGTATAGAATAATAGGCAACTTTATGTCACAAGGCTATAATTCAATTGAGAGGTTCTGGTGACATGCAAACCTCAAATAATGTATAGAATAGCAGATAGGGGACTATGCATAATGAGTCTATAACAACATCAAGAGATTCTGGTGACGTGAATCTCAAGAGCAAAACTTGAGTAATGTGCAGAATAATAGATAGGAGGCAGTGTGTTAGTTAGCTATAATACCATCGAGAGGTTCTAGTGACGTGAAGTTAGAAAGCAAAGCTCGAGAAATGTATAGAATAATAGGGGACTTTGTATTATGAGGTTATCATAAAATCAGGGAGTTCTGGTGACATGTGAACCCCGAGAGTGAAGCTTCAGTAATGTATAGAATATTAGATAGGGGACTGTGTATTATGAGGCTACAATACCATCGAGAGGTTCTGAGGACATATGAACCTGACAGCAAAGCTCGAATAATGCATAGAATAACAGATAGGGGACTACGTATTACATATACAATAATGCATGGGGTGATATGATTTTACACTTACCCCGAGGTGTTGGATGCTATATAAACCCTGGCAGGGAAGCTCGAGGGGTTTATTTAAGCATCCAACATCAAGGGGTGTGTGTAAAATCTTGAGTTAAACACACCACCCTGGTTATAATTCGCAATTATAACCCACAGGCTATAACAGAGAACAAGCACTGGGGTTCCCTCTCTCCATGCATGTGCATCCCTCCGACCTCTCCTCACATAGTGTCGCTGGACACTTGGCCACCACCATCACTCGACATCAACGGTAAGTGCATTTTAAAAAAAAGAAAACCTTGCCTCACATCAGTTGACTTTCCCTCCTCAGTAAACAAGTAATCCTCAGATTAAATTGAAAAAAAAAATGACAAAGTAAAGCTTTCTGCAGCTGCTCAGCTGCCGACTGCAAACAGGCTTCATTCCTACTGGAATGTTGGTCATTTTATTTTATATAATAGCTGTGGAGAGAAAACGCTCCCCAGCAATTATATAAAAAAAAAACATGAGGTGGTGTGTTTAACTCAAAATTTTACACACACTCCTTGGTGTTGGATGCTTAAATAAACCCCTCGAGCTTCCCTCTTAGGGTTTATATAGCATCCAACGCCTCGGGGTAAGTGTAAAATCACACCATCCCATGCATTATTGTATATATAATACCATCAAGGGGTTTGGATAACATGTAAACCTTGAGAGCGAAGCTAGAGCAGTGTATAGAATAATAAATAGAGGACTGTGTATTTCTTGGCTATAATACCATTGAGAGGGTCTGGCGATGTGAACCTCGAGATTGAAGTTTGAGTAATGTACAGAATAATAGCGGACTGGGTATTATGAGGCTATAGTGTTATGCATGGCAAGACAAGGCAAGGCAAATTTTATTTTTAAGGTGCCCAATCCCTGAGGCTCTGGGCACCTAACAAAATATAACAAGATAAACAACAATTACAATCCAGAAATATCAAAAACAAATAAAATCGAAACTTGGTTGTTAAAATTAACTATAATAATAAACGGATTTGGTGCAAATTTCTCTGTAAATGCCAGGCTGAAAAGGTGGGCCTTAAGCCTCTGCTTTAAAACACCAATTGAGGGGGCTTCCCAGACTGCAGATGGAACGCGTTCCACAGGGTTGGCCCAGAGACACTGAAAGCTTAATCACCAGATGTCTTGCGCCAAACCCTGGGAATGCCCAGGATGCCCCTCGAAGAGAAGTGGAGGGAGCGAGCAGAGGTCGCAGGTGTCAGAAGCTCCAACAGGTAGCCAGGACCCAGTCCATATAGGGCCTTATAGGTGAGCAAGCCCACCTTGAAAAGGACCCTCCACCTGACCGGCAGCCAGTGCAGAGCACGCAGGACCAGGGTCACATGACAGGACCTGGGCAGGCCTGTCTGCAACTGGGCTGCCACATTCTGCACCAGCTGCAGCCTGCAGAGGGTCCCTCCCATGACCCCGAAGTAAAGAGTATTACAGTAGTCATACGAACATACAAACTTATGAAGAACCCAGCAGAAGAAGGCCATTTGGTCTATCTAGTCTGCTTGTATTGCAGGGTACACAGCTTGAGCTACTGTCAAGCCTAGAGGTAACAAAATCATGTACCAGGGTCGTCAGATCCTCGGGCAGAACAAGAGGCTTGATTCTGGCAAAGTTCCTCAAGTGGTAAAAAACACTCTTAACCACAGATGATACCTGGTCTTCAAAGGTCAGCCTGCTGGCCAGGATCACACCTAGATTATGCACCCTCGGGGAAGCAACCAACGGAGCAGACCCCAGGAAAAGACCAGTGTCCGCTCCAGGTTGCAGCCCATCACGGATCATCATGGATTTTCATCCTAACCAGAACGCTGTTGTACCACAGTGAAAAGGTCATGGAAAGTGGTTGTACTCTTCTGCGGTACAGTACAACAGCATTCTACACAGGTGACAAAAATGTCCACATGACCATCTCTAACAAAAGAAGCGCTAAAAATACAAAAACCAAACACTGTGCTCCCAGATGCCAGAAAGCTGAACATGATAATAGATACATAGATACATAGACACTGTTGGCAGATAAGGACCTATGGCCCACCCAGTCTGCTCATTTGAGCTTGTAAGTTCCCTTTATGTTTTTCTAGAAGTCTGTTGCCCCTTACCCCTGACCTCCAGAATTCCCTTATGTCTATCCCATGCATTCTTAAATCCCGTGATTGTTTCAACCCCCACCTCTCCTCTGACAGGGTGTTCCACTTGTTCACCACCTTTTCTGTGAAGAAATTCTTCCTCACGTTTCCTCTGAATCACTCCCCCTCCAACTTCATCTCATGCCCTCTAATCCTGCAACATATTTTTTTCTCTGGAAAATAGTGTGTTCCTGCGCCCCGTTCCTCCCTGTAAGGTATCCGTATGTCTCTATCATATCCCCTTTCTCCCTCCTCTCCTCCAGGAGTACATATTCAAGTCCTTCAGCCTGTCCTCATAGGACTTGTGATGCAATCCCTGCACCATCTTTGTTGCCTTCCTCTGAACTTTCTCTATTTATTTATTTATTTGTTTTTGTTAACCAGGTAAGCACACTAGACAACGAGTGCCTATTTTCAGGTGCGACCCGGGAGGTTACAGTACAGAGAAACATGGTACATATACAGGGTAGCATACAGGCCCACAACTACAAGTGGGCCAAATGGAATAACAGTACACAGGACATTGAATAGACAAAGAACAGTCTCACCCACACACTGGTGGGGCCAGAGTAACAGCATATAGACAATAGTACATGGTCAGAGCAACAAACGAGAATACAACTACAGGCTCATAAGAAATAAGTTCACATTGTGGCAGGGGTGAGGAGAACAAGTACAGGGGGCTAGATGGAGGGGAGGGGCTGAATCCGCTGACACCCCATGTGGCAGTTGGGAAAACAGACAGAGGGTGGCGAGATTTTGCAGTGGGCAGCACCGAGCTAGAGGGTGAGGAACCCAAACCTGGAGGAACACAACGGCAAAGGCAAGCACGAGCTTCAGGGGAATACTGCCCAATCCAGTGACAGACCCCAGTGGGCAGGTCTGGGGATAGCGAAGGGAGCTACGGGAGCCCTGAGGGAGGGAGCTAGAAGGGAAGGGGATCCCAGACAGCGTGGGGGGGGGAGGTGCAGACCGGCGGGGACGGTGGGGGCCAGGAACTGCTTGAGGGTGGGGAGTGGGGTGGCCACGAGAGCAAATAAGTGCAAGGGAGGAGAAGTGGTTATGTCCTTACATAGGTAATGTCTCCAGAACTGTACACTGTACTCCAGGAGGGGCTTCACTAGTGTCTTGTATATTTAGAATAATATATGGGGTGGTGTGTGTAATGAGAAGTTTACACACACCGAGGGTTTATGTTAGCATCTAACCCCGAGGGTGTGTGTAAACTTCGAGATTAAACACACTACCCCATATTTTATTTTATATAATTCCTGGGTTTCCCTTTTTCACCTCAGCAATTATATAAAATAAATAGCTCCCAGTGTATCCTACGGTCGGTTTTCTTTTAGTCCAGTGCCGAGATTTCCGTATTTTAAAACTATTTTTTTTTATCGCTTTCTGCAGGTCTTTGTGTGTTTCCAGGGTATATGGGGGGAGAAAAGAAAAGGACTTACCACCGAGAGTTCTTGTGGCGGTTCTGTTTCGGCGACACGGGAAGCAGTGATGTCTCGACTGGTCGCCATTGCCAGCCTGAGCATGCGCATAGCAAGGAAATCGTACGCGTGTTTGCCATTATAAGCACTCCTTTATAACGGCAAATTACACCACGGTTTCCCTATGGGAAAAAGGGAGACCCATTTATTATAGTGGAATTATGACCGCCCTTTTCCTGCTGGTGATGCCCCTGCCTATACATCCCAGCATCCTATTTGCTTTACCTGCTGCCTTGTCGCACTGTTTCCCAGCCTTGAGATCATCAGAGATGATAACCCCAAGATCCCTTTCCTGCTTGGTGCATGCTGTATCCTCACTCTCCCAACTGATACGTGGAGTACTTTGCTAGTTTGCTCTGTTTCTCCTTAAAAGTCTAAACAATTTAAGTTTTCTAGTGACATTAATTCACTTTTTTTAAAGAAAAATAAAGGCAGTTATTTCTCTGTATTAGCTGTCACTTATAATTCACAAGGCCAAAAATGGGACATGACAATGGCAGAATGGACAAGAATGGGACACAGTAGTTTAAGCAGTTAAAAAAAACGTTATTTTTTTATCTCTATACACTATAAAAATACTGGTTGGGACTAAATCTTGCCCAACCAGCCTGTGCTGTCCCCTCGAGATTCAGATCTCGAGGTCTGCTGTAATCTGAACCTCTCGGTGGCAGCACAGGCTGGTTGCGCATGGTAGCCCAACCAGTATTCTCTATATAATAATTGGCCATCAATTTTTTTTAACAGAGATGACCTGTTATTATTTGTCATAATAACCAGCCGGTCATTACAGCAAACATGCACTCACTGAACAGCAGTTGCAGTCTCGACTGCTGTACTCTCAAGCACCGCTCAGTGAGTCAGTGGTTACACCCATCTGAAATGGCCACGGAGCAGACATTGTATACGTTTGTTCAAATCAAGGGTGCTGACCTCCAGACCTAAGTGTAGTGCAAGTGCAAGACTGCAAGCCAAGTAAACATGAAAAACAACAGAAGTGCACTCGCACTCCACAGCCAGGACTGTATTTTGTTTTATTCAATCCTGCTTGTTGGAGGCTTGGGGGGAACTGATAATTGTCAGCTGGAGGGGTGTGGATTTGTGAGCTACTTAATTGCAGCGCCACTTGCAAGCAGCTGGATGTGCTGGATGCTTTTTTTACAGGAACTGTGTGTATCCCCTGCCTGCTGAGATCTGAGCCCCTGTATTGCCTCCTTGACTAGTTTGGACTTCTGCAGTGTGAGAGACTGTATTTTGTTTTATTCCATCCTGCTTGTTGGAGGCTTGGGGGGAGCTGATAATTGTCAGCTGGAGGGGTGGGGATTTGTGAGCTACTTAATTGCAGCGTCACTCACAAGCGCGAGCATGTGAGTGGCATGAGAGTGCCACTCGGTGTTGAAAATGCTGTGGAGGGTAAGTTATTCCCTATAAGTTTATAAATACTGAAAGAGACCTTAGTGTCTTTATGCCTCACTGTTTAGTATTTGAACTCATTTCTGGTGTGGGGATAGTGCAGCTGGTTCAGTATTATTGTGAAGTAGCTTTGTCCTGCACATGAGACTTATTATCTGTATTAGTATATTTGCTTGTTTTATATGAGCTAGGCAGGGTTTTTAGCTGTTATTTAATTGTGCATGATTAATTGTGATAAATTTATTTGTTGTACCTTGAGTTTAATATTTAGTGATGTGTAAGGTTTATATGGGAGGGCCTAGGGGGGCCAGGATTATGTATGGAAGCTTCCTGCTGCATGATCTGCGTCCTTTTTTCCCCTTCCCAGTTTCAGACATCACGGCAAGATGCTGTCGGGAAGTGGGGATTAGAAGGAATCGAGTTGATCACGGGCAGTGGGGTGTCCCATGCATATCGGATGGTGGTAGGATAGAGGTTGTCGGGTCCAGAAGGCACCCTGGGCTATGACGAGCACCTGGGAGAGGCCACACGTGTTTGGTGCCCATCTCCAGGGATTCCACCAGACCGAGTGGTCAGGTAATCCGAAGGCCTGCTTCACCCTCCAGTCCCCTGAAGGCAGTGCTATGCAATGCCAGATGGATTAGAAATAAGACAGCAATTATTGCTGACTTGATTTCTTCAGTCGATCTGGCTTGCATTATGGAGACTTGGGTTGGGGATGATGCAGGCCCAGTTTTTGAGGTCGCAGTCCCTCCTGGGTATACTGTGGTGCACTGCCCCAGAGTGGAACACAGGGGTGGCAGTGTAGCTATCTGTTTTAGATCCAGTCTGGCCTTCACCGTGCACCCAGTGGGAACTCCAGGTTCATTTGAATGTGTGGCTGTTCGTGGGGGACCAGGTGTGAGTTGCAGGATCTTCCTTATCTATCGCCCTTCTGGGCCAATGGGGAATTTCCTGCAGGAGGTCACTGAATTTGTTGCCGAAGGAATGCTGGAATTCCCCAGATGTGTTTTTCTGGGGGATTTCAATGTTTGGGTCGACGACGGGTATCAAAGGTGTAGTCATGATTTTCTTCAAACTATGTCTTCCCTGGGCCTGACACAAGCTGTTACTGCAGTGACTCATCAGGACGGCCACATGTTGTACCTGGTGTTCTTACTGGGGCTTGAGATTGCTAATCTCCGGATTGATCGAGTACCTTGGTCCAATCACTGCACAGTGCAGTTCATGCTTGGGGCTCCTGCCAGAAGCCATTCCCCTGCTGAGATGATGAGCTGTCGCCCTTTACAGGGTTTGACCCCTGAGGATTTTGTGGCGGCAGCTAGATTATCTAGTGTGGGTGTTGCATGCGTCGGAGGTGTTGGTGCTGGGGTTGACACCTATAATAGGGTGTTATCTGACACCATTAACTCCTTCGCACCTGTCCTTGTACGACCCAGAACTTCATACCTGAGGTCCCCGTGGTTTGACAGAGATCTCAGGGAGATGAAGAGGATGGGTCAGAGATTAGAGCACTGCTGGATGAGGTCCAGCTTGGAGTGGGACAAAATGGTCCTGTGTATGCATTATAGTGCATACCAGGAGGCAATCAACCATAAGAAGGCAGTGTTCCTGTCCAGGGAGATTGCCGTGGGGAAGAACCAACCAGCTATACTTTTCCGAGCTGTAGACAGGCTACTCCATCCTGCTTGTCTGCAGCCTGGGAAGGTTTTTTCTAATATAGAGTGTGAAGAGGTTGTTCGGTTCTTCTCGGACAGAGTGTGCACAATCCGGCAGGTGGCTTCTTCAGCCAGCAATGTCATAGCTAGCAGTGGTCGCCTTGTGTGCTCTGAGTGCACTCTGCCTAGTTGGGGAGAGTTTAGACCAGTGGAGGTTAGTGAGGTCATTGAGGTGGTAGTCAATCTGAAGCACACCTTTTGTGAGCTGGACCCGGTGCCGACACGTTTCTTAATGAGATGTGTTGACTCTGAAGCCGCTGCTAGAAAGTACCTTGAAGAAGCCCTCAGCAAATCAAGGCACTGCTGTGGGGACTCTCTGGACCTAAAATTCGTTCGACTAATGCTAGACGAAGTACTTGGTCCACTGACAATGATAATTAATGTATCCCTCTGCCACTCCAAATTCCCCCAAATTTGGAAAGCTGCCATGATCACCCTGGAACACAAAGGTGGTGACCGGTCTCTTCAAAACAACTACTGGCCGATCTCTATATTCCCCCCACTCTCCAAGGCCCTTGAAAGGATTGTGGCTGACCAGCTGGTGGAGTACTTCAATCAATATCAGCTTCTATACCCAGAACAACATGGTTTCCAAGCCGGCCATAGCACCATCATGGCTCTCCTGGAATTTACTGGATTCATACATAGTGCTCTTGACAAGGGCGCATTGTAGGGGCAGCCTTTGTTGACCTATCAAAGGCATTTGATATGGTCCATCATGCCCTCCTCCTTGAACAGCTCTCGGACATAGGGATAGCCCTAGAAACCATAGCATGGTTTTGTAGCTACCTTAGCCTGCTATCACAGCGAGTAAAGATCGGGGATATCCTATCAGAAAGTCGACCGGTCAGATCAGTGGTACCACAAGGATCCATACTCAGTCCGTTACTCTTCAGTGTCTTCCTAAACAACCTTCTGGCTGCTTGCAATAACCGCATGCTCCTCTATGCAGATGATGCAGTGATCTTTACTAGCAACCTCGACCCCGCACTTCTGGAATACAACCTCTAGAGCGGCTTGGCAGTGGTTGAAAAATGATTCAAAGAGCAAAAAGAGGTCATGAACTATAAAAAGACCAAGACCATGCTCTTCACTACTGCCCAAAATAAACTAAAAGGCTATCCCCCGGCAATTCAGAATGACTCCAGTAACACCCTAGAACTAGTCCCCCATTTCAAGTACCTGGGAATCACACTGGACACTGCCCTGCCTTACACACAGCACATTGACATCACAGCCAAAGCCTTTAACACCACGATCGGTATCCTCTACAGACACAGACATTGCCTGAGCTATGAAGCTCTAAACTTGGCAATTAACAGTTCACTCATCACTCTGATTTGCTATGGCCTAGCTGTCTGCAGCTCCGCTACTGACACAGCACTCCAACGCCTCTCAACAACCTTAAACAAAGCCTGCCGCCTGCTCACTAATGCCCCAAAACTCACTCACACCAAGCTTTATGCTTTATGGCTTCTATTGAAGGACAGAATACTTTATCAAACCTGCTTACTCCAAAAAAAGGTCTCACTAAACTTACTTCCTCAAGGAGTTCAGAGCCTCCTATCACCACCTACACATGCCAAGCACACCAGGAGCTCAACTACACAAGTATTCCATGTGCCCAGGTGCCGCACAACTATCGTCCAGTGATCCTTTGCTCACTGGGCCCCTCTGTGGACAAATGGTCTACCACCTGACATCGCTGGATCCACAACCCTTGGTTCCTTTAAGCGCAAACTCAGTCAACACCTCACTGACAATAGTACCTGTAGGTGCCCCCACTAGTCTGCGCCTGCAGCTCTAGTCTGCCTCAGCACTTCCAACTCCTGGCATGCCAGGTTAAGTCTTTGCCCAAACACTTGCCTCCAACCCCTACCCCTTGGTTCTTTTCTTTTCCTCTGCCCTCCCTATCCCAGCTCCCACTGCCCTTCCCTGCCCCTCCCTACCTCACCCTAACAGTCTGCCTCTCTCTTTTCTGCAGGACACTGGCATACCATGTACAATGCCGTAGCACAATTTGTGAACTGCTTGTCATTGCAACCCATGTACTGCTGAATTTTTTGTATTCTGTATGTATAATTTACTGTATTGTGTCTTTTTGTGTTAATGTATCTAACGTGGAACCTCTCAATGAGCATCTGCTCACAGGTGTCATCCAAGACTGCAATAACTAAATACGTAAATAATCCCACTTTTTATACGGTTTATTTATTTATTTCTATGTAAAAGTTCTTTTCTTGATTGTGATTGTTCAAAATAATGATGTTTTTCAGTCTGAAATTTTGTGCGTATTTAAGGGTGCATCCACTTTTAGGTAGCTGCCCCCTGACAAAGCCTTACTTGGCAAAGTGCCGGGGCACCTGGAGACAAAGACATTCTGTTATGGTTTGCCTGATAACCTATAACCTGTATTTTGGCAATTTTGCCGGCAATAAATAGAAATTTACACCCTGCACTCTGTGAACTAATCTTTACTGGAGGTTATATTCCTTACTCTGGAGTGCAAGTGCATTTTGTTGTTTTTCATTCTACATGTTCATCTGGTATTTGTTTGTTTTTTTTAAGACAGACTTACTTTTAAAATCTAGTCTCCAGTGCTGCTCCTTTGTACTGCACATCAAACCCAGTATCAGAGCCGGCCGACTGCTACTCAAAGACCTCACTATCCAAAGTGATTTCCAGTTCCTCTGTACATCTTCATCTGGTACTTGGGGGGAAAAAGTGTTATTTAAAGGTGTATTTAGTACCCTATAGAAAAGTTGTAAACCGACATCTTCCCGTTATTAGAGTCAGTCACTGCTGTGGAAAGCAATTTGCTGTCTTACCCAACTACAAATTAAAAAAAAATTATGGGAGGGGTTAAGAAAAAAATGGATGACCAGCAATTATATAAAATAAAGTATGGGGAGCTTTGGTTACTTGAATTTAATACACACCCTAAAAAGACCCTGAGAGCACATCACACACTTCAGGTATGTGTTAAATTCTTGTAACGCACACCATCCTATGCATTATTCAATATATAATGCCATCAACTAGTTCTGGTGACCCACAAACCTTGAGAGTGAAGCTCGAGTAACGTTTTTTGTTTTCGTTTTTTTTTTGTACTGGAAGGCATGTGAGCATGCCTGCCCATTTTCACAAGTGTCCATTCACGAACAACAAAGAAAACAAGCACAAATACAAGGAGGCAGGCAACATGAGAGAGTGAGGGCTAAAATACACATGATGGGAGGATGGTATGATCAGAGTGTGCAAATGGTTACTACAGCAACTGCATAATACGATGGAAGTAGGAAAGCCTAGGAACCTATATACAGCGTGATGAAGGAGATGCACAGAATCAGCACATCTGATTTAGCAAGCAGCTGTATAAAAACATTAGGAGTAATGTGAAGGGGAAGAGTGTGAATTGATGGGGTAGGTATTGGTAAGAGCAGGTACAGACAGATTTAGCCAAGAGGTGAGGTTTCAGGTTATGTCTGAAGATCCCTAGGGATGGACACTGAATGAGGGAGTCAGGAAGGCTGTTAAAGAGTCGAGTGCCCTTGGGAGATAAGGA
The DNA here is from genome assembly GCA_016271365.2 of Neoceratodus forsteri. Taxonomy (NCBI): domain Eukaryota; kingdom Metazoa; phylum Chordata; order Ceratodontiformes; family Ceratodontidae; genus Neoceratodus; species Neoceratodus forsteri. Next base: position 1,319,974,550 of record CM057454.1, read on the forward strand.
GTGAAGTCCTTGGGTGGTGTGACAGAAAGGCACTGAAAAGGAGTGGGGGTGGATCTAGTGGTACAAGCACTGGTAGGCTTCTGAAAGCTAGAGACATGTAGTTAGGGAGAAGTTCCTGGTGAACTTTAAAGAAGGTCAGAATGTTATGGGTAAATTTGTCTTCTAGTGATAACCAGTTAGCAGCCTTATAAAGGTTACAATGATGTGTACTTCTGAAGAGGCCTGTTATAAACCTGATGTTGTGGTAGGTGGATCTTAACTGACTTAGAGTCTTTTGAGATAGAGAGGAGGAGTAAATAATGGATCCGTGATCGAAGAAGGAAAGCAGGAAGCTATCTGAGACCAGGGACCTGGATTCGGGAATGAGGAACAATTAATTCAATATAACATACTGAGCCTTTGGTGAATTTTTTTGATGAGTTGGGTAATGTGGAGTTCATAAGACAGGTGGCAGTCAAGGTGGATACAAAGGTATTTAAATTCTGAGACTCTTTCAGTGATGTTGTTGTTATCAGTGAGAGTGAAATTGAAATCTGAGGATTTTCTGGCACAAGAAAAAAACAGAGATTTTGTCTTTTTGGCGTTGAGGACCATTCCATTGGAGGGGAACCAGGGGCGCAACTTATGGAAATCATCCTGGAAATTGTGATGGAGACTTGTGGGGCAGTGGTCTTTACAGTAAAGAGCTACATCATCTGCATAGAGGATTAGCTCTGTGTGCATGCAGATCTTGGGGAAGGAATTAATGATGAGGGAAATGAGTAAGAGACCTAAAATGAAGCCTTGGGGAACTCCATATTTAATGGGATGGATATCCGAGTAAAGTCCTTTGATCAAGGTAGTATGTGATCCATTGGATCGGTAGTGCTGGAACCAGTTAGGAACTTCCTTTGAGAAATTAAGGTGGGATAGAGTGTTGAGGAGTATGGGGTGATTTACAAGATCAAAAGCCTTGGTGATGTCTACAAATATGAAGCCAGTATACAGACCTTTGTCATTGGCCTTGTTAATGAAATTGGTTAATTTAACTAGGGCGGTCTCTGTACTGTGGCTGAACCTGAAGCCATGCTGTGAATCAGTGAGTAGAATATAGGTTTCTAGGAATTCCATGGTTTGGTCCAGGACAATCTTTTCCAAGATTTTGGAGAGGGGAGCAAGAAGGGAAATAGGCAGGAAGTTGCCCACATTGGTTTTTGAACCGGACTTGTGAAGGGGTTTGATGGTGGCAATTTTACATTTAGTGGGAAAGACACCAGTGCAAAGAGAGTCATTGAAGATGTTGGTGAGAGGGAGAATGATGTGTTCACAGACAAGTTTAATAATGCAGTAGTCTATGGCATCGGTACCTAAGCTGGGACTGGGGTTATTATTTTTTAAGTGATAGACAACCTGTGCGGGGCAGAGGTAGTGAAAGTGAAAGTGAACGCTAGGGCTGGAGTAGGTTGTAGGAGGATCAGATGTGATGACAGGGCTTGTGATGTAGGTTTGATTGCACTAGGGCTACACGAGTGGTCAGATGCGTGGCAGTTGGGGTTTAACACCAAAAAGTGCAAAGTACTGCACTTCAGGGCTAATAACCAGGGGAGGAGCTACCAGCTTGGGGGGGGGAGCTGTAATGCACTGAGGAAGAAAAGGATCTCATGGTGCTGGTAATGGGGAGTATGAACAACTCAGTGCAGTGCAGAAAGGTGACAGCAAAAGCAAACAGGATGCTGGGATGCATAGCGAGGGGAATCTCCTCCAAGAACAGGGAGGTGATCCTGCCCCTGTACAGGTCACTGGTCAGGCCGCACCTGGAATACTGCGTGCAATACTGGCATCCATTCCTGAAGAAGGACATCAGATTGTTGGAGAGTGTACAGAGGAGGGCGACAAGGATGATCCAGGGATTAGAGGGATATTTCTATGAGGAGCGGCTGTGTGAGCTGAACATGTATTCCCTGGAGGAGAGAAGGGATAGGGGGGACATGATAGAAACCTTTAAATACATAAAGGGGATTAACAAGGCTAGGACACAAGGGGTTTTCCAGATGAGAAGGGGAAGGGTCATGAGGGGGCACCAGCTGAGAGTGGAGGGGGCAGATTCAGGAGAGAAATCAGGAGACATTACTTCTCAGAGAGGGTTCATAGGTTCATAGTGTTAGTCAAGTTCAATAGACTGAAGCCCTTTATAGAACTTGCCACCATTTAGCTTAATGGTGGAAAAGATATTTCTTGTCACCCATGAATTCATCCAAACTCTTTTTAAAGAAATTCATATCATCACTTTCCACAACATTTCTAGGCAAGGTGTTCCATATGGTTATAATTCTTTGATTAAACCACTGACACCTTTGTTGGGTTTTATTAACTTCTCCCTGCAATTTTTAATTGTGAGATCTAGTATTATTATTAACATGGGTATGTCTAACCAATCCTAGTGTTTCCAATAATGCATCAACGTGGTAGGCTTTGAAAGTCAGGCATAGGTCGCCTCTAATTTTCCGATATTCCATACGTGGAGTATAGGTTACGTTCTTTTAGTCTATCAGTGTAGTTCATGTTGTTCATATGTGTTACATGTTTTGTTGTCCTCCTTTGTAGTCTTTCAATTTCCTTTTTGCAATCTATTAAGTAAGGGGCACAAAATTGTGAGCAATACTTTAAATGTGGCCTGATCAGGGAAGAGTAGAGAGGTTTGATTACTGCCTGGCCCCTGCTTTTAATGTTCCTTAGAATACACCTTAATATTCCATAGTACTTTTTGACAGTTGCTGTAGTGTGGCTGTCAAATTTTAAGTCATTAGTTACAAATACCCCACTATGTCTTTCATAGGTTGTTTCTTGTAACTGTACATTATTCAGTGTATACTGATGTCCAGTGTTATTTCTGCCTAGGTGCATTACTTTGCACTTTGCCTGATTGAATTTTAATTTATTATCTCATGCCCATACTGCTAGGTGGTCCAAATTTTGTTGAAATTGTGCTCCTGCTTCCTGATTGTTCACTAGTCCCCCCACCTTGCAATCATCAGCATATTTGCACAGCCAAGTATTTTTGTGTGATTGCATCGATGCTACTGTTGTGTTAAAAAGAACAGATCCAATGACTGAGCCTTGGGGGACTTCGCTGGTAACTTGCCCCCATTCTGACCTGTATCCCCTAATCACTACACATGGTTTTCTCTCAGTTAACCATGTGTTGATCCATCTGATAATATTAGGGTGAAATGTAGTCTGATTAGTTCCTCATTTAGTATTTTGTGCGAAATTGTGTTGAATGCTTTTGAAAAATCTAAAAAGATGACATCTACAGGTATTCCTTTGTCTAGCGCAGCGCTGACCAGTTTGAAAAACTACATCAGACTGGTTAAGCAAGATCTTTGAGACTCAAAGTCATGTTGTGTCTGATCGATATGTTTAATATTTTGTAGGTGTGTTATAATGCGTTTATGAAGAAGTCTTTCCAAGAGTTTTCCCACAACAGATGTCAGGCTTATTGGCCTGTAGTTATTGACATTTTGTTTATTACCAACTTTAAATATGGAGTAACTATTGCCTCATTCCAGTCTTTGAGAGTTATGCCTTCTTTTACCGAGGCATTAAACAATTTTGTCAGTAGTGGTGGAAATGTCAGTATAGCGCAGTGGTTTAAGGCTGTAAGCTGCAAATCTGGAGACCTGGGTTTGAATCCCACAGCTTCCACTTGCATACTGTGTGACCCTGAGCAAGTCACTTAACTTCCCTGTTCTCCCAGGTCGTACTTGTAAACAAGCTTTCAGCTTAGTGTGTCTCTCTCCTGGTTAAATAATTAGAAAGAAAAAAAGTGGAATACCCTGCCTGAGGAGGTAGTAGGAAGAAAGGAGCTGGCGACGCTTGGGCTAACGTGCTGCACCCGAAACAAAACAACAACAGCAAAAATAGAAAAGGTGCACAACAAATTGAAGAAATAGCAAGATATGTGCTCAGTGATTTATTAGTGCATACAAAAAGCAGAAACACAATACCCAACGCTTCGAGTCCCTGCAGACTCTTCGTCGGGGGAGGAGGTAGTAGCCTGTAGCATGGTAGCCAGTTTTAAGAAGGGATGGGACAGAGTGGGGGGAGTAATTATGAACAGGGGAGGGGTGAGTGGGGCAGCTGCAAACTGAGGGGCTAGCTGTGCAATCCAGCAGACTTGATAGCCCATGAGGCATGTTTTGCTAGTGTTTTTGTGTGTTCGTATGTATTTCTCAAGGTCTCCAAAGTGGGAGTTGAACAAGTTGGCAACACCTATTGGGTCCTGGAGGATTTTACTATCTTTGGCTAGGGAGAATTGTTCATCCTTTTTGTCCCTGCCGAAAAGTTCATTCACCGTGTTCCAGGTGAATTTGGAGCTACCCAAGCCACTGAGTCATTCGAGAAATTTTATCTTGGCCTCACGTACAGACGATTTGCATTGGTTACGGAGTATCTTATATTGTTGCAGAAGTTTGGGGATTTTAAATTTCCTGTAAGTGGATAGAATAATTGATAGAGCACTGTGTATAATGAAGCTATAAAACCAGATCATGGGGTGTTATTGGATCACCCAACCCAACTGTTCCCTTTGCTCGACCGAGGAGGGCCTCCTCCAGATTCCCAGGGTTTCGCCTAAAACATCCGGCGATCAGGCCTTTTCCATAGCCGCATCAACCCTGTGGAACCCTCTCCTGAAAGCTTTGCGCAAGGATCTCTTGGTCGAGGCTTCCAAAAGCGGTTGAAGTTCCAGCTGATAAAGTCTCTCCCTTGTATTCATTTTACTGTTTCATGAATATGTTTCGTACTCTGAACCCGTTTTATTTGGCATCATGAATTTTATTGTTTTATAATAACTGGTCAGCAATTTTTTACATTGCCTGACCAAGTTATAATTCCCCGTTAGAACTCGCGAGCTATAACGGGGAACAGCAACTGAGTCAGTCCACGAAACCTGCTCCCTGATTGGCTCTGCGTGTGGTCTGGGGGCGGGCTTTCAGTTCGAAAAACATGGCGGCTCCTTACTCGCTTAGCGAGGAGCTGCCAGAGGAAGCGTTCTCGTCGCTTTTTAAAAAAATAAAAGAATGTATCTTGTTGATCTTACCATTTAGAAATGGCAGCACATCTCTCACTCACTATCTGGATGATCCTGCCGTTCAGCGGCCACAAAGAACAGGCAGTGGCAATGGGAAGACAACTGCGGTAAGATCGCAACCACAAAATAAATGGAAAATGTAAAGACGTAAAACAAAGAATTGCTGACCAGCAATTTTGTTTAATAAGGGATGGGGAAGTGTTTTCAATTCAAAATTAATAGTTGCCCTCTGTGTGGGATGCCTTAATAAACCCCTCGGGCTTTGCCCTCGGCGTTTATGTAGCATCCCACACCTCGGGCAACCATTAATTTCTCATTAAGCACACTTCCCCATCCATTACTGTATATGTTATTGTACTTGTTACTATGGATCTTACTGTACATTGTCTAGAGTCGCAAGAGATAGAGCGCTATATCAAATCAAATATTGACTAACTGATTGATTGAACCATTGAGGGGTTCTGGAGATATGTGAACCTGGAGAGCTAATCTTGAGTAGTGTATAAAATAATAGGGCATTGTGTATTACCAGGATATAATACCATCGAGAGGTTCTTGTAACATGCTGAAACTTTGAGAGTGAAGCTTGAGAGATTCTATGTCACTAGAACCCCGAGAAGGCATTTTTAGTTGAGTAATATACAGTCCCATAATTTTTATTTTGTGAAATATATGGATTCTAGAAGTTTAAAAAAAGCTTGCATCTCACCCCCCTCCCCAACACACATTCAACCCATGCTGCCAAGAGCGAGAAGGTTTTCATTCACTTAGCACAGTCTTTACTTCACGTGAGAAACGTGTTCCTGTCCTTACTGTAGTGTCAGAGGATGGGTTGGTGTGTAAACCACCAAGCAAGCGAGCATGGCTTTGGAAGCTGAAAGACGCTCCCTTCTGGCACCCACATGTAGTGGCTAAGTTAACATACTGAAAGTGAAAGCTGCTTGTTGTGGTTATTTTTTTAACCAGGAGAGACACACTAAGCTGAAGCTTGTTTCCAGGTGCGACCTGGGAGCACAAGGAAGTTAAGTGACTTGCTCAGGGTCACACAATATGCAGGGGGGGCTGTGGGATTCAAACCCAGGTCTCCAGGTTTGCAGCTCAGAGCCTTAAACCACTGTGCTATACTGCTTGCACCTGGTGCTTCTGGTACTCGTGATTCGCAGTCACATGTTTCACGTTCATTCGCTGAGCATGAGGTTTGTGCTCAGCTGAAGGACTAAATGCAGTGCACGGTGATATTTTCTTCATAGTACCATCATTGGAGCACCACCAATTGTGTTACCAGATCTCATCATACCATTTTTGCACTTTCAATGAATCATATGATGGCACATTTTTTTAATAACTTTTTATTTATTTTATTTTATTTAAAAATTGGTAACTGGGAAAGGCACACTGAGCTGAAGCTCATTTCCAGGTGCGACCCAGGGAACAGGGCATAACTATTATAATACAAAGGAAGGCTTGGGTTTGAAAGTTGAGATTTGAATCAGTCCAAACCACAAGGTATTTAAAAGAGGTGACCACCTCAAGGGGGGTGCCTACCAGGGTGGTGAATACTGGTAGAGTCTGGAGCCTGGACAACTTCTGTCTGGTGCCAAAAGTCATAAAGACCATTTTTCTGGTATTAACATGGAGTTGGTAAGCATAGAACCAGTTAAACACATTACTGAGGCCTTGCTGTACAGGAGCCATGACATCAGGAGTGGAAGGACCAGAGGTGTAGATGACAGTATTGTCTGCGTACATGTGTATGTGAAAGTTAGCACAGATGGAGGGACAATTATTAATGAAAAAGGAGAAGAAGATTGGGCCAAGGATTGATCCTTGTGGAACTCCAGCAAGGATTGGTAGAGGGGGCAATAAGGCATTTCCCAGCCATTCAGCCTGTAGCCTGCCCATGAGGTAGGAGCCAAACCATTCTACGGACGGAGCAGCTAAACCTATGGATTGCAACTTCTTTAGTAGGAGAAGGTGGGACACAAAATCGAAAGCCTTGGCAAGGTCTATGAAAACAACAACAGTGATGTGACCCTGGTCCATCCCAGAGAGGAAGAAGTTGGTGATCTGTAATAGGGAAGAAATGGTGGGGTGTTGTTTTCTGAGTCCAGACTGAACTTTTGAAACTAATGGTGCCTTTGCACTAATGGGCACAAAGTATGCACCAGAGGCGTGTACCCCGCCCGCAGATAGGTGTTCACATGCTGGTACGCAGTATTGCCGGCCACCTGTCTGTGGTGCTGCCCCCCTGGTGCACAGGAATGGGCAGGGTGGCCAGGGGCAAAGTAGCGGACCCAGGTAGGCAGCCAATCAGATGCCTGTCCTGGGTCCCAGAGTGAATCCCCTATGCAAGAAGGCATGGATCCGGGTGCGTTAATAGCTATGGGAGGCACTTGACTCTGTGCGGCCATGCCCCATTGTGCAATGTCCCCACCCGCCCAATAACCACCCACATGACTACACCTGGTGCACATCTGACCCCCCCACAGCCGAGCACCCTCCCCAGTCCTGTATGCCAGCCCACCCACCCCAACACACGGCTGTGCCCTGACCCCATCTGTGTGTGTAACCCCCGCCACACAACAGAGCTTGACCCGTCTGAGTGCTGTAACCCACCCCTCACACATCACTGCCCCATCCCATCATAGTGATGATACCCACCCCGCCAAACATCAGTGCCCAGTCCTCATCATAGTGATGCACATTGGTGCCCTGTCCCTGTATTTGATGCACACCCCAAACCTTAGCCATGTTATGATGTAGCCAGCCCTATACAACACTTGCCGACCACCCCCAACCCCTGAACCCGGACCCTCTGGGCGCACATTGGTGTTCAGTGCCCCCCCACCCCTCACAGCACCGACAACATCACCCCCAGCCCCCATACCTGCAAGTCGGTGCTGTGGCTTTGGATGGCCATTGGCACAATCCTCCACACACCTCCACAGCCACCGGCCATCCAACTGATGCTGGTAGTGCACTGCCTATTTATAGCAGAATGCTCCCAGCATCAGTTGGATGGCCAGCCAGCAGCCATGGAAGTGTATGGAGGGCTGTATTGCTGGCCGTCAAGAGTCACTGCACTGACTTTCAGGTTCAGGGGCTGGGGATGGTGTTGTCAGTGCCACGGGGGGGCATTGAACACCAATGTGCATCCAGAGGGGCCAGGTTCAGGGGTTGGGGTGGGTGGCCAGTGCTGGGTGCATCACAATGTGGCTAAGGTTGGGGGGGGTGTACATCAAATAAAGGGATGGGGATTGGTTAATCACACAGAATATCATTATGTACAGCATTTTAAGCTGCATGTTAGCAATGAAAAGGCTGAGAAACTTTTTTATTCTATTTTAAATTTCCCCTTTTCTCCTGCCTTGTATAATACCCTTTTTCCTCAGTTTGACTGTGCTTTAGTACTTTTTTACATTTGAAATCATAAAAGGCGCTCTCCCTTTAGTATGGCATGGACCAGGTTTGCATCAGTATTCTGCTGTTTTTGAACACTCGGGGCCCAATTCTCATAGCTCCTGGAATGGCACAAGAGGCTTGCACCACAAGGAATGGCGCAAAGTGCTCCTTGCACCAAACGATGCACCAGAAGTGATTCTCAAAGGCAGCCTGCGGAAACCCCAGGCTGTCTGCACCAAAAGGGGCTTGAGCCATCCTTGTGGCACAAAATGAGCAGCAACATGACACTACGGGGCTTGTGGCAAACGCTTGCTGCTGTAATCCCCAATTCAGGATTCTCAAAACACTTCCGGAGGGCACATTTCTAAGTAACATTTGACCAGCCAGGGCTAGTCTTAGGGCACTTACAAATTTGCCCTCTGGGAGCGTTGAGCAACCTGTGCCACTCTGCTATGGTTCCTCCTCTCCAGCCCCGATCCCCATAGCATGAAAATCATCAGGTCCCTGGTGGTCTAGCGGCCCCCCCACCAGATCCCTGTAGCATTTAATTAATGGTTCCCTGGTGGTCTAACAGACTCCCCCTGCCTGATTCCCATATCATTGAAATATACCTTCCCTGGTGGTCTAGCAGACCCCCCACCTGATCTGCCTAAATAAGAATATACATATTCCCTGGTTGTCTGGTGGTCTAGTGGATCCCCTCCCTGTCTCTGATTGGCCCATATGATTATATATGTGTTGCTTGGTGGTCTAATGGACCCACACCCCAGCAGGCAGTGCCCCACTACCCCGTTCCCCCCATCCTATCCCCAAGCCAATGAGTGGCATAGCCCTCCTCTCCTCACCACCAATAGTTGCCAACTGAACTGTCAAGGAACACATACTGTATACAGTATACACTTGTTGATTGACAGCTCTGTCAATCAATGAGCTACAGTATGCACTCCTTGCAGTTCAGTTGATGGCTTTCTGTGGTGTGGGAGAGGAGGGCTATGCTAGTTGCCAGATCAGGGATGGGACGGGGGGAGTGAGAGTGGTGAGGCACTGCTGCTGACCAGAGGTGAGGTCCACTAGACCAACAGAGAACATTATATATACAGTATAATCATATGTGCCAGTCAGGGAATTGGGAGGGGGATCTGCTAGTCCATCATGGAATGTATATATTGTGTATTTGGGCAACTCAGGTGGGGGGTCAACTAGACCACCAGGAAGGATATATTCAATGATACAGGGATCGGGCGGGGGGCCACTAGACCACCAGGAAATCATTAATGTAATGCAATGGGGATTGGGTGGCGGGCCACTAGACCACCAGGGAGCCATTATTTTAGTACTACTGGGCTTGGGCAAGGGGGCTGCTAGACCAGCAGGGAATGCTTAGATACATTGCCACACACCCGCTCTTGGCTTGCAGCAACCTGTCCAGGTATGCCTTCTATTTGGCATGCAGCTACGACTACTGCAAGCCATGAGACTTTGTCTCTGGAACCACACCTGATAGAGAATTGGGCACAGGGTCCCTGGCACACCAGCAATCGGCGAAATCCGCCTTCGGCGTGGCTTGCGCCGGGTTTTAAGAATTGGGCCCTCATTGTTTAAAGACACTTTTCATGTGACTAAACAGAACTAGCATGCAGCAAACAGTGCTCCTTGACCTTGCAGGGCAATAGCTGTGCACAACACACTGATAATACAGATGCAAACCTGGTCAGAGCCATATTAAAAGAAGTGCTGCTTTCATTATTCTAAAATGTAAACAAAAAGTGTTGTAGCAGACTGTAAAGGGGGAAAGAAGGGTATCATGCAGGGCAGGAGGTATGGGGCAATCTAAAATGGAATAACAAAGTATAGGTTAGAACTGCCACCAGAACATGCACTTCTGCATCAATTCACTGGAGGAGGGGAGGGTTCCCAGACAGTTTCAATTTTAAATATTAGGTCTACTTGGATGGCAGGAGATAACACAATGGACCCATGCTCTGTGTTCCTCAAGGATTTCAGTGTCCCTACTGTATGTTCCTTAATCCGAGTTTCAGAGCAAGGATCTGGCAGTGGTGAGCTGATGTGCCTCTCCTTCAGATCGCACTGTCAGGAACACAGTTCTTCACAACATGGGAGATACAGTACTAGGGAGCCCCAGTGCTAATCACATGCAGATGCTCACTATTGTCAAGGCAGTGATCACATTTCCAAATGTTTGGGGATTAGCCTGGCCTCTCCCACAGCCCTTTGCCCCTCTGTAGGTGGCAGGGCTGGGCTTTACTCTGCAACAGTAGAGTGCATTAAAAATGATTTTTATTCTGCTGGAGCACAGTCATCATTCAGATATCACACGGTCCGGGATGGCCTGGGCTGCTGCCATCCCCCCCTCCCCCGCCCCAGATGAGCTCTGTAAGGCAGAAATGTTAATAAACCCACCAGATGTTCCTGATGTATAATAATGAGGAGTGGCTTCTGTTCCTGGGCTTCTGGTCTAGTCTCAGATGTTTTAGAAAACTGGAGAACTCCTCTGTGGTCAGGCATAGCAGCCTGGTCTGGGAAGCCATTAGAGAGCTTGTGTGTATGTTGTGCAGTCTTAGTTTTTGTTAATCAGGGAAGGACATTCGACAGTTAAATGCCTTTGTTCACGTACAACCCAAACCGATTACACAACCGTTCAAGCACTAATGATTTAACCATATAGATAAGATGTTGACAGTGATAAAATAAGTGATGGTAAGGTTCAGATTTTACAGCACTGGCTTGGAAGCCAGGAGCTTGCAGGTTCAAATCCCACTACAGCCAAATACCGACTGTGTGACTGTGGGCAAGATATTTAGCATCTTCATGCTCCAGTTCACCTAGCTGCAGAAATGTGTTAATTTATTTACTTGCCTAGTTATTTATTTATTTAAAGTTGGTAACCAGGAAAGACACGCTGAGTCAAGGCTCATTTCCAGGTGAAACCTGGGGTAAGGGGATATGAAAAAAAAAGTGCATTCATAAGGTAAAATGCAATCAATGTATAAAATGCAGTATGCAGGCATCCTTGAATTACCAAGGTTATTGGGAAATAGCAAACAGGCTATATCAAAGGTTTATCCAGTCAAAACTGTGCAAACAAAGACAGCATGGTCCAAACCGCTCTGTCATAATCACGCCAGATGGAAAAGTGACAGTTAAAAATTACCAACTGCATTTAATCAACCTCCTTTAGAACACACCGTTAGGTATGAGCTCGTGTTTTAGCTCACCCAGTTTTTACCTCAGACATTTTCTCCCTGACTGGGTTGTGCTCCCATCTGTGTGATTCTTTATTTTACATTATTTACAGCATTGTGGATTGACCATGCTGTCTTTTGGTTGCGTGTCTTTGATACGGAACCTATCAAAGGGAAATAAATAGGAATTTACATAATTAAGCAAAATAACAATGGCCCGGATATTCTTTTTTCTTTGTGTGTTATTTCTTTTTCCTCCCCGTGCTACCGCCTCAGCCACTCCTTCAGGCTGTGCCAAGGTGGTATCTGACCCATCTTGTTCCCGAGCCCCGACCCTCATATTGCAGTCATCCCCAAGGTAACCCGGACATAACCCTTCACCAGGCGGGTTCCCCTCTCTGAGGGGGAAGGCACCAGAGGCAGGGCTAGCACAATACTTAGCCCTGGGGAACTGCTGAGGGACTGGGAGCTCCAGGACAATGATGGCCTCAGATCACTAGACGGCCATCATCCGGCTGAACGCAGAGCCATTTTCCATTTTTCTGGTGACGTTCCCCTGCGTTGCGTCTGTACTTCCCCCGGTCTCCACCAGAGGTCGCTGCAGAGCAACGCCTCCCCACTACCCACCCCAGGAGAGAAGTGTAGTCTTTACATACGCTCAGTCCTCTCCTTCCCCTGCCAGCCCCCGGTGTCCTGAGTCCGTTCCCGAACCCGGGTCACCAGCGTGACTCCAGGTAAGGTGCCAGCACCTCAGCCCTCTGCACTACTGGGCCAGCCCTGATATTCAAAGCGGTTGTGCCTGGTACAGTGGAGTTGTGCCAGCGCAACCCAGTATCGCGCCCTGGTGAGATATTGGGAAGGCTGCCAGGCGCAGTGCAAATCCTGGTGTGCCAGGGCGCAATGACAATGTGTGCAGCGCAGATGCAGGGGGCATGCCCATGCATATGTGGCACATCCTGATATTCAGTCCGGGATGTGCAGCGCACATGCCAGTGCACCCCTGCACTGCGCCGCATAGGGGAGCTCAAAGTTGAGCCCGTGCAGAGTAGGAACAAATACCGGCCACCCACAGGTGGGCTGCTGTATTGCAGGGCACAACACAGCAGCCCAGCCGTGGGTGGCCACCTGCCCTCCCAGAACACCGTCCACAAGCACACACAACCTTGGTGGTCTAGTGGAACCCCCCACCCATAGCCGTGATCGCGCGGTACATGTGTCCAAAGACAGCCCTGGTAGCCTAGTGGCCCCCCCAGTTCCCAGTGCCCTGATATATATGAATCACGACCATCCCTGGTGGTCTAGTGGTGCCCCCTCCCACCCAAGTCCTCGATACCCCGATATATGACATTAAGATGTCCATGGTGGTCTAGTGGAACCCACCCATCCATTGCCGCGACCACGGTACACACCGTATTGAAATGCCCTGGTGATCCAGTGGCACCCCACCACCCACCCACACAAAATCGCTTGCCCACCCATTGCCTCCCCATCATCGGCGAGCAGCTGCATCACCACCCACGCACTGCCCGGCTGCCCACTGAATGACAGGTATAGTATGGACTGTAAGCCCATTGGTCCCCAGTGCGGACCAATGGGCTTGCAGAGCATACTGTACTAGGCAGTCCCAAAACTGTGAATGGCTCCACAGATAAAAACATCTATCATTACAGTGCAGTATGATTCTTTAAATACTGTCACAGAAGGACAGCCCACACAGATACGTTTTTAGTGTGGTTTTGAAACTATTGACATTGAGATGCTTTTTTCAAAGGGAAATAAACAGAAATTTACATAATTAAGCAAAATAACAATGGCCCGGATATTCTTTTTTCTTTGTGTTATTTCTTTTTCCTCCTCATGCTACCGCCTCAGCCACTCCTTCAGGCTGTGCCAAGATGGCATCTGACCCATCTTGTTCCCAAGCTCCGACCCTCATATTGCAGTCATCCCAAAGGTAACCTGGATGTAACCCTTCGCCAGGCAGGTCCCCCTCCTCCGCTATTCCAAAGATCATAGTGCCCCAACAATAAATACATAAATCCACAGATAAAAACATCTATCATAACAGTGCAGTATGATTCTTTAAATATTGTCACAGAAGGACAGCCCAAGCAGATAGGTTTTTAGTGCGGTCTTGAAATGATTGACGTTGAGAGGCTAGTATATAAGGATCAGTGATGAGTAAGAAAGGCATTAGTTGCAAAATATCAAAAGGCACCACAAAGACTACCCAGCTTGGCAAGAGAAGGGGGAGGGGCAGCACCATAAACCACATCTGTATAGTCAAACACCAGAAGTACCATCTTAGCGAATAATTCATGGTGAACTGGGAGTGTTAGACAATTCTTGTTGTGAAAATGGGCGCTGAGAAATGGGTAGAGGCAGGACCCCACTGGGAACAAAGTGTGAATGTCAGCTGGCTTATCTTCGGTAAATAAATGTTTGTTGAATTTTGTTGACTCAGTAAGCCCACTGGGCCTAGAAGTCCCTTTTTCAGGGGCAACCTGGGGGGGGGATACAGATGGTAAGCAACTGAAACTGAACCAGATTAAGCTGTTGGTGGTATTTTTAGTGAATGAGGGAAATTTGGCCAGGACACCGGGGACATTCCCCTACTCTTTTCGATAAGTGCCGTGGGATCTTTAACATCCACCTGAACTACCACCAATCCAGGCAGATGGGACCTCGGTTTAACGTCTCATCCGAAAGACAGCACCTCAGAAGTGCAGCACCCCTCTCATGCTGCACTCCAGTGTCAGTACTGGGATATTAACCCCAGTGCCAGATGTGGGAACTGAACCCACAGCCTTCTGATCTCCTGGCCTCCGAGGCGAGTGTGCTACCTACTGAGCCACTGACACTGCTAAATGAAAGAAAGAAAGAAAAAAAAAAAACAGTTGTAGATATTGGATTTTAACAGGTGTTTTTCCTAAGCATATAGTATCTAAAGTGCAGGTGGGTAGCAGAACTCCAGTTCTATGTGATAATAGTGACCGTCAAAAGGCGATCACTATTGTAGCGAACTGCATTATCGCCAAAATAATTTTTGGCGAAATGCAGAAAAAGGCGACGAAACTGTGCATGGGGGGGAGGGTAGCACCCCCCCAACCAAAGATTATAAACTCCAGGGGGGTGCATGTTGGGGAGGGGGACACAGCCCAGTTTAAAAAAATATTAAGTCCCGCAGCTGCAGGACACAGCAATATTGTTCCTGCCCCCAGTTCAGAACCCAGGAACTGCTCTGTCTGAGCCAACCATCCTACCCGCCACACCACATGGTTGGCTCAGTGGAAGCAGGCACACTACAGGGTCACAACCCTGTTCCCCATCCCTCCTCTTTCTGTCACCCACCCTCCCTTCCTGTCGCCCACCCTACCCTCGCCGTTGCAACCGTCACTGTTACCCTATCATCGCCCATGATGATAGTGCCCTCGTATGGGTCATCATTTTGACAGTCGCCCATTTGCAGTCGCTATCATCTTGGTATACCCAGAAGGTCCGATACAAGGAAATCCTACCTGGGAGCATGATATGAGAATGCAAGGTGATTCAACTTAGTGCAGCACTGGGGCTAAAGCAGGGATTTGTCATTGGACAAACGACCATTGCCAGGCTCCCCAATCTCCCTTCCTT
Organism: Neoceratodus forsteri; assembly: GCA_016271365.2. NCBI lineage: Eukaryota > Metazoa > Chordata > Ceratodontiformes > Ceratodontidae > Neoceratodus > Neoceratodus forsteri. Next base: position 1,319,989,859 of record CM057454.1, read on the forward strand.
CCATTACCTTGATGGTGCAGTAACTGAGGATGTCTCCTCTAAATACCTTGTGGTCTGGCTAGACTGCCACCTCAATTTCTCAGCACATCCACTAGAAGGAGTCTATTTTTCACACAGAGAGTTGTGGGTTTGTGGAATAACTTACCTGTAAGTGTTGTTAATAGTGATAATTTAAATACCTTTAAGCAAAGATTGGATAAACATATGGGAAACAAAAAATTTGATTTCCACCCATAGGACATATGGGTGGTGAGCATACAATGGGCATCCTTACATATGCCTTCATTGCTTGCACACTTCTATGAACCTATGCACCTATGTGGATGCTGTCCAACAAAGCTCCGCCCTAAACTTTATGCACTTTACAGGAATAAACTGAGGATCCCGCTTCCTACCTGCACAGAGATCATCTCAAAGATGGTTCTTCCCATCTTTGACTATGGTGACATCATATACAGCACGGCTCCCAATTCCACCCTCACAGACTGGACTCCCTCTTGAACTCCTTCTTCCAGTTTGCCCTGGACTGTACCCCTAGCACCCACCACTGCTCACTGTACTCCTCCCTCCCTCTCCCCCTACGCCATCCTTCATTTGATGTCAGGCACTTCACCCATTGTACTTCCCTAATATTCACATTGATGCTTGATTCCCTTCCCTCACACTTTACCTCTCTCCTTTCACCCCCCCACCTCATACTCCCTTCGTAATGGTGACTCTTGTTCCCTTTCCCTTCCTCTAATGAAATCAGTTACAGGTCAAGCTGCCTTCTCCTTTCACTTCCCTAAACTCACATCCTCTCTTCCCCGTCCATCCTCTCTTCCCCTGTCCATCTGCTCCCTCAAGTCTCTCCTCTGTGACTTCACAACATGTTTCTGTAATTACTCCAGACTCTGTATCATCACCCACCATCTGCCCACCACCCTTCAGCCATTGCTCTCTCTTGCTCTGCATCTGTCCTAGAGCACCCCCCACCCAACCTCTCCTATTTACAGCTGTTGTTCCTACTCTGCAGGTATACTGCTTTTTGCACAGTTACATATTTATTGAACTTAATACTCCTTATTGTATTGCGTTTCTCTACACCTGGTATTTGTCTTTTGCGAGATTGTTAATTAATTGTACTTGTTGCACATTGTTCTATTGCTCTGCCATCCTGATTGTGACTCACTGCAATCTCAAAAAGCAAACTTAAAACATGAATTGACCTCACTGTTCCGACTGGCGCTTCTCTTTGGCGGACAGGCAGGCAGGCTGTCGAAGGCATAGCAAAAGGATATTTGCTCTGTACTCAGTGTGTGTGTGTGTGGGGGGGGGGGTTAGTGACACAATAAAAGGAAAGTGGCTTTAATGTTGTGAGAGACTGTTTTTTTTCGAAGCCACTTTCCTTTTATTGTGTCACTGACACACACATACACACACACACACACACACCTGAAGTACTACCTCATGTCCCCCCTAAATTCCCCCCTTCAAGCTTGATTGTATGCCGCTTGTTCTTGTGCACCTTTTGTTCTGAAAAATACTCCCCTCCTCTGCCTTTTTTACCCCCATGAGGTATTTCTAGGTGTCTATCTCTACCCTTCCTCCTCTCTTTCAAGGTGTACATATTAAGATCCCTCAGTCTCTCATTATAGGCTTATGATGCAGGCTCTGCACCATTTTAGTTGCCCTTCTCTTGACAGCCGCTACCCTTTCACTGTCATTCCTGAGAAGTAGTCTGCAGAACTGGACACAGTATTCCAGCAGAGGTGTCACCGACGATCTATACAGTAGTAACCCCACCTCTCTCCTTCGGTATGCTGATTCCCCTCGCTATGAACCCCAACATCCTGCTGGCCCTGCCTACTTTCTCACCACCATGAGGCCATCAGAAATGATTACCCCAAGGTCCCTTAACTGTTTGTAGCCATCAGTACTTCTTTCCCCATTTTATACACTCTCTCCAGGTTTCTGTGCCCTAGGTGCATGAGTTTGCATTTTTTCAAATTGAAATCCAGCTGCAAAACCCTTGACACTCCATGAGTTTTCGAGGCCTCTACTTATTCTCTCCAGCCCCTCCTGCATATCTGCCCTATTGCAGATTTTAGTGTCATCTGCAAAGAGGCCTACCTTCCCTTCCCTTCCAGCTTTTCTGCAATGACACTGATAAAGACATGAAGAGGACTGGCCCCAGTACTGATCCCTGAGATACCATGCTGGCCACGCTCCCCTCATTAGAGTGTGTGCTGTTTACCACCACCCAATTACATACCCAGTATACCACCTTAGGTCCCACCCCCAAAACTGCCTTCCTTATTTCTTATAAGCCTCCTATGTGGGATGGTGTCCAAGACCTTGATGAACCCTAAGGAGGCCACGTCACTGGCTCCTCCAATATATTTCGCTCATCACCCAGTCGAAAAAATTGATTGGGTTTAGCTAGCATGACCTCCCCCACCCCCCAAATCCATGTTGCCTTGGGTCTTGCAACCCTTTGGATTCTAGATACTCCACTAGCCTTTCTTTTAAGTCTCCATTACCTTCTCCACCACTGATGTTAGACTGAATGACCTATAGTTAGTTGCTAGCCTCCTCACTGCAGTCAGTTTTATTAAGGGGGACTACATCTGCCCTCCTCCAGTCCGCTGGAACCACTCCTGTTTCCAGTGATTTATTGAATAAGGCTGTCAGAGGTGCAGCCAGTACCTCCCTGAGCTCCCTTAGCACCCTTGGGTGTACCCCATCCAGCCCCATAGCCATATCCACTGTCAGATTCACAAGTCCTCTAAGGACTCTTTCCTCTGTTAATGAACTTGGGTCTACCTCCCTCCTCTCACTCATGTTTCTGCTGCTTCTTTGTGATCCTTCCCTCTCTTCCTCCACTGTGAAGACTGAGCATAAGCATCCATTCAGGATAGCTGCTTTTTCCTGATCCTCCTCTGCATAGTCTCCCCTTGTTCTTCTTAACCTCATTATCCCTACCCTTGTCTTCCTCTTTCCGCTTATGCATCTAAAAAATGCCTTACCCCTTTGGCTATCCTTTCCTCAGTCTGCACCTTTGTACCCCTCACAACCTTCCCTGCCTCCCTCTGCTTGAACTGGTACACCTCCCTATCCTCTTCCCTCTGCATCTCCATCTCCCTGTACTTTCTCAGTGCGACCCTGTTAGCCTTTCCCACCTTTGCAGCCACTTTCCCTCGAGAACCCTAGCGGTATCTTTTTCCTCTTGTTTTTGCTCCCTCCTTTTGTGCCGAGGTCTGTTACCTTCACTACACCAACCCTTAATTTGGCCCAACGTTCCTTCACCATGCCACCTTGGTAACCCCATGCCCTCATTAGTTTGTCTAGGAGGCATGCACTCATTTTTGTTGTTATCTATCCTCCTGAAGTCCAGAACCCTTGTCCTTGGGTGGTTTGCTGCTGCCACTGTCCTTATGTAAAAACACACTGTACAGTAATCGATGGTCCCTAGGTGGCATCTGACCTTATGGTCCCTAGGTGGTATTTGACCTTAACGTCTGCAACACTGTATCTGTTGGTGAGCACCAGGTCCAGTACTGCCCCATCACGAGTGGGCTCACTGACAAGTTGCCTGAGAAATGCCCCCTGCTTCACGTCTGCATAAGCCACCACCCGCAATTAACAGCTATTCTCCCAAGCTAATTGCAGGGATGATGGTCTGCTGGCTTCCCCAACTCAGACCAGCACCCTGGTAACTAATGTAGGTTCTATACCCTGAATGAAGGTCCCAAGTCATCTTGCAGATCCTACACTTCTAATATAGTATCTATTTACCCCTGACCCCCCAGTTAGAAATGTTCTAGCATGTTCCATCTGCCTCAGTCAGCTGATTCCTTGCTCTGATAGCACAAGCTAACTCCTAACTGATATACACTAGCAGATGAGGATTCTGAAGGGACCAGGCCCAGGACCAATCCCTGTGGCACACCACTAGTGACCCCATGATCCCTAAGAATTCCCCATTAATTATCAAGCTCAGGCTTTTGCCACTCAACCAGTTTATCACCTGACTTGTTACTTCAAGTCCCCCAGCCCCAGGTCACGCATCTTCCTTATCAACCATCCACGTGGGACAGAGTCGAAAGCTTTACTAACAACAAGGTACAATGTGTTCACTACCCTTTCTGCAATACCTATTTATTTGAAAATTGGTGACTGGGAAAGGTACAGTGAGCAGAGGCTCGTTTCCCAGTGTGACCTATAGAAGGGAGCAAAGGATAAAAAACAATACAATGCTTAGACATACTGAATGTTGCAAGAGTGCAAAGTCAGAGCACACAAAGACCACAGAAAGTGCATAATGAGCAAAGAAACCATAAGCAGGCAGTTGAACATTACAGCAAGTGTATGAGGCACTGTTGGGGGGGGCAGGAATAAGGAGGGAGGGAGCTGAGTGAGGTGGGGGGAGTAGTGAATCAGAGGGAAGAGAGAAATAGCTTCCAAAGTGAGGGGAGGTGATAGGCAAATGCTGATTGGCCAGCTGAGGTAAGAGAATGTGGCATTAGGCTTGTCGGACACAATGCTCCCCGCACCCCACGTGAACTCGTGCTGTTGTTTGCTTGAAGTCTGTTTGCCTCCAAGAAACATACCATCCTCTTCCTTACCATGGTCCCTAGAAGATTACCCACTATAGATGTCACACTGACAGGTCTGTAGTTCCTCAGTTTGTCTCTGCTAGATGCTGAAATTTTAATTTGCAAGCAAAGTTGCCGCGAAGTGGCCAAAATTCACATCTGCGGAGCTTTGCGAAGTTTACTCTACCCTTAGCAACTTTGACTTCACTTGAAATCAGAACGTTTTCCAAGCGAATGGCAGAAATCCACCCATGAAGTGAGAAGTTTTGCCTGCAAATGGCAGAATTTCATCCACAAATGGCAAAACAATCCGCACTTCACAAATTGCGCTAAATTTGCAGATTAATTATTGGAGCAAATTTAGCCAACTTCGCCCATCTCTAATCTCTGCTCCTGCTCTTGTGCAGGGGAACTGCATTCACTTTTCTCTAATCCATGGGTACTACCCCTGTCTCCAGTGAGCTGTTGAAGAGCCCAACCAATGGTTCAGCTAGGACCCAGTTAAAGTGGTAAAATACATGAGTTATGACAGAGATCATAGAATCATAGCATCATAGAAATCTGCTGCAGAAAAGGACCCCTTGGCCCATCTATTCTGCCTGTAACTCCCCCCCGGAATATCCCCTCTGTCCCTAGCAAGTATTAGCAATCTTTTATTATGAGGGGGATTGATCGGTGAGATGTATTGTTTGGTAGCCAAGAAAATTAATTTAAGAGTTACTGTGATGCCTGGTGACTATCAAATACTAGCAAGAATGCCATTATGAGCCTGCACAAATAATGTAAAAAGTGTGAAATATGCTCTCTTTGTGGGCACTCCATGCCCTTTTAATAACACATTTAACATGTGTATTTTATTATGAACATATTTCTTTTCTTAGGTCATCTTTTTATGGGATGTAATGTTAAAGGGACGCATTCAGCTTCTTGGCGTCATTTTTCGTCATGTGTGAAAAGCATGCCTCTGTTAATAGGCAGCAAAAAAGGAACCTCACATTTGCATCCCAACACCATGAAAAGTAAAACATATGCATTCCAAAAAAACCTTCCAAATGTATTGATATCAGAAGAGTACATACATACAAAAAGCAGGCATACAAACACCCACATACAGTAGAAACTCCACGGCACCGTTTCACACCCCTACGGGTGCTTTTTCAATGGTGAAGTATTCTGCCACACAGACACTTTGTATATTAATCACTATACCTCGTGTAACCCCTGCCTACTTGGCTAGTTGCAGGTTATGGGGCCTGGGTACTGAAACGGGTGCCTCTACCTGGAGGACACGGTTGTTAGTAACAAGGCTAACTTGGGTACAGCCCTCCAGGACACTGTAACCCCCCTTTTTCCCCCCCTCTAGTGGCCTAGACAATATGCAACAAGCACTTTCACACTAGCCCCTATTCAGCATACAATTCCCCACACTGTTGGCACTTACCACCAGGGTTGGTTTCACCAGTTTGACCCTGGAGACCCCCTGTAAAACACGGTTAGGCACAGCAAATAACAACAGTACAGTGCTTTTGGTACAAACTGGAACCACAGTCAGATTAAATGCGAAAAGAGTTAGGTCTGATTTATTTAGGGGAATTGAACAAGAGAGGGGCATAATCAGGTTGACTAATTTGAAAACTGATCTAGTCAGGCAATTATGCATGCACCTTTAGTCCCTACACAGTCACACGCTCTGGGTACCCAGTTGGAAGTAAGGTGGGCTAGCCTGGAGCGTTGTCAGGGGTGGGCCGGCATCGCAGCTGGTTGGGGCCCTGTGATGAAAAGAAAAGGCATGTACAACCACACACAATTTGTAATCCAAAACTTGAAGGCTCAGTTCGTGAAAGGAAAAACAACAATGCAATCAGATGACAACACTTGAGATTTAGCTGTTGTTACAGGGAGCTACCTTGATTGTCACTCATACTACCCAATGCAAGACATAGGAGGGATGAGACAGAGACTGCAAGTTGACAACTGGTATACCAGGAGAAGCAGGGCCCACATGAATCACTGAGGTGTCATTCCTGTTCGAGATGTTGAGCAGGGGGCTGATTCCTTGGGCGAGTCTCTCGTCGACTGTGTTCTCTGCACCTGAAGTAGCTGGCTGGGCCAGTGTGGCAGGGCCCAGACTGGGAAAAACTGGAAATCAGTCCAGGAAGGCTGGATGCAGCTTTCAGCAAGCGTGGCACAATTAAACAGTGGGGAACCAAATTGCAACCCACTAACAGCACACAGCACATTTATAGTAAAGCAATCACCATACCACAATGTGGATAGCAGTCCGGCAGCAATATCAGTGTCTCTGAGCAAAACCGGGAGTTCTATGGTGAATGGATGTCCTGACAGGCCGATCGCATACAGCAAATCTTTGGTCTTCTTCAGGTTTAAGCCTGGTCACCCTTCAGTGGCTATTCTCTCACTCAATTCAGACACAGTCCAGAATATTAAGCCTTTCAAAGGATTCCCTCTTGAGGGACTGCAGGCAGACAGGCCAGACTCAGCTTTTCCACCAGTCTCCCACTCGAACTACACAGGAGCTGCTGTTGAATCACTCAAGCTGTTTACTCTGCAAACCCTAACTCCAGACTGACTGAATGCAACAGGCAGCTTGGGAATTTCCCTTCGGTCCAAAAGGTTCAATTGGTTGCTCTATCTGTCTGTCAAAGCAAGGGCTCCCCCTCCAGCTCTGTTTTGGCACCAAAATGTAAAAAACACAATTCCTACAGAAATTTCCTCCTACAAGACCCCTGGGGACAGACTCCATTTTAGAGTCCCCAAAGGTACTGATTGGCCCACTCTGGCAGTCCAGGACCAAGATGGTGGTGATAAACAGAACTGTCCATGCTGTAAAGAAGGCAGGTTAGATAAACTAAAATATCATTACTACTCTGATAGATAATCAGCAAATAAGTACAGCTTCTAACAGAGCTCCCTCTGCTCAAATAGCGATTGCAGAATGGAGCGATTATCTGGCAGTCGGGGCAGAACTATAGCATAGAAACACTCAGCCCCCTCCCAGATTAAATAAGCACCACGTTATTGGCAGCTCTTAAAGGGACAGAGCACAGAGGCATTAAGGCACTCTCACACAAACACTTTTAAAGCGCTAACACACAGGATATCAGCTGACAGTGGGCATTTAGGCACACCCAAGGAAGCCTTTCAGGAACCCCTATTTGTAGGGGGGATTACACCCGTGCAAAATGATACTAAGCCCATTTATCACCGAGGTGTCGAAGGGAAATTCCCAAGCTGCCTGCTGCAGTCAGTCAGTCTGGAGATAGAGTTTGCAGAGTAAACAGCTTGAGTGATTCAAGCAGCAGCTCCTGTGTAGTTCACGTGGGAGATTAGTGGAAAAGATGAGTCTGGCCTGTCTGCCGGCAGTCCCTTGAAAGGGAATCCTTTGAAAGGCTTAATATTCTGGACTGTATCTGAATTGAGTGAGAGAAAAGCCACTGAAGGGTGACCAGACAGCTAGTTTTGGAACCTTCTCATGGGGGAGCAATCTTAGACCTCATACTCTCAAATGGGGACAGTGAGAGGATCTCAGATCTAGAAGTGGGTAGCCATTTGGGAACAAGTGACCACCAAACAGTGTGGTTCATGATAAACTCAGCTACAGAGTCAAGCCATACAAAAGTGAGGGTTCTGGACTTCAGGAGGGCTGACTTTGGCAAGATAGGAGAGTGCCTTAGAAAAGCACTAGCAAGCAGGCTAGAGTGAAGGGGTGGAGCAACAAAGGGGAAATATCAAAACTGCCATCACAGAGGCAACAAGCCTTTGTGTGAAGCAAATAAACAAATTAAAATGAAAGAAAAAGCCACTATGGTTCTCAAAAGAAGAGGTCGTGAAGGTTAGAGAGAAAAAGATAGCAATTAGGAAGTATAAGGAAACACAGAAGGAGCAGGACAGAGAAATGTAGTAGTTAAGGCAGAAAGAAGCAGGAAGGGTAGTCAGAATAGCAAAGGCGCAAACTGAGGAAAAGATAGCCAACTTGGTTAAGAAGGGGGATAAAACCTTTTATAGGTATATCAGGCAGCATAGAAAGACAAAGGGAGGGACAGTAAGGCTGAATAGAATGGATGGTGAGTGGGCAGAGAGTGACAGTGAAAAAGCAGGGATACTGAATGAATACTTCTGTTCAGTATTCACAAAACAGGAAGTGGGAGAGGTGCCTAATCCAATTAACAGAAGCACTCTGGAGAGAGGTGTTGATCCCAGTCCTTTCACAGAAGAAAGGGTTCTGAAAGAGCTCCTAAAACTGAAGATGGACAAAGCAATGGGGCCAGATGGAATTCACCCAAGAATTCTAAAAGAATTGAGCAGAGAACTAGTGACACCACTGACTACGCTTTTTAACAAATCATGGGAGGATGGTGTGGTACCTGAGGACTGAAAGAAGGCTGATGTGATTCCCCTTCAGAAAGGTGGGAGCAAGACAGAGGCAGGAAACTACAGACCTGTCAGTTTGACCTCTGTGGTAGGGAAAGTGATGGACTCACTTCTGAAGGAAAGAATTGTTGACCACCTAGAGGCCAGTGGGGCACAGGACCCAAGGCAGCATGGGTTCACAGCGGGAAGGTCATGTCAGATGAATATAATAGATTTCTTTGACTGGGTGACCAAAGTAGTAGACCAGGGAGGGGCTGTGCACATGGCCTACCTAGACTTTAGCAAGACATTTTACACAGTCCCACACAATAGATTAGTAGCCAAAATAACCAGCCTTGGAGCAAGTCCCAGGGTGGTAGCCTGGGTAAAACACTGGCTGAACAACAGGACTCAGAAGGTAATTGTAAATGGAGTCCACTCTGAAGAAAGAGGGGTTACTAGTGGGGTACCGCAGGGTTCAGTACTGGGTCCAGTCCTTTTTAATGTCTTTATAAGTGATATTGCAGAGGGACTGGAAGTAAAAGTATGTCTCTTTGCAGATGACACAAAGATCTGCAACAGAGTTGATACACAAGGAGGCATGGAAAGGATGAGAAGGGACTTGGCAAGGTTGGAGGAATGGTCAGAAGTATGGCAGCTTGGATTCAATGCAAATAAGTGCAAAGTAGTGCACCTGGGAAATAAAAACCCAAGGGAAGATTACACAGTGGGGGAGGAGGGGGTAGTAACAACAACAACAAGCATTTGGCAATGCCGAACGTTCGCTTGCAGGTATTTGCAGTGGTGTTTGGTATATATGGTGCTTTACCCTGTGGAAGAGTTGGGATGGAAGACAAAAATGCAACACCAAAGATGATGGACTGGAACTCAGATGTCCAAAGATTTATTTGCAGTCATCCAATACAAGGCTTGCAGTACAGCGGACTTTAAACGAAAAAAACAAAAAACAAACATACAGCAGCTCTTATAAATGGGGCTCTAGAAGGCAGCTAGAGCGATGTTACAGTCTAGATGACCAGCACAAGACTGACTTTCTAAAACGTTTGAGCCCTTTTTACAGGAAGCATTAAACATGTGATCTGAAACTCCCCTCCCACCTTTGAATATTATAAATATTAACAAGTAAGAGCCGGCCGGCTCTTACACACAAGGAAGTAGAAAGAAGGAGAAGCAGGAAGGAAGGTTTTTGCAGGAATGGAAAAAAAAAAAGTTCATGTAAGGAGAACAAAAAAATTACAACATTATATTGTTATATAACTGGGCTAGAAATAATAATTTAAACCCCTCTAGTATGCATTTTTTACAATTCAGTGTCACTTCTGTTTAGTACTATTGAATTCATTTAGTTTGGCTCTGGTAAACATATTTGGTTTTTCTACCTGTTCCTGTCTCCACTATGAAACTTGTGTTGTGCTTTTACTTTTCTTTCTAGCAAGTCTATTAAATTTGTTAACGTTACTCCAGGCTTTAAACACAGGCGTCTACTGACTGTATAAGGTGGATAGTAAGCGGTTTTCTATAGATAGAATGCACCCTTACCTCCCAGCATTACAGGCTGACAGAGACTCGCTGGAGGAACAAAAAAAAACTAGGTTTGAGAAAAAAAATTAGAAATACCCTGTTTTATTTCAGTTGCAGAGTGGAGTACATCTTTTCAGGTGAGAAGCTAGTATTTAACCTCTCGCATCTTGAAGGTAGGAAAACAGCGGAATCTCTCCAGTTAAATCCCTGCTCGAACGTGCGCACGTTCAAGAGGGAGAAAACGCCACCGCGAAGTTGCGGTTAAAACTTTAAGATAGAGAAAACCCAGCACAACGTTAAACTATGGAGGCAAAAGGAAATAAGGGGAAACACATTGCTTTCAGGACTCTGGCATACTGTTTGGGGGGAAAATTTAAACATCAGCATGACGTGTAGTTGGCCAGACTACATCCATGCTGAAATTATAATAATAAATAAAAATTATTAATGGGGCAAAAATAATGCCGTTGCACAACAGACAGGGGCCAAAAATGAAATAATAACAGGTTGCCAGTTCAAGCAAACAACGTGTCAGGGGAAGGGGGGGGTCAACAAAAAGGAAAAAAATGGCAAAGGAGGCATCCTTGACATACCCTAATGCCCTTTGAGATTGCTGGTATTTGCACAATAAATTGTCAGCATGACCTTTTTGTTACCCTCATTGTGCGCTACATAGGCGGAAACACGTTTTGGGCAGGATGTGAAAAATGACAGCTGTACTGCTCATAAGGAAGTGTGGTAAAATGCCAATGTTGAAAATTTGGGAGTGGAAATACTGAAATTGCAAACCTACGAGCGTGCGTGGGAACTGTGCAACGCACGCTAATAAAACAGTCATTTGTAGGATTTTTTTCACCTAATTTTCAACATTGCCATTTTAAAACCTCTGCTAATGAACAGTGTCACTGTGATTTTCCTAATGTGTCCTAAACATTTATTTCGCACACCGACTGTGCCATTGTGCAGTACATGGGGGGAAAGACATTTTGGGCAGGATGTGAAAAATGACAGCTGTACTGCTCATAAGGAGGTGTGGTAAAATGGCAATGTTGAAAATGTGGAGTGAAAATATTGAAAATTTGCAAACTTATGAGCGTGTGTAGGAACTGCAAAATTCAGAGTCATAAAACAGTCATTTTTAGGAATTTTTTCACCAAATTTTCAGCACAGCCATTTTAAAACCTCTGCTCATGAACAGTGTCACTGTGATTTTGATAATGTGTTCCATACATTGAGTTTGCACACCCGACTGCGCCATTGTGCGCTACATGGGCAGAAACACATTTTGGGCAGGATGTGAAAAATGATAGGTGTACTGCTCATGAGGAGGTGTGGTAAAATGGCACTCTTGAAAATCTGGAGTGCAAATATTGAAAATTCACAAACGTACGAGCTTGCGTAGGAACTGCGCAACGCATGCTCATAAAACAGTCATTTTTAGGAATTTTTTCACCAAATTTTCAACATAGCCATTTTAAGACCTCTGCTCATGAACAGTGTCACTGTGATTTTCTTAATGTGTTCCATACATTGATTTTACACACCAACTGCGCCATTGTGCGCTACATGGACGGAAACATGTTTTGGGTGAGATGGGAAAAATGACAGCTATACAACTCATAAGAAGGTGTGATAAAATGGCAACACTGAAAATCTGGAGTGAAAATATTGAAAATTCGCGAACTTACGAGCCTGCATAGGAACTGCACAACGCACGCTCGTAAAACAGTCATTTTTTTTAATTTTTGCACCAAATTTTCAACATGGGGTTTTGGGACCCTTCTCATGAATGATGTCACTGTCATGGTGCTATTCAAGGCCAAAAGAGTGATTTTGCGCAGTGACTGCGCAGTGCCTGCAAAATCACCCTTCGGGCCTGAATAACGCCATGACAGTAACATCATTCATAAGAAGGGGGTCCCAAAAAACCCAAGTTGAAAATTTGGTGCAAAAATTCCAAAAAATGACTGAGATATGCAATAAAGTTGAAAACCCCCTTTGTAACCTATTATACAGCTTATCGGCATTTCCTCAGTTCGCGGTCGGCTTTGAAGAGTGCAGACGTGTTTACGGTCCACAGAAGAACGTCACGCCAGAGTCCAGAAGTATGTATGGGGTGAGGGGTGTGGGGAGGCTCAGAGCGCAGTGGGTGGAGTGCGAGTTGTGGGAGGGGCTGGGAGGCGTGCAGCGGGACCGTTTTTGTTTTCTAGGTAAAAAATAAAAAGGCGACGTGGGACCTTTGCCATGCTGGGGTGGGCTCCCAGCATGGCAGAAGATGGCTGGGGCCAAGGAGCTGACGGGGGATTGGGCACCCCCGTCGGCAAAGTAAATGACGGTTTGCCACACTGGGGTGGGCTCCCAGCTTTGCAGCAGGACGGCTTGGGGGCCGGAGCTGGCGTGGAGATAGGGCACCCCCATCAGCAAACACATTTACCATGCTGGGGTGGGTCTCAGCATGGCACCAGCTTTGGGGGTCGGCATGATGGATGTGCGCGGGGGGAGGTAGCACGTGACGCGAGGGGGGGTGGCGCTCAGTATGGCAGCAGTGGTTTCCTTTGAAGCAGAGGAACATCGCTGTCATCCTGAGCTCCTGCACTCATTGGTGCAGGACTGCCACGCCTGCTCAAGGAAGCAGTGCATTGGGTGGGAGAGGCACACCTCCAAGTGTGCTACTCTCCCAAGACGTTCCTTGTGCATGCGCGCAAGCGAACGTAAAAATGGAAAGGGACCTGGGGGTAATCATATCAGATGACCTTAAAGTTGGCAAGCAATGTGAGAAGGCAGTAGGGAGGGGTGGGGAGATACTGGGATGCATAGGGAGAGGTACCACCAGCAGAAAACAGGAAGTTGTTATCCCACTGTACAGACAGTTGGTGAGACTCCATCTGGAATACTGTGTTCAGTTCTGGAGACCCCATCTCCACAAGGACATAGATAGGATGGAGATAGCTCAGAGGAGGGCAACTAAAATGGTGCAGGGTCTGCAAGAGAAGCCATATGAGGAGAGGCTAAAGGAGCTTAATGCGTATACCCTTGAACAAAGGAGGGAGAGGGGGGACATGATAGAAATGTTTAAGTACCTCAGTGGAATCAACAAAGTCCAAGAGGGTAGCATCTTTCAGAAAAAGAGATGTGCAAGAACAAGAGGACACAATTTGAAGATGGGGGGGACGGCTCAGGGGCAATGTGAGGAAGTATTTTTTTCACAGAAAGGGTGGTGGACGCATGGAACAGCTTTTCTGAGGAGGTTGTGGGGTCTAAAACTCTGGCAGAATTCAAGAATGCATGGGACAGACATAAGGCAATTTTTGTGGGGGGTGGGAAGAAATCGTCTGTTGGTTAAATAAGATCCGCAGCTTATCCATCAGGTAGGGAAATGGGCAGACTAGGTGAGCCAAGCGGTCCTTATCTGCCGTCAAAGTCTATGTTTCTGTGTAAACACTTTACAACCACTCATGCTAATGCATGTAAGGCATAGCCTTATCACAGTAAAAACTCAGTTTGTATAACAGGAACCCCCATCTATTTATACAGCCTTCTAACAGATCAAAAAGAACAACAATAACATACTTTTAACAATTCCTGCTCATGTCCTTGGTGATCTAAAGAGAGGCTAGTAAAACAAACCAGTAGCCCCGCGCTACCCATTACCGTTTATGTACCAGAACTAGCAAATAAACTGTTTTGACTGTGCAATATGTAACATAAGTGTAATCCCCCCTGGAAATGGGGGTTCCCAAAAGTCTTCCAGGAACTTGCCTGAATGCTCCAAGTCTGGGCGGTATTCGGCATCTGAGCTGTTTAAATGTGGTTCCAAGTGAGTGCTATTTGAGCCTCCGCATACTGTCTCTTTAAGAGCTGTCTGCTTGCAGACTTGATTAGTTTGTAAGGGAGAATGTGTATTTAATGTTCGAATCATGCCCAAGCTGCTGTCAATTCACTCCGTCTCTGCCGTCGCTGTATGTGCAGAGGGAACCTTGTTGAAAGATATAACTGTTTGTCAGAAATCATTTAGACTGAGAACATGTAGTTTATCTAACCTGTCTTTATTTCAACACAAACTGTTTCAGTGTAACTCTTTCATTTTGGTTCTGAATTGCTGACTTGGACCAATCAGGATGATAGGGAGACCCTAAAATGGAGCCTGTGGACGAATCAGAACTTGGACTCTCCATTTTGAGCCATCCACAAGGGGATTATATGGGCAGTGACTCTGGGAAATGTAGTTTTGACCATGGCGCTTTTTTCCACCATAAGAGGGAGTCTTATTGTGAGTTACAGCCGAATCAGCCAACAGAATGGTATGGAGCTAAAGGAAATGCCCTGCTCTGTGACTGGAAATAGTAGATCAGTTGTGACAGTGAAGAGAGAAGGAGCTCTGTGCTTCTGCAGTGTATAGTTTTGCACGGGACGCACGTGTGAGGCCCTGAGGTTCAGCCTGCAGCCGTTGCAAGTGCCAGTTCGGACTGAATCCGACTTGTGAGGAGAAAGAAGAAAGTCTGAAGAGTAGAAACTAGGCTCACCCTGTAGAAGACTGGAGAAATTGCTGAATCACACTTGGTCTGTCAGGAACTGAAGCCAACTGTCAGCGTGGCTCAGTTGGTAGCACATCTGCCTTTGGACCAGAAGGTTGTGGGTTCTTGTCCCACACTGGGATTGGACTTGCACCTAAATATCGCTGGCATCCGAGTGCAGTATTGGGGGGTGCTGTACTGCTGGGGTGTGCCATCCTTCGGATGACATGTTAAACCGAGGTCCCTTCTGCCCATCCTGGTGGGTGTCCAGGTGGAAGTAAAAGAACCCAGGGCACTCTTTGCAAAGAGCAGGGAACATTCCCGGTGTCCTAGCCAACATCCCTCTTCCCATAAACTGGTTCATGCAATTATCCAGGCTGTGTGTGGGTGATGATGTGCGATATGGCCACCACCACACATTCAGTCACTTCACCACAAGTCAAGCATTGCTTGTAAAGCACTTTGGATGTATGAAAAGCACTATATAAATGCTGATTCTTCTTCTTCTACTGTGTGTGCTCCCGGGTATTTTGCAGTAATTGCGATTGGGATCGAGGAGCAGCCTGCCTGGTATAGTACTTTCCTTTTACATATGAATGTGCATAGTGTATGTGGGGAATCGCTTTTTCCAATCCCCCGTGCTGTGTGTTGAAGCTGGAAGCAAACCCCAGCTTGTCTCTGACTAAATCTGTTTGCTATAAACTGCAGTGGGATCCAGTCACAAGGACCTTGTCGCCATGCCCTGACATTGCTGACAACCCAGGAGAACATCCACCATCCAGTTCTCAGCTTGGGTATTGTGAGTACAAATCAGGGCATTCCTCTGCAGCCTGTTTTCAATCACAAGTGTGTCATCTGATTATTGTTGTTTCACTGCTTCATGGACTGAGGCATCCGGCTCCGGATTACAATTGGGTGTTGTGCATATATTTTCTTCTACAGGATTTTCTTAGAAGTAATACAAGTTTGGTGTTTTATTCGATTGGCAAGATTCAACCATCCAGTTTGAGAATAGAGGTCACAGGATATCTCAGCCAATTTTTAGAGTTTTGGTCACACATTTTCAACATGGGGTTCTTGGGACCCCACCCCATAAACACTGTCACTGTCATTTTATTTCTTGGTTCCAAAAGGTGATTTCACGGTCGCTGCATGGAATCACCTTTTGGGACCAATTAATGAAATGACAGTAACACTGTTCATGAGGTGGGGTCCCAAAAAGTCAGTGTTGCAAATTTGGTGAAAAAATTCAAAAAATTGACTGCATTATGAGCATCAGTTGTGCAGGTTTTACGCACTCTTATAACTTCATCAGTTTTTAAAATTTGAGCTCCAAATTTCCAACATTGCCTTTTTCTCACACCCCATTATCAACAGTACAGCTGTCATTTTTCACATCATTCCCAAAATGTGTTTTTGCTCTTGTGGCACAGAACGGCAGTCACTGTGTGAAATCAACTTTTGGGACAGATTAATGAAATCCCAGTGCCACTGTTTATGAGGGGAGGTCCCAAAAAGGCCATGTTGAAAATTTGGTAAAAACATTTAAAACAAGCATTTGCCAATGCCGACTGTTTGCTTGCTGGCATTGGCAGTGGTAGTGTAGAAGTTACAGAGCTGCATAACAGTAATGGCAGTGAAGTACTGAACCGAAGCCAACCCCACCACCACCCTGCAGAGAGTGACAGGCATTGGGGTGTGCCTTTGGGTCGTCAGGCATAACGGCCACGCCATTTCAGTACACCCCACCCTGCAGACACTGGCAAGTGTCATGGTGTTCCTTGGGGTCTTTGGTCTTTATGCGCACCCCATTCCATTAGGAAATACAGTGGGATGGGTGCGATATAGGAGAATGGGGTGAACTTTGGGGTCAAAGACTCCAAGGCATACCTCAATGCTTCTCACTGGCTGCAGGGTGTGGAATGGTATGAGGATTACAGGCAAGAATCCCAAGTCACACCCCTGATGCCTGTCATTCTCTACAGGATTGGGTGTTATGGTTGGAAACCCTAATACCTCAGGCATTCATTGGTATTTTCACTCCAAATTTTCAACATGTTTTTTTTGTGACCCCACCACATGAACAGGGGGAATATCAGTTTGTTAGCCGAAAGCTGCTTATGCACAGCGACTACGGCATTTAGCACCACAGGTGCAAAAACATTCCGAACAGGATGTAAAAAATGACAGCTGTACTGTTCATGGGGAGGTGTAAAAAATGGCAATGTTTTAAATCTACAGTAAAAATATTTAAAAAAAATGGTGAAGTCACGCGCGTACATAGAAACTGTGCAACGCACACCTGTAATATAATTAGGATGGGGATTTTTTTTTTTACAGCAGATTGTCAACTCAGGCATTTTGGTGCCTCCGATCATGAACAGTGTCACTGTGATTTTCTTTATCTGTCCCAAACAATGATTTCCCACAGCGACCACCCATCTCTGTGCTGAAAGTGTGAAAACACACTTTGGCCATGTTGTGAAAAATGACAGCTGTACTGTAAATAAGGCAGCATGGAAAAATGCCACTGGTGAAAATCTGGGCTTAAAATACTACAAAGTTATGAACTTACGAGAGTGCGTGGAAACTGCGTAATGCTCACT
The DNA here is from genome assembly GCA_016271365.2 of Neoceratodus forsteri. Lineage (NCBI taxonomy): Eukaryota > Metazoa > Chordata > Ceratodontiformes > Ceratodontidae > Neoceratodus > Neoceratodus forsteri. The sequence continues at coordinate 1,320,007,469 of CM057454.1, forward strand.
CGTAACACAGTCATTTTATGGACTTTTGTCACCAAATTTTCAACATAGCCATTTTAAGACCTCTGCTCATGAACAGTGTCACTGTGATTTTCTTAATCTGTCCCAAACATTGCATTTACACACCAACAGCACCATTGTGCGCTACATGTGCGAAAACACATTTTGGGCGACATATGAAAAATGGCAACTGTACTGTTCATAGGATGTGTAATAAAATGGACATGTTGAAAAATCTGGAGTGAAAACATTAATTTGCAACTTACGAAAGCATGCATAGGAATCATGCACCCACGTCAGAAAACAGTCATTTTAGGAATAGCTACTCAAATTTTCAACAGCCATTTTAAGACTTCTGCTCATGAACAGTGTCACTGTGATTTTCTTAATTTGTCCCATACATTGATTTAGCACATTACCGACTGCGCCATTGTCGCTACATGGGCTGAAACACGCTTTGGGTGAGATGTGAAAATGACAGCTGTACTACTTATAAGAAGGTGTGGTAAAATGGCAATGTTGAAATTTGGAGGAAAATATTGAAAATTTCGAACTTTACGAAAGGCATGAGGAACCGCGCAATGCACGCCAGAAATAGTCTTTTTGAAATTTTTCCACCAAATTTTCAAAATAGGCTTCTGAGAGCCCACCTTATGAACATTGGCAGTGTCATTTCGTTAATCAGTCCCAAAAGGTGATTTCGCACAGTGACTGCGAAATCACCCTTTGGGCCCGAATAACGCCATGACAGTGACATCATTCATGAGAAGGGGTCCCAAAAACCCCCATGTTGAAAATTTGGTGCACAAATTCCTAAAAATGTCTGAGATATACAACAAAGAAACCCCCCTATCTAGCTCATTATACATCTTACTGGCATTTCCTCAGTTCGCGGTCGGCTTTGAAGAGTGCTGACGTGTTCCCCGTCCACTGAAGATCGACGCGTCGGCGGTCTGGAGGTAAGTATGGGGGTGAGGAGGGGTGGAAGGCAGGGTGCGCAGTGGTGGGGTGCGGGTGGGAGGGGGCCAGGGAGACTACATGGGACCGCTTTTTCTTCACAGGTGTTCTTTTGTTTTCAATGATGACGTAGGATGTTTGCCACGCTGGGGTAGGCTCCCAGCGTGACACAAGATGGTTGGGGGCATTCAGCCGATGTGGGATTGGGCACCCCCATCACCCAAAGCATCGATTGCCATGCTGGGGTGGGTTCCCAGCGTGGCACCCAGTACTGGGGGGGTGAGGACAGTGGAGCCGACAGGGGATTGGGCACCCCCCCGGCTATATCATGAGTTGCCACGCTGGGGTGGGCACCCAGTGTGGCATTTGGAAGGCTTTGGGGGGGCGGGGGAACACAGCACAGCCGATTGGGGATTGGGCACCCCCGTCGGTTATACAGTGTGTGCGGAGTGCATGCGGGGCGGCAGCACCTGCGTGTCGGCAATGTGGGGGAGCTGCGCATGAGCAAGCGATATCTTATCACTGCTCACTGAAGCGTAGCTCCCCCTTTGAACTGTATGCCACTGCATTTTGGAGCTTGTCATAGACAGCTCCAGCATGCATTGGCTTACAGGGGCCACGCCTGCCAACACACTGATTGAATTGGAAGAGCGGGTGACACACCTCCGAAATCTCGGATGATGGCACTATGTTTCTTGCACATGCGTGCAAGCAAACATAAAACATAATAAATGTATCTTAATTTTTGAAGACCTTTTTTATGCTAAGGCATATGTGATGTATGAATGAGGATCCACCACTGTAGATCAAGGAGAATGTGAAATGGTGCAGGTACATGGGGGTGAACAAAGTGGTAGACACAGTAAGCCCTACCAGAGCTTCAGGCTGATGTAGCACAGCTGGACTAAGGCAAGGGAGGATGTGAAATAGTACAGGTACATGGGAGGGTGAACAAAGTGGTATACAGTAAGCCCTACCTGAGCTTCAGGCTGATGTTACACAGCTGGACTAAGGCACAAGCACCCATGGCATGTTCTTATAGTCCCCATTTATATGTCCATTTATGTTCTTACAGCGCTGATTGCCTAACTGAGCCAAGATAGAAAACAGATGCTAAAATGTCAGGTTTATTTCAGGTGACCAGGATCATAGTGGGGAGAGGGGGCAAGTGAAACAATGTCCTGAGAATGTGCTTAAACTTATTAACCGTTGCTGTGCCACGGAGTGATACACCGGTCCAGAATCCCTATACGTTCAAATTATGTTTGCAGCCTAAAGGTGCTTAGGTGGATTGGCATTTACATTACTCAGCTGCAAATCTTTTCATACTTTTGTGATCATCGGTTAAGATATAACCACTAACTGATGAGACACCTGGGGGCATGAAACTGTGCTACCAGCAAAGTTGCATTTGCAAAGCCCTGAATATTTATCTGTTGGTAATGAAATGAAAACTGTCAGCTGATAACATTCAGCCACTGTCCATTGCACAGAATAGACATCTTACTGATAGATCTAGAGCAAAGGGACATGCACTTGCCAATAACACCACTACAGCTCCAGACACGGAAGAAAGAAGTTCATGCATTTTCATGGCTGTTAACTTTTTCAGCATTTTAAAACAGTTACTTAGCATTCGCACTAAGATGTTACACATCGCTGAACTGAATTATGACACCAGAATCCCTGCGATCAACATCTGTCAGCAAAAGTGAATTGAAAAAAAATCAATTGATGTATAAAATGGTAAGTGACATGAGTCAATAACAACATATCTACATGTAATACTTGGCTTAAAATTTGAGCACCACCATATTCCTCACCACAGCGTCAAACAGGGATGCCATTTATAATTCAGCTAATGTCAAGCAGTTTTCGAGCCGTAAAAAGTATTACTGTATCAGTATGGTGGCAGTAACGGGATCAGGAAATTATGAAATAAAATGCAACAGCACCCCCGTCGGCCATATGTTGTGCGGGTGCAGGGAGTGCATGAGCACCATGGGTGGCTGTTAGGCGGTTTAGATTCACCGGAGAAAAGGCGGATTCGATTGTGAGCTACGGTTGAATTTGTCTTTTTCTATACCTAGTTTGCCATTTTGTTAGGGCACATGTCCAACCCTAAGATGTTTAGGGTCATAAGATGATGTGACTTCATTGAACATCTGATTTGAGAAAGAGCTGTGTGATTCTGTCTAAATGCCAGCTCACGGCAATTCAGAGAAAAAAAAAATATTTTGAAGCTGCATTACCAGACTAAGTGTGCAGTTTAGTGAATTACCACACAGGGGTGTGTATATGACAGCACTAAAAGGTGCATTAAAGTGCTTCACTCATGAAAACCTCCCCCACTGGCTGCTGCTGAAATGCATAGCAGTATGTTCTCCTTTGTGCATTCTGGCTGTTCTTTGCTTCAGCTGCAGGTAGTACAGTACGTTCAAGTTCGTTTGCAAAGGTTTTAGCAGCGGGGAGTTCACATTGACAGAGTCTAGCAAGAGAAAACACTTGGAATTACCCATACAACGAAGTCTGAGTTTTCACATCAAATGCTGAGGTATTTTTCTTCTGGAGGATTAGAACCCATGGAGTCCATGAAGGTGTGCTTTGGAGAGCTGGCGTGTGTAAGGACTGTTAGGCACCCACACATTTTGGTGGTCCTGCTTTGGCAGGGAACAGTTTATTAAAGTAATGATGTGTGGCTTGTCTCTCTAAGCTAGACAAGACTACACCATCCTATCAGGCAACTGGCACTTGATTGATCTGTGTGTGGGGGAGCTGCTCACTGAAGCGTAGCTCCCTCTTTCAACTGTATGCCACTGCATTTTCAACTGCTGTCATAGACAGCTCCAGCAGTGATTGGAGACCTGTGACCACGCCTGCAAACACACTGACTGAATTGGAAGATGCTGACACACCTCTGAAAAACTCAGATGATGGCACTATGTTTCTTGCACATGTGTGCAAGCAAACATAAAAATGACTGCATTACAAGCATGCGTTGCACAGTTTCTAAGCACACTCATAACTTTGCCACATTTTCATATTTTTAGTCAGTTTTTCAGTATTGTCATTTCTTCGCACCTACTCATTAACAGTACAGCTGTCATTTTTCACATCCTGCCCGAAATGTGTTCTTGCACCTGTGGCTCCAAATGGCACACTCGCTGTGCGAAATCACCTTTTGGGATAGAGTAATGAAATGATGCTGGCACTGTTCATGAGGTGAGGTCCCAAAAAGTCCATGTTGAAAATTTGGAACAAAAATACCAACAAAGGCCCAGGGCATTAGTGTTTCCAACTGTAATGCCCACCCTGTACAGACTGACAGGCATCGGGGGTGTGACTTGGGGTAATCGGCCATAATGCTCACCCCATTCCACCCCCATCCATACCCTGCAGCCACTGATAGGCAACAAGGTGTACCTTGAGGTCTTCGGTCCTAAAGTTCACCCCATTCTCCTATACTGTACCCATCACAGCTTATTTCCTTATGGAATGGGGTGAATGTAAGATCCAAAGACCTCAAGGCACACTGCAACACCTGTCAGTGTTTGCAGGGTGGGGTGAGGTAGAATGACATGAGTGTTATGGCCGATGACCCAGAGGCACATCCCCAACACCTGTCAGTCTCTGCAGGGTGGGGGTTGGCATTACTTCAGTACTTCACTGCCATTCCTATTCTGCATCTCTCTAACTCCTGCACTAGCAATGCCAGTACCAGCAAGCAAACATTCGGCATTGACAGATGCTTGTTTATATTCTTTTTGGGAACCAGGTAAGGCTCATTAGGCACACGTGCCTATTTTCAGGGGTAACCCAGGAGCACTGGGGAGGATAAATAACTTGTTGAGTCACATAGTATGCAAGTGGAGGTTGTAGGAATCAAACACAGGTCCGCTGGATGTACTAAGTTCATTCGTAGCTCATTACTCTAATTGTTAGGCTATACTGCCTCCCCAGCCAGCCACCCTTTATCCTCCTCCTGCCACTCACCTCCCTTTGTCAATTTGACTGTTCCCCCCTTAGTGTTTTCTTTTCTTGTAGGTAACAAAAAAGGCCTTATCGCTCTTCTTCATTCCCTCAGGTATCTTCAGCTCCACGTCAGCGTTAGCCTTCCTCATAGCCCTGCTATCCTCTTTCCTCTTGTCTTAAAACTCTACTATATCCCCTTCTGCTTGGCTGGTTTGTGTTATTAAATGTCTTTTTCTCTGTCTGCATAGCCAGCTCCCCTGCCTCTCTCATGAGCCACAATGTTTTTTTTACCCCTCTTATTCTTCCCTATTGCCCTTAATCGGAGATGTGCGACTCTCAATACCCCATTTTTGATCGGTTCCCTCTTTGCTTCCTCTCCTCCTACTGCTCTTACCCCCTTCTAGTTTTCTGTGCAATAGCTCCCTCATCAAAATTAGCCCTCCTAAAATCCATGACCTTGTCTGGAACTCATTTCTCTGCTTCACCCCAAATGAAATGACCTTGAGCAATTCATGAATGTTTATGAATTATTCATGAACAGTTTCTGAATTTGGCTCACAAACATTAATCAAGCGTGACTCAGTTGCTTCATGAATGTCACTGAATTCTGCAGGACATTAAATGGTCCCCCTGTGTTCTTGAACATAAAGGTTCATAAAAGTTAATGAAACTGCTCCACTAAGCATTCATGGACACAGTCCATCTATAGTTTTGATGACAAGAAATACCCTGCTTCATACCAGCTGGGCAGGTCCGGTGTTACAGATCCAGGTGGGACCCACTCTATGCCCTATTGTCCATCTCGGCTGACCCACCTGAATCCTAACATGTCTCTCTCTCAGTCCCATTTGGGCATCCAGTAAATAGATAATTGCTTTACCTTTTTTCTTGGTCATTTTAGCAGCGTTGTGCTTCCCGGTGTGCTTTAGGGGAGTGAGGGATTGGGTGGTCTTTTTTTGCAGGGGTGGGGGGTACTCAGCGTAATGTTGATTGAGATTTGTATCCACTCCTGTTTCTTGGTCCTGTTTTCTAATGTTGCATTGTATTGTGGTTTTGTTGTATTGTACTGTGGTTTTGTTGTATTGTATTGTGGTTTTGTTGTGTTGTATTGTGGTTTTGTTGTGTTGTATCGTGGTTTTGTTGTGCTGCTGAAAATGCAATAAAGTTTAAATTGGGGGGGGGGGTGTGGCTTGGACCGAGTAGAAAATGGTAGCATAATTCCTACTCTCTGCCCCAGTCTGACGAACTAGGGACTGGAATCCGCCATTTTGATGGGCTGAATTGCTGATCCCTGATATGGACAAACCCCTCTTACCTCTGTCACCATTCCAGAACTGTTTGCTCCTGGGGAAAGTATCTATGTGCCATTATTTCAACACTGCAAAGCCATCGGAGCTGCTACATCCACTAGGCCGCATGCGGGCTGGATGAACATGGGGGGCACTGTGTTTGTATAACGTGAGCTACGTGGGATTCTTCTTCCTGATTCCCATTTTCTCCAGCAACAACCGCTGAAGAGTAATCGATAGTGCCCATGAGTATTGAGGCATCTGTATTGCCCCAGGGAGCCATGGTGCCCACACTCTTTACTGACCGCCTATGGACTTGAGCAGGCCATTGGTCGTATTTACAGCAGCAAGCTGGAGCCGCCAATAAACACTCCAGTGGAACCCTCGAAACAGGCTAATCCACCGATTGAAAACCAGGCCCAGGTAGGAGAAGCCTTAGTGAATATTACCAAAATGCTGGAAGCCTTACTGGTCTGGGTAGACACTACTGGCATGTCGCTTGCGGGGAATGTAGCCAATGTCTGCCACCTGGAGGACCAGCACAATGTCCTCGAACAGCGGACTAAGGAGTTAGAACAGCAACACTCATTTATTTTAGGGAAGCTGCGGAACCATGAGAGGAAATTGGATCGATTATGGATGAAAGCAGAGGACCAAGAAAACCACAGCAGAAGAAATAATTTACAGATCCTGGGGGTACCAGAGGGGGTGGAAGGCCCAAATATGAAGAGGTCTCTAAATGAGTGGATCCCGCAGTTACAAGGTGAGCCTTGGAAGGAGCCAGTCGGAATAGAGAGAGATCATAGGATCCCTGGTAACTCAACCAATACCAGGGGGGCCTCGGACTATTATTGCCTATTTCTTGCGCTTCTCTATTAAGAATGTCTGCTCCAATCCACAAGAGACTTAGGGGACCTAACCTGGAGGGGTACCGCCATCTCGTTTTATAGAGATTTTACCCAGGACGTGGCAGGCAAACACCAGGCTTTCCAACCCCTGAAGAAAATACTTGTTGCAAATTCGACACAGTACCAGTACAAGGGCCTCACCGCACTGCACTTCTCCAAAAATGGGCAATTCTTTACTGCAGAATCTCTTGATGATGCTGAGATCTGGATCAGAAACCACTCTCCAGGTATGCTCCCAAAAACTACCTCTCCCAGACGCCTCTGGGAACCAAGGAACCACAAGGAATAGGGAACAAGTAGGACAGAAGTCAGCTCCCCAGGGGACACTGTACATAGCCGGACCAGCCCACCCAATAAGGGATCCCCTACTCGTAGATATGCGGAGCCTACCCAAGAAATGGAGGACCGGCAATGCTCAGCTTGTCCTGCATTGCCCTCAGCTGCTGAGAGGCCTGGAATTGACCCACCTTCCAAGCACCAGAATTTTCCTCAACCCTCCTTGCCCGCTAGACAACGGCAGCGAGCCACAAGTCCTCGATCACTGGCCTCAAGCACTGCTAGTGCTTTCCCTCCTGCCAAACTCCTGAGGGCTGACACTCTCACTGGGAATGCTGAGAAGCAACCGGACCAACTAAATGAGGATGGGACTGATATGCTGACTGATCTGGTTCCTTTAGACTAGGCATCAATGGTGGAGCAAAATGAAGACTTGGAGGCTGCAACCAATGGCTTACTTAAGCCGGGACTTAAGTCTTTTGTGGAGGCTCTTGCCTCATGAACTGAACAACACTAACCTGTTGAATTAGGGCTGCCGTGACTCTATATAACAGCTACTTATGTAGCTGTCGACGAGCCATCCTATACCAAATCTCCTGCTCCCCCCTTTTTTTTTTCAAGCACTAGAGCCTTGATCTGGCTTAAGTGCAGGCAGATCCATGATCTGAGACATTCTCTCTCCTCTCTGCTATTCAGTGGTCAATGGCACAGATACCCTGATAGGGCACTCCCTACATCGTGCTGACCAATAGAGTATGTCTCCCTTATGCCCCTTATGTTTTGCCAGCAGATTTTGAGGCCGCTAACTCCATTCCTGTAATAATGACCCATATTCTGGAAAAGAATGTGTAGCCCTCTCTAGGCTCTTTAGACTCCGCCTAGTGGCGCTAAGCGCTAAGCATGCACTTAAGAAGGCTGATGCCCCATTTATTATGCAGGTGTTTCAAGTGTGACAACATTTACTTTAAACTTCCCATAACTACCCATAGTAGCATGGATGGCTGACAGAGCCCCCCCACTCCCCTGTTTTTCCTTCCCCTTTTTCTACCTCCCCCCTCCCCTCTCCCTTTTGAGCGATCCCTGCCATTGTGTCTTTAAATGGATCATGATGGTGCGGGACGCTTATGGTCTGGTGAGCCTAGATCTGGTGGATCTGACCGGATGACGGGATATGTGGAGTCAGGCTGGGACAGAGTACAAATGACTGGTGTGACTTTCCTCTCATCTCCACCTTGGTGACTGAAGTAGTGTGGCTTATAGGGCATATTTGCCTCTTTACACACGTTCACCTCAGCACCAGTACCTAAGTTCTTACTTCACCTTTTTCTGGTTAACGTGTTTATATAACTGTTGTTATAGATTGTTATTTGGCTGGATGAACACTGTTGGTTTAATCCTAAATTCAAGATATATTTTTCTTTCTCTATTTACTCAGAATAGGATTTCAATAGGTAATACGGATTGCTAGTAAGGCACACACACTTACTATTTCTGGTTTTTCCTAAACACAATCCACCTGTGGTTAGTAGAACGCTTTGATCTACTCCGAAGTGGTGACAGGTTCCTTCTTTTTACTCCCTGTTTCCTCTCTGTATTGCTGTCTATAGGGTGAGTACTCTTTTTTTTGTTTTCCTTTTTCTTTGGTTTGGTGGTGACCATCGATGGCAATGCTTCCCATGGTGCGGGGGGTGGGGGGGGATAGAGGTGCGTCTCCTGAAATGTCAAGGGGCTGAATCACTGTGCCAAGTGCACTAAGGTCTTGCAATACCTACAATCGCTAGGGGCGGATATAACCCTACTCCAGGAGATGCACCTCACGAGCCGCACACTGCAATGATTAAAGAAACATAGAAACATAGACTTTGATGACAGATAAGGACCACTTGGCCCACCCAGTCTGCCCCTTTCCCTACCTACTGGATAAGCTGCAGATTCTAGTTAACCAACAGCCTATTTTCTGCAACCCCCCACTATAATTGCCTTATGTCTGTCCCATGCATGTTTGAATTCCTCCACTGTTTTAGACCCCACAACCTCTCCAGGAAGGCGGTTCCATGCGTCCACCACTCTCTCCGTGAAAAAGAATTTCCTCACATTACCCCTGAGCCGTCCACCCTCTAACTTTAAATTGTGCCCCCTTGTTCTTACACATCTCTTTTTCTGAAAGATGCTACCCTCCTGGACTTTGTTGATTCCCTTGAGGTACTTAAAAGTTTCTATCATGCCCCCCCGTCCCTCCATTCATCAAGGGCATACATGTAACCCCTAGATGGCACTATCCCAGGGGCTACTACCCCTGCCTGATTTGCCACTAACAGGTTGAGGGGCCTGGATCCGATGGCGGGTGCCTCCACCCAGAGGTCAGAGTTTGCAATAGTTGAATTAACTTGGTCACAGCCCTCTGGGACACTGCAATCCCCCTTTCCTCCCACTAGTGGCCCACACAGTATATCAGAATTACCTTCACAGTATAAACTTACCCCCAGGACTGGTTCAGGCACTGGGACCCCCTGTAAAATAAGGAGATACAGTGCAACAATCACAGTACAATACTTTAACATAGACAAATACCTCAGGCAGTATAACTTTGCTGAAACAAGCAGCTCTGATTTATTTAGGGGGATATAACAAGGACAGGGGGAAATCAGGTTAATTAGCTTATCACTTTACTCATCTACTCTATGCTCTGTGCACAGGCCTATCCTCACCAGTTACTGTCCTGGGTACCCAAGCCCCAGTGGCTAGTCCAAACCGTGGCAGCTGGTAGGGCCCTTTCACACAGAGAAAAGAAAAATTAGTTAAACAGTCAGCAGTACAGTAATTCCATTTGGATTCAATGTGGCAATTCAACAGGAGCAACTCTGAATTAGTACTCACGACCTCCAAACAAGATAGGGTCCTTCAACGTCAGCAGGGCTACTCTTGAGCTCCAAGAGACTCCTCACACATTTATATGGCAAAAGAAAGTACTATACCAGGCAGGCTGCTTCTCTATCCCGATCGCATTACTGCACAATACCTGGGAGAACACACAGCAGATTCAGTTCTCTGACAGACCGTACAATTCAAGCAATTTCTCCAGTCTTCTACAGGGTGAGCCTGGTTTCTACTCTTCAGATATCCTTTGATTCTCTTCACAGGACGGATTCAGTCCTAACAAGCAGTTACACAAGCTGCAGACCGGAACTCTGGGCCTTACACACGTTTCCCGACTAAAACTGCACACTGAAAAAGCACAGGGCTCCTTCTCTCTTCACTGCCAGAGCTCAACTGAAACTCCAGCAGACAAAACCGGGCACTTCCTTTGAGTTCCTCCCAGTTCTTGGCTGGATTGGCTGTCACTCACAATAGACTGCCCCTGTTGGTCCAAAAAGGCGCAGAAGTCCAAATTACATCTCCCAGAGTCACTGCCCATACAATCCTCTTGTGGCTGGCTCAGATTACGAGTCCAAGTTCTGATTCGTCCAAGGCACCATTTTAGAGCTACCTTAACCCACACTGATTGGTCCAGTTCAGCAGTTCAAAACTAGAATGGAGAACTAGGCAAACACAGTTCTGACTGCAAAGAAAGCAGGTTAGACAAACTGTATTTTCATTATTACTCTAAATGATTTCTGGCAAACAGTTACATCTTTCAGATAGGTTCCCTTTGCACTCCTAGTGACTGCAAAAATGGAGTGAATTGGCAGCAGCTCGAGTGGTACTCAAGCAGAGAAGCACACAGTCCCCCCATACAAACTAATTATGTCTGCAAGCAGACAGCTCTTAAAGAGACAGTACCAGAGGCTCTAAAAACACTCACTGATAAATGGCTTAAACGCCAAACACCATTCAGGCTTGGAGCATTCAAGCAAGCTCCTGGAAGTCTTTTGGGAACCCCCATTTGCAGGGGGGTTACACCCTTCCTGGCCTGGGAAAGCTTGACGTCCGCATCAAGCAAGTACCCCCATAAGTTTTAACTGCAACCATATACATTTGCATTAGGCTCACACATGTAATCAGTCAATATATCATTTTACCAAGAACACATTTCTGAAACATTGCAGTACATCACTCTTTACACAGTATTACACACACATTGTACCATAACTCAAGTTATTACCTCTTGTACATGAAACCTGAAGAGAGGGGGCCCTTCCCTATCAGTTACCTTGGGGTTGGACGGGGCAAGGGCACCATACTTAGAGGGCAACACAAGTAACTTGGAGTTAGCACTGATGCTCAGTTTGGTCAATCAGCCTGGGACACATACTCCTTTATGGACAACATTGAGAGGCAAGTCCACAGACCTCCCAAGGGAATCATAACTGAGGTGCACCACAGGCTTTACAGCTCGACCAGTCTTTCTAGGGGAACTGTTACAGTCTCTGCACTCTGAGCCTCATTTTCAGCATTGTCCTCACTTGTCAGGGGAGTCTCCATGGGGGTAGAGGCTAGGAACTTGGGGCACTTTCAGCCCTGGAGTTACAGTTTCTGAGTCCACAACATTTGGCTCGCATGGAGAGCTTTCGGACACTGGCAGTGGACTGTCAGGGCACTCAAAATACTCTTCTTGTTCTGGTGTATCACCAGTCTAACCCAATCCATCATTTTCCTCCCCTGAAAGCTCAAACAGTTCAACCATGCACAATGATTCCATTTCCCCTGATCTGATGCTTTGCACTTCACTTTCTGGGAGCATTGGCTCCAGGGACAAAGCTGGGGGCTTAGACAGTCCAGAAGGCCCAGCTTCATCTCCAGTATTGACTAGGGGATTGCCCCGAAACAACTGACTCAGTTCGTAAGAAGGATAGTATTCAAAGTCACTCTCACTTTCTTCTGATATGGACTGACAGTCATGCTCAACTGGGACTTGTGGAGGGAACACTTTAACTCTGCTTCTGTAGGTGCAGACTTTCTTGATCTTTTCTTAGCAGCAGCTCTAGTCACTGGTCCAGAGGGGCATCTTCTGGGGCTCAGACTAATCAAGATTTGTCCAATGGGCAGTAAATGATTTCTATGCATTGTTTTTACATCTTTTGAATTATTCTCAGGCCTTACTTTGTACACTGGCAGATCATCTAGTTTGCCCACTACAATGTGAGGGAGATGGTGCCATCTGTCAGCAATCCTGTGTTTGCCATGCAGTCCCAGATTTCTTAGCAATACCTGATCTCTCTCCTGGAGCTCCTGTGCTTTCACCTTTTTATCATACCTTTCTTTGTTGGCCAGATTTCTTTTGGCAGCCATGGTTTGAGCCACTTGGTACGCATGAGTTAGCTGGGCCTTTAACTTTTGCACATACTGTAAATAGTTGTCAGCTTGAACCCCATCAGGAGAAACTCCAAAACACACATCTACCGGTAGTCGATCTTCTCTTCCAAATGTAACCCCCCTGCAAATGGGGGTTCCCAAAAGACTTCCAGGAGCTTGCTTGAATGCTCCAAGCCTGAATGGTGTTTGGCATTTAAGCCATTTATCACTGAGTGTTTTTAGAGCCTCTGGTACTGTCTCTTTAAGAGCTGTCTGCTTGCAGACATAATTAGTTTGTATGGGGGGACTGTGTGCTTCTCTGAGTACCACTCGAGCTGCTGCCAATTCACTTAATTTTTGCAGTCACTAGGAGTGCAAAGGAACCTATCTGAAAGATGTAACTGTTTACCAGAAATTATTTAGAGTAATAATGAAATTACAGTTTGTCTAACCTGCTTTTGCAGTCAGAACTGTGTCTGCTAGTTCCTCATTCTGGTTTTGAACTGCTGAACTGGACCAATCAGTGTGGGGTAAACTAGCTCTAAAATGATGCCTTGGACATAATCAGAACTTGGGACTCATAATCTGAGCCAGCCACAAGAGGATTGTATGGGCAGTGACTCTGGGAGATGTAGTTTAGACTTCAGTGCCTTTTGGACCAACAGCAGCAGTCTATTGTGAGTGACAGCCAATCCAGTCAAGAACTGGGAGGAACTCAAAGGAAGTGCCGGTTTTGTCGGTTGGAGTTCAGTTGAGCTTTGGCAGTGAAGAAGGAAGGAGCCCTGTACTTTTCTGTAGTGTGCAGTTTTAGTCAAAAGGTGTAAGGCCCAGAGTTCCGGTCTGCAGCTTGTTAGGACTGAATCCATCCTGTGAAAAGAATCAAAGGATCTCTGAAGAGTAGAAACCAGGCTCACCCTGTAGAAGACTGAGGAATTATGGAAAATTACACTGGTCTGTCAGGAACTGAATCTGCTGTGTGTTCTCCTGGGTATTGTGCAGTAATTCGATCGGATACAGATGCAGCCTGCCTGGTATAGTGCTTTCTTTATATGGATGTGTGAAGAGGTTTGTGTACCTCAAGTGAGCCCTGCTGACATTGAAGGACCCTATCTTATTTGGAGGTCGTGGAGTACTAATTCAGGGTCGCCCCTGTTGAATTGCCACATTAAATCCAAATGGAATTACTGTACTGCTGACTGTTTAATTCTCCTTTTCTCTGTGTGAAAGGGCCCCTCCAGCTGCCACGGTTTGGACTGGCCACTGGGGCTTGGGTACCCAGGACAGTAACTGATAGGGATAGGCCTGTGCACAGAGCCATAGGTGGATTATTAGAGTGATAAGCTAATTAACCTGATTTCCCCCGTCCTTGTTATATCCCTAAATAAATCAGAGCTGCTTGTTTCAGCAAAGCTATACTGCCTGAGTGTATTTGCCCAGTGCTAAAGTACTGTACTGTGATTGTTGCACTGTATCTCATTTCACAGGAGGTCCCAGTGCCGAACCAGACCTGGGGGTAAGTGTATACTGTGAAGGTAATTCTTGATATGTGTGGGCCACTAGTGAGAAGAGTGGGTTGCAGTGTCCCAGAGGGCTGTGACCAGTTAGTTTAACTATTGCAAACCCTGACCTCTGGGTGGAGGCACCGCCATTGATCCAGGCCCTCAACCTGTTAGGTGGCAAATCAGCAGGGGTAGTAGCCCCTGGGATAGCGCCATCTAGGGGTTACACAAACATCAGGCGGTAGGGGGAGAACCCAGTGGCATCACCTTTGGTGCAGTTATAAGCATGTACCAGGGTGCTAATTTGTTGGCTCCATCTAGGCTTGTCCTTTGGGTGCAGGGTGCCTAGCATATCTAGCAAAGTGCGGTTGAAATGTTCTAGGCTGTGGGTCCCCCTGGGTGGTAAGAGTGGTTCTGGACTTGCACACTCCCACAGAGAAAGCATCTCTTGATCAGACGACTCTCAAAGTCTCCCCTTTGATCAGAATGGATTCTTTGTGGAGCCCCATAGTGAACAAAAAGTTTTCTACAAGTACTTTGGCCACAGTGGATGCTTTCTGGTCTTTGGTGGGAAAGCTTGGGCATATCTCGTGAAATGGTCAGTGACCACCAGCACATTACTGATATTTCTTTGATCTGACTCCAAACTCAGAAATCAATACAGACCAGCTCCATGGGTGCACTGGTGGTGATGTTAACAAGGGGACAGCCCTCTGGGGCAAGTTGCTCTTCTATAAGCAGCTTACAAGTTTGAATGTGTTGCTCCACATCAGTCTCCCATCTTAGGCCAATAGAATCTGGCCTCACCAAGTCAAGTGTTCTGTCTATACCAAGGTGCCCCATGTGGTTGTGCAAGGACCTCAATACTGAGTCTCAAAAGGCAGTGGGCAGCACTAGTTCTGTTTGTCTACATGTCCCTCTCTGTCTACTGCTTCTCTGTATAGCAGTTTATTGATCAGTTTCAACTTAGGACCTTCTTTGTATAACAGTGCAGTTCTCAAATCAGTGGAGCATAATTTGACACATCTTTCCTGCACAGAGGGCTTCTAAAGCTGATTTGATCATGGGATCGCGGGACTGAGCCCGCCTGAATCTGTCATTGACCAGCTGAGGCAGTGCACCAATGTCTATTGCAGAAAAGTGGCAATAAGCGCAGGTATGCAATTCTCAGAGGGTCCCAAGCAATCCACCTTGCAGTCCACTCTAGTCCTGGTGGGACATTTGTTCCTCCTGTCAAATTCTAGTGCAGAGTGCCCGAATGTCAGGTTCTGCCAATCTGACCCAATCATTCTGGGGAACAGGCCTCGGGAGAGCATCAGCATCTATGTGGTTCAGACCTGCTCGGTATTCGAGCATAGTCGATGTAGATAATGCAGAAAGCCACCTATGGCCAGTGGCATCCAACTTAGCTGAGGTCTGCACATAGGTCAAAGGATTATTGTCAGTTTTACTAGTATTTTAGCCCCAAACAAGTACTCATGGAATTGGTCAACAATAGCCCACTTCAAAGTTAGGAACTCTAACTTATGTACAGGATAGTTCTTTTCGGATGGGGTCAGGCTTCTACTGGTAAAGGCCACTGGTCTCAGGCCATTCTCATGCTCTTGGTACAACACAGCCCCCACCCTTGCAAGCTAGCATCAGTGTGCAGGACGTAAGGTTTTCTTGGATCGGCATAGGCCAGCACTGGAGCATGGGTGTTGATATATGATCTCATGAAAAGCAGTCTCACAATCAGGAGTCCAGTGGGCCCCAAATATTTCACTGACAAAATACACTTTTCAGGCTTGAGGACGCTGACTTTGGTATTTTTTGGGTTGGGGATACCTTGAGTAAGGTTAAGTAAAGGGTGATCACTCTTGAATAGTCCTTGATGAACGCCTAATAACCACAGAATCCCAGGAATTTTGCAGTTCTTTAGATTTTTGGGCTGTCCAGGTGGTCAAGGCCTCAACTTTACTTGGGTGGTCTCTATTCCTCGGTGGATACTATGTGTCCCACATACTTTACTGATGTTTGAAAGAATTTGACACTTATCAATGGACAGTTTAAGGCCAAAGTCCTCCAGTCGGTCCAATACCTTAAATAATCTGCTCTCATGTTCCTCCAGTGAGCTGCCAAACAAATAACATCATCTAGGTATACCAGGCACTCTAGTAAGTTCATGTTCCCACTGCACGCCCATCAATCGTTGAAAGTGGCTTGGGCACCTGAAATCCCTTGAGGCATCCTCATGAATTCATAGAAGCCAAGTGGACAGATAAAGGTTGTCTTCTCACAGTCCTCTGGAGCCATCGGGATCTGGCAGTACCCACTGCGGAGATCCAACACAGAGAACCACTTGCTCCCGTTTAGGCAGTCCTAAGCATCCTGAATGCGGGGCATTGTGTACTGATCAGGGATAGTCCTCCGCTTTAAGGTGCGATAATCCACGCACATCCTTACTGTCCCATTCTTTTTCCTCACTACCACAATGGGGGAAGCATACGGGCTTCTGGATTCTTGTATTACACCAGCAGCTAACATCTCTTGCAGATGTCACCTCACATCATCTATGCGTCAGCAGGTGCCAGGTGTCGAGACCTCTCACGAATGGTTCTTCATGCTGCCGGATATTGTGCTCGGCTCTTTGCATGCATCCTACGCCCCATTCCTTTAAAGAAAACACCTGGTCTCTATGGGCAAGCTTTCACTGATCCTCACTTTCCTTCAGCTGGCAACGGGAGTCGCCAAAATCAAACAAGTCAGGTGTTACTCTGTCATTCTTCCTTGAACTCTGCTACTAGGTAGCACTGCAGTGTCTGCGGAATGCACATTAGCCAGGATGCAACTCTATTTACCTCGGTGTCTCTTTCAGACACATTATGAACTTGGACCATTACCCTTCTGGCATAAGCATGGGCTCTAGTGGGCAAAATACTAGGCTTGACCAGCAGTCCCTCTGGCAATTTTCCATCGCCTGTGTATCCAACATTAATATTTTATTCTTAACATCCTTTCTGATACGGACCTCTCCCTGTAAGGACACTGGGCATTTGGCCAGGATCAGAGACTCCAGATCCCTCTTCCATACAATTCTGGATCGTTCCTCTGGTTCTATTTTTTCAGCATTCTCTGTGCCTCATAGGCCTCTTAATTAAAGCTCGAACTCTTGAAGCTCTACTAGTCTTTGACCCTTGTTTTCTATAACACAACTGTGCCAGCCTTCCGAACACATATGAGTATTTGTTCCAATCAACAAAGGGACACCATCATACAGTCCAGTGGGGACACACTAAGGCTAGGGTCTCTACTTGTTCGGCCACGGAGGTGGGGAAAGACAAATTCGATATACCCGAATTGGGGTAGGCTTCACTTAACCCCATACATGCAGTCCTTCTAATGGTTGTAAGGGCACGCCTGACAAATGCTTCTGATACCAATCCTGGAACATAATTGTCACTTGGGAGCCACTGTCTAATACAGCTCTTGTAGACACTCCATTCACTTTTACAGTGGTCTCCATGGAGGACCCACTATTCTGGACCAGTCTGGAGAGGCGGTAGTGGGGCCTGGGCAACTGACCTGCACAAAAGGACGTGGGTTAGTATTTTTGGTGCCCTCACTGGTATCATTTCGCACTCTCTAACCACTGGTATTGTTCTCCCAAGCTCTCCTTGTAGCCTATAAGTGCAACTTTGTCAGTGTCTTTCGGGGACCGGTATCTTTTCATGCCCATCTTTCTCACAATTATAGTAAAACATACTTTCTGGAGTTTGAGCTGGCCGAGGCGCTACACTGGGAGCCAGGGCGGGGTATTACTAACTGGAAACCTGGTGCCATCTCTGTTCAGCGTGATAAGCATTTGGAGACATCTCGTCAGTTTCTCCACTTCCTTGGTCAAGGAATTGAGTTTGAGCTGTTATCAGCAGGAGATACATGGTGGGTACCCCACACCCATAGCAGATGCAGTCGGATATAGGTCGGGGTCTGTACTTGCAGTATGCGTGGCTCTTCATAAGGGACTGTTTTTGAATTCTCGGATCTCTCTCAACAGTTCGCCCATTGTGGCTATATCTTTTTCTTGTCAGAGAACTCATTGACTGCCAACCTCTGCCCCTGAACTTCACTCTGATGGGTCACCTCAGTCACTCGGTCATAGCCGCAGCTATTGGTGCAGGTCCTCCCGAGGTCACCTTTCTTAACTCCCGACTTTCTCTCACTAACTCATCATAGGAGGGTGGGGACCCAGTTGATTTGCCAGGCGAACTGAAGCAACAGCAGTTCTGAGAGAAGGGGCAGACTTAAGGATCCTGTCTAGCCTGGTTCGGCCCAGTTCAATCGCTGGCAAACTGCTCCTTTCTGAGTGCATTCTTGCAACAATTTTTCCAGCCAGATACATACACAGACAACAACTCCCCTTGTACTGTTGTGCATTTCTACTCTCCACCATAGGTCCTCATCAGAATCTGGGCTCCTATACACATTCTCCAAGGCCTCAAGATAGGTCTGTGCAGTCACTCAGGGTTACTGGCCCATTTAGCACTGGACGGTAGCCAGGAAGGATCCTGAGGCTCTCACCAACCTCTTTCGTCAAGCCCGAGTACTGCCATTCTAGCACTTGGGGGCAACGAGTCTATCCAGGTCTCCCAGTCATCCTCCCCTTGGGGGGGTGGGTGCAGAGAAGATCCTCAACCTTCGTAAGAGTCATGACTAATGGCAAGTGCAGAATAGAGTCTGCATTGGTTCAGCCACCATTACAGGTACTGAGCGGGACAGGGTGTTGGGGAGGAACACCCCAGGTGGCAAGAGAATAGTTTCTTCAAGTCCTCCACAGTTTTCCTTTCCCCAGCACCCATTTAGCAAATTTCTCTCAAAGTTTCAGACAGTGGTGGGGGCTCATTCACCCCGGGTCTTTACTGTCCTTAGTTATCACTCTCCAGGCAGTGAGGGCCCTCTGGGGTAATGGTCTGTGGCACTTTGGAGCTATCTATGGATCCTTAAACTCTATTAGGCCAGGAAAGTGGGTGAGCAGATTAGCATGCCGATCCACCACCACAGGGTTTTGTAAACCTTCCACCTTGGAAAGTACTCCTGTAAAGTGTCCGTATTGATACCCAGGGGATGTCCAGGATAAGATAGCATTTGGGGTCGATCTCTCCCAGTACACCACTCCACCAGCCGGTGCACAGCCGCCTCTGTCGGGTACCCATTTTTTTCTTACCAGTGTGGTTCTGGCCACACTAGAGGACACACAATCCCAGCGGTGAGCCTTCAAGATGTAACCCTAGATGGCGCTATCCCAGGGCTACTACTCCTGCCTGATTTGCCACTAACAGGTTGAGGGGCCTGGTCCGATGGCGGTGCCCCACCCAGAGGTCAGGGTTTGCAATAGTTGAATTAACTTGGTCACAGCCCTGGGACACTGTAATCCCCTTTCTTCCCACTAGTGGCCCACACAGTATATCAGAATTACCTTACAGTATATACACTTCACCCCAGGATTGGTTCAGGCACTGGGACCCTGTAAAATAAGGAGATACAGTGCAACAATCACAGTACAATACTTTAACATAGACAAATACTCAGGCAATATAACTTTGCTGAAACAAGCAGCTCTGATTTATTTAGGGATATAACAAGGACAGGGGGAAATCAGGTTAATTAGCTTTATCACTATACTCATCTATCGATGGCTCTGTGTACAGGGTCATCCCTACCAGTTACTGTCCCTGGTACCCAAGCCCCAGTGGCTGGTCCAAACCGTGGCAGCTGGTAGGGGCCTTTAACAGAGAAAAGAAAAATTAATTAAACAGTCAGCAGTACAGTAATCCATTTGGATTCAATGTGGCAATCAACAGGAGCGACTCTGAATTAGTACTCACACTCCAAACAAGATAGGGTCCTCTCAACTCAGCAGGGCTACTCTTGAGCTCCACGAGACTCCTCACACATTTATATGGCAAAAGAAAGTACTATACCAGGCAGGCTGCTTCTCTATCCCGATCGCATTACTGCACAATACCTGGGAGAACACACAGCAGATTCAGTTCCTGACAGACCGAAGCAATTCAGCAATTTCTCCAGTCTCTACAGGGTGAGCCTGGTTTCTACTCTTTCAGATATCCTTCGTTCTCTTTACAGGACGGATTCAGTCCTAACAAGCAGTTACACGTTGCAGACCGAACTCTGGGCCTTACACACGCTTCCTGACTAAAACTGCACACCGAAAAAGCACAGGGCTCTTCCCCTCTTCACTGCCAGAGCTCAGCTGAACTCCAGCAGACAAACTGGCACTTTCTTGAGTTCCTCCCAGTTCTTGGCTGATTGGCTGTCACTCACAATAAACTGCCCCTGTTGGTCCAAAAAGGCGCTTGAAGTCCAAACCACATCTCCCAGAGTCACTGCCCATACAATCCTCTTGTGGCTGGCTCAGATTACGAGTCCAAGTTCTGATTCGTCCAAGGCACCATTTTAGAGCTACCTTAACCCACACTGATTGGTCCAGTTCAGCAGTTCAAAACTAGAATGGGGAACTAGGCAAACACAGTTCTTACTGCAAAGAAAGCAGGTTAGACAAACTGTATGTAACCCCTAGATGGCGCTATCCCAGGGGCTACTACCCCTGCCTGATTTGCCACTAACAGGTTGAGGGGCCTGATCCAATGGCGGGTGCCCACCCAGAGGGTCAAGGTTTGCATAGTTAAACTAACTTGGTCACAGCCTCTGGACACTGCAACTCTTCTTCCCACCAGTGGCCCACACAATATATCAGAATTACCTTCACAGTATACACTTACCCCCAGGACTGATTCCGCACTGGGACCTCCTGTGAAATAAGATACATGCAACAATCACAGTACAGTATTTAACATAGACAATTACCTCAGGCAGTATAACTTTGCTGGAAACAAGCAGCTCTGATTTATTTAGGGGATATAACAAGGACAGGGGAACAGGTTAATTATTTATCACTCTACTCATCTACTTCCATGGCTCTGTGCATTGCGCCTGTCCCTACTAAAGCTGTCCCTGGGTACCCAAGCCCTAGTGGCTAGTCCAAACAGTGGCAGTTGGTAGGCCCTTCACACAGAAAAAGAGAAAATTAGTTAAACAGTCAGCAGTACAGTAATTCATATTCGGATTTAAAGTGGCAATTCAACAGGCAGCAACTCTGAATTAGTACTCACGACTTCCAAACAAGATAGGGTCCTTCAATGTCAGCAGGGCTACTCTTGAGCTCCAAGAGACTCCCCACTTACTTATATGGTAAACAGTCACAGGCAAAAGTCACTTAATGGCAGCAGGATTCACTTGAGGTCCACAAACCTCTTCACACACATTTACATGGTAAAAAAGAAAGCACTATACCAGGCAGGCTGCATCTGTATCCTGATCGCAATTACTGCACAATACCCGGAGAATACACAGCAGATTCAGTTCCTGACAGACCGAAAAGTAACTAGCAATTTCTCCAGCCCTACAGGGTGAGCCTGGTTTCTACTCTTCAGATATCCTTGATTCTCTTCACAGGATTTGATTCAGTCCTAACAAGCAGTTACACAAGCTGCAGACCGGAACTCTGGACCTGACACATGTTTTTTTGATTGAAACTGTGCATCTGAAGGAGCACAAGGTTCCTTTCCTTCACTGCCAGAGCTAAACTGAAACTCCAACAGACAAAACTGCACTTCCTTTGAGTTCCTCCCAGTTCTTGACTGGATTGGCTGTCACTCACAATAGACTGCTGCTGTTGGTCCAAAAGGCCTCGAAGTCTAAACTACATCTCCCAGAGTCACTGCCCATACAATCCTCTTGTGGCTGGCTCAGATTATGAGTCCAAGTTCTGAGTCGCTCCAAGGCACCATTTAGAGCTAGCTTACTCTACACTGATTGGTCCAGTTCAGCAGTTCAAACCAGAATGGGGAACTAGACAGACACAGTTCTGACTGCAAAGAAAGCAGGTTAGATAAACTGTAATTTCATTATTACTCTAAATGATTTCTGGCAAACAGTTACATCCTTTCAGATAGGTTCCTTTGCACTCCTAGTGACTGCAAAATGGAGTGAATTGGCAGCAGCTCGAGTGGTACTCAAACAGAGAAGCACACAGTCCTCTATATAAATTAATTTATGTGTCTGCAAGCAGGACAGCTCTTAAAGAGATGGTACCAGAGGCTCTAAAATACTACTGATAAATGGCTTAAACGCCAAACACTATTCAGGCTTGGAGCATTCAAGAAAGCTCCTGGAAGTCTTTTTGGGAACCCCTATTTGCAGGGGGTTACACCCTTCCTGGCTTGGGAAAGCTTGACGCCGGGTCAGCGCAAGTACCCCCATAAGTTCAACTGCAACCATATACATTTTGCATTAGTCTCACTTTACGTAATCATCAGTCAATATATCATTTTACCAAGATTATTTCTGAAACATTGCAGCACGTCACTCTTTACACAGTATTACACACACATTGTACCATAACTCAAGTTATTACTCTTTATACATGAAACCTGGAAGAGAGGGGCCCTTCCTTATCAGTTACCTTGGGGCCGGACGGGCAAGGGCACCGTACATTTAGAGGGCAAAGCAAGTAACTTGGAGTTAGCACTGACGCTCAGTTTGGGCAATGAGCTCGGGGACACATACACTCTTTATGGACAACATTGAGAGGCAGGTCCACTGGCCGCCCAGGGAATCATAACTGAGGTGCACCACAGGCTTTACAGCTCGTACCAGTCTTTCTAGGGGGAACTGTTAGTCTCTGCACTCTGAGCCTCATTTTCAGCATTGTCCTCATTTGTCAGGGAGTCTCCATGGGGGTAGAGAGGCTAGAACTTGGGGCACTTTCTAGCTCCAGGAGTTACAGTTTCTGAGTCCACTACATTGGCTCGCATGGAGAGCTTTGACACTGGGAGTGTGACTGTCAGGGCACTCAAAATACTCTTCTTGTTCTGGTGTATCATCAGTCTGACCTAATCCATCATTTTCTCCCTGAGCTCAAACAGTTCAACTATGCACAATGATTCCATTTCTCTGATGTGATGCTTTGCATCACTTTCTGGGAGCATTGGTTCCAGGGACAGGCTTGGGACTTAGACAGTCCAGGAGGCCCAGCTTGCTCCAGTATTGACTAGGGATTGCCCCTAAACAATTGACTCCAGTTCTTAAGAAGGATAGTATTCAAAGCTCACTCTCACTTTCTTCTGATATGGACTGACAGTCATGCTCAACTGGGACTTGTGGAGGGGAAGACTTTAACTCTGCTTCTGTAGGCACAGACTCTCTTGATCTTTTCTTAGCAGCAGCTCTAGTCACTGGTCCAGAGGGGCATCTTCTGGGGCTCTGACTCATCAAGATTTGTCCAATGGGTAGTAAATGATTTCTATGCATTGTTTTACATCTTTGAATTATTCTCAGGCCTTACTTTGTACACTGGCAGATCATCTAGTTTGCCCACTACAATGTGAGGGAGATGGTGCCATCTGTCAGCAATCTTGTGTTTGCCATGCAGTCCCAGATTTCTAGCAACACCGATCCCTCCTGGAGTTCTGTGCTTTCACCTTTTATCATACCTTTCTTTGTTGGCCAGATTTCTTTTGGCAGCCATGGTTTGAGCCAGTTGGTAATCATGAGTTAGCTGGGCCTTTAACATTTGCACACTTACTGTAAATAGTTGTCAGCTTGAACCCCATCAGGAGAGACCCCAAACACACATCTACCGGTAGTCGATCTTCTCTTCCAAACATCAGGTGGTAGGGAGAACCCAGTGGCATCACTTTTGGTGCAGTTATAAGCATGTACCAGGGTGCTAATTTGTTGGCTCCATCTAGGCTTGTCCTTTGGGTGCAGGGTGCCTAGCATATCTAGCAAAGTGCGGTTGAAACGCTCAGGCTTGGGTCCCCCTGGTGGGTAAGGAGGGTTCTGGACTTTCGCACTCTCACAGAGAAAGCATCTCTTTGATCAGACGACTCTCAAAGTCTCTCCTTGATCAGAATGGATTCTTTGTGGATTCTATAGTGAACAAAAAGTTTTCTACAAGTACTTTGGCCACAGTGATGCTTTCTGGTCTTTGGTGGGAAAGCTTGGGCATATCTCGTGAAATGGTCAGTGACCACCAGCATTACTGATATTTCTTTGATCTGACTCCAAACTCAGAAAATCAATACAGACCAGCTCCATGGGTGCACTGGTGGTGATGTTAACAAGGGGGCAGCCCTCTGGGGCAAAAGCTCTCTGTAAGAAGCGACTCACAAGTTCGAATGTGTTGCTCCAAATCAGCCCCATCTTGAGCCAATAGAATCTGGATCTCACCAAGTCAAGGTTCTGTCTATACCAAGGTGCCCCATGGGTTGTATGCAGGGACATCAGTACTGAGTCTTGAAAGGCAGTGGCAGCACTAGTTCTTGTTTGTCTACTTGTCCCCTCTGTCTACTGTTTCTCTGTATACAGTTTATTGATCAGTTTCATCTAGGACCTTCTTTGTATAACAGTGCAGTTCTCAAATCAGTGGTAGCGTAATTTGGACACATCTTTTCCTGCATAGAGGGCTTCTAAGCTGCTTTGATCATGGGATCGCGGGATTGAGCCCGCCATCGTCATTGTCCAGCTGAGGCAGTGCACCACTGTTCATTGCAGAAAAGTGGCAATAAGCAGCAGGTATGCAATTGTGGGTCCCAAGCAATCCACCATGCAGTCCACTGCGTCCGTGTACATTTGTTCCTCCCTGTCAAATCTCCGCAGAGTGCCCGAATGTCAGGTTCTGCCAATCGGACCCAATCATTCTGGGAAACAGGGCTCGAGAGAGCATCAGCATCTATGTGGTTTCAGACCTGCTCAGTATTCTGAGAGCATAGTCATATGTAGATAATGCAGAAAGCCACCTATGGCCAGTAGCATCCAACTTAGCTGAGGTCTGCACATAGGTCAAAGGATTATTGTCAGTTTTGCCAGTATTTTAGCCCCATACAAGTACTCATGGAATTGGTCAACAATAGCCCACTTCAAAGCTAGGAACTCTAACTTATGTACAGGATAGTTCTTTTCAGATGGGGTCAGGCTTCTACTGGCAAAGGCCACTGGTCTCAGGCCATTCTCGTGCTCTTGGTACAACACAGCCCCCAACCCTTGCAAGCTAGCATCAGTGTGCAGGACGTAATGTTTTCTTGGATCGGCAAAGGCCAGCACTGGAGCATGGGTAAGTTGATAAATGATCTCATGAAAAGCAGTCTCACAATCAGGAGGCCAGCGAACCCCAAATACTTCACTCAGACGAAAATACACTCTTTCAGTCTTGAGGGACGCTGACTTTTGCTATTTTTTGTGGGTTGGGGGATACCCTTGAGTAAGGTTAATAAAGACGGATACACTTGAATAGTCCTTGATGAAATGCCACAATAACAACAGAATCCTAGGAATCTTTGCAGTTCTTTTAGATTTTGGGCTGTGGCCAGGTGGTCAAGGCCTCAACTTTACTTGGGTCGGTCTCTATTCCTCGGTGGATACTATGTGTCCCATACTTTACTGATGTTTGAAAGAATTGACACTTATCAATGGACAGTTTAAGGCCAAAGTCCTCCAGTCGGTCCAATACCTTAAATAATCTGCTCTCATGTTCCTCCAGTGAGCTGCCAAACACAATAACATCATCTAGGTATACCAGGCACTCTAGTAAGTTCATGTCCCCACTGCACGCCCATCAATCGTTGAAAAGTGGCTGGGGCACCTGAAACCCTTGAGGCATCCTCATGAATTCATAGAAGCCAAGCGACAGATAAAGGCTGTCTTCTCACGGTCCTCTGGGGCCATCGGGATCTGGTAGTACCCATCATGGAGATCCAGCACAGAGAACCACTTGTTCCCATTTAGGCAGTCCAAAGCATCCTGAATGTGGGGCATTGTGTACTGATCAGATAGTCCGGCCGTTTAAGATGCGTATAATCCACGCACATCCTTACTGTCCCATTCTTTTTCCTCACTACTACAATGGGGAAGCATAAGGGCTTCTGGATTCTTGTATTACACCAGCAGCTAACATCTCTTGCAGATGCCGTCTCACATCATCTATATCAGCAGGTGCCAGGCGTCAAGACCTCTCATGAAATGGTCTTCGCCATGCAGCCGGATATTGTGCTCAGCCTTGCACGATCCTACATCCCATTCCTTTAAAGAAAACACCTGGTCTCTGGGCAAGCTTCTCACCGATCCTCACTTTCCATTCAGCTGGCAAACGGGAGTCGCCAAATCAAACAAGTCAGGCGTTACTCTGTCATTCTTCCTCGAACTCTTGCTGCTGGGTAGCAGCACTGCAGTATCTGCACAATGCACATTAGCCAGGATGCAACCTCTATTTACCTCAATGTCTCTTTCAGACACATTATGAACTTGGATCATTACCCTTCTGGCATAAGCATGGGCTCTGCGGGCAAAATACTAGGCTTGACCAGCAGTCCTCTGGCAATTTTCCATCGCCTGGTGCATCCAACATTAATATTTTATTCTTAACATCCTTTCTGATACAGACCTCTCCCTGTAAGGTACACTGGGCATTTGCGCCAGGATCAGAGACTCAGGATCCTTCTTCCATACAATTCCAACCGGTTCCTCTGGTTCTATATTTTCCAGCATCTCTCTGTGCCTCATAGGCCTTCTTAATTAAAGCTGGAACTCTTAAAGCTCTACTAGTCTTTGACCCCTGTTTTCATAACACATCTGTGCAGCTTCCAACATATGAGCATTTGTTCCAATCAACAAAGGACACCATCATTACAGTCCAGTGAGGTGACACACTAAGGCTAGGGTCTCTACTTGTTCGCTACTCCAGCCACGGAGGTGGGGAACAGCCAAATTCAGATATATACTCAGAATAGGGTAGGCCTTCACTTAACCCCCATACATGCAGTCCTTTCTAATGGTTGTAAGTGATGTCTGACAAATGCTTCTGATACCAGTCCTGGAACATAATTGTCACTTGGGCGCCACTGTCTAATACAGCTCTTGTAGACACTCCATTCACCTTTACAGTGGTCTCCAGTGGAGGGACCCACTATTCTGGACCAGTCTGGAGAGGTGGTGGGGGCTGGGCAATCTGACCTTGCTACAAAAGGACGTGAATTAGCATTTTGGTGCCCTCACTGGGATCATTTCATGCGCCTCTTAACCACTGATTTGTTCTCCAAAGCTCTCCTTGTAGCCTATATGCAACTTTGTCAGTGTCTTTTGGGACCGCATTCTTTCAGCGTGCCCAACTTTCCCATACAATTATAGCAAAACATATTTTCTGGAGTTTGAGCTGGCCGAGGTGCCATACTGGGAGCCAGGGGTGTATTACTAACTGGAAACCTTGTGCCATCTCTGTTCTGTGCGTGATAAGCATTTGAGACATCTCGTCAGTTTCTCCACTTCCATGGTCAAGGAATTGAGTTTGAGCTGTTATCAGCAGGAGATACATGGGTGGGTACCCACCCATAGCGAATGCAGTCGGATATAGGTTGGGGCTGCCACGTTGCTGGCGTGGCCTTCATAAAGGGACTGTTTTGAATTCCAGATCTCTCTCAACAGTTCGCCCCATTGTGGCATATCTTTTCCTTGTCAGAGCACTCATTGACTGCCAACCCTGCCCCTGAACTTCACTTGATGGGCCACCTCAGTCACTCGGGTCGAGTCGCAGCTATTGGTGCAGGTCCTCCCTGAGGTCAGCCTTTTCTCAACTCCTCGAATTTCTCTCATTAACTCATCATAGGAGGGTGGGGATTCCAGTCGATTTTGCCAGGCGAACTGAAGCAACAGCAGTTCTGAGAAGGGGCAGACTTAAGGGATCCTGTCCAGCCTGGTTCGTCCAGTTCTAATCGCTGGCAAACTACCCTTTCTGAGGCATTCTTGCAACAATTTTTCCAGCCGTGATACATACACAGATAACTCCCTTAGTACTGTTGTGCATTTCTTACTCTCCACCATAGATCCTCATCAGAATCTGGGCTCCCATACATCTTCAAGGCCTCAAGATAGGCCTGTGCAGTCATCAGGTTACTGGCCCGTTGCTTTACGGATGGTAGCCAGGAAGGACCTCGAGGCTCTCACTAACCCTCTTTCGCTGGCTTCCCGAGCACTTGCCATTCTAGCACTTGGGGACAACATAGTCTATCCAGGTCTCCCAGTCATCCTCCCTTGGGGGTGGGAGGTGCCAGAGAGATCCTCAACCTTCGGTAAGAGTTGTGACTAATGGCAGGTGCAGAAATAGGAGTCTGCATTGGTTCAGCCACCATTCTGGTACTGGGCGGGGACAGGGTGTTGGGGAGGAACACCCCAGGTGGAGAATAGTTTTCTTCAAGTCCTCCACAGTTTTCCTTCCCAGCACCCATTTAGCAAATTTCTCCTCAAAAGTTTCAGACAGTGGTGGGGCTCATTCCCCCGGTCTTTACTGTACTTAGTTATCACTCTCCAGGCAGTGAGGCTCCTCTGGGGTAATGGATGTGGCACTTGAGCTATCTATGGGATCCTTAAACCTACTTAGGCCAGGAAAGTGTGGGTGAGCAGATTAGCATGCCGACCCACCACCACAGGGTTTTGTAAACCTTCCACCTTGGAAAGTACTCCCTGTTCAGTGTCCGTATTGATACCCAGGGGGATGTCTAGGATAAGCATAACATTTTGGGGGTCAATCTCCTCCCCAGTACACCACTCCACCAGCCGGTGCACAGCCACTTCTGTCGGGGTACCAATTTTTTTTTTTTTTTTAACAGTGATTCGTAAATATGGCCACTAGAGGACACACAATCCCAGCAGTGAGCCTCCAAGATGTAACCCCTAGATGGCGCTATCCCAGGGGCTACTACCCTGCCTGATTTGCTACTAACAGGTTGAGGGGCCTGGATCCAATGGCAGGTGCCTCCACCCAGAGGTCAGGGTTTGCAATAGTTAAACTAACTTGGTCACAGCCCTCTGGGACACTGCAACCCCTTTCTTCCCACTAGTGGCCCACATAATATATCAAATTACCTTCACAGTATACACTTATCCCCAGGACTGATTCCGGCACTGGGACCTCCTGTGAAATAAGATACAGTGCAACAATCACAGTACAGTACTTTAACATAGACAATTACCTCAGGCAGTATAACTTTGCTGAAACAAGCAGCTCTGATTTATTTAAGGGGATATAACAAGGACAGGGGGAAATCAGGTTAATTAGCTTATCACTCTACTCATCTACCTAGCTCTGTGCACAGGCCTATCCCTATCAGTTACTGTCCCTGGGTACCCAAGCCCTAGTGGCTAGTCAAACCGTGGCAGTAGGGCCCTTTCACACAGAAAAGAAAAATTAGTTAAACAGTCAGCAGTACAGTAATTCCATTTGGATTTAATGTGGCAATTCAACAGGGAGCGACTCTGAATTAGTACTCACGACCTCCAAACAAGATAGGGTCCTTCAATGTCAGCAGGGCATCTCTTGAGCTCCAAGAGACTCCTCACACATTTATATGGTAAACAGTCACAGGCAAAAGTCACTTAATGGCAGCAGGATTCACTTGAGGTCCACAAACCTCTTTACACATTTATATGGTAAAAAGAAAGCACTATACCAGGCAGGCTGCATCTGTATCCTGATCGCAATTACTGCACAATACCCGGGAGAACACACAGCAGATTCAGTTCTGACAGACCGAGTGCAAATCAGCAATTTCTCCAGTCTTCTGCAGGTGAGTCTCCGATTTCTACTCTTCAGA
This sequence comes from Neoceratodus forsteri, assembly GCA_016271365.2. Classification (NCBI taxonomy): domain Eukaryota; kingdom Metazoa; phylum Chordata; order Ceratodontiformes; family Ceratodontidae; genus Neoceratodus; species Neoceratodus forsteri. Next base: position 1,320,037,300 of record CM057454.1, read on the forward strand.
TATCCTTTGATCTCTTCACAGGATTTGATTCAGTCCTAATAAGCAGTTACACAAGCTGCAGACCGGAACTCTGGACCTTACACATGTTTTTGACTAAAACTGTGCACTGAAGGAGCACAGGTTCCTTTCCCCTTCACTGCCAGAGCTAAACTAAAACTCAACAGACAAAACCAGGCACTTCCTTTGGTTCCTCCCAGTTCTTGACTGGATTAGCTGTCACTCACAATAGGTCGGCTCCTGTTGGTCCAAAAAGGCGCAAGTCTAAATCCACATCTCCCAGAGTCACTGCCCATACAATCCTCTTTGTGGCTGGCTCAGATTATAGAGTCCAAGTTCTGATTCGTCCAAGGCACTATTTTAGAGCTAGCTTACCCCACACTGATTGGTCCAGTTCAGCAGTTCAAAACCAGAATGGGGAACTAGGCAGACACAGTTCTGACTGCAAAGAAAGCAGGTTCAACAAACTGTAATTTCATTATTACTCTAAATGATTTCTGGCAAACAGTTACATCTTTCAGATAGGTTCCTTTGCACTCTAGTGACTGCAAAAATGGAGTGAATTGGCAGCAGCTCGAGTGGTACTCAAACAGAGAAGCACACAGTCCCCCCCATACAAACTAATTATGTCTGCAAGCAGACAGCTCTTAAAGAGACAGTACCAGAGGCTCTAAAAACACTCACTGATAAATGGCTTAAACGCCAAACACCATTCAGGCTTGGAGCATTCAAGCAAGCTCCTGGAAGTCTTTTGGGAACCCCCATTTGCAGGGGGTTACATGTAATTCATTATTACTCTAAATGATTTCTGGCAAACAGTTACATCTCTTTCAGGTAGGTTCCTTTTGCACTCCTAGTGACTGCAAAATGGAGTGAATTGGCAGCAGCTCAGAGTGGTACTCAAGCAGAGAAGCACACAGTCCCCCCATACAAACTAATTATGTCTGCAAGCAGACAGCTGTTAAAGAGACAGTACCAGAGGCTCTGAAAACACTCACTGATAAATGGCTTAAACGCCAAACACCATTCAGGCTTGGAGCATTCAAGCAAGCTCCTGGAAGTCTTTTGGGAACCCCATTTGCAGGGGGGTTACATACATATTAAGCTCTCTCAGTCTCTCTTCATATGGTTTCTGATGTAGACTCTGCACCATTTTAGTTTCCCTCCTCTGGACTGCTTCCATCCTGTCTATGTCCTTGCGTAGATGAGGTTTTCAAAATGCATGCAGTACTCAGATGGGGTCTCACCAACTGTCTGTATAGAGGGTAACCACTTCCCTTTTCTACTTGTGATGCCCCTCCTATGCATCCCAGTATCCCCCTGGCTTTTCCTACTGACTCTCACATTGCATGCCCACCTTTAAGTCATCTGATGTACTACACCCAGAGCCCTATCCATTATTGTTGTTGTTAGTACCTCCCCTGCTATTGTGTACTCTTCTCCTGGATTTTATTTCCCAGGTGCATTACTTTACACTCTTTGCATTGAATCTAAGTTGCCATATGTCTGACCATTCCTCCAACCTTGCAAGTCCCTTCTCATCCTTTCTACCCCCTTGTGTATCAACTCTGTTACAGATCTTTGTGTCATCTGCAAGAGGCATACCTTTCCTTCCAGACCCTCTGCAATGTCACCTATAAAGACATTAAAGGACTGGACCCAGTACTGAGCCCTGAGGTACTCCACTAGTAACCCCTTTCTTCAGAATGTGTTCCATTCACTATTACCTTCTGTGTCCTGTTGTGCAGCCAGTTTTCTACCCAGTCTACCACCCTGGGACCCACTCCCAGGCTGGCTAACTTGATTATTAATCTTTTGTGCGAGACTGTGTCAAATGCCTTGCTAAAGTCTAGGTAGGCCATATCCACAGCCCCACCCTGGTCTATTACTTTGGTCACCCAGTCAAAGAAATCAATTAGATTTGTCTGACATGACCTTCCCATCATGAATCCATGCTGCTTTGGGTTCAGTGCCCCACTGGCCTCTAGGTACTCAACAATTCTTTCTTTCAGAAGTGATTCCATCATTTTCCCCACCACTGAGGTCAAACTAACAGGTCTGTAGTTTCGCTTCTGTCTTGCTCCCACTTTTTGAAGGGAATCACATCTGCCCTCCTCCAGTCCTCAGGTACCACCCCATCTTCCCATGATTTGTTAAAAGTGTGGTTAGTGGTGTCACTAGGTCCTCCTTAGCTCTTTTAGGATTCTAGGTGAATCCCGTCAGGCCCCATTGCTTTGTCCACCTTGAGTTTTAGGAATTCTTTCAGTACTCTTTCTTCTTTAAATGGACTGGTATGAACCCCACTATCCAGAGTGCTTATACTGTTTGGTTTAGGTAACTCCTTCTCTTCTTCTTTTGTGAATACTGAGCAAAAGTATTCATTCATTATCTCTGCCTTTTCACTGTCTCCCTCTGCCCGCCTCCCCTCTCCTTTATTAATCTTCCCTATCCCTCCCTTAACCTTTCTATGTTCCCTAATGTACCTATAAAAGGTTTTATCCCCCTTCTTAACTGAGTAGGCTATCCTTTCCTCAGTTTGGGCCTTTGCTTTTCTGACTGCCTTCTCCACTTCTTTCTGCTTTAATTGATACAGTTCCCTGTCGTGCTCCGTCTGTGATTCCTTATACTTTTTAAATGCAGCCTTTTTCTCCTTAACCTTCCTTGACACTTCTTTTGAGAGCCATAGTGGTTTTTTACTCTGCTTTGTTTTCTTTATTTGTTTCACACAAAGGCTTGTTGCCTCCATGATGGCAGTTTTGATTTTAGTTAAAGAAGCTTTAGGTGGGCAGTGTACTAGTTAGCTGTGCTACCACTAAGTGCAGAGATGTTGTTATCCTTCTCCGTCGAACGGGACCTTGGAAGTCAGAGACTCAGAAATCAGACTCCAAGGGGAGGTGGACAGCAGTTAAACTGTCCTACCCCGGCGGCAAAGCTGTAGTGGCCAATGTATATGGATTTAATATGGATGCAGGTGAAGTATATACCGAACTTAATCAAGCCTTTATGGAACTGACAGAGGGCGAAGTAGACCTCCTAATACTCATGGGTGGGGACCATAACCTAGTCTTGGATGTATTCTTAGATAAATCCCTCCCCACGCCACAATCTCACCCCAAAGTGCTTGCAACCATAAACACCCTGATCTCAGAGTGGGCTTTAGGGGACCCCTGGAGTATGAGCCACGCAAAGGGCAGGGATTATACTTTTTACTCGGGGGTCCATGCCACTCATAGCAGACTAGATTTTTGGCTGACTAATAATATAGCTATGCCGGGAGTAGGAGATGCTACCATTGGTAATTTATTTATCTCTGATCATGCCCTGGTAACAATTACCTGTCCCCTGCCAGGCCAAACTTCCTCCTCTACAAGATGGAGATGCAAACCCTTATTATTGCAGGATGTAACATTTTGGGATTACATCAAAAGAGGTGCAGCTTTACTTTTCTATTAACACTCCGGAGGAATCCTGCCCATCCACCATATAGGAAGCCTTCAAGGCGGTCCTGCGAGGGAGAATAATTTCATTCTTGGCTGCCAAAAATAGGGAGAGAGGGAAACAAGTACAAGAGTTACAGGATGAGTTTACTAATCTAGAGTGTTGGTTCAAAGTCTCCCTAAGACTCACTTAACTTCCCTGCTGGCTCAGATTACAGGCCTAAAATATAGGATAAATGTGTTCCTGAATAAAAGGGCAGAGTGGCAATTGTTATGCCAAAGATAGGTCATGGGAGGAGGGACAAAGAAGGAAGCTACTAGCTTATTGGCTTCAGAAGTAGCAGGCCTCCTCCAGGATTCTGGCCCTCGAGAACATGCAGGGCAAGCTAGTGGTGACAACGAAGGCCATTAATGAGGAGATGCATAGTTTCTTTCAGGATCTCTATCAATCCCACAGCACGACTTCTGATGAGATGCTCTTCCAATGTCTGCAAGCTTTCTGCCAGGGCACATCAATGCCTCATCTCCCAACAGATTACCGTGAGATCTGGATGCCCCTATTCACTGCCATATCCCAGATGGCAGGAAGACCCCTGGGCCAGATGGGATATTGGCAGACCTTTATCAGCTTCTTCTAGATGAAATTACCACCCCTCTGCTATTAACACTACAAGAAGCTCTAAATGACACCATGCTTCCTCCCACTATGCGCAAGGCTCTTGTAACTTTGATTCCAAAAAAAACATCTGATGTTCTACTTTGTGGAAATTTCCGACCCATTTCACTGATATCAGTTGACACCAAAATAGCTGCCAAAATTCTGGCAAATAGGCTATCCTTAATCCTGCCTGCATTGATCCACCCCTCCCAGACTGGGTTCCAAAAAGGAAAATCTACTGCCAACAACCTACAATTAATGTTGGATCTCAGGTGGTTGGTGCTGCAGTCCAAGGCCCCTGCAGCAGCGTTGGTGGTAGATTTTGCCAATGCATTCGATTCCCTGGAATGCGCATATTTTTATAACGTCCTTAAGGTATATGGGTTAGGGAGCTCCTTCTGCTCATGGGTGTTGACACTGTTCCATTCACCTACAGCCCTAATTGTTACTAATAGGGATACATCCCATCCCTTTACACTACAAAGAGGGACTAGATAAGGTTGCCCCCTTTCTCCCCTACTTTTTTTAATAGCCCTGGACCCACTGATTAGAAAACTTCTTAATACTCTGAATATCACCGGTATGGCTGTACAGGATTCATCCTACCTGGTTACTGCATACGCTGATGATATGCTCCTTACACTCTCCAACCCCCAGAGCTCCTTGCCCACAATCTTGACCACCCTACAGGAGTTCGCCTCTCTTCCGGGACTAACGATAAAGCAAAAGAAAACCACGCTTTCTCCCCTAAATGGGGCATGTGGTCGACACTGTCTAGCTGGTACTGTCATTACCTGGGCCCCTAAGGGGTTTTCTTGCCTGGGGATTTTCATCTCCTCGTCCTGGAAAGATATAGAATCAAATTTTCCCCTCTTCTGACTTCCTTAACTGCGGAAATTCAAAGGTGGAGGAAGCTTAAATTAACTCTTAAAGGCAAGGTCGAAGCCATCAGAATGTTTGTTTTCTCCAGGGTGTCCTACTAATTAAATAACCTTTCAATCCCGATTACCCCTAAACCATTTAAAGCTCTAGGTAAGCTAATCTCACTTTTCCTATGGGAGCGTAAAGCTCCAACATGGGGAAGGATGAAATTACAAGCCCACTGGACTAAAGGCGGGCTCAGCTTACCTTGATTTGCAGGCTATCACTTGGCCTTCAGGCTGGCCCAGGCCACAACCTGGTTCCTTCCCCGCACTACCCCCCCAGTGGGTAAGACTGGAAGCTACTATACCCACAGATAGACCCCTATATTCCTTGTTATCTAAGAAAAAGCCTAAGGAGCATCAGCTTACACCTGTCATGATAGAAATGTGTAGATCATGGTGAAGAGCGATGGCGCTTACTGGGGTTCTGAACTCAGATTACCCCATCCCCATTCGCTATGCTCCAGTCTGGGGTAACCCTCTTATTACAGTAGACCGCAAGCCACTTAAGTGGATCCCATGGGCTATAAATGGTGTTCAAATGGTAGGAGACCTCCTCCTTCCAGATGCCTGCATCCTCATGTCCTTTGAACAGATTCGAGACCGGTATAGTTTACCCTCGTTGGATTTCTGGAAGTTTCTACAGATTAGGAGTGACTTAACCCCCCCCCAAAGAAAATAATCTTCAGGTCAGTCACCATAGTATTGCCTGTACACTACCCCCAAAGGTGGGACAGGCAGAGGCCTTATAAGCTCCTTTTATGAAATTCTCAGAGACACTCAGCCTGATACTACTCTATCTAGCAGGACTGCCTGGGAGTGTGAATTGCTTCACCCTATACCAACACAGCAGTAGTCAGATTGCCTCAGGACTGCCCGCACAGCCTATGAGGACTCAAAGAGTCAGGTAATACAACTTAAAATCCTCCTCAGATGGTATAAAACTCCCTCGGTCTTACAGTCTAAAGATTAGCTCACACGATATCTGCTGGAGAGGCGATCTTCTCCTGCCCAGCTGCTGCATATATTGTGGACTTGCCTGAAGTTACAGGCCTTTTGGATGTAGGTACTGGATGACTGCTCTCAGATTATAGGTAAATCCCTCTCCCTCCAATACCACTCCCTCCTTTTAGGGGATACCTCGGCCTTACACCCACTCTCTTCAGCTAGTAAGGCTTGGCTCTTAGTAGCTCTAATGGAAGCCAAGTGGGCCATTCTACTGAGATGGAGGCAATCCCCTCTCTGTCACACTGGTGTGCAGCCATGGCCATAATTGGCTGCTTTTGAGAGACTATCTGCAGTGGCCAAAGGAGGGCTCATTAGGTACTACAGAAAATGGAAGGCATATCTGAGTGCTCACATATGCTCGGTGGCTCTTTCTGAGCTGCAAAATCCCCCCACCAGCTGATAGCTGCCGAGGGCCCCCACCACTCTTTATTACTGTCTATTACCAGACTACGCTGTGCTATCTCTTCAGCTATTGCTGCTATCTAATGCTTTAGACTGGTGTGCTGGTTTGATAGATAATTGTTAGATGTACTCACCTAATAATATCTACATGTATAGAATATTAAAATATGTTGTGCCACCACGACAGGTTAAGTTGCAGGATCTTCAAGTATATGGGGTCCATAGTGACCAGTGTGAACCACACCTTACTTTCTCCCCTCCCCCTCCCTTTATTGTTGTATAAGGCAAAAGTTATTTACCTAAGTTTAGGATGGAATATCATTTTGTACATGAAGGAAGTTTATTTTACTAACAGGTCTTAGTAGCAAACTGTACTTAAGACTGTAGCATGGTGGATTTAATTGTATATGGTATGTGTGTACCCATAGTTGACTGATTGTACCTTGAAAAAAACTTTAATAAAATCTTACATGATAAAAAAAGTTTAAATTGTAAAAAAAAAAAAAAAAAAGAAATACCCTGCTTTTATAATATTGGTTAATTCTTCAGGCAAGCCTGTCTCGGCCCCATTCTTAAGATATTTTTCCAGCATACCTGTTCAACAGCCTAACCTGTTCAGCAACCTAAAACTTTGCCCACTATGTTGGACACTGATGGGACTATAACTCTTGACCCTACCACTATAGCAAAAATGTTCAATACTGTGTTCACAGACCTCAGTAGTGTTCTCCCACCCAACTTTTACGATGAAGACAACCCTCCAATAATCACCACTATCCCCCTCATTCTTCTAATTGTACTCCGTTCTACTTTAAAGCAGTCAAGATGCACAAAGTCCACAAATACATTAGTAAAGCAATTGCCAGGTTCAGAACAAGTGGGGATTCACTCGACCTCAAACTGCTGTCCCTCACCCTCGACGAAGTGCTAGCACCATTAACGAAGATCTTCAACCTTGCCCTCGGCCAGTTCCCTGGCAGATGAAAATTAGCCACTGTTACACCGGTCCACAAAAGTGAACTGTCGTCCAATCTCCATATCCCTCTCACCCAAGGCCATTGAATGTATAGTCACTGACCAGCTTACAGATGGTATTTTGTGCTCTCAACAACACGGGTTCAGAAAAGGACACAATACTACATCTTACCTCCTCAAATTCACCAAAGTTATCCACAGTTCTCTGGACAATAGTCATCTAACTGAGTCGATCTTCATAGACCTAACTAAGGCTTTTGACACTGTCCATCACTATCTACTAATCACACAGTTGCTTAATGCCGGGCTCTCCCCTGAATCCATGACTTGGTTTAAAAGCTACCTGGAAAACTGCTCCCAAAGAGTGAAAATAGCAGATGTCCTCTCTGATGCAAGACCAGTTCACTCAGACGTCTCACAGGCATCCATTCTCGGGTGAATTATTTTCAGTCTCTTTCTGAACAGTCTTCCACAATCTTGTCCAGAACAAATCCTACTCTATGCAGACGATGCCGTGATCCACTCCACCCATAAGGACCCCCAGCCCCTCCAAAAAAAACTACAGCTTGGCTTTGCCTCGGTTGAAAACTGGTTTAGTAAACATAAATTGGTCCTCAACTATAAAAAAAAAAACAAGACAATGCTTTTCTGCAGCTCACACAAGCACAGGCCTCACCCCCTGACTATTACAAACTGTCTTGGTGCTGTTCTTGAACAGGTGCAATCCTTTAAATATCTTGGAGTCTCAATCAACAGCAACCTCTCATAAGGTACACACACTGATGACATCACCAAAGCTGCTAATGCTTGCATTGGGCTACTCTACAGCCACAGGCAATACCTTACCCCAGATGCCTAAAGGATCACTGTTCAGAGCTCGATGGTCTCATTAATTGACTATGGCCTGATCATATATGGCTCTGCTTCTGCCACTGCCCTAAGACGCATATCCACAGCTCTTAACAAAGCCTGCCGGCTCATCACTGGATTTCACCATCTTACTCACTCGTGTGACCTCTATGCTCAAACTGGCTGGCTTCAACTCTCTAACTGCATCAAGTACCAAACTTGCATAATGGCTAAGAAAATAATTCTGGGCTTTGCACCCTCTGGAGTTCAGGATCTCCTCCACACTGCTCATAATTCTCGGCTCACTAGGGGCTCTGAATTTCAACTACTGCAGATCCCTCGCTGCCGTACCACGCAGGGTCAAAGACCTTTTGCTCATAGAGCTCCTAGCTGGTTGAATGGTCTCAGCAGTGACATCTGCTCCCTACCAAAGCTATGCCTGTCCTGTTCAAATCCAAGCTCTGACTACTCCTCTGTGCCTCTGACTCTTGCGACTGTCTCCTTTAATCTGCTCTTTCTTCCTAGCAAATATATAATGCTCACATAACCTCCTACAACCACTCCACCCCTTCCCTCCCTCCCACCACGTACCCCCCCCCCACCTGCAGTTCTCTGTGCGACCTGACAATGCCTCTGGTTGCACCTACAATTGTGTCTCTCCCAAGTCTTGTTAACAATGTGTACCCAGGCAATTGCCTCTGGCATTAAGGATCACTGAAATGTACATATCATGTTTATGTAAATGACTGTAAACCTGTTCTCCTGCCTTGTTACTTAATTGTTCTGTTTGTAGTAAGTACATCATCTAACTTGGAACCTTTGTAAAAGAGCTTGGCTCAAAGGTACTTGTTAAATAAAATAAATAAATAAACAGTCTGCTGTGCTTTATCACACAACCTAAGCAATTAACCAGGGCAATTGAATTACCAGACTAACTTTTTCTGCTGCTCTCCTTTCAAATGGAATCAAAGCTCACCTTCCTTTCATGGAAACTGACTGAAACATAGAAACATAGAAACTGACGGCAGATAAGAGCTGCCTGGCCCATCAAGTCTGCCCGTTTTCATTGTGATTGCTTTCGCTGCAGACTCTCCTTGGTTTACGGAATGTCTCTTCTTCCCTTTTCCTTTCCTTTATGATATTCTTGTGTCTATCTCAGTTTTTTTTTAATCCAACCACTGTTTTCACCCCCACTACTTCCACTGGAAGACTGGACTGTTCCAGGCATCCACCACCCTTTCTGTGATTAAGTATTTCCTCATATTTCCCCTAAAACTACCCCCTCCAGCTTCATATTGTCACCCCTTCTTGTAGAGCACCCTTTCTTCTGAGTAATACCTCCCACCTGTATATTATTCACCCCGTGCAGTATTTAAAGGTTTACATCATAGTCCCCCTCTCCCTCCTCTCCTCCAGGGTCTACAAATTCAGTTCCTTTGGCCACTACTCATAGGGCTTTTGATGCAGACCTTGTATCATCTTGGTAGCCCTCCTCTGGACCACCTCGACTCTGTCTATGTCTTTCCTGAGATGTGGTCTCCAAAACTGGACACAGCTCTCCAGGTAGGATCTTACCAATGACCTATATAGGGGCAGCACCACTTCCCTGTTTCTGCTGGTGATGCCCCTGCCTATACACCCCGACTTCCCACTAGCTCTCCCGATCACTTTGTCGCATTCTCTGGCCACCTTCATATCATCCAATATGATTTCCCCCAGGTCTCTTTCCTACTTGATCATTGCAAATATCTCTCCTCCAGTTTTGTGCTCCTCCCTGGATTTCTGTGACCCAACTGCATTATTTTGCGCTTTTTTTGCATTAAATCTTAGCTGCCAAACATTTGACCACTCCTCCAGCTTATACATTTAATATAGTATCAGTCTACTTACCACCTGTCTCCTGTGGATTGGGTAAGACCCTGTCCCATTTGTTATGCAGAGAGAGTTAAAAGCAAGCATCTATTCTGTCCTTTCCTGTTCTGTCACTTATTAATCTCTTGCCTGTTTGATTGCACAATCACAATGTCCTTGTTGCACCTAGGAATTGGCCACTCTAACAGTCACAGTTTGTGCCTGTTTTCTCCCTTTATTTGCTGTTTCTATTCTTTCTTCTCCCCTTGCTTCTCTGTGGTTAAAGAAATATATATATATATATATATATATATATATATATATATATATATATATATATCTTTACGTGAAACAGAGATCCCTTGGTTTGCAAATGTGCATACAGTAGTCATGTTGTTGAATGATTACAGATATTTATTTAGGGTTAACCTTGAGGTGCATGTTGATCTCCACAAGCTTGTTTACAGAATTATCAACAGGAGATTAGCCCAGGGACACGATGTCTAGTTGGCCGCACCTGTTAAGAAGACTAATATACTCTTCAGGCTCCTCACATGAAATAATCTGCACTCAAGGCATAAATGTGAGGCACACACCTGTTTCAGTTATTTATATGGTACAATTGCATGTAGTTGCAGGCTTCCTCACTCATGGAGCTGTGCTACCTCCAACACTATCCTCACGCTCAACCAATGAGTGGTCTTCCTACATGGGAGTACCATTTCAAACTACCACCCTTAAATAGCCAGTTTTAAACTCAGGGTCCAATGATGTCCCTTGACATCAAGGTCTGCCCTGGGAAAGCATAACATTATACATTAAACAATTAAATCTCAATGGTAGTATTAGAAACCTCAAATGTTACTATGTGAATGGCTCTAATAGATTTGTCCCAGTTAAATTTTAATTCAAAATAAATCTTTGTTTTAAGTGGCCCTGGGAGGATTCAAACCCAAAAATGCAGAAATACACACTTTCGTAATATAAATGTAAAAAGAAATACAACATCAAAAGTAAATGCTACCAGGGGAAAGCCGAATAGTTAAGAATATTAATGCTTAAGGGAACATAATATTTTTTCTGAAACAATTTTATATCACATTCAGACTTTCATTGGATATCTGTGTGATCCTTCTTGTCCCAAACATTCTACACACTATAATTGAGATATAGGCATACCTCATCCCTTCCCTGTTTTTCCAAATCAATTTCTGTCACTAATTCATAAAACTACAGACAACTGATATAGAATGACTATATAACAATCAATGCAGTTTCCAGTCATTTGGAAACCAAAGCATCTCACCCTTGACATCAAGGTCTGCCCTGGGAAAGCATAACATTATACATTAAACAATTTAATCTCAATGGTATTATTAGAAACTGAAATGTTACTATGTGAATGGTTCTAATAGATTTTATTTACCATTCCACCAGCAGTTCTGGATTTGTCCCAGGTCGAGAAAATGATCACTCCCTTGTAGATTCCAGTATGTGTATAGGGGGATCTACAGTCCGCAGTCTCATGGTGCCACATGAAGAACTAGAAGGAGAAAATACAAATAAAAGTGCTGTAAGAATAAATATGACATAAAGGTTCAATTTATATTTTTCACTTTAAAAATGGTTTTAAATCCCACTCAGTATTTAGTCCCTTCGGTTGTAAGCTGTTCATAGTGAAAATCTCCAAACTTCCTTTTTGAAGGAGCTTGTTTAGTCTATCCCTCCCCCAGGATTGCCCCTTACCTGTTCCAGTGCCATGAATTTGGTGCCCTCTATGTTTTGATGATGTTTTTCAATATAATGCCTTGCTACTGGTTTATGCATGAGACCCGCTTTAATGTTTCAAACATGCTCTTAAACTCTTTGTTTTACAGGTCTGATAGCCCTATCTATGTATAGGAGGTTACAAGGGCACCAGATCGCAGACACCACATATGTGCAGACTGGGTGGGCCAAGCGGTCCTTATCTGCCGTCAAATTCTATGTTTCTATGTGCCATTGCAGTTAAGGAAAGACTTAATTTTTACTTTATAATCATATCCTTCCACATCCAATATCTTTCCTTGGTTGCAGTTGTCACAAACATTACATTTACTGTATTTTTTGCATACCAATAGGTAGTGGGGGTAACCATATTCTTGGGCTGGGGTCCTTTGGTGTGTATCTACTATGGACCAATTTATCCCTAAGGTTTTCTGCCTTGGAGAAGATTATCCTGGGATTACCTCCAATTTCACCAGCAAGAAAAGGATCATTTAATAAAATGAGCCAACATTTTCTCATTATGGCTCCAGTTTGTCCAGCTTAGTTACTGTATTGAGTCATAAAAGTGATCAGTTGTTGACCAATTTTTTTGCTGTTTTCCCCCTTTGGTTTCAGCAATGTTGGCCTAAGTGCCCTTTTGGCCATTTCCAGAGATGCCTCAAGTTCCTTTCTATCATAGTCCCTATTCTCAAATCTCTCTCCAGTATTTCAAATGTTTGTGAATTAAAAGCATCTTCCAAGGAACGATTTCCCCTAAGTCTAAGGACCTGACTATATGGAAAGGACTTCACTAGGCCTTAGGGCGGGCACTGTCTGCCCTCAGCAGGTTGTTGGTTGCAGTGCTCTTCCTATAGTCCCTTGTTTGAACCTTAAGATCACTGTCAATAAACAATGTAAGGTCCAGGAAGTCTGTCTCTACTTTATTCATTGTGTATGTAAATTTGACATTTCTCCCATTATTAACATTGATCCAATCCATAAAAAGTGCTATTTCTTCCTTTGACCCATCCTAGACACAATATATTATCTATAAAGTGATTCCATCACCTTATAGGTTTAACAAAATGATTGTTTTCCTCAGAAAGTATGCTGGATTATTTCCAGGCTCTGAGGAAAAGATTAGCATAGCTGGGAGCCATTGCCCTGTACCTTGGAGTTGTAGATAGTACTCTCCTCTGAACTCAAAGAAATTATGATGTAAAACAAATTCTAATGCTGCTTCAATGAAGCTGATTGGGAATGCTGAAGTTTGGGGGTGGTCTTTCATAGATTGTATGCTGGCCTCTATACCCTGAGCATGTATAATGCTCATGTATAAGGATTCCACGTATATACAGAGCCAGATATAACTATCTTTCCATGTCATGTTCTGGATTTTGTCCAGTACATCTGTGGTGTCCGTTAAACATGATGTCACATTTGTGAGGCACTTCTTTAAGAAGAAGTCAATGAATTTGTTCAGGTTGTCAGTTAATGATTCAATATCTGACACTATAGGGTGACCCGGGAGTCCACAAGATTGTTATGGATCTCAGGGAGTGTATATAGCGTAGGTGTAATCAGGATGTCATTCCAAATAAAGTTAAACTTCTCCTCTGTGATAAAATAATTTCTCTTCCCGCATTCCAATACTGATAAAAATTCCTTTTTTGAACCAAACAGTGGGGTTATGACTAAATTTTGTGTATTTTGTTTTATCATTTAGTATTTCTTATACACTGCCTGTGTATTTCTTACTATCCACAATCACTGTATTACCCCCTTTAATTGAGGGTTTGATAACCACATCTAATTCCATCAACTCCTTTAAGGCTTTCTTTTCATGTATATTTAAATTGATATTTCTATAAGGCTCTGCAGTTTTTAATGCCTTATCAACTTCTCTCAATACTACTGTTTCAAAGTTTCTAATCATAGAGTTATTAGTATAGGACAAATAGTGATGCAGTTTTAAAGTGTTGTTTTCTTTCATGCCTGAAATTTTGCCCTATTGCATTTTCATAGACAGAGTCAAATGTCTGAACCCCACCTATGTCTATAGTATTAGAATCTGTAACCCCAGCTTCCTGGAGAAATTTACAAGAACAGGATGCAGAATTGAATTGCAAGGAAAACATCTTACAAAAGATAGCAATGTTTTGTTTAAAGATATAGAAAATTGTAGACTTTAAAGAGACTCTCAGATGAAGGACTTATGTTTGTTTGAACTACCTGTATCAAGAGCTATCCTGCACAATTTTATTTATTTTATTATTATTGATAATAGTAAGACATTACTTGTGGATTTACAACTTCTGGTTTGCCTATGCTTCCTGACCTATGCCTTGACAATAGCCCCAGTTAGAAATGTTCTAGCTGCCTCAGTCAGCTGTCTCCTTGCTCTGATAGCAAGCGTTAACTCCTACCTGATGTAGCAGATGAAGATTTTGAACTGGACCTGACCCAGGACCAGTCCCAATGGAACACCACTAGTGACCCTCTGATTCCCAAGAATTTCTCATTAATTCCCATGCTTGGGGTTTTGCCAATCAGCCAATTTCTCACCTATCTTGTGACTTAGTCCCCACCCCCAGGTCATGCACCTTCTTTAACAGCCAGCTATATGGGATAGAGTTGAAGGCTTTACTGAAGTCAAGTTACAGTGTGCCTACCACACCCTCTCTACTGCTTTCATCACCAAATTCAAGAAAATAAATTAGGCTTGTCAGACACAATGCCCTCCCCCTCTGAACCTCATGCTATCATTCGCTTGCAATCTGTTTGCCTCCAGGAAATGTGCAACCCTCTCCTTACTATGGTCCGTAGCAGATTGTCCACTGCAGATGTCACGCTGACAAGTCTGTAGTTCTCAAATTCATCCCTGCTCCTACTCTTGTGCAGGGAACTGCATTCACTGTTCTTCAATCCATGGGTACTATCCCTGTCTCCACTGAGCTGTTGAAGAGCTCAGCCGGTAGTTCAGCTAGGACCCAGTGCAGGTGGAAAAAAAACAAGAGTTTAGGAGAGAGATGTATTAGCAATCTTTTATTGTGAGGGAGTTGACCAGTGAGATGTATTGTTTGGTACCCTTGAAAATTAATTTAAGAGTTGCTGTGATGCCTGGCAACTATCAAATACTAGCAAGAATGCCATTATGAGCCTGTACAAATAATGTAAAAAGTGTGATGTATGCTCTCTTTCCGGGAACTCCATGCCCTTTTATTATCGTACTTAACATGTGTATTTTATTATGAACATATTTCTTTTCTTAGGTCCTCTTTTAATGGGATGCAATATTAAAGGGATACAGTCAGCATTTTGGTGTCATTTTTATGTTGGCTTGCCGCAGGCTTGCCAACATATTGGAAGAGTGCAGATTTGGGGGCCCGGCCACTGTTGGGCGAATGCAGGGCATGCATCAGTAGGTGCGTCCCTCATTCCCCAATCAGTCTGTATGCTGTGCCACACTATGTATATAATGATGTTAGCATTCTCTAGTTGTGCTGTCCGCTGCACTGAGCAAAGCTCATCATACGCAGCCGGACCTTTTGCTTGGTGTTTCAGCCCATTATCAGCATGGTCGGGAGCCGCTTAAACCCTCCTGCTTTACTGAAGTCGATGGGGAGCCCACTCCCGCCGGCATACCCCCCAATCTGAATGCTGAGGGGGTGCCCAATCCTCTCGCTGGTGCCCCCACTGTGTTTCTAAGTGTCGATGGTGAGCCTAATTTCCATCAGCATCACCTCTCCCCCAATTGTTGAATGCCGAGGGGGTTCCTAATCCCCTCGGCTTGCTGCCTCTACCGCTGTCTTTGTTTGCCGATGGGGTGCCCAGTCCCGCCTGCATTATTCCCCTTGTGAGCCGACGAGGGTGCCCAATCCTCTGCCGGCTACTGACCTCCCCAAAATAAACAGGAGGGTGGTACGCTGGGAGCCCACCCAGTGTGCCAAATGCCCTGCAACAGGAAAACTGTCCCGGATGGTTTTTTTTTTGCCTGTAAAACTAAAACCGCCCCTCGTGGTGTCAATGCCCCTCCCCACCCGCACCCACCCACTGCACACCTGCCTCCCTCACCCCCCATGCTTACCTCCGAGTCTGGCGTGGCGATCTTCAGTGGACCGGGAACCGCTCACCACTCTTCAAAGCCGACCCTGAACTGAGGAAATGCCGGTAAGCTACATAATGGAGTGAATAGGGTTTTCCAACTTTGCTGCATATCTCAGGCATTTCTTGGAATTTTGGCACCAAATTTTCAACATGGGGTTTTTGGGGCCCCTCCTCATGAATTCTGTCACTGTCATGGCGTTGATCGGCCTCGAAAGGTGATTTTGCAGTCACTGTGCGAAATCACCTTTCAGGGCCCATTAACGAAATGACAGTGGCAGTGTTCATGAGGTGCCCTCTTAAAAAGCCTAAGTTCCAAATTTGGTGGAAAAAATCCAACAAATGCCTGTTTTACGAGCGTGCATTGCGCAGTTGCTACGCAGGCTCGTAACTTCGCGCATTCACAATATTTTACTGCCGGATTTTCAGCATTGTCATTTTTGTACACCTCCTTGTGAACAGTACAGCTGTCATTTTCCACATCCTGCCCGAAATGTGTTTCCGCCTTCCGGCGCACAATAGCGCAGTTGCTATGGGAAATCAGTGTTTGGGCCAGATTATGAAAATGACAGTGACACAGTTCATGAGCAGAGGACCTAAAATGCCTATGTTGAAATTTGGTAATACTCCATAAAATCACTGTATTCTGGCGTGTGTTGGCAGATGGCACGCACGCGCGTACCGTCGTGCATTTGTGATATTTTCAGTCTGGATTTTCACCATTGCCATTTTTCCACACCTCTTGATGAACAGTACAGCCGTCATTTCACATATCCTGCCCAAAATGTGTTTTCACACTTCCGGCACAGAATGGCGTGGTCGCTGTGTGAAATGACGTCTTAGAACACTTTAAGGAAATAACAGTGACACTGTACATCAGCAGAGGTACTAAAATGCCTATGTTGAAAATTTGGTGCCAAACGCCCATAAAATGGCAGTGCTGCAAGCGTGCATTGCATATTTCCCACGCACCCTAGTAGCTTTGCAAATTTAGTATATTTACAGGCCACATTTTCAACACTGGCATTTTTTTAAACCTCCTTATGAACTGTACAGCTCTCATTTTTCACATCCTGCCCGACATGTTTTCCCGCACTGCACTACCAAACACCCAAAGGGACACCCTAATGCTTGTCACTCTCTGCAGGTTGGGGGTGGGTTGGCATCAGTTCAATACTTCACTGCCATTCCTATGATGCATCTGTCTAACTCCTGCACTACCAATGCCAATGTCAGCAGGCCAACATTCGGCATTGACAAATGCTTGTTGGTTATATGTGATCAGTATGCCTCTATGAACAGAACCAGCAAAGAAACTGTTTTGACTGCCCCATGTGTGACATAAATTGATTTTTTTTTACTTTTTGGTCCATTTTTTATCATTAAGCTCGGGAACAGCAGGCCGACAAACTTCAGCCACCAGAAGCATCTTGATCCTGTGAACATTTGTCTGTAGTGATGCAGTCATGATTACAAAAATCATGCATAAACGAGTTTACTGTACATTCCTTTGGAGGATATAAACTAAAGCTGCTATGCAATGGAGTACGTGAGTCTGAACAAGAAGATAGCTCTCTGAAACAAAAATGTGCACTGAAAGTACAAAAAACCCTAATTCTTAAAACCAGAGCCAAGATCCCAAGCATGTGCATTAGCAGAATAGGTTGCAATCTGACTGCAATAAACAACAAAAGACATTTAACAATAAACCTGCCAATCTCTTCTAACACGAGGATGCCATCCGTCTGGACACACAGTCTCACTAACTTTCTCTGTGTTTAAGCCCGTTAGTACTCTAGTCACTGAAATTTGGTCCTCATTAACACCCTCTGTCTCCTGCTGGCACAATCAACCTTTTCCTGTACTGCGGACACTGAACAAAAATATTTGCTCAGGGTATCTGACTTGCATTTTTTTATTATTCTTTGGTAACCAGGTAAGGCCCACTAGGCACAAGTGTCTGTTTTCAAGGGCAACCCAGGAGCATTGGCTAGGTTAAGTAACTTGCTCAGAGTCACACAGTGCATAAGTGGCAGTTGTAGGAATCAAACTCGGGTCTGCTGGATGTACCAAATTCATTGGCAGCTCATTACTCTCACCTTATTACTCTCACCTCTAGGCTATACTGCCAGCCCAACCAGCCATCCTTTATCCTCCTCCTCCTTCCACTTATCTCCCTTCGTCAGTCTGACTGTTCCCTCCTTAGTGTGTCCTTCTCTTGTAGCTAACGAAACAAACTCTGGCCAGAGCCAATACAGCTGCAGTCAAGCTCACCGAGATCATGGCGGAACACGGCACAGTTCGCCATGTCCAAGATGGCCACAGAACTCAATAGTGCATGTGCAAGTAGTCGCACATGCACAATACAGTTCAGTGGCCATCTTGGACATGGCGGACTGTGCCATGTTCCATCGTGATCTCTGCGAGTGAAAGCTATGTTTGGAAAGTAACGCACCTGGGGGGGGGTGTGCATGCTTTATTTAACCCACAGGAGCAACTGTTTTAGAAAAGAAGGGGAAAAAAACACAAAAATACAGTTTTATACATTCTGTCTCACACTGTATCTGCATAGTCAAGTGTTGGCATGCCCCAGGGATCTGGAGGAAGGAGGAGGAGGAGGAGACCCTCTAACAGGACTGACCTTGATTGATGGAACTGAGTAAGGGAAACAGGTCTACCTTGGCATTATCGGTAGCCTTACAGAGATAGTATGGGTCCATGTGCCATCAAGGGCTGAATTGTGTATATAACATTTGCCAGTTCTGTGAGCCAGGGGCACAGTCCAGGATGCCGTAAGCTGATGGGAAGTTTTCTAGAGTAGCCTGTCTGCCTACTGAGCATTCTTAGGATTAATGGGGAGAGGTCCTCATGGTTGGTGGTGGGGGTCGCTGACATTTATTCGCCTCCCAGTTCAGGTGGCCACATTCCTATGTCTGTGTCCATGTGTGAACCCTTTGGCATTGGACATGCAAACCCCATGTACTCTGTATGTGTACTGCTTGTGTATCAATTTTTGGTTTTTGAAGACGCATCTCAGTCAGCTATTTAGTAAATCTGTGTGGATTTTGGACTTATTTCTATTTTAAACAAAATAGGTGTCCAGTAGAAGTGTCTATTCATTTTCCCATGGACCCCCTCGGGTCTTGGTTTGCCCTGCCTATCAGTGTAAACTAGTTTTCGGGGAGTTAGCCCCTCTGTGAAATGGGCAGATAAACAATCTTCTGGGTGAAGGTACTCAGTGCTGTTTCATCTAAACTGAACCTGCAGCCCCCTGCCTGGTGGCAAAAGGGCTCCAGCCATTAACTCCATTCTGCTGGCTGTGCTATACGACAGGTTTGGGTCCTGCTACATTATTTTATACCTGCAACCCAGTGAAGATGGCATCATAAATGTATTTTCCGTGAACTGCCATTTACTCGCCTTCAAACTATTACTTAGTTTATCCAACCTGATTGTGAGGAGCAAGCGTACATCTGACCATAACAGCTGAACACCATGAAGCACTAAAGCCGACAATATTCTGAAATTTAAAACATGTGATTATGGTTCCATTGCAGATTATATCAACACCCCCAAAAACAAGCAACTCAAGTTACAGGGAATCTACACATGCCGGTCACAGAATGTTGTTTTTTACATCCTGTAAAAGAAGTGCCTACAAATATGTACAGGCTATGTGGACAAAACCAGCCACTCTCTATAAACCTCAGTGAAATCATATTTGCTGAGTATACATCTTTCATCTGCGATTATGAGGTGGGGGCAGACATGATGTACTCGGAGTCCCTTCTGAACTTTAACGACAGTACAATCCCCTTTATCCAGACCAGTTCGGTGACATGTTTCTGGTTTGGATAAATGGGAGTTTGTTAAACCGGGATTAACTTAAATTTTTTAAGGGACGCTCATAACATGGCCATAGTACATGCACAAGGGAAACGAAGTGTAATTCAGTGTAATGCAGTATAACACACTGTTACCCTGCCTAGCACACTGTTATTCTGGTTTGTTTGTGCGGACATAGTATATGCTTCACTTTATTTTAATTTTATTTTCTTTTGTTATTTCTGTAGTGGATGTGCAGTTCATTGGACCTCTGGGTACCCAGGTGGAGAAGAGATGGGCTAGCCAGGACTGTTGCCCGGGGTTGCAGCTGGTTGGGGTCCTCTGATGGAAAACACAACATGCACAGTACACAATATTTGTACTCTGGAGGCAGAGGGCTCAGTTTGTAAAGGAAACGAAAAAACAAGACAATCAGATGACACACTCAGATTAAGCTGTTGTTGCAGGGAGCTACCCTGGTATTTACTCACGATACCCAAGACTGGACACAGGCTGGACAAAAATCGAGACTGCAGGTGGTTGATCTGAAATGCCAGGAGAAGCAGGACCCACATGAGCCGCAGAGGTGTCGTTCCTGTTCAAGCGTGGAGCAGGGGCTGATCCCCAGGCAGGTCCCTCGTCTATGGCTTCTCTGTACAGGGGGTAGTCTGGCTGGGCCAGTCTGGCAAGGCCCAGACTGCATGGAGACAAATTTGGATGCAGTCCGTTTTGGGCAGGATACAGCTTCCAGCAAGCAGAACACAGTTCACACAGAGGGGAACTAACTTACAACCTACTAGCAGTTCATAGCACATTTACATGTAAGGGAATTCTACTGTGCCAGGCAAAGTGGTCCCCGGGCACAATCGCAATGTCTCTGCACACACCAGGAGCTTATGGGTGGCTGGAACTCCTGACAGGCCGATCGCATTCAGTAAAATCTTTGGACTTATTCAGGCTGAGCCTGGCCCACTTCAATAGCTTACTTTAGTCACACAAACTTGGACTTAGTCCACAATAATTCTCTCCTCTCCCTCTCAGAAGCTGCAGGCAGACATGCAAGCCAAAAACTCAGCCTTTTCACAGTTCTCCCATGCGAATCCACTCAGGATTGCTGCCCAAAAAATACACTTGTGCTCTTCTCATTTCACTTCCCAGCTCAGAACTAACTGAAAACTGCAAGTAGCCTGGGACTTCCCGAAGATCCAAAAGATTTGGTTGGCTGATTTGGCTGTCAGTCAAAGCAAGAGCTCCCCCTTTAGTTGCAAAAAGGCACAAAAAACTCCAAACTACAGTTCCTACAGATTTTGAATTCAGACAGTTCCTGTAGTCCGGCTACAATTTAGGTCCCATCAGTACTGTTTGGTCCAATTTGCAGTCCAGGACCAAGATAGTGGAGACAAACAAAACAGTCCTTGCTACAAAGAAAGCAGGTTTGACAAACTACATTATCATTATCACTCTAAATGACTTTCAGCAAATAGTTACATCTTTCAACAGAGCTCCATCTCAGATTACTTAAGCTGCAATTTGGCAGCTCTTAGAGAGACAGTACACAGGGGCTAGACAAGCTCTGGTAGTCACGTTTAAACTGCTAAAACGCAGGACACCAGCCTGGCAGTGAGCATTTAGGCAAGCTCAAGGAAGACTTTTTGGGAACCCCCATTTGTAGGGGTTAAACCCTTCTCTGCCTGGGAAACTCGCTGTCTGCATCAAGTCTGTACCATCATAACATTAATCAAGCATTTGTCAATGCCGAATGTTTGCTTGCTGGCATTGGCAGTGGTAGTGTAGAAGTTACAGAGCTGCGTAATAGGAATGGCAGTGAAGTATTGAACTGAAGCCAACCCACCAGCACTCTGCAGAGAGAACAGGCATTGGGGTGTGCCTTTGGGTCATCAGGCATAACGGCCACTATTTTCACCACACCCCACCCCAGACACTGACAAGTGTCACGGTGTTCCTTGGGGGTCTTTGGCCCTTATGCGCACCCCATTCCATTAGGAAATACAGTGAGATGGGTGCAATATGGGAGAATGGGGTGAACTTTGGGGCCGAAGGTCCAAGGGCATACCTCGATGCCTGTCACTGGCTGCAGGGTGTGGAATGGTATGAGCATGACAGGCAAGAATCCCAAGTCACACCCCTGATGCCTGTCATTCTCTACAGAGTTGGGCGTTATGGTTGGAAACCCTAATACCTCAGGCATTCGTTGGTATTTTCACTCCAAATGTTCAACATGGTTTTTTTAAGACCCCACCTCATGAACGGGGGGAATATCAGTTTGTTAACTGAAAGCTGCTCATGCACAGTGACTACGGTATTAGGCACCACAGGTGCAAAAACATTCCAAACAGGATGTAAAAAATGACAGCTGTACTGTTCATGGGGAGGTGTAAAAAATGGCAATGTTGCAAATCTGCAGTGAAAATATTTTAAAAAATGGTGAAGTCACGAACGTACATAGAAACTGTGCAACGCACACCCATAATATAATTAGATTGGGGATTTATTTTTTTTTTTATTTACAGCAGATTGTCAACTCAGGCATTTTGGTGCCTCCGATCATGAACAGTGTCACTATGATTTTCTTTATCTGTCTCGAACAATGATTTCCCACAGCGACCACGCATCTCTGCACTGAAAGTGTGAAAACGCACCTCGGCCATGTTATGAAAAATGACAGCTGTACTGTAAATAAGGAAGTGTGGAAAAATGCCACTGGTGAAAATCTGAACTTAAAATATTACAAAGTCATGAACTTACCAGGGTGCGTGGAAACTGCGCAATGTTCACTCGTAACACAGTCATTTTATGGACTTTTGTCACCAAATTTTCAACATAGCAATTTTAAGACCTCTGCTCATGAACAGTGTAACTGTGATTTTCTTAATCTGTCCCAAACATTGCTTTCGCACACCAACAGCACCATTGTACCTGCATGTGCGAAACACATTTTGGGCAGCATACAAAATGGCAGCTGTACTGTTCATAAGGAGAATGTAGTAAAATGGCAATGTTGAAAATCTGGAGTGAAAATATTAAATTCGCAAACTTATGAGCATGCATAGGAACTGCGCAACGCATGCTCGTAAAATAATCATTTTTAGGAATGTTTTCACCAAATTTTCAACATAGCCATTTTAAGACCTCTGCTCATGAACAGTGTCACTGGGATTTTCTTAATGTGTCCCATACATTGATTTCGCACATTGACTGTGCCATTGTGCGCTACATGGGCGGAAACACATTTTGGGCAAGATGTGAAAAATGACAGCTGTACTGCTCATAAGGAGGTGTGGTAAAATGGCAATGTTGAAAATCTGGAGTGAAAATATTAAAATTTTGTGAACTTCTCGATTGTAGGAACTCATAGCGTGCGCTCATAAAATAGTCATTTTTAGGAATTTTTCACTAATTTTCAACATAGCCATTTAAGACCTTTGCTCATGAACAGTGTCACTGTGATTTTTCTTAATGTGTCCCGTACATTGATTTACGACACCGACTGCGCCATTGTGTACTATATGGGTGGACATATTTTTGGGCGAGATGTGAAAAATGACAGCTGTACTACTCATAAGAAGGTGTGGTAAAATGGCAATATTGAAAATCTGGAGTGAAAATATTGAAAATTCATGAACTTCTGGCGTGCGTAGGAACTGTTACAACCACGCTTGTAAAACAGTCATTTTTGGACTTTTTTCACCAAATTTTCAACATAGCCATTTTAAGACCTCTGCTCATGAACAGTGTCACTGTGATTTTCTTAATTTGTCCGTATACATTGATTTTGCACATGACTGCGCCACTGTGCGCTACATGAAAGTGACGGAAGCTGCGTTTTGGGTGAGATGTGAAAATGACAGCTGTACTACTCGCCAGAAGGTGTAGTAAAATGGCAATGTTGCAAATCTGGAGTGAAAATATTAAAAATTCACAAACTTACGAGCGTGCGTAGGAACTGCGCAACGCACGCTCGTAAAACAGTCATTTCTGGAATTTTTCCACCAAATTTTCAAAATAGGCTTCTTGAGAGCCCACCTTATGAACACTGGCAGTATCGTTTCATTAATCAGTCCTGAAAGGTAATTTCGCGCAGTGACTGCGAAATCACCCTTCAAGCCTGAATAACACCATGACAGTGACAGCATTCATGAGAAAAGGTCCCAAAAACCCCATGTTGAAAATTTGGTGCAAAAATTCCAAAAAATGCCTGAGATATGCAACAAAGCTGAAAACCCCCTATCTATCCCATTATACAGCTTACCGGCATTTCCTCAGTTCGCGGTAATAGAAACATAGAAACATAGACTTTGACGGCAGAAAAGGACCACTTGGCCCACCCAGTCTGCCCATTTCCCTACCTACTGGATAAGCTGCAGATTCTAGTTAACCAACAGCCTGCTTCCTGCAACCCCGCACTATAATTGCTTTGTGTCTGTCCCAAGCATGTTTGAATTCCCCACTGTTTTACACCCAATGACCTCCTCAGGAAGGCTGTTCCATGTATCCACCACTCTCTCCGTGAAAAAGAATTTCCTCACATTACCCCTGAGCCGTCGCCCCTCTATCTTTAAACTGTGCCCCCTTGTTCTTACACATCTCTTTTTCTGAAAGATGCTACCCTCCTGGACTTTGTTGATTCCCTTGAGGTACTTGAACGTTTCTATCATGTCCCCACTGTCCCTCCTTCATCAAGGGTATACATATTAAGCTCTCTCAGTCTCTCTTCATATGGTTTCTGATGTAGACCCTGCACCATTTTAGTTGTCCTCCTCTGGACTGCTTCCATCCTGTCTATGTCCTGCATAGATGAGGTCTCCAAACTGCACACAGTACTCCAGATGGGGTCTCACCAACTGTCTGTATAGAGGATAATCTTACCTTTTTCTACTTGTGATGCCCCTTCCATGCATCCCAGTATCCCCTGGCTCTCCTTACTGACTTCTCACATTGCTTACCCACCTTAGGTCATCTGATATGACTACTCCCAGGTCCCTTTCCATTTTGTTGTTGTTAGTACTCCTCGTTATTGTGTACTCTTCCCCTGGGTTTTGTTTCCCAGGTGCATTACTTGCACTTCTTTGCATTGAATCTAAGTTGCCATATGTCTGACTCATTCCTCCAACCTTGCAAGTCCCTTCTTCATCTTTTTCTACCCCTTTGTGTATCAACTCTGTTACAGATCTTTGTGTCATCTGCAAAGAGGCATACCTTTCCTTCCAGACCCTCTGCAATGTCACTTATAAAGATGTTAAAGAGGATTGACCCAGTACTGAGCCCTGAGGTACTCCACTAGTAACCTCTTCTTCAGAATGTGTTCCATTCACTATTACCTTCTGTGTCCTGTTGTGCAGCCAGTTCGCTACTCCGGTACCACCCTGGGACCCACTCCCAGGCTGGCTAACTTGATTATTAATCTTTTGTGCGGACTGTGTCAAATGCCTTGCTAAAGTCTAGGTAGGCTATATCCACAGCCCCTCCCTGGTCTATTACTTTGGTCACCCAGTCAAAGAAATCAATTATTAGTCTGAAATGACCTTCCTGCTGTAAATCCATGTTGCTTTGGGTCCTGTGCCCCGCTGGCCTCTAGGTGCTCAACAATTCTTTCTTTCAGAAGTGATTCCATCATTTTCCTACCACTGAGGTCAAACTTACAGGTCTGTAGTTTCTGCTTCTGCCTTGCTCCCACTTTTGTAAAGGGAATCACATCTGCCCTCCTCCAGTCCCTCAGGTACCACCCCATCCTGCCATGATTTGTTAAAAGTGTGGTCAGTGGTATCACTAGGTCCCTCTTAGTTCTTTTAGATTCTGGAGTGAATCCCATCAGGCCCCATTGCTTTGTCCACCTTGAGTTTTAAGAGTTCTTTCAGGACTGTTTCTTCTGTGAATGGACTGTTATCAACCCCCTACCCAGAGTGCTTCTATTGTCTGGTTTAGGTAACTGCTCCTCATCTTCTTTTGTGAATACTGAGCAAAAGTATTCATTCAATATCTCTGCCTTTTCACTGTCTCCCTGCCCACCTCCCCTCCTTTATTAATCTTCACTATCCTCCTTTAACCTTTCTATGTTCCCTAATGTACCTATAAAAGGTTTTATCCCCTTTTGACCGAGTTGGTTATTTTTTCCTCGGTGTGTGCCTTGCCATTCTGACTGCCTTTCCTACTTCTTTCTGCTTTAATTGATACAGTTCCCTGTCGTGTTCCTCTGTGATTCCTCGCTTTGAAGAGTGCAGACGTAGTTCTGTCCACCTAAGATCGTACGACAAGCTCCGGAGGTAAGTATGGGGTGGGGGGGAGGCAGGTGCACAGTGGTGGGTGCAGGTTGTGGGAGGGGGCAGGAAGACCGCTGGGACTGTTTTTTTTTACAGGTATTTTTTTAAAAGATGGCGCGGGGACGCTTGCCATGCTGGGGTGGGCTCCCAGTGTGGCAGAAGGACGACTGTGGGGCAAGGAGCCGATGGGGGATTAGGCACCCCCATCCATGGAAGTTGTTGCCACGCTGGGGTGGGCTCCAGCGTGGCACCCTGTACTCAGGGGAGAGAGTGCCGACAGGGATTGGGCACCCCTGCTATTATACTATTGAGTTGCCACGCTGGGTTGGGCACCCACATGGCATTTGGAAGACTTTGGGGGTGCAGCACAGTGATGGGGACTGGGCACCCTCATTGGCTATAGAGTGTGTGCATGGGGTGAGCATGCAGTATGGGCATATGTGTGTGTGTGTGTGTGTGTGTGTGTGTAGGGGGAGTTTATGAGCAGGCTTATATCTTATTGTTGCTCACTGAAGCGTAGCTCCCCTTTCAACTGTATGTCACTGCATCTCTGGAGCTTGTCATAGACAGCTCCAGCATGCATTGGCGGACAGGCCGCACCTGCCAACAACACACTGACTGAATTGGAAGAGGGGTGACACACCTCCGAAAACTCAGATGATGGCTTTATGTTTCGCACATGCATGCAAGCAAACATAAAATGCAACATATACAAGATATTTATACCATTAGCATGCTATACAAGTACTATCTGATTCATCCATTGGCATAACTTGTCACTTTACTATATATTTCAATGTACTCCACTATATCATTTCCATTTTGACACTAGATTATGAATATTTCACACAGGTAAATTGAACATATATACAGAATCATGTAATAACTTCTTGTACTCTAAACAATGCAAGAGGGGCCCTTCTTATCAGCTAACTTGGGGCTGGATGAGGCAGGGGCACCATGGTGAGAGGGCAGAACAAGTAACCTGGAATGGGTCGTCAAGCTCAATTTGGGCAGTGAGCTCTGAGAGACATACCTACACCTTTGTGGACTACATTGAGAGGCAAATCCACTGCTTCCCAGGGGAATCGTAACTGAAGCGCACCACTGGCTTTACAGCTCGGCCAGTCTTTCTGGGGTGAACAACCACAGTCTCTGTACTTTCAGCAATGGTTTTGGAGCTTTCATCACTTGTGTGGGGTGCCTCTGCATGAAGGGGAATGTCCAAGCTGGGAGCACTGTCAGCCCCTTGCTCTGTAGTCTCTGTTTCTACAACACTTGGCTCATTTTGAAGACACTCTGGCACTGAAGGGGGGTTGTCAGCACTTTCATAGTGTTCCTCAAGTTCTGGCATGTCACCAGAAAGACTCATACCATCATCCTCTCCTTCAGGCAAATCGTACAGTTCCATGATACACAAAGACTCAGCATCCTCAGACGTGATACTTTGCACTTCACTTTCAGGGTGCATTGGCTCCAAGGATAATGCCGGGGCATTAGGCAGTCCAGAAGACCCAGTTTCATCCCCATAATTCAAAACAGGATTTCCACGAAACAACTGACTCAGTTCTTATGGGAGGTAATAGGCATTATCACACTCACTGTCATCCGAGTTAGACTGGCAGTCACTATCATTCTGGGCCTGCTGTGGGGGAAGTCTTAAATTGGCAACCACGGGGCAGGCTGACTCTGTTTTTTTCTTGCAGCAGCACGAGTCACTGGTCCAGGGGAATCAATCTCGGTGGGTTCAGCCTCAATTATAACTTGCCCAATAGGTAGCAAGTGGTTACGGTGCATGGTCTTGACAGCTTTGGAGTTATTCTCTGGGTGCACCTTGTACACTAGCAAATCATCCAACTTTCCAACTATGACATGAGGAAGACGGTGCCATCGATCAGCAATTTTGTGTTTCCCATGCAATCCTAAATGTTGCAACAACACCCGGTCTCCAGGCCTAAGCTCTGAGCCTTTACTTTTCTATCATGTCTCTTTGTTGGCTAGATTTCTTTGGCGGCTATTGTCTGGGCCAGTTGATAGGCATGGTTCAATTGAGCTTTCAGTTTTTGTACATATTGCAGGTAATCTTCGCTTGGACCCCATCAGGAGAAACCCCAAAACAGACATCAACAGGCAGCCGGGCCTCTCTCCTGAACATGAGGCGGTAGGGAGAGAACCCGGTAGCATCATTCTTTGTGCAATTGTATGCATGTACCAAGGAACTAATCTGCTGGCTCCATTATGCTTATCTTTTGGTTGGAGTGTGCCTAGCATGTCTAGCAGGGTACAGCTAAAGTGTTCTGGTTGAGGATCCCCCTGCAGGTGATAAGGGGTGGTTCTTGACTTTCGCACCCACCATAGAGAGAGAGCATTTCTTTGATTGGTCGACTCAAAGCCCTGGCTCTGATCAGAGTGAATTTGCTGGGGGGCACCATAGTGGACAAAGAAATTTTCCACTAGTACCTTGGCCATGGTAGATGCTTTTTGATCTTTGGTGGGAAAAGCTTGTGCATACAGTGTGAAAAATTGTCCGAAACCACTAACACATTGCCAATGTTTCGCTGATCAGGCTCTAAACTCAAGAAGGCTATGTAGACTAGTTCCATTGGGGTGCTGGTAGTAATGTTGACGGGGGGGGGGCAGGCATCGGAGGCAGGGCTTTTCTCTGCAGGCAGTGACTTCAAGTCCTTACATGGTACTCAACATTGGCCCCCATCTTGGGCCAGTAGAATCCAGTCCATACTAGGTCAAGGGTCCAGTCAATACCAAGGTGGCCCATATGATTGTGGAGGGACCTCAGTACCAAATCTTTGAAGGCTGTGGGCAGGACCAATTGTTGCTTGTCTATTTGGCCACCTCAACCTACAGTCTCTCTACACAACAAATGATTAAGCAGCTTCAACCTGGGGCCTTCTTTAAACAATAAAGCCATTCGCAGATTAGAGGAATGCAACTTGGACACATCTTTACCTGCATGAAGGGCGTCAAGTGGTAGCTGACTCATAGGATCTCGGAATTGAGCCCACTGAGTGCTGTCATTGTCAAACTGAGGTAGTGCACTAATATCTAGAGCAGAAAAGTGGCAATACGCAGCTGGTATGCAGGTGTCAGAGGGGCCCAAGCAGTCTACTAAGCAGTCCACTGTGTCCGTAGATATCTGTTCATTTCTATCAAACTTTTGGCACAATGCTCGGATGTCAGGTTCAGACAGCCTGACCCAGTCGCTCTTGGAAATGGGCCTACAGGATAGGGCGTCAGCATCAATGTAATTCAGGCTCAGTCTGTATTCGACAGCATAATCATATTTTGACAATGCAGAAAGCCACTGGTGCCCCATGGCATCTAACTTAGCTGAAGCCTGTACATAGGTCAATGGGTTATTGTCAGTCCTCACCAATATTTTTGCCCCAAAGAGGTAATCATAAACTGGTCGGCAATGGCCCATTTTAACGCAAGGAACTCAAACTTGTTCACAGGGTAGTTCCGCTCTGATGGGGTCAAGCTCAACTGGTGAATTCCACTGGTCTCAAACCATCCTCATGGTCTTGATACAGTACAGCTCCTAGACCCTACAGACTGGCGTTAGTATACAGCACATAGGGTTTGGGGATCAGCATAAGCAGGGATAGGGATGTAGAGAGCTGGTATATGACTTCATGGAAAGCTGCTTCACAGTCAGGCGTCAACAGGACCCAAAGTTCACCTGGGTGGAAATATGCTCAATCTGGTTCTTTGATGGACCCTTTTTGTATTTCCGATTGGTAGCTGGGTAACCCTGGTAAGATTCAAGAGTGCATGGAATCACTTTGGAATAGTCCTCTCGAACGCCAGGGAGTAGCCACAGAATCCCAGGAAATGTTGTAGTTCTTTCATATTGTGGGGCTGGGGCCAAGTAGTCAAGGCTTCAACTTTTACTAGAATCAGTCTCTATCCCCTCTGTAGACACTATAGTGCCCCATACTTCACAGAGGTTTGGAAAAACTGGCACTTGATCGATGGACAGCTTGAGAGCTCAAATCTTCCAGTCAGTCTAGTACTCTGAACAGTCGACTCTCATGTTCCTGTAGGGAGCTCCCAAACACAATGACATTGTCCAAGTACACCTGGCATTCCAGCAAATTCATGACTCCCACCGCTTATTCCATCCAGCCGCTGAAGGCGGCTGGGGTGCCCTTATATCCTGTGGCATTCTCAAGACATAGAACCCCAAAGGACAGATGAAGGCTGTCTTCATGGTCTTCTGGAGCCATCGAATCTGGCAATATCCACTGCAAAGATCCAACACCGAGAACCATTTGCTCCCATTCAAACAATCCAGAGCATCTTGTATATGGGGCACGGTGTATTGATCGGTGATGGTCTGCCTATTCAGAGTTTGATAATCAACACACATTCTTACAAATCCATTCTTCTTACACACAGCCACAATGGGAGAAGCATATGGGCTCCTGGATTCTTGTATCACACCAGTCACAAGCATTTCCTGCAAGTGTCTTCTCACATCGTCTATGTCTGCAGGGGCTAGGTGTCGAGACCTCTCTCGAAATGGCCATTCATCGTGCAGGCATATGTGATGCTCCGCACCCTGGACACATCCCATGTCCCATTCCTTTAACGAAAACACTTGATCTCTCTGAGCAAGTTTCTGGCTAATTCTAGTCTTCCATTCAGCTGGCAATAGGGAGTCACCAAAATCAAACAAGTTGGGAGTCATTCTGTTTTGCCAGGGTGCTTGTTGTTGGGCAACACTGCAGTGTCTACGTAGTGTACCGTAGCTAGGGTGCATCCTCTGTTCACCGGATCTCCTGATCTGACACATTATGAATCTGGACCTATCACTCATTGTGCATAGGCATGAGCACAAGCTGCCAAGATGCTGGGCTAACCAGTAATCTTTTCGGCAATTTTCTATCGCCTGGCACGTCCAACATCAGTATTTTGTTCTTGGACATCTTTGCAGAGGCAGACCTCCCTTGAAGGTGGTACACTGGGTGTTAGGGCCAGTACCATTGAATCGGGATCCTTCTTCCACATGACCCCTACCAATTCATCCTCATCTACTCCCTTGTGGTTCTGTTGCAAATCATAGGCCCTCTTGATCAGAGCAGGAATTCTTAGGGCTCTCCCAGTCCGTTGCCCTTGTTTCTCGTGACAGAGTTGTGCCAGTCTCCCAAACATATGGGCGTTGGTCCCAATTAACAGGGGAACCCCATCATACAGTCCAGTAGGGGGACACACTAAGGCCAGTGTCTCGACTTGCTCCTCTACACCAGTTACAGCTGCAGAAAATGACAACCAGAGGCAGACATATCCTAGGTAGGGATAAGACTTGCGCTACCACCCCACACATGTAGGCCTTTCAGGGATTATAAAGGGCACAGCAGATAAGTGTTTGTCATACCAGTCCTTAAATACAATGGTCACTTGCGACCCACTGTCCAGCATAGCCTGAGTAGGAATACCATTCACAGCCACGGTAGTCGCCATTGAAGGGCCCACTATTATGCACCAGTCTGGAGGGACAGCAGCAGGGGCCTGGATGGACAATTTAGCCACAAAGGGGTTTGAGTTAGGATGTCTGAAGCCTTCACTGTGGTCGTTTTGTGCACCCCTTGACCACTGATTCATTTTCTGAAGCTTTCCTTGAAGCCAGTTCACCATTTTACTGTATCTAAGTCTTTCTGAGACTGGCATTCTCTCTTCATATGGCCATCCTTTCCACAATGGTGACAAATGATCGACTCCTGTATCATCCTTGGAGAGAACATTACATGAGGAACTGAAGTAGTAGCAAGGGATCGGGATCCAATATCTGCTTGCAGTGGTGAGAGGGGTGCAGTGTGTCTCAATAGTTCCTTTAGGGTGGCAGTCAATTCTTTGATTTCAGCCTGGGAGCTATCCTCAGTAGAGGATGCCCGAGGGTGCACCCCCACCCCCATGGCAGTCACGTCCTGAGAGGAACCAGAATCTTGTTCCATGGGGGGGGAACCCTTGCAGAGGTGCCAGTCTTCAACTCTCAGACATCCTTTAATAGCTTGACTTTCAAAACTGGGCCCAGGGGGAAGTCCTTGCATTCTCAGAATGCTTGTTAGGTGTCGACGTTTGCCCATAGAACCCCACTTGGATGATCACTCTCTGTCACTTCCATGGTAGCAGCACATATTGGTGAGAATTCTCCCAGGGTTGCCTTTGCTCAACCCCCAAATTTTTCATTAGCTCGTCATAAGAGGGGTGATTCAGTCGGTTAGCGGAGGCCAACTGAAGCGGTAACAATTCTGAAAATGGAGCAGATTTAAGGATCCGGTCCAGCCTAGTGCGATCCAATCCATTTGATGGCAAGCTACCCTTTCTGAGTCACTTTCGTAGCAGCTTTTCAAGCCGAGGTACATACACAGACAATGGCTCTCTGAGTACTGCTGGCATTTTTACTCACCACCACAGGTCTTCATCTGAACCAGGCTCCCAAACACATTCTCCAATGCATCAAGATAGTCCTGTGCAGGTGCTTTGGAGTTATTGGCGCGCTTGGCATGGATGGTAGCCAGGGCAGGACCTCAGAGGCTCTCACTCAACCTCTTTCATTTCTCAGCTTCTGAGCATTGCCATTTAAGTACTAGAGGGGCAACATAGTCTATCCAGGTTTCCCAGTCATCCTCCCTCTGGGGGTGGGGAGGGTGAACAAGAAGATTCTCAACCTTTGGTAGTAGTCGTGACTAATGGCAGGTACAGATATAGATGATTGATGGTCACGGGCACAGAAAGCTGGGCAGTAACAGGTGCTGGAGTGGGAGGGGTGTTTGGGAAAGAACACCAGGTGGCAGGAATAGTTTTTAAAGTCCTCTATGGTTTCCCTTCCTCCAGCAACAACTTAGCAAATTTCTCCTCAAAAGTCTCAGATAATGGTGGGAGCGCATCCTCCCAGAGTCTTTACTGTCTCTAGTTATCACTCTCCAGGCTAATTGGAGTCCCTTCTAGGGCAATAGTCCGTAGCACTTTGGAACTGTCCACTGGGTCACTACACTCTACTAATGCCATGAAGATTTGGGTGGTCAAATCAGCCTGTCGCCCCACCACCACATAGCATTTGTTAAACATTCAGCTTTGGAAAGTAGTCCTTCTACAGTGTCTTTACCAATGTTCAGGGAATATCAAATACAAGCAGGCATTGTGAGGTCAGTCTCCTGCCCTGTACACCACCTCAACTGGTACACAGCCACTTCTGTTAGGGGTAGCCATTTATATTTGACAATAATTAATAATTTCAGCCACTAGAAGACACAAAATCCCAGCGGTGAGCCTCCAAGATGTAACCCCTAGGTGGCACTATCCCAAGGGCTACTACCCCTGCCTGCTTGGCTAGTAGCAGGTTAAGGGGCCTGAGTTCTGAAATGGGTGCCTTCACCCAGAGGTCAGGGTTGGTAGTGGTCAAGCTAACCTGGGCACAGCCCTCTGGGACACTGTAACCCCCCTCTTTCCCCTCTAGTGGCCTGAACACTGTACAATAATCACTTTCACAATACCCCTGGTACACCACACAAGTACCCACACTGTTTGCACTTACCACCAGGGCTGGTTCCTCTGGCTTGACCCTGAGGACCCCCTGTAAAACAAGGTTATGCACAGCAAATAGCAACAGTACAGTACTTTGAGCACATACTGGAACCACAGTCAGATTACATGCAGAAAAAGTTAGATCTGATTTATTCAGGGGACTTGAAAAAGGGAGGGGCAAAATCAGGTTAATTAGCTTACACTAAACAAACTGAGGACTTTGTTTCATCTTGGTCTTTCTTGATTTCTCATTGGCATTTGATACAGTTGACCACGGGCACTACTGGATCACCAAAAGACTTATGTGGGTCTCACTGGCACCATCATGGGCTGGTTCAGGAGTCCCTCAAAACTTTTATTAATTTTTTTTTTATTTTATTTTAGAAATAATCAGAATTACAACCCTTTGAGTCAGGGACTCGTTTACAAAGGCTCCGTGTCAGGAAGGCAAATACATTAATAGCAAGCAACAGAAAACAAAGTAAATGAGTGCAAATAAAAGCAAACATCAATATTAAGAGCTGGTTACAAAGGCCCCACGTCAAGGTAAATTAGCAATAATAAACAGACATAAACAGTAATGTGGGCTATAATGAGTCAAATGAAGGGCAGAGTCAAAAATAGGCAGACTGAGAGGAGTAAAGGCAGGGAAGAAACTCAGCCAGGGCAGTAACAGTGGATGGAGGAGAGGAGGTGGTTCTTGAGGCAGTTTTAAAAGGCTCTAATCTTAGTAGGGAGGTGATAGCAACAGGCAGGAATGTACCAGGATGACATAGTAACAAACCACTGTGCAAGGGATTTGGTGCCCTCACTGGGATCATTTTGTGCACCTCTTAACCACTGATTTGTTCTCCAAGCTCTCCTTGTAGCCTATATGCAACTTTGTCAGTGTCTTTTGGGACCGCATTCTCTTTCATGTGCCCATCCTTCCCACAATTATAGCAAAACATACTTTCTGGAGTTTGAGCTGGCCGAGGCACCACACTGGGAGCCAGGGCGGGGGTACTACTAACTGGAAACCTTGGTGCCATCTCTGTCTGCGGCGTGATAAGCATTTGGAGACATCTCGTCAGTTTCTCCACTTCCATGGTCAAGGAATTGAGTTTCGAGCTGTTATCAGCAGGAGATACATGGGTGGGTACCCCACCCCTAGCAGATGCAGTCGGATATAGGTCAGGGCCCGTATTTGCAGGCGTGGCCTTCATAAAGGGACTGTTTTTGAATTCTGGATCTCTCTCAACAGTTCGCCCATTGTGGCATATCTTTTCCTTGTCAGAGCACTCATTGACTGTCAACCTCTGCCCCTGAACTTCACTTGATGGGTCACCCTCAGTCACTCGGGTCGTAGCCGCAGCTATTGGTGCAGGTCCCTCCCGAGGTCGCCTTTTCTCAACTCCTCGAATTCTCTCATTAACTCATCATAGGAGGGTGGGGATTCCAGCTCATTTGCCAGGCGAATTGAAGCAAAAGCAGTTCTGAGAAGGGGCAGACTTAAGGATCCTGTCCAGCCTGGTTCGTCCAGTTCAATCGCTGGCAAACTACCCTTTCTGAGGCATTCTTGCAACAATTTTTCCAGCGAGATACATACACAGACAACAACTCCCTTGGTACTGTTGTGCATTTCTTACTCTCCACCATAGATCCTCATCAGAATCTGGGCTCCATACACATTCTCCAAGGCCTCAAGATAGGCCTGTGCAGTCACTTCAGGGTTACTGGCCCGTTTAGCACGGATGGTAGCCAGGGCAGGACCTCGGAGGCTCTCACCAACCCTCTTCGCTTGGCTTCCCGAGCATTGCCATTCTAGCACTTGGGGCAACATAGTCTATCCAGGTCTCCCAGTCATCCTCCCTGGGGTAGGGAGGTGCCAGAGAAGATCCTCAACCTTCGTAAGAGTCGTGACTAATGGCAGGTGCAGAAATAGGAGTCTGCATTGGTTCAGCCACCATTACGGGTACTGGAGCGGAGAGGTGTTGGGAGGAACACCCGGGTGGCAAGAATAGTTTCTTCAAGTCCTCCACAGTTTTCCCTTCCCCCAGCAACCATTTAGCAAATTTCTCCTCAAAAGTTTCAGACAGTGGTGGGGGCTCATTCCCCCGGTCTTTACTGTACTTAGTTATCACTCTCCAGGCAGTGAGGGCTCCCTCTGGGGTAATGGTCTGTGGCACTTTGAAGCTATCTATGGGATCCTTAAACTCTACTAGGGCCAGGAAAGTGTGGGTGAGCAGATTAGCATGCCGACCCACCACCACAGGGTTTTGTAAACCTTCCACCTTGGAAAGTACTCCCTGTACAGTGTCCGTATTGATACCCAGGGGGATGTCCAGGATAAGCATAGCATTTTGGGGGTCAATCTCCTCCCCAGTACACCACTCCACCAGCCGGTGTACAGCCACTTCTGTCGGGGTACCCATTTTTTTTCTTAATAGTGGTTCGTAAATATGGCCACTAGAGGACATACAATCCCAGCGGTGAGCCTCCAAGATGTAACCCCTAGATGGCGCTATCCCAGGGGCTACTACCCCTGCCTGATTTGCCACTAACAGGTTGAGGGGCCTGGATCCAATGGCGGGTGCCTCCACCCAGAGGTCAGGGTTTGCAATAGTTAAACTTACTTGGTCACAACCCTCTGGGACACTGCAACCCCCCTTTCTTCCCACTAGTGGCCCACACAATATATCAGAATTACCTTCACAGTATACACTTACCCCAGGCTGGTTCAGGCACTGGGACCTCCTGTAAAATAAGATACAGTGCAACAATCACAGTACAATACTTTAACATAGACAAATACCTCAGGCAGTATAACTTTGCTGAAACAAGCAGCTCTGATTTATTTAGGGGAATATAACAAGGACAGGGGAAATCAGGTTAATTAGCTTATCACTTTACTCATCTACCTATGGCTCTGTGCACAGGCCTATCCCTATCAGTTACTGTCCCTGGGTACACAGCCATAGTACAGTGGATTCAATGTGGCAATTCAACAGGGAGCGACCCTGAATTAGTACTCACGACCTCCAAACAAGATAGGGTCCTTCAATGTCAGCAGGGCTACTCTTGAGCTCCACGAGACTCCTCACACATTTATATGGCAAACAGTCACAGGCAAAAGTCACTTAATGGCAGCAGGATTCACTTGAGGTCCACAAACCTCTTACACATTTATATGGTAAAACAGAAAGCACTATACCAGGCAGGCTGCATCTGTATCCCGATCGCAATTACTGCACAATACCCGGAGAACACACAGCAGATTCAGTTCCTGACAGACCAGTGCATTCAGCAATTTCTCCAGTCTTCTACAGGGTGAGCCTGGTTTCTACTCTTCAGATATCCTTGATTCTCTTCACAGGACGGATTCAGTCCTAACAAGCAGTTACACAAGCTGCAGACCGGAACTCTGGACCTTACACATGTTTTTGACTAAAACTGTGCACTGAAGGAGCACAGGGTTCCTTTCCTCTTCACTGCCAGAGCTAAACTGAAACTCCAACAGACAAAACCGGGCACTTCCTTTGAGTTCCTCCCAGTTCTTGACTGGATTGGCTGTCACTCACAATAGACTGCTCCTGTTGGTCCAAAAAGTCGCCGAAGTCTAAACTACATCTCCCAGAGTCACTGCCCATACAATCCTCTTGTGGCTGGCTCAGATTATGAGTCCAAGTTCTGATTCGTCCAAGGCACCATTTTAGAGCTAGCTTACCCCACACTGATTGGTCCAGTTCAGCAGTTCAAAACCAGAATGGGAACTAGGCAGACACAGTTCTGACTGCAAAGAAAGCAGGTTAGACAAACTGTAATTTCATTATTACTCTAAATGATTTCTGGCAAACAGTTACATCTTTCAGATAGGTTCCTTTGCACCCTAGTGACTGCAAAATGGAGTGAATTGCAGCAGCTCGAGTGGTACTCAAACAGAGAAGCACACAGTCCCCCCCCATACAAACTAATTATGTCTGCAAGCAGACAGCTCTTAAAGAGACAGTACCAGAGGCTCTAAAAACACTCACTGATAAATGGCTTAAACGCCAAACACCATTCAGGCTTGGAGCATTCAAGCAAGCTCCTGGAAGTCTTTTGGGAACCCCCATTTGCAGGGGGGTTACATGTAATTTCATTATTACTCTAAATGATTTCTGGCAAACAGTTACATCTTTCAGGTAGGTTCCCTTTGCACTCCTAGTGACTGCAAAAATGGAGTGAATTGGCAGCAGCTCGAGTGGTACTCAAGCAGAGAAGCACACAGTCCCCCCATACAAACTAATTATGTCTGCAAGCAGACAGCTGTTAAAGAGACAGTACCAGAGGCTCTGAAAACACTCACTGATAAATGGCTTAAACGCCAAACACCATTCAGGCTTGGAGCATTCAAGCAAGCTCCTGGAAGTCTTTTGGGAACCCCATTTGCAGGGGGGTTACATACATATTAAGCTCTCTCAGTCTCTCTTCATATGGTTTCTGATGTAGACTCTGCACCATTTTAGTTTCCCTCCTCTGGACTGCTTCCATCCTGTCTATGTCCTTGCGTAGATGAGGTTTTCAAAAATGCATGCAGTACTCCAGATGGGGTCTCACCAACTGTCTGTATAGAGGGGTAACCACTTCCCTTTTCTACTTGTGATGCCCCTCCCTATGCATCCCAGTATCCCCCTGGCTTTTCCTACTGACTTCTCACATTGCATGCCCACCTTTAAGTCATCTGATATGACTACACCCAGAGCCCTATCCATTATTGTTGTTGTTAGTACCTCCCCTGCTATTGTGTACTCTTCTCCTGGATTTTTATTTCCCAGGTGCATTACTACACTTCTTTGCATTGAATCTAAGTTGCCATATGTCTGACCATTCCTCCAACCTTGCCAGTCCCTTCTCATCCTTTCTACCCCTTGTGTATCAACTCTGTTACAGATCTTTGTGTCATCTGCAAGAGGCATACCTTTCCTTCCAGACCCTCTGCAATGTCACCTATAAAGACATTAAGAGGACTGGACCAGTACTGAGCCCTGAGGTACTCCACTAGTAACCCCCTTTCTTCAGAATGTGTTCCATTCACTATTACCTTCTGTGTCCTGTTGTGCAGCCAGTTTTTATCAGTCCACCACCCTGGGACCCACTCCAGGCTGGCTAACTTGATTATTAATCTTTATGTAGACTGTGTCAAATGCCTTGCTAAAGTCTAGGTAGGCCATATCCACAGCCCCACCCTGGTCTATTACTTTGGTCACCCAGTCAAAGAAATCAATTAGATTTGTCTGACATGACCTTCCCATCATGAATCCATGCTGCTTTGGGTTCAGTGCCCCACTGGCCTCTAGGTACTCAACAATTCTTTCTTTCAGAAGTGATTCCATCATTTTCCCCACCACTGAGGTCAAACTAACAGGTCTGTAGTTTCCTGCTTCTGTCTTGCTCCCACTTTTGTGAAGGGGAATCACATCTGCCCTCCTCCAGTCCTCAGGTACCACCCCATCTTCCCATGATTTGTTAAAAAGTGTGGTTAGTGGTGTCACTAGGTCCTCCCTTAGCTCTTTTAGGATTCTAGGGTGAATCCCGTCAGGCCCCATTGCTTTGTCCACCTTGAGTTTTAGGAATTCTTTCAGTACTCTTTCTTCTTTAAATGGACTGGTATGAACCCCACTATCCAGAGTGCTTATACTGTTTGGTTTAGGTAACTCCTTCTCTTCTTCTTTTGTGAATACTGAGCAAAAGTATTCATTCATTATCTCTGCCTTTTCACTGTCTCCCTCTGCCCGCCTCTCTCCTTTATTAATCTTCCCTTTCCTCCCTTAACCTTTCTATGTTCCCTAATGTACCTATAAAAGGTTTTATCCTCTTCTTAACTGAGTAGGCTATCCTTTCCTCAGTTTGGGCCTTTGCTTTTCTGACTGCCTTCTCCACTTCTTTCTGCTTTAATTGATACAGTTCCTGCTGTGCTCGGCCTGTGATTCCTTATATTTTTAAATGCAGCCTTTTTCTCCTTAACCTTCCTTGACACTTCTTTGAGAGCCATAGTGGTTTTTTACTCTGCTTTGTTTCTTTATTTGTTTCACACAAAGGCTTGTTGCCTCCATGATGGCAGTTTTGATTTTAGTTAAAGAAGCTTTAGGTGGGCAGTGTACTAGTTAGCTGTGCTACCACTAAGTGCAGAGATGTTGTTATCCTTCTCCGGCGAACGGGACCTTGGAAGTCAGAGACTCAGAAATCAGACTCCCAGGGGAGGTGGACAGCAGTTAAACTGTCCTACCCCGGCGGCAAAGCTGTAGTGGCCAATGTATATGGATTTAATATGGATGCAGGTGAAGTATATACCGAACTAATCAAGCTTTATGGAACTGACAGGAGGTAGTGGACCCCTAATACTCATGGTGGGGACCATAACCTAGTCTTGGATGTATTCTTAGATAAATCCCTCCCCGCCACAATCTCACCCAAAGTGCTTGCAACCATAAACACCCTGATCTCAGAGTGGGCTTTAGGGGACCCCTGGAGTATGAGCCACTAAGGGGCAGGATTATACTTTTACTCGGGGTCCATGCCACTCATAGCAGACTAGATTTTTGGCTGACTAATAATATAGCTATGCCGGGAGTAGGAGATGCTACCATTGGTAATTTATTTATCTCTGATCATGCCCTGGTAACAATTACCTGTCCCCTGCCAGGCCAAACTTCCTCCTCTACAAGATGGAGATGCAAACCCTTATTATTGCAGGATGTAACATTTTGGGATTACATCAAAAGAGGTGCAGCTTTACTTTTCTATTAACACTCCGGAGGAATCCTGCCCATCCACCATATAGGAAGCCTTCAAGGCGGTCCTGCGAGGGAGAATAATTTCATTCTTGGCTGCCAAAAATAGGGAGAGAGGGAAACAAGTACAAGAGTTACAGGATGAGTTTACTAATCTAGAGTGTTGGTTCAAAGTCTCCCCTAAGACTCCACTTAACTTCCCCTGCTGGCTCAGATTACAGGCCTAAAATATAGGATAAATGTGTTCCTGAATAAAAGGGCAGAGTGGCAATTGTTACAAGCCAAAGATAGGTCATGGGAGGAAGGGGACAAAGAAGGGAAGCTACTAGCTTATTGGCTTCAGAAGTAGCAGGCCTCCTCCAGGATTCTGGCCCTCGAGAACATGCAGGGCAAGCTAGTGGTGACACCGAAGGCCATTAATGAGGAGATGCATAGTTTCTTTCAGGATCTCTATCAATCCCACAGCACGACTTCTGATGAGATGCTCTTCCAATGTCTGCAAGCTTTCTGCCAGGGCACATCAATGCCTCATCTCCCAACAGATTACCGTAGAGATCTGGATGCCCCTATTACACTGCCATATCCCAGATGGCAAAAGGAAGAGCCCCTGGGCCAGATGGGATATTGGCAGACCTTTATCAGCTTCTTCTAGATGAAATTACCACCCCTCTGCTATTAACACTACAAGAAGCTCTAAATGACACCATGCTTCCTCCCACTATGCGCAAGGCTCTTGTAACTTTGATTCCAAAAAAAACATCTGATGTTCTACTTTGTGGAAATTTCGACCCATTTCACTGATATCAGTTGACACCAAAATAGCTGCCAAAATTCGGCAAATAGGCTATCCTTAATCCTGCCTGCATTGATCACCCCTCCCAGACTGGGTTCCAAAAGGAAAATCTACTGCAACCACCAATTAATGTTGGATCTCAGGTGGTTGGTGCTGCAGTCAAAGGCCCTGCAGCAGCGTTGGTGGTAGATTTTGCCAATGCAGTCGATTCCCTGGAATGCGCATATTTTATAAACGTCCTTAAGGTATATGGATTAGGGCTCCTTCTGCTCATGAGGTGTTGACACTGTTCCATTCACCTACAGCCCTAATTGTTACTAATAGGGATACATCCATCCTTTACACTACAAAGAGGGACTAGATAAGGTTGCCCCTTTCTCCCTACTATTTTTAATAGCCCTGGACCCACTGATTAGAAAACTTCTTAATACTCTGAATATCGCGGTATGGCTGTACAGGATTCATCCCTACCTGTGAGTTTACTGCATCATTTGATGATATGCTCTTACACTCCAACCCCCAGAGCTCCTTGCCACTATCTGACCACCCTACAGGGGTTCGGCCTCTTCGGGACTAACGATAAAGCAAAGAAAACCACGCTTTCCCCTAAATGGGGCATGTGGTCGACACTGTCTAGCTGGTACTGACATTACCTGGGCCCCTAAGGGTTTTCTTGCCTGGGATTTCATCTCCTCGTCCTGGAAAGATATAGAATCAAATTTTCCCCTCTTCTGACTTCCTTAACTGCGGAAATTCAAAGGTGGAGGAAGCTTAAATTAACTCTTAAAGGCAAGGTCGAAGCCATCAGAATGTTTGTTTTCTCCAGGGTGTCCTACTAATTAAATAACCTTTCAATCCCGATTACCCCTAAACCATTTAAAGCTCTAGGTAAGCTAATCTCACTTTTCCTATGGGAGCGTAAAGCTCCAACATGGGGAAGGATGAAATTACAAGCCCACTGGACTAAAGGCGGGCTCAGCTTACCTTGATTTGCAGGCTATCACTTGGCCTTCAGGCTGGCCCAGGCCACAACCTGGTTCCTTCCCCGCACTACACCCCAGTGGGTAAGACTGGAAGCTACTATACCCACAGATAGACCCTATATTCCTTGTTA
Organism: Neoceratodus forsteri; assembly: GCA_016271365.2. Classification (NCBI taxonomy): domain Eukaryota; kingdom Metazoa; phylum Chordata; order Ceratodontiformes; family Ceratodontidae; genus Neoceratodus; species Neoceratodus forsteri. The sequence continues at coordinate 1,320,079,560 of CM057454.1, forward strand.
TCTAAGAAAAGCCTAAGGAGCATCAGCACACCTGTCATGATAGAAATGTGTAGATCATGGTGAAGAAGCGATGTCGCTTACTGGAGTTCTGAACTCAGATTACCCCATCCCCATTCGCTATGCTCCAGTCTGGGGTAACCCTCTTATTACAGTGACCATAAAGCCACTTAAGTGGATCCTATGGGCTATAAATGGTGTTCAAATGGTAGGAGACCTCCTCCTTCCAGATGCCTGCATCCTCATGTCCTTTGAACAGATTGAGACCGGTATAGTTTACCCTCGTTGGATTTCTGGGAGTTTCTACAGATTAGGAGTGACTTAACCCCCAAAGAAAAATAATCTTCCAGGTCAGTCACCATAGTATTGCCTGTACACTACCCCAAAGGTGGGACACAGGCAGAGGCCTTATAAGCTCCTTTTATGAAATTCTCAGAGACACTCAGCCTGATACTACTCTATCTAGCAGGACTGCCTGGGAGTGTGAATTGCTTCACCCTATACCAACACAGCAGTAGTCAGATTGCCTCAGGACTGCCCGCACAGCCTATGAGGACTCAAAGAGTCAGGTAATACAACTTAAAATCCTCCTCAGATGGTATAAAACTCCCTCGGTCTTACAGTCTAAAGATTAGCTCACACGATATCTGCTGGAGAGGCGATCTTCTCCTGCCCAGCTGCTGCATATATTGTGGACTTGCCTGAAGTTACAGGCCTTTTGGATGTAGGTACTGGATGACTGCTCTCAGATTATAGGTAAATCCCTCTCCCTCCAATACCACTCCCTCCTTTTAGGGGATACCTCGGCCTTACACCCACTCTCTTCAGCTAGTAAGGCTTGGCTCTTAGTAGCTCTAATGGAAGCCAAGTGGGCCATTCTACTGAGATGGAGGCAATCCCCTCTCTGTCACACTGGTGTGCAGCCATGGCCATAATTGGCTGCTTTTGAGAGACTATCTGCAGTGGCCAAAGGAGGGCTCATTAGGTACTACAGAAAATGGAAGGCATATCTGAGTGCTCACATATGCTCGGTGGCTCTTTCTGAGCTGCAAAATCCCCCCACCAGCTGATAGCTGCCGAGGGCCCCCACCACTCTTTATTACTGTCTATTACCAGACTACGCTGTGCTATCTCTTCAGCTATTGCTGCTATCTAATGCTTTAGACTGGTGTGCTGGTTTGATAGATAATTGTTAGATGTACTCACCTAATAATATCTACATGTATAGAATATTAAAATATGTTGTGCCACCACGACAGGTTAAGTTGCAGGATCTTCAAGTATATGGGGTCCATAGTGACCAGTGTGAACCACACCTTACTTTCTCCCCTCCCCTCCCTTTATTGTTGTATAAGGCAAAGTTATTTACCTAAGTTTAGGATGGAATATCATTTTGTACATGAAGGAAGTTTATTTTACTAACAGGTCTTAGTAGCAAACTGTACTTAAGACTGTAGCATGGTGGATTTAATTGTATATGGTATGTGTGTACCCATAGTTGACTGATTGTACCTTGAAAAAACTTTTAATAAAATCTTACATGATAAAAAAGTTTAAATTGTAAAAAAAAAAAAAGAAATACCCTGCTTTTATAATATTGATTAATTCTTCAGGCAAAGCCTGTCTCGCCCCATTCTTAAGATATTTTTCCAGCATACCTGTTCAACAGCCTAACCTGTTCAGCAACCTAAAACTTTGCCCACTATGTTGGACACTGATGGGACTATAACTCTTGACCCTACCACTATAGCAAAATGTTCAATACTGTGTTCACAGACCTCAGTAGTGTTCTCCCACCCAACTTTTACGATGAAGACAACCTCCAATAATCACCACTATCCCCTCATTCTTCTAATTGTACTCGCTCTACTTTAAAGCAGTCAAGATGCACAAAGTCCACAAATACATTAGTAAAGCAATTGCCAGGTTCAGAACAAGTGGGATTCACTCGACCTCAAACTGCTGTCCTCACCCTCGACGGAAGTGCTAGCACCATTAACGCAGATGTCTAACCTTGCCCCTCGCGCAGTTCCTGCAGATGAAAATTACCACTGTTACACCGTCCACAAAAGTGGAACTGTCGTCCAATCTCCATATCCCTCTCACCCAAGGCCATTGAATGTATAGTCACTGACCAGCTTACAGATGGTATTTTGTGCTCTCAACAACACGGGTTCAGAAAAGGACACAATACTACATCTTACCTCCTCAAATTCACCAAAGTTATCCACAGTTCTCTGGACAATAGTCATCTAACTGAGTCGATCTTCATAGACCTAACTAAGGCTTTTGACACTGTCCATCACTATCTACTAATCACACAGTTGCTTAATGCCGGGCTCTCCCCTGAATCCATGACTTGGTTTAAAAGCTACCTGGAAAACTGCTCCCAAAGAGTGAAAATAGCAGATGTCCTCTCTGATGCAAGACCAGTTCACTCAGACGTCTCACAGGCATCCATTCTCGGGTGAATTATTTTCAGTCTCTTTCTGAACAGTCTTCCACAATCTTGTCCAGAACAAATCCTACTCTATGCAGACGATGCCGTGATCCACTCCACCCATAAGGACCCCCAGCCCTCCAAAAAACTACAGCTTGGCTTTGCTCAGGTTGAAAACTGGTTTAGTAAACATAAATTGGTCCTCAACTATAAAAAAAAAACAAGACAATGCTTTTCTGCAGCTCACACAAGCACAGGCCTCACCCCTGACTATTACAAACTGTCTTGGTGCTGTTCTTGAACAGGTGCAATCCTTTAAATATCTTGGAGTCTCAATCAACAGCAACCTCTCATAAGGTACACACATTGATGACATCACCAAAGCTGCTAATGCTTGCATTGGCTACTCTACAGCCACAGGCAATACCTTACCCCAGATGCCTAAAGGATCACTGTTCAGAGCTCGATGGTCTCATTAATTGACTATGGCCTGATCATATATGGCTCTGCTTCTGCCACTGCCCTAAGACGCATATCCACAGCTCTTAACAAAGCCTGCCGGCTCATCACTGGATTTCACCATCTTACTCACACGTGTGACCTCTATGCTCAAACTGGCTGGCTTCAACTCTCTAACTGCATCAAGTACCAAACTTGCATAATGGCTAAGAAAATAATTCTGGGCTTTGCACCCTCTGGAGTTCAGGATCTCTCCACACTGCTCATAATTCTCGGCTCACTAGGGGCTCTGAATTTCAACTACTGCAGATCCCTCGCTGCCGTACCACGCAGGGTCAAAGACCTTTTGCTCATAGAGCTCCTAGCTGGTTGAATGGTCTCAGCAGTGACATCTGCTCCCTACCAAAGCTATGCCTGTCCTGTTCAAATCCAAGCTCTGACTACTCCTCTGTGCCTCTGACTCTTGCGACTGTCTCCTTTAATCTGCTCTTTCTTCCTAGCAAATATATAATGCTCACATAACCTCCTACAACCACTCCACCCCTCCTCCCCTCCCACCACTCCCCACCTGCAGTTCTCTGTGCGACCTGACAATGCCTCTGGTTGCACCTACAATTGTGTCTCTCCCAAGTCTTGTTAACAATGTGTACCCAGGCAATTGCCTCTGGCATTAAGGATCACTGAAATGTACATATCATGTTTATGTAAATGACTGTAAACCTGTTCTCCTGCCTTGTTACTTAATTGTTCTGTTTGTAGTGCACATCATCTAACTTGGAACCTTTGTAAAAGAGCCTTGGCTCAAAGGTACTTGTTAAATAAAAATAAATAAATAAACAGTCTGCTGTGCTTTATCACACAACCTAAGCAATTAACCAGGGCAATTGAATTACCAGACTAACTTTTTCTGCTGCTCTCCTTTCAAATGGAATCAAAGCTCACCTTCCTTTCATGGAAACTGACTGAAACATAGAAACATAGAAACTGACGGCAGATAAGAGCTGCCTGGCCCATCAAGTCTGCCCTTTCTATTGTGATTGCTTTCTGCAGACTCTCCTTGGTTTCATGAATGTCTCTTCTTCCCTTTCTTTTCCTTTATGATATTCTTGTGTCTATCTCAGTTTTTTTAATCCAACCACTGTTTTCACCCCACTACTTCACTGGAAGACTGGACTGTTCAGGCATCCACCACCCTTTCTGTGATTAAGTATTTCCTCATATTTCCCTAAAACTACCCCTCCAGCTTCATTGTGTCACCCCTTCTTGTAGAGCACCTTTCTTCTGAGTAATACCTCCCACCTGTATATTATTCACCCGCAGTATTTAAAGGTTTACATCATAGTCCCCTCTCCCTCCTCTCTCCTCCAGGGTCTACAAATTCAGTTCCTTTGGCCACTACTCATAGGGCTTTTGATGCAGACCTTGTATCATCTTGGTAGCCCTCCTCTGGACCACCTCGACTCTGTCTATGTCTTTCCTGAGATGTGGTCTCCAAAACTGGACACAGCTCTCCAGGTAGGATCTTACCAATGACCTATATAGGGGCAGCACCACTTCCCTGTTTCTGCTGGTGATGCCCCTGCCTATACACCCCGACTTCCCACTAGCTCTCCCGATCACTTTGTCGCATTCTCTGGCCACCTTCATATCATCCAATATGATTTCCCCAGGTCTCTTTCCTACTTGATCATTGCAAATATCTCTCCTCCAGTTTTGTGCTCCTCCTGGATTTCTGTGACCCAACTGCATTATTTTTGCTTTTTTGCATTAAATCTTAGCTGCCAAACATTTGACCACCTCCAGCTTATACATTTAATATAGTATCAGTCTACTTACCACCTGTCTCCTGTGGATTGGGTAAGACCCTGTCCCATTTGTTATGCAGAGAGGTTAAAAGCAAGCATCTATTCTGTCCTTTCCTGTTCTGTCACTTATTAATCTCTTGCCTGTTTGATTGCACAATCACAATGTCCTTGTTGCACCTAGGAATTGGCCACTCTAACAGTCACAGTTTGTGCCTGTTTTCCCTTTATTTGCTGTTTCTATTCTTTCTTCTCCCTTGCTTCTCTGTGGTTAAAGAAATATATATATATATATATATATATATATATATATATATATATATATATATATCTTTACGTGAAACAGAGATCCCTTGGTTTGCAAATGTGCATACAGTAGTCATGTTGTTGAATGATTACAGATATTTATTTGGGGTTAACCTTGAGGTGCATGTTGATCTCCACAAGCTTGTTTACAGAATTATCAACAGGAGATTAGCCCAGGGACACGATGTCTAGTTGGCCGCACCTGTTAAGAAGACTAATATACTCTTCAGGCTCCTCACATGAAATAATCTGCACTCAAGGCATAAATGTGAGGCACACACCTGTTTCAGTTATTTATATGGTACAATTGCATGTAGTTGCAGGCTTCCTCACTCATGGAGCTGTGCTACCTCCAACACTATCCTACGCTTCAACCAATGAGTGGTCTTCCTACATGGAGTACCATTTCAAACTACCACCCTTAAATAGCCAGTTTTAAACTCTAGGGCTCCCCCAATGATGTCCCTTGACATCAAGGTCTGCCCTGGGAAAGCATAACATTATACATTAAACAATTAAATCTCAATGGTAGTATTAGAAACTCAAATGTTACTATGTGAATGGCTCTAATAGATTTGTCCCAGTTAAATTTTAATTCAAAATAAATCTTTGTTTTAAGTGGCCCTGGGAGGATTCAAACCCAAAAATGCAGAAATACACACTTTCGTAATATAAATGTAAAAAGAAATACAACATCAAAAGTAAATGCTACCAGGGAAAGTTTCATAGTTAAGAATATTAATGCTTAAGGGAACATAATATTTTTCTGAAACAATTTTATATCACATTCAGACTTTCATTGGATATCTGTGTGATCCTTCTTGTCCCAAACATTCTACACACTATAATTGAGATATAGGCATACCTCATCCCTTCCCTGTTTTTCCAAATCAATTTCTGTCACTAATTCATAAAACTACAGACAACTGATATAGAATGACTATATAACAATCAATGCAGTTTCCAGTCATTTGGAAACCAAAGCATCTCACCCTTGACATCAAGGTCTGCCCTGGGAAAGCATAACATTATACATTAAACAATTTAATCTCAATGGTATTATTAGAAACTGAAATGTTACTATGTGAATGGTTCTAATAGATTTTTATTTACCATTCCACCAGCAGTTCTGGATTTGTCCCAGGTCGAGAAAATGATCACTCCCTTGTAGATTCCAGTATGTGTATAGGGGGATCTACAGTCCGCAGTCTCATGGTGCCACATGAAGAACTAGAAGGAGAAAATACAAATAAAAGTGCTGTAAGAATAAATATGACATAAGGTTCAATTTATATTTTTCACTTTAAAATGGTTTCAATCCTCAGTATTTAGTCCCTTCGGTTGTAAGCTGTTCATAGTGAAAATCTCAAACTTCCTTTTTGAAGGAGCTTGTTTAGTCTATCCCTCCCCAGGATTGCCTCTTACCTGTTCCAGTGCCATGAATTTGGTGCCTCTATGTTTTGATGATGTTTTTCAATATAATGCCTTGCTACTGGTTTATGCATGAGACCGCTAATGTTTTCAAACATGCTCTTAAACTCTTTGTTTTACAGGTCTGATAAGCCCTATCTATGTATAGGAGGTTACAAGGGCACCAGATCGCAGACACCATGTGCAGAGACTGGGTGGCCAAGCGTCCTTATCTGCCGCCAATTCTATGTTTCTATGTGCCATTGCAGTTAAGGAAAGACTTAATTTTACTTTATAATCATATCCTTCCACATCCAATATCTTTCCTTGGTTGCAGTTGTCACAAACATTACATTTACTGTATTTTTGCATACCAATAGGTAGTGGGGGTAACCATATTCTTGGGCTGGGGTCCTTTGTGTATCTACTATGGACCAATTTATCCCTAAGGTTTTCTGCCTTGGAGAAGATTATCCTGGGATTACCTCCAATTTCACCAGCAAGAAAAGGATCATTTAATAAAATGAGCCAACATTTTCTCATTATGGCTCCAGTTTGTCCAGCTTAGTTACTGTATTGAGTCATAAAAGTGATCAGTTGTTGACCAATTTTTTTGCTGTTTTCCCCCTTTGGTTTCAGCAATGTTGGCCTAAGTGCCCTTTTGGCCATTTCCAGAGATGCCTCAAGTTCCTTTCTATCATAGTCCCTATTCTCAAATCTCTCTCCAGTATTTCAAATGTTTGTGAATTAAAAGCATCTTCCAAGGAACGATTTCCCCTAAGTCTAAGGACCTGACTATATGGAAAGGACTTCACTAGGCCTTAGGGCGGGCACTGTCTGCCCTCAGCAGGTTGTTGGTTGCAGTGCTCTTCCTATAGTCCCTTGTTTGAACCTTAAGATCACTGTCAATAAACAATGTAAGGTCCAGGAAGTCTGTCTCTACTTTATTCATTGTGTATGTAAATTTGACATTTCTCCATTATTAACATTGATCCAATCCATAAAAGTGCTATTTCTTCCTTTGACCCATCCTAGACACAATATATTATCTATAAAGTGATTCCATCACCTTATAGGTTTAACAAAATGATTGTTTTCCTCAGAAAGTATGCTGGATTATTTCCAGGCTCTGAGGAAAAGATTAGCATAGCTGGGAGCCATTGCCCTGTACCTTGGAGTTGTAGATAGTACTCTCCTCTGAACTCAAAGAAATTATGATGTAAAACAAATTCTAATGCTGCTTCAATGAAGCTGATTGGGAATGCTGAAGTTTGGGGGTGGTCTTTCATAGATTGTATGCTGGCCTCTATACCCTGAGCATGTATAATGCTCATGTATAAGGATTCCACGTATATACAGAGCCAGATATAACTATCTTTCCATGTCATGTTCTGGATTTTGTCCAGTACATCTGTGGTGTCCGTTAAACATGATGTCACATTTGTGAGGCACTTCTTTAAGAAGAAGTCAATGAATTTGTTCAGGTTGTCAGTTAATGATTCAATATCTGACACTATAGGGTGACCCGGGGAGTCCACAAGATTGTTATGGATCTCAGGAGTGTATATAGCGTAGGTGTAATCAGGATGTCATTCCAAATAAAGTTAAACTTCTCCTCTGTGATAAAATAATTTCTCTTCGCATTCCAATACTGATAAAATTCCTTTTTTGAACCAAACAGTGGGGTTAAGGATAAATTTTGTGTATTTTGTTTTATCATTTAGTATTTCTTATACACTGCCTGTGTATTTTTACTATCCACAATCACTGTATTACCCCTTTAATTGAGGGTTTGATAACCACATCTAATTCCATCAACTCCTTTAAGGCTTTCTTTTCATGTATATTTAAATTGATATTTCTATAAGGCTCTGCAGTTTTTAATGCCTTATCAACTTCTCTCAATACTACTGTTTCAAAGTTTCTAATCATAGAGTTATTAGTATAGGACAAATAGTGATGCAGTTTTAAAGTGTTGTTTTCTTTCATGCCTGAAATTTTGCCCTATTGCATTTTCATAGACAGAGTCAAATGTCTGAACCCCACCTATGTCTATAGTATTAGAATCTGTAACCCCAGCTTCCTGGAGAAATTTACAAGAACAGGATGCAGAATTGAATTGCCAAGGAAAAACATCTTACAAAAAGATAGCAATGTTTTGTTTAAAGATATAGAAAATTGTAGACTTTAAAGAGACTCTCAGATGAAGGACTTATGTTTGTTTGAACTACCTGTATCAAGAGCTATCCTGCACAATTTTATTTATTTTATTATTATTGATAATAGTAAGACATTACTTGTGGATTTACAACTTCTGGTTTGCCTATGCTTCCTGACCTATGCCTTGACAATAGCCCCAGTTAGAAATGTTCTAGCTGCCTCAGTCAGCTGTCTCCTTGCTCTGATAGCAAGCGTTAACTCCTACCTGATGTAGCAGATGAAGATTTTGAACTGGACCTGACCCAGGACCAGTCCCAATGGAACACCACTAGTGACCTCTGATTCCCAAGAATTTCTCATTAATTCCCATGCTTGGGGTTTTGCCAATCAGCCAATTTCTCACCTATCTTGTGACTTAGTCCCCACCCCCAGGTCATGCACCTTCTTTAACAGCCAGCTATATGGGATAGAGTTGAAGGCTTTACTGAAGTCAAGTTACAGTGTGCCTACCACACCCTCTCTACTGCTTTCATCACCAAATTCAAGAAAATAAATTAGGCTTGTCAGACACAATGCCCTCCCCCCCCACGTGAACCTATGCTATCATTCGCTTGCAATCTGTTTGCCTCCAGGAAATGTGCAACCCTCTCCCTTACTATGGTCCGTAGCAGATTGTCCACTGCAGATGTCACGCTGACAAGTCTGTAGTTCTCAAATTCATCCCTGCTCCTACTCTTGTGCAGGGGAACTGCATTCACTGTTCTTCAATCCATGGGTACTATCCCTGTCTCCACTGAGCTGTTGAAGAGCTCAGCCGGTAGTTCAGCTAGGACCCAGTGCAGGTGGAAAAAAAACAAGAGTTTAGGAGAGAGATGTATTAGCAATCTTTTATTGTGAGGGAGTTGACCAGTGAGATGTATTGTTTGGTACCCTTGAAAATTAATTTAAGAGTTGCTGTGATGCCTGGCAACTATCAAATACTAGCAAGAATGCCATTATGAGCCTGTACAAATAATGTAAAAAGTGTGATGTATGCTCTCTTTTCGGGAACTCCATGCCCTTTTATTATCGTACTTAACATGTGTATTTTATTATGAACATATTTCTTTTCTTAGGTCCTCTTTTAATGGGATGCAATATTAAAGGGATACAGTCAGCATTTTGGTGTCATTTTTATGTTGGCTTGCCGGAGCTTGCCAACATATTGAAGAGTGCAGATTTGGGGCCCGCCACTGTTGGGCGAATGCAGGGCATGCATCAGTAGGTGCGCCCTCTTCCCCAATCAGTCTGCATGTTGGTGCCACACTTATTAGTAATGATGTTTAGCATTCTCTAGTTGTGCTGTCCGCTGCACTGAGCAAAGCTCATCATACGCAGCCGGACCTTGCTTGGCGTGCTCGCCGCCATTATCAGCATGGTCGGGAGCCGCTTAAACCTCCTCGCTTTACTGAAGTCGATGGGGAGCCCACTCCCGCCGGCATACCCCCCAATCTGAATGCTGAGGGGTGCCCAATCCTCTCGCTGGTGCCCCCACTGTGTTTCTAAGTGTCGATGGTGAGCCTAATTTCCATCAGCATCACCTCTCCCCCAATTGTTGAATGCCGAGGGGGTTCCTAATCCCCTCGGCTTGCTGCCCTCTACCGCTGTCTTTGTTTGCCGATGGGGGTGCCCAGTCCCCGTCTGCATTATTCCCCCCCCGTGAGCCGACGAGGGTGCCCAATCCCCCGTCGGCTACTGACCTCCCCAAAAATAAACAGGAGGGTGGTACGCTGGGAGCCCACCCCAGTGTGCCAAATGCCCTGCAACAGGAAAACTGTCCCGGGATGGTTTTCTTTTTTTTTTCGCCTGTAAACTAAAACCGTCCCTCGTGGTGTCAGTGCCCCTCCCCACCCGCACCCACCACTGCACCCTGCCTCCCTCACCCCCATGCTTACCTCCAGTCTGGCGTGACGATCTTCAGTGGACCGGGAACACGCTGCACTCTTCAAAGCCGACTGCTAACTGAGGAAATGCCGTAAGCTACATAATGGAGTGAATAGGGTTTTTCCAACTTTGCTGCATATCTCAGGCATTTCTTGGAATTTTGGCACCAAATTTTCAACATGGGGTTTTTGGGGCCCCTCCTCATGAATTCTGTCACTGTCATGGCGTTAATCGGCCTCCAAAGGTGATTTTGCAGTCACTGTGCAAATCACCTTTCAGGGCCCATTAACGAAATGAAAGTGGCAGTGTTCATGAGGTGCCCTCTTAAAAAGCCTAAGTTCCAAATTTGGTGGAAAAAATCCAACAAATGCCTGTTTTACGAGCGTGCATTGCGCAGTTGCTACGCAGGCTCGTAACTTCGCGCATTCACAATATTTTACTGCCGGATTTTCAGCATTGTCATTTTTGTACACCTCCTTATGAACAGTACAGCTTTCATTTTCCACATCCTGCCCGAAATGTGTTTCCGCACTTCCGGCGCACAATAGCGCAGTTGCTATGGGAAATCAGTGTTTGGGCCAGATTATGAAATGACAGTGACGCAGTTCATGAGCAGAGGACCTAAAATGCCTATGTTAATTTGGTGATTACTCCATAAAATCACTGTGTTACGGCGTGTGTTGGCAGATGGCACGCACGCTGCATTCTCTGCCGCGGCATTTGTGTGATATTTCAGTCTGGATTTTCACCATTGCCATTTTTCCACACCTCTTGATGAACAGTACAGCCGTCATTTCACATATCCTGCTCCAAATGTGTTTTCACACTCCGCACAGAATGGCGGTCGTGTGAAATGACGCTCTAGGAACACTTTAAGGAAATAACAGTGACACTGTACATCAGCAGAGGTACTAAAATGCCTATGTTGAAAATTTGGTGCCAAACGCCCATAAAATGGCAGTGCTGCAAGCGTGCATTGCATATTTCCCACGCACCCTAGTAGCTTTGCAAATTTAGTATATTTACAGGCCACATTTTCAACACTGGCATTTTTTTAAACCTCCTTATGAACTGTACAGCTCTCATTTTTCACATCCTGCCCGACATGTTTTCCCGCACTGCACTACCAAACACCCAAAGGGACACCCTAATGCTTGTCACTCTCTGCAGGTTGGGGGTGGGTTGGCATCAGTTCAATACTTCACTGCCATTCCTATGATGCATCTGTCTAACTCCTGCACTACCAATGCCAATGTCAGCAGGCCAACATTCGGCATTGACAAATGCTTGTTGGTTATATGTGATCAGTATGCCTCTATGAACAGAACCAGCAAAGAAACTGTTTTACTGCCCCATGTGTGACATAAATTGATTTTTTACTTTTTGGTCCATTTTTATCATTAAGCTCGGAACAGCAGGCCGACAAACTTCAGCCACCAGAAGCATCTTGATCCTGTGAACATTTGTCTGTAGTGATGCAGTCATGATTACAAAAATCATGCATAAAACGAGTTTACTGTACATTCCTTTGGAGGATATAAACTAAAGCTTATGCAATGGAGTACGTGAGTCTGAACAAGAAGATAGCTCTCTGAAACAAAATGTGCACTGAAAGTACAAAAACCCTAATTCTTAAAACCAGAGCCAAGATCCCAAGCATGTGCATTAGCAGAATAGGTTGCAATCTGACTGCAATAAACAACAAAAGACATTTAACAATAAACCTGCCAATCTCTTCTAACACGAGGATGCCATCCGTCTGGACACAGTCTCACTAACTTTCTCTGTGTTTAAGCCCGTTAGTACTCTAGTCACTGAAATTTGGTCCTCATTAACACCTCTGTCTCCTGCTGGCACAATCAACCTTTTCCTGTATCATGGACACTGAACAAAAATATTTGCTCAGGGTATCTGACTTGCATTTTTTTATTATTCTTTGGTAACCAGGTAAGGCCCACTAGGCACAAGTGTCTGTTTTCAAGGGCAACCCAGGAGCATTGGCTAGGTTAAGTAACTTGCTCAGAGTCACACAGTGCATAAGTGGCAGTTGTAGGAATCAAACTCGGGTCTGCTGGATGTACCAAATTCATTGGCAGCTCATTACTCTCACCTTATTACTCTCACCTCTAGGCTATACTGCCAGCCCAACCAGCCATCCTTTATCCTCCTCCTCCTTCCACTTATCTCCCTTCGCCAGTCTGACTGTTCCCTCCTTAGTGTGTCCTTCTCTTGCTACTTGAAACAAACTCTGGCCAGAGCCAATACAGCTGCAGTCAAGCTCCACCGAGATCATGGTGAACAAGCACAGTTAAGCCATGTCCAAGATAGCCAAGAACTCAATAGTGCATGTGCAAGTAGTCGCACATGCACAATACAGTTCAGTGGCCATCTTGGACATGGCGGACTGTGCCATGTTCCATCGTGATTCTGCGAGTGAAAGCTATGTTTGGAAAGTAACGCACCTGGGGTGTATGCTTTATTTAACCCACAGGAGCAACTGTTTTAGAAAAGAAGGGAAAACACAAAAATACAGTTTTATACATTCTGTCTCACACTGTATCTGCATAGTCAAGTGTTGGCATGCCCCAGGGATCTGGAGGAAGGAGGAGGAGGAGGAGACCTCTAACAGGACTGACCTTGATTGATGGAACTGAGTAAGGGAAACAGGTCTACCTTGGCATTATCGGTAGCCTTACAGAGATAGTATGGGTCCATGTGCCATCAAGGGCTGAATTGTGTATATAACATTTGCCAGTTCTGTGAGCCAGGGGCACAGTCCAGGATGCCGTAAGCTGATGGGAAGTTTTCTAGAGTAGCCTGTCTGCCTACTGAGCATTCTTAGGATTAATGGGGAGAGGTCCCTCATGGTTGGTGGTGGGGGGTCGCTGACATTTATTGCGCCTCCCCAGTTCAGGTGGCCACATTCCCTATGTCTGTGTCCATGTGTGAACCCTTTGGCATTGGACATGCAAACCCCATGTACTCTGTATGTGTACTGCTTGTGTATCAATTTTTGGTTTTTGAAGACGCATCTCAGTCAGCTATTTAGTAAATCTGTGTGGATTTTGGACTTATTTCTATTTTAAACAAAATAGGTGTCCAGTAGAAGTGTCTATTCATTTTCCCATGGACCCCTCGGGTCTTGGTTTGCCCTGCCTATCAGTGTAAACTAGTTTTAGAGTTAGCCCCTCTGTGAAATGGGCAGATAAACAATCTTCTGGGTGAAGGTACTCAGTGCTGTTTCATCTAAACTGAACCTGCAGCCCCTGCCTGGTGGCAAAGGGCTCCAGCCATTAACTCCATTCTGCTGGCTGTGCTATACGACAGGTTTGGGTCCTGCTACATTATTTTATACCTGCAACCCAGTGAAGATGGCATCATAAATGTATTTTCCGTGAACTGCCATTTACTCCGCTTCAAACTATTACTTAGTTTATCCAACCTGATTGTGAGGAGCAAGCGTGACATCTGACTCATGTAACAGCTGAACACCATGAAGCAATAAAGCTGACAATATTCTGAAATTTAAAACATGTGATTATGGTTCCATTGCAGATTATATCAACACCCCCAAAAACAAGCAACTCAAGTTACAGGGAATCTACACATGCCGGTCACAGAATGTTGTTTTTTACATCCTGTAAAAGAAGTGCCTACAAATATGTACAGGCTATGTGGACAAAACCAGCCACTCTCTATAAACCTCAGTGAAATCATATTTGCTGAGTATACATCTTTCATCTGCGATTATGAGGTGGGGGCAGACATGATGTACTCGGAGTCCCTTCTGAACTTTAACGACAGTACAATCCCCTTTATCCAGACCAGTTCGGTGACATGTTTCTGGTTTGGATAAATGGGAGTTTGTTAAACCGGGATTAACTTAAATTTTTTAAGGGACGCTCATAACATGGCCATAGTACATGCACAAGTGAAACGAAGTGTAATTCAGTGTAATGCAGTATAACACACTGTTACCTGCCTAGCACACTGTTATTCTGGTTTGTTTGTAGCGGACATAGTATATGCTTCACTTTATTTTAATTTTATTTTCTTTGTTATTTCTGTAGTGGATGTGCAGTTCATTGGACCTCTGGGTACCCAGGTGGAGAAGAGATGGGCTAGCCAGGACTGTTGCCCGGGTTGCAGCTGGTTGGGGTCCTCTGATGGAAAACACAACATGCACAGTACACAATATTTGTACTCTGGAGGCAGAGGGCTCAGTTTGTAAAGGAAACGAAAAACAAGACAATCAGATGACACACTCAGATTAAGCTGTTGTTGCAGGGAGCTACCCTGGTATTTACTCGCGATACCCAAGAGACTGGACAGAGCTGGAAACAATCGAGACTGCAGGTGGTTGATCTGAAATGCCAGGAGAAGCAGGGACCCACATGAGCCGCAGAGGTGTCGTTCCTGTTCAAGCGTGGAGCAGGGGCTGATCCCCAGGCAGGTCCCTCGTCTATGGCTTCTCTGTACAGGGGGTAGTCTGGCTGGGCCAGTCTGGCAAGGCCCAGACTGCATGGAGACAAATTTGGATGCAGTCCGTTTTGGGCAGGATACAGCTTCCAGCAAGCAGAACACAGTTCACACAGAGGGGAACTAACTTACAACCTACTAGCAGTTCATAGCACATTTACATGTAAGGGAATTCTACTGTGCCAGGCAAAGTGGTCCCCGGGCACAATCGCAATGTCTCTGCACACACCAGGAGCTTATGGGTGGCTGGAACTCCTGACAGGCCGATCGCATTCAGTAAAATCTTTGGACTTATTCAGGCTGAGCCTGGCCCACTTCAATAGCTTACTTTAGTCACACAAACTTGGACTTAGTCCACATAATTCTCTCCTCTCCTCTCAGAAGCTGCAGGCAGACATGCAAGCCAAAACTCAGCCTTTTCACAGTTCTCCCATGCGAATCCACTCAGGATTGCTGCCCAAAAATACACTTGTGCTCTTCTCATTTCACTTCCCAGCTCAGAACTAACTGAAAACTGCAAGTAGCCTGGGACTTCCCGAAGATCCAAAAGATTTGGTTGGCTGATTTGGCTGTCAGTCAAAGCAAGAGCTCCCCCTTTAGTTGCAAAAAGGCACAAAAAACTCCAAACTACAGTTCCTACAGATTTTGAATTCAGACAGTTCCTGTAGTCCGGCTACAATTTAGGTCCCATCAGTACTGTTTGGTCCAATTTGCAGTCCAGGACCAAGATAGTGGAGACAAACAAAACAGTCCTTGCTACAAAGAAAGCAGGTTTGACAAACTACATTATCATTATCACTCTAAATGACTTTCAGCAAATAGTTACATCTTTCAACAGAGCTCCATCTCAGATTACTTAAGCTGCAATTTGGCAGCTCTTAGAGAGACAGTACACAGGGGCTAGACAAGCTCTGGTAGTCACGTTTAAACTGCTAAAACGCAGGACACCAGCCTGGCAGTGAGCATTTAGGCAAGCTCAAGGAAGACTTTTTGGGAACCCCCATTTGTAGGGGGGTTAAACCCTTCTCTGCCTGGGAAAACTTGGCGTCTGCATCAAGTCTGTACCATCATAACATTAACAAGCATTTGTCAATGCCGAATGTTTGCTTGCTGGCATTGGCAGTGGTAGTGTAGAAGTTACAGAGCTGCGTAATAGGAATGGCAGTGAAGTATTGAACTGAAGCCAACCCCACCAGCACTCTGCAGAGAGTGACAGGCATTGGGGTGTGCCTTTGGGTCATCAGGCATAACGGCCACTCCATTTCACCACACCCCACCCTGCAGACACTGACAAGTGTCACGGTGTTCCTTGGGGTCTTTGGCCCTTATGCGCACCCCATTCCATTGGGAAATACAGTGAGATGGGTGCAATATAGGAGAATGGGGTGAACTTTGGGGCCGAAGAGTCCAAGGCATACCTCGATGCCTGTCACTGGCTGCAGGGTGTGGAATGGTATGAGCATTACAGGCAAGAATCCCAAGTCACACCCCTGATGCCTGTCATTCTCTACAGAGTTGGGCGTTATGGTTGGAAACCCTAATACCTCAGGCATTCGTTGGTATTTTCACTCCAAATGTTCAACATGGTTTTTTTAAGACCCCACCTCATGAACGGGGGGAATATCAGTTTGTTAACTGAAAGCTGCTCATGCACAGTGACTACGGTATTAGGCACCACAGGTGCAAAAACATTCCAAACAGGATGTAAAAAATGACAGCTGTACTGTTCATGGGGAGGTGTAAAAATGGCAATGTTGCAAATCTGCAGTGAAAATATTTTAAAAAATGGTGAAGTCACGAACGTACATAGAAACTGTGCAACGCACACCCATAATATAATTAGATTGGGGATTTATTTTTTTTTTTTTTTACAGCAGATTGTCAACTCAGGCATTTTGGTGCCTCCGATCATGAACAGTGTCACTATGATTTTCTTTATCTGTCTCGAACAATGATTTCCCACAGCGACCACGCATCTCTGCACTGAAAGTGTGAAAACGCACTTCGGCCATGTTATGAAAAATGACAGCTGTACTGTAAATAAGGAAGTGTGGAAAAATGCCACTGGTGAAAATCTGAACTTAAAATATTACAAAGTCATGAACTTACCAGGGTGCGTGGAAACTGCATAATGTTCACTCATACACAGTCATTTTATGGACTTTGTCACCAAATTTTCAACATAGCAATTTTAAGACCTCTGCTCATGAACAGTGTAACTGTGATTTTCTTAATCTGTCCCAAACATTGACAGCTTTACACAACAGCACCATTGTCACGCTACGTGCGAAACACATTTTGGGCAGCATACGAAAAATGGCAGCTGTACTGTTCATAAGGAAGTGTAGTAAAATGGCAATGTTGAAAATCTGGAGTGAAAATATTAAATTCGCAAACTTATGAGCATGCATAGGAACTGCGCAACGCATGCTCGTAAAATAATCATTTTTAGGAATGTTTTCACCAAATTTTCAACATAGCCATTTTAAGACCTCTGCTCATGAACAGTGTCACTGGGATTTTCTTAATGTGTCCCATACATTGATTTCGCACATTGACTGTGCCATTGTGCGCTACATGGTCGGAAACACATTTTGGGCAAGATGTGAAAAATGACAGCTGTACTGCTCATAAGGAGGTGTGGTAAAATGGCAATGTTGAAAATCTGGAGTGAAATATTGAAAATTTGTGAACTTCTGACGTTTGTAGAAACTCATAGCTGCGCTCATAAATAGTCATTTTGGGAATTTTTCACCTAATTTTCAACATAGCCATTTAAGACCTTTGCTCATGAACAGTGTCACTGTGATTTTTCTTAATGTGTCCCGTACATTGATTTCGCACACCGACTGCGCCATTGTGTGCTATATGGGTGGAAACATATTTTGGGCGAGATGTGAAAAATGACAGCTGTACTACTCATAAGAAGGTGTGGTAAAATGGCAATATTGAAAATCTGGAGTGAAAATATTGAAAATTCACGAACTTACGAGCGTGCGTAGGAACTGTACAACGCACGCTTGTAAAACAGTCATTTTTTGGACTTTTTTCACCAAATTTTCAACATAGCCATTTTAAGACCTCTGCTCATGAACAGTGTCACTGTGATTTTCTTAATTTGTCCCGTACATTGATTTCGCACATGACTGCGCCACTGTGCGCTACATGAAAGTGACGGAAGCTGCGTTTTGGGTGAGATGTGAAAATGACAGCTGTACTACTCGCAGAAGGTGTAGTAAATGGCAATGTTGCAAATCTGGAGTGAAATATTAAAATTATTAATCTTACGAAAGTGCATGAGAACTGGCAAGACGACGTCAGAAATAAGTCATTTCTGATGCTTCATTAAATTTTCAAAATAGGCTTCTTGAGTCCACCTTATGAACATGGCAGTGTCTAGTTTCATTAATCGTCCCTGAAAGGTAATTTCGCGCAGTGACTGAAATCACCCTTCAAGCCTGCAATAACACCATGACAGTGACAGCATTCATGAGAAAAGGTCCCAAAACCCCATGTTGAAAATTTGTGCAAAATTCAAAAATGCCTGAGATATGCAACAAAGCTGAAACCCCCTATCTATCCCATTATATAGCTTACGGCATTTCCTCAGTTCAGCGGTAATAGAAACATAGAAACATAGACTTTGACGGGAGAAAGGACCACTTGGCCCACCCAGTCTGCCCATTTCCCTACCTACTGGATAAGCTGCAGATTCTAGTTAACCAACAGCCTGCTTCCTGCAACCCCGCACTATAATTGCTTTGTGTCTGTCCCAAGCATGTTTGAATTCCCCCACTGTTTTACACCCAATGACCTCCTCAGGAAGGCTGTTCCATGTATCCACCACTCTCTCCGTGAAAAAGAATTTCCTCACATTACCCCTGAGCCGTCCCCCCTCTATCTTTAAACTGTGCCCCCTTGTTCTTACACATCTCTTTTTCTGAAAGATGCTACCCTCCTGGACTTTGTTGATTCCCTTGAGGTACTTGAATGTTTCTATCATGTCCACCCTGTCCCTCCTTTCATCAAGGGTATACATATTAAGCTCTCGGTCTCTCTTCATATGGTTTCTGATGTAGACCCTGCACCATTTTAGTTGCCCTCCTCTGGACTGCTTCCATCCTGTCTATGTCCTTGCATAGATGAGGTCTCCAAAACTGCACACAGTACTCCAGATGGGGTCTCACCAACTGTCTGTATAGAGGATAATCACTTCCTTTTCTACTTGTGATGCCCTTCCTATGCATCCCAGTATCCCCCTGGCTCTCCTTACTGACTTCTCACATTGCTTACCCACCTTTAGGTCATCTGATATGACTACTCCCAGGTCCCTTTCCATTTTTGTTGTTGTTAGTACCTCCCCTGCTATTGTGTACTCTTCCCCTGGGTTTTTGTTTCCCAGGTGCATTACTTTGCACTTCTTTGCATTGAATCTAAGTTGCCATATGTCTGACCATTCCTCCAACCTTGCCAAGTCCCTTCTCATCTTTTCTACCCCTTGTGTATCAACTCTGTTACAGATCTTTGTGTCATCTGCAAAGAGGCATACCTTTCCTTCCAGACCTCTGCAATGTCACTTATAAAGATGTTAAAGAGGATTGGACCCAGTACTGAGCCCTGAGGTACTCACTAGTAACCCCTTTCTTCAGAATGTGTTCCATTCACTATTACCTTCTGTGTCCTGTTGTGCAGCCAGTTCAGCCCAGGCTCACCACCCTGGGACCCACTCCAGGCTGGCTAACTTGATTATTAATCTTGATGCGGACTGTGTCAAATGCCTTGCTAAAGTCTAGGTAGGCTATATCCACAGCCCCTCCCTGGTCTATTACTTTGGTCACCCAGTCAAAGAAATCAATTGATTAGTCTGAAATGACCTTCCTGCTGTAAATCCATGTTGCTTTGGGTCCTTGCCCCGCTGGCCTCTAGGTGCTCAACAATTCTTTCTTTCAGAAGTGATTCCATCATTTTCCTACCACTGAGGTCAAACTTACAGGTCTGTAGTTTCTGCTTCTGCCTTGCTCCCACTTTTGTAAAGGGAATCACATCTGCCCTCCTCCAGTCCTCAGGTACCACCCCATCCTGCCATGATTTGTTAAAAGTGTGGTCAGTGGTATCACTAGGTCCCCCTTAGTTCTTTTAGGATTCTGGGGTGAATCCCATCAGGCCCCATTGCTTTGTCCACCTTGAGTTTTAAGAGTTCTTTCAGGACTGTTTCTTCTGTGAATGGACTGTTATCAACCCCCCTACCCAGAGTGCTTCTATTGTCTGGTTTAGGTAACTGCTCCTCATCTTCTTTTGTGAATACTGAGCAAAAGTATTCATTCAATATCTCTGCCTTTTCACTGTCTCCCTCTGCCCACCTCCCCTCTCCTTTATTAATCTTCACTATCCCTCCCTTAACCTTTCTATGCTCCCTAATGTACCTATAAAAGGTTTTATCCCCTTTGACCGAGTTGGCTATTTTTTCCTCGGGTGTGCCTTTGCCATTCTGACTGCCTTTCCTACTTCTTTCTGCTTTAATTGATACAGTTCCCTGTCGTGTTCCTCTGTGATTCCTCGGCTTTGAAGAGTGCAGACGTGTTCTGTCCACCAAGATCGCTGCATGCAAGCTCCGGAGGTGGCATGGGGTGGGGTGGGGAGGCAGGTGCACAGTGGTGGGTGCAGGTTGTGGGAGGGGGCAGGAAGACTGCGTGGGACTGTTTTTCTTTACAGGTATTTTTTTTAAAAAGATGGCGGGGACGCTTGCCATGCTGGGTGTGGGCTCCCAGTGTGGCAGAAGGACGGCTGGGGGCAAGGAGCCGATGGGGATTAGGCACCCCCATCGGCCATGTAGTTGTTGCCACGCTGGGGTGGGCTCCAGCGTGGCACCCTGTACTCAGGGGGGGAGACAGTAAGCCGACAGGGGATTGGGCACCCCCGTTGGCTATACCATTGAGTTGCCACGCTGGGTTGGGCACCCAACATGGCATTTGGAAGACTTTGGGGGGGTGCAGCACAGCCGATGGGGGACTGGGCACCCCCATTGGCTATAGAGTGTGCATGGGGGGTGAGCATGCAGTATGCGTGCATATGTGTGTGTGTGTGTGTGTGTGTGTGTGTAGGGGAGCTGCTATGAGCAGGCTATATCTTATTGCTGCTCACTGAAGCGTAGCTCCCCCTTTCAACTGTATGCCACTGCATTCTGGAGCTTGTCATAGACAGCTCCAGCATGCATTGGCGGACAGGGGCCGCACCTGCCAACACACTGACTGAATTGGAAGAGGGGGTGACACACCTCCGAAAACTCAGATGATGGCTCTATGTTTCGTGCACATGCATGCAAGCAAACATAAAAATGCAACATATACAAGATATTTATACCATTAGCATGCTATACAAGTACTATCTGATTCATCCATTGGCATAACTTGTCACTTTACTATATATTTCAATGTACTCCACTATATCATTTCCATTTTGACACTAGATTATGAATATTTCACACAGGTAAATTGAACATTACTATACAGAATCATGTAATAACTTCTTGTACTCTAAACAATGCAAGAGGGGGCCCTTCTCTATCAGCTAACTTGGGGCTGGATGAGGCAGGGGCACCATGGTGAGAGGGCAGAACAAGTAACCTGGAATGGGTCGTCAAGCTCAATTTGGGCAGTGAGCTCTGAGAGACATACCTACACCTTTGTGGACTACATTGAGAGGCAAATCCACTGCTTCCCAGGGAATCGTAGAATGAAGCGCACACTGGCTTTTACAGCTCGGCCAGTCTTTTCTGGGGTGAACAACCACAGTCTCTGTACTTTCAGCAATGGTTTTGGAGCTTTATCACTTGTGTGGGTGCCTCTGCATGAAGGGAATGTCCAAGCTGGGAGCACTGTCAGCCCCTTGCTCTGTAGTCTCTGTTTCTACAACACTTGGCTCATTTTGAAGACACTCTGGCACTGAAGGGGTTGTCAGCACTTTCATAGTGTTCTCAAGTTCTGCATGTCACCAGAAAGACTCATACCATCATCTCTCCTTCAGGCAAACCTGCAGTTCCATGATACACAAAGACTCAGCATCCTCAGATTGATACTTGCACTTCACTTCAGGGTGCATTGGCTCCAAGGATAATGCCAGGGCATTAGGCAGTCCAGAAGACCCAGTTTCATCCCTATAATTCAAACAGGATTTAACGAAACAACTGACTCAGTTCTTATGGGAGGTAATAGGTATTATCACACTCACTGTCATCCGAGTTAGACTGGCAGTCACTATCATTCTGGGCCTGCTGTGGGGAAGTCTTAAATTGGCAACCACGGGCAGGCTGACTCTGTTTTTCTTGCAGCAGCACAGTCACTGGTCCAGGGAATCAATCTGTGGGTTCAGCTCTCAATTATAACTTGCCCAATAGGTAGCAAGTGGTTACGGTGCATGGTCTTGACAGCTTTGGAGTTATTCTCTGGGTGCACCTTGTACACTAGCAAATCATCCAACTTTCCAACTATGACATGAGGAAGACGGGGCCATCGATCAGCAATTTTGTGTTTCCCATGCAATCCTAAATGTTGCAACAACACCCGGTCTCCAGGCCTAAGCTCTTGAGCCTTTACTTTTCTATCATGTCTCTCTTTGTTGGCTAGATTTCTTTTGGCGGCTATTGTCTGGGCCAGTTGATAGGCATGGTTCAATTGAGCTTTCAGTTTTTGTACATATTGCAGGTAATCTTCGGCTTGGACCCCATCAGGAGAAACCCCAAAACAGACATCAACAGGCAGCCGGGCCTCTCTCCTGAACATGAGGCGGTAGGGAGAGAACCCGTAGCATCATTCTTTGTGCAATTGTATGCTGTACCAAGGAACTAATCTGCTGGCTCCATTATGCTTATCTTTGGTTGGAGTTTGTAGCATGTCTAGCAGGGTACAGCTAAAGTGTTCTGGTTGAGGATCCCCCTGCAGGTGATAAGGGTGGTTCTTGACTTGTGACCCACCATAGAGAGAGAGCATTTCTTTGATTGGTCGACTCAAAGCCCTGGCTCTGATCAGAGTGAATTGCTGGGGGCACCATAGTGGACAAAGAAATTTTCCACTAGTACCTTGGCCATGGTAGATGCTTTTTGATCTTTGGTGGGAAAAGCTTGCATACAGTGTGAAAATTGTCCCAAACCACTAACATTGCCAATGTTTCGCTGATCAGGCTCTAAACTCAAGAAGGCTATGTAGACTAGTTCCATTGGGGTGCTGGTAGTAATGTTGACGGGGGGCAGGCATCGAGGCAGGCTTTTCTCTGCAGGCAGTGACTTCAAGTCCTTACATGGTACTCAACATTGGCCCCATCTTGGGCCAGTAGAATCCAGTCCATACTAGGTCAAGGGTCCAGTCAATACCAAGGTGGCCCATATGATTGTGGAGGGACCTCAGTACCAAATCTTTGAAGGCTGTGGGCAGGACCAATTGTTGCTTGTCTATTTGGCCACCTCAACCTACAGTCTCTACACAACAAATGATTAAGCAGCTTCAACCTGGGGCCTCTTTAAACAATAAAGCCATTCGAGATTAGAGGAATGCAACTTGACACATCTTTACCTGCATGAAGGGCGCTAAGTGGTAGCTGACCTAGATCTCGGAATTGAGCCCACTGAGTGCTGTCATTGTCAAACTGAGGTAGTGCACTAATATCTAGAGCAGAAAAGTGGTAACATGCAGCTGGTATGCAGGTGTCAGAGGGGCCTAAGCAGTCTACTAAGCAGTCCACTGTGTCCGTAGATATCTGTTCATTTCTATCAAACTTTGGCACAATGCTCGGATGTCAGGTTCAGACAGCCTGACCCAGTCGCTCTTGGAAATGGGCCTACAGGATAGGGCGTCAGCATCAATGTAATTCAGGCTCAGTCTGTATTCGACAGCATAATCATATTTTGACAATGCAGAAAGCCACTGGTGCCCCATGGCATCTAACTTAGCTGAAGCCTGTACATAGGTCAATGGGTTATTGTCAGTCCTCACCAATATTTTTGCCCCAAAGAGGTAATCATAAAACTGGTCGACAATGGCCCATTTTAACGCAAGGAACTCAAACTTGTTCACAGGGTAGTTCCGCTCTGATGGGGTCAAGCTCCAACTGGTGAATTCCACTGGTCTCAAACCATCCTCATGGTCTTGATACAGTACAGCTCCTAGACCCTGCAGACTGGCGTTAGTATGCAGCACATAGGGTTTGGTGGGATCAGCATAAGCGAGGATAGGGGTGTGAGTGAGCTGGTATATGACTTCATGGAAAGCTGCTTCACAGTCAGGCGTCCAACAGGACCCAAAAAGTTCACCTGGGTGGAAATATGCTTAATCTGGTTCTTTGATGGACCCTTTTTTGTATTTCCGATTGGTAGCTGGGTAACCCTGGGTAAGATTCAAGAGTGGCTGAATCACTTTGGAATAGTCCTTTACGAACCGACGGGAGTAGCCACAGAATCCCAGGAAATGTTGTAGTTCTTTCATATTGTGGGGCTGGGGCCAAGTAGTCAAGGCTTCAACTTTACTAGAATCAGTCTCTATCCCCTCTGTAGACACTATGTGCCCCACATACTTCACAGAGGTTTGGAAAAACTGGCACTTGTCGATGGACAGCTTGAGGCTCAAATCTTCCAGTCAGTCTAGTACTCTGAACAGTCGACTCTCATGTTCCTGTAGGGAGCTCCCAAACACAATGACATTGTCCAAGTACACCTGGCATTCCAGCAAATTCATGACTCCCACCGCTTATTCCATCAGCCGCTGGAAGGTGGCTGGGGTGCCCGATATCCCCTGTGGCATTCTCAGGAATCCATAGAACCCCAAAGGACAGATGAAGGCTGTCTTCTCATGGTCTTCTGGAGCCATCGGAATCTGGCAATATCCACTGCAAAGATCCAACACCGAGAACCATTTGCTCCCATTCAAACAATCCAGAGCATCTTGTATATGGGGCACGGTGTATTGATCGGTGATGGTCTGCCTATTCAGAGTTTGATAATCAACACACATTCTTACAAATCCATTCTTCTTACACACAGCCACAATGGGAGAAGCATATGGGCTCCTGGATTCTTGTATCACACCAGTCACAAGCATTTCCTGCAAGTGTCTTCTCACATCGTCTATGTCTGCAGGGGCTAGGTGTCGAGACCTCTCTCGAAATGGCCATTCATCGGCAGGCATATGTGATGCTCGCACCCTGGACACATCCCATGTCCCATTCCTTTAACGAAAACACTTGATCTCTCTGAGCAAGTTTCTGGCTAATTCTAGTCTTCCATTCAGCTGGCAATAGGGAGTCACCAAAATCAAACAAGTTGGGAGTCATTCTGTTTTGCCAGGGTGCTTGTTGTTGGGCAACACTGCAGTGTCTACGTAGTGTACCGTAGCTAGGGTGCATCCTCTGTTCACCCGGATCTCCTGATCTGACACATTATGAATCTGGACCATCACTCATTGTGCATAGGCATGAGCACAAGCTGCCAAGATGCTGGGCTTAACCAGTAATCTTTTCGGCAATTTTCTATCGCCTGGCACGTCCAACATCAGTATTTTGTTCTTGACATCTTTGCAGAGGCAGACCTCCCCTTGAATGGTACACTGGGTGTTAGGGGCCAGTACCATTGAATCGGGATCCTTCTTCCACATGACCCCTACCAATTCATCCTCATCTACTCCCTTGTGGTTCTGTTGCAAATCATAGGCCCTCTTGATCAGAGCAGGAATTCTTAGGGCTCTCCCAGTCCGTTGCCCTTGTTTCTCGTGACAGAGTTGTGCCAGTCTCCCAAACATATGGGCGTTGGTCCCAATTAACAGGGGAACCCCATCATACAGTCCAGTAGGGGGACACACTAAGGCCAGTGTCTCGACTTGCTCCTCTACACCAGTTACAGCTGCAGAAAATGACAACCAGAGGCAGACATATCCTAGGTAGGGATAAGACTTGTCGCTCAGCCCCCACACATGTAGGCCTTTCAGGGATTGTAAGGGCACAGCAGATAAGTGTTTGTCATACCAGTCCTTAAATACAATGGTCACTTGCGACCCACTGTCCAGCATAGCCTGAGTAGGAATACCATTCACAGCCACGGTAGTCGCCATTGAAGGGCCCACTATTATGCACCAGTCTGAAGGGACAGCAGCAGGGGCCTGGATGGACAATTTAGCCACAAAGGGGTTTGAGTTAGGATGTCTGAAGCCTTCACTGTGGTCGCTTTGTGCACCCCTTGACCACTGATTCATTTTCTGAAGCTTTCCTTGAAGCCAGTTCACCATTTTACTGTATCTAAGTCTTTCTTGAGACTGGCATCTCTCTTCATATGGCCATCCTTTCCACAATGGTGACAAATGATCGATTCTGTATCATCCTTGAGAGAACATTACATGAGGAACTGAAGTAGTAGCAAGGATCGGATCCAATATCTGCTTGCAGTGGTGAGGGGTGCAGTGTGTCTCAATAGTTCCTTTAGGGTGGCAGTCAATTCTTTGATTTCAGCCTGGGAGCTATCCTCAGTAGAGGATGCCCGAGGGTGCACCCCCACCCCCATGGCAGTCACGTCCTGAGAGGAACCAGAATCTTGTTCCATGGGGGGGGAACCCTTGCAGAGGTGCCAGTCTTCAACTCTCAGACATCCTTTAATAGCTTGACTTTCAAAAACTGGGCCCAGGGTGGGAAGTCCTTTGCATTCTCAGAATGCTTGTTAGGTGTCGACGTTTTGCCCATGAACCCCACTTGGATGATCACTCTCTGTCACTTCCATGGTAGCAGCACATATTGGTGAAATTCTCCCCCAGGGTTGCCTTTGCTCAACCCCCCAAATTTTTTTCATTAGCTCGTCATAAGAGGGGGGTGATTCCAGTCGGTTAGCGAGGCCCAACTGAAGCGGTAACAATTCTGAAAATGGAGCAGATTTAAGGATCCGGTCCAGCCTAGTGCGATCTAATCCATTTGACGGCAAGCTACCCTTTCTGAGTCACTTTCGTAGCAGCTTTTCAAGCCGAGGTACATACACAGACAATGGCTCCCCCCTGAGTACTGCTGGGCATTTCTTACTCACCACCACAGGTCTTCATCTGAATCCAGGCTCCCAAACACATTCTCCAATGCATCAAGATAGTCCTGTGCAGGTGCTTTGGAGTTATTGGCCCGCTTGGCATGGATGGTAGCCAGGGCAGGACCTCAGAGGCTCTCACTCAACCTCTTTCATTTCTCAGCTTCTGAGCATTGCCATTTAAGTACTAGAGGGGCAACATAGTCTATCCAGGTTTCCCAGTCATCTCCTCTGGGGTGGGGAGGGTGAACAAGAAGATTCTCAACCTTTGCAGTAGTCGTGACTAATGGCAGGTACAGATATAGGGGCCAGCGTTGGCACGGGCACAGAAAGCGGGGCAGTAACAGGTGCTGGAGTGGAAGGGGGTGTTTGGGAAAGAACACCCCCAGGTGGCAGGAATAGTTTCTTAAAGTCCTCTATGGTTTTCCCTTCCTCCAGCAACAACTTAGCAAATTTCTCCTCAAAAGTCTCAGATAATGGTGGGAGCGCATCCTCCCCGGGGTCTTTACTGTCTCTAGTTATCACTCTCCAGGCGACTGGAGTCCCTTCTGGGGCAATAGTCCGTGGCACTTTGGAACTGTCCACTGGGTCACTACACTCTACTAATGCCATGAAAGTTTGGGTGGTCAAATCAGCCTGTCGCCCCACCACCGCAGCATTTGTTAAACATTCAGCTTTGGAAAGTAGTCCTTCTACAGTGTCTTTACCAATGTTCAGGGGAATATCAAATACAAGCAGGGCATTGTGAGGGTCAGTCTCCTGCCCTGTACACCACCCCGTCAACTGGTGCACAGCCACTTCTGTTGGGGTAGCCATTTATGTTTGACAATAATTCGTAGTTTCGGCCACTAGAAGACACAAAATCCCAGCGGTGAGCCTCCAAGATGTAAACCCCTAGGTGGCACTATCCTGCTGGCTACTACCCCTGCCTGCTTGGCTAGTAGCAGGTTAAGGGGGCTGGAGTTCTGAAATGGGTGCCTCACCCAGAGGTCAGGTTGGTAGTGGTCAAGCTAACCTGGGCACAGCCCTCTGGGACACTGTAACCCCCTCTTTCCCCCAGTGGCCTGGAACACTGTACAATAATCACTTTACAATACCTCAGTACACCACACAAGTACCCACACTGTTTGCCTTACCACCAGGGCTGTTCCTCTGGCTTGACCTGGGGACCCCCTGTAAAACAAGGTTATGCACAGCAAATAGCAACAGTACAGTACTTTGAGCACATACTGGAACCACAGTCAGATTACATGCAGAAAAAGTTAGATCTGATTTATTCAGGGGACTTGAAAAAGGGAGGGGCAAAATCAGGTTAATTAGCTTACACTAAACAAACTGAGGACTTTGTTTCATCTTGGTCTTTCTTGATTTCTCATTGGCATTTGATACAGTTGACCACGGGGCACTACTGGATCACCAAAAGACTTATGTGGGTCTCACTGGCACCATCATGGGCTGGTTCGAGTCCCTCAAAACTTTTATTAATTTTTTTTATTTTTATTTTAAGAAATAATCAGAATTACAACCCTTTGAGTCAGGGACTCGTTTACAAAGGCTCCGTGTCAGGAAGGCAAATACATTAATAGCAAGCAACAGAAAACAAAGTAAATGAGTGCAAATAAAAGCAAACATCAATATTAAGAGCTGGTTACAAAGGCCCCACGTCAAGGTAAATTAGCAATAATAAACAGACATAAACAGTAATGTGGGCTATAATGAGTCAAATGAAGGGCAGAGTCAAAAATAGGCAGACTGAGAGGAGTAAAGGCAGGGGAAAACTCAGCCAGGGCAGTAACAGTGGATGGAGGAGAGGAGGTGGTTCTTGAGAGCAGTTTTAAAAGGCTCTAATCTTAGTAGGGAGGTGATAGCAACAGGCAGGGAATTGTACCAGGATGGGACATGGTAACAGAATGACCTCTGTGCAAGGGAGGTCCTAACTCTGGGGACTTGCAGAGGGAAGTGGACAGTGCTGCGGGTAGAGAGGAAGGGGGTAGATAGGCTTATGATAGAAGACAGACCAGGGGGAGTCAGACCTGCAGTGATTTTTTTGGTCAAGAGGCAAGGTTGATAGATAAGCCTTTCCTCCAGATTAAGGAGGACGTTAGAGGAACTACAGTGTGCAAGTATGGGTAAGATGTGAGGAACCTGTAAGCAGCTGGCAGGCCTTATTGAGGGATAGCTTAATTTTGTGCAGAGCAGTGTTGTCAGTGGCACCATAAATAAGCAGACCATAATCCATGAGGGACAGTACAGAGGTTGAGATGGCCAGGCTTAGTGCTTCAGTGGGGAGACAGTCACCATGGCGATACAGTAGGCCTATCCTAGAGTTGATGGTGGAGCAAAGGGAGCAGATGAGGTCATGAAAGGACAGGGAGGGATCTAAGAGAATGGCAAGATATTTGAAGGAGGAGGAGGAGGAGGTTTGTTCAAGGAGGAAGAGGGTACTAGATAAAACCAGGAGTGGATAATCTTTACATTTACTCCAGTTATGCACAAAAAGCATGGTTTTAGTTTTTTTTTTAAGTTCTAAACCAGCCTGTGGTCAGAGAACCAGCGTTCAGCCTGGGTGAAGGAGTCCTGCAGGTAGTTTTGTAGGAGGAGAGGGTCAGCGTGTGAGTTAAACAGGACAGCGTCATCCGCATAAAGTAGAAGGTTTCCATTAGAAGCGGAGGGGAGAGAATTCAGATACAGGCAGAAAAGCAAGGGCCCTAGGATGGAGCCCTGGGGAACACCAGAACGAACCTGTCAGGGGCAGGAGATGGTAGACCTAATTTTGACACACTGGGTGCAGGAGGAAAGATAGCTGGAGAACAAATTCAACACACCCTGCGAGAGGCCGAGGGGTTGGAGAGAACAGAGGAGAGGAGAAGGGAGTGGTGGACAGTGTTGAAAGCTTTCGACAAGTCAATGAAGACAGAACCAGCAACATGACTTTTGTCAAGAGCAGTGTGAAGGAAATTGAAGAATTCAATAAGGGCGGTAGTGGTGCTGTGTGCTCGACTAAAACAGTATTGTTCACAGCAGAGGAGGTTATGGGGGAGAGGTAGTGAGAGAGCTGATCAGCCTCAATTTTTTCCAGAGCCTTGGAGGGGGGGGCAAGGATGGAGACCGGACGATAGTTACTGGGGGAGGTCCAGTCACCAGATTTATGAAGAGGGGCGATCATTGCTGTTTTCCAGGGTAGGAAGAATTGACTGAGGCAGAGGGAGTGGTTCAGCAATCTGGTAAAGGAGGACAGCATCTAGGACCCTTTTAAGCAGTTAACTGAGAGAACACAGCAGGTTGCCTTAAGTAATTTCATCTCTGGGTCTTCTGCACTTTCCTTTGGGGTTCCCCAAGGTTCAGCCCTCACTTCTGTATTATTTTCTCTGTACATGTTGCACTTGAGGGAGATCATTAGATGGTACGGGGTTGATTTTCACTGTCAGGCAGATGATATTCAGTTGTACCTGTTTTGCTCTCCTGGAAGAGATCATGTGGCTTCAGTGCTGGGGCAATGTCTTGCCAAGATAAATGACTGAATGGCCTCAAACTGGTTATGTCTTTACCCAGGGAAGACAAGGTCATGCTGATAGATCTAAGTTGATGGGGTGCAGCAGCAATGGGATGTGCAGTAGCCCTTCCTATGCTGGGCGGCTGATCTCTTGTTGCCGTTGATGCGGCTTGGAATCTTGGGTCATTTTGGACCACACACTGACACTAGACGAGCAGATGTCAGCAGTGGTCAGGTCTGGCTTTTACCATCTTCAAGATACTGCCAGGATCAAACTGCATCTGACTCCTGCTGACCTGGAGATTATCATTCATGCTTTCATTACCTCTGGTTTGGACAACTGTAATGCGCTGTACTTCGGGCTATCTGGAGGTTTAATGTGATGCTTGTCACTGGCCAGAATGCTGCAGCCTGGCTTGTGCTGGGAACTTCTCGGAGGGACCACATTGTTCCAATCCTGTATGCGCTGCACTGGTTGACTTTGCAGTGGCATATATTCTTTAAGACATGCTTGTTAACATACAAAGGACCCAAGTGGGTTGGGACCTGACTATTTGGAAGATTTTTTTTTTTTTTTTTTTTTAACATTTAATAAGGTTTATTGAACTTGATCAGAATGTGATACACAAAGAGCACAAAAAAGGACAAATGGCATATAAAGTACCAGCCAATGATCAGTAAAATGAACAGTAAGCGATTATTGTACAGTGTTCAGGCCACTAGAGGGGAAAGAGGGGGGTTACAGTGTCCCAGAGGGCTGTGCCCAGGTTAGCTTGACCACTACCAACTCTGACATCTGGGTGAAGGCACCCATTTCAGAACTCAGCCCCCTTAACCTGCTACTAGCCAAGCAGGCAGGGGTAGTGGCCCTTGGGATAGCGCCACCTAGGGGTTACATCTTGGAGGCTCACCGCTGGGATTTTGTGTCTTCTAGTGGCCGAAACTACGAATTATTGTCAAACATAAATGGCTACCCCAACAGAAGTGGCTGTGCACCAGTTGACAGAGTGGTGTACAGGGCAGGAGACTGACCCTCACAATGCCCTGCTTGTATTTGATATTCCCCTGAACATTGGTAAAGACACTGTAGAAGGACTACTTTCCAAAGCTGAATGTTTAACAAACGTTGTGGTGGTGGGGCGACAGGCTGATTTGACCACCCAAACTTTCATGGCGTTAGTAGAGTGTAGTGACCCAGTGGACAGTTCCAAAGTGCCACGGACTATTGCCCCAAAAGGGACCCCAGTCGCCTGGAGAGTGATAACTAGAGACAGTAAAGACCCCGGGGAGGATGCGCTCCCACCATTATCTGAGACTTTTGAGGAGAAATTTGCTAAGTTGTTGCTGGAGGAAGGGAAAACCATAGAGGACTTTAAGAAACTATTCCTGCCACCTGGGGGTGTTCTTTCCCAAACACCCCCTCCCACTCCAGCACCTGTTACTGCCCCACCTTCTGTGCCCGTGCCAATGCTGGCCCCTATATCTGTACCTGCCATTAGTCACGACTACTACCAAAGGTTGAGAATCTTCTTGTTCACCTTCCCCACCCCAAGGGGGAGGATGACTGGGAAACCTGGATAGACTATGTTGCCCCTCTAGTACTTAAATGGCAGTGCTCAGAAGCTGAGAAATGAAAGAGGTTGAGTGAGAGCCTCTGAGGTCCTGCCCTGGCTACCATCCATGCCAAGCGGGCCAATAACCCCAAAGCAACTGCACAGGACTATCTTGATGCATTGGAGAATGTGTTTGAGAGCCCGGATTCAGATGAAGACCTGTGGTGGAGAGTAAGAAATGCCCAGCAGTACTCAGGGGAGCCATTGTCTGTCTATGTACCTCGGCTTGAAAAGCTGCTACAAAAGTGCCTCAGAAAGGGTAGCTTGCCGTCAAATGGATTAGATCGAACTAGGCCGGACCGGATCCTTAAATCTGCTCCATTTTCAGAATTGTTACCGCTTCAGTTGGGCCTCGCCAACAGACTGGAATCACCCCCCTCTTATGACGAGCTAATGAAAAAAATTTGAGGGGTTGAGCAAAGGCAACCCTGGGGGAGAATTTCACCAATATGTGCTGCTACCATGGAAGTGACAGAGAGTGATCATCCAAGTGGGGTTCAGGGGCAAACGTCGGCACCTAACAAGCATTCTGAGAATGCAAAGGACTTCCCACCCTGGGCCCAGTTTTTGAAATTCAAGCTATTAAAGGATGTCTGAGAGTTGAAGACTGGCACCTCTGCAAGGGTTCCCTCCCATGGAACAAGATTCTGGTTCCTCTCAGGACATGACTGCCATGGGGTTGGGGGTGCACCCTCGGGCATCCTCTACTGAGGATAGCTCCCATGCTGAAATCAAAGAATTGACTGACACCCTAAAGGAACTGTTGAGACACACTGCACCCCTCTCACCACTGCAAGCAGATATTGGATCCCGATCCCTTGCTACTACTTCAGTTCCTCATGTAATGTTCTCTCCAAGGATGATACAGGAGTCGATCATTTGTCACCATTGTGGAAAGGATGGCCATATGAAGAGAGAATGCCGGTCTCAGAAAGACTTAGAGAAAGTGGTGAACCGGCTTCAAGGAGAGCTTCGGAAAATGAATCAGTGGTCAAGGGGTGCACAAAATGACCACAGTGAAGGCTTCAGACATCCTAACTCAAGCCCCTTTGTGTAGTCACAGACCTAGAACTATTGCTAAAGAACACAGTCTAAGCAAGCAAACTTTACAATCAAATTATGAAACAAACAATCCAGTCCATCTCTCCCTCCCTCCCCTTCTTCTCTGGAGGTTGAGGTGATTCCAGGTAAAACGAAGATAGTAGCATATGAGACATAACAAAAAGGAGCATCTCATTCTTCAAAAAGAAAGAAATGTATCGGGCATAAGTGCAGGTTCAGGCACAACCAATCCCAACCATCCTTGAGATAATGGGGTGTATGAACCATAAGTAACCAACCATCACCCAGCACCAAGGGTCAATAAAGTAAAAAGGAGTTCCCATATCCGTGCGTATCTCCTCTTGAAATCTGACATATTTGCAATAATACATTTGGCCTGCAAAGCAAAAAGGATTTCCCGGTACCATTCCACATATGTAGGGATGGATTGATCGCAACAATGTTGAAGAATAATCTTCTTAGAGCAGGCCGATATTAGAGCAATATGTGGTTTTTGATTACCGATTAAAACTTCAGTGAAGTCCCCCATTAGACCGATCTCAGGTGTGAAAGCCTGGTTCAACCCCAGTAAGGGATCCAAGCACTGTTTAATCTCCTCCCAAAAAGGCATAACCTTTTCACAAGTCCAGAAAATGTGAAATAGTGAACCCTGCTCCTTCTGACACCTGGCACATAGATCTGAAGCCAACCTACCCATTCTGTAAAGTTTAATCAGGGTGCAAAACATATTATGTAATATTTGGAACTGCATAAACCGATATCTGTCCCATTTAATGTGTCTATAAATAGCCTTATAGATGCAAGACCAGTCCCGTGAGCCTACCTGAGAAGAAAGTAGAAGAGACCAGTTCTCTCTCAGCAAGTAGCTCCCTCAACTATGCATGATAAAAGGCTATTGCATGGGATGTAGGAGTGACCGTTGTCAAGGGGAGCAATTTGTCTGCATAATCTCTGGACCAGACACCAACACCAAATGGTAAAACTGCATGTGTCTAATTTGGAGAAACCTGAAGCACAGAGATGATGGCCAGGCAAATTTATGTTGAGCCTCTGCAATAGTAATGAGCTTGCCAGCATGCAGTAGATAATCTACTGATAAAGACTCCAAAAAAGGCCAGGCCGTCTGGGTCAGCACTTTCCCGGCAATTTTCAAGTTAGGGTTTCCTAGGATGGGTTGAGAAATGTCTAAGTAGGGGTCCAAATTAAACATATGACATAATTGTTTATGAGCATATGGAGAATAACCGACAGGAGTGTCTTTGAGGCAGCCAGGAATCTTCTTGAAAAGAACACGCAACAAGGCACATGGCTTCAAACTTAGTTGCGAGCACAATGAATGTTCAATGTCTAGCCACTGAGGAACATAGACACTACTTGGAAGATCTGCTGGTTTCTTACCTCTCAACCTGACCACTGATGCTGTGCTACTGACTGTTCCCTCCTCCTGGCTGAGATAATCTAGGGACAGAGCTTTTGGAGAAGCAGCTCCAGTGTTGTAAAACTCCATTCTGTGAAGTATCCACTCTGTGGGTACAGTGGAGGCCTTTAAAAGATCACATAAAACATACTTTAATGTGTGGCAAATAGCTTGGTGCTTGTGTATACTTATGAGCTGACCGGTATATGCTTTGTGTTTATAACATGAGCTTTGGCGCTTCTCCGCATCCCACCCTGTGTAGGACAGTGGGAAAGTGTAGACTTAAGGCCCAGCAGAGATGGTGAGATAGGAGTGCCAGAAAAGGAGGAGGAGGCAGGGAAGGATGACTGGTGTCACCGAGATGCTCTAAGCAGAGCAGGAGGTGGCCTACTGCTTAAGTATTTATTTATTTTATTTAGAATTTGGTAACCGGGTAAGGCCACTGAGACCAGAGATCCCTTTTTCAGGGGTGACCCATAGTAGGGTAGGGAATGGGTAGGAGCTATCCCCCTCATTGAACAACAGGCTAAAGGCTTTCAATTCAATGTGTGGCAAATAGCTTGGTGCTTGTGTATACATATGAGCTGACAGGTATATGCTTGGCGTATATGACATGAGCTTTGGCACTTCTCCGCATCCCACCCTGTGTAGGATAGTGGGAAAGTGTAGACTTAAGGCCCAAAAAGAAGTAGTGAGGTGAATACATCCTCCTACTCCACAGAGTGTGGTCCATAGCATGCAGGAGAGAAAAAAAAAACCCTTAGGGGGAACCTCCAAGGACCCATGGCTACTGACCTGCTCGTCCTCTGGGCATACTAAGAGGAGAATAATCCTAAATGTGCTTAGGTTTAGGTATGGTTATGTCCAGAAATATGGTCTGATGTTGCTGGTGAAAGTGTCCAGTTCATGGTCGATGAGCAAGCAGTCGCTGTTGCAGATGAAGGTTTGAGCAGATGGAATATCCAACTGGAGTGCTAACCGGATGCTGTGACATGGTTAATCCAATTCTGAAATAGATGACTGCTGTAGATCCATAGCATGGCCATTGAATACTAGATAGAGCTGCATAATGGGACTGTTTGTTGGGATGGCTGGAACTTGAAACAGGGTCACCTTTGTTGTATTATGAGCTACTCCAAGATAGAATGGCGAAGCCTTTGTAGGAAGAGTGGGAGCCAACGTGGTCCACCAGTTCAGAGTATGGAATAGTGCAAGACATAAAGGACAAAAGTCAATGAGGCTGATTGAAATGTAATGAAAGTACCAGAAAAGGCCCATCGTGGAGCGTGCGTAAATGGGATGGCGAGAACCCCACATAGTTCGCCATTACCATGGAGATGTTAGGCATTGACCTGTGATGATGACAGTAGACTCAGAGGTAGGCTAGCTGGGGAATTGTATTCCCATGGGGTCATGATGAATGAAGAAGTCATGTTTGAGTGACTGAAGTCTCAGGTGGTCAATACTGGGGTGAGGAAGCAAAATTCCACCGAAACTGGCACTATGAGATGCTGATAGAGGAGGGAGGGTCCAACGAGGGGACGTGGGAAGAGATAGCGGAAAATATTACTTGAATCACTGATAAAACATGGTCCGATAAGTCCAACGATGTTGTCCTTTAGTTAAGTGAAGGTAACGCGAGGATCACAGAAGTTGGATTGGAAGATAAGGAATAAGGGGAAAGCTGTCGAAGGGCATGCAGAAGTGGGATGGTGGGACCCCATGTAGTCTGCCATAGCCATAGAATAGAATGATCTAGGTAGCAGGTTACCCTCAGGAGCCTGAGACTGGTGCAGTCCAAGGTAGGGAAGGCTGCAAAAATAGACTGAGTAAGGAATGGATGCAAGACTCCACTGTCTGTTGCACTGTGAAGCCTGTTCTCAAGTAAGGAGGACGACACAATATTGACCAATATGGAGTCAGGACTTGATGGAGCAATGAGGTGAACTCCTTAGAGTAGATGGTGAGTGGAAAGGTGGACCCTCCATGGTTCATAATCACATAGCAGAAGTTGGACAGGAAATGAAAGGCGGACCCCGTGCCCCATAGAGTAGTGCAGGATAGGGACAGCAGAACCCTATGTGGTCCGCTATCACCGTACCACAAGACTGGGAAAGCGAGACCCCACATGGTTCACCTTCACCATGAAAAGCATTAGTGCATGATATGGATGGCGGGACCCCACGTGGTCTGCCATCGCCGTACCACAAGACTGGAAAGGCAAGACCCCACGTGGCTCACCTTTGCCAGTTAAGCAATAGTGCATGATAGGGACAGCAGAATCTGATGTGGTTCGCCATCACTGTACCTGAGTAATGCAATTCCTTCCTTTGAGTACTGTGTGATAGAGATGGTGGGACCCCACGTGGTCTGCCATTGCCGATATCATGAACAGTACAAGATTGGGAAGACGAGACCCCACGTGGTTCGGCTTTGCCATGGAAGGGGTGCTATTAGAGAAATCCAGCTGGATTTAAGATTGTGAGATCGAGCCTTACGTAAATGCCTCTTCATGTAGCCAGTGATGAATGATCCGAGGAAAGGAAAAGAAACCCAGCGCTGAGTTCAAGGGTAGAAGCAGATGGTATGAGAGGGCCCCCTAGAGGGAGATGGCAGCAATGGGAAGGGGACCCACAAGGTCAGGCATAGCCAAAGTTATCCAAGCACGTAGAGCTGCTGAAGAGAGGGACATGGAATAATTAGTAAAAGTCTGGTAGTATGATATGGAAAAGTAACAGCTGATAAAGCTGGTGATAGGGTAAACAGATTCCTGAAAAGAATGCATTACTCACAACTTTGCCAAGCCTAACAAGGTCTGGCTGCAATGAAACCCCTGAATTTGATGGGCTGTAGCTGCCAAGCAGGAGAAGCGATAATGGTCCCAAATGCAGTTCTGCATGTAAAGAAATCAGTACATTAGGTAGCCAGGAAGTCATGGAGGGGAAGGCACGTAATAAGTACAGGACTGGTCTTCAAATCAATGCGAAGGGATAATAGAAATAGAGTATAGGGACACCAGTGGACTGCAGGAGATACACTGCATGGTAAACGTTGCATATGGCTCCTATAAACTAACAGTTTATAGTGTATGATGGAATCTTGTTATTGTGTAAAATCCATCATTTTCTAAAAGCTGTTATGCTAGACTAGAGACATCATTTCTATTGTTATGCTGCAGTAGCTACGTATGTACTACAGCATAACAAAACAGAACTGTCCCTCGTGCTGTGTAGCAGCATGTACAGGCGATTGATCCCTGGACAAAATGTCACGGTCAAAACAACGTGGGCATTTCGTCATGGGGACAAATA
Organism: Neoceratodus forsteri; assembly: GCA_016271365.2. Classification (NCBI taxonomy): domain Eukaryota; kingdom Metazoa; phylum Chordata; order Ceratodontiformes; family Ceratodontidae; genus Neoceratodus; species Neoceratodus forsteri. The sequence goes on from CM057454.1 coordinate 1,320,117,472, forward strand.
AAAGCCGTATATTTGGTCGATGGCATAACTCATAGATAGGTAGTTAGGTTGCCAGAAAAAAAGGATAATTGGACAAAGAGTCGCATCGTTACCTGTCTCCATCCAGCTGTCAATCAACTAACTTTTCTGCTTCCCCTTTATAGCCATTTGCTAGAATTTACATTTAGCATTTGCTACTAATTACATTTATCATTTATTATTCATACAGCTGTGTCGACTCAGTGCTGACCGCAAGTTGAGGTTCGATCCTGGGGCGCATACTCAGCAGCACAGTGCTTGCCCGATTCAGGCAAAGCAGAGAGAAAGCTACCGGGGAACAAACAGGGTAGGGACAATTGGAGGCGAACCGGCAGGTATCGAGACGTGCTCCACCGATGGGAGCAGAATGGGAGAAAGTGCACTCACATCATTAAACCGTCTTTTCTTCTGGAGTGTAGCAAAACTTATACCTGATCATCATTCCCAGTACTGCATCCGAGCATTTGCCTGCTTCAAGACCAATAACCCAATTGCTCATGTTGTCAAATTTGTCCACAAATCCAGCCACAATCTGGATTAGGTGAGTGATTTTTCACCCCCAGCATCTGCAGTGTCTCCTCAGACATCTCCTTCAAACTGTTCATATTGTCGCTGTACATCAGTGGACAGAATGTTGCGGGTATCTGGTTGTGGTGGCTACATTGTGGTGGCTACCTGTTGTACCGGCGACAAGATTACATTTTGACGAGATTGGCACTACAGTTTGACCGCGATTAATTCTACCATGACGAATCGACCGTATGCCATGTAGCAGAGCTTGTTTCTGTAAAATCCTCAGCATGTCAGTTGCTGCCTGCAGTTCAATAAATACTTACTGACTGAGAGAAATTTCTGAATGCTTTCCAATGCCTGCCACTAGTAAATTCTGCTCTGTGTGCTCCTATTTGGACATTTGACTTAATGATCCCCCCACCCCACGCAGGGCACAGGTCATCGCGAGAGGACGTTGCAAAGGTCACTCTGGATCGACTGTTTACCTCACCAGAGATACCCGATGAAATGTGCAGACGATGTTTAAAAGTCAGCAATTTGGATTGCCATGAGTTTTTAGTTTTACTCTAAATGGTTGAATGTTTTGCTGTAGAAGTTGGACTCACTTACTTGTGCGAGCACTGCCAGGCACATGTCCGAGTATGTAAGTCCAGGATGTAAGTAAAGGCTCTTTTTTCTCAGAGTCTTTTTTTTTTTGTTAACTACTTTCCTGTCAGTTCTTAACAAACTGACATACACTATAAAAAACAATGAATGGCAACCCATCAGTAACCAAGCTCTCGAGGGTCAAATTGTCGCCATGGCAACCTCTCGATGCACTAACCAGCATGTTACCAATGGTTTGCCATGCATTATTCTCTATGATACTGTACCAGGGAACGGGGGAATACACACAGAAACAGATGTTCGATTACAGTACTGTTTCCTTGGGATTTCAGGTATATTGTTTAAGTTGCCAGGCTCATTAAGTATGCAAAACAAAAGACTGCTTGAAGTTCGAACTGGTGAGCATCAATGGGCAAGTGAAGGAGATGGACAATGCCCTTTCTAAACATCTGTTCAATGTGTAGAGACCATACCTCCAGCGGGATAGCAGTGAATGGCAAATGGAAGGAGCAGCCTTCATGTCCTGGCTGGTCAGAATGCAATGCAGCAGGAGGGTGTAGAACAGAGCATCCAGGTGATGCGATGGGAAAGTAGAGAGAGAGAGAGAGAGAGAGTCAGCGATGGCCGACCTGCAGAACGTTGCACCTGATTCATTTGACAGGCGAAGTAGCTGTGGAAGGCAGTTCAGCTGCAGCGTTAGGTGGCTGCACTCTGGCATAGAGCACGATGATTCCTGCAGGCTCCTGAAAGAAACATCAGGAGAGTACAAGGCGACTTGGTGACAGGGACTGTGTGGTGGCTGCTGAAAGAAAACAGGCAAAGCAGGAATAAAGAAGCCACTGGGGGCCAGCCCGGTGGAGCTGAGGGTTGAGGTGCTGGACGCCACACCTCATGCCACGGCAGCGACCTGAGTTTGAGAACAAGCCCAGATTGCTGGGGGTCAGCAGGGGAGGAAGAGGATTGAGCATCTGGAAGACAGCTCTCCTCTCCTGGGGAGGGACAGGGTTCCTTGTTCGGTGCTCGGCTGATCTCTGGTGGAGGCTGGAGATACAGCAGGCACTGAGGAGTAGAGAGAAGGAGTGGGGGAGTGGCAGACATTGTTTACGCCTTGATGTCAGGGCACCAGCCACTCCCAAGGGGAAGACAAAGAAAATGCCTCTCGGCTCCAGCAGAGACGGAGCACCGGAGCTTACCCCTGATTTGCGGCCGCCCACCTGGCATCTTCCCGACTGAAGTTACTTCAGTGTCGGAGCCCGCCCCACCCAGGGGGTACAACCGAGGCTACATGGGCGACGGAGGATGGCCAGGTAGGGTATGGGCCATAGGGGAATGACTCCAAGTGCTCCCAAGGAAGACCAGAGCTGAAGGTGTGAGAAGGAGGTATAAATAGTAAAATAAAAAAGAAGTCACTAGGCGTAGCGAGGGACAGCAGATGCAGGACAGGAAGGGAGAGCAAAAGGGGCAGCATGAGCAGCTGAGGTAAGCGCAGCAAGGATCTGACTAAATATAGCAGGAAACCTCAAAAAGAACAGCCTTCCTGAGGAAGTTGTGGGGTCTAAAACTGTGGGAGAATTCAAGAATGCATGGGACAGACATAAGGCAATTCTTGTGGGGGGCAGGAAGATATAGGCTGTTGGTTAACTAGGATCTGCGGCCTATCCTGTAGGTAGGGAAATGGGCAGACTAGATGGGCCTAGCGGTCCTTATCTGCCGTCAAAGTCTATGTTTCAGACAGAGCACCAGCAGGAAGGAGCTGCTGGTATAACTAAAACTTCTCTACTGGGACTAAGAACTAGAAATCTTATACTGGGACCTTCAATTTAGGGTAAAAAAAAGAGTTAGTGCGCTTGTCTGAGGTAGTTGAAGTAAATTGTTGTCTGTGTTATCTGTGTACTTATCTAGGTGCTTGTCACAGGTGTCAGAAGGGAATTGTTATCTGTGAAATTAACTAAGTGTAGAAAGACTTGCAAAGTAGGGGGAGTGGCTTAGCTAGAAGGAGCCAGGTTAAAACCAGATTTAAACACTGTCCTAGATAACTTCTGCCAGAGAACAGACAGGGCACCAGGAGGAAGGAGCTGCTGGTATAAGTAAAACTTCTCTACTGGGACTATATTGCCCTCATTCCTCCCTCTACCCCCACCCTAAACCAGTTCTGCTTTTATAGGCACAGGATTTAACTGAGAACAGGAACTTCCTGTTTGGGAGCAGGAAGTGAGTGGTCACAGAGCCACCAAAGACCCACCATCCTAGAAGGGCAAGAGTAGCTCTCCATCCCCCTTAGCTGCTGGAGGTCTGACTCTGAGCAAGTAAGGAGACTACTGAGAAATGTAGGAACTTCTTGTCTCAGAACAGGAAGATCAGGAACTTTTTTCACAGAGAGGGTTGTGGATGCATGGAACGGCCTTCCGGAGGAGGTTGTGGAGTCAAAAACAGTGGTGGAATTCAAGCATTCATGGGACAGTCATAAGACCATTCTAGGGGTTGGGGGTAGAAAGAAGTAGGCTGCTGGTTAACTAGGATCTGCAGCTTATCCAGTAGGTAGGGAAATGGGCAGACTGGGTGGGCCAAGTGGTCCTTATCTGCCGTCAAATTCTATGTTTCTATGTTAAAAGGGCACAGAGGCAGTAAGTAAGTAGGGGAAGTAAAAAAAAAAAAAAAAAAAAGAAAAGAAACAAACAGAGGAAACAGTAAGTATTCCAAACAACAGTTAGGGGGCCAGAAAAAAAGACATGATGGGAGTGATGCAGTGCAGTGGCTGTGGAGCAGCAGTCTTCCGGGAGACATTCTGGAGGATGCAGTGTTGTCCCATCTGCAGGCGCCCCCTCTGGGCTGAGGGAGGAGGTTGTTCATCTCCAGTCTGAGTTAGCCAGGATTTGTGGGACCTCTTCTCCCACCCAGGGACCACCAGAGTCACTGCCGTTGCCTCAGAGGTTGCCAAGAAAGAGGAGCGGTTGGACCACAGTGGGCTCAGGGAGGGTGAGGGTGGTGGAACAGAGGTGCATCCCTCCAGCTGTACCTCTCCACAATTTCTATGACATTCTAGAAAAGTGTGGTTCTTCTATGGAGGCACCCACAGCAGAGACCAAAGAGAATGCTGGGAACCTCCACAAAGGAGACCCACAGGAAGGTGGCATGGGACCCCACAAGGGAAGGAAACAACTCCTCATGGGGGACTCCATTGTTAGGAAGGTAGAACTGGAGGAGGAAGGGGAGAGGGAGGTAAGGTGCCTGCCTGGTGCTATGGCTTGGAGAGAGAGAGACCGAATCTTCAGAATCACAGGAGCAGCAGCACAGGGGAGGGAGCTGGATGTCATTGTCCACCTAGGGACAAATGACCTGACTAAGAAAGGGATCAGAGTATTGCAAGAAGCGTTTGTGGAAATGGGGAGGGGCCTTAGACAAATAGCACACATGGTAACCTTCTGGGAGGTGCTGCCTGTCTATAGCATGGATGAGGCTAGGGTGCTCCACACCATGGGATTCAATCAGTGGTTGAAAAACTGGTGCAGAGTTCAGTGATTTGGCTTCACTGGGGACTGGGGGTCCATCTGGACAGATGTAGGCCTATACTGGGGTGATGGTCTGCATCTGTCCAGGAGGGGAACCAGGATCCTAGGTGATAGGTTTAAATATTTTATTGGCAAGCATTTAAACTAGCCAAGGGGGGAGGCACTGTAAAGGAGCAGGAAAATCCGAGCCCCCCACCAAAAAAAAATCAGAGTACTAAGTGAGGTAGACACCAACATAGAGATGTCAATAGGGAGAAGCGCAGGGGTAAATGGAGAAAGTGACAAATGCAATAAGGACAGGGATGGGGCAAAAAGGGGTAAGGCCATCAAGAAATGGAGGGAATTGAGTACCAACGCCCATAGTCTGGGCAACAAGCTCCCTGAACTGGTGGCCTTGATGGAAGAGGGATGCCTGGATATCGTAGCAGTCACAGAAACATGGTACACAGAGAACCATGACTGGGATGTTAACATACCAGGGACACAACCCACAGGGAGAGACAGGAGGGCAGAAGAGGGGAGGAGTAGCTCTCATGTAAAGGAAGGGATAAAAGCAACTGAACAAAAGAGTAAACAGGGAGGAGAGGGGCACTGTGGGTCACCTTAGAGACTGGAAATGGCACCACAATCGTGCAGGGTTGTATACAGACCCCCATGTCAGGGGGAGGGAATGGACAAGGATATGATAGAAGGCATACTTAGGATGGCAGAGAAAGGGGAGATACTGTTGATGGGGGACCTTAACATGCCAGATGTTAACTGGAGCACCTTTGCTTCAGCCACATCCAAAAGCAGGGCCATTCTCGATGCCCTACAGGTGGCAGGCCTCAGACAGCTTGTTTTGGAACCTACTCGTGAGGGAGCAATCTTAGACCTCGTACTCTCAAATGGGGACAGTGAGAGAATCTCAGATCTAGAAGTTGGTAGCTATCTAGAACAAGTGACCACCAAACTGTGTGGTTCATTTATAAGATAGCATTTAGGGAGTATAAGGAAACACAGAAGGAGCAGGGACAGAGAACTGTACCAGTTAAGGCAGAAGGAAGCAGGGAGGGTAGTCAGAATAGCAAAGGCAAAAACTGAGGAAAAGATAGCCAACTCGGTTAAGAAGGGGGACAAAACCTTTTATAGGTATATCAGGCAGCATAGAAAGACAAAGGGAGGGATAGTGAGGCTGACTAGAATGGATGGTGGGTGGGCAGAGAGTGACAGTGAAAAAGCAGGGATACTGAATGAATACTTCTGTTCAGTATTCACAAAAGAGGAAGTGAGGGTGGTGCCTAATCCAATTAACAGAAGCACTCTGGAGAGGGGGATCAATCCCAGTCCTTTCAAACAAGAAAGGGTTCTGAAAGAACTCCTAAAACTGAAGGTGGACAAAGCAATAGGGCCAGATGTTTCACGTACCTCAAGGGAATTAACAAACTCCAAGAGGGTAGCATCTTCCAGAAAAAGAGATGTGCAAGAACAAGACGGCACAATTTGAAGACAGAGGGGGGATGGCTCAGGGGTAATGTGAGGAAGTATTTTTTCACTGAGAGGGTTGTGGATGCATGGAACAGCCTCCCTGAGGAGGTCGTGGAGTCAAGAACAGTGGGGGACTTCAAGAATGCATGGGCAGTCCTAGTGGCGGGTAAGAGGAAGTAAGCTGTTGGTTAACTAGGATCTGCAGCTTATCTGTTAGGTAGGAAAATGGGCAGACTAGGTGGGCCAAGCGGTTCTTATCTGCCGTCAAATTCTATGTTTCTATGGAATTCACCCCAGAATTCTAAAAGAATTAAGCAGAGAACTAGTGACACCACTGACTACCCTTTAAAACAAATCATTGGAGGATGGTGTGGTACCTGAGGACTGGAAGAAGGCTGATGTTATTCCCCTTCACAAAAGTGGGGCCAAGACAGAGGCAGGAAACTACAGACCTGTCAGTTTGACCTCTGTGGTAGGGAAAGTGATGGATTTACTTCTGAAGGAAAGAATTGCTGAGTACCTAGAGGCCAGTGGGGCACAGGACCCAAGGCAGCATGGGTTCACAGCAGGAAGGTCATGCCAGTTGAATCCAATTGATTTCTTTGACTGGGTGACCAAAGTAGTAGACCAGGGAGAGGCTGTGGACATGGCCTACCTAAACTTTAGCAAGGCATTTGACACAGTCCCACACAAAAGATTAGTAGTTAAATTAACCAACTTTGGAGTGGGTCCCAGGGTGGTAGCCTGGGTAAAACATTGGCTGAACAACAGGACACAGAAGGTAATTGTAAATGGAGTCCACTCTGAAGAAAGAGGGGTTACTAATGGGGTACCGCAGGGTTCAGTACTGGGTCCGGTCCTTTTTAATGTCTTTATAAGTGACATTGCAGAGGGACTGGAAGGAAAAGTATGCCTTTTTGCAGATGACATAAAGATCTGCAAAAGGGTTGATACACAAAAAGGCATGGAAAGGATGAGAAGGGACTTGGTAAGGTTGGAGGAATGGTCAGAAGTATGGCAGCTTGGATTCAATGCAAAGAAGAGTAAAGTAATGCACCTGAGAAACAAAAACCCAGGGGAAGATTACACATTGGGGGGAGATAGTAACAACAACAAAAATGGAAAGGGACCTGGGGGTAATCATATCAGATGACCTTAAGGTTGGCAAGCAATGTGAGAAGGCAGTAGGGAGGGCTAGGGGTTACTGGGATATATAGGGAGAGGCATCACCAGCAGAAAACAGGAAGTTGTTATCCCCCTGTACAGATAGTTGATGAGACACCATCTGGAGCACTGAGTCCAGTTCTGGAGACCCCATCTCCACAAGGACATAGACAGGATGGAGGCAGTTCAGAGGAGGGCAACTAAAATGGTGCAGTGTCTGCAAGAGAAGCCATATGAGGAAAGGCTAAAGGAGCTTAATATGTATGAGGAAAGGGGGGGGGGGCATGATAGAAACATTTAAGTACCTCAGTGAAATCAACAAAGTCCAAGAGGGTAGCATCTTTCAGAAAAAGAGATAGGCAAGAACAAGGAGACATAATTTGAAGATAGAGGGGGGACAGCTCAGGGGCAATGTGAGGAAGTATTTTTTCATAGAGAGGATGGTGGACACATGGAACAGCCTTCCTGAGGAGGTTATGGGGTCTAAAACTGTGGAAGAATTCAAGAATGCATGGGACAGACAAGGCAATTTTTGTGGGGGGGTAGGAAGAAATAGGCTGTTGGTTAAATAGGATCTGCAGCTTATCCTCTAGATAGGGAAATGGGCAGACTAGGTGGGCCATGCGGTCCTTATCTGCCATCAAAGTCTATGTTTCTATGAGTGGGAAGAGACACGAGGGACAGCAGGAGCAGCAAGGGAGGGAAAACAAGAAAGAAGGCAAAAAGGAAAAGAGGAGACAAACCAAAGCAAAATGGGGGCAGGGAGATGGAGGAACAAAGAGAGCAGCCACGGACACCAACCAAACATGCTGCCACTGAAAGCGCTCTAAGCAGAGCGGGAGGAGGCCTACTGCTTAAATAGGGAATGGGGGAGGAGCTATTCCCCCATTGCACAACAGGCTAAAGCCTTTCAAATATTTGAGCAGGCCTTCCCCAGCTAGCAAGTATTAAGATGAATGGCAGTTTTGGTATTTTAAATGGCTGTGATGTATTTATTTCTCATTTCATTTCATCTGTAACCCCCAGGGGTTGCTATCCCAAGGGCTACTACCCCTGCCTGTCTCAGCTGTGGCAGGGTAAGGGGCCCAGATCCGTTGATGGATGCCTCCACCCAGAGGTTGGGGTTAGAACAATTTTAGGTTGACTCGGTCACAGCCCTCTGGTTGCTGCAACCCACCCCCTTCTTCCCACTAGTGTCTCAAACAGAGTAATTATAATGTTTTCCCCCAGAACATTTACTCCCAGGCGCGAAGCACTCAGCTCACTCCAGGGACTCCCTGGAAAGTAAGGTACAGTTATCAAACATTCACTGTGCAGTATGTCCTCAGTAAGATACAACCAGCCTGGGTATAGTTGCAAAACGAACAATCTGATTTATTACAAGGGGGATAACAAGGGCCGTGGGAAATCAGGGTGATTAGCTTGTCCTTATTACCTATAGTTTACCTATGGCTCTGTGCACAGGCCTGAACCTATCAGTTATTGTCCATGGGTACCCAAGCCCTAATGACTAGTCCCTTGTGGCAGCTGGTTGGGGCCCTGACACAAATGAGCATACACTTTCCGGAGCAGATCAGAATGAGCAGAAAGATCTATTAGTGCAGTCAACAGTACAATAAAGATTACATTTAGCCACTGCTTGTAAGCTTAACAGGGAGCTGCCCTGATCCAGTACTCACGACTCCAGCAGACACCCTTCCTTCACCACTTGCAGGGCTGAGCCTGAACTTCAGAAGCCTCCTCACACATTTATATGGAGAACAACAGAAGGGTACCATACCAGGCAGTGGCTTTCAGGATCCAAACGAACTCACAGCAATTTCGGGTAATAGCAGCCACTTCAAACATCCTGACAGACCGAGCGTGATTCAGCAGATTCTCCAGTCTTCTTCAGGTGAAGCCTGGTAGGTAGCTGTGTTTATACACAGCCTCCTCTGACCGCACGCCAGTGGTTTTAGTACAAAGCTTTCTAGCTAGAAAAACGGCCACCCTAAGCCTTTCACGTGCTTCCCGTGTGAACACTCAATGGCACAGCAGCTCAGAGCTCCCTTCCCCTCTGCAGTCACAGCGCATCTGCCCCTAACAGCATGAGGCACTCCTTACAGTTCGGGTGCTACCTGCTCTCATAGGCTGGCTACACATGCCAGTCATTTACTCCTGCTGTCAGTGGTGCAAAAGAGCACCATAGCCCATAATGCCTTTCCCAAAATTACAAGCAGTTCCTCTATTGGTCAGACGGCTGTATTTGCATTCCAATGTACTGATTGGTCCAACTTGGCAGTTCAGAACCAAAATGGAGGAGATAATCAGAACAGTCTTGGCTGTAAAGAAGGCAGGTTATAACAACCACATTATCATTATTACTCTAGGTTATTATCAATAACCAGTTACATATTTCCAGAGGCCTCCCTCTGCACAAGATAGCAAGGGCAGAACGGAGCACTGACTGAGCAGCCCCGGCGGGACTCGGTCATAAAACCACACAGCCCCCACCATTTCGGCTAATTAGGACTACAAACAGGCAACCCTTAAAGAGAAAGTACATGGAGGCTCTAAGAGCACTCACTGGCAACCACATTTAATCGGCCTTTTGCCGGACACCAGCCAGGCATGGAGCATTTAAACAAGCTCTGGGAAAGCTTTTAGGAACCCCCATTTGTAGGGGGTTACACATCTTTCATGGGATATGTTTGTTTAAGTTATGTGCAATGCCCTGAGCCCCTCGGGAAAAGGCGCTGATAAATAAAATTGCCTTGCCTTGCCTAATTCCTAGAAATTTGTTCCACAGTTTGCGAAAAATGAATCCACAGGTTACGTAAGCCACAGAATGCTATTCTGCGATTTATGCAAGCTGTCAGACTACTAACCCTGAATTTCAGAAAACAATTCCACTTTCAGAATTTTGGACTCTGACTTCCAGTGACAGTAATCCTGCGGACGAGGAATCCGAAAATTCCACACAGCTCTACTGAAAAGCTGTAATTCATGGAAAACATTTTAGCAGAACAGTTCTTTACCATTTCTACTGGGTTCACTCAGGGTGCATCTGTGAGCTGAGGTTGGGAAGGGGGGCAGGTTCTTCAGTGTTACACGTTCAGTTTTTTACCAGTGCAGATCTGTTTTTATCCAGCTTTTCTCCATTCCCCCAACTCACCTTCCCCTCCTGACTGCACCCATCTGCCCAGACACTGCCCCCTACCTTCTTTTCTCCCCAGGGGACTCTATTGTGCAATCAGATGCATGTGGGTGCAGCATTATGGGTCCGTGTTGGCATTCCTTCCCTCCTGTTGGCTCGGAGTGAGAGCTCACACCAGCCACCACTAGGGGGGTATCTCACAGCAGCGCACACGTCCCTCACTGCTCAAAGGAGGAGAGTTGTCCCTGAGATGATCAGTTCTTTCCCTCCAGCCAGTTCCCAGTAACCCGAGTCCGATCCGGAGCCGGAGTCACTAACACTGCAAGTGGCACGTAACACTACAGATGGCTCTTTTTGTTTTTGGCTTCACCTCTTTCTGCTCCTTGTCTATGTAACCCCTAGATGGCGCTATCCCAGGGGCTACTACCCCTGCCTGATTTGCCACTAACAGGTTGAGGGGCCTGGATCCAATGGCGGGTGCCTCCACCCAGAGGTCAGGGTTTGCAATAGTTAAACTAACTTGGTCACAGCCCTCTGGGACACTGCAACCCCCCTTTCTTCCACTAGTGGCCACACAATATATCAGAATTACCTTCACAGTATACACTTACCCCCAGGACTGATTCCGCACTGGACCTCCTGTGAAATAAGATACAGTGCAACAATCACAGTACAGTACAGTACTTTAACATAGACAATTACCTCAGGCAGTATAACTTTGCTGAAACAAGCAGCTCTGATTTATTTAGGGGGATATAACAAGGACAGGGGAAATCAGGTTAATTAGCTTATCACTCTACTCATCTACCTATGGCTCTGTAAGACAGGCCTATCCTCATCAGTTACTGTCCTGGGTACCCAAGCCCAGTGGCTAGTCCAAACCGTGGGCAGCTGGTAGGGGCCCTTTCACACAGGGAAAGAAAAATTAGTTAAACAGTCAGCAGTACAGTTATTCCATTTGGATTCAATGTGGACTCCAACAGGGAGCGACCCTGAATTAGTACTCACGACCTCCAAACAAGATAGGGTCCTTCAACGTCAGCAGGGCTACTCTTGAGCTCCACGAGACTCCTCACACATTTATATGGCAAAAGAAAGTACTATACCAGGCAGGCTGCTTCTCTATCCCGATCGCAATTACTGCACAATACCCGGGAGAACACACAGCAGATTCAGTTCCTGACAGACCGAGTGCAATTCAACAATTTCTCCAGTCTTCTACAGGGTGAGCCTGGTTTCTGCTCTTCAGATATCCATTGATTCTCTTCACAGGACGGATTCAGTCCTAATAAGCAGTTACACAAGCTGCAGACCGAACTCTGGACCTTACACATGTTTTTGACTAAAACTGTGCACTGAAGGAGCACAGGGTTTCTTTCCTCTTACTCCCAGAGCTAAACTGAAACTCCAACAGACAAAACCGGGCACTTCCTTTGAGTTCTCCCAGTTCTTGACTGGATTGGCTGTCACTCACAATAGACTGCTCCTGTTGGTCCAAAAAGGCGCTGAAGTCTAAACTACATCTCCCAGAGTCACTGCCCATACAATCCTCTTGTGGCTGGCTCAGATTATGAGTCCAAGTTCTGATTCGTCCAAGGCACCATTTTAGAGCTAGCTTACCCCACACTGATTGGTCCAGTTCAGCAGTTCAAAACTAGAATGGGGAACTAGGCAGACACAGTTCTGACTGCAAAGAAAGCAGGTTAGACAAACTGTATTTTCATTATTACTCTACATGATTTCTGGCAAACAGTTACATCTTTCAGATAGGTTCCCTTTGCACTCCTAGTGACTGCAAAAATGGAGTGAATTGGCAGCAGTTCGAGTGGTACTCAAGCAGAGAAGCACACAGTCCCCCCCATACAAACTAATTATGTCTGCAAGCAGACAGCTCTTAAAGAGACAGTACCAGAGGCTCTAAAAACACTCACTGATAAATGGCTTAAACGCCAAACACCATTCAGGCTTGGAGCATTCAAGCAAGCTCCTGGAAGTCTTTTGGGAACCCCCATTTGCAGGGGGGTTACATCTATAACTATGATCCCTTCATACCAGCCTCCTACACCTGTCACCCGCTTCTCCAACACATACCCCACAACTCCATTCCCCCTTTGGCTTACCCATCCATGGTGGGAACAGCTGGGCTCCCCAACTCCATCCGCAGAACAGGATCCAGTTTGATGAGGGGCTAAGTCTCCCAGAGTGGGGCCTGTAGCAGGCAGGAATTTATCCTGCCTGGTTGTTTTTTCCACTTGTTTCTGGTACCATGCCCTGGGGATACTGGTCGGGCAATTTCTACGGAGTCCTGTCCAAATTTTCCCCTCTCACTAAATACCACCAACAGCTTAATCTCTTTCAGTTTCAGTTGGTTTCATCTGTATTCCCCCTCGCCCACATCACATGACGAGGCTGAAAATAGGCATTGTTGTCTAACCTTCCTTACCCACTCAGCAAGAATTAAATCAATCAATCAAGCCAGGTTTCAAAGAAATGCAAAACTACACATACCCTAACACTGCAAAGCATCATTGGAAATATGTGCAAAATGATATGCTAAAGTGCTGTATATTCATTAAGGAGTAGAAGGAACTCTACATTAATCAAGGGGACAAGTGATTCTTTTAAAGCGTAAGATCCCAAGACCTTGGGTAATTAGAGCAAGTGTGTGAAAAACCGCCAGAGATAAAGAATCCAGCTGAAACTGTTTGCTTGAAGCCAGTCCTATTGAGCTGATCGAGGGAAGTAGGGCTCACTTCCGTGTAAGGCAGACACCATGCAAACCAGCCATAAACTGGTATCAGGTAAATGGAGCTGCAGTTGGCTGAAGTGGGTAATTTGGGCAGAAGAGAGTGGGTAATAGGGATTTAATAGTAAGAAGTTAAAGGTCATGCACCTTGGATCCAGAAATCCCAGGATCAGTTACTGGCCGGGGGGAGTGCAGGCAGCAGCTACAGAGGAGGAAAGGGACCTGGGAGTACTAGTCACAGGGGACATGAAGCTATCAGCACAGTGTAGGAGTGCAACAGCAAGGGCAAATCAGATGCTGGGGTACATTGCCAGTGGGATCACCTCTAGAAAGGAGGAGGTCATCCTGCCCTTGTATAGATCACAGGTGAGGCCGCACTTGGAGTACGGTGTACAGTTCTGGTGCCCATTCCTCAAGAAGGAATGTGAGATTACTGGGGGGGGGGAGCAGCACAGGGCTACAAAAATGATTATGGGACATGGGAAGTTGCCTTATGAGGAAAGATTAAGGGAGCTCAACATGTACTCACTGGAGGATCTATGTCATAATGGCGATCACTGGGGAGACGGCACATTGCCGAAAAAATATTTTCACTATGTACTCCCTGGCGCACAGCAAAACGGCACCGAGGAGTTGGGATTTTATGCTTTATGAGAGTGGGTTGTGTTCTGCACCTCTACTTAAGGATTCTCAACTCCAGGGGTAAACAAAGAAAAGAAATTTGGTCTGGGCACAACAAATGTACCTGCGTCTGGACCCAAACTCCAGCACCATTCCCACTGCGCCCTGAACCCATCCACCACACCACAGAAGCAGCTTGACAGCTCACTGTGGTGCCACCTCACAACCCCTACCCACCTCCTACCCCATGCTCGGCGTGTGCTCCCCGGTGCGTGAGGTATGTAGCTGACAGGATGTCACTATTTTGCACACGCCCCATCCAGTCACACTGATGACAGGCACCGCGACTGAGTCTCCCTTTCAGTATGCACCCAATCACAGTCGCCAAAGTCATGGGATACCCTTGCAGGAGGAGAGAAGGGAAAGGAGGCACACGATAGAGACCTTGAAGTACTTGAAAGGCATAAACAAAGTCGGGAGAGGGAGGATTGTTCCACTTAAAGGGGGGTAGGATCTCTAGGGGGCACAATCTGAAGTTGGAAAGGGGAAGGTTCAGGAGGGAATGAGGAGGCACTACTTCACAGTGGGAGTGGTAGTGAGATGGAATGCACTGCTGGAGAAGTTAATTGAACTGAGGACAGTAGATAGCTTTAAGTGAGGTTGAGACAGAGTCAGGGGCAGGGTTGATACAGACAAGAACACAGTGGGGGGGAGGACTGGTAGTGAGAAGGGGAGGAGGGACTGGGTGGGGGGGCAGCTGCAGTGGTATTAAACTGAAAGCTGCACAACTAGTCAGACTTGATAGACCTGAGAGCCTTTTCCTATTGGCAATTTTGTATGTTCATATGCAAGTCTGTCTTAACCTCCCCCTCTCCCCACAGCCTTCCTCCCTCTTGCTTCGGATGATCCCTACAAAGATGTCCCATTGTCTTTTGATCCCTGATATAGTGCCAGCATTAACCACGCTGCTGGGTGCAATATTTCACCCACCAACCACCCCACTCTGTGTCAAAAGTATTCCTGATGTCTTTTCAATTTCCCCCTTTCCAGCTTAATTAGAGAGGGGGCATATGATACAAATACATACAGGAGGGGAGGTGGGTGCACCGTCCCTCAACTAAAGGAACTATGCAAAATACACCTTCCTGACCCCTTCCCCTCCTGTACGTATTTGTATCATATGCCCCCTCTCTCTCTCACATCCTGTAGAGAATACATATTCAGAATGAATGATGATAAGGTGATCGCATATTCCAGAGCACTGGAACTGACACAGCAAAGGCCAGTCAACTAAGGATCCATTCGGGATCTGGGCACTGACAACATATTCAACTAAAGATAAAGCAGGGACACATGGCACCAGGAGGGTTGGGAGCATTCTGTTCACATTTAATAGGAACAGAGAAACATAGACAATGACAGCAGAAAAAGACCAAGGGTCCATCTAGTCAGTCTGTAGTTGCCAATCTTCCCCAGGACTGATTGTCTGTAAGGGGTTCTATCCCTCAATATCCACCCCCCTGCTCTCCTCCCTACTATCACTGACCTGAGTAACCCCCAAACCCTTCACTCTGTCCCAGTCATGATTGAAAGCACTTATGGTCTTGGAACCCACCACTTCCACTGGCAGACTGGCTGCACTACGGTTTCTGTAAAACAGTACTTTCTCACATCCTTCTTAAACCTTCCCCATGTCATTTTCCACTTATGACCACTGGTTCTTGAATCTTTACTCCCACTAAATAGTTCCCTGCCACGTGTCTTGTTTATTTCCTTGAAGAATTTGAAGGTCTCTATCATATCCCCTCCTCTCTCGCCTGGTCTCCAGCGAGTACGTGTTCAGTACCTTGAGGTGATCCTGGTAAGATCTGCTCTGTTGGCCCAAATCATCTTGATCACCCTGTGTTGCACTGTTTCTAGTCTGCCCCTGTCCTTCTTAGGTGAGGATCTCAGAACTGAACACAGGATTCCTATTGCAGCCTCACCAGTGACCAGTACAGAGGTACTGTAGTAATACATCCGTTTCTTGCTGTCAATGCCCCTTCCAATACACTCCAGCTCCCTATTAGCCTTGCTGTAGGTCACGTTACATTGGCCTTGTAGTTTGAGGGAGTCACTAATGATAACTCCCAGGTCCCTTTCTTCTGTCGTAGTGCTCAGTTTCCCATCCAGTACTCTGACCTGTTTCTTTCCCCTTAGGTACATCACCTTACATTTTTTGGCACTGAATTTCAACTGATCCCTCTGCAGCTCTCTCATCCCTAATCCTAGTAAGACACATTGGTGGAAGCAGTCGAGCCCGTTCTGGATGCCACGCATGTGTTTTACATATTGCAATCAATCATATTTATATATGTGAAACTTGTTCTCTTAGAGCTGGCTGAATTTATGAAAGGAAATAGCTGCGCATTGGTCTTTCCTTTCTGCACTTTATTATAATACTTTCCAAGTGCAGTGGGGTCATATTGCAATGCATGGTGGGAATTCCCAGAGGAAACAGGAAGGCCGAATGACCATCACATCTGCTTCTCATTTTCGAGCTCCTGCAAGGAACCCGGGGAATTATAAGTTTTGATTGCAGAGGCCCTTGTTCTGTCAAGACAGGCCTGGGGCTACGCTGCAGAAAGGGGCCGTCCGTTGTGTAATGACATACAATGAAACAATACAATTCATACGTGTGTTTCATACAACGTACACCTCAAAAATGCTGGACTGGGGAAGCAAACCCCTAAAACTGGAAACACAGGATACAGACTGTGAGGAAGTGCACAACATTTAAGGCATGATATACATTGCAATGTATACAGCAGTCTACATTCACGAGGTACAGTATCAGGCATATGTTAGGCTAGGCATCAGCAGCTGAAGGCATTATCAGCTGGCATAGCTGGCAGTCAGGATGGAAAATTTAATTTAAAAGGAAAGAATGGTGAAAGTAGATAAAAAAAAAAAAAAAACAAGGATTATTGGTCGGTTAGAAAAGCTCTCTTTATTAACTTGGAGTATTTGTAACACTTGACCAAGAAAGGCTCACAGAGGTGCGGAGCTCATTTCCAGGTGTGTTCCAGTGTGGTGGTGGTGGCTGTAGTCGGGGGAGGGGTGGTTACATGGGACTTGTTTAATTCATGTGGCTGCAATGCTTGACCAGGAACACACTGCGCTGTGACAGCTCTTTTCTATGTATGGGAGGGTACATTGGTCCTGTTTATATATTTGTGGTGCTTGACCAGAAAAGGCACACTGAGTTGCAAAAGTTAATTTTCAAGTGTGTTCCAGGTGGGGAGCGGGGGTGGTGGTTACGTTTATTTGCAAGGCTTGACCAGGACACACTGAACTGTGAAAGATGGTGCTTAGGTGTGTCCCTGAGAAGTGGGTTATGGGACCTGTTTATTTATTTGTAATGTTTTACCAGTAAAGGTAAACTAAGCTGTGACAGCTCATGTCCAGGTGTGTTCCAGGGTGGGGTTGGGGGGGTTACATGGGATCTGTTGTATTTATTTGTAATGTTTGACCAATAAAGGTGTACTGAGCTGTGACAGCTAGCTTCCAGGTATATCCCTAGGGGTGGGTTACATGAGTTTTATAGCTAGTTAGTTAGTTGTAATGTTTCACTGGAAAGGCCCACTGAGCTGTGACAACTAATTGCCAGGTACTTCCTTGGGGGCGGGTTACATGAAACCTCTTTCTTTCTTTCTTTCTTTCTTTCTTTCTTTCTTTCTTTCTTTCTTTCTTTCTTTCTTTCTTTCTTTCTTTCCCAACCGAGCTATGACAACTAGCTGCCAGGTATATCCCTAGGGGTGGGTTACATGAAATCAATCTTTCTTTCTTTCTTTCTTTCTTTCTTTCTTTCTTTCTTTCTTTCTTTCTTTCTTTCTTCTTTCTTTCTTTCTTTCTTCTTCTTTCTTTCTTTCTTTCTTTCTTTCCCCACTGAGCTATGACAACTAGCTGCCAGGTACATCCCTAGGGGTGGGTTACATGAATTTTATAGTTAGTTAGTTAGTTGTAATGTTTCACTGGAAAGACCCACTGAGCTGTGACAACTAGCTGCCAGGTACTTCCTTGGGGTTGGGTTACATGAAACCCGTTTTCTTTCTTTCTTCCTTTCTTTCTTCCTTTCTTCCTTTCTTTCTTTCTTTCTTTCTTTCTTTCTTTCTTTCTTTCTTTCTTTCTTTCTTTCTTCCTTTCTTTCCCCTCTGAGCTATGACAACTAGCTGCCAGGTATATCCCTAGGGGTGGGTTACATGGGTTATACAGTCAGTTAGTTAGTTATTCGTAATGTTTCACAGGTAAGGCCCACTGAGCTGTGTCGACTAACTGTCAGATACTTCCCGGGGGGGGGGTTACATGGAACCTGTTTTCTTTCTTTCTTTCTTTGAAGAAAGGCCCACCGAGCAGAGACAGCTTGTTGCCAAGTACATCGGGTTGGGCAGCATCAGGGATGTGGAGGAAAGATGGGAGCAATCAAGGGGACCATTCTGGAGGCAACAAAGTCTTGCATCAGAATGGTAATCAAAAGAAAAAGGTATGGCCAGCCCAGTGGCACCGAGGGCTAAGGCGGTGGACACTTTACCTTTCGGCATGCTGGTGACCCGGGTTTGGGAATGAGCCCTGGCCATTGGAGGTTGACAATAGGGGAGGGAGCGGAGCTGGATGGAGCTTCTGGAAGGCAGCTCTCCTCTCTGGAGAGGTGTAGCAGCATCCCTCGGCTGATGGCTGACTCCTGGTGGAGTCTAGGGACAGCACGGGCTTAGAGGGTGTCAGTCATTAGGCCAATGGAGTGGGTGGAAAGGGGTCATTACCGGGGCCCTAAGGCACCTGCACGCCTCCACACGCATGCACTCCTCCTCTTGGGGCCCCCAGGAGAAAACTGGAGGAGAAAATTACCAGTGGCAGGATGACGACCAACTCCACAAAGGTGCTACTCCCGGGCCAGGCATAAGGTAAGCCCCCATAATTCCGGGTGATGGGGCTGAGTTCAATCGAATCGGGGCTGTCCGAAAGATGCAGAAATCTCAAATGTTAAAAAAAAAGAAAAAGGTACAAGACATCAATATGTTTCACTGGAAAGGTCAGGGAAGCAGTGAGGCAAAAAAAAGGCCTTCACCAGGTACATGGAAAAACAAGAGAGGGAATAACGGGGAGGAATACCAAATGAGAACAGGGGAACCTAAAGTGAGGTCAGAGAAGCAAAGGCAGACGTGCAGCTGCATGTTGCAGAGGAGATCAAGGGTGGGGAAAAACAGTTCTTTAGCTATATTGGGGGGAAAAGAAAGAAGGGGAGGAAAGATTGTTAGTCTAACACAGGGAGGTAGAGTAAGTGAGGAGAACAGGCAGAAAGCAGCCATCCTTAATTACTGCTTTTGCTCTTTATTCACAAGGGATGACAGAGGGCATCTGTCAGGGAGCGGCATTAAGGCAGCTGTAAAGAGGATCCCTGAGATGAGGCAGCAAGTATTTACCTGTGAAAGGGCTAGCAGCCCTAAAGATAGATAAAAGCCCCGGGCCAGAGGCGATGCATCAGGGGTGCTCAAGGAATGGGCAATGTAACCAACTGAACCTCTTGTGGGGCTAGCGCAATGCAGGCAGGCATAGTTCCAAAAGGCTGGAGGGTAGCAGATGTAATCCCTCTCAATAAGCAGGGGGAATAAGGAGCAACTGGATAACTATAGACCTGTCAGTCTTACCTCTGTTGTGGGTAAACTGATGGAGATGCTAGTCAAAGAGGACCTCATGAACTACTTGTAGAGCAGTAGGCTCCAGGAGAGCAAACAGCACTGGTTCGTCAGACCAACCTGAAAGCATTCTTTGGGTAATGAGTGTAGTAGAGAAGGGCCATGCTGTGCATTTACTATATCTTGATTTCAGCAAGGGTTTCAACTCAGTGTCTCACAGAAGGTTGCTGAACAAGCTGGAGGATCTGGGTACAGCGAAAGACACAGTTAGATGGGTGAGAAACTGGTTGGAAGAGATACAGCAGAGGGTTGTGATTAAAAAAAGTCAAATCAGAAGAGAGGGAGGTCAGCAGTGGGCTGCCACAAGGAGCGGTCCTGGGTCTACTCTTCTTCAATATGTTCATTACCAACATAGAAGAAGGACTCCAGGGCAGGATGTGTCTCTTTTCCAGATGACACTAAGCTCTGTGGCAGGGTAGACAATGAGGAGGGGGTTAGGGAGAGGCAAAGAGACTTGCAAAAGCTAGAGAGGTGGTCAAAAGTTTGGCAGTTAAAATTCAATGCTAAAAAATGCAAGATGAAATACATAGGGAACAAGAACCCAGGACAGAGTACTGAATGGGGGGTAAAGCAGTGCACAACCTCTAGGGAAATAGACCTAGGGATCATCAACAGTGATTCTTTAAAAGAAACAAATCAGAGTAACAAGGCTTACAGTAAGGCAAACAGGATGCTGGTGTCTATCGGAAGGGGTACTGAGAACAGAAGGAAGGAAGTATTACTACCTTTCTATAGATCACTGGTGAAGCCAGACTTGGAGTATGTACCCAGTTCTGGAATCATCACCTAAGGAAAGATAAAGACACACTAGAGACAGTAAGATATAGGGTGACCAAAATGATTCAGGGCCACCAGCAGGGCAGATCTTATGAGTGTAACCCCTAGATGGCGTTATCCCAGGGGCTACTACACCTGCCTGATTTGCCACTAACAGGTTGAGGGGCCTGGATCCAATGGCGGGTGCCTCCACCCAGAGGTCAGGGTTTGCAATAGTTAAACTAACTTGGTCACAGCCCTCTGGGACACTGCAACCCCCCTTTCTTCCCACTAGTGGCCCACACAATATATCAGAATTACCGTCACAGTATACACTTACCCAAAGGTCTGGTTCCGGCACTGGGACCTCCTGTGAAATAAGATACAGTGCAACAATCACAGTACAGTACTTTAACATAGACAAATACCTCAGGCAGTATAACATTGCTGAAACAAGCAGCTCTGATTTATTTAGGGGATATAACAAGGACAGGGAAATCAGGTTAATTAGCTTATCACTTTACTATCTACCTATGGCTCTGTGCAATAGGCCTATCCCTACCAGTTACTGTCCCTGGATACCCAAGCCCTAGTGGCTAGTCCAAACCGTGCAGCTGGTAGGGGCCTCTTTCACACAGTGAAAAGAAAAATTAGCTTAAAACAGTCAGCAGTACAGTGATTCCATTTGGATTTAATGTGGCAATTCAACAGGGGCGACCTGAATTAGTACTCACGACCTCCAAACAAGATAGGGTCCTTCAACGCCAGCAGGGCTACTTTTGAGCTCCACGTGACTCTTTACACATTTATATGGTAAAAAGAAAGTACTATACCAGGCAGGCTGCTCTCTATCCCGATCGAATTACTGCACAATACCCGGAGAACACACAGCAGATTCAGTTCCTGACAGACCGAGTGCAATTCAACAATTTCTCCAGTCTTCTACAGGGTGAGCCTGGTTTCTACTCTTCAGAGATCCTTTGATTCTTTTCACAGGATGGATTCAGTCCTAACAAGCAGTTACACAAGCTGCAGACCGGAACTCTGGGCCTTACACACGTTTTTTGACTGAAACTGTGCACTGAAGGAGCACAGGGTTTCTTTCCCCTTCACTGCCAAAGCTAAACTGAAAAACTCCAACAGACAAAACCGGGCACTTCCTTTGAGTTCCTCCCAGTTCTTGACTGGATTGGCTGTCACTCACAATAGACTGCTGCTGTTGGTCCAAAAAGGCGCCTAAGTCTAAACTACATCTCCCAGAGTCACTGCCCATGCAATCCTCTTGTGGCTGGCTCAGATTATGAGTCCAAGTTCTGATTCGTCCAAGGCACCATTTTAGAGCTAGCTTACCCCACACTGATTGGTCCAGTTCAGCAGTTCAAAACCAGAATGGGGAACTAGGCAGACACAGTTCTGACTGCAAAGAAAGCTGGTTAGACAAACTGTATTTTCATTATTACTCTACATGATTTCTGGCAAACAGTTACATCTTTCAGATAGGTTCCCCTTTGTACTCCTAGTGACTACAAAAATGGAGTGAATTGGCAGCAGTTCGAGTGGTACTCAAGCAGAGAAGCACACAGTCCCCCCATACAAACTAATTATGTCTGCAAGCAGACAGCTCTTAAAGAGACAGTACCAGAGGCTCTAAAAACACTCACTGATAAATGGCTTAAATGCCAAACACCATTCAGGCTTGGAGCATTCAAGCAAGCTCCTGGAAGTCTTTTGGGAACCCCCATTTGCAGGGGGGTTACACCCTTCCTGGCCTGGGAAAGCTTGACGTCCGCGTCAAGCAAGTACCCCCATAAGTTTCAACTGCAACCATATACATTTGCATTAGGCTCACACATGTAATCATCAGTCAATACATCATTTTACCAAGAACACATTTCTGAAACATTGCAGTACGTCACTCTTTACACAGTATTACACACACATTGTACCATAACTCAAGTTATTACCTGTTGTACATGAAACCTGAAGAGAGGGGGCCCTTCCCTATCAGTTACCTTGGGGCTGGACGGGGCAAGGGCACCATACTTAGAGGGCAACACAAGTAACTTGGAGTTAGCACTGACGCTTAGTTTGGGCAATGAGCTCGGGACACATACACTCCTTTATGGACAACATTGAAAAGGCAGGTCCACTGGCCGCCCAGGGAATCATAACTGAGGTGCACCACAGGCTTTACAGCTCGACCAGTCTTTCTAGGGGAACTGTTATAGTCTCTGCACTCTGAGCCTCATTTTCAGCATTGTCCTCACTTGTCAGGGAGTCTCCATGGGGGTAGAGAGGCTAGAACTTGGGGCACTTTCAGCTCCAGGAGTTACAGTTTCTGAGTCCACAACATTTGGCTTGCATGGAGAGCTTTCGGACACTGGCAGTGGACTGTCAGGGCACTCAAAATACTCTTCTTGTTCTGGTGTATCACCAGTCTGACCCAATCCATCATTTTCCTCCCCTGAAAGCTCAAACAGTTCAACCATGCACAATGATTCCATTTCATCTGATCTGATGCTTTGCACTTCACTTTCTGGGAGCATTGGCTCCAGGGACGAAGCTGGGGGCTTAGACAGTCCAGAAGGCCCAGCTTCGTCTCCAGTATTGACTAGAGGATTGCCCCGAAACAATTGACTCAGTTCGTAAGAAGGATAGTATTCAAAGTCACTCTCACTTTCTTCTGATATGGACTGACAGTCATGCTCAACTGGGACTTGTGCAGGGGAACACTTTAACTCTGCTTCTGTAGGTGCAGACTTCCTTAATCTTTTCTTAGCAGCAGCTCTAGTCACTGGTCCAGAGGGGGCATCTTCTAGGGGCTCAGACTCAATCAGGATTTGTCCAATGGGCAGTAAATGATTTCTATGCATTGTTTTTACATCTTTTGAATTGTTCTCAGGCCTTACTGTGTACACTGGCAGATCATCTAGTTTGCCCACTACAATGTGAGGGAGATGGTGCCATCTGTCAGCAATCTTGTGTTTGCCATGCAGTCCCAGATTTCTTAGCAATACCCGATCTCCCTCCTGGAGTTCCTGTGCTTTCACCTTTTTTATCATACCTTTCTTTGTTGGCCAGATTTCTTTTGGCAGCCATGGTTTGAGCCAGTTGGTACGCATGAGTTAGCTGGGCCTTTAACTTTTGCACATACTGTAAATAGTTGTCAGCTTGAACCCCATCAGGAGAGACCCCAAAACACACATCTACCGGTAGTCGAGCTTCTCTTCCAAACATCAGGCGGTAGGGGAGAACCCAGTGGCATCACTTTGGTGCAGTTATAAGCATGTACCAGGGTGCTAATTTGTTGGCTCCATCTAGGCTTGTCCTTTGGGTGCAGGGTGCCTAGCATATCTAGCAAAGTGCGGTTGAAGCGTTCAGGCTGTGGGTCCCCTGGGGGTGGTAAGGAGTGGTTCTGGACTTTGCACTCCCACAGAGAAAGCATCTCTTTGATCAGACGACTCTCAAAGTCTCTCCCTTGATCAGAATGGATTATTTGTGGAGCCCCATAGTGAACAAAAAGTTTTCTACAAGTACTTTGGCCACAGTGGATGCTTTCTGGTCTTTGGTGGGAAAGCTTGGGCATATCTCGTGAAATGGTCAGTGACCACCAGCACTACTGATATTTCTTTGATCTGACTCCAAACTCAGAAAATCAGTACAGACCAGCTCCATGGGTGCACTGGTGGTGATGTTAACAAGGGGGCAGCCCTCTGGGGCAAAGCTTTCCTCTGTAAGCAGCGACTACAAGTTCGAATGTGTTGCTCCACATCAGCCCCCATCTTAGGCCAATAGAATCTGGATCTCACCAAGTCAAGTGTTCTGTCTATACCAAGGTGCCCATGTGGTTGTGCAAGGACCTCAGTACTGAGTCTCGAAAGGCAGTAGGCAGCACTAGTTGTTGTTTGTCTACTTGTCCCTCTGTCTACTGTTTCTCTGTATAACAGTTTATTGATCAGTTTCAACTTAGGACCTTCTTTGTATAACAGTGCAGTTCTCAAATCAGTGGGCGTAATTTGGATACATCTTTTCCTGCACAGAGGGCTTCTAAAGCTGATTTGATCATGGGATGCGATTGAGCCCCCGAATACTGTCATTGTCCAGCTGAGGCAGTGCACCAATGTCTGTTGCAGAAAAGTGGCACAAGCAGCAGGTATGCAATTCTCAGAGGTCCCAAGCAATCCACCATGCAGTCCATCGTCCTGTGGACATTAGTTCCTCCCTGTCAAACTTCCGGCAGAGTGCCCAATGTCAGGTTCTGCCAATCTGACCCAATCATTCTGGGGAACAGGCCTCGGAGAGAGCATCAGCATCTATCTGGTTCAGACCTGCTCGGTATTGAGAGCATAGTCGTATGTAGATAATGCAGAAAGCCACCTATGGCCAGTGGCATCCAACTTAGCTGAGGTCTGCACATAGGTCAAAGGATTATTGTCAGTTTTTACTAGTATTTTAGCCCCATACAAGTACTCATGGAATTGGTCAACAATAGCCCACTTCAAAGCTAGGAACTCTAACTTATGTACAGGATAGTTCTTTTCGGATGGGGTCAGGCTTCTACTGGCAAAGGCCACTGGTCTCAGGCCATTCTCATGCTCTTGGTACAACACAGCCCCCAACCCTTGCAAGCTAGCATCAGTGTGCAGGGACGTAAGGTTTTCTTGGATCGGCATAGGCCAGCACTGGAGCATGGGTAAGTTGATATATGATCTCATGAAAAGCAGTCTACAATCAGGAGTCCAGCGGGCCCCAAATACTTCACTCGGACGAAAATACACTCTTTCAGTCTTGAGAGATGACTTTGGTATTTTTTGTGGGTTGGGGATACCCTTGAGTAAGGTTAAGTAAAGGGCGGATCACTCTTGAATTGTCCTTGATGAAGCGCCAATAACCACAGAATCCCAGGAATCTTTGCAGTTCTTTTAGATTTTGGGCTGTGGCCAGGTGGTCAAGGCCTCAACTTTACTTGGGTCGGTCTCTATTCCTCGGTGGATACTATGTGTCCCACATACTTTACTGATGTTTGAAAGAATTGACACTTATCAATTGACAGTTTAAGGCCAAAGTCCTCCAGTCGGTCCAATACCTTAAATAATCTGCTCTCATGTTCCTCCAGTGAGCTGCCAAACACAATAACATCATCTAGGTATACTAGGCACTCTAGTAAGTTCAATGTCCCCCACTGCACGCTCCATCAATCGTTGAAAAGTGGCTGGGGCACCTGAAACCCTTGAGGCATCCTCATGAATTCATAGAAGCCAAGCGGACAGATAAGGCTGTCTTCTCACGGTCCTCTGGGGCCATCGGGATCTGGTAGTACCCACCGCGGAGATCCAGCACAGAGAACCACTTGCTCCCGCTAGGCAGTCCAAAGCATCCTGAATGCGGGCATTGTGTACTGATCAGGGATAGTCCGCCGGTTTAAGGTGCGATAATCCACACACATCCTTATTGTTCCATTCTTTTTCCTCACTACCACAATGGGGAAGCATAAGGGCTTCTGGCTTCTTGTATTACCCAGCAGCTAACATTTCTGCAGATGCCGTCTCACATCATCTATGTCAGCAGGTGCCAGGCGTCGAGACCTCTCACGAAATGGTCTTTCGTCACGCAGCCGGGATATTGTGCTCAGCTCCTTGCACGCATCCTACATCCCATTCCTTTAAAGAAAACACCTGGTCTCTGGGCAAGCTTCTCACTGATCCTCACTTTCCATTCAGCTGGCAGCGGGAGTCGCGAAATCAAACAAGTCAGGCATTACTCTGTCATTCTTCCTTGAACTCTGCTGCTGGGCAGTACTGCAGTGTCTGCACAATGCACATAGCCAGGATGCAACCTCTATTTACTCGAATGTCTCTTTCAGACACATTATGAACTTGGACCATTACCCTTCTGGCATAAGCATGGGCTCTAGCGGGCAAGATACTAGGCTTGACCAGCAGTCCCTCTGGCAATTTTCCATCGCCTGGTGCATCCAACATTAATATTTTATTCTTAACATCCTTTCTGATACGGACCTCTCCCTGTAAGGTACACTGGGCATTTGGCGCCAGGATCAGAGACTCAGGATCCTTCTTCCATACAATTCCGACCGGTTCCTCTGGTTCTATTTTTTCAGCATCTCTTGCCTCATAGGCCTTCTTAATTAAAGCGGAACTCTTAAAGCTCTACTAGTCTTTGACCCCTGTTTTTCATAACACAACTGTGCCAGCCTTCCGAACATATGAGCATTTGTTCCAATCAACAAAGGGACACCATCATACAGTCCAGTGGGGGGACACACTAAGGCTAGGGTCTCTACTTGTTCGGCCACTCCAGCCATGGAGGTGGGGAAAGACAGCCAAATTCGGATATACCCAGAATAGGGGTAGGCCTTCTCACTTAACCCCATACATGCAGTCCTTCTAATGGTTGTAAGGGTACGTCTGACAAATGCTTCTGACACCAATCCTGGAACATAATTGTCACTTGGGAGCCACTGTCTAACACAGCTCTTGTAGACACTCCATTCACCTTTACAGTGGTGTCCATGGAGGGACCCACTATTCTGGACCAGTCTGGAGAGGTAGTGGGGGCCTGGGCAACTGACCTTGCCACAAAAGGGCGTGAGTTAGCATTTTGGTGCCCTCACTGGGATCATTTCTGCACCTCTTAACCACTGATTTGTTCTCCCAAGCTCTCCTTGTAGCCTATATGCAACTTTGTCAGTGTCTTTTGGGACCGGCATTCCCTTTCATGTGCCCATCTTTCCCACAATTATAGCAAAACATACTTTCTGGAGTTTGAGCTGGCCGAGCGCCACACTGGGAGCCAGGGCAGGTATTACTAACTGGAAACCTTGGTGCCATCTCTGTCTCTTGGCGTGATAAGCATTTGGAGACATCTCGTCAGTTTCTCCACTTCCATGGTCAAGGAATCGAGTTGAGCTGTTATCAGCAGGAGATACATGGGTGGGTATCCCACCCATAGCAGATGCAGTCGGATATAGGTCGGGCCTATACTTGCAGGCGTGGCCTTCATAAAGGGACTGTTTTTGAATTCCGGATCTCTCTCAACAGTTCGCCCCATTGTGACATATCTTTTTCCTTGTCAGAGCACTCATTGACTGTCAACCTCTGCCCTGAACTTCACTTGATGGGTCACCCTCAGTCACTCGGGTCGTAGCCACAGCTTTTGGTGCAGGTCCTCCCGAGTGCCTTTTCTCAACTCCTCGAATTTCTCTCATTAACTCATCATAGGAGGGTGGGGATTCCAGTCATTTGCCAGGCGAACTGAAGCAACAGCATTTCTGAGAAGGGGGCAGACTTAAGGATTCTGTCCAGTCTGGTTTGGTCCAGTTCAATCGCTGGCAAACTACCCTTTCTGAGGCATTCTTGCAAATATTTTCCAGCCGAGAACATACACAGACAACAACTCCCTTGGTACTGTTGTGCATTTCTTACTCTCCACCATAGGTCCTCATCAGAATCTGGGCTCCCATACACATTCTCCAAGGCCTCAAGATAGGCCTGTGCAGTCGCTTCGGGGTTACTGGCCCGTTTAGCACGGATGGTAGCCAGGGCAGGACCTCGGAGGCTCTCACTAACCCTCTTTCGCTTTTCGGCTTCCGAGCATTGCCATTCTAGCACTTGGGGGGCAACATAGTCTATCCAGGTCTCCCAGTCATCCTCCCTTGGGGGTGGGGAGGGTGCCAGAGAAGATCCTCAACCTTCGGTAAGAGTCGGACACAATGGCAGGTGCAGAAATAGGGAGTCTGCATTGGTTCAGCCACCATTACGGCACTGGAGCGGGAGAGGGTGTTGGGGAGGAACACCCAGGTGGCAAGAATAGTTTCTTCAAGTCCTCCACAGTTTTCCTTCTCCCAGCAACCATTTAGCAAATTTCTCCTCAAAGTTTCAGATAGTGGTGGGGCTCATTCCCCCAGGTCTTTACTGTACTAGTTATCACTCTCCAGGCAGTGAGGGCTCCTCTGGGGTAATGGTCTGTGGCACTTTGGAGCTATCTATGGGATCCTTAAACTCTACTAGGGCCAGGAAAGTGTGGGTGAGCAGATTTGCATGCCGACCCACCACCACAGGGTTTGTAAACCTTCCACCTTGGAAAGTACTCCCTGTACAGTGTCCGTATTGATACCAGGGGATGTCCAGGATAAGCATAGCATTTTGGGGTCAATCTCCTCCCCAGTACACCACTCCACCAGCCGGTGCAGCCACTTCTGTCGGGTACCCATTTTTCTTAACAGTGGTTGTAAATATGGCCACTAGAGGACACACAATCCCAGCGGTGCCTCCAAGATGTAACCCCTAGATGGCGTTATCCCAGGGGCTACCCTGCCTGATTTTCCACTAACAGGTTGAAGGCCTGGATCCAATGGCAGGTGCCTCCACCCAGAGGTCAGGGTTTGCAATAGTTAAACTAACTTGGTCACAGCCCTCTGGGACACTGCAACCCCCTTTCTTCCCACTAGTGGCCCACACAATATATCAGAATTACCTTCACAGTATACACTTACCCTAGGTCTGGTTCCGCACTGGGACCTCCTGTGAAATAAGATACAGTGCAACAATCACAGTACAGTACTTTAACATAGACAAATACCTCAGGCAGTATAACTTTGCTGAAACAAGCAGCTCTGATTTATTTAGGGGGATATAACAAGGACAGGGGGAAATCAGGTTAATTAGCTTATCACTTTACTATCTACCTATGGCTCTGTGCACAGGCCTATCCCTACCAGTTACTGTCCCTGGGTACCCAAGCCCTAGTGGCTAGTCCAAACCGTGGCAGCTGGTAGGGGCCCTTTCACACAGTGAAAAGAAAAATTAGCTTAAACAGTCAGCAGTACAGTGATTCCATTTGGATTTAATGTGGCAATTCAACAGGGAGCGACCCTGAATTAGTACTCACGACCTCCAAACAAGATAGGGTCCTTCAACGTCAGCAGGGCTACTTTTGAGCTCCACGAGACTCTTCACACATTTATATGGTAAAAAAAAGAAAGTACTATACCAGGCAGGCTGCTTCTCTATCCCGATCGCAATTACTGCACAATACCCGGGAGAACACACAGCAGATTCAGTTCCTGACAGACCGAGTGCAATTCAACAATTTCTCCAGTCTTCTACAGGGTGAGCCTGGTTTCTACTCTTCAGAGATCCTTTGATTCTTTTCACAGGACGGATTCAGTCCTAACAAGCAGTTACACAAGCTGCAGACCGGAACTCTGGGCCTTACACACGTTTTTTGACTGAAACTGTGCACTGAAGGAGCACAGGGTTTCTTTCCCCTTCACTGCCAAAGCTAAACTGAAAACTCCAACAGACAAAACCGGGCACTTCCTTTGAGTTCCTCCCAGTTCTTGACTGGATTGGCTGTCACTCACAATAGACTGCTGCTGTTGGTCCAAAAAGGCGCCTAAGTCTAAACTACATCTCCCAGAGTCACTGCCCATGCAATCCTCTTGTGGCTGGCTCAGATTATGAGTCCAAGTTCTGATTCGTCCAAGGCACCATTTTAGAGCTAGCTTACCCCACACTGATTGGTCCAGTTCAGCAGTTCAAAACCAGAATGGGGAACTAGGCAGACACAGTTCTGACTGCAAAGAAAGCTGGTTAGACAAACTGTATTTTCATTATTACTCTACATGATTTCTGGCAAACAGTTACATCTTTCAGATAGGTTCCCTTTGTACTCCTAGTGACTACAAAAATGGAGTGAATTGGCAGCAGTTCGAGTGGTACTCAAGCAGAGAAGCACACAGTCCCCCCATACAAACTAATTATGTCTGCAAGCAGACAGCTCTTAAAGAGACAGTACCAGAGGCTCTAAAAACACTCACTGATAAATGGCTTAAATGCCAAACACCATTCAGGCTTGGAGCATTCAAGCAAGCTCCTGGAAGTCTTTTGGGAACCCCCATTTGCAGGGGGGTTACATGAGGATTGGCTGAAGGCACTGAACATGTACTTGCTGGAGACCAGACAATAGAGGGAAGATAAGGTAGGGACCCTCGAGTTCTTGAAAGGAATGAACAAGGTAAACTGGGTGGAACCATTCAGCATAAGTAGCAGTTCAAGAACACGGGGGCATGAGTGGAAACTGATGAGGGGAGGGGGATTCAAGAGGGAAGTGAGGAAGTTTTATTTTATAGAAAGGGTGGTGGAGCTGTGAAACAAGCTGTCAGCTGATGTGGAGGGCACCGAAACTGTCAGTGTTTTCAAACATGGCTGAGACAGAGTGAAAGGCTTAGTGGTTTCACAGAGAGATAGCAGTAGGGCGAGGAGTGTGGGGTGGATAGTTTGGGTTAGAACCCTAGATGTCAGGTTTGCTAGGGTTTATGGGCAGACTAGATGGACTAGTGGTCTTTTTCTGCCACCATTGTCCATGTTTCTATGTTTCTATGCCCCTAGCAAGAGGCTTATATGAGCTGGTTTCATTTCTTTATTTGTAATTTTTAACACGGAAAGGCACACTGAGCTGTGACAGTTAGCATCAAGGTACGGTACTTCCCTGGGGGTGGGTTATATGGAACCTGTTCTTGTTTCTTTATTTATTTGTAATGTTTGACCAGGAAAAGTATACTGAGCTGTGACAGCTAGCCTCCAGTTACGTCCTTGGGGGTGGGTTAAACGGGACCTG
This sequence comes from Neoceratodus forsteri, assembly GCA_016271365.2. Classification (NCBI taxonomy): domain Eukaryota; kingdom Metazoa; phylum Chordata; order Ceratodontiformes; family Ceratodontidae; genus Neoceratodus; species Neoceratodus forsteri. The sequence continues at coordinate 1,320,148,378 of CM057454.1, forward strand.
TTTCAGTTAGTTTAGTTAGTTAGTTAGTGTGACCGGGAGCTTCTGCCACTCTTGAGGACCGACCTTTTCTTAAATCTGTTGCAACAGTTTTTCTGTTTCTAAGCCTAATCTATCCTTTACTATTTCTAGTCCATATAGTTGGCCACCTATGGGCTCCCCCTCCCTTTTCTTGACTATGCTATGGTGTCCTCTTTAATTTTCCTTTTCCCTCTCTGGCCCTTGTACAGGGAGGTTATTGTGGTGACCTCCAAGTGTATGTAAAACAGGTTGTGTTTACTGTTGTTGGATTTAATATGTAATAGCACTATGTTATAAAATATCTTGATGTATATATCTTAAGTTTATGAAACCTGTAAATGTTGAAAATACCATTGCAATAGGTGTTTTTGATAATGGTAAAAAGTACTAGGTGACTATTACAGAAATAAAGTTAGTTGTGCTGTTCAAAATGCATATAAATTGCTGTAAACTGAACTAGTCTAAATGTCATGGTGATTTGCATATATTCCATGATGCTTTGCATTATGGAAGTAGGCATGATGTTGTATTTCTTTGAAACTTGATTTGTTGCCAATGCCCATTGGGGTAACCTTTCTTTCAGTGATTCTGTATCGAGATTCTTTGTCTATAGCTTGTTTTTTTTTTTTTTCTTTTTGGGTCCCCACTACCCAAGCAAATGGGGCCCGCATGATGTGGAGGTTGCATCTCAACTAGTAAGTTAGATCAGAGGATCAGTGTCAGTAAGTGCCAGCTAAGTGCAGAGAAAGGACATTCATAGTCTGTTGCTGCAAACTGATGTACTGAAGAAGAAATATGGCATTGCAGAAGCTTATTTCCTGCATTTTGAATAAACATCACACAGAGATTGTGTGTGGAACCTCAAGTTTGGTATCTGGTCCATCTGTTAATCCCACAACCCCTCCACAGTTAGCTGTAATGTTTTATCAGGAAAAGCACAGTAATCCATGATAGCTTGCTGCCAGGCATGTCCTTGGTGGGCACTTACATGGACCCATTGTATTTCCTTATTTGTAATGCTTAACAGGAAAGGCACACTGAGCTGTGACAGCTAACTTCCAGGTACATCCCTGCGGGTGGGATGGGACCTGTGTTATTTGTTTATGTATTTCTTTGTATGTTTGTTTATTTATGAATTTATTTATTCATTTACATAGGTGCAATGTTTGCCCAGTCAGCTAGCTTCCAGGTATATCCTTGGGGGTGGGTTACATGGGACCTGTTTTGTTTATTTACTTATTTGAATGTTTGATGAGGAAAGGCATGCCGTGTTGTGACAGCTAGCTTCCAGGTATATCCCTTGGGCTGGTTACATGGTACCTCTTTTGTTTATTTATTCATGTAACACCCGCCCCAGCAGCTTACCTGTGTTGCCCCATGATTTCCCAATTCTTCTTCTCACTTTCCTGGGGTTCACAGAGTTTCCCCTGAGATTTCAGCCTCCACAGACCCTTGGGGAGTGGCATTGTTTTGGTTTCAGCCCGACTGGGCTGAGGACAATCAGCCACAATCACGCATGCGCTCCCAGCACTTTGATGTGCTGACCGGTTACGGCCAAAAAAATTGGGAGTTTGTCTGTGGTCCAGGTGCCCCTTCTTATGTCCTTGGGGACCAAAGACCCTGAAGAGAATTGGGCAGAAGCCCATAGCTGTGTTAAATTAAGAGTTTGAGCAGCGGGCCGCTTGGGGTTCATGAATATTAATGAGCGGCCCCACCAATATTAATGAGGTTGCTGCCTGCCACCTAGGGGGACAGAGTTTCAGCAGCAGTGACAGCTAAGCTGTGGGGATCATCTTAGTGAAAGTGGGCTTGTTGAAAAAGGGGACAGTTGGGACTACAATCCAGTGGGTTGCTGGTCTGAATAAAGTAATGTATTGGGCTGCACCAGACTTGTAAAGAGGAGAAACTGCACTAAACTGTATGGGATTCCATGTAAACAAATGGGAACCGACATGTCTGTGACACCTGACCCCAATATTGCAACCAATCAGTGATCTAGGAAAGCTTGAACAAAGGGACTCCTGGGAAAAGGAGGGGACTAATTCAGGCACCTAGATCATGCCCGAATAAACGAGCAGGAAATATTAATCTTTATGGATACCGAATATTGATAGGCTCCATCAGCCAATCAGAACGCTGGGTTTTCGGCTGAAACTAGCGTGGACTTTCTGGGATTTCTTCAGTCTATTACCGGGCTCTGTATGAGTCAGAACTATCCTGTGAGAGTGGATTGTGGACTTCAGGGGGCTTACTCAGGCCCTATTTGAGGATTGCTGTTGCCAGAATTGGATCGAGAAGAGGAACAAGAGGAAAGAGAGTGAGCTGAGATTTTGATTCCCCTGGTGCTTGTTGCAGGACTGAATTGTGAAGGGGAAAGAAGGAAAGAGATTAAACATTGAGCCTGGTTTCTCCAGGTAATGAAAAGTTGCTTTTCTATTGTGGGGAGAAAACTAAATGTTACAGAAACCCTGCTCTGGGAAGCTGAACGAGCTGAGAAAACTGTGCGGATCATTAGAGTGTTACAGATATTGCTGAGAGGTCGTTTGCTTGTGTGGGACTGTAATTTAAATCCTGAAGAGGCAGAACATTCCTGGTCGTCGAGGTGCTAGCCTGGGGCTGTGTGTGTCCTGAGTGAACTAGTGAAACTGGCTGAGGGCTGAGGCCCAGCTGCAGCCAAAGACAAGGTTGTGGACACTACTTGATTGTAAACCCCGCCACAGTGTTCCAGGATCTGCGGTCGGATTTCATGAGGCTGCGCTCCAAGTTCTCCAGAAATGACCTTGTCGTAAATTCCAGGAAGACCAAGCTCATGATTTTCTCTGGACCCAGAAAAGTCCCAGCCCCCAGTTTTAAACTCCTCGACAATTCTGGCAACATCACTGAACAAGTGTCAGAATTCAAATACCTAGGTCTCCACCTTGACCCCCACCTCTCATATAATCTCCATGTCAGTAACTCATAAAGAAGGTACAAGTCAGACTTGGTCTGCTCTACAGGATTAGAAAGTTCCTCATCCCTGCATCCAGAGTTTGCCTAGCTAGCTCTCTGCTCCTGCCCCTTATCAACTACAGATCTATTTTCTCCCCAACCCCCACCAAATCTCTCCTTTTCTCCAAACTTAGAGCAACATACAATAGTATAGAATGCTTCTTCATCGGTCTCCCCAGGAAAACACACCACTGCTCATTCTATTCCTCCCTCAGGTGGTCCACTCTTGAGGGGCGGTTCCATCTTAAGATGCTCTCCTTCCTGCATAAGATATACCTCAGTATTCTCCCCCATAGCGTTATCTCCCTATTCCCTCTCGCAGCACCTGGGCGTTTGACAAGGGGTGCCTCAAGTCTGGTCTTCGATACCCCTTTCTACAGGACTAAGCAGGCCCAGAACTCTATCACCTGCAAGGGAACAAAGCTTTACAACAAAATACCCCTCAGAATTAAGAACTGTGGGTCCTTGTACTCCTTCAACTCCTCCCTTAAGGAGCACCTCCTCTTATCGTCCACCTGCTGCTGCCCTGATAGGCCTGCTCCCTGGCCCTTTCACTAAATCCCAGCGGCTCTATCTCCCTCGCATCCCCTGCACTTCCTTTCTCCACCTAGTGCACTAAAACTTTCTGCCCTACAAAGCAGTCTGTCGGAATTGTCTACTGAATTGGATCCCTGCATCCAGGCTTGTCCTCCATAGCCCTCTGCTCCTCCTCTGCTCTTTCCATTCTTCTCTGTCGTCTCAGGTAATCTCTCCAGCTACTAATCACCCCACATCACCTGTAAAATAACTGTTTATCTGTTTGCCTTCTGGTCAACTCTTGTACATTTTTACCCATGCAATATGTTTTTATATAGCTTGTACCTGTTAGCTCCTTGTACTTTTATACATCTGTAAATATAATGTATTTACCTCATAATATAATGTATTTACTTCATGTTATCGCCTATTTATTTAGTTGTATGTTCTATGTATTCAAATGGCCTCTGTATTTGTTTCATATGTTGTACTCCTACACTGGATGTGAAAATGGGCACTATTGCTCACATGCCTTCCAGTATACAGATAAAAATTGACTTGAAAATAAAAATTAATTGAAAATTGAAAGTGTGAACTGGTGTGCAGGGGGCTGTTGTTCCTGGAATCCCCCCTGTTCAATTGCACCTGCACTTATTGGAACAGAGGCTAGCACCCACTGAAACTGGTACTGGACTTTATTGGAATGACTGCCTGCAAACCTTTCTTGCTGAGAACTCAGTGCTGGGACTGCAAGGGAACCCCCACCATTTGGGAGTACTCACCCAGAGTCAGGGAGGGAACTTGATAACCCCTCCCAAGTGAGACTCACTGTCTCAGGAGGTCACCGGCACTTGCTGGGGTGCTAGGGCACCTGCAACCTATCGGGGGAGCCGGGCTGTGGAGCCACTCCCGGGTCTGGGCCTTCTGGGGCTGGTGCTGTCCTGCCTCAGTGCTCTGCAACAGGCCAGAAGCGGCTGAAGGTGACAAGCGGCCAGAACTACAATCAAGGTGACCAGCTGCAAGATCTTCGAGCAAGTTCCATCCAGTCGGAGGGATCCTGGCTGGCCTGTTTCTGCTCTGCTGCACTAGAACAAGGAGCTCCATTCCCCCAGTGCTGCGATCGACAAACCATGAGTGCCCAGGAAAGGAGGATTGGTCTGTTTTCTCATTCTATAAGTTTTCTAAAATATTTCAGGGCCCCAACAGCTGGCCAGCCCATGGCACCGATCAGGCCTGCACCTAGTGGGTACCCCTAGAGACAGATTGGGGACACTAGTGCCAATGGGGGAGGGTTTGGCCTGTGGGCCCACATGTTTGTTATTGTTGCCTATTTCACTAACCTTTTTTTCCTCCCTTCACAGCTACCCTATGTCCTGGTATCCCTTCCCTAGTCCCTACCCTCTGAATAAAGCTGTGAATTTGTTTGTCGAACCTGCTGTGTTAGTGAAATTCATTGCATGTGCTTTCTGCTGAGAAATATGGTTGATGGTGGAACAAAGTATTTGGGGACACAGTGTGCAGAGTGGTTGGTTGGGGAGGTACAGTATCCCAGGGAGCTGTACCAAGTGGATGCCTGGCCCACTAATACTTTACACTGGGTGGAGGCACCATGCTATTATCAATATTTCTGGGAACGAACTCCCACTTCTCACCGTAGTGAGACCAAGGCCCCTTGTTTGGTATCAGGGACAGCTGGCAAGGAGGGGGATAGCCTGCTGGTATACGGCACCAGGACTACATTTAGTTTAATGTTTCATGAGGAAAGCCACACTGAGCTGTGACAGCTAGCTTCCAGGAATATACCTGGGGGCAGGTTACATAGGACCTGTTTTGTTTATTTATTTGTGTAGTTCAATGTTTGCTGAGAAAAGGTACTGAACTGTGACAGCTAGCTTCCATGTGTGTCACTGGGGTGGGTTACATGGGACCTGTGTTATTTATTGAAGTAGTTAGTTAGTTAGTTGTAATCTTTGATGGGGAAAGACACACTGAGCAGTGACAGCTCGTTTCCATGTGCTTTGTGTGGGGTGAGTCACATGGTCATTTTTAAATTGATTTATTTAGTAATTTATTTATTGTAAAATTGGACCAGGAAAGGCACACTGAGCTGTGATAGAAAACGGAAAATGGGAAGAAGAACTGGGAAATTGTGGGGCAACACTGGTAAGCCCCCAGAGAGTGCCAGTAGAAAGTTAGTGGTGCTGACAACCGAGACCAAAATCATCATCAATGGAGTCGGCAGTTCTGGATAGCGGCTCCCAGGTTACCATTATTTTCAAATCCTGGTAAGATCAGCACTTACCAGACATGGAGATACAGCTGCTTGAGGGACTGCAGTGCGGGGCCTCAGTGAAAAGGCATACCCTTATCTCGGCTATGTCAAAGTATGGATGGTGTTCCCTGATAAAGTGGCTGCCCAGAAACTAACATCTTTAATACAGTGCCTGTATTAGTGGGTACAAATGCCCATATGTTTGGACATCTGCCTAGTTGTGTCATGCTCGAGTGGCTTAAAGAAGTGGTGAGAAATGCCCGTTACACCCCTTGGTCGGAGGTTTACAGAAGGAAGGGGTAATCCCCTTCTGAGGAGCTTGATGACCCAGTGGGATAGTGTGGTGAAGAGACAGAGATGAAATTGTGCTCCTGCCAAATGCGGAATGCAGATCTAATCCCTAGGTGGCGCTATCCCTAGGGCTATTACCCCTGCCTGCTTGCCTAGTAGCAGGTTAAGGGGCCTGAGTTCTGAAATGGGTGCCTCCACCCAGAGGTCAGGGTTGGTAGTGGTCAAGCTAACTTGGGCACATCCCTCCGGGACACTGTAACCCCCCCTTTCCTTTCTAGTGGCCTGAACACTGTACAATAATCACTTTCACAATACCCCTGGTACACCACACAAGTACTCACACTGTTTGCACTTACCACCAGGGCTGGTTCCTCTGGCTCGACCCTTGGGACTCCCTGTAAAACAAGGTTATGCAAAGCAAATAGCACTAGTACAGTACTTTGAGCACAAACTGGAACCACAGTCAGATTACATGCATAAAAAGTTAGATCTGATTTATTCAGGGGACTTGAACAAGGAAGGGGCAAAATCAGGTTAATTAGCTTCAAGGTTATATCAATCAAGCAGTTATGCATGTGCCTTGAGTCCCCCCCCCACACAGTCCATCTCTGGGTACTCAGGTAGAGAAGAGATGGGCTAGCCAGGACAGTTGCCTGGGGTTGCAGCTGGTTGGGGCTCTGTGATGGAAAACACAACATTCACAGTACACAATATTTATAATCCAGAGCCAGAGGGCTCAGTTCGTAAAGGAAACAAAACAACGAGACAATCAGATGACACACTCAGATTAAGCCGTAGGGAGCTACCCTGGTATTTACTCATGATACCCAAGACTGGACACAGGCTGGACGAAAATTGAGACTGCAGGTGGTTGATCTGGAATGCCAGGAGAAGCAGGGCCCACACAAGTCACAGAGGCATCATTCCTGTTCAAGTGAGGAGCAGAGGGCTGATCTCCAGGCAGGTCTCTCGTCGATAGCTTCTCTGTGCAGTGGGTAGTCTGGCTGGGCCAGTCTGGCAAAGCCCAGACCGTATGGAGATAAGTTCGGGAAGCAGTCCGTTTTTGGCTGGATACAGCTTCCAGCAAGCAGAACACAGTTTCACACAATGGAGAACTAACTCACAACCCTCTAGCAGCTCATAGCACATTTACATGTACGGGAATTCTACTGTACCAGGCAAAGCGCTCCCTGGACACAATCGCAAAGTCTCTGCACACACCGGGGGAGCTTAGGGATAGCTGGAATTCCTGACAGGCTGATCGCATTCCAGAAAAATATTCGGTCTTCTTCAGGTTGAGCCTGGCCCACTTCAGTAGCTTACTTTAGTCACACAAACTTGGATTCAGTCCAAAATAATTCTCTTCTCTCCCTCTCAGGAGCAGCAGGCAGAGACTGAGGCCAAACTCTCAGCCTTTTCATAGTTCTCCTATGCGAATCCACTCAGGATTGCTCTCAGAATCACTTCATCTCCTTCTTGCTCAGCTTCCAGCTTAGTTCTAACTGAAAACTGCAAGCAGCCCAGGACTTCCCCAAGATCCAAAAGCTTTGGTTGGATGATTTGGCTGTGAGTCAAAGCAAGAGCTCCCCCTTTAGTTGCCAAAAAGGCGCAAAAACTCAAACCACAGTTCCTAAGATTTTGAATTCAGACAGCTCCTGTAGTCCGGCTACATTTTAGGTCCCACCAGTACTGTTTGTCCAATTTGCAGTCCAGGACCAAGATAGTTGAGACAAACAAATCAGTCCTTGCTTCAAAGAAAGCAGGTTAGACAAACTACATTATCATTATCATTCTAAATGGTTTTCAGTAAATAGTTTCATATTTCAACAGAGCTCCCTCTCAGATTACTTAAACTGCAATTAGACAGCTCTTAAAGAGACAGTACAGAGAGGCTATACAAGCTCTGGTAATCACATTTAAACTGCTAAAACGCAGGACACCAGCCTGGCAGTGAGCATTTAGGCAAGCTCAAGGAAGACTTTTTGGAACTCCCATTTGTAGGGGGGTTACACCCTTCCCTTCCAGGGAAAACTTGGCATCCGCATCAAGTCTGTACCATCATAACATTGAAAATGCAACATATACAAGATATTTATACCATTAGCATGCTATACAAGTACTGTCTGATTCATCAATTAGCATAACTTTTCATTTTACTATACATTTCAATGTACTCCACTATATAATTTCAATTCTGACAATACATTATGCATACTTCACACAGGTAAATTGAACATTACTATACAGAATCATGTAATAACTTCTTGTACTGTAAACAATGCAAGAGGGGGCCCTTCCCTATCAGCTAACTTGGGGCTGGATGGGGCAGGGGCACCATTGTGAGAAGGCAGGACAAGTAACCTTGAATGGGCCGTCAAGCTCAATTTGGACAGTGAGCTCTGAGAGACATAAACACCTTTGTGGACTCCATTGAGAGGCAAATCCTCTGGCCTCCCGGCAGAATCGTAACTGAAGTGCACCACTGGCTTGACAGCTCGGTCAGTCTTTCTGGGGTGAACAATCACAGTCTCTGTACTTTCAGCAATGGTCTTGGAGCTTTCATCACTTGTGAGGGGTGCCTCTGCATGAAGGAGAATGTCCAAGCTGGGAGCACTGTCAGTCCCTTGCTCTGTAGTCTGTTTCTACAACACTTGGCTCATTTTGAAGACACTCTGACACTGAAGGGGGGGGTGTCAGCACTCTCATAGTGTTCCTCAAGTTCTGGCATGTCACCAGAAAGACTCATACCATCAGCCTCTCCTTCAGGCAAATCATACAGTTCCATGATACACAAAGACTCAGCATCCTCAGATGTAACACTTTGCACTTCACCTTCAGGGAGCATTGGCTCCAAGATGATGCCGGAGCGTTAGGCAGTCCAGAAGGCCCAGCTTCATCCCCATAATTCAACATAGGATTTTCACGAAACAACTGACTCAGTTCATATGAGGGGTAATAGGCATTATCACACTCACTGTCATCCGAGTTAGACTGGCAGTCACTATTATTCTGGGCCTGCTGCAGGGGAAGTCTTAAATCGGCAACCACGGGGGCAGGCTGACTCTGTTTCTTTCTTGCAGCAGCACGAGTCACTGGTCCAGGGGAATCAATCTCGTTGGGTTCAGCCTCAATTATAACTTGACCAATAGATAGCAAGTGGCTACGGTGCATGGTCTTGACAGCTTTGGAGTTATTCTCTGGGCGCTCTTTGTACACTGGCAAATCATCCAGCTTTCCAACTATGACATGGGGAAGATGGTGCCATCGCTCAGCAATTCTGTGTTTACCATGCAATCCTAAATTTCACAACAACACACAGTGTCCAGGCCTAAGGTCTTGAGCCTTTACTTTTCTATCATGTCTATCTTTGTTGGCTAGATTTCTTTTGGTGGCCATTGTCTGGGCCAGTTGATAGGCATGGTGCAATTGAGCTTTAAGTTTTTGTACATATTGCAGGTAATCTTCGGCTCGGACCCCATCGGGAGAAACCCAAAACAGACATCAACAGGCAGCCAGGCCTCTCTCCCGAACATGAGGCGGCAGGGAGAGAACTCGGTAGCTTCATTCTTTGTGCAATTGTATGCGTGTACCAAGGTGCTAATCTGCTGGCTCCATTTATGCTTATCTTTTGGGTGGAGGGTGCCTAACATGTCTAGTAGGGTATGGTTAAAGCATTCAGGTTGAGAATCCCCCTGTGGGTGATAATGGGTGGTTCTTGACTTTCGCACCCCCCTTAGAGAGAGCATTTCTTTGATTAGCCAACTCTCAAAGTCCCAGCCCTGATCAGAGTGAATTTGGTGGGGGGCACCATAGTGGATAAAGAAATTTTCCTCTAGCAACTTGGCCACGGTAGATGCTTTTTGATCTTTGGTGGGAAAAGCGTGTGTATACCATGTGAAATGGTCCGTAACCACTAACACATTGTCAATGTTTCGCTGATCAGGCTCTAAACTCAAAAAGTCTATGCAGACTAGTTCCATTCTGGTGCTGGTAGTAATGTTGACAAGGGGGGGCAGCCCTCTGAGGCAGAGATTTTCTCTGCAGGCAGAGACTACAAGTCCTTACATGGTGCTCAACATCAGCCCCCCTCTTGGGCCAGTAGAATTGAGATCATACTAGGTCAAGTGTCCGGTCGATACCGAGGTGGCCCATATGATTGTGGAGGGACCTCAGTACCAAATCTTTGAAGGCTGTGGGCAGGATCAATTGTTGCTTGTCTATTTGGCCACCCCGATCTACAGTCTCTCTATACAACAACTGATTAAGCAGCTTCAATCTAGGGCCTTCTTTAAACAATAAAGCGGTTCTCAGATCAGTGGAACGCAACTTGGACACATCTTTTCCTGCACAAAGGGTGTCAAGTGCTGACTGAATCATAGGATCTCGGGATTGAGCCCACTGAATGCTGTCATTGTCAAACTGAGGTAGTGCACTAATATCTAGAGCAGAGAAGTGGCACTACGCAGCCGGTATGCAGGTGTCAGAGGGGCCCAAGCAAACTACTAAGCAGTCCGCTGTGTCCGTAGACATCTGTTCATTTCTATCAAACTTTTGGCACAATGCTCAGATGTCAGGTTCAGACAGCCTGACCCTGTCACTCTTGGAAATGGGCCTACGAGATAGGGTGTCAGCATCAATATGTTTCAGGTCTGGTTTGTATTCGACAGCATAATCATATGTTGACAATGCAGAAAGCCACCGGTGCCCCGTGGTGTCTAACTTGGCTGAAGTCTGTACATAGGTCAATGGGTTATTGTTAGTCCTCACCAATATTTTTGCCCCATAGAGGTAATCATGAAACTGGTCGACAATGGCTCATTTTAACGCAAGGAACTCCAACTTGTGCACAGAGTAGTTTCACTCTGATGGGGTCAAGCTCCAACTGGCAAATGCCACTGGTCTCAAACCATCCTCATGGTCTTGATACAGTACAGCTCCTAGACCCTGCAGACTGGCGTTAGTATGCAGCACATAGGGTTTGGTGGGATCAGCATAAGCGAGGAAGGGGGCATGGGTGAGCTGGTATATGTCTTCGTGGAAAGCTACTTCATAGTCAGGCATCCAACGGGACCCAAAATGTTCACCTGGGTGGAAATATCCTTTGTCTGGTTCTTTGATGGACCCTTTTTTGTATTTCCGATTGGTAGGAGGGTAACCCTGGGTAAGATTCAAGAGTGGCCAAATCACTTTGGAATAGTCCTTTATGAACTGGTGGTAGTAGCCACAGAATCCCAGGAAACATTGTAGTTCTTTCAAATTGTGGGACTGGGGCCAAGTAGTCAAGGCTTCAACTTTACTAGAATCAGTCACTATTCCCTCTGTAGACACTATGTGCCCCACATACTTCACATAGGTTTGGAAAAACTGGCACTTGTTGATGGACAGCTTGAGGCTGAAATCTTCCTGTCAATCTAGTACTTTGAACAGTCAACTCTCGTGTTCCTCTAGGGAGCTCCCGAACACAATGACATTGTCCAAGTACACCAGGCATTCCAGCAAATTCATGTCTTCCACTGCTCGTTCCATCAGTCGCTGGTAGGTGGCTGGGGTTGCCCGATATCCCCTGTGGCATTCTCAGGAATTCATAGAACCCCAAAAGACAGATGAAGGCTGTCTTCTCATGGTCCTCCAGAGCCATCGGAATCTGGTAATATCCACTGTGAAGATCCAACACGGAAAACCATTTGCTCCCATTCAAACAATCCAGAGCATCTTGTATATGGGGCATGGTGTATTGATCGGGATGGTCCGCTGATTCTGAGTTCAGTAATCAACACACATTCTCACAGATCCGTTCTTCTTATGCACAACCACAATGGGAGAAGCATATGGGCTCCTGGATTCTTGTATTACACCAGCCGTGAGCATTTCCTGCAAGTGACTTCTCACATTGTCTATGTCTGCAGGGACTAGGCATCGAGACCTCTCTTGAAATGGCCGTTCATCGTGCAGGCGTATGTGATGCTCCACACCCTGGACACATCCCATGTCCCATTTCTTCAAAGAAAACACTTGATCTCTCTGGGCAAGTTTCTGGCTAATTCTAGTCTTCCATTCAGCTGGCAATGGGGAGTTACCAAAATCAAACAAGTTGAGAGTCACTCTATCTGTATTGCCAGGGTTCTAGTTGCTGGGCAACACTGCAGTGTCTGCACAGTGTACCATAGCTAGGGTGCATCCTCTGTTCACCTGGATCTCCCCATCTTACACATTATGAATCTGGACCATTACTCATCGTGCATAGGCATGAGCTGGCAAGATGCTGGGCTTTACCAATAGCCCTTCCGGCAATTTTCCATCACCTGGCACGTCCAACATCAGTATTTTGTTCTTGACATCTTTGCAGAGGAGGACCTCCTCTTGAACTGCACACGGGGCATTAAAGGCCAGTACCATTGAATCGGGATCCTTCTTCCACATGACCCCTACCGGTTCATCCTGTTCCACTCCCTTGGGGTTCTGTTGCAAATCATAGGCCCTCTTGATCAGAGCAGGAATTCTTAGGGTCCTCCCAGTCCGTCGCCCTTGTTTCTTGCGACAGAGTTGTGCCAGTCTCCCAAACATATGGGCGTTGGTCCCAATTAACAGGGGAACCCCATCATACAGTCCAGTAGGGGGACACACTAAGACCAGTGTCTCGACTTGCTCCTCTACACCAGTTACAGCTGCAGGAAATGGCAACCAGAGGTGGACATATCCTAGGTAGGGATAAGACTTGTTTCTCAGCCCCCACACATGTAGGCCTTCCAGGGATTGTAGGGACACAGCTGATAAGTGTTTGTCATGCCAGTCCTTAAATACAATGGTCACTTGTGACCCACTGTCCAGCACAGCTCGAGTAGGAATACCATTCACATCCACCATAGTCTCCATTGAAGGGCCCACTATTTTCGACCAGTCTGGAGGGACAGCAGCAGGGGCCTGGAGAGATGATTTAGCCACATAGGGATTTGAGTTACTACCTCTTGAACCCTCTCTGCTGTCATTTTGGGCACTCCTTGACCACTGATTCGTTCTCTGAAGCTCTTCTTGAAGCCTCTATACAACTTTATCTAGGTCTTTTGTGGACCAGCATTCTATCTTCATGTGCCCATCCTTCCCACAATTATGGCAAAATATGATTTCTGGGATTTGGGATGGCCGAGGCATCACACTGGGAGCTGGGGCGGTTGTACTACTAACTGAAAACCTTGGTGTCATATCTGTCTGCTGTGTGGTGAACATTTGGAGACATCTTGTCAATTCTCTAACTTCCATAGTCAAGGCATCGAATTTTGAGCTGCTGTCAGCAGGAGATGCCTGGATGGACACCCCCACCCCATAGCAGATGCAGTTGGATAAGGGTCGGTGTCTGTATTTGCAGGAGTGGCCTTCATAAAGAGACTGTTTTTTGTTTCCCTGAACTCCCTCAGCAGTTCATCTCATGGCGGCACACCCTCATTGGTCCCCACTCCAGAAGGGCCTTCCGATGCCGTGATCACTTGGGCTGCGCTCACCCTAGAATTACAATCCCCCTCTTCATCTTCAAACTCTCAGAGTTCTTTTATCAAGTCACAATAGTCCGGTGGGTTACCCCTTCAATCTGGGAGCCTTAATTGAAGAAGCTGCAATTTAGAATGTTTTGCATGTTGCAGTATGTGCCCCAGCCTCACATGATTTAAGTCACTGGTGGCTACCCCACCTTTTCGGTAAGCATTTTGCAGCGCTCTTTCCAGACGAGTAACATATGCAGACAAACTTTCCCCTGGCCATTGATTTGTACCTCGAAATTTCCATATCAAGTTCTCCCCTGACTCAATGCTCCCAAAATTGCCTTTGAGTGCAGATAGGTACTTCTGGGCAGATGCATCACAGTTTGTGGACCTCAGAAATTTAATGGCCTCTAGGGCGGGACTCCTCAAACTTTCTATGATCCTTTTCCATTTCTCAGCCTCTGCACACGCTGCCATTCAGGTACCAAAGGGGCAACACAATCTATCCAGGTTTCCCAATCATCCTCCCCTTGTGGGGGTGGGGAGGGTGCCAGAGAAGATTCTCAACCTTCGGTAAGAGTCATGACTAATGGCAAGTACAGACATAACAGTCAGCATTGGCACAGGCACAGAAGGAGGGGCAGTAATGGGTGCTGGAGCAGGAGAGGGTGTTGGAGACGGAACACCCTAGGTGGCAGGAATAGTTTCTTTAAGTCCTCCACAGTTTTCCCTTCCTCCAGCAACAACTTAGCAAATTTCTCCTCAAAAGTCCCAGATAGTGGGGGGGGGCTCATTCTCCCCGGGGTCTTTACTGTCTTTAGTTATCACTCTTCAGGTAGTGAGGGCTCCTTCCAGGGTGATAGTCTGTGGCACTTTGGAACTGTCTACTGGGTCCTTACACTCTACTAACGCCATGAAACTTTGTGCGAGCAGATTAGCCTGTTGATCCACCACCACAGGGTTTTGTAAACATTCAACCTTGGAAAGTACTCCCTCTACAGTGTCCTTATTGGTATCCAGGGAAATATCCAGGACAAGCATAGCATTTTGGGGGTCGATCTCCTGCCCAGTACACCACCCCACCAACTGGTGTGCAGCCACTTCTGTTGGGGTAGCCATTTATGTTTGATAATAATTCGTAGTTTCAGCCACTAGAAGACACAAAATCCCAGCAGTGAGCCTCCAAAATGTAACCCCTAGGTGGCGCTATCTCATGGGCAACTACCCCTGCCTGCTTGGCTAGTAGCAGGTTAAGGGGCCTGAGTTCTGAAACAGGTGCCTCTACCCGGAGGTCAGGGTTGGTAGTGGTCAAGCTAACCTGGGCACAGCCCTCCAGAACACTGTAACCCTCTGTTTCCCCTCTAGTGGCCTGAACACTGTACAATAATCACTTTCACTGAACCCCTGGTACACCACACAAGTACCCACACTGTTTTCACTTACCATCAGGGCTGGTTCCTCTGGCTCGACCCTGGGGACCCCCTGCAAAACAAGGTTAAGCCCAGCAAATAGCAACAGCGCAGTACTTTGAACACAAACTGGAACCACAGTCAGATTAGATGCAGAAAAAGTTAGATCTGATTCATTCAGGAGACTTGAACAAGGGAGGGGCAAAATCAGGTTAATTAGCTTAAAGGTTATATCAATCAAGCAGTTGTGCATGCGCTTTGAGTCCCCCCACACAGTCCATCTCTGGGTACCCAGGTAGAGAAGAGGTGGGCTAGCCAGGACAGTTGCCTGAGGTTGCAGCTGGTTGGGGCCCTGTGATGGAAAACATAACATTCGAAGTGCACAATATTTGTATTCCAGAGCCAGAGGGCTCAGTTCATAAAGGAAAAGAAACAACAAGACAATCAGATGACACAGTCAGATTAAGCTTTTGTTGTAGGGAGCTACCCTGGTATTTACTCACGATACCCAAGACTGGACACAGGCTGGACGAAAATCGAGACCGCAGGTGGTTGGTCTGGAATGCCAGGAGAAGCAGGGGCCCACACAAGTCACAGAGGCGTCATTCCTGTTCAAGCGTGGAGCGGGGGCTGATCCCCAGGCAGGTCTCTCGTTGATGGCTTCTCTGTGCAGTGGGTAGTCTGGCTGGGTCAGTCTGGCAAAGCCCAGACCGCATGGAGACAAGTTCGGAAGCAGTCCGTTTTTGGCTGGATACAACTTCCAGCAAGCAGAACACAGTTTCACACAGTGGGAAACTACCTCACAACCCACTAGCAGCTCACAGCACATTTACATGTATGGAAATTCTACTGTATCAGGCAAAGCGCTCCTCGGGCACAATCACAAAGTCTCTGCACACACCGGGAGCTTAGGGGTAGCTGGAACTCCTGACAGGCCAATCGCTTTCAGCAAAAATATTCTGTCTTCTTCAGGTTGAGCCTGGCCCACTTCAGTAGCTTACTTTAGTCACACAAACTTGGATTTAGTCCAAAATAATTCTCTTCTCTCCCTCTCAGGAGCAGCAGGCAGACATGGAGGTCAAACTCTCAGCCTTTTCATAGTTCTCCCATGTGAATCCACTCAGGGTTGCTCTCAGAATCACTTCAGCTCCTTCTTGGTCAGCTTCCAGCTTAGTTCTAACTGAAAACTGCAAGCAGCCCAGGACTTCCCCAAGATCCAAAAGCTTTGGTTGGCTGATTTGGCTGTCAGTCAACCAAGAGCTCCCCCTTCAGTTGCAAAAAAGGTGCAAAAACTCAAACCACAGTTCCTAAGATTTTGAATTCAGACAGCTCCCATAGCCCGGCTACATTTTAGGTCCCACCAGTACTGTTTGGTCCAATTTGCAGTCCAGCACCAAGATAGTGGAAACAAAACAGTCCTTGCTACAAAGAAAGCAGGTTAGACAAACTACATTATCATTATCACTCTAAATGATTTTCAGCAAATAGTTACATCTTTCAACAGAGCTCCATCTCAGATTACTTAAGCTGCAATTAGGCAGCTCTTAAAGAGACAGTACATAGAGGTGTCACAGGATCTGGTAATCACATTTAAGGTGCTAAAATGCAAGACACCAGCCTGGCAGTGAGCACTTAGGCAAGCTCAAGGAAGACTTTTTGGGAACCTCCATTTGTAAGGGGGTTACACAACATTGCAGGTGTGGTGAGATTCAAGAAGAATGTCAAGAATCAGATATTGATGCTGGATGCTCCAGATGAACACGGATTGCTGGTGGAACTGTTAGTCAAGCCCAGCATTTTGCCAGCCAGAGCGCATGCATATGTTCGAAGGGTGAATGTGCAAGTGAACAATGTCATGGATAAGGAAGTGGTGGTGTGGAAAGGGTGGACCCTGGCTCAGATATTTTGCACCAATACAGCAGTGCACACCAGTGCTGCCAGCAGAAGCACTCCAGTGGGACTTGATACAGAATTGTTTGATCTGAGTGATTCCCCCATCCCGGAGGAATGGAAAGAGATAGTGAGGGAAAAGCTGGCTTCTTGGATGGTTGTTTTCTCATCTGCATGAGTGGGATGTAGGGTGTATGAGTGGAGAGCAGCACTGGATATGGTTCACGGATAACAAGCCTTTTTGAGAAAGGTCAAGGTAGCTGGTCCCAGACGATATTGATGACATCTGGCGGCACTTGGAAGAGATGCTGGCTGTGGGGATTATTCAGGAATCCAGGAGCTCGTATGCATCACCAATTGTGGTGGTGAGAAAGAAGAGCAGGACCATATGAATGTGTGTGGACTACCACATCCTGAATAAGCGGACAGTGCCAGATCAATACACCATGCCCAGAGTGCGGGATGCACTGGACTGTTTAAATGGAAGCCAATGGTTCTCAGTTTTGGATTTATAGAGTATGGCTACTATCGATTCTGATGGCCCCTCAGGATCGGGAGAAGATGGCTTTCATCTGTCCCCTTGGATTTCATGAGTTCATGAGAATGCCACAGGGTATCATTGGCACCCCTGACAACTTCCAGTGCCTGATACAAAAAGTCATAGGGGATATGAATCTGCTGGAGTGTTTGGTTTACCCGGACAACATCACTGTGTTCATGGAAACCTTAGAGGAACATGAGGCCTGGCTGATGAAGGTGTTGGATCGTCTAGAAGAATTTGGACTGAAGCTGTCCATTGATAAATACCAGTCCTTCTGGACTTCAGTCAAGGGGAGTTTATTCCAGAGTTTCAGGACCATGACACATATATTTTTTTTGTCATTTTTTTTTACCTTGGCCCCCGGTCTGCCATCCACATTCAGGCATCATCTGGCCACCGTTCAGACCACTCCGGCTCCCACCTGGGGCTTCACTGCATACCCCCGCGGCTTGCCCCCCCATAGTGGAGTGGCAGAGAGACCCCCTTATTTCTGCCGACACAGGATCCAGTCACCACAGTGAGCCCTTGGAGTTGGGCATCCCACCGAACTGCCATCATGGTGCCATGACCGGTGCCATTTTTCCCTGTTCTTAATTCCCCGGAGTCGGAGGGCATGCAGTGACACCAGCGGCCATGAGCAAGCATGCATTCGCGTGTGTCCCCATCCAGGCATCTGCCCTCGACTCCTCCCCAGTGTATGATGTGTGTCCCTGACCCCCAGTTTCTGCCAGGGGGCAGTCGAACACTGACCGTTGTGGACCCCTCTTCACTGGAGAGGAAGAGCAGTCCATCAGATGCTCAGTCCTTCTCTTCCCCTGCCAGTCCTTGGCGACCCATGCTCGCTTCCGAACCTGAGTCACCGGTGTGGCACGATGTGTGGTGTCTAGCACCTCAGCCCTCAGCACCATCGAGCCAGCTCATGACACATAGTTTTAGTATCATGGTCCTGAACCTCTGGAATAAAATCCCCTCCCATTTTAGGGATCCTTGTTCTAAACCCTTGCCAGTCTCTGCTTTAAAGAATCACCTGCTTTCCAATATTCAGCCATGTGAATGTTTTAATTGATTGTGGTAATTTATTACTCTGTTTGTAGTATAGTTGAGGCTTATGTGGAAATGAATGATCAGTTGCTTGAAATTGTTTTGTAATAATGTTTTTTATGTATTTGTACTTGTGTAATAAGGCCACCATTGTGAATTAGCGTAAGCTCAATGGTTATACCTAAATAAATAACAACAAGAAGTATGTGGGGCACATCATCTCACAAAAAGGTATACAGACTGACCCCAGTAAAGTTGAGACCCTTACCACCTGGCTAAGCCATGCACCCTGAAGGATTTACAGTGGCTACTGGGTTTCTGCGGCTATTACGGAAGACCTGCAAAGGACTACACCTGGGTGGTGTGGCCCCTCTTGAATCCATTACAGGGGTATCCACCCACTAACAAAAGTAAGAAAGCTGTTATATCTGGGAACTCTGCTAAACCTGCCAGCTAGTTCTGCCAATCTGAACCATTTGGTGAGAGTTGTAATGAGGACTGCGATAAAGCTTTCGAGGACATCATCTGTTGATTGACCCATGCCCCAGTGCTGGCTGATGCGGACCTGCAGAAACCCTAAGTACTTCATACTGATGCCAGTTTTAGTGGACTGGGGGCTGTGTTATATCAAGAACACCCCAAATGTTTACGTCCAGTTGAATTCACCAGTCGGAGTTTAAATTCTTCAGAACAGAGGTATCCTGTCAATAAGTTGGAGTTTCTGGCATTGAAGTGGGCCATAGTCAGTCAGTTCCATGACTATCTGAATGGGCCAAGATCACTGTGAAGACAGATAATTATCCACTTACCTACATGCAGAGCACTGCTAAGCTGGAAGCAGCTGGTCATAGATGGTTGTCAGCCTTGTCCACTTATGACTACTGCATGGAGTACCAACAGGGCCTCAACCACATAGATACTGACGCTTTGTTGAGGTGACCCCAAGCCTACACTGATGAGAGCACCAGATGGATAAGAATCTCAGAACAAGCTATAAAGGCTTTGTGCAAGAAACATGATGGCGAAAAGGTCCCCCCCCAAAGACCCCACCATCTGATGTAATGTCTGGGGGCCTCAGGAGACTGCCTTCCAGTTGCCTATACATAGCTAGCCACCCTGGATGTTAGATCCCTCCCACAATTAACTACTCAAGATCTACATCGAGAGCAGAGGGCCAGCCCCATCACTAGGCAGATTATATGAGTGCTTTGACAAGAGGGGAGCCAGGAGCAAGTGGGCACCATCTATCCCCTGGCATGTCTCTTACTACATGAATGGCCTAAGCTGCGGCTGAGGAAGGGGTTGCTGTGTAGAGAGACCTAGGACCAGCAGAGGGTCCCCTTCAGAGCTGTTGGTACTCCAGAGAAGCATTTTAAGACTGTGTTGAAGGCTCTGCATGATGATATGGGGCATTTGGATGCTGAACGCACTTTGGACCTGGTTAAGAGTCAAATGTATTGGCCAAAGATGAGGCAGATGTAGAGACATATTGCAAAAGCTGCATGAGTTGTATAAAGTCGAAGACACTTCCCCAGAGGGCTGCTCCCTTAGTCAGCATCAAAACTAGTGGCCCTATGGAATTGGTATGCATAGATTTCCTTATGTTGGAGCCTGACTCACGCAATATTTCCAACGCTCTAGTTGTCACCATTTCACCCAGTATGCTCAAGCTTACCCCACCAAGGACCAGCAAGCTTTCACTGTGGTCAGCATATTGGTGGAGAAGTTTTTCATGCATTATGGAGCCTCTGAGAGGATCCACTTGGATCAGGACCATGATTCTGAGAGTTGGATCATCAAAGAACTACCGGCATAAGGAAGTCCCGGACCACGCATTACTATCCCCAAGGTGACCTTCAACCAGAGAGATTCAACAGGACTCTGTTAGATACGCTGGGCACCTTGGATCTATGGGACAAGCACACATGGACTCAGTTGGTGAGCACCCTGGTCTACGCCTACAACTGCACACGAAATGACGCTATGGGGTTCTCTTCCTATCAGCTCATATTTGGGAGGGAAGCCCATCTGCTGGTGGACCCATGCAATGGAGTATCTTCGGATGGTCTGGGACAGGAGACTATTTGCAATACTGTATGTGAAGAAGCTGAAACAACAACTAGATGATGCATACTGTATCGCTTCAGAAATGGCCACTAAGAGGAATCAAGCAAATAAAGAACGCTACGATAAGAAAGTACGAGTTCAAAATTTGGAAGCAGGTGACAGAGTGCTACTGGAAAGACTGGGCATAGCAGGGAAGCATAAGATAGCCGACAGATTTGGAGACACCACGTATATCATCTTGGAGAAGCTTGCAAGCCTACTGGTGTACAAGATTCATCCTGAGGGAGAGACTTGAGGGCACAAGGTTATTCATCGTAACCATCTGCTGCCTATTGGTGACAAAGTGGTAACTACTGAAGATGTAATTGAAGATCCTTAATCACCCCCACCACTCGAGCTGCAGCATGCAGGAGACAGAAGTGGAGAGGAGGTGATGCCATGGGGGCTGGGCCTGCCCAGGGTGAGGGGGCCTCTGATGAGGGAGACACCGATGATGAGTGTGAGGGGGATAATGGTTATACCCCACATAGTCATTACCCTACCCCAGAGTTGGCTAGGTTATTTTTTATTTTATTGGGAAAAATGTTTCACCAGGAAAAACAACATGAGCTGTAAACAGCTTGTTTCCAGAAGCATCCTGAGGGGTACAGGAATTGGGAGAACAGGCAAACACATAGCAATAACAGAGCAATACAAGTACAATTACTACTGTAAAATAAAACAGTGTAGTACAATCACACAGCAGAAATAACGCAGACCAACTGGCCAGGGTAAACAAAACCATGTTTGATATAACGTACATTCCAACAACCCAAGAGCAGGTGATCCAGTAGGGTAAAGGTTAGAAGGTGGATAACACATTTGAAGTGCTAGAAGTAGTAGGCTGAGCACACGATTCAAAGTGCAATTGTACACCAAAAGGAGGGCAGTTATAAGACAAGTGGGGAAGGGGACAGGCTAGGGTAGAAGGTGGGGAATGGAAGAGGGAGAGAGAGAGAGAGAGAGAGAGAGACAGCCAAGATCTAACCCCTTCTGGATGGCGGAACTCTGCAAGGGGACAGGACCAGGCAGAAAGGAAGGGGGGAGAGAAAGGGAGTGGGGAGGTAGAGAAGAGAGGGTGGAGGAACAACAGAGGAGGAGAGGAATACAGAAGCAGGGAGGTGGGCAAGCAATGGATTTGAAAGTGGGAGGAAAGGGAGAGGGAGAAAAAGAGACAGAAAGAGACAATCTATACCTCTTCAGGATGCAGACCACCCTGCAAGGGGTCAGGATTAGAAAGTGGGGGGAAAGGAAGAGGGATAGAAGTGAGGGAGCCAGGATCTATACCCTTCCAAGATGACAGAGAACCCTGCAAGGGGGACAGGACCAGGCAAAAAAGGAGGACAGAGAATGGGGGCAGGGAGGAGAAGTGAAATGTGATGGGTGACCAGAGGGGAGGAGAGAGATAAGGAACAGGTAGGCTGAAGAAAATAGGGGTAAACCAGGAATGGAAAAAGGGAGAGCATCAGTGGGAGGAGAGGGGAGTAGTGGGGGGGGGAGGACAGCAGTAGAGTGTTGAAATAGCACAGTAGGTTGTTTATGGTAATAGAGAGTCAAAATGACACAGTAGATTGTGGTAGGGGGTGAGAGGAGAGGGTATAATAGGTGGTAGCATGTGAGTAAGTAATCAGAGGAAGGATTCAGTTAGAAGACAGGAGATAAGTCAGGATAGAGGAGTAGGAATAGTGTGCAAGGGTAGAGAGGGTTGCAAGGGGGGGGCTAGTAACAAGTACAGTTAGGAAAATAGAAGTAAAGTAGAGCTAAAGGATAATGCACCAGGGTTGGGAGGGTTGAAGGGGGGCTATGAACAAGTGCAGTTAAGGGAATAGAAATTATGAAGGGCTAAGGAGATTGAAAATGGAGAAGAGGAAAGTCTGATAGGAGGTGGCATTGGTTCCAAAGCTTTGGGCAGTGGTAGGAGAAAGCTTCCTGGCCTATGGAGGTAGATCGACAAGGAATAGATAGAGTGCGAGTGTCAGTGGGTCTGAGAGGGCGGGAGGAGGGAGGTGGAGCAGACAGTAAGGAGGAGAGGTAAGAGGGGAGAGTCCCAAACCAAAATTTAGAAGTAAACTTGGCACAGTGAGAGAGATGCCTGCATGCAAGGGAGGGGAAAGCTAGAGAATGATACAAGGTACAGTGATGGGTGTGGGAGGGGGAATCAAGAGCAAAGCAACAGAAAGCACTGAAGAGAGTATCCAACCTGGTAAGGGAAGACTTAGGAGCAGCAATGTAGACTACGTCGCAATAGTCAAAAATAGGAAGTATAATTTTCTGAACAAGATCACGCCTAACAGGTAGTGGTAAGTAACTATGGTTCCAGTAAAGGGCGCTGAGCATGGGGTGCTTTTTCTTCAGGATGCTCTCGATATGTACAGAAAAGGTAAGATGTTACCCAGGTATTTGAAAGAGGTGATGTCCTCTAATGCTGTCCCGTCAAGGGTGTGGAAGGATGGAAGGGAGGGCAGCCTAGAGAGTCTCTGCCTAGTGCCAAAGGTCATGGAGACTGACTTCCTGACTTTGAGGAAGAGTTGATGCAAGCTTAGCCAGCGTTGAACAATATTAAAGTCAAGCTGTAGTCTGGAAGTCACATCGGAGGGAGATAGGCCAGAGGTGAACAAGACCGTGTCATCAGCATGCATATGGATGGAGGATGAGGAGCATACTGAAGGTAGGTTGTTTAGAAAAATTGAGAATAAGAGTGGCCCAAGTACGGAGCCTTGAGGCACACCAGTAGAGCTGGGTAGTGGAGGGGACATAAAGTCAGCTATTTTAACAGACTGAGTTCTACCTACCAGGTAGGCTATGAACTAGTTGCAGGCAGACAGAGACAAGCCAGCTGACGAGAGAATTTCAAGGAGAAGGAAGTGGGAGACTATGTCAAAAGCCTTGGCAAGGTCGACAAAGATAGCAGAAGTAATGTGACCTCCATCCATGGCAGAATGGATAGAGTCAGTTAGTCTAAGTAGGGACGTGGTGGTTGTAGAATGATTATTCTGAAAACCAGATTGGAAGGGAGTGAAGAAGGATGAGTCATCAAGAAAGGAGAAGAGTTGGGAGAGAACAAGGTGTTCCTGCAGATAAGCCAGGGTGGGTAGAAGCTAGATGGGGCGGTAATTCCCAGGAGATAAGAGATCACTTTCTTTTGGTAGGGGGAGAACTGTAGCATGTTTCCTGGCTTAAGGGATAGTTGAAGTGTGGAAAGACAGGCTAAGGAGATCAGCGAGAGGGAGGGAAATAGCAGGAGCAGAGCGGTATAGCAGCTTAAGGTCAAGGCCATCGGGGGAGCTGCCCTTAGTTGGGTTGACAGAGAGCAGTGCCTTTAATGTGTTGTTGGGAGAGATGGGTGAAAAGGCAAAACTTTCCACTAATTGGTGGTGTTGGGTGGAATTGGAAGGAGGGAAGAGGGTAGGGGTGGGTGGGAGGAGGCTAATAGGGTGGAGGCACAGGAAGTAAAGTAGGAATTGAATTCTGCCATTACTGTAGGATGGCCGGCAATGAGTTGGTTATTTATTTTGAGCAGTGGGGATGGGAGTTTAGTTTGGGGAGAGAAAAGTGAGTGAACTACTTTCCAAAACTTTGATGGGTTGTTGATGTTAGTATTAAAGGTGGACCTGAAATATTCTGCTTTGGCCAGGCAGATGACTTTGGTATGGGCATTTTGGACTGTCCGGTAGATAGCATAGCCATGAGGGAGTTTGGAGGATTTGTGGGTTTTCCATGTTTTATCACGCTTTTGTTGACAGGCCAAGAGTTCAGGGGGTTACCCAGGAGAGATGACTACCTCACACTCTAACTTGTTTCAGGGGAGTATGTTTGTTCCACACATTGATGAAATTATCTTTGAAATAAGCCAGGGCATGATTGATAGTTTTGGCTGAGGAAATAGGGGCCCAGTCAACGTGAGTTAAGTCATGATGTAGACAGGCAAGGTCTAACGTTTTGTAAGAGTGGATTGTTAGTAGTTTGTGGGGTGCCTTAGGTCTGAGTACTTTCCGTACTATGTAGATCATATGATGATCGCTAAGAGCAACTGGCAGTAGGCCCGACTGGATTACCCTGTGAGGATGGGAGGTGAGAGTCCAGTCTATGAAAGTGTGGTTATGGGATTAGTGGTTCAGGCGAGTAGGTTCTGTGATTAATTGGGACAGGTTAAGGGCAGCTATTTCAGTACAAGTCTTATCTAGGGTGGATGACAACCAGTTCAGGTTTAGATCCCCTAACAGGTAGAGCTCACCTGAGGGGGTAAGGGACCCAATAGTTGTGATTAGATCAGTGGCTACACAGTGATGTAACTCAGGATGGCAATAGGCTCCTGCGATAACTATTGGTATGGAAAAGGGTAGAGATAGTCTAATGACGAGGGTTCATAGACATTGGGGTCAGTGGTAGATAGAACAGTAGTGGTTTGGAGAGAGGAGGAGGAGTAGATAGCTATGCCCCCACCCCTACCAGTGTGGTCCTGGCAGGTAATGGCATATCCAGGAATTGTGACAGAAGCATCAGGGATTTTGTTTGTTAGCCAGGCCTCTGATGCAATGAGGATGTCTGGATTGAGGGATCCTACAAGTGGGAGTAGCAGATCAAGTTTAGGGAGGAGACTATGAATGCTAATGCGGAGGATTTTTAGGCCACTGGGGAGAGAAACTGGGGCTGAAGCAGAGACTGAGGAGGGGGGGAGTGGATGGGGTAGGGGCTTTACTGAGTGTTGGATCCAGGTTGGGATTTATGTCTCCTGCCAAGAGGAGTAAGAGAGAGAGATAGTGATGAAATGCAGCTTGGTATTCTTGAACCAAGGTTTGCTAGGTGGTTTAGGGAAGCGAAGTGAATAACTGAAGTGGAGGGCTGAAATTTAAGGATGCACAGTAAGGTGAAGGAGTAAGGTAGAGACATAAGTGGGGCAGAAGGCCGTGCAGAGAAATGGGACCAGGTATGATAAAAAGGCGTTGGCGCAGGGGGTTAGCAGGGCAATAGGGTTTGCAAGGAAACTGTGGTGGGGAGTGGAAGTATTCAACAACTCAACGGATGGAAGAGAGACCAGGGTGAAAAGTATGAGGAAGAGACGCAGGAGAGAGGTGCAGAAAGAGATCACGTTTCCTGGATTAGAGAACGGCTTAAACGGGGGGGGGAGCGGGTCACAGAGGTACAGGACTGAGGGGAAAAACAAGGAGGTCAATAGATGGGCTTAATCTGGGGGTTGGGTCACGGGCATAGAGAGGAGGAAGAAAGCTGGGGGAAGAGCAGGTCAGTGCCGACCTCCAAAGGGAGGTAAGTAGTCTGCACTAAGTAAGCAGACTACAATGGGACAGTGAGGCTTATGTTGCCCCTAGTGGCCCAATGCTATAATGAACAAATGCTTAAAAAATATTTTTTTATTATTTATTTATTAGGTCTAGAATTAATTAAAAAAGGTAAATCAGATATAAAACAGGCTGAGGAGGTTCACAGAATCAGAGGAGGAACACAAGTAAAAGGTCGCCAAGTTCAGAATGGGCTGAAGAAAAGAGGACTTGTAGGGTCTAGTGTAGTCTGTGAGGTGCAGATTCAGCGTACCTTCTTTTGTGAGTGGAGAAGATGGCAGGAGCTCCAGGCGGCATGGAAAGGGGTTCCAAAGCTGGAAGTAGAAAAGGGAGCTGGGAGTTAAAATACTGGGAGGAGAGGGTTGGTAGAAGATTGTCACAAAATACAGAAATCAGGTGACAGGTTAAGAAAAAGTGAGAGAGAGAGAGAGACACACACACACAAAAGGGGGCTAAGTTTCAGATGAATTAACTTTAAACTCTTACACTGCAATACTGTCCTATAATTTAATACAAAAACAGTAAAAATGAAATTTTTTAGCCAAAATTAATCTTTCTAAACAGATGACAAAGCAGGCTGTCCTATAGATATGCTTAAAAAATAATTAAAACAGGTAAATTAGATATAAAACAGGCTGAGGAGGTTCACAGAATCAGAGAAGGAACACAAGTAAAAGGTTGCCAAGTTCAATCAATCAATCAATGCTTTATTTATAAAGCGCCTTTCGAAATCAAAGCACTGTACAGTCATAAGCCACAGTATATAAAAACATCGACAGTATAAGTTATTTAAAATCAGTCTGGATAAGCCTGAGAAAATAAATACGTTTTTAACATAGTTTTAAAACTATTGACTGTCAGGCATTCTCTTAACCGATGAGGTAGAGAGTTCCACGGGGTTGGTGCTGCAAATGAAAAATTGCGAGCCCCAGAAGTTTTCAAATGAACCCTGCGAACCTGTAGCAATCCCTTATCGGTGGATCAGAGAGGATGATTGGGGAAGTAGGGAGTCAAGAGATCTTTCAGGAAGTTGGGTCCCTGTTTGTGTAGTGCCTTAAAGGTAAGCAAGCCTACCTTGTAGGTGATCCGCCACTGAACTGGCAGCCAGTGCAGTCGGCGCAGCACAGGCGTAATATGACTGGTCCTAGAATGGCCAGTCAGCAGCCTGGCCGCAGTGTTCTGCACTAGCTGCAAGCAGCGGATATCAACCCCAGATAGCCCTAGGTAGAGGGCATTGCAGTAGTCAAGAAGGGTAGTAATGAGGCATGGACCAGTGTTGGAAGGTCACCCAGAGGAACCAGATGTTTCACCCAGGCAATATTTCTCAGATGGTAAAACGATGATTTAACCACAGCCGACACCTGAGATTTCAGGGTCAGACCATCGTCAAAAATAACGCCCAGGTTACGCACCCAGTTTGAGATAGTAAGCTGAACCTCAAGCCATAGGCCCGACATGTGCCCAGCCCAAAACCCACCCCAGGTGTGCCCAGCCCCAAAACCCACCCTCAGGCGATCCAGGTCCACAATTAACACCTCAGTCTAATCCGGATTCAGTCTTAGTCAGCTCGAGGTCATCCAGTCTTTGATCTCGGAGAGGCAACTATTTAGCACAGAGACCACATCGACCTGTCCAGGCACAAAGGACATATACAGCTGAGTATCATCTGCATAGCAGTGAAAACTCAAGCTGTATCATCTGATGATATCTCCCAACGGCAGCGTATACACTGCGAACAACATGGGTGCTAATATGGAGCCCTGCGGCACCCCACAGTACAGGGGGAGGACATCAGAGGAATAAATTCCAGTGACCACCTTCTGAGACCTGCCTACAAGGAAAGATCAAAAACCATTTGAGGACTGTATCCGACAGTCGCAAAGGAACCGCAAGATCTCCAAAAGCACCCCATGATCCAGAGTATCAAAAGCTGCTGAGAGATCAAGAAGGACCAAGACGGTAAGAGCCTTTCGATCTCTTGCCATTAGGAGGTCATTAAGTACCCGAACAAGGGCAGTCTGTGTGCTATACCTCTTCCTAAAACCAGGCTGGAGAACTTCATAGACATTGTGAGTTACAAGGTGATCGTCCAGCTGCAATGCAACCACCTTCTCAATAACCTTCCCCACAAAAGGAACATTAGAGACAGGTTTTATTTATTTTTTTATTTATTGTTGAGATCAGTTTTACAACCTTTGAGTCAAAGATTCGTTTACAAAGGTACCTCGTCAAAAAAGGGGGGGGGAGACAACAGTAGAGCGAGGTTAGGACAGGGATGATGAACAGGTTAGATACATAAAATATACATTTGGAGAGTGCAGACAGCGAAGCTGTACTGGAGCAAACTTGTGTAAGGTACTAACATTGGTAAAACAACAGGAGATACATTATTCAATTTAACAACATGTCAAAACTAATATGTAGAGTTAAAAGGACCGGAAGGCGAGGGGCTTGAAAGGTTAGAAGGGACCGCACAGGGCAGCTATTAAACATTACAGCATCGGTTGTCAATAATATGCTGGCGGAGGGCTTATTTTGAAGCGGCCAGTACCTGGGATCTTAGAGATGGTTTCAGGAAGGGAGTTAAACCAGGACGGGCTAGGTGATGGAAAGATCTTTGGCAACGAGAGGTCCTTGCTCTGGGAACGTTGAAAGGTAATAGCTGCGTATCGGGTTGGCAGGGACCAGCAGCTGCAAAGGTCCAGAGACCCCAGGAGGGCAGAGACCACATGGATTTTTTGGCCAGTAGGCAGGTTTGATATTTCAGTCTTTCCTCAAAGTGAGTATTTTTGTGGCGGAGTATAGCAGACAGGTGTAGGTTCTGCTGTGGGCACTGAGGAGCCTACAGGCTTTGTTGATAGAGGTCTGGACTTTGGATAAGGCAGGGCGCCAGCAGCAGCGTAAACAGGGAGTCCGTAGTCAGCCAGTGATAATACCGATGAGGTGATGGCTAGTTTTAAGGCGGGTTCGGGGAGACAGTCTTTGTGGCGGTAGAGAAGACCGATCCTGGAGTTCATTGCAGATGCCAAAGCTTTAAGGTGGGCGTGAAAAGTAAGGCCGGAGTCAAAGGTGATGCCCAGGTACTTATAGGATGAAACCTGCTCCAGAGGGAGGGGCATGCTGGTGGTGATGTGGAGGGGAAAGTCCCTGGCATTGTTTTGCCGATGAGAAAATAGCATGGACTTAGTTTCTTTAGGTTCAGGACTAAGCGGTGATTATTGAACCACTTTTCGGTTTGGAGGAAGGCGCTTGCAGCATGATTTGGAGTGGGAGTGGGTCAGGGTGTGATGCAAGGATAACAGCGTCATCAGCATAGAGTAATATTTACTGGAACAGGAGCTGGGAGGTGTTCAGGAATAGGCTGAAAGGGTCGGGCCAAGGATGGAGCCTTGGGGACACCAGTGTACAGGAAGGTAGGAGGAGAGGATCCCATTTAGCTTGACTCTTTGGGACCTGTTGTGTAGGTAGCCAGAACCACTTCAGGGGGCCGGCTGCGAGACCCAGTATGCTAAGGGAGTTTAGTAGCAGGGGGTGGCACACTGTGTCGAAGGCCTTGGACAGGTCTATAAAAACCGCCCCTGCAAGATGACCTTTGTCAAGTGCTGAGTGAATGTGGTGGGAGAATTCCAGAAGGGCAGTGGATGTGCTATGGCCAGGGCGAAAACCGTGTTGCTCTGGACAAAGAAGGTTGTAGCTAGTAAGATATTCCGAGAGCTGTGTGTTCACTATTTTTTCTAAGGCTTTGGATAGGGGGAGAAGGATGGAGATGGGCCTGTAGTTATTAGGCAGAGTGCGGTCCCCAGACTTGTGGATGGGGGTTACTTCAGCTTGCTTCCAGGCCTTAGGAGATTAGCTGAGGCATAGGGATTTGTTAATGATAAGCGCTGCAGGGTGGTTACGACATCCAGCACGAGGCGAAGTATCCTGGAGTCAAGAGGGTCATTGATAGGGTTCTGAGAGGCGAGAGATTTTATTAAGAAAGGTTTGGCATCGTGGGGTGAGATCATTCGGAAGTGGAATTGTGGCCTGGAAATGGGAGCTGGGTGGGTTGGCAACCGGGTCTGAAAAATGGGCCGGGAGGACGGCACTTAAGTCAGTGAAGGTTTTGTTAAGGCAGTCAGCAATACAGGTGGGGTCAGTCGAGACAGTCCCATTTAAGACAATCTGGGATGGAGGGGGGGAGCGGGTCTTACCATTTAAATCTTTAATGTTGTCCCAGAAGCTCTGGACGAGCCCAGGAGGATGTCAACGCAGCCTGGTAGAATTTAGCTTTAGCCTGCTTGATTGTCCAGGTGCATTGATTATGGTTGTCTTCAGGCTTGCCTGTCAGCAACCCCACCGAGTCATTAGCTAAGTGCCAGAGGTTATTCTCTTTTTAGTTGTTGGATCAGTGCAGGAGTTATCCATGCAGCAGTCCGTTTTTATCCTAAGAGTGTTGAGGGTGCATACAGATCACAGGGCGTGGTTTGAAGGCCGTGGAGAGGTAGGTTAGGGCAGAGTTAATGTCAGGACTGGCCAATGGGGACCAATCGATAGGGCGAGGTGACGTTTGAGGTTGGCGAGACTCCGGGGAGAAAACGGTGGCGAGGGGTCCTGCTGTACCCAGGGCTGAGGGTGGGGGAGGACCAGAAGCAGATGACAGGGGAGTGGTCACTGAGTGAGTCCGCAAGGACTTCAACGGAGACTATTTTATGAGGTCGGTTAGAGAGGATGACGTCCAGGAGGGAGCTAGTTCCTGTTACTTTGTTAAGTCTAGTAGGCTGAGTAACCATTTGGGACACGTCAAGGGCTGCAAGCTCATTCTTCAAATTATCAGCCGACGGGCTGAGCCAATTGGAATTTAAGTCACCCATAATTAACTGTTAAACTTCGGGGTAAGGTAGCCAGGTAGTCAAGGAGAGAGGTGGCCGCAGAGTCTTTGTTAGACCCAGGGGTAGATAAGCTGCAGTTAAGATGCGGACGCGTCCAGGGTAGAGTGTGACTTTTAAGGTGATGGCTAGCCCATGGTTTAGCTCAGGATTGGGGAGGGCAAGCCCGAGGACCGAGTTGCTAAGTAGATAGCACACCTCCGCCTGCCCATCCTATCGGCCCTGAAAATGGTAAAATCAGGAAGGAGATGGCAGAGTCAGGCGTGAGGGAGGAGAGCCAGGTTTCAGCAAGCAGGAGAATATCGGGAGTGTTGGGTGACCCAACATTGGAGGCTGCATTTTCTTAGGGAGACTGCATATATTAATGAAAGCGATTAAAGGCCTTTGCCATCTGTGGGCAGAGGTGTGGCTGGGATGACAGGCCCGGGGTTTGG
Organism: Neoceratodus forsteri; assembly: GCA_016271365.2. Taxonomy (NCBI): domain Eukaryota; kingdom Metazoa; phylum Chordata; order Ceratodontiformes; family Ceratodontidae; genus Neoceratodus; species Neoceratodus forsteri. The sequence goes on from CM057454.1 coordinate 1,320,179,521, forward strand.
GTTCACATTGCCGGAGAGCAGGAGCAGCAGGAGAATTAGGTGCCTCGCATGGTGTTTGTAGCTGGCGGTGGGTGCATATATATGGTAGACGGGACCTCGCCTGGGAGGAGCAGGGGATAGGAAGGAGAGAACAACTGAGGGCGCTAGCGAGGAGAGGGTCCACTGTGAAAGAGGAAACACAATACTAGAGAGTAGCACATAGGTGGTTGATGGGTGGGGGTGGTGGTAGTCCAGGAATGCAGGAGGATTTGGGGATGGATAGGGGGTAGGTGTGGGTAAAATCCGATGGCGGAGCAGGGAATTGAGAGTGGGGGCAGTGTGCTTGGCTGGGGCAGGTTAATGGGGGCATAGAGGGCAGAGAGAGCATAGGGTGCTGTAGCAGGAGGAGGGCCAGCATAGCAAGGACCATGCTTGAGTGAGACATTTCCCAATATAGAGCAAGAAGTGAGGGCAGGCTCCCTCTAGTGCTGGAACGATATAACCAGCAAATGGGAAAGTAGGCTGATTGGTTTTTGCGCCTCATGTGACAAAGAAAAAATACTCTATATAAGGGAGAGCCGAGCAAGGGTGGTGGTGGGGGCGGCGGGGTTTTCCAGAGCACCGACTGCAAATGAACAGAGGTGACGCTGAGCCTAGTGAAAAAGGCGCCAAAGCAGCCGCTTTCAAAAACAGAGCCGAGTTTCCAGCAGAGTGTCCACAGGTAGGCTGGCTCACTGACTGTCGCGATTTTTTTTATATTTATTTCCCAGGCAAGAGTTTACCTTGGCGGGAGGGGCCCCTCGCGACCAACGGCTCCTCGGGGGGTGGGGTGTCCTGGCGGCAGGGAGAGTCTGCAGGAGAGCAGTTCCAGCTTTTGCCCTCCGACCCGACGGCTCTAGGGGGTGGGGTGTCCTGGTGGTGGTTGCAGGCTCCAGGAGGGCACTTCTTGTGCAGCCTCGCAACCTCCAGCTCCTCGGGAGGGGATAGATCCCATTTTCCTCACTGGAGACCTGGAGGTTTAACCTCAATATATTATGGAATGATTTTGATATTCGGTGGCTGGATGTCTTGAGCAGAATGACGACAGTTCAAAATTACTTTACAGTTGCAAAGCAAGAAATTCCTTCAGCTTGCACAGATCACAAGCGTGCTTCACACATTCACATATTTCTCTCCAAAAACACCACCATTCTGCACAATCTCTTTCTGTCAAGAGCCGTCACTTGTTAACAATAACTTAAGGAAGTACCGGGATCAGCTTCCATTCATGGTTGGTTGGTAGTTAGTTGGATCGTCGGGATCCAAGGAGGGTCTTTTAAGGAATGGTTGAATGATCGCCTCCTTTAAGAGCTCAGAATGGGCTGAAGAAAAGAGGGCTGTAGGGTCTAGTGCAGTCTGTCAGGTCCGGGTTCAGCGTACCTTCTTTTGTGAGTGGAGAAGATGGCAGGAGCTCCAGGCAGCATGGGGTGGGGTTCCAAAGTCAGAAGTAGAAAAGGGAGCTGGGAGTTAAAATACTTGGAGGAGGGGGTTGGTAGAAGATAGTCACAAAATACAGAAATCAGATGACAGGCTAGGAGAAAGTGAGAGAGAGAGAGAGAGAGAGAGAGCGTGAGAGATCATCTCTGACAGGGGATATGCCTAGGAGACAGGGTAGGGACGGGGAGTCTGTTCCAGCCGTGCACCTCAGGGGGGACCACTCCAGACTTGAATACTAGTCCAGCTGAGCCACTTGAGTAGTACCGAAGCAGCTCTCCTGCAGATACACCCAGGGAGTGGTCACAGGGTGGTTCTGAGGATCAGGAAGGTGAGGGGGAAAAGCGTCTTTTGGAGGGCCCCCATCAGAACTGAACACTGATCCAACTGTACCCTTTGAAGGAGCCCAGGTTAGTCCTGCTAGAGCTGTGGATGATGTTAGAGAAGTGTTGGAATCGTTCACCCCCCCTAGCTGAAGAACAGGATGAACAGGCAGAGGGTGAAGAGGAAGGGACTCACCACTGACCCAGGGGTAGGTAGGAGTGCAGGTATTCAGGACACCTCTTGTAGGACAGGGAGGATGATACGGCCTATCCTAAATGGACCTATGACACCCCTGGGGTTCCTACAGACTTACCTTTGTTTGTAGTACATAAGGAAGTGTGCATTACTCCTAGGTCCATACAGAAGGTGGTTATGTGCCCTGTTGATGCTAAGCCCCCTAGGTCTGAGAAGCAGGGGACTAGAAGAAGAACAGGGAGGTGAATCGAGTACCTAGAAGGGTTGAGGAACAGAAGTGTACTCTGTGGGACTGTAGTATCCTATGGCTGATGGGTTAATCTGATGGATGCCACTTTTCATGTGGCCAAAACGGCTCCAAAGAAGGAATTTGCTAAGATGTACGTAATGTTCTCTGTTTGAATGTTCTTTATGGTTTATTTATTTATTTAGCTTTTGTTAACCAGGTAAGTACACTAGACAAGACAAATTGCCTATTTTCTGGTACGACCCGGGAGTACAGGAAATTACATACTTAGGACAACATGGTACATAATTAGGAAAAAGATTACAAGTCACAGGACAAAAAGGTACATAGTTAGGAAAAAACTTGCATGTCACATGTGAACGTCATAATTCAGAATACACAAAGTACAGGTCTTGTGAGGCAAATTTTAGTTAGAATAAGGTTATTACATGTTACGTAGGAATCAGGTGTATAGTTAGAAATGTTATTAATGTTGATGTTCCCATTGGATATTTTCCCTTATGCTTGTTGTGGAAGTCAAGCGTTTCGAGGAGGGTGGAGTATAACCCAGAGCCCCCAGAGGTGTATGTCACACCTATGTCTCCAAAGTCAGCAGTAAGTCCCACTCCTTCACAAAACTAATCCCTGAGGCTAACACCTGGCCTGAGGGATCTTAGGAGACATAACACCAATATTACTCTTCTTGTCTGGAAATATCCACCCAATTCAAAGCCCTATATGCAACTTTGTTTCAGGATCAGTTAGTAAAGGGAAACTAAACATAGTCCCCCTTAACATTGGAAGCCTACTCCCAAAATTTGCTCTGTTTGACACCTGAGTGGCACAAGTGCAGTCTGATGTAATACCCCTAACTGAAACCTAGCTCACCCCTAAATCTCTGTGCAGTCCTCATCCTGCCTGGTTTTAACCTATTTAGAGAGGACTGGAAGGGAAAGTGTGGAGGGGGCTGCCTAATCTACTTAAGGTTAGACCTGCAGGGCTCCAAACTAGAAACTGATGGCCTAACTAGAGATGGTGAATTCCTGGCAGTCAAACTCCTGCAAGGGAGAGGACACCAATCCCTTGTCCTTATGACAACCTACTATTATCAATCTGGCCTCAAGTCTCCCTCTAGCTACTTTAAAAAATAATTATTTGGATCTGGAAAACTATAGTCACAGGAGACTTCAATATTAGTTGGTCTTCCAAATCTAGTGCTGCCCATAGGGACTTAGTAGATAGCATGTTTCTCTCACAACCAGTTATTTAATGCACCAGGGTTATAAAACAGGCACCAAAAACTTAATCGACTGGATCCTAGCTACCCACTTTGATAGGGTACTAGAAGTTAGAGTGCTAACGGACACCATCAGTAACCACTCCCCAGTACATTGCACATGGAGAGATAGTCCAAGCCCTGCCCCCTGATTACCACCAGAGGGGTCCTACGCAAAGATGAGGTGTCAGATTTTAAATGACACGTGGCTCAGATTCATTGGAGCTACTTGGACAATACTCCTGATACTTACTCTGCTCTTGACTTCTTTATAAACAAATTCACTGCAGCTTGCAACAAATTTGCCCCTTTCAGAAAGAGCAAAATACAGTCAATTCCGCTTGTATGCCGCTGCCGTGGACAGCTGAAAAATGGGCATATATCCGAAACGGCATACAAGCGGGAGAACATATTTCAATTACCGGTAGCTGCTATTATGCATGAGAATCAGCCGCACTCTATTTTAATTGTTAATTTCATTTATTTATGCAGAAGCCAACCTTGATAGCTGACTTGAATAAAAATGGAACTGCAATAATTAAGTACAGTGCAGTAGTGCAGTAGTTAAAGTAATTTAAAAAAAAAGATCACAAGTCAATGCAGTTTGTGTTTTCTGCAGTGTCATTTTCCACGACTGCATCTGTATCTGCTTCTGCAGGATCTGATCTCGGGACCGCATAAAACGACCTGTGCTGGGATGCATCGCTAGAGGGATCACCTCCAGAAGGAGGGAAGTGATACTCCCTTTGTATAACTGCTTGGTGAGGCCGCACCTGGAGTACTGCGTGCAGTTTTGGAGGCCACACTTAAAGAGGGACATTAACCTCCTGGAGAGGATCCAGAGGAGGGCAACCAAAATGATTTGGGGCTTGGGGGACAGGACCTATGAGGAGAGGCTCAAAGAGCTAAATATGTACACATTGGAAGAGAGAAGGGACCAGGGGGACATGATAGAGGTCTTCAGGTACATGAAGAGGGTAAATGGGGAGGAACAGTCAGGGTGCTTGAAGGAAGGAGGAAGGGGCCACTAGAGGGCATGGGTGGAAGCTGGAGGGGAAGATTCAGGGAGAAAGGAGGAGGTGCTACTTCACGAGAGGTGGTGGAGCCATGGAATGCACTACCTAGGGGGCTGGTGGAGGCAGAGACAGTGGAGGGTTCAAGAGGGGTGGGACAGGTACAGGAAGGGTTCTGGAAGCAAAATCCAATGCAGCAAGAATATCCGGAACTGGGAAGGGAGAAGCCAGAGAAGGCGAGGGGGACAGCAAGGTCAGCACCCAGGGTGGGGGCTGACCAAACGAGCAGACACGAAAGACCGTTAGGCCTATTCTGCTGGCATTTTAGTATGTTAGTATGTTAATATGACCAACACTGGAAATGTCAACGCCAAATTCGGATGCTAAATCCCTTCTTGTAACACCAGGCAATTCAGATTTTTCAAGAAGCTCAGCTTTACGTGCGAGAGATAGCACATTTCTTTTGTTCTTCTCCATCGCTGCATGAGGTGCTAGTGGTAAGCTGCTGTATTTAACATGAAACCGCTAATGGCAATTAACCGTAATTACCTAATTAACACATACTCAGGTATCTGGAGCTTCATTTAGAGCTTCATTTAAACACAGCTGCAGTACATAAAACAGGCATACAACCGAAATTGACAAGGCATACATCAGGACACTTTTATATTGTGGGAATAGGAAGTGGATTGGGACTTTGATAAAATGGGCATATAACCGAAAAAGGCATACAACCGAAAGGAATACAAGTGGAATTGACTGTACGAGGTACATCGGTTGATTGGACAACCCATAAACTCCTAGCCCACCAAAAAGCACAATGTTTGAGGTACCTTGGTTGGTTGGATTCCTAGCTCACATGCAAGAAAGGGGCAACCTGTGGTATTGGGTGAGAGAAAAAGAATCACCTGTGGACCTACAAAGGTACACAAAACACAAAATAGGCGCACCAGTAGGATAAGGCAGGCAAAGTCCGAATACTGTAAGGACCAGCAATATAAAAACTGGAGCAATGGGAAAACCTTTGGGAAAACATATCCGAGCTCCTGGGTAAGGGTGTAAAACAGCACCCTAAAATGCTCAGAATGGATGAGGCTGATAACCTGGACCCGACAGAGATAGCAAACAAATTTAATGCAGCCTTCATGAACCTCAGCTCTGTCATCCCTGCCAGTCCTGTGCAGGTGTCATGTGATGGTGGTAGCATGGAGTCTTATGCATTTGTGACGCAGAACCAGCAACCCTAAATTCTGTTTCAAGCCTATTTCAATGAAAGATACCTTAAAATATGTCAAAAGAGTCCTAAGTAAAACTGGGTGTAGGTGATGCATAGACATGAAGTTGCTGGCCCAGGTCCTCTAGGAACTTGCCCTCCCTCAGTTTCTCCCTGCAGTATTCTCAGTTCCCTAGGGTATGGAAAACCACTCTGATCACATTGGTTTTCAAAAATGGTGACTGCTCCAAGTGACTAATTACATACCAAATGCAATCCTCTCCTCTTGTCCAAGGCTCTTGAGCAAATCACATTAGATTAGACCAACTTGCCACCTATTTGGGAAAATACAACACCCAACATGCACAATAGTATGGATTCAGTAAGTTCCACAGCACCAGCACTGACCTTATAGAGTATACTAAATACCTGCGTCAGGCACTTGACAATGGCCACCTGGCAGGAGCCATCTACATTGATCTGACTAAGGCCTTTGACATGGTCAGTCACAAGCCGCTGCTTGGCAAGCTGCTCTTCTTTGGGCTGTCGCAGGACACAGTAGCTTGGTTTCAAAGCTACCTCACCGACCACATTCAGCAAGTATAGACTGATGGCTCTCTATCATCTGACAGGAGTGTCTTCATAAGCATGCACCAGGGATCAATTCTTGGTCTCCTCCTATTTGGTCTGTTCATTAACAGCCTACCTCAGGCCTGCCAGTCTGCTAGGGTACACCTTTATGTTGATAATGACATAATTTACACCAGCAGTGCTGACCTGGGTAGAATCTCTGCTAACCTCCAAATCAACTTCTAGTCATTGGATAAATAGTTCATCCATAACAAACTGGTCTTGAACAACAACAAAAAAACACAAAAAACATGTTATTCTCAGGCCGTAAATGAAAAAAAAAAGTCCCACTACCAGTCATCTTCAATGAAAAGATGAAAAGGCACATAAACTAGAACAAGTAGAATCCTTTAAGTACCTTGGTGTTGTCCTGGATGATACCCTGGGCTTGATTTTTAAAGAACCGGTAGATCAGCGCACAGTGCACCGATCCCCTTCTACGGCAAACTCTGAGTGGGCAAGGGACCTTGCGCCGGATTTTAGTTGAATGGGGTCCCTGCACCAAAGTCCCCAGAGTTGCCACAGGTGGGGTATTCTGCCAAAGAGTTGCTACATGGTAGGGGTTTAACGGAGGGTTGTATCAAGGCCCCCTGCCCAGTGCAGCACTGTCCCAGAATCATGATATTGGGGGGGTACACCTACGAGCTTGTGGGATACAGAAGACAGACCTGGGGGTGTCATAGTGGACAGCGTGGACATGATGACAGGTGTGATAGGGTAAATAGATGGCACCAGGCAGATGTGCCCTGGAAAGTTGTAGAGACCCACAGACATGGTACTCCCTGGTAGGCATGCACTGACCCTGCCCTGGACCTCCTAGTGCCACAGGCACTGGCAGTTTTCCCAGAGCTTGTACAGTCCCTGACATGCAGAGAGAGTCCTAGGTGCAGTAGGTAGAGGGAATGTACCCAGGGCAACATGACAATCCCTTGCTGCACAGCTCGCTGTGTGGTGGCACACTGCAGATACAGGTGCGAGAGTAACAATGGGTGCCAAAATAGGAAGGTGCCAGAAAGGTGCGTGGCAGATGGCAGGACAAAGGACCACATATACCGGAGTGGGGAAGTTCCATCCATGCCACCATAGTCTGCTGTGTAGCAGCAGTAGAGGCAGATCCATGCAGCTGATGGGGACTCTGTCCATCACATACATGGGTGATGTATAGTATGGTCCCAGCCACTCAACATGTTATGAACAATGTTCCTACATGGCTGGGTATGGTGGCAGGGATGGAGCTTCCCCATTCCGGTATTTGTTGTGCTGGTCCTTTGTCCTGCCATCTGCCACACACCTTTCTGGCACCTGCCTATTGGGGTGCCCTCACATCATGCCATTGGTACTCCAGCACCTGTACCTGCAGTATGCCACCACACAGCAGGCTGTGCAGAAGAGGAATGTCACATTGCCTGGGGTATATCCCCATCCACCAACTGTACCTAGGACTATCTCCACATGCTGGGAACTGTGCAAGCTCTGGGAAAGCTGCCAGGGCTGATGGCACCAGGGGGTCTGGAACAGAGTGATTGCATGCATACCAAGGAGTACCATGTCTGTCGGTCTCTACAATTCTCCAGGGCACATCTACCCAGTGCCACCTGTGTACACTGCCATACCTGCTGTGCCCACACCGTCCACTATGGCACCCTCCAGGTCTGTCTTCAGTGTCCTATGAGCTCACAGACATTCCTCCCCACATTCAACATGCTGCCAGCCAGCAGTGCAGGGCTTAGACCAGCTCATGGCTGCTCTAACCACAAACCCAAACTGCAGCCATGGTGGGGCTTCCAAAATGCCAGATAAGGGGATGCTGCAGTCCCGCCTTGGTGCAAGCCCCCATCTTCCTTGGAGCACCACCACTTTTGATGCAAGGGTGGTGCAGGGCTGGTTTGACGCACAGACTCCCATTTTCAGTGCTGCCTGAATTAGAAAATCAAGAGTGCCGCAACTTTTGAAGCAAGGTGCCACTTGGGTCAATTCACTTTGATGCAGGCACCTTGTGTCAAAAGTGGGGCTTTGTAAATCGAGCCCCCTATTACTATCCCCTCACGTGGATAGTATTGTTAGCATGGCTAACAGAGGGCTAGACACTCTGTATAGGAAAACGCCTAAATCTTACCACCAAAGCCAGACATCTTGTTGTGTCCAGCATGGTCCTATCACTCATTGACTATGGTTTCCCAGTTTATGCAGTTGCATGTGACTCTGTACTAATTAGAGTCATGGTGGTTTATAACAAGGCAGCAGCTGAAAGGGAACTGGCAGCTGTTGCCGCAGTTGTGAGGATCAGTGGCCATTGCCACAGGGGAAGAAGTCAGCGGCCATTGCCCCCAAGGAGGATACCAGTGGCCGTTGCCACTGCTGAGTCATTCAGCAGCCGTTGCCACAACTGAGAGGTTCAGCAGCCATTGTTACAGCAAGGTGGCCCAGCGGCCGTTGCAGCAGAAGAGGGGTCGGCAGCTGTTGCCACCAAGGTGGATCTCACCAGCCATAGCTGTACATAAAATGGGACTGGGCAAGGACTTTTCCGATTGGCTCCACAAGCATCTGGGAGCCAATCAGGAATTACAGCATAAAAGGTGCCTGATTTAAACTGGTGGGTAACCTTTAAAAACAGATGCCAGGTCTGCTTTGGCAGAGGAACTACAGCAGCAGCTGAAAGGGAAACCGCCGGCCATTGCTGCAGATGTGAGGATCAGCGGCCGTTGCTGCAGGGAAAGGAGTCGGCAGCTGTAGCCGCCAAGGAAGATACCAGTTGCCACCACTGAGTAGTTTGGCAGCTGTTGCCACAACTGAGAAGTTCAGCGGACATTGCCGCAGCAGGGTGGTCCGGCAGCCGTTGCCACAGAAAAGGGGTCAGTGGACGTTGCCGCTGAGATCCATTGCTGCACATAAAACGGAAATGGGCAAGGACTTTTCTGATTGGCTTCACAAGCGTCTGGGTGCCAATCAGGAATTACAGCATAAAAGGCACCCAATTTAAACTGGTGGGCAGCCTTTAAAAGCAGACGCGAGGTCTGCTTTGCCAGAGGAACTACAGCAGCAGATGAAAAATTTCTCCCACCCACCTCCTCCAGTAAATAAGTACTCTCACTGGGCTCCTCCCAGTGGAGGCTAATCCAGTAGGAAAGGAGTGGAGGCGGGGAGAGTGTTGCAGAAGAAGGGACGAGGCCACTGGAAAGAATTATTGTTCCCAGGGAGGTACTGTTTCCCAGGGATCAGAAGCAAAGCTTGTCTGGACTGGGGAGAGGGGGCAAAATGTTTAAAATTTTTAAACCGTGCAATATAAGTTGGAAGAGGGGTTGAAGCAAGCATATTAGGGAGTGGGTTCTGTTATTCTAAATGTTATACTTTGAAATATTGCAACTTTGAACATTGTGAGGGGAAGTGGTGTTGCTGTGGTATTGAACCAGGGATGCGGTGATTTTGTACTGCAGGAAAGGAGGTGTAGGTTTAGTGGTTAGGTTGTCTAACCACTAATGTTGCAGAAAATTAATTGTCATTGTACTGGAAGCTGGGGGAGCTGGGGCAGGGGTCTCTTAGGATGGGGTGGGGTGACCAGGGGGTGCACAGGGGAACAAGCAGGATAGTGGAGTGCAATGGTTGCGGGGCCGCAGTGTTCATGGAAACACTGTGGAGGACAGGGAATTGTCTGGTGTGTATCAGCCTGAGGCAAACAGCAACAGAGATAAACAAGCTATGGGGAGAGGTGATGAGTGGGTGGAGGGGCAGAGCGGAGGGAGGGAGGGGCAAACTTCTATAATGGCAGAAGAGGGGTATGGGGGGGCTGCCGAAAAGGAAAAAGGGAGGAGAGAGCCTAGCTGGGGGCATGGAAAAAAGTGGCACCGCGAAGGGGAGCATGGAGGAGAGGGGCTCGGTCCGAACTATGGAGAAGGTGAAGGATGGCAGGAGGTGAAGAGAAAGGGGATGGAGGTTCCAGGGGCTCAAGGTAGGGCAACTACCATGACATCAAAGGGGGGAAGTAGGTCAATGGGGGGGGTATTCCAGTGTCCAACAGGTTCATACCTTTGTCAGATAGGGTGGAGCAGGGAGTACTGGGGGAATTCGAGGAAGAAGCAGGTATGGACCAGGGAACGGGGATGGGCAGAGGGGAAGGGAGGGAGAGAGGCAGGGGTAGGGGTGATAGGGAAAGGAAGAGAGCAGGCAGAAAAAAGGGGACCGAGGGGGCAGAAATAGGGGGAAGGGAGGGTGAGGGGGGACATGATAGAAACTTTTAAGTACCTCAGTAGAATCAACAAAGTCCAAGAGGGTAGCATCTTTCAGAAAAAGAGATGTGCAAGAACAAGGGGACACAATTTGAAGATGGGGGGATGGCTCAGGGCAATGTGAGGAAGTATTTTTTCACAGAGAGGGTGGTGGACGCATGGAACAGCCTTCCTGAGGAGGTTTTTGGGTCTAAAACTGTGGGAGAATTCAAGAATGCATGGGACAGACATAAGGCAATTCTTGTGGGGGGTAGGAAGAAATAGGCTGTTGGTTAACTGGGATCTGCAGCTTATCCTGTAAGTAGGAGAATGGGCAGACTAGGTGGGCGAAGCAGTCCTTATCTGCCATCAAAGTCTATGTTTCTATGTTTCTATAGAAGAACAGGGAAAGGAGGTGAGGCTGAGAACAAAAAGGAGGAAGGAGGGGAGGCTGGGAGCAAAAAGGAGGATAGGATAAGGAAGGCACAGGGGGAGAAGGGAGGCAGGAAAGGGGAGCAAAGGGAGGAAATGCGGGAGGGAGAAGCACAGGAGGTGGTTGGAGGCAAAAAGGGGAAGCTGAAACATGGAGGAGGTTAAGGAGGTATAACTAGGGGCAGAGGGGAAGGGGAGGAGAGGGGCTCAGCAGACAACAAGATGGACTCTCTAACCAGAGGGCGTGCAAGAGGGGAACAGGGAGGGAGCCATGGGGGATAGGTAGGCAAGTCAGGGCAGGGGGGTGCAATTAGGAGGAAAGGCACCAGGAGGGTGGGTTCAACTGGAACAGGATCGGATTGGTGTCTTTTTAAGAGAGCATGTAACAAGTGCACCAAGTTGGTCAGAGCAGCCAAGGCCGCCTACTATCGTTCGGAGCTAGCTTCTGCCTCAAGAAATCCTTCAAAGCTCTGGAAAACATTAAAAGACATGTCTGGACACGCACCTGGTAATTCCATTCCAGCAAAAATTAAGTCCGGTGGCAGCGTTATCTCTAACCAATTGGAGATACTGGAAGCCCTCAATAACCATTTTGCAACGGCAGGGCTAGCATTTGATACTTCCCCTGCCAATGACCTCTGCACAGCTCAGGGCCATCCAACCCACGAATCCCCCTCTACCGAGGAGGCCTTCTCCCTCCTGCCTGTCTCTCTAAAAGAGGTGGAAGACTTACTGCTGCAACTGGACACCAGGAAGGGAGCAGGCTCTGACTTCATAGAGCCATACTACCTGAAATGTGCCTACCATGTGCTTGTGGTGCCAATCACCCACCTATTCAACATGTCACTCTCCCAGGGCAGCCTTCCCCCTCAATAGAAAATAGCCCATGTCATCCCTCTATTAAAAGCAGGTGACCCCTGTGATCTAAATAATTACAGACCAATCTCCCTCCTCCCCATCCTGTCTAAATTACTAGAACAAATAGTGTGTGGCCCGCTAGGGGTATACTTAGAATCCAGAAGCCTATTAAACCTGGTTTAGTCTGGATTCAGAGCAAAGCACAGCACCATAACATACTAACATACTAAAATGCCAGCAGAATAGGCCTAACGGTCTTTCGTGTCTGCTCGTTTGGTCAGCCTCCACCCTGGTTGCTGACCTTGCTGCCCCCCTCACCTTCTCTGGCTTCTCCCTTCCCAGTTCCGGATATTCTTGCTGCATTGGATTTTGCTTCCAGAACCCTTCCCCTGTACCTGTCCCACCCCTCTTGAACCCCTCCACTGTCTCTGCCTCCACCAGCCCCTAGGCAGCGCATTCCATGGCTCCCACCACCCCTCTCAGTGAAGTAGCACCTCCTCCTTTCTCCCTAGATCTTCCCCCTCCAGCTTCCACCATGCCCTCTAGTGGCCCCCTCCTCCTTCCTTAGAAGCACTCGACTGTTCCTCCCTATTTACCCTCTTCATGTACCTGAAGACCTCTATCATGTCCCCCCGGTCCCTTCTCTCTTCCAGTGTGTACATATTTAGCTCTTCGAGCCTCTCCTCATAAGTCCTGTCCCCCAAGCCCCAAATCATTTTGGATACCCTCCTCTGGACCCTCTCCAGGAGATTAATGTCCCTCTTTAAGTGTGGCCTCCAAAACTGCACGCAGTACTCAAGGTGCAGCCTCACCAAGCAGTTATACAGAGGGAGTATCACTTCCCTCCATCTGGAGGTGATCCCCTAGCGATGCATCCCAGCATCCTGTTGGCCTTGGCTGCTGCCTCCTACAAGTCTCCGAGTTGTTCATCTTGACATCCACCACCACCCCAGGTCCCTCTCAGCCATCGAGACTTGCAGCATTCCCCCCCCCCCAGGGTGTACACTTGGCCTGGGTTTCTGGCCCCCAGGTGGAGTACCTTGCATTTCCCTGCATTGAACCTCAGCTTCCACTTTCTAGACCATCTTTCCAGAGCCTCCTGATCCCCCTGTAGGGCCACCCTCCCCATCCACCACTGCCCCCAGTTTTGAGTCATCCGCAAAGAGACTCATCTCACTCCTGATTCCTGTCCTTATGTCAGAGACATAGGCGATGAAGAGGAGGGACCCAAGGACTGATCCCTGTGGGACCCCACTAATGACCCTCCTTGGGGATGAGACTATCCAGCCAACTACGACTCTCTGGGTCCGGTCCTGGAGCCAATTGCCTATCCATCTGATCATCTGGTTCCCCACCCCCATTTCTCCCAGCTTATCCAACAGGCCCACGTGAGGAACAGAGTCAAATGCCTTGCTGAAGTCTAGAAAGAGGACGTCCACTGGTCTACCCAGGTCCAAGGCACTCGTCACCCAGTAATAGAATTCCACAAGGTTTGTCTGACACGATTTCCCCGGGATGAATCCATGCTGTCTATCGTCCAGGCACCCTGACTTTTCCAGGTACCCCCCTAGCCTCTCCTTGACAATGCCCTCCATCACCTTGCCCACCACTGATGTCAGGCTGACAGGCCCGTAGTTCTCTGCCACCTCCCTTGATCCCCCCTTGTGGATAGGCACTATATTCGCCACCTTCCAGTCCTGGGGCACCCACCCTGTCCTCAGAGAGATGGTGAAAAGCTCCACCAGGGGTTTCGCCAGGACATCCGCAAGTTCCTTCAGCACTCTGGGATGTAATTTATCCAGCCCCGGTGCTTTCTCTGTCTTAAGGGAACTGAGGCCCTAGCTAAGGTGACCAATGATTGGCTCCTAGACCTTGACAACAAGAAGCATGTCTGTGCCATTTTCTTGGATCTTAGTAAGGCATTCGACACAGTCGATCACAGCCTGCTTCTTTCCTCCCTAAGCACCTTAGGCCTGGACCATAAATCTATGTGCTGGTTTGCAGACTACCTCAGAGAATGGAAACAGCAGGTTAAAGCTGAAGATGATCTTTCTCCATTAAAATCTATGCTGAGGGGCATGCCCCAGGGCTCTATCCTTGGTCCCCTCCTCTTTGCAGTCTACATTAACAGCATCAATGACCCCATCAAAAAAGTCAACATCCACTTATTCACGGATGACACTGTACTGTACTTGAGTCGTCCCACGCTGGAAGCAGCCTGTGAAGACCTCCAAGCTGAATTTAACCTTCTACAATACCAGCTCATAAACAAAAAGCTTTTGCTCAATGCGAAAAAGACAAAAGCCATGCTCTTCTCCCCCTCCTTGCATGCGGCAATTCCTGCTGGGGGGCAATCCCACAAATTACCACTGTTCTTGGAGAAACACTAGAGTATGTAGCTAAATTCAAATATCTAGGAGTTTGGCTCGATCATAAACTTTCCTTCGCCGACCATCTCGAAGAACTACAGAAGAAACTAAGGCAAAGATTAGGACTATTCTACAGAAGTAACCACCTGCTCACAAGGAGGCCAAGATTCAACTGGTTCAAGCTACCTTCCTATCTTTAATAGATTACATGGACCTGCTCTACAGCCACTGCACTGCCTCTGCACTGGCTAAGTTGGACACCCTCTACCACAGAGCTATCAGGTTCATTACTGGCCTTCCACTTTCCACACACCACTGCTCCCTGTACTCATCGTTAGGCTGGACTTCCCTCCACTATAGAAGGAATAGAAATGCCGCCATATGGGCCTTCAGAGCGGTGACCAACAAGCTCCCCTCATATGTTTCAGATTGTATTCCCCGGAGTGTGTTAGGCACCTACGCTCTAAGGAGCTATTCCCTAATTGTCCTTCAAGTTCCAAGGGTCAAAACTCATTTCGGCAAAGCTGCTCTAAGCTTCTCTTTACACACATTGTAGAACGACTTACAAAGGAATGTGAAGCTGAGCTGCCCTGTTAGCCTGAATATCTTCAAGGCGCTCTACGATCGCTACATGAAAGCACCTTGCAAATGTTTTCCTCACCGCTAGCCCACTAATTCCACAACTCCCCCTTTCCATCCTGATGCTAGCCATGTTTCTACCCCTGGCTCTCACTCTTTCCCTATTAACTCTTCCTGCTGCACCCACCCTTCCCTGTCCACTCCAGCCTGGCTAAAGTCCCACCCCATCCATAGCAGTGTCCCAATTATCTACCCTTACTATGTCATTATCATAATAATCAAGTACATGACAGCCATCGTCACTTTCTGTGGTTTTAGCCCAATTTTTCCCCCAGTCATCGGTAATATATCCCTTCTGTTATTTACCTCTCTAACCTGCCACTCCATACATGGCCTCTCTCCCCTATATGTGTAGTTGCCGGCTGCCTCACTCAGAAGATCTCTGCTTATAACCCCTGTATGCCTGTGGTTGATTGTACATCTGCTGACTTCTTCAATTGTAAAATAATGCTGTTTTTTTTTGTATTTCAACCTTGTACTGTACTGTATACACTGTATATACTTTTTCTTCCTTGTATATTATTGCTTTTTGTATACCTGCTTATGTACTGTACTTTAATGTATTCATGACTAGGTCCACCTTGCAAATGAGCCTTGCTCAATGGTGCCCGCCTGGATAAAAAAAGATTTTGATTGATTGATTGGATCCATTAGCTATAGAGGTGGAGAATGCCATGGTATTCAGGGACTCCATAATCAAGGGGATACATTGGATCAGGAGAGGGCCTACCCACAGGCAGAGATCAGTCTTTTGTGAACCGGGGATGGAGGCGGGGTGGGTGATGCAAAAAATCAGGGAATGTGCAAGGGTGGTGGGGAAACCACACCTAGTCATTCATTTGGGGATGAATGATCTAGCGAGCAATGAAGTGGAGGAGGTCCAGAGGAGTTTTAAGGCACTGGCAAAGAGATGCATGGAGGAGGCAAAAATCCCTGGCATTCTCAGAAGTCTGGCCAGTCCCCTGTGCCAGTACTGCTAGACAGACAAGAATTAGGGAGTTCAATGAATGGCTCAGGGAATGGTGCAGTAATGAAGGGTTTGCCTGTATAGGAATGGGGGGGACGCATAGAAGGATGAGGACTTATATTGGAAGGACAGGCTGCATCTAAGTGAGAGGGGGACAAGGGTGCTGAGGGGGTCTACAAGGTTATAAAGATAAGGTTTTATGGGAGGGTTAAACTGGTGGGGCGGGAGTACAAGGCTAGAAAAGGGGAGAGTTTGTCAGAAAGGGAGAATGGACTAGCTAGCACTCCCCCAGATAAGGGAGCAGGGAAGGGAGCAGATATGGAAGGGAGGGTAGGCAGAAAGGAGGGGGGTATCTGAGTGGAAAGGACTTTCTGCAAATGCCAGGAGCTTGGGGAACAAAATGGTTGACTTAGAGGCCATTATGGTGGATGAAGACCTGGATATTGTAGCAGTAACAGAGACCTCGTGGTCAGAGCATCAAACATGGGAAGTACTGTAGGTATCCCAGGGCTAAGGCTTTTCAGGAAGGACAGGGCTGGTAAAAGGGGGAGGAGTTGCCTTGTACATCAGGGAAGACAGTAAGGCAATGGAAGATCAGAAGGAGATAGGGTATGTGGAAAACTTGTAGGTAATGCTTGAAAGAAGGTCAGGGGCATCGATAAGGCTGGGGTTAGTATACGGACCTCCAATGCAGGAGGAGGAAGTAGATAGGCAGATGCTGCAGGTGATTCAGTGGATGGCATTCAGGGGAGGAGATTCTGCTGGTGAGACACCTTAACCTCACAGATGTTGACTGGGACATCCTGTCAGCTAGGTCAGCCAGGAGATGAGGGATCCTTGAATCACTCCAGGGAGCTTTTCTGCAACATCTGGTGAGGGAACCCACTAGGAGGAGCAGCATACTAGACGTGGTGCTCACCAATGGGGACAGTGTGGAGAAAGCTGGAGTGGGGGTCAGCCTCGGAGCAAGCAACCATAATTTGGTGAGCTTCAAGGTTAGAAAGGGGAACGAAGTGAGTCGGACCAATGCAGAGGTCCTGGACGTCAGGTGTGCAGATTTTGCCAAAATGAGGGAGATATTCAGGATCGAGATGGAGGGGAAGGAGGGAACAGGAGATGTGGAGAAATTATGGAATTCAATTGGGGGGGTAACTAAAAGCCACAGAAATTTGCATAAGGAAGGTGAGGAAAAAAAGATGGAGTAAGAGGCCACTCTGGTTCACCTGGAAAGAGGTAACTGGGGAAGGAAAAAGGACATTCAGAGCATATAAGCGGTCACAGGGGAAGGACGACGGAAACTTACAGACAAAAGCTGAGGGCAGCGGGGCAGAAGATTAGGAGGACAAAGGCAGAAACGGAGACTAGAACTGCTAGGCAGGCAAAAAGGGGTGATAAAACTTTCTTGCAGTATATAGAAACATAGACTTTGATGACAGATAAGGACCACTTAGCCCACCTAGTCTGCCCATTTCCCTATCTATTGGATAAGCTGCAGATTCTAGCTAACCAACAGTCTACTTCTTCCTACCCCCCACCAGAATTGCCTTATGTCTGTCCCATGCATTCTTGAATTTACCCACTGTTTATGACCCCACAACCTTCTCAGGAAGGCAGTGCCATGTGCCCACCACCCTCTCTGTGAAAACATACTTCCTCACATTGCCCCTGAGCCACCCCCCCTCTATCTTCAAATTGTGTCCCCTTGTTCTTGCACATCCTTTTTCTGAAAGATGCTACCCTCTTGGACTTTGTTGATTCCCTTGAGGTACTTGAAAGTTTCTATCATGTCCCCCCTCTCCCTCCTTTCCTCAAGGGTATACATATTAAGCTCCTTTAGTCTCTCCTCATATGGCTTCTGTTACAGACCCTGCTCCATTTTAGTTGCACTCCTCTGAACTGCCTCCATCCTGTCTATGTCCTTGTGGAGATGGGGTCTCCAGAACTGCACGCAGTACTCCACATGGGGTCTCACCAACTGTCTGTACAGAGGGATAACAATTTCCTGTTTTCTGCTGGTGAGGCCTCTCCCTATGCATGTCAGTATCCCCCCAGCCATCTGTACTGCCTTTTCACCTTGCTTGCTTACCTTTAGGTCATCTGATATGACTACCCTTTTCCATTTTTGTTGTTGTTAATACCTCCCCCTATTGTGTACTCTTCCCCTGGATTTTGTTTCCCAGGTGCATTACTTTGCATTTCTTTGTATTGAATCTAAGCTGAATATAGGCAAGAAGAGGAAAGCAAGGCAGGGGATAGTGAGGGTGACAGGGGAGTACCAGTGGAGGGGGACTTCGAGAAGGCAGAGGTGCTGAATGGGTACCTTAGTTTGGTCTTCATGGTGGAAGAGGAAGGGAAGAGAGCAGTGTTATGGGAGAAGTAAGGGGATAATACAAGAGTGGATCCTAGCCCGATCAGTGAGGACAGGGTAAGGGAGGAATTAGGTAGGTTGAGGGTGGACAAGGCTATGGGTCTGGATGCCCTGCATCCTAGATTACTCTAGGAACTAAGGAAGGCGCAGGCAGCACCTCTAGAGAGGTTGTTTAATTTGTCCCTGGATACAGGGAGGGTGCTAAAAGACTGGAAGAGGGCAGATGTGTTGCCACTTCACAAGAGTGGGAGCAGGGAGGCGGTGGGCAATTATCTCATGGTCAGCCTCACATCAGTGGTGGGCAAGGTGATGGAGGCGATATTAAAAGAAAGGTTGGTCAGCTACTTGGAGGATAGTGGACTACTGGATGCCCGTCAGTATAGCTTCACAAAAGGGAGATCACGCCAGATGAACCTAATTGAGTTTTTTGATTGGGTGATGAGGGTGATAGATCAGGGAGGGGCAGTGGATGTGGCCTGTCTGGACTTTTGGAAGGCCTTCAACACTGTCTCCTACAGAAGATTGATAAATAAGCTGGGAGTGGATCAGAAAATAACAAGGTGGGTGAAGAAGTGGTTGATGGGCAGAAGCCAAAGGGTGGTGGTTAATGGTGTGCATTCCAGGGAGGAAGAGGTGATGAGCGGGGTCCCCCAGGGGTTAGTGCTGGGGCCCATCCTGTTTAACATCTACATCTGCGACATAGCAGAGGGGCTGAAAAGGAAGGTCTGCCTATTTGCAGATGATATGAAGATCTGCAATTGGGTGGACACCCCCAAAGGGGTGGAGGCAATGAGGGATGATCTAAGATTGCTGGAGCGGTTGTCAGAAATCTGGCAGCTGAAATTCAATGCCAAAAAGCGCACAGTAATACACATGGGGTGGAATAACCCACAGGTGAAGTACACACTGGAGAGGGGATGAAATTAAGGCAACTAAGCAAGACAGGGATCTGGGGATTATAATTTTAGATGACCTTAAGGTGGGGAACCAATGTAGCAAGGCAGTGGGCAAAGTGAACAGAATGCTGGCATGCATAGGGAGAGGCATAAC
Organism: Neoceratodus forsteri; assembly: GCA_016271365.2. Classification (NCBI taxonomy): domain Eukaryota; kingdom Metazoa; phylum Chordata; order Ceratodontiformes; family Ceratodontidae; genus Neoceratodus; species Neoceratodus forsteri. The sequence continues at coordinate 1,320,198,735 of CM057454.1, forward strand.
AAGCAGAAGGAGGGAGGTGCTGATGCCACTTTACAAATCCATCGCGAGGCCTCACCTGCGGTACGGGGTCTAATCCTGGAGACCTCACCTATGTAAGGCATAGATGGGATTGAAAGGGTTCAAAAAAGGGCAACTAAGATGGTGCTCGGGATGAATGGAAAACCCTATGAGGAGAGGTTGACGGAGCTGGATCTGTACCTGCTGGAGACCAGGAGGGAGAAGAGGGACGTGACAGAAATGTTTAAGTACTTGAAGAGGATCAATAAGGCAGGGAGCTTACTCACAAGGAAAGAAGGAGCTAAAACTAGGGGTCACAGTCTAAGGTTAGAGGGAGGAAGGTTTAGGGGCAACCTGAGGGGGTGGTTCTTCACGGAGAGGGTGGTGGGGCCCTGGAACAGCCTGCCAGAGGAGGTGGTAGGGGTTGAAATGGTGGAGGGATTCAAGAGGTCGTGGGAAAGGCACAAGGGGTTGAATGAGGTGGGGAGAGGATCTCTGGAGAGGGAGGACAAATAGAGAGGGGAAGGAAAGAAGCAGACTAGATGGGCCAAAAGGGTCCTTTTCTACCGTCATGATTCTATGATTCTATGTCACGTTGTATTGGGGGCTGACAAGCTGGTCCTTAATTGCCCCCTATATTCACTCTGTAACTAGTTACTGCTTCAGGGCTGATTAAAGTACGAAACCTGTCTTCTTGCAGAAAACATGCTGTTGGGTCTTACCCCCCAGTTATACAAAATTGCTTCCACCCCATTACCAATCAATATAATATCAGGAATATGACTAGGCATGCCCTAGAAATACCATACCAGAGAGTAAACCTGAGAAAATGCTCCTTTGCTCTAAGGATATCTGTGTGGCTGAAGGATTTACCTGAACCCCTGCTAAGTATCCCAAAAATTGCCCGCTTTAGAAAGCTCTGAGAATAGATCACACCTTGAGTTCCAAATGTTCCTGCCTCAGTTAGTCTGTACACCCCACTTGCACTGTAACACTTTTATTACATTTGATGCACGCCTGCACACCAAACATTTTGTCAAGAGTGACTAGGAATTTGGGGGGGGGCGTGACACTGCCAGCCATTGCAGTTCAAAAGCAAGGGCTTGCGCTCACACCAATGACCAGCAGTGTGGTTTAGGACACCGTCTGCTGTGGTGGAATTGTACTTCAAAGCGACCAAGCCACTCCAATCAGAAATAGCTTCGTCCTTTGAGTTACATTAAGCAAACAGCTAAGCGGCTTTTCAGGGCAGGAGCCTGTCAGCCTAAAAGGAAACCGTCCATCGATGTCTGTTGCAGCTGCCCCACTCCAGCCCAATCCACAGGTACTTACAAACCAGGGACGGGAGCTGTCTCGCACTCATTGTACTTACCTATGGTCCCAAGTGCCAGCAGTAGCACCAGCAGGGTGTAATGAAGCAGGGATACGCAGGCCCCGGGCTCCATTCTGGGCATCTCAACAAACCTTGTTAGCGAGGCTTAGCAGACCATTGTGCACGACTCAGTTCTGCATTTCTGAGTCCTACTCCCATTGATTTCCCCCAGCGTAGCAGCAGATGATACTGTAGCAACTACCCGTGCTGCTTCGCACATGATCCCCTCTGGCTGCAATGAGTTAATCTCCTCCTGCGGTGCGTGTCAGGTCATCTGTTGCTGGGTGGCCGTACTCCACAAATGACAGACAGCTTTCCTGAGAAATACAAAGTAATTAAACACAGATGCAAAGAACATTCAGAAAAAAATCATTAAACAACGCAAAAGTACAGCTTTGCAGTGTAACCACAGCACTGCAGGTTTTGCCTTATAGCTGTCATAGAAGAAGAGCCGAGAACCAGTGTTGTCCTTATTGTTCACACTAAGAAGCAAGGTTGATTTGGGTTTTGTTAGTGGCTGGGAAGCCCTCAGGTACAATAAAACAACTAGCAGTTAAACCATCAGGAACAATAATTAAAAAAACAAAACTGAACATTTTTCATAACAGCATTAAAGCACTGCAAGGGTTTGATTATTATCTTAGTACTGATCAAGCATTCAGTGAGCTCCATCTCTATAAACTGTATAACTAGGTCAGCATTTATAGATATTTATTTAGAAGCAACAAAAAATGGACTCAAAAAACAGTACACAGTGCTTGCAAAAGTTCCAGGAAAGTTGTTTTTGTTGTCAGCCACAGTCCATGTCATCTGGCACCACCTCCATAGCCTGACTATCCCTGGCAGCAGAACTGGCTGTTATTTATTCCAGGCATCTACCTGCCTCCATTGGGTCTTTAAAAAATAGGTCGTCCCCACATAGGACATCTGTAGCTTATTTATTTATTGAAAAGTTTCACCAGGAAGGCACACTGAACAATTAAGTTGCTTGTCTCTCAGTGCGACCTGGGGGAAAAGGGAAGGGGAGTGACATCATAAGTGCAGTACAAACATCAGGGACAAGCATACATCAGTAACATTAGAATACATAATACAAAATGGAAATTACATTATGAAGTGTTTATTAATTAGGCAAATACAAGCGAGGGAATTACCAACAGCGTTGAGGTAAGGAAGATGAATAACCAAACAGTCTTGACACTTGTTACTAGACGTACTTTACATTACATACAATGCCTATTACATACAATGCACATTGCATACAATGTACAGCACTTACAATGCACATTACATACAATACACATTACATACAACGTACAGTACATACAATGTACAGTACATGCAATGCACATTACATACAATGTACAGTACATGCAATGTACATTACATACAATACACATTACATACAATGTACAGTACACACAATGCACAGTACATACAATGTACATTACGTACGATGTACATTACATACAATGCACATTACATACAATGTCCATTACATACAATGCACATTACATACAATGCACATTATATACGATGCACATTGCATACAATGTACATTACATGCAATGCACATTATATACAATGTACATTACATACAATATACATTGCATACAATGGACATTACAGACAATGTACATTACATACACTGCACATTATATACAATGCACATTGCATACAATGTACAGTACATACAATGCACATTACATACAATGTACAGTACATACAATGTCCATTGTATGTACTGTACATACAATGTCCATTACATACAATGTACATTACATGTATACTATCACATAGAAGGGCTTTAGCAGAAGTCTCATTATATCGGCTTGGGAAAAGGTAAAGAGGTCACCTGGGATGGGGAAGGCCAGGTGAAGTTTCAAAACCAAATGGAAAGACAGAGTAGGAGAGAGGCATGAGACGAAGGTGGGGTGCTTAAGAGCAGGAGCAGTTGGGAAAGATGGAATTGTACAGGGATGAGGAGAGGGGAAGAGGAGTGTCTAATTTGATGTAGTAGTGAGTTCCAAAGTTTAGGGAACCTGTGCAAGAACGCTGACTGCCCTACTGAGGCTGTACGGTGAGGGATTGCCATAGTTCGGATATCATAGGATTTAAGGGAGTAAGATTGGGGGGAGATGGTTAGAGTGGAGGAGCGGTAGGATAGGATGGACCAGAACCAAACTTTTGAAATAAATTTGGCACGGCGGGAGAGGCACCTGTTATCAAGTGAAGGAAATGCAAGCGAATGGTATAGGTCACAGTGATGAGTGTGTGTGTGTCGGGGGGGGGAGGTAGTCCAGAGCGAAGCGGTAAAAGAAGTTAAAAAGAGAATTCAATATAGTTAGGGAAGTCTTGGGAGCAGCACTGTATACTTCATCACAGTAGCTGAAAATAGGGAGAATCATTTTCTGGACAAGTTCACACCTAGCCAGGAGAGGTAAGCAACTGTGGTTCTTGTATATGTCGCCTAGCTTGGGGCACAGTTTTTTCAGGATGGCGTCCACATATCCAGAAAAGGTGAGGTGTTGGTCAAGCCATAGCCCAAGGTATCTAAAAGAGGAGGTGTCCTCTAGGGTAGTCCTGTCAAGGGTGTGGAAAAGGGGCATGGAGGGGAGTCTGGAAAGTCTCTGCCTAGTGCCAAAGGTCATAGAGACAGTCTTCTTGGCATTAAGAAAGAGCTGCTGATGTGAGCAAAGCCAGTGCTGAACTGTATCAAAGTCATACTGTAGTTGAGCTGCTACATCAGAGGGAGACTGGCTGAAGGTAAACAGGACAGTGTCATCAGCACACATGTGGATGGACAATGAGGTGCATACTGAAGGAAGATTATTTAAAAAAACTGAGAAAAGTAGGGGTCCTAGCACTGAACCCTGTGGCACTCCAGTGCTGATTGGGAGAGGAGGGGATAAGGAGTCCATGATTCTGATTGAGTCCTGCCTGCAAGGTATGCTCTGAACCAGTTAGTGGCAGGGTCAGACAGACCAGCTGAAGTGAGATTGCTTAGAAGGAGGGGCTGGGAGACCGTATCAAAAGCCTTAGCGGGGTCAACAGAAATATCAGATGTGATTAGACCACAATCCATCCCTGAGAGGATGGAGTCAGTGAGCCTAAGTAGGGAGGTGGTGGTGGAGTGATACTTCCCAAAACCAGATTGGAAAGGTGTAAAGAGACAGGAGTCAGAGAGAAAGGACATGAGTTGAGGAGAACCATATGCTCCTGGAGCTTAGCAAGGACAGGGAGAAGAGATATAGGATGATAGTTCCCTGGTGAAGAGGGGTCACCACCCTTAGGTAGTGGAAGGACAGTAGCATACTTCCAGACAGTGGGGACAGAAGCAGAAGGAGAGATTTAGGGTTTCAGACAGCAGTGAGGAGATTACAGGGGCAGATAGCTATAGGAGCTTGGGATCAAGCCCATCAGGTGATCTGCCTTTAGATGGGTTGAGTGCAAAAAGAGAGCATTCATGGTCTCAGCAGGAGAGACATTGGAGAAGTCTGGAAGCTTGGCTGGAAGTTAAAGAGAATGAGCTACCCCCAATTCATGTAGCCCCATTCTGACTGCATCAAAACTACAGTGATGCTCTCTTGTGGAGTGGCTCAAGTCAGGGAAGCAACAAATTTGACTCCCATCTTCAAGAGTCAATTATTGTTTCTGTTTAAAAGCTGCCAGTATATTGTCCCTCATGTTAGGGCCCATTGTCATTACCATGAAAGTTCTGGACAGATCTGTTGTGTCCGACTGACGTTGAGCCATGATCCATTTATTAATTTTTTTTGTATTATTCTTTTAAACTTGTGGAAAAGAAAAAATGTCCATCTTTGTCTGTTGCACCCCCCACAGTAACCCACCCCCCAGCCCTACCCATGTTATTATTATGGCAGGGGGTACCCAATCCTGGAGCGCAGTTGCAGCTGCCACTTCGAAGACTGCAGTTATTCTAGATGCCCTACAGGGGGCATGCCTTAGACAACTAGTACTGGAGCCCACTCGAGAGGGAGCAATATTAGTCTTGATACTCTCAAATGGAGATGGAGAGAGGATCACAGATGTAGAAGTGGGTAGCCATCTGGGAACTAGCGACCATCGAACAGTATAGTTCACAATAAACACAACAATAGAGTCAAGCCATACAAAGACAAAAGTACTGGACTTTAGGAGGCTGACTTTGCCAAATGGTGAGTGTAGGGAATGCACTAGCAAATGGGCGGAAGGAGGGGTGGAAGAACAATGGGGAATAATAAAACTGCCATCACAGAGGTAACGAGCCTTTTGTGAAGCAAATAAAAAAACAAGACGATGTAAGAAACCACTATGGTTCTCAAAGGAAGTGGCAGTGAAGGTTCAAGAGAAAAAGAAAGCATTCAGGAAGTACAAGGAATCAGCAGGAGCAGGACAGAGAACTGTATCAGTTAAAGCAAAAGGAGGCTGGGAAGGCAGTCAGAACAGCAAAGGCCCAAACTGAGGAAAAGATAGCCAACTCAGTTAAGAAGGGAATAAAACCTTTTATAGGTACATCAGGGGCAAAGGAAGACCAGGGAGGGATAGTGAGGCTTAATAAAGGGAGGGAGGGTGGGCAGAGGAGAATGTGAAAAGGCAGAGATACTAAACAAATATTTTTGCTCAGTATTTACAAAGGAAGAGGGAGGTACATAAAACAAACAGTAGTAACACTCTGGATACAGAAGTTGATACCAGCCCATTTACAGAAGAAAGGGTTCTGAAAGAACTCTTAAAACTGAAGGTGGACAAAGCAATGGGGCCTGATGAGTTCATCCCAGAATTCTAAAAGAACTAAGGGTAGAACTAGTGACACCACTGACTCCCTTTTAACAAATCATGGGAGGATGGGGTGGTATCTGAGACTGGAGGAGGCAGATGTGATTCCCTTCACAAAAGTGGGAGCAAGGCAGAAGCAGGAAACTATAGACCTGTTAGTTTAACCTCAGTGATAGGAAAATGATGGAATGACTTCTAAAGGAAAGAATTGTCGCGTATCTAGAGGCCAGAAGGGCACAGGACCCTAGGCAGCATGGATTCACAGCGGAAGGTCATGCCAGACGAATCTGATAGATTTCTTTGACTGGGTGACCAAAGTAGTAGATCAGGGAGGGCTGTGGACATGGCCTACCTAGACTTTAGCAAGGCATTTGACACAGTCCCACACAAAGATTAATATATAAGTTAGCCAGCCTGGGAGTGGGTCCCAAGATGACAGCCTGGGTAAAGAATTGGCTGGAGAATAGGACACAGAGAGTAATAGTAAATGGAGTCCACTCTGAAAAAGGGGGTTAGTAGTGGGAACCGAGGGTTCAGATAGGACCAGTCCTCTTCAATGTCTTTATAAGCCACATTGCAGAAGGACTGGAAGGAAAAGTATGTCTCTTTGCAGATGACACTAAGATCTGCAACAGAGTTGATGCACAGGGTGAGTGGAAAGGATGAGAAGGGACTTGGCAAGGTTAGAGGAATGGTCAAATGTATGGCAGCTTAGATTCAATGCTAAGAGTGCAAGGTAATGCACCTGGGAAACAAAAACCCAGGGAGAGTACACAATGGGGGTGAGATACTAACAACAACAAAATGGAAAGGGACCTGGGGTGAGTCATATCAGATGACCTAAAGGTGGGCAAGCAATGTGAGAAGGCAGCAAGGAGGGTGGGGGATACTGGGATGCATAGGGAGAGGCATCACCAGTAGAAAACAGGAAGTTATTATCCCTCTGTACAGACAGCTGGTGAGACCCCATCTGGAGTACTGTGTGCAGTTCTGGAGACCCAATCTCCACAAAGACATAGACAGGATGAAAGCTGTCCGGAGGAGGGCAACTAAAATGGTGCAGGGTCTGCACCGGAGGACAAATGAAGAGAGACTTAAGGAGCTTAATATGTATAGCCTCGAGGAAAGGAGGTAGGGGGGGACATGATAGAAACTTTCAAGTACCTCAAGGGAATCAACAAAGTCCAAGAGGGTAGCATCTTTCAAAAAAAGAGGTGTGCAAGAACAAGAGGGCACAATTTGAAGATGGGGGAGTGTCAGAGGTAATTTAAGGAAGTATTTTTCACAGAGAGAGTTGTGGATGCATGGAATGGCCTTCCGGAGGAAGGTTGTGGAGTCAAAATCAGTGGTGGAATTCTAAGCATGCATGGGATAGTCATAAGGCAATTCTGGGGGTTGGGGGTAGGAAGAAGTAGGCTGCTGGTTAACTAGGATCTGCAGCTTATCCAGTAGGTAGGGAAATGGGCAGACTGGGTGGGCCAAGCGGTCCTTATCTGCCGTCAAATTCTATGTTTCTATGTTTCTATGTTTCTATGTAATCCCCTGTGCTAGCTGCCACTCCCCAACCCTGCCCCTTTTAGTACTGCAGCACCAGGGAGCCCACCCCCAGTTCTGCCAAATATAACAGTGACACTGGTGGGTGCCCAATCCCTCAGTGTTGCTACCTGTAAGAGAAGAAAATGTCCCTCATCATTTTTATTCTAAACCTGTAAAAAAAGAAAACCATCCATCGATGTCTGTTGCGCTGTTATTGCCCCCACCCGACTCTTCCACTCAGCACCCACCACCCAACACCCCCCCCAGTCCTTACTTATCCATTGGGGGTCCAAAGCCATAATCCTCTCTGGACCACTGAAACGTCTTCACTCTTCAATGCTGGACCATGAACTGAGGAAATCAGGTTATGTGGTTCAATGTATTTTAATGGGGTTTTGAACTTAGTAGCATAACTTGGCCATTTTTCAATATTTTTGCCTCAAATTTTCAACATACCTTTCTTTGGACACCACCTAATGAACAATGCAAGTGATGTTAGGAAAATCTGTCCCAAAAGGTGATTTCGCTGTCACTGTGCAAAATCACCTTTCGAGCAGGAGTTAAACATTTCTTTCCACCATTTTCATGAGGTGGGATCATAAGAAGGCTATGTTAAAAATGTGGTGTAAAAATATATAAAAAGAAAAAAAAAAAAGGTTATGAGCCTACATTGAAGTTTGAGAATGCTGGCTTGTAACTTTTGTAATTTTCAATATTTTTACCCGAAATGGTCAACATAGCCATTTCTTCACAGCACCTCATGAATGTGGCAGCTGTCATTTTTCAAATCCTGGCCAAAATGTGTTTTCTCATCCCAAATGGTGATTTTGCAGTCACTGCCCCAAATCACCTTTTGGATAGGAGTTGAAAAATGTCTCCACTATTGTTCATGAGGTGGGGTCATAAGAAGGCTCTGTTGAAAATTTGTCATAAAAATATTAAAAACAACAAAGTTATGAGCCTACATTGATGTTTGCAAACGCAAGATTGTAACTTTGGCAATTTTCAATATTTTGCCCCCCAACATTTTCAACATAACCATTTCTTCACATCACCTCATGAATGTGACAGCTGTCATTTTTCAAATCCTGTCCAAAATGTGTTTTTGTATCCTGCAGTCACTGCATGAAATCACCTTTCAGGCAGGAGTTGAAAATGTCCCCTACTATTGTTCATGAGGTGGGGTCATAAGAAGGCTATGTTGAAAATTTGGGGCAAAAATGTTGAAAAAAACAATAAAGTTATGAACCTAAGTTGGAATGTATGAACGCAGGCTCGTAACTTTGGTCATTTTCAATATTTTGACCCCAAACTTTCAACATAGCAATTTTTGCACATCACCTCATAGACATGATGGGACCGATTCACAAAGCCTCCATCATGGCGCAAGGTGCTTTGGGCCACAATGAATGGTGCAAGGTGCACCTTGTGCCGACAGGCAATGCCAGCTGCAATTCTCAAAAGACAGCCTGCATCAACCGCAGGCTGCCTGCCCTAAATGGGGCTTGTGTCACCCCTGCGCCCAGACGTGGGCTGCGACGTGGTTCATGTGGCTTGTGTCAGAGGCAGGCTGCCAGTACGCCACAAGTGGGATTTACAAAGCACACCCAGAGGGCAGATTTCTAAGTACCCTTAGACCAGCCAGGGCTGGTCTAAGGGTACTTTGACAATCGCCCTCTGGGTGTGCTGAGAATGTTTAGTTGTGCCGAGGATGAGCCCCTGCCCCTATCCCCCCTGCTGTGCACCAGTGCCCCCTTCCCCCACATATCACCCATTACTGGTGGTCTAGTGGTCCCCTCTCCCTGAATCCTGATATTGCACGGTATTGTACGATGTTGTCCCCAACCTGGTGGTCTAATGGCTCCCCCACCCCATCCACCCTGGCAGGTAGTACCCACCACCCTACTCCCCCAATGCATACCCCAAGCCAGCGCCGGCACACCCCTTCTCTCGCCACCGCAGCCAGCGCCGACTGACTGGTGTGCACTGGAGCTTCTGCCAAACCTCTCCCATGCACTGGGCATTTATTGCATGGGTGAGGTTGCCGCAAGTGTGGGCACTTAGGTGCTGGGACCCATCCTGTACCAGAATCTGGTCCAGGGTCCCTGGAGCAGGGCCCTTCAGTGCAAGCTGTTGTTTGCTGAAGCTTGCGCTGGATGCAGTCCCCATTGCTAATCGGCACCAACGAGTCATTTTAAAATCTTGCAAGAGATGTGTTTTTGCACTTGTGGTAAAAAATGACATTTCGGCCAATATACTATAAGGGGTACATGTCATGCCTATAGGCAAATCTTGAAACAGGTCTCTTCAAAAGTTGGGGTCAAAACATTAAAAACAAAAGAAATTGTTTAACAAGCATCAAATGTTCGGCATTGACAAATGCTTGTTGATACTGTAATAGTGAAGTTCCATTTTGAGCTCTGCATCCTGTCATTTGTTCCTGGCTACATTCCTCTGGAGTTGCTGTTGTTTTACTGTTTACCTTACCTCTTGACTAAGACGTGGCACCTGTGTAAAAGAGCACCAGTGCTCAAAGATATTTTTCCAAATGGTAAAAAAAATAAATACATACATACATACATACATACATACATAACATACATATCATACATGGAACTCTCTACCTCGTCAGATATGTGAGTGCCTGAATATGGAGAGCTTCAAAAGTGTGTTAAAAGCACACTTGTTTAGCCTGGCTTTCCTATATTATTAATTTTGCTGCAGGATGGTTGGCTGCACTGAACCGTATTTGTTAATATCTTTTATTACGTATGATATTTATTGTGTTTTAACTTTTAACTTTTAAGTGCTATGATCTATGTGAATAACGCTATACAAATAAAATTAAACTGAACATTGAAATACATGCATACATTTTATTTGAATTTTGGTAACCAGGTAAGCCCACTGAGATATGACAGTCCCTTTTTCAGGGACGACATACGTACATTTATGCATACATACAAACATACATAAATACATAGGCCCAGATATTCAAACTGCGCTCAAAAGTAGCGCAACAGCAGGAGCAAGCACAAACCAGTTGCGCAAATGTGCAACAGGTGCGATATTCAAACATGTAGCAGAGCAAATAGCGCAAGCAACCAACGTCTGAATATCGCACATACTGCGCCATCGCGCAACCAGGAAGGAGAAGTTGAGCTAAAATGCTGGGCGCTTATGGCGCAACCATGGAAGCTCAGCTGAGCATTCCAGAGCTGCCATAGCACAAGCACAGCCCCCCAGAGCAATGGAACTGCACATCCAGGGAGGCAGGCTGGGGCCCACCGCCAGCCATGCCACACATGGGCACAGGAACACACTGCAGAACCCACACCACACCGCACACCCCAAGCACAGCATCACTGGGGTGGGACGGATGATCCACGTGCCCATGGGGACAAGCCAACAAAGCATAGCAGAGCCTGACACTCAGCACAACCACTGGCAGGCAGAGAGTGCCACACAGGGGTTGACAACCACAGTGCACATCAGCCCTCTGATGCACAAGCGCACCCTGCACTGTGACCCCAAGACACCACCCATGTGCAGTGACTGGCACTACAGGAAACCATGCAGTCCCCCAGCACTCATCAGCCCGTGCAACACAGAAGCCTACAAGCCAGACACACCTTTGCACCCAGCAGTGGGTGGCAGCAGCAACGGCAAGACCAACCGAAGGCACTGCCATGCTGGAGATACCTCCCCATGCACACACATGCACACACACACACACACACACATACCCAGGACCATACCAGCCCAGATGGCATGTACACCTGCAACTGAGCACCCATAGCCAGCTGCAAATCAGAGACCAACACAGTATTCATATCAAAATAGAAATGTATATTTAAAGGACTAATCACAAAACCAAGTGAAACTATGTACAAGTGGGGGACAGGTAAAAGGCAGGGGTGTTCAAGGGGGAATAACAACTTGGAGAGGAAGGCAGGGTGATAGGGATGGGAGAAGTGGGAAGGAATGTGGGCTATGGCCCAGCTGGCTGCTGGTCCTCCCCTGCTGGCGCCTCTGTGGCTCCATCGCCGATCACCATGGTGCTGTATGGCCTGCAGGATCTCCTGGTTCTGATCTGCAACCTGGCTGAGGTGCCGAAGATACTGGGACATCCTCCTGAGTACCTCGAGGCCTAGGAAAATGGGAACACAGTCAATGGCTGAGACTGACCACAACCCTGAACACCACCCAACCTGCAAGCCATATGGCCCAATGTCCCGCACCTGTGATGGCATGCACCACCCACAGTGAACATGCACATGGCCATCACAAACAGGCAGCACCAGCTATCGCGCACCACCGCACACACACACTGCCCACGTCAATCACAGTACAAACTAGGCTGGCAAGTGATGTGGCAGCGGTGCGATGCCAGTTACACAGCTATGTGCCCAGTGCATGCCTGGACCACCAGTGATGCATACACAGACGTGCCGTGATACTGCACTGTGATGCAGGTCACCTGTGCCATGCCACATACATGGATACATAGACAGTGTCGGCAGATAAGGGCCTATGGGACACCCAGTCTGTCCATTTGACCTGTGTCGCTCACTCTGTTGTCCTATAAGTCCGTTCCCCCTACCCTGACCTCCAGAATTCCGTTATGGCTAACCCATGCATTCACAAATCCGTGACCAAGTCAGCCCCCATCACTTCCTCTGGCAGGGTGTTCCACTTGTCCACCACCCATTCTGTGAAGAAATACTTTCTCATGTTTCCTCTGAATCGTCCCCTCAACTTCATCCCATGCCCTCTAGTCCTGGAACATCCTTTACGCTTAAAATATTGTTTTCCTGCACCTGTTCCCTGTAAGATACTTGTATGTCCCATCATATCCCCACACCTCCTCCCTCCAGGGAGTACATGTTCAGTTCTGTCAACCTGTCTGCATAGGACTTGTGATGCAATCCATGCACCATCCATGTCGCCCTCCTCTGAACCTCTCCACCCAGTCCATGTCCATGCGTAGGTATGGTCTCCGAACTGTACACTGTACTCCAGTGTGGGGACTCACTAGTGTTTTGTATAGTGGAATTATGACCTCCCCTTTGGTTGTGTCCCGCATGGCTGGTGGTCTTGCCCCCCCAGCATGCAATAGCATCCATGAAGTAATGATACTCACACTCCTCCAGCAGCTGGGTCTGATGCTGCTGCTGCTGCTGCTGCTGCTGCTGCTGCTGTTGGGGCACAACACCCCCCGGCACCGGGGCCCTGGCATGGCCCACGTCACCCTGGTCCTGTGTCCTCACAATCCGGCCTGTGGGAGACATATGTTGAGACAAACATCAGTGTGACTCAAAAGCAGAGTGCCCCCTGCCCCAGTGAGAGTGCCTGCCCACACAGCCATAACCATCCATCGCACAGCTGCACACACTGACACACCTATGCACAGCCACCCAAGCACACACACACCCCTACAGAGAATATAGGTGCATAGATGGTACACTCACCTGGCCTAGGCACCACGCCCCGCCTGGCACGTGAACGCAGCCGCGTCAAGAGTTCCGGCTCCCTCCGGCGGAGGTCACTGTACTGGTGCCGGCACTGCTCAGCAGACCGGCCCCGGCCAGTGACCTCCACCAGGTCAGTGGCCACTTGCTGCCACACGTGGGTCCCTAGGCATGGTGAGGGGCCTCACCATACAGTGCCTCAAGGGCTCCACCAGGGCCACCAGGTTGGCCACTTCAAGCTGGCTCCAGGACACCGAACTCCTCCCAGCCATGGCACCAACTTTACAGCAGGCATTATGGCGCCCGCTGTGCCGAATCCCACGTGGAGTTGTTGCGCAATAGACCACCATGAGGCTCCAATCGTGCTGTTCGAACAGCGCCGTCACTTTATGGCGCTGTCACGGACAGCGCAATAGGGCGATACATGGCATGCCAACAGCGCCAGGGGTCAGAGGGCATACACAAGTCACGGCAATGGCGCGAGGCTACGCATGGCGCCATGGGACATATAGGCATCCTGCACGACTGCCGTTGAGCACCAGTGCCACAGTGGACTATCGCGCAGTAGTGCCACAGCGCCATATAGTGCCCAGTGCTGTAGCTCCACTGGCACAATGGTGGCCATGGCCTGAATCGCCTATCGGTGCTCCAGCAGGTCTGCAGCGCGATAGGCGCATCGTAAACTGTCTGGGCATGCCAATGCGGTGTGGCGTGCAGCCTGACCAAACCTGCGCCATTGGCTCAGCCAGGACCTTCCGCTTTTGGCGAAGCGCAAATACGCGATATTCAGCCGACATATGCAAATCATCCGATCAGCCATTCAAAGGCACAGTGGCGTGATTAGCATTAAAGTTGAGCCACACTCATTTGCATGTAAGGCGCTATAAAATGCGACTGTGGGTTGTGCTGGCCAGATTTGGTTACTGCAGGTGAGAGGTGAGTTACATGCTGTGTGATGCTCAGGACAATGCTCATGGGCGGAGGATGATAAAGGCTGAGGGGCTAAACATGAAAGGGCACTTAGAAAGGGACAAAGGGCACCCTTTCTATCAGTATCTGCCATGCAGAGAGGAAACGGGGGCTTGCACCGGCCGGCAGCTATGCTCATGGGGAAATGCTGTCGACTGCACAGTGACAGGTGTCCACTTCCACCCATACAGATCACCATGACTGACCAGAGACAAGCTGAGGTGTGGACGGCAGGCGTAGGAGGAGGCAGACTTCACCACGGCAGAGACAGAGGCCCTCTTCAGGCCTACCTGGAGGATGAGCCAACATTGAGTGGATGGAGGCACCCCTCAGAGGTGTGCAGCTGCATGGGAGGGTAGCTGGGGGGCAATCTGCACGGAAGCCACCAGTGCTCCGTGCAGGAATGCAGGAAGAAGATGGGACTGACCCAGGAGGCTGAAGGAGAAGGTGGCAGCCTTCAGGGTGGCGACGTGCTGGCACTGGTGGGGGCCCACCAGTGGTGTTGCAGCTGACCCCTACAGAGGAGACACTGGTCGTGGCCATGCAGCCGAGTGCCATTGCGGCGCATTCAGGTGGAGGATTCCAGACAGGTGGAAGCCCATCACTGCACGGTATGACATGGTGATGTTGTTGGGGGCTGTTGTTCACATGCACTCACATGTACTCTCTTTCTGTTACAGATCCTGTTCGTCTGCAGGAGACGGTGGTGGTGGTGGGTCCAGACAGTGAGGCAGACCTGCTGGACGTGGAGGAGGGAGCATCCACCTCCGCCACCAGCCTGCAGGCACTGCAGCAGCAGGCACGCTGGGCCAACAACTCCGGTGTCAGTGATACGGGTGCAGGGGGTGCACAGCCTGTGTCACAGCAGTCTGGCATGCAGGTATGCCAGCATGATGTGCCTATGGCAGTGGCATGCACCTGCACCATTGATGATAGCAGGCCTGCAATGGGCAGTGATAGGTGTGTGTCCCATGACGGACACATGGCAGGCCAGCACGTGCCCCTGGGCCTTCCTGGTTCACACCTGTGTACCAGCATGCTGGCACAGTCCCAGGCTGTGCCTGTCAGCACCGGTGGGGCAGCACCGGTGGCTGTGCAGGTGTCTGGCACTGTTGTCAGCACGGAGGTGGAACAGGTGGACCTGGGGGCTCAGCAGTTGGAGGGGCGGCAGCAGCAGTTGCACACCAGGTCTGGGGGTACAGTGTCAAGCAGTGGCACATGTCCACCGCCCTCTGATCCGCCCATACCTGGTCCTGGCGAACAGCGCCCACCCTCAAGAGGTGCTTGCACCAGGACAAATCCACACTCTGGGTCCCACATGCCATTGGGGCACAGTACCCATTGACGCGCAAACCCACCTGCTGCAGGACTCGGTACAGCTGCAGGGTGGGTTCACAAGGTCCGTGGAGGCACTGTCTGTGTCCGGGTGGGCGGCATAGCAGGAGTGTGCTCAGGACCGAGCCGAGCTGGTCCTTATGCGGACGGATGTGACCGCTGCCATTGACAGGCTGACCAGGCAGTGGTCTCTGTCGTGGATGCATTGGCCACACTGTCAGGTGCCCCTGTACCACACACCCCACACAGTGCGCTCTCCACTCCCCATTTCTGGCATCGTGCGACACCAGGCCTGTCGACGCCGGGTTCTGCTGTGGGCATCCCGAGCACCCCTGGTGCAAGTTTGTTTGGCAGGATGCAGACCCCTGTTCAGGCAAGGTCGCGTTCGCGCAGTGGAACCCCTGGTGGTGCACCAGTGCCACCCGATGTGGCCCCTGCTCAGCCTGCCAGTGCTGCTGGGCCATGGCGGGGCTGCCCACGCATCCGTGGTGGCCGTGGGACAGTGCTACCTGACTGAACTGTCTCCCAGTGCAGGCCCTGTCTGGTGCTGCCCTGTGTGCAATGTGTGTCATGGTGGGCAGTGCACTGCTGGGTGCTCTGCTCACCAAGCTGACACATGGACCACCTGCACCTCTCCCAACTGCTGTCCACAGTGCGTGTGCATGATGATGCCTGCATTGCACTGTACACCAAGGTGCAAGGTGCCCAGGTCCTGACACACATACATGGACAGTCCAGGTGGTGGGGGTGGTTGGTGGTGCTGTGTGTTGGCAATGTCATTTCCGCAGTGCTGTGCTGCTGCCCATGTATGCTGCCTGGTGTGTGTGTGTGTCCATATGAGTGCTCCCCCCTCTCTTATGGTGTGTTGGTATGCCTGGAACCTTCAACTCCCCTGACCTTCATGCACGGTGTGTTCCCCTGTGTGCCTGTGGTTTGCACATGGACAGTGTTGCCTGCACATGTCCCCTTGACTTACCTGTGTTGGGCGTAGTGCTCTTCTGCAATGGTATCCCGGTGCAGCTGGGCCTGCCGGGTCAGTCGGGGGTCCCTCCGTCCTGGGGCTGCTCATCACCACATCACCGCGCCACTGGTGTCCCATCCTGTCCTCTCTCTTGGACCTGTCTGGCTATCCCATGGTCTTTGGCCATGTTGTGCAGGATGCAACAGGCCAGGAATATCCCACAGGCCTTTTGGGGGCTGTACTGTAGGGCTCCGCCGGAGGTGTCCAGGTATCAGAAGCGTGCCTTGAGCATCCCAAACACCCGCTGTATGATGTTACGTGTTGCGGCATGTGCCTCATTGAAACCTAGCTGCGCTGGGGTCATGGGGCGCCGGTATGGAGTGAGCAGCCAGGGACGGAGTGGGTATCCGCAGTCACCTGTGTGGAGATAGTGAGATCAGTGTCATGTCAGGTCCATATTGCCTTATCCTTGTGTCCACTACCATGGCACCTGTGTCATTCCACCCTTGCACAGAGTTTGCATTCCATACATGTGTACTCACCCACTAGATGACCTGTGGGGATGTTCCCACTCTCGAATTGATGGCACAGTGCAGACTGGTGCCATATGAAGGCATCATGTGCTCCGCCAGGGTGTGTGGCACAGACATTGATAATGCGCCCAGTGGCATCACACACCACCTGGCAGTTGACACTGGAAAAGCCCTTTCGGTTCTGATACGCCTGGCCATCGGGGCCAGGTGACGTGCGAATGGCCACATGGGTGCAGTCTATGGCCCCTAGCACGCCAGGCATATGTGCTACCCTGTGGAACTCCTGCATGTTTGTTGTACGCTCTGCCGCGGTGCTGGGGAAATGGATGTACTCCGCAGCATGAGGCAGCAGTGCGCTGAGGAATTGGGTGAGGATGCGTGACATGGCCGACTGTGTAATGCCTGTGGTGTCCCCTGTCGGCCTCTGGAAGGTGCCCGTGGTGAGCAGGCACATGCAGGCTGTCACCTTGGTCTCCATGGACAGAGCATGACTCCGTGTGAGGTGCCTGCATCACATCACTGCACAGCTCGCAGAGCCATCTCAGTATTGCCCTGTTCAGGCGGTACCGGGCCACAATCTCGACATCTGTGTACAGCTCGAAGCTGATGCGGGCACGATACCGCCTGTCGGGGTATACTGCACGGGCCCTCCTCACGCCACGTCTCCCTGCAGCATGGTGTCTCACCCTCATTACAGCTTCCATGTGGAAGCTGACACTGTCCATCTCCTGGCTTCTGCCCCCAGCTGCTTGTTCCTGTGTTACCCCGCTGCCCCACTGCTGCTTCCACTGCACCGGGCACCCCCACTGGCCTCTCTGTCCTCCTGGACCCACTGTCCTCTCTGCCCTTCCAGTTCCTGCTCTCTCTCTCTCTCTCTCTCTCTTCTCTCCCCAGTTTGTGGCCTGCTAGAGTTCTTGCGCGCTTCCTTGAGCCTTTTTTTTGGCTCAAATCCGGTACTCTAACTTCGGCTAAGCCACTCTTGCGCATTGCGCAGTGTTCAGATACGCGTGCGCACTTTATGCATGGACCCGTCCTTGGTTGCGCATGCCTTCATTTCCATTACGCTGTTGCTCAGCATGTTTTCGATTGGCGCAACTGGCCCCTTCTGAATATTGCAGAATGGCACATTTTTGGAGTTGCGCACGCGCAACCCTGTTGCGCATGGCGCAACCCTTTTGAATATCTGGGCCATACTGTATATACATGCATACATACATGCACGCATCCCTACATAAATCTGTAATGTTTGACTAAGAAAGGCACACTGAGCTGAGATGGATCTTTTCCACGTGTGTCCTGTGGGGTGGGTTACATGGGACCCGTTGTATGTGTTTATTTGTACTGTTTGATTAGGAAAGGCACACTGAGCTGAGATGGATCTTTTCCACGTGTGTCCTGTGGGGTGGGTTACATGGGACCCGTTGTATGTGTTTATTTGTAATGTTTGACTAGGAAAGGCACACTGAGCTGAGATGGATCTTTTCCACGGGTGTCCTGTGGGGTGGGTTACATGGGACCCGTTGTATGTGTTTATTTGTAATGTTTGACGAGGAAAGGCACACTGATCTGAGACGGAGCTTTTCCACGTGTGTCCTGTGGGGTGGGTTACATGGGACCCATTGTATGTGTTTATTAGTAATGTTTGACTAGGAAAGGCACACTGAGCTGAGATGGATCTTTTCCACGTGTGTCCTGTAGGGTGGGTTACATGGGACCCGTTGTATGTGTTTATTTGTGATGTTTGTCTAGGAAAAGCACACTGAGCTGAGATGGATCTTTTCCACGTGTGTCCTGTGGGGTGGGTTACATGGGACCCGTTGTATGTGTTTATTTGTAATGTTTAACCAGGAAAGGCACACTGAGCTGAGATATATTTTTTCCATGTGTGTCCTGTGGGGTGGGTTTTGTGGACCTGCTTTATTTATGTAATTGCAATGTTTAACTGGGTGCTGCAGATCACTGTGTTGTGACAGCTTATATGTCTCCTTATATCTTATTATTCTTCTCCTCTACGTTTATTTTGATTGTTTGAAACTTGCATTGGGGAACTGAAAAAGAAGTTTCTCCAGTGAGAGAGGAGAGACTGTCTTTCTCTAAAGATCCATGGCTTACTTGAAAATTAGGTTTGGAACTATAATTAGACTTTGGCACTATACGTGTATTTTATTCTATTTTTATTATATATAATATATTCTTTTTATGTTGTCTTGCTCGTGCAGCACAGACAACATATTGGGGTTGCTTGAAGAGGAAGAACAGGTTTTGGAGGAGTGGTTGTGTTGTGGCCAGTGGCGCGACTGCTTTTTCAGGCTGGGCTCCATGGCATGAATTAGATTGCACGCTGTCTATGACAGCAGTGCAGAAGTATGCCACCAACTTGAATGTTTTAGCCACTGCAATGAGGAAGCACCCCCTCATTGCAGGCCATGCCTTGTCTGGTGTCACATTTCAATAAACATGGCAGACGGCGGCTTATACCTGCTGCCCGCCACTCACAGTCCCTAGGTAGCCAATTTTGGGGTTGCCCAATCCCCCCCTTGGCATATCTTTCCCCTTTCCTGCTGCGGTGTGCTGAGGGGGTGCCCAATCCTCCTGTCGGCATGTTAAACACCCCCATTTTCCTGGCACTGCCCCCAATTGTGTGCCACACTGGGGGACCACCTCAGTGTGGCTAACATGACCCTTCAATAAATGTGCCACACTGGGAGCCCACCCCAATGTGGCCAAAACCTGTAAAGAAAAACAGAAAATGGTCTGCAGTGATTTTTTTTTTCGTTACCTAAAACAAAGAAAACAGTCCCTCACTGGCTGTTGGGGGTCCCCCCCCAACCCGCACCCACCCTCTGTGCACCCTGCCTCCCCACACCCCCCTCACCCCATACTTACCTCCGGAACCTGACACAACATTCTTCACTGGACTGGGAACACGTCTGCATTCTTCAAAGCCAACCGCAAACTGAAGAAATGCCAGTAAGCTGTATAATGGCATAAATGTTTTTTTTTTTCAACATTGGTGCATATCTGAGGCATTTTAGGTATTTTGACACCAAATTTTCAACATGGGGTTATTGGGATTCCTCCTCATGAATTCAGTCACTATCATCTCATTATTCCATTCCGAAAGGTGATTTTGCAGTCACTGTGCAGAATTACCTTTCAGGACCGATTAACAAAACGACAGTGTGACTGTTCATGAGGTAGGCTCCCTACAAGCCTGTGTTGCAAATTTGGTGAAAAAATTCCAACAAATGACTGTATTACGAACATGGGTTGTGCAGTTTCCATGCATGCTTGTAACTTTGTGAAATTTTAATATTTTTACTCCAGATTTTCAACATTGCCATTTTTTCACACCTCCTTATAAAGAGTACAGCTGTCATTTTCCACGTCCTGCCTGAAATGTGTTTTCACACATCCAGCACACAGTGGCGCATTCGCTGTAGGAAAACAATGTTTGGGACACAGTAAGAAAATCACAGTAACACTGTTCATGAGCAGAAGTCCCAAAATGCCTATTTTGAATATTTGGTGAAAAAATTCCATAAAATGACCAAGTTACAAGAATGCATTGCGCAGTTTCCAAGCATGCATGTAACTTCGAGAATTTTTGATATTTTAACTACAGATTTTCAACATTGCCATTTTTTCATACCTCCTTATGAACTGTACAGCTGTCATTTTTCACATCCTACCCGAAATGTGTTTCAGCACATCCGATGCACAGTGATGCAGTCGCTGTAGGAAAACAATGTTCGTGACAGAGTAAGAAAATCACAGTAACACTGTTCATGAGCAGAGGTCCCAAAATGCCTATGTTAAACAGCTGGTGAAAAATTTCCACAAAATGATTAAGTTACAAGCATGCGTTGAGCAGTGTCCATGCCCCTTCATAAGTTCAAGAGTGTTTAATATTTTCACTCCAGATGTTCAACATTGCCATTTTTGCACACCTTCTTATGAACAGTACAGCTGTCACTTTTCACATCCTGCCCAAAATGTGGTTTCGCCAGTCTGGTGAACAATGGCATGGTCACTGTGTAAAATCAACGTTCGGGACAAATTAAGAAAATCATACTGCCCCATTCATGAGCAGAGGTCCCAAAATGCCTATTAAAAATCTGGTGAAAGAATTAAAAAAAAAAGATTGTTATGAGTGTGTGTTGCCTAGTTTTCATGCACGCTTGTAACTTCAAGAATTTTTTATATTTTCACTCCATATTTTCAACTTTGCCATCTCTTTATACCTCCTCATAAATGGTGCAGCTGACATTTTTATGTGGTGCAGAATGGCGCGGTCACTGTGGGAAATCAACGTTCAGGACACATTAACAAAATCACAGGGACACTGTTCATGAGCAGAGGTCCCACATGGTTTCATGAGATGGGGTCACGAAAAGGCCATGTTGAAATTTTGGAGTGCAAATACCAACAAACGCCCAGGGCATTAGAGTTTCTAACCATAACATCCCACACTGTACAGACTAATGGGCATCTGGGTGTGCCTTTGGATTGTCGGCTGTAATGCTCATGCCATTGCACCACCATCCTCACCCTGCAGCCACTGACAAGCATCCAGATGTGCCTTGGACTCTTCAGCTCCAAAGTTCACCCCATTTTTTTATACTGCACCCATCTCAACAGAGCATAAGGGTCAACGACCCTAAGGCACAATGTGACACTTGTCAGAGTCTGCAGGATAGGGTGAAGTAAAATGGCATGAGTGTTATGGCCAATGACCCAAAGGCACACCCCAATGCTGGTCACTCTCTGCAGGGTGGGTTGGGGTTCACATCGGTTCTATACTTCACTGCCATTCCTAGTATGCGTCTCTCTAACTCTTGCACTACCAATGCCAACGCCAGCAAGACAGCATTCGGCATTGACAAATGCTTGTTTGGGTTGTGATGGATGAGTGTATTTGTGTGGGGTGGGGTTTTTTAGTGGAGAAGAATTTAAGATAGTTGTGGATGGGAGGGTGGGATTATTGTGAGGGTGGTGTTGATTTTTAGTTTTAGTAATTCAATCAATCAGTCAGTCAATCAATATTTTATTCACCATCAAAGTATGAATGAATGAATGAATGAATGAATGAATGAATGGGATACTCAGTTGAGCAGAGCTCATTTTCAATGAGGTAATTGGTTTTATATTAGTGGTCGAGAATGTGTTTCCTGCATCAGTCCCTAATGCTCAGTTACTTCTCATCCCTGCTTAAGGACCTGCACCCCTTTGATGCCCTTCCTGCCTGTTGCTGTATATTGGTAATGTAGGGAGATGGGATTATGAAGAGGAGTAGGAGGAGCATGAGGGAATTGAGGAGGACTGATGGTGTGGCATCTATTAGGGCGTGGAGGACCAGAAGACACCCTGAGACTAAAAGGGGACAGAAGAGAGGCCAGATGTGCCTAGTCCCTGTACCCAGGTATCCCACCAGGCCGACAGGGCAGGTAGCTGAGGAGCCAGCTGCCTCTTTCTGTCTACTTCAGGAAGTGCTATGCAATGCTTGGTCAATGAAGAATAAGATCATAATTACGGCAGACTTCATTTTCTCTGTCGACCTGGCCTACATTACAGAGACCTGGTTAGAAGATTCTGACCCAGTTCTGGAGTTGTCAGTCCCATATGGGTTCTTGGTTGTGCACTGCCTCAGGAGGGACCATGGGGGGGTGGCTATTTGATTCAGATCTGATCTGAACCTGGTGGCACAACCATTTGAATGCATGGCTGTGCTTGGGGGTTGGGGCACAGGCCGCAGAATCCTCTGTGAGTACCAGCCTCCAGGATGAAAGGGGGAGTTTCTGCAGGAAATCATGATTTTCGTCATTGACTGGGTGCTGGAATCATTGAGGTGGCTTATCAGAGGCAATTTTGATGTATGGGTGGATGACAAATGATTGCTGTTTGGTCAAGACTTCATCCAGAATATGGATGTTCTGGGCCTTGCACAAGTTATTACTTCCACGACCCTTCCCCCCTTTAAATGCTCGCCATCCCTGGTGGGCACTTAAGGCATAAACAGCCACCCCATCAAGCCCCCAGCACAGGAATATGTGCACTTTCCCTCCACCAAGACATGATGAGCTACAGGCTGCACCATCACAGAGGTGGGATTCTTAACTAACATTGGGGCCCCACCCAGTTTAGCTCTCTTTCCTTCCCGAACTGCTCTCATCCTTCTGGCCACCCATACTACTGGACCCTTTGGACAGATTACCCATGACTCCCAAGGGTAGTGTCCCAGACCTAACATTGTCTAAACACTAATTTGCTGTCTAAACACTGTTGCCTGCAGAGTATGGACTTTCAAGAATTAGCCCCCCCTGCCAGATAATTAGCTGACAAAGTAACATCTTCCTATGAAAGGATAGCCCAACAGGGTGAACATGTAATGGCTCTGTCTGAAGTGGCTAACATGGATACAATGATTTCAGCATCAACAATTTCAAAAGTGATACAATGGAGCTCCATAAGCAATAACACTGACATGATGACTTTTATATAATTAAAAGGTGATAATCTAACTTACAGGCAGTTAGTTAGTCTCCAGTCATAAAAAGGGTTAACCTCACACATCTTGACAATTTTCAAGGGGGGACGTATCTGAAGTCACAGCTCTGTAAAAAAACAGCCACATTCACAGCTCCTTCCTTCCATAGTAACAGTGGGGATGCTGTTTGGTGCAAGGCCGACCATGCGAGCCAATGGCCCTCACACAATATTTAGTACGCTCACCATCCAGATCTTATAACAGGGCATAGTTTTTTACAGCGTAAGTGCCTCATATACAGACTTAGATCAAATGGCTTTGGTGATTTGCTGGGCCTCTTGGAGAGAAGCGGTGGAGCTAAAGGCATTCATGTTGTGCTTTCGGGTAAATCTTACCCAAGATGCCACAGCAAACCCAGTCTCCATGTTTCTCTTCTATGACATCGCACACTTGCTCTGGAACATAGTGATAATCACACTGGGGATATTCCTGCCGGATGTGCCTCCTCACAGTCCTCTCTGCCTGGGACCACTCAGGTAAACTTCAAATGGTTGTTCTCAGGGCAAGTCCATCCAAAAGCCACACACCATCTCAGTACACCCATTTCTATCAGTCTCACCCCTCAGCCTGGATTTGATGATCTCTGTGCCAGGGATGGGCTATCTTTACAGAGGAGGAATTTTTGTGGTGACATAACCACCACAGCATAAGGGGATGCAGGATCCCTCTCTGACTCTTTCTCTCACTCACTCACCCCTTCACGCCTCTTGTGGTCTTCTGCTCCCTTGACCCCAGGATCACTGGGGTGGGTGATTTCAGAGAACTCCACTGGTGGCTCTGCTGGAGGCTCACGCTGGAGGGCTGATCCCCTGGCAAAGATTCAGCTAACATGCCAATAGGCACAAACTGCTGGGCTGTATCAGTCTTAAAAGTCTCTGAGCTGGATACCTCGTGTGGCACTCCAGCTGCATTAAAATCAGTCGGAATCAATAACTTCTCCTGTCCCCCTTTGGCTGCACTGCACTGCTTGGAACAGGTGTGCTGCGAACCATTCTGGACAGCCCCAACACCTCCTGAGGAAAAGAATCTTCTTTCTGTTATAACTCCACAGCTTCAGACCCATGCCAAGGGTCCACACAAACTCCAATGTCCTCCCAGGCTCCCAAACTCATATTATCTGAAGCCAGTGATGCTGTTGACTAGCAAGGACCAAAACAGGGCCAGTGGGGCAGCGAGTGTTTTTTGGTTGAATGGTTGGCACTGTGATGCTTGGCCATATGGTTATGATTGTTGTATGAGATTCGTAATATAAAAATATAGTAGGGAATTGTCTCACATAAGACAGCCTGTGCTCATGGGTGACCCCATCCCAGGTTTCAGTGAAGCAGAAACCATTTAATTAACTGACTTACTACAGAATGGCATTTTATTACCTTTTAATGATGTGCCTAGGCTCTTTGAAGTGGAAACTAAATGTGACTTTATGAGTTTGCCAGGGGATGAGTCTAATATACTTTTATGACGTCTTAAAAGGAAGACCATTTTTTACCAACCTGGTGTTAAAAAAGTTGTAAAACCCTTTGAATCTGCCTTGGGAAAAGAAAACCACACAAGATCAAAGAGAAAATGTTTAATTAAGGAGTCATATTTAGGAAGTGGAGGTTTTGCTGATGTCACATTATTTAATATATCTTCTGACAGGAAATCATTGTTTGTCTTTTTTTTTATTCTAAAAAAGGAGGAGCTAGATGTATCACCAAGGGTTGGGGAGATAGAGTTGAAATGCATCCTTGTAACTGGGGAATATGTCATATCTCTTGGGGCTCTTAAGCAACACAGTTGTCTAACTTTCAAGGCCCTGATAAAGGTAATACATTAGCTAGAAAAAGTTTAAATGTATTGTGGTAGGAGATTTTGTTTTGTAATCTTCCCTTCTTTTATGTAATTGTATGCTCTTTGATATATTGTTCTGTGTTTACATTTTTCATACTTTTATCATCTTGCAGTAAAGTATCTTTTTTTTTTCAAAAGACTGCCCAGAGTGTCTGCCAGTTCTTTTTGCATGTGACGTATAGAGGGTTAAGACTGACAAAAACTGTTCAAAAGCTTGATGGTGTTACTAAACTGGGAAAAGTTAAGAATATACCTGAGGTCTTTTATAGAGTTTTAAGGGTTCATTTTGGAAGCCTGGCTTGGTGCCTCTGGTGAAAGATTGTACCGCAATCCCTGAAGAGGGTACGTATCTGAGCCTATACATTGGATATGCTAGCATAAGGTTCACAGTATGAATCCCCCCAGAACTTCAGACTAAAGGTGATTCTGACCCAAAAGCAGACAGGAGGGTTACCCTGTCTGTTACCTGTTCACACTACTGTACTCAGAGGTTGGCACTGTGGGAGCAGAGGGCCTGACCTGCTGAGTGCATTTGTGAAAGATATGGTTGCCAGCAGTCTGGATAAATTTGGAAACACAAGCTTTAACTGTTCAGTGTGTCAGTTTAATACTGAACAGCTCACTTGCAAAATAAGGCAGTGATTTATTTTAAAAAGGAAACAGAACTATATAATCTTGCTTACAGTCAAGTTCCTACCTGTTTTATTTTTTTTTAAGTGCAAGTTAGAGTAGCCAGTTAGGGAAGAAGATGGCTTCCAACTACAGAGGGTACACTGCAGACTACTTGAGGCAGTTGTGGTAGGACTGAGGAGTCCTGCATGAGGTGAGAGCCACTAAATAGAACCTCGTGGATGTCCTGATGGCAGCAGATGCCCAGAGCATCGAGTCACAGACTGTGACTGTAAAGGACCAAACCTTGGGCATGGAAGGGTTAGTGGCTAGTGCAGTGTCCATATCCAGTGAGGAAGGCAGCAGGGCCAGTGCAAGTGAAGAGCCACAGCAGCAGGGGAAGGTCACCAGCATTCTGGAGAAAGAAGTACTCAGGCTGCAGATTGAGTTTGGCAGAATGGAGCTGAAGTTCCAGAGAGATGTTGAGTGAGAGAAATGAGCCACAGAGGAGAAGAGGGAGTGAGAACAGCGAGAAGCTGACCGTGAACATCATGAGCACCAGCGAGCCGCAGAGGGGAAGAGAGAGCAAGAAGCTGATTGTGAAGAGCGTGAGCACCAGTGAGCTGCAGAGGAGCAGAGGGAGTGAGAACAGTGAGAAGCTGAAAGTGAACAGCAAGAGGCGGACCATGAGGAGCATGAGCGCCAGAGGCGACATGAAATGGAGAAGTTATGACTCCAACCACCAGCACCAGAGAAGGTAAGTGGCTTGGGTTTAACTGGAGCTAAAGGATTGGGTTACAAATTGAATTCCAAATTGATAGCTGAATTTAAAGAGGGGGAGGATGTAGATGCCTTTTTAAATTCCTTTGAAAAAGTTTGTGTTCAGGCAAAAATTCCTAGAGGGTCCTGGAGCTTCCAGCTATCCCCGCTACTTACCGGAAATGCTCGGGATGCATTGGGTCAAATGGAAAATGAGGACAGTAATGATTACAGCAAACTTAAAGCTGCACTTTTAAAAAAGTTTGATTTAACTGAAGAAGCATACAGAGCTAAATTCCGTAAGCTCAGGAGAAGCCCTGACATGAGCTACGAGGAGCTAGCCATGAAACAACGTCACTGTTGAAACCATTGGTGGGAAGGAATTGAAGCAAACTCTGTAGATAAAATTTAAAATGCTGTATTGTTAGAGCAGTTTTGGGGGGCATGCCCAGAAAAGCTGAAATCCTAGCTGGAGGACTGAGATCCCAAAACAGTGCAAGAGGCTGCTGAACTCTCAGACCGCTATGCCAAGAGCAGACCTGCTCTGAGAACAAATGGGGTGGGTGTGGCAGTACAGAAAGGGAAAAGCTTGCCTTCAGGGCAGCTAAAACCCTCACTGCCTCCACCAAAACCAATTAGCCCCAGGTTTCAATAAAAAAAGATTCTCTGACAAAATAAACAGATGTTGGGTTTGTAAAGAAACTGGGCATATTGCTAGGCAGTGTCCCAAAAGGATGAACAATTTGCAGAATGGGGCTAGGAAAGAAGTGGATTGTTTATGTGTCACTGGAAACATGCCTGTAAACATGAGGGAACACATGCACCCAGTCATGGTGAATGGTGTACAGACACAAGGGTTAAGGGACACAGGGGCATCCCTGACATTGGTAAAAGGGGATCTGGTAAAGCCTGGTCAGCTTATATCCAATGAATTTGTAACTGTACAAGACTTCACTGGGGGAGAGAAAACATTGCCACTCACTAGTGTTCTCCTAGACTGGGGTGAAACAGGGGGAACTGTGCAATAGATGGCTGTAGCCAAAACATTAGCAGTTGACGTCATCCTTGGCAACAACCTCAAACAGGGGATGGTGCGTGCAGTTATCCATAGCCAAGTGGCAAGGGAAAATTGTTGTTTTCTGGACCCCACAGAAGCCACTGTGGAAAATACTAGGATGCTGGTTCCCCAGCCTGTGTCTCCTGATATGGAGACTAATGAAAAGGGGGTAGAATGTTTCCCAGTAGCAGTTAACCACACAGCTATGGAAGATTACTCCAAAGAAGGAGGGGTGACCCATTGTCAGAGGGTTAGGGATAACTGTGATCCTGAGTGCCCTGACGCTAGTGCTAGGGACCCTAGTTTAGAGACTGAAGGGGACCTGTCCCATGCCTTGGAAATGTGTAGGGAGATTGCAGCTGCTCAGAAAAGTGACCCTAGTCTAGAGAAACTGAGGGCTTGGGTAGAATCTGATGGAGCACAGGGAGGTGACGGTAAACATAAAGTTTATTGGGAAAATGGACTGATGTATACTCAGGATGTGAAGAGGGAGGGATGATAGGCAGGCAGCTTGCCATTCCCCAGGGGTACCATGAGCAGTTGCTCAAGATTGCACACAATATCCCCTTGTCTGGCCATCTGGGAATCACACACACTATGCAGCGGTTGGCCCAGAATTTCTATTGGCCCAACTTCACCCAGCAGGTGAAGGAGTATTGCAGGTCTTGTCACCAGTGCCAAGAAATAGGGAAGGCAGATAAGAAAACCCAAGCCGCCCTAATTCCATTGCCCATAGTGGAGAAGCCATTCCAGAGGGTGGGAATGGATATTGTGGGGCCTTTAAATACCCTCAGCTCCTCCTGGAAGAGGTTCATCCTGACTGTGGTGGATTATGCCACCCAGTATCCAGAGGCAGTTGCCCTATCCTCACTGAGGACAGACAAAGTGGCAGATGCCTTACTTGGGATTTTCTCCCATGTTGGATTTCCGCAGGAGGTTATCACCGATCGAGGGGGGTTCCTTCATGTTGGACCTACTGAAATTAGGCCCAACTTCACCAAACTTCACCGGGCAGGTGAAGGAGTATTGCAGGGGGGCGGATTTTAAGGAAATGGGAAGGATCATTAAGGAGCATTTGGATGGAATTGGGTCAGACATGGACGCTGATAGTAGGTGGGAAATCATCAAGAGAGGGGTGCAGGATGCTACCAGCAAATGTGCAAGAGTAAGACAGAAATGCGGTAGGGCCCAAAAACCCTGCTGGTGAACCAGGGAGGTCAAGGAGGTGGTGCAGGGAAAGAAGGCAGCCTATAAGCAATTCAAGTGCTCAAGGAGTGAAAGGGATCGAGGGGAGTACGAGCTGATGGCTAGAAGGGCCACTAGGGTGGTGAGGGCGGCTAAGGCAAGGAAGGAGCAGAACCTGGCCAGGGAAATTAGGAGACGAAACAAGGGGTTCTTTAGATACATTGGGGAAAAACAAAGGGTGAACGGGCAGATTAGCAGGATTAAATCAGGGGAGAGATGGGCACAAGATCTGGGGGAGCAGGCTGAGGTACTAAATGAGTACTTCATCTCAGTTTTCACCAAGGAAAATGGGGGTGCTGCATCATACATGGGAGGAGACAGAGATACTGAGGAGGGGGGACCCTTACCGATTGGCGGGTCTGGGGAGAGGGGAGGCATCACTGGCAGGAGGGGAGGGCTAAGCAGGGAGAAGAGGTACGGAAGTGGAAATCACAGCAGAGAGAGTGAGGGAAGCCCTCAGCTCCCTTAAGACGGAGAAAGCACCGGGGCCGGATAAATTACATCCCAGAGTGCTGAAGGAACTTGTGGATGTCCTGGCGAAACCCTGGCGGAGCTTTTCACCATCTCTCTGAGGACAGGGTGGGTGCCCCAGGACTGGAAGGTGGCGCATATAGTGCCTATCCACAAGGGGGGATCAAGGGAGGTGGCAGGGAACTACAGGCCTGTCAGCCTGACATCGGTGGTGGGCAAGGTGATGGAGGGCATTGTCAAGGAGAGGCTAGGGGGGGACCTGGATAAATCAGGGTGCCTGGACGATAGACAGCATGGATTCATCCCAGGGAAATCGTGTCAGACAAACCTGGTGGAGTTCTATGACTGGGTGATGAGTGCCTTGGACCTGGGTAGACCAGTGGACATCCTCTTTCTAGACTTCAGCAAGGCATTTGACTCTGTTCCTCACGTGGGCCTGTTGGATAAGCTGGGAGAAATGGGGTGGGGAACCAGATGATCAGATGGATAGGCAATTGGCTCCAGGACCAGACCCAGAGGGTCGTAGTTGGTGGATAGTCTCATCCCCAAGGAGGGTCATTAGTGGGTCCCACAGGATCAGTCCTGGGCCCTTCTGTTCAATGCCTACGTCTCTGACATAAGGACAGGAATCAGGAGTGAGATGAATCTCTTTGCGGATGACTCGAAACTGGGGCGGTGGTGAATTGGGAGGAGGGGAGGGTGGCCCTACAGGGGGATCTGGAGGCTCTGGAAAGATGGTCTAGAAAGTGGAAGCTGAGGTTCAATGCAGGGAAATGCAAGGTACTCCACCTGGGGGCAGAAACCCAGGCCAAGTGTACACCCTGGGGGGGAAATGCTACAAGTCTTGATGGCTGAGAGGGACGTGGGGGTGGTGGTGGATGTCAAGATGAACAACTCTGAGACTTGTAGGAGGGCAGCAGCCAAGGCCAACAGGATGCTGGGTGCATCGCTAAGGGGATCACCTCCAGAAGGAGGGAAGTGATACTCCCTCTGTATAACTGCTTGGTGAGGCCGCACCTTGAGTACTGCATGCAGTTTTGGAGGCCACACTTAAAGAGGGACATTAACCTCCTGGAGAGGGTCCAGAGGAGGGCAACCAAAATGATTTGGGGCTTGGGGGATGGGACCTATGAGGAGAGGCTCGAAGAGCTAAATATGTACACATGGGAAGAGAGAAGGGACCGGGGGGACATGATAGAGGTCTTCAAGTACATGAAGAGGGTAAATAGGGGAGGAACAGTTGGGGTGTTTCGAAGGAAGGAGGAGGGGGCCACTAGAGGGCATGGGTGGAAGCTGGAGGGGGGAAGATTCAGGGAGAAAAGGAGGAGGTGCTACTTCACTGAGAGGGTGGTGGAGCCATGGAATGCGCTGCCTAGGGGGCTGGTGGAGGCAGAGACAGTGGAGGGGTTCAAGAGGGGGTGGGACAGGTACAGGGGAAGGGTTCTGGAAGCAAACTCCAATGCAGCAAGAATATCCGGAACTGGGAAGGGAGAAGCCAGAGAAAGTGAGGGGCAGCAAGGTCAGCAACCAGGGTGGGGCTGACCAAACGAGCAGACACAAAAGCCCATTAGGCCTATTCTGCTGGCATTTTAGTATGTTAGTATGTTAGTAAATGTTTGTGGGAGAAGTGTGGGGTGGTACAGAGGTGCATATGACACCTTATCACCTGTAAGCCAATGTGCTTGTGGAATGATTTAATGGTACCCTGAAGTCAGTGCTCCAAGCATTTGCTGAACAGCATGGGAGGGACTGGGAGAAATACAGTACCTTCCCCACCTGTTGTTTGCATACAGGGAGGTGCCCCAAGAGTCGACAGGATTTTCCCCCTTCGAGCGCTTATATGGACGCCGGGTAGGTGGGCCCCTAGACATGATCCGGGAGGACTGAGAAGGCAAGCATACCCCCCAGGGCACTCCCATAATGGATTACGTCCTTAGATTTAGGGAAAGGCTAAAGGAGCTTATGGGGACAGCCCAGAGCAACCTGGTAGCTGCCCCACAGAAACAAAAAATGTGATACGACTGCAGAGCCAGACCTCGCTCGTACACGGTGGGTCAGGAAGTCATATTTCTTATTCCGGTCTGGAAAGACAAGCTGCAGACCGAGTGGGCAGGACTGTATAAAGTAGTTAAGATGGTAAATGATGTGAACTATATCATAGAGTTACCTGACAGAAGACATACAGAAAGAATTTACCATGTCAGTGTGATGAAGCCATATGCTAATAGGGCTGACATGGTGTTTGCAGTATGTAGTCCTGGGGAGGAGACAGACAAAGAAGACCCCCTTTTGGACTTGCTGGAAGAAAGCAAGTGGAAGTCCTCTGTGGAGACAGTTAAACTGTCACCCCAGCTGGCCCCAGACAAGATCCAGGAAGTAAGGGAGGTTCTAGCAGACTTTGCCCCACTGTTTAGTGCCAAGCCTGGACCAACCCCCTTAGCAGCACATGATGCAGAGACAGGGACACAGACACCTATATAGTGGACAGCATATCGGGTGTCAGATGCTGTCCAAAAGGACATTAGGAGGCAGGTGGAAGAAATGCTGGATTTAGGGGTAATCCAGAGATCCCACAGCCCCTGGGCCTCACCCGTAGTTCTTGGGCCCAAGCCAGATGGCTCTACTCATTTCTGTGTGTACTATTGTAGACTGAATGCAGTCATGAAGTCAGACGCCCACCATGCCCTGGACAGATAAACTCCTGGACAAGTTGTGAGGGCAGCATACCTTACGACTATTGACCTGACAAAGGGTATTGGCAGGTAGAGTTAGCTAACAGAGCTAGGGAGAGGTCAGCCTTCATCACTCTGATAGGCTTATTTGAATTT
Source organism: Neoceratodus forsteri (assembly GCA_016271365.2). Lineage (NCBI taxonomy): Eukaryota > Metazoa > Chordata > Ceratodontiformes > Ceratodontidae > Neoceratodus > Neoceratodus forsteri. The sequence goes on from CM057454.1 coordinate 1,320,231,037, forward strand.
AAAGTAATGCCTTTTGGAATGAAGAACGCCCCGGCCACTTTCCATAGGTTGGTGAACTAGGTGTTAAATGGTGCTGAGGAGTATGCAATGGAGTACCTTGACGACATTGCCATCTTTAGTGCCAACTGGGAGGAACACCTATCCCACCTTGGGGAAGTGCTGGGCAGGATACAGAGGGCTGGGCTTACTGTCAGAGCTGTGAAGTGCCAGGTGGCCATAGCTGAAGTGGCATACCTCGGGCATGTCATAGGTCGGGGACAGCTCTGTCCAAAACAAGTAAAAATAGAGGTGATCAAGGCATGGTCCAGACCAGAAACACAGAAGCAGGTCAGGAGTTTTTTAGGGACAGTAGGGTAGTATAGGAAATTTGTACCCATCACAGTGCCCTGGCTGCTCCCCATCTGACCTGGTAAAGAAAAAGATGCCTAAGAAATTACCTGGGAACCAGCCTGTGAAAAAGCCTTCACTAGACTGAAGGAGGCACTGTGCAGTGCTCCTGTATTGACAAGTCCTGACTATAGCAGACCTTTTTTAGTCCAGACTGATGCCTCAGACATGGGTATTGGGGCAGTACAGAGTCAGACATCCAACCAAGGGAAAGATCACCCCGTAGTGTTCCTGAGTAAAAAGTTACTTCCCAGGGAGCAGGCTTACTCTACTGTGGAAAAAGAGTGTCTTGCTATAGTGTGGGCCCTAAAGAAGTTAGAGCCATACTTAAATGGGCAGCATTTTGAGGTACAAACGGACCACAACTGCCTGGTTTGGCTGACACAAATGGGAAAAACTAATGGTAGACTATTAATATGGAGTTTTGCCTTGCAAGGGTATGACATGACGATCTTACATAGGGCTGGAGTGACTAATCAGAACACAAATGGCTTGTCACATTTAAATGAGGAGTGAACTGACTTTGGAAGCTCATTCCATGCATGGGATAGAGCCCCCAAATTCAGTCTAGGATTGTGATGCTTGGCCAGCTGGTTATGATTGTTGTATGACAGTTGTAATATAAAAATATATTTATTTTTATTTATTTATTTCTTTTATTTAGTTTTTGTTGACCGGGTAAGTGCACTAGACAAATCCTGCCTATTTTCAGGTACAACCAGGGGAAGGGGGATACAGATGAATGCCAACTGACCTTGAACCAGATGAAGCTGTTGGTGGTATTTTTAGTGAATGAGGGAAATTTGGCCAGGACACCAGGAAAATTCCCCTACTCTTTTCGATAAGTGCCATGGGATCTTTAACATCCATCTGAACTACCACCAATCCAGGCAGATGGGACCTCGGTTTGACGTCTCATCCGAAAGATGGCACCTCAGAAGTGATTGTCTCTCATAAGACAACCTGTGCTCATGGGTGACCCCATCCCAGGTTTCAGTGAAGCAGAAACCATTTAATTAACTGACTTACTACAGAATGGCATTTTATTACCTTTTAATGATGTGCCTAGGCTCTTTGAAGTGGAAACTAAATGTGACTTTATGAGTTTGCCAGGGGATGAGTCTAATATACTTTTATGACGTCTAAAGAGGAAGACCATTTTTTACCAACCTGGTATTAAAAAGGTTGTAAAACCCTTTGAAACTTCCTTGGGAAAAGAAAACCACACAAGATCAAAGAGAAAATGTTTAATTAAGGAGTCATATTTAAGAAGTGGAGGTTTTTCTGATGTCACATTATTTAATATATCTTCTGACAGGAAATCATTGTTTGTCTTTTTTTTTATTCTAAAAAAGGAGGAGCTAGATGTCTCACCAAGGGTTGGGGAGATAGAGTTGAAATGCATCCTTGTAACTGGGGAATATGTCATATCTCTTGGGGCTCTTAAGCAACACAGTTGTCTAACTTTCAAGGCCCGATAAAGGTAATACATTAGCTAGAAAAGTTTAAATGTATTGTGGTAGGAGATTTTGTTTTGTAATCTTCCTTCTTTTATGTAATTGTATGCTCTTTGATATATTGTTCTGTGTTTACATTTTTCATACTTTTATCATCTTGCAGTAAAGTATCTTTTTTTTTTTCAAATGACTGCCCAGGGTGTCTGCCAGTTCTTTTTGCATGTGACGTATAGAGGGTTAAGACTGACAAAAACTGTTCAAAAGCTTGATGGTGTTACTAAACTGGGAAAAGTTAAGAATATACCTGAGGTCTTTTATAGAGTTTTAAGGGTTCATTTTGGAAGCCTGGCTTGGTGCCTCTGGTGAAAGATTGTACCGCAATCCCTGAAGAGGGTATGTATCTGAGCCTGTACATTCGATATGCTAGCATAAGGTTCACAGTATGAATCCCCCCAGAACTTCAGACTAAAGGTGATTCTGACCCAAAAGCAGACAGGAGGGTTACCCTGTCTGTTACCTGTTCACACTACTGTACTCAGAGGTTGGCACTGTGGGAGCAGAGGGCCTGACCTGCTGAGTGCATTTGTGAAAGATATGGTTGCCAGCTGTCCGGATAAATTTGGAAACACAAGCTTTAACTGTTCAGTGTGTCAGTTTAATACTGAACAGCTCACTTGCAAAATAAGGCAGTGATTTATTTTTAAAAAAGGAAACAGAACTATATAATCTTGCTTACAGTCAAGTTCCTACCTGTTTTATTTTTTTTCTAAAGTGCAAGTTAGAGTAGCCGTAGTTAGGGAAGAAGATGGCTTCCAACTACAGAGGGTACACTGCAGACTACTTGAGGCAGTTGTGGTAGGACTGAGGAGTCCTGCATGAGGTGAGAGCCACTAAATAGAACCTCGTGGATGTCCTGATGGCAGCAGATGCCCAGAGCATCGAGTCACAGACTGTGACTGTAAAGGACCAAACCTTGGGCATGGAAGGGCTAGTGGCCAGTGCAGTGTCCATATCCAGTGAGGAAGGCAGCAGGGCCAGTGCAAGTGAAGGGCCACAGCAGCAGGGGAAGGTCACCAGCATTCTGGAGCCAGAAGTACTCAGGCTGCAGATTGAGTTACGCAGAATGGAGCTGGAGTTCCAGAGAGATGTTGAGTGAGAGAAATGAGCCACAGAGGAGAAGAGGGAGTGAGAACAGTGAGAAGCTGACCGTGAACATCATGAGCACCAGCAAGCCGCAGAGGAGAAGAGAGAGCAGGAAGCTGATTGTGAAGAGCGTGAGCACCAGTGAGCTGCAGAGGAGCAGAGGGAGTGAGAACAGTGAGAAGCTAAATGTGAACAGCAAGAGGCGGACCATGAGGAGCATGAGCGCCAGAGGCGACATGAAATGGAGAAGTTACGACTCCAACCACCAGCACCAGAGAAGGTAAGTGGCTTGGGTTTAACTGAGCTAAAGGATTGGGTTACAAATTGAATTCCAAATTGATAGCTGAATTTAAAGAGGGGAGGATGTAGATGCCTTTTAAATTCCTTTGAAAGTTTGTGTTCAGGCAAAAATTCTAGAGGGTCCTGGAGCTTCCAGCTATCCCCGCAACTTACCGGAAATGCTCGGGATGCATTGGGTCAAATGGAAAATGAGGACAGTAATGATTACAGCAAACTTAAAGCTGCACTTCTAAAAAAGTTTGATTTAACTGAAGAAGCATACAGAGCTAAATTCCGTAAGCTCAGGAGAAGCCCTGATATGAGCTACGAGGAGCTAGCCATGAAACAACGTCAGTGTTGGTGGGAAGGAATTTAAGCAAACTCTGTAGATAAAATTTAAAATGCTGTATTGTTAGAGCAGTTTTGGGGGGCATGCCCAGAAAAGCTGAAAGCCTAGCTGGAGGACTGAGATCCCAAAACAGTGCAAGAGGCTGCTGAACTCTCAGACCGCTATGCCAAGAGCAGACCTGCTCTGAGAACAAATGGGGTGGGCGTGGCAGCACAGAAAGGGAAAAGCTTGCCTTCAGGGCAGCTAAAACCCTCACTGCCTCCACCAAAACCAATTAGCCCCAGGTTTCAATAAAAAAAGATTCTCTGACAAAATAAACAGATGTTGGGTTTGTAAAGAAACTGGGCATATTGCTAGGCAGTGTCCCAAAAGGATGAACAATTTGCAGAATGGGGCTAGGAAAGAAGTGGATTGTTTATGTGTCACTGGAAACATGCCTGTAAACATGAGGGAACACATGCACCCAGTCATGGTGAATGGTGTACAGACACAAGGGTTAAGGGACACAGGGGCATCCCTGACATTGGTAAAAGGGGATCTGGTAAAGCCTGGTCAGCTTATATCCAATGAATTTGTAACTGTACAAGACTTCACTGGGGGAGAGAAAACATTGCCACTCACTAGTGTTCTCCTAGACTGGGGTGAAACAGGGGGAACTGTGCAATAGATGGCTGTAGCCAAAACATTAGCAGTTGACGTCATCCTTGGCAACAACCTCAAACAGGGGATGGTGTGTGCAGTTACCCATAGCCAAGTGGCAAGGGAAAATTGTTGTTTTCTGGACCCCACAGAAGCCACTGTGGAAAATACTAGGATGCTGGTTCCCCAGCCTGTGTCTCCTGATATGGAGACTAATGAAAAGGGGGTAGAATGTTTCCCAGTAGCAGTTAACCACACAGCTATGGAAGATTACTCCAAAGAAGGAGGGGTGACCCATTGTCAGAGGGTTATGGATAACTGTGATCCTGAGTGCCCTGACGCTAGTGCTAGGGACCCTAGTTTAGAGACTGAAGGGGACCTGTCCCATGCCTTGGAAATGTGTAGGGAGATTGCAGCTGCTCAGAAAAGTGACCCTAGTCTAGAGAAACTGAGGGCTTGGGTAGAATCTGATGGAGCACAGGGAGGTGACGGGTAAACATAAAGTTTATTGGGAAAATGGACTGATGTATACTCAGGATGTGAAGACAGAGGGAGGGGTGATAGGCAGGCAGCTTGCCATTCCCCAGGGGTACCATGAGCAGTTGCTCAAGATTGCACACAATATCCCCTTGTCTGGCCATCTGGGAATCACACACACTATGCAGCGGTTGGCCCAGAATTTCTATTGGCCCAACTTCACCCAGCAGGTGAAGGAGTATTGCAGGTCTTGTCACCAGTGCCAAGAAATAGGGAAGGCAGGTAAGAAAACCCAAGCCGCCCCTAATTCCATTGCCCATAGTGGAGAAGCCATTCCAGAGGGTGGGAATGGATATTGTGGGGTCTTTAAATACCCTCAGCTCCTCCTGGAAGAGGTTCATCCTGACTGTGGTGGATTATGCCACCCAGTATCCAGAGGCAGTTGCCCTATCCTCACTGAGGACAGACAAAGTGGCAGATGCCTTACTTGGGATTTTCTCCCATGTTGGGTTTCCGCAGGAGGTTATCACCGATCAAGGGGGGGTTCCTTCATTTCGGACCTAATGAAATTAGGCCCAACTTCACCAAACTTCACCGGGCAGGTGAAGGAGTATTGCAGGGGGGCGGATTTTAAGGAAATGGGAAGGATCCTTAAGGAGCATTTGGAAGGGATTGGGTCAGACATGGACGCTGATAGTAGGTGGGAAATCATCAAGAGAGGGGGTGCAGGATGCTACCAGCACCTGTGCAAGAGTAAGACAGAAACAAGGTAGGGCCCAAAAACCCTGCTGGTGAACCAGGGAGGTCCAGGAGGTGGTGCGGGGAAAGAAGGCAGCCTATAAGCAATTCAAGTGCTCAAGGAGTGAAAGGGATCGAGGGGAGTACGAGCTGATGGCTAGAAGGGCCACTAGGGTGGTGAGGGCGGCTAAGGCAAGGAAGGAGCAGAACCTGGCCAGGGAAATTAGGAGACGAAACAAGGGGTTCTTTAGATACATTGGGGAAAAACAAAGGGTGACCGGGCAGATTAGCAGGATTAAATCAGGGGAGAGATGGGCACAAGATCTGGGGGAGCAGGCTGAGGTACTAAATGAGTACTTCATCTCAGTTTTCACCAAGGAAAATGGGGGTGCTGCATCATACATGGGAGGAGACAGAGATACTGAGGAGGGGACCCTTACCACGATTGGTGGGTCTGGGGAGAGGGGAGGCATCACTGGCAGGAGGGGAGGGCTAAGCAGGAGAAGAGGTACGGAAGTGGAAATCACGGCAGAGAGAGTGAGGGAAGCCCTCAGCTCCCTTAAGACGGAGAAAGCACCGGGCCGGATAAATTACATCCCAGAGTGCTGAAGGAACTTGCGGATGTCCTGGCGAAACCCCTGGCGGAGCTTTTCACCATCTCTCTGAGGACAGGGTGGGTGCCCCAGGACTGGAAGGTGGCGCATATAGTGCCTATCCACAAGAGGGGATCAAGGGAGGTGGCAGGGAACTACAGGCCTGTCAGCCTGACATCGGTGGTGGGCAAGGTGATGGAGGGCATTGTCAAGGAGAGGCTAGGGGGGGACCTGGATAAATCAGGGTGCCTGGACGATAGACAGCATGGATTCATCCCAGGGAAATCGTGTCAGACAAACCTGGTGGAGTTCTATGACTGGGTGATGAGTGCCTTGGACCTGGGTAGACAGTGGACATCCTCTTTCTAGACTTCAGCAAGGCATTTGACTCTGTTCCTCAAGTGGGCCTGTTGGATAAGCTGGGAGAAATGGGGGTGGGGAACCAGATGATCAGATGGATAGGCAATTGGCTCCAGGACCAGACCCAGAGGGTCATAGTTGGTGGGATAGTCTCATCCCCAAGGAGGGTCATTAGTGGGGTCCCACAGGGATCAGTCCTTGGGTCCCTTCTGTTCAATGCCTATGTCTCTGACATAAGGACAGGAATCAGGAGTGAGATGAATCTCTTTGCGGATGACTCGAAACTGGGGGCGGTGGTGGATGGGGTGGAGGGAAGGGTGGCCCTACAGGGGAACTGAGGCTCTGGAAAGATGGTCTAGAAAGTGGAAGCTGAGGTTCAATGCAGGGAAATGGAAGGTACTCCACCTGGGGGCAGAAACCCAGGCCAAGTGTACACCCTGGGGGGGAAATGCTTCAATTCTCGATGGCTGAGAGGGACGTGGGGGTGGTGGTGGATGTCAAGATGAACAACTCTGAGACTTGTAGGAGGGCAGCAGCCAAGGCCAACAGGATGCTGGGATGCATCGCTAAGGATCACCTCAGAAGGAGGAAGTGATACTCCTCTGTATAACTGCTTGGTGAGGCCGCACCTTGAGTACTGCATGCAGTTTTGGAGGCCACACTTAAAGAGGGACATTAACCTCCTGGAAGGGTCCAGAGGAGACAACAAAATGATTTGGGGCTTGGGGATGGGACCTATGAGGAGAGGCTCGAAGAGCTAAATATGTACACATGGGAAGAGAGAAGGGACCGGGGGACATGATAGAGGTCTTCAAGTACATGAAGAGGGTAAATAGGGAGGAACAGTCGGGTGCTTGAAGGAGGAGGAGGAGGGGCCACTGAGGGCATGGGTGGAAGCTGGAGGGGGAAGATTCAGGGGAGAAAGGAGGAGGTGCTACTTCACTGAGAGGGTGGTGGAGCCATGGAATGCGCTGCCTAGGGGGCTGGTGGAGGCAGAGACAGTGGAGGGGTTCAAGAGGGGGTGGGACAGGTACAGGGGAAGGGTTCTGGAAGCAAAATCCAATGCAGCAAGAATATCCGGAACTGGGAAGGGAGAAGCCAGAGAAAGTGAGGGGGGCAGCAAGGTCAGCAACCAGGGTGGGGGCTGACCAAACGAGCAGACACAAAAGCCCATTAGGCCTATTCTGCTGGCATTTTAGTATGTTAGTATGTTAGTAAATGTTTGTGGGAGAAGTGTGGGGTGGTACAGAGGTGCACATGACACCTTATCACCTGTAAGCCAATGTGCTTGTGGAATGATTTAATGGTACCCTGAAGTCAGTGCTCCAAGCATTTGCTGAACAGCATGGCAGGGACTGGGAGAAATACAGTACCTTCCCCACCTGTTGTTTGCATACAGGGAGGTGCCCCAAGAGTCGACAGGATTTTCCCCCTTCGAGCTCTTATATGGACGCCGGGTAGGTGGGCCCCTAGACATGATCCGGGAGGACTGAGAAGGCAAGCATACCCCCCAGGGCACTCCCATAATGGATTACGTCCTTAGATTTAGGGAAAGGCTAAAGGAGCTTATGGGGACAGCCCAGAGCAACCTGGCAGCTGCCCAACAGAAACAAAAAATGTGATACGACTGCAGAGCCAGACCTCGCTCGTACACGGTGGGTCAGGAAGTCATGGTTCTTATTCCGGTCTGGAAAGACAAGCTGCAGGCCGAGTGGGCAGGACTGTATGAAGTAGTTAAGATGGTAAATGATGTGAACTATATAATAGAGTTACCTGACAGAAGACATACAGAAAGAATTTACCATGTCAGTATGATGAAGCCATATGCTAATAGGGCTGACATGGTGTTTGCAGTATGTAGTCCTGGGGAGGAGACAGACAAAGAAGACCCCCTTTTGGACTTGCTGGAAGAAAGCAAGTGGAAGTCCTCTGTGGAGACAGTTAAACTGTCACCCCAGCTGGCCCCAGACAAGATCCAGGAAGTAAGGGAGGTTCTAGCAGACTTTGCCCCACTGTTTAGTGCCAAGCCTGGACCAACCCCCTTAGCAGCACATGATGCAGAGACTAGGACACAGACACCCTTATAGTGGACAGCATATCGGGTGTCAGATGCTGTCCAAAAGGACATTAGGAGGCAGGTGGAAGAAGTGCTGGATTTAGGGGTAATCCAGAGATCCCACAGCCCCAAGGCCTCACCCGTAGTTCTTGGGCCCAAGCCAGATGGCTCTACTCATTTCTGTGTGTACTATTGTAGACTGAATGCAGTCATGAAGTCAGACGCCCACCTGATGCCCTGGACAGATAAACTCCTGGACAAGTTGTGAGGGGCAGCATACCTTACGACTATTGACCTGACAAAGGGGTATTGGCAGGTAGAGTTAGCTAACAGAGCTAGGGAGAGGTCAGCCTTCATCACTCTGATAGGCTTATTTGAATTTAAAGTAATGCCTTTTGGAATGAAGAACGCCTCGGCCACTTTCCATAGGTTGGTGAACTAGGTGTTAAATGGTGCTGAGAAGTATGCCATGGAGTACCTGGACGACATTGCCATCTTTAGTGCCAACTGGGAGGAACACCTATCCCACCTTGGGGAAGTGCTGGGCAGGATACAGAGGGCTGGGCTTACTGTCAGAGCTGAGAAGTGCCAGGTGGCCATAGCTGAAGTGGCATACCTCGGGCATGTCATAGGCCGTGGACAGCTCTGTCCAAACCAAGTAAAAATAGAGGTGATCAAGGCATGGTCCAGACCAGAAACACAGAAGCAGGTCAGGAGTTTTTTAGGGACAGTAGGGTAGTATAGGAAATTTGTACCCAATTACAGTGCCCTGGCTGCTCCCCTATCTGACCTGGTAAAGAAAAAGATGCCTAAGAAAATTACCTGGGAACCAGCCTGTGAAAAAGCCTTCACCAGACTGAAGGAGGCACTGTGCAGTGCTCCTGTATTGACAAGTCCTGACTATAGCAGACCTTTTTTAGTCCAGACTGATGCCTCAGACATGGGTATTGGGGCAGTACTGAGTCAGACATCCAACCAAGGGAAAGATCACCCCGTAGTGTTCCTGAGTAAAAAGTTACTTCCCAGGGAGCAGGCTTACTCTACTGTGGAAAAAGAGTGTCTTGCTATAGTGTGGGCACTAAAGAAGTTAGAGCCATACTTAAATGGGCAGCATTTTGAGGTACAAACGGACCACAACTGCCTGGTTTGGCTGACACAAATGGGAAAAACTAATGGTAGACTATTAATATGGAGTTTTGCCTTGCAAGGGTATGACATGACGATCTTACATAGGGCTGGAGTGACTAATCAGAACACAAATGGCTTGTCACATTTAAATGAGGAGTGAACTGACTTTGGAAGCTCATTCCATGCATGGGATAGAGCCCCCAAATTCAGTCTAGGTGGAGAGGATTGTGATGCTTGGCCAGCTGGTTATGATTGTTGTATGACAGTTGTAATATAAAAATATATTTATTTTTATTTATTTATTTCTTTTATTTAGTTTTTGTTGACCGGGTAAGTGCACTAGAGAAATCCTGCCTATTTTCAGGTACAACCAGGGGAAGGGGGATACAGATGAATGCCAACTGACCTTGAACCAGATGAAGCTGTTGGTGGTATTTTTAGTGAATGAGGGAAATTTGGCCAGGACACCAGGAAAATTCCCCTACTCTTTTCGATAAGTGCCATGGGATCTTTAACATCCATCTGAACTACCACCAATCCAGGCAGATGGGACCTCGGTTTGACGTCTCATCCGAAAGATGGCACCTCAGAAGTGATTGTCTCTCATAAGACAACCTGTGCTCATGGGTGACCCCATCCCAGGTTTCAGTGAAGCAGAAACCATTTAATTAACTGACTTACTACAGAATGGCATTTTATTACCTTTTAATGATGTGCCTAGGCTCTTTGAAGTGGAAACTAAATGTGACTTTATGAGTTTGCCAGGGGATGAGTCTAATAAACTTTTATGACGTCTTAAGAGGAAGACTATTTTTTACCATCCTGGTGTTAAAAAGTTGTAAAACCCTTTGAATGTGCATTGGGAACACAAAACCACACACGATCAAAGAGAAAATGTTTAATTAAGGAGTCATATTTAAGAAGTGGAGGTTTTTCTGATGTCACATTATTTAATATATCTCCTGACAGGAAATCATTGTTTGTCTTTTTTTTTATTCTAAAAAAGGAGGAGCTTGATGACTCGCCAAGGGGTGGAGAGATGGATTTGAAATGTATCCTTGTAACTGGGGAATATGTCATATTTTTTGGGCGCTTAAGAAACACAGTTGTCTAACTTTCAAGGCACTTATAGAGGTAATACATTAGCTAGAAAAAGTCTAAATGTATTGTGGTAGGAATTTTTGTTTTGTAATCTTCCCCTATTCTTTTATGTGATTGTATTCTCTTTGATATATTGTTCTGTGTTTACATTTTTCATACTTTTATCATCTTGTAGTAAAGTATCTTTTTTTTCAAAAGACTGCCTGGGGTGTCTGCCAGTTCTTTTTGCATGTGATGTATAGAGGGTTAAGACTGATAAAAACTGTTCAAAAGCTTGATGGTGTTACTAAACTGGGAAAAGGTAAGAATATACCTGAAGTCTTTTATAGAGTTTTAAAGGTTCATTTTGGATGCCTGGCTTGGTGCCCCTGGTGAAGAATTGTACCTCAATCCCCGAAGAGGGTATGTATCTGAGCCTGTACATTGGGTACGCTAGCATAAGGTTCACAGTTTGAATCCCCCCAGAACTCAATACTAAAGGTGATTCAGGCCCAAAAGCAAACAGGAGGGTTACTCTGTCTGTTACCTGTTCACATTACTGCACTGTGGGAGTTAAGGGCCTGACCTGCTAAGTGCGTTTGTGACAGGCACCTCAACAAGCAACACATACAGGGAGTAGCTTCACTCCAGGGCCCTAGCACTGGCAGAAGACACACTCTCTGGATGCAGTAGACTTGCCATTAACTCCCACATCCATTTAAACATTTCAGCAGGCACTGTACCATCTGAAGCTGAAGGGGCTTGTACCATCTTGTCTACTGAATTGGCAGAGGTTTAAGCAAAAGTCCAGTGAGCAAACTAGCACCATCTCACTCATTGCTCTGCTGAGTTCACACCAAGGCACCAAACTGAAATCACCAGTTCCACACAAACAGGTTCATACAGTCCGGTCCAAGAGGGCACCCTGGTCAATTTGCATGGGATTCATATGGACCGTACCCATGGCTCTTTCTGCAGACACTCAGGCACCACATCTAGGCAAAGGTGCGAATTTTCTCTGTCCTCAAGTGCTATATTAATTAGGTTGCAGTTCATCAACAATGAAACTAGCAACTGGGGACAATAGCCTCCAGCACCCACTGCACCCCAAAAATCACATCTCAGGCAAAACCAAAAGTGTAGCCCACCCCTCTCCAGTGTCTTTGGGCATGATGGTGATAGTTCTTGGAGAGGGAAGGCCACAGCAGACACTACACTAGATGGCTTACATTTACAAGGTCCTCACAGCCACCAGGGTGTCAGGCTGTTCGGGTGCTGGGATGGAAGGGAACCTATGTTAGTCACAACAAACATTTAATGAAATAACATGCAGCAACACTCTTTGTGGAAATGACGGTGTACTACAACACCATGGAGCAAGAAGCAGTGGATATAGTTCAATGAGGTAGCACTGCACATCTCAACCAAGATGGTCACACAGTCCATAAGCCCAGTCCAAACCCTTGATGAAGGATTCAATCTTTGGGGCATGGTGCTGAAGTCCCCACAAACTCAGGCAGTGCTGTTTTCCCAGTCCATTCTTATTAACTCAGGCAGCTAGGTGTTCCCAGTCCATCCTTATTCCCCTTCCTCCTGTAACATCTCCCCATGGGACAAGCTGGCCTCTCACCTCGGGGCCACCAGCTCCATCTCTACTCTCATCTCGACTTCTCATAGCCTTCATTGAGCAACAGCCCCCACAAATTATGGGTGACCCATCCCCAAGTCACATCCTACTGCCACTCATCTATTCGAGATCTCGCTCACTCTTCAGGACCATGAAACTGGAAGCTCCCCAAACACACTCTCAACCACCCTCTCTTTAGCTGAATGTAATATATGTGGGTAGCACCTGTAAAAGGAACTTGTTTCCAGTGTGCTTACCCTTTAAGCGAATAAACAAATAAACAAACAAACCTCAAGCCCTGCTCTTTGGCTGCAGTCCCACCAGGGCATGTTGTTCTAGTCCCACTGGGGTGGCATGAATAGAGCCCCCACGAGGCTCAAATCTCTGTCCATCGCCATGTCTTTTCCCTGTCTCTCTCTCTCTCTCTCTGTCTCTCTCTCTCTTTTCACACTACGGGGCGTAGAAATCCTTCAGCTCCCTGAAGCAGGCAATCATCCCTACTCTGGTCCTCTCTCTCTCCCTCTCCAAAAAACAACTCCTGCTGGCCTCTCACCCAGCTTAAATTCAGCCCACCTAGGGTGACTTCCTGCTGGCAGCAAACCTCCCCCACAGGCCAACCTGTGGCTGGCAGTATAGCCTAGAGGTTAGAGTAATGAACTGTGAATGAGCTTGGTACATCCAGCAGACCTGGGTTTGATTCCAACAACCTCTACCTGCATACTGTGTGACTCTGAGCAAGTCATTTAACCTCCCCAGTGCTTCCAGGTTGCCTCTGAAAACAGGCACTTGTGCCTAGTGGGCCTTACCTGGTTACCAAAGACTAAAATAACAATAAATAACCATTTACTGACCAGGACTATTCTAGCCTAGATTATTCCCAGTGGTGCATGAAATGTACACTGCTTTAAGCTGTATTCCCTGATGCAGGGTTACATTAATAATTCTAAAATGCATTATGAGAAAAGCTGTTTATTAGAAAATGTTGAGTTTTAGAATTCAGTTGTCATTGTTAATTGCTTAGGTTATGTAATAAACAACTGAGATCTGAACCATTCCGATTTGTACAAAGTGAAAAGATTTTGTGGGAATAGGGCTAAAATTGGGTTGTCTGATGAATTAACTAATTCTGGGCAGAATGGGTGGGCCAAACTGTCCTTATCGGAATAAAAAAATTACATGTTTCTAATGTAATAAAAGCAGGGGTAAGGGACAGACTGTTTCAACAGAAGTTGCCTCCAATGCAGCCCAGCCCAGCCACGGATACTGCACTTAACTGATGCAGTTATTCTTTCCTGCATTTATGTCTCAGTCCCTAAATATTTAGTATTCTAACTCCAGGCCACCATTGAGTACCACTCTAGTGAAATTCTGACAAAATAAAACTAAGGGAATCTTATATGGATTCAAACTCATAGTCTCTTGTTTATCAAGCTGTAAACCTTTCCATTACGCCACAAAGCCGGAGCAGCAGTGAAACTCAGCTTTTTAAGTTATAGAGGTTCAAGCCCTGCCTGGGTGGCAGTCCTCTCTATAATGTCTGCCTCCAAGGCAGCACTGCCTCAGTGATAGGGCTGCCCTGGAGACAGCTTGCATTGCAAGAATGTCCCTTGCAAAGGAGTGGGCCTGTAGGATTTCATCCTTGGAAGTTTTCATTTAGATTCCTTAGACTGATTCTGTGCATTTTTGTTATACACTGACTCTGTGTTGAAATCTACACATATCAGGCTCATGGTCTTGTTTTCTTGGGGGTCCTTGACAAGTATTTTTATTTGGCACTTACACTTACAAGTGATACTATCATGCATCATGTATACGTGTGTATGTTTAATTTGGGGCTTGTTTTTAACTTGCAGTTATACCTAATTTCAGGATTTTGTCTCTCATTATCTGTTCTTTAATACACCAGGACACTTGGAATGTAAGTTGTAAGCTCATCTTACGTGTATTAGAGAGAGAATGCTATCCCAAGGTTTTTATGTTTGCTTGCACGCATGTGCAAGAAACATAGTGCCATCATCAGAGATTTCGGAGGTGTGTCACCCCCTCCTCCAATTCAGTCAGTGTGTTAGTAGGCGCGGCCTGTAAGCCAATGTATTCTGGAGCTGTCATGGCGGCTCCAAAATGCAGTGGCATACAGTTGAAAGGGGAGCTATGCTTGAGTGAGCAGCGATAAGATAAGGCTGCTCACGCGCTCCCACCTGAACACAGAGCATAGCGAGGCTCCCCACCACGCACTATATGCCGGACGGGGTGCCCAATCCCCGTCGGCTGATACTACTTCCCCGCCTCCCCAAGCCGCTTCTGAAATGCCACGCTGGTGCCACCCCCAGCGGTAACCGTCATCACCAGGCCGACAGGGGTGCCCAATCCCCGTCGATAACAGCACCCCAACTGTCCTTGTGCCATGCTGGGAGCCCACCCCAGCGTGGCAAGCAATCCTTAGGCCGATGAGGTGCCCAATCCCCGTCGGCTGAACACAGCCCCAACCATCCTTGTGCTATGCTGAGAGCCCACCCCAGTGTGGCAACGCCCCACGCCATCCGCTTTTTTTTTTCCTGTAAAGAAAAAAACGGTCCCACGAAGCCCCCGCCTCCCCACAACCCGCACTCCACCCACTGTGCACCCAGCCTCCCACACACCCCTCACCCCATACTACTCTCTCCGAGCTCGGCACGACAATCTTCGGTGGACTGGGAACATGTCTGCACTCTTCAAAGCCGACCGCGAACCGAGGAAATGCCGGTATGCTGTATAATGGGCTAGATAGGGTGGTTTCAACTTTGTTGCATATCTCAGGCATTTTTGGGAATTTTTGCACCAAATTTTCAACATTGGGTTTTTGGGACCACTTCTTATGATTGATGTCACTGTCATGGCGTTATTCTGGCCCGAAGGGTGATTTCGCAGTCACTGCGAGAAATCACCCTTCAGGCCTGAATAATGCTATGACAGTGACATCATTCCTGAGAAGGGGGTCCCAAAAACCCCATGTTGAAAATTTGATGCCAAAATTCCAAAAAATTACTGTTTTACGAGCGTGCATTGCGCAGTTCCTACGCAGGCTCATAAGTTCGCAAATTTTCAATATTTTCACTCCAGATTTTTAACATTACCATTTTACCATACCTTCTTATGAGTAGTACAGTTGTCATTTTTCACATCTCACCCAAAATGTGTTTCTCGCCCATGTAGCGCACAATGGCACAGTTGGTGTTCGAATTCAATGTACAGGACAAATTAAGAAAATCACAGTGACACTGTTCATGAGGTGAGGTGTTAAAATGGCTATGTTCAAAATTTGGTGGAAAAATTCCAAAAAATGACTATTTTATGAACGTGCGTTGTACAGTTCCTACGCACACTCGTAAGTTTGTGAATTTTCAATATTTTCACTCCAGATTTTCAACATTGCATTTTTTCCACACCTTCTTATGAGTAGTACAGCTGTCATTTTTCATATCTCACCCAAAACATGTTTCCGCCCATGTAGCGCACAATGACGCAGTCAGTGTGCAAAATCAATGTACGGGATAAATTAAGAAAATCACAGTGACACTGTTCACAAGCAAAGGTCTTAAAATGGCTATGTTGAAAATTTGGTGAAAAAATTCCAAAAAATGACCGTTTTATGAGCGTGCGTTGTACAGTTCCTACGCACGCTTGTAAGTTCGCAAATTTTCAATATTTTCACTCCAGATTTTCAACATTGCCATTTTATTACACTTCCTTATGAACAGTACAGCTGCAATTTTTCATATGTCGCCCAAAATGTGTTTTCGCACATGTAGCGCACAATGGTGCTGTTGGTGTGTGAAAGCAATGTTTAGGACAGGTTAAGAAAATCACAGTTACACTGTTCATGAGCAGAGGTCTTAAAATGGCTATGTTGAAAATTTGGTGACAAAAACCATAAAATGACTGTGATATGAGTGAGCATTGCGCGGTTTCCACGCGCTCTCGTTACTTCATGACTTTGTAATATTTTCAGTCCAGATTTTCACCAGTGACATTTTTCCACACTTCCTTATAAACAGTACAGCTGTCATTTTTCACAACATGGCTGAAGTGTGTTTTCACAGTTTTAGCGCAGAGATGCGTGGTCGCTGTGGGAAATCATTGTTCGGCAGAGATAAAGAAAAACACAGTGACACTGTTCATGATCGGAGGCACCAAAATGCCTGAGTTGACAATCTGCTGTAAAAAATCCCCAACCCAATTAAATTACGGGTGTGCGTTGCACAGTTTCTATGTACGCTCGTGACTTCACCATTTTTTAAAATATTTTTAGTACAGATTTGCAACATTGCCATTTTTTACACCTCCCCATGAACAGTACAGTGTCATTTTTTACATCCTGTTCGGAATGTTTTTGCACCTGTGGTGCTAAATGCCGTAGTCACTGTGCATAAGCAGCTTTTGGCTAACAAAGTGATGTTCCCCCTGTTCATGAGGTGGGGTCACAAAACAAACATATTGAAGATTTGGAGTGAAAATACCAATGAATGCCTGAGGTATTAGGGTTTCCAACTATAACGCCCAACCCTGAGAGAATGACAGGCATCAGGGGTGTGACTTGGGATTCTTGCCTGTGATGCTCATACCATTCCACACCCTGCAGTCACTGACAGGCATCGAGGTATGCCTTGGACTCTTCAGCCCCAAAGTTCACCCATTCTCTATACGCACCCATCTCACGTATTTCCTGATGGAATGGGGTGCGCACAAAGGCCAAGACCCCAAGGCACACCGTGACACTTGTCAGTGTCTGCAGGGTGGGGTGTGGTGAAATGGCATGGCAGTTATGCCTGACGACCCAAACGTACACCCTAGTGCCTGTCACTCTCTGCAGGGTGGTGGTGGGGTTGGCGTCAGTTCAATACTTCACTGCCATTCCTATTATGCAGCTCTGTAACTTCTACACTACCACTGCCAATGCCAGCAAGCAAACATTCGGCATTGACAAATGCTTGTTTTTATCACTAGAATGCTTTCTTAGCATACTGAGACATTTTAAAATGTATGTGAGAAGAACTCTCTGGTTGTTGAGAATTCTTGATAACCTTTGCCCTTCAGAGGCTTCTCAGTTAAAAGCATACTGGTGTTAATTAGCTTCTCTGACGTACTCTTCTGTTATGTTTTAAATGTATATGTTAAACCAATGAGAATTATTTCTGTTTTTTCAACATAATCTGATGTTAATAGTATGGGATTTTCAAAATAACTGCCATAAAGCTTCTGAAGAAGGACCTGGTTGGTTCGAAAGCTAGAGCACTTTGTTCTTTTCTGTAACATCCATGTTGGTCCAATAAAAGGTATCAAATCGTTTGTTTCTGGATCTTTCCTTGCAAAGTAGGGTATTTCTGGTCGCTAAAAATATTGATAGACTTTGTCCATAATGGTTTTCTGGAGGAGTTTCAGGAACTTTCATGGATCTCTGTGAAAGTTTATATTCATGAAACTTCATGAACACAGGAGTACCTTTTATTGTTCATGTACTATTCATAAACACCCATGAACAGTTCAACGCACACTTGATGAACATTTGTGAGCTGAATTTATGAACTGTTCGTGAATGATTTATAAATGTTCATGAGTGGTTCATGCTTGTTTCAACTGGATGGTGAATGAGTGCAGTTATGATGGTTTCTAATTGTTGGGAGGGAGGCAGGATCCAGAGGGAATTAAACATTAACTTATAGCATAGTAGTGTAAGATCAATAGAAACTCAAGGTCCACCTGCTCCCCCTCACACTTCGTAAGTGGGATGCAGCCTAGTAGGGTTCATGTAGTTCAAACATTGCCCCCGCCAAACAAGTACTTTTTTCCTATGACCTAGGCAGTTGATAAATGACTGGGGCTGCCTGGAAAATGTTTCTTTCTTCTCTCAGGTCAATCAGTGAGGGCACTGAATAAAAAAATATATGAATTATTTTTATTTGAGAAAATGCCCTCACCCCACCCCAGTCGGTACCAATGCACACAAAGCATCTGCTTTAATCTCTGAAAAACACAAATTAATCATTTATTACCTTTTTCACCCAACTCCCTGCAGATAGCATTATTTGTGCTGATTTTTTTCTAAAATGGGGGGATAACGTGTCTCAAGTCTGCTGGTAGACAGTTTTTTTTTTCGGAGGGAAGTTCTTTATGTATTGGTATTCATCCTATGGTCAGGACATTCCACTGTTGTTTCTCACTAGTTGTGTTTCTTGGCGGCCAATTGTCAATGATCGATTCTGTTTTAGCTATTGTGTAATAATATGCCCTATACTGTCTTGTAATCAGCATCTGATCATGTATGTAACTGGTCTGTGTCTACTGCTATTTTGTAATTTTTGCAACTTCCTGTGTAATTTGTTGTTTTGCCAATATGCTGATTGTAAATATCATTGTACTTTTGTACTGGTTTTGTAACGTCTTGTAACTCTCCCGAGTCACACCTGGAAATAGGCACTATGTTGTCTAGCATGCCTAGCTGGTTAATAGAAGCGAAATACTATATTCCACCATTTAAAAAGCCTCCAGTTTTGCACCCACCCCTGAATAAAAACTACAGCTAGGAAAAACATTATTAGAAGCTGGCCCTGTTTTGTAGCAGCAGCTTCTAAACAGACAAATACAGTAGCGCATAAAAAAGCATATGTTCCTTGTACTCTCCAGTGCTTGTGATACATACGAACATACGAATTTGCCAGCAGAAATAGGTCACCTGGTCTATAAAGTCTGCTTGAGTGTGCAGCCAACACTCTCACCTTGAAACAAACTGAGAAGGTTAAGGCAGCTGTGTTAAGCAATTTAAATAAGTAAGAATAACTCAGTAATTTGTTTAACACAAGGTGTCGCTTCTGGAGATTGTACTTGTCAGGCGGGTTGATTGCAGGTTTGGCACTTTGTACCGGGGCGTAGCTACAAGGGTGCAGCAGGTACAGTGGCACCCAGACCCCTTAAGGATTTACTCGCTACCTTTAGTAATGCCTGCTTGGTACATGGCAGCCTGTCTGTTTACTTTGTTCTACTCCAGCTGTTCATGGGAGGGATCACCAGCATGTTTTGGGGGTAAGCAGGGGTAAGAGAGCACTCCTGTAATGTCCTAGGAAATCTGTTGCAACATAAAATACTTGCTGATAGCTGATGGTAAACTGCAGCAGGAAGGAGGCAGGGTGGAAGGGCGAGGTAAAATAGTTTCCAGTGCAATTACCAGATTCTTTTACTTCCTCAGTCGACCAATGAGCTTGCACCTTAGAACTGCATCAGCTTTTCAGGATGCATATTCCACCACTATATCAATAACTAAGCAAGATCACAGCATACCTTTGACAGTGGCCAAAGCATGACATACTCCTGAGAGTGGATAAGAGTAAAAACTTTTCAGTGATTCAAGACTGAACAAACAAATGCACCAGCTGACCATGTGGTAGGAGAGAGAATCAAGAGAGTGTAGCATGTACTGGTAGCTTAACTCCAAGCAGCTCACTTTTTAAGTAGCTGACTTCGGTATGCAGATTTTTGAGTTGAGGGAAGGTACAGTCCTAGTCTAGATGGAAGGGAATTAACAGGTGATCTGGGAGGTTATTAGTAAAAGTTGCCCTGATTTGTAGCTGCCCTCATTTAGAAGCTGTGACTGAAAATAAAAAAATGCAATGGAAACTACAGCCTCTAAACTGTGAAATACATTAAATAAATAAAATCCTCTCTACCACCCCCACCTCAGAAATAAACCCACCTACACAATAAATCTGCAGTACGTAAGTTGCATTACTCAGCCAGTAGTATTTTTCAAGCAGAGATCACGGAACTGAGGCCAGGGTCATTATGGCAGATGTGGAGGACCGAAAGTTTGTTTCATTGCCCAGTCTCTCTGTCGAAATGTATGAGTTAGGCCTGCAGAGAAACAGTTGTAAAATGAGTTTTATTTCAGCTGCATGCTGTAAAGGAAAGCTGTGTTGCAGGGAATCAATGAATAATCCCACTGAAGTAAAGATAAGCATCATCATCATCAATCAATCTTTTATTTATATAAGGCGCCCTTCCAATGATCAGGGCGCCTTTACATTATAACATTAAAAACTCACCACATACCATAAAACACTTATAAAAACATATTAAAACACATCCATATAAATTCAATACATTCCTGAGAAGGCCTGGTTAAACAGATATGTCTTTAGAAGATTTGTAAAACCCTCTACGGTCTGGCTTTCTCGTATCTGGGACACGAATGGATATGGTTCCGGCTACAGTAACCTGCTCTCCTTTGGTCTAGTGGGGAGCAGATTTGTAGAATTTGTTTTTGCGAGCCTTGACGATGTGAAAGAATGCTGTGTAATACATAATGTAGATTCATTAAGTGAGGATTAATTGTATGCCTCAGTGGCAGAAGGGAGGCCCCCAAGGAGGGATGAAGAGATCCCAAGTCAAAGAGGAAGTGGCTGTTGGTGGGGGACTCCGTTTGTAGGAGGACAGACTTGGGAGTGGGAGGACTCGGGGGAGGAAAGGAGAGGAAGGTAAAGTGCCTGAGAGATGCTTCGGTTGGGAGGGATGGAGAGTGTGGATTCAGAATATCGCTAGGGCGGCAGGAGATGGGAGGGAGCTAGATGTCATTGCCCTCCCGGGAAGAAATGACCTGGCAAGGGACAGGATAGGAGTAGTGCAGGAAATTTCTGGGAGCTGGGGAGGGGCCTCGAGCAGGGATTGCACACGGTGGCTTTTGCCATGGTGTTACCTGTGTACAGATGGAGAGAGGAAAGGTCACGCTACAGCAGAGCTTTTAACAGTTGGAGGCATAGTGCACGGAGGAGGGCTTTGGCTACTAGGAGACTGGGGCTAACCTGGGTAGATATTGGCCTCTATAGGGGAGATGGCCTCTATCCATCCAGGAAGGGGACCATTGTCCTTTCTTTTTTTTTCAGCTTTCTTTATGCACCGGAAAGCTCAGGGCATCTCTCAGGGTGCCCACTCGACTGCACCCTCTACTCCCCACCTGAAACCACCCCACTGGGGAACGAGATTGCTGAGCACCCTCAATCAAACCCATGGGACCTTCCACCCCCCCGGATCACCACCCCACCTCTTGGAAGCCTTTCTGAGATTAGAGGGTTAGCCCCAGGGTTGGTCGAGGTGCTCGGGAGAGCTTGGTAGATGATGGTCTGGCTATGGGGATGTGGGATGCAGCCCCTGGGGCCCTTGACACCTCCCCGTAGTCCCCGTGGGGTTTTCTACTGTAATTTTCCCCCTCAGAGCTCAGACATGCAACGATGTCAAGGCACTAACATGCCAATGTCTGCCGCAGCTCCAGCCCCAAATCTTCTGTGCCGCCTGTTCCTTGTGCTACCCCCGACCACTGTCAGGGGCCGCCCAGGTGCAGTGCACACCATGGATCCCTCCTCAGGAAGGGAGAGCAATCCTCTGGATGCTCAATCCCTTCCCTCCTCTGCCGACCCCCAGCGGCCTGAGTTCGTTCCTGAACCTGGGTCGCCAGTGTAGCGTGAGGTGTGGTGTCCAGCGCCTCACCCCTCAGCACCACCGGGCTGGCCTGGGACCACAGTTCTTAGTGGGAGGTTTGAATACTACTTGGATGAGCATTTAAACTAATCAGAATGAGGCTATAGAACTAAAGTAAGCAACAAGTGCCCCCTCCCCATATGATGATGCAGCAGGGAAGGAGAGCTTAAGAGGAGTAAACTCCCCCATGGCAGAGGACATGAAGAAGGGGTGGAGAAAAGGCAGAGGACAAAGGAGTATAAATCAGGGAAGCAAGAAGGAAGGAGTGAAAGCAGGGAGAAGTTAGCAAGGCTAGAGGTGGGTCAGGGGAGTGTCAGAAGTGGAGAAGAGAAGAGAATGGGGGGACATGATAGAGACCTTCAAGTATCTGAAGGGGATCAACAGGGTACCAGAGGGGGAGCATCTTTCACATAAAGTGAATAGCAGAACAAGGGGGCACAGCATGAGACTAAAGGTGGGAAAACTTAGTGGGACCTTGTGGAAATTCTACTTCACTGAAAGGGTGGTGGAGAGATGGAACAGTCTCTCCCAGGAAGTGGTGGGGGTGGCCACGGTTCAGGGATTCATGAATGCATGAGATAGGCACATGGAAATTATCAAGCTAGGGCAAAGGGGGGGTAACCTTGCCATAGCATCTAGGGAATAAGTATTAGAAAGAGAGATAAGGCAGACTAGATGGGCCACAAGGCCCTTATCTGGTGACAACATCTATGTATCTATGAAACAGCACAGGTGGGGAGGCAGGGAGGGTGTAAGGTATGGAGAGCCAAGTGCACCAAGGCACGGAGTCTGGGAAATAAAATTCCAGGCCTGGAGGCCATCTTGGTGGAGGGTAGCCTAGATGTGATGGCTATAACTGAGTTGAGGTATGCACAGCTATGACTAGGACATGGACAAACAGAGCTACTCTCTCTTCAGGAGAGACAGGGAAGGAGGCGTTATACTGTATGTAAGAGAAGGCATCAAGGCCATGGACGTGCAGGGGACCTGAGGGGAAAAAGGGGCACTGGAGGTGCTGTGGGTTATCCTGAAGGCAGGCTTTGGGAACATTACCAATATAGGGGTAGTATAGATGCCTCCAGCCTAGAGAGAGGAGTTAGATAAGGCAATTGGGGAAACTGCCATTAGGATGGCAAGTAAGGAGGGTGGTGATGCTACCTGATGACTTCAATCTGCCAGATGTGAGCTGGAGCCTTCAAACTGCAGCTTTTGCAAGGAGCAGGGTCATCTCTGAGTCCCTACAAGGAGCTTTTCTCCAGCAGCTAGTCAATGAACCCACTAAGGGTGCAGCAGTGCTGGACCTGGTGCTTACAATCAGGGACGGCATTGAAGATGTCACAGCAGGCAATACCCTGGGTAGCACTGATCACAGTAGAGTGTGGTTTAACATTAAGACTGAAACAGTGGCAAATCACACAAGGACAAAGGTCCTGGACTTTAGGACGGTGGAGTTTAAGGAAATGGGAGACTGCTTCAGAAATTGTCTCATAGAGGGGGATTGCTAGGGAGGGGTAGAGGTACAGTGGGAAAAAGAAAGGGGTGCATAATTAAAGCAACTAGCCTCAGTGTGAAGGAAGTGAGTAAAAGTAGGAAGGAAAAAGAGACTGTTATGATTCTCTAGGGAAGTAGCCAAGGTAGTGAAGGGAAAAAAAAGGAGGAAGACAGGGAGGTGTACCAAGTAAAACAGAGGGAAGAATGCAAGGCAGTGTGAGGAGCAAAGGTGCAGACAGAGGAAAGAATAGCCAAGTGGCAGCTAAAGGGGATAAAACTTTTTTCAAGTGTGTAAGTGAGGAGGAGAAGAAGAAGAAGAAAAGGGGAGGGACAGTGAGGATGGAGGGGAGGAGACCAAGAAAAAGTGTATATTCTGAACAGGTACTTCTTCTCAGTTTTTATTGTAAGGGGGGGATGCACCATCAGAGAGTAGCATGAACAAAGGGGGGGTGCACACGAGTCTATTTTCAGAGGATAGAGACCTGAAGGAACTTGCAGCTCTGAAAGTGGATGAGGTAATGGGACCAGATGGGATACACCCAAGGGTACTAAAGGAACTCGAGGAGGTGCTAGTTACCCTACTGATGGCCTTACTCAGCAGTTCTCTGGAAACTGGTGTTGTGTTGGAGGAATGCACCAGCACACCGTGCACTTGCTAGAGCACTTCAGACCAGCTGCACAAATGGCAGGTATACTGTATCACAAAGCAAAAAAGTACAGCGCTACATGAACAGGGTCAGTATTGCCAAATTTATTGAAAAGTAACAAACATCCACGGAGCAATCCCCGGCACTTCGAGGTTACAATCCCTCTTCATCAGGGGGGTGGAGTCACAAAAATACAAACACACTTAAATAGTATAACATAGTATGATGTTTTTCAAACCTTTAAAGTGACATTGCATAATAGCACTGCCATTTAAATTATCCCGTTATAAAAAAAAAATAAACCCTTTACATTCACATCACTTTGCACAGTAAAACTATCACTAAATGATCAGTAAGGTGTGAAATACAAAAAAATGTTGGTTTAAAATCACTGAATTTAGTGAGTAAGTAAGCATTATCAAAGTTGCACTGAATATTAATCCTCATATGAGATGCAAAAATATTCAATTTATTTCAGCCATTCTTATTGAATAGAATGGCATAGCAAAAGCATAAGGAAAAGGTAATTTTTCATAGGCAGCGATTTTGGTAAAAAGATCAGCAAAGTGCTCATTTATAAGACCACAGGTCATTCTCAAGCAGTGTGAACCACCACATGCGCAACTGGCATTCATACTGGATAATATAAAGTCTTTACCAATATTTAATAGCCTCTATTACAGATATGATAGCCAGTAGGTAAAAGGATGTATTAGAGTTATTAATGCTAAAATAAGAAGTTAGATATTGTATGAGGCAGAGGTCTGGAGCACCCAGATGCTGTCAAAAATAGATGTACTCTTAAACAAATTTTATAAAATCATTCTAGGTCTTCCACAAGGGTCTCCAACCGCAATGGTAAAAGACAAACTGGGACAATTACAATTGGATTACTTGATTCAGGAGAGAACAATACCGTACTGGTTTAAAGTATATCTAATGGGGGACCTAAGATTACCTAGGCAATGTATGGGGAAAGCCATTGTTTATTCGAACAAGGGTATTATTTTCCCAAGCTTACAAGTGGTGGAACAATTCATAAAACCAGCAGGTCGTTTACATTGTCTGGCCTACACGTATATCAACCCTGTGACAGGAAGATCCTGCCACTCTTGAGGACCAACCTTTTCTTAATTCTGTTGCAACAGTTCTTCTATTTCTTGACCTAATCTATCCGTTACAACTTCTAGTCTGTAAGGTTGACCACCTCTGGGCACCCCTTCCCCTTTCTTGACTATGCTGTAATATCCCCTTTAATTTTCCTTTTCCCTCTCAGGTCCTCGTACAGGGAGGTTATTGTTGGCACCTCTGAGCTGATGTAAAACAACAGGCTGTGTTCTTCATTGTTGGATTTAGTATGTGACAGCACTATGTCATAAAATACCTTAATGTATATTTCTTATGTGTATGAAACCTTTAAATGTTGAAAATACCATGGCATTATGTATTTCTGATAAAGGTAAAAAGTACTAGGTGAATGTATTATAGAAATTAAGTTACTGGGGTCGAGATATCAGAAAACCCCCTGTTGTATTGTTAAATGCATGTAAATTGCAGATTGTTTAAGAGGCCCTTTTGGTATCATGCATTCCTGCTGTAAACTGAGCCAGTCTGATATTTCATTGTGATTTGCATATACATCCCATGGTGCTTTGCATTATGGGGGTATGTGTGATGTTGTGTTTCTTTGAAACTTGGCTTTATTGTCAATGCTCTTTGGGGTAACCCTTGTTTCAGTGCTTCTGTACTTTGGTTATTTGTCTTTAGCTTTTTTTTTTTATTTGAGCACCCCCCACCAGCCAAGCAAACAAGACAAACATAGGGATGAAGAGGTTTTCACTAAAAAGTTAGATCAGTGAGTCAGTAGGTGCTGGCTACATGTAGAGGTAGGGTAGATATAGTCAGTTGCTGCAAAGTGATGTATTGAAGAAGGGATATGCCATTTCTGAAGGTTATCTACTGTATTTTAAATAAACATCACACAGAGATTGTGTGTTGGACCTGAAGTTTGGTGTCTGGTCAATCTGTTATCCCACAACCCCTCCACAAACTTGGTGTCAGAAACTTACTGGAAATGCCTGGACTGGCTTATGAGGGATGTTTTCCTGTGGATATCACCCAGATATCCCAGGTGTACTGATGCACCAAGAGTTGCCAGAGGAGAACCCAGAGAAGAAAGTCCATGGAGTTCTTACCAGAACCATGGCTGACAGATGAAAAGAAGCTGCTGCCTGGACTGGACCTGGGAGCTTAGAGGAAGGTCAACCTGAAGACAATGAAGAGATGCAAAAAGGATGAAGAACTACCATGGGGTTGAGGCAGACCGACTACGCAGGGAGGTGGAGCACCGGTGCCAGGTACTCGAGAGGTTCCCGGCAGAGAGTTTGGATAAAGAATCAGAGCAGGATTTTTCATGGTCTCAGCTGGAAGAGGACCCCCTGACTGAGCAGGATATTCCTTTGTTGCCTGTGTTCCCAGGATGTAACCTGTTGGACGACAGAGATGCAAGTATGGAACTTAAATGTGTGAGACCCCAAGGCTGTGCCTACTGATACTGTGCTAGAGTTGAAGACTCCAAGAAAGAAGAAGACTATGAGGCTGAAGGGACTTTTTCTTGTATTAATACAGCTAAATCTATTAACAGTATTGACTGTAGTATACTGTAGGCTACAGATGCTGATGTTGCCAAACTGAACCATTAGACTCTGTTGAGAAATGTGTTAATGCCTCAGGGTAAAAAATTATGATATCTACCATGTTTGTGATGAAATGTTTATTGTTAATATGATCATGAGACACAGCTTCTAAAGATGAATGGGTGGAAGCTCCATCCCTTCCTGGGACAGGAAGGTGGTAAGCAGTCTGAGATAACTGCTTCCCTCTTAAGGTGGGGGATATGTGACAGGGAGCTCCTGCCACTCTTGAGGACCTACCTTTTCTTAATTCTGTTGCAACAGTTCTATTTCTTAGCTTAATCTATTCTTTATAATTTCTAGTCTATAAGGTTGGCCATCTATGGACACCCCCTTCCCTTTCTTGACTATGCAATAGTGCCTCCTTTAATTTTCCTTTTCTCTCTCAGGTCCTCATACGGGGAGATTATTGTTGTGACCTCCGAGCTGATGTAAAACAACAGGCTGTGTTCCTCATTGTTGGATTTAGTATGCAACAGTACTATGTCATAAAATACATTGATGTATATTCCTTATGTGTATGAAACCAGTAAATGTTGAAAATACCATGGCACTAGGTGTTTTTGATAAAGGTAAAAAGTTCTAGGTGACTGTATTATAGAAATTAAGTTACCAGAGTAGAGATATCAGGACCCCCCCCCCGTTGTGTTGCTAAATGCATGTACATTGCAGATTGTTTGAGAGGCCCTTTTGGTACCATGCATTCCTGCTGTAAACTGAGCCAGTCTGAAATTTCATGGTGATTTGCATATACATTTTTTTATTTTTATTTATTTATGACTTTGTTAACCGGGTAGGTGCACTGATCCCAGGGACCATTTTCAGGCACGATCTGGGCCACGTAAGGCAGCACAGAGTAGAAACATCAGAATAACAAGAACATAACAAGAGCAGGTAATACACATTGAAAGGTTACAGCTGTTACATTTGGCAATATATGGTGGCAGTAGTTGAGGGACAACAAATAACAAAGCACAGTAAGGCTCATGGTGATACAGTTTCAGTAAATAAGAGAACCTATTTGGCCCTACCCCTGGAACCTATTGGGGGGGCTAGTCCTTAAAGCAGTGGCAGGTGGATGCCAACAGGAGCGAGTCTTTGAGGTGAGCCTTGAACTGGCAGTGAGTGTTTATGGTGTGCAGTTCAGTGGGCAGCTTGTTCCATAGTGTGGGGGCTGCTACAGACAGGGCTCTAGCACCCATGTTCATGGCTAGCCTAGGGATTTTCAGGAAGGGGATACTAGAGGAGTGTAGGCAGTGGTGTGAGGTTTAGACGGTGAGAAGGGGAGCAAGAGGGGATTTCTGGCCAATACGGATGGCAAAATCAATAAAACTGTACAGTGCAAGGTCAAAGCGAGCTTGTAGTGGGAGCCACCCCAGTGTAGTGTAGCGTGTACAGTGGTGTGTGGAAAAAAGGGCCAGCAGGGAGAAGAAGCAGCAGGCAGTGTCGTATGCTACTGATAGTTTTGCAATGGTGGATGCAGAGGTCCTGGAGTAGATGGGAGAGCAGTAGTCCAGGATAGGTATCAGGTTTCCCTGGATGATGGCATGGCGGGCCTCAGGGGTGGGGTATTGCCAGTATCTGTAGGCAGCCCCTAGTTTTCAGTGAAATCTTAGAACCAGGGAGTTTATATGCCCTGTAAAGGAAAGAGAGGGGTCAAGCACAACTCCTAGATATTTGAAATGTTTGACATGCTCTAGGGCATGGCATCAGGGGATGTAATGATTAGGGGTGGACTAGATTTGCATTTCATTAGGAAAGGCTTAGATCTGAACAATATTGTTTTTTGGTTTTTTTGGCATTGACCAGAAGGAGGTTGTCAGAGAACCAGTTGTGGGCTGTGGTCTAGTTTTGTGGGAGAGCTGCAGAGATGAGGGTAGGAGACTTTTCGCTGGAGAAGAGCACAAGGTCATCAGCGTAAAGGATTGAGTGACAGTTGAGACTATCCACTGGAAGGGATTTAATGAATAAGGAGAAAAGGAGGGGTCCCAGGATAGAGCCTTGTGGGACCCCAGTAGAGACAGGCAGAGTGGGCGAGCAGGCTGGGCCAATGCACGCAAACTGGGAGTGCCCTGTAAGATAGCTTCCAAACTAGGTGGTGACCTCTGGACAGCAACCAAGGTGATGCAATTTGGAAAAGAGGAGCGAGTGATTGACCAGGTCGAAGGCTTTGGAGAGGTCAATGAAGACTGTGCCAGTTGTATTTCCACAGTCCATGTTTGTGAGGATGTGGTCAGTTAGGAGTGCGAGGGCAGTGATGGTGGACTGATTCTTGTGGAAGCCATGTTGTTGGCTATATAGTACGTCATATTTACCTATGTAGTCAGCAAGTTGGTGGTGGATGGCTTTTTCCAGTAGCTTGCTTAGGTGAGGAAGGATGGAGATCGGGCGATAGTTTTCTGGATTGTGGGTCCCCGGCTTTATGAATGGGAATGACTTTCGCAGTTTTCCATGTATCGGGCATGGAGGAAGTGTTCGGGGTGAGGTTGAAAATGGACATTGGGGGGGATGATGGCAGGGGAGATAAGTCTAAAGAAGACAGGGGATAATCCAAGTGCTCCAGGGGAGCCGTGGTTTGGGAGGCTCTTTAGGAGTTTAGCTATGTCAGTGTGTGAGAGTATTTTGAAGAAAAAGGGGGGAGGTGGAGGCTGAGAGGTAGGCCTGGCGGGTAATGTTGTGGGGGTGTACATGGGGACAGGGGGTTTTTTTCAGATTTTTTGGGAGTTTGCTTAGGTACATAGTGAGGTCGGAGAATTTGTCATTGAGGGTCTTGGCCACTTCTTGGGGATCGGTAATGAGGCCAGTATTAGTACGTAGCTGTGGGACAGGCTTACTGGAGGGGGGGTTTCTTAGCAAGCCAGTGGATGCACAGAATTGTTTAGGGTCCTTGAGATTAATTTGCTGGAGATTGCAAAAATGTGTCTGTTTGACAGCTTTGGCCAGGTGTTTGCAAAGGTTCCTCTGATGCCTGTAATCATCTCATAGGGTAGAGGATGGGGATGCTTTATAGGTTGACCAGGCATGGTCCCTGTCTTTCATGAGGATAAGGAGGCCTTTTGTGACCCATCACGAGTAACCACCCCTCACCTTCTGGTGGTGACTGGAAAATGCTTGTCCTGTAGAGTCAGGAGAGCTTGAGTGAGCATGGATGCTGCCTGGGTCACATTTGATTCTGAGAAAATGGCAGACCAATCCAGTGCCCGTGCCTCAAAGAGAAGGACGGGGGTGTTTGGGCTTCTGAAATTATGGAAAGACAGGTATTTGGGTGGGTGCTGTTTAAGTTTGGATGACCAGAGAAGGTATGTAGGGGAGTGATCGTTATTGGAGTTGGCCATGGTACTAGCATGCAGGACATAGTCCTCCCGGTTAGTTACAATCCAATCCAGGAGTTTCTGTATGCCATTGCCAGGATTCTGCCTTATGGGAAGGTTAATAGTTTGGGCCAGGCTGTATTGTTTTAGGAGGGAGGCATAGTCAGGCTGGTGGGAACTGAACCAGTTTAGATTGAGATCACCCAAGAGAATTGAGTCTCTGTGTGGGGATATGGAGCCCAGGCCAGAGAGGAAGCTGATTAGATCCTCAGTTCCTGCTGTAGAGGGATTGTAGCAGCACCCGATGTAGAGTTTTTTGATAGTTCCCAGGGTGAGTTTGGTGAGTAGCCATTGACTGGTAGAGGTTGGGTCGGAGCAGAGAGCTATGTTGGCTGATAGGGGTTCCTTGATGAACAGAGCTACTCCACCCCCACCATTTTTTTTACAGGTCTATCCAGGCAGTGGGAGGAGTACCCAGGTAGTTGGTAGGTGGCATCAGTAATGTGAAGTTTTAGCCATGTCTTAGAGAGTCCCAGTATGTGGGGTTTGTATATCTCAACCCATGCTTCCGGGTCCTGGTATTTGGAGGGGAGACTGTATATGTTTATGTGGGCAATTTTAACCCTGGGGCATTTGTCCATGTGCTGTCAGAGGGGGCTATGTGGGAATTGGGGGGCCGGGGTTGCTCTCAATGTCTCCTGAATGGAGCAGGAGGGATAGGAATGGGATGCAGGTGCAGAAGGGAATGGCAATAGAGCATGATATGGAGGCCAGGTAGTGACCAAGTAATTGACGTTCCATGTTTAAGATGAAGGAAAGGGTGATGTGACCTGGGTAGGAGAGTTCCTACGAGGAGAGGAGTGTACGGTGTACCAGGGGGAGCAGGATTCCGAGAGGTAGGCAAGGTACATTTGGTCCTGGGCCAGTGCTGAGGAACATACATACGTCAGCACCAGGGCACATGCTAGGGAGATCACAGACAGTGTGAGCTGAGGCAGGTTCGTGGTGACAGCGGATGTTGGTAGAGAGGAGGTGAAAAATTTGGAATCCAAAACACAGGTCTAGGACACTTTTGTGTGAGCAGTGCTGGGTGAGAACAGCAGATCAGTGAGGAAGCTTTAAGAGAGAGAGGGAGATCAACAAAGGGGGTGGGGAGATGGATAGCTTTAAGCTCCTGAGCTCTGGTACTGGGAGCCAATGGGGGCAGGACAGGGTAGGGAAGGGAGGAGCTTAAGTGTATTTAAAGGTGGCCTGGGAGGGGAGGGTGTGGGCAAAAAATGTGGCAGCAGAAGCAGCAGCCGTGAAGGCCAGGGCCATGTATAGGACATATCTGATGCTTGTTTCCAGGGGACCGGTGACAGCAGGCTCCTTAGCGCCAAAAGAGGCACAGAGTGGTGTCCAGGCATGCAGGAGGCAAACCGTGGATGGCAGTAGATAGCCCAGTGGGTCAGATGGACGCATGTTGAAAGAGGGACAGGACAGGGATCAATAGCACTCCAAAGTGGTGGGAGTGAAAATAAAATTAGCACACAGACAAAACAGCTGCAATTTATTAAAAGAGGGCCAAATCAGGGGCCGGGAAGCAGACAGTTAGGCACCAGTTCTGTAACTGAGATTTGTAAAACAAGGGGGTCACAGTCGGGGGGTGAAACAAAGGGAAAAATTAAATTGGTAGCTGCATTGGATTAAAATACAACAAATCAGCAGGCTATGGAGACTTTCAGCAAAGAAATCCTGAACTATCTTGTACTCTAATAAACTTAGACACAGCGACTGAGGTAGCAGGTTTAACACAATACAAACAAGCATTTGTCAATGCTGAATGTTGTCTCGCTGGTATTGACATTGGTAGTGCCAGAATTAGAGATGCATAATAGGAATGACAGTGAAGTATTGAAGTGACGCCAACCCCACCCCCACCCTGTAGAGACAGGCATTGGGGTGTGCCTTTGGGTTGTCAGCTATAACGCTCATGGCATTGTACCTCACCCTACCCTGTAGACACTGACAAGTGTCGTGATGTGCTTTGGGGTCTTTGGGCATTATACTTACCTCATTCCATAAGGAGATACACTGAGGTGGGTGCAATATAGGAGAATGGGGTGAACTTTGTGGCTGAACAGTACAAGGCACACCACAATGCCTGTCACTGGCTGCAGGGTGGGGATGGGGTGGAATGGCATGAGCATTACAGCCGATGATCCCAAGTCACACCCCTGATGCCTGTTAGTCTCTAGAGGGTGGGGTGCTACAGTTGGAAACCCTAACACCGTAGGCATATGTTGGTATTTTCACTCCAAATTTTCAACATGGGCTTTTTGTGAGCCCACCTCATGAAAGCGGCACAATCAGTACATTAGCTGAAAGGTGGTTTTGCACAGTGGCTATGCCATTTGGCGACACAGGGACAAAAACACATTTTGGGCAGGATGTGGAAAATTACATCTGTATTGTTCATGAGGAGATGTAAAAAAATGACAACATTGAAAATCTGGAGTGAAAATATGAAAAAATTGGTGAAGGTATGAGCATGCGTATAAACTGTGGAACACACGTCAGTAACCCAATTATTTTGGGAATTTTTTTAACCACATCTTTAACATAGGCATTTTGGGACCTCCCCTCATGAACAGTGGCAGTGTGATTCTGTTACTGTGCCCAAAACGTTGATTTCGCACAGTGACCACGTCATTGTGCGCCACAGGTGCGAAAGCACATTTAGGGTAGGATGTGAAAAATGACAGCTGTACTGCTCATAAGGAGGTGTAAAAAAATGCCAGTGTTGAAAATGTGGCATGAAAATAGTGCAAATTTGTGAAGTTACAAGGGTGTGTGGAAACTGCGCAACTTACGCTTGTAACACAGTCATTTTATGGAATTTTTTCACCAAATTTTCAACATAGGCATTTTAGGGTTTCTGCTCATGAACAGTGTCACCATCATTTCCTGAAACTGTCCCGAAAACTGATTGCACGCAGTGACCGTGCTATTCTGCGCCGGACATGCGAAAACACATTTTGGCCAGGATATGTAAAATGACAGCTGTACTGTTCATAAGGAGGTGTGTAAAAATGCCAATTTTGAAAATCTGGAGAGAAAATATTACAAATTCATGAAGTTAAGAGCATGCATGGAAACTACGCAACACACGCTCGTAAAACAGTCATGTTTGGGATTTTTCCACCAAATGTGCAACATAGGCTTTTTGAGAGCCCACCTCTTGAACACTGGCACTGTCATTTCGTTAATCAGTCCCGAAAGGTGATTCCGTGCAGTGACTGCGAAATCACCTTTCGGGGCTGATTAATGCCATGACAGTGCCAGAATTCATGAGGAGGATCCCAAAAACCCTATGTTGAAAATCTGGTGCCAAAATTCCAAAAATGCCTGAGATATGCATCAAAGTTGAAAAAACCCTATTTATTCCATTATACAGCTTACGGCAGTTCCTTAGTTCGCGGTCAGCTTTGAAGAGTCAGAGCGTGTTCCGGTCCACAAGATCATCACACCAGACTCGGAGGTAAGTATGGGGTGAGGGGTGTAGGGGAGGCAGGGTGCACAGAGTGGGCGCGGTTGCAGGAGGGGCAGGGAAGCGCGAGGACTGTTTTTTTTCACAGGGTTTAAAAAGAAAAAAACAACCTCAGGAACAGTTTTAATTTTTCAGGGTGAGTTGGCACATTGGAGTGGCTCCCAGCATGCCACCTAAGTGTTTTTTTTGGGGGGGATGCTGTAGCCGAGGGGAATTGGGCACTCCGTCAGCAAACAACGAAAGCAGGGGGGTGCATTATGTTGACGGGGAGTGGACTCCCCAGTTGGCACATACATTGAGGCAGGGCATGCTGAAAAGGGGATTGGGCACCCCTGAAGTCAGCAGTATGGCAGATAGTTTGCCACCATGTTAATCTTTTTTCACCACCAGGGTAAGTAAGTCAGGAGGTCCACTGTGTATGACGAGCTTTGCTCGGATTGCAGCGGACCTTTCGTTTGATGTGATCTCCACATTAAGTATGCATGGTGTGGTGCCAGCATGCAGGTTGATTGGGGAATGAGGGACGCACCTACTGATGCGTGCCCTGCATTCACCCAACAGTAACCGCACCTCCAAATCTGCTACTACCGCAATATGTTGGCTGCACATGTGTGAGCCAACATAAAAATGACTGTAAGCAGTAGCACAGGGAAAATCTGCAGAGGGGAAGCTGTGTGGAACAACTTGACACACTGAAGCTGAAAACTGGCACTTGCCGAGATGCTTTGCACTATGGGGGTATGTGTGATATTGTGTTTCTTTGAAACTTGGCTTTACTGCCAGTGCCCTTTGGGGTAACCCTTGCTTCTGTGTTTCTTCACTGAGGTTCTTTGTCTTCAGTTTTTTTTTATTATTATTTGAGCCCCCATCACCCAAGCAAACAAGACAAACATAGGAATGAAGTGGTTTTCATTAACAAGTTGGATCAGTGAGTCAGTAGGTGTTGACTAAGTGCAGAGGAAGGACATAGATAGTCTGTTGCTGCAAACTGATGTACTGAAGAAGGGATATGCCATGGTTAAGGTTATCCTCTGCATTTTAAATAAACATCACACAGAGATTGTGTGTTGAACCTGAAGTTTAGTGTCTGGTCCATCTATTATCCCACAGCCCCTCCACAGACCTCATGGAAGTAGTATTTAGCCAGATGATTAAAAAGAGATTAAAATATATATTTATACAAAAAGAAATGAGCCTTTGCTTTAATTACAAAATATGTAAATGCCTGTCTCAGAACAAAAGAAGTCATAGAATGGAACCCTACTTACAGATTTTGACAAACCACCAAAAAAGAAAACTGATTACTAGGTTCTGATTTGAATACCATCAGAGCAATAGAATTATTCAATGTTCTGAAGGTAATGGAGAGACCAAAACAATGTACATGTGTGGTTCAGGGGAGGATGATTTAGTGCATCTGATAATACTCTGTCACTTATACGAAAAGGAAAGAAGGAAAATGCTAGGTGAAATACTAGCAGGAATAAATCTAGAGCCAAAATACAAGGTAACACAGTTGCTGAAATCTACTTCAAGAAGAACTTCAGTCA
Organism: Neoceratodus forsteri; assembly: GCA_016271365.2. Classification (NCBI taxonomy): domain Eukaryota; kingdom Metazoa; phylum Chordata; order Ceratodontiformes; family Ceratodontidae; genus Neoceratodus; species Neoceratodus forsteri. Next base: position 1,320,266,072 of record CM057454.1, read on the forward strand.
CTTGCATCTTTTCTCCGTGTAATTGATACTAAGAAACTCCATATTAATAAGAAAATGCGGCAAGAAGTTGATTCTTAAAGATCCAGCTCCTATCTCTTTTGATACATATACAATGAGATAAATTATGTATATTTTTTTATCTAGGGCTAAATGCAATAATGATTTTCCTATGCTGAATTTGTTTGTATGGACAGAGATCTATTATAATGATTTTATTATGTTTGAACCTAAACTTGTAATGACTTAAATGTTGATCAATAAACTTTAACTAACTATTGGATAATATAGTGCAATAATTGGTAGATGTTAAAATTAATTTTATTTAGTTTTTGTTGATCGGGTTGAGAACCACCAGTAAATACAAAACAAATGACTAGGAACACTTAAAAACCCCAAATCCAGAATGAATAGAAAGCGGAAAAAACAGAAAATCAGAAAATCCTTTTCTTGTACTATCACTATTAATCATAGAACAATGCAAAGGATGATATCTCAGAATTTTTTAGGTCCAGTTCTTATTTAATCCCTCAGGGAACACAGACTCCAACACAAAAACCCACCTTGATTCTTTTTGTAAAAGTACTCGCACTGTCTCCGTTTCTTTGAAATGGTGTCACATGTTCAAGAACAGTGAATTTAAGATGTTGTAGATCGCTTTCATGATAGTTTCTGAAATGTGAACCTAAGGCTGAATCCAGATTGACATTTGTAATGTCTTGTATATGCTCTAAAAATCTATCTCTCACCTGGCATACAGTTATTCCCACATAAATAAGTGGGCACGAGCACTGGGCTACATAAATAACACACTCAGTTGAGCAATTTGCAAATTCTTTAATGTCCGCTGAAAACTGTTTACTTGGATGTTTAAATTGCTTACCTTACAACACATATCTGCATGCAGTGCAATGGCCACATTGATAGTAACCTTTTAAATAAATAATAATAATAAAACTTTATTTGTATGGCGCCTTTCAAAAACCAAGGTGCCTTAACAATATTAAAATCACAAGAAACAAAACAAACAACACAGCAGTACAAAATATCAAGCTGGAATCACCCAATGGTTAGTCATCAAAAGCTTGGTACCATAGGAATGCTTTTAATGCTTGCTTAAATCCTTCCATGGTCATGCACTCACATAGCTGACAGGGTAGAGAGTTCCAAAGGCTAGGGGCGGCATACATGAATGCTTTAGCCCCAGAAGATTTCAGACACACCCTTGGGATCTCTAGCAACCCCTCATCGGCTGAGCGGAGCAATCACCCAGGGCAGTAAGGAATCAGAAGCTCTTTCAGGTAGTCCAGGCCAAGTCCACATAGGGCTTTAAAAGTCAGAAGACCAACTTTAAAGGTGATCCGCCACTGAACTGGCAGCCAGAGCAGTCCACACAGCACTGGCGGAATATGGCAGGACCGAGATGAGCTTGTCAAAATCCAGGCCACTGCATTCTGCACTAGCTGCAAGTGATGGATTTCTACCCCTGGTAGCCCTAGGTACAGGGAGTTACAATAATCTAAACGCGAGGTCACAAAGGCGTGGATCAGAGTAGGAAAGTCGCTGGATGGAATAAGGTGCTTAATCCTGGAGATAATCCTCAGATGGTAAAATGAGGATTTGACAGCTGCTGACACCTGTGAATGCAGGGTCAGCCCTTCGTCAAAAATTACCCCCAGGTTTTGCACCCGTTCAAAGGCAAGGAGTGACACGCTATACAAGAAAAAGTCCAGAGCGCGAACCCATGCCCAACCCCCCATCCAGCGACCCAGATCCACAACGAATACCTCAGTCTTATCAGAGTTCAACTTCAACCAACTGGCATCCATACACTCCTGGATTTCAGTGATGCAGCTATTAAAGACCAAGACAGCTCCATCCTGTTCGGGTGCAAAAGAAAGGTAGAGCTGGGTATCATCAGCATAGCGTGAAATCTCAGCCCATATCTTCTTACAATGTCACCGAGCGGTACTGCAAACAACATAGGGGACAACACTGAGGAACCCCACATGTCAGAGAAACTGAATCTGAGGAATAAACTCCAGACACCACTCTCTGAGATCTTCCAGTGAGGAAAGATGTAAACCACCTGAGGACTGTACCAGACAGTCCACAGATGCACCTCAGATGATCAAGCAGGACCCCATGGTCCACAGTGTCAAACGCTGTTGAGAGATCTAAGAGAACCAGAATAGAACGGTTCCTCCAATCTCTAGCCATCAGGAGATCACTGAGCACCCGAACCAGCGCTGTCTTGGTACTATGCCTCTTTCGAAATCTGGACTGGAGAGGTTCATAGGTGTCATGGATGGTCAAATGGTCCTCCAGCTGAGTGGCCACTACTTTCTCAATCACCTTCCCTAAAAAGGGGAGGTTAGAGATTGGTCTGTAGTTTACAAGGCAGTCTGGGTCCAAAGAAGCTTTCTTCAAGAGTGGTGTCACCACCACCTCTTTCAGTGAGCTTTGAAACTCACCTGTCTCCAAGGAGCACCAGACTATCTGAGCTAGGACCAGACTGATAGAATCCATACAACCCAAAATCAGGGAGGTAGGTCCTGGATCCAAACTACAGCACGTAGGGTGCACACTCTGGACAATCCGCATGACATCCATGAAAGTCGGACGGTCAAACGTACTCCAAGAAAACTGAGGGACAGTGGCCCCATGCTGATCCACAACAACACCCATAAAGTGTGCTGGATGGCGCGCCGCCCTGATGTCAGCCACCCTAGTTGCAAAAAATCGAGCAAGCTCATCGCACTCTTCTTGCGACAAAGCTTTCCGGACTTGAAGACAGGCTGGGTTGCACAGTCTGTCCACAGTTCGGAACAGCTGAGCTGGTTGGTTTTGAGCAACTGCAATCTCCCCGGACAGGAACTCTACCTTCTTATGAGTAATTGCAGATTGATAGACTTGATAATGTTCCATCAATCTAAGGTGGTCAGCATCAAGGGTGGATTTCCGCCAGCAACGCTCTAACCTTTGTCTTAGTCGCCGCATCTCCCTCAGAGCCCCATCAAACCATGGGGATCGAGGGTGAAGGGAGAGAGGATGAACATGGACAGGAGCAATGATATCCAGGGCCAACACAATGGCTGAATTATAAACCATCACGATGGTCTCTGGGTCACTGTTTGCCTCTGAGAGGGACGAGAGATCTAGGACCACAGCTAGGCCTTGAGAATTTATATCTCGCAAATAACAGTACCTAGTCATCTCTACAGGGTAGGCCTATGTAGGGGAGCACTAAAACTAAACCCCACGGTGTAGTGATCAGACCATCCAACTGGTTCCACCCCCAAGTTGGAGGCCTCAATCCCCAGGAGGAAGACTAAGTCAAGAGAGTGTCCGTGACCATGAGTAGCAATGGTAACTATCTGTGTAAAGCCCAGAGATGTCATCAACTGGAGGAAGTGCTGACCAAATTGCGAAAGTTCGTCATCAACCCAGGTGTTGAAGTTGCCCAGGACCATCAGTCTGGGTGACTCAAATGCCATGTCAACGACGAAGTCCATGACTTCCTGAAGGAATCGCTTCTCATCTCCTGGTGGACGGTAGATGAGAGCAATCCAACAACCTACACCTGCTACTATGGTACACTCAAATGACTCAGTCTCCCCAACTGGTACATTCGTGAGGTTAAGTTTGGTCTTGAAACAGACCGCTACCCCCCCTTCCCAAGATCCAATCTCAGGCAGTGTATCACGAGTACCCAGCCAAAATTACAGCCTCCATAACGGGGCCAGAGTTCTCATCCAGCCAGGTCTCGGTGATGCAAGCCAGGTCTACCAATTTAACAAGATCTGCAATAACTGCAGTCTTATTTTTAATGGACCAATCATTGCATAACACCGCCCGATTGAACCTCTCGGGATGCCCAGACTATCTGCCTACCACAATTGGTAGTGCCCTTGGGAATGGAAACCAGACATGGTGCTCCACGTTCCGGGTTCCATTTCACCCCAGGGTGTCTCCTGGGTCTCACTACCCTAATGCGGTGGCCCCCTTCATTCATCCTCTGCTGTTCACAATCCCACACCCTCCTCCCACCTCTGCACACACTACCCAGCACCCTACAGCACTGGTATGTTGTAAACTGAAGAGGGGGAGAAAAGAAAGGGCGGAGAGTGTGAAGTGTAAAGGATGAATAGCGCACGACTGTGGGGGCAGGTCTCCAGCATATATTGGTAACCCAACCAGTACTCCACAACTATCCAATTATGTACCACAAAACCGGTACCCAAAAAGAAAAAACAAATACAAAAACCTCAAAATCTTCACCCTACCCCAAGACCCTCTCACAGCCTCAAGAATGAGCAAAACTATAACCAAAAAATAAATATACAAAACAAACACAATTAATATAGACAAAAATTTAATCAGATTAACCAAACCAAATTAAAATTATAATATAATAAAAAACTAAAATAGGTTAAAATTATAAAACCACTCAGGAGGATTATGGTATTCCAGACCAGGCATTAAAGTTTAGTACAAACATTAGAGTCTTAGGCAAGGAGATTAATTCTGGAAGAGGGTTCAAATCCAGTGAAGAAAAATGATATTCCACTGCCAAAGAAACTTCACTTAGAAAGTACAGTTCACAGAAAAGGATGAATGCTAAAACAAATGAACTGCAACTTAAAGCCATAGATGTAAGGGCAAGAAACTTAGATACACCTCCTCTCAGTGAGGTGTAAAAAAGCAAATAAAAAAGTATCTGATGATATTTATGTAACCCCCTACAAATGGGGGTTCCCGAAAGGTCTTCCTCGAGCTTGCCTAAATGCTCACTGCCAGGCTGGTGTCCTGCGTTTTAGCAGTTTAAATGTGATTGCCAGAGAGTGCCTGTATTGCCTCTGCGTTCTGTCTCTTTAAGAGCTGCCTGGACTGCAGTCATAAGTAATCTGAGAGGGAGCTCTGTTGAAAGATGTAACTATTTGCTGAAAATCATTTAGAGTGATAATGATAATGTAGTTTGTCTAACCTGCCTTCTTTGCAGCAAGAACTGTTTAGTTTATCTCCACTATCTTGGTCCTGGACTGCGAATTGGACCAATTGGTTCTGGTGGGACCTAAAATGGAGCCGGACTACAGAAGCTGTCTGGAGTCAAAATCTGTAGGAATTGTAGTTTTGGGCTTTTGGCACCTTTTTGCACCTGAAGGGGGAGCCTTTGGTGTGACTGACAGACAGACTGACAGACAGTATCCAAACCTTTTGGATACTGGAGAAAGTTCCTGGCTTGCTGGCAGTTGAATCAGATCTCAGTTGGGAGCTGAAGGAGCAAGAGCTTGAGACAGTCAAGCAGCTGTCTGAGTAGTTTCGTGTGGGAGAACTGTGGAAAGGCCTGAGTTGTGGCCTGCATGTCTGCCTGCTGCCCCTGAGAGGGAGAGAAGAGAATTATTTCAGACTAAATACAAGTTTGTGAGAACGAAGTAAGCCATTGATTTTTTACCAGGCTCATACCTGAAGAAGACTGAAGATTTTGCTGAATGCGATTGGTCTGTCAGGATTTCCAGCTGCTTTTGAATCCCCGGTTAGTGCAGAGACTTTATCATGACCGGAGAGCGGTTTGCCTGGTACAGTAACATTTCCTTACTTGTAAATGTGATGTGTATTGAAAGTGGATCGTGATTTGGTTCCCCACTGTGTGAACTGTGTTCTGCTTGCTGGAAGCTTTATCCAGCCTAATCAGACTGAATCCACGTTCATCTCCATTTGGCCTGGGCCATGCCACGCTGGCCCTGCCAGACTACCCCACTGCACAGAAAGCCACCGATGAGAGACCTGCCTGGGAATCAGCCCCCTGCTCCACGCTTGAACAGGAACAATGCCTCGATGAATCGTGTGGGCCCTGCTTCTCCTGGCACTCCAGATTAACCACCTGATGTCTCGATTTTCGTCCAGCCTGTGTCCAGTCTTGGGTATCGTGAGTAATCATCAGGGTAGCTCCATGCAACAACAGCCTAATGTAAAAGTGTGTCATCTGATTGTCTTGTTGTTTTCTTTTCATGAACTGAGCCCTCCGGCTCCAGATTACAAATAGTGTGTGTTGTGTATGTTGTATTCTTCCATCACTGGGCCCCAACCAGCTGCAACGTTCCTGGCTAGCCCACCATTCTCCATCTCAGTACCCAGAGTGTGTGACTGTTTATGGACCGTGAAGTATATGCATAACTGTTTGATTGATAGAACCTTTAAGCAAATTAACCAGATTACGCCCCTCCCTTGTTCAAGTCCCTTAAATAAATCAGATCTAACTCTTTTTTGCATTTACCCTGACTATGGTTCCAGTTTGTGCAAGAGTACTGTACTGCTGTTATTTGCTGTGTATAAGCTTGCTTCACAGGGGGTCCCCAGGGCCGAGCCAGAGGAAAGCCCTGGTGGTAAATGCAAACAGTGTGGGTACTTATGTGGTGTATCGGGGTACTGTAAAAGTGATTATTGTGTATTGTTCCGGCCACTAGTAAGTAAAGAGGGGGGTTACAGTGTCCCCGAAGGCTGAGCCCAGGTTAGCTTGACCACTACCGACCCTGACCTCCGGGGGGGTGGCAGCCATTTCAGAACTCAGGCCCCTTAACCTGCTACTAGCCAAGCAGGCAGGGGTAGTAGCCCTTGGAATAGTGCCACCTAGGGGTTACATTTTGGAGACACCGCTGGGATTTTGTGCCTTCTAGTGGCCAAAATTTACAAATTATTGTTAAAAAATTAATGGCTACCCCAGTAGAAATGGCTGTACACCAGTATGTAGGGTGGTGTACTGGGCAGGAGATCGACCCCCAAAATATTCTACTTTTACTGGGTATTCCCTTGGGTACCAGTAAAGACACTGTAGAGGGAGCACTCTCCAAAGTTGAATGTTTAAAAAACCCTGTGGTGGTGGGTCGACAGGCCGATTTGATCACCCAAACTTTCATAGCCTTGGTAAAGTGTAGTGACCTTGTGGGCAGCTCTAAAGTGCCACAGACTATTGCCCCAGAAGGGGTTCCAGCTGCCTGGAGAGTGATAACAAAAGACAGTAAAGACTATGGGGAGGATGAGCTCCCACCATTATCTGAGACTTTTGGGTAGAAATTTGCTAAGTTGTTGCTGGAGGAAGGAAAAACCGTAGAGGACTTTAAGAAACTATTCCTGCCACCTGGGGGTGTTCCTGCCTCAACAACCCCTCCCACTCCAGCACCTGTTACTGCCCTGCCTTCTGTGCCCATGCCAATGCTGGCCCCGATATTTGTACCTGCCATTAGTCACGACTCCTACCGAAGGCTAAGAATCTTCTCTGGCACCCTCCCCACCCTCCAGGGGGAGGATGACTGGGAGACCTGGATAGACTATGTTGCCCCCTTGGTACCCGAGTGGCAGTGTGCGGAGGCTGAGAAGTGGAAAAGAATCATAGAAAGTTTGAGGGGTCCTGCCCTCGAAGCCATTACATTTCTGAGGTCCATAAACCCTGATGCATCTGCTCAGAAGTACCTATCTGCACTGGAAGGCAATTTTGGGAGCATTGAGTCAGGGGAGAATTTGATGTGGAAATTCTGAGGTACCAAACAATGGAAAGGGGAAAGTTTGTCTGTGTATGTTAATTGTCTAGAAATAGCTTTGTAGAAAGCTTACCAGAAAGGTGGGGTAGCCACCAGTGGCTTGAACCATGTGAGATTGGGGCACATACTGCAACATGCAAAGCATTGCAGATCCTCCAGTTAAGGCTCCAGGATAGGAGAGATAACCCACCTGACTTCTGTGACTTGATAAAAGAACTCTGGGAGGTTGAAGGGGAAGAGGGAGATTGTAATTATGGGGTGAGTGCAGCTCAAGTGATCATGGCACCAGAAGGCCCTTCCGAAATGGAGACCACTAAGGATGTCCCGGGGTGGGCTAAAAGGTGGGGAGAGGAATTGCTGAAGGAAGTCAGAAAGGTACAACCAGATGTTCTCACGGAGGTATCCCCTGTTGACAAAGACCCTGGTCCCTGTAAGAACTTGACTGTTATGGGGGTGGGGGTGCACCCACAGGCATCCTCTACTGAGGGTGGCTTCTCGGCTGAGCACAAGGAATTGACTGCCACCCTAAAGAAACTTTTGAGACATGGTACACTACCCGTAGAAGTCAGATCACAATCTCCTGTCGATGATCCAGCATCTCCTGCTATGTTTTCCCCAAGGATATGTGATCCTGATGGTATTCCAGCTATCTTCTTAAAAAATCTTTCGTATGAACTGGCCGGCGTACTTACCTATTTATTTAATGAGACTTTACAGAAGGGTATAGTGGTTAAAGATTGGTGTGATGCTGAGGTTATTCCTATACACAAATCCGGCTCTAAGAAAGAAATAAATAACTATAGACCTATAAGTCTAACCTCTACTATATGTAAAATTATGGAAAGATTAATTCTAGGTAAAATCAGCTCACATATCTTGGAAAAAGGTCTGACTGATATATTCCAACACGGTTTTCAATCTGGAAGATCATGTCAGACCAATTTGATTGATTTTTTTTTGAACCAGTTAGTGAGGCTTTGGACCTTGGTTTGCCAGTGGATGTCATCTATCTGGACTTTGAAAAGGCCTTTGACTCTGTTTCATACGATATAAAAGGTGTAATCAACTTAAAATGCAAAACACAAAATAAAGAAGCTGATCTCCAATTTTATGTCATGGATGTATCCCCCCTACCACTGTTAGGCAAGGCTGCATGTGAAAAAACTTGATCTGGTGCACGGAGTTTAGGCTGTGGTACTCCCAAAACCTCTCATGAAGGAAAGTCTAATTGAGACATATCAGGATGTTGCTGGCCCGTCGTCGCAGTGGTAGCATTACTGCTTGCAATGCTGGTGACCTGGGTTCAGGAATGAGTCCAAGGAGTCAGACAGATGGCCAAGGGTTGGGGGTTGAGGGTCTAAAGGACTGCTTGCTTTCTCTGGAGAGGGTGGTGGGCTGAGGTTCGGCACTTGACTGGCCCCAGGCAGAGGCCTGGGGTACAGCAAGAACCCAGGCACGTGGTGAGGGAGAGGCATGATGGACATCAACGGATACACCTTGATGTCAGGGTGCACATCACATCCACAGAACAAGGAAATCTGCACCCTGAGCACCGGGAAGACAGAGCAGTTGGTGCAGACCCCACAGCTCTCTCCTGCCTGTCCTACTAGGGACCTGATGAAACCAGAGAGTCTGGAGTGCATGGACCCCACCTCGTCCCCACCTGAGGGGAGTAGAATCATGGCTCCATGGGGGTCACCCGCAGGCTCCAGGTAAGTGAAGAAGCAGGAGCAGTCAATTTAGTGACTCTTAATGGTGTAGGGCTCAAGGAGCAAGGAGGAGGATAAAATGCAAGTTAAAAAAGAAGAAACATTAGCATGTCTTCACTGGGATAGGACAGTTCAAAGGTGAGCATCATATTTATATCAACCCTGAAATACCACCGGTGATACATGGCTGTAGACAAGTACTATTTGGAATCATGGACATACCAAAAGAAACCCTAGACAAGGTAGAAATGTCTCAAGTAATTGCTTGAGTCCTTGAGCTCACTGACTAGGTGAACAGCCTGGTCATTACTCAGAAATAAATGGGAAAATGCATTTTTGTCTTGACCCAAAAGAACTGAATACAGCAATAAAGAGACAACATTCCAACACCAGCCAGAGAAAGTGGAAAGTCAACTCACTGGAAAGCAAGTATTCACCATTCTAGATGAGAAGGATGGCTACTGGTAAATTAAGCTTGATAAGGGGCCGTCTCACCTCTGTACATTTAACATCCCATGGGACTGCCACAGATTTTGTAGACTTCCATTTAGCATAAAGTCAGCTAGCCTGTGTTTCAACAAAAGATTGAAGAAATGTTTGGCCACATCGAGGGAGTGTATATCATTGCTGATGGCATGATAAATGCTTCAGACAGTCAAGAACAGCATTATGAGATTTTAACGAAGGTCATGAACTGAGCGAGAGCTGAAAATGTAAAATTCAAGAAAGGCAAGTTATAATTCAGAGTTTCAGAAGTCAAATACATGAGTCATGTGGTGACTGCAAAAGGGATTCACCATGATGAGACCAAAGTAAAGGCAATTGTGGACATGTCCCCAACAGATAAATCATCACTGTTGCGTCTACTGGGAATGATATGCTACCTAGCCCAGTATATACTGAGGGAGGCAGATGCTACTGTCCCACTAAGAAAACTTCTGCAAAAGGCCATCTATGGCAATGGAACATGAGCATCAGCAAGCCTTCAAGCAACTTAAGGAAGCCCTTTGCAAAGCTCAAGTACTTCAAAGTGAAAAAGCCTGTTGCTATCCATGCAGACGTGTCGAAAGGTGGACTTGGTGCATATCTTATACAAAATGGAAGCCCAATTGCATATGCATCTAGAGCCTTGAGAAGCACGGAGCACAACTATGCTCAAATAGAGAAAGAACTTTTAGCAGTAGCCTTTGCTACTCACAAATTCCGTCAATACATGTTTGGCAAACAAGTACAAGTGCAATCAGACCACAAACTGCTAGAGTCCATTTTTCACAAATCTCTAAGACGAGCTCCAACTCGACTTCAAAGAATGCTATTATAGCTCCAGAAATATGATTTACAGATCCAATACACACCTGGGAAACTGATGCACATCACTGACACAATCTCAAGAGCACCATTATCAGATATCTCCGAAGCAACTGTAAGTGAGCAAGATGAGAGAGTGATTCATTTCATGGACAGTGAAACAGTCATCGATGGTCAGCTGATGGAAGAAATCAGGATGAATACTCTGAGCGATGGTACTCTGCAGTTACTTGAGGGGTTACTCAGACAGGGTTGGCCACGGGAACAGAAAGAAGGTTGAGTCAGAGTCAGACCATACTGGCCATTCCGTAATACGTTGCGGTGTGAGGAAGGAATTCTATTTGGAGAAGGAAGAGTCAGATTTCTAGCAAACATGGAAGTAAGATGCTAACAAGAATACATGAGGCCTACCTGGGCAGGGCATACAAAAACCAAAAACTAGGGTGAGAACAGTGATGTGGTGATGAGGAATGTTAAGCAAAATAGAGCGCATGGTGGAAGCGTGTAACATTTGCACAAGGCACCATAACAGGAACAAAAAGGAAACATTGTTGCCTCATCCCATCCCCTAACTTGCATGGTAAAAGGTAGAAGCTGAGATTTTGGACTTCAAAGCCCACCCATTCTTATTTATTGTGGACTATTTGTCTGAGTACTATGAGGTTCTGAAGATTACAGCCAAAACGGTGTGGTCAGTAATTGCCAAGATGAAAGCTGTATTTGCCTGTCATGGCATACCAAAAGAGCTTGTCAGCAATCATGTGCCATTTGCCAGTCAAGTATTCTGCAACTTTGCAAAATAGAGGGGAATTGAGCTCACTACATTGAGCCCCACGTATCCTCAGTCCAATGGAATGGCTGAAAGAGCACTTCAGACTGTAAAAGCTCTACTCCAAAAATCTGAGGATGCGGGTACAGATCCTCACTTGGCTCCGCTAGACTACAGAAACATTCTGGAAGCAGGAATACCCTACTCACCAGCTCAAATGTTGATAGGCAGGATGCTGAGGGCATGACTTCCAGTGACTACAGACCTACTATGACCGAAGATTCCCATCAGAGCCAGGGAAAAGTTGGTAATAGCACAATCCCATCAGAAAGAATACTATGATCCTACAGCAAGACCTTTATAACCATTGCACCCTGGTAACCTGGATAAGATGGAAACAGATCATGCATGGCAACCCCTCAGACTAGAATCGAACTGTTCACAACCTAGGTCCTGCAAAGTGGTCACTCCTGGAGGAACCGTTTTCAGGAGAAACAGAAGGCATTTACAGAAATTTAAAGGGCTGCCAAACGATGGAATTGCTGAGGCAGAAGAGCCTTATCCAGAAGATATCGAATCTCACCGTGATGCAGTACCACATTGTGAGCCAATGGAGTCAATTGACCACTACCAGAACCAGTGAAGGTTACAACCAGAGGAAGACCAAAGCCTACCTCAGAGATTCAAAGACTATGAGTTATAAAGAAACACTACCAGAAACTGACTCTAAAAGAAAAATGCTGAACCATGTTATAAAAAATGGTTCCTAAGTTACTAAAGTTACAAAAGTCATTTAATGATTACTAATTTGCTATACTGCTTGTCATTAGCTTTAAAACTAAAGAGGGGAGATGAAATATATACTACTGTGCCTTTGAGATTTACAAGGTGCAGAGTCAGGAACATGTGACATGGGAAGTCTTAGTGTGGGGTGGACATGTTGTTGTGTTGTTGCATGGAGTCCTGTGATGATGCAGTTAATAAATGAAGCAGCTAGAAGCTACTAGAAGTTAACCTAGCGTGTGGTCTCATTCATTCTAAAAAGTTAAGAACATGGAGGATGAAAACAGAAAAACTCTGGTCACAGCAAGATGGTCGATGACTTCCACAAGCCCTACACCCATGAACTCAGGCTCCTCCTGGAATCTGGATCTATGGGAAGGCAGTATAGCTCAGTGGTTTAAGGCTCTGAGCTGCAAATCTGAAGACCTGGGTATGAATCCCACATCCCCCACTTGCATACTGTGTGACCCTGAGCAAGTCACTTAACTTCCCTGTGTTTCCAGGTCACAACTGTAAACAAGCTTTCAGCTTAGTGTGTGTCTCTCCTGGTTAAACAATTGGGAGATCTGGTGTTGGCAGGTTGAGGGTCTCCCTGCCATGGAGTGCAACACATGGAGAACTATGAGAGGTAAGCTGTGGGAGCAGCCAGAGTCACAGGCTAGGAGGACCGACTGGCAGGAGGTCCATCAAGAAAAATGGGGAGCATAATAAAAAAACAATCATCAATGGAGATCATGACCTAAGGTCATCATCTAGATCAAGATCCAGATGGAGTAGAGAAAAAGAGGAGGGACTTGGAGGTACTTGAAAAATGGTCTAATGTGTGGCAACTAAGATTCAAGCCCAAGAAGTATAAAATAATGCACTTGGGATGGGTGAACCCTAGGGAGTGCTACAGGCTAGAGGTTGAGTTGCTGACAATTATAATGGAAAAAAGGGACCTGGGGGTTATCATTTCTGACAGTTTAAAGGTGTCTAAGCAGCATACAAAGGCTGCAGGGAGGGCCAGTAGCATGCTAGGATGCATAGGTAGAGGTAGCACAAGCAGAAGGTGGGAGGTGGTTATGCCATTGTACAGAATGGATGCATTGGTAATGTATGCGATGCAGATGCAGGGGGCGTGCCATGCATATACGGCACATCCTGATATTCAGCCCAGGATGTACGCTGCATATGCTGGCGCAATCCCTACATGCACTGCACACTGGTGCTCAAAGATGAACCAAAAGAAACAGGCTCAAATGCTGGCCACCCACAGGTGTGTGGCTGTATTGCATGGCACAACACCATGGCTGCCAGCCGTGGGTGGCTACCCACCCAGCAGGAACACTGTCCACAAGCTCCCTGACCCCCCTGGTAGTCTAGTGCCCCCCACCTCCCGTATGCCCGATCGCGGGAATCTCTACAACTTAATGGTTATCTAGCTGTGCCCCCGTACATCCGATCGGGGGCATCTGTGCATCTTGATGTGGTGCCTGGTGGTCTAGCGGTACCCCCCGTATGCCACCGATGCCTCGCGATCAGGCGTGCAGGGGTACTGACCAGGGGTATTGCATTATAGGGTGTGCGGATTCCAGCGATCGGGTGTACAGGGGTACCACTGGACCACCAGGCATTACATTAAGTTGTTTGGATGCCTGTGATGGGGCATACAGGGGGGTACCGCTAGACCACCAGGTATTACATTAAGTTGTTCATATGCCTGCGATCGGGCATATAAGGGGTTTTGCAAGACCACCAGGTATTACATTAATTTCTACAGATGCCCGCGATTGGGCGTACGGGAGTGGGGTGGCTGCAATAGCCCACCAGGGTGCCGACCCCTGATGGCAGCAGCTTGGCAGGGCACCAGGCACAATTCACTGGGCCCAGCGCATCACATACAAATGCCATAATGATATGCAAATGTCCCCATTTGCACCTTGCATATATTATGGCCTCATTTGCATGCCCTGGCTGAATATTGCAGGTGATGCACCTAGCGCAACTGCATTTGCACTGGTGCATCCCCATGCTCCCTCTCTGTGTCTTGCGCAGTATGAGTGCCGACCTTGCCATATTCAATGGTGCTGAGCCATGGTGCATCACCATTGAATATTGCCTAGTTCTGGCCCCGGCACAGCCCAGTTGCGCTACGCCCAGGCTTGCGCCACTGCCTGGTGCAGTCTGACTATCCGGCCCACAGTATACAAAAATAAAAAATGGAAAAATATATATGAAACCCACCAATACTGTTAGCTAAAGTCCACCTTATTTTCATGGTAACCTGGAGTCCAAAAAAAGTAGATGAAAGTTTTCAGATTCTTTAGTCCTGGCAGCAGTTTTGTTTCCTTGTTCGTGTCGGGTGGAGTTCAACTGGAAAGTGCTTGTTTAGGATGCTCAGCAAGAATGAGAGAGTGACTCTGATTCTTAGTCTTTGTGCTGTGGTCAGGACAGCAACCTGATGAAACGAGTGAGCAAATGCCCGGACCTTGGGCTATTGGTCTTAGTATTTTAGGCCAGCAGGTGTCATGCTTGTACTTTCCAACACCATTTTCTTGCCACCTGGTGATGTCACCCAGCCTTACACTTATGACACCTGTAATTATGATCTGACACAGGTCTGTTTAGAAGGATGTTTCTATTCTTTCATTTCCTTTCAGCTCATATGATGAAGTATACTATACTATAACGGTTTCCTTGGATCAAAGCATTCTGTTTTTCAAGTGCACAGTTTATGACAGGTATTGTAAATGGATTTTGGCATATCTCCTGGACATTGTGTTCACCTCTGTTTCCCTTGGTCAGTTAACTGTCTTTCGGATGAGACGTTAAACCGAGGTCCCATCTGCCTGGATTGGTGGTAGTTCAGGTGGATGTTAAAGATCCCATGGCACTTATCGAAAAAGAGTAGGGGAATTTCCCCGGTGTCCTGACCAAATTTCCCTCATTCACTAAAAATACCACCAACAGCTTAATCTGGTTCAAGGTCAGTTGGCATTCATCTGTATCCCCTCCCCCGGGTCGTGCCTGAAAATAGGCAGGATTTGTCTAGTGCACTTACCCGGTCAACAAAAGCTAAATAAATAAAAATAAATAAATAATTGTTTAGTCAAATTAGAACTTAATAAATATTTGATTAAATGGATAATGCATTGGCTATCCAACAGAAGGCAGCAGGTATGCTTGAGGGTTTTTTTCTCCCCATGGACTTTGGTTACTAGTGGAGTCCCTCAGGGATCCGTCCTGGGTCCAATATTGTTTAATATTCTTATAACTGGTAGGAACATAAAAAATGGTAATTGGGTTATTAAATATGCTGATGATGCCAAATTAGGAGGGATTGTTAATAACTCTGAACCTATATCTATATTACAGAAAAATTTAAATAACATATCTGAATGGGTTAGCAATCACAAGTTGAAATTCAACACCAATAAGTGTAGGGTCATGCACTTCGGAAGTAATAATAGATGTGCTAAATATTATATAGAAAATGACACATTAAGTGTTACTACATCTGAGAAAGATCTGGGTGTTATCAATAATAAATTAAAATTTACTGAACATTTAAATTTTATGGTTAACAAATGTTCCAGATTTAGTAACTGTTTATTTAGAAACATTAAAAGTAGAGAGCCATCAATAATGGTCCCCTTATACACTAGTGTCATAAGAGCAAATTTTGATTATTGTTCTTCATTTTGCGCACCCACACAGAGTGGAGATAAAGTATCTAGGGAGAAGGTGCAAAAAAGGTTTATCAGGAATATAGCTGGAATGGGACATCTGACTTATGAGGAAAGACTTAAACAACTTAATTTGTATAGTATGGAATATAGATCAATACGTGGGGATCTCTGCTTGCTCTATAAAGCATCTAGAAATGAATACTTGTTTGATACATTGCATTTGAAATGGAACTCTGCTACAGTTTCAACTCGTTTGCATAATTTAAAATTATTTTTACCAATCAATCGAACCACCAAAAGAACACAATTTTTTACCCAACAAATAGTTCCAATTTGGAACTCACTCCCATATGAGGTGGTAAATTCCGTAAATTTGACACAATTTAAAACTCAATTAGATATATATATATGAATGATTCTAAATTTGCAACCCACTTAGCTTAAGTGGCATGATCATAATGGGCTAGTCCCTGGATCGTGTAATTTACCTATGAATCTATGAACCTATGCCCTGAGAGCATGTCATTTGTCACAATTGTGGCAAAGATGGCCATATGAAGAGGGAATGCCAGTCTCAGAAGGACTTGGAGAAAGTGGTGAACCAGCTTCAAGGAGAGCTTCGGAAAATGAGTCAGTGGTCAAGGGACGCACAGAATGACCACAGTAAAAGCTTCGGCCATTCTAACTCAAACCCCTCTGTGGCTAAATCATCTGTCCAGGCCCTTGCTGTTGTCCCTCCAGACTGGTCCAAGATAGTGGGCCCTTCAATGGAGACTAATGTGGCTGTGAATGGTATTCCTACTTGAGCTGTGCTTGACAGTGGGTCGCAAGTGACCATTGTGTTTCGGGACTGGTATGACAAACACTTATCTGATGTGCCCTTACAATCTCTGGAAGGCCTACATGTGTGGGGGCTGAGTGACAAGTCTTATCCATATCTAGGATATGCCCGCCTCTGGTTGTCTTTTCCTGCAACTGTCACTGGTGTAGAGGAGCAAGTAGAGACACTGGCCATAGTGTGTCCCCCCACCGGACTGTATGATGGGGTTCCCCTGTTAATTGGAACAAACGTCCATATGTTTGGGAGACTGGCGCAACTCTGCCATGAAAAACAAGGGCAACAGACTGGGAGGGCCCTGAGAATTCTGTCTCTGATCAAGAGGGCCTATGATTTGCAACAGAAACCAGAGAAAGTAGACCAGGATGAACCGGTGGGGATTGTGTAGAAGAAGGATCCCGATTCAATGGTACTGGCTCCTAACGCAGAGTGTACCATTCAAGGGGAGGTCCACCTCTGGAAAGATGTCAAGAACAAAATACTGATGTTGGATGCACCAGGCAATGGAAAATTGCCAGAAGGATTATTGGTCAAGCCCAGCATCTTGCCTGCTTGTACCCATGCCTATGCACGACAAGTGATGGTCCAGATTCACAATGTGTCAGATCGGGAGATTCGGGTGAACAGAGGGTGCACCCTAGCTACAGTACACTGTGCAGGCACTGCACTATTGCCCAGCAACAAGCACCCTGGTGAGAAGGAGAGAGTGACCCCAGACTTGTTTGACTTTGGTGACTCCCATTGCCAGTTGAATGGAAGGCTAGAATTAGCAAGAGACTTGCCCAGAGAGACCAAGTGTTTTCGTTGAAGGAATGGGATGTGGGATGTGTCCAGGGTGCGGAGCATCACATATGCCTGCACGATGAACGGCCATTTCGAGAGAGGTCCCAATGCCTAGCCCCAGCAGACATAGATGATGTGAGAAGACACCTGCAGGAAATACTCGCTGCTGGTGTGATACAAGAATCCAGGAGCCCATACGCCTCTCTCATTGTAGTTGTGTATAAGAAGAATGGGTCTGTGAGGATGTGTGTTGATTATCGAACCCTGAACTGGCGGACCATCCCAGACCAATACACTATGCCTCGTATACAAGATGCCCTGGACTGCTTGAACGGGAGCAAATGGTTCTCAGTGTTGGATCTTCGCAATGGATACTATCAGATCCCAATGGCCCCGGAAGACCATGAGAAAACAGCCTTCATCTGTCCACTGGGGTTCTATGAGTTTCTGAGGATGCCACAGGGGATATCAGGTGCCCCAGCCACCTTTCAGTGACTGATGGAATGTGTGGTGGGAGATATGAATTTGCTGGAATGCCTGGTGTACTTGGACAATGTCACTGTGTTTGGGAGCACCTTAAAGGAGCATGAGAACCGACTGTTTAAAGTCCTAGACCAACTGGAAGACTTCGGCCTCAAGCTGTTCGTTGACAAGTGCCAGTTTTTCCAAACCTCCGTGAAGTATGTGGGGCACATAGTATCTACAAAAGGGACAGAGACTGATCCAAGTAAGGTTGAAGCACTGATTACTTGGCCCCAGCTCCATAATCTGAAAGAACTACAACATTTCCTGGGCTTCTGTGCCTACTACCACAGGTTCATAAAAGACTATT
Source organism: Neoceratodus forsteri (assembly GCA_016271365.2). Taxonomy (NCBI): domain Eukaryota; kingdom Metazoa; phylum Chordata; order Ceratodontiformes; family Ceratodontidae; genus Neoceratodus; species Neoceratodus forsteri. The sequence continues at coordinate 1,320,284,300 of CM057454.1, forward strand.
CCAAGATGATTCGCCCACTCTTGAACCTTACCCAGGGTTACCCTCCTACCAATTGTAAATACAAAAAAGGGGCCATTAAAGAACCAGAAAAAGTATACTTTGCCCAGGTGAACTCTTCGGGCCCCGCTGGACGCTCAACTGTGAAGCAACCTTCCATGAGATCATATACCAGCTCACCCACGCCACCATCCTTGCTTATGCTGCCCCCACCAAACCCTATGTGTTGCATACGGATGCTAGTCTGCAGAGTCTAGGAGTGGTGCTATATTAAGACCATGAGGATGGCCTGAGACCAGTAGCTTTCACCAGTAGGAGCTTGACCCCGTCCGAACTAAACTACCCTGTGCATACGTTGGAGTTCCTTGTGCTAAAATGGGCCATCATTGACCAGTTTCATGAATACCTCTATGGGGCAAAGATATTGGTGAAGACTGACAATAACCCGTTGACCTATGTACAGACTTCAGCTAAGTTAGACGCCACTGGGCACCGGTGGCTTTCTGCAATATCAACCTATGATTATGCTGTTGAATACAGACCGGGCCTGAACCATATTGATGCTGACGCCCTATCACAAAGGCCCACTTCCAAGAGTGATTGGGTCAGGCTGTCTGAACCTGACATTTGAGCATTGTGCCAAAAGTTTGATAGAGATGAACAGATGTCTGTGGACACAGTGGACTGTTTAGTAGATTGCTTGGGCCCTTCTGACACCTGCATACCAGCTGCTTATTGCCACTTTTCTGCTCTAGATATTAGTGCACTACCTCAATTTGACAATGACAGCATTCAGTGGACTCAATCCCAAGATCCTATGATTCAGCCAGCACTTGATGCCCTGCGGGCAGGGAAAGATGTGTCTAAGTTACGTTCCACTGACTTGCGAACTGCTTTATTGTTTAAAGAAGACCCCAGACTGAAGATGTTCAATCAGTTGTTGTATAGACAGACAGTAGATCATAGTGGCAAAGTACACAAGCAACAACTGGTCCTGCCCACGGTCTTTAAAGATTTGGTACTGAGTTCCCTCCACAATCACATGGGGCACCTCGGTATTGACAGAACCCTTGACCTGGTACGATCTCGTTTCTACTGGCCCAAAATGGGGGCTGATGTTGAGCATCGTGTAAAGACTTGCAGTCGCTGCCTGCAAGGAAAAGCCCTGCCTCAGACGGCTGCCCCCTTGTTAATATTACTACCAGCACCCCCATGGAACTAGTCTGCATAGACTTCTTGTATTTAGAACCTGATCAGCGGAACATTGGCAATGTGTTAGTGGTTACGGATCATTTCACACAGTATGCAGAAGCTTTTCTCAACAAAGATCAAAAGGCATCTACTGTGGCCAAGGTGCTAGTGGAAAATTTCTTAGTCCACTATGGTGCCCCCCCAGCGGATTCATTCTGATCAAGGCAGAGACTTTGAGAGTTGGCTAATCAAAGAAATGCTCTCTCAATATGGGGGGTGCAAAAGTCAAGAACCACCCCCATCACTCGCAGGGAGACCCTCAACCAGAACATTTTAACCACACCCTTCTAGACATGCTGGGCACCTTCCACCCAAAAGACAAGCATAAATGGACCCAGCAGATTAGCACCTTGGTACACGCATACAATTGCATGAAAAATAATGCTACTGGGTTCTCTCCCTACTGCCTCATGTTCGGGAGAGAGGCCTGGCTGCCAGTTGATGTCTCTTTTGGGGTCTCTCCAGATGGGGTCCGAGTCAAAAACTACTTGCAATATGCACAAAAACTGAAAGCTCAATTGAACCATGCCTATCAACTGGCCCAGATAATGGCCTCCAAGAGAAATCTAGCCAACAAAGAGAGGCATGATAAAAAAGTAAAGGCTCAAGAGCTTCAACCTGGAGACCGTGTGTTGTCATGCAATTTGGGACTGCATGGTAAACACAAAATTGCTGATCTGCGGCACCATCTTCCCCATGTAGTAGTTAGAAAGTTGGATGATTTACCTGTGTACAAGGTCCACCCAGAGAACAACTCCAAAGCTGTCAAGATCATGCACTGTAACCACTTGGTACCTATCAGCCAAGTCATGATTGAGGAAGAACCCCCAGAAACTGAGCCCACTGGACCAATGACTCGTGCTGCTGCAAGAAAGAGACAGAGTCAACCTACCCCAGTGGTCACAGATTTAAGGTTTCCTCCGCAGCAGGCCCAGAATGATAGTGACTGTCAGTCCACTTCTGATGAAAGTGAATACGACCATGCCTATTACCCCTCTTATGAACTGAGTCAGCTGTTTCGAGGTAACCCCCTGATAAATTGTGAGGATGAAGCTTGGCCTTCTGGACTGCCTTACCCCCGAGCTTCATCCTTGGAGCCAATGATCCCAGAAAGTGAAGTGCAAAGTATCACATCTGAAAATGTTGAGTCTCTGTGTATTGTGCAACTGTATGATTTGCCTGAAAAAGGGCTGAGGGTTTGAGGCTTTCTGGCGACATACCAGAATTTGAAGAACACTATGAGAGTGCTGACCATCCCCCTTCCATGCCTCAAAGCTTGATTGTGCCCAAGCCTTCACAAAATGAGTCGTGTTGTAGAAACAGAGCCTGCAGAGCATGGAGCCGACAGTGCCCCAAGTTTGGACATTCCCACCCAGGCAGAGGCACCCCTCACAAGTGACGAGAGTATGCAGACCAGTGTTGAGAGCACAGAGACTGTAGTTGTCCCCCTCAGAAAGACTGGCCGAGCTGTCAAGCCAGTAGTATGCCTCAGTTATGATTCTCCCAGGAGGCCAGTGGATTTGCCTCTCAATGTGGTGCACAAAGGTGTTTATGTCTCACCATGCTCACTGCCCAAATTGAGCTTGACAGCCAATTCCAGGTTACTTGTCTTTCCCTCTCACTATGGTGCCCTGCCCCTTCTAGCCCAAAGTTAGCTGAGAGGGAAGGGCCCCCTCTTGCATTGTTTAAGGTACAAGAAGTTATTACCTGATTCAGTATAGTAATGTTCAATTTACCTTTGTGAAATATGCACAATGTGTTGTCAGAATGGATACAGTATCATGAAGTGTAGTGAATATGTATAGTAAAGTAATAAGTTTATATTAACTGATGCATGATGGCACAGACTTGACATGGACGCCAAGTTTTCTCCAGGCAAGGAAGGGTGTAACCCTCCTACAAATGGGGGTTCCTGAAAAGTCTTCCTCGAGCTTGCCTAAATGCTCACTGCCAGGCTGGTGTCCTGCATTTTAGCAGTATAAATGTGATTGCCAGAGACTGGACTGTGAATTGGACCAATCAGTTCTGGTGGGACCTAAAATGGAGCCGGACTACAGGAGCTGTCTGGAGTCGAAATCTGTAGGAATGGTAGTTTTGGGCTTTTGGCGCCTTTTTGCACCTAAAGGGGGAGCCTTTGGTGTGACTGACAGACAGATCAGCCAACCAAACCTTTTGGATTGTGGGGAAAGTCCCTGGCTTGTTGGCAGTTGAATCAGATCTCAGTTGGGAACTGAAGGAGCAAGAGCTTGAGACAGTCAAGCAGCCGTTTGAGTAGTTTTGCGTGGGAGAACTGTGGAAAGGTCTGAGTTGTGGCCTGCATGTCTGCCTGCTGCCCCTGAGAGGAAGAGAAGAGAATTATTTCAGACTAAATCCAAGTCTGTGAGAATGAAGTGTAACCCCCCTGCAAATGGGGGTTCCCAAAAGACTTCCAGGAGCTTGCTTGAATGCTCCAAGCCTGAATGGTGTTTGGCGTTTAAGCCATTTATCAGTGAGTGTTTTTAGAGCCTCTGGTACTGTCTCTTTAAGAGCTGTCTGCTTGCAGACATAATTAGTTTGTATGGGGGGACTGTGTGCTTCTCTGCTTGAGTACCACTCGAGCTGCTGCCAATTCACTCCATTTTTGCAGTCACTAGGAGTGCAAAGGGAACCTATCTGAAATATGTAACTGTTTGCCAGAAATCATTTAGAGTAATAATGAAAATACAGTTTGTCTAACCTGCTTTCTTTGCAGTCAGAACTGTGTTTGCCTAGTTCCCCATTCTAGTTTTGAACTGCTGAACTGGACCAATCAGTGTGGGTTAAGGTAGCTCTAAAATGGTGCCTTGGATGAATCAGAACTTGGACTCGTAATCTGAGCCAGCCACAAGAGGATTGTATGGGCAGTGACTCTGGGAGATGTAGTTTGGACTTCGGCGCCTTTTTGGACCAAGAGGGGCAGTTTATTGTGAGTGACAGCCAATCCAGCCAAGAACTGGGAGGAACTCAAAGGAAGTGCCCGGTTTTGTCTGCTGGAGTTTCAGTTGAGCTCTGGCAGTGAAGAGGGAAGGAGCCCTGTGCTTTTTCGGTGTGCAGTTTTAGTCGGGAAACGTGTGTAAGGCCCAGAGTTCCGGTCTGCAGCTTGTGTAACTGCTTGTTAGGACTGAATCCATCCTGTGAAGAGAATCAAAGGATATCTGAAGAGTAGAAACCAGGCTCACCCTGTAGAAGACTGGAGAAATTGCTGAATTGCGCTAGGTCTGTCAGGAACTGAATCTGCTGTGTGTTCTCCCGGGTATTGTGCAGTAATTGCGATCGGGATAGAGAAGCAGCCTGCCTGGTATAGTACTTTCTTTTACCATATAAATTGTGAGGAGGCTTGTGTAGCTCAAGTGAATCCTGCCCATTAAAGGACTTTTGCCTGTTGCAGTTTGTCATATAAATGTGTGAGAGTCTCGTGGAGCTCAAGAGTAGCCCTGCTGACGTTGAAGGACCTTATCTTGTTTGGAGGTCGTGAGTACTAATTCAGGGTCGCTCCTGTTGAATTGCACATTGAATCCAAACGGAATTATTGTACTGCTGACTGTTTAACTAATTTTTCTTTCTCTGTGTGAAAGGGCCTACCAGCTGCCACAGTTTGGACTAGCCACTAGGGCTTGGGTACCCAGGGACAGTAACTGGTAGGGATAGGCCTGTGCTGAGAGCCATAAATAGATGAGTAAAGTGATAAGCTAATTAACCTGATTTCCCCGTCCTTGTTATATCCCCTAAATAAATCAGAGCTGCTTGTTTCAGCAAAGTTATACTGCCTGAGGTATTTGTCTATGTTAAAGTATTGTACTGTGATTGTTGCACTGTATCTTATTTTACAGGGGTCCCAGTGCCTGAACCAGTCCTGGGGTAAGTGTATACTGTGAAGGTAATTCTGATATATTGTGTGGGCCACTAGTGGGAAGAAAGGGGGGTTGCAGTGTCCCAGAGGGCTGTGACCAAGTTAGTTTAACTATTGCAAACCCTGACCTCTGGGTGGAGGCACCCGCCATCGGATCCAGGCCCCTCAACCTGTTAGTGGCAAATCAGGCAGGGGTAGCAGCCCCTGGGATAGCGCCATCTAGGGGTTACAGAAGTAAGCCATTGATTTTTTACCAGGCTCATCCCTGAAGAAGACCAAAGATTTTGCTGAATGCGATCGGCCTGTCAGGATTTCCAGTTGCTTTTGAATCCCCGGTTTGTGCAGAGACTTTGCAATCGTGACCAGAGAGCGGTTTGCCTGGTACAGTAGAATTTCCTTACTTGTAAATGTGCTGTGTATTGAAATGGGTTGTGATTTGGTTCCCTACTGTCTGAACTGTGTTCTGCTTGCTGGAAGCTTTATCCAGCCTAATCGGACTGAATCCGCATTCATCTCCATTCGTCCTGGGCCATGCCACGCTGGCCCTGCCAGACTACCCCACTGCACAGAAAGCCACTGACAAGACACCTGCCTGGGAATCAGCCCCCTGCTCCACACTTGAACAGGAACAACGCCTCAGCGAATCGTGTGGGCCCTGCTTCTCCTGGCACTCCAGATTAACCACCTGATGTCTCGATTTTCATCCAACCTGTGTCCAGTCTTGGGTGTTGTGAGTAATCATCAGGGTAGCTCCCTGCAACAACAGCCTAATGTAAAAGTGAGTCATCTGATTGTCTTGTTGTTTTCTTTTCACAAACTGAGCCCTCCGGCTCCAGATTACAAATAGTGTGTGTTATGCATGTTGTTTTCTTCCATCACAGGGCCCCAACCAGCTGCAACGTTCCTGGCTAACCCACCATTCTCCATCTGGGTAACCAGAGTGTGTGACTGTTTATGCACCCTGAAGTGCATGCATAACTGATTGATAGAGCCTTCAAGCAAATTAACCTGATTACGCCACTCCCTTGTTCAAGACCCTTAAATAAATCAGATCCAACTTTTTTTTGCATTTAGCCTGACTGTGGTTCCAGTTTGTGCAAGAGTAGTGTACTACTATTATTCACTGTGTATAAGCTTGTTTTACAGCGGGTCCCCAAGGCAGAGCCAGAGGAAAGCCCTGGTGGTAAGTGCAAACAGTGTGGGTACTTATGTGGTGTATCAGGGATATTGTGAAAGTGATTATTGTGTATTGTTCTGACCACTAGTAAGGAAAGAGGGGGGTTACAGTGTCCCGGAGGACTGTGCCCAGGTTAGCTTGACCACTACCAACACTGACCTCTTGGTGGAGGCACCCGTTTCAGAACTCAGGCCCCTTAACCTGCTACTAGCCAAGCAGGCAGGGGTAGTAGCCCTTGGGATAGAGCCACCTAGGGGTTTCATTTAGACCCCCAGGCTCTCTCATTACCTGGACGGCTAAAGTAAAAACAGGCACTCTCACTGCCCAGTTCTAAAGTCACTTAAAATAAAAGAATGAAAAGTCTGACTGTGAGTTCCTTACAAGTACACTTCCTTTGGAAAAGATCCACCCAGTAGCAGTCCAACTTAGCCAGGTAATGGCAAGAACATAAAAACCCTATCCTATGAGGGCCACCGCCGCCGAAAATATCTGCCCCAGCAGCCTTGACTCCCTGCTGGCGCCAGCACACCAGCCAACCCCGCAGAGGACCTTAGAAAGCCACAGACCCACCTGCTGGCTCCCAAGCTGGTACAGGCCTGCCCAAGCAGCAACAGACTCTGGCGGCCAGACCACCCACCAATATAGGGTTCTCCTGCTGTTCTGGCACAAATCGGATTAGGCGCCAGGTCTTTGGCACTAACTCCATATATCAGCACCAACTCCAAAAACGGCAACTCAGTCCAAGTGAGATATGCTCAAACCCATGTCCTGATGTTCTCTCAGGGGGTCCCTCTAACCCATAAATCCACTCTAGCACCACTCTCTGGTCCGGAAACTCACTCTCAATACTCCATTCGGCAGCCTCCATGTACTCCACACTTTCTGTCTCCCAGCTGCAACCCAAAACAAAAATGACCAGGGGCGACAGTAATTAACAAAAACCCCAACTCGACAAGTCACTTTCCTCTCACGATTTGAGCAGTAGCGGGACCAAACAGACAATCCCAGTACACACTATGAGGACAGCCAATGACCCGACAATGCTCCGAGACTCCAGGGCTCTAAACTAAATAACTCACTGTTTGCCCTTTCTAACTGCCAAAATGCACTTTGGTTATTCAAAAAGGGAGAAAAAAAAAGAACAAAATGAAATAAAAACGAAATCTAGGAGATAAAACAGAGTTCTGGCTACTAAAAAACAGCTTTTCAGCAGGCCCAGCCCAGCGGCCATCATTCTCTAGACTCGGTCACTGGACTTTTATTGACAGTTTGTATAAAGTGATGTGATGATAAAGAGTTTATTTTTTTATAAAGGGATATTTAAACGGTAGTGCTATTATGCAATGTCACTTTAAAAGTTTGAATAACATCATGCTACGTTATACTATTTAAGTGTGTTTGTCTTCTTCTGGTTCCACCCCCTGATGAAGAGGGATTGTACAAGGGAATCAACAAAGTCCAAGAGGGTAGTGTATTTCAGAAAAAGAGATGCACAAGAACAAGGGGCCACAATTTGAAGATACTGTTGAGGGGGGGACAGCTCAGGGGCAACGTGAGGAAGTATTTTTCTATGGAGAGGTGATGGATGCATGAAACAGCCTTCCTGAGGAGGTCATAGGGCCAAAAATAGTGGGGGAATTCAGGAATGCATGGGCCCGACATAAGCCAATTATAGTGGGGAGTGGGGGGGGGTAAGGACAAAGTAGGCTGCTGGTTGACTAGGATCTGCAGCTTATCAAGTAGGTAGGGAAATGGGGAGACTGGGTGGGCCATGCGGTCCTTATCTGCCATCAAAGTCTATGTTTCTATGTTTCTATGTACCCTTGAAGCACCGGGATTGCTCTGTGGATGTTTGTTACTTTTCAGTAAATTTGGCAATACTGAACCTGTTCATATAGCGCTGTACTTTTTGGCTTTGTGTCATGACGGAGGACTGGAGGAGAGCAGATGTTATCCCTCTACCTAAAGGCGGCAGCGTGAAGGAGGCTAGCAACTATAGGCCAGCCAGTCTCACCTCAGTGTAACCCCTAGGTGGCTCTATTCTAAGGGCTACTACCCCTGCCCGTATGGCAATACACAGGTTGAGGGGCCTGAGTTCTGTAAACGGGTGATCAACCCGGAGGAATGATATTGGGGTAGCTTAATTGCTCCAGTATAGCCCTCCGGGATGCTATAACCACCCACCAACCCTTCTAGTGGCCTAGACTGTAACACAATGGTACATTCACATTCACTAGATAGCAGTAATAATATGCTCACACCGCTTTCACTTACCACCAGGGTTGGATCTGCTGCAACTACCCTGGAGACCCCCTGGAAAATAAGATCAGCATTGCAACAGTACAATATTACCGCTGTAACCCAACTAATAATATGCACACTAGCCAGGTTAAACGTGAATACAATCAGGTTTATTTAGGGGATGTGAACAAGGGAGAGGTGTGAATCTAGCAGAATGATTAGCAATCTGATTTAAATCAGGGTTTATCAGCATGCACTTTAAGTCCCCTTTAAACAGTTCCACAACCCTGGGTACCTAGTATGTTATGCAGGCTAGCTTGAAGCATTACCTGGGGTGGCTGGTGTTGCAGCTGTTGTTGGGGCCCTTAGGAAAGAAAACAGTTAACATGCACAAAACCCAATAATTTGTAATCCAAGCGGGATGGCCCAGTTCATTGCAGTAACCCAGAACAAAACAATTAGATGGTAACACAATGATTGCTGTTGTTGTTGCAGGGTGCTACCCTGGTTTGTACTCACGCTACCAGAACCTGGATTCAGGACAGGCGAGATGAAGACCTCATGGTGTTGATCTGGAAGGCCAGGGGAAGCAGGGCTGACACGACTTGCCTCCGGGTGGTCGCTACCTGCTCGATGGTGTTGGGCAGCGGGTTGAATCCCCGAGCTGGTCTTTCACCGAGATCGTCTCTGAAGCAGGAGTAGTGGCCTAGGCCGAGGTGGCAGGGTCCAGGCAGGATGAAGAATTCTGTACAAGTTTGTGATTTTCTGCTGGTGAAGCCTCCAGCAGGTGTCAAATATTCTGTTGTGGGGAACCAAATTGCGACCCATGAAACACATTCATACTAACATACTAAAATGCCAGCAGAATAGGCCTAACGGTCTTTCGCGTCTGCTGGTTTGGTCAGCCCCCACCCTGGGAGCTGACCTTGCTGTCCCCCTCGTCCTCTCTGACTTCTCCCTTCCCAGTCCCGGATATACCCACTGCACAGGACTTTGCATCCAGAACCCTTCCCCCTGTACCTGTCCCACCCCTTCTTGAAACCCTCCACCGTCTCTGCCTCCACTAGCCCCATGGTTTCACACATTCCACATTCCATGGCTCCACCACCCTCTCAGTGAAGTAGCACTTCCTCCTTTCTCTCCTGAATCTCCCCCCCAGCTTCCACCCATGCCCTCTAGTTGCCCCCCCCTTCCTTCGGAGCACCTTGACTGCTTCTCCCCTATTTAACCCCTTCATGTACTTGAAGACCTCTGTCTTGTCCCCCGGTCCCTTCTTTCTTCCAATGTGCACATATTTAGCTCTTCGAGCCTCTCTCCATAGGTCCTGTCCCCCAAGTCCCAGATCATTTTGGTTGCCCTTCTCTGGACCCTCTCCAGGAGTTCAATGTCCCTCTTTAAGTGTGGCCTCCAAAACTGCACGCAGTACTCGAGATGAGGCCTCACCAAGCAGTTATACAGGGGGAGTATCACTTCCCTCCTTCTGGAGGTGATCCCCCCTAGCGATGCATCCCAGCATCCTGTTGGCCTTGGCCGCTGCCCTCCTACAGGTCTCAGAGTTGTTCATCTTGACATCCACCACCACCCCCACGTCCCACTCAGCCATTGAGACTTGTAGCATTCCCCCCCCAGGGTGTACGCTTGGCCCGGGTTTCTGGCTCCCATATGCATTACCGTGCATTTCCCTGCATTAAATCTCAGCTTCCACTTTCTAGACCACCTTTCCAGAGCCTTCAGGTCCCCCTGTAGGGCCACCCTCCCCTCCTCCCCATCCACCACCCCTAGTTTTGAGTCATCCAAAGAGACTCATCTCACTCCTGATACCCTTCCTTATGTCAGAGACATAGGCATTGAACAGCAGGGGCCCAAGGACTGATCTCTGAGGGACTCCACTAATGACCCTCCTTGGGGAAGAGACTATCCCGCCAACCACGACCCTTTGGGTCCGGTTCTGGAGCCAATTGCCTATCTATCTGATCATCTGGTTCCCTACCCCCATTTCTCCCAGCTTATTCAACAGGTCCCCATGAGGAACAGAGTCAAACGCCTTGCTGAAGTCAAGATAGAGGACGTCCACCGGTCTACCCAGGTCCAAGGCTCTCGTCACTCAGTCATAGAACTCCACAAGGTTTGTCTGACATGATTTCCCTGGAATGAATCCATGCTGTCTATCGTGCAGGCACCCCGACTTTTCCAGGTCCCCCTCTAGCCTCTCCTTGACAATGCCCTCCATCACCTTGCCCACCACCGATGTCAGGCTGACAGGCCTGTAGTTCTCTGCCACCTCCTTTGATCCCCCCCTTGTGGATAGGCACTATATGCACCACCTTCCAGTCCTGGGGCAGCCACTCTGTCCTCAGAGAGATGCTGAAAAGCTCCGCCAGGGGTTTCACCAGGACATCCACCAGTTCCTTCAGCACTCTGGGATGTAATTTATCTGGCCCCGGTGCTTTCTCTGTGTAACCCCTAGATGGCGCTATCCCAGGGGCTACTACCCCTGCCTGATTTGCCACTAACAGGTTGAGGGGCCTGGATCCAATGGCGGGTGCCTCCACCCAGAGGTCAGGGTTTGCAATAGTTAAACTAACTTGGTCACAGCCCTCTGGGACACTGCAACCCCCCTTTCTTCCCACTAGTGGCCCACACAATATATCAGAATTACCTTCACAGTATACACTTACCCCCAGGTCTGGTTCCGGCACTGGGACCTCCTGTGAAATGAGATACAGTGCAACAATCACAGTACAGTACTTTAACATAGACAAATACCTCAGGCAGTATAACTTTGCTGAAACAAGCAGCTCTGATTTATTTAGGGGATATAACAGGACAGGGGAAATCAGGTTAATTAGCTTATCACTCTAATAATCTACCTATGGCTCTGTGCACAGGCCTATCCCTATCAGTTACTGTCCCTGGGTACCCAAGCCCTAGTGGCTAGTCCAAACAGTGGCAGCTGGTAGAGCCCTTTCACACAGAGAAAGGAGAATTAAACAGTCAGCAGTACAGTAATTCCATTTGGATTTAATGTGGCAATTCAACAGGGAGCGACCCTGAATTAGTACTCACGACCTCCAAATAAGATAAGGGTCCTTCAATGTCAGCAGGGCTCACTTGAGGTACACAAACCTCTTCACACATCCATATAAAAAAGCACTATACCAGGCAGGCTGCATCTGTATCCCGATCGCAATTACTGCACAATACCGGGAGAACACACAGCAGATTCAGTTCCTGACAGACCGAGTGCAATTTTCAGCAATTCTTCCAGTCTTCTACAGGGTGAGCCTGGTTTCTACTCTTCAGAGATCCTTTGATTCTTTTCACAGGACAGTTCAGTCCTAACAAGCTGTTACACAAGCTGCAGACCGGAACTCTGGGCCTTACACACGTTTTTGACTAAAACTGCACACTGAAAAGCACAGGGCTCCTTCCTTCTTCACTGCCAAAGCTCAACTGAAACTCCAACTGACAAAACGGGCACTTCCTTTGAGTTCCTCCCAGTTCTTGACTGGTTGGCTGTCACTCACAATAGACTGCTGCTGTTGGTCAAAAGGTGCTGAAGTCTAAACTACATCTCCCAGAGTCACTGCCCATACAATCCTCTTGTGGCTGGCTCAGATTATGAGTCCAAGTTCTGATTCGTCCAAGGCACCATTTTAGAGCTAGCTACCCCACACTGATTGGTCCAGTTCAGCAGTTCAAAACTAGAATGGGGAACTAGCAGACACAGTTCTGACTGCAAAAAGCAGGTTAGACAAACTGTAATTTCATTATCACTCTAAATGGTTTCTGGCAAACAGTTACATCTTTCAGATAGGTTCCTTTGCACTCCTAGTGACTGCAAAAATGGAGTGAATTGGCAGCAGCTTGAGTGGTACTCAATCAAAGAAACACACAGTCCCCCATACAAACTAATTATGTCTGCAAGCAGACAGCTCTTAAAGAGACAGTACCAGAGGCTCTAAAAACACTCACTGATAAATGGCTTAAATGCCAAACACCATTCAGGCTTGGAGCATTCAAGCAAGCTCCTGGAAGTCTTTTGGGAACCCCCATTTGCAGGGGGGTTACATCTGTCTTAAGGGATCTAAGGGCATTCAGCACATTTAAATCAATTATTTCTCTATGCCACAGTTTGGATACAGTCCAGTTGCAAATTACGGCTTCACTGCGCAAACCTTTCAATCCAAGGCTAATTCTATCATCAAACATGTCGATCACTTCTGGAGAAAGTCTTCAGTCCAAATCACAAGTTGCAATAACAAACTTCGTCTTTCTTCTGCTGTAGATTACACTCATGGAAATCAGAACTAGATCCGACTTCTGCAAAAGGCAGTTCATGGGCAGGAGAACGTGGCAAACAGGCCAGCAAAGTCTTCTCGCTGATTCCCCTATGCTCCTTCTGGGAGCAGCTGCTTGAAAGCTCGAGCTGTTCACTCTTCAACCTCCAACTCTAACAGATTCTCTGCTTCAGGCAGTTCTGGGCATTTCCCTTGTAATCCAAGAGGTTCGGTTGGCTGAGGGAACTGTCAGTCACAGTATGGGCTCCCCTTCCAGGCCAGTTTAGGCACTAACAGTCAAAACTACAAAAACTACAGAATTTCCTTCCCATCGGACCCCTGGGAACAGTCTCCATTTTAGGCCCCGAGTGGTTCGATTTGTCCAAATACTGAAAGTCCAGAACCTAACATGGTGGCTCCCATCCAAATGTTCAACCTGCAATCAAAGCAGGTTACACAGACTTCTCTGTCTTTACTATAACAGCAATTAAACAATAAATAATCAAAGTTCCTATGAAAGCGCCATCTGTGCAAGTAGCGACTGCAGAATGGAGCGCAGTAACAGACTGTCTGGCTGGTCAAAAGCCTTAAATCACTCAGACCCAGCCCAGACTAATTTCTAAACACAGCGTAGCCATTTTCTTAAAGAGTCAGACACGGAGGCTCAATAGGGCACTCTCACACAAATAAATAGCACTGCTTAAGGCAGGACACCAGCCTAACAGTGGGCATTAGGGAGCCCAGGAAAACATTATAGTAAACTTTAATTTGTGGGGGGGGGGGTTACATCAGTAGTAGAGAAATTAACTGAAAGGAAACCCTGTTAAAGGAAAGGTTTGTAAAGTATCTTGAAACCAGTGGGCTGTGGGACCACAGGCAGCATGGATTAATGGAGGTGAGGTTATGTCAAACTAAACTGATGGATTTCTTGTGACTGGGAAACAGACCAGGGGAGGGTAGTGGACTTGGCGTATCTGGACATTTGGAAGGCCTTAGACACTGTGCTGCACAGAAGATTTGCAACAAAATTGAGCAACCTAGGGATAGGATCCTAAGTAGTGAATTGGGTTAGAAACTGGCACTCGGAGAGGAGACAGAGGGTGCTGGTTAATGGCACTCATTCTGATGATGGGAGAGCCATCAGCTGGGTGCTGCAGGGCTCAGTACCGGCACTGATTGTCTCCAATGTCTTCATAAGTGACATTGCAGGAGAACTGGAAGGGAAGGGATGCCTTTTTGCAGAAGGCACCAAAATCTATAATAGGATGAACACTCAGGAGGGGTGGAGAAAATGCACAGGGATCTTGGAGAAACTTGAGGAGTGGTTAGGAGCATGGTGGTTGAGGTTTAATGCCACAAAGTGCAAAATCTTGCACCTAGGGCATTGGAACTCAGTAACTCAGTACAGGATTGAGGGGAGGTACTGACAGTCAGAAAACAGGAAAGGGGCCTTAGGATTCTCATATCTGATTACCTCAAAGTGGCAGGGCAGTGTGACAAAACAGTGGGTAGAAACAGTGGGATGCTGGAATACATAGGGAGAGGTATCTCCAGGAGGAGGAGGGAGGTGGTGTTGCCACTATATCGCTCGCTGGTGAGACAAACCTGGAGTTTTGTGTCCAGTTCCAGAGGTCGTACTTCAGAAAGGACATAGACAGGGTGGAGGCAGTTCAGAAGAGGGCAACTAGAATGGTGCAGGGGTTGCGCCAAAAGCCTTATGAGGAGAGACTGAGGGACCTCAACATGTACACCTTAGACCTACAAGTGCCTCATAGGGGTAAACAGTGTGCAGGAGGGAAGTCTCCTTCATAGAAACATAGAATATGAGGGCAGATAAGGACCGCTTGGCCCACCTAGTATGCCCATTTCCCTACCTAATGGATAAGCTGCAGATCCTAGTTAACCAACAGCCTACTTCCTCCTCCTACCCCCCCAATAGAATTGCCTTATGTCTATCCCATGCATTTTTGAATTCCTCCACTGTTTTTGACTCTACGACCTCCTCAGGAAGGCTGTTCCATGCATCTACAACCCTCTCTGTGAAGAAATACTCACATTACCTCTGAGCCGTCCCTCCTCTATCTTCAAATTGTGCCCCCTTGTTCCTGCACATCTCTTTTTCTGAAAGATGCTACCATCTTGGACTTTGTTGATTCCCTTGAGGTACTTGAAAGTTTCTATCATATCCCCCCTCTCCCTTCTTTCCTCGAGGCTATGCATCTTAAGCTCCTTAAGTCTTTCTTCATATGTCTTCTGGTGCAGACCCTGCACCATTTTGGTTGCTGTCCTCTAGACAGCCTACACCCTGTCTATGTCTTTGCAGAGATGGGGTCTCCAGAACTGTACACAGTACTCCAGATGTGGTCTTACCAACTGTCTGTACAGAGGGCCAACAACATCCTGTTTTCTACTGGTGATGCCTCTCCCTATGCATCCCAGTATCCCCCAAGCCCTCCTTACTGCCTTCTCACATTGCTGGCCCACCTTTAGGTCATCTAATATGACTACCTCCAGGTCCCTTTCCATTTTTGTTGTCAGTATCTCACCCCCCATTGTGTACTCTTCCCCTAGGTTTTTGTTTCCCAGGTGCATTACTTTGCACTTCTTTGCGTTGAATCTAAGCTGCCATACATTTGACCATTCCTCCAACCTTGCCAAGTCCCTTTTCATCCTTTCCACCACATCTTGTGTATCAACCCTGTTGCAGATCTTTCTGTCATCTGCAAAGAGATATACTTTCCCTTCCAGTCCCTCTGCAATGTCACTTATAAAGACATTAAAAAGGATTGGCCCCAGTACTGAGCCCTGCAGTACCCCACTAGTAACCCTCCTTTCTTTGCTGTAGACTCCATTTACTATTACCCGCTGTGTCCTGTTGTCCAGCTAGTGTTTTACCCAGGCTACCACTTTGGGACCCACTCCCAGGCCGGCTAATTTGTTCATTAATCCTTTGTGCGGGACTGTGTCAAATGCCTTGCTAAAGTCTAGGTAGGCCATGTCCATAGCACCTCCCTGGTCTAATACTTTGGTTACCCAGTCAAAGAAATCAATTAGATTTGTTTGATATGACCTTCCTGCTGTGAATCCATGCTGCCTTGGGTCCTGCGCCCCACTGGCCTCTAGGTACTCAACAATTCTTTCTTTCAGAAGTGATTCCATCATTTTCCCTACCACTGAGGTCAAACTGACAGATCTGTAGTTTCCTACCTCTGTCTTGGTCCCACTGTTGTGAAGGGGACTCACATCTACCCTCCTCCAGTCCTCAGATACCACACCATCCTCCCATGATTTATTAAAAAGGGTAGTCAGTGGTTTTACTAGTTCTTCCCTTAGTTCTTTTAGAATTCTGGGGTAAATCCCATCAGGCCCCATTGCTTTATCCACCTTCAGTTTTAAGAGTTCTTTCAGAACTCTTTCTTCTGTGAAAGGACTAATATCAACCCCCCAATCCAGAGTGCTTCTATTGACTGGATTAGGTATCTCCCCCTGCTTTTCCATTGCAAACACTGAGCAGAAGTATTCGTTCAGTATCCCTGCTTTTTCACTGTCGTTCTCTGCCCAACCACCTTCCTCTTTATTCAGCCTCAGTATCCTTGCCTTAGTCTTTCTTTGCTCCCTAATGTACCTATAAAAGGTTTTATCCACCTTCTTAACTGAGTTGGGTATCTTTTCCTTGGTTTGGGCCTTTGCTATTCTGACTGCCTTCCCCGCTTCTTTCTGCTTTAACTGGTACAGTTCTCTGTCCTGCTCCTTCTGTGTTTCCTTATACTTTCTGAATCCTATCTTTTTCTCCCTTACCTTCCCCACCACTTCTTTTGAGAACCATAGTGTTTTTTTCTTTCATTCTGATTTGTCTATTTGCTTCACACAAAGGCTTGTTGCCTCTGTGATGGCGATTTTTTTTTTACCCATTGTTGCTCCACCTCACCTTCTTGCCTGTTTGCTAGTGCTTTTCTGAGGCACTCTCCCATTTCGACAAAATCAGCCCTCCTGAAGTCCAGTACCTTCACTTTTGTGTAGCTTGACTCCATAGCTAAGTTTATCGTGAATCACACTGTTTGGTGGTTGCTTGTTCCCAGATGGCTACCCACTATAAGATCAGAGATCCTCTCTCCATCCCCATTTGAGAGTATCAAGTCTAAGATTGCTCCCTTCTGAGTGGGTTCTAAAACTAACTGTCTGGCTACTCCTTCTCCTCTTCTTCCCTCCCTGTCCCTCCTGTAGATTGTGTATCCTGATATATTAACATCCCAGTCATGGTTCTCTGTGTACCATGTTTCTGTGACTGCCACGATATCCAGGCATCCCTCTTCTATCAAGGCCACCATTTCGGGGAGCATTTTACCTAGACTACGGGCATTGGTACTCATTACCCTCCATTTTTTTATGGCTTTATTTCTTTTTGCCCCATCCCTGTCCTTACTGCCTTTGTCTTTTTCTCCATTTACCCCTGCCCTTCTCCCTATCGACTGCTCTATCTTCGTGTTTACCTCACTAACTACCCTGATTTTTTTTGGGGGGGGGGGGCTAGGATTTCCCTTCTCCTTTTCAATGCTTCTCCCTAGGCTAGTTTAAATGCTTGCCAATGCTTCAAATGAGAAAGAACACCAGGAGCAGAGGACATGTAATGACGCTGGAGTTGGGGGAGTGCAAGAGGAATGGGATGAAGTTATATTTCTTTGGAAGAGTTTTAGACACTTGGATCAGACTGGCAGTATAAGTGGTGGACAGGAGAACAGTGAGGGGGTCTCAAGCGTGTACTAAATTGACATAGAAGAATATTAATAGACAGGAAGGAGAGAGGGTCACTGGGGATCAGTTAGGTTCTGCAGAGACAGACTGGGAAGGAACCATCTGGGTAGACTGGGTGGTCCTTTTCTGCTAACAGATTCTATGTTTCTGTAGTTTATTGCTCATTGGAAACACTGCTGCTAGAGTATGCTGTGGTGGGGCAGGGAGTTGTTCATCTGTAGCTGGAGACTTTGGAGAGGGTTGGATGTGGTTGTATATGGCCTTGGTGGGTGGCTCACTTAGCCAGCAGCACAGTACCTATGGGTTCGGGACCTGTGCAAGCTGGGAGTGAACACAGGCTGTGAGTTGGTGTGGTGGACATGTGGTTACTGACAGGCCACAGCACACACAGAAAAAGGGCCAACAGGCACCAAAGCTGGCTAGTCTACCCAGCCAGCAGTAGCTGCAGAATCTAGGTACAGGAGACCAGCCTGAGAGGGATGTTTGTTCCCTGGAGTTGGGGTGGAAATAACAGAAGAGTTATTTAATCTTCAATAAAAGCCTCAGAGTGCACCAGAGAGCATCGAGAAACCCAGAGGTTCTGTGGCCTAGTAGTATCCAGACCTCCAACCTTTATTTAAATGTAACCCTCTCCTAAAAGGGGGCTTGCATTTGGCTCTCTCCAGGGCACTGCTTCTGCCTTCCCCTGCACCGCTTATTCAGTCAGGTCCAGGTCCAGACTGCAGCTATGGGACTCAGGGCTGGACTGGACACTAATTTATTCTGCAGGCTTGTTCAGTGTCCTTCTCACTGTGGCCCATGCACTGCCACCTCTTCTCACTCAACAGACTGCTGGACTGCCTTCATGGTGGGGGAGCCCAAAGACAGGAGGATGCTCAGTTTTAAGCAGTTCTCAAAGCTGCACAAAGTGCAAAACAACTAAATTAGTGCATCCTGTCTCTGTGAAACTGACATCAGCTTGGAATTCAGCTCTGCAAAACAGCTCTGAATTACAATCTGGCTTAGTACTTGTATGCATGCTTTTCCTGTGGAACTGACAACCCCTGAGAGTCAGGGGTTTAGCATAATGAATACTATATGAGATGATAACCACTGATATTTAATTTGTGTATTTATGCACAAGGAGACATGGAAATAGAGTTGATTTGTCTGAAACAAAACCTCTGAGGAGGGGAAAGTTTGTGAAAAGCTCTCACTTGCTGTTCCTGTTGGAATAAACAGTTTGTGCAAAACTGACTTGAGACTCCTGAAAAAGGGAACTGATGTAGCTAGAGTGCTTGGGCTGTTAACATCAGACTAGAGCAGGGGTTACCTTGAAAGCTGCTCTGCTTCTGAGAAGGTAGAAAGTCACTGCCTGCTGCTGTTGTTGGGATTTTATCCTGATGGGGGACTGAACCAGGTGAGGTCCTGAGTGACTGTCCGCCTGTTGAGCTGTGTGAAGGCAAGTCCCATTGTGGGGTGAATAAGATCATTGCCATCCAGAGCATCACAGCTTGCAACCAGCCTACAGAAAAGACCATCCAGATATCATCACCTTACGCAGGGGAGAAGTACCCCGTGGAAACAGCACCAGCCTGCCATCTAAAGCTTTGGGAAGGGAGTCAAGATCTGTGGGGGGTGGGGTCAATAGGTTATGCTGAAGACCCTGCGCTATGAGCAGACTAGATAGACCTAATGGCCTTATTCTTCTGGCTTTGTCGTATGTTGGTATGTCATAAAGGTTGTGAGTACTGGCTTTTACCCACAGAACTTATCATTCCTATTGTTTAGCTAGCTGACTGGATCACAAATTGTAGTAAGAAAGAAATAATGTGACCTACTGGGAATTGAGCCCAGGCCCATGGAATACAATCCCGGTGCTCTAACCACTGAGCTACTTGCTCACATGGATGGACCTGAGGTTCTCGGACACACTTCCTTTCCCTGGTATTGCATATCCTGCAGCTAGGAACATCTAATTGTCATGTAGCTAGCTAGATACTTTCTGGGCATTCTTGTGCAACCTTAGAATCAAGCCCACAGCTACTGTACAGCTTATAGCCAGGAGCCAGTGTTTACTGTCTATCTAACTGTGTAATCTTCCAGTCAGCAGCTGCAGTCAACAACTGAATGTACACAGTACCACACCAAGGTCCAAGCATCACAGGCCTGAAAATCTGCATCTGTGTGCACTCTCGAAGTGTAATTGTGAGCTCCCAGAGGGACTGTGGGGTTAACTGGTGCACCAGTAGGGGGGAGAAGTGCTGGGACATGCCCTGCAGTGGGGGTGAATGCAAACTGCTGTCTTTCATTATTTTTACCTTTGCTTTCCTTGTCCCCTGCCTTGTTCTCCAACCCCCAAATGACCCCATTGTTACGAACATACAAAATTTGCCAGCAGATAAAGGCCTAGAGGTCTGTCAAGTCTGCTCGAATGTGCAGCTAGCAGCCCTTATTATGCAGCTTCCCTTCCCCCTCCATTGACCCTCCCCTTTGTCCTGTCCCAGCCCCTTTTGAAGCAGTCCACTGTTCTATTGGATTCCACTTCTGCCGGTAATGCATTCCACCCAGCTGCCACCCTCTCCATAAAAAAGTGTCTCCTCATCTCCCTCCTGAACCTTCCTCCCTCCAGTCTCATATCATGGCCCTGGGTGTCCCTCCCCTCCCTTACTTTGAACAGCCCCTCCGTACCTGTCTTGTTTATTCCTTTCACGTACTTGAAGGTTTAAATCATATCCCCCCGTCCCCCTTCTCCTCCAGCAAGAACATGTTCAACTCCCTCAGCCTCCTCTAGTATGATAAGTCCCCCAGCCCCTTGATCATCTTTGTCGCCCTGCACTGCACCTCTTCCAGTAACTTAATGTCCCTCTTCAGATACGGGCACCAGTACTGCACGCCGTACTCCAGGTGCTGTCTAACTAATGACCTATACAGTGTCAGAATCACCTCTTCCCTCCTCGAGGATATACCCTTGCAATGCAACCCAGCATTCTGTTGGCCTTTGCAGCTGCCTTCCTACATTGTGCCGAGTTATTCTTTGACCCTGTAATGAGCACCTGATGTGTTTCGCCATTATTGTCCTGCTCTTTATTTGCATACATAGGGTGATGTGTTATTGTGTTCCCTGTCACAGAGGGTGGGAGTTGTATTTATTTCCTCGGGGGAAACAACCTGGCAGCACTACGTCATAAGGATCCCAATAGGTGGAGGCACCATGCCATTTTCTAAGCCCACTTCTAACCCCAAATGCAGGCACCATTCACCCGTAGGCATAACAGACTTTGCCCTTTACCATTTTCAGGCTCTGTCGGCACACCTCGTGGGTGGGGGATGGTTCCTTAAAAATGAACACACATTTCACACCTTGCCCCAACTCACCACCCCACTAAATGAACCCAGCCCCCCCAAGGAAAAAATCCTGACAACAGCAGCTAGATGACAGAAAACATTCGTAGTACAATGCTACGTTGTTTTGAAAATAATTTCCTGCAACCACTACTTCAGGGAGGGTTAAACTGACATCTGAATCAGATATTGTACTTGAATTCTACAAAAACAAAGTTCTAATGGTGCTGGCACAAATATCAGTACCTCTCAGGACTCATCAGAAAGTTTCAGCATCTCAAAGGTCAGAACCTTTTTGCAGTTATCTCTTTCCATCCCCAACTAAAATCTGCTTCTTCAAGATCAATATATTTGTTCTTCTATGACAGAAAAGTGTGCACACAGCACAGAAATGTTTATAGCAGGATGTAGTTCAAGCCGGTAGACAAAGTAGATGATGTGACTCCCCCCCATTATTAAAAGAACATATGTATAACGCTACTTGATTTTCCCAGCCCTAGTTTATGTGGGGGAAAACATGTGTGGGTCCAAACCCTTGTGTGCCGTAATTTGCACGTGCTGGGCCAATAAAAGATATCACGTCACCTACTAAGTGTGTCCAAAATAACGGAACGTGGTAATATGATTTCCAGTAATAAAATTAAAAAGGTCTGCAGAGTGCAATCAATCATAACTAACACATAATACCTTCCTATCAAGTGGCTTGTGGACAAACGCATGCACACTTTCCAAGTGAGTGACTAGAATGAATTGATTCTAATCATGTAAGCTTCATATGTGTTGAAGGGGTTAACAGCCTGGTCCATGCACTCTGACCTGGTGCCTGGTCACGTGGCTTTTAGGGAATTAAAGGATGGTGGAGCCAGTGTTAGAGGGTTCCAGAATGTACTAAGCTCTGGAGAGGATGAGCTAGTATCTGTACATGCAGACCTCGCCCAGGTGACCCAGCGCCTACTTTCTTTTTTTCATAAAGCTTTCTATGGTGCAGGCACCCTATCAACCCAGTCACCACTCCCCCTCAACCGGTGGGCCAGATAGAGTGGGCAGGGCTTCATGAAGCCTGCAAAGCCCCTCCTTTCCGTTTTCTGCTTTGATTTCCCCTGCCATGGGAACATGTGGGCGCATGCGTGTAGAGCCAAGCATGTACCACAGAACCGTGGCCTCTCCCTCTGAAGCTGCTCTGACCTGCACTACCACCAGACTTCCACCTAGTGGCAGTCAAGGGTTGATACAGCATGCCTCCACAGTCTGGGAGAGGAAAGCCATCCTTGGGACACTCAATCCATCTCCCCCAACCTGTCAGACGCCCAGCCAGCCAGGACCATTCCCGAACCTGGGTCACCGGCGTGGTGGCAACTAAGGCACTCAGCACCTCAGCCCTCTGCACCTCTTGGGTGGTTCAGGGCAGAGTTCTTTTCCTGGGTCTGCAGTGGTGTCTCCATAAATTAAGGATGAGTGAGGCACAGGCAGGATACAGAGACCTTATGACTGTGAACAATGGCTACCTCTCATTAGTAGAATACAATACCAGACGTGTCTGATTGCCAAAAAGTTCTTCTCGGACTCATGCCACCAGGTGTGGCAAGACTCCTCACTGCCAACAGCAGCACCCAGCCAACACGCAGTTCTCAATACCAGATGTTCCAGGTCCCCAGGCACCAGACCTCGCTGGGTCAGAGATCCTTCACGCACAGGGCTCCTCAGTGATTCAATACCCTTAACAAAGAAACTCTTGCTGCTGCAACGCTAAGCCCCTTTAAAAGGCAACTGTGTCTATTCCTCCCCTCTACCTCACAAAGTGACTGCCTCCCCTAAGCCATGGTCATCACCCTCTACCCTAGTTGTAACTGTAACCAGCCATTCCAGCTTTGCATTTGTGGCACCAGCCCCCTCCTCCTCTCCCTTTGCCCCCCTCACCCACCCATCCCTCTCTATGGACTAACTCATACCTGTGGCCACTGGCCCCTGTCCCTTCGCTCTTCTCATCCTTGTCTGACAATGGCACCTACCAGGGCACCTACCAGCCGGCTTCCTCCTGACCTGTTCCTACCAAGTATACTGTTCCACCATGAATTCTGATAGAAGCTAGCTAGTGTTGCTCTACTTCAGCATATTGACTGAACTATTTATGTGCTAGTAATCTGTATGTTATGACTGTTACAATTGGTTACCATTGTTGTGTGTTTCCCCCCATCCTCTGACGTGGAACCTTTGCAAACGAGCAGTTCCTGCTCAAAGGTACTTGTAATCCTAGAGTTTAATAAACAAATAAAAAACGTGGGTAACCTTTTAATCTGGATTCTTTGGTCAGCTATGTATCACAGGTTGGGCACAGCAGATTTTGTACCAGAGTGTGTGCTCTGCCTGGCTCTGTCCTGGAGCCACCACTGTGGGTCTGCAGCAGAACTCAATAATCCTTGGGGTGAAGTAGGTGAGGTCCAGAGCCAAAGATGAAAGAATTCAGCAGAGGGCATCCAGATCACTGGTCTTATTTCCCAAGCTCCTGGTGTTTGTGCACATAGTCCTCCAGACCACTTGTTCCCCTGGCCCCACTGGACCCAACACATTCTCCTTTCCTCCTGACCTCCCATCCTTCCTTGCACCTGTCTCTCTTCTACCACTTCTTTCTGGTTTTCCCATGCCTTATCTTCCATAGTTTTTCCCAGCTTTTCCCTATTTGCCCTCACTTCAGTTTCAGTTTCTTCTTCCTTTTTCTCTAGCCCTGGGGGAGGTAATCTTGACCTCTCTCAATTGAGCAAGTTCACCTGTCCACTTCTGACCACCTCCCCCCATCTTGTTCAAATGGCCCTCAATGTGCTTTTTAAATCTGTGCTCTTTAAACCTGTACCCTAGCCTCCTGGTGCACTCCTCAGAGCGTGAAGGCCATCCCTCTTAAATAGAGCTTCTATCTCTCCAAGAGTGGCCCCACATCCCCACGTACATCCATCCCTCCTCCCTTCACCACTCCTTCAGCCATACATTAACACATGAGATATCATATCACTTTTCTTCTCTCCCTAGTTCCAAACTGCCTTGACCTTGCAAGAGGTCACTGAGACTGCTACCTGCTAGAGTCTCTCCCGGTATTGAAGTTTTCTAAAGCTATCTGTAACCTCCCCAAGGGTCTGCATCCAGGTCGTTTGTCCCCAGGTGAACAATAATGTCAAGGTTACATTACCTTCCCACTCCCTGGCTATCCTCACTACCCTGCCTGCATACATTCCAACTGAAGTTCCTGGCAGACACCTTACATTCTATCTCCTCCTCCCCGATACCACTACCCCTTTTATCCTGTAGGATGGTGTCCCCTATCACAAATACCTTCCTGGTCCCCTCTTTTCCCTTGGACTCCTTTTTCTCAACAGACCTAGTGTCCCTGGTGGTTACAGGCTCCAGCCTCCACAGTGGATGACATCATCTCCTCCAAAAGACTTCCCTGGAGATAACTGCACCATCAGTGTTGCAGCCTATCAGATCCCCCCCCCCTTCTCTGTTCTCCCTTGGTTCCTCATATGTTCCTTTTCTGTTTCCATTAATACCCTGTTATACCTTGGCTGTAGGTCCCCCTACATAATAGTTTTTGGTCTGGGACCCTTTTATTAGGGAACCCCAAAGAGTATATTTTGAGGATTGTTTAAAAACCTCCGGTATCCTTATTTCTTATTCCCCTTATTGTTTGGCTGCTTCTCTGACTCCCTCTGTAACCCCCCTCCCCCCCTTTAGTTGTTCTATATCTTTTCATTTTTTACCTCTGACACCTACACACTTGACCCCTGTTGTTTTGGCCTTTCCTTATTCTCCCCACAGCATCCACACACTTGTGCTAGGATACCAGCTCCCATTTCATGTGACCCTTGTGTCATATATGTGATCCTGTCTTACCGTAAGCAGAATTCCTGGCTTCTTTGTGGATGCCCCAGAGATGCTGCTGTCTTTCTCTGTGACTTTCACACTTATCTAAGTATCAGTCCATCTACAGTATCCATCTGTCTGTCTGTCTGTCTAACCTACTCTATCTATCTATCTATCTGTCTGTCTGTCTGTCTGTCTGTCTGTCTATCTATCTATCTATCAATCTACCTTTTGGAATTGCAATAAATCAGTGTTTTAAACATTATATCAGCCAAAGATCTCATTGGTTGAAGTGGTCTGTGTGCTTGGTTTCTTGTTTCGTGTGTCCTGCACCTACTCATTTTTACAACTGGGTGGACTGAAGCAATTGACTTACTCGGGGTCACACATAGGAACAGAGTAATTTGAAGAAAACTTTAGGTCTATTTATAGTGAGCTGGAATGGTGCATTCTGTGGAGTTTTTGTGCCAAGCCAGGGGGGTGGAGTTATGAAGCAGTTCCAGATGACAGGTGACGTGGTCTCAAGGATTTGGTGTGGCCATAATGGTAACATTTTATAAGGGCATAACAGTGATTTAAAGTGTTTCTTCTATCAGTTAACTGTCCAAAAGTGGTCATCAAAATGCTTGACAGGAGTTATCAGTAGGACATGTCTATAGTTCTCATGTTTGTCACCATTGTGGCTTATTTCTGCCTATACCAACAATTCCCTCTATATCAAGGCCAACCTAAAGTATAATGTTAAGTTCACAGCCAAATTCTGGAGGGTGACCCGTTCCCCTCTTTTTGACCCCCCCCCCGACCAGTCCTCACCTTCAGTCCTCATGGTTAATGGCTCACCAGTATCTGACCCTACCTCTGTTGCTGCTCACTTCAGTGAGTTTCCATCACTTGTGCTCGCCTCTCTCCTCCACCGCCTGGCTTCTGTCCTCTCCCTCACCCATCCTCCTCCAACCTTACCGCCAGGGGTTTGATTTTCTTCCTGTTGCTCCCCAGGAAACCCTACTCACCCTCTCCTCACTTAACCCTTCCAAATGTAACCTGAATGGTTTGGACCCCAAACTTCTCTATCTGTAAGCTCCGTCCATTGCCTCCCCATTCACTATCCTAAATTTCTCTTTCATCCTTTGCACTGTCCCTCAGTCTTGGACAACTGCCTAGGTTATCCCTGTCCACAAAGGTGGTGATTCTGCCACTACTCACAACTTCTGCCCTATTTATCTCCTTCCCTCCTCCCTTCTCATGCAAAGCTGCAGGAGAAACTGGTTTACTCATGACTTGCAAGCTTTCTTCACTCCCCCAATTTCATCTCCTCTTTCCAGTTTGGTTTTAGGAATAATCATTCCACCATCTCCTCACTACTTAGTGTCACTGACACCATCCTCTCAGGGATGGATCAGGGGCACGTCACAACTACCATTTTCATAAATCTGGCCAAAGTCTTTGATTTGGTATCCCATTCACTCCTGGATTCACTGAGCTTTGCCAGCCTCTCAGCCCCTGCTGTCAGCTGGTTCTGTTCCTATCTCTTGGTCTGTCAATAGTCAGTACAGGTGGGAGGCACCTTCACCCTACCCTGCCCTGTCCAGGCTGGGGTCCCACAGGGCTCCATTCCGGGTTCAGTCCTTTTCTCCATCTTCCTAAATGACCTTCCCTCTGCCTGTACCAACTCGCATATTCAAATGTATGCAGATGACACAGTTCTCTACAACTCAGGTCCCTTGACTGCATCTGTGGAAGTCTTGCTTCAGCAAGACTTCCGAAATGTTCTGCTTTGGTTCCAGAACAACCAACTTCCGGGTCAACACAAAAAAACCCACTTTGCTTATGACCCTTGGTACCAGCCAGAAACACCCTATTACCCATGGTATGCCATGAAATAAGTACTGTATGCTGTGCAAACACGTACTAGTTTATTGGGATTCCCTACACACCATATTACTCATGGTACTCCCTGAAATAAGTACTGTATGCTGTGCAACCACATACTAGTTTATTGCGATTCCCTACACACCGTATTACTCATGGTACTCCCTGAAATAAGTACTGCATGCTGTACAAACGTACCACTTAACAGGAATTCCCTACCCAAACTATTGCCCATAGTACTCCCTGAAATAAGTACTGCATGCTGTGCAACCACATACCAGTTTATTGGGATTCCCTACACACCGTATTACCCTCATGGTACTCCCTGAAATAAGTACTGCATGCTGTGCAAACATGTACCATCAACAGGAATTTCTACCCAAACTATTGCCCATAGTTCTCCTGAAATAAGTACTGTATGCTAGCAACCACATACTAGTTTATTGGGATTCCCTACACACCGTATTACTCATGGTACTCCCTGAAATAAGTACTGCATGCTGTGCAAACGTACCACTTAACAGGAATTCCCTACCCAAACTATTGCCCATAGTACTCCCTGAAATAAGTACTGCATGCTGTGCAACCACATACTAGTTTATTGGCATTCCCTACACACCGTATTACTCATGGTACTCCATGAAATAAGTACTGCATGCTGTGCAAACATGTACCACTTAACAGGAATTCCCTACCCAAACTATTGCCCATAGTACTCCCTGAAATAAGTACTGCATGCTGTGCAACCACATACTAGTTTATTGGCATTCCCTACACACCGTATTACTCATGGTACTCCATGAAATAAGTACTGCATGCTGTGCAAACATGTACCACTTAACAGGAATTCCCTACCCAAACTATTGCCCATAGTACTCCATGAAATAAGTGCTGTATGCTGCACAAACACATACCACTTTGTAGGGATTCCTACTCACCCTATTGCCCATGGTACTACATGAAATAAGTGCTGTATGCTGCGCAAACATTCACCACTTTACCACCTGGATACCCCTAGACAGTGGGATGGGGTTTTACGCAGTAACACAAGCACCGATGGAATCACACTCACACCATTGACAACAGCCTTTGTAAGGAACACAGCACCTCTCTGGCCGCAGAAAAAAGGAACCAAAGTTGGAGCTGTAGGGCATCCACCCCACACTCATCATCACTGCTCCGAACAGTGTCTATGGTACACCTAGCATTCTGGTCCTTTGGCAAGGAGGTATTGTGTTCAGCCGCTCCCTTCTCAACAGCAGCAGTAGTCACCAATAGATATGCACTGTAATGTAACTTGATTGTGTCACTTTGCCCAAGCTAGGCAGAAATAGCATCCTGAGCCCCTATGGACACCACACCAAACATGGCCATGTTCGCAAGGAGAAGCAAGAACATTCTTTATGTAATGCCCCCCTTCCCCAAATGGGGGCTTACCTTTTAGCCCACTGGTCTCCCATGCTCCTGTTCTTGGAGTGCCTATCTCTGCTCCCTTATGCCTGCGGGTTTTCCCCGAATGTCCCCGTGGTTTACTGCCACAGCTCAGGTCCTCTGATGCCCAAGAGATCCCCAGAACAGTCCCATTGCTTTGCTTTGGTCCATCCTGGGCTCAAGAGCTGAATTGTGATCCCCCACTAGTTGCATTAGCACTCCAGTGCTAGCGGGGATAGCGCATGTGCAAAACCACACCTTTGATCTCCCGACCTCCCACTTTGCGGTCAAGTGGGAGATAGATCAGTGGCCCCAGTCCCTGGAGAGGGCACAGTAGGGACTAGTGACCAATGCAATGGCAGGGAAAAGCCCTATCCTACTTGTAAGTAAAAAGTTTAAAACTGGTCGCTCACGGTTTATGAATATTAATGAGCGCACCATCAATATTAATGAGCCACTTGTCCTAGTGCAAGACAGCCTTAAATACTGGCGCTAGTGACAGACTCAGAGAATAAAGAAATGTAAATAAATGAAAATAAATATAGCAATGTGTAGTGGCATGTGAGGGGCTAATAAATCATGGGGCAAACAAAAATAAATGTGCTGGCTGCTCCAGACTGTCACGGTTGGGACTATATAAGCTGCCTTACTGCTACGTAGAGGCACTTAATTTCAGCAGCAGTAATAGGCTAAGGACTGATGCACAATGCTTGAACTGGGCAGCGTTCAAGAGGGCACAGAAGGGACTACTGGACTTTGGAGCAAGTAAGTAAATAACTATTCTGGCGGCACCAGGATGTTCTATTTAGGACTGTGTTAAAACTGCAAAGGGACTGTGTATAACCCCTCCTCCCTGCCTTTTTGTCAAAACAATAGGTGGCATGCTGTTGAAGCTGACAGCAGTACCTGGTGGGGACTGGGTTCAGGGAGGATGAGGTTACTCGTCACAGGGGGGCCTAGGTTTGGCTACTCTGCACAGGGGCACTCAAGTAAATCCGAACACAGGAAGCAATGACGGTAATGTCCAGAACCAGGAATGGGATTCTCCAGTGTGGCTTTTATTCACTTCCAAGCTGAACAAACAAAGCATAGACAGACCCCCATGGGGCTACATTTCCTGGTAATGCAGATTAGAGACAACAGAACTCTTTATCACCATTTCCAGCCCTCAGGCTCTAAACCCACCAGGTACACAGCCCGGACTTGCACACAGCTTTGGGTACACAGCCCGACTTGTACACTACTTGGGTTTTCCCCACTGGCCCGGCTCCCCTGCCGGCCACTTGATCTGTGGTCCATTTGAGGAATGAACCAATTATCCTGTTGTGGCTCCCCAAACCACACTAGAGTCTTTGACTCCTAGAGATAATTTTCCTTACAATCCCACGTCTAGGTACTTCTCTCATCACTGGCCAAGTGCCTGAGGCACAGTAGAAATCCACAGAAGAAATCCGTAGAGGTGGACCTGGTCACTAAAGATGGGGGGCCACCCACCTCCAGCTCCCACAGCCCATACCCGGCCATTTCTCTGAAAACTGAACATTCCTTTACTGAACTTTCAAATGTAGATTCTGGGTAGACGTCTGTCACATCTCCTCTACATATCATTTGCATCCCAACAAGCTCTGGACTTGAACCTACTTTTACTTTGCTTAGCCCATTACTCTAGGCTTCCCAATATTTAGTAGTTCAATCCCCATATTGTCACACAAGTCCCAGGGTGAAAAACATAGGCCCTTTTAGCAAGAGCAGACACTCACCCTCACGTTGCAGGTGCCCCACAGGTGACTCAGAAATCTTCTTGTTCTCCCAAATAAACACTGGAACACATAGGCAGCTTTTCCTTCACGAGCAGAACTAGGAGGTTGCCCCAGGAATCTGCAGGGAACCCTTTCCTGCCCCCCCAAAGGGAGGGGGCACTGAGACCCGAAAACAGCGGTCTCCACCACTTCAGTAATCTTCTGTGTCTCTCTTTAAGGTGGAGACACACACCCTTTTAAACTAAAAGTAGCCCTCTGTCAGGGCTGAGGCTCCTAGAGCCGTCATTGAGCTGCTTTCTCAGCAAGCTCTCAACTTCACACACACTCACTGAAGACTGACTGAAGACTGAACTGAAGACTGACTTCAAAATCTCCCAGCATTCTAACTCCGTTTGCTGCAGATTCCAATGTGGCTCATGCAGCTGCGATAGTTCTATTGGTGATGTCATCCCTCAGTCTCAGCTGAGACTGAGAACAGAGTGAGACAGTGTGAAACCCATTTAACTGGAGTTTCACAAGCTGCCTTCCCTGCCTACCACTAGGTCTTACTGGGATTCTAGTAACCCCGGGTAACAAGGGGGTTACATGTGTGTTCAGCAGCCATGTTTATCCAGCAACAGCCAATCAGAAAGCCAGGATTTCTAGCAAGGAGTGCTGGGACAATGCCAGAGACTTGTGGGACTTTGCCTAGTGCTTATGGGGAAAATACAGGGCCCTAATTCAGGGGCCAAAACTGGGAGCCTATGGATGGTACATCGAGTGAGGCTAATGAATATTCATTTTAAGGATTGACTAGTGCTTTCAGCCAATTATTGTGGGGGCAACACATGGACTCAGCCAATTGGGATCCTCAGAAGGACTCCATAAAAGACAGTGTTTTCCAAGCTGAGGAGTAGTTTGAGTGGGAACCCCCACAGGGGTGGGGGCTCAGGCTCACAGCTAAGCGAAATGGGCCTAGTGATTCAGTGTGAGCCCCTCCACAGGGAAGGGGGCGCTTTTTTTCTGCCAGAGCAACAAGTGGCTCCAAGGAGTAACAGTTGCTAGCCTGGGGTTTGCCAAAAATTGTCCTCCAGGGCTGGCAAATGCCTTTCCACGTTTTTGGGAAAACATGGGCAAACCTGAACCTTCAGCTGTGAGAGAGCTGCACTCACATTTTGCCTCAGCAGTGAGAGTGCTGATGAAGCCTGAAACCATCAGAGAAAAGAAAACCATCCTGAAAATGAGCTGAGTGAGTAAACCTCTACTTACAAGTTTGAGAAATCTGTAAGGGGCAGCGAAGCCCAGCAAGTTAGAAAGTGACTGTCTATTGGCACCCTGAATTTGTCTTACGCTGAGAGAGGGTGGACATCTGCTAAGTGACCAGAGAAGGTTCCAGATTGAAAGTGTGACTGTTTTGCAAGTGCCTGCAGGACTGGAAGGGGGTACCCAGAGCATGTGGCTCTTTCTGACTTTGCCTGTGGCATCCAGTAATTGTCCAGTTTGAGCTGCTAATGCCAGCAATGCCACAAGGGACTGTGTAACTGTTGTTGTGAGCCTAAGAGAGCTACAAGGATTAGTTTTGCCAAAACGTAAAGTGTCTCAAGTGTAAAGGGGTTACAGTTTCAGCTTTGCAACCAAGTAAAGTCAGTGAAATGGCAGAGAGCCAAGCCTCAAGCTCTGTCTAGCTCAAGTTGTCTCATATGGTAGAGATCCAAGACTCAGTCTCCGTCTGGTGAAAGTATGTTAAAGAAACTGGATTTGTCTAGCATTAGCCATAGGAAGCAAAGTACCCAGCCTGATGAAAGTCCGTATCTGAGAACTGAAAGAACCATGATTGCGACGCTGGCCCGTGGTTGAAGTGACTGTGACTAGAAAGTACAAATGTGCTAATAAATGTACTGAATGCAATGCATCCAACGTGGATTAGACTTGGGACACAGCCTGGTAGTGTGCCACCTAGGGCACTGCCATCTGCGTTTCCCCTAAGGAGTACAGCCCAGACGTGTGGTTGAAACGTGCCGGTCCCGGTCCCAGTTTGGTCATCCAGTAAAGTGATTTCAGCCCAGAAAAGGGGCACTGCCAGCAGAAGTAAAGGTGTAAGGTTCCATCTCAAAAGATGTATGATCCTGCAGTCAGTATAGGGGGCTGGCTGTTAGCTTTTCCTGCATCCTAACCTCCGGAGTCAGTGCCCGCTTGCTGAAAGCAATTAATTCTGCCTTGTACAGTTCAATTGCAACTTGCCAATGAAGACGTCTAACTGTGAGTATACAGGGACCAACCCTGCAATGAAAGAACTTGTAAACAGTTAAAGTTGCCACATTCAGTAATCATGGTCTAAGTTCTTTAAATCAAGCAAAGGGTTCCAACGTCTACCCTATTACAGACTGGATGTGTTTTAAAAGCAAAGATAAATGTTAATCTGCAAATTTCTTTTAAGATCCCCATCTAGCCAGCCAACTACAGCTGCATCGAACAACAGGCCTGCAACATTAAGAACATTAGCACTGGGTACCCAGGGTACTATATAGGATTGCAAGGTTCTAGATGGCTCTGGGGACTGGTGCCAGTGTAGGCACTAATGGGAAAATGTGTAAACTGATTTCTGAAGCTAGCTAGATAGCCAGGGATCTGACTACCTCAGAGGTTGGTGGGTGGCCACTGTGATTAATGTTTAAATTTAGAATGAGTACTGATTACTTGAACACCAACTGCAATATCTAACCCAACCAAATTGTCATATCCAAATGTGAATATTGTAAATAACTTAACCTCTATTCCAATTACCTTTCCTAGCCCTTCCCCATGTAAATAAACTGTTGTTGCTGTTTATGCATAATCCTGTCTCATGAGCATATTATTAGTAGAGAGTCAACAGTTGCAAATGTTATGAAATGTGTTTTTTTTGGCTAATGGGTCATGCTTGGGGTGGCATATTGGTATTGTGGGTGGGTACAGCATCCCAGAGGGTTGTACCAGGTTTTATTCTTGCTCACGTAAGTATACTCTGGGTGGAGGCAATGCGCAGTATGCTATATCTAGGGAAAGAACCAGTTTAAAGTTACAGTAAGGACCCAGGCCCCTCAACATTTGTTAGGCCTACAAGGCAGGGGCAGTGTAGTCCTTCAGATGGATGGTGCCAGGGTTACATTTATCCTTTCTTTTTTTTTTCCATATTGGTTTTTCTCCCTTTGGCTCACCACAGGCGGCTGCTCCATCCTGTTACTGCTTCCTTCATTCAGCAGCTGTCCCAACTGGCCCACCAAGCCCTCATGTCCCCCACAGATTGCGCCCTGTCATGGGGCCAGAAGGAGAGGGCTGTCCTCCCCTACCCGGAGATTCAGCATCCAGATTCGAGGGGTCAATGAACTGGTGGCAATTCAGAGTGAGAGTGGGCAGGCAGAATTTCATGGAGCCTGCGACCGCCATTTTTCCACTTTCTCATTGGTTCCTCAACTGTAACATCATGTAAAGGCATGCGCGAGGAGGCGTGCATGCACTATGTATCCACAGTCCCTCCCTTCCTTGCCACTCAAGCTGCTGTTCTACCTCTGGGTTTCCACTAGGAGCAGCCAAGGGCTGAGTTGACAAACCTCCCCTCCCCAGGAGAGGACAGCTGTCCTCCAGATGCTCAATCCTCTCCCACCCCCAGTCATCCCCCGGCAACCCAAGCTCACTCCCGACCTTTGTTCATTGGCATGTTAAGAATTAAGGTGCCTCAGCCCTCTCCCCCACTGGGCCAGCCTTATTCTTTATCCTCTCTAAAGGACTGGTGATTTTAGCAATGTACATTAGGTACAGTAGATGGGTGCTTTTGCTATGTAGCCCAGTGGCCCTGCTGCTCACCTGGTGGTCATTGGGGCTCACCGCACCTCCCGCCCGCCCAGAGAAAGAGTCAGGCAGTCCCCTCCCCACGGAGCAACTGAAGGTCGCGGGACCCAACTGTGAGAACCCTCCCTCTTGCTGAGCACCCCTGTGCAGAGCCCCGGAGCCCGAATTTTTCTGGCCCTGCTGCTCACCTGGTGGTCGTGAGGTGCTCGCCACGCTACTCTCCCGCCTGCTGCGGAGAAAGAGTTAGAGCAGTCCCCTTCCCCATGGAGCAACAAAGGCTGCAAGGGACCCAACTGTAAGAACCTTCCCCCTTGCTGAGCACCCCTGTGCGGAGCCCCGGAGCCAGAATTTGGCAGGTACTCACAAGGAAGATCCTAGCGGCTATGTGATGAGACTGGGCAGGTCCTCTCACTGCTTCTATGGCAGCCATTTTGTCTATTACCTGCCTGAGGTGGACCAACAACTAGAGACTACCACTTACTTGGCACTATTTGCAAATTTAAAAACACCAGCGTAGCAGTGGAGATAGTCTCTGGGCACTCCTTTTTTCCTTCTTCAGCCTGCTAATTTATGCTTTTCCTGCCTGTTACCTTAATGAATTTAGCTACTGCGTGCTGCCTAATGCCATTTTATGCTTGTCCTGCCTGTTACCTTAAGGAAATTAGCTACAATCCTACTGCCTAATGCTAATCTTATGCTTGTTATGCCTGTTACCTTAATGCAATTAGCTACTACCTGATGCCTAATGTTAACCTAATATAACAAATTTTGTAGTTTAATGGCAATCCAACTTTGCTATCAATTGCAATCTGTGGCTTGCACTGCCTGGTAAATGACTGCCCCTAGTTAAACACCGCAGTAACCTAAAAAAAAAAAAATAATAATTTAAATTTGCATTACTCAGATATCTCAGGATCTCTTAGATTTTGCACCTCATGATTAGCGCTTGCCCCAGTTTCTACAACAGTTGCCTACAGGATTACCCCATACATTTGCAGCCAGCAGTAAAGTGTTTTCTGTCTAGCTCTAGCGAAATCTGCTCTCCTGCAGCCTGCCTAAGAGACTTCCACGTATACGCGGGAAGTACCTGTAACCGGAGAATCTAATCTATGTCTCTTTCCTTATCCTTTGCCTTTATCCTCTGCTCTCCTATTTAAGCCCCCTCTCTCCTCAGGCCCTGCTGCTCACCTGGTGGTCATGAGGCGCTTGCCGCGCTACCTTCCCACCCACCACGGAGAAAGAGTCAGAGCAGTCCCCCTCCCCACGGAGCAACAAAGGTCGCAAGGGACCCAACTGTGAGAACCTTCCCCCTTGCTGAGCACCCCTGTGTGGAGCCCCGGAGCCTGAATTTGGCAGGCACTCACAAGAAAGATCCTAGTGGCTGTGTGATGAGACTGGGCAGGTCCTCTCACTGCTTCTATGGCGGAGCCCTGCCGGCGCTATGCGCTGGCTCCCACCACCCCACCTCCACCCTTGGTGGCGCCTGCCTTTATAGGAATGGTCACGTGAGCTGCATAACCTATCAGCTCACTTTTCCATCTGTAGGCTATCTGACCTCTCCATTAGAGGTCGCATCAATAACATCACTGCCTTCTGCCTACCCTTTAAAATGGACTAATTTCTTTCTGCCTGCCCGCTGCGATGGGAACCTAAAACAAAATCCATCACACTCTCCTGAGCCAAATATCTACGTGATTAATGCAAAAAACTGTTCCAAACATCTGAGGCATCTCAAGCCCCTCACTATCTCACTGCAATGCCTCCTTTTCACCTCCACTCATAATGACCCCCCATGATGGAGTATCCCCATCCCACTCACCCCCCCTCCCTACCTACCCCACGGGCCCCTCATCCAGGCTTAGGCTAAAACTTGGGGGGGATATTGAAACCAACCCTGGACCTTTCTCTCCTAACCTCACGCTTAGTGACCATACTAACCCCCTCTGGGTGAATACTAGTGGGCTTAAACTGGTCCACATGAATATTGGGAGCCTAAGGCAGAAAATGCCTGACCTTGAGGCTTGGACCCTGCTCTACAAACCTGATGTACTAGCAGTGACGGAGACGTGGCTAAAGCCCCACATCCTCCCTCATGAAATCGAACTGGCCGGCTTTCAGGCCATAAGAAAGGATAGAACAGGAAAGAAGGGGAGGTTCTTATCTACCTGAACTCCTCTCTAAATGCTACCCTGGTTGATCTCCCCACTCCTAATGGATCCCTGGGTAAGGTATTACTTGTGAAGCTACTCCTCGGTGACACCAAACCTCTCGTTATTGGGTGTGCCTATCTCCCACCTCAAATCAGTGTCAGTGGCTCAGTAGGTAGCACACTCGCCTCTGAGGCCAGGAGATCAGAGGGCTGTGGGTTCAGTTCCCACATCTGGCACTTGGGTTAATATCCCAGTACTGACACTGTAATGCAGCATGAGAGAGATGCTGCATTTCTGAGGTGCCGTCTTTCGGATGAGACGTTAAAAACTGAGGTCCCATCTGCCTGGACTGGTGGTAGTTCAGGAGGATGTTAAAGATCCCATGGCACTTATCGAAAAGAGTAGGGGAATTTCCCCAGTGTCCTGGCCAAATTTCCCTCATTCACTAAAAATACCACCAACAGCTTAACCTGGTTCAAGGTCAGTTGGCATTCATCTGTATCTCCCTCTCCCAGGTCGTGCCTGAAAATAGGCAGGATTTGTCTAGTGCACTTACCCAGTCAACAAAAGCTAAATAAATAAATAAATAAACTGCCGCCACCTCCCTAGAATCCCTCATATGTGCCATTCACAATCTCCCCTTGGGGGAGACCATCCTTCTCGGGGACTTCAACCTAAACTGTCTCTCCCCAAATACCTCCAGAATCAAGAACCTAATACTGGATGTATCACTTACCCAAGTGATCAATTTGCCCACCCAGCTCAACACCGAATCGGGCAACCACTCCCTACTTGACTGGGCACTTGCCTCCCACCCTGATCGGATACTGACTGCAGGGATAATGTCTGACTCCTTAAGCGACCATTCCCCTATTTTCTGTACCTGGTCCAATAAACCACCCAAGGCAGCCCCCAGAGTGACTGAAGCTAGGAACTTCAGCCGCTTTGTACCCGCTGATCTCTGCTCTGATCTACTGAAGGTAGACTGGGGCCCCATTGTCTCCCTCCCCACAATTGACGAGGTCCTAGACTATTTCACCAATTGTTTCCTCTCCATCGCTAACCAACATGCCCCCTGGATAAAACTCAGAGTGCAGGGTAACTGCCACAAGTGGCTAAACCCTAAATTTAAACACTCCATGCGTCTCCGGGACAAGGCATGAGGTCACTACAAATCCTCCGGATGCAAGCCCGATTGGGAGAAGTACCGGTGCCTGAGGAACCAATGCAAAAAAGATGCTAAACAGGCCAAATCAAAATTCCTCAGGGACCTCCAAACCGGCCACCTAAATGACCCAAGGAAATTCTGGGGCCACATAAATGCTCTTCTGAAGGGCCCCTCAATGGAGTATGATGCCCCACTCCAAACTCGGGACTCAGTCTCCAATTACACTTTTAAAGTGGCTGAAGCCTTCAGTGCATCCTTTACAAACCTCAGCGGCCACCCCCCAACAGTGCCTGTGACACCCTCCCTCCTCCTCGCAGACAGGGTGCTACCTCGCCCCTTATTTCACCTGAAACTAGTTGAACCCAACACAGTACTGCCCCTCCTATGCAAAATAAAACCCGAGTCCTCTCCTGGCAATGACCTCCTGGAGCCCCGGCTGCTGAGGGTCGCAGCCCCAGCCATCACCTACCCCATCACCCTGCTCATCAATAGATCCCTCCAAGAAGGGACGGTCCCCTCTAAATGGAAAGTTGCGACCATTGTTCCTGTCCACAAAAGGAACCGGGACAGAGTGGAGCACTACAGGCCCATCTCTCTTCTCTGCCCCTGGGTAAAATTCAGGAAGACTTATCTATGACCAGCTTCAAGCCTACCTGGAACAACACCTGCTCCTCTCAAAAGTACAGCATGGCTTTTGGAAAGGTCAAGCACGACACCGCCCCCATCCGGCCCCAACATCAGAGCGTACTTCATGACATGGACCTAGGCACTTCCAATGAAGCCCTATTTATTGACCTATCCAAGGCCTTTTACTTAGTCAACCATGAGTTTCTCCTTGCCAGACTTCTCTGCCTCGGCCTTGATCAGCTTGCACTCTTCTGGATCTCTAGCTACCTTACAAACAGATCCCAAAGTGTTCGCTGGCGGGGAGCACACTCTAACCCCAGACCTGTGACCTCTGGGGTAGCCCAGGGCTCCATCCTGGGCCCCTACTATTCTCGCTATTTCTAAACGACCTTGAAGAAGTTTGTTCACCCTGCAACCTTATCCTCTATGCGGATGACACTGTAATCTATTACAGTGACCCCCAAACCCTCGGTTATCGTTGCCAAACTTCAGGCCAGCCTCACAACGCTTGAACTCTGGTTCACTGCTAATCGCCTAAAACTTAATGAGGAAAAGACAAAGGCAGTCCTCTTCGGGACCCGATGGCTGGGTAAAGACTGTAGTGGGTTACTCCAACTCTCTTTAGCCCTTGGAAGGCCTGTTGAAGTCGCTGATCAGTTCATGTACCTTGGGGTACTCCTTGACCAGGAGTTAGCCTACAAACCTCATTTGGAGGCCTTAACTAGATCCATACACCAGAGGCTTGGCCTCTTATACCGCTTGGGTAACGCCCTTTCTGGAGAAGCACGATGAGCCATTGCAAACTGCAACCTCATTCCCTCACTGCTATACTGCTCCTCCCATTCCTGTCACTCAGGGAGGCAGAGCTAAACAAACTCTCTACCACCGCATCGCCCGCTTTGGAACAAACTCTTCCCCTAGGAGGCATCACTGCGAGGCTATCAACGACCTACTCTGGCCAACCCTAAAGCATAAATTAACCTATGTCACTGCTTGTTTCACCTATAAATTCACCTCCCTTGGCCACCCACCTCACCTGAGTGACCTGCTCACCCCCAAAGCCTCCCTCTGTAACCTCCGGTCCACCACAAGTCGACTACTGAACATCCCTCACATTCGGACTAACCAAGGTAAACGCTCCTTTCAGTTCACGGCCTCCCACCTCTGGAACTTGCTCCCCACAAGCTTACTAGACAAGCCCTCCCAATCCTCGTTCAAAGCAGGTCTTAAAGCGTACCTCATTGAG
This sequence comes from Neoceratodus forsteri, assembly GCA_016271365.2. Taxonomy (NCBI): domain Eukaryota; kingdom Metazoa; phylum Chordata; order Ceratodontiformes; family Ceratodontidae; genus Neoceratodus; species Neoceratodus forsteri. Next base: position 1,320,323,100 of record CM057454.1, read on the forward strand.
CTGAGCCTCTGCGGCTCCAACCGCTAGTTCATGTCCTCAATCACAAACCCCTCCCTATGACCAAAGACTCAAATCTATCTCTCTCATTTGACTGCCCAGAAGCAAAAAACAATTAATGTTGTAGCCCTGATGTTATGAAACTGTAATTGTCTAAATGTACCCCCCTGACAATGCATGTACTCTTATACTGTGCTACTTTGTGCTTACCTAGTGTAAAGTGGTTGGTATTCTCAACCCCGGGTCGCTCCTGAAAAAGGGATCTTTGGTCTCAGTGGGCTTACCTTGGTAAACAAAATCTAAATAAATAAATTATATACTGCAACCAGTGGGAGCTTTCTGTTGAAATTTAAAGGTCACTTACAATAGCATACAATGGGCAGTTTTGCTATGTAGCCTGCTATTATATACTGCAACCAACAAGAGTGTTGTATTGAAATTAAGGGTCACTTACAATAGTATATGCCACTTCATCACTAGTCTCCCTAGGATGACACATCACTGCACTTTGTATCTAGCTGCTGGCTGCCATTCTACGGAAGATTGGTGTAATCTACGAATGGGTGTCATGCTCCATCAAAGTATACTGGAGCACCTTCCACAAACAGTTCCTTCTTTATTTAATAAGGCTCTCGACCTGCAAGGAACCAGGGTCCAGATTCACAAATAATCACAAAAGCAACATTACATTTTGCATTGCACTTTGCGATTGCCCTGGTGTCCAAAAGTGGAATTCACAGTCAGTTAGTACACCGCGCTATCCTACTGTGACTCAGGCTAGTCTGAGGCAGCGGTAAGTCCAGTACTGCAAGCACTATCCCAGTAGTGACCCCAACATACAGCTAGGAGCATGGTCCTGCATTGAATAGCGCAGGGGTGCTATTTCCAGTTCACAAAGGCAGCCATGCAAATGAGCTCATTAGGTATGCAAGGCACTAGGTGTTCATTTGCATGCCCATTATGGACCCATTTGCATTCACTGCAAGGATTGTAGTGCGGCCCACCCTCAGCTCCTGCCCGATATGCTGCTGCAGTCCCTGGTGCTAGTGGTCCCCCCCCACTGTGATCACTGATTGACGACCCAGGGAAGAAAAACAGTCTCCCTGGTGTCTAGTGCCCCCCCCCATGATCGCTGGCCTGAGTAATAACACTCATTCTCCCTGGTGGCTAGTGATCCTTCCCCTACTGATCACCATCCCCAACATGGAAATAAATCAATGGAAATCTTCCCTGGTGTCCATTGGTCCCCCCAGTATAGTCCCTGGTGGTAGTGTTCTCACCCCGCCGATCGCTGATTACTGGCCTGCATAAAATGACAGAAGTCACCCTGGTGGCTAGTGGTCCCTCCCCCTGCTGACTGCATCCTCAATAAAGATATAAATCAAGCACTGCTCTCCCTTGTGGCTAGCGGTCCCTCCCCCCTCCCGCTCCCACATGCAATATATAGCAAAACGTTTCCTTGGTGGCTAGCGGTCCCTCCTCCAACACAATCCCTCACCCAAAATATAAAAATGTTTCCCTGGTGGCTAGTGGTCCCTCCTGTACACAATCCCTCACCTAAAAATATAAAAAGGTTTTCCTGGTGGATAGCAGTCCCTCCTCCAACACAATCCCTCACCCAAAAATATAAAAATGTTTCCCTGATGGCTAGTGGTCCCTCCTGTACACAATCCCTCACCTAAAAATATAAAAAGGTTTTCCTGGTGGATAGCAGTCCCTCCTCCAACACAATCCCTCACCCAAAAATATAAAAATGTTTCCCTGATGGCTAGTGGTCCCTCCTGTACACATTCCCTTACCTAAAAATATAAAAAGGTTTCCCTGGTGGCTAGCAGTCCCTCCTGTACACAATCCCTTACCTAAAAATATAAAAAGGTTTCCCTGGTGGCTAGCGGTCCCTCCTCCAACACAATCCTTCACCCAAAAATATAAAAAGGTTTCCCTGGTGGCTAGTAGTCCCTCCCCCTGCCGATTGCCATCCCCAATACAGAAATACATTTAAGCATTGATCTCCTTGATGGCTAGTAGTCTCTCACCCCACCCAATCCCTCACCCAATATGTACAAAAAGTTCCCTGGTGTCCAGTGATCCCTCCCCCAACCCGACCACCCACCCGATATATGAACAAGTTTTCCCTGGTGTCCAGTGTAAGCCCCTCATCCCAATCCCCTGTATAGTAAAGTGCAACTTTCCCCAGTGGTCTAGTGGACCCCCCTCCCTATTCCTGATCCCCTGTATAATAAATGTAACCCTATCGCCAGTGGTCTAGTGGACCCCCTCCCTATTCCTGATCCCTGTATAATAAATGTAACCCTATCGCCAGTGGTCTAGTGGACCCTCCCTATTCCTGATCCCCTGTATAATAAATGTAACCCTATCGCCAGTGGTCTAGTGGACCCCCTCCCTATTCCTGATCCCCTGTATAATAAATGTAACCCTATCGCCAGTGGTCTAGTGGACCCCCCCCCTATTCCTGATCCCCTGTATAATAAATGTAACCCTATCGCCAGTGGTCTAGTGGACCCCCACCCTATCCCTGATCCCTGTATAATAAAATGTAACCCTATCGCCAGTGGTCTAGTGGACCCCCCCTCCCTATTCCTGATCCCCTGTATAATAAATGTAACCCTATCGCCAGTGGTCTAGTGGACCCCCCACCCTATCCCTGATCCCCTGTATAATAAATGTAACCCTATCGCCAGTGGTCTAGTGGACCCCCCACCCTGGCAGGTAGTGACTCAGCACCCCACTCTCCCGATCCAGACCCCCAGCTGGTGAATGGCACAGCCCTCCCCTCTACTCCACAGTCAGCTGCCGACTGAGCTGTCACTGAGCATGTAATGCATACTGTATGCTCACAGTGACAGCTTAGTCTGCAGCTGGCTGTGGTGGAGAGAGGGAGGCTGTGCCGGTCGCCAGCTGGGGGTTGGGATGGAAGGAACAGGGTGCTGGGTAGGGAGGGGGTCCAAGGGATCAGGATGGGCGGTTACACAGGATACCAGGGAAACTTGTTAATATACTGGGTGGGTGATCAGCTGGGGGTTGGGATGGGGAGCAGGGTGCTGGGTAGGAAGGGGGGTTCAAGGAATCTGGATGGGCGGTTGCACAGGATGCTGGGCGGGTGATCATTTGGGGGGAGGGACCACTGGACAGAAGTATGATTTGATGTACATACTGTAGGAAGGTTGATTTAGAGTTAGATAATGAATTTGGTATAATAAACAAATGGGGTAGGGCTGGCAAGATAAGTCATTCAGGGCCCATACCCAACAGCAGAATGATAGAACGTGGAGGAGTCCACTCAGCTTGAGTCTTGTGTCCATCTGGACTGATACATGCAGTCTGCTGAGCTCTAAATTATGTCCATCACCCCTGCCTCCTTACAACATTAGATAGTCCCCATTTTAATCTGAAGGGCTCTGGTGGTTATTGTGTACTTATCAGGACAGAGCATGTAGGGGCCGGGGCCTAGGGGAATACTGAGTTTTCCCACACAACACGACTGGCTGGGTCACCATACTTCTGTCCTAAACTCTTATATGAGGGAGGGAGGCAATCAAGGCTATGGGTTGCACTACATGAGGGAGGAAATCAAGACTATGAATGTGATCGGGCACTCAGAAGAAAAAGGAAGGGCAGGAGGTGCTTTGGGTAATTCTGGAGACAGGCGCTGGGGCTACTTTCCATACAGGGGTTGTATACAGACCTCCAACAAAGGGAGAGGAGTTGGATAAGGCACTTGGGGAAGCCATCATCAGGATGGCAAACAAGGAGGAGGTGGTCCTAGATGGTGAATTCAGTTTGCCAGATGTGAATTGGAGCCTTCCAGCTACAGCTTCAACAAGAAGCAGGGCCATACTTGACTCCCTACAAGGGTCTTTCCTCAGACAGATAATCAGCCAACCCACTAGCAGTGCTGGACCTGGTATTTATACACAGGGACAGCATTGCAGATGTCACAGTAGGCAGTCCCCGAGGTACCAGTGATCATCACACAGTGTGGTTCAACATTAAGACAGAAGCAGAGGCAAACCACATGAGGATGAGGATCCTGGACTTTAGGAGTGCAGATTTTAACGAAATGGGAGACTGCCTCAGAAACTGACTAGTGGGTGGGAGGGAGGAATACCAGGGAGGGGTAGAGGAACATGGGAAAAAATAAGGGAGTGCATAACTGAGGTAATCAGCCTCTGCATGAAGGAAGTGAACAAAAGCAAAATAAAAAAGATGCCATTATGGTACTCTAGGGACGTGGTGAAGAAAAAAAGGGTGGCATTCAGAAGTAACAGTAAACACAGAGGGAGGAAGACAGGGAAGTGTACCAGGTAAAACAGAGGGAAGCAGGTAGAGAAGTGTGGGGAGCAAAGGCAGCAGACAGAGGAGAGGACAGTCAAAGGGATAGCTACAAAGGATAAGGCAAGGGGGGATAGTGAGGATAAGGAGGGTGGCAGAGGGTGACTTCACAGAAGAGGACCAAGAAAAAGCAGACTTTCTGAACAGGTACTTCTGCTCAGTATTCACAGTAGAAAGAGTGGGTACAGACCACCAGGATCAGGAGAAACAAGGGGAAGGGGAAGCTGACTTAAGTCCATTTTCAGAGGAAAGAGTTCTGAAGGGCCATGCAGCTCTGGAAGTGGACATGGCAATGGGACCAGATGGGATGCACCCTAGAGTACTAAAAGAACTCAATTAGGTACTGGCTGCCCACTGATGACCTAATTTAACAGCTCACCAGAATCAGGTGTGGTTCTGGAGGACTGGAAGGAGAGCAGATGTACCTCTGCATAACGAGGGTAACAGCAGGGAAGAGGGTAGTAACTATAGGCCTTTGAGCCTTACCTCAGTGGTGGGGAAATTAATTGAAATACTGTTAAAGGAAAGGTTGGCAGAATGTCTTGAATTCATTGGGCTGCAAGACCAAAGTCAGCAAGGATTCAGGAAGGGGAGAGGTCATGCCAGATGAATCTGAGTTTTTGGACTAGGTTACCAGGGAAATAGAACAGTAGAGAGCAGTGGAAGTAGCCTATCTTAACTTTAGCAAGGCCTTCCACACAGTAGACTGATTAAGAAATTGAACAGCCAAGGGGTGGGATTCAAAATGGTGAACTGGGTTAAAAACTGGCCTATGGACAGGCGACAGAAGGTGGTGGTTAATGACACTCATTCTAAGGATGGGAGTAGGACCAGTAGGGTTCTGCAGGGCTCAGAACTGGGATCAGTCCTCTTCAATGTCTTCATAAATGGTCTTACAGATGATTTGGAAGGGAAGGTATGCCTTTTTGTGGTTCAGTGTGATAACGGTGATTGCACAAAGATGATTGCCATTACAGCGAATGTACTTCGGCGAAAATCAATTCTGCGATGTACACCCTAACGCATGGAAAAAGAACACCGGGGACTTACATTTTTGTGTTTATGTGGGGGCTGTGCCCCTCATCCCCATGGGGGCATCATCCCATGTACCCCTTACTAAAGGAGTCTCAATTCCAGGGCTGCATGTTGGGGTTGCAAATTAAAAACAAATTTGGCTGGGTGCAACAAAATGTATGCATGCCCGGTCCCAGACCCAGCACCCTCACAGCTGAAGCCTATGACCCATCCACCATGCCACAGGGCAGCTCAGCAGGCCATTGTTGCAACATGCCACACAAACCGTCCCTCCCTTCACGTGCTGCGCCCCGTGCGCGTGTCTATATAGCGACAGAATGTCGTTATACGTGCAGTCGCCCACCCCATCAAGTAGCCTTCTGATGAGGCATCGCTATTGAGTAGGCCTTTTTCGGTGTGTGCTCAATAGCGAGCGCCCTTACCACTGGATACCCCTTTTTGCAGATGACGCCAAAATCTGTAATAGGGTGAACAGTAAGGAAAGAATGTAAGGTGAGGCAGGGCGAGACAGTTTTATTTAGATGGTGCCCTTTCCACAGGCTCAACAATAAAATCAGAATAAACAATTCTAGTAAAAATATATAAATATAATGTAAATAGGCAGAACAATATTATTAAATAATTAAGGAATGCCTATGAAGGTAAGTCTTCAGTTTGTGTTTGAAGGCCCTCACTGCACAGGCAGACCTAATTGCATCTGACAAGGTGTTCCAAACCAATGGAGCAGCCACCCCAGAGGACCTCTCCCCCAATTGCTTCAGATAAGAATGAAGGATCCAGCACAAGCCCGCATCAGTAGATCGGAGAGGGCATTAGAGTGTGTAGGTCATGAAGAGGTCTTTCAGGTAGCTTGGACCCAGATTGTGTAGGGCTTTGAATGTTAACAAGTCTGTCTTGAAGGTGAAGCATCACTGCACAGACAGCTAATGCAGATTGTGCAACACCGGTGTGACGTGGTCCCTTCGAGAAGTTCCCATTACCTGTCGGGCCACCACATTCTGGACCAACTGCAGACGTTGCATCAGTCCCCCAGACAACCCGAAGTAGAGAGTGTTACAATAATCAAGTCTGGGAGTGACAAAGGCATGGACTGTCATCTCCAGATTGGCTTACGCAAGATGTGGTTTGATCCGGGTGATATTACAAAGATGTTAAAAAACATTTCTGATTACCACTGAAGTGCATAGAGATCTTGGAAAGCTCAAGGAGTGGTCGAGTGCATGACAGTTGAAGTTCAATACTGAAAAGTGCAAAATCATGCAGCTAGGGTATTGCAACCCAAGAACTGAGTATAGGATAAGGGTGGTACTGTCAGTCACTGAACAGAAAAGGGACCTTGGTGTTATCATATCTGATTACTTCAAAGTGGCAGCTCAGTATCAGAGAGCAGAGAGTAGGTCCATTGGGATGCTGGGATGTATAACAAGAGGTATCTCCAGCAGGAGGAGAGAAGCGGTGTTACCACTATTCCATTCACTGTTAAGGCTTAACCTGGAGTGTAAGTTATCCTGTATATTATCCAGAACATCCCTTCCCCTGAATGCAATCCTGTGTTGTTTCTTCCCACAGTTGTTGTGTTAATCTTGTTCACTGTTTGGTCAGTCATGGCTCCTGTGTGGGCATGCATAGTTCTTGGGAACAGACCATCCAAGTATACTTTATGAATGTTGTGTACCTCATTTTAGCTGAGCTCTGGTTCTGGTGGAAAGCAGATTCTCCTTAATACCCCAGCTAGGAAGATAGCCTTTTATTTTGCCCTTAGGTGTACTGCAGGCATCTCCTTCTGCATGGTAAAGACTCTGATATTCTCACTCCCCATTGCTCTGACCTACAAGGGATCATGCTAGTTCAATAGCTTAGGACAGCTGCCACCCTTTAATACTCCAATATGGATATATTAAAGAAGACAGGCAATGGTTTCCAAGTGGCAGCTGTTTATAATATTCCTATGTTCAAAAATGATATAGATACTCCTAAATTATACATATGTAACTGTACCAGAATAACAAGTATTGTATAAAACTATATTTTGCATTGCTTTGTTTTTATGGGCAGAGTTTTGTTACCCTGGGATAGACATAGGGGAATATTAGTAAATAGGCGGGGGGGTGCCAGGGACCAGTTAGGGTCTGCAGAAACAGACTAGGCTGTAACCAACTGGGCAAACTGGGTGGGCCCTGCCATCCTTTTGTGCCAACAAATTCTATGTTTTTATGTTACAGTATTCAGTATTCCAGTGTTCATTTGGAGGTATATATTTCATTTCTTTAAACTGGAACATTACTAACTGCCAGCCGCACAAATTTCATATCCCCTTTAACATACATCTTATGGACTGTGAAGTTGACTAGCCAACCCATTAAACATAAGAAAGTAGTGTTCCATCTTAAATATCTCCAGTGCAACATGGAATTTTTGCAAGAAACTCATTTTACTAAGCAGAAAGCTCCTCAAATGGTTAGAGTGGATAGGACAGGAATATTACAATTGTTTCTTTTTTAGAAGCATGATGTTCCTATATTGGTCCATAAGAAAAACCCCATTACTGGAGAGATTTCCAAATCAAACCCAAATGGGAGATCGATAATACCTGTGGGAAGACTTTTAAATACAAATCTTACTCGTGTAAGCCTTTATCCCCAAATGAGGATGATGAAGATTTCTTGTTAGATCATTTGCAGGTAAGAATGGATACGTACCCTCAGGATGCAACCATAGTCATAGGAGGTGTCTTCAGTCTCATTTAGGATCCCATATTTGCAGTCACTACTTTGCATCATGTATCTCACCCCAAGGACAGAATAGCAGTATGCAGTCTGAGCAAAGGGCTTGGGGTAGTGGTTCCCTAGAAAACCTTATTTCTGGTAGGCAGAGAATATTTCTTTTCGACCTCTGCCCATCAAACTTGTAGCAGGATATAATTCTTCATAGTTACTGTAAGTCCTTAGTACTCTCTGGCGTAGTTTCCACGAAAACTGAACCATGAGCTTATCACAGTGATGGCAATAATCTACCCACAGCTGAAACCTAATTGGTTACCTCTAACCAGCAGAATCAAGTTTCAGACCTGCATGGTAGGGAAAAAAAGTCCTGATGGATCTTACCCCCCTCCCCAACACCAAAAGCTACCTCAGATTTGTTGACAATTAATACCACACTAAGATTATGACCAAAAACAAGTTAGTGAAACTCCTTTTGCAGAACAAGTCAGGGCCAGCGCTCCTTCTCTGTAAGGACAGCCAATTGACTGCATGACCTACCTGAGAAGCTTTTTGCTATCTCTAACTTGAACCACTTTAAAAGCTCATGATGTGCACTCCTTCAGCAGTGTCAGTGTGGATCATAGAATCATAGAAGATTGACGGCAGAAAAGGACCATTCCAGCCCATCTAGTCTGCCCCACTTTTCCCCCATCACACCTCCCCTCCCTGCCTGTCACTGCCCTCCCCCCGATACTCAGCCCCATATGCCTTTCCCATGCCCTCTTAAATTCCTCCACCAATTTAGCCCCACCACTCCATTTGGCAGTCTGTTCCAGGGCTCCACCACCCTCTCCATGAAGAAATGTCCCCTCACATTGCCTCTGTAGCTATTTCCTTGCAATCAGTTGGCAGCACATCTGCTTCTGGGCCAGAAGGTTGTGGATTCTAGTTCCACACCAGGACTGTGCTTAGACCAAAAACACTGGCACCTGAGTGCAGTATGGGTCCAGGTCAAAACTGCTACAGAAATACAGCATGGTCAATAACCACACAAGCAAAATGCTGACACCAAAAAAACATGCTGAAGAAGTTCACCACAAAGTTCAAGTTCAAGTTTATTGTAGGAAAACTCCATTGAGCAAGCTCATTCACAAGGAGGTCCGGTGACATTTAGACTTACACAACATGCATACATAAATAGTTAATAAACAGTATATACATAAATGCAAGCATCACATAATACAAGCAAGATATACATACAATGACACCACATGGGATGACCGCAGGTGGTAATAACTGGGTGGCGACTTACAGATAGCATACTGATACTTGAAACATGGTACTGGTGTTTGCAATAAATACATTTTGGCAGATGGGACAAACAACAGAATAAAATGGATAAGGGAGGTAGGAATGGTTTGATAGTGTGATCAGAGGAGTATATACGTAGACAGAGCCAAGAGTAGGAAGGGAAGGGATAGCAGGAGTTAGATTGCTGCAGCAAGGTAGCAGATATGAGCCAGGAGCCGGTGGGAGGAGTTGTTTCTTAGTATAAGTGAAGTGCAAAGAATAAGTAGTTAATATGCACAAAGCAATTATGATCTTACCAAGGGATGCACATGGCACACATGGGGAAAGAAGAGGCTTAATGACAGTAGCAGGTATCTTTTATTTTAGCTGAGCATAGCACTTTATAGAAGTTAATTGAAACTGTGCTAGTTAGTTTCAGCATGGTCTGTAATTGGTTCCAAGTAGAGGGAAAGGCATGCACAATAGCACGCTTACCAAAGGAGGTCCGTGTCCTCGGAATATCAAGCATAATGAGGTCAGATTTTCTTAGCGAGTATGCACTATGTGAAATACTAATGAGAGATGAGAGATAGCTCGGTAATTTGTGCAGGAGCAGTTTAAGAGTCCATAGACCAGCATGGAGCAGGCATCTAATAGTGACAGATGTCCATCCAACAGCTGCATATAGATCACAATGATGCAAATGGTAAGGGGAGTTGGTAATGAACCGTAATGCACAGTGGTAAAGGTTGTCCAGTTTACTTAGATTTGCGAGGGTGGTAGAGGAGTAGATTACATCGTCATAGTCGAGAAGGGGGAGAAAAGTGGCCTGGATGAGCTTATTTCGAATTTCAAGGGGGAAGAGGGGCCTATTTCTAAAGAAAAAACCTTGTCTGGTTTTTAGCCTTCTAGAGACGTCTTCGATATGGTCATTGAAAGAGAGTTTGTTGTCAATCCAGATGCCTAGGTATTTGAATTTGGTAACAACTTCCAGAGGCTCATTTAGCGCGGTAACAATGAAATCTTGGGGCAGGGTATTGAGGGTACCTGTGGCAGCACTATGGGAAAATATCATCGCTTTAGTCTTCTTGGCATTAAGCAGAAGCTTTGCATTTATTAGATTATGCTCAAGTTGCGCAAAGTCCACTTGAAGCTCTCTCTTGACTTCAGAAAGCGATGAGCCAGAGGTATACAGTACGGTATCACCCACAAAAAAGTACAGACTGGACGTAGATATATTGGAATCAAGATCATTAATATATAATGAGAACAAGATGGGGCCTAGGATGGATCCTTGGGGGACACCTCTAACAACTGGCAAGGCAGCAGAAAAACAGCCTTCTGCTTTTACTTTTTGGGATCTCCCAGTTAAGTAACTACAGAACCACTGAGTAGTATGGTATGTGACACCCAACTCTGCAAGACAAGTGACTAGTAGATTGTGATCAACAGTATTAAAAGCTTTACTTAGATCCAAAAAGACTGCTCCTGTTACCTTCTTTGCATCTATAGCAGAGATCCAGTCAGTGGTTACTTTTGCTAACGCAGAAATTGTGCTGTGATTCGCCCGAAAGCCAGATTGGGCTGGATTAATGAGAGAAAAGGTTTCCAAGCGAGATTTTAACTGATTGTGGATCAGTTTTTTGAGAACTTTAGAAAGGATAGGCAATATGGATATAGGCCTGTAGTTGTTTACATCGCACGGGTCACCAGATTTGAACAGAGGGAGGATATGTGCTGATTTCCAGCAGGACGGCACAGTAGCAGATGTAATGGAAAGATTGAAGATGTGGAGAATTGGGGCAGTGAGATGGGCATATCCTAGCCTGAGGAAAAAAGGTTCCAAGCCATCATCCCCTGCACTTTTTTTAGTGTCTAGATTAAGGAGTGAATCTTCTACTTCTTTAAAAGTTATCTCACGCAATTGGAAAGGGCTAGGTGCGGAACTAGGTATTGTGGGGGGATAAGCTGGCTCACCGCAGGAACAGCATAAGGTGAAGAATCGAAACCTAGCACAGCTGTGGCAAAGTGGGAGTTAAGTTCCTCAAGGATTAAGGACTTGTTTTCCAATAACTTATCACTTACAACTAATTTTGTCGGGACAGAAGGGGCCGTGGGACGCCCTTCTATAGATTTAATTGTCCTCCATATTTTATAAGGGTTACCTTTTGCTTGTTTTAGGGTAGAGATATAATAGTTAGCTTTAGCAGAATGTATACTTTTCACACAGGAATTCCTGGCTGTTCTAAAAGCCTGCCAATCCGAAGATTTCTTAGAATGCCTAGCTTTTGCCCAGAGCTTGTCTCTGGCTATGAGGGCTGCCTTAAGATCTGAGGTAAACCAGGGGTTAGAGTTGTTCCGTACCCTTACTTTGATGAGAGGGGCATGCTTATTTATCAATCTAGTAAGATTGTCATTAAGGCAAAGCAATGAGAGTGTGACTGAAGTTGGGATGGGAAAAAGTTGAGCTCCAGGAGGGTGACAGTTGTGGGGGGGTGACAGTCAGGGGTGTGGGATTTAGTATTACTAACCCTGGAAGGGTAACAGTCGGGGGGGGAGTATTTACTATTACCAACCCCAGGAGGGTGACAGTTGGGGGTGCGGGGAAAAAAGAAGAGAAAGTCACTACTGGAAACCACTGACTATACTACCCACAAGAAATTAAACAACCAAAAGAAAAAAGACATCATGGGAGATGCCAGGGCGTATTCCTCCACCAGTCCACTAGAACAGAAGCCAATACCCTCTGTGTCTCCTTAGTGTAAACAATGGTCAATTCCTGCTGAAGAAGACCAGTTACAGGAATATACTTTTGTTGTAAAATAAACTGGCGGCGGACCTGCCAAATCATCCATTTCAGTGCAGCCAGAATAAGGTGGAGAGCACCAGAGTGAACATTTCACCAGGCCACAGAAACACTACCATGAATCAAGAGATGATGAGACATGTCAGAGAATGGGGGATGAGCCCAGTGTTTAGCAAGTTCATGCCAGAAGTCCTGACTGAATAGGCAAGCAAAAAACAAGTGGTCCATTGTTTCAAACTGCAGGAAGCACTGCTCCCTCAAACAGTATTGATCTTGAATAGCCTTATGACAATGGTTATTGCGTACATTAAGTCTATCATAGAAACATAGACTTTGACGGCAGATAAGGACCACTTGGCCCACCCAGTCTGCCCATTTTCCTACCTACTGGATAAGCTGCAGATTCTAGTTAACCAACAGCCTGTTTCCTGCAACCCCCCACTATAATTGCTTTGTGTCTGTCCCATGCATGTTTGAATTCCCCCACTGTTTTAGACCCAACAACCTCCTCAGGAAGGCTGTTCCATGTATCCACCACTCTGTCTGTGAAAAAGAATTTCTTCACATTACCCCTGAGCCGTCCCCCCTCTATCTTTAAACTGTGCCCCCTTGTTCTTACACATCTCTTTTTCTGAAAGATGCTACCCTCCTGGACTTTGTTGATTCCCTTGAGGTACTTGAATGTTTCAATCATGTCCCCCCGTCCCTTCTTTCATCAAGGGTATACATATTAAGTTCTCTCAGTGTCTCCTCATATGGTTTCTGATGTAGACCCTGCACCATTTTAGTTGCCCTCCTCTGGACTGCTTCCATCCTGTCTATGTCCTTGTGTAGATGAGGTCTCCAAAACTGCACACAGTACTCCAGATGGGGTCTCACCAAGTGTCTGTACAGAGGGATAACCACTTCCCTTTTTCTACTTGTGATGCCCCTTCCTATGCATCCCAGTATCCCCCTGGCTCTCCTTACCGACTTTTCACATTGCTTACCCACCCTTAGGTCATCTGATATGACTACCCCCAGGTCCCTTTCCATTTTGGTGTTGTTAGTACCTCCCCTGCTAATGTGTACTCTTCTCCTGGGTTTTGTTTCCCAGGTGCATTACTTGCACTTCTTTGCATTGAATCTAAGTTGCCATATGTCTGACCATTCCTCCAACCTTGCCAAGTCCCTTCTCATCTTTTCTACCCCTTGTGTATCAACTCTGTTACAGATCTTTGTGTCATCTGCAAGAGGCATAACCTTTTCCTCCAGACCTCTGCAATGTCACTTATAAAGATGTTAAAGAGGATTGGACCCAGTACTGAGCCTTGAGGTACTCTACTAGTAACCATTTTCTTCAGAATGTGTTCCATTCACTATTACCTTCTGTGTCCTGTTGTGCAGCCAGTTAGCTACCCAGGCTTCCACCCTGGGACCCACTTCCAGGCTGGCTAACTTGATTATTAATCTTTTGTGTGGGACTGTGTCAAATGCCTTGCTAAAGTCTAGGTAGGCCATATCCACAGCCCCTCCCTGGTCTATTACTTTGGTCACCCAGTCAAAGAAATTAATTAGATTAGTCTGACATGACCTTCCTGCTGTAAATCCATGCTGCTTTGGGTTCTGTACCCCGCTGGCCTCTAGGTACTAAACAATTCTTTCTTTCAGAAGTGATTCCATCATTTTCCCTACCACTGAGGTCAAACTTACAGGTCTGTAGTTTCCTGCTTCTGCCTTGCTTCCACTTTTGTAAAGGGGAATCACATCTGCCCTCCTCCAGTCCTCAGGTACCACCCCATCCTGCCATGATTTGTTAAAAAGTGTGGTCAGTGGTGTCACTAGGTCCCCCCTTAGTTCTTTTAGGATTCTAGGGTGAATCCCGTCAGGCCCCATTGCTTTGTCCACCTTGAGTTTTAGGAGTTCTTTCAGTACTCTTTCTTCTGTGAATGGACTGGTGTCAACACCCCTACCCAGAGAGCTTCTATTGTCTGGTTTAGGTAACTGCTCCTCATCTTCTTTGGTGAATACTGAGCAAAGTATTCATTCAGTATCTCTGCCTTTTCACTGTCTCCTCTGCTGACCTCCCCTCTCCTTTATTAATCTTTACTATCCCTCCCTTAACCTTTCTATGCTCCCTAATGTACCTATAAAAGGTTTTATCCCCCTTTTTGACCGAGTGGGCTATTTTTTCCTCGGTTTGTGCCTTTGCTATTCTGACTGCTTTTCCTAGTTCTTTCTGCTTTAATTGATACAGTTCTCTGTCGTGCTCCTTCTGTGATTCCTTATACTTTTTGAATGCAGCCTTTTTCTCCTTAACCTTCCCTGCCACCTCTTTTGAGAACCTTAGTGGTTTTTTTACTCCGCTTTGTTTTCTTTATTTGTTTCACACAAAGACTTGTTGCCTCTATGATGGCAGTTTTGATTTTTCTCCATTGTTCTTCCACCCCTCCTATTTGGCCATTTGCTAGTGCCTTCTTCAGGTGTTCACCCATTTTGCCAAAGTCAGCTCTTCTAAAGTTCAGTATCCTTGTTTTTGTATGGCTTATCTCCATGGTTGTGCTCATTGTGAAGCACACTGTGCAGTGGTCGCTTGTCTCCAGATGTCTACCAACATCTAAATTTGTGATCCTCTCTCCATTTGAGAGTACCAGGTCTAGTATTGCTCCCTCCCGAGTGGGTTCCAGCACTAGCTGTCTAAGGTCTGCCTCCTGCAGGGCATCGAGAATGACCCTGCTCTTGGATGTGGCTGCAGTACATGTCCTCCAGTTAACATCTGGCATATTCAGGTCCCCCATCAACAGTATCTCCCCTTTTTCAGCCATTTTGAGAATGTTCTCTATCATTCTCTTGTCCATTTCTTCCCCTTGAGAAGGGGGTCTGTATACAACCCCTGTGCGGATTGTGATGCCATTCCCCATCTCCAAGGTGACCCAAAGTGCCTCTTGTTCTCCCCCTTTACTTTTTAGTTCTGTAGCTTTGATCCCTTCCCTTATGTATAGAACTACTCCACCTCCTCTTTTGCCTTCCCTGTCCCTTCTGTAGATTGTGTACCCTGGTATGTTGACATCCCAGTCATGGTTCTCAGTGTACCATGTTTCTGTGACTGCCACAATATCCAATTGTTCATCTTCCATCAAAGCTACTAGCTCAGAAAGCTTGTTTCCCAGACTACGGGCATTGGTAGTCATTGCCCTCCATTTAATGTTGGCTTTATACTTTTTTCCCCCATCCCTGCTCTTATTGCTCTTATCTATTTTACCATTTACCCCCATCCTGCCCTGTGTTGAGCTCTGTACCTCAGTGTTTACCCTACTACCTGCCATGTTTTGTGGGGGGAGGCTTGACTTTTCCTGCCTTTTATCAGTACCTCCCCCCTTTTCATGGCAGCACGGCCGCAAAGTGCCCTACATTTGAGCTGGAATCCTAGGTTCAGTAAGTTGGTCCAGTAACCATCATTCTTGAATCCCTGGTGGACAAACAAAAGAAGGACCAGAGAAGAACTGAGTACGTAGTATAGCCACATACGGTTTCCTTCTGGTAGAGTGGAAGACATCCTGAACACGGAGATGCCACTGTCTTAACCTTTTAAAATAGTCAATCAAATACACTGCTATACCAATAGGAATGTTATGAAAAAACAAACAAGGTTCCCGACTGCCACTTCTGAAAAAAATATTGTCCCCTTTCCCAAAAATGGAACCCAAGGCCTGTCATAGCCTAAAAGAACCGGAAATATGTTGTAATACAAAAACACTGTAAAGAAATAAAACTACAGGATTTAACTAGGGCTGCACGAACCTCTACAGTTCTACCTCACAAACTTTCTGAGTAGAACCCAAAAAAGTTCTACCTGGTTCTACCGGGTAGAACCCAGTAGAATCAGGTTCTGCCAGGTAGAACTGGGTTCTACCATTTATAACCAATTCTACCAAGTAAAACCAGGTTCTACCAAATAAAACTAGGTTCTACTAAATAACAAAACAGATTCTACTAAGTAAAACCAGGTTCTAGAAAGATCCCTGTGTGTTGCTACTTAAAGTACTCGACTCGACACAGCTAGCAGTGCTGTATTTACCTGCTAGGGAGAAAATGTCCCTGTATTTTTCTGCTTAAAACACTTGACTCGACACAGCCATAAGTGGTAAAAAAATAGCTGCACTTGTCAGGCAAATCAGGTGACAGTGACAACAGTACAGAAAATTCAGGACATTGCAGCAGTAACCTGTCGTGGTACTCAGAGGATGAGCACAAGGGCCATCATAGATCATAGTGCGGCAGCCAGTCTTAGTAAGCACGGTGATGGATGACGAGGAGACGGAGAAGACAGATGAAACTGAGGGAGAAATCAGTGAAACAGATCCTGAGTTTGTAGTAGATAAAGTAGCAGTCAGTCTGTCAAGTAGCAGCAGTTCTGGGGAGTGGGAGGATGATGAGGACTGCAGAGCCAGCAAAAGAGCAAAAAAGAGTTCTAGGAAAGATGGTGGTGCTAAGAAAAAAATTAATGGGGCATAATGAGACGACCACACCTGCAGTGGAGAAACAGAAAATAGAAAATGGACAGGGTTCTAGAGGTGTTGAGGCAGGAAGAGTTGCTGTGCATCAACATTCGTTGATTGGCATGGAGATGGAAAGATCTCAAAGAGCAGCAGCAGTGGCTATGATGGTGTCATGCGCAGTGGCAAACATATCCTCCCCATAAGCAGCAGCAGTGCAACAAAATCTGTGAAATCCATAGTGTGGGATTTTTTTACACAAGATAAATCATCCTGCAGTCATGTGATTTGCAAATTATGCAAAACAAAATTAAGTCACGGCAAAGTGGGTACTCGACTGGGAACATCAACAATGATAAGACATACGAACAAGTCTCACATGTATCAGTATCAAAAAGCACAAAAGGAGCGCACACACAAGTTGTTACACTGTTGCACTCTGCTGAGGATGATGATGATATGGATGTTTACCAAGGTCACAGGGATGATGTAATTGATGCAGAGTTGGAGGATGATGAAAGTCTGACTTCCAGTCAAAGAACAACATTTTCAATTTCACATTTCTTTACCCCTCCGAGCCCATCACCACAGCCTGCCAGGAGTCATACACCATCCATGTCCATGACATGTACCTCTCGTAGTGGTAAAAATCAAAGGAAACTACCCAGAAAATCTACTGATATCAGCAAGTGTAGCAGTCATCAAATTTCACTGAAAGACTGTTTTGAGCGGTCACAGAAATATAAGCCCAACAGGCCTGAGGCAAGGTGATTAACAAAGGCAATTGGAGAGATGATAGCCATCGACTTGCTACCATTCTCCTTTGTGTCTAACCCAGGCTTTAAAGCACTAATGGAAATCGCTGTGCCCAAATATCAAGTCCCCAGCTGGACTTATTTCTCAACTGTTGCCATCCTAGACTTGTATGACGCTGTTTGTAACAGTGTGTCTGAGGCTCTTAAAAAGTTCAATGGGCAAAAAGGTCCATGTCACAACAGATATGTGGACCAGTGGCCAGACGACTGACTATATGGCTGTGACTGGCCATTGGGTAAACTTTCCTCCCTCCTTCTCATCATCATGTAGTGGCACTGGTGGCAGTAGCAGCAAAAAGCAAAGAAGGGTCTTTCTCTGTTCGTAGACAGGCAGCATTATGCATTTATGGTTTTGAAAAAGTTCACAAAGCAGAACATCTCCTGGAGGGCCTTGAAGAAAAGTTTGCCGAGTGGCTAACTCCAAAGTCCTTGCAACCTGAATTTATAGTGTCTGACAATGCTTCTAATATTGTGAAAGCAGTGAGGCTTGGTAATTTTACACCTGTACCATGCTTTGCACACACTGTTAACTTGGTGGAGAAAGACTTAATCAGTGAGGACCAAAATATTCTGAACTTGATTGCAGCTGTCTGCACTGTGTGCACCCACTTTGGCCATTCTGTTAAAGCCAGAAAGTTGTTGTGACAGATTCAAATAGAAAACAGCCTCCTTCTCCATCAGAAGATCCAAGAAGTTCCAGCCGGGTGGAATTCCACTTATTATATGAGGCAGGGAATGCTTGAGCAGCAGAAAGCCATCCATCAATATGCAGTCCAACATGACATTGGGAAAGGAGATGTGAATATCAGCTCCAATCAGTGGCATCTGATGGAGAATCTTAATTGTATTCTTAAACCCTTTAAGGAGGCTACACGAGTGGTGAGCTCTAATGGTGTTGGGCTAAGCCAGATATTAAGACACAGGGATATTTTCTCCCTAACAGGTAAATACAGCACTGCTTGCTGCGTTGAGTCAAGTACTTTAAGTAGTAAGGCACAGGGGTATTTTTATTTTCTCCCTAACAGGTAAATACAGCACTATTGGCTGCGTCAAGTCAGGTACTTTAAGTAGTAAAACACAGGGAAATTATTTCCCAGACAGGAAAATACAGCACTACTGGCTGCGTCAAGTCAGGTATTTTAAGCAGTAAAACACAGGGAGATTATTTCCCAGACAAGTAATAATAAGTTGTTAAAATGAAAATCTGATTCAGGGCCAGGCCACACAAAACAAAAACAACCTTGACTCTGCCTAGGTTGGTTCAGTTGAACATTTTGCCTCGAGTGTTCAAGCTCATTCTCAGAAAGAAAGCACTAAAATCTGTTTATCTGTTCCAAGAAAGAAATAAAAGAATAAGAAAGGTGCTGCCTGTCTAATGCAAAAAAAAATGATAATTAAATCTGTGCTGCAAGTTGGCAACAATGACTCTGTCTGTCTCAGTGTCTGGACTGTACTCTGTTACCCCTCCCTCACAACACAAACTGCTGTCTGCTCTGCTACTGCTACAGCCTGTGTTAACTTATTTAGTTATGCTGGGGTTTTATCTCTCTTTTCAAAAATCAATATTTCTTTATTTTTTTCAGTTCAGTTTTTGAATCTTCGCACAAGCAACCAACACGGATGATCTGAGTGACTACAGTGTGACTGGGCGGGCACTGCCACCCACCACGCACTCCTGCTGGCGTTTTACCGTCCCCCTACTACTCCCAGTTAAATGCTCCCGCTCCTTGTCTTGTCCAGTACAGAAAAAATTTAGTTACATCAACACGTCAACTACTGCACTGCACTGTAGAACCAGCAATTTATTTTTTTAAAGCAAGGTTTTCCAGGCTTTCACATGACAAGGATGGAGAGATTGGAGAGAGAGTAGTTCACCCTTGTCTCTTTCTGCTGCTCGTCGTCGTCTTCCAGAAAAGAAAACAGGTGCTGTGAGTTAACTCCAGTCGACTCTGTAGCCAGCAGCCACCCACATGACTCTGTCTATTCTCTGACCAGGAGTTGTCACTTTTGCCAGACACAGCCTTGCAGCCAATCACCCACACGCTTACACGGTCCAGGCGGGAATAAGGCTGACGTGTGGGGTTGATTGACTGCTGCTGGCTGGGCTGTCGTCGGTGTCGTTAGGTGATCTGATTAGGGATCTAAACTTTGCACCATTTGACCAGGCACTGCAATACATAAATGAAGTATTGCAGGGGGGCGAACCAGGCGAACCAAGTTTGCATATTTCACCCATATGTTCGTGGGTGGCAGACTATCACGAACATCGGGGGTTCAACCATTTAGGCTGAATGGTCGAACTGAACTTGAAGCCCTAGATTTAACATAGCAAGACCACCATCTCTGATCGATCGATAAGTAACCAAACATTTGACAGGGTTCAGTCGACTGCCCCAGAGTAAGCGAAAGAAAACGTTATACAGTCTGGTCTCTAATTTCTGGGGAAGGGGAAATACGAAACTAACATACAAAAATATGGGGAAAATGAAAGTGTTCAACCATACACCAGTTTTTTCTTTATCACAGGCCACACTTCCCATGCGTCAGCTTTAGTTTCTGCTGTGGAAAGCTTGTCAGATCAGTTATGAAATACAGGATCCTGTAACCTAAATGTAACACTAAGGATTGTAATAGAATCCAGCAGTACCCACACGTCAGCCCCCCCATCTCCTTTCAATGCTGTCCCCACACATTTATGAGAATTTAAAGTGGAACCAGAAATACTGGAAAAAGTCTTGAATATAGACATAACTCGGACACCAGATTGTCGTCAGCCACCAGCAGGCAAACATCTTCGACATATGCCAAAACACAAGTAAAAAGAAGGTTACCCAGGCCAGGAATGCGAATGATAGTAACAATTCCAATGTAACTATCTCATGGTTACTAACAAGATGAACTTCTGTTGTACAGATAAGGGTACATTAAATCATAATTAAATCCCTTTGTTTTTGTCTGATTAAGTTAATGTAACCCCCCCAAATTTGGGGGGTTTACATTAAGTATCTCCCTGGGCTCCTTTGATGCCCACTGCCTGGCAGCCGTCCAGCAGAAGAAGCAAATCCATGTGCAGTGATCTCCTGTTGTCCTGTGTGAGTGTGCAGAACTATGCTGCTGCACTGTCCCTTTAAGAAGCTTCAGTAGTCTTGTATAGTGTAAATAGCCTGTGCTGGGTCTGAGTACAACAGAGCTTGTGACCAGCCAGGCAAAGCCCTAGTCTACTTGATTCTGCCATCGATTGCAGAGCAAAAGGAGCCCCTTCATGTACTGTGAATATTTACTCTTTTAAGTCTTACTGATACTAAATAAATAAGTTGTTTATATTGCCTAGCTACTCCTCCACTATGGGAGCCGCCATCTTTGGTCCTGAACCCTGTGTTTGGACCAATCGAAACCAAGGGGTCCTCAAGGGGTCCTTATTACAGTGCTTTGTGGGTGAAACTGTGAACTTTCCTTGTTGGCGCCTAAATTAACTAATGAGAGCTCTCAGACTGTGACTGACAGTGCAGGCAGCCAACCGGAATACAGAGATCCCGGTCCTTCAGTTCTAACTGTGTGTGAACAAGTCAGTCTGGCTCGAGCTCTCAAGCTGAAGAGAGCAAAGTGTGTTGCAGCTGTAAATCACAGGGAAAGGACCTGTTTTGCCACCCTGCAGGACTTGGAGAACTCGGACAGTCTAGAAACAGAGAGAAAAAGACTGTTGCAGCAATTAGGCTAGGAGTTCATCTCGAGACACCGAGAAGGACGCAGTCGGCGTGTGGGCTGACAGAAAAGCAGGGAAAAGGACTGACTTGCCTCCCTGCAGTAGATTTTGACTCCTGAGGGGGTCGATCTGACCAAGGACTGCCTAAAAGCAGAAAGTGGGTTTCTCAGCTGTGTATGCTGATCTGCAAAGCTTTTTCTACACCAGAGGGAAAATACTTGTTTCAGAACTGTCCCAAAGTGGGACCGACTGCTGTAAGAGATTGCTCCAGGGACTTCTGATGAAAGTGGAGCCTGCTTCTGTAAGAACTGGCTCATGTCAAGTGCCAGCAGGGAGAGACCACTGTGGGTTTTCCTCAGCGACTGCAGTGGAGACTGTAAGCAACCAGAAGAGCAAGTTTAAAACTGTTCATCACTTTAAGTCCAGTGTTGGACCTATGCCACTCTTGGCCAAAAGTGACTATTCCTGCTCCAGCCCAATCATCCTCCCGGAGAGAGAGACCGGCCTTGGGGAGTCAGCCCCTGCAGAGAATCAAATTGCAGGTTGTGGCCACCTACAGGGAAAGGCCATGAAGCGGAGGTGAGTTGTGTCGGTCCTGGTCCCCATCAGCATTCTGGAAAGCCAGCAACTCCAATGATCTTCTGCCTGAGTGCAGCGAGTAACCCCCCCCCCCGCAATAATCCAGGAAATGTTTGTGTCAGCTGATTTGCTCCTTAAGTTTGGGTTAATGTTAACTGTAATTACAGACCATTTGGCCAGGGATTACAAGTGTGTGCTAAATGCAAAGAAAGTTGTTTCATCTGTGTAATAATGTATTTTTCCCTCAAGGGCCCCAACCAGCTGCAATGCCAGCCTACCCGCGGCAGCGCTTCAGGCCTGCTCCCATTTCCACCCTGGGTACCCAGCTGTGTGACAGGCTGATTAATTCAAGGACTAACTGACAAATGGTAACTGTGATCTAGTTGATTTCAGTGCCATAATCGTTTGCCTAAATTTTCGCCCCCTCCCTTGTTCAAGTCCCCCTTAATAAATTTGATTTGCTGTTTAAGGTTAACCTGTACCATGAGCATATCATTACTGGATCTGCCTTTACTGAGCTATTTGAAAGTAACTGTAAAAGTATATGTTGTTGAAACTGTTTCCTTACTGGAGGCACAGGGCATACGTCAGGAGAGCAGACCCTATTGGTAAGTGTGGTACACCAGAGCTTATCATTAATGCTTTTGAGCAATTGTGCACTGAAGGTTATATACTGTGATTGTAAAACCTTGCATGAAAAGCCACTAGAGGGGATTGTGGGTACGAACAGCTTCCCAGAGGGCTGTATTAGATTAGGTCATAACCCACTAAGTCATTACTCTGGGTGGAGGCACCATTATTGTATCAATACTGCTGGTAGGGGGACCACAGTACTCATTAATTCTGAACCCAGGCCCCTCAACCTGCAGTCAGGCAGGCTGGCAGGGGTAGTAGCCCTTGGTATAACAGTGCCAGAGTTATATTAATATTTATATCAATATCTATTACACATGTATATTACATATATTAGTAAATACAGGAAACATCATTTAAAATGTAAAAATAAATACATTTATACTTACTTGTATACTGGCAATATACCAATAACATATATTTACCTTCCTTATTTCAATATATGTGGAAATTAATCAATATATTTTGCAATATACATAGTATACAAAAGCAGCAATAAGTTGTATACCTAAAATATATTGCAATATATAGTTGCAATATTTTGGTTTTTTTTGTTGCTGCGCCTCAGCCAGACTTGCTCCCAGTCATGGACCCTCAGGCTCCCACATCCCACATTAGCTGCATTTCCCCGATAGCCCCTGGCTTACTCCCCTGGTCAGGGTAGTGGCACTGGCTCTTACAGTGCTGCGAGGTCCAAATTAGGTCAGGGAGCTGGCCTTGGAGCAGTCAGAGCAGAGGGAGGGCATCATGGAGGCAGAGGCAGCAGCTAGGTTCCCCCCCTGTAAGGGGGTGGGGATGTGCAATGATGGCCAGTGTCCACCCTGCCTCTCCAAAGTGTTGGCATCGGCCTGAGGACACCCAGCTTCCACCAGGTGTCACTGTAACGCCAAATGCTCCCCCACCCTCCCCTTCTGGAGAAGGAGAGCCATCATTGGATGTTCAATCCTTCTCCCCACGGCCGTCCCTCTGACAACCTTGGTCCATTCCCAAACCCAGGTCGCAGGTCAGCGCCCTGCCCCAGTGCCAACGGGCTGGCCTTAGATTTAGAAATTTTAAAATATATAGAAATATATTGAATTTCTAATACATTACAATATATTATAAACCAAGCAGATTGAAATATATTTCCAAATATGCAAATATATTGTTAATAATATATTTTAAAATACAGTTCATTTTCATAAGGGATGTATCTTTATGCCTGGAGTATTTAAAAAGTCAGATTGTTGGCAGATGTCTAGTTTAATCTCAAACAACTTAAATCCATGCCCTAAATAAAAGAGCATTAAACAGACACTTCCTAAATAACAGAACATTAAACAGATACTACACAGTGTGCAAAATCAAATAAGCAGTGCCTTCCACTCCAGATTACAATGCTAATGGTTAGAGAAAGGTGCATGGTTTGAGAAATATATATATAATCAAACTGTATGAAAATGTGTACTGTGAGTGTGCTGCATACATCATTGTGCCTACATTCCCCTCAGTGAGATTGGAGATTGCCCCCATCCATTAATTTCCAGGCAATGTGTAGCTGAAGTTTGTACAGCACTCAACCATGTTCATCAGTAATGATCCTGAGATAGCCCCCATGGGGGGAAGGCCTCTCAGTCACCATTCAGCTGTCAAATTACAGCAAGTTATATACGTGGACCAGACGTTTAACAGAGGTTCATGTCTCTTCTGAACTTTGAAAACACAGATTGCCTGAGTCCCAAGTGGTAGAAGATGGCGCTGTCTGAGCTAAAAGCGTTCTTTGCCCTCTAGATAAATAAAATGGCACATGAAACATCTAACCCACCTAAATCCAGGGAATGGATCCTAAATCTTCTTCTGTAACTTTCATCTGTAACAAGCACAGGCATCTCAAGGGTAACAGAAGGAATTCATCGACCTTTACTAAATCATTTCCTATGGAGGAGGACCCCATACAGAGCTGGAACTACAAGTATAGCTCAGTCCTGGGGTCCATCAGTGAAGCCATTCCAGTCCTTATCCCCCCTCGGAGATTACTTAAAATAATATCAATAAAAAATTTTATGGAGTGGATTATATTTTAGAGGCCAGAAGTTTCTTTTCATGAGGAATTGCTTTACTGTGTCCGTAAAAATGTACAAGGGAGCTTGGAACTAGAAAAGTTTCCTCTCCTTGGCTTTACTGGTCTCTCGAGAGGACAGATGGAAGACACATTTCTGACATCTGCCTCTGAATTTTAGGCTGCGCTCACTAATCTGCAACATTTTCTGGGAGATAAGACTGGAACTAGGTTCTCCAGAATCACAGCCTTTTAAGCATTAGACACCACACTATTTGAGAATTGGGACTGGCACTATGATCTTCTGACTCACAGCCCTTTGCTCTAATCATTAGACACCGCACTGTTTAGGAGTCGGTACTGCACCTCTCCTGACTCTCAGCCCTTTAACTTTTTGTGTTAGAATTCATTTACTCAGGATAGCCCAGCTAAGGTACATCATCTTGCTTCCAGTGGAGTTCTGCATCAAGCCATTTCTGCACCTGAGTGGACAGGAGTACTGAGAGGTAAAATAACTTGCCTAAGTCAAGGTCACGCAGTAGTTTGTAGTACTCTAGCAGGGTTTGAACCTGCGATCTCCCATTTCTCAAGCCAGTGTTCAAACCATTAGAACACACTGCCTCTCTAAACATTACATAGTGACAGACACTGGAATCATAGAAACAGATTGTGTCAGCAGAAAAAATTCCATGGTCCATCTAGTCTGCACATTTCCCTGTCTTGCTCCATGGGTGGCCTAACACTGGGCTGGATTTAGAGCTCTGATAGCCCTGGCGCCTGATTGTCACCCCTTCCCTAGGTCTCTCTTCCCCTTTCTGCCTCTGTGTCCCACTGTTCCCGTACACTGAGTCTATCCTAGTCAAATTTAACTCAGTACCTCCTGGGCCGCCATTTTGTGTCAGGTAAACAATGGCTAGTTTGAACTTCGTATGGAACTGTTGGAGGTAATGAGTTTAAACCACAACACAGTGTTTGTTTCATCCACATCTGTGGGCAGTTTATTTCATTCATCCACCACCCACTGTGTGAAGAAAAGCTTCCTCCTGTCCCTCCTCAGTCCCCCCATGGCCAGTCTTCATCCATGTCCTCATGCTACTGTGCCTTCATTCTGCATTACCATGTCCTTACACTCCACCCAGCTGATTCCTCACAAGAATTGTATGTCTCAGGCATATCCTGCTCTCCCTCCTGGCCTCCAATGGTCTGCCAGCCTTACCTCGTATGACCTCCCCTGCAGCCCCTGGACCAACTGTGGGGCCCTTTGTATGTCTTTATGCAGTCCCTGTCTTTCATGGGACCTTCATGGCCATTATGTATGCCCATTCTGCTTCATAATCAAGGATGGGAAAAGGTATTCTGTACAAACAGGTACTGATTCATAGGGAATCCTACCCACTCCACCATGCCTGGTACCCATGATTCCCCTAATAGGAAAAATGTGTCCCTGCTTGCCTTGAAGGCCTGTATTGTTTTCATAACCACTGTCTCCACTGGCAGACTGTTCCAGTTTAGCCACCCTCTGACAGAAGACGTGCCTCCTCATATTACACCAGAAATTACCACCACTGAGATTCAGAGCATGTCCCACATCCTGCTAGAGGACACCAAATAAAACATCTCTGTCACTGTAATCTTGCTGATATTCTTCAGCGTGCAGATGACTAAAATTGTGCCCTCTCTTTGCCTCACCTTTTTGTCTATTGTCAGCATATTAGGATCTCATATCATCTTTACTACAGGAAGGTCCTGTCAGACTAATCTCATAGATTTCTTTGACTGGGTAACCAGAGTGGTGGACCAAGGGGATGCAGTTGATGTCACCTACCTTGACTTCAGCAAAGCTTTTGATACTGTTCCACATAGAAGATTGATTATTAAGCTGGGTAGGCTCAGGGTGGGTCAGAAGTTGGTCAACTGGGTGGCAAACTGGTTAACGGGCAGAAAACAAAGAGTGGTGGTAAACAGTATCCAGTCAGAAGAGATGCAAGTCACAAGTGGTGTATCTCAGGGATCAGTCCTGGGGCCAGTCCTCTTCAATATCTCCATCAGTGACATTGCAGATGGACTGGAGGGTAAGGTTTGTCCGTTTGCAGATGAAACCAATATCTGCAACAGAGTAGATGATCCAGATGGGGTAGAGAGAAGGAGAAGAGATCTGGATAAACTGTCAAAATGGTCAGAAAAGTGGCAATTATGGTTTAACGCAAAGAAGTGCAAGATCATGCACATAGGGAAGAGGAACCCTGAAGCCACCTATAGGTTGGGAGGGGAGTTGCTGGCAGTCACAAGGGAAGAAAGAGACTTGGGCGTCATCATCACAGATGACCTGAAATCATCCAAGTAGACCACTAAAGCAATAGGTAAGGCTAGGGGTATGTTGGGGTGTTATTAATAGGGGTATCACAAGTCATAAGAGGGAGGTAATAATCCTTCTTTACAAGACACTGGTTAGGCCCCATCTGGAGTACTGGAGGCCACACCTTCACAAGGACATTAACCAAATTGAGGTAGTCCAGAGAAGGGCAACCAAAATTAGTACAGGGACTGCATCAGAAAACATATGAGGACAGATTAATGGAACTCAATATGTATACCTTGGAGCAAAGGAGGGAGAAAGGTGATATGACTGAAACATTCAAACACCTTGAGGGCATTAACATGGTGAAAGAGTCTAACATGTTTCAATGTAAGAAAAATAGCATAACAAGACAGACACATCAAGAGATTAGAGGGAAGCCAATTAAGGGGTAACGTGAGGAAGTTCTTTTTCACAGAAAAGGCGGTGGATGCATGGAATGGCCTACCTCAGAAAGTGGTGGATATGAATACAGTGCAGGGCTTCAAGCAGGCATGGGATAGGCATAAGGGAGCAATATAGATGAGTATGAATAGATAGGCCATTGACAGAGCAAAGGCCGATGCCACATTCATAAGGTAGAAAAAGAAATGAGCAGACTGGATGGGTCTTGCGGTCCTTATCTGCCATCAGCGTCTATGTTTCTATGTTTCTATCTTCCCATCGCTACTATCCTTGATACTCCTAATCAGTTTAGCCCTGCATTACACCCTCCCAACTGTTTCCGTGTTCTTTTTGTACACACAGTACTCAAGTAAGCATGAAAGTTAAACAATATAATGAATGGCTCAGGAAGTCGTGCATGAGTCAAAAATTTGCATGTATCACTCATTGGGAAGAATTTTCTGGTCACTATGAATTATTTTGTGGGGATGGACTACATCTGAGCAGACGAGGCTCTGCCCTTCTAAGCAAGCAATTCACCAAGCATATTAATTTACATTTAAACTAGATCCTCAAGAGGAGAGGTATGGCATTTCTGCCTCTCTTAACAATAATCTAGGCAAAACATCGGTCATTCAGGGCAGTTCCCAACAACAAAAATCCCTCTCTTTTAATGCTAGGGGATTAAAAAACAAGATTGACGAGCTTAAAATATGGGTTGTTGTGGATAAAGTTAATGTAATTGCTATTACTGGAACTTGGGGTGATGAGAAAGCAGCCTGAGATTGCATTATACCAGGTTTTAAACATTTTACGATGAATAGGGCTAATAGAGTGGGAGGTGGTGTTGCCCTATTAATTGACAATACTGTTGACCCTGTTGTAATTTCTGCAAAATTAAAAAACCTCAATTAACCATCAAATCTGTCTGGGTTAAAATATTATCCAATGTTGAAACTGTTACATTAGGTGTTTGCTATAGACCCCCTAAAGCAGACATATCCATTACGGAGGGTATTATAACTTAACTTAAGAACGCATGTGAATTGGGAAACATGATATGTATGATGACTTTAATTTGGGTGATATATCATGGGACACTGGCACTGCTAATTCAAGTGCAGGTAAAACATTCTTAGCCTGCTCTCACCAGCTTAACCTTTAACAAGGTGTATTGTTTCCAACTAAAGGGAGTAATATTTTAGATCTTGTTCTTTATAGTAACCATCTTAACTTACAAAAGATTAATATTTCATCCCCTATCTGTAATAGTGATCATAATTCAATTAACTTTCTGTAAACAGTAATAAAATCAAAATCTATCTGTTTAACAAAGCTGACTTGCAAAGCATAATTGCTTCACTTGGGGATATTGACTGGGATAATATGTCATCACTGGATGCTGATGGTAGTTGGAATTTTTTTCTGAAAACAATCCTGGATTTAAGGAATAATCATATCCCTTTCATATTAAAACAAGCCAGAAAGAAGCATGAGCCTAAATGGCTGTCAACCCAAATCCAGCGGGCTCTAAGGCAAAAAACAAAAAAATACTCGGTATATTTACAATCCCAAACCATTGAACATTGGTCTGCTTTGTAAATATCCAAAAGAAATGTAAGATTACGATAAAGAAATCAAAAAAAGGCTGGGAGTTAATTTTAGCCAGAAATGCAAATAAAGATAATAGCAAGATGTTTTATTCCTACATTAATTCTCTTAAAAAGCCAACGTGCCAAGTAGGTCCTCTTCTGGATGATTCTAAACTCTGTCATGAACCCAGTGATATGGCTAATGTTCTTAATAAAAAATGTTGTGAAGTATTCTGTAATAAAAATATTCAATCAGTTGTTAATATACCGGTAGCCAACGAACCACTTATTACATTATCTGTCAATATGATTCAGGGCAAACTTTTATTGTTAAAAAATAAATATTCCCCTGGTCCAGATGATATAAGCAGCAACTTACATAGAGAATACTGGGTAGGCAACTATGCAGAACCAGTGTGTTCTGCCACAGAGGGGTTCTGATTCCCCCTGACCTCAAGAGCGAAGCTGAAGAGGTCCATGGGAGTCAGAACCCTGAGGTGGCAAAACACCCTGGTTGTGCATAGAGTTGCTCATCCTGTATTTTTTATAGTGTATAGTACTGTGCGAAACATGTGTTTTGTGAGTTCTTTTGCTTTCAAAATGCAACTGACTCATGCAGTCTCTAGAGGTTCTAAAATGATGTTATACCACAGTAGGGTAGAACAGCATTCCATGACATTGGAATTGTGGTAGAACAGCATTTTGAAAGGGATGGAATTCTATACAGAACAACACTCCACTATACACTATTATATCTTCTTGCAGATCATATTTCCCATCCACTGTGTTCACTGTTTGAATATTGTTTACAAAATCACTTTGTACCCAATGAGTGGAAAACTGCCCATGTAATACCAATCCATAAAAAAGGTTCTCGATCAAACTGTGAAAATTATTGTCCCATTAGCTTGACATCATCTGTCTGCAAAGCGCTTGAAAGTATCATCAAAGACCTTATTAATGAGACAATTAATACAATAGATATTGAACAGCATGGATTTAGAAAGGGTAGGGGATGTCTAAGTAATTTAATGTGTTTCTATAAAAAGTTTAGCAGGAATATTGATTGTGGCACCCCTTGGGATATAATCTATCTTGACTTTAGATAAGCATTTGATGTTATGGCCCACCATGTAATAATTATCAAACTATTACATACTAACATCAATAGATATATTATTAAATTGAATGAGAACTGGCTGGCACATAGATCCCGACGGGTTCTAATAAATGGTTATTTATCCGACTCAAGGTTAGTGACTAGTGGAGTCCCTCAGGAGTCGGTTTTGGGCCCATGCCTTTTCCAAATATTTATAGCTGACCTTACCAAAACTGCTTCTCTGCTTCAATTAAATATGCAGATGACATTAAACTTGGTGGATCCTGTGATAGTGAATATAACATCTCTAAAATTCAACATGATTTATGTAGTATATCAGATTGGGTCGAATTTTGGGGAATTCGACTTAACGCTGCTAAATGCAAGGTAATGCATGTTGGCTTTAATAACCCCACCGCTGTTTGCTTATTAAATGGGACTCCTCTGGAAAGCACTACAAATGATAAAGACCTAGGTATTTATATATCAAATGATCTAGGATATAACAAACAGATTAACGAGGCTCTTAATAAAACAAACCGAATTTTATGGTCCATTAAAAGAAATATCAAATCAAAAGACCCTGGAGTTATGTTACCACTATTCCGAGCCTACGTCCGGCCACATTTGGAATATTCATCCCAACTCTGGAGTCCATATAAAAAGGGGGGAATAGTGTTGTTGGAAAAAATTCAAAGGAAATTTGCTAAAAATGTATATAGATTGTTCAATGTCCCATACGAAAAATGTCTAGAAAACTTAAATCTTATGTCATTATCACTTAGCTGTCTTCAGGGTGATTTAATATACATGTTTGACATTGTAAATTATCCATATCTGTTTACACAAATAGGTTTTGTGTTTAAGAACAATATTCACAGTACCAGAGGTCATCCATTGCAGACAAGCAGAGCTAAATTCAACCATGTAACTAGGAAGTAGTTTTTCACCCAAAGGATTATTAATCGCTGGAACAACCTTCCTTTTGAAATAGTTAGTAGTACTAACAAACTAACATTTAAAAATTGTCTTGACAAATTTATCATCAATAAAAACAAATTTGGATATTATAATTAATTCTGGTGCTATTATGGGCCTTACAGCCCTCTCGCACCTAACCACCTTAGTATGAACCTTAGTATGAAGTTAGAGGCTGACAAGGGCCTTGTAAAGGGGCTGGTAGTATAGCCTACAGGTTAGAGTAATGAGCTGTGAATGAGCTTGGTACATCCAGCAGACCTGGGTTTGATTCTGACAACCTTCATGTGCATACTGTGTCACTCTGAACAAGTCTCTTAACCTCCCCAGTACTCCCAGGTTGCTCCTGAAAACAGGTACTTGTGCTTTGTGGGATTTACCTGATTACAAAATAGAAAAAGTGACTGGGTTATTTCCCTGGCTGTCCTACACTTGTTCGTTTCTTTCCTGTCACCCCTTTCCTTTCTCCTCTAGAGGGTGCACAGTACCTGTCCAGGTCCTGCAACCTCTTCTCCTATGCCACGTTCCCAGATCCATAATCATCTTAGTTTCCCTGTGCAGTACTGCTTCCAGTGTGTCAGTCTTACCTCAGGTGTGGACTCCATTACTTTGCACAGTTCTCCAGAAGTGGTCTCACCAATGACCTGTACACGACGAGTGGGGAGGATTACCTCCTGGCTTCTGTGGTTGCTTCCCCTCCCTATGCATCGCAACACCATGTTTGTGTTCCCTGCAACTCTGTTACAGAGTACTGTGGATTTTAGGTTTTCTTATATTATGACCCCCCCGGGTCCTTTTCCTTCGTCGTACATTCCAGTACAAACAACCCCCCCCCCATGGCATACTGCACCCTTGGTTTCCTTTTCCCAGTGTAAATCATCTTGCATTTTTTTTGTGTTGAAGCAGAGCTACCAGATCTGTGACCACTTCTCCAGTCTGCCCAGATCCTATTTAAGTTCCCTGATCCCCTACGCAAATCTTCCTGCTGTCCGTAACGAGGCAGACCTTGTCCTTTATATCATTCTCTGTCACTTATTAACAGGACAGGGCCAGCACAAATCCCTGCAATACTACCCTTAGAACCTGCCATGCCAGGAACTTGGGGTTCAATCCCAACACTCACACTGTAGTGCAGTATGAGGGGGAGTGCTGTACTTCTGAGGTGCCATCTTTTGGATGAGGTCCCATTTGCCTGTTCTGGTGGCTGTTTAGGTGGAAGTTAAAGATCCCATGGCACTACTCGAAAAGAGTAAGGTAATTTCCCCAGTGTTCTTGCCAAATTTGTCCCAATTCACTAAAATACCACCAACAGCTTAACCTGATTCAAGAAGTCCAAAGAGCAGAGTTGAGCAGTACAAAGTTCTTCCCCCAAGCCACTGCCTCAATCAAATGGTGGGAGCACTGGGAGAAAGGGCAACTAAGTGCCCAGCTGCCAACCCCCGACCTCATTCTGCCACACTCCAACAATGGGGTGCTCAGTCCCCGGTACCGACAGACCCAACACCTTCCCCTGCCATAATCTGCAACACTGTGGTGCCTATACCCAGGTGTCACCAAACAACACCTCCCATCCCTCGCTACAGTCTGTGGCATCAGGGTGCCCAACCTCCAGTGCTGCCAAACAACACCTCCTGCTACACTCCAGCACTGGGGTGTTCAATGCCAGATGCTGTCAAAAAAAAAAAACCCTACCAGAGTCTATACCCAGGTGTTGCCAAACAATCCCCCACCCATCTCCCACCACAGTCTGTGGCATCAGGGTACCCAACCTCCAGTGTTGCCAAACAACACCCCCTGCTACACTCCAGCACTGGGGTGCTCAATGCCAGATGTCAGCAAAAAACTCCCCCTACCAGAGTCTATACCCAGGTGTCGCCAAACAATCCCCCATCCATCCCCCACCACAGTCTGTGGCATCAGGGTACCCAACCTCCAGTGCCACCAACCAACACACTGACACTGGGGTGTCCATATCCAATTCCCAGTCTCAAGTTCTTGAAATAAAAAAGGAAACTGCCTATCATGGTTTCCCTGTTGTTTTTTTTGAAACCTGAAAAAAGAGAAAACCAATCAGCAATACCTTCTAGCTTCTGACTCCCCATCCTTGACCCTCTCTAAGCATAAACCACCCCACATCCCCCCAGTCTCTCACTTACCTTACTAGGATTTCACTACGTAATCCTCTCTTGGACTGCCAAAGAAGGTTCTGCAACCACGGCAAACCATGAACTGACTGAAAACAATGTAAGTCTGGTCAATGGCTTTTTTTTCTTCAATAAAGCTGTTTTCCTTTCTGGGCTCATTGTGCAGAAGGCTGTCAGCCCAATACCTGCAGTCCTTGCCTGGCCATCCTTCTCCCCCACACACCACCACAGTTACCCATAGATTGCAACTCAAGGTGGGGCCAGGAGGAGATGGCAGTCCCCCCTCCAGGCAGTCACATCCAGACAGCAGGGTCCCTGTGATGGTGCAGGCCAGATACAGGGAGGTGGGGCTCCATTAAGCCTGCAGCCACTGCCCATTGTCTTTTGTATCCCGCCCACCTCCCTGACATCAGGCACAACCGCTGCAGGCCTCGACATGTCACTGGTATTCCCTGTAGAGGAGCAAGATCCATGACCACCACAGGGGTCCCCAGTGCAGCGAAACTTGACACCATCACTCCCACCTCCCTGACATCAGGCGCAGCCCCTGCAGGCCTTGACATGTCACTGACATCCCTTGCAGAGGATCAAAATCCATGACCACCACAGGAGTCCACAGTGCTGCGGAACCAGGCACCATCCCTCCCACCTCCCTGACATCGGGTGCAACCTCTGCAGACCTCGACATGTCACTGGTATTCCCTGCAGAGTAGAAAGCTCCATGACTTCCGCATGGGTCCCCACTGCAGCGGAACTTGACACCATCTCTCCCACTTCCCCAATGTCAGGTACAGCCGCAGTAGGCCTCAACATGTCAGTGGCATCCTCTGCAGAGTAGAAAGCTCCATGACTACTGCAGAGGTCCCCACTGCAGTGGAACTTGACACCATCTCTTCCACCTCACCGATGTCAGGTACAGCTGCAGTAGGCCTTGACATGCCAGTGGCATCCTCTGCAGAGTAGAAAGCTCCATAACCTTGGCAGGGGTGCCCATTGCAGTGGAACACCATCGCTCCCACCTCCTTGACATCAGGCGCACACCCTGCAGGCCTCGACATGTCAGTGGCATCCCCTGCAGAGTAGAAAGCTGCATGACTGCTGCAGGGGTCCCCACTGCAGTGGAACTTGACACCATCTCTCCCACCTCCCCAACATCAGGTGCAGACCCTGCAGGCCTCGACTTGTCACTGGCATCCCCTGCAGAGGAGCAGGCTCTATGAACAACACAGGGATCTACAGTGCAGCAGAACCAGACACCATTCTTTCCACCTCCCTGACATCAGGTGCAACCCCTGCAGACCTCAACATGCCAGTGGCATCCCTTGCAGAGGAGCAAGCTCCATGATCAATACAGGGGTCCCCACTGCAACAGAACATCATCCCTCCCACCTCCCTGACATCAGGCACAACCTCTGCAGGCCTCAACATGCCAGTGGCATCCCTTGCAGAGGAGCAGGCTCCATGATCAATACAGGGGTCCCCACTGCAACAGAACATCATCCCTCCCGCCTCCCTGACATCAGGCGCAACCTCTGCAGGCCTCAACATGCCAGTGGCATCCCTTGCAGAGGAGCAGGCTCCATGATCAATACAGGGGTCCCCACTGCAACAGAACATCATCCCTCCCGCCTCCCTGACATCAGGCGCAACCTCTGCAGGCCTCAACATGCCAGTGGCATCCCTTGCAGAGGAGCAAGCTCCACGATCAACACAGGGTTCCCCACTGCAGCGGAACTTCATCCCTCCCATCTCTCTGACATCAGGCACAACCCCTGTAGGCCTCGACATGCCAGTGGCATCCCTTGCAGAGGAGCAGGCTCCATCACCACCGCAGCAGTCACCAGTGTGGTTGGACCCAATGCCATCCCTCCCCTGGGCTGTGAACACTGCTGAGCAGTAGTGGTTCCCCAGCTCCTGTTCACTCAGCTGGCCCTCTGAGCTTGTTCCCAAATTCAAGCTGCCTGCATAGGAGCATGACACACTACCCATGGGTCCACTGGCTGGACCCTGGGCTTGTTGATCCCTTCCCTTGATGCCATGCGCCTTGTGCATTGTGCCTCATTCACCTCCAAATTCTTACTTTGTTCTCTCCTTGCCTACCTTTCTACCCTTCTCTCTTCCCTCCCACAACCCCTCTTCTTCCTACCCTCTCCAGAACACTGCATCCCATTCCCTTTTCCCCCTTCCAGAAAAACTCCTCTGTCTATCTGCTCTGCCTATTCCTTGTCCTCCAAAAAGTCCCTCCTTCGCAACTTTATTTTCCCCATCTGCAACTGTTCCTGACCCCTGACCTTAGTGCCCATCTTTTCCCCCTCACTGTTTGTAAGGTGCCCCCCACCTGGGAGCAATTTTTTTGCTCACCCTAGGCCCCCAGGCTGTGTGGCATAATCTGCTCCCAATATGTGTTTCATTTCTGGAAATGTATTGCATCTATACCTCACTGTATTATACTTGCAAAGATTATTCTTGCATCCTTGCACAGTTTGGGGGGGGGGGTATTAATCTCACGAAAATGATGCTTCCCATCCTCAGCTACGGCAACACTGTCCACAGCACTGCTCCCAAGTTCACTGTTGCCAGACTGGATCCCCTCTTCCACTCCTTCTGCTGCTCTGCCTTTGACTTCCCCCTCATACACACCACTGCTCTATCTACTCTTCCTCTCCTCCTCCCTCCCTCCTCTCTTCCCTTGATGCCAGATGCCTCATGCCACTGTGCCACTTTCACCTTCAAATTCTGGTTTGGCTCTGTCCCCTCAACCTCTCTGCCCTCCTTTCCCCCTTCCATCCTCCTACCCCTTCCAGAACACTGCTTCCCATTCTCTCCCCATCTCCCCCAGGAAAATGTCCAGGGACCAAGCTGCCTTCTCGTACCGTTGTCCTAAATTCTGGCCTTCCCTCCCACTATCAGCCTCTTCCCTCTCTTTCTTCAGATCTTGTCTTCATAACTTTTCCATCCTCTCCTACTACTGCTCCTGATTCCTGACCCTTGTATTCCTTCCTCCCATGATGTTGACATCCCCCTTGTCTTAGCTCACACCTTAGCAGTCTGGGTGATGTTTATCCTGCTACAGTCTGGTAATGCTTTCTGTACTGTATAGCACGCATGTCTTAATTCGCATTTTATCACATCTTTATTTTTGTAGCCTTGCATAGTCTGCCTGTAAATTGTGACTGCGCACTGTTATTATTTTTGCTTTTTTTTATTGTATTAATTTTTACTGTATTTGTTTTTATTGCTACTACACCTTACAGTATGTATTCTCACTTGCAGATCATGTACTGTATCGTCCCCTTCCCCCTCCCCGCAGGACACATCCGGAAACAAGCTGTTACCAGCTCAGTATGTCTTTCCTGGTGAAACTTTTGAAATACAAACATAATGAAATAGCTAGCTAGACAGACAGACAGGCAGACACACACACATCAGTAAATCAATCAATCAGTCAACCAATCGATCAATCAATCAATCTGCTCCAAATCTGGTGTTCTCACCCGGTATTGTATTGCACTTACACCGTATTGCATTACCTCTGCACCTTTTATTTTGGGTTGTGCTGGTCTACCTGCCTGAACATTG
Organism: Neoceratodus forsteri; assembly: GCA_016271365.2. Lineage (NCBI taxonomy): Eukaryota > Metazoa > Chordata > Ceratodontiformes > Ceratodontidae > Neoceratodus > Neoceratodus forsteri. Next base: position 1,320,359,658 of record CM057454.1, read on the forward strand.
TGACTGCTCAACTGTAATGTATTTTATTTTGGGGTTTTCTTGCATCTTACTGTATTTATTTTCTCATGCCCTTCTATATTGTTTATCCCCCGACGATTCTGGAAATGAGATGTTACCAGCTCAGTGTATCTTTTCTGGAAAACTGTTTGAAAGAAATTCACAAGTTTCACCCCACCTCAAGAGGTGCCATTTTTTCAAATCCCACCCTAAGGCACTTTCTGAGTCATGTTGTGAAATGACACTGTGGGCAGGATTTTGTAAATGACCCCATCATGTTCACAAGGTGGGGTAATAAAAACGCTTTTTTGAAAATTTCCCCCCCAAAAATTGGGCCCATTATTCAAATGTTTGCATGGGTGCTAACCAGTGTTTGCCCATGCAAACTGGGTTTTAAGCTGGAGACCAATATTCAAAGGGCTCTGTTGCACTGGCCAACAGGGGTAGCACCCACACCAACCAACTGGGGGGGTATGCAAATGGTGGGGCAGAGACAGGAATATTGTTGCAAGTTGATCGACATTCAATGGATTTGCATGGCGCAAAAGAGTTTGCGTGGTCCTTTTGTGCCATGCAAATACTGCTGATGAAAACCTCCTCTTATCCCCTTGAATGGTCCTATCCTTCAGTGAGAAGTCATAGCCGCAATTGAACAGCTCCCTATAAATAAATCTCCGGGCCCGAACAGGCTGTGTAATTAATTTTATAAGGCTTTTAAGACAGAACTCTCACCGCTCCTTACAAGGCTTTTCAATTTTCTCCTATGAAGGGGCTTGTTGAGCCTTCCTTCAATAAAGCCTGGATCACCCTAATCCTTAAGGAAGAATCCCTTCCTCCCTCAAGTTATCATCCAATTCCTTCTAAAGCTCAGATACGAAATTGTTGGCCAAAATGCTGGCCACTCAACTTCAACATGTCTGGGATTCCCGGATCTCCCCTGTCCAAGTTGGCTTCATGGCAATTCGCTTTCCTAGCGATCACCTATGGAAGTTGTTGCATTTGGCCTCCGTGTCTGGGGATAGTGGGGTTCCAGTGGCCCTGCTGTCCTTAGATGCGGAGAAAGTCTTTGATCGCATTTCTTGGCCATACTTATTTGCCGTCCTTCATGAATTTGGTGTCCCCGCAAATTTTTATAGGTGGATTCGAATCCTGTATGATTCTCCATCTGCCCAAGTTTGCTATAATAGGCTCTCTTCAACCTCTTCCTTCAACGTCAGCACCCGGCAGGGCTGCCCACTCTCCCCCTTTCTCTTTAATTCATACTTGGAGCCCCTTATACTCCGATTAACGACTAATCCCTTAGTAACTGGAATGCTGGTGGGGATGGAGAGATACGCCTTATCAGCTTATGCCGATGATCTTCTCCCTCATTTAGAGCACCCCAGTGTATCTTTCCCGGCAGCCCTTGCTGAGATCCAGAGGTTCTCCTCCTTTTCAGGATATAAACTGAACCTGGACAAATCTCAGGTACTTTTCTTAAATCACCTAGTCTTCAAGTCTGAGATGCAACACCTGGGCCTTGCCTGGGCTCCTAAAGAGCTGGTTTATCTTGGGATTCGGGTTCCTCGCTTTCTCCCTGACCTCAGTAAAGCCAGCTTGGTCCCTCTAATGTGGGAATTGCAACAGGAGCTCCAGAGATGGGCTGATCTCCCCTTATCCCTTTGGGGTTGGGTGAGTATTATCAAAATGAATGTCCTACCCCGCCTATTATACTCCTTTGGGATGATTGGCACATACTTGCCCAAGTCCTGGTTTGTGCAGCTCCAGAGATTACTCAATCAGTTTCTCTGGAAGGGAGGTGTGGAGCGTTGGGCGTATATACTAAACTATTTCAGCTGAAGAACCACAGGGAACTTCGTCTCTCCAATTTTCTTCCTTTATTATCTAGCCCTGCATAATGCTAAGTGGCTTAAGTGGGGGCACCGTATGGCGGTGGACGCTGTGGAGGGGTACTGTCCCAGTGGGCTCCATATTGAAGAGGACCTTTGTAAACGAGAAGATTTGCACCTTACCAGTCTTCTCTATCCCACTCCATGCCTTTTGTCCCATACTCTTCGTCACCTCCCTCTGGTCCGGTCCCTTAAGGCCTGTGTGCAACTCCATCAGTATATGCATGTTGAGTGAGCTAGAGACCCTTCCCAGCCTGTCTTGGGCAACCCCCATTTTATGGTGGCTGGCCGTCCCATACCAAGAGCCTTCTGTCTCCGGCTCTGGGGTGTCCCAGCTTGCCAGCTTCTCCAGGATGGGAAACTCATGCCACTGGCTGACCTTCTGGAGAAATTCCAACTCCCACTCTTCCCTAGTTTCTGATATCTCCAGCTTTCCAGGGTTATGATGACTTTCTTCGGCCCATCCCCTTGGCTCTCACCAGAGGTGGAGCTCCTGCCAACTCTAATACATCTCTCAGTGCAGCCCCATATCACCTCCTGCCTCTATTCCTTTCTCCAATCCTAAGACCCTAATGCTTTGACTGGGACTGTCTTTTTTTAGCACAACAAATTGGCCCTGGACTTCTCCACTCAGCAATGGCAAGGAATATGGTGAGACCTTTACCAGTTCCTGAAAAGAGACAGACACAGGTGGACACAGTTTCAGATCCTACAGAAAATGTATTTCACTCTGCTCAAGCTTTTCCAGATGGGGAAGTCTCTAACCTCGTCATGCCCAAGGTGTCATCAGACTGACAGAGACCTCTTACACATGCTCTGGTCTTGTCCCAAGATCCAACCTATCTGGAACCGGATATGAGACTCTCTTGATCTGTTACTTGGGCTTGAACAAGTGTCTACACCTGAAATTTGTATCCTCTGTGACTTCTCCTCTGTCTTCTCTAACTCCTGTAAGGTCCAAATAGCTCTCATTTCCATGAAAATTGTTACTCTAAGGCACTGGCTGAAGGCTGACCCACCCTCTTATGATGAATTGTCCAGGGAGCTCCTTCAGGCCTTAGCCATGGAAAAACAAATGATAACATTTCACCGAAATGGCAAAATCTATACTCAAAGCCTGGACATGTTGCACACTCTATTACTAAATAATGAGGGTGTGGCCTCCTAGTATAGCTTTGTCGCTGTGACCCTTTACCTAAAATTTTGTTATATAATCTTGAGACCTAAGACACCCCCCAATGATATGACACCCAATAGCATTTTCTAGTAGCCAACCCGGGGACTGTACTAGGGCTCCTGCTTAAGGATCTCACCAGTGTTCTCCCTTTTCTCTGCACTTTTCCTATTACTAACTTGGGAAGCCCCTTTTACTGTGTTTCCTTGATCTCTCTTCATGCTCTAGGATTGGGGAGGATGGTGGGGTTTTTGGGGGGGATATTTTGGAGTGTATTTCTTTTTATTACTGTTGTTAATTTGTAGACTAGTGTTGTTGTGCACAATGCTGCAGTTGTTTCCTTCTTTTTGGAATACTTCAACAAAGCATATTTAATTAAAAAAACAGGAAAAAAAAAGAAAAACTCCTCTTATGCCATACAACCCTGGCCGCTGTCAAAGGTAATGCCGGTTGGCTGCAGGGGGAGCATACCTGCCCCTGCGGTCCGTTGCAGACCCCCGACTGCCAGCCCTGACATGAACATAAAAGTCCCTAATGCTAGTGGTCACCCCCACCCTATGATTGCCTGCCCTAAGTGTTACAGTGTCAGCCCTGGTGGTAGTGGTGCCTCCACCCTCCGATCACCAGCCCCAAGTGTTAGTGTCAGCCCTGGTGGTAGTGGTGCCTCCACCCTCCGATCACCAGCCCCAAGTGTTAGTGTCAGCCCTGGCGGTAGTGATGCCTCCACCCTCCAATCACTGTCTCCAAGTGTTACAGTGTCAGCTCTGGTTGTAGTGGTGTTCTCCCACCCTCCAATCGCCAGCCTAAATGTGAACATATGAGCTCTGGCGCTAGAGGTACCCTCTCACCCTCTGATTGATGATCCCAAGTGGTAATGTATAATCCCTGGTGCTAGTGGTTCTCCTGCCTCCCAACCACCAGCCGGGAATTAATAAACAAACCATCCCAGGCACCCAGTAGTCACCTCCGTGTGGCACAGGGCATCCTCCCATTACTCACCGTCTCTGTGTGTGCGGTGCTGTGGGGTATACGGTGACTGGTACAGCCCTCCTCACATCTCTTCAGTCAGCCACCGGCTGTACAGTCAGCGAGCATGCATCGTATTCATAGGACAGGGTCGGAGGGTGGGTGCCCCACTACCACCAGAGCTGACATTTTAACATATGAGGCAGGTGATTAGAGGGTGGGGGAGGCACCACTAGCATGAAGGATGCTGCATTCTGCTTGGGGGCTGGTGATCGGAGGGAGGGAGATGATCACTAGCACCACAGATAGCTACAGCTATCCTGGATTGTGGGGGTGCCATGCCACTGGACTCTGCAACCCATGCAAATGGGTCTATAATGGGTATGCAAATGGCCCCTTAGCACCTTGCATGCCCAATGCACTCATTTGCATGGGTGCCTTTGAAAATTGCAGATAGCACTTTGGTGCTATCGATCCTTGGGGCCCACTTCAGAAGCCATGTTGTACTGGCACTCCCAGACTTACTGCTGCCCCCGACATGACCCAATATTCGGTCAGGTAGCACCTGACTGCATGTAGCATCCTGGAACCCCTGAGCAATTGCGGAGCACAGCACAAACATTTGCACAGCGTTTTGTGTGTGACTGAATATCAGGCCCTTGGAAAATGTCAGTGTTTTCTCATAATGTTACAGAGTTTCTACATTTTGAATCCATATTTTTGACATAGACTTTTTTTTTAACCCCCACTTTGTGAACATGCCGAGTGTCATTTTTTAAGTCCCCCTCCCAAACCTGTGTTCATAGTCATTCTGCAAAAGCACATTTTAGGTGAGATTTGATAAATGACAGCATTTTTCATATGCTGGTGTAATAAAAACGGTATCTTGAAAATTTAAGCTCAGAATCACAGAAAACAACAATGTTATGTGTGAACCACTTCATTTCCCAATCTTGACAATTTCACTGTTCAAATCAATCAATCAAAAATGTATTTATAAAAGCACCTTTCCAGGGATCAAGGCATTGTACAGATACATAAACATAAATAAACATAAAAATTAAACACATAAATTCATTAAAAAATATGAATATTTATAACAGCTAAAAATATGGCTAACCCATCATCTAAATTCATCTGGAAACACTAGGCTGAAAAGATGAGTCTTAAGATCTGATTTAAAGCTTGAGACAGTCAGGCACTCTCTTGCCCAATGAGGTAGAGAATTCCACAGAGTGGGGGCCACATAAGCAAAAGAATGGGCCCCAGATGTCTTCAAACGCACCATGGGAATCTCTAGCAATCCCTCGTTGTGAAGCAAAGTGGGCGGTAGGGGCAAAGGAGATCTTGCAGATAGTGGGATCCCTGTTCATGTAGGACTTTATAGGTCAGCATGCCGACCTTAAAGATGATCCGCCACTGTATTGGCAGCCAGTGCAGTCCGCAAAGCACAGGCGTAATGTAGCTGGTCCTAGATCTACCAGTCACAAGCCTGGCTGCCGCATTCTGCACCAGCTGCAGCCGGTGGTATCAACCCCCAGTAGTCCTAGGTAAAGGGCATTGCCGTAGTCAAGGCAGGTAGTCATGAAGGCGTGGACCAATGCTGGAAGGTCATCGGGAGGAACCAGGTGTTTCACCCAGGTGATACTCCTCACATGGTAAAAAGAGGACTTGACAACGGCCGACACTTGTGATTTCAGGGTCAAACCATAATCAACAATAATACCCAGGTTTCTCACCTGGTCTGAGTTAACAAGTTGAACAACCTCAAGCCAAAGCCCAGAAGGTTGTCCAGCAGACAAACCCATCTCCCAATGATCTGGGTCCACAACCAACACCTCAGCTTTTGTTGGATTCAGTCTCAGTCAGCTGGCACTCATCCATTCCTGGATCTCGGAGAGACAGTTGTTAAATATCAAGACTGCATCACCCTGTCCGGTTACAAAGGACATGTATAGCCGAGCATCATCTGCATAGCAGTGAAAACTCAGACTGTACCACCTAATAATGTCCCCTAATGGCAGCATATACACTGAGAACAACACTGGAGACAATATGGAGCCCTGCGGCATCCCACAGGATAGGGGGAGAGCAACAGAGGAATAAATTCCAGTGACCATTCTCTGAGACCTACCCAGGAGGAATGATCAAAGCCAATTGAAGACTATCCCTGACAGTCCACAAACAAACCACAGGTGCTCCAAACGTACACCATGGTCCACAGTGTCAAATGCTGCAGAGAGATCAAGGAGGACCAAAATGGAACGAGACCGCCAATCTCTTGCTATTAGGAGATCCTTTAGTACTCGGACAAGGGCCAGCTCAGTGCTATGTCTCTTCCTAAATCCAGACTGGAGAGAATCCCAGACATCGTGGGTTGACAGATGATCGTCCAGCTGCAGCGCAACAACCTCCTCAATAACCTTGCCCACGAAAGGCAGGTTAGAGACAGGCCTGTAGTTGGCTGGACAGTCTGGGTTAAGGGAGGGCTTTTTCAGGAGTGGTCAAACTACTTCTTCATTCAGGGGATCAGGAAAGATCTCCCTCTCCAATGAACTCCAGACAATCTCGACCAGGACTGGGTCAATTACCTCAAGGCAACCCACAAGGAGTCATGTTGGGCCCGAGTCCAAACTTCAGCTGGTTGGCTGCAAAGTCTGGACAATCCTTGTGATATCCATGGATTCTTGCCAGCAGAAGTCAGACCAAGCAGACTGGGTGCTCAAGACCTCCCACCGACCTCCACAGCACCCCTTAGAGGGGACTGGGCCATTACCAGACCTGAGGGTGGCAACCTTATCTGCAAAGACTTGAGCAAACTCATCACACTTTTCTTGTGAAAAAGCTCCCCCAGGCTGGAGATATATTGGATTGCACACTGTTGAAACTCACGTTTTTAATTAATTTTACTGCTGTGCTACAGTATCTATGCCTAACAACTACACAGCAAATACAAGCGGGCAAACATGAATGGCATTGACCAATGTTTGTTCAGCTGCTGCCGGCTCCTTGGCTGACTACCTATCTGGGTGAGGCCTTCACTCCAATTACTTGCAGCCACCGGTTCTCTGGCTGATTCTCTGATTGGGTGTCAACTGTAATCTCTTTCCAGTGGCTGCAAGCCTATTACTGTCAGGGTGCTATCTCTGTTGTCCCTTACCCTCACCACCATCATGCTACTCTTAACCCTGTCCTTTCTTCCCCTTCTTTTCTCACTCTCCTAACCCCCAGCTTCAGCAGTTAGTCTTTTCCACTAATTTTCCTTTAGTTCTATCTCTACATACTCTTCCCTTATTCTCTTTTCTTGTCCTGTCTCCTTCACCCTGGAATGCTAGTTGCAATCTACTACAATTTTCTTGTCTCTTCCTTGAAGCTCTCTGGCATCTCCTCACTCCTTATCTTCCCTCTTCATCCCCTTCCTCTTTCACCTCTTCCTCTTCCCCCAAGCAGCTTGTAGGTACACTCAAACTCCTTGGCTTCATACTGCTTATGGTGGCAGGTGACATTGATCTAAATCCTGGGCCACTCACCACTACCCGATCTCAGCCCCAGAAAGAATTGTGGGGCACATTTAAACATCTGCAGCTTTCGCCCTAAGTTGGATCAGTTGCGACCCCTTATACTCATACCTCTTACCAAATGTCCTGGTAATTTTTGAGTCTTAGCTCTCCACCAAGATTCCTCATACCTCTGTTGCTTTTCTCTCCTCAGCTACTCTATCATCAAGCAGGATTGATTAAAGCAGGGTAGCGAAGTGTCTGTCTACACTTCCACTAGCATCCAGTTTGAGCCTGTATTCTCTGTCTCTCCCCCCTCCACTTATGAGCTGCTCATCCTCAAATTCTCCCTCCCTTTGTTTGTTCCTATCTTTTTTTTCTTAATGCTTTTTTCCCCCCTAGTCACCAGCCTGCTTACCTCACACTTCCAGGCATCCTCCTGAGGTTTCCGTCCGCCGTCCCAGGACCCCCGGCTCCATGTTCAGGCCAGCTTTTGTGGCGGGAGGTGAAACTCTCCTCGCACTGTCACACAGGACCAGATCCAGTGAGCTGCGCACCCTTGGTGCCGAGCAAGTCCTCCTCAGAGATGGCCATCAAGCCGCCGCGATTGGTGGCCATATTTTCACTATTTTCTCTCGTGGATGTCTGTGGCGTACAATGAAAGTCACCCTATTTCTTACTCCACACAGGTTAATTTTAAAACACTAAATCTCTCCATACTTGACTGGGTACTCTTCTTAGACCCCCATCATATTGTGGATGCTGGTACTCTCCCCAATGCCATCAGTGACCACCATATGGTTTTTTGAAAGCACAAAATACCTCTCCTTAAAACCCGCCCCCCCAAAAAAATAGTATCCATATGCACTTATTCAGCTCACTAGACTTGTTCTCTCTCTCTCTCTCTCTCTCTGTGCTGACATAGAAACCTAGAATTTGTTGGCAGAAAAGGACCACTTGGCCCACCCAGTCTGCCCAGGTGTTCCCTGCCTTCTCTACTTCTTCTGTCTACTGATTGGTCCTCCCATCCCTGCAACTGATAACATTAGTTCTGTACTCCAAACTTTACATTCTAAATAGTCTGGAACTATCATGCTCACTTAGAAAGACGGTGGTTAGAAGATCTGACCTCACATGAATTTCAGTCAAACTGCTTGCCTGCCTCCATGCAAGGGACCTAGCATGATGGGCTCACAATGAGCTCTCTGGCTCACCTGCTGACCTGCATAAATACTGGATCCTTCCCAATGCTTGTAATACGGCTATTATGCTTACAAAGTCCCAATACTTTGCTTCCACTATCCATAACAATCTTTGACATCCCTCTAAGTTCTGGAAGGTCATTCACTCCCTATTTTCCCCTTCTACCCAGCATCCTTCCTGCCTTCGAGCTAGATAACTCCTCCATCTCTGACCCAATTAAAGTTTCCACTTTCAACTTCTTTTCACCATCCTGTGCTCATAACCACCACTCCTCCTCCTCTCTCTTCTTCCATTTTTACCCCACCCCCACTTCTTTCCATCCTTCCCCTTTACTTTTCCTTTGCAACTACTACTCTTTCTGCCTCCCTCATGCCCCTCTTCACTCCAAATCCACTTGAGGGTCTGAGTCCTGAAAGCCATGACCCAAAACCACTGCATCTGTCAGTTCCTGCTATTGCTGTTCCTATCACATCTGAACATGTACTCCCTGGAGGAGAGGAGGGAGAGAGGGGATATGATAGAGACATACAAGTATCTTACAGGGAGGAACAGGGTGCAGGAAAACACTATTTTTAAGCGAAAAAGATGTTTCAGGACTAGAGGCATGGGATGAAGTTGGAGGAGGACGATTCAGAGGAAACATGAGAAAGAATTTCTTCACAGAACGGGTGGTGGACAAGTGGAACACCCTGCCAGAGGAAGTGGTGGGAGCTGAAACAATCACGGGATTTAAGAATGCATGGGATAGACATAAAGGAATTCTAGAGGTCAGGGGTAAGGGGAAATAGACTTCTAGGAAAACAAACTGAACTTACACGCTCAAATGGGCAGACTAGGTGGGCCATAGGCCCTTATCTGCCGACACTGTCTATGTATCTATGTATCTGTCCTCAACCTCAAGTTCTCCTGGCTTTTGTCCCTGATTCTTGGTAACAGAAACTATTACCTATCCCTCTTCTTCCCACACTCTCAAAGCTTCAAGAACTCCTACAGTAGTCCTCTCAACTCTCTCCCATCTTGAATCCTTCTCCTTCTTCATCCATTTCTAGTCTGGCTTCCTGAAGTAACATTACACCACCACTTGGAACAAAGCTTGTATCCTGCTTCCTGGTCACAGATGTCTCAAAGATGACCATCCCCATCTTTGATTATGTTTGTAATTCGTTTGCATCACTAGGTAAGGAAAAAGGTCCGGCTCCCCATACAACACGCAGGGGAAACGTCAGACCACACTCAACAACTAACGCACCGAAATCTGGCCAGTGGAAAATCATGTACACAAATGCCTGCAGTCTGGAAAACTAGAACCCAAACCCGCAGGCAACAATGACAGAGGCTAAACTGGACATAGTAGCCATTAGCGAGACATGGTTCACCAGTAATCACACTTGGGATACTTCAGTACCCGGCTATGTACTGTTCAGAAGAGACCGAGGTGCAAAAAGGGGGAGGAGGGGAGTGGCCCTTTATGTCAATGAAAATATCAAAGCTACAGAAATTCAGAATACACATAAGGGGGGGTCACATGATGGCAGCTTGAGGAGTGACAGTGTCCCTTCAGCGCTCTATACTCCTGCTTCAAATTTCGGATTACCCTACTCTAAATACCGAGACATTGCAGCTTCTATTGTCTGTTACCTGGTCCAGAAGATCTGCTGGTGCACGTCATACTGAATATAGATGGAGATCTATATGAAAAAGGTGCCGCCACGCCATTCCCCACTGCCATCCCCAGAGAAGGATAAGGCCGCTAAATGGCCTAAGCAGCGGCAGCCTGGCTCGAGTAAATCCTCGTCTACCACAACCGTGCTCTTAGAGGAGAAATTTTTGGAGTTCATGTGTCCTTTACAAGATAAAATTTCGGACATGTCGGAGGACCTCCAACAAATAAAAGCCTCTGTTCAGTTACTTACCATCCGAGTGGGGGACACTGAAGTAAAAATTAGCTCTCTGGAAAAAAAGCGTGACAAACTCAAGCTCACTGTAACACAGTACAGCAGGAGACTCAGGAATCTGGAGGAGAAACTGATTGACCTGGAAGGCAGGAGTAGGAGGAACAACCTTCTTATCACTGGAATCCCTGAGAAAGAGGAAGGGTCCTCCCCTATACTTTTTCTTCAAAAATTATGTGAAAAAATCGCTGGATCCTCCCCGAATGACCCCACATATATCATCGAACAGGCTCATCGGGCTCTCCACCCTCCTCCACCCCCCAATTCTCCTCCCCATCCGCTGATCTTCAAACTGCTGAATTTCTTAGATAAGCAGCACATTCTCTCCAAAATCTGAGATTTGCAAGATCTTCTCTGAGAAGGTAAACGTATAAGGATCACCCAGGATCTCCCTCAAGCTGTTCAGTCCAAACGGCAGGAGATGCACCCAACGGTATCGAAGCTAATCGCCACGGGAACTCCCTTCCGGATGAAATATCCTGTGGTGCTTCAGGTTAAATCTGGAGAGCAGTAGTTATCCTTTGATTCCCATGACCAGGCTTTGGTAGAGCTTAAGCAGCTCTTCCCTGATCTGTTTAAGTGAGGGCATGCGGTGAGCAGCTGGTTTTTCTCCCAATTTCAAGTTATTTTACATAACTTCTTGAAAGGCCTATGATCAGTGAACTTTGTGGCTTGTCTTGGTATGGGGCTGACTCCAGATATGGGGCGAGGAACATTCTACCCCGATTAACCTCATGGTTCCTCGTTTGTTAAGACTCTCGCTTATTTGCTCCTTATGGAGTGTTAACTTTGGGCTGCATTTTATTTTCCTGATATTTTGTTTTGTATTGTCTTGCAGTCCATGGTAACTGTATGCCCAGTAACTATGGGTTTTACCCTTGGGGAAGTTCTCCCTTCTGCTGTGGCTTTGTTATTGTTTTCAGTGAACTCTCTTTAGTCATTAGGGGAGCTGATAAATATTCACACAAACTTTCAGGTCTATAATTCAAGGGCTATCTTGCCAGATTAGGGTTAAAATTTTATTGTTTAGTATTGAAGTTGATAATTTCGTCTCTGTCATAGTGGAGGTATGTTTAGGCGAGGGGCTACTGATTATGGTGCGAATCAATCCTGTGCAGAAACATCACTTGACAAGGTTAATGAGTGGAGCTAGAAATGGGGGTTGGGGGGGGTTCTCTCTTTTTCTTGGGGGTTTGATTAATAGTGATTAGATAAACAATAATCTTTCTTTTTCAATTTTTTCATTTATTGTGGGGAATTCTGGGACTGGGGATGCTGGGACACTTGATTGTTTTAGTTTTGACCAAGGTGCCCTATGGGTTGGTAGGATCTCACTCTGAGCCCTGCACCAAAAGATCACTGCCTTTAACAGGGTTTAAATTACTAGGGAATGAGTGGACCTTACAAGCTTATTATTGGAATGTGAAAGGTGCTCAAGACCGATGTAAATGGCAGGTGATTCTCAGGCACTTTCTACACCTAAAAGCTGGGATTGCCTGCATTTAAGAGACTCATCTCCCACGAGATAATGTGGGTGTGTTTGCTAAAAGCTGGGTGGGTCAAGTGTATCGGGCGGGTAGACTTACGAATAGCGGGAGGTGGCAATATTAATAGGGAAGACGATCCCCTTCAAACTTGAAAGGGAAGTCTGGGATCCCGATGGAAGATATGTTCTGCTTCATGGCCAGTTGGAGTCCCAACCTGTTTTACTGGGGCCCATATATGGCCCAAATTCTGATTCGTCATGTTTTTTTACACAGTTGCTTAGTAAAATGGTAACTGGCACACCCACTCTAACTATATTGGGGGGAGACTGGAATACTGTCCTTTACCCGTCTCTGGATAGATCTGACCCCAGGAAACAGGGGGGTCACTTCGTCCCAAAGAGCCCTGCTAGACCTTGTTAGAGGAATGGACCTTATTGATATATGGAGGATATTAAATCCAGATGAGCGCCAGTATACTTTTTTTTCTCTTCCACATAGATCCCTATCCAGGATTGATTTCCTCCTGCTTAGCTCTTTTGCCTTGCAGGGAGTGATCAATGTGGAAATACATGAGAGGATCATTTCTGACCACTCTCCAGTTTCCTTAATGCTCCTATTGGGACCTGGCATTAAGAGGGATATCCTATGGCGGCTGAACACCCAAATACTTCAGAACTCCAACACTTTGAAATGCATTAAGGACTTTATTTCTAATTTTTTGATGGACAATAAGGGCTCGGTAGCCAAAGTTGATATAGTCTGTGCAGCTCTGAAATGCTCCCTTCGTGGGGAGTATCCGATTGGCAGCCACTAGGCACAGGCAATTCAGATCTTGCCAGAATAAATTAATTGGTGCAATCCGGACCCTCAAATTGAAACTTAACCACCACTCCCCAGATGCAGATTGGCCCACTTTGTATAAACTACAAGCCCAATACTCAGACCTCATGTTTCAACAAGCGGAACCTTCCCTAAAATGTACTAAGCTTAAATACCTTGACATGGGGGAGAAAGCTAGTAAACTGTCATGTTTCAACAAGCGGAACATTCCCTAAAACGTACTAAGCTCAAATACCTTGACATGGGGGAGAAAGCTAGTAAACTGTTAGCCATTAGGCTTAAACAAAGTGAATCCTCTCACTTTATTTCTAGTCTATGCCTAGACAGAGATAACCGAGTAGTCACTTCCTCCAGAGACATAGTTAAAATCCTCCGGGCCTATTATCAAGGACTCTATGCAGTCCATCCAGAGGAGAGGCTTCTTGATTCTGATATTATTGAGTATCTTAACTCAATTGACTTACCCATATTACTTCCTTCCCAGGCTGCTTTACTAGAAAACCCGATTAGGGTGCAAGAGACCCAACTGGCAATAGAACAGCTCTCCCTGGATAAATCCCCTGGCCCAGATGGGCTTTCCAATAATTCATACAAAGTCTGTTTACCAGAGCTGGCCCCCTTCCTTACAGAGGTTTTCAATTTCTGGTTCTCTGAGGGCCCCTCACAACCAAACATTTTTAGGGCTCTGATCACCCTTCTTCCTAAGCCAGGTACAAGATCCCTTATATCCTGAAAGCTATAGACCTATATCGCTCCTCAATACTGATGTCAAAAGTTTACCTAAATTCCTTGCAAACAGGTTGGGACCTGTACTACCATTCCTAATAAGCAGGAAGCAAATCGGTCTCATGGTGGGAAGATCCTCGGCAGATCATACATGTAAGTTAATGCATATCCTCAAGGCGTCCCGGGATGCTGATCAGCCTACAATCCTCGTATCCCTGGACGCCGAGAAAGCATTTGATAGGGTCTCCTGGGATTTCCTTTTTTAACCCTAACTAGTTTTGGTCTGCCAACCGGCTTTCTCAAATGGTTAAGAGTACTCTATCACTCCCCCTCAGCTCAAATTTGGTAAAATGGCACATTGTCCAAACCCCTCTTGCTGCAAAGGGGGACTAGACAGGGATGCCCTCTGTCCCCCTGCTTTTTAACCTCCATTTAGAACCCTTTGTGCGAAAACTGATATCTTCCCAGAAACTTAAGGGAATACTGATTGGGGATCAACATTACGTCCTTTCTGCTTATGCAGATGACTTACTACTGCATTTAGAAGAACCCCATATTAGTGTCCCTTCCCTCTTGGAAGAAGTTACTGTTTTTTCTAAAGTTTCATACTACAAACTCAACATATCTAAGACCAGAGTCTTCCCCCTGAATAGTAAGACCCCTAAATCTGTGCTGAATCACCCTGAGTTAATATGGGACTCCACCGCTCTTTCTTGTCTGGGAATCCAGATTACTAGAGATCTTCCCACCATGATAAAACTTAACCTTACGGATCTCTTGAAAAAACTTAAGGTTGACCTTGATAGATGGAGTAATCTCCCACTTTCATTGTGTGGAAGGATTAATACTCTTAAAATAAACATACTTCCTAGGGTATTATACCCTCTGAGAATGTTGGGTATATTCCTTCTGAAAAAAATGGTTTGCTAAGTTAGAATCTCTCCTAACTTCCTTTCTGTGGAAAACTGGGGTGGTCAGAAGGTCATATTCGAAGCTTACTGCTCCAAAAGCACAGGGTTGGCTGTCTCTCCCCTCCTTTTTTGGTTACTAATGTGCTCAACATCTCAGTAATATAAGTTTATGGTCAATGGAGATGCAAACTGCTGAACCCTATTGATACCTTCCTCTTCTGCTAGAAATTGAGGCCTCCCTAGCATCCCAGTGTCACACCACCCTTCTGTCTCTTTTAGATACACTTCCCAGATCATGTCCTACATCATTAAGACACACACCGATTGGTTGGTCAATTAAAGCTTCCCATCAATTGCAATCACATTTATCTTGTAAGTGGCATACCTCACCAGAGCAACCGGTTTTGCTAAACCCCAATTTTAAGATTGGACATAAACCTATCCCAATATCCTTTTGACCTCCGTTGGCACATACTAAAATATATGAGCTCTACATTGATGGCTCCTTTATCACACTTCCTAACTTCCAGCACCAGTTCAGGATGACTATTACAATGTCACTTAAATACTGGCAACTTAAAGAGGCAATTAAATCCTATTTGGGACCTCTGGATATTCAAGGCCTCTCTTCTGACAATATGCACCTTCTCCTACAGAGAGCAGGAAAATCCCTTGCCATTTCAAACGTCTACAAACAAATTCAAGTCATAGATAGCAAGTTACCACAAGCAATCTGTTACTATTTGGTCCAGTCCTTATCCTTGGGTGCAGACGTACCTATGTGGAGGAACTCATGGCAAAACATTTATAGATTTATCAAGCAAGGTAGGCTGCGCCTCATTCAATTTAATATTATGCATAATTTATACTTTACCCCACTCAAGCTATATAAGGTTGGCCACCTACCTTCCCCTATTTGCCCTAAGTGTTCCTGTCCTCCTGGCTCTCTATATCATAGAAACATAGAAACATGGACTTTGACAGCAGATAAGGACCGCTTGGCCCATCTAGTCTGCCCATTAATATCACATGATTTGGTCATGTACAAAGGTACAAAATATTTGGAAAGCAATTAAAAGCTCATTAGATCCAATTTTGGGCCTGGAATCTCTTTTTACCCTGGAAATATGCCTACTTTATTTCCCATGGATGTACCAAATAGTAGGAAAGCCCATTTAGCTCTGCTCCCCTACATAGTTAAATTGATCATTATGAGGCATCGGATAGATAAGTCTACATTATTTCTTTTGGAATGGCATATGGAACTCATATTCGCACTCCAGTTGGAGAAAAACATCCTATCCATGAACAAATGGCTGCACCTTTACCTACCCAGATGGGGCACTCCGGAAGCTTTGATCTCTATTTGGAAACCTTAATTGTTCTGATGGCACTATGGCCTTATAAATCCTACACTAGTTGATGTGTCCTTCAATTCCCGGTCCAGGGGTGGGTTGGGGTGGTTTTATTGGGGTGGGGGGTGGGTAATGTTTATGTTTTTTACTCTCCAGTTCAGTGGGTGTATTTATCCCCATTACAAGCTCTATCTTGATGTCACATTTATTAGTGTATGTAAAGATGTATTATACAGCATGATATTTTATTTATTTATTTAAGTTTTGGTAACTGGGTAAGTCCACTGAGACAATCACAGTCCCTTTTTCAGGGGCGACCCAGGAGAGAACAGTAAGAAAGAACAATACAGAGATACATTATAAAATACAGAAGACAATCGCATGCACTTGGGAATTGACAGCAAATCTGTGTCTACTTAGAGCGTGGCAAATTCACCAGGGAATACAGAAATAGCCAAAGCTCGAAGATCCTTTTGTATGAACAATATTGTAAAACAGACAAGTACAAAGGGCTGAAGCACATGTAGAATAGAGTGAAAAACATAAAAAAAAGATTACAAAAATATATACAATGCGAGATGAGTAAAAACAATAGAGTACATTGATTGTATACATAATTATACAGAGAGTACAGAGAGTATGTATAGTTTCCTTTGCCTGACACCTAAACTCTTAATGTATGTTTTGTTTTTTGCCTTCTGGATGGTACACGAGAAACAAAAAACTGAAATAAAGCTTATTGAATTATAAAACAAAGGAATACACATAAGGAGCCAGAAACACTGTGGGTCACCCTGGAAACAGGAAATGGGACAGCCATAAGAACTGGGGTTGTCTACAGGCTCCCAGACCAGGGGGACAACATAGACACATTACTGTTAGAAGATATACAAAACATGACAGCTAAAGGGAGACTTCAAAATGCCAGATATAGATTAATCAATACAAGCAGGAACATCTGCCAGAACTAGACACATAGTGGATTCCGTACAGGGAGAGGGCCTCAAACAATTGGTACAGTACAACAACCCACAGGAGACAGGGCTATCCTGGATCCAGTACTGACTAATGGAGAAAGGATCACAGATCTCCAGGTAGAAGGTCACCTGGGAGCCAGTGACCATCACATGTTATGGTTCATTTTGGCCACTAGAACTAAATCATCCCATTCCAGGGCAAAAATATGGGATTTCAGAGAAACTGACTTTGATAAGATGGCCAACAGAGTTAAGCTAGCCCTGGCAAGAAGAAATACATGTGAGGGGTTACAGGCAAGGTGAGCAAGCATTAAGGATGCAATACTTGAAGTAACATCTCATTGTGTTAGGGGGAAAAGCAAGAGCAAAAGAAGGAGGAAACCACTTTGGTTCTCAAAAACAGTAGCTGAAAAGATCAGATCCAAAAGGTTTGTCTTCAGGAAATATAAGGGATCGCAGCAGGATGAAGATAGGGAGGAATACCAGATACTTCTGGTCACTATTTACTGAGGAGAAGGTAGAGCAGGGTCCACAGCTCAGTACCATGGACACGGAGGGGGGGAGTGTGCACAAATCCCTTCACAAAAGAAAGGGTCCTACAACAGCTAGCTAAGCTCAGGGTGGACAAGGCAATAGGACCTGATGGCATACATCCCAGTATACTAAAGGAGCTAAGGGTGGAACTAGCAGAGCCATTAGCAGAACTGTTTAGTGAGTCTCTGAGCACAGGAGCAGTCCCAGAAGACTGGAGAAGGGCTCATGTGATCCCATTCCTCAAGAGTGGCAGAAAACAGAGAGTGGTGGTAAACAGTATACAGTCAGAAGAGATGCAAATCACAAGTGGGGTACCTCAGGGATCAGTCCTGGGGCCAGTCCTCTTCGATATCTTCATCAGTGACATTACAGATGGACTGGGGGGTAAGATTTGTCTGTTTTCAGATGACACCAAGATCTGCAACAGAGTAGATGATCCAGATGTGATGGGCAGAATGAGAAGAGATCTGGATAAACTGGCAACATGGTTGGAAGAGTGGCAACTGGGGTTTAATGCAAAGACGTGCAAGATCATGCTCATAGAGATGAGAAACCCTGAAGATACCTATAGGTTGGGAGGGGAGTTTGCTGGCAATCACAAGGGAAGAAAGAGACTTAGGCATCATCATCACAGATAACCTTAAATCATCCAAGCAGACCACTAAAGCAGTAGATAAGGCTAGAGGGATGTTGAGGTGTATTAGTAGGGGCATCACAAGTCGTAAGATGGAGGTAATAAGCCCTCTTTACAACACACTGGTTAGGCCCTATCTGGAGTACTGCATGCAGTACTGGAGGCCGCACCTGCACAAGGACATTAGCAAAATGGAGGCAGTCCAGAGAAGGGCAACCAAAATTGTGCAGGGACTGCATCAGAAAACATATGTGGACAGATTAACAGAGCTCAATATTTATAACCTAGAGCAAAGGAGGGTGAGAGGTGAGTCAACTTCTATGTTTCTATGGTTACATAGTATGCAGTGCTACATCAAAATCAACTCTGGCTACACTGGACTCCTCTTTTCACTCCTTGTAACATTTTCTCCTTGACCTCCCTCCCCCCTTTGCACTCTACACTGTCCCCTCAACTCATCCCTTTCTCTTTCATCTCTCATTGCCAGGTGCCATTCTCTCACTGTACCTCCTTTATCTCCAGATTCTGGTTTGATTCTCTCCTGCCTCACTTTCACTCCCTCCTCTCTTGCTTGTCTGCCCTGTGTACACCCTCTGCAACTCTGACTCTTGTTGTCTGTATCTCTCCCCCCAGGTAAAATACTCTGCTGGTCAGCATTTTTTCTTGTTCAGATTCCCTAAGCTCAGGTCTTCACTGCTTCTTGTGATTCATCCGCCTCCTTCTTCTACTCTCTCAGATCCCTCCTTCACACCTGCAAATGTCCCTGCCCCCGCCCTCTTATGCACTAAATGCAACTCTATAGCTAGGTCCTGTTACTGCCCCTAAACTGCAACTTAGCTGTTATGTATTTCTGTCTTGTATTGCTGATAACTTAGAATCATTTTCATTTCAACATAATTATACTTTTACTCATATTTATTGGTGTTTACTTTATTTATTTTGAATGCACTGTGACAGACTGGTCTCTCCCAGATTCAGCCTGTACACTGTTAAGAGCATTCTCAAACCCTTCAGATGCCTGCAAGGGTCCCTCAATAGTTGCCACCACTCAACATAGACACTCCCCCAGGGTATCTCTAGGTCTGAATCCCACCAGCGTCACTGCCCACATAGTACAACACTCCTTAACAAAGGGCAAATTACCCACCCCTCTCTGTGCCAGCTGAGAACACCTCACTTTAGAATCAAAATATGGTAATCATAGCCTTCTCTTCAGAGATGGAAGTACAGAAATTGTCAGTTACACTGAAACCCAGTTATTTGTACCTCAAAGGACTCAGTCATGGGAACATGAAGTATAAAAAAATAACATTTTAATACTTGAAGATACTTACACATATAACATAGAATACCACACAAAGACTATGGGGAACAGTACTGCTACTGAGATAAAAAAAAAAAGCAAACATTTTGAACAGCAAAGAAAAACACAACAGAAAAATCTTACTGCACTTCCTAACTTTCCCAAAGTAGAGAGAGATTACCACACAGGATTTATTTATTTATTTAGTTTTTGTTGACTGGGTGGGTGCTCTAGACAGCAAGGCTGCTTATTTTCAGGCACGACCCATCAGGTTACATACAGTGGGTGGGGAAACAACAGTGAAATACAAAGGATAAATCTGGTGACAACAAGCGGTACAAATTAGCCAAAAGCAGGATGCCTTGGTGAATCAGAGCAGACTCGAAACTTAGATGTTAACTGCTCAAGGTCCCAAAACCTAATGTTTTTTAGGGTCTAACAGGTCTTTAAACTCCTTCTGCTGCTAGACATCCATTACAGGTCATCAAGTATGTCACTCTGACATCATAGATTCAACACTTCCTGTGTGTTCTGTGAAACCTCCCATCCGGAAAACTGGTCCAAACTGGATGAGTATTCCAGATCCTGGTTTCATAGATTGCAAGGTCCATCCCTTTGCCTTATCATCTGATAGACATCCATGGGGATCTGTTTCCCTTGCTCTGTCTCTGTTTATACTCAAAACAGGGCCTTTGACTCCGAAAGCAAATCAACTCTTTGAAGTTTAAGTGCCCTTTATCTAACAGGAACTCTACTGTTCACCCAAACAACCCCCTTGTTGACTGTCTCAGGTATAGTATCCAATGGCATGAATCTTTAGATTTATCAGACAGCCTTTATCACAGTTGAAATGCTTACAAAAGGTCCAGCTAATAATAAAAATGAAACACAGAAACATGAATACAATTGCATAAAAGCTATTACATGCAACTTATTGTATTTTTCAATGTTAAAGCTATACTCCCTCCCCACAGGGCACATTGAAACATAGAGTTTTTTAGCAGATAAAGAATGCTTGGCTCACCCAGTCTGCCCACTAGTCCCTGCCCATACTGCCACGGCAGACTTAATTTGATCTCCAGCCCCCCTTGCTTCCCAACTAAGATTCCCTTGTGGTCATCCCACACATGTTTGAAGCCCACCACTGTTTCTGCACCCACCACCATCACTGGAAAACTGTTCCAAGCATGCACCACTCTATCAGAAAATAAATACTTCCACAAATCTCATCTGAATGTTTCCCCTCCTGCTTCATTGCATGTACTTGTGTATCTTCTTGTCTAAAAAATACTCCCCTCCTGTATGTTATTCCAGATTTCTATGTCTTTCCTGGTAAACTGTAAAAAAAATATTAGGGGAATATATAAAATGGTAGCTGCCTATAGATTTAGATTGGCAGTATGTTTTCAGTTTCTGATAATAGACTGGTCCCTTTCCTAGTGCATTGTTTATCAACAGCTGTTTAGAGTTCTGACAATACCTTTCCAGTTCCTGATGATAAAATGATCTCTTTCTCAGTCTACTGTGTGTCAGTAGCTGGCTATAGCCTTTATGGGGCAATACATTTCTAGTTCCAAGTTCATAGTCTGGGGCTATCTATGGCCTTAGGTCATGAGGCAATAGATTTCCGGTTCCTGATAATAAACTGATCCCTTTTTCAGTATATTGTCTGTCAGTATCTGTCTATAGTTTTAGATCATGGGGCAATACAATTCTAGTTCCTGATAAAAGACGGATCCCTTTCTCAGTATATTGTCTGTCAGTATCTGTCTATAGTTTTAGATCATGGGGCAATACAATTCTAGTTCCTGATAATAGACAGATCCCTTTCTCAGTATATTGTCTGTCAGTATCTGTCTATAGTTTTAGATCATGGGGCAATACAATTCCAGTTCCTGATAAGAAACGGATCCCTTTCTCAATGTATTACTTGCCAGCAGATGTCTATAACATTAGATCACAGAAGCAATACATTTACAGTTTCCAGTTCATAATCAGTAGCTGTCTATCACCTTAGATCATGGGGCAAAACATTTCCAGTTGATGATAATAAACTTATCCCCTTCTCTGTGTACTGTTTGCCACTGGCTGTACACAGATTTAGATCACATGGCAGTACATTTCCAATTCCTGATAATAAACGGATCCCTTTCTTCAGTATATTGTCTGTCAGTAGCTGTCTATACCCTTAGATTATGGGGGCAATACATTCCTAATTCCTGATAATAAACTAATCCCTTCTCAGTGTATTGTCTGTCAGTAGTTGCTGTAGCCTTAGATCAAGGGGACAATATATTTCCATATCCTGATAAAAAAGGTTCCTTTCTTCAATGTATTGTCTGTCAGTAGCTATTTATACCCTTAGACTACAGTGACAATGCATTTCTAGTTCCTGATAATAAACTAATCCCTTCTCAGTGCATTGTCTGTCAGTAGTTGCCGTAGGCTTAGATCAAGGGGACAATATATTTCCATATCCTGATAATAAATTGATCCCTTTCTCAGTGTATTGTCTATCAGTAGCTGTCTATAGCCTTAGATTACAGAGGCTATACATTTTCAGTTCCTGATAATAAAATGATCCCTTTCTCAGAGTATTGTCTGTCAGTAGCTGTCTATAGCCTTAGATCACATAGGCAATGCATTTTCAGTTACTGATCATAAAATCAGTCCTACAGCCCTCCTACCCTCATCGGTACCCTAGCTAGGCTCATTCTGCCCCTCTGCTTCTGTGATGCATTATGCTATTGGCTATGCTATGTATTGTTACTAATTAGCCTAGGGGAGGTCCTTTACCCCCATGTTGCCCCTTGGGCCTGTATGTACCCTATGCTAAGTGACCCACTGTTGTTGTATCTATGCTAATCCCTATGCTATGTACTATTGCTTTAAAATCATTTATTGTTTTATTCCACTGTTGGAGCATGTTGCTCCAGGTTTGTAATGTTGACTATGTATTTCTCTCATGTATACCTTGTAATTCTCCTGGGTCGCACCTGAAAATAGGCACTAGCTGTCTAGTGTGCTTACCCAGTTACCAAAAGCAAATAAATAAATAAATAAAATTATCCCTTTCTTAGAGTATTGTCTGTCAGAAGCTGCCTTTAGCCTTAGCTCATGGGGACAATACAGTTCCAGTTCCTAATAATAAACTGATCCCTTTCTCGTTGTATTGTCTATCAGTAGCTGTCTATAGACTTAGATCACTGAGGCAATACATTTTCAGTGCCTGATAATAAACTGATCCATTTCTCATTGTATTGTCTATCAGTAGCTGTCTATAGACTTAGATCACTGAGGCAATACATTTTCAGTGCCTGATAATAAACTGATCCCTTTCTCATTGTATTGTCTATCAGTAGCTGTCTATAGACTTAGATCACGGGACAATACATTTCTAGTTCCTGATAATAAACTGATCCTTTTCTCAGCGTATTGTAATAGTAATGTTTTCTGTTACTGCTTTTACTCAGCACAGCACCATCTTTTAAAGAAGAAATGAAAGATTTATTCTTACTGACCAGCGCACAGGCTGTCACATCACTCAATCACAGTGCAGTCAACGTAATAGTTTTCCACTGCCGTGTGTGCACCTGACAACACAAAGTGATAAATACATCCTTCATTGTTCCAAGAAACAACTGCCACCAGTGCCAAGTACATTGTAACTAGGTACATAATATAAAATATAGTCTCAGTCCAGTTACTATAACTGAGCTGTAGTATTATATCATACTACAAGCAATTAATTAATTTAGTACATTTTTTCTCCCTAAATTGCAGCCAAATATGGAGCGGTGTGAAAAAATATAAATTATTTTATTTACCCAAAGAAGAGCATTTGGGCTTCAGCTAAGCCATCTGTTATAAGAAAATTAAAACAGTATCTATAGTATTAACCTCATTCTATAGTACAGTCAAGTGGTAAAATGGAATAATATGTTCTTTACACAGTTGCTGACAATTAGTAGTAGTACGCAGCAGAACCTTTCTTCCAGGTTAGATAAATAATACTGACAAGAAAGCCTGGAACATGAAATGCAGTTGCTTGCTGTATTATATGGACTCTGGACCCACTGATGTTTTTAATTTTTGTGCTGCTCATTGTCTTCAGGCAATCCTGGTCTACTTTGGCCTGCCCTGACCTAACTTATCTCATGCATGCCTCATGTATATATAATTAGTAGTAGACCCTATTTACAAAAGGTGTTTCACCACAGGCACACTGGGAAACTATTTCATGGATAGGGCCTGCTCAGAGTCAGTATGCCAATATTTCATTCAGGTATCATGTCTGAAATTAAAGTCAGGAATGTTGACTTTCAGAAATATCAAATACTCAGCAATTTCTGGTGTCAAACAGGATCTTGTGTCAGTAATAACATTACCAGCTGAACTAAACAATTGTTGTGAACAGATGCTGGTCAGAGGGCAGTTAATGTACTTCATTGCAATTTTGTACTAAAGCAGGCCACATATTTTGTTTTGATTACCAGTATTTCAAAGGATCAACATTCCAATTAATATTGGTTCTGCCGGGTACATCTCAACAATGGCCTGTGCTGAGCTTGTGTTAGAAGAAATGGATGAAGACGTCACAATGACATCTTGTAAGTGACTCCAGAGGCCTGAAGATGAGTCATGTGGGACAGTGCTATTTTTGAATGGTGGTAAAAAAGATCCTGCCACAGTTGCTGAAGAATAAGAAGAAAAAAAAGGCCAGAATACCTGAGGAGAGGCATCTGATGCAGTGCTGTGTTGTGACAAAGATTGTGAATCTGACGCTGTACTCCATTCCATGACAGCATGCACTTCATTAATATTTCTCGTTTGTTTACTATGAAAGAAGTGTCATCATTACTCAGTAGTTACTTTAATTTGTATAATAGATCCAAGATTGTGTGCTCTGACTGAAGCATTTTATGTAGTTTTTTCATCTTCCTAAACGTTTTTGGACCACTCGTCCTGTGATATCTTTTTGTATTCTGGTGAGTCACCTGTCAGCACCGCTGGCAGCATGTGTGATGGAATTGTCTGTGTTCTCTAAATTTTCCCTAATGACATTCAGTATGAATTTTAAAAATTTACTAAGGGTATCCCCCTGGCTCAGAGGTGCTGTGTTTGTACTCACATCTCTGGTGATTTCCTAAAATGGCTGGGGGAATGAAATTACAAACTCCAGTATGGCCACTGTGGTAAAGTAATATAGATGTCTTCATCACCAATTTTGTTTTCCAATGTGTACTGTCAGACAGCTTTCTTTTGCTCCAGCAGCCTTTGGAACATAAGAAATATTGAATTCCACCTAGTAGAAATGTCTTGGATCAGTCTGTGCAAAGATAAATTGTGCTCCTCCTGTATTTTTCAAACACACGATGGGCTTTGCTTGAGTGACTGGAATGAGTGCAGATTCTTTTAGCATTTCTAACAAGATCTTTAATGTCCCTGTCCTCATCAAGAAAACTGTGAACTATTAAATTCAAGCAATGCACAAAGCAACGGATGTGACCAAAGCCCCCTTCCTCCAAAGCCTTCCTTATGTTGGACCGATAATCTGCAACAATAAAGCCAACTGACAGTCCCTGTGAAGTGAGCCGTTGCTGTATTAGTTGTTTGAGCTCCTCACTGATATTGTATGAATTATATTCAGATGAAAAATGAAACATTCTTAGAACAGCAAACTGGGAGCCACTTTACCCACAAGAATTATCAAGACATGCTTAATGTGCAATGTCAGACAGGAAGAGTTCAGGCTGATGGCTTGTCCAAGTGTCTGTTGTGAGATGCACCACCCTTCCAACAGCACTGACCAAAACTCATCTCAATTTTTCGCATATGGCATTGTAGAGATCTGGAATCCCTGTTGACGAGAAGTATTTTCTTGATGGTAGATTATATAGAGGTTTGAGGTCCTCAAACAACCACCTGAATCCTGCATGTTCAACCATATTATTCGGTAGCAAGCCAATGGCTATCATCTCTGAAATTTTCTTTGTTATTGTAACAGCAACAGGGTGGGTTAGGGAATATTTGGCTTTACATTCATATGTCTCTGAGATGGTAAAGTGTTTCCTTGAAGGAAGGGGGATTTCGAACACATGACCACTACCAATAACAGTAGAACTCAAGAGTTTTTTAATTTGGATGATGTGCTGGAGGTGTTTTTGTAGTGCTTCGGGGACTGCGGCTGCTTTCATCTGTAACAGTTACCCCTGAGTGTAGTGAGCTATCATCACTGTCACTTTATCATCTATTCTCAGAAATGGATTTCTCATTTTACCCCTGTATTGCCTATAGTTGCAGTAGTCAACTCTCAATAAAGCAATGAATGATAAAAACAACCTGTATGGAATTTCTTTCCTCTTTTTTCTACCCAATCTGTATTTTTTCATACAGCTATAATTTTTTTTTTAAATTAATGATTGCTTTATCCAGCCCAGTGGTGAGGAGGACTGAGGCATCAATGCCTTACCTCCTGACATGCTGGTGACCCGTGTTCGTGGTGCAAGAAGGTCACCGGGAGTCAGTCAAGGAAGGAAAGGATCAAGCGTCTGGAGGACTGTTCTCCTCTCCTGTGGAGGGAGGGAGGGATCCAGTGGTTAGTGTTAGCCTGGCCCCTAGTGGAAGCTGGGGATTGGCACACCAAAGCTGACAATGGGAGAGTGGGAGGCGGGGCAGATGCCCAGCGTGCTGCGCATGGGATCATGCACAACACTGACATTGGCATCATTGCATGCCCTACCTCTGCACTGGGGCAGAAACAGGAAAATAGTCCCAGTCATGTACAATGACCATGGACCTCCGCACCAGGAGACTCAGGCACCTCCCGAATCTGGACCCAGTCTGGCAGATTGTGAGGACTCCTTGCCCCTGCCATTAAGGGAAAGCCATGGGGGATAATGAGAGAAGGTAAGTCCTGCAAGATGCTGAGGTGATGGAGCCAGGAGGTCCGGTGGGAAGGAGGCCCAACTAGGACAGGGGAGAAAGTAGATATCAAAAGAAAAAAAAAGACGGCTTTGCTTTGCCTTCCCCTGGACTACCCAGCAAGCAGCACTACACCATGTGACCATGACCTATGAAACTTGTATTTTATTTTATTTTTTTTGTAATAGAACTGTACTTTTTTAGGGCTGCAGTGGGCATAGCCCTGTAGACCTCTTGTTAAAAGAAAAGGACTCAGCGCATTCCTTCCAACCGAACATGTTGGAGTTGCAACACAATCGCCTCCACATCTGTGAAGCACTCCACTCACTATTTCCATTAGCAGTCTCACTGCACTATTTTTCACTCTGTCGACGGTCATAGAGGAACACAGCACACTCTGCCATGTCCAAGATGGCTGCCACACTCTACTGCGCATTTGTACTCTGTAGCATTCACCCCATATGGCAATGAAGGATCTGGTCACATCATTCCTCCTGCTGCGGTTTCTGAGTTTGATGTCCATCTCTAGAAAAGTTTAAAACACAGGCATATTAGAAAATGATATCAGGTAAAGTATCAGTACAGAACCAGAATACTATGGACAAGATCCACTGTGCAACAGTTGTCACCATTTAGATGCACTGCCCATGGCTAGAATGGATTCATTAATTACTCAATATTCAGTTACACTGCATTTTGTTAGCATGCTTCTTACCTCCAAGGCAACCCACCTTGGCCAGGGCCACCTCCTGGCCTCATCACGGCTTCCCTGTCACTTAATACCACTGCCTCCAACCATGGACTTTCCGCACTCATGGTGGGGTCATTTAGGAGGTGTGCCAAACCCCACTGGGCAACACAGTTTTGAGTGTTGGGTAGAAAGCTGGCACTGTAGGTCCTGAGAGAACCTGATGTCTGTGATGCTTCAAGATTGACCCAGTTTCTTTCCTGTCCACACGACACCAGCTGGATGGCTCTGTGGCATGCATGCACATGCAGAGGATGCATGGTGCTCCCACAGCAGTCAACATCCATCCTCTCCTGCTTCAGCTGGGCTCTGTCACCACTTGTAGTTACATAGATGATGGAAGTGCAGCAGATGCAGGCACAATCCAGTCCAGGAGGGAGATGTATCCTGTGTGCTGCTTTATCCACCTCCCCTCGGTGAGCCCTCAACAACTGAAGCTCATTTGTGAACTTGTGTCTGTAGTCCAGCGATCAATACTGCTACCACTGCGCTGATGGGCTAGTTCTGCTATACTGTTTGACTATCTATGGGTGGTTGACACACTTTTCTTACATATGTAAGTGTGTGTAATCATGTCCTAACCTTATTTGCACAAGATGTAATATGCTTTGACCTTATTCAGACCAACTGTGGGTGAGTCAAAGGCATGCTGGGGGTGGGGAATGGATCTTGGGTGACTCAGGGCACCCAGCTGTAGGCTTAGCATCTCAGGGATGCTCTCCTCCTTGGGGGAGTGATGGACCTGGTCTCCACCACAGTAACGCAACCTTGGTGGCCACCAGTGGGGTCCAAGTGGAACTAAACACTGTAGAGCCACAGGCACCCAGCTGGTGGGGAGCTCAACCTTGGGTGAGTCACAAGTAGAGTCCAGGTTCAGCCATGAACCAAACCCAAACCAAACATGAACTGTGCTACCCCTGAACAAACTGAACCAAACCAGAACCCTGGAATAGAAAGACCCACTAAACCTGAACCGAACTTGAACCCAGGAACCCAGGTGCCACACACCCACAATCTGTATACTCTTATTTGAACCACCGGACCCACAAAGCCATGCAGGTGGCCAAGTCCACAAAGCCACTGAGGTGGTCCTCCTACCCAAAAGCACAACTGCCAACACTGTCATTCATGCCCCAGCAAAACCACACTGCAGGCTTGATCCGTCTGCGAAACGGCCGCGAAACACATCCACTCTGATACAGTGCAGCACATCCCCCATACACTGTAGGAATATACAGTGAGACAAAACAGTGCATGCCTGCAGCAATACTGCACAACAAAAAAATACTTTGCAGCATATTTCCGACAGCACTCCAGGTCACTCAAGCTAAAGTCCCACCACACCAAATGTTCTGCACCAACATACAACCCCGGCAAACTCCAGTACTTGGACAGAACAGGACAACACAAAAGCATCATGCAGAAGTGTCATCTCTGGCAGGGTGAGAACCCACAGATCCAACACGGGAGGGCAACAACACCCCACAATACCATCAACACCTCACAAATCCCAGAGAGCCACTGACTCAGAAATGACACTCCAAAACATGCTCCAGCTCTGTCAATCAGGACACAGGACACAAAGATGCTGCACAGCACACCACGGAGAACCCGAACCGAACCCCCAAACCAGTAAATCCAAACTAACTGAACCGAACACAAACTCCACCTAAACAAACCCAAACTGAACCAGAACTGCAAAATGTAGCCAAACCCGGCTCTAGTCACAAGCACCCAGCATTGGGGGGGACCTTGGAACCAAGATTGTCAGGGGTCTGGATGGGGAAGTGGGGTTGAGCATTTTGGGATGTGCTCCACCATGGAGGAGGAAGGCAGGGACATTGTCTCTGCAGCTGTAATGCCAGCTGGGTGACCACAAGAAGAGGCTGAAGCTTGAGCAAAACTTGAGATTCACAGGAGCCCTGCTTGGGGGCAACTTTGGGTGAGTCGCAGGCACCCAGCTTGGAAGTTGGTGCAACCTTGGACCCAGAGGAGGGAGGGACATGATCTCTGCCAAAGTAACACCACCTAGGTGACCACAAAAAGAGGTCCAAGCTGGAGCAAAGGCTCGGAAGTCACAGGCATCCAGGCTGGAGAGCAACTTTGGGTGAGTCACAGCCACGCAGCTGGGGGTGCAACCTTTGACCTGGAGAAGGGAGGGACATGGTCTCTGCCTCAGTAACACTACCTTGGTGATCACAGTAAAAGGTCCAAGCTGGAGCAAAGGATTGGGACTCACAAGTGCCCAGCTGGGGGTGCAACCTTGGGTGAGTCACAGGCATCCAGCTCCGGAGGTGTGCAACCTTGGACCTGAAGGAAGGAGGGAGGGAAGACATGGTGTCCACTGCAGTAATGCCACCTGGGTGACTACAGGAAGAGATCCAAGTCAGAGCAAAGGCTCTGCAGTCACAGGCACCCATCTGGGGGCAGTCAACCTTGAGTGAGTTACAAGCATCAAGTGGGGGGGGAGGCAGCCTTGCTGTAGCCTGTTTTCAGAAAAGCAGCATAGCCAAGAGTCATTTTATTGCTTTTTCATGTAACAACTGCGGACAGTCCTCTCCTGTATGTTAAGGCAAGGACAGATACCCAGCTGGGGGGTCACAAACAGGCAAATAAATATATAACACCCCCACAAAACAACTGACTACAATATATTACACACAGAGATAATTTTAATGACAGCTTATCCCTGTAGTGGTCATAGATGCAGTTGAGAAAGGAGTAGACTGACCAGGCAGACAACACAGGCTGGTGCTGCATATTCCTTCCCTTGTGCTGTGTAGCAAGGAGAAGCAGGCAGGAAAACATAAGTGTTGAACCTTGGCAAAAATGGTGAATAAACCCAGTTTATTTGACTAAAGAAATATTGCAAGCTAGAAATTTAACCCATTCATACCATTCGTGAGTGTAAAGGCAAGAGGAGAAGGATGCTGTTCTCAGCCATGTGGTTGAACAACAAATGCAATTAGTTCTTTAAATCACTTGCTTTCTATTTAGGCTGCAGGGTAGTGCAGAGGAAGTGATGTTCATGGTGGTCGCCACGCAACACTCTTCGTCATCATCCCCACCCCCTCCTTGCCCTGCCAGAAACACAGTCAAAAATGCAGGAAACTGAGAAACTGGGTCCTGCAGCAGTGCACAGCAGTAGCATGGGAACACTGGTCAGCAGCACTGCAGACAGAGTGATGGCTGTGATGGGGACAGCAGTGATGCAGGTACATGTCCTGTAAATGTGTCTTTAGATCATGGGAGCAATACATTTCCATTTCCTGATAATAAGCAGATCCCTTCTTGATGTCATGTCTGTCATTAGCTGTCTATAGCTTTAGATCACGGGCTAATACATTTCCAGTTCCTGATAATAATGATCCCTTTCTCAGTGTATTGTTTATCGGGATTTCTGTCTAAAGATCAAATCTGTAACTGACCCAGAGATTTCCAGATCCTGATAAACTTCATCTCATCCCTTTCCCAGTGTGTTGCCAGAGCAGTGGCTGGATATGCAGTAGGGACTGATGTCACACAAGCAAACATTTGCAGATTCCAAGTTGATCCCTTTCTTTAAGTTGTTGTCAACAGGCTGTCATAACACAGGCAAGGGATTTGTAACTAATTACAAGCTGATCCCTTTCTCCCTGCTGCTGTCTGTAGCCGGATACAAGATGACAGCACTTCATTTCTAGCTTTTCGTGTTTAGCTATTTCCTAATTGGCAGGAGCAGGCAGGAGTCTAGTTAGACACCTAACACCACTGGAAATGGCAACATACAGATGCCAAACTGGCAATACGCTACTCAGGGCCAGCTGTTGGATGCTTGTATAAATCTGGGATTCCTTTGCTGTTAAATGATGCTGGCACTCTAGGTTGTCATGTGGAAGTGACCTCCATTTGAGGGCTATGGCTATACTGTAGGTTCACATCACAGTAGCCCCCCCAGCTGGCAGGCAGGCATGCAGTCCCAATCACATGGGCATGGTGCCATCAAAGACAATAATGCAGTCTTTTCCCTGCAAATTCGGGGAAAGATGATTTTTGGGGAATTACTCAGTGCTGCCAAGTGACATACCTCTCTACTGTCCCTGATTATGAGGGACGTCCCTAATTTTATCTCCCAAACTTGCTCTGTTCCTCATATGTCTCTCATGGAAAAGGTGCTGCCCACACTGAGAACGTGTTGAGTAAATTCAGACTTTAAAGCACAAATTATTAATATTCTAAGATGCTAACCCAAAAGTAAACTTTGCACAAGTAAGCACAATGGTGTCCACAGTGTTTTGTGCTTGTAACTCCATGTTTGAAAATGTGTACCCCATTGTCGCTCATTTTGAGTGTCCATGTCCCTCATTTCAGTGGCAACAGGTTCAAAGTTATGCTCGGTGGGAGTGTATGATTAATGCATGCTATGCCCCCGTCTGCAAAGTGTAACTGAGCCCCTCCTCCCCATCTCTTGTGTCCTCTTTCAATTCAAGTTTATTGCAGGAAAAGCTCCATTGTGCAGGCTCATTCACAAGGAGGTCCTGATTCCATAAAAACAGTGACATATACATATAGACAACAATGGTAGGTGCAAGACATAAAAGCAATTATGGTGAATTACAAGTAACTCAATCTACGGAACAATCGCATGACAGCAATAAAAGATAAAATAAAGTGCTATACACAGAAATATAACAGGGAAATCATGTAATAATCATACAGTACAGTAATAAAGTGCATGGCAATAAAATGACAAGATACAGTGCATGGTAACATGTTGACTAACTACAGGGTGGAACAGGAAAATACAGCGCAAACAATAAAGACTTAAGCTACAGTCAGCCGGGTGGTTCTTTCACCTCCCCCACCCCTCACTCTGAAAAGAGAAGGGTGAGGGGAGCTCAGTTGCACTGCTCCATAAACACATCTCCTAAACAAGTTTTCCAGCTAACCTGATCCAGGATCAGTCTAGCAGCCTAACTGTGGCAGATCTGGCATTATTAAAGATCCTGCTGCAGAACGGACCCTTCTTTTGCATTTAAAGCTGCAGCACTTAAACGTGCTAACGCTGGAGATGATCTAACCTTTGTATCGACATGGGCCCTCTCAGTGCCAATGCAAACTGCACTGGAGAGGGGCCATGAGCCTGGGGATGGATGGGTCTCTGGTGACATCAACAGTGATGTGTCACATGCTGTAGTATCCCCACGAAATGATATCTTCCCTATCGCTGACATCATGCAGTAGAAAAAACAGAGAGTGGGACTGCGAACACCTTAGGGCTCTCACCAGACATGGAAAACACCCCATGGCATGTTCATCCAAAGAGGAGCGAGACAGACAATCTGCAGGGCTTACATGCAGCCTCGTGATTAAAAAACAAAACATCACTTCTTTTCCAATAGGTAAAGCCCAATGATCCCACATAGCCTGTATAGAATGAAACGTGACTCCAGTGTCACTGTACAGAGTGTTAAGGTTCATTACCAATGCTCCTTACAACATCCACCACTGCTCCCTCTACGAACAGCTAGGCTGGCCATCTCTTACCACCAGAAGGTGGAGAAATGCCTCCCTCTGGACCTACAGAGCCATTACAAACAAACTCCCCCTTATAGCACTGAACTCTTCAAATGTACATCAGGGGTTTATTCTCTTCGCAGATACTCCTACATCCTGCTTGACATCCCCAAGATAAGAACTTGCTACAGTGTCTCCTCCATCAGCCATGCCCTCCCCACGTTATGGAATAACCTTCAGAAATCCTTAAAGCTTTCGCAAAAAAACAGGACATTCAAGTTTAAATCCCTGCTAAACCATGCTCTGAAGGATGCATGCAACTGTTTCTTCTTACCTGTCTCAGATCTCAAAGAATCCAGACCATACCCTACCTTCAGCAATTAACCCCGTACTTGGGAAACTGTGTAGAGCCATTTCTGCAAATGGCTTCCTCCAGATGTATCTGAAACCTTTTTCCTTATCTGAGGCTCCCCTCTCTCAGCCTCCTCCTCCCTACCTCTCTTCTTTCGTCCCTCTTTTCTCCACAAGTGTGTTGTTAGTCACCATTCTTGCATTCCCCCCCCCCCCCGGCTGCCTCATACATGGCTTAAGCTCTGCCTCCACTCTTTCTTCCCTTCAAACTCCTTATAACCTCCTTGTCCCCCTAGTCAACTAGTGTTGTTTTCTAACGTTCCTGTCCTTGATCTTGCTATGTTGTTAAACACCTTTATTGGAATCCACGTATTACCTAGCTTGATTAACTTAAGAAATATGTTTCCAAGTTGCTTACTGATGACTTTATGTATTGTCCACATGTTCAATGTATATTGTCACTGCTTGTAACTGTGATTCACAGTATTACTGTAATATGCCAAAGTTAGTGGTCCCCAGTAGTCCCCAGTTCCCCCAGTATACACAGTAAGGTGCCCTATGTACACATGTATATAAAAAAAATAGATTTAATACAGCTCACGTAACAATGGCTTAGATGGAATGCTGTGCTGAGCAGCTCGTGCACAGCATTCCAATCCAAACATTCCAGAACTGAAAGGATTTAGTTTTAAAATTTTTGTTCAGTTAAGGACAGTTCCTTGGTACCTGTTGAGGAGAGAGGATGCAGCAAATCAAGGGGACAGGTAACGGGCTTACCTCAGGTTGAAGCCATCCAATAGGAACTGCTTGTGTGCCTGCTCTTCCTCCAGTGCCCAAAGATCCCTCCTGCTGCTGTGTGGTGCGGTCGGTGGTGCTATCGGGGCACCACAAAGAAGAAAATGTACAGTTCGGCCATTTTGGACTGTCAGACCCATCTTTTTCTTTTTCTTTTAGCCCCCTTATTTTAATTTTAAAAGTATTTCCCCAGTCTCTCGTCGTCGGCTTGCAAGTGTCGCATTGCTGGTTGTCCAGTCGGCTATCCGAGGCCCCCAGACATCCTCCACGCTGCCTACAATTGTCCTCTCACTGCCTGCACACCTCCCGCCTCCCAATCCAGCCTTCCAGCATCCCGTTCTGGTGTGGTGAGTCGTGGCAGCACGCTGATTCGTGCTGTCAACCCGAATACTGGACAAGAGACTGTGTTTATTTATTTAAAAGATTTGCTTGCGCTATTCACACAAGTGGCTGAGTGCTGTAAGAGGGTTAGGGAGCAAGGACCTTGGAGGAAAATAAATATTTAAGAGTGGGTGGGGAGGAGCGACGCCCACGGGGAGGGACCAGTGAAGCAAGGCCATAGCAGAGGCCTTATGAATATGAATGAGGGGCGGGATTAGGGGAGGCAACATGCCACAGGAGTGACAGCAGCCTCCCCAAGCCAAACAATTAAAGGGGCCCAACCACATTTTGACCTTATCAGTTAAAGGGGGTGCCAGGCCCACATTTAAGAGGGTCACCAGGCCAATTCAGGGGCACCAGGCCCACATTTAAGAAGGGTACCAGGCCTATTTCAGGGGTGCCAGGCCCACATTTAAGAGCACCAGGCCCATTTCAGGGGCACCAGACCCATATTTAAGAAGCATCCAGAAAACTCACTGCACTCCCAGTTGAAAATAGGACAAACACTGCTTGCCAAGTTCGAAGTCCAAAACTTTAATTTGGTAGAAAATTCTTGAAAGGTTTTCTTCAAGATTCAAACATGAAGTAACTCTCCAAACCAGTTAACCCAGCACTTCATCCAAAGTGTGGTCTTCCTCAGGGGAGGGGTTTGAATTAATCATCCCTCCCTTAAATAACCAACTTTAACCCAGTAGGGTTCCCCCTACTGGATCAATCATTTAATCACTTTTACAGAAATAAGTGGCTCTGGGGGGATTAGAACCTCTGACTATTACTTAATTCAATTAAAAAAATAAATGCACATCAAAAATTATTAACACATACTCAGCAAAAGAGAGCAAAAAGAACACAACTAGGAATATAAAAACTGGCCTTAGTAATAAACCCCTAGCATGACATTTTTTGGCGAAAGACAATCAGAGCATGGATGGCATGAGGCTCCTGGTATTAGAGCAAGTACTCTGAGGAAGACCACGCTTTGGTCGAAGCGCTGGGTTAACTGGTTTGGAGAGTTACTTCATGCCTGAATCTTGAGGAAAACCTGTCAAGAATTTTCTACTAAATTAAAGTTTTGGACTTTGAACATGGCAAGCAGTGTTTGTCCTATTTTCAACTGGGAGTGCAGTGAGTTTACTGGATCCTTGTTACAATTGCTAGAGACTTGCAATCTCTTCACTGCACCTGCCTCCATTGGTGAGCACACGGTGATTTTGTGGTTTCTTTGAATTGTGCTTAACCTGTGTAGCCACCAATACTGACTTACGGTACAGTGAGTCATCGGTTGGTAATTTGGAAGTACTCTCATTATATCCAACACCTAAACAGCAATTTTTCAGGGACACCCATTGAAAGCCAAAGTAGATAATGTCTAATGGCAATGAAAACACAGAGGGAGGAACAGGAAGCTTTGCGGTGCTGCAAGATCTGACTGCTCGCAAATTGAGAGCGAGAGGCAAACTAGGTGGCCAGTTTGTACCAGGTCCTAAACAAGCTGATGCAGGACGAACAAACATTCGGAGCATATTTAACAGTCTTGAGAAACAGAGTATTTTGGAACTAAATGTCACCTACAACATTATAACACTTGAAACTTATTTGGAAAAATCATAAGCACCACGGGGCTTGCGTTTGACAAAAATTCCATCCTGTGGACTTGAAAATTTCAGTAGAAAAGCTGAGTAGGAGAAAGCAGCAGCCATCTGTTCTAGAATCTTTATTGAATTAATTATTGCAGAAGATGGGGAGAAATATGAGAAAATTAGAGCGGAAATCTTACAGATCCAAAAGGAACTAAGTGTCTTAAAGGGACATCCTGAATTCTTAACCGTGCATGATAAACTTAAATCTGAACTAGAAAAATATGAACAAGATTTAATTAAAAAAGAAAGAAAAACTAGAACGGGACGATAATGACTATAAAGCTGGTAATATCCATTTCCGGTCAAGAAGAGCAAGGTCATACAGCAGGCAGGGGTGTAGCCAGGAATTTTAAACTTGTACTCAATACTGATGCACTGTTGCCCCCCCCCATGTAAACATAAACAAAATATGCGGTCATTGCACTGCCACACCACACTAACAATAGCCCCCCCCCCCACCGTTTGCCATGTCTGAATTCAAGTAATCAGGTTCTTCCTGTATTTCTCCTTCCTTTGTTTTTCTGCTTTCCTGGTAAGTTATTCTTATTTGTGTATTTAGTTGGAGGCGTCAGTGCCCCATAGCGAACAACAAAGGCAAAAGGGCTTAGCATGACACAGTCACAATGTGACTCTCAATGTCCTTGCTTTCCTCTTTTAGTTGCCCCTGCCTGATTTGTTGCACCTTCCTGATTTTTTTTACTGTACTCTGCTGAGTACAGTGCATATGCCTGCCGACACCCCTGACAGCAGGGGCTGATCCCACTGAAAGAAGCGAGTTACAATTAGAGCAGAAGAATCCCCAGGAAGAAATCAAGCATCTAGTGGAGACTGTGGTCCTTTTTTAGACAAGGAGAAAGTATTGTTAAATCGGCAACAAGTGGAAAAAGAAACGGAAAACAAGGAGGGGGCGAAAAGGCAGGCGCAGATAGAGAATTACGGAGTAGCAGCAGCAAGAAAAATGAACCATCATTAACCTTTCACAGGTAACATTGAGTGGCTTGCAAATTGACTTACTTCAAAAGGATCTTAACTTCTCTCCATCAAGCAATATTGACAAATGCAAAACTCAGGTGGACTTCTTTAAACTGTTTAGAAAAATTCATTTAAAATAATTTTTTGCAAAGAAAAAGCAGAAATGGGTTTTGACATTGCTTCTGATATTTTAGAGGGGGAAGGGGCAGAACTTGATGTTGATCAAGAAATGGTTGATTTTCTGGTCAATTTGAGTAATAACGGGGAAGTGTCTGAATGTGCAATTACTGATATAATTGAAACTGAAGATGCTGATCTTTTAAACCTAGAAGCCCTCATGCAGAAAGGCATTCAAATGGGAGACTCAATGGGGTTAAGTGATACTTAAGCAATGTACCATGACAGAGAGTGGGTATATTGGTGGATTTACCATGCCTGGTGTGGTCCGGTCACGAGGCCCAGTCGAGTGACTTAACCACACCAGGCGTGGTAAATCCACCCATATACCCATTCTCTGTCGTGGTATATTGCTATTATACAATGTTCAACTTGTTTATTTGTTTTTATAGTGCTATAAAACTTTTAAAGTTGGTATACTGGAGGATTTATCACGATCATGTGATGTGTTTTGACCAATGAGGTTACAGGATTTTCATATCCCATTGCATAATTAAGCAATAATGCACAACAGGGTGTGGTATATTGTGGGATATCATCACGCCTTGGGTGGTTGGGCATGAGGCCGCAGGCCGAGTGCATCCAATGACCAGAGAAGTGACGATATCCCACGATATACCACACCCTGGAGTGCATTATTGCTATTATGAACAGGAATACAAGTTTTAGCAGTAAAAAAAAAACAATGTTTAAATCGTTCTGAAAAGGTATTTTCTGAGGTGGTGGAGGAGTACTTTTTAATAAAATAGTGCCTGGAGAGCTCTGGACTGCAGGTGGCACTGTTGTAAGTCGAGTTTATTGGAAGAGGGGTGCAGTATGTGCCTCTCTTAGCACCAGGAAGTGAACTCTGTTCTTCTTGCCCCTGACTTGGTGCTGCTGGGTCACACGGTCAGTGAAGATGTGCGCATTTGTTTTTAAACATTATGTGTGGCAAGCAGGAAGCAGTGTTGTGAACGGGAAGAACATCTCCCAGTAAGTCACCCGAAATCTGAAAGTACTGCTTGGCTGGACATTAACAGTGTTTGAAAAATAAGTTGGGGGCCAGTTTGGGATCCTTTACTTTTTAATTTTTTTTTTTATTTTCAAATACTCGCTCAAAGCACGTCTCGCGCCAGTTTGTGTTGTAGTTAGATATGCCGAGTGGTCTGCGAGTGCTGGTTGTTGGCTAAGATTTGTGTGGGGAATGCAAGGGGAGGATGTGGGTAGCTTGACTGTCGGTCTTTCTAGCAGCTTGTGTGCTGCTGCGTTTCGTTACGGGCACAGTTGAGTTTTTATTTTTTTTTTTTAATAGCGGCGCACTGGAGGTCTGGCTGTCACTGTTCAAGATGAGGCACACTGCACGGTAAGTGAGGAGGCTGGTGACCAGAGGTTTTCTGAAGATATGATGATGTAGCCCGATATCATCATGGCTTCGAAGACCTCTCGGCCAATCAGCTTCCTCCATTTACTATCGCCGGTTCATAATAATGAATTATTTTATGGGGAACTTAGGTCCAAGAGAAAAAAACTGTTTAAAGCTACATCATTGTTTTGCCCTGCCACTAATAATCCCATCATTAAGAGTTTTGAAGTGGTAGTTTTAAAGGAAGTGGAAAATGTGTTGAGTAAACAGTTAAAAGGAAAAAGGAATAACTTAAACTACCAGGAGAGACAGGCCTTAAAAGAATTGATGGCTTTAGATGTGGTGATAAAACCATCGGACAAGGGGGGCAACATTGTAATACTGGATCCTGATAAATATGCAAGTAGTGTGATGGAATTATTAAATGATAAATTAAAATACCGTAAACTTTTGAAGAACCCCACTGATGACTTTAAGAAAGAATTGTTAGCATTACTTGAATGGGGTAAAAACATGAATTATATAACTGAGGAAGAACTTAAGGGTTTATGGGAG
The DNA here is from genome assembly GCA_016271365.2 of Neoceratodus forsteri. NCBI lineage: Eukaryota > Metazoa > Chordata > Ceratodontiformes > Ceratodontidae > Neoceratodus > Neoceratodus forsteri. Next base: position 1,320,398,484 of record CM057454.1, read on the forward strand.
GATACACCAAATATTCCATGTTTATACACACTTCCTAAACTGCATAAGAATTTAGAATATCCCCTTGGGCGACCGATTTGTCTCGGGAATTAAGTCCATAACTGACAAATTGAATCATTTTATCGATTTCTTCCTAAAGAAGTGCCTTCCAGAGGTTAAATCTTATTTGAGGGACGCAATGGATGTCCTAGATAGAGTAAAAGATTTACAATGGGATTCTGATTATGTGTGGTTATGCATTGACATAGAATCCCTGTGTACAAGTATACGGCACAAAGATGGAATCAAAGCAAATGTACAGGCACTTATCAATCACCCATTACATTCAGATTTTCCAGTTAAATTTATTGAGGCAGCTTTGGACTTCACTTTGTCACATACTTTTTTTGAATTTAATGGAGAATACTACTTGCAGCTACAAGGAACGGCGATGGGGGCAGCGATGGCCCCGAGTTATGCTAATCTCTTCCTGGGGGCCTGGGAAAATGAAATGGTACATTCAGAAATAAAAAATCCTTTCAGAAAAATTGTTAAACAATGGTATCGTTTCACTGATGATATATTATGTGTCTGGGACGGCCCCCAGGAAGAGATCAGTAGTTCATGGATTGGTTAAACCAAACGAATAATTTAAATTTAAAATTCACATATAGCGCAAGTAAAGAAGAAATTCACTTTCTAGACCTCACGTTGCTAATAGACGAAGACACGAGAGTTCAAACTAAGAACTATCGTAAAAAAACTGCTACCAATAGTGTACTCAGGGCAGATAGTGCCCATCCATCTGCACTTGTCAGATCGATTCCCTCTGGGCAGTTTCTTAGGATTAGGAGAAACTGCTCCAGAGATATAGATTTTGAGAAAGAAGCCCAGAATATGAAATCTAGATTTAAGGCTAGAGGTTATAATGATGCATTATTGGAAACAGCATTAGAGAGAGCAAGAAAGGAAGACAGAACTAAACTGTTGAAACCTACACAACAGAATCATGTGAATAAAGAAACACCAGTTTCTTTTGTCATGCAATTTAGTAATCAAGCTGTTTCTGTAGGGGCAATTGTGAGAAGGTTCTGGCCAATACAGCTCAATGACCCTCTCCTAGCACAAGAAGTGGCCTCAAGTCCTAGAATTACGTATTTAAAAGCAGAAAACCTAAAAGACAAGTTAGTTCACAGTAGATTCAGTCCAAGAAAAAATGAAGTTAGAATATGGTTCCCACCCTTGCCAGTTGTAATGCACAAATGTGGTAGATGTAGCGTATGCGCCTTTTGCAACCAAGGAATGACGTTAGACCTTGAAGAATATGAATATAAAGTTAAAATAAGGTCTTTCTTGAACTGCAACAGCACATATGTTATATACAGAATTTCGTGCCCCTACCATTTACTATAGATATATATATATATAGGACACACAATCAGGTTGCTTAAACAGAGAGTGCAGGAGCACATTAGGAATATAAAAACTGGCCTTATTAATAAACCCCTAGCACGACATTTTTTGGAGAAACACAGTCTGAGTGTGGATGGCATAAGGTTCATGGCATCAGAGCAAGTACCAAACAACCCAAAAGGAGGTGACCATTTAAACAAACTTCTCCAACAGGAAAGCTTTTGGATTTACACTTTGAACAGTTTGATTCCTAGGGGATTAAATATTGACTGGGACTTGAAACCATTCCTTAGAAAATAATTGGAAATAGGAGCTGGATACTGTAAAAATCTAAAAATCTAATTAACCAAGCCTGAGTTTTGAAAGTTTTTTTCTATGGAACAAGCCATATACAGTATTATTTGTGTATTTTCTCCCTCCTCCCCTTTCCTTTACAGCTGATTGACAACATTTGAGATAATGGACTATTCAGAAACCAACTCTGAGATTTCAAAGCGAAATTAAAAGAGATATTTTGTATAGAACAAACATTTTGAATAGATAAAAAACAAGAAATGGATATGGAAGTAATAATATTATGCTACCTTATATCATGTCTAAAGAACTTTTTGAGTGTATAATGTCTCAAGATGCAGTTGGTTCCCCTTGTGCTGAATCATTTTTACTCCTGAAAATAATAGGACCGGCAGTTTTTCTAACCCTATACAATATAATGTAATTATAATGCTTAAAGAAAAGAAAAACATTTTTTTGATAGCCTATCCTTAATATTAGTAAGGATTGCATTGTGTGCCAAAAACTCTTGCCTGAATGAACTAAATCAGATCTAGTTATGTTCTTTCTGCTCTCTTTTGCTGAGTATGTGTTAATAATTTTTGATGTGCATTTATTTGTTTAATTGAACTAAGTAATAGTCAGAGGTTCTAATCCCTCCAGAGCCACTTATTTCTGTAAAAGTGATTAAATGATTGATCCAGTAGGGGGAACCCTACTGGGATAAAGTTGACTATTTAAGGGAGGGATGATTAACTCAAACCCCACCCCTGAGGAAGACCATGCCTTGGTCGAAGCGCTGGGTTAACTGGTTTGGAGAGTTACTTCATGTTTGACTCTTGAGGAAAACCAATCAAGAATTTTCTACCAAATTAAAGTTTTGGACTTTGAACTTGGCAAGCAGTGTTTCTCCTATTTTCAACTGGGAGTGCAATGTGTTTTCTGGATGCTTGTTACAATTGCTAGAGACTTGCAATCTCTTCACTGCACCTGACTCCATTGGTGAGCACACAGTAATTTTGTGGTTCCACATTTGAGAAGATCACCAGGCCCATTTCAGGGGTGCCAGGCCCACGTTTAAGAAAGGCACCAGGCCCAGTGGTACAAAGGGCACCAGGCCCGTGGTAATAAAGGCCCAGGCCTAATGGGTTAGGGCAAGCCAGCCTAGCAGTAGTTAGGGCAGCCCAGGCCTAGTAAGTTAGGGCAAGTTATGGTGCTGCTAACACAACTGCCCTCAAAAAAAATTCACATAACCCTAAATAAGGCTTGCAGACTGATTACTGGTGCCCCCAGGCTCACACACACCTGTCAACTGTATAACGATGCTAAACTCCTGACCCTAGATGAACGACTTCGCTATCATACCTGCCTACCCACAAAAAAAACCCTACTCGGGCTCTCTCCACCAGGGGTGACTGCATCCATCCACCGGATCCCGCCCACTGTTGCTACACGGTCCTCCTACAAGACCGCCTACTGGTCCCCAGATCAAGAACCACTCATGGTCAGAGGTCCTTCTGGTACAGAGCCCCACTCTGGTTTAACCTCTCCTGCCACCATCTCCAATGCCACCACAATCTCCAAATTCAAACCACCTTCGCAGCCAACTCCTCAACACTGTAGCTGTTCCTGTCTCTGAATGAGGCCCTCACCTCCACTCGTGACAATGCCCACTGCAGCTCCCACCCAGCCCACCTCCATCCCTTACCCAGCACACCATTCTAGTATAATCTGCCAGAGCTCGTTGTCTCTATGCCAGTTGATTGCTCAGCAAATGAAACCAATTGTGTCAGACCTATTTCTATTACATGTACCCTGTAACTTAAATGTATGTTGTTTGACCACAGTGTGACGTGGCGCCTCTAACAAACGCCTACTTGAAGAAAACCTGTACTATGTAATCTAAATGCTATGCATGTCTCAATGTGACGAGGTACCTTCGGAAATGAGCCTCTGGCTCAAAGGTTGTAAATTGATTCTCACAAATAAATAAATAAATAAAGCCAACCTAATGGTAGTTAGGGCAGCCCAGGCCTCGCAAGTTAGGGCAAGCCAGTCCAGTATTACTAAGGGCACGAGGCCCAGCCAAGTGAAGGGCACCAGGCCCAATAGTAATAAAGTAAGGGTAACACAAGGCCCAGGACCCATAGTAGCTATTTAGGCCCACAGATGTGATAGGAGCCCAGCAATAGAAGTGACCCCCAGATAGGATAGGAGCTTAGCTAGCCACATATGCCCTCTAGTGTTCAAGGGGTCTGGTTACCCATCTATTGTATAGCCTTCCAGAGAGCCTATTCCCCACTGTAGTGTTTCCACAGTAACAGGAGAACCCGATTTAGCTAAAGGGACCCCAGTTATAGTTAGGTCCACCAGAGCTAGGGTTGAATCAGTATAATAAATTGCCTGTATATTTGCTGTGGTCTGGACACTGAGACTGTGTATTTATTGACCACTACAGAAGGAATTGAAACTCTATTTGCATTTTCCTGCATTATTGTTCATTCTACGAACATTATTAAGTGTCAGAACTGTCTTGTATTGCTTTGTGTCAGCATTTCGGGGCTGGACCACCATCTGAATCAGTCTTCAACTGTCTTCAAAGTCACTTCACCCCGGTGCAACCCTGTTAGTCTTCACATATCTTTAAGAATCATCCTTTAGTGCATCCAGAAGCAGACAACAGCCAATCCACGAAGAGCCGTACTGCAGTCGTCTCGAAGTTGCATCATCCTGTTTGTTATTTTCCTCTTACAGTTTCCCAGTATGGCTTAGCCCAGTGCAGAAGTCTGCCGTCCGTTTTCTTTTCACATCCATAGCAGAGTACCATTCGACCCATCAGTGTCAGTTCTCTGAGTGACGTTTGGTTTGTTGTTTTTAGTGTGTCCTGGCTTGTCTGGCCATGGACTCCAAGTTTGGTCGCAGTTCGATGTCCGATTTATTGTTTTGGTGAGTGCCTTGGCTCGTCTGGCCTTGGAACTCAGAAGACCGATGCACTTTGATGCCCAGAGAGAGAGCAGTTGCCTGGAGTCCAAGAGTGGTCCAGAGGTCCTGATTCAGTGGGAGCATCAGCTGGTGTGTGTCTTCAGCCCAGAGGGAGTGCTGCCTGGAGTCCAAGAGCGGTCCAGAGGTTCCGATTCTCCCGATCCAGTGTGTTCATCAGCCTAGACTCCCAATAGTTCTTAGACTTTGTCACAGTGAGCCTCCCCAAATCCATGGAAAAGATTTTGAGCCTCCCCCAAAAACTGAAATAATCTTGGGCCTCCCCAAAGAAAAATAAACATAGAAACAGAAACATAGACTTTGACGGCAGATAAGGACCACTTGGCCCACCCAATCTGCCCATTTCCCTACCTATTGGATAAACTGCAGATTCTAGTTAACCAACAGCCTACTTCCTGCAACCCCCCACTATAATTGCCTTATGTCTGTCCCATGCATGTTTGAATTCCCCACTGTTTTAGACCCCACAACCTCTCCAGGAAGGCAGTTCCATCGTCCACTACTCTCTCCGTGAAAATAATTTTCTCCATTACCCTGAGCCATCCCCTCTAACTTTAAATTATGCCCCTTGTTCTTACATCCCTTTTCTGAAAGATGCTACCCTCCTGGACTTTGTTGATTCCCTTGAGGTACTTAAAAGTTTCTATCATGTGCCCCTCCCTCCTTTCATCAAGGGTATACATATTAAGCTCTCAGTCTCTCTTCATATGGTTTCTGATGTAGACCCTGCACCATTTTAGTTGCCTCCTCGGACTTCTTCCATCCTGTCTATGTCCTTGTGTAGATGAGGTCTCCAAAACTGCATGCAGTACTCCAGATGGGGTCTCACCAACTGTCTGTACAAAGGGATAACCACTTCCCTTTTTCTACTTGTGATGCCCCTCCTTATGCATCCCAGTATCCCCCTGGCTCTCCTTACTGACTTCTCACATTGCTTACCCACCTTTAGGTCATCTGATATGACTACACCCAGATCCCTTTCCATTATTGTTGTTGTTAGTACCTCCCCTGCTATTGTGTACTCTTCTCCTGGATTTTTATTTCCCAGGTGCATTACTTTGCACTTCTTTGCATTGAATCTAAGTTGCCATATGTCTGACCATTCCTTCAACCTTGCCAAGTCCCTTCTCATCCTTTCTACACCCCCTTGTGTATCAACTCTGTTACAGATCTTTGTGTCATAGAAACAAAGACTTTGACGTCAGATAAGGACCACTTGGCCCACCCAGTCTGCCCATTTCCCTACCTATTGGATAAGCTGCAGATTCTAGTTAACCAACAGCCTACTTCCTGCAACCCCCCACTATAATTGCCTTATGTCTGTCCCATGCAAGTTTGAATTCCCCCACTGTTTTAGACCCCACAAACTCTCCAGGAAGGCAGTTCCATGCGTCCACCACTCTCTCCGTGAAAAAGAATTTCCTCACATTACCCCTGAGCCGTCCCCCCTCTAACTTGAAATTATGATCCCTTGTTCTTACACATCTCTTTTTCTGAAAGATGCTACCCTCCTGGACTTTGTTGTATCATCTGAAAAGAGGCATACCTTTCCTTCCAGACCCTCTGCAATGTCACCTATAAAGACGTTAAAGAGGACTGGACCCAGTACTGAGCTCTGAGGTACTCCACTAGTAACCCCCCTTTCTTCAGAATGTGTTCCATTCACTATTACCTTCTGTGTCCTGTTGTGCAGCCAGTTTGCTACCCAGGCTACCACCCTGGGACCCACTCCCAGGCTGGCTAACTTGATTATCAATCTTTTGTGTGGGACTGTGTCAAATGCCTTGCTAAAGTCTAGGTAGGCCATATCCACAGCCCCTCCCTGGTCTATTATTTTGGTCACCCAGTCAAAGAAATCAATTCAATTCATCTGACATGATCTTCCTGCTGTGAATCCATGCTGCTTTGGGTCCTGTGCACCGCTGGCCTCTAGGTACTGAACAATTCTTTCTTTCAGAAATGATTCCATCATTTTCCCCACCACTGAGGTCAAACTAACAGGTCTGTAGTTTCCTGCTTCTGCCTTGCTCCCACTTTTGTGAAGGGAATCACATCTGCCCTCCTCCAGTCCTCAGATACCACCCCACCTTCCCATGATTTGTTAAAAAGTGTGGTTAGTGATGTCACTAGGTCCTCACTTAGCTCTTTTAGGATTCTAGGGTGAATCCCATCAGGCCCCATTGCTTTTGTCCACCTTGAGTTTTAGGAGTTCTTTCAGGACTCTTTCTTCTGTAAATGGATCAAGGCCAACCCCACTACCCAGAGTACTTCTATTGTTTGGCTTAGGTAACTCCTCCTTCTTCTTTGTGAATACTGAGCAAAAGTATTCATTCAGTATCTCTGCCTTTCACTGTCTCCTCTGCCCACCTCCCTCTCCTTTATTAATCTTCACTATCCCTCCTTAACCTTTCTATGTTCCTAATGTACCTATAAAAGGTTTTATCCCCTTCTTAACTGAGCTGGCTATTTTTTCCTTGGTTTGTGCCTTTGCTATTCTGACTGCTTTTTCTACTTCTTTCTGCTTTAATTTATACAGTTCCCTGTCGTGCTCCTTCTGTGATTCCTTATACTTTTTGAATGCAGCCTTTTTCTCCTTAACCTTCCCTGCCACCTCTTTTGAGAACCATAGTGGTTTTTTTATTCCACTTTGTTTTCTTTATTTGTTTCACACAAAGGCTTGTTGCCTCCATGATGGCAGTTTTGATTTTTCTCCATTGTTCTTCCACCCCTCCTTTCTGGCCATTTGCTAATGCATTCCTCAGGTATTCACCCATTATGTCAATGTCAGCCCTTCTAAAGTCCAGTATCCTTGTCTTTGCATGGCTTGTCTCCATGGTTGTGTTTATTGAGATGCACACTATGCAGTGGTCGCTTGTTCCCAGATGTCTACTGACTTCTAAGTTTGTGATCCTTTCTCCATTTGAGAGTACCAGGTCTAATTTTTCTCCCTCCCAAGTGGGTTCCACCACTAGCTGTCTAAGGCATGCCCCCTGTAGGGCACTGAGAATGACCCTGCTCTTGGATGTGGCTGCAGTCCATGTCAGCCAGTTAACATCTGGCATATTCAGGTCCCCCATCAACAGTATCTCCCCTTTTTCAGCCATTTTGAGAATGCCCTCTATCATTTTCTTATCCATTTCCTCCCCTTGAGACGGGGGTCTGTATACAACCCCTGTGCGGATTGTGATACCATTCCCTGTCTCCAAGGTGACCCAGAGTGCCTCTTGTCCTCCCCCTTTACTTTTTAGTTCTGTAGCTTTGATCCCTTCCCTTATGTAGAGAGCTACTCCACCTCCTCTTTTATCCTCCCTGTCCCTTCTGTAGATTGTGTACCCTGGTATGTTGACATTCCAGTCATGGTTCTCCATGTACCATGTTTCTGTGACTGCCACAATATCCAGTGTTCCTCTTCCATCAGGGCTACTAGCTCAGGAAGCTTGTTTCCCAGACTACGGGCATTGGTATTCATTGCCCTCCATTTAATGTTGGCTTTATCCTTTTTAACCCCATCTCTGCTCTTATTGCCCTTGTCTATTTTTCCATTTACCCCTGTCCTGCCCTCTGTCAAGCTCTGTACCTCAGTGTTTGCCCTACTATCTGCCATGTTTTGTGGGGGGGAGGCTTGAACTTTCCTGTTTCCTATCATACTGTACTTTGCGCAGTACACTATGAATAAATTGAAACCCCTTTGAGTACTTGGCTCACATTCAGTTCTTTTTCTTATACTGACGTGGAACCTTTGAAAAAGAGCTCCTGTGCTCAAAGGTGTTATCTGAATTACAAATAAATAAAAAAAAATATTATTCAGTTTATTGAAGAAGCCAGAAGGGGAAGGAAACATATTCAATTCAGTGCTTTACAGTAACTGGTAATTGTTATTTTTCTTTTAAACTTAGATTGTGGGCTTTTAGTGACACTGTCATTTCTTTGCTGTCTTTACTTAGAATTGTTTTTGGGCTGTTGAAAATTTTAAAATGTAGTGGTGGTGTATTTCTTTGCTGTCTTTAATTGCTGCAAATTTTTCACCCCCTTCCCCTTCCCCCGACTCTTAATTATATGCCCTGTTAAATCTGATTGACAGGAGGAGCTAAACACAGGGGAAAGTAAGGGTTGTGGAGTAGGAAGGGCATAAGGGGGAAGAAGCCCACCCTCAGCACGACAAGTGTTTTGACTCATTTGTTTATTTATTGGTTTATTTTCTTTTTTTAAAAAGAAAAGTATCTGGGGATCAGTGGCAGGATTTTTAGGACAGTAAATTAATTAAAAGGGAACTAGGAGAGCTTCAGTAACAGACAAGTAGTGGAATAGCAGTATAATGTGGGGAGTGGTGCAATGCAGTGGCTGTGGGGCAGCCATATTCAGGCAGACCTTCTGGACACTGAGGTGCTGCCCTATCTGCATGCATCTCTCTGGATTGCGGAATGAGGTAGCCAGATTCAGAGCAGAAGTAAACTGGGTCAGGAGTACCATCACCCCTATCCAGAGACCACCCAGTCCATTGCAACTGCCTCAAAGGATGCCGAGCGAGGAGCACTTGGATGACAGTGGGCTCAGGGAGGTAGAGCGAGTCAGGCAGAGGCACATCCCAGATCCTATTCCACTCAAGAACTCATATGCCACACTGGCAAACAGGGACAACCAAACAGAGGCACCCAGAGAAGTGGAAGGAAAGGATGTGGAGGTTAGCCAAGGAGGTGACCTCAGCGGGGAGAGCAGTGGACCCCAGAGGAGGAGGAAGTAACTCCTGGTGGGGGACTCCATCATAAGAGGGATCCAGCTAGGAACACAGGAGGGGAGGACAGGGAAGTGAGGTGTCTACCAGGTGCCATGGCATGGAGGGATGGAAGGAAGATCCTGGGGATCACGGGGAAGGCAAGACAGGAGGGTGAGCTGGATGTCATTATCCACCTTGGTACTAATGACATGGCAAATGGGGAGCCAAAGGAAGTTCAGGAAGAGTTTAGGAAGTTGGGGAGGGGTCTCAAGCAAGTAGCTACTTCTGTCACTTTCTCAGAAGTACTACCGGCAAGAGGCAAGGGAGATCAAAGGGGTGCATGCACCAGGAACTTTAACTCATGGTTAAAGAACTGGTGCTGTGAGGAAGGGTTTGGATTCATTGGTGACTGGGGACCCACTTGGAGGGATGGAGGTTTGTTCAAGCCTGATGGCCTGCATCCATCCTGGAGGGGAATCCAAGCGCTCAATGATAAGTTTAAATGCTACATTGACAAGCATTTAAACTAGCAAAGGTGGTGGCAGGCCACAAGGAGGTACCTACTTGCTCACCCCCCACAGCTAGCAGTGGAACCAGTGAACTGGAGGAGTGGCTGTCTCTACAAAGCAGTGTGCAAAAGATGGAGATTAGCGCCCAAGAGGTAGATAGGCAGAAAAGGGGCAAAATTCAGCAGAAGGGCAGACAGCAAGGAGAACCAGGATAAAGGACAACCAAGGAAGGGGCTGGATTAGAACAGTGAAACAGTCTAGGGAGGTCAAATCATGGAAAGCCATGTGTGCCAATGCCAGGAGCCTTAGCAACAAGATGGAAGATCTGGAGGCTGTCATGGTGCAGTCAAACCTGGACATTGAGGCCATCACAGAAACCTGGTGTAATGATAACCATGACTAGGAGATGGTCATACCTGGCAACAACATATTTAGAAGAGACAGGGCAGGAAGGGAGGGAGGAGGAGTGGCACTGTATGTGAAAAATGACATAAGGGCCACAGAGATCCAGGAGGAACAAAATGGGGGAGAGATACTCTGGGTTAAGCTGGAAGGAAAAATGGGTCCAGCCATCCACACGGGTGTCATCTATAGACCACCAGCCCAGAAGGAAGAAACAGATAGGGAGCTGATGCTAGCCATCCAAAGGATGGCAGACAAGGGTGAGGTAGTACTGGTTGGAGACTTCAGTATTCCAGATGTGGACTGGAGCATCCCAGCAGCAGCATCAACTAGAGCAGATTTATCTTGGACTCCTTCGAGGTGCCTTACTCAAGCAACTGGTCATGGAACCAACTCGGCAGAAGGCAATACTGGACCTTTGCTCACAAACAGAGGACAGTGTGATGGGGGTAACATTGGGGAGCACCTGGGAACAGTGACCACCAGTCATTGTGGTTTGAAATCACAGAAAGAGCAGAACCAAACCACACAAAAACACGTATCCTGGATTTTAGGGGGCAGACTTTGGGAAAATGGGAGATACTTGAAAAGAGGCATTAAGGAATGGGGCAGGAATCAGGGTTGAGGAATAGTGGGCAGTATTTAAAGTGGGGATTAGAAGAGCAACAGAATTATGCATTAAGCAGGTTAGCAAGAGGAAAAGGAAGAGGAGACCATTATGGCTTTCCAAAGAGGTAGCAAAGAAAATGAAAGCCAAAAGATTGCATTCAGGCAATACAAAAGACACAGGCAGAAGGAGATGGGAGAAGTACCAGGAGGAGCAAGGGAGGCAGGAAGGTCAGTAAGGAAGCCAAGGTCAGACAGAGAACACATTGCAAAATCAGTGGGTAGAGGACAAAACCTTTTACAGGTACATAAGTGAAAAAGAATGGCAAAGGAGGGACAGTGAGACTGAAGAGGAGGATGGGGACTGCGTGGAGGATGACAACAGTAAAGCTGACATATTGAACAGGTATTTCTGCTCTGTCTTTACTGAGGAAGAGGAGGGTAATGGGTCTGAAGAGTACAAAGGGTGAGAATGGTGCAGAAATGGACACAAGTCCCTTTACACAGAAAGGGTCCTGAAGGAACTGGAAGTAATAGAGTTGATAAAACAATGGGGCCAGATGGGGTGCACCCAGGGTCCTTAAAGAACTAAGAGAGGTGGTGGCTAAACCTCTGGCTATCCTGTTTAGCTGATCACTGGAAACAGGGGAGGTACCCAAAGACTGGAGGACAGCAGATGTAGTCCCCTTATACAAAAGTGGGAACAAAGAGGGAGCGGGGAAGTACAGACAAGTCAGCCTCACCTCGGTAGTGGGGAAGATCATGGAAGCACTACTGAAGGAGAGATTGGTGGGACATCTGGTTGTCAATGGAATACAGGACCCAAGGCAGCATGGTTTCACCAGGGGGAGGTCATGTCAGACCAACCTCATTGAATTTTTTGACTGGGTGACTAGGGAGGTGGATCGGGGAGGGCAGTGGACATGGCCAATCTGGACTTCAGCAAGGCCTTTGACACTGTGCCACATAGAAGACTATTACACAAACTGGGGAATATAGGTGTGGGCAGGACAGTAGTGTGGTGGGTAGGTAACTGGGTTACAATACATAGATACATAGACAGTGTTGGCAGATAAGGGCCTATGGCCCACCCAGTCTGCCCATTTGAGCTTGTAAGTTCAGTTTATGTTTTTCTAGAAGTCTGTTGCCCCTTTCCCCTGACCTCCAGAATTCCTTTATGTCTATCCCATGCATTCTTAAATCCCGTGATTCTTTCAGCCCCCACCACTTCCTCTAGCAGGGTGTTCCACTTGTCCACCACCCGTTCTGTGAAGAAATTCTTCCTCACGTTTCCTCTGAATAGTCCTCCTTCCAACTTCATCCCATGCCCTCTAGTCCTGGAACATCTTTTCACTTAAAAATAGTGTATTCCTGCACCCTGTTCCTCTCAGTAAGATACTTATGCGTCCTATCATATCCCTCTCTCCCTCCTCTCCTCCAAGGAGTACATATTCAGTTCCTTCAACCTGTCCTCATAGGACTTGTGATGCAATCCATGTACCATCTTTGTTGCCCTCCTCTGAACCTTCTCTACCCTGTCTATGTCCTTGCATAGGTATGGTCTCCAGAACTATACACTGTACTCCAGGTGGGGCCTCACTAGTGTCTTGTATAGTGGAATTATGACCTCCCTTTTCTGCTGGTGATGCCCCTGCCTATGCATCCCAGCATCCTATTTGCTTTATCTGCTGCCTTGTCACACTATTTCCCTACCTTGAGGTCATCAGAGATGATAACCCCAAGATCCCTTTCCTGCTTGGTGCATGCTATATCCTCACCCCCCAACTGATATATTATGACGGAGTTTTTGTGCCCCATATGCATTATCTTGTACTTCTTTGCATTGAATTTCAACTGCCAAACCCCTGACCATTCTTCAAGTTTCTGCAGGTCCCTTCTCATTCTGTCTACTCCCTCTGGTGTGTCTACTCTGTTACAGAGCTTTGTGTCATCAGCGAACAGTGAAATTCTGCCTTCTAGGTCCTCGCAATGTCACTGATGAAGATGTTGAATAGGACTGGTCCCAGCACTGATCCCTGTGGTACCCACTGGTCACTCTTCCCTCTGTGGAGTGACAGCCATTTACCACCACCCTCTGTGTCCTGCCACCCAGCCAGTTACCTACCCACCACTACTGTCCTGCCCACCCATATTCACCAGTTTGTGTAATAGTCTTCTATGTGGCACAGTGTCAAAGGCTTGCTGAAGTCCAAATAGGCCATGTCCACTGCCCTTCCCTGATCCTCCTCCTAGTCACCCAGTCAAAAAATTCAGAGGTTGGTCTGACATGCGTCCCCTGGTGAAACCATGCTGCCTTGGGTCCTGTAGTCCATTGACAACCAGATGTTCCACCAATCTCTCCTTCAGTAGTGCTTCCATGATCTTTCCCACTACCGAGGTGAGGCTGACTGGTCTGTAGTTCCCTGCTTCCTCTTTGTTTCCACTTTGTATAAGGGGACTACATCTGCTGTCCTCCAGTCTTTGGGAACTTCCCTGTTTCCAGTGATTGGCTAAACAGGATAGCCATAGGTTCAGCCACCACCTCTCTTAGTTCTTAAGGACCTGGGTTCACCCATCTGGCCCCATTGCTTTATCAACTCTTATTACTTCCAGTTCCTTCAGGACCCTTTCTCGTGTAAAGGGACTTGTGTCCATTCACCATTCTCACCCTTGTACTCCCTTCAGACCCATTACCCTCCTCTTCCTCAGTAAAGACTGAGCAGAAATACCTATTCAATATGTCAGCTTTACTGTTGTCCTCCACACGGCCCCCATCCTCCCCCTTCAGTCTCACTATCCCTCCCTTTGCCTTTCTTTTTTTCACTTATGTACCTGTAAAAGGTTTTGTCCCCTCTACCCACTGATTTTGCAATGTGTTCTTCTGTCTGAGCTTTGGCTTCCCTTACTGACCTCCCTGCCTCCCTTTGCTTCTCCTGGTACTTCTCCCTATCCCCTTCTGCCTGTGTCTTTTGTTTTGCCTGAATGCAATTTTTGGCTTTCACTTTCTTTGCTACCTCTTTGGAAAACCATAATGGTCTCCTCTTCCTTTCCTCTTGCTAACCTGCTTAATGCATAATTCTGTTGTTCTTGTAATCCCATTTTAAATACTGCCCTCTGTTCCTCAACCCCGATTCCTGTACCATTCCCTTAATGCCTCTTTCAAGTATCTCCCCATTTTCCCAAAGTCTGCACCCTAAAATCCAGGATCGTGTTTTGTGTGGTTTGGTTCTGCTCTTTCTGTGATTTCAAACCACAATGACTGGTGGTCACTGTTCCCAGGTGCTCCCCCACTGTTACCCCCATCACACTGTCCCTGTTTGTGAGCACAAGGTCCAGTATTGCCTTCTGCCGAGTTGGTTCCATGACCAGTTGCTTGAGGAAGGCACCCTGAAGGGAGTCGGGGTAGCTGTCATTTTTCACATCCTGCCCAGCATGTTTTCCCTCACTGCACTACCAAACACCCAAAGGGACACCCTAACGCCTGTCACTCTCTGCGGGGTGGGGGCGAGTTGGCATCAGTTCAATACTTGACTGCCATTCCTATGCTGCAACTCTTTAACTCCTGCACTGCCAATGGCAGCAAGTCAACATTCGGCATTGACAAATGCTTGTTCTACTTGTGATGCCCCTCCCTATGCATCCCAGTATCCCCCTGGCTCTCCTTACTGACATCTCACATTGCTTACTCACCTTTAGGTCATCTGATATGACTACCCCCAGGTCCCTTTCCATTATTGTTGCTGTTAGTACCTCCCTTGCTGTTGTGTACTCTTCTCCTGGATTTTTATTTCCCAGGTGCATTACTTTGCACTTCTTTGCATTGAATCTAAGTTGCCATATGTCTGACCATTCCTCCAACCTTGCCAAGTCCCTTCTCATCTTTTCTACCCCCCTTGTGTATCAACTTTGTTACAGATCTTTGTGTCATCTAAAAAGAGGCATACCTTTCCTTCCAGACCCTCTGCAATGTCACCTATAAAGACGTTAAAGAGGACTGGACCCAGTACTGAGCCCTGAGGTACTCCTCTAGTACCCCCCCCTTTCTTTGGAATGTGTTCCATTCACTATTACCTTCTGTGTCCTGTTGTGTAGCCAGTTTGCTACCCAGGCTACCACCCTGGAACCCACTCCCAGGCTGGCTAACTTGATTATTAATCTTTTGTGAGGGACTGTGTCAAATGCCTTGCTAAAGTCTAGGTAGGCCATATCCACAGCCCCTCCCTGGTCTATTACTTTGGTCACCCAGTCAAAGAAATCGATTAGATTCATTTGACATGACCTTCCTGCTGTGAATCCATGCTGCTTTGGGTCCTGTGCCCCACTGGCCTCTAGGTACTCAACAATTCTTTTTTCAGAAGTGATTCCATAATTTTCCCCACCACTGAGGTCAAACTAACAGGTCTGTAGTTTCCTGCTTCTGCCTTGCTCCCACTTTTGTAAAGGGGAATCACATCTGCCCTCCTCCAGTCCTCAGGTACCACCCCATCCTCCCATGATTTGTTAAAAAGTGTGGTCATTGGTGTCACTAGGTTCTCCCTTAGTTCTTTTAGGATTCTAGGGTGAATCCTGTCAGGCCCCATTGCTTTGTCCACCTTGAACAACATTGAAAATAAAATAATTTAAATTGTGTAGCGCCGTAAGCGCCAGCAGGGATCAGGCAGGGAGGGGCAAGCTCAGGAAGACCCACAGGGAGGGGGTTATAAATATTTATAAGGGGTGGGAAAAAGGGCAGGGCAAGCCTGGAGTGATTAACAGCAAGGCCTTGAGCAGGCCTACATTTAAAGGGGCAACACCAGGCCCCAAGTAATAAAAAGGCAAATTAGGCCCAGGGGTGTTTAAAGGGGGCCCAGCAAGCCACAGGGGTCCCACAGCTGTAAGAGGGGGGCAACATCAGACCCAGAGGAGAAACGGGGGGAAGCAAAGGCACAAAGCATTAATAGGGGCAACGTTAGGCCCACTGTGGCAATAGGGTCAGCATCAGGCCCAGTGGAGGAAAGGGAGCTGCAAAGGCATCAAGGTATTACCGGGGCAGCCTTAGGACTGCCATGAACAGAGGGGAAGCAAAGCCCCCCCATTGAAGAGAGAGTAAAAAGGACAACACGTTGGACCTCCAGTAAGCCCATATTAGGCAAGAGGGGCCCAGTCATCAAGAGGGCAAGGGAAGCCATTGGAAAGAGTGCATTTATTCCAGCCTTGGTTGGGGTAGCCAGATACTGGTACAAAAGGGACCCACAAGTACAGTACATTTGGAAAGGGTCAGAAAAGAAAGGTGCTTAGCACACAACTGTTATTTAGTGACTGTCATGTACGGAAAATGTGTATCTGAACTGTTGTGCCATTGCAAAGTACCAAGACTGTGTTGTTACTGGGATTTAGCTGGGGGCATCTGGACTACAGTGGGAAATCCCAATACCCAGTCTGTAAACATATTGGGGATATCCTGTTGTAATATCTGGATAATCACATTTTGAACCACAGCCCAAAAGTCAGTCAGCTTGGGACAGTCCCAAAAAATGAGGTATACTAGGGCGGCTAGGCTGTGCTGCCAGTAAGAGCTCTGAGTTTGTGTGCTCGAGTTCGCGTGCTATTTAGTTTTATTTCTTTCCCTGAAGTTTGCTCCTGTATTTTTTATTTATTTATTCGCTTTAGCTTTGGTTCACTGTGTGATATGCAGCACTTTGTTATTTAACTTTTTACGGTGGATTACCGAATCGTCGAGACTGAAGGAAGGAAGATTTGTTTGGATCCTATTGGCTTTGGAGTTAGTCTACTTAGGACGTCTAGGAGTGCTGTGTTTTGGGAGGCACAGAAGAATATTTCTGAGCTAATATACCGCTGAGTGGCCAAGTTTTGATGGATTGACTTGAGCGCTGTGGAACTTGAGAGGACTACTGGTGACCTTGTATCATCAGCGTCGTCAGTAAAAACTAAAAATGTTGAAGAACATGGAACATTGAGCTAGGCCAGAGTGGCGGTGTGTCTGGGTGCTGTGCAGGGGGGGGAGCCTCCTCCGTGTATCCAGAGCTGGTGGTGACCTTGCTTTCTGCAGCCGAGCAGGAGCTGCCCTTTGAGCTTCGGGGAGCCGGAATCTTAACTTGGTCTCTCCAAAATCCCTTACGGAGCATTCTCTAGGGTTTGTTCCCTAGGGGATTGTAGCTGCAGGCTGCAGAGAGTGGGGTAGGATAGCCTGTGAGGCCCTAAGTTATTCGGAGAGGGGGCTCCCCCATGGAGACTTAGTTACATACCCCAGATTGCCGTGGTATGGCCAATACCTTGGATTGTTTAAGATTATGTTGAAGAATTCTATAAAAAGGTTCCATGATTAAATGCTGTGGTTTGGGTTACTGAAGACTACTGAGGAGTGCTTGGGCACTGAAAGTGATTAGCCTGGACCTGTCCACTATTATTGGATCGAATCTGACTTCCTCCTGGATTTTATGATTGGTTGCTATATTTTATTTTATTAGTTTCCCCCGTCCACAAAACGAAAAAGATCTAATTCAGACTTGAAAACTGAAGTTGTGAGAGGACTTCAATTTTATAAATTGCATTCTCCCACTACGTGAGAGGTAGTGGGGGTGATTAACTCTGGACAATAAAAAAATGAAGTAGTGAGAGGACTTCAGTATTTTATATCTCATATTTACATTATTTTTTGTATTTCTTTTGGATTGTGTATTTTATTTTGAGGGTTGTCTATTTGTGTTTAGGATTGTTTTAGACTATAAATTTGGGGAGTGAAGGTAACTTTACAGGGAGTAAAAGTACGGGTTTGTGTTGTTGGAGGATGTGCTGGGCTGTGGCTCTCCCAGTCAGGCACTACTCCTCCTCTGAACTCCGGAGCCTCCAGCCCTTTTTCCTCCTCCCCTGCCTGCAGCAGTGTATAACCACTGTAGGGCTTTGGGTATTGTCAGTAGGAGTAGGAGGAGGAGGAGGGGAGGGGCCGGGGGCCTGCAACCTCGGGGGGGGGAGCGGGGTGGCCGTATCGGGGTTGTGCAGTCTAGGAGATGTCCTGGGGTGAAATGGTCACTGGAACGTGGTCCTCCATGTCAGTTACCATACCCATGGGCTCCAGTGTGTCTGGGCACACAACCCGGTCGGCCCCAGAACCCCGTCCGACTCAAGTGGTGTTATGCAATGCCAGGTCTATTAAGAACAAGACAGCAATTATTGCTGATCTTGTTGGGACAGCAGACCTGACTTGCATCACTGAGACCTGGCTTGATAACAATGCAGGCCCCATTTTGGAGGCAGCTGTCCCGGCCAGTTTTTCAGTGATACACCACTTGAGATCGGACCGCAGGGGCGGGGGGGTGGCTATCTGTTTTAGATTGGAATTGGGCCTTACTGTTGTACTAGTTGAGGGGGCCAGATCATTTGAGTTTACCGCAGTAGCAGGTGTGGGCTGCAGGATCATTCTCATCTACCGTCCACCCGGGGGTGAGAAAATGTTCCTGCAGGAAGTTGCAGACTTCATCATCGACATGACATTGGAGTCACCCAGGCTGATGGTCCTGGGTGACTTCAATGGTTGGGTTGACAATGAACTCTCACAGTTTGGTCAAGACCTCCTCCAACTTATACATTCGTTGGGGTTCACACAGGTACAGTAGTTACCTCTGCTACTTATAAGCAAGGTCACTCTCTTGATCTGGTCTTCCTCCTGGGGATCGAGTCCTTAAATTTGGTGAAGGAACCAGTTGTATGGTCCGATCACTACACACTGTAATTCAGTTTCCAGCCCCTTCCCCCTTATAGGCCTGTCCCTGTGGAGATGGTCAAATACTGCCCATTGAGGGGAGTAACTCCTGAAGGCCTTCAGGTGGTGTTAGACCTATCGGGAGTTCCGTGGGCAGGTGAGGACCCACAGAGTCTAGTTTTGGCCTATAATAAGGCTATCACGGAGGCTCTGGATTCTATTGCCCCAGTCCATGTTCGTCCACTCTCTTTCCACCCTTGGTTTGCTTGGTTTGATGGAACTTTGCGGGAGTTGAGACAAGTCGGACGAAGGTTAAAACGTCGCTGGTGGAAATCGGCCCTTGACGCTGACCACCTTAGATTGATAGAGCATTATCAATGCTATCAATCAGCAATCACACGTAAGAAGGCAGAGTTCCTGTCTGGCAAGATTGCTGCTGCTCAAAACCGACCAGCTCAGCTCTTTTGAACCACAGACAGGTTGTGCAACCCATCCTGTCTGCAGGTTCGAAGAGCATTTTCACAAATTAAGTGTGAGGAGTTCGCTCGATTTTTTGTGGATAAGGTGGCCAACATCAGGGCCAAAATCTGCTCAGCGTCTTCTATGGGAGTTGATGGTGGTTGGTATTTGGTCCCTATCTGTCGGTCATCCTGGAGTTCTTATGACCGTCCGGAGATGGGGAATATCATGCAGATTGTCCAGAATTTGCGGCCAACATGCTGTAGGTTGGATCTGGTACCTACACGCCTATTATTGGGGTGTACTGAGTTTATCGGCCCGATCCTCACACAGATTATTTGGTGCTCCTTAGACTCGGGAGAATTCCCTAGCTCCCTGAAGGAGGCAGTGGTGACACCGCTTCTTAAGAAAGCTTCTCTGGACCCGAACAACTGTGCTAACTACAGACCTATATTTAACCTTCCCTTTGCTGGGAAGGTGATTGAGAAAGTGGTTGCGCTGCAACTGGAGAACCAACTTACCATCCATGGAGTTCTTTTGACTGGCCGGAGATGGGGGATATCATGCGGATTGTCCAGAATTTGCAGCCAACATGCTGTAGTAACTCCTGAAGGCCTTCAGGTGGTGTTAGACCTATCGGGAATTCAGCAACACGCGTGATTGCTGATTGATAGAATTGATAATGCTCTATCATACTAACATACTAACATACTATTTGCCAGCAGATTAGGCCTTACGGTCTATCGAGTCTGCTTGAACCTCAGATCCCTAGTTGGGTGCTGAGGCCCCCCCCCTTGTGTTCAATCTAAGGTGGTCAGCCTCAAGGGCCGATTTCCACCAGCGATGTTCTAACCTTCGTCCACTAGCCGGGGGGGGAGGTGCTGATAGGAAACAGGAAAGTTCAAGCCTCCCCCCACAAAACATGACAGGTAGTAGGGTAAACACTGAGTTACAGAGCTTGACAGAGGGCAGGACAGGGGCAAATGGAAAAATGGACAACGGCAATAAGAGCAGGGATGGGGTAAAAAAGGATAAAGCCAGCATTAAATGGAGGGCAATGAGTACCAATGCCCGTAGTCTTGGTAACAAGCTTCCAGAGCTAGTAGCTCTGATGGAAGAGGAACACTTGGATATTGTGGTAGTCACAGAAACATGGTAACGGAGAACCATGACTGGGATGTCAACATACCAGGGTACACAATCTACAGAAGGGACAGGGAGGGTAAAGAGGAGGTGAAGTAGCTCTCTACATAAGGGAAGGGATCAAGCTACAGAATTAAAAAGTAAGCAGGGAGGACAAGAGGACTCTGGGTCACCTTGGAGACAGGGAATGGCATCACAATCTGCACAGGGTTGTATACAGACCCCGTCTCAAGGGAGGAAATGGACAAGAAAATGATAGAGGCATTCTCAAAATGGCTGAAAAAGGGAGATACTGTTGATGGGGACCTGAATATGCCAGATGTTAACTGGACGACATGGACTGCAGCCACATCCAAGAGCAGGGTCATTCTCGATGCCTACAGGGGTGGCCTTGGAACAGCTAGTGGTGGAACCCACTCGGAGAGGAGCAATATTAGACCTGGTACTCTCAAATGGAGAGGGATTACAAACTTAAAGTCAGTAGACATCTGGGAACAAGCGACCACTGCACAGTGTGCTTTACAATAAACACAACCATGGAGACAAGCCATACAAAGACAAGGATACTGGACTTTAGAAGAGCTGACTTTGGCATAATGGGTGAATACCTGAGGAATGCATTAGCAAATGGCCAGAAAGGAGGGTGGAAGAACAATGGAGAAAATCAAAACTGCCATCATGGAGGCAACAAGCCTTTGTGTGAAACAAATAAAGAAAACAAAGTGGAATAAAACCACTATGGCTCTCAAAAGAGGTGTCAGGGAAGGTTAAGGAGAAAAGGCAGCAATCAAAAGTATAAGGAATCACAGACGGAGCATGACAGGGAACTGTATCAATTAAAGCAGAAAGAAGTGGAAATGCAGTCAGAAAAGCAAAGGCCCAAACCAAGGAAAAGATAGCCAACTCAGTTAAGAAGGATAAAACCTTTTATAGGTACATTAGGGAGCATAGAAAGGTTAAGGGAGGATAGTGAAGATTAATAAAGGAGAGGGAGGTGGGCAGAGGAGACAGTGAAAAGGCAGAGATACTGAATGAATACTTTGCTCAGTATTCACAAAAGAAGAAGAGGAGGAGTTACCTAAACCAAACAGTAGAAGCACTCTGGATAGTGGGGTTGACACCAGTCCATTTACAGAAGAAAAGTACTGAAAGAACTCCTAAAACTCAAAGGTGGACAAAGCAATGGGGCCTGACGGATTCACCCTAGAATACTAAAAGAGCTAAGGAGGACCTAGTGACACCACTAACCACATTTTTAACAAATCATGGGAAGATGGGGTGGTACCTGAGGACTGGAGGAGGGCAGATGTGATTCCCCTTCACAAAAGTGGGAGCAAGGCAGAAGTAGGAAACTACAGACCTGTTAGTTTGACCTCAGTGGTGGGGAAAATGATGGAATCACTTCTGAAAGAAAGAATTGTTGAGTACCTAGAGGCCAGCGGGGCACAGAACCCAAAGCAGCATGGATTCACAGCAGGAAGATCATGTCAGACAAATCTAATCGATTTCTTTGACTGGGTGACCAAACTAATAGACTGGGGGGCTGTGGATATGGCCTACCTAGACTTTAGCAAGGCATTTGACACAGTCCCTCACAAAAGATTAATAATCAAGTTAGCCAGCCTGGGAGTGGGTCCCAGGGTGGTAGCCTGGGTAGCAAACTGGCTCCACAACAGGACAGAGAAGGTAATAGTGAATGGAACACATTCTGAAGAAAGGGGGGTTACTAGTGGAGTACCTCAGGGCTCAGTACTGGGTCCAGTCCTCTTTAACGTCTTTATAGGTGACATTGCGGAGGGTCTGGAAGGAAAGGTATGCCTCTTTTTGGATGACACAAAGATCTGTAACAGAGTTGATACACAAGGGGGGGTAGAAAGGATGAGAAGGGACTTGGCAAGGTTTGAGGAATGGTCAGACATATGGCAACTTAGATTCAATGCAAAGAAGTGCAAAGTAATGCACCTGGGAAATAAAAATCCAGGAGAAGAGTACACAATAGCAGGGGAGGTACCAGCAACAACAATAATGGAAAGGGATCTGGGTGTAGTCATATCAGATGACCTAAAGGTGGGTAAGCAATGTGAGAAGTCAGTAAGGAGAGCCAGGGGGATACTGGAATGTATAGGGAGGGGCATCACAAGTAGAAAAAGGGAAGTGGTTATCCCTCTGTACAGACAGTTGGTGAGACCCCATCTGGAGTACTGCGTGCAGTTTTGGAGACCTCTTCTATGCAAGGACATAGACAGGGTGGAAGCAGTCCAGAGGAGGGCAACTAAAACAGGGCAGGGTCTACATCAGAAACCATATGAAGAGAGACTGAGACAGCTTAATATGTATACCCTTGATGAAAGGAGGGACGGGGGGGACATGATAGAAACTTTTAAGTACCTCAAGGGAATCAACAAAGTCCAGGAGGGTAGCATCTTTCAGAAAAAGAGATGTGTAAGAACAAGGGGGCACAATTTAAAGTTAGAGGGGGGACGGCTCAGGGGTAATGTGAGGAAATTCTTTTTCACGGAGAGAGTGGTGGACGCATGGAACCACCTTCCTGGAGAGGTTGTGGGGTCTAAAACAGTGGGGGAATTCAAACATGCATGGGACAGACATAAGGCAATTATAGTGGGGGGTTGCAGGAAGTAGGCTGTTGGTTAACTAGAATCTGCAGCTTATCCAGTAGGTAGGGAAATGGGCAGACTGGGTGGGCCAAGTGGTCCTTATCTGCCGTCAAAGTCTTTGTTTCTATGTTTCTATGATATCTTCGATCCTCTCCAGTCAGACTTCCGGATGAGACATAGTACCGAGACTGCTCTGGTTCGGGTGCTCAATGATCTCCTGATGGCGAGGGACCAGAAATGCCATTCCAGCTTGGTACTTCTGGATCTCTCCTCAGCGTTTGACACTGTGGACCATGGGGTGCTGCTTGAGCGCCTGAGAGTTTTCTGTGGCCTGGCTGGTCCAGTTCTCAAATGTTTCACTATTTCCTCGCTGGCAGGTCTCAGAGGTTGGTACCTGGGATTTTTTCCTCTGAACCATTCTCTCTGCCGTATGGGGTACCTAAGGGCTCGGTGCTGTTCGCAGAGTATTTGCTGCCCCTCGGAGACATTGTAAGATGATATGGGCTGAGGTTTCACTGCTATGCTGATAACACACAGCTCTATCTGTTTTTTGCGCCCGACCAGGATAGTGCGGTCTCGTTGTTTAACGGCTGTCTGGCGGAGATCCATGACTGGATGAAGGCTGGCTAGCTGGTTGAAATTGAATTCTGGGAAGACTGAGGTGTTGGTAGTGGATCCAGGGCACCGCATAGAGAGGCAGGTGGTGGGTTTACCATCTGGGCTTTGGCTGCCTGCCTCTGAATGGGTGCATGATCTGGGGTTGGTTCTTGACGATGGGCCGACGCTGCATGCACAGGTGTCGGAAGTCATCAAGTCCTCCTTTTACCATCTTAGGAACGTCACCAGAATTAAGCACCTTGTTCTGTCCGATGATTTGCCCACATTGATCCATGCCTTTGTGACCTCACGCCTTGATTACTGTAACTCCCTTTACCTGGGGCTTCCAGGGGTTGATATCCGCCGCTTGCAGCTGGTGCAGAACGCAGCGGCTCAGTTGTTGACTGGGTTGTTGCACTCTAGTCATATTACTCTTGTGCTGCGTACTCTGCACTGGCTGCCTATACAGTGGCAGATCACCTTTAAGGTCAGTTTGCTGACCTATAAAGCCCTACATGGACAGGGACCGAGTTATCTGCAAGAGCTCCTGGTTCCCTACAGCCCCAGCTGTCCTCTCGGCTCGTCTGACGAATGGTTGTTAGAGGTTCACAGGGTGCATATAAAAACATCTGGGGCCCGGGCATTTATGTTTACGGCACCATCCCTCTGGAACTCTACCTCGTCTGATTAGAGAGTGCAGGACCGTGGAGAGCTTTAAAACCAGCTTGAAAACACATATTTTCCAACAGACTTTTAATGATTGATATTTATGATTGGGGAAGTTTTTAAATTGAAGTTGAAACTGTGTAAGATTTTTAAATTATTTGTGAAGTGTTTTTATGTGCAGCACTTTGAAACTGGAAATGCACTATATAAATAAAAATATTATTATTTTTATTATTGTGGTTATTTGCCCTAGCAAAGAAAAAATTGCCCCAGATTCTGGTAATTTGCTCCTGTTCCTGGCAAATTGCCCCTGCAAAGAACAATCGCCCGGGATTCTGTTAATTTGCCCCTGTTCCAGGCAAATTGCCCCTGCAACAAACAATTGCCCTGGATTCTGGTAAATTACCCCTGTTCCAGGCAAATTTCCCCTGCAATAAACAATTGCCCTGGATTCTGGTAATGTGCCCCTGTTCCTGACAAATTGCTGCTGCAAAGAACAATTGCCCCAGATACTGGTAATTTACCCCTGTTACTGACAAATTGCCCCTACAATGAACAATTGCCCTTGATTCTGGTAATTTTCCCCTGTTCCTGGCAAATTATCCCTGCAACAAACAGTTCTCTTGGTGCACTGTGAACGTGTGCTTGCCACCTCTAGTGTTACCAGCATATGTGTATAGACTCAGTCTTCTGCCATGATACTGCTTTTTGGTGTTGTTTGCCATCCTACTTATACGGAACCAGTCTCTACCCAGAAGAAGACATCCTTCAACAGCTCTCTTCTCCAGAAGGTATCCGCACAGAAGATCATCGACTATGTTCCTGTCAGTCCGCTGAAGCCAAGTTCGCTGAAGTCAAGTATGTCGAAACCTGTGCAGGTCGCACTCGTCGTTACTTGTTTTCCTCAGTTCGAAGCTGAATATGCTGAAGTCTGAGTGCATTGCTTCTGCTGTTCTAGTATCGTCTTTTGGTTCCTGATCTGGATGTCTCCCAGTTCATCACCCTCTGCAGAGTGCGCTTGTCCTGGAAGAACCTTGTCTGCATCCCCTGGTCGTTCGCCGCAAGTTGAGTCCGTCGAGGCCCAGTGCGGCATGTGTCTACCGTTTTATTGTTTTGTTCCAGTTTCCTGTGTTGACACTTTAGAATCATCCATATTCACCTCACATTCTTCTGGTTCCTGGTTGCATCGGATATCCATATTCACCTCAGATTCTTCTGGTTCCTGGATATATCCGAATTGCCACAGCATCATCCAGTCCTTGGTAATCCTCCAGTGAATTCATCACCAAGTATCTTCCTTGTTCTCTTCCATCCTTGGTGGCCCCAAAGTGGGTTTGGGCCGGGGAGCTTTCTGTATCTAGTTTGATTCTGAAAGCCCTCCAGTGAGCTCATCCCAGGAACCAGTTCCTCTTGTTCTTTATTGCCAGCAGCCTTGGAGAGAGTGGGTTTTATGTTGAGAAACATATGGTCTGTCTAAAAATCCTTTCACCTCCCCAGTGGCCTTAGCTAGGTCTGTGCTGGGACCAATATCTGAGTGTCATAGGAAATTCCTTATCCCTATCTCTGTAGCTACTATCTCTACTCAATGGTGCGAACGAAGACTTCAGCGATGAATGGACTCTGTATTGTCTTTGCATGGACATTGCTGTAATTGACCTGAGTCAGTATTGTAAGGTCTTTCAAGGGGTAGCTATTGTATTCCGATACCTTGGGCAATACTAAAGGTGACATAGAGTATTGTACTACTATACTGTAATTGATTCCAAGAAGTAACGTAGAGTATAGTGGCACTAGGCCGAGGAGCACCTCTGAACTTTTCTTTTCTTAAGTATATGATTTAGGTACTCAATTCTAAAACTTGCATTTCCAGATAGTCAGTACCAGTTTAGTTGTTTAGTAGTGTGATATAAGTAGTGACTATTTATGTTCCCTAGTGTTCTGTTCACCCCCTCCTGTGACCGTGTCATCCTACCCCTGTCATTAAATAAAGCCCAGCAGGCATCAAACTTATTGGACAACTCCTGCCTCTCCTTGTTGGATAAATTTCATCTATCCTAACTGATTCGAACCTCGATGCTCATTACCATCGCCCGAAGCAGAGCACAGCACCACACAGGAAAAAATGTTTTTGCCGTAGTCGGCAGGATTAGTTAATTATTTGTCAGAGAAGTCCAAAGCTGGATTTTTCTAAAAAGATACAGTATGCCAATGGAGCCGGGGTGTAGCAGTGGATTGTCCAGAGGAGATGGTGAGGTGATTGGGAGAGAAAGAGACGAACACCAAGGGAGTATGCCTCCATTGCTATTAACTATGCCACATTACTTCGGGGTGCCATGGCTTCCACAATTCTCAGGGGAAAGAGAGGGAGGTGGAACCAGCAACTTAGGAGAGTTTCGCGCGAAGATGCAGGCAATGTTTAGATTGTGCCAGATCTCAGAGCAGCAAAAAGTGGAAGCTCTGATTGGGCAACTGAAAGGGGCAGCCCATCAAGAAGTACAGCCCTGGCCAGGTGGAGTGAAGACCACCGCTGAGCAGATTTTGCAGAGGCTACAGCAGATATTCGATACACATACGCTGTCAGATCTCAAGATTAAGTTTTTCCCCCACATTCAGAAGCCCCAAGAGACCCTTCGAGAATGTGCCCTAAGCTTGCAGGAGTTGTGGAGGGCCATCGAGCAAGTGGATGCTGAAGAAGTCCGAGATGCGGACCGTGTGTTGGTAGAGAAATTTATGGAAGGAGTGCACAGTGAGGCTTCGAGAAGGGAGCTCAGAATGTTGCACTTGCAAGATCCTGAGGCTGATTTCTTGGATTTCAAAGAGAAGGCAATTAAGATCCTAGGCTCAAGACACCCAGGAGAAGATGTTATGACCTATCCGCAAATGGCAATGCCACTTGGAGCTACATGGCCAGGGTACCCTAAGGAAATGTGGACCAGAGTGGACTCATGGAGAAGAGGACCTTGGCTGAGGAATTGTCCCTGCAAAGGCTGGAATATGAAAGAGATCCAATGGGTTACCAAAGCTATCATCCAGATCATAGTCAAAAGTATGGTCAAATGGCGCAGGCAACAACCCATTCTGCCCAGTCTAACTCGTGCCCAAACTCTGAATTGGCCAAACAAATTGCCACCCTGACCTGTAAAATGATGGAGATCTGTCAGGAAGTGCAGGGTCTGAAGAAAGGCTGGAGAAGAGAGGTGCCCCATAATCAGACTGAAAGGGAGAAAAGTGCCAGCGATCACTCAGATTGTCCAAGTAGAGGTGAGGGAAGGCGCCCAATGGATCGCTTCGATATCCAAGGGAGACTGATCTGTCATCGGCACTGCATCAGTGGCCCTGTAGAGTGACGATGCAATTAGCCTGTTGATGCCATCTTGACGTTAAACAGGAATTCTTCTAGGATGAGGACCAATTCCTGAAGGACGACGACCAAGTCCAACCGCCTCAATAGACCTGTCTTGCTTCATCGGCAGGAGCCCGATGGTGCCAGTGAAAGTTGACAGAGTGTAATTGATGGTATTATTGGATAAAGGATCACAAATTACCACCATGCAGGGGCGACTTTTCTGGAAGTATTGGATGCCTGCATATCTCAAACCACCTCTGAGGTCATAGATAAAATTGATAGCAAGTAATAGAGCTGAAGTACCTTATTTGGGCTACCTTGAAGCAAATATCCAGTTGGGGAAGAATACCCAAGACCGACAGGATATCACCATCAGTGATATGGAAAGCGATAACCTGCCACCACTGATTCTGAGCATGAATTTCCTGCAGAACTGTTTCAAAGACCTGGTCCAGATTCTCCAAAAGAAGGCTAAGCAATTGCCTCCAGTTGATAAGCACACTCTACAGCAGACCATTAACCTTCTACAATGCCGCCATTGATTTGCCAATGCTGATGGTGAGATCAGTAAGGTCCATGTGACAGATGTCAAGCCAGTAATGTTGAAGCCAGGAACAGGGACCACCCTGTGATGCAAGGCGAAGGTGGGCCTGAGGGGCCAAGACTACGACACCTTGGTGGAACTGTATCCTAGTGGGAAACAGGAGCCCATAATAGTGGCTCGGAGTGTGGCTACCATTACCTAGGGGCGAATTCCAATCAGAGAGTTACACAACGTAAACCATGAAGTGCAACTCTACGGCAAACAGCTGGTTGCTCACCTACTGTACATACGGTGTGCCTCCAGGATATCATTGAGGCTGAAGAGGAGGCTGAACTGACCAAAGAGCCAGAAGCTGTACACAGAAGGAAGGCAAGAGATGCTTGTATGCCGGAGAAGGACAAAGAGATCAATCTGGGTAACCCTGAACCCACTGAAGAGCAAAAGGCCGATGTACTCAAGGCGGTCCTCACACATGAAGAGGCTTTCAGCAAGCATCTGCTTGACTTTGGACTGGCTCACAATGTACAACATCACATGTGCATGAATCCACATCCTCCCATCCGAGAGCGCTTCAGGCTGATTCCACTGGCAATGTATCAGCCCATTTCAAAGAAATGATCAAAGAAATGACAGAGGCCAAAGTGATCAGAGAGTGTTACAGTCCGTGGGCAGCCCCTACTACGTTAGTCAAGAAGGACTGCAAAGTTCAATTTTGTGTTGATTATCAGAAATTAAATACCATCACCCACAAACATGCTTATCCCTTGCCCAGAATTGAGGATTCTCTCACAGCTATTCAATCTGCCTCTGTGTTTTCTACCCTAGACCTACCCAGTGGATATTGACAAGTCCCTATGGCAACTGAGGATCAACAGAAGACAGCTTTCATCACTCCCATGGGTCTTTTTGAAATTACTAGAATGCCTTTTGGACTCTGTAATGCTCCCGGGACCTTCCAAAGACTGGTTGAGCATTGCCTAGGGAGTCGAAATTTTGACATCCTGTTACTATATCTAGATGATTATCATTGTCTACTCCAAGACCCATGAGGAACGTTTGTTGAATTTGGGTGAGGTATTTCAATGACTAATCCAACATGGTCTCAAAGTAAAGCCATCCAAATGTCATCTGTTACAGTCAGAAGTAAATTACTTGGGACATATAGTTTCCTCAGAAGGAGTGTCACCAGACCCAGAGAAGATAAAAGTAGTACGAGACTGGCCTGTTCCCATCACTGTTAGAGATGTCAGAAAGTTCCTTGGCTATTTGGGGTACTATAGGCGATTCATCAAGGACTTTTCAAAGATAGCTGTATCTTTACATGAACTGTTGAGAGGATTGACAGAAGAACAGGTCCCTAAGAATCGTCCTTTCAGATGGGTGACTAAGCAGCAGGAGACATTTGACAAACTGAGGAAGATATTGACTGAAACTCCCATCCTGTCTTATCCTGACTACACAAAACCCTTCCTTCTGTATACAGATGCCAGCAACAAGGGACTGGGTGTGGTACTGGTGGAAGAGCAAGATGGTGTTGAACGGGTCATAGCCTATAAAAGTCATGGACTGAGAAGATCAGAGTGGAATGATGTATGCTACAACTCTTTTCAGCTTAAATTCTTGGCATTGGTATGGGTCGTTACTGAAAAGTTCCATCACTACTTGGCTGCCACCCCTTTTACAGTTTTCACTGACAATAATCCTTTAGCACACTTAAATACAGTGAGACTGGACGCACTGGAACAGAGATGGGCATCCAGGCTAGCAAACTATCAAGTCTCTCTCAAGTACTGTTCTGGCAAAGCAAATGTGAATGTAGATGCATTATCCTGAGTGCCTGAGCAGATGGAAATAGAGACAGATGACACTTCCTTAGAAAATGTAGAGAAGCTGCCTTTTCTCCAGGTACCAGCAGAAAGTGTGCAAGCCTGCTGTCAAATCTCTCCAGAACCAAGCACTGAAAGCCAATCTGAAGCAACTGACACAATCGCAGACCAGAAAAGTTTGTGGGTTCAGTTACAGGATCAGGATCCCACTGTTAAACAAGTCAAAACCCTTGTTTTAAAGCAAAAGAGTCTTACCCCGCAAGAATGAAAGCAATTGGACCAGGAAGTGATGAAACTGTGAAGGCGTAGCACTAATCTGACTAAATGAAGCAGAGACCCCACTACTCACTGCGAATTGACTCAAATCATAGTTCCCAAAGCTAGTGCACCCGTAGTACTTGAAACATACCACGACCATTTGGGACATTTTGGGCATAAGAAAACAGAGGCTGTCATTAGGAGAAGGTTCTATTGGGTTGGAATGAGGAATGATATTGCAAAGTGGTGCAAGGAATGCCCAGCCTGTAGCCTTAAACGTAGAGAGAAAAGTGACCAGAAAGCTCCTCTTCACTCCGTGATCAGTAGCGCACAATTAGAGCTAGTTGCCTTGGATCATTTGAAGCTGGAACCAAGCACCAGTGGCTATGTGTATGTCCTCACAATGGTTGATCACTTCTCAAAATTTGTGGTTGCTAGTGCAACCAAGGATCTGTCTACTCAGACTACAGCAGAAGCTTTCCTAAAATATTTTGTACGACCATTTGGCTATCCAACCAAAGTCCTTACAGATCAAGGAACCTCTTTTGAGTCTAAACTCTTCCATGAACTATGTGATCTTAAAGAGCTAGTGTACTGCCTGGAAACTGTCTACAATTTATTGTAACTTTCCGATATAGTCAGCTATCACTTCTTATATTTCAAGTATTTATTCTTTTCTGTTTGCTAATTGGAAGATTTTCCACCTGTCAGTACTGGGGTGATGTGTGGAGCAGCACTCTGTCTGGAGGTGAAAAAAAGTAAATTCTGTTCCTCCTACTGGCTTGGGGTCAAAATGTCGCACGGCAGAATGCTCTGCGTCTTAATCGCGGTGTGAGATTACATGTAAACTTTTGTTCTGTGGGGGCTCCGCCACACACCACCATGCGGGGGCTGTGCCCCAGACCCTCCCATTAAGGATTTCTAACTCCAAGAGATGCGACCTGGCGGGCCCTTTAGGTCAGGGCGCCCATGTCCCGTCTGCTGGGCCAAAACGTGCGACATTATAACCTCATTACATCAACACTGAAACTACACTGACTATGACATCACTAGTAACCAATGAGAGCCATTTCTCACTGCCCGGTTTCACTTTCACATGAAGCAGCAGGGACTGGCTTTCCCTCGTTACTAGCGATGTCACAATTTCCTGTATTTTGATTGGTAGCTTGTGAGAGTCACTGCTCAGGCAGCAAGGATTGTGGTGCCTCAAGGTGTTTGGTCTTGTTTCTGATTATGTAGTAGAAACATAGAATCTGATGGCAGATAAAGACCGCATGGCCCACCTAGTCTGCCCATTTCCCTACCTAACAGATAAGCTGCAGATCCTAGTTAACCAACAGCCTACTTCCTCCTACCCCCTACTAGAACTGCCTTATGTCTGTCCCATGCATTCTTGAATTCCCCCACTGTTTTTGACTCTACGACCTCCTCAGGAAGGCTGTTCCATGCATCTAGAACCCTCTCTGTGAAGAAATACTTCCTCACATTACCTCTGAGCCGTCCCCCCTCTATCTTCAAATTGTACCCCCTTGTTCTTGCACATCTCTTTTTCTGAAAGATGCTACCCTCTTGGACTTTGTTGATTCCCTTGAGGTATTTGAAGGTTTCTATCGTGTCCCCCCTCTTCCTCCTTTCCTCGAGGCTATACATCTTAAGCTCCTTTAGTCTTTCTTCATATGTCTTCTGGTGCAGACCCTGCACCATTTTGGTTGCCCTCCTCTGGACAGCCTCCACCCTGTCTATGTCTTTGCGGAGATGGGGTCTCCAGAACTGTACACAGTCCTCCAGATGCGGTCTTACCAACTGTCTGTACCGAGGGCCAACAACTTCCTGTTTTCTACTATTGATGCCTCTCCCTATGCATCCCAGTATCCCCCCCAGCCCTCCTTACTGCCTTCTCACATTGCTGGCCCACCTTTAGGTAATCTGATATGACTACCCCCAGGTCCCTTTCCATTTTTGTTCTTGTCAGTATCTCACCCACCATTGTGTACTCTTCCCCTGGGTTTTTGTTTCCCAGGTGCATTACTTTTGCACTTCTTTGCATTGAATCTAAGCTGCCATACATTTGACCATTCCTCCAACCAACCTTGCCAAGTCCCTTTTGATCCTTTCCACCCCACCTTGCATATCAACCCTGTTGCAGATCTTTGTGTCATCTGCAAAGAGACATGCTTTCCCTTCTAGTCCCTCTGTAATGTCACTTATAAAGACATTAAAAAGGACCGGCCCCAGTAGTGAACCCTGCAGTACCCCACTAGTAAGTCTCCTTTCTTCACTGTGGACTCTATTTACTATTACCCACTGTGTCCTGTTGTCCAGCCAGTGTTTTACCCAGGCTACCACCCTGGGACACACTCCCAGGCTTGCTAATTTGTTTATTAATTTTTTGTGCGGGACTGTGTCAAATGCCTTGCTAAAGTCTAGGTAGGCCATGTCCACAGCCCCTCCCTGGTCTGCTACTTTGGTCACCCAGTCAAATAAATCAATTAGGTTTGTCTGACATGACCTTCCTGCTGTAAATCCATGCTGCCTTGGGTCCTGTACCCCACTGGCCTCTAGGTACTCAACAGTTCTTTCCTTCAGCAGTGATTCCATCATTTCCCTATCACTAGGTCAAACTGACAGGTCTGTAGTTTCCTGTCTCTGTCTTGCTCCCACTTTTGTGAAGGGGAATCATATCCGCCCTCCTCCAGTCCTCAGGTACCACACCATTCTCCCATGATTTTTTAAAAAGGGTAGTCAGTGGTGTTACTAGCTCTTCCCTTAGTTCTTTTAGAATTCTGGGGTGAATCCCATCAGGCCCCATTGCTTTATCCACCTTCAGTTTTAAGAATTCTTTCAGAACCCCTTCTTCTGTGAAAAGACTAAAATCAACCCCCCCCATCCAGAGTGCTTCTATTGACTGGATTAGGTATCGCCCCCTGCTTTTCCCATTGTGAATACTGAACAGAAGTATTTGTTCAGTATCCCTGTTTTTTCACTGTTGATCTCTGCCCAACCATCTTCCTCTTTATTCAGACTCAGTATCCCTGCCTTAGTCTTTCTTTGTTCCCTAATGTACCTATAAAAGGTTTTATCCCCCTTCTTAACCGAATTGGCTATCTTTTCCTCGGTTTGGGCCTTTGCTATTCTGACTGCCTTCCCCACTTCCTTCTGCTTTAACTGGTACAGTTATCTGTCCCATTCCTTCTGTGTTTCCTTATACTTCCTGAATGCTATCTCTTTCTCCCTTACCTTCCTCACTACTTCTTTTAAGAACCATAGAGGTTTCTTCTTTCATTTTGATTTGTTTATTTGCTTCATACAAAGGCTTGTTGCCTCTGTGATGGTGGTTTTAATGTTTTCCCATTATTGCTCCACCCCACCTTCTTGCCTGTTTGCTAGTGCTTTTCTGAGACACTCTCCCATTTTGACAAAATCAGCCCTCCTGAAGTCCAGTACCTTCACTTTTGTGTCGCTTGACTCTACAACTAAGTTTATTGTGAACCACACTGTTTGGTGGTCGCTTGTTCCCAAAGTTACAATAAATTGTAGACAGTTTCCAGGCAGTACACTAGCTCTTTAAGAGCACACAGTTCATGGAAGAGTTTAGACTCAAAAGAGGTTCCTTGATCTGTAAGGACTTTGGTTAGTGGGAGTAACAGAACTGACTTTTTTCCCCTCCAGACAGAGTGCTGCTCCACACATCACCCCAGTACTGCCAGGAGGAAAATCTTCTAATTAGCAATTAGAAAATAAAAAAAATACTTCAGATACTGGAAGTGATAGCTGACTGCATCTGAAAATTGCTATTAATTGCAAGCAGTACACTAGCTCTTTAATGGAAGTCACAAACTGAAAACCACTGCCTACCATCCCCAAAGTAATGGACTTCGTGAAAGAAACAACCAGACTTTGCTTGAAATGTTACTAGCCTTACCCGAGTACAAACATCCCTACTGGCCAACTCTTCTCCCTGAACTTGCTTACATATATAATAACACTATTCACTGCTCTATTATGTATACTCCTCATTATTTAATGTTCAGACACCACGGAAGACTCCCGATGGATTTAGTACTAGAGGTACAACATGATGAAGCCATAGCCAAACAGCCAATTATGAACTGGGTACAAGAGCATAACCAACGACTGCAAGAGGCTAGACAATTTGTAAGTAAGCATATGAACCAGGTGCACCAGAAACAGAAAGAAAATTATGACACTAAGGCTAATGCTACACCCCTACAAATAGGAGAAAGAATAATGTTAAAAAGAACTCAAAAATGCAGCAAGTTGGGTACAAAATGGGAACCTGAACATTACTGCATTATAGAAGTCCCTTATCCAGGGTTACCTGTATACAAGACTCAGAAAGAAAGAGGAAATGCTACCAAAACTGCTCACCAGAATCTTCTGAACGTCTGTACTTTTAGAGACACTGTTCCAGCCGAAGACAAGAACAGTTCTATGCCAAAGGAGAGGCAGAAGTCTAAAAAGGATGAAATGTTGGGACTGGAATCACCAACCAGTTGGTACAGAGAGCCTTGGATTCACACTTCCACTATAAATTCCTTTCACTGTCCAGTCATTGTACCTGAAATAAATCCTGATCTGCCAGATTTCTTTGAACCAGAACGCATTTCCCTAGAACCTGTAGGTTTCCAACCCCGTAGATCCCAAAGGTCTAATGATGGTATTCCTCCTGGAAGATACATAATGAAAGCCTCTCAACTTGTATCATCCTATCATAGATAGTCCTATTAAGAGTAATTCTAAGTCACAGTCACTTAGTTTAGCAAATAAGAAGGTTTCTACTAAAAGTTATAGATGTTTTAAGAGTGTTTAAAGTAAGGTCACATAGAGCTTTAAGTGAAGTGTTAACATGTTAAAAATTATATGAACACCTACAGAAGTAACAGTTAAGAAATGTTTGATATATACATATATATATGAAAGAGCTTCTGGTGCCTTACACCCCTCTGAGACAGCTTCGCTCAGCTGACGAGGGGTTGCTGGAGATACCGAGGGTGAATTTGAAGTCCTCTGGAGCCCGTGCCTTTGGTTTTGCGGCTCCCACCCTCTGGAATTCTCTGCCCCGTCAGCTCCGAGAAAGTACAATGGTGGATAGTTTTAAAAAGGCTCTAAAGTCATTTTTATGGATTTGGGCATTCCCTGCTGTATTGTAATTTGTTTATTTTAAATATTTTATAATGGCTGTATTGTTTTATTGTATGTATTGATGTGTTGATGTCATGATGTTTTGTATAGCGCCTTGAAATATTTGAAAGCCAACTAAATAAATTTTATTATTATTTTATATATATATATATATATATATATATTTATATATATATATATATATATATATAATGGTAGTACGGTAGTGCTACCATAGTTAGGAATTAAGTACCCCATTTAATGTTAAATGGTGAAACTTTGCACCTTAATAACTTTGCCACCATTCAATAGATCTGCCTGAAATTTGGCAGGCACGGGAAGTGACCATAGATCTTGGGATGTGCCAACTTTCTTACCAGTCAGATATACGGCTGTGGAGTTATTAAGCAACATTCCAGGGCACATTTACCTTTTTTGCGCATTCTTTGTTCGCGCCTACAGGTAGCATGGTTTGTGCGACCAGTCCAAAAACTTCAGGGAACATGTGGCCAGGGTCACCGATGTGCCTTTTGAAGATTTCATGAAAAAATATTGAACGGTTCAAAAGTAATTCAAAAAACAAGTTTCCCATTATAGTCAATGGGAAAAGTTAACAAAAATTTCGACAGTGTCTCAAAAGCACTTTTTAGTTTCTCAAATGACCCTGTAGTGTTGCAAATCTTCCATTTTCTTTTCAGTTACTGATCACAGAAATGCTTGGCATTTAAAATTGGGACCATCTAGGAAACATAGAAACACAGAATTTGACGGCAGATAAGGACCGCTTGGCCCACCTAGTCTGCCCATTTTCCTACCTAACAGATAAGCCGCAGATCCTAGTTAACCAACAGCTTACTTCCTCTTACCCCCCACTAGGACCGCCTTATGCCTGTCCCATGCATTCTTGAAGTCTCCCACTGTTCTTGACTCCACGACCTCCTCAGGGAGACTGTTCCATGCATCCACAACCCTCTCAGTGAAAAAATACTTCCTCACATTACCCCTGAGCCATCCCCCCTCTAGCTTCAAATTGTGCCCCCTTGTTCTTGCACATCTCTTTTTCTGGAAGATGCTACCCTCTTGGACTTTGTTAATTCCCTTGAGGTACTTGAAAGTCTCTATCATGTCCCCTCTCTCCCTTCTTTCCTCAAGAGTATACATATTAAGCTCCTTTATTCTTTCTTCGTATGTCTTCTGGTGCAGACCCTGCACCATTTTGGTTGCCCTCCTCTGGACAGCCTCCACTCTGTCTATGTTTTGCGGAGATGGGGTCTCCAGAACTGCACACAGTACTCCAGATGGGGTCTCACCAACTGTTTGTACAGAGGGATAACAACTTCCTGTTTTCTACTATTGATGCCTCTTCCTATGCATCCCAGTATCCCCCAAACCTTCCTTACTGCCTTCTCACATTGCTTGCCCACCTTTAGGTCATCTGATATAATTACCCCCAGGTCCCTTTCTATTTTTACTGTTGTCAGTATCTCACCCCCCATTGTGTACGCTTCCCCTGGGTTTTTGTTTCCCATGTGCATTACCTTGCACTTCTTTGCATTGAATCTAAGCTGCCATACATTTGACCATTCCTCCAACCTTGCCAAGTCCCTTCTCATCCTTTCCACTCCATCTTGTGTGTCAACCCTGTTGCAGATCTTTGTGTCATCTGCAAAGAGACATACTTTTCTTTCCAGTTCCTCTGCAATGTCACTTATAAAGACATTAAAAAGGACCGGTTCCAGTACTGAACCCTGCAGTAACCCTCCTTTCTTCACTGTGAACTCCATTTACTACTACCCTGTGCATCCTGTTGTCTAGCCAATTTTTTATCCAGGCTACCACCTTGGGACCCACTCCAAGGTTGGCTATCTTGTGTATTAATCTTTTGTGTGGGACTGTATCAAATGCCTTGCTAAAATCTAGGTAGGCCATGTCCACAGCCCCTCCCTGGTCTACTACTTTGGTCACCCAGTCAAAGAAATCTATTAGATTCATCTGACATGACCTTCCCATCATGAATCCATGCTGCCTTGGGTCCTGTGCCCCACTGGCCTCTAGGTACTCAACAATTCTTTCCTTCAGAAGTGATTCCATCATTTTCCCTACCACTGATTTCAAACTAACTGGTCTGTAGTTTCCTGCCTCTGTCCTGCTCCCACTTTTGTGAAGAGGAATCACATCTGCCCTCCTCCAGTCCTCGGGTACCACCCCATCCTCCCATGATTTGCTAAAGAGAGTAGTCAGCGGTGTCACTAGTTCTACCCTTAGTTCTTTTAGAATTCTTGGGTGAATCCCATCAGGCCCCATTGCTTTATCCACCTTCAATTTTATTAGTTCTTTCAGAACCCTTTCTTCTGTAAATGGACTGGTATCGACCCCGTCTTTAGAATGTTTCTCTTGTTTGGTTAGTTAACTCCCTCCTCTTCCTTTGTGAATACTGAGCAGAAATATTCGTTCAGTATCCCTGCTTTTCACTGTCACCTCTACCCACATTCCCTCCCTTTATTAAGCTTCAGTATCCCTCCTTTGGTCTTTCTTCGCTCCTAATGTACCTATAAAAGGTCTTATCCCCTTCTTAACAGAATTGGCTATCCTTTCCTCGGTTTGGGCCTTTGCTATTCTGACTGCCTTCCCAGCCTCTTTCTGCTTTAACTGATAAAGTTCTCTGTCCTGCTCCTTCTGTGTTTCCTTATATTTCCTGAATGCTGTCCTTTTCTCCTTAACCTTCCCTGCCACCTCTTTTGTGAACCATAGCGGTTTTTTCCTCCATTGTGTTTTATTGATTTGCTTTACACAAAGGCTTGTTGCCTCTGTGATGGCTGTTTTGATCACTCCCCATTGTTACATAGGGATGTAATTCTTTTTGTGTTTACCTAGTTGAGCTCTGAGGATGCTAGCCATGTCTTTATTTTGGGTTTAAATACCCCAGAAATATGTTTTTCAATTTTTTGGGAAAAGTAGTGTCGTACCTGTGACACTGTCACACTTTTTTGTGAAAAGTGTCGCAATTCACGACACTACTTTTCAACACTATGGCCAAAATGACAGGAATTGTTTTCCACCCTGCTGCAAAAGAACGGTTTGGTCTTTTGGGCTGAAATTTGGAGGGAGGGCAGCCAACATATCATAGATGTGCTTTTGGTGGTTTGGTGACAAAATATTGCAGGGATGCAAAGTTACAGTACTCTGAAGTTAACTTTTTTTTCCCATAGACTAACACTGCGGCATCCGCCATGCCTTTCGGGGCCCGTATCTCGGATTTTCGTCAGAAATATGCTTAGCTCCTTTGGGGGCTAAGCATTCAGTGAAAACCTAGCCAGTAAAGTCATGAGTCATATGAAATTTTAATTTTTTTCTCTACGTCGTATGTTTCCT
This sequence comes from Neoceratodus forsteri, assembly GCA_016271365.2. Lineage (NCBI taxonomy): Eukaryota > Metazoa > Chordata > Ceratodontiformes > Ceratodontidae > Neoceratodus > Neoceratodus forsteri. The sequence continues at coordinate 1,320,437,047 of CM057454.1, forward strand.
GAGATATAAGTAATTTAGTATTGCAACATCTCATTTTCTGCTCCGAGGGCTATTATTATGCATACATTCTTTGTGGTCAGTGTGTTTCTCTATGCAGCTGTAGGGGAAAACCAGGGTATGTGCTCCACTTACTGTTACACTTAACGTTCCCACTTGCATTTCCATTCCCGTTTGTGATAGCGTTCTAGTGTACGCCATCGTGTGCGTTATTCTTTGCATTTTTGTTTGCGTCTCCACTACTGTTTGTCTTTGCATTCCAGTTTGCATCACCGTGTGCATTGCCATTTGCATTTCCGGCCACCCTTCCATTTGTGTTTGCATTTCTCTTTCATTTAGCGTAATCATTGCTGTTACCGTTACCATTTGCAATTCCAATTGTGTTACCGTGCCCGTGCGCATTATAGTTTGCATTTCCGTATGCGCTTGCATTTGCATTTCTGTTTCCTTTGGCATTATTGTTGCTGTTACTATTACCATTTGCATTCCGGATTGCAGTACCGTGGCCGTGCACTTTACGGTTTGCGTTTCCGTATGAGCTTGCGATCCGTTTCCGTTTCTGTTCTCTTTGGCGATATTCTTGCTGTTACCATTACCATTTGTGTTTCCAATTGCAGTACCATGACCATGCATGTTACCAGTTGTGTTTCCATACGCAATTGCATTTGCATCTCCGTTTGCATTACTGTTCGCTTTGGCGTCACCTTGCACTTCCGTTTCTGTTACCGCTTGCGCTGACATTTACGTTTCCATCACCACGTGCATTACAGTTTGTGCTTGCATTTCCCTTGTTGTTACCGTTACTATTTCAGTACAAATCATGTGGTGGGAGCGTGGGGCCCAAAGGGTCTGCACTCCCACCACCACATTTCATTCACTATTTACAGTCCTCATTCTCAAAAAGAAGGGAAATTCATGGCAAAAAAACTCCATTTAATGCATCAGTTAGGGTTTTTCCACAGTGACAAAAGCGAGGAAATTCGATGTTATGGTTGAAGCCCCCCCTGTGGACCCACCCACACTCTACCCCCCCAGCCGGCATCGGGGTGTGCGTTGGGGTCGTCGGTCCTAACTCTCACCCTATTCTCCTACAGTTCACCACCTCAGCTTGTTTACAAATGTGATGGGGTGAGAGTTAGTGCCGACGACCTGGGCTTACCTGGTGGTGTTGAAGCCAGTCCCATTGACTCTGCATGGTACCCTGCTCCGACCAGCAAAGAAGAAGGAAGACTGCTGCTCTTGCTGTGCACCCCGATCGGTCTGTGGTTGAGTCCAGCAGTTCCCGAAGGAAGAGTCCTGTCCCCTGCATCAGTGTGGGCAAACGCTAGGCCCCATTTGTTTTTTTGTCTCCCTGTTTGTTCCGGTCCCTCGTCAGTGGCAGTGAAGTGCTGCATTGTGACCGAGAAGACAGATGGTCCTCCTGAGGCCCCCTGCCACCAGCTGCTTTTCCTGTTCCCTTTTCTGTGGTCTCCCTCCTTCTGCCAGAATACCTTCCTTCTCCCGAGCAGCTCTCTTCACCCTGGGCCAGGGCAGTGAGTCAGTGACAGCACAGAAGACTGTGCTGGTGCCAGAACATTGAAAATAAAATAATTTAAATTGTGTAGTGCTGTAAGGGCAAGCAGGGATCAGCCAGGGAGGGGCCAGCTCAGGAAGGCCCACAGGTAGGAGGTTATAAATATTCATAAGGGGCAGGAAAAAGATCAGGGCAAACCTGGAGTGATTGACAGCAAGGCCTTGAGCAGGCCTACATTTAAAGGGGCAACACAAGGCCCCAAGTAATAAAAGGGCAAGTTAGGCCCAGGGGTATTTAAAGGGGGCCCAGCAAGCCACAGGGGTCCCACAGCTGTAAGAGGGGGCAACATTAGGCCCTGTGGTGCAAAGGGGGGAAGCAAAGGCCCCAAATATTAATAGGGGCAACATTAGGGCCACCATGGCAATAGGGGCAAAGTCAGGCCCAGTGGTGGTAAAGGGGCAGCAAAGGCATCAAGGTATTAATGGGGCAGCCTTAGGTCCGCCGTGAACAGAGGGGAAGCAAAGTCCCCAAGCATTAATAGGGGCAACGTCAGACCCAGTGGTGGTAAAGGGGCAGCAAAAGGCCCAAAGGTATTAACGGGGCAGCCTTAGGTCCACCGTGAGCAGAGGGGAAGCAAAACGTTAGGCCCACTGTGGCAATAGGGGCAACATCAGGCCCAGTAGTGGAAAGGGAGCAGCAAAGGCATCAAGGTATTAACGGGGCAGCCTTAGGTCCGCCGTGAACAGAGGGGAAGCAAAGTCCCCCCATTGAAGAGAGAGTAGAAAGGACAACACGTTGAACCTCCAGTAAGCCCATATTAGGCAAGAGGGGCCCAGTCATCAAGAGGGCGAGGGAAGCCATTGGAAAGAGGGCATTTATTTCAAGCTTGGTCAGGAGTAGCCAGATCCTGGTACAAAAGGGACCTGCAAGTACAGTATGTTTGGGAAGGGTGAGAAAAGAAAGGTGCTTAGCACACAACTGTTATTTAGTGACTGTCAAGTAAGGAAAATGTGTATCTGAACTGTTGGGCTGTTGCAAAGTATCAAGACTGTGTTGTTACTGGGATTGTGGTTATTTGCCCCTGCAAAGAACAATTGCCATGGATTCTGGTAATTTGCCCCTGTTCTTGGCAAATTACCCCTGCAAAGAACAATTGCCCTAGATTCTTTTTTTTTTAATTCAAAGTTTATTGAAATTTTTTTCCATACAGAGGACAGATACAATTTTGTTAGAAACAAGTAAATAGAGCTACTGTATCACAATAAGACTGTCCTCCCCATCCCTCTTTTCCTCCCTCCCTCCCTTTCCCATCGCCTCCCTAACCCTCCCAGTGCAGCACATTCAAGGAGATTGGTTTGTCTGCATTAAAAGGTACCAGTGCATATTGGTTATAAAGAGTATAAAGTATATAAGGGGTCCCAGATTTTCTTGAACTTTTCTAATATATTAGTCAGGCTTGCTATCGCTTTCTCTGTTCTAAGACTGGTTAAGAGTTCATTAAGCCATTCACCATAAGAAATTTCATCCTGAGAGATCACGTGATATCTTCAGCCTGAGCGGACGTTCGCTGACTCGGTTTCCCCCGAACTCTCCAAAATTATAAAAATTGTAAGGTTCGATTCAAGATTGATCACTCAAAACCTTATTAATAGTTGTCCAAAACTGAGAGGATTCAAGAGACATTATTAGAGCAGCTTTTAATATCTAAGAAGTGAAAATGGATGCCAAAATGCGGCAGGCTCTCCCGGCCCGGACACCGCCGCAGACGCCAGACAAATCAGCAAAGAGAACCAAGACACAGACCGCAACCCCTAATAAGGCAGCGGTGTCAGCTAGCAACTCTTTTCCCCTGTCGGAAGACACATTCTTGGCAGAAATGGCTGGCATTAAAGACTCGTTTAAAGAATTTGCCCTAGACCTGAAGAATATTCAAGCGGAACTGAGGGAAATGAATAAGAAAATATCGGATGTTTCTGCCTGCACATCCTCGTTAGAAAATTGGCAGATAAGATTAGAGCCAGACGTGATTTCATTAAGGCAGAGGCTGGCTAAGGTCAAGAGTAAACTAGAAGATCTGGAGGGGAGAAACAGGAGGAATAATACTGTGGTGTTTGGGCTGCCTGAAGAAGCTGAAGGATCAGCTATAATTCAGTTTACACAGAAGCTTTTGGCCAAAATAGCTGGTCCCCCACCACACTCCACAGTGTACCAGGTAGAACGGGCCCATTGCTCGCTGAAACCTCGACCTCCTCCAGGGGGTAAGCCTAGGCCTTTCATTATTTGGCTCTTGAGCTACATTGACTGACAGCACATCTTAGGGAAAGTTAAAGCGCTTCAAGAGATTAAATGGGAAGATGCCAAGCTCAGATTCTCTCAAGATCTGCCAGTTAGTGTCAGACAGAAGCGGGCAGCCTGTCACAGTTGCATTAAAAAGCTGATAGTGGCTGGAATTCGATTCTGGATGAATTACCCGGCCAAATTGATGGTGCAACATCAGGATACTTGGAGAAGTTTTGGAGATGCAGACCAGGCAGCTGAAGAACTACCCACTATGTATCCCGACTTGTTTACTCATCGTTGAGTATCTGAAGGATGGTTCAACAGTCTGACTACTTCGCATCATGGCATATGCATGAAGAGAAGATAATTTTTTCTCTCTTTTTTTTATTATTATTTTGTTGTCCATTTATAATATGCACACCTCCTCTTGGATCCCTTATTAAGAATGCCTCAGCAGCTGGAAGCCCTTTTCTTTTCCTTCCCCCCCCTTTTTTTCTCTCTCTCTCCTTTTCTTTTCATTTTTTGTGCAGATTTAAATGGTTTGGGAAATGAACAACAGGATCCAGCCCAAATGGTGGGCGAGCATTATGGCCGACCATGCCCAACACCATGGAACTCACTTTTTTTTTTTCCTTTTTCCTTCCCGCTCAAGTCCTGCACGGCACTGCTATTTGGGTCACCTTTTATATTTCAATGGGGGGGTAATAGTTGAACCTTGAAGGAGGGAAAGCTTAGCAATTTATCCACTACCTTTCTGTGGTCTTTAGGTGGATCTTTATGTTATCCTCCAGCATATAAATTGAGGATGTAATGGCCTGTATTATGTTTTGCTGTAGACCCAAAAGATTTTCCATGGGCTGCATAACAGTTTGCCTTCAATGTGCTGTGGGTTAAGCTCTAAATACAAGGGGATTAGTTGTCTGAGTTTATTAAGGGGGGGTTCGGGAAGATGGGTAAATTTACTTAACAAATAGATAAATATATAGATTGGAGCTTACTGTTGGAAAGATAGATACAATTTTGAACCTAAAAGCTAACAAGAATATGGGACTTTATAGAGGGGTATCTACTGTGAAGTTGGTATAGGGTAGGAAGATTATTCTTTAACTAAAATATTGGATGTTACGCTTTTTGGGGGGAGAGGGGATGAGCTGGGATACACTTAATCGGGTGGAACATCGCGTCTTGGCAAAGGAGGATTGAGCATACGCATTCAATGGGGTATTTTAAAATCAAGGTAACTAATTTGGTGGTTGGGGGTTGCAATGCTCATAAGGGTATGTTGTGGGGTCTTATTTCAAGAGGATGGGGAGGGGTGGAATGGGAAAATATTCTTGGGGAGGGAGGGTACTGTCACAGATACTGTCAGTGTAGTAATAATATCACTCAATGGTGTCACTGGTTGTCATAAAAGTGGAACATAATAAGGTAACAGATAGTTAAAAATGTCAGGATATCATTTTTGTACATGGAACGTTAGGGGGGCACAAACCCCGGCAAAACGTATGCAAATACTAATACATCTCTGTAATATACAAGCGGACGTAGTATTTTTGCAGGAAACACACCTTTTATCCACTCAAGTGCATTACTTTTGCAGGCTTTGGGTGGGACAAGTTTTTGGGTCTGGCTTTAACTCACATAAAAGGGGTACTGCAATCTTAATTGCCTGTAGAATCCCGTTTCGGTTATTACAAGAGTTTTTAGACTCAGAAGGCCGTTACATGATTTTACGGGCACTAATAGGTCATACTGAGGTTATCCTAATTTCTATGTATGGTCCAAACTCTGATGACCCTAAATTCTTTACAGATCTTATGGCTATGCTAGCTCCACTGTTCATGATTTCAATAATTGTGGGAGGAGACTGGAACCAGGTGTTGTCAAATAGCCAGGATAGAACAGGGTCCCCTAAAATATCGCTGTCTCCAGGTCAAAAAGCCCAGATTGAATTAATGCACCTAGTAGGGTTAACAGACCCCTGGCGAATCATGTACCCAACCAGGAAAGAATATTCATTTCATTCACCTATTCAGAATACATTCTCTCATATTGACTATTTTCTGGTCAGCAGTGATTGTCTTCCTGGTGTCGCATCAGTTTTCTACTCCTCGAAAACTATATCGGACCATCAGATGGTTCAACTATTTATAGAGCTTGTTCCTAACATTCAGCGAGATAAACTTTGGAGGATTAATAACCAGATTATAAAATCAGAAGATCAAATACAGCACTTACAATCCTTCATCTCCAATTTCTTAGCAGATAACTCTTTATCTATGCCCAGAAGAGATATCTTATGGTGTGCACTCAAATGCGCTTTAAGGGGAGAGCTAATACGTTTCGCTGTCAAATGCAGAAAGCAGAGAGATCAAGCCCTTTCCTCTTTAATCGATCAGATTACATTGGCGGAAGTGAATCTTTCAGCTCTGTCCCCTGATGTGGATTGGGAAAAAGCTGAATCCCTTCGGGCCCAGTACAATCACCTGCTGGCCAAAAAGGCCGAATTTCTTATGCTCAAATCCAAAATAACTTATTTTGATTGGGGGAGAGAGCAGGAAAACTATTGTCACTTAGAATAAGAGCTCAGGTTGCTGATAGAATAGTGACCTCCCTTCAATCACCTACTGGTACAGTTCTGACCTCACCCCAAGACATTTGTGAAAACTTTATGTAACCCCCCTGCAAATGGGGGTTCCCAAAAGACTTCCAGGAGCCTGCTTGAATGCTCCAAGCCTGAATGGTGTTTGGCATTTAAGCCATTTATCAGTGAGTGTTTTTAGAGCCTCTGGTACTGTCTCTTTAAGAGCTGTCTGCTTGCAGACATAATTAGTTTGTATGGGGGGACTGTGTGCTTCTCTGAGTACCACTCGAGCTGCTGCCAATTCACTTCATTTTTGCAGTCACTAGGAGTGCAAAGGGAACCTATCTGAAAGATGTAACTGTTTGCCAGAAATCATTTACAGTAATAATGAAATTACAGTTTGTCTAACCTGCTTTCTTTTGCAGTCAGAACAGTGTCTGCCTAGTTCCCCATTCTGGTTTTGAACTGCTGAACTGGACCAATCAGTGTGGGGTAAGCTAGCTCTAAAATGGTGCCTTGGACGAATCAGAACTTGGACTCATAATCTGAGCCAGCCACAAGAGGATTGTATGGGCAGTGACTCTGGGAGATGTAGTTTAGACTTCAGCACCTTTTGGACCAACAGCAGCAGTCTATTGTGAGTGACAGCCAATCCAGTCAAGAACTGGGAGGAACTCAAAGGAAGTGCCGGTTTTGTCAGTTGGAGTTCAGTTGAGCTTTGGCAGTGAAGAAGGAAGGAGCCTTGTGCTTTTCAGTGTGCAGTTTTAGTCAAAAAACGTGTGTAAGGCCCAGAGTTCGGTCTGCAGCTTGTGTAACAGCTTGTTAGGACTAAATCCGTCCTGTGAAAAGAATCAAAGGATCTCTGAAGAGTAGAAACCAGGCTCACCCTGTAGAAGACTGGAGGAATTGCTGAAAATTGCTCGGTCTGTCAGGAACTGAATCTGCTGTGTGTTCTCCCAGGTATTGTGCAGTAATTGCGATCGGGATACAGATGCAGCCTGCCTGGTATAGTGCTTTCTTTTATATGGATGTGTGAAGAGGTTTGTGTACCTCAAGTGAGCCCTGCTGACATTGAAGGACCCTATCTTATTTGGAGGTCGTGAGTACTAATTCAGAGGTCGCTCCTGTTGAATTGCCACATTAAATCCAAATGGAATTACTGTACTGCTGACTGTTAAATTCTCCTTTTCTCTGTGTGAAAGGGCCCTACCAGCTGCCCCGGTTTGGACTAGCCACTGGGGCTTGGGTACCCAGGGACAGTAACTGATAGGGATAGGCCTGTGCACAGAGCCATAAATAATTATTAGAGTGATAAGCTAATTAACCTGATTTCCCCTGTCCTTGTTATATCCCCCTAAATAAATCAGAGCTGCTTGTTTCAGCAAAGTTATACTGCCTGAGGTATTTGTCTATGTTAAAAAGTACTGTACTGTGATTGTTGCACTGTATCTCATTTACAGGAGGTCCCAGTGCGGAACCAGACCTGGGGTAAGTGTATACTGTGAAGGTAATTCTGATATATTGTGTGGGCCACTAGTGGGAAGAAAGGGGTTGCAGTGTCCCAGAGGGCTGTGACCAAGTTAGTTTAACTATTGCAAACCCTGACCTCTGGGTGGAGGCACCCGCCATTGGATCCAGGCCCCTCAACCTGTTAGTGGCAAATCAGGCAGGGGTAGTAGCCCCTGGGATAGCGCCATCTAGGGGTTACATTTAAACTTTATTATGAGAGGTTGTATACTCCTACTAATTTTTCTTTTTCCCAACAAATGTTGGACTCATACATCAAAGATGCTAAATTGCCTACACTTATGGAGGCACAATCCTCTGTACTTAAAGCCCCACTAGAAATAAAAGAGGTACTAGAGGCTATCGATTCGCTTACACTGGACAAATCCCCCGGTCCAGATGGGTTTACATCTAATTTTTATAAGGCCCTAAAAGATACACTAGCACCCATTCTTTTAAACACCTTTCAATATTTTTATGAGTATGGTATTTCAGACAAATCTTTAACTCAAGCCATTATTATAGTACTACCCAAATCGGGAAAGGATCCTTCTCTCGTACATAATTATAGGCCTATTTTACTTATTAATGTGGACCTGAAAATCTTGGTCAAGATTTTGGCTATGAGGTTGGGTCGGGTTTGGGATTCTTTAATTAGTGCAGAACAAGTAGGATTTGTTAAGGGATGACTTTCATCAGACCATCTCAGGAAGTTGGCGTACTTATTTTCTGTCTCCAAGGATTCGTATACTCCGGCAGCTTTAGTTTCCCTGGATGCTGAAAAAGCTTTTGACAGAGTCTCCTGGGAATATCTGTTTTCCCTACTTCCCAGATATGGTATCCCACCAGAATTTCTCACTTGGGTTAAAATACTGTACTCTTCTCCCTCCACAAGAGTTCACTGTAATGGAATACTCTCCACAGTTTTTAATTTGAGTCAAGGTACTCTTCAAGGTTGTCCCCTCTCGCCATATCTATTTAATTTATTTCTCGAGCCCCTTATTAGGAAACTTAATTCTTCACCCTTAATATCGGGGATCACAATAGGGACGTCAGAATATAAACTTTCCATATACGCGGATGATATTTTATTACATATTTCATCTCCTTCACAATCCCTCCCAGCAGCACTAGAATTAATATCACAGTTTAGTTTGATTTCAAATTACAAACTGAACCTAGATAAATCGGAAGTACTTCCTCTTAATCAATTCTTTCAGAAAGCAGAAATATCTAGATTGGGTCTACAGTAGAAACCAGATAAGTTTAAATATTTGGGAATCTTTCTTTACCCCTCTCCTAAAATAATGAAAAAGCTTAATCTTGACGTTACCTTAAATCATATACAAGAGGATATTAAGCGTTGGTCCTTATTACCTTTATCGCTTTGGGGTCGAATGAGTATAATAAAAATGAATGTGTTACCCCGTTTATTATACCCGTTACAAATGTATAATTGGGACTTATACAAATCTTGGTTTATGCAGGTACATAAAATTATTAATGCTTTTTTGTGGGCTGGGAAAAAATCAAGAAGAGTGTATAGTAAACTTACACGGGCTAAAAATGATGGTGGTCTTCAGGCCCCCAATCTATATTTATATTATCTTGCAATACACCTACAGTAACTAGACTTAGACATTGGATGCTCCCGTCAGAGCACATGTCTGATTCGACGTACTTTCCTCTCTGGCTTGGAATTGAGAAATCCCTGTGTGTGCTGTATGATATGGATCCGGAAGTCCTTCCCTTCCTGAATAAGAAAAATCTTCCAAACAAATTGAAGGGATCCCTGCTTGATGCTCTTTTGGCTACACAGTACCAACTTAACACGCTACTTAGGACTAATGGGTATAAGGATGTAACACAACCTCTTTTCAATAATCCTAACTTGTTGATTTCTGGTAAACCAATAAAGACTAATGTTTTTTGGCCCAATATGGGGATTGAAAGAGTAGAGGAACTGATTATTAATCAGAGACTGATGCGATTCCAGGAAGCCAGTAGTAAATACCATTGGTCCACTAGTCATGTTTTTAAATATCTGCAGATTACTCACATGTTAACACAGTATTTTGGTACTGGGAGGTGGACTACTCCCCTTTTAACTGTATTAACCCCCATATCTCAAGTCGGTTCCATCAACTCACTTAATCTCATACACTTACAAATTTCTACAGACCACGATTGCTGGACTGGAAGGACAGAGATTTTATTGGTGGGATCAATCTCTTCCATCTTCTGACTCCCTAGATGTTGGTTATGAACATGGAAACACCTATATATATATATATATATATATATATATATATATGTTAAGTGGGACAGGTATAGATACATGCAATTCCAAATTGTACATAACATTTATTATACCCCAGTTAAATTATCTAAGATGGTCTTTCTGCAGTCTAATCTTTGTACCAAATGTTCTCGACCTCAGGGAGACTTGTTGCATATGTTATGGTCATGTGATAAAGTCTTTCCATTATGGAGCAGTATTAGGTCCCGGCTGGACCCGCTGCTAGCCCTTTCAGACAAATTTACCCAGGAAATATATATTGTAGGGGATTACACAACGCTCCATGGCAAAACCCAAAGAGCATATATGGCGATGATATCTGTTTGTGCCAAAAAAGTATTACTTAGACATTGGGTAGATACCCTAATACCAACTTATACCAAATGGTATAAAGAAATTATGTTTGCATTACAGGCAGAACGGGTTATTGCAGGGTTAACCCAAAGAATGGGGAAATACAAAAAGCTTTGGGTCCCTTTTTATAACATGTTATTAATCCAACCCGATAGAGTAATAGCTAACTCTCATGCCCCCTATGATCTAACTCATACTTTTAACAGGATCTTCCATTGATATGTATTTATGACTATCAAGATAGTATCTGCGGCAGCTAGGGACTGAGATGGAGGGGGAGAGGGAGGAGGTAGGGGTGGAGGGGGTAAGGGAGTTACAGACGCTAAATGTGGTCATGTATTATTGTATGGAGATTGGATGTCTTGTTTAACAAATATATATGCAATATGCTATGGTCTCCTGTATGTAAGATGTCTGTACCTATGAAAATTAATTAAGTATATTTAATGAAAAAAAAAAGAAATTTCATCCTTAACTATCCAATACCTCAGTACCAGTTTTTTGACTGACATGGAGATGAGAGCTATGTAATATTTGCGATTAAGAACTGTAATTCCTGAGAAATCACCTAGCAGGCAGATTTCAGGAGTGAAGAGTTCTGCTAGACCTAAGAGAGGGTCAGTTCTTTGTTGAATATTGTCCCATGGGGGGCCAATTTAAGACAGGACCAAAAAATAAGGTATAGTGTGCCATCCTCTTGGAGGCAGCGAATACATAAGGATGAGGGTATTAAGCCGAGTTTGGCTAGTTTTTGATGAGAATAATACAAATTATGAAGTATGTGCACCTGCAAAAGCCTCAGTCTGTCCTGAGTTACGAACCTATGGCAATTATGCCATAGGGCCAGCCAGTCTATAATGAGATCTGAAAAGAAAGTAGACCAGTAAGCCGTGGGGCCCAAGCAGTTTGAGTGGATCCAATCAAATAGGATCCCATAAATCTTGGAGACAGCCTGTGGAAGGCCTGCTAGGTGGCTCAATTCTCTTTGGAACGCTAGGTGGCTCAATTCTCTTTGGAAGGAGGTGCAGACTGATGGGGAGGGATCTGTTCCCAGAACCTTTAAAAGGAGGTGTATCAGTTGGAAAACCTTAAAAACATGAATATTTGGGATATTGAACTTATGCATGATTTCAACAGAAAGCCATGAACCACCTCCTTTAACCAGGTTGGTGAGCAGACCATCCCCTAAGTAAGGTAACCAAAGAGATGAAAGAACTTTATCGATCTTAAAATTAGGATAACCCATATGGGTTGTATTGGGTCTATGGTGTGTTTATATTTAAGAAAGAGGCAAAGTTGGGGGCAGACCTTTATTGATATGGCAGTTGGGGTGTTTTTTAACTTGGCAGAAAGAACACTTTCTCTAATATGTAAGAGTGCTGCAGGAAATAAGCCACAGGAGCGGATCTGGGCTAGTTCAATTTTAATCAAATTTGGGGGAGTAAGGGGAAGTATCTGATGAGAGCCATCTAAGATATTTATTGGCATGACTGGCCCAAAAATAAAGGCTGATGTGAGGGAGACGTAGTCCTCCTCTGGATTGGTGAGCAGCTAGTTTGTGGAAAGCTAATCTAGGTGTTTTATTGGACCAGATAAATTTAGTGAAAAGGCCATGTACTTTTTTAAACCAGGACAAAGGGAGCCAAGTATTGAGTAAACTAAGGGGGTAAAAGAGACGCGGGAAGACATTCATTTTGAGTAAGTTAATCCTGCCTCAGATAGAAATCGGGAAGGTGGACCAACGATCTAAGTCTTGACTAATTGTGTGCACAAGGGAGTCCAAATTGCGTTTTAGACAATTTATTGAATTTCTTGTGAGTTCGATACCAAGATACCTTAGGGAATCCTGCTACCAGGAGAGTCCTAGTGCTAGTATGGCTAGTTTAAATATCTTATGGTCGAGGGGGAAAACAATTGTCTTACTGACATTCAATTTGTAGTTTGAGATTTGGCTATATTTTTCTATAATTTCTAGCAATGGGGAGATGGATGTGACAGGATGGGAAAGTTGAAGAAGAAGAAGAAGGTCATCTGTGTATGCTGAGACCCAATTGGCCTGGATTCTGGTAATTTTTCCCCTGTTCCTGGCAAATTGTCCCTGCAAACAAACAACTGCCCCAAATTCTGGTAATTTGCCCCTGTTCCTGGCAAATTACCCCTGCAATGAACAGTTCTCTTGGTGCAGTGTGAGCGTGTACTTGCCAACTCTAGTGTTGCCAGCATATGTGTATAGACTCAGTCTTCTGCCACGATACTGCTTTTCGGTGTTGTTTGCCATTCTACTCATACAGAACCAGTCTCTACCCAGAAGAGGACGTCCTTCAACAGCTCTCTTCTCCAGAAGGTATCCACCCAGAAGATCATCGACCACATTCCTGTCATCCTACGAATTCGAATTTGCTGAAGTCAAGTATGTCGAAACCCGTGCAGGTCACACCCGCCGTTACTTGTTTTCCCTCCAGTTCGAGAAGCAATGCATGAAAGTCTGAGTGGCATCGCTTCTGCAGTTCTAGTATCATCTTTTGGTTCCTGAACCGGATGTCTCAAAGTTGGCCACCCTCCGCAGAGTGTGCTTATCCTGGAAGAACCTCGTCTGCATCCCTTGGTTGTTCGCCGCAAGTCGAGTCCGTCAAAGCCCAGTGCAGGACGTGTCCACTGTTTTATTGTTTTGTTCCGGTTTCCTGTGTTGACAGTTCAGAATCATTCATCTTCAACTCAGATTCTTCTGGTTCCTGGTTGCACTGGATATCCATATTCACCTCAGATTCTTCTGGTTCCTAGTTATATCCGAATTGCCACAGCATCGTCCAGTCCTTGGTAATCGTCCAGTGGATTCATCACCAAGTATCTTCCTTGTTATCTTCCATCCTTGATGGCTCCAAAGTGGGTTTTAGCTGGGGAGCTTTCTGCATCTAGTTTGATTCTGCTAGCCCTCCAGTGGGCTTATCCCAGGAACCTGTTCCTCTTGTTCCTTATTCCCGGCAGCCTTGGAGAGAGAGGGTTTTATGCTGAGAAACATATGGTCTGTCTAAAAATCCTCTCACCACCCCAGTGGCATTAGCTAGGTCTGTGCTGGGACCAATATCTGAGTGTCATAGGAAATTCCTTATCCCTATCTCTGTAGCTACCAACTCTACTCGATGGTGTGCACAAAGACTCTCTACCTCTGTCAACCCACCCCTGAATAGGGCAAAATGCTCCTGGTTCAGCGGTACCATCAGGCTGCTGGCAGACCCTCACCTTCATCTGCTTGCTACTTGGAAGGTATGCTTTTCATTCCTTGGAACTTTGAATTTCTGGCACCTTGAACCTGACTGGCTGCCACTTCTGGACCTCCTACACTATTGGCTGCTTCACTTCTTCTCTCCATCTCTAAGCCTTCTGACTGAATTCAAACTGCAGCGCTGTCTGCCAACTCCTGAATAGGGTGAAACACTCCTGGCTTGGCGGTATCATCAGGCCGCCAGCAGCCCCTCAGCTTCTCCCGCTCGCTACTCGGAAGATACGCTTTTCATTCCTTGGAACTTTGAATTTCTGGCACCTTGAATCTGATTGGCTGCCACTTCTGGACCTCCTACACTATTGGCAGCTTCACTTCCTCTCTCCATCTCTAAGCCTTCTGATCGAATTCGAACTGCAGGTTCATGCCATATACATAACAGAACTGTATTACTGTTTTAACTGTGTAGAATTTCTGCCACATTTAGAAAAAATTGTTTAATGCCAGTTGAAGAAAAATACTGCCTTTCATTTGTACCTGACCTCAAAGCATTAGTGATTACAGCTCTTCTGTGAGGATTTTAATCTGCCTATTGTTACTGCTGCTTTATCTGTCTTCTGGTGCCTCTGCTCCTCAGCCTGACTAGCCTCCCGCTGTGTGCCCAATCTCTGCTCTTTGCTTCTGCTCTGTCTGCTGTCTCTCATTCAGTCTAAACAGGCCTCCTTTGTCCTTTTGCCCACCCACTGTTTTAGCTTAGTGCTGAGGCTCAAGCGACACTATATCTGCTCACTGTTCTTTCTTTCTCCCCTGTCTAGCACTGTTCGCCTGCTACTGAATAGGGCGAAATGCTCCTGGCTCGGCAGTTCAATCAGGCCGCTGACATCTCAGCTCTCACGCACTATTCCGCCAGCACCAGTGTGCCGGCTCCCTACCCTACCCCCATCTTGACATTTCTTATATAATTTATAGCTATCACCTGACCTCGCTTGGTTGTGAATGAATAAGTGTCCATTCTCCCATTAACAGTTTGTCACAAGTCACCACTAGGGGCATCTAAATCCCTTAGCTACATCTTCCAAGGCTTCACTCACAAGATCCTACTTCATTGTCAAAGCTTCATTCACAAGATCTTCAATTACCAAACAAGTTCTTCAGATAGCTGTATCCCTGCTCCTACCATGGCACCAAACACACTGCTCCTTATGTTTATTGCCCTCTCCCTTCCCTTATTTATCCTATCATCCTCCACCCTGTCCTCATCATCATCGCACTCCAGCAGCTCCCCTTTCCCCACTGTCCTAAACCTTAATATCTTCTACTCCCCTTTCTTATTCTCCTGGGTGCACTTCCCTATATGCCCTGGCTCCTCTCTCCTCCCCCCACTTCACACTTCCACATCTCCTCTCCCATCAGCCCCCGCCACATAACAACTAGTGCCAGGTCCTCCCCTGGTTCAAGAGTGAAAAACTCCACTTTTTTATCATAGTGCTCCTTCTGGTGTCAGCATGGCTCAGTTGGTAGCACATCTGCCTCTGGACCAGAAGGTCGTGGGTTCTCTTCCCACACTGGGATGGACTTGTACCTAAAAATCACTGGCATCCGAGTGCAGTATTGGGGGTGCTGCACTGCTGGAGTGTGCCGTCCTTCAGATGAGACGTTAAACCGAGGTCTCTTCTGCCCATCCTGGTGTTGTCCTGGTAGGTGTCCAGGTGGAAGTAAAAGAATCCAGGGTACTCTTTGTAAAGAGCAGGGAACATTCCCGGTGTCCTGGCCAACATTCCCCTTCCCATAAACTGGTTCATGCAATTATCCAGGCTGTGCGTGGGTGATGATGTGTGATATGGCCACCACCACACATTCAGTCACTTCACTACCAGTCTAGCATTGCTTGTAAAGCACTTTGAGATACTGTGTATGAAAAGCACTATATAAATGCTGATTCTTCTTCTTCTCCTATCTGCCATTGATATCAATCCTAATCCTGGCCCAGGCACACCTGTCTCTATGGGACCTTCCTCGCCAATCACTGTCACATCCCCATCCAACTTTGCTAGCATCCCCCGTGGTCTAAAAATCATACATCTAAACATCTGGAGTCTGCTTCCCAAAATTGACCTCCTTCAACCCTTGGTTGTTTCACTCGCTCTGATGTCATTATACTATCTGAAACCTGGCTAAATAACAAAATTATGGATGCACCCCTCACCATCCCAGGATTTTCTATCACCCAGCAAGCCTTGGCTGGGAGAGGCGGTAGCCTAGCTATCTATGGCTCATCCGTCATTCAGTATACCACCACCCTTACTAGGACTGTGACTAAAGCCTACCAATTGCTTATTCTCCAGTTATCCCTACCATTCTTCCTCCCTATTTTCATGGCTGGTGCCTACTGTCTCCCCGGCCTCCACTCCTCGACCGTTACTGAACTTATCGACTCCATGATTTCACATATGTCCTAAGGTGAGGTTTATATTATGGGTGATTTTAACTCAAACTGGCTATCCCCCTATATCGACAAACAAAAAAATGACATTGCTGCCCACAATTTGACCCAACTCACTTCTGAACCCACTAGGATAAATGACAAAATAAATAATCACTCCTTGATCGATTGGGCCTTGCACAGAGTTGTGAAATCAGGGGTACTCCCTGATGCATTAAGTGATCACTGCATGACTTTTCTGGTGTATAAAGTTCATCGGATTAAGGCCCCATCCAAGACCCTACTAACCGGGTCATATAACTCACTAAACCTCGCCCCTCTTCTCCTAGACCTGGCCCATGCAAATTGGGCCCCTATTGTCTCAGCGACAAATATAGACTCTGCTACAGATTACTTCAAAGCCAAATTCCTTGACATCTGGAACCAACACGCCCCAATTTGTCATGTCCGTGTTAGAGGAAATCACCTCCCTTGGCTTTCCCCTGAGCTCATTGCTTCTCGAAGAGCAAGGGATCAGGCCTGGAGGAAACACAAAGCCTCTGGACTACAAAATGATTATGACGCATATCGTCTTCTGTGTAACAAATATACCAAGACCACTCGTTTGGCAAAAGCTGAATACTTTAGCTCTTCTTTTCAAGCAAATATTAACTGCCCATCCAATAATTGGAAGGCTGTCCACTCTCTCTTCTCCCCTCCTAATAGCCCTCCTCCCCCCATTCTTAAACTAGACAATTGCCAACTAATCAACTGCCCGAGAGTGGCCCAGGAATTCAACAACTATTTCACTTCTTGTGCTTCCACCTCTTAGCATCTACCCCTGCAACTAGCACTGCCTCTCCCCCCATTGACACTCTCCTACCCACCCAGATGCACAGCTTCTCCTTCTCCAAAATTGCTCCTTCTGACACCCTCGAAGCCCTTCTCGCACTGAACCCTTACAAAGGTAGCCCTCCTGATGGGCTAGATTCCAAATTGTTATATCTACTATATCCATACCTCTCAACTGTACCACATTACGAGGAACGTTCCTCATTTTGCTTCAGAAAAGGTCCCTGTTCCACATTATAAGGACTTGTTCCACATTCAAAGTCAACATTTTAAAGCAAAAATCTATAGTAAATGATGGAAAAAATAACTTATTCAATTAATAACAGACATTCTGAACATAAATGCAACATTTTAACAGTGTTTTGAACTTCTTAGGTAAAGATTTGATTAAGTGTTCCACATTTTGCCAATTTGTTCCACATTTTTACAGGCAATGTTCCACATTTGGGGGACAAAAGGTTGAGAGGTATGACTGTATCAGCCCAGGCAATTGCTGTCCCCTTCACGGAGCTCCTCAACCTTTCATTCGACTTGGCTGCTCTCCTGGCTAGCTGGAAACATGCTGTTGTTCTTCCTTTACCCGAGGGAGGTGACCCTTCTACTGTGGGTAATTACCATCCTATTTCCCTTCTTCCCACCCTTGCAAAACTGCAAGAGCATCTGGTCCTCAACCAACTCTCTGCTCATCTCTGCTACAAATTTCTAAACTCCTTTTCAATCTGGCTTTAGAAAAAAACACTCCACTACCTCCTCCTTGATTAGGCTCACAGACATCATCCTCTCAGGAATGGACAATGCGCGTATCACCTCTGTCATATTTGTTGATTTAGCCAAAGCTTTCGATACCGTCTCACACAAACTACTAATAAGTACCCTCTCAGGGTCAGCGCTAGCTAGCTGCAAGCTGTGCCCCTGTACCTTGAGGGACCATATTTTTTTCTTGAGGAAAAAAATTATTTAAAACACTTAAAAATGCCTATATTTTGTTATAGATGAAAATGTTTACCAGCATATGAAAGTGGAAAACAACTGGCTCTGTTACTGTTACAAAAGGTGGAGACAGCTTTGCTGCTATGCCACTTTAAGATGCAGTGGAAAAGATTAGATTAAGTAAGTGTTAATGGTGTTAATGGCCATACTTTACACCTCCCAGGGTGACTGCTTTCACAAACAGAGGGCTATATTGACAAGAGAACTTGTTTGCAACCTGGACGTGTAGCTGAAACATAGAGGATTGTGTATCGCAAGCATACACAACAAAACAGTGCGATCGAGAGGAGGTTTCCGTGGGTAACCTGAGACCTCGAGAGCGTAGCTCGAGGTCCGTTACCACGGAAACCTCAAGATCGAAAACTGCCTTGTTTGTATATGGTTGCTCATACACAATCTTTTATAGTGCTTGTGGCAACTATAAATACCACTAAGTGAACACCGAAGGAAGCTTACTTCTGTGTCTGCCGCCAAAGTGCCGCCTTCCGTGTTGCCGTGCGCGCCGCTCTATTGCGCATGCGTGAATGTGTTCGATCTTGTTGTGCTGCACCGGTGACGCACTGGGTGCAACACAACAAGATCATGACGCACCAAGTGAAGGACAACAACGCTATTCCAGGCATGGATTTCCATGCGGAACAGCGTTCCACCATACACTATAATGATTGTTATATATGACAAAATCTGTTTCAAAAGTATGTGAGCACTCAAAATGGCTCAAAAACCTGACCAGCACAGAGCCAACCCAGATTTCCTGAAAGGGACACAGAAAACCTGTTCACCAGGTAAAAAACCTAACAGGTGGTAACCTTACTGGTGTTCCATGATAATCCTCTCTATTCTCTCTCACTCACACCTCCAGAAAAGTTGAGTTGTTTAACTTGTTTGCAAATCGGATTATCAGAGGTGTGAATGTCCAGTAATGATGTCCCTGTCCTTACAAATAAATACAGTAGTAGTACCATATTTACTTAAGGCCTTGCTCCAGGCTCATAGAAACATAGAAACACAGACTTTGATGGCAGATAAGGACCACTCGGCCCATCTAGTCTGCCCATTTCCCTACCTACAGGATAGGCCGCAGATCCTAGTTAACCAACAGCCTATTTCTTCCTACCCCCCACAAGAATTGCCTTATGTCTGTCCCATGCATTCTTGAATTCTCCCACAGTTTTAGACCCCACAACCTCCTCAGGAAGGCAGTTCCATGCATCCACTACCCTCTCTGTGAAAAAATACTTCCTCACATTGCCCCGATCCGCCCTCACTCTTTAAATTGTGTCCCCTTGTTCTGCACGTCTCTTTTTCTGAAAGATGCTGCTCTCTTGGACTTTGTTGATTCCACTGAGGTACTTAAAAGTTTCTATCATGTCCCCCCTCTTCCTTCTTTCCTCAAGGGTATACATATTAAGCTCCTTTAGTCTCTCCTCAATGCGGTTTCTCTTGCAGACCCTGCCATTTTAGTTGCCCTCCTCTGGACTGCCCTCTATCCTGTCTATGTCCTTGCAGAGATGGGGTCTCCAGAACTGGATGTAGTACTCAGATGAGGTCCTCACCAACTCTCTGTACAGAGGGATAACAACTTCCTGTTTTCTGGGTGATGCCTCTTCCTATGCATCCCAGTATACCCCCAGCCTCCCTACTACCTTCTCACATTGCTTGCTAACCTTAAGGTCATCTGATATGATTACCTCCAGGTCCCTTTCCTTTTTTTGTTGTTATCTACCTCCCCCATTGTGTATTCTTCCCCTGGGTTCCTGTTTCCCAGTGCATTATTTGCACTTCTTTGCATTGAATTCTAGCTGCCACTTCTGACCATTCCTCCAACCTTGCCAAGTCCCTTCTCATCCTTTCCACGCCTCCTTGTGTATCAGTCCTGTTGCAGATCTTTGTGTCATCTGCAGAGGCATACTTTTCCTTCCAGTCCCTCTGCAATGTCACTTATAAAGACTTTAAAAAGGACTGGACCCAGTACTGAGCCCTGCTGTACCCCACTAGTAACTCCTCTTTCTTCAGAGCGGACTCCATTTACAATTACTTTCTGTGTCCTGTTGTCCAGCCAATGTTTTACCCAGGCTACCACTCTGGGACCCACTCCCAGGCTGGTTAATTTGACTATTAATCTTTTGTGTGGGACTGTGTCAAATGCCTTGCTAAAGTCTAGGTAGGCCATGTCCACAGCCCCTCCCTGGTCTACTACTTTGGTCACCCAGTCAAAGAAATCAATTAGATTCGTCTGACATGACCTTCCCACTGTGAACCCATGCTGCTTTGGGTCCCAGCCCCACTGGCCTCTAGGTACTCCACAATTCTTTCCTTCAGAAGTGACTCCATCACTTTTCCTACCACAGAGGTCAAACTGACAGGTCTGTAGTTTCCTGCCTCTGTCTTGGTCCCACTTTTGTGAAGAGGAATCACATCCACTTTCCTCCAGTCCTCGGGTACCACACCATCCTCCCATGATTTATTAAAAAGAGTAGCCAGTGGTTTCACTAGTTCCCCCTTAATTCTTTTAGAATTCTGGGGTGAATTCCATCAGGTCCCATTGCTTTGTCCACCTTCAGTTTTAGGAGTTCTTGCAGAACACTTTCTTTGGAAAGGACTGAATCGACCCCCCCATCAAGAGTGCTTCTGTTAATTGGATTAGGCACTTCCCTCCTCTTTTGTGAATACTGAGCAGAAATATTCATTCAGAATCCCTGCTTTTCACTGTCCCCTCTGCCCACCCAAAGTTCATTCTATTCAGCCTCACTATCCCTCCCTTTGTCTTTCTACACGCGCTGATGTACAGTACCTATAAAAAGTTGTATCCCCCTTCTTAACCGAGTTGGCTATCTTTTCCTCAGTTTGGGCCTTTGCTATTCTGACTTCCCTCCCTGCTTCCTTCTGCCTTAACTGGTACGGCTCTCTGTCCTGCTCCTTCTGTGTTTCCTTGTACTCCCAGAATGCTATCTTTTTCTCCCTGACTTCCCCAACACCTTTTTTGAGAACCATAGTGGCTTTCTCTTTCATTTTGATTTGTTTACTTGCTTCACACAAAGGCTTGTTGCCTCTGTGATGGCAGTTTTGATGATTCCCCATTGTTGCTCCACACCTCCTTCTAGCCTGATTGCTAGTGCTTTTCTAAGGCACTCTCCCATCTTGCCAAAGTCAGCCCTCCTGAAGTCCAGTACCCCACTTTGTATGGCTTGACTCTGTAGCTGAGTTTAACATGAACCACACTGTTTGATGGTCACTTGTTCCCAGATGGCAACCCACTTCTAGATCTGAGATCCTCTCACCGCCCCATTTGAGAGTACGAGGTCTAAGATTGCTCCCTCACGAGTGGATTCCGAAACTAGCTGTCTGAGGCATGCCACCTGTAGGGCATCGAGAATGGCCCTGCTCTTGGATGTGGCTGCAGCAAATGTGCTCCAGTTAACATCTGGCATATTCAGCTCAGGCAGATTCATTTCCATTGGTGAAGTCAAACAATTCAGTGCAGTCAATGGTACTAATTAAAAGATGCTGATTAAACTAGTAGACCTGGTACTGCTTTATTAATATAGGACAGGAGGGTTAGTTAGGTGTAAATGATGGATGTGGGGGGGGTGTACAGGGAATGGAGTGGTGGGGCCCAGCAGGGAGCTGAACAGGGGCCCAGAATGGTTAAGGCCAGCCCTGTACCCTCTCCTCAGCTGGCTTATCTGACCAGCAAACCAACTGGTTCAAATCTTACCTCTTAGGTCGGACCCAATCAGTCAGAATAGTAGATTCCATATCCCCCACCCTCCCTATTAACACTGGAGTACCCCAAGGCTCAGTGTTAAGCCCTATACTCTTTTCCGTATTCCTGAATGACCTCGCATCTATCCATATGTACACAGACAATACGGTCATTTTAACCTTTGGCCACTCCCCTGCTGATGTTGCTACCAGACTCCAGCATGACTTCAACAAGTTCCAGCTCTGGTTTAGCTCACATCAACTATTTCTCCTTTCTCAATGCCAAGAAGACAATCTCCATGACCTTCAGCACCAAGCAGAGACTCTCTAGGCTTCCCTTCACTTCCTTCCACACACTCGGTGGGCCTATTCTGGAGGACACCTCCTTATTCAGATATCTGGGTGTCTGGTTAGACCAACACCTAAACTTCTCTGGACACATCCATGCCATCCTGAAAAAGTTGTGCCACAAGCTAGGCACTTTATACAGGAACCGGAACTGCCTCCCTCCCCTGGCAAGGTGGAACTTGTCCAAAAGATGATCCTCCCAATTTCTGTCTATCGTGATATAGTCTACTGTGCCTCTCCAATGACGTCCCTGGCCAGACTGGATACTCTTTTCAACTCCTTCTGTCGCTTCACCCTGGACTCTCTCCCCTCACTCATCACTGCTGTCTCTATCACTCCCTGGCTCTACCGTCCCTTGCAAATAAGCGCATTCAACATTGTGCCAAATTTGCTTCCAAATTCTGGTTTGGTTCACTGCCCTCCTATCTCACTGATCTCCTCTCTGTTCCCTCTACATCTCCGCCACCTCAGATCTATCGACTTCCCGGTCCTTGGCTATCCCTCAACGGTCCACTTTGACAGGTCAAACTGCCTTCTCCTACCACTTCAAATCCATCACTCCTCCTCCCCTACTCATTATCCTCTGCCTTACTCAACTTCCTCTCTGTAAATTGCTCATGCATTTAATTTCTACCCCTACTCTACAACCCTCTTCCACTGCTTCACCCCTCTATACCCATTTGTCTCTTCACAACTTCCTCTCAGGAACTGCATTTGCACATAACCCCCCCCCCCAAACTTATAAATCAGTCTCCCTATCCCCACCTCTTACTGAGCCCTCTCTTAAACTTCCCCCTCTCTCACTCTGGCCCCTTCCCCCATCCCCTAGCAGGGCTCCCGTCATTCCTAAAGTGGTCCCTCTGGGTCATATTGTTTCTCCCTCCCTCCTTTCTACCCCCCTCCTCCCCACCCTAAAATGGTCCCTAGGGTCCAGACTCCTCCCTTTTCATTCACTTCCTGTCCTCTTCCTAGGTCCCTTGCAGGGTTCTTCTACATCCTGAAGGGTATAAACCTTCTTCCCTCCCCCACCCCTCCCTACGGTCTAGGCATCACCCTTCCTCCACAACTCGCTCCTTTGTGCCCTTGGATCTGCGTGATACTTATCTGAATTCATTCTTGCTTTCCCACCCCCACACCTAGAATATTTCAGCCCCTTCTTTTGCAATTACTGTATCCCCCTTTTACTCTCCCTGGTATGACTCCACCGATTCTCCATCTGTTCCATCTGTCCTCTGCTACTCATTCTAGCTACTTCCCCCCTTTTTTGATTCCCCCACTTGTTTTTCCATGTCTGCTAAAGCTCCTTTCCCCCACCTCCTAGAACACCTGCTTACTTCACTTAGTATAATCCTCTATTCGTAACAATGTGTGTAACTACTGTCTTTTGCAAATGTCTCTGCTAGCAGCATACCTTATTGCTCAGTACGTTGTATGCAATGTAAATTGTTTGACTTTTGTTCTTGATTGTTTATTGTTGTATTACTGCTCCATCCGCATTGTACCCCTTCCCCCAGGTCGCACTGGGAGATGAGCAACTTGTTGCTCAGCGTGCCTTCCTGGTGAAACATTTCAATAAATAAATAAATAAGACTTCAATGATGAATGGACTCTGTATTGCCTTTGCATGGACATTGCTGTAATTGACCTGAGTCAGTATTATAAGGTCTTTCAAGGGGTAGCTATTGTATTCCGATACCTTAGGCAGTACTAAAGGTGACATTGAGTATTGTACTACTATACTGTAATTGATTCCAAGAAGTAACATATAGTGGCACTAGGCCGAGGTGCACCTCAGAAGTTTTCTTTTCTTTAGTATACGATTTAGGTACTCAATTCTAAAACTTGCATTTCCAGAGAGTCAGTACCGGTTTAGTTGTTTAGTAGTATGATATAAGTAGTGACTGTTCATGTTCCCTAGTGTTCTGTTCACCCCCTCCAGTGACTGTGTCATCCTACCCCTGTCATTAAATAAAGCCCAGCAGGCATCAATCTTATTGAACGACTCCTGCCTCTCCTTGTTGGATAAATTTCATCTATCCTAACTGATTCGAACCTCGATGCTCATTACCATCGCCGAAGCAGAGCACAGCACCACTCAGGAAAAATTTTTTTTGCCGTAGTTGGCAGGATTAGATAATTATTTGTCCGAGAAGTCCAAAGCTGGAGTTTCCTAAAAAGAGATGCAAATGGAGCTGGGGTGTAGCAGTGGGTTGTCCAGAGGAGATGGTGAGGTGATTGGGAGAGAGAGAGAGAGAGAGATGGACACCAAGGGAGTATGCCTCCATCGCCATTAACTATGCCACATTACTTCGGGACCATGGCTTCCACAATTCTCAGAGGAAAGAGAGGGAGGTGGAACCAGCAACTTAGGAGAGTTTTGCTCAAAGATGCAGTCAATGTTTAGATTGTGCCAGATCTCAGAGCAGCAAAAAGTGGAAATTCTGATTGGGCAACAGAAAGGGGCAGCCCTGGCCAGGTGGAGTGAAGACCACCGCTGAGCAGATTTTGCAGAGGCTGCAGCAGATATTCGATACACATACGGTGTCAGATCTCAAGATTAAGTTTTTCTCCTGCATTCACAACGAGACCCTTCGAGAGTATGCCCTAAGCTTGCAGGAGTTGTTGAGGGTCATCAAGTGAGCAGATGCTGAAGAAGTCCAAGATGTGGACCATGTGTTGGTAGAGAAATTTAAGGAAGGGGTGCACAGTGAGGCTTTGAGAAGAGAGCCTGCGGGGATCAGGCAGGGAGGGGCCAACTCAGGAAGGCCCACAGGGAGGGGGTTATAAATATTCATAAGGGGCAGGGAAAAGGGCACTGCAAGCCTGGAGTGATTGACAGCAAGGCCTTGAGCAGGCCTACATTTAAAGGGGCAACACCAGGCCCCAAGTAATAAAAGTGTGTTTAAAGGGGGCCCAGCAAGCCACAGGGGTCCCACAGCTGTAAGAGGGGGCAACATCAGGCACAGTGGTGAAAAGGGGGGAAGCAAAGTCCCCAAGCATTAATAGGGGCAACGTTAGGCCCACCATGGCAATAGGGGCAACATCAGGCCCAGTGGTGGAAAGGGAGCAGCAAAGGCATCAAGGTATTAACAGGGCAGCCTTAGGTCCGCTGTGAACAGAGGGGAAGCAAAGTCCCCCCATTGAAGAGAGAGTAAAAAGGACAACACGTTGAACCTTCAGTAAGCCCATATTAGGCAAGAGGGGCCCAGTCATCAAGAGGGCGAGGGAAGCCATTGGAAAGAGGGCATTTATTCCAAGCTTGGTCGGGGTAGCCAGATCCTGGTACAAAAGGGACCTGCAAGTACAGTACATTTGGGAAGGGTCAGAAAAGAAAGGTGCTTAGCACATAACTGTTATTTAGTGACTGTAAAGTACGGAAAATGTGTGTCTGAACTGTTGTGCCATTGCAAAGTACCAAGACTGTGTTGTTACTGAGATTGTGGTTATTTGCCCCTGCAAAGAACAATTGCCCCAGATTCTGGTAATTTACCCCGTTCCAGGCAAATTACCCCTGCAACAAACAATTGCTCTGGATTCTGGTAATTTGCCCCTGTTCCTGAAAAATTGCCCCTGCAATGAACAATTGCCCCTGATTCTGGTAATTTGCCCCTGTTCCTGGTAAATTATCCCTGCAACGAACAGTTCTCTTGGTGCACTGTGAATGTGTACTTGCCAGCTCTAATGTTGCCAACATACGTGTAATGCGCATGGCTGGAGTTATGAGCAACATGCTTGTTCAGTATGCCTTTCCTGGTGAAACATTTCAGAGGAAAGCTGTCTTCAATTCTGGCTGCTGCCCCCGCAAGGCTTACCCCACGGTTTAGCTTTTTACATGAAAAGATGCATTTTTCTCACGCCACAAAGTACTTTATTTTAAAAAGGAAAAGTCTGCTACACAGAAGTATGGTGAACACGGGGGTGGGGGCTCCATTTACTGTAAAGGTGCAGCGCCGGACCGCTCGCTTCAATACATTTGTATTGAACCGAGTGGTGCAGCGCCACACCTTTACAGTTAATGGAGCCTTCCACTCACAGCCTCCACCATACTTCTGGGTAGTAGATTTTTCCTTTTAAAATAAACTACTTTGCAGCATGAGAAGAACATTGCTTTTCATGTAAAAAGCTAAACCAGCGGGTAAGCTTCCGGGGGGGGGGGTGCGGGAGCCACAATTGAATTCAGCTTTCCTTTAAATAATGTAGCCACAGAGAGGCCTTCCACAATGGCGGCTCCTACCACCCGCCACACAGTCCTGCAACGTCAACATTGGGAGTGCCCAATCCCCATGTCAGCATGTATTCCCCCCCTCTATAAAATGTGGCACACTTGGAGCCCACCCCAATGTGCCAAAACATGGCTCTTCCTGCCGCAACATGGCGGCTCCTGCCAAAACAAAATTTGATAGCAGATAAGAACCGCTTGGCCCACCTAGTCTGCCCATTTTTCTTACCTAATGCATAGACTGCAGATCCTAGTTAACCAACAGCCTACTTCCTCCTACCCCCCACTAGAATTGCCACACACTCCAAAAAAGCCAACATCGGGGTGTCCAGTCCCTGTGACTTCATGTATCTCCCCTTCTCCCATTAATGTGGCACACTGGGAGCCCACCACAGAGTGCCAAATTTTTTTTTTTACTTTCTTACAATATCAGGATGCCCACTCCTGGTGCCGGATGGGCCCCCTCTCCCCCATACCTCTCTACATGATTTGCCAACATCAGGGTGCCCAATCCCTGTTTTGGCATGCCCCCTACTATTGTGGCACACTGGGAGCCCACCCCACCCCACCCCAGTTAGTATTGGGATATTAACCCAAGTGCTAGATGTGGGAACTGAACCCACAGCCCTCTGATCTCCCAGCCTCAGAGGTGAGTGTGCTACCTACTGAGCCACTGACACTGACACTAATGGCATGAAAATGAGCCCATAATGGGCATGTTAATGGCCACTAGTGCCTTGCATGTCCAATGAGCTCATTTGCATGCCTCTGTTCGTGAATGCAGTTTAGCATCTGAGCACTGTTGGCTGTGAGGCCATTTCCTTGGCTGGCTGTGGGGGCAGCACTGTTCCATGTCATAAGGGCAATTGTGGAAAGGCGATCGTTGTTATGGCGAGTGTACATTGCCAAAAATCAATTTCAGAGATGTACACCCCTGGTGAAAAACAAAAGGTCGCCAAGGACTCTAATTTTTAATGTTATGGGTACTGAGGTACATGGGGTGTGATGAGATATAGGAGAGAGACACAGTGCCCCTGCACCCCCTGCACCCCCCTACTATAGGATGCTCAACTTTAGGGGGTGCATATCAAGGGGGCAGTCAGCATTGCAAAAACTACTTCCGGGCCGAGCAATAAAGTATACCTGTGCCCGGACCCGAACCCAACATCCTGGCCACCCCAGCCCAACACCCACCCACCATGCCATGGAGCCAGCTTGGCAGCTCATTGTGGCACCACCCTCACAAACCCTCCCTCCCTCCCACCACTTGCTCAGTGTGCTCGCCCCCCCCCCACACGGGTGTACATATATCAACATCCTGTCGCTATTCATGAACCCTCCCTATCCGGTCACCCTTCCTGCTCTCTCACCCTATCGGCATGCGCCGCAAGTGGGTCGCTGTTTCAGTAATCGCCAACTTGTGACTAGTGCATGTCAGAGGATATTGGGCAGCACTACTAGGTATTCTACTGCTTTTCCTTGGTTAGTGCTGTCCCCGCCTTCCCCTATTCACAGTCGGATAGCCCACTGGGCTATCTGGCTGTGAATAGCTCCGTTGCCCACCAGAACAGCCTGAAAGTGCAGCGCAACCTTTTGTCCCACTTTGCGCTCCCTTTGTGAATGCTGGCCCTGCTCTTTAAGATTTCAAACCGTTAATACATAGAACTCATTGGTGTTCTAGTTCTAAATTAGAACTTGAACCCCTGGGTTCTGAAAGGGTTCTAATCTTTTTTAGAACAAGTTCTGACAACCTCGACAGGTAAGGAGTTTGAAATATGTCAATTGACAACCAGTGACTCTTACAGAGTTATTTACATTGCAATATGTTCCTGCAGTGCCTTCCACTTTGGGAAGAGAATTTGGCGGTTCAGAGCCTGAGTAGGAGAACAGCCGTACCACTGCAAACTGCAATTGTGCCTATGCAGCTGCACAACACCAGGAATCTTGGAATCCCCACAAGGATCCCTTTGTCTTTAGAGCAATCAATGACAAAGTGAATCCTAACCCGAGGGGAAGACATTACGACAACCTACTGCTGTGCAGGGGAAGTCGTCTGGATCTCAGTCTGAGGCCTTGCATGAACCTACCCCTGTATGGATGAATATTTTGAATTGACATCTGTTGTTTAATGAATCCAGAGATATACTAAAAATGTTAAAAAACAGAAAAGGACAGTTAACAATGTGCACATGTAGCTGGCTCAGTGGCTCAGTGGCTTGATGCATCCATGCCTCCCTGCTGCCACACCGGTGACCCAGGTTCGGGAACAGACTTGGATCACTCAGGGGCTTGACTGGGAAGGGAAGACTGAGCATCCATAGGATTGCTCTCTTCCCTTGGGGAGGGTGGTTCCCATGACTCGCTGCATTGCCTGCCACCTGGCGGAAGCGAAGGGATAGCGTGGACAAGTCCTGAAACTTGGGGAATGGCAGGCATACAGCAAGCTTGGAGCACTTCCTCGGAGGAGGAGTGCACCTGCGCACTCATGACACATTGCACATATGCTGTGCTTCCGGGAGAAAAACAGGAGGAAAAATGGAGGTTGGGCTACATGAAGCCCTCCTCGCAAGCACCTGTGGCCCACTCCCGGTCCTGGAGAGACAGCCGGAGAAGCGGGACGGATGCAGTGCATTGGGACAGGGCTGATACAGCCACCCAGCCTGCCATGGAGCTCATAAATAAAAATATTGAAAAAAAATCAAAAAACAATGTGTACATGTGACTCTGTGTTTGTCTAAAAGTGTACTAAAAACCATGCTCTTTTCTGTTACAGACTGGCTTCGCACCAGGCGAAATGGATTTGCCCTGTCAGAGGCACACTGGCAGCAATCTGCTCATCGTTGGCAAACTCTCACAGTCGCCAAAGAACTGCTCTATGTAGATTTAGTATTCTAACACAACGCCGCTGCCAACTTGGATCACCACTGAGGAGGTCACGTGATGCAGCGGTGCTGATCAGCAGCTTTCTGTGGAGCTCCCGCTCTTCTCCTCTTAAAAAAGTTTCTCTTTTGCCTCCAATTCCATGCTACCTACCTTGAGGTGGGCTAAGAAGTCTCTCTACTACTGCAGAATCCCCAGAGGATCGCGATCGGCGACCCGACAACTTCTAACAACGTCGCGATGTCCGATACAGATATGAAGGCCGCGGGAGTTAAACACACTCCCCAACCACACCAGAGAAGGCCTCAAAAGGCAAGAAATACAAATACTTCTTCCAGTTCTACGTCTAGACAACATTCTGGTGGCGCTGCAACTTCTACACAGGGCACAGTGTTAACTGAAGAACGCTTCCTAGAAGAGCTGTCCCCGTTTAAAGAAACCCTCCAGGAAATCTCGAAAGAGATCAGATCATTAAGGTTGGACTTCGCTGATCTCTCAAGGAGAGTCAGCGATTCAGAGGCCAGAATCGTCTCAATTGAGCAATGGGAACATAGGATGGATCCTGAGATTACCAAATTAAGACAGCAGCTTCAGAAACTTCAGGCTAAGACTGAAGACCTGGAAGGGAGGAGCCGGCGAAATAATGTGCTCATCTTAGGCCTCCCAGAGTCAGAGGAGGGGATGATACCCTACATTTCGTCCAGCAGCTCTTCAATAAAATCATGGGCCCTTCACCTATCCACCAAAAATATCATATTGAACAGGCCCACCGATCTCTTAAACCCAAACCGCCTCCGGGTGCCCCCCCCAGGCCCATCATCGTGAAGCTTTTGAGCTATCTGGAGCGTCAACACATCCTCGAGAAGGTAAAACAACTGGACTCTGTTCTCTGGGGGACAATAGACTTAGAATCACCAGGATCTTCCCTACGAGGTCCGCCAGAGAAGAGCAGCCTTCACCAAGTTGTTAAAAAGCTCATTGAGGCCGGGGAGACCCTTCAGGATGTTATACCCTGCTAAGCTGCTGGTTCAGGTGGAAAGCACCTGGCGCTCGGGCTTAGGAGAGCTTTAACTGGCCTTAGAACCTGTTGCGGACTTATTCAAATGACTTTTATTGCATTTGGGGTTGCGGGTCTTTCTTTTGATAGGCCTCTATTAAAGCTCAATCACACTTAAAGCCAATTAATCTGGGTAACTGATCTCCTTAACTGGTCCTTGTTACTGTGCTTTCCCCATAGTTCTTAAACTTAATTAAATACCTGGTGGTCTTTCTCTCCTGTGAGGTCTCCTGTCCGGGATCCGTGCTGGAATAGGCCTCTGGGGTAGTAGGCCGCTAGGCCTTTCTGTCGATGCGTTCGTCATCGCGTCTGGTCCTCTTGCTGTTTTGGGTACCGCTGAGCAAGGGTACTGTTTCGGGGACGCCATGGTCGGACCGTCGGGTCCGTCAGCGGAGCTCCCCCTATGTCTTCTTCCTCCTGCATTTCCGGATGGGCCCTGAGCAGCTCGGGAGATGGAAAGTGGATCCTTCCTTGCTGAGATTTCCCACAGGGATCTTCTTTCTTCCCCTCGATGACCAGACTTGCGGCTTCCAGGTACTGTTATGTCTACTTCTTTAGGCTCGCCGAAGGGGGGCAGGGAGCTCGTGTGGGTTAGTTGCCTCAGAGCCCTGCCTTGCGACCTGATTGGGAGTTGGTGGGTACCCGTAGTGGCTCACTTAGCTGGGCCCTTTTCCCGCATCAGAGCTCGATCACTTCATGTTTTGAACTGTTGGATGTTATGTTTCATGTTCACTTTCGTTTTCAGGGATCTTGTCGTGGTACCCTGGGGTGGGGGTGGGTGGCATTGTTAATTCTTTCCCTTTGTTGGTATGGTCCTATGATATTGGGTTGGTTGTTATTGAGGTCAAGATTATCTGTTGTAACCATCTCTTGTTTCTGAGGGTTGTGGAAGGTTATTGTCTGGGGAGGGATGGCTCAATAGTTATTTCTTTCAGATGTGGTGGGGTTTTTATACCTGTATCATTCCAGTTTACAATGGTGTGGTGTTTCCATGTCGTTCTATGGTAACTATTTTTTGTTTGTGTTACAGGGCGTGTTATGTGTGTGCGCGGGAGGGGGTTTGAGAGGGTGTCACCACTGATGGGCTCAAGTTGGGGGCTTTCCAAGCAGTTCTGTCTTGCTATTTTATTGTCTCTTGTGGATGGCCTCAAATTATGTTAAACTTGCCAGTTGAAATGTTAGGGGCATCAGGGAATCTAGTAAAAGATCCCGTATTCTGCTTAACTGTTCCCTGTTGGGGGTGGATATCTTGCTCCTCCAGGAGACACACATTACAGTCGCGGATATTAAAATGTTACAGGTTAAGGGTTTCTCACAAGTTTTTGTTGCTGGTGCATCCTCGCTGCTCGGGGTGGTATTACGATTAGAAAAATATACTTTTATTCCGGAGAAAGTCACCCAAGACCCCGAGGGTAGATATATTTTTGTACAGGGCTCTCTTTCTAGTTCCGCTATAATTCTTGGGTCAGTCTACGGCCCGGTGGGAAGAGATGCTGGTTTTATAATGCATCTAATAGATAAATTAAGTGGGTATTTGCCAATACCCCTTATTCTGGGTGGGGACTGGAATATTGCCCCATCACAAGAGCTAGATAAAACCTATAGACCGTTGAGGCCCCCGACTCCAGCGCAGCTAGCGTTGCGTGATCTAGGCGGAATGTTAGGTCTGGTGGACCCCTGGAGGACCTTGTTTCCTCTTAATAGGAGTTATACCTTTTTTCCCCGCTTCACAACTCCTGGTCCAGGTTGATTATTTCTGGTAAGCACCTCCCTTATGGCACACATTACCTAAGTAGGCATTGAACCTATTGTAATTTCTGACCATGCTTTAATATGGCTTCGGCTCAATCCTTCTTCTTCGGTGCAGCGTGACACAATATGGAAACTAAATACTCAGGTTTTGAAGGACGAACACCTTCATACTCAGATTAAGTCCCTAATCAAAGAATACCTGGACATTAATCAGGGGTCAGTGACCAGGATTGACATCCTATGGTGTTGTTTAAAATGTTTTTTGAGAGGGGAGCTCATCAAAATCTCCGCCAGGAGGAAGAAACTCAGGACTCAAAGGTTTCTTCTCCTAGCTGGTCAGATTAAGGTGGCAGAGGACTCTCTTGCTTCCTCTAGGTCCCTAACGAGTTTGGAACACCTACAGAAACTTAAAAATGAATATGAAGGGCTAGTTGGGGAAAAGACCGAATTCGCGTTACTGAAATCTAAAGCCAATTACCTAGATCAAGGGGAGAAGCCAAATAGGCTTTTGGCCCTAAAACTCAAGGAAGTAGAAAACTCAAGGTTGGTTCCTGCTATCATGGCACAGGATGGTTCCATCAAGACAGGGCCCAGAGACATCGTCGAGGTCTTTAGACTATTCTACCAAAATCTTTACAGGGCTAGCTCAGTCCCTCCTTCCCTCTCCGCTATTGAGGCCCTCTTTAACCCAATTTCACCACCCTGCCTCTCCGATGATCAAGCATCTTTTCTTTCGTCTCCCCTGTCCCTGAATGAGATTGAGGATGTCATTCACAATCTTCCGTCAGATAAAGCCCCCAGCCCTGATGGCTTACCCTCTAACTTTTACAAGGCCTTTTGCAAGGAATTGGCTCCGACACTTCTGGATTTTTATAACTACCTTCTCGCCTCGGGCCCAATCGACCAAACCCTGTTGGAAGCCATCATAATTCTGATTCCCAAAGCGGAGAAGTCCTCCTTGGATCCGTCTAAATACAGACCCATCTCACTGCTCAACTGTGACATCAAAATCTTGTCTAAAATTCTGGCCTTGCGCATTAAACAGGTCTGGCAATCACTTTTGAGCAGAGCAAAGTAGGCTTTGTGCAAAGGTAAGTCGGCTACGGACCACATGAGAGTCCTCTCCTATGTTTTCCAAGCGCCCAGGACTCTCAGGTTCCCATGGCACTGGTGGCTTTAAATGCCGAGAAGGCATTTGACCGGGTCAACTGGGACTTCCTTTGGAATGTTCTGGCCAGATTTGGGTTCCCGGGAAAGTTTGTCCAGTGGATAAAGGTTTTGTACAAAGATCCCTCGGCTAAAATTTACTGTAATGGAGTTTTCTCATCCCGTATTCGGCTTTTTTCTGGTACACGTCAGGACTGTCCTCTTTCTCCTTATCTTCTCAACCTTTACCTGGAACCCCTGCTACTCAATCTCAAGGCCGCTCCCGGGCTCCAAGGTTGTCCAGTTTCTCCACAGACCTCCACAATATCTGTCTTTGCAGACGATATTCTATTACAACTGGCTTACCTGCAATTTTGACAAGTAGCCCTAAATTTAATAGGAGCAATTTAGTGCTGTTTCCACTACAAACTTAATCTGGCCAAATCAGAAATTTTCCCCCTTAATGTCCACACCTCTCAATCTAGTATGTCCCACTTTGGTATGAAGTGGGCATCATCTCATCTCAAATACCTTGGTATTTATTTGGCCCGGGACCCAAACCTGATTAGGAAATTAAACCTAGATGATCTTTTAGACAAAATTCACTCCGATCTGCAGAGATGGGACAAGCTTCCATTATCAATAGGGGCCCGAATCAGTATTATTAAAATGAATATATTGCCTCGTTTGTTTTACCCCCTAAGTCTCTTGGACATTTGGCTGCCCAAAACTTTCTTCAAGAGGGTCCATGCAATTCTCACTCGTTTTATCTGAAATAACAAATCTCCCAGATGAGCCTTCCATAAACTTTGCCTACCCAAAGATATGGGTGGCCTCCGTCTCCCCAACTTTGAATATTACCATTGGGCCAGCCACCTAGTTAAAGCTGGTAAGTGGTTGGGGAGTTGGGAGGCTGATTCCCTACCTTTATGGTTAAGCTTTGACTTAGACCTCATTAAACAATGCAACATAGACCCCTCGAGCCTGTTTTACTGCCATTTTTCTTCTCTCCCCCGCTGTCTTCAGGACTCGGCAGTGGGTGTTTCTGTGAGGGTGCTGAACCAATTTTATACAACTGCCAAAATCCGACAAACAAAGGATCCCGGGCAACTGCTACTTTCAAATCCCAATATTAAAATAGGTCCTAAATTGTTACCTCCGCAGTGGCTGCCCCAATTCCAGGAACTCTCAGTGCAAGATCTATACGTGCAAGGAGGCCCTGGGTTAATAGATGACCTCCTTCTAGTCTTAAGGATCCCCCCCCCGAATGATTTTTAAACTGTACCAGTTGCAACACCTTGTCAATAAGGAATTTGGCAACACTGTGTCTGTGTCGGTTGTCCAGCCCCTTCTAAGGGTGGTTAAAGATTATGCGGCCAGACCTCATGGGGTATCTAAATTATACCTACATCTTCTGAAGGTCATTTTCCCAGACCCTTTGGCTGGCTCCAAATCTTGGACTTCTCTCCCCTCCGACCCCTCTTTTACATGGAACCGGATTTGGCAGGATTGCATAAATACAATACGCTGGACAAGAATAGGCTTATCCAATATTTTATAGTCAATAACATGTATATTACGCCTGTTAAAAAGCAATTCACTCAATCTAGCTCCTAACTGTCTTAGATGTGGTGTGGACCCGGCGATACCTCTCATATTTTCTGGTATTGTTCCAAAGTAGCCCTCTTTGGAAGGCAATTCAGATAACTTAGACCCCATTTTAGGCCTGCAGGATTTATTTACATTAGAGATCTGTATTCTGGTATCTATTCTGGAATTTCGTCAGGAGAGGAGCTATCATATTGCTCTTATCTCTATGGCGGTTAGCGATTAGTGTCTGGCCACTGGTCGGACAACCTAGAAATCTCTGCATACGGACTGCTTGAAGAAATGTCCTTGTGTTTTAAAGTTGAGAAGCTGATTGCCAGCTCCAGACTTTCTCCTTCATCCTTCCAGAAAAAATGGGGTAAACTTTATGCCCTATACTTACACTGATTGGTAGTTTTAGGTTTACTGGTGTTATTTGATGCCTGAGGTCCTTCCCTCCATGATCTCCCTGATGTACCCTTTTCCTATCCATGAATCATTGGTCATTGGTGCCGTTTTTTCTTCTCTTTGGACTAGTAGGCCAGACTGAACTCTAGTCTTTTCTCTCAGGTTTGTAAGTCTTTCGTCCCTCACCTTTATACCTTCTTGGTCTCCTTGTTTTTCTCAGTGGTGACACCCTCTTGGGGGGGAGGGAGTGGAGTGGTTGAGGGGGGGTTTTGTTTATCCCATGTCTGCCATGTCTTGAGCTATTTCTTGGACATTGTTACAGTTTTTGTACCATTCCTGTTTTCTGATTGATTGATGTTATTGTTATTGTTTTTTGAATTTAAATAAAAATGAGAATTTCAAAAAAAAAACTTGAATCACCACTCTACTGAAATCTGAGTTTAAAAGAAAAACAGGAGTACTGGGATTCAGACTCGTATCTCCTGGCTGGCAGTATTGCACTTTGTCCTGTGTGCTATGCTGGCTGCTGGTTTTCAAGTTCCTAGTTAAACACATCTCTGACTGGTAAACTGAGCCTAGATCAGGTCTGCTCCTAAACTGATCCTGGAGCAGTTGGTATGGGCACGATCAGCCTGCACTGTAATAGGCACAATCAGCATACACTGTAATGGGCACGGTCAGCCTACATTGTAACAGGCACGATCTGCCTGCACTGTAATGGGCACGATCTGCCTATACTGTAATGGGCACGGTCAGCCTGCACTGTAATGGGCACGGTCAGCCTGCACTGTAATGGGCACGGTCAGCCTGCATTGTAATGGGCACGAACAGCCTGCACTGTAATGGGCACAGTCAGCTTGCACTGTAATGGGCACGATCTGCCTGCACTGTAATGGGCACAATCTGCCTGCACTGTAATGGGCACTGACAGCCTGTGCTGTTATGGGCATGATCTGCCTGCATTGTAATGGGCATGGTCAGCCTGCATTGTAATGGGCACAGTCAGCCTGGACTGTAATGGGCATGGTCAGCTTGCATTGTAATGGGCACGGACAGCCTGCACTGTAATGGGCACGATCTGCCTGCACTGTAATGGGCACAGTCAGCCTGCACTGTAATGGGCACAGTCAGCTTGCACTGTAATGGGCACAATCTGCCTGCATTGTAATGGGCACAGTCAGCCTGGACTGTAATGGGCATGGTCAGCTTGCATTGTAATGGGCACGGACAGCCTGCACTGTAATGGGCATGATCTGCCTGCACTGTAATGGGCACAGTCAGCCTGCACTGTAATGGGCACGGTCAGCCTGCACTGTAATGGGCATGGACAGCCTGTGCTGTAATGGGCACGATCTGCCTGCACTGTAATGGGCACAGTCAGCCTGCACTGTAATGGGCATGGTCAGCCTGCACAGTAATGGGCACGGTCAGCCTGCACTGTAATGGGCACAGTCAGCCTGCACTGTAATGGGCATGGTCAGCCTGCACTGTAATGGGCACGGTCAGCCTGCACAGTAATGGGCACGGTCAGCCTGCACTGTAATGGGCATGGACAGCCTGTGCTGTAATGGGCACGATCTGCCTGCACTGTAGTGGGCACAGTCAGCCTGCACTGTAATGGGCACGGTCAGCCTGCATTGTAATGCTGTGGAATTTGCTCTAGTTACACTTCTCTTTAAGTGTCCTTTTCAATGTAACTAATCATTAATGACATGCATCAGGGTAATTGCTCTGCAATTACATGTTTGCTGCATGCAGCTACATTGCAGTTGCAATGCACTTACACTTTGCTCTATGTACCATCAGTGTCCGAAAGCATGGCCATTCAGCATGCTGTGTTGTAGGACTTGCAGACTGCTTCATCTTTGCAGCCTGCACCCTATACCTAGGTGTTTATAGCAACTGGGGCAGGCTGCCAGCTATGATGTCCTCTCTTCCCCACCTACAGCCTTCATTCAGGAATGGTTTTATGGCAGCTCTGGGGGAATCAGGGCCAACCCAGCTGTGAAAACAACCTCATGGAAGTTCTCTGAGCCAAAATCACCGGCTTGTTCCATAAATCCTGAAAAACGTCTTTTAATGAAACCCTCTGATCGTTTTGGCTTTCCTCACTCTCTTGTTCTGCCCAAGCTCCAT
The DNA here is from genome assembly GCA_016271365.2 of Neoceratodus forsteri. NCBI lineage: Eukaryota > Metazoa > Chordata > Ceratodontiformes > Ceratodontidae > Neoceratodus > Neoceratodus forsteri. Next base: position 1,320,474,302 of record CM057454.1, read on the forward strand.
TTGGTTGTCATTAGGCTCCCAACATGTCGTAGGAGTAAATCACATCTGGCTCTCCGCCTCCATCAGAGCAGAACCCACTGCTTTCCAAGCCAAGCGCCATTCCTTGTTTCACAGTCAGTATTTGTATTTGTACCCCCTCCCTCACCCCTAACAAATTAGATTGTGTTTAATTTAAACATGTTTGAGGTCTGATAAGCTATGACAACACAGCACAAGGCTGCTCAGTTCCTAGCATCACAAGTTCAAGTGTGGACTAACTGCAGTAAACGAAACCTTCTCCCCAAGACACGTACAGTAAGTGGTGACACTGGTGGAAGTGGGGGCACGTTAGAACCTGGGGGAATCTCAGTAATGGGAGTGAAATTAAAGGTCTAGTCCCAGAAGCAATAAGGTAAGGCTAGCCTTTAGTAAAATGTACCCTCTAAAAGCATAAAACTGACTACGGGGCAGATCTAGACACGACATATGGAGGGTTCTACACGTTTATAGTCACGTTCAGAACCGTCAAAATTTGTGGAGGTGGGAACGCCAAAGAGGGGTTCTAACCCTACCCAAACCCCTGGGTCAGCTGCTACACTAGGTGGAACAATGCAACATATTTTGAGGAAGGGCGTCCTCAGCCCCCCTCCCCCCCAAGTTAGGTATGTGCAATTTCACATCAAAGGTTGTGGGTTCCCCCAGTGAATGTTTTCCATTTCCATCATTGAGTGGGAGGGGGCAAGTTTCACATGACTGTGATGTCCCTGCTTCACATACCTGTACATGGACGTGTTGATGGTAGAGGACATAAGAAGCCCACAAGTCAGTCTGTTGTTTGGACATTTGCTTACTCTGCCTTTTCCCACCCTCCTTTCCTTCTGGTTGACTGGACTTTCTTGTTGGTAAACACATGGTACAGGAGGGGAGTCTCTTTCAAATGAGGAAGCACCAAGACCAGAGGGCATGTGATGAAGCTGCAAGGGGGGACATTTAAGAGAGATGTAAGGAAGTACTACTTCACTGAAAGGGAGGTGGATGTCTGAAACAGTCTGCTGGAAGAGGTGGCAGAGGCAAAAGCAGTAAGGACTTCAACCATGCTTGGCATATACATAGGGTAATATATTAATAAATAGGTAGGGAGGTGGGAGGGTCGCCGGAGACCAGTTAGAATCTGCAGAAACAAACTATGCAGGGATCATCTGAGCAGACTGGATGGGCCAAACAGTAATTTCTGCTGACCATAGTCTATGTTTCTGTTAGCTTTCCTGGACCATCAGTGCCTTAAATTATTTTATTTAAAATGATTGCCCATGAGTGACACGCTGAGCTGAAAATCATTTCTGGGAGCAGCCTGGGGGGAGGGTTTACAAGCAGGAAAGGACATCAGACAAAAACTACAAATACTAAGAATACAGGCAAGGAAGCAAAAGACAGGTACATAGCAAAAGTAAATGCAACTCACCGCAAAAACACTATGTTATAGCATCAATTAGGATTGCACCCTAATCAGTGGAACCCCCTCCTGCAATGTCCAAAAAAGAAGCAGTGCAAACTGAAATAAATCTACTGAGACTTTTTGCAGAGATACCAATGCTCTTAGCACGTCAGTGCATACACTGCCTCTTCACAGTGCAGCTACAAGTACCAAACAAAGGAGATGGTTAAATACACAGCAACCAGTCAGATCTGTGACATCATAAGCAAGTGTCCTTAATTTCATTAAATAAATCAGCAATATATACACTTAGTCACATACAAAAGTCTAACACCCAAGAACACCATTCAATAGACATGATTTTAACCGTAATAAACAGTAGTACAAAACATGTTAAACTTAAAAGTAGTGTAACTCCTAGGGGGCACTACCCCAAGAGATACTACCCCTGCCGGCGTGACCAGGTGCAGGTTGAGGGGCCTGGGCACTGAAAACGGGTGCCTCCACCCAGAGGACAGGGCTAGTGGTAGCGTAGCTGACCTGGGTACAGCCCTCCTGGACACTGTTACCCCCCTCTTTTGCCTCTAGTGGCCTAAATGGTTCACAGAATACGCAATTGCAATTTACACCTGACAATAGTTTTAACCCGACACTTGTTGCACTTACTACCAGGTCTGGTTCAGTTAGTTCGGCCCTGGAGATCCCCTGTAAAATAAGATTTAGCACAACAACCAACAATATTTCAATACTGTTGGTACAGAGGTACACCACAACCAGTTTCAATGCAAAAAGATTTAGATCTGATTTATTTAAGGGGCAGTAACAAGGAAGTGGGCAAAATCTAGTGGTTGATTTGAGATCTGAAAGATTCATGTTATAAGGCATGCACTGAAAGGTCCCTGTAGCACAGTCACACACACACACACACTTTGGGTACCCAGTTGGAACTACAGCCTAGCCTGAAGTGTTGCCCGAGGTAGGCTGGCATTGCAGCTGTTGTTGGGGCCCTTAAGGAGAGAAAACACAACATGCACTTTAAACCACAGTTTGTAATCTGGAGTCGGATGGCTCATTCCAAAATGATCAGCAGCAACAACTAAATTAGTTGACACACAATGATTTGAGCTTTGTTGCAGGGAGCTACCTTAGTGTTTACTCACGCTACCCAGTACAGGATGCAGGAGGGATGAAATGGAGACCTCAGGATGAAGAATTGGGTTGCCGGGAGAAGCAGGTCCCACTCGAAGCACCGTGGTGTTGATCCTGTTCATTGGTGTTGAGCAGGGAGCCGAATCTCCAGGCGGGTCTCTCGTTGGTTGTCTCTCTGCAGCATGAGTGGCTGTCTGGGCCGAGATGGCAAGGCCCAGACCGGGTGAACAATTCAGATGCAGTCTGGTGAAGTGCTGGATGCAGCTTACAGCAAGCTTGACACATTAAGCAATGTGGGAACCAAATCACGACCCACAATCCACAATCAGCACACACAGAGTAAAGCAAGTAAATACCACAGTTCGGATGGCAGTCTGGTTGCAATTCACAGTGTCTCTGCACAAACTGTAACTCTGCGGCAGTCTTAAGTCCTGATAGGCCAATTGCACCGAGGCAAATCTTTGGTTCACTTAGGAGAAATTCAGTTTGTCACAGTTCAGGTTCCAACCACAAAAGCTGCAATTTTGGATGAAGTCTGATCTCAGGCTCAAGGTCTCTTTACTTTGGAAGATGGTAGCAGGCAGGCCAAACACAGCCTTCCCGACGATTTCCCCTGCGCATCATGCAGGAGCAGCTGCTCGAATCTCTCGAGCTGTTCACTCCCTCAACAATAACTCCACACTGACACTGTGCTGCAGGCAGCATCAGGACTTCCTTCTAATCCAAAAGGGTTCGGTTGGTTGATCCATCTGTCTGTCAAAGCAAGAGCTCCCCCTCCAGGTCCATTTAGGCAATAAAATGCAAAAACATTTCCGACAGAAATTCACAATTACAAGAACCCTGGGGACAGTCTCCATTTTAGGGTCCCCAAAGGCATTGATTGGTCCTAAATGGCAGTCCAGGACTAAGATGGTGGTGATTAACAACAGAAGTCCATGCTGCAAAAGAAGGCAGGTTAGACAAACTACAATATTATTATTATTATTATTGCAGATAAACAGTAAACAGTCACAGTTCCTTGTAGGGCTCCCTCAGTGCAAATAGCAATGGCAGACTGGAGCAATAATACAGCAGCCCAGGCGGGACTTGAGCTGAGCCTGAAACTACTTGGCCCCCTACCCAGACTAATTATACTCTCTGAAATAGGCAGCTCTTAAAGAGACAGGCACAGAGGCTAACAGGACACTCACATGCAACTACTTTTAAATGGTTAGGACACAGAACACCAGCCTGGCAGTGGGTATTTAGGCAAACCCAAGGAAGACATTTGGGAACCCCATTTGTAGGTGGTTACAGTAGGAAAATGGGGTGGGGCTAAGATTACAAGCAGAGCACAGCATCACATGTGTATGTAGCAGGTACTCTGAGACATCTTGTTTGTCAGTATTTAAACAAGCAATGCTGAACGTTCGCTTGCAGGTATTTGCAGTGGTGTTTGGCATGTATGGTGCTTTACCCAAATGCCCTGTGCGATTGATGGTATTTGCACAATAAATTGTCAGCATGACCTTTTTGTTACCCCCATTGTGCGCTACATAGGCAGAAACACGTTTTGGGCAGGATGTGAAAAATGACAGCTGTACTGCTCATAAGGAAGTGTGGTAAAATGCCAATGTTGAAAATCTGGAGTGGAAATATTGAAAATTCGCAAACCTTGAGTGTGTGGGAACTGTGCAACGCACGCTCATAAAACAGTCATTTTTAGGTTTTTTCACCAAATTTTCAACATTGCCATTTTAAAACCTCTGCTAATGAACGGTGTCACTGTGATTTCTTACTGTGTCCCTTCATTGATTTTAGCACACCGACTGCGCCATTGTGCACTACATAGGCGGAAAAGGCGTTTTTGGGCGGATGTGAAAATGACAGCTGTACTGCTCTGAGGTGTGTGGTAAAATGGCAATGTTGAAAATCTGGAGTGAAAATATTGAAATTGAGCAAACTCATTTGTTACGCGTAGGAACTGCACAACGACGCCGTAAAACAGTTATTTGTAGGAATTTTTTCGCCAAATTTTCAACATAGCCATTTTAAGATCTCTGCTCATGAACAGTGACACTGTGATTTTTCTTTTTTTGTTCAACATATCTTTATTGAATTTTGATTAACAATCATCATTCATTACAACTAGAAAAAAAAAAAAGAAGATAAAGACCTGGCGTAACCAGGGTATACAGCCCACAAACTGGCTGTATGAACTATATACAATCCCATATATACATACACAGCAGGAATCCATCTTAAAGCAGTACATGTGTCCAATAAAGACCCCTGTAAAAAAAATTACAACCCACATTGCCAAATAATAAAGTATTATCAGGAGATATAGGTCAGATAAACAAATAAGAACAACTCACAATCAACCTGGAGAGAAAAAAGAGAAGATAGAAAGGAGCCAAAACAGGAGTCAACTCCACCATACCGCCAAACATACCTGTCCACAGTACTATTCCGGTAGTGAAGATCATAAACAGCCTCTGAAATAAACCAGAGGTGGAGTCCTGCCGCATCCCCTAAAGAGAGAGAGAGAGTCCCCATCCCACCTGACATCTGGAAGGCTTACACTCCAATCCCCTTTAACCCTTGCCAGAATCTCAAGTTATTTATATACTGACCACCTTACTCGATCAAGTCAACGAAAGGAAAAGAAGAAAAAAGAAGGCAAAATACTAATCAGCAAATTCCCATTCTGAAAAGAGAAATTAACTGGGCCCATGCTAGTCAAAGCAAGACAGACGGACCTGCAGCAATTTCTGAGATAAGTAAATTGCTTCTAAAGATGCCCATCTCTTAGTATATAGCCTTTTATTCCCCTCACCCCAAAGCTGTCTCCTTATTCTACCCAATGTGATCATCAAATCCCGCACCCACTGGCCATAGGAATATTCCTGGTCGTCTTTCCAATGTTGAACTAAAAAGGACTTGACTAATGACGACATCAGAGCCAAATGAAATTTAGATAAAACACCAGGAACTTTTGAGAAATCACCCAGAACACACACCTCTGGGGTTATGTATTCAGAATAGTTCATCAGTGGATCCATATGTTGCCTAATCTCCAGCCACAAAGGGGAGATTTTACAGCACTCCCACATCACATGGAGCAAATCTCCAATTCCATTCCCACATCTGAAACAACGGTCCGTCTGCCTAAGCTCTCTATCATATAGTTTTGCCGGGGTGAAATAAAGATCAGATGCGATAAAATACTGCATGGTCCTAAACTTAGGAATTGTTATATACCTATGAGCTTTCCAAATTGAATCCCAAGCAAGATTCTTGGGGGCCATAACCTTATCCCAGTACGCCACCTGTATGGGCGAGGGTGGACTAACAAACTCCACCAGCTTCCTGTAAATCTGAGAAAGAATATTTGCCTTGGATCCACTGCCTTTAAAAATCCCAAGTGAATGACCCATCCAAACCCTCCAATCTTTCTCTCACCACTCCTTCAACAACTGAGTTAGTTGTAATTTTTTAAAGAAGGGCATCCCCTCCACCGGGGCTGGAATAGTAACCCTTTCGCCTTGGATAAGATCCCTCACCTTTAAACCCCTTAATTGGTGGGCCCACCCCTCACTTATCACCTGCCCCCCAATTACAAATGTGGGATTACCCACCAAGGGTTGATCCCAAGATTTCAACTGGGATTTTCTCTGCGTCGGGGAGAGAAAGGCCCACCAGGCCCTCAATGACTTCCCAATCGGATTCCCACCCCCTTTAATGTGATGCTTTGTAGGATTAGAATATAATAATGCCTCAGATGAAAAACCTCGCTCCTTTAACATCTGCCTCTCAATTTGTAACCATATTGGGATATATACCTCCCCATCAGTCTCCCTAACCCAACGAAGCATAAAACCCAATTGCCCTGCCACATAATATAATAGAAGATCAGGTAATTTAATCCCACCCATTGCCTGGAGCAAACAAAGTGTTTCATACTTCTTCCTAGGTGGTTTAGATTTCTATAAAAAATCAGAAAGAAGTTTCTTAATGACCCTAAACCAAGTGATATGGATATCATACGGGGCAATATATAGTGGATATAAAAGCCTGGGCAACATATTCATTTTGATAAGGCCAAGTCTAGCTGTAAAGTTCAAGGGGAGCTTATTCCATCTCAATATATCTCCTCTTATTGCCGATATCACCCCTCCATGTTTGCCTCAGCTCCCGTCGCTATTTGCTGTAACCGAATGCCCAAATACTTAATCTCATCCGCCTCCACTGAAGACTAAGTTGAGTAAAATCTGCCCTAAATACATGCGGGGTCAAGGGAGAACCTGGGTTTTGGTTAGATTCAGCTTGTAATTTGACACCATAAAAACACCCAATTAAAACCCTTGCTCTCTCAAAACTCATAGCTGGGTCCTCTAAATGTAGTAAGATATCATCAGCAAAAACTGAGAACTTAAGTTCCCTCCCCCCTACCCTTACCCCTTTTATCAATTTATCCTCCTTGAGCGCTCTTAACAAGGGCTCCAAATAAATGTTAAATAATACTGGCGATAAGGGGCATCCCTGTCTAGTCCGGTTTTTCAACAAAATTTCTCGTGAACTGTACCCATTGCACAAGATCCTAGTCGTTGGGGCGACATAAAGATGTTTAATACCCTTAAGCAGACCCTCCGGAAAACCCATCTTCCACATTGTGGCAAACAAAAAACCATGGGACACCCTATCGAACGCCTTTTCGGCGTCTAATGATATTAAAGCTAAAGGTAATTGAGAATCTGATGCATAGTTGATTATATGATGGAGCTTTCTAAGAGCATCCTGAGCCCCCCTCCCGGGCATAAATCCCACTTGCTCTTCACTAATTAGTAGCGCGCAACCCTCAATATTCTATTAGCCAAGATTTTCGTTAAGATCTTAATATCCTGGTTCATTAAAGCTATGGGCCTATAGCTATCCACCCCTATCCTGGGTTTGTCTGGCTTGGGAATCAAGGATATGTATGCCTGATATAACGGGATGGGATAACCCCTCTTGCATAATAATATTAAAAAGTCCAAAGAAGTGGGAGTACCGCCTTAATATGGGCTTGGTAAAACTGCTGTAAACCATCCGCCCTGGAGTCCTACCAACCGCAAAGACTGCACCACCCCAATATCTCCATCTCTGTAATAGGAGCCGCTAACTTACTAGCCTGCATTTCGTCCAAAACCGGGAGGGGCATTCCCTCAAGAAAAACATTTATTTCCTCCTCTCCAACTACATTTCCCAATCCATATATGCCAGTAAAATAGGACGCGAATGCATCTGCTATTTTTTGAGGGTCTACTATCAATTTCTCCCCATGCCAAATAGAGGTAATAGTTCTACTAGCTTCCCATTCCCTAATCCTGGCTGCTAGCAGATGACCTGGGACATCCCCCTGCAGAAGATATTTAGCCTGCATCCTATCCAACCAATATTCCACCTTGCGGTACCCAATATCCACCCATTCCCCCCGTAGGGATTTAAGTTCCCTATCAATTTCCTGAGACCCTCCAAGGGAGATAAGGAGGCATTGCCCCAGAATAAATTCCTCCTTTGCCTTTCTCAGTCTATTCCTCCTAGCTGCCAAAGCCTGAACTGTTTCTGCATACAAAACTCACATGTCGGCCAAGCCAACTTTTGGTTTTGTAGGGATGGTAATTGAGACTGAATGACTCCTCTCAGATGCTCATCTAACTCCTCCTGTACCTTAGGCTCTGCAAACAACAAATCATTCAATCTCCATCTAACTGGCCTGGGAGGCACAAGACTTGGTTCCCACAAAGCGAGATAGGGAATGATCCGAGAACCCTAGCCTCAGTAGTCATACCCTTCACTTCCCTAAGGGCCACACACTATTAATTAGAAAGAAGTCAATACGTGATTGGGATTTATGAGCCCCAGAAAAGAAAGTCATAATGTTGCCTTCTTAGAGTGGGTCCCATCGGGTCCACCAAGCAGTCGCCTCCACCATCCTACTCAAGGCAACCTGTGCTTTGGTTAGAGGCTCACCAGATGGAGGTATCCTGTCATCCAAATTACTAGCACACACATTCCAGTCCCCAGCCAAAATAAGTAGGTCTGTAGATATAGCTGTGATGTCCCTTTCTATGGAAGCAAAAAAATCTGCAGAAGAGGGGGTGGGACCATAGATAGAGGCCAAAGAAATTGCTTTACCCGCTAAGATCCCAGACAGATATATCCCTCTACCATCCTCTCTTAACAGCCCCTGCTCCACCCTAAAGGGGCAACTTTTCTTATTAAATTACCACCCCAGGCTTTTCCTTACCCTGCCCGTACCTGGCCCACCATAATTTTTAAGACAGCTTAATTCCTCCGTTAACAGATGTGTCTCCTGCAGAGCGGCTATGTGAGCCCCCAAATGATTAATATGCCTCAAAATGACCATTCTCTTACGTCTACCCCTAAGCCCTTTGACATTCCAAGAAATTATGTTAATGCAAGTCATTATCCATCAGATCGATCATAACATGAGATCCATTTCACCCAAACCATACCAGTCCGCCTTCCTTCACTATACATTCTAAAAGCTCTCTCTCTCTCTCTCTCCCAACCCCCCAATCCCATCCTCCCCCCCTGCCCCCGATCCTTCGATCGTCCTCCCACCATTCATCGGTCATGGATGAGCCTCCCGTAGTTTCCTCCCACCTGTCCTCCCTGGCCCTAACACATCAATAGTCTGCCCATCACTTGGTCCTAATAGATCACCTCCCTCCAGCAGTGCCATCCCAGTTCCCACATATTCCCTACAGATCAAAAAAAATAACAAGCTTCAGAACACAGCCATATTGGCTATACGCTAACCAGTCAATTCACAGCGGAATCTGGCCCTGCATGAAACTGACTCGATTAAATATAAAAGGGATCAAACAGTGCCATCCTATATGATCCCTTTAAAAGGGTGGTCATCACGACCCTTGCAGCTTTGCCCCTGAAACCAATACCCCCAGCCCCCAAACTTATACCTCTAAAACTACCCACACCGACCAAACAAACATGATACAGTCCCCCAAGACACTGCTCAGTGAGAGAAAAAAGGAAGGGGGAATACAACCATAGCTGAGTTAAACTAAGCAACTCGAGCAAGCTTCATATAGTCTTTGTTCAACTGTAGTGAAATCAACACAGCCCCACATCATCTGGGCAGTCCACCTCAGGTCTGAGGTTTAAACAAGTTAGGGAGTTCAATACGTAAACCTTCCAACGCATCCCTTGCGGTCAAATAACGCTTTTCTCCAGATTGTAGTCTCACCAAGAGCGTTGCTGGATATTGCACCCGAAATTTAATTCCGGCTAAATATAACTTTTTCTTAATTTCCACATATTCCTTCTGCTTCTCTCTAATTAGAGGGTTTGATCCTGAAACATCCAGAGGTCGTCACTGCTCCATTGCAGGGATTTAAGTTGTCTGGCCTTCCACAGTACATGCATCTTCTCCTTAAAATTGAGAAATCTCATTATGATCACCTGGGCCTCGCCTCCTGCGGGTACTTCCTTAACGCCTATGGGCCCTTCCAAGTTGTATGCTTCCCATATGGTGTCTGACCCAGTAATTTTAATAGCATGTCCTGATGAATGAGACACAGTCCGCCTCTCAGCTCTTTCCGCAGCCCAGCCAGTACCAGATTATTCCTCCGCTTCTTGATTCCTGGTCATCAATACGATCTTCCAATTTTTAATTTGTTTTTGGCCAAATCAGCTCCTGCTCCATAGTCAGCACTTTCTTCTCTTGGGACGCCATCCTGGCCTCAGCATCCCCCATCCGCTATGGCAAGAGATTGCAGTGCCGGTTTTACAGCAGCGAAGTCAGGTACCAGTCCCTGCATAACTTCTAATTTCCTGCAGGTCCTCGATGGATTGACCCCCTACTCCTCCGCTATTTATGTCCTCCTCCGATTCCGTAGGGGTGGGGGATTGCGGCTTGGGTCTCTTGGTCGCGGGGGATCTCGCGGCAAGGGGCTCGGTAACTTCGGGCTCCATCTCAGCTTCTAGTCGCGGCCTACAGCTCTTAGATACAGAGCACCCCAGCCAAACCTCGTTAGCGTGTCCCGCGGCTTTCAGGAACTAACTGCCGCCCAAATTCGCGACCGCTACGATTAACACCCCCTTATAAGTGGGAGGCGACCAAAATAAACAGACCCCTGGACAATTAGAGCACTTAATTTATGACTCGGGCCTAGGAGCAGCACGGAGGACATCCAGCTCGCCTCAGCACATCATGTGACCCCACGACACTGTGATTTTCTTAATGTGTCCCATACACTGAGTTCGCACACCGACTGTGCCATTGTGCGCTACATGGGCGGAAACACGTTTTGGGCAAGATGTGAAAAATGACAGCTGCAGTGCTCATAAGGAGGTGTGGTAAAATGGCAATGTTGAAAATCTGGAGTGAAAATATTGAAAATCCGCAAACTTACAAGCGTGCGTAGGAACTGCGCAACGCAAAGTCATTAAACAGTCATTTTTAGGAATTTTTTCACCAAATTTTCAGCACACCCATTTTAAGACCTCTGCTCATGATCAGTGTCACTGTGATTTTCTTAATGTGTCCCATACATGGAGTTCGCACACCGACTGCGCCATTGTGCGCTACATGGGCAGAAACACATTTTGGGCAGGATGTGAAAAATGACAGCTGTACTGCTCATGAGGAGGTGTGGTAAAATGGCAATGTTGAAAATCTGGAGTGCAAATATTGGAAATTCGCAAACGTATGAGCGTGCATAGGAACTGCGCAACGCACGCTCGTAAAACAGTCATTTTAAGGAATTTTTTCACCAAATTTTCAACATAGCCATTTTAAGACCTCTGCTCATGAACAGTGTCACTGTGATTTTCTTAATGTGTTCCATACATTGATTTTGCAGCCGACGTGCCATTGTGCGCTACATGGGCAGAAACACGCTTTGGGTGAGATGTGAAAATGACAGCTGTACAGCCCATAAGAAGGTGTGATAAATGGCAATGTTGAAAATCTGGAGTGAAAATATTGAAAATTATGTACTTATGAGCTCATGAGGGAACCGCGCAACGACGCCAGAATAGTCATTTTTGATGCACTTTCCAACATGGATTTGATTCTTCATGACGTCACTGTCATGGCATTATTCGAGGCTGAAGGGCTATTCTCGCAGTGACCGCTCAGTGCCTGCGAATCACCTTCGGCCCGGAATCACCATGACAGTGACATTATTCATGAGAAGGGGTCCCAAAACCCAAGTTGAAAATTTGGTGCAAAATTCCAAAATGACTGAGATATGCAATAAAGTTGAACCCCTATCTAGCCCATTATACAGCTACCGACATTTCCTCAGTTCACGGTTGCCTTTGAAGAGTGCAGATGTGTTCCCGGGTCCACCGAAGATCGCCGCTCCGGAGTCCGGACGTGAGCATGGGGTGAGGGGTGTGTGAGGCTGGTGCGAGTGGGTGGGTGCAGGTTGTGGGGGTTGGGAGACCGCTTTGTTTTACAGGGGTAAAAAAAAAAGACGACGTGGAGCGTTTGCCACGCTGGGATGGGCTCCCAGAATGGCAGAAGATGGCTGGGGGCGAGAGCTGATGGGATTGGGCACCCCGGCAAGAATGAAGCGCCACGCTGGGTGGCCTCAGCGGGCACCAAAGCTTTGGGGCGTGACACGCATGGGAGGGGGGGCATGCGCAGATGGGGCGGCGCTCAGTATGGCAGTGGTGCTTTCCTTTGAAGCAGAGGAACACCGCTGTCATACTGAGCTCCTGCACCCACTGGTGCAGGACCACCACGCCTGCTCAAGGGAGCAGTGCATTGGATGGGAGAGGCACACCTCTAAGTGTGCTACTCTCCCAAAACGTTACTTGCGCATGAGCGGAAGCGAACGTAAAAAGGTTCTGCTAATAACAGTAGACTTCAGTAAATATGTATAAGACATTTATCTGTATTATATCCAATATTTCATCAGATCCCATGTACCTCAGTACTCCAGATGTGATCTCACCTTCACACTGCTATTTTATTCTCTCCTATCGCTCATCACACCCCTTGTGGTAATACGTTGGAACAGTCACGGGAATACTGCAAAGACCATTACAGCGACAAAACTGGCAGTTCACTACAATGGTCCCCGGTATTCCTGACACGGATATCTCCGGGGATATCACCCCCTAGCCAAATCAACTCCAAATCGAAGTTAGTTATCTATACTAGGGTGTGTGTGTGTGGGGCAGAGCTCCCCACATGGGGGTGCGGGGGTCAAACCCCCCTGCAAAAAACACTTGCTGTCCCGTATGGCACAATGCACTGTCGGCATTGTTGCACCTCTGTAATGCCAAGCAACACAATTTGTGTCACTGCAGCATGGCGGAACCAACCCATGTACCCTGGCCAGATCTTATCTTCATACAGCTGTGTCTGTCTCCCCTTTATCTCATCACACCCCATGCACCTCAGTACCCTGGCCTGTCCTAACCTTCATACTGCTGTGACTGTCTCCTGTATCTCATCACACCCCATGTACCTCAATATCCTGACTTGATCTCACCTTCATACAGCTGTGTCTCTCTCCCCTATATTTCATCACACCCCATGCACCTCAGTACCCAGGCCTGACCTCATCTTCATACTGTTGTGTCTCTCTCTCCCCCCTATATTTCATCACACCCCATGTACCTCAATATCCTGGCCTGACCTCACCTTCATACTGTTGTGTCTCCCTCCCCTATATCTCGTCACACCTACCTCAATACTCTGGCCTGATCTCACCTTCACACTGCTGTGACTATCTCCTATACCTCATCACACCCCATGTACCTCAGTACTCTGGCCAGATCTCACTGTCACACTGCTGTGTCTGTCTCCTATACCTCATCACAACCCATGTACCTCAGTACCCTGGCCTGATCTCAATAAGCTACTGTTGTGTCTCTCTCTCCCATATTTCCTCACACCAATGTACTTCAGTACTCAGGCCTAATCTCACCTTTACGCTGTTGTTTCGGTTTCACCTATATCTCATCACACACCATTTACCTCAGTACCCTGGCTTGATCTGGTTCTGTCATAATGGCGACCGCCAAAACGCAATCACCATTATGATGAAGTCACAGCATCGAAAATAAATTTTGGCAAAGTGACACCCCGGCGCACAGCAAAACGGCACCAGGGACATACATTTTTAATGTTTTGTGTGGAGAGCTGTGCCCCTCCAGCCCTCTGCAGGATTCTTCGCCGCGCACCCCCCTACTTAAGGATTCTCAGCTACGGGGATGCATGTTGGGGGGGGGTGCAAAACATAAAAAAACAAAACTTCTGACCGGGTGCTACAAAAGCGTACCTGCACCCGGACCCGAACCCAGCACCCTGTCCACCCAAGCTGCAAACCCACCCTTCATGTCATAGGGCCAGCAAGGCAGCCCACTATGGCACTACCCTCAAACCCTCCAGCCCCTCACTGTGTGTGCTCGCTCCCCCTCCCGCGAGCGTGTGTTCGTATAGTGACATCCTGTCGCTACATACGTGAACCTACCCCATCCGGTCTCCCTACCTTGCTGGTAGCCTCCATGACATGTGTCGAAATTGAGTCTCTGTTTTGCAGTTCGCTCAGTCACAGTCATGCATGTCACGGGCTACCCCTGATCTCACCTTCACACTGTTGTGTCTGTCTCCGCTATCTCATCATACCCCATGTACCTCAGTACCCTTGTCTGATCTCACCTTCACACTGCAGTGTCTGTCTCAAATATCTCATCACACACCATTTGTCTGAGTGCTCTGGCCATTATTATCTAACTTTCAGATTGCTGTGTCTGTCTCTTCTCTCATCACACCCCATGTACCTCAGTACCCTGGCTTGATGTCAGCTTTACTCTACTGCATCTGTCTTCTATGTCTCATCACACCTCATGTATTTCAGTACTCTGGCCTGATCTAACTTTCAGACTGCTTAGTCTGTCGCTCCTATATCTCATCACACCCCATGTACCTCAATACCCTGGCCTGATCTCACCTTCACACTGCTGCATGTCTCGTTCTCCCATATTTCATCACTCCCCATGAACCTCATTACCCTGGCCTGATCTCACCATCACACTGCTGTGTCTCTCTCTCCCATATTTCATCACACACATGTACCTCAGTACTCTGGCCTGATCTCACCTTTACACTGCTGTTTCTGTTTCTCTTATACCTCATCACACCCCATGTGTCTCAGTTTCCTGGCCCGATCTCACCTTTACACTGCTGTGCCTGTCTCTCCTATATTTCATCACACCACATGTACCTCAGTACCCTGGCCCAATCTGGTTCTGTGTCATAATGGTGACTGCCAAAAGGCAATCACCGTTATGGTGAAGTCACAGCGCTAATAATCAGTTTTGGCACTGTGACACCCCGGTTCACAGCAAAACTGCACCAGGGACTTACATTTTTAATGTTTTGTGCGGGGAGCTGTGCCCCTCCAGCCCTCCGTGGGATGCTTCACCCCCACACCCTCCCTACTTAAGGATTCTCAGCTACAGGGGGATGCATGTCGGGGGGGGTAAAAAAACAAAAAAAAAATACGGGCCGGGTGCTTCAAAAACGTACCTGCACCCGGACCCGAACCCAGCACCCTGTCCACCCAAGCTGCGAACCCACCCTCCATGTCATAGAGCCAACAAGGCAGCCCACCATTGCACCACCCCTCAAAACCCCTCCCTCCCTTTGCTGAGCGTGCTCACTCCCACCCCTTCGAGCTTGCGTTCGTATAGCGCCATCCTGTCACTACATGTGCAAACCCACCCAATCCGATCTCCCTACCTCGTTGGTAGCCCCATAACATGCGCTGCAATTGAGTCGCCGTTCTGCTGTTCCCTCAGTCGCAGTCGCGCATGTCACGTGCTACACCTGATCTCACCTTCACACTGCTGTGTCTCTCTCCTATATCTCATCACACCCCATGTGCCTCAGTATCCTGGCCTGATCTCACTGTCACACTGCTGTGTCTATCTCTCCTATACCTCATCACACACCTTGTGCCTCAGCATTTTGGCTTATCTCACCTTCACACTGCTGTTTTTATCTGTTCTTTATCTCATCACACCTCATAGCTCAGTACCTTGGACTGATCTCACCTTTATCCTGCTGTGTCTGTCTCTCCTAAATGTCATCACACCTCATGTACCTCAGAACTCTGGTCTGATCTCATCTTCACACTGCTGTGTCTGTCTCTCCAATACCTCATCACATCCCATGTACCTCAGTACACTGGCCTGATCTCATCTTCACACTCCTGTGTCCGTCTCTTCTATATCTCATCACATCCCATGTACCTTAGTACCCTGGCCTGAGTACACCTTCACACTGCTGTGTCTGTCTCTCCAATACCTCATCACATCCCATGTACCTCAGTACCCAGGCCTGAAATAACTTTCACACTCCTGTGTCTGTCTCCCCTCTATCTCATCCCTTCTCATGTACCTCAGTACCCTGACCTGATCTCACCTTCACACTGCTGAGTCTGTCTCGCCTATATCTCATCACACCCCATGTACCTCAGTACCCAGCCCTGATCTCACCTTCACACTCCTGTGTCTGTCTCTCCTATATCTCATCACACCCCATGTTCCTCAGTACCCTGGCCTGATCTCACCTTCATACTGCTGTGTCTGTCTCTTCTATATCTCATCACACCCCATGTGCCTCAGTACACTGGCCTGATCTCATCTTCACACTCCTGTGTCCGTCTCTTCAATATCTCATCACACCCCATGTACCTTAGTACCCAGCCCTGATCTCACCTTCACACTCCTGTGTCTGTCTCTTCTATATCTCATCACACCCCATGTACCTCAGTACTCTAGCCTGATCTCACCTTCACACTGCTGTGTCTGTCTCTCCTGTATCTCATCACACCCCATGTACCTCAGTACTCTGGCCTGATCTCACCTTCACACTGCTGTGTCTGTCTCTCCTATATCTCATCACATCCCATGTACCTCAATACTCTAGCCTGATCTCACCTTCACACTGCTGTGTCTGTCTTTCCTATATCTCATCACACCCCACGTACCTCAGTACTCTGGCCTGATCTCATTTTCACACTGCTGTGTCTCTCCCCTACGTCTTTTAACAGCCAACGTACCTCAGTATGTAGGCCTGAAATTATCTTCACACTGTGTCAATCTCTCCTTTATCTCATCACAACCCATGTACCTCAGTACCCTGGCCTGATCTCACCTTCATACTGCTGTGTTCTGTCTGTCCTATCTCTCATCACTCCCCATATACCTTAGTACCCCGGTCTGATCTGACCATCACGTTCTTGTATCTGTCATTCCTATATCTTATCATACCCCAAATACCTCATTACCCTGGCCTGAGCTCACCTTCACACTGCTGTGTTCTGTCTGTCCTATATCTCATCACTCCCCATGTACCTCAGTACTCTGGCATGATCTCGCCTTCACACTGCTGTGTCTCTCTCCTATGTCTCTTAACAGCCAACGTACCTCAGTATGTAGGCCTGAAATTATCTTCACACTGTGTCAATCTCTCCTTTATATCATCACACCCCATGTACCTCAGTACCCTGGCCCAATCTGGTTCTGTGTCATAATGGTGACTGCCAAAAGGCAATCACCGTTATGGTGAAGTCACAGCGCTAATAATCAGTTTTGGCACTGTGACACCCCGGTTCACAGCAAAACTGCACCAGGGACTTACATTTTTAATGTTTTGTGCGGGGAGCTGTGCCCCTCCAGCCCTCCGTGGGATGCTTCACCCCCACACCCTCCTCTACTTAAGGATTCTCAGCTACAGGGGGATGTATGTCGGGGCAAACAAAAATACGGGCTGGTGCTTCAAAACATACCTGCACCCGGATCCGAACCCAGCACCCTGTCCACCCAAGCTGCGAACCCACCCTCCATGTCATAGGGCCAACAAGGCAGCCCACCATTGCACCACCCCTCAAACCCTCCTCCCTTGTTGAGCTGTGTTCACCCCACCCTTCGAGCTATGATCGATAGCGCCATCCTGTCACTACATGCGCAAACCCACCCAATCCGATCTCCCTACCTCACAGAAGCCCCATAACATGCGCTGCAATTGAGTCGCCGTTCTGCTGTTCCCTCAGTCGCAGTCGCGCATGTCACGTGCTACACCTGATCTCACCTTCACACTGCTGTGTCTCTCTCCTATATCTCATCACACCCCATGTGCCTCAGTATCCTGGCCTGATCTCACTGTCACACTGCTGTGTCTATCTCTCCTATACCTCATCACACACCTTGTGTCTCAGCATTTTGGCTTATCTCACCTTCACACCGCTGTTTTTATCTGTTCTTTATCTCATCACACCTCATAGCTCAGTACCTTGACTGATCTCACCTTTATCTCCTGCTGTGTCTGTCTCTCCTAAATGTCATCACACCTCATGTACCTCAGAACTCTGGTCTGATCTCATCTTCACACTGCTGTGTCTGTCTCTCCAATACCTCATCACATCCCATGTACCTCAGTACACTGGCCTGATCTCATCTTCACACTCCTGTGTCCGCCTCTTCTATATCTCATCACATCCCATGTACCTTAGTACCCCTGGCCTGAGTACACCTTCACACTGCTGTGTCTGTCTCTCCAATACCTCATCACATCCCATGTACCTCAGTACCCAGGCCTGAAATAACTTTCACACTCCTGTGTCTGTCTCTCCTATATCTCATCCCTTCTCATGTACCTCAGTACCCAGCCCTGATCTCACCTTCACACTGCTGAGTCTGTCTCGCCTATATCTCATCACACCCCATGTACCTAGTACCCTGGCCTGATCTCACCTTCATACTGCTGTGTCTGTCTCTTCTATATCTCATCACACCCCATGTGCCTCAGTACACTGGCCTGATCTCATCTTCACACTCCTGTGTCCGTCTCTTCAATATCTCATCACACCCCATGTACCTTAGTACCCAGCCCTGATCTCACCTTCACACTCCTGTGTCTGTCTCTCCTATATCTCATCACACCCCATGTTCCTCAGTACCCTGGCCTGATCTCACCTTCATACTGCTGTGTCTGTCTCTTCTATATCTCATCACACCCCATGTGCCTCAGTACACTGGCCTGATCTCATCTTCACACTCCTGTGTCCGTCTCTTCAATATCTCATCACACCCCATGTACCTTAGTACCCAGCCCTGATCTCACCTTCACACTGCTGTGTCTGTCTCACCTATATCTCATCACATCCCATGTACCTCAGTACTCTAGCCTGATCTCACCTTCACACTGCTGTGTCTGTCTCTCCTGTATCTCATCACACCCCATGTACCTCAGTACTCTGGCCTGATCTCACCTTCACACTGCTGTGTCTGTCTCCCATATCTCATCACATCCCATGTACCTCAATACTCTAGCCTGATCTCACCGTCACACTGCTGTGTCTGTCTCCTATATCTCATCACACCCCATGTACCTCAGTACTCTGGCCTGATCTCACCTTCACACTGCTGTGTCTCTCTCTCCTATGTCTTTTAACAGCCAACGTACCTCAGTATGTAGGCCTGAAATTATCTTCACACTGTGTCAATCTCTCCTTTATCTCATCACACCCCATGTACCTCAGTACCCTGGCCTGATCTCACCTTCACACTGCTGTGTTCTGTCTGTCCTATATCTCATCACTCCCCATATGCCTTAGTACCCTGGTCTGATCTGACCATCACGTTCTTGTATCTCTCATTCCTATATCTTATCATACCCCATATATCTCATTACCCTGGCCTGATCTCACCTTCACACTGCTGTGTTCTGTCTGTCCTATCTCTCATCACTCCCCATATACCTTAGTACCCTGGTCTGATCTGACCATCACGTTCCTGTATCTGTCATTCCTATATCTTATCATACCCCATATACCTCATTACCCTGGCCAGATCTCACCTTCGCACTGCTGTGTCTGTCTCTTATATCTCATCACTCCCCATGTACCTCAGTACTCTGGCCTGTTCTCACTTTCACACTGCTGTGTCTCTTTCCTATGTCTCTTAACAGCCAACGTACCTCAGTATGTAGGCCTGAAATTATCTTCACACTGTGTCAATCTCTCCTTTATCTCATCACACCCCATGTACCTCAGTACCCTGGCCTGATCTCACCTTCACATTGCTGTGTTCTGTCTATCCTATATCTCATCACTCCCCATATACCTTAGTACACTGGTCTGATCTGACCATCACGTTCCTGTATCTGTCATTTCTATATCTTATCACACCCCATATACCTCAATACTCTGGCCTGATATCACCTTCACACTGCTGTGTTCTGTCTGTCCTATATCTCATCACTTCTCATGAACCTCATTACCCTGGCCTGATCTCACCTTCACACTGCTGTGTTTCTCTCTCTCTCTCTCTCCCATATTTCATCACACACATGTACCTCAGTACTCTGGCCTGATCTCACCTTCACACTGCTGTGTCTGTCTCTCCTATATCTCATCACACCCCATGAACCTCAGTACGCTGGCCTGATCTCACCTTCACACTGCTGTGTCTGTCTCTCCTATATCTCATCACACCCCATGTACCTCAGTACGCTGGCCTGATCTCACCTTCACACTGCTGCGTTCTGTCTGTCCTATATCTCATCACTCCCCATGAACCTCATTACCCTGGCCTGATCTCACCATCATACGGCTGTGTTTCTCTCTCTCTCTCTCTCTCTCTCTCTCTCCCATATTTCATCACACACATGTACCTCAGTACTCTGGCCTGATCTCACCTTTACACTGCTGTTTCTGTTTCTCCTATATCTTATCACACCCCATGTACCTCAGTATGCTGGCCTGATCTCACCTTCACACTGCTGTGTCTCCCATATCTCATCACACCCCATGTACCTCAGTATGCTGGCCTGATCTCACCTTCACACTGCTGTGTCTCCCATATCTCATCACACCCCATGTACCTCAGTACACTGGCCTGATCTCACCTTCACACTGCTGTGTCTCCCATATCTCATCACAACCCATGAACCTCATTACCCTGGCCTGATCTCACCTTCACACTGCTGTGTTCTGTCTGTCCTATATCTCATCACTCCCCATATACCTTAGTACACTGGTCTGATCTGACCATCACATTCCTGTATCTGTCATTCCTATATCTTATCATACCCCATATACCTCAATACTCTGGCCTGATATCACCTTTACACTGCTGTGTCTATCTCTCCTATATCTTATCACACCCCATGTACCTCAGTACCCTGGCCTGATCTCACTGTCACACTGCTGTGTCTATCTCTCCTATATCTCATCACACCCCATGTACCTCAGTACGCTGGCCTGATCTCACCTTCACATTGCTGTGTTCTGTCTGTCCTATATCTCATCACTCCCCATATACCTTAGTACACTGGTCTGATCTGACCATCACGTTCCTGTATCTGTCATTCCTATATCTTATCATACCCCATATACCTCAATACTCTGGCCTGATATCACCTTCACATTGCTGTGTTCTGTCTGTCCTATATCTCATCACTCCCCATATACCTTAGTACACTGGTCTGATCTGACCATCACGTTCCTGTATCTGTCATTCCTACATCTTATCATACCCCATATACCTCAATACTCTGGCCTGATATCACCTTCACACTGCTGTGTCTGTCTCTCCTATATCTCATCACACCCCATGTACCTCAGTACCCTGGCCTGATCTCACTGTCACACTGCTGTGTCTATCTCTCCTATATCTCATCACACCCCATGTACCTCAGTACGCTGGCCTGATCTCACCTTCACATTGCTGTGTTCTGTCTGTCCTATATCTCATCACTCCCCATATACCTTAGTACACTGGTCTGATCTGACCATCACGTTCCTGTATCTGTCATTCCTATATCTTATCATACCCCATATACCTCAATACTCTGGCCTGATATCACCTTCACATTGCTGTGTTCTGTCTGTCCTATATCTCATCACTCCCCATATACCTTAGTACACTGGTCTGATCTGACCATCACGTTCCTGTATCTGTCATTCCTATATCTTATCATACCCCATATACCTCAATACTCTGGCCTGATATCACCTTCACACTGCTGTGTCTGTCTCTCCTATATCTCATCACACCCCATGTACCTCAGTACCCTGGCATGATCTCACCTTCACACTGCTGTGTTCTGTCGTCCTATATCTCATCACTCCCCATGAACCTCATTACCCTGGCCTGATCTCACCATCACACTGCTGTGTTTCTCTCTCTCTCTCTCTCTCCCTTATTTCATCACACACATGTACCTCAGTACTCTGGCCTGATCTCACCTTTACACTGCTGTTTCTGTTTCTCTTATACCTCATCACACCCCATTTGCCTCAGTACCCTGGCCTGATCTAACTTTCAGACTGCAGTATCTGTCGCTCCTATATCTCATCACACCCCATGTACCTCAATACCCTGGCCTGATCTCACCTTCACACTGCTGCACGTCTCGTTCTCCCTTATTTCATCACACACATGTACCTCAGTACTCTGGCCTGATCTCACCTATACACTGCTGTTTCTGTTTCTCTTATACCTCATCACACCCCATGTGCCTCAGTACCCTGGCTCAATTTCACCTTTACACTGCTGTGCCTGTCTCTCCTATATCTCATCACACCACATGTACCTCAGTACCCTGGCCCAATCTGGTTCTGTGTCATAATGGTGACTGCCAAAACGCAATTACCGTTATGGCGAAGCCACAGCGCTAATAATCAGTTTTGGCACTGTGACACCCCGGTTCGCAGCAAAACTGCACCAGGGACTTACACTTTTAACGTTTTGTGCGGGGAACTGTGCCCCTCCAGCCCTCCGTGGGATGCTTCACCCCCACACACCCCCTACTTAAGGATTCTCAGCTACAGGGGGATGCATGTTGGGGGGTAAAATACGGGCCGGTCGCTTCAAAAACGTACCTGCACCCGGACCCGAACCCAGCACTCTGTCCACCCAAGCTGCGAACCCACCCTCCATGTCATGGGCCAGCAAGGCAGCCCACCATTGCATCGCCCCTCAAAACCCCTCCCGCTCCTCGCTGAGAATGCTCATTCCCACCCCTTCGAGCTTGCGTTCGTATAGCGCCATCCTGTCACTACATGCGCAAACCCACCCAATCCGATCTCCCTACCTCGTTGATAGCCCCATCACATGCGCCGCAATTGAGTCACCGTTCTGCTGTTCCCTCAGTTGCAGTCACACATGTCATGTGCTACACCTGATCTCACCTTCACACTGCTGTGTCTCTCTCCTATATCTCATCACACCCCATGTGCCTCAGTATCCTGGCCTGATCTCACTGTCACACTGCTGTGTCTATCTCTCCTATACCTCATCACACACCTTGTGCCTCAGCATTTTGGCTTATCTCACCTTCACACTGCTGTTTTTATCTGTTCTTTATCTCATCACACCTCATAGCTCAGTACCTTGGACTGATCTCACCTTTATCCTGCTGTGTCTGTCTCTCCTAAATGTCATCACACCTCATGTACCTCAGAACTCTGGTCTGATCTCATCTTCACACTACTGTATCTGTCTCTTCTATATCTCATCACACCCCATGTACCTCAGTACCCTGGTCTGATCGCACCTTCACAATACTGTGTCTGTCTCTCCTATACCTCATCACACCCCATGTACCTCAGAACCCTGGTCTGATCTCACCGTCACACTGCTGTGTCTGTCTCTCCAATACCTCATCACATCTCATGTACCTCAGTACCAGGCCTGAAATAACTTTCACACTGCTGTGTCTGTTCCCTCCTATATCTCATCCCTTCCCATGTACCTCAGTACCCAGCCCTGATCTCACCTTCACACTGCTGAGTCTGTCTCACCTATTTCTCATCACACCCCATGTACCTCAGTACCCAGCCCTGATCTCACCTTCACACTCCTGTGCCTGTCTCTCCTGTATCTCATCACACCCCATGTACCTCATTACCCTGGCCTGATCTCACCTTCGCACTGCTGTGTCTGTCTCCTATATCTCATCACTCCCCATGTACCTCAGTACTCTGGCCTGATCTCACCTTTGCACTGCTGTGTCTGTCTCCTATATCTCATCACTCCCCATGTACCTCAGTACTCTGGCCTGATCTCACTTTCACACTGCTGTGTCTCTCTCCTATGTCTCTTAACAGCCAACGAACCTCAGTATGTAGGCCTGAAATTATCTTCACACTGTGTCAATCTCTCCTTTATCTCATCACAACCCATGTACCTCAGTACCCTGGCCTGATCTCACCTTCACACTGCTGTGTTCTGTCTGTCCTATATCTCATCTAGGGTTGTCAGAACAGGTTCGGCAAAGATTCGAACCCTCCTCGAACCCTGGTGTTCGAGTTCTAACTTAGAACTCGAACACTAAACAGTTCACAAAAGGGTTCGAATCACCGCGAGACGCGAGACGACGTGGGGGTCGAGTAAGCAACGCGAGCAGCAGGATCTGTGGGGGTATTTAAAGAGATGCACCACGAGGAGGAGCGCCATTTGACTGAGGATCATCGGAGCAGACAGAGGCAGCAGCAGCAGGCAGCACCAGCAGCCCAATTACTGTAGCAAAAGCGGTTAGCGCGTCCGCTACTCTTGTCCAGTCGTGGCCACTTCTTCTTCTCCTGTGAGACCGAGAACAAGAAAAAAAGCTAAAAATCGGGGAGACTGGGAGGGACTTAAATGTTCTAGGACAGAAGGAGGGATTAATCAAGATTGGGGAAGGGACTGGGAATAGGAGGATTGATTTGAGACCAATATCAGGAGGACTGGAGGAGGACTCGGAGAGAGACTAAAAAATAAGAAGACTGAAGATTATAAGAACCTTTGTGAAATGTGATTATTTGAAACTGCAGCACACTGCACACTCAGCAGCTGCCAGCAACAAGCATACAAGGGGGCAAAAAGGCAATAAATCTTTCTGAATCCTAGTGTGTGTGTCAGAGAGAAGCTCCAGTGTGTGCCCCTTGACTGCACTATACTGTACCCTACCCAGTGTGTGTTACAGAGAGAAGCCCAGTGGCCAGTTGTGTGGTGGCATTAACCTTACATGACAGAAACGTAGAAATATAATTCTCATTCCCTGGGTTGCGTATGTGACTCCGTCTCCTGTGGTCAGCCCATCACCCTGCTGCTGTGTGCCCTTTGACTGCACTGTAACCTACCCAGTGTGTGTTACAGAGAGAAGCCCAGTGGCCAGTTGTGTGGTGGCATTAACCTTACATGACAGAAACGTAGAAATATAATTCTCATTCCTGGTTGTGTATGTGACCTGCCTCTGTGGTCAGCCCATCACCCTGCTGCTGTGTGCCCTTTGACTGCACTGTACCTACCCAGTGTGTGTGTTACAGAGAGAAGCCAGTGGCCAGTTGTGTGGTGGCATTAACCTACATGACAGAAACGTAGAAATATAATTCTCATTCCTGGGTTGCGATGTGACTGCCTCCTGTGGTCAGCCCATCACCCTGCTGCTGTGTGCCCTTGACTGCACTGTACCCTACCCAGTGTGTGTGTTACAGAGAGAAGCCCAGTGGCCAGTTGTGTGGTGGCATTAACCTTACATGACAGAAACATAGAAATATAATTCTCATTCCTGGTTTGCGTGAGTGACTGCTTCCTGTGGTCAGCCCATCACCCTGCTGCTGTGTGCCTTTGACTGCACTGTACCCTACCCAGTGTGTGTGTTACAGAGAGAAGCCCAGTGGCCAGTTGTGTGGTGGCATTAACCTTACATGACAGAAACATAGAAATATAATTCTCATTCCCTGGTTGTGTATGTGACCTGCCTCCTGTGGTCAGCCTATCACCCTGCTGCTGTGTGCCTTGACTGCACTGTACCCTACCCAGTGTGTGTGTTACAGAGAGAAGCCCAGTGGCCAGTTGTGTGGTGGCATTAACCTTACACGACAGAAACG
Organism: Neoceratodus forsteri; assembly: GCA_016271365.2. Lineage (NCBI taxonomy): Eukaryota > Metazoa > Chordata > Ceratodontiformes > Ceratodontidae > Neoceratodus > Neoceratodus forsteri. The sequence goes on from CM057454.1 coordinate 1,320,499,778, forward strand.
TGAAATATAATTCTCATTCCCTGGTTGCGTATGTGACTCCGTCTCCTGTGGTCAGCCCATCCCCTGCTGCTGTGTGCCCTTTGACTGCACTGTACCCTACCCAGTGTGTGTTACAGAGAGAAGCCCAGTGGCCAGTTGTGTGGTGGCATTAACCTTACATGACAGAAACGTAGAAATATAATTCTCATTCCCTGGTTACGATGTGACTGGCCTCCTGTGGTCAGCCCATCACCCTGCTGTGTGCAACCTTTGATTGCTATGTGTATGCTTCATGCCCAGCAGCCCAATCATTCTGTAAGCCTTGAACCTGGGATCCTTTAGTTGCAAACTGTCATATTCTTCAATTACTTTCAGTCCACGTATCACAGTGTCACACAACCAAATAAAATTTTGGAGTTGTAGCCAGCTATTACAGATCACATTGCTTTGTTACACAGGAATTGTTTGGGTGTTGGTGTGTTCACTGCAGTATACTGGACTGGTAGTACTGGTACTTACTGTCTGTTATGGCTGACACCAACATAGATGAAGCATTTAGTGCTGGTGTTGGAGCAGGTGTTGGTGGTAGTGGTAATCCTGGTGCTAACAGAAATAACCAAAATGTTTCACGGATAAAATTCAACAAACAGCAAAAGAGCAACAGTGAAGTGTGGTAAAGGGGACCTTTTAAGAAAACCTGTACAGCTGCTGGGGTCACACGGAGAGGCACCATAAGGTATGCCATTCATGCCGCTAGATCCCTGTGACTAGCAGCATAATGCAAGTGACAGTGAGTCCTCTCTGACTCAGACAGTAGCTCTTTGTCTCAGTCCCAAACTGTTGTGTCTCGTGACAAATCATTACTTCCTCAACAAAGTGAAATGAGCAAGTCTGCTGACAATGAATCAGGTAGTGCACTTGCAAATACATCCAGCACTGTTGGCAATGAAAAGAACATATCCATTGAATCCACCACTCTGTGTTGGCCAGCAATGAAAATCCATCAGAGTCTTCTGTCCACTCTTCTAGCACCAAGGAGCATGTCCCAGGTTCTGTTAGGACAGGTGATAAGACACAAACAGTCTTTAGCTATCTTCCTAGCACTCGAACAAAATCTGTCACATCTGAGGTGTGGAATTATTTCTCAGTCAGTAAAACTGATCCATGCAAAGCAATTTGTTCCCTGTGTAAACAGAGTGCAAGCCGTGGTAAAGTTGTGTCATGCCTTGGCACTACAGCTCTTAAACGCCATCTGAAAAAGCATTCGGTTTTGCTTGATCATCCAAACCAAAACCCATGTCCTCCATCTTCCAGACCGCACGTGAGAAGGGTCAGGATCAGAATCTGAAATGGATACTGAATTGTTGAACTTGATGCGGCAGAACCACTGCCAGCCCTAGGATCACTGTTACCACCAATGCCAGCACCATTAGTACCAGTTGCACATCCAGTGATGGCACTGAATGTATAAGTCCTAGTCCACCATCTCTGCGTCCATCTGCCCATCAAGCACGGTGTATAATAAACCAGCAGGGACATGTTGCAAACAGCTAACACTGTCTCAGGCATTTGAAAGGAAGAATACCTTTACTAGAAATCATCCAAAGACCTCTTCATCTTAATCACCGAATTGGTGAACTGTTAGCCGGAGCCCTTCTCCCATACTTTTGGTAGATCATGAGGATTTTAGGAGCTCATGACATTAGCAGAGCCTCATATACAATGTTCCTCATCAAGGTACTTTTTCCTATGTTGAAATACCAAACATTTATCAGGCTTTAAAAGCACAGTGATGCTCGCACTTAAACTGCAGAGGGTGGGGTTATTCATGTCACAACAGATATGTGGACCAGCACTCAAAACATAGATTACATGTCCCTCACCGCTCATTGGGTCACGTTTTCTTGTGCTTCTTCAAAACAAAGACACCCCAAAGATGGCGCTGCTGCATATAAAGAAGTTTGGCAAAGTCATACTGCTGCAAACATCTTGCAGGAACTAAATGACCTCCTTGACAAATGGGTTTATTCTCACGGTCTAAAATGTGGTTTCATAGTAAGTGACAATGGAGCCAACATCTTAAAAGCAGTACAGGATGGAGGATTTCTGCATGCTTTTGCTTTGCACATTGCTTACACTTAATTGTCACGGATTTCTCAACAACGAAACACAAGTGGATGGTATGATTGCTGTTTGCAAAAAATTGTGACTCACTTTTCACATTCTACCAAGGCTATACGGACATTGTCCGAATTGCAAAAAAACACAGGCTGCCCCAGCAAAAGCTGATTCAAAATGTTTCCACTGTTGGAACTCAACGCTTATATGCTGCAGCTCTGAGCAAAAGCAAGCTGTACATGAGTACTGCCTCCAGTTACATTATTGGAGATGGCATTATGCTGTCTGTGCTGCAGTGAAATTAATGGAGACAGTGTGCTGTATCCTAGCTCCTTTTGAGACAGCTACAAGGGACATGTCTTCTGAAGGTGCATCTGTGAGTCAGGTTATCCCACTCATAATGCTCATTTCACATCATCTTAGTGTTCTAAATCTACAAATAGAAAAGACAGATCTGAAGCGCAGACAACATGTCGCTATATCATGGGAATCTCAGAAAGAGAATGAGCGAGCTTCAAAACCAATGACAAATTAGTTGCAATGACGAAATCAAGACACTACATCCTTGCAACTCTCTTAGATCCCAGGTTCAAGGCTATACATCTTCCAAAAACAGATGATATAGAGCAGTACAAATGTATGTTGCTAGATGAGCTGCAGCACTCACAGGAGTCAAACACAGACACGCACAGTACCATCAGGTTGTCATCACCACAACATGCAGGTTCATCTTCACAAAGGATACAGAACTGAAAAGTCACCAAACATTAACAGTAGTTGTTCCACAACTGCCACTTCTTCAGCCCTTAGTAGCAAGCTAAATCTGTGGCAAAACCTTTCTCAAATTGCTGCCATACCAGCTGCTTCTGCTGATTCCTCTTCTGAGCGGTCTCTGTCCAACATGGTAGACAGTTACCTGCAAGAACTGCCTATTCCTATTGATGCATGCCCTTTTGAATACTGGAGATCAAAAGTCAATTTGGACAGAGCTGTATGATGAAGCCTGTAAATATCTTGGTTGTCCTGCAACAAGTGTCTCTTCAGAACATGTTTAGTACAGCTGGTAACATGTGACAGACACCAGAAATAGGTTGCTGCCAGGAAATGTACACACGTTAACTTTTATTAAAGTTAATAAGTCAAGATTTTCGATCCCTACAAGAGTATACAAACTGATCCTGAAGTGATTGATGTTATGGATGTTGATGGTGATGATGACAACTCAGATGGTGGTGGCTGGTAAAATACTGTGTGGGACGGAGTCTCTGCACCAAAAAGGAAACTTTTACAGACTGTGATGACTTTGGTTGTCGCCTCTCCTTTCTCGATCTACTACCTTGGACTATATACCTCAAAACTTTCACCATTTCATGGCAAACTGCTTTGTAGCTAGGGTCTAAACTAAAGTCAACAAGTTTTATATACAGGGCAATTTTAACATCAGTGGGAACAGGCCCAAATTTGACATAAAAGGGACACTGTCACATCAATCCTTTCTGTATCATATTATTTATAGTTAAAGTGCAAACATATATTTTTGGATTTACCTTCTGTGACTTTGTGGTGCATCAGTGTGGGCTGGGACAGGAGACGGTCTATTTTTCAATTTTAAAGATGACAAAACAATGAGTTCTAATTGGTAGCTGTTTATTATTTTTTCAATTACAGAAATGTTAGCCATAAACTAAAATGGATGCTAGTACATGGGTGAGGGTTGGGGTTGGTTTTAACATGGGTGGTGGGCATGGGTGCTACTGCACAGATGAGGGTGGTGGAAGAAAAGTGGAATGGGTGATGGGGTGAAAGGTGGGTGTTGTTTTAGTTCTTTCATTTACAGATTCGTGATCAGCTGGGGATGGTGAGGAAAAAATGATGACAGACCGAACCTACTGTACACATAATATATATTCTTATTGAATACATTGCAAACTGCTGCCACCTAGCACAATTGTCCTGTCCCTTTAAAAAAAGAATAAAGGAATCAGAAATAAAAGAAAATCTGCATCAGCAGTTTTCACAGAATGTGACGTTTCATAGTGTTTTTGCTTTATAAGTAGTGATAATTTGATACATAATGGGGTTGACAGACGCTGTCCCTTAAACATCACATGCCAACTGCTGCAGCTACATAAATGTTCCTTAGTATGTGATGAGAAAACCACTGTTTTTATTTATGTGACTGAAATACAGATTTAATTGAAGTATCAGCTGCAAAAATGCATCATCTTAGAATTTTTTGTATGTATTACTTCAATTTGCCAACAAAAATGTTGGTATATGTATGCATTACCTTAGAAAATTGCATGCATTTTGCCAGCAACAATGACTGGCATATTTTTTATTAAGAACAAAAGACACAGCACCAACACTTCCAAAAAATATACTGTGTTATGCGTTTTGAGAATGGCATCACAGTACAGAAGCGCCATGCAGGATAAAACAGTTTAAACAGACAATTGTCTGTTTAAACTGTTTTGTCCTGCATCATGCTTCTGTACTGTGATGCTACAGTTAAAAACGCGACAATACAGTATATTTTGGAAGTGTTGGTGCTGTGTCTTTTTGTTCTTGTGCTCAGCTTTCACACAGGCACAACTTAGATTGGAGCAGCCTTCTTGTGGTTTCTGCAAATATTTTTTTTATTCCAATGTCTTGACTGAATATGTTATGACATAATATGTTTTGTAACAGTTCCACATGTGGCTGCTGTAGTACTTGGCTTGACTTTGTTATAAAAGCTTTATTTTAAACACAGCAACTTTTGATTCACTCATTTAAAACAGAAAGCAGCAAATAGCTGAAATTAGGTAATATCAGTTATTTTTTCTCCTAATTCATGACGATGAGTATATATAACTGAGTACATAAATGGCTAATGTGCCTCTTTCTTTCACTAAGGAACTATGATGCAGCTGCAGCAGGAAAACTTTTAACATATGGGTGGGTGGGTGGGCCTGTTACGTATTAAGTTGCTGACTTTAGCAAACAGAAGAAACTATAGATAAACCTAGTTGTATTCCTATCAATGTCACACAAGATAATTTCTCTCCCCTTATTTTGAACAGTTTTTCCTTTACATGTATTTTATTACTATCTTCGTTACTGGCAGCACAATAAAAAAATAGGGTTTGAGTTCTAAAAAGTTCTAAAAAAGATTAGAACACTAGAACTTTTTCAAAAGTTCTAGACTAGAACTAGAACCCAGAACTTCAGAGGGTTCTGACAACCCTAATCTCATCACTCCCCATATATCTTAGTACCCTGGTCTGATCTGACCATCACGTTCCTGTATCTGTCATTCCTATATCTTATCATACCACATATACCTCATTACCCTGGCCTGATCTCACCTTCACACTGTTGTGTCTGTCTCTCCTATATCTCATCACACCCTGTGTTCCTCAGTACCCTGGCCTGATCTCACCTTTATCCTGCTGTGTTCTGTCTGTCCTATATCTCATCACTCCCCATGTACCTCAGTACTCTGGCCTGATCTCACTTTCGCACTGCTGTGTCTCTCTCCTATGTCTCTTAACAGCCAACGTACCTCAGTATGTAGGCCTGAAATTATCTTCACACTGTGTCAATCTCTCCATTATCTCATCACACCCCATGTACCTCAGTACCCTGGCCTGATCTCACCTTCACACTGCTGTGTTCTGTCTGTCCTATATCTCATCACTCCCCATATACCTTGGTACCCTGGTCTGATCTGACCATCACGTTCTTGTATCTGTCATTCCTATATCTTATCATACCCCATATACCTCATTACCCTGGCCTGATCTCACCTTTACATTGCTGTGTCTGTCTCCTATATCTCATCACACCCCATGTACCTCAGTACGCTGGCCTGATCTCACCTTCACACTGCTGTGTTCTGTCTGTCCTATATCTCATCACTCCCTATGAACCTCATTACCCTGGCCTGATCTCACCATCACACTGCTGTGTTTCTCTCTCTCTCTCTCTCTCCCTTATTTCATCACACTGCTGCGCGTCTCGTTCTCCCATATTTCATCACACACATGTACCTCAGTACTCTGGCCTGATCTCACCTTTACACCGCTGTTTCTGTTTCTCTTATACCTCATCACACCCCATGTGCCTCAGTACCCTGGCCTGATCTAACTTTCAGACTGCAGTATCTGTCGCTCCTATATCTCATCACACCCCATGTACCTCAATACCCTGGCCTGATCTCACCTTCACACTGCTGCGCGTCTCGTTCTCCCATATTTCATCACTCCCCATGAACCTCATTATTCTGGCCTGATCTCACCATCGCACTGCTGTGTCTCTGTCTCCCATATTTCATCACACACATGTACCTCAGTACTCTGGCCTGATCTCACCTTTACACTGCTGTTTCTGTTTCTCTTATACCTCATCACACCCCATGTGCCTCAGTACCCTGGCTCAATCTCACCTTTACATTGCTGTGCCTGTCTCTCCTATATCTCATCACACCACATGTACCTCAGTACCCTGGCCCAATCTGGTTCGGTGTCATAATGGTGACTGCCAAAAGGCAATCACCGTTATGGCGAAGTCACAGCGCTAATAATCAGTTTTGGCACTGTGACACCCCGGTTCACAGCAAAACTGCACCAGGGACTTACATTTTTAACATTTTGTGCGGGGAGCTGTGCCCCTCCAGCCCTCCGTGGGATGTTTCACCCCCACACACCCCCTACTTAAGGATTCTCAGCTACAGGGGGATGCATGTCAGGGGGTTCAGTGCAAAAGAAAAAAAAAAATGCAGGCCGGGCGCTTCAAAAACGTACCTGCACCCGGACCTGAACCCAGCACCCTGTCCACCCAAGCTGTGAACCCACCCTCCATGTCATGGGTCAGCAAGGCAGCCCACCATGGCACCACCCCTCAAAACCGATCCCACCCCTCACTGAGCTTGCTCGCTCCCACCCCCCTGAGCGCGCATTCGTATAGCAACATCCTGTCACTACATGCACAAACCCACCCCATCTGGTCTCCCTACTTCGTTGGTAGCCCCCATGACATGTGCCACACTTTATTTATTTATTTGTTATTTATTGCAATTGTTTCACCAGGATGGCGCACTGAGCAAAAAGATGCTCATCTCCTGGTGCGACCTGGGGGGTGGGGGTACAGTGGGATATAACTCGCAGGTTATCAAGAGTTACATGTATGAGGAAACAGCAGAACATAGTTGAACACAATTACAGCAATACAGTAGACTGAGATTCTGTTGAACAGTTTACAGAGAGTGAGTTTCAGCTAAACAGTTGCTGGATGCAGAGTAAGGTTTATGGTTATACGACTGTGTGATGGAATAGGGACAAGACATCCAGTACAGTACAACAACAACAACACTTGGAAGGCATAGATTATAGTACAGACTTAACCAGCGAAATGTGCTGGATAAATTATATCTCGTAGGATAGAATTGAATAGCTGAGGTGTGACACTGGCAGTGGAGAACATGTGATGATCAGGTAGTACCAAGTAGGATTTAGGACAGGGCAAGACCATGTACCAAGAAGTGCTGAAGTTGGTATAGCTAAGCCAGCTTCCATAGCGTAAGCTAGGTGCTGTTGGTCAGGCAGTCAGGAGGGGGGAGGTATAAGGGGACACCTTTGGTGCTTAGGTGCAGGAGCAATTTACCGAGAGGTAGTTTGCTAGTGCTGAAGACAGGGAGTGCGTAGAGGAGGTGTGGCAAATTTGGGGAGGAAGTTTATTCCACAGTTTGGGGAAGTGGTAGGAGAAGGCAGATTGCCCAATAGTGGTTTTCCACCTAGGGATTTGTAGCTTCCGGTTGTCGAGTGATCTGAGGGCATGAGAAGGGGAAGGAGCTGGGGTAAGTAAGGTAGAGAGGTATGAGGGCAGGGCTTCATGCCAGAATTTGGCTACAAATTTAGTGCAGTGCTGTAGGCGATGGTTTTCGAGGGAAGAGAATGCGAGGGCATGGTAGAGGTTGCAGTGATAGGTGCGGGGTGTGGCATCGAGGGCGAATCGACAGAAGGCATGGAAAAGTGTGTCCAGTCTGGATAAGGTAGATTTGGGAGAGGCACTGTATAGTATGTCACAGTAGTCAGATGAGGGGAGGATCATATCATGCACTAGCTCACGCCTGGCCATGAGAGGGAGGCAGTTGCGGTTCCTGTAAAGGGCTCCGAGCTTGGGGAGCAGTTTTTTTATGATGGCATCAATGTGTTCTGAGAAGGACTGATGATGGTCGAGCCAAACCCAGAGGTAGCGAAAGGTAGTGATGTCCTCCAGTACCGTCCCATCAAGGGTGTGGAAGGTAGGGAGGGAAGGGAGCCTGGTTAGACATTGCTGAGTGCCGAAGGTCATGGTGGTAGTTTTTTTGCATTGAAAGAGAGCTGGTGAGATCTAAACCATAACTGTACCTTGTTGAAGTCAGCCTGGAAGTTGACTGTTACCTCTTCTGGGGAGGAGCCAGAGGCAAAAAGGACAGTATTGTCTGTGTACGTTTGAATAGAAGTGGATGAACACACTAGAGGGAGGTTATTGAGAAAGGTGGAGAACAGGATAGGGCCAAGTACTGACCCCTGGGGACTCCAGTGGCTATAGGGAGGGGTGAGGAGGTGACATTGGCAATTCATATTGATTGAGTTCTGTCAGCGAGGTAGGCTTTGAACAAATTGGTAGCTGAGCCAGCTAGGCCTGCTTCTGAGAGATATTGAAGTAGCAGGGGGTGGGAGACCGAATCGAAAGCTTTGGCAAGGTCTATGAAAATGGCTGAGGTGATTAACCCTTTGTCCATGCCTGAAAGGATGGAATCTGTGAACCTAACCAGGGAGAAGGCTGTGGAATGGCCCTTCCTGAAATCGGACTGGAACAGTGTGAAGAGGTTGGTGTCAGAGAGGAAGGAGGTGAGTTGGTTGAGCACTAGGTATTCTTGTAGCTTTGCGAGAGCAGGGAGGAGGGAGATAGGGTGATAATTGGAGGGGGAGGTAGTGACACCCCTTTTAGGGAGGGGGAATGACGATGGCCTGCTTCCAGACCTGGGGGACGTGGCAGAGGAAAAGGAGAGGTTTAAGAGGGTGACAAGGGAGGTTGCTATGGCTGGGGCAGAGGGGTGGAGGAGGTTGCAGTCAAGGCCATCGGGGGATTTAACTTTTTTTGGAGCTGTTCCCAGCCTACCACATACCCGAGGTATGTTACTTCTCCCATAGCCACCTGGCACTTCTCGGCTTTGACAGTGAGCCCGGCCCTCTGTATCCTGCCCAGCACTTCCCTAAGGTGGGAAAGGCGTTCCTCCCAGCTGGTACTAAAGATGGTAATGTCATCCAGGTGTGCCGTGGCATACTCCTCAGCACCATTTAACACCTGGTTCACCAACCTTTGGAGAGTGGCCAGGGCATTCTTCATTTCAAAAGGTATTACTTTAAGCTCAAATAAGCCTATCGGAGTGTTGAACACTGACCTCTCCCTAGCTGTGTCTGTCAAGTCTACCTGCCAATACCCCTTGGTCAGGTCAGTAGTCGTAAGGTAGGTCACCCCTCCCAACTTGTCCAGGAGTTCGTCCATCTGGGGCATTGGGTGGGTGTCAGACTTTGTGACTGCATTCAGTCCACGATAGTCCACACAGAAATGAGTTGAGCCATCTGGCTTGGGCACAAGGACTATGGGTGAGGCCCAGGGGCTGTGGGATCTCTGGATTACCCCTAAATCCAGCATCACCTCCACGTCCCTCCTAATGTCCTTTTGGACAGCCTCTGACACCCAATATGCTGTTTGCTGTATGGGCTTCTGTGTCCCTGTCTCCACATCGTGTGTCGATAAGGGGGTTAGTCCAGGCTTGGTGCTAAACAAGGGGGCAAAGTCTGCTAAAACCTCCCTTACTTTCTGGACCTGGTCTGGGACCAGCTGTGGAGACAATTTTACTGCCTCCACAGAGGACTCCCGCTAACTTTCTTCCAGCAAATCCAGAATGGGGTCTCCTTCATCCATCCCTTCCCCATAACTACACACTGCAAACACTATGTCAGCCCTATTTGCATATGGCTTCATCATGTTGATATGGAACATCATTTCTATCTGTCTTCTGTCAGGTAACTCTATAATATAGTTCATGTCATTTACCTTCCTAACCACTTTGTACAGTCCTGCCCACTCAGCCTGTAGCTTGTCTTTCCAGACCGGAATAAGGACCATGACTTCCTGACCCACCATGTATGAGTGAGCTCTAGCTCTGCAGTCGTACCACACTTTTTGTTTCTGTTGGGCAGCTGCCAGGTTGCTCTGGGCTGTCCCCATAAGCTCCTTCAGCCTTTCCCTAAACCTAAGGACGTAATCCACAGTGGGAGTTCCCTGAGTGGCGTGCTTGCTTTCCCAGTCCTCCCGGATCAAGTCTAGGGGCCCACGTACTCGGCATCCATATAACAGTTCGAAGGGGGAAAATCCTGTCGACTCTTGGGGTATCTCCCTGTATGCAAACAACAGGTGGGGAAGGTATTTCTCCCAGTCCCTCCCATACTGTTCCGCAAACGGCCGGATCATTGACTTTAGGGTGTCACTGAATCGTTCCTCAAGCCCATTATCTTGTGGGTGATATGGTGTTGTGCATCTCTGCACAACCCCACACTTTTCCCATAAACAATTCATCAGGTCTGACATGAAGGAACCCTCCTCAATCAGTGACTATGTCCTGCGGAAAACCAACATGGGAGAAAATCCCAAGTAAGGCATCTGCCACTTTGTCTCTCCTCAGAGAGGATAGGGCGACTGCCTTTGGGTACCGGGTGGCATAATCCACCAAAGTCAGGATGAATCTCTTCCCTGAGGAGCTGGGGGTATTTAAAGGCCCCACAATATCCATTCCCACCCTCTGGAATGGCTCCTCCACTATGGGCAAGGGGATCAGGGCGGCTTGGGTTTTCTTGCCCACCTCGCCCATTTCTTGGCACCGGTGACAAGACCTGCAATACTCCTTCACCTGCTGGGTGAAGTTAGGCCAGTAGAAGGTCTGGGCTAACTGCTGCGCTGTGCATGCAATTCCCAGATGACCAGACAAGGGAATATCATGTGCAATTTTGACCAACTGCTCACGATACCCCTGGAGAACGACAAGCTGCCTGCCTAGCTTCCCTCCCTCTGTCTGTACTGCCTGAGTATACATTAGTCCATTTTCCCAATAAACCTTATGTCTACCGTCACCTCCCTGTGTGCCGTCCGAGTCTGCCCAAGCCCTCAGCTTCTCTAAACTAGGGTCTCCCCTCTGAGCAGCTGCAAACCCCTCACACAGTCCCAAGGCATGGGACGGGTCCCCTTCAGTCGCTAAACTAAGGTCCCTAGCACTAGTGTCAGAGCCCTCAGGATCACTGTCAATCCCAACCCTCTGACAATGGGTCACCCCTCCATCTTCAGAATAATCTTCTGTAGCTGTGTGGTCACTTGCTACCCGGGGAAATTTCTACCCTCTTTTTATCAGTCTCCCCATCTGGAGACACAGGCTGGGGAACCAGTCTCTCAGTGATTTCCACACTGGTTTCTGTGAGGTTCAGAGAACTACTATTTTCCCTTGCTGCTTGGCTGCGGGTAACTGCACATACCACCCCCTGCTGGAGATTGTTACCCAGGATCACATCCACTGCTAATGTGTTGGCTACAGCCACCTGTTGCGCAGTTCCCCCTGTTTCACCCCAGTCCAGGAGAACACTAGCGAGTGGCAATGTTTTCTCTTCACCAGTAAACCCTTGTATAGTTACTTATTTATTGGGTATAAGCTGACCAGGCTATACCAGATCCCCCTTTACCAATGTCAGGGATGCCCCTGTGTCCCTTAACCCTGCGTCTGTACACCATTCACCATGACTGGGTGCATGTGTTCCCTCATATTCACTGGCATGCTCTCAGGGACACACAAACAACCCACTTCTTTTCTAGCACCCTGTTGTGTATTTTGGCTCACCTTTTTGGGGCATTGTCTGGCAATATGCCCAGTTTCCTTACACAGCCAACATGCATTTTTTACTTCAGATAAATATTTTTGTTGAAACCTGGGGCTAACTGGTTTCGGTGGAGGCAGTGAGGGTTTTAGTTGCCCTGAAGGTGCGCTTTTCCCTTTCTGCACTGCCACGCCCACCCCATTCGCTCTCAGAGCAGGTCTGCTCTTGGAAAAGCAGTCCGAGAGTTCAGCAGCCTCTTGCACTGTTTTTGGATCTCGGTCCTCTAGCCAGGTTTTTAGCTCTGCTGGCTATGCCCAATAAAACTGTTCTAATAAAATCACATTTTCAATTTAATCAACAGAGGTTGCCTCAGTTTCTTGCCACCAACGTTTTAAAAACTGACATTGTTTCGTGTCTGGCTCCTCATAGCTCATATCAAGGCTTCTCCTGAGCTTACGGAATTTAGCGCTGCATGATACAGCAGTTAATTCAAACTTTTTTAACAGTGCAGCTTTTACTTGCTGTAATCTTCACCGTCCTCATTGTTCATTTGACCCAATGCATCCCGAGCATTCCCGGCAAGTAGCGGGGATAGCTGGAAGCTCCAGGACTCTCTAGGAATTTTAGCCTGAATACAAACTTTTTCAAAAGAACTTAAAAAGGCATCCATGTCCTCCCCTTCCTTAAACTCGGCTATTAATTTGGAGTTCAATTTGTAAGCCAGTCCTGCAGTCCCAGTTAAACCCAAGCCACTTACCTGTTCTGGTGCCGCTGGTCAGAGTCGTAGCTTATCCAGTTCATGCTACCACTGGCGCTCCTCTTTGCTCTCCTCTACCTGTCTGTGTTCTTGCTCTCTCTTCTCCCCTGCAGCTTGCTGGTGCTCACACTCCTCACGGTCTGCCTCCCTCTGTTGTCGCTCTGCCTCACGGTCTGCCTCACTCTGTTCTCGCTCTGCCTCCAGTTCCATCCTGCGCAACTCAATTTGCAGTTTGAGTACCTCTGGATTCAGGATACTGGTGACCATCCCCTGCTGCTGTGGTCCTTCACTGGCAGTGGCTCTGCTGTCCCTTTCAGTCATGGTCTGTGACTCGCTGCTCTAGGTATCTGCTGCCATCAGGGCCTCTATGAGGTTCTGCTTTTTGGCTGTCACCTCAAACGGGGCTCCCCTGTTCCCGCACAACTGCTTCAAATAATCTACAGTGTGCCTGCTGTAGTCGGAAGCCATTTTTTTCTTCCCTCACTACTGCTACTATGACTTGCACGTTAGAAAAAAATTAAAACGGGTATGAACTGGACTGTACACTAAGTGATATATAGTTCTGTTTCCTTTTTAAAATAAAACTCTGCCTTTTTTCTTTCTTTGCAAGAGAGATTATGGTCTCAGCTGACACAGAATAGTAAAGCTTGTGATACCAAAATAATGCCACCGCTGCCAACCAATCTGTCACAAACCCACTCAGCAGGCCAGGCCCTCTACTCCCAAAGTGCCAACCTCTGAGTGCAGTCTTGTGAACAGTGTAACAGAAACAAGGTAACTCTCTTGTCTGTTTTGTGAGTTCGGATCAACCTTTGGTCTCAAGTTCTGGAGGGATTCAAACTGTTAACCTCTTGTTAGCATACTCAATGCACAGGCTCAGATATATCTGTCTTCAGGGGGCCAGACATCTTTGCCTATGGCCACCTAACCAGGTAATACAGAGATGAACCCTTTAAAGCTTTAATAAAGACCTCAGATTTAAAACGCTTCTCTTTTCAGTTTGGTATCACCATTCAAGCACATGTCTATTGTCTGCTATAACCATGTACTTTTCTTACAAATAAAAAAAGAAGTCAAAGACAGACCAAGTAAGTTCTAAAAATAATTTTACTATAATAGATAAGAATGTGTAAAACGCAACAATACAGAACTGTTATATCACAAGACATTCAAATCTATGAAAAGAACAAGGTTTTAAACAGTGCAATTCCTACTACACTACTTAGTCTTTAAATACTTGCTTAAAAGTGCTCCCAAGATGTTTCGTGGCCAGAGTCTAGGTAAAAATGTGTCTCTATGAAGTAAAAGAGACTAAACTAAATGTTGGATTTTACCCCACCTCTTTTCAGGAGGTCACCTAGCTCCTCCCTGTCAGGATATATGAAAATATATATCTTATACAAAAGTATTACATTCTGCAACTTCAGCATAATTCATGTCCTTCAAATGACTCTTCTTTTGATCTCATAATAAGCTTGCCACTTCCAGGACAGGAAAGCATCTTTATGATTTTGCACTTCTATGTAATAACCTGGGTTTTCCTTCCAACGTCATAAAATGGATATGTTATAGCAACTACAGTTGTAATTAACTCAGACCAACATGATCCTTAATTAAGGCCTTACATGTAACACATGGTCTCTAAAAACTGAGTGTGTGTGAACTCACATGCTGTCAGCATTTTTCTTATGGCTTTCATCTTTTAGCTAAAATCTGGGGGGGGGTGAGTGAGGTCATTCAAAGAGCATCAGATTTTCAACACAGACAGTCAGTAATACATTTTATATTAATAAAAATGATACAGCACTCAGAACTACACACTCAGTACCCTAGCCTGATCTCACCTTCACACTGCTGTGTCTGTCTCTCTTAAATCTCATCACATCCATGTACCTCAGTATCCTGGCCTGATCTCATCTTCACACTGCGGTGTCTATCTGTCCTATATCTCATCACATCCCATGTACCTCAGTACCCTGATCTGTTCTCACCAGCCCACTGCTGTGTGTGTGTCTCCTAAGCTCATCCCTCCACATGTACCTGAGTGCCCTAGTCTGAACTCAAATGCACACTGCTGTGTCTGTCTCTCCTATATCTCATCACACCCCATGTACCTCAGTACCCTGGCCTAATCTCACCTTCACACTCCTGTGTCTCTCTCTTCTATATCTCATCACACCCTATGTACCTCAGTACCCTGACCTGATCTCACAGTCACACTGCTGTGTCTGTCTCTCCCATATCTCTTCACACCCCATATATCTCAGTACCCTGGCCTGATTTCACCTTCACACTGCTATGTCTATCTGTCCTATATCTCATCACACCCCATGTACCTCAGTACCAAGACCTAATTTCACCTTCATATTGCTTTGTCTATCTCTTATATGTCATCACTCTCGATATACCTCAGTACCAAGGCCTGATCTCACCTTAACCTGCTGTCTCTGTCTCTCCTATATCTCATCACAACTCATTTATCTCAGTACTCTTGCCTGATCTAATTGTCACACTGCAGTGTCTGTCTGTCCTGTATCTCATCAGACCCCATGCATCTCAGGACCCTGGCCTGACCTCACCTTCACACTGCTGTGTCTGTTTCTGCCCCCTATCTCATCATACCCCATGTACCTCAGTACCTCAGTACCCTGGCCTGATCTCACCTTCATCCTGTTGTGTCTGTCTCTCCTGTAACTCATCACACTCCATGTATCTCAGTACCCTGGCCTGATCTCTCCTTCACACTGCTGTGTCTGTCTCTGCCCCCTATCTCATCATACCCCATGTACCTCAGTACCCTGGCCTCATCTCACCTTCACCCTGTTGTGTCTGTCTCTCCTATATCTCATCACACTCCATGTATCTCAGTACCCAGTCTGATTTCACCTTCACACTTCTGTGTCTGTCTCTCCTATATCTCCTCACACCCCATGCATCTCAGTACCCAGCCTGATCTCACCTTTACACTGCTGTGTCTGTCACATCTATATCTCATCACACCCCATGTATCTCATTACCCTGACCTCATCTTGCTTTCACGCTGCTGTGTCTGACTCTCCTGCACCTCATCACACCGCATGAACCTCAATACTCTGGCCAGATCCCACTTTTCACACTGCTGTGATTGTCTCTTATTTCTCATCACACCCCATCTGCCTCAGTAGCCTGTTCTGATCTCACTACCATGCCCCTACTGTGTCTGTCTCTCCTATATCTCATCACACCCCATGTACCTTAGTATCCTGACCTGATCTCACCTCCACACTGCTCTGTCTATATCTCTCTTATATCTCATCATACCCCATGTACTTCAGTACCCTGGCCTAATCTCACCTTTACACTGCAGTGTCTGTATCTCTCCTATATCTCATCATACCCCATGTACTTCAATACCCTGGCCTGATCTCACATTCACACTGCTGTGTCTGTATCTCTCCTATATCTCATCACATTCCATGTACCTCAGTACCCTGGCCTAATCTCACCTCCACACTGCTCTGTCTGTATCTCTCTTATATCTCATCATACCCCATGTACTTCAGTACCCTGGCCTAATCTCACCTTTACACTGCAGTGTCTGTATCTCTCCTATATCTCATCATACCCCATGTACTTCAATACCCTGGCCTGATCTCACATTCACACTGCTGTGTCTGTCTCTTATATCTCATCACACCCCATTTACCTCAGTATTCTGATCTGCTGTATCTGTCTCTCCTGTATCTGATTACACCCTATGTACCTTAGTATCCTGACCTAATCTCACCTTCACACTTCTGTGTCTCAAGGGTGTAGCTACTGATACTCCAAGTAAACCATGGCATACCAAGTTTAGTAGCAGGGTTAGCAAACATGCTGGCCTGCATTGCTCTGCCCTCTCCAGTCCATTTTGTTTAAATTCCTTTGTTTGGCTTTGTAGGCTTTTTCTTTTCTCTTTCAGTTTGGGGGGGGTTGTAGAGTGGACCAGGGACATTAAAGCTGAAAGTCTCAATTAGGTCCGCATAGTCCTCCGACCACCTGCATAGTGATTGGCTGTGGCATCTGGTAGGGGGTGTGGCAAGTCTGGGGCAGTGAGTTTAAATGCTCCAGCAAAGTTAGAAGCCATACTATTAGTTCAGTTGTACTGGGAGTAAGAGAAGCAGTAGAAAACTGCGGAGCAGCAGACGGAAGAACAGACTCAGAGCCAGCTAAAAGAATGAAGACTTGATGTGGAGTGGCAAGTGGAGCGAATCCTACCTGTGGAGGAGAAAAAAAAGACATTTCTCCCATGGTCTAGGACTCATGGTGCAGTCAGTGGCATCTACCAACAGGCAGTAAGCACCACACTAGGAGCACAGAAAGACAGACAGCAGGTCTAGTGTGGGAATCATCTGATTGGAGCCAGGAACCTTAGACTCGAGTCGTGGGGGGCAGGCATGAACAAAAGTGGGGAAGGGGGTATCCCCAACATTATGGGATATTCCATCAGATCTTGGTAAGCCAGTATGAGCTTAGGACGCAATAGGCTTGTATTTTTCTATGACGCCTATGATATCCCCTGAACTGTGAGGCAGAATTACATTTACTTTTTCTGTCTCAACCCTCCTATACCCTAGCCACCCTTGCTGTATTGCTGGAGTGCTGGCCCTCCCAAGGCAGTTTGTGTGGTGGCACGCTCCTCAGGCAGGGCAAACTCTTACCTGATGGTCAAGCTGCACAGTGCTTTTGTGTCAGTGTGCCCAGCTGGATGCAGAAATACCACATAAGCATTGTGATAGCACTACTAAAGCATAGTTGGTCCAGCTATGCATGTCTTCCTTTGATACAACACCGACAGCCCTAGTGAGCCAAAAGCAAACTCCCCTGTCTGTAACCATTTTTGGGGACTTACCGACCCCAGCCATTGCCAGACTACCTCCTAGAGGTATTTATTTTATTTTTTTTATTTATTTAGCTTTTGTTGACCAGGTAAGTGCACTAGACAAATCCTGCCTATTTTCAGGCACGACCCGAAGGGGGATACAGATGAATGCCAACTGACCTTGAACCAGATTAAGCTGTTGGTGGTATTTTGAGTGAATGAGGGAAATTTGGCCAGGCCACCGGGGAAATTTCCCCTACTTTTTTCGATTAGTGCCATGGAATCTTTAACATCCACCTGAACTACCACCAATCCAGGCAGATGGGACCTCAGTTTAACGTCTCATCCGAAAGACGGCACCTCAGAAGTGCAGCACCCCTCTCATGCTGCACTACAGTGTCAGTATTGGGATAGTAACCCAAGTGCCAGATGTGGGAACTGAACCCACAGCCCTTTGATCTCCCAGCCTCAGAGGCAAGTGTGCTACCTACTGAGCTACTGACACTGTTTGAGATGACACTTATTTATTTGGCTACCTGACAAAGGGTTCTATTAGAACTGCCTGGGACTTTACAAATTGAGAATTTCAAGCTAGCAAGTTAAACTTACAGTTTCTTGGGCAAAGACTTCTTCCATTTTCTCCCAACAGCTGGGAATGAACTGTCAAGGGTTTCGGCAATCTCCCAATGATTGGTGGACCACCTTCTCCTTTTAGTGCCTTCTTGACGATGCTCTTCTCCATAAATGTCAAGCTGAGTCCTGGGGCCACCATCCCTCCAGCTGCTTTCAGTGGTATCCTTCTCTGGAAACCAGGCACAAGGGGACCAGTGCCACCCAATCTCAAGGACCCTACCAACATTTCTGAACAGGTTCCTAAGACTAGTTACAGCCAGAGAGGCTGGACTGATCCTCTCCCAGGCTCAGACTCTGGCTGGCCAGACCAGTGCCCAAGTACCTCCTCTTTTTATAGAGTACCAAGGGAAAGTCAGAACTATTCTTATTTGTGCTATAGTTTCCTGCTGTTAGTGAATTCAGGCCACTCAAGCATGAACATCCGGACATCCTATCTTAGGGCAAGTTCCCCTCCAGAGAAAAGTTCTTAGGGTCTGACTTAATCCCACCAGTGCTTTCTGTTAGCTTTCCTAAAGCTGGTTCAAGAGAGAGGCTGGTTACACACAAGAAGGACTAATCCGATAAAGAAGTTATGGCAGCGATTAGGAGCAGTTATGTATTACATGCTGTAGGTTTGTCGCTGAAGACAAAGTGAAAAACAGAGTCCAGTGTACAACAAGGGTTAAAGCGTATCAGCAGTCACATTTGGCTGGGGTGAGGAGATGATCCTTCTAGGTTAGTTTAAAGGAGTCTGTAGACTGAGATTCCTCAATAGTGTGAGGCGCTCCACAGTGTGGGGCCTATATAGGCAATGGACCTCTGCCCCATGCCTCTGGTTCCTGGAGGCGATCTGCTAGTTTATGTTGGGACCTGGCGGGGGGGAGGGTGTAGTTTAACTTGAGATACACTACTGCAAGCATGACTACAACCTGGTGTTTGTCTTCCTGTCTTTATTAATCTTGTCATTCTGAGTGCAGCAGCAGCAGCAATGAAGTTACAGATGGTCCGTGACAGTATAACGCCTGAACCCAGCTGGGAATCAGAACTAAAATGTCTTTGTTTTATTCCCGGAATGCAATCACACTGTTCAGTCTCAGAAGCCCATTGCACTGACTGATAACCCAGCATGTCTCCAGAGTCAGCAATGTCAATGTCGTTCTTTTAATATGATATCTGAGGGCATCAGCAGGAGGGGGAGGTTCGGAGCTGGACTACACTCTAAATCCAAGGCCTTTCATGTTCCTCGGCTCCGAGGTATCTGTCTCATCTGCTCTGTCATGGTGCCTATCAGCGGGGGTTTCCTGCACCTTTGAGCCAAGCTGCCAAGCTGCCTACTGTTGCATTTAGAAAGCTAACAGTATTCACAGAGGAGGTTGTCTGGAGACAGGCTGCTTTGTACCTCTGCGCTTGACATTGTGCAAGAGCCACTGACCTCAGAGAGTGTCTATCAGTGCCCGATAAGGATAATACATTCAGGAGAAGAGCAAGTCTGCTTTATCAGTCCCACAAAGCATGGAGTAGAAGTAAGATGGGTGGCAGAGTAGGGCAATACAATTGTCTTTTGACCCTTTCATTTCTGGCCCAGGCCACAAGTAAAATGACAGGAGACGGAGGCCCTCTCTAGAAATTGGTGAAAGGTGAAGGTCTAGCAGCAGTGAAGAGAGAAGCTCCCTGTTTATCACAGGGACAGGGACAGAGTGTTGCAGGTACTGTCCAGGCTTCCTTACACAATGTTTTTAGCGCTATTGAAAGGTGAGGGACTGACAGCCCACAAGACTGAAAACGTACAGTTACGTACAGGGTCAGGTACAGCATGGAGTACAATGCAATGTAGTGCAGTTTTCCTCACAGTGTGATGTACTTAGTGTTGGTGAAAGGTGAGGAACTGACAGTCCAAGAGACTGAAAACTTCTGTTTATGCAGAAGGTCAGGCACAGTGCAGTGGCAGGTTCAATGCAGGCTTCTTCACACTGTGATCTATTTAGTGCTGTTGATAGGTAAAAGATTGACAACACACATTGGAGACTGAAGCCCTTTGTTTATCCATTGGGACAGGTACAAAATTGCCCACACTGTGATGTATTTAGCACTGATGAAAGGTGAGTGACTGACAGCCCTGGTGACCGAAGCCTGTGTTTTATTGTTTTTTTTTTTTCAATTGTTTAACCAGGAGTGGTACACTAACCTGAAAGCTTGTTTACAGGTGCGACCTGGAAGCACAGGGAAGTTAAGGGACTTGCTCAGGGTCAAACACTGTATGCAAGTGGGGGCTGTGGGATTCAAACCCAGGTCTCCAGATTTGCAGCTCAGAGCCTTAAACCACTGTGCTATACTGCCTCCTGTGTTTATCAACAAGGTCAAGGACAGACTGTGCATGCACAGTGTGGAAGCAGGTACAAGTCAAGTTTATTTATTCCTTCGACTATAAGTCGTTATGAAACAGAACAGAACAAAAAAGACATTTTACAATCTTTATACAATTAAAATGTACAAAATTATGCAAAGCATATATAATTACAGTCCTCCATAAAAACATTTGCACAAACATTTTTCCTAAGGGAGGCAGGTACAGTTGCAGGCTTCCCCACATTGTGATGTATTAGTATTGCTGAGAGGTGAAAAATTGACACCACCAAAGACTGAAGCCCTCTGTTCATACACAGGGACAGGTACAGTGTGGGGCACGTACAGCACAGGCTTCCCCACACTGTGATGTATTTAGTGCTGATGAAAGGTGAGGGACTGACAGCACTGGAGAATGAAGCCCTCTGTGTATCCACAGGGACAGGTACAGTTGGGGACAGGTACAGCCCAGGCTTCCCCACACTGTGATGTATTTAGTACTGATGAAAGGTGAGGGACTGACAGCACTGGAGACTGAAGCCCTCTGTTTATCCACAGGGACAGGTACAGTTGGGGACAGGTACAGCACAGGCTTCCCCACACTGTGATGTATTTAATGCTGGTGAAAGGTGAGGGACTGACAGCACTGGAGACTGAAGCCCTCTGTTTATCCACAGGGACAAGTACAGTTGGGGACAGATACAGCACAGGCTTCCCCACACTGTGATGTATTTAATGTTGGTGAAAGGTGAGGGACTGACAGCACTGGAGACTGAAGCCCTCTGTTTATCCACAGGGACAGGTACAGTTGGGGATGGGCACAGTGTAGGCTTCCCCACACTGTGATGTATTTAGTGCTGATGAAAGGTGAGGGACTGACAGCACTGGAGAATGAAGCCCTCTGTTTATCCACAGGGACAGGTACAGTGAGGGACAGGTACAGCACAGGCTTCCCCACACTGCGATGTATTTAGTGCTGATGAAAGGTGAGGGACTGACAGCACTGGGGACTGAAGCCCTCTGTTTATCCACAGGGTCAGGTACAGTTTGCAACAGGTACAGCACAGGCTTCCCCACACTGTGATGTATTTAATGTTGGTGAAAGGTGAGGGACTGACAGCACTGGAGACTGAAACCCTCTGTTTATCCACCGGGCAGGTACAGTTGGGGACAGGTACAGCACAGGCTTCCCCACACTGTGATGTATTTAGTGCTGATGAAAGGTGAGGGACTGACAGCATTGGAGGCTGAAGCCCTCTGTTTATCCACAGGGACAAGTGCAGTTAGGGACAGGTACAGCACAGGTTTCCCCCACCCTGTGATGTATTTAGTGCTGACGAAAGGTGAGGGACTGACAGCACTGGAGACTGAAGCCCTCTGTTTATCCACAGGGACAAGTGCAGTTAGGGACATGTACAGCACAGGTTTCCCCACCTGTGATGTATTTAGTGCTGATAAAAGGTGAGGGACTGACAGCATTGGAGGCTGAAACCCTCTGTTTATCCACAGGGACAAGTGCAGTTAGGGACAGGTACAGCACAGGTTTGCCCACCCTGTGATGTATTTAGTGCTGATGAAAGGTGAGGGACTGACAGCACTGGAGACTGAGACCCTCTGTTTATACACAGGGACAGGTACAGTTGGGGACAGGTACAGCACAGGCGTCCCCACACTGTGATGTATTTAGTGCTGATGAAAGGAGAGGGACTGACAGCACTGGGGACTGAAGCCCTCTGTTTATCCACAGAGATAGGTACAGTTGCGGACAGGTACAACACAGGCTTCCCCACACTGTGATGTATTTAGTGCTGATGAAAGGTGAGGGACTGACAGCACTGGGGACTGAAGCCCTCTGTTCATACACAGGGACAGGGACAGTGTGGGACAGGTACAGTGCAGACTTCCCCACACTGTGATGTATTTAGTGCTGATAAAAGGTGAGGGACTGACAGCACTGGGGACCGAAACCCTCTGTTTCTCCACAAAGCCATGTACTACATTGTGGGGTAGGGACAGTGCAGGCTTTCCCACACTGTTATGTACATAGTGTGCTGGTGAAGGTGAGGGACTGTTAGCGCCAGCGACTGAAGCCCTTTGTTTACTCACAGGCCAGATAAAGTGTGGGATGGTACTGTGGCGATGTCCCCCACCCAGTGATAAATGCAGTGCGAGTAAGGTGAAGGGTTATTAATGTGAATCTAATGGATATTCTGCACTCTGTCTTGTTCAGGACATGCCTGTAAGTGAGACGTCACCGAACCTATCCTGTATCGAACATTGATAAAAACAAACATAAATACATGCAAACATAAATAGACAACTCTGGAGGCAAAACAAATTGTGTTTATCCCGAGATCAGGTACAGTGTGGCTTAGTGTTAGCAGGTATAGTGCAGCTGCCTCCCCACACTGTGATGTATTTAGTGCTGATGAAAGGTGAGGGACTGACAGCACTGGAGACTGAAGCCCTCTGTTTATCCACAGGGACAGGTACAGTTGGGGACAGATACAGCACAAGCTTCCCCACACTGTGATGTATTTAATGTTGGTGAAAGGTGAGGGACTGACAGCACTGGAGACTGAAGCCCTCTGTTTATCCACAGGGACAGGTACAGTTGGGGACAGATACAGCACAGGCTTCCCCACCCTGTGATGTATTTAGTGCTGGTGAAAGGTGAGGGACTGACATCACTGGGGACTGAAGCCCTCTGTTGATCCATAGGGAGAGGTACAGTTGGGGACAGGTACAGCACAGGCTTCCCCACACTGTGATGTATTTAGTGCTGATGAAAGGTGAGGGACTGACCGCACTGGAGACTGAAGCCCTCTGTTTATCCACAGGGACAGGTACAGTTGGGGATGGGCACAGTGTAGGCTTCCCCACACTGTGATGTATTTAGTGCTGATGAAAGGTGAGGGACTGACAGCACTGGAGACTGAAGCCCTCTGTTTATCCACAGGGACAGGTACAGTTGGGGATGGGCACAGTGTAGGCTTCCCCACACTGTGATGTATTTAGTGCTGATGAAAGGTGAGGGACTGACAGCACTGGGGACTGAAGCCCTCTGTTTATCCACAGGGTCAGGTACAGTTTGCAACAGGTACAGCACAGGCTTCCCCAGAACTGTGATGTATTTAATGTTGGTGAAAGGTGAGGGACTGACAGCACTGGAGACTGAAACCCTCTGTTTATCCACCGGGCAGGTACAGTTGGGGACAGGTACAGCACAGGCTTCCCCACACTGTGATGTATTTAGTGCTGATGAAAGGTGAGGGACTGACAGCATTGGAGGCTGAAGCCCTCTGTTTATCCACAGGGACAAATGCAGTTAGGGACAGGTGCAGCACAGGTTTCCCCACCCTGTGATGTATTTAGTGCTGATGAAAGGTGGGGGACTGACAGCACTGGAGACTGAGACCCTCTGTTGATCCACAGGGACAGGTACAATTGGGGACAGGTATAGCACAGGCTTCCCCACTCTGTGATGTATTTAGTGCTGGTGCAAGGTGAGGGCTGACAGCACTGGGGACTGAAGCCCTCTGTTCATACACAGGGACAGGTACAGTTGGGGACAGGTATAGCACAAGCTTCCCCACACTGTGATGTATTTAGTGCTGATGAAAGGTGAGGGACTGACAGCACTGGAGACTGAAGCCCTCTGTTTGTCCACAGGGACAGGTACAGTTGGGGATGGGTACAGTGTAGGCTTCCCCACACTGTGATGTATTTAGTGCTGATGAAAAGTGAGGGACTGACAGCACTGGAGACTGAAGCCCTCTGTTTATCCACAGGGACAGGTACAGTGAGGAACAGGTACAGCACAGGCTTCCCCACACTGCGATGTATTTAGTGCTGATGAAATGTGAGGGACTGACAGCACTGGGG
The DNA here is from genome assembly GCA_016271365.2 of Neoceratodus forsteri. Taxonomy (NCBI): domain Eukaryota; kingdom Metazoa; phylum Chordata; order Ceratodontiformes; family Ceratodontidae; genus Neoceratodus; species Neoceratodus forsteri. The sequence continues at coordinate 1,320,524,208 of CM057454.1, forward strand.
ACTGAAGCCCTCTGTTTATCCACAGGGACAAGTGCAGTTAGGGACATGTACAGCACAGGTGTCCCCACCCTGTGATGTATTTAGTGCTGATGAAAGGTGAGGGACTGACAGCACTGGAGGCTGAAACCCTCTGTTTATCCACCGGGCAGGTACAGTTGGGGACAGGTACAGCACAGGCTTCCCCACACTGTGATGTATTTAGTGCTGATGAAAGGTGAGGGACTGACAGCATTGGAGGCTGAAGCCCTCTGTTTATCCACAGGGACAAGTGCAGTTAGGGACAGGTACAGCACAAGTTTCCCCCACCCTGTGATGTATTTAGTGCTGATGAAAGGTGAAGGACTGACAGCACTGGAGACTGAAGCCCTCTGTTTATCCACAGGGACAAGTGCAGTTAGGGTCATGTACAGCACAGGTTTCCCCACCCTGTGATGTATTTAGTGCTGATGAAAGGTGAGGGACTGACAGCATTGGAGGCTGAAACCCTCTGTTTATCCACAGGGACAAGTGCAGTTAGGGACAGGTACAGCACAGGTTTCCCCACCCTGTGATGTATTTAGTGCTGATGAAAGGTGAGGGACTGACAGCATTGAAGGCTGAAGCCATCTGTTTATCCACAGGGACAAGTGCAGTTAGGGACAGGTACAGCACAGGTTTCCCCACCCTGTGATGTATTTAGTGCTGATGAAAGGTGAGGGACTGACAGCACTGGAGACTGAGACCCTCTGTTGATCCACAGGGACAGGTACAGTTGGGGACAGGTACAGCACAGGCTTCCCCACACTGTGATGTATTTAGTGCTGGTGCAAGGTGAGGGACTGACAGCACTGGGGACTGAAGCCCTCTGTTCATACACAGGGACAGGTACAGTTGGGGACAGGTACAGCACAGGCTTCCCCACACTGTGATGTATTTAGTGCTGGTGAAAGGTGAGGTACTAACAGCACTGGAGACTGAAACCCTCTGTTTATCCACTGAGACAGGTACAGTTGGGGACAGGTACAGCACAGGCTTCCCCACACTGTGATGTATTTAGTGCTGATGCAAGGTGAGGGACTGACAGCACTGGAGACTGAAGCCCTCTGTTTATCCACAGGGACAGGTGCAGTTGGGGACAGGTACAGCACAGGCTTCTCCACACTGTGATGTATTTAGTGCTGATGAAAGGTGAGGGACTGACAGCACTGGAGACTGAAACCCTCTGTTGCCTGGCAACAGACACTCACGCTTCCTTTTACTGTTCAAAAGCCGCCGGCTCGGTCACTACTGCAGTCTATGTGCAGTCAGCAGCTTTTTTTCAACAATAGACAGCAAGCTGAGCATAAAGCACAGCTTTTTCTCACTTACTGAACCCAGGGCACCTCCTAGAAAACATTTGGCAATGTGTCAGTCGTCAGTGTGGATAGCGCTCGGTCACGTTACAATTACAGTGAAAGTGAAAGTGCTCAGAGTGGCAGGATCAACCAGATTAGCATTTAAAATATCACTTTTCCCCAAAATAATAACAGGATCAACCAGATATTTTAGTAATTTAAATTGACAGGATCAACCATATATCTGAAAACCCTATGTAATCTGTTATGTTGGGGGGGCATGTGGAGCTCTGTTGGGGGGCATGACAGGATAAACCAGATAACACTTTTTAAAACTAACCATAAACAGCAGGATGCGCCAGATATTTTTTAAACAATAAATGACATCTGCTGTTTCGGCAGCGTTTCTGTAAGTGGGGTTGTATTGCTAGGGCCATCACCTTTATGTCACCCATTGCATTCAGAGGGGCATGTGGTGAGTTGTATTGGGGGGGGCAAAGCATACATTGTATAAACAGAACATGACATGGCCTGACTGAAGATATCATATTTATCTTCACTCGAGGCCAGTGATATCATGATATCTCGCCACTCATGAGATATCATAATATCACTGGCCTCGAGTGAAGATAAATCTGATATCTTCAGTCAGGCCATGTCATATCACCTATATATATATATATATATATATATATATATATATATATATATATATATACTGTATATGGACCAGAGTCTCTGTTCCTGAATAAAATAGATTTTTATAAACACTACATTGACGACCTCTTTATGATTTGGAAGGGCACGGAGGTGGAACTACATCTGTTCGTCAGATATTTGGAGAATGCTAATGAAAATCTTAGATTAGAACTGAAATCTGATCCTACACAAATATATATCTTGGATCTTACCATCATAAAAGGAACAGAGGGTAATACTGAAACCAAACGTTTTTGAAAAAGTACAGACAGAAATTCTTTATTATCTTTCCAGAGTTGTCATTCAAAACACGTTACATCAAACATCCTGATTGGTCAGTTCTTGAGATCTAGAAGGAATTGTTCTCGCCAGCAGGACTACTTAGAAAGTGCTACAGAACTTACAGAGCATTTTTTGCAACAAGGTATATAATTTGGATACTATCAACAAAGGCAGAGAAAAAGCTGAGAAGAGGGACAGAAGTATTATTTTGGACCAGAATTATAGGGAGAGAAATGAAAATAAAGATAAAAACACCAGTACGGGAGATGAAGTTCCAAAATTCATTACCACATTCAGCCCACAAATCTCTCTCTTTAATGACTTCATATGGAAACATTGGCATATCTTAGGGACAGAGAGGAAACGGCAGCACATAATAGATAACCCTCCAAAAACAATATACAGGAAAGGGACAAACATAAGAGACATACTCACACAGATCACTTTTCTGGAAAGTAGAACTGAAAAAGACAGGGATAAAACAGTACTGTACCAAAAGGAACTTTCAATTTGGCAATTGCCATTTCTGCAAGTTCATAAAACTGGTGGAGAATTTGTTCATCCAACAACAGACAAGATATATTACATCAGATCATTTGGAACTTGCAGTACATGCAATGTTGTATACTTGGCAAGTTGCATGACATGCTCTAGCTTCTATGTGGGAAAAACAACCCGAAAGTTTAAGGAGAAGATCGTCAACATGTGAGGAGTATTGCCCATGTGGATGGCATCAGCGCCCTCTCAGAACATGTTCTGCACAAAGAAGAGGAACATTATTTATGTTTCCAGGTGATAGAAAGGGTATTTAACAATCCTAGAGAGGGAGACTGAGACTTTAAACTTTGCCAGACAGAAACATTCTGGCAATATACTTTAAAATCATATGTTGCACCAGGTCTAAATGACTTTTTTCAGCTAATACCATATCTATAGACAATCAACAGATGCTGGTGCCTTGCTAGCTTACACCCTCTGTTACAGGCTATAATTGATTGGAAAATGGTTTGATCTCTCTAGGGATTTATCTAGAGTTGCTGGTTTTGTTAGTTCATATCTTTTGCTACAGTAATGATTCATTCATTCATTTTCTCAGCTTTAGTGTTTCACTTATCCTGGTGCTTTTTAAGTGCAAACAACTGTAGTGTTTTATACCACTTTACAATGTTACAATATGATACAAGCGGTGTGCTGTAATGTTAAGTTAGAATATATCTACGAGGCATGGACGAAAGTATACAATCCTGACCTACTGTGCCTATCTGAAACATGGCTCAAGCCTCACATTCCAAACTCTTTATGTTCCTTGCCCAATTATTCCTTGATACGGAGAGATAGGCCTTCCCCAAAACGTGGAGGAGGTGTCGCTATCCTCTATAAAAAACATCTTGATGTTACGGCCTGCCCACCCACTGGGTCACCTTCAGTCTGTGAGTCCCTACACATAACTATTGCCATTGGTGCAAAACAACTCCACATTATCTGCGCCTATAACCCACCCACTGGAGGTATCACAGGTCTTCAGGATTCACTTAATCAAACCGTCACAAACGCCAAGCAAAACAAGGTCATAATCTTAGGTGACTTTAACCTAAACTGGCTGGGACCAACTCACAGCACACTGCTGACACTAAAGCAGAGCTATAACCTGCACCAGATCTTAACTGAACCCACTAGAACCACCCCTTCTCTAACTACCTCCACCCTCATAGACTGGGTACTGGTGAATTGCCTTGACAATGTGCAAACTGCAGGCATCTTGGCAGATGCTATCACAGACCGCTCCCCCACTTTCTGTATATGGAGCCTGGAGACTGCTCCCCCACCCCCCTCCACACTACATCACAATCACCAACTTTGCCAAACTGGACGTGGAAGCTTTCCTCTATGATGTATCCTCTATCAACTGGTCTGACATCTATCATTCCCATGATGTTCAAATAACCCTCGATATCTTCATTGATAATTTCACAGCACTTCAGGATAAACATACCCGAAGGTCACCAGAAGGGTCGGGGTAAACAAACAAGATGGCTACACAAGGACCTGCTGGCTAACCTGCACACATGGGACAAACTCTGGAAGAAGTATAAAGTGTCCAGACTACCGGAGGATTACAATACCTACAGGGCCTCTTGGAGCACCTGTAAAAAACAAATCAGAACAGCAAAGAACATCTACTGCAAGGAACTGCTCACAAACTCTGCTGGTGACCCTAGAAAATTCTGGATACACATCAAGACCTTTCTTGGGGCTACCCAGCCATCGACACCAGGGGATATGATCCTAAATGGTGTACATGTTCATTTCCCCCCCCTTGGTCTAACTTGTTTTTTACCATGTTTTGGTGCACTTAGGATATTCCTCTGAATGTATCGACATGACGGTGCTGTACACTGCCTCAATTGTTCTTATCTTGTTGTTATCGAATTGTATGTCAAAGTAATTTTTTTTTTTTGTATGCCATTGTATTCATATGTTTTTCTTACGTGGAACCTTTGGAAAAGAGCCTCTGGTTCAAAGGTATTGTAATCCAAGATGTAAATTAATCGATTCTTAAATAAATAAATACGTAAAACAACTCCCTTTAGTGTAGATTTACTATTACCAACTCCATTTATTTATTTAGTTTTTGTTTACCAGGTAAGTTGTCATAGCCACAAAATATGACTATTTTCAGGCACGACGCGGGAGGTTACAATATAAAACTGGCAGACAAAACAAATAACAGGTATAGTTCAGAGGTAATCAACCATACAAGGAAAAATCTACATGATGTTCTGTGACGTATGCAGTATTGCTAATATGACAGAGACAATGGCAGAAAAATGCATACTAGTACAAAACATAATTAGCATACAATCATAGTGCAGTAGAGCTTTAACACATAATCCATGGTAAGTGCTACATATAACAGTAACACCGGGTCAGAGCAAGACTGAAACATTTTAAGAGCTGAGGAAGGGGATGTCAAACACCCTATGGGGGTTTAAAACAGGAACATAGGGCATGTTTGACGAGGAGAGTGTGATGCATCTTTTTAAATGCAGTATGATTAGGTGCAAAGTGAACATCAAGAGGTAGGGAATTCCAATTTTGGGAGCCAGGCAGGAGAAAGCTGAGGTTCCTTTTAGGGTTCTGCACCTAGGGGTGTATAGTAGAGAGAGTCCAGTAGCTCGGAGGCTATAGGTGGGGGAAAGAGGCACCAGCATGCTGCAAGAGGTAGGTAGATTAGTTCTAATGATGTTGTCCAGCAGAGAAGCAAGGGCAAGGAGTCGATTGGCAGATGGAGAAGGCCATCTAAGGTCTGCATATAGCAAGCAATTGTGCTTCAAACATGGGGAAGCCGAGGCATAATGACAGATACTACTGCACATTGTATCCCACTTACTTAGGGTGGTTTTTGAAGCATTTATGTAGGTGACAGCACCATGCGCAAGGGATAGAAGTAGGATACCCCTAGAAATAGCCAGTCTAGCTGAGGGGGTAAGCATCCGACTAGTCCTGTAAGCTATCCCGAATTTGGAGTTTACTGACTTGCAGGTGTCATAGATGTGTTACTCAAAGTTAAGAGTTTTATCAAGCAGGACACCTAAATACTTGAATGAAGTTACTTTCATAAGGGGGGGAGCCATTTACACAGGAGAAATTGAAAAAGTTGCAGTTTCTTCTAAGTTTGGTTGCAGATCTGAAGAGCATGTCCTGAGTTTTACTTATGTTATGTCGAGCCTTTTGTTGTGGATCCATTCTTGAATTATGAGAAATGCAGATGTTAGTCGACTATTTGTTTCTTCTATGTTTGCAGAGGAGATGTAGAGCACCAGATCAGCTGCATACAAGATAGTTGAGCACCAAGGGGTGTTAGAAGATATGTCATTTATAAAAATGGAGAAGAGAAGAGGCCCCAAGATGGAGCCTTGAGGAACACCAACATTGATTGGCACAGAGTCTGACACCGCAGAGTTAAATTTTACCTGTTGTCTTCTATTGCTTAAGGAGCTCTGGAACCAGTTTGTGGCTCGCTCCAAGAAACCAGTGAAGCTAAGGCAATCAAGCAAAAGAGGGTGATCTATAAGATCAAACACCTTTGAGAGGTCAGTGAACACTGCACCAGTCATGAGACCATGATTAAGGCTGTAATTAATTCACGGAGGGCATGGATTTCACGATTACCATGAAATTTGTGCTTTTTCTCTCTCTGCTGTGAAATCTGTTGCTCCCTCTGACATTAACTAAAAATAAGCAGAAAGGTGCCAAATCCCGATCAGACAGCTGGGGACAGCCAGAGGATGCATTAGGCGATCAGACTCCATACTGTAAGGCTTTCAAAAAAAATAAAACATTTATTAAACCCCTTGAGTGCCCCGCTATTTTTGCTTAGTACTCTTGCTAAATACACTGGCAATGTAGCCGCTCACCCTGCACTGTGCCATATGTGACGAGTGATGGACTGCCAAGTCTCCCCCCCCCGAAGATTTCTTTCAGTTCAGCACGGAGCCATTTACTGACTTGCGGTCCCGTTTGCAACTTACCAGAGTTGCGACTTGCAGTACTTCAAATGAGTTGCGACCAGGACCGTGAAATACCGTGAAATCTGTCTATTTTTACCGTGAAAAACTTACAGCCTTAACCATGATCCATAGCAGTAAGGGCATCATTTGTAAATTGTATCAGAGCAGTAGAGGTGCTATGCTCTTTGCGGAAACCATGTTGAGCAGGTGATAGGAGGGTATATTTAGAGAGGAACTCAGTGACCTGTATAGCCACTGATTTCTTGAGTATTTTGTTTAGTACCGACAGAATGGCTATGGGCCTATAATTAGCTATGTTCTTCTTGTCACCTTTCTTAAAGACTGGGGGTGACTTTTGCCAATTTCCATATGTCCAGAACATGACCATGGCAGAGAGACAGTGTAAAGATTTTACCATGGATCACTACACCAGTGAAATTTGGGGTCAAAGAATTTTAGGGGGAAGTGAGATTCAAACCCAGACTTTCAGGATCACAGCCTAGTGCACTAACCACTATACTATGCTGACTGCTGCCTTGAAGCCTGTGGTTAGACACATATGTGACAATAACTGATCCCTGACCAATTTAGCTGGAAGGAGAAATTGGTCTCAGACCAGGTGTCACAGAAACTGGTCTAAGACCAGGCAGCTCTGAAACTGGTCTCAGACTTGACTGGTCCCAAACCAGTCATCAGGGGAACAATCTTCCTATACCATATACGAAATCTGCAAATATCAACATTCAGAAGTGCACCTAACACTAGATGAAAGTAGTGTGAAATCTAGAAAAACATTATATGCAGTAATCTAGAAGAACATTATATGCAGTAATATTGGAACGAAACTCCCCTCCCAGAATTTAAACGTTGCCCCAGTAGTGAGATTTCAGAAACCTCTAGTCAACTGACTAACCCCAGAATCCCCAGACACATGTGGGACATCCTGTGGATGGGAATACATGGAAAATTAGCCTTGAAGGATTCCTTAAAACATAAAAAGGTGGAAGAAAAGGAGTGTCCACACATGGAGTGTTATGGGATCTTTAGAGACTCAGAAACACTTTCTGCTGGATTGTCCACATACTGCAGCAAAGCATTCTGGGTTACGCTTGGTAGGATGTGGAAAGAGCCTCTGCTTACTATGGTTACTTATCAAGTAGTGGTGCTTGGTAAATGTAATATTGTGGGGGGTAAATATCATAAAAGTACTTTGCAGTTATATTTTGCAGCTTGTAAGTGCTACCTGTGCAGGCACCGTGTGCACTTCACCGCAAACAAAAATATATACTGTACCTCCACAGGAGACAATAAACATATTACTGAAATGTTTACAAACAGATTTAGACTTTTCTGCATTGGTCCTTGTAAGAACAGATCCAGAAGCAAATGATTTGATACCTTTTATTGAACCAACATAGATGTAACAAAAAGAACAAAGTGCTTTAGCTTTTGGACCAACCCAATCTTTCCTTGGAAGCTTAATGACAGTTATTTAGAAAATCCCATACTTTTAACACCCAGATCATGCAGAAAAAAACCCAGAAAAAATTCCAATTGGTTTAAAATACTCATTTAAAAAAAATAACAGAAGAAACATTAGAGAAGCTGAATAGTACCAGTTCAGCTTCAGCTGAAAGGGCCTGAAGGTCAGATGTGCTCAGAGCATAACAACAAGCAGGGAGTACACTGCACACAAATTAAAATGGCTTAGAGATACCTTCAGAGTAAGATAAGAACACCTCGAGCAGAGAGCTGTTCAACCCAATTATGAGTGCCCCAGTGTGTTTAAGAATGCAGTTCATGAAAAGCAAAACCCACTCGGATTAAAGACATGCTAAAGTGTGACATAACTGTAAGTTAAAAACAAGTCCCACAAAATAGAACTACAAAAAGTAAATATACGTGGCATACAAAAGGTTTAAAGTAAAGTTTACCTAAAGTGAGCAATAGTTTCACACTATATGGAATGTAAAACTTATCTGGAAACATTACCTAACTATACTCTCAAACTGGTTATTGTGCTCCATAAACCTGAAGGCCTTTAGTGTTGTAACAGGAGCTTATACATGATAATTTAAATTGGCAGTATAAGAGCCAAACAAAAAGCTGCTTGTCAAGGACCACCAAGAAACTAAGACTATGCAATATGACATGTACAGATTTCAATAAATTCTCAGTGTATAATAAAACTACTTGATGTACTGAAAATGTCTAAGGAATCTGAATAAGAAATCATAGAAAATAAATTCTCCTCCCCCGGGGGGAAGATAACTACTTGTAAGGAGATATATACACACACACACACACACACACACACACACACACACACACACACACACACACACACACGTACTAATGCACCATCATTCACATCAATCACTTCAGTTTTTACACAAAGGAATTAAACTTGTCATGAACCGCCACGTAAAAGAGATCATGCATTCTAATATGTACAGAGTTCAAAAATGCTACACTCTATAATTTACTAATATATGTGCAGTAACAGTCCAAGGATTCTGAATAGAACCACAATGACTGCCCCTTGCTTTGTGGTTGCATTTCACATAATCTCCTCATCAGTAAACCTTAGGTATTTGATTAGGCAGTGTTGTGGCCTGTCTCCCGGGTTGGCTGGTGGTCGTACCCGGTGCACTCATTCTATTTAAAATCTTTTGGCCTCTGGAGGTAATTTTAAATGCCCCACCAACCAGTTCTGTAGATCAGGGGCAGGATTTCTCCCCTCATTACCCTTGGGCAGCCCTACAATCCGTAGGTTCGAGCAGTGGGACCTGTTTTCTTGGTCATCTACCTGCCCGATAAGGTCCTCATCTGCTGCTTTCATTAGATTCCTCTCTCAGAAGACAGTGTGCACAGAGTCCTCCAACTCACTCACTCTTTGCTACAGTTCAGCTATTAGGTTGGAGTAGGCACTCAAGGTTTCTCAAAGCCCAGTAACTACCATTTGCAGATGCATTATTTGAGCCAGGAGGTTTGTAAACCCTGCTCTCATCTCATCTCCAACTGCATCCTTGCAAGTGTATCCGGGATCCTGGCCAGGGAGCACTCCAGGCCCACCAAGCCACACTCCTGCTCCATGGCTGCTTGGGCCTGCTGGTGGGTTCAAGTCTCTGGACCTGTGCGCTGTTGTTTTTACCCCTCCAGTGTCTCAAAAGCTAGCTTGAATTGACGGACTTTCAGTTTACTTGTTGCCATTAGATAGTAGAAGCTTCAACAGTCACGCAATCACAGTTACCTGCAGTATGTCTGTGAACAAAAGCGATTCCTTTTTTTTTAAATTTCATATACTTTATAAAATTTTCCAGTGTACGAATGTACAACAATACAAAACATATAAAACATCCAACATGAAACAAAAACAAGTACAACAAAACCAAAATTAATACTTTAAACTTTAGTATTATTTCAGTAACCAAAACATGGTGGGACACCGATTCTGAGTAGTCAAAGAACATACCAGGCATCAAACTTTACCAAAAGAACAGAGTAGATAGAAGAGGAAGGGGAGTTTGTATGTATGTGAGGAACGACATCCCCTCATTTGAGAATATCATGCAAATTACCTCCGAGAGCCTGTGGATTACAATACAACTCAAAGGACAACCACAAATACTAGTGGGGGCATGTTGTAGACCACCCAATGCAAAATCAGAATATACTGATATCTTACGCACAGAAATTGAACAGCTTGCAAATAAGGGAAATGTAATAATACTAGGGAACTTCAATTTACCAACCATTAACTGGGGAAACTTAGCTGGAAGTTCAGAAGCTAAAAATAATTTTATTTCAGATATAATCAATCTAGGATTAGAACAATTGATCATGGAACCTACCAGAGGAAATAATATACTGGACCTCTTGCTAACCACTACTGAAAATAACATCTCTAACCTTTGCATGTCTGACCCCCTGGGTAATAGTGATCATAAATCCATACTGTTCAGTCAACCGTATCACCAACAATACCCCAGAAATAACACCTTTCTAAGGAACTACGACAAAGCTGATTTCAAATTAAGAAACAGCCATTTGAGTAACATGCAACAGGAAAATATATTACTACCCCTTACTTTGGAAGAAGCCTGGAACAGCTTTAAAAAAACATCTTAGATCTGGAAGCAAAATTTGTCCCAACAAAAAAAGAAATATGACAAATGGCAGATTCCTACATGGTTAAATAACAACATAAAGAAACTAATCAAACGGAAAAAAAAAGCTTTTTTTCCAAACTCACAAAACATCCAAACTATAACAAAATGTTATTACTCTATAGGGCTTCCGTAAAATTTTTTTAAAAAAGCAGACTAAAGGAGCTTAATATGTATACCCTTGAGGAAAAAAAGGAGAGGATGGGACATGATAGAAACTTTTAAGTACCTCAAGGGAATCAACAATGTCCAAGAGGGTAACATCTTTCACAAAAAGAGATGTGCAAGAACAAGGGGGCACAATTTGAAGATAGAAGGGGGGATGGTTCAGAGGTAATGTAAGGAAGTATTTTTTCACAGAGAGGGTTGTGGATGCATGGAATAGCCTTTCTGAGGAGGTCATGGAGTCAAGAACAGTGGGGAAATTCAAAAATGCATGGGACAGACATAAGGCAGTCCTAGTGGGGGGTAGAAGGAAGTAGGCTGTTGGTTAACTAAGATCTGCAGCTTATCCATCAGGTCGGAAAATAGGCAGACTAAGGTGGGCCAAGCAGTCCTTATCTGCCATCAAATTCTATGCTTTTATGTAATTCTCACATCAAAGCGAAATCTTGAATTCAAAATTGCACATACCAAAGATGGACACAAATCGTTGTTTTCCTACCTAAACAAAAGGGAATGTTAGGCAAGTAGAGCCACGAATAATTAACAAAACATTAATAGCATCAGTCGAAGACACAGCTGATAATTTAAACAACTATTTTTGTTCTGTTTTTTTTCCAAAATGGGACATATTTTTTTCAAACAGCAAAAACAACTAACAAATCCAACCACTGCATAGCCATCAATCACACAAAGGACATTCTAAACACACTTAATAACAAGCATTTGTCAATGCCAAATGTTGCTTGCTGCTATGTGCTGTTTAGGTATTTGAAAGTCATTGGAGTGCAAATATTGAAATATTGAAGTCGAACTTACTGATGCGTGAACTGTGCAACACACTCGTAAAAAGTAATTTTTAGGAATTTTTACAAAATTTTCAACATAGCAATTTTAAGACCTCTGCTCATGAACAGTGTCACTGTGATTTTCTTAATGTGTCCCATACATTGAGTTTGCACACCGACTGCGCCATTAGTGCGCTACATGGGCGTGAAACACGATTTGGGCAGGATGTGAAAATGACAGCTGTACTGCTCATAAGGAGTGTGTGGTAAAATGGCAATGTTGAAAATCTGGAGAAAATATTGAAAATTCACAAACTTACGATAGCGCAAGGAACTTCGCAATGCCGCCAGAAATAAAGTCATTTTTAGGAATTTTTTCACCAAATTTTTAACATAGGCTTTTTGAGAGCCCATCTTATGAACACTGGCAGTGTCATTTCATTAATTGGTCCCAAAAGGTGATTTCGCGCAGTGACCGCAAAATCACCCTTCAGACTCGATTACCGCCATGACAGTGCAAGAATTCATGAGGAGGGGTCCCAAAAACCCCATGTTGAAAATTTGGGGCCAAAATTCACAAAAATACCTGAGATATGCAACAAAGTTGAAAAAACCCTATCTATCCCATTATACAGCTTACAGGTATTTCCTCAGTTCCCGGTCGGCTTTGAAGACGTGTTCCCGGTCTACCGATGATCGTCGCGCCGAGCTCCGGAGGTAAGTATGGGGTGAGGGGGGTATGTGGGGAGGCAGGGTGCGCAGTGGGTGGGTGTGGGTTGTGGAAGGGGGGCAGGGAGACTACGAGGGATCTTTTTTTATTGACTTTTTTTTTTTTTTAAGAAGATGACACTGGTCATTTGCCATGCTGGGGTGGGCTCCCAGCGTGGCAGCAGGAAAAGTTGTTTGGGGAGATGTGGAGCCGACGGGGGATTGGGCACCCCCCGTCGGCCAAAACAAGATTTGCCATGCTGGGGTGGGCTCGCAGCGTGGCACCGGGAAAGCTTTTGGAGCCGAGGGGGAATGGGCACCCCCATTGGCTATAACAGTTTTTGCCACGCTGGGGTGGGCTCCCAGCGTGGCACCCAGACAGCTGTTGGGTGGGGCATGGAGCCGACAGGGGATTGGGCACCCCCGTTGGCCATACAATGTGTGCGTGGGGGGGGGCATCAGCATGCAATATGCGTGCTTGCGCGTGTGTGTGCCTGGGGGAGAGAGCTCTGCTCACTGAAGTGGAGCTTTCCCTTTCAACTGTATGCCACTGCATTTTGGAGCTGTCATAGACAGCTGCAGCACTCATTGGGAAGTGGGGCCATGCCTGCAAACACACTGACTGCTTTTGGAAGACGGGCTGACACACCTCCGAAAACTCAGATGATGGCACTATGTTTCTTGCACATGCGTGCAAGCAACTTAACAAGGGAAGTCCAGGACCAGATCGAATTAGTCCCAGGTTCTTGTCAGAAACAGCTGACACTATCTGTCTCCCCCAACCATTATTTTTAATAAATCCCTTGAGGATTCTGCAGTCCCCACTGACTGGTTGACAGCTCATGTAACACCCATTTTCAAAAAGGGAAGTAGAGCAACTCCAGAAAATTATTGACCCATCAGTTTAACCTTGGTACCCTACAAATTACTAGAGAAAATCATCAAAACTATACTAGAAACAGAACTTCAAACATTAAATCTTAGTGACTTCACTCAGCATGGATTCAAACAGGGCAACACAACTACCTCTAACCTTATAACCTTTTATAATCACAGAAATCAGGGGATTGATTCCAGTATTCCAATGGACATTATTCTCTTAGACTATAGTAAAGCTTTTGACTGTGTAATACTTAAGAAATGAATTGATAAACTCTTACACTTAGGGATTTCCATTAGTCTAGTTAGGTGGGTAGATCACTGGCTAACAGACAGAACACAGTGGGTAAAAATCAATAGAACCCTATCAGACATCGGCAAAATGACCAGTAGGGTCCCACAGGGCTCTGTCCTTGGACCAACATTGTTTAACTTGTTTATATCAGATATGCAGGTCAGCTCAAACACCTTTCTATCAAAATTCGCAGACAACAACAAACTAGGAGAGAAAGTGGATTCACTAGATAATATTAATCAACTAGTTAAGGACTTATCTGAAATTGAGACCTGGGCAAAAATAAATGTCATGGATTTTAACATACAAAAATGCACTGTATTATATCTAGGTAAAAACAACTCATTTCAGTCTTATAAACTAGACATCACACTAAAGGTCACAGGTAGTGAAAACGATCCCAGGATTATCATTAATAACGAACTCTCTTCAGACGACCGCTGCAATAAACTGGCTAAACACTCCAAATGTACTTTTTAGGAGAATAGATCACATGTTTGTCACCAAATCAGAAAAATGCATGATTCCCCTTTATAGAACATATATCAGGCCATATTCAGATTATGGGTCACCTTTCTGGAATCCCTACCTAAAAAAGGACATAGAGAGGGTTCAGTGCGTTCAGAGGAGAGCAATCAGAATGGTACCCCATTTGGCAAAGCTGAGCTACGCAGACAGACTTCTCAAACTAAATCTACATTCTTTAGAGTTAAGGCATCACAGGGGAGATCTTCTGTTCCACTACAAAATTCTACAAACACCTACCCTAATGCAGCAATGTGGGCTTCACCCTGCAGACAGAAAGATAGTACCAAGACGGCACTCAAGACAGACAGAAATTCAGAAAGCAAACACAAACAAAAGACTTCATTTTTTCTCAATAAGGGTGCCAAGAATATGGAATAAATTACCAGACCATCTTGTGAATAGTAACAATTTTGAAACATTCAAAACAAGCTTTGACCTATGGTTAAGTACAAACTAAATCCTAATGTTCCACAAGATTGTGAGGGGCATTCGTGATGGGCAAAGAGCCTTCTTATGCTCCAAAACACCTAGTAAACACCTAGCAAGCAACTAGTAAGCTTACCCCAACTCCCTCCCTCCCCCACCCCTAAGAGGTTGAAAGTGATTGAAAGCGATGAAAGCTATGGAATAAAGGAGCAGTCCTATCAAATACCATGCTGAAAACATGCAGTAAAAGCCTTGGGCTCCAGTGCCCTACTCAGGGGGAAGGGGTAAGCAAAAATAAGGCATGCAATTTGTCCCATTTCTTGTTATAAGCCTGAATACTGTTACATATACTAGCTATCATCTTTTCAAGCCTTAAATTGTGTAACAATTCATTAAGCCATTCAAAATAGGGACTCTCCAACTGATCTTTCTAATGATGCAGTACCACCCTTTTCACTGAGAGGGAAATCATGGCCAAGTGGTGTCTCCTTTCCTTGACTGGCACCCCCAAATAGTCTCCTATTAGGCATATCTCAGGAGCAAAATACTCATCCAACCCCAGAAGGGGATCTGATCTTTGTTTAATCATAGCCTAGACAGAGGCAACCCTGGGGCACTCTCACATCACATGCAACAGAGATCCATCCACCTGGCCACACCTAGTACATAGAGGTGAGGGCAGTTTCCCCATCCTAGCCAGATGTACCGGGTAAAGTATATATTGTGTAAAATGTAGAACTGAGTTAGTCTTAGTTTATCATTAGATAGGTAACTATATAAATCCAGCCAGATGTGATCCCAGTTGAAATTAGAGTTAGGAAATAGAGAAGACCAGTACCCAGAGTGGCCCAAAATCTGTGGGAAGATCTTAGAGAATAGCACGGATACTATTTGGGAGACTGAATGGGGTTGCCATGCCAGAGATCAGAGTAATTGTAGAAATTAATCTTGATTGTTGGTCCAAGATGCCATAGCAAACTGGCTGATCAGCAAATGCCGAAGCTGGAAGACCTTAAATACAAATTGGTGTGGCAAGCTAAGGCGTACTAACAGTTTCTGACTGGGAAGTATACAACCTTCTGAGAGAAGGTCCAGGACCCTTTTCCCTTCCAGTGCGGGCATTCCTCCGGGAGACAACATGCGTCCTCCAATCTGAAGATTAGGGTTATATTACAATGGTTGGAAAATATCCGTAGTATTATCATAATGTAAACATCTACACAGTTGGGCATAGACTTTTAATGAGATAAAGATAACCAATTTTTTAGCTGTACTGGGAGTTGCTTAGGCAAAATAAAGTATAAACTCTCATGAGGTAGACCAGCTTCTGCAATCTGAAATCATTGCACTTGAAGCCACAAGGGAACATATGGAGGATTACCTTGAGAAGCTTCTGGGACAGGCCACTTAGTGTATTTGGCAATGTGACTTGCCAAGTAATAGCTAAAAAAGTTGGCCAATTTAAGACCTCCCAGATGTTTCAGGGCTCCTAATCAAGTGTAGGCCCTGCACGATGGTTTACCTTTCCACAAAAACTTGGAGATAAGACTATGGACTTTCCTGAACCAGTGCAAGGGAGCATACAGTTGAGCATGTTCAAAGGGTAAAACAGCCGGGGAATTATATTCATTTTGATAATATTAATTCTACCTTGAAGAGACAAGGGAAGTGAGGTCCATTTATGCAAATCTTGTTGGATATTATCGACCAGCTCATCCAGGTTTAGTTTCTTTAATAAAGTAACATTCTGAGAAAGAATAATAACTTAGTATTTAAACTTGGTGGTCCACACTAATCCTAGTGAACAAGAGTGATTTCAATAAAGATGCTCAGGGATCGCAGCTAATCCCAGACCGCCATCATGTCAGTGCAAGCTACACACCCCTGACTGTGTTCTTTGACTGTGTGACCAGGGAACTAGATCAGGGAAGGGTAATGGGTGTGGCATATCTGGACTTTAGCAAGGTCTTTGGCACTGTGACCCACAAGAGACTGCTTTAAAAATTGAGTAGCCTAGGATTGGGATCCAAAGTGATACATTGGGTTGAAACTGGTTAAGAGATAGGCGACAGAGGGTGGTGGTAAATGGCACTCACTCTAATGATGGGAGAGTGACCAGTGGGGTGCCACAGGGCTCTGTACTGGGACTGGTTCTCTTCAATGTCTTCATAAGTCACTCTGCAGATAAAATGGAAGGGAAGGTATGACTTTTTGCAGATAATACCAAATGTGTAACAGGGCGGACAATAAGGAAGGGGTGGAAAGAATGTATAGGGATCTTGGGAAACTCGAGGAGTGGTCAAGAGCATGGCAGTGGGGTTCAAAGCCAGAAAGTGAGAAATCATGCACCTAGGGCATGGGACCCCAAGAATCTGTCGAAATTCAAACAAGGGTTGGATGCTTTTATCCAGAAGGATAACTTAGGTAACTTCCACTGAGTAGTGGTGGGCAGTATTTATGGCCCTCAGCCTTTTGTTGCCCTATGACTGAAGTATTAAATTGAGTATAGGATGGGGGGAGATACTGTCAATCACTAAGCAGGAAAGGGATTTTGTGTTATCATATCTGATGACCTCATTGTGGTAGGGCAGTGTGGCAAAACAGTCGGTGGGGCCAGTGGGACATTGTGATGCAGAGGAAGAGGTATCTCCAGCAGGAGGAGGGAAGTGGTGTTGCCACTATATCACTCACTGGTGAGAATCCAGTTCTGGAGGCTGTACCTCAGAAAGGACATAGTCAGGGTGGAGGCAGTCCAGAAGAGATCAACTAAAATGGGTCAGGGGTTGCACTAAAAGCCCTAAAAGGAGAGGCTCAGTGATCTCAACATGTACACCATGGAAGACAGGACAGCGAGTGAGGACATAACAGAGACCTGCAAGTACCCCACAGGGGTGAATAGGGTGCAGGAGGGGAGTCTCCATCAAATGAGAAAGAGCACCAGAATCTGAGGGCAGGCAATGAAGCTGGTGAGTGGGGGGGGGTTTGGGGAGATATGAAGAAGTACTATTTCACTGAAAGACTGTTGAACACCTTGAATAGACTTCCAGTGGCAGTGGTGTAGGCAGAAACAGTAGGGAGCGTCAAGCATTCATGGGATAGACATAGAGGGATATTCAGAACACGGATGGGAGGAGCAAGGGCCACTGGAGATCAGTTAGGGTCTGCAGAGGCAGACTAGACAGGGACCATCTGGGCAGACTAGGTGGGACATGCAGTCCTTTTCTGCTGACAGATTCTATGCTTCCATGTTTCTACATGAATTAGTACTAGTAAAATATTTTTATTCATCAAATATGAATAAAACATAAGCTCGATTGAGCCGAGTCTCATTTACAATGAGGTCCTATACGTTACATTATATAATTACTGTAATATTAAAATAAAAGACTGAATCGTCCTTATTAGACCTGATCTTAACTAACTATCCACATAACTATACAGAAGCAGGAATCGTACGTGATCAGTTTAGCGATCACAATGTAGTGTTCAGCCTTACAGGCAAAGAAAAATCTAGAGGGTCACAAAAATTTATTTGTTATAGATCCTATACAAAATTCGACTTGTGAGTCTTTATCAGAAATTTGGAAGAAGTACAGTGGGGAAAGTCTTAAAGTAATTGTCAGCTCATTGCAGGGAGCTATTTTGCAGGCAAATTGAAATCAGTATATAATAAGCACCTGTCCCTGAGAAAAAGAAAAGTTAAGAAGGACAATGTGGATTCCTCCTTTTTGGCCAAACAAAGACAAAGCGAAGATAAATAATGGAAAAATCCCAGGACTCCAGGTTGAGATGGGATTGGGAGCAGACGTGCCAGGAACAAGTGCATCTTTGAAGTTAGGCAGGCTAAGACAAACTACTTTAGGAAAAAGATGATGAAAGAGACATCTGACCTGAAGAAATTTTGGAAAATGATTAAGAGCCTGAGTGGTAAAAAAAAAATATAGTGCTAATAGTAATCTTGAAAATGGAGAGGGGAACCTATAGAACCTATTGTATAGCTAGGGAAGAATTGACTGACGAGCTAAACAAGTTTTTTTTTTATAAATATTTATAAATTCTGGAACTTTCTTTGCAGGTAGTATCACAAGTGGAGTAAGTTCCAGAAAACAAGCCTGCAATCCAGAGACATCAAACTTTTCTGAAATTGTCACTCACAAGGTTATCAAGTTGCTACTAAAATTGAAAGAATGTAAGAACGGAGGACCAGATGACCGCTCACCCAGACAGTTAAAAAATTCATCTTCTCAGATTGCAGAACCTCTAACATATTTGTTTAGCTGGTCCTTGAAATTGGGTTACTTCCTAGAAGGCTGGAAATTGGCAAAAGTGGTCCCTATTTTTAAGGGGAGAAGCCCAGACAAAATGATTGACTACCAGCCAACACTGTAGAATAGGAAATGCATGCATCACTTCTATTTAGCACAACTTTATTGCTAATAATGTCAAAACTGGTAGAGTTTAGTTGCAAACCAGCTGCAGGATTACATTGATATGTAGCCTTCAAGACTTATGCCAATTGGGTTTTAGAAAAAAAAAATCATAGTACCATATATTCTGTGTCAAAGGTCTTGGATGATGTCAGTAAAGCTATGGACTCTGGACACTATACTGGGGCATCTTTGTTGACCTCTCCAAGGCCTTCGATGGAGTGGATCATGGAATACTGATTAACAAATTGGAAGAGACTGGACTGGGAACATCAGCTATTTACTTGTTTGTTTCATAGCTGCACAAAACAGTGTATAGTAACAATAGCTTAAATGATCTCACCTCAGGAAATCTGGACATTTTGAAGGCATTCCCCAAGGCTTGGTACTGGGTCCTTTGTTATTCATTATAAATCTGAGGGGTCTAGGAGAAAACATTGGCAAACTGAACTACCACATTTACACAGATGACACATTTATGTCTCTGGGGAGTCCCACTCATATTTCTGAATCAGATTTCTAGGTGACCCTTCAAAATGGGATTTCTGCATTACAAGCTTTCTTTAGACATTCCAAACTAAAGCTACACGTGGGTAAACCAACATTAATGTTGTTTGCAACTCCAGCCAAGTTGAGAAATACTTGAAACACTCCATTTGTAATTCATGCTTTAAATAGCCAGTCACTTGAGATAGTAAATAAATGTAAATACCTAGAGTTGGAGAAAGGTGGCTCCTGGAACACCCACATCAATGGTTTGACTTAAAAAAGTGACCAGATTAGGGTTGCTTCATAGGTATAAAAACTGTTTATCCTTCAAATGGAGGCAAAAATCATACAGATACAGTTGACACCCATATTTGACTATGCAGATGTAGTCTATGATCACTCTTCCCTCAAAAGACTGCACAGACTACATGTGCTACAACAACTATTTAGCAAGGTTTATCTTGCATTGTCCCAAAATAACTTACCTATGTGAGCTGTATAAAATTTTGGGATGGGTGTCACTTCAAAATCGCAAAAACTACATAACACTATCTTTGCTGTTAAAAGTGTCTCTTGGCTAGTCCCAGACTACGTAAGAGAGCATTTAAGGGTCAGACCCAAAAAAGAAACCCTGAGAAATGCAGGACTTTTAGAGGTGCAGACTCTGCGAGTCAGAACCCCAAAACCCACCTTTTCTTTTTTTTTTAATTCAGAAGTTTATTTATTTTAAAAAGCAATGCAAAATAAATAGATTAATAAAACAACATTAAAAAGCATAAAATTGTAAATAAAGATAAAGTATACCATGCAGTTTGACTAGGAAAAAACAAAGGCTGGAGCAAAATATGAAAATAAATTCAGGACCACACAATAGACTACACATTAATGTGAAAAATTATCTTAGCTATTAGAGACTACATATAAGGACAATGTGGAGCATCTGTCAGTCGAAGTAAGACAAGATCAAACATGTAAATCCAGTTGCAGTTCTAAAAAGGTAGACCATATTGCCAGAAGGTTGGGCATTTGTTTGTGTAACAAGGCACATATTCTTTCATTCTGTGCTAGGATAGACACATTACTATACCATTCAGGCAGAGACGGGGTTCTGCAACTCTTCCAGTTTGCCAGGATCAGTCTCTTGAGGGCTAAAGAAGCTAACAATATCAAGTTAATCTGATATTTTACAAGTGATATAAACTGAGATGAAAAAATTAATATACAGTAAAAGTCTGTGGAGAAAACACAATCTTACTTCCAATAACAGTTTCACACACTTTATGTACAGGCTCCCACAGTTTGAGCACTTGAGAACAATCCCATAATATATGTAGGAGACCAGGATGAGGTTCATTACATCTCCAGCATATACCATCAGTAGAGAAACCCATCTTTTCCAGTCTAAAGGGGGAGCAGTAACATCTGTGAAGGATCTTAAATTGAATGGTGCTATCTTGCACCTCCTTACAGGAATGATAAGCATTACTCCAGGTGGATTTCCAATCTACTGTGGATATACTCATTCCTATATCCAATTCCCATTTAATTTTCGAGATCTCACTACCTAAATGAAGGTCAGAGTTATCACATATAAACTTGCAAAGCTTAGAAACTCCCCCTTTAGAGCCAACCATGCTGCAAATAAAACTCCAGTCTTGACCCCCATCTGGAAGTTGCAGATTCGGGCCTAAGATTGTCTTCCCTAGGGCTTCTCTAACTTGAAGGTAAAACACAAAGTGACATTTTGGGAGATTAAATTCTGAACTAAGCCCTTTAAAGGACTTTAAGATGTTGGTCCTGGACTCAATCAGATCTCTCACATTAGTGATGCCAGAAGCACACCATTCTGTGCTAGTTAGTGATTTACCTCCTAATTGCAAATTAGGATTGGAGCACAGACTTTCCAGATAGGGAGGTATATTATCCAAGTTTAGTTTTGATTTTAACAACTTTATTGATCTAATAGAGTTAAGAATACATGGACTTCCATTCCACTTCTCCAATTTAGCCCTATATAAAAAAATCAGATGGTTAAACCCACCTTTTCATGCAGTTACTTCATTCCCCAACTATGGAAATTCTTGCCAGCAGAGCTTTGTGTTATTCAGGGTAAGGGTTCCCCATCAGAGTCTTGAAGACATGGTTTGAGCAGACAGCTTCAAAAAATTGTGCCTACTGTCCTGGAATAAGAGGGATTACATAAAGATCTGAATGTGGCAGAAACTAAGTTATAACATGTTTATGTGTGTACACTAAACGTATCACATGGTGTATTTACTGATTGACATTGTATATTATAGGGTCGTAGTAGTGCCCCTTGAGTTAGGGTTGAGTCAAGAGTTCAATGTTAAACCCCTAATCTTGCACCTTAATAACTCTGGCAGTGTTCATCTGACTGGGATAAAAACTTGTATTTTCCATACATGTGCTATCTTGTCAGCACTTGCCCAATTTCATCACAGCACCTTGTGCAGGTTCCGAGATCTAGATTCCCCTTAATATGAAAAAGGGTTACATTTTTCCCTAAACTTAACAAGGAGATTTTTGGTTTTTTATTTTGCTTGTAAGTACAGGCTATATGGTACTGAATTTCTGAACAAAGACTTCAGGGTACATGTGGTCCATGATGAAGTACTGCCTTTTGAAGATTTGGTGAAGAAATATTAAATGTTTTCTGAGTTATAAGGATTTAAAAGTTAGCCGCTGCATAGGAACCAGGCATTTTAGGTTTGCGAGACTGATTTTTGGTTCACAGATTTGATGTGTCATGAACCAGAAATGGGTCTCATGAACCACTTTGGTTTTTTTTTGGTTCGCAACAGCTGCCATGTTGTTTTTTTTATTTCCGTTGACACTGAGGTTTGAAAACATGCTTAAATGGGTAGTTTTAGCAAAACTAAAACATCGCTGATGTTAAATGATTTCCACAAGCAAAATGCTATGGTCTGTTGATGGTGAAAGTTAAAAATTCTTATTTTTACACATTCACAATCCCTCCTGAGCAATTTCTGGTTCAAAACCCTTTTTTTTTGTTGTTTGAACTAAAACGTTTCTGGTTCATGAACCAGAAAAAGTGGTTCAAACCAGAAAAAGTGGTTCAAACCAAAAAAAAACGGCTTGCACCAGAAAAAGTGGTTCTCAGTTGGTAATCTGGTTCACAGTTTTGCATCTTAATAACTTTGGTGTAATTTGACAAAATAGCCCATAATTTGGCATGCACAGTTAGACTGTCAGAGTCTCAAGATGTGGAAAGTTGCATGGTGGCATCTTGTACGGTTTATGAGATACGGAGTGCCAGATTTCACAAACCAGAAAAAGTGGTTCCCAGTTGGTTATCTGGGTTGCAGTTTTGCAGCTTAATAAGAGTAATTCACAAGTGGAACTGTATACCATTAGGTGGGTGCTGCAATTAGGATGCCACAATTAGGGCAACTGAAAATGATCATGAGTGACGGGGCTTTCTGGATTTCATAGAAAACAAATAAACGTTTTAAATATAATTTGGGAGGTACAGTATTAAAGGTCTCATATGATGAGAGAGATCTGGGCATTAATATCAGTAACAACCTGGATTTTAGTGCACACTGTAATAAGATTGTTAAAAAATCCAGTGGTATTGTACGTTGTATAAAAAAAAATATTAATAGTAAAGAAAGGGAAGTCATAATCCCCCTGTATACTGCACTTGTGAGGCCCCACTTGGAGTATTGTGTACAGTTCTGGGCACCCTACAAAAGACAGGATATGGGAACAGTGGAGAGAGTTCAGCGGAAGATCACAAAGATGATTAGAGGATTGGAGGGACAG
Organism: Neoceratodus forsteri; assembly: GCA_016271365.2. NCBI lineage: Eukaryota > Metazoa > Chordata > Ceratodontiformes > Ceratodontidae > Neoceratodus > Neoceratodus forsteri. Next base: position 1,320,547,691 of record CM057454.1, read on the forward strand.
AGTTATGATCAAAGGTTAAATTCATTGGGATTATATTCACTGGAGTATTGAAGGATGAGAGAGGACATGTGTCTGATATATAAGGCCCATATAGACTCTTTTCTTTGGGATAGTATGGGTCTGGAGCAGAGGGATCATAGTCACAATACTAGGGCACATAACCATCAATTGATTAAAGAAAGAACAAATACAAATAAGAGGAAATATTGGATTAATAACAGAGTAACTCAATTTTGGAATTCATTGCCCTGTGAGGTGGTCGAACGCAAAACTTTATCTGATTTTAAATTAAGGTTGAATTAATATTTAATCGGAAAAGGAATTAAAGGTTATTCGTAGGCTTTAAATTGCGAGCTCATGGACTTCAGTCTTACAATGCTCTAAAATGTCAATGAAGTCAATGAAATCAATAGCACCCTGCATTGATGACGTTTTTTGCTGTCCTACTGTTCTCCTCCTTCTTTCCACTCATGCCCGGAGGTGATTATAATTAGTATTGGGCACCTTAATAACTTTGGCATCATTTGATGAAATAGCCCAAATTTTGGCATTCACAGTCAGGCTGTCAGCATCTCAAGATGTGGAAAGTTTCATGACAGCATGTTGTATGGTTTTTGACATATGAAATTACCTTTTGGCAGGGATTTGAAAATTTTCAGCATGGCGTTCATGCGATGGAGTAATAATAAGGCTATGCTGACAATTTGGTTGCTGTTTTGGGTGAAATGCAAGCGCAAAGCCCTCCAGGCCCTGTGTTCCCACAGGCAAATGAGGATGTGATTCTTCTATATCAAAAAGTAAGGGAATTCATTGCAAAAAATCTATGTTAATGCACCAGTTAGGGTCCAAGTTAATGCTACAAAAGTAGGGAAATGTGGTGTTAGGGTTTCCAACCCTAACTCCCCACCCCCAGACATGCAGACAACACGGGGACGTTTTCTTATCTTCAGGGTCAAAATAAAAAGATATCGGGGGATGACTTTCTTCTTTACAGGAAGATAATAAATATTTGGAGACACTGGGAGTGAGCACCCCATTGTCCCACACTATGGGGGTGCATACATGCATTAGGACACCGGGAGTCTGCTCTCCACTGTCCCACAATGACAGACCATTTTCTTTTCTTTCTTCAGAGTTAATGAAAATAAAAAGACATTGGGGGAGTGATTTCAGGACACTGGGAGTGTGCTTCCCTGTGTCCCACACTAATGGGGGGAAGACATGAATTGGGACACCAATGGGGGTACCTTCCCCACAAGCTCTGTCCTGCACGATGTGGGTGCCTTACCTGGCTGCTACTCTTCCGTGTCTCAGCCTTGGGGGAGGAGGGCAGGGGGGCCGATGCTGATGTCCAAACTCTCAGCTGTCCTGGCAGTTCCTGAGAAGATTTTCAGCTACAGCTGCTCTGGAATGTTGTGCCTGATTGCAGGTGCCTGATCCCTCATGTTGTGCTTACTCTTTGTCTCCCTACACTTGCACTGCCTCTCTCCCCTCCTTATCCTGGGAGCTACAGCTCTCTCCTAACGGCACATGTACAGTATGGACATGCTGTCAGTACTGTTACCTACACCTGATGCTTTCGGCTGCATACAGGCCACTGACACACATAAGCATGGCAAACACAACTTTCTTGGTGCCCCTAACATAAAGGACAGAGGATACCTTGGCCAAGAGCACTATCAGGATCATACTGGACCATGGAAGTGGATCAGACAAGTAGAGGGACAATGACCAGGTCTGGGACTCTGTAGTGCACTGGACAGTGATGAACCCCCCCCTTTAGCTGCTGAGATACAGCTCTCTCCCAGTGGCACATGTACTGTAACCTAGCCCTGTTACTTTCGGCTGCATACAGACCGCACATACATGGGACAGGAAACACAAATCTCTCTTGGTTGCTGCCGTGTGTTGCCATCAGCTTTCTGTCTCCAGCAGTCTCTCTGCACTGAGCTGTTGTTGTCCATTGATGGCAAGGAGGAATTCTTTAGGTTCTCCCTAACCTGGGCTAAGAAGAGTCACTTTGATGCAGACTAGGTGTACTGTTGCACTGAGACCCATGGCACCATTTAACTGGAATTCAGAGTACTATCTGAGCTCAGTAGCAGGGGGAGTGAAGTCATTAATGAGCAACCGCCTGCTACAGGGACTGTCTCAGTTCTGGAGTAGTTCAGGTCGTGGTATGCACGGACTGGTATGCCATTCAAACATCGACCCCCCCCCACAGTGACTCCATCACAGCAACAACAACCCATTCGACATCCACAGTGTCAAATGGGTTGTTGCAGCAACAGATGTTTACAGCAATGCCACTGTAAGCCACTCTCCTCCGTGATCCACATCCCCGGAGTTAACAGTCATTAAGTCTGGGGGGTGCAGGGGGACGCACAGCCCCCCCCCCCCCCGCATTGCTTCTTGGCCAGTGTTGCTCTGTTCCCCATCTATGTCAGGACACAGCCTGGTCAGGGATGTTGGTGGCATTCTGTCGCAGTGGGGGATGTCGGCAACTTTGGTGTCATCACGGTATAGATAAACCGCATGGATCCTCAGTGTGTGAGGCAAGTTTCTCTGATGGTATTGCATGAATAGTGGGTTGGTATTTATTTAACTTTGGTGGTGTCAGTGCCAGTCAGTCTCTGGAGAAGCCAGGATAATTGAGTGGTGAGCCCATGTGTGCACAGTCTGTGTCTAGTTAACACCAGAGTTTAATACCCAGTGTACAGAGAAGTCTGATCCAGTTCAGCAGGGGATGAGAAAGTCTGTGACTACTGGCCAAGTTAGTCCCCTTTAATCGATGACACATGTTTAGCAGCTGGGCTCTGCAAAAAAAGGCTCCCTATGACACTATGTGACCCTGCCTGCAAAACTATGTGACCCTGCCTGTGAAACCTAGATTCCCCTCTGTGAAAGTGGCCTTGCTTTCATGTGGGATACTTAACTTTTTTCCTATAGGAAATAATGGGAAAATGAAACTTCCATAAATTTTGAACGGATTAATATTTTTTCACCAAACCTTTGAAAGGCACATCTGAGACTTTCTTCACTGAAAATTTCAGAACAAAACATTAAAAAAAAAAAGATAAAAGAAAACATCTTAAACAGGAAGGGAGATAGACATATGGGGAGTGGTGCAATGCATTGGCTGTGGAGCGGCATTTGCAGACTCCCCTCTGGTCTGAGGGAGGAGGTTGCCCATCTCCATGCTGACCTGGCGAGGATTTGGGAAACCTCCTCCCACACCCAGGGACCACCCAGGCCACTGCCTCAGAGGTTGCCAAGAAAGGCTACGGTTGGACTATGGTTGGCTCAGGGAGAGTGAGGGTGGTGGAACAGAGACACATCCCTCCAGTTGTGCCGCTTCACAATTCATTCACCATTCTGGCAGAGTGTGATTCCTCTATCAATCACTCAACCAATCAATCAATCAATCAAATCTTTATTTATCCAGGTGAATCACCATTGAGCAAGCTCATTTACAAGGTGGACCTGCATTACACAGGTGGAAGCAAAACAAATGATTTCAATTGTAAAAATTTTACATGCACGCATAGAAAAAAGTTTTCATAGCTAAGATACATATTCATAAGCAGTCATATATATACACATATGCATAGTAACATAGCTGACGGCCAAAGAATGGGGTAGGAAGGAGAAGGGGGAAAAGGAGCAACTACAATTACACTTAAAGGTGGGAGTTTGGATAAGGACAGGTATAGTGCAGGAAGCCCAGGAGTGCCCTGCCTTGTGCAATGGATGGGAGGGTAAATGTGGGGTCTTGGACCAAGGAAGGGGAGAAGATTTGAGTGGATGACATTAAACGGAGAAGGGAGGTGGGTGTATATAGGCAGTCGGCAGTAGGCAGTTGGCGATCAACTAAGGGCGGTGGAAGCAGTTGCAAACTACAGAGACAGCTTTGGTGTACAGAGACTTGAACACAGCAAGACTGACTGGGTTTCTTAATTTTAAGGATTTCTGGAGCTTATTCCAGAGCGAGGGCAGTAAGAAGCTTATGGCTGACCTCCCAAACCTTGTGCTGACTCTTGACACTTTCAAGGTGATCAAAGAGTTACTTCTCAACGTATAATTACCTATCAAGTTTAGTGGCAAGCTGTCAGCAATGTAGTGCGGGAGTTTATTGTTAATGGCTCTGTACACTCAAAGTATGGCGTTCTTGCTCTGCCTGTGCTGGAGAGAGGTCCATCCCACTGCTACATACAGGGAGCAGTGATGGGTGGAGAAGGGAAGGGCAGTAATGAATCTCAGTGCTCTGTGATATAGTGTATCCAGCTTGCCAAGATGAGAGGCCATACACTGGCTATAGATAAAGTCAGCGCAGTCAATTAAGGAGAGGAACGACGTCTGGACTAGTTGCCTTTTAGCATCAGAGGTTAGAAAATGTTTTATCCTGAAGAAGAGACCGAGTCTCTGTCTCAGCTTTTTTAGCAGGTCCTCTATGTGGTCAATAAAGGAAAGTTTGTAGTCAAGCCAGACCCCCAAATACTTAAACTTTGGTGCGGTATCTATGGAGGCACCCACAGTGGAGACTGAGGAGGATGCTGGGAACCTCCACAAAGGAGACCCACAGGAGGGTGGCACGGGACCCCACAGAGAAAGGAAACAACTCCTGATGGGGGACTCAATCATTAGGGGTATAGAACTAGGGGAGGGAAGGGAGAGGGAGGTACGGTGCCAGCCTGGTGCCATCACTTGGAGGGACAGGAAGTTAATCCTAAGGATCATGGGAGCAGCTGCATGGGGGAGGGAGTTGGATGTCATTGTCCACCTCTGGAAAAATGACCTGGCTGGGAATGGGATCAGAGCAGTGCAGCAGGAGTTTGTGGAGTTGGGGAGGGGCCTTAAACAAGTGGCATGCACAGTAACTTTCTCAGAAGTACTACCTGTCTATGGCATGGGTGAGGCTAGGGTACTCCACACCATGGGGTTCAATGATTGGTTGAAAAACTGGTACAGAGCTCAGGGATTTGGCTTCACTGGGGAATGGGGGTCCACCTGAAGGGATACAAGCCTATACTGGTGTGATGGTCTGCATCTGTCCGGAAGGGGTACCAGGATCATAGGTGATAGGTTTAAATGCTTCATTGGCAAGCATTCAAACTAGCCAAAGGGGGAGGCACTGAAGAGAACAAAGGAAATCTCATCCCCCCCACATAAAACAGGGTAGTTAGTGAAGTAGACACAAAGGTACAGAAGTTGATAGGGAGCAGGACAGGGGTAAAACCAGAAAAAGACAAAGGCGGTAAGGAAAGGGATGGGCCTAAAAGGGATAAGGCCATCAAAAAGGGAGGGTGATGAGTATGAATGCCCAGAGTCTGGGTAACAAGCTCCCTGAACTAGTGGCCTTGATGGAAGAGGGATGCCTGGATATCATGGCAGTCACAGAAACATGGTACACAGAGAATCATGACTGGGATGTCAACATACCAGGGTACACAATCTACAGGAGGGACAGGGAGGTTAAAAGAGGAGGAGGAGTAGCTCTCTACATAAGGTAAGGAATTAAAGCAACAGAACTAAAGGGTAAACAGAGAGGGGAGGAGGCACTGTGGGCCACCCTGGAGACAGGAAATGGCACCACAATCCATACAGGGGTTGTTTACAGATCCCTGTCTCGGGGGAGGCAATTGATAAGGAAATAATAGAAGGAATGCTTAGAATAGCAGAAAAAGGGGAGATATTGTTGATGGGGAACCTGAATATGCTAGTTGTTAACTGGAGCACCTTTACTGCAGTCACATCCAAGAGCAGGGTCATTCTCGATACCCTACAGGGGGCAGGCCTCAGACAGCTAGTGTTGGAACCCACTCAAGAGGGAGCAATCTTAGACCTGGTACTCTCAAATCAGGATGGAAAGAGGATCTCTGATTAAGAAGTGGGTAGCCATCTGGGAACAAGTGACCACCAAACAATGTGGTTCACAATAAACACAGCTGTAGAGTCAAGCCATACAAAAACAAGAGTGTTGGACTTTAGGAGGGCTGACTCTGGCAAAATGGGAAAGTGCTTCAGAAAAGCACTAGCAAACAGGCAAGAAGGAGGGGTGGAAGAACAATGGGGAAAAATCAAAACTGCCATCACAGAGGCAACAAGCCTTTGTGTAAAGCAAATCAACAAAACAAAGAAAAAGCCACTATGGTTCTCAAAAGAGGTGGTGGGGAAGGTTAAGGAGAAAAGGATAGCATTCAGGAAATATAAGGAAACACAGAAGGAACAGAACAGAGAACTTTATCAGTTAAAGCAGAAGGAGGCTGTGAAGGCAGTCAGAATAGCAAAGGCTCAAACTGAGGAAAAGATAGCCAACTCTGTTAAGAAGGGGGATAAAACATTTTATAGGTACATTAGGGAGTGAAGAAAGACCAAGGGAAGGATACTGAGGCTTGATAAAAGGGAGGGAATGTGGGCAGAGTGTGGCAGTAAAAAAGCAGGGATACTGAACGAATACTTCTGCTCAGTATTCACAAAAGAAGATGAGGAGAAGGTACCTAAGCCAAACAATAGAAACACTCTGGATGGGGGGATCGATATCAGTCCATTCACAAAAGAAAGGGTTCTGAAAGAACTCTTAAAACTGAATGGGTACAAAGCAATGGGGCCTGACGGGATTCACTCAAGAATTCTAAAAGAACTAATGGTAGAACTGGTGACACCACTAACTACCCTCTTTAACAAATCATGGGAGGATGGGGTGGTACCTGAGGACTGAAGGATGCCAGATGAGATTCCACTTCACAAAAGTGGGAGCAAGGCAGAGGCAGGAAACTACAGACCTGTTAGTTTGACCACAGTGGTATGGAAAATGATGGAATCACTTCTGAAGGAAAGAATTGTTGAGTACCTAGATGCCAGCTGGGCACAGGACACAAGGCAGCATGGATTCACAGCAGGAAGGTCATGTCAGATGAATCTAATAGATTTCTCTGACTGGGTGAACATGGCCAACCTAGACTTTAGCAAGGCATTTGACACAGTACCACACAAAAGATTAATATACAAGTTAACCAGCCTTGGAGTGGGTCCCAAGGTGTTAGCTTGGGTGAAAAATTGGCTGGACAACAGGACACAGAGGAAAATTGTAAACAAAGTCCACTCTGAAGAAAAGGGGGTTACTAGTGGGGTGCCACAGGGTTCACTACTGGGACTGGTCCTCTTTAATGTCTTTATAAGTGACATTGCAGAGGGACTGGAAGGAAAACTGTCTCTCTGCAGACAACACAAAGATCTGCAACAGGATTGATATACAAGTGGGGTGGAAAGAATGAGAAGGAACTTGGCAAGGTTGGAGGAATGGTCAAATGTATGGCAGCTTAGATTCAATGCAAAGAAGTGCAAAGTAATGCACCTGAGAAACAAAAACCCAGGGGAAGAGTAGTCAATGGGGGGTGAGATACTGACAACAAAAATGGAAAGGGACCTGGGGATAGTCATATCAGATGACCTGAAGGTGGGCAGGTAATGTGAGAAGGCAGTAAGGAGGGCTGGGGGAATACGGTAATGCATAAGGAGAGGCATCACCAGTAGAAAACAAGAAGTTGTTATTCCTCTGTACAGACAGTTAGTGACACCCCATCTGGAGTACTACTTGCAGTTCTAGAGATCCATCTCTACAAGGACATAGATAGAATGGAGACTATCCAGAGGAGGACAACTAAAATGGTGCAGGGTCTGCATCAGAAAACATATGAAGAGAGACTAAAGGAGCTCAATATGTATATCCTCAAGGAATGTAGGGAGAGGGAGGACATGATAGAAACTTTCAAGTACCTCAAGGGAATCAACAAAATCCAAGAGGGTAGCATCTTTCAGAAAAAGAGATGTCCAAGAACAAGGGGGCACAATTTGAAGATAGAGGGGGGATGGCTTAGAGGTAATGTGAGGAAGTATTTTTTTTCAGGGAGAGGGTTGTGGATACATAGAACGGCCTTCCTGAGGAGATCGTGGAGTCAAAAACAGTGGGGGAATTCAAAAATGCATGGGAAAGACATAAGGCATTTCTAGTTGGGGGGTAGGAGGAAGTAGGCTGTTGGTTAACTAGGATCTGCAACTTATCCATTAGATAGGAAGATGGGCAGACTAGGTGGGCAAAGCAGTCCTTATCTGCCGTCAAATTCTATGTTTCTATAAAGCTGTTCATGAGATATGCATGCGGAAAAAAATGGCAAAAACTGGTAAATTCCGTATTTTTTAACACTTTGTATCTCAAAAAGTGAACTGATTCACACAAAATTTGACACATCAAGAGAACTACTCCTAGAGATTACGCATGCCAAATTTTGTGTAAATCCATTGAATGGTTCAAGAGTTATTCAGGTTCAAATATTTGTGTTTAACATAGAAATTTACACTAAACTCTAATATACTGGCGCTACCGCATCAGCATAATATACATATACATATATATATATATATATATATATATATATATATGTATTATAGTGGTATGGAAAGTGCAAAACTAGCCTGGAAAGTCATCAATAATATGAGATTTTAATTTTTTTTCTACGTCGTACGGTTCCTGAGATATAGCAATTTAGTATTCCAAGTGCTCATTTTCCTGTCTGAGGGCCACTATTATGCCCGCATTCTTTGTATTGCATTGGGGTCGTCGGGCCTTACTCTCACCCCATTCTCCTATACTGCACCACCTAAGCTTATTTACACATGAAATGGGGTGAGAGTTAGGCTGACGACCCCAACGCACACACGCCGATGCCTGTTGGTGGGGTGGGTATGCAAGAAAGGGGTGGCAACCCTCAACACCAATTTCCTCACCTTTGTTGCTGTGGAACAACCCTAACTGATGCATTAAACATAGTTTTTGCCATGAATATATATATATATATATATATATATATATTATATAAATTAATTGCAAAAACTGTGTTAGGGAATTATGGTGTTAGGGTTCCCAACCTAACCACCACCCCCCAACAAGCAGCAAAAAGACAAGCCCACACAAGCAACCACAGACAGTTATCATCAGGTAAGATAAAGAACACACAACTGTTTCCAGATGACACAAATGTAGTAGCACTGCAGAGAGGTGTGCCTTGGGGTTGCAAATCCTAATGCTCACTCCATTCCAAGACTAAGTAAGGTAACATGGGTACAGAATAAGAGAATGGGGGTGAGCATTAGGGTTTGCAACACCAAGACACCCCCTCTTACACCTGTTCCTGCATGCAGGGTGGGGGTGGGGTTTTAGGGTTGCAAGCTGAGGGTGGTGGTGGGGTCTTAGGCTTGGGAACCCTAAGGTTGTATTTCCCAACTTTTTATGCTTCATCCCTAATGGTGCAATAATGAAATGTATTGCAATATAGATATATATATACATATATAGTGGAGCCTTCTTAAGTGCACAGCCTTGGGATCATTTTTTTGTGCACTTAAGCAGGCTGTGCATTTAAGCAGAAAATCACTTCCAGCCACATTTCACTGTTTCAGTAATGTGCTTTATTAAATACCAGGTGCTCCAGTTAAAATGACATTACTGCACTGTCCTACAACACAGTACTACTTAAAACAAACTCTAGCCAGAGCTGATAGGGCTGTGAAAATCTACCAAGTGACCAACGTTACACGTGTGTGTAAAAATTATTCAATGCCTGGGTGTAGAAACTACACATAATTGTTGCCTGTAACCCACCCTATGGAGGGCTATCTACCTTCTCAAATTTGCTGGAGGAAGCAGGAAAAATATCAGGCAACAGTGAACTGCTTATTCTTGGGGATAAGAATCTAAACTGGCTTGGGCAAACTCATAGCTCACTTCTATCTATAATCCAAAACTATCACCTGCGCCAAGTCATATCTGTGCCCACAAGGATCTCCCCTAAAGCAACGTCCAGCACGTGATTGGACTGGGTATTAGCAAATAGGGTTTACAGAATTGTGGATGCAGGCATCCTTCTGGACTCTATATCTGATGACTCCCCCATCATTTGTATATTACAACACTCCAACCTAGATCAGGCAAAGTTCCTATACGATGCTTCATCTGTTGATTGGTCTTATCTTTCTCAGTCCCTGGATGCCCAAACAGCTCTGGACTATCTTCTAGACCAATTTCTCACAGTCCAGAATAGACATACACCCTTTGCGGCCCGATGTGTTCGAATGAAACCCACTAGGTGGTTACATAAAAATCTCCTAGCTGCGCTGCATGCCAGGGATAAGAGCTGGAGGTGTTTCAGGAAATCAGACCTCAGTACTGACTTCCAGACATATAAGACCTAGAGAAGTGCTTATAAAAAGCAGATCAGACTAGCAAAAAGCTCTTATTGTAAGGGGTTACTGCTGGAAGCATCTGGTGACCCTAGAGAATTCTGGGCACATGTGAATACATTCCATGGGGAAAAGAAAACTCACCTGGAAGACGATATGGTCATAAATGGAGTCCATTGTAATGACCCCAGGACCATTGCCAAAGAGTTTAATAAGCAATTCTCAGGCCTGTCCAGCTTCACATCTGTATTCCTCCCCATGCAGCCAACTTACACTTCCACTCCACCCACCCCATCTGCATTTCCCCCTCCTTTTTACTTTAAGGCTGTACCTAAATCTGAAGTTCTTGGCTTGTTGAACTCCATTTCTTATAATACTAGTGTAGGCTCAGATTGCATTGAGCCCAAACTTTTAAAACTGGCCACACCATTCATTGCCCAACCTTTGTCTAGGATTTTCACCCTCTCACTTTGTAATGGATATGTCCCTGTGATCTGGAAAGTGGCCAGAGTCTCCCCGGTCCCAAAGAAAGGCGATAAAAGGGACATGACTAACTATCATCTGATAGCTGTACTATCAGTCTTACTCAAAATTATGAAAAAATTAGCATCTATCCAAGTTACTGAATTCCTGACCAGATACAACCTCCTGTCACTGATTCAGTATGGCTTTCTCAAAGGTCATAGCACCTCCACTGCCTAGCTTCATCATATAAATGACACTCTTACTGCAATGGACAATGGCCACCTTACAGGGGCAGTTTTTATTGACCTCACTAAGGCATTTGACCTTGTTGATCATCCTCTTCTACTAAATAGCCTCCTAGCCCTTATTTTCTTTCTTAACTCAGTGGCATGGTTTAATAGCTATCTATCTAACAGAACCCAGCTTGTCAGATTCAATTCCTCTTAGTCCAGACGCTTGCCAATTAACCTGGGTGTTCCTCAGGGATCGATATTAGGCCCCCTTCTTTTCTCTATTTTTATTAATAGCATCTTATCAGTTATCCCCAATTGCTCTGTGATCCTATATGCAGACGACTTGGTCCTGTACTGTAGGGATAAGAATATATGCCACATAAACCAGACACTCTCATCTGCTGTCATGTCTATTCAGTCTTGGCTCATCCACCATAAGTTAATCCTTAATGCTAGTAAAATGCAAACTATGTTGTTTGGGACTGCAGTCAAATTAAAACACAATCAGGACTTATTTAAGGTGTCTAGTCAGGGTGGGCTGGTCCTGGAATTGGGACACCCTTTCAAGTATCTTGGAGTCCTCCTTGATGAAAACCTCAATTTTGATAAGCACATAACAGCTACTAATAAATCAGTTAATGCTAAAATTGGGGTAGCGTACAAAACAAGCTATGTCCTGACACAGTCAGCTAGATTAGCCATTGCCCATGGGATATTGCTCCCGTCACTATCCTACAGGGTAGTAACTTATCCCTATGCATCCCTCTCTCTCCTCAGGAAGTGGGATACTACCTATAACAGCATCTGCAGGTATGCCTCTGCCTCCCCCTGGTCAAAACACTACTGCCAGCTCTATGCTGATCTAAATTGGCTACCCCTCATTTCTGCTCATGCTCTGGTCTTTGGCTCTTTGACTGACAATATTCTTAGAGCAGGTATCCCTGTCTCACTTGCCTCCTTGCTAACTCCGCTGCCTTCCTCGCATGGTCTTCGATCATCTGATAAATCCCTACTGTTTATAACTAGATGTAAATCTAATAAAGGAACCCTAGCATTCTCGCACTCGGTGGCCCAACTCTGGAACTCCCTACCTCTCGAGGTCCACCTAGCTCCCAGTCATGGCCAATTCAAATACAAATATCGCTCCTTCCTCCTTAGCCAGGTCTCCGGTACCTGCTTCAACCCCCTCTGAGTATGACACCCTGTTTCTGCTGCCCTGCTGTCACACTTCCCCTTGCTGTAAATTGATCACTACTTTCCTGCCCATCTAGTTTCATTATCTGGCACTTACTTTACTACTGACTATGCTTTCATGCTCTGAAACCTAATTTGTTGTTTGTTTATTGTGTTGTTCTTGAACATTGTATCACCTACGTACTCTTAACTATCCTGTAAGTGCCTATGTACCAGTGAACTCTGGTTTACCTCTGCATTTGTTTTTTTCTCTCAGTACACAAAATGTATTCCCTGTTTTACCCCACCTCATTGTAACCTCTTGGGCGTGCCTGGAAATAGTCATGCGTTGGCGATGGCACTTACCCAGTTAACAAAAAGACAATTAAATAATTAAATTAATACTGTAACCTGATATAAATTACCGTGTTTGTATGAACCTTTTGCGCCAACCAATGTAACTTTGTTTCTGTAACCTGTTCTATAAACCGTACCTTATTTCATGATGCAACCCTGATGTATAATGCCTTGTTTGTTTTGAACCATTTCTGTTTTGCCTCTGTTTGTTATCTCTGTAACTGCTCTGTAATTCTCCCAGGTCATGCCTAAAAATAGTCATCTCTAAATGGCTAGTGCACTTACCCGGTAAACAAAAGCTAAATAAATAATAAAAATAAATAAACATGGCCATCTTTTGGAGGTGTTGCACCAAATTTTCAACATGGCCTTTTATGGACCCCTCCTCATGAACAGTGCCAGTGTTATTTTGTTCACTTGTCCTGAAAGGTAATTTCGTAGAGCAAAGGCATTATTCAGGACTGGATGAATGTGAGTTGGCTGCGGTTGAATCCAGAGAAAACTGAGGTGTTGGTTGTGGACCCAGGTTGCCGGGAGGCGGGTTTGTTAGCGGGATCACCCTCGGGTTTATGGCTTGGGGGTGTTCAGCTAACTACCTCAGACCAGGTGCGGAACCTCGGCATTGTGTTTGATGACTGTTTGACACTTAAATCTCAGGTGTCGGCAGTTGTCAAAGCCTCTTTCTACCATCTGAGGAACATCACCTGGGTGAAGCACCTGGTTCCTCCTGACGATCTTCCTACTTTGGTCCACACCTTCATTACCTCCCGCCTTGACTACTGCAATGCCCTTTATCTTGGGCTACCGGGGGTTGATATTCGCCACTTGCAGCTAGTGCAGAATGCGGCAGCCAGGCTACTGACTGGTTCTTCCAGGGCCAGTCATATAGCACCTGTGCTCCGTGGACTGCACTGGCTGCCAGTATGCTGACGAATCACCTTCAAGGTCAGTTTACTGACCTATAAGGTGCTTCATGATCAGGGACCTGGTTACCTGAAAGATCTCCTTTGTCCCTACTGTCCCTCCCGCTCTCTCCAATCCACTGACGAGGGATTACTGGAGATTCCCAGGGTTCGTTTAAAGACATTTGGGGCCAGATCTTTTAGTTTTATGGCCCCAACCCTGTGGAATTCACTACCTCATCAGGTGCGAGATTGCCCAACAGTCCAAAGTTTTAAGGGGGTGTTAAAAACATTTCTTTTTAGCCTTGCATATAATGATTTTTAATGTTGCTGCCTTGGATTAATTTTTTACATTTTTTAATTATTTATTGATTTTTATTATGTTATAGTACAGGTTTTGGAAAGATGCCTTTTACAAATAAAGTTTGATTTGATTTAATTTGATTTGATTCTGTGCCACAGGTGCAAAAACACATTTTGGGCAAGTTGTGGAAAATGACAGCTGTACTGTTTCGAAGGAGGTGTGCAAAAATGACACTGTTAAAAATGAGGAGTGAAAATATTAAAAATTGGCGATGTTAGAAGCGTGCATAGAAACTGTGCAATGCATGCTAGAAATGCAGTGATTTTTTGGAATTTTTTCACCAAATTTGCAACATAGGCACTGTCATTTCGTTAATCAGTCCCGAAAGGTGATTCCATGCAGTGACCACAAAATCACCTTTCAGGACAGAGTAACAAAAGAATAGTGAGAGTTTTCATGAGCTGGGGTCCCAAAAAACCCATGTTGAAAATTTGAGGCAAAAATTCCAAAACATGGCTGAGATATCAACATAAGTTGAAAACCCCATTGAACGGCAGTATAGCATGCTTACCTTTGATTCCTCAGTTCGCGGTTGGGCTTTGAAGAGTGCAGACGTGTCTCAGTCTGGAGAAGATGACAGCATGACCTCTGGAGGCAAGTATGGGGTAAGAAGGGGTGTGGGGAGGTGGGTGCTCAGTGGGATGGTGGGGAGGGGAGAGGGGGACTGCAGCGACGACGAGGGACCAGTTTCTGTTTTACAGGGGGAAAAAAATGTGATGACAAGGGACTGTTTTCTATTTTACAGAAAAAAAAAGAAAAAACATGTTGGCACACTTTGGTGGGCTCCCAGTGTGCCACATGAATGGGGAGGGGTTGTACAGGATGCTGACATGGGGACTGAGCACCCTGATGTTGGGAACTTCTTTGGGCACACTGGGATGGGCTCCCAGTGTGTCACATGACTTTGGGAGGGGAGGGGAGGCACAGAAAAATCTTTGCACACACTGGGGTGGGCTCCCAGTGTGCCATTTGAGTTGGTGGGGGCACAGAATGCCACAGAGCTGGCGGCCAATGTCAGGAACATCTTTATGGTGAATGGCATTTTGCCATTCACAACATGGTGGCACCCGCAGAACTGCGCATGTGCACGAGTCATGCACATGTGCAGTTCACACACCAGAATGTGGAAGTAACAGACAAAATAGTGCGGCTGTTATTCTGTAGCAACCGATCATGGGGAAGGGGTTCTAGCTCCACTGGGCTTTCGGAAGGATACTTCCAAAAGTCCAATGGAAGGTTTCACAATCGGCCATTTTCAAAGCTACAGAGTGATCCCAATAGGGCTGTAGATTCTACCCACAACCTTAAAAATCAGTAATCTTCCTTTGCTTTGTGTATTTCAGTGTAGGATTCAAAATTAAATAGAAGGCTAAAGTCAGTCTTTTCCTTTGACAAAATACATTTTCTTACTCTGGCCATGCTAGATAGCACCACGGCTGCATTTAAGATGTTAAGATGGACTATTTAAGGTGGTACTGTACAAAGTGTGCACTTAAAAGCTGGGTTAGACTGAAAATCAACAGGAAAAGTAAAACAAAAATATGCATTTAACCAAAATGTGCACTTATGTGTAGTACACTTAACAGGTACATTTAACACTAGATGAATAGGAAAAAAATCAGGATATGGAAACAAATGTGCATTTAAGCAGGATGTGCTCTTATCCAATGTGCACTTAAGTGGGATCCACTGTATATATATATATATATATATATAAACAAATTACATACCCCAGTAATGCAAAGCATCATGGGAAACATATATGCTAATCTCCATGGGGATTTGTGTATGTTTCCCATGATACTGCATGCAGGAAATGCGATACTGGTGTGTTTCTTTAAAATTTGGCTGTACGGCCAATATCCTCTGGGATAACCCATGCCTCAAGGCATCTCAAGGCATTGCTCTGGGGTTCTTTTGTAGTATATATATATATATATATATATATATATATATATATATGTGTATGTATTTGTACTTCTACTTTTGTAACTGAAACTTTTGTAAATAACTTCTGTACTTGAAGGGATGCCATGGCAAATAAGCTTGCCTCAGTGGTTACATTCCCTAATAAAATAGAATTAAATTGAATTGAAATAGTTCCTCACAGTTCACCTTGTTTATTCCACTCAAAATATAAAGTACAAAGTTCAAAGTTTATTGTTAAAAAGTGTATAGTTTCAAAAGATGTATATTCACATATTTAAAAGACCAGTACATTATTTACATACATAAAGAGATAAACAAGTTACGTCAATAATGATACACAGTTTCAGCATGACAAATATCAAACTTACTAACATCCCCTGCTTTAACAAATTGCTTCCACAACATCTCCAACCAATACAGCACACGGAACATGGCAAGGAAAGCCTTTAATTCTCCCTTCCGGCGTACTCAGCTAAGCAAATGGTCATTTGCAGTCGCTAACTGTTTAAACGAACTGCCTAATACACTGCTGAATCTCCCAAAGATTAATCAGTTTAAGAGAGATTTGCGGTCTGCCCTAGCAGTCCATTGCAACTGAAAATGTTAAACTGTTTTAGTCAGTTTCTTTCTGCACATATCCTGTGACTTTTTATGCAACAATCTGTATGGGTTTTTTTTTTCAAAACTGTATGTATTGTTTTGTCTTAAGTGCTTTGAACCTGATTCAACTGCATTTCCTCTGGAACTACTTATTGTACTTGTAATACGTTTGTAACTATGTATTTGATGTGGAAGCTTTGTAAATGAGGACTTGTGCTCAAGGGGATTCTCCAAAGTGTTCAGTAAAGAAACAAATAAATACTGAAAGTTGCTGCACAAATCTCATCGCAAACTTCTTCAATAAATGTCTATTCATAGAATATCACTCCCCAAATAGGAAGGGGTTCAATATAAAACTCATTTAATATTTAACTTATTACAGGCCTCCATATAAGATCTGATCACAGTGTAGATTATAACATCAGAATTAATTGCTAATAAGAAGCAACATTTCAGTTCAGGCCTCTGATATTCTAGGTTAGTAAGCTATTTTGACCACCATTTAGCGCTTAAGTCTGCAAGTTGTTCACAGTCTAGAATTAAATGCTTTGTATAAATTAAGGCTTTATCAATGCAACAGCAGTATTTCTTGGTACTGAATTCTTCCCATGACACATACACAGATTTGTAATTGTAGTGACTATTAAATCTTATCCTTGCCATGACTTTCCTGTGTGAATTATATACACAGACGTAGAGGTATCTTTCTCTCTCATATCCAGTTTTTAGATTGTTATACAGAAGACAAATCAATGATTTAGTAATTATTTCAAACTGTTGTTGCGTTGTGACATGTAAAATCCTTTGGAGAGCCTCCTCCTTGAATTTTTAGGGGGTTATATAAGGCTGTATTAGAAAAGAAGGAAAATAAGTCATATTTTCTTAATCTTGCATTTAGAACTGAAAAACAGGAATGAGAGCTCACATGTTTTGTCTGCTATACAATGATTCCTGCCAACACAAATTCGCAAATATACTCTTTAACTCTTTGACAATTTTATACCAATAATTATCTGAGTTATGGCCTTAACTTCCATGGACTTCAACCCAGTTTCCAGTCATAAATGTTCAGCAGAGACCATCTGTGGTAAGCCAAGTGTCAGGTTCAAAAATAAGTTTTGAATGGCTTCCAGAGATTAAATATCTTTTTCCAACCCCCATAGTTCTCATCCATAAAGCAATACAGAATCTGCTTTTGCATTACAATCTTCCAACATAGCTTTGAATGAATCATTTAAGAAACTTTTACTGAATTCATTGACATCAAATACAAGTTGTCTGCTGCCTCTTCTGTATAAACATTATGAGAATTCCTTCATTTTTTTATTGTTGTATTTTCTCCCCTCTCTGAACAGGCCTCTATCACCCCAACCCCCACCCCAGCTCCATCACCCGACTTCTCCCGGACTTACCAGCTCTGCTCCCAAAAGCTTAACACCCCCCCCCGGGTGGGGGTGGCAGAGAATCTGCTTAGATCTGCTCCTCTGGGATCCAGTAGAGGCACACACTAAGGTCGTTGATGCAGGGCCTGTGAGAGGTCAGAGATCATCCTGCCAACCAATGAGATTTTCCACCTGGTTTGCCCCTTGAAGTAGTGGCTTGCAATGCCATCAATGGCATCTGCATGTGCACTCCTGTACATGTAATGCTGGATGGCTGCCGTTCCTCCACCCCCAAGTCCCAGTCCCAGCAATCTGCCTCAAGCCGCCACCAAGGGCCAGACAAACACCAAGTGCTGCACCACCCCACATGTGGAGGAGAACAGCAGTCCCTCAGATGCTCAATCCTCCTCCCACCAACTGACCCCTAGTGCCCCCAGCCCCCTCCCAAACTCAGGTCACCAATGTGCCAGGCAGTAGAGCTACCACCAAGCCACTGGGCCAGCCTAGGGTTCCATAAATTATTAGCTGATGTAGTGACATCCAAATACTTGTTCAGTTTCCTCAATCATATTTCCTTTTACAGATTATTTAAACCTTAAATTGCTGGCCCAATAATAGCAAAAATTGTTGATTTATGTGTATTTAAATTCAGGGAAGCTAAGGATTCTGCTGTGCTATCTAGGGCATTCTGTAAATCCTTTGCACTTCTTGAAATAACAAGGTCATCATCCGCATAAAATAATGCATTGATAGGATGTCCTGTATCTGTTTCTGTGTGTCCCACATCTGTTTCTATGCATCTGTTTCTATTAACTGTTTACTACCTGGGGCGCTTCTTGAAGTCCAAGCTTTTCATTGCTTGGCCTTGATACAAAATGGCCACCTAGAAAAAATTGGGTTACGGCTACATTTTTTACGATTTGATCTATAGATATATATCAAATAAGATTGGCGCTGTCAAACAGCTTTGCTTCACACCTTTATCACTATGCACTTTATTTGTTGGTTTTCTGTCAATACTGTATCTAATACAAGCTGATGTATCCATACGATGCTTTTTAATTAAATTTAGGGGTTGATGTTCCATTCCTAAATTCTGCAAAATACCACACAAAATATTTCTGTTCACCTTATCAAATGCATTTTTGATATCAATAAAGAACGGAAATAAACTTCCATTTTTCCTGGTATTGTATTTCAAAAGAAATAATTTAAAATACAAAGGTTATCAGTCATTGATCTGCCTTTCCTGAAGTTGAACAGTTTCTCAGAGAGAATGTTGTTTCTCTGTACCCATGACTTAATTTTATCTAACAACAATGTACTGTAAATCTTGGCAGGTATACAGAGCAAAGAAATGTGTTTATGGTTAGTAGGGTCTACTAGGGATCCCTTTTTATAAATGGGGTATATCTCTTTAACTAGCCAGCACTTTCTTGTTTAATTAATCTCTGTAAGCCCTAATAATTAACATTTCCTAATAAAACTGAATTGAATTGAAATAGTTCCTCACAGTTCACCTTGTTTATTCCTTTCAGGAACTTGAAGGTCTCATCACATTGGATCCGCAACAATTGGCACAACGACACCTGGTGAAATGACACCTGGCGGCAGCTGTTCAGCCTAACAACATTTTCCATAATGCAACAACTAGGGAGAACAGCCCTCAAACTCACCAGCAGTGGGATGGTAAACATGTAGAAGGCAGTCGTATCACTACCTCATAGTTGTAACAGCCATGTTAGAGCAAGCATCCCATAGGACAGAACATCAGTAGGCCAAAATTCCAACATAAAATGTTGCAAGGCTGCATGTCATTAGTCCAATTATTGTGCCACACTATCATATCACCCCTCTCTCATCTGGTCTCCAGTGAGTACATGTTCAGTGGCTTTAGTCGATCTTCATGACATCTGTTCTGCTGTCCCTGAATCATCTTTGTCACCCTTCTGTGTACCCTCTATAGCCTGTCCTTATCTTTCCTGAGGTGAGGACTCCATAGCTGATGGCAGTACACTAGGTGGACCTCACTGGTGATCCATAGAGAGGTAGTAATACCTTCTTTCTTCAACGCCCCTTCCAATACATCCCAGCATCCTATTTTCCTTACCATAGGCCTTGCTACAGTGGCTTGATTGTTTAAGTAAGTCACTGATGATGGTTCCTGGTTCCCTTTTCTCAGCAGTGTTGCTCAGCTTTACCTCTCCCATCCAGTATCCATTCTCGAGTTCTTGTTCCTAAGGTGCTTCACCTTGTACTTTTTGGAGTTGAATTTCAACTGTCAAACCGTAGACCACCTCTCTAGCCCTTGCAGGTCACTCTGCATCTCCCTAATTCTCTTATCATTATCTACCCTCCCATAGAGCTTAATGTCATCTGCAAAGAGACACAACTTGCCCAGGATTCCTTCTCAAATGTCACTGATGAATATTTTGTAGAGGACAGGGACCAGGATGGATCCCTGTGGCATCCCACTTCTAACCTCCTACTTTTCTGATTTGACAGCATTAATCAAAACCCTCTGCTGCTTCTCCTTCAGTCAGTTTCCTACCCACCTTACTCTGTCCCTTGCCACACCCAGATCCTCCATCTTCTTTAGCCATCTTCTGTGAGGCACCGAGTCGAAAGCCTTGCTGCCGTCAGAGTATAATAAATCCATAGTTTGGCCCCTATCCAATAATCTCGTCACCCAGTCAAAGAAAACGATCAGGCTGATCTGACAAGACCATCCTTCCAAAAAACAATGCTGTTTACTATCCTGGAGTCTGCTGCTCTCCAGATAGTCCACAAGGTACTTTTTGACCAGCAGCTCCATCAGTTTACCCACAACATAGGTAAGACTGACAGGTCTGTAGTTCCCCACTGGCTCCTTGTACCCACCCATGGAGGAGAACTTCATCTGCTACCATCCTGTCTTTCAGACCTACCCCATCTGTAATGAACTTTTGACTAGCCCTACCATGGGTGCAGCCAGTTCTGCTGCCAGCTGCTTGAGTATACTCAGATGCATCCCATCAGGCCCTGCGGCAAATGATTGACTGGTGGGATATGAACAGACAATCTTTGAATGCCTTTTCCTTACTATACTATAAGTTTAATGCACCATTCATTGCACCACAGAGCCTTCATACACGTTTATATTCAGGAAAATTAAAAAAAATTAAATGAACAAAAAAATATCCCACATTGAGGGACATCCCTCATTTTACCTCAGAATCCCTTGGCACAAGAGTGTTACTGAGTGGTAAAATGAGGGGAGTTTCCATAATATGGGGTACTTGAGAGGTATAGAAAGCAGAAACCTGATAGATTAAATGAGGAGAGTTCCCCTAATGTGGAACTCTTGAGAGGCACAGAAATAGGTACAGAAGAGGGGAAACAAGCACTGTAGCCTGGTACTGTGGTGATTACAGTGAACTAGGGGCCACCTTGTCCTCCACTCCTGCCTCACAGCAGTGACTACACCCAATTTGAGTATGGACATGTTCAAATTTATCAGCCAGAATGTTACCCCTTCTCATGCTGAGTAACCCTTAAAGAGGTAGTGTACAGGTCCCCACTGAACTTTCCTATAATGATCTCCAAGATATATTCCCGATGTGCTTGAATTTAAACATTCCCTTTATGCCCCGCAACATTACTTAGCTGTTTACAGTTTTTTCAGTTCATGCTGCCAAGCTATGTGTATTGCGCGCACTGTGACAGCAGGTCCATGTGGACATGCGAGTGGGAAGGCTGTCAGCAGATAATCGGCTTCAGATTCCTGTCAGGAGATCAATCTGCTTTGATTTTAGTAGTATGTTGGTGAACACAATTTCTAGTCACCACACACTTAGATAGATTAGGAGTTATTTATTTACTTATTTATCTTACTTTGTCTTGAATGAAAGCAAGAGGTTACCATTGGTTGAAGTACTCTGTATTTATGAAATTGTAAAATCTGACAGCATGTTTTGACATGAAAGAAGCAGGGTCACATTCAATCAGTTTACTGACGCCAATCCACAATATTACTTGGCTTTCTAAGGATGTTTTGAATTAAAATCATTTGCTACTTGAACCATCCTTTCATGACTGAAATAAAATGTTTTTCATTATGAATTAGCAAGCTGCTTGAGATCCTGGAGCAGTGTTTTTACATGAGGTGGATTTTATATATTGTGCCATTTATTATTACAGAGTGGTCCCCAGACTGGTTTCTTCTCCTGGGATATCAGAAACTGTTCAATTTATTTCCATGAAGGGTCTCCCAGACTGGTTAATACCCGTGGGATACCTGATTTTATTTTCACACAAAGTGGGCCGATGACTGGTGACTGTCCAGGGTGCAAGAGAGCCAGGTGATCAAGTTGTTGAATCACAACAGAGCTCAGGGTTTTGGCTTCACTGGGGACTGGAGGTCCACCTGGAGTTATGCAGGCCTATACTGGCATGATGGTCTGCATCTGTCCAGGAAGGGAACCAGGATCCTAGGTGATAGGTTTAAATGCTTCACTGGCAAGCATTTAAACTAGCCAAGGAGGGAGGCACTGAAAAGGAGAAGGGAAATCCAAGCCCTCCCCAAAAATCAAGGTAGTTAGTGAGGTACACACCAATATAGAGAAGTCAATAGGGAGAAAAGCAGGGGTAAATGGAGAAAAAGAAAAGGCAGTAAGGACAGGGATGGGGCAAAAAGGGGTAAGGACATCAAAAAATGGAGGGTAATGAGTATCAATTCCCGTAGTCTAGGTAACAAGCTCCCTGAACCAGTGGCCTTGATGGAAGAGGGATGCCTGAATATCATGGCAGTCACAGAAACATGGTACACAGAGAACTATGACTGGGATGTAAACATACCAGGGTACACAATCTACAGGAGGGACAGGGAGAGTGGAAGAGGAGGAGGAGTAGTTCTCTATGTAAGGGAAGGGATGAAAGCAATGGAACTGAAGGATAAACAGGGAGGAGAGGAGGCACTGTGGGTCAATCTGGAGACAGGAAATGGCACCACAATATGCACAGAGGTTGTATACAGACCCCCGTCTCAGGGGGAGGAAATGGACAAGGAAATGATAGCAGGCATCCTTAGGATGGCAGAGAAAGGGGAGATATTGCTGACGGGGGACATGAATATGCCAGATGTTAACTGGAGCACCTTTTCTGCAGCCACATCCAAGAGCAGAGCCATTCTCAATGCCCTACAGAGGGCATGCCTCAGACAGCTAGTGTTGGAACCCACTTGAGAGGGAGCAATCTTAGATCTGGTACTCTCAAATAGAGATGTAGAGATGGTCTCTGATCTAGAAGTGGGTAGCCATTTGGGAATAAGTGACCTCCAAACAGTGTGGTTTACGATAAACTCAAGCCATACAAAAGTGAAGGTACTGGACTTCAGGAGGGCTGATTTTGTCAAAATGGGAGACTGTTTCAGAAAAGCACTAGCAAACAGGCAAGAAGGAGGGGTGGAGCAACAATCGTGAAACATCAAAACTGCCATCACAGAGGCAACAAGCTTTTGTGTGAAGCAAATGAACAAATCAAAATGAAAGAAAAAAAAAACACTATGGTTCTCAAAAGAGGTGATGGGAAAGGTTAGGAAGAAAAAGATAGCATTCAGGAAGTATAAGGAAACACAGAAGGAGCAGGACAGAGAACTGTACCAGTTAAAGCAGGAGGAAGGCAGTCAGAATAGCAAAGGCCCAAACCAAGGAAAAGATAGCCAACTCAGTTAAGAAGGGGGATAAAACCTTTTATAGGTACATAGGGAGCAAAGAAAAACAAAGGGGGGAATACTGAGGCTAAATAAAGAGGAGGGTGGATAGGCAGACAGGGACAGTGAAAAGGCAGGGATACTGAATGAATACTTCTGCTCAGTATTCACAAAGGAAGAGGAGGGGGAGGTACCTAATCTAGTCAATAGAAGCACTCTGGATAGGGGGGTCGATATCAGTCCCTTCACAGAAGAAATGTTTCTGAAAGAATTCCTAAATCTGAAAGTGGACAAAGCAATGGGACCTGATGGGATTCACCCCACAATTCTAAAAGAACTAAGGGGAGAACTAGTAACACCATTGACTAACCTTTTTAATAAATCAGGGGAAGATGTGGTACCTGAGGACTGGAGGAGGGCAGATGTGATTCCCCTTCACAAATGTGGGAGCAAGACAGAGGCAGGAAACTACAGACCTGTCAGTTTGACCTCAGTGGTAGTGAAAATGATGGAATCACTTTTGAAGGAAAGAATTGCTGAGTACCTAGAGGACATCAGGGCACAGGACCCAAGGCAGCACGGATTCACAGCGGGAAAGTTATATTAGATGAATCTAATTGATTTCTTTGACTGGGTGACCAAAGTAGTAGACCAGAGAGGGGCTGTGGGCATGGCCTACCTAGACTTTAGCAAGGCATTTGACACAGTCACGCACCAAAGATTAATAAACAAATTAGCCAGACTGGGAGTGGATCCCAGGGTGGTAGCCTGGGAGGTAGCCTGGGTAAAACATTGGCTGGACAGCAGGATGCAGAGGGTAATAGTAAATAGAGTCCACAGTGAAGAAAGGGGGTTACTAGTGGGGTACAGCAGGGTTCAGTACTGGGTCCAGTCCTTTTTAATGTCTTTATAAGTGACATTGCAGAGGGACTGGAAGGAAAAGTACATCTCTGTTCAGACGACACAAAGATCTGCAACAGGGCTAATACACAAGGTGGAGTGGAAAGGATGAGAAGGAACTTGGCAAGGTTGGAGGAATTGTCAAATGTGTGGCAGCTTAGATTCAATGCAAAGAAGTGCAAAGTAACGCACCTGGGAAACAAAAACCCAGGGGAAGAGTACACAATGGGGGGTGAGATACTGACAACAACAAAAATGGAAAGGGACCTGGGGGTAGTTATTTCAGATGACCTAAAGGTGGGCAAGCAATGTGAGAAGGCAGTAAGGAGGGCTGGTGGGTTACTGGGCTGCACAGGGAAAGACATCACCAGTAGAAAACAGGAAGTTATTATCCCTCTGTACAGACAGTTGGTGAGACCCCATCTGGAGTACTGCGTACAGTTCTGGAGACCCCATATCTGCAAAGACAGACAGGGTGAAGGCTGTCCAGAGGAGGGCAACCAAAATGATGCAGGGTCTACACCAGAAGACATACAAAGAGAGACTAAAGGAGCTTAATATGTATACCCTCGAGGAAATGAGGAAGGGGGTACATGATAGAAACTTTCAAGTACCTCAAGGGAATCAACAAAGTCCAAGAGGGTAGTATCTTTCAGAAAAAGAGATGTACAAGAACAAGGGTGCACAATTTGAAGATAAAGGGGGATGGCTCAGAGGTAATGTCAGGAAGTATTTTTTCACAGAGAGAGTTGTGGATGCATGGAACAGCCTTCTTGAGGAGGTTGTGGAATCAAAAACAGTGGGGGAATTCAAGAATGCATGGTTCAGACATAAGGCAAATTCTAGTGGGGGGTAGGAGGAAGTAGGCTGTTGGTTAACTAGGATCTGCAGCTTATCCAATAGGTAGGGAAATGAGCAGACTAGGTGGGCCAAGCTGTCCATTTCTACCATAAAATTCTATGTTTCTATCTCTATCGTTACATTTCCCTAAAAGCAGAGATGGTCGAAGTGGCCTCAATTCTCTCCGCGAAGTGATTCACGGAGTGCTCCGCGCCTTGCAATGAGTACTTACGTGTTATAATGAGTAACGCAAAGTCCATTGAAAACAATGACTTTGTGTTACTCTGCCTTCCCAAACCACTACTCCACCAATTCTTAAGGCGAAGTACATTGAAAACAATGTACTTTGCCTCACTTCACCTTGTTTTTAAGCTCCAAAGGTGAATTTTGCAGTGATTCATGAGATTTCAGGTCACGTGGGCTCTAGACTGTTCTGCACAGCCTCAGCTTGGGGTAGTGTGTGTAGGAAGCTGTAGGAGACAATCTGCTCTGTGAGCTCTCTGCGATTCAAACCTTCTAAAAGCTGTTAAAAAAGCCTTTTTGAGTCATTTTTTTGCTGAAACTTTAGTTCATCGATTATAGGAAACCTTCCTGTGCTCATATCATTGAGCGTTTATTGTTTGTGTGTGGATTTTGAATGTTAATGTACAACTGAGAGACAGTGGAAGTGTGCTTTGGGGGAGGGGTGTATCTGTGGTGTAGGTAGATTAACTTGGAGAAAAAGACAGTTATTTCTGTTTTGGTGATATTTTTCTGGTATAACTGTGTTAATGTACACACAGTAATATTTTCAATAATTCTTGCCATTGTTTTGCTAATTATTGTGGTGCAGCAGTGAATAATTTTAGTTTGTTTAAAATATGTGGTTATATTACTGAGGTTTTTAATTTGCTACGCATTACTTAGTGTGTGCGTGAGTATGTGTGACATGTGTCATCAAATCAGACACCTTTTATTGTGCCACATAATTTCAGCAATGTGAACCTACTATCCATTGCAGCTGTGTAATTTTTGTACTTTTTTGTGGTATCTTGACTGGTACTAGTACTAGTGACTGTTACTGCAGCAGTGCAGTAGACTGCCCCCCCCACACCCGCCCAAACCGGCAAAGGTATTCTTTTCCAGATTTGAATTTCTGATGGTGAGCACTGGTTAGGTGTTGTGCCTTTGCATCTGCATCTCTTCAGTGCGCAGCGCAATCTTAATCTGTCTGTGCATGTGCATCTCTTTAGGGTCCAGTCTCCATCTGTAATTTCAGTCACAGTTGTTTCTTTGGCTTTCCTTCAGAGCAGAGTACTGGACAGGTGTGGTGCATAATTCTGCATGAACACTGTACTCATTAATATGTGTTTTTAAGTCAGGACCATCATCACGAGTCACTCATGATACAAATCACGTTCTTCATCATCACGGTCACAAATGTAATCACAAATCACGATTTACGATCACGTCACATATCACAACATTAGTTTTTTTACTGGTTACTTGGATGTATTGTAAGCCTGTTTTGTAGTATCTCTCCATGCTTCACCATCCCACTATTGTACTCATTAATGAGTGTTTTTAAGTTGGGGAGTTTTGTGCCACACCTCAATGGGGCCCGGGGAGGTACAGCCATAGGCATTCATGTTTCTTCATCATCACAGTCACAAATGCTATCACAAATCATGATTTATGATCACGTCAGGAATCACAACATTAATTTTTTTACTAGTTACTTGGATGTACTGTAAGCCTGTTTTGTAGTATCTCTCCAGGCTTCACCATCCCACCATTGTACTCATTAATGAGTGTTTTTAAGTGGGGGAGTTTTGTGCCACACCTCATCGGGGCCTGGGGAAGTACACCATAGGCATTCCCATTTCTTGATCATCACGGTCACAAATGTAGTCACAAATCATGATTTACGATTACATCACAAATCACAACATTAATTTTTTTACTAGTTACTTGGATGTATTGTAAGCCTGCTTTGTAGTATCTCTCCAGGCTTCACCACCCCACCATTGTACTCATTAGTAAGTCTTTTTAAGTCAGGGAGTTGGACAGTGTCTGCAGTACATACACAGACTGGAAAGAAGACTAACTGCACACATGCAGTTTAGCACAGTATACTTGCACTGCTCAGAATACAAAGTGTCATGCATACAGAAGACAACAAAAAAGGGCATAATTATATACAAGGGTCAGGGATGGTGGAGAAATACATTTTATAACACAGCAAGGAAGGTGTGTGGGGCACATGGTGTGAGGAAAAAAAGCTGATGTGGGATCCCATGGTGATCCAGCAGCAGTTCCAGCATGGACATAATTTGCAACTGATGTCCCTCTATGTGATCCAGCTGCTGCTCCACAGCACTCACCCTCTCATTGTTCTCCTCAACAGCACTCCAGAGAATTGCTAAGTCAGCCTGTGTTACACGCAGTTCTCTGAGGTCCACACATTCTACAGGCTGACCTGATGGTGGTGGTGGTGGGAGGGTGCTGATGGAGCAGCAGGTGCTGCTGTGGCCTCCTCCTGTTATGGATGCCACCATGAGAGCTGCACCCTCTGCCACAGAACAGCAAGCAGGTGCAGGCGTAGTCCGTTCTGTGGCAGCCTGCCACTCCGACTGGTGGTGATTGAGCATATGGGTGTGCTGGCCCCCAGTCCTCAGGTGACCACACTGCTGTCCCCCCCCGACATAGTCAAAAAGCTGCCAAACAACGGAGGTGCGGGGAGGACCAGGCACAGGCAGGGGAGGGCCAGATGATCTGGCAGCCGGCTGGTCACGGTGCTGAACAGGGATAGGATCCACACCTGAGCCCGGGGGAACAGGCACATCAAGATCCAGAGGACCTGGTGCTGGACTTGGTGGTGGTGGTGGTTGTTCAACTGCCTCAGAGCTCGGGACAGGAGGTGGTGCTGGTCCTGCTTCCGAGGGGGGGGACACTCACAAGTTTCAAGCGGTCCAACAAGAATGGGTGCCCATGCCCCCCCACGCATGCACATGGTACGATGCTTACCCCTACCACGCTCTTCCAGAGCTGCCCCCGCCCCAGACATTCCCTCACCCTGGTCCATCTCTCCTACTGAGCTCCCTCTGTCTGAGCAATCACTACTCACACTGTCACACAACACACACACAGTCACAGACAAACAACTAACTTCTTATAAAGGTAAGAAAAATAAAATTTACCGAAAGGACAAATTAAGTAAAAAAGAGTACAGAAAAAGCAAAAAAATGTAGCTTTTAAAAAAGCTGTTGAGTCTAAATCAAAGTATAAATCTCCTCCTCGCTCTGATCTCAAAGTATCAGCAGTCACAAAATACACTTCTCTCTCTACGTCTGCACAGGAGAAAGTAAAACTGTCTGCTTGTATGACTCACTTCCTTCCTGCCTAGCTAAAGAGCATGTGACTTATAGTACTGTAAGCCATGTGATGTGTGTGGGGGGCTGCCAAGTCTGAAACACCAAGTGGATCACTTAGAATCATAATGAGAAACGCGAAGTCCATTGAAAACAATGACTTCACCTTACTTGGCATTGCCATTCCACCTTAACGCTAAGTGGTAATGATAAGGCGGAGTGAGCACTTTGCATTGCGGAGCAATTGTGGCAACGCGGAGTGCCCACTTCGCGTTCACCTCGCCAGCGGAATGTAAATTCACTGCATCTCTACCTAAAAGCTGTAATTGTATTTGTGAATAATGAAAGACTGAAGAAACTCTCATCACAAATACATTTTGTTGTAAAAGAAGCAGTGTAATTTTGCATTGTTAGACATGCAGTCAATGAAGCAACTGCACGCTCCAAAACACGTCTGTGCTTCGTCACAGAGATCACAGAGCCCCTGTCTCATGCATATTTATATAAATTTATCTAAAGAGACAGTGGATTGTTTAAAAGTGTAGTTACAGGTTCAAATAAACAAAAATGCTGGACAAGGAGTCAGATGATACAAGACACATGTTAATCACTTTTTTGCATCTATTCCTGTATTGTTAAGAATAGTCTGTCTCTGTATAACTGTATAATTATACAGAATGAAGGGTGCTATGTGGTCTCCTTTGCAAAGCATGTCTGCATGAATCAAATGCTGCGATTTTTTTGTAATGACAATTGATCCTGATCTGCACATGAAATAAAGCACCTCATCAGCCCTATTTTGGCATCATGTTTGGTTTCCTGTGAGACAGTGCAAAGCTTGTCCCTGTTTTCCAAAACTAATACCAGTGCCTGCACCAGGCGCCTGAGATTTGCCGTTTCTTTCTGCACTCTCTATTTAGCTATGAGTGTACCTTGGTCAGCTCTGTCAAATAGACAAGAATTACAGGTATCCCCGAAGGCCGTGGTCACACAGGCATAAACAGATACATACCCTGTAAGCCGGCATGCTCCTTCAATGCTATGAATGCGCCTCAGTCACGTAACTGCTGCTGCTCTGTTGTTTCTATCGCAGAGTTATGTAGGTTGTTTTTTACCTGCAATTTAATAACAAAATACTCCTGAATGCTAATGAGTAGGATGTGATGAGAAGCGGTCGGATTCATAGGATCCCGTATGGATGTGTCAGAAAAAAAAACCTGACCAGAGGATGTTTCTTAACCATTTGTTCTTACTGAATCTCTCTCTCATCCTCTTTATCATGCACATTAATAAAATCATAGTCACTTCTTCCGATTTTCTTCACTTTGTTTGTACATCATCATCAAACATAGCATGTAAATGCATTCAGTTGGAATCAAATGCATGGTGACAATATGTACAAAGCTTATTCATAAGCAATACGATATGCAACAATACCATTTATTCACAATTGTTGATGACGATAGCTTAGATAGTTATGTATTCACAACTTTTTTCTCAGTAAACTGGGTGCAATGTCTCAGTGTTTTTTACAATGTCTCCAAGGGGCAGCAAGTACACTGCGAACAACATGAGGGACAACACCGAGCCCTGAGGAACCCAGCATGGCAGACAGAATGGTTCCAAGGAAAAAATCCCAGACACCACCCTCTGAGACCTGCCAGCAAGGAAAGGACAAAATCATCTGAGAACTGGACCAGCCAGGACACAGATAACCCTCAGGCACTCAAGTAGCACCCCATGGTCCACAATGTCAAACGCTGAAGAGAGATCCAGAAGTACCAAGATGGAACGGCATTTCTGGTCCCTCGCCATCAGGAGATCATTGAGCACCCGAACCAGAGCTGTCTCAGTGCTATGTCTCTTCCAGAAGCCTGACTGGAGAGGGTCGAAGATATCATGGATGGTAAGATGGTTCTCCAGTTGTAGCACAACCACTTTCTCAATCACCTTCCCAACAAAGGGAAGGTTAGAGACAGGTCTTTAGTTGGCACAGTTGTTCGGGTCCAAGGAACCTTTCTTAAGAATAAGTGCCACCACCGCCTCCTTCAGGGAGCTAGGGAATTCTCCTAAGTCCAAAGAGCACCAAAAAATCTGTGCCAGGATCGGGCCGATGAACTCAATACACCCCAATAAAGGAGTGTAGGCTCTGGATTCAAACTACAGTACGTCGGCCACAACTTCCGGACAATCCACATGATATCGTCATTCTCCGGCCGGTCAAAAGAACTCCAGGTTGATCGAGAAAGAGTGACCAAATATCGACCACCATCAACTGCCATAGAAGACACTAAGCAGATCTCGGCCCTGATGTCAGCCACCTTATCCATGAAAAATCGAGCAAACTCATCACACTTAAGTTGTGAAAATGCTCCTCGAATCTGCAGACAGGATGAGTTGCACAACCTGTCTATGGTTTGAAAGAGCTGAGCTGGTCGATTTTGAGCCACAGCAATACCACTGGACAGGAATTCTGCCTTCTTACGCATGACTGCTGATTGATAGCAGTGATAATGTTCCATCAATCTAAGGTGGTTGGCATCAAGGGACGATTTCTGCCAGTGATGTTATAACCTTCATCCGACTCGTCTCATTTCCCTCAAAACTCCATCAAACTAGGGGAGTTGGGGGTGAAGAGAGAGTGGTCGAACTTGGACTGGGGTAATGGAATCCATAGCCTTAGTGATGGCCTTGTTATAGGCCAACACCAGATTCTCAGGATCCTCACCTGCCTGCAGAACTCCCGAAAGGTTCAACACCACCAGAAGGCCTTCAGGGGTTACTCCTCTCAATGGGCAGTATTTGACCATTTTCACCAGGGCAGGTCTTTGGGGGGTGCTGGAAATTGAATCTCACCATGTAGTGATCAGACCATACAACTGGTTCCACCACCAAGTTGAAGGCCTCGATCCCCAGGAGGAAGACCAGATCAAGAGAGTGACCTTGCTAATGCATAGCAGAGGTAACTACTTGTGTGACATCCAATTCAGAATGCCAAGCCTCACAAAAGACAGGTAGCACACCTAGATGGTGTGCTACCTGTCTTTGAACTTGATCTGAAGTCAGATGTTATTAAACTTATGCCTACTTGTCGCCAAACCACAGTGTGCTGAGTTTTACTTTTGTTGGATTTCTACGTTGTTACTCGAGCACCTGTGCACACGGAGGAGCTGGTTTTGCCGTACGTTTGTAACTACTTGTGTGAACCCCAATGAATGGGCTGGCAGTATAGCCTAGAGGTTAGAGGAATGAGGTGTGAACGAGCTTGATACAGCCAGCAGACCAGACCTGAGTTTGATTCTCACAACCTCCACTTGCATACTGTGTGACTCTGAGCAAGTCACTTAACCACCTAGTGCTCCCAGGTCAGCCCTGAAAAACAGGCACTTGTGCCTAGTGGGCCTTACCTGGTTACCAAAAGACTAAAAAAACAAAAACAAAAAAAACTGAATACATAAGTTGAATCCTGACTGACCAAATTTATGAGGATTCGCCATCGGCCAGGCATTGAAGTCACCCAGGACCATCAGCCTGGGTGACTCCAATGTCATGCTGATGATGAAGTCCGCGATTTCCTGCAGGAACAATTTCTCACCCCCCGGGTGGATGGTAGATGAGAAGGATCCTACAGTCCACGCCTGCTACTGCGGTAAACTCAAATGATCTGGACCCCTCCCCTGGTACAGCAGTAAGATCCAATTTCAATGTAAAACAGATAGCCACCACCCCCGCCCCTGCAGTCCGATCTTGAATGGTGTATCACCGAGAAACCAGCTCGGACAGCTGCCTCCAAAAAGGGGCCTGCGTTGTCATCGAGCCAGGTTTTGGGGATGCAAGCCAGGTCTGTTGACTCAACAAGATCAGCAATAATTGCATAACACCACTCGGGTCAGACTGGGTTCTGGGGCCGACCGAGTTATCTGCTCAGATGAGCTGGAGCCCTTGGGTATGGTAACTAGACATGGAGGACCACATTCCAGTAACCATTTTGCACCAGGGCATTTCCTGGACCATATAACCCGATACAGCTGCCCCACCCCAAGTCCCAGACCCCACCCCTCCATCCCCTCCTACTAACAATACCCAATGCCCTATAGTGGTAGCAAACTGCTGCATGTAAAAGAGGGGGTGAGAAGGGCCGGTGGTCCCAGAGTTCGGATGAGGAGTAGTGCTTGACCAGGAGAGCCTCAGCCCAACACATCTTCTAACTTAAAAAACCTGTGCTTTCACTCCCTATAAAACTATATTTACTCCCCAAAATTTATAAACTAAAACAATCCCAAAATATAAATAGACAACCCACAAAATAAAATGTCAAATCCAAGAGAAAATACAGAAGTAATGAATATATGAAGTCTAAGAGTACTGAAGTCCTCTCACTACTCCAGTCTTCTTATTGTTCAGAATTTTTTTCTCCCCCACTACCGGGGGAAACAGCTTGCAAAACTGGAGTCCTCTTATGATACCTGTATAAAGTCCAAGTTAAGTGTTTCTCACTGTATAGAGGGAACTAAAATCTTGCAGTCAGGCATAAAACCCTCAATAAGACTAACTAAATTATTTCTGATGTCCAAATACTCCTCAGTAGCCTTCAATAATTCAAGCCGCTACATTTAAACATAAAATCTTTTCCTAATAGCTCTTCAGTATGATCCAAAATCCAAATTGACCAAACTGCAGTGGTCTGGGGTTTTAGCCAAAAACTCTGCAGGAGAGCCCCACTGCCGACCAGCTAAGGCCTCACAGGTTATCATTACCCACTCCCCGCAGCCAGCAATTACAATCCTCCAGGGGACAAACCAGGGAATGCCCCATGAAGGTTTTTGGAGAAGCCCCACTGAAGCTCTGGCTCCCCAGAACTCACCAGGTGACTCCCATTTGGCTGTAGAGAGTAGAGTCACCACCAGCCCAAGTCCAATGAGGCAGACCCCCTATACAACACCCAGACAAACCGTCCCTATAATTCTGTTCAAAATCCATATTCTTTCATTTTTGTTTTGCAGTTTTACTCATGGCCTGATAGCTCAGGTTAAAATAATCTCTCAGTTCTCCATTCTACATCAATTCGTCCAGGACTTAACCACTCCAAATTATTAATCCCGGGACTCTTCTATACCTCCCAGGAAACAATACACTTAGCTCCCAAATGTAGCTCCAAGAACTGATGGGATCCAAATGAGTCCACCTGTTCAATAAAATGACAGCCAGCCAGTCTGAGGAAAAAAAAAAAATGATTCAGCAAAATGCCCAATTCCTCGTCTGTCAATATTCACACTGGTTTCTATGGCGGTCTTCCTTCCTTCAAACTCCCCACTTCAAAACTCCACGTCAAGATTTAAACAACTAACTCACCACAAAACGCACTACAAGTAGGATTAAAGCTAGAGCAATACAAAATACCGAATTTGTTTCGAATAAACTAAAACTACAATGCGGCTCAAATAAACAAACGCCTAAAACATACAGCTTTAAACACAACGGTGCTAATTCGAAGCTCAGAGCTCATTTAGGCAGCACAGCCTCACCGCCATTCATCTGAGTATGCGTCACACAGCATCGTAATAGATAATCCAAGCCAGACTGTGTGCAATCATGAGGTTTTGTTAAAGTTCTCCTGAATGTGTCATCAGCTCTTTAACTGGCCTTGTATCCTCCATAAACTTTCATTGTTATATTTAGTACAATTCTATGCAGGATACATTAATTGCCTGTTAGATATTGCATTGTCCATACAAAAACCCAGTCTGAGAGACACACTATTACTACAGAGGACATAGTATTAAATGGTGTACAGAGTTTTAAAGATGAACTGAAATATATTTTTTGATGTTTGATGTTAATTACCACATTATTATACAGTTAACACTACATTGAAAAGAAATGCATGCTAATATGTCACTTAAAGTATTATGAATCCATGTGATTAGTTTATGTAAACTCAATACATTTCTTGAACATGTGAACACTTTTTTTTCTTATTTAATTTTTAGAAAAATGGAAGATGTACAAAGTGATCATTCACAAAACTTTGACTCAAGTGACGATCGTAAACATACTTCTGAATTCTCAGATTCATTTAATGAGGACACTATATTGCACTTCAATGAAACACAGCAATTAGGTACAGTCCAACCCCACTTATCCGGCCTCCCCTAATCCGAACTCCCTATCTAACAAACTAATTTCTCATCGGCATGTAGAAAGCTAGGAAGATGCAGTCTCCTCGCAGTCAATTATCGCTTAATGGCCACCCATCGGCATACCTCTCAACCTCCCTCATCACAAATCAGGGACAAGGCTTAAAATGATCAGGGACAGATTACCAAAATCAGGGACACATCTGAAAAAATAGTAATATTAGTTCCAGAAGCTGTGTACAACATGCTTCTTAGTATGAATAGTATTTTCTTAATGAGAACTAGACTATAACACCAATGGCTAGCATTATTTTGTGATTCAGATCCCTATTCTTCAGTGACAGAAATGCCAAATTTAGGAGGGACAGAAGAAATTTAAGAGGCAAAATCAGGGACATCCCTGAAAATCATGAGAGGTATGCCCATCGGTAATGTCGCACAAGTTTCTGTAATCAGCAAAGCACACTGCTATAGGTGTGATGGACTGCTGTTAATATGGCTGTTATGTTTTTGTAATAGCAATCAAGTCTGTTAATCGATACTCAGGAGTTAGGATACTAGTGCTTACTGTAATAGGAAGGTTAATAGGAAGCGTAGCTATCAGCACTGAGTGCTTGAGTTCCCCAACGTGCAACAAGTGATTTTAGTTAGTGGCTGATTACCGCATGTAGAAAAACCATACCTTTAGTTGTAAGCACATCTCACCTCAGGCGGGCATGGCTTCCAAATGCAAATGGGAATAAAAACCTGCTGTTCTGATGGGGGATCTGACAATGTCACTCACCAGGATGAAATGACAGAAATTGCCACAGATGATGTCACAGCTGAGTTAGCAGCACTTGCTTCGTCACTACCACAGAACCTGACTGAGAAAGAACTCTCTGACTGGGTAAGCTGTGACTCTGACGACAAGGGTCATGAGGTGCTGTCTGACAATGCCATAGTCGACTTTGTTACGCAGCCTGAGGAGCCTATACCAGACTCCGAGGACGAGGAAGAAGAGCAAGAACCACCCATTGTTCCACCTACACATGGTGAGGTAGTTGATATGCTGGGGAAATGCATTTTATATTTGGAAAGCCAGCCTGACTGTGACAATGTGCAGGTCATGTTACTACAGAACATGAAGCTGCGTGCTGCCCCTAAACAGCTAGACAGTTGCAAAGCAGCGGTCAATGACTGACTTTTTAAAATAATGCGTTTTATAACAGAACTGTATTTATTCATGAGTTTTTATGGTGTTTTGCATTATTATTTTTTTTTTTACTGTGTTTGAAACTTTTTAAATTGCATCTCAAACCAATTAAATAACTGCAGAATCTCATACTGTGTGTTTCGGTTATATCCTTTAATCAAATCTGATTTTCCCTCATTTAACCGACCTCTCGTTTATCTGAACTTATTTTGTGTCTCCCAAGCGGTTCGGATAAGTGGGGTTGGATTGTATTGCGCCTTATCATTTTGAGCCATCTGATTCTGATTCTGATGTTCATGATGATCCTGTAGGGGTAGAAGAGAGTGTTCAGGCTGTTAGAAAGGACAATGTTAACTGGTACATTATGATATCTAAGTTGCATAACTTTGATCACAGTACATATAGCTACATTTTCTTATGTTGTTATGTTTAACTTTAACAATTTTCAAATATAAATATGATTTGCTAATGATATACCACCATAACACCCCAGACCCACATGGTATTTTGATTGTAAGTTGCACATTGCCTGGTGGATAACCTGGAAGGGCAGTGACGTACTTCTCCCTCTGTATAACTGCCTGGTTAGACTGCACCTTGAATAATATGTGCAGTTTTGATGCCCGTATTTGAAGAATGACATTGCACTTCTGGAGCGGGTCCAGTGGAGGCTAACCAGGATGATACAGGGTATAGGGAAAATATCCTTTGATGAAAGACTTGAGCTGGATATGTACTATGTGGAGGAGAGGTGTGACGGGGGGATATGATCGAAGTCTTTAAATATCTGAAGGTAGTGATCAGGGTCAGCCTAAATATAGTGTTCCAATTGAGGGAGGAAGTGACCACCAGGGGGCATTCCATGAAGCTGGTTGGTAGGTGGCTAATGGGGGAGACTAGGAGACGCTACTTTACCGAGAGGGTGGTGGGCCCATGGAATGCACTGCCTGTGGAACTGGTGACTGTTGATACAGTGGAGGGACCCAAGAGGGGCTGAGACAGATATAAGGGAAAAGTAACGGTGGTGAATGCCAGAACTGGAGGTGAAACTCTAATGGGGAATGGGGTTGGGGGGGATTCACAGGGGAGTCGGCGGGGGGACGGCAACAGTGTCACGACCAGGTACTGATTCTTGAGCAGACTCACTAGACCTTTAGGACCACTCTGCTTGCATCTTAGTATGATATTATGTTATTAATACAAATCTCTTCATTATCCCAGTCATTTAATGCCCCCCCCCCCCAAGCATACATACATAGAATGGTGACTTGGAATATGTCACTTTTAAGTTGTGTACGTGTGTAATGGAAACTCTTCAGTTTAAAAAGCATAAGATTATTTACTTACTATATTTTGAGTAATGATAAAGTGATTACTAGTAAAACCTATACCCTGTACTGTCTTATTTTTTTAAGAAGGCCACCTGTACATTACTGATAATATATTTTATAATTCAAAATAATACTACATAAAGTTATGATGTTTTTTAGCCCCTCTTTTTTCTGGCAGGT
The DNA here is from genome assembly GCA_016271365.2 of Neoceratodus forsteri. Classification (NCBI taxonomy): domain Eukaryota; kingdom Metazoa; phylum Chordata; order Ceratodontiformes; family Ceratodontidae; genus Neoceratodus; species Neoceratodus forsteri. Next base: position 1,320,584,954 of record CM057454.1, read on the forward strand.
GTAATTGCCTAGACTCCCATGCTATGCCAACTGAATCAGAAAGTGTGTGCTGCTCTGAGATCAATGTGATATGCCCAATGCTATTAGAAATGGGTGAAATGTGTATTATTGAACATCTTGCCTTCAATGCCATTTGTCTTAATGTATGGCGTCTCCAGCTGGCTTGGAGCAATTATAAGCGACAATATGAGAATTCATACAAAGGACCAATACATAAAATCTATCAGCATGTAGCTTATAGGCATTTTGTTTGTTGGTGCTGGAAAGTACTGGGAAGGCACATTCGGGTTCCTCTACCATCTTGTGTGGTAAATATGATCAGGGATTCGTTCCCTCCAGTTGATAATACTGACAATATTGTTGAGCTCCGTTATCCTCCACTGCACTACTATTAACATAAATGTTTCTTGAATAACTTAGCAAACTTGTTTGAAGCATTTTCTGAATAACACTCTATAGAATATGGCATGTATTAATCTGCTATAAAGATATATAGTACATGTATGCCACCAAGATTCGATGTTGTGATTGTTGATGCAGTGTGAATTTTACCAAAACTTTGTGTACTAGTTCATGAAAATGGTGCACATTTTGACCAATACTTTCTTATTCTATTTTAGATTGTCCCTTATTTAATGAATTGTATGATATGTGATATGTATGATGTATATGTGATAGACACCCCCCCCCATAAAAAGCGTAAAATCAAAGGCTGCTGTAATCCATGGTTTTCTCCAGACCTCCTTGAGCTTCTGAATGCCAGGGCCATCTATGGCACAGGTCTAGGTTCCTGTGTAACCAGGCCAAAATCCAGAGGTACAAAGTGTCTAGAAACAACTGCACGAGGGCTATTCGTGCAGCTAAAAATCAATATTATAAGGAAGTGCTCTCTCGGACCTGGAATGATGGCAGAAAATTTTGGACTAACCTTAAAGAGGTCACTGGGAGAGATCTCAGATCTGTTCCTACCATGCTTAACATTGATGGTGTACCCTCACTCGACCCCAAACATATTGTTAACACTTTTAATAATGCCTTCACAGACTTAAGTGGTGTCCTGCCACCTGGCTACTTCTCTCACTCCCTCACAAGTGACTACTCTAAGAAAGAGACTGCACCCTTCTCATCCTCCTTTCTACTTCAAAACCCTCTCAGCCAATGAAGCCAGTAATTAACTACTTAAGGTATTAGGGAAATCATGATTTAGTGGTGACACCCTGGATCTTAAGTTTGTAGCCCTTACACTGGATGCAATTCTGTCACCTCTAACACAGCCCACTGCTTTTTACACTCTTCCTTAACTCACTCCCCAAAGCTTGCAGCAGTCATCTCCTACTTTATGCTGATGATGCTGTGCTTTACTGGCAACACCCGCAGCCTGACACCCTCCAGCTCTCCCTTCAGGGGTTTTTCAGGGAACTGGAAAACTGGTTTACTGTACACCACCTGATCATTAACTATTCCAAAACTAAGTCCATGACCTTTGCACATCGCCAAAGCCCACACAGCCAGATGACACTCCAAATCACAAACTTGGATGGTACCCATCTGGAACATGTTACTCATTTTAAATATCTAGGTGTCACCTTAGATACCTCCCTCTCCTACCACAGACATGTACGCCTCCTCTCGTCAGCGATTAACTCCAGAATTGGTACCCTCTACAGGAAAAAGAACAGCCTGCCTGCCCATGCCTTGCAGATAGCTGTCACCTCCTCCATCCTCTCACTTCTCGATTACGGGATCGTTATCTACGGCACTGCTGACAACTCCACCCTAAGTAGCATAATCACAGTGCTTAATACAGCCTGCCACCTCGTTACTGGCTGTGACAGACTCACCCACACCTGCGATCTGTACACACTAACTGGTTGACAATTTCATCAAAGACTCAAATATCAAACCTGCATCTTAGCAAAAAAGATCCACCTCCAGCTTACGCCAGCCGGTCTACTCCCCATCGTCAGCCCGGCCCCTCACAGGCGGACTACCAGACTGTCGGCTACCTCATCCTTCATGGTCCCCCCATGTCGAATGTTTCTAGGGCAGAGATCCTTCAGCTACCGTGCCCCCAAATGGCTCAACACCTTCCCCCCTACTCTCTCCCAGACCCACAGCATCGCACTTTTCAAAACCGGCCTTCGAACTCACCTCCTTGAAAACTCTGAATGCGAATGCCAATAAGGCCCGCTCTCTCCTCCTTCATCCCCATAACTGACTCAGGGACTTCCTAGTCCCTACGTTCCACCCTCTGCATTTAGCTCTGTCTTGGGCCCACATGTATGCCTCCCAAAAGCTTTTAAAATGCCTCTCAACTGCCATGTCAATTCTGTAACCTGTAAAAATCAAAGTGTAAAAAAAAAAAAAAACAAATTTGTTTCTTTTGATGCTTTATACTGTCTTGTGTCTCTCCACCCCCTGTAACCACCATGGAGCCATTGTATAAATACTGTCTGTACTGAAACCTGTATATAATTGCTCGTTCCGTCTGTCTTCCTTGTACTTTGGTTCTCCCTCCACCCCCTGTAAACGACGTGGAGCCTTTGCAAAAGAGTCTATGACTCAAATGGTTGTAATTCCGATTATACAGCAAATAAATAAAATAAATATTATTAACATGTCACTTAGATACTCTCAGTTTTCTCAGAAATAGAAATCTGCCACTGTGACACCAGTTCATAAGTCTGGGAATTGCACAATTACTGGGAACTACAGGCCAATCTCTATCCTGCCCCCACTCTCTCAAGCTCTTGAGCGTATAGTGGCTGACCAACTGGTTGAATACTTAGAAAAATATCAGCTACAATGCCCGCAACAACATGGGTTCAGAAATGGTCATAGTACCACTACCGCCCTTCTGGAGTTCACAGGCTTTATTCACCACTCCTTAGATCAAGGACACCTGGTCAGTGCTGCTTTCATTGATTTAACCAAAGCTTTTGACACAGTGAATCATGCCCTCCTGGTCGAACAGCTTACCACCATTGACCTAGCTCGTGACAGCATAGCCTGGTTTGAAAGTTACCTGCACAACCATACACAGCAGGTGAAGATTGGTAACACCCTCTCGGATAGCAGAACTGTCCTATCTGGAGTTCCTCAAAGGTCCATCTTGGGCCCTCTTTTATTTAGCATTTTCCTCAACAACCTTCCTTACTCCTGTCAGGGTCACATCCCTTTATATGCTGATGATGCTGTCCTGTTTACCAATGATCCAGACCCTAGGGTTCTTGAATCTAGGCTACAGAGTAATTTGTAGTCATAGAAAAATAGTTCCATAAGCACAAGTTAGTGATGAATTACAACAAGAGTAAAACTATGCTGTTCTCCAGCTCCCAAAATAGGCACAGAACTTACACTCTTTCTATCCCCAACCAAGAGGGCTCTCCCCTGGAGCTAGTTCAGCTCTTTAAATATCTGGGGATTATTACTGACAGTATGATGACCTATGCCTATCACATTGACAACATTGCTAAGGCTGTTAACACCTGCACTGGGCTACTTTATAGGCACAAGCAGTGTTTGACCTGCCCATTCAAAGCTCTCATCTTGCTTATTGATTATGGCTTACCAATCAATGGATCAGCTACTGAAACAGCTCATCGCTGCATCATAGTTGCACTCAACAAAGCATGCCGGATCCTTACCGGCTCAGCCCGTCTGTCCCATACCTGCGACATGTACGCTCAGGCCAGCTGGCTCCAATATAAAGGTAGACTCATGTACCAAACATGTTTACTGTCCAAAAAAGTAAGCTTAGGCAAAATGCCCCCAGGAGTGCAACAACTTATTACCCCCACTATCAACCGTCATTGCACCAGAAGCTCTACTAGCCAGATTTTTAATATACCCCGCTGTCGCACTTCTCTGGGACAAAGGTCCTTTGCCTACCGTGCCCCGCTATGGATGAACTCGCTGCACCATGACATCACTTCAGCATCCACCTTGGGCTCCTTCAAGGTTAAACTTAAGCAACAGCTAGTTGCAGATGCCAGTTGTGACTGCTTCCAATAACCTTCCTTCTTGTGACCAGCACTTATTCTAACCTTGTGCTATCCTGACCCTATGCATAACTGTTCTCAGCATGTAAATAACTGTTCTAAGTTGCTAATCATTCTCCTTCACATTTCCTCTGGATCCCTTCCACTCTTTCCCTCATCTCTCTATGGCTTTCCCCTATCCCCCCCACCCCACCGTTATATTTCCTAAGCTCCTTGCTCACTTAAAAAGCTTTGTCCCATACCTTCTCACCTCTGACGAGGCCCCTGGGCTGATTCCATCCCTTACCTTGTTGATTATTAGATATTAGGCTGCTTCTGTTCTCATTTTCCTGTAAAGGGTAGTTTCATAAGACCCCACCCCCTCTGATATGATCTTTTAAATTCCATGTTTTAATCAAACATGCACTGTGGCATGCATTGTACAATGCCACATATATTGGGACTTCTCTATACACTCTTGTAATGTCTTGTATAATTCCTTGTTTTGTTTGTTCTCCATCTCAAACTTTCCCAAAATGTATTGTTCATCTGACATGGAACCTATGAAATGAGCTCATTCTCAAAGGTGCTATCCGAAATTTCAATAAATAAATAAATTAAAATCCCTTCTTTCCACAATTGGCATCTACTTTACAACTTTCTGTTACATTTGAAATAATAAAAGGATTGCTACTTTGTAATATTGTTTCAACCAGTCTTTCATCACTGTTCCCAGCTGTTTTTGAAAACCATAAGGTCAGGTAGCACCGGCTGCTGCATGCTATTTGTTTCTAGTCACAACAGAAGTGTTTTTAGAAAATTTATGTAAAAAAAAAAAAACAGCCAAGAACACTGATTAAAACCTGCTCCAAGCCTTATTAAAAGGGCCACTCCTTTCATTATTTTAGATAAAATAATTACAGAATCACGATAGGGATGGCAAAAAAGGACCCCGTGGCCCATCTGGCATGCCCCTTGCCCCCATAGTCCACCCTACCATATCTTGACACACCACCCCTCTTCCTCTTAGCCCCATGTGTCTGTCCCAAGTGGATTTAAATCCCAATACGGTCTCTGAATTCATCACCCCCTACGGAAGCCCATTCCAGTTCTCCACCACCCTCTGCTGTTACCCAAGACTTGCAGCACTGCTAGTCATGGAACTGCTGCTCTGGTCTTCAGGAAGTTCAGCAACTGCCATGGGACCGTTGAAGTGGCTCCAGATGCCACAGATTAGCTCAGTTGCAGAAGCGGCTCCAACCGCTGGTCACCCACCTCTGCTGCTGGTAAGCTTGTAAGACGTAAAAAAAAGTAGTAAAGTGGACTCAAATTGTGGACAGGAGTATATCATACAAGTCAATAGATAAGAGTCAATCTAAAATAGAATAAAAAAGTGTAGGACAAAAAGTTTCACCATTTACTTGCACTGCTGTTTTAACCCTTGCTGTGCTATGGACTGATATATCACTCCAGAATTCCAATACGTTTTAATTCTGTTGGCAGCCTAATGGTTAAGCATTGCATTCATCTCTTGACACTTTTCATGATATTGACAATTACTTTAGAAATAAGACAATTTTAATCCATTTTTATTGTCCTTCATATATAGATTACATTCCCATACTCAATTTTTATAAAGTATAGAAAGAAATGGTTGCATTTCACATGTTATATTTCTAAATTTCAATAAATAGTCTAACAAATTCTATTACATTATGTTACCTATTTACGTCTGAATTGCGAATATAATCATCTGACTGCTTCTGCTTTGACTGGATGTTCATAACTTGAACATAAAGGGGGTGGGACTGTTATATTTGAAAATGTGATGTCATCACAAGTGTTAATTCTTCAAACAGCTTTGTAACATATTCCACAAATGAAAACAGCATATAAAAATAACATACTAATCTGTTTTTTTTACAACAGTACATATGATAGACAAACTAGCGTGATATTTGGTACTGGCAGTACTGTGATTGCATGGTTATGATAATTTACATAACTCTACATTGCTGGCATTCTCCACAATTGCACCATCACATAGATCACATCCTAGATTGGTTCCATTTGATGAGTGGTACGAAACCACAATAAAAACACGTGACAAAGATGTTTTTCTCTGTTGTCACCTTGACATGCCTCTCTGTGAATCAGTTTGCTTAAACACCTCATCTACCTTTTACCAGACTTACCTGTACTACCAGATCTTTGACTTGACCTTGAAATAGAGTAGACTAGTCAACAGTGTGGGTAATGAATCAGCGAAGGCTGTCAATATTAAACATTCAAAGAGGGGTTACACTAATTTTCTCCACTATGCATATTATAGATACAGTGTGATGTCGTTTAAATTTGTCTTGTCATGAGTACTTCAAATCAGTTTAAAGGGAAACACTGGAAAAGGCAGGCACTGCAAAAATGCCTTATTAGTACTTTCAGACAGTAATTTTTTTTTTAATTACCTGGACAAAGATATGATAGAAAGCATCCTTAGGATGGCAGAGAAAGTGGAGATACTGTTGATGGGCGACCTGAATATGCTAGATGTTAACTGGAGCACCTTTGCTGCAGTCACATCCAAGAGCAGGGCCATTCTCAATGTCTTACAGGGGGGCATGCCTCAGACAGCTAGTGCTGGAACCTACTCGGGAGGGAGCAATCTTAGACCTGGTACTCTCAAATGGGGACAGTGAGAGGATCTCAGATCTAGAAGTGGGTAGCTATCTGGGAACAAGTGACCACCAAACAGTGTGGTTCATGATAAACTCAGCTGCAGAGTCAAGCCATACAAAAGTGAGGGTACTGAACTTCAAGAGGGCTGACTTTGGCAAGATGGGAGAGTGCCTTAAAAAAGCACTAGCAAACAGGCAAGAAGAAAGGGTTGAGCAACAATGGGGACACATCAAAACTGCCATCACTGAGGCAACAAGCCTTTGTGTGAAGTAAATAAACAAATCAAAATGAAAGAAAAAGCCACTAAGGTTCTCAAAGGAGGTGGTGAGGAAGGTTAGGGAGAAAAAGATAGCATTTAGGAAGTATAAGGAAACACAGAAGGAGCAGGACAGAGAACTGTACCAGTTAAGGCAAAAGGAAGCAGGGAAGGCAATCAGAATAGCAAAGGCCCAAACTGAGGAAAAGATAGTCAACTCAATTAAGAAGGGGGATAAAACCTTTTATAGGTACATTAGGGAGCGTAGAAAGACAAAGGGAGGAATAGTGAGGCTGAATAGAATGGACGGTGGGTGGGCAGAGAGGGACAGTGAAAAAGCAGGGATGCTGAATATTTCTACTCAGTATTCACAAAAGATGAGGAGGGGGAGGTACCTAATCCAATTAACAGAAGCACTCTGGATACGGGGGTCGATCCCAGTCCTTAAACAGAAGAAAGGGTTCTGAAAGAACTCCAAAAACTGAAGGTAGACAAAGCAATGGGGCCTGACGGGATTCTCCCCAGAATTCTAAAAGAATTAAGGGGAGAACTAGTGACACCACTGACTACCCTTTTTAACAAATCATGGGAGGATGGTGTGGTACCTGAGGACTGGAGGAGGGTGGATGTGATTCCCCTTCACAAAAGTGGGAGCAAGACAGAGGCAATAAACTACAGACCTGTCAGTTTGACCTCTGTGGTAGGGAAAGTGATGGAATCACTTCTGAAGAAAAGAATTGTTGAGTACCTAGAGGTCAGTGGGGCACAGGACCCAAGGCAGTATGAGTTCCCAGTGGGAAGGTCATGTCAGATGAATCTAATTGATTTCTTTGACTGCGTGACCAATGTAGTAGACCAGGGAGGGGCTGTGAACATGGCCTACCTAGACTTTGGCAAGGCATTTGACACAGTCCCACACTAAAGATTAATAAACAAATTAGCCAGCCTGGGAGTGGGTCCCAGGGTGGTAGCCTGCGTAAAACAATGGCTGAACAACAGGACACAGAAGGTAATAGTAAACGGAGTCCACTCTGATGAAAGAGGGGTTACTAGTGAGGTACTGCAGGGTTCAGTATTGGGTCCAGTCTTTTTTAATGTCTTTATAAGTGACATTGCAGAGGGACTAGAAGGAAAAGTATGCCTCTTTGCAGATGACACAAAGATCTGCAACAGGGTTGATACACAGGGATGCGTGGTAAGGATGAGAAGGAACTTGGTAAGGTTGGATGGAAGAATGGTCAGAAGTATGGCAGCTTGGATTCAGTGCAAAGAAGTGCAAAATAATGCACCTGGGAAACAAAAACCCAGGAGAAGAGTACACAGTGGGGGGGAGGTAGTAACAACAACAAAAATGGAAAGGGACCTGGGGGTAATCATATCAGATGACCTTAAGGTTGGCAAGCAATATGAGAAGGCAGTAGGGAGGGCTGGGGGTATACTGGGATGTATAGGGAGAGGAATCACCAGCAGTAAACAAGAAGTTGTTATCCCCCTGTACAGACAGTTGGTGAGACCCCATCTGGAGTACTACATCCAGTTCTGAAGACACCATCTCCACAGTAACATAGACAGGATGGAGGCAGTCCAGAGCAGGGCAACTAAAATGGTGCAGGGTCTGCAAGAGAAGCCATTCGAGGAGAGACTAAAGGAGCTTAATATGTATATCCTTGAGGAAAGGAGGGAGAGGGGGGACATGATAGAAACTTTTAAGTACATCAGTGGAATCAACAAAGTCCAAGAGGGTAGCATCTTTCAGAAAAAAAGATGTGCAAGAACAAGGGGACACAATTTGTAGATGGGGGAGACGGCTCAGGGCAATGTGATGAAGTATTTTTCACAGAGGTGCAGTGGAAGCATGGAACAGCCTTCCTGAGGAGGTTGTGGGGTCAAAAACAGTGGGAGAATTCAAAATGCTTGGGACAGACATAAGGCAATTCTGGGGGTAGGAAGAAATAGGCTGTTGGTTAACTAGGATCTACAGTTTATCCAGTAGGTAGGGAAATGGGCAGACTAGGTGGGCCAATCAGCCCTTATCTGGCATCAAAGTCTATGTTTCTATGTTTTTATGTTATGTCTAATTTATTTTTTTGTGATTTAAACATTGGCCTTCAATGTTCACTTTCTTTTGCTGGCAGGCAGTACCTCATGAGTAGCAGTTAACGTCCTGAGCTCCCTTTTTTTAATTTAAGTCTTTGGTAACTGGGTAAGACCCATTAGGTACAAGTGCCTCTTTTCAGGGGCGACCTGGGAGCACTGGGCGGTTAAGTGACTTGCTCAGAGTCGCACAGTACGCAAGTGGAGGTTGTGAGACTCAAACCCAAGTGTGGTCTGCTGGATGTATCAAGCTCATTCACACCTTGTTACTCTAACTTCCAGGGTCTCCTGCCAGTCCTGATGCTAATATGTCCTGCCAACCAATAGCAGAGGTCAGACAGACATATTAACATACAGTGAGTTCAGGAATCTCACTGCTGCTCATGAAATGGTTGCTGTCAGCAACAGGAAGTGGAAGTTGTGGGTAGCTATTTTAAATCATTTAAAAAAGTTGTTAATGTCTGAAAGCCCTAATTTAGAGTTTATGTAGTGTCTGAGGAAAACTGTGTCTTCACAGCACTGTACTGATGGAGAGTTTCATATTTGTGAATGGGGTGATGGGGGTAGGGGGGTCGAACCAACTGTAATTGCACCATTAAATGAAATAAGTGCAGGTCACTGGTGACAAAAATCACCATTACATGTATTCAGCAGTGGTAGTGGTAACAATAAATGCAAGAAAAAATTGTCTATACCTTTGACAATATATGTTTCATTACTCTGTTATTTTATCACAAAAAAGGTTAGAAACATGGGTCTTGTGATGTGTGGGTAGAATATAATATATGTACAATATAGCACAGATTTTGATTAACTGTCTAACAACAAAGCCCTACAACAATGTAATATTTCTAGTATAATAATTATTACAATTTAGATTTAATTCTGATACCCTAACCTCTGTACCGGCATCTTACACTGGTGCAACTTTTTCAAACAGCATTTTAACATCTGGAATGTAGCATTCACTAACTCTTTATTCTTTCATGTGTGGTATTTAAATCTCTGAATCATTTGCAATATAGCCGTACTGTCCTCCACAGGGGGGGGATCATTAAAATAATTTAGATAATACAATGGCTAGCACGATTTACACGTTGTAAATCCTGCTATCACCAATGATAAAAAGTGCCAGTCACCTCTCATCTGCATGAGGAGCCCGTCCCCTGAAACTTTATCCTCCAGCCTCAACACGACCCTTATCCATGCTTAAGAAATGCCTTGCGCACACATCATTGAGTTCTCTTCATCACATGCATACCGAAGTACAAGGCTTTGCCAAAATCAGCAAAATGTCGGGTAGTGTGTATTCTGTAACAAACCTGCAAAAGTTCAATATGCAGCACCTTGCAGTTACGAACATCCATTAACATGTAACATCCAAATTTAGCACAGAAACCAGGGCTATCATATCTAGCGTCACCTCCCAATAGCATCAGGACCTTCATTTGTGCTGTCTTACTTCTGAGTGTACTCTGTTCCTTATGCCACACATTCATAATGGCAGAGTCAAGGTATTTTTTTTTTTTTTTGGTGTTTTAAAAAACGATGACCTGCTTATGCATGCAACATTGGCAAATGCAAATGGCAATGCACCAGCAAATAGTATTGCAGCAGATAGGCACATATTAAAATTCAGAACTCCAGTAGAAATATTTTGACTTCTCCATGTATATATTTTCCTGTTTTTTATGTTAGACAAGAACAGATACAAAATAGAAATGAATGTTACCAATTAACTGCCAATAGTACTTCTCATGTCTTATTTTGTTATTATTCAGTACAAATCAGAGTTTTAATACTAGTTTGGTCATTTGGGAAGCTAATATTTACTACAATTGCACGTACTACACTACAGTGTATAGAGGAGTGTTGTTCTGTAAAGAATTACATCTCTTTCAAAATGCTGTTGTACAAAAGTTCAAAGGTCATGGAATGTGATTCTACTCTACTGTGACAGAACAGCATTCTAGAACCTCTAGAGACTGCATGAGTCTGTTTCATTTTGAAAGCAAAAGAACTCACAAACACATATTTCACACAGTACTATACACTATAAGAAATACAGGATGAGCAACTTCATGCACAATCAGTTTGTTTTGCCACCTCGGGGTTTCTTATTCCCATAGAACTCTCGAGCTTTGCTCTCGAGGTCAGAAGGAATCAGAACCTCTCTGTGGCAGAACACACTGGTTGTGCATAGGTGTCCATCCAGTATTCTCTATGTACTACATTTTATTTTGCAAGTCTGGTCAGCATACCTAAGTCTGGTATTGCTTTATGCTACTTTACTAATACTTCTTTTGATGTCACTATTCCAGATGCTCTTAAAAAATATGAAGAAAAAGGATTTTGTCTTTAGAAAATAGCACTTTATCTGGCACACTCTTCACGGACATTATTAACAATACTATCATTTAGATCATCAATGTTTAAAGCTTAGATGATATTGCACGGTACCTGCAAGGCAAACACGTTTGCTTGACTATCACCATTGTCCCCACTATCTGACTTATGACTGCCAGGGGATTTGGCATGTAGCAATACATGCAAAAGATAAAGAGTTGCATTAGACAGTTTTCTGCAATGACAGAATCTTTCACAAATCACTATGTCCACTCAAGCTGCTAATAACAAAGAAACAAATGATGGGTGATTAAAAAATTAATTTGAACATGTCAATAAATAACATAACAGAAAATAAGTCTCCTCTAGTAAAGATGTTATATATTTGGTACACGCTCATCAACTGTAATCCATTAATTAAATACTGATAATTATTAAATATACACTATTTAATTACTCATCTAACAGTATTCTATTCAGATGTCTTTACATGCTCTCACTTAAGTTATTTTTAATGTTTTGATGCACTATTCTAACATATTATAGTTTTATGAAATATATTGTCCTAGCATCATTCAGTTTCACAGTTAACATGTAGTATATAGCACAATGGATTAACAAACATAAAGAGAGAATAGTATGTGACTGAAAACTAGATTGAAACACTATAAACTGTATGGTATGAAAAGTTATTAGACTCAAAAACAACGTAAGCAGATTATTGATTTTAAACAATACACAAATTAGGTCCATGGTTAGGCCACACCTTGAGTACTGGGTGCAGTTCTGGAGTCCCCATCTATGAAAATACATAGATGATATGGAAAGGGTGCAGAGAAGGGCCACTAAAATGGTGCATGGGCTAAGTGGGAAGATGTATGAGGAGAGGTTGAAGGAGCTGGATTTGTATCATCCGGAGACAAGAAGAGAGAGAGGGAACATGATCAAGATATTCAAATATGTGAAGGTGCTCAATAAAGTGGAGTAGAGCTTATTTTTATGAACGATAGATACAAGAACTAGGTGGTCATGGATTGAAAGTGGAGGGGGAGAAGGTTTAGGGGTAATATTAGGAAGTATTACTTCATGGAGAAAGTAGTTGAACCCTGGAACGTCTGCTGGAGGAGGTGGTGAGGGCCAGTACAGTGGAGAGTTTCAAGAAGACCTGGGACAAACACAAGGGATTGACAAGGGGAGAGTGGGGAAGGGGGAATCTACAAGGACAAGACAAGGAAGGGGGAATGGGTAGATTCTGATAACAGAAAGGTCTCTTTCTTGCCAATACATAGAAACATAGAAACATAGACTTTGACGGCAGATAAGGACCACTTGGCCCACCCAGTCTGCCCATTTCCCTACCTACTGGATAAGCTGCAGATTCTAGTTAACCAACAGCCTACTTCCTGCCACCCCCCATTACAATTGCCTTGTGTCTGTCCCATGCATGTTTGAATTCCCCCACTGTTTTAGCCCCAATAACCTCCCCAGGAAAGCAGTTCCACGCATCCACCACTCTCTCCGTGAAAAAAGATTGCCTCACATTACTCCTGAGCTGTCCCCACTCTATCTTCAAATTGTGTCCCCTTGTTCTTACACATCTCTTTTTCTGAAAGATGCCACCCTCCTAGACTTTATTGATTCCATTGAGGTACTTGAACGTTTCTGTCATGTCCCCCCGTCCCTCCTTTCATCAAGGGTATACATATTACTCTCTCTCAGTCTCTCTTCATATGAGTTCTGATGCAGATCCTGCACCATTTTAGTTGCCCTCCTCTGGACTGCTTCCATCCTGTCTATGTCCTTGCATAGGTGAGGTCTCCAAAACTGCACACAGTACTCTAGATGGGGTCTCACCAACTGTCTGTACAGAGGGATAACCACTTCTCTTTTTCTATTTGTGATGCCCCTTCCTATGCATCGCAGTATCCCCCTGGCTCTCCTTACTGACTTCTCACATTGCTTACCCACCTTGAGATCATCTGATATGACTACCCCCAAGTCCCGTTCCATTTTTGTTGTTGTTAGTACCTCCCCTGCTATTGTGTACTCTTCTCCTGGGTTTTTGTTTCCCAGGTGCATTACTTTGCACTTCTTTGCATTGAATCTAAGTTGCCATATGTCTGACCATTCCTTCAACCTTGCCAAGTCCCTTCTCGTCCTTTCTACCCCCTCTTGTGTATCAACTCTGTTACAGATCTTTGTATCATCTGCAAAGAGGCATACATTTCCCTCCAGACCAGCTGCAATGTCACCTATAAAGATGTTAAAGAGGACTGGACCCAGTACTGAGCCCTGAGGTACTCCACTAGTGACCCCCCTTTCTTTGGAATGTGTGTCACTTACTATTACCTTTTGTGTCTTGTTGTGCAGCCAGTCTGCAACCCAGGCTACCACCCTGGGTCCCACTCCCAGGCTGGCTAACTTGATTATTAATCTTTTGTGCGGGACTGTGTCAAATGTCTTGCTAAAGTCTAGGTAGGCCATATCCACAGCCCTTCCCTGATCTACTACTTTGGTCACCCAGTCAAAGAAATCTATTAGATTCGTCTGACATGACCTTCCTGCTGTAAAACATGACTATGAACATATGAATATAGGTGGGTCAGCTAATAATTTTGACAACTTAATTGTATACTTCTCAATCACAAACCCAATTTACTAAACACCTATTACCTAATGTATGGTGCATCGTCGTGGCCATTCACTGGATCATAATCGTCATCATTGGGGTCATCAGTGAATTCTAGATCATCTGATGAATCCGTACTGTCTTCATCATGACAAGTTTCCTGCTGTTTGGCAGCATACTGGGTTTCATTAAGGTACCAACTGTTCGTTGCTTAACATGTTACTTGTACTCCTGAGGTCATAATGTAGGATACAACAGTGTGAAAATTCAAGTTACTTGAAAGATGTTTACAATTTGATAAATAAACTTGTCTACACCAATGTAATACTAGTACACCTCCCTATCGCTGTGTGTGACATACGGTGCATTAGTGTGCTATGTCCAGGGTTTGATTTTAACATTGTTTCACTAGCCCAAACCCTAGTGCAAATTGGCCAGGGCTGGTGCAGCTAACCCTCTACTTGTCCGTCTTGACTAGTGCAGGTTTACCATGGCTGTTAATGAAGTGAAAAATGTCCCTACTTTAGCAGGCTCTAGTCCTTGTGCTAATCTCTCAGTGTTGCAGATGGCCTGGTATGATTAATACCTCATTAAGAGCTGCAGTTATCTGGCAGTTCAAGAAGGGAATCCCACAAAAGGTTCAATGTGAGTATTATCACTCCACTTTCAGCTAGTGTCAAGCTTGTGATCAAGGATAGAAGCTAAAAGTCACTAGTTTCCAGTTTTCTGAATGTGTCTCTGACAGTTTGTCCCACATTTTTAAGACCAGTGTGTGTCCCTCATTTACCTACATTTTGAGTATCTGTCATCTGTATCCAACATTTCAGTGACAATAAGCTATGAGGCATACAGGGTCTGCTCTGTGGGTGGTGGGTTTTATCCCAACCTCACCATAGCTGCTCCCTCTCCCTTTCAAATCTCTCAACTCTGTACTTTCCCTACATTTTGAGTGTCTGTATCCAGCATTTCAGTGACAAAATGCTAAGAGGCATACTTCTCAACTGCCCCTGATTTTGTCTCAAAATTTTACTCTGTTCCTCCTAAAATTTGTGTTTCCTTAGCTAAACAGTGGAAATTGTAAGCACAAAATAATGTCAAGCACTAAAGTTACAGACGTGTTCTTCTTTACAAAATGCGTTTTGCACTAAGACCTACATTCCACCAGCTTTCTGAGTGGATATCTCTAATTTTGCAGATGTGTCCCTGATTTTGGTCCTTTGTCCCTGATTTTTTTAAGCCTTGTCCCTGATTTATAAGGCAGGAGGTTGAGAGGTATGCTAAGAGGTATACAGGGTCTGCTTTGCAAGTGGTGGGTTTTATTCCAGTCTCACCATAACTGCTCCCTCTCCCTTCCAAATCTCTGTTCAGTACTTCCCCTGGACACTGCTGCGGACCATACTCTGAAATGACTATCTATAAACCCATAGCTGTCATTATTGACACACGTAGGGGTCCCCAGCCCTTCTAAATGGACCATGCCAGCCATACAGTCCTACCCTTATCCTACTCAGCATGTCCTTTCATTCTAAGATCAAAGCTTTGGAGCATGTATGGTACAAAATACCTTAATAAAACAAATAGTTTGAAAGGTTAAAATAAGTATTCCCATGGTGCATAGATCATCCTATATAGAAACAGGGGTAGTATAGTATCATGCCTGTGTACTGTTTACCCCTGATGAAAAGATAATGCTTTAAACAATCTGTTATTGTTGGGGCATAGCATGTTAAACTAAGTACTTTTAAAAATAAAAATATCATTAAGTTTTCTGTTTCCCAAGACCCTTAGGTTTGTGTAGCACCCTCTCCAAAGAAATCCTAGATTTGCCCCTGGCTCACTTGACACTGTATGAAAACTTCCAGAAGTGCAGGGCTCCAGTTGATCACAGGGTGGGGGCTGAGAGTGTGTCTTTCTCTGCCTGACTCTGTTCATTGCCCTGTGGGTGGCAGTGAGAGTGTGGTGAGATGCATGATGACGCCAGCTATTTTGTGTGCAGAGCTAAGTGTGCTAGACCGAACCTTTACTACTGTGTTATCCACTGGTTTGGGGGGTGCAGAAAGAGGAAGAGAGGAAGCCATGGTACCAAACAATGGGGGGCACTCTGTGTGTGATGGCACTGCAGTCTTTTTTCTGCTGGTGCCAGAAGCAATGTGGGAGCAGGATAAATGTGCAATGATTGGAGTGTTTTCTTGGTTTGCATTTTTTCCTATATAAGTGATCAAAATTTACCATTATAATTGTGGGCTGGTGCAACCATCTGTGGGCTATTGCACCTTTGAATCAACTTGTCCTGCTGGCTAGTGCAAAGAAAAGTTAAGGCTGACCCCCTGACTATGTCACATCCACACTCCCAGCAACTCTGTACCAATTAGCTTAATACTGTACACACACCCATTGCTAGTGTTACTGTATTCTAATATATGTAATGGTGCATACCTTCAGATAGATCAGTAACTAATTTAAACTACTGATTAGCACACCAACTGCAGTTACAGCATAGTAATAATGATATAACTCGACTCACCATCTCCTAGAGCTCTGCAATACTTATAGGTTCCCACATTTACAAAAATGGTAGACATCCCTTTCACCACGTGTTGTAGTATACTATTCAAATACTGTCCCATGTGTTTATTGATTTCCAGTAAGCTTGACTTAACTGACGACCAGTCTCTGTAACCACATTTCTGTGTTGAGACTGTCCATCTCTCCAAAGACCCAGTTTTGGTGTTAATAGCTCTGCTTTTCACTGCTTCATGTAATTCCCGAGCTTTCAGTTTGTCGGCCAGACAGAACAATTTAAAAAACTTTACTTGCTATATATCTGATGCCCCATTGCTATTAGTACATTTAAATAGAATATAATGTATGCTATCTGGTTAATATCCATGCTGTAGACAATTCGAGCTGGTGACATTACATCATTGTAAACTTAAAGAGCGCTGATCGAGAGGTTTTTTAAATGCCATGGTGGCCTTGGTAAGTGTCTTTAGCGTGGTTGTTAACCAAACACCATATATCATATATCACAGTATATTATCAATCAGGATAGAGTAGTCATTGATGGAATTATGTTAACTTACTGAATTGCTTTATGGAACATTGATTGTTGTGAGTTTTCAGTTTTGTTATACAATTGATATGACTTACTAAAGGAGGGTTAACAACAAAGTGATATCGTATTGATGGCATAACAAAGTGTAATCAGCTTGATTTCAGGTAATAATAATAATAATAAGGGCTCCCCATACATTGTATGTAAAAACTCTTAATGCCAGTATGAGTATGCTAATCAAATAACCCACTACACTGATTTTAGTAGTAGACTAACCTTTGCTAATGCCTTTCTTTACAGTTTAGTGCGTTTACTAGAAGAAATGATTTTCGGTTGTAAGCATTGATATATATGGTCATGTGAAACTTCATTCAGTTCTGGAAAATCTCTTGTGGGAAAATGTCATCTGCTGCTTGCTCCACAATCTGCACCAGAATCTCCATTTCACACTGTAAGCCTATGTAACTATGTTGTTCTACCACTCCTGTGGGGTCTCCATCAGAGCACTGAACAGCTTCATATATATATCTGGAATGTCTTCACATATCTCTGTGTGGGTTTGTACATTTATCCCAACTAATGCAGCATCTGGTTTGATATGGTGATCCAACTTTACAAACTAAATAAATGAATAAACCATATGGGGACATTATACTTTCAGGGTGAGTAACTATATGGAGTGAAAAATCAGTAAATTAAAAGCATAAAGATTGAAAATAACACCCAATGATTAACCATTTGAAAGTAGTTAATGGTGATACAGTACATATAGAACACTGGATGGGCCACTCTGCAAAACCAGCATGTTCCGTCACATAGGGGTTCTGATTCCCACTGACATTTAGAGCGAATATCATGAGTATCATGTGAATCAGAAATCTGAAGTGGCAGAACACACTGGGTGTGCATAAAACTGCTAATTCTGTACATTTTTACAGCATATATAATATTATGTGAAATGTGCACGCATCATTTCTTCTAGTTTTAAGAGTGAATGAGACTGACTTGTGCAGTCCCTAGAGGTACCAGAATACTACTGTTCCACATAATGTTGCAGTCAGAGTCCGTGTCATTTTGAACTGTGGTTGAACTGCATTGTGAAAGAGATGGAACTATGTACATAACAACGTTTTGCTATACACCATAGTCCGATTCAAACACGGACACAGCGGCATAATTGGACATTCAAGTGATGAATTAATACTTTAGTGAAAATTATAAAATATAGAGAATACTGGAGGGGCAACCAGTCTGTTCTGCCACAGAGGGGTTCCTAGGATTTGTCAAGCCCTGACACAAAGTACACATTAGCACAAGCCCTACGCTTAAGTGTGCTTGGTGCTGACTGTTCTCCTTTAAGCTACAATAGCAATATAGTGCATAGTGGAGTGTTGTTCTGTACAGGATTACATTCCTTTCAAAATGCTGTTGTATTACAGTTCAAAGGTCATGGAATGTGATTTTACCCTACTGTGGTAGAACAGCATTCTAGAACCTCTAGAGACTGCATGAGTCAGTTGCATTTTGAAATCAAAAGAACTCACAAACACATATTACACACAGTACTATACACCATAAAAAATACAGGATGAGCAACTCTATGCACAACCAGTGTGTTTTGCCACTTCGGGGTTCTGCTTCGCTCTTGAGGTCAGGGGGAATCATAACCCCTCTGTGGCAGAACACACTGGTTGTGCACAGTTGCCCATCCAGTACTCTCTATTTTCTACTTGTTCCCAAAAACCACAATTATAATCTATTTCCTGTTTATGAAATGTTGTTTGTGGTAAACCAACCATACCTATGTGTGAAGTCCTATTAAAGTTTTTTCCTCAAGGTCCTTTATGCCAGCCTCACCAGTGTGCAGTATAAGTATAGAGTATAGGACAGTGACATCCACGTACAGTTCAGGTGTACAGTAATTTGGATGTGTATATAGGGTGCACTTTAGGCATACAGTATTCTGGAGATGTATATAAGATGCAGTTGAGGAGTACTGTATATTGGAGGTGTATATAAAGTGCAGTTGAGGGGTACAGTATTTTTGAGGTGTATATATATATATATATTGTGCAGTTGAGGTGTGCAGTATTCTGGAGGTGTATTTAAGGTCCTGTTGAGGTGTACAGTATTTTGGAGGTGTGTATAAGGTGCAGTTGAGCTGTACAGTATTTTGGTGGTGAATATAATGTGCAGATGAGGTGTACAGTATTTTGGAGGTGTATATAAGGTGCAGTTGAGCTGTACAGTATTTTGGTGGTGAATATAATGTGCAAATGAGGTGTACAGTATTTTGGAGGTGTGTATAAGGTGCCGTTGATGTTACAGTATTTTGGAGGTGTGTACAAGGTGCAGTTGAGAAGTACAGTATTTTGGAAGTGTGTATATGGTGCCATTGAGGTGTACAGTATTTTGAAGTTGCGTATAAGGTGCAGTTGAGGAGTACAGTATTTTGGAAGTGTGTATATGGTGCTGTTGAGGTGTACAGTTTTTTGGAGGTGTGTACAGTATAAGGTGCAGTTGAGAAGTACAGTGTTTTGGAGATGTGTATATGGTGCCATTGAGCTGTATAGTATTTTGGAGGTGTGTATAAGGTGCAGTTGAGAAGTACAGTGTTTTGGAGGTATGTACAAGATGAGTTGGGAACTCGAGCAGCAGGCTGGTAGGACAGAGGTCTGGGGTTATATTCTGTTTTAACTGAAATATTTGAATAGTTTGTAAGTGAAATTAGCTCTGTGTGTTAAAAATTATTACCTTGAATTAGAACTGTTACTTGGGCTGTGATATTGTAACTTTGGAGGCTTGGGGACTGTTGTTTGTTGGGGTTAATTAGAGGGAAATTTAAATGTGTTGTTTGCCTGGTGTTAGGGGGAGGGACATTAGCTGCAATTACCTTGTTCTTTAAACAGGAATTACCCTGGCCTCCATTGTTCACTTGGGAACCTCGAGCAGCAGCTGGTAGGACAGAGGTCTGGGGTTATATTCTGTTTTAACTGAAATATTTGAATAGTTTGTAAGTGAAATTAGCTCTGTGTGTTAAAAATTGTTACCTTGAATTAGAACTGTTACTTGGGCTGTGATGTTGTAACTTTGGAGGCTTGGGGACTGTTGTTTGTCAGGGTTAATTAGAGGGAAATTTAAATGTGTTGTTTGCCTGGTGTTGGTAAGAGCCCTCTCACCCACCCTGTTTTGTAGGCTTTCTTAAATACTGAAAAGCCACTGGGGGCTGGGATTGAAGGGCTGAGTATTTCTGTTTGGGACTGAAATTCGAACCACAGGAGCTGGTGGGCCTGTGACATCATACAGTACCTGATGTCTGCCTACACACACTGTTAGTGGGACTGAACACGCGCTGGACTGTATGTGTTTGTGAGACTTTGGAACTTTATTGTTGGGGTTGAAATTGGGTTTGTAAATAACTACAGTCAGTATAGAGAGAAACTGTATTCCAGGGGAAAGGGACTGAGAAAAGGGGGTGTGCCATTATAAACAGAGGGGGATAAACAGGGTGGCCATATTCCACCATGGCAGGCATCTTGAAGGGTTGTAGGCTACTGGGCCATGGGATGGCAATAATTCTAAATTGGGCCTGAGAGAGGGAGGCTGCCCACTGTGAGACAGCTATATTGTATCAGGAGTGAGGTATATTGGTTAAGGAGTAAGCTGGGGAGCTGGGGTGTCAAGGATAAGGGGTGTGGATATGGGCAGCAGAAGGGTGGGGCTGAGGGGAGGCTGGGGCAATGCTCTGAAATTACAGGACGTTATGTTACAGCAAGCAGGAGGAGGGATATTAGGGACAGAGGATGCTTAGATAGGGATGTTGACACTAAAGGGAAAGCGTACGGGGTGAACATTCTGAATACAAAGAGACTGGAGGGGGAAGAGTCAGGAGGGACTATTGTGCAGAAGCCTAAAACAGCAGACTGTGGGAAGGGAGCTCCTAAGGTGAACAGAGCAAGAGGGGAAGAAGAAGGGCAGTTTAGAGGTGCAGTCAGGGGAATCTCGGGTTACTTGATGGAGGCTGACATAGAGTGTCACAATAAATTTGAGCTACTAAGCAACCTAGAGGGGGAGGAAGGGGTTGGTGGAAATGAGGAAACTTATACAGAGGCCGGGGAGAGGGAGTCGGATACCCATAGGGCATCACAGACCGGCAATGGAAAGGATAGAAATAGCCCCAGAGGGAGAAGGGGAAACATATATGTTAAGCAAATGGGGGAGATGCAACATATTCCAGACATGAGGGAGGAGAGCATGACTGGAGAGCAACTGGGAGACAAGGAGGTGGGAGAGGAGCCCCCCCTTCAGCAGGGGGGTCAGTACCAAGGATGGGGCCCTAGCTAAAGGGGACCCACAGAGAGCCTCTGGAGACAGGGGTACTTACACAAGGGCAGGGGATGAGGGTGGGGGAAGGGAAACCATCAGGGCCAGGATAAATGGTTTGGATAAGAGAGGGTTAACGGGACACCTATTCAGAGGGTTTGAGTTAATGGGCAAAATAGCAAGGGAGGCAGAAAGGAGGGTGACAAGGGGGTCTCTAATAAGGCAGGAAGACTCCACGAAATTGAGATCATGAATAAAGGGGAAGGGGGGCTGAGAGGGCATAGTGGAGGTAACCATAAGGATGATGGTGGTGTTAAGGTTCTGTTATTGGGAGACTCGATGATTAGGGGTATCCAGTGGGAGGGACAGGGGGGTGGATGCCATAGCCAGGTGAAGGTAGTGAGTATCTCTGGGCTGACAGTGCACAGAGCAAAGTTCATGGTGTATGAAATGGTTAGGGATTGTGGAGGGAAACCGGATTTCCTGGTGCATTTGGGAACTAATGATCTAGAGGGAAATAGCGTTTTGGAAATCCAAGCAAGGTTCCAAGAACTTGCCAGAGTCTGTCGGGATAATGGATGCAACATTTGCTTTTCAGAGATATTGCCAGTACCAAAGGCCTCAGTGGAGAAAAAAATGAAGCTCACAGAGGTTAATGACTGGCTCAGGAAGTGGGGTGAAGAGAGTGGGTTGGGGTGTTAGGGAACTGGAAAGGAGTTTGGGAGGATGAGGACTATATGCCAAGGACAGGTTTCATCTTGCCCCATTAGGGAAGGAAGTCTAAACAGGGATGGCTGACTACATACAAGAAAGGTGGGGTTTAAACTTGTGAGGGGGAAGGGATAAGGGAGGGCTGACTAGAAGCCTCCCTCCAGATGAGGGAGTAGCCTTCAAGCCCAAGGGGAGGGGGAAACAGACTGGGGTGGAGGTTTCAGGAGGAGCAGAGGGAGGATTGAAGTATAAGGAATCTGGGTGGGGTTCGACAAAGAGGATCAGGGATAAGGGGTGGGTGTTGGTGTTAGTGAATGCCAGGAGCTTGGGAAACAAGTTGCCAGAGTTCCAGGCTATGCTGTTCGGGGGGGGGGTGGATGTGGCGGCAGTCACGGAAACGTGGGCCAACAAAAACCATAACTGGGACCTAAACGTACGCGGGTACACTATGCTTAGGAAGGATAGAAAGGAGGGCAGAGGGGGTGGAGTGGCTATGTTCATTAGAGATGACATAGAAATTGCTAGGGTAAAAGAGGCAGAGGGAAACGTGGAGGCCTTATGGGTCACCTTACGATCCCCAGCAGGAGATAAGGTCACGTTGGGTGTAGCATATAGGCCCCCTGGGATGAGTGATGTTCTAGAGGATGGTTTGCTGGACAACATCATTGTCCAGTGTGGCCAAAAGGGATGGAGGGGTGTTGATGGGGACCCCATGCCAGGTACAAACTGGGGAACCATGTCCTCCTAAGGTGGTCAAGGAGCAGAGGCTGCTGGATGGCTTCCAGGATGTGTTCCTAACACAGCATGTGATGGAGCCCACAAGGGAGGGGCATGTCCTGCATGTGGTTCTGGCAGATGGGGATCTGCAAGGGACATGCTGGCCAAGACCCCTGACTGGGAGCGACCACAATACTGTCTGGTTTCAAATAAGCATTGGGGAAGGGGGGGTGAAATCTAGGACACTGGCATTGGACTTCAGGGGGGCAGACTTTATGGGCATGGGAAATATTCTCAAGGATCACTTAATGAGGATTACCTCAATGACAAGTGTGGAAAGGAGATGGGAGGTCTTAAAATGGGGACTTCATGAGGCAGTCAGGATCTACGCTAAGTTGAAACGTAAGGGAGTAAGGTCACATAAACCATGCTGGTGGTCCAGTGAGGTACAGGTAGCAGTCAGAGAAAAGAAGGCGGCCTACAAAAATATAAAACAACAAGAGGGATAGGATAAGGAAATGTACCAGCTTGCATCTAGAAAAGTCACCGTATGGTGAGGGAGCAAAGTCCAGTAAAAGAGCAGCGGCTGGCATAGGGGATACATGGAGGGAAAAGGGTTCTTCTGTACATTGGAGAGTGGAGAAAACTAAGGGCCATCTCAGCAGATTGAGATCAGAAGGAGGGTGGGTGGAAGAGGCGAGGGACCAGGCAGAGGTATTTAACGAGTAATTTTGCCTCTGTGTTCACTAGGAGGGATGGATATCTACAAGCAAGGCAATTAAGGGATAGAAACGCCAGTAAGTGGGATCAGCGGAGCAACAGAAATGGAACAAGAGGGAGAGAGAGGTACCCCAGGGGTGTCACATCTGGGTAAGGATAAAAAGGCCAGTAAGGTGGAGGGGACGGATGATGCTATCTCCGCCAAATGGGTGTGGTTGGCCCTCAAGGCCCTAAAGAAAGACAAATCTCATGGGCCAGATGGCATTCATCTGAGAGTACTATGGGAATTGGCGGACATACTGGCTGCACCCCTGGTGGAACTTTTCAGCAGGTCACTTGAGACAGGGAGGGTACCTAGGGATTGGCGAGAGGCACATGTGGTACCAATCCATAAAGGCGGCTCGAGGGAAGTACCAGGTAACTATAGACCCATCAGTTTGACCTCGGTGGTGGGAAAATTAATGGAGAGTATACTAAAGGAACGATTGGAGGTGTACTTGGAGGAGATGGGAGGTCTGGATAGTTGGCAACATGGGTTTGTGCCAGGTAGATCATGTCAAACCAACCTTGTGGAGTTCTATGAATGGGTAACATCAGAACTGGACAGGGGTAAGCCTGTGGATGTATTATTCTTGGACTTCAGCAAGGCGTTTATCTCTGTCCCCCACAATGGTCTGGTGGAGAAACTGATGGGGTTAGGAGCAGGCCCTTTGATGGTCAGATGGATTGAAAACTGGCTAGCTGGATGCACTCAGAGAGTAGTGGTCTGTGGGGAGCTCTCGAACCCTAGAGAGGTTGGTAGTGGGGTATCGCAGGGCTCGGTCCTGGGTCCGATCCTGTTTAATGCATACATATCAGACATCAGGAAGGGTATAGGGTGTGAAATGAGTCTCTTCGTGGATGACTCCAAGATGGGAGCAGTAGTTGAGGGAGAAGAGGGGAGGTTGGCCCTGCAAGGGGACCTGGACACCCTGGAAAGCTAGGCTCACACATGGAAATTAAATTTCAATATCACCAAGTGCAAGGTGTTGCATCTTGGTCGGGAAACTCTAAACACAGGTACAACCTGGGAGGGAGCTGGAGAGGCCTCAATAGGGAAAAGACCTAGGGGTCATGGTGGATGCATGTATGAATAACTCTGAGCAGTGCAGGAGAGCTAGCAAGGCAAACAGGATGTTGGGATGCATCAAGGGGGATCACCTCTAGGAGCAAGGAAGTGATTCTGCCGCTGTACAATGGACTGGTTAGACCACACCTTGAGTACTGTGTATAGTACTGGAGACCACGCTTGAAGAGGGACACAGCCCTGGAGAGGGCACAGAGGAAAGCAACAAAGATGATCAGAGGGCTGGGAATTTGACGTATGAGGACAGACTTAAGGAGCTCTGCCTGTTTTCATTGGAGGAGAGGAGAGACAGGGGACATGATTGAGGTCTTCAAGTACCTCAAGGGAATAAATAGGGTAAACATGGAGGGGATCTTTAGACTAAAGCAGGGAGGTATCACCAGAGGGCATGGTTTGAAGTTGGAAGGTGGAAGGGTGAGGGGGGAAAAGAGGAGGAGGTTTTTCACTGAGAGGGTGGTGGACCCTTGGAATGCACTGCCTGGTGAGCTGGTTCAGAGATCCACAGTGGAGGGCTTCAAGAGAGGGTGGAACAGACACAGAAAGTGGATGTATCAGATGATGGCCTGTCCCAGGCGGGTGGGGATGGATAATACAGGTTTCTGGAGCACAAGGGATGGGAGGGTCTCGGCACCCAACTAAGGATCTAAGGTTCGAGTAGACTCGATAGACCGTAAGGCCTAATCTGCTGGCAAATAGTATGTTAGTATGTTAGTTGTACTGTACAGTATTTTGGAAATGTGTATATGGTGCAGTTGAAGTGTACTGTATTTTGGAGGTGTGTATACAGTGCCATTGAGATGTACAGTATTCTGGAGGTGTGTATAAGGTGCAGTTGAGGGCAATGCTTATTTTGGAGGTGAATATAAGGTGCACCTCAGATAAGGTGTACACCTCAGTTCAGTCAGAGGTGCTAATTTAGGCGGAATGGGGATGGACATTTCAGGAGGCATACATTTTAAAAGTAGTACAGCATAAAATTGGGAGGTGTGGAGAGGATTAGAGGTATTTATTTATTTCATTATGTCTGTATGTATTTTTTATTTACCAGGTAGGTGCACTACACAAGACATTTTCCTATTTTCAGGCACGACCAGGGAGAATCATGTAACAAGGTAAACAGAAACATCACACAGGCTACAGGGTGAGCATACACATTTGCATATCTGCAAGCACAGAAATACCCAAAGAATAAAATACACAATACGGAACTCCCTTGCCATAACAAACCCTGCTATAATGAAAACCTGGTTATAGCAAACGTTTATCCTGGCTCACGCTGAAAGGGTCATTTTAGTAGTTAATTTGTTCATTGAAGATTTCCAAGTTACAACAAACACACAAGCATTTTGAATAGGTACACTATTGTGCAGAAACATTAGCATTACAAGTGTATCGCAGGCACATGGTGTACACATGATATGTTCTCTGCCGGGGTTAATTTAATGAGCATAGTATCTATATGGCGAGTCATTTATGTTGGGGTAACATTCTCCAGGCATTCTAGCACAGTTATATACTTTGGATGACAAGAGCATATATTTTATACTTGGGTTTGTACTCGGATCTAAGGGCAAACAGAAGGCAGAAAGCCGAAAAGATATTGCCCCTCACTTCTCAGTGGTCTTGGCTGGGTAAGCAGCCATTCACTATATATTTATTCAGTTTATTTTTGAAACTAGTTAAGACTGTTACAAGTTACAATCTCTTCAGCTAATCGGTTCCATAGTCTAACAGTTCTAGGAATAAAAGCATATAGTACCTTCTAATATCTCTATTTGATTTTCATTTTTTATAAATTGGAACCGATGCCCTCTGAAGTCATATAGAGGTTTCTTGAATTAGTAATGAAAGAGTAATGATGGATTGTTCTTTTTGCTAATACTCTGCCAGTGGGTATGCCCCTAAACTGCTATAGCTTAATCTGCTTGTGGAGAAGAAGAAAAAAATAGGTACAGGAGAACACTGGGTGTTGGCAGGAGTCCACCCTTTCATCCACAAGATCTAAGCTGTGTATAAGCATACAGTGTGTTGTAGATGTGAAAGAATGGAGATAGGATGGGGGGACCACGTGATGCAAGCTACTGGATAGTCACTCCTCAGTACAGCTCCAGCCTCCTGTCTCTTTATATCTGTTTTCTGGTATATTTCTTTTATCTCTAAACCTCTAATTTCATGTTATTCTGGTTCCCTACAACTTAGCACCCTTGCAGGGTGATTTTGAGAGAGAATGGATGTTCATATGAAAAAGTAACAGCAGAAACACACCCCGCCAGTTACACCAGAGAAGGCCTCAAAAAAATCCCAGGCCTCTAGTGGAGCAGAAAAGGGAGACTTTTGAATCCAGGGGCGGATCAGGAGCCGCTCACATTGTCCAGATTTCTGGAGGAATTTAAACCATTCAGAGATGAGATTAAGGAGATGGCATCAGAAATGAAATCGCTCATGAGAAAAATAGAAGAGATCATTCTCGCTACCTCAGACAACACAACTAGGATCTTCTCATCAGAGAAGCAAGTGGAGAGGTTCGAGCCTGAGATGGCAGCAATGCGCCAGAAATTGTCCAGATTTGAGGTTATGCTTGAAGACCTTGAAGGTCGTAGCCGGAGAAATAATGTTGTGATTCTCGGGTTACTGGAGGGAGAGGAGGGCCAGAATACCATTGCTTTTACCCAGAAGCTGGTGGAGAAGATTGCAGACCCTTCCCCATTTGGAGCCAAATATATCATAGAGACAGCACACAGGTCATTAAGGCCGAAGCCCCCTCCCGGAGCAATGCTCCGACCTATAATTTGTCATTTCTTAAACTTCTTAGAGCGACAACATTTCTTGTACAAAGTGAGAGAACTCCAAGAAGTTCGCTAGGAGCAAGCTAAGCTTAAAATAGCACAAGATATTCCAGGTTCAGTCCATTTGAAGCATGCAGCATTTCATCCTGTTGTTTCAAAAATCATCGCGGCTGGACTAAAATTTTGTATGGGATACCCGGCCAGGCTACAGGTACAGGTGGCTGGTTCCTGGGCTACCTATGAAGATCCAGAGGCAGCATTTGCTGGTGTAAAATTAGCATTGCCAGATCTCTTTAGGGACACATGAAAGGCCTCAGGTCTCTCCCAACAAGATGAGAATCGATTTGAGAAGGCTGGACATTTACGCAAAGGAATCTTCTGGAAAGAAGCGGTTAAACATTCTTGGACTCTTACTTCAGCCCGAATAAGGCGCAAAAAGGACTTTTCTCTTTTCATAGTGATCTAGTTGTGGATACATGTTCTTATTTGTTTTGTCTGGGTCTGGGGTTTCGGGCCCTTCGGTTTTCACAGTGTTACAATCATATATGTATATTCTTGTTTGTTTTGTCTGGGTCTGGGGTTTCAAGTAATTAAGTGATTTCTCGTTAGTCTTCGTGTTGGGAGAAAACAAAGCCTACTCAGCAATATTTGTTCTCCCCTTCCCCTGTGAGAGTTTGGTAAGGATGGGTCCGGTAAAATGCTATAGCTTTTGGGGAAATCCAACTACAAGGGCTGTGTTGTCCTTTCCCTTGTAAGACATCAGGGTGAAGTTACACACTTGCAACACAGGAGGGAGCTTGTGTTTCATGCGTGTTAAGTGCTAATGGTCGCTAAGGCCAGAGAAAAGCTGGGATTTACTGGAGTAAAGGCACAGTAAATCAGAGGAGAGGAATGGGGGCCAGTCCCTATGGGGTTAGACAGCTTATTGAGACAATGGCCCACACAGTGAATGTCATGTTTGACTGAGGCCGACTTCCTGATCTCGTGTCACGAGGTGCCTTTTCACTTCCAACAAGCCACATGTCCTTGCAAGCCGTGATGTTCCTGGTGGCGATGTTTTATTGATACTGGCTTGCTCCCAATGGTCCTCATTATTTATTTATTTAGCTTTTGTTGACCGGGTAAGTGCACTAGACAAATCCTGCCTATTTTCAGGCACGACCCGGGGAAGGGGGGATACTGATGAATGCCAACTGACCTTGAACCAGATTAAGCTGTTGGTGGTATTTTTAGTGAATGAGGGAAATTTGGCCAGGACACTGGGGAAATTCCCTACTCGGCTGCTGCCTTGCTGCCAGTAGGGGACTGGTCATTTGCAAAATGGCCACTCTGAGGATTTCCAGGATGGAGGAGGAGCGCTGCAGAGTGGGAGAGGTTGCCTGCCCTCACTCCAGTTGTGCTAGAGGCTGCAGCCGGAGCTTTGTCTAAAATTGTTTCTGATACTGAGTCCCCAACAGAAGATTTACAACAAGAACGTTCCGAGGAAATGGTCAAGTTAAGTGAAGATTTATTGCCTGATATGGCATCTTCTATAAATGTGGAGGAGATTTTAAATGTGCCTAAAACACAGACTGTTGGGGGAGAAAACTCTTCTTGGAGGCTGCAGGGTTTGAACCCTGAAACTACGTTAAACAGTGGTAACAAAACAATGGAGGAAATGGAGGACATGATGGAAGATACAGCGGTTGAAGAAGGGTTAATGAAAATGAAGAAGGACAGCAGGATTGAACTGTCTGAGTATAGTCTCTGACCAATGAGAAGGAGTTTAAAGTCAAAGTGCCAGTTTTCAAACAGGTACTGTGTTTTTTCTGCAAAGGAAGATTTGCTTGCTAAACCTGCTTGTGCTGAAGAAATGGAGTGTAAAACTAAAGTTTTGCCTGTCTCAGTTTGGCCACGGTCGTTTCAGAAAGAGGACAGCACTTCTAACAAGATAAATGTACAGAAAAAGGTGGAACTTAATGTTGGCTTCTGTAACCTGCAAAGTTTGTCTCCCCAGCCTACTGATTTGAAGGTAAAACAAGCCAACAATACAGACTCAGAAGGAAAGAGTTGTAGCACTTCTTATGTGCCTAAAATTGACTTTACAGTGACTTTGGATAAATATAAAGGTTTTGTGCTTGATAAAATTTTGCACAGGGGAAGTTTTGGAGGGTAAAACATAGTATACCAATCTGGTGCAGGTTCACAAGCAGGGTCACAGAATTTGTTTTTCTGAGGGAAAATAACAAACATGATGATGAAAAAGCTAACTCTTTGGGTTTAGTAACAAAATCAGAGCCAAGAAAGGAACAAACATTATGGTCTCCTGAAAATGCTTTGAGTGGGGCTGGTTGGGTTAGGTCTGATTCAGGTGGGTGGCAGCCTGATCCTACATGGAGCCCTCAGTTACCTTTCTCACAGAATTCTCCTGACTGGGCTCCAAGGATAGCTAGCACAGGAAAGCATTGAATGAGGGAAACATGAAATATGTGTATTTCTAATGATTTAGTTGGTTCCGACAAGGTTTTCATTGTCTAAAGAAGTTTCCATGGATTTGCTAGTACCCCCAAAAAAACTCCAGAGAAGAAGCCTTTAATGTCAGAACTTTTTTCAAATGTACAAAGAGAAGCTGCACCAAGACGGAATGCAGTTGGTTTACGATATAAAGGTGGGCTGGAAGAACGTCCTGATAGACACTGTGGGGAAAGTTCTTTTAAAAGATTCTTTACATTTTTCTCCCAAAGATGTCTATGCTTTCTTAAACATCTCGGGAGAAGATAATTACGATATCAGCTTCAGGTCTCAGCAAGCCCTTGAACTTTTTGGTTAAGATATGGGCAAGTTAAATATTCCCAATATGGACCCCCTTCATTGTCATACCACTGTCCAAACCTTTGATTAAATTCAGAACGTAATGTTCAGGAATGAAGGGTTTGGGTTGAGGATATCACATTTTGGTTAAAAAGAGATGTGAAGTTTTATGAACCTGAGCCCATTCTGGACTAGAACAGTTTTGGACGGAGGCTGGAAATACAAAGTAAAGTTAAGGCAAAATGAAGCCGGAATGAACATATTCCAAACTCCTTTTGTTAGGGAAAGACAGGAGTATGTTTTACAGCGGACAGCCTTGGGCCTGTTATAAATGTGGAGCAAAACCCACCTTTCTAGTGTCTGTGACCAACCCAGATGCGACAACTGTGGAGAGGTTGGGCATGTAACTATGTTTTGTGGCAACCAGTCCTGTTGCGATTTGTGTGAAGCAAAGGTCACGTTGTCAAGTTCTGTCCTTGGCCGTACATAAGTCATCCAACAGCACTGGGTCAGAGGGATATTCAGAAGGCACAAGATGCCATGGTACAATCCCTTTCTATAAAGGATGTTTCACTTTCTACTCTAAGTCCTTCAGATTATAAACCTGAAATTGGTAAAACAGTGGGAAGGGGAAAAGGCTCTACCTCAATAAAGACTGTAACAGAGGGAAAAAAATATCCTGACAGTAAGACAAAAATGCAGACTGATGATACAAGCAAAAGACCACTCAAAAAGGAAGAAATGGGCCCCCCCAATGTTTTAAGTATTCCCCCTGTCTGTTTTTCTGATGAGAATACAAGGAAAATAGAAATGTCCAAAAAATCAAATGAATCCTTTGTAACCATCCCACAGAGAAGATCGGCTAGAAATCTTCATCCTAACCTCCCCAGATGTTCAAGTGGAGACTAGTAATATTTATGCAGCATTGTTTACATCTTGTGGAAACACGGAGGATAATTCTGATTCATAAATATCCTCTATTTCATCTAAATCTCAGGTTATGGATAACTACAAAGATAAAAAAAAAAAAAAGGAAAAGTAAAGGTTGGAATGTATTAAAAGACAATGAAGTGTTTCTGGGGTTCCTTGAACACACATAGCTTATTAAATAAAGCAAAGAGGCAGGCCTTGTTTCATTATTTTCATAGCTTTCCCTATCAATTTGGTTTTGCAGGAGACATGGATGTTCTCACTTGAACAGAGGGCATCATTTAAAAAGAGTGGCTTTGGAGGCCCATCCTATTGGTCTTCGGGAGGATGCTGCAGATGGGTTAGGATTCTGTTTAACTCCTTTGCATTTCAATTGCACAATCTGATAGATCTAATACCTGGGAGAGTTTTAATTTTGGACGGAAGTGGGAGGTGTGTGTTTTCGTTTCATAAATATATATAATCCTCAAACCAAATCTGGTAGAGTGAACTGTTTAAAGTTGGTGCAGCCCTTCCTATTCACGACAATGAGGGTACTATGGGGGACTTTAATTGCATAGTCCCAGATCTTAAAAAGAAACAAGATGGAAAAAAGTTTATTGTGATTCTAACGTCTAGTAAAATTATTAAAGAGGCTAGGTTAGTAAGTTGTAACAACTCCTTTAACAATAACAAATTTTCCTTTAAAAGGGAAATCCTTTTCACTAATTGATCATATGTTTGTTTCTTCTAATGTCCAAATAGAATCGTTTAAGATATTCCTTGTGAATTCTCAGACCATTTATTTTTGTTAAGTACCTTCTCCATTCTAGAAAAGCAAGAACTAAGGTATAATAGATGGAAACTGAATAGTGCTTTGCTGGAACTGAACTATATTCAAACAGGAACCAGGAATTTGTTGAAGCCAGACTGTCAGTAGCTTTTTATATACAGATATATGTCAATGGTGGCTGGATACAAAATCAGACTTAAGAAACCTGTTTAAAATTCTGGGAGAAGGATTAAAATGGCAAATTTTAAATTACCTTAGTTTGAGACAGCAACTTCAAAGACTTTTGTCCATTGCTTATACTACTAAAGGGACTCCTCAGCTCAAATCTCTTTATTGAAAAATAAAATGAAGGAGTATCAGTATGATAGAAGCAAAACAATGAGGCCATATTAATCAACGGAGTTAAAAATCACCTATAGGGGACCCCTTGGAAATGTGCAAAGAAATAAGAGATTCATTGGGACTGAAAGAATTAAAAGATCAGACGGGAGGGTTGTAACTACAGATAAGGACTTAAGGAGGTAATAAAGGAACATTTCAATTCACTAAACTCAAAACACAGTATTTCTAATCATAACATTGAGGCGTGACTTGGATAATGTTGCCCTTCCTTTGAAATGGGCCCAAAACAGAAAATGGGACAGGATTTTCAGGAAGAAATTATGAAGACCATTAGGTCATTAAAATTAAATATATCCCCAGGCTTAGATGGACTCTCACATAATTTGTATAAAACTTTCCCGGAAGAATTGAGCCAATGTCTAGGTCTATTGTTCCAATATTTTTTGGACAAAAATATTATCTACCCCTCATTTTCGGATGGGTTACTAGCCTATATTTTCAAATCGGGTGACAAGCAAGATATGGCTAATTGAAGGCCAATCACCCTGCTTAATACAGATTACAAAATATTTGCCAAAATATTAACAGAAAGACTTAAAAAATATGCAGAGCAAACTATTTCACCTTTTCAGTATTGTGGTTTACCAGAGACAAAAATACAGTCTGCTATCATGTTAATAAGAAATGTTATAGATTATACCTCCAAGATGGGGTTAACAGGCTGTTTGGTTGCAGCAGATCTTGACAAAGCATTTGATAGGGTTCATTTGCCATTTCTTTTCTTAACATTAAGGTATTATGGGGTTCACGATAAACTGGTTACTTTAATAGAGAAATTATTAATACTGGGTTGGTATTCCCCTTTTTGAATGGCCGCGTGGCAGAAGGGTTTCATTTAATCACGGGTGTCAGACAAGGGTGCCCTTAAGCCCCTGTTATATGCATTTGCAATAGACCCTTTTACAAACAGTTTTGGCATCCCAAAATGGAAGGAATTTATCATAAGGAAAGCAATCTTGTACAGTTGATTATTCAAGCTTATGCTGATGATCTTGTGATCTATTTGGAGGACAATACAGAAATTAAGGGTTTTATGAATGCTTTTCAGGATTTCGCCTCAGTTTCTAATGCTAAACTGAACATTAACAAAACAAAAGGTCTGATTATTGGGGCAAGTAGCATTTCAGACATATGGTTAGAGGGATTCACTTCTAGAAACCCACTTCAATTCTAGGGATTACCTTTGGTCCCCAGAACATACCTAGGATAACTGGGAGAAGGTACTTAAGAAAATTGAGACAAAAGTAATAAGATGGAAGCAATGGAGGATGACTAAAATCAAAAGAGTTCAAGTAATAAAACAATTCCTTTTACCTGGTATACAATTTGTGGCAATGATATTTCCATTACGGTAGAATTTGAAACCAAGTTATATAGCCTTTTTTTTCAGATGTTGTGGGCAAACGCTTAAATCCGATAAAAGAGGTTTTAATATCTAAAACTAAGCAGGGTGGTTTAGGGATGATTGACCCAGTGGTATACGCCATGTTTTTTAATATCCAACTCCATTAAGGAAGGTTTAAAGGCAGACTCAAGAAAGGATAATTCATGGAATTTAAAAATTATGGGGAAATATTTTAAGACTTGGTCTTTACTAGCTCCAAAACTGAATAAATATTTACAGATTCCAGAGCATTTCAGGCCTACTGCTCAAAAATTGTATAAATGGGAAGTACAGAAGAACGATGCTCTAACATTTAATACAAGGGAGTTGTACAACCATTTAATGCAAAAATTATACCCACAAGAACCTGAATTTAAAAATGTCCATTAAATCTAAACCCCAGAATTTTGGCACAATTAAATGATCCAAGGTTGCCTAGAAATCAATGGGAAGTGCAGTGGCTAATATTTTACGGAAGGCTGAATGTTAGGTAATGCTAAATATAAAACCGCACAAGAAAGATTATGTCCCTACATAGAGTGTATAAATAAGGAGGAATCCATGGATCATTTCTTTTAGAATGTTCTTATGCTTTGGGATTGTGGGATTATTTAGCGGAGATATGGAAGTTTAAGTGGCTAAAAACATGACATATGAATTTTAATCTTGGAGTGAGCCCAATAGGCTCATTTGGTTTACATAACGGGACTCTGACTTTATTTTTAGGATGTCTGAAATATTTTTATGGCAAGCTAGAGCACAATGGGTTCTATATCAAAGAAAATGTCATATATCTGTTTTAGTAGGTTAATAGTTAAAGAGTTGGAGAAAATCTCGCTGCAGATATGT
The DNA here is from genome assembly GCA_016271365.2 of Neoceratodus forsteri. Lineage (NCBI taxonomy): Eukaryota > Metazoa > Chordata > Ceratodontiformes > Ceratodontidae > Neoceratodus > Neoceratodus forsteri. The sequence goes on from CM057454.1 coordinate 1,320,619,500, forward strand.
TAAGAATAGCACCAGGAGCAGTGAAAAACTGTGGAAAGGTTTTTTCATTTTATTAAATATAAATAAAGGAGTAGTCTTGTATGTAAAATGGAATGCTGTAATGTAAATGAGAGTTCAATATGGATTTAGGAAGGAACATATGATTTGTTATTCTGTACTTCAGTAATCGTTTTTTTTTTGTGATCAAGTGTTGTTCTTTATGCTAATAAAAACTCCCCTACTCTTTTTGATAAGTGCCATGGGATCTTTAACATCCACCTGAACTACCACCAATCCAGGCAGATGGGACCTCGGTTTAACGTCTCATCCGAAAGACGGCACCTCAGAAATGCAGCACCCCTCTCATGCTGCATTACAGTGTCAGTACTGGGATATTAACCCAAGTGCCAGATGTGGGAACTGAACCCACAGCCCTCTGATCTCCCAGCCTCAGAGGCGAGTGTCCTACCTACTGAGCCACTGCCACTGATTAGGGGATATGCAGTGGACACAAGGGCTTGTATTGTAAGGATGTTGAATCCACTCTCTTTCTTTATTACCAACATCTCAAAAAGGGGGATTGTATTACAAATAATACAAGGTTTGGGGACAGTTTTTCGGGGGCTGGGGAGGAGTAGTAAACTGAGTATTGCTGAACGTTGTTAGTGATAAGGAGGGGTTTGGGTGGATGGCTTTTGGACTATGTTTTGGGGTTACTGAAGCTGTGGATTGTTTGAGGGGTAATCGTGGGTGGGGAGGGACAGGGGCTTAAGGGGGGGTGGGAGGCCGGCACAGCTGATTCAGGGGAATAGAATCACCTGTTACATGGTTGCAGTATATGTTAGATACCTTATCTGGATTTATACCTGACATAATAGATGGCTCAGAATATTAATATTGCTACGTGGAACGTGAAGAGGATCAGTAAAAAACTGAAACAATATCAGGTACTTAAACATCTGAGTCTGTTACGGGCCCAGATATCATTCTTACAAGAATCTCACTTAGTGGATTCCAAAGTATTACAACTTCGGAGACAACAGATAGGTCAGGTTTTCTATGCTTCAGGGGAAACCAATAGTTGTGGGATCATGATACTGATTAACAGAGACATCCCATTTGTCCCTTCTCAGGTATTTAAGGACGCAGATGGCAGATATGTCTTAGTTCAGGGTATTATTTGGGCCATGCCGTTGGTTCTAGGTAGTATTTACGGGCCAAACACAGATGATCCCTCTTTTCATGAAGCTGATTTCTACAATCCTTCCTATACTCCCTATTCCAATTATATTAGGGGAAGATTTTAATTTGGTCTTGGATCCGAATTTGGATAGATCGAGCATTGGGTCGAGGGGATTGTCACCTGGGCACAGGGCCTTTAAGGAAATGATGAATCAGTGCAGATTGTGTGATGTCTGGAGGGTCACACATCCTAATATTAGGGAATATACCTATAGCTCACCAGTGCATGGCACGCAATCTCGCATTGACTGCCTATTAGTTTCTCATGCTCTCTTGCCAGGGGTATTGTCCACCTCGATCCAACTGGGTCCAATATCGGATCATTTCTTAGTCCTGGGTAATCTGGCTTTCCTTAACATTCCCAAAAGAGAGACCAGATGGAAACTAAATGAACAATTACTAAAAAATGAAAAGTATCGAGGACTGGTGAAAGAGCAGATAGAGTTTTTCTTTTCCACCAATCCAATAGATAGTGCAAGGCTGGACATTTTACGGGGAGTGTTTAAGGCTTATACAAGGGGCATTCTCATTAGTCTAGCTACAAAGAGGAAGAGGGCACAGGAAATAGAGTTACTCTTCTTATTGTCTCAGATACGGGCATTAGAAAACATACACCCAATAAAATTTCTCAAGAGGAGTCACAGAAGCAATTAACATATAAAGATAAATATTTGGGAATGTTAAGAGAAGAGGCTGAGCTGGCTATAATCTGTACAAAGGCCAGTTTTAACAGATCAAGGAGAAAAAGTGGGGCGTCTATTGGTTCTACATTTAAAACAAGAATCAGCAAGATTTATACATAGATACATAGACAGTGTCGGCAGATAAGGGCCTATGGCCCACCCAGTCTGCCCATTTGAGCTTGTAAGTTCAGTTTGTTTTCCTAGAAGTCTGTTGCCCCTTACCCCTGAACTCCAGAATTCCTTTATGTCTATCCCATGCATTCTTAAATCCTGTGATTGTTTCAGCCCTCACCACTTCCTCTGACAGGGTGTTCCACTTGTCCACCACCCGTTCTGTGAAGAAATTCTTTCTCATGTTTCCTCTGAATCGTCCTCCCTCCAACTTCATCCCATGCCCTCTAGTCCTGGAACATCTTTTTCACTTAAAAATAGTGTTTTCCTGCACCCTGTTCCTCCCTGTAAGATACTTGTATGTCTCTATCATATCCCCTCTCTCCTTCCTCTCCTCCAGGGAGTACATGTTCAGTTCCTTCAACCTGTCTTCATAGGACTTGTGATGCAATCCATGTACCATCTTTGTTGCCCTCCTCTGAACCTTCTCTATCCTGTCTATGTCCTACGTAGGTATGATCTCAGAACTGTACACTGTACTCCAGGTGGGGCCTCACTAGTGTCTTGTATAGTGGAACTATGACCTCCTTTTCCTGCTGGTGATGCCCTGCCTACATCCCAGCATCCTATTTGCTTTACCTGCTGCCTTGTCACACTGTTTCTACCTTGAGGTCATCAGAGATGATAACCCCAAGATCCTTTCCTGCTTGGTGCATGCTATATCCTCACCCCCCCCCAACTGATATATTGTGCCAGGGTTTTTGTGCCCCATATGCATTATCTTGCACTTCTTGGCATTGAATTTCAACTGCCAAACCCCTGACCATTCTTCAAGTTTCTGCAGGTCGCTTCTCATTCTGTCTACACCCTCTGGTGTGTCTACTCTGTTACAGAGCTTTGTGTCATCAGCGAACAGTGAAATTCTGCCTTCTAGGTCCTGCACCATGAATTCTTCACTGATGAAGATGTTGAATAGGACCGGTCCCAGCACTGATCCCTGTGGTACCCCACTGGTCACTCTTCCCTCTGTGGAGTGACAGCCATTTACCACCACCCTCTGTGTCCTGCCACCCAGCCAGTTACCTACCCACTACACTACTGTCCTGCCCACACCCATATTCCCCAGTTTGTGTAATAGTCTTCTATGTGGCACAGTGTCAAAGGCCTTGCTGAAGTCCAGATAGGCCATGTCCACTGCCCTCCCTGATCCACCTCCCTAGTCACCTAGTCAAACAATTCCAATGAGGTTGGTCTGACATGACTTCCCCTGGTGAAATATGCTGCCCTGGGTCCTGTAGTCCATTGACAACCAGATGTTCCACCAATCTCTCCTTCAGTAGTGCTTCCATGATCTTCCCCACTACCGAGGTGAGGCCTAACTGGTCTGTAGTTCCCTGCTTCCTCTTTGTTCCCACTTTTGTATAAGGGGACTACATCTGCTGTCCTCCAGTCTTTGGGTACCTCCCCTGTTTCCAGTGATCGGCTAAACAGGATAGCCAGAGGTTCAGCCACCACCTCTCTTAGTTCTTTAAGGACCCTGGGGAGTACCCGTCTGGCCCCATTGCTTTATCAACTCTTATTACTTCCAGTTCCTTCAGGACCCTTTCTCGTGTAAAGTGACTTGTGTCCATTTCTGCACCATTCTCACCCCTTGTACTCCCTTCAGACCCATTACCCTCCTCTTCCTCAGTAAAGACTGAGCAGAAATACCTGTTCAATATGTCAGCTTTACTGTTGTAATCCACTACACGGCCCCCATCCTCCCCCTTCAGTCTCACTATCCCTCCCTTTGCCTTTCTTTTTTCACTTATGTACCTGTAAATGGTTTTGTCCCGTCTACCCACTGATTTTGCAATGTGTTCTTCTGTCTGAGCTTTGTCTTCCCTTACTGACCTCCCTGCCTCCCTTTGCTTCTCCTGGTACTTCTCCCTATCCCCTTCTGCCTGTGTCTTTTGTATTGCCTGAATGCAATCTTTTGGCTTTCACTTTTGTCTACCTCTTGGAAACCATAATGGTCTCCTCTTCATTTCCTCTTGCTAACCTGCTTAATACATAATTCTGTTGTTCTTGTAATCCCCATTTTAAATACCGCCCACTGTTCCTCAACCCCTGATTCCTGTCCCATTCCCCTTAATGCCTCTTTCAAGTATCTCCCCATTTTCCCAAAGTCTGCCCCCCTAAACCCCCAATAAGGTTACCATCAGATGGGACCCTGAAGGTATCCCCCTCAGAGATAGTCTAGGAGTTTGCTACTTTTTATGAGCAATTATATAGGGACATGGATAATCCTCCACCCATTCAAAAACTGGAGGAGTATCTCAGGGAAGCACATCTTCCGTTACTATCTGACTCACAAAAGAAATTCATATCTTCCCCTGTATCACAGGAAGAAATAGCTGCTGTTATAAAGGACTTGCCTCTGGGTAAAGTCCCAGGTCCAGACAGGTTTTCGGCCTTATTTTATAAAGTTTTCAGGGAGCAGTTACTACCCGTGTTGCATCGTCTCTATTTGCATATTTTTTCTGGAGAGTCGGCAGATGCACATTTGTTTGAAGCATTGATAGTTTTGTTACCTAAACCGGACAAAGACCCAGAACTGGTTCAGAGCTATAGGCCAATATCTTTGCTGAATCAAGATGTCAAATTTCTCTTAAAGATACTGGCAGATAGACTAACTCTGGTTCTTCCGGATCTTGTAGGTGTGTCTCAAGTGGGATTTATGAGAGGACGTGCATCTTCAGATCATCTGCGTACCCTCACGCATGTCTTCTCGGAGTCCAGGGATGCCATATATCCTGCGGGGTTGGTCTCCCTGGATGCTGAGAAGGCATTTGATCGGGTTAATTGGACATTTCTATTTCAAGCCCTCAAGGCATTTGGATTCCCATCCATGTTCATAGATTGGATTAGGGCAATTTACCGGTCTCCTACAGTGAGGATTTCAGGGAATGGGACCTTCTTCAAGTCTTTTATGCTGCGGTCAGGTACGAGGCAGGGATGCCCTCTCTCTCCATTGCTTTTCAATCTTTATCTGGAACCCTTTATTCAACATATTCTCAATAATGAAGGAATATAAGGTATTCCCATTAGGACTGAGGTAGTAAAAATAACAGCGTACGCTGATGACCTCCTCTTACATTTAGCTAATCTGATAATATCTATTCTGAATATGCTAAGGGAGGTTAACAGATTTAGTAGTTTCTCGAATTACAAGTTAAATCCCAACAAGACATCCTTTTTCCCTCTTAACCATAAAGTGTTCAAGATCGACATTATTTCTCTGGGACTATGCTGATCACCCCGGGCTATTAAATATCTAGGTGTAAAATTAACGCGTAATCCTTCCTTGTGGTTTAAGGAAAACCTGGACCCTCTTTTGCAGGGGATTACTCAAGATCTAGAGATATGGGATAAACTCCCATTATCTTTATGGGGTCATATTAATATAATCAAGATGAATGTGTTTCCCGGTTTATTTTACCCTCTGTCGCATCTTAACTCATTTGTCCCCTTAAGTTGGTTTCAGAAAACACATAAACTCTTTACCAAGTTTATATGATCAAGTAAGACCTCTAAGCTGGCATACCACAAGCTAGCAGCACCCAAAAATGAGGGAGGGCTGCAGATTCCTTACTTGCCCATCTACTACTGGGCTAGTCATTTGGCTAAATACCTGAGATGGGTAAGACTGAGCCCAGATAACATGAACCCAGTTTGGCTTAAGATGGAATTAGATTTTTTCCAATCTATGAATATGACTATGCTCTATCTAAAAATTTCTCAGTTGCAAGATATTAATAAATGTCCCACCATCATGACTTCGCTAAGAGTACATTCGCAATTGTGCTTCTTTCTGCCTTACAGTCAAAGTAAAGATCTCGCTCAATCCATTTGGAATTCCCGGGCTTTCACTATAAACAAACAGAAAATTTCCCGTTCATGGCTGCCTCATTTAGGAGAGGGGATAGTATCCTCATTTTTGGATGAAGTTGGAGAGTGGCTCTCATTCTCTCAGTTCATATACAAGTTCAAAATTCCTGAGTCTCAGGTTTTTAAAGTGTTTCAATTGAGGCACTTGTTAACCATGGCTCTTGTGGCCACTCCACCCCGTCCAGTGGCCTTTGCATTGGTATCTGAACTTTCTCCTTTTCTCGTCTCCTCTGGTGTGATTTCTAAGATTTATCAAGTGTTGTTCCAATGGAGGTTTGGATGCAGTGGTGGCCCCACCAACTTCTGGGTTTCATTTTTTTCCCCATTATACTTTTAAATGGTCCGTCCTCTGGATGTACTGTCATAAATATGTATCCCAAGATAGATTACGTCTCATGCAGTTTCACATCCTGCATTATTTATACTATACCCCAACTAAACTGGTGAAATGGGGCCTTCTTGATACCGATAGGTGTAATAAGTGTTCCCGGGACACAGGTTCACTTTTTCATCTATTCTGGTTGTGTCCTCACATAGCATCATTATGGGAGCATATAAAAACCAATCTGGATCTTTTACTGGGTTTACATGAATATTTTACACCGGATATTTGCCTGTTGGGGGATTTGTCCTCCATAAAGGTTAAAACCCGGAGATTTCACATATCCATGGTTGCGCTCTCGGCCAAAAAAATCATTCTTAGGCGTTGGAAGGAAAGGACCAGCCCAACATATCAGGAGTGGCTCAATGAAATTTTAGCAAATATACGTACCGAGAAGGCTATTGCTAGCCTTCAAAACAGACTACATAGGTATAAGGTTATAAGGGATCCCCTTCAGACTTTAATTATGGTGGCTATGAAGTAAAGTGTAGTCGAGGTTTCCACCTTAATTATTTTTGGTAAAGGTAGTTAGCGGGTGATAACAGTGCTAGAATGAACTGCTGTGCCGGGGAGGGAAGGGTTGGGGGCAGTATGATTTGTCTTACGAATCCTATTTTAAAGTGTTCATTACTGCCTCCTGTAATGTGGAAAATGTGGTGAATAAACTTTGAATTAAAAAAAAAAGAATGGAGATAGGACACATAAAAACCATCTCTGAAGAGGTTGGCCCAGCAGTGCAGTGGTAGTGTTACTGTTGGCTATGCCGGTGACCCAAGTTCGGGTGCGAGCTCAGGGTGGTTGGGAGCCAGCAGGGGAGGAGGACTGAGCATCCTATAGGATGCACTCTTCCTCTGGGGAGGAAGGGTTGCCATTCCCACTGCTATACTGCCTCCTGGGTGACCACAGGTGGTAGTCCAAACAGGGACACTAGGAGAGGGATGGACATCAGCTAGGACCCTGGAGCAGCAGCATGCACTCCCTTGGGTCTGTCTGTGTGCTGACGCCCTCAGAGCTGGAGAAAACCAGGAAATTGGCCCCTGCACCCATGGATGACAGAGCACCCAGCACTGCTGCAGATTCCCCCTGCCTGTCCCGCCACTCCAGCCTCCCGACACACTGCAAGATTTTGAGGGTAAGACCCTCCAGCTTATCCCTGCTGGGGGGTATTGCCACGGCTCCATGGGCCTGAGCACCGGTTCACAGGTAAGGGGGTACAACAGCAGATAGGTGCCTTGGTGAGTCCTGAAGGAGTGTGGGTGCAGGAGGAAGAAGGGAGAATAAACAGAAACATAAAAAAAAAAAAATGACTGATCTTGCCGTGAGATTCCAGAGTGATGAGTCTTGCTGAGCTGCGTGGGGCAGGAAGGAAATCATCTGTGGCTCCACTTCGTCTTGATCTTGCATGATGAATGTGAGGTCTCCACATCAGTTTCTGTTTTATTCCAGAGAGTGTGTTTAAGACAACAGACTTGGGAATAAAAGGAGGGGGAAACAAGAACAGACAATCCAACATAACCAAGCCTATGACTATGTTCAAGCCTCAAAGCTAGCATCTACCACTGGAGTCTGAATAGGGGAGCATTTTAACAAATCAAGGAGAGAGGGTACCCCATCGATCACCAGGACCCCTGCAGTGTACACCTTCAGTAGAGCACATCTGTGGTAAGTAAGTAAGTAATTAACATTTTTATTTAAAGACACCCATTCCCGGAGGCTCTGGGCGCTGTACAATAAATTAACATAAATTCAGAAACATCAACAAAAATAACATTATACATACACTTTTATAAAATACTAAGTTACAGAAATAATCAACTAAACTCTGATAAAACCTGAATTCAGGCAATTCTCAGTTTAGTCTAAAAATGCCCTGGTGAATAGGAGGGCATTAAGGCGAGCCTTGAAAACCTCAAACGTCGGGGCATCCTTAACTCCACAAGAGACCGAGTTCCACAGGACTGGGGCGGTGACACTAAATGCTCTGTCACCAGCTGATTTCAACCTCGACCTGGGAACTGCTAGGAGGCCCCCATAGCAGGAACGGAGGGGATGAGCTGAGACAATGGGAACCAGAAGGTCTAATAGGTAACCAGGGCCCTGATCGTGTGTAGGGCCTAATAGGTGAGAAGCCCCACCTTAAAGAGATTCCTCCACCTGACTGGCAGCCAGTGCAGCTCATGCAACACCAGTGTAATATGGCAAAATTTTAGCTGCCCAGTAAGTAACCGGGCAGCTGCGTTCTGCACTAGCTGCAGTCTGCGGAGAGATCCTCCCATGACCCCGAGATAGAGCGCATTACAGTAGTCAAGCCTCAACGTAACCAAGGCATGTATCAAAGTAGGGAGGTCCAGAGGCGGAACAAGGGGCTTTATCCTGGTGACATTTCTAAGACAGGAAAGACAGGAAAAACAGAAGCGGAACAATGGAGGAAATCTGCGCCTCCATAGTCAAACTCCTTTTTAAGAATAATGCTAAGTTTTGCACCCTTGAGGAGGCCTTCAATGAGACAGAGCCCAGAACTAGTCCAGTCTCTGAATCAACAGCCAACCTATCATGCACTCTGCTCAACTCTATTACCAATGCCTCCGTCTTATCGGGGTTCAGTCGCAACCAGCTGGACGCCTTCCAGTCATTAATCTCGGCAAGGCAGCTGTTTAGCACATCCACCGGGTTAGATATTCCTGGGGCAAAGGACAAGTATAGTTGGATATCATTGGCATAGCAATGAAAACCCAAACCATACTTCCTAATAACCCCCCCTCCAGGGGCAGCATATACACTGCAAACAACAAATACATTATAAGAACCACCCGCCATTTCCCCAGCATCCAACAGAAAAACCTCGACCGCAGAGGGTAGTTGGTCCAGGAGGTTGGCAGGTGGTTAGGAGGAGCAAATCAGGTGCCCCATCACTCTCTACTCTCCAACACATTACCTCCAAAAACCATATAAACACTACAAACAGGTATCTGCCTCTATCTCTGAAATCAAATAAAGAGGCAGAAGACACTGCAGAGCAGGACACTGTGGCACAGGAGCTAGCACAACAATACTCACCCAAATCAGGAACCAAAACTAAACAAGCACAAAGGAAATCCAAAAACTTCTGATCATAGGAGACTCCATGATTCGGGAGTTGATACCCATCTCCAGCCAGGGTGATGGTCAGATGTCTCCCAGGTACATCAGCATGGAGAGACACTGACCGCATTACTAAAATTGTTCACAAAGCAGGAGAAAACATTGATGTCCTAGTACACATAGGGACTAATGATCTCGTCAGCCGGTCAGTTGTGGAGACCAAGAACACCTGACTAGGCTGGGTGACAAACTATCATCTATTTCGTCTGCATCTCCTTCTCTGAGATCCTGCCAGTCTGGGAGAAGGGAGCAGATGGACTGGAAAGTCAGAGAAGGGGAGATAGGGAGCTAAACACGTGGCTCAAGGACTGGTGCCAGGAAAAGGACACAGATTTGTAGGAACTGGCAACAGTTCTGGGAGCGAAAAGTTCTTTAAATTTGATGGACTGCATCTGACTAAAGAGGAGTCAGTGCATTGGGGCAGAAGTTTGACGTCTTTGCAGAATATTTAAACTAGCAAATGGGGAGAGGTGCAGCACCCCATACATCAAATGGAAGAACACCCTCCCCTCAGCTAGTGGTCAAACAGGAATTCAGCGTGTTTGCCATTCATTTGCATCACCAGGTAAGAAAAAGGTTTGTCTCCCATACAATGCACAGGGTAATGCCAAACTTCACCCAACAACTAACACACCAAAATCTGGCCAATGGAAAATCATGTACACAAATGCTCACAGCCTGGGAAATAAGATCCAGACCTGCAGGCAATTATGTCAGAGGCTAAACTGGACATAGTAGCAATTAGTGAGACGTGGTTTACCAGTAACCACACTTGGGAGACTTCAGTACCTGGCTATGTATTGTTCAGAAGAGACCGAGGTGCAAAGGGGAGGGGGCCCTGTATGTTAATGAAAATATCAAAGCTACAGAAATTCAGAATACACATAAGGAGCCAGAAGAACTGTGGGTCACCCTGGAAACAGGAAATGGGACAGCCATAAGAACTGGGGTTGTCTACAGGCCCCCAGACCAGAGGAGGACATAGACACATTACTGTTAGAAGATATACAAAACATGACAGCTAAAGGGAGGTTCTGATAATGGGAGACTTCAACATGCAGATACAGATTGGTCAATACCAGCAGGAACATCTGCCAGAACTAGACTCATAGTGGATTCCCTGCAGGGGAGGGCCTCAAACAACTGGTACAGCAACCCACAAGAGACAGGGCTATCCTAGATCTAGTACTGACTAACAAAGAAGGGATCACAGATCTCCAGGTAGAAGGTCACCTGGGGCCAGTGACCATCACATGGTATGGTTCAATTTGGCTACTACATCTAAATCATCCCATTCCAAAGCAAAATATGGGACTTCAGAGGAGCTGACTTTGATAAGATGGCCAACAGAGTTAAGCTAGCCCTGGCAAAAGAAACACAGGTGAGGAGGTACAGGCAAAGTGGGCAAGCATTAAGGATACTATACTTGAAGCAACATCCCATTGTGTTAGACAGAAAAGGAAGTGCAAAGAAGAAGGAAACCACTTTGGTTCTCAAACACAGTAGCAGAAAAGGTCAGAGCCAAAAGGCTGGCCTTCAGAAAATATAAAGGGAACACAGCGGGATGAAGATAGGAGGCATACCAAACTGCCCTAAGGGAAGCAGGTAAGGCAGTAAGGCAGGCAAAGTCCCAAACTGAGGAAACACTAGCACGAACAGTAAAGAAGGTGACAAGACTTTCTATAGATACATTAGTGAAAGGAGAAAGTCCAGAGGGTTTGCTAAGCTTAATGGAGAAAAGGGAGCATGTGAGGAGGAGGACCCTGTAAAGGCATCTATCCTAAATAGATACTTTGTCAGTATTTACTGAAGAGAAGGTAGGGCAGGGCCCACAGCTCAGCATCATGGACACAGGGGAGGGAGGTGAGCACTACTCCTTCACAAAAGAAAGGGTCCTACAAGAGCTTGCTAAGCTCAGGGTGGATAAGGCAATGGGACCTGATGGCATACATCCCAGGGGTACTTAAGGAGCTAAAGGAGGAACTAGCAGAGCCATTAGCAGAATTGTTTAGTGAGTCTCTGAGCACAGGAGGAGGTCCCAGAAGACTGGAGAAGGGCTCATGTGATCCCATCCACAAGAGTGGTAGCAGGGAGGAGGCGGGGAACTACAGACCGTCAGTCTTACCTCAGTAGTGGCAAGATTATGGAGGCACCTTAAGGAAAAGGGATAGTGCAACACCTGGAATCCATAGGCACAGGATCCAAGACAGCATGGGTTTACAAAGGAAGGTCCTGTCAAACTAATCTCATAGATTTCTTTGACTGAGCAACCAGAGTGGTGGACCAAGGGGAGCAGTTGATGTCGCTTACCTTGACTTCAGCAAAGCTTTGACACTGTTCCCATAGAAGATTATCAACAAGCTTTGAGTAGGCTCGGTGGGTCATCAGAAGTTGGTCAACTGGGTGGCAAACTGGTTGACTGGCAGAAAACAGAGTGGTGGTAAATGGTATACAGTCAGAAGAGATGCAAGTCACAAGTGGGGTACCTCAGGATCAGTCCTGGGGCCAGTCCTATTCAACATCTTCATTAGTGACCCCGAGATGGACTAGAGGGTAAGGCTTGTCTGTTTGCAGATGACACCAAGATCTGCAACAGAGTAGATGATCCAGATGGGGTGGGCAGAATGAGAAAGATTCTGGATAAACTAGCAGAATGGTCAGAAGAGTGGCAACTGGGATTTAATGCAAAGAAGTGCAAAATCATGCACATAGGGAAGAGAAACCCTGAAGCCACTTATAGGCTGGGAGGAGTTGCTAGCAGTCACAAAGGAAGAAAGAGCTTGGGCATCATCATCACTGATGACCTAAAATCATCCAAGCAGACCTCTAAAGCAGTAGGTAAGGCTAGGGGTGTTAGGGTGTGATAGTAGAGGTATCACAAGTCGTAAGAGGAGGTAATCCCTCTGTACAAGACATTGGTTAGGCCCCCATCGAGTACTGGTGCAGTATTGAGGCCACACCTTCACAAGGACATTAACCAAATTGAGGCAGTCCAGAGAAGGGCAACCAAATGGTGCAGGGACTGCATCAGAAGACATATGAGGACAGATTAATGGAGCTCAATTGTATACCCTTGAGCAAAGGAGGGAGAGGTGATATGATCGAGACATTTAAACACCTTAAGGGCATAAACAAGGTGAAAGAGTCTAACATGTTTAAATATAAGAAAATAGCAGGACAAGAGGACACAGCATGAGATTAGAGGAGGCCGATTAAGGGAATGTGAGGAAATTCTTTTCACAGAAAGGGTGGTAGATGCATGGAATGGCTTACCACAAGAAGTGGTAGCTATGAATACAGTGCAGGGCTTCAAACAGGCATGGGATAGGCATAAGGGAGCAATACAAATGACTATGAATAGATAGGTCACTGACAGAGCAAAGGCCGATGGCACATTTATAAGGTAGAGAAAGAAATGGGCAGACTGGATGGGCCTTGCGGTCCTTATCTGCCGTCAACTTCTATGTTTCTATGTTTCTATGTAACATAGGGGCCAAAACTGAACCTTGAGGAACTCCGCAAGAAAGAAGGCTAGTGGAGGAGGAGGAGAAATTCTCCATCACAACCCGTTGCCTCCTATTGGATAAAAAGGACTCAAACCAGCAGATGACAGTGCCAGTGAGTCCGCAGAGTTCCCTAAGATGGTCAAGCAACACACCATGGTCTACAGTGTCAAAAGCTGAAGACAGATCCAGAAGAACAAGAATTGTCTTGTCTCCCCGATCTCTAGCCCTGAGGAGGTCATTCTGCACCTGAACAAGCACGGTTTCTGTGCTATGCCTTCCCCAAAACCCTGACTGGAATTGTTCATACAAATCATGGGTCAAGAGGTGCTTCTCCAACTGAAGCACCACTATCTTCTCCACAACCTTCACTAAAAAGGGAAGGTTGGAGATAGGTCAGTAATTTACCCTGATCTGCGGGTCCAAAGATGGTTTCCTTTAAGAGTGGTCTCACCAGTGCCTCCTTCAAGGCATCAGGAAAGACCCCCTTAGATAAGGAACACCTGACAATCAGGGCAAACACTGGGCCAATGGTGTCGATTCATCTCATCAAGAAACGCGTCGCCACTAGGTCCAGTTCACAAAAGGTGTGCTTCAGATTGGTCGCCGCCTCCATAACCTCACTGGCATCCACTGGTTTAAACTCCCCCCAACCAGGCGGAGTGCAGTTAGAATACCTATGGTGACCACTGCCAGCTATGACATTGCTGACTGGAGGAACACCCCACTGAATACTGGACACTCGGTCCAAGAAGGACCGAGCAAACTCTTCACATTCGAAGTCTGCAAAAACCTTCTTCGGCTGCAGACAGGCAGGATGAAGAATCCTATCTACAGTCTGAAAAAGTATAGTTGGTCAGCTCTTCCCAGCAGCAATCTCCCTGGACAGGAATACTGCCTTCTTATAAGAGTCTACCATAGCACCAACGTCTCCAACGCATACATTTCCCACATCAGATAGATTGGCTGCCACCGAAAAACCCTCTGGGGTCAAACCCCGTAAAGGGTGGCAGCTCATAATCTCAGTAGGGGGAGGGCATCCGGTGGGAGCCCTGAACATGAACTACACCATGCAGTGATTGGACCAAACCACCCGATCATTGCCGAGATTATCTATCTCAAGCCCCAGTAAGAACACCAGATCCAATGTGTGGCCACCCTGATAGGTCACAGCAGAAACAACTAGTGACAGGCCCAATGAATTTGGAGGAGGTTGTAACCAGGCTGAGATAATTTGTCGTAGGCTCAAACATTGAAGTCCCCCAGAATAATACATCTGGGGGTCTCCAGTGTTTCACCGGCAATGAATTCGGCAGTCTCCTGCAGAAATTTCCCCACCATCCCAGGAAGGCGATAAACCAGGAAAATTCTGCACCCTGCACCTGTGCCCCCACGAATGGCCACGCATTCAAAAGAATCTGGGGTTCCCATTGGGTGCACGGTGAAGCCCAGGTCAGATCTAAAACAGATGGCTACACCACCACCCCTATGCTCCTCTCTGGGGCAGTGCACTACAGTATACCTAGGGGAACGGTAGCCTCAAAAACTGGACCTGCATCGTCCCCAACCCAAGTCTCTGTAATGCAAGCCAGGTCAGCAGAGGAAACCAGATCCGCAATAATTGCAGTCTTACTCTTAATTGACCTGGCACTGCATAGCACTACCCTCAGGGGATTTGTGGGAAAGGTAGCCCCATGGGTTGCCTGACCACTCGGTCTAGTGGAGACCCTGGAGATAAGCAGTAGGTCAGGAGATCAACCTTACCCTGTTCGGAGCTGTGTGGTGGGTGGGGCTCTTATAGGAGGCCTTCTCCCAGGTAACGGGGGTACGGGTCCCATATTGGCTTGTATTTATCTATGGTGTTTGTGATGATGTGCAAGAGTCTTTCAAATCAGGATAAGAGGGATAGGCTATTGTGCAGCTCAGCTATAGTGGGAATATCCGGAGTGCACCACCTTCGTGGCAAGAGACACTTAGTTTCTGTAGAGACCACCGAAATCCATTTCAGTGTTGGGGAGCTGAGGTCCACTGCTTCATCTGGTGTCCCTAGGATGAGCATTTCAGGGGAGGGAGTGATTGGTTGGGCAAGAACCTTAATTAATATCTCTGTGATATCTATGCAAAGGGACTTTATGTTAGGGCATTGCCAGATAAAATGAAGCAAGTCACCATTAGGGGGTCCCACACTTCCCGCAGTTGTCATCAGGGGTTAGTTGCACTTTATGCACTACGTCTGGTGTACAAGGCCATAGCTGCAGTATCTTATTCTGAATTAATCATGCCTGGTGGTCTCTTACCACCATGTGTGCTTGTCACCAACAAAGCTCTCAGTCTATGACTCAGGTTTTTATTGTGGGGTTTGGTAGGTGGTTTCTAATACTGTATATAGGTAAATGTTACCTGCACTCCCTTTTTGTTTTTGGACGCATGTCAGAAGCGGGTGCACAGGTGGGGGGGTCCCTTAGTTCTGAGTCAGAGGAGAATGTGGCAAACTGTGTTTCTGAGCTGTAGATAGTACCAAAAAATCTGTTTTGTCCAGGCCATATGTGATTTTGAGCCCTTGGAAGGAGTTGACTATGTCAGAGTGTGGTATTAGGAGATCTCCCACCACCCTGATGCCCTTACTGTCCCATTCAACCCATTTAATTGGAGCACTGTCCACTCTAATGCCAGGGTTATCACATAGGGGTGTATAAGTGCGGTGGACCAATGGTTTGGACTACGAGGAGTATAGACAAGCTGCTGGAAAGCCACCAGTACATTGGGATGCTTCAATATCAAGCCAGACAGGAGGTTCTTGAACCATAGAGGTCAGCCATCTGACCATTTGCACAGTTCTGAATGCCCAAGCATAGGCCTTAAACCATGGCAAACCTCCAACCCCTTTGCTCCAGTGCATTCTGAGTCTAGCCCTGCTGAATCGTGGGGGCTTCCCTTCCCATAAAAAGCTCCCTATGAGCTTATCGATCAGTTTGAACCATTTACTGGTAATCGTTATCGGAGGGTGGGATAACAAATGTATGATTTTAGGGGTAGTCACCATTTTTAGAGCTTCAGTTTTTTCAGCTAGTGAAAGATGTAAAGGTTTCCATCTATCACACTCAGTTTTGAGGTCTGATAGGAGGGGGTTAAAATCAGAATGCAAAGCTTGGACATCTACGGTGTGATCCTGATGCCCAGGGAGGTCAAAGTGTCTTTGGCTCATCTTAGATCCAGGGGTCACATCATGATCTCTGTGAATAAGTGGACCAATCCTTGCGAGGATAGCCTGGAGTTCTTTGGATCAAGAGGTGTTTCCGGAGTCTTTGAAGGAGGCTGTCGTGACACCCCTTTTGAAGAAATCTTCCCTTGACCCCGACTGCCTCGCTAACTACAGACCGATCTCTAACCTGCCCTTTCTGGGTAAGGTTATTGAGAAAGTAGTCGCGTTACAGCTTGATGACTTTCTTACCATGCATGAAGTCTATGATCCTCTCCAGTCTGGTTTCAGGAAGAGGCATAGCACCGAGACTGCATTAGTTCGGGTATTTAATGATCTCCTAATGGCAAGAGATCAGAAGAGCCGTTCGATCTTGGTTCTTCTTGATCTCTCTGCAGCGTTTGACACCGTGGACCATGAGATGTTGCTAGATCACCTGCGGCTACTCTGCGGACTGTCAGGGACAGTCCACAGATGGTTCCATTCTTTCCTCACAGGCAGAAGTCAAAGGGTAGTTTCAGGGATCTTCTCTTCTGCTCCCTTTGCTCTGTCTTGTGGGGTGCCGCAAGGCTCTGTGCTTTCCCCCATGTTGTTCACAGTGTACATGCTGCCATTGGGAGACATTATAAGGCATTATGGGCTGAGTTTTCACTGTTATGCAGATGATACTCAGCTCTATATGTCCTTTGTACCTGAACAAAATGATGCAGTGTCGGTTTTTAACAACTGCCTCGCTGAGATTCAGGATTGGATGAGTGCAAACTGGTTGAGGTTAAATCCAGATAAGACTGAGGTATTAGTTGTTGACCCAGGTCATTATGCAAAGAAGTTGACTCCTGGGGTCTCCCCGGGTCTTTTATTAGCGGATACCCAGTTGAGCCTTCTGAACAGGTGCGAAATCTGGGCGTTATTTTTGACAGTGCACTGACATTAAAGATGCAGGTGTCGGCCACTGTCAAATCCTCCTTTTACCATCTGAGGAATATCGCCCGGATAAAGCACCTTGTTCCACATGATGACCTTCCTGTCTTGGTCCACGCTTGTGTTTCTTCCCGCCTTGATTACTGTAATGCTTTATATCTAGGGTTGCCGGGGGTAGATCTCCGTCACCTGCAGCTGGTGCAGAACACGGCAGCTAGGTTGTTGACAGGGCTACCAAGAACTTGCCATGTCACCTCTGTGCTGCGCGAACTGCACTGGCTGCCTGTGCGGTGGAGAATCACCTTCAAGGTCGCATTGCTGACCTATAAGACCCTACACGGCCAGGGACCAGGCTACCTGCAAGATCTCCTTTGTCCCTACCATCCTCTCCGCCCACTCCGCTCCTCTGGCGAGGGATTGCTAGAGATTACCATTGTTTGTTTTAAATCATCTGGGGCAAGGGCCTTTTCTTTTATGGCCCCGACCCTGTGGAATTCTCTACCTCGTCAGATTAGAGAGTGCCTGTCCGTGGAATCATTTAAGAGATCCCTGAAAAGTCATCTGTTTTCACTGGCATTTGGTTAGTTTATTTTATGTTTTATGTTTTTATTTATTATTGCTGATGTTTTATCTCTTGTTTTGTATCAGCGCTTTGATTTATTGAAAAGCGCTTTATAAATAAATTTTGATTTGATTTGATTTGAAGTGATTGAGAGGTAAGACCTCTGTCTTGGATCTGTTTATCTTAAGACCTGGGATTGCAGTGAAGGTGGATACAAGCTCTGGAAGGTGTGAGGTGGAGTTGGGGGTCTGAGTGGATAGGATCAGCATGTCATCAGCATATAACAACATTTTGTACTACTGGTTTGCCATCTGGATCCTTAGTATCCCATGATGAGCTCTGATGGTGGCTGCCAGTGGTTCAGTAGCTATGACAAATAGTAAGGGAAAGAACAGACATCCTTGCCAAATTCCTTTATTCAAAGGGAAGGGGTCCAAGAGGATGGAGTTTGTAAGGACTCTAGCCAGGGGACTTGGGTACTGTAGATGGTCTGCACATTGTTGATGAAACTGGATCCAAACTCCATGTGTCAGAGTACATCATAGAGGAACCCCCACTCCACGGAATCAAAAGCCATTCCAGGTCAGTTGCAATGGACGTGGCAGGGGCCCACATTAGCAATGTGCATCAGGTTAAGCGGAGTGTGCAAATGTTCCAAACTGTTCCTGCCTTTGATGAATCCTACCTGGGAGAGGTGGATAAAGCAAGGCAATATACTTTCTAGTCTAAGGGCCAGGGCTTTCACAAAAACTTTGCTGTCTACTGTGATGAGGGAAATGGGTCTGTAGCTAGCGTGTTCAGTGGGGTCTTTTCCTTTTTTTGGGAGGATCATTATGGTAGTCGTAGTGCGGAAGATACTAGTTTCAGTGGATTTATTGTACAGCATTTGTAGGATTGGAGATATGATTGGGGATAAGTGCTGTAGAAACTCCATAGGTAGCCAGTGCCTCCTGGGGCTTTCTTAGGAATAAGCAATTTAAGTGCAGTTGCAACCTCCTGGGTGGACAGTGGAGCTTCCAAAACCTGTAACTGTTCAGGGGTGACCTTAGGGAGATGCAGGGGTTGCAGAATAGATGCAGTAAGTTGGAGGTCATGGGTAATTTTGAAACTGTAGAGTAACAGGTAATACTCTCACATGATCTGACTGATTTGTGAGTCTTTTGAGCAAATTTGGCCCACCTTGTCTTGAAGACCTGCAGTATGCCACTCAGATTGTTGATTTTAAGGTGATAGACTGACTTTGCTGCACTTCTCCCATCCTTCCCAATATTTGTGTCAGAGTCTAAAGATAGCCAGTTCCACCTTCCTAGCTAAGGTTTACCTATCACGAGGCGACATCTGCATCATCGACATCCTCAACAGCGACAGACACAATGCCAAGTGTCGGCATTGTACTGTCGAGGATATGTGTGTGTGTTTCCTTCGGGGGGCTGTGTCCCCAAATCCCACATGAGGGGGGCTCCACCCCTTCACACACACACCCAGGTATCTAAATATATAACTACGAGTTAGAGTTGTCTCGGGGGAGGGGCGAAACACCAGATGATACGATGCCAATGGCAGCGGGAACCATCACAGTGACCCAACGCTTTCTGTCGAATTCTGTCACTGTAATGGTCTTTGCTCTAGCGGTTTCACTGTGCAGTTGGTACAGCCATGGCTAATTGGTTATCAGTTTCCAGCCTGAGGTTAAGCGCCACCTTATGAAGGGCAGGGCTTTTGATGCCTTTTGGGACGGTTTTCATGCTATCCTCTTTTTGCTGCAGCTCAGACTCCAATTGCTTAAACTGAGCTTCCCTTTCTTCCTGCAATGTGCAGCATACCCAATGATGAGCCCTCGCTTGCTAGCCTTCAAGGCTTCCCAGAGGTTGCTCACAGATGTTTGGCCATTGTCATTAATCTGGAAGTAAGCAGCAGCTTCCTCCTGTATCCAGGTTCTAAAATGTGGGTCATGCATCAGTAGTGGGTCTAGTTTCCAAGAAAGGGAACGCCGAGATACTGGGCCCCATTGGAGGCTTAGCTGTAGTGGGGTGTGATCAGAGAGTATTCTGGGGTTGATGGTGGAGTCTAGTATCACTGGGATAAGAGATGGAGATGCTAGCCATAGATCCAGTCTGCTGTATGATTGATGAGCTGCTGAGTAACAAGTGTAGTCCCAGGTACATGGATGGCACAGGCACCAAATATCAGTTAGGGCCTGCTCTGTCATCCACAACTTAACCACCTGTGCAACCTTGATATTAGGGCTGGGAGAACTCTGTGAACTTCTGACCCTTATTAAATTAGAACTGGAACACGATAGAGTTCTGATTTGTTCTGATAAGTTCTGCTAAGTCGTAAATATTTGAAAAAATGCAATAAAATGCATGAAAGTGCCCAAAGTCGGTCATATGTAACACAGAGGCCAAAAGCAAATAATTTAATGCAGTATTTGTATAAACATTACAGTAAAATTGCCAAATAAAAGCAATTACTACTTGCTGCTTCATTGCTGGTTTGTTCTGGTGGCATATCCCGCTCGGGCCCGTGACGTAGTGTACTGGGAGCAAGAAAGATGGACAGAGAGACGGACAGATGTAAGTATCATTGTACCACAAAGCAATACCAAGCACTGCAGGCAGCTAAAATATTTTTATTAATGCTGCTATGTGGGTATTATTTTGACAGATATTTCAGTCAGAGCATACCAGGCGAAAAAATGAATGATCAAAATGAGCAGCAGTAGAGCCCTCCCCACCCGTCCTACCCATTTGAATGATGCCACTGCATCATGTGCCGATGTACTGTGGTATATGGTACCTACCTGGTCCAACAGGTGGTAATGCTGTCTATGACTACTTCTACTGATCAACACACAATACATTTATTAAACAAGAAATGAAAGACATAAACTGAGTACCACCGAGGCAGCCAATCAGTCACATCACATCGGTCAAGTGCAGTGCAGTCATAAAATAAAGGTTGCTACTGCCACCTGATGACCTGAGGACACCCAGTTACATCCTTTCTAGTTCCACAATTGCTGCCAACCAGTGCCAAGTAATTTAAGTACGTAAAAATTAAAATATAGTCTCAGCCCAGTTACCGTAAGTGAGCTATAGTGTTGTTACAGCCAGGCTAGTACACCACACACACACAATAAAGAAATTAATTTACATTTTTCATTGTGAAGTAACTGCAGCCAAATACAGGGGACATGAGAAATATATTACACAAAGAGCATTCGGTTTCAGTGTTCAGACTTCTGCTAAGTCGTTTGTTGTACTAAAATTAAAATAGTAATATTACAATACAGTCAGGTCGGTGGTAAAATAATATTTTTTAATCAGTTGCTGAGGACAAAAAGTGGCAAGTAGTTGCAGTAGACAGCAGTACCCTACCTTTCAGATCAGAGTGGTACCTAGTGCCACCAAGGAAGCATGTGACAGGAAATGCAGTTGCTTGCTCTAGTTGGACTCTGAACCCACTGATGGTATTATTGTGGTATCTGTGCTCATCATGGTCATTCAAGTAATTTTGGCCTGGCCTAGTCCATCCTATTGAGTCCTGACCTGACTTGTTGCAGTTCATTGCTGCCTCATGTACTACACCCAAGCCTATTCACAAAATATTTTAACCACAGGCACAAAATGAATTCTTGAAAGTCTTTTGTGGCTATGGCCTGCTCACTCAGACTATACGTTTCATTCAGGTATCATATTTGATTTTACCCTAAGCGGGCACCTCGTTGCACTGCGGATCCACTACTCCAACAGCCCTCCGCCTCTCAGTCACTAGCTCCATCTTATCAACCATTGACTATGGCCTGGTAGTCTATGGTGCAGCCATGGATAATGTGCTAAAAAGGGTACACACCACATTCAATAACACCTGCAGACTCACCCTGGATGCCGATCGCCTAACCCATACCTGCTCACTTTATGAGCAAACAAACTGGCTGTCTCTGTGGTGCAGGATCAAATTCCAAATCTGCCTCCTTGGTAAGAAACCACTGTTGGGCAAGACACCCCTGTGCATATCTGACCTCTTCTCCCAATCAGACTCCAGATATGGCACCAGAGGAAGAAAGCAAGGGACACTTGTGGTGCCATTTCGGTGAACCACACTTGGTCAAAGTGCCTTCTCCTACAGAACCCCCCCTTTGGCTCAATGAGATTCCTGAGATCACTCAAAATACCTCTAGTCTCTCCTACTTCAAATCTGAACTCAAGCACTACCTTACCTCCAGCACTGTGTGTGCCAGTTTTCCGAACGTCTGACACCTCACCCACTGGAAGCCTGCCAGCTAAACTCTATGAACTGCTCCCATGACCTGGCCCAGGGCTGTCCATCAGTTCTCCCTACTCAGCTCAGCCTTCCTCCCTGTCAACCCCTCCTCCTTCCTATGCTCTCCCTCACCTCCCCAACCCCCAGCTCACCTGCCCCTCTTCTCTATCTTATCCTGTCCTGCAGCCCACCTGCCACCACTGATTGCATACCTGCTGTCCTAGCCCCCCACCGCCCTGGTTACTGTTGACAAAGCCTCCTGCTGGAGGCCGCCTACTAACCCCCCACTCCTCCCCCTCCCCTGGGGGAAGACTCTGTTTGTTTCACTGGTAGTACTTCTGGGCCCGCTCCTTGAGGGGGCTCCTTCTGCACTGCTCTAAACTCTCAACCTAT
This sequence comes from Neoceratodus forsteri, assembly GCA_016271365.2. Classification (NCBI taxonomy): domain Eukaryota; kingdom Metazoa; phylum Chordata; order Ceratodontiformes; family Ceratodontidae; genus Neoceratodus; species Neoceratodus forsteri. Next base: position 1,320,641,812 of record CM057454.1, read on the forward strand.
CAGATACTTGATGGTGCTTCAATTAATTTGTAACAATGTCTAAGATTTGATTAAGATCTGTAAATATGTATTATATGTGTAATCTTTTCCAAGTGTCTTACTCTGTACCCGTACTGTTTTTTGTACCTGTTACTGTCTCATGATGAGGAACCTTTGTAAAAGAGCCTTGGCTCAAAGTTTATTTCTGAATCTTGAAATAAATAAATAAATAAAAACAAAGTGAGAAATGTTGACTTTCAGAAATGTCAAATGCTCAGCATTTTCTGGTGTCAAACAGGATCATGTATCAGTAATGATGTTATCAGCTGAACTAAACAATTGTTCTGAACAGATGCTAGTCGGAGGGCAATTCATGTACTTCATTGCGATGTTTACTAAAGCAGGCCCCATACTTCATTTGAATTTCCAGTATTTCAAAGGATCAGCATTCCAGCTGATGTCTGGCTCTGCCAGGTACATTCCAACAATGGTCTGTGCTGAGGCTGTGTTAGGCAAAGTAGATGAAGAAGATGTTGCAATTACATCTTGTAAGTGACTCCAGAGACATGAAGTTGAACCAAGAGACTGTGAGACAGTGCTACGTTTGGATGGTGGTGAAGAAGAAGATCCTGTTACAGTGGCTGAGGAGGAAAAGGGGATAAATGCCACAACACTAGAGGATGGGCCACCTGATGCTGGGCTGTGTTGTGAAGAAGATTCTGAATGTGCTGCTGTTGTACACTGTTCCATCACAGCATGTACCTCATAAACTATTTCTTGTTTATTTATCTCAAAAGTAGTGTCATCACTCAATAGTTGTTTAGATTTGTATTGTGGCTCCAAGATTGTTGCTTTAATGTAGTACTCAGAATGAAGCGTTTTACCTAGTTTGTCATCTTCTTCAACTTTTTTGATCATACGTCTTGTTAGATCTTGTATTCTGGGGGGCAACCTGTGTGTCGGCAGCACCACTGGCAGCCTGTGTGATAAAACTGTTTTGGTTCTCTAACTTTTCCCTAATCAGATTCAATCTGAATTTTTAAAATTTTATTAAGAGTACCACTGGCTCAGAGTTGCTGTGTTTGCACTCAATTCTCTGGTGATTTCCTCAAATGGCTGGAGGAGTGAAATTAGAAACTCCATCATGGCCCACTGTGGTGGAGTAATATAGACATCTGCATCACCAATTTTATTTTACAAGGTGTATTGTCTGACAGCTGTCTTTTGATCCAGAAGGCTTTAGAACAGAAAAAAGGTGGAATTCCATCAAGTAGAAATGTCTGGGATCAGTCTGTGCAAAGGTAAATTGTGCTCCTCCTGTATTTTGTCAAACAAGTGATGGGGCCTTGCTTGAGTGACTGAAGTGAATGCATATTCTTTTAGCAGTGCTAACAAGAGCCTTAATGTCGCTGTCCTCATCAGGAAAACTGTGAACTATAAAATTTAAGCAATGCACAAAGCAGCGGATGTGAACAAAGCCCCCCTCCGTGCCTTCCTGATGTTGGCCCCATTATCTGCAACTATAAAGCCAACTAACAGTCCCTGTGAAGTGAGCCATTGCTGTATTGGTTTTTGGAGCTCTTCATTGATGTTGTATGAGGTATGTTCAGATAGAAAATAAAACATTCTTAGAACAACAAACTGTGTTTCATCTGTCCCTGCAAGAATTATCAAAACATGCCCAATGTGGAGTGACATACATGGAGGGTTCAGGCTAACATCTTGTCCAGCTATCTGTTGTGAGATGCACCACCATCCTAACAGCACTGGCCAAAACTCATCTCAATTTTTTACATACAGCATCGTAGAGTTCAGGAATCCCCATTGAGGAGAAGTATTTTCTCTATGGTACACTATATCGATGTTTGAGGTGTCACGGGCTCACCCCTAGGCACAGCCAGGTCCCCTTCTCCCAGGAGACCCTCCCCCCTTTGATGAACCCTGTGATTCGACTGTCAAGAAAGAGGGCTTCCCTTCCTTCTATTCAAGGAGCCTTTTTCCTAAAATTCAGTAGTTAGTAGTTGAGCAGTCCTACTAAAATAAGACATTAGTCTGACAAAACCTTTTCCCATTAAATGTTATACCACGCAAATTAGACCCATGCAGAGTTGATAAGAAAATCATAAAAAGTTTACTTTAAGGAAGAAAACACAGTAACATATTCTACACAATTTAGGGTACTGGGTTGCAGACAACAATGTTAAAAAATGTGGACTTAAACAATAAACCTACACACTATGAATGCTAAAATGTTCTACCTTATTGATGTTTAGAGTCCAACGAGTCCCACCTGCCAGAAAGCCTCTTCATATTTTCTGAAAAGAGTCCTCAAAAAGTTTAGCAAGATGATAGGACAATCTCTGAATTTTGTTCTTCAGCAAAATTTAGGGTTTTTCAGAGAAAAGCTCCTTTTCCAAGAGTTTTTTTTCCTCTCTTCTTCAGTGAGGCAAAGTTCTCTTCACTAATCAGTAGTTATTTTTCAGCAAAACTACCCAAAGCTAACACTTTGCAAAATTATACCAAAAAGGACTGTTTTCTGGCTCTATTCCTTTTTTATACCTCAAGTGATGTCATTCCAGCCTACCCTTTTGATTGGTTGGCTATTTAGGCTGTGATGTTTCAGCAGTTCACCCTTTTTCATGGAGTGGTCTCTCTCATGCCACCCTAGTTTATCCAGAGTATAAAATAGCAGAAAATCCTTCAAATTGGGGTCTCTGTCCACCACCCTAGCCAACTCTCCTGCTGTGGTCTAACAAACTTAGTTTAGCATGTTGACCCACTGCTGAATAGTTTCTGGTAAAAGACATCTCTGCCCTTTGGTCTCAGGAAACCCACACCATATATTATAAAAGGACCCCACTTTCCCATTCTCCTGGTTGTGAGATCTGAACATTCAAACACAAATGGAATTTTACATGATGCATTTAAGTCAGTTCCTGGCTTCCAGACCTTTGACATGTAAACCTGTCTGAGGGCTAGACCCAGCACTCAGTTGGAAAAAATGTTTCCCCATGTTTTATTTTCTAGGATGCTTAAAGGGCCAGTGGCTTAATTCTGAAACACAACCCATGTATCTATAGTATATCATATCTGAACAGTACAAACATATACACTCCCTACAAGACTGAACCTGTGGGAACATGCCCCTTTTTACAACTGAGTTCTTACAGTTCTGTCATTATTCTAATATGTGAGATAGGCCATCTGTGTTCCCATTTTTAGATACAGGCCTGTGGATCACCTCCATATCATAGGCCTGTAGGGCAATACTCTATCTAAGGAGTTTCCCATTTGTTTTACCCATTTGGCCCAACCACACTAACGGGTTATGCTCCATCTGTACTGTAACCCATAGGCTGCCGACAGAATTAGAATGTATAAGAATTTTGGACTGATATATCAGTCTGTGGCCCTGCAAGGACTAAAATGTCTGCTATAAAGGTGCGGTTCCAACTTTTTCAATGACCATACAAAAGCAAGGCATTGTTTTTCCATTGTGGAATAGGCTTAATCATGGGGAAGTAGCTTCTTGCTGAGGTTTAGTATGGGGTGTTCTTTACCCTGATTTGATATCTGAATGAGGATGGCCCCTATTTCCATATCTGAGGCATCCATTTGTACCACAAATGGCCGGGTGTAGTAAGGGCTGGCCACCACTGGGGCACTATACAACAAGGTTTTCAGTTTTATGAAGTCCCTGTCATGGGCCGGGTTCCATTTTACCCACTTAGGCTGCTTCTTTTTAACAGCTCAGATAAAGGATCTGCCAGGGAACTATAATTGGGTACAAATTTTCCATAATACCCTGCAGTCCCAAGAAAACTCCTAACTTGATTTTGAGTTTCAGGTGTGGGTCAGGCCACAATTGCCTCTATTTTTGCCTGATTTAGTTGGAGCTGGCCCTTCCCCACAACATGTCCCAGATAAGTGACCTCTGCCATGGCCACCTGGCATGTCTCTGTTTTGATAGTCAGCCCTGCAGCCTGTATTTTGCCAAACACTTCCTTCAAGTGTGTCAGGTGTTCCTCCCAACTAGTGCTGAATATAGCTATGCCATCCAGGTAGGTGACTGCAAATTTATCTGTACCCTGTAACACCTGATTCATTAACCATTGGAATGTGGCAGGGGTGTTCCTCATCCCAAAAATGCATGACCTTAAATTCATACAGGCTGATTGAGGTGATCAAATCTGACCTTTCTCTAACCCTGTCAGTGAGTTCCACCTGCCATTACCCTTTCATCATGTCTAAAGTGGTTAAGTATGCCCCCCCCAGCTTGTCCAGCAATTTGTCTGTGTGGGGCATTGGGTGGGTGTCAGATTTTGTGATGGTGTTGAGCCCACACTAGTCTGTGCAGAACCATGTGGTCCCATCTGGCTAGGGGACAAAGACTACAGGTAATGCCCAGGGTCTGTGTGATTTTTGGATCACCCCTAGATCCAGCATCTCTCCCACCTCCCTCCTAATGTCTTTGAGGACTGTCTCAGACACCCGGTAGGCTGTCATACGTATGGGTGCTTGTGTTCCCGTGTCTACATCATGCATTGCTAGTGGGGTCCATCTCAGCTAGAACATAAATTACAGGCAGACTGAATGGGCCTAGAGGTCCTTATCTGCTGACAATTTCTATGTTTCTAACGGGGCAAATTCCTGCATAACCATCCCTACTTCCTGGGCCTATACAGGTGTCAACTGGGGTGACAATGGAATGATCCCCACAGATGATGCCTGCTTACTTTCCGCTAACAAGTTGAGAAGGGGGTTCTCCTCACCCACCTCTTCCAAAGGACTGCAATCTGCAAGTACCATGTTAGCCCTATTGAAATAGGGCTTCATCATATTTACATGGTACATCCTGTGGGCGTGTTTTTGGTCAGGTAACTCTACAATGCAGTTCATCTCATTTACATGCTGGAATACCTTGTATGGTCCTGCCTACTCTGCCTGCAGTTTGTCCTTCTGGACTGAGATCAGACCATTACCTCCTGTCCTACCCTGTACAAGTGAGTTCTGGCCCCACAATTGTACCAGGTCTTTTGTTTTTGCTGGTCAACTTACAGGTTGCTCAGGGCCATACCCACATGCTCCTTCAGCTTCTCCCTGAATTTTAAAACATACTCCATTATGGGAGTCCCCTGGGTGGCATGCTTACCTACCCAGTCTTCTCATATCAAATCCAGGGGCCCCCTCACCTTGTGTCCATACAAGAGCTCAAAGGATGAAAATACTGTTGATTTTTGTGGTGCTTCCCTGTAGGCAAACTGCAAGTGGGGAAGGTACCTCTTCCAGTGCCCCCATGCTGTTCTGCAAATGCCATAAGCATAGCCTTTAGGGTCTCATTAAATCGCTCTATGAGACCTTTGGCTCGGGGGGTGGTAAGATGTTGTGCACCTCTGTACAACACCACACTTCCCCACAGACACTTCATAAGGTCTGACATGAAGTTATCTCCTTGATCAGAGATAACCTCCTACAGAAACCCTACACAGGAGCAAATCCCTAACAAAACCTCCGCCACTTTGTCTGCCTTCATGGAGGACAGGATGATGGCTTCTGGATAGTGGGTAGCATAATCAGCTACCTTCAATATGTACCTTTTTCCGGAGGAGTATGGGGTATTCAAAGGACCCACAATATCCATTCCCACCCTTTGGAATGGTTTCTCCACAGTTCACAAAGGAATCAGGGCAGCCTTGGCTTTGACAGCTGGGTATAGTGGCAGTCACAGAAACATGGTACACAGAGAACCGTGTCTGGGATGTCAACATACCAGGGTACACAAGCTACAGGAGGGACAGGGAGGGTAAAAGAGGAGAAGGAGTAGCTCTTTATGTAAGGGAAGAGATCAAAGCAACAGAACTAAAGAATAAACATGGAGTAGAGGAGGCACTGTGGGTCACCCTGGAGCCAGGAAAATGCACCACAATTTGCACAGGGCTTGAATACAGATCCCCATTTCAGGGGGAGGCAATGGACAAAGAAATAATAGAAGGCATTATTAGAATGGCAGAAAAAGGGGAGATATTGTTGATGGGGGCCTGAATATGCCAGATGTTAACTGAAGCACCTTTGCTGCAGCCACATCCAAGAGCAGGGCCATTCTCGATGCCCTACAAGGGGCATGCCTCAGACAGCTAGTTTTGGAACCCACTTGAGAGGGAGCAATCTTAGACCTCATACTCTCAAATGGGAACAGCCAGATGATCTCAGATCTAGAAGTGGGTAGCCATCTGGGAACAAGTGACCACCAAACAGTGTGGTTCACGATAAACTTAACTGTAGAGTCAAGCCATACAAAAGTGAAGGTACTGGACTTCAGGAGGGCTGATTTTGTCAAAATGGAAGAGTGCCTCAGAAAAGCACTAGCAAACAGGCAAGAAGGAGGGGTGGAGCAACAGTGGGAAAACATCAAAACCACCATCACAGAGGCCTTTGTGTGAAGCAAATAAACAAATCAAAATGAAAGGAAAAAACACTATGGTTCTCAAAAGAAGTGGCAGGGTAGGTTAAGGAGAAAAAGATAGCATTCAGGAAGTATAAGGAAACACAGAAGGAGTAGGACAGAGAACTGTACCAGTTAAAGCAGAAGGAAGCGGGGAATGCAGTCAGAATAGCAAAGGCCCAAACCGAGGAAAGATAGCCAACGGGGTTAAAAAGGGGAATACAACCTTTTATAGGTACATTAGGGAGCAAAGAAAGACTAAGGCAGGGATACTGAGGCTGAATAAAGAGGAAGGTGGTTGGGCAGAGAGCGACAGTGAAAAAGCAGGGATACTGAACAAATACTTCTGCTCTGTATTCACAATGGAAGAGCAGGGGGAGATACCTAATCCAGTCAATAGAAGCACTCTGGATGGGGGGGGGTTGATATTAGTCCTTTCACAGGAGAAAGGGTTCTGAAAAAACTCCTAAAACTGAAGGTGGACAAATCAATGGGACCTGACGGGATTCAGCCCAGAATTCTAAAAGAACTAAGGGAAGAACTAGTAACACCACTGATTACCCTTTTTAATAAATCATGTGAGGATGGTGTGGTACCTGAGGACTGGAGGAGGGTAGATGTGATTCCCCTTAACAAAAGTGGGAACAAGACAGAGGCAAGAAACTACACACCTGTCAGTTTGACCTCAGTGGTAGGGAAAATGATGGAATCACTTCTGAAGGAAAGAACTGTTGAGTATCTAGAGGCCAGTGGGGCACAGGACCCAAGGCAGCATAGATTTGAAGCAGGATGGTCATGTCAGACAAATCTAACTGATTTTTTTGACTGAGTGACCAAAGTAGTAGACCAGGGAGGGGCTGTGGACATGGCCTTCCTAGACTTTAGCAAGGCATTTGACACAGTCCCACACAAAAGATTAATAAACAAATTAGCCAGCCTGGGAGTGGGTCCCAGGGTTGTAGCCTGGGTAAAACACTGGATGGACAACAGGACACAGAAGGTAATTGTAAATGGAGTCCACAGTGAAGAAAGGGGGGTTACTAGTGGGGTACTGCAGATTTCAGTACTGGGGTCAGTCCTTTTTATTGTCTATATAAGTGACATTGCAGAGGGACTGGAAGGAAAAGTATGTCTCTTTGCAGATGATGCAAAGATCTGCAAGAGGGTTGATATGCAAAGTGGGATGGAAAGGATGAAGAAGGACTTGGCAAGGTTGAAAGAATGGTCAAGTGTATGGTAGCTTAGATTCAAATCAAAGAAGTGCAAAGTAATGCACCTGGGAAACAAAAACCCAGGAGAAGAGTATGCATTGGGGGGTGAGATACTGACAACAACAAAAATGGAAAAGGACCTGGGGGTAGTCATATCAGATGACCTAAAGGTGGGCAAGCAATGTGAGAAGGCAGTAAGGAGGGCTGGGAGGATACTGGGTTTCACAGGGAGAGGCATCACCAGTAGAAAACAGGAAGTTGTTGTCCCTCTGTACAGACAGTTAGTAAGACCACATCTGGAGTACTGTGTACAGTTCTGGAGACCCCATCTCTGCAAAGACATAGACAGGGTGGAGGCTGTCCAGAGGAGGGCAACCAGAATGGTGCAGGGTCTGCACTAGAAGACGTATGAAGAAAGACTAAAGGAGCTTAAGATGTATAGCCTTGAGGAAAGGAGGCAGAGGGGGGACATGATAGAAACTTTCAAATACCTCAAGGGAATCAACAAAGTCCAAGAGGATAGCATCTTTCAGAAAAAGAGATGTGCAAAAACAAGGGGAACACAATTTGTAGATAGAGGGGGATGGCTCAGAGGGACTGTGAGGAAGTATTTCTTCACAGAGAGGGTTGTAGATGCATGGAACAGCCTTCCTGAGGAGGGTGTAGAGTCAAAAACAGTGGGGGAATTCAAGAATGCATGGGACAGACATAAGGCAATTCTAGTGGGGATGTAGGAGGAAGTAGGCTGTTGATTAACTAGGATCTGCATTTTATCCGTTAGGTAGGGAAATGGGCAGACTAGTTGGTCCAAGCGGTCCTTATCTGCCATCAGATTCTATGTTTCTATGTAACTGTACCAGTTAGAAGGAAGCGGGGAGGGCACTCAAAATAGCAAAGGCCAAAACTGAGGAAAAGATAGCTAACTCAGCTAAAAAGGGGGTTAAACCTTTTATAGCTACATTAGGGAGGGAAGAAGGACCAAGGGAGGGATAGTGAGGCTTAATAAAGTGAAAGGAGGATGGGCAGAGGGTGACAGTGAAAAAGCAGGGATACTGAATGATTACGTCTGCTCAGTATTCATAAAAGAAGGGGGGGGGAGCCTAAATCAAAGAATAGAAGCACTCTGGATAGTGAGGTTGATACCAGTCCTTTCACAGAAGAAAGGGTTCTGAAAGAATTCTTAAAACTGAAAGTGGACAAAGCAATGGGGCCTGACGGGATTCACTCAAGAATTCTAAAAGAACTAAGGGTAGAACTAGTGACACCTCTGACTACCCTTTTTAGCAAATCATGGAAGGATGGTGTGGTACCTGAGGACTGGAGGAGGGTGGATGTGATTCCCCCTTCACAAACGTGGGAGCAAGACAGAGGCAGGAAACTACAGACCTGTTAGTTTGACCACAGTTTTAGGGAAAATGATAGAATCACTTCTGAAGGAAAGAATTGTCGAGTTCCTAGAGGCCAGCGGGGCACAGGACCCAAGGCAGCATGGATTCATAGTAGGAAGATCATGTGAGATGAATCTAATATATTTCTTTGACTGGGTGACCATAGTAGTAGACCAGGGAGGGGTTGTGGACATGGTCTACCTAGACTTTAGCAAGGCATCTGACACAGTCCCACACACAAGATTAATATACAAGTTAGCCAGCCTTGTAGTGGGTCCCAAGGTGGTAGCCTGGGTAAAAAACTGGCTGGACAACAGGATGCAGAGGGTAATAGTAAACAGAGTACACTTTGAAGAAAGGGGGATTATTAGTGGGGTACCTCAGGGTTCAATACTGGGACCGGTCCTCTTTAATGTCTTTATAAGTGACATTGCAGAGGGTCTGGAAGGAAAAGTATGTCGCTTTGCAGACGACACAAAGATCTGCAACAGGGTCAATACAGAAGGTGGGGTGGAAAGGATGTGAAGGGATTTGGCAAGGTTGGAGGAATGGTCAAATGTATGGCAGCTTAGATTCAATGCAAAGAAGTGCAAAGTAATGCACCTGGGAAACAAAAACCCAGGGGAAGAGTATGCAATGGGGGGTGAGATGCTAACAAGAACAAAAATGGAAAGGGACCTGGGGGTAGTCATATATGATCTAAAGGTGGGCGAACAATGTGAGAAGGTTATCCCTCTATACAGACAGTTGGTGAGACCCCATCTGGAGTACTGCGTGCAGTTCTGGAGACCCCATCTCCGCAAGGACATAGACAGGATGGAGGCTGTCCAGAGAAGGGGAAACTAAAATGATACAGGGTCTACACCAGAAGACATATGAAGAGAGAGATTAAAGGAGCTTAATATGTATACCCTTGAGGAGAGAGAGGGGGACATGATAGAAATTTCCAAGTACCTCAACAGAATCAACAATGTCCAAGAGGGTAGCATCTTTCAGAAAAAGAGATGTGCAAGAATAAGGGGGCACTATTTGAAGATAGAGGGGGGATAGCTTAGAGGTAATATGAGTAAGTATTTTATCATGGAGAGGGTTGTGGATACGTGGAACAGCCTTCTTGAGGAGGTAGTGGAGTCAAAAACAGTGGGGGAATTCAAGAATGCATGGGACAGATATAAGGCAATTCTAGTGGGGAGGGTAGGAGGAAGTAGGCTGTTGGTTAACTAGGATCTGCAGCTTATCCATTAGGTATGGAAATGGTCAGACTAGGAGGGCCAAGCGATCCTTATCTGCTATCAAATTCTATGTTTCAATGTTTCTGGTGACAGGATTTGCAGTACTCCTTCATGTGCTTGGTGAAATTTGGCCAGTAGAAATTTTGGGCTAAGCGCTTCATGGCACGAGCAATGCCCAGATGTCCGGACATGGGAATGTCACGAGCCAGCTTGAGCAATGGCTCACGATACCCATGGGGAATGACAAGCTTCCTGCCCATCACCCCTCCCTCTGTCTTCATGTCCTGGGTATATAACAGCCCACTGTCCCAAAATACACTATGTTTTCTGTCACCTCCCTGTGTCCCATCAGACTCTGTACAGGCCCTCAGTTTCTCCAAGTTAGGGTCAGTTTGCTGTGCTGCTACTAACTCCTCTGTCTTGCCCAAAGCATGGGGTATGCCCCCATCAGTTCCCAGACTGAGGTCCATAACTATGGCAGTAGGGGACTCAGTATCACAACTATCCCCCTCCCTCTAGCTATGTGTCACTCCTCCCTCTTTAGAGCAAACCATAGTAGCAGTTTGGTGAAATGCTACTAGGGGAAGTTCAGTCCCCCTTTCAGCACCCTCTCTATCAAGAGCCACAGGCTGGCTGGCCTGTCTCCTAACCTGTACTGTAGGAATCTCTGTGGGGTCCCGAAGGTCACAGGCACCCCTAACCATCTGGCTTCTGGTGACAGCACATACCAACCCCTGTGGAACATCATTTCCTACAATAACATCCGTAATGAGGGTGTCGGCTACAGCCACCTTCCTTATCCCTTCACCTGCATCTCCCCAATCCAGGGTAACACTGGGTAAGAGGTAGGTTGTCTCTGCCCCAGTGAAATCCCTTACAGATATAAACTGATTAGGCATGATTTGTTCATGTCCCACCAAATCCTCAGTGGTTCCCAGCTCTGATGGTTCCCTGTAATTGACCTGTAATCTGGCTTCTTATTGAGTTTTGTCTTCTCTATATTGTACCCAATCATATTTTTTAGGATTAACTACCAGAATCTGCCTTGTTATTCCCAATTAATGTAAACAAGAGATGCTCCAGTATCCCTTAACCCTAGATTCTGTACCCCATTCAGTGTGACTGGGTGAATTAACTTTCTCATATTCGCAGGAATAGCTTCAGGAATACAATTTGCAACCCGCTCAGATGGCACAGGCCCCTTTACATTTTGTGTCCTTTTAGGATACTGCCTAGAAATATGGTCTGGCTTTTTGCACAACCAACACTCATCATTTTTTCTTTCCCCAAAATCCCTTTTAGGTGCAGTGTGGTTCCCTTCTTTTTGTAGAGGCAATGTGGCTTTTGGCTGTCCAAAAGGCACACCTTTCCCTTTTGCCCCTGTATTCTCCGCTCCCTCATCTCCCTTGAGAGAAGGCCTGCTCCGAGCATAGCAGTCTGCCAGCTCAGCAGCCTGTTTGGCTGCTTGAGGATCTCAGTCCTCCAGCCAGGTTTTCAGCTCTGTTGAACATGCCCAAAAGAATTGTTCTAACAGTACCACCTCTTCAGTCGCATCAACTGAACTAGCTTTCACCCCCTCCCACCAACGTTTCAGATACTGATGCAGTTTATGAATGTGCCAAAGGCCTTTGCTCTGTCAATGGTCTATCTATTCATACTCATCTGTATTGCTCCCTTATGCCTATCCCATGCCTGTTTGAAGCCCTGTATTCATATCCACCACTTCCTATGATAGGCCGTTCTGTGCATCCACCACCCTTTCTGTGAAAAAGAACTTCCTCACATTACCCCTTAATCAGTCTCCCTCTAATCTCATGCTGTGCCCTCTTGTCCTGCTATTTTTCTTATATTGAAACATGTTAGACTCTTTTACCTTGTTAATGCCCTTAAGGTGTTTGAATGTTTCAATCATATCACCTCTCTCCCTCCTTTGCTATAGGGTATACATACTGAGCTCCGTTAATCTGTCCTCATATGTTTTCTGATGCAATCCATGCACCATTTTGGTTGCCCTTCTCTGGACTGACTCAATTTGGTTAATGTCCTTGTGAAGGTGTGGCCTCCAGTACTGCACGCAGTACTCCAGATGGGGCCTAACCAGTGTCTTGTAAAGAGGGATTATTACCTCCCTCTTCTGACTTGTGATATCCCTACTAATACACCCCAACATCCCTCTAGCCTTACCTACTACTTTAGAGGTCTGCTTGGATGATTTCAGGTCATCGGTGATGATGATGCCCAAGTCTCTTTCTTCCCTTGTGACTGCCAGCAACTCCCCTCCCAGCCTATAGGTGGCATCAGGGTTTCTCTTCCCTATGTGCATGATCTTGCACTTCTTTGAGTTAAACCCCAGTTGCCACTCTTCCGACCATTTTGCTAGTTTATCCAGATCTCTTCTCATTCTGCCCACCCCATCTGAATCATCTACTCTGTTGCAGATCTTGGTGTCAGCTGCAAACAGACAAGCCTTACCCTCCAGTCCATCTGCAATGTCACTGATGAAGATATTGAAGAGGACTGGTCCCAGGACTGATCCTTGAGGTACCCCACTTGTGACTTGCATCTCTTCTGACTGTATACTGTTTACCACCACTCTCTGTTTTCTGCCCATCAACCAGTTTGCCACCAGGCTGACCAACGTCTGACACACCCCGAGCCTACCCAGCTTATTAATCAATCTTCTATGTGGAACAGTATCAAAAGCTTTGCTGAAGTCAAGGTAGGCAACATCAACTGCTCCCCCTTGGTCCACCACTCTGGTTACCCAGTCAAAGAAATGTATGAGATTAGTTTGACAGGACCTTCCTTTTGTAAACCCATGCTTTCTTGGATCCTGTACTCCTATGGATTCCAGGTGTTGCACTATCCTTTCCTTAAGGAGTGTCTCTATAATCTTGCCCACTACTGAGGTAAGTCTGACTGGTCTGCAGTTCTCTGCCTCCTCCCTGCTACCACTCTTGTGGAGCGGGATCACAATTGCCCTTCTCCAGTCTTCTGGGACCTCTCCTGTGCTCAGAGACTCACTAAACAGTTCTGATAATGGCTCTGCTAGTTCCACCCTTAGCTCCTATAGTACCCTTTGAGGGGTGTGACACTGTCCACCCAATGCAGAGTAGTGTAGCAGGGGCACAACAGTGGCAGACCAATCAGCACCCAGGCTGGCTATAACAGAGTTTTGGATTGCTGAGCGAGGATGGTCACCAACTTCAAAAGAAGTTGCCACCCTGTGAACCACGCCATCCAGCAAGCCAGGCTGATCTGTTATAGTCAGCCTGGAATGTGTGACTGCAAAAAAGGAACCTGTACAACAATGTCTGTTGCTGGCGGTCCTAATTGTACCCCAACCTGACCCTCCCAGTCAGCAAATTCAGACATTAAAGCAGAAATTCTGAATATTCTAATTTAAGAAGCCTAATAAAAAATAAGTTTTGTACACAATCATTGTGGTTTCCATTCTGAACTTGCATTCATTGAGGGTGTGTCCCTTATTCTGAGTGTCCCTGTACCTTTGGCAGAGAATTTGAGAAGTACACTGTTTGCAAGCCTCTCGGGTCTCTCAGTTCCCAGGACTCGAGCTGGAATGCCTGCTGCTCCCACCCCAAACCGTGTGACCCCACTTCTTTGGTGTTTCATCCTGCCCCACGTGCTGCAGGGTCTCCTATTGGTAGAGCGGTAGAGCCGTTGCCTTTTATTCTCTTCCCTTGGAGAAAGCACATAAATAATTCTATGGGAGTGAATGGTGGCTCCAGCTAACGACAACGGTACCGATTGGCATGCAGGTGGGAGACAGAAACAGGTTGGTGCCTGGAATGGGGGAGGGGCAGGTGGTAGGGTTCCTTTTCTATGAGCTTGTAACGTTGTTTACTTATCACCCCACCAAGCCAGTGTCGCTGAGTGGTTGGATTAGTAGCAAGGATGGTTGGGGCGATGCTGTTCTGTTCCTCCCAGGTAGTATATACTGTTGAGACTGGACAGCCTCCTGTAACCCCAGCTTTTACCACATTTTTTCACCAACTTTGTTATCTCCCTTGCCCTCACCCCATGCCTCTTGCAACTGCCCAGAGTTCCAGGTATGTCCAAAGGTTCACCTCAAAGTATTCCTTCTCTGATTCTCATAAAATTCAGGATGCTTTCACTGAACAGTGGGGATTTGAAGCAAATTAATATCAAACATTAAAATTATAAACTAGGTAGCCGACCCAGTGGTGCTGAGGGTTGAGGCACTGGATGCCACACCTTGCACCACACCGGTGACCCAGGTTCAGGAATGAGCCCGGGTCATCAGGGGTTGGCCGGGAGGGAGAAGGTTGAGCATCCTAGTGACTGCTCTCCTTCTCCAGGGGGGGAGGGATGGGGAAGCCATGGCTGTGTCGACTCCTGGCAGTGGCTGGGGGTTTAGCCATGTGGTGGCTCAAACAAAGGGTCAGCACGGACAGCATCTGACACATGGTGCTTGGGAGCATGGATGGCAGCAGCATTGGTGCCATTGCACACCCGGGCTGAGGGGAACCAGGGAACATACTAATAAAATAATTCCTCAGCACGCTGTATGATTTGACGTCTGACAGCGCCTCACCACTTTGACTCTGGGTTGCTCCCCCTGGATCCTGACCCCCGGCTTCTGCAGTGGTGGGGTACGTACTCACTGTGATGCGGCTGTAGTGCAGACCAGAGGAAGGGGTAGAGCACTGGGACTTGAAGCAGATGAGAGATCTGTGAGGCCAACCGGACTGGGGGGAACCATAGGTAACACCCCCCAGCTGCAGAGTGAATGGCAAAAAGTGTAAACCCAAAAAAAAATATTATAAACTAGGTGGCCTTCAGAAAATATATTTTTCAAACAGCAGGAATCCATCATTGAGATGCCTTACAACTTATTTTTGCACACCAAGATCATTATTATAACAGTTCTGTCTATAGTCAATAGTATCATTTTTGAAAATGTCCCCAATTTTGGTAAGTTCTTCCTGAAGTTGTTAGTCTTGTCTCTAAACTTTGAGAAGTATACCTTTTCCCTTATTCCCCATGTTTTACTGGGGTTATGTTGACTTTCTGTCCCCCCCCCCAAACATTAACTGGTACTATGTCAAGTTTCCCTGCTCCAACCCCAAACATGACTGAAGCTATGACATAGCCTGGCCACTATGGCAATGTGCCCTGGCAACCCCTCCTGGTTGAGATAATACTACTTTTCCTGCCAACCCCTCCCCCTTTGACTGGGGCTGTGCCTTCCTGGTTGAGGTTATTCCAGTTTTCTCTTCCCTCCCTTGATTGGCACCAACGTTCTCTGCCCACCCCTTTGACTGGAGCTTTGTTGGCTTATCACCTGAAAAAAGAACCATTAAAGTGATTTTGTCACATTCCGCAGATGCCTTTTCATGTAGTATGCCATTGCCACCCATGCTTCAGATGTTGAAGTTGTAATTTGTTTTGTAAAAAAATCTGTCATAGTCATTTTTCTGTTCACCATGTGTGCAAGTGCAAGTGAATATGTTGGTATGAGAGTCCCCTTTGAGGGGTGTGACACTGTTCGTCCAACACAGAACAGTGTTGCAGGGGCACGACAATGCCAGACCAATCAGAACCCAGGCTGACAATGATGAAGTTTCTGGCTTGCTGGGTGAGGATGGCACCAACTTCAAAAGAAATTGCCATCCCTTTGATCCATGCCTCTCAGCAAGCCAGGCTGATCTTTCATGGTCAGCCTGGAATGCGTGCCCACAACAAAGAAAACCATCCATCGATGTCTGTTGCTGGCAGCCCTAACTGTACCCCAACCTGACCCTCCTTGTCAACACCCCTTACCCCCCCCACACACACACACAATAGTGACACTGGGGGTGCTCAATCCCCCAGTGTCTAAAATCATCCCTCGTTGTTTTGTTTTGTTTTTTTCCTGAAAAGAAGAAAACCATCCATTGACATCTGTTGTGCCCCTCCCAAACATACGTCAGGGACACTGGGGGTGCCAAATCCCCAGTGTCCTCAACTGTTGCAATACTGTCCCCTAGTGACATTGGGGGTGTCCAATCCCCCAATGTCCTGTACCTGAAATAAAGAAAACTGTCCCTCATCTTTTTTTTTACCTGAAAAAAAGAAAACCTTCAATCATTGTCTACTGTGCTGTTACCCACCCCGCACCCAACCCTTCCACTCAGAACCCATCACCCCACACACCTGCACCCCATACTTACTCACCAGAGGTCCGTCCCCATAATCTTCATTGGACCACAGACATGCTCTTTAAAGCTCAACCGCGAACTGAGGTACAGTAAGCGCTTCAATATATTTCAATGGGGTTTTCAGCTTCAATTCATTTTCAATGGGGTTTTCAACTGAGTGGCATAACTTGCCCATTTTTAATATTTTTGCCCCACATTTTTAACATTCCCCTTTTGGGGCACCACCTCATAAACAATGCAAGTGGTGTTAGGTAAATCTGTCCCAAAAGGTGATTTCGTGGTCACTTTACATCATCACCTTTCGGGCAGGAGTTGAAATTTTCTCCACCATTGTTCATGAGGTGGGGTCATAAGAAGGCTATGTTGAAAATTTAGTGTACAAATATTGGAAATCAGCGATGTTATGAGCCTGCTTTGAAATTTGCAAACACAGGCTCATAACTTTGGAAATTTTCAATATTCTGACCCCAAATTTCCAATATAGCCATTTCTTCACAGTATCTCATAAACGTGACAGCTGTCATTTTTTGGATCCTGGCCAAAATGGGTTTTTTTGCATCCCGAAAGGTGATTTTGCAGTTGCTGTATGAAATCACCTTTTAGGCAGGAGATGAAATTGTTCTCTGCCATTGTTCATGAGGTGGGGTCATAAGAAAGCTATGTTGAAAATTTAGTGTAAAAATATTAAAAAACAATGACATTATAAGCCTGCTTTGAAATTTGTGAACACAGGCTAGTAACTTTGGCAATTGTCAATATTTGGACCCCAAATTTCCATTATAGCCATTTCTTCATAGCACCTCATAAACATGACAGCTGTCATTTTTCAGATCCTGGTAAAAATGTTTTGTTTGGTTTTTTTCATCTCGAAAGGTGACTTTGCAGTCACTGCGTGAAATCACCTTTTAGGAAGGAGTTCAAATTTTTCTCTGCCTTTGTTCATGAGGTGGGGTCATTAGAAGGCTATGTTGAAAATTTGGTGTAAAACTATTGAAAAACAATAAAGTTATGAGACTGTGTTGAAATTTGCGAATGCAGGCTTGTAACTTTGGCAATTTTCAATATTTTGACCTCAAATTTTCAGTATAGCCATTTCTTCACAGTACCTCATGAATGTGACAGCTGTCATTTTTCAGATCCTGGCCAAAATGTAATTTTTACATCCAAAAAAGTGATTTTGATCCCGAAAGGTGATTTTGCAGTTGCTGCGCAAAATCACGTTTTGGACAGGAGTTAAAAAATTTCTCTACACTTGTTCATGAGGTGGTGTCATAAGAAGTGCATGTTGAAAATGTTGGGCACAAATATTAATAAACAAGACAGTTTTGCTGCCCAATGTCATCACTTCTACTTGGTATTCTTAACTGTTAATAAAATGATTCCTTCACTGAAGCAGTTTTTAATGTCACTTTCAGTGGCATCAGCACCACACACCCCCTATGACACCAGTGCACGCAACAAACTCTCGGCATGACAAATGCTTGTTTATACCTCAAATGATGTCATTCCAGCCCACTGTTTTGATTGGTTGGCTATTTAGGCTGTGATGTTTCAGCAGTTCACCCTTTTTCCTGGAGGGGTCTCTCTCACTCCACCCTAGTTTCTCCAGAGTATAAAATACCAGAAAAAACTTCAAACTGGGGTCTCTGTCCACCATCTTACCTCCCCCCCCCACTGTAGTCTAACAAGCTTAGCTTAGCACGTTAACCCCCTGCTGAACAGTTTCTGGTAAAAGACATCTCTGCCCTTTGGCCTCAAGAAATCCACAACATATATTTCAAAAGGACCCCAGACTCCATGTCACCATTCTGCTGGTTGTGCGGTCTGAACATTCGAACACAAATGAAGTTTTACATGATGCATTTAAGCTACTGTAGTTTCTGGCTTTCAGTCCTTTGATGTGTAAACCTGTCTGAGGGCTAGACCCAACACTCAGTTGAAAAAACATTTTCCCCATGTTTTTTTTTTCCATAGGATGCTTAAAGGGCCAGTGGCTTAATTCTGAAACACAACCCATGTATCTATATCATATCTGAACAGGACAAATATGTGGGGCTATCTCGTCACATGAGGTACTCAAGCAGCTGCCTGGATCCTACATGTTCCACCACCTTATATGGTAGCAAATCAAATAGCTATCATTTCTTAAATTTTGTTGGTTATTGTAACAGCGACAGGAGTGGGTCGAGGCATATTTGGCTTTACATATGTATGTCTCTGAGATGGTAAGCTGTCTCCTTGAAGGAGGGGGGCTTTGAACAGATGTTCACTTTCAGTAATAGTAGGAGTCCTTTGAATGGGAGGAAGTGGTGGAGGTGTCTTTACAGCTGCATGGGCTGCCACTGTTTCATCTATCAGAGTTACCCCTGAGTGCAGTGAGCTGGCACTGTCACTTTATCTTGTGAGCGTCATGACTGGAGTTCTCAGTCATGTTATGACATCTGTCTAGGTGCCTTTTCAGTGCTGAAGTTCCCAATGCTCTTTTCTTTTTACCCCTGCTAATGGCCGTTTACAAACAGTGCATGTTGCCACTGACTCATTAGAAGCACTAATGGAGAAGTATGACTAAACAAAAGATTATATTTGTTTTTACTTTTTTTTTCCCCAGGAAGGCATTGCACCTCAGTCACCTTTTCAGGGTTTTTTCCCCCTGGATTTTTCTTGGGCCTGTTCCTCTTGTGATTTATTCCCACTGCCCTCCTCCTCCTCAACCAAAACATTTCTTGCTCTTTCTTCCTCATCTGCAATTTACATCCCCTCCAGTAAACCTTGTGCTGCCTGATCATTCTCTTCATCATCTTCATCTTTATTATTACCCTCTTCGGGATCAACCTCAGAAGAATCGGATGACTGTGAGGGACTGGTAGTAGAATAGTATGCAATTATTCCATACCTTGGAGTGCTTCTACAGGTGATACCCACCAACCCTTTGGTTTTAACTATATAACTTTTTTTATGTTGGCACGCTTGCACAGCCAACATCTTGGGACAGTGGGGATTTGGAGGCGCAGTCACTGTTGGGCGAATGCAGGGCACGCACCAGTAGGTGCGTTCCATATTCCCCAATCAGCCTGCATGCTGGCGCCACACCATGCATACATAATGTGGCGAGCACATCTAAGGAACGGTCCGCTACAATCCGAGCAAAGCTCGTCAGATGCAGCAGACCTTTTCTTGATGTGCTCACCGACATTATGCACATGGCTGCACACTGGCTGCCAAACTGCCAACTTCGGGGGTGCCCAATCCCCGTTGGCGGACCCTGACCCTATGAATGTACCGATGGGGAGCCCACTGCCCGTCGACATAAAGCACCCCCATTTGTGATATGCAGAGGGGTGCCAATCTATGACTCTGCGCCCCACCCTTCTTTGTGTGCTGGCGGGGGTGCCCAATCCCCATCGGCTACAGACACCCCCAAACAGTTAGGTGGCATGCTGGGAGCCCACCCCAGCGTGCCAAATCCCCTGCAAAAAAAACTGTCCTGCAATGTTTTTTTTTCTTTCTTAACTTGTAAAATGAAAATGGTCCCTCGTAGTCTCTGTGCCCCCCTCCCCTACCCACACCCACCTTCTGCGCACCCTGCCTCCCCACACCCCCCTCACCCCATACTTACCTCCGGCATCCAGCACGATGATCTTCAGTGGACCGGGATAATGTCTGCACTCTTCAAAGCCAACTGCGAACTGAGGAAATGCCGGTAAGCAGTATAATGGAATAAATAGGGTTTTTCCAACTTTGATGTATATCTCCGGCATTTTTGCGAATTTTGGCCCCAAATTTTCAACATGGGGTTTTTGGGACCCCTTCTCATGAATTCTTGCACTGTCATGGCGTTATTCCGGTCGAAAGGTGATTTACGCGAGTCACTTTGCAGAATCACCTTTTGGGACAGAGTAATGAAATGACAGTGCCACTGTTCATGAGGGGAGCTCTCAAAAAGCCTATGTTGCATAGGGCCTAATAGAGGCGTCAAGCGAAGATGTTTTACAAGCATGCGCAACTGTACGTAATGCGCTTCGTAAGTTAGCGAATTTGCAATATTTTCACCAGATTCTCAACACTGGCATTTTACCACACCTTCTTGTGAACTGTACAGCTGTCATTTTCACATCCTAGCCAAAATGTGTTTTCGCACTTCCGGCGCAGAATAGAGCGGTTGTGGTGCAAAATCAGTGTTCAGGACACATTACGAAAATGGCAGTGACACTGTTCATGAGCAGAGGTCCTAAAATACCTGTGTTGAAATTTTGGTGACAATACTCCATAAAATGACTGTGTTACGAGTGTGCGTTGGGCAGTTTGCACGCACTCTAGTACGTTCACAAACTTATAATATTTTCACTCCAGATTTGCAACAATTCCATTGTTCTGCACCTCCTAATGAACAGTACAGCTGTCATTTTTCACATCCTGACCAAAATCTGTTTTCGCAGTTCTGGCACAGAATAACGCGGTCGCTGTGGAAAGTCCGTGTTCGAGACACATGATGAAAATGACAGTGACACTGTTCATTAGCAGATGTCCTAAAATGCCTATGTTGAAAATTTGGGGACAAAAGTCAATACAATGAGTGTTTTTCGAGCGTGCATTGCACAGTTTGCACACACATTCGTGACTTTGTGAATTTGTAATAGTTTCACTCCAGCTGTTCATCATTGGCATTTTTCCATACCTCCTTATGAACAGTACAGCTGCCTGAAATGTGTTTTCGCACGTCCAGCACAGAATTGCATGGTTGTTGTGTGAAATCATTTTTCGGGATAATCTGAGGAAATGACGGTGACACTATTCATGAGCAGAGGTCCTAAAATGCCTATGTTGCAAATTTGGTGCCGAAAGTCCATACAATGACTGTGTTGCAAGCGTGCATTGTGCGCAGTTTCCACGCACTCTTGTAACTTCATTAATTTGCAATATTTTCATGCCACATTTTCACCACTGGCATTTGTGCACATCTCTTTATCAACAGTCCAGCTGCCATTTCTCACAGCCTGCCCAATGTGTCTTTCCGCAGCTGTGGCACACAATGGCGTGCTCGCTGTGCAAAATCATCTTTTGGGACACATTAAAAAAATCACAGCACTATGCGTCTCTAGCTCTGCCATTCCCACTGCCGATGCCAGCGCTACAACATTCAGCATTGACAAATGCTTGTTTTTACTTGGAACTGATCTGACAGATGCACCCTTTTTGGATTCAAGCATCTGCTTGGAAGACAAAACTTTAGATGTAAAAAAAATAACTTTTTAGGTTGTGATTATGTTTCTCTTTGCAGGTTGACTGCTGTCCTTTGCATTGCCACTGCCTACTTTTTTTTAAAATCAAAGTTTTTATTTTCCAAAAAAAATTAGATGACAACAATAAAAACAAAGTAATATCACATACAATTACAATATAGCATATTCAATCAATCAATCACTGTATTTAACCAGGCATAAACACCATTGAGCAAGCTCATTTTCAAGGTGATCCTGGGCATAAATATAATACAGTACACTTCATAAGATTACAATTACGGTGGACAACAGTGCAAAAAAAAAAAAAAAGAAAAACATTGTGAAGGTGCCGGTCAATATGGGCCTATACATACCGGTCAATATAATTAACATGCAAAGGTACATAATGATAAGCTTTACTGAAATGAGAAGAGACAACAATCCCATATAGTCTCCGCTGAGTAAGAGCTCATACCTAAATGATAAAAAATAAGGAGGTATTAAGGAATAGGGTAGAAATTGGGGTGAAAGAGTAGGCAGCCAAAAGGGAGGCCAGAATAGGTAAAAGGTAGAGAATAGGCAGGATCATCTTGGATTAAGGGAACTAGGCTTGTAGGTCCTAGGTTTCTGTTGTTAGGAATGTGGGGTGGATGAGATACTACAAGTAACAATAACCAATCCACATCTAGACAGGATTTAAGATATGTAAACTTACTAGAACGAAAGCATTTAAGCCTTTTGAAAACCTTACAAAGTACATTGCAATGTAAAATTAATAATGAAATTCAATACTTTGAATGCCACTAATTTTGATGGAACAATTTATTATTGAGCGAATAGCCTATTTCTCAAGAGAGAAAGGAAAGTGGACCAGACTGTCTCAAAAGAATCCAACGTGCTGTTCACTGTTGCAGCTACTCTTTCATTGTTAGCTAATAATCCCACACTATTAAACTGTTCATTAACTGAGGGGGGAGTAGTAGACTTCCAGTGAAAAAGAAGTAATCTTTTTAGTGCAAGGGCAACCGCAAATACCCAATATCTCTGTGGCTTACTTAAAAGAGATATCTCTGAGTCAATACCTAAAATAAAAAGTTACCTGAGAAAGGTAGATTACCATTGGTTACCTCCTCACATACTTCATGAACATTTCTCCAAACTTTCTTAATCACTGGACAATTCCAGAACATGGGCATGAGGTCTGCATGTTTTGCAAGACATCTCCAACAAAGACCCTCCTGTAAATAATTCATTTCTTCTAAACGCTTGGGGGAATAATAATAATAATAGTGAAGAATTTTAAATTGAATTGTCCTACCTTGGACCTCTCTGCAACTCATGTATGCGTTACTCCACGTTCTTGCCCATTCTTCCTCTGTCAGAGTCTCGCCCAATTCAGTTTCCCACTTCAGCTTGGTTGCTTGTGAAGGTGAAATAGTATTTTTAGCATTAGTTATCATTTTATAGTACACACCAGCTCCCCTTTTCAATGATGCCAGCCTCACTATCTGTGCCCAATCTTTATGTCTGGGCAAAGTAAAGTCTGGTGTTAGAACAGAATCTTGCAACGCCTTTCTAATCTGTAAATAGTTTGCAAACTGATACTTTTGTAGTTTAAATTTATTTCTCACGTCAGCAAATGAAAGGAGTGATTGGCTTTCTTCCTCTACCAGGTCTCCTACATTTGTTATGCCAGCCCTTAAGCAATCAGCCTCATTCAAAGGCCTACCCCCATATTTCAGATCTGTATTATTCCAAATTGTGATGAGGTTAGTGGGGAAACTCGTAAGACTAAGTAAGTTCTTAACTTCAACAGTTGTGCTGAGGAAATTATGCAGGGGTTGCCTTTGCCTTGCTTTAGAGTCTTAATGAACAGCAAGTCAGAAAGTTTAAATGGGGAGACAATGGCTTTCTCTACTGCCAGCCACAGCTCGGTGTCAATTCCACATTCATCAGAGATGTATTTAACCGCTTGTTTGAATAAGAAGGAAATATGATACTTTTTCCAATTTGGTAAACAAACCCCACTTCTAACCATGAGCTTCTCAGTTTTTTAATAGAGAATCTAGGTGACTTTGTCCCCCATAAAATTGTCCTCACTAGACTTTCTATTTGTTTACAAATCCTATTATGTATTCTAAGAGGGATACTCTAAAAGAGGTAACACACTCTTGGTGCAGCCATCATTTTAATGGTATTAACTTTACCCCATAGGGACAAGTGTAAATCTTGCCATTTTAGAAGATCACATTCTAGATTTTTTTATCAGTGGCAATATGTTCAAATCAAGTATTTTGCCCATGTCATTCACTATTGCTAGTCCAAGATATGTAATTTGATTCTTGAATTGTTCCCTTGGGTCAGACCCCCCCCAATCCTACCATCTTTGAGGGTCTTGGACCTATGGCCAGAATTTGCGTCTTATTCCTATTTAAATGCAACCCAGAAAACTGTGAAAATTCCTCCAGTAATTTGCTTAGGACATTAAATGATTCCTCAATATTTTTAGTTGAAATTAACAAGTCATCAGTGTACACAAAAACCTTATTATGTATATTACCTGTTTTAATCCCATGTATACCTTTATCCTCTGAAATTTTCCTAATCAGAGGTTCTATAGCCAATATGAACAGATACGGGGACAGAGGGCAACCCTGCCTGGTTCCTCTGAAAAGGTTAAGGGGTTCTGAAACTAGACCATTCATTACTACTCTAGCTGATGGACAGCTATATAAAGTCGTGACCCAGGAGAACATGCTCTCCCATATTCATGTGTTGTAGAACAGAAAATATATATTTCCATTTCAGTGAATCAAAAGCCTTGCAGAAATCCAGAGCCACAATAGCAGCTGAAGTGTTAGACTTAGAGGCCACCCAAATTACATTAAGCAATCTCCGAACATTATCTGCTCCCGACCTACCTGGAACAAAACCAGCTTGCTCTTTGCCTAACAGTTTAACAACATACATTTTAATTCTGGTAGCCAGCACTTTTGAAAGAATTTTGTAGTCTACATTTAAAAGTGAGATAGGTCTATAACTGTCACATGCCAATGAATCTTTGCCTTGTTTCAATGTTAGGGTGATACAAGCCTCCCTCATTGAATTAGGAAGCGCATTTCTGACCGGTATCTCTTTAAACATTGCTAAAAGATGACCACTGGTCTGATCATTCAGATACTTATAAAAATCTGCCAGCAATCCATCTGGACCTGGAACTTTATTAGATGGTAAGCCTTTTATGGCCTGAGTTATTTCTATCATACCTATAGGTCTGTTTAACTGTTCTCTCTCATCATTTGTTAAAACTACCATTTTAACTGACTTAAGATAATCCGTCAGAATATTATCTGGGGCATCCCCAGAACTTTGGTATAGCTTTAGATATAAGTCTCTGAATTCAGTATTTATTTCCTTATTAGTAACTGCAACAGAATTTTGACTATTTCTGATGCCACTGTTACATTCTGGCTTTGTCTTGCCTTAAACCTATGCGCCAGTAGTTTACCTGCTTTCTCCCCCATTTCCCAGTATGCCTGCCTTGTTCTAAACAGGGCATAACATATCTTATTTATCTCATATTTCAGACATGTAATTCTGTACAGTAATTGCACATCCAAGTTATTTTGTTTTTTGAAGTCCTGTTCAAGTAAGTGCAATTTATTTTCCATTTCTGTTAATTCCTTTTGTGTTTCTTTTTTCTTATGAGATGATCAATTTATTATTCTTCCTCTAATAAATGTCTTAAATGCATCCCATAGGCATGCGTTGGAAACCTCACCATTGTCGTTAACAAGAAAATAATCTTCAATCTCTTTACCTATCCAAAGCTTAAAATCAGCATTATTTAAAAGAGAGTTGTTCATTCTCCATCTTCTAGTTCTTTCCTGCCCTCCCCCAATATAAACCGATGGTTTTAACAGGGCATGATCTGAGATTGTAATGTCATTTAGGCAGGCACTGTTAGTACCCTCTATCAGGTTTTTAGAAAGCAGGATGTAGTCAATCCTGCTGTAAGAGTTGTGTCTGGCTGAATAAAAGGAATAGTTTCTTTCTGTAGGATGAGTTAGTCTCCAAGTGTCTACTAAATTTAAATCCTCAACCATCTTATGAAGGGAAATTTGGGATTTAGTCTTTTTGACAGAGGTGTATGCTCTGCTTCTATCCAATACGGGATCTAATACCTCGTTAAAGTCCCCTCCCAAAATGATCTCATGATCCTTAATAGAACCAAATGTTTTATTTATTTATTTATTGAGATATTCGGAAAGGCCTTTGAGTCATAGACTCATTTACAAAGGTTTCACGTCATACATTTAGGTACAGAGTAACATTAGTTGAAGTTGTAGTTAAGTACAGTACATGTTAGGATACATTACATTAACATTACATTACAGTAAATGGGAGTCATTTGAGGCAGAGCTGGCAGAAACAGTACAGTACAGATTTGGAAACGTTTCATTATGTTAGTGTACATGGCAGTCCAAGAATAAAACAGCAGGAGGCAATGAGACGGGAATAGTAAAGAAGAGCATTTTAGCACAGCCACATAGTTGCAGGAGAAACTGGAACAGGCTGATAGTCATTTAGTGTATGAGGGGAATTATGAGATCAAAAAACTGGAACTAGTTTGGGGCAGTATAGGACATCATTCTGTAGGACAGTGTCAGGGGGAGTCGCATACATTTGAGTCCTGGAGGAGCTCCCTTAATCTAGATTTAAAGGGACCTAGCCTTGTTTCCTTGGCTAGTGGGATAGGGAGAGAGTTAGCCCAGTACTGGGCTAGGTAGCTGAAACATCTTTGAAAGTGAGAGGTACAAGGTCGGGGTACCCATAGTAATGGCATGTCTGGGTTTCATGTGGATCAGGCAGAGCTTGCTGGGTGAACAATAGTGGTGAGAGTGGGGGGGCTAGACCTAAGAGTATCTTCTTTGCCATAAGGCAGGTATGATACTTTATTCTGTTATCTAGATTTAGACAGTTTGTGGAGTTATAGAGTGAACAGGTGTGTGTGAGACGATCACACCCAAGGATGAGGTGGCAGGCTTTGTTGAGTACAAGACGGAGACTGTTTAGTGTGGAGGTTGGGGCTGCACTGTATATGGTGATACCATCATCTAGTAGGGAGAGGACAGAGGAATTTATGGCGAGCCGTAGGGCCTCGGGAGTGAGGCAGTGCTTGTGTTGATAGAGCACACCTAGTCTCAAGTTCAGGGCAGATGCTAGGTGTAGAATATGTTCCTTGAAGCTAAGAGCTGGGTCTAGCATGATCCCTAGGTATTTAAAGCTGCTAACTTGTTCAAGAGGGGTGTGGTTGATGGTGAGAAATGGGGGGCATAGGTACTTGTGGGGGTTCTGAGGGTGTGAGAAGACCATGACTTTAGTTTTCTTGTAGTTGATTACTAGTCGCTGGGTGGAGAACCAATGTTCTGCTTCTTGGAAACTGTGTTGGAGTGATTGGTGGAGTTTAAGTGGGTCAGAGTGAGAGGAGTACAGGACGGCGTCGTCTGCATAGAGAAGCAGGTTACCAGAGACGGTTGATGGGAGGGAGTTCAGATATAGGCTGAAGAGTAGGGGACCCAGAATTGATCCCTGCGGAACACCAGAGCGGACAGGGAGGCATGGGGACAGGGCAGTGCCTACCTTTACCTGTTGTGTTCTATCTGACAGATAGCTGGTAAACCAGTTTAAGGTGTCTTCAGAGAAGCCAATTTAGGAGAGTGTCTTTAGGAGACGGGTGTGGTTGACAGTATCAAAAGCTTTGGAGAGGTCCACGAAGATGGCTCCAGTGAGGTGGCCTTGGTCAAATGTGGTTGAAATGTGGTCAAAAAAAGAGTATCGCTGTACATTTGGGGCATATAAATTTCCAATAATCACTTTGTGGCTGTTAATAGATCCTGACAGCAACTGAAACCTACCTTCTACATCTGCCAAGTGATCAGACTTAAGAAAGTTTACCCCTTTCCTTATCAATATTGCTATGCCTCTCTGTTTTGAGTTAAACACATTATACTCTACTGAGGCAACCCAATTTCTAGCTAACTTTGTAGCCTCTGTAGATAGCAAGGGCATCTTCTGAAGCAATGCAATATCAATATTATTCTTAGCTAAATATGATAATATATTTTTCCGCTTAATGGGGGACCCCAGTCCCTTCACATTCCAGGAGCATATGATTAAAGCAGTGAAAGTCATTTATACAGGCTGTAAATCAAAAGTAACACAAATAATATTCTGGTAAAAAAAATATTATTAATTAACCTTAAATTCAACAGCTTGAGTAAGCAATATCATAGAATAAAATGATATGTAAAGTACAATGTACACTACAAAATTCTGTAGTATAGATAAATTCTCAAAGCTTATGTAAAGAAGAAAGTTAGTTACTATGAAACTCTAAAGTTCTAAAACCAAAACGAAAGCTACAAACAGTAGGTAGTGATCTACTGTAGTGCCCAAACCCACCAAACTTCTCTGGCCCAGATATTCAAAAGAGTTGAGCCATACGCAATAGGGTTGCGCCTGTGCAAGTCCGAAAATGCGCCATTCTGCGATATTCAGCAGGAGGCAGTTGCGCCCCCCAAATCACACTGAGCAACAGCGCAATGATAATGAAGGCATGTGCAACTGAAGGGGGAGGAACCATGCATAAATGATGCAGTGCGATATTCAACAACTTATGCCATGCGCAATAGGGGAGCAAGTGGAAGTTGAGCCATAGCAGAAATAAGCCAAAATAAAAGGGAGCAAGAGAGAGGTGCAAGAACGCTACAGGGAAGCTACATATAAGAGCAAAACACAGCAGGACACACTGGGCAGCAGGGACAGGCAGGAAAGGGCACCTGGAAGCAATAGCCACAGGGGAAGGTGTAGGGAGAGATTGCACAAGGGGGAGGTACACCACACAGCAGTGAGGCAAGCACAGGCAGGTGTTCCCGGTGCAGGGGAAGTAGTAGTGAGAACAGCGGGGGGAATACAGTAACAGCTGCCAGGGGGGGTGAACACAAGCCAGGGACATGGCCAGTGCCACCTTCCAGATGGAGGCCCTTATGAGGGGGGTGAGAAGGCGGGCAGCAAGGGGTGTGGCCGTGGAAGGGCCCATTGGCAGTATGCCCCAACAGGCAGTACCGAGCCTGCACCAGCTTCAAGCTGTACAGTGAGATCGAGATTGTGGGCTGGTACTGCCTGAATCGGGCAATTCTGAGGTGTCTCTGTGAGCTGTGCAGTGATGTGATGCAGGCACCCACACGACAGAGCCATGCCCTGTCAGTGGAGACTAAGGTAACAGCCTGCATGTGCTTGCTCACCACGGGTACCTTCCAGAGACCAACTGGGGACACCACAGGTATAACCCAGTCGGCCGCATCATGCCACCTCACCCAATTTCTCAGCGCACTGCTGCCACATGCTGCGGAGTACATCCATTTCCCCAGCACACCGGCAGAGTGCACAGCAAACATACAGGAGTTCCACAGGGTAGCACGTATGCCTGGCATGCTAGGGGCAATAGACTGCACCCATGTGGCCATCCACACACCACCTGGCCCCGAGGGGGCCACATACATCAATCGCAAGGGTTATGCTGGCATCAACTGCCAGGTGGTGTGCGATGCCAGGGGGTGCATAATCAATGTCTGTGCCATGCACTCTGGGGAGCACACGATGCTTTCATCTGGCACCAGTTGGCATTGTGCCACAGATTTGAGAGTGGGGAGATCCCCACTGGCCATCTAGTGGGTAAGTATGCAAACCACATGGACAATCATAGGGCCTGGGGGGGCATGGTCAGAGGTGACATGGGAAGTGGCCTACATGGCCCGGGGCAGGCTGATGCTGATCACCAAACTAATCTCCACCCTCTACACACAGGTGACAGTGGATACCCACTCCATCTCTGGCTGCTCACACCCTACCGGTGGCCCGCGACCCCGTCGCAGCAACGCTACAATAAGGCACACACCACCACATGTAATGTCATCGAGCGGGTGTTCGGGATGCTGAAGGCATGTTTCTGTTGCCTGGACACCTCCGGCGGTGCCCTACACTACAGCCCTTCAAAGGCCTGTGGGCTATTCCAGGCCTGTTGCATCCTGCACAACATGGCCAACGAATGTGGGATAACCGTACAGGTCGAAGAGGGGGACAGCGATGGGGACAATGAGGACACCGGTGATGATGGTGATGGGCAACCCCCGCTTGGCCAAGGATAGGAGGTACATTGACCCAGAACGCCACCCCTAGCCACACACATGTCCACAGACCACCACACCCACTGCCTGTCCATGTGCGTGTGTCAGATGCTGAGTACCATTGCACATTGGTGTACAGTGCAATGCAGGCATCATCATGCACATGCAACTGTGGACAGCAGCCAGGAGGGTGTGCAGATGGACTGTGTGTCCGCGTGAAGGGCTGGATACCCACCCATGCACTGCCCATTGAAAGACACAATGCACACAGGGCAGCACCAGACAGTAGCCGCATTGGGAGACAGGTCAGTCACATGACACAGTGACCCAGCCATGGGCAGCCCTGCCGAGACTCGCCAGCACTGACAGGCTGACCACTGGCCTCATGGGGTGGCACCAATGTTCCCCAGGGGTTCCAATGCATGAACATGACCGTGCTCATGCAGGGGTCTGCAGCACACTGAACATGCCTGCACCAGGTGTGCTTGGGATGCCCACAGCTGAACCCAGTGTCGACAGGGAGGGTGTCACATGACATTGGGAATGGGGGGTGGACAGTGCACTGTGTGGTGTCCGCGATGCATGGGCATATGACTGTGTGCCCATTGTGGCCATGACAGCAATGAATGCCTGTCAATGGCAGTGGTCACATCCTCCCGCAACCGATCCATCCCTGCCAGGATCAGAGCAGTGTCTCTGCTGTGATGCTCCTCTGCCCACTCCAGAGCCACACGCAGAGCATCCACTGACGTTGCAAGATGTATCTGCTGCTGGACTGATGCTTGCAGTAGGCAGGTGTGCTCATCCAGGAGGTCATCTGCCTCCTCAGCATCCTGTCCCTCAGGGTGTGCAAGGCCCTGATGCTCAGCACCCCTTGAGGGTGAGTGCTGCACACCAGAACCAGATCTGGGCATGTCCACAGGTGGTGCACAGATGCCACCGCTGGACCTTGTACCCCCAAGCCCATTGGCTGACTGCTGATGCTGCCCCTCTGGCTGCCACTATCAAGGGCTCAGTGGTGCTGCCGCAGTGGCCGCAACAGTCCCACTGTCCTGTACACACACCAGTGCTGCCCCACGGGTGCTGACAGGCACAGGCTGGAACTGTGCTGACTTGCAGGTCTTCATGGCAGCACCACCCACAGCCACGGCCGTGATGTTACTTGATGTGTGGCCATCCTGTGGCACACACGTGTCACTGCCCATGCCGTTAGTGACATCATCATCAGTGAGGGACTTGGCACCGGCCTGTGTCACAGCATGCTGGCATCCGTGGACGCTGTCACTCTGGGACATGGGCAGGGCTTCCTCCGCACCTGTTACAACAACATCAGTGTGGACAGCCAGGTGGGTGGCCGCCGGGCCTACTGTCGCACTGAGCCACGTATACCTGTGGAGGTGGATGGGCCCTCCTCCATCTCTAGCTGACTGTCCTCAGTGGACAGGCCCACCACCGCTGACCCATGCAGACACTCAGGATTTGTAAGGGAAAACAAAGTCTCGTTAATGCATGTGACCTACCCTGCCGCCCATAGACAGACCATGACTTACCATGCAGTGATGGGCCACCACCCATCTGGAAGCCACCACCGGGAACACCCTCAATGGCACTACGCTGCATGATTCCAGCAATCCTCTCCTCCTGTGGGGTCAGGTGTACCACCTCCGGGTGCCCCCACCTGTCGCAGCTTGTGCTGCCCTGATGGCAGCCACATTCTCCTTTATCCTCCTCCTGTCTGTGCCCATCTTCTTCTTGCACTCCTGCATGGAGCGCTGGTGGCTGCTATGCAGGTTCACAGCACATGCCACCTCCTCCGATGCAGCAGCACGGGCTTGAGGTGTTCCCTGCCGTCCGCTGAGAAGCGGATCCTCATCCAGGTAGGCCTCAAACAGGGCTTCAGTCTCGGTCTTGATAAAATTAGGCCTCCTCCTCCTCCCACCACTGTGTTCCTCCTCTCCCACAACTTGCTCGGTCATTATTTAGCCTGTGAGAATGGCAGTTGTTATCTGTGACTGTGCAGTCCCATGCATGTCCCTAAATCCACAGTCCACACTCCCAAACAGCATGCAACTCACCAATAGACTGCAGTAACCGACTATGGCCACTGCAGCCCAATGTCGCACTTTTATAGCGCAACCCATGCAAATGAGGCAAACCGCAACTTTAAGTGGGTGCAAATTGCAGTGCTGTACCATTGCATGGCTGATTAGCTGTTTTGCATATGACGACTGAATATCGCGCTGTTGCACTTTGCGCAATTGTGTTGAACGTGCTGCGCCAATGGCACAGTTCTGTGACATGCGTAGTACACACCTCACTGCGCATACCCGGGTTGCTGATGCAGGCGTCTGCCGCGCTGCTGATGTGCTGTGTGTGGGAAGCAATGCAGGGCATGGCCACCATTGTGCCAGTGGCACTATAGTGATGTTCACCTACATGGCGCTGTGGCACTGGACCATCATAGATGCACTGGGGCAACAGTGCAGTAGGCCACTACTGGCGGTAGCACACAGGCAGTCAATCACACTACACGCATTGGGTTCCAATGGTGCTGTGCATGTACGTGCACCAGAGACCCTTGACCCTGTGCCCGACCTTTTCCCCCTAGGCGCCATGCATCAGGCAGGGGTGTAACACAATCGTGCTTTTCGGTTAAAGCGTGATAGGGAATGGCAGCGCTGTACCGCACTGCAGAGCGCCATATTTGCAGACCGAGCAGAGAGAATGGCATGCAGGAGGGCTGCTCAGTGGATGCAGTTGGAACTGGCCAACCTAGTGGCCATAGTGGAGCCACACCATGTACCACTGTTTGGGGAGGCACCCCTGGACAGGTCCAGGAGCCTGGTGTGGGAGGAGGTGGCCTCTGCACTGGAGGAGGCTACTGGATGGGGGAGAAATGCTAAGCAGTGCCGCCATAGGTATGAGGTCCTGCGGCGGACGGAGCCGGAGCTGCTAGCCCGCAAGCGGGGACATGCCAGGAGGGGCACAGTGCCATGGCCAGGTAGGTGTTATGTCAACACACTTTTATCTTCCATATGGGTTTCACAGTTGTATGTGTCCAGCACATGGGGGAGGGACTGTCCGATGTTGGCTGTGGTGGTGTTATCAGGGTGTGGGGTGGGTGGGTCTGGCTGGGTGGTGAGGCACACACCTGGGGCAGGGGGCTTTGCTACGGGATTGTACTGATGTTCCTCTCTCCATGTTTACACCACAGGTCTGGAGGAACAGTGCCTGGCCCGTGAGCTGTAGTGCAATGAAGAGGAGAGGGAGGCCAAGTGGGGCGAGGGTCCACTGCACCCAAGGGACCGGCCCGATGAAGGTGAGTGCCATACCTCCATGATTACTATTGCATGCTGTGTAACAGGGTGGACAGCGGGGCATGGCCACCATCCATCGACATCACTGCCATGCACGCAACTTGTTACAGTCAGCACTGTCCAGTGGCAATGCATGTCTGGGAGTGCATCAATGGTGGTCCATGCATGCACCAGGTACATGGCTGTGCCACTGCCTTTGCACCACATAGCCATGTCACTAAACGGCCACAGTGGTGCTGTGCGTGACTTGGCCAGTGGGTGTGTGCAGCATTCCGCATGGCTGTATGCACCTGGATGGGCAGGTCATGAGAATGTGATCAATGTGGGTGGTCACACACCATCACAGAGGTATGTCCCATGGCCGTATGCCATGCACAGTGGGTGGGCTGTATGGGGCTGTGCATTCACACCTATTGACTGTGCTCCCTTGTCCTAGGTATACGACCACTCCATGACATCCAGGAGGCACTGCGGGAGATCCTGCAGGTGGCGAGGGCATCCCTAGATATCCTTTGCCGGATAGACAAGACCGGGGTTCTGAGGAGGCACAGGCAGCGAAGGAGCCAGAGCGGGGAGCGGCACTCCCGTTAAAAGTCCCTCTGCTCCTGATATCACCTACCCCCCTGGACCCACCCTCACACCCCTCCTTTCCTGTCCCTTTGTCCACCCTCCCTTACCCACCCCCACCTTTGTTTGTGGCCCTCCCCACATTGTATATATTGTTGTAAATAGTTACCTTTTATATGTTGTTTTAATACAGTTATTTTGATATGAATACCATGGTGGTCTCTGTTTTGCAGTGGGCTATAGGTGCTCAGCTGCAGTGGCATGCATGGCATCAGGGGTGGTGCAGTCATGGGTATGCGTGTGTGTCCGTGTGGAGGTGACTATGGTGTGGGGGTAGCTATCAGTCAGTGTCTGTGGTGTGTGTGTTGTGCCCTGTGCACTGGATGACTGTGTGCAGTGGTCCATGGTGCATGCTCTGTGTCCATGGCACCCCCATCAGCCCATCCATGGCCTGTGCAGTTGACACCCATGCATGTCTGTGACCTGCACGGTCTGCTGGCATGTCACTGGTGGCAGTCCCTGCAGGGCAGCCACTGTACCCGTCACACTGATGGGTTGCCTTCTGTCACTGGTGTGGTGCATGTCTGCCTCGGGTGACACTGTGGCCTCCACAGTTGTTGTCCCACCTCCATGCTGTGGCTTGTGTGTGTTGCAGGGGATGTGCACCACTGTCTGTGACTTGTGCTCCGGGAAATGCTGGTGGCGTACAGGTCCACAGTGCCTGCGCAGGGTGGCTGGCACTCTAGTGCCATGGAGGACTGCAGGTTGTGTGTACACAGTTTACATGGGCCCACGCTGGGGGGTTTGGCTGCCCCGCCACTGCGTCCCTGTGTTGTTGTGCCCTTGGGTATGGGTGGGTGTCTGTCCATGCACTGTGTGGCATCCGGTGTGGTGCATGCTTCCACGCACCACTGTGGGTGTCTGTGCTGGCTGTTGTGGCCAGCACTGGGTCAGGGTGTGTCATTGGGAGAGTGTGCTGAGTGTTGTACCACAGGTGGCGGTGTCCGGGGCATTCCCTGTTCTGTGTGGGGTACCTCATGAGCCGACGCATGGTTGGTCTCTCAGCAGTACCTCAGCGGGGCTATGCGTCGTGGCACTGTGTATGCCGTTGTTGCATCGCTATGTGCTGCCACCTGCTGATAGGTGCTTGTGGTGGGGCTGTCTTGCATGGTTCTGTGGTGCACAGGGTTGCAGTGTCACAGTGGGGATGGTGGCATGCATGGGGTTTCCTGCAGTGGTGGATGCTGCTCCTGGGCAGGATGTCTAGAGGTTATGGTGCAGGGTGTGCTCTGCATTGGAGGGATGGTGTGGTACGGGGTGGTAAGCCCTCCTTGTGTGCCAGTCACAGCTTGCCGGTAGGTGTGATGGGGCACCATGGCCCAGCTGTGGGTTGTTTGCTTGTCTCCATGGGCCAGTGGTTATTCCAGCCCTCCCCCAGTTGTGCAGTGCTTGGGGTGTGGGGGGATGATGTCTGTTCTGCTGTGTGTTCCTGTGCCCTTCTGTGGCATGGGTGGTGGGCCCCTACCTCCCTGGTTATGCAGTTGCATTGCCCTGCTACTGGGGGGCATCCCTGATTGTGCTATGACACCTCTGAACTGCTCAGCTGCACATCCCTTTTTGCGCTATGGCGCATCTGATCTACTCAGCTTCCCCTCCCTAGTTGCGCTATGGCGCAGGTGGTGCAATATTCAGTCATTGGCTGTAGGCGCAGTTTGGCCAGCTCAGTTTTTGAATATCGCGCCCCTTGCACATGGGCGCAATGGACTTGCGCTTACTCCTGCTATTGCGCACTTTTTGGGTGCAGTTTGAATATCTGGTCCTCTGTGTCCAAGATGGCAAAGGCAGCAACAAAACCAAGAACACCGACATCTGCATCTATGACGTCTTCATCCCACATAAATAAACCAAAGTGGGCTTTAAAATGTAACAGTCAGAAACAGGAGGCATTACCAGTTACAATGGGCAAAAGTAGTAGGTCACTAAAACACTGTGTCTGAGCTCCGTGGACATAAGTGAGAGGTAAAAAGGTTAAGAAGACAGGATAGGGAGAGTATAACAAAAAAAAATAGTGCACCGTATCCACATATTTAGCTTTACTCAATCAGGCAATCTGTGAGATTTAGAAAGTTACAGCTCTAGATACTTCTGGCTAATAAAAGCACGTAAAGAGCACCCAGTTTAGGATTATCTACTCCCACTTGAAATTGAAAGCAATAGTTTCTTAATGCAAGCTTCAGCCAGGTAGATAAAATCATGGCCAAATTTTTCACAAGTAGCATTTTCATTATTTCTAATTATCTAGCATTTTTATTTGCATGGAAATCTACTGATTTGTTTATAAATCTTATATACTAAAATGGATATTATACGCAAGCATGAGCAGAAAGAGCCGACCGCAGTGTGTACATACAGCTCTGAAAGCCACAGAAGACCTGCAGCGAGGCGGTGGGCATCAAATCCAACTGGATCTCAACACAGCAATACTATAGACAATCTGTCCATATATTTAAAATATGTTAGTTGTGACCTTTTGAAATCTGCTGATGACTGCTGCAAGAGTAACGCACACAAAAAAAAAGAATACAGTTTGACCCCACATTAAATTGTGAAGCTGTATGCTGCGCCTACAAAGTCATAAAAAAACTACTATCCAACATTCAGCAAAAGATCCAACATATGACATGTAGTCGTGATACATCAGTCTGCTTGAATTACTTTTAACTTTAGTCCAAACTCAGCTGTCTTACTAAATCCAAACTTCAGCAAATAAAATTGCATTTCACCTTTACCTTTGACAAATATCATACATCACGACTAGATTAGTACTATACAAGCTTTGAAAAGTCTTTATACTGGAAGCCACTGCCTACTTGAGAGTGCACCTCATCAACACTTCTAACTTGGAAAAAGATCCCTCTACCTTACATCCTCTGATGAGTCCCACCACACCCACATCTACAGGCCATGGCTGAATGTACTGTACACAGCACACCGACAGCAGTCCGCCACCACTTCCTTCAAAGCCGACTGAGTGACTCCTACTGTTACTGTTCAGTGACCAACTGTATTCAGCAACCGTTACTCAACAGTGTGCCTCAGAATTGAAACTGCTGATGCAGACACATCTGGCACGTGCACAGTCGCACACTGGGGTTGGTTAATGATTATATGATGTACGATAAAAATAAGAAGGATAAGGAGGAGGAATAATGGATGGAATGAGTGATGATGACACGTGTGTGCTTTTCTTGTGATGTTGTGTCTATTTGGTTGCAATAAATTAATGAATGAAAACACCTTGTGGCTTTTGCTTTCTTGTTCTCTGAGTTAAACAAAAAAATAAACAAAACAGACTGCTATCAGTCACAAATTCACAATATCCCAGTGGCCTCTCACAGCCAGCAGCACAGGCGCAGCACCTTGTCTGTTTTTGTCAGAAATGCATATATATTTTTTTATACACGAATGAACAGTAACATGATTATGATGGTCCACAGCAGACAGTGCCCACTCTCTCTGTCATCCAGCAGTAACGGTCTATCACTTTGCCCTCCACAGGGCCACTCTAACCAACAGCAGTATGTCTGCCCCACATCAGGGTCAGCCTTTGGCTCAGCCAGAATAATAATAATTTTTTATGGCCCAGAGCAAGTCTCTGTCTCTCTCTTTCTGTCTCTCTCTCTCTCTCTCTCAGAGTCATGGCTTCAGTGACTCCTCTACTTGAAGTGGATGGAACAACAAGAAAACAGATTTATTTTATTTGTGATAATCTATGCTCCCCCCTCCCCCGTAAGTCTCTCTCTCTCCTGATGGAACAACAAGAATATACAGAAAATGTATGTATTTTATTTGTGATTTCTGTGACTGTAAAATTTCTCTTCATCCCCCAATAGTCTCTCTCTCTCTTTCTTTCTCCTCTGGATGGCAGAAGTCAATAATTTATTTTGCCAGCCTGCCATATGTACTCACACACTGAGGCCAAGATGAACATTATTTGTTATTTCTATGACTGTAAAATTTCTCTTTGGCCCCCAGTAGTGTGTCTGTCTGTCTGTCTCTCTCACTCTCTCTCTCCTCTCCTCTCTCTCTTTCTCAGACCTGCCAGCTAGGAAAGAATGGAACCATCTGAGAACTGGACCAGCCAGGCCACAAATAGCCCTCAGATGCTCGAGCAGAACCCCATGGTCCATAATGTCAAATGCAGAGGAGAGATCCAGAAGCACCAAGATGGAGCAGCGCTTCTGGTCTCTTACCATCAGAAGATCATTGAGCACCCAAACCAGAGTGGTCTGGGTACTATGTCTCTTCAGGAAATCTGACTGGAGAGGATCGAAGACATCATGGATGGTAAGATGGTTCTCCAGTTGCAGCGCAACCACTTTCTCACCTTCTCAATCACCTTCCCAATAAAGGGAAGGTTAGAGATGTGTCAATAGTTTGCACAGCTATTTGGATCCAGAGAAGCTTTCTTAAGAAGCGATGTCACCACCACCTCCTTCAGGGAGCTAAAGAACTCTCCCGAATCTAAGGAGCACCAAACAATCTCTGCAAGGACATAGACAAACTTATCAGAGGCAAAAGAAAAATTGCCTGAACCTTTATGTTGGGCCAGTGGATCCTATTTGCACTCCTGGACTCAACTTCGGCAGGGAAGGTTACCAACATCAGTAGTAGTAGCAGTAGACATCTGGTTACTCATAAAAGGTACCAGTGGGTTTTGCTACCTCTGACAGCTGCTGGAAATGCTCCAAAGCAATGGGCATGTAAGGTGTAGAGGTGGTTTGTGGTTTCTGTGAAGCAAATGCATTTTGTGAGCCCCGGACTGGTCAGAGTTGGGCCTTGGGGGTCGGCAGTGATGTAAATGCTATGGGGGGGATAATGAAGCCTCAACTATTCTTCTGTGGCAAAAATTCTTCAGTTGGGGGGCTATCTCTACACATGATACAGAGGGAAAGAGAGGTTTAAAATACTTCTTTGTAGAGGTAGAGTTTTTCCCTGGAAAGGCACCAGGGGATTTCCTACAGGGCAGTTGAATGCCTTCCCTCTGTTTATCCACCGAGAGCAACACCTAGTATTGAATGTGGTCTGGGGTTCATAAGCCCTTAAGTTAGGTGGAAGGCTAGAGCTTATCCTGGTAGCACTGGGAATGGCCAGTAAGGGACGCTGCAGTAGTTGATATGTGACGTGGATGTAAGTTCAGGAGCTAGGAGGAAGAGTGGAGGTTGTGATTGTTCCAGGGTACTCGATATAGTTTGTTCAGGGTTCCATTGCATGGTTGGGGGGAGTGAGCCCCCGGGGGGGTGGAGGTAGGGGAGGGAGTGTTCAGAACTATCAGCTGCTGTCAGAGTTGTTATTTGTCTCTGCTTTGTTTTTATTGTGATTTAGATTATGCAGCGATAATGAGGCACTGGTAACTGAAATCTACACTAATCATAATCAATTACCTTTCCCTCTGCCTTAGGGAGACAGGCCACACATTTGTAAGACCACGAAGGAATGGGGGGGTCAAGGGTGATAGGATGATAGAGGGCTTGTCCAGGGAGTTATCATCCCCTTTAAATAATGTGGCCACTCATATCTTGTGAGCCCTGGGGAATATCAGTGTTTGATTACACATCCTGTAGGAGCAGTCTGTGATGTGTTGGTTGGGTCTGATCAGGCCTGGTCTTTGTCAGGGGGGAGATGGCTGAGCTGCCTGTCAGAAAATCCACCTCTGATACACCCCATACACAATCTAAAGTAATGGTATCAGTGTGGCCCAGGCCCCGCAGGGTCCTGAAGATTTCTGATGCTGCTTTTGTATCCTGCGGGTGCAAGCAGAACATTACTCAACCATATTGATAGTGTCAACCCACCTGTACTTTGCCAGAATGCAGTCAGAAACACCACAGGAGCTTACCTGAGAGCTGGAAAGGCACACAAGCAGGAGGCTGGCACTGAAAAAAGCAGTTCCTCCTGTTAAAAAAAAAAACCGGGAACAGCATCCCTTTGTGTCACCTGTGCAGACCCCAATGAAGAAGAAGGGAAATGGGGTGGGTCACCCCTGCCATGGGAGTGGCCTTGCTCTGGAACAAGTTCCAGGATATCCAGCTATTGACGGAGGCACAGAGAGATGAGGTTGTGATCCTCCATAGAGGCATTGTGTAAATGTGGGTACCTCAGGTTCTGGCCGGGGGGAGGTGCCAGTCCACAGGTTCCAAACCCAAAGAGTTCTAAGTAATGTTTGGTTGCCTCCTTGCATCCAGTGTCCCAAATTAAATCAGGAGGATGGGTTGATACATGAGCAGTGCTGACCGGAGCCAAAGCTAAAGCTGCTCACAGAGGAAGCAACGGCTTAGCTTGTTTACAGAACATTTTAATTTCTCCGTCCTCCTCATTCCCACCCTCTTTGGGTGTGCGCTTGATCATAGGGTCATGAGGAGAATCTGTGAGTGGAGGGCTGGTGAAAAATGGCACCTTAAGAAAGAAATGTTGCAGTGGGGGGGGAGATCAGGGGGAGTACTGAGAGCAAATATAAACAGACATGTTGTGACTTTTGCATTAAACACCAGTGTTATGCTATCCCTGCTCCCACCCTCCTACTACACATTCAGTTCATGACATTCCCTATTTGTTATCCTAGGCAATATCTATGGCAGACAACACTACCAACCTGCAGCGCTTCCATGACGGGACTGCAGGGCTGTCATCTGAAACAGTGGTGAAGGTCTTTGACATGCTTCCAGTATCCTGGGAGGCCAGGAGGTGGGTGGTAGCTGAGCTGGTCATGGCTGCTACCATGGTGGCCCAAGAAGCCGTATTTTGTAAAGTGGTTGTTGGAGCGCTGTCATTATCGGAATTTTGTGACGCACTTGTAGGGGTAATGCGCCATTGGCTGGCACGCTATGACTTTGGATTGTTTATTAAGTTTTCTTCCTGCTCATAGGCCTGGGTTGCAAATTGGTTGGGGGTGCAGAAGGATGAGAAGCCTCCTTTGTCTGCTGCCAATTCCTCCTCACTTCTGCTGCCACTCCTGGAGCATAGGCGCTGGTTGCTTTTTTCTTTGCCTCCTCAGTGTTTGTTGCAGTACTTGTGCTTCACTCACTGTGGGAGAAGCCAGGACTCTTTGATCTGCCCTTCTGAGGGTGTGTGCAGGCTATATTGGTCTCTGTGTGTATCCATGTCCATTTTGGAGAATCATCCAGGGGTTGATAGATGGCCTGTTGTTGCATTTGTGGACATTTGGGGACTTGCTCTTCCTTTGGACAGTGGTCATCTAAAATGGCAGCTGCAGCCTCCAGGGAGTGGAAGGATTTCTGTGTTCCGTTTACCTCCATCATCATCATGGCAGAGTACCGGAGAAAGAACGGGACATGGAGCTGGTGAAGCCACTGCCTAAGCACCGTAAAAGCTCTATGGTGGTTAATTAGTTCTCTTGAAAAGTCTTGGAAGATCATGATGAGATGGCCCAGCCATTCCAAGTGCCCCAACTCCCGGTCCCTGCTCAGTATGTCTTCTTTGACTTGGTACCTGAAGAGCCTTGCAAGTATAGATCATGGCTTTTTGCCCAGCCTGGGCATTGGAGCAAAGGATTGGTGGGCACTTTCTATTTCAAAACATGGGTTCCCAGGTAATTTTTTTGTTATTTAATATACTTTATTAATTTTATAAAAAGACATATAAAAAACAAGTAGACACATTGCAGAAAAAGTACAAACAATTGAAGATACAACTATACACCAAACTGGAATAATGTGTAAATAAGACCAAATTTAACAACGAACAAGTGCAAAACAAAAACAACCCCCCACCCTGCACCCTTCCCCGATACTACCCCATCTTGCTCAGTCAGGTTCGATCTGAACATAGCCTCCTTACCAAAAGAGGCAGACCCAGCCCATTAAATTGGAGCTCAAATACAGCAGTGAGAAGTTAAAGCGATTTACCAAGTTTTGACATATGAACGCATGTACTGCAAGGTGACTGCATAAAGAACTGATTCGTAATGTATTTTGATAGATGTATAGCCTATTTTATCAAATTAAATCAGGTTTTCACCCTTGCAAACCAGGAAGTGTCATTTTGTGTATTGGAGCCTGTATTTGATGACCTTTGACACTCATTACCTTTGCAGTGTCACCACAGGGAGAGCTGTGCTCTGGAATTAAAATTAGTTCTTAGTCACAGCAATTCTGTCTTGATAACAGAGCTCTTGGCTGCAGCATGCAGCATGACAATAGCAATGTCAAACAGTTAATTTTCAGGGTCTGATGATGAAAGCATTATGTTGTCCTGCACTAAAAGTGATCTTTCAGACACTGGCATAGTGCCACA
This sequence comes from Neoceratodus forsteri, assembly GCA_016271365.2. NCBI lineage: Eukaryota > Metazoa > Chordata > Ceratodontiformes > Ceratodontidae > Neoceratodus > Neoceratodus forsteri. Next base: position 1,320,683,851 of record CM057454.1, read on the forward strand.
ATTTGACAGTCGCTGCATAGTAGATCCCCATAGGGATGACCCTATGACAGCAGCGAGAATAATGTGGGCAGTAGCTCAGGCAGTTACAGCAGTAGTCTTGATCCATTCCAGTACAGCAGCAAGAGCAGACTTAGCAACACAGACCGTTAATATTATATTTTGCTGCTTAGTGCTACAGTTTGGTTCCCGTCATTGCTGTCATTTTACTGTGCAAAATCGAGGTATGGTGTGTGTGTTCTGTTACTCCCGGCATCGATCTACCCACACAAATTCTACTGATAGTACCCTGGGTTTTTGTATTTCTTTTTTGGGGGGAGGGGGATTGCTTTCCCTATGTGAATGAGTTGCTGGCCGTTCCAGCTTGACACTGAGAGCACGGCTCAATCTGGTGGCCTTGCATGAGCAGGATAAATGGCTCAAAATTTGTCCAAATCCAATTTGTCCAAATTCCTCAGCAGGTACTAGTTAGTAGTGACCTCCTGCCAACTGATTTATCAGTCACTCACTCTGATGGAGCACAGGGTGGAAATTACAAGCAGGCACCTTGTACTCCAACCACTCCAAACCCCCCCAGCTGCACACATACGCTTAGAAAAATGCTGCATCATATAACTTTGATTATCTGTAAATTATTTATACTGTTTGGGTCTGTCTTTGCCCTAGTGCCAACTGGTCTACGCTATAGCTTTCTTCTCTGTGTATGTGTGTGTTTGGGGGTGGGAGGCCTGCTTGTACTTCCCCCTTAGATGCATCAGTGATTGAGTAACGTGTTGAAGTCACCGGTTCACCTGTTTACGGCATGTTATAAATTTAAAACTACAAATTGTTGCACCAGCTTTATGTTACTTCTAAGTGCTCCGGAACTATACAGACTGCAGCTGTCATTAGTGCCTGCATAAGCATCTGTAATACCATCCTGGCATTGGCTTATTGCCACTACATGTGTGCCTCTAGGTGCAATATGAATTGACAAAAAATACACAGTACAGTCGGAGATCGCCCCCACACCCCAAAGTTAAAATGACACAGCCAATACCCTTCTCATGGAGAAAGAGACTGCATTTATTTTTAGATAGCCTAAGTACTGTTTGATTGGTCCACTACAAAAGGGGACTTATGCTTGCGGCAGGTACTCAAGTGTTAGACTGTATTTGAGCCACCCTCCCTCACTTATGTCACCGTACTTCATTACCACTTCAGTCTGTGTCAATCCGTTTGTGTTTTCCATTACAGTGGATCTCTGATGCATATGCGTAAAGTGTACAGCAAACACAACAGATGATGCACTATACTGTCTCCCATGCCTTACCGATGTCATGGTGCATTGTGTAGACTCCCTGCATTCATTGCTGTGTAGCCCATATTTTGGTTCAGACATTATTCCCTAAGTATGGCAAACTGACTAGCACACTTTGCAATATAACACCATACAAGCTGTACATTGGTACCACAGTGTCGGGAGAGGATGGCAACTGCAGTCTCTCCTTTTGCTGATGCTCCGGAGCACATACAGTGATGCTATAATCCTAATGATAAAGACTGTCTTTATGTGAAAATGTTAAAAAAACTAAGTGTTTAATTTGAGATACACTGTAAACTATGTACAGTATAACTATGTACAGCATATAACTGATTTTATTGCATTCATGTATAAACTTAGCGAGGTGCTGGCAAGCTGGAGAAACAATTCAGTGCACCATGTCCCTTTATTCGTGCACATCTAAGCATACTTTGGTGATCAGTGTTATGGTGCTTGCATGAGAACACCAAATGAGCCCAAGAAAACACAGGAGCACAAGAAAAAATATAAACTGTCTATAATGATGGTGACGATCAGAAATGCAATAGCAAAGACAGTTTACTGAAGCAATCACACTGGAAGCAGCACTTGCCAAAAATACAGTTTATTGCACTGTTCTCCTGGAATTGGACTGTGCAGCTCAGTGCTTATACTCTTACTGCACATTACAATTCTGAGCTGTTGAAAAAGTCATCCATTTAACACAGACCTCTATGTACCAATACTGAAAAGCTTACTGCAATATATAGATCTGCCCAGTTCAAAAGTCGTCCTTTTGTGTCCCAATATGCTAGATTAAAGCTCCACTCAGTTAAAAAAAATGTCTTTCTTATACAGACTTGTTATAATTATGTACTTGCAGCACTTACTAAAACTGTAACACTGTGCTCAAGCAATGTAGATTGTGATGTTCCTAGAACCGATGTACCTAGGACACAGCTCTTAGTCAGATGAGTAAAATTGAAAATCAAGAGAAATTACCACTTCTGCAATCCCAAAAGCAAGTATCCGCCTCAGTTGCCAATGTAACAAACAGTTTCAGTCATCAGTGCTGTAATTTTTGCCAGTTCAGCTTTGGATCTGCACTCATTGAAGCTGTGTCTAGGAAAGATGAATGAACGAGCAGTGAGAAAGGTGCAGTGGGAACACCTTCCCTGTGCTAATGTCACTCATTCATGCTGATGCACTACTCATGTGCGAACTTCAAACAAAGAAAAAAACATGCTGAGACAACTGTGGCACAAAAATGTTAAAAACTAAGCATCTGAATATATTTAATACTTAACTTCAGGGCAGCTGAGCCTTGTGTCACTCAATGAAGGGAAGGTGAACTGCAAACATGACATCGGGGGAAGTTGATAAGTCACTTTAATCCAAATCACATTAAGTCTGAGATCTCCAGCCAAGTATAAAGTACTTCCCAGCGTGGGTGAACATTACCAATCCTATTTATTTATTTATTGTAATTTCAGATTAATACCTTTGCTCCAGAAGCTCTTTTACATAGGTTCCATGTCAAGTGTACAAATACAGGTACGGTGTAAAGTAAAACAAGGATCAGGTATCGTACTTAGTGTACACAAAGTGTTGCAGCCCGGAGGCCTTGTCAGGCAGATGTAAAGTTAATCAGTGAATACCAAAACTGAACCCAGGCATTGGACAGTGTATGCCTGTCCTAATAACTAAACAGACAGTATACCAGAAATTGAGCAGAAACATAACCAACTGTGACCAGGCATTGGACAAAGTACACCTGTCCTGAGGATTAAGAAGACTAGACCAATAACAAGGCCTTTCCTGAGGATTAAGAAGACTAGACCTAATAACAAGGAATTAAGTATTTATAGCATAAATGTTCTATCTGTACAGTAAGGTAAGATGCAGCCCAGCGGCACTGTCAAGTTAAGGGAGAAGAGATAAAAAGTAGGTGGGACTGGGAGGGACAGGGGGAGGAGTAGCAAGGAGAAGGAGGGGTGGGGTGGTTAGGGGAAGGGTGAAAAGAGGTAAAGATAAGTGATGTAGGACACAGGCTTTCACAAGTTCATAAATAGCAGTCACAAGTGGCATGGGCCACAAGGAGTTGCCGCAGTTTGCGTTTAAATTGGCCTAGTGTGGCAGTGTTGGTGATATCACTGCTAAGGGAGTTGAACCACTTAGGGGCTCTGACAGTGAATGACCACTGACCTTGAGAGGTACGACAGTGGAGAATTTGGAAGACAGCATTGTCAGAGCTTCTTGTGTGGTGGTTGTGGGTAGGCTGGACTGAGAAAGCTTCTGCACCCCTGGTGGCATGAGGCCAAGGGAGGTCTTTTTTGCTAACAGACAGGATTGGTAAAAGACTCTGCCTTGAAGCTGGAGCCAGTTTGCCAATGGTTAAGGGAGGCCCACATTTTCTACAAGCAAAGTGCTTGCATTACCTTGGTATGCCATTCCAGAAGCATAGGAGGTGTGGGTTCCCAGGTAATTTAAGGACAGAAAGCAGACTGTGGCATAGGAAGTCGATGGGATCTTAGAGTTCCTATTTCTCTGGGATCCCAATGAACCTCAGGTTGTTCCATCGCCCCCTATTTTCTAGGTTCTTCAGTTTTTCCTGTAGGACTTGCATTGTTTAAGGTCATTCCCTGAGTGGAGCACAGAGTTCCTCCACCGCTCACTCCACAGAGCAGCTTATCCTCCCTGTGACAGTGACTCAGGCATTGAGATCTTGTATAGCCTTGGAGTTCATCACTGAGTTGCATCCCTATTTGCAGGTACCTCTCTGGTCTGAGAGAGGAGGTTGTTTGTCTCCATGCTGACCTGGCAAGGATTTGGGAAACCTGCTCCCCCATGCAGGGTCCACCCAGGCCACCGCCACAACCTCAGAGGTTGCCAAAAAAGAGGAGTGGTTAGACTGCGGTGTGCTCAGGGAGGGTGAGGGAGGTGGAACAGAGGCACATCCCTCCAGTTGTGCCTCTCTACCATTCATTCACTACTCTGGTGGAGCATGGTTCCTCTATGGAGGCACCCACAGTGGAGACCAAGGAGGATGCTGGGAATCTCCACAATGGAGACCTACAGGAAGGTGGCACAGGACCCCACAGGAGAAGGAAACAACTCCTGGTGGGGGACTCAATTGTTAGGGGGTAGAACTGGGAGGGAGGGGAAAGGGAGGTAACATGCCTACCCGGCGCCACAGCTTGGAGGGACAGGAAATGAATCCTCAGGATCGTGGGTGCAGCTGCAAGGGGGAGTGAGCTGGATGTCATTATCCACCTAGGGACAAATGACTTGGCTGAGAATGGGATCAGAGCAGTGCAACAGGAGTTTGTGGAGTTAGGGAGGGGACTTAGACAAGTAGCAGACATGGTAACTTTCTCAGAAGTGCTACCAGTCTATGGCATGAATGAGGCTAGGGTACTCTGCACCATGAGATTCAATAACTGGTTGAAAAACTGGTGCAGAGCTCAGGGATTTTGCTTCATTGGGAACTGGGGCTCCACCTGGAGGTATGCAGGCCTATACTGGTGTGATGGTCTGCATCTGTCCAGGAGGGGAACCACGATCCTAGGCGATAGGTTTAAATGCTTCATTGGCAAGCATTTGATCTAACCAAGGAAGAAGGCACTGAAAAGGATACGGGAAATCCTAACCCCCCCAAAAAATCAGGGTAGTTAGTGAGGTGAACACCAAGACAAAGCAGTCAATATGGAGAAAGGAAGGGGTAAATGGAGAAAATGATAAAGGCAGTAAGGATAGGGATGGAGCAAAAAGAAATAAAGCCATAAAAAATGGAGAGTAATGAGAACCAATGCCCATAGTCTAGGTAAAAAGCTCCCCAAAATGGTGGCCTTGATGGAAAAGGGATGCCTGGATATCATGGCAGTCACAGAAACATGGTACACAGAGAACCATGACTTGGATGTCAACATACCAGGGTACACAATCTACAGGAGGGACAGGGAGGAAAGAAGAGGAGGAAGAGCTCTCTATGTAAGGGAGGGGATCAAAGCAACAGAACTAAAGGGTAAACAGGGACGAGAGGAGGCACTGTGGGTCACCCTGGATACTGGAAATGGCACCACAACCTGTACAGGGGTTGTATACAGACCCCCATCTCAGGGGGAAGAAATGGACAAGGAAATTATAGAAGGCATCCATAGGATGACAGAGGAAGGGGAGATATTGCTGATGGGGGACCTGAATATGCCAGATGTTAGCTAGGACACCTTTGTTGCAGCCACATCCAAGAGCAGGGCCATTCTCGATGCCCTAGAGGGGACATGCCTCAGACAGCTAGCTTTGCAGCCCACTTGGGAGGGAGCAATCTTAGACCTCATACTCTCAAATAGAGATGGAGAGAGGATCTTCGATCTTGAAGTGGGTAGCCATCTGGGAACAAGCGACCACCAAACAGTGTGGTTCACGGTAAACTTAACTGTAGAGTCAAGCCAAACAAAAGTGAAGGTGCTGGACTTCAGGAGGGCTGATTTTGTCAAAATAGGAGAGTGCCTCAGAAAAGCACTAGGAAAAAGGCAAGAAGGTGGGGTGGAGCAACAATGGGGAAACATCAAAACCGCCATCACAGAGGCAACAAGCCTTTGTGTGAAGCAAATAAACAAATCAAAATGAAAGAAAAAAACACTATGGTTCTCAAAAGAAGTGGCAGGGAAGGTTAGGGAGAAAAAGAAAGGATTCAGGATGTATAAGGAAACACAGAAGGAGCAGGACAGAGAACTGTACCAGTTAAAGCAGAAGGATGCAGGGAAGGCAGTCAGAATAGCAAAGGCCCAAACTGAGGAAAAGATAGCCAGCTCAGTTAAGAAGGGGGATAAAACCTTGTATAGGTACATTAGGGAGCAAAGAAAGACTAAGGCAGGGATACTGAGGCCGAATAAAAAGGAAGGTGGTTGGGCAGAGAGCAACAGTGAAAAAGCAAGGATACTGAATGAACTTCTGCTCAGTATTCACAATGGAAAAGTAGGGGAGATACTAATCCAGTCAATAGAAGCACTCAGGATGGGGGGGGGGGGTGTTATTAGTCCTTTCACAGAAGAAAGGGTTCTGAAAGAACGCTTAAAACTGAAGGTGGATAAAGCAATCAGGCCTGAAGGGATTCACCCCAGAATTCTAAAAGAACTAAGGGAAGAACTAGTAACACCCCTGACTACCCTTTTTATAGAAACATAGAAACATAGAAGCTGACGGCAGATAAGGACCGCGAGGCCCATCCAGTCTGCCCATTTCTTTTTCTACCTTATAAATGTGCCATCGGCATTTGCTCTGTCAGTGGCCTATCTATTCATAGTCATTTGTATTGCTCCCTTATGCCTATCCCATGCCTGTTTGAAGCCCTGCACTGTATTCATAGCCACCAATTCTTGTGGTAAGCCATTCCATGCATCCACCACCCTTCTGTGAAAAAAGAATTCCTCACATTCCCCTTAATTGGCCCCTCTAATCTCATGCTGTGTCCTCTTGTCCTGCTATTTTTCTTATATTTAAACAAGTTAGACTCTTTCACCTTGTTAATGCCCTTAAGGTGTTTGAATGCCTCGATCATATCACCTCTCTCCTCCTTTGCTCAAGGGTATACATATTGAGCTCTGTTAATCTGTCCTCATATGTCTTCTGATGCAGTCCCTGCACCATTTTGGTTGCCCTCCTCTGGACTGCCTCAATTTGGTTAATGTCCTTGTGAAGGTGTGGCTTCCAATACTGCACGAGTACTCCAGATGGGGCTAACAGTGTCTTGTAAAGAGGATTATTACCTCCCTCTTACGACTTGTGATACCCTACTAATACACCTAAAACCCCTAGCCTTACCTACTGCTTTAGAGGTCTGCTTGGATGATTTCAGGTCATCAGTGATGATGATGCCCAAGACTTTTTTCCTTTGTGACTGCTAGCAACACCCTCCCAGCCTATAGGTGGCTTCAGGGTTTCTCTTCCCTATGTGCATGATTTTGCACTCTTTGCATTAAATCCCAGTTGCCACTCTTCTGACCACTTTGCTAGTTTATCCAGATCTCTTCTCATTCTGCCCACCCCATCTGGATCATCTACTCTGTTGCAGATCTTGGTGTCATCTGCAAACAGACAAACCTTACCCACTAGTCCATCTGCAAGGTCACTAATGAAGATGTTGAAGAGGACTGGCCCCAGAACTGATCCCTGAGGTACCCCACTTGTGACTTGCATCTCTTCTGACTGTATACTATTTACCACCACTCTCTGTTTTCTGCCCGTCAACCAGTTTGCCACCCAGTTGACCAACTTCTGACCCACCCCGAGCCTACCCAGCCTATTTATCAATCTTCTATGTGGAACAGTGTCAAAAGCTTTGCTGAAGTCAAGGTAGGTGACATCAACTGCTCCCCCTTGGTCCACCACTCTGGTTACCCAGTCAAAGAAATCTATGAGATTAGTTTGACAGGACCTTCCTTTTGTAAACCCATGCTGTCTTGGATCCTGTGCCCCTATGGATTCCAGGTGTTGCACTATCCTTTCCTTAAGGAGTGCCTCCATAGTGTTGCCCACTTCTGAGGTAAGACTGACTGGTCTGTAGTTCCCCGCCTTCTCCCTGCTAACACTCTTGTGGAGCGGGATCACATGAGCCCTTCTCCAGTCTTCTGGGACCTCTCCTGTGCTCGGAGACTCACTAAACAGTTCTGCTAATGGCTCTGCTAGTTCCACCTTTAACTTCTTAAGTACCCTGGGATGTATGCCATCAGGTCCCATTGCCTTATCCACCCTGAGCTTAGCAAGCTCTTGTAGGACCCTTTCTTTTGTGAATGGAGTAGTGCTCACCTCCCTCCCCTGTGTCCATGATGCAGAGCGGGCCCTGCCCTACCTTCTCTTCAGTAAATACTGAGCAAAAGTATATATTTTGGATAGATGCCTTTACAGGGTCCTCCTCCTCACATGCTCCCTTTCTCCATTAAGCTTAGCAATACCCCTCTGGACTTTCTCCTTTCACTAATGTATCTATAGAAAGTCTTGTCACCTTCTTTCCTGTTAGGTGCTAGTGTTTCCTCAGTTTGGAACTTTGCCTGCCTTACTGCCTTCCCTGCTTCCCTTAGGGCAGTTTGGTATGCCTCCTATCTTCATCCCGCTGTGTTCCCTTATATTTCCTGAAGGCCAGCCTTTTGGCTCTGACCTTTTCTGCTACTGTATTTGAGAACCAAAGTGGTTTCCTTCTTCTTTTGCACTTCCTTTTCTGTCTAACACAATGGGATGTTGCTTCAAGTATTGCATCCTTAATGCTTGCCCACTTTGCCGTACCCCCTCACCTGTGTTTCTTTTTGCCAGGGCTAGCTTAACTCTGTTGGCCATCTTATCAAAGTCAGCTCCTCTGAAGTCCCATATTTTTGCCTTGGAATGGGATGATTTAGATGTAGTAGCCAAACTGAACCATATCATGTGATGGTCACTGACCCCCAGGTGACCTTCTACCTGGAGATCTGTGATCCCTTCCTTGTTAGTCAGTACTAGATCTAGGATAGCCCTGTCTCTTGTGGGTTTCTGTACCAGTTTGAGGCCCTCCCCCTGCAGGCAATCCACTATGTGTCTAGTTCTGGCAGATGTTCCTGCTGGTATTGACCAATCTGTATTCGTCATGTTGAAGTCTCCCATTATCATAACCTCCCCTTTAGCTGTCATGTTTTGTATATCTTCTAACAGTAATGTGTCTATGTCCTCCCCCTGGTCTGGGGGCCTGTAGACAACCCCAGTTCTTATGGCTGTCTCATTTCCTGTTTCCAGGGTGACCCACAGTTCTTCTGGCTCCTTATGTGTATTCTGAATTTCTGTAGCTTTGATATTTTCATTGACATACAGGGCCACTCCTCCCCCCCTTTTTGCTTCTCGATCTCTTCTCAACAATACATAGCCAGGTACTGAAGTCTCCCAAGTGTGGTTACTGGTAAACCATGTCTCACTAATTGCTACTATGTCCAGTTTAGCATCTGACATTATTGCCTGCAGGTCTGGGATCTTATTTCCCAGGCTGTGAGCATTTGTGTACATGATTTTCCATTGGCCAGATTTTGGTGTGTTAGTTGTTGGGTGAGGTTTGGCATTACCCCAAAGGTCAGATGGGAGACAAACCTTTTTTCTTACCTGTGATGCAAATGAACTGCAAACATGCTGAATCCTGTTTGACCACTAGCTGAGGGGGGAGGGGTGTTCTTCCCATTCGACGTATGGGGTGCTGCACCCCTCTCCCCATTTGCTAGTTTAAATATTCTACAAAGACGTCAAACTTCTGCCCCAATGCACTGACTCCCTCCTTAGTCAGATGCAGTCCATCAAATTTAAAGAACTTTCGCTTAATAAATCAAGGGAGGATGGTGTGGTATATGAGGACTGGAGGAGGGTGGATGTGATTTCCCTTCACAAAAGTGGGAGCAAAACAGAGGCAGAAAACTACAGACCTGTCAGTTTGACCTCAGTGGTAGGGAAAATGATGGAATCACTTCTGAAGGAAAGAACTGTTGAGTACCTAGAGGCCAGTGGGGAACAGGACCCAAGGCAGCATGGATTCACAGCAGGAAGGTCATGTCAGACAACTCTAATTGATTTCTTTGACTGGGTGACCAAAGCAGTAGACCTGGGAGGGGCTGTGGACATGGCCTATCTAGACTTTAGCAAGGCATTTGACACAGTCCCACACAAAAGATTAATAAACAAATTAGCCAGCCTGGGAGTCTGTCACAGGGTGGTAGCCTGGGTAAAACTCTGGCTGGACAACAGGACACAGAGGGTAATAGTAAATGGAGTCCACAGTGAAGAAAGGGGAGTTACTAATGGGGTACTAAAGGGTTCAGTACTGGGGCCGGTCCTTTTTAATGTTTTTATAAGTGACATTGCAGAGGGACTGGAAGGAAAAGTCTCTTTGCAGATGACACAAAGATCTGCAACAGGGTTGATATGCATGGTGGGGTTGAAAGGATGAGAAGGGACATGACAAGGTTGGAGGAATGGTCAAATGTATGGCAGCTTAAATTCAATGCAAGAAGTGCAAAGTAATGCACCTGGGAAACAAAAACCCAGGGGAAAAGTACACAATGGGGGCTGAGATACTGACGACAAAAATGGAAAGGGACCTGGGGGCAGCCATATCAGATGACCTAAAGGTGGGCAAGCAATGTGAGAAGGCAATAAGGAGGGCTGGGGGATACTGAGCAGCATAGGGAGAGGTAAAGAAAACAGGAAGTTGTTGAGCCTCTGTACAGACAGTTGGTAAGACCACATCTGGAATACTGAGTGCAGTTCTGGAGACCCCATCTCCGCAAAGACATAGATAGGGTGGAGGTTGTCCAGAGGAGGGCAACCAAAATGGTGCAGAGTCTGCACCAGAAGACATATGAAGAAAGACTTAAGGAGCTTAAGATGTATAGTCTAGAGGAAAGGAGGGAGAGGGGGGACATGATAGAAACTTTCAAATACCTCAAGGGAATCAATAAAGTCCAAGAGGGTAGCATCTTTCAGAAAAAGAGATGTGCACGAACAAGGGGGCACAATTTGAAGATAGAGAGGATTGTAGATGCATGGAACAGCCTTCCTGAGGAGGTAGTAGAATCAAAAACAGTGGGGGAATTCAAGAATGCATGGGACAGACATAAGGCAATTCTAGTGTGGGGTAGGAGGAAGTAGGCTGTTGGTTAACTAGGATCTGCAGCTTATCTGTTAGGTACGGAAATGGGCAGACTAGGTGAGCCAAGTGGTCCTTATCTGCCATCAAATTCTATGTTTCTATGATGTTGTTTTTAAATCATTAATGCTTGACAACATTTGAGCAAACGTGCTCTCGATGCGGTCTAGGGATATTGCAGATGCCACTTTTAGGCTGACCCAATGTGACAGCTCATGGTCGGAGATGTGAGTCTTTATAGCTCATGATCAGCAGGGTTAATCAGAAAAAGGAAGTGATCTGTTAGGACTGCTGTTTGTTCATATAATAAATGTCTGTTTCAAAGCTGTAAGGGTCAGTAACACCCACGGATTAGTTAGGATGTGGAGCATTGGATACCGGACTAAAAGACTTAAGTTGCCATCTTTGCTAAGTCCAAGACACACCCTGAACCGGTCATATTCCAAAGTGCCAGCTGTTTTTCACCTGTATAGCTCTGCTCGATGCTGCGCCATGCTGGTTAGTCACATATTCATACCTGCCATTCCACAAACACCTGAAGCATGCACTCGAGGCACGATTTGTCCACCATACTGCTTTGCTGGGTTGCAGCTCTGGGACCAGCTTTTCGTAGGATGCTGCTACATGAAACTGATGAGGACATAGCAATGAAGTCAAACACTGATAATGCTGGGACACTGACAGTTTATGACATGGGCCCAACATCTGAACTGCTGACAGATGCTGAAATCATGGAAGTCATCGTCTCAGAGTCCGAGTTGGGCGACGAAGCAGGGAACAACAAAACTTGAGACTGACAACACCGGGGGCATCGTGGATTGACTGAGAGGTGCTGACATGCCCCAATGTTTGAACTGCTGATAAAGTTGGAGAACAATGAAGTTTGTTCCAAGGGAAGCTGACTCAGCATCACTGATTGCAGTGTCATGCTGGCCCTTGCCATGGGAACTACATGTACTGTGCTTCAAGTCAAGATAACTTGCTTTATTTCATCAGAACTGTAACAAAAATAAAAAGACATGTAAAGCAAAGTATTTAAAAATATATATGTTATTTAAAGTACGTACTGGAGTAAACAGTTTTTAACAATACTCACTTTATACTGTACATGGGTCATTTGTTTTAACTGCCACTTAGATGTAATGATGTAACGAGCATACCACTATAACGAACGATCAGCATGCCACTGACTTTTATAGTGATGGAGCACTGTATATTAACTTGGAGACAAAGTACAGGGTATATATAGGCAGTAAACACTGCAGTACAACATAACAGACAAGGGCTCCATGCAATATGTGTAATGAACACAGCATCCGTGAATCTACAGCAGAGTACCTAAACTGAGACTTAGCAGCAAGCTCATCTGCCGTATATTCCAGCACAACACTGGGGAAATTCGGAGTGATGCATGGTTTTTTTTTTTTTTTTTTACAGTTTATTTAGCATGGATAGCCAGCTGAGATGCAACATCTCATTTCCAGTGGTGTTCTGCTCATGCTAGATACGCTTTCATCAAAACATAAGGCAGCGCATCTCATAATAACCCAAAATATAAGTTAACTCGAACACAAACGTCAGACTATAAGGAAAGCACAAGCTTCTCTTTGGGCTATAAGCCATGATCTCAGAGCCAGTGATGCATTTGTGCCCACAATTGCTCCTGTGTGAGTCTTCTGGTGGAAACTAGAACCTGAAGCCCCTCTGGACTGGTGGACCCCCCCCATCAAGCTATTAATAGCATTGTTCCTGAATGGGTGGGTGATCACGTCCCGTGGTAGTGAACTTTCATCATTACTTCTCTTCTCTTCATTTTATTTTTTTATTTAATCCTGATTCTGCAACATTTCTGTGCTCTGTGCTCTCCCTGTATCTCTCTGCCAATGATGTTTTGTGTACCTTTAATTGCAGAAAATTTTTATAGGTTCGTATTTTGTAGTCTTATGTCACACCAGGGCACACCGTTAGGTTAGACTCCTTCCCTCAACCCCTGAAACTTCATAGCCATAAAAAATCTGGAAGACGTTATGACATCAAAGGTTTGCAAGTAGCAATCATTGTAAGCAGCTATTCTTCATGAACCTATCAGGGCTGTATAATGGTGACGTGAAACTACTAGGAATACCCTCTCTAACAAAGATCATAAGGGTCAAAACGCCAAGGCACCTGGTCAGTGGTGGAGTGTGTTCTTTAGTATATTTTTTACATCTTTTGGAACATTTAGCTGTGAGTGTCACTGCACCATGATCAGTCTATTCTAACAGATGTAAATATGTCCAATTAACAACCTGGACAGGAGATAATGTCAATCTTCATTATTTCCATTGTAACCCCCTATGGTTACTAGAACCTTGTTAGTTACTGAGTATTTAGGTAGACAGCCTGGGCCTGGGTACAACTTATTGGACTCCCTTGGCAACTTCTGTCAGTCATGCTGGGCAGAGGTTCCAAGTGGGAGGGGCTTTCGCAGCAGCATAAGCCACAACAGAATGTTGCTGCAGGGGTCAGTTCTCTGCCTCAGACAATAGAGTGTGCTTGGGATGCTGACTGAGGAGAGCTTTAGGAAAGGTGCCACCTCTCTGCTGACAGTTTTCAGCCCAGGGGTGTCGGCAGGCACATGCACTGTACACAGCAGAGTACAGTAAACAAAATCTGGCAGGGGCAGCAAGTCAGGCAGGGGCAACAAAAAGAGGAAAGCACGGACATTGTGAGTCACATTGTGTCTGTCATGCTGAGCCCTTTTGCCTTTGTTGTTGTTTGTTCGCTATGGGGCACTGATGCCACCAGCCAAATACACAAACAAGAACAACTTACCAGGCAGGCAGAAAAACAAAGGAAGGAGGATTACAGGAGGAAACTGATTACTGTACTTGACCCCAGAAAATGGGGGGGGATGATGTGGCGTGGCAGCACATATTTTGGTTTATGTTTACATAACAGGGGTGCGGGGGCAACAGTGCATCAGTTTTGAGTACAAGTTTAAAATTCCTGGCTACACCCCTGTTTCAGCCCCTAGTGTGTTTACAGAGAGACTGTATCAAGTCATGGCAGTGGCCTTCTCTAGTGCTATTCCCCTGATGGGGCGAAGAATCCTGAATGAAGTTGGTTCCTGTAACCATGACTAACATATGGGGTTCTCCTCCATCCTTGAAAGATATTTTGAATAGCAAAGTACTGCCCAGCTTCTGGGAGGGCTAGGTTTTGTCCTCCTTTGAGGGAATTCCTGCCTTTCGGAACATTTTAACTCAGAAACTGTTGGAGGACTGTTTAAAGACTCAAATGGTGCCTTCACAGTAAGGAATTTGTGTGAAAAAGAGTGCCTCCCCTCTGTTCAGTACTTGGAACTAACTCACTTCTGACTGGAACAATGAGAAGAAAGTCTTTTTCTCAGTGTTGGAAAACTCAGGGAACTGTTTCCCACCAGTTATGGGCATGCTCTGCCTTGGTAAAAGACCTGGTGAATTTGGGGACTTTGGTAATTGGGGAACACAGCATTGCCACCCCTGGGACAAGTGAACCCAGCATTGTTCATTCCCTGGAAAGTAATGGAAACTAGAAAAATTGTGAGTCCAGCATTGTTCACACAAATTCTGGACAAGTTCTGTCCTGTGTCCATAGCCCAGAAGAGGGATGGATGGGGGTAAGTGTTTCTTGCACCCTCTATGGTAAAGGGGGTGGGATTTGAACAAATTAACTGGTGGTAAATCACTACTGTGCATTTGGGGATGTTGTTATACCTGTTCTGCACCTGCAGCCCCAGTGGGCAAACATTTTCTGTCTGTCCATTGCATCAGAATAAAACTTGCTACTTGGCTCTATTTCTGCCTGTGGTCATTTCTTCTGTGAGTGACTTTGTGCTTTCTTGGTGCCCCAGTGCCATGGCCCACCCCGGTTCCCGATAAAAACGCAAATGTGTTTTGTGTGCACCCCCCCTTTCTTCTGAGATCCAATCCAAGAAACATCCTAGACTGGGAAGCATGTCAGGACTATCTAGTGCCAAATGCCAACCATGTTGCTAAGGGCAGAAAGGAGTAGTTACACAAAATGTGGGCTCATCCAGTGATATCATTGCCCAAGAAATGGCCTGGGGTAGTGAATTTAGTGGTGGTGCACTCGCAAGAAGGGGATCCGTCTATAAAGTACAAGTGGTTTCAAGCCATGGTCTGAGAGGTGAAGAAAAACAAATGTGCTCAATTACACTGAAACCCTTCTCAGACAGCCCAAATGCACTTGAAGGAGAGAAAGAGAGTGTGCCCCTGCCCTAATTTGCATGTCGTTGAGTAATTGGCTAAATCGTGTAAGTCTCACCCCTTCAATTGTGTGCAGCGTGAGTCGAGATGGGCAGAGCATAGTATGAGAAGCAGGAACTCAAGGAGCAGCAGTGTTTCCAGGACTGCATGCCTTGTTGGAGATTCTTTTGAACTTTGGAGTTGGAGAAAGTCATCTGGTGTGTGCAGCAGACAAAACCCTGATCCATGGGAAGTCATCAGTTCATTTCGTGTGTGCAACAAATTTGGGAGTTGGCGTCAAGGGCAGGATTGCCTTGAGAAGCAAAGTGTGCTTGGCATTGAGAGATCATGGACTGTTCAGCCAGAACAAAAGCAAAAGATTGAAAATACTAGCTAGACTGTGAGTTTTCTAAGTGTATTTATTTAAAATTTGGTAACCGGGAAAGGCATACTGAGCCAAGGCTTGTTTCCAGGTGCGACCCGGGGAAGGGGATACAGAGTGAGACACAATACAGCACAGCATAATATGAACAAAAACAAGCGGTTACAGGGTATACATACAGTGTATGTTTAGTGAAAGTGCAGACAGTACTCCAAGTTGCAACAGCAGAAATTCCTGCAACTGACACATTCCTGAAACAGGCAACCAAAGTGGCCACATGCCTCTAGTCGAATGGCCATGCACAACTCCAAAAAGCTCCTTACCATACTTCCTGTAACAAAAAGTAATACAGTCACACTTTGGAAATGTTACAAACAGCTAGAGAGAGTAAAGGTAATAATCACTAGCAGGAGCAGCTGGTTTGGATGCCTGCTAGTGGGCACTTGCACATCGGGCACCGGGCAGGAGATGAAGAGAAATCTGAATTTGAAATGCAGGTTGCAGAGGTACAGAATCCAAGCTGGAGTGAGGGATTTTGGAAACTTTGTTGGCAGGCAGTGGCTGGGAGGGACTCGCAGGATAGAGACTGTGAAGTCTAGTTATGGAACAATGTAAATTGAAAGCTCAGCGTGCAAGGCTCCTTGTCGCAGATAAGCATAGCGAGCAACATGTATGAACTAGCAAGTCATTTGTGAAGCTTTCAGGTAATGTGGACTGTAAAAATGGAAACTCATTGCAAAGTGAATGGTAAAGCAATGGGAGCAGGGAGCAGTAACAAGATGCATTGCCCCACCCCAAAAAAAAACTTGTCCAGGCATTGTGAGAGTCAGATTTAAGTGCTGCAAACTACATCTAAAGTTGTTGTGTGTGTGTGTTTTGCAGCATCCAGACAAAATGGGTGGCAGTGAAGAGATGCTCTACCCTTGACACGTGCATGCCTGGATCAGCCAGAGGAAAAAGGGGCTGAGAGAGCTAAAGGAAGAAACTGGACATTCTGGAGCTCCAGACAACATGGCAGTACCTGGGTAGCCAGTAAACATGTGTGTGGTATGCTATATCCAGACAACATGGCAGTACCTGGGTAGCCAGTAAACATGTGTGTGGTATGCTATCATCATGGGAGGAACGTGGTGCCCATACTTCACTATTTGGCCTGTCAAGAAACATATGGTCCGAGTCAACCATCATGATCTGCCTGGGCACCAGCCAGCTGTGTCCCTCTGGTAGCTAGATGGGGTGCTTATGCTGAATTGTCTGATTAAGAAGACGAAGACCCAGAGGAATTCTGTGAGGAGTAGCTGCAGCAGCTGCCTGGTCAAGACATCACCTCTGGTTCAGTAACCAGCACTCCAAGTGAGGAAGAGCCTGGGAGAGACCAGCCAGCAGATAGTCTGCGGGATAGGCCAGGCAGTGCCACAGCAGGCACTGCCTATCACCTCACCCTGAGGGCTGAATAGCTGGAAGGGTGGGTGAGGTGTGTGGCCCTAGCCCTCAGACTGGTCCAATCTGGGCTGCAGGAGACACTGTGGGTCTCAAGACAGAGCCCAGTGTTCCTGAGTTGACAGAAGATTCTGGAACGGGAGTTCAACCCTGAAAGGCTACCCTGCCTATTGCCACTGATGCCACTACTGTCCTGCCTAATGCCACCAGTGCCACTGCTTTTCCTGAGGAGTTCTCAGCATCTGAAGGAGAGGAGGATAACAGCAGTTTTCTGCCACTTTGGAATAGAGGAGGCTGGGATGACCAGATCTGGCTACTGCCTGGCTAGTCTGGTGAGTGTCATCTGCCCCAAAGCAGTAAAGAAGAGAGGGTAATCCAAAGAAAGGTGGAACAGATCTTCAAGGAGAAGTACCTGAACTTGCCATGGTGGACCTGGTACGAAATAAAGGACTGCCGTGACACCTGGCTTATGGAAGAAACCATGAGGATGGCTGTGGGCCACGATACCTGTGGACTCTTGCAGGTGCATCTGAGCAACAAAGGTGATGTGAAAAATGCATCCAGATGTGGAAGGTAGAGCACACCCTGCACATGGATGCAGTGATTTGCACAGACAAAGAGGGGAGGCAGACTGTGCACTCGATGCATATGCAATGCCCAGATGGCACCACTGTGTATCAACTTCATCCCAATTGGTACTCTTGATGAGATTATCTGGACAGTCCAGATTGGCACCTCACTGGTGCCTGAGGTGTACAAAGTTGCCATGCTGGCAAAGAAGAATGAGATACTGGGCCACACTTTCTGCAGGGCATCAGCCAGTGAGGAGGATGACTTGTCGCTGCATCCTCATCACTCAAAGGAGAAGAGGGGTGAGCCTTCACCAGTTCCAGCTCCAGTTCCAGAGGCCGTGAGGGAGAGTAGAGTCACAGTCAACCAAATCAATCAATCACAATTTTATTTGTAAGTGCAATTCCAGCAGATCAAAGCACTTTACGTGCTAAAATAAATTAAAATCAGTACATACATCAATAAATAAAACACAATGTAAACATCTTAATAAATGTCAATCAGACAGCGGTGCAACTAGGCTTGACCCTCGTCTGGAAAGGCCTGGCGGAACAGATATGTTTTTAATTCAGATCTGAAACTGTCAGTGGTCAGGCACTCTCCAAACTGACAAGTGTTTCGCAGAGTCGGGGTCACAAAAGCAAACAGAGCACCCCCAAAGTCTTTAGCCGGACTGTGGGAACCTCTAGCAATCCCTCA
Organism: Neoceratodus forsteri; assembly: GCA_016271365.2. Classification (NCBI taxonomy): domain Eukaryota; kingdom Metazoa; phylum Chordata; order Ceratodontiformes; family Ceratodontidae; genus Neoceratodus; species Neoceratodus forsteri. Next base: position 1,320,702,102 of record CM057454.1, read on the forward strand.
CTGGTGGAACAGAGTGGGCAGAGGGGGCAGTAGGGACACAGAAGATCTTGCAAGTAGCCAGGTCCCTGCCTGTGCAGGGCTTTATAGGTCAGTAACCTGACCTTGGTCTGCATGCAGCAATTTTGGCAAAAGAACGACGTTCCAGCTGGCAGCAGTCATGAATCCCAGATCTTCCTTCACGTCAGAACTAGTAGGGCCAAGTTTTTGTTATTTCTTGACTGGTTTTGCTTGTTACAGCTGTACCTGGTAACACACCTGAGGGGGACTGTGGACAGCATTTCCACCTTGGACACTTAGTTTGGACACTTCCAGTAGGCAGTGTGCCCTTTCCAAAATTTTTGGAACTTTTACCATCTGATTTCCAGAGACACTGTTGTTTGGGACATCCCAGTTCCAAGGACATTAATCCATAGTTGGACTTATGGTGTTCCCCTTCCCCAGTATTAATGTTCTTTATTGTTTTGGGCAAAACCTCAAAAAGAAAAAAAATATTACAAAATATTTTTATAAATCCTTTTTATGAAACTTTTAGAGCCAAGCAGTATGTAGGGGTGAAAGAATGCATAAGGGGATAAAAATAGCCCATTTAAATACGCATTGTTTATAATCCCACTTTAGTGAAGTAGAAGCATGGATCCAAACGGAAAAATTCAATGTAATTGGGATAAGTGAGACCTGTCTCAAACCACATGTACCAGATGAACAAATTCAAGTAAATGGCTATCGGGTTTTTTGGAAGGACAGATGTAGGAAAAAGAAAGGGGGGGGAGTACTTTTTATATAAAGAATTTGTATATGGTACAAGAGATTAAGAAAGGGAATTTTAAAGAACAAATAGATTATATAACTATTAAAATGTTCAGAGGCCAATGTGGTAAACAAATTTATCTAACTTGTTTTTATCACCCACCTAGACATATAGATAGCGAATTAGCTTTTTTTAAACATTTGGTGGCAAAACATAATAATTTGAGGGAACATATAATGGTAGGGGACCAAAATGTTGCAAAAATATTGCTTAAACAATTACTTATATGCAATATGTTACTTAAACAATTACCGACCTATATCACTCCTTCCTATTCTTTCCAAAATACTTGAGAAAATCGTTAACTCTCAGCTTAGACAGCATCTAGAAACTTTCAGCCTCCTGAACCCAGTACAGTCTGGTTTCAGGCCTCATCATTGCACAGTCTCAGCCCTTGCCAAGGTCTCTAATGACTGGCTAAAATCGTTGGATGACAAAAAAACATGAATGTGCTCTTTTTCTTGACGTCAGCAAGGCCTTTGATACCGTGAATCATGGCCTGCTCCTGCTTCCCTTGCAAAGCATCGGTCTAGATGCCCAAGCACTAAATTGGTTCTCTGATTGCCTAACTGACCGACTGCAGTGGATTAAAGCCAAAGGGGATCTCTCACCACTTAAAACTGTCATGAGAGGCGTGCCCCAAGGGTCAATTCTTGGCTGTTTACTATTTACTATCTACATCAACAACATTAACTTTGGCTTAAAATCTGCCCACATTCATCTCTTTGCAGATGACACAGTCCTTTACCTGGACAGGCCCACCCCAGAGCTAGCTCGCAGTGACTTGCAATTAGAATTCAACAGCCTGCAACAGAATTTCCTTCACCTAAAGCTCCTCTAAATGCTAAAAAGACCAAGGTAATGCTCCTCTCTCCTCCTGCAAAAGCACCTGGACACAGTATTGGACCTCAAATTACTTCCCTGCTTGGGAAACAGTTGGAGTTCGTATCAAAATTTAAGTACCTAGGTTTCTGGGTCGACTATAAGTTATCCTTTATTGTTCATATTGAGGAACTTACAAAAAAATTGAAACTAAGGTTAGGTCTGTTCTTCTGCATCAGGCACCTACTCAGTCGCGAAGCTAAACTCTCTCTGGTCAAATCCACCTTTCTTCCTCTCCTCGTCTACGCAGATTTCCTATACGGACAAGGTCCCAGTACTGCTTTGGCTAAGCTAGACACCCTCTACCACCGTTTGTTGAGAATTATCTCCAGAGCCCCGTTCTCCAACCATGATTGCTCCCTATACACAGAACTTGGGTGGTTATCCCTTAATCTTAGATGCCATAAAAATGCAGTCACTTGGACATACCAAGCTATAATGCATAGTTGGCCCCTATTCATTCTGGACTTTCTGCCTGCCTGCACCACAAGGAACTACCCCTTTAGGAGCCTCTCATATATTACATTAGCTGTTCCTAGGGCCAGACACCACTAACCACACTTTTTAACAAATCATGGGAAGATGGGCTGGTACCTGAGGACTGGAGGAGGGCAGATGTGATTCCCCTTCACAAAAGTGGGAGCAAGGCAGAAGCAGGAAACTACAGACCTGTCATTCTAACCTCAGTGGTAGGGAAAATAATGGAATCACTTCTGAAAAAAAGAATTGTTCAGTACCTAGAGGCCAGCGGGGCACAGGACCCAAAGCAGCATGGATTCACAGCAGGAAGGTCACGTCAGACGAATCTAATCTATTTCTTTGACTGGGTGACCAAAGTAATAGACCAGGGAGGGGCTGTGGATATGGCCTACCTAGACTTTAGCAAGGCATTTGACACAGTCCCGCACAAAAGATTAATAATCAAGTTAGCCAGCCTGGGAGTGGGTCCCAGGGTGGTAGCCTGGGTAGCAAACTGGCTGCACAACAGGACACAGAAGGTAATAGTGAATGGAACACATTCTGAAGAAAGGGGGGTTACTAGTGGAGTACCTCAGGGCTCAGTACTGGGTCCAGTCTTCTTTAACGTCTTTATAGGTGACATTGCAGAGGGTCTGGAAGGAAAGGTATGCCTCTTTGTGGATGACACAAAGATCTGTAACAGAGTTGATACACAAGGGGGGGTAGAAAGGATGAGAAGGACTTGGCAAGGTTGGAGGGATGGTCAGACATATGGCAACTTAGATTCAATGCAAAGAAGTGCAAAGTAATGCACCTGGGAAATACAAATCCAGGAGAAGAGTACACAATAGCAGGGGAGGTACTAACGACAACAATAATGGAAAGGGATCTGGGTGTAGTCATATCAGATGACCTAAAGGTGGGCAAGCAATGTGAGAAGTCAGTAAGGAGAGCCAGGGGGATACTGGGATGCATAGGGAGGGGCATCACAAGTAGAAAAAGGGAAGTGGTTATCCCTCTATACAGACAGTTGGTGAGACCCCATCTGGAGTACTGCGTGCAGTTTTGGAGACCTCATTTATGCAAGGACATAGACAGGATGGAAGCAGTCCAGAGGAGGGCAACTAAAATGGTGCAGGGTCTACATCGGAAACCATATGAAGAGAGACTGAGAGAGCTTAATATGTATACCCTTGATGAAAGAAGGGACGGGGGGACATGATAGAAACTTTCAAGTATCTCAAGGGAATCAACAAAGTCCAGGAGGGTAGCATCTTTCAGAAAAAGGGATGTGTAAGAACAAGGGGGCACAATTTAAAGTTAGAGGGGGGACGGCTCAGGGGTAATGTGAGGAAATTTTTTTCACGGAGAGAGTGGTGGACGCATGGAACCGCCTTCCTGGTGAGGTTGTGGGATCTAAAATAATGGGGGAATTCAAACATGCATGGGACAGACATAAGGCAATTATAGTGGGGGGTTGCAGGAAGTAGGCTCTTGGTTAACTAGAATCTGCAGCTTATCCAATAGGTAGGGAAATGGGCAGACTGGGTGGGCCAAGTGGTCCTTATCTGCCGTCAAAATCTATGTTTCTATGTTTCTAACCCGCCTTGGCTAAGCCGCCATAAGCCATGCCCTGCCTGTACTCTGGAACGGAGTACAAAGAATACTAAAAATGACAGTGCCTATCAAGCTGACCACTTTCAAAACCTTGCTCACATGCTTCTTTATAGAGACCTGTACCTGTTTCCAGCGCTGATCCTTCTTTGCATGGGCCTCCTCGTTTATGTCTCTGCTGACTACTCCTCTTTCAAATTTTCCCTGTATTAATGTGTACACAATAAGACTCTGCTCACCTCTCTCAAGTTACCATGCATTAAGGTGTACATATCTAGAGTCTATAACTCTGACGTGTTATTACGTAGGTGATAAAAGCTATGCATATAATTATTGCTTCTTACTGGTAATTGTCCTACATGTATTTGTTCTACCTTATATTATTCTACTTACTGATTGCATTACTCCTTGTATTGCATGTCTGTCTTGCTTTGTTATCTCATGTATACATTCCCAAGTCCATCTTGCAAATGAATTTTTCTCAATGATGTTCTGCCTGGTAAAATAAAGGTTGATTGATTGATTGATTGAATGTGGACTGGTAACATTTTGAAAGAACAGGGCATGTAGAAAGATTAGCTTCTTTGGATTTATATCACTTAATATTACATCCTACTCATTTTAATTTTAAAACAGGGAACCACACAATTTTAGATTGGTTAGTAACTAATCGACCAGGCAACATGTTAAATTGGGAAGTATAGGCAGATGCAGTCTCGGACCATTGCCCTGCAGTTTGTATAAGGAAACTTCAAAAGGTTAAAGTGCAATCTAAAATCATTGAGACTCATGTAACCACCCAGTCCCCTGGGGTTACTAGAATCCCATCAGTGTCAGTGCTAGGTAGGGAAGGCAGCTGGTGAATAACTGGTTAAATGGTTTTCACCTGCTCCCTCTCTGTTTACTTGATCTCAGCTGAGATGAGAGGGGTGATGTAAGTTAGAACTCTCGCAGCAGCATAAGCCATGGCAGCTGGCTGTGAGTGGGGAATTTTAGAATCTTCAGTTAGGTCTGTGAGTGGTGTTCAGTGTGGGCAGTTGGAGGAGTGAACAGCTGCAGTGTGGGCTCTGAGAGAAGAGCCTATTTTCTCACCCTAGTGCTGAGAAACATCTGCCTGCCAAGAGAAGTGGTGGAAACCATTGTCTAGCAAGAGCTTCTGATCTTTCATCCGCTGTGAGATGAGAAGGACTGCCAGGATGGAGCCGAGGGGCAATCCACTGATTTGATCCAGGACTTTGAAGCTGCCTGTTCATTTTACCAACCGTGAGTAGTCTGACTTGGTGCCTGCTTTTGGGGGTGTACTCTGATAAAGGGAAATATACACCAGTTATGTTCTGTTTTGAGATTGTTCTCATGTTGTTTAAAATTGGCTGACAATTGTGGAGTCCCCAGAGAGACTTGACACTTTGTTCAGGACTTTAGTTTACACTCAGAAGTAGTGTGTTTCTTATGCAGGATGTGAAAGACATTCCAAGATGCATAGTGCTAACTGTTTTACCAGGAGTTGAGGTGTAACTCTAAAAGTATGGCTGGGTATGGACGTGGAAGCAAAAGGTGGGCAATCCCCCATCTGGAGTGACCAGTTCAGCACTACAGGTTCTGTAAGAGTGCCTGCTTATTCAGGACATGGTGGCCAATGCCTGAAGAGAAAGTTTACCCCCTGGTGCGGGTTGTGCTAATTTTGAGCACCAGTGTGCTCTGTTGTGGCCAGTTGCCACACTGCCGAAATGTTAAATCCTATCCCATATGGGAAATGTGCTCTGTTGTGACCAGTGCCACTAGAAGAGAAAGTGTGTTTTCAGCTGAGACCATTGCCGCTGAAGAGCGTTCATGGTCCTGTGCAATACGGGATATGCAGAGTTTCTATCAGCTACAGACTTTTGTTGTTCTGCCTTGCCTTGTGCCACGAAGTGTAAACCCTTGGGGGTCCACATTTGCTTAAGTGTACCATATTTGAAATAAAGCCACACTCTAGAACCCCAGCCTGGTTTGGACATTACATAGAAATATAAAATTTGACTGCAGATAAGGACCACTTGGCCCACCCAGTCTGCCCATTTCCCTACCTAATGGATAAGTTGTAGATCCTAGTTTACCAGCAGCCTACTTCTTTCTACCCCCACCCCCTAGAATTGCCTTATGGCTGTCCCATGCATGCTTGAATTCTACCACTGTTTTTGACACCACAACCTCCTCCGGAAGGCCATTCCATGCATCCACAACCCTCTCTGTGAAAAAATACTCCCTTACATTACCTCTGAGCCGCCCCCCTCTCTATCTTCAAATTGTGCCCCCTTGTTCTTGCACACCTCTTTTTTTGAAAGATGCTACCCTCTTGGACTTTGTTGATTCCTTGAGGTACTTGAAAGTTTCTATCATGTCCCCCCTCTCCCTCCTTTCCTCGAGGCTATACATATTAAGTTCCTTTAGTCTCTCTTCATATGTCTTCCATTGCAGACCCTGCACCATTTTAGTTGCCCTCCTCTGGACAGCTTCCATCTCGTCTATGTCCTTGCGGAGATTGGATCTCCAGAACTGCACACAGTACTCCAGATGGGGTCTCACCAGCTGTCTGTACAGAGGGATAACAACTTCCTATTTTCTACTGGTGATGCCTCTCCCTATGCATCCCAGTATCCCCCCAGCCCTCCTTACTGCCCTCTCACATTGCTTGCCCACCTCTAAGTCATCTGATATGACTACCCCTAGGTCCCTTTCCGTTTTTGTTGTTATTAGTATCTCACCCCCCATTGTGTACTCTTCCCCTGGGTTTTTGTTTCCCAGGTGCATTACCTTGCATTTCTTAGCATTATATCTAAGCTGCCATACATTTGACCATTCCTCTAACCTTGCCAAGTCCCTTCTCATCCTTTCAACCCCACCTTGTGCATCAACTCTGTTGCAGATCTTTGTGTCATCTGCAAAGAGACATACTTTTCCTTCCAGTCCCTCTTCAATGTCGCTTACAAAGACATTGAAGAGGACCGGTCCTAATACTGAACCCTGCGGCACCCCACTAGTAACCCCCCTTTCTTCAGAGTGGACTCCATTTACTATTACCCTTTGTGTCCTATTCTCCAGCCAATTCTTTACCCAGGCTATCATCTTGGGACCCACTCCCAGGCTGGCTAACTTGTATATCAATCTTTTGTGTCGGACTGAGTCAAATGCCTTGCTAAAGTCTAGGTAGGCCATGTCCACAGCCCCTCCCTGATCTACTACTTTGGTCACCCAGTCAAAGAAATCTATTAGATTCATCTGGCATGACCTTCCTGCTGTGAATCCATGCTGCCTTGGGTCCTGTGCCCCTCTGGCCTCTAGGTACTCGACAATTCTTTCCTTCAGAAGTGATTCCATCATTTTTCCTATCACTGAGGTGAAACTAACAGGTCTGTAGTTTCCTGCTTCTGCCCTGCTCCCATTTTTGTGAAGGGGAATCACATCTGCCCTCCTCCAGTCCTCAGATACCACCCCATCCTCCCATGATTTGTTAAAGAGGGTAGTCAGTGGTGTCACTAGTTCTACCCTTAGTTCTTTTAGAATTCTGGGATGAACCCCATCAGGCCCCATTGCTTTGTCCACCTTCAGTTTTAAGAGTTGTTTCAGAACCCTTTCTTCTGTAAATGGGCTGGTATCAACTTCTGTATCCAGAGTGTTTCTATTGTTTGTTTTAGGTACCTCCCTCTCGTTTGTAAATACTGAGCAAAAATATTTGTTTAGTATCTCTGCCTTTTCACAGTCACCCTCTGCCCACCCTCCCTTTATTAAGCCTCACTATTCCTCCCTTAGTCTTCCTTTGCTCCTGATGTACCTAAAAAAGGTTTTATCCCCCTTCTTAACTGAGTTGGCTATCTTTTCCTCAGTTCGGACCTTTGCTGTTCTGACTGCCTTTCCAGCTTCCTTTTGCTTTAACTGATACAATTCTCTGTCCTGCTCCTTCTGTGATTCCTTGTACTTTCTGAATGCTTTCTTTTTCTCTTGAACCTTCACTGCCACCTCCTTTGAGAACCATAGTGGTTTCTTACATCATTTTGTTTTGTTTATTTGCTTCACACAAAGGCTTGTTACCTCTTTATGTTACTGCTTCCTGTGTGGAATTACTGGGTACCCCTCCAGAAGTTCAGACCTAGCATAGCCCTAGCAAAATGTTCTTTCCTCAGGACCTGGGTTTATTTGGTCTCATTTGCAGTATTTGCTTTTGTACACCGTCATCCCTTTCTGATCTCTAGAAGTAGCGAGTCTGGTATACATTCTCAAAGCTAGGGATGGTATCGTTTGTCCAAAGTAGCCTGGGTGCCCAGTCGAGGGTACCAAGGGGGAGCTAGTTTACTGTGCAAAATAACGGGGGTGGTGGTGGTGGTTACATTAGAAGCATAGCAAGGATGGATCTGCATGGTTTTAAAACTGAATTAGCAAAAACTGATTTCAGTCAAATTAAGCAATTTCAAAACCTAGATCAGGCAGCAAAATGGTTAACACAAAAGCTTTTAACAGCATACGAGGCACATACTCCAATCACAAAACAGAGAGTCAATGGCACTTATTCTCCCTGGTTAAATAAAGAACTGAGGCACCACATGAAAATAAGGAATAGGATAGAAACACAGACTTTGACAGCTGATAAGGACCGCTTGGCCCATCTAGTCTGCCCATTTCCCTACCTGATAGATAAGGTGCAGATTCTAGTTAACCAACAGCTTACTTCGTATTACCCCCCACTAGAATTGCCTTATGTCTGTCCCATGCATTCTTGAATTCTCCCACAGTTCTTGACTCCACAACTTCCTCAGGAAGGCTGTTCCATGCATCCACAACTCTCTCCATGAAAAAATACTTCTTCACATTACATCTGAGCAATCCCCCCTCTATCTTCAAATTGTGCCCCTTGTTCTTGCACATCTCTTTTTCTGAAAGATGCTACCCTCTTGGACTTTAAGTCCATTGAGGTACTTAAAAGTTTCTATCATGTTCCCTCTCTCCCTCCTTTCCTTGAGGGTATACATATTAAGCTTCTTTATTCTCTCTTCATATGGCTTCTGGTGCAGACCCTGCACCATTTTGGTTCCCCTTCTCTGAACAGCCTCCACTAAGCATAAGGCAGAAATACTTGAAAACAAGGGATCCCAATCATCTGAATGAATATAGAATAAAACAAAATAAAGTAAAGGATGAGATTAAACAAGAAAAATCATTGTACTTTCGACAACAACAGTTAAAAAGCCTAAAAAATTCCAAAACATTTTGGTTGTCTCTTTGTGATATTTATATTCCCAAAGAGAGAACTGACATTAACTGTTTAATTAAAGAGGACAAGATAATAGTCGGGGAAAAGGATATTGCTGATCATGTAAATGAGTACCTTGCTAGTCACGTAGTGAAGGATGAGAAGGGGAACAGCATAGATCAATATTGTGAAATGTTAAAGTTGAAACAGTTAAGAAATGCAGATGAAAATAAAGAGTTTAAATGTGGTTCCATACCTGAACAAGAAGTCTTGAAAATGCTACAATTGTTGGATGATAACAACTGCTGCGGTTCAGACTCACTGCATCCAAGAATTTTGCGGTTGTCGGCTGAGGAAATTGTGAAACCATTGACCTATTTGTTTAATTTGTCTATGAATACAGGGATTGTGCCTTCTGTCTGGAAGGAATCTATAGTTGGCCCATTATTTAAATCAGGGCAGAAAACGAATGTGGCAAATTACAGGCCAATTTCACTATTGTCAAGTTTGGGCAGACTTTTGGAAAGATATGTATGTAACCCCCTACAAATTGGGGTTCCTAAAAGCCTCGTGGAGCTTGCCTAAGTGTTCCTCCTGCCTGTTGGCATTCGGCATTTAAGCCGTTATCTGTGAGTGCTTTTTGGGCCTCTGGTACTGTCTCTTTAAGAGCTGCCTGCTCGCAGGCTAAATTAGCATGAATGGGGGGACTATGTAGTTACTGCTCGAATCCTGCCCTGAACTGCCGTCTGATCGCTCCATTTCTGCAGTTGCTAAGAGCGCAGAGGGAGCCCATCTGAGAGATGTAACTGTTTTCCTGAGATCATTTAGAGCATTTGTAAAATTGCAGCTTGTCTAACCTGCCTTCATTGCAGCTGGGACTCTGTGTGTGTTGCTCCTCCATGTTGGACCTGAACTGCTAATCTGGGCCAATTGGGTAAGGGGAGCCCTAAAATGGAGACTGCCTGAGCCAACCAGAACTTGGACTCTCACCTGGAGCCTACTTAAAGGGGGAATGTATGGCAGGTGCTTCTGGGAGCTGTAGTTTGGTCCTTGGCACCTTTTTTCCACCAACAAAGGGAGCCCTGCAGTGATTGACAGTTGAATCCACCAACCGAACTTAGATGGAGCCTAAGGGAAATGCCCTGAACTGTTCCTGGAGGGCCAGATGTGAGTGGACTGTGAAGGGAGTAGGAGCTCTGTTCTGCTGCGGCAAGCAGTTCACGCGGGAAGTGCGTGTAAGGTCCTGAAGTCAACCTGTAGCCATTAGCGAGTGCTCATCAGACTGAATCCGAGTTTGTGGAGAAAAAGGAAGAAGTGTGCGATCCAGGCTGCCCGTAGAAGACCTAAGATTTGCAGAAGTACGATCGGCCTGTTGAAGACTCTGCTGCAGCGTGTGTTCTTGGGTTTTTGCAGTATTTGCGAACTGGATCGAGAAGCAGCTGCCTGATATAGTAATTTCTTTTACATATAAATGTGCCTAGTGTTTGTAGGGGGATCGCGATACCTCTTCCCCTGGTTCTGTGAGTCGTGAGCTGAAGCTGGAAGCTGGACTCGAAGCTAATCGGACTGCATCCGTCTGTTTTCCAAGTCAGTTAGGCCCTGTCACAGGGGTCTCGTCTCCATGCTCTGCTCAGCCTGGCCATCCAGAGCTACCTCCTCAATTCAGCTCGGTTTGAGGTTTGTGAGTACAAATAGGGGTACTTCCCCTCACCTTCATTTAATCAAAGTGGGTCAACTGATTGTGTTGTGTGCTTCTGTTTGTGGACTGAGCCATCTGGCTCTGGATTACAATTTGTTTGTGCATATATTTTCTTCATACAGGGCCCCATACAGCTGCACCAGCTGGCCAACCCCTGGCAACGGACCTGGCTAGCCCCCCCTATCCTGGGTACCCAGAGAGTGACATTTTGGACCCTAAATATATGTGCACAGGACTGTGTTTTTCGAACTTATCTAAACTAATCAACAAGATTACCCCCCTCCCGTGTTACTGTCCCCGGAATAAACCAGATTTGTTGTCGTTATACTATATACTGGCTGTGGTGTTAATGCATCTAGAACTGTATTGCAAACTGCTGTGTATGTTGTTTAACCTTGTTTTACAGGGGGTCCTCCCAGACGGCTGCAGAATCAGTCTCACGGGTAAGTGGTATCTCTATGTGTAAGAAGTGTGCATATGTTGGCTATTGGGAAGGTAACTCCCGTGTATTGTGTGGGCCACTAGTGGGAACAAAGGGGAGTCACAGGGTCCCAGAGGGCTGTACTCCAGCTAGTTTAACCACTATCAAACCTGACCTCTGGGTGGAGGTACCCGCCATTGGACCTAGGCCCCTTAACCTGTCACTAGCCATACAGGCAGGGGTAGCAGCCCGTGGGATAGTGCCACCTGGGGGTTACATTTATTTGGACAGTTGATCTCATATTTGGAAGGGAAGGGATGTTTGGTAGAACAACAACATGGTTTCAGAAGGGGCTTCAGCACAACAACTGCTGTGGTTGGGTTGCTGAGCACCATTCTCGACGTCTGTGACAAAGGCATGTTGTCAGGAGCGGTGTCCGTTGACCGAAATAGAGCACTTGATTTGGTTAACCATAAACTGTTACTCCAGATGTTACAACTGTGTGGGATATCTGAAGTAGGTTTGAGGTGGTTTGACAGCTATTTGTGTTCCCATACATAAAGGGTCAGGATAGGGGTGTCCTATCAGAAATAACCAAAGTAAGGGTAGGAGTACCCCAGGGCTCGGTATTGGGGAGATTATTATTTTCTATTTTTGTAAACAATATACCCAAAGAGTTCTGTAAACTGAAATGTGTATTATACTCGGATGACATGGACTTTACCAGAAGAGTACCCAAAGTTAGAGAAATGGTTATCCCTGAACAACTTAAAATTGAATGAGATGAAAACAAAATTCATGTTGTTTGGGATGGCCCAGAGGTTGGCCCGAGGTAGGGGAAGACCTTTGCATCAAAAGTAGTAAGGGGGTGCAGATTTCTCAAGGTGAATCCTTTAAATATTTAGGCATTTATTTGGAACCCTCCTTATGCTTCAAAGGACATTTAGACATCATTGGTAAAAAAATAAAAAAAAATTTTTTTTCTGTACTGAAACATAAATGCCCTGACTGATGAGGCTATGTTGATGAGGTATACCCCCCTGACAGTGACACCAACACAGTGACCTACATTGCTGTTGACAAAATCGACAGTTCACCGACGTGTCGCTGTGTTGGTGCACCTGGAACAGAGGCACACTGTCTCCCGGTCTTGCACCCCTTCCCTGAATCAACTGTGGCTCAGAGCTGATAATCAAAAGTACAGGGGGTGCAGGGGCAGAGCCGCCCGCATGGGTGGTTCAGAGAGAAATCCCCCAGTTAAAAAAAGGACCAGGAGACAATCAGGATTTATGTCAACCGCAACTTGCAGTCGACATAAATCCCATCACTGTGATGCCAGTCGATGAAAGTGTTGTCAAACCAGCATCGTAGAGCTGGTTGATTATAGCCAGGCAAATTCTGTTACCGATACTGGATTGCAGTGCACCCCTGTTCTTCAACCAGGGGGCTTCTTTTATGTCTAAATATCAATTGATATTAAATAATATTTGTCACTTTAGGTTAAGGGTTCCAGCTAGAATACATCATTGTTTTCTATATGCTGCAGTTCATTTTTGCATTCTGAGCTGCTAAAAACTGTGGGGTGTACCAGAGCTTCTACAGCAAGCCTGGTGTTGCTGTGGGCCCAGGGTTATACTGCTGACATCATTGTAGGGCGGAGTCAATTTCACACAAAAAAAAGCATACTGACAAGGTATATAGATTTTGGCATGATGCATTGCTGAAACGGTGTCTTGGGGAAGGGGGGACATGGCTTGTACACTGAGTACTGGTAGGTTTCCCTTGCAACATTGTTGCAATCACATGGCACTGCACAGTGCGAGTAACTCCTCTATCCTACAGTGATGTCATAAGGAGCTAGCAGCCCAGCAGCTGAACAGCAAAGGCAAGTGCAGCAGGGCTCAAAAACAAATCCAAATTATGGAAGGCAGAGTAAACCTTGGCCAGAAATAACAAATGCATACACCTTTTCAGGTAAAGTACTGCACATAAGTACTAAAAGAAGTAACATTTTGGACCATCAGGGAATGTCCTCTTTACTACAGTTAGCAATGGTTTGTTTTAATACATTTAGCACTGGCCTGTTTTAATACATTTAGCACTGGCTTGTTTTAATACATTTAGCACTGGCTTGCTAGGGCGGTTACTACTTTGAATATACAGTAAAGTGGAGAGCTAGCACATGTAACGTGAGCGAGCAAGCCGGCCCGGTGGCGCTGAGAGTTGAGGCGCTGGACGCCACACCTCTCGCCACACCGGTGACCCAGGTTTTGGAGCCCTGGTCACTGGGGGTCGGCAGGGGGGAGAAGAGATTGAGCGTTGGTAGGACAGCTCTGTCTTCCTGGGGAGGACTGCGGGGAAGCGATCGCTCCTGGAGCGGCCTTTGGCGGTGGTTGGAGGCGCCTGGTGTAGCAACGCTGCAGATGCAAGGGGCGGAGCTGTGGCATTACGTTGCCTTGCTAAGCTGCACTCTGAGAAGGTCAGGAACTACAAACAAGAGAAAAACACCACTCCTGGGGATAAATGAAGGCACCTCAGCCTCCTAGCCCACACTCCCAATTCCAGACTGACTTCCTCTTTACAGGCCATCTCATGTGCCTAGCACTTTGCCCTATAGATAGAGTGCCCTGGGTGGATAGGGCGGCCCTACCTCTGAAGGGTTCAGACCCAGAGGTGGTGCTGAGGGGCATGAGTGGAGAGGACCTAGAAGTCACGGAGGGAGGTAGAGGCTGGGAGACCTGAGGATGCCTGAAGGAGTTCTCCAGGTGGTGGAGATAAACAAAACTTAAAACAAAAAAAAACCTGAGCGAGCAGCGAACAGAGGCAATGTCGGGGGGGTTGCTATAGAGGTAGTGAGCAAGGTTGAGCCTAACTAGATGGTACATTGACAGCGCCGTGAGGCAAGTATATGTTCTTTGACTGCTACTTTGAAGGGACCTAAGTAAGAGATGGAGGAGATATCATAGGGGAGTTCATTATACTATGCTGGTGCCCTGTAGGAGAAGGACCTTTGGGCTAGTGAGGTCCTGACCCTTGGTATCGGCCACACCTGTTTGCTGTTGATGCGGGTGTTCACCAAGGTGTGGGAGGATTGGAGTGAGGCAGATATCCCCAGGGGGAGAGCCCAGATGCATTTTTTTAGGTAGGAGGCATGTTTGACAACGTATTCTCTCCTCCAGGGTTAGGAGGTTTGTCAGGGAATACAGGGTGCAGGTATGGGTATGCTAATCTACCCCTGATAGGAGCCTGCACGCTTTATTAATAGCCAGATGGATTTTATTAAGTGCCATGTGATCGGCAGCTGAGTAGACGGTAAGCCCATAACTGACAATAGAGAGGACTGAGGCGGTGACGGCCAGGTTAAGGGCTTCCGGGGGTAAGCAATTTTTGTGCTTATACAGTAGCCCTATGCGGACATTTATGGCTGAGGACAAGTTGTTAATGTGTGAGTGGAAAGAGAGGCAGGAGTCAAATGTTACGCCCAGGTATTTATAAGTGTGTACCTGCTCTAGTGGAAGGAGAGAGTGGGAGAGAATTGATAGCTGCATATTCTTGGTCTTATTCTGATGGTGGGCAAAGAGCATGGCCTTTGTCTTTTTCACATTGACTACGAGTCTTTGGTCTATGAACCAGTTCTCAGTCTGGTTAAACGCATGCTGGAGTGAGGGTTGCAGAGAACTGGGATCTTGGTGTGAGGCAAAGAGAACTGTGTCATCTGCATACAGCAGCAAATTACAGGAGCAGGACTTGGGCAGGGCATTCAGGTAGATGCTGAATAGCAGAGGGCCAAGAATGGAGCCCTGGGAACCCTGGAGTGGACAGGCAAGGTGGTGGACTGGATGGTGTGTAGTTTGACGAATTGCGACCACCCTGTGAAGTAGCTGGTGAACCAAGAGATAGGTCCTTTGGATAAGCCTAGGTGTTGGAGTGTGTTTAGGAGTAAGGGGTGGGAAACTGTGTCAAAGGCCTTTGATAGGTTGATGAAGCTAGATCCCACAAGGTGTTTTCTATCCAGGGCAGAATGACTGTAATTGGAGAACTCAGTCAAGGCCGTAGTAGTACTGTGCCCAGATCTGAAGCCATGTTGTTCCCTGCACATTAGATTGTTAGTGAGAAGATATTCGGAGAGTTGGGTGGCTATAATCTTTTCAAGGGCTTTTGAGAGTGGGGGAAGGATGGAGATGAGCCAGTAATTATTGGGGAGTGTATTGTCACCACTCTTTAGTATAGGGGTGATTGTGGCCATCTTCCAGGGTGATGGAAATTGCCCCAGCCAAATAGAGCGGTTTAAGAGGTTAGTCAGTGGGGAAAGAACAGTATCAAGTACTAGCCAAAGTATTCGCTTATCGAATGAGTCCTTATAGTAGCAGGAGCCACTGAGGGCATCGGTGAGAAACGGCCTGGCCTCATTTATGGTAACTGCTCTGAAGTGGAAAGGGGGATACTGTAAGTTAGGGGGCTGGGTTACCGGAATAGGGTCGAAAATGTTGAATGGGAGTACTGCACTGAGGTTAGAGAAAGACGAGTTAAGACAGTCATCTATCGCCTGTGGGTCGGTGGTGGGGACATTGTTAATGATTAGAAGGGAAGGAGAGGGAAGCCAGGATTTGCCATTAAGTTCCTCGATGATGTCCCAAAACAACCGAGAATTCCCTCAGGAGGGGCTAGGGTTATATGTAGTATTCAGATTTAGCCTGCTTTACTGCCCAGGTGCATTTGTTGTGGGCTGCTTTATAGGCCTGCCTGTCTGCCTGCAAACCGGTGGAAACTGCTTTATTCCAGAGATAATCTCTGTGCTTGAGTTGATGGAGCAGTTCAGTAGAGACCCAGGTGGCACTGTACTTCTTGATCTGTATATTAGAGAGAGGGGTGTAGATATCGCAAGCTTTATTAAAAGAACAGGTGAAATAATCAAGGGCTTCATCTATAGTGGGTGCCCGAGAGATCGAGGACCAGTCCCAGCAGGTTAAGTACCTCCTAAGTTTGGCGAGGCCGCCAGGCCGGAGCCAACGCCAAGTTATTTTGTTTGGTTTGGGTTTCTGCTGAAAGCATGACTATGAGAATAGTATGGGAGAGTGATCACTTAGGGAATCCAGAAGGACCACAATATTTGAGATTTTGCTGGGACAGTTGGTGAGTAGGAGGTTGATCAGGGTGCTTGAGCCATTAGAGAAATTCACCCTGGTGGGTTGGTTGACCAGCTGGGTAAGGTCCAGAGCAGTGAAAGTTTCCTTGATCTGGGAGGTCATGCTGGAAAGCCAGTTCACATTCAGGTCACCGACTAGAACATGCTCCATTTTGGGTGTAAAGCTGAAGATGAAGTTAGTAATGGACTGTATTGCCGGAGCGTGGTTTCTCAGGGGGATGTATATTACAGTCAAAGTTAGAGGTGCTCTGGAGGGTCCAGAGTAAGTTTCAATGATTTGGCTTGGGTATCATGGTCTAGCAAGGGTGTTGGAAGTGCATGACATATTATGGAGTCACGGATGTACACCGCACATCCCCCACCACATTTACCTACCCTATCAGTTCTGTGGAGGGTGAAGCCTGGGAAGGTGACCATTGAGTTGGGTATTTTTTGGGAGAGCCAGGTTTCTGTGAGGGCGAGGACATCTGTCTGATGTTGCAGCAACCAGCAGTGAAGGCCTGCAGTTTTTTTGGGTAGGCTGCAGATATTCATTGCAGCTACTTTAAGCCCATGGTGAGCAAAGCTTGGGCTGGGCAAGACGGGGGCCTGGGTTGGGATGAATATTCCCCAATATGAGCAAGAGAAAGGCCATGACTCTGAGTAGGGTGAAGGATCGCTGCCTGTGTGCCCGGGAGAACTGTCACCTGGTTATCGTGTAGCTAGTGCAAGGGATGGCCAGTGTGACGAGTGAGGGATAGGATAGGAATGTGATCCGACATGGTGGTAGGTGTTGACATGAGACAGTGGGGAGATGAATGGGTGGGGTGGGGCATGGATGGCCAGCATCGGTAGGGTCGGTGGCATCCGAAATTGGCTGGGAGAGTGGGAGGGGTCCTTGAGGGGTGGGCTGAGAGGACTAAGAAGCAGGAAGAGTGTGATCAGGAGAAGCCTGGGCGAACCGCATGCGGGGGGTGACCGAAGGACAGCACCAATGAGGCAAAAGCCCGGTGGTGATATAAGAGGGGCATATCAACATTCAGAATTGTAGTAGTCTCCATGGCTCAGTGGTAGGGTAACGGACTGCAGTACAGGATGTACCAGGTTTGAATCCTGGAGGAAGCACTGTTCAGAAACCCTTGTGATGCCCTATGGCTGGAGGTACAGGGCTATCCTTAGGTGGGCAGAAATAGACAAAAACAAGGAGTGCAGCAGTGACTCCTAGAGGCGGCAGGAGGAAATGACACTGGGGGAGGCAGTAGGCCTGAGAACCAGGAGGGAGAAGAGGTGGGAGTTATGGGGGTGGGGGACTTAAGCATGGGTGGAAGTAAGAAAAGCACAGGGATAGCAGTGGGGTAGTAGAGAGGAAAGGTGATCAAGAGAGGCAGCAAGATAGAGGGGATAGGAGTGCTAGATGGGTCAAGGAGTCTGGAGGATGGAAGGCCCTCTGGTGGCCAATTCCTTTAACCTGCAATCGGAAAACTTAGGACTGGGCTAATACCCCCAGCAAAGATGTGCAAGGAGGAGGAGGAGGTCTGTAGTTACCTCTTGGCCTCTCAGGGACTACATTTCCTGGTCAGAGTGCTGCTGGAGCTTGTGAAATTGACAATGGCCAAACGTTCATTTTCTTGGTATGGTCCAATTTTGTTAAATATGTTTTCATCCATAACTCAAAAAGCCAACAGTATAAACATTTTAAATCAATGTTGGTCTCTTATTACGGTAATCTGACTCACTGCTTGTACAATAACAATGGAAATGTATAATTTTAACTTAATTTATATCTGTTGAATGTTGCACTAATGTTATGTTTTTGTAATGTGTAATGCATTTATGTTTTTTATGTCAGGCATGATTGAGAAAGGGCTGTGCCCAGTCATTTTCCTGGTTAAAAATAAAAACAAACAAAAAACAAACAGTTGTGTGCTTTTGCATGCTGAGGAGGAGTATGACACATTAAACATGTACTGTTATAAACTGTATGGTGTAAAAAGCTGTTAGTATTAGAAGATACATAGCAACCATTGTGCATGTTCCTTAAAAAAGTGTGCTAAAGTCTTTTTGCCTTCCAAGTGGGACAAGGCATGGTTGGGTGCCCATGTAGTGTAGCAGTGGGTAGCACCTAGTTAGAGGGAACCCTAGTAAATGCCTGATGGTGGAGCTGGGTGACTGCCTTTTGGGTGTAGCAGTGGGTAGTGCCTAGCTAGAGGGTACCCTAGTAAATGCCTGATGGTGGAGCTGGGTGACTGCCTGATGGGTGTAGCAGTGGGTAGTGGATAGCTAGAGGGTACCCTAGTAAATGCCTGATGGTGGAGCTGGGTGACTGCCTGATGGGTGTAGCAGTGGGTAGTGGCTAGCTAGAGGGTACCCTAGTAAATGCCTGATGGTGGAGCTGGGTGACTGCCTGATGGGTGTAGCAGTGGGTAGTGCCTAGCTAGAGGGTACCCTAGTAAATGCCTGATGGTGGAGCTGGGTGACTGCCTGATGGGTGTAGCAGTGGGTAGTGCCAAGCTAGAGGGTACCATAGTAAATGCCTGATGGTGGAGCTGGGTGACTGCCTGATGGGTGTAGCAGTGGGTAGTGCCTAGCTAGAGGGTACCCTAGTAAATGCCTGATGGTGGAGCTGGGTGACTGCCTGATGGGTGTAGCAGTGGGTAGTGCCTAGCTAGAGGGTACCCTAGTAAATGCCTGCCGGTGGAGCTGGGTGACTGCCTGATGGGTGTAGCAGTGGGTAGTGCCTAGCTAGAGGGTACCCTAGTAAATGCCTGCCGGTGGAGCTGGGTGACTGCCTGATGGGTGTAGCAGTGGGTAGTGCCTAGCTAGAGGGTACCCTAGTAAATGCCTGATGGTGGAGCTGGGTGACTGCCTGATGGGTGTAGCAGTGGGTAGTGCCTAGCCAGAGGGTACCTAGTAAATGCCTGATGGTGGAGCTGGGTGACTGCCTGATGGGTGTAGCAGTGGGTAGTGCCTAGCTAGAGGGCACCCTAGTAAATGCCTGATGGTGGAGCTGGGTGACTGCCTGATGGGTGTAGCAGTGGGTAGTGCCTAGCTAGAGGGTATCCTAGTAAATGCCTGATGGTGATGAACTGGGTGACTGCCTGATGGTGTAGCAGTGGGTAGTGCCTAGCCAGAGGTACCTAGTAAATGCCTGCCGGCGGAGCTGGGTGACTGCCTGATGGGTGTAGCAGTGGGTAGTGCCTAGCTAGAGGGTACCCTAGTAAATGCCTGCTGGTGGAGCTGGGTGACTGCCTGATGGGTGTAGCAGTGGGTAGTGACTAGCTAGAGGGTACCCTAGTAAATGCCTGCTGGTGAGCTGGGTGACTGCCTGATGGGTGTAGCAGTGGGTAGTGCCTAGCTAGAGGGTACCCTAGTAAATGCCTGATGGTGGAGCTGGGTGACTGCCTGATGGGTGTAGCAGTGGGTAGTGCCTAGCTAGAGGGTACCCTAGTAAATGCCTGCCGGTGGAGCTGGGTGACTGCCTGATGGGTGTAGCAGTGGTAGTGCCTAGCCAGAGGGCACCTAGTAAATGCCTGATGGAGGAGCTGGGTGACTGCCTGATGGGTGTAGCAGTGGGTAGTGCCTAGCTAGAGGGTACCCTAGTAAATGCCTGACGGCGAGCTGGGTGACTGCCTGATGGGTGTAGCAGTGGGTGTGCCTAGCTAGAGGGTACCTAGTAAATGCCTGCCGGCGGAGCTGGGTGACTGCCTGATGGGTGTAGCAGTGGGTAGTGCCTAGCTAGAGGGTACCCTAGTAAATGCCTGATGGTGGAGCTGGGTGACTGCCTGATGGGTGTAGCAGTGGGTGGTGCCTAGCTAGAGGGTACCCTAGTAAATGCCTGATGGTGGGGCTGGGTGACTGCCTGATGGGTGTAGCAGTGGGTGGTGCCTAGCTAGAGGGTACCCTAGTAAATGCCTGATGGTGGAGCTGGGTGACTGCCTGATGGGTGTAGCAGTGGGTAGTGCCTAGCTAGAGGTACCCTTGTAAATGCCTGATGGTGGAGCTGGGTGACTGCCTGATGGGTGTAGCAGTGGGTAGTGCCTAGCTAGAGGGTACCCTAGTAAATGCCTGATGGTGGAGCTGGGTGACTGCCTGATGGGTGTAGCAGTGGGTAGTGCCTAGCTAGAGGGTACCCTAGTAAAAGCTTGCTGGTGGAGCTGGGTGACTGCCTGATGGGTGTAGCAGTGGGTAGTGACTAGCTAGAGGGTACCCTAGTAAATGCCTGATGGTGGAGCTGGGTGACTGCCTGGTGGGTGTAGCAGTGGGTAGTGCCTAGCTAGAGGGTACCCTAGTAAATGCCTGATGGTGGAGCTGGGTGACTGCCTGATGGGTGTAGCAGTGGGTAGTGCCTAGCGAGAGGGTACCCTAGTAAATGCCTGATGGTGGAGCTGGGTAACTGTCTGATGGGTGTAGCAGTGGGTAGTGCCTAGCTAGAGGGTACCCTAGTAAACGCCTGATGGTGGAGCTAGGTGAGTGCCTGATGGGAGATGGCCTGCCGGCCTCACCGATGATGGTGGGTGGTCAGTCTTATCCCATCAGAAAGGCACCTCTGGTAGCCGAACATGCTACCAAGGAGGGATCCTGTAGTCAGTGGGCTGTAGGTAACTGATGCATGGCTCCCATGTCCTCTATGGTGATCTGCATATGCCAGTCTTAGGTAGGGAAGTGGGTGATCACCCCTCCCCGCAGGGTGCCTGGGGGAGGTGGAGTCCTGCAACAGTCCAAGGCCCTTGCTGCGGACAGCAAGGTTCCCTGGTGGCAGTGAATGTAACCCCTGACTAGAACCCTGTTAGTTAGTGGGTATGTAGGTAGCCTGGGCAGCCAGTTTAAAACTTCTTCTGCTCCCTTGGCAACTTCTGTGAGTCATGCTGGGCAGAGGTTCCAAGTGGGAGGTGCTTTTGCAGCAGCATAAGCCATGATAGAATGTTGCTGCAGGGGTCAGTTGTCTGCCACAGAGAGTACAGTGTGCTTGGGGCGCTGGCTGCAGAGAGCCTTAGGAGAGGTGTCACCTCTCTCCAGACCCTGCCAGCCTTCACTAGTGCTGTGCCCCTGAGAGGGCGAAGAATCCTGAATGAAGTTGGTTCCTGTAACCATGAATAACATATGGGGTCCTCCCCCATCCTTGAGAGACTTTTTAATTAGCATAGTGCTGCCCAGCTTCTGGAAGGGCTAGGTGTTGCCCTCCCCTGAGGGAATTTCTGCCTTTTGGAACATTTTACATGTCGGAGGACTGTTTAAAGACTCAAATGATGCCTTCACAGTGAGGGATTTGTGTGGAAAAGAGTGCCTCCCCTCAGTTCAGTACTTGGAACTAACTCTAGATGTCCTCTTTCTAGACTTCGGAAAGGCGTTTGTTTCGGTACCACATACTGGGCTGCTGGACAAGCTAGGGGAAATGGGGGTGGGGGAACGGATGGCCAGGTGGATAGGAAACTGGCAATCTGGGCATTTTCAGAAGGTGGTGGTTGGGGGGGGAAGTCTCATCTCCTAGGAGGGTTATTAGCGGGTCCCACAGGGATCAGTGTTGGGCCCACTCCTGTTCAATGCTTACATCTCAGACATCAGAAAAGGTACCAGGAGCGAGATGAGCCTCTTTGCAGATGACTCAAAGCTGGGGCATGGTGGTGGTGGATGGGGAGGAGGGTAGAGTAGCCCTACAGGAGAATCTGGAGACTGAAGAGGTGGGCACATACCTGGAAACTGAAATTTAATTTGGAGAAATGCAGGGTCCTCCACGTGGGACTTAGTAACCCAGCTCATGTGTACACCCTGGGAGGGGAATACTGCAGGCTTCCAATGGGGAGAGGGACCTTGGGGTGGTGGCGGATGCCAAAATGAACAACTCTGAGCATCATAAGAGGGCTGTGGCCAAAGCAAATAAAATGCTGGGGTGCATCACCAGGGGAAAACCTCAAAAAGCCGAGATGTGCTTCTCCCTCTGTATAACTGCCTGGTTAGACCGCACCTTGAATACTGCATGCAGTTTTGGCGTCTGCTCTTAACAAAGGACATTGCACTCCTGGAGAGGGTCCAGAGGAGGGCGACCAGAATGATACAGGTTCTGTGAGGGCGGTCTTATTGGGAGAGACTTGCGGAGCTCAACCTGTACTCCCTGGAGAAGAGGAGGGACAGAGGGGATATGATCGAGGTCTTTAAGTACCTAAAGGGGGTAAATAGGGTAAGCCTAGATAGGATGTTCCAGCAGAGGGAGGTGGGGGCCACCAGGGGGCACAAATTGAGGCTGTTTGGTGGGAGACTCAGGGGAGAGACAAGAAGGCGTTACTTCACTGAGATGGTAGTGGAATCCTGGAATGCACTACCTGCGGAACTGGTGGATATGGATACTGTGAAGCTGTTCAAGCGAGGCTGGGACAGGTATAGGGGGAGGGTGAAACTGAGTGTAACCCCCCTGCAAATGGGGGTTCCCAAAAGTCTTCCAGGAGCTTGCTTGAATGCTCCAAGCCTGAATGGTGTTCGGCGTCTAAGCCATTTATCTGTGAGTGCTTTTAGAGCCTCTGCTACTGTCTCTTTAAGAGCTGTCTGCCTGCAGACATAATTAATTTGGATGGGGGTCTGCGTGTTTGCCTGCTTGAGTCCCGCTCGAGCTGCTGACAAATTGCTCGATTTCTGCCGTCGCTAAGTGGGCAGAGTGAGCACTTTTCAAAGATGTAACAGTTTGCCAGAAATCATTTAGAGTATTAGAGGAAATGTGGTTTGTCTAACCTGCCTTTCTTGCAGCTGGGACTCTGTGTGTTTGCCCCTCCATTTTGGATCTGAACTACTGAATAGATCCAAACAGTGCAAGGGGGTCCCTCTAAAATGGAGTTTGTGTGGACCAACCAGAACTTGGGCTCTTAATTGGAGCCAGCCACAAGAGGATTGTATGGGCAGTGACTCTGGGAAATGTAGTTTTGACCTTGGTGCCTTTTTTCCACCAACAGGGGGAGTTTATTGTGAGTGACAGCCAGACCAGCCAACAGAATAGTGTGGAGCTAAAGGAAATGCACTGCTCTGGGACTGGAGAGATTAGATCAGTTGTGGCAGTGAAGACACAAGGAGCTCTGTGCTTCTTCGGTGTATAGTTTCGCTCGGGAAGCACGTGTGAGGCCCTGAGGTTCGGACTGTAGCCGTTGCAAGTGCCAAATCAGACTGAACCTGACTTGTGAGGAGAAGGAAGGAGATCTGAAGAGTAGAAACCAGGCTCACCCTGTAGAAGACTGGAGAAATTGCTGAATCGCGCTTGGTCTGTCAGGAACTGAAGCTGCTGTATGTTCTCCCGGGTATCGTGCAGTAATTGCGGTCGGGATCGAGGAACAGCCTGCCTGGTATAGTACTTTCCTTTTACATATAAATGTGCGTAGTGCTTGTGGGGAATCGCTATTTCAAATCCCCTGTACAGTGAATTGAATGCATGAAGCTGGATGTAAACCACAGCTTAATTCGTACTACATCCGTTTGGTATGAACTGCAGTGGGGTCCATTCACCAGGACCTTGTCCATATGTTCTGTTCCTCCTGGCAATCCTGGACAATCTGCCTTCCATCCAGTTTTAGCATCAAGTCTGTGAGTACAAATCAGGGTAGCTCCCTGCCATCTGTTTATCAAATTGCAAGTGTGTCATTTAATTGTTGCTGTTTCATTTCTTCATGAACTGAGTCATCTGGCTCTGGATTACAATTGGGTATTGTGCAAGTGTTTTTGCCATCACAGGGCCCCAACCAGCTGCACCGATCCTGGCTAGCCCCCACCCCCACCCCCATCCTGGGTACCCAGTGGAAGTGACATTTTGGGACTCTGAATATGTGCACAGTATTGTGATTATTAATGTGTCTAACCTGATTTCCTTTCCTTGTTACAGCTCCTTAAATAAATCAGATCTGTTTGTTTCAGCAAAGGTACACTGACTGTGGCGTTCATTTATGTTAAAGTATTGTACTGTGGCTATTGTAGTGTATCATCTTGTTTTACAGGGGGTCCCCAGAGTCAAGCGGACAGAGCCAGTCCTGGGGGTAAGTGTAACTAGTGAAGATACTCATGGTGTATTGTGTGGGCCACTGGTAGGAATAAAAGGGGGTCTCAGTGTCCCAGAGGGCTGTGACCAAGTTAGTTTAATTACTGCAAATCCTGATCTCTGGGTGGAGGTACCTACCATTGGACCTAGGCCCCTCCACCTGTTAGTAGCCAAGCAGGCAGGGGTAGTAGTCCTTGGGATAGCGCCACCTAGGGGTTACATCTTGGAGGCACTGCTGAGATTAGCGTCCCCTAGTGGCCACATTTATGAATCACTGTTAAAAATAAATGGGTACCCCGACAGAAGTTGCTGTGCACCGGTTGGGGGAGTGCTGTACTGGGGAGGAGATCGACCCCCTGAATTCTATGCTTATCCTGGACATCCCCCTGGGTATCAATACGGACACTGTACAGGGAGTACTTTCCAAGGTGGAAGGTTTACAAAACCCTGTGGTGGTGGGTCGACATGCTAATCTGCTCACCCACACTTTCATGGCCCTAGCAGAGTATAAGGATCCCATAGAGAGCTCCAAAGTGCCACAGACTATTACCCCAGAGGGTGCCCTCACTGCCTGGAGAGTGATAACTAAGGACAGTAAAGACCCGGGGGGGGGAATGAGCCCCCCCCCACTATCTGAAACCTTTGAGGAGAAATTTGCTAAATGGTTGCCGGAGGAGAGGAAAACTGTGGAGGACTTGGAGAAACTGTTCTTGCCACCTGGGGGCGTACCACCCTCAACATCCATACCCGCTCCAACCCCTGTCCTTTTGCCAACTTCTATACTTGCCCCCGAGCCAGAAAGTAGCCATGGACCTTGCCGCAAGCTCAAGGTATTCTCTGTTATCCACTCTTCTCCAAATGGGGAGGTCGATCTGGAGACCTGGATAGACTCTGCTACCCTTGCGGTACAAGACTGGCAATGCTTGGAGGCCGAAAAAAGGGCCCGCCTGGGGGAAAGCCTCCAGGGACCCACTCAACGTACCTTTCACTCCCTGAGGTCCTCTAACTCTGACGCTAAAGCCCAAGAGTACATAGTCACCCTTGAGAATGTATTTGGGGGTACCACTAGTGTTGAGGCCTTGAAATGGAAGCTTAGAGAAGGTAGGCAACAGCTGGGGGAATTGTTATCTGTCTATATGGATCAATTAGAGGGGATCTTACAGACCATTTTTCAGAAGGGGGTCTGGACCTCTAGTGAAGTGGACCGGGTAAGGCTGGATCATATACTCTGCTCTGCCTGGCACTCCAGCTGGGTGTTACTCAAATTGCAACTGCATCAAAGGAAATCCAGTTCCTTGCCTTCCCATGTGTTGATGAGGGAGGTTGGGGAAGTTGAGGAGGAGGAGGAAGGTTTGTCAGAGTCCTGCACAGTTGCAGCTGCTACATCCCATGCTCCAGGTGCAGGGTCAGATGCTGATGGTCCGGAATCATCGAACTCTCATGACTCAATCTGAGATCCCCATGTTAGCCAAGGGGGGCCCAGTCAGAGAGGGATGGTTACAGATGTCCTGCACTGGGAGGAGCTGCTAAGGGAGATTAGGAAAGTAACAGATAGTCTCATTATGACGGCTGCTCCTATGAGTATGGGCACTGACACTTACCCAACTGCTTCTGCTATGGGGGTAGGGCTGCCAACCCAGGCACCTCATGTTGACGAAAGTTCAAAACTTGATGCCTTGACTATGGAAGTAAGGGAACTGAAAAGATGTCTCCAAATGTCCAACCCACCACCGGCTGAGGTAGCACCAAGGTTTTCAATTGACAGTACCACTGCCGCAGCCCCCAATGTGATGCCTCGGTCACCCCAAACTTCAGCAGACATCTTTTGCCATAATTGTGGGAAGGATGGGCACATGAAAAGAGAATGCCGGTCTCGGAAAGAACTTAGAGAGAGTGGTGAGCCAGCTACAAGGAGAGCTTTGGAGCAGAAAACAGTGGTTAAGAGGTGCACGAAATGACCGCAGTGAAGGTCCCAAAATTGCTAACTCACGTCCTTATGTGGCTAAATCATCTACTCAGGCCCTTGCTACCATCTCTCCAGACTGGTCCAGAACAGTAGGCCCTTCAATGGAAGCTGAATCAAAAGTGAATGGTGTGCCCACCAGAGCTGTGTTGGATGGTGGCTCCCAAGTGACATAGATACATAGATTTTGACAGCAGATAAGGACCGCTTGGCCCACCCAGTCTGCCCATTTCCCTACCTAATGGATAAGCTGCAGATCCTAGTTAACCAGCAGCCTACTTCTTCCTACCCCCACCCCCTAGAATTGCCTTATGACTCTCCCATGCATGCTTGAATTCCACCACTGTTTTTGACTCCACAACCTCCTCTGGAAGGCCGTTCCATGCATCCACAACCCTCTCTGTGAAAAAATACTTCCTGAAATTACCTCTGAGCCACCCTCCTTCTATCAATTATGACAATTATGTTCCAGGATTGGTATCAGAAGCATTTGTCAGATGTACCCTTACAACCATTGGAAGGACTGCATGTATGGGGGTTAAGTGAGAAGGCCTACCCCTACTCTGGGTATATCCGAGTTTGGCTATCTTTCCCTACCTCCATGGCTGGAGTGGCAGAGCAAGTAGAGACCCTGGCATTAGTGTGTCCCCCTACTGGACTGTATGATGGGGTTCCTCTACTAATTGGGACTAATGCACATATGTTTGGACAGCTGGCAGAGTTGTATTATGAAAAACAGGGGCACCGGACTGGTAGAGCTCTAAGAATTCCAGCATTGATCAGGAAGGCCTACGATGCCCAGAGAGATGCTGACAAAGTGGAACAAGAGGAACCGGTTGGAGTTGTTTGGAAAAAGAATCCTGAGTCTCTGATCCTGGCGCCAAATGCCCAGTGTACCTTACAGGGAGAGGTCCGTATCAGAAAGCAGGGTATTAAATAATTGATTAGCAGTTTTTTTCTTGGGACTATACTAACTGTACAGAACATTATATAGATTTTCTAGAAGTGATGTGTTTGTTAAACACAGTGAGGCAAGGGCTATGCATTTTCACAAAGATTTAGCACTCTTATGAGCAAAACGCTAATCAATTTTTAGAGTTAAATAAATCCCTGGAAAGGATGTCAAGAATAAAATATTAATGTTGGATGCACCAGGAGATGGGAAATTGCCGGAAGGACTGCTGGTCAAGCCAAGTATTTTGCCTGCCAGAGCCCATGCTTATGCCAGACAGGTAATGGTTCAAGTTCAAAATGTGTCTGATAGAGAGATTCGAGTAAATAGAGGTTGCACCCTGGCTAATGTACATTGTGCGGATACTGCAATGCTACTTAGTAGCAAGATTTCAGGGAAGAATGACAGAGTAACGCCTGACTTGTTTGATTTTGGTGACTCCCCATTGCCAGCTGAATGGAAAGTGAGGATCAGTGAGAAGCTTGCCCAGAGAGACCAGGTGTTTTCTTTGAAAGAATGGGACATAGGATGTGTGCAAGGAGCTAAGCACCACATCCGGCTGCATGATGACAGGCTATTCCGTGAGAGGTCTCAACGCCTGGCCCCTGCTGACATAGATGATGTGAGACGGCATCTGCAAGAGATGCTAGCTGCTGGTGTAATACAGGAATCCAGAAGCTCCTATGCTTCCCCCATTGTGGTAGTGAGAAAAAAGAATGGGACAGTAAGGATGTGAGTGGATTATCACACTTTAAACTGGTGGACTATCCTTGATCAGTATACAATGCCCCACATTCAGGATGCTTTGGACTGCCTGAATGGTAGCAAGTGGTTCTCTGTGCTGGATCTCCACAGTAGGTACTACCAGATCCCGATGGCCCCAGAGAACCATGAGAAGACAGCCTTTATCTTTGTCTGCTTGGCTTCTATGAATTCATGAGGATACCTCAAGGGATTTCAGGTGCCCCAGCCACTTTTCAAAGATTGATAGAGCATGCAGTGGGGGTCATGAACTTTTTAGAGTGCCTGGTATACTTAGATGATGTTATTGTGTTTGGCAACTCACTGAAGGAACATGAGAGCAGATTATTCAAGGTGTTGGACTGACTGGAAGACTTTGGCCTTAAACTGTCCATTGACAAGTGTCAATTCTTTCAAACATCAGTAAAGTATGTGGGACACATAGTATCCACCGAGGAAATAGAGACCGACCAAAGTAAAGCTGAGGCCTTGACCACCTGGCCACAGCTCAAAAATCTAAAAGAACTGCAAAGATTCCTGGGATTCTGTGGTTATTATCGGCATTTCATCAAGGACTATTCAAGAGTGATCGGCCCTTTACTTAACCTTACTCAAGGGTATCCCCCAACCCACAAAAGATGCAAAAAGTCAGCATTCCTCGAGGCTGAAAGAGTGTATTTTTGTCCAAATTAAATATTTTGGGCCCGCTGGACTCCTGATTGTGAGACTGCTTTTCATGAGATCATATATCAACTTACCCACACTCTAGTGTTGGCCTATGCTGATCCAACAAAACCTTATGTCCTGCACACTGATGCTAGCTTGCAAGGGTTGGGGGCTGTGTTGTATCAGGAGCACGAGAATGGCCTGAGACCAGTGGTCCTTGCCAGCAGAAGCCTGACCTCTTCCGAAAAGAACTATCCTGTACACAAGTTAGAGTTCCTAGCTTTGAAGTGGGCCATTGTTGATCAATTTCATGAGTACTTGTATGGGGCTAAGATACTAGTAAAAACTAACAATAATCCTTTGACCTACGTGCAGACTTCAGCTAAGTTGGATGCCACTGGTCATAGGTGGATCTCTGCATTATCTACATACGACTATGCTGTTGAATACAGAGCAGGCCTGAACCACATAGATGCTGATGCTTTCTCCCGGAGGCCTGTTCCCCAGAATGACTGGGTCAGACTGTCAGAACCTGATATTCGAGCACTTTGCCAGAGGTTTGACAGGGAGGAACAAATGTCCACAGATGCAGTGGACTGTATGGTGGATTGTTTGGGACATAGAAACATAGAATTTAACAGCAGATAAGGACCGCTTGGCCCACCCAGTCTGCCCATTTCCCTACCTACTGGATAAGCTGCAGATCCTAGTTAACCAGCAGCCTACTTCTTCCTACCCCCACCCCCTAGAATGGCCTTATGACTGTCCCATGCATGCTTGAATTCCACCACTGATTTTGACTCCACAACCTCCTCCGGAAGGCCATTCCATGCATCCACAACCCTCTCTGTGAAAAAATACTCCTAAATTACCTCTCAGCCGCCCCTTATCTTTCAAATTGTGCCTCTTGTTCTTGCACACCCCTTTTGAAAGATGCTACCCTCTTGGACTTTTGTTGGATTCCCTTGAGGTACTTGAACATTTCTATCATGTCCCCTCTCCCTCCTTTCCTTGAGGCTATACATATTAAGCTCCTTTCGCCTCTCTCTCTTCATATGTCTTCCGTGTAGACCCTGCACCATTTTAGTTGCCTTCCTCTGGACAGCTTCCATCCTGTCTATGTCTTTAGGAGATTGGGTCTCCAGAACTGCACACAGTACTCCAGATGGGGTCTCACCAGCTGTCTGTACAGAGGAATAATTACTTCCTGTTTTCTACTGGTGATGCCTCTCCCTATGCATCCCAGTATCCCCCCAGCCCTCCTTGCTGCCCTCTCACATTGCTTGCCCACCTTTAGGTCATCTGATATGACTACCCCCAGGTCCCTTTCCATTTTTGTTGTTGTTAGTATCTCACCCCCCATTGTGTACTCTTCCCCTGGGTTTTTGTTTCCCAGGTGCATTACCTTGCACTTCTTAGCATTGAATCTAAGCTGCCATACATTTGACCATTCCTCTAACCTTGCCAAGTCCCTTCTTATCCTTTCCACCCCACCCTGTGCATCAACTCTGTTGCAGATCTTTGTGTCATCTGCAAAGAGACATACTTTTCCTTCCAGTCCATCTGCAATGTCGCTTATAAAGACATTGAAGAGGACCGGTCCTAATACTGAACCCTGCGGTACCCCACTAGTAACCCTCCTTTCTTCTGAGTGGACTCCATTTACTATTACTCTCTGGGTCCTATTCTCCAGCCAATTCTTTACCCAGGCTGTCATCTTGGGACCCACTCCCAGGCTGGCTAACTTGTATATTAATCTTTTGTGTGGGACTGTGTCAAATGCCTTGCTAAAGTCTAGGTAGGCCATGTCCACAGCCCCTCCCTGATCTACTGCTTTGGTCACCCGGTCAAAGAAATCTATCAGATTCGTCTGGCATGACCTTCCCGCTGTGAATCCATGCTGCCTAGGGTCCTGTGCCCCTCTGGCCTCTAGATACTCGACAATTCTTTCCTTCAGAAGTGATTCCATCATTTTCCTATCACTGAGGTTAAACTAACAGGTCTGTAGTTTCCTGCTTCTGCCTTGCTCCCACTTTGTGAAGGGGAATCACATCTGCCCTCCTCCAGTCCTCGGTACCACCCCATCCTCCCATGATTTGTTAAAAGGGTAGTCAGTGGTGTCACTAGTTCTACCTTAGTTCTTTTAGAATTCTGGGATGAATCCATCAGGCCCCATTGCTGTCCACCTTCAGTTTTAAGAGTTCTTTCAGAACCCTTTCTTCTGTAAATGGGCTGGTATCAACTTCTGTATCCAGTGTGTTTCTACTGTTTGTTTTATGTACCTCCCCTCTTCATTTGTAAATACTGAGCAAAAGTATTTGTTTAGTATCTCTGCCTTTTCACAGTCTCCCTCTGCCCACCCTCCCTCCCCTTTATTAAGCCTCACTATCCCTCCCTTGGTCTTCCTCGGCCCTGATGTACCATAAAAAGGTTTTATCCCCTTCTTAACTGAGTTGGCTATGTTTTCCTCAGTTTGGGCCTTTTGCTGTTCTGACTGCCTTCCCAGCCTTCTTTTGCTTTAACTGATACAGTTCTCTGTCCTGCTCCTTCTCGATTCCTTGTACTTCTTGAATGCTTTTCTTTTCTCTTGAATCTTCACTCACTTCCTTTGAGAACCATAGTGGTTTCTTACGTCGTTTTGTTTTGTTTATTTGCTTCACACAAAGGCTTGTTACCTCTGTGATGGCAGTTTTATTATTCCCATTGTTCTTCCATCCCTCCTTCCTGCCCATTTGCTAGTGCATTCCTTAGGCACTCACCCATTTTGGCAAAGTCAGCCCACCTAAAGTCCAGTACTTTTGCCTTTGTATGGCTTGACTGTATTGCTGTGTTTATTGTGAACCATACTGTTCGATGGTCGCTAGTTCCCAGATGGCTACCCACTTCTACATCTATGATCCTCTCTCCATCTCCATTTGAGAGAATCAGGTCTAATATTGCCCTCTCGATGGGCTCCAATACTAGTTGTCTAAGGCATGCCCCTGTAGGGCATCTAGAATAACTCCACTCTTCAGTGGTTGCTGCAACTGCACTCAGTTAACATCTGGCATATTCAGATCACCCATCAGCAATATCTCCCTTTTTCTGCCATTCTAAGTATACTTTATCATTTCCTTGTCCATTTCCTCCCCCTGAGAAGGGGGTCTGTATACAAACCCTATGCAGATTGTGGTGCCATTGCCTGTCTCCAAATTCACCCACTGTGCTTCTTCTCCTCCTCCCTGTTTACCCTTTTGTTCTGTTGCTTTTATTCCTTCCCTTATGTAAAGAGCTACTCCTCCTCCTCTTTTACCCTCCCTGTCCCTTCTGTAGGTAGTGTATCTTGGTTTGTTTACGTCCCCGTCATGGTTTTGTGTGTACCATGTTTCTGTGACTGCCACGATATCCAGATGTTCCTCCTCCATCAAGGCCACTAATTCAGGAAGCTTGTTACCCAGACTATGGGTATTGGTACTCATTGCTCTCCATTTTTTGATGGCTTTACCTTCTGTTGCAGCATCCCCACTGACCTTTCTACCTCGGTCTTTTTCTCATTTAGTACCCTGTTTTGTAAGGAGAGGCTGGGATTTTCCTGCTGCTTATCAGTGCCTCCCCCTTTGACTAGTGTAAAAGCTTGCCAATTAAGCATTTAAACCAGTTGCTCAAAAGACTTGTTCCCTTCCTGGACAGATGCAGACCATCCTGCCAGTATAGGCTGGTGTCCCTCCAGGTGGAACCCCAGTCCCCAATGATGCCAAACCCTTGTGCTCCACACCATTTTTTCAACCATTCATTAAACTGCATGGTGCAAAGTACCCTTGCCTCACCCATGCCATTGACAGGCAGCACCTCTGAGAAGGATACTGTGTGCTGCTTGTCTTAGGCCCCTCCCCAACTCTGCAATGTCCTCCTGCACTGCTCTAATCTCATGATGAGCCAAGTCATTTGTCCCTAGGTGGACAATTACGTCCAGCTCAGACTCCTTGCAACTGTTCTCGTGATCCTGAGGATGCGCTTCCTGTCCCTCCAAGCATGGCACCAGGCAGGCACATTACTTCAGTTTTCTCAGCTCCCCCCAGTTCTATCCCCCTAATAATTGAGTCCCTCACCAGGAGCTGCTTCCTTTCTCTGTGGTGTCCTCTGCCTCCTTTCTGTGGGCCTCCCTTGTAACAGTTGTCATCAGTCTTATCTGTGGGTGCATCCATATGGGAGCTATGCTCCCCCAGAATGGTGTATGGATTGTGGAGTGGAACAATTGACTGGGTGTGCCTCTGTTCCACCATCCTCACCCTCCCTGAGCCCATTGTGGTCCAACTGCTGTGCTTTCTTCGCAACCTCTGGGGTAGTGGTGGTGGCGCTAGTGCTCCCTGGATGGGGGAGGTTCCCTTCCTACTGTCCAGTGTGGCCTGGGGGAAGGTTTCCTTGCTACTGACCAGTGCGGCCCGAAGACGGGCAACTTCCTCCCTCAGGGCAGAGAGTTGTCTGCAAATAGGGCAGCATCTCAGCCTCCAGAAAGACTCCCAGAAGACTGCTGCCCCACAGCCATTACATTGCACTACTCCCCACATGACCCTCTGAGAATTGCATACCTGCTGCTTATTGCCACTTTTCTGCAATAGACATTGGTGCACTGCCTCAGCTGGACAATGACAGTATTCAGCGGGCTCAATCCCGAGATCCCATGATCAAATCAGCTTTAGAAGCCCTCTATGCATGGAAAGATGTGTCCAAATTACGTTCCACTGATTTGAGAACTGCATTGTTATACAAGGAAGGTCCTAAGTTGAAACTGATCAATAGACTGTTATACAGAGAAACAGTAGACAGAGGGGGACAGGTAGACAGACAACAACGAGTGCTGCCCACTGCCTTTCGAGACTCAATACTGAGGTCCTTACACAACCACATGGGGCACCTTGGTATAGACAGAACACTTGACTTGGTGAGATCCAGATTCTATTGGCCTAAGATGCGGGCTGATGTGGAGCAACACATTTGAACTTTTAGTTGCTGCTTACTGCGGAAAGCTTTGCCCCAGAGGGCTGACCCCCTTGTTAACATCACCAACAGTGCACCCATGGAGCTGGTCTGTATTGATTTTCTGAGTTTGGAGTCGGATCAAAGAAATATTAGTAATGTGCTTGTGGTCACTGACCATTTTACGAGATATGCCCAAGCTTTCCCCACCAAGGACCAGAAGGCATCCACTGTGGCAAAAGTACTTGTAGAAAATGTTTTTGTTCTCTATGGGGCTCCACAAAGAATACATTCTGATCAAGGGAGAGACTTTGAGAGTCATCTGATCAAAGAGATGCTTTCTCTGTGGGGAGTGCGAAAGTCCAGAACCACCCCTTACCACCCACAGGGGGACGCACAGCCTGAACGTTTCAACTGCACTTTGCTAGATATGCTAGGCACCCTCCACCCAAAGGACAAGCCTAGATGGAGCCAACAAATTAGCACCCTGGTACATGCCTACAACTGCACCAAAAGTGATGCCACTGAGTTCTCCCCCTACCGCCTGATGTTTGGAAGAGAAACTTGACTGCCAGTAGATGTATGTTTTGGAGTTTCCCCTGATGGGGTTCGAACTGACAACTATTTACAGTATGTGCAAAAGTTAAAGGCCCAGCTAAATCATGCATACCAACTGGCTCAAACCATGGTTGCCAAAAGAAATCTGACCAACAAAGAAAGGTATGATAAAAAGGTGAAAGCACAGGAACTCCAGGAGGGAGACCGGGTATTGCTAACAAATCTGGGACTGCATGGCAAACACAAGATTGCTGACAGATGGCACCATCTCCCTCACATTGTAGTGGGCAAACTAGATGATCTGCCTGTGTACAAAGTAAGGCCTGAGAATAATTCAAAGATGTTAAAACAATGCATAGAAATCATTTACTGCCCATTGGACAAATCTTGATTGAGTCTGAGCCCCCAGAAAATGCCCCCTCTGGACCAGTGACTAGAGCTGCTGCTAAGAAAAAATCAAGAAAGTCTGCACCTACAGAAGCAGAGTTAAAGTGTCCCCCTCCACAAGTCCCAGTTGAACATGACTGTCAGTCCATGTCAGAGGAAAGTGGGTGTGGTTTTGAATACCACCCTTTTTACAATCTAAGTCAATTGTTTCGGGGCCATCCCCTAGTCAATCCTGGAGATGAAGCCGGGCCTTCTGGACTGTCTAAGCCCCCAGCTTTGTCCCTGGAGCCAATGCTCCCAGAAAGTGAAGTGCAAAGCATCAGATCAGATGATATGGAATCATTGTGTATGGTTGAAATGTTTGAGCTTTCAGAGGAGGAATATGATGGACTGGGACAGACTGGTGATACACCAGAACAAGAAGAGTATTTTGAGTGCCCTGATGGTCTACTGCCAGTGTCTGAAAGCACTCCATGTGAGCCAAGTGTTGTGGGCTCAGAGACTGTAACTCCTGGAGCTGAAAGTGCCCCAAGTTCTAGCCTCTCTACCCCAATGGAGACTCCCCTGACAAGTGAGGACAATGCTGAAAATGAGGCTCAGAGTGCAGAGACTGTAACAGTTCCCCCTAGAAAGACTGATCGAGCTGTAAAGCCTGTGGTGCACCTCAGTTATGATTCTCCTGGGAGGCCTGTGGACTTGCCTCTCAGTGTTGTCCATTAAGGAGTGTATGTGTCCCCAAGTTCATTGCCCAAACTGAACATCAGTGCTAACTCCATGTTACTTGTGTTGCCCTCTAGGTATGGTATGCCTGCCCCGTCCAGCCCCAAGTTAGCTGATAGGTAAAAGCCCCCTCTCTTCAGGTTTCATGTACCAGAGTTAATAACCTGAGTTATGGTACAATGTCAGTGTAATACTGTGTAAAAAGTGATGTACTGCGAAGTTTCAGAAATGTGTTCATGGTAAAGGGATATGCTGACTGATGATTACATGTATAAGCCTAATGTGATACTGATGTAAATGTACTGTGTATGGTTGCATTGAAACTTATAGGGGTACTTGCTTGACACGAACGCCAAACTTTTCCAGGCCGGGAAGGGTGTAACCCCCCTGCAAATGGGGGTTCCCAAAAGTCTTCCAGGAGCTTGCTTGAATGCTCCAAGCTGAATGGTGTTCGGCATCTAAGCCGTTTATCTGTGAGTGCTTTTAGAGCCTCTGGTACTGTCTCTTTAAGAGCTGTCTGCCTGCAGACATAATTAATTTGGATGAGGGTCTGTGTGTTTCCCTGCTTGAGTCCCGCTCAAGCTGCTGACAAATTGCTCTGTTTCTGCTGTGGTTAAGTGGGCAGAGTAAGCACTTTTCAAAGATGTAACAGTTTGCCAGAAATCATTTAGAGTATTAGTGGAAATGTAGTTTGTCTAACCTGCCTTTCTTGCAGCTGGGACTCTGTGTGTTTGCCCCTCCATTGTGGATCTGAACTACTGAATAGATGCAAACAGTGCAAGGAGGGCCTCTAAAATGGAGTTTGTGTGGACCAACCAGAACTTGGACTCTTAATTGGAGCCAGCCACAAGAGGATTGTATGGGCAGTGACTCTGGGAAATGTAGTTTTGACCTTGATGCCTTTTTCCACCAACAGGGGGAGTTTATTGTGAGTGACAGCCAGACCAGCCAACAGAATAGTGTGGAGCTAAAGGAAATGCACTGCTCTGGGACTGGAGAGATTAGATCAGTTGTGGCAGTGAAGAGACAAGGAGCTCTGTGCTTCTGCGGTGTATAGTTTCGCGTGTGAAGCGCGTGTGAGGCCCTGAGGTTCGGCCTGCAGCCGTTGCAAGCGCCAAAATGGACTGAACCCGACTTGTGAGGAGAAGGAAGGAGATCTGAAGAGTAGAAACCAGGCTCACCCTGTAGAAGACTGGAGAAATTGCTGAATCGTGCTCGGTCTGTCAGGAGCTGAAGCTGCTGTGTGTTCTCTCGGGTATCGTGCAGTAATTGCGGTCGGGATCGAGGAACAGCCTGCCTGGTATAGTATTTTCCTTTTACATATAAATGTGCGTAGTGCTTGTGGGGAATCACTATTTCAAATCCCCGTACAGTGAATTGAATGCGTGAAGCTGGATGTAAAGCCCAGCTTAATTCGGACTACATCCGTCTGCTATAAACTGCAGTGGGGTCCAGTCACCAGGACCTTGTCCACATGTTCTGTTCCTCCTGGCAGTCCAGGACAATCTGCCTTCCATCCAGTTTTAGCATCGAGTCTGTGAGTATAAATCAGGGTAGCTCCCTGCCATCTGTTTATCAAATTGCAAATGTGTCATTTAATTGTTGCTGTTTCATTTCTTCACGAACTGAGTCATCCGGCTCCGGATTACAATTGGGTATTGTGCCAGTGTTTTTTCCATCACAGGGCCCCAACCAGCTGCACCGATCCTGGCTAGCCCCCATCCTGGGTACCCAGTGGAAGTGACATTTTGGGACTCTGAATATGCGCACAGTACTTTGATTATTAATGTGTCTAACCTAATTAACCTGATTTCCCCTTTCCTTGTTATGGCTCCTTAAATAAATCAGATCTGTTTGTTTCAGCAAAGTTACACTGACTGTGGTGTTCATTTATGTTAAAGTATTGTACTGTGGCTATTGTATTGCATCATCTTGTTTTACAGGGGCTCCCCAGAGTCAAGCAGACAGAGCCAGTCCTGGGGGTAAGTGTAACTAGTGAAGATTCTCAGGGTGTATTGTGTGGGCCACTAGTAGGAATAAAAGGGGGTCTCAGTGTCCCAGAGGGCTGTGACCAAGTTAGTTTAATTACTGCAAATCCTGATCTCTGGGTGGAGGCACCCGCCATTGGACCTAGGCCCCTCCACCTGTTAGTAGCCATGCAGGCAGGGGTAGCAGCCCTTGGGATAGTGCCACCTAGGGGTTACATGAGTAATGCTAAAACTAGAGAACTTCAGCGGGGGGATGGGGGTTCCATGGGGGAGGTGGGGAAGGCAGCAACGGTGCCCCAAATGGGTGCTGATTCTTGAGCAGACTCAATAGGCCATGGGGTCTTCTCTGCTGGTATTTCAATATGTTAATATGCTTCAGAATTGTACAATGAGGAGAAAGCCTTTTTCTCAGTGTTGGAAAATTCAGGAAACTTTTTCCTATCATTTAAGGGCCTGCCCTGACTTGGTAAAAGACTTGGTGAATTTTGGGACTTTGGTAATGGGGGAGACCAGCATTGCCACCCCTGGGACAAGTGAACTCAGAGTTGTTCATTCCCTGGAAAGTAATGGAAATTAGAAAATTATGAGCCCAGCATTGTTCACACAAATTCTGGACAAGTTCTGTCCTGTGTCCATTGCCCAGAAGAGGGTTGGATGGGGGAAGTGTTTCTTGCACCCTCCATGGAAAAGGGGGTGGGATTTGAACAAGTGAAGTATAGTAAATCATTACAGTGGACTTGTGGATGTTGTTGAACCTGTTCAGCACCTGCAGCCCCACTGGGCAAATGTTTTCTGTCGTTCCATAATGTCAGAATACAACCTACTACTTGACTCTAT
Organism: Neoceratodus forsteri; assembly: GCA_016271365.2. NCBI lineage: Eukaryota > Metazoa > Chordata > Ceratodontiformes > Ceratodontidae > Neoceratodus > Neoceratodus forsteri. The sequence continues at coordinate 1,320,740,110 of CM057454.1, forward strand.
TTCTGCCTGCGGTCATTTCTTCTGTGAGTAACTGTGTGCTTTCTTGGTGCCCCGGTGCCATGGCCCACCCTGGTTCCCAGTAAAATACAAATGTTTTTTGTGCCCTCCCCCCTTTCTCCCGAGAGCTGAACCAAGAAACATCCTAGACTGGGAAGCATGTCAGGAATGTCTACTGCCAAATGCCAGCCATGTTGCCAAGGGCAGAAAGGGGCAGTTACATCATCTCTCCCCTTTTGGAGTGCACCTACTGTTTGGTTGTTTGTGGTTCACCAGGGGCAGGCTGCCTCTTAGCTGTACCATGTCCCTGCACCAAAAGCATGCTGGTCTTTTCAGATGTCCCAGTGTGCCTCGGAATCTCTGCATCTTCTCCCTTTCTTTGAGAATTCAGAGTAGCAGGTTTTGTGGTGCTGTAAATGGATGCTGTTTCTTTAAGTGGGATTCAGCTATATTAGCACATTTGTTCCAGCGATGGCCCCTGGATCCGAGGCTGCTGGGTAAATTGAAGAATTGTTATTTTTACTCTCCAACAATGGGTCTCCGGTGCCCTCATTTGCAGGGCTAGCTGGTCTCATTGGTACTGCCACAGACTAATTAGGCAGACCAAGGTAAGTTATGAGTACCATTCCGGGCCTCTCCGGGCCGGTGGGATCTGCCCCCTGTGCCCCAAGCCCACGTCTGCATTATTAGTGTGCTGCAATAACAGCAGCACACTAATGTCAGTTTGATTAAATTCTGGCAGACAGGGGCCTCAGACAGGAAGAACCCCTCACCAGATAAATTGCTTAAATTGCTTTTCAGAATTTTATAGTATAAATTTGTTAAATTCTGACTTGGGTGTTCTACTTTCTCTCACTCCCCCCCCCCCCTCTCAAATTCAAATTAAAAATAACTTTATTGGCATGACAAGCTATAAAGGGATTGCCAATGTTCACACATCAAGCTGTTCATAAGACATATCAATACTGCAGTGGACTTAAATACATCTACGTTGTATTTCAAAGCTGGTGGCAGGAGGCTGTATAGCTGGTGGCTATTTCTGCTATGTCATTTCATTCCCCCAGCAGTATGTAGAGTTTAGCTTCATCATTCAGAAGCTAGAAATCTACTACCCTTTGTGATGGCTCTAAAAAACATTGTTCTCCTATAGAGCTGTATTTTGTGCACTAGAAAACAAAATGCATTTCTGTTGCAATGTCACTGCTTTTGCACCGAGTGCAGAGTCGGGCTTCTTTAAGTTTCTGGGGTAATTTGTGACCGCCTGTTTCTATTTCTGAATTGTGGTCACTGATACTGTATTTGGGCAGAATTTGTCTTGAAACAGGAATTGAATACACGTTGTATTTGCATAGTACGAGTCACTAGAAATTGCAACTGTACAGGTCTCATTTAGACTTAAAGCTACCAACTGTCCCTATTTTCCCAGGACAGTCCCTGTTTTTGGCAGCATGTCCCAGCGTCCCCACAAGTTTTGCAAAATGTCACTTTTGTCCCAGTTTTTGCTTACTTGTCCCAGTTTTGTCCCTTTTTTTTTTTGCTGACTGCTAATCCGTGAGTGACAGTTATTTCAGCACCACTGTGGCGCTGCTCAGGCTGGACAGCAGTTTGCAACTTCAGTCCCTGTGCCTGTGTTGCACTGCATGCATGTCAGTGGGAGCACAGTAAAGCATGTTCCTTCCTGTTAGACCAGGCTGGGTAGTAGTGCAAACAAACACATGTGGATGTCTGCCTGCCAGCAGCTTCGAGGGACTCCAGACAGAGAAGAGACCGGCAGCAGGGAACTAAGGTACCTAAACTTGATCAGCTGTAGGGAAGTGTGTGAAAACAATCTGGTGTGGTGGTGGGAGTCGCTGAAGTGAAGTTTGCTCAGCAAATGAGGTGAGTGTGAATGGGTTGGATGAGACTGTCAGGAGGAGCAATACATACAGCTCGAATGTCTGATCACAATTTAACGCAGGTTTGCCTCTAATGAACTTTTTATACATCATGGTTTGGAACTTGCTGCAACAGAATTATGTATTGTTTTGATCTGAATGTTTGCTACTGGTGTTACTGTGGGGAGGCATGGCCAGAGCAAGCAGCAAAATGTAACTGATTGTGCGCAGCGCTGACTGCACCGGTGTCCGTGGGAGTGACACGGTGGGGGGTCATGATCAGGATGAACTGTCCGAGTTTTAGACCTCAGAAATGTGGTAGCTTTACAGACAGACACAAGGCAATTGTAGTGGGGGGTGGCAGGAAGCAGGCTGTTGGTTAACTAGAATCTGCAGCTTATCCAGTAGGTAGGGAAATGGGCAGACTGGGTGGGCCAAGTGGTCCTTATCTGCCGTCAAAGTCTATGTTTCTATGTTTCATTTACTACTTTATTTGTTTAAACATGTTTGTAATGTATTTCCAACATGCACTTCACTGTATAGTTTTTGTCTTTAAAGTGTATACTTAACATGTCACTTTTAGGGCTATTTTAGCCCTAATGGCATTTTGTACCAATGTTTACCTGAATAAAAACAACATTTTCTACTACTACTGTCTGTGTTTAGCATTTTTAACTGTATGCAGCTAAACAACTACTCTCTCTTAGGCTCTCTCCCTCTCCCTCTCTCTCTCTCTCTCTTTCCCTCTCCCTACCTCAGTCTCACTCTTCCTCTTTCCCTCTCTCTGTTCCTCTCTGTCCCTCTCCCTCCCTCTCTGCCTCTCTATCTCTCTCACTATGTAACATAAATGTGTTAAATTCTGGCCCGAGTGTTCTACTCTCTCTTGCTCTCTCTCTCTATCTCTCACTCTCTCTTCTCTCTCTCTCACACCCCCCAGCTCTCTCACTCTCTCCTGCTCTCTCTCACGCACCCCCTCTCTCTCTCTTTCTCCCCTCCTCTCTCTCTTTCTGCCCCTTCCCTATTTCTCTCTCTCGCTCTCTCTCTCTTTTCCTGTCTTCCTCCCTCTCTATCTCTCTCACTATGTAACATAAATTTGTTAAATTCTGGCCCGCGTGTTCTACTCTCTCTTGCTCTCTCTCTCTCTCTCTCTCTCTCACTCACCCCACCCCCACACAGCTCTCTAGCTCTCTCTCTCTCCTGCTGTCTCTCTCACACCCTCTCTTTCTCCCTCTCCCTCTCTCTCTCTTTCTGCCCCCAATGTCTCTCCCTATTTGTCTCTCTCCCCTCCCTCCTGTACTCCCCTCTAGTCCTCTCTCCTTCACTCTCTCCCCTCTATCCATCTCACTCTCCTTCATCCCTCCCTCCCTCCCCTCTCTCCTTCACTCTCCCTCTATCCATCTCACTCTCCCTTCATCCTCCTCCTCCCTCCTCTCTCTCTCTCTCTCTCTCTTGTCTCTACCCCTCCCTTGCTCTCTCTCTGGCTCTCTGTGTTTTCTTGACGTGTATACCAGAAACATACAGTACATGTAATGTAAAGAAACACTTTATTTTATTTATTTTTTATTTTATTGAAATCTAGGATTACAAATACCTTTGAGTAGGAACTGCTCATTTACAAAGGTTCCACATCGAAGGAATGGGGGTATACATACATACATACATATAAAGGTCAACATAGGAATACACAGTTACACAATAAAAAGTAGTAAGAGACTGAGGCTTAGGAAATTCCAGTAATTCAAAATGTGCCAGATGTTAGGTAGCATGACATACCAGCCAAGGGCAATCTTAGAAATAAGTGCTGCAGGTGAGAGGGGGTATGCAGGCAGGAAAGCCATTGTCAGAGGGTAGAGGGTGAGGGTAAGACTCTAAAGGGGAGGGAGGGGAGGGAGGGAGGGATAAAAGTCAGGAAATATCTGGGGGGAGGAAAGGGAGAAGGGGCAAGGGGGTAGGCAGATAAGAGGGGGCAAGGCGGGGAGAGGTAGCTGTCAAGACTGAAGTGGAGGGCAGTGAGCGGTGGGCCCCTGATTAGGCGAGGCAGTCACAGCGACTAGTTGAAATGAGATAAAGTCAGAGTTGTCTCTTAAAAAGACCAAAAGCAGCAGCAGTAAGAGTTTCTTTGTTGAGAATATTGTACCACTGTAGTGCTCTGTGGGCAAAGGCCCTCTGGTCCATGGTAGTCCGGTATCTGGGGACAAGGAAGGTTAGTTGTTGTGAACTTCTAGTTCGCTGGGTGCTGTGGTGGTAAATAAGGAGCTTTTCAATGCCGGGGGCATGACCCCGAGGAGGACTTTTTTAGCTAAGAGGCAGGTTTGATACTGTATCCGGCTGATGAGAGGAAGCCATCCTGCCCAAGTGTACAGGTCACAGGTGTGTGTAAGTCGGTCAGCCCCAGTTAGCAGTCTGCATGCTTTGCTGAGTGCAACTGTAATTCTGCGGAGGGCAGAGGCGGGAGGCAGAGCCATAAATTGCTGGTCTGTAATCGATGATGGAGGTGAAAGAGCTGTTGATAGCCAACCAGAGAGTGTCAGGAGTCATGCAGTGTTTGTGCCTGTAGAGCAGGCCAATACGGATGTTGGTGGCTTTGGCGATAGAATCTATGTGCCGATGGTAGGAGAGTGAGCTGTCCAATGTGACACCTAGGTATTTAAAATCAGGAACGTGTTCAAGTAAGGTCCCTGTTTGGTTTAGGATGCTGAGGTCACGGGGATTTGTACTTGCTCCTGGCATTGTAGAAGGTCATAACCTTTGTTTTGCTGTAGTTTATGACCAGTTTGTGTGACTTGAACCATTCTTCGATGCACATGAATTCAAGCTGTAATTCTTTCTCAAGGAGCTCTGCATTTTGGTGGTTGGTGAACATGACTGCGTCATCAGTGTAGAGCAGTAATTTCTGGTGGCAGACACTGGGAAGGTCGTTGAGGAAGGGGCTGAAGAGTAGTGACCCCAGGATGGACCCCTGTGGGACCCCTGAAAGGACTGGCTTTTCTTCCGAGGTGACACCAGCAATCCTAACCCACTGGACCCTTTCCTCAAGGTAGCTTGAAAACCAGAGCAGCGCTTCATTGGAGAGCCCAATGTTTGATAATTGCTTGAGTAGGAGTGGGTGGTTCACAGTATCAAAGGCTTTCATAAGGTCAATGAATACTGCCCCTACACAGTTTCCTTGATCGAGCGTGGTATGGATGAAGCCCGTGAATTCTAATAGCGCAGTGGTGGTACTGTGCCCTTTTTGGAAACCATGTTGCTCAGGACACAGGATGTCGTATTTTTCCAGGTACTTGACTAGTTGGTGTGAGGCGATGCGCTCCAGGGCCTTAGACAATGGAGGGAGGATGGAGATAGGCTCTAGTTGAGTGCAGTGATTTGTCTCCACTTTTGTGTACGTGTGTGATGGTCGCCTGTTTCCAGTTAGATGGGAACTGGGACATCCTTAGTGATAGATTGAGGACCTTTGTCAGGGTTCAAGGACTTCTTCAAGGACAAGTGCTAACAACTTCAGGTCAAGGGAGTCACCGCTGTAGCTGCGTTGTGAATGGCCTTCCGAATATAGGTTCTGGCTTCATGCACTGGGATCTCCTTGAAGTAGAATTGTGGGGCAGGGTGTAGGAGAGGAGTAGTTGCAGGGAGGTTACTACTAGAGAGGGCAACAAAGAAATTAGAAGGGAGAACACTATCCAAGTTGGAGAATGCATTGTTAAAGGTGGTGGTGATTGTGTACAGGTCAGATGTTGGTGTTCCATTTATGTTGAGCATGGTGGGTGGTGACTTAGGGTCCTTGCCTGTAAGGTCTTTCAAATTACTCCAAAATTTTTTTCCATCACCCCAGGAGTTGGAGAGAGCTTCCTTGAAGTATTTGCTTTTGGCACTCCTAACTGCCGTGCACTCATTTCTGGCAGCTTTATACTTTTGAATATCCCCAGGTTTGGATGTTGCATGGGCACAGTGCCAGAGATGATCCCTATGTTTGAGTAAAGTGATTAGATCGGGGGTTATCCAAGGGTTAGCTCTGCCCCTGACCTTCAGCTTTTTGAGAGGTGGAAAGATATTGCAGGCCGCAGTGAAGTGGCTGATGAAAAGGTCTAAGGCTTGGTTTACATCAGTGGCAGAGTCGATTGGTGTCCAGTCCAGGTGGCTTAGGTGTGTCTTTAGTAGCTCAAGGTACCCCTGCTTTAACACTCTGGTGTAGATTATTTTAGAAGGGGGCTTAAAGAATTTGCTTGTCCAGGTACATGTGACCGGTGAGTGGTCACTGATCCCATCATGGAGCACTGAGACTTTTGAGATTCGTTCAGGGTGATTAGTAAGAATCCAGTCCAGAAGTGTATGTGACCCTGTCCTATAGTTGCATCTGGTGGGGGTGGTAACAAGCTGGGTGAGGTTCTGTGACATGACAGCATCCTTGTAGTTTCTGGCCTCCAGCGATAGCCAATTTATGTTGAAGTCGCCTAGTACTATGAGTTCAGAGTTATGGTGTAATCCCTGTAGGCTTTCCAATATGCTCATAATTCCATTGGGCTGATCTTTAGGGGGTAGGTACACAGAGGCAATGGTGAGCTCCTTGTTGTGCGCCCCGAGTAGAACTTTAATAGCGAGAACCTGCGAGGGTGGTTTAGGGTTTGAGAATGGGAAGACTTGACCCAGATAGGAATTCCTCAGGTAGATGGCACAGCCTCCATCTCGTTTGGAAACCCTGTCCTGCCTGAATATAGAGTATCCAGGGATGGTGACTGCAGGACTTGGTATCTTGAGGTTAAGCCATGTTTCGACAACAGAGAGTACATCAGGGCTATGTTGCTGGACCCAGGTTTGCAAGATGTCAAGTTTGTTAAGGAGGCTGCAGACATTGATTGAGGCTAATGTGAGGAACCCCTCCCGCCTTTTTGTGGCATGGGGTGCTCGGCTGGTAGGCCCCGGGTTAGGATGAACATTTCCAGATATCAGAAGTAGCATAAGTAGTATCCTAAGAAGGATTTCTTCATAGAAAGGGTGGTGGATACCTGGAACAGCTTCCATGAGGAGGTGGTGGGAGGAAAAACTGTAATGCGATTTAAGAAGGCATGTGATAGGTATAAAGGAACCTTAGAAGTGAGAAAAGGGGGGATAAAGTTGGAGATCAAGTAGGGAGCTACACTGTGACAGTAGGTAGGGAACATGGGCAGACTAGGTGGGCAAAGCAGTCCGTGTTTGCTGTCAAATTCATTCTTTCTTTATCAAGCTTCTACCTTGCAAATCATGAGCAGGGCTTATAAAATCAGGAGCAGCTGACGGAAATCAGGGACAAACTGTGAATCAGCATTTGTCAATGCCGAATGCTTGCTTGCTTAATGAGAATGTGTTTAGGACTGACACCAAAATGCATATATAGAAACATAAACATAGAAAATAACGGCAGAAAAAGACCATTTGTCCATCCATTCTGCCTACAAACCCTAACAAACTCAGGACCTATTATCCATATGGGGTTCTAACCCATACTATCTACTCCATGCTCCATGTCCTACAGCTACCACCCTGAGTAACTGCAAAGTCTTTCGCTCTGTCCTGGCCTTTTTTGCATTTCATTTCTTTCTCCTTCCCTGGCTGCATACCTTCATGCCTGATCCCCTAGCCCTGTCCCCTACTCACAGCCTACCTTCTGCCTTCCTCCACGACTTGCCCCCTGTGGCAGGGCGGTGGGGATCCTTCAACCCGCTGGAATAGATCTGGTGTGGAGATTGCCGCTATTCACAGAAGCAGAGCCTGCGGGGATTGGCTGTCATCTTCCCAAGCCCAGGGCTCTTTTTCCTCCCTTAGGAGAAGAGGCATGCAATGACGCCCTATAGAGAGAGCATGCACATGTCCGCACGTGCTCCTCCAAGCGTCTACCTCCTCTCCTCCTCCTCTTTATAAACATCAGTGTGCTGTCCCCCAGCCACCACAAGGGGCCAGTTGACACCGACTGATGGTGGCCCCCATCCTCAGAGAAGGAGAGCAGTCCCTCAGATGCTCGATCCTTCTCCTCCCTTGCTGACCCCCGGTGGCACATGCTCGTTCCCAAACATGGGTTGCTGGTGTAGCATGAGGTCAGACATCCAGCACTTCAGTCCTCAGCACCACCAGGCCGGCATCCTGGCCGTATTTGAAATAATTAATAGTTTTGGCACCCACCTCACCAGCTGGCAGAGTGTTCCACAGCGCCACCACCCTTTCTGTAAAATAAAACTTTCTCACTTCCCCCTTGAACCCCCCCCCATCAGTTTCCACTTGTGGCCCCATGTTCTTGATCCACTACTTATGCCAAATAGTTTCTAGGAGATTACCTTGTTCATTATTTTCAGGAACTTGAATGTCTCTATCATACACCCCTGCTTTAGTCTGGACTCCAGCGAGTACATATTCACGGCTTTGAGCCAGTCCTCATAAGATCTGCCCTGTGGGTCCTGAGCCATTTTGGTCACCCTATATTGCACTATCTCCAGTCTGTTCTTGTCTTTCCTTAGGTGAGGACTCCAGAACTGGGCACAGTACTCCAGGGGGGCCTCAGCAGTGATCTACAGAGAGGTGGTAATGCCTTCTTCCTTCTGCTGTCAGTACCCCTTTCTATATACAGTAGCATCTGGTCTGCCTTACTGTAGGCCTTGTTACATTGGTTTAGTTGCTTTATGGCATCAATGTTGATGACCCCTGGGTCTTTTTCCTTAGAGGTCATGCCCAGCTTTAGTCACCCCCCCCCCAGTACACTGTCCTAGTGTTCTTGTTCCTTATATGCATAATCCTGCACTATTTGTCATTGAATTTCAACTGGCAAACCTTTGCCCACCTACAGCATATCTAGCCTCTGCAAGTCTCTTTGCATCTCCCTATCCCCAACCCCCCCCTTGCTGTCTACCCTGCCACAGAACACAGTATAATCTGCAAAGAGATACATACTGCCCTGGATTCCTTCGCCCTTGTCGTTGATGAATAATTGAATGATGCATATTGAAAATTATCAAAGTTAGGCGTGCATGCTGAAAATGTTCAGTGTAGCTTCATAACTTGGGTGTTTTTTTAAGATTTTGACCCCAGATTTTCAGTCTTTTTATGACACACTTCGTGAAACTTGTAGATGAAATTATTCAAATCCAGCCAAACCATTGATTTCACAGAGCGACTACAAAATCACTTTTCGGCCAGGATTTCAACATTTTCACTTACCTTGTTCATGAGGTGGGGTTGTAAAAAGATTATTTAGAAAAACTGGGATCAAAATGTTGAAAACTACAAAAATTACCAGTAAACATTGAAAATGTACAATGTGCCTTCATAACTTTGGTGTTTAAGATTTTGGCCCTAAATTTTCAACATAGTCTTTTAACAACCTCACTTCATGAACCTGGTAGGTGACATTTTTCAAATCTGTTCCAAAAAACATCAATGGATAATTTTCCATTTTTCAGGTTACAATTACTAAAAAAATTGGAGTTGGCACTGCAAAAGCGATTGGGAGGTGGGTGGGTGTACAGCAGCAGGTGAAACTTCTTTCGAGGGACAGGAACCAGGCACTGAGGAAACAATCGGGAGGTTGGTGGATGTATGGCAGTGGATGGGACATCTTCTGAGAGATAGGGTACAGGCACTGTGGAAATGATCGGGAGGTGTGTGAGTGTAAGGCAGAGGGTGGGGTGTCTTCTTTTTAAGGGACCATGGCACCAGAGCTGTGATTGGGATGTGGGCCAGTTTCAGCAGAGGGTGAGATTTCTTAATTTTAAGGGACTGAAGCCCTGAGGAAGCGATCAGAAGGTGGGCTGGTGTATGTCCGTGGGTGGGACTTCTTTTGAGGGTTGGGGACTGGGCACTGAGGAAGTGATTGGGAGGTGGTTGGGTATATGCCAAAGGGTGGGGTGTCTTCTTTTCAAGGAGGGACCACGGCATTGGAAAAGTGACCAGGAAGTGGGCAGGTGTACAGCAGCAGGTGGGACTTCTTTTGGGGACCAGGTACGAGAAAGTAATCAGGAGGTGGATGAGTTTCAGCTGGGGGGGGGTCTTTGTTTCAAGGGACCACGGAGCCTGATCATGGCTGACACTGCCGAGCTTGTTGCTGGGCGTTGTCATGAAGATGAGAGACTGCAGCCACTGTCTCATAGGAAGGAGTGCTTCCCTTCAGCTACATGAAGATTCCACCAATCAACTGGCAGACCAGCATCTTGATCAGCCTTGCTGATCATTGGGCTGTCACTGTCGAGCCTACTGCAACCTGAGCTGCATTAGACCCAATAGTGACACACCTCTGAAATGGTGTTCTTATAACAAAATGTTTGCTGTGCATGTGTGAGCAAACATCAAAAAAGTGACATTAGCCTCCTACAGTGTGTGGTTTAAAAAGTAGGGCTGGAATATCTGGTTCAATTAAGTTCAGAACCACCCAGAATCTATGCCATTTAGTAAAAGAACCTCACCAGAATCTTTTTTGCAGGTTCTGGTAAGATTCAGATAATTTTTAAAACATAAATTTTTGAGCTCAGTATACTCCCCCCAATAGGTCTTTATTTAGAAAGAATAATAAAAACAAACAATGTCGGCAGAAAAAGACCATCGGTCCATGCTGTCTACCCTGTTATAAACCCCTAAATCTGCTATGTAGATGAGGAGTTTTGCATCTCTTCCCCACTTCATCCCTAGCCATAACTTAACCCCTTGAGTCAAACAGTAAGCACTTAAGTCTGTCCCTAGCTATGCTTGAAATCCTTAATGGTTTTGACATGTACCACCTCTGCTGGCAGGCTAGTCAGCTCAACCACTCTCTATAAAATAAATCTATTTCATGTCCCTCCTGAACCAGCTTCCACTCATGTCCCTATGTTCTTTTTTTTTTATTTATATTTTATTATTTTCAGTTAAAATGAAAAACGACACCACATTCTCATGTAAGGCATTAACAGAGGAGTCAGCCCTATTAGGAAAAACCCAATAGGTGTACCAATACAATTGATACACAGTCTCTTTGCCATACCATCGCACACAGTAGGAGATGGGGTAAACAATTCATTTTTAACAACAAAGTAGTATAGATAATGTTCTTGAGTCACGAGTCATGCTGAACAGTTCCTCGCAGTTTACCCTGTTCATCCTGTTCTAGAAGGGGGACAGGATCAGATCTGTTACAGTACAGTAGCTTCTTGTTGTTTTTACATTGTTTCTTGTGGATTCTACTTGGTAGAAGGTTATTTCTTTTCTTTCTTACTACTTCTAAGGGGTTAGCAGGGTATTGTTTTGGGGCTGTTGGAATTTTGAAAACTGTTTTGGTGGCTATAAGTGGTCTCATTTGTTTGATGTTTCACTGTGTAGCAGGTTGCATTTGTAGAGACCTATTTCTTCTGATTTAAAACCTATTTGGTGTGATTTAACTGGGTCTGTTTCTTTGAATTGGAGACCTATATCTTCTAATTTCAAGCCTATTTTGATGTGTTGTTGGTGAAGCTGTTTGAATTGGAGTCCTGCTTCTTTGAGTAGCAAACTTATTTGGGGGGCTTTGAGTAGAATTGTGATTCATTGTTGCTGGCTTCACTAGCTACAAAGTTTAGTGCAGCGTGGGGGAAGGGTGCTAATGGTCTGATCAGGGGCCTCAGCTACCTGATTGTTTCTGGAAGACTTGGGCTGGTCCCAACCCCCAACCCTCACCCCACCCACCCTGGTCTATTATTTCCTTTAAACCAGGGGTTCTGACATCACTTCCCCAAACAGGCAAAAGACATGCACCTGTCATAGCAGAAGCAGACATCCAGGAAAGGAACAGCAGCAAGTGAAGAGATGACTGCTATCTCAGTGGAAGGGAAGTAACTGCAAGTCTAGGAGCTTTCAGTGTTACTTCTTTGCATTGCTATTGCATTGGGGAAAGGAGAAGTAGGAGTTTGAGGAAGGTTGTGCAATAGCTACTTAAAGTCTTTTTTTGAGTGTGGATAGGAAGGATAGGAATATAAAAAGTGGTTGCTCAATCTATCTAAACATGTACAACAAAGGGGGTAAGGGAAATAAAGAAAAGAATGTTTTGCACTGATAGAGGGGGAGAAGGGAGACCTGGGGGAGTGTTTGGTATCCTGCATCTGGAAGGGTGGGGGTCGCTGGTGGGCAACAACAGCAATGGGTAGGGTGGTAAGCTGCAACAACTGTGGTGCACCAATCTTTCTAAAAATTGCCTGGAGTGTGGGAGGATGTTTAGTGTGCAACCACATAGAGAAGCTTAGAAAGGAGATCGAGGGTCTGCAGGAGGAACTAAGACAGGCAAGGCAGATTGGGGTGGGTTTAGCCCAGTACTGGAGGGAGGGAGGAGGGAGATGAGGGAGGGTGATTTAAGCCAACAGTGGTGAGGAGAGGGTCAGAAGAAGGGAAGAAGAGACAAAGGGGCCCAGGCCAGGAAGAATGATTGCCAGGGAAACCAGGTCAGGAGACAAAAGTCAAATGGAAGGAGGAGATAGGGACTTGTGAGGGGAGGCGAAGAAGTGGCAAAAGTCATGGAGTGGAAAGGAGAGAACAGGTCACTATGAAGAGAGAGGGAGCGGTCATTTGTGAAGGATCTTCAGAAAATAGTTGTGCCCTGCTAGAGAGGAAGAAGGTGGAGGAGGGAAATGATGAAATTAGAGGAGTAATTAATAAATGCCTGGACCAAACTGGAGCGGGGGGATGTTCTGCTGGGGGAATTGCAACAGGAGCAAAAGGGAGAAATAATGTGCAGGAGGAAGAAGAGGAGCTGGAAATGAGAGAGGGAGATGAATGGAAGCAAGCAGGGAGTAAGGGGGTAGAATCTTAGTGCTGGGGGGCTCAATACTAAGAGGAGTTAGGTGGGGTAGCAAGGGGAAGAGGCATAGTCGCATTTGGGTGGAGGCCATGCCAGGAATGGCAGCAGAAAGGGTGGGACAATCTGTTCTGAAATATGCTAGAAGGGGAAGGGACAAGTCTTGTTTAATTATACATCTTGGGACAAACGACCTGGCTGACAAGACAGTAGACATAGTCCAGAGGAGGTTTGAGGAACTAGCACAATTATGTGAGGGGGCAGGAAGATCAGTAACTTTTTCAGAGATACTTCCAGTGCCAAAGGCAAGCACAACAAGAAAGCTGAGAATAGAGGAATTTAATGGATGGCTAAGAACCTGGTGTTGTGCTAAAGGGTATGGGCTGTTGGGGGGAGGGACCTGGGAGGACAGTAGTCTCTATGCCAAGGACAGACTACACTTGAGTGAGGAGGGAAAGAAAGTGTTGAAACAGAGGATGGAGGAGTACATAGAGGAAGTTGGGAATTTAAACTAGGAGTGGGGGTGGCAATTGGGCAAGAGATATGCAGAGACCACAGGTTGGGAAACCATATGAGCTTACCCCCCATAACAGTGACAAAGGACAAATGGCAAGTACTGTTGGTGATGCTAGTAAAGGAGAGCAGGATGGGAGGGGGGAAGGGTGGAAGGTGGTTACCCTTAATGCTAGGAGCCTTGGGAGGAAAACTACAGAGTTACAGGTGCTCATGGCAGAGGGAGAGGTGGACATTGCAGCCATCACAAGAAACATGGACCACCCAATACTATGACTGGGACCTGTCTGTACCAGGGTACAGGTTATTTCGTAGGGACAGGGTGATTGGGAAAGGAGGGGGTGTGGCACTATATGTGAAGGAAGGACTGAAGTGTGTAAAGGAGGAAGGGGAGGAGGGTAGTATGGAGTCACTTTGGATGCAAATCCAGGATTCCAAGACTAGGATTCTTAGACTGGGAGTGGTGTACAGGCCACCATCTCAGACAGAGGAGTTAGACAGGGAACTAGCGGGACAAATCAGGAGGACCTGCAAGAAGGGTAGTGTGGTGATTGTGGGGGACTTCAAAATGGCAGGAGTGGACTGGAGTACCCCAACAACCAGGAACAGAAGGGAGCAGGTACTACTGGATGCCTTCCAGGACAGCTTCCTGCTGCAAATGGTCAGTGAACCAACCAGGTTAGGGAATACCCTTGACCTTGTGCTGGCAAATGGGGACTTTGTGAGTGAACTTACAGTGGAGGAACTGCTGTCAGGGAGTGACCACCACTCAGTATGGCTCACATTGGATATGGGCAAGGAAGGAGTGGAATCTGGCACAAAAGTGATGGACTTCAGGAGGGCCGACTTTGGGAGGATGGGGGAAGTGGTAAAAGGGTACCTGGCCAGAATTCAATCTAGTATGGACACTAACCAGAGGTGGGAGCTCATAAAGCTGGGGATAGTGGAGGCAACCAAAACCTGCTGCACTGCCCAGAAGAAGAAGGCTAGGGCTAAGAAACCGAGCTGGTTGAGCAAGGAGGTCATGGAAAAGGTAAGGAGGAAAAGAGCTGCCTTTAGGAAGTACAAGAAAATAGGGAGGGGAGGACAGGAGGAGTACTTGACAGAATTGAAGAAGGTGACGGCAGTAAGGGAGCCAAAGCATCTACGGAACTCAGGCTGGCGCAAGGCATTAAGAATGGGAGAAGGACTTTAGGTGCATCAGGGAGAAAGGAGCTGTAAGGACCACTTAGTAAGGATTGAGAAGAGGGGTTGGGTGAATCGAGGCGATAAAGCAGAAGCACTAAATGAGTACTTCTGCTCAGTATTTACTAAAGAGTAGAGGGGGTGACACCAAGGGGGGAGAAATGGCAGAAATGGGGGAAGGGGGTGATATGGGGAAATCATGGAGGGCAGAGTTCAGGAGGGTTTGAAGGCACTGAGGGTGGACAAGGCACCAAGCCCAGATGGCATCCACCCCAGGGTACTGAAGGAGCTGGCAGAGGTCCTTGCAGGATCTTTGGCAGACCTATTTAATGCCTCACTACATTTGAGGTGTGTACCTCAGGACTGGAGGATGGCTCATGTGGTGCCCCTCCACAAGAGTGGCCCCAAGGATGAATCGGGAAACTACAGACCAGTGAGTCTCACATCCATCGTGGGTAAGCTAATGGAGACTATCCTGAAGGAGAGGCTGGTGGCCCTCCTAGAGGCCAAAGGACTACAGGACAGCAGACAGCATGGCTTCATACGGGGCAGATCCTGCCAAACCAACCTGGTGGAGTTCTATGACTGGGTAACTAGGCAACTGGACAGGAGCCATGCAGTGAATGTCCTGTATCTGGACTTTAGTAAGGCATTCAACTCGGTGCCACATGGAAGGCTGGGAAGTAAGTTAGTAGGCACAGGGGCGGGTGCAAAGTTGGTGAGATGGGTAGGAAACTGGCTTCAGGGAAGGCAACAGAGGGTGGTGGTGGGTGGGGAGCTCTCACACCCAAGGGTAATGACGAGTGGTGTTCCACAGGGCTTGGTGTTGGGACCAGTGTTGCTTGAGATATTCATTGCAGACATATCATGGGACATCAAGAGCAAGATCAGTCTGTTTGCTGATGATACCAGGGTAGGAGCGGTGGTGGATGACCTAGGGGGATGGCAGGGGTTGCAGGATGATCTGGCAAAGCTTGAACCTGGTCAGACACCTGGCAACTGGGGTTTAATGCCAAAAAGTGCAAGGTGCTGCATTTTGGGATGAAGAACCCAAGGAGGAGTTACCAGCTGGGGGAGTGCAGCTAGCCCAGACAGAGGAGGAGAAGGATCTGGGGGTGCTCATTACAGGGTCAATAAACAACTCGGCACAATGTAGGAAGGCAGCTGCAAAGGCCAACAAAATGCTGAGTTGTATTGCAAGGGGTATATCCTCGAGGAGGGAGAAGGTGATTCTACCACTGTATAGGTCAATAGTTAGACCGCACCTGGAGTACTGTGTGCAGTACTGGCGCCCGTGTCTGAAGAGAGACATTAAGTTACTGGAGGGGGTGCAGTGCAGGGCAACAAAGATGATCAAGGGGCTGGGGGACTTATCATATGAGAGGTTTAGGGAGTTGAACATGTACTCAGTGGAGGAGAGGAGGGACAGGGGGGACATGACTGAAACCTTTAAATACATGACAGGAATAAACAAGACAGGTACAGAGGGGCTGTTCAAAGTAAGGGAGGGGAGGGACACCAGGGGCCATGATATGAGACTGGAGGGAGGAAGGTTCAGGAGGGAGACGAGGAGACACTTTTTTACAGAGAGGGTGGTGGCTGGGTGGAATGCGTTACCTGCAGAAGTGGTATCCAGTAGAACAGCGGACTGCTTCAAAAGGGGATGGGACAGGACAAGGGGGAGAGTTAATGAAGGGGAAGGGTGGAAGAGAGGGGCAGCTGCAGAATAAGGGGTGCTAGCTGCACATTCGAGTAGACTTGATAGACCTTTAGGCCTTTATCTGCTGGCAAATTTCGTATGTTCGTATGTTCAGGTCTTGAAGGTCTGTATCGTGTTGCCCCTTTCCTCTCTGGCCTCCAGTGAGTACATGCTCAGTGCCTTAAGCTGATCATCACAGGATCAGCCCTGCTGGCCCTGAATCATGTTGGTTACCTTGCGCTGCACTGTCTCTAGCCTGTCTTCATCTTTCCTTAGCTGGGGACTTCAGAACTGGGTACAGTATTCCACATGAGGCCTCACCAGTGATCTATAGAGAGACTGTATTACCACCTCCCTCCTGCTATCGAAACTCATCCCACTACATACCAGCATCCTGACTGCCTTGCTGCTTTGGCTAGATTCTTTAAGGGAGTCACTAATGATGACTTCCAGCTGCCTTTCCTCAAATGTGGTGACCAGTTTAACCTCCCCCATCCAATTTTCTGTCCTGGGATCCTTATTCCCTATATGCATCACCTCCGATGAATTTCAACTGCCAAACTTTGGACCACATCTCTAACCTATGCAAGTCCCTCTGCAATTCCCTTATCCCCTCTACACTGTTCACCCTGCCACAGAGCTTAGCGTCTTATGCGAAGACACAAATACTGTCCTGTAATCCTTCGCCTATATCGCTGATGAACACATTGAAAAGCACTGGACCCAGGACTGACCCTTGGGACGCTTCACTTATGACCTCCCTCTCCCCTGACTGACTCCATTCACCACCATAGTCTGTTGCCTCCCCCTAATCAACTACCTACCCATCTTACTAGATCCTTTGCTGCACTTAGATCCTCTAACTTCTTCAGCAACCTTACGTGTGGCAGTGAGTCAAATGCCTTGCTGTTGTCGAAGCAGAGTAAATTTACTGCCTTAGTAACCTAGTCAAAGGATACTATTAGGTTGGTTCCTGTCATGCCTCACTGCTTAAATATATACAATTGTAGAGCAGTCAGGAAAGGGTGAATAAAGAAAATCCAGAAACTATCGGAATCAGGGCAGGCTGATAGGCCACAAGTATAAATTAGGAGGAGGAGCACAGGGACCACAAACATCACAAGAAAAGGGTGAGCGGCAGGACAGACCAGCAGGGGAAAAGCAAAAGGAAGTGAAATAGTCCAAGCCGGTGCTTCAGTGAAATACTGTATAATAAGAGGACGGACTAATTGGGGGGGGGGGGCGCGATTGTTCAAGATCGAGGGAAGATGGGAGAAAACAAATTGCTCAACAGCAGATTGGGAGTAAGGAATGGAGAAGGTGTGAATTTCTAGAGCAAAGGGTGAGGAGGTCGAGCATACAGGGGAGAGTAGAGGTACACAGGGCAAGATAAGGACCAGTATTTTGAAAGGAAAGATAGAACATAGAAACATAAACTTTGTCAGCAGATAAGGGCCACTTGGCCCACCTAGCCTGCCCATTTTTCCTGCCTTTAATATCATTGCAGATCCTACTTGATCTCCGGCCCATTCCCCCACGCCCGCTTCCCTTTCCATAAGATTCCCATATGCCTATCCCATACATTCTTGAACCCCACCACTGTTTTGGCCCCTCCACTTCCTCTGGAAGACTGTTCCAGGAATCTACCACTCTTTCTGTGAAAAAGTACTTCCTCAAATCTCTCCTGACTCTACCACCACCAGATTCTTATCATGCCCCCTTGTCCTTGAGCACCTTTTGTCCGAAAAATGCTTCCCTCCTGTACCTTATTTGCCCCCATGGGGTATCTAAAGGTCTAATTATATCCTCCTCTCCCTCCTCTCTTCCAGGGTGTACATATTTAGATCATTAAAGGGAAAGTCTCCTCAACCTTTTTTTCTGTTTGCCTGTGTAGTTTGAAGACATGAACAATAATTCTCCCTCTTGCGTCTCCCTAATTCCATCCTGATTTAAATTTAAGTGAAGTTGCTTCCCTCTGTTCTGCCCTGGTGTGAGAACCTGTTTCACTCCATTGCAAAGGTCATGACCCCACTGATAAACAGTTGAATAACAAAATATCGCAAGTGCCAGCATCCCTCCAACTACATTTTCCCAACTCAGGCACACTTTACACAACAGAAAGCATTAAGGAACTTTATTAATTTATTTATTCAATTCTCGGATTAATACCTTTGAGCTATAAGCTCGTTTACAAAGGTTCCATATTAGCGGCAAACAACACAAATACAGCAAAACAATACTGACAGTGGTTATAAAATAACATTGGAAACAGAAATGATGTTCAACTGTTTTGTAACTAAAATTACAAGATTCACTC
Organism: Neoceratodus forsteri; assembly: GCA_016271365.2. Lineage (NCBI taxonomy): Eukaryota > Metazoa > Chordata > Ceratodontiformes > Ceratodontidae > Neoceratodus > Neoceratodus forsteri. The sequence goes on from CM057454.1 coordinate 1,320,758,448, forward strand.
ACATTAAGTGTTAAGTACATTGTGAGGGGTGAACAAAATGAAAAGCTAGGTTACTATGGAGAGAGAAACTTACCTTGAAAAGTTTGATGGCTAGCACAAAGCAAGAATACAGAGACTTCAGAAGACATACAACAGAACTGACTGACAGTAGCACTTCTGTTGGCTTGTGCATGTACATGTCATCAACTCCCATGGATCCTTGCATGAGTGTGGTCATGACCTTTGCAATGGAGTGAAACAGATTTTAGCACCATGGCAGGACAGAGTGAAGCAACTTCATTTAAATTAAAATGTTGATGAAATTAGGAGGGTGCAAGAGAGAGAATCATTATTCATCCCTACAGACTACACAGGTTTGCAGAAAATAGGTTGAGGGGACTTTCCCTTTAAGTCTCTCCTCGAAGGGCTTCTCATGCTGACCCTGCAGCATTTTAGTTACCCTTCTCTGGACCACCTCAATCTGTCTATGTCGTTCTGGAGATGTGGTCTCCAGAACTGGACACATTACTCTCAGTCAGGTTTTAATAGCAATTTATACAGAGGAAATACCACTTCCCTCTTTTTGCTGGTGATACCCCTCCCTATACACCCCACTGTCCCACTAGCCCTCCCAACTGCCTTGTCACACTGCCAAGCCACCTTTAGGTCATCTGATATGATTATCTCCAGGTCTCTTCTGATTGGTGGTCGTCAGTACCACTCCTTCCATGTTATACTTTGCTCCAGGTGTCAGTGCCCCAAGTGCATTGCTTCTCATTTTTTGCGTTCAGACCCAGCTGCCATACCCTTGACCACTTCTGAAGCTTTCTCAGGTCTCTTCCCCCTGAGGAAGTATTGGCATGGATTCGAAGTGCCAGTTTTTTTTTGTGTGTTTAATAAAGTCACATAACGTGCACTAATATAGTACCTCCTCTTCTTTTTGTTACTGCGTTTGTGGTTTGTCTTGCTTGTGTCTTTTATGTTTTACTGCTGGTCGTCCTGTCTCACCTGCATTGGCTGCTACTGTTTGCAGTTTGTACTCTGCCCCAGGTTTCCATGTCCAGGTGCATTACTTTTCACTTTCTCACTTTGAAACCTAGCTGCCATACCTTTGACCACTTTTCAAGTTTTCTCAGGTTTCTGCTCATCCTTTCCAACCCCCTCTCTGGAGTGTCCACCCTATTGCAGATTTTGGTGTTACCCACAAAGAGGCAGATGCTCCCTTCCAGTTCCTCTGCAATGTCATTTATAAAGACATTGATGAGAACCTGTCCCAGTACTGATCCCTAAGTTACCCTGCTGCTCATCTTCCCTTCCTCTGAGTGAACCATGTTTACCAACATCCTCTTCCCCTATTCCCCTAGCCAATTTCTTTTCCAGTTTACCACCTTTGGACCCACTCTTAAGCTACTTGGCTTGCTTATTAGCCTCCTATGTAGAAACATAGAAACATGGTGTTGAAAGCCTTACTGAACTCTAGGTAACTGTAGTCCACTGCTCCACCCTGATCTAATTCCTTGGTCACTCAGTCAAATAAATCTATGAGACTCATTTGCCATGACTCCCAGCTCCCCATGAATCCATGCTGCCTCAGGTTTTGTAACCCTTTGGAATCAAAATATCCTACAATCCTTTCCTTCAGCAGTGACTCCCTTAATTTTTTCCACCACCCATGTCAGACTGACTGGCCTATAAGTTTCCAGTGTCTTCCTTTCTACCACTTTTCTGAAGTGGGACTACAGCTGTCCTCCTCCAGTCCTCCAAAACCACCCTTGTTTCCAATGAGCTGTTAAACAGAACTGTCAGAGGTGCAGTCAGTATCTCCTTGAGCTCCTTCAATACCCTTGGATGCACCCCATCTTATATACTTTTATTTATTTACAATTGATGACCGGGGAAGGCACACTGAGCCGAGGTTCATTTCCAGGTGTGACCCAGGTACAAGTGTACACAGAAGGGAAAACAGGGTTACAGAAAGAGCAGATTACAACAATATGCTCAAGGAGATTATTTGTTTCAAAATACAATATATACAAGATGTACAGGAATAATGGCAAGATTACATAAGGCAAGCTAGAAATTGTATATTGAGACCATTTGAGGCCACTTGAGGCCCCTGATGCAGGGGTTATGATTGAGCAGGGGTGGGTTTGAGACCGGGAGGAAGACAACTCAGGTCAGTATGACATGAGAAACACAGATCGGGAGGCTAGAGAAGAATGGTTTGAGTGGAGAAACACAGAGCAGGGGACTAGGGAGGAAAGGTCTGAGTGGAGCTAGGGGGGTAGAGGGAGGAGCACGCTGAGTCCTTAGGAGCATTTGGGACAGTGAGGGGAAGGGGTGGGGCCCCATTGCTTTGTCTACTTTCAGATTGACAAGTCCCCATTTTCAAAAGAGTTAAAGGCAGGAAGCACGTGCCGACGCTGAACATTTTGGATGGCTGAGTGGTAGCTCTGGCCTTCATATGACTAATTTTGTTTATTTTAGGTTCATGTCTTGTTTTCCTGAAGTCAAACTGGTTTAAAACACTTCCACTTAAGTTCCACTTGTGATTTGGCTGGACTACAGGAACTGTCATTATGTTTTTCTCTTCGGATTTTCATTTTTGCTGTGTCCCACTACTACCTGACTACAGGATGCTGGCCGCGGTCAACAAACCACCAGAAGGTACGGAACAGAGGGCTTTTCTACTTCAGACTTCAGTAATTCGAGCTACAACAATATTGCAAGTAAGGATTACACAGAAATAGATTGGAAAAAGCAGCCCACTCACCCAAATGTATTTTAAATATAACAAATGTTTTATTCTTATTTCATCCAGGCAAAACAAGTCGTATGTTTCAGGAAATATCCCTTCTTGAGGGATTCTGGTTAGATTTTCATCAGTTCATTCCTCTTGTTTAAATTTCACTTGGCTACTACCATCTAGTGCTTCCTTAACATAGGCTTACGCTTTACTCATGTCTTGAGCGCCGTTCTGTGACTCTTATCTTTCTGATGCCCGTCTAGATAATGGGACTCCCAGAAGAAGGGATATTTCCTGAAACATAGGACTTGTTTAATCTGGATGAAATACGATAAAATACATTTGGGTGAGTGAGCCATTTTTCCAATCTATGTCTGTATTGCAGTAGCTTTGACTGGCCTGTGGCCTCTCGCTACTGAAGGTACGTTTACATTATATATACATTTTTCTGAGGTTGGCTGGGCCAGAGATTTGTTTTTCTGAAGTAAAGACACTATTAATCAGTTGAAGTCCATGTTAACAGATATCAAATTAGACATATCAGAAGTTAAAACTTCAAAGGCAGTGCTGGCACAACAGACTGAACAGAATGTCACAAAGATTAATGAGCTTGCTTCTGCGGTCAGTTATTTAGAACAATTAGCACAGCACCAGAGCAAGCAAGTATCTCATCTGTTGGAAAAAGTTGATGATCTAGAGAATAGAGGGTGACGTAACAACCTGAGAATATTAGGAGTCCCTGAGGGTATAGAGGGCAACAGTATCATTACTTTCCTAGAAAATGTTCTACCTGATTTGCTTGGTTACCATTGGCTCTGGCTGCTGGAGACAGAGCAGGGTCATAGAGCTCTGGGCTCCAAGTTACGGAATTCAAAGTCCAGACCCATTACTGCTGATTTACTGAAATTCTTTGTTAAAGAAGAAATCTTACATTTGTCCAGAGAATGGAAGTCTTTGACTTGAAGTGGAGAACATATATTAATTTTTCAAGATTTCCCCAGCGAAATTGTGGGAAGGAGACAGGCTTCCTCTGAGGCTAAACAACAGCTACAAAACTTTGGTGTTCCATACCACTTTACTGTAAGTATCCAGCAACCTTGGTCATTCAGGAAGCAAGAAGCAAAAATGTGAAGTGGGACTCTGTTGCTGAGGTACTCTATGGACTACTAAAAAAATTCAGACCGCACAGTTAACTAATGCCTCCGACAGTTAGACCAACAGTGACTCAAATTCAAACTTGGAGCATGGGCAACCTAAGTCATTATGCTCCAGCTACACACCTCATACCAACCTGGCTGCTTTGCAACTTCATGCGACTTGCAGCATGGCAAACCAACCCTCTGCAGATCACCAGCAATGACCTATTATCTCTGCCCCTCATCTCTACTCTGCAGCTGTCTACGCCTCCGAAATGCAGCGTCTGTTACCTGGCATTCAGAGGAAATCCAAATCCTATGCCGACCCTCACATATCCCAAGACCATTACATTTTAAAGACAATCCATGGAAAAGGAGCCATAGTAAAGAAAGCTTCTGCTCCAACTCTAACTGATCCATGCCTGAACCAGAACCTAGACCAGAGATTGACCATGTGACTGCAGCGTTCGCTTCCTCTAAGGATCCCCTGGAGTTAACTCTGCTGCCCGGAAATGTTTCTTCAGTATCTCCTGTTGCTATGCTTTTCACTTCTTCCCTGAGCACTCATCCGATGCTGCTGTCAACTTCCTCTCCAAACAAAGATGAATAATTTCGACACTCCAGCTTTGAGCTTCACTACTTGCTTCCTGATAAGACAAGCTGACATTGCCACTTAACCTTCTGCTGCCTCCATTTGCCTTCTACTTGTACTGTAATCGAAAACTCTTTGATGCATTCAGGGGGTGTTAATACCCCGATGTTGCTCTGTTTGCTGTGTGGTGCTTCTCACTCAAGCACTCATGTACTGTGATATCATAGTTCCTAGTCCACTAATATATGCCTTCTGCTGTTCTGTATTGCATAGGTTATGATATATGTAATCGCTTCTTGCATTACAAACTATACTCTGGCTGTGTACAGAATCTTAGTTGTTGTTTTCCTTTTGTCTAAATATATTGTTTGTGTGGTGTTTGTTGCAGCTATAATCTTTATTTGTATACCCCTACCAGAGGGCGATATACATCATACTGACTGGAATCATATGAGACTGGTTGACCATGCTTCCAGTGTATTCTAATCTCTGTGGAACTATTACTATCTTGGTTAATATACATACTTTTATTTGAGAAGCACAGAAGATTGCATCCTGGAATGCATCCTACATGGTAAGTTAGCCTTTCGTCCAGCAGCACTTCAGTTATATTTGTTGGTCACCTGAAGGTTTGTATTGTATGCTGCTCCTAGGGGCATCAGAAGTTGCATCCTGATATGGTACCTAAGAGGTAGGTCTGCCTAGCTAATGGTAACAATATAGCACCTCACTCTGAAATGGTTTTTCCCCCCATGTACTGTGTTTGTGTTTTGCTTTGTTTTTGATATTAGAGGTGTCATGCTCTGTTGTTTTTTCCCCCTGTGTACTGTGTTTGTGTTTTGCTTTGTTTTTGATATTAGATGTGTCATGCTCTGTTTTATCCCCCCGTGGACTGTGTTTGTGTTTTGCTTTGTTTTTGATATTAGATGTGTCATGCTCTGTTGTTTTCCCCCCGTGTACTGTGTTTGTGTTTTGCTTTGTTTTTGATATTAGATGTGTCATGCTCTGTTGTTTTCCCCCCGTGTACTGTGTTTGTGTTTTGCTTTGTTTTTGATATTAGATGTGTCATGCTCTGTTGTTTTATCCCCCGTGTATTGTGTTTGTGTTTTGCTTTGTTTTGATATTAGATGTTTCATGCTCTGTTGTCTCCCGTACTGTGTTTGTGTTTTGCTTTCTTTTGATATTAGATGTCATGATCTGTTGTTTCTTCCCCCATGTACTGTGTTTCTGTTTTGCTTTGTTTTTGATATTAGATGTACCTTGCTCCATTTGATATCTTGTCTTGCCTCGCCCCCTAAGATTCTGGCTCAGTAGTCTGGTCCATACATTATGTCTTCATTCCTATTTGTGCCCCTGTGCCATACAGTAAGCCTGGTCACCTCATCTCACATTTTCCAGAGCAATTCATTTGGATTTCTGCTTGTAAAGGTGGAGCCATTTCTAACTATCCAGCTACCATCTCTCTCAACTTCTCTCGCCAACTCCACCTTGGACCTTAGTTCGGTGGACTTGTGGCAATACAGCAGACACCAAACTACTGGTCTCATGTTTCGAGGACTTTTTCATTAGTACTGTAACTACATTGTTGAATTGTTTTGCATTGTTCTAAATGTTTTTTTTTTTTTATACTTTATTCTCTTACTCTTTTTTAAACTCAGAATTTACCACACATAGATAGCTTTTCTTTTTTGTTTATTAATAAATGTTTTCTTAACAGCAAAGAACTTGTCTCCACCCCTGATGGTACATTTGTTTACTGCTAATATTTGATTGGCTACCCTTAGACATTTTTGGTTTTACCTATTTACTTAGTCTCTCGCCCTAACTCCCAAATAATCACTTTGCTATGATTCCATACAAAAGTGTCTCCTTGAACATGGTTAAGGGTAGTGTTTTTTTTCTTTTATACTTTGTTCTCTTAGTCTTTTTTGAACTCAGAGTTTACTACACATAGATAGCTTTTCTTTATTGTTTGCCGAATTGCCTGATTTGGGTAGTGGGAACCAGAAGACACCCTGGGGTGAAATGGAGCACTGAATGAGCTTCTCCTTGTTTAGTGCCCATTCTCAAGGGCTCCACGATTAGTGGGTCGGTATCTCGAACTACTCCAGGTTCTCACCCGACCTGCATGATGTTGTGCAATGCCAGATCTATTAAAAACAAATCAGCTATTATAGCCAATCTTGTTGGGTCATCTGATCTGGCTTGCATCACCGAGATCTGGCTGGATGACTATGCTGGTCCCATTTTGGAGTCAGCTATTCCAGACGATTTCTCAGTGATACACCGTGCAAGGTCGGGTTGTAGGGGCGGGGGTGTAGCAATCTGTTTTAAATCAGAATTGGGCCTTGCTGATGTGCCAGTTGAGGATACCAGGTCCTTTGAGTGTGCTGCAGCCACAGGTGTGGGGTGGAAAATCATTCTCATCTACCGTGCACCAGGAGGGGAGAGTCAGTTTCTGCAGGAAGTTGCAGACTTCATCATCGATATGGTGTTGGAGTCCCCAAGGTTGATGGTGCTGGAGGACTTCAACGCCTGGATTGACAATGAACTCTTGCAGTTTGGACAAGACTTCTTCTGACTTATGAGTTATTTGGGCTTCACACAGGTAGTTTCCTTTGCGACACATAATCATGGGCACTCATTGAACCGGGTCTTTCTCCTGGGGTTGGAGGCCTCCAACGTGGTGGTGAAACCAGTTGGATGGTCCGACCACCACAGCATCAGGTTCAATTTTCTGGCTCCCCCTTATAGGCCTGCCCCTGTGGAGATGGTCCGATACCACCCGTTATAGGGCTTGACCCTTGATGGCCTTCTGTCAGTGTTGGATCCATCGGAAATGCTGCAGGCAAGTGAGGGTCCAGAGAACCTACTTCAGCTTTTAACCGAGCTGTGGTGGGAGCTCTGGATACCCTTGCTCCTTTCCGTGTTCGCTCATTTACTCTTCACCGTCAGTCCCCATGGTTTGATGGGACTTTGAGGGAGATGAAGCAGTCAGGTCAAAGATTAGAGCATGCCTGGCACAGATCCAGCTTAGATGCTGACAGGCTTAGACTGATGGATCATTATAGAGACTATTAGTCATCAATCTCTCGTACGAAGGCAGAGTTCCTGTCCAGGGAGATGGCTTCAGCCCAGAACCGACCAGCTCAGCTGTTCCAAATAGTAGACAGACTGTACATTCCAGCCTGTCTACAAGTTTGGAAAGCCTTATCGCAAGTAGAGTGCAATGAGTTTGCTCGCTTCTTTGCTGATAAGGTTGCTGACATCAGGTCGGAGATTCACTTATCGCGCCCTATGGGGGGCTACTTGTGGTCAGAACGAGGTTGCGACTCCTCTGTTTTGTTGGGTTGAGTTTGACCGACTGGTTATCGAGGATATCATGTGGCTTCTCCGGGGTATGCAGCCAACTAGCTGTAGTTTAGACCTGGGCCCTACCCGCCTTTTAATAGGGTGTGTGGATGTGATCGGCCCAGTTCTAGCGGAGTTAATCTGGTGTTCGTTGGAGCTGAGTGAGCTCCCCAGCTCCCTGAAGGAGGCTGTGGTTACCCCTCTTCTCAAAAAGTTATCTCTTGACCCAGATTCTCCTGCAAACCACAGACCGATCCCAAACCTTCCCTTTATAGGGATGGTTATTGAGAAAGTTCTTGCACAACAGTTGGAGACCCATCTTACCATCCATACTATCTGTGATCCTCTCCAGTCTGGTTTCCTTAAGAGACACAGTACTGAGACTGCTCTGGTCTGGGTACACAATGATTTCCTTATAGCCAGAGACCAGAAGCACCATTCCAGCTTGGTCCTTCTGGATCTCTCTTCAGCTTTTGACACCGTGGACCATGGGGTGCTTCTTGGTCACCTTCGGGACATCTGTGTCCTGTCTAGGACAGTCCTCAGATAATAATAATAATATTTTTATTTATATAGTGCAATTCAGACATCAAAGTGCTTTACATACAAAACATCATAAAACAATTCAGTAAAATCACATAAGTACATTAGCTTCAATTGAAATTATCACAATTCCTAAAACTTCAAATATTAAAAGCCTATTTAAATAGACAAGTTTCTAAACTGGTCTTGAAGCTCTCCATGGTCCTGCACTCTCTAATCTGATGAGGTAGAGAGTTCCACAGGGATGGCGCCATGAACATAAAAGCCTTGGCACCAGATGTCTTCAGCCGCACCCTGAGAACCGCTAACAACCCCTTGTCACTTGAACGGAGAGGTCTTCCAGGGCTGTAAGGAACAAGGAGCTCTTGCAGGTAACCTGGTCCCAATCTGTGTAGTGCTTTATAGGTCAGAAGACCAACCTTGAAGGTGGTCCGCCACTGTATAGGCAACCAGTGCAGATTGCGCAGCACGGGAGTAATATGACTGGTACGTGAAGTCCCAGTCAATAATCATGCCACAGCATTCTGCACCAGCTGCAAGTGGTAGCCATCAACCCCTGGAAGCCCTAGGTATAGGGAGTTGCAGTAGTCAAGGCACGAGGTCACAAAGGCATGGATCAATGTGGGTAAATCATCAGACAGAACAAGGTGCTTAATTCTGGCGATGTTTCTAAGATGGTAAAAGCAAGATTTGATGACTGCCAGCACTTACGCCCGCAGTGTCAGCCCATCGTCAAATACCACCCCCAGATTATGCACCCGTTCAGAGGTGGGCAGCTGTACACCATCGAGCCAGAGTCCAGAAGGTAACCTCACCACCGACCTCTCTATCCGGCACCCTGGGTCCACAACCAACACCTCAGTCTTCCTGGAATTCAATTTCAATCAGCTGGACTTCATCCAGTCATGGATCTCCACCAGACAGTTGTTAAACAATGAGATCGCACTATCCTGGTCGGGTGCAAAAGACAAATAGCGCTGTGTATTGTTACACAAGGTTCTTATTGGTACCCTCAGAGGTATACTGTAGACAGCTAGCGCTTAGGCATATGTTATACTAACATATAAGGCTAAGAGCATCTACCGTATAGGAGTAGATGTCAGGATATGTACGCATATTGTTGTAATACACTTTGCTTGCTAATACACATATATTCTTCTATGTATTTTCTGTGTATTTCTCACTTATAAGATGCTAGGACATCTGTGTCCTTGGAATAATTATGATATGTAAGTCGGAATTGCCACCTTTTGGTGATTTGTACTACTACATTGAGTTATGTAAGACTCTGTATAAGAACTCTTTTGTTTCACAAACTGATGACTACTACAAAATTGTATAATGTTATCTTGGACCATGGAGCCTCCTCTAATTTAGCCAATAGGGCTCATCTCTGTAACTAGAAATGTTTCTATCTTACAGTAACCATAAAAATTATCATATGTATATAATGTGATACACTAAGTCTTATACCTCAGAGATCCCAAGAGACACAAAGAAACCTCGAGGTATAGGGAATGCTTAGCACTGGCTCCCAGTTTAAGAACTGCTTAGGGCAACTGTGATTTTATCCTTTTTTGGTAGTAATAAACAAGTTTATTACTCTTATGCAACGTGTCTGTGATTACTTGAATTCCCAATATTGCCAAGAACCTGAGATTGAGGTTTAGACCTCCTGACAGTATCATCAGCATAGCAGTGAAACCTCAGCCCATAGCATCTTACAATGTCTCCGAGGGGCAGCAAATACACTGCGAACAACATGGAGGACAGCACCGAACCCTGAGGTACTCCACACGGTAGAGAGAATGGCTCAGAGGAAAAAATCCTAGACACCACCCTCTGAGACCTGCTGGCTAGGGAAAAATAGAACCATCTAAGAACTGGACCAGCCAGTCCACATATAACCCTCAGCTGCTCGAGCAGAACCCCATGGTCCATAGTGTCAAATGCTGAGGAGAGATCCAGAAGTACCAAGATAGAATGGTGCTTCTGGTCTCTTGCCATCAGGAGATCATTGAGTACCCGAACCAGAATGGTCTCGGTACTATGTCTCTTCCAGAAATCTGACTGGAGAGGATCGAAGACATCATGGATGGTAAGATGGTTCTCCAGTTGCAGCGCAACTACTTTCTCAATCACCTTCCCAATGAAGGGAAGGTTAAAGATAGGTCTGTAGTTTGCACAGATGCTTGGGTCTAAAGGAGCTTTCTTAAGAAGTGCTGTTACCACCACCTCTTTCAGGGAGCTAGGGAACTCTCCTAAGTCTAAAGAGCACCAAACAGTCTCTGCAAGGATTGGGCCATTGGTCTCTGTACACCCTAATAATAGGCATGTAGGGTCTGGATCCAAACTACAGCAAGTTGGCCACAATTTCTGGACAATCCACATGATGTCCCCTATCTCTGGCCGGTTGAAAGATATCCAAGAAGACGGAGGGGGAGGTGACCATACACTGACCACCACTAACCTCCATAGAGGGTGCAGGACAGATTTCTGCCCTAATGTCAGCCACCTTATCCATAAAGAATCAAGCAAACTCATCACATGTATCTTGTGAAAATGCTCCTCAAACCTGTAGACAGACTGGGTTGCACAGCCTGTCCATGGTTCGAAAGAGCTGAGCCGGTTGGTTTTGAGCAGTAGCTATCTCATCGGACAGGAACTCTGCTGTCTTATGTGAGATTGCTGATTGATAGCTTTGATAGTGGTCTATCCATCTAAGGTGGTCAGCATCAAGGGTCATTCTCCGCCAGTGACACTCTAGCCTTCATCCTACCTGTCTCAGCTCCCTCAAGATCCCATCAAACCAAGGGGACCAAGGCCGGAGAGAGAGGGGGTGAACATGGATTGGGGTGATAGCATCCAGAGCCTCAATGATAGCCTTATTATAGACCAAAACTAGATTATCTGGGTCCTCGCCTGCTCTCGGAACTCCCAATAGATCTAATACCACCAAGAGACCCTCTGGAGTTACACCCCTCAATGGGCGGTATCTGACCATCTCCACAGGGGGAGGCCTATGGGGGGGGCTTTAAATTGAATCTTACTGTGTAGCGATCAGACCATACAACTGGCTCCACCACCAAATCGGAGGACTCGATCCCCAGGAGGAAGACCAGATCAAGTGAGTGACCCTGATTATGAGTAGCAGAGACAAGTACCTGTGGGAACCCCAATGAAGACATCAGTTGGAGGAAGTCTTGACCAAACTATGAGAGTTCATCGTTGACCCAGGCATTGAAGTCACCCAGGACCATCATCCTGGGTGACTCCAATACCACATTGATGATGAAGTCTGCCTCTTCCTGCAGGAACAATTTCTCACCCCCGGGTGGACGGTTGATGAGAATGATCCTGCAGCCCACACCTGCTACTACGGTAAACTCAAATGATCTGGCCACCTCTACTGGTACACCAGCAAGGCCCAATTCCAATCTAAAGCAGATAGCCACCCCCCCCCGCCCCTGCAGTCCAATCTCGAGTGGTGTATCCATTCCTTTCTCATTGGCAGGTTGCAGAGGGTAATATCAGGGATTTTTCCTCTGACTCTTTCTCCCTGCCATGTGGGGTCCCACAGGGTTCAGTGTTGTCCCCCATGTTGTTCACTGTGTACATGCTTCCATTAAGAGACATTGCAAGATGGTATGGGCTGAGTTTTCACTGTCATGCAGAAGATACTCAGCTGTACCTGTCTTTTGTGCCCGACCAGGATAGCACTCTCTCAGTCTTTTCCAACTGTCTAGCCAAAATCCAAGACTGAATGAATTCCAGTTGGTTAAGGTTAAACTCTGACAAGACGGAGGTGTTAGTTGTGGAACCGGGTCACTGGATAGAGGGGTCGTCTTCTGGGTGGCCTTCTGGGCTTTGGCTTAGGGGCACCAAGATTTTGATATCTGAACGGGGGCAAAATCTGGGGGTGATATTTGATGACGGGCTGACACTTCGTCCACAGGTGTCAGCTGTGGTCAAGTCCTCATTTTACCCTCTGAGAAACATCTCCCGGACTAAGCACCTTGTTCCATATGGCGATCTTCCAATCTTGGTCCACACTTTTGTGACCTCGCACCTTGACTACTGTAACTCCCTATACCTAGGGCTTCCTGGGGTTGATATCTGCTGCTTGCAGCTAGTGCAGAATGCTACGGCCAGGTTACTGTCTGGGTCAACTCAATCCACCCATATTTCGCCTGTGCTGCACGCTCTGCACTGGCTGCCAGTTCAGTGGCGGATCACCTTTTACAGTTGGTTTACTGACTTTCAGATCCCTACATGGTCTGGATCCGAGTTACCTGCAAGAGCTTCTGAGTCCCTACTGCCACCTCCGACCACTCCGCACAACCGACAAGGAATTGCTAAAGATTCCCATGGTGCGTTTGAAGACCTCGGGAGCTCTGGCTTTTGTTTTTGATGCTCTCTACCTGTGGAATTCTCTACCTTGTCAGATACGAGAGTGCCAGACAGTGGAGAGCTTTAAAAATGCTCTAAAAACCTATTTATATTTACATGCCTTTCCTGATTTTTAATTATGGATTATTTGCTTGATATATCCTATGAATATTTTATTCGTTTTTAACTTTTATTTGTGATATGACTATTTGAGAGACTGTGTACATTGTACTGTGCATTGATATTTGTTGAATTGCACTTAAGAAATAAAATTATTATTATTATTATTAATGTAAGCACCCTCTGGGAGTTTACTAGTTAAAATGTTGTAGCTGGGCAGTGAGAGAGCAATGGTGCCAATAGGTCTGAGATGTAGGCCTGCTTGCTGCCAGCAGGGGACCCCATCCCTAGGGGTATAAAAAGAAGATTTTGGCACCAATTAGGGGTGAAAGAGGGGGAGCAAGAGAAGAAGGGAGCAAGCTGGAGTGTGGGCCCATAAGTTTGGCCAAAGGGCCACAGCAGGGCCGGAGTGGGCTGCTTTCCACCCCAGCTCTCCTCCCTCAAAGATCCTTGTATGAAAATGCAGTGGTTCAGGCAGTGATAGTGCCGGGGAGGCAGTGGAGCACCAGCTGGGTCCTGTCAGTGCTGCTGGGAGCCAGAGCCCGTAGAAGCAAGAAGTAAAGGCCCGCCATGTGAACTCTGGCACCATGGTAAGGTAAGCTCTGATGGGAGCCCTGTTTTCTGAGTAATCTCACCCATGGGCGAGTGCACCCTGTGAGTTAGTAACTGTTTCTGTGGGTGGGCCTGCTCTGGCAATGGGGTCTAGGGTGCAGTTCAGAGGTGGCAGCCTGGACTGTTGAGGGTGTAGTGGTAGCAGCTCTACCCCTTTCCCTGGCCGGTGGCTGCTACAGTGGGTTGGGCTCTTGGGGTGTGCAGCCAGTGGAGGCAGGAAAGGATCCATGCAGAGGAGTGGTTGGTTGGGACCCCGGAGGGGTGGCAGACCATACGGGTATTCCGTCTGGCACAGCAAGCAGTCCCCTGGGTGAAGGCAGTCCAGAAACTGAAATCACTGCATGAGCAGACAGTGCCTGGAGTTACTGGGCAGGCCAGGGGTATACATAACCGCCTGGAAGAGCCCAGCTGCAGGCATGTGGCATTAGTGATTGGCTATCCAGAAGGTCTTTGGTGGTTTCTGTTCATGCCAAAAGGAACACCATTGTGAAAGTAGGAACTCACAATAATAAGAATGCTCACATGTGTTTTGAAGTAACCCCCTGTTAGTAACGAGGCAAAGTAAGAATGGACTGGGACAGTGGAAACGTCTCGTGCTGTCACAATTGCTGCATCTGTTTAATTATTGCTGAGACTAAGGGAAAAGTAAGTAAGTGCCTGGTTGAAGTCAAAGTAAGTGAAGGCATATGAATTGAAATTCTGCCAGTATGGAAATACCTCTATATGTGGCCTGTTTCAGCCCACCATTTGTGCTGCTGTCAGGAAAGTAGCTTTTTCAGCTCAAGGGAATGCCTGAAGGCAATAAATCAATCTGTTGGAAAAAGAGATTGTTGCAGATAAATTGTCAGGTCTATATCTGTGAAGTGCCCCCACCGTATTTGTTACCCCCATGCTCCATGGAGTGGTTTATCAACGTTCTTGTTTTGCATTAAATCCGTTTTGCACTTTTGATTCTGGAGTGAGCATTGAATTTTCTTGTTATAAACTCTGCATGCTGTGCCTGTTAATGAGCATTGCCCCCTGCAGTTAGCCCACTGAGCAAAGAAGTGTGCCTGCTCCTCGTCCTGCAAAGCCATTCCACAACATCAGCAGGACCAGGTAATGAGCATTTTCTGTTTTCGTGGATTGTGTTTTCTTGCTTGTACAGTGCCCCCCCCTCCAGCCAAGTTATCATCAGGATACCCCTAGACATCAGGAGTGGGGGCTTGCATTAATAATTGTTTTCTTAACAGCAAAGAACTTGCCTCCTCCCCAGTGGTACCTTTGTTTACTGCTAATTTTGATTGGCTACCCTTAGATATTTTGATTTTACCTATTTACTTAGTCTCTCGTCCTAACTCCCAAATAATCACTTTGCTGCGATTCCATACAAAATTGTCGCCTGGAACATTAAGGGTATTGATTCCTCAATTAAAAGAAAAAAATCCTAACTTACTTGAATAAGAAAAGAGCGGATATTGCTCTCCTACAGGAAACTCAATTGGATGCTAATGAGTCAGCTAAGCTTTGCAGATCCTGGGTTTCCCAAGTCGAGTTTAGTTCCTTCAACAATAAACAAAGAGGCACTGCTATACTGGTTAGAAAAGGTGTTAATTTTGTTAAAGCTAACCAGATCTCTGATCTGGGATGGTTTAAAGACTTATCTGCAATGCTTATGCACCAGACTTGGGTCAAAAAGAGTTTTTTGATACAATGACTGCTCAGCTAAGCAACTACCCTGATCATGAGAAAATAGTGGGAGGGGACTTTAATGAGGTAATGGACCCTATTTTAGATAAGAACCACCTGAGGCCTTCCCTTTCCCTTACCAAAGCCCATTTTTCCTCCAAAACCTTGTTAAAACGCTTGGCCTGCCAGACATCTGGTGGCTAGTACACCCTCAGGACAATGCCCTTACGTTCTTTTCTGATAGGCATTCTACATTTAGTAGCACTGACTATTTATTTCTGTTGACCTTGTGGCTTCAGTCCTAGATGCCAGCATTGACAGCATTGTATTGTCAAACCTCAGCCTAGTAGACCTACAGATTATTTAGGTGGAGGGTAAACCCAAGGAGCTTAGATGGAGGTTCACTTCCTCCCTCCTAAAAGATAAAACATTTACAGAATGGGTGATTAAGGAAACGGAGGACTATTTCAACCTCAATGACAAGGTGAGATCTCCTATGCCCGTCTTTAGGAGGCATATAAGGCCTACATCAGAATCTGAATTATAAATTACTCAGCTTCAAAACAAAATACTTGCTTGAAAAACAGTCTTAATTGGCTACTCTTGAACAACAGCTAAAGAATTCTAATCATCCAGACCACTCGCTTATTTACAATCTTTCTCAGGTTAAATTTGAAATAAATAAGTTGTATTCTGCGCAGGCAGAATATGCCCTATTCCGCACCAAGCAATGTTACTGGGAATTTGGAGAGAAAGCTGGAAGTTACTAGCCTAAACGCTTAAGAAAATGGGGGACAAGAATTGTATGCCTTGAATCAAAGACCCACAGGGTAAAGTGCTTCCTAGGAATAGAGATATTAATAATGTGTTTGGGGACTTCAACACAAACATTTATGCTCCTAATCCGATTAATACAAGGGTTGTTAGTCCATTTCTAAATTCTGTTTGTACTCCACTAATACCAAAACAATTTCAAGACCAACCAAATCAAGATATTTCATTAGACGAACTCACTTCTACTATTAATACACTTCCGTCAGGGAAAGCCCCTAGTCTTGATGGTCTCCCTGGAGAATTTTTTTAAGTTTATGGGCCTCAAACTATCATTCTACCTTTATGACATGTACAAGGAAGCCTGGCATCTTAAAACCCTCTCTCCTACCCTTACTCAAGCTTTGGTCACACTGATTCACAAAAAGAAAAAAAGACCACTTAGTTGTGCCAACTACCAACCTATCTGCTTGATGAACTTAGATTACAAATTCTGACTTTACGAATTCAAAAAGTAATTGGTGACTTAACTGGTAAAAAGCAATCTGAATTAATTCAAGGTACATCTGGGGCTGACAGTGTCAGAAGGATACTACATGTATTATGGCATGCAAACAAACTTAAAGATCCTTACCTTGTTCTATCCCTTGGGTTGTTTAAAGCTTTTGATTCGCTCTCTTGGGATTATATGTTTAAAGTTTTAGACAAATTTGATTACGGTGCTAACTTTAAGAGTTGGGTTCCATCCTCTACAAAAGCTTGACAGCCCATATTCTCATAAATGGTCTACTGTCCCACCCCACCTCTCTCACAAGAGGCACCAGGCAAGGTTGCCCATGTCCCCTTATCTATTTGTACTAGCCATAGAGTCGCTGTTCAGATCAATTGCGGAGCACCCAGGCATATTTGGGATCAAGATTAACTCCTTTGCACACAAAACCATCACATTCACGGATAATCTCCTGCTTACTCTTTCCAGACCAGACCAATCCTACCCTGCTCTTAAAAACTTACTGTACAGCTTCAAACTGAGTTCTGGACTGCAGGTGAACTGGGATAAGTCACAAGCACTGTGTCCTTACCCTACACCATTTTTACTTCAAAATTTACAAGAAATTTTTGATAGCAGCTGGGTCAATGGACAACTAACCTATTTAGGACTCCAAATATCTACTAAACTAGACACTTTGTTGAATATTAATGTCCTACCCTTTCTCCGGGACATTGAATCAGACCTAGTCAGATGGCAGCATCTTAACCTTTCACTGTGGGGAAAGGTCAGTACTATAAAACTATTGTCAGTCCTAAGCTGTTCTATATCTTTCAAAATATCCCTGTCCTACTAAAGAAAAAGCTGTTCCGTAAACTAGATACTCTCATAAAGAAATTCTTATGGAACTCCAAACCTCCAAGGCTAAGCATTAAGAAACTTAGGGCTCCACACGAAGCAGGTGGCTTGACTCTCCCTCACCGGAAATGGTATCAGTGGGCTTTTTGTTTTCAAGGAAGCATCTTTACATATGCAGACCAAACCAAATACTTTTCAACAAATACCCTTATGACTGCATGCCAAGAAATCTATCTTGCCCCTATTCACTTAGTGATCCGTTGTATATCACCACCCCGCAAGCCATTAAAGACAACCCCTGTCTAATGGACACTATTAGAGTGCTTAAGAAACTCAACACCACCATGAACCCTAATCTATTCCTCATAAAGACTATGCCCATTTGGTTCAACTCGTATAATATAAGCAAAAGCGCACTTCACTTTCTAATACTGAATCGTTCCATGCGGGAATCAACAGATTATATGACATTTTTTCTGACAATACCAATATCTTAATGTCCTTTGTTGAAATCAGACAGAAATTTAGATGACCTAAATTTCATTCTGTTCTTCTTGCTGATTTTTCACTCCCCTTGGCTGTTGGGTCAGATCAACTCATCAGGGGTGGTCCTCTTAAAAAAGGTGCTAGCTTTATTTATAAAATTGTAGCTAACTCTTTCTGATCCTCATCCTTGGCTTGCCTTCTTCAGCCAGAGAGAAACAGGAATCTGAACTTGGTGCAGCCATATCAAACCAAGATTGGAACCCCGCCTGGGAGGGGTTTCGATAGCAGGAGGAAAGAGGTAATACTACCTCTCTTTTTTTTTTTTTAATTCTTTTTTCCTCCAGTCACAGCTTGTGGGAACTCTCTCTGGCAACCATTTCCCTGTGCCTGCCCACCTGAGGTTCTCTGCGGTCTGTGCCCCCCCTCTCTCTCTCCCCCTCCCCTGCTGCCAGCACCCCCAGTTTGACCCGCCCGGGGAGGGTAGCCCGACTCCTTCCTTGGGCTCTCTTAGCAAGGCAGACTCTGGCATGCAGGCAGGGCCCAGGTGGAGGGGTGATGAGGCCAGCTGAGTTGAACCCAGTGCTGGGCATGGAGGATAGGTGCCATCGCCTATCCCAGTGAGCTGGGTGTTTCATTTGTTCTGTCCCCCATGCTCACCCCAACGCTTGGTGCATGGCAGCCTGCCAGCATCGGGCACGCTGTTACATGCCGCCTGCACTTCTGCGATGCCCCCCTGATCTCCACCAGGGTCCACCGGAGCGCCGGGCATCCCGATACCCTCCTCCAGGACAGGAGAGCAGCCCTCTGGGTGCTCAATCCGATCCTTCCCCTGCCAACCCCCGGCACCCGAGCTCGCTCCTGAACTAAAGTCGCCAGCATGGAGTGATGTGTGACATCCAGCTCTTCAACCCTCAGCACCACTGGGCCGGTTAATACTATCTCTCTTTAGCTCAATGGCAAGACCCATCAGGAATACTCTGCCCAGCTCTGGAGTTCGCACTTGAGGAAAGACAGAGACAGGCCAGAGATGGTGCAGTGTATGGTAACCTAAAGAATTCAGGGTCAACAGGACAGATTCTGTGAGGACTGACTTGGGGCACTGAACATGTACTTGCTGGAGGCCAGAAGGGAGAGGGGTGACATGATACAGACCTTTATGTTCCTGAATGATTAAGCAAGGTAAACTGAGAGGAAATATTCACCAAGAATAGCAGGTCAATAACTAGAGGGAATTAATGGAAGCTGGTGGAGTGAGGGAGATTCAAGAAGGATGGGAGAAACATTTACTTTATGGAGACAGTGGCTGAGCCATGGAACAGCCTATAATCTGAGGTGGTGGGTGCAAGAATAATTCATTGTTTTAAGCATGGCAGGAATGGAATAAGGGATTGATAGTTACTTGGGGGTAGCTGTACGGCAAGGAGCAAGGGGCACAAGGGCAAAAACGCAATCTAGACAATAGGTCATGGGTAGGATAAAATAGAGCAGACTGGATGAGCCAATGGTCTTTTTCTGAAAACAGTGTCTATGTTTCTGATTTTCCATGAATTCTACATTCATAAATCTGTGTCCAAACTTTGAACCATTCACAGAAAGCTCTCTTCATAAATAACACCATAGAGGAAGGCTACCCATTGCTCAGGATCCCTCAGAGGTTTTCTCCTTAGAGGGGGTGAGGGTTCCTCTCTGCCAAAGTTATTCATTTGAGAGCTCGCCTTTTTTTTTCTATCAAAGTATCTTAGGTTTTCCAGTTACATAGAAACTTAGAATCAGATGGCAGAGAAGGACCGCTTGGCCCACTTAGTCTTCCCATTTCCCTACTTTACGGATAAGCTGCAGATCCTAGTTAACTTACAGCCTACTTCTTCCTACCCCCCACTAGAATTGCCTTATGTCTGTACCATGCATTCTTGAATTCCCCCACTGTTTTTGACTCTATGACCTCCTCAGGAAGGTTATTCCATGCATTTACAACCCTCTCTGTGAAGGAATACTTCCTCACATTACCTCTGAACCATCCCCACTCTATCTTCAAATTGTGCCCCCTTGTTCTTGCACATCTCTTTTTCTTGGACTTTGTTGATTCCCTTGAGGTATTTTAAAGTTTCTATCATGTCCCCCCTCTCCCTCCTTTCCTCGAGGCTTCACATCTTAAGCTCCTTTAGTCTCTCTTCATATGTCTTCTGGTGCAGACCCTGCATCATTTTGGTTGCCCTTCTTTGGACAACCTCCACCCTATGTCTTTGTGGAGATGGGATCTCCAGAACTGTAGACAGTACTCCAGATGTGGTCTTACCAACTGTCTGTACAGAGGGACAACAACTTCCTGTTTCTACTGGTGATGCCTCTCCCTATGCATCCCAGTATCCCCCCAGCTCTTCTTACTGCCTTCTCACATTGCTTGCCTACCTTTAGGTCATCTGATATGACTACCCCCAGGTCCTTTTCCATTTTATGTTTGCTTGCACGATGTGCAAGAAACATAGTGCCATCATCAAGTTTTGAGGTGTGTCACACCTCTTCCAACTCAGTCAGTGTGTGTTGGCAGGCGCTGCCCCAGTCCCAATGCATGCTGGAGCTGTCTATGACAGCTCCAAAATACAGTGGCGTACAGTTGAAAGGGGAGCTTATGCTTCAGTGAGCAGTGATAAGATATCGCCTGCCCGCGCGCAGCTCCCCACACACACACACACACACACACACACACACACACACAAACACGCGACGCATACTGTGTGCTGCCCCCCACACACACACTGTATAGCCGACAAGAGGTGCCCAACTCCCTGTCGGCTTGTGCTGCGCCCCAAAGCTTTCACATGCCACGCTGGGTGCCCACCCCAGCGTGGCAACTCATGTTATAGCCGATGGGGCTGCCCAATCCCGTCGGCTCCACTGTCCCCCCCCCCAGAGTACAGGGTGCCAAGCTGGGAGCCCACCCCAGCGTGGCAACTGATGATATGGCCAACGGGGGTGCCCAATCCCCTGTCGGCTCCTTGCCCCCCCCAGCCTTCCTTGTGCCACACTGGGAGCCCACCCCAGCGTGGCAAACGTCCCGGATCGTCACTGAAAAACCTGTAAATAAAAAACTGTCCCTTGGCGCTTCTCCCTGGCCCCCTTCCCACAACTCGCACCCACCCACTGCACACCCTGCCTCCCCACACCCCCCTCACCCCATACTTACCTCCGGAGTCCAGTGCGATGATCTTCGGTGGACTGGGAACACGTCTGCACTCTTCAAAGCCGACCGCGAACTGAGGAAATGCCGGTAAGCTGTATAATGGGATAGATAGGGGGTTTTCAACTTTGTTGCATATCTCAGGCAGTTTTTGGAATTTTTGCACCAAATTTTCAACATGGGGTTTTTGGGACCCCTCGTCATGAATTCTTGCACTGTCATGGCGTTATTCGGGCTCGAAGGGTGATTTCGCTGCCACTGTGCAAAATCACTTTCTGGAATGATTAATGAAACGACACTGCCAGTATTCAAAAGGTGGGCTCTCAAGAAGCCTATTTTGAAAATTTGGTGGAAAAATTCAAAAAAATGACTGTTTTACAAGCGTGCGTTGTGCAGTTCCTATGCACGCTCGTAAGTTCGCGAATTTTCAATATTTTCACTCCAGATTTTCAACATTGCCATTTTACCACACCTTCTTATGAGTAGTACAGCTGTCATTTTTCACATCTCACCTGAATGTAGTTTCCACCATAGCTATTAATGGCTAGTCGGAAGGAATCAATGTATCGGGACAAATTAAGAAAATCACAGTGACACTGTTCATGAGCAGAGGTCTTAAAATGGCTATGTTGAAAATTTGGTGAAAAAATTCCTAAAAATGACTGTTTTACGAGTGTGCATTGCGCAGTTCCTATGCATGCTCGTAAGTTTGCGAATTTAATAGTTTCACTCCAGATTTTCAACATTGCCATTTTATTACACTTCCTTATGAACAGTACAGCTGCCATTTTTCATATGTCACCCAAAATGTATTTTCGCACATGTAGCGCACAACGGTGCTGTTTGTGTGCGAAAGCAATGTTTGGGACAGATTACGAAAATCAGTGACACTGTTCATGAGCAGAGGTCTTAAAATGGCTATGTTGAAAATTTGGTGACAAAAGTCCATAAAGTGACTGTGTTACGAGTGAGCATTGCGCAGTTTCCACGCACTCGTAAGTTCATGACTTTGTAATATTTTCAGTCCAGATTTTCACCAGTGGCATTTTTCCACACTTCCTTATGAACCGTACAGCTGTCATTTTTCACAACATGGCCGAAGTGTGTTTTCACACTTTCAGTGCAGAGAAGCGTGGTCGCTGTGGGAAATCATTGTTCGGGACACAAAGAAAATCACAGTGACACTGTTCATGATCGGAGGCACCAAAATGCCTGAGTTGACAATCTGCTGTAAAAAATCCCCAACCTAATTATATTACGGGTGTGCGTTGCACAGTTTCTATGTACGCTCGTGACTTCACCAGATTTTATAATATTTTTACTGCAGATTTGCAACATTGCCATTTTTTACACCTCCCCATGAACAGGACAGCTGTCGTTTTTACATCCTGTTCGGAATGTTTTTGCACCTGTGGTGCTAAATGCCATAGTCGCTGTGCATAAGCAGCTTTCGGCTAACAAACTGATATTGCCACTGTTCATGAGGTGGGATCACAAAAAAACCATGTTGAAAATTTGGAGTGAAAATACCAACGAATGCCTGAGGTATTAGGGTTTTCAACCATAACGCCCAACCCTGTAGAGAATGACAGGCAACAGGGGTGTGACTTGGGATTCTTGCCTGTAATGCTCATACCATTCCACACCCTGCAGCCAGTGAGTGGCATCGAGGTATGCCTTGGACTGTTCGGCCCCAAAGTTCACCCCATTCTCCTATATCGCACCCATCTCACCGTATTTCCTAACGGAATGGGGTGCGCATAAGGGCCAAAGACCCCAAGGAACACCGTGACACTTGTCAGTGTCTGCAGGGTGGGGTGTGGTGAAATGGCGTGGCCGTTATGCCTGTCGACCCAAACGCACACCCCAATGCCTGTCACTCTCTGCAGGGTGGTGGTGGGGTTGGCTTCAGTTCAATACTTCACTGCCATTCCTATTACGCAGCTCTGTAACTTCTACACTACCACTGCCAATTCCAGCAAGCAAACATTCGGCATTGACAAATGCTTGTTGTTGTTGTCACTATCTCACCCTCTCATTGTGTACTCTTCCCCTGGGTTTTTGTTTCCCAGGTGCATTACTTTGCACTTCATTGCATTGAATCTAAGCTGCCATACATTTGGCCATTCCTCCAACTTTGCCAAGTCCATTTTCATCCTTTCTACCCCTGTTGCAAATCTTTGTGGCATCTGCAAAGAGGCATAATTTTCCTTCCAGTCCCTCTGCAATGTCACTTAAAAAGACATTAAAAAGGACCGGCCCCAGTACTGAACCCTACGGTACCCCACTAGTAACCCCCTGTCTTCACTGTGGACTCCATTTACTATTACCCTCTGTGTCCTGTAAGTTCCCTTTATCCCAGATCCATAAAACTGGGTTGGAAACATGCAAACCACCAAATAACACACCTCTTAAGCATCCAGGTATCCTCATAGTCTGCCCAGTGAATGGTTGAGTGGAAGGCTGATGTTCTGGGGTTCTTTGGGGCAGCCCATAAAAGGTTCTTCCCACCGGGATTACAATTTAAATGGCATAGGTTCGGCCCCCCCACCCCCAGGACTGGTTCCATAATGTTTGTAACACCTCTAATCTATCTCCTCCTCTCCTGTTCAGTGGCCTGGGGGGGGGCAGTCCTGTTTCCTTTAGCCGAGATCCATATACCTGTCCTGGGCACCTCCCACTAGGTGGAAACATGCAAACAAACTGCCAAATAACATGTTGCCCAAACATCCAGACATTCTCATGGACTGCCCCAGCGAATTGAATAGTATTTCTCTCAAAAATAATAAACCCAGTTTAGAGAAAGTTGTTTTGACCTGCGATTGAAAATTACTGTAGCTCTGACTGCTAATTGATCAGTCCTCTTGGGACCTTGGATTTTGACTGGCTGTTCAAGCTGAGGGGTAGTTACTGGATGCAGTTTAAATTACTATTAAACTAGCCGTTGAGGTTGTAAAGTGGATTCATGTTAGGTAGGCAGGTAAATGATTGAACATGGAGGGCTTTGATTAGTATTTGAAACAGTTACAGTATCTTTTCCCCAAATGCAGTGAATTCTTTAAGCCTAATTTACAAGACAGAGGTGTATGCCAAGCACAAAAGATTTCTTTTCTACTGCTTCTACAGCAAGCTGTGAAAAGCACAGTATCTGGGAACTTGGCAGGCTCTTTGATATTGTCTTTTTGACAACTTGAAGTAAGAGAAATATGATGAATCTTTAGAGGATGACTGAGAGCTCTCTATGGAAATGTATCCTGGAACAATTATTCTATTGATGGAATGCAGTGGTTTATTTTTAATTTCTTGCTGGCATTACATGCTGAGTTCTCAGTTATTAGTGGTGCGCGCAGTGCTGTGCTAGAAACAGAATGCAGCATGTTGGCAACTGTGTAGCAACTTGGTATATGTATGCAGTAACATTTCGCCAGGGGGTCCTGTTGTGCTGAGATATACGAAGACTGCCAGTGCTCGTGAAGAATGAGGCATAGTCAAGTGTTTTCAACTACCGGACATGTCCATATACATTTTCCCTACCCCTGCCATAGTTTTTCAGGGATATATCCTGGTCAGGCTCGTTCCCCATCATGCTGATGGCAAGGGGATTTACCTCCTTCTTCCTCCTAACAGGACCCTTGCACCCGGCAGCATGGGCCCTACAGCATGGGCCCTACAGCATGGGCCCTGCAGCGTGCGCCCGACAGCACGGGCCCTACAGCATGGGCCCTACAGCATGGGCCATACAGCATGGGCCCTACAGCATGGACCATACAGCATGGGCCCTACAGCGTGGGCCCTGGCATGGGCCCTACAGCGTGGGCCCTGCACAGCATGGACCATACAGCATGGGCTGGCGTGGGCCCTACAGCATGGGCCCTACAGCGTGCCCTACAGCATGGGCCCTACAGCACGGGCCCTACAGCATGGGCCCTACAGCATAGACCATACAGCATGGGCCATACAGCATGGACCATACAGCATGGGCCCTACAGCATGGACCATACAGCATGGGCCATACAGCATGGGCCCTACAGCATGGACCATACAGCATGGGCCCTACAGCATGGGCCCTACAGCATGGACCATACAGCATGGGCCCTACAGCATGGACCATACAGCATGGGCCCTACAGCATGGGCCATACAGCATGGGCCCTACAGCGTGGGCCCTACAGCATGGGCCCTACAGCGTGGGCCCTACAGCATGGACCATACAGCATGGGCCATACAGCATGGGCCCTACAGCATGGACCATACAGCATGGGCCCTACAGCATGGACCATACAGCATGGGCCCTACAGCATGGGCCCTACAGCGTGGGCCATACAGCATGCCCCTGTGGAAGGCGCAAGCTCCCCAGTCCACTTGCAGGGGTCACTGCACTGCCAGAACCTGCCGACAGCCATCCCTGCTGGAGGCACGCTGCCTTCCAGTAGCTGCCTGCAGCCTGGCCGGCCTCCTGATGTGGCTTCTGAAGTTCGTTTCTGAACTCAGTCCTCTACACAGCAGCCCAACATGTTGCCACTGGGTTTTTGGCATGGCCCAACATGTGACTGTCCACATATCTAGCATAACGGGACACACTGAAGCGTATTATTTCTCTTCTAAACCATATTTAACTAAAATTTGTTATGAGCTCCGAGGTGTCGGTTTATGCTGTGATAACCAGACTGACACATGATGCTCTTGGCCAGTCAGATCACCAGGATTTATTTACCTATTTTGTACTGAAAATACTTGCCTGTGGATTAGTGGGGTAGCTGTCTAACTCAACCCCCCAGCACTATATAAGGCTGCCACTCCTAGACCTACATCAACCCACTTAATAGTCAGGCTACAGTGTGCTGGAGAGAGCAAGCCATTGATCTTGGCCCAGTAAGAAACGCTTCATTACAAAAAAACTTAAACATAGCAAGCAGCACCCTCACCCTCGTGGCACGCACATACCACGTGAGCAGCGTGTTTCATGTCACTATGACGCTTTGTCATAGATACATGATGGCAATCTAATCATTATAAAGTGCACTCTTAAAGAAACAGTACCTTTAGAACAACAGTGTATTTAAAGTGCCCGCAGTACAATTTAAAGTGCCTTCAGTAGCATATTACTTGAGTAAATAAACCCTTCAGTAAATATGCACATAATCCAACAGTAAATACATCTACTCAATAATACATTTACATTAAACAAGGGCACCGTGTGACTAAGAAGGGCCTTGTTAGTCACCCGGCGCCCTCGTTTAAGCACCACATAATCATTGTAACATATAAAATTGGTGTTAAACGTACCCTCCTGTAGACTATAATGCAGCACGTCCCCACGCTCTCCCTGCCATCACGTTATAAAACTGACTGAGCGTGGGGTGGCGCGGGGGCAGATCTAAAATCCGGGAAGTGAAAGTATCCCGGTGAAGATAAAATTAAGAGTAAAATTACAGCAAAACTGCAGAACATTTATGAGGCACATATGAATAGACAGCATTCTTAGGAGGTAAGGCACCGATGTATGTGGTGCATATGCCTATCTTGGTAAGTCTCTAGAAACAGAACCACGCTCTGGAGTGGGTTAATGTGCCTATAATATGACAAGCGCGAGCCCTGAACAAGAAGTGGGAGCACTGAACTCCTGCTTGTTGTTCATGGCTTGCACTTGCCATGTTACAAGACAGAGAAACACACACACAGCGGATCACTCACTGTGCCTCCCTCTCCATGTTGCTGAGAATTCCTCCAGTCCCCCAACTCCTCAGGTGTCTCAGTGTCTGGTTGCAGGAGCAGACTGCTCCGTGTGCTGACTCTCAGTCTCTGCCGCAGTTTGACCCACTTTACTCTGTACAAATATATTGACCTACATTCAATGAGTCGGCACCCCCACATCCACACCCACCAAGCGGGTGATGCTCCAGGTCAACTGGAAGGGGTGTTCGGTTGCTTCAGGAGCAGCCTCGCTCACTCTTGCTTTGGGGGGACCGCCACTGCTAATTTACGGTTCTCGGAGTTCGCTGCTCCATATGTCTTTCTGTTGCTCACTGTCGCGCTTCGGTCTCTGTCTCTCTCCCTCAGTGACTGCTGCCAACTTTGCCATGTGTTTGGTGTACTGTGAGTGCAGGCCCCCGGTGCTACACTGTACAGGGATATTGGAGTTTCTTGTTTATTTTGGAGGAAATGTATCCTCTCATAAGGGTGGCAGCTCACTTGTAGGAGCCTGTTAATTCAAACTGGTTCAACCCGCAACCCTATATCCCTCAGAATGAAGTACCAGCTTAGAGTGGGACTTAGTGTGCCAGACCTTGTTAGAGTGATTTTTCAGTCCACCCCCCACCCCCGACACTCTATTAAATAGACTCCCTCCACTTTCTCCACCACCTGGAACACCCTAGCCAGCTGGTACACTAAATACTGATACTGCGACCTCTCTACTTAAAGGAACCTTACCTCAATCCTATCTATCCCCCATTTCTAACACTATCAGGCATTTTCCTGTGCCCAGCTATCGTTATCCTATGCTCCCACCCCAAGCATGCTACCACCATTACTTCTTATCCTTGCCCTGCTCCCTTGCCCATGCTGGGACTGCCTTTCCGCTGTGTCTCTGCCTTTTGGCCCAGCCACAGACAATGACACAAGCCAGCTCCTCCCCCCTACTAGGTGTGCATCAGTGCTCTTTCTCTTGTGGGGGGCCACTTCGACCCACACCTCCCACCAAACCTGAAAGAACTATGCCCACTACACACCTGCAGAACTCAATCCCATCCCTGCCCCCACATCCGTTGAAGCTCTTCCACTCATCCTCATGACCTGTCCCCTTCGTTTCTACCACTACCGCCTAAGGATGCCCAAGAGGCAGATACACAGTAGACACACCCAGAAGTGCAAGGCGCTAGCCATGGCTAGATGGTACCTCATGAACCTCATCCTACTATTCTTTATGTAACCCTTCAGTGGCACTATCCCAAGGGCTACTACCCCTGCCTGCTCAGCCAATAACAGGTTGAGGGGCCTGGATCCAATGGCGGGTGCCTCCACCCAGAGGTCGGGGTTGGAACAGTCAAATACTACCTGGTCTCAGCCCTCTGGGTCACTGCAACCCCCCTTCCTTCCCACTAGTGGCCCACCAGCAATTCCCACACTATCATTATGACTTAAACTTACCCCCAGGTCGGGATGGCCAACTTGGTGCTGGGGACCCCCTGTAAAACAAGCATTTGTCAATGCCGAATGTTGCTTGCTTCTATGTGCTGTTTAGGTATTTGGAAGTCATTGGAGTGCAAATATTGAAAATTTGCGAACTTACGAGCGTGCGTAGGAACTGCTCAACGCATGCTCGTAAAACAGTAATTTTTATGTTTGCTTGCACACATGTGCAAGAAACATAATGCCATGAACGGAGATTTCGGAGGTGTGTCACCTCCTCCTCCAATTCAGGCACTGGGCTGGCAGGCGCGGCCCCTGTAAGCCAATGCATTTTGGAGCTGTCTATGACACGCTCCAAAATGCAGTGGCATACAATTGAAAGAGGGAGCTACGCTTGAGTGAGCAGCGATAAGAAGCTGCTCACAGCAGCTCCCCAGCCGCAGGCGCACCGCCGGCGCGCGTATAGCCGACGGGTCCCAATCCCCGTCGGCTGAACTATTTGTCTCCCTCCTCCCAATAGTTGCTGCCACGTTGGAGCCCACTAAGCATGGCAATCTGTATAGTTAGCCGACGGGTGCCCAATCCCCGCTGGCTGAATGCGCTCCCCAAACAGTAGCCACACTGGGAGCCCACCCCAGCGTGGCAAACGGTCCTGCGGTTTTTTTTGTTTGCCGACGGGGTGCCCAATCCCCGCCGGCTGAACGCCCCTCAAAGTCTTGTAGCACGCTGGGAGCCCACCCAGCGTGGCAAGCGTCCAGCGACATATTTTTTTTTTTTTTACCCTAAACAAAACTGTCCCACGGGCTCCTCTCGAACCCCCTCCCACAACCCGCACCCAGCCTCCCACACCCCCCACCCCATACTTACCTCCGGACCCGCGTGAGATCTTCGTGGACCAGGAACACGCCTGCACTTCTTCAAAGCGCACCGCAAACTGAGGAAATGCCGTAAGCTGTATAATGGCCAAATAGGAGGGGTTCAACTTTTATTGTATATTTCGGGATTTTTGGACAGACCATTTTCAACATGGGTTTGGGATCCATGATCGATCATGTCATGGCGCTATTCAGGCTCGGCGGTGATTTCTGCAGTGACTGCGCAGTGACTGTGAAATCACCCTTCAGGACTGAATACCACCATGACAGTGACATCATTCATGAGAAGGGGGCCCAAAACCCCCATGTTGAAAATTTGGTGCCAAAATTCCAAAAAATGACTGTTTAACGAGCGTGCGTTGCGCAGTTCCTATGCAGGCTCGTAAGTTCACAAAATTTCAATATTTTCACTCCAGATGTTCAACATTGCCATTTCACCACACCATCTTATGAGTAGTACAGCTGTCATTTTTCACATCTCACCCAAAACGTGTTTCCACCCTTGTAGCGCAGAATGGCGCAGTCGGTGTGCGAAATCAATGTACGGGACAAATTAAGAAAATTGCAGTGAAACTGTTCATGAGCAGAGGTCTTAAAATGGCTATGTTGAAAATTTGGTGAAAAATTCCTAAAATGACTGTTTTATTTAGCATGCGTTGCGCAGTTCCTACGCACGCTCATAGGTTTGCGAATTTTCAATATTTCCACCAGATTTTCAACATGCCATTTTTCCACACCTTCTTATGAGTAGTACAGCTGTCATTTTTCACATCTCACCCAAAACGTGTTTCGCCTTCAGGAAGCTATTAGCGGCAGTCGCTAGGTGAACTCAGTGTATGGGACATATTAAGAAAATCACAGTGTCACTGTTCATGAGCAGAGATCTTAAAATGGCAATGTTGAAAATTTGGTGACAGAATTTCTAAAAATGACTGTTTTACGAGTGTGCGATGCACAATTCCCACGCACGCTCATAGGTTTGCGAATTTTCAATATTTCCACTCCAGATTTTCAACATTGCCATTTTTCCACACCTCCTTATGAGCAGTACAGCTGTCATTTTTCATATCCTGCCCAAAATGTGTTTCCGCCCATGTAGCGCACAATGGCGCAGTCGGTGTGCAACCTCAATGTATGGGACACTTTAACAAAACCACAGTGACACTGTTCATGAGCAGAGGTCTTAAAATGGCTATGTTGAAAACTTGGTGAAAAATGCCTAAAATGACTTTTTATGACGCATGCTGTACAGTTCCTATGCATGCTCGTTGGTTTGCAAATTTAATATTATTTTAGATTTTCAACATGTCCATTTTATTAAACTTCCTTACGAACAGTACAGCTGCAATTTTCATATGTCACCCAAAATGTGTTATCGCGACATGTAGCGCATAATGGTGCTGTTGGTGTGCGAAAGCAATGTTTAGGACAGATTAAGAAAATCACAGTTATACTGTTCATGAGCAGAGGTCTTAAAATGGCTATGTTGAAAATTTGGTGACAAAAGTCCATAAAATGACTGTGTTACGAGTGAGCATTGTGCAGTTTCCACGCATCCTTGTTAGTTCATGACTTTGTAATATTTCCAGTCCAGATTTTCACTAGTGGCATTTTTCAACACTTCCTTATGAACAGTACAGCTGCCATTTTTCACAACATGGCCAAAGTGTGTTTTCACACTTTCAGTGCAGAGATGCGTGGTCGTTATGGGAAATCATTGTTCGGCACAGATAAAGAAAATCACAGTGACACTGTTCATGGTCGGAGGCACCAAATGCCTGAGTTGACAATATGCTATAAAATATCCCCAACCTACTTTATATAACGGGTGTGTTGCACAGTTTCTATGTACGCTTGACTTCACCATTTTTTAAATATTTTTACTACATTATTGCAACATAGCCATTTTTACACCTCCCATGAAAGAGTACAGCTGCCATTTTTACAGCCTGTTCGAATATGTTTGCATCTGCAAGCTAAATCCCGTAGTCACTGTGCATAAGCAGCCTGCCACCACACTGATATTCCTGTTCATGAGGTGGGTCAACAAACAAACATGTTGAAGATTTGGAGTTAAAATACCAATGAATGCCTGAGGTATTAGACTTTTCAACTAAATCACCCAACCCTATATAGAATGACAGGAATCAGGGGTGTGACTTGGGATTCTTGCCTGTGATGCTCATACCATTTCACACCCTGCAGTCACTGAGAGGCATCGAGGTATGCCTTGGACTCTTCGTCCCCAAACTTCACCCCATTGTCCTATATCGCACCCATCTCACCATATTTCCTAATGAAATGGGGTGCGCATAAGGGCCAAAGACCCCAAGGAACACGTGACACTTGTCAGTCTCTGCAGAGTGGGTGTGGTGAAAATGGCGTGGTCAAGGTGCCTCGACGACCCAAATGCACACCCCAATGCCTGTCACTCTCTGCAGGGTGGTGGTGGGTTGGTTTAGTTCAATACTTCACTGCCATTCCTATTACGCAGCTCTGTAACTTCCACTACCACTGCCAATGCCAGTAAGCAAACATTCGGTATTGACAAATGCTTGTTAGAATTTTTTCACCAAATTTTCAACATAGCCATTTTAAGACCTCTGCTCATGAACAGTGTCACTGTGATTTTTAATTTGTCCCGTACATTGATTTCGCAACACCGACCGCGCCATTCTGGCGCCATATGGGCAGAAACACATTTGGGTGAGATGAAAATGACAGCTGTACTACTCATAAGAAGGTGTGGTAAAATGGCAATGTTGAAAATCTGGAGTGAAAATATTGAAAATTCGCGAACTTACGAGCGCAAGGAACTGTGCAATGCATGTTCAAAACAATATTTATTGGTTTTTATACCACTTAACATGGGTTTTAGGACCCTCTCATGAATGATGTCACTGTCATAGCAGTATTCAGGCCAGGGGTGATTTCACAGTCACTGCACAGTCACTGCGCATAATCACCCTTCGGGCCCGAATAACGCCATGACAGTGACATCATTCATGAGAAGGGGACCTAAAACCCCATGTGGAAAATTTCGAGCAAAAATTCCAAAAATGCCTGAGATATGCAATAGTTGAACCCCTATCTAGCCCATTATACAGCTTACGCGCATTTCTCAGTTCGGGCCGGTCCAAGAGTGCAGACGTGTTCCTGGTCCACCAAGATTGTCGCTGGAGTCCGGAGGTAAGTATGGGGTGAGGGCGTGGGGAGGCTGGGGTGCGCGGTGGGTGGGTGCGGGTTGTGGGAGTGGGCGTGGAGATGCGCCAGGGGACCGTTTGCTTTTCAGGTAAAAAAAGACTTGGTGGGACCGTCTGCCATGCTGGGGTGGGCTCCCAGCGGCACAAGGATGTTGGGGCTCCAGCCGACGGGGATTGGGCACCCCTGTCGGCCATGGGATTGATTGCCACGCTGGGGTGGCCCAGCGTGGCACCTACAACTGGGAGGGAGGCATGGCTCAGCCCGGCGGGATTGGGCACCCGTCGGCTACCAATGCTCGCGTCTTGACGCTGCGCCTGCGTGTGGGGGAGCTACGCTTTATCGCTGCTCAGTGAAGCGTGATCCCCTTTCAACTGTAGCGAACATTGCATTTTGGAACGTGTCACAGATAGCTCCAAAATGCATTGCTTAGGCCGTGGCTTGCCAGCTCACTGACTGAATTGGAGGAGGAGGTGACACACCCCCGAAATCTCCGATGATGGCACTATGTTTCTTGCACATGCGTGCAAGCAACATAATAAGATGTGGTTATACAATAACCCATACACAAAAGGGTAGCACAAACACGCAGTTCAAACGGTATACCTTGTAACAACAAATCTGATTTATTAAGGGGAAAGTAACAAGGACGTTTGGATTTTTTTCTGTTTGATTAGCAGGGTATTTTCTCTGTCAAATTGTCATGTAGGGCATCTTGCTGACAGGAAGGCACTCATCGCAGCGGTAGGTCACAGCTTTTAGCTGATTGTTTCTGTGAGGGCACAGTTTAGGCCCAAACCCTTCCCACCCCTCACCCCACCCTCCCCCGGAAATAGTTCCTTTATACCTGGGGCTCTGACATCATTTCCTCAAGAAGGCAAGGTGCATATCACTATCATATCCTCTCTAGCACACTGCACTGACAATATAAGCATACACATTATATAAATACATATATTTCTACATAAGAAACCAATCACACACACACAAAAAAAAACCTACACAAGGTAGACAGCTATGTGGGGAGTACTGCAATGTAATGGCTGTGGGGCAGCAGTCTTCCAGGAGTCTTTCTGGAGGCTGAGATGCTGCCCTGTTTGCAGACAACTATCTGCCCTGAGGGAGGAAGTTGCCCGTCTTCAGGCCGCATTGGACAGTAGTAAGGGAACCTTCCCCCAGGCTGCACTGGACGGTAGTGAGGGAACCTTCCCCCAGGCCACATTGGACAGTAGGAAGGGAACCTCCCCCATCCAGGGAGCACCAGAGCCACCACCACTACCTCAGAGGTTGCGAAGAAAGCACAGCAGTTGGACCTGAGTGGGCTCAGGAAGGGTAAGGGTGGTGGAATAGATGCACACCCAGTCAGTTGTTCCACTCCACAATCCATACACCATTCTGGGGGAGCATAGTTCCCCTATAGATGCACCCGCAGAGGAGACTAAGGAGGGTGCAGACAACTGTCACAAGGGAGGCCCTCAGGAAGGAAGCAGAGGGCACCACAGGGAAAGGAAGCAGCTCCTGGTGGGGGACTCAATTATTAGGGGGATAGAACTGCGGGGAGCAGGGAAAATGCAGAGGAGTGCCTGCCTGGTGCCATGGCTTGGAGGGACAGGAAGCGCATCCTTAGGATCACGAGAACAGTTGCACGGGAGACTGAGCTGGACGTCATTGTCCACCTAGGGACAAATGATTTGGCTCATCATGAGATTAGAGCAGTGCAGAAGGACTTTGTAGAGTTGGGGAGGGGCCTAAGACAAGTAGCACACACAGTATTCTTCTCAGAGGTGCTGCCTGTCAGTGGCATGGGTGAGGCGAGGGTACTTTGCACCATGCAGTTTATCGAATGGTTGAAAAAATGGTGTGTAGCACAGGGGTTTGGCTTCATTGGGGACTGGGGTTCCACCTGGAGGGACACCAGCCAATACTGGCAGGATGGTCTGCATCTGTCCAGGAAGGGAACGTCTTTTGGGCAGTCGGTTTAAATGCTTCATTGGCAAGCTTTTAAACTAGTCAAAGGGGGAGGCACTGATAAGTTGCAGGAAAATCCCAGCCTCCCCCTACAAAACAGGGTACTAAATGAGAAAAAGACCAAGGTAGAAAGGTCAGTGGGGGATGCTGCTACAGAAGGTAAAGCCATCAAAAAATGGAGAGCAATGAGTACCAATGCCCATAGTCTGTTTAACAAGCTTCCTGAATTAATGGCCTTGATGGAGGAGGAACATCTGGATATCGTGGCAGTCACAGAAACATGGTACACACAGAACCATGACTGGGATGTAAACATACCAGGATACACTATCTACAGGAGGGACGGGGGGGGGTAAAAGAGGAGGAGGAGTAGCTCTCTACATAAGAGAAGGAATCAAAGCAACAGAACAAAAGGATAAACAGGGAGGAGAAGAAGCACTGTGGGGCAATTTGGAGGCAGGCAATGGCACCACAATCCGCACAGGGGTTGTATACAGACTCCCCTGTCAGGGGGAGGAAATGGGCAAGGAAATTATAGAAAGTATACTTAGAATGGCAGATAAAGGGGAGATATTGCTGAAGGGTGATTTGAATATGCCAGATGTTAACTGGAGTGCAGTTGCAGCAGCCACTTCTAAGAGTGGGGTTATTCTAGATGCCCTACAGGGGGCATGCCTTAGACAGCTAGTATTGGAACCCACTCGAGGGGGAGCAATCTTAGACCTGGTCCTCTCAAATGGAGATAGAGAGAGGATCACATATGTAGAAGTGGGTAGCCATCTGGGAACTAGCGACCATCGAACAGTATGGTTCACAATAAACACAGCAATAGAGTCAAGCCATACAAAGGCAAAAGTACTGGACTTCAGGAGGGCTGACTTTGCCAAAATGGGTGAGTGCCTAAGGAATGCACTAGCAAATGGGCAGGAAGGAGGGCTGGAAGAACAATGGGGAATAATAAAAACTGCCATCACAGAGGTAACAAGCCTTTGTGTGAAGCAAATAAACAAAAAAAAATGATGTAAGAAACCACTATGGTTCTCAAAGGAGGTGGCAGTGAAGGTTCAAGAGAAAAAGAAAGCATTCAGAAAGTACACGGAATCACAGAAGGAGCAGGACAGAGAATTGTATCAGTTAAAGCAAAAGGAAGCTGGGAAGGCAGTCAGAACAGCAAAGGCCCGAACTGAGGAAAAGATAGCCAACTCAGTTAAGAAGGGGGATAAACCTTTTTAGGTACATTAGGGAGTGAAGGAAGACTAAGGGAGGGATAGTAAGGCTTAATAAGGGGGTGGGCAGAGGGTGACTGTGAAAAGGCAGAGATACTAAACAAATATGTTTGCTCAGTATTTACAAATGAAGAGGGGGAGGTACCTAAAACAAACAATAGAAACACTCTGGATACAGAAGTTGATACCAGCCCATTTACAGAAGAAGGGGTTCTGAAAGAACTCTTAAAACTGATGGTGGACAAAGCAATGGGGCCTGATGGGATTCATCTCAGAATTCTAAAAGAACTAAGGGTAGAACTAGTGACACCACTGACTACCCTCTTTAACAAATCATGGGAGGATGGGGTGGTACCTGAGGACTGGAGAAGGGCAGATGTGATTCCCCTTCACAAAAGTGGGAGCAAGGCAGAAGCAGGAAAATACAGACCTGTTAAGTTTCACCTCAGTGATAGAGAAAATGATGGAATCACTTCTGAAGGAAAGAATTGTCGAGTACCTAGAGGCCAGAGGGGCACAGGACCCTAGGCAGCATGGATTCACAGTGGGAAGGTCATGCCAGACGAATCTAATAGATTTCTTTGACTGGGTGACCAAAGTAGTAGATCAGGGAGGGGCTGTGGACATGGCCTACCTAGACTTTAGCAAGGCGTTTGACACAGTCCCACACAAAAGATTAATACACAAGTTAGCCAGCCTGGGAGTGGTCCCAATATGATAGCCTGGGTAAAGAATTGGCTGGAGAATAGGACACAGAGGGTAATAGTAAATGGAGTCCACTCTGAAGAAAGGGGCGTTACTAGTGGGGCGCCGCAGGGTTCAGTATTAGGATCGGTCCTCTTCAATGTCTTTATAAGTGACATTGCAGAGGGACTGGAAGGAAAAGTATGTCTCTTTGCAGATGACACAAAGATCTGCAACAGAGTTGATGCACAAGGTGGGGTGGAAAGGAAGAGAAGGGACTTGGCAAGGTTAGAGGAATGGTCAAATGTATGGCAGCTTAGATTTAATGCTAAGAAGTGCAAGGTAATGCATCTGGGAAAAATATCCAGGGAAGAGTACACAATGGGGGGTGAGATACTAATAACAAAAATGGAAAGGGACCTGGGGGTAGTCATATCAGATGACTTAAAGGTGGGCAAGCAATGTGAGAGGGCAGTAAGGAGGGCTGGGGGGATACTGGGATGCATAGAGAGAGGCATCACCAGTAGAAAACAGGAAGTTGTTATCCCTCTGTACAGACAGCTGGTGAGACCCCATCTGGAGTACTGTGTGCAGTTTTGAAGACCCAGTCTCTGCAAGGACATAGACAAGATGGAAGCTGCCCAGAGAAGGGCAACTAAAATGGTGCAGGGTCTGCACCGGAAGACATATGAAGAGAGACTAAAGGAGCTTAATATGTATAGCCTCAAGAAAGGAGGAGAGAGGGGACATGATAGAAACTTTCAAGTACCTCAAGGAATCAACAAAGTCCAAGAGGGTAGCATCTTTCAAAAATGAGGTGCAAGAACAAGGGGCACAATTTGAAGATGGGGGGGCGGCTCAGAGGTAATGTTAGGAAGCTATTTTTTCACAGAGAGGTTGTGGATGCATGGAACGGCCTTCCGGAGGAGGTTGTGGAGTCAAAAACAGTGGCTTGAATTCAAGGATGCATGGGACAGTCATAAGGCAATTCTAGGGGTTGGGGGTAGAAAGAAGTAGGCCGCTGGTTAACTAGGATCTGCAGCTTATCCAATAGGTAGGGAAATGGGCAGACTGGGTGGGCCTAGCGGTCCTTATCTGCCGTCAAATTCTATGGTTCTATGTTTCTTTGACGTGGAAGATCAGGTTGATTAGCTTAACACTTCTACTATATAGGACACTGTACAAAGGCCAAACCTATCAGCCACTGTTTTTGGGTACCCAGACTTTACAAGGCTAGCCTATTCGGTGCAGCTGGTTAGAGCCCTGATGAGGAAACAAGCATTTGGTACATAGACTTGATTTGTAAGAGCCCGCAGGCACAATTCATTCAGCCTCTGAAACAGACAGACAAATCTTTCCCTCAGAAGGAACATCTGACAGGGAGCTACCCTGATTTAGTACTCACGACTTCTGCAGAGAGATCCCTTTCACACCACTGCAGGACTTGGCTCGTGATACAGACGCTGTTCCACACATTTATATGTAACACAGAGAGGTACCACACCAGGCAGCTGCTCCAAACTCCCGATCACTTTCACTGATCAAACCGGGTGAACAACACAGCCTCACTTGTCCTGACAGACCAAGAGAAATTCAGCAGATTCTCCAGTCCTCTACAGGGCAAGCCTGGTAGGTAGCTGTATTCGCACAGTCTCCTCTGCCTGCACTCCCCACGGATCTTGTTCGCTTGCTCTACTGGCGATGTAGTTGCCTGCTTCTCAGCCTAACACACGCGCTTCCCACGCAAAGACTTGCACAGCGCAGGAGCCAGAGCTCCTTCTCCCTTCACGATCACTAACGACTCTGCCCCTCCAGAACAGTTACAGGGCAGTTTCCTCTCACTCCACAGGGCTCCGATTGGCTGCTTTATTCTGTCACTCACCTCATATGCCCTCTATTGGTGCAAAAAAGGTGTCAGGGTCCAAACTACACTTCCCAGGAGCACCTGCCATTTATGGCCCTTCAGGCAGGCTCCCAGTGGGAGTCCAAGTTCTGGTTGGCTCAAGCAATCTCCATTTTAAAGTCCCCTCTCTCCAATTGGTCCATCTCAGAAGTCCAGGTCCAAAATGGAGGGGCCTAACACTCAGAGTCCCAGCTGCAATAAAGACAGGTTAAACAAACTGCATTCTTACTGTTAAGCTACATATGTCCCCACAAGCAGTTACATCTGCCAATAGGGCTCCCTCTACTCGATTAGCGACATCAGAAATGGAGCGATTCAAACAGCAGCTCAAGTGGGATTCGAGCAGTAAACCCACAGTCCCCCCTTGCAAACTAATAAAGCCTGCAAACAGGCAGATCTTAAAGAGACATTACCAGAGGCTCTAAAAGCACTCACTGCGCCCATTTAAATGGCATTACGCCGAACGCTAGTTAGGCAGGGAGCACTTAGGCAAGCTCCGGGAAGGCTTTTAGGAACCCCCATTTGTAGGGGGGTTACACCCTTCCTGGTCTGGAAAGAATTTGGCATCCGCGTTAAGTAGTTACCCTTAAATCACTTTAAGGCAAAACAGTTTTAAACTGACAGCACATCGAACCTTTTGTTACATACACTAGTACTGCATTCCACAGTTTACTATTGGTTATACAATATTACACATACAGACAACCTTTTTCCTTTTAAATTAGGTCATTACTTCCTGCCCATGACACCTGGAAAGAGGGGACCCTTCCCTATCAGCTACTTGCGGGCTAACATGGGGTAGGGCTACCATACTTAGAGGGCAACACAAGTAACTTGGAGTTAGTACTGATGTTCAGTTTAGGCAATGAGCTCGGGGGCACACACACTCCTTTATGGACAACATTGAGAGGCAAGTCCACAGGCTGACCCAGGAACTCATAACTCAATCTCACTACAGGCCGTACTTCTCGGCCAGTCTTTCTAGGGGGAACTGTTACAGTCTCTGCACTCTGAGTCTCATTTTCAGCATTGTCCTCACTTGTCAGGGGCGTCTCCATTGGGGTAGAGAGGCTAGAACTTGGGGCACTTTCAGCTACAGGAGTTACAGTCTCTGAGTCCACAACACTTGGCTCACATGGAGAGCTTTCGGACACTAGCAGTGGACCGTCAGGGCACTCAAAATACTCTTCTTGTTCTGGTGTATCACCCGTCTGTTCCAGTCCATCATTTTCCTCCCCTGAAAGCTCAGACAGTTTACCATACGCAATGATTCCATATCATCTGACTTGATGCTTTGCACTTTACTTTCTGGGAGCATTGGCTCCAGGGACAAAGCTGGGGGCTTAGACAGTCCAGAAGGCCCAGCTTCATCTCCAGTATTGACTAGGGGATTGCCCCAAAACAGTTCACTCAGTTCGTAAGAAGGGTAGTATTCAAAGTCACACTCACTTTCCTCTGATATGGACTGACAGCCATGCTCAACTGGGACTTGTGGAGGGGGACACTTTAACTCAGCTTCTGTAAGTGCAGACTTTCTTGATTTTTTCTTAGCAGCAGCTCTAGTCACTGGTCCAGAGGGGGCATTTTCTGGGGGTTCAGACTCAATCAAAAATTATCCAGTGGGCAGTAAATGATTTCTATGCATTGTTTTCACATCTTTTGAATTATTCTCAGGCCTTACTTTATACACTGGCAGATCATCAAGTTTGCCCACTACAATATGAGGGAGATGGTGCCATCTGTCAGCAATCTTATGTTTGCCATGCAGTCCCAGATTTCTTAGCAATACCCGATCTCAGTTCTGGAGTTCCTGTGCTTTCACCTTTTTATCATACCTTTCTTTGTTAGACAGATTTCTTTTGGCAGCCATGGTTTGAGCCAGTTGGTACGCATGATTTAGCTGGGCCTTTAACTTTTGCACATACTGTAAATAGTTGTCAGCTTGAACCCCATCAGGAGAAACCCCAAAGCACACATCTACTGGCAGTCGAGCTTCTCTTCCAAACATCAGGCGGTAGGGGGAGAACCCAATGGCATCACTTTTGGTGCAGTTGTAGGCGTGTACCAGGGTGCTAATTTGTTGGCTCCATCTAGGCTTGTCCTTTGGGTGGAGGGTGCCTAGCATATCTAGTAAGGTGCAGTTGAAACGTTCAGGCTGTGGGTCCCCCTGGGGGTGGTAAGGGGTGGTTCTGGACTTTCGCACTCCCCACAGAGAAAGCATCTCTTTGATCAGATGACTCTCAAAGTCTCTCCCTCGATCAGAATGGATTCTTTTTGGAGCCCCATAGTGAACAAAAAAGTTTTCTACAAGTACTTTTGCCACAGTGGCTGCCTTCTGGTCCTTGGTGAGGAAAGCTTGGGCATATCTCGTAAAATGGTCAGTGACCACCAGCACATTATTAATATTTCTTTGATCTGACTCCAAACTCAGAAAATCAATACAGACCAGCTCCATGGGTGCACTGGTGGAGATGTTAACAAGGAGGGGCAGCCCTCTTGGGCAAAGCTTTCCTCTGTAAATAGCGACTACAAGTTCGAATGTGTTGCTCCACATCAGCCCCCATCTTAGGCCAATAGAATCTGGATCTCACCAAGTCAAGTGTTCTGTCTATACCAAGGTGCCCCATGTGGTTGTGTAAGGACCTCAGTACTGAGTCTCGAAAGGCATTGGGCAGCACTAGTTGTTGTTTGTCTACTTGCCCCCCCCTGTCTACTGTTTCTCTGTCTAACAGTCTATTGATCAGTTTCAACTTAGGACCTTCTTTGTATAACAATGCAGTTCTCAAATCAGTGGAACGTAATTTGGATACATCTTTCCCTGCATATAGGGCTTCTAAAGCTGATTTGATCATGGGATAGCGGGATTGAGCCTGCCGAATACTGTCATTGTCCAGCTGAGGCAGTGCACCAATGTCTATTGCAGAAAAGTGGCAATAAGCAGCAGGTATGCAATTCTCAGAGGGTCCCAAACAATCCACCATACAGTCCACTGCATCCGTGGACATTTGTTCCTCCCTGTCAAACTTCTGGCAGAGTGCTCTAATATCAGGTTCTGACAGTCTGACCCAGTCATTCTGGGGAACAGGCCTCTGGGAGAGAGCATCAGCATCTATGTGGTTCAGGCCTGCTCTGTATTCAACTGCATAGTCATAGGTAGATAATACAGAAAGCCACCTATGGCCAGTGGCATCCAACTTAGCTGAAGTCTGCACATATGTTAAAGGATTATTGTCAGTCTTGACTAGTATCTTAGCCCCATGCAAGTACTCATGGAATTGATCAACAATAGCCCACTTCAAAGCTAGGAACTCGAATTTGTGTACAGAATAGTTCTTTTTGGAAGGGGTCAGGCTTCTACTGGCAAAGGCCACTGGTCTCAGGCCATTCTCGTGCTATTGGTACAACACAGCCCCCAACCCTTGCAAGCTAGTGTAGCCCCCAGGGGGCGCTATCCTAAGGGCTACTACCCCTGCCTGCCTCAGCTGTGACAGGGTGAGGGGTCCATATCCATTGACGGGTGCCTCTACCCAGAGGTCGGGGTTAGAACAGTCAAGGTTGACTCGGTCACAGCCCTCTGGGTTGCTGCAACCCCCCCCTCCCACTAGTGGCGCACACAGTTCAATTACAATGTTCTCACCCTGAACACTTACCCCTGGCTCGAACCACTCAGCTCACTCCAGGGACCTCCTGGAAAGTAAGGTACAGTTATCAAATATTCACTGTGCAGTATATCACCAGTAAAACACAAACCAGCCAGGGTACTTTTGCAAAACAAACAATCTGATTTATTTAAGGGGAGATAACAAGGACCGGGGGAAATCAGGGTGATTGGCTTACCACTAATATATTTATATTTGACTACCTAGGGCTCTGTGCACAGGCCTGACCTATTAAGTACTGTCTATGGGTACCCAAGCCCTAATGGCTAGTTCCTCGATGCAGCTGGTTGGGGCCCTGACACAAATGAGCATTTAATTCCTGAGTAGATCAGATGGAGCCAGAGAGCTCAATTAGTGCAGTCTGCAATACAACAAAACGACTTTGCTTTTGTTTGTGACCTTTAACAGGGAGCTACCCTGATTCAGTACTCACAACTCCTACAGAGAACCACTCTTTCACCACTCGCAGGGCTGAGCCTGAGCTTCAAAGGCCTCCTCACACATTTATATGGAAAACAACAGAGGAGTACCATACCAGGCAGCTGCTTCCAGGACCCGACTGAACTCACAGCTAGGCGAGCGTCTCTCTGCCGCTTCAACTTTCCTGACAGACCGAGCACGATTCAGCAGATTCTCCAGTCCTCTACAGGTTGAGCCTGGTAGGTAGCTGTGCTTTTGCACAGCCTCCTCTGACCACTGCCCCACAGATTTAGTTCGGAGATCACCGGCAATACAAACGGCCGCCTCAGGCCTTTCACGTGCTTCCCGCACGAACACTCAACAGCGCAGAAGCTCAGAGCTCCACTCTCTTCCACAGTCACAGTGCATCTGCCCCTAACAGCATGGGGCAATCCTCACAGCTTGGTCGCTACCCGATTCCATTGGCTGGTTACACATGCCAGTCACTTAATCTGGCCCTCAGTGGTGCGAAAAGGCGCCATGGTCCATAATGCCACTTCCAAAACTACAGAACAGTGTCTCCATTGGTCATCAACTCCAGCTAGAGTCCTGGTTTCTGGTTGGCTGCTTTTTACTCCAGAATAGATACCCCCTCACTCCTATTGGACCCCTCGAACTGTCCTAGTCCAAGATGGAGGGGCACAGCACACAGAGTCCCAGCTGCAAATAAAGGCAGGTTATACAGTTTACGTTTTTTCAGTTACACTACATATTCTCCAGCAAACAGCTAAATCTTTCAATAGGCTCCCTCTGCTCTTCTAGCGACTGCAGAACGGCAGGCGATTAACCATTAGCCCAGAGGCGGAGTCGAGGCATAAACCCCTGATCCCCCTGCAAACACCAAACCCCTGCGGGCAAGGCGAGCTCTCT
The DNA here is from genome assembly GCA_016271365.2 of Neoceratodus forsteri. Taxonomy (NCBI): domain Eukaryota; kingdom Metazoa; phylum Chordata; order Ceratodontiformes; family Ceratodontidae; genus Neoceratodus; species Neoceratodus forsteri. The sequence continues at coordinate 1,320,801,342 of CM057454.1, forward strand.
TAAAGAGACGGTGCTGGTGCTGGCTTTAAAAGCACTCTCAGCGCCTATATTTAGTGGCCTTACGCCGGACACCAGATAAGCAGGGAGCATCTAGGCAGGCTCCGGGCAAGGCTTTTAGGAACCCCCATTTGTAGGGGGGTTACACCCTTCCTGGCCTGGAAAGAACTTGGCATCCGCGTCAAGTAGTTACCCTTAAATCATTTTAAGGCACACAGTTCAGTTAATATTATATCACACTTTATATTACATGCATTGCTACTGTATTTACAGTTTACTATAGTTTATGCAATATTATTCACACACAACTCTTTTCCCTTTTTTAAATCAGGTCATTAGTTCCTGTCCATGACACCTGGACAGAGGAGACCCCTCCCTATCAGCTACTTGTGGGTTACCTAAAGCAGGGGCACCACACTTGAAGGGCAATACTAACAGGCTGGAGTTATCCCCCAAGGCTAGCTTAGGCAAGGAGCTTGGGGACACATACACCCTTTATGGACCACATTTGAGGCAGGTCCACAGGCTGACCCAGAGACTCATAACTCAACTTTACTACAGGCCGTGCTTCTTGGCTAGGCGTCTGGGGGTCTCGGAACCCTGCTACAGGCCCGATTCTGATTTGCCTTGCTCAGTTAGTAGGGAAACCTCCATGGGAGGGGACCCAGTATTCCACAGTACTTCCGGGGGCATGACCCTCTACATCAGGACCCACACTACTTGGCTCAGCTGGGGACTGTTCAGGCACTAGTAAGGAACCATCAGTGCATTCAAAATCTTCTTCAGGTTCCGGCATATCACTGGCTTGTTCCCCACATCACTTCCTTCTTCTGAAAAGTCAGATAGTTCAGCCAGGCCAGACAGTTCAGCCAGGCTCAAGGACCCCATCCCTTCAGCTTGGGAGCCACTCACTGCATCTCCTGGGAGCATTGGTTCCAGTGACAAAGTTGGGGGCTCAGACAGTCCAGAAACCTAACCTCATCTCCAGAGTTAATGAGGATTGCCCTGAAGAGCAGTTGGCTCTGTTCATAAGAGGATCATTTATTCAATTTCTTCCTCGTTGTCAGTTCTAGACACAGATTGTGCATCATCTTCATCAGAGGGGTTGGAACGGGGGATCTTTATTTGGCTTGCCGAAGAATCAAGTGGTCTGGGTTTTTTCTTGGCAGCAGATCTAGTCATAGGCCTGGGGGGGCATTAAGAGGTTCAGCTTCAATCAAGATTTGTCCGATTGGCAGCAGATGATTTCTGTGTATAGTTTTCACATCTTTTGAATTGTTTTCAGGCCGCACTTTATATACAGGTAAATCTGCCAGTTTTCCCACAACAATATGAGGGAGGTGATGCCATCTGTCAGCAATCTTATGTTTGCCATGCAGTCCCAGATTCCTCAGTAGCACTCTATCCCCTTCTCTCAGTTCCATTGCTTTCACTTTCTTATCATACCTCTCCTTGTTGACCAGGTTTCGTTTAGCAGCCATGGTCTGGGCCAGCTGGTAGGCATGGTTTAATTGGGCCTTCTGTACATGCGATGATTTTCTGCTTGCACCCCAAACTCAAGTGACACACATCCACTGACAGTCTGTACTCTCCCAAACATCAGCCTGTGCAGGGAAAATCCAGTGGCATCACTTTTGGTGCAGTTATAAGCATGAACAGGTGCTAATCTGCTCGCTCCATCTGAGGCTTATCTTTGGGTTGCAGTGTGCCAAACATATCAAGCAATGTCGTGGTTAAACCTTTCAGGTTGGAGATCTCCCTAGGGATGATACGGGTTGTTCTTGGCTTTTGTACCTCCACAAGGATAGCATTTCTTTAATCAGGCAACTCTCAAATCCCTCCCTGGTCGGAATGGATTCTTTGGGGGCCCCATAGTGGACAAAAGTTCTCAGCAGGTACTTTAGCCACGTTGTTGCTTTCTGATCCTTGGTAGGGAAAGCCTGGGCATACGGATGAAATCAGTGACTATATTATGTTACTGCAGTTTTTTAGATCTGGCTCTAGACTCAGAAAATCAATGCAGACCAATTCCATAGGGCACTGGTAGTGAGTATTGACCATGAGGGGCAGCTCTCTGAGTGAGCTTTTCTTTGCAAGCAGCAGCCACAGGTCTTACATCCTTGCTCACGTCTGCACTCATTTTAAGCCAATAGAACCGGGTCATTACCAGGTCAAAATTTGGATCTATGCCCAGATGTCCCATGTGATTATGCAGGACTTCAAAACCAGTTCTCTAAAACATGCGGCACCAGTTTATTTGTTTTATTCTGCCCTCCTTATTCACGAAATCTCTCTTATAGTAGTTGGTTAATCAGCTTTAACTTTGGCCCTTCTTTGTATAACAAGGCGGTTCTCAGGTCAGTGGAATGCAACTTGGACCACGTCCCTCCCGGCCTGCAAAGCCTCCACAGCCTTTTTTTATCCCTTAGGGAGTCTCAGGATTGAGCCCATTGGAGACTATCATTGTTGAATTGGGGCAGTGAACTGAGTGTCTAATGCAGCAAAGTGACAGTAGGCAACGGTCGCATGATTCTCAGATGGCTTCAACAATCACCAAACAGATCTACAACATCAGGAGACACCTGTTCCTCCTGGTCTAATTTCTGGCAAAGGGCTCTTATGTCGGGTTCTGACAACCTGACCCAATCAGTTTATTGGCATGGGTCTCAGAGAGAGAGCATCCATCTATATGGTTTAGGCCTGCTCTGCTCAACAGCATAGTCGTAGGTGGCCAATGTAGAGAGCCACCATATTGCAGTGGCATCCAACTTGGCTGGGAGGTCTGCACAGGTCAGAGGATTGTTATCAGTCTTTTCCATATCTTGGCACCATACAAATGGTCATGAAATTGATCAACAATGGCCCACTTCAGAGCCAGAAACTCCAGTTTGTGCACTGGATAATTTTTTTCTGAAGGAGTCAAACTTCTGTTGGCAAAAGCTACAGGTCTCAAACCATTCGAGTGCTCCTGATATAACACAGCCCCCAATCCTTGTAGACTGGCATCAGTATGGAGAACGTATTGCTTGGCCGGGTCAGCATAGGCCAGCACTGGGGTATGGAGCCAGTTGATATATGATGTCTTGACTTCCTCCTCTTGGTCCAGCGCTTTCCAAACACATCATTGACTTGAAATACTTCTTCTGTCTCTCAGAGCGCAGCAACTTTCTTATACTTTTGTGCGTGGAGGGTACCTCCTAGTGAGGTTGAGAGGGTGGATCACTGAGAATAATCTTTGACAAACCGCCCGATAATATCACAAAACCCCAGGAACCATTGCAGCTCTTTCAAATTCTTGGGCTGAGGCCAAGTGGTCAACCTCCCACTTTGCTAGGGGTCGTCTCTATGCCTTCAGTGGATGCTATAGCATATCACAGAAGTTTGGAAGAATTGGCACTTGTCTATAGATAACAGCTTGAGACCAAGCTGAGGGGCAGTGGATGTGGCAGCGGTCTCTGAGACTTGGGCCACTGCAAGACATGACTGGGACCTGAACCTGGAGGGTTAGTCTATGTTCAGGAAGGACAGGTGGAGAAGGGAGGAGGGTAGCAGTGTGTCAAGCTGCATTGGCATAGGGGAGTAGGGGGAGGCGGAGGGAACCGTGGAGGCGATTTAGGTCTGCCAGTAGCTGGGAGGGCAAGAAGTAAGGAAAATAGAAGTGGTATAGACCCCTGCCCTGGCGGAGGAGCTGGAGGACAGTCTGGTGCATGAGATGTTTAGGAACACCACCCAGACTGGGCAGAGGAAAAGATGGTGGTGTTGGGACTTAAACATGCCAGGAACAGACTGGGGAGCTATGACATCCTCTGTGACAGGGAACAGAGGTTGTTGGATGTCTTTCAGATGCATTCCTAACTCAGCAGGTGAGGGAACCGTCCAGGAGGCACGGTACTGGATGTGGGTCCTGGCAGACAGTGACCGATTGGGGGCCTGGAGGTAAGGGACCCATTGGCGGGGAGTGACCATGCCACGGTCTGGTTCTGCCTGACCTAGGAGGGGTAGAAGGCTGCACAAGAGCGGAATGACCCGACTTCAGGGGTGGATTTTAAGGAAATGGAAAGTATCCTTAGGGTAGCATTTGGATGGGATTGGTCAGACATGGGCTGATAGTAGGTGGAAATCATCAGGAGGGGTGCTGATGCTGTGGCACCTGTGCAAAGTAAATGGTGATTGCGGCCCAAAAAACCCTGTTGTGACCGGGAGTCAGGAGGTGCGGGGAAAGAAAGCGGCTATAAGAAATCAAGTGCTCAAGGTGCAGGGGATTGAGGGAGAGGCTGATGGCTAGAAGGGCCACTAGGTGGTGAGGGTCTAAGGCAGGAAGGAGCAGAACCTGGCTAGGAAATTGGGAGAGGTGGGGTTCTTAGATATTTGGAAGGCGAAGGGTGAAGGGCAGTTAGTGATTAAATCAGGGAAAATGGGCACAAGACCCAGGGAGCAGGCTGAGGTACTAAATGAGTATCACTTCAGTTTTCACCAGGGAAATGGGATGCTCATACATGGAGGAGAGATACTGAGGAGGGGCTCCTTGCAATCAGCAGGTCTGGGAGGCATCACTGGCAGGTTGGGGGAGGCTAAGCAGGAGGGAGTTACTTGGTGGAAATCACAGAGAGAGTGAGGGAAGCCTCAGCCCCTAAAGACTTCCTGGCGGATCGTTACATCCTAGAGTGAACTTGCAGATGTCCTGGCTGAAACCCCGCAGAGCTTTTCACCATCTCTGAGGACAGGGTGGTGCCCTGGACTGAAGGTGGCATGTGGTGCCTCTCCACAAGGGGGACTGGGGAGGTGGCAGAGGGCTGAGCCTGTCAGCCTGACATCATGGTGGGCAAGGTGATGGAGGACATTGTCAAGAGAGGCTGGGGGACCTGATAAGTCAGGGGCCTGGACGATGGACAGCATGGATTCATCCCGGGAAATCGTGTCAGACAAACCTGTGGAGTTCTGTGATGGGTGACAAGTGCTTGGACCTGGTGACCAGTGGATGTCCTCTTTCTAACTTCAGCAGGCATTTACCTGTTCCTCGTGTATATTTGGATAAACTAGAGAAATGGGGTGGGAAGCCAGATGATCCAATGGATGGGCAATTGGCTCAGGACGGACCCAGGGGGTCGGGTTGGTGGGATAGTCTCTTCCCCAAGGAGGGTCGTGTTGGGGTCCCACAGGGATCAGTCCTGGGCCTTCTGTTCAACGCCTACGTGTCTGACATAAGGACAGGTCAGGGTGGATGAGTCTTTGCAGATGACTGAAACTGGGGCGGTGGTGGTGGATGGGGAGGAGGTGTCCATGCAGGGGACCTGGAGGCCTGGAAGATGGTCTAGGAAGTGAGCTGAGGTTTAATGGTGGTAAAGGTACTCCCTTTGGGGGCCAGAGCCCAGGCCAATGTACACCCTGGGGAATACTACAAGTCTCAATGGCTGAGAGGACCTGGGGTGGTGGTGGATGTAAGATGAACAACTCTGAGACTTGGGAGGGCAGCCAAGGCCAACAGGATGCTGGGATGCATCGCTAGGGATCACCCAGAGGAGGAAGTGATCTCGTATATTTGCTTGGTGAGCTACCTGAGTACTGTGCAGTTTTGGGCCGCACTTAAAGAGGTGATAACCTCCTGGAAGGGGTCGAGAGAGCAACCAAATGATTTGGGGCTTGGGGACAGGACATGAGGAGAGGCTTGAAGAGCTAAATATGTACACTTTGGAAGAGAAGGGACCTGGGGAATGATAAGTCTTCAGGTGAAGAGGGTAAATAGGGAGGAACAGTGAGGTGCTGAAGGAAGGAGGAGGGGCCACTAGAGGCGGTGGAAGCTGGAGGGGAGATTCAGGAGAAAGGAGGTGGTGCTTCACTGAGGGGTGGTAGAGGCATGGAATGCACTACCTAGGGGCTGGTGGAGGCAGAGACAGTGAGGGGTTCAGAGGGGTGACAGGTACAGGGAGGTTCGGAAGCAAAACTAATGCAGCAAGAATGTCGGAACTGGGAAGGAGAATAGAGAAGATGTGCAAGGTCAGCACCCGGTGGGGCTGATAAGCAGTAATTTGAGCCGTTAGGCCTATTCTGCTGGCATTTTTGTATGTTAGATAAAATCCTCCAGCCAATCCAGACCTGACTGATCGCGTTCTGTTCTTCAACAAGCAGCCAAACACTCTGACATCATCTAAGTGACAAACACTCGAGCAAATTCATGTCTCATTGCATGTTCCATCAGCTGAAAGGTGGCTGGGCACCGTAACTTGGGCATCGAATAAACTCAGAAACCTAGGGCATATGATTGCTTCTTCGGTTCTCTAGGGCCATCGGGATGATAGTACCCTGCGGAGGTCCAACACAGAGAACCACTTACATTTAAACGTCTAAGGTGTCCTGTATCGTGGCATGGTATACTGGTCTGGGATGTGTTTATTCAAGGTGCGGTAATCTACACACACTGAACCTTATTCTTTTTTCTGCTACTACAATGGGCAGGCGTGGCTCCTGGACCTTGTATCACACTTAGCAAGCATCTCTTGCAAATGTCCCCACATCATCTATGTCGGCCGGGGCAGGTGCGGTTCTGTCTCTCAAAGGCCTTTCATCTTTGTCAGATGGTGCTCAGCCCCTCACATCCCATGTCCCATTCTTTCAGGGAAAATACCTGGTCTCTTCGGTAAGCTTCACTGATCCTCGCTTTTCCATTCAACGGGGAGTCACCAAATCAAACAATTCGGGGTTACTCTGTCATCCTTCCTCAACCCTTGCTATTGGGCACGCAGTATCTGTATAATGTACTCTTCTAGGTGCACCTTCTTTTATTCAATCTCCTTGTCGGACACATGTGAACTTGAACCATCACCTCTTTAGCTTAAGCGTGGCTCTGGCCGAATACTGGTTTGACCAGCAGTCCTCAGGCATCTTCCTTCCGGGTGCAACATCAACAACTTATTCTAACATCTGTTCTCAGTCGGTTTTCCCTGCAAAACATATTGGGCATTCAGGGTAAGTGTCACCAGTGTGAATCCTTTCTCCATACTAGTTCACCGCCTAAGCCTCTGGCTAACCTTCTTCTGATTTGAGCACCTTTTGGATCTGGCGGGTATTGTAGGGCTCCCCGTTTCTAATGCTTGTTTTCTGAACACAATTGGGCTAGTCGTCCAAACATATGGTATTGTCCCAATCAACAGGGTCATTTCATCATACAGTCCGTGGGGGCAGACTAAACTAAGGTCACCTGTTCGCCCTCTCCAGCCACAGAAGTAGGAAATGACAACCAGATCTGGATATACCCCAAATATGATGTTTTGTCCTTAGCCCCATACATGTAGACCATCAAGGGTTGTAGTGGCACCTCAGGTGGGTGTGTCTGATAGCATCCTAAACATAATGGTTGCCTGACACACTGTCTATACAGCTCGGTGGGAATCCCATTTACTCACTGGGGCCTCCATTAAGGGCCCGACCACATCAGACCATTCAGGAGGCACAGCATTGACAGTTGCGGCGTTGGGCTGATCCCAAAGCTCTTCCTGGGGTCGGGCGGGGCCTAGTGAAGTGATCAGTTGCTGTTGACCTCCTTAAATTCTCCGGCAGCTGGCACTCAGGCTAAAGTATCCATCCTCCCCACAATGGCATAAAACTGGGTCTCGGGGCTCTGGTGGGGGAGTACTTCAAACAGCTGGTACAGTTAGCATGATGTGATATCACCTTTTGCCTGATCATGAGCTGAGAGGATGTTCTTGCATATGTGAAGGGTGTCAAATATATAGTAAGGTTGGGACCAGTAGTATTTGTTGTAAGAACTAACTGATGGTGGGGACTTTGATACAGAGGGCAAGGGCTTCACCAACACACCACTGCTCACTATTTTACCCTATGGTTTCCATCAGCCTAACAGACCTATCTCCTGGCCAACATAATAAGGCTATCCAAAACCGAGCTACCTCCCAATCCCACCTTCGCTAACAGTGTTTGTTCTAGAGTCTGCCTCACTGTTGGCCCATGCTTGAGTGCCCTAGTCTCCACTTGTATGGTAATGATTCCTATCTGCAGCCCTTTCCTTGGAACAACCTGCCCACCCACTAGCACCACTGACCTCAGGACTCTTCCACTTCCTTGATCTCACCTCTGTCCTCCACTATTTGCTCCTGCCTCCCAACTTATTATCATGCCCACTCTTTCTTTCCTTCTTGGTCCATACCACACTGCTATGATGCACTTTTTTCGTTATCTATCCACTCATGCCTAATTTGTATTACAACTTTGCTACTACTAGCTGCTATTGTCATAAATGTTATTTATCCATTGCGCTGCAAGTTTATATATATCTTCATATAAATATCCTGTATATTTTTTCTATTCATTGTATGCCTTGTCCCAGCCTCCTTTGTACTTGTTTTTATTCCTGGCATCCTCATGGCTCAGGTCATGCCTGAAATGGTTCTGGACCAGTGCACCACTGGTAAACAAATGAATGAATAAATAACAATGGGAACCACTGAACATCAGGGATAGTAACATCTACTGTATACTGCAGGGTAATTGTAGATGGGGTAGGACTGAGAACAAATTAAGAACCTGAAATGGGATAATTAGGGGGGTCCCCACGACTGTTTCTAGAGGGCTCTTTGGTGGTGTAACTCCTAGGATGGATTTTGCCTGGTGCTGTAATGTGCCTGTGCTGTACTGGCATCAGCACATGACTGTCACACCAGCATGGTGAACCCTTTCTCCACACCTCTGAGTGTCAACTTATAACGGGTTTTGGTGGCATCTGCAAAAGATATACCTTCCATTCAGTTCTTCTGCATCACTTATAAAACACTGCAGATGTCTACTTAGTACTGAGCCCTTCCGCATCGGTTTTTAACCAACTGCTGTCTGGAGAGTCCTATCTTCCCAAGATGTATATAGGCAACTTGCAAAAGCCACCATGCATGCTGAGGACCCTCCCCTATCCTGAAATTTCTGCATCACCCTACCCTGTCCCTTGCTAGGCATTTGTCCTGGACACGACATCTAGCTCCCTCTCATCTCCTGCTGCCTGGGATCCACTGTACTGCTCTCATCCTCCAAACCAGTACCTCAGGTATTTACCTCCTCTCTCACTCCCACCCTGCTGCAAGTCATCCCCCACTGTCCCCACCAGCAGTTGCCCACCAGCTGGGGCCCTTCCTCCTCCTTGTAACTGTGAAATGGTCCATGGTGCTTCCTTGGAAGGCTTCAGGGCCAAAGTGTGGTTCAGCTGCAGGGAGGGTGGTTGCAGGGTATTTCAGATGCAGGAGAGTGGTTATAAACAAAGCAGGAACTGAACCTTGACAAACAAACTGGCAGAGGGGCAGAGTAAGTCTTATAGGAAAGAGCACAGTGAGGGCTACAGATCATTTACCTGAGTAGTCTCCAGGTCAGAAGTAGCTGAAGAGAACAGAGGACAGGTAGATCAGAAATGATGCATGGGGCAGTGACAGACATGGACTCCATGAAGGCATGCATGGAACTATGATGCCAAGTTAAATAAAGGCCAATTAGGTGGTGAACACTGACCTGTAGGTAGAGTGCACAGCACACAGGATTTCTCGCATCCCTGCATGCTGACAGCAGGAAGGTACTATGAGCATAGTCCACTGCACAGAGCTATAGCACAGAATGTGAGACAGAACTTGAATGTGACCCAGCACAGCACAGCTCAGCACTGGGATGTGGGCAGACAGTGGCACTACAGTACTGGTACAACCACCACAGACAGAGCAACTGCAGGTGTGGTTTGGCGGAGTGTATGTAAACGGCGCAATCACACCGAATGCCTGAGCTGGAACCAAAGCCGGTCAGTGTTGCGAAGTCCTGGCACAATGGAGACAAAGAGTTATGGAGGCCATACTAACTGCAACCCAACAACATGGACATTCAGAGGTGGTACCATCCAGGAAGGGAAAGTCCAAGTTAAATGTGAATGGTTACTCTGGTCCATGAATACATGGAGACAGGTACTGTTTTTTTAACATATCATATTTTTCACTTGCTGCAGCATACACTTAGCTTTGGGTATCCAGCAACCAGCTCCACCTACCTGGAGAGCTGGGCTCAAACTGCACGTGGGAGGATCAGGACGCCATCATGCCATCTTGCTGGAGCTTCCCCTGCCTCTGCCAGCCAGGACAGCCCCAGCCTCCCTCAACAGGACCACTGAAGTCTCCAGGTGGCTTCTAGAGCACAGTTATCAGTTGAAAGGTCATGTCAGCCATTTTCCTTCGATTGGCCCTGGTATTGACGTGCAATGATGTCCAGGCAACGTCGATATTCTGTGCTTCCCATCTAATGTCACTGACACTAGTAGTGCTCTGGGCATCCTCAGGGGTTGCTACACGGAAATTCCCAGCCTACCCAGGACTGGGAAAGCAGTCTGTACCGATCCCAGTCCTCCCCTGCTGCCCCCAATGGCCCAGGCTCAATCCGAACCCGAGTCACTGGTATGACACAAGGTATGGCATCCAGCCAACCCTCAGCACCACTGGACGGTTTTGAGACAGTGTAACGTGTTGCAAGCACCATAGTCCAAGTCCTGCCTCAGCCAGGCCATCACACTGCTCCAGAATGGCCAGCACCACCCAACGAAAAAGAATGAGCAGTCATGTTTGAGGTGACAGATGCTCCACCGGCGTGGTGTTGGCAGGCATCAAGCAGAAGGCCACAGCATGGTTAGCCTGACAGCTACTGCAGAACAGCAACTGTAATGACCACTGAGCTGTGGCAACAGTTGTTGCCAAGAGGCCCTGCTGCAGATTGTAACAGGACCTGCCAGAAGGACCTCTAACCGAACCAGTGACACTGGCTGACCTCACTATCCCTAAGTAGTTACAGACGACTGGATGCCATGGCAGTGATCACCGGGTACCACCCACCAGGTCCTTCTACTCATCACAGCGACAACATCAGGGACCGGCACAGGCACTTTCTGGATGGATGGTACATTCAAGACTGTGCCAATCTTCACCATTGTACACCATCCATGCACCCATGGGGATGGGTTCATCAACCCCATTATGTCATTGGTGTACACTGATGATGAGAAGAGCCTGTAATGTTACTGCACCTGTTCCAGGAGCTGAATAAATATGCGTATACAGTCCTGCACCTCAAACCACCTACCATCATCACTGACTTGAGCAGGCTGTGATCAATGCCTGTAAGATGGAATTCCACAACCATAAACAAGGGACACCCATTCCACTTGGGCAGATTGTGTGGTGGAAGTCCAGAGCTTTGTCTGCACCACAACACAGAAGTGACCCAGACTCAGCCTGAAGATCCATGAACTCATGGCTCCCGGCCATCTCCTGGGCATACATTCCAGCAGCATTCAGCCTCCTAAAGTCAACCATTTCACCCAATGCCACCACACTCTTCTATTATTTCGAGACACATGTGCTGGGCAGGATATGGCTGTACAGTAGGGTGACCAAGGTGCCTACTAGATACGACCTATGTTCCCACCTGGTGTGGTTGGTTGCAGATCTCAATGAGTCAAGCATGCCATGTACCCAGCAATGTTGACCTGGCACTGCCATCTACTTGTTCTGCTCGAAGGCATGTAGGGCTGCGTCATCTGCAGAACTCCACAGGAACAGCAATGACTCATGTCACCAGAGAAGGTATTTGTGGACTGCCATGGACACCACCCAAAAAGAGCTATGAGGAGTGGATAAGTTGTACTAGCATCCAAGGACAGGCAAGTTGTTGAAGTTCCTGTGCATGGCACTCAATACTACCCTGTAGGGTCTGGGTGACTGGCACCGACAGTTGTACACTCACAGTACACATCATGCACAGCCCAGATTGCCACTGTTCTCACTGTTGAATAGTTTCACCTCACATTTAACATGCACCCCAATCTGGTGGTGATGTTCATCACAACACTGTTGGGTATCACCAGCAGCCCACTGCACACTGCCACCTGCACTGTGTGTCGCATGCGCAGGTCTGAAGTTGTGTGATGCTACCAATCTTCCAGCTGTGCAACTGTGGTAACAGTATTCACAATGGGCTTGGGAACTCCCCACACACACCTGGTACCATGCCACAGTGGGCCCTGCACAGCCCCCCAACACCTCCAGACTTTTTCTGTGTGTACTGTGGCCCATAGTGGGCTAGCATGACACCACCATGTGCACATTGTATGGTTGGTGCGTGGCATGCTGTTTGTGTCCCGCATCCATGTGGTGTTGTTGTGACCATTTCTGGCAGCTATCCATGCTCTCACTGTGCCACTTGTTGTGTGCCTGTATAGTCATGCATGCACCGACCAGGTATGGTATTTCAATTACTTTGCGCATGCCCTGCTTCCTGGCTGTCAGCTGACATAATCATGCATGCAGGATGTAAGGACAACTACCATGCTGTGATGGCTGGCAACACATGGGCATGGTGTTATTTTTTCACTCCTGTCTCATGGATGGTGAGAGTCATCCTACAGGGGTCCGTGTTCAGGTCAGTGTGTCTCGAGGTGCACCACATAGGGGTGTTTTGCTATTGTCCGTGTTGTTCAGTAGTGTCTCAGGTCCTGGATGGTGTCATAGGTCGACGGTGTTTGTGTTGTGAGTTCACTCAACAGTCGTGACAGCATCCTGCTCCTCTGGCCTGACAGGTGCCAGCACTGTTCTAGGTCAGGCCACTGTGTGTTGGGCTGCTGGCTGTTGGTTGTGGGATGGCATGTCAGACTACAAGTGCTAATTATAAAGGTGTTACAGGGCAGTGGTTTTCGTAAACAGAGTGGCAGTTGGGGATGGCAACTGGGCAAGATGGGTGGTGGGGGGGGTCCAGCTGCAGAAAGAGTTGTTGTCCAGAGGGTGCTGGTCCGCTCTAAGGAGGGTGCTTGTTTGGGAGACTGGGAGGTTGGTCCAGCGCAGGGTGGTCTACTGGCGGGGAGGAAGGTCTGAGGGTTCCATCTGCAGGGGGATTCATATGAGGGTAGGAAGGATGCCTGACAGCGCTACAGGTGGGTGATAGTTGATGGGGAGAGCTGTTTGGGGTTTAGGTGACTAGCTACAGGCAAGGTACACCTGGGAGAGGTCTATGGGATGTTGATATGGTCTAGCTTGGTGGTGATCTGGTAGGGTGTTAAGATGAGTGGTCATAGAGTGGCCCAAAGGGCTGTACTTGGGAACCTCACTGAAGTCAAATACCAATTTATATTAAAGCATTCTCAATTTGCCTCAAAGACTAATTTTAGTAATTTTTTAATCTTTTTAATCGTCATTCAAAAATACAACCGCTAAGAATACTAAATTTGAAGTATTTCAGCAGACTAGTTGTTCAAGAGTGTTATTGCAATGAGGATTAGAAACAGATCTGCAAAGCTCTTAAAAGTACAATTTTTTTTAATAACTTAAATCATAAATGAAGATTATAGTCAGCAGAGTAGTTTAGGATTTAATTAGCCAATCTACTGGGATTACCGCATTTCAGTTCTTCTCAAGGGAGACAGATAAACAACTAGCAACACCAATGAATTTTTTAGAAGGTAAGTACACAAATGTGGATTTTACCTGAAATAATAAGGTGCAAAAGTTGGCAGTGTCCTTTATTAAAAGTGTATTTTAAACTACTTTTCCCATAAGTCTACTCAGTCAGAGGCCCACATTTCAGCTGTCTCCTGTCTGTGTCTAGCCTGATGAAACTGCACGAGTGTCTGTGGTTCCGTTTTTAATCAGTTTCCTACAGCTAAGATTTACATGTTACGGTAAGATCTTTTTAAAAAGTACATCTTTTAACTCCCTGAAATGTTAAATATAGTATTGGAATTATCACCAGGTGTTTTTTCCAAATGAAATGTTGTAGTTTCACTTTCAATGTTTTGTCTTGGAAAACATTTTCTCTTCACTCTGGCAACCTTTTGAAATACACATTTATTTTTAATCAACCCCCGAAGTGAGATGCATTGTGCCTAGATTACTGTTATTTGTGTAATTTTTCTGATTTAGTTACTTAAAGTAGTTGGTGGTGTCAGGAGAATGAACAGCAGAAGATTGTATAATTGAGCATCAGAATGCATAGAGAAAGATTAGCAACTTTTTTTAATTTGAGAAATCTGGAGTTACCCTTAAAGGGAAGAATTATTACTACAGATATTTGAGTGTGTTTGTGGGGGAACTGTTTTTTTGCGCGTTGCCTATATTTGTTTTTAACAGTTGCGCAGTTAATCATTTTGTAATCTGGGGACTGTGTATTTTTTCTTTTTTTGAAGACCACATTTATTTTATGTTTATTTATTTAATTTCATTTTATGGCAGGCGGTAGTAATAGTGGTCTGTTGCCTGAGTTGCAATCTGGTACATCCAGCAGACTAGACCTGGTTTGAATCCTACAGCTTCCTCTTGCATACTGTGTGACCCTGAGCAAGTCACTAATTTTTGGTTCGTCACTTTGAAACAAGTTTGGCTTAGTGTGCCTTTCCTGGTTAAACATTACCTTTTGTTTACTGGCTCTGCTCTGACAGATTCTTGCCTATTTCAGGCACCCGAGGGAGAGGAATACAGATGAAAGCCAACTGACCTTGAACCAGATTGTTGTTGGTGATATTTTAGTGAATTGGGGTGAATATGTTAGGCACTGAGAAAATGTCCTGTTTTTCTAGAAGTGCTATGGGATCTTAATTCACCTGAACTACCACCAGAACAGGCAGATGGACCTCTTTATCGTCTCATCTGAAAGACAATGCTCAGAGCAGCTATCCTTCATGCTGCACTGCAGCCAGTATTGGGATATTAATAGGTGCTCGGTAGGAACAGAACCCACTCCTTTTGATCCTCAGCCCTGAGGAGTAAGTACTGCTGAGCCACTGACATCAAATGCAATATTAGTGTCATATATTTATTTATTTATTTTTTAAAATATGAGAAGTATGGGTCCACGGTTGGGGCAGGATGGGGTTCAGTTGGAGTGTCTGCCTGACGTGGGTGTGTCCAGCTTTTGAAAGGGTGTCCAGCTCTGGGGTTACTAACCCAGAGGGGAGGGAGACTGGTCTGTGGGTGGAATGACCCAGGGTTTAGCTGCAGGAGGACTGTCTGCTGGGGGCTAGTTCAGGGCATGAAAGAATGAGCCAGGCAGGGAGGGTAGTAGCTGGTGGTGGGGTTAGTCAAGGTCAGTGAGGTCTAGCTGCAGGGTGGTGGTTGATGGTGAGGCTGGTGGGGCCTGGTGATCTAGCTGTAGGTTGGGGTTGGGACTGCTGGTCCAGGGCTTGAGGACAGCTTAGATATGTGGTCTGTTAGAGTGGAGTTTGGGGTTGGTGCTCCACATCGAGGGTATAGAATGTAGTTGAGGCTGGTCCAGATGTAGGGAGGGTGGCTGGGTGGGTGGGTCAGGAGCCTGTGTGGTGCCTCAGCCCAGTTCATTGTGGAAAGGCTGGGACGAAGGGTTGTCCAGCTGCATGGAGGATAGTCTGTGCCTGAAGGTGATCTAGCAGAGAGGAGGGTTGACTATTTTGGGGGCGAGGTAGATGATCAGCCTAGAGGATCCAAGGTAAAATTAATTAGAAACTGGTTAACATGTGTGCCCTTCAGCTAACAGTAGCACTATGACCTGCTGGAGGTGACTCAGTTCAGAATGAGTCGATCAGGGGCTCTGGGAGAGGAGGAGTGGATCAACTGTTATACAAGAGGCTTCTGGGAAGGAGTGAGCTAGCTCGCTGTGTACTGCTAACTGAGTGACCAAGTGGCAGTGCAGGTGGGGCAGCTCATGGTGGAAGACTTGATTGTGTTGTGCCACATGTCTGTGCATGTGTTTGTGCACCTTGCCGCTTATGTCTAGGGAATGGAAGAACATAAACGTATCCTGACTGGCAGTTGCTCCACATATTGATCTCTGTTGGAACAAGTCCTGGCAGATGCCAGAGGATGGTGTTGTGGTAGCTGAACATAAGTGGGGGCAACCAGAAATGCAGGTTGGAAATGGAGTAGTAGTTGGGGTTGTGTTAAGGTGTGAGGTGATGGTTAATGCACTTATTACAGTGATGGGACAGTGAGCAGCCTTCCAGGCACTGTCACAGATCCTCTGGGTTCTATAAGTGACATTGTAGAAAACTGGCAAAGAAGAGACTTTTTGCATATACCAAAATTTGTAGGTGGGTATTAAGAAGGGAGCAGAGAGCATGCCTCTTGGAGAAACCAAAAAGGGTCAAGATTGTGCAGTTGGTTCAATGACAAGTAGAATTGCACGTAGTGCAGGGAACCAGAGTTGCTTTATAGGGTTGGTCATTATCACTAAGCGGGGACCTTGGAGTTATTATGATCTTGAAGAGACTTGTTAAGATATGCCCGCACCATATTATCGGTGCCTTGCCTCCAGAAGATTATGAAAGAATATTCTCACTTATAAGTTATTGTGCCTGTTCATAAAATATAAGAACTGGGTCCCACGACTTCTGTTTTTTTTTTTTCTGTTACAAGCTAATTCTATTATTTTTCGATGATGAGATGCCAGTGGCGGGGTGCACTATTTTATGTAGGCGGCAGCATTTGCTGATTTTAAAACTATATATTACCAAGAATAAAACGTGTAACTGTCAACTAACAATATCTTTGTTCATTGCCAGGTGGTCACCAAATCCTTTAAATTCAAAAGAAAGCTGCCCCATTACAGATAAGACGAGCACCCCGCTCACTGGCATCTCGTCATCCTGCTAGAGAGTGTGGGAGGGGGTTGCAGCAACTTGGAAGTTCGGACCTGGTTTGTATATTTTATGAAGGACAGAACTTTTAATGGCTTAAAATTTGGGGACATCATTTGGTCCTCAAGGCACTGATGGATGGTGCAGGGTTGACTACACTTACCTTGGTAAGTCTCTTTAAAGTTGTTGGGCTGCGGACAAAGCAGGTAGAAATAGAAGGACTTGGGCTGCATCGGGAGGCATTCTCAGCAGGAGGAGGAAGGTGGCAGTTACAAGTAACCTTATTAGTGAGATCCAACCAAGGCCCCATCCACACTGCACCTCAGACCCGTAACAGATAGAAACCGTTATAACCGTGGAGTGGTACAGTGTCCACATGCCACGGTGTCCATTTGGGACCGTACCACTGCTCCACACTGAAGATGTTACTGTGGCACCCAATCTCATAATGCAGCTCGTGCTGCACCAGGGGACTAGTGTTAGGTGTCCATACCACGCCCAGCAACGCTATCGAAGTGAACTGTTCTCATATCTGCGTTTGTCCACTTCATGTGGTTTCTCAATAATGACAGGGTCCTTCTGTAACGTTACAGGTGTAAACGAACCATTGCGGTAACGGTTTGGGCACTCTGTAACATTACAGAGGGGTAGGTGACACAGCCTAAGAGTCCAGTCCAGGTTTGAGGCACAGAGTGCCACAGGGTGATGGGCAGTATAAAGGGCAACTCAAAATTGTACATGGGCTGTGGCCAGCCCTGTGAGGAGATCTTCGATCTCATATAAAACCCCTGAAAGAGAGGGGGACACGATGGAGACCCAAGCACCGCATAAGGATGAATAGGTGCTGGGGGGTTCTTCAAATAGGAAAAGGACCATGGGACATGATGAAGCTAATGGTGGGGGTAAGATGATGTGAGGAATTACTACTTCACTGAAGGTGGTAGACACCTGGAACAAACTGACAGCATTATAGTTGGAGGTCAGGAGTGAAATGTGGTGGGGGCTTAAATGTTTGTATGTATATAGACATAGGAAATCTTGGTACTAAGCGGGAATAGGAGGGCTATAAGGACCACAAGAGACCATTTAGAGTTTGCAGAGAAGGACTTCAGGAGCTCTATGGTTGCAGTTGTATGCGAGGTCTGGAAACCACAGCAGAAGTGTGACCTAGAGGTGTGACCTCGAGTGTGGCTCATCAGCAGTGGGGTTTATGTAACGTTAGCTTAAGGAAAAACTGACAAGCTTTATGTGCTGGGGAGTCTATGGCAGTTGTAGGAGGTGGGTAAACCAGAGTGAAGAGTAACAGAAGGCTTATCAGTTTTTGAGGAAGCAGGTAAAATAATTCTGGTTTTTATATCGAGAGGTGTAGGTAGGACACGGCAACAGAATGCAGAGGGAGTGTGACAGCTTGAGCAGCCAGTTGAAAAACTAAAACTGTTAAACTAAACAAATGATCGCTGTATGATAGTGGGAAGAAGGGGGAGATATATTCTAAATGGCAGGTGGGGGTGCTGGATCGGCAACTGGAAGAAACAAAACTAAAGTTTTAAGATACCGTGCAAGGTGCCAAACAACGGGGTGAGGGATGGGTGATGTGGACGAGTCCACTATGCATATTAATCGAGGATGACGAATAAACATATGTGTAAATTAAGATTCTGCATGTATACACGTATACGCTCGGATAAATTGATTTATCACACCCATTTATGTCCACTCTTATTGCATAAATTTACTTAATATTTATAACCCATCAGGCTCTTTTCTTAGTGCTCTGTGTTTTAATTGTGAGTGTCCTGGACCTTATGATGTTTTTCCTCTCCAAATCCTTTTTGTTAGCCCTGGTACTTTGACATTAGCTGTTGTGCAACTCATTGTATGCAGTGCTTGCTGCTTCATGGTCCCGTCAGGGAGCCCACTGATTTCCCTGTTTGCCTCCCACCCACAGGTACTTTTAAGTCAAGTTCAGGTACTGTCTCTTCAGCTGCACTGTGATTTTCCTTGTGGCCCTATCTGTATTTACTGTCCTAGTCCTTTTCACTAGGCCCTCAGGGCACCTTACAGTCTGCCACAACATGGTTTAATAAAGGTTCCTGCCACCCACTGCTGGCTGCCCACTCCAGACCCTCTCCATGGGGCTTCTTCATGCCACTTTGTGTGGCTGATAGGTAGAGGGAGGCATATGCTCCTTTTTCCTCTTCCTTCTTCATTGTCCCTTGCCTTTCATTAACTTGAACTTGTTGGGAGTCTCTCCTTCAGGATCTCCCTACTCTCAATCTCCAGCCTGTGGGGAGGCAGTTTTGACCCCTTTCTTCCACCACTCCTGCAGCTAGTTTAAATGTTCATCAAAGTACTGTAACATAAAACCATTCATTGAGTGACAGTGTTCCCATCCCGGATGGAAACAGACCATTACCTCTATTTGCTCTAGTCTCTTTCCCCCTCCCAAAAATATCCCATCTTCATTCCCACACACATGGAGCAGGTTACAGACTGAGCTCTGTGGGCTGAATCATAGACACATAGACCTTGATGACAGATAAGGACTGCTTAGCCCACTCAGTCGGCCCATTTCCCTACCTAGTGGATAAGCTGCAGATCCTAGTTATCCAACAGCTGACTTCCTCCTACCTACCAATAGAATTGGTTCATGTCTGTTCCATGAATTCTTGAAGTCCTCCACTATTTTTGACCCCACAACTTCCTTAGGAAGGTCATTCCATGTGTTCACCAATTCTCTGAGAAAAATACTCTCATGTTGCCCCGAGCCGCTTTCTCTATCTTCAAATTTGGCCCTTGTTCTTGCACATCTTTTCTGAAAGATGCTACTCTTTGGACTTTATTGATTCCCTTGAGGTGCTTGAAATTTTCTGTCCTGTCTCCTCGTCTCATCAAGGGTCATATATTCAGCTTGTCTCTCTTTGTATGGCTTCTGGTGCAGACCCCTTCACTATTTTAGTTGCCCTCCTCTGGATTAGCAGTTGAGCGTTCCTGCCATTACTGTCACTGTAGTTCAGTAGCACTAAACTTGTCTGCCTTATCAACCGTTGTAGCATTTCTGGTCAGCAGTTTTCTGAACAGCCTCCTGCCTGCTACATAGTTCACCAAGGACATCACCCCCACATTAGATCCAGGGGATAATATAAAAAAATTGCCACTGTCCATGAGGAAGTGCCCATTATATCACCAGAGCTATACAATTTTCAAACCACTGGCCTCCTGGGACAACTCAAGACTCCTGAACCACCAGTGTCCCTTTTAAATAATATAGGGCCACAAGCCCAAATGATTCCCCATCTGCCTATCTGGACTACTTAAATTTACTGGCTACCTGCAGGTCACCTAGGGAGCTAAGGGGGTTGCTGAGTCCCAAATACCACTTTATTCTTTGTTCTTAGCTGTCTGCATTTTTTATTCCATCTCTAGTTTCCTTACTTTGGCCTAGTTTGTCTTTTCCTCTGAAACTTCTTCCTTTACTCCTGTGCTATATACCATTTTGTATCTCTTACTCTTGCACTATAACTTCCCATACTGATCTATTTTTCCTTTATTTCTACAGGTCTGGCCAAACATACCAATCAGATGAGTATCTTTGTTTAATTTAACACCTAATCTCTCCTCTAGCACCTCTGACCCTTTGTGTCCGTTTCAACCTTCTTCGTTCTTCCCTTCAGGTCCTACCAGAATTCCCCAAACCAAGGACACCCCAACTCTGGACTCCTTTTCTGATGGAACAGGTAAGTCCTAATTACTGACTGCCTTAGAATCATAGAAATCTGGTGACAGAAAAGGACCATTTGTGAGTCGAGTCTTCCTTACCCCCAATTCCTCATCATCTTGTCAAAAGACACCCACTCTGCCCACTGGTCAGCTCCTGTTCGTCCCATGCCCTCTGAACTTTTCACCATTTTTCATGCCATCACTCTTCTGGTAGTCAGTTCCTGGACTCCACCACCTTCTCCAGAGGTGTAATGCCCTCTCATTGCCCCTAAACTCTCCTTCTTCTAATCTTAGTTTATGATCCCTAGTTCTAGCACTTATTTTCCTTGCTAATGCAGCTTCCACTCTCACCTTACTAGTCTCCATGCGGGTACAGATCCGATTCTCCACCTCTCACTCATAGGGCTGCCTAGCACATGCGTGCACCATCTTGTTGCCCTTGTCTGGAACTCCTTTCAATCCTGTCTTATATCCTTGTGTAGGTGAGCCTCCAGAACTAAACTTCATACTCATGGTGAGGCCTCACCATGGATTTATAAAGGCGCATCAGCACCTCCCTTTTCTGTTTTATACCTCCTATGCACACAGCATTCTATTCCTTGCCCACCACTGTGCTGCACTGGTTCTCCGCCTTCAGGTTATCTGAAGTATAATCCCCAGATCTCTGTCCTGCTGAGTTTCCTTACCCCCATGTGCAAATAGTTTGCAGGTTATTACACCCATGTGCATTACTGTGCACTTTTTTGGCATTAAATTTCAGCTGCCAAGTTTCCGACCACCTCTCCAGAATCTTTAGGCCTTCCCTCACTGCCTCCACCTCCCCTAACAGGGTGTCTACCCTATTGCAGATCTCCGTATCATCTACAAATAGGCACACCTTCCCCTGCAGTTCCTTCACTATATCTAACATACTAAAAGCCATCCAAATAGGCCGGATGGTCTGTTGTGTCTGCTCGGTAGCCAGCCTCCTAATGGGTTCTTTCTTTCCCACCCAACCCCAGAGAGGGTCATCCTCTTCTTCAGTTTACCCTTGAACCTGTCCCACTCCCTCTTCAAGCCCTCCACTGTGCCCTCCACCAGACTCCTGGACAGTGCATTGAAGGGCCCCACCACCCTCTCAATGAAGTAGGGTCTCCTGCACCCCCGCTGTAATTTCCCTCCTCTAGCTTCCACTCATGTCACCTGGTTGTTTCCCACCTTCTTTAGTCTGAACATCTCTTTGGCACTGCCCCTGTTTATTCCTTTTATATATTTGAAGACCCCTGTCATGTCCCCCCATCTCTCCTCTCCTCCAGCGAGTACAGCCCAAGCTCTTCCAGCCTTTCCTCACAGGGCCTTCCTCCCATGCTCTGAAGCATCCTGGTTGCCCTCCTTTGGACACACTCCAGCAGTGTTGCGTCATCCTTGAGGTGAGGTCTCCAGAACTGCATGCAGTACTCGAGATGTGGTCTGACCAAGGCATTATACAGAGGGAGGATCACCTCCCTCTTCCTGGATGTAATCCCCTTGGCTATGCAGTATCCGGTTTGCTTTGGCCACAGTTCTTCTGCAATTTTTAATGTTGTTCATTTTGACGTCTACCACCACCCCTAGATCCCGCTCACTTGTTGTGGCTTGCAGTATGACACCCCCGTGTGTTTACATGGCCCGGGTTTCTGACCCTCGGATGCAGCACCCAACATTTCCCTGCATTAAACCTCAGTCCCCCACCTCCTTGACCACCCCTCCAGGGTATCTGGGTCCCTCTGGACTGTCTCTCTCGCTTCGTCTCCATCCGCCAAAGCTCCCAGTTTTAAGTAATCCGCAAAGAGACTCATCCTACTCTTAACCACCCTCCCATATTGAGACATGAGGCATTGAACAGGGAGTGGCCCCAGTACTGAACGTTTGGGGACCCCATTGCTGACCTTCGGGGCGGAGACCACCCACCACTACCTCTGTATTCGCCTGTTAGCCAATTTTCACCCATCTGATAAATTGCTCCTCACCCCAGCTTTAATAGCAGTCCATTTTGGGGTACCAAATCAAATGCCTTACTGAAATTCAGGTATAGGACGTCCTCCGGTCTATGCCGGTCCAGGGTCCCAGTCATAAAAATCTATGGAGTTGGTCTAACACGATCTCCCCGGGATGAAACCATACTGTTTGTCATCCAGTTGCCCCAACCTTTCCAGCTGCCTCCTGAGCCTATCTCGATAATGCCCTTCATTACTTTGGCCACCACAGACGTTAGGCTGACAAGCCTATAATTCTCCTCTCCTCTCTAGACCCCCATTGGTGGACAGGCACCACATGAGCCACCCTCCAGTCTTGAAGCACCCATCCTGTCAGCAGAGAGGTGTTAGAGTGCTGCCAGTGGTGCCTAGCTCATCGGCCAATTCCTTCATAACCCTCGGATGCAGCCAATCTGGCCTCGGTGCCTTATCAGTTTTAGTGTCCGAAGGCCTCTTCTCCCCTTTCCACTGTGATTTCTCCCTCCCTCCCAGCCCACCCCTCATTTAACCACCCATCCCTTCTAGACTTGGCCCAGCCTGTACCCAACTTCTTTCAGTCCTCTCGACTCCATCTGACCTCTCGACTCTGCTGGCTCCCTTCCTTCCCATTGGGCTGGAGGGATCCCTGCCTCCTCCGTAAATATCAAGGCAGAGTACTCATTTGCACCTCTGCCTGATTTCCCCTGCCTCCTGGGTCCATCCCTCCTCAGTCCTAATTCTTGCTGATCCGTGCCCTCCTTTTCTCTTCTCCCTTGTGTATCTATAGTCCCTTTCCCCTTCGGATATCCTAGCCAGGTTTGCTCCCTCCTCACCTTGGCATTCCCTCACCACTGTGGTGACCGTTCCAGCCATCAACTCATACCCCTCTCCCTATCCCCCCAGGTGCTTAAAACATGCATAGGCAGCCTTTTTATCCCTCACTGCCTCCTGCCTCCCTAAGGTCCACCAACACAGCTTGTTGGCTCTACCATGCTTCGCCTTTCCTTTGTACAGGAGTTAGTCTCCTGCACCCCCTTCTTAATGGTCTCCACAAGCTGCCAGCATCCATGTCCGGCTAATCTTGTCCAAACTCCCTGTAGAATCCTGCCCATGCCCACGAAGTCTGCACCCCGGAGTCCACTACTACTGTATTAGAATGGTTATCCCTTCCCAGATACAGCAGGAACCAGACTATAGTGTGATCACCACCTGCCAGCGGGCTACACACCTCCAGGCCCTTTATCTGGTCACTGTCTGCTAGGACACAATCCAGTACCCACTCCACCTTAGTAGGTTCACCCACCTGCTTGACTAGGAAGGCATATTGGAACATATCCATCAGTCTCTGTTCCCTGGCCACAGAGGATGCTATAGTGTCCCAGTCTGTCCCCAGCATATTAAGGTCACCCATGATTACCATCATTCCCTTTCCACGGTCACAGTGCCCCTTGATGTTCTCAACTAGTTTGTCCTCCAGGGCCTCTTCCATCATTGGGGGTTCTGTACACCACCCCTATTTTCAATCTTTTACCTCCCCTCTTTTGTAGGGTTACCCAGATCTCCTCCACCTCCCCCTACAGCTTCCTCCACTCCACTAACCGCTATGTCATTTTTGACTATCAGTGCTACCCTCCTCTTCCTCTCCTCTATCCTTCCTGAATATTTTGTAGCCCACCAAATTTAGGTCCCAGTCATTTTCTGAGTGGCCCATGTCTCAGTAATTGCTGCCGCATCCACTGATCCCTCAACCAGCATCACCTGGAGCTTGGGCATTTTGTTGCCCATGCTCCTAGCATTGATCAGGGCCATCCTCCACCCCGACCCCTCTCCCTTCTCCAGTCATCTCAGCCCTGAGCAGTCCCTAGATGCCCTTTCTTGCACAGCTCTGGATGGATTTAGATCGCAGTTACCTGCCTTCTTTTCATGCCCTGGACCTGGACCCTCAAGCGGCCCTCCTGGAGCCACTCTTTTACATAACCTCCCCCTTTACAAGTTTATACTTCACCTCTCGACTATGAATCCAGCAAGATTTAGTTTCAAGATCTCCCTCCCCTCCAAGTTGAGGTGTAGCCTATCCCTGGCATATAACCCCTTGTCCTCCCATGTATCCCCCAGTCCCTCACCAGCCCATACCCTTCTGCCCTGCGCCAGTCCCTGAGCCACTGGTTCACACCTCTAAGTTTATGTTTGGTCTCCCTGGACACCCTAGGTACTGGCCAAATCTCAAAGAAGGAGATTGAGCTTCTATAGAGTAGTAAATCCTGGCCAGTTCTTGGAATCTTGCCTGGATTTCTAGTTCACTGTTCCCCTCTAAGTCATTTGTTCCCAGATGTTTCATCTGGGGATTACCTCATTCCAATGCTATCGAGTATAGCTGGAATTTGGCCTTGTGTATGGCTAGGCCTGGGATACATTTAGCCTTGACTGGGCTGCTTTTTCCTCCCCCGCCCCCTCCTACTGGATGCCCCAGGTCATGGACTCACCCAGCAGGATCACCTTCTCCCCCCTCACTTTACTGGCCCGTTAGATTCCATCCAGGCTCTTCCTTCTGTCATCAACCCCCAGCTTACTTCTCTTGTCCCCCTCAGCCTGGGGATCACAAGCCTGTGCTTGCCCTACCATGCTCATTCTTCTACCTGTAGCTCCCAGCTTGCTCCTTGCCCCCCCAACCTCCTGGGGGACACAGATTGCCCCCATCCAGATCTCTGTGGACTCTTTCTGGGCTGGTATCCTCAGATCCCCCACTCAGGCTCCCTTCTACTGCTTCCCTCCTTGCCTCGCCCCCTCCAAGTTCTGCATCCTTCACCCCATCTGCCTGTTTCTCCCTCCCCGTCTCCCCCCCACCTCATCTGATTTCTCCCACCCTGAAGCTGGCCTATCTAGAGTATTCCTTATCCTTGGTTGACTTCCAACCTGGATGCATGCCCAACCCTAGTCCTCCCTCCTCCCACCTGGCTTCCTCTGCACTCCCCTTCCTCCCTACCTCCCTCCCACCTAGGCTAATGTCTCTCCCCCTCCCCTTCTGTGGATCTGGCTCTCTCTCTGCCCCATCTCCCCAGCTTACTGACCAAACCCTCTCTGTCTGCCTGCTCCCCACCCCCTCCCACCTAGGCTAATGTCTCCCCTTCTGTGGATCTGGCCTCTCTCCTGCCCCATCTCCCCAGCTTACTGACCAAACCCTCTCTGTCTGCCTGCTCCCCTCCTCCCGCCAGTCTTTCCCGGATATAGCAGGGTGAATCGATTAGTAAGTGTGATGCTTGTCCCCGACTTGCTCTCTCCTGTCCCCCCTCCTTCTGGTTAGCCACCTCCCTACTAAGTGATTTCGTGACATTGCTTGTTTTGTGCCCCACCCTCATGAGTAACCATATGATCCTTGTCCACCTGTTCCTGGGTTATGCCATATTGGTCTTGTGTACTCCTCATGAGGTCCTTTCCACACCTCTCCTCCCCACCCTCCCACCTTCCAGCTGCCTTCTGTCCTCTCTTCCTCCCTAAGACCTGCCAACTGAAAACACACTGGGCACCCTCTGAACCTCCTTGCCCAATTTAATATTATTGCCCCCGCACCCTGTACACCCAATCACTCTACCGAAGGTGCCCGTTTTGGCCACCCCCAAGTCTACCCTCATTTTAGGTGAGCAATGCGGCCCTCTAACAGAAATAATTCAGTCAGTGTTGCACTAAAACCCAAGCAGTTTGCCCCCTCTGATTACAGCAATTTTCCCTCTTTCTTGACAGTAGCCAGTTTTCTAGCCCTAGTAGTAGACGGTTCACAAGTAAAATTAGCCCATCACAACACTAGCCAACTCAGAGACCCTAGCAGTAATCGATTCACACACAGTTTGCCTACTTCCTCAGATGTAGTTGGCATACGCAGTCATTTACACAGTCTGCTTCATTATGCCCCTTCCTGGTAGTAGTCAGTGTTGCCCACGTAGCACAGTGTACAGGACCCTTTTCCCCCAATCAATAACAATCCAGCTTCCTAGTGTTCCAGTTTGCCCAATCTAGACTTGTCCTCCTCCAATTCTCCGCCCTCACCAACCATTTAATAGAGGTCAGGGCCAGGGTAGGTGGTGTGGAACAAAGAACAGCTCTCCTCCTCTGATTGCGACTGGGCTATTTGTCTTTTATGGCCCAGTCACACAGTCAAAGGTTCTCGCCCTATTCACTGATTGGCTGCTCCTTCCTGAGTCGCCGGCTTGCAAAGTTGTGGCTGATGTGGACCCGGTATGCATTGCCTGTCCCCTGCCAGCAAGAGCTTCCTTGTCGATCACCAATGTGATCCCATCTTCTCCCACTGCCGATGTAGCCCCAGAATGCCTGCCCAGACCACTTCCAGTGACAAGCCCCAGTCTGGAAAGAACAGCTCTCCTCCCCTGATTGGAACTGGGCTAATTGTTGCTATAGATATTAAAAAAGGATGGGTCCCAGCACCAACCCCTGGGGCACACCACTGCCACCCTGGAATGCACCCCATTTGCCTTACCACCACCCTCTGGTTTCAGTCTTTGAACCAGTTCTCCACCCACCTTGTTATTTTCTGTTCCACCCCTAAGCCTTCTAGCTCATTTACCAGCCTTCTATGTGGCAAAGTGTCAAAGGCATTGCTGAAATCTGGGTGGGCCACATCCTCCTCCATCCACCTTCCTTGTTACCCAGTCAAAAAACTCAGTTAAGTTTGTCGGGCACAACCTCTCTCCCATAAAACCAAACTGCCTTGTGTCTTGAAGACAGTATAGCACATTGGGTAAAGGCTCTGAGCTACAGATCTGGAGACCTGGGTTTGACTCCAACAGCCGTCTAAGTGCATACTGTGTGATTCTGAGCAAGTTACTTAACTTCTTTGTGCTCCAGGTTGCATCTGGAAACAAGCTTCAGATTAGTGTGCTACTCCTGGTTAAACAATGTTCCCTTTCCCCACTTCCCCTATAGACCATTGACAACCAGGTGCTCCACTATTCTTTCTTTCAGCAGTATTTCCATTACTTTTCCCACTGTTGTGGTCAGGCTGACCAGTATGTAGTTCCTGCATCCTCCCTGTTAGCACTTTTGCATAGTGGGACCACATCAGCCCTTCTCCAATCCCTGGGCATGTCACCAGTTTATAAAGATAGGGTGAACAGGGAAGTCGGAGGCCCTACTAACACCTCCCTTAGCTCCCTCAGTGTCCAGGGGTGCATCTGTCTGGCCCACAGCCTTATTGCTGCCAGTTCCATGAGGATCCTTTCTTTTGCAAAGGGAGCTGTGTCCTTTTCTATGATCTCTCCATCCTTTATTAATGCTGGCCCATTTCCTGCCCTTCCTTTGTAAAAACCGAACAGAAGTATTTGTTCAGTATTTCTGCTTTTTGGCGGTCATCTTTTACCCTCCCTCCATCCACCCTTTTCAGACACTCAGTATCTCCCCTTGCCTTCCTTTTCTCCCTGATGTACCTGCATGTAAAAGGTTTTGTCCCTCCTTACCACAATACCCACTGGCTGGCTTGTGTCAAGGGTCCCACACCAGTGTGGGTCTGGTGCCAATGTGCACTTTGCATGTGGAAACATTTTGGTTTGCCTGCTGTGTGCTGTAGTGTAGTGGTTATGATGACTGGTTTTGCTGGATTCTGCACTGACAGCTTCATTTACAGCAGATCCTGGAGTTCTTTGCGGTGGGAGATTGTCCTACAGTGCATGTTAAGAGTTTATATAGGCTCTCAGCTTTGGTTTACTGGCCCCACTGAACTCCCTGAGCTAAGTTCTGTCACAGACTGACTTATCCTCTGGAGAAGAGCAGAAGTGGAAAACATCTGATAAGAGACTGTGTAGGCTCAAATGTGCACTGCAGGCTATTGGAACTTCTATTGCCTGTTGCCAGCTGCAGGGAGTTCTGGGACTGGTTGTGTCTGCGTATATCTGCCTAGAGATGGCACAGTTGGCCTGCTGTGGTGTGCTATGCTGCAATGGATGGTAGTTGGAAATTCCAAATCGGTTGGGGGGGACTTAGAGGAAGGATTAGGAAGTACTTCTTCACTAAGAGGGTGGTGGACAACTGGAATGGGCTGCTGAGAGAAATGGTGGGAAGGTTCATGAGGGCATGGGATAAGCACAGAGGGCAACTGGCACGGGGGTGGAAACTACAGAAAAGGCCTAATGGATATCTAGGTGAACTGGGCAGACTAGGTGGACTTGCATCCCTTTCTGCCATCACATACCTCCTGTGTTCCTGTGTTTCTACAGGCAGATTGGGAAAAGGGAGGGGGGATGCACTACACCACCAGGGAAGCATTCATTGTGCCTTGAATATCTGTTCCTTGGTGTCTTTATCCTACCCTGTGTAGGTTGATGTGTGGAGCAACATGACGACCTACCCCCAAAAAAGATCAGTTCTAGGGGCACGGGCAAGGAGTCCTCCTCCTCCCTTCCCCAACTATGACATCCCCTGAGTGACCAAGTCCATTCTAAAAGCCAGGTTGATGGTGTGGTACAGGTCTGGTATCTCCCCCCAACCCACTTTTTTAATTTTAACCTCTACAGAGCCTTCCCAACTGACCCAGCTGATCAGTATTTTTATTTTTCATACTGACCCATTTTCCCTTTTATATCTACAGGTCTGACAGGACATTGACTGGGAGTAGGAGGACACTGACCATATGTATCAGATAAATATTGTTTTTTTGTTTACCCTACATTGTTTGTCATATAATAGTTCATAATGAGCTGAAGATCCTTTGTGAGCCTATTGCTGTTCTTGTTTTATAGGTACGAATGGCTGCTATGGGAGGCACTGGGTTGGAGCTGTACCTTGTGCTTTAGAAAGGAGACTATGGGCTGGGGGTATGGGATGGGCATCAAGGTTGGGAACTCCAGCGAACACCACACAATCAATTTGCCAAGACTCGTGAGGCTCAGACCCTGTTTTCATTTTCTTGCTTTGTGTGCTTTGCATTCTAATGCCTGCATTAATGTAATGTTTTTGTTTTGCAACAAGTACTGTCTGTGTGTGTGTGTGTGTGTGTGTAATAACCCACTGTAGGGTGTGCGGTCACGCTCTGATATACGCACACCTTGGTGTGTGTTATTGCACATGAGGCCGCAGGCCGAGTGCATCAACCACCCAAACAGTGTGTATATCACTGCGCTTCCACACACCACACAGTGGGTTATCTATCTTATAAAATGGCAAAATTGTTTTGGAGGGGAGTAAAAGTGCAGGTGTGTGGTTGCACTACGATATACACACAGTCACCAAATGGTGTTTGTCCAATGTGATTGATAATCCCATTATAGATATATATATATATATATATATATATATATATATATATATATGCACATATGTATATATATATATGTATATATATAATATATAGAGAGAGATACACACAGACATGCACACACACACATATACATATACATACACACACTTCACTCGAACAGCCCCTTGATACCGAAAATAATTTTCCACACCGTGCATGTGCTCCCAGTCCGAAGAGGCTCTCTTCTCCTTTTGAAGATAAACCTGGAAATACTGGTGAGGACCTGCATATCAGGGAGGCTCCCATACCATTTTCTGCAAACCAGAACGATTGTTGGTCATTCCTTTACCTAAATGTCCACCCCCTTCCTTGTGACTTTGAGTCAAACACGGGTAACAGACTTTAGTACCTCCTATAGACATAGCCCCCAAGATCTCCATCTTCTTTGGAATTCACAGATGACTTTCTCACTCAGGAACCCTTAAACAAAGCTTCCTCTGCTGAGGTTGCAGATACTTGCAGATGAATACTGTTTTGTTTTTGTTGAATTTTATGCAATGCCATCTTTAATGCGGCCTAATACACTGAAACAGAACTACAACACTGCTGACAGGAGTGCTACTAAAATCACACTGCACACTGAAGTGCACTACAGGTGTTGATGCAGTGCTAATTAACATAATTAGCACACACTGAAAAGCAATGCAACACTACTTCAGGCAGTGTGAAAACACTACTAATTGCAGTACTTTGCAGTGTGATTACAGTGCTAATTAACATAATTCGCACACTGAAAAATCAGTGCAAACTGCTTAAGGCAGTGTTGCTGACAGAACATTGCTTCAGGCAGTGTTGAAAACACTGCTAATTGCAGTACTTTTGCAGTGTGATTACAGTGCTAATTAACATAATTCGCACACACTGTATCAGCACTGCATGTACACCAAAAGAGACCTGAAGATGCACTGATTAAACACTGATGGACTGCATTATGAAATGAAGTGTGCTGGAAGTGTACACTGCTACTGTAACACTGAAATAACACCATATAGTGATTGTTTGAACACTTCACTTCCCTCTGGGAAACAACTAACTACTTATAAAGGTAAGAAAAATAAAATTTACAGGAAGAACAAATTAAGTCAAAAAGAGTACAGACAGAAAAGACAAAAAATGTAGCTTTTAAAAAAGCTGTTGGGTCTAAATCAAAATTTAAATCTCCTCCTTGCTGTGATCTAAAAGTAGCAGCAGTCACAAAACACACTCCTCTCTCTCCATCCGCACAGGAGAAAGTAAAAGTGTCTGCTTGTATGACTCACTTACTTCCTGCCTAGCTAAAGAGCATGTGACTTACAGTACTGTAAGCCATGTGATGTGTGGGGGGCTGCCAAATCTGAAACACCAAGTGGATCACTTAGAATCCTAATGAGGAACGCGAAGTCCATTAAAAACAATGACTTTGCCTTACTTCGCATTGCCATTCTGCCTTAACGCGAAGTGGTAATGACAAGGCGGAGTGAGCACTTTGCTTTGCCCACTCCGTGTAGCGGAGTGGCAACGTGAAGTGCCCACTTCGTGTTCACTTCGCCGGCGGAATTCAAATTCGCTGCATCTCTACCCATGACCTCTTTAATTTTTCTGTCTCATCTGGTAGTAATGGGTTTCCTGCAACAGGAGGGTGGTAATGGTCCGAGACCCTTATCAAGGTTTG
Source organism: Neoceratodus forsteri (assembly GCA_016271365.2). Classification (NCBI taxonomy): domain Eukaryota; kingdom Metazoa; phylum Chordata; order Ceratodontiformes; family Ceratodontidae; genus Neoceratodus; species Neoceratodus forsteri. The sequence goes on from CM057454.1 coordinate 1,320,832,604, forward strand.
GTCTGCCAATAGTGAACACGACTGAACCTCAGTGGGTGATAACTCAGTCTGGGAAAATTGCACTAATGCTGGTTGCATTCATCTCCCTGTGTCAATTGCTCCAAATTGCCCTACAGCATGTGCCAGTCTGTATTTGTTCCTATAGCTACTTCACTTCCCCAAAGGAGGAGGCAGTCTATGCCAGTCTGCAAGGTTCCATCTACCTCAAAAGAGGCGCCTAGCTTGTGCCAACCTGCATGGGTTTCCATCTACCTCACGAAAGTTGACAGAGTAATGTAACCTGCCCCGGCCCGTCACTACTGTATGGTGAGGTAAGCTGTGCATGCAAGTGGTCATACTGCAGAAGGCCAGACTTAAATCCCACAAAGCGCCACCTGTGCACTGCATTATCCTGAGCTGCGCCTTCATCTCTAGTGCTCTCGTCCATCTCAGCTGCAAAACAGCAGAATCAGGATCCTACTGAAACTGCCATGTTGTGACTCATCTCTACTGTCCAGGGTAAGTAAACTGAAAACAAAATTGCACTCGCATTCAGTTTATTTCCTCTTACCTGTCCTTATACTTATAGTGTATATCCCAGATTATTATGTCATCATTATTGTATGTTATAACTAATGGCCATCGATAATACATCAAAATCTGAGACAAACAAATTTTGTTATAGCCACCCATGTATTACAGGCAGTATATAATGGAGTTGATGTGACAACCTAGCTAGTTTGATTCCACTGTCAATTACTGTCCTCACTGCATTGTATCTATTTATTCACTAGAATACCACCTACATCTGTGCACACATTCCCCTTCCCTTTCCCCTGGGTCATGCCTGGAAACAAGTCACGGCTTAGTGTGCCTCTCCTAGTCAAAAACTTTCAAATAAAGAAATAAATATTGTTAAACTTTGCCTTCATGTAAGCTTGAGTGTTGCCTTAGTCTTGATATCTCATCCATACTCAATCAATCAATCAATCAAATCTTTATTTATCCAGGCGAACATCATTTAGCACAGCTCATTTGCAAGATGGACCTGGTAAGGTCAAGGTTCAGTTTACGCAGATACATAAAAAATATTCAATGTACACACACTCTAGGATACTACATAGAATATTCAGTATACACACAGTCTAAGGATGCATTCTAATCAGACTATACATTAAATTCAGGTGTCGTGGTAATAAGGGGCGAGGAGAAGGGGAGCGGGAAGTGGTGTGCCTGGCTGGTGGGGGAGGAGGAAGATGGTGGGGGCCTAAACTATGGAACGAGTAAACTGTGGGCCTTATGAAGAGGGCAGGAGGGCGGCACTGGGGGGTTTGTATAACAGGGGTATAGGGCTGTGATATATGATAAGGGATTAAGGGGAGGCAGATGGAAAGGACAGGTGCATGGAGTGTGAGGGGTGGATACCTTCCGTGAGTTGGCTATCTGGGGAAGGAGATGGATACGATTAGGAATACTCTACTGTTTGTGGAAACAATTACATTTTTCTTTGATAAGCCTCGAATACAGATATTTAAAGGATGTAAATGAGATGTATCTGTTCACTTTCAGGGTTTTCTGCATCGTATTCCATAAGGCAGATAAGACATAGCTGATAGCAGATCTACCATATCGAGAATTGAATTTGGGCACTTTAAGCATGATGAAGTTTAGACTTCTTACGGCATATTTACTTGATGTGATTTGTGTGAAGCAGTCTGAGACGTAATTTGGTAGCATCTTTGATGTCTCTCTATAAGTCCATAGTGTGGCATTCCTCTCTCTTCTAAACTGGAGCGAGGTCCATCCAACTGCAGCATAAAGCAAGCCGTGGTGAGTGCTGAGAGGAAGATCTGTAATAAACCTCAAGGCTCTATGGTAAAGTGTGTCCAGTTTGCTCAGATATCAGTTGGAGCAATGACCATATAGGAAATCTGCATAGTCTAATACTGATAGAAATGTGGCCTGGACCCTCTTCTTTTCAGAATCACTTGTAAGAAAGTGCTTTATTCTGTAATAACGAGTCCAAGCCTCTGATGGAGTTTATTTTAGCAGATCTTCCAGATGATCTAAGTAGTCGAATCTACTGTCTACCCAGACCCCCAGATATTTGAATTTTGTAACACATTCAAGATTTTCACCAAGGACAGTGGATATGTGAGGGAGATTGTTTGGGAAGGAGTGTCTGGCTTGTGTTTGGGGGGAGAAAAACATTGCCTTTGTTTTTTTTGCATTTAGCAGGAGTTTTTTTTCCAATAGTTGGTGTTGTAATAGGTTGAATTCTGCTTGTAGCTCTATGCATGCTGTTATGGGAGAGGGGTGACTGACATACAATACTGTATTATCTGCAAACAGGTGTACAGTGGCTTTGGTGAGGTTATTGTCGATGCTATTGATGTAGATGGCAAATAAGATTGGGCCGAGGATGGATCCTTGGGGAACTCCTCTTTGGAGAGATTTGAGTGGTGATAGGTCTCCTTCAGCCTCCACCTGCTGGGTCATTCCCGTGAGATAGTTATTAAACCATCTAATGGAGGTTGAGTCGAGTCCTATGGATTTCAGGGAGGAGAGGAGCAGTTTGTGGTCGACCGTATCGAATGCCTTACTCAGGTCTAAAAATACAGCACAGACACAATTTTTTTTGTCCAGTTTGAGTTGCCAATCATTGGTTACTTTAGCCAGGGCTGTGATGGTGCTGTGGTTGGTTCTAAACCCAGATTGCACTGGATTTAAAAGATTAGCCTCTTCAAGATATCCTCTTAGTTGGGTGCTTACGATTTTTTCTAGCAGCTTGGATAGCACAGGGAGGATAGAGATTGGCCTGTAGTTGTTGAGGTCCATGGGGTCCCCTGCTTTCAGTAGTGGGATAACTTGGGCTGTTTTCCAGATCGATGGAATAGATCCTAGTTGTAGTGAGAGGTTAAATAGGTGTGTTATTGGCACCGCTAAAACTTGTATGGCAATTTTTAAAAATAGAGATCAAAGGAGTCTGCACCTGTACTTTTTTTGGTGTTCAGCTGTGATATTAATTCTTCCACCTGCTTCAGGGTGGCTGGTATGAAGGAGAAGGTGGACTCAGTTACCCGTGCTTCAGTGTTCTTGATACCTAACTGGGAACGCATTTGGTTAGCCGGAGAGGTGTTGAATGCTAGACCAGTGGTGTAAAGTGATTGTTGAATGATTCCAGGACTTCCAGCCTATCAGAGATGGTTCCCTTGCCATTGTGTATTTTGGTTGGGAGTGTGTTACTTGGATCGTATCCTGTTGTGTCTTTTATGGTGTTCCAGAACTTGGCAGGGTTGTGGCAGGAGGAGTCTAGTTCAGATATATAATGAGCAGCCTTAGCAACTCGTACTTTCCTGGTATAGATATTCCTGGCTTTTTTGAACAGCTCCCAATCAGTTGATATCTTAGTTTTTCGTGCCTTTTTCCATAACTTGTCTCTGTCAAGGAGGGTGGCTTTAAGATCAGGAGTGAACCAACAGTAGGTTTTATTTTTGATGCGTACCTTAGAAATTGGAGCATGGATATTAAGGGCACCTGTAATAATGTCATTTAGCACCTTGTACGCTATCTCCACTGTGTTTGCTAAGTAAAACTCTTGCCATCGTGTGGAGTGGTTTATCTCTTCCAGATATGCCTCAATGTTGAATTTTTGCTTTGATCTCCTCATTGTGAGCTTCATGGGGGATGACAGCTTGCATGCTGATCTTATTCCCGCAATAAGGCAGTGGTCACTGATGTCATTGAACAGTACTCCAACATGTGAGAAAAGATGAGGTTTATTCACTAGTATAACATCTAATAGTGTGCTGTTGCTTGTATTCTTATTGTTGATTCTGGTGGGTTCATTTATAAGCTGTGTAAACCCATGTGTATCGCAGAATGATATTAAGGGTGCAGCTGCCTTTGAGAGACAGTTTAGGTTTAGGTCTCCTATGATTATAGTTTCTTCTGTTCCCTTTTTGATTAGGTCACCCAGGTGGGATAATAGCTTGAGGTCAGCTGAGGAGGGCCTATAGCAGCCGATTAGCTGTAGCGATGTGGTGTGGGAGAGGGCCACTTTGAGGGATAGGCACTCAATTCCTTTATCATGGATAATGAGTTGAGGCAGGTTACAGATAGGCTGTCCTTCACATATATAGCTATGCCCCCCACCCCTAGTTTGGTGGTCAGCTCTGAATACTTGATAATTAGGTAAGTTTATGTCTTTGTCGGCTGGGACAGGCCTGAGCCATTTCTCAGACACTACTAGTATATCTGGTAGGGTATGGTTAACCCAGGCTTGGATCATCGTGATCTTCTTTAACAGACTGCATACATTAATATGGAGAAAGCTTAGCCCTTTGATCTTGGCTAAGTCTGTTGGTGCAGTGATGACCTCTGGGGATCCTGGGTTAAGTTCTACATTTCCTGAGCATATTAATAGTATCAATAGTTTCATAGTTGCCGCAAGAGATAGTTTAAAGATTCTTGCCGTTACCTGTTTTTTTTTTATTCTGATACCACTTTGTTTGCCATCTGGATATGGAGCTTTGGCCTCTTGTTAGAGCGCTGATTAGTACCCTTGCAGACAGGCGCATTGAATAATTTTCTGTCCAGAGTTGAAGCAAGGTCCCATAAGATAGTAAATCTCCGCCTGAGTCCCTCCATGGCAACTGCTCCATGGGTTATGTTGTAGCATTGGGAGGTCATATATACATACTCAGTCCCTTGTGACTGTTGCAGTAATGCAGTAAGTCGAGTAATGTCATACATCTCCCTGTGTGGCATCCTCTGAAAGATATCCTTTTTCACTGCGCTCAGGATACAGTAATAGAGCTAGCAGAATCCAGAGAAATCCCCCCATTATGAAAAGTATAACTGGTATGCAGAAGGTACTATATCAAATGTCTTTCGTGGTGCCCTCAGTAGATTGCTAATATAAACAACTTATTCAGCTACTGTCCGGTGAGTAGAGTTTAAAAAAAGAGACTTGCTACTTACTTACTTGCTACGTTATGCTGTTTTATTTTTCATAGAAACATAGAAACAAAGAATTTGATGGCAGATAAGGCCCTCTTGGCCCACCTAGTCTGCCCATTTCCCTACCTAATAGATAAGCTGCAGATCCTAGTTAACCAACAGCCTACTTCCTCCTACCCCCCCACTAGAATTGCCTTATGTCTATCCCATGCATTCTTGAATTCCCCCACTGTTTTCGACTCCACTACCTCCTTAGGAAGGCTGTTCTATGTATCCACAACCCTCTCTGTGAAAAAATACTTCCTCACATTACCTCTGAGCTGTCCCCCCTCTATCTTCAAATTGTGCCCCCTTGTTCTTGCACATCACTTTTTCTAAAAGATGCTACCCTCTTGGACTCTGTTGATTCCCTTGATGTCCTTGAAAGTTTCTATCATGTCCCCCCTCTTCCTTCTCTCCTCGAGGGTATAGATATTAAGCTCCTTTAATCTCTCTTTGTATGCCTTCTGGTGCAGACCCAGCACCATTTTAGTTACCCTCCTCTGGACAACCTCCATCCTGTCTATGTTCTTGCGGAGATGGGGTCTCCAGGACTGGACACAGCACTCCAGATGGGGTCTCACCAACTGTACAGAGGGATAACAACTTCCTGTTTTCTACTGGTGATGCCTCTCCCTATGCATCCCAGTATCTCCCCAGCCCTCCTTACTGCCTTCTCACATTGCTTGCCCACCTTAACTCATTGCCTTCACAGGCTCACTCTGAGATTACACCACTTGTCTCCTGAATCTCCTGTATACTTTTAACAGTGAATCCTGGGCCTTTCTAAGCAAAATAAAGTCATAGTCAGCATGTTGCAAACAAACGCTAATAGCTCAATAACTGTACATGCTAGACACAAAGTATGAGTGGCAGAGTTATTCAGCACAAAATTGCCTTTCCAATGGTGGTATGCATGTAATAATAAGTAATTTAGTTTTCTTCTATGCTGGTTGAAACCAGAAAAAAAAAATGTTTTCACTAAAAAAAGGCAACATAAGCCATTTTTTATTGGAAAATATGTCAAATATCAACATCAAATTAAGCATACAGACATTAGATGTTTGTTAAAAAAAAGATATATTTTTACTATGAAACATAATTTTTCCCCATTTTAGTCAAGGTGCTTTGGTGAGAGTTGAGGGATGAATCTCAACCACACACACCATATCATAAACAAATGCATATAACTCCAAAAGTATACATGATACACACAAAGTATCAGCATGAAAGTTGATCTGCACAAAATTGCCTTTCCAACGGTGCTGTGCAATCAATTGTAATCAATACAGGGTTTTTTTATACCCACTGAAGTGGCAAAAAAGTGCATTTTATTCAAGCTGCTTAGGTGGCTCTTGCCAGACAACTGTCAGACACACACACTCTAGCACCCGAGCGCCCACACACACACCACCGCAAACAAATGTGCATAACTTTTAATTTATATGTGAAAGACAAAGTATCAGCAGGTAACTTCTTCAGCACAAATAACCTTCCTAACGGGTCCCAGCATTCAGTTATAATCAATATTTTTTTGTACTACCTGAAAGACAACAAGTTCAGTTTTCTGAAACTAAAAGCAGTTATTATACAATAGGAGTGAGCAGAAAAAGTATTCTCACTGCAGTCTGAAAACTCCAGATGTCACAATGTCTCCAGATATCTCCACATATCACACTGTAATTCTCCATATATTACTGATTACTGCAAACAACCAAAATCCAGCACAAAACAGTCCTATTGTATAAAAACACTGGAATGGCCAGGTGTATGATACAGACTAGATCTGAACTCGTGGCAAGTGAACTCAGACAACTCACGCAACCATCATTTGTGGCATCGCTACGCTCCATCATTCATTCATGATATTCCACCAGCTCACTTGCCAAGCATTCAGATATATTCTGCATCACACCCCTAGCCATCATATATCCCCTTTAGTCCTTTGGTACAAAAGACCAATCTTTCATGTCTTTCTATCGCACCAACATATGCAATGACACTCACAGTTTAGTCCCAGATATCAGAAGGTGCACGGCGGCACACTCTTTCATACACCCACATATAAGAATGAGCATAAGGGCATGACATCACAACACATACAAACGTGCACGGCGGCACCCATGGTATTTGGCACAATGCCCACAAGTCGCAACACAAAAAACAGAATGTCAACAAATGTCATAAATGTCCACAAAATTATTACAATCACCACAATTACATTTTTCTTACCTTTTCAGATGGCGTCCCATGATGATGTCACTACACTGAAGCGATTTCAACATCCTTACCTGGTGTCGTTCCAACCTCTCTGTTGTCTGTCATCTTTCTGTAAATAAAGTAGTTCCATCCTCTCCACTGTTGTCTGTGGCATTTTTATAAAATGAAAAAGAAAACAAAAGGTCCTACCTCTACCCTGCTGTCTTTGGTGTCCTGTGATGAGAAAATAAAAAATTAGTTACAAGCGATTGTCTGTAGTCTGTGTCAGATATTTGCCTTTACAAAGTCCTCCAGTTGTGCTCCTGTAGTCCTCTGTGGCAAATTTGTCATCTTCTGTGGTCCTCTGCTGTTCACTCGTTGTGTTCCTGTCAACTGCCACCTTCACATAGTTGCAGGACCACCACCTCTGCATGTCTCTCTGCTCCATGCACTGCAGCAGCTGTAGCGGAAGGTGATACTCCATCGTGCATGTCTTCGTATTTTCTTCCATTCTTCTTTCTTCCCCTGGTAGGGTAGGGTAGGACTTGGCTTCAACTAAACAGTTGACGCCATGCACAATGTGCAGTGCAAAGGACAGCGCAAAACACAGAACAGCCAATGTGGCAGCCAAATGAAAATTAATACTGAGCTAAAACCTCCACTCCACATAAATTATACTGAAAGAGGTACTGGAGACAAAAACAGGCACACTGGCATAGTCACTTGTCACTCTTTATTGCTGAAGTTTGTTTTGCATTCCTTTTGATCCTTTGAGTCATAACAATTCTCAGTCTGCCAACTGAAGCATCAACCCCTATGGCACCACACCACCACATCATCATTGCGATTGCTCAATGAAAACACTGTCAGTACACTAAGATTTGATGTGATGGGTGGCCATTACAGATATGTCCACAGTCAGGCGGAGAGCTGCTATGCTCATCACACATAATGGCCGGTGACAGCAGTTCCGGACTGACCAAAAGGAAAAGAAACTACTTGAGTTATAACAAGGTGATGGCTGATTCCCAAAGCAATGCATGTTTCAGCCCTCCTTTAGCACTTTCAGTTGGCCCCCTTGGTCTGGTGAGTGAAATAAGCCTCACACTGTCATTCGCTGTGTGAAGCCACGCTCACAATTCTTTTTGAACACCCCCACTTTTCTCTCACCAAGCGGGAACTCCAAAGTAAAGTTTCCATCACTTTTCCCCTTTACTGTCACTCACCAGACCTCTTTTAGCTCAGTATTTTGCATTTTCATTTAGTGCAGCCCATTCAATGACTGGCATGTCCCTGCATTACGACTGAAACACCAACGGGCCTAACCTACTTTCACCAACAATGCACGTAAATCCGTTTCCCACCTATGGAAACTGCATCTCTGTGACTTTCTTTGGCACATTTCACAAAGTTTATTCCACAAATAAGTGCCAATACATATATCAGCAACTTTTAGATTACACATGATGTGTTTTCACGGCCACCTCCCTTCCTACAAACCATTTTATCTAATTTCTCGCTTCCACCATGGTGTCCATCAAGTCAAGTGCTCTTTCTCCTCCACAGTTTCCCTGTCCTGCTCCACTATGCACCTGCCACCACCTCAGTGTACATCTCCACTCCATCCATGGCAGCTGCTGTAGCCGTAGGTGATTGGGAACATGGTCTATTTGGTATCTTCCGGTTTTCATCCTCCCTGGGCAGGACTTTGCTTCAACCAAATATTCAGCACCACACACAAAGAAAGAAGAATCATCATTTATATAGCTCTTTTCATACACAGTGTATCCCAAAGCGCTTTACAAGCAATGCTAGACTGGTAGTGAAGTGACTGAATGTGTAGTGGCGGCCATATCGCACATTACCCATCCACAGCCTGGACAATTGCATGAACCAGTTTTATGGGAAGGGGAATGTTGGCCTTGACACCGGGAATGTTCCCTACTCTTTGCGAAGAATGCCCTGGGTTCTTTTACTTCCACCTGGACACCCACCAGGATGGGTAGAAGGGACCTCGGTTTAACATCTCATCTGAAGGATGGCACACCTCAGCAGTACAGCACCCCAACCCCCAATACTGCACTCAAAGAGCTATTATTTTTAGGTGCAAGTCCAATCCTGGTGTGGGACAAGAACCCATGACCTTCTGGTCCAAAGGTGGATGTGCTACCAACTGAGCCACACTGACACCTCTTGGTGTCACAATGGACAGCACGAAACACAGAACAGCCAATGTGGCAGCCAAATATAAATAAATAATACTGAGCTAAAACCTCCACTCCACATAAATTATACTGAAAGATGTACTGGAGACAAAAACAAGCACACTGGCATAGTCACTCGTCACTCTTATTGCTGAAGTTTTTTTCCTTTGAGTCATAACAATTCTCAGTCTGCCAACCGACACATCAACCCCCTATGGCACCACACCACCACATCATCGTTGCGATCACTCAATGAAAACACTGTCAGTACACTAAGAGATGATGTGGTGGGTTGCCATTACAGATATGTCTGCAGTCAGGCAGAGAGCTGCTATGCTCATCACACATAATGGCAGGTGACAGCAATTCCGGACTGACCAAAAGGAAAAGAAACTACTTCAGTTATAACAAGGTGATGGCTGACTCCCAAAGTAATGCAAGTTTCAGCCCTCCATTAGCACTTTCAGTTGGCCCCCTTGGTCTGGTGAGTGAAATAAGCCTCACACTCATCTGCTGTGTGAAGCCACACTCGCAACTCTTTCTGAACACCCCCACTTTTCTCTCACCACTCGGGTACTCCAAAGTAATGTTTCCGTCACTTTTCCCCTTTACTTTCACTCACCAGACCTCTTTTAGCTCAGCATTTTGCATTTTCATTTGGTGCGGCCCATTCAATGACTGGCATGTCACTGCATTACGACTGAAACACCTACGGGCCTAACCTACTTTCACCAACAATGCGCAAAAATACATTTCCCGCAAATGAAACTGCATCTCTGTGACTTTCTTTGGCGCATTTCACAAAGTTTATTCCATAAATCAGTAACAATACCTATATCAGCAACTTCTAGATTACACATGCTGTGTTTTCATGGCCACCTCCCTTCCTACAACACATTTTATCTACTTTCTCGCTTCCACCATGGTCTCCTTCAAGTCAAGTGCTCTTTCTCCTCCACAGTTTCCCTGTCCTGCTCCACTGTGCATCTTCACTCCATCCATGGCAGCTGTTCTAGCTGTAGGTGACTGGGAACGTGGTCTATTTTTTATCTTTCGGTTTTCATACTCCCTGGGCAGGACTTTGCTTCAACCAAATATTCAGCGCCACGCACAATGAAAGAAGAATCAGCATTTATATAGCTCTTTTCATACACAGTGTATCCCAAAGCACTTTACAAGCAATGCTAGACTGGTAGTGAAGTGACTAAATGCGTAGTGGTGGCCATATCGCACATCACCCATCCAAAGCCTGGGCAATTGCATGAGCCATTTTTATGGGAAGGGGAATGTTGGCCATGACACCGTGAATGTTCCCTACTCTTTGTGAAGTATGCCCTTGGTTCTTTTACTTCCACCTGGATGCCCACCAGGATGGGTAGAATGGACCTCGGTTTAACGACTCATCCGAAGGACGGCACACCTCAGCAGTACAGCACCCCCCCCCAAATACTGCACTCGGACAGCAATTTTAATTTTAGGTGCAAGTCCAATCTCAGTGTGGGACGAGAACCCATGACCTTCTAGTCCAGAGGTGGATGTGCTACCAACTGAGCCATGCTGACACCTCTTGGTGACACAATGGACACCGTGAAACGCAGAACAGCCAATGTGGCAGCCAAATGAAAATAAATAATACTGAGCTAAAACCTCCACTCCACATAAATTATACTGAAAGATGTACTGGAGACAAAAACAGGCACACTGGCATAGTCACTTGCCACTCTTTATTTCTGAAGTTTTGTTTTGTATTCCTTTTGATCCTTTGAGTCATAACAATTCTCGGTCTGCCAACTGAAGCATCAACCCCTATGGCACCACACCACCACATCATCATTGCGATCGCTCAATGAAAACACTGTCAGTACACTAAGAGATGATGTGGTGGGTGGCCATTACAGATATCTCTGCAGTCAGACAGAGAGCTGCTATGCTCATCACACATAATGGCAGGTGACAGCAATTCCGGACTGACCAAAAGGAAAAGAAACTATTTCAGTTATAACAAGGTGATGGCTGACTCCCAAAGTAATGCAAGTTTCAGCCCTCCATTAGCACTTTCAGTTGGCCCCCTTGGTCTGGTGAGTGAAATAAGCCTCACACTGTCATCCGCTGCGTGAAGCCACACTCGCAACTCTTTCTGAACACCCCCACTTTTCTCTCACCACCCGGGCACTCCAAAGTAACGTTTCCGTCACTTTTCCCCTTTACTTTCACTCACCAGACCTCTTTTAGCTCAGTATTTTGCATTTTCATTTGGCGCAGCCCATTCAATGACTGGCATGTCACTGCATTACGACTGAAACACCAACGGGCCTAACCTTGTTTAACCAACAACGTGCGGCAATCCTGTTAATGCCTATGACACTGTGTCTGACATTCAATGTCACATGATGCACCAAACTCTATGGTCTCTCACAAACTCTCCGTTTCTGTTCTCTCACTCTCAGTCTCTCTCAATATCCGGTCTCTCTTTCTCTCTCTCTCTAGCACTCTCAATCGACGGTCTCTGTCGATCGCCAGTCTCTCTCGATCTCTGGTCTCTCTCGGTCGACGGTCTCTCTCGGTCCCTGGTCTCTCTCGAACTCTCTTGCGCACTCTCAATAGCCGGTCTCTCTCGAACCCTCTCGCACACTCTCAATAGCCAGTCTCTCTCTCTCTCTCTTGATCGCCAGTCTCTCTCTCTCTCTTTCTCTCTCGGTCACCGGTCTCTCTCTCGGTCACCGGTCTCTCTCTCTATCAGTTGCCGGTCTCTCTTGAACTCTCTCGCACACTCAACAGCCGGTCTCTCGAACTCTATGGCGCACTCTCAATAGCCAGTCTCTCTTGAACTCTCAATCGCTGGTCTCTCTCTCTCGAACTCTCTCATGCACTTTCAATAGCCAGTCTCTCTCAAACTCTCTCGTGCACTCTCAATAGCCAGTCTCTCTCTCAGTCGCCAGTCTCTCTTGAACTCTCTCACGCACTCTCAATCACCGGTCTCTCTCGAACTCTCTTGCGCATTCTCAATAGCCGGTCTCTCTCGAACTCTCTTGATCGCTGGTCTCTCTCTCTCTCTCTCTCGATCGCCTCTCTCTCTCTCTTGGACGCTGGTCTCTGTCTCGGTCGCTGGTCTCTCTCTCGGTTGCCGGTCTCTCTCTCTCTCTCGGTTGCTGGTCTCTCTCTCTCTCTCTCTCTCTCAGTTGCCGGTCTCTCTTGAACTCTCTGGCGCACTCTCAATAGCCGGTCTCTTTCAAACTCTCAGTCCCGGTCTCTCTCTCTCTTGAACTCTCTCGAACTCTCTCAATAGCCAGTCTCTTTCGAACTCTCTCACACACTCTCAATAGCCAGTCTCTCTCGAACTCTCTCGATCGCCGGTCTCTCTCAAACTCTCAATCACCGGTCTCTCTCGCAAACCCCTCCTGGTACCATTGTCTGCTTCCCCTGCAGCTCCTCATCATGTACACTCAGAGAAGCTGCAGAGGGACTATTAGGGGCAAGTCTTTTGTATCGCTAGTGTGAGCCTCATTATCTGTAGTTGTGATACTCTGGAAAACAAACACAGAGGAGTACATTGCACATGCGGCATGTATATGATGGTTGAGAGCATTACTTTTTCAGTGCACAATTTCTGCACCTCCCCTTCTTCCCTTTCACCGGGTAGTGTAGTCCAGCAGAAGTAGGATCCTGCTCAATTACAGCAACTGGGGCACTTTGTCTCCTATTGGTGTACCCTTCCAGCAGATGCTCTGAGAGGGCAATGCGAAAATTTAGCTGTCTATGCTTGTTCACCCTCCCAGTCTTGGATTGTTGAACATGATGCACACTCTCTCGAAACAAAGTAAAAGCGTTTGCCAATGCCATGTCCCACAAAAACCAGAAAAGATATATCCAGCACTTCTTAGATTTTCTGCTACTGTGGTACTGGCCCCGAAGCTGGTCATCGACATCCACACCATTCATGTGCATGTTGTACTGCTTCAGCACTTCAGGACAGGGAACAGATACTTCAGTGCCATTTCTTTGTCGCCTGGTCACAGATGTTGCTGGTAAGGTCGGGTCATGATGAGTTGAGAGAAGGAAAACAGGATTGTTGTCTTTCCAAGCTGCGGCAATGAGTGATCCATCCTGTAGCTGTTCACAATGACCATGGACTTTCTTCTTCATTGCTACTTTAAGTTCTGAGGGGCCACACAACCCTGTTGGTATGCATTGTGCCACACGCATACAACCCAACATTCAAAAGTTCTTTTGCCAGGTACAACGATGTGAAAAAATTATCATAATACACATGGTGTCTTTTGCCACACAGATCTTTAGTCAGGTCTGTCACCACCCTCTCTCCAAGGCCCACTTCCACAGTGCCAGCAACCTTTCCTGTGTAGACTTGGAAGTCTGACACATAACCATTGTGAGGATCTGCAAGAACCCACACCTTTATTCCATACCACTGCGGCGCTTGCTTCGCATGTACTGCTTGAATGAGAGCCGTCCTCTGAATCCTTCCATGGCCTCATCGATTGACACTTCTCGGTGTAGGTGGTACTCCATCTTGCAGGCCATCTGAACGCGCTCCAGGATGGGACGCACATGATGAAGTTTGTCATGATTTTCTGATCCTCTGGGTGGATTTAGTGTACTATCAATCAATCAATCAAATCAAATCTTTATTTATCCAGGCGGACACCATTGAGCAAGCTCATTTACAAGGTGCGCTGCATTACACATGGTCAAAAGACAGAAAAACATAATTGGCAAGGACACAGACATTAAAACACAGTTGAAACATAGGTAAAAGAACGAATTGTAAAACAGTAGTAAGTGTGTTCAGTGGAACAGGCAAATTGAATATCTATTCTATCTTTGAAAGTATATTCAGTACAGGGACGAAGGGGGTTTTGTTAAGTAGTAATTGTAGGTACCTCAAGTCGGTGTGGCTGCAATGGAGGAGGGGGCAAATGACAAAACCAGCTCACAGCCTTAGGTTCTGGATATAGGGCAAAGAGGTATGTAGCTCACTGAAGTGGAGAGAATTAACAAAGACCGGCTAAGGCACCAGGAAGCGCTGGCAGCCTGGTTCGCAAAACTTAGGGTATTGTTATGGAGCAAAGCAAAGGGTACATAGCTTACAGAAATGGAAAGAATTAGGGATGACCAGCTATGGCACCAGGAGGCGCCAGCAGCCCAGCTTGGAAGCATTACATTTTTGTTGTGGAGCAAGGGGGTTCGTGGCTCGCATCGTTGGCATGTAGATACAGCGTAATCTTCTCATAATGCTCACGGGTCATTACCTTTGAAATCGGACAACGTCCATAGAGATGCTGCTTCCCCCAGGACATACGGTAGTGTGGCATCTTCATAATAGACATGTATAGCCATATTCCCAAAAAACATTTTATGTCGCACTCCGTCATCGGAGTCCATCGGGGGTCCACTTTATTTGCTTCTGCCTGCTTATGGGCACTGTGCCAGTTTGTCTTCTCAGCTATCAGTTCATAGAGTATCGGTGGAAATGTAAGGTTCATGAAATCCATGGGAGTCTTCTCTGCACCCATCACTTTGGCCGGACCCACAGGCTCCTTGAAGTCTTCAACATGCGCTGGCTGGAGCAGACGTGTCCAACCACCATTGTGAACCGCATCCAGATGTGTTGAAAGTTGCTCATGTTGTTCAGCAGCATCCATTTCAACGGGGCTATATGCACGCTGCAGTCTAGCCAAAGGGAGATCATCTTCACTGTCTGTGTAGTTGCTCTGCCGCCGTAGCTTGGCTAGTGGAACATCATCCTCTTCGCTCTCTGAGGAGTGCCTCTTCTGGCGCAACATGGACAGGGGCAGATCATCTTCTTCACTGAATTCACTATCTGGTGAAATCAAAGGTGTCATGCACATCAAGTCCACCTGGACATTGGAATTATCAGAACTGCCAAAACACTGAAAGTCCTCTGCCTCGTCACTAGCGCTATCAAACAAGCACAGCAGGTCGTTATTGTAGACATTCTCCATATTCTCCAGTTTGATTGCTCTGTGCTCTTTACAATGTTCTGAGACTGTCTCAGGATGGTCTCTCTGAGGTTACAACGATCTTGAGGTTCTAACGATCTCTGGCGGTTGTAGCGATCTCTGGCAGTTCTAACGATCTCTGGAATGTTCACGCACAGTCTCTACAATAGAAAAATAAAGCCATATCTTTGCACTGCGAGCCACACAAACTTGCTGCATCCCACATCAGTTCCGTCTACAATGCTCCGTTACCCGGTACAATAAAAGACAAACCGCAGGGTGTTTTACAGTTTGGGGGGGTGGCCCCACAAGCCATGGAATCCATTTTATGTAATGTTGCTGTGCGTTTGAAGGTGGAGGTCAGGACACTCTCACCAGGGAATCCATTCTGTGCAATAGATTTCCTGATGTCAGGGACCTCCCTCCAACCAGCAAACACACAGTGCCATCACAAGAAAAGGATTCCCAGGTGTCTGGGTTCTCCCACCCCAAGGTAAAACCCCCATCACCACACCACAAAGTGGTTTTCTGGTATACAGTGGTTCTCCACACTCTCCATTACTGGGAACAATAAAAGACAAACCTTCCCTGGTGTTCAGTGTTCCCACCCCCAACCCCAATGCCCGGCAGCAACACAAAAGAGCATTCAGTTTACATCACATCTCTATTGTAAACAGCTAGCCACAGGTCAGAGACCATGAGACTCCAGGGAATCCATTTTGTGTAAAGGTGCCAGGTGTTTGAAGGTGGGATGGAGGACCCTGACAGCATGGCAACCATTGTGCATGCTGGCGTCGGATCTCGGAGGGAGTAGGGTCACCCAGGCAACAGGTACTGCTCTTTGTTAGATGGTGCCGGGCCTTGCGTCACCCACCATCATCCCACAAACAGCAGTGCCTGTTGTCTGGGTGCCCCCCCCGAAATCTGACACCAGCACACAAAATGGTTGCCATGCTGTCAGGGTCCTCCATCCAACCTTCAAACATACGACACCATCCCACAAAATGGATTCCCTGGTGGCCTGTGGTCTCCACATACTACGGAATCCGCCAACAAATCAGACAGCATTCTCAACGGTGTTCAGTGGTCCCTCCCACCACCCACCAATGCCCGGCAGCAACACAAAATGGCTAGCCGCAGGTCAGAGACCACGAGACCACAGGGAATCCATTTTGCATGCTGCCATCAGAGGGTCACCAAGACAACAGGTACTGCTCTTTGTTGAATGGTGCCGGGCCTTGCGTCACCCTCCACCATCCCCCAAACAGCAATGCCTGTTGTCTGGGGGCTCCCACCACCTTTGGTGTCAGGATCCTTCTTCCAACCAAGAAACACACAGCACCATACCACAAAAAGGATAACACAATAAAAGAAAAATCTTCCATGGTGTTCCCCCCCTCCACCCTCCAAGGCATCGCCCCCTTTCCCCATGACCTTCTTCAAATTGAAACCACATGCAATTCAAAACAAACACCTGTCCAAAGGGAAGGACACACATGGGCAGTAAATGACCCTTACCTGCAGACAACATCCATACCAGGACAGCCAGGATAGCAACTGCTGAATAATCCCCATTTTCTTTAGCTAAAAAGTAGTTTGACTGGGAGCCTCTTAACTTCAGTACAAAATACACTAGACAGAGGGTGGGGGCGAGAGGATTGACACCAGAGAAACCATTTTGTGCGATGGTGGCAGGCCTCAGAGGGCATGTGAGCACACAGACACCACATTACACTGTTTGAGGATGGTGCACCATCCACAAACCATGTTGCCTGTTGTCAGGGGCCCCCACCACCTTCTGATACCCATTGCCAACACAAAAAATGGATTCCCTGGTGTAACGGGCCTCCCTCCAACCAGCAAACACACAGCGTCATCACACAAAATGGATGCCCAGGTGTCCGGGCTCTCCCACCCCAACCTCGAAACACCACCCGCCATCCCACACAATGGATTTCCTGGGATCCAGTGGTTCTCCATACCCGACAACATACAAAAAATCCCTTGCTGCTGTTCAGTGGTCCCACTCCAACCCTCTGACACCCAGCACAAACAAAATCATCAACTCCCAAATACCCACCACTAGACACTCGGGGGTTGGGGGAAGATCCATTGGACACCAGGGGTTGCAACCAAACCATGACCAAATCCCATCTCACAGAAACATTCCCTGGTGTGCATCAGGCCCTACACATGTCCTCTCCCCACCCCAGATCCACTCACAAAATATGTACACAGCCCATGGGGAAAGAAAAAATGAGCAGCCCAGTATCTGCCTGGTTTGAGCCCCCAACACACACACACACACACACACACACACACACACACACACACACACACACACAAAGAACTTTACCTAAGCTAGATGGCCCACACAGACTCCATGCAGACATGACTCCATCAGAACTCTTTTTAGCAAGCAGCATTGTTTGATGAATCCCCCCCCTGCACAGAATGCCAACAGCATTACCCGTGCCAGAAATCAGCTTTTTTGTGGCTAAATAAAAAAAAAAAAAAAAAACGAGCAGGCCCAGTGGCACACTTGTTTGACAAACTCCCCCACCCCACCACAGAAAGCCAAGACCGTTACCTCATGAAGCTTTCTACCACCTGCACTGAAAAGCTGCTCCATGGTCGGTCACCCGCTCACACAAGTTTCCACCGACGACCACCCCCTTTGCCACCACAGAAAGCCAGCAGCGTTACCCCCATGCCCGTTACCTGCATTGAAAAGCCGGCAATCCACCAGGGTAGCTAAAAAATATGAGTGTGGCTCCATGGACGGTCGCCCGCTCCCCTAACAACTCACATCCACCAAAAACTACAAGAGATAAGTGAAGTTGGAGCGCCGCGTTTACCAAGAAGCAGTGCTACCGGCGTTTCAGACTTCTTGGTGACACGCTGTCACATAAACACAATAGCCCTAGCAGAAAAAAGAAAATAGAGAAATGGAAATACCTCTGGAAACAATAGTGAGGAGGTGATATCAAGCGGATAGGAAAACACTGCAGTTGCAGTTGTAGGCCGCTCGCTAGGCAGCTTGATCCAGCTTTCCCTGCATTCAGCAGTAAAGTGAAGACGCCGACACAAAAACGGGGTTTTCTCTGATTTTTCAAATGGGAAGCCAACACTTGCCAGCCAATCCTGGGAGGTGTAAAATGTGGGGCATCACCCAGAGAGGGTCAATAAGCAACTTCTCAAATGAGTCATGCACAAGGTAACTGTGGTGCTCGCAGCTCTACACAATCATTTCCAACAAAAGCTGCTGCACACACACACCAAATTGATCCTTGGAGCCAATTCTTCTGTTATAACATTTATTCACCAACACAACACCACACCTGATGCGTTTCGGACAAAGTCCTTTATCAAGGTTTGATAAAGGACTTTTGTCATATATCGAAGTAATATTGAAATGGTCATGTAACAGAAAATTAACTCAAGATCAATTATTAATAATGCAACGCTGATGGAAAAGGGTCAATAAGCAGTAGCAGGATTGGCTGGCAAGTAATATTGCAATATTTTGTTGACGTCTCCAGACGTAGCAAGGGCACACGGGGACTATACAGCTGACGTCTGTATTCGTCCTCAGACACACTCAAGCACTTGATCTGCTGACTCCAGGCAGCGGCTAGGACACAATGAGTTAAGGTCATCTGATATGACTACCCCATGTCCCTTTCCATTTTTGTTGTTGTTAAGATCCCAACCCCCATTGTGTACTCTTCCCCTGAGTTTTTGTTTCCCAGATGCATTACTTTGCACTTCTTTGCATTGAATCTAAACTGCCATACATTTGACCATTCCTCCAACCTTGCCAAGTCCCTTTGTATCCTTTCCACCTCACCTTCTGTATCAGCCCTGTTGCAGATGTTTGTGTCTTCTGCAAAGAGACATACTTTTCCTTCCAGTCCCTCTGCAATGCCACTTATAAAGACATTAAAGAGGACTGGTCCCAGTACTGAGCCCTACGGTACCCCACTAGTAACCCCCCTTTCTTCAGAGTGAAGTCTGTTTACTATTACCCTCTGTATCCTGTTGTCCAGCCAATTTTTTTACCCAGGCTACTACTTTGGGACCCACTCCAAGGCTGGCTAACTTGTATATTAATCTTTTGTGTGGGACTGTGTCAAATGCCTTGCTAAAGTCTAGGTAGGCCATTGTCCATAGCCCCTCCCTGGTCTACTACGTTGGTCTCCTAATCAAAGAAATGTATTACAGTCATCTGACATGACCTTCCCGCTGTGAATCCATGCTGCCTTGGGTCCTGTGGCCCACTGGGCTCTAGGAACTCAACAATTCTTTCCTTTAGAAATGATTCCATCATTTTCCCTACTACTGAGGTCAAACTAACAGATCTGTAGTTTCCTGCCTCTGTCTTGCTCCCACTTTTGTTAAGGGGAATCACATCTGCCCTCCTCCGGTCCTCCGGTCCCACACCATCCTCCCATGATTTGTTAAAAAGGGTAGTCAGTGGTGTCACTAGTTCTACCCTTAGTTCTTTTAGAATTCTTGGTTGAATCCTGTCAGGCCCCATTGCTTTGTCCACCTTCACTTTTAAGAGTTCTTTCAGATCCCTTTCTTCTGTGAATGGACTGGTATCGACCTCCCTATCCAGAGTGCTTCCATTCTTTGATTTAGGTACCTCCCTCTCCTCTTTTGTGAATACTGAGCAGAAGTACTGACTCAGTATCCCTGCTTTTTCGCTGTCACCCTCTACTCACCCACCCTTCCCTTTATTAAGCCTCACTATCCCTGCCTTGGTCTTTCTTCACTCCCTAATGTACAAAAAAGGTTTTTTTCCTCCTTCCTAACTGAGTTGGCTATCTTTTCCTCAGTTTGGATTTTTGCTATTCTTACTGCCTTCCCTGCTTCCTTCTCCTTTAACTGGTACAGTTCTCTGCCCTGCTCCTTCTGTGTTTTCTTATTACTTCTTGAATGCTACTTTTTTCTCCTTAACCTTCCCCGCCACCTCTTTTGAGAACCACACTGTTTTTTTCCTTCGTTTTGCTTTGTTGATTTGCTTCACACAAAGGCTTTTTGACTCTGTGATGGCTGTTTAGATTTTTTCCTCATTGTTCCTCCACCCCTCCTGCTTGCCCATTTGCTAGTGCTTTTCTGAGGCACTCTCCCATTTTCCCAAAGTCAGTCCTCCTAAAGTTCAACACTCGTGCTTTTGTATGGCTCAACTCTATGACTGTGTTTATCATGAACCACACTGTTTGGTGGTCACTTGTTCCCAGATGAATACCCACTTCAAAATCCGAGATCCTTTCTCCATCCCCATTTGACAATACCAGATCTAAGATTGCTCCCTCCTGAATGGGTTCCACCACTAGCTGTCTGAGGCGTGCCCCTGTAGGGCATTAAGAAATACCCTGCTCTTGGATGTGGCTGCAGCAAAGGTGTTCCAGCTAACATCTGGCATATTGAGGTCCCCCATCAATAATATCTCCCATTTTTCTGCCATTCTAAGGATGCCTTCTATCATTTCCTTGTCCATTTCCTCCCCCTGAGATGGGGTCTGTATACAACCCCTGTGCAAATTGTGGTGCCATAACCTGTCTCCAGGGTAACCCACAGTGCCTCCTCTACTCCCTGTTTATCCTTTAGTTCCATTGCTTTGATCCCTTCCCTTACATAGAGAGCTACTACTCCTCCTCTTCCTCCTCTTTTACCCTCCCTGTCCCTCCTGTAGATTGTGTACCCTGGTATGTTGATATCCCAGTCATGGTTCTCAGTGTACCATGTTTCTGTGACTGCTACGATATCCAGGTGTCCCTCTTCCATCAAGGCCACTAGTTCAGGGAGCTTGTTACACAGATTACAGGCATTGGTACTCATCATCCTCCATTTTTTGATGGCCTTGCCCCTTTTAGCCCCATCCCTGTTCTTACTTCCTATTTCTGCATTTACCCCAGTCCTGTTCCCTATTGACTTCTCTGCCTTGGTGTTTACCTCTCTAAATACTGTGTTTTGTGGGGGGGAGGCTGTGTTTTTCCTTTTCCTTTTCAGTGCCTCCCCCTTGGCTAGTTTAAATGCTTGCCAATAATGCATTTAAACCTATCACCTAGGATCCTGGTTCCCCTTCCAGACAGATGCACACCATTGCACCAGAATAGGCCTGTATACCTCCAGGTGGACCCCCAGTCCCCAAATGAAGCCAAAACCCTGAGCTCTGCACCAGTTTTTCAACCATTCATTGACTCTTTAGTTTGATGTTGTTATTTAATGATCTTGTCTTCTGGTATAATGGTCTTTGTTGCTGCTTACTGTGCACTGTCTTTTACTGTACTCTCCTGGGTCGTACCTAAAAATGGGCATTTATTTGCCTCAAGTACCCTTCTTGGTTAACAAAAAACAAATAAATAAATAAAGCTATCAGTCACAAAAAGCTGTGCCGCACACATTTGGCAATCTCAACCTTCCTCACATAGACTGGTTTAAACTGCCTTGTGCTAACAGCCTTCCTGCTCATCAACCCTGGGGCAGAAAAAATAAAAAAAAAAACACCACAGCCTATTCCCTATAATTAACATCACACTATGCAATGTCTCTGTCATAGTTGCTTTCACGGCAGTTCTTATATTAAAGGGGCTAGCATCAAGGGCCCTACACTCACGTGTCGGGTGGGTACCAGTGGTCACTTTGTGTGCAAAATCCTTTTGGTTTACTTACAGTTTGCTGTAGTATGATAGAATTTACCAGACTCATTTTGCCTAGTTCTAGGGTGACATCTTCCATTACTACAAATCCCAGAATCCCCTGTAGCTGACATCAGAGCAGTAGGCAGCAATGAGAGAGTTAATAGCCTGTTAGAGTTTATATAAGCTCTGATCTTTTGTTTGCTGGTCCCACTGTCCTCCTTAGGCTACTGTATGTACAGTCACAGAGGACTGTACTTAGCCCCTGGAGAAAAGTGGACCTGGAAAACATATGTTTGGAGATCATAAAAGCTCTAACATGCACTGTAGACTATTGACTCTCCTACTACTGCCTACTGCTCTAAGCAAAATCAGTCTGATACAATCTAACCAGTTAAGCTTCACTCCCGTGCTTTATTTGGTATTCCCTATCTCAGGTGTGTATAAAAGCCTTGTTGCACACCCATTCCCCTCCATTATTCTATATTTAGTTCCCTGCAATAGCCCCAATAAGCAGCTCCATCTTCATTTGGGTGGCATTCTCCTTATGCCCTCTGTTTAGGCTGGGAGGACTGAAGCCTTAATGCCCTTCTCCTAAACAAATTCCTCAGTTAAAATGGCATGGGGGGAAGGGATTGCACATCCATGAGTAAAGGCTGAATTCTGGCAGATGAAGCTGTGGGTGCTGGGTGCTCCATCCTCAGAGTGGGTATAATCACTGTCTCACAGCAGGAGGGATGGACAATAGGGACCTGAAGCCCCATCTGTTACCACACTACAGTATGTTTCTATAATAGCTCAGGCAGTAGTGTGATGTTGGGCCCTATGTATAAATGGTGCTGGCTAACATGCAGTCGTCGCATTGCCGGTCTGTGGTGGTCTGCAGCAGCATGCCACCATGTACAGCATGTACCACTGAGCTGGTGGCATGCACAACTCCAGGGGCCCTTCCACATATAGACACTGACACGGAGCTCAGCAACTTGGAAGGGGGTGCACAGGAAGGTGGGGCTTGGCCTGGCAGTGGGCTTTCATTCAGAAGCCAAGCTTGATCACGTAGTGGATTCCCTGCTGTGCTGCTGTGAGGGATCCTGTGATCTGGTAGACCATGGCAGTGACTGCTATTTTCTCTACATGTCAGAGAATAGCCCAACATTATTGTCCGGTTCATGCCACACATCCTTTGGTGCAGCAGATGGTCGGCATGGATCGGTACTGTCAGGTCGGGGCTGTCTATGTTTCTAGGGAGGGTAGGTAGCAGAGAGTGTGGAAGCACTTACAGCTCATGTCTCCCAACCATGCTGCATGTACCTCCATACTGCCCCAATCCACATGTAAGTGGCATCATGATGCTGCATAATGTGACTACTCCCACCACGATGGCCACAACCCAGCCACAAGCTCAGCTGTGGGTGACTGCAGGGCTCAGGTGGGTGGTGTGCATGAGGCCAGCAACGTGTTGGATTGTGCATTTTGTGGAGGTTCCTTTTGACCCCCAATTGCATGGCAATCAGATTGTAGTAGTGCTTGTGTGTTTGTGTGCTGCACATAGCAGTAATGCATTGGGCCCCTTGAGAGCCTGTGGCTGAGAAGGTACTCAGCACGGGGGACTGCTGCCTTGTCTTGTAGCCCTTTTCTCATCTTTGCCTTGAACTCCATTATTTTCAGTTGAATGTTAGACTCCAACATGCTCATTTTCTGATCATCATGCACTGTAGTTTCCATTTACTCGGCTCGTATTTCATCAGTCAGATGGTTGCTGCTGAGCTAAACCTCCTTTTACTCAATGACTCCAGCTGTAAGTGCTGTGAGCTACATGGACACAACACAGCACTGACCTGGGGTCTCCCATCCATGAGCTAGTCTTTAGGTTTACATCCTGCTGCCCCCTCTGTTTTGGGTGACTGAGTCACACTCACACACTTAGGTGGTACACATGAATGCACTGGTGTGCAAGCTCTTTGTTTCAGTGTGGTCTGGAAAAGCTGAGGGAGGAACAAAAGGCTCATTGTGTAGCTAAACAGATCTGGATCGACACTTGCCAGGGTCAGGACTCAGCACTTAATACAAAAGCATATGGTCACAAGGGAACACTGGTAAAAAGCTTAGACACTGGCCCTCCCCCACCTCACAGAAGTTACACTGACAAGAAACAAAGGGTAAAACTGTCTGCATCCCAGGAACATTTGGTTTTCATTTTTCCCCCATTTTCTGACAATGCAACAATGTCAACCACGGATTAAGTCACAGTGTGAACCCCGGCCAAAGCAAACATCCTGCCTCCTCCATAGCCCCAAAGACAGACTGAAACACAAAAGGAAGCAGGTGTAAGAGTGAGAGTGGAAGTGGGGGGGGTGCTGTGTTCGGGAGTGTCTTCGAGTTACACAGAAGAGCAAGACTATAGCAAATCCAAACCAGGAGACTAAGTTCTAAGGCTGAAGGCCCTTGATATTATCAGGAAGCATTCCACTCCCTTTTGAACCAGTTCAGCTTGAGTGTTAATATGCACCTCAAATGCAAACGCGTTTTGTGTATTTTATTAAAGCAACAGTGCAACAAAAATTTTTTTTTTTTTTTACAAAAAAATCTAGTTTCAATTGCAGTTAAAAAATATTAGCATTCCTGTCAAATGTACTTGTCTAGGTACCTCCCATGCTGCACATATGAGTTTTTTTTTTTTTCCTCGATCCTAACCCTTGTCAGGTCTGCAAAGCTACAGAATTTCTACACAAAATGTGGTGGTCCTGTTTTTTCTTGAGAAAAAATTAAATGAAAAAATTAATTAAATACTCATATTTGTGAGGAATTAGAAAATTGTACCACCAAATAAAACATGAAGGTGCCTGAAATCTTTTATAGTAAAAAAAAAAAAAAAGGGTAAAATTCTCTGTCTATTTACATTGTACTGCTGCTTTAAAGTGGTATATTGTCACTTTTAGGGAAACAACAGAAAACTTGCTTCTTTCAGCTTAATCCCTTGCTCAGGATTTATTCTTTTGTTTGTGACATCAGTTTGTTGCCATGGAAATGGGTGTGATGTCACAAACAGGAATTTGTGACTTTATCCAAGGATTGAGCCACAGTGGTTGATCAACTGTAGAGGGACAAGAATATTGTTTCCATGTAAAGAAATCCAGTAACGATTCACAAAATGAATAGAAATAACAGGCATCGATATAAACAGAACTGTCTACATAATTACTTGTAAGTCCTGGTCATACTTGACTTACAGCAACTTTCTAACATGTGCCTTTTGTCGTAATACATGGGTGTGTATTATGGCGAGATGTCACTAAGCACCCAGTTGTTTTAATTAAGCAATAATGCACAACAGGGTGTGTGTTGTGCTGGGATAACGTCACGCCTGGGGTGATTAGGCACAAGGCCGGAGGCAGTGTGACTAATCACCCCAGAAGTGACGTTATCCCAGCACAACACACACCCTGGAGTGCATTATTACTAATACTAATGGCTCCTTTGTAAAATTAAATAAAAAATAGATTGGAAATTAGTTTAAATGTGTTTTATTCCTGATTTTTTCATTGAGTAGGAATACATAATTAAAAAATATTGCTGTTCTATTGGTTGCTCAGTAGGTGGTGGTGCTGCATTTGCTGTTTCCCTGTAACACCCCCCCACCCACACACACACACACACACACACACACACACACACACACTCGTTTCTTATTCTTTTTTTTTTTGCCATCAGGTTTAACTGAGCCGGTTCTGTAGTGTTGCATGTACCGGCTGAGGATTTTTTTTTTTAATATATTGCTGAATGTGCGTGTTAGGGGCTCAGGAGAAAGACGTAGATGTGCACTTCCGGTTTTAAGATTGTGTGTCTCTTGAAGAAAAGGAGAGGTTTACCTTGCTGTTTTTTGAAGGTAAACATTATTTTAGCCCTTGGGGAGAGCTGCTGTACTGTGAGGAACTGAGAGGCGTCAGTGAATCGCTCGACCAACAGTTACGGTCTCTGCGGGCACCGAAGCCGACTGCTTGGGGAAAAAATGGTTTAGAAGTAAAATTTTTCTCCGAGTTCTGTGTTGGGGGACTAAAAGGTTAGTTGTTGGGTGGGAGGTTTGAACTTTAGGTGATACGTGCAGGGAACGGCTTCAGAGCGTGAGTCAGAAGCACTGACAGTGGGTTAAAGGCGGTTGACAGCGCGAATTACAAACGGGCAGGTTGCGCTGCTGAGGAGGTCCATGGATTGATTTTTTTTTTAATGCGGTCATCTAGGTGCTGGGACTAGACCCGTGATGTTATACTGGGATAACATCACGGGTCCAATCCCAGACTGACCAATCGGAGCACAAGATTTTTTCTTGCCATTGTATAATTAACTTTTCCTCATGCACCACCTGACTCACTAACACCACTGGAGCCTTACTGGGGATCAAGAATGGTGTCGCTGCTGGGGCTTCCTCTTGATGCACTGGCCAAGATGTGGCCATGTCCACCCTCAACTGTGGGCTCTGCAGCTTCAAAACAGAGGCATCCATCATCTTCACCCGACCATCTGAAATGCAGTGAAAGGCCTCAGGGATGACCATAAGTCCTCCCTGTCCTTTTCAGGCTGGTTGGACACACACACGCACAAATAGAAACATGGAATTTATCAACAGAAAAGAACCACTTGACCCACCCTGTCTGCCCATTTTCTCATGTCACGTCATATCATATCATATTTGTAAAAAAATGCCTTTCTAAAAACCAAGGCGCTCGTACACAAACTGGACAAACATAACAATAATAAACAAACATAACAGATCAAAATTGTTAAAATCCATAAAACTGCAGCTCAATAAATATTGAGTCTACTAATCTAAAAAGAATCTGGATACACTAGGCTGAATAAATATGTTTTGAGTGCTGTTTTAAAACTCTGGATGGTCAGGCAGTCTTGTACCCGACGAGGTAGAGATTTCCACTGGGTCGGGGCCGCAAAAGCAAAAGACGGGGCCCCAGATGTCTTTAAACGAACCCTGGGAATCTCCAGCAATCCCTCATTGGTGGATCGGAGAGGACGGAGGGGACAGTAAGGGTGAAGATCTTGCAAGTAACAGGGTCCCTGGTCACGTAGGGCTTTATAGGTCAGTAAGCTGACCTTAAAGGTGGTCCACCACTGTATTGGCAGCCAGTGCAGTCCGCGGAGCACAGACATTATATGACTGGTCCTGGAAGTACCCTTTAATAGCCTGGCTGCCTCATTCTGCACCAGCTGCAGGCGGTGGATATCAACCCCCAGAAGCCCTAGGTACAGAATATTGCAGTAGTCAAGGCAGGAGGTCACGAAGGCATGGACCAACATTGGAAGATCATCAGGAGGAACCAGATGCTTCACCCGGGTGATATTCCTTAGATGGTAAAACGAGGACTTGATGACAGCTGTCACATGAGATTTAAGTAAATATGCAGATGATACAAAGCTGACCAGCCTAGTAACACAGTTTGAGAGGGCAGAATCAATACAGAAAGAGTTAGATAAAATAAATAAATGGGTAAATGCAAAAGGAATGAGTTTTAACATAGATAAATGTTGTGTGATCCATATGGGAAATAGAATTCCAGAACACAGTTATAATATATATGGGCAAATTCTAAGAACATCAGAGGTAGAAAAGGACTGTGGAGGGGTTGTAGCTATGGTTCTGGGCCAAACTCCATGGACTTTCTTCTCCAGCAGCTCCTGGTGCATTAGTCCACCTGGGATATCTGGGCGATATCCACCAGAAAATGTCCCTCTTCGGCCAGTCCAGATGCTTCCAGCAAGTTATCCCACTTCTGACACCAAGTCTGTGGAGGGGTTGTGGGATACCAAATGGACCAGACACCGACCTTTAGGTTCAACACACAATCTCTGTGTGATGTTTATTCAAAAATACAGGAAATAAGCTTCTGCAATGCCATATTCCTTTTTCAGTACATCAGTTTGCAGCAACAGACTATGAATGTTCTTTCTCTGCACTTAGCCAGCACCTACTGACACTGATCTTTGATCCAATTCACTAGTTGAGATGTAGTGACCACCCTTATGCAAGCCCCATTTGCTTGTGTAGTGGGGGCTCGAAAAGAAAAAAAAAACAGAACAAGTTATAAATAAAGAACCTCAATGCAGAATCACTGAAAGAAGGGTTACCCCAAAGGGCACTGGCAACAAATCAAGTTTCAAAGAAATACAACATCATACCTACTTCCATAATGCAATGCATCATGAGATATATGCAAATCATGAAATTTTTACTTATGTTTACAGCAATATACAGGCTTTTTACATAGCACAACTAGCTTAATTTCTATAATAGTCAACTAGTACTTTTTACCATTATCGAAAACACCTAGTGTCATGGTATTTCCAACATTTACAGGATTCATAAACATAAGGTATATACATTAAGGTATTTTATAACATAGTGCTATTACATACTAAATCCAACAATGATAAACACAACCTATTTTACATACTTCTGAAGTCACCACAATAACCTCCCTGTACGAGGACCTAAGAGGGAAAAATTTAAATTAAAGAGGACACTATAGCATAGTCAAGAAAGGGGAGGGGATGCCCACAGGTGGCCAACCTTATGGACTAGAAATTGTAAAGGATAGATTAGGTTTAGAAATAGAAGAACTGTTGCAACAGACTCAAGAAAAGGTTGGTCCTCAAGAGTGGCAGGAGCTCCCGGTCACATATCCCCCACCTTAAGAGGGAAGCAGTTATTGCACACTGCTTACCACCTTCCATAGAAACATAGATTTTGAAGGCAGATAAGGACCGCTTGGCCCACCCAGTCCCAGGAAGGGATGAAGCTTCCACCATTCCATCTTCAGAAGGTCTGTCTCAGGGTCCCTATTAATAATAATCATTCTATCATAAACATAGTGGATATCATCATTCTTTACCCTGAGGCGTTAACACATTTCTCAACAGAAACTAACGGTACCTTCTCATCTCCTTTTAGGGAAAGTTCATTATATTTCTTAACCAAAGATCTGGATGGCTGTAAAGTCCAGTACCACAGAAAGACTTTCTCTGGGGTGAGTAATTACCTGCTCCAACCCTACCAGACAAGTGAGTTTTAAGCACAGGCCCATTCCTAGGTTCAGCCCCTCTACATAAACCAACTATGACTCTTGACTCATTTCACTTGTTATAGATATAGACACCTGAGGGTAGACACTCAATGTGTTACCCCAGCGCAGGTTCCAGTCCATCTTCCACCCACTTCTCCTTTGTAGGTTTTCGCTCAGAAAAGAATAAAACACATGTACCACCTCAGACTCCTTGCCTGCCCTTGGGTACCTCTTTCTTTGTCATCAAGCCTGCCCCCTGACCAAACATGCTACACTTTTGCCTACAGAAAGGGACCATTGCAGAGCCACCTCTGGCCTTGTCTGCAACTAATTTGACCCCTCTGTCTTACACAAAGTGCCTGCGGGAATATGAAAGGAGCAATAGTAGTTTATACTCTCCTAGTTCAACCTTTTATAACATATACCCCAAATCCTTGGTCATCTTTTCCCCAGGCAGGTCTCTACAGAAACCTACAGGACCCCAAGGAACCTCTCATGCTGAATACCCTGCAATGTTAAACAGCAGGTTCCTAAACTATTTAACTCTGAGGTGTGTTAGTAAACATCCTTTTAATCACTGTGCTATTTTCAGCCATCTGTTACCATCTAATACCTTGTAACCTATGTGAGTTTCCCTTTTTCCAAGGGTGACATTTTTTAAATGACCTCTACTCTCCTTAACTTTAACATACTGTAACAGTTTAACAATATTAGAAACATAGAAACATAGAATTTGACAGCAGATAAGGACCGCTTGGCCCACCCAGTCTGCCCATTTCCCTACCTAATGGATAAGCTGCAGATCCTAGTTAACCAGCAGCCTACTTCTTTCTACCCCCACACCCTAGAATTGACTTATGGCTGTCCCATGCATGCTTGAATTCAACCACTGTTTTTGACTGCACAACCTCCTCCAGAAGGCCATTCCATGCATCCACAACCCTCTCTGTGAAAAAATACTTCCTTACATTACCTCTGAGCCACCTCCCTCTATCTTCAAATTGTGAACCCTTGTTCTTGCACACCTCTTTTTTTGAAAGATGCTACCCTCTTGGACTTTGTTGATTCCCTTGAGGTACTTGAACATTTCTATCATGTCCCCCCTCTCCCTCCTTTCCTCAAGGCTATACATATTAAGCTCCTTTAGTCTCTCTTCATAAGTCTTCCAGTGCAGACCCTGCACCATTTTAGTTGCCCTCCTCTGGACAGCTTCCATCTTGTCTACTGTATGTTCTTGAGGAGATTGGGTCTCCAGAACTGCACACAGTACTCTAGATGGGGTCTCACCAGCTGTCTGTACAGAGGGATAACAACTTCCTGTTTTCTACTGATGATGCCTCTCCCTATGCATCCCAGTATCCCTCCAGCCCTCCTTACTGCCCTTTCACATTGCTTGCCCACCTTTAAGTCATCTGATATGACTACCCCCAGGTCCCTTTCCATTTTTGTTGTTGTTAGTATCTCACCCCCCATTGTGTACTCTTCCCCTGGGTTTTTGTTTCCCAGGTGCATTACCTTGCACTTCTTAGCATTAAATCTAAGCTGCCATACATTTGACCATTCCTCTAACCTTGCAAAGTCCCTTCTCATCCTTTCCACACCACCTTGTGCATCAACTCTGTTGCAGATCTTTGTGTCATCTGCAAAGAGACATACTTTTCCTTCCAGTCCCTCTGCAATGTAAACACAAAAGACATTGAAGAGGACAGTCTAATACTGAACCCTGCGGCACCCCATTAGTAACCCCCCTTTCTTCAGAGTGGACTCCATTTACTATTACCCTCTGTGTCCTATTCTCCAGCCAATCTTTACCCAGGCTATCATCTTGGGACCCACTCCCAGGCTGGCTAACTTGTATATTAATCTTTTGTGTGGGAGTGAGTCAAGTGCCTTGCTAAAGTCTAGGTAGGCCATGTCCTGTTGGATCCAGTAGCAAGATGGTGGGACTTTTTGTACACTACTGTACAGTACAAGTCACATTTAACTGTTTCTCCAACTCACTGGTTTAGCATTTTTCAATGTGTTGCTTAATGAGTGCACTTCTGGCTGCAATGATTTTTAAAGAGTTTTCTAATGGTTTGTCTCTTAGCTGCCAATCAGTTGCCGCTCACTGAAAACTCTTAATTCAATGCAGTGTGCTAATGAGTGCACATATTTAGCAACTCATCAAAATGCTATTCTGTACTGTACAGTACAGTAGAAGTTGAGACTGATTTAAGTGAACTCGGTCTCCAATTCTCTAGCTGTGTGTAAAAAAAAAAAAAAAAAAAAAAATAGAAATTCTGCCTGCTCTTCACGCTGCTTTAGCAGCTGTTACAGGGACCCAATCCTTGCCTAATTGCCCCCCAAAAAATCCCTGTTAGCCAGTGGTACCCCCCATCACCTGCCTGCCAGAGGTAAAGAAAAAAATCACCCACCAGCCCATGTCCTGTAATACAGTACTGTACAGTACACTATGTATTGCAGTACCCCCAATACTTGAATTCTGATATTTAATATTGCACTTTCTGCCCAATTTCCTGTTGGTCCAGTGGTCCCTCCCCATCCAAACAGACAACATCCCACACCACTCTCCCCATCCCCAAAATTAGTATTTTAGCATGCAGTATACCCCAGTCAATACTGTTAATAGATTTAGCTGCATCAATACAAGAAAAAGTCCCTTCAGCCTCACAGGCTTCTTCTTACTTGCTTGGAATCTTCAACCCCAGCACGATATCACTAGGCACAGTCTTACCTGGGGTCTCACATTCAGGTTCCATACCTGCATTTCCGACTTCCAACAGGTAACATCCTGGGAACACAGGAAACAAAGGAATATCCTGCTCAGTCAGGGGGTCCTCCTCAAACTGAGCCCACAAAAAATTCTCCTCCGACTCTTTGTCCAAGCTCTCCAGCAGGAACCTCTCTAGCACCTGGCACCAGTGTTCCACCTCTCTGTGTAGTCGGTCTGCCTCCAGCCATTCCCTACTCGTCCAGTGGATCATCCTTATCAGGGTCTCCACCTCCGGGGTGCTGTCTCTCGCACCTCCAGTCTGCCTCAACCTGCATCTCTTCACTGTCTTCAGGGTTGGCCTTCCTCCGAGCTCCCAGATCCAGTCCAGGCAGCGGTTTCTCTCCATCTGTCAGCCATGGTTCTAGGCCAAACTCTACAGACTTTCTTCTCCGGCAGCTCCTGGTGCATTAGTCCAACTGGGATATCTGGGCAATATCCACCAGAAAACGTCCCTCTTCGGCCAGTTCAGATGCATCCAGTAAGTTATCCCACTTTTGACACCAAGTCTGTGAAGGGATAGTGGGATACCAGATGAACCAGACATCGGACTTCAGGTTCAACACAATATTTCTGTGTGATGTTTATTTAAAATACAAGAAATAAGCTTCTGCAATGCCATATTCTTTCTTCAGTACATCAGTTTGCAGCAACAGACTATGAATGTTCTTTCTCTGCACTTAGCCAGCACCTACTGACACTGATCTCTGATCCAATTCGCTAGTTGAGATGTAATCACCACCCTTATGCAAGCCCCATTTGCTTGCATAGCGGGGGCTCGAAAAGAAAAGGAAAAATAACAGAACAAGCTATAAACAAAGAACCTCAATGCAGAATCACTGAAAGAAGGGTTACCCCAAAGGGCACTGGCAACAAATCAAGTTTCAAAGAAATACAACAGCATACATCCATCCATTATGCAATGCATCATGGGATGTATGCAAATCATAACATTTTTTACTTATGTTTACAGCAATATACATGCTGTTTACATAGCACAACTAGCTTAATTTCTATAATAGTCACTGAGTACTTTTTACCGTTATCAAAAACACCTAGTGCCATGGTATTTCCAACATTTACAGGATTCATAAACATAAGGTATATACATTAAGGTATTTTATAACATAGTGCTATTACATACTAAATCCAACAATGATAAACACAACCTGTTTTACATACTTCTGAAGTCACCACAATAACCTCCCTGAATGAGGACCTAAGAGGGAAAAATTAAAATTAAAGAGGACACTATAGCATAGTCAAGAAAGGGGAGGGGGTGCCCACAGGTGGCCAACGTTATGGACTAGAAACTGTAAAGGATAGATTAGGCTTAGAAACAGAAGAACTGTTGCAACAGCCTCAAGAACAGGTTGGTCCTCAAGACTGGCAGAGGCTCCCGGTCACATATCCCCCACCTTAAGAGGGAAGCAGTTATTGCAGACTGCTTACCACCTTCCTGTCCCAGGAAGGGATGAAGCTTCTACCCATCCATCTTCAGAAGCTACATCTCAGGGTTCATATTAATGATAAACATTCCATCATAAACATAGTGGATATCATCATTCTTTACCCTGAGGCATTAACACAATTGTCAACAGAGATTAATGGTACCTTCCCATCTCCTTTTAGGTGAAGTCCATTGTATTTCTTAACCAAAAATCTGGATGGCTGTAAAGTCCAGTACCACAGAAAGACTTTCTCTGGGGTGAGTAACTACCTGCTCCAACCCCACCAGACAAGTGAGTGTTAAGCACAGGCCCATTCCTAGATTCAACCCCTCTACTTAAACCAACTATGACTCTTGACTCATTTCGTTTGTTATAGATATAGACACCTGAGGGTAGACACTTAATGTGTTACCCCAGCGTAGGTTCCAATCCATTTTCCAACCACTTCTCCTTTGTAGGTTTTCACTCAGAAAAGAATAAAACACATGTACCACCTCAGACTCCTTGTCTGCCGTTGGGTACCTCTTTCTTTGACATCAGACCCGCCCCCTGACCAAACATGCTACACTTTTGCCTACAGAAAGGGACCATTGCAGAGCCACCTCTGGCCTTGTCTGCAACTAACTTGACCCCTTTGTCTTACACAAAGTGCCTGCGGGAATATGGAAGGAGCAATAGTAGTTTCTACTCTACTCTACTATTTCAACCTTTTATAACATATACCCCAAATCCTTGGTCATCTTATCCCCAGGCAGGTCTCTACAGAAACCCATAGGACCCCAAGGAACCGCTCATGCTGAATACCCTGCAATGTTAAACAGCAGGTTCCTAAACATTTTAACTCTGGGGTGTCTTAGTAAACATCCTTTTAATCACTGTGCTATTTTCAGCCATCTGTTACCAACTAATACCTTGTAACCTATGTGAGAGTTTCCCTTTTTTCAAGGGTGACATTTTTTAAATGACCTCTACCCTCCTTAACTTTAACATACTGTAACAGTTTAACAATATTAGTATTTTAGCATGCAGTATATCCCAGTCAATACTGTTAATTAGCTGCATCAATACAAGAAAAAGTCCCTTCAGCCTCATAGGCTTCTTCTTACTTGCTTGGAATCTTCAACCCCAGCACGATATCACTAGGCACAGTCTTACCTGGGGTCTCACATTCAGGTTCCATACCTGCATCTCCGACCTCCAACAGGTAACATCCTGGGAACACAGGAAACAAAGGAATATCCTGCTCAGTCAGGGGGTCCTTCTCAAACTGAGCCCATGAAAAATCCTCCTCCGACTCTTTGTCCAAGCTCTCCAGCAGGAACCTCTCTAGCACCTGGCACCAGTGTTTGGCCTCTCTGTGTAGTCGGTCTGCCTCCAGCCATTGCCCACTCATCCAGTGGATCATCCTCATCAGGGTCTCCACCTCCGGGGTGTTGTCTCTCGCACCTCCAGTCTGCCTCGACATGCATCTCTTTGTTGTCTTAAGACTTGGCCTTCCTCCGAGCTCCCAGATCCAGCCCAGGCAGCAGTTTCTCTCCATCTGTCAGCCATGGTTCTGGGCCAAACTCCACAGACTTTCTTCTCCGGCAGCTCCTGGTGCATTAGTCCACCTGGGATATCTGGGCGATATCCACCAGAAAACGTCCCTCTTCAGCCAGTCCAGATGCTTCCAGCAAGTTATCCCACTTCTAACACCAAGTCTGTGGATGGGTTGTGGGATACCAGATGGACCAGACATCGGACTTCAGGTTCAACACACAATTTCTGTGTGCTGTTTATTCAAAATACAAGAAATAAGCTTCTGCAATGCCATATTCCTTTTTCAGTACATCAGTCTGCAGCAACAGACTACTAATGTCCTTTCTCTGCACTTAGCCAGCACCTACTGACACTGATCTCTGATCCAATTCACTAGTTGAGATGTAGTGACCACCCTTATGCAAGCCCCATTTGCTTGCGTAGTGGGGGGTCGAAAAGAAAAAAAAACAGAACAAGCTATAAACAAAGAACCTCAATGCAGAATCACTGAAAGAAGGGTTACTCCAAAGGGCATTGGCAACAAATCAAGTTTCAAAGAAATACAACATCATACCGTCTTCCATAATGCAATGTATCATGAGATATATGCAAATCATCATGACATTTTTTACTTATGTTTACAGCAATATACAGGCTTTTTACATAGCACAACTAGCTTAATTTCTATAATAGTCACCTAGTATATTTTACCATTATCAAAAACACCTAGTGCCATAGTATTTCAACAATTACAGTATTCATAAAATTAAGGTATGTACATTGAGGTATTTTATAACATAGTGCTATTACTTACTAAATCCAACAATGATAAACACAACCTGTTTTACATACTTCTGAAGTCACCACAATAACCTCCCTGTATGAGGACCCAAGAGGGAAAAATTAAAATTAAAGAGGACACTATAGCATAGTCAAGAAAGGGGAAGGGGTGCCCACAGGTGGCCAACCTTATGGACTAGAAATTGTAAAGGATAGATTAGGTTTAGAAACAGAAGAACTGTTGCAACAGACTCAAGAGAAGGTCTGTCCTCAAGAGTGGCAGGAGCTCCCGGTCACGAGGACCTGGGCTTAGTGTTGGACCGTAAACTTAAATACCAAGCTCAGCGTGATAAACAAATAATAAAAGCAAATAGGGTATTATGGAATAAAAAGACAAACTTCAGAAGTAGAAAGGAGGCTGTGATTATGCCATTGTATAGAGCCTATGTTAGACCGATATTGGACTATGGTGCCCCAGTGTGGGGACCCATAAATAAAGGGGCAGTGGCGGGGGTAGGGAGGGTGCAGAGGAGGGCCACTAGGATGGTGCACGGCATGCGGGATAGGCCCTATGAGCAAAGATTAACAGATCTAAGGCTGATGTCATTGGAAACAAGAAGAGTTAGAGGGGATTTAATGCTATGCTATGACATAAGGCACGATGACCATATGTTAAATTAACTTTATCTGCAGTTTAAAAACAATCAGCTCTCTACTAGAGGACACCACCTCCAGCTAAGACATATAAAGTGTAACACAAGTAAGTGTATGTCTTTTTATACTCAGAGAGGTGTTGCCCAGTGGAACAGGTTACCAGAGAAAATTGTATATGCAACAAATAAGACACAGTTTAAAAGGAACTTAGACACCTATATCTTCGAAGGACACAATCTGACATACTACGGGGAAAGAGGAAAGGAGCATTGTTATGGGTCAAATCATGGTCCCCCTAAGCTCCTCACTACTTAGTATGAAGGGTCAGACCGTCATCAAAAATAATGCCCAGGTTCTGCATCCAATCTGAGGTAGTCAGCTGAACACCCCTGAACCAATGATGTCACTGCAGACCCTACCTGATCTTCTGCTACTTCCATCCCTGCTTTCCTACCAAGATTCTTTTGTGCCCATCTTATGCATAGAAACATAGAAACATAGACTTTGACAGCAGAAAAGGACCGCTTGGCCCACCTAGTCTGCTCATTTCCCTACCTGCAGGATAAGCTGCAGATCCTATTTACCCAACAGCCTATTTCTTCCTACCCCCCACAAAAATTGTCTTATGTCTGTCCCATGCATTCTTGAAGTCTCCCACAGTTTTAGACCCCACAACCTCCTCAGCAAGGCTGTTCCATGCGTCCACCACCCTCTCTGTGAAAAAATGCTTCCTCACATTGCCCCTGAGCCGTCCCTCTATCTTCAAATTGTGTCCCCTTGTTCTTGCACATCTCTTTTTCTGAAAGATGCTACCCTCTTGGACTTTGTTGATTCCACTGAGGTACTTAAATGTTTCTATCATGTCCCCCCCTTCCTCCTTTCCTCAAGGGTATACATATTAAACATGCATGCTTGAAGCCCATCGCTGTTTTTGCCCCCATCACTTCCACAGGAAGACTGTTCTAGGCATCCATCACTCTTTCAGTGAAGAAGTATTTCTTCACATCCTTCCTAAATTCCCCCCCCTTCCAGCTTCACAGCATGCCCCTTGTTCTCATGACCCTTTTCTTCTGAAAAATACTGCCCTCCTGTATCTTATTCACTGACATGAGGTGCTTATGGGTCTTTATCCTCTCCCCATCTCTTCCAGGGTGTGCATAGCGAGATCCCTCAGTCTCTCCTCCTAGGGCTTATACTGCAGCCCCTGCACCATTTTAGTTGTCCTCCTCTGACAGCCTCCACCCTGGCTATGTCTTTTCCTCTGTTTGCACTTTTACGTCCCTCACCACCTTCCCCACCTCCCTTTGCTTTTCCTGGTACAACTCCTTATCCTCTTCCCTTTGCATCTCCTTGTGTTTCCTGAATGGCACCCTTTGAGCCTTTACCTTCTCAGCCACTTCCCTCGAGAACCATAGTGGTTTCTTTTTTCTCCTGTTTCTGTTCACCTCTTTCGCAGAGAGATTTAATGCCTTCACTATACCATCTCTTAATCTAGCCCACTGTTCCTCCATCCCACCCAAGCCCAAGCAGTCCCTCCTGCTAGGTCGTCTTTGAGGCATCCACCTATTTTTTTTTTTAAATCTGCCCTACAGAAGTCCAGGACCCTTGACCTTTTGTGGTTTGTTTCTACTACCATCCTTATGTTAAACTATGGTGTACAGTGATCACTGGTTCCCAGGTAGCATCTCACCTTGATGTCTACAATACTGACCCAGTTTGTCAACACCAAGTCCAGTATTTCCCCATCTCGAGTGGGCTCTCTGACTAGTTGCCAGAGAAATGCCTCCTGCAGGGAGACTAGGATATCCCTGCTTCTAACTGAGGCAATGGCTAAGAAGTTCCAGTCCAATTCTGGTAGACTGAAGTCTCTCCAGCAGCACCTCTGCTTTTTCTCCTATCGTACTGATGTGATGTATGTCTTTATATCACCCCCGTGGGCTATATGTGCACTGGCTCCTGTCTCCAGGGTGACCCACAGCAACTCCAGTCCCTCCTTTTCCCCTTGGTTCCCTTCAATTTCCATCACTTTGATATCCTCCATCACATACAGCACAATCCCTCCACCCTTCCACCCCTCCCTATCCTTCCTGAACTGAGCGTAGTCTGGTAAGGTCATGTCCCTGTCGTGACTCCCTGTACATCATAACTTAGTAAAGGCAACAATATCCAGATCTGCCTCCGCCATGATGGCCTCCAGGTTTCGCATTTTATTTCCCAGATGCCTTGCATTGGCACATATCGCCCTCCACACCTTGCTTCCATTCTGACTGCAGGCACTTCCCCCCATGCCCCGCCTCATTCCCCCCTCCTTTTACAACTTGTGTTCTCGTCTCTCTTGTCCTCTTCTACTCTGTTGCTTCCTTTACATAAACACAAACACACACATACATACACACACACATACACAAACACACACGCTGCTGCACACACACGCAAACACTACGCACACACAAACACACACGCTGCATACACACACACCCAAACACACAAGCACACACACACATACATACACACACACACACATGCAAACACACAAACACACACAGCACACACACACACGCAAACACACAAACACACAC
Source organism: Neoceratodus forsteri (assembly GCA_016271365.2). NCBI lineage: Eukaryota > Metazoa > Chordata > Ceratodontiformes > Ceratodontidae > Neoceratodus > Neoceratodus forsteri. The sequence goes on from CM057454.1 coordinate 1,320,871,440, forward strand.
GCACACACACGCAAACACACAAACACACACACATACATACACACACACACAAACACACACGCACACACACACACACAAGCAAACACACAAACACACGTGCGCGCACACACACACACGCAAACACACAAACACACACGCGCACGCGCGCACACACACACACACACACACACTTCCTCTTCTCTCCTCACTGGCTGCTCTCCAACAGTTGCTCTGCCAATGAATGCTCAGCTCTCCGTCAACTACTGTCATTAAAATCAGTAACAATATTAGATTAAATATGGAAATGCGTACATTCCTAATTTTTGGTATACCCCTCAGTGTGTGTGAGCCTTCTATAAAGCACCACAGCTTCATTCTTATGGTCAATAATGGTATCGCACACCTCAGGTGTACAGAAACAACTGGTTATGTACGACTCATACTAACAAAGGTTCATACCAAGGATCATTGGATGGCAGTAGCAAACATAAATAAAATAAAATAAAATAAAACAAAACAAATACATGCATACATACATGTATAAATAATTATTTTATACCCATCACGACTGCCCCATGTCTCAGTGGAAAAGTCCAGGCATGCTTCATTGGTGAGACCACATCTGGAATATTGTGTACAATTCTGGAAGCTGCATCTCCCACAAGAAATAGAAAGGGTAGAGGCAGTCCAGAAGAGGGCACCCAAACTGGCACATGGGTTGCATGAGACACCATACAAGGAGAGGTTTAGGGATCTCAGCATGTATGCCCTGGAGGAGAGGCAGGAGAGAGGGGACATGATAGAGATCCACAAGTACCTCACAGGAGTGAACAAGATACACGTGGAGAGCCTGTTTTAATTGAAGATGTGCAACAGAACAAGAGGGCATGCAATGAAGCTAGAAGGGGGAACTGTAGGAAAGATGTGAGGAAATACAGTACTACTTCACTCAAAGAGTGGTAGATGACTGGAACAGTCTGCCACCAGAGGTAGTAGGGGCAAAAGCAGTGGGGAATTTCAAACATGCATGGGCTAGACACAGGGGAATACTGGTAAATAAAAGGGGGGGCGAGGGTCTCCGAAGACCAATTGGAGTCTGATGGGACAGAATAGGCAGGAACAAAATGACTGACTGGGTAGGCCAAGTGGTCCTGTTCTGCCCACAAATGCTGTTTCCTCTCTCCATGTAATTATGGATTTTTTGAAAGCCAGTTTCAAGTTTAGTTTGATTATACTGTTTGATACATTGTTGTACATACCCACCACTTTGCTGTGTGTAGTACAGTGCAGCCCGCTTAACTGCGCACCCTCAGAATATTGCTTTTCTATTCACTTAAGCGGGTTGTGCATTTAACGAAAAAAATAGCTTTCCAGATATCGGCTGATCGTAAAAGCGCTTTTTTTAATGGGGGAGCAATGCACAGCACGTACAAGATTAAAGTGGTGTACCCCCCCTAACTTCTTTGACCCCCTCCCCCCACCTGGTCTTTCCAATACAGACATACCCCCAGCTCACCCCCCATTCTATCTTAAAACAATATCCCCCAACACTACTAAGAAATACCTGTCCAAGGTCCTAGGTAAATCACGCTACAGCAGTGACTCGCTTGATTTGAGGCTGCTACGTGTAACCCCCCTGCAAATGGGGGTTCCCAAAAGACTTCCAGGAGCTTGCTTGAATGCTCCAAGCCTGAATGGTGTTTGGCATTTAAGCCATTTATCAGTGAGTGTTTTTAGAACCTCTGGTACTGTCTCTTTAAGAGCTGTCTGCTTGCAAACATAATTAGTTTGTATGGGGACTGTGTGTTTCTTTGATTGAGTACCACTCAAGCTGCTGCCAATTCACTTCATTTTGCAGTCACTAGGAGTGCAAGGGAACCTATCTGAAAGATGTAACTGTTTGCCAGAAATTATTTAGAGTAATAATGAAATTACAGTTTGTCTAACCTGCTTTCTTTGCAGTCAGAACTGTGTCTGCTAGTTCCCCATTCTAGTTTTGAACTGCTAAACTGGACCAATCAGTGTGGGGTAAGCTAGCTCTAAAATGGTGCCTTGGACGAATCAGAACTTGGACTCATAATCTGAGCCAGCCACAAGAGGATTGTATGGGCAGTGACTCTGGGAGATGTAGTTTAGACTTCAGTGCCTTTTGGACCAACAGCAGCAGTCTATTGTGAGTGACAGCCAATCCAGTCAAGAACTGGGAGGAACTCAAAGGAAGTGCCCGTTTTTGTCGGTTGGAGTTCTGTTGAGCTTTGGCAGTGAAGAAGGAAGGAGCCCTGTACTTTTTCAGTGTGCAGTTTTAGTCAAAAAAGCGTGTAAGGCCCAGAGTTCCGGTCTGCAGCTTGTTGGGACTGAATCCATCCTGTGAAAAGAATCAAAGGATCTCTGAAGAGTAGAAACCAGGCTCACCCTGTAGAAGACTGGAGGAATTGCTGAAAATTACACTCGGTCTGTCAGGAACTGAATCTGCTGTGTGTTCTCCTGGGTATTGTGCAGCAATTGCGATCAGGATACAGATGCAGCCTGCCTGGTATAGTGCTTTCTTTTATGGATGTGTGAAGAGGTTTGTGTACCTCAAGTGAGCCCTGCTGACATTGAAGGACCCTATCTTATTTGGAGGTCGTGAGTACTAATTCAGGGTCGCTCCTGTTGAATTGCCACATTAAATCCAAATGGAATTACTGTACTGCTGACTGTTTAATTCTCCTTTTCTCTGTGTGAAGGGCCCCTACCAGCTGCCACGGTTTGGACTAGCCACTAGGGCTTGGGTACCCAGGGACAGTAACTGATAGGGATAGGCCTGTGCACAGAGCCATAAATGAATTATTAGAGTGATAAGCTAATTAACCTGATTTCCCCTGTCCTTGTTATATCCCTAAATAAATCAGAGCTGCTTGTTTCAGCAAAGTTATACTGCCTGAGTATTTGTCTATGTTAAAGTACTGTACTGTGATTGTTGCACTGTATCTCATTTCACAGGAGGTCCCAGTGCGGAACCAGACCTGGGGTAAGTGTATACTGTGAAGGTAATTCTGATATATTGTGTGGGCCACTAGTGGGAAGAAAGGGGTTGCAGTGTCCCAGAGGGCTGTGACCAAGTTAGTTTAACTATTGCAAACCCTGACCTCTGGGTGGAGGCACCGCCATTGGATCCAGGCCCCTCAACCTGTTAGTGGCAAATCAGGCAGGGTAGTAGCCCTGGGATAGCGCCATCTAGGGTTACATCTTGGAGGCTCACCGCTGGGATTGTGTGTCCTCTAGTGGCCATATTCTGAACCACTGTTAAGAAAAAATGGGTACCCGACAGAAGTGGCTGTGCACCGGCTGGTGGAGTGGTGTACTGGGGAGGAGATCGACCCCCAAAATGCTATGCTTATCCTGGACATCCCCCTGGGTATCAATACGGACACTGTGCAGGGAGTACTTTCCAAGGTGGAAGGTTTACAAAACCCTGTGGTGGTGGGTCGGCATGCTAATCTGCTCACCCACACTTTCCTGGCCCTAGTAGAGTTTAAGGATCCCATAGATAGCTCCAAAGTGCCACAGACCATTACCCCAGAGGGAGCCCTCACTGCTTGGAGAGTGATAACTAAGGACAGTAAAGACCCGGGGGGGAATCAGCCCCCACCACTATCTGAAACTTTTGAGGAGAAATTTGCTGAATGGTTGCTGGGAGAGGGGAAAACTGTGGAGGACTTGAAGAAACTATTCTTGCCACCTGGGGGTGTTCCTCCCCCAACACCCTCTCCTGCTCCAGTGCCCGTAATGGTGGCTGAACCAATGCAGACTCCTATTTCTGCACCTGCCATTAGTCACGACTCTTACCGAAGGTTGAGGATCTTCTCTGGCACCCTCCCCAACCCCCAAGGGGAGGATGACTGGGAGACCTGGATAGACTATGTTGCCCCCCAAGTGCTAGAATGGCAATGCTCGGAAGGCGAAAAGCGAAAGAGGGTTAGTGAGAGCCTCCGAGGTCCTGCCCTGGCTACCATCCGTGCTAAACGGGCCAGTAACCCTGAAGCGACTGCACAGGCCTATCTTGAGGCCTTGGAGAATGTATGGGAGCCCAGATTCTGATGAGGACCTATGGTGGAGAGTAAGAAATGCACAACAGTACCAAGGGAGTTGTTGTCTGTGTATGTATCTCGGCTGGAAAAATTGTTGCAAGAATGCCTCAGAAAGGTAGTTTGCCAGCGATTGAACTGGACCGAACCAGACTGGAAAAGATCCTTAAGTCTGCCCCTTCTCAGAACTGCTGTTGCTTCAGTTACGCCTGGCAAATCGACTGGAATCCCACCCTCCTATGATGAGTTAATGAGAGAAATTGAGGAGTTGAGAAAAGGCGACCTCGGGAGGTACCTGCACCAACAGCTGTGGCTCGACCAGTGACTGAGGGTGACCCATCAAGTGAAGTTCAGGGGCAGAGGTTGACAGTCAATGAGTGCTCTGACAAGGAAAAAGATATGCCACAATGGGGCGAACTGTTGAGAGAGATCCGGGAATTCAAAAACAGTCCCTTTATGAAGGCCACGCCTGCAAGTACGGGCCCTGACCTATATCCGACTGCATCTGCTATGGGGGTTGGGGTACCCACCCATGTATCTCCTGCTGATAACAGCTCCAAACTCAATTCCTTGACCATGGAAGTGGAGAAACTGACGAGATGTCTCCAAATGCTTATCACACCGCAGACAGAGATGGCACCCAGGTTTCCAGTTAGTAATACCCCCGCCCTGGCTCCCAGTGTGGCGCCTCGGCCAGCTCAAACTCCAGAAAGTATGTTTTGCTATAATTGTGGGAAAGATGGGCACATGAAAAGGGAATGCCAGTCCCCAAAAGACACTGACAAAGTTGCATATAGGCTACAAGGAGAGCTTCAGAGAAGAAATCAGTGGTTAAGAGGTGCACGACATGATCCCAGTGAGGCACCAAAATGCTAATCACGTCCTTTTGTGGCAAGGTCAGTTGCCCAGGCCCCACTACGCCTCTCCAGACTGGTCCAGAATAGTGGGTCCCTCCATGGAGACCACTGTAAAGGTGAATGGAGTGTCTACAAGAGCTGTATTAGACAGTGGCTCCCAAGTGACAATTATGTTCCAGGATTGGTATCAGAAGCATTTGTCAGAAGTACCCTTACAACCATTAGAAGGACTGCATGTATGGGGTTAAGTGAGAAGGCCTACCCTATTCGGGTATATCCAATTTGGCTGTCTTTCCCCACCTCCGTGGCTGGAGTGGCGAACAAGTAGAGACCCTAGCCTTAGTGTGTCCCCCACTGGACTGTATGATGGTGTCCTTTGTTGATTGGAACAAATGCTCATATGTTCGAAGGCTGGCACAGTTGTGTTATGAAAACAGGGGTCAAAGACTAGTAGAGCTTTAAGAGTTCCGCTTTAATTAAGAAGGCCTATGAGGCACAGAGAGATGCTGAAAAACAGAACCAGAGGAACCGGTCGGAATTGTATGGAAGAAGGATCCTGAGTCTCTGATCCTGGCGCCAAATGCCCAGTGTACCTTACAGGAGGTCCGTATCAGAAAGGATGTTAAGAATAAAATATTAATGTTGGATGCACCAGGCGATGGAAAATTGCCAGAGGGACTGCTGGTCAAGCCTAGTATTTTGCCCGCTAGAGCCCATGCTTATGCCAGAAGGGTAATGGTCAAGTTCATAATGTGTCTGAAAGAGACATTCGAGTAAACAGAGGTTGCATCCTGGCTAATGTGCATTGTGCAGACACTGCAGTGCTACCCAGCAGCAAGAGTTCAAGGAAGAATGACAGATAGCGCCTGACTTGTTTGATTTGGACTCCGCTGCCAGCTGAATGGAAAGTGAGGATCAGTGAGAAGCTTGCCCAGAGAGACCAGGTGTTTTCTTTAAAGGAATGGGATGTAGGATGCGTGCAAGGAGCTGAGCACAATATCCGCTGCATGACGAAGAGACCATTTCGTGAGAGGTCTCGGACGCCTGGCACCTGCTGACATAGATGATGTGAGGCGGCATCTGCAAGAGATGTTAGCTGCTGGTGTAATACAAGAATCCAGAAGCCCTTATGCTTCCCCCATTGTGGTAGTGAGGAAAAAGAATGGAACAGTAAGGATTGTGTGTGGATTATCGCACCTTAAACCGCGGACTATCCCTGATCAGTACACAATGCCCGCATTCAGGATGCTTTGGACTGCCTAAGCGGGAGCAAGTGGTTCTCTGTGCTGGATCTCCGCAGTGGGTACTACCAGATCCCGATGGCCCCAGAGGACGTGAGGAAAGACGGCCTTTATCTGTCGGCTGGCTTATGAATTCATGAGGATGCCTCAAGGGATTTCAGGTGCCCCAGCCACTTTTCAACGATTGATGGAGCGTGCAGTGGGGACATGAACTTACTAGAGTGCCTGGTATACCTAGATGATGTTATTGTGTTTGGCAGCTCACTGGAGGAACATGAGAGCAGATTATTTAAGGTATTGGACCGACTGGAGGACTTTGGCCTTAAACTGTCCATTGATAAGTGTCAATTCTTTCAAACATCAGTAAAGTATGTGGGACACATAGTATCCACGAGGAATAGAGACCGACCCAAGTAAAGTTGAGGCCTTGACCACCTGGCCACAGCCCAAAATCTAAAGAACTGCAAAGATTCCTGGGATTCTGTGGTTATTATCGGAGCTTCATCAAGGACTATTCAAGAGTGATCCGCCCTTTACTTAACCTTACTCAAGGGTATCCCCAACCCACAAAAATACCAAAAGTCAGCGTCCTCAAGACTGAAAGAGTGTATTTTCATCCGAGTGAAGTATTTGGGGCCCGCTGGACTCCTGATTATGAGACTGCTTTTCATGAGATCATATATCAACTACCCATGCTCCAGTGCTGGCCTATGCCGATCCAAGAAAACCTTACGTCCTGCACACTGATGCTAGCTTGCAAGGGTTGGGGCTGTTGTACCAAGAGCACGAGAATGGCCTGAGACCAGTGGCCTTTGCCAGTAGAAGCCTGACCCCATCCGAAAAGAACTATCCTGTACATAAGTTAGAGTTCCTAGCTTTGAAGTGGGCTATTGTTGACCAATTCCATGAGTACTTGTATGGGGCTAAAATACTAGTAAAACTGACAATAATCCTTTGACCTATGTGCAGACCTCAGCTAAGTTGGATGCCACTGGCCATAGGTGGCTTTCTATTATCTACATGACTATGCTCTCGAATACCGAGCAGGTCTGAACCACATAGATGCTGATGCTCTCTCCCGGAGGCCTGTTCCCCAGAATGATTGGGTCGATTGGCAGAACCTGACATTCGGGCACTCTGCCGGAAGTTTGACAGGGAGGAACAAATGTCCACGGGCCAGTGGACTGCATGGTGGATTGCTAGGAGCCTCTGAAATTGCATACCTGCTGCTTGTTGCCACTTTTCTGCAATAGACATTGGTGCACTGCCTCAGCTGGACAATGACAGTATTCGGGCTCAATCCCGCGATCCCATGATCAAAGCAGCTTTAGAAGCCCTCTATGCAGGAAAAGATGTGTCCAAATTCGCTCCACTGATTTGAGAACTGCACTGTTATACAAAGAAGGTCCTAAGTTGAAACTGATCAATAAACTGTTATACAGAGAAACAGTAGACAGAGGGGACAAGTAGACAAACAACAACTAGTGCTGCCCACTGCCTTCGAGACTCAGTACTGAGGTCCTTGCACAACCACATGGGGCACCTTGGTATAGACAGAACACTTGACTTGGTGAGATCCAGATTCTATTGGCCTAAGATGGGGGCTGATGTGGAGCAACACATTCGAACTTATAGTCGCTGCTTACAGAGGAAAGCTTTGCCCCAGAGGGCTGCCCCCTTGTTAACATCACCACCAGTGCACCCATGGAGCTGGTCTGTATTGATTTTCTGAGTTTGGAGTCAGATCAAAGAAATATCAGTAATGTGCTGGTGGTCACTGACCATTTCACGAGATATGCCCAAGCTTTCCCCACCAAAGACCAGAAAGCATCCACTGTGGCCAAAGTACTTGTAGAAAACTTTTTTGTTCACTATGGGGCTCCACAAAGAATCCATTCTGATCAAGGGAGAGACTTTGAGAGTCGTCTGATCAAAGAGATGCTTTCTCTGTGGGGAGTCCGAAAGTCCAGAACCACTCCTTACCACCCCCAGGGGACCCACAGCCTGAACGTTTCAACCGCACTTTGCTAGATATGCTAGGCACCCTCCACCCAAAGGACAAGCCTAGATGGAGCCAACAAATTAGCACCCTGGTACATGCTTATAACTGCACCAAAGTGATGCCACTGGATTCTCCCCTACCGCCTGATGTTTGGAAGAGAAGCTCGACTACCAGTAGATGTGTGTTTTGGGGTCTCTCCTGATGGGGTTCAAGCTGACAACTATTTACAGTATGTGCAAAGTTAAAGGCCCAGCTAACTCATGCGTACCAACTGGCTCAAACCATGGCTGCCAAAAGAAATCTGGCCAACAAAGAAAGGCATGATAAAAGGTGAAAGCACAGGAACTCCAGGAGGAGATCGGTATTGCTAAGAAATCTGGGACTGCATGGCAAGCACAAGATTGCTGACCGATGGCACCATCTCCCTCACATTGTAGTGGGCAAACTAGATGATCTGCCAGTGTACAAAGTAAGGCCTGAGAATAATTCAAAAGATGTAAAAACAATGCATAGAAATCATTTACTGCCCATTGGACAAATCTTAATTGAGTCTGAGCCCTAGAAGATCCCCTCTGGACCAGTGACTAGAGCTGCTGCTAAGAAAGATCAAGAAAGTCTGCACCTACAGAAGCAAAGTTAAAGTGTTCCCCTCCACAAGTCCCAGTTGAGCATGACTGTCAGTCCATATCGGAAGAAAGTGAGAGTGACTTTGAATACTATCCTTCTTACGAACTGAGTCAATTGTTTGGGGCAATCCCTAGTCAATACTGGAGACAAAGCTGGGCCTTCTGGACTGTCTAAGCCCCAGCTTCATCCCTGGAGCCAATGCTCCCAGAAAGTGAAGTGCAAAGCATCAGATCAGACGAAATGGAATCATTGTGCATGGTTGAACTGTTTGAGCTTTCAGGGGAGGAAAATGATAGATTGGGGCAGACTGGTGATACACCCGAACAAGAAGAGTATTTTGAGTGCCCTGACAGTCCACTGCCAGTGTCCGAAAAGCTCTCCATGCGAGCCAAATGTTGTGGACTCAGAAACTGTAACTCCTGGAGCTGAAAGTGCCCCAAGTTCTAGCCTCTCTACCCCCATGGAGACTCCCCTGACAAGTGAGGACAATGCTGAAAATGAGGCTCAGAGTGCAGAGACTATAACAGTTCCCCTAGAAAGACTGGTCGAGCTGTAAAGCCTGTGGTGCACCTCAGTTATGATTCACTGGGGGGCCTGTGGACTTGCCTCTCAATGTTGTCCATAAAGTGTATGTGTCCCCGAGCTCACTGCCCAAACTGAGCATCAGTGCTAACTCCAAGTTACTTGTGTTGCCCTCTAAGTATGGTGCCCTTGCCCCATCCAGCCCCAAGGTAACTGATAGGAAGGGCCCCTCTCTTCAGGTTTCATGTACAAGAGGTAATAACTTGAGTTATGGTACAATGTGTATGTAATACTGTGTAAAGAGTGGCGTACTGCAATGTTTCAGAAATGTGTTCTTGGTAAAATGATATATTGACTGATGATTACATGTGTGAGCCTAATGCAAATGTATATGGTTGCAGTTGAAACTTATGGTACTTGCTTGCGCGGACGTCAAGCTTTCCCAAACCAGGAAGGGTGTAACCCCCTGCAAATGGGGGTTCCCAAAGACTTCCAGGAGCTTGCTTGAATGCTCCAAGCCTGAATGGTGTTTGGCATTTAAGCCATTTATCAGTGGTGTTTTAGAACCTCTGGTACTGTCTCTTTAAGAGCTGTCTGCTTGCAAACATAATTAGTTTGTATGGGGGACTGTGTGTTTCTTTGATTGAGTACCACTCAAGCTGCTGCAATTCACTTCATTTTGCAGTCACTAAGGTGCAAAGGGAACCTATCTGAAAGATGTAACTGTTTGCCAGAAATTATTTAGAGTAATAATGAAATTACAGTTTGTCTAACCTGCTTTCTTTGCAGTCAGAACTGTGTCTGCTAGTTCCCATTCTAGTTTTGAACTGCTAAACTGGACCAATCAGTGTGGGGTAGCTAGCTCTAAAATGGTGCCTTGGACGAATCAGAACTTGGACTCATAATCTGAGCCAGCCACAAGAGGATTGTATGGGCAGTGACTCTGGGAGATGTAGTTTAGACTTCAGTGCCTTTTTGGACCAACAGCAGCAGTCTATTGTGAGTGACAGCCAATCCAGTCAAGAACTGGGAGGAACTCAAAGGAAGTGCCGTTTTTGTCGGTTGGAGTTCTGTTGAGCTTTGGCAGTGAAGAAGGAAGGAGCCCTGTACTTTTTCAGTGTGCAGTTTTAGTCAAAACGTGTGTAAGGCCCAGAGTTCGGTCTGCAGCTTGTTAGGACTGAATCCATCCTGTGAAAGAATCAAAGGATCTCTGAAGAGTAGAAACCAGGCTCACCCTGTAGAAGACTGGAGGAATTGCTGAAAATTACACTCGGTCTGTCAGGAACTGAATCTGCTGTGTGTTCTCCTGGGTATTGTGCAGCAATTGCGATCAGGATACAGATGCAGCCTGCCTGGTATAGTGCTTTCTTTTATATGGATGTGTGAAGAGGTTTGTGTACCTCAAGTGAGCCCTGCTGACATTGAAGGACCCTATCTTATTTGGAGGTCGTGAGTACTAATTCAGGGTCGCTCCTGTTGAATTGCCACATTAAATCCAAATGGAATTACTGTACTGCTGACTGTTTAATTCTCCTTTTCTCTGTGAAAGGGCCCCTACCAGCTGCCACGGTTTGGACTAGCCACTAGGGCTTGGGTACCCAGGGACAGTAACTGATAGGGATAGGCCTGCACAGAGCCATAGGTAGATTATTAGAGTGATAAGCTAATTAACCTGATTTCCCCTGTCCTTGTTATATCCCCTAAATAAATCAGAGCTGCTTGTTTCAGCAAAGTTATACTGCCTGAGGTATTTGTCTATGTTAAAGTACTGTACTGTGATTGTTGCACTGTATCTCATTTCACAGGAGGTCCCAGTGTCGAGACCAGACCTGGGGTAAGTGTATACTGTGAAGGTAATTCTGATATATTGTGTGGGCCACTAGTGGGAAGAAAGGGGGTTGCAGTGTCCCAGAGGGCTGTGACCAAGTTAGTTTAACTATTGCAAACCCTGACCTCTGGGTGGAGGCACCCGCCATTGGATCCAGGCCCCTCAACCTGTTAGTGGCAAATCAGGCAGGGGTAGTAGCCCCTGGGATAGCGCCATCTAGGGGTTACATACGCATCACATTGGAAGTGGTCATATTGCCCCTTACCATAATCTTGAACAAATCACTCTGCCTCAGGCAATTCCCCTTTCAGTGGAAAGCCGCAATAGCGACCCCGGTACATAACAGTGGTGACTGTACTCAACACTCTAAGTACCGCCCCATGTCCACCCTCCCCCCCCAAAAGCACTGGAAAGAACAGTAGCTGACTAGCTAACTGAGTTCCTTGCAAAGTACAATATTCAGTACCCTGAACAGCACGGGTTCAGAAAAAATCATAGCAACACATCTGCCCTCCTTCTATACTCCTCCTTTATTCACAATGCCCTTGATTGGAAGCACTTAGTGGGATCAGTGTAAATTGATCTCACTAAGGCTTTTGATACAGTAAACCATCCCCTTCTACCTGACTCCCTCATTACCACTGGTGCCTCCTCTGGGGCTGTGTGCTGGTTTAAAAGTTACCTTGAAAGCAGATCCCAATGGGTAAAAATCAGTGACAAATTGCCCTCCAGTAAACCTGTCGTGTCAGGGGTTCCACAAGGATCTATCCTGGGTCCTTTATTGTTCAGTCTCTACCTTGAATCTCTACCTCTTGCATGTCCCAGTGACCTTCTTCTATATGCAGATGATGTGGTGTTATTTGCCAGCCACCCGGATCCCCAGGCATTAACCCATAGTCTCCAAGATAAATTCTCTGCAATAGAAAACTGGTTCATGCGACACAAATTGGTTTTGAACTATTAAAAAAATGAAGACCATGCTCTTCTCAAACCCTCACAACAGGCATAGTACAGCTACACCCAATATTAGGAACAGTCTTCACACCCCTCTTGATCTAGTGCAGACCTTTAAGTACCTTGTCATCACCCTCGACAGTGCCTTGTCTTTTTTGGAACACATCAATATGGTCTCCAAAGCAGTCAACAGTAGGCTAGGGGTGCTTTAAAGGCATAAACACTGTATGCCAAACGAGACCCTCAAAATGGCAGTCACATGTTCCATTCTCTCAATAATGGATTACGGTCTTATCATATATGGCGCTACTATTGACACGGCGCTACAAATAATTCACCTAGCCCTAAATAAAGCCTGTAGGCTGGTCTCAGGCGCACACAGTAGGATGCATACGTGTGACCTCTACTACATGACTAAGTGGATTAACCTTAGTGACAGGATGAAGTACCACACCTGCCTATATGGGAAAATTTAGCGTAGACCTTACCCCCCAAACTCCCAGCTCTTGATAACCCGCTTCGCCTGCCCTCATACCACTAGGAAAGGTTCAAATCATGCCTACCGAGTCCCCTTTTGTCGAACAAGTCAGGCCCAATGGTCTTTTAGTTATTGGGCTCCCAGTTGGCTAAATGGGCTTCCAGCTGGCACTGTTGACACACCCATGCTGGGCCCCTTTAAACCGCTCCTGAGATCACACCTCATTTTACACAGCCTCTGTGACTGCCCTCCCTAGCCCCCATATATCCTCCAATCCTTCTCCCACCCAACTATGATAACTCTTACCCCCTCGCCACCTCATGGACAAAGCCTACATTAGGCTGACTATCACCTTACCAACAACGTCATTTCTGGCTGCCTCCTCCTACCTGCAGTCCTTGTTGTGACAAATCAATTAGTCTATTCGGTGTATGTTTCTGTTACTCAAGTAGCCTTCACCGGTATGGTTATATTCCTTCTAACAGCCTCCTAAAACTTTTCTGTATCCATATGTTTACAGTTTTAGTAGACTTAGTTGTTTTGTTGATTTGCTGGTGTACGACGAGGAACCCACGTAAAAGAATATTTAGACTCATAGGTACTTGTAATCCGAGACTTTAAATAAATAAATAAATAAATAAAATAAAGTGAAGACAATGAAGTAAAGCAGCAACAATTAAATCCCCAAAATCCCTGCTATCCCATACACATACAGCAAAACTAAATGGAAACACTCACTGTAACTTCTGTGTAAGTTTGCCACAGTATACATAGGGAGCCTGTGAAACAACGAGTGCAACAACGTTATGGTGTGAGGCTATTTAAAAAAGCCAGTTATTTTCTTCTGTTTGCTGTTCATAAGAGGTAGCTGTTGTACAGAAGTGCTGAAGCGGTACAGAGCGCTAAAGTCATTTTCTCCATTGATAGAACGTACTTGTGTATGGTCTCCATGCATCAAAGCGCTTCCGCAGAACTCACAGACTCCTCCTTTGGGCAACTGTCTTCACCTTCATCCTGGTCCACATATGCAGATTGAGAGGTACTCAGGATATCACTGCAGATTTCTTCATCACTCACAGGACCGATTGTCAGAACGGCTTCACCTATGGCAGTATAGGTGATAAAATCTACTGTAGTCATGCCCGTCGGTAAAGCGGAGATTGCTGGCAGTGGCGTTTCAGAGGAGCTTTCTTCCGGGTTTGTGGTCCCCTCTGATGGCATCGGTGATGTCAAGACTGCCTTCCAAAAACAATTACTACATTCTCCTGACTGACATGAGACCATGCTCAGTCAAGCATCTCAACAGCATCCAGGATAGATAATGTTTTAACAAGTTCATCGAAGTGTTGGGCGCCCGAGGAATCAATGTGCAGCAGAATTCTTTCGATGATCTGCAAAAGAAAAAAAACAAAGGTTAGCAGCTGCTTATGTGTATGTCGAGGTAGGCATCGGTGTGTGTGTGTATGTGCGTGTGTGTGTGTGTGTGTGTGTGTATGTGTGTGTCTGTGTGTGTGTCTGTGTGTGCGTGCGTGTGTGTGTGTGTGTGTGTCTGTGTCTGTGTGTGTGTGTGTGTGTGTGTCTGTGTGTGTGTGTCTGTGTGTGTGTCTGTGTGTATGTGTGTGTCTGTGTGTGTGTGTCTGTGTCTGTGTGTGTGTGTGTGTCTGTGTGTGTGTGTGTGTGTGTGTGTCTGTAAGTGTGTGTGTGTATGTGTGTGCGTGTGTGTACCTTTCTATAGTAGAAGTGCTTGACATTCTTTATTATGCCCATGTCCATGGGCTGGATGAGCGATGTTGTGTTGGGTGGCAAGAAAACTATTTTAACGTGGGACAGGTGGACATTAGGGTGTGCACTACAACTGTCCAACGGGAGGGCTATCTTCCTTCTGTGCCATCTCATTTGTCCATTTATGAGCTGCAGCCATCAAGTAAAAATCTCCGCTGTCATCCACGCGTTGCTGTTAGATTCATAGATGACAGCGAGAGCCCTCGCCTCAATGCCATTAAAGCATCTCAGCTTTCAGGACTTGCCAATGACAGCTGGCTTCAGTTTTCAGTCGCAGACATGTTTGTGCACAGAAGCACAGAAATTCTCTGGTTTTCTTTCCACCACTAGTAGCCTCAGATTTAAAAGTCAATGTTCCCTCAGGAGTTGCCCTGAAGTACAGCCCCATTTCATCCCCATTAAAAATGTCCTCAGGGTGTACTTATTAAAAATCATTGGCAGGATCTCATTCACCCAGTGCTCGGCAGACGCTAAGTCCGCATCCCTTTTCTCCCCATGGCATCTTTTGTAGACTATGCCGAGCCTCTCCTTCCACCAAGACAGCCATCCATTGGTGGGAGTAAATGGGACCTGAAGCATGTCTGCCCATTACTGAGATTTCTGCAAAAGGATAGGGCCACAGATGGGGGCATCCTCGACACAGCTGGCAGTGAACCAGTGAAGCAAGGCTGTCTCCACTGACTTGCTTTTGCCTGTTCTTTTATGTTTTCTGGCAGTGTTCTCTCCTCACTCCCATTCTGCAAGCAAGCAAGCACTCTCATGCAGTGTTAATGTGGGACACAGTAGAAACATCAATGCCATATTCTTTGGCAACTTCAGAACGTTTGGCATCTGTCTGTGAACGTTTTTGGAGCAACGCCACTTTCTGTTCCAGCATGAGTGTAACTTTCTTTAATCCTTCCATCTTAGTGACAGCCTGAGGAGAGGTGCAGCCTCTGTTCCATCACCTTAAATGCACAGTACAATAGGGGACATTGAATAATTGGTCCAAATTTCTAATTAAAGTTTAAGGTGGCAGTTTAAGTTGGACTACAACAGTTGTTTCTCAGTGAACCATAACTTATTTATTGGTGCAAACTGTGCCAAATGTGCACTTAACCAAAATGTGGAACAAAAAATGAATGGAAACGTGGAACAAAAAGTGTGCACTTAACCAATATGTGCACTTACATGGTGTGCATTAACATTGGCAACATAGGAAAAAAAATGGGATATTGAAAAACTGTGCACTTATCCGGAATGTACACTTATCCGATATACATTTAAGTGGGTTGCACTTTACTTCATCCTTTTATATATTTTAAACTGCTTGCCGTGTAGCTGCTGTCTATGACCTCTAGTTCTCTGCCAGTCTGATTTAAACTGAAGCAGCATTAATTCAGTCAGCTGCTTGTCTCTTATCAATACAGTGGAGCCCTGTTATAAGCATACCCTACATGCCAAGCAAAAATGTACTTATAACATTGATGTTCTTATAAGAGGGCTTCATTGAAATCATTGAAGATCCATTTATAATCTAGAGTTCACATGATAAAACTGGGCTCACACTTATTTTTAGAGAACCTGTTATTACAAGCACTATACTGTAGCTTCATAAAAGAACACTTGCCCAAACAATTAGAGTACTGTTGTAAAGTTCATTGTAACATGGCAAGGAGAAGGGGTCCATGCTCATTGGGTGAAAGACATCACCTGACCATGGATTTATTCTCAATTAATCCATGGTTGCCCCCCAGACCGTGCCTAGCGGGAGAATGCTCATGACCTGCACACAGAAAAAATGGGTCTATCTTCACTGAGGCTGCTTGCTGGGGAGAGAGAGCATGCAGTTTGGGAGCCCAGAGAGCTATAACCCTTGGAGACAGACATAATTTGTCGTGGTCAGTGACTTCAGCCTTATTCAATTCAATTCAAATTTATTGTAGGAAAACTCCACAGAGCATCTCATTCACAAGGATATCCTAGTACATAAAAGGTGTACTGTACATTAACAGGCTTACATGAGGTAGAAGACAAAGAACCTCTGTGAGTAAACACTGAGGCAAGGGTTACCCCAAAGGGCATTTGGCTGGGAAGCCAAGTTTCAAGAAAATACAAAATCACACATGCCCCCACAATGCAAAGCATCATGAGCTGCATATGCAAATCACCACAGAATGTTATGCTGGTCCAACTTTAAGCAGAATTGCATGGTGCCGAAAGGCCTCTCACACAGTTTGCAAAGGGTGCTAACAGAAGACATAGACACGTGTTTCTTCCTACCAGGACTCATCAGTATGCCTTGTCTGTTTGACACCCCAGTGGAATGGACCAGCTAACCATGTGAGAGGCCTTTCGGCACCATGCAATTCTGCTTAAAGTTGGACCAGCATAACATTCTGTGGTGATTTGCATATGCAGCTCATGATGCTTTGCATTGTGGGGGCATGTGTGATTTTGTATTTTCTTGAAACTTGGCTTCCCAGCCAAATGCCCTTTGGGGTAACCCTTGCCTCAGTGTTTACTCACAGAGGTTCTTTGTCTTTTAAATAGTTTTTTATTTAATGGGTTCACCACAATATATCCCAGGCACACTGCCTTGGGGTAGCTGGTCCATTCCACTGGGGTGTCAAACAGACGAGGCATACTGATGAGTCCTGGTAGGACGAAACACGTGTCTATGTCTTCTGTTAGCACCCTTTGCAAACTGTGTGAAAGGCCTTTCGGCACCATGCAATTCTGCTTAAAGTTGGACCAGCATAACATTCTGTGGTGATTTGCATATGCAACTCATGATGCTTTGCATTGTGGGGGCATGTGTGATTTTGTATTTACATGAGGTAGGATACACATAAAAAGAAAAAAACAAGCGTACAAAAACAGGTTTACAAAATGTAAGGTACATACTTCACATATGACAATGGGATTCATACATCACAACATACAATCAAAGAAAAACAGGTCCTGGTGTTAGGATAATGTAAAAAGTAGGCAATTTACATAATGCTACAATGTGACCATCTGTGGTAGGATGCAGAGAAGGCAAGGAATGCAGCAGAGGGAAGGGCAGGAATGCATAAAGACCATGCTACTAAGAACCATACTAAGAACAGAACAGGAGCAAAAAGGCCATTTAGGCCCATTGAGCTCCTATACTACATATAGTAGGAGAAATCCTTATTTAAATTCAGAAAATTGTCCAACCTGTTTTTACGTTCGCTTGCGCACATGCGCAGGGAACGTTTTGGGAGAGTAGCACACTTGGAGGTGTGCCTCTCCCATCCAATGCACTGCTCCCTTGAGCAGGCGTGGCGGTCCTGCACCAATGGGTGCAGGAGCTCAGTATGACAGCGGTGTTCCTCTGCTTCAAAGGAAAACACCACTGCCATACAGAAGCGCCGCCGCCCGTCCCTCTGTCACAGCGCTCCCCCGCGTGTCACGCCCCCAAAGCTTTCCTGCCACGCTGGGCCACCCCAGTGTGGCAGCGTTGTTGTTTTGCGATGGGGGTGCCCAATCCCCGTCGGCTCCACGGCCCCCAAGCCATCCTGCTGCCTAGCGTGGCAAGCGGTCGTTGTTTTGCCGATGGGAGTGCCCAATCCCCGTCGGCTCCTCAGCCCCAGCGTAGTTTGGCAGGTGCCCAATCCCCGTCGGCTCCTCCCCCCAGCGTAGTTTGCTGGCGGGGTGCCCAATCCCGTGGCTCCTCGGCTCCCACACATCTTCTGCCATGCTGGGCCCACCCCAGCGTGGCAAACATCCCACGTCATCTTTTGTATTTTTAAACCTGTAAAATAAAAGCGGTCCCATGGCGCGTCTCCCAGCCCCCTCCCACAACCCGCACCCCCCACTGCGCACCCAGCCTCCCCACCCCCCACCCCATACTTACCTCCGGACTCCGGTGTAGCTGATTCGTGGACCGGGAACACGTCTGCACTCTTCAAAGCCGACCCTTGAACTGAGAAATGCCGGTAAGCTATATAATGGGCTACATAGGGGTTTCAACTGTGCATATCTCAGTCATTTTTGGAATTTTGCACCAAATTTTCAACATGGGGTTTTGGGACCCCTTCTCATGAATGATGTCACTGTCATGGCGTTATTCGGGCCCGAAGAGTGATTCGCAGTCACTGCGTGAAATCACCCGCTGGCCTCGAATAACACCATGACAGTGACATCGTCATGAAAAGTTCATATTAATGTCTAACAATTCAAAATGCTGTTCTGGCGTCGTTGCGCGGTTCCCGCAGGCTCGTAAGTTTGAATTTTCAATATTTTCACTCCAGATTTTCAACATTGCCATTTTATCACACCTTCTTATGAGCTGTACAGCTGTCATTTTTCACATCTCACCCAAAATGTGTTTCCGCCCATGTAATGCACAATGGCGCAGTCGGTGTGCGAAATCAATGTACGGAACACATTAAGAAAATCACAGTGACACTGTTCATGAGCAGAGGTCTTAAAATGGCTATGTTGAAAATTTGGTGAAAAATTCAAAAATGACTGTTTTATGAGTCTGCGTTTCGGAGTTCCTTCGCACGCTCGTAAGTTTGCGAATTTTCAATATTTTCACTCCAGATTTTCAACATTGCCATTTTACCACACCTCCTTATGAGCACTGCAGCTGTCATTTTTCACATCTTGCCCAAAACGTGTTTCCACCCATGTAGCGCACAATGGCACAGTCTGCGTGCGAACTCAGTGTATGGGACACATTAAGAAAATCACAGTGTCACAGTGTCACTGTTCATGAGCAGAGATCTTAAAATGGCTATGTTGAAAATTTGGCGAAAAAATTCCTACAAATAACTGTTTTACGAGCGTGCGTTGTGCAGTTCCTACGAACGCTCGTAAGTTTGCGAATTTCCAATATTTTCACTCCAGATTTTCAACATTGCCATTTTACCACACCTCCTTATGAGCAGTACAGCTGTCATTTTTCACATCCTGCCCAAAACATCTTTCCCCCCATGTAGTGCACAATGGCGCAGTCGGTGTGCGAAATCAATGTATGGGACACATTAAGAAAATCACAGTGTCACTGTTCATGAGCAGAGATCTTAAAATGGCTATGTTGAAAATTTGGCGAAAAAATTCTTTGAAATAACTGTTTCTGATCGTTGTGCAGTTCCTACATGCGCTCCATAAGTTCACCAATTTCAATATTTCTCTCAGATTTTCAACATTGCCATTTTACCACACCTCCTTATGAGCAGTACAGCTGTCATTTTTCACATCCTGCCCAAAACGTGTTTCCGCCTATGTAGCGCACAATGGGGGTAACAAAAAGGTCATGCTGAAAATTTATTGTGCAAATACCAGCAATCGCACAGGGCATTAGGGTAAAGCACCATACATGCCAAACACCACTGCAAATACCTGCAAGCGAACGTTCGGCATTGACAAATGCTTGTTAAAAGTATTTTTGCTTGAATTAATAATAACTTCTAATGGTAAGTTGTTCCAAGATGCGAGATAGTCAGATAATAAGGAGAGGAGTGCTACGGGAAAGAGTGGGGGACTTAGGCAGCGAATAGGACAATGATTGAGACAGGGCCAGAGGGAATGGTTAGGAGAAAGTGGGGGGGAAGATAAGGAGGGATTCATGACAGCTAAACCCTTGGGCATTTGCAAGTAGCCATGAAATATCTTGAGGCGAGTGACTGTCAACACCGAATGTTGATTGCGTTGGTCTGTTGAGCTCGCTCACTGGCCCTCTGTCACTCGCTCAGTCTGTTTCTCCCGGTGCTGCAGGCTGCTCTTTTGTACTGGGCTCCTGCCTGCGTTGGCACCTTGTTCAGCCCACTAAGAATTCTGCAGCTGTCCCGACAGAACTCCATTGAGGTGGCTCCTCCCCCTCTCTCAGGCGTTCATTCTGTTTCTCCTGGCGCTGCAGGCTGCCCTTTTGTACTGGGCTCCTGCCTCTGTTGGCGGCTTTTTCTGCCCACAAAGAAATCTGCAACAGTCCCGACATAGGTCTGTTGAGCCTGCTGACTCCCCCTCTCTCACTCACTCGTTCCATTTCTGCCAGCGCTGCAGGGTGGCCTTTTGTACTGGGCTCCTGCCTGCGTTGGCACCTTTTTCTGCCAACAAAGAAATCCGCAGCAGTCACGACAGAGCTCCGTAGAGGTTGCTCACTCCCCCATGTCACTCACTCATTCTGTCTGTCCTGGCGCTGCAGGCTGCCCTTTTGTACTGGGCTCCTGCCTCTGTTGGCGCCTTTGTCTGCCCACAAAGAAATCTGCAGCTGTCCTGACAAAGCTCGGTTTAGCTCGATCACTTCCCTTCTTTCACTCACTCATTCCGTTTCTGCCGGCACTGCAGGCTGCCCTTTTTATTGGACTCCTGCCTGTGTTGCCACCTTCTTCTGCCCAAAAAGAAATTTGCAGCAGTTACAATAGAGCTCTGTTGAGCTCGCTCATAGAAACATAGAATTTGACGGCAGATAAGGACCGCTGGCCCACCCAGTCTGCCCATTTCCTACCTAATGGATAAGCTGCAGATCCCAGTTAACCAGCAGCCTACTTCTTTCAACCCCACCCCTAGAATTGCCTTATGGCTGTCCCATGCATGCTTGAATTCAACCACTGTTTTTGACTCCACAACCTCCTCCGGGAGGCTGTTCCATGCATCCACAACCCTCTCTGTGAAAAAATACTTCCTTACATTACCTCTGAGCCGCCCCTCTTCAAATTGTGCCCCCTTGTTCTTGCACACCTCTGTTTTTGAAAGATGCTACCCTCTTGGACTTTGTTGATTCCCTTGAGGTACTTGAAAATTTCTATCATGTTCCCCCTCTCCCTCCTTTCCTTGAGGCTATACATATTAAGCTCCTTTAGTCTCTCTTCATACGCCTTCCGGTGCAGACCCTGCACCATTTTAGTTGCCCTCCTCCTCACTCCCCCTCTCTCAGTCGCTCATTCTGGTTTCCCCGCCAGTACAGGCTGCCCATTTGTGCTGGGCCCCTGCGTGCACTGGCACCTTTGTCTGCCCACAAACAAATCCACACCTGTCCCGACAGAACTCTGTTGAGGTCGCTCAGTCTTCCTGTCTCACACGCTCATTCTGTTTGTTCTGGCGCTGCAAGCGGCCCTTTTGTACGGGACTCCTGCCTGCATTGGCGCCTTTTTCTGCCCACAAAGAAATCCGCAGCAGTCCTGACAGAGCTCCGTTGAGCTTACTCAGTCCCCTGTCTCACTCACTCGTACTGTTTCTCCCACCGCTGCAGGCTGGCCTTTTGTACTGGGCCCCTGCCTGCACTGATGCCTTTTTCTGCCCACAAAGAAATCCACAGCAGTCTTGACAGAGTTACGGTGAGTTCACTCACTCCCCCTCCGTCACTCCCTCTCTCGTTCTGTTTCTCCCAGTGCTGCAGGCTGCCCTTTTGTACTGGGCTCTTATGTTACGCCCTTTCTCTGCCCACAAACAAATCCACAGCTGTCCCGACAGAGCTCTGTTGAGGTCGCTCAGTCTCCCTCTCTCACATGCTCATTCTGTTTGTCCTGGCACTGCAAGCAGCCCTTTTGTACGGGACTCCTGCCTGCATTGGTGCCTTTTTCTGCACACAAAGAAATCTGCAGCAGTCCTGACAGAGCTCCGTTGAGCTCACTCAGTCCCCCTGTCTCACTTGCTCGTACTGTTTCTCCCACCACTGCAGGCTGGCCTTTTGTACTGGGCCCCTGCCTGCATTGATGCCTTTTTCTGCCCACAAAGAAATCCACAGCAGTCCTGAAAGAGCTCCAGTGAGTTCACTTACTCCCCCTCCCTCACTCGCTCTCTCGTTCTGTTTCTCCCAGTGCTGCAGGCTGCCCTTTTGTACTGGGCTGTTGCGTTGGGCCCTTTCTCTGCCCACAAACAAATCCGCAGCAGTCCCGACAGAGCTCAGTTGAGCGCAGTCACTGCCCCCCCCCCACTCGTTCGATCTTAATGTGTCCTACACAGTGATTTCCCACAGCGACCATGCTATTCTGTGGCAGGAGTGCAAAAACACATTTTAGGCACGATGTGAAAAATGGCAGCTGTACTGTTCATAAGGAGGTGTGGAAAAATGCCACTGTTGGAAATGTGGGGTGAAAATATTACAAAATTGCGAAGTTACAAGGGTGCGTGGAAACAGTTCAACGCACGCTTGTAACACAGTCATGTTATATGGAGTTTCGTCACCCAATTTTCAACATAGGTATTTTAGGACCTCTGCTCATGAACAGTGCCACTGTCATTTTCTTAATCTGTCCCAAACAGTGATTTCCCACAGCGACCGTGTTATTCTGCGCTGGAACTGTGAAAACACATTTCGGTCAGGATGTGAAAAATGGCAGCTGTACTGCTCATAAGGAGGTGTGGAAAAATTCCACTGGTGAAAATGTGGCGTGACAATATTACAAATCTGTGAAGTTACAAGTGTGCGTGGAAAGTGTGCAACGCACACTTGTAACACAGTCATTCAATGGGCTATTATCACCAAATTTTCAATATAGGCATTTTAGGACCTCTGCTCACGAACAGTATCACTCTCATTTTCTTAATCTGTCCCGGACAGTGATTTCCCACAGCGACCGCTCTATTCTGCACCGGAAGTGTGGAAACACATTTCGGCCAGGATGGGAAAAATTACAGCTTTACTGTTCATAAGTAGGTGTGGGAAAATGGCAATGTTGGAAATCTGGAGTGAAAATATTATAAATTTGTGAAGTTACGAGCGTGCGTGCAAACTGCGCAACGCACGCTTGTAACACAGTCATTTTATGGAGTATAGTTACCAAATTTTCAATATAGCCATTTCAGGACCTCTACTCATGAACAGTGTCACTGTCATTTTTTTAATCTGTCCCAAAGACTGATTTCCCACAGTGAACGCGCTATTCTGCGCCGGAAGTGCAAAAACACATTTCCGCCAGGATGTGAACAAAGACAGCTGTACTGTTCACAAGAAGGTGTGACAAAATTCCAATGCTGAAAATCTGGCATGAAAATATTGTAAATTCACGAAGTTACGAGGGTGCATAGCAACTGGGCAGCGCACACTCGTAAAACAGTCATTTTTTGGATTTTTTCCACAAAATTTGCAACATAGGCTTTTTGAAAGCCCACCTCATCAACACTGGCACTGTCATTTCATTAATCTGCCCCAAAAGGTGATTCCACGCAGTGACCGCGAAATCACCTTTCCGGGCCGATTCCCGCCATGACAGTTCAAGAATTCATGAGGAAGGGTCCCAAAAACCCCATGTTGAACATTTGGTGAAAAAAATTCCCAAAAATGCCAGAGATATGCAGTAAAGTTTAAAAAACCCTATGTATTACATTATACAGCTTACCGGCATTTCCTCAGTTCGCGGTTGGCTTTGAAGAGTGCAGACGTGTTCCCGGTCCACTGAAGATTGTCGCACCAATCTCCTAAGGTAAGTATGGGGTGAAGGGTGTGTGTGGGGAGTCAGGGAGTACAGTGGGTGGGTTCGGGTTACGGTGGGAGGCAGGGCGAGTGCCGAGGGACGGTTTCCTTTTTTCCAGGATAAAAAAAAAAACAGATGTCGCATGACCATTTTTTCATTTGCAGGGGCATCTGGCACACTGGGGTGGGCTCCCAGTGTGCCAGCAGAGGCTTTCTTGTCCTGGGGCAGCAGCAGCCGATGGGGGATTGGGCACCCCCCCCGTCAGCAAATGGGTGGGGGTATCATTATGCCGACGGGGATTGGACACCCTGTCGGCAGGAAAAAAAAGGGGAGGTTACAGAATGCCGATGGGGAGTGGGCTCCCCCGTCAGCCATAAAACAAACACGGAAGCACTAAAGCTGATGAGGATTGGGCACCCCGTCGGCAGGAACAAAAGGGGGGTAACAGAATGCCGACCGGGATTAGGCTCCCCCGTTGGCAACAAAACAAACAGGGGAGCACTACAGCCGATGGGGACTGGGCACCCCATTGGCAGGAACAAAAGCAGAGGGGGGGCACAGAATGCCGATGGGAAGTGGGCTCCCCCATTGGCAACAAAAGAGCACCAAAGCCGACGGAGATTGGGGCCCTCGTTGGCAACTAAACATGGTGGGGGGGTTATATTGTTTGTGAACATGGTGGCAAACTGCCGCCATGTTCACAAACAATCTCAGGGTTTTACATCCCGCCCTGCAATGACGGGTTGCTCCCTCATTGCAGCGGATGGCTGACGCTGCAATGACGGGGCGGCCCCTGATTGCAGCGGCTGAATTTTTAGAAAGTTGTGGCACGCTGGCTGAACTAGTGTCAGCAGCAGCATGCCACGGCATTGGGGGAAGCGGGGCAAGCCATTGCAGGCTCTGGGGGCATTGGCCACAACAGTGCCGCGCCTCCACAACCTGCTTCTGGAGAAACCTGTCGTAACATGTTTCTTGCGCATGCACGCAATCAACATAAAAATGAATAGTGACCAGGCCAGTGAGCTTGAGTACCGCTTGAATGCTGTTCCAAGCCATAGGGAGGGAATGCGATATAGCTCCCTTGCCAAGGGAGGTTCTAGTTCTGGGGATATCCAGGAGGAGGAAGGAAGACTTCCTTAGGGAATAAGCGCAGTGCAAGATGCGAACAAGAGAGGAGATATAGTCTAGGAGTTTGTTATGTAGTGCTTTCAGTGTCCAGGTACCAAGGTGGAGCAGTCTTCTAGTGGCTAGGGATGTCAACCCAGCAGTACAATATAGGTTACAGTGGTCGGTCCTGGGGGATGCTTTGGTGATAAAATGAAAGGCATGGTGGAAGAGGACATCTAGCCAGTGAAGGTTGGTTGCCGAGATGCAGTTGTATATTATATCACATCACCGTAGTCTAAGAGTGGGAGGAATGTTGCCTGGACAAGTCTGAGTTTGATCTCTGATGGGAAGAGAACTCTGCATCTAAAATAGAAGCCTAATCTGGTTTTAAGCTTGGCGGAGAGGCTATCAATGTGGGCATTGAAGGATAGTTTGTTGGCGATCTGGACTCCTAGGTATTTGAACTTGTCAACAACTTCAAGTGGTTCCCCTAGGGAAGTTGTGACAGTTGCAATGCTGGCCTTGGTCCCCAGCGGGGGTTGTGGAAGAAGAACATAATCTTAGTTTCTTTTGCATTGAGCAAAAGCTTGGCACAGGTGAGGTTAAGTTTGAGCTGAAGGAAGTCAGTTTGGAGCTCATCACAGATATCAACAAGCAAGGGCTTGGAAGTGTAAAGTACTGTGTCGTTTGCAAAGAAGTGCAGTTTAGAGTTAGTGATGTTGGAATTAAGGGTGTTGATGTAGATGGGAAAGAGAATGGGGCCTGAGTATGGACCCTTGGGGGACACCGCGAGTGATGGGAAGGGTGTTCGAGAAAAGACCATCTGCTTTTACTTGCTGAGTGCGCCCTATGAAGTAGCTGGAGAACCAGCGAACTGCGGAGGCAGAGGCAGAGGCACCTAGGTTGGAAAGGCTGTGCAGGGTTAGGCTATGGTCCACAGTGTTGAACACTTTTCTCAGATCAAGGAACACTGCCTTTGTTACTGGCTTGGAATTCCAGGTGGAGAACCAGTCATTGGTGCTTTACCTAGAGAAGAGATAGTGCTGTGGTTACGTCTGAAACCCAATTGAGCAGGGTTGTGGAGAGAGTGGGCTCCAATGTGGTCTTTCAGCTAGGTATGTATGAGATTTCCTAGAATTTTGGAGAGCACAGGTAGGATGGAAATAGGTCTATAGTTGTTCAAGTCAGAAGGGTCATCAGATTTAAAGAGTAGCAGTACGTGGGCCAGCTTCAGCAGGCGGGGACAGTGGCAGTTGAAATAGACAAGTTAAAAACGTGGAGAATGGGCTGAAGCCCGTCGGAACCACCGCCCTTCTTGGTGTCAAGTCTACGAAGGTGGTCTTTGACATCCTTATGTTACCAGAAGTAGCTGAAGGGGGTGCGGGCGATGGGGGTGCAAGTGGGGCAGTGGAGAGTGGTGGGGGGGGCAGGATAGCCCCATGTAGGGGGAGTATTCAAATGCTAGCCCAGTGGTGGCAAAGTGAGAGTTCATTTTCTGTATAATAAGGTTGTGGCCTTCGAGAACATTTCCGTTGTCAGTGATCTTGGGGGGGGACAGAGGGGGCCACATTGCACCCTTCTACAGATTTTATAGTGCACCAGGTCTTGGCTGAACTCCCTTTGGCCTATTCGAAAGTGTCACTATAGTAGTTAGATTTTGCCGAGTGGATTAGTTTGATGCAGGAAGTTTCTTGCACTTCTGAAGGCCTGCCAATCAGTATGGGACTTAGTGCAACTGGCTTGAGCCTGTAGTTTATCCCGTGAGGTAAGTGTAGCTTTTAGGGCTTGCATGAACCAGGGGTGGGAGAGTTTACATACTCTAATTCTGATGAGGGGAGCATGCTTGCCAGGTAGGTCCACAGTTTTGGAGAGGTAGAGGCTTTCCCAGTTAGCAGCCCTGAGGTCGTTAAGGTAGTGAGGGGCGCTGAATTTACGGAAGCTGCGTTTGGTTGTGAATTTGGTGGAGGAGGGGCCCCTCTCCTGGGTCCTGGTACAAACAAGAATACCGTGGTCACTCAGGTCATTGTGAAACACTGCAGTGTTCAGGATTTTGTGGGGGTGATTCGATAGTGTGATGTCAAGGAGAGAGCTAGTGCTATAATTTTTGGAATTTTCCCTGGTAGGTTCTGTGATAAGCTGGGAAAAGCCAGGTTTGTTACAGAAACCTTTTAAAACATTTGATCTAGGAGTCAGTCAGTCAAAGTTTAGATCACTAAGAATTATGGTCTCGCTGTTGCTAAGGGTTACCAGAGATCTGAGGGCACTAATGACTGCCTTACCCATGGAGGGGGGCCTGTAGCAGCCGATAATATGGAGGACTTTGAAGGATGGGAGATGGAATTTTAGTGACACATATTCGTACTCTTTTGGTGCAGAAGTGATCCAGATATCAGATACTTTAAATTTGTCTTTGTAATAGATGACCACTCCACCACCCTCCAGAGGGCCTCTCTGCGTGGCATAGGTTGTAGGCAGGTATAGCTATTGCTTGGTCTGAGATGGATTGCTTCAGCCAGGATTCAGTTATGATGATGAGGTATGTCTTGGTATTACCCACACTTGTAGTTGGTCAATTTTATTGATCAGGCTTCGTGCATTTATTAGCATTAGTTTGAGGCCATGGGCAGAGGCGAGGTCTAGGGGAGGTGATGGGGCGGGGGCAGGGGTTTACTTCAACATTTCCTGAGCATAGAAATATAACCCCCCCTACAAATGGGGGTTCCTAAAAACCTTCCCAGAGCTTGCCTAAGTGTTCCCTGCCTAACTGGCGTTCGGCGTAATGCCATTTAAATGTGGGCGCAGTGAGTGCTTTTAGAGCCTCTGGTAATGTCTCTTTAAGAACTGCCTGCTTGCAGGCTTTATTAGATTGCAAGGGGGGACTGTGGGTTTACTGCTCGAATCCCACTCAAGCTGCTGTTTGAATAGCTCTGTTTCTGACATCGCTAAGTGAGCAGAGGGAGCCCTATTGGCAGATGTAACTGCTTCCGGGGACATATGTAGCGTAACAGTAAGAGTGCAGTTTGTTTAACCTGCCTTTATTGCAGCTGGGACTCTGAGTGTTAGGCCCCTCCATTTTGTACCTGGACTTCTGAGATAAAACAATTGGAGAGAGGGGACTTTAAAATGGAGATCGCTTGAGCCAACCAGAACTTGGACTCCCACTAGGAGCCTGCCTGAAGGGGCATATATGGCGGGTGCTCCTGGGAAGTGTAGTTTGGACCCTGGCACCTTTTTTGCACCAACAGAGGGCGGATGAGGTGACTGACAGAATAAAGCAGCCAATTGGAGCCCTGAGGAGCGAGAGGAAACTGTCCTGCAACTGTCCTGGAGGGGCAGAGTCATTGGTGATCGTGAAGGGAGAAGGAGCTCTGGCTCCTGTGCTGTGCAAGTCTTCACACGGGAAGCGTGTGTTAGGCCGAGAAGGCGGGTGACTACATCACCAGTAGAGCAAGTGGACAAGATCCATGAGGAGTGCAGGCAGAGGAGGCTGTGCGAATACAGCTACCTACCAGGCTCACTCTGGAGAGGACTGGAGAATCTGCTGAATCGCGCTCGGTCTATCAGGACAAGTAAGGCTGCGTTGTTCACCCGGTTTGATCAGTGAAAGTGATCGGGAGTTTGGAGCGGTTGCCTGGTATGGTACCCCTCTGTGTTACACAAAAATGTGTGGAGCAGCGTCTGGATCATGGGCCAAGTCCTGCAGTGGTGTGAGAGAGATCTCTCTACAGGAGTCGTGAATACTAAATCAGGGTAGCTCCCTATCAGATGTTCCTTCTGAGGGAAAGATTTGTCTGGATGTTTCAGTGGCTGTATGAATTGTGCCTGCGGGCTCTTACAAATCAAGTCTATGTACCAAATGCTTGTTTCCTCATCAGGGCCCCAACCAGCTGCACCGAATAGGATAGCCTTGTAAGGCCTGGGTACCCAAAAACAGTGACTGCTAGGTTTGGCCTGTGCACAGTGCCCTATATAGTAGAAGTGCTAAGCTAATCAGCCTGGTCTCCCCCGTCCTTGTTACTTTCCCCTTAATAAATCAGATTTGTTTTTACAAGGTATACCATTTGAACTGCATGTTTGTGCTACCCTTTTGTGTATGGTTATTGTATAACTGCATTTTATTTTACAGGGGGTCCCCAGCACCAAGTTGGCAATCCCGACCTGGGGGTAAGTGTAAGTCATAGTGATAGTGTGGGAATTGCTGGTGGGCTACTAGAGGGAAGGAAGGGGTGTTGCAGTGACCCAGAGGGCTGTGACCAGGTAGTATCTGACTGTTCCAACCCTGACCTCTGGGTGGAGGCACCCGCCATTGTATCCAGGCCTCTCAACCTGTTATTGGCTTAGCAGGCAGGGGTAGTAGCCCTTGGGATAGCGCCACCGAGGGGTTACATCTTGGAGGCACTGCTGGGATTAGCATCCTCTAGTGGCCACATTAATGAATCACTGGTAAAAATAAATGGGTACCCCGACAGAAGTGGCTGTGCACTGATTGGTGGAGTGGTGCACTGGGGAGGAGATCGACCCCCAAAATGCTATGCTTATCCTGGACATCCCCCTGGGTATCAATACGGACACTGTACAGGGAGTACTTTCCAAGGTGGAGGGTTTACAAAACCCTGTGGTGGTGGGTCGACATGCTAATCTGCTCACCCACACTTTCCTGGCCCTAGTAGAGTGTAAGGAGCCCACAGATAACTCCAACATGCCACAGACTATTACCCCAGAGGGAGCCCTCACTGCCTGGAGAGTGATAACTAAGGACAGTAAAGACCCGGGGGGGCATGAACCCCCCCACTATCTGAAACTTTTGAGGAGAAATTTGCTAAATGGTTGCTGGGGGAAGGGAAAACTGTGGAGGACTTGAAGAAACTATTCTTGCCCCCTTGGGGTGTTCCTCCCCCAACACCCTCTCCCGCTCCAGTACCCGTTATGGTGGCTGAACCAATGCAGGCTCCTATTCCTGCACCTGCCATTAGTCACGACTCTTACCGAAGGTTGAGCATCTTCTCTGGCACCCTCCCCACCCCTCAAGGGGAGGATGACTGGGAGACCTGGATAGACTATGTCACCCCTCAAGTGCTAGAATGGCAATGCTTGGAAGCCGAAAAGTGAAAGAGGATTAGTGAGAGCATCCGAGGTCCTTCCCTGACTACCATCCGTGCTAAATGGGCCAGTAACCCTGAAGCGACTGCCCAGGATTATCTTGAGGCCTTGGAGAATGTGTATGGGAGCCCAGATTCTGATGAGGACTTGTAGTGGAGAGTAAGAAATGTACAACAGCACCAAGGGGAGTTGTTGTCTGTGTATGTATCTCGGCTGGAAAAATTGTTGCAAGAATGACTCAGAAAGGGTAGTTTGCCAGCGATTGATTTGGACCGAACCAGGCTGGACAGGATCCTTAAGTCTGCCCCCTTCTCAGAACTGCTGTTGCTTCAGTTACGCCTGGCCAATCGACTGGAATCCCCACCCTCCTATGATGAGCTAATGAGAGAAATTTGAGGAGTTGAGAAAAGGCAACCTCGGGAGGGACTTGCACCAAAAGCTGTTGATACGACCCGAGTGACTGAGGGTGACCCATCAAGTGAAGTTCAGGGGCAGAGGTTGGCAACTAATGAATGTTCTGAGAAGGAAATAGACATGCCACAATGGGGCGAACTTCTGAGAGAGATTAGGAAAGTAACAGACAGTCCCATCATGAAGGCCGCTCCTACCAGTGAGGGCACTGACACCTGCTCAACCGCTTCTGCTATTGGGGTGGGGGTACCCACCCATGCATCTCCTGCTGACAACAGCTCAAAACTCAATGTCTTTACCATGGAAGTGGGGAAATTGACGAGATGTCTCCAAATGCTTATCACACCACAGACAGGGATGGCACCAAGGTTTCCAGTTAGTAGTACCCCCGCTCTGGCTCCCTGTGTGATGCCTCAGCCCGCTCAAACTCCAGAAAGTATGTTTTGTTATAATTGTGGGAAGGATGGGCACATGAAGAGAGAATGCCGGTCCCCAAAAGACACAGACAAAGTTGTATATAGGCTACAAGGAGAGCTTTGGAAACAAATCAGTGGTTAAGAGGTGCACAAAATGATCCCGGTGAGGGTCCCAAAAATGCTAACTCACATCCCTTTGTGGCAAGGTCAGTTGCCCAGGCCCAACTACCGCCTCTTCAGACTGTTCCAGAATAGTGGGTCCCTCCATGGAGACCACTGTAAAGGTGAATGGAGTGTCTACAAGAGCTGTATTAGACAGTGGCTCCCATGTGACAATTATGTTCCAGGATTGGTATCAGAAGCATTTGTCAGACGTGCCCTTACAACCCTTAGAAGGACAACATGTATGGGGGTTAAGTGAGAAGACCTATCCCTATTCTGTGTATATACAAATTTGGCTGTCTTTCCTGACCTCCATGGCTGGAGTGGCTGAACAAGTAGAGACCCTAGCCTTAGTGTATCCCCCACTGGACTGTATGATGGGGTCCCTTTGCTGATTGGAACAAATGCGCATATGTTTGGATGGCTGGCACAGTTGTGTTATGAAAAACAGGGGTCAAGGACTAGTAGAGCTTTAAGAATTCCGGCCTTGATCAAGAAGACCTATGAGGCACAGAGAGATGCTGAAAAAGTAGAACCAAAGGAACCGGTTGGAATTGTCTGGAAGAAGGATCCTGAGTCTCTGATCCTGGCGCCAAATGCCCAATGTACCTTACAGGGAGAGGTCTGTATCAGAAAGGCTGTCAAGAATAAAATATTAATGTTGGATGCACCAGGCGATGGAAAATTGCCGGAGGGACTGCTGGTCAAGCCTAGTATTTTGCCTGCTAGAGCCCATGCTTATGCCAGAAGGGTAATGGTTCAAGTTCATAATGTGTCTGACAGAGAGATTTGAGTAAATAGAGGTTGCACCCTGGCTAATGTGCATTATGCAGACACTGCGACCCTGGACGGCATAGACGGAGCGTCCTATACCTGAATTTCAGTAAGAGCATTTGATTTGGTACCCCAAAATGGACTGCTA
Organism: Neoceratodus forsteri; assembly: GCA_016271365.2. NCBI lineage: Eukaryota > Metazoa > Chordata > Ceratodontiformes > Ceratodontidae > Neoceratodus > Neoceratodus forsteri. The sequence goes on from CM057454.1 coordinate 1,320,903,263, forward strand.
TTAAAGCTGGGGTGAGAGGACAGTTGCTCAGATGGGTAGAAAATTGGCTAACAGGCGAATACAGAGAGTAGTGGTGGGTAGTCTCAGCCCCCCAGAAGGTCAACAATGAGGTCCCCAAAGGTACAATTACTAGGGCCACTCCTGTTCAATACCTATGTCTTCAATATGGGAGAGGTGGTTAAAAGTAGGATGAGTCTCTCAGTTACTTAAAACTGAGACTTTGGCGGATGGAGACGAACCGAGAGAGACAGTAGAGGACCCAGATACCCTGGAGGGGTGGTCAGGAGGTGGGACTGAGGTTTAATGCAGGAAACTTGGGTGCTGCATCCGAGGTCAGAAACCGGGCCATGTAAACACAGGGTGTCAGACTGCAAGCCACAACAAGTGGCGGGATCTAGGGGTGGTGGTGACGTCAAAATAACAACATTAAAATTGCAGAAGAACTGGCCAGCAAACGGATACTGCACAGCAAGGATTACATCCAGGAGGAGGTGATCCTCCCTCTGACAACGCCTTGGTCAGACCACATCTGAGTACGCTGGTTCTGAGACCTCACCTCAAGGATGACATAACCTGCTGAGTGTGTCAAGGGAGCAACAGGATGCTTCAAACATGGAGGCCCTGTGAGAAAGCTGGAAGAGCTTAGGCTGTACTAGCTGGAGGAGAGGAGATGGGGGACATGACAGGGTCTTCAAATATAAAAGATAAACAGGGGCAGTGCCAAAGAGATGTTCAGACTAAAGGGTGGGAAACAACCAGGTGACAGAGTGGAAGCTAGAGGAAATTACAGAGGGGGGAGAGACCCTACTTCATTGAGAGGGTGGTGGGGCCTTCAATACTGTCAGGAGTCTGGTGGAGGAGGGCACAGTGGAGGAAGAGAGGGGAGTGGGACAGGTTCAAGGGTAAACTGAAGAGGATGACCTCTCTGGGTTGGGTGAAAAGAAGAACCATAGGAGGCTGGCTACCGAGCAGACACAACAGACCATCAGCCCATTTGGATGGCTTTAGTATATTAGATAGTGAAGGAACTGCAGGAAGGTGTGCCTATTGTAGATAATCGGAGATCTGCAATAGGGTAACACCCTGTTAGGAGAGTGGAGGCAGTGAGGAAGGCCTAAAGATTCTGGAGGGTGGTCGAACTTGGCAGCTGAAATTTAATGCCAAAAGTGCCAGTAATGCACCTTAAGATTATGACAACCTGCAAACCATTTACATGGGGGTAGGAAACTCAGCTGGATCTGGGATTATAATTTCAGATAACCTGGCGGAGAACCAGTGCAGCACAGTGGTGGGCAAAGTGAATAGAATGCTGTGTGCATAGGAGGGTATAAAACAGAAAAAGAGTGCTGATCGCTTTATAAATCATGGTGAGGCCTCACACCTTGAGTATGAGGTTTAGTTCTGGAGGCCTCACTACACAAGGATATAAGACAGGATTGAAGGAGTTCAACAAGGGCAACAAGATGGTTACGCTGCCAAACAACCCTATGAGGAAGGTGGAGAATCGGATCTGTACCCATGGAGACTAATAGGTGAGTGGAAGCTTACTACAAGGAAAATAAGTACTAGAACTAGGGATCATAAACTAAGATTAGAAGAAGGAGGTTTAGGGGCAGTAGGGGCATTACACCTCAGGAAAGTGCTGAGTCAGGAACTGACTACCAGAAGAGGTGGTGTCGCCAAAAGGGTGAAAAGGATTCAAGGGGCATGGGACAGACACCAGGGCTGACCAGTGAGGCAGGTGGGTGTCTTTGACAAAAATGATGATTGGGGGTGGGGTAAGGGCAGACTCGACTGGCCAAAATGATCCTTTTCTGTCACAGATTTCTATGATTCAAGCAGTTAAGTAATTAGGACTTACCTGTTCCATCAGAAAAGAATCCAGAGTTGGGGTGTCCTTGGTTTGAGGTAACCTGGTAGGACCTGAAAGGAAGAACAAAGAAGGTTGAACGGACACAAAGGTGAGGTGCTAGAGGAGAGATTAGAGTGTGGGAATTAAACAAAGATACTTATCAAATTGGTATTTGGCCAGACCTGTGAAATAAAGGAAAATAGTCAGGATGGGAAGTTATAGTAGCAAGTAGAAATAAAAATGGTATATAGCACAGGGTAAAGGAAGAGAAGTTTCAGAGGAAAAGACAAACTAGGCCAAGTAAGAAACTAGAGATGGAATAAAAAAATGCAGACAACTAAGACAGAATAAAGTGGTATTTGGACTCAACCCCCTTAGCTCCCTGGTGACCTGGGTAGCCAGTAAATTTAAGTAGTCAGATAAACAGATGAATACATTGGGCTTGGACCTATATTATTCAAAAAGGACACTGGTGGTTCAAGGTCTTGAGTTGTCCCAGGAGGCCAGTGGTTTGAAGGTATAGCTCTGGTGATATAATGGGTCACTTCCTCATAGACAGTGGCAATTTTTATAGTATCTTCCTGGATCTAATGTAGAAATGATGTCCTTGGGCCCAGACTGTATGTGAGCAGGAGGCTGTTCAGAAAACTGCCCACCGAAATACTCTGGCTGTTGATAGGCAGACAGTTGGTGCACAGACTACAGGCAGCAATGTGTGAGCACTTTCAGCACTACTAAATCCAGGAGAGGCCTTTAAAATAGTGAAGGGTCTGCACCAGAAGCCATACAAAGAGAGACAAGCTGAATATGTACCCTTGATGAGGCGGAGACAGACAGAAAATTTCAAGCACCTCAGGGTAATAAAGTCAAAAGGTACATCTTTAGAAAAGATGTACAAGAACAAGAAGCCAAATTTGAAGATAGAAGCTCGGCGCAACATGAGAGTATTTTCACAGAAGGTGGTGAACACATGGAACAACCTTCCTAAAAAGTTGTGAGAAAAAAATGGTGGGACTTCAAGAATTTCATGGAACAGACATGAACCAATTCTATTATGCAGGTAGGAAGTCAGCTGTTGGATAACTAGGATCTGCAGCTTATCCACTAGGTGGTAGGAAATGGGCCGACTGAGTGGGCTAAGCAGTCCTTATCTGTCATCAAGGTCTAATAATATCTATGATTCGCCCACAGAGCTCAGTCTAACCTGCTCCATGTGTGGGAATGAGATACGGGATATTTTGGGAGAAGAACTAGAGCAGAAATGAGGTGTGGTCTGTTTCCATCCGGGATAGAACCCTGTCTAATGAATAGGTTTAATGTTAGTACTTTGAACATTTAAACTAGCTGCAGAAGTAATGGAAGAAAAGGGGTCTGACCTCCCCACAGGCTGAGATTGAGGTAGGAAATCCTGAAGGAGACTCCCAACAAGTTCAAGTTAATGAAGAGCAAGGGACAATCGAAGAAGGAAGAGGAAAAAGGAACATATCCTCTACCTATCAACACAAAGTGGCATGTGAAAAACCCCATGGGAAGAGGTCTGGAGGTGGGCAGCCATAGGTGGCAGAACCTTTAACTAAACCGCATGTTGGCAGACTGTAGGTGCCCTGGGGCCTGATGAAAAGGACTGGGACAGTAAATGCACAAGATAGGGCCACGGAAAATCACAGTGCAGCTGAAGGCAGCACCTGAACAGCAAAAGCACCTGTGGGTGGGAGGCAAACAAGGAAATCAGTGGGCTCCTAGCGGGACCATAAGCAACAAGCACTGCATACAATAGTTACACGCAACAATGTCAAAGTAGGGGCTAACAAAGTTTGGGGGAAAAAACACTAAGGCCCAGGACAATACAATTAAAACACAGAGCACTAAAGAAGAGCCTGATAGGTTAAAAGTAATAAATTTATGCAATAAGTAGACATAAATGGAGTGTGATAAATCCATTTTATCCAGTCTCGTGTATACATGCAGAATCTTAATTTACACATATATTTATTCGTCATCCCAGTTAATGTGCATAATGAGCTCGTCACATCCCATCCCTACCCCGTTGTTTGCTTTCTTGCTGGTATCTTACTTTAGTTTTGTTTCTTCAGTTGCCGTCCCTCAGCCACACCTGCCATTTAGTCTTCTCTACTATCCTATAGCGATCATTTGTTTCTGTTTAACATTTAGTTTTTCAACGCTGCTCAAGCTGTCACACTCCTCTGCATTCTGTTGACGTGTCTCCACACCTCGATATAAAACCAAATTATTTTTAACCTCAAAAAACTAAGCCTTCACTGTACTCTTCATCTGGTTTCCCACCTACATCTAACTGCCACAAGCTCCCACCACATAGAAACTGTCGTTTCCTTAAACTGCTTGATACAAACCCCTGCTAATGAGCCCACACTCTAGTCACACCTCTAAGTCACACTTCTGCTGTGGTTCCAGACCTCGCTACAACAACCCGCATAAGTCCTGTAGTCCTTCTCTGCAAACTCTAAATAGTCTCTTGTAGTCTTATGCCCTCCTATTCCCTCTTTGTACAAATTTCCCTATGTCTATATACATACATTTAAGCCCCCACACATTTCCTCCTGACCTCCAACACTATTTGTCAGTTTGTTCAGGTGTCTACTACCCTTTCAGTGATAATAATTCTCACATATCTACCACCATTATTCATCATGTCCATGAATTTTTCCTATTTGAAGGACCCCCCAGCACCTATTCATCAGATACGGTACTTGTGGGTCTCCACCGTGTCCCCCTCTCAGAGTTTATATGTTGAGATCAGTCTCCTCCCAGGCTGGCCACAGCCAATACAATTTATTGCCCTTTATACCGCACCCTAGCCTTTCTGGGTGCAGCCTCAAACCTGGACACAGGACTCTTAGGCTGTATCACACCACCTGTAATGTTACAGAGTGCCCAAACCGGTACACCAATGGTTCGTTTACACCTGTAACATTACAGAAGATTCGTAACCATTGTTGAAACCACATGAAGTGGTTTCAACAGGAATGAAACCGGTACGCCTCAATAACGTTGCTGGCGTGGTGTGGGCCATGGCACTGGTCCCTAGTGCAGCACGGCTGCATTGTGGGATGGGTGCCACAGCAGTCTTCGGTGTGGAGCAGTGGTGCGATCCCAAATGGACACCGTGGCAGTGTGGACACACTGTACCACTCTACAGTTTATGTGGTTTCTATCACAATACGGGGGTCTGAGAGGTGATTACCTGCAGTGTGGATGGGCCTAGTTGGATCTCACTAATAAGGTTACTTACAACACCACCACCTTCCTCCTCCTGCTGAGATACCCCTCGATGCAGCCCCAGAATCCCTGGCCCTACCCACTGCTTTGTCCGCAGCCCAGCAACTGAAAGAGACTTACAAGGTAAGTAACTGAGTCAGCCCTACCATATCCATCAGTGCCTTGCAGAGAGGACCCCAATGAAGTTAATATGTCCCAAATTTTAAGCCATTAAAAGTTCTGTCCTTCATAAAATATACAAACCGGTCCAAGAACTTCCAGTTGTACTGCAGCAGCTCACTCCCTCTCTAGCAGGATGACGGATGCCAGTGAGGCGCCGGGGGTGCACATCTTTATCTATATGGGCGGCAGCTTTTCTTTTGATTTAAATGATTTGAGCCACCTGGCAATGAAACAGGCCTTGTTGGTTGAACGGTGCCCACGTTTTATTGCCAGGTGGCCACTGTGGTTTAAAATCGGCAAATGCTGCCGCCCAATACATAAAATGAGTCGCCCGCAGCACTGGCATCTCATCATCGAAAAATAATAGAATTAGCTTGTAACAGAAAGGAAAACGAAACAGGAGTCTTGGGACCAGTTATATATTTTATGAGACAGGCACAATAACTATAAGTAGGGACATATTAACTTCCATGGAAATCTTCTGGAGGCAAGGCACCGATGAAAATATGGTGCGGGGCAGTATCTTGGCAAGTCTCTTTAAGATCATAATAACTCCAAAGGTCCCCCCTTAGTGATAATAGTACCAACCCTATAAAGCAGCTCCTGGTTTCCCTGTACCTAGGTGCATAATTCTGCACTTTGTCATTGAACTAACTGCCCAATCTTGACCACTTTTTGAGTTTCTCCAAGAGGCATGTGTGCTCTCTGCTCCTTCTTAATGCCACCCTACAAATTTTGGTAATGTCTGCAAAAGGCATTCTCTTCTTTGCCAGTTTTCTGCAATGTCACTTATAGAACTGAAGAGGATCTGTGCCAGTACTGAGCTGAGCTGCTCACTGTCCCATCACTGTAATAAGTGCCATTAACCATCACCCTCTGACAACATAACCCCACCTACTACTCCATTTTCCAACCTGCATTTCTGGTTGCCCCCCCCTTATGTTCAGCTACCACAACACCATCACTCTGGCATCTGCCAGGACTTGTTCCACCACAGAATGAATCCAATATGTGGAGCAGCTGCCTAGGTAGTCAGGATACGTTTACATGTTCTTCCATTCCCTAGGACATAAGCGGCAAGGGTGCACAAACACATGCACAGACATGTGTGGCACAACACCAGTCAAGGTCTTCCCACCCACGGGCTGCTCCCACCTGCACTGCCACTTGTGGTCACTCCAGTTGGCAGGCCTACAGCTGAGCTAGCTGTCCTCCTTCCCCAGAAGAGCCTCTTGTATAACAGTTGATCCTCCTCCTCCTCTCCCCAGAGCCCCCTGATCACCGAGCTCATTCCTGAACTAAGTCACCTCCGCATGAGTCATCAGTGCTACTGTTAAGCTGGAAGGGCACACATGTTAACCAGTTTCTAATTAATTTTACCACTTTGGATCCCTCTAGGCTGATCAATCTCTTAGCCTCGCCCCCCAAAATAGTCAACCACCTCCTCTCTGCTAGATCACCCTTCCAGGCACAGACTATCCTCCATGCAGCTGGACAACCCTCTAGTCCCAGCCTTTCCACTGTGAGCACTGGGCTGAGGCACCACACAGGCTCCTGGCCCAGCCACTTACCCAATGACCACCCTCCCTACATCTGGACCAGCCTCCAACTACATTCCTATACAACCTCGTGTAGCTGGAGCACCACCCCCAAACCTCCACTCTAACAGACCACATATCTGAAGCTGTCCTCAAGCCCATGGACCAGCAGTCCCATGTAACCCTCAACCTACAGCTAGATCCACCAGAAGCCCCATACCAGCCTCACCATCAAACCACCCACCCTGCAGCTAGACCTCACTTACAACCTTGAACTAGCCCCACCACCACCACCAGCTACTACCCTCCCTGCTGCTGGCTCATTCTTTCATGCCCTGGACTAGCCTCCCCCAGCAGACAGTCCTCCCTGCAGCTAGACCCCTGGGTTCATTCCCACCCACAGACCAGTCTCCCTCCCCTCTGCAGGTTGAGTAACTTCCCCAGAGCTGGACACCCTTTCCAAAAGCTGGACACCACCGTCAGGCAGAACCTCCTAAACCCAGACCCCCAATCACCCTTCCTCAACCGTGGACCCATGCTTCTCAACATAGTATTTTAAAAAATAAATAAATAAATTATGTGACACTAACATATTGCATTTGCAGTGTCAGTGGCTCAACCAGGTAGCACACTCACCTCAGAGGCTGAGGATCAGAAGGCAGTGGGTTCTGTTCCCATACAAGGCACTTAGCATTAATATCCCAATACTGATGCTGCGGTGCAGCATGAAGAGATAGCTGCACTCCTGAGGCATTGTCTTTCAGATGAGACATTAAACTGAAGGTCCCATCTGCCGCCTGTTCTGAGATGATAAGTTCAGGTAATTAAAAGATCCCATGGCACTTCTAAAGAAAAAGCGAGGACATTTTCTCCAGTGCCCTGGCCATATTCCACCCCAATTCACTAAAAATATCACCAACAGCTTAATCTGGTTCAAGGTCAGTTGGCTTTCATCTGTATTCCTCTCCTCCGAATTCGTGCCTGAAATAGGCAAGAATCTGTCTGTGCCTTAGCCAGTAAACAAAAGGTGAAATTGTTTAACCAGGAAAGGCACACTAAGCTGGAAACTTGTTTTCAGGTGTGACCTGGGGCACAAGGAAGTTAAGTGACACTCAGGGTCACACAGTATGCAAGAGGAAGCTGTAGGATTCAAACTCAGGTCTGGTCTGCTGGATGTCACCAGATTGCAGCTCAGAGCCTTAGACCACTGTGCTATACTGCCTGCCATAAAAATGAAATTAAATAAAATAAACATAAAATATAAATTAATGGTCTTCAGCAAAAAAAGAAAAAAATACACTGATCCCCAGATTACAAAATGGATTAACACACGCAACTGTTAAAAACAAATATGAAACGCAAAAAACAGTTCCCCCACAAACACACTCAAATATCTGTAGTAAATAATTCTTCCTTTAGGGTAACTCCAGATTTTCTCAAATTAAAAAAGTTGTAATCTTTTCTCTATGCATTCTGAATTTGCTCAATTATACAATCTTCCTGCTGTTCATTCTCCTGCCACCACCAACACTACTTTAAGTAACTTCAGTCAGAAAAATTACACAAATAACAAGTAATCTAGAGCCACAATGCATCCTAAACACTTCGGGGGTTGATTAAAAATAAAATGTGTATTTCAAAGGTTGGCAAGAGTTCAGAGAGAAAATGTTTTCAAGACAAAACATTGAAAGTGAAACCTGCACAGCATTTCATTTGGAAAAAAACACCTGAGTGATGAATTCCTTTACTGTATTTAACATTTCAGGAGTTAAAAGATGTATTTTTGCAAACATAAGCTCTTACCTTAACATATAAATCTTAGCTGTAGGAAACTGGTTGTCAAAATGGAGACCACAGAGCACTCGTGCAGTTTCATCAGGCTAGACACAGACAGGAAGACAGCTGGGAAATGTAGGCCTCTGACTGAGTAGACTTATGGGAAAAGTAGTTTTAGAATACACTTTTAATAAAGGACACTGCCAACTTTTTTGCACCTTATTATTTCAGGTAAAAATCCAATTTTATGTATTGCTTACCTTCTGTAAAATTCATTGGTGTTGCTGGTTGTTTTATCTGTCTCCACTAGTAAGAACTGAAACGCGGTAATGTACCAACCTGTGATTGGCTAATTTAAATCCTAAAACTACTCTGCTGACTGTAATCTTCATTTATGATTTGATTGTATTAAAAAAAATTGTACTTTTAAGAGCTTTGCAGATCTATTTCTAATCCTCATTTGCAATAACACTCTTGAACAACTAGTCTGCTGAAATACTTCTTAGAATTTAGTATTCTTAAGCAGGTTGTATTTTTGAATGATGATTAAAGATTATTAAAAATTACTAAAATTAGTCTTTGAAGGCAAATTGAGTAGAATGCTTTAATACTAAATTTAGTATTTGACTTCAGTGAGGGTTCCCAAGTACAGCCCTTTGGGCCTGCACCCTCATGACCACTCACATCTTGAACATCCCCTGCCCAGATGACCACCCAGCTGGACAACCATATCAACATCCCAATAGACCTCTCCCAAGTTGTGTACCTTGCCTGTAGCTAGTCCACCCTACAAGCCCCAAACCAGCCTCTCCCCATCAACTATCACCCACCCTGTAGCTGGCTGCTCCAGGCCATCCTTCCTACCCTCATACAGGATCCCCCTGCAGATGGAACCCTCCAGACCTTCCTCCCCACTTCAGTAGACCACCTTCCTGCAGCTGGACCAACCTCCCAGTCTCACCAAACAAAGCACCCTCCTTAGAGCTGGACCAGCACCCTCTGGATAACAACTCTTTCTGCAGCTGGACCCACCCCCACTACCCATCTTGCCCAGATACCAGTTGCCCATCCCACAACTGGCCACTCTGTTTGCACATGAAACCCTGCCCTGCTATGTACCCCTTTTATAATCCCAACGCGCTTATTAGTCTGACATGCTGCATCCCACAGCACAGCAACAGCCCAGCCCAACACACAGTGGCCTGACCTGGGAGAACCCAGTGCCTGGCACACTGTCAGGCCAGAGGAGGATGGGATGCTGTCTACACGGCTGTTGAGTGGATTTTCCACAAACACATAGGCACCGATCCCGACCTATGCCACCATCCCAGGATCCTGAGACACTACTGAACAGCACGGACAATGGCACCCACCCCTATGGCAATGGTGCACCCTCGAGGACACACTGACCTGAACACGGACCCCCTAGGTAGAGATGACTGTCTCACCATCCATGAGACAGGGATGAAACAAATAGCCATGCATGCCCCAGTGTGTTGACCAGCCATCCCAGCAGCATGGTGGATTGTCCTTGCATCCCTGCATGCATGATTATGTCAGCTGACAGCCAGGAAGCAGGGCATGCATGAAGTAATTGAAATACCATGCCTGTTGGTCGGTGCATGCATGACTATGCAGGCACACAGCAGAGTGGCACAGTGAGAGCATGGATAGCTGCACCAGGAAATGGTCCACAGCAACACCACATGTGGATGGCAGGACACAGAGCAGCATGCCATCGCACCAACCATGCAATGTGCACATGTGGTCGTGTCATGCTAGCCCACTATGGGCCTGCAGTAACCACACAGAAAAAAGTCTGGAGGTGTTTGGGGGGGCTGTGCCACAGGAGCCCACTGTGGCATGAAGGCTGCCAGGTGTGTTGTGGGGGGTTCCACAAGGGCCCATTGTGGGAATGCTGTTACCACACAGTTGCACAGCTGGAAGGATTGGTGGGCACTCACACAGCTTCAGACCTGTGCGACATGCGACACACAGTGCAGATGTGGCAGTGTGCAGTGGGCTGCTTGGTGATACCCAGCAGTGTTGTGATGAGACATCACCACCAGATTGGGGTGCATGTTAAATGTGGGGGTGAAACTTTATTCAACAGTAGGGGGGCACAGTGGCAATCTGGTGGCTGTGCATGATGTGTACTGTGAGTGTACAACTGTCAGGTGCCAAGTCACCATGGAACCCTACAGGGTGGTGTTGGGTGCCATGCCACAGAGGAACTTCAGCAGCTTGCCCTTGTCCTTGGATGCTAGTACCAACCTTATCCACTCCTCATAGCTCTTTTTGGGTGGTGTCCATGGCAGTCCACAACAAATGCCTTCTCTGGTGACATAGGTCCATTGCTGTTCCCTGTGGAGTTCTGCTAGCATTGTTATGACCCCTACATGCACCTTCCCGAGCAGGGCACGTAGATGGCAGTGCCAGGTCTCAACATTGCTTTGGGTACATGGCATACTTCGCTCATTGAGATCTGCAACCAACCACAGCTGAGTGGGAACATGGGGTCGTATCTCGTGGGCACCTTGGTCACCCTACTGTACAGCCATATCCTGCCCAGCACATGTGTCTGCTCGAAATAATAGAAGAGTGTGGTGGCATTGGGTGGAATGGTTGACTTTAGGAGGCTGAATGCTGCTGGAATGTCCTGTGCCAGGAGATGGCCGAGGGCCATGAGTTCATGGATCTTCAGGCTGAAGTCTGGGTCACTTCTGTATTGTGGTGCAAGACCAAAGCTCTGGACCTTCCACCACACAATCTGCCCAAAGTGGAATGGGTGTCCCTTGTTTATGGTTTGTGGAAATTCCATCTTACAGGCATTGATCACAGCCTGCTCAAAGTCAGTGATGATCGTAGGTGGTTTGAGGGTGCAGGACTGTATACTGGCATATTTATTCAGCTCCTGGAACAAGGTGCAGTAACATTGCAGGCTCTTTGTCATCATCAGTGTATACACCAATGACATAATGAGGTTGTTAGGGCCCATCCCCATGGGTGCATGGATGGTGTACAATGAGTGAAGAGGTGTGGCACAGTCTTGAATGTACCATCCATCATCAGAAGGGTGCCTGTGCCAGGTCCCTGATGTTGTCGCTGTGATGAGTAGAAGGACCTGGTGGGTGGTGCTGCCAGTGATCCGCTATACCATGGCCATCCAGTCACCGTCTGTAGCTGCTTGGGGATAGTGAGGTCAGCCAGTGTCACTGGTTCTGGTTAGAGGTCCTTCGTGGCGGGTCCTGTTCACAATCTGCAGCAGGGCCCTCTTGGCAGCAACTATTGCCACAGCTCAGTGGTCATTACAGTTGCTTCATTCTGCAGTAGCTGTGCGGGGCTAACCATGGTGCTGTGTGCCTTCTACTTGATGCCTGCCAACACCTGTGCTGGTAGAGCATCTGTCACCTCCAAAGCATGACTGCTCATTCTTTTTCTTTAGGTGGTGCTGGCCATTCTGGAGCAGTGTGATGGCCTGGCTGAGGCAGGACTTGGACTTATGGTGCTTGCAGCACCGTTACACTGTCTCATGCCGTCCCAGTGGTGCTGAGGGTTGAGGCGCTGGATGCCATACCTTGTGTCATGCCAGTGACTCGGGTTCAGGATTGAGCCTGGGCCATTGGGGGTCAGCAGGGGAGGACTGGGATCGAATATCCACAGACTGCTTTCCCAGTCCTGGAGTAGGCTGGGGAATTTCAACGTGCTGTAGCAGCCCCCTGGGGATGCCCAGGGGCACTACTAGTGTCAGTGACATTAGATGGGAAGCACAGCAGATATCGACACGTTGCACCTGGACATCATTGCACGTCCATGATACTGGGGCCAATCGAAGGAAAATGGCTGAGCATGACCTTTCAGCTTGATGGCTGTGCTCTGAGCCACCTGGAGGACTTCAGTGGAGTCCTGTTGAGGAGGGGCTGGGGCTGTCCTGGCTGGTCGAGGCAGAAGGGGAGCTCTCCAGCAAGATGGCATGATGGCCGTCCCTGATCCTCCTGGGTGCAGTTTGAGCTACCCAGCTCTCCAGGTGGGTGGAGCTGGTTGCTGGATGCCCCAAGCTGGAGTGTGTGCTGCAGCAAGTGAAAAATATGATATGTTAAAAAAACAGTACACTGTCTCACTGCATGTCCATTCATGGACCAGGAGGTAGCCATTCACATTTAGCTTGGACTTTCCCTTCCTGGATGGTACCACCTCACAGATTGTCCATGTTGTTGGGGTTGCAGTTGAGTACCCTGGCCCCTCCATGGCTTTCACGCTGTCCTCCATTGTGCCAGAGGACTTCGCAACACTGACCGGCTTTGGTTCCAGCTCAGGCATTCGAGTTGTGATTGCGCCGTTTGCATACACTCCGCCATACCACACCTGTGGCAGTTGCTGCTGTCTGTGGGTGGTTTGTACCAGTACTGTAGTGCCACTGTCTGCCCACAGTCCCAGTGCTTCAAGGCTGTGCTGTGCACCATGGTCACATTCAAGTTCTGTGTCCACAGTGTCCTGTGCCCCTATCAGCTACTGTGCTGCAGTGGGGCTATGCTCCATGGTACACTTCCCTGCTGTCCAGCATGCAGGGATGCAGGGCTCCCTGTGTGCTGTGCACTCTACCTACAGGTCAGTGTTCACCTACCTAAGTTGGCCTTTGAACCCCCAGCATTGGCATCCGTAGTTCCCATGCATGCCTTCATGAGTCCATGTCTGTCCGCTGCCCCCATGCATCATTTTCTGATGCCTACCTGTCCTCTATGTTCTCTTCAGCTGTAGTTCCCTGACCTGAGACTTCTCCGGTAAATGATCTATTGTAGCCCTCACTGTGCTCTTTCCTATAAGACTTGCATTTTCTGCCCCTCTGCCAGTTTGTTTGTCAGAGGTTCAGTTCACCTGCTTTGTTTACTAACCACTCTCCCTGCATCTGAAATCGCCCTGCCCACCAACCACTCTCCTGCAGCTGAACCACCCTTTTGGCCCCTGGAGAAACCTTCCCAAGGAAAGCACTGTCCATGGACCATTTCACAGTTACAAGGAGGAGGAAGAGGCCCCAGCTGAGTAGGAAGCAACTGCTGGTGGGGGACTTAATTAGGGGGATAGACTTCAGAGCAGGGTGGGGTAAGGAGAGGGGTGAAATACCTGAGGTACTTTGGTTTGGAGGGATGAGAGCAGATACAGTGGATCATTAGGCAGCAGGAGATGAGGAGGAGCTAGATGTCATTGTCCACCCAGGACAAATGACCTAGCAAGGGACAGGGGTAGGAGTAGTGCAGGGAAATTTCAGGGATAGGGGAGGTCCTCAAGCATGCATGGTGGCTTTTGCCAAAAGGTTGCCTATATACATCTTGGGAGAAGATAGGACTCTCCACACGGCTTTCAGCAGTTGGTTAAAGGCACGGTGCAGGGCGGGGCTCAGTACTAGGAGTGGGCCTCTTCAGTGTTTTTATAAGTGAAATTGCAGAAGAACTGAATGGGAAGGTATGTCTTTTTGCAGATGCCACCAAAACCCGTTATAGGGTTGACACTCAGGAGGGTGTGGAGAAAGGGTTCACCCATGCTGGTGTGACAGTCATGTTGCTGATGCCAATTACAGCACAGGCCACATTACAGCACCAGGCAAAATGTATCCTGGGAGTTACACCACCAAAGAGCCCTCCTAGGAAACAGTCTCCATTGGGACCCTTCCCCTAATTATCCCACATTTCCAGGTTCTTAATTTACCTGTTCTCCAGTCCTACCCCATCCTACAATTACCCTGCAGGTATACAGTAGATTGTTACTATCCCTGATGTTCAGTGGTTCCCATTTATTTATTTATTCATTCATTTGTTTACCGAGTAGGTGCACTGGTCCGAGAACCATTTTCAGGCATGACCTGGGCCATTGAGGATGGCACAGGAATAAAAGCAAGGACAAAGGGCTGGGACAAGGCATACAATAGAACAGTAATAAAATATACAGGATATTTATATGAAGATATATATAAACTTGCAAGCTAAATGGATAAATAACATTTATGACAATAGCAGGCACAGTAGTAGCAAAGTTGTAATACAAATTAGGCATGATCTGAGATGAGTAAACGAAAAAAGTGCATCATGGCAGTGTAGGTATGACCAAGAAGGAAAAGAAGGAAGTGGAGGCATGATAATAAGTTGGGAGGCAGGAGCAAGATAGTGGAGGACAGAAGGTGAGATCCAGGAGAGTGGAAGAGTCCTGAAGAGTCAGTGGTGCTAAGTGGAGTGGGCAGGTTGTTCCAAAGGAAAGGAGCTGCAGATGAGAATGCCATTACCCATACAGGTGGAGACTAGGGGCACTCAAGCATGGGGCCAGCAGTGAGGCAGAGCTCTAGAACAAACACTGTTGGCCAAGAAGGTGGGATGCGGAGAGGTAGCTCGGTTTTGGATGGCCTTATTGACTGTGCTGGCCAGGAGATAGGGTCTGTTGGGCTGATGGGAAGCCATCCCAGGGTCTGATAGAGTGAGCAGTGGTGTGTTGAGTGAAAGCCCTTGCCCTCTGTATATCCAAAGTCCCCACCATGACCCAGTTAGTTCTTACAGCAAATACTACCCCCTGGTCCCCAGCCTTACTATATATTTGACACCCTTCCACATGTGGCACAGACCATCCTCTCAGCTCCTTGATCAGGCACAAAATGGGTGATAGTTCACAATCATGTGCTAACTGTACACAGCTGTTTGTACAATAGACACATGAGAGCAAAACTGGTGTTCTGTCCTCAGTTGGTCACAGAGGTTAGCAGAGTGTCTGTGCCAATTGCCACTGTGGGGAGTGTGCGTAAACATATGGTGGGGGCCATGAATGGTGCGAGCAGTGGGACTGGGTGGGCAGGTAGTTATTGGCAGTTTCAATGTATGGAATGGACAGCAGCACCACTGAACACCAAGGAAGTGTGATATTACTGATGGTGGGATCTCAAAGGGGCAGTGGTAAGAGGCAGAGGTGATGCTACCTGCTTTAGGGAGGCAACATCTTTTAGAGCCATTTACCAACTGGTCAGAGACTCACTAATTCTGTTATTCAAGACATCATTTTGTGATCCTACCCTGTTTTTGAGGTGCAAAGTGTTGTTTGAGAGTCACTTACCCATTTAGCGATCGCAAATGCTCTTTGAGATGTTCTGGTCTATGTGAACAATAACAGTCCATTACCAGTAAGATAAAGACAAGTGAACAAATACAAATATGGAATTGAGGCTGTTCTCCATGAGGGTTGATAATGTAATTTATCTTAACAATGCGTTAGAGTACAGAGTATGATGAGATTAATACTGGTACCACTGTGCTACCATGAGTCTAGGGTTGCTGTGAGAGGTACCAAATACTGAAATGTCAAAATAACACAGTACCATTGTGCTACCAGTGTACCAGTATTTGTGGGAGCCGACAAAAATCTCAAAATTTCGTGATACCATTGTATTACCAGTGTATGTGTGAGAGACAGAGAAAATGGTAAAAAATGCCATAGGGATACCATTCTGCCAGTGCACTACCAATGCACAGAGGAAAATCTATATATCACCTACCACTGTGATACCAGAGTACCACTGGGTAGTACTATTGTGGATTTTTCAGCTGACCACAGTATTGCCATTGCTATACCACTATAATGCCATTGTGACAAATTCAGTAAGGGTAACCAGATTGCTGAGACAATGCAGTGCTAAAGAAGTGTGATAGAAATTATAAAGAGTTGCCAGTACTACTGCAGTGTGCAGCAAAAATTAATGAAGGAAATACAGTGCTAAAGAAGTGTGCATGAAAATCTAATAATTATTTGCAGTGCTCTTACAGTGTGCATCAAAACATAAGAAAGATTGAGCAGTGGTACAACAATGTAGCAGAAAGTCAGTGCAGTGTATTAACAGTGCACTGATGAAAAGCAGTGCTTTGTCAGTCTGGACTGAAATAACACTGAAATAAGACTGAAGATGGAAGTGTACACTCCACTTCCCTCTGGGTTTGTCTGTGTCTGTGTGACTGTGTGTGTTGTGTGACAGTGTGAGTAGTGATTGCTCAAACTGAGGGAGCTCAGTAGGGGAGATGGATCAGGGTGAGGGAATGTCTGGGGCGGGGGCAGCTCTGGGAGAGCGTGGTAGTGGTGAGCGTCGTACTGTGCGCATGCATGGGGGGCATGGGCGCCCATTCCTGTTGGACTGCTCGAAACTTGTGAGTGTCACACTTCCCCGGAAGCAGGACCAGCACCGCCTCCTGTCTTGACGCTAAGGCAGTTGAACCCCCACCACCACCAAGTCCAGCACCAGGTCCTCTGGAGCAGGATGTGCCTGTTCCCTCAGGCCCAGGTGTGGATCCCATCCCTGTTCAGCACCATGACCAGCCTGCTGCCAGTTCATCTGGCCCTTCTCTGCCTGTTCCTGGTCCTCCCCGCACCTCTGTTGTTTAGCAGTTGTTTGACTGTCTTGGGGGGACAGCAGTGTGGTCAAGTGCCACCTATGTGAGGTGGAGGTGTGCCATGGCCCCCTGGGGACTCACCTGGGGACTGGGGACCAGCACACCCATATGCTCAATCACCACCAGTTGGAATGGCAGGCTGCCACAGAACGGACCATGCCAGCACCTGCTGGCCATTCTGTGGCAGAAGGTGCAGCTGTGCATTGCGGCATCTCTAAGAAGAGAAGGGCCACAGCAGCACCTGCTGCTCCACCAGCACCCCCACCACCACCAGCAGGTCAGCCTGTAGAACGTGTGGACCCCAGAGAACTGCGTGTAACACAGGCTGACTTGGCAGTTCTCTGGAGTGCTGTCGAGGAGAACAATGAGAGGATGAGTGCTGTGGAGCAGCAGTTGGATCACATAGAGGGACATCAGTTACAAATTATGTCCATGCTGGAACTGCTGCTGGATCACCATGGGATCCCACATAAGTTTTTTTTCCTCACACCATGTGCCCCCCCACACCTTCCTTGCTGTGTTATAAAATGTATTCCTCCACCATCCCAGACCTTTGTATGTAATTATGCCCTTTTTTGTTGTCTTCCATATGCGTGACACTTTGTATTCTGAGCAGTGTAAGTATACTGTGCTAAACTGCATAGGTGCAGTCAGTTTTCTTTCCAGTCTGTGTATGTACTGCAGACACTGTCCAACTCCCTGACTTAAAAACACTTACTAATGAGTACAATGGTGAGAAGGTGAAGCCTGGAGAGATACTACAAAACAGGCGTACAATGCATCCAAGTAACTAGTAAAAAAATGAATGTTGTGATTCATGACGTAATCATAAATCGTGATTTGTGACTGCATTTGTGACCGTGATGATGAAGAAATGTGAATGCCTACGGCTGTACTTCCCCGGACCCCGATGAGGTGTGGCACAAAACTTCCCGACTTAAAAACACTCATTAATGAGTACAATGGTGGGGTGTTGAAGCATGGAGAGATACTACAAAACAGGCTTACAATAAATCCAAGTAACTTTTAAAAAAGATTAATGTTGCAATTTGTGACATGATCGTAAATCATGATTTGTGACTGCATTTGTGACCGTGATGATGAAGAATGTGATTTGTATCACGAGTGACTCGTGATGATTGTCCTGACTTAAAAACATATATTATGAGTACAGTGTTCATGCAGAATTATGTACCACACCTGTCCAGTACTCTGAAGGGAAGCCAAAGAAACAACTGTGACTTAAGTTGGAGATGGAGATTGGGCCCTAAAGAGATGCAAATGCACAGACAGATTAAGATTGCGCTGCGCACTGAAGAGATGCAGATGCAAAGGCACAACACCTAACCAGTGCTCACCATCAGAAATTCAATTCTGGAAAGAATACCTTTGCCAGTTGGGGAGACATGAGGGGGCAGTGTACTGCACTGCTGAAGTAGCATTCACTAGTACTAGTACCAGTAAAGATACCACAAAGAAGTACAAAAATTATACAGCTGCAGTGGATAGCAGGTTCACATTGCTGAAATTATGTGGCACAATAAAAGGTGTCTAATCTGATGACATGCGTCACACACATACTCACACACACACACTAAGTGATGCGTAGCAAATCGAAAACTTCAGTAATATAACCACATATTTTAAACAAACTAAAATTATGCACTGCTACACCACAACAATCAGCAAAAAAATGGCAAGAATTATTGAAAATATTACTGTGTGTACATTAACACAGTTATACAAGAAAAATATCACCAAAACAGAAAGCACTGTCTTTTTTTCCAAGTTAATCTACCTACACCACAGATACGCCCCTCCCCCAAAGCACACTTTCACTGTCTCTCAGTACACAGACTGAGTGTTGTAAATTAACTTTCAAAATCCACACACAGACAATAAATGCTTGATTATATGAGCACAGGAGGGCTTCCTATAATCGATGAACTAAAGTTTCAGCAAAACAAAATGACTCAAAAAGGCTTTTTTAACAGCTTTTAGAAGGTTTGAATCACAGAGAGCTCTCAGAGCAGATTGTCTCCTACAGCTTCCTACACACACTACCCCAAACTGAGGCTGTGCAGAACAATCTAGAGCCCATGTGACCTGAAATCACACGAATCACTGCAAAATTAACCTTTGGAGCTTAAAAACAAGGCAAAGTGAGGCGGGAGTACATTGTTTTCAATGTACTTCGCCTTAAGAATTGGTGGAGCAGTGGTTTGGGAAGGCGGAGTAATGCAAAGTCATTGTTTTCAGCGGACTTCGCGTTACCCATTATAATGCAAAGTACTCCGCTTCACATTGCAGAGCACTCCGCGAATTCGCTTTCACTCCACGTTCCACTTCGCAGAGCGAATTGGGTCCACTTCGTCCATCTCTAGTCATGGGTGGGGGATATTTTTCATAACTCAGCAGAAAAATGCAAGGCATAATTATACTTAAAAATAAAGGCTTAACATTAATTTTTTCATATCACAAGGCAGATATCAATAGATGATGGCCAATTCTGGAAGGAGAATTAGATGGTGTAAAGCTGACACCGTTTTTTATTTATTTAGATCTCAGATTAAACACCTTTGAGCTATTAGCTCTTTTACATAGGTTCCACGTCAGTATGACAGACAAGTTACAGTGAAGAACAGATTACAATATTACAACAGAAACAACATAAGGTGGTATTGTACAATGTATGCCAGAGATGTAGGTCAATACAAGAATTGTGGACTGTTGGGACACAAAACAATAACTGTAAAATCAGCCCATGAGGCCTTGTCCGGGAAGGATTCAGGTGGGAGGAGTGAGTGAAAGTTAGGGTAGGAGGTGAGGAAGTGAGGAGAAAGGTTGGGGGAATGGGGCAAGGTGTTGAGGTGGGTGTGGGGGGGTAGAGTTTGAGAAAGGAAGTATACAGGACAGTGGCAGTGAGGGCAAACTCAGAAAGCAGGTGCTAAGTACTAATTGGGGCCTATGAGAAGGGGTAAGTAAATTTTAATGGAAGCAGTCGCAGCAGGCATTAGCTGCTAGGTGCCGACAGAGCTTTATTTTGAATAAGCCCAGTGTGGTTTGAGCAGAGTCTTCATAATGTAAAGAGTTAAATCAGAAAGGGGCTAGATAGGCAAATGATCTTTGTCCTAAGGAAGTGCCACTGTTGGGGATGAGAAAGATCTGGTTGTCTGATCCTCTGGTTCGACAAGGGTTGCTGTAAGGGTTAAGAAGCTTTTGAACCCCCGGGGCCATGAGACCTAGGCTAACCTTTTTTGCAAGCAGACAAGTTTGGTAGGTGATTCTACCTTATAATTGGAGCCAGTTTATTTTTATTTTTTTATTTATTTAGCCTGAGCATAGAGGTCACAGATATGCGTGAGGTGCACGGATCCAATGAGGAGTCTGCAGGCTTTGTTAAGCAATGTGCGATGCACTAGAGGGACGTGTCGATGGCCGAACCATAGATAACCAGTCCATAATCTATCAGGGAAATTACAGAGTTGTGGATAGCCAAGTTTAGGGCTTCAGGGGTCAGGTTTTGTCTGTGCCTATAGAGGAGACCAATGCGAGTGTTGACCGCTTTGGCAGTATTTTCTATGTAGCAAGCATATGACAGATTGCTGTCAGTGGTAACGCCCGAGTATTTGAAGTGCTGTTTTAGCTCCAAGGGTGAGCCTGCATTGTTAGTGATTGTTATCGAGTAAGTTTTATGCTTGCTTTGGGTACTATTGAAGAGCATAATTTTTGTCTTTTTATAGTTAAGGACGAGCTTGTGTTCACTGAACCATTTTTCCACACTAGCAAATCTATGCTGCAATGGGTCCTCTAGAAGTCTGGGGTCAGGATTGCACGAGTAGATAACTGCATCATTGCGTAAAGTAGAATATGCTCTTGGCACGAGGTTGGTAGTTTGTTTAGGAAGATGCTCAACAGAACAGGGCCCAAAAAGGACCTTGTGGAACACCCAATCGAACATTTCTTCTATCAGAGAGAACATCACTGATCTTAAGTTGTTGGGACTGGTTTGAGAGGTAGCTTTTAAACCAGTCTGTGGTGGTGTCCTTGGATAGTCCTGTGCCAGATAGCTGATCAATCAATAAGGCATGATTAACAGTGTCGAAGGCTTTTGTCAGATCTATGAATACCGCTCCAACCAGTTGCCCATGATCGAGTGAGTTATTAATAAAGTCTGTGAATTCCAGTAGAGCTGTAGTGGTGCTATGCCCTTTCCTGAACCCGTGTTGTTGTGTGTATTGTATCAAGCATTTTTCCATGCATTTGACCAGTTGATCTGCCACTATGCACTCTAGGGCTTTAGAGAGGAGAGAGGAGGGAGAATGGAAATTGGTCTGTAATTCCCATGTTGAGCCCTGTCTCCACTTTTATGGACAGGGGTAACCAAGGTGGATTTCCACTTATGAGGGAATTGTGATAACATGAGAGATAGGTTAATTATTCTGGTGAGGTGTGATAGGATTTCATCCAAGGTGAGGGAGGTGAGTTTGAGATTGAGTGAGTCCCCACTAAATCTTGATTTCCCAAGTACCTTATAGAAGTACTTTCTAGCTTCATATTCCATGACAATTTTGAAGTAAAAGGGTGGATGGGCACATGGCCAATCCTGTTTCCCATTGTGATCACTGTTTGTGGTAGTGTGAAAGAAGTCAGGGGGGAGGACACTACCAAGGTCCGTAAATGCATTATTAAATGTGTTTGCGATGCACCGGCCCATTGGCACAGTGGTTGAATTTCCGCTTGCGACACCGGTGACCCGGGTTCGGGAATGGACCCAGGGAGCCAGAGGTCCGGCTGGGGGAAGGAGAACTGAGCACCCCCAAGGCTGCTCTCCTTCTCTGGGGGGGAGGGTCAGGTGTATGTCAGGTGCACGTATGACTCCTAGCAGAGGCTGGGCTGAAACGCAAGTGCCGGCACCGAATCTAAGAGGGATGGGGCAGACACAGGGCATCATTGCATGTCCCCGCTCATGGGGCAGTCCTAGAAAATTGTGTCAGCCACCATGAATGAGTCATGCCTGGCACCACGGCCTTCATGGATCCAACTCCCCACTGACCAATCACGGCTCTGATGTGCCACTCGGGCCCCAAACCCTGCCCTGGGGGGGAAGCCAGGGAGGTAATGCCAGTCATCGCCGGCAGGGGTAAGTCAGGGGGTATCAGTGGGGAGGAAGATCGAGGTAGTGGTGTGCAGGAAAGGACCGAGTATAAGGTGGCCGAAGGCAGAAAAAGAATAGAAAATTTAAAAAAAAGTGTATTTACGATGGTTTGTGGGTTTAGTATAGGGGCATCATTGATATGGAGCACTGAAGGAGCCATTTTGGGTTCCTTCCCAGTGACATCCTGTATGTTGCTCCAGAACCTCCTGCCATCTAACCATGAGTTGGAGACTGCATCCTTGTAAAAGGATTTTTTTATTGGGACCAGATGGCTCTAGTACAATCATTTCTTGCCTGTAGTCATGGATATCAACTTGTTTACCCATGGCCCGAGCCCTATGCCAAAGGTGATCCCTGGTTTTCATGATGTTTATGAGATCTGGCATTATCTAGGGATTGCAGGTGCCCTTGACTTTCCACTTTTTAACTGGGGCATGGATGTCTCAAACTGCATTGAAGTGACTGATGAAGCAATCAAGTGCAGTGTCAACATCACCAGAGCAGCTAACTAGTGACAAGTGGTGCTTGCGAAGGTCAGATCTGAGTTGTTCAAGGTGGCCACGCTTTAGGACTGTACTAGTAGTGCTTCTGGCAGGGGGCTTGAGGAATTTATTTGACCATTTGCACAGAACAGGAGAATGGTCACTGACAGCGTCCAGGAGCGCAGTGGTATCAGAGATGTGTTCTGGGTGGTTCGAGAGCACCCAGTCTATTAAGGTACTAGTACCTGTCCTGTAATTTATTCTAGTTGGGGACTCAACCAGCTGGGTGAAATGGACAGTATAGCATCCTTGTAGGCGCTTGCATCAGAGGAGAGCCAGTTGATATTAAAGTCCCCCATCATTACAATTTCAGAGTTTTAACATAGGCTACATATGCAGTCCATGATTGAACTTAGACCAGCAATACTCTG
Source organism: Neoceratodus forsteri (assembly GCA_016271365.2). NCBI lineage: Eukaryota > Metazoa > Chordata > Ceratodontiformes > Ceratodontidae > Neoceratodus > Neoceratodus forsteri. The sequence continues at coordinate 1,320,926,334 of CM057454.1, forward strand.
CTTAGGAGGACTATAGATTGATATCACGGTAAGGGCTTTATTGTGTGCCCCAAGCAGTACTTTGATAGCCAGCACCTGTATATTTTGCTCAGTATTAGGCAGGGGCAGGACGTGACCCAGCAATGTGTCTCTTAGATAGATTGTACAGCCACCACCTCTTTTGGTAAGCCTATCCTGTCTGAAAATAGTGTATCCAGGTAATGAGATAGTGGCATCTGGAATCTTGGCCGAGAGCCAGGTTTCAACTATAGAAAGAATGTTTGGGTTATGCTAGGTAACCCAGACTTGTAGATTGTCCAGTCTGGAGAGAAGGCTGAAGAGGTTAATGGATGCGAGTGTAATCACCCCTGTTTTCCTCACTGCAGTTTGCTGATTTTGTGGTGGTCCAGGGTTTTGATGTATATTGCCAGAGAGTAGCAATAGTAACAGAATAAGCCTTCTAAGATGTTCTTTTATTTGGTTTTTGCTGATATGACATTTCCTATTCTCAGTGGGACTCAATTTATGTGACCCATGCAGGATGGTAGTACAAGGAAGGAGTGCCAGGGGGGAGTTGACAAGAGATGCATCCTGGGGGAGACTGCCCCCATATAGATGTTGGTAAATACCCCAGGGACTGTGGAGCTATAGAGGATCAACTAGCAGCTGAGGTAATAGTGCAATAGACACATAGCACATGCCTAGCATTTGGGTAGGGGTTAGGTGGGAGTAATCTCTCACTGACTGTATTGGACACTGTTAGCAAAGAGAGCAAGACGATCCCACGGGGTACCAGGTATGTTAAGCAGGACATAATGGTATAGGGTTAGTAGGTTAGACCTACTGGAAGATTAAGTTTCTCTAAGAGTAACGAAGTTAGTGTAAAAGTGAGGTTGGTGGCATGGGTACTAGGTGGGGGGTGGCAGGGAGATCAGAGATGAGACAAGGCAAGCTGAAACTAAGAAGTTAAGGTCAACTAACAGCTTAGCGAGTTGTGGCTGATGCAGAGATGTAGTTGCTGGGGTTGCAGCCTGCAGCAAAGCGGGACAAGGGAATTAGTTTAGTGGTGGTTAGAGAAATGATTCCGTGGTAAAAACCAGGTGACAAAGGAAAATTGTTTGTGGGATAGGTAGTGATTGAGTACAAGGAAGAAAACTGTGGTATAAGAGAATTAGCATAAGTGAGAGTGAGACAGGTACTGACTGAGTACAAGGAAGAAAAAACTGCGCTGAAAGAAAATTAGGAGCCTTACCAAGTTAAAAGAGTGAAAGTATAGATATGTAATCTGCACTAAGAAAGCAGACTTCACTGGTATAGTGAGGCTTATGTTGCCGCTAGTGGCCCGATGCTATAACGAGCAAATGGGAAAATCAATACTTAAAAAAATAAAAAATACATATATATATATATATATATATGTGTGTGTGTGTGTGTGTGTGTGTGTGTGTGTGTGTGTGTGTGTGTAATATATATACCCCAATGAAGAATCAAACACCTTCTTTCAAGAATTATTTCATTAGTTAAGCAAGATTAAATGTGACAATTTAATATTCAGAGGAGATTTCCATCTTGTCCTGGATCACTTGATAGACAGAAGCAACCCTGCAATCAAAGAAACAACTGTTAGAGCCAGAAAATTAATAAAAGAGTGAAAGACTTAAGTTTAGTGAAATCTGGCACCTAATGTACCCAGCTAAGAGAGACTATTCCCTTTATTCTCATAGACATAATACTTACAGCAGAACTGATATCCTGTTAGTCTCTAATAACTTAGTTAACAACATTGTCAAATCAAACACTGGCCATGCACTCCTTCGGGTCATGCTCCGATATTCATATCAGTTAACTTAGACCCAAGTTCCGAAAATAAATTCCACTGGAGTTTCAACTGTACCCTGCTTAGGGATGCCAACTTTTAAACATGGATCCAAAGCGAGACAAAACATGGTTTTGAAATAAATAATAACGGAGGGACCTCACAAGCTACATTTTAGGAAGTTTCTACGGCCCTCATAAAGAGAGGAACCTGAGCTATACGTCAATGACGAAAAAAGAAAAGAAGGATAATTCTTAATGAAAAGGGAGATACCCTGAAAGAACTAGAGAAGCTACATAAAAAGAATGGAGGGGGAAATATACATTTACTGAAATAAATGATAAAGTTACAGCTTGAAATGAAATTTTGAAAAGGCAGAATACACTCTACTGAGGACAAAACAAACCTACTGGGACTCTCAAGAGAAATCAGGCAGGTTGCCGACTTATAGTTTAAAAACAGAGAATAGAAACAGCTTAAGTGGCATAAAAGAAAAAGCTAAAAAAATATTAACAAAGCCTAAGGAAACCAACAAAGTGTTTTATGATATTTACAATGAATTATCTGAAAGTAACCAAAATAATAATTTACATAGACTTAACTACTTTATAGCAAATTCTAACTTACCAGGATATGAGAAATAGATATGTAGATGCTAGAGGCCGAGATCACACTAGAAGGAATAACATGGGCAGTTAGAGATTTACCTAAAGTCAAAGCCCCAGGTACTGATGGTTTACAGGGTGCTATTTATTTACTATTAAATACAGAACTTCGTCCAATATTATTAAATGTGTATTAAGAAGCCTACATCACAGGAAATCTCCCCCAACAATGTCTGAGGCAATCATCACAGTCTTGCATAAAAAAAGACCAGAACCCCGTGGACCCAGCTAGTTACTGACTAATTTCTCTACTCAATGCAGACTATAAAATGTGGACAAAAACAATAGCTAGCAGCTTACCGAATCTCCTAAACACCTTAATACATGGAGAACAAGTAAGGTTTATTACACGAAGGTATGGATTTGAGAACATTAGAAGGCGACTGACATCAGTATGGTCTGCCTCAAACCATAAATACACAAGTATACGCCTGTCCTTGGATGCTCACAGAGCATTTGATTTGGCTAAACAGAACAACTTCTATGCAGCGTTGAACAGCTTTAACTGGGGCAACACTTTTATTACTTGGGTAGCTACAATATATTAAGTACAACAGATAAGGTCTGCACTAGCAAAACTGTTATCAGAATAACCTGAACTAGACAGGGCTGCTTCCCATCTCCTTCTCCTGTTTGTTCTTGTTATAGAGCCTCTGATAAGTTTAATAAGACAAGCTTCTCTTATCACTAGTATAACAAGCATTTGTCAATGCTGAATGTTTGCTTGCTGGCATTGGCAGTGGTAGTGTAGAAGTTACAGAGCTGCGTAATAGGAATGGCAATGAAGTATTGAACTGAAGCCAACCCCACCACCACCCTGCAGAGAGTGACAGGCATTGGGGTGTGCGTTTGGGTCGTCAGGCATAACGGCCACGCCATTTCACCACACCCCACCCTGCAGACACTGACAAGTGACACGGTGTTCCTTGGGGTCTTTGGCCCTTATGCGCACCCCCATTTCATTAGGAAATATGGTGAGATGGGTGCGATATAGGAGAATGGGGTGAAGTTTGGGGCCGAAGAGTCCAAGGCATACCTCGATGCCTCTCACTGACTGCAGGGTGTGGAATGGTATGAGCATCACAGGCAAGAATCCCAAGTCACACCCCTGATGGCTGTCATTCTCTACAGGGTTGGGCGTTATGGTTGGAAACCCTAATACCTCAGGCATTCGTTGGTATTTTCACTCCAAATTTTCAACATGTTTTTTTTGTGACCCCACCTCATGAACAGGGGGAATATCAGTTTGTTAGCTGAAAGCTGCTTATGCACAGTGACTATGGCATTTAGCACCACAGGTGCAAAACATTCGAACAGGATGTAAAAATGACAGCTGTACTGTTCATGGGGAGGTGTAAAAATGGCAATGTTGCAAATCTGTAGGAAAATATTAAAAAATGGTGAAGTCATGGCGTACATAGAAACTGTGCACACACCGTAATATAATTAAGTTGGGATTTTACAGCAGATTGTCAACTCAGGCATTTTGTGCCTCCGATCATGAACAGTGTCACTGTGATTTTCTTTATCTGTGCCGAACAATGATTTCCCACAGCGACCACGCATCTCTGCACTGAAAGTGTAAAAACACACTTCGGCCATGTTGTGAAAAATGACAGCTGTACTGTTCATAAGGAAGTGTGGAAAAATGCCACTGGTGAAAATCTGGACTGAAAATATTACAAAGTCATGAACTAACGAGTGCGTGGAAACTGCACAATGCTCACTCGTAACACAGTCATTTCATGGACTTTTGTCACCAAATTTTCAACATATAGCCATTTTAAGACATCTGCTCATGAACAGTGTAACTGTGATTTTCTTAATCTGTCCTAAACATTGCTTTCGCACACCAACAGCACCATTGTGTGCTACATGTGCGAAAACACATTTTGGGTGACATATGAAAAATTGCAGCTGTACTGTTCACAAGGAAGTGTAATAAAATGGCAATGTTGAAAATCTGGAGTGAAAATATTAAATTTGCAAACTTACGAGCATGCATAGGAACTGTGCAACGCATGCTCGTAAAACAGTCATTTTAAGGAATTTTTTCACCAAATTTTCAACATAGCCATTTTAATACCTCTGCTCATGAACGGTGTCACTGTGATTTTCTTAATTTTTCCCGTACATTGATTTCGCACACCGACTTTGTGCGCTACATGGGCGGAAACACATTTTGGGTGAGATGTGAAAAATGACAGCTATACTGCTCATAAGAAGGTATGGCAAAATGGTAATGTTGGAAATCTGGAGTGAAAATATTGAAAATTCACGAACTTACGAGCGTGCATAGGAACTGTACAACGCACGCTCATAAAACAGTCATTTTTTGGAATTTTTTCACCAAATTTTCAACATAGCCATTTTAACACCTCATCTCATGAACAGTGTCACTGTGATTTTCATAATTTGTCCCGTACATTGATTTTGCACACCGACTGCACCATTGTGCGCTACATGGGCGGAAACACATTTTGGGTGAGATGTGAAAAATGACAGCTGTACTACTCATAAGAAGGTGTGGTAAAATGGCAATGTTGAAAATCTGGAGTGAAAATATTGAAAATTCACAAACTTATGAGCGTGCTTAGGAACTGCACAACGCACACTTGTAAAACAGTCATTTTTAGGAATTTTTCACCAAATTTTCCAGCACAGCCATTTTAAGACCTCTGCTCATGATCAGTGTCACAGTGATTTTCTTAATGTGTCCCATACATCTGAGTTCGCACACCGACTGCGCCATTGTCGCTACATGAGTGAAACACATTTGGGTGAGATGTGAAAAATGACAGCTGTACAGCTCATAAGAAGGTGTGATAAAATGGCAATGTTGAAAATCTGGAGTGAAAATATTACAAATTCGCGAACTACGAGCCTGCATAGGAACTGCACAATGCTGCGCTCGTAAAACAGTCACTGGAATTTTGCACCAGATTTTCAACATGAATTTGGGACCCTTCTCATGAATGATGTCACTGTCATGGCATTATTCAAGCCTGAAGGGTGATTTTCGCATGATGACTGCGGGTGCCTCGAAATCACCCTTCGGTCCCGAATAACACCATGACAGTGAAATCATTCATGAGAAGGGTCCCAAAACCCCATGTTGAAAATTTGGTGCAAAAATTCCAAAAATGACTGAGACATGCAATAAGTTGAAACCCCCCTATCTAGCCCATTATACAGCTTACCGGCATTTCTTCAGTTTGTGGTGACTTTGAAGAGTGCAGATGTGTTCGGTCCACGAAGATCGTGGCGCGAGTCGGAGGTAAGTATGGGGTGAGGGGGTGTAGAACTGGGTTCCCAGTGGGTGGAGTGCGGGTTGTGGGAGGGGGCTGGGAGATGCGCTGCGGGACCGTTTTATTTTCAGGTTTAAAAAAAAAGCGATGACGTGGGGATGTTTGCCACGCTGGGTGAGCTCCCAGCATGGCAGAAGATGGCTGGGGGGCCGAGGCCGACGGAGATTGGGCACCCCATTGGCAAACTACTTGGGGCCGAGGAGCCGACGGGGGATTGGGCACCCCATCGGCAAAAGAAACAAACGCTTGCCACGCTGGGTGGGCCCCAGATGGCAGCAGGATGGCTTGGGGGCCGTGGAGCCGACGGGGATTGGGCACTCCGTCGGCAAACAACGCTGCCATGCTGGGGTGGGCTCCCAGCGTGGCACCAAAGCTTTGGGGCTGGCGTGATGCCGCGGGGGCAGCCAGTGACACAAGGGGGGATGGCGTGGCCAGCAGGCGCTCAGTATGGCAGCGTGCTTTCCTTTGAAGCAGAGGAAAACCGCCATGTCAAACTCCTGCACCCATGGTGCAGGACATCCACGCCTGCTCAAGGAGCAGTGCATTGGATGGGAGGCACACCTCCGCGTGCTACTCTCCCAAAACGTTCCTTGCGCATGCGCGCAAGCGAATGTAAAAATGCTCGAAGTTCTGAGCATACGTGGAAACTGCACAACACATGCTTGTACCACAGTCATTTAGTGGAATTATTTCACCACATTTTCAATATAGGCATTTTGTGATCTCTGCTCATGAATACTGTCACTATGATTTTCATAATCTGTCCAAAACATTAATTTCCCACAGTGATCACGCCATTGTGCACCAGTATGAAGACGCATATTTCAAGCAGGATGTGAAAAATGACAGCTGTACTGTTCATAAGGAGGTGTGGCAAAATGCCAATGTTGAAAATCTGGAGTGAAAATATTACAAATTTTCGAAGTTACAAGGGTGTGAGAAAACTGTGCAACACACGCTTGTAGCACAGTCATTTTGCAGACTTTAGTCACCAAATTTTCGACATAGGCATTTTAGGATCTCTGCTCATGAACTGTGTCACTGTTTTTTTTAATCTGTTCCGAACATTGATTTCCCACAGGCAATCGTGCTATTCTGTGTTGGGAGTGCGAAAACACATTTCAGCCAGGATGTGAAAAATGGCAACTGTACTTTTCATAAGGGGGTGTAGAAAAATGCCAATGTTGAAAATCTGGAGTGAAAATATTAGATTCGTGAAGTTATGAGCATGCGTAGAAACTGCACAATGCACGCTCATAACGTAGTCCTTTTTTGGAATTTGTTCACCAAATGTGCAACATAGGCTTTTTTGAGAGCTCACCTCATGAACAGTGACATTGTCATTTCGTTAATCGGTCCAGAAAGATAATTCCGTGCAGTGACAGCAAAATCACCTTTTGGAACCGAATAATGAGATGACAGTGGCTGAATTCATTAGGTGGGGTCCCAAGAACCCCATGCTGAAAATTTGGTACCAAAATTCGAAAAAATGACCGAGATATGCACCAAAGTTGGAAAAAACACATTTCTGCCATTATATGGTTTACCGGCATTTCTTCAGTTTGTGGTCGGCTTTGAAGAGTGCAGACGTGTTCCGGTTCACCGAAGATCATCACACCAGGCTCTGAAGGTAGTATGGGGTGAGGGGGGTGTGGGAGGTAGAATATGCAGTGATGGGTGGGCCTTGAGTTGGGGAGGGGCATGGGGCTCTCAATGAGGGATGGTTTTCTTTTTACAGGATGAAAAAAATTAAAAGACATTGAGGGACAATTTTGGCATGCTGGGTGAGCTCCCAGTGTGCCCACTAGCCAGATGTTTGTTGGGGTGGTGGTACTGGAGCCAATGGGATTGGGCACCCCATTAGCCATACAATGTGGTGGAGGAGTGGGACCGCATAAGCCGGGGGATTGGGCACCCCCTCGGCAGAGTGAACTGGGGATGGGGATATGCCAACAGGGGGATTGGGAACCCCCAAGTCAGCTTTAATGTTTACTCTGAGGCGGGCGGCGAGAGTCACCACCTGCCGCCATGTAACAAGAAATGTTACACCAGGCAAGGGACCACCCTGCAATGACGGGTCACTCCCTCATTGCAGTGGTGGATACCTTTCAAGGTGGTGGCATGCTTGCTGAACTAGTGTCAGCAGCAGCATGCCACCGCATTGGGGAAAGTGGGCCAAGCCTCAAAAGGCACTGGGGGCATTTGCCCCCTCAGTGCCGCACCTCCAAAACCTCGCTTCTCTCCAAAGCTGTGACAAAATGTTTCTTGCACATGCGCTCAAGCAAACATAAAAATGGTGGTTTATTAAGGTAGTTTTTCACCTCGGTGCCCAGGAATAATCATTTCCTTGTACATACTGTATCTCATTTATTGTGCAGCACTGCCAAACCATTCCAAGATCCCAGTACCTACTTACAGTATTCACTGCCAAAATAATTGTGCCACACATGTATGTGTTTACTACTGCTGAGAGCTGCACCTCCCTTGCTGTTAGGAGCCAGGCTGAAAAAAGTGTGTACTGCCATTTTTCCTAACAAAGTGACAAAGCCACTGAACTGTGAAAGGTGGAAGAAATAAATTTACACACCATCAATAATATAGGAGTTGATCTTTCTTTTGTTGGCAAAGAAAGGCAGTGCCCAGTTAAGAATCACCAGTACCCACTTACAAGCGTGGTTGGATGGTTGTATGGCAACATACTTTACATAGGTTCTGTAGACAGGTGGTTGGAGGCAGAGTAAGACTGTCGAGCCATTAAAGTCCAGCTGCATGTTTAAGGAATAAGCCATGGCAGGCTGTGATTAAAGGAATTTTGATGCACATCCCAGGGGCATAGGGACACAAGGCTGAAGGCCAAGTAGCCTTATAGCCCTAGAACTGCATTAAAATCCTTTAATCCACAGCCTTATGTGGCTTATTCCACTTATAAAAGGGTCTTTTGAAGTTGCAGCTAAATGAAATATACAGAAACATGGTTGTTTGAATGCAGTCAAGGGAGTAATTTTATTTCTAAGGACCAGAATGCATTAGTCTTCTTTGACAGAAGTGTAACAGATTCTGGTTATTGAGAACTGTTGATTGCAAGCTAAAGTCCAGCTGTGTGAGGTCAGCTTCCTGCAAACAACTTCAACTGATGGAGAGGAAGAGAGAGATGAGGGTAGGGTGATGGCTTTGACTGTGATGCTGATTAAAGAGTTAAAATTCAGATATGTAAGCTGCCATTCTATGCAAAGGAATCAGTCAAGGGACAGAGAGGTGTACTGATCAGGAATGAGGTTGCAACTACCAGCATAGTTTTAGATTAAACTTTTAAAAGAGATTCAGCATCTAACAATGCATTGGTAGTGTTATAAATCATGGTCAGATGGATGGATTTTTTTTCTTATTCTTTGCTAACCAGCAAAGGCCCATTAGGCACAAGCGCTTGTTCTAGGGGTAACTCCGGAGCAGTGGGGAGGTTAAGTGACTTGCTCAGAGTCATACAGTATGCAAGTGGTGGTTATGGGACTCAAAACCAGGTCTGCTGGATGTGCCAAGCTCATTCACGGCTCATTATTCTAACCTCTAGGCTATAGCATCACCAGGTTTTAACCAGTAAGGTTTCTAGAATCTCTATTTCCATTTTTTAAAATAAGAAATAAGGCATGAGAGGGTCTGCATTAAACATTTCTAACACATGGTCAAGGGCATTGTGAGGCATGAGGCCACAGGCCAGTTGCCTTCAGCCCTTGGCCATGCATTAGAAATGTCTAATGAACACCCCTAGAGTGCCTTATTCCACTTATAAAATGGGGCCGTGTATTTTAGGTACATGTAAAAAAAAAAATTAATAGGGTTAGATAGTAAAGTAATAAGCTTTTTGGGGCATTTTGATGTAAAATAGTTCCTCTACCTGAGTATTTTTTTTGCCATAAAGAGTTTTGTTCTACTGTGACCTCCTTAGCTCTTGGTGGTTGTCATGGTTTCCTCAATCCCTTTAGTCGGGACTAGAGCATTACAGTTAGCAAATGCCCTCCACACTGATATTTTGAGTCTGAGAGTAGTAACGTATGGCCACAAATTAGCGGTAGAAGCTCCAGAGTCCTTTTTTTAATATTGTATTCAGAAAATGACTGCACGAGCGAGACAGCTCTGGTGCAGCACAGCAAAGAGAAAGAGTGAACGAGACAGTGGTGGTAAGAGGTACTGAGATAGACAGCAAAGAGAAGTTGTACAAAATTGATTCAATGTGCTTGCCATTTAATTTCAAACAGAGTGTTGAGAGTTGGTGTGCTTTAAATTATTCATGTTTAAATTTATGTTCAGAGAGAAACCATTGAGGTGTATAGGAGTGGCCGGGCACAGTCCAGCTTAACCATGATGTGAGACAATGCCATTTAATTTTACAATTTGACGTGTGTGTCAGATTTATCTAAACTGTGCCAAGAGGTGTTGAAAATGGATTGTTTAATGTAGAATGGTCTGTTTTTGTAACTGTATGGTTCTTTTTTGTAGTTTGGCAAAACATACATTATCACTCATTAACTAGGGTTAAAAATTGTGTTTTTTAAAGTTTTAGCATTCTTTGTGGCACATTGATTTGTGTTTAGTGTGTCCTTGTTCCAAGTACTTATTTTTACCTGTGCCTCAGACGGATGTGATGCACAGGTAACAATCAAAATGCAGAACTTTCTCTCCCCATCTAATGACCAGAAATATTGTTGTCTTCAAGGAATGCATCCAGCCGTAACACAATGCAATGCATGACATCTGCACTTGGTACATCTTCTTGTAGTCTGATCCAGACCCCTATTATCTTCTCAGTGAAAAACAAGGTTGCCTCACATTATGTTTGAACATTTCTCTCCTTTACTTTACATATGTCCCCCTTATTCAGGACCCCTGATCTCTAGTAACAGAATAGAATAGAATAGAATAGAACAGAATAGAACAGAACAGAATAAACGATGGAATGGAATAGAACAGAACAGACTAGACTAGAATAAAAGATGGAATGGAATGGAACAGAACAGAATCATACTTAAAGAGACCTGCCAAGTTAAATAAAGTAGGATTTGCACCAGCTGGATCGGTGCCTTGCCCCTGCGAAATGATCCTGCTGCAGAGATTAAATTATTATAGGACAAAAATAGACAGGAATAGTGACCCAAAAAGATTTTGGCAAGTAGTTAATGATATTGCAAGCCCGGGCAATAAAAAAAAAACAAAGTATAAACCAATTGATTTACGAAGGGAAGGTTGTAAAGGAAACAAAAGAAATAGCAAATCTGTTAAATGATTTTTTTGTAAATATCCCAGGTCTGGATGTAAGAGTTCCATTAGACGAGACCCAAGAAGAACTAGAGTTCAATGGATCATATCCACCTTTTCGTTTTAGAAAACTAAATATAAAGGAGGTAAAAATATGTTTAAAGCATATAAACTGGTATGGACAGGCTGGAAGGAAGGTTTTTGCAAATGGCTGCTGATTATATAGCACCAACAATAGCACACATGTTTAAGTGGAGTCTAAGTTTGGGTCTTTTTCCTACCACTTGGAAACAGATTAAAACTATTCCAATATATAAAGGGGGAGATCAAAGCGACCCAGGTAATTACTGGCCTATATCCCTGATTTCAATACTTTCTAAATGCTTAGAGAAGTTAGTACATATACAAATAATGGACTATTTAGAATCAAATAATATCCTTATACCATGTCAGGCAGGTTTCAGATGAGGACTTTCCACCAATTCAACTTTAATTGAATTTAACGATCTTGTGGCAGCCTCCTTGGATGCAGGAAAGGAGACAACAGTCTTGTTTGCGGACTTATCTAGGGCCTTTGACCTGGTGGACCACTCCCTACTGCTGAGGAAACTCTGGGTTATGGTCATCACTGAGGGGCCATGGGCTTGGATTAAATCTTATTTGACAGGAAGATCTCAAAAAGTGTGGGTGTCCCAGGTCATGTCAACAAATAAACCAGTGGTAAGACGAGTTCCCCAAGGACCTATATTGGGGCCCTTGCTATTCTTGGTTTTCTCAAATGATCTTCCCCAGGCAGCTCCGACATCCTGTATTCATCTGTACGTCGATGATATGGCTCTTGTTGCCACCAGGGTGGACTTTGCAGATCTGAGAGTTAATCTGCAGAGGGACTTCAGCAGCTTGGGGGAGCGGTTCACTGGGTCGGGTTGGTGATGAACATAAGGAAGACAAAAATTCTTTATATTGGGAATAGAAATAAACCAGCGTTGGGCTTAAAATCTTTATCTGACATACCAATAGACCAGGTTACAGAATATCGATACTTGGGTGTAACATTTGATGCTGAATTAAATTTTCAAGAACACATTAAGGAACTGTTGAATAAAGTTAATAAGAAATTAGGAGCACTTAGAAGATCATCAAGATGCTTGGATACATACCTCTCAACCTCTCAGCATTAAAAATCATAGCACTGGCCTTCAAAAATCATAGCAAAGGGTCAGAATGTGGAGCATTTTCTTATTTTAATTAATATTAAGTTTATAGATAGTGGACCCCATATAGTAAGTTATAAGGAATGTTTCTATCAGCTTAGTTCAATGATTTAATAGTTTGTGTGTCCAGAAATAGCTCCAACATTATGAGGAAAATTGGTAAACTTGTGAGGAGCAAGGGTAAATTTGAGTGTAAAAATCATAGCGCTATGCAGAATTCATAGCAGTTAAGAGGTATGCTTGGATATGAAGACTAGGAAAACTATAGTGGAACAGATTGTGATGACAACCATAGACTATGGAAGTATAATATACAGGGTCGCATCCAAGTTGATGTGGGACAAATTGGATAAAATCCAGTTTAGTCTTGCAAGGTTCATATTGGGTTGTCATTATAGAACACACCATTGTACATTACTAATTATTCTGGGATGAACTACTTTAGAACAAAGAAATGGAGAGATATGGTTGAAATCACTGTCTTTTTTTTTTTACGAAGCAACCTGCTCATTATATATCAGTTAAGGCACTGACGAATACATCTGAGCCTGTTCGGACCTTGATCAGATCTGTATATGTTAATAAAATAAAGGAAAATTATTAGTAAAACAAAATTTGGGGCAAAAACTTTAAAACATCAAGCGGCAAAATGGTGGAATATACTTCCTCATTCAATGAGGGTGGCATCACCAAATAAATTTAAAACAGGTTTGAAATCAGTATTTCGGGTTGTGTATAACTGTTAAAATTCTGTTCCATTGTCACACTTAGTAGTTATTTTGGATCACTCAATGTAATGTAATGTATTTTATTTAAATTTTGTTTGTTTTTATTGAAACTTATGTCAATTATTGCATCTGGGTCTGTTTATATTTGTGATTTCTTTTTATTGGTTGTTCATTGTATTTGATTGTATGTTGTTATGTATTTTGCACAGTGTGAGGTGTGTGTTGGTGTGTCTAAACAATTTTTGTAATATTATTTGTATTTGTAAAATTAATGAATTTTTACTCTTGTGACATCTACAGGACTTGTCTTGTAAACAGGGAATTATCCCCAATGACATGTGTTATCCTGTATGAAAATAAAAGTTTTACTTACTTACTTATTATCAAAAATATTCCAACAGGTTAAAAGTTGTAGCCCACTTAAAATTACCCCCACAGGGTCTCTCCGACTTCTTGGATTCTGGTGCTGCCCATGCTCCACCCCTGCGCTCAGCAAAGTTATGACGTGATCCGAGGGAGAGCACAGGGATGAGCTCTGTTATAGTCTATGGGGGGCAGCTTTGACATCGTTTTATCTATTGTAATGGTCATACTGTGATTAAGCAAGGGCACCGGTCAACTAACAAGGGCCTTGTCCTTATCTGCTTTATCAGTGTTCCTGATCATTTTTTAAATACTTTACAAAAATAAATGTCAGCTTTTTTTTTTTTACTAAGAAACCATGACTTAAGGAGATATTTGGCTCCCTTTTCACTCACTCCTCTCTCCCATTCCCTCTGCCTCATACTCCCTCAGCTTCAGGAATCCTTGCATGTTCTCCATTCCACACCCTCCTTCCTCTGCTGGGCAATCATCTTTTTCCTATCACCTTCCCTCTATTGGGAACTGACTCCCTCCATCTTTCCCCTTCCCCTGGCTCCCTCAGGCACCAAATAAATCTCTTCCCTCCCCCATCTTCTCCTGTCACCCCTCTCCCTGATCCTCCCCTCTTGGTGTCCTTACTCCCATGATGTTGTTGGGCCTCCTTCTGGGCTCCACCTCAACCTGTATCAGACTTCGCACCTTTCTACTTTTGCACTGCCATCACTCCACTGCACTGGTCTCTTTGCTGGTACTTTATTGTTGTCCTTGGTGCCCTGCTGCCTTTGTTTGCACTTGTACCATGTAGTACTGTATGTCATTTCACTTTATTGTTACAGAGCATCAAAACTGTATGTTAGTTAGTTAGTTGGTTAGTAAGATAGTTGATTAATTACAAGCTGGTAACTGGGAAAAGCACACTGAGCCACGGCTCACTTCCAGGTGTGACTCAGGAAAGGAGTTTTAGGGAGTAGCAACTTACAAAACATATGAAGATGCAGCATTACATTACAGGATGACAGGTACATACAGAAGCATAGTAAACGAGTTAGCGTAATATAAAACAGTTACTATAATGCAATCAATGCTGGGCAATCGAGGATGAGACAAAGTGCCTAGTGGGTGTTGGGGAAGGGGTAAAAAGGAGAATGGCATCAAGACAGTGTAGGTTTTACTGTATCTCCTGTTTCCTCTCCCCCGGGTTGCACCTGGAAATGAGTCTTGATTCAGTGTGCCTTTCCCAGTTACCAATTTTCAGATAAATAACTAAAAGTTAATGCTTCAGAGATCTGTAGGAGGCCTTGCACTTCCAAACTTCTTTCTTTATTAATGTGCCACTTAACCAGCTCTTTTTTGTATTGGTTTAGCGATATTAACTCTCTCAACCAGTCTGGTGAAACAGAACTAGCTATTCGCCCATGCAGAAAATTAAACCAAATTCGGTTCTAGGGCTTTTACTCACAGACAGATCCCACCACTAATGACCTGGCTACTAAAACAGCTTGCAATAGTGGCAGTAAGGTGAATCAGCTTATAAAGCTAGCTCATTGCATCTCCCCATTGGCTCCATTATTTTACAACTTTTAATTCCCACCATCAGTGTCTGACAAAGCTTTTGCCATTTGGAAGGTACAGTACATGGTTTAGATGAGATGAAGCAACACTTCCCTAATAATTACTTTGCTGCATTCGACTTCCTCCAGACATATTATAACCTATCACAAACTCATCTGTTTTGTTTCTCTCTAATTAAGGCATTTCATTGAAAAGTGCCATGATATTGGGCCACCCGATAGCTCAGAGGTAATGCTATGCAATTCCACACTGATGACCGGGGTTCGGGAGCGAGTTCTGGTCTGCACAGGTCGAGTGGCCAGGCTGGGGAGTGCTCCTGATGGAAGTGAGAGCCAGCTGGGGAGAGAGGTGGCCAGGATGCAGTGCAGTTCGCCATTCATGGTGAGCCAGGGAGCTTGCTCCTTTGCGAGGGGTGAGGCATGTCCAGTATGTGCTGCTGCATCCAAGGCCACTAGAGGTTACGCTAAACGTCTTGTGTAGAGGGCAGGACCAATGGTGAAACACTGGGAGAAAAACCCATGTGCATGGACACCATGAGTGACGGCCTCCGCAGTCCTCAGATCCTGCACCATGCGGTACCGGGTGAATATAGCGCCACAATTACAGTGCTACAAAAAACATGCAGTACAAAGCACAAACACATTCAGAGCGATGGAGGTATAGCAGCGTATGGAATTACCACTACCCCTGTCACAGACTGTAAAGTAGAGGAAAGCTCAAGAAGGCTGTGCTGCTGTGCCTGGTCGAGCTGCTCCTGTGGTGGAGTGGCTAAAGCAGCAGCACACAGCAGGCAAGGAGACATGGGACCATGGTTCAGTTTCTACTAGGTCTCCTGGTCTTGCAGTCTTTTTTTATTGTAAAAAAAAAAAATAATAATTTTCCCCCCTCTCAAGTTTCAACCCATCCCCAAAGTTCACTCCCCCCAGAGTTTGTTATTTAAAGTCTGGGGGGGGGGTTGCGAATCCCCCTAAAAAAACACAAACTCCCCTTCATTTGAATGGAGTGTTTGCATTTCTTACATGGTCGCTGTTTTGGTTAACCTTGTTGCGGTGTGCGCTGTTTTTGATGCGACAATATTTTCCACGCTGTTTCTTCTGCAGCATTATGACCCCACGCCCACTGTGTGGCTCTCCATTGGCTTTATGACAGGGAGAGCAGCAATGGAGATGTAAACTGGCAGGTGGGCATGATGGCAGGAGTAGGTGATGGCCAGGGCCAAACAGCTGTATAAAAAAAAAAAAAACTACCATGATATAAGTCCTGTGCTTCACCCAGCTATCATAGAAGATATTTTGAACAATCATGGCAACAAGTCTAAATTAATATCAAGATTATACAATGATTTAATACAAACTAAAATCCCAGCCTTAATGACCATAAACTCAAACTGGAAATTGGACCTGGGAACCTAATTACAGGATAAAGAATGGAATGTGATTATACATAATGGGTAAGATTTTCAAAACTTTGGATGCAGTTCATGTGTCCGTATTTTGGGCTGGCAGCATAGCCTAGAGGTTAGTGTAACGAGCTGTGAATGAGCTTGGTACATCCAGTAGACAAGACCCGAGTTTAGTTCTCACAACCTGCCCTTGCATACTGTGTGATTATGAGCAAGTCACTTAACAACCCAGTGCTCCCAGGTCACCCATGAAAACAGGCACTTGTGCCAAGTGGGCCTTACCTGGTTACCAAGACAAAAAAAAAATGTTGGATGCATGCTGCATCCATGCAGATGTGCCCAGATGTCTGTATTCTACTTACAGAAAATCATCTGGGACTTCTTGGGTGTGCTATGCACTCTTACTGTATGATGACACAATTTGGTGTCGCTCTTGTTCCTGGAAGCATTTTCCATGTGCTTTAATTTCCCACACCCTAGAAAATTTGCCATAAAGTGGATAACCTGGGCACAGAAACCTGGGGTGGATTAAAAAATGAATGGAGTGGTGTTGATGACCACCAGGTAAGAAAGAGACCTAAAGGTGGTCAGGCAGTGTGACAAGGCAGTAAGGAGGGTGAGTGGGATGCTGGGGTGTATAAGGAGGGTATCACCTGCAGAAAGAGGGAGGTGGTGTTGCCTCTGTATAGATCACTGGTAAGACCCCACCTTGAGTACTGTGACCAGTTCTGGAGACCACATCTCAGGAAGGACATAGACAGAGTAGAGGCTGTCCAAAAGAAGGTAACTAAAATAGTGCAGAGTCTGCATCAAAAGCTCTATGAGGAGAGACTAAAGGATCTCAAAATGTACACACTGGAACAGAGGAGGGAAAGGGGGATAAGGTAGAGACCTTTTTAACCCTCATGGGGACAATAAAGTATAGGAAGAAAGTATTTTTTCAGAAGAAAGGGTGCTTAAAAACAAGGAGACATGAAATGAAGCTGGAGGAAGGTAGATTCAGAGAGATGTGAGGAAGTACTTCTTCACAGAAAGAGTGGTGGATTCCTGGACCAGCCTTCCGGTGGAAGTGATGGGGGTCAAAACAGTGGTGTGGTTCAAGAATGTATGGGGTAAGCACAAGGGAATCATAGTGGAAAGGAAGGGGGCGGGAGAAAGAGCTGTAGATCGGGTACAGCCTGCAGTAATAGTGTAGGTAGGGAGAAATGGGCAGACTGGACGGGCCAGGCATTCCTTATCTGCCATCATTTTCTATGTTTCTGTGTTTCTGAACACAGAGTACTTGATCAGCTTTTACAAAAAAAGTAAATGTTTGTGTACGACTTACATGTAGGCCAACAAAACGAAGACAATGGTGAAACAGCCCACAGTGAAGGCTGCTGATTCCAACAATTATGTTCAAAAAAAGCACAAGGCTCAAGGTTATGACACAAATAAGTGCGGAAGGCAGAGAACTTGTCCAACTTTGTCCAAAAATTAAACATTTTGTATAAGGCCTACATATGCTCTAATATCTAAAGAAAACAGTGCAGCAGCCCACAGTGGGTGAAGGCTACTAGTTCCGAACATTTTCTATTCAGGCACTATCAAATGTGTACAAGGTCCCATGTTATGCTTGCAATAAGTCTTGAAATAAGTATGTTGTCAAGGTCCACAGGTGATTGGTCACAGGCCAGAAAATTTTCTCATAAAAATTTCACACACTGCAAAGCTGGAATAATCTTGTTTTGCTTATTGCGGAAAGGACCGGCCAGCATGGTTTAGTCACACCAGTCAAAAACAATTGTCCCACTCTCCAGGAGTTAGACATAGGGCTGTGCAGTCTGCACAGGACAGACCTGACACCTCAGGTGTGTCACAGATTATCAAACTGGGCAAACATGTGAATGGGACACTAAGGAGTGGATGGACAATTTTGCTGAACAGTGAGCTGCAAGAGGAGAGCAGCCTCCCTGCTAGGCATCACAGCCAATTAGAAAACGGATGTTGATGAAAAAGATCAAGAAATCTGGGATAGGAGAAAAGACTGCAGTGTCAGAATTATGATGCACTGATGGTACTATAACTAGTGTACACAGAAGCACCAAGAATCCACCTCATCATCTTCCAGAAAGGGCAGTAGTTTCAAGACAGGGTTCCAGAGCAGACTGGATGGACTCTGTCTTTATAGGCTCATGCTGTTCAATGTTTCTACATTTTCTAAGTCAGGGCTGACAGTGTAGAAGATTCGTCATCCATAAGCCTTGGAGTGGAGTTGTTCTTGTGAAAAACGGACAGGTTTACCTTTAAAAAAGTAAGCATTGCTACATTTGTGGTAAATGAAAGGTTGATTTTCTTGTTGCTGGCTATATTGCCTGCAGCACTGAAGGTTCTCTCTGAATACGTGCTTGCAGGTCAATAACTGAAGCATTCAACAGCTGTGTCTGTCAAAGAGGACCAGATGGTCTTTTTTTGTACCAGAACAATAGAGGCTCATCTCCCTCTGCCAGTGGCACATTCTGATCCAGACAGTCCTGCACCATTTTGTTTGCTGGCATTGTGGGCTCCACTGTGAATGACTGACCAGTCTTTCTAATCAAGCCTTAGTTGGACAGCTGTTCCCACTGTGGCTTGTCACTGATGAATGTCTTTTCATTTCAGCAGCAGCAGGACTGGAGTAGCAGGAGCAGTAGCAGTAGTTCTGGATTAGAATCCATGGGCACCCTCCTCTCCTTTCTCTGTCTAGCCTATCACTGGGCATTCAAATGACAAATGTTCCTCTTCTGCTGTGCTTGTAGCTCTAAAAAATTGTTTGGGGTATGCTATACTATACAAGTAGAGACCCGATGGATTAACCAATCTTATAGGACTGATAATCCTTACTGCCTTTTCCACACATGTAAATATTCCAATTGTGGTGTTAAAGTGAGGCCCTAATAGAGGGGCCATGATGTATTGCTCAGCTTTACATATTTCCTTAAAGTGTTTGGAACCCAAGAATGATGCTCTTAGTCTTTCTACTATGTTAACAGAAGAGATGTCCTCCTTCTCATCAGACCGAGACTTCATATGAACAAGTCATCACAAGTTAATCGGGGAAATAAGGGTCAGTACGTGGCTCAGACTGACTGCATCAGCACTTACAACCTGCCCGACTTCCTCAAAGGGCTCCAACACATAGCAAGGGGTCTCCAGCAGTTGCCATTGGTTAGGGTTAAAACAAAAAAGCAAGGTGCTGCGTCAGCATGTGGACTAAAAGCAGAACAAAAGGGTAATATTAAATGCATGTTGAAAATAGAAAATGAAATTAGAATTGAGGTTTCAACCATGTAGGTCTTCTTCACAAATTACTATTTCTAAAACCGAAAAAGAAAAATAACTGAAGTACTGAACAGCTAACTTTGATTTTTTTTCTTGTTTAGGTTCAGTGATTTGTGAAGAAGACCTATGGTCAAAACACTGATTTTAATTATTTTTTTCCATTTACAGTGTGCATTTAAGATCACCTTTTTGTGTTACTTAGGGTTGATATTTAACCCCTACTGTGCCAATGCCATGCTCAACAGCAGACTGGGGGATAGCCTTCTACTGTTCTCACAGCTGCTGCATCATGTCACAGGCAGAATTCCACCTAGTTGGCACATCTGGTTTCAGGAGGAGGTGCTGCTGCCGAACCTTGCACATCAACTTCCATGCCTTAACAGAATGGCTAAAATGACAATAGATTATTTTGATCACCCATACACAGTTCTGCACACTGCTACTTTCTTGTCTAGAAATCTGTGAACTACCAGATTTATTCAGCGAGCAAAGAATGGAACATGGGTATAGTCACACATCCCGTCAGCTATTTGCAATGTTCTTTGCAGTATCTGTTACTGTATTATAAAATCTGCTGTGAGCATGAGCTGTGTTGCCCATTCAATAGCAGAACAACTGCTCAGGGCCCTCAAGGTGGAAGATTTCTCAATGATGGCCATTGGCAATTCCACAGATGCATAAAGCTGCCTGTTTGCAGACCTAAGAGGGCCCTGGTGGCTTGCTGCCACATAAACCAGGGGAGGGTAAAGAGAGGACATGGGGGACCTTGACCCAATGACCAGTCATGGCCATTTAATCTGGGGTCTGACTACTTATCCATATGTCAGTGGTTTTAATGTGAATCACCAACACAATGGATGTTCTCAGGGCAAGTGACACAGTCTTGTAGATACTCGGACACAAATCTTGAAGTTCCATGGTGAAGCTGTATGTACAGATGGGACTTTGGTACCTTGGCACTGTAGCTTGTTTTAGTGACAGAATAGCTTAATTGCTCAGAAAGGAGAAAGGAGCAAGTCAGTGGCCAACATTTCCACAATGGCTATGGTTAACACAGGTACATAGATGTTACTGGCAGAAAATTACTCTTGGTCCATCCCTTCTGCCTTGCCCTCGTGGCAATCCTCCCCCTTTTTACTGCCCCCACCTTTTTCTAACTAAACCCATCTACCTGTCCCATCCCTGCTTGAAGCTGAGCATTGACTTGGCCCGTATTACATCTTCTAGTAGCTCACTGCACTTATCCACTACCATTTCCATGAAGAACAGCTTCCAGATATCCTTTTTAAATCTCCCTCCTGCTGGCTTTAGTGAATTCCCTCTCATCTCTGTGTTTGAACTCAAGAAGAATAGTTCCTTGGCATCCATTTGTCCCAAGCAGGTACTTGTATGTGTCAGTTGTGTCACCCCTTTCCCTCCTTCTCTCCAGGGTGTTCCTGTTTAAAGTCCCCACAGTTCAAACAGGAGCCGCTCTGCAGGGTGCAGTCCACAGTGACAAAAAATAAGCACCTTCTGTTACCTAAAGTCACGGAACCTGCTCACCAGGCATGTAATAAATAAATGCTGTCCACACCAAAGGGTTTTGTGCAAATAGTTACAGCATTTTACTGGAAATTGGAGCAGTAAAAAATAGAGACCTCTACAGAGGACAAGAAAACACTTGACATTTCACCTGTTGGCTTTGTCGGCTTTGTCAAAGTATATGCCCCTTATAGGGCAACTGCCATTTATACACCTTTGTGCTTAATTACTCATCTCATAATTAAAGTGACAGTGCAGGAAACTACCATACAGAATGCCCAGCGAGACAGTGACCATGAAATTAAATTAATGGGTACAGAGCAGGTCAGTCTAGGCCCGAGAGGTGGAGATAGGGAGTTGGCTCTGAACAGAAGAGAAAATTTCTGGATTTACAAAACAGGGGTCTGTTTTATGGAAAAAGGCCTGTATGATAAAATCGAGTAAGAGCCATCCCTAGTCACATGAAGGATGCAATACTGAACTAGTAACAGAAATTTGAAGAAATAGCCTGTTCGCAGTAATGGGAACTACACTTTTTGTACCTTTTGTTCTTCAGAATATTGGGGGTATGATGGGGTTATGTAATAAAATGGTGTTACAGAGAATAATGTATGTAAATTCTCTCAGGACTAATAAAGGGTAAATGTGAAGGCATTCTATATATACATTGTCTCCATAAGATTCTTTGATTCTCACCTCATAGGTAGCTGTCCAGGAGGACACAATCAAAGAGCAGTGAGAAAATGAGCCCTGAGAGAACACGCCTCCTAAGAGATGCCATGGCTGATTTTCACAATTTTTCACAATTTAAGAATGCATGGGATAGACATAAAGGAATTCTGGAGGTCAGGGGTAAGGGGCAACAGACTTCTAGGAAAACATAAACTGAACTTACAAGCTCAAATGGGCAGACTGGGTGGGCCATAGGCCCTTATCTGCCGACACTGTCTATGTATCTATGTATCTATGATTTGGGAGAGCAAGTTCACCTCTGTAAACATTATTTATGAACTCCCGCCCTCAATATTATCTGTATTCCCCTTCCCCCTGAGGTCTTTTCCAGTGATGTACAGTGGCGTGAAAAAGTATTTGCCCCCTTCCTGATTTTCTCTATTATTGCATATTTGTCAACTGGATGTTTTCAGGTCTTTAGAGAAAATGTAATATTAGATAAAGGGAACCTGAGTGAACAAATAACACTTGTTTTTTTTTTTTATTTCACTTATTTAATGAAAAAAAGTTAACCAACACCAACTGGCACTGTGTGAAAAAGTAATTGCCCCCTTACACTTAATAACTGGTTATGCCACATTTAGGTGCAATACTGCAACCAAACACTTCCTATAATTCAATATCAGTCTTTCACATCGCTGTGGAGGAATTTTAACCCACTCTTCCTCGCCAGAACTGCTTTAATTCAGTAACATTTGGTAGGTTTTGGGCATGAACTGCTCGTTTCGAATCCATACAGCATCTCTATTGGGTTTAAGTCTGGACTTTGACTAGGCCACTCCAAAACTTTAATTTTACTTCTTTTTAGCCATTCTGATGTGGACTTGCTTTTGTGTTTTGGATCATTGTCTTGCTGCATGACCAACTATGCTTCAGCTTCAGCTGACGGAAAGATGACTGGACATTCTCCTTAAGAATTTTCTGGTACAGAGCAGAATTCATGGTTCCTTTAATTATGGCAAGTCATCCAGGTCCTTAGGCAGCAAAGCATCCCCACACATCACACTACCACCACCATGTTTGACTGTTGGTATGGTGTTCTTACTGTGGAATGCTGTGTTTGCTTTCGCGAGACATTATGGGATCCATGTTGTCCAAAAGTTCCACTTTGGACTCATCTGTCCATAGAACATTTTCCCAAAAGGCTTGTGGATCATCCAGGTGCTTCTTGGCAAATGAGGACGAGCATTTATGTTCTTCTTGGTTAGCAGTGGTTTCCGCTTGCTACTCTCACATAAAGCCCATTTTGCCCAGTCTCTTTCTGATTGTGGAGTCATGAACACTGACCTTAGCTGAGGCAAGAGAAGCCTGCAGTTCTTTGGATGTTGTTTTAGGATCCTTTGAGACTTCTTGGATGATTTTACACTGCGCCCTTGGAGTAATTTTGGCAGGCTCACTCCTGGGAAGGTTCACTACTGTTCCAAGTGTTCTCCATTTGGAGATTATGGCTCTCACTGTGGTTCGATGGAGTCCCAGAGCCTTAGAAATAGCTTTGTAACCCTTTCCAGACTGATAGAGGGCAACAAATTTTTTCTGATCTTTTCAGGAACTTCCTTTGATCATGGCATAATGTGCTTGTTGAATCTTTGTGCTGGCAACTGTGACTCTGATGGTAAGGGCCAAAATAAGTGAGGGTTTATATTGAGCTGGCTGGCTGTAATCAAGCCTAGCTGTGTTCAATCAGCTGACTCTAATTATCCCTTTAATTGGGTTGATTTAACTAGGGGCAATTACTTTTTCACACAGTGCCAGTTGGTGTTGGTTAACTTTTTTCATTAAATAAATGAAAT
Source organism: Neoceratodus forsteri (assembly GCA_016271365.2). NCBI lineage: Eukaryota > Metazoa > Chordata > Ceratodontiformes > Ceratodontidae > Neoceratodus > Neoceratodus forsteri. The sequence goes on from CM057454.1 coordinate 1,320,949,974, forward strand.
AAGTAAAAAAAAAAAAGTGTTATTTGTTCACTCAGGTTCCCTTTATCTAATATTATATTTTGTCTAAAGACCTGAAAACATCCAGTGTGACAAATATGCAATAATAGAGAAAATCAGGAAGGGGGCAAATACTTTTTCACGCCACTGTAAGTAAACGCTTGTATGAGGATATATGCTGTTAATATGCTACTTATTTAGATTAGGGACTAGATATTTTATGGTATGTACAAAAAGGTTCTAGACTAGCTATTTTCAGACTTTCAAGCAATATGTTTACCTGAAAATGAAAGCTAGCGGTAAAATGAATGAGTTTGCAGAATTATGTGCCCCTTTTAAATAGTGCTTTTGCACTATATGTTTCCATACATAGCTTGAGGTGATTTAAGTTATGTGTTTGTTTACACATATATGTATATAGATAATGGTGTATTTGACTTTAATCAGAGTATTATGGCTTTGCACCTTGAACTGTATGGTAGTTTCCTGCACTGTCACTTTAATTATGAGATGAGTAATTAAGCACTGAGGTGTATAAATGGCAGTTGCCCTATAGGGGGCCTATACTTTGATAAAGCTGGCAGGTGAAACATCAGTGTTTTCTTGTCCTCAGTGGAGGCCTCTATTTTCCACTGCTGCAATTTCCAGTAAAATGCTGTAATTATTTGCACAAAACTCTTTGGTGTGGAGAGCATTTATTTATTGTATGCCTGGTGAGCAGGAACCGTGACTTTATGTTGTAAGTCCTGCAGCCTCTACTCAAATGTCAAATCCCCAAGGCCATGCACCATCTTAGTTGCACTGTGCTGCACTGCCTCCACCTTGTTGTATTCTGTCCTCAGGTGTGGCCACCAGTATCCTGCACAGTATTCCAGGTGTGGCTACCAGTATCCTGCACAGTATTCCAGGTGTGGCTACCAGCATCCTGCACAGTATTCCAGGTGTGGCTACCAGTATCCTGCACAGTATTCCAGGTGTGGCTACTAGTATCCTGCACAGTAGTCCAGGTGTGGCCGCACTAGTGACTTGTACAGAGAAAGGATCACTTTCTGCCTTCTACTGCTTATCCCCCTCCCTATATACCCCAACATTCTATCTGCATTGCTCACTATCCTGTACAGTGTGTGGATATTTTTTGGGTCTCCAATATCATCTCCCTTCAATCCTTTCCTTCCGGAGTGCTATCCAGCACCACACTTCCCATTTCATGTTGCACCTGTGGGTTCCATTTCCCAATGTGTACTGCTTTACATTTTTACGTTGATTGCGCGCATGCGCAAGAAACATATTGTGGCAGCTTTCTGCACAAGCAGGCTGTGGAGGCATGGCACTGTTGTGGCCAATGCCCCCACAGCCTTTGAAGGCTTGTCCAGCATCCCCCAATGCCGTGGCACGCTGCTGCTGACTCTGATTCAGACAGCATTCCACCAACTTGTAAAAAATCAGTCGCTGCAATCAGGGGCCATCTTGTCATTGCAGCGTCAGTCATTCATTGCAATGAGGGAGAGACCTGTCATTGCAGGGCGGGATCTTGACACACTGATATTGTTTGTGAACATGGCGGTGGTTTGCCGCGTGTTCACAAACAATATTAACCCCACCACCGTGTTTATTTGCTGACGGGGTCCCCAATCCCTGTTGGCTTCAGTGTCCCAATGTTTATGTTGATGATGGGGGAGCCCACTCCCCGTTGGCATTATGTAAACCCCCCCGCTTATACTGTCTGCTGACGGGGTGCCCAATCGTCGGCATTATATCATCCTTTTGTTGTGTGTGCCAGCAGGGGTGCCCAATCCCCTGTCACGCTACAGCTTCAAAAGATTCTGGTGGCATGCTGGGAGATCACCCAGAGTGCCACATGCCTGTAAAATAAAAAACAGTCCCGCAATGTCTTTTTTTTTAACCTGTAAAAACAAAACTGTCCTCGGCGGTCTCTCTGCCCCCCTTCTGCAACCTGCACCCACCCTCTGCACACCCTGCCTTCCCACACCCCCCCTCACCCCATACTTACCCCCGGAGCTTGGCACGATGATCTTCGGTGGACCGGGAGCATGTCTGCACTCTTCAAAGCCGACTGCGAACTGAGGAAATGCCAGTAAGCTGTATAACGGAATAAATGTTTTTTTTCCAACTTTAATGCATATCTCAGTCATTTTTTGGAATTTTGGCACCAAATTTTCAACATTGGTTTTGGCCCCTCCTCATGAATTCTGGAACTGTCATGGCATTAATTGGCCCCGAAAGGTGATTTCGCGGTCACTGAGCGGAATCACTTTTTGGGGCCGATTAATGAAACAACAGTGCCAGTGTTCATGAGGTGGGCTCTCAAAAAGCCTATGTTGCAAATTTGGTGGAAAAAAATCCAAAAAATGACTGTTTTATGAGCGTGCGTTTTGCAGTTGCTATGCACACTTGTAACTTTGCGAATTTGCAATATTTTCATGCCAGATTTTCAACATTGGCATTTTTTTATACCTCCTTGTGAACAGCTGCCATTGTTCACATCCTGGCTGACATGTGTTTTTGCAGTTCCAGCGCAGAATTTTTTTTTTTATTTTAGTTTTTGTTGACCAGGTAAGTGCACTAGACAAATCCTGCCTATTTTCAGGCACGACCCGGGGGAGGGGGATACAGATGAATGCCAACTGGACCTTAAACCAGATTAAGCTGTTGGTGGTATTTTTTTTAGTGAATGAGGGAAATTTGGCCAGGACACCGGGGAAATTCCTCTACTCTTTTCGATAAGTGCCATGGGATCTTTAACATCCACCTGAACTACCACCAATCCAGGCAGATGGGACTTTGGTTTAACGTCTCATCCAAAAGACGGCACCTCAGAAGTGCAGCACCCCTCTCATGCTGCACTACAGTGTCAGTACTGAGATATTAACCCAAGTGCCAGATGTGGGAACTGAACCCACAGCCCGCTGATCTCCCGGCCTCAGAGGCAAGTGTGCTACTTACTGAGCCACAGACAATGACAAATAGTGCAGTCACTGTGGGAAATTAGTGTTCGGGACAGATTAAGAAAATGACAGTGACACTGTTCATGAGTAGAGGTCCTAAAATGCCTATATTGAAAATTTGGTGACAATACTCCATAAAATGACTATGTTACGAGCGTGCATTGCACAGTTTGCATGCACGCATGCTCATAACTTCGCAAATTTGTAATATTTTCACTCCAGATTTTCAACATTGCCATTTTCCCACACCTACTTATGAACAGTACAGCTGTCATTTTTCCCATCCTGTCCGAAATGCGTTTTCGCACTTCCGGTGCAGAATAGGGCGGTCGCTGTGGGAAATCACTGTTCAGGATAGATTAAGAGAATGACAGTGATACTGTTCATGAGCAAAGGTCCCAAAATGCCTATGTTGAAAATTTGGTGATGCTAGCCCATCAAATGACTGTGTTACAAGTGTGCGTTGAGCACTTCCACGCACCCTTGTAACTTCACAGATTTGTAATATTGTCACGCCAGATTTTCAACAGTGGCATTTTTTCACACCTCCTTATGAGCAGTACAGCTGTCATTTTTCACATCCTGACTAAAATGTGTTTTCACAGTTCTGGCGCAGAATAACGCGGTCGCTGTGGGAAATCAGTGTTCAGGACAGATTAAGAAAATGACAGTGGCACTGTTCATGAGCAGAGGTCCTAAAATCCCTATGTTGAAAATCTGGTGACCAAACTTCATAACATGATTGTGTTACAAGCATGTTTTGAACTGTTTCCACGCACCCTTGTAACTTCACAAAGTTGTAATATTTTCACGTCACATTTTCAACAGTGGCATTTTTTCACTCCTCCTTATCAATAGTACAGCTGTCATTTTTCACATCCTGGCTAACATACAGTATGTTTTTGCACTCCTGCTGGAGAATAGCATAGTCGCTGTGTGAAATCAGTGTTTGGGACACATTAAGATTGAGTGAGTGAAAGGGGGTAGTCACCGAGCTCAACTGAGCTCTGTCGGGACTGCTGCGGATTTGTTTTTTGGGCAGAAAAAGGCCCCAACGCAAGAGCCCAGTACAAAAGGGCAGCTTGCAGCACTGGGAGAAACAGAATGAGAGAGTGAGTGAGGGAGGGGGAGTGCACAAACCCACCAGAGCGCAGTCAGGACTGCTGTGAATTTCTTTGTGGGCAGAAAAAGGTGTATATGCAGGCAGGGACCCAATACAAAAGACCAGCAAGCAGCGGTGGGAGAAACAGTATGAGTGAGTGAGACAGGTGGACTGAGTGAACTCAATGGAGCTGTATCAGGACTGCTGTGGATTTCTTTGTGGGCAGAAAAAGGCGGCAATGCAGGCAGGAGCCCCATACAAAAGGACAGCTTGCAGCACCAGGACAAACAGAATGAGCACATGAGAGAGAGAGAGAGAGACTGAACGACCTCAACAGAGCTCTGTCAGGACAGCTGCGGATTTCTTTGTGGACAGACAAAGGTTCCAATGCAGCCAGGAGTCCCGTACCAAAGCGCAGCCTGCAGTGCCAAGAGAAACAGAATGAGTGAGTGACAGAGTGGTAGTGAGTGAGCTCAACGGAGCTCTATTGTGACTGCTGCGGATTTCTTTGTGGGCAGAAAAAGGCACCAACACAGGCAGGAGCCCAGTGTAAAAGGCCAGCTTGCAGCGCCGGCAGAAACGGAATGAGTGAATAAGAGAGGGGGAGTGAGCGAGCTCAATAGAGCTGTGTCGTGACTACTTCAGATTTCTTTGTGGCCAGAAAAAGCCAACTCAGGCAGAAGCCCAGTACAAAAGGGCAGCCTACAGCGGCGGGAGACAGAACGAGCGAGTGAGGGAGGGGGAGTGAGTGAGCTCAACGGAGCTCTGCTGGGACTGCTGCAGATTTGTTTGTGGGCAGAAAAGGGCAGCAATGACTGCAGGGTCCCAGTACAAAAGGCAGCCTGCAGTGGCGAGAAAACCAGAATGAGTGAGTGAGAGAGGGGGAGTGAGTGAGCTCAATGGATCTCTATTGTAACAGCTACAAATTTCTTTGTGGGCAGAAGAAGGCGGCAACGCAGGCAGGAGCACAGTAGAAAAGGGCAGCCTGCAGCGCCAGCAGAAACAGAATGAGCGCGTGAGAGAAGGGGAGTGAGCGAGCTCAATGGAACTTTTTCAGGATTGCTGCAGATTTCTTTGTGGGCAGAAAAAGGCACCAACAGAGGTAGAAGCCCAGTACAAAGGGGCAGCCTGCAGCACCAGGAGAAACAGAATGAGTGAGTGAGACAGGGGGAGTGAGCGACCTCAACGGAGCTCTGTTGGGACAGCTGCAGATTTCTTTGTTGGCAGAAAAAGGTGGCAATGCAGGCAGGAGCCCACTACAAAAGGCCAGCCTGCAGCGCCAGCAGAAACGGAACAAGTGAGAAAGAGAGAGGGGGAGTGAGCAGGTTCAACAGACCTGTGTCAGGACTGCTGCAGATTTTTTTGTGGGCAGAAAAAACCATCAACAGAGGCAGGAGACTAGTACAAAGGAAGCCTGCAGCGTCACTTGAGACAGGGCAGGCATGTGCGAGAGGGGGAGTGAGCCACCTCAACGGAGCTCTTTCAGGACAGCTTCGGATTTCTTTGTGGGCAGAAAAAGCTGACAATGCAGGCAGGAACCCAGTACAAAAGAGCAGCCTGCAGCACTGGGAGAAACAGACTGAGCGAGTGACAGAGGGGCAGTGAGCGAGCTCAACAGACCAACCCAATCAACATTCGGCATTGACAAATGCTTGTTTAGCTTTGTGATGAAAATCCCACACCAGGGACTTCTAGTTCATTGCCACTATTAGGTTTTTACCAGGACAGGGACCTGGAAACCTACTTTTTACCTCCTCCTCCTTGCATAAGGTCAGGAAGGTCAACACAATAACGGTGGGTAGAATGCCTTTCAGGGATGGACTGCAAACAGAGTCAGGCATAAATAATCAAATTACCTTAGTAAATAAACAGGCAGCCACTTGTTCTATCAAAAATAGATTCTTTACTAGTGACTACAAGTATTTACAAGAAAGATATATTTACATTTGGACAAAAGTTTTACATTACATGTTTACTAGAAATGAAAATAAATGGAGTTGTGTCACAGGGTGCTCCCTGTGATGAGTACAGGCCCTAATATTCCCTCTAAGTACCCCCCCCAAGACATAAAGTGCTTAGGTATAAAGTGCCGGATGCTGAATAGTGAAGGCATTGTGAAACGTAGAAACGTATAATATATATATACACATGGATATATTAAAGGAGTATTGCTTCCATAAAAGTGGAAGTACCTTAAGTGCTCAGTGGGGCAGACACAATATGTTAAGAGTTGTCTGTTTCACAGCGTTGCAGGACCCTTTTAAAATAGTCTGTTAGGTCCTTAGTTTGTCTAGCATTATCTGTTAGACTTGGTTGAGCAGATAGCCTGGTGGCACTGCTGGGCAGAGCAGTGGCTCATCCTGAGTATAGCTCATCTGTTCATTATTTTGTTGAGACTTTGAAAATGACTGAACTAACTTTATTTTCCTGAATTCTGTGAATCCTGAAGTCAACGTTTCCCGACAGAAATAAAATGATAAGTGCCTTTCCAGCACATTTTATGCACTAAATTTCTGGGTCTGCTTGATTTGTTATCCTGACTATCCCAACCCCGCTACAATTGGTGTGAGAAGTGGGATAAAGGCTGAATGTCCATGGTATAGTGGGGGAGTTCAGTCCGGGGTGCCAGACTTGGCATCGCAGGATAATAGCAGACAGGTGCATGGTGCCAGAAATCGGAGTGTCTGAGGGAGCTAGTGACCTGGGAGAAGCTCCACCGAAGATGGACGGAGATCGGATGGAAGAGTTGGTGAGGCTGGTACACTGGCTTAGTGGTGAATGGCTGGAGGCAAACCAGCGCCGAAAAGAGGCTGACCAGTGCAGGAGTGAGGCAGAGTACCGCTGCAGGGTACTAATGGAGGAGGCCAGACTGCGAGATGCTAAAGAAGATATGGTGAAAGCGATGGAGGACCAGGACTTGAGGGTATTGGAAGAGGTGGACCCTCTGTTGGATTTATCATGGCATGCTGGGGATTTGTTGCTTCCAGAGTTACCAATATTTCCGGGCTGTTACTTGGTGGAAGATGATGATGAAGTCAGTGAGACCCCAGGTAAGACTATATCCGGACATTGTAAACTGGGGGAGAAGTCTACAAGCAAGACTGAAGAAGCCATTGAGGCTGAAGGGACACTGTCTTGCTCTAATACCATGAAGTTTAATAGCATGTATAATACTGACTGGGGTAAATTGCAGGCTGAGGATCCAGAGGTAGCCATGTTAAAGCAAAATGTTACAGAGAAAGAAGGTAGCCATGTTAATGGTGATGTGGAGTCAAAAGCCAGGGTGGTGGTATGAACAGAAGGAGGGTGTCCTTACTCACATGTGCCCAACTCAAGACAAAAAAGTATATATGGACAGGTTATGGTGCCTGTGGCCTATATAGGCAACATGTAATAGAAGCTGCACACCACAGTCCTTGTGGGCACCTGAGCCATGGTGGAGTATTGGCTAGACTCACTCCATTCTATTATTGGCCAGGTATATATAAGCAAGTAGCAGTTTATCTGAAGAATTGCCATGAGTGCAACCAGACAGAGGTTCCTGCTACTTCTGGGAATAGAAGGTATCAGGTTAGCAGAAATACTAATACAGGTACTATAAAGAAAAGGTACCACAGGGAAGGGACCACCATGAAGTGGCACTCTTTTAGGCGAGGGAGACTCCCACGTAGGCCACTCGAAGGGAGGTGGTAGACTGGTATATTACTGATTGAGATTTTAGACCATGTTGAGTAGCCCAAAGTAGTATATAATCCCAAAGGTTGTCTGTAAGAGAATAAGCTGGGTATTTCACAGATATACCTGTTGGGGACTGTACTTGCCTGGGAATAGATTTTGGGAAGTCCAGGTAATGGTGGAAGACTAAAATACTGCAATATATAGTATGCTTAATGGTTAAGGTAACGGTCACTACAGGGTGTATACCCTGAAGCAAAAATGGCCTAACTCCATCCCCTTCCAGGGAAAGGAAGGTGGAGCTATGCTGCCTGATTAGTATGGACCATTTCTTCTATAAATCTTTTAGAAACTTCTGTCGCGACAGTCTTGCTATCCTGTTCTTATCTATTTTCATTTTTCTAGTTTGATAGGCTGGCCACCTACAGACAATTTCTTCTTATCTGTTGATCTTTTCTTGTACTGCTGATCTGTTTTTCCTTCTCAATGGTCCAAAAGTAATAAGGTTAACAATATTTCAAAGGTTAACCATAGTGATAATAGCAGAATGTGCACACATTGGAATATGTTCTGGGTGTCATGTCAGAAAAGGCTGAGAGTTATTACCCAGACAATACTGGTCGCCAGTGTTATAGGCATATTATTATTTTTTAGTCACATAACCCAGTAATATGTTACCCCAGGGAAAAGTTACGTATAGCATGTTGTATCGAAACTGCTTGGAATGACAGCTAATGTTATGTTTAACAGGCATATGGGACCCTGGGGTGGAGCTCTAAGGTGAGGGCGGGCCAGAGCTCCACCTTTCCCTATATTGGAAAAGGTATGGATCTTGGACAACCAGTAAAATGGTTGCCCTCTTAGGTGGGGAGGAATGTCACAGGGTGCTCCCTGTGATGAGTACAGGCCCTAATATTCCCTCTAAGTACCTCCCCCCCAAGACATAAAGTGCTTAGGTATAAAGTGACGGATGCTGAATAGTGAAGGCATTGTGAAACGTAGAAACGTATAATATATATACACATGGATATATTAAAGGAGTATTGCTTCCATAAAAGTGGAAGTACCTTAAGTGCTCAGTGGGGCAGATACAATATGTTAGGAGCTGTCTGTTTCACAGCTTTGCAGGACCCTTTTAAAATAGTCTGTTAGGTCCTTAGTTTGTCTAGCATTATCTGTTAGACTTGGTTGAGCAGATAGCCTGGTGGCACTGCTGGGCAGAGCAGTGGCTCATCCTGAGTATAGCTCATCTGTTCATTATTTTGTTGAGACTTTGAAAATGACTGAACTAACTTTACTTTCCTGAATTCTGTGAATCTTGAAGTCAACGTTTCCTGACAGAAATAAAATGATAAGTGCCTTTCCAGCACATTTTATGCACTAAATTTCTGGGTCTGCTTGATTTGTTATCCTGACTATCCCAACCCCGCTACAAGTTGCCATAGACAGTTGTCAGAAGAAATTGAGCTTTCCTCACTTTTTAAACTACAGTATACCTGCTCACCAGTTACAAAGACACGGGGCCCAATTCCAAGACGCATGGTGCAACTTGCGTCTGTATGCGGGTTGCACCATGTGGCGCTACACTGGGGACCCTGCATCATCTTCCAAGACAGGCAGAATCCCCAGCACCTACATCCTGTGGCTTGTGACACGCAGGCTAGTGCCATGGGCATGGTGCAATGGACCTGGATGCCGCAAGTCGCAGCCCACTGAGAACTTCCCCCTGGAGCCCCCCCACCTGGGAACACTGCTGCATGCACAAGGGGGCATGAGGGGGCTGGGCAGGTGGCACTAGCATTTGGGGGGCACTTCAGGAATTGGACCCAAGGGGTCCCCGACATTCGGGGGGGTAGGAAGCATTTCTGAGATGGGGGGCACAGGGAGCACAGCTGTGTACTTTCTGCAGTGCTGTGGAGTGGGTATCCATCGTTTGATATGGACAGATGCCCCTTAGACCATCTCCTGATGGTCTAACTCTGCTTCGCCATTGCGGCTTCTGGAATAACGTATGTGAGTTACAGCAGCCGCCCTTTTGGAATAGGGTGTAATTGCTGCTGCAACTCACCCTTGCACCATGCCATTGCAGGTTGCAGGCATAGTGGGTGGCATAACCCACCTTTGGTACAACCCACAGACAACATGGCACAGGTCACGACTTGGAATCATGACTTGCGTATCTCATGGTGCAAGTTGTAATTTACGTCATGGGGTTCGGCATAAGTCACCTTGCACCATGCTTAAATCGTCTTGGAATTGAGCCCACTTTGTCTAAACTGTTCTGTATCCACCAAGAAGCTAGCTGTTTGTGGCAGGGCCCTTCCCCCCATCTTTGGATGTTGATTGTCCCAGAGAAAGGAGAAAAGAGGAAGAGCTGGTTTTCAGCACTCCACTTTATACTCTTTCACTGTGAGGAGTGAGGAGTGGTCTCACCCCTTTTGAGTGACAATTCCATACTGGCCACATGTGTGTTTGTGTGGCTGACATCATCTGAGCCAACTGGCTTACTTCACACCTAGACATCTCTTGGTCCAATTTTATGACTGTTTTTCAGGCTGTCCAAGGAGTCCATCCCCATGCCCCTGCCTTTCAGGATGTCTGAGGCATTCAAAATGGCCCTCTCACATCTGCCTTTCAGGATCTGTAGATAGATGTTCCCAAGAGAAAATTTCCATGAGCAGCTGAGCTGGCCAATATTTCCCATGGGACCTGCTTAGACATGGGACCCTGGAAGCCATGTTTTGTGTCCACTTGCAAATACCAGAACTTAGAAACATAACTACACTAACAGAAGAAATAAAGAAAAATAAAAAAAATAGTAGAGCAATCTGGTCCCATGTCCATCACATCTCCCCCCCCCGAGAGAAATGAAGGTGTGCCTCTTTTGAAAACCTCCCAAGAGACACTGCCATTCATGTAGGGTCTTGGGAGCGCCTAAAGGAACATGTCATGCACTCAGCCCTGCCTTGACAGTCCATCTGCATTGGCATTGTGTGCTCCACTCCAGTGCTGGATAATCGTATTATATGACTGTAGTATCAAACTTCAGCGCAATAATTTTGTGTTCTGCCTTCTAGTCCTGTGCAGCCGCGTCAAGGGGTTATGATCTGTGACCACAGTGAACTCCCTCCATACAAATATGGCTGCAGCTTCTGAAGGGCCCACACTATCCCTAGACATTTCCTCTCAACTGTGGCTTATGCCTCATCCCCAGGCAGAAGCTTCCAGTTTGGATTCACTATGGGGTGTTCCTCTCCCTTCAGTGTAACCTGGATCAGGACAGCACCCAGCCCATGCTCTAAAGCATCCACATGCACTGTGAAGCTTAGGTCATAACTGGGGCTAGCGAGCACTGGTGACCCATATAAAGCCTCCTTCAACTCACAGAATGCTGATTCACAGTCCTCTGTCCAGAGACATTTTTCTGTCATTTCCTTTTTTTCAGGTCTGTCAGGGGCTTGGCCACATTACTGTAGTGCGGGACAAAACTCCTGTAGTACCTGGCTGTTTTCAGAAATGCCCTTACCTGTTTTTGCATGACAGAGGTGGGCCAGGCCTGGATGGCATTGACCTTCGCTGGCTCTGGATGAATGCATCCACTGCCCACCCTGTGCCCAAGGTAGGACACTTCAGCCATGCCTACTAGGCATTTTTCTGCCTTTACTGTCAGCCCTGCAGCCTTCAGTTGGTGGAATACCTCCCTCATGTGCCTGATGTGATCCTCCCAGGTCTGGCTGTAAATGGTTATGTCATCCATGTATGTCAGTGCAAATTCACCTGCCCCAGAGAGAATGCGATCCACAAGCCATCGGAAGGTTGCGGGTGCATTCTTCATCCCAAATGGCATTACACAGAATTAGAATAAGCCATGTGAGGTATCAAAAGCAGACCTCTTCCTAGCTACAGGGGTTTGGGGCACCAGCCAGTAGCTCTTTGTCAGGTCTATCATGGTCAGGAACCAGGCTACCCCCTGTCGTTCCATGCTCCCATCCATTCTGGGCAAGGGGTAGGCATCAGACTCCGTGCAGCTGCTGAGCTTCTGGTAGTCAAAACAGAACCATGTGGTACCATCCTTCTTGGGAATCAGGGCCACGGGTGAGGCCCAGGGGCTACTAGACTCCTGGATCACTCCAAGGGCCAGCATCTCATTGAGTTCCTCCAGCATGGTCTGCTTAACCTCTCTCTTACCCTATAGCAAGACTGCCTCAGCTGCACTTGGGTCCCAGTGTAACTTGGTGTTCAGCCACCATGGTGTACCCCAGTTTACCCATGAACATGTCCCCAAATTCTCATAGCACACCCTCATACCCTCCGGCTGGGCTGGTGTCAGCTGCCCTGAGATGGCGAGGTTATCTATTGAGGATCCCTCCTGTGCTTTCTCAAGGAGGTCCACAAGGGATCAGCCTTGTTTCCCTCTTCTGACACACTGCACACAGAAAGGACCATTTCCTCCCTATCGTTGTAGGGCTTCATCATGTTCACAATATACTCCCTGCCTGCACCTTCTGTCAGGCAACCCTGCTATTCAATTAACATTACTCACCTTCATGATTATAGAGAATGGATCCTCCCATGCTGCCTGTAGTTTATTGTGTTGGAGTGGGACAAGTACCATCACTCGCTGTCCAGCTTCATGCTCCTGGGCTTTGGTCCCATGGTCGTACCAGGTTTTCTGGTGCTGTTTTGGAGTGGCTAAGTGCTCCTGGGTGAACCCCATCAGCTTCTTCAGCCAGGCCCTGAAATGCAGGATGTACTCCACAAGTGACTCCCCTTGGGAGGCAAGGTCACCCTCCCATTCATCCCTCACTAAGTCTAGAGGCCCCCTCACCCTGTGACCAAACAGGAGTTCGAAGGGTGAGAACCCCCTGGACTCCTGTGAGACCTCCCTGTATGTAAACAGGGGGTGGGGCAAATATTTGTCCCACTTTCTCATGTGCTGGTCAGCAAATGTCCTGAGCATGGTTTTGAGGGTCCCATTGAACTGCTCAACCAGGCCTTTTGTCTTGGGATGGTAGGGCGAAGCATGGAGCTGTTTCACACCGTACTTCTCCCACAAACCGGTCATTAAGGATGACATGAAATTCATCCCCTGGTCTGACAAAAATCTCCTGGGGAAATCCCACTTGGTTGAAGATTCCCAAGAGCTCCTCAGCCACTTTTTCCACCTCAATGGAGGACATGGACACTGCCTCAGGGTACCAAGTTGCGTAATCCACAGCTGGCATGTATCTTTGGCCCATGTGACTTAGAATATTCAAGGTCCCCACTATGTCCACAGCTACCCCCTTAAAGGGTTCATCAATAATAGGTAGGAGCACCAATGCTACCTTAGCCTTGTCCCCTCCCTTTCCCACCCTCTGGCATTGTGGACAAGTCCGACAGTAATTCACCACATCTGTGTATATACTTTGCCAAAAGAAACTGTTGGAGAGCAGCCTTTTTGTGCGGTTGATACCCAGGTGGCCTGAAAAAGGGATGTCATGGGCCAGGGTCAAAAGCTGCTTTTGGTAGTCTGGGGGGGGAATACCAGCTGCTGGAGTACCTCTCCCTCTAGCCCCCTCTGTGGTGTACACTCCCTGTATAACAGCCCATTCTCCCAAAAAACTGATTTTTTGCTCCCTGAGAGTCAATGCACTATTTGCTAACTCTCAGTTTTAGGAGGGTAGGATCAACTTGCTGCTTCCTGCCTAGCTCCTACCATCTGACACTCCCCAACTCCCCTTCAGGAGGCAATCTGCCCCTGGTGGTGACCTCCTTTGTTTTGCAGCTGGGGATCGGGGTGCTACTCCTAGCTAGCCCATCACTCACATTAGCTTCTTTCTCAGCTGCTGAAGGAGGGGTCAGCACAGGCTGTGTCATACATACTAGGCTTTCCCTGTGGTCAAAATCATTCCCCATGATCACATTCACAGGGAGATCAGGTACAACTCCCACCTCCCATACCCCATGGCCACCTTCCCACCTCAGGAAGGCCTGAACCATTGAAACTTGGACTACTAGACCCATGACTCCCTGAATCTTGGAAAGTTGCCCTGCCAGAATCTGCTCCGCCTGGATCATATCCTGCCTCATCAAGGAGATGGAGGTGCCAGTGTCCTCAATCCCTTTGTTACTGTACCATTGACTAGAATAGGGTGCATATGCATGGCGGAGTTTGGTGACACTACAGTATGTGCACAGCCTACCTACTGCTGAGTACTGTCTTGGTCACCCACTCCCCCAGGCTTTTGCTCTTTGCTTCTGTTTTTAAGACCGTCATAGGACAGATCACCCACTTTCTGGCAAATCCAGCATTCCTTTGCCTCCAGCTCCTTGTTCCCCTTAGAACTAGTGGGTTCTGTTTTGGGCTTGGGTGCAGGCTGGTTTCCTTTAGGCTGCCCCCCCCGAGTCTCCTTAACACCATGTGCTGCCCCACCCCCATTGTTCCTACACTTCAAATGTGGTCTGCTGGCCACATACAAATCAGCACTTTTTGCTGCCTCCTTCATGGAGCTGCATGCCTGGTCCAGCTGCCACATGAACAGGTTGTCAGGTACAATTTTAAGAAATTGTTCTCTTACAGTCAAATCTTTAATTTGCTCTACAGTCCCCGCTTTTGCCCCATCCACCCAGCGGTTGAAATAGACACACATTTGCACATGCAGTTCTACATAGCTATCTCCTTAGCGTTCTCAGTTCTCTGAATTTCCACTTATAAGCCTCAGGAGTCAGTTCAAAATACTTCAGTAACACCCTTTTAACTTTGTCATAGTCCATGCAACCCTCATCATCCATTCTAGTAAATGCATGCAAAGCATGGCCATTCAGCAATGAAGTCAGGTGGGTCATCCACGGGGCCTTGTCCAATTTAAACTGCACACACACCCTCTCAAATGATTTTAAAAACAAATACAGATCATCCCCCTCCTGATATTGTGGAAACATTTTTGAATTAATTGTGGCTTCATGGGTTGTACTCCCTTTGCCATTATTTATAGTTTGCTGTGGAGTTTGCTGGTGCAGTTTCACCATCTTGATCTCATGCTGTCGTTCTCTCTCTCTCATTCTGCCTGTTCCTTTTGTCTTTCTGCCCGTTCCTTCTCTCTTTCCTCCTGCATCAGGATTTCATGCTGGTGAGCCTATTCTTTCCTCCACCTCCAGCCTTACTTTCTCCCTTTCAGCCTCTAGCCTTGCCCTCTGCAGTTCGGCATCCTTCAGCTGAAGCTCCATCTTCAGGATTTCAAGCCGATGTTGAGCCTCTGCTGCAGTAGATCTTAGCTCAGGTTTGGGCTGTACTGCTTCACCAGCTTGTGGCTCAAGGTGCCCCCTTGCACGGTCACTGTGACCTCAGTCTCGCTACCTTGGTCACCTTCCCCATCGACTGCCTGCTGCACAGGTCTTGGGCCATCCACCTCTGAGACTGTCTGCCCCCCTTGCATACGGTCATGCGCTGACAGGGCTTCCATGAGTCCACTCTTTATCAGGCCCTCCTGGACAATCCCTCGTATGTGCACAGCTCACAAAGCTGCCATACATTAAATCAGCCATAGGTTGGGGAGCTCATATTCTCTAACTATGCTGCACTAAGCTGTCTAGAAATAAAAAAATAGTAAACAATGTAACCTTTTGTATATCCTGTTGCGTGACTGTTAAGACATATTTCTGCTGGTACTCTGTCACCTTGTGTGCTACGAAAAGCTTTCACCTCTCTCTCAAGGGTTTATGCCTCACAGGAAATCACACTGTGCACAAATTCTGCCTTTAAATCTGTGAACTAATCCCACCACTCTGCCACCACTTGTGATGAATATCCCACACCAGGGACTTCTAATTCACTGCCACCACCAGGGTTTTACCAGGTCAGGAACTGGGAATTCTGCTTCTTACCTCCTCCTTGCACAAGTTCAGAAAGGTCAACACAATAACTGTGGGTAGAATGCCCTTCAAGGATGGATTACAAACAGAGTCCAGCCAAAATAACCAAATTACCTTAGTAAACAAACAGGCAGCCAGTTGTTCTATCAAAAATAGATTCTTTACTAGTGACTACAAGTATTTACAAGCAAGATATATTTACATTCGGACAAAAGGTTTACAAGTTTACAAGAAATTAAAATAAAAAGTTGCACCAACAGTTCACAGATAGAAGAAACTAAGCTTTCCTCACTCTTTAAACTATACCTGCCCACCAGCTACAAATACGCTTTGTTTAAACTGTTCTATACTGACCAAGCAGCTAGCTGTTTGTAGCAGGGCCCTTCCCCCCCCATCTTTGGATGTTTACTGTCCCAAAGAAAAGAGAAAAGAGGAAGAGTTGTTTTTCAGCACTCCACTTTATACCCTTTCACTGTGAGGAGTGGTCTCACCCCTTTTGAGTGACAGTTCCATGCTGTTCACATGTGTGTTTGTGTGGGCGACATCATCCGAGCCAAATGGCTTATTTGGCTGTACTCTGTTTGTAATCCATCCCTGAAGGGCATTCTACCCACAGGCATTAAAAATGGTCCTCTCACATCTGCCTTTCAGGATCTGTGGCTAGATGTTCAAGGGAAAATTCCCATGAGCAGCTGAGCTGGCCAATATTTCCCATGAGACCTGCTTGGACATGTGAACCTGGAAGACATGTTTTGTTTCCACTTGCAAATAGCAGTACTTAGAAACATAACTACACTAACAGAAGAAATAAAAAAAAAATGAATAGGCCAGTCTGGTCACATGTCCGTCACAAACTTTAAAGTTCAGCTGCCAAATCTTGGACTAGCTCTGCAATATGCCCAGATCCTCCATTAGTTCCCTTCTCCATTCCTCCTTGCCTAATCTTACGTATATCTTTGTGTCATCCACAAAGAGGCAGAGCTTACCATTGATACTTTCACCTATGTCACAAACAAAAATATTGAAGAGGACCATTCCTAGTACAACCCAAGAGGTACTCCACTGGTCACTTCCATAACCCCTGAAAACTCTTCACTGATTACTGCCCTCTGTGTTCAACCCCTTGGCCAGCTCTCTACCTAATTTGGCATATTTTCCTCTACCCCAAAGTCCCTAATCTTTTTGACCAGTTTCTTATGGGGGCCTGAGTCAAAGGCCTTGCTAAAAACAAGGTATATTATATCTGTTGCCTGCCGCTCGTCTACTGCAGTGGTAACCCTAGTTGAAAAACTTGACCAGATTCATCTGGCAAGACCTTCTCCTCATGAACCCATGCTGCCTGGGGTCCTGCTGCCCAGTCCCTTCTAGGAAGTCCACCAGGTCCTCCCTTCGTACAGAGTCTGTGATCTTCCATATCCACTATATACATCAAGCTGACT
Source organism: Neoceratodus forsteri (assembly GCA_016271365.2). NCBI lineage: Eukaryota > Metazoa > Chordata > Ceratodontiformes > Ceratodontidae > Neoceratodus > Neoceratodus forsteri. Next base: position 1,320,967,007 of record CM057454.1, read on the forward strand.
TGCCTATAGTTCCCTGTCTTATCCTTCTTCCCAGTCTTGCATACTGGAACCACATCCGCTGTCCTCCAATCCCAGGGGACAATCCCCATGGCCAGCAAACTATTGGAAATGCCTGACAGTGGCCCTGTTATAACTCCTGTTACCTCCATTAGCATCCTTAGGTGTAAGCCATCAGGTACCAAGATTTATTTGCTTTCAACCCTGATAGCTTTTCCAATACACTTTTCTCCATTATCTGGACCTTTGTCCCAGTGTCTTTGCTCCCTCCCTTCTGAACTCTATATGCTGACAGTGGCCCCGTCCTTCTCCTTAGTAAATGCTGTACAAAAATAATTGTTCAGCATCTCTGCCTTCCCCTTATGCCCCTCCTCCCACCCCTCATTGCTCTCGATTCTCACTATACCCCCTTTGACCTTCTATGTATCGGAAAACACCCTATCCCCTTCCTTCTTCTCCATTGCTAACTGGAGCTCTGTCTGCACTTTGGTCTCCTTCACCCTCCTGGTGGTTTCTCTTGTTGGTTCAAGATTCCTCACCCTGTCTTCCTCCCTTTGACTACCCTAATGCAGTACTTGGAAATTGCCCTCTTTTGGGTCTTACTGTCACCTTCACCTTGGCTGTGAACCACATTACCCCTTTAGCCCTTTAACCCTTGGATACCTTTCGAATGGATCTGCTGCTTCTGTCATCACCTTTTTAAAGGCTGCTTTCTTTTCTTCTGGCACTGCCACCTTTGCTACCCTCATACTGTTCTCCAATTTTTACCTTATTTCACCAAAATCCCCCTTTTTAAAATTCCATATCCTTATTCCTTTTTCCTCTTTGCCTGTCCCCACCTGAACCTCCAATGCTACTGCCTTGTGCTCGCTGGAACCGAGTGGTCCCAGGACTGCTACATTCTGATCCTCACTGTTGGTAAGTACCAGATCCAGCAGGGCCCCCTCCATTGTTGGGACCTGAAGTAATTGCTCTAGAAAGGGCTGCTGATGGGCATCTACCAGAAGCTGATTCCTATTACTAGCAGCGACTGGAATTTTCCAGTCCACGTCTGGCATGTTGAAATTCTTTTCTGGCCTCAGGTCTGTTGGCTTTATATTTCTGGCTCATTTCCAGGGATCAGCTAGAGACAGTTGACTCATTTTTGTGGGGGACTGCACCAGATTACTGGCTATTACGTTGCTGCCCCTAGGGGTGGAGGTGGATGGGGATGTAGGGCCTCTTGGAGGTGTGGGAGTCAAGGGACTAGAAATCAATGAATGGAGGATGATGACTTTGTGCTGTCACATGAACTTTGATGGCTTCCTTCCTCCTCCTCCTTGTCATTACCCTCACTCAACTCTCCGTGCCCATCATCATCATCATCATCATCATCACTGCCTAGTGCTGGTGCCACACATTGGCTCCCCCTTCTCATACTGAGACCTACAGTATGTAACTTCTGCACATGCCTTTTCTTGGAAACTGTTCCCAGTGCCCTCCTTACCTACTAAGACTGTCTTTACATAGAAACCATAATACAAGCTTTAAGCTTGTTTGTATGTTTTTATAGTGTAACCACTTTTGACCTCAGGCCCTACCTGAAAAAGGAATGCAAATTGCAGTGTACCTACCTGATATCCAAATAAATGAAATGAAATGAAAAATACATGCATCCATGATTCCCTATTCACACTAAAGAAATCTAAAACCACTGGCATTACCAGTTTGGTCTTGGGAAGTGGCATAGAAACTCCCCCCAGGGCAGGAGAGCAGGATGAAGGGTGATGGGAAGGGTGGAGGACAAGGATAATAAGAACAAAAGATGAAGAAGGAGAAAGTTAAAGTGGACACGAAACAGAGGGAGCAAAAAGAGAAAAGGGAGTTGGGGTAGTCTCAGGAAGCAACATAGACAGAAAGGAGGAGGAAAGGGGGACTTACAGTCAGGGAGAGATCAAGGCTTGGTGAGTCATGTGCACTAATACAAAAAGTCTAGGAAATAAAGTTTTGGACCTGGAAGCTGTCGTAGTAGAGGAGGACCTAAGTTGCGATGCACAGAAAGTCACGAGTAGGATATAGCCATGCCCAGATACTCTCAGTTCAGAAGACACAGGGAAGGGAAGAGGACAGGAGGGGGTATCCTGTATGTGAGGCAGGATATCAGGTCTATGGAAGAGCAAGGGAACCTAGAGGCAGACATACAGGCTGGAGGTGTTGTAGGTCACCTTGGAGACAGGATCAGGGGTCCACTATTCTCACTGGGGTGGTATACAGGCCTTCAGCACAGGGACAGGATATGGACAAGGTATTAAGGGATAACATCAGCAGGATGGCAGAAAAGGGGAAGTGCCACTGGTTGGGGACTTCATTCTCCCTCATGTGGACTGGAGCTTCCAGGTGCAGCATCAACTAGAAGCAGGACAATCCTAGACTCCTTACAGGAAGCGTTTCTCTGGCAGCTAGTCAGTGAACCCACTAGGGACAAGGCAATGTTGGACCTGGTGCTGACTAACAGAGACAGTACAGCAGATGTCACAGTAGCCAGTCCCCTGCAGGGACCAGTGATCATCATACAGTGTGGTTCAGTATTAAGACAGGTACAGAAGCAAATCACACGAGAATGAGGGTCCTGCTCTTTAGAAGGGTGGATTTTAAAGTCATTTGGAACTGCCTGAGAAACAGCCTAGCAACGGCAGATAGACAGGATGAGGTAGCGGAACAATGGAGAAAAATAAAGTAAGGTAGAGTGAAGGCAGCTAGTCTCTGTGTGAATGAAGGGAGTAAAAGCAGGAAGAAAAAAGCATTTGTCAATGCCGAATGTTGATTGCGTTGGTCTGTTGCGCTTGCTCACTGCCCCTGTGTCACTTGCTCAGTCTGTTTCTCCCGGTGCTGCAGGCTGCTCTTTTGTACTGGGCTCCTACCTGCATTGGCACCTTGCTCTGGCCACTAAGAAATCCGCAGCTGTCCCGACAGAGCTCACTCCCCCTCTCTCAGTCGCTCATTCTGTTTCTCCTGGTGCTGCAGGCTGCCCTTTTGTACTGGGTTCCTGCCTCTGTTGGTGGCTTTTTCTGCCCATGAAGAAATCTGCAGCAGTCCCAACACAGGTCTGTTGAGCCTGCTGACTCCCCCTCTGTTACTCACTCGTTCCATTTCTGCCGGCGCTGCATCCTGGCCTTTTGTACTGGGCTCCTGCCTGCATTGCCGCCTTTTTCTGCCAACAAAGAAATCCGCAGCAGTCACAATAGAGCTCCATTGAGCTCGCTCACTCCCCCTGTCACACTCACTCGTTGTGTTTCTCCCAGAGCTGCAGGCTTCCCTTTTGTACTGGGCTCCTGCCTGCGTTTGCAGTCACTCACTCATTCTGTTTCTCATGGCACTGCAGACTGCCCTTTTGTACTGGGCTCCTGGCTCTGTTGGCACCTTTTTCTGCCCACAAAGAAATCTGAAGCAGTCCCGACAAAGCTCCATTGAACTCGCTCACTCCCAGTCTGTCACTCGCTGATTCTGGTTTCCCTGCCACTGCAGGTTGTCCATTTGTTCTGGGCCCCTGCATGCAGTGCTGCCTTCTTCTGCCCACAAAGAAATTTGCCGCAGTTACAGTAGAGCTCCGTTGAGTTCGCTCAGTCCCCCCCTCTCACTCGCTCATTCTGGTTTCCCCACCACTGCAAGCTTCCCTTTTGTACTGGGCCCCTACGTGCATTGCTGCCTTTTGCTGCCCACAAACAAATCTACAGCAGTCCCAACAGAGCTCCATTGAGCTCACTCACTCCCCCTCTCTCACTCGCTTGGTCTGTGTCTCCTGCCGCTGCAGGCTGCCCTTTTTTACTGGTCTCCTGCCTGCATTGGTGGCTTATTCTGGCCAGAAAGAAATCTGTTGCAGTCCTGACAAAGCTCCATTGAGCTCTCTCACTCATGTTGTTTCGGCCCGCACTGCAAGCTGGCCTGTTGTACTGGCTTCCTGCCTGCGTTGCCCTATTTTCTGCCCACAAAGAAATCCGCAGCTGTCACAATAGAGCTCCGTTGAGCTCACTCACTACCGCTCTGTCAATCACTTGTTCTCTTTCTCTTGGTGCTGCAGGCTGCGCTTGTGTACAGGGCTCCTGGCTACATTGGCACCTTTGTCTGTCCACAAGCAAATCCGCAGCTGTCCCGACAGAGCTCCGTTGAGGTCACTTAGTCGGTAGCTCAGTCTCCCTCTGTCATGCACTCATTCTGTTTGTCCTGGCGCTGCAAGCGGCCCTTTTGTACGGGACTCCTGCCTGCATTGGTGCCCTTTTCTGCCCACAAAGAAATCTGCAGCAGTCCTGATAGAGCTCCATTGAGTTCACTCAGTCCCCCTCTCTCACTCGCTCGTACTGTTTCTCCCACCGCTGCAGTTTGGCCTTTTGTACTGGGTCCCTGCCTGCATTGATGCCTTTTTCTGCCCACAAAGAAATCTGCAGCAGTCCCGACAGCACTCTGGTGAGTTTGCTCATTCCCCCTCTGTCACTCGCTCTCTTGTTCTGTTTCTCCCAGTGCTGCAGGCTGCCCTTTTGTACTGGGCTCTTGCGTTGGGCTCTTTCTCTGCCCATAAACAAATCCGCAGCAGTCCCGACAGAGCTCAGTTGAGCTCAGTCACTCCCCCCTCTCACTCGTTCGATCTTAATGTGTCCCAAACAATGATTTCCCCACAGCAACCATGCTATTCTGCTATTCAGGAGTACAAAAACATATTTGAGCCTGGATGTGAAAAATGGCAGCTGTACTGTTCATAAGGAGGCGTGGAAAAATGCCACTGTTGAAAATGTGGCGTGAAAATATTACAAAATTGAGAAGTTACAAGGGTGTGTGGAAACAGTTCAATGCACACTTGTAAGAGTCATGTTATGGAGTTTCGTCACCAAATTTTCTACATAGGCATTTTAGGACCTCTGCTCATGAACAGTGCTACTGTTATTTTCTTAATCTGTCGCAAACAGTGATTTCCCACAATGACCGCGTTATTGTGCAGTGGAACTGTGACAACACATTTTGGTCAAGATGTGAAAAATGACAGCTGTACTGCTCATAAGGAGGTGTGAAAAAATTCTACTGGTGAAAATCTGGCGTGAAAATATTGCAAATTCACAAAGTTACGAGCGTGCGTAGCAACTGCGCAGCGCACGCTCATAAAACAGTCATTTTTTTGATTTTTTCCATCAAATTTGCAACATAGGCTTTTGAGAGCTCACCTCATGAACACTGGCATCGAAACAAGCTAAGCACCTGCCCCCAAAGGTGATTCCGCTGCAGTGACAGCAAAATCACCTTTCAGGCTTCATTAATGCCATAACAGTTCAAGCATTCATGAGGAGGGGTCCCAAAAACCCCATGTTGAAAATTTGGTGAAAAAATTCCCCAAAATGCCCGAGATATGCACTAAAGTTGAAAAAACCCTATTTATTACATTATACAGCTTACCGGCATTTCCTCAGTTCGCGGTCGGCTTTGAAGAGTGCAGACGTGTTCCCGGTCCACTGAAGATTGTCGTGCTGAGCTCCGGAGGTAAGTATGGGGTGAGTGGGGGTGTGGGAAGGCAGGGTGTGCAGTGGGTGGGTGCAGGTTGCGGGTGGGAGGCAGAAGCGGCGCGAGGACAGTTTACCAGCTTTCAGGAAAAAAAAAAGATGTTGCAGGACCGTTTTTTTCTTCACAGGAGCATCTGGCACACTGGGGTGTTTGGGAGCCAGCAGTAGCAGGGGTTGGACACCCTTGTCCAGCAAACAAGAGGGTATCATTATGCCGGAGGATTGGGCACCCTGTCAGCAGAAACAAAGCGGAGGGGGATACAGAATGCCGATGTGGAGTGGGCTCCCCAGTCGGCAACAACAGAAACACAGGGCCACAAAGCCAATGGAATTAGGGCCCCCATGGCAAGTAAACACACGAACAGGGGTTATGTTGTTGTGAACCGTGTGGCAAACCACGCCATATTACAAAAAATATCAGGGGGGTTTACATCCTGCCCTGCAATGATGGATCGCTCCCTCATTGCAGCGGATGGCTGACGCTGCAGTGATGAGGTGGCCCCTGATTGCAGCGGCGAAATTTTCAGAACTTGGTGCCAACGTTCCAAACTGGCAACGGCACTGGGGGAAGTGGGACAAGCCTTTGCAGGCTGTGGGGGCATTGACCACAACAGTGCCGTGTCTCCACAACCTGCTTCTCAGCAAGCTGTCCCAATATGTTTCTTGTGCTGTGCGCAATCAACATAAAAAGGCTACTACAGTACTCTTGGGAGATGTCCAGGAAAGGGAAAGAAAAAGGGTAACATTCATGGGATACAACAAAACACAGGGGGAGGAGGATAGGGAGATATACCAGCTACAACAGGGGTAAGCAGGGAGGACAGTGAGGCAAGCATAAGCAGCGAGGAAAGGATAGCCAAAGAGTTGGTGGAGGGGGCAAGACTTTCTTCAGGTGCGTAAGCAAGAAGAGGAAGGCAAGGGAGAGATAGTGAGGATAAGGGGGTCGGTAGGTGGTGATTGCACAGAGGAGGATCAAGAAGATAACTGACATCTAAACAGGTACTTCTGCTCAATCTTTGCAGTGGAGAAAGAGGGGAAAGGACCAACAAAGAACAGCAGAAATGCAGGAGGGAGGGAGGCGAACACAAGTCCATTTACAGAGGAAACAGTCCACAAGGCCATGGGACTGGACAGAATACATCCAAGGGTGGTTAGGGAACCCAGGGAGGAGCTTGCTGCACCACTGACAGCTTTATTCAAGATTCAACAGGAGATGTTCTAGGGAACTGGAGAAGAGCTGATGTAGTTCCACACTATAAGAGTGAAAAGTGGGGGGAGGCTAACAACTACAGACCACTTTGTATAACATCAGTAGGGAAAAATTAATGGAAACTCTGCTAAAAGAAAGGCTAGTGGAATATCGTGAATCCAGTGGGTTGCAAGACCAAAGATTGCATGGATTCACGAGGGGGAGATCATGCAAGATAAATACGGTCTATTTCTATGATGGGATAATCAGGGAAATAGATCAGTGAAGGACAGAGGACATGGCCTACTTGGACATCAGCAAAGCCTTCTCCACTGTGCCACATAAGAAAGTTGATATTCTATGGGGTGGGACATAAAGTTGCAAACTGGATAAGAAAACTGATTAATGGATATGTAGTAGATGGAGGTAGTAAATTGGGCTGGCAGTATAGCCTAGAGGTTGGAGGAATGAGGTGTGAACGAGCTTGATAAATCTAGCAGACCAGACCTGAGTTTGATTCTCACAACCTCCACTTGCCTACTGTGTGACTCTGAACAAGTCACTTAACCGCCTACTGCTCCCAGGTCGCCCCTGAAAACAGGCACTTGTGCCTAGTGGGCCTTACGCGGTTACCAAAGGCTAAAAAAAAAAAAAAAATGACACTCACTCTAACGAAGGGAGAGTGATCGGCAGTGTGCCTCAGGGTTCAGTACTGGGACTGATCCATTTCAATATCTTCATATGTGACATCACAGGAGAACTTGAAGGGAAGGTATGCCTCTTTGCAGATGACATCAAGATCTGTAATAGGGTGGGTACACGGGTGGTGGGGCTGGATGGAATGAGTAGGGACCTCAGAAAACTTGAGGAGTGGTCAAGGGTATGGTAACTGGAATTCAATGCCAAAAAGAGCAAAATCATGCACCTGGTGCATAGAAACCCAGGACTGAGAATAAAATTGGAGGGGGGGTACTGTACTGTCAGTCACTAAGCAAGAATGGGACCTTGGGTTTATGCTGTATGATGACCTCAAAGTCACAGGGCAGTGGACAGGGCCAGAGCAACGCTGGGGTGAATAGGGAGAGGTATCACAAGCGAAAGGATGGAGGTGGTATTACTACTGTATAGATCAGCGGTGAGCCCACATGTGGAATATTGTGTACTGTTCTGGAGGCTGCTAATCTACAGCTTTCTTCAGAACAAGATTTGCCTTCAACTTATTCCTAGGAAGGCTGCGCCCAAATCCAGTAGACTGTTAAGGCTGGACTGTTCCCATACTTGTGGCTGCTCTTTATAGTCTAAGAGTTCCTCTTCTCCTTTACTACCAAAGCAGAAACCATTTGACCTCTTGTGGTTGACCTCTTGTGGTTGCTATTTCAGCTAATCATATTCCTGTGAATATCAGACTCTTAAGCATAGACATAGAAACATAGACTTTGGTGGCAGATAAGGATCGTTTGGCCCACCTAGTCTGCCCATTTCCCTACCTAGAGGATAAGCTGCAGATTCTAGTTAACCAACGGCCTACTTCCTCCTACCCCCCACTATAATTGCCTTATGTCTGTCCCATGCATTCTTGAATTCCCCTACTGTTTTTGACCCCACAACCTCCTCAGGTTGGCTGTTCCATGCATCCACCACCCTCTGTGAAAAAATACTTCCTCATGTTGCCCCTGAGCCTTCCTCCCTCTATCTTCAAACTGTTCCCCCTTGTTGTTGCATATCTCTTTTTCTGAAATATGCTACCCTCTTGGACTTTGTTGATTCCCTTGAGGTACTTGAAAGTTTCTATCATGTCCCCCCTCTCCCTCCTTTCCTCGAGGGTACACATATTAAGCTTCTTTAGTCTCTCTTTGTATGGTTTCTGGTGCAGACCCTGCACCATTTTAGTTGTTCTCCTCTGGACTGCCTCCATCCTGTCTATGTCCTTGTGGAGATGGGGTCTCCAGAACTGCACGCAGCACTCCAGATGGGGTCTCACCAAGTGTCTGTACAGAGTGATGACATCTTCCTGTTATCTACTGGTGATGCCTCTCCCTATGCATCCTAGTATCCCCCAGTCCTCCTTACTGCCTTTTCACATTGCCTGCCTTCCTTTAGGTCATCTGATATGACTACCCCCAGGTCCTGTTCCATTTTTGTTCTTGTTAGTATTTCACCCTCATTGTGTACTCTTCCCCTGGGTTTTTGTTTCCCAGGTGCATTACTTTGTACTTCTTTGCATTGAATCTAAGCTGCCATACATTTGACCATTCCTCCAACTTTGACAAGTCCCTTTTCATCCTTTCCACCCACCTTGTGTATCAACTCTGTTGCAGATCTTTGTGTCATCTGCAGAGAGGCATACTTTTCCTTCCAGTCCCTCTGCAATGTCGCTTATAAAGACATTGAAAAGGACTGGACCCAGTACTGAACCCTGGGTACCCCACTAGTTACCCCCCTTTCTTTAGAGTGGACTCCATTTACTATTACCCTCTGCGTCCTGTTCTCCAGACAGTTTTTAACCCAGGCTACCACCCTGGGACCCACTCCAAGGCTGGGTAACTTGTTTATTAATCTTTTGTGTGGGACTGTGTCAAATGCCTTGCTAAAGTCTAGGTAGGCCATATCCACAGCCCCTCCCTGGTCTACTACTTTGGTCACCCAGACAAAGAAATCTATTAGATTCATCTGACATGACATTCCCACTGTGAGTCCATGCTGTCTTGGGTCCTGTGCCCTGCTGGCCTCTATTACTCAACAATTCTTTCTTGAGCAACTCCTGCTTCTTCTCATTGTCGGACCTACATGAATTGCTGCTTCAGTTCCACTCCTTTTGTTATATATTGTAATTTTAGACCTACAGTAGCTTCCTCAGCCTTCAAACAATCCAATCATAATGTTTTTAGCCTGCTCACTTCTCCTAAATGCTCTTGGGGATCTCTCTCAGTACACTGACCAGCAGTTCCGTTTGGTTCCACCAAGCCGCAGTGACAGGAATTCTGTTAATTAGCATTACAGCAATGGCACAATGCCGACAACCGGCATTGTACCGTCAGTGGAAACAAGGGTTTTTTGTGGGGGCTTTGCCCCCCCCGCACCCCCCATACAGGGGGCTCTGGCCCCACACCACATGCACTATAGATTACCAACTCCGAGTCGGAGTTGTTTCCGGGAGGGGGTGAACTCCCTGGAGACAGCAGTGTTGGAAAACTCATGGACTATCACAGTGAACAGACGAGTCTGTTGCTGTGATGCTAGTCGCTGTTTTCCTGTCACTGCGGCAATGGTATACAGTTATGTTACACTGGCACCTCCACTCTCATGTTTCTCTGCCTTCATCAGGTCTATTAACGAGTTTCCAGGTCCAGCTATATCTGTACCAGATACTACCAACTTCTCTGATTTAGTTTCCAATTTATGCTTGTCCTTCCTTCTGGTTTCAGATCATGTCAGGGAAGACACCGTCTAAGGGAAGGGCTTTACTCTCGTAGCCAATTTTGATCTCATGATACCAAATGGAAAAGGATAGTTTTCTGCTGTGATGTAGCCATAGTATTGAAGGCTAATGACCCGTGGCTACTATAGAATTCACTGTAGCAGAATTCTTTATGGCCTTCTCCAGTTACCAATAAGTTGTATTAGAGGTTTTGTCAAATAAGCACGAAGACCTAGACTCCTTCCTCTATCTTATTATTGCTCTCACAATTTGATATGGTGGCACTTATTTCTTGATACTCCTACATCATTCGTGGAAATCAGGGACAAGATGATGAGAGACCATGAGACATGGAACAGAGGGTGGAGTGGGACAGCACGCAGAGGGAGGGAGCAGGAGGGCTGACTTCCAGCACCAGGACTGGAAACAGAGTGTAGGGGTGAGAAAAACACAGAAGGAGGGAGTGGGAGGGCTTTGATTTGATACATGGGGATGAGGAACAGAGGGTAGGGGCAGGACAGCACACAAAGGGAGGGAGTTGGAAGGTTTTGATTTTTGCACACTGGGCCGGGGAATGGAGGGTTGGGGGGACAGTAGACAGAGGGAAGGAGCAGGAGGGTTTGTAATTCTTACAAAGGGATCTGAGAGTGGGGATGAGACAGGACGTAGAGGGATGGAGTGGGTGGGGTTTTATTTCTTACAGGCTGCTGCTGATGCCTGTTAGCTGGCTGATGGGCAGAAAAGCCCTGTGACTGGTGCAGCTGCAGCCTTTCACATGTGAGAAGTTTCCACCCATCAGCCAGCTAACCCACCTCATCATGAGAAGAGATCTGGATAAACTAGCAAAATGGTCAGAAGAGTGGCAACTGGGGTTTAATGTAAAGAAGTGCAAGATCATGCACATAGGGAAGAGAAACCCTGAAGCCACCTATAGGCTGGGAGGGGAGTTCCTGGCAGTCACAAAGGAAGAAAGAGACTTGGGCATCATCATCACCGATGACCTGAAATCATCCAAGTAGATCTCTAAAGCAGTAGGTAAGGCTAGGGGGATGTTAGGGTGTATTAGTTGGGGTATCACAAGTCATAAGAGGGAGGTAATAATCCCTCTTTACAAGACACTGGTTAGGCCCCATTTGGAGTACTGCGTGCAGTACTGGAGGCCACACCTTCACAAGGCCATTAACCAAACTGAGGCAGTCCAGAGAAGGGCAACCAAAATGGTGCAGGGACTGCATCAGAAGACATATGAGGACAGATTAACAGAGCTCAATATGTATACCATTGAGCAAAGGAGGGAGAGAGGTGATATGATCGAAACATTCAAACACCTTAAGGGCATTAACAAGGTGAAAGAGTCTAACATGTTTCAATACAAGAAAAATAGCAGGACAAGAGGACACAGCATGAGATTAGAGGGAGGCCAATTAAGGGGTAATGTGAGGAAGTTCTTTTTCACAGAAAGAATGGTGGCTGCATGGAATCGCCTATCTCAGGAAATGGTGGCTATGAATACAGTGCAGGGCTTCAAACAGGCATGGGATAGCCATAAGGGAGCAATACAGATGAGTATGAATAGATAGACCACTGACAGAGCAAAGGCTGATGGCACATTTATAAGGTAGAAAAAGAAATGGGCAGACTGGGTGGGCCTTGCGGTCCTTATCTGCCATCAACCTCTATGTTTCTATGTTTCTATCAGCAGCCTTGTCACCACTGGAGTTTCAGTCGCATCTCACTTGCAGACTCAGCTGCGCTAGCTACTTACAGCACATACACCCTTGACCTCCACTCTGTATGAGAGGCCCCAATATTTTTGCTTTGCACATGGGCACAAGCAAACATAAAAATGACAGCGTTACGAGTAAAGATTCAAAGCACATCAAAAAGCCATTAACCGGACTTACCTTGTTTTCAGTCAGTTTGTGACTGGACTCGGTAGCAGCAGGACGCTTGCCAGTGATGAGAGGATTACTGCAGTAGACCACAGAAAGATAAGTGATGAGTGTCTGTGTGTGTGTTTGTGTTGGGGAGGTTAGTAGGTGCTAAGAGGGATCAGGGATCTAAGAGTCTTACAAACTGTCATTCTCCATTTCTGGCAGTATGGTGTAACCCCCCTATAAATTGAGGTTCCCAAAAGTCTTCCTTGGGTGTGCTTAAATGCCCAATGCCAGGCGGGCGTTCTGTGTCTTTACAGGTGTAAAAGTGCTTGCATGTGAGTGCCCTGTTAGCCTCCGTGCCTGTCTCTTTAAGAGACATTATTTTTGTAGTGTATAATTAATCTGGGTAGGGGCCGAGTGTTTCCAGGATCGAGTCCCGCCCAAGCTGCAGTAATATTGCTCTGTTCTGCCATCGCTAATGATGCAAAGGGATCTCTGTTAGAACTGGTAATTGTTTGCTGATTAGCTGCTCTAATAACAGTGGTATTATAGTTTATCTAACCTGCCTTTTTTTGCAGCATGGACATTTCTATATTGCACAAATCAGTACCTTTTGGGGACCTTAAAAATGGAGTCTGTACCCATGGGTCTCGTGGGAGTGAATTTCTGTAGGAATTGTAGTTTTTTCTCTTTGGCACCTAAATGGACCTAGAGGGGGAGCCCTTGCTGTGACAGACGGATGAATCAACCAACCAAATCCTTTTTGGATCAGTAGGAAGTGCCGGTGTTGCCTGCAGCAGAGAGTCAGTCTGAGTTTGGAGTGGAGAGAAAGTGAACAACTCGAGACATTCGAGCTGCTGTTCCTGCGTAGTCACGCGGTAACCTGGTGGAAAGACTGAGTTTGGCCTATCTGCCTACCTGTCCCTCGAGAGGGTTCCTTAGAGAGTGCTTAAATAACCAGATTGTATCCGAACCAGTTTGTGACAAAAGCTGCCGAATTGTGACTACCATTGCCTGAAGAAGACCGAAGATTTGCTGTATACGATCGGCCTGTCAGGAAGTCTGAAATCACCACAGAGATCACGGTTTTGCTCAGGAAAGCTGAAATTGCAACTGGACTCTCATCCGACCTGTGGTATTGTGTTTTGTCTTACTGTAAGTGTGCTGAATGCTATAGTGGGTCGCGATTTGGTTCCCCACTGCCTAATTGTGCCACGCTTGCTGGAAGCTGCATCCAGCATTTACTGGACTGAATCCGAACTGTTCACCCAGCCTAGGCCCTGCCACCTTGGCCCAGCCAGCTACTCCAGGTGCAGAGATCACCATCGATGAGAGACTCGTCCGGGGATCACCCCCTGCTCAACCATTTAGAACAGGAATGACACCTCGGTGATTCGAGTGGGCCCTGCTTCTCCTGGCATACCAGTTTGTCAACCTGCAGTCTCCATCTCGTCCCTCCTGTGTCTCATATTGGGTAGCATGAGTAAACCCCAGGGTAGCTCCCTGCAACATCAGCTAAATTAAAAGTGTTGTTACCTGAGAAAAAGTTTGCCAAGTTGTTACATATGTGGGGCCTGAGTAACAAGTCTTATCCTTACCTAGGATATGTCCGGCTTTGGCTGTCTTTTCCTGCGGCCATGACTGGTGTAGATGAACAAGTAGAGACGCTAGCCCTGGTGTGCCCCCCTACAGGGATGTATGATGGGTCCCCCCTACTCACTGGAACCAACGCCCACATGTTTGGGAGGTTAGCACAGTTGTGCCAAGAGAAACGAAACCGACAGACTGGCCGGGCAATGAGAATTCCAGCTCTGATCAAGAAAGCTTATGACCTGCAGAGGCAGTCTGTGGCAGAAGACCAGGATGAGCCTCTTGGAATTGTCTGGAAGAAGGACCCTAATTCCTTGGTATTGCCACCCAATACTCAGTATACTGTTCACGGAGAAGGCTGTCTTAGGAGAGACGTGAAAAACAAAATATTAATGCTGGATGCACCAGGTGAAGGAACTTTGCCGGAGGGGCTAATGAAACATAGAAACATAGACTTTGACGGCAGATAAGGACCACTTGGCCCACCCAGTCTGCCCATTTCCCTACCTACTGGATAAGCTGCAGATTCTAGTTAACCAACAGCCTACTTTCTGCAACCCCCCACTATAATTGCCTTGTGTCTGTCCCATGTATGTTTGAATTCCCCCACTGTTTTAGACCCAACGACCTCCTCAGGAAGGCTGTTCCATGTATCCACCACTCTCTCCGTGAAAAGAATTTCCTCACATTACCCTGAGCCATCCCCTCTATCTTTAAACTGTCCCCCTTGTTCTTACACATCTCTTTTTTGAAAGATGCTACCCTCCTGGACTTTGTTGATTCCCTTGAGGTACTTGAATGTTTCTATCATGTCCCCCTGTCCCTCCTTTCATCAAGGGTATACATATTAAGCTCTCAGTCTCTCCTCATATGGTTTCTGATGTAGACCCTGCACCATTTTAGTTGCCCTCCTCTGGACTGCTTCCATCCTGTCTATGTCCTTGCGTAGATGAGGTCTCCAAAACTGCACACAGTACTCAGATGGGGTCTCACCAACTGTCTGTATAGAGGGATAACCACTTCCTTTTCTACTTGTGATGCCCTTCCTATGCATCCCAGTATCCCCTGGCTCTCCTTACTGACTTTTCACATTGCTTACCCACCTTTAGGTCATCTGATATGACTACCCCAGGTCCCTTTCCATTTTGTTGTTGTTAGTACCTCCCTGCTATTGTGTACTCTTCTCCTGGGTTTTGTTTCCCAGGTGTATTACTTGCACTTCTTTGCATTGAATCTAAGTTGCCATATGTCTGACCATTCCTCCAACCTTGCCAAGTCCCTTCTCATCTTTTCTACCCCCTCTTGTGTATCAACTCTGTTACAGATCTTTGTGTCATCTGCAAAGGGCATACCTTTCCCTCAGACCCTCTGCAATGTCACTTATAAAGATGTTAAAGAGGATTGGACCCAAGTACCGAGCCCTGAGGTACTCCACTAGTAACCCTCTTTCTTTGGAATGTTCCATTCACTATTACCTTCTGTGTCCTGTTGTGCAGCCAGTTCGCTACCCAGGCTACCACCCTGGGACCCACTCCCAGGCTGGCTAACTTGATTATTAATCTTTTGTGTGGGACTGTGTCAAATGCCTTGCTAAAGTCTAGGTAGGCCATATCCACAGCCCCTCCCTGGTCTATTACTTTGGTCACCCAGTCAAAGAAATCAATTTGATTTGTCTGACATGACCTTCCTACTGTAAATCCATGCTGGTTTGGGTCCTGTGCCCTGCTGGCCTCTAGGTACTCAACAATTCTTTCTTTCAGAAGTGATTCCATCATTTTCCCTACCACTGAGGTCAAACTTACAGGTCTGTAGTTTCCTGCTTCTGCCTTGCTCCCACTTTTGTGAAGGGGAATCACATCTGCCCTCCTCCAGTCCTCAGGTACCACCCCATCCTGCCATGATTTGTTAAAAAGTGTGGTCAGTGGTGTCACTAGGTCCCCCCTTAGTTCTTTTAGGATAATGGCTAAGCCCAGTATCCTACCTGCCCATGCCCATCCCTATGCATGTAGAGTGATGGTCCAAATCCAAAACGTCTTGGATCAGGAAGTCCGTGTGAACAGGGGATGTACGCTGGCTACAGTACACTGTGCAGACACTGCAGTATTACCCAGTAACAAGCACTATGGTGGAAAGGAGAAAGTGACGACAGACCTGTTTGATTTCGGTGATTCCCCCTTGTCTGCTGAGTGGAAGACTCAGATCAGTAGGAAATTTACCCAGAGAGACCAAGTGTTTTCACTAATAGATTGGGATGTGGGGTGCGCCCATGGTGCTGAGAATAATATTCAGCTGCACAATGACAGACCTTTCTGAGAGTGGTCCCACCGCCTTGCTCCAGCTGATATAGACAATGTTCGGCAGCACCTGCAGGAGATGCTCACTGCCGGAATTGTTCAAGAGTCAAGAAGCACCTACGCATCTCCCATCATAGTTGTGCACAAGAAAAATGGGTCCCTGAGGATGTGTGTGGGTTATCGGACTCTTATCCGACAGACTGTTCCAGATCAATACACCAGGCCATGCATACAGGATGCCCTAGACTGTCTGAATGGGAGTCAGTGGTTCTCAATACTTGATCTCTGCAGTGGATATTATCAAATCCCGATATCCCTGGAGGACCGTGAGAAAACAGCCTTCTTCTGTCCTTTGGGGTTATACGAATTTCTGAGGATGTCACAGGGGATTTCGGGTACCCCTGCTACCTTCCAGAGGTTGATGGAATGTGCAGTAGGAGACTTGAATCTGCTAGAATGTTTAGTGTACTTGGATGATGTCATTGTTTTCGGTTGCACGCTAAAAGAACATGAGGCCAGACTGTTCAAAGTCCTCGATCGCTTGGAAGAATTCGGCCTCAAGCTATCCATAGACAAGTGCCAGTTCTTTCAAGTGTCTATAAAATATGTGGGACATATAGTGTCAGCTGAGGGGATACAGACAGACACCAGTAAAGTAGAGTTCTGACCACCTGGCCCCAGCCCACCAAGCTGAAAAAACTGCAGTGTTTTCTGGGGTTTTGTGGCTACTATCGCCGATTCATTAAGGACTATTTGAAGGTAACCGGCCGCTCCTTAATCTTACCCAAGGCTATCCTCCCATGAACCACAGATACAAGAAGGGGGTCCACAAAGAAGAAGATAAGGTGTATTTTTGAACAGGTGAACCTTTTGGAACCCTTTGGACCCCCGAGTGCAATGTGGCATTCTTCAAAATCATCTATCAGCTTACCCATGCCCCAGTCCTTGCATATGCTGATCCCACCTAACCATACATCCTGCACATGGATGCCAGTCTGAATGGGCTTGGGGCTGTGCTACATCAAGAATATGAGGATGGCCTGAGACCTGTGGCCTTCGCCAGTCACAGCTTGATACTCTCCGAGCGGAATTATCCTGTGAACAAGTTGGAGTTCCTCACGCTAAAGTAGGCCATAGTCGATCAGTTCCATGAGTACCTCTATGGGGCCAAGATATTAGTAAAGACTGATAACAATCCTTTAACATATGTACAGACGTCAGCCAAGTTGGACGCCACTGGGCGCCGGTGGCTTTCTGCCTTGTCAACTTACAATTATGCGGTTGAATACCAGCCTGGACTGAACCATATTGATGCTTACGTCCTTTCACAGTGGCCAAGTTCCAAAGACAATTGGGAGAGGCTGTCTGAACCTTCCATTAAAGCATTGTGCCAGAAGTTTGACAAAGATGAGCAATTGTCTGCAGACACCGTGGACTGCCTGGTGGACTGTTTTGGACCCCCGATAATTGCATACCTGCCGCTTACTGTCAGTTTTCTGCACTAGATATCAGTGCTTTGCCCCAGTTTGATAGTGACAGTATTCAGTGGACTCAATCCCACAACCCCATGATTCAGCTGACGCTTGATGCCCTGCGTACGGGGAAGGATGTGTCTAAACTATGTTCTACTGATTTACAAACTGCATCGTTATTCAAAGAAGGCCCCAGACTAAAGTTATGAGATCAATTATCATATAGAAAGACAGCAGATCGTCAAAGTCACGTGGACAAGCAGCAGTTGGTCCTACCCACAGCCTTCAAACAGCTGGTACTGAGGTCCCTCCATAACCACATGGGACACTTCGGTATTGACCATACTATCGACTTAGTATGGTCCCGATTCTATTGGCTGAAAATGGGGGCAGATGTTGAGAATCATGTCAAAACTTGCAGTCACTGCCTGCAGCAGAAAGCTTTGCCCCAGAAAGCTGCCCCACTTGTCAGCATAACTGCCAGTGCCCCCATGGAACTGGTTTGTATAGACTTCCTGTGTCTGGATCCCGATCAAAAGCACATTGGAAATGTACTGGTAGTAACCAATCACTTTACCCAATATGCACAAGCTTTCCCGACCAAGGATCAAAAGACCTCTACAGTGGTCAAGGTGCTAATAGAAAAGTTCTTTGTCCACCATGGTGCACCCCAATGTATCCATTCTGACCAAGGAAGAGACTTTGAAAGTAGATTAATCAAAGAAATGCTTTCTCTATGGGGGGTGCGAAAGTTCAGAACCACTCCCTGTCACCCTCAAGGGAACCCCCAGCCAGAACACTTTAACAGAACCCTTCTGGACATGTTGGGTACTCTCCATCCTAAAGATAAGTCTAAGTGGAGTCAGCAGATTAGCACCTTGGTACATACTTACAATTGCACCAAAAGTGATGCTACTGGATTCTCTCCCTATCGTCTCATGTTCGGGAGGGAGGCCCCACTGCCCATAGATGTTTGCTTTGGTGTCTCTCCGGATGGAGTCCGAGCCGAGAATTATTCGCAGTACATGCAAAAACTGAAAGATCAATTTAACCATGCATATCAACTGGCACAAACTATGGCTGACAAATGAAATCTTGCTGACAAAGAAAGATATGATCGATGAGTAAAAGCCCAAGAATTGTTATCCTGAGATAGGGTACTACTGCGCAATTTGGGACTGCATAGGATGTCCAAAATTGCTGAAACGTGGCACCATCTTCCCCACATAGTAGTTGGTAAACTGGATGACCTGCCGGTGTACAAAGTGCACCCTGAGAATAACGCTAGAGCTGTCAAGGCCATGCACCGCAATCACCTACTACCCATCAGTCAAGTGATCATTGATGCTGAACCAACACCCGACACTTCCCCCAGGCCGTTGACTCGTGCTGCTGCCAAAAAGAGTCAGAGTCAACCTGTCCCTGTTGCTCCAGACCTAAGGCGTTCCCTTGGCAGGCCCTTAATGATGATGACTGTCAGTCCATTTCTGATGAAGGTGAATGTGACAATGCCTACAATCCTTCTTATGAACTGAGCCAGTTGTTCTGAGGCAATCCTCTGCAGAATCACGGGGATGAAGCTGGGCCTTCAGAGGTGCCTAACCTCCCAGCTTCTTCCCTGGAACCAATGCCCTCTGAAAGTGAGGTGCAGAGCATTATATCTGAAATAACAGATTCTTTGTGCCTAGTGGAACTGTTTGAATTACCTGAGGAGGAATCTGCTGTGGAAAATCTCCCTGGTGACACACCAGAACCTGTAGAGCAATATGACAGTGTTGACAGCACCCCTTCAGTGCCAAAAATTCAGTGATCCAAGAGTTCCTTCAGGCTGTGCAACCAGGGCACTCTTCAGGAGAGAATAATGAGCAAAGTATTGTGGAAGCAGAATTTTTCATGCAAGGAGCCAATAATGTTCCATTACTGGAGACTTTGCCCAGTGCAGAGGTACCCCTTTCTACTGAAGAAGAGACTGATGCAAATGCTGGTACTCCAGAGACTGTACCTGTTTCCCCAAGGAAGTCTGGGAGAGTGGCTAAACCCATAATATGTCTGAGCTGCGACTGACCTGGAAGACTAGTAGATCTTTTAAATGTTGTCCACAAGGGTATCTATGTTTCAAAGAGCTCACTGCCCAAACTGAGCCTTTCCACTACTTCCAAGTTGATTGTCTATCCTTCAGGACATGGTGCCCCTGCCCAGTCTAGCCCCAAGTTAGCTGATAGGGATGGGACCCCATCTGTGTGGTTTAGAATGCAAGAAACTATAACATGAATGAGTACAGTAATATTATTGTGTGAATCATAGTGAAATCATTATTCAATGTATGAAAAATGCATAACTGTTGCCATAAAATATATATATATAATCACATGTATTAGTTATTTTGGATACGTATAGTGATGGTAATGAAGCATATATTTTGTATATGTATAATGTCTTCAAATAACATTGTTGTGAGCATGGACTTGATGTGGATGCCATGTCTTGATTACTATAATGCTCTATGTCTAGGGTTGCCGGGGGTGGATATCCGTCACCTGCAGCTAGTGCAGAATGCAGCAGCCAGGTTGTTAACTGGCTTACCAAGAACTTACCATATCACATCTGTGCTGCGTGAACTGCACTGGCTGCCAGTGCAATGGAGAATCATCTTTAAGGTCATGTTGCTGACCTATAAGACCCTACACGAACTGGCACCGGGCTACTTGCAAGATCTCCTTCGACCCTACCGCCCTCTCTGCCGACAAGGGATTGCTAGAGATTCCTCAGGGTTCGTCTTCAGTCATCTGGGGCCAGAGGTTTTTCTTTCATGGCCCCAACCCTGTGGAATTCTCTACCTCATCAGATTAGAGAGTGCCTGTCCATGGAGCCATTCAAGAGTTATTTATTTGAATTAGCCTTTGAATAGGTCTCCCGCTGCCTTTTAAATTGTTTTTATGTTGTATTTATTATGTTAGATTATTTTGTTATGTATTTGCGCTTTGATATTTTGAAAAGCACATTACAAATAAACTTTGATTTGATTTGATTCTTTCCAGGCAGGGAAGGGCGTAACCCCCCTATAAATGGGGGTTCTCAAAAGTCTTCCTTGGGTGTGCTTAAATGCCCAATGCCAGGCGGGCGTTCTGTGTCTTTACAGGTTTAAAGGTGCTTGCATACGAGTGCCCTGTTAGCCTCCATGCCTGTCTCTTTAAGAGACATTATTTTTGTAGCGTATAATTAATCTGGGTAGGGGCCGAGTGTTTCCAGGCTCGAGTCCCGCCCAAGCTGTAGTAATATTGCTCTGCTCTGCCATAGTTAGTGGTGCAGAGGGAGCTCTGTTAGAACTGGTAATTGTTTGCTGATTAGTTGCACTAATAACAATGGTATTATAGTTTATCTAACCTGCCTTTCTTTGCAGCATGGACATTTCTGTATTGCACCAAACAGTACCTTTTGGGGACCTTAAAATGGAGTCTGTCCCCTGGGGTCTCGTGGGAGAGAATTTCTGTAGGAATTGTGGTTGTGATAATGACGAAAGCCTAAAGGTGATCACCGTTATCATGCAGTCAGAGTGCCGACTCTGACACCCTGGCACACAGGACAATGGCACCGCGGACATAAATTTCAATGCTTTCCCTCCACACCCCCACCACCCCCCTACTGAAGGATTCTCAACTCCGGGGGGTGCATGTTGGGGGGGTGAAAACATATAAAATGAAAGGTTCAGGATGGGCACAATAAAATCGCACCAGCGCCTAGATCCGGTACCTCACCCACCCCAACCACAGACCAACCCCCGATGCCATGATGCAGCTTGGCAACCCACCGCAGCACCACCCCTACATCTCTGCCCCCTCAGCCCACACTCACCATGCTGCCCCCCCGTTCGTACATATAGCGACATCACTGTCACCCATTTCGCCCACCCCCCCATCCAGTTGCCCTACCCTACCATCGCAGTGAAGGATTCAGCAGGGAACGAATTGCAGTTACGGATGGCACCCTTCCCCATACTCCCTCCTCACGGGATACCATTTTTTTCACTTTGGCGCCTAAATGGACCTGGAGAGGGAGCCCTTGCTTTGACAGACAGATGAATCAACCAACCGAACCCTTTTTGAGTCAGAAGGAAGTCATGCTGCTGCCTGCAGTAGAGAGTCAGTCTGAGTTTGGAGTGGAGAAAGTGAACTGCTCGAGACATTCAAGCTGCTGCTCCTGTGTAGTCATGCGGGAAACTGGTGGAAAGGCTGAGTTTGGCCTGTCTGCCTACCTGTCCCTTGAGAGGGATCCTTAGAGAGTGCTTAAATAACTGGACTGTATCCAAACCAGTTGTGACAAAAGCCACCAAATTCTGACTGTACCATTGCCTGAAGAAGACCGAAGATTTGCTGTATACGATCGGCCTGTCAGGAAGTCTGAAATCACCACAGAGATCACAGTTTTGCTCAAGAAAGCTGAAATTGCAACCTGACTCTCATCCAACCTGTGGTATTGTGTTTTGTCTTACTATAAGTGTGCTGACTGCTGTTAGTGGGTTGCGGTTTGGTTCCCCACTGCCTAATTGTGCCACGCTTGCTGGAAGCTGCATCCAGCATTTACCGTACTGAATCTGAACTGTTCACCTGGCCTAGGTCCTGCCACCATGGCCCAGCCAGCTACTCCAGGTGCAGAGATCACCACTGATGAGAGACTTGCCCAGGGATCAGCTCCCTGCTCAACCATCTCGAACAGGAATGACACCTCGGTGATTCGTGTGGGCCCCGCTTCTCCTGGCATACCAGCTTGTCAGCCTGCAGTCTCCATCTCGTCCCTCCTGTGTCTCATATTGGGTAGCATAAATAAACCCCAGGGTAGCTCCCTGCAACATCAGCTAAATCAAAAGTGTTGTCATCTGATTTCTTTGTTGTTTCCTTGTCACAAACTAAGCCTCCAGTCTCCAGATAACAAATTGTGTGTGGTTGTGCATGTTTCTTCTTTCCATCACAGAGCCTCAATCAGGTGCAATGCTGGCCTACCCCGGGCAATGAATTAGGCTAGCCCACCTTTGTTCCAACTGGGTACCCCGAGTGCGTGACTGTGACTGTGAAGGGACTCTAAAGTCCATGCATCATTGCCTGATTGAATCAGTTACAGACCTAATCAGCCAAATTAAGCCCCTCCTTTGTTCATTCCCCCTGAATAAATCAGATCTAATTCTTTTTGCATTTAACCTGACTGTGGTTCCATTTTGTACCAGAAGCACTGTTCTGTTGTTACCTGCTGTGTCTAACCTTATTTTACAGGAAGGGTCTCCAGGGTCGGACTGGTGAAACCAGCACTTTTGGAAAATGTAAACCGAGTGGGGATTTGTATGCTGATTAGGGGTTATTGTAACTGTGTCTGTTGTACATTGCTTAGGCCACTAGAGGGGAAAGAGGGGGGTTACAGTGTCCCGGAGGGCTGTACCCAGGTCAGCTATGCTACCAATAACCCTGTTCTCTGGGTGGAGGCACCTCCTTTTTCTGTACCCAAGCCCCTTAACTTGCACCTAGCCACGCAGGCAGGGGTAGTAGCCCTTGGGATAGTGCCACCTAGGGGTTACAATAGGGTGAGGTCAGAGCAAAGATCATTGAATGTACTTGATACAACCAGCTGGCCTGGGTTTGATTCCCACAACCTCCACTTGCGTACTGTGAGACCCTGAGTAAGTCACTTAACCCCCCTGTTCTCCCAGGACGCACCTGGAAATGAGCTTCTGTGCTACCAGGACAAAAACTACATAAAATAACCAAAAGAATCATTCGTTCAGCCATCCCAATTAAAAGCTTCAGTCCCCAGACACATTCTTAGCAGTGGTTTTGCTACTTATTTTGTTAATTTGCAAGAAATGACCTCCATTACATCAGCTTTGGCAAATAAACATTTGGCTTAATGGCAGTGTGGTTGAAAATGAAGAAGCTGATTTCCACATGTTTGCCATACAGACCAGGGATAAAAAAAATGCTGTTTTCTTCAAAAACTCTTCGGTTTCATTTTTTATCATTAAAACAGAAACTTAACCTTACAGCTGCTATCCACCCCCCCCCCCCCCATGCAGGATGGATTTCTGTTTTTTTTTTTTTAGAATCGATGAAACAGACAAAGATTTTGTGTTAGCTAGGGGAAAGTCTGAGTTCTGGAAGTGAAAGTAGAATGGCAGATGGCACGAGTTTGCATTCTAATTTAAAAAAGCTATTGTGCCATAAAAAGGCACAACAGCATACTATGACCTTTGAACTGTAGAACAACCACATTCAGTTAGGTGTAACCATGCACTGTAAAATAATTCTGCCCACAAAAAGTTAAAACTGAAAGAGTTCCTGTTCCACGTTAGACCGTCATCCAGCCATAGCAAGGGTACAGCTTGTGCATCCTCATAGACAGTGATAGAGCACAGGTCCCTCACCCCCACCCTGGAAAGAGAGTTTATTATCACCAGCCAGACTCCTAGACATGAGACAGGCTGCCCCAAAAAAGAAGGACTGATATCAGGTCCCAACACCCCCCCCCTTCCGTCAAGCAGAGATAGGAACGAGCCTTCCTATGCCAACACCATGCTTCTCTTTGGAACACTGTGTCTTGTAGATAAGATTGGGCCTTCAAAGGCTTGGTATGATGTCATATAGCCCTGGATCCCCTGCCTGGCTTTCCATTTCCTGTACTGAGATTTGAAAGAGAAGCGGTGACATTCCTGAATGATCCATACTAATCCTGGGGATGGGGGTTTCCAATCTCTGGCCGTCAGAGAAAAGAGAGAGAGACAGGCAGAAAGTTAGCATTTGCCGAGTGGTGGGTCAGCAACAAATGAACCTTGTAATGAACCTTGTAAGAAACAAGGCCACAATGGGGAGTGGTTTATGATTTTATAACCACACCCTGGGTAGATGGTAGGCATGAGATGCAGCCAAGTGTAACTGCGTTGCTTGCCATCAGTGCTGTTGGTCATTGCCACTGCCTTGTGGGCTCAAACAAGGATGAGAGGCCTGTGTCATTAACCTTTTGGTCTGTGGGGTTTGTATGCAAGATTTAATTTACATTCTAAAAGCTTTTAATGACAGCACTTACCCTAAACACCAGCGACAAATGGAAAGTCCACTCAGTTATCTTCAGACTGACTATTCCATTTATTGTGAAGCTGCACAAACAGCAAAAAGTGACCCTCCTGGGTCAGACAGACAGGAAAATGAGCTCTGATGTTTCACCTAGAAATAGGCTTTATCAAAGACACTGCCATCCAGAGGGGAACCTTTTTGTAGCACCGAAATGTGTCACATGATCTTTGAAAATATTTTAAAGTGGTAATGATCACTATAACTTAATAGCTTTAAAACATATTAAAAACAACATTTTGACTCTACCTAGAGAAATGTATAGTGCACCTGGTATATGTATGGAGCCCCCTGGGATTCAGTACCCCCAGAGAAAGGTATAGTGCACCTGGTGTATATATGGAACCCCCTAGGTTATACTGTTGTAACAGCGACCCTCTTACAGCAATGCTGTTACAGCGACAGCAACCCACCGACACCCGCAGTGTCAACTGGGTTGCCAGAGCAATGACTGAATCATGAACTCCAGAGTTTGGTCACTCATCCCCTGAGATCCGCACCCCCTGGAGTTGGAATCCTTAAGTCCGGGGGGGCAGGGGCAGAGCCCCACTGCGTGAACACCAATCTGGTGTTGGTGCATGTTCCGGTCGGGGACCGGAGTCGGCAGCGTCAGGGATGTCGGCGACCATGTGTCACTGTAGGGGAAGTTGCCGGCATTCCTGTCACCGTGTCATTGTGGAACCAATTGTAGCACCTCCAGGGAAAGGTATAGTGCACCTGGTGTATATATGGACCCCCTGGGATTCAGTACCCCTGGGAAAGATATTGTGCACCTGGTGCATTCACGGAACCCCCTAGTATGCAGCACCTCCAGAGTAAGGTATGGTGCACCTGGTGTATGTATGGAACCTCCTAGGATGCAGCACCTGCAGGGAAAGCTATAGTGAACCTGGTGTATGTACAGAACCCCCTAGGATGCAGAACCTCCATAGAAAGGTATAGTGCATCTGGTGTATGTACAGAACCCCCTGGGATTCAGCACCCCCAATGAAAGGTATAGTGCACCTGGTGTATGTACAGAACCTCCTGAAATTTAGAACCCCCAGAGAAAGGTATAGTGCAGCTGGTGTGTGTATGGAACCCCCTGGGATTCAGTACCCCCAGGTAAAGGCATAGTGCACCTGGTGTATGTATGGAACCCCTTGGGATTCAGTACCCCCAGAGAAAGGTATAGCGAATCTGATGTACTTATGGACCTCCTGGGATTTGGTACCCCCAGAGAAAGGTATAGTGCACCTGGTATATGTATGGACCCTCCTGGGATTCGGAACCTCCTCACAGGATCACCCCACCCATGAACCAGTTCAACAGAGAACAATTGCTCACAAGTAGCAACACCCCCTCTATTAATAATATGCATTAAGTAAGGGTACAAAGACAGTAGAGAGCCTTACCTCTGATGTTCCAGGGAGAGAACCAAGATTGTGAGAAAGGTAAAGATGAATGTGGAGCTTAGGACAGCAGAGGGGGTGAAGGCCAGACATAAGGCTTTTTTCAGTTATATACAGGAAAGAAGGAAAAGTAAAGGGGAGACACAGAGAATAAAAAAGGGAAACTCTTGGGAGGAGGGTGATGAGAAAATGATTAAGATTCTTAACGTGTACTTCTGAAGTCCATTCCCAGACAGTAGTGTCCAGGCAAGGAAGAAACTAACAAGCATTTGTCAATGCCAAACGTTCGCTTGCAGGTATTTGCAGTGGTGTTTGGCATGTATGGTCCTTTACCCTAATGCCCTGTGCGATTGCTGGTATTTGCACAATCAATTTTCAGCATGAACCTTTTTTGTTACCCCCATTTATTAAGCTACATGAGGCGGAAACACGTTTTGGGCAGGATGTGAAAAATGACAGCTGTACTGCTCATAAGGAAGTGTGGTAAAATGGCAATGTTGAAAATCTGGGTGGAAATATTGAAAATTTGCAAACCTCTGACGTGCATAGGAACTGTACAGCATACCTGCGTAAAAACAGTCGTTGTTAGGAATTTTTCACCAAATTTTCAACATTGGCATTTTAAAACCTCTGCTAATGAACAGTGTCACTGCGATTTTCTTACTGTGTCCCATACATTGATTTCGCACACCGACTGCGCCATTGTGCACTACATGGGCAGAAACACGTTTTTGGCAGGATGTGAAAAATTACAGCTGTACTGCTCATAAGGAGGTGTGGTAAAATGGCAATGTTGAAAATCTGGAGTGAAAATATTGAAAATTCACAAACTTACGAGCGTGCATAGGAACTGCACAACGCAAGCTCGTAAAACAGTTAATTTTAGGAATTTGTTCACCAAATTTTCAACATAGCCATTATAAGATCTCTGCTCATGAACAGTGGCACTGTGATTTTCTTAATGTGTCCCATACACTGAGTTCGCACAGCGACTGTGCCGTTGTGTGCTACATGGGTGGAAACACGTTTTGGGCAAGATGTGAAAAATGACAGCTGCACTGCTCATAAGGAGGTGTGGTAAAATGGCAATGTTGAAAATCTGGGTAAATATTGAAGACCATGACTTAGGGCGTGCATAGGAACTGTAATGAACACTTTCGAAAACAGTCATTTATAGGAATGTTGTCACCAGATTTTCAACACAGCCATTTAAGACCTCTGCTCATGAACAGTGTCACTGTGATTTCTTAATGTGTCCCATACATTGATTTCGCACACCGACTGCGCCATTGTGTGCTACATGGGCGGAAACACGTTTTGGGCAGGATGTGAAAAATGACAGCTGTACTGCTCATAAGGAGGTGTGGTAAATTGGAAATGTTGAAAATCTGGAGTGAAAATATTGAAAATTCACGAACTTACGAGCCTGCATAGGAACTGCTCAACGCACGCTCGTAAAACAG
This sequence comes from Neoceratodus forsteri, assembly GCA_016271365.2. Taxonomy (NCBI): domain Eukaryota; kingdom Metazoa; phylum Chordata; order Ceratodontiformes; family Ceratodontidae; genus Neoceratodus; species Neoceratodus forsteri. Next base: position 1,320,994,329 of record CM057454.1, read on the forward strand.
TCATTTTTTGGAATTTTTGCACCAAATTTTCAACATGGGGTTTTTGGGGCCCCTTCTCATGAATGATGTCACTGTCATAGCATTATTCAGGCCCAAAGGATGATTTCGCGCAGTGACTGCGAAATCACCCTACAGGCCCGAATAACGCCATGACAGTGACATCATTCATGAGAAGGGGTCCCAAAAACCCCATGTTGAAAATTTGGTGCAAAAGTCCAAAAATGCCCGAGATATGCAATAAAGTTGAAAACCCCTATCTAGCCCATTATACAGCTTACGGCATTTCCTCATTTTAGCGGTCGGCTTTGAAGAGTGCAGCGTGTTCTGGTCCACGAAGATCGTCGCTTGAGCTCAGAGGTAAGTATGGGGTGAGGGGTGTGGGGAAAGCTGGGTGCGCAGTGGGTGGGTGCGGGTTGTGGGAGGGACTGGGAGAAGCGCCGTGGGACTGTTTTTGCTTTACAGGTGAAAATAAAAATAAGACTACGTGGGGCGTTTCCACGCTGGGGTGGGCTCCCAGCATGCACAAGGATGGCTAGGGGCGCCGAGGAGCCTAAGGGTTGGGCACCCCGTCGGCAGACAACCGGGACATTGCCACACTGGGGTGGGCTCCCAGGCGTGGCAGAAGGATGGCTAGGGGGCCATGGAGCCGACGAGGGAGGTTGGGCACCCCGCTGGCGAGATGACGCAGGGCGTTTGCCACGCTGGGGTGGACTCCCAGCATGGCAGCAAGATTTGGGGGTGGGGTGGCATGGCGGGCGGCGTGACTGGGGGCGGCGTAACGTGGGGCGGTGACGGGTGTTTAGGCTGACAGCCGTGGTTTCTTTGAAGCAAAGACCACCGCTGTTTACACACAGCCCTGCACCCATTGGTGCAGGACCACCACACCTGCTCAACTGAGCAGTGGATTGAAAGGGAGAGACACACCTCCAAAGTGTGCTACTCTCCCAAAACGTTCCTTGCGCATGCGCGCAAGCAAACGTAAAAAGGGTTCTCAAGGGCTTATTTGGGCTGAAAGTTGAGAAATCACCTAGACTGGATGGTCTACATCCTTGTGAGCTGATGGAGCTGGCACTGGTCCTGGTGGGGCTGCTAGTTGATTTAACTGCTCTTTAGACCAAGGTGAGATCCCAAGTGATTGGACGGTGGCAGATGTCCTCCCGCTGCACAAGAGTGATGGCAGGGGGATCCTGGCAATTACAGGCTGGTTAGCCTGACGTCCATACTGTGGAAGCTCCTGGAGGCTATTATAGAGGAAAGACTTGTGCACTTCCTGGAGTTACAAGGGTTCCAGGATAATAAGCAGTATGGATCCATTAGGAGCAGCTCATGTCAGACAAATCTCACTGAATTCTTCAATGGGGTTTCACAAGATTTGTACATGAGAAAAGCCCTGGATAGCCTACAGTATATTTGGACTTCAGCAAGACTTTTAACTTGGTACCCCATAAGAGTCTGGTGAAAAAATGGGGCATATTAGGGTGCAGAGAGAGTGTCCCAGGAAGCCAAGGTCCCTATAGGGGCTAACTGTGCTTAATCAGAGCAACTCTCAGTAGCTTGTACCATAACCAAGGGAAATGACTCAGAGTTCAATTCCTACAGCGAAGCCAGCCTGGATGCAAATGCAATGACTTGCAGTAAGTGGCATGTCACAAAATGCTGCAGGACAAAAGGGCTTAATCGCCATTGAACTGCACAGTTCTCTGCAGCATACTGCAGCATGTTGTGATATACATTTTGTGATCCCACCAATACTGCATTGCATCCTGGCTGGCACCGCTGTATGTTCGCAGAACTGCTGTTTATTATTTCACTTCTACCAATATAATTAGCCAACATTTCACAAGGTGACCCCCTCACTTTATCAAAGTGCAGTGACAATAGCCTCATGTAGTACTTCAAGTTTCAATTCAAGTTTATTGCAGGAAAACTCCATTGAGCATGCTTATTCACAAAGAGATCCTTACTACATCAAAGGCGGTACATAAACAGGTTTACATAAGGAAGGGTACATACACTGTATAAAACAATGGAAGTCGTACAAATCGATGCATGCAGTCATTAACAGATCTTAGCATTAGCATAATGCAATAATGTGACAATTTTACAGCAAAAATACAGAGAAGACATGGGATGTAGAAGAGAAAGGAGCAAAAATGCATACGAGGCGTGGAAAAGTCATACATTGCAGAAAGGAGAGCTTCGGAAGAGAGTAGGCGACTGGGAAAGCTAATAGGTCAACACTTGCAGAAGGGGAGGAGAGAGTGGCTAGGGTAGAGAGAGCTGAGGGAGCAATTACAGGGTGAGCCAGAGAGAGAGAAGAATGAGGAGGGAGGAAGGGAGGAAGACGGAGATGGAATGGTTAGAGGGCTGAAAGTGGCCTGGGAGGGAGGAGTGGGCAGAGCGAGGTGAGGGGAGGGAGAGGAGAGGAAGGAGGGGAGAGCAGGGTGAGGGGGGAGGTAGAGAGGGGGAAGGTAGGGATGTTAATATGAGGAAAGAGAAGAGAGCAAGGGTATACAGCAAGAGAAAGAGGAAAGTAAGGGGGAGGAAGGAGAGGGCAGAGAGTATAAAAGCAGAAAAGAATGATTAGGGGTGCAAGTGGTGGCCTGAGGAGAGGAGTGGGTAGAACGAAGTGGGAGGGAGGAGGAGGAGAGGGAGGAGGGGAGAGCAGAGTGAGGGGGGGAGAGAGATGAAGGGGAGAAATGGTAGAGATGCTAATATGAGGAGACAGAACAGGGAAATAGGGCAGGCAGAAATTGTGAGAGATAAGCCCTCTGGCAGTTACAAGCTACCGTGAACTGCTTAGAGGCTAGTGACTTAAAAAAAATAATCGTGACCAGGCTGGTGAGCTTGAGCACCGCCCGAATGCTGTTCCAAGCCATAGGAAGAGAATACGATATAGCTCCCTTATGAAATGGCTTGTCAATTTCAAGGCATCTCATTGGATGCCAGGTGTGTGTTAAAGTTTCTAACACACAAAAGCTAGATCAGGTCAAGCCAGCTGGGCATCGATATGGGTGATGCTGTCCACAAAGAATTTTAAAAAATCAAATAGCCGCCATCTTGTTTTGTGCCACAAGCGATGCCACCCTTCCTGTAAAACTAACTCGCACATGCTGAAGTAAATGCACAACCTGTGTGATTTTTTTAAAAGCAACTGCCATGATCACAATCATCTCTAACCCGCTATCCAACACAACACTGCGGTGTAATTACCGCGCGACACAGACGGCACTTGAACCCTCCCCCTGTTCCTGGCTGACAGATGCCAAGCAGCAGAAAAAAAACAAACTGCCGCGATCTGTCTCCCAGCCCGCTCGCTCGCTCTCCATCCAAATACCAGACTCACACTCTACATCAGGGGGAAAAAATGCAGGTTTACCACAGCGCACAGAAGCACAACAGCAGTAAGCATAGCATTCCTCTCACCATCTCATAACCCGCCCGCTCAACACAACACAACACTTCACCGGAGAACCGGACATACTGAGACGGCTTGCACGAGGGGGGTTAGCTACAGAATCTGCTTCTTTGCTTTTGTGTGTGTGTGTGTGTGTGGGGGGTGTGAATCTGAGATGGCTTGCACGAGGGGGGTTAGCTACAGAATCTGCTTCTTTGCTTTTGTGTGTGTGTGTGTGGGGGGGTGAATACTGCCATGACAACCAGATGTAACTACAGAAGCCTTTGTAGGACAAAATTCCTTAAGTCAAACAAAAACAGTAGGCGGAGGAACTATTTTATTAAAAATCAAGACAAACATTAAACTTTTTCACTTTAAAATACTATACACTTTAGCTATCACATACATCTGTATTTTTGATAGCCATTTCATAAGTGCAATAAGCCACTCCAGGGTCTGTGTGTTAGATACTTTAACACACGGCTAGGAGGCTGGGCCCTTTTCGACCAGTGGCCTCGTGCTCACTCGCCTCTGGCCGTGTGTTGAAGTCTGACACAACACACACCCTGGAGTGTCTTATTGCTTACTTATCAAGGGAGGTTAGAGTTCTAGGGACATCCAGGAGGAGGAAGGCTGACTTCCTTAGGGAATAAGTGCAGTGCGGGATATGGACAAATTAGGAAATATAGCCCAGGAGTTTATTATGTAGTGCTTAGAATGTCCACTTGCCAAGGTGGAGCAGTCTTCTGGTAGCTAGGGACATCAACCCAACCATAGAATACAGGTCACAGTGGTGGGTCCATTGGTGATAAAACTAAGGGTATGGTGGAAGAGGACATTGAGTCTGTGAAGGTTGGCTGCTGAGGTGCAGCTGTGTATGATATCACCATAGTCTAAGAGCAGGAGAAATGTTGCCTGGATGAGTCTGAGTCTGGCCTTGGCTGGGAAGAGCACTCTGTGTCTAAAAAGGAAACTTAGCCTGGCTTTAAGCTTAGCGGAGAGGCTATCAATGCGGGCGTTGAAGGAAAGTTTGTTGTTGATCCATACACCTAGGTATTTGAACTTGTCAACCACTTCAAGTGGTTCTCCTAGGGATGTCATGACAGTTGCATTGCCAGCCTTGGTCTCGACGGGTGTGTGGGGGGGGGGTGCTGTGGTTGTTGAAGAATGTTACCTTAGTTTTTTTTGCGTTGAGCAAAAGCTTGGCACAGTACTTACATCCTTTTCTAGTAGAGCATATCTCCCTGGTTTCATCTGTATTCTCTGGTACATCAGGGCTTGCCCAGCCCACCTAGAAACTTCCATTTCTGTTTCATTCATAACTACCACATAGTTAAAGTTGCTCACTTAGAGCCGCTAACTTCTACAGCTCCACTCTACAAAGCAGTCATATTGTGATAGAGCACTTCACAGTCCCCAGTGAGCCTCTGTCTGTCTCTCAGGCCTTTGCCACTGAGACCATCTGGACAAATGTCACCACTGTCAAGGTCTCCTCTTTATCGAGAGATCAGACTCCGGGGCTCTGATGGCCCTTTGCTGCCACCTTTTACCTTTAGACACCTCGTAGTAAGGGTCTCTGCTAGGGGTAGGACACACTCTACTCTTGGAGATCTTTTACTCTGTACCCCTTTTATCCTGGTACCCTTCCCTCAGAGATGCAGTCGTAAACAACCAGATATTCTACTCTATAGAAAAATAATTTATTAATAAACACTGGTTGTGTAAATACAACAGTAATAATCAGGTACTAACACTATTTACATACAAAACAACAGTTCACCTACAGGATTATAAAAGAAAGGTTGCACACTTGTACAGGTAAACACTCCTATCTTTCCAAAAGGTTAGAGTCTTCTTATCTCACTGTCCACTAGCCTTGTTGCCTCAACCACTCTCTACAGATACACAATTTGGCCCCCTCCTTGAACACACAGAAACACCAGTGAAAAGAGGAAGAAACTATCTGGGTTGAAGCATTTATGTCTTCTCCTTCCCCTCCACTCCACCTGCCTTTGTCAAGTGAGGCTGATGTTCCTTCCCTGTACACAGGTTCATCTGATTGTCTGAAACTGCTTCAGACCTGGAAGTTTGGGTGACACCTACCTTGTGTCACCCACCTTGTGTACCTACATATTATCTGTCCTTGGTGTCTCTGAGACCCAGCTTCCATTCGCAGATTATTTAGCATCTGAATGTATTGGTTCAGATGTCACTGAGACAGTTCATCTCTGAATCCTTTGTGTACTAATGAATTTACATAGAAACATAGAAGTTGTCAGTAGATAAGAATCTCTTGGTCCATCCAGTCAGCCCTATTTTTCCTACCTACAGTGCCACCACAGACCCTACTCAGTCTCTGGTTTGCACCCCCCTCACTTTACCTCTAAGATCCCCTTATGTCTATCATATGCGGTCTTGAATCCTGTAACAGTTTTATCTCCCACCACCGCTGCTGGGAGGCTGTTCCAAGCTCCCTTTCCTGAAGAAGTACTTCCTCACATTTCCTCTCAGCCTCCCCCCTCCAGCTTCATAGTGTGCCCCCTTGTCCTTGAGCATCTCTTTTTCTGGAAAATGCTCCCTTGTTGTACCTTGTTTATACCAGTGAGGTATTTGAATGGTTCTATTATATCTCCTCTTTCCCTCCTTTCTTCTAGGGAATACATATTGAATTCCTTCTGCCTTTACTCGTAGAACTTCTGATGCAGGCCCTTCACCATCTTGGTTGCCTTCCTTTGCATTGCCTCCACTCTGTTGTTGTTGTTTCAGAGGTGGGGCCTCCAGAACTGGACACAGTACTTGAGGCATGGTCTCACTAGTGATCTATACAGGGGTATTATTACCGCTCTTTTTCCGCTAGAGATACCCCTGCCCCTGCATCCCAGCATCCTGCTAGCCTTTCCCACTGCCTTGTCACACTGTTTAGCCTCCTTCAGGTCATCAGAAATGATAACCCCCAGGTCCCTTTCCTGTTTTGTGACTGCTATTACTTCTCCTACTTGTTACGTTGCCTGGTTTTGCACCTCAAGTGATGGCCTTACTTTTTGCATTGAAACGCAGCTGCCAAACCCATGACCATTCTTTCAGCTTTTTTAGATCTTCTCTCATTTATCCCACCGCCACCCAACCCCGGTGTGTCTACTCTGTTGCAGTTTTTCGTGTCATCCGCAAACAGTTATACCTTCCCATCCAGTCCTTCTGCAGTGTTGCTTATAGACATTGAAGAGGACTGGGCCAAGTACTGATCCTTGTGGCACCCCACGGGTCACTTTGCCCACTCCAGAGTGGATGCCATTTACCACCACCCTCTGCCTCCCATTGTTCAGCCAGGTCTCTGTCCATCTTACTACTTTCGGACCCACCCCGGGGCTGCCCAGCTTGCTCACTAGCCTCCTATGTGGAATGGTGTCAAAGGCCTTACTGAAGTCCAAGTAGGCTATTCAACTGCTCCTCCCTGATCCACTACCTTGGTTACCTCATCAAAGAACCCAATCAGGTTTGTCTGGCAAGACTTCCCCCCCCCGTGAACTTGTGTTGCTTCTGATCCTGAAGACTTTAGAAACAAGATATTTCCCAGTTCTTTCCCTCAGTAGTGATTCCATTACTTTGCCCACTTCTGAAGTCAGACTAACAAGCCTGTAATTTCCAGTCTCTTCTCTGCTTCCATTTTTACGACTGCAGAGGGCGTAGCCCTGCAGATGTCTTGTGATCACAGGAGAGTAAAAGGGAGCCTACCAGATACCGGACGGACTTGTAAATAGTGGAGGTGAACAGCAATCATTGTGCATCCACCACACTATTTTTTCCACCGGTCACTGGTAGAACATGGCATTGTCTGCCATGTCCAAGATGGCTGCCGGAGTTCTCTGTACATGGGCAATGTTGTGGGCATGCACACTAAACACCAACAGCATGGCAACACAGTCTGATGCGTCCAAGATGGCAGTTAGAGCTTAGTGTGCATTTGCAGAGAACTCCGGTGGCCATCTTGGATATGGCGGACTGTGTTGCTGGAGTTCAGTGCTCATGCATAAATCATTGTGCATGCCCAGAGAACCCCTGCAGCCATCCTGGACACAGTAGACAGTGTCATGTTCCACCAGCAACCTGGGCTGCAGCCGTACCAACTCTGGTTAGATCTTATTGTGGAGTGGGGCTATATCAGCCCTCCTCCAGTCTCCCAGGACCTCTCCTGTTTCTAGTGACAGGTTGAACAGAGTTGTCAGAGGTGCCGCCAACTCCTCCTTGAGTTCCCTCAGTAACCTGGTGTGTAGTTCGTCTGGTCCCATTGCCTTGTCTACTTTTAACCGTGACAAATCCCTTAGGACTGTTTCTGCTGTAAAAGGGCTAGTGTCCAGTTCCCTTCCCTTAATGCTTTGGTTTTTTACCCTTGGTCTGCTACCTACCCCTTCCTCCGTAAATACTGAACAGAAGCGTTTGTTCAATATGTCTGTGTTTTGGTGGTCCTCTTCCACAAGCTCCCCTCGTCCCCTTTCAGCCTTACTATCCCTCCCTTGGCCTTTTTCTTTTCGCTTATGAATCTAAAAAAAGTCTTGTCCCCTTTTTTACTGAGTTTGCAATATTCTCTATTTGTGCTTTTGTGCTCCTGAATCCCTTCACGGGTTCCATTTGTTTCTCCTGATACTGTAAGTCTCCCTATCCTCCTCTTTCTGTTTTTTTATACTTTCTAAATGCCAAGTATTTTTTTGCTCTTACTTTGTCCACTACTTCTAGGGAACCATAGTGGTTTCTTTTTTCTCTTGCCCTTGCTAACCTGCCTTACACAGAGATTTGTAACTTTTTCAATGCCCTCTTTTATTTTTGCCCACTGGTCCTCAACTCCCCATAGTTTTCCTATCCCTGCCAGGGTATCTCTGAGGCATTCTTCCATTTTCATAAAATCATCCATCCTGAAGTCCATGACCCTCATTATTGTGTGGTTCAATTCTACCCCAGTTCCAATATTAAACCACACTGTATGATGGTCACCGGTCCCCAGGTGGTCCCCAACTTGGACACCTGCAATACTGTCCCTGTTTGTCAGTACCAGATCCAGCAACACTCCTTCATGGGTGAGTTTCATTATAAGTTGCTTAAGGAACACCCCCAGCAGTAAGTCCAGGATGTCCCTACTCCTGGCTGTTGCCTCATCTGGGAGGCTCCAATCCTTGTATGGTAGATTGCGGTCCCCTATTAGTATCACCTCTCCCTTGTGAGCCATCCTATGGATTGCTTCCATCATTTTCCCATCCAGTTCTTCCCCCTGCACGGGAGGTCTGTAGAGCACTCCTGTGCAAATAATGGCCCCTTTCCTTTTTTTCAGGGTGACCCACAATACCTTTGCTCAGTTCCAGGCATGTACGGTGCCGCTCGTGATGTGCCTGGTCATGAGGGTACCAAATCCTAATGTCGCGGCCCACTCTGTTTGCAGGGGGCTGTGCCCCCCATGCCCCCCCTTTCTAAATATTCCAGATACGGGAGGGGGTGGACCTTGGGAAGGGGGTGGTGAATTTGGCCATGTGGCACCCTAATGATGGGTGCTGTGCTGCTGGCGCACACATGGCCAGAAGGGCCTCCACTCCCCCTGCTCCCCATGTAGTTCCATAGCCTTTATGTTGTCCCTTATGTAAAGAGCTAATCTTCCCCCTTTCTATCCACCCTGTCCCTTCTGAACAGAACATTACCTGGCCATATTCCAGTCCTAGTTTTCACTGCACCAGGTCTCTATAATGCGATTAAATCCAGGTCCACTTCCACCATGGTGGCCTGTAGGTCTGCAACCTTGTTGCCCAGACTATGAGCATTTGCACACATGCTTTCCAGAATGTACTGCCATGTCCCCCTCCTTTTTCCCCTTTGCCTTCCCTTATTTCACTCACTCGTTATCTAAGTTTTCTTTTTTTTCTTCTACCACCTGGATTTCATTTTTTGGGAGGTTTCTTTTTTCCTTCCGGATACCCGCAGTTGAAATTTTGAGGTTGTGGGGATGGGGGGATAGTTTATGTCTCCTTTCTTCATTCTGCCTACCCCATCAGCTAGTTTAAATGTTTGCCAATGTAGGATTTAAACTGCTCACTGAGGACTATGGATCCCCTCCTGGATGGATGCAGGCCGTCACCCCATACAGATCCCATCTCTCCAGATGTGGCCCCAATCCCCAGTGAAACCAAAACCCTCCACACTGCACCATTTCTTCAGCCATGCATTGAAGTTTCTGGTGCAGAGAATCCTGTCATCTCCCCTGCCATAGACAAGTAACACTTCTGAGAAGGTCACAGATCGTGCTACTTTCCTAATACTCCTCCCCAGCTCCCTGAACTCTTCCTGCACTATGGCAAGCTCATCCCTTGCCAGGTCATTGTCCCCAGATGGACGATGATGTCCAGCTCTCCCTCCCTTCCTGCTGCTCCAGCAATCCTTTGGATCCTCTTTCCATCCCTGCATGCTGTGGCACCAGGAAGGCACTGAATCTCCCCCACCTCATCCCTGCCTACTCCCAACTCTATCCCCCTTAGTATGGAGTCCCCCACTGGGATTCGCTTTCTCCTCCTCTGGGGTCCTCTGCCACCCCCCCTTGGGGTCTCCGCTGTGGAGGATCCTCACATCCACCCAGTCACTGATACGGGTGCCTCAGTGGGACAGTCCCATTCTGCCAGGGTGGCATAGGTGTTTTGTAGTGAAACTGGTTGTGGGATGTGCCTACACTCCACCACCCTAACCCTCCCAGAGCCCAGCTGTCATCCAGCTGTTCCTCCTACTGGGCAGACTCTGAGGTAGTGGCAGTACACTAGGTGGTCCCGGGTGGGGTAGAAGGTCCTTCGGAGCCAAGCCATTTCAGTCCTGAGTCTGGCCACCTCCTTCCCCAGCCCAGTGAGGTGCATGCAGATAGGGTAGCAACGCAGCCTCCAGAAAGTCTTCCTGAAGACCGTTGCCCCACAACCGCTGTACCGCATCACTTCTCGCATTGTACCTTATCTGTTTCTGCTGTTGGTTCCCCTTTTAAATTCCTTTTGTTACCATGCCCTTTATAGTGTTTTTCTAGGACCACTAGGTTTCTGTGCCTTCTTGATCTGTAATGTAATGTTAGTCCTGCATAGGGGTGTTGCACCTATTTCCTACCTGTTCCCTACCATATAGTACCCTTCACTCCAAACCACCCTTAACAGTTTCCACCTGTTTACCGGAAGTGTTTATCTTGCCTGCCTCCCACTCTTCCCCTTCTTCACCACCTCTTACAAGCAAGCCCTTTAGCCTCCATTCGCTGTTATGCACAGTAACACAGTTTTTACCAGAGGTCCAATAGGCAGGGTCCCTGACTGTCAGCTGTCTCCTGGGTGGACTATGGGGCAGACTCCTCTCAACGCTGTCCTTTGCACAATCCTTAGCGTGAGGGCCACAAGCGAAGGGCTGCTTGGTTGCCAGGCTTTTAATGGTTAGGAAATGGGCTTTCTCTCCCACCGCCAGATTGGCTCTCTGTAGGAGTGTGGGCGGGGTCTCCCTCCTGATTGGTGGGACTGTGATCTGACTTTGGAGCTCTCAAGCTCTGCTGCTTTGCTGCTTTGTATTTAGTAGTGGACTTCCTTGTGCCCAAAAATCAGAGCTGGGAGGGTTCTCTGCACCAACCTGAACCCTTCTCTATCCCAGCTGACTGCCACTGAACTTCGGCCAGTGCCAAGTACCTGTAAGTCCTTGATGTCAATGGGTTTTCTCTCCTGCCACCAGACTGGCCCTATGTAGGGCTGTGGGTGGGTCCTCCTCCTGATTGGAGGGACTGTGATCCAACCTCCACTGCTTAGCTGCTCCGCGTTTAGGAGTGAACTTCCTTGTGCCCGAAAATCAGTACTGGGAGCGTTCTCCGCACCAACCTTTCTTTTATTTTAACTATCTTTAATTTTTAAATCAGTTCCATCCCTCAGTGTGGCTTCTGGCCATCCTGTCTATGTCCACCAAGTCCCTTCTGCTGTCTGGTGGATTAGGTGGTGCCGTTGTGGCTGCAAGTGCAATCAGGTGCTCAGACATAGCTGCTCGCAGCTGGGAGAGTGTTCAGCACTGATGTGGCTGCTGCACTGCAAGGCAGCATGGCAGCAGCTTATTAGCTGCTTCCCGAACCCCTTTCCCAGTCTGTTGGACTGGGAACTGTTGCAATGCATGTGTGGCTCTGGCCATGAAGATCGGTGGGTGCTCTGTGCACCAAAGAAGCTGCAGCAGTAATCTTGCTTCCTAGCCCTGTTGCCCCAGTCTTTGGGGCTGGAGAATCAGGGAAAAGGAGTGGCTTGCCTACCACGGTGAAGTGGGTAAATCTTGCATCAGAAGAGAAAGACTGCAAACTTTATGTCTGGTAGGCTGACTGAGTTGTGGAAGCGGTGTGGGGTAGAGCCACTGTATATAACCCCTTACCACCCACAAATGAATGGCTTAGTTGAGAGATTTAATGCAAGTTTAAAAAATATGCTTTGCAGGTTCACAGAACTGCACAAAAGAGACTGGGACAAATTCCTACCTCAGTTGCTGTTCACATACCAGGAAGTTCCACAGCAGTCAGTGGGCTTTTCACCGTTTGAGCTCCTATATGCTAGTCAGGTCAGATGACCCCTAGATTTAGTAAGAGAGGAGTGGGAAGGCTCAACTGTCAGCCAGAGGTAGTCTGTTGTGGGCTATGTCTTACATTTATGGGACCAGCTTAAGGAGTTCATGGGCCTTGCTTAGGATCACTTAGCTGTGGTGCTACAGAAACAAAAGACCTGTTATGGTAAAGGGGCCAGAGTTCGATCATACACCACAGGGCAGAAGGTAATGGCACTCACCCCAGTGAGGCATAACAAACTGCAGGCAGCATGGATGGGACCCTATAAGGTCACAGACCACGTGAATGATGTGGACTACGTCATAGAGTCATCCAATAGGAGGCACACTCAGCGGGTTTTCCATGTAAATATGATGAAACTCTATTATGCCCATGCTGACATTGCCCTTATGGTTTGGAGTGCAGCAGATGGAGATCAGGAGGAGTCTGCTTCAGACATGCTAGAGAAGAGTAAGGGAAAAGCCACCTGGAGTGCTGTGACAATATCTGAGGGGCTCACACCCAGACAAGCAGACAGGATGAGGGGAGTGCTTCAAGGCTTGCCTCCACTTTTTACAGCCACCCCAGGGTGCACTGATCTCACAGTGTAAGACGTGAAAACCACTGCAGAGAAGCCCATAAGGCAAAGGCAATATCAGGTGCCAGAGGACGTAAAAAGAACAATGAGTGAAGTGCTACAAGAAGTGCAGGGCCTAGGAGTGATCCAGCCATCCAACAGCCCCTGGGCAGCCCCAGTGGTTCTGATTCCAAAGAAAGATGGAATTACCAGGTTCTGTGTTGATTACAGGTGGTTAAATTAAGTCACAGAACTTGATGCATACCCTATGCCTAGGACAGATGAGGTACTGGATAGGTTAGGAGCAGCTAGGCATCTGACTACAATAGATCTGATGAAGGGATACTGACAAGTGCGACTATCTGTGGACGCTCATGGGAAGTCAGCATTTATCACTCCAGTTGGTTTGTTTGAATTCACTATTATGCATTTCGGCATGATGAATGTACCTGCCACTTTCCAGAGGATAGTTGACAGGCTCCTGAATGGGACTGGGCAGTTTGTCCTAGCCTACATGGATGATATAGGCATATTTAGCCAGACAGGGGACGAGCATCTCTCCCACTTGAGGGAAGTGCTTACCAGACTACTGGATGCAGGACTGACTTTTAAGCCAGAAAAGTACCAAATTAGTGGTAGAGGTGCCATACTTAGAACATCATGTGGGAAGGGGGCACATCAAGCCTAAGCCAGCTAGGGTTGAGGCAGTTTGAGATTAGCCCACACCCCCAAACTAAGAAGCAACTGCATGCACGTCTGGGAACTGTGGGGTACTATCAGAAATTTGTTAAACATTATAGTACCATTGAAGCCCCCTTAACTGACAGCACAGCTACGAAGCTGCCAGAGAAGATTCAGTGGACAGCACCCTATGAAACAGCCTTCCAGCAACTGAAACTGGCAATATGCCAAGCACCACTGTTAGCTAGCCCAGATTGCAATTTGGGCTTTATTGTTTAGACCGATGCAAGTGACAGGGGCCTGGGGGCAGTGCTCTTTCAAGTATCCAGAACTAGGCTAGAAAAGCTAGTTGTTTTCCTCAGCCAGAAACTGCTACTGTACCAGGGGAAGTGAACTACTATACAACTGAAAAGGAGTGTTCAGCCATTGTCTGGGTAATCAAGAAATTGCACACCTATCTGTAAGAAAGGTCATTCCCAGTGGTCACAGACCACAGTCCATTGTAATGGTTAAACAAGAATGAGTGGGCAAAATGCCAAACTATTGCACTGGAGTATTGGCATCCAGGACTACGATTTCACCATACAGCATCACAGTGAAGTGCAAAATACTAATACAGATGGACCATTATTATTATTATTGAATTTTGTTGACCCGGTAGGCCCACTGGGACTAGAAGTCCCTTTTTCAGGGGCGATTGGGGGCAGGGGGGAATACAGCTGGTAAGCAACTGAAATTGAACCAGATTAAGCTGCTGGTGGTATTTTTAGTGAATCATCTTGCCAGTATGAGTAAATATTTGGCCAGATAGCCCGAATGAAGTACCTATTTGCAGATCTCACAACTATGCAACTTCATAAAAATAAAGGGGAAGGTATGTGAGGACCAGACAACTTTTGCCAGTAGTCTGAAATATTTTGTTAAACACAAGTAACTTCTGTAGCAGTATGGGGCCAGGAGTCATTGATTGGATGAGACGTTAAACCGAGGTCCCATCTGCCTGTTCAGGTGGTAGTTCAGATGGATGTTAAAGATCCCATGGCACTTCTTGAAAAGAGTAGGGGGAATTTTTTATTTATATCTTAAAGAACATATAAACAAAACAGTATTTCCTCATACAATATCATAAAAGAGAAAAAAAACAGAAACTCAAAAGAGTATTACTTCATACTGGAAAACTTAAACAGAAATATACAAAACATAAAGAAAAAAAAACAGAGACCCACTAGAGCATTAATTCTTACTTAACCCTAGACATAAAGAGAATTACTGAAGGTAACAGTGTTAATTCACACAAAATAATTCATAAATCATAAACCAAGAAAACATAATAAAAATGTAAGATAAATCAAATAAGTATTGTAGTCATACATTTTCTAGGTTACTATCAAATAAATATTCAAAACCCAAAGGGGGAAATCCTAAACTAATTTGAACTCCCCCCCCCCACCACCACACACACACACACAGACACACACACACACACACACACACAGACACACAGAGCAGAGCAGGGGTATTTATATCCTTTAGGCAAATACATACATGAAAAATATTACAGACAAATACATCTTGAAAGAAATAAGTATTACATCATACAATAGTTTTAGACAAGAAAATCAAAATTATAAACCATACTCCCCTCCTCTCTCCTACTGAAAATGTATGGAAATATGTTATTCATACTCCGAAAAATATTCATGACGAACAGGAATGCTCTAAACAAGTCTCAGAAAAATTGATAAACCCAGATAAATATCAATCCTCCCCCTCTCCCATTTGAGGAGTAGGGGAATTAAACTAAAAAATGTGGAAAAAAATCATGCTTATGAAATGATATTTCTATCTTCTATCAACTGAAAATGTATAGGGATATTACCAGAGAGATTTGGTAATTACACAATTAGTTATAAAATCTTAAAGGTCTCAATACCATAGATATGGGTTATCTGTTTAGGGAAAATACCTCTTTTGAGGGACATAAACTCTATGTTTCTGAGATGTATAATACCATTATTAATGAAAGAAAGCAAAGTAGCAGGGGAAAGTTCTTGTTGCTGAAAGATAAACTTATATCTCATTTGCCAAGTCCAATATAAAATATGAGCTGCAATTAAATTAAGGGAACTAGCATTATATTTCTGCCATGATACTGGAAAAAAAAAACATAAAACAATTGTTTATCTAACCATATAGAAAAAGGAAATGATTCCCATTGATCTTTCCATAAACCCCAGAATTCTTTAATAAAGGGGCATTCAAAATATAAGTGTTGTACCAATTCCACTTGTAGAATATAAGAATTCCTGAGACAGAACCACTCTGAAAGCTCTTTATGTTTATGGTTGCCCCTTGTATTTATATTATTGTGAACACCTAGCCAAACAATATCCCACATATGTTTTGGGATTCTATTATCAACAAGTCATGCAGTTATTTTTTTCCTCTCGATATCTGAAAATTCTGAAAATGGTGTTTCAAAATAATTATTTTGCAGAATAGACTGATATACAGTAGCTGTTTCCTAGAAGACTGAACTGCATCTGTATATGTTATGTGCCATGTACACATATAGTCAAAAAGTGTATTCCATTCTAATAATAATTGATATTTCCTTTTGTTTTTATGAATGAATGATGATGTTTGCCATTCTAATAAGATATCTTGTAAGTAATTAGCAATACGTGGGTTGCCATGGTTTTCCTATGCCTCTTACTATGGGTTGCAAATTTGATACCAAAAAGTGGTTAGAAAAATACTACAGGGTAAATCATGTTGATTCCTCCTAACTTAATATCCAAATATAAAATACTTCGTTTTATTGGATTTAGCCTGTTACCCCAAAATCCAGAAAAAATAAAACAAGCTAATAAAGCAGTCTCAAACTTTTTGGGTAATAAAAAATATGGCTTATGAATAAGAAAATAGGGATCAAAAAAGTTTTAATCATAAATATCCATTTTTTTCTTACTCATTTTCCATTTTGACCATAAACTTATTCTTTCTTTCCCTTTGTTTATACATAATTCCCAGTTGTACTCGTTCATATTTATGGTTCCAAAATATACCCCTAAAATTTTTTGTGGTAATTCTGAGATAATGATGTCCCCAATAATAGATATATTATTTTTACTGTCATTTAAACTGAGACAAATACTTTTATTTTTATTTACGCTAGAGCCGATTATGTGCAATAATGAAACAAGTGCTTTACAAATCAGTATCCCAGTATGTTTTTCAGGGATGCCAATGCATGAATCGTCTGTGTACCCTATCATCTTTAGGATACCTAATCCCGGATGCAGTATTCCATTTATTAAAGGAGATTTGTTCAATGTCCTAATGATTGGGTCTAAGGCTAAAACAAATAATATTGGACTGAGGGGGCATCCTTGGTGAACCCCTCTTCTTGTGAAACAGATGTTCCCCACCAAACCATTAATGTAAGGTCTTACTGTACATATGCTAAAGCGTAAGATAGTTTGATCCAATTTACAAATTCCAATGGAAAACTGTATGCTTGTAATGTTAATCATAAAAATTCCTGTGATATTTTATCAAAGGCTTTAGCCTGATCAAAATTGATTATATATCCCGAATTAACATTTTCAGAGGCAAAAGTAAAAAGTTCTTTTAATAGTATCAAGGCGTCCTGTATGTTCCAGCCTGGTATTGAACAAAACTGTGAAGGATGATTTATATAGTCCATAGTCTTTATTATTCTATTGCAAAATAATTTGGAAAAACATTTGAAATCAATATTCAATAGGGTAATAGGACGCCAATTTTCTATTAAAGTTCAATCCCCTTTTTTATACAAAAAGATCATAAGGCCCTCATACATAGACTCTACTAGCCTATCTTCCACCAAAATTATACAATAAAAGCAAAACAGACGGTATATGGGACCATAGAAATTTATAAAATTCAGGTGGAAATCTATCAGCTCCTGGTGCTGTGTTATTATGAAGGCCTTTTATCGTTATATCTAATTCTTCTAAAGTAAACTTCTGTATTAAAGATGATTTCTGTTTTTGAGTAAGTTTAGGAGGATTTGCCACCTGTAAAAGCAGGGACATATCCTCTGAAATAGGGAAGGAATGACTAAATTTAACAGTTATAGCTTTTTCTAAAGGTGGTAGCATATCTTTTCCTGAAACTAAAAACCCTGAATAATTTTGTATGGCTTCCATATATTTTTGCTGCATTCCTTTTTTACAATTATCAAAGGGGTTGGTTTGGTTTCGTCTACCTTGTGTACCAAACTGTTGTTCTTTAAACAAAGATTTCTGCCTATCATACTGTACATTCATTAATTTATGTTTAATCCTTACTGCTTCATTATTATCGTCTATTTTTCCCTCATTTATCAATGATATTAGATTATTTAGTTGCTCCCTTAAAGCAATGTATTCGTGTTTTTTTTTCTCGCTAGGGCTCATGCTTGATGTTTACAAAATTCCCTTAGACAAATTTTAGTATCTGCCCACCAATCTAAGATTGTATCGTATAAAAAGGCTACCAATACGCAATCATTTATAACTTCTATTAATTTTTGAATGAATTCAGGATTTTCAAGTAAAGTCGTATTAAATCTCCCTATGCCTCTACCAGGAATGGAGTTAGAATAGGGTGCGATTCCGAGACTTAATAAACAATGGTCTGAGGATTCTATTGCGTGAAGCTCTGCTTGTGAAATCGGGAGCTGGTTGGAAACAAAAACATAATCAAGTCAGGATTTTAAAAGGCCTCTAAAAAAAGTGGGATTGGTATTTTGAATAAACCCATATGTGAGTGAAGCCTATTTAAGTAATTGTTTTAATTCATGTATATCACAATATGTTTTGCGATTCATTTTAATCTGAATATTAATATTAAAATCTCCTCCCCAGATGACTTGCCTACTAGTGAATAGGAAGGGTTTTATTTTATTTAAAAGATCAATCCTGGCTGCTTTCTGCTGAGGCCCATTTATATTTATTAACCTGTAGAAAATACTTTAAATACTGATATCAAGCAGTAAGACCCTTTCAGGCCCTATATCAACTAGTTTGTGTACTAGTAAATCATGCATAGTGAAACAAATACCAAAACCCTAACAAACATCTTGTCCTAATGACCAAAAATAATCTCCTGTGAACCATGCTTTCGAGGCTTGTGATATGTCCTGGTTTGAGTATAACCTTGTATTTTGCAAAAAATATATCATGCAGTAATGATTGTAATGCAGCATATGTTGTTTGCTTTTTGAAATCTGATCTGATACTATTTACATTTAAACTAGCAATTCTTAATGGTATAGCAGTCACTGTTTAGGGTGGGAGTCAGGAATCTTTTTCATGTAAGATCTGGTGACTCTTTTTTGAGCAGGGGGTTTCTCTTGTCGGTGGTCAGGCTTTTCCAATGAGGGGTCACTCTGGATGGAGTGCATAGATGCGTCTGAATCTTCTTCCTCCATAATATCACCCCAGCTTTGTAAAGGCTCATATTAGTTGGTCATAGTAACAGGAGGATTCACTGTGGTTTTCAAAAGTTTCTATGTGAAAGTTCTCTTTTTTGGTACACGTTGAAAGTCTGCATCCTTCTGTTTGGAGGTGGAGGTATCTGAATTATTTTGTACTTGGGTAGGAGCTGGGGGGGGCATTGAAACTGAAGGCCATGGAGCAGAATTGTGATGTTCTTTTGGACATGCAGCTGGCTGCTGAAAGGGTTCAGAAGTTGGTTGCTGCGACTTCTGTGGGGGTCTATTGTTTCCAGTTTGACTTGTGTTTGCCATTTGTGATCGAGTAGCTTTATTTATGTAAAAATCATGTTCTGTAAAGTCTGTAGTACTACGAGATGCCCATGGGCAGGAAGCAAAGACATGATCCTCAGCTCCACATAGATTGCAAGAGGGTGGGACTGTGCAAGTCATTGCAGAGTGGCGTAAGGCCCCGCAAACAGAACATTTCATTGCTGTACAATCTGAATTAAGGTGTGTAGCTGACCCGCACCTATAACATGAGTGGGTTGGCCTGGATAAAAAAGTATACCCCTATCTTTTCCACTGTAAAAACAATTGGGCAGATGTTGTATCCCATCCTCAATTAGTTTCAATTGTACAGAGAATTTCCAGCCCCCGGTCCAAAAAACGTTTTCATCCAGAATTGCATTAGGAATCCCATTCACTGTGCGTCGTTGCTCTAACCAGTAAACAGTATCTGAAACATTAACCCCTTCATTCCTGAAAAGTACTGTAATGATTTTTGCAGTTGGTCTAGTAATAGGAATAGCAACAAATGGTTTCCAAAGTGGTGTATGTCTTATTTCATAGTAGGTTGCCCAGAATCTGTCCAATAATGCAGCAGACCTAAAGCTCACATTGAAGTTGTGCTCTCCTGGTGCATGGATAAAAGCATAAACTTCAGATGGAGTAAAATGCAATGAGTCTATAATCAACTGTTTCCCAACATAATTTCTGTCTGGAGGTAAGTCTAAGCCTCCTTTGTAGAAAATGCAAACAGCAAAATGCCTTCTGGCAGCTTCGCCTGGCTTTTTAAATAAATTTGAAAAACTTGTAGGTCTCTCTTTTCCTTCTGCCCTACTCTGTTCCCCAGTATTTATAGCAGGTTTTTGTAAAGAGGAAGAAGGATTACCTGGCATATTGTGTGGACCTGTTGAGGCTGTAGGTGTCCTTCCATTCATTTCTGGCTAGTTACCTAAGATTTGGAAGTTTTCGGGTGACAGCTTGTTGCTGCTGTCATGGATAGCGTCTGACGCAGTAGCATTAAAGGCACGTGCCTCACCCTTTGATTTCAATGATGATAAGCTATCTGTAGGCTGTTGTCCTTCCGTTTCTGCTTCATCTTGATCATGTGGCAGGGGAGGCTGGAGCTATGCAAGGGGAAGGTTGTACTCCTCCAGTAGAAGAAGAAACACCACAGCTGGATCCTCAAGAAGACCAACATCAAACTAATCCTGCAGAAGTAAGGTTGCAGAATGATTTACTACAGACTGACTCACACCTAGACATTTTATTATCAGAATCTGAATCCAGTTTTGAGTTAGAATTGTCAGATTTAAATACTGAAGATGAGAAAAAATGGAAAAGTAAAGGGGCTAGCAATTTATAAAGTTTGGCTTCAAGCCATCAGACCCAGGAGCAGTATGGGATTTTAAAGCTTGACTAGCTAATGTAACTTCAGCTGCAGTTATTGCCTTTGTTAAATCATGCAGTAGAAATGATGGAAATACAGGAAGCTGTACAGCAGCGAGAAAGGCAGGAAGGTGTCCCAAAGAAGCAGACCTTGAAGAAAAGTGAGCTAGAGAGTGCTGTGTGACAATGTTAAAAATGCCAGTTTTATCATCAAAAAGAAGTCCTGAAGAATCCTTAAGGGAATCAATCTGTTTATGTTTGAGCCTGTCATGGCAGTGTAGGAAGGGGCACACGACTGCTGTTTTGCCCTGGACTCCAAACTGTTGTTGGTGGTGTAGACTGTTATGTTGACGTAAATGGAAGGTTTCCATTTCATGTCTGAGAGATGGAATCTGTGAACTAAAATCATGCATAGTGTGCCTAGCCAAAGATTGCAATTTTTGGAGCTGTTTCCTTTGCTGTAAATAGGACAAGTAAGCAGTATCCCTGTGTGACCTACTTTCACGGTGCAGTAAGTGCCTCAGATCACTTTTAACATCCGCCCACCAAAGAGCAGGGGAATCAAACATTTCAAGCACAGATTTCTTACAGGCAACAAAATACTGAATAATCTGAAGTAAATCAGGGCAGATAAAAGTGAGGAATTAAACTTCCATGTACCAGGACCTTGTGGGAACCTAGAAGGGGGGCCCAAACATAATTTCAACAATTTGTGATCGGAAAATGCAACTTCGATAACCAGGATAGAAGAAATATAAATTGTCTACGAGAGAAATAGAAAATCTATTCTAGTAGCCAAATTCCCCTTTTGAAAAGTAGGATGTGGAGTTTGATGCATAGACGTGTAGGCATCTTTCAACTGTGACATGGAAATGATAGATTTTAAAACAGACATATCACAAAAAACTTTACTCGTGGTAGTACCTTGCCCTCTATCCTTCTTATCCAGGCCACAATTAAAAACCCCACCAAGAATTATCGCTTGAGAGGAAAAAAGACATGGTTGTATGGATTTAAACAGCACAACCCTTTCCGCTTTCATCTGCGGGGCATAAACAATAATAAACCTGTAATATGAATGAAACATTTTCGTATCCAAAATCAAGGCCCTACCAGGTACCAGGTCCACCATTTTATCACCTGAACTGGTACACTGGAATGAAACAAAATCCCTAAACCAGAACAGGTATCCGTACCAAGTGACCAATAGAATGGTCCAACATGCCACAACCATGTGGCAACACTAATCTCTGAAATGGTATGAAGCCTAGTGTCCTGCAAAAAAACAACATGAAAAGAATTAGACAAAAAAAAGGAAAAGGCTATCTGCTTCTTTTTGCTGGCTTTGATACTATTTACATTAAGAGAGCCAATAGTCAAAGAAGCATGTGACATCATAGAGAAGTAAAGGACACTCAAGAAAGGAAGGAACACAGACCTCAAGGATGCTTTTTTCTGGTTTTCCTGGATCTCCGTTGTTGTTCCTTAGGTTTCTGGTGTGATTCCTCAGGTTCTGAAGGGAGGTCAGCCTGGGAGGACCACAAAGAAGAACCTTCAAAGTCAGCATCAGAGTGCTCTGAAACAGCCTGAAATGCCTTATAACAGTTCTGGAGAGTGTAGAGGAAAATTTTATAACAGACCTAATGCTGCACAATGTAACTGTGCAGAAAGCACCACAAAATGGCTGCTGAACTGAAACAATCTTCATGAAATGGTGGATAGTGGAAAATTCCATAGCATAGCAAGCATGTCCTTGGTGGATGGTGGAAAATTCCATACTCAAGCATTTCCTTGTAGTAATGTATGCATGCCTTATAGATGATGTGGCTAAAGTAAGTTAGCATAATAATTAGCATAACCAGTCAGTAAGTGGCAGCAGTATTGTATTTAACATAGTATTAGCATAACCAATCAGCAACTAACAGCAGTATTGTATGAAGTTTACTGTCCAATGAAATTGTGCCATGACACTGTTATGTGACTGGGCAAGTGTATAAGAGAAGGAGGCTTACTATTGTAATCAGAGCTAGGCACTAACAACATGGGGAGCTGGCTCTCTGTATGCATACATGAATAAATGGTTTGAACTCTGCACAAGACTGTTTCTTTGTCTCTGTATAACAAGTAGGAAATTTCCACAACAATCTTGGCACTGTGAGCAGGATCTGCACGGCTCTGTTTAGTGGAGTCTTCACTGGAATAAGACCTGAAGTACGCTGGCGGATGTCCAGGGGACATTGCAGGGAGACCACCTCACAAAGATGAGGCAAGGACCCGCTTTGGGCTGTTCGGGCGAGGACGCACCAACCAGGACAGCGCAGATCGACAAAAAAAGAAGAAAGTTCTTGTGTTGACTCCAAACTAAGTAAAAGTAGTTTAAAGTAACATAAAAGTAAAGTGGTAAAACAGTGATGTAAAACTCTAGAGATTCAGGCTGTTAAAACAAAAGTAACCTCAGACAAGTTTGAGTCTTTTTAGTAAAAGTGGTCAGAAGGCTTGAGTTGCCAGGGCAAAAGTAACCAAAACATAGGTTTGAGCTTTTGTAGCAAAAGTAGTCCAGGACCTCAACTGTTGGGACAAAAGTAACTAAAAGGGGGTTTGAGTTTTAACTGTGATGCTAACCCGGGAACAGAGCTAAGCACAAAGGGTGTAAAGTGGAGGCAGTATAGCACAGTGATCATGCTCTGAGCTGCAAATCTGGTGACATCCAGCAGACCAGACCTGGGTTTGAATCCCACAGCTTCCACTTGCATACTATGTGACCCTGAGCAAGTCACTTAACCTCCATGTGCTCCCAGGTCGCTCCTGTAAAAAAAACTTTCAGCTTAGTGTGCTATACCTGGTTAAACAACTAAAAAAAAAAAAAAATAAATAATACATAAACTAAACACAGGACAGTGACATGGGGGCAAAACAAAGCAAGGGGAAAGTTGTCTGATCCCCTGCGTGGACCAGTAAAATGTATGGCTGATAAATATGGGAACAACTCAATTAGTGAGGACCCGGAATGGAACCTGAGAACAGACGGATTATTTCCCCTAATGGGAACATTTAGCCTGGATGTCTTACGAGAAGCAAGGAGCATGCTAGAAAAGGTAGAAAGCAAACAAAAGAAAGTAGTAATAGATTGGACAAAGTTCAATAGGTGGGAAAGAGAAGCAGAAAGTAGGTATGAAAGATCAGTGAAGGGCATAATGGTAAAACAAGAAACAGAGGAGGAGGAAAGGAAAAGAAAGCCGAGAAAGCATGATACGCCACCCCCGTATCAGCCCCCGTTTGCTGACCGCACCCCCACCCTCTGCTCCACCATTGGGAGGGGCTGAAGGAGGGGGGGCCGCAGGTCCAGGACGAATTTGAAGATGCTATGGAGGCAGTGGCATGAACAGAGCCCGATACGACTAGCGGGGAGGTAGAACCACCTAGTAGGCAACCCAAATTCTACCTCCCCCTCAAGAAGCCCCGTGGTGACTAGATCAACAGACAGAAGGGGGGACCCCACAATTAACATGCTACTAGTATATTACCCCAACCCTAACCCAGCTGATGTAGCCAACCCCCGGATAGGAGTAGAGAGACCTTGGAGCCCTGATGAACTGACTGACACAGTTAAGGGTATACCACCCCCGGGAAGGATGTAGATGCGTACATAGAGGAGATGCAAGCCCTATTTGCAATGTATGACCTGTCCACTCGAGAAATGACTGAGTGTTTCAGGATAACTTTAAAATTCCAGTGGAATGAGTGCAAGGGAAATTGGAATATGGATGCTGCAAGAGACAATAGAGCAAGCAGTTTGGAAGGTAGTGCAGACTAAGTTTAAGAAAACTACCGATTGGCCCCGCATCCATGCTACAAAGCAGAAAACAGGTGAGACAGTGCAGGAATATAGAGAGAGACTGGAAACCATATTTAAACAGCACTCGGGGTGAAGCCTGGTGATACAGCGTATGGAAATTTGTTGGGGCATGCCTTTTGTAGTGGACTTTTGCCTGAGATAAAAAAAAAAGGAGTTACAACTGCTTGTATTGGATGGGAGACAAAATCATTAGCTGAGATTTTCCGTATGCTGAACACTCTGAGAGACAACAGAGGGGAAATGAAGAAAAAGATCAGAAGAAACTAGTAAAGGGGCAGCTAATGTACTATGAAGGAGGTAGGGGCAGGGGAAGAGGCAGAGGGAGAGGGCAAGGAAGAGGCGGTCCCCAGGCAGAGTGAGGGAGGGGTGAACATAGCCAGTACCACTGCTACCGCTGTAACCAAATGGGCCACATCACCAGAAACTGTCCCCAGGAAGGGGCAGCCACCCAGTATGAACTACCCCCTCCTGCTGCCGACTTTTCTGTGCACAACCCTTTGTATGACATGCAACTGCCAACGTACAATTGCTAGAAAATAGTGGGACAACATCAAGCAATGCTCTCCCTCACCCCTGACCCCGTTAAAATACTGAAATTGACACTAACTGTTGACAACAAGAATGTTTCCTTTTTGGTAGACACCGGTGCATCATTGTCTGTACTACGAACCTGTGAACTGTACCTGTGTCCCAGTGACACTGTGGTGGAAACCATGGGTGCCTCAGGCATACCTATGTACGAGCATCTGACCTAGTCCCTGACTGTGCAGTGTAACAAGCTGACGATACGACACGAATTCTTGTATAGTGAGACTTGCCCTGTAAACTTACTAGGCAGAGACTTATTGGCTAAGCTAAACATGACTATAAGTGTAAGCAATGAGGGACTCTCAGTGACCTTGGCCAGAGCTGGTATTTTTCCCTTGACAGTGACTGCAAGTGACTGGCTGTACTGTTGGAAGCTTATAGGTGAGGAGCAAGTGGGCTCATTGATTGAATGGGCTGCTAAATTGACAGGGGGTGCACAGGAATTACAGTACTATCTCCACTGTACTGCTCACTATGCAAAAGGTGAGAGGTATTTTGGGTACGAGACAAGTAGATGGAGTACTCAGCCAGTGCTAGATGAGTTACAAGTAAAAGACCTATATGTAGCACATGACCGCTGTGCTGAAGCTGTAGAACTTACTGCTGAGCAACAACAAGCCTATGTAGTGGAAGGGGCAGCCCCTCACATCTCACTTGCAAAGGGAAAAGGGGTACAGTGGAAGGGTTTGGGGCCGTGGGTGGCACAAATGAAAAAACTAATAGACTGGGAACAAGAAGGTGACAGATGGGTGTCGAATCGACAGGGTGTTATAAGTATGTTCTATGTGAGCAAGTGTCAGTGCAACTAGAGATAAAGGCAATTGGACAGGTTACAAAGGAAAAAGAAAGTAAACTAAATGATAGGTTACCCCCTTGGCTAGATGAGCTGCCAGATAGTCTATGGGCCACTTCCAAGACCGATGTAGGATTAATAAAAAATGCACAACCTTTATCAGTCACACCAAAGTCCTCCTATAGGCTCCACAAACACCAATACCCACTTGGAAGGGAAGCAGAAGAGGGAATTGCGCCTGTGCATGTGGCATTGGTAGAGAGGGGGGTTATCGTACCATGTACCAATGCTACAGTAAACACTCCTATTCTACCAGTGAAAAAGCCAGATGGCACCTACCGGTTTGTGCAAGATCTGCGACTGGTAAATGCTGCTGTACATGCCAGAACGCCTGTGGTCCCGAACCCTGTCACTGTTCTGTCTCAGGTACCTACAAATAGTTGTTTCTTTACAGTTATAGACTTAGCAAATGCCTTTTTCAGTGTTTCCATGGAGCCTGAGAGCCAAGAATGGTTTGCATTTACGTAGAAAGGGAAAAAGTGGACATGGACTCAGATGCCCCAGGGGTATGTTGAATCTCCAGCTGTGTTCTCGGCCCAAATGAGTGACAATTTGTCTGCCTTTGTGCCCCCCGATGGGAGTGTGTTGATACAGTACGTTGATGATCTGCTACTTGCCTCCCCCTTGCGGGAAGCATGTGAGCAGGACTCAAAGGCACTGTTACTCTTTTTGGCCGAAAACGGGCACAAGGTATCAAAAAGTAAACTACAGCTGTGCACAGAACAGGTAAAGTACTTAGGCCATACACTCTCGGCGCAAGGGCGCGCCCTAGCCCCAGGACGAATTGAGGCCATTACCAAATTCCCCCATCCGATAACAAAACAACAAATGATGTCCTTTATGGGCATGGCGGGCTACTGCAGAGCCTGGCTGAAGGATTATGCCTTCTTGCAACAGCCCTTGCAAGATGCCATCCATGGCAAGGGTATGCAAATGAAAGATGAGGTCAAGTGGACAACCAAATTAACGGAAAACGTCACACAATTAAAATTGGCTTTAGCGTCAGCACCTTGTCTAGGGCTGCCTGACTTTAACAAGCCATTTGACCTCTATGTGGATGGAAGGCATGGGTTTATGTCTGCTGTACTAACACAATTGCATGGGGATGCAAGAAGGCCGGTGGCTTACTACTCTAAGCATTTAGACTCAGTAATCAGAGGAATGGTGTCGTGTCTACAGTCTGTTGCCACTGCTACCGAGGTGGTGCTGCCCTGTTCTGATTTGGTGCGGTTTTCCCGTCTAGTTGTACATGTGCCACATGCAGTACACTCAATTATACTGCAGGCCCGCACCGCCCATCTAACTCCTGCTCGCTTATTGCAATATCAGAATGTGTTACTAACCATGTCAAATGTTACCCTTAAGCGCTGTACTACCTTAAACCCGGCTACCCTCCTCCCTACCCCGGAGGACAGTGACGTACATGACTGTGGAGAAGTAATTGACCCGGACTGCAGACCTCAACCTGATTTGACTGATGTACCGCTGACTAACGCAGACCTGGAACTGTTGGTGGATGGCTCGGCTCAACGAGATGGGCAGGGTCATCCAATCGTGGCATATGCCGTATGCATTGACAGCACTACTCTAGAGAGCCATAAGCTGCCATCCTACTTGTCAGCCCAGGCCGCTGAGCTATTGGCATTAACCAGGGCCTGTGTTTTAGCAAAAAAACAAACTGTTAACATTTACACGGACAGCCGGTATGCCTTTGGAGTAGTGCATGATTTTGGAACACTATGGAAAAGCAGGGGGTTCCTGACTTCGTCAGGAAAGCCCATTGCGCATGCGAAACTAGTAGAAAACCTGTTGACGGCCATTCAAATGCCTAGGGCTGTCGCAGTCATGAAATGCCAAGCGCACACATCTGCTTCTGACTTTGTATCAAAAGGAAACACCCGAGCTGATGCAGCTGTGAAAAGATGTTGATGTTGTCCCACTACCGTTAATGCTTTTTCAAGAAGTAAAACCAGTAAATCTTTTTTCTGCCAGTGATGTAGCTGAAATACAACGATCTGCTGATAAAAAGGAGAAAAAGAACTGGCAAACATGTTGCACCTATGACGCCACCGCAAAGCTATGGGTGGCGCCCGATGGCAGACTTTTCCTGCCAGCAGTCACGTTTCCCTTTTTGGCCAAGTTGGCTCATGGAGCCGACCATGTGTCAAAAGGGGGGATGGTGGCTTTTGTAAATAAATATTGGTATGTTGTAGGTTTCGTTTGTATGCTGAAAACTTTTGTTAAAATGTATTATATGTATGCAATTAATATCGCAGGGACTCCAGGTAACCCTCTGCCCATCCTTCTCCTACAGGACCTTTTGAACACATAATGATGGATTTTATTGAACTAAGCCCTTGTGAGGCTACAGGTATTGTTTGTAATAGTGGATATGTTCTCTAAGTGGGTAGAGACCTTCCTGCTCAAAGAAGCACTGCTTGTGTGGTGGCAAAGGCCCTATTGAGGGATATTATACCTCGCTAGCCTACCCTCGTCATATCTAGTGACAATGGTACTCATTTTGCAAACGGGTTATAAGGTGCCTGTGAGGTTTTGAAAATTGATTTAAGAGCTCATAGGCTTACCATCCACAGTCTGGAGGGGCTGTGGAAAGGGCAAACCAAACCTTAAAGGTAAAGTTAACCAAACTGATGGCAGAAACAGGACTTAATTGGGTGAAGGCCCTGCCTTTGGCCTTAATGAGTATGAGAGGTAGACCAACGTGGATGGGTCTGTCACCACACGAGATTCTGAAGGGTCAGCCTCTGAGAATGACTAATGCACCTTTTCCCCAAAGCAGGTTAACATTGCATGGTATAGATAACGAAATGATTGCCTATTGTTTATCCCTTAATGCTGTGTTGAGATCTTTTTTACCCTAGAGTAAAGACAGCCTTGCCTGTGCCAAATCCGGAAGTAGCGCTACACAGCATACAGCCCGGAGACTTCGTGGTGATAAAGGACTTTCGGTGAAAGAAGTGGAGTGATCCCCAGTGGCGAGGTCCTTTCCAAGTGCTCCATACCACACCGACTGCTGTAAAGATCGCCGAGAGAGACACATGGATCCACGCATCCCATTGTCAGTTGGTGACGGCCCCCAAGGACAGATGAAGAAAAAGACTGTTTTATTGACCGCAGGGGTGGCATGCATGCTGGGAGCTGCTGTGGTTCTTCTGACTCTGATAAGTATTAAAGTAAACCACAAGACTGTGAGATGCAGCCGCAGCCTTGAACCCCTACACACCACTAATACCTGGTGGACTCTAATGAAGCTACATGTTACTAACACTAACCTAAGTGATTGTTATGTGTGTGCACATTCCCCATTTTCTGCTGCCGTGGGACTGCATTTACGGGCCCAAGCCTGTTGGCAATGACACTTACAGATTGATGGGAGGTTTAGAAACCTTGTGGCCAAACGACACTGATACCTCTTTTCAACAAAGGATATTAAATAAGACCAATCAGTTTAGGATCCACCTATTCTCCAAGGTATATCAACCCCCAAACAAAACACATTGTTCTGCCCTACACCTAGAACATCGATACTCCACCTGTGCCGCTAATTGTCTGTGCGTCACTAAGGGTAGCACAAACGTTGGTTCCTCCTGCTGTGCCTCAAATTACACTCCACCGAGAAGGAACAGGGGGGCTGTAGGTGGCCTGTCCGGCCTGTATTGGGTATGTGGGGACAGAGCTTATGTGTTTTTACCAACAGGATGGATTGGGTGTTGCTACTTGGCCACTCTCCACCCAGCTGTACAGGTATATAAGCTTCACAATGACAATAACAATGGTAAGGTGTCCCGAAAGAAACGCATACGTGAATAAATGGTTTGAACTCTGCACAAGACTGTTTCCTTGTCTCTGTATAACAAGTAGGAAATTTCCACGACAAGAGGTAGATCAGATGTTTTCGATATTTTAGGAGCAGGCTGATCAACAGCCAGAGTACGTTTGGTTGATCGTTTCTGAACCTGGGGGGGGGGCATATCCATAGAGTCCTTATCAAGCAGCTCAGTGTCAGCCAGAGAAGAAATATTACT
This sequence comes from Neoceratodus forsteri, assembly GCA_016271365.2. Lineage (NCBI taxonomy): Eukaryota > Metazoa > Chordata > Ceratodontiformes > Ceratodontidae > Neoceratodus > Neoceratodus forsteri. The sequence goes on from CM057454.1 coordinate 1,321,024,022, forward strand.
AGGCCCCGGTTGAATAGTAGGAAGAGGGGCAGGAACAGTCTCATGTAAAACAGTAGAGACAGGAGCTGGGGGGAGGGTACTGCAGTCGTCCCTGGTGCTCATGAGGAATGGGGGAAGGACTCACGTTGTGCAACAGCAATCAACAGCCATTGCTCAACATCATTAGAAGAGTCAGACTGGTTATGGGCCGCCCATTTACAACTTTGATAAGTATGCCCTATAGAGTCACACAAATTGTATTTAGGTTCATTGAGACAATTCCCACTGCTATGACCCAACTCTTGACACACGGTACACTTCACCTGGTCACAAATACTACTAAGGTGGGTCATAGACCCACACTTGTAACAGACTTTAGGCTGACCAGCATAGAAGAGAACTCCCCAGTCCCTGCCTAGAAAAAAGCTGTTAGGTTAATGCTTCAGGCCAGTATCAGAAGAGTGTAACATGATTTTAACTTTCCACCCCCCTGTCCAAATATGTTCGGAATCAAAAATTGCTTCTGGGGATCCCAAAACAGAGCAACGTTGCTTCAACCAATAAGTAAGATCAGTAACACTGACCCCCTCATTCCGAAATAACACAGTAATAGTCTTGTAGGCAGGCCTAGTAAGGGGTATAGCTTCAAATGGAGCCCATAAGGGGATCTGTTTCAAAACATGATACTGAGCCCAAATCTCTGCAACCCAGCATTAAGCTTAAAGCTGATGTCATAATGTGATCTCGCCAGAGACATAAATGAGCGCATACACCTCATTCACAAAAAATGTCATGGATTCCTTAAGTAAAGTCTTTGCAATAAACACTCTATCAGGAATCCTGTCCATACCAGCTTTATAAAGCAGGTGAACGGCATTATGTTGTTTCACCGAGTAAATGGGCTGGTGGAACAAAGAGGCACATGGCTTGCGCACAGTAGTATTAAGTAAGTTCAAGGGAGCTTCAGGAGGTTTCTCCAGTGCAGCAAAAGTGGAAGGGAGACCAGGAACTGAAGCTAGGGCCATAGAAGTAACAGGGTTATCAAAGCGTAGGGCTGGAGTCTCAGTAACTTGCAAGGCAGTAGGCAAATGAAGAGGGGAAGCAGGAATATCAGGTAAAGATGTGCCCTGCAGAAATGAAACCACAGGAGCAGCAGGGGGGGAGTTCAGAAGAGCCTCAATATGCTGGCAAACTGGCAAGGTCATGATCGGGGTAGGACCAGAAACCCACTTGCCCTGAGAGTCAGAAATCCATACAGCACTTTCAAGAGCAGTCTGATCAGTCCAAGGGTGTGCCGCATCAGAAGAAGGGCATCTTAGGCTGGACTCGCAGTCCGCAGATGCCATTCCTGGCACACCTTCCACAGCACAAATCCCACACACAGCTGTACTGCATACAGCAGGAGAAGAAGGCTGGGTTCCAGATTTAGAAGAGGACAAGTCAGGGCGCAGCTGGCACGGAATCACAGGCTCAGCCGCCGCAACAGGTGAAACAGCTTCGTTTAGAGGTACAAAGGAGAAATATGCTCAGAAGAGCAACAGGTAAAACAGCTTCGTTTAGAGGTAAAAAGGAGAAATATGCTCAGAAGAGCACAAATGAGCTAAGTCTAGCACTGTATGCAACAACTGAGTCCTCTTAGCATAGTGTAGTTCCACAGCACGTAACAAATGTTCTAGACTGGCAACATCCAGTGAGTTAGTACAAAAGTCAGGCTGAATAGCAGGGTTACTCACCGGGAGTGCAGGAAGTCCAGAAAGGTTAACATCAGGTCAATTTTCAAGGGTGTCTGTATCAGGAATCAATTTCTTCAGTAGTAAACCTTCAGGTAATGCGGTCTCAGAACCACAAGAGGAAGGGGTTGAGACCAGTTCCCCAGCCTCTGCTGCATCCATCTGCTCCTCCAACTCCTCCAGAGCAGCCATCTTGGTCAAGGGCCAAGATGTCAGAGAGTCTCCCTACTGTCAGAGTAGGGGAATTTCCCTGGTGCACTGGCCAAATTTCACCTCATTCACCAAAATACCACCAACAGCTTAATCTGGTTCAAGGTCAGTTAGCATTCATCTGTATCCCCTTCCCCGGGTCGTGCCTGAAAATAGGAAGGATTTGTCTAGTACACTTACCCGGTCAACGAAAACTAAATAAATAAATAAATAAAATCAAAGGTGAAAAAATGTCCTATTTAAGAGACTCTCAATAGTCTAGCATAGTTCCTTAAGTAGTATGCACTTTCATTGTATTGACTTCCTGAAAGGAGGATACATTGCTGTATATGTGTTTCTACGTTTTCATGTTAACTCAGTCAACCTACCAGGCATAAAGTTTGCAGCCTTTCTCTTCTGGTGCAAGATTCATCCACTTCACCGTGGTAGGCAAGCCACTAATTTTCCCCTGATTCCCCAGCCCCAAAGACTGGAGCAACAGGGACAGGGAGCAAGATTACTGCTGCAGCTTCTTTGGTGCACACAGCGCCCACCGATCTTCATGGCCAGAGCCACACATGCATTGCAACAGTTCCCAGTCCAACAGACTGACAAAGGGGATAGAGAAGTGGCCAAAAAGCTGCCGCCATGCTGCCTTGCAGCACAGCAGCCACATCAGTGCTGAACACTCTCCCAGCTGCGAGCAGCTATGTCTGGGCACCTGACTGTGCTTGCAGCCACAACGGCATCGCCTAATCCACCAGACAGCAGAAGGGACTTGGTGGACATAGACAGGATGGCCAGAAGCCACACTGAGGGATGGAACTGATTTAAAAATTAAAGATAATGAAAAGTCTGTAAATAGACCATCATCTCTGTTGTCACACTGGCTCAGAGACAGAAGGGAGGGATCAGAATGCATGCAGTCAGCCCAGGAAAGCCAGCCAATAAAGAGCTCAACTTTGCAGAACTTGCAAGTTGCAAGCTGTTGCTGGTTCCTGCATGGTTTTGTCTGTGAACCAGAAAAGAAACCAAAAGCACTGGAGGAGGTGCTTGGGACAGGCATAAGGGTGAGAAAGAGGAACTAGTGGGGAGGGTGTGAGTCAGGGGTAATGAGGGGTTAGAGTCAAGGTGGTGGGTACTGTCACTGAACACCAGAAGTCTGGGAAATAAAATGACCAAGATGCAGGCACTAATGGCCAAAGGAGAAGTGGACACAGGAGCCATCACAAAGACATGAGCCAAATCAAACTATGACTGGGACCTTGCAGTCCCTGGGAAACAAATGTACAGGAATTATGGGGAAATAGGTATGGGGTGGCTCTGTACTATGTGAAGAAGGGGATAAAGACAGGAAAGGGTGGATGGAAAGACAGAAGCATTATGGGTGCAGGTCCAAACCACTAGGGAGGGGGCCATATTGGACCTGGTCCTGTCCAACAGTGGGCATGTCCAGGATGTAAAGGTGGACGCTCCACTTACAGGGAGAGAACAACAGGTGGTGGGGTTCCACCTGGACATGGGCAGAGGCATGGGCAGGATTAATACAAGGGCTCTGAAATTCAAGAAGGTTGACATTAATAAGATGCGAGAAATTCTGATATAGCACCTTGCTGGAATCACTAAGGAGATGGAAGTGGAACATAAATGGGTCATAATAAACAAGGGACTGATAGAGGCCACCAGTGAGTGTGCCAGAATAAAAAACAAGAACTCTAAAGCCAAAAAGTGGATCTATGTGATAACGGCGATTGCAGAATACCGACCGCCATTAGGGCAAATGGAAATTACCAAATAAATATTTCAGCGATGCAGTCCCCAGTGCACAGCAAAAGGGTGCCATGGACTTAGATTTTACATGTAAATGCTTCGCCCTCCTCACTTCCCTACTTACTGATGCTCAGCTCCAGAGGGGTGCATGTTGGGGGGGTGCAAACCCCCCCAAAATAATTTTCGGGCCGGGCGTAATATAAGGCACCTGCGCCTGGACCCCAACCCAGCACCATTCACGCCCAGCCCTGAACCCACCCACCATGCCACGGAGCAGCTCAGCAGCTCACCACAGTGCCACCCCTCACAATCCCTCCCTCCCATCCCACCCCACGCCCAGCGTGCCTCACTCCCCCACACGAGTACATGTAGCGACAGGATGTCGCTATATTTGCACACACACCCATCTGGTCACCCTCCCTCCCTCGTCGCTGTGGTGTAAAGCACCGCGATTGAGTCACCATTTCGGTAGGTGCCCAATTGCGGTTGCCAAACTCACAGGATACCCCAAAAAGCCCAACTGGTTCAGACAGGAAGTGACAAATGTGATAAGGCAAAAAGAGGCAGCCTTCTGAAAGTACAAACATACTCAGTAGACCTGTTGTGCTGGTCAGTCCTGGGCCCCAAGCAGAGACTAGCTCACTTGCTACTGTACTGCCTTCAGTCTGGAGAAGAACACTCTCCACTGTGGAAACTGACCTGCTTGTTGCACTGTCATTTTCTTATTACAGCTTGTGTCACCAGCTCCACTTGGACTGACAGCCTCTTGCCCCTTAATTACACCAGAGACAGCATCTCCTTCTCATTCCTCTCCAGTTCCTTTCTTGATTGACCTTTGGTGGAGAAAAGCAAAAAACAAAAGCCGCACTGAGGCAAGGACTGGTGCTGTACCAATTAAGTTCAGAGTTATGCAAGCAAGTAAGCACCCAATCAGGACTCCAATATAGAAGACTTTATTGTCATAAAAGTGCAGAAGTGCAAATCTGGCTCCACATCAAAATTATATGGGCCAGTGAGAAAATGTCTTACATTTCGCCTGGTGGTCACCAGACTTCTTCAGAGAGGTGGAGGAATTAGCATCATATGATACTCTTTCTTATCTTTCTCAGCCTTTTATAGCACTTGCCAAAGGCTGCCGCTGTAACAAGGAAAAATAACATTATGATATGTGTAATATGCATGTACAAGGTAACAGACTGGTAAGAACTGAGCCCACTCACTAGATAGTATGAAAAAATATAATTAATTTATTTTATATAATTATTTATTTAGTTCTTTATTGAATTTTGGTAACCAGATAGGCCCTCTAAGACAAGACAGTCCCTTTTTCAGGGGTAACCCGGACTTTCTGGGACAGCATGAAAGATCTTAATGGGAAGACCCACTCCCCCCCCCCACCGTCCCAGCTCTCCATTGATGGCACCGTCACGACAGACCCAACTCACATAGCTGATTTCCGCAATACTACCTCCTCTGACCTAAGCTCTGTCCTCTCAAACAACATTTTTGACCCAATCCCCACCTCTATCCCCCCTGCCTTGGATTGCCCTCCTTTCTACCTGTACGCTGTATCCCCCCACGTAGCCAGGCCACACCTGCTAAAAGCCCTTGGTAGCAACAACCCCAGCTGTGACCCCCCCAGACTCCAGGATCCTCCGCCTGGTCTTGGATGTCATCCTAGTCCCCCTTACAGACCTACTAAACTGGTCTCTATGCCTCGGTCAGTTTCCCAGTGCTTGGAAATCAACTGAAATCACCCCTATGCATAAGAGTGGAGATCAGTCCGCACCTAACAACTACCGGCCAATCTCTATCCTCCCCCGACTCTCTAAAGCCCTAGGAAAAAATAGTGTCTATTCAACTCTCTGAGTACCTGGCCAAATATGACATAATGCGCCCAGAACAACATGGTTTCCACCCAGGACACAGTACCACTACTGCTCTCCTGGAGTTCTCTCAATACCTGCACTCTGCTCTTGACTCCGGCAACCTTGCTGGCGCAGTGTTCATAGACCTCTCCAAGGCTTTTGACACTGTTTGTCACCCCCTCCTGCTCGACTCCCTCCACCAACTTGGCTTTTCTGCTGGTCCCCTTGGCTGGTTCTCCAGCTACCTCTCTGCTAGATCCCAGTGTGTGAAGATAAATGGCTCCCTGTCCAATACACAGACCATTTGTTCCGGGGTACCCCAGGGCTCCAATCTGAGTCCTGTACTTTTCAGCCTCTACCTCAACACTCTCCCCAGCTCCTGCACAGGAAAAATGCTCCTCTATGCCGATGATGTGGTTCTCTTTGCATCCCACCCCGATCCCTCTTCTCTCCAGGTATCCCTCCAGCACACCTACAACCAAGCTGACAAGTGGTTCCTTGACCACCGACTTGTCAATAACCTAAAGAAGACTAAGTCAATGCTCTTCTCCCATCACCAAAACAAGGTCAAGAATGCCCCCCTCTTCATTTTCCCCAGCACTCTGCACCCGCTCGAGCAAGTGACCTCTTACAAATATCTTTTTTTTTCCAATTGTTTAACCAGGTGAGACACACTAAGCTGAAAGCTTGTTTACAGGTGCAACCTGGGAGCACAAGGAAGTTAAGTGACTTGCTCAGGGTCACACAGTACGCAAGTGGGGCTGTGGGAATGAAACCCAGGTCTCCAGATTTGCAGCTCAGAGCCTTAAACCACTGCGCTATACTGCCTCCTATCTAGGCATCACTTTCAACTCGGCTCTCACTTTCCACACCCACATAAATGCCCTATCCTCCACCATAAATTCTCAGATGGGCCTACTATGCCATCATAGAGATTGCCTCCCTCAAGTTGCCCTCTGGCTGGCCATCACCTCTTCTGTCCTGTCACTAGTGGACTATGGCTTGCCCATTTACACTGTGGTGGACAGTACCGCCTTGACTAAAATCCAGCTCTCAATCAATAAGGCCTGCAGGCTCCTGACCAGAGCCCCTAGCTGCACTCACACTTGCCTGCTGTACTCCACCACCAACCTGCTCACCTTTGAGGAGTGTCTGCACTACCAGAACTGCCTACTCACCAAAAAATCTCTTCTAGGGCTCTCCCCCCACCGGGGGTCTCTGCTTCCTTATGGCGTGCGTCCTCGTCTGTTGCCACCCATAGCTCTGTCAAGGCCACCTTTCTGGTGCCCAGAGCCATGACCTCACTAGCCCAGAGATCCTTCCATTACCAAGCCCCTGCTTGGTTCAACTCCCTCCCACCCTGCATCACAGACATTGCCAAAATTGGTCCCTTCAAAATCGCCCTCCGGAACCATCTCTTCGACACTCATTGCTATAAATGCACCTAATTAATCCCACTGTGGGATCCTCCTGTCAGGCCTCCCTGACTTGACAATGTCCTCTGGACAGCCTATCCTCTCCCCCTCCCTCCCACACCACTCCCTATCCCTACCTCCAGCCTCTCCAAGTATTATCTAGGTATGTCCAGGGCTGTACCCCCAATGTAACTGTTGGGTACCTTGTATTTGACTGTAACCTATTATAAGTAACATTATTATGTAACCTATGTGTACTCGATGTTTAATGTTCTGCACCTGTACTATTCTCACTGTTGTAATCACACTATGTAACTCTGTCCCCCCCCCCGCGATGAGGTGCCTTTGTAAATAAGTCCATGACTCCAAGGTTGTAAATCCGACTTTTCTAATAAATAAATAAAGAGCAGGACATTGATACAAGAAATTAGACAAGGAGTAGTCATACAGTAAAAGAGTACATCAATTACACTCAGTTGTGCAAAATAAGCAATGTAAAGCACAGTCAATAAAACCTTACATACATTCAGACATCATTTACATTTTTTTTTGTCTAGGAGAGCAGGAGATAGAGTGGAAAGTTTTGCTAGGAGAATCGTGCAAGGAGTGAACAGGGGTTAGGAGTCAGCGGAAGCAGGAGCAAGGTGGAGCGGTTAGGTGAGATTACATCGAAGTTTGAAATTGAGAGATGGAGGTGCAGATCAGTGTAGAAGGAGGTAGAGAGTTCTAGTAGGACACAGCAGAAAATGCAAACAAACTCCAAGCCATGGAGAGTCATATGTTTGGCACTGAGAGAAGAGGCAAGTAGATAGATCTGAGGGTACGTCGAGGGAGATGACATTGAACAATATCAGGAAGGCAAGGAGGAGTGAAGCAATGTACAAGCTTATGTATAAAGCTTAGTGTGGCATAGCGTAATTTTAATTCATAGGGTAGCCATCCCAGGGCAGACAGAACACTGCAGTGATGGTGCTGAGCATTGGTCCTGAGAGCTAACCTGCCAGCTCGATGGTAGGCCTGTAGTAGGCGTGATAGTATGGATGTGGTAGCAGAGAGTAGTAATGACGCACCATACATAAGGAGGGGCAAGAGTGTGGCATCCGCAATCTTGCGGCAGGAGGTCAATGTAAGGAACGAACGGATGCGAAAGATGACACCGATTGTTTAGTTTATATTTATTTATTTTTATTTTTTTTTATTTATTGGATACAATCAGAATTACAATTTGGTGATGGCCGTAACATGTGCATCCAGGGTAAGTGAGGGATCTAAGGTGATTCCCAAGTATTTGAAGGACCTGACTGATTCGAGTGCATCCCCAGTATGTGAGAGTACAGCCAGAGGGGGGAGGGTTGGTGCAGATGAGTTGGAGAATAACATGCTCTTTTTTTTTTTTTTTAGTATTAGAACAAGCTGCTTCTGAAGGAACCAGTCCTCAAGGGTGTGGAAATTGGAGGCTAGCATTGAATTGAGCCACCCGATATCAGGAGAAGAACGGTAGATGATAGCATCATCTGCATATAGGTGAACAAAGGCCCCATCACAGTTATTAGGGAGGTCATTAATATACAGAGAAAAAAGTAATAGGCCCAATATGGAGCCCTGGGGACACCATTCGGTAATGGGCCTCAGGTCAGATAGGGAGCCTGCCCATTTTACTTTTTGGGTACAGCCATAAAGGCAACTTTGGGTCCAGGACAGGGCAGTGGCATCAAGTCCAAGGACATGCAGTTGTTGTAATAGTCTACTATCCTTATAGGTCCTCCATGCCTTATCGCGAGTGGACATGAGCTGCCTTAATTCCTTGGTGAGCTACGGTGCTGTAATACCTTTTACCCGGCAACTCTTTAAATGGGTGTCTTGATCAACAATATTAGTGAATTTTACCATAAAATAGTTTAGTGCCAAGTTAATGTCCAGCAGGGTATTAATCGGATCCCAGTCAGTTTCTCGGAAGGTATCGACAAAGTTGTTGGTGTCAAACCTGGACATGTCCCGCACAGTGATGATCTTAGGAGGGAGGCTGGGGAAGTTGTTACGCCATACACAGAGTGTCGGTGAGTGGTCGGTTATACCGTCTGAGAGGACCTCTGCTAATTTTATCTTCTGGCCACAGTTTGTGACCATCCAGTCAAGTGACATATGGTTACCCGTCCTTGTATTAATATGAGTAGGGTCACCAATCATTTGAACCAGAGTTGAGTCAGCCTGGATGACAGTTAGTTTGGAAGAGTTAGAATGCAGCCAGTCAACACTAAAGTCACCTCCAAGTATGAGGTCATGTCATGGGAGGTTAGCAACGGAGATTGTGAAGGAGGGGAGACCAGGGACTCCTACCTAAGGGGGCATGTATACACAACCTACTATGAGTTTTTTTACGGTGCCAATGGTGAGGAAACGGAAGATTGATTCAACAGCAGAAGGTCCAGATTCAGACACAGGTATTTCAACAGTGTCTAAGTGCTCCCTGACATACATAAGGACACCACCGCCCCTTTTTCCCAGACGATCCTTCCTGAGACATTTGTATCCAGGCAGAGCAACCTCAGGTTGCTTGATGCATGGTTTCAGCCAGCTAGAGAGCACAGCGTCCTAATTACATCAAACGTTTCGGACAAATATATCCTTCCTCACTGAAGAAAAACTCATGCTCTGTCTAAAATAAAATAAAATAAAGTAAGTTACATAAATTAAATGTGATATTCCACAAACATATGTTCTATTTAAAAATTTCAATTGTCTCACCCAGTAAATTCTCAGCATCTGTTAACTGCTTCATCTATAAGATGTAATAAAAGAATACCTTAATTAGTCAGATTGGTCTCAATACTATTATATCGCAGACCTTTTAAATAAGATGTTCTTCAACATTGTTAAATTATAAAGAATCAGTGCAGACCTAATGACTGTAAGTTTGTGATCATCCTCATTATATCAGTAATAACAAGTTTCTTATGGTCTATCTAGAAATCAAACAAAATATTCACATATCACATGCTGTACCAAGGAGAACCTTCCATAAGGCTCCATTGCTTTTCATACATTTTTTCCTTATAAAATATGCTCTGTCAAAAAAGACTGTTAATAGTAGATAGTGTCAGTGGCTCAGTAGGTAGCACACTCGCCTCTGAGGCCGGGAGATTAGAACGCTGTGGGTTCAGTTCCCACATTTGGCACTTGGGTTAATATCCCAGTACTGACACTGTAGTGCAGCATGAGAGGGGTGCTGCACTTCTGAGGTGCTGTCTTTCGGATGAGACGTTAAAACCGAGGTCCCATCTGCCTGGATTGGTGGTAGTTCAGGTGGATGTTAAAGATCCCATGGCACTTATTGAAAAAAGAGTAGGGGAATTTCCCTGGTGTCCTGGCTAAATTTCCCTCATTCAGTAAAAAAAATACCACCAACAGCTTAATCTGGTTCAAGGTCAGTTGGCATTCATCTGTACTCCCCCTCCCCCGGGTCGTGCCTGAAAATAGGCAGAATTTGTCTAGTGTACCTACCCGGTCAACAAAAGCTAAATAAATAAAATAAATAAATAATCTATTCCCTGTGGAAAAGTTTTCTTAATTAAATAACTATCTGTTAAATATGGAACTGCAGTATAATTATTCTCACATGAATGACTAATGTGCAGGCACTCACTCGCAGTCATAGCATTAACATCAGTTTCACTAATCCATAAGTGAGCTTATTAAATCACAAACCAGAATGCTCAAAAGCATTTCTTACAAAATATTGTCAGTAATTGTTGAAATATATTTGCTAATTGTGTGTTGTGTGGATCTGGTGCAGCAGTTCATAATTTCAGGTTGTTTACAATGCGTGGTATATTACTGAAGTTTTCAATTTGCTACCCGGTGCGTGACATCAAATAATACACCTTTTATTGTGCCGCAGTGTAATTGCAGGCGCAGCAGTGTGAACCTGCTAGCCACTGCAGCTGCCTGATTTTGTACTTCCATTGTGGTATCTTTTCTTTGTTTTGCTGCTTGCACTGCCATAAAAATCTGCAGTCAGTGCTCCCCCCCACCGGCAAAAGGAATTCTTTTCCAGATTGGATTGTTTGTGACTTCAGCACCACTGTTTAGTTAAGGTGTTGTTGAACTTGTGAATTTGCGTCTGTATCTGTTGCTGAAGCCACAGTTGTTTTTTTGACTTCACATCCAGCGTCCCCCCACCCAGAGTGAACGTTCCAAAATCTAAATTTGTTTAGAATATTGTTGTTGATCCCCCAAAATGCTCGCAAAGAGACGTGCAAGCAAAGCTGTTTCTCGCCATGGCACTGCTGCCATCGGTATGATTGTCTGTGGACGTGGTAGTATGCAGATGCAGAAGTGCATTGCTGATGTGAGGAAAGGTATTTCTCCTGCAATGTTTTTTACAGCCCAATCAGTAGCTTCACTCATAGTTGGAGGAGATGATGTTGTCGAAGCCAGTGGTGTTAGTGCAGTAGCTGGTGGTGGTATGAGTATTGCTGCCTCAAGTTCGACTTCTGACCAGTGTACCATGTCCAAAACTATAGTGGAGTATGAAGCAGTGCGAGTGAGTGGCACTGTAGATGATGTCATACTTCCCAGTAACATCCCAGTAACTGAACATGAGGATTCTGATAATCATGTCACCGGCGATAGCACACAATGTGACATTTCGTCCACCATGGTTCAGGTCAGGCATTTTCCATGCAGTGATTCACAGTGTGGTGAAAAAATATCAAGTGATGGTGGTGTTGATGATGATGATGTTGCTGTGGTTGCAACATGCAGTCCACATGCCAGCATCCAAGCAGAAGATGTGGATGTGGGTGATGTTGATGAATATGATGATGATGTAATTGACCTCAGTTGGGAACCCGAGAAAAAGAAATTCAAGGTGGCTGTGTCTGGGTCTTGTTGCATTAACCCCCCCCTCATAAAAACTTGTGCTTTACCAGTTTCAGTTGATGATGACCCAGTAATAATGATAGGTAGTCATGGTGGTCAGTTGCAGTCCAAGTGTGTTCAGCCCCCAAAATCACGTAGCACACCCCCCACTTCATGGCTTAAAAGAACGGAGTCCAATGAGCAGCATCAGGGACATGTTAAAAGTAGAGCATCACAATCCCTTGTTTGGGATTTTTTTGTGCAAGATGCAAATGATGAGTCAGTTACAATCTGCAAGGTTTGCCATGTGCGTGTGATTTGAGGTAAAAAGGGGAGCCATCTGGGCACAGGAGGACAGCATACCCATCTTAAGAATAGGCACATGGCACTGTGGACCCAGCATAAGATGGCAGCTAATACCACAGTCAGACGTTCACCCTCGTCATCAACCATAACAAGCATGGTTTCCCCTTCCATGACTGTTAAATCCAGTAGGAAATTAAATGTGTTCAGTAGTGATGAAATAAGAGCAGAGGATTACTACAGGCACGATGAGGTGGAGGAGCATCATGATTTTGAAATGTTGTCCAGTGCTGGTGAGAGTAGCAGTTTTGGTGGTGGTGATGGTGAATGCAGAATGTCTAGTACAAGCGGTACATGAACCCCGGTTGGTAAATCTGGCAAAATAACTGCATCTGTGAGTTTGTCATCATCACCTGTGCAGCCGTCTTATTCAAATGTCCACACTCCACCCCCTGCCATTTTTAGAGCAGAACCATTTCATTTGTCATCACACCCCTTGCAAAACGTTTACGTCAGCCCAGGTTAGAGTGTTTTTGCGCTTAAGCTGAAGTACCCCCCCAATCATACAGTGTCACGTGAACTCAATGCTGCTGTAGCCGAAATGCTGGCAATTGATCTTTTGCCCTTCTCCTTTGTGGAGAATTCTGGGTTCCGGCGGTTTGCTGCAAGTGCCTGTCTAAAATGGAAAGTCCCATCCAGGACATACTTTTTGACCCGTGCTGTCCCTAAGTTGTTCCGCACTGTGTCCTACTCAGTAAGACATGCCCTTCAACATTCCTCCTCTCCATTCATCCATTTTTAAGTATGGATATGTGGACAAGTGGCAAAACAGAAGGGAGTTCATATCTGTGTATAAATGCATACTGGGCGCAGGTGCCGGGGGTTGTTTGTGCTGTTCGTAGTGTGAATAATCAGTGCAGTAAGGCAGAGTGTCATGGTAGCAATCTTCCAGGAATTTGACATCATGCAATGATTGCTATGCACAATGTGACCTGTTCACACACTGGTGAAAACATGTCAGACATGGTACTGACTGAAATTGATAAGTGGCTGAACCCCCTGTCCCTGAGAGCTGGGTTCATAGCAAGTGACAATGGGTCAAATGTGGTGAAATGCATCACGAATGGTGGCTTTTTTCATGTTCCATGCATGGCCCACTGTTTAAATCTTGTAGTGCAGGGGTTTCTGCAGCACCCTGATGTAAAGGAAATGCTGACAGATGCACGCCTTATCTGTTATCACTTTTCACGATCTGCAAAGGCCCGTGACCAACTTTGGCAGTTGCAGATGCGAAACAACCTCCCTCAGCATCGCTTGAAGCTGGAAGTTGTCACCCAGTGGAACTCCACTTTATACATGGCAGAGAGGTTGTGTGAACAATACAAAGCCATCTCAGAATATCTTGTCATGCACACTAGCCGTGACAGTTCCAGGGCCTCCATGTCTATGATGACTGAACAGTGGCACCTCATGGACTCTGTAATAACAATTTTGCGGCCTTTTGAACACACAGGTAGTGAGTGGTGAGTTCCTCCATTAGCCAATCAATTCCACTGCTGTGGGTGCTGAGGCAGACATTGGTGAATGTACAGCATAGCCTTGATGTTGCCGGAGACAGTGCTAGCAGTATGTTGCTGCAACACATGCTGACAGTATTCGACCAGAATCTTCACATCATGAGCATTCAGTGTAGTGACAACTTTGCAATAGCAACAATGCTGGACCCACGATACAAACATGGAATTGCCTCATTACTGGAGGGCTGGCCTGAACAGGTAAAAGATGTCAGTGGGCAACTGGTGCACTTGGTTCATGGGGCACAGAAGTCACATGCCAAGGTCAGCAAACCTCAGCAGCATAATCAGGTTAAAGGTGAACCTGGAGGAGTATCAAGCATATCCTGTAAGGGAAAGAGGACTGCAGTTCCAGGTGGCCTGTCATCCAAAGCGGTTAGCGTCAACCCACTTTGGGAGGCTTTGTCCCAAGTGGGTATTTGTGAAATAAATGATTCGGGAGAACAGGATGATGCATCAACAATTGGACTTAGTGCGGCACAGAGAATGGTTGAGTCATATTTGTCTGAAAACAAGCATCTGTCAATAACTGATGATCCTCTTTTGTACTGGAGTGGAAAGGTCAGTGAATGGCCAGAGCTGACTGCAGTGACACTGAAGTACCCGACATGCCCACCCTCTAGTGTAAGTGTCGAGAGAGTATTCTGTTCAGCAGGTGCAATAGATAGGGATCATCGGACAAACCTCTCTCCTGCAAATGTTAGTTTGCTAACATTCATAAAAATGAATGAGAGGCACATACCAGCACAGACTACAACCTCAGTATTCATACTCCAGTCTAGTCAGGCTTTTGGTGATGTAGAAATGGACCATCCTGGTGGCACTGGCAGTGGCAGCATGAAACGGCATACCACTGACGTAGATGATGACACAATGGAGAAAGAATTTCCCAGTGGTCAGACTTCAGACATAGATGACTGTGAGGGCAGCTTTCTTTATGAGGATGATGATGTGGTTAATGTTGGCAGGGTTTATCTGAAGTTGTTAAAAGGCTCTGACATTTGCTGTATGATACATGTTTTCTTTTTCATATGGTTCAATGAGTGTCCCACTTAGAGTGTGACTCAAATTCCGTATGTCAGGTCACATTTATAACAGAGAGCACAATATATCCTGGCCCCTGTACCACCACCATAAGACTGCTGTTAGCCACTGCCACCATAGAGAATGACTTTGTGTGCCCCCCCCCGGACCAGTACAGCAATGACCGCTGTTAGCCACTGCCACCACAGGGAATGACTTTGTGTGCCGCCCCCCCGGACCACCACTATAAGACCGCTGTTAGCCATTGTCACCACAGGGAATGACATTGTGTGCCCCCCGGACCACCACTATAAGACCGCTGTTAGCCACTGCCACCACTGCCAGACGCAGGAAGATGCCACAGATATGACCACCAGCACCCACCACCAGTGTCAATCTGACAATGTTTCTCCATTACATTGACTATGGCAAGGCAGAGGGAGTCGAACAAGAGACCACATCCATCAGCCACAGGCACAAGGCTTCTTACTATTAAAACTATAAAGTGAGTATGTGTACTAATGTTTTTTATGCTATTCAACTTCCTTTAGCTGTATGTTTTGTTTTCTGTTGCTTTTCTGCGCTGCAGTGGTCAAACACATACGGTAAACTTATTTAGTTTTTTTACAGGTTAACAAAAAATGACTCTCCTTCGCTGAAAGTCGGTATCAATGGTACTGCAGCAGTACCATACACAGGAACCTATGGAATATCCATTTCAAATCTATACTGGTAAGTATATATATTATATTTCATCTGTTCATTTTTTTTTTTAAAGAGTGCAACAAATCCGACTGAGGATTCATAAACTAGGTGACATGTGTACGTCACAAAAACTATTTCGGCAACAAATCATGCACTGTATTACAAACTTGCAGCTGTGCAGCCATGACAGTGTTGAAAAAGTTGGACCCAGGTTGTGTTACTTGACAAGATGTGGTTTTGAAATGTAACTTGAGATTGAGACGCAGGGACACTGGCACAGTGTATTTGTTACACAGCTTGGTACTAAATTAAGTTGCAATTGATCTGCTGATTGCATTGTGGCAGCTTACTATCTGTGTTAATAATCCAGATATCCGTGGAACAGCCACGCCTTAAACATAATGTGTTACTGCTGCATTCAAGTTGTAATAAGTTCTTCATTCCTTTTTTTAGAAAACTTCCAGGTGCTTTGTTGTGGCATAGTTGCCTTATCCAAAGAAGTTCTTCAACAGGGGTGCCTGAACAATAGACAGCATGGGTTCGTCCTGGGGAAATCGTGTCAGACAAACCTTGTGGAGTTCTATGACTGGGTGATGAGTGCCTTGGACCTGGGTAGACCAGTGGACGTCCTCTTTCTTGACTTCAGCAAGGCGTTTGACTCTGTTCCTCATGGGGGCCTGTTGGATAATCTGGGAGAAATGGGAGTGGGGAACCAGATGATCAGATGGATAGGAAATTGGCTCCAGAACCGGACCCAGAGGGTCATGGTTGTCGGGATAGTCTCATCCTCAAGGAGGGTCATTAGTGGAGTCCCTCAGGGATTGGTCCTTGGGCCCCTCCTGTTCAACGCCTACGTCTCTGACATAAGGAACGGTATCAGGAGTGAGATGAGTCTCTTTGCAGATGACTCAAAACTGGGGGCAGTGGTGGATGGGGAGGAGGGGAGGGTGGCCCTACAGGGGGACCTGGAGGCTCTGGAAAGGTGGTCTAGAAAGCGGAAGCTGAGGTTCAATGCAGGGAAATGCAAGGTACTGCACCTGGGAGCCAGAAACCCAGGCCAAGTGTACACCCTGGGGGGGGGAATGCTACAAGTCTCGATGGCTAAGAGGGACCTGGAGGTGGTGGTGGATGTCAAGATGAACAACTCGGAGACTTGTAGGAGGCAGCGGCAAAAGCCATCACTAGAGGGCTCACCTCCAGAAGGAGGGAAATGATACTCCCACTGTATTACTGCTTGTTGAGGCTGCACCTCGAGTACTGCGTGCAGTTTTGGAGGCCACATTTAAAGAGGGACATTGAACTCCTGGAGAGGGTCCAGAGGAGGCAACCAAAATGATTTGGGGCTTGGGGGATAGGACCTATGGGGAGAGGCTAGAAGAGCTAAATATGTACACATTGGAAGAGAGAAGGGACCGGGAGGACATGATAGAGGTCTTCATGTACATGAAGGGGTTAAATAGGGGAGGAGCAGTCAGGGTGCTCCGAAGGAAGGAGGGGGTGCAACTAGAGGGCATGGGTGGAAGCTGGAGGGGGGGAAGATTCAGGGGAGAAAGAATGAGGTGCTACTTCACTGAGAGGGTGGTGGAGCCATGTAATGCGCTGCCCAGGGAACTGGTGGAGACATAAATGGTGGAGGGGTTCAAGAAGGGGTGGGACAGGTACAGGGGAAGGGTTCTGGAAGCAAAAACCAGTGCAGCGAGAATATCCGGGACTGGGAAGGGAGAAGCCAGAGAGGGAGATGGGGGCAGCAAGGTCAGCTCCCAGGGTGGGGGCTGACCAAACGAGCAGACACGAAAGGCCGTTAGGCCTATTCTGCTGGCATTTTAGTATGTTAGTAGCATCAGGCACCACCACCCCTGGACTGGGGCAGACATGCAACACGCAGAAGTCGTTTCAATCGATGACCATGACCATCACTACCAACCGGACTTGAGAAGGATGCAGATGAAATCTGTGACGAAGTAACTAAATAAGAAACCATTAATGAGACCTACCTGCAAATATGCTCCCCCCCCAAAAAAAAAAACTTACCTATATTTAAAGCCAAAGAATCAACTGGATATATAGAGCATAGTATTCAGGACTCAAGTGTGGAATTTACCATTGCTGAAACTTATGCAGCTATTAATTCCTTTAAATCTACAGCCTCAGCTGGACCAGATAACATCCCCTTTGTTTTCTTGAAAGAAATCTCTTATGAGCTTGCAAGTGTCCTCACCCTGCCGTTCAATAAATCCATTATGGAAGGGTTGGTTGTACAGGAATGGAAAGAGGCTTTAGTGATTCCAGTTCACAAAGGGGGTAATAAACAGGATGTGAAACATTATCGACCAATTAGTCTGACCTCCTATATTGGCAAAATTATGGTGAAACTTTTATTGCAAAGAATAAGCAGTAATATTGTTAGCCATGGATTGAGCGATATAACCCAATATGGCTTTACTCCAGGTAGATCATGCCATAATAACTTGATTAATTTCTTTGAACCCATTAGTGAAGTTTTGAATGTGGGCCTACCGGTGGATGCCATCTTTTTGAATTGTGAAAAAGCCTTTGATTCCGTATCCCATAAGATCTTAATTGAATGTCTAGTCCACATAGGGCTTCACTATAATATTATAATGTGGATTTCATCCTGTTTTTTTTTTTTTAATCTTTGTTTTACCAGGTGAGACACACTAAGCTGAAAGCTTGTTTACAGGTGCAACCTGGGAGCACAGGGAAGTTAAGTGACTTGCTCAGAGTCACACGGTATATGCAAGTGGGGGCTGTGGGATTCAAACCCAGGTCTCTAGATTTGCAGCTTAGAGCTTTAAACCACTGCCCTATACTGCGGATAGAAGGCAACAAGTCAGTTTTTGGGGTTATAAATCCACTTGGAGCAAGGTGACTAGTGGAGTCCATCAATGATCAGTGCTTGGGCCAGTATTGTTTAATATAGTTATTTCTAGTATGAATACCACACAGTTGAGTGTGGCTTAATAAATATGGAGATGATAGCAAATTCAGGTGTATTGTGAACAACTCCAATTCTGCACATGTGCTACAAGTTAATTTGAATAATCTATCAAATTGGGCTCAGGAAAATAAATTAATTTTCAACACTGCCAAATGTAAAGTTATGCATTTTGGTAAAATAATTGGTTAACTGACTATTATATGAACAATACTTTACTAAAAACAGTAAACTCCGAGAAGGATTTGAGGGTATACATTACAAATGATTTAAAATTTACTGAGCATACAAATAAAACAGTAAAAAAATGTCATAGATTTATCAGTTGTATTTTGAAAAATATTAAAAGTAGAGACCCAATGGTGCTTCTACCTATATATTGGAGCATAGTAAGATCTCACTTAGACTACTGTTCATCATTCTGTGCTCCGACATCAGCACAGGATAAAGTGACGGTTGATAAAGTACAACGGAGACTTACTAGAAACATTATTAACCTGAAATCACTTTTGTATGATAATAGATTGAAATCTTTGAGTCTTTATTCCCTAGAAAATTGCTCTTTAAGAGGAGACTTGTGCTTGATTTTCAAAGCTTCAGGAGATGTTGCTCCATTTGATACCATCTGCTTGGACTGGTATCCTTCTGCAAATAATACTAGGTCTTATAAATTAAAACTAAGATCTAATATTAATAAGACAGTTAAAAGAAATCGATTTTTTACCCAAAGAGCAGTCCCAATTTGGAATACCCTCCCTTCAGAAGTGGTACAAAGTGCTAATCTACAGCAGTTTAAGATGAACTTAGGTCTATATATGGGTGATAATAAACATAATTTCCACCTTGGTTAAGGGTGGCGCATTCACTATGGGCTAGTCCCTCGAACTTGTACTAACCTATGAACCTATTGGCTTGAGAGTTTTGCATTTCTAATTTCAACACAAAAAGTTCTCATCAAGCACTGGAATGTGCTCACCAACAGTATCTGTGACCTGTGATACAAAACAATACAATGAGTAGATACATAGACAGTGTCAGCAGATAAGGGCCTACAGCCCACCCAGTCTGCCCATTTGAGCTTGTAAGTTCACTTTTTGTTTTCCTAGAATTCTGTTGCCCCTCACCCCGACCTCCAGAATTCCTTTATGTCTATCCCATGCATTCTTAAATCCCGTGATTTTTTTCAGCCCCCACCACTTCCTCTGGCAGGGTGTTCCACTTGTCCACCACCTATTCTGTGAAGAAATTCTTCCTCATGTTTCCTCTGAATCATCCTCCCTCCAACTTCATCTCATGCCCTCATCTTTTTTGCTTAAACATAGTGTATTCCTGCACTCTGTTCCTCCCTGTAAGATACTTGTATGTTTCTATCATATCCCCTCTCTCCCTCCTCTCCTCTCCTCCAGGGAGTACATATTCAAGACCTTCAACCTGTCCTCAAAGGACTTGTGATGCAATCCATGTACCATCTTTGTTGCCCTCCTCTGAACCTTCTCTACCCTGTCTATGTCCTTAAGTAGGTAAGGTCTCCAGAACTATACACTGTACTCCAGGTGGGGCCTCACTAGTGTCTTGTATAATGGAATTATGACCTCCCTTTTCCTGCTGGTGATGCCCCCTGCCTATGCATCCCAGCATCCTATTTGCTTTACCTGCTGCCTTGTCACACTGTTTCCCTACCTTGAGGTCATCAGAGATGATAACCCCAAGATCCCTTTCCTGCTTGGTGCACATGTCTATATATGTCAACCCCCCACCTAGAAAATACAAATATATATATATACATAGAAACATAGACTTTGACGGCAGATAAGGACCGCTAGGCCCATCTAGTCTGCCCATTTCCCTACCTACAGGATAGGCCACAGATCCTAGTTAACCAACAGCCTATATCTTCCTGCACCCCACAAGAATTGCCTTATGTCTGTCCCATGCATTCTTGAATTCTCCCACAGTTTTAGACTCCACAACTTCCTCAGGAAGGCTGTTCCATGCATCCACTACCCTCTCTGTGAAATAATACTTCATCACATTGCCCCTGAACTGCCCTCCTTCTATCTTTAAATTGTGTCCCCTTGTTCTTGCAAGTCTCTTTTTCTGAAAGATGCTACCCTCTTGGACTTTGTTGATTCCCTTGAGGTACTTGAAAGTTTATATCATGTCCCCCCTCTCCCTTCTTTCCTCAAGGGTATACATATTAAGCTCCTTTAGTCTCTCCTCATATGGCTTCTCTTGCAGACCTTGCACCATTTTAGTTGCCCTCCTCTGGACTGCCTCTATCCTGTCTATGTCCTTGCGGAGATGGGGTCTCCAGAACTGGACACAGTAATCCAGATGGGGTCTCACCAACTGTCTGTACAGAGGGATAACAACTTCCTGTTTTCTGCTGCTGATGCCTCTCCCTATACATCCCAGTATACCCCCGGCCCTCCCTACTGCCTTCTCACATTGTTTCTAACCTTAAGGTCATCTGATATGATTACCCCAGATCCCTTTCCTGTTTTGTTGTTGTTACTACCTCCCACCCATTTGTATTCTTCCCTGGGTTCTTGTTTCCCAGGTGCATTATTTTGCACTTTTTGCATTGAATCCTAGCTGCCATACGTCAGACCATTCCTCCAACCTTGCCAAGTCCCTTTTCATCCTTTCCACGCCTCCTTGTGTATCAACCCTGTTGCAGATCTTGTGTCATCTGCAAAAGGCATACTTTTCTTACAGTCCCTCTGCAATGCCACTGATGAAGACATTAAAAAGGACTGACCTAATACTGAACTCATGGTACCCTACTAGTAACCGCCTCTTTCTTCAGAGTGGACTCCATTTACAATTACCTTCTGTGTCCTGTTGTCCAGCCAATGTTTTACCCAGGCTACCACCCTGGGACCCACTCCCAGGCTGGTTAATTTGACTATTAATCTTTTGTGTGGGACTGTGTCAAATGCCTTGCTAAAGTCTAGGTAGGCCATGTCCATAGCCCCTCCCTGGTCTACTACTTTGGTCACCCAGTCAAAGAAATCTATTAGATTCGTCTGACATGACCTTCCCACTGTGAACCCTTTCTGCCTTGGATCCTGTGCTCCACTGACCTCTAGGTACTCAACTATTCTTTCCTTCAGAAGTGACTCCATCACTTTCCCTACCACAGAGGTCAGACTGACAGGTCTGTAGTTTCCTGCCTCTGTCTTGGTCTCACTTTTGTGAAGGGGAATCACATCTGCCTTCCTCCAGTCCTCGGGTACCACACCATCCTCCCATGATTTATTAAAAAGAGTAGCTAGTGGTTTCACTAGTTCCTTCCTTAATTCTTTTAGAATTCTGGGGTGAATTCCATCAGGACCCATTGCTTTGTCCACCTTCAGTTTTAGGAGTTCTTGCAGAACCCTTTCTTCTGTGAAAGGACTGGGATCGACCCCCCTATCAAGAGTGCTTCTGTTAATTGGATTAGGCACTTCCCCTCCTCTTTGTGAATACTGAGCAGAAATATTCGTTCAGTATTCCTGCTTTTTCACTGTCCCCCTCTGCCCACCCACCGTTTATTCTATTCAGCCTCACTATCCCTCCTTTGTCTTTCTACGCTCACTGATGTACCTATAAAAGGTTTTATCCCCCTTCTTAACTGAGTTGGCTATCTTTTCCTCAGTTTGGGCCTTTGCTATTCTGACTTCCCTCCTGCTTCTTTCTGCCTTAACTGGTACAGCTCTCTGTCCTGCTCCTTCTGTGTTTCCTTATACTTCTGGAATGCTATCTTTTTCTTCCTGACTTTCACAGCCACCTCTCTTGAGAACCATAGTGGCTTTTCTTTCGTTTTGATTTGTTTATTTGCTTCACACAAAGGCTTGTTGCCTCTGTGATGGCAGTTTTGATAATTCCCCATTGTTGCTCCACACCTCCTTCTAGCCTGTTTGCTAGTGCTTTTCTGAGGCACTCTCCCATCTTGCCAAAGTCAGCCCTCCTAAAGTCCAGTACCCTCACTTTTGTATAGCTTGACTCTGTAGCTGAGTTTAACGTGAACCACACTGTTTGATGGTCACTTGTCCCCAGACGGCAAACTACTTCTAGATCTGAGATCCTCTCACTGCCCCCGTTTGAGAGTACAAGGTCTAAGATTGCTCCCTCATGAGTGGGTTCTGAAACTAGCTGTCTAATGCCTGCCACCTGTAGGGCATCAAGAATGGCCCTGCTCTTGGATGTCGCTGCAGCAAATGTGCTCCAGTTAACATCTGGCATATTCAGGTCTCCCATCAACAGTATCTCCCCTTTCTTTGCCATTCTAAGAATGCCTTCCATCATATCCTTGTCCATTCCTTCCCCCTGACATGGGGGTCTGTACACAACCCCTGTGCGGATTGTGGTGCCCTTTCCAGTCTCCAAGGTGACCCACAGTGCCTCCTCTCCTCCCTGTTTACTCTTTTGTTCAGTTGCTTTATCCTTCCTTTACATAGAGAGCTACCTCCCCTCTTCTCCCTTGCCTGTCTCTCCTGTAGGTTATGTACCCCTGGTATGTTAACATCCCAGTCATGGTTCTCTGTGTACCATGTTTCTGTGACTGCTACGATATCCAGGCATCCTCTTCCATTAAGGCCACCAGCTCAGGGAGCTTGTTGCCCAGACTACGGGCATTGGTACTCATTACCCTCCATTTCCTGATGGCCTTACCCCCTTTTGCCCCATCCCTGTCCTTCTTGCCTTTGTCACTTTCTCCATTTACCCCTGCCCTTCTCCCTATCGACACCTCCATGTTGGTGTTTGCCACACTTACTACTGTGATTGTTTGGGGGCTAGGATTTTCCTGCTCCTTTCCAGTGCCTCCCCCCTTGGCTAGTTTAAAAGCTTGCCAATGAAGCATTTAAACCTATCACCTAGGATCCTGGTTCCCCTCCCGGACAGATGCAGCCCATCATGCCAGTATAGGCTTGCATCACTCCAGGTGGACCCCCAGTCCCCAATGAAGCCAAATCCCTGAGCTCCACACCAGTTTTTCAACAACTGATTGAATCCCATGGTACCGAACACCCTAGCCTCTCCTATGCCATAGATGGGTAGCACCTCCGAGAAGGTTACCGTGCGTGCTACTTGACTAAGGCCCCTCCCCAATTCCACAAACTCTTCCTGCACTTCTCTAATCCCTTTCTTAGCCAGGTCATTTGTCCCTAAGCGGACAATGACATCCAGCTCCCTCCCCTGTGCAGCTGCTCCAGCAATCCTGAGGATTCGCCTCCTGTCCCTCCAAGCCATGGCGCCAGGCAGGCACCTACCTCCCTCTCCCTTCCTTGCCCAGTTCTACCTTCCTAACAATGGAGTCCCCACCAGGAGTTGTTTCCTTCCCTGCAGGGTCCTCTGCCACCCTCCTGTGGGTCTCCTTTGTGGAGGTTCCCAGCATCCTCCTTGGTCTCCACTGTAGGTGCCTCCATAGAGGAACCACACTTTGCCAGAATGGCATAGGAATTTTGAGAGGTACAACTGGAGGATGTGCTCTGTTCCACCACCCTCACCCTCCCTGAGCCCACTGTGGTCCAACCGCCCTCTTTCTTGGCAACCTCTGAGGCAACGGCAGTGGCACTGGTGGTCCCTGGATGGAAGAGGAGGTCCCACAAATCCTGGCCAACTCAGCCTGGAGATGAGAAACCTCCTCCCTCAGCCCAGAGAGGTGCCTGCAGATGGGACAACACCGCATCCTCCAGAACATCTCCCGAAGACTGCTGCTCCACAGCCACTGCACTGCACCACTCCAATCATGTCTTATTTCTGGCCCCTTAACTGTTTGCAATCCTTACTCTTTCCTCTGTTTTTTTTTTCTCTCTCTCCTTACTTTCTGCCTGTGTGCCCTTTAAGCGCCTGATTGTCCTGTTCTGAGACAAGAATATCCTATATTTCTCAGTAGACCACTTAGCTGTTCAGAGGCAGACCTCCAGCAGCTAAAGGGGGCCGGAGAGCTACTCTTGCCCTTCTAGGATGGTGGGTCCTTGGTGGTTCTGTGATCACTCACTTCCTGCCCCTAAACAGGAAGTTCCTGTTGTCAGTCAAATCCTGTGCCTATAAAAATAGAACTAGCTTTGGGTGGGGGGGGTGGAGAGGAGGGAAGGAGGGCAATATAGTCCCAGTAGAGAAGTTCAGTCACACAGCAGTCCATTCTCCTGGACTCTTCTGCCAAGCTATTAGCAGAATCTTTCTAAGGCAGTCTTTAAATGTAGCTTCCTTCTAGCTAGCTTTCACTCCTACTTACCAGATCTTTCTACAAGTAATTTAAACCTCACAACAGTTAAGTCCTTTCAGTCACCTGAGATTTACACCTAGATGACTTTTCAGTTACCCATTCAGTTCAGTTAACCCAAACACACACTTTTTTTTGTTTTGTTTTGTATGTTTGTTTTTTTACCCTAAATTAAAGGTCTAAATACAAAAGTTCTTCTACTTTAGCCCCAGCAGAGAAAGTTCAGTCACACAGCAGTCCTTTCTCCTGGAGTCTTCTGCCAAGCTCGTATATACAGTATATATATATATGTATATATCAACTCACCAAGGCTACTATTACTCTACAGACAAAGGGCACCCTTCCATCTGGTTGAGGTGATCACATCGCATTTGCGGGAATCATAGCACACTTTGGACCGGCAACAGTTCTCTCATGGTCATCATTTCTAATGGGACTTTGCATGTGGTGTAACGCTCCCATTTCACTTCATTAGCACTTGTCAATTTTTTGGACACAAGACAGATGCATTTTGGGGATGCAGAAAAGTTCTGGCAACTCTGTGTGACCACTGCACACATGAGTGACTGCGCAATAAATTCTGGGGGGACTTTGCATGTGACGTTACGATCCCATTTCACTTTATCACTTGTCAATTTTCTGGACGCAAGACAGATGCATTTGGGGATGCAGAAAAAATCTGGGGACTCTGTGTGAACACTGCGCGCATGAGTGACTGCAATAAATTTTGGGGGACTTTGCATGTGGTGTAACAATATCATTTCATATCGTTAGCATATGTCAATTTTCTGGACACAAGACAGATGCATTTTGGGGATGCAGAAAAAATCTGGGAACTCTGTGTGACCACTGTGCTCATGCGTGAATGTGCTATAAGTTCTGGGGGACTTTGCATGTGGTGTAATGCTCCCATTTCACTTTGTTAGCACTTGTCAATTTTCTGGACACAAGACAGATGCATTCGGGGGATGCAGAAAAATTCTGGGGGCTCTGTATGACCACTGCATGCACGAATGACTGTGCAATAAATTTTGGGGGGCTTTGTATGTGGTGTAACGATCCCATTTCACTTTGTTAGCACTTGTCAATTTTCTGGACACAAGGTGGATGCATTTTGTGTGTTGTGATTGTGAGCACATAATGTCATACTGAAATTATCAATTAAAGCAGCATTGCAACAATGTGCTGACAATTTTGACCTATACTCTTTTATGCTATTTTACATTGCCAGCCACTAGTTACCTCCTGACTTGTATGATACCCTTCTTTTCACAAATTGGCCCAGATATTCAAAGCTTTGCGTGGTGCACAAACCATTTGCGTGAGATCAGTGTGGGTCTGCTATATTCAAAAGGCCAAATAGCGCGCGCAAACCGCATTAGTGTCGGGCAAACCATAATTATATGCAAGGGACAAACTGAACAAGAATACAGGTGCTATGGGATATTCAGCGACTAGCGCCACGCTGAGGTGTTTAGCGCAACGTTGAAAAGCTGATCTTAACTCTGGGCAAAAAACGTTAAACAACATTGTGGCCTTGCGCAGCATTAGCGCGGCCTTGCGCACCCCTAACATATGACTATGACACAAAGAAAAAGCCAGACATGGAGGATACATGCTGCTCACTGATGGCACCACAATGATGCCAACTGCTGCCACCAGTCCCAGCCATGCCAGGCAGTATGTGGTGACTCGGCCCCCGGGGGCCATCATGGTAGTGTGGTCATACAGCACACACCTGCAGACCATACGTCTGTGGTGACCAACAGATGCCAGCACACACATGCAACACTGTGGGCATGGTGGCTGCTGAGGGGAGGGTGTATGGGCGGCCAGACCTCATCACAGACCGGGTGCGGCCACAAGGCTGGGACACAGCATGCAGTGCACATGGGTCAGTATTGGGAATACCCCAATACCAGTGTGCCTGTCCGATTGTACATGCCCCCCAGTCACATACCACACAGCTGTACATACACCACAGCACACACAGCAGCCATGTCTGTGTCACTATGAGCATCCCATGCCAGAGGTGCAGCATCTGTGGGTCACACAACAGTGTGACAGTAATGTCCACTGGCAGTACACACCTGCACGGTGGGCTTGTTACTGTGTACAGTGCAGTGATCATCACTACCCTACACACCATAGGCATTGCTGTGTCCCTCACACCAGGGATTTATTTAACTCCAAAAATTGATTAGCGTTTTGCTCATTAAAGTGCTAAAACATTGTGAAAATGCATAGCACTTGCCTCACTGTGTTCAACAAACATAACACTTCTAGAAAACCTATATAAGTACTTTCTGTACAGTTAGCATTGTCCCAAGAAAAAAACTGCTAATCAATTATTTAAAACCCTGCTCACGCTACTGGCCCCCTTGTTACTGTGGTGTCTGCTGTGCACTGTAGCATGCCCTACAGTGTGCCAGTTGCATGCATCACCACCACCACCGCCTGTGCCTATGCTGCGTTGTCCCCTGGGGTACACAATGCTATGCTGTACTGCATACATGTAGCCTGCAGCTACCATCATGCACTGTCAGACTGACCTACAGGTGGAGCTGCAGGCAGATCTGGCCAGCCCCTGTCCTTCCAGACTGACCTACAGGTGGAGCTGCGGGACCCTGCAGTAACGCTGGGCAAACTGCATGCAAATCAGGGCATAATGAGATGCTAATCTGGATGTTTGCCCAGAGACTACCTAAGTAGGCTCATTTGCATGTCACTTTTGAATATGGCAAATCTTATCGCCGGAAAAATGTGTTTGCACTGGGCAAACAGCTTAGCTCCGCGCTAAAGCCACGCAAATGTGTTAGCGTGGCACTAACGGTTCAGGGAATATTATACAGTTTTGAATGCTGTTCTTTCAAATTTTCTGCTGTCTGTAGATGTACTGGGTCCACACATTTGCTGGCACACACATTGGCCATGTAGTTCACCTCTACCTACCCTCACATTGCTGTGCACTGTGTTGTTGTTGTGGTTTGCACTTCCTGGTTGCTGTATTCAGTGCTGTCCTATTCCAGGGCTAAGTTTGCCCTGCACTCCTAGCCCAGTTTGCACAGCCTCATTCCCATTCTATATTCAGAAGCTGTTTGTCCCGGGCTATTCTTTTTGAATATAGCTTGCTTTGTGCTCTGGGATAAGGTTGCCCACCAGGCAGTGCTAATTTAGCCCTGGGGCAAACTTTGAATATCTGGCCCATTGTGTCTGCTTTACTACTTTTTCTCATGTCTGAAAAAAACAAGCATTTGTCAATGCCGAATGTTTGCTTGCTGGCATTGGCAGTGGTAGTGTAGAAGTTACAGAGCTGCGTAATAGGAATGGCAGTGAAGTATTGAACTGAAGCCAACCCCACCACCACCCTGCAGAGTGTGATAGGCATTGGGGTGTGCCTTTGGGTCGTCAGGCATAACGGCCACACCATTTCACCACACCCCATCCTGCAGACACTGACAAATGTCACGGTGTTCCTGGGGGTCTTTGGTCTTACAAGCACCCCATTCCATTAGGAAATACGGTGAGATGGGTGCTATATAGGAGAATGGGTGGCATTGGGGCTGAAGAGCCCAAGGCATACCTCGTGCCTCTCACTGGCTGCAGGTGTGGAATGGTATGAGCATTACAGGCAGAATCCCAAGTCACACCCCTGATGCCTGTCATTCTCTACAGGGTTAGGCGTTATGGTTGGAAACTAATACCTCAGGCATTAGTTGGTATTTTTCCTCCAAATGTTCAACATGGTTTTACCCACCTCATGAACAGGGGGAATATCAGTTTGTTAGCGAAAGCTGCTTATGCACAGTGACTACGGCATTTAGCACCACAGGTGCAAAACATTCTGAACAGGATGTAAAAATGACAGCTGTACTGTTCATGGGAGGTGTAAAAATGGCAATGTTGCAAATCTGCAGTAAAATATGTTAAAAATGGTGAAGTCACGGTACATAGAAACTGCGCAACGCACACCCGTAATATAATTAGGTTGGGGATTTTTTTTACAGCAGATTGTCAACTCAGGCATTTTGGTGCCTCCGATCATGAACAGTGTCACTGTGGTTTTCTTTATTTGTCCCGAACAATGATTTCCCACAGCGACCACGCATCTCTGCGCTGAAAGTGTGAAAACACACTTCGGCCATGTTGTGAAAAATGACAGCTGTACTGTAAATAAGGAAGTGTGGAAAAATGCCACTGGTGAAAATCTGGACTTAAAATATTACAAAGTCATGAACTTACGCGGGTGCGTGGAAACTGCACAATGCTCACTCGTAACACAGTCATTTTATGGACTTTTGTCACCAAATTTTCAACATAGCCATTTTAAGACCTCTGCTCATGAACAGTGTCACTGTGATTTTCTTAATGTGTCCCATACATTGATTTCGCACATCGACTGCGCCATTGTGCGCTACATGGGCGGAAACACATTTTGGGCAAGATGTGAAAAATGACAGCTATAGCACTCATAAGAAGGTATGGTAAAATGGCAATGTTGAAAATCTGGAGTGAAAATATTGAAAATTCGCGAACTTACGAGCATGCGTAGGAACTGTGCAACGCACGCTCATAAAACAGTCATTTTTGGGAATTTTTTCACCAAATTTTCAACATAGCCATTTTAAGACCTGTGCTCATGAACAGTGTCTCTGTGATTTTCTTAATTTGTCCCGTACATTGATTTCACACACCGACTGCGCCATTGTGCGCTACATGGGTGGAAACACATTTCGGGTAAGATGTGAAAAATGACAGCTATAATACTCATAAGGAGGTGTGGTAAAATGGCAATGTTGAAAATCCGGATGAAATATTCGAAAAATTACGAACTTTCGGCGTCGCGTAGAACTCGCCCATAAGCATGCGCTCGTCATGATCATTTTTAAAATTTTTCACCAAATTTTCAACATAGCCATTCTAAGACCTCTGCTCATGAACAGTGTCACTATGATTTTCTTAATTTGTCCCGTACATTGATTTCAAGACATCGACCTGCGCCATTGTGCGCTACATGGGTGAAACACATTTTGAGTGAGATGTGAAAAATGACAGCTGTACTACTCATAAGGAGGTGTGATAAAATGGCAATGTTGAAAATCTGGAGTGAAAATATTGAAAATTCGCGAACTTACAAGCATGCATAGGAACTGCTCAACGCACGCTCGTAAAACAGTCATTTTTAGGAATTTTTCACCAAATTTTCAACATAGCCATTTTAAGACCTCTGCTCATGAACAGTGTCACTGTGGTTTTCTTAATTTGTCCCGTACATTGGTTTCGCACACCGACTGCACCATTGTGCGCTACATGGGCGGAAACACATTTTGGGTGAGATGTGAAAAATGACAGCTGTACTACTCATAAGAAGGTGTGGTAAAATGGCAATGTTGAAAATCTGGAGTGAAAATATTGAAAATTCGCAAACTTACGAGCGTGCGTAGGAACTGCACTGCGCACGCTCATAAAACAGTTGTTTTTTGGAATTTTTCCACCAATTTTTCAAAATAGGCTTCTTGAGAGCCCACTTTATGAACACTGGCAGTGTCGTTTTCATTGGTTCCCGAAGGTGATTTCGAGTGACTGCGAAATCACCCTTCGCCCAAATAACGCCATGACAGTGACAGCACTCATGAGAAGGGGTCCCAAAACCCCATGTTGAAAATTTGGTGCAATAATTCCAAAAAATGCCTGAGATATGCAACAAAGCTGAAAACCCCTATCTATCCCATTATACAGCTTACGGCATTTCCTCCATTCGCGGTCGGCTTTGAAAGAGTGCAGACGTAGTTCTCGGTCCACGCAGATCTGCGCGTCATGCTCCGGAAGTAAGTATGGGGTGGGGGGTGGGGAGGCTGGGTGCGCAGTGGGTGGGTGCAGGTTGTGGGAGGCGGCTGGGAGCTCGTGGGACCATTTTGCTTTACAGGTTAAAAAAAAACGGCCTGGGGCGTTTGCCACGCTGGGGTGGGCTCCCAGCATGGCAGAAAGGGCGGCTGA
Organism: Neoceratodus forsteri; assembly: GCA_016271365.2. Classification (NCBI taxonomy): domain Eukaryota; kingdom Metazoa; phylum Chordata; order Ceratodontiformes; family Ceratodontidae; genus Neoceratodus; species Neoceratodus forsteri. Next base: position 1,321,054,602 of record CM057454.1, read on the forward strand.
GAGGCGTGGAGCCAGAGGGTTAGGCACCCGTCGGCCATGGCATTGTTGCCACGCTGAGGTGGGCTCCCATGGCACCTTGTATTCGGGGTGGGGAAATGAAGCCGGCCGAGTTAGGCACCCCGTTGGAGATAGCATGGGGAAGACAGTGAGCTGGCGGGGAGTTGGGCACCCCATCAGCTATACTCATCAGTTGCCATGCTGGGGTGGAACACCAGCGTGGCATTTGGAAGACTTTGGGGAGCGCAGCACAGCCGACGGGGAATGGGCACCCCCGTCCAGCTATAGAGTGTGTGGGGGGCAGCACGCAGTATGCGTGTGTGTGTGTGTGTGTGTGTGTGTGTGTAGGGGAGCTGCACATGAGCAGGTTCAGTATGTTCGTATCTCGATCGCTGCTCACTGAAGCGTAGCTCCCCCTTTCAACTGTATGCCACTGCATTTTGGAGCTTGTCATAGACAGCTCCAGCATGCATTGGCTTACAGGGGCCGCGCCTGCCAACACACTGACTGAATTGGAAGAGGGGGTGCCACTCCTCTGAAATCTCGGATGATGGCACTATGTTTCTTGCACATGCGTGCAAGCAAACATAAAAAGGAACACATCTTTTAATATTGTTCTGACCAGGTTTTTATCACTATTTGCATCTGTTTTTGAATAAATATTGTTCTGTGAGGTCATAAAACACTGCCTGCTGCATAATTGTTCATTTTACAACAGAAGTAATATGTCACAACTGATGGAGAAAAGCAGTGGAAAATACAGACAAAGACCTGGTCCGCACCATATTAAAAGGAGTGCTCCTTTTATTATTTCAGACATGAAAAAAGTAGTAAAGCAGACTCAAATACTGGAAAGAATATTATCATACAAGTCAGGATGTAAGTAAAGTGGCAATGCAAAATAGTATAAAAATAGCATAGGTAAAAATTTTCAACAAATTGTTGCACTGCTGCTTTAAAGAGATTCACCAAGTTACATAGTTAATACGGTATAGCACCCAATATATGGGTGCCTTACCTCAAGGGGAATCTTTCTTGCTCCACATGTCCTTACATAGTGCAATGGTTTTCTGGCAAAAATGCTCGTAATTTCATTAAACCAGATCACGGAGGACTTCCCGTTCTGAAGAGCCACCCAAGTTCCACACCCACGCACAGCAACATTATGACATGATGCCAGGGAGAGCATGGTGGCGCGCTCCATTATACTGAATAGCCGGCAGCTTTTTGAATGTTTCTTTATGTTATTGTAACCCCCCTACAAATGGGGGTTCCTGAAAAGTCTTCCACGAGCCTGCCTAATTGATCACTGCCTGGTTGGTGTTCGGCGCTATAGCCGTTTAAATGTTGTTGCCAGTTAGTGCTTTTAAAGCCTCCTTGTACTGTCTCTTTAAGTGCTGCCTGATTGCAGAGGTAACTAGTCTGAATGGGGAGTCTGAGTGTTTCCCTGCTCGAGTCCCGCCCGGGCTGCTGAATAATCGCTCCATTTCTACCATCGCTAATTGTGCAGAAGGAGCCCTTCTGAAAGATGTAACTAATTACTGGTAATCATTTAGAGTAGTGATGATAATGTAGTTCATTCTAACCTGTCTTCTTTGCAGCAAGGACTGTTCAGTTTAGCTCCACCATTTTGGTCTCGAACTGCTGAATTGGACCAATCAGTATTCTGGGACTCTAAAATGGAGCCTGCAACTAAAGGGGATATGTGAAGCCAGACTCTGGGACTTATAGTTTTGGACTGTGGCACCTTTTTTGCACCAGCGGGGGGAGCATGTTGTGACTGACAGCAGAACCAACCAATCGAACCTTTTGGAGCTGAGGGAAATTCCCTGAGTTGTCTGCTGGCAAGTCAGATCTAAGTTGGAAGTTGAGAGAGCAACAGTTCGTGATAGCTGAGCAGCCCTTTGCACAGTAGTTCATGCGGGAGAAGTGTGGAAGGCCTGACTTCTGGCCTGTTCGCCTGTTCTCTGCCCTGAGAGGGAAGCAGGAGTATTTTCAGACTAATTCCGCCTGGTGTGAGAACAAAGAAGCCACCAGAGCGTAACCAGGCTCAACCAGTAGAAGACCGAAGATTTTGCTAAATGCGATCAGCCTATCAGGAACTATAGCTACCTTAGAGCTCCCGAGTTGGAGCAGTGACTTTGCGATCGGGATCGGGGAGCAGTTTGCCTGGTACAGTAATCCTTCAATACATATAAATGTGCTGTGAACTGGAGGGGGATCGAGACCTGGTTTTCCCCCAAGTTAAGCTGCGTGCTGAGGGCTGGAAACTGTACCCAGCTCGAGATGGACTGAATCCGCTGCTGTCTAATGCAGTTAGGCACTGCCACGAGGGCTCTGTCATCCTACCCTGCTGCACAGAGAAGATCCATCGATGAGAGAGACCTGCCAGAGGATCATCCCCCTGCTCCATGCCTGAACAGGAACAGCACTGTAGCGCATCGTGTGGGCCCTGCTTCTTCTGGTAATCCAGAACAGTCATCTACTGTCTCGACCATCGTCCATCCTGTGTTCAGTTTTTGGGTATCATGAGTAACCACCAGGGTAGCTCCCTGCAACATATAGCTAAATCAAAAGTGTGTTACCTGATTACTTGTTATTTCTTTTCTTTGGTACGAACTGAGCCCTCTGGCTCCGGATTACAATTAGGGTGTGGTGCATGTTGTTTCTCTTTTTCACAGGGCCCCAACCAGCTGCAATGCCGGCCTACCCCGGGCAACGGTCCTGGCTAGCCCAACTTTCATCCCCCTGGGTACCCAGAGAGTGTAACTGTCTTAGGGACTCTAAATGCCCACACTGTAGAGTCAGTGATAGAGTATTCAAACTAATTACCCTGATTGTGCCCCTCCTGTGTTACTACCCCCTGACTAAATCAGATCTACTCTTTTTCTGCAATTTACATAGACTGTGGTGTCAGTTTGTGCTCAGGGTACTGTACTGTTGCCTTTTGTTCTGCCTAACCTTGTTTTACAGGGGGGCCCCTGAGCCAAGCTGGGAAAACCAGTCCTGGGAGTAAGTACCAAGAGTATGTGTATTTGCAAAGCATATCAGGGGTGTTGTGGAGGTAATATTGTGTATTGTGTGGACCACTAGCAGGAAAAGAGGGGGGGTCACAGTGTCCCAGAGGGCTGTGGCCTTGTTAGCTTGACCAATACCAACCCTGACCTTTGGGTGGAGGCACCTGTCACTGAACCTAGGCCCCTTAACCTGCTACTAGCCAAGCAGGCAGGAACAGTAGCCCTTGGGATAGCACCACCTAGGGGTTACATTATAATGGTCAGTTTGTAGCGAAACATGGGCATGTTTCCATTCACAAGGCTCTTGTTAGTAAAAACATGCCCATGTTTCACCACAAACTGACCATTATAACATAAAGAAACATTCAGAAAGCTGCCAGCCATTCAGTATAATGGAGTGTGCCACTGCGCTCTCCATGGCATCACGTTATAATGTTGCTGAGCCCGGGGGTGGAACTTGGGTGGCTCTTCAGAATGGGAAGTCCTCCATGACCTGGTTTAATGAAATTACGAGCATTTTTGCCAGAAAAGCATTGCACTATGTAAGGACATGTGGAGCAAGAAAGATTCCCTTGGAGGTAAGACACCCATATATCGGGTGCAATGCTGTAACTTGGTGAATTTCTTTAATGTCTATTTCAAAAACGAAATATTTATGGAGCCTCAGTAATGTTTACTTTGTGTCGGAACTCATTATTTGAAGTGTTTTGCAAAAAGCATGACTGAACAGTGCAATTATGTTGTGCTAAACTGCATGTGTGCTGTCAGTGTTCTTTCCTGTGTGTGCATACATTGTCCAGTTTCGTGCAAACATATATATGGTGTGACTTCTTGCAGTATCTCAAGAATAAGGATAAAAAAGAATTTATGATGTATATTTTATTTGTACCATCAGCACCAATGGAGTAAGTGATATGATAATTTTTCAGAGGTATCAGGTCACTGTGCACCTCAGTCGCTCACAGTGCACACATGACTTAGCGGAGATCATAGCATAAAAAGCACATGCTCTCCTAAAAGTCATGTGTGCAGTATGTGACTAAGGTGCACTCTCGCAAGACATCTCTGAAAAAGTATTGTATCACTTAGTCCGCTGATGATGATGGTAACAATAAAATATACATTATTCTGCTCATTATTCTTTATACCATAAACACTGCAACAAGTCAGCAATATATGTTTGCAAGAAGCTGCACAATGTCTGATGTCACACACACACACACACACACACACACACACACACACACACACACACACATATGAAACAGCATTGACGGCTCACATGCAATTTAGCACATCATACTTGCACTGCTCACACCAGCTTTTCCACAACCACTCCACAACAGAAAGTAAACATTACTGAGGCACTGGATTATAACAACAGGGCAAAAAGGAGCATGTATGACTGTCTGTTATTAAACATAAAAAAAAACACAAGACACTACAGCAGTGGGGGGTCCAAAAAAAATAAGTTAATAGGGGATCCCATGGTGTTGCAGCAGCAGATGGAGCATTGACACTATCTGAAGCTGGTGTTGCTCAATCTGTTCCACCTGCTGCTGCACAGCACCCACCCTCTCATTGCCTTCCTCCAGCACAGCCAACAGCAGCGCAATGTCTGCCTGTGTTGCAAGCACTGTGGCAGGGTCCACTGGTGCAAGGGGAAAGTCAGATAGTGGTGGTGGTGAGGGTGGTGCTGGTGGCAGTGGTGGAGCAGCTATTGCTGTGGCCCTCCTTCTGCTGCAGCGGCGAGGCACAACATCCCCAGCACCCTCTGCCACTGCCACAGAAGGGCCAGCAGGTGGAGGCCTGGCCCGTTCGGTGGCAGCCTGCCACTCCACCTTGTGGTGGTTTATCATATGTGTGCACTGGCCACCAGTCACCAGATGTGTCCCACAGGTGCCACAGTGCACCTGCATGCCACATAGCTAACACACCACAACGGTGCTGTCCCCCCCACACAGTTAAAAAACTGCCAAACTGGGGAGCTGTGGAGGGGACCAGGCACAGGAGGGGCAGATGTAGTGCCGGCAGCAATGTCATGCACCTGGACCTCCATCTGCTGCTGTGGAGGTGGTGCTGCTGCAGCCCCTGCAGCTGCTACTGGTGGTGGCAGAGTTGGTGGATGTGACACCAGTGGCACTGGTGGTGCTGCTGCTTCTGGAGGGGTAGAGGCAAGACCAAACAGTCGGGAGTGGTCCAACGACACCCGATGAATCCCATGTGTGCTCACTCCCCTCTGCCCATGGCCACGGGCCATAGACTCTCCCTGGTCCATCGCACAACCCGCTCCTTCCCTCTCCGACACCTCACATGATGAACGACTGCTTCATACACACTCAGAGTCTCACACACATGCACACACAGTCACACACACACACACACAAAACAAAACTTCTAAAACAAAAAAATCGGTCACAAAATGAACTGAAAAAACACTACAAAAAAACTAAAGATTTAGCTTTTATAAAAACTGTTTGGCTTTATGCAATTTGCACAAGATATGAATGAACAACACTCCAAACTCTCCTCTCCACACAAAATGCTTCCTCCTTCTACCTCTGCAATGGAGAAAGTGAAACTATCTGCTTGTGTGACTCACTTCCTTCCTGCCTGGCTAAAGCATGTGACTTACAGTACTGTAAGTCATGTGATGTGTGGGGGGCTGCCTATATTGTTGTCACTTCACCTTACTTCACATTAAGGTGGAATGATAATGCGAAGTCATAATGACAAGGAGAAGTGAGCACTTTCCAATGGCCACTTCGTGTAGCATTATGATAACGCTAAGCAGTCACTTCGTGTTTACTTCACTGGTGGATTTTAAATTCGCTGTGTCTCTACACACAATATGAAAATCAATAACCCCTTGATATGAAGCAACAGGAATTAGTTAGTACAAGGACAGAAACAAGTAGGAGACTGAGTAAGTGGGTAGACAAGCATGATGATGGTAAGTCAAATAACATTTAAAAAAGTCTCACTATTAAAATTCATCTCTTACAAATGCGTCTGCACAGTTGACAATTTTTGTAAATGAATAATAACAGTGGGTGTTATTCCACATATGTCCACAGGTGCCATGCATGCAGGTGGAGGGATCTGAGGCCTGGATGCACCAGGCTGCCCTGCTACTGAGTCAGAAGACTATGGCAGAGAGGCAGGGGTACTGGGGGTTCTATCGATAGCTGTTGAAGTAGAGGGAACCAAATCTGATGAGGCCAAAGAGGAGCTATTAGAATCATGTGAACCCCTTCTGCCTGTAGCTTGAGGAGAACCACCTGAAGCACTGTGAAGGGAGGAAAGGCATACAAGAACATCCCTGTCCAGCAAAGAGACAGCATGTCTCTCCAGAAAACACCATGCCCGGGAAAGAGCAAGCAAATATTTTGTAGTTTTGCATTGGATGGGGAGACAAAGAGGTCTATCTCCAGCCGACCCCAAGGTCGAATGAGCTTTTGCACACTTCTTGATTTAGCTCCCACTCATGAGCTCTGACAGTGGTGTGGCTGAGACTGTCTGCCAGGATGTTGCTGACACTCAACACATGGACAGCAGTCAGGTGGAGGTCGTGCTTGACCGCCCAGTACCACACTCGTATCGCCTCCCGGCATAGAGGGTATGAGCTAGTGCCTCCCTGTTTGTTCAGGTACCAGACCACAGACATATTATCGGTCTGAACTAGGAGTGTCCCCAGACATAGAAGAGGCTGGAAGGCATGGAGGGCATACAGCACTGCCCTCATTTCTAACACATTGATGTGTAGAGACACTTCTAGCTGAGACCATGTTCGCTGGGTGTGATAGTCTCCTAGGTGGGCTCACCAGCCTTGACATGAAGCATCTGTTGTAAGGGTCATGGTAGGAGTAGGGGGTTGAAAGGGGGACCCCTGTGGAGAGATTGGACAACTCCTACCACCAAAGAAGATCCTTCTTCATGTACCCAGACACTAGGATCCTGTGGTCCAGGTTGTCCGGCCGCTGATCCCATTGGACACGAAGAATCCATTGGGTCTCTCTCATATGCAGTCTGGCTAGAGGAACTGTAGGGATTGCAGCTGCCATCAGCCCAAGAAGATGGAGGATCAACTCGGCTGTGGTCTGGCATGAGTTGGCCACTAATCTGGCCTGTTCCTGCAGGGTCTCTGCTCTGTCTGATGGGAGGAAGGCCCATTTCTGGACCATATCCAGCACCACCCCAAATGAATTGTAGGTACTGGGAGGGGAGAGGTGGGACTTGGGATAGTTGACAGTTATTTCAAGTCTGGAAAAGAGGTTCAGGGTGAAGGAGAAGGACTCCCTCAGACTGCTCTGTGATGGGGCTGACAAAAGCCAGTCATCCAGATACAGACATAATTAGATCATTCTGTGGCATAGGGCTGCAGCCACCACTGCTGGACACTTGGTAAAAACCTGAGGTGCCGAGGATAGGCCAAAAGGTAGAGCCTGGAACTGGCAATGTTCCCCCTGGAAGGCAAACTGAAGAAAGTGGCGGTGGGTCTGGAAGACTGCATGTCCAGTGCACAAAGCCAATGGCCCTTGTGGAGCAGGTCTAGAAGTCCCTGGATGGTCAGCATGTGGAACCTCTTGTACTTGATGTACAGGTTGAGTATGCTGAGGTCCAAGATGGGTCTTAGGTCACTCATCTTTTTAGGCACTAGGAAGAGTGCAACTGGCTCTATGGCTGACTTTTGCAAAAGAGCCTGGATCTCATCACCTATCAGAGACAGGTGTCTTGGAGGATAATTGGAGAGGCCTAGGGGGGTTGTCCAGAGACCTGTCTAGGAACTCTATGGTGTGACCTCTTGCTATTAACTGAAGGACCCAATAGTCCATGGTTATGTCCTGCAACTCCAGAAGGTGGAGGGCAAATCATCCCCCCCACTGGTTCCCCTAGAGGATCTGGAGGAGGCAAAGGGGTCCCCCACAAGTCAGGAGAGGCTGAGGGGAGGGAACCAGCAGCTCCTCCGGGGTCTTCTGGGACTTGGCAGGGGGAGTAGGGGTTCCTAATGCTGGATACCAGCATTTGGCCTGACATTTGGCAGGGACCTCTTTGGTCTGGTGTCTCTGTTGCCGACAAAAAGGCTGTTTGCCTTTGTAACCCCCTCGGTACATGAAGCAGACATCATGGATGGATTTACCATGGTCCTGCAATTCAGTGATATTATCCTTGGCATCACCTCTGAATAACACAGATCCCCTGAAAAGGGCATCCAGGATGAAGGTCTGGATGTCTTGTGCCAGGCCAGCAATCCTGAGCCATGAATGTCACCTAATGCAGACAGCAGTGGCTATGGTGTGAGCAACTGAGTCTACTGTGTCATAAGTGGCCCGGAGGGCATGATGACAGAAGATTTTAGCCATTCTCACTGTTTTGGTAATCTTGGTCTTAAGCTCCTGGTACTGGATAGCTTCCAGCTTGGATTCGAGTGAGGCCAGAAAGATTTCTGGTAGGAAACCAAATGAACCACATAATTAAGGGACCTGAGGGCACAAGTGAAGGAGGAATGGATCTTGTGACTGAAATTGTCCAGCTGCTTACACTCCTTGTCAGGAGGAGACATGCTTAAATGTTAGGCTAAGAGGACTGGTCATGGGCAACCATGATAACAACCAAGTCTGCATTAGGATAGCCAGTAAGGTGTGTGAGCCCATCTGGGGGGTGGTACACCCTGTCTGCATTTTTTGAAACAGCCAGAATGGAGGAAGGTTGCTGCCAGATAGTGGATGTCAGGTCTTCATGGGGCCCAGTCCAAGGCAGTATAGGCACAGGAACTGTGTCAGCCATGTCTAGATGTTCCTCAAGCCTTTTTCATTTTGGATCCTGTTACTGGATAGCCCAGCTGCAGGCATTTTGTATAGTTATGAAGAGTTCTGCAAAGGAAGGTTCTTCCAGAGGAGACTTCAGGGACTTCTTAGTCTGAGGCTCTATAGGAGTATTAGTACTAGAGCTGGAGGACGAGTCTGAGTCATAGTCCGAAGAGTGCCTGCTGGGGGGTCTGAACCCTTTTTAGAGGAGTGTCCTGGGTTTTATCCCTGACCCAGTGTCTAGAGGAGCCTTCTCCAGAAAGGTGGGAATCCACAGGAGAGGCTGATCTAGGGGTTGGAAAGGAGGTGGGAGTAGAGGCTGCCACTGGTTTCCAACGGTCAAGCTCCGAGGCTACTTGAGTCCTGGCCTCCTGAATCAGGGTCTGAAACACTGCCTGGATATCAGCCTGAGGCTACTGTGGAGGCTGAGGCTGAGGAGAAGGAGGTGGCGGAGGAAGAGGCTGGTATAATGGACAGCCCAGCATTTGATATTAAGGTTATTCATGAGCCTGATAGGAGTAGGGAAAGCCAGAAGATGCATACCCTTGATTAGACATAGCCCGGCATCTGGTACCCCAATATATAATGAGGTTGATGACCAGGCATTGGATACCCCGGTGAAGGGTACATTGGGTATTGTGGGGGTGGATAGTCTGGAACATTGCCCATAGGTTCAGCTGGAGGTGCAGCTGAGGGCCCAGCAGGAGGTGGGGCCGAAGGCCTGTCAGGAGGTCCAGAAGGACCAGGCATCTGCCCTGTAGGGATATTTGAAGGGGATGGCACTGGATCAGGCACAGAAATGTCTGGCACTGGAAGATTCAGCACCTGGGAGCCTGACGGAAGGCTGTCCAGTGTTTGAGAAATGGCCAGAGTGCCAGACATACCCTGACCCAGCGAAGAGTCACCTGGCAAAGGGTCACTTGGTGTCAGGGTGTGAGTAGAACCCGACAGAAGGACCGCCGCTGTCTGGGGAGCTGGAGTCGAAGATGGTGGAACCTGGTTGTCCAAAGCGGCTTGGGTTGAGGAGGTCCTGACGGAATGTCCCCGGAGGGATTAACAATAGGCCCAGTGGGTGAACCAGGAAGAGACTGACCTGGCAAAGGAGGGAGATGCTCCAGATTAGAGCCCACCTCTGGCTCTTGATCTTCAGGCAAGCCCAGAGGGTTTGGTTGGGTCAGCGGGAGTGAGGAACCCTCTAAAGACTGTTGCATGTCTGTCAGCTGGCTCAGCTCGATGTCAGGGGTATCCTGCAACCCCGACAAGAGAGCTTCAGCTGTGCGGTCCCCAGAGGAACCGGGGAATGACTTATCAGCTGTGGCTGTGTGGACGTCAGAAGAGCTAACGTCCTATTTATCGGCCTTGGCCATGCAGACAACAGTGGAGCTGGAGTCCAGCTTACTGGCTGTGACCATGCCCTCCTTGGTGGGGTCAGGGAGTGACTTATCAACCTGGCTGTTGGCGATAGACCCTGAAGAAGATATGGACCTGAGGAGCACAATGGGGTTCTGTGTTCCAAGAAGAGCCCCGACTGCACTGTGACTAAAGCAGGCAGAGAGGCCATGGTGTGATCCACTGGCATGGTAGGAAACCTGGAAGTAGGGGTACTTACCGAAGTGGAGACCTCTCCAGTGTCAGTGGTGCCCGATGGTCACCGCCAAGTGGATGGAGACCTATCCCAGTCTCGGTGCCTCTCCTTGTCCTTTTTCTTCTTTTTGTGTTCTGGCATTGGAGAAGAAGATTTTCCCACAGATTCTGCAGCTCCTTTTGCATCAAAGCTAGGCACTTCTCCAGCAAGTGGGCTTCAAGCTTTTTCTGGTGCCTAATCCGTGTGGCCTGGTTGAAGGATTGGCAGGGCACACAGTCCTTGACCCAGTGTTTAGCGCCCAGGCAGCTCACGCAGCGGGAATGCTTGTCCACATATAGCATCTGGGTGCCGCAGGACTTGCACTTCTTTTTGACACATCTCCCAACTGTTCATGTTCCTGAATTGTACCTCCAACTATATCCCATGCTGTGAATTTGTCACTGTTATTTATTTGCTTCCCCTTCCTTCTGTATATCCCTCAAGATATCTATATTAGACCTGTTTATGTTAGACCTGTTTATACTGTATTTTACTATGTAATTGTTTAACCTGGTGTTCTGTTCTCTTTTTTTGCTGAACTGGACGTTTGCGTAAATGGGCATTTTTGCTCACATACCTTTCGCTATAAAATAAAGATTGATTGATTGATTGATTAAAAACTGGACTGACAGATCTGAACCACAGCAGTTCTGTAAAAATCCAAACTAGCCATACTACAGTAGATGCAACCTGCACAAATACTGCTAGTCCGGTCACTCAGGCTGCACTGTTCAGTCTGATTTTTATGTATCTGGTCCACTCCTGGAAGTCTGTTATTCAACCCTTCCTTGGCATGGTTAAAAACGGAACCATCAGGACCAGACCGGATAGGTAAAAGCCAGACCACACAATCTGAAGTGAGTGGATCAGCAATATTTGCACAAGCTGTGCCCAGTCCAGATTTTACAGCTCTGTTCTGGATCTGTTGACTTGATTTTTACCCATACCCCACTGCATGTGGTTTAGTGACATACTGTACAGATGGATGCAGAGCCTAACTTATTGAAGGTTGAAGTTTCAGAAAACCATTATGCTAAAAATACCAAGACTCACTCAGTTCCTGATGATCCCCCATCCCCCAAGTCCCACTTAGTCCTCTACCAAAGTCATGCTCAAATACTGGTGCCTAGACATCCACACCATTAAGCTTTTAATGCCATCATGCCTCTTCTGCTGCCATGAGCTCCCCCATCCATGAAGTCTCATTCTGCTTGTGGCAGCCCCCCCCCAAAAAAAAAACAGGTATTTTGATCAGAAAAAATGAATTTGTAAAAGAAACCAAAGCCCCCATGTATCAGTTTGTTTAATCACAATACAGCATGTTATGAACTGATCATATTCTATGTATAACCTAAGTCAAACAAAAATTAGACACACACACAAACCTACCTATTTGCAAGTGAGGTAAATGTGGTTACTATCATTCAGTTGTAAACACCTGTAGTCACAAATTGCAGGTTAAGAACATTCAGTAGAATATAAACAGTAGGCCAGAACTGCCTGCCTGATAAAATTTGGGTTATTATTTGGAAACAGGCATCACTGGGACTCTTTGCTATAGAATGTCCCACAAAGTAGCAGAATTACTGCTCTTAGGTCGGTGGTGTCAAATGGCTTAATGATGTATTCATAGGGGTTGAGGGCACAGCAGAGCTTATTTGTTATGCAGAAAGCTAGTGGAAGTGTTTAACCCATTGTAATTCCAATAGCTTTCTATGATACCTGTACTATCTGTTGGTAATCTGACACAGAATGACTGCCAGAAGATAATGAGTTAACTTTCTGTGGGCTCAATTAACTCCTCAAGCCAGAGGAAAAATATTGTTCTACAGCTTCCTATACACACACAGGTAGCGTCTTAATGAGGCTTCAGCAGAGGAATCTATTTTTAACACTCTATCATGTTGTTTGGTAGCAAAAATGACATCAGCCCTTTTCTGAATGCAAAACATCTGCTGGGCTACTCCCACAGCCATAAAAAGGGGAAATCTATTATTTCACAGAATTGGTTGCCAATCTATGGAGTCATTTAAGCCATACCAGGGGTCAGTGGCATTAAATCTATCAATGTAATAAACTTCTCTCAAGAGAAGCTGTGTTCTGTAATCCCCACCTCGAGGGTTCAGATCTACTTTCTCCACCCTGAAGAAATGTAAATTTGGTAGTTGGTGACCTTTGCCCAGAAAGTGCCTGGCCACAGGAGAAGTCATATCAGCTGTTCTTATATCTGATTTATGTTCACCCACTCTTGTCTTTAGCATTCTCTCTGCTTTACCTATGTATACTTTGCCACATGGACATTTTAACATATAAACTACCCTGTGGACTGACAGTTAATGAACTGATTGATCATTATATTTTCGTCTCGGGAGATATTCCTAATCTGTTTTACCTGGTACATATCGTTACAGTGCACACAGTGGCCATACTGGTAATTGCCATTTATGTGTAAGTTAGATTAAAAATGTTGTGAACAATTACCATGTATTTTATCGTCTGTGCATACTAATCTATCCCCCAATGATTTATTTTTCATGGCTACTACCATTGGTGTCTCTTCAAATATTTTGACTCCCATTTCAGTTGCTTTAAGAACACCCCAGTGTTTATACACTATCTCTTTAATGGAAAAGAAATACATAATTGTATCGTGTTGTAAGAAGTATCTCCTTTGTTTGTGACATCCACTCTAGTAGCACCCTGAGGGTTCAGGAGTGTAATCCGTTCCCTAGCATCAGCCTTAGTTCTTGATTGTGTCAGTGTATCAAGCCCTGTACCCCCTCTCTTTGAACCTCTTCATCAACATCATGCTGAGAAATCACCCTACCAGGTTACTGTCCTCAGCTGTCTTATAGTTACCCTAATTGCTTTATTTTACATCCTTATTATGATCTATGCCTAAAATGTACCCTTATGTAACTATTACTGTGCTACCCAATGTATATCTTGTTTTGCTCCTGTACACCTATATTATGTCTGTGCATTTCTGCATATTGTAACCAATGTCCTGTGCTCTCCCGGGTCGTGCCTGAAAATAGGCAGGTCTGTTGCCTAGAGCACTTACCCAGTTACCAAAAGCTAATAAATAAATAAATACATTTCTGTGGAGGTTTCTTCAAAGTCCTCCACGTTAGTACAGTTACACTTAACCCTGATCAGCTGTCCATACTGGATGGACTCTGTTAGTCTTCATGGGTGAAAACTGTCTGCTCTTAAAATAGAATTTTTGGCTGTAGGTTTTTGATATAACTTTGTGTGTAATTTGTTATTCTTCTTGTATATCAATAAATACAAATAAGGGATTTCTTGTTGACTGTATTCATGACAAATATTAGGTGATCTGTCCTAGAATTTAAGTAGGTGTTAAAAGCCTCAAGTTGTTCTATACTCCCTGTCCAAATGACAGCGACATAATCTATAAAGTGCTTCCATTGACATATATGAAGCATACATTCATTATTTGGATGGAATACATACTTTGTCTTAAAACTGTCCATATACAGGTTTGCATACGATGGGGCCACACTCGAACCCATCGCAGCTCCCTTTGTCTGAAGATAAAATTGCTTCTCAAATTTAAAGAAATTCTGTGTTAAGACTATCTCCACCATTTTTAAAAGAAGTCCATTGGAGGTATAGATTCAATCCTATGTTGTTCCAACACCTGTTGTAACACATCACATCCTCCTCTGTGGGAGATAGAGGGGTATAAGTCCTTTAAATCCTATGTGACTAATGTACATCTCTCTATGTCCAGATCAGAATCATTCTTTGCTTCAATCAATTGGATAATATCAGTGGAATCTTTAGTGTACGTCCTTATAGTTTCCACTATTAGACGTATGTAATAATCCACATAAATAGAAAGTGGTTCTAATGCAGAGTTGATTCCCAATACTATTGGCCTTCCGGTGGGGTTTCAAATTCTTATTAATCTTAGGGACTGTATAGAACAAGGGTATTGATGGGGTAGCCCTAAATAATGCTTTTCTTTCTCATTCTGAAATCTGTCCTTCCTCCTCTGCTCTATCCAATAAGCTCTTAATGAGGTGCTTGACCTCACTAGTTGGGTTATGATCTAACTTCAAATAGTTGTCATTATTTCCCCAAAGCACTAGCACAGTCAGTGTCAGTGGCTCAGCAGGTAGCACACTCACCTCTGAGGCCACAAGATCAGAGGGCTATCAGAGGGCTGTGGGTTCAATTCCCAAACCTGGCAGTGGGGTGTCAGAGGGCTGTGGGTTCAATTCCCACACCTGGCACTTGGGTTACTATCCCAATACTGACACTGTAGTGCAGCATGAGGGGCGGTTCTGCACTTCTGAAGTGCCGTCTTTTGGATGAGGTGTTAAACCAAGGTCCCATCTGCCTGTTCTGGTGGTAGTTCAGGTGGATGTTAAAGATCCAATGGCACTTATAGAAAAGAGTGGGGGTGTTTATTAAGGTAAGAAAATCAAACAAAACATCCATCACCAAAGAAAAGAATATCATACCCATAATACACAGTACTTAAAACAAAGTTATACTGTAAAACTGAAAATGAACTGTAGGATTTCATACATCGATCATACATATTTTCCAGGTTAATTCACCTCTATAAGTTTTATGGGGTATTCCTATTATAATCATAGGCTTGTAGTTCTATAGGTACTATTTATGTATGGGTACATCTGTATTCTGTTCTACATGTCCAAACTGATATCCCAGACATTTGTTCAGATTTAAATTAGCCCCTGCATGTTTGCCATATATATATGACACTGTCGAAGTGCTTCTTCTATAGATGGGCTGTCTTGTACTATAATGCACATATCTTCTGCATACGCTATTACTCTATGTATATCTGTGTTATCTGCGGTACTAATAGGGTATACACCAGCCGTGGAATTTAAAATGTGTAAAAGGGGTTCTATGCAGAACGCATAAAGTAAAGGGCTTAATGGACAACCCTGTCTTCCCCCTTTAAGCACTGGTATCATGGAGCCCTTCCAGCCATTTACCAGGGGTGTCAGTCGTTGTTCTACACAACGTTTGTATCCAAGAGATAAGTTGTGAGGGGGATACTATATTTTGCAAGGACAGTCCATAAAAAGGTGTGTTTAACAGAATCAAAGGCTTTTTGATGGTCTAATGACATAATGAACCCAGAAATGTTATTCTTATCACTTAATTCAAAAAGTTTACTGAGCAGAACCAAATGTTCTGTAATATTCCTTCCTGGTATTGCACATGTTTGAGCATGTGAGATAAGTGATTTAGCTGCAAGTAATAATCTAGAATTCAATATTTTAGCTAATATTTTAAAATCATTGTTCAAGAGACATGTAGGCCTCCAATTATTAATATCCTATTTCCTTTTTTATACAGATAAATAAACACACCATTCGCTGTTCTCAATGATGGGGATTGTGTTACTAATAAACTAATGAACACTTGTACCAACTCTGTACTTAACTCTGTCCCTATAAATTTGTATATTTCACATGTTAGGCCATCACTGCCTGGGGTTTTATCTGTAGCTAAGGATGTAATAGCTGTTTCCACTTCTTCTGCTGTTATGTCTAATAACAGAGATGCCTCCTGCTGTTTAGGAAATGAGGGTACTTGAAAAGTATTTAAGAAAGTGTCCAGCTGTTCTGTATTATATGGTGCAAGTTGAAATAATTCAGATGTGTGTTGTGTAACTATTTGTAATATAGAGTGTGTGTCTGTTAGAAACATAGAAACAGAGACTTTGACGGCAGATAAGGACCGCTTGGCCCACCTAGTCTGCCCATTTCCCTACCTACAGGATAAGCCGCAGATCCTAGCTAACCAACAGCCTATTTCTTCCTACCCCCCACAAGAATTGCCTTATGTCTGTCCCATGTATTCTTGAATTCTCCCACAGTTTTTGACTCTATGACCTCCTCAGGAAGGCTGTTCCATACATCTGCTACCCTCTCTGTGAAAAAATACTTCCTCACATTGCCCCTGAATCGCCCCCCCCCCATCTTTAAATTGTGTCCCCTTGTTCTTGCATGTATCTTTTTCTGAAAGATGCTACCCTCTTGGACTTTGTTGATTCCACTGAGGTACTTAAACGTTTCTATCATGTCCCCCCCCCTCCTTTCCTCAAGGGTATATATATTAAGCTCTTTTAGTCTCTCCTCATATGGCTTCTCTTGCAGACCCTGCACCATTCTAGTTGCCCTCCTCTGAACTGCCTCTATCTTGTCTATGTCCTTGCAGAGATGAGGTCTCCAGAACTGGACACAGTACTCCAGATGGGGTCTCACCAACTGTCTGTACAGAGGGATAACAACTTCTTGTTTTCTGCTGGTGATGCCTCTCTCCCTATGCATCCCAGTATACCCCAGCTCTCCCTACTGCCTTCTCACATTGCTTGCTAACCTTAAGGTCATCTGATATGATTACCCCCAGGCCCTTTCCTTTTTTGTTATTGTCACTACCTCCCCCCATTGCATAATCTTCCCCTGGGTTTTTGTTTCCCAGGTGCATTATTTTTGCACTTCTTTGCACTGAATCCTAGTTGCCATACTTCCGACCATTCCTCCAACCTTGCCAAGTCCCTTCTCATCCTTTCCATGCCTCCTTGTGTATCAACCCTGTTGCAGATCTTTGTGCCATCTGCAAAGAGGCATACTTTTCCTTCCAGTCCCTCTGCAACATCACTTATAAAGACATTAAAAAGGACTGGACCCAGTACTGAACCCAGTGGTACCCCACTAGTAACCCCTCTTTCTTCAGAGTGGACTCCATTTACAATTACCTTCTGTGTCCTGTTGTTCAGCTAATGTTTTACCCAGGCTACCACCCTGGGACCCACTCCCAGGCTGGTTAATTTGACTATTAATCTTTTGTGTGGGACTGTGTCAAATGCCTTGCTAAAATCTAGGTGGGCCATGTCCACAGCCCCTACCTAGTCTACTACTTTGGTCACCCAGTCAAAGAAATCAATTAGATTTGTCTGACATGACTTTCCCGCTGTAAACCCATGCTGCCTTGAGTCCTGTGCCCCACTGGCCTCTAGGTACTCAACAATTCTTTCCTTCAGAAGTGATTCCATCACTTTCCCTACCACAGAGGTCAAACTGGCAGGTCTGTAGTTTCCTGCCTTTGTCTTGGTCCCACTTTTGTGAAGGGGAATCACATCCGCCTTCCTCCAGTCCTCGGGTACCACACCATCCTCCCATGATTTGTTAAAAAGGGTAGTTAGTGGTTTCACTAGTTCTCCCCTTAATTCTTTTAGAATTCTGGAGTAAATTCCATCCATTCCCATTGCTTTGTCAACCTTCAGTTTTAGGAGTTCTTTCAGAACCCTTTCTTCTGTGAAAGGACTGGGATCAACTCCCCTGTCCAGAGTGCTTCTATTAATTGGATTAGGCACCTCCCCCTCCTCTTTTGTGAATACTGAGCAGAAATATTCGTTCAGTATCTCTGCTTTTTCACTGTCCCCCTCTGCCCATCCACCGTTCATTCTATTCAGCCTCACTATCCCTCCCTTTGTCTTTCTATGCTCCTGATGTACCTATAAAAGGTTTTATCCCCCTTCTTAACCGAGTTGGCTATCCTTTCCTCAGTTTGGACCTTTGCTATTCTGACTTCCCTCCCTGCTTCCTTCTGCCTTAACTGGTACAGTTATCTGTCCCGCTCCTTCTGTGTTTCCTTATACTTCCTGAATGCTATCTTTTTCTCCTGGACTTTCCCCGCCATCTCTTTTGAGAACCATAGTGGCTTTTTCTTTATTTTGATTTGTTTATTTGCTTCACACAAAGGCTTGTTGCCTCTGTGATGGCAGTTTTGATGATTCCACATTGTTGCTCCACCCCTCCTTCTAGCAGGTTTGCTAGTGCTTTTCTGAGGCAGTCTCCCATCTTGCCAGAGTCAGCCCTCCTGAAGTCCAGTACCCTCACTTTTGTATGGCTTGACTCTGTAGCTGAGTTTAACGTGAAACACGCTGTTTGATGGTCACTTGTTCCCAGATGGCAACCCACTTCTAGATCTGAGATCCTCTCACTTTCCTTATTTGAGAGTACGAGGTCTAAGATTGCTCCCTCACGAGTGGGTTCTGAAACTAGCTGTCTGAGGCATGCCACCTGTAGGGCATCGAGAATGGCCTTGCTCTTGGATGTGGCTGCAGCAAGTATGCTCCAGTTAACATCTGGCATATTCAGGTCTCCCATCAACAGTACCTCCCCTTTCTCTGCCATCCTAAGAATGCCTTCTATCATATCCTTGTCCATTCCTTCCCCTGACCTGGGGGTCTGTATACAACCCTGTTCGGATTGTGGTGCGACTTCCAGTCTCCAAGGTGACCACAGTGCCTCCTCTCCTCCTTGTTTACTCTTTTGTTCAGTTGCTTTTATCCCTTCCTTTACATAGAGAGCTACTCCTCCCCCCTCTTCTCCTCTCCCTGTCTCTCCTGTAGTTTACGTACCCTGGTATGTTAACATCCCAGTCATGGTTCTCTGTGTACCATGTTTCTGTGACTGCTATGATATCCAGGCATCCCTCTTCCATCAAGGCCACCAGTTCAGGGAGCTTGTTGTCCAGGCTGTGGGCATTGGTACTCATTATCCTCCATTTTCTGATGGCCTTACTCCTTTTTGCCCCATCCCTGTCCTTCTTGCCTTTGTCACTTTCTCCATTTACCCCTGCCCTTCTCCCTATCGACACCTCTATGTTGGTGTTTACTGCACTTACTACCGTGACTTTTTTTGGGGGGGGCTAGGATTTCCCTGCTCCTTTCCAGTGTCTCCCCCCTTGACTAGTTTAAATTCTTGCCAAGGAAGCATTTAAATCTATCACCTAGGATCCTGGTTCTCCTTCTGGACAGATGCAGCCCATCATGCCAGTATAGGCTTGCATCTCTCCAGGTGGACCCACAGTCCCCAATAAAGCCAAATCCCTGAGCTCTGCACCAGTTTTTCAACCACTGATTGAATCCCATGGTGTGGAGCACCCTAGCCTCTCCTACGCCATAGACAGGCAGCACCTCTGAGAAGGTTACCGTGCGTGCTACTTGTTCTTACAATATTTGTATTATCTAATAAACCATCTAAGTGTTTTTGTTTATTTCTGTCACTACACCCTTCAAAAGGGCAGACAGTTCATTTTTTTCCCTGCGTGCTAAATTTCAATTGGTGCTATAATCCTTGGGCCTGTTGTATGCCAGGTCAGTCTCTTCCTGGTTCGCCCACTGGGCCTGTTGTATGCAAAAAGATGTCATCTGCCATTTTATATTTCATAGTTGTACTTGGATGTTTTGCTTTGTAGAATGTGAAAGGGCTAGTGGGTTTTGTAATTGATTTCTGTTTTGTAAATACTCATAATACTTGTTGTTTCTTTCCATTCTACTCTTCTTCTTTAACAGAGTTATTAAATCAGAGATAGTATCTTCCCACCATATGATAAGGGAATCATACATTTCTAGCGCTGATTTTCTTGCCTCAGTAAAATATCATATATTTTGCTAAATGTCTGGTTTTAACAGATGAGATGAATTACATTTCCAAGTACCTGGACCATTAAGTGCAGTACTAATATTCCCCAATATAATACAAAGTATATTATGGTCAGAAAATTCAGTGACTATTATCTGGGCTGTTTGCATAAGTAGTGTGGACGTAATAAAAAAGAAGTCAATTCTAGTGGCCAAGGGGCCCTTATGAAATGTTGGATCACATCGTCCAATTTTTGTCATATAAGCATCTATTAAATTGGTTTTCTGTACCATATTTTTTAGAAAGGACATATCACAGAACACCTTTTTCATTAACGTGTTTACCCTCCTGTCTTTTAAAGTTAACCCACAATTAAAATCTCCACCAAGTATTACATTTGGGGCTGAATGCAAATATGATTGTATGGTTTGAAACAGCTGGATTATTTCTGCCTTTGTCTGGGCAGCATAAACATTTATTAATCTGAACAGTGCAGCCTGTATTTTAACATCCAATATAAGAGCCCTGCCTGGGACCAGATCTACAAGTTTCATTAAATGTACAGATATGTTTTTGAATAAAATGGCTACCCCTGAACATTTGTCCTGCCCTAAAGATCAGTAAGAAGGGCCTACATGCCAGTTGCGTATAGCCTGTTGTACTTTTGTGATAGTGTGGATACGTGTATCCTGCAAGAAAAAAAATTCCATCAGTCAAGGAATGTAGTTTTGAAAATACTGCTAATCTTTTTGTCGTATTTTTGATGCTATTCACATTGTTGGAAAAGAAGGGGTTAAAGGGCTCCATGAGAAAAGAGTAATGGAATGTTACTACCTAGATCGGGGGGGGGGGTACCCTGAGACTGCCTAGTAGCCCTGGAATGTTTTTGCTTTGCCTTAGTCATTTGTGGGGGAGGGGGCAGCTGATGCTGTGTGTAATGAGGCAGAACTCTCTGCATCAGAACCTCCATCAGGTATGGAAGACAGAATAGAGGAGTCATCAGACTCATTCCCTGAAGCACCTCCATCTTTTGTTAACAGTGCAAATCTATTTTCTGTAGGTGCATCAAAAGATTTCTATTTTTTCTTCATTTGTGGTTGTCTCCACTCTTGTCTACACCTGCTAGATGGTTTCCTGCCATTATGCACCATTTGAGCTTTTGGGAGGTGGGGCATTCCTGTCTGCTCAGGAACAGCATTTTCCTCAATTTCCATTACCACAGTGGGTTCTGCATTGTGGATTATGGCTGTGGTCACTGTTTGGGGTAACTGTGGTGCTGGGCCTGCAATATCTTCTACATCCTTATACAACACTACAGTTGGCTGTGCAATCACAGGCATGGGAGCTGTAGTGTGTGGCTTTTTCCCAGCTTCTTTCCTTTGAGCGAGAGCCACAAGTAGCTGTTGCTCTTCTTAGGTACTACTAGGTATTGCTAGGTATTACTAGATATTACTAGGTATGTATGGAGAAAAGAAGGCCAAGGCCCATCAAGACTGTCCTACATGTCAGTGGGAAATTAGACCCTGTGAAAGTTTTCAGAAAGTCATTTGTCGATCCCAGTTTTGAAGGCTTCTAATGTGTCACCGTCAACTAGATCCTGGGGTAGTCTGTTCCAGAGCCTTGGTGTTCTTACAGAAAAAAAATGTAACCTTTTGTTAGGTCTTGCTCTGCTAACTGTCAGTTGTCTATTGTGGAACCTAGGTGCTGTTTTTCATTGTGACATACTGATGCGACATTGAGCCATAAGAGAAGGTGATTTTTGTATTTTATACAGAAACAGAAGCTCACCTCTACATCGTCTAAACTTAAGTGAGTGGAGGCCTGTTTACTACAGTCTAACTGGGTAGGGTAAGGATGCTAAGTAGGGAACCATACTTGTCGCCCTCCGTTGGATTTGTTCAATTATATGTATATCTTTAACCAGACAAGGGCTCCATACAGGTGACCTATAATCTGCATAGGTTCTAATATGAGATCCGAACAAGGGCATGATGCATTCCTCTGTTTTTGATATGAATGTGCGTCTGATTCTTCTTAGGAGTGAATTAACTGTTTTGGCTATGTGGCTGCAGTGATTGGTGGAGGAAAGACTGTCATTTATTCAAATCCCCAGGTCTTTTTCGCAGGTGAAGGATTTTAATGTTTTATTATTTAATGTATATGTTTGCTTAAGATTGTTATGTCCTAAATGAAGGACTGAACACTTATTTATTTTATTTGTGTGGGCCCATAGTTCTAATAATAAGAGGCCGTTTGTAAGTGCAGCCCTATTTATATCAGAGTCCACCATACCACCTAACTTGGTGTCATCTGCAAATTTAGAAAGTGTACTCCTAGAGCTAATCTGCATGTTGGAAATGAATATATTAAACAATACAGGGCCCAGAACCGATCCCTGAGGCACACCACTAGTAACACCCACCCTGCTGGACAGTACTCCATTGATTCTGATGCACTTGGATCTGCCTGTCAGCCAGCAATTGATCCATTTAACTACGTAAGTGTAAAAACCAAGGTGTATAAGCTTAGCTATGAGAATACTATGGCTTACCTTATTGAATGCCTTGCTATAGTCCAGGAGGATAACATCCATAGGTGTATTGATGTCCAGACCCTGGCTGATGATATGATAGAAAGCAATTAGATTAGTAGTGCAAGAATGTCCTTGTTTGAATCTGTGTTGGGAATGATCATTAATGTCAAGTTCTTGCATTTCACTCTCCAGAATACCCTTAATTACTTTTCCCATTAGTTTGCACGGAATGGATGTAAGGCTGATTGGACGATAGTTGTTTACTAATGTATGATTACCCTTTTTTGGTATTGGTACGACTGTTGCTGTTAACCAATCATTTTTTTTATGTTTCTAACTGCAGCCTTATATTTCCCCAATATTAGCCCCAATATTAGCTCCTTTTTGTTAGCTGTACACTTTTTTAGAGAAATAAACAGTTTTTCCTTATTTCGTATCTGTTTGCGGATTGTATTATTTAACCAGGGTGGTATTTTGCCTTTATTATTGTATTTTCACTATCTGCCTGATCTGGTTGGTTATGTGCTGCTTGGGGACAAGTGTGATATTATGCTCCTTTAAATCACAGAGATTGCAAACTTGCTCATTTCTACAGTGAGCGCTAGCATGTCCCGGTTCATTGTAAATTGCACATTTTAAACGATCACATAAGCTACTCAAATGTCCAGTTGATCCACAACAACAGCATGCTTTGGGTTGTCCTGCATAAAAGAGGACACCCCTGCCTCTTCCCAGAAAGAAGCTATTTGGAAGATGTTGTAACCCCGTATCATCTGTGTTCAGGACTACATGAACCTTCCAGCATCCAGCCCATATATGATTTTCATCAAAGATGGCCTCAGGATTTCCTTGTACCATACACCTTTGTTTGAGCCAGTACACAAGGTCAGTGACACTGACTCCTTCATTTCAGAAGAGTACCATGATGATTCTATGTGCCGGCTTGGTTAAAGGTACTGCTTCAAAGGGAGCCCATATCGTCGTTACCTTCAAAGTGTTATATAATGTCCAGAATTTTTACAGTCCACTTCCCAGTTTAAAACTTATATCAAAAATAGGCTCTCCCAATACATGTACGAGTGCATACAGTTCAGGAGCTGTGAAATGCATGGTATCCTTCAGCAGAGTTCTAGCCACATACCTATGGGTTGGAAAAACGTGAAGACCCCCTTTATATATGAGTTGGACAGCTTTGTGCCTCTTAGCAAGAAATACAGGGGTACGGAATAAAGAGGCATAAGACCCAGTGTTAGAATTCACAGACAGTTCAGAATTCTGTTGTCTGAAGATTCCCTGAGACAGAGCCACTGCAGCTATATTAGTGACTGCATTAGCAAGAAGTCTCTGGGGTTCCAATTTGAAGTATGCTGGCAGACACCTTGGGGGGGTACATTATATCAAGTTTAACTGTGGATTTTGAGTTAACTGCAACCCTTCTGGGATATGTAAAGAGGACTGAGACAATTGTATGGAGCCCAAGTTCACATTTTCAGTATTATAGGTGTTACATAAAAAGTCATTTCTCTCTTCCACAATTGTAAAAGGTCTTCCAAGGATTTGAATGGGTGTGGGTCCTGATACCCATTTGCCTGTTCCCAACTCTTTTTCCCAACCCACATCTCATAATGCATTTATAACACTCCCATTCTGCAGTTCATCATTTTGTACATGTGTGGGGTCTTGACTTAGGCCAGGTGCTATGCCCGTTGTAACCATTCCTGATGATACTCCAACAGAATTTTTAATGATGCCTTTAAACGTGAACAAAGTTGTGTCTAAAGTACCTGCCGGGAATTCAAAGCTTGTAGGTCTGATGTCCTTGCTGACGCTAGCTCCTCTTGCATGGTCCTTGCTGTTGTTCAAGTTAGCTTGTCCTGGTAATACAGCTGCATCATCTTTTTGCAGCTGTTTATCATGCTCTGCAGTGGCCCTTAGCAGCGGCGCTGCTTGATGTTCCTGCTGTGCTGCAATAGCAGAATCCAATTCCTTTTTTCTCACAGCAAATCTTTCCTCTTCGATTGCAAGTATTGTCTGCAGCTCCGTTTGGTCTACACATGTTTCTGTCACAACTGTGGAATTTTCTTGGTGGCGCTTATCCTTTTCACTATGTAGCATGGTTTCCCTGAGGTCATTCTCAGGTATTCTTGTAGGTGCTGGCTCTGTAACTCCATCCGCATCAAAAAAGATCTCAAGTCTCAGTTGCTTTAGGGGCAGAGGACGAGACCCACTCCTCTGCTCCCTGGACATCCATTCCTCCCAGAATCTCCTCAGAACTGGCCATCCTGATGGCCAGCAGTATCCCTACTGGAAAAGTAGGGGGGAATTTTTTATTTACAACTTCAAAAGAAATAATAACACACAATGTTAAGTACCATCAAACAATTCATAAATAAAGGAATAAATAAAAAAAAGTAGTACAATTATACTATTCAAACTGAAACAAAATTCACAAAATGGTTAGAAAAGAAAAATAACTAAATGAAAAAAAAAGTATTCATTCATACTTGCCTCCTTTCATAATTCAGCAATGAGAAAAACAAGTATTTTAATCATACTCCTGTCAGACTACTTCCCAAATAAATATATAACATGATGAGAAAAATTATGAAATTACCCAATACCCCTTCCCCCAAAGAGGAGATGAATTTGTACTATAACTTCAAATAAATAATAAAAAAATTGTGTTATTTTCACACAAATCAATATGCCAATCTGAGTAAAAATAGCAAAAATAAAAAAAAGTCAAATTAGCAGTACAGTCATACATTGTTTTAGAAGGTATCAGTGAAAATTATCAAACTCCAAAATATAAATTGTAAAAAAAAAAAACAGAATCTCCCCCCCATCCCCCACTAAAAGAGTTGGGGGATTTTCATTGTACAACACAAAACAAAATGTACAGAGATGTATTAAGGCATACAAAATCATAAAAGGAAGACAATCAAAACATGAGGAATCATACCTGTGGCGTTGGATGTATGTCATTGATACTGATAATGAACATCTTCTCCTTCCCCACTAGAAGGGTAGGGGAAAAATAGTTTTTCTTTGAAACAGAAACACGATATCAAACATAAAAGAGGGTCACCCCCCCCACCAAGTAAGTGAGGGAGGTGTCATGCACTCAAAAGCAAATCAGAAGGGGGCCCTGTTAACCCAGCCAGTCAATACTGCTCCATCAAGTGTGGAAAACAGCTGGGGAGACCGTAGCTGCTTCTAACAGTTTAAATGTGTTAAGCGTGTTTTCCGCCATAAAGAAACAACTTAGCGGGAGTGTAATGAAGCCGCTGAATCGTCAATCTACATCTAACTGACCATATGTGAAACTGAAAACAAACTAAAAATAACCACAGGGTGGTTTTATCATGCTTAGTTCATAAAAACGGCAATATACCCAGACATAGGATGTCCATCATCATGTTAAAAAAAGGTGACTTAGGCCAATGCTGTCTGAGAGACCACCAAAAGTCCTGTACAAAGGGGCAGTCCAGAAACAGGTGTTCCATGATTTCCACTGTGGCTCCACATGTAGACCTAGGACAATACCTGTCCTCCGTCTGTTTATGTTTCAAATTACCACTCACATTCAGTCTCCCATGTAAAGAAAGCCATAAAACATCCCACAAGTAGCCAGGTATACGAGGGGATATAAGCATTTTACCAAGCAACACCTTGTCCTGCACAGGATACACATCAAAATACGCAGTTTCCTGAAAAAATTTCTGAAGTAGACCTATATAGATCCTTTCTAGTGTACTTGGTAATATGGACCTTTCTAGTGTACCTGGTAATGTAGCCCTGTGCGGGGCCCCATAACTTGATTTTCCCAAAGCAAACCTTGAAAGTGTCTGGCAGCCCCCTCAGTGAGTGCTGTCTTGGGAGATTAGCGGACATTGGCCAAACTGTAGAAGTGGACGCAACAGAATCTAGCACCCTGGGAATCCAAGTAGCCATACTGTGGATCAATATTGGTCTCAAATTTGTGTAAAGAAACGTAGTAAAGAAAAATACAATAGGCTGTATCATTTTCAACCCACCCTCCTTTGTATACCGAAATAAGAGGCATCTCTTGATGGGATTTAACTGGCTTCCCCATATACAGGAAAAAAACAGCAGTAAATTTTGGTTTCCATTTGTAGTAGTGGACAAAATATTTCACTAAGATACAAGAACATGGGAAGCAAAAAGGTCTTAATCATCTGTACCCTTTTCAATTTAGACAAACGCCATTTATTCCAGATGGCCACCTTGTCTTGTGCTAGTTGTAACTTTACAGACCAATTCAGAAGGGCCAAATCTTCCGTGCCAAAAAGTATAACCGAGATGGAGCAAGGCTCCCATACCACTGGGATGCCTATTATCCGATCATCCAATACTTCATCCTTCCTTATCGGAAGACATTTACATTTTCCAAAGTTTAGCCGTGCCCCCGTGTGGTCCATAAAGGCCTGTAGAACCACCCCAAGTTTCCTTGCAGAAGGTAAATCTCCTATAGTAAAACACACATCATCTGCATATGCTATACAGTTTATCTCTGGATCCGTACTGGAAAGGGAGACTCCCATGATCTCTACTGTGTCTAAAACCCAGCATAAAAGGGGGCCCAACATAAAGCCATATAAGAACGAGCTCATGGGATACCCTTGTTGAACCCCTCTCCTAATCGCACATTTCTGGCCAAACCATCCATTACAGTAGGTCTGGGCAGTGGCAGATACATAGCACATCTGGAGTAATATAACAAAGGTAGGGAAAATCCCATACTGCGACAAACAGGCCCATAGATAGTCATGGTGTATTCTATTGAAGGCCTTAGCTTGGTCAAGGCTAAAACGTAAACCCGTAAGTTCTCCCGTGTCTCCCCTATGCAGTATTTCTCGGAGGAGGATGAGACTATCCATTGTCCTCTGGCCTGGTATCGTTCAAGTCTGTGAGGTGTGAATCAACTGTGCTGCACATAGCAATAATCTATTATTAAGTAACTTTGTAAATATCTTAAAGTCTGCGTTCAACAGAGTGATTGGGCGCCAATTATTTAAATCAGTTCTGTCCCCTTTTATATACAGGAAGATCACCAGTCCTTCTGACATACTCTCCCATAGGACCACGGTGACCACAATATCCTGTAAAACTTCAGTGAAGTCCACTAGCAGGACCTTAAAAATGGTAGTGTACAATTCATAAGGAATTCCATCCTTCCTCGGGGCCATGCCAGATTTGGTCTTGGCCACTGTTGCCAACACTTCTTGGGTAGAAATGGGAGAGACCAACATCCCATTATCAGAGAGGGAAGCCTGTGGTAAAACACTGTCCTGCAGCCTCGTAGAATGTGTCCCCGTAGAAGGGTTCAGCCGACAAAACAATGTGTGAATATGTTCATCTACCGCCCAAACTATATCCAATTTGGTGGTGAGAAGAACCCCAAGGTTGTTCCGTACTTGTACTATGTGTTTCTGTTGTCGGTGCTGAGCACAAAATTGATAAGAATTGATGAAGTCCCTACTACCCTGTGTCCCAAACCACCTTTCTTGATCTAAAGATTTCAATCTATTATATTGTACCTCAGTAAGATGTTGCCAGACTCGTGCTAGTTCAGGAACAGCTTGCTGATTGCCCTCTGCCACTTGGGAAAGAAGATACTGAAACCTCTCATGAAGTGTGAGGTAAGTGTCCCTCTTCTGTTTCCCATTGAGTCTCCCAATCATTTGAAAGTAGGAACAGATCCCCTTTTTTGTATCCTCCCACCACTCCTGGGATGTATCGTATAAAAACTTTATTGATTTTCTGGCTAAAAGGAAGGCTATCAGGCCATCCTCCACACTGGAGAGCACTAGCAATAACAAATTCAGTCTCCAGTACCCAGGGTCCTGGTGAATATGTGTATGGCTGAACACTGTAGCTTCTATAATGGCATGATTAGAAGGTGCAACCGGTCATGTAGCCATGTGTTCCACCCTCAAAGAGGAAGACAGGAACCAGAAATCAATTCTGGTAGCATGCGTTCCACGAAAAACTCTTTTCTCGGGAGTGCCAAACATAGATAGAACATCCACCAACCCCGCCTGTGTGATCAGATCATTCAAACAATTAGTATCACAAAGCAGTTTTCTTGTCTTCATACCTCTGTCAGTAAGAAATCTGCTACAATTAAAATCTCCCCCCAAAAAGACATATTTAGAAGTACATAGAAATGGTTGCAATGCTCGGAACAAATCTATTCTAGTAGCCTTGGCCTGTGGAGCATACACATTGATAAATCTGCAGTGCAGATCACACAAAACTATATCCAACAGCAAAGCGTGCCCTGGAATAATATCAACCAGCACTGTTATCTGGGTCAAAGGGTTATTCACACAAATGCCCACCTCACAACACGGTTCTTCCCCTATCAACCAATAGGTCTTTCTCCATTTCCAACCCAAAGAGGCCTGTTCCAGATCCAAACAGGTATGCAGGTGGGTATCCTTTAAAAATACCACGTCATGCAGCCCCTTGTCAAATAGAGAACAAATCAGAAGCCTCTTTCTCTCCAACTGGATACTATTAACATTCAATGATGCCACAGTGATTTTATAGATATCAGACATAGAAAGTTAGAGAGGGAAAAAGGGACCAAAAAGAAACTCATAATAAATCCTAAGCCAGGAGGTCCAAAAGAAACAACTCTTTTTTCTTGACCCCTTTCTTCGAACCCCTTCAAGTAGACCTTTTCAAAGGTAACTCCGAGTCAACCGGAGGCAATTCCATATCCGAAGCCCCCTCTGCCTGAGACGAATGAACTGAGGTGGAGTCCGGTTCCATTCCTGCATCTAGCATGTCCACAAGTAATGCTGAGTAGCAGTTCTGCAAGGAGGATAGTGGGTCTTGTATGGGAAGTTTGCCTGTGGTCCTGTTCCTAAGAGTCCATCGTCTTGTAGAGACCACTGTGAAAGGTTCTTCAGGTGGTAAAGGGGGGCAGCATGGATGTAGTTTCAGGAACAACTACCTCCGCCATAGACTGTGTGGTAACCGGGGAAGAGACCCAGTAGGTACAGAGTGATCCTGATGCAATGGAAGTGGGTCCACAGAAGGCGGTTTTACCAAATCAACTGTGCCTAACCCTCGATCTCGGCAAAAAGGAGGTGGGGGTCTTTGCCTCTGTGTGGCTTTAACGGCTATGTTAATATAGAAATCCTGTATGCAAAAATCCCCATTCGTAGAATTGTGGGATGCCCAGGGGCACTCCGTGAAGGAATGTGCTTCCTCACAAAGAGAACACTTGGCAGGATGATGACAGACATAATATGCACCAGCTCCCCACATTGTGCACATTTCAAAGTCTCGCATGTCCTGCTCAGATGTCTGCTGGAACCACATTTGTAGCAGTGACAGGGTTATCCCAGATAAAATATGAACCCGTTGTCATGATCTAGATAAAAAAAAGCTTGGCAGATGCACCAGCCCCATGTCTGACTGAATCAAATTTACTTTGTAGCACCAACCCCCATTCCAGAACCCTTCTGAATCCAGGATGTGTTCCAGATTCTCCTGGATAGTGCGTTTTTCCTCCAACCAGTAGGAGATATCCACCATATTCACCCCTTCATTGCAGAAGAGAATGGTAATGACATTAAAGAATTGTTTAGTGAGGGGGATGACCTGAAAGTGGGACCACACTGGATTAGTTTTTAGTAGGGCATATTTCATCCAAAACTTGTCGAGAAGATCAGACGACCAATAACTCACATCATAAGTGTTGTCTCTGGGTGTGTGAATCAGGGCATATACCTCTCCTGGGGAAAATCCCAGCATTTGCTTGATTAATACTTTCCCAACAAAGAAACGGTCAGGCATATTATCAACAGTCCCCAGGAAACGCAACCTCACAGCATTCCTGTGTTTAGTTAAAGACACTGGTTGATGAAACAGACTAGCGTATGTGGGAGCAGGTGCATTAAGGGAGGGAAGACTACTCCCCTCTAGAGGGGTAGGCTCTTCGACTTCCTCAGTCGGCATGGCTGCTGAATCATCCCCTGGGATGTGGCCATCTGGAAGTATATTCTGCGATAATACTGTATTAGGGGAACCAGGGGTAGAACTGGGCATGTGCTGGTCTCCCTGGTGTTGCACTAGCCCGTGAGGGCCTACCTGGGATAGTGGAAAAGTAATATCCAAGTCACTAGCAATGTTAGGGTGTTTGACAGACTCAGGGCCCTGTGCTGGCTTTGGTAGCAAAGGAGTGTCTGCCTGGGGTTCAGTCACTTGATTAGTCTGCAGCCCCCCACCAGAAGATCCCGGAAGTGGGATGTCAGAGCCTGCGACCCACTGTCCTGTTTCTAGCTGTATCCAGCTAGCCCTTCCAAAGGCTAGTTTTGGGGACCATTGGGGCTGCATGTTCTGCTGTCTTGGGGCAGGAGAAAGAGGTACAGGCAGTTTGGCTCCTGCTCCAACAGTCTGATGCAATACAAGAAATTCAGTGCCAGTACCTGGGGTGGTAGAGGGTGAGTCTACCTCCGGTCATTTCCATTTTTGTTGTTTTTTCTCCTCTTTAGCAGCAAAAAGCTGCACTTGTTGATATTCATGAGCCGCTCACTCCAGGAGGTGGCGTTTCTTGGCAAGGACACCAATTGTGTCTATGGGGTTAACTACGGTCTCCCGACTCATTTCCACCGACTGATAATCCAACTGCTGTAGGCCATCCGACATCCTCTGACTGCTGGTGCTGACACCACCGATAGATGTAGTGCTTTGTTGCGAGGGATGGGGTACGCTTTGCTGGCCACCACTCGGGTGTATCCCAGCCATACCGATCCCCTCGCTAAGTGCTTGCTGCAGGTCTCTTGTCGTCCGCCCTCCTCTGCTGTCCTCCTCCATCTGAAGCCAGCCCTCTTTCGACTCCAGAGCTCCCCTTTCGAAAGAGTAGAGGAATTTCCCCAGTGTCCTGGCCAAATTTCCCTCATTCACTGGAAATACCACCAACAGCTTAATCTGGTTCAAGGTCAGTTGGCACTCATCTGTGTGTGGGGGTGGGTCAAGAGGGGAGGGGCAGCTGCAAGTGGGGTGCTAGCTGCACACTCAAGCAGACTTGACAGACCACATGGCCTGTTTCTGCTGACAAGTAGTAAGTAAGTAAGTAGAAGGATTTCACAGATGTTCCTATATTGGGTGTAGTCCATGATAACCACCGTTCCACCCTTGTCTGCACCCTTAATGATGATACTGGGGTCATTTTCTGGATTTCTAAGAGCTGCAAATTGTGCAGCTGTGAGGTTGAACCAAGTTCTTCTATCTATCTCCTTTTCCTTATGTAGAAGTGCGTCTGTATCTCTTGTTTGTATGTTTCTAGTGTGTGGGGAATACCAGGAGGCATAAATGTAGATTTAAGCTGCAATCTCTGGCTCAATATAATCTTTTTCTCTTGTTCTTCTAAGTTCCTTTCTATATTATCTGATTGTGTGCCAAAGAATTGTTTCAATCTTATTTTGCAATAAAATCTATTTAAATCTAGCTTAAGTTAGAATTTATTTATAGGGCAATGAGGACAAAATGTGAAACCTTTACAAGGAACCTCTTTCTCAATAGGGGTCAAAGTCCATTTAGAAATGTCATAAACTAATTCAGTTTTTGAACCTGTGACCTGGTTGTTTTCTTCTCCTGTAATATTTCTTGTTGTCCCTTTGTCTTCCTTTTCTTTCCTTCTGTCACCTGTGCCTGTATTTTTTTCCATTTCATCTACACCTGAGAGTCCTTGGCCTGGATCTTCTCTGTCCCCTTCCCCAACCAGGTGCTGTCATGTGTACTGATAGCACCGTTTGCCCCTGCCCCATGTTGATTGCCCCCCCGAAGCCCTGCTGTCCCAAAAAAACAACCATCTCTATCCCTTTGAACAGGACTGTGGCCTTCTTGAATCACTGCCCAAAGTGGGTGCAGATGATTCAGAGTCCAAACTATATTTATAACTTGTGTCAAAACCAAAGTTTTTCTTATTATAAGTATAGACTTTGTTCTCCTTATAATCATTTAATTTCACCTTTAAACTTTTTTAACTTAGTGGCTCTTAATTCCTTCTCAAATTCTGTAATATCAATCAACTCTTTATTTTACCAGGCGTAACATCATTGAGAATAACTCATTTACGAGATGGACCTGGGTAGGATCACACACAATTGTGACAAAGAAAATTTCAGGCAGTGATAGGCTAGGTACAGGGTACTGTGAATATATTGCGATTTCCTCACCTATATCACTGCTAAAGTGTTTATCTATAAGCAATCTGTCATTATCACGCTTCTTAACACCTTCATCTGTTTGTTCCTTGTTGCCTTGTTATGCTATGATTGTGCATGCTAGAATCCTGCTGTGTCATGATTGTATGTGCTTTTGTCATTCATCTGATTTGATATGCTTTGATTGTACATTCAATTGTGTGAGTTTTCAGGCTATGTCCATATTTTTGTTTAATTTGCACCTTTATGCCTTGTATAACTTGTTTGTCCTCCAGAACCACTTTGTAAAAGAGTTTTACTCAACAGTGTTATTGCTGGTAAAAATAAATTGAATTGAATTGAATACAAACAGCATATACAGTGCAGAATTTATGAAATAGCCATTCAAAACAGCATACTATGAAAACAATCCAAACTAATGGTGTATACAGTCAAACCTGTGTACAATATATACAAAACACAATATGACAAATAAACAGGGTGAAGGGGGGCTGCCCACGTGATATAGAGGGTTCAAGATCAAGGAGGTGGGTCAGTAAGGCTGGGAAAGTGGTAGCAAGGGAAAGGTTTGCTGAAGAAGGCTACGGGTCTACAGTGATGGAGGGAGGGAGACGCAAGGCTTAATCCTGCCCTGCCTCTCTCTATCTGATCCGATCTGATCCGTATCTCATCATCCTCCATTCCATACTTCCCAGTCCTAATTGCACTCATGTATGTTTCTGGTGCCCGGTTCTCTCATATTTCTCAAGGTTGGTCAGGGCTGTACCTGACTGGAAAAATGCTGTATTATTTGTATGATGTTATCCTATACTTCTACTAAGTCATTGTATATATACCTGCATGTATAGCTTGATATTTTACAACTCAGCCCTTCTATATAATCCTATTTCTGTTTATTTGTACAAACCATTGCTCTGTACAGTTAGAACTACATACTGTTACCATGCTTCTTCTCTCTGTATCCTGTTTGTTTTTCAGTGCCCTGTACATGTATTGTTTTTCAGTGCCCTGTACATGTACCTGTATTTCTGCTTGGATACGAATTTTTGTACAACTACTGATGTCCAGTTTTGGTTTTTGCTGCCATCCTGTTTGGTCTGGGTCGTGGCTGAAATTGGTCCTTTTGTATCAGCCCACCTACCCAGTTATCAAAGACATAAATAAATAAATAAATCATACAAGGCCAAGATTCAAGGTCATCAACGAAAGCAATTGCATGCCTCCTTAAAAGAGCACATGAACAACTTCTTAAAGAAGGTCAGCCCCGTGGGAGTTACGAGCCTCAGAGTTTTTTGTACATTTTTCCAGAGGACAGGTAGGGCATGACTTACTGCGGCCCTTCCAAAGCATGTTCTACCCTTGGGTATTTCAAGTGTGATGTGTGAAAGACTTCTTAAATGATAACTTCCAGTAGTACAGACAGCAAGGCAGTCGGTGATGTACTCAGAAAGTTTGCTAATGATGGCTCTGTATGTCCAGAGGACCTCATTTTTATGCCGTTGGAAACTAAGTGAACTCCATCCTAACTTAGCATAACATGAACAGTGATGAGTGGAGTATGGTGCTCCAGTGATGATCCTAATTGCACAATGGAATAGGATGTCAAGCTTGGAGAGTGCAGTGGATGGGCCCTGCCCATACAGGAAGTCGGCATAGTCTAAAAGGGGCATAAAGGTAGCTTGCACTAATTTTATTTTTGCTTCCTGCACCAGTAAATGCTTGATCCAATAAAAGAGACCAAGCCCCTGTTTTAATTTTTTCGAGAGTTCCTCGATGTGATTTACAAAGGACAGCTTAGATTCTAACCAAACACCCAGGTATTTAAATTTTGCCACATATTCTAAAGACTCACCCAACAGAGTTAGTACCTGAAGAACCGTCCCTGATATGCTAGGTTTAATTGCATTGACAGAGGGGGCAAAAAGCATTGCCTTTGTATTTCTGGCATTTAGCAGGAGCTTTAGGTGCAAGAGATTTTTCTGGAGATGATTAAATTCGGTTTGGAGATCTCTGCACACAAGGTCAGGGGTGGGCCTGTTTATATAAAGCACCATATCATCTGCAAACAAGTGGATGTTAGCGGACTCAATCCCAGTGTTTATATTATTTATATAAATGGCAAATAGTAATGGGCCAAGAATGGACCCCTGAGGCATGCCTCTTAACAGTGTTTTCATTGGGGAAAGTACGCCATCTGCCTTAACCTGTTGGTAATGATCTGAAAGGTAAGTTGTGAACCATTTTAGGGCCAAATTCTTTATTCCTATGTTTCTTAGTATGACTAGGAGTAAGTCATGGTCCTCTATGTCGAAAGCTTTGCTCAAGTCAAGAAACAAAGCACACACATAATGTTTGGCATCCAGTGCATTCTGCTAATCGTTCATGACCTTAGCAAGTGCTTAGATTGTACTATGATGAGGTCTAAAACAAGGCTGGGCTGGGTTTACCAGATTGAAATTCTCCAAATACTGCCTAAGTTGTGCGTTGACTTTCTTTTCCAACATTTTGGACAAAACCGGGAGCAGGGCATTGGTTGGTAGCTATTTAGGTCACTTGAATCTCCAGATTTAAATAAAGGAATAATGTGAACAGTTTTCCATATAGATGGGAGAGTGCCCTGGGCAGAGAACAAATTAAAAAGGTGGGTGATTGGAGCGGAGAGGACATGGTGTCCTAGTTTTAGATAGAAGGGCTCAATAAGGTCGGCACCTGCACTTTTTCTAGTATCCAAATCCAGAAGCAAGTCCTCAACTTGTTTCACAGTGATGGGGCAGAAGGAGAAGATTGTATCATGGATGTGCAAGCCTGAATTAAGACACACAAGGTCCTGATCACACAACTGGTCCCGTAGGATGTTAGCCGGTGAGGCATCGAACGCTAGCCTTGCTGTGGCAAAATGGTTGTTAAGATGGTCTAATATCACATTTTTGTTGGTAGTAGAGATACCACCAGTGGAAATCCTAAGTGGAAGTGAGCTAGCCAGACAGTGACCTTCAAGGTCCTTTAATGTTTTCCAAAATTTTGTGGTACAGTTGGAGGAGGTCTCGAGTTCAGATTGGAAATACTTTGCTTTTTCAGCTCTTGTTAGTTTGGTACACTGATTTCTGACAGCTCTAAATGCTGCCCTGTCAGTTGACTGTTTTGTTGTTCTTACCTTCTTCCAGAGTGAGTCCCCATGCAATAATGCAGCTTTTAGGCTCACTGTAAACCAGGGACACGATTTCTTTTTGGTACGGATTTTAACTAGAAGAGCGTGTTTGTTTATAGACCCGAGAACAATATTTTGGGAGGCCTTATAGACACTGTCCACTGAAGGTGCCAGACAGAAATTTTGCCAATTGGCAAACTGTAGATCAGAAAGAAAGTAGTGGGGATCAAAGTTCCTCTGGCATCTTTTGAATATGTACCTAGAGGAAGAAGAAACCACTTTAGAAATGGACCTCACACAGTCTATTATACAATGATCGCTACAATCATTAAAGAATTCACCTGAATGGGTAACAAGGTGTGGTTTGTTCCCTATAACTATGTCAAGTAAAGTGCTATGAGCTGGGTTTTTAGTATTTGGGTGGGTAACTTCCATTGTGAGTTGAGAAAGACCAAAGCCATCACAAAAATCTTTTAAGGGTTTTGATGATGCATACAGCCAATCCACATTGAGGTCACTCATAATAATACCCTCAGAGGACAGGGAGTCTAAGGTGTTGCTTAAGTGTTTCAGCACCATGAGCCCTGCAGAGGGAAGTCTGTAGCATCCGATAATGCAAAGGGGAACCAATTGGGAGAGCTGTACCTTTAAGGTAATACATTCTAATTCCTTGGGCTATGTTGTAGAATCTGCTATGGAGGTGGCAAATTTGTTGCGGATGTAGATGGTGACCCCTCCACCTCTTGTTAGCTTATCTGTCCTAAAGACATTGTATGAGGGGATGTTGATTTTGTAATCCTGTGTGGAGGGTTTCAGCCATGTTTCTGTTACTACCAGGACATCAGGCAAGGTATGATTAATAACCATCTGGATGGCAACTTTTCTTAACAGACTGCATGCGTTTACATGTATAAGACGCATCCCCTTTAACTGAGGTAATTCAGAGGGAGCAGATATAGGAAGAAGGGGGCCAGGGTTTAATTCGATGTTGCCTACACAAATAAGCAGCAGCAGGAGAAGTTTTTTAAGAGCATTTAAGAATAGTCTAAACAGTCGTGTTCTGCCCCTTCTAACGCGGTTGGACTCTATGATTGGAGATGGTGAAATCTGGGAGACAAAAGGACCCAAGGAAGTATAAATCAGTGTTGTAACAGTAGGAGTATATTGGGATATAAGCAAAAGGAGAGGCATAGATTGGTTAGCACAACTCAGTATGTGAGTAGTTCTAATGCTACATGGCACCTAGGGAGGGATGACATTATCCAAGCTGAATATGGGGACAGTCATAGCAGACAAAGGGCAGGGTGTATTCCACCTGGGGAAATAGGATGGGCCCGCAGTAAGGCGTGCAGGGTACAAGTCTTGCATATATCTGAGTGTGCTAAATAAGCACCCCAAAACGAGGAGTAATTGATGCATTTTGAGAACCTGCAACATAGGTGGATAGTCATCAGACAGTAAAACAACAGACGCTGAAGTAGAAATCTGTCTCCATAAAGAATCCCTGTAAGGACAGTGCAGGATTGTTGAAAATTAGGTGTATGCCAATTTTAGAGAGAGAGTGTCACTAGCCAAGAGAACTAATGAGAAGGCAGCACCACCTAAAGGGAGGAGAGCAAGTGTATTTAAAGAGTGCAGAGGTGGGGGAGGGTGGGTGAAAATAAGCACAAGTAAGTCCTGTATAGCCGGGGTGATCCCAAGAGGCTTCCAAACAGGAGAGAAGAGGGTAGCCAATCTGAAGCAAAGCTGTACCTCAGCAGCCAATAGCGTGCTGGGCACAAGTGGCTTCAGCCAATCCAAGCCCAAAATTTATTTCCCAGGCTCGGCTAAGTGGCTCACCTGGAAGACTGCTTCAGGTGGTGGGTCCACTTGTGGAGGAGCAGCTGGGCAAGCTTAGAGCCACGACTGTGGGGTTGGTCTCCTCAGAGTCCAGCAGGGGCTGCCTGGAAAGAAGAGGAGAAGAGGGCGAGTTAAATTTAGCTCAACAAAAGGCACAGGGGCTAGGTTAAATTGGGGGACAGGGAGGTAGAGGAGAAACAAAAAAGAAGTTAATCGGAGGGTGTGGGCAGCAGCTAGCAATTGAATGGGGGGGGGTCATTAGGCTGGTGCCAATAGCTCACCACCAAGATTGCTGATGCAGTAAGGAAAATTAAACAATAAAATCCCCTCCTAAAACATTTCACCACAAAACAATAAGGACAGCATAAACTCTGAGAACATTTCAAACAAGGTTTAGATAGCATTTCTATGCCTCCTGACGAGGAGACAATTGTAATGACTAGTACTAGTATACCTGTTGCCTCTGCCCCCTCTTATAAGGTGGATGATTATCCGCCCTCTTCTCATGATAATGATGACTGGGCCATTGTCACAAAGCCTCTTAAAAAAAGGAGGGGCAGTCAAATACACAATAGTGCCCCTATTGAAACTCATAATAGGTTTGAGCAATTGACTGTATCAAATAATGAAGTGCTACATGATTTATCCTGTGCATCACCCCTGTTGATAATAATGGTTCAAAACACTTTTCAATCAGGAGTTAATGCCCATGAATACTTGTCCTAGTAAGTCTCAAGCTACCAAATCAATACCTATTAAGTTAATTGCTCCAGAGTGTGTTAAACAATCACCTGTTTCTGATTCTTGTACCCCTACTGTCTCAAAACAAGTGTTAGTCCTGGGAGATTAAATCATTAAGCACATTGACAGGGCGGTATGCAATAGTGACAAGAGCAACTGCACTTGTTCTAGCTTCCGTGGGACCAGGTTATCTGACATTATCTCCATGATACCTAAAATTTTACAAAATGCAGCGGAAAATCCACTGGTTATCATACATGGCGGTGTTAATGATATAAACAACACCCCATTTAATCAGTTACAACAGGACTATGTGGTGTTACGTAACCTGTTACTTGATAGGGGATGCTGTGTATCATGTATATCTGAAATTCTACCTGTCCCGAGAGCAACATCTACCATGACGCAGAAAATCAAAGCCCTAAATGAATGGCTGAGAAAGTGGTGTTTTAAGCAGGATATACCCTGTATTACCCACTGGGAATCATTCTCAGATCGTTCTTCCTTGTTTTGCTGGGACGGTTTACATCTCAGTCATAGGGGTAGTACACTTATGGGGAAAGTATCACTAAAATCATAAATCATTGTTTAAACTAAAAACAATGGGGGAGAATGGGTCTATTCCCAAGTCTCTGAATACTTACCAAAATATTATTACAACTAAATGTAAATTCCTAGCTTTGAATGCAAGATCTTTAAACCAACTCAAATTAGCAGAACTTGAAGCCAAATGTAAAACTTTAAATACAGGTGTGGTGGTAGTAACTGAAACTTGGTGGGACACATCTTCAATTTGGTCCAGAGAAATTCCAGGTTATAAGTTATATCATAAAAACAGATTAGATAAGCAAGGCGGTGGAGTTTGTATGTACATACGAAATGATATGCCTTCTTTTGAAGTGTGTTCTCCCTTTCCTTTGGAAAGTATATGGTTTAAAATCTTATTGAAGGAGCAGTCCTATATAACTACTGGTAACATCTACTGTATCGAACTCTATCTGCAAATTCAGATTACACAACTGATATGTTTAAAGAAATTACACATTTTTCAGAATCTCAAGATACTGTAATATTTGGTGACTTTAACCTCCCTCATATTAACTGAGCCTCATTCTCAGGACAGTCCTATGCCGAGAAAGGACTAACAGATGTGGTAGTTAGTACTGGATTACAACAACTTGTTACTGAACCCACTCGAGGTCCTAATATTTTGGATCTATTATTTACTAACATAGAGCAACAAATTAGCAATTTACAAATTTGGGATCCACTTGGGACCAGTGATCATTCATCTATTCTTTTTGAAATTCAACAGTTTAAAACTACACAAAGGAAGTTATATTATACAAAAAATAATAACAAAGCAAATTTTTCTAAAATTAATGAATACTTAAAAAACATAAACTGGGAATCTAATTTTCTTAAGTGTACAACACAACAAGCTTGGGACTTTTTTATTTGGAAAATACATTTATTCCATCTAAGAGGAAATTTAATAATAAAGGAAAAATTCCCCCTTGGTTCAACAAGACAATTAAAAATCAGATTAAAATAAAAATTTAACTTTTTAGGAAACTTAAGAATAGTTCTGTTCCATTTAAAACTACTATATTACATAAATACAGACTATCTGTGAAAAACTTAAAAAAATTCTATTAAATTGGCAAAAAATAAGCTAGAATTTAAACTAGCTGACACAAAAACTGTCACAAATCTCTTTTCTCCTATATAAATAGTAAAAAAGGTGTATCAAGGACCATTGGTCCCATTATAAGTACCAATGGCTCTTCTCTATCTGATATAGAAACCTCAAATCTCTTTAATAAGTACTTTGTTCTGTCTTTTCTCACAAATCACCTATTAGTACATTTAAAGTTCACCAAATAGATTATCATAGGTTCTATCCAACTGACATTATACAGGCTATCAAAAAACTAAAAACAAATACTAGTCCGGGCCCAGACGGTATTCTTCCATGGTTTCTGATCGAAACCTCTATAAATATTTCTATACCGTTGTCAATTATTTTCAATAAATCCTTACAAGAAAGCATTGTACCAAATGATTGGCGTTCAGCAATAGTTACTCCCATATTTAAAAAAGGCAATAGAGGTTCTGTGCAAAATTATCGTCCAATTAGCCTGACCTCAGTGGCTGGTAAATTAATGGAACGAGTAATGAAGTCTCTAATAGATCAATATTGTAAAAAATTAGGAATTTATTATTCAAATCAGCATGGGTTTACTCCCAAGTATTCCTGCACCACCAATCTGATATATTTTTACAATAAAATAAGTACTCTACTAGATGTGGGTATCCCAACTGATGTAATTCTTTTGGACTTTAGTAGAGCTTTCGATAAAGTCTCACATGAAAAACTCATTACTAAAATGCACAGTCTAGGTTTGCCACCTGATATTGTCAACTGGACTTTAAACTGGTTGACAAATCGTTCTCAGAGAGTCAGAATTAATTATATCTTGTCTGATTCGGGTAGTGTGACAAGTGGTGCACCACAGGGGTCGGTCTTGGGACAAACATATTTTAATCTCTTTATCAGTGATTTACAAACAGGGCCAAATAATTTCATAGTTAAATTTGCAGACGATACTAAATTGGGGGGCAAGGTTAATAATCAAGAAAATATTTCTGCATTAAAGAAGGATTTGGAAAAATTAACACTTTGGGCAAATGAAAATCATATGTAGTTTAATCAAGACAAATGTTTAGTAGTGCATTTCGGTGTAAATAATCCAAAAACAATATATAAACAGACTACCACTTCACTCATCAAATTGTGAAAAAGATTTAGGGATATATGTTAATAATAAACTTACATCAAATGATCACTGTGTTAGAACTGCTTGCATGACCAACAGACTTTTGAGGCAAATAAAACGCACTGTTGTTAATTGCACTGAACAATACCTTATTCCATTGTATAGGGCATACATTAGACCGTATCTAGACTATGGCTCCCCTTTCTGGAATCCAAACCAAAAAAAAGACATAGCAATTCTTGAACAGGTTCAAAGGAGAGTAACTAGAATGATTCCAAGATTAACAAACTTGGATTGTCAGAACAGATTAAAAGCTACTGGTCTCTTCTCTCTTCAAACTAGAAGATTAAGAGGTGATCTGCTTATGGTTTTTAATTTAATAAATTCACCAGATCTAATGGAAAAATGTGGTCTAACACTCTTCAAAAGGAGACATGTTCTGAGACTGCATAATAAACAGCTTGAAGTAAAAACTTACAAAACCAGCAAAAGGGAAAACCTATTTCCAATAAGAGCATCCATTGTATGGAACACCTTGCCACAAGAATTGGTAGAGGCAACTAGTTCCACTGTCTTTAAAAACAAATTAGATGTTTGGTTGAGGGATAATAGATAAATAATGTCCCACATAGTGTGGGGAACAGTCTCAATGGGCTCTGGCCTTCTTCTGTTCTTTCATACCAAGTAATACCAAGTAAGGTACAGCTACTGTTTGGGAATATAAAATGCACCACTTGTAAACATTTTTTAAATCCCCTCCTAAAACGAATCCCCACAGTACAAAATTCAAGCACAAGTAAGTCCTGTATAGCCTGGGGGTGATCCTGAGAGGCTTCTGAGCAGAAGAGAAGAGGGTAGCCAATCAGAAGCGAAGCCATACCTCAGCAGCCAAAAGCATGCTGAGCACAAGTGGCTTCAGCCAATCCGAGCCCCAAAGTTCTTTCCCGGGCTCAGCTAAGTGGTTCACCTGGAAGACTGCTTCGGGCAGCGGGTCTGCTTGAGGAGGAGGAGCAGCCAGGCAGGCTTAGAGCCATGGCCGTGGGATCAGTCTCCTCAGAGCCCAGCAGGGGCTGCCTTGAAGGCTGCTTCAGGTGGTGGGTACACTTGTGGAGGAGCGGCCAGGCAGGCTTAGAGCCACGGCCACAGGGTTGATCTTCTCAGAGCCCAGCAGGGGCTGCCTGGAAGACTGCTTTGGGGTGGCAGGTCCACTTGTGGAGGAGTGGCTGGGCAGGCTTAGAGCCACGGCCATAGGGTCAGTTTCTTCAGAGCCCAGCAGGGGCTGTCTGGAAGACTGCTTTGGATGGCAGGTCCACTTGTGGAGGAGTGGCCGCACAGGCTTAGAGCCACAGCCGTGGGGTCAGGCTCTTCAGAGCCAAGCAGGAGCTGCCTGGAAGACTGCGTCATGCGGTGGGTCCACTTGTGGAGGAGCAGCCAGGCAGGCTTAGAGTCACAGCCACAGGGTCGGTCTCCTCAGAGCCCAGCAGGGGCTACCTGGAAGATTGATTCGGGCAGCAGGTCCACTTGTGGAGGAGCGGCCAGGCAGGCTTAGAGCCATGGCCATGGGGTCATTCTCCTCAGAGTTCAGCAGTGGTGCCTGGAAGACTGCTTTGGGTGGTGGGTCTGCATGTGGAGGAGTGGCCAGCAGGCTTAGAGCCACGGCCATGGGGTCGGTCTCCTCAGAGCTTAGCAGGGGCATTTACTTTGTCTAAATAATTTTTTAGTTCCTCAATGGTATATTTATTCTTACTGTCTGTTTCATATTGTTACAAATCAGTTTCTGCTTTTGTAAGTTCCCTAGTAATTGAATCAACTATTAAAAGCATGACATCTCTAGAACAGCGGTTGCATCCCCCATCCCACTTGGTTTCTAATTCCATATCTGTATAGCCCAGATTTGCATCTACAAAAATGCGAAGGCCCCCTAAGTATCCTTTATTTGTTTAACATACTCAGACATAGTAAGAGCATGCCATTCTAACTTAACTTGCTTTTGTGTTAAATATTCAAACTAATTAGTTACAAATCTAACTGGAGTAGAGCCAGCAAAGACCCTACTGGTCTTAAAATTCTGAAGACTTCTTTGTTCTTCATTGTCAGTAATTGATAGTGGTTATGACCTATTATTAGTCAATTGGTCCAGTTCATCAAAATTCATCATATCCAAAAGTTCAAAAATAGTTTAAAGAAAGTCCCCAAATAATCTTGTATGTGTGAGTAAAGTCACCGGTTGGATCAGAAGTCCCAGTGAGAGTTCCTCTTACGTACCCCAGGGGATGGTGAAGGAGACTATGCTTTGTGTACAATTAGATACTTAACAAAAGCTTGTTTGGGGTTTGACTTGGTGAATCTACATTAGACCGTTATCAAGAAATACACAGTCTCAAACACCACAAGCCCACCAGGGTATACTTAGAAACATAGAAACATAGACTTTGACGGCAGATAAGG
The DNA here is from genome assembly GCA_016271365.2 of Neoceratodus forsteri. Classification (NCBI taxonomy): domain Eukaryota; kingdom Metazoa; phylum Chordata; order Ceratodontiformes; family Ceratodontidae; genus Neoceratodus; species Neoceratodus forsteri. The sequence continues at coordinate 1,321,098,187 of CM057454.1, forward strand.
ACCGCTTGGCCCACCCATTCTGCCCATTCCCCTACCTACTGGATAAGCTGCAGATTCTAGTTAACCAACAGCCTACTTCCTCCCACCTGCCACTATAATTGCCTTATGTCTGTCCCATGCATGTTTGAATTCCCCCACTGTTTTAGACCCCACAACCTCCCTGTCCGTCCTTTCATCAATGGTATACATATTAAGCTATCACAGTCTCTCTTCATATGGTTTCTGATGCAGACCCTGCACCATTTTAGTTGCCCTCCTCTGGACTGCCTCCATCCTGTCTATGTCCTTGCAGAGATGGGGTCTCCAAAACTGCACACAGTACTCCAGATGGGGTCTCACCAACTGTTTGTACAGAGGGATAACCACTTCCCTTCTTCTACTTGTGATGCCTCTCCCTATGCATCCCAGTATCCCCCCGGTTCTCCTTACTGACTTCTCACATTGCTTGCCCACCTTTAGGTCATCTGATATGACTACCCCCTGGTTCCTTTCCATTATTGTTGTTGTTAGTACCTCCTCTGCCATTGTGTACTCTTCTCCTGGGTTTTTGTTTCCTAGGTGCATTACTTTGCACTTCTTTGCATTGAATCTAAGCTGCCATACGTCTGACCAATCCTCCAACCTTGCCAAGTCCCTTCTCATCCTTCCAGCCCCCTCCTTATGTGTCAACTCTGTTACAGATTTTTGCATCATCTGCAAAGAGGCATACCTTTCCATCCAGACCCTCTGCAATGTCACCTATAAAGATGTTAAAGAGGACTGGACCCAGTACTGAACCCTGAGGTACTCCACTAGTAACCCCCTTTCTTCGGAGTGAGTTCCATTCACAATTCCTTCTGTGTCCTGCTGTGCGGCCAGTTTGCTACCCAGGCTACCACCCTTTGACCCACTCCCAGGCTGGCTAACTTGCTTATTAATCTTTTGTGCGGGACTGTGTCAAATGCATTGCTAAAGTCTAGGTAGGCCATATCCACAGCCCCTCCCTGGTCTACTACTTTGGTCACCCAGTCAAAGAAATCGATTAGATTCATCTGACATGACCTTCCTGCTGTGAATCCATGCTGCCCTTCGTCCTGTGCCCGGCCGACCTCTAGGTACTGAACAATTCTTTCTTTCAGAAGTGATTCCATCATTTTCCCTACCACTGAGGTCAAACTAACAGGTCTGTAGTTTTCTGCTTCTGTCTTGCTCCCACTTTTGTGAAGGGGAATCACATCTGCCCTCCTCCAGTCCTCAGGTACCACCCCATCCTCCCATGATTTGTTAAAAAGGGTGGTCAGTGGTGTCACTAGGTACCCCCTTAGTTTTTTTAGGATTTTGGGATGAATACCGTCAGGCCCCATTGCTTTGTCCACCTTGAGTTTTAGGAGTCCTTTCAGGATTCTTTCTTCCATAAATGGACTGGTGTCAACCCCCCCTACCCAGAGGGCTTCTATTGTTTGGTTTAGCTAACTCCTCCTCTTCTTCTTTTGTAAATGCTGAGCAAAAGTATTCATTCAGTATCTCTGCCTTTTCACTGTCTCCCTCTGCCCACCTCCCTTCCTCTTTATTAATCTTCACTATCCCTCCCTTAACCTTTCTATGCTCCCTAATATACCTATAAAAGGTTTTATCCCCCTTCTTAAATGAGTTGGCTATCTTTTCCTTGGTTTTGGCCTTAGCTATTCTGACTGCCTTCCCCACTTCTTTCTGCTTTAACTGATACCGTTCCCTGTCGTGCTCCTTCTGTGATTCCTTATACTTTTTGAATGACACCTTTTTCTCCCTAACCTTCCCTGCCACCTCTTTTGAGAACCATAGTGGTTTTTTACTCTGCTTTGTTTTCTTTATTTGTTTCATACAAAGGTTTGTTGCCTCCATGATGGCAGTTTTGATTTTTCTCCATTGTTCTTCTACCCCACCTTTCTGGCCATTTGCCAGTGCATTCCTTAGGTATTCACCCATTTTGCCAAAGTCAGCCCTTCTGAAGTCCAATATCCTTGTTTTTGTATGGCTTATCTCCATGGTTGTGCTTATTGTGAACCACACTGTGTGGTGGTTGCTTGTTCCCAGATAGCTATTCACTTCTAAATCTGTGATCCTCACTCCATTTGAGAGTACCAGGTCTAATATTGCTCCCTCCTGAGTGGGTTCCAGCACTAGCTGTCTAAGGCATGTCCTCTGTAGGGCATCGAGAAAGACCCTGCTCTTGGATGTGGCTGCAGTACATGTCATCCAGTTAACATCTGCATATTCCAGTCCCCCATCAACAATATCTCCCCTTTTTCAGCCATTTTGAGAATGTCTTCTATCATTATTTTGTCCATTTCTTCCCCTTGAGATGGGGGTTTGTATACAACCCCTGTGCAGATTGTGATGCTACTCCTGGTCTCCAAGGTGACCCACAATGTCTCTTGTCCTCCCCCTTTACCTTTCAGTTCTGTAGCTTTGATCCCTTCCCTTATGTAGAGAGCTACTCCATCTCCTCTTTTACCCTCCCTGTCCCTTCTGTAGATTGTGTGCCCTGGTATGTTGACATACTGATCAACTCAAGGCCCTGAAGTATTTAGATAATTGTCCTGTGAGAGGCACCAGTGTACCTTCCCTGTTTTGCAGGGGTTATGGAGAAAGGAGGGGCACTGGTCCCTCCCACTCTATGCTTTACAGTGGATGTAGGAGACAGAGGTACTTTGGCCCATCCCAGCTCCATGCTTCACAGGGAATATGGAGCTGAGAGGTGCACTGGCCCCTCCCACCTCAATGCTTTACAGTGGATATTGAGGTAGGAGATGCACTGGTGCCTTCCACCCTGAGCTTTACAGAGGCTATCGATGTCTGTGGGGTGTGCACAGGCCCCTCTCACCTCCATGCTTTACAGTGGATACGGAGGAAGGAAGTGCACTGGTGGCACCTACCCTGAACTTTACAGGGGCTATTGATGTGGGATGTGCACAGGCCCCTCCTACAGCCATGCTTTACGGTGGATGCGGAGGTGAGAGGTGCACTGGTGCCTCCCACCCTGAGCTCTACAGGGGGTATGGAGGTGGGATGTGCACTGGCCCCTCCCACATCCATGCTCTATAGTGGATATGAAGGTAAGAGGTGCACTGACTGTTCCCACCTACATGCCTTACAGGTGATTTGTATGGTGGGAAATGCAGTGGCCCATCCCACCTTCATGCTTTACAGTAGATATGGAGGTTGGAGGTGTGCTGATGCTTTCCACCCTCTGCTTTACAGTAGGTATGGAGGTGTCAGGTGCATTAGTGCCTCCTATCCTATGCTTTGCAGTGGATATGGAGGTGGGAGCTGTACTGGTGCCTCCCACCTCCATGCTTTACAGTGGATATAGAGGTGGGAGGTGCACTGATGCCTCACACCTCCTTGCTTTACAGTGGATATGGAGGTGGGAGCTGCACTGGTACCTCCCATTTCCATTCTCTAGAGTAGATACAGAGGTGGGAGGTGCACTGGTGTCTCCCACTTCCATGCTTTACAGTGGATATGGAGTTGGGAGGTGCACTGGTGCCCCCACTTCCATCCTTTACAGTGGATATGGTGGTGGGAGGTACATAGACACATAGATACAAAGATGCTGTCCACAGATAAGGACCGCAAGGCACATCCAATCTGCCAATTTAAGTTACCTAACGAAGCGTCCAGTGACCCTATCTAGTCATTGGCTTTAGCTTTTTCTTCCTATCTCTATTATTCCTTTGTTTCTGTCCCATGCATGTTAGAAGCCCACCACTGAATGGGCTACCACCACCTCCTGTGGCAGGCTATTCCATGCATCCACCACCCTTTCCATAAAAAAGAACTTCCTGACATTTCCCCTTATGCGGTCACTCCTCAGTCTCATGTCATGTCCTCTTGTCCTGGCAGTACTACTAATCTGGAATATGCTGCCCCCTTCCACCTTGTTAATGCCATTAAGGTACTTGAATGTTTTTTTGGGGTTTTTTTTAGTTGTTTAACCAGGAGTAGCACACTAAGCTGAAAGCTTTTTTACATGAGCGACCTGGGAGCACAGGGAAGTTAAGTGACTTGTTCAGGGTCACACAGTATGCAAGTGGAAGCTGTGGGATTCAAACGCAGGTCTGGTCTGCTGGATGTCACCAGATTTGCAGCTCAGAGCCTTAAACCACTGCGCTATACTGCCTCCAGTTTCTATCTTGTCACCTCTCTCTCCTTTGTTTCAATGTGTACTAACTGAGGTCCCTCCCTCTCTCCTCATAAGGCTTGTGATGTAATCCCTTCACCATTTTGGTCACCGTCCTCTGCACCATTTCTATTTTGTCAATGTCCTTTCAAAGGTGTGGTTTGCAGAACTGTGCACAGTATTCAAGGTGAGGGCTCACCAGGGTCTTGTAGACGGACTGGAAGGAAAAGTATGTCTCTTTGCAGATGACACAAAGATCTGCAACAGAGTTGATGCACAAGGTGGGGTGGAAAGGATGAGAAGGGACTTGTCAAGGTTAGAGAAATGGTCAAATGTATGGCAGCTTAGATTTAATGCTAAGAAGTGCAAGGTAATGCACCTGGGAAACAAAAACCCAGGGGAAGAGTACACAATGGGGGGTGAGATACTAACAACAACAAAAATGAAAAGGGACCTGGGGGTAGTCATATCAGATGACTTAAAGGTGGGCAAGCAATGTGAGAGAGCAGTAAGGAGGGCTGGGGGGATACTGGGATGCGTAGGGAGAGGCATCACCAGTAGAAAACAGGAAGTTGTTATCCCACTGTACAGACAGCTGGTGAGACCCCATCTGGAGTACTGTGTGCAGTTCTGGAGACCCAATCTCCGCAAGGACATAGACAAGATGGAAGCTGTCCAGAGGAGGGCAACTAAAATGGTGCAGGGTCTGCACCGAAGACATATGAAGAGAGACTAAAGGAGCTTAATATGTATAGCCTCGAGGAAAGGAGGGAGAGGGGGGACATGATAGAAACTTTAAAGTACCTCAAGGGAATCAACAAAGTCCAAGAGGGTAGCATCTTTCAAAACAAGAGGTGTGCAAGAACAAGGGGGCACAATTTGAAGATAGAGGGCGGCTCAGAGGTAATGTAAGGAATTATTTTTTCACAGAGAGGGTTGTGGATGCATGGAACGGCCTTCCGGAGGAGGTTGTGGAGTCAAAAACAGTGACTGAATTCAAGCATGCATGGGACAGCCATAAGGCAATTCTAGGGGGGTGGGGGTAGGAAGAAGTAGGCTGCTGGTTAACTAGGATCTGCAGCTTATCCATTAGGTAGGGAAATGGGCAGAGTGGGTGGGCCAAACGGTCCTTATCTGCCGTCAAATTCTATGTTTCTGTGTTTCTATTGTACAGTGGAACTATTACCTCCCTCCTTCCTTCGGCTTGTGATTCCCCTACTAATATACCCCAACATCCCACTGGCCTTTCCCACTGCCTTTGCCATCTGCTTAGCGGCCTTCAAGTCATCTGTGATAATGACCCCCCCCCAAGTCCCTCTCCTCCTTAGTTATTGTCAGCAGCTCACCCCCCAACCTGTAGCTCACCCCAGGGTTCCTTCTCCCCACATGCATGATTTTGCACTTCTTTGCATTATACCTTAGCTGCCATGCATCTGACCATCTCTCCAGCAGTTCCAGATCTTTTCTCATCCTTTCCACCCCCTCCAGAGTATCCACCCTGTTGCAGATCTTGGTGTCATCTGCAAGCAGGCAAGCCTTTCCCTCCAGCCAATCTGCAATGTCACTGATGAAGACATTGAAGAGGACTGGCCCCAGAACTGACCCCTGAGGTACCCCACTGGTCACCTCCCTTTCATCTGATTGAGTTCCATTCACCACAACCCTGTTTTGGGTCCCTTAACCAGTTTCCAAGCCAGTTCACCACCTTGCATCCCAATCCCAGGCTGCCTAGTTTGTTGGCCAGTCTCCTATGTGGGACAGTATCAAAGGCTTTGCTGAAACAAAGGTAGGCACATCTACTGCCCCCCGGTCTACATGCCTTTGTCACCCAGTCAAAGAAATCTATCAGATTAGTTTGACAGGATCGTCCTGCAGAGAACCCATGTTGCCTGGGATACATCAGTCCATTGGCTTCCAGGTGTTCCACTATTCTTTCCTTAAGGAGTGCCTCCATTATCTTCCCGACTACAGAGGTTAGACTAACTGGCCTTCAGTTCCAAGTGTTGGGTAAGTTACTTTTTTTATTACTTTCTATTACTTTTAGAAACTTGTTCCAGGAAGCTCTGTGCAGTCACTAACATGGGTGGAGAAGTCCTAGAAAATGTAATACACCTTACAGTTACTATTACTTATGTATCTTTATAAAAAAGAAATACGTAACTGTAACTGATTACATTTATTTGAAAGTAACTAGTAACTAACCTATTACTTTCAAAAAATGTAATCTTTTATAGATATTTATTATTTTTATATTGTTTTTGTATAGAAATAAATAAGTAACTGTAACTGTAAGGTGTATTACTTTTTTTAGTACTTCTCCAGCCTTGCTTGTGACTGCACGAAGCTTCCTGGAACAAGTTTCCAAACGTAATAGAAAGTAATAGAAAAAGTAACTTACCCAACACTGGTAGTTCTCCACTTCTTCTTTACTACCGCTCTAGTAATGAGAGACAATGTTTGCCCTTCTCCAGTCTTCTGGGATCACTCCAATGTCTAAGGACCCACTGAACAGGGCTGCCAGAGGGGCTGCCAGTTCAGTCCTCAGTTCCTCTAGGACCCTGGGATGTATGCCATCTGGACCCATGACTTCTTTCACCTTTAGCTTCACCAGTTTTTCTAGGACCCTCTCCTCTGGGAATGGACTGGTGTTTACCTCCTTATCCTTAGTTCCTTTGAAGTCCAGCTGTGGGCCCTGCCCACCCCCTTCCACAGTGAAGACTGAACAGAAATATTCATTCAGGATCACTTCTCTTTCCCCGTCTCCATCCACTATCTCCCCCCAGCCCCTCTAAGCTTTGCTACTCCCCCTTTGCCTTCTTTCTCTCACTAATGTACCTGAAGAAGGTTTTATCTCCTTTTTTAACTGATTGAGCTATTCGCACCTCCATTTGTGCTTTAGCGCTCCCCACTGCCTTTCCTGTCTCTCTCAGACACTTCTGGTACATTTCCTTGTCCTCATTCCTTTGTGTCTCCTTATACTTCCTGAAGGCTAGCCTCTTAGCCCTTACGTTTTCTGCCCCCCCAAACCAAAGTGGTTTTCTTCTCCTTTCACTCTTATCTATTGACCTGATGCATTGTTTTGTTCCCTCCGCTATAGCCTCCTTGATGTGTGCCCATTTCTCCTCAACATCCCTGCCTATCCCCCTCTTTTCCAGGGTTTCTTTTAGCTGTAGTCCCATAATCGTAAAGTCCACCCTTCTAAAGTCTAAGACTCTTGCCTTCATATGGTTGACTGGATCCCTGTGTCTATATTGAACCACACCATATTGTGATGAACTGGTGCCTCCCACCTCCACGCTTTACAGTGGTTATAGAGGTAGGAGGTGCATTGGTGCCTCCCACCTCCATGCTTTTCAGTGGATATAAAGGTAGGAGGTGCACTGGTGCCTCCCACCCTCATGCTTTACAGTGGATATGGAGGTGGGAGCTGCACTGATGCCTCCCACCCTCATGCTTTACAGTGGATATGGAGGTAGGAGCTGCACTAGTGCCTCCCACCTCCATCATTTACAGTGGATATGGAGGTGGGAGCTGCATTGGTACCTCCTGCCTCCATCATTTACAGTGGATATGGAGGTGGGAGCTGCATTGGTACCTCCTGCCTCCATCATTTACAGTGGATATGGAGGTGGGAGCTGCGCTGGTGCCTCCCACCCTCATGCTTTACAGTGGATATGGAAGTGGGAGCTGCACTGATGCCTCCCATCTTCATGTTTTACAGTGGATATGGAGGTAGGAGGTGAACTGGTGCCTCTCACCTCCATGCTTTACAGTGGATATGGAGGTGGGAGTTGCACTGGTGCCTCCCACCTCCATGCTTTTGCTTTACAGTGGATATAGAGTTAGGATGTGCATTGGTGCCTCCCACCTCCATCATTAACAGTGGATATGGAGGTGGGAGCTACACTGGCGCCTCCCACTCCCATGCTTTACAGTGGATATTGACATAGGAGCTGCATTAGTGCCGCCCACCCTCATGCTTTACAGTGAATATAGAGGTAGGAGCTGCACTGGTGCCCCCCACCCTCATACTTTACAGTGGATATGGAGGTTGGAGGTGCACTGTTGCCTCCCACCTCCATGCTTTACAGTGGATATGGAGGTAGGAGCTGTACTGGTGCCTCCCACCTACATGCTTTACAGTGAATATAGAGATAGGAGGTGCATTGGTGCCTCCCACTGCCATGCTTTACAGTGAATACGGAGGTGGAAGCTGCACTGGTGCCTCCCACCCTTATGTTATACAGTGGTTATGGAGGTAGGAGGTGAACTGCTGCCTCCCACCCTCATGCTTTACAGTGGTTATGGAGGTAGGAACTGCACTGGTGCCTCACACCTCCATGATTTATAGTGGATTTAGAGGTAGAAGATGCACTGGTGCCTCCCACCTCCATTCTTTACAGTGGATATGGAGGTGGGAGCTGCACTGGTGCCTCCCACCCTCATGCTTTACAGTGAACATGGAGGTAGGAGCTGCACTGGTGTCTCTCACCTCCATGTAATACAGTGGATATGGAGGTGGGAGCTGCACTGGTGTCTCTCATCTCCATGTAATACAGTGGATATGGAGGTGGGAGCTGCACTGGTGTCTCTCACCTCCATGTAATACAGTGGATATGGAGGTGGGAGCTGCACTGGTGCCTCCCTCCTCCATGATTTACTATGGATATGGCAGTGGGAGGCACACTGGGGCCTCCTACAGTACCTTACATGCCTGACAGGTGATATGGAGGTGGGAAGCACCAGTGCACCTCCCACCTTAATATTCATTGTAAAACATTAAAGCTTCACCTTTCCCACCCACTAGGGGTGTGCAAATACCTTATTTCAAATATTCAGATTCATATTCATATTCGGGGGCCCAATTATTCATTAGTCAAGCAGTGTTATTCATTATTCGTTCCATGAAACAGTGGGTGAGGATTCAAGATCCTCCTGAGACTTCCTGTCCAATCAGGGGTCACGTTGGAAGCTCCCTGAAGACAGCCCACGTGATCCAGTACTCGGAGAAGCTACAGGCAAAAGAGGCTGATTTCTGAGCTGTTGGGAAAGAGCACCCTACATCCATTCACTTTTTAAAATTCACCAAAAATCAGAAATCTTCGGCAGTTTTTGTTCCTTTTCTAAATCCCAAGCTAGAGAGGTTAATTTTTTTCACACTCTTGTGTGATAATGTTCAATGATTCTCAGGAGAACTGCTAGGAGTGTTGTTTGTCCTGAAAGTGGAAAAAAACCTAGTACTACTAGTCCTGTTTTTTTTTTTCAATTGTTTAACCAGGAGTGGCACACTAAGCTGAAAGCTTGTTTACAGGTGCAACCTGGGAGCACAGAGAAGTTACATGACTTGCTCAGGGTCACATAGCATGCAAGTGGGAGCTGTGGGATTCAAACCCAGGTCTCCAGATTTGCAGCTCAGAGCCTTAAACCACTGTGGCATACTGCCTCCCCCGTATCTGCTCTGCAAGCAGTTAATCACACTTGCACATTAAAAAACCACAGATTTTTGACAGTTTTCTTTTGCACACTTTTGTCTGCAAGCAATCAGTCATGGGCGCACATAAAAAAACACAGAAGTTTTTTTTTTGCCTTCGTGTTAAGTGGCAAGTGCCAAGCTAGAGTTTAGAAAAAAATACAATAGGCTGCTTTTTGTCAGATTTTTGTGAGATACATTCAGCAGCTTAAAGGAGTATTTTTTTCTATAGTGTTTTCTATTCTCCTCTTGGTGACATCTGGTGGCACCCCACCACCCAAACCCAACACCAGCCTTCTCGCAGCCTTACAGATTATTCACCACAGTCTTCCAGGACCACTGTGTGGTGGGTGGCCACTGGCCAGTTGTGTCAGTCTTGCAAGAGCTTGACGGGGTTGGGGGGTGATTTCTTCCAAAGTTCTGGTTTTCTTGCGGTGGTGAATTATAAAAGGATGAATAAATACAGCCAGACCCGGGGGGGGGGGGCATGAAGATGTGGACAAGAGTGGATAGGGCAGTAGCACCAGTAAGGTGTTGCTCTGAAAGTATTATGATGTAGTATGGTAATAACTTGCATACTGTGTGACCCTGAGCAAAGCAAGTCACTTAACTACCCCATGATCCTGGGACAGACCTGGAAATTAGTTTCAGCTCAGTGTGCCTTTCCTGGCCAAAAATTGTAAACTAAATTTAAAAAGGGCAGACCTCTACCAGACAGACAGATGGGTCAGTTAAGCCTTCTTCTGCTGACCAAACTCTACATTTTTTGTATTTTGGACACAGGGCAGCTGATTGCAATTTGCCACCACTTGATGCCTGTTGTTCTCATTCTTGAGTTCTTTCTCTCGGTTCCCTTGCAGTGTCTTGTTTGGATTTGGTTCTGTTTCAGCATGCTGCAGTGTTACCGTTTGCCTTCTCCATGACGTTGGGCTATGTACCACATCACTTCTGATCTACCACTATGTAAAAACAGGATTTGTTGTCACTAGGCTTGGGCATCTACTAAAATACCTGACCGTCAAGACTACCCATAGCTACCTCTAAACTACTTAAAATTACTCTAAAAATATCCAGATGAGAAACGAGTAGTTGGTTTGGGTTGGGTAGTTACAACCCGATTCATTCTAGTACCCTGTTACCCAACCCTGACCATAACAAAAATCATGCAAAAGACTGTTTTTGACTATTAAACTGTTTGTTAGGTGCCCCAAGCTGTTATACGCATAGTAATCATTGCTGAGGCAGGTATGAGAGGCACAGCTGCTCTTTTTTTGTCAATATATTTTTATTAAATGTATTCAACTGTCGAAACATTACATAAATAATATGCAAGTAAAATTAGGCAAATGCTAATGGTATCTTACTAAATGAATAAACCCTTGCAACATATACAATAATCTTATTTAAACATGGTATGAACACCATTAAATTAGAACCAGTTCTAAGTTAATCATTCAAGAATATAACTCCCCCCCACCCCAGAAAAAAAACAATATTCATTCATTTAGGAGAAAACTGAAAAATCATATCTTACCATTCGATGAACAGTTCATTAAGGTTACATAAGGACTTCAGAGGAGCCCAGTTATCGCAGCTGGTCTTAGCGAGCCTGCTGCTGTTTCAAAAAATTATACCAGTGATAGGCTTCAAAGTTCCATAATATAAAACTGATGACTGACAAAAGAAAACTAAGAGTAGCGTGGCACATGTGGTTGGCATGGTGGCAGTGAGGATGGTTCTATTTGTTTCACACACAACCTAGTCATCATATTCAGTATCACTGTTTGCATGCTTTTGTTCATGCTCAGGGTCAGAATTGCATAATTCAATGTTTAGGACAATTGAGAAATTGTCAGTAATTTGTCTTGAGAAATCTAAGTCATTCCACATTTACAGGGCTTAGCAAATGTTCTTTGGTCAGTGACTATTCCTCCAGCTGCATTAAAGATGTGTTCTGAATATACACTTGAAGGTGGACAACTGAGGTATATTATTGCAAGATTTTCTAGATCTGGCCATATTGTTCTCTGTTGTTTCCAGTAGAGTAATGGCTCTTCCTCCAGACCAATCACAGTATGGTCTGAAAATTACTTCAAGATCATTGTGCTGTGTGCGATGGTTACTAGTCTAGCAGATGCACCAGCTTGCACTTTCTTTACAGGATACTAGTCCCTGTTGTTGCAGGTGACTCAGAAGTGATTTGCCTTTCTGACCCTGAACAGAAGATGCCCAGGAAGTAGCTGTAGATGTCCTTTCCATAGTTGATGACACTGGTGATTATAAAGAATTGATAGACGCATTACTGTGTGCACCACAGGCACACTCTGATGGTTTGTCAGGGTTTGATTCCTCTACATCAGTCAATGGTGTTGGTTAGCAGAAGATCGCATCAATACTCGGTGTCTTCCCCTGCAGGAAGGATGGCTTCAATGTTGCCCTTAAAGTGGGGATCTAGCAATGTAGCCAACACATAGACATCATTCATAAACATGGCATTTCATTCTCTAATCAGTCAGCAGTCTGAGACTCAAGTCATCTGCCAGCATAACAGCAGTGGTGTCTTCTTTTGAATGAAAGTCTTTCTTCATGTCATCAACGAAAATGTGAAGAAATCTTATCCGAGGAAGAATTTGACTCAGAGTTGCACTGTCCACACTGACATCATGTGTGGCAGCCTCAAATGGCTTCAATAAGGTGACCAAAGATTCAGACAGAGTCCAGCTGCTGGAACTGAGCATGATGTCTACTTTACCTATTTGATTCTGCATGCTGTAGTCATGTACAGCTTTTTTTCTGTTCAAGAAGCCTTTCCAACATGTGAAATGTTGAATTCCAGAAGATTGGAACTTCCTACTTTTACGTATGTAGTGGTGGGCTGTTTGACCTCTGCAGCCCTTTCAGGATTTTTTGTGCTTTCACAGAGTGGCTGAAATGCCCACATATTTTACTAGCAAGACCTAACAGATTTTCAGCATTTTTGTTTCCATTTGAGAAACTATGGATGAGAAGATTTTAACAATGTGCAAAACAAGTTATGTGTTGGTAGTTGCCATCTCTAACAGCTTTGACCATGTTGGCACCTTTATCTGACACTATGAACCTCAGAGATAAGGAATGTGGAGTAAGCCATTTCTGGAATTGTTGTTCCAGCTCCTGCAAAATATTCACAGCAGTGCAATTTTCCTCAAAAGTGGTGACACATTATACAATCTGCTTTCTACTGCTTATGGTAGAGCAGGGATTATTACTTTCTGACTAAAAAAGAGAGGGGACATGATTGGGACATTCAAGTACTTGAAGGGATAAATAATGTTGATAAGGAAAGTCTCTTTAAGCTGAGTGGCAACCATATTATGAGGGAGCACAGTCTTAAGCTGAAGGGTGGGAGGTTTAGGAGGGATGTCAGAAAGCACTTCTTCACAGAAAGGGTGGTGGACACTTGGAATGCGCTGCCAGAAGAGGTCATCTCGTTAAAGACAGTGAGCAGCTTTAAGAGAGGCTGGGATAGGCATAGGGGGAAGATAAGAATCATGGGTAGGGAGGATGGGAGGAGTGGGGAGGGAGGGCAGGGACATTAGCTCAAGCTGTGGACCCTGCAATACGAGCAGACTTGATAGACCAAATGGCCTTCTTCTGCTGGCTTCTTCATATGTTCGTATGTTTGGTTGCTGGTCCATATATCTGTGGTTATGTGAACCTGCTTCACCCCAGAGAGTTTCAGCAGCTTAATGACTGCAGTACACACCAAGTCATACAACTGTGGAACAGCCTTTTTTGAAAAATATGTTCAACAGAGAATGATGTATCATGTTTCAATCCGGTTCCTGAACTTGAAACCTTTTCGGGGAGTTGACAATCAGCCAGCAGCTCTGAAATGGCTCTGTTTAACAACTGGCATATTGGATGCATGTGGGTAAATCCCCTGGATAACTGATGACATCATTGGCAACTTCAGAACAAGAGATCTGGCATGGAGATCATACAAAACCTCCAGCTCTCCCCTAAATCACCAAAAGTACTGCACACGTCGTAACGCATGTACAAGGATAATTCGCCAGGCTAAGGCCAACTATTTCAAAACTGTCTTTCACACAAATATAAGCCATCCTGCAAAATTCTGGAAGGTGGTCAAACCACGTTTCTTCTCTCCCTCCCAGCCTCCCTCACCCACCTTAAACATAGTTGGCTCCAATGTCACCGATCTACCAGCTGTGGCCTCGGCGTTCAATACCTTCTTCATCAGCTGCACCTCATCACTACTTTGTTCTCTTTCTATGGCTCACCCCACTTCATCCCCCCTGCCCAAGACCCCTTCCCTCCTCCTCCTTTACCTTTAGCCATGACACCTCACTTGAAGTACTAAATGTCCTACGGGCCCTAAATCCATCCAACGGCAAATGCCCCTCTGGCCTGGATGCCAAAATGCTGTACTTATCGGCACCTGCCATCGTCTCCCCACTAGCTGTACTCCACAACCATTCCTTCTCCCTAGCATCCATCCACCTGAGTGGAAGCATGCCGTGGTCATCCCTCTCCCAAAAGGTGGCGATCCCTTGGCTCCCGGCAACTACCGCCCCATCTCCCTCCTCCCAATCCTGGCTAAACTCCAGGAGCACCTTGTCCTCTCACAACTCTCCTCCTTCCTCAACTCCTCTCCTTTCTTCATGCCTTACCAATCTGGCTTCAGGAAGTCACATTCCACTACCTCATCCCTTCTGAGGCTCCCTGACTACATTCTCACTGCCATGAACAAGGGCCACATCACCTCAGCAATTTTTGTTGACCTGGCTATAGCGTTCATCATTGTATCTCACTGTCTCCTCCTGACCAAGCTCTCCTACTCAGGACTCTCTGATATGGCTACTGATTGGTTCCACTCCTATCTGGTAGTTCAGTCACAATCAGTCAGAACTGGTAGCACAATCTTCGCACCCTCCCTATCTATTCAGGTGTGCCACAAGGTTCGGTACTGGGGCCCCATCTGTTTTCTATCTTCCTAAGTGACCTCCCCACCGCCTGCCCAAGGACAGCCATTCATATGTATGCAGATGATACGGTGCTGTTTACATCCAGCCCCTCAACTGCTGATGTGGAGTCCAGACTCCAGAAGGACTTCAACAATGCCCAGCTCTGGTTTCACTCCAACCAGCTACACCTCAATGGTGTAGCTGGTTGGAATGAATACGTGCACTAGGCACTAGACAGAGACTTTTGAGGCTCCCCCACACCCCTACTTTCCACACCCTAGACGGTGCCATTCAGGAGGACAGCTCCTCCTTCGGATATCTCAGGGTCTGGCTTGACCAGCACCTAGACTTTTCTGTGCATATCGATGCCATCCACAAAAAACTGCACACCAGACTGGATACTCTTTACCGGAATCGTGGCTGTATCCTGCTGCCAGCTCACCGCACTATTGTACATAAAATTATCCTGCCAGTTATCGACTATGGCGATGGCAATGCAGTCTACAGTGCTGCCCCCAAGTCCACCCTGGCTAGATTGGACTCTCTCTTCCACTCCTTCTGTCAGTTCACCCTTGACTGCCCCTACATTATCCACCACTATACCCTCTATCAGTTGCTGGCTCTTCCCTCGCTTCAAGACCGCCATCTGTTGTACTGTGCTCACCTCGCAGCCAAGTTCTGGTCACAGCCCCTGCCCTCTTACCTATTTTCAGTTCTCTCTGCCTCCTCCCAGCTTCCCTACACACTCAGGAGCAATGATTACAGTCTCTTCTGCGTCCCATACATGACTACCACAGCAGGCCAGTCTGCTTTCGGTTATAGGCTTCCTAAGCTGTGGAACTCCTTCCCTGTGGACATTCAGCATGCCCCCACAACCAGTACCTCAATGCATGTCTCACTACTCACTTTTCCTCCACTTGCACTTGTGACTAATCTAACTCTGCTTCCCCCAGCAACTAATTAAGCACTGATTTATCATTCCGTATGACATCTGCTTCCCATCCTGCTCCTAACGTGTCAGGTTCTTCTACATGTGTGATACCTGGTCCTGAACAGTCTACATTGGGTAACTGTTCTTAGCTTATTTGCATATGTACAATCATGTTGTACCTGCATACCAGTAGTATCTATTGTACCCTTCCCGCTCCCCCAGGATGCTTCTGGAATCAAGCAGTACTCTGCTCAGCATGTCTTCCTGGTAAAACTCCGAAATAAATAAATGTTGATGTCCTCACAACACTTTCTTTTGATGTTAGTGGAGGAGAATCACAAGATATTTTAAATTTTTTAGAGAATGTATTTTTCACGCCTTTTTCATGTGGAGTACTATTGTGGGATTTTGCAGTACTTGATGGTGTCAGAAGAAAACAATCTGTCTGAGAAGACTGCAAAGACACGACAAGTGATTCAGTGTCAGTTTTTGCTTCCAGTTCATTGTCACTATGGTCACCACCCCTACCAACCACACTGCCCCTTGCCATGCCCCACTCAACTGGGTGGTTTTCCTTTGCATGTCATATCATCACTGGTGTTCCAAAATTTGCAGCTTTGCCACCACGACTGACTCTCTTTTTGCAGAACTGCATATAGCTCGAGAGTTGTCGACAGGGTCAATATAAAACAAATTTCACACTAAAGATTGACCTTTTTTGCTCTGTGCCACGATGCCTGGCACTATTTCTTGTACAGTCAAGGAACCTGGAGGAATCCCTACACTGCCATTTCCTTGTTGAGATGAATTGTTCTCACTTATGCTCATCTTCTTAGTCTTACGTTTACCATATGTTTTTTTTTCTGCACTTGCCTGTCATGCCTTACAGCGACATCCTCTCCTACCTCCTCATCGAAACTACAGATTCCATCGCCACAAGATTCAAAAAAACTGGAAGTGCCATCATCATCATGTGGGACGTAGCCTGGGCTATTCCATTCCCTGGTCCCACTATCACCTCCATCTATATCAGCATTCACTGCCTTAGCATCTGATCTTATATTTGAGGAGGATGTCTCCCCATCCTTGCATGCTGCTTCAACAACTGGAAGTATCCTGGCACATGTGGCAAAATGTTCAGTACCTCTACGTGTAACTCCAGTAAGTTCTTTCTGAAACTCTACTATCATTTCATTGCTAACATGCTTTTTTTATTCAGGAGGACATTTACTGCCAGTCCTGGTGATGCTGTTATTATTGTCAGCATGTTCTTTACTAGTGGTAAGATTCACATTGTCCATATCATTAACAGTTTCCCATGCAGCAGCACTGGGCTTCCTTTTAGTAGACTTAGACTGGGAAATACAAGACATAGTAGACAAAGCCATGAAAGGAATAGCTATTGTTTCACTAACTGCTGCAGAGACACACAGTATAGCTATGTCAAAGTAATAAATGACAGGGCTCAGCCAGGGGCACCTAACAAATGGTGCAATATACAGATGAACAAGGCTTTCACTATGCTGCAGAGACACACAATGCAGCTCACAAATACAGTTATAATTTATTGACAGGGCTCAGGGGCACCTAACAAACACTAATACTTTTTCAAACCGGCTGCCAGTACCTTGCTTTCTGCCTTTTTTGTCCCCATTGTTCTCTCTCTCTCTCTCTCTCTCTCTCTCTCTCTTCTCTCCCCAGCACCGCACCATCCACCTCCTCAACTGAGGTTGATCCCTCGATTCCCCCCTCCCTAAGACTGTTTCAATCCCCAACCCCAACCCCCACTACCTTTGCTCCTCCAAAGAGGTTTTATTTTTATTTCATTATTTTTTTATATTCAGCTTTTAGTTTAATGATCACTGTGATTTAGCTGCAGACTGCAGAGCAAGTGCTCCACCACGGACAAAGAGCTGCTTCCACTCCAGACTGCTGCTAGCTGCTAGATGTGCCTCACGGGCTCGCAGCAGACTGAGCATGGACACCACTGATCAATCAGGTTGTCAGCCTAGTGTCACATGCTCCTATTCTTACAGTAAGCTTGTGAAGGACCCCACAGGCCTGTTTCTAGCCTGGAAATTCTGGCAGCAGTCCCAGGACCCCACAGGCTGCCCTCAGCTGCCCTGTAGTGCCTTTTTCCAATTACCCATTACTTATTACCCGTGTCAAAACTACGCAACCCGAGAAGCACACAGTTATGTCAGGTAGGGTAGTACATTACCTGAACTAGCTTACCCAGCCCAAAATCATCGATACCCAGCCTACCCTATCCAGCTACCTGATGGGTAGCCCATGCCTAGTCATTCCCCATGTGATCTGTACCTGCAAGAATAAGAGTCAGAAGAAGAAACATGTTTAAGAGGGTGGCATACAAGCTGCACGGTTAAAGTCAACCTTTCCTACCTGTAGCTCCACCCCTACTCCCCCCAGTAAATAAAACCCACTTGAATACATACCTTTGCTGTTAGGACACAATGTGTTAAGCTTGCTTTTCTCATCTAAGGCAGCCTCTACCCCCCCCAAAAAAAATCCCCACAAATAACTTACCTTTGCTGGTAGAACAAGGTGTATTAAGCCTTTCCCACCTATGGCAACCTCCCTTCCCCCCAAAAAAGTCCCCACAGATAACTTACCTTTGCTGGTAGAACAAGGTGTGTTAAGCCTTTCCCACCTATGGCAACCTCCCTTCCCCCCAAAAAAGTCCCCACAGATAACTTACCTTTGCTGGTAGAACACAACATGATATTCGAAGCTCATCACCAGATCCTGGCTGGGCATTTGTAGGATAGCAGCAACAGCAGTATGGTGATGGTGGTCTGGTAGCACTCATCTCATCATTGATCACATCAGTGATGGGTTGGACTCACAGGGTAAATCAAATGCAGTCGCAATCATAGGTGACAGCAATTTCTGTGTAGCAGAAGGACTCGAGCTACTCCACTTCTGACCTTGGGCTCGGACTGCCCCTTGAGCTTTCAGAATTGCTGCTTTACTGTCCCTAATCCAGCTCCTGAACCCTGCTTTGGGGTTTTCATGCTATTTAACATTGAGGTATATATTAATAATAATACACAAAAATGTGCACAATGAAAATGCTGAGTGTGACAGACCAGGCCGGCCTGTGTCAAAATGGTGCTGTATGTGACAATAATATAGAAATGCCTAGCTGCAGTCGAGTCACAGGGTCGGTGCACATGAAAAGGCTACTTGAATATAAGCTAATGAGCAAGGTTTGTAAAATCCTCCTTATTTTTGGCATACTAGAAGATCTCATTAGGTGTAGTAGTGTAGAGAGACCACTCACTCAGCAGTTGCAATTTGCACAAAGTCAAAAAATACAGAATATTTCCAATATCAAGTTGATACATTTTTTTCCACTAAAACAACACATACTAACCCCAATGTACTGCTGATAGGGCTTATAAAATAGGTGATGAAATCCTAGCAATCTGACTGGCCGAGGCATTAATCAAATTAATTTAGGACCTATTTTATAAGAGGAATAACACCTATCAAGGTGTCTGTGCATACTGATATAATGACTTGTGGGGTGGTTGAAGGCACTCAGCATACGCCTCATGCCTCACAATGTAACCAAGGCACCCGTGTAGCAGAGCACACCAGACACCTTAGCAGAGGTTATTCCTTATGTGCTTAGGGAAGTGTTTTTTTTTCTTAGTCCTTTTTCTCCCTGGCCCAGTCTGCCTTACCTCTTCATGTCCTGGCATTCCCTGGGATCTTCCGGCTGCCGTCCCGAGGTCCTCTCAGCTCCAGTTCAGGTTCCGCAGCTTCTACCTCTGTGGCTTGCCCCCCACAGCTGGGTGGTGGAGAGCCCCTCTCTCATCCTTCCACCAGGACTTGATCCAGTGTCGCGCCATGTACCCTCAGAGCTGAGCCTCCCGCGCGGAGATGGCCATCATGCTGCTGGGACCGGTGCCATTTTTTCCTGTTCCAGTTCCCCTTAAGCTGTGTGGTGTGCAATGACGCCAAGGATGCAGATGGCACCACACGCACTCCTTCCCTGCGTTGGCCCCAGCACATCCCCTCAGACTGCCTGTGCCACTGCATCACCCCCAGCCATCGCTAGGGGCCACCAGTGCACCGGACGGCAGCACACCTCATCCTCGAGAAGGAGAGCAGTCCAGTGGACGCCAACTTCTCTCTCCCACTGACCTCGATGACCTGGGCTCATTCCAGAACTTGGGTCGCTGGCATGGCATGAGGTGTGGCGTCCAGTGCCTCAACCCTCAGCACCACCGGGCCGGCTTAGGGGAGTGCTTTTACAGTTGTCATCTTATTGCTAGCCCTTTTTTACCTGTAATTATTATTTTATTTATACACAAAGGCTGCCTGCTTGTATGGCTCTTTTTACATTCTTTCATTTCATTTTCAAGGGTGGCTCACGGGCACAGCATTACAGAACATTTTTCATAAAGTGCAGTGTTACTCTCCTTGTAGGGATCACAGAATCACTAGCAGACCAACATGGTGTTGTTAAAATGTTTTGGCTGTGTGGCTGCCCTAATGGGCCAAGTTCAGGAGTGGAGGTGGGTGGGTGCTGTGTGATATAATGGGACCCTGACTGAATAAAAAAAGTGCTGTCTCAATGATGGCCCATCGAGCCTGAAGAGGGCATATCCCATTCCCTGTTTGACTACAGGGCAGGTTATATCCCTGTCTGATTTAAGGGTACATCCCTATCCAATATCAGGGTATGTCCCTGGTGGGCAGCATGGAGAGGGAAATAATGGATTAAAATAAGTTTTCGTTTCTTAAAATGAAAAGAAAGAGCCAGTCCCATAGTGCTACAGTGCCATTGGTACTGCTAAATACTCTGACAAACTGAATTTCTGAAAGAGAGAAGACTGAGCATTCCGTGGATGGCTGTCCCCTCGAGAAGTGGGGGCACAGACAATGCCCCCTGTGGGACTGCCATGGCCGCCTAACTACTCTGACAAACTGAGTTTCCGAATGGACCTTGGATAGTTGGGGACCAGCCAAGGGAGGGAGGGAGGGCTGAGCATCTCATGGATGGCTGTCCCCTCGGGAAGTGGGGGCTTAGAGAGTGCCCCCCTGTGGGGCTACCACAGAGCCTTAGCATAAACTGGCTAGCAGCAAAGTGGATGTGTGAAAAAAGAAAACAAAATGAAAGGATTAAAAAAAAACAATAAAAGCAGGGAGCCTTTTTATGTTTGCTTGTGCACATACACAAGAAACAAGTCGTGACAGCTTGCTGGAGAAGCAGGTTGTGGAGGTGCGGTCATGTTGTAGCCAGTGCCGCCGCTGCTTTGGGGGGCTTGTGTCTGTGGCACCACTAAATGAGCATGCTGTCTATGACAGCAGCTCAGAAGCGTGCCACCAGCTTGAAACGATTTCACCGCTGCAACGAGGCAGCACCCCCTCATTGCAGGGCATGCCTTGCGTGGTGTTACATTTCAATAAACATGGTGGCAGCTGTCGCCGTCCACCTCTCACAGTCCCAGGAAAACTGACATGGGGGGTGCCCAATCCCCCTGTCGGCATGGCCCTTCCCCAGTTCATTTGCTGATGGGGGAGCCCAGTCCCCATCAGCATAATGTCCCACCATAATTTGTCTGCTGAGAGGGATGCCCACTTCCCAACCCCAAACACAGACCCTTTTTCTTTGCCGACAGGGTGCCCAATCCACATTGGCTCCAGTCCCCCCTCCCCAAAAATACAGGTGGCACACTGGAAGCCCACCCCAGCATGTCAAATGTACCTGTAAAACAAGAAAACCTTTCAGCAAAGTTTTTTTTTTTAAAACCTGTAAACGAGAAAACGGTCCCTCGTTGTCTGCGGTGCCCCCCTCCCCCAACCCTCACCTACCCTCTGCACACCACCTCCCCACACCCCCCCACCCCATACTCACCCTCCGAGCCTGGTGCGATGATCTTCAGTGGAGCGGGAACACATCTGCACTCTTCAAAGCCGACCGCGAACTGAAGAAATGCCAGTAAGCTGTATAATGGCATAAATGGGGAGTTTCAACTTAGGTGGATATCTTGGCCATTTTGGAGACTTTTAACACCATATTTTCAACATGGGGTTCTTGGGACCCCACTTCATGAACTCAGTCACTGTCATGTCATTATTCAGTCCCAAAAGGTGATTTCATGGTCACTGCACGGAATCCTCTTCTGGGACCGATTAATGAAATGACAGTTGTCACTGTTCATGAGGTGGGCTCCCAAAAAGCCTATATTGCAAATTTGGTGAAAAAATTCCCAAAAATGACCGTGTTATGAGTGTGCATTGCGCAGTTCCCACGCATGCTCGTAGCTTATAGAATTTTTAATATTTTCACTCCAGGTTTTCAACATTGCCATTTTTCCACACCTCCTTATGAACAGTACAGCTGTCATTTTTCACATCTGGCCTGAAATGTGTTTTCGCACATGTGGTGCACAGTGGCACGGTCAGTGCCCTATTAACTTACATGGCGCCCATAGGCTGGAGACATCAGCCCCCCCTCCCCTGCAAAACACAGCTCAGTTCAGGGTATGGCAACAACACATTCACAGCAGAACAATAAACCAGTTCCCATCAAATGTCAGGAGGGTATCAGGACATCGACTGCCCAAGTGGACCATACCAATTCCCAGTGCATGTCAGACTCAGGAATGGGCCAGAGCATGAACCACCACTCTCCCCTGTGGACCATATCAATCCCCCATGAAAAATCAGGTAAGGGCCAGGACATGGTTGCCCCATCACAGAACCAGTCCATACCAGTTCCCACCAATTTACAGCTAGGACCTGGGAATGAACTGCCCCTCTGTAGGCCACAGCAGATCACCATGTAATGTCAGTGAGGGACCAGGACATGGACTGCTTCAGTGGACCATAACATGTCCCACAGTCCCACTGAATGTCAAGAAGGGGCTTGGGCATATGAACTGCCCCCTCCCCATGCACCACAGTCAGGAAGGGGCCAGGCCAGCATATGAACTGCCTCACAGTACCAACCAATTAATTCCCCACTGATCATATGTCACATGACGGACCAGGACATTACATTACCCATACCCCTTTTTCAACAAACTTTGGAGAAGGGCCAGGATGGAAGGCTCTGTTGCATCATGTGATGTGACTGTGAAATCAAATTGCATTATGTTTTTTTTATTTTGGTATATTATGTTTCCACATTTTCCCAGCCACCCCTCACCCCCCAACAACAATCAGGAAATAGTAGTAAATTTAGACAAGACAATAATGTATACATTCCTCTATAGACAGGCTGGCAGGCAATGTTTATTTTTGAGTGGACTCACTTTCACAGTTTCACTTGATTGTGGTGGACTTGGACACAGTGGACACACTAGTGAGTCTGTGTTTGGGACAGTGGTCACACAGACTGTTAGCGTTCAGACATGAATGATCATGATTCATGATCGTTCATGTCTGTACTCTAATGGTCTGTGTGACCACAGTGCATGATCACAGATTGACATGATCAATCAACAAAGAAACAGTCATTAACACAATCTCTCATCTCACACAAGCAGAACTGTACACAGTCACAACTGGCAACTGAAGTTAGTTGTTTTGTCTTGATTGACTCACTGTCCGTCACCACACCGAGCAATAAGACTGACCATCCGTCTGGTCTGAGGGCAAGAGTGAAGACGAGCAGACTAGCGCACAGCAGACACTGGCTGGGGAGGGCAGCAGGCTGCAGGCAGGTCACTCTGTGTCTGTGAACTAAAAGTGAACACACTTACTTAAAACTTGATCCAATCACCGGATTCGGCGGTGGCAGGACGGCGGCGGGTGGATGACAGATTGATGATAGAGAGTGAGTGAGATGACACAGTCTACCTCTCTACCACCTGGCTTGACCTCTACTAGCCTAGATGGCTAGGCACCTCTCTCCAGCTTAGTCAGTGGGACAACGCTAGCAGGCCACGGCGGCGGCCATCACGGATCACCTCCTCGTTGAGTCGATGACAACAACGTCCGTCCATGTCAGTGACTCCTGAGTCAGGAGTCCGACTTCTGCTGCAGACTAGTGCTACGGCCCCAGCATGCACTGCTCCTTTTTTACGCGCCCCACTACCCAGCTGGGTGCACACATGCGCAGTGGTCTTCTGGAGGATTTAAAAATCAAAACAATGCATGGGTGCCATGTGCGCTGTCCACTGATTGGACTAGTATGTGCTCTGTTCTGTCTGGGGGGGGTGAGAGAATGAGGCACACAGTTAAGTCCTGGGGTGACTGGCAAGATAGACAGCGGGGGATGACATTGAGTTCCGGGGGGAGGAAACAGACACCATGAGTCAGCTCAAGCTCAGTCAGATTTTTTTTTTCTCATTTTCATTTTTGATTTCTGATTTCTCAAGTGCCCCCTAACAGCTGGTGCCCCTAGGCTGCAGCCTACTTAGCCTAATGATAAAAACGGCCCTGGGCGCAGTCGCTGCGCAGAAACAATGTGCGGGACAGATTAAGAAAATCACAGTGACAGTGCTCATAAGGAGAGGTCCCAAAAAGCCCATGTTGCAAATTTGGTAAAAACATTCCCAAAAATGACTGGGTTACCAGCGGCATTACAGCAGTTTCTACTCACGCTCATAACTTCACAATGTTTTATATTTTTACTCTAGGTTTTCAACATTGTCATTTTTGCATACGCTGATGAACAGCACAGCTGTCATTTTCACATCCTGCCCAAAACATGTTTTTGCACCTGTGGCACACAATGGGCGTGGTTGCTGTGCGAAATCAACATTCAGGACAGATTAAGAAAATCACAGTGCCACTGTTCATGAGAAGAGGTCCCAAAATGCCTATGTTGAAAATCTGGTGTAAAAAATCCCCCAAATAATTGCATTATGGGTGTGCGTTGCACAGTTTTTCACACGCTCGTGACATAAACAATTTTGTTATATTTTCACTCCAGATTTTCAACATTACCATTTTTTTACACCTCCTCATGAACAGTACAGCTGTAATTTTTCACATCCTGTTTGAAATGTGTTTTCGCACCAATGGAGCTAAATGGTACAGTCGCTGTGCAAAATCACCTTTCAGCTAACGAACTGATAGTGTCACTGTTCATGTGGTGGGGTCACAAAAAAACCACATTGAAAACTTGGAGTGAAAATACCAAGAAAAGCCCAGGGCATTAGGGTTTCCAACCATAATGCCCTACCCTGTAGGGACTGACAGGCGTCAGGGGTGTGACTTGGGATTGTCAACAGTAATGCTCATACCATTTCACCCTCACCCCCCACCCTGCAGCCAGAGACAGGCATCAAGATATGCCTTGGACTCTTCGGCCCCAAAGTTCACCCCAGTCTCCTATGCTGCACCCATTTCAGCATATTTCCTTATGGAATTAGGTGAGTGTAAAGCCCGAACACCCCAAGGCACACCTTGACACTTGTTGGTGTCTGCAAGGTAGGATGAGGTGAAATAGCATGTGCGTTATGGTGGATGACCCAAAGGCACACCCCAATGCCTGTCCATCTCTGTAGGGTGGGGGTGGGGTTGGCGTCACTTCAATACTTCACTGCCATTCCTATTCTGCATCTGTCTGATTCCTGCACTTCCAGTGCTAATGCCAGCAAGCAAACATTCAGCATCGACAAATGCTTGTTTATTTGAGAGATAAATAATTGCAAGCAAGAAAGGGCTAGCAAAACGATGAATGCAGTAAAACCAGTCCCCTAAACGAACTGTCAGTGAAACACTGGGGCTATGTGGGAAGCAGGAAGATTTTGGGAATATTGTTTATGCGAGCTTTATGCAAAAGCGGAGGAGTGAGTGCACCGTGCAGTTCACACAATTTCACAGTCTCACTGTTTGGAAGTCAGCCTGAGAAGCAAGAACCCACTGCATTTGGACTTTACCTAGCAGGGTATTATATACCTGTGTTTTTGTTCAGCATCCTTGCCATTTCTGACATACCTGATAATGACATGTATTTAAACAACAAGAAGAGAAGTTGTACCTGGTTCACTAAAAGTAAATGTAATTAAATTATAATGAAGATGTGTGCAACACTGCAGGGAGGAAGCATAGGGAAAAATAAGTAGATTAACTTTGTGGGGAAAAACAGTCCGCAAAATCAGACTACTTCTATTTCATGGGGATAACTCATATTTGTACCCAAGTTACGGCAGGTTTGACTTGATGAAAACAAGCTGTTGAATGCGCTCAGAGTCTAGCGTTGAACGACGAGGCTCAACGACATCAGCAGCTGTGCTGAACACCCTCTCAGCTGGCACACTTGTAGCGGGATAACCGATGAATCTCACAGCCTGTTGTGCCGAGTGAGGGAGTGAATGCATCTTCTGTGCCCAACAGCCTAATGGATCAACCTGAAATGTCTCAAGAGACTCTGCAAAATAACCATTCAAGATAGTTTCCACAGAAAAAGGCTACGACTGTCCTCTTCTGTTGCCCCTGATCAGTGCCCACTCAGTCCCATCAGTGCTGCTGTCAGTACCAGGTATTTCTTCCCCATCTCCACAAGTGGATCTACACCTGTCAGATGACATTCCCTCTCGATCATGACCTTCCTTGCCAGCTGGTTTCTGCACCAGTCCCCCCATGTAGCCATTCAGCATATCACACAGCTCTTGAGGAAAATTTATCGCTCTGTGGCTATCCATAGTCATGCAAAGGATCTCACATTTGAACCAGGATCCAGCATGCTTATGTAGCCCAGACCCCATGTGCCAGTTGGATACTACCCGTGCCTGTTGACCTTCACACAGGTTAAGGGACCTGGGTCCTGCTATGGTGGCATTCAGGGTTTCTATCCCAAAGAAATGAATGAAATAGCGTGGTGCCTCCACCCAGGGTAAATTGCAGTGGGCCAGGTATATGATTGGTACAACCTCCTGGGATGCTGTGCCTACCCACCTCTCCTTCCAACCACCCCACACACTGGATACCAAACAGTTCCCCAGTACCATATACCACATAAACTTAACAGTTATTTCCACAAAGCACCCTTCACACAGCAATTGCAACAGCAGAACACAGCTTTATTTAGGGGACGGGCTCGGGAAGGGGACCAGGAACAGGAATAGTTGTGAAAGGAAGAAAAAAGGTTAAAGCAATTATCAGTAACAAGGCCCATAAGCCAGACCACCCCCACTCCCACCCCCACTGGTACCAGTGAATGTCTCTCTGTCCTAGCTGGGTACCCAGGTGTTCACAGGCCTGCTTTGTGCAGCAGATTGGCAGGCATTGGGGCCCTAGACACAATGAAGACTGAAATGTAAACAAATAAATCTTTACTCCCCTTGATTTCCAGGGTGAACCCTGGGTATTCATGATTCTGAAGAGCTGAGAGATTCCTGGAGTGGAGGGCTTCCCACAGTTCAGTCCCTGCAGCTTCAGTTCATAGAGGGTAGAAACAAAGGGGCAGTAGGGAAGAAGCATAGAACCTGGACTGGATTGGAGGTCTTGCAGCTTGTCCCCTTCAGCCTATTCAGGCCCATGGCAGAGCTCTCATGCAAGGCCCACCCGACTGCAGAGGACCCAGACCTACAAGTGGCTCCACAGCCCGTTCCCCTCACAGGTTATGGGTGTCCTAGCCCCACAGCATGTGCTGGATAGCCCCCTGTAGCCAGCAGACCCCAATCGGCAAGTTCCCCACCTGGCTCTGAGGTGCAACTGGAGAATTCCCTGGTTCTGTTTCTCTCTCAGACAGGAAAAACAGCTTTGGGTGCAGACAGACAGTTTCACAGACCTTTCCACTTTTTAGTGCCATTTGGCAACAGATTCCCAAAGTGCATATCAACAGTTCCTTTTCTCAACTGGGTGTTAGCAGCAGCAACAGGTTCCTGAAGCATAGGACACCTGCTCACCTTTTTCCTTTTACAGTCTCTCTGATTCAAAACAGCATCCACTTTAGCTCTAGCTCACACAGCTTCCAGCAAGACTCTTTCTCAGCTTAAGAGTTTCTCTCAGTCCCTCTGATGCAGGCTCTCTGCAGCAAACGATTCTCTTCAAAACCAGAAATATTCACCAGATAACTGGTCCATTCAGCAGAGGTGCCCAGTTCCTACCAACAGTAAAATTCCATCACTTCAATCATAGAAACATAGGATCTGTTGGTAGATAAAGACCATACGGCCCAACTAGGCAAGGCAAATTTTATTTTTAAGGTGCCCAATCCTGGAGGCTCTGGGTGCCATACACAATATAACAAAATACATACAGATACTCTTAAAAGCAGCAGAAGATAAAATCAGTACTCAAAAATTAAAATTAACTATAATAGAGACGGGGTTAGAGTATATTATTTAGTAAACACCTGGCTGAATAGGTGGGCCTTAAGCCTCTGCATAAAAACACCATTCGAAGGGGCCTCCCAGATTGCAGATGGAAGCGCATTCCACAGGGTCATCCCAGAAACCCTGAAAGCTCGGTCACCAGAAGTTCTGAGCTGACCCCAGGGTACATCCAGGAAACAATTCGAGGAGGAGCAGAGGGAGCGCATAAAGGATGCAGGTGTCAGGATCACCAACAGGTAGCCAGGACCCAGTCCATATAGGGCCTTATAGGTGAGCAAGCCCACCTTGAAAAGGGCCCTCTGCCTGACCAGCAGCCAGTGCAGAGCACACAGGACCAGGGTCATGTGACATAACCTCGGTAGGCCTGTCAGTAACTGGGCTGCCGCATTCTGCACCAGCTGCAGCCTGTGGAGGGTCCCTCCCATGACCCTGAAGTAAAGAGCATTACAGTAGTTGAGCCTGGAGGTAACAGAGGCAT
Source organism: Neoceratodus forsteri (assembly GCA_016271365.2). Taxonomy (NCBI): domain Eukaryota; kingdom Metazoa; phylum Chordata; order Ceratodontiformes; family Ceratodontidae; genus Neoceratodus; species Neoceratodus forsteri. Next base: position 1,321,126,443 of record CM057454.1, read on the forward strand.
GTACTAGAGTTCATAAAACCTCGAGCGGAACGAGGGGTTTTATCCTGGCGATGTTCCGTAAGTGGTAAAAATCACTCTTAACAACAAATGACACTTGATCTTCAAAGGTCAGCCTGCTATCCAGGATCACACCTAGACTACGCACCCTCAGAGAAGCAACCAATGGACCAGACCCCAGGAAAAGACCTGTGTCTGCTCCAGGCAGCAACCCATCATGCCTGCAACCCAGCTCAACCACCAGCACCTCTGTCTTACATGGGTAAGGCTCAGCCAGCTGGAAGCCATCCAGTCATTGATTTTAGCCAGACAGATGTTGAGCATGTCAATGGCACAGGATGTGCCAGGAGCAAATGACAAATACAGCTAGGTATCATCTGCATAGCAGTGAAACTCCACGCTGTATTGCCGAATGATCTCACCAGGGACAGCATGTACACCATGAACAGTACCGGCAACAAGATCGAGCCCTGTAGAACTCCACATGACAGGGACATTGGAGAGGAGGAGAAATTCCCCATCACTACCCGCTGCACCCTATCCGAGAGATAGGACTCAAACCATTTGATGACAGTACCGACGAGTCCACAAATCTCACAGAGCCAATCAAGAAGCACAATGTGGTCCACGGTGTCAAAAACTGAAGAGAGATCGAGAAGTACAAGAACTGACCTGTCTCCGCTATCTCTAGCCCTGAGTAGATCATTATTCACCCTCACTAGTGCCGTTTCTCTGCTGTGACTAGCCCAAAAATCTGACTGAAATGGCTCATAGATGTCGTAGGACATGAGGCGATCCTTGAGCTGATAAGCCTCCAATCTCTCAACAACGTTGCTCAAAAAAGCCTGGTTGGAGATAGGACAGTAATTTGTCAGGATGTCTGGGTTGAGGGAAGATTTCTTTAGAAAGGGTCTCATCAGCGCATCTTTCAAGACCACTGGGAACACCTCCTCCACCATCAAGCACCTGGCAATCCAGGCAAGCACCGGGCCAACAGCCTTGGCACATCCCATCAAGAAATGCGTCGGGGCTGGGTCCAACTTGCAGAATGTGTGTTTCAGCTCTAAAATCACCTGGGTCACTTCTGGTACATCCACTAGCCTAAAGTCCCCCCAGACAGGCAGAGAGCTTCTGCTCCCACCAGTCTGGCCACTGAGAGGCGTAAGCCCCCCTGACGGAATCCCTGACTGGATGGATGACACCCTATCAGAGAAGAACAGAGCAAACTCTTCACATAAAGTGGATGAAAGAGTCTTCTTCGGCTGTAGACAGGCCGGATAAAGGAGCCTACCCACAGTCCAAAAAGCTGAGCAGGTGTATTCCTCCCTGCTGCAATCTCCCTGGACAGGAACTCTGCCTTCTTACTAGAGATTGCCTCCTGGTACTCACAATAGTGGGCATGCAGGACCAGTTTGTCGCCCTTCAGCCAGGTCTTCCACCAGCAATGCTCCAACTTTTGACCCTTGATCTTCATCGCCTTGAGATCTCCATCAAACCACAGGGATCTGAACTGAGAGGATCTGGGTCACATACGAACTGGAGCGATGGCATCCAGTGCTTCAGACACCGCCATATTATAGTGGCCACCACCTCCTGGAGCCAATCGCACAAGCTGCCTCAACTCTAGCTAGGTCAGCCAACACCAAAAGTCCTTCTGGGTCTAACCCCCTTAAAGAGCTGTAGCTGACCATCTCCCCAGCAGAAGGACTATTGGGGAGACCCCAAACGTGAACCTCACAGTGCAGTGACTGGACCAAGAGATCTGATCAATCTCGAGGTTATCAACCCCACGATCCAGCTTGAACACCAGGTCAAGTGTGTGGCTGTGCTAGTGGGTCACAGAAGCAACAGCTTGTGTCAGGCCCAGTGAAGACATTAACTGGAGGTCGTAACCGAACCGAGAGGATTCATCATCAACCCAAGCATTGAAGTACCCCAGAATTAAACATCTGGGGGACTCCAACACCTGGTCAACTATGAAGTCCACTACCTCCTGCAGGAATTCTCCTCCCACCCCAGGAGAGTGGTAAATAAGGAGAATCCTGCAGCCTGCACCCCGACCCCCGCGCATGGCAACAAACTCAAAAGATCTGGTTTTACCAACTGAATGCACCATGAAGCCCAGGTTGGCTCTAAAAATAATGGGCACTCCTGTGATCCTTCCTCGGGCAGTGCACTATGGAGTACCTGGCTGTGACAGCAGCCTCTAGAACTGGACCAGCATCGTAACCCAGCCAGGTCCCTACATAATGCAAGCCAGGTCAACAGAGAAAATCAAGTCCGCAAAAATAGCTGTCTTGTTCCTTATTGACCTAGCATTGCAAAGCACTGCCTGAAAAGAATTAGAGGAAGCAGCTGGTCCTATAACTGCCTGCCCACTCAGTCCGATGGGACTCCTGGGTACAGGGACCAAACATATCTGGCATCTCCCTCAGCCCTGTTTAAACCCAGGGCGTCTCCTGGACCTCACAACCTCAATGTCCCTCTCCACCCCCTCCTCCGCTGTCCTCAGCCAGCAACGATTCACCCGCCTCCTTGTTATCCCGACCTCCCTACAGCATTTAGCTGTGATGGAAGGAACAGGGAGGTTGATGAAGGGGCAGAGGACGAGAAGCAGAGAGGCAGCATGGGTGATTTTTACGAGGCCTGTACTCTGACACATTACAGTTAGGCCAAATCAACCGAAACTAGCTCAAAACACACAATTAAAATGCCTATCCACACACACAACACTGTCACTCAACTTTACAGAGATGTTTCTAACTACTCTCACACCACATCCACTCACCGTCACCCAAATCATAAACTATCTCCCACAACAATACTCCCCCACCCCCAAATCACAACCATGAAAATTAAATAAATTTAAATTTAAAATTTAAAGGGAGAGATGAAACTCCGGAGTGCTGTAATAGAGGTCAAATTCACTGCTGGAATTGGTTACAAACTTTCAGTTTTTAAAGGTCTAGTGTCCAAGGGAAAGCAATCCGTCTAGTTCAGATACTTAAGTTCCACAAGGGCAACTTCAGAACTCAGAAACAAATAGATAGTGGTGCTAAGACCACCAGGGTCCAGGAAATACTGAAGAAAGAACAGAAGGCAGTTTTAAGGAGCAAATTCAAGGAAAACAAGCTGCGTTTTAGCTCTCCTCTCACTAGTGCAAAAAGCAGCAGCGGTAAGGTCTATCAAAGGACACTCACCCTCACAAAACCAATAAGGGAACTCCAGTCACCGAGGCAAAAGCTGCTCTCACCAGATTCTCCACTTCTCCGATTAAAGTTCCACCAAAGTGAAAGGCGCACTCCCCAGCACAATGGGCGATAGACTTGCAAGGCTATCGATTAGAGAAAACACAGAGGAGACAGATTCTGGGGGCACCAGGAAGAGGGCCGCTCCTATCAGGCCCCGCATTCAGCCCTGCATTTGAGGTGGAAAACCACGGGACAACGGCAGGGTTTTTTCCCTGGGGGGGGTGGGCAGCGGAGCTCTCACCTCACACCACACTGGTTACCCCCTGCTGCTCACCACCGCTCCACCACAGATGTTTCCTGCACCCTTCACTCAAATCAGAAATGTCCAACAAGGACGCCCTGAACAATCTTCCTCCTTTGTTGGTGCAGTCCTCAGGGATCAGTCTCAACCACAGAGCAACATCTGGGTCCCCATAACACTCCTTCCCGAACCTCCATAGCGCTCTTCTGCTTCTCTTGGCTGAAAAGGGTGAGAAATCCCAAACTTCTTGAAAATGTTCTCCTCGCTGCTGTCCCTCATATACAGTTTCCGATTTCAGTACAGCACATCGCAATTTCAAACTCTACCTAAAAGAAAAACTAAACTCCTAATCTAACTCACTTCTTGAACCCTGCCTTACGCTATATCCCTATACTATACTAACTAAAAAACTAAACAAAACAAATTTAAAACTCTTCTCTCCCAAATACTGTTTCAATGCTATCCTGCAATTTTATCGCAAAAGGCAAGAAGCAAGAAAAAAGAGGCAGAAACACAAGCTCTTCTCAGAGCCCATGCAGATAGCAGCCCTGTGTGGCCTAGTCTGCCCAATCCTCAGAAATACTCCACATAAGTCCTGTGAAAGGCTGTAGACTTTTCTCCACACAGCACTGAGCCCTCTTGACTCGATCAGAACCCAGAACAGACTGACTCAACTGCCCAGAGTCCCTGGGATTTCACCTGAAAATCCTGCCCTTTGATTAGTCCAATCCTGTTATCAATCACAATCATTAGCCCTCTTTGATTATTGATTGGAAAAGTCTCTTGGCGCCTGAAATTAGTTCACACCTCCTCCCATGAACCCTTTCACACAGTTTTTGGTGCCTAGGTAGCTAACTGGCTGTCCATCAGGGGTCAAAGGATCATAACATGGCTTCTATCATAGCAGTCCCACACAATGTTTATAGCAGTCCCACACAATGTTTATAGCAGTCCCGCTTTAATAAGTCTTTTGCAGCGATATGAAACAGTTTATGTAGGCATTTGTCCCCATATCCGATAGCTGACACTGTCCTTCATTAAACGTCTCCACATTCATGTTTACCACCCCCCCGCAACCAGTTGTTGTCCCCGAAACACAACCCCCAAGCAGCAAAACTGGTTCATTAATACGTATAAGCCTCAGTAATATTCATAAGGTGCCCTTTGTTCTTTAGTGCCTGCTGGCGCTTCTAAACTAATGTCCAGCGCCACTTCTCAGGTGCTTCCTCCGGGTGTCTGACCCCCACTTAACTAAACATGGGGGTTAGAATCACCGGGCAGGAATCGGTGTGACCGCTATGGCGGTCCAAAGAAAGTTGCACTACTGCGCATGACCGAGCCGTGACCACACCAAAATGCAGCAACCAGTTCGCCAGTCTCGTAATTACACCCCAGCAGCCCCACTTGGGCTGAAATACTGTGTGGGGACCAACAGAAAGTGGGCAGCATAAGGTAAGCCCCCACAGGAGGGTTACACTTGCAAATATGTGGCTGTGACTATCCAGCACTTTTACAAACCTTGCATCCAGTTCAGCTTGCAGGTGCTCCGTGGACACAGCTGACCCATCAGGAACCTCCCTATGTTTCTTTAGATATCTCTCCATGTGGATGTTTTCAGGATATGCACTGCTGGCATCACTGACTTACTGTAGAGTGGCAGTGAATATAAATGTAGAAATGTAGAAACATAGAATGTGATGGCAGATAAGGACCACCTGGCCCACCTAGTCTGCTCATTTCCTTACCTACCTAAAAACTGAAGATCCTAATTGATCTGCAGCTCACTTTTCCTTTCCTACCTTTATGGATGCTTCCTGTCTATCCAGCATTCTTGAACTCACCCACTGTTTTTGTCCCTATGACCTCTACATGGGGGATGCACTTAGGTCATGGGTGCTCCTCTTAAATGACTCAAATTTTCTCACCATGGTGTCAGTCAGTGACCACTCATGATGGCGTAGGACTTCTCCAGTGTCACACTCCCTTGACATGTCATAAAGTGCACTCTTCTATTGTAGCTGTCTAGACAGCATCAGATATCATGAATTCCGTTTGGTACTCACATCCTGTATCAAACAATGTTGAGACAGACCAAGGTGTTGTTGCCCTCTCTTAGCTGGTTAGTCTCCTTTACAGAGGAATAAAAATTTGCACAGAAGGAGTGTGCTGTGGACACAGTCTTGCTAGCCTCAGAACTGTGACATAGCTCAGATGTGACCACTAGATTCAAGATGTGAGCAAAGCAGCAAATGTGAATTCACGAGATTTGCCCCGTTATCCATGATGAAAAAAACAACAACATGTAAACTGGTACCAACTGTCCATGACTGCAGCATGTCTTGAATGAATGCCAGGATGTTTGGTGACGTGTGATCTTTCTCCATTAGAAAAGCAGACCAGGAATGACTGCCAGATTGTGGAAGGATAAATGGAGAGCCAGTGACACAGGGGGAGAAGGTGGAATTGGCAACAGGAGACAAAGGCTTTTACACACACTAGTGTACAGTCAAAGAGAGATATGCATGCATGGAGTTTATACTGCTCCAGATGTCTGAAGTGCTATGCAAAACTACCCCCACAGCCTCAAAGAGTGGTATGGCAACTGTCATTCTCACACCCTCCTATATCTTTGGCACCACAGTCCTTGAAAATATGGAACATGATGGCAGCCAGTACCATGGGTGCAAGTGCTGCCCAAGTCTCCAAAACCAGTGTCTTTTTTTTCATTCTCTCCCTGTTTGTCTCCCTCCCCAGCAGTCCTCAGCTGGTGCCTGCCTGAGGTCTGAGACCTGCCCCCCCGATTTAGGTAATCATGTTGTGTGCATAACCCCTTTGTCTAATTGCCAATTTTTCTAACCCTCCCACTGAGTCCCCAGACTTTTTCTCTGACCTCTGTCCCTTTCTCTGTAGGCTTTCTGCCCACTCGGGCAAGCACCACATCCCCGCAGCTGCCCTTAATTTCTGAGCTGCCCGCCAACTACTGCAGTGAGACCGGGAACCCACCTTCTGTCACCCGCCCACCATTCTCTAAGCACAGGTAATTTGCCGAAGACATATCTTCAAACCTCTGCTGCTGTTGCAGTGAAGATCTTGGAGCATCTCAAAATTCTGGTGCCATCCTACTGCAGTGCCCTCATTGGCCGCTCACCATCTCGGCGAGCTCCCTGTGTGGCTAGCTGTGGAATCCAGCCTGGCTGCTTTCCCCGGACTCTGCTGCCAAGTTCAAATTATTTGCCTAGCTATAAAGATACGCAGTTCTAGCCTGTGCACAAATCCTGCAGTCTGTATAGCATTAGTCTCTAATAAACAAAACTGTGATTCTTACTGTGGATTTTTCACTCCCCTGTCCACCCCTCCCCCGTGACTTATTAATTTCACTGTAACCACTCCCCTTTCTGTGCACCTCCTCCCATTGGCCGTCTCACTCCAACCAAACGTAAAGCTGCAGAACACCTTCGAGAGTGCAGTCCTGCTTCCACCAGGACTACATCTTTGGCTGCAACTCCTTTTGTCCTAGCAGTTCCTTGCCACTTATCTCATGACTCCCTCCTCTCCCCCTACATAAGGCTGACCTCTCTAATATCCCTTATCTCTCATTTCCTATCTCCTTTTTCTGATTTCTTCCCTCTCTCCCTTGCTAAAGCCGACCTAACTAAATTTATACTGCTACTTCCATCTGTCACCCACTCTCTCACACAAACATGAAGCTGTCACTGCCTATATTATGGTCCGTCTCCCTAACTGCTATGCTGGTACTGACCGACTTCTGTGCTATGGTGCTGGCTCACGACCAACAGCGCCTTTCCTTCCTCCCCCCCCCATCTCAACCCTCCTCACTCTCTACTACTATAAAGTCCACCCTGGGGTACATCTCTCTCACGTTGCTCACAAAAGGGAAACATTGCCTCCTTGGCCACTACCTGGCTAACCTCTCTTGGTCTCCCACTATTCCCTCATGCCCATACTTTCTCCTGCTATCACTACTCTCCCTTGCTGGGGACATTGAGAGCAACCCTGGCCCAACAAACTCCCACATCACCCCCTCCTCCAGCATCTGGATTAACATCCCCTGGTCTTAAAGTCACTCATATTAATATCTGCAGCCTCCAGTCCAAATTCACTGACCTTGAGGCGTGGATTGTGCTCTACAAGCCACATGTTCTGGGACTCACATAGACATGGCTAAAGCCACACCTCACTGAAAATACTTTCCGACTACCTGGCTACTCCTGCCTACGCCTGGACAGGCTAGGCAGGAGAAAAGGTGGTGGTGTGGCACTGCTCTTAAGGGAACCTCTCTCAGCTAGCATCGTCCTACACTCTGACCCTTCCTCCCCTAGTGAATGGCTACTCTCTGAAGTGATCCTGGGATCCTGCAAGAAACTCTATATTGGCTGCTGCTACAGCCCCCCCCCTCTCCGCGGCCAGAATTGTGAGACTCACCAGCCTCCTCCAAGGCCTGAGCCCTCTAACTCCCCATAGGGGAATATATCCTTCTTGGCGACTTTAATCTAAACTGGCTGAGCTGCCACCAGCCTGACTATGTATCCCGGTTAAAGCAGCACAACCTGGTGCAGGCGATTACTCTCCCCACCAGACTTAATCCACGCTTGGCCACCCAGACGCTACTGGACTGGATCCTCATAAATGGGGAGGACCGAGCATTGCACGCTGGCACCATGGCTGACAATATAAGCGATCACTCACCGACCTATCTCCTCTGGTCTTCCAAACTAATGCACCCCCCACCCAAATACCTATCCCTCAAGAATTTCAACTGCCCAGACACCACAAATCTCCTCGAGGAGGCCCGGTCCTTGGACTGGTCCATGCTTTTTTTCCCCTTCCAACACTGACATGGCAGTTTCCACTTTTACCTGGACTCTACAAACCCTCCAGGACTGCTTTTTCCCTGCTACTACCAAACGGGCCAGAGGCGGGTGCTTGCACTGGGTCTCCAAAGACCTACTAACCCTTATGGAGGCCAGAGACCATGCCAGGTCCACTTTCAAAGCTACCCCCTCTCTTGCCCTCTGAGATGCTTATAGGAGCCTGAGGAACAAATGTAAACAACAGGCCAAATCTTTGAAACAGACCCACTTCTGCAATTTGCAACAGGCCAACCTTGGGGACCCTAGAAAATTCTGCGATTCAATTAGCTCCCTTCTAAACCCCCACTCCATCAATACTGCGCCACACCTCAACTCCCATGACGGGCTGCTTACCGACCCTCATGAAGTGGCCAGTGTCTTCAGTTGCAAGTTCACCAACTTATCCATGTACCTAAATAAACTGTCAACTGTCTAACCACAAAGACCAGCCCTAGCACCAGATCCAGTGCCATCCTCCTCCAGCTCTGCCAATCACCCGCAAACCAAACACCCCCTTTTTATTTTAAAGCCCTCTCCATACATGACACAGTTAAGCTACTCAAAAGTCTACCTAACCGTGGCTCCTCTGGATCCGACAGCCTATCGCCAGTCTTCCTCAAACAGATCTCTCCAGAGATTGCCAAGCCACTAACCTTCATCTTTAACCTTGCCCTTTCCACCTCCTCCATGCCTGACCCATGGAATATAGCTAAGGTTATCCCCATTCTTAAATCTGATGACACCAAATTCTCCAACAATTACCATCTAATTTCCATCCTCCCTCATCTCAGTAAACTGCTCGAGAGAGCGGTTCACAATCAACTCACTGAGTACATAGGCAAACACACCCTCCTATGCAATCAACAGCATGGCTTTCACAAAAATCATTCCACCACCACTGCCCTCACCCTTCTGACTGACTACATCCTCTCTAACATGGATAATGGTAAAGTCACAGGGGCAGTTTTCATCGACCTCTCTAAGGCTATTGACATGGTGGGCCATGCTCTGCTTACCTCCAAGCTTAGCCTCCTTGTTTGTTCTCAGAAAGTCACTAACTGGTTCACTAACTACCTAACTGGCCACTCGCAATATGTGTGCATTGGCCAAACCTGCTCCCCCACACTGCCTGTCTCTGCAGGGGTCCCTCAAGGCTCAGTCCTGGGTCCCCTCCTGTTCTCCTTATTCGTCAACTCGCTCCCCTCCAACTGCCTCAACTGTCAGTCTCTCCTGTATGCCGTTGACCTAGTCCTCTTCCACAGTGACAAATCCACAACCACAATCTCCTCTGCTCTCTCACACAACTATGCTTATGCTGCGGCCTACAGCTGCTTCTCAAAAAATCTCCTCTTAGTAAATGCCAAAAAAACTAAATTCATGCTGTTCAAAGCCCTTCCTTGCCAAAACTAAAAACAATGCCCCCTTACATATTCTCACCTCAGACGGCCCAGCCCTAGAGGATGTCGACACCTACAAATACCTAGGCATACTACTCAACCCCTCCCTCATCTTTGTTGACCATGCAAATTCCCTTGTCAGAAGGTTCTATCAGAAGTTAGGTGCTGCCTATAGATTCAGGCAATACTTCACTCTTGAAGCCAGACTAACAATTGTCCAGGGTAATCGTCTCCCTATTCTTGACTACTGTTCTCCTATTTATGCCAGGACCTCTGCCACCGCCATGGCCAAACTCTCTGCTGCCTACAACAGCGCCTGTCACTTTGCTTTATTGGCCCTGTTCTCCACCCACCACTGCACCCTCTATAATACTCTTGGATGGCTACCGCTGCAAAGCTGCTTCGACCTAGCCCTCTGCCGCATGGTGGACAACATCATCCGTATGGCTCAAGAATCCCCCCCTAACTGTCCTGCTGACAACCCGAACTCTATACCGCAACCTCCGCTCTAATGGTACTCCCCCCTCTAGCTGTTCCTAGGGTATCCACCAACATGGGTAGCAGAGACTGGTCTGCAGCTGCTCCCTTGCAGTGGAACAAACTGTTGGCCAAACTCCGTTCTATCGACACTCACTCCAGCTTCAAGTCCCGCCTCAAAATCTGGCTCCTGGCAAATTCCTCCTGCCGCTGCTCCAAGGGGTTACCCACCTACCCACGCTAGACGACTCCCCAGCCCACAACTGTTACCTCATTGCCTTGTTAATTATATTTCCACGGTATTTGTGACTTCCTTGCCTGTGTATTGTGGGTACATATGGTATATATTTTTTACTGTATTTTCCATGTATTACATTGTATTGTGGGTACATATTGTATATATTTCTTACTGTATTTTCAGTGTATTACATTGTATTGTGGCTACATATTGTATATATTTCTTACTGTATTTTCCGTGTATTACATTGTATTGTGGCTACATATTGTATATATTTCTTACTGTATTTTCCGTGTATTACATTGTATTGTGAGTACATACTGTATGTATTTTCTTACTGTATATTTGGTGTACTACCTGCCCACTGCACTATGTATCATACCTTGTACAGTGTGCTTACGATTGTTGTTTTCTGTCAATCCTCTTCATGTCCCATGTTGGAACCGTGTACTCGCTGTTCTCAATGGATTAATGCAGCATGCTTGTACACTGTGCTTAATATTGTCACTTGTATCTATTCTGTTTTATGTGCATTACAGTTACCTTGTATTCACTATCACCCAGTGCCTTGTGTTATGGCCCGGGTCGTGCCTGAAAACAGTCCCTGGGATCAGTGCACAAACCTGGTTATCAAAGTTATAAATAAATAAAATAAGTGAAACGTGTTGGCGATCTAATGCCATCATTTCACCTACTGTATAAGCTGTGTGATGTGTTGCTCTGTTGGATGGGATGACCAGTATTTAGTTCTGTCCTGGAATGCTTCCAGTGTCAACGTTGACTGTGGATTGGGGGGGGTCCATGCTTGCCAGACGGTGTGGAAAATTATTTATTTAATTAACTTTGTTGACCGGGTGAGAGCACTGGCAGCGAGTGCCTTTTTCAGGCATGACTCGGGTGCAATAGCACAGACACCAACTGAAGAAATGAACAGTATTAATGTAAGATGCCTAATGCAGACGTTTACAAATCTGAACAGGAGTTTACAGATGTGAACAGTAGCAGACACAGGAGTTGTTATAGAATACATACAGGAACACATGTGCAAATAAGTGCAAAATACAATGGGGGAGAAGGCAGTGAGATAAAAATTGCAGTCACTTGCAAGAGTAAAGAGAGGTAGTAGTACACTTAGGGGGTATGATAACTGGGGTGATAAACAAGCAAGTGTGCGTGCAGTTTCGACAGGTAAGAATGAGGGGCGAGAATAGGGAGAGAGAGAAGGAAGGGAATTAGTATTATGTAAGAGTAATAGGGGTGGTGAATAGGGGTAGTAGTGCACCTAGGTAGAATGATAGCAGGGGTGATAGACATGCGAGAGCCCGTGTAGTTTGTGCAGATAGGAGTGAGGGGGGATAGGGATAGGGAGAGAGAGGGGATTAGCGGAAGCAGTTACAGACATAGGATGAGGAGTAGTGAACTTTCAAAAGTTTAGTAAAGGCTGACTGTGGATTTCTTTAATGGGCGGGTATGGAGTTCCATATTGAGGCAGCTCTGCAAGTAAAGGAGCATTGTTAGTACGAAACAGAAGAACTGCAATATTGTTGTTGAAGACAGAGCGGGATGTGAGCAGGTCAACGAGCGAGATGTGGTTAGCTAGGTATGCAGGGGCACCTGGTAGCGAGATTTTTCTAATGGGCATGGCAAGGGTTAGGTTTGTATTAAGGTCAGGGTAGCCAGGTTAAGGAATTTAGCACATGATGGTGGTGGGCATTGCACCCAGTACCAGAGACAAATTTGGCAATCTTGTGATATGAGGTATGCTTCTTTTGCAGTACTGATTTGCGGGCAACATCGACAATAACCAAGCCGTAATCTAGCGAAGGAAGATTATCCTGCAATATTTGGTTCTTAGTATCAGACAACAGGAACTGGTGAACTCTGTAAAGTGAGCCCAACTTCTGGTGAAGATGTGTGGAAGAATGTTGGAGATGGGTTTTGAAAGACTGTGGGATCAAGGAGCACCACGAGTTACTTAAAGGAGATGGTCTTTTCTGGAGAAGTGCCATTTTCTGCATTGATAGATTGTTAAAGTTGTGCCTGGTCCCAAACAGCATAGACTGCGTTTCCGGGAGGTTTAAAACAATTTTCTCTTGAGCGAACCACTCCTACAGCCCTTCGAAGCTATTGCTGAGTGTTTGGTTGATTATAGCGATGTCATCGTTCTGAGTGTAAGGACGTGGAAATAGCAAGGGACTGATGCCTAGCAGGAGCGCTAGGGCTCTGTGGACTCTTTGGTGTTGAGGGAGATGGAGTGGTAGCAGCAGCATTTGTTCTTTCAGAGGCATCCCGGTCTCTGGCATTGGTACCAGCACCACTGCCTGCAACATCACCACGGGGCGGGCTTTCTGGAACCACAGACACAGACCCTGATGCTTTAAAAAGCTAGGGCTGCTTTACCTTTAGGTGGTTCATTAAGGAGGCGGCTGTTAAAGTTATTAGAGATTCCCCTGCTGATATTCATATTGCACGGTGTGCACACTGCCTCTCTGTTATCTTCATTTAGTAATGTGAAATGCAGCCATGCTGTGCTCTTACTGATCCGGACACCATGCATGCAGCTAGTGTCACCGGTACCTTTTTCCCCCAGTAGCCTTTCTTGTTTGGATCGGTGTCTGCGGGTTTTCCTCTGGGACTATTGGTGCCCCTGCACCTGCTGTACTTGGCCAGTCAGGCTGGGATGGAACCTTCTGAACAAAGTGCTGAAGAGTATTTTGCTTAGGTTTTTTTTGGGGGGGGGGTGAGGGGGGGCAGATTAGGAGCCATATCCCTCTTTCTCCTGCCAGTGTGACCTGCAGAGGTTGAGGTTTTTACCATCCAACGTTCTTGCAGTACAACTCTCAAGGTACTCCCCATAATCTGGCTCATCATCAGAGCTGCTTATGTTAGCCTCCTCAGACGATGCATCAGTGGACGGTTCCTCTCCTGTTGGAAAATACTCAGACCCAGATGAGTGCTCATACTTCATGCCTGTACTATCACATTCCACAGTATTGCAGACAGGCTGAGAAGCAAGAGGTGCTACAGTTGGGGTGGACACAGTACTGGAAATAGTCACGCAACTGTCTGGGACCACAATGGTAACAGTGGCCAGTGTTACTATAGCAGTACTAGTTATCACCATGGTTACAATGGCAGGTGTTGTCTCAGTCACGGTGGCAAGAGTGGTCTGGGTCACAGTGGCAGAAGTGGTCTCAGTCCTGGTCTTGGCCACAGTGGCAGGAGTGGTCTCAGTCACAGTCCCCCCTTAATGTCTCCTTTTCTAAAGTAGTATATATAAATTATTAAGTTTTAGTTGTATGTTGCATCTTTTCTGTTCCAGGCTGCTGCAATTCCCAGATTTGCTTCACTGAAAATGTGAAGTATATGTTTCTGGTCTATTCATGTAGCAACACTACTAGTATTAGGAGTGGTACTTTTTCCCCCTGGTGTCAGTTGTTGTCATACTGGAACTGGAGACTGCAGGCTTTGACAGAGTAAAATACAATTCTGTGTAGTGAATACGCCCTGAGCATCGCCCTGCAGTACGCTCACCCTAACCTGCGGTTTACTGCTCCACACCTACTGCAGCTTTCCTGGGGTTGCCAGCTCTACATTTTCTGTTATGTTGTCTCCCTGCCATAGTTGTATTCCTCACAGGAAGATGTCTAATATTACATTTAAGTTATATTATTATGAAACATTGTAGTCTCTCACTGTAGTAATGCCAGTGAGCTGACAACTATGTCTCACTCAATAGTCAAGCCTGACTTGTAAATAAATTCTCGGAAGAAAAAAATTGTTTTTAAAATTTCTTCTTTCTTATGAAGGCGCACACTTTAAGCAATGTCTTTTTTGAGTGCACACTGCACTCACATATACACGCACACACACAGAAACAAACAGCAGCTAGCTTCACTGAAAAGGATGGGAGTCAGCTGACTAGACCACCTTACCAGCTAACAGCCATATACAACAGTGCAATCCCAGTCGTACAAGTGGACAAAGACGGATCCAAGCCTGGGTTCTTCTCAGGAAGATTAAAGATATTAAATTTAAATTATATTATTACGAAATGTAGTCACTCATTACTGCAATGCCAGTGAGCTGACAAGTCGCATTCGCTAATAGTTAAGCCAGACTAAAACAATTTCTTTTTAAAATTTTTTCTTTGGCATGAAGCCACAAACTTAGAACAACATCTTTCTTGAGTGCACACTCATGGAACCAAACATCAGCTACAGTAGCTGCGCAGAAGTGGTGGGAGTCATCCCACTAGACCCACCCTACCAGTTAACAGCTACTGTGTATAAGGCAATACACTCGCGGTTGCGCAAGTGACCTTTGAGGGCTCCAAGCTGAGGTTCATCACAGAAAGTTGTCTGATATTAAATTCAGATTATATTATTAGCAAACATAAACACTCAGTGCAACAATGCCAGTGAGCTGACAAGTTTCTCTCATTAGCAGTCAAGCTTTACTAAAATCATTTCTTTTTTAACTTTCTTCTTTGGCACAAAGCCATGAACAGGAAGTTTTTTTGTGTATCTTCCTCCCTCCGGTCATGGTCTGCGGGGCCCCTCTCAGACATCCTGCCTGCTCCTGCCCTGCCTGAAGTCCTCCTACCTGTGCTTTATCTCTCCCTCCTCCTCTGTCCACGATCAGCACCCCCGGCTTAACCCCTCTGGGGTGGGGCCGTCCCTCATCATTGGGTGCTCTTATAGTCAGACTCTGATGTGGGAGAGGACCCAGGTGGAGGAACCTGGAAGGCCAGGCAGGATTAACCCAGCTGTGGGCATGGGAGCAGGTGCCGTCGCCTATCCTGCAGACTGGGCTTTCCCTTATTCTGGTGATCGCTCCCCCCTTCCTATGCGTGTGCATGTCCTGGCGCTTGGCACACAGCAACTTCTGCCTGCATCAGGCCATGCTGATTACGTGCTGTCCAGCATGCTGCAGTGCCCCCGGTCTCCACCAGGAGCCGCTGGCATGCTGGGCAAGCCCCCACCTCCCCACCGCAGGGAGGAGAGCAGCCCAGCAGGAGCTCAATCCTCACCGCCCCTGCTGGCCCCCAGTGGCCCGAGATCATTCCCAAACTCGGTTCACTGTGTGGAGCAAGGTGTGGCATCCAGTGCCTCAACCCTCAGTGCCAGCAGGCTGGCTTACCATGAAAGTTGTATGCACAACAGTGTTGCTCAGATAGTATCCTAGAAATTAGAATACCAACAGATACCTCCCATTCAGCCAGATAGTTGCTGTGGTAGGATAGCAGTGCTATTTAACCATGGATCCTACCCTCTGGGATCCAGTGAATGGATCCTATTAATGGTGTGGATCCGGTGGATCCCAGCAACAGATCTAGCTTGGATCCTAACCATCCGATCTAGGATCACTGGATCCATCACTATCTGATCCCAGATCCTAACTGTCTGACCTAGGAACCCTGGATCTGACCTAGGATCCCTGGATCCTAACTAGTATCCATCACTATCTGACCCCGGATCCTAACTGTCTGACCTAGGAACCCTGGGTCTGACCTAGGATCCATCGCTATCTGACCCCGGATCCTAACTGTCTGACCTAGGAACCCTGGGTCTGACCTAGGATCCCTGGATCCTAACTAGGATCCATCGCTATCTGACCCCGGATCCTAACTGTCTGACCTAGGAACCCTGGGTCTGACCTAGGATCCATCGCTATCTGACCCCGGATCCTAACTGTCTGACCTAGGAACCCTGGGTCTGACCTAGGATCCCTGGATCCTAACTAGGATCCATCGCTATCTGACCCTGGATCCTACATCTGTCATTGGTAGGATCCTACTGTAGGATACCAGCACTATCTGACAGATAGTTGCAGGATCCACAAACACACTATCTGGGCAACACTAATGCACAAGTGTGCACAGTACACACTGCTGCACACAAGCACAGGACAAAACAGCAGCTTCCCAGAAGCAGTGGTGCTGGGAGTCAGGCAGTTCTGGCCTCCACAAAAAAATAATACATTTATTTATTCAGCTCAGTTGTGCACTTCACTGCGCTTCAGTTAGACTACTGTGAATTTAAAAACCATAGTCTGCCTTGTTCCTTGTTTCAGACAAGTCCAACAAAGTTACAGAACAGCCTTACATTTCTGGTCACTAAAGAAACCCTTTCAAAATCTCCCTTACTCTATTAAGCTGACAAAAGCTGTTTAAAACACTGCAGCTTTAAATTTAATTTGGTTTTAGTACACACACAGGCTGCATGTCTGCACACTGTGCCATGCCTGTCTCTCTCAGCAAACAGCCTGAGTTTAGTGTCACTTTGTTCTCACTCTAGCAGTTCTCCTGAAAAAAGCCTAAAGGGTAAAAAAATTACCCTCTTAGCTTGGGATTTAGAAAAGGAACAAAAACTGTCACAATTTGTGCTTTTTGACTAATTTTAACAAGTGATGGAAGTAGAGTGCTCCTTCACGGCAGTTCAGACGTTTGCCTCTCTTATCTATAGTTTCTGGGAGTGCTGGGTCACATGGGCTCTCTTCAGCAAGCTTCCAAAGAAGCCTCTGATTGGACAAGAAGTCTCGGGAGGTTTTGAACTCCCACCAAACAGCAAAATGCTAAATAGCCAAGAATAGCATCAATTATTAGTTTTTCTTCCCGAGTAATGAATAGCCTATTATTCGTGATATTTGGGAAATGATATTCATTACTCACACACCTCTACTAATTACTGGCTGGAGGGAGTAAGGGCAGATTAGTGTCTGCGGGAAGCGTGGACACACGGACACACACATACACACATACACACATGCGCAGAGCAGACAGACATTAGACTGTATTTTAATCCAAATCTCTGAATTTACTGTAAACCCTGCTTCATGCTGAGACAATTCACTCTGCTTCTTCCAGGTACCATGTTACCGTAGCAATCCAAACCAACTTCTTGCTGTATAAA
Source organism: Neoceratodus forsteri (assembly GCA_016271365.2). Taxonomy (NCBI): domain Eukaryota; kingdom Metazoa; phylum Chordata; order Ceratodontiformes; family Ceratodontidae; genus Neoceratodus; species Neoceratodus forsteri. The sequence continues at coordinate 1,321,143,829 of CM057454.1, forward strand.
TCCAATCTGATCATTGATGGTTTTCCTGCTTTTAGCTGTAAATGCTTCCTGCTTCTCTGAGCTACCCCGTGTCAGTTATGGACTTTGTTTGCAGAGAGAGATTTCAATTTGTTTTATTACCAGTAAGAGAGAAGACAGCTCAACAGCAACAAAGAAAGATTCATGAAGTATTAATGAAGAGTTAGATGATGTCTGCTTTTAAAATGGGCATTTGACGAGTATGTGAGGGGCTATTATGAACAAAAAATGAAGGATTTTAACTATGAAGGGTGAAAATGGGAAACCGAATGGTAGGATTATATTAAATTTTAATGCTGAGAAAAGCAGGGACTTTGACAACAGACTGACTGAAAAGTTACCCTTCATTTTCCGTATGGGTAATGAATGCTCTGATTAGAAGTCAGACGCAGTGCATCTTCCCTACCATGTGACATTAGGGCAGGTGTCTCCGTGTGCCTTGACCCCTACGTGGGCCCTGCAGTTTCCATATGCACACTTACTTAAAACTGTAGTATACCCCCCTGGGTGGTACTTCCTGACATCTTGCCAGCCTCTGCCACTGTAGCTGTGGTTTGACTGAATGATTTGGCTGCTCTTTGTGGTTCTGTAGGGAGTAGAGCCAACTCCATTACAGACAGAGAAATGCCTTTGTGATGTCTGCGGGAGGAAGCCGAAGCCATGTCGGTTTTCTGGTCTGGGTTATGAGGAATTCTTGGTACGTGCCATCTTACCTATTTTGTGACACCCAGAGGCATTGCTGGTAAGAGTGACCTTTCTCTTTGTACACAGTGAAACAGATCCTGCATGTGAAGCTGACATGGCCAGACCCCAAACATAAACCCCAGTGCAGCTGCTCACAGGCACTGCTTAGATTATTTAGCGGTCTACATTTATTTTATTCATTTATTTATTGAGTAATAGGAATTACAACCTTTGAACTAAAAGCTCATTTACAAAGGATCCTCATAATAAAGGTAGGGGAGAATACATGAGTTTGGGAGTCAATAGCAGCTAAATAGACATTGTCAGAAACATCATAATGTGATCAGAAGCAATCAATAACATTGCAATAGCAACACAACATAGGTAACAAAGGCAAAAGCAGCACATAACCAGAGCGTGGGTACAGGGTACATGGGGATACAGTACACACCTCAGGGCAGACAACAAAGTGCATAAGTCAAGTTAGATACTAATTGGAGAAAATCAGAGGTTGAAGCTATACAGGAGCTTATAAAATGGGCAAAGGATTTCAAGCAATTGGTTGTTAGCCGTGCAATAGATGTGTCTAATGCACAGCTAAAACTAGGACCCCCATTTAGAATGCAGAGGCCCATTTTATAAGTGCAATAAGCCACTCCGGGGATGTGCATTACACAGTTCTAATGCATGACTAGGAGACTGGATGCACTCGGCCTGTGGCCTCGTGCCTCACTTCGTCCCCCTAGCCATGCATTAGAACTGTCTAATGCACACCCCATCGTGTCTTATTGCTTACATGTAGGGAGGAACAGGAGATGTGGCTGAACATCAATCCTGATACCAAAATTGGTTACTAGGCTACATCCAAGATAATAAGCACAGCCATGGTAAGCAGTCGGGGTAGTGGGAACTAATCAGGAATAGGTAGCAGAAGAGGAATCAGAGGAGGGGAATGGAGGTTAGGCTCATGGGTAGAGAGGGTATGGAATAGGGAGGTTAGGGCTAACAGGGAGTAGATGAGGGGAGTATGGGGGGTGCATGGTAGGTAGGCTGGAAGGGCAGGTGTAGAGCAGGGAGCTTCAGGACAATTTGTAGAGTGCAAGATGAACCTTGGCTGGATCTGGGTTCAGGGGTCAGGTAACAGCTGGTGGTAGCAGCGAACAGGTGGGGAGATAGTCTTCATTGCTCATGCTTGCGAGGACAGTGACATGCAGGGCTTGTGGGTTAAGAGTGGCAGTAGCAGTGTACAAGGAGGGAGACAGACTTTCTTAGCTTAGACTTAAAAGGATCGAAGCGTGTAAGGCTTGTGGCAGCAGGTGGTAGCTCATTTAACCAGGCGGGAGCCCTAACTGTGAAGGACCACCTCCCCAATGCAGTCCTTTTGAACGGAACAGCTAATGCTTGCTTAGTAACATTTCTAGTGGCATGTTCAGCTGGAGCAGGATGGAATAAGGCTTGCAGGGAGGGAGGTGCAAGTCCAAGTTGGGCCTTCTTTCCCAGAAGACAGTCATGAAGCTTAATGCAGTCTACAAGTGGGAGCCATTGAGTCCTTATATAAAGGTTGCATGTATGCGTTAGGCGATCAGCACCTAACACAAACGTACAGGCTTTATTTAGCGAGGTGTGCACTTTGAGCAGGCTTATATCAGTGGCAGCCCCATAGATAGCATTCCCGTAGTCCAGGATAGGTAGGATTGTACCTCTGATCGTTTGCTTCCTGGCCTCGAGAATAAGGCAGAACCAAAGCCTGTACAGAGCCCCTAGTTTCCTATTAGCTGCAGTCGTAATATTGCGTATATGTTCATCAAATGACAAGGACTCATCTATTGTGTTTATATTCTATTTATAGTACTAAGCCTTTAGTTGGTCTGCGTAACAAGATACCCCTCTATCCTGGTCCAGGAACACAGCTGTTAAGAAGATGAATAATCCCAGCTTCATTTTGTCGTAGTTTTACTCTGAAATGCTATTCCCCAGTCCATATCTGTTCTGTATCTATGATTGGGTCAGGCTGACCCAGTATGTCACACAATTGTTTAAGCCAGTATTGAATGTAACAAACAGTGACACCTTCATTATGAATCAGAATAGTGATATGTTTAACTGCAGGTTTTATGAGAGGTATTACAAAAATGGAGTCCGGAGGTGGGGAGGTTTTAGAGTGGTATTTCATTCAGAAACATTCCAAACCACTAAAGTCTTTTTTTTATTTCTCTCTTTTAAGTCCCCTTTATGCCACAGTCAGACCTATCCCTCAGGGTCCCCCAATGTGCCTGACTTTGCCAAGCATGAGCCCTCTACTGAAGCCCTGCCTCTAGAGGTGTGCAAAAAAAAAAAAACTTCCACCAGTGGAATTTCTGCAGGAATCAGACTTTTGCTTCCACAAAAGTGCAGAAATCAAATTAGCAACTTTTGTGGAAATTCCAACTTTTTTTTTTTCCAACTATTTTTCTAGCCCTCCGGCTTGGAACTCTCTCAGGCCACTGCACTCGCAGACTTGCTCTACCACCTGCTGTGTTCCCCTACATCTTTAATTTTGTCACGGTCCCCAAGGTCGAAGGGGGACGACAACCCAGGGAAACCGCAGGGGGCAGTAATGGGGAACCAGCATTGGGCGTGTGGCAGTGGCATTGGCAGGGCCGTCACCTATCCGAGCCAGAGGGGTATTTCTGGATGTTTTTATGCCCTCGACGTTGGACGTGCAATGCCGCCCAACCTGCAACATGAGTGCTCCCACCCACGTCTGGAAGGCAGCTGCCAACATCTTCCCCTCGCTCGTGAGCCCCTGAGCATCACAGTGCCGCTGGTCTCCACCGGGGGTCACTGTTGTGCCGGGCTACCCCAGGATCCCTCCCCAAGAGAGTAGAGCAGTCCTATGGATGCTCGATCCTCTCTCTCTCCCCTGCCAACCCATGGCAGTCCGGGCTCGTTCCCAAACCTGGGTTGCCGACGTAGGGTGAGGTGTGGCGTTCAGCGCCTCAACCCTCAGCGCCACTAGGCAGGCTTGGAAATTCCAACTTAGAGTGGTGAAATCAATGTATAAAGTGTAGATTACTCTATTAAACTGCAGAGAAAAAAATCAGCAGAACTAATCACCGAACTGCAGAATAATTACACGTATTGCCGAATAATTCATTAAACTGAGGAAAAAAATTCCTCAGAACTATTATTCCAAAGTTCATGTGTATTATTCTGCAGTTCAGCCCAAAAATTCCACAGGACAAGGCAAAGATCAGTGAAACACATTCGGAAGATTCTGATCTCGCCAATGGCGGAAACTCGGGGAAATTCTGCGACATTTCCGAATTTTCTCAAACGTTCCACGAAAGCAGAATTTGCAACTTTTGCCCACCTCTTCCTGCCTCCATGCTGCCTTAGAATCAATCCCTTCCATGTGGGGAAGGAGGAAGCCCCACACCTGCACATTTCTTCATCAGACTTACTTCTGAGAGTTCCAGATCTGTCATGGTTTGGTCTGCTGAAGGCTGTCGTCAGACTAGCTGTGGAATCCTTTTTCCATTTCCCACCCCCTCCCTAAGGACTCAGGCACTTACAGTGGACTTCAGCCTGTGTCCTCCCCTCCTACAATGCCCTCAACTGCAATGCCACCTCTGGTCACATAGTGGCAGCATAGTAGCGAGGATGGTGACCCTCCCTTCCTCTGGAGGAGGAGCGCATCCCCTAGGACACGAAATCCTCCTTCCCCTCGGCCAGTCCCCAACTACTCGAGCTCATTTCTGAACTCAAGTTACCGGCATCACAAGCAGTAGCACTACTGCTGCACCGACAGACTGGCCACAAATCACTCAGTGTTAGCGCTGACTTCAAAATTACTGTCACCAGGGATGCAGATCATACAATATACTGTCGGTCTGAAGAGAAGAATTTCATCAAGTCTTACAGTAGTATTCTTGGACCGGTGGCACTGAAGGTTGAGGCGTTGGATGCCACACCTCACGTTACACCAGTGACCTGGGTTCAGGAATGGACTCAGGCTGTAGGGGTCTGGCAGGGAAGAGGAAGGATTGAGCATCCCGCGACTGCTCTCCTTCCTCTGGGGAGGGTAGGGTCACTGCATCGCACTGTAGCAGTGACTGGTGGAGGCCAGCTGCACTACAGTTGTGTGCACAGCAAGAGGTGGGGAGCGTGGCGGGCGTCAGCAGGGTCATGCACAATGTTATTGCATATGCAGCTCCTTGGGGAAGAGAATCGGTGGAAAATGGTGGGGCAATCTCAGCAGCTGATGGCCGTACCCCATGCCCCCAGACACGAGAGGCACCTTCGCCGGGGTGTGGCCGACCCTGTGAGCATGAAGCAATTACCGCACGCCAGACCTGGTCTGGGGATGCGAGTGCCAGTGGCCAGGGTCATGTGGCCTGCTCCGCAGGGGAGCAAAAATAGAAAGAATAAAAAAAGTCTTACAAGAGTATTCTTCCCATAAGGATGGCTAGTGTGGCAAGAAGGTAGTCCAGCAGGCTAAGGCAGAAGGAACTGCAGATAGCTGATGGAATTAAGAAGGGGCAGAAGGCACTGTTTCACTATATAAGTGAGAAAAGGGACAAGAAGGACAGGATTGTTAGGCTTTGGAAAGGAGATGAGTGGATGGAGGAGAATGTGGGGAAAACAGAGGTACTGAACGACTGACTACTTCTGTTCCGTCTTCACAAAGAAGAAAGATGAACTGGTGCCTACAGGGAGAGAAGAGGAGAGAGAGGAGCATGGATGTGCCGGTAGAGGAGGATAGAGTGAGGGAGGGACTGCTAGCACTGAAGGTGGACAAAGGTGCCGGCAGTATAGCCTAGAGGTTAGAATCACCAGCTGTGAATAAGCTTGGTTCAGCAGACCTGAGTTTAATTCCCCCAACCTCCACTTGCATACTATGTGACTCTGAACAAGTCACTTAACCAGCCTAAAGTTCCCAGGTCACACCTGAAAACATGCAATTGTGCCTACTGGATCTAACCCAGTTAACAAAAAATTAAAAAAAAAAATCACCAGACCCGGGTTACGTGCACCCAAGGGTACAGAGGAAACTGGCAGAGGAGCTTGTGGGGCCACTGGCAGGCATGTTTAGTAGTTCACTGGAGTTAGGCGTGGTACTGCAGGAGTTAGGCGTGGTACTGCAGGGCTGGAGAATGACACATGTGGTGCCCCTACACAAGGCTGGTCCCAGGGAGGACAAGGGAATTAGAGACCGGTCAGCCTGACCTCAATCATTTATTAATTTATTTATTGAAATTTTTCACCAGGAGGGCACACTGAACAACAAGCTGCTCGTCTCACGGTGCGACCTGGGTGGAAGGGTTACATAGGGTTGAGAAGGATGATCCAAGCTCGTGGAGACAATACTTAAGAAAGGGTTAGTAGAGTATCTAGAGGAATATGTTCTCAATGATGCGAGGTAGCATGGGTTTATGGAAGGAAGATTATGTCAATGAGTCTGATTGAGTTCTTTGACTAGGTCACTAAGACAGTAGACAGGGGCCAAGCAGTGGACATCCTTTATCTAGACTTCAGTAAGGCCTTGGACTCTGTGCTCCACAAGATCAGGAAGTCAGTGGATCTCGAGGTTGGGGAGATGATGACCAGATGGGTAGAAAATTGGCTAAGAAAAAGGATTCAGAAGGTGGTGGTAAGGAGTTTGCTAGCACCAGGGAAGTCACCAGTTGGATGCTGCAGGGCTCAGTTCAAGAAACGGTGTTGTCAATGTCTTCAGCAATGATATTGGGATGGCATTAAGGGCAAAATGTGCCTGTTCGTGAATGACATCTAAAAGCAGAATTCCCTGGGGCAGAGTTGGTAGATCAGCTGTATCAGGGGTCCCTTGTACAAAATGAGCTGAATACTGGATGGGACTCAGAAGAAACATTCTGCAGGTGAGGTGACCACAGAAAGGAACTGTGAAGGTAGATGGCCTAGATTCTTGCAAAGAGGTCTGTGCTCTATTTTAATTGGGTACTGCAGTGACAGACTGAACAGGAGAAGTTTCAGAAGCTTGGGGGAGGTCAGAGCTTGAGAGAGGCTGCTGCTTTTCAAAGTGAAATACTGGAGGTTTAGAATTCATTTGTTTAGAACGCTTGTTCATGGTTCAGCTCAAAAGATGTTCATCAGTGTAGGCTTCTGTTTGCAAAGTTTGTTCTGTGTTTACATCAGTTTCAATGACATTTGCCGTGTTTACACAGCCACAGCTCTTAAAAATATCAGACTCTCTTCGTTCACTGCGCTGTCAGTGGACTTGCCAGTTCAGTGTTTATACGGAACCCCCTTACTGCCCCTCACGTTGCACCATGGGGTGGCTGTTCCTTCAATGGGGGTGTATTTCCAGATATCAGGAAAATAGGACTGCAGTGGATCGAGCACAGAAGTGAATTTATAGTACAGGGGAAGATGCAAGATCCGTAGCATGTCCCCACAACTCCATCGCTTCAGAAATGGGAGCGGAATGCATCCTGAAGGGCTCCGATAAGTGTCTACACAGCAGTATTTGCAGTGCATCAACTTCTGCGCATGGATTGATACGCTGCAAATAGGCAGTGTAAACAGGGCTTTTGTTACACTCCATGGACTCTTGAGGTTGCAAAACTATGTTTTGCCTTCCCACTTCATCCTCCTTATCAATAGTGGCAGGGAGGGAGGTGACTCCCCTGCCCGGCCACAGCACACCATCATTCACCTCTTTCTCCTGGATTCTCCTTCTTGGCAACAGGCCAACAGCACACTGCCAAGAGAAGGGGAATTTGTTTTTATTGAAAATCACACAAAAACAGTCATAACGCACTTTAGTTGTAACAGAAATTTCTAATTAAACATGAAAAGGGGAAAAAGAAAAGGAAAATAAGCTAAGCTTTGGAGTTCTGATCGAAAGAGCCGGTAGATTCAAGATCTGTGGCTATCAAGGTTTTGCCTTGATTGGGCAGTGTCGGGTTGGGGGGGCTCCCTGATTTCCATTGCTTTAGGGTCATATCGACTCCCAGGGACTGAGCGGGAGTTGGCTGGGTTTTGCCCCAGGGAGTTGGTGGCATTATTGGAGATCACCCTAAGAGGCCTCGGGGTTGGTCCAGGAGGCCTAACTGCCGTGACCTCTGTAGCTGCAGGTCCCGGGAGTGATTGGGGGTCCGTTTTGGGGCAGTGGATGGGTAATCTCTTCTCCCTTCCTATAATTTTATTTGCCCCGTCCAATATTTAGTCCCGTCTCACTTGTTTGGTCTTTTTGACTCGTGAATCAAGGATTTGAGTGACTATGCCTGATCGGTGTTTGGATTTTGAACTCTTTTGCCTGGGTTTGCTTGGGAGCTGATTACTTGATGGTAGATCGGTGGAGTGGAGGTGCTTATTGACTTATTCGTATGATACATTATATCTCTCTCCTGCTCTGCACTTTGGAGTATCTGCACTTAAAAGGATAATATTATTCTACGTTTTATGATTTACTGGGACTTACACGGTGGAACCCAGTGGTGAGAGGACCTGGGGTTCACACTTTTACTTTTATGTTTATTTTTCTGATTTATTGTTTGTTTTATGTTTTATAAATTTGTTCAAGCAGTGAGAGGGCTTGAACTTATTTTTCTATTTTTATTTTCCTTTTACAGTTTTGGACTTTGTAGGTCAGTGAGAGTGCCTTACAATGACACTGTAGGAGGAAGGACTGAAATAACTTACATCTATGCAGAAGTCTCTAATCCAGTATACAGGGGTTAGGGAAATACTTTTAAAGTTGGTTTTATTTTGGTGAAGTTTTTGTGTTTTGTTTTAGTTAGTTTTATTTTGGGGGTGAGGGTTGTATTTGTTATAGATTGTGTTGTTTGGGGTGGTCCTATATTATTTAGTTTGGGTTATTTGTTTTAGAAAATGTGTTGGCCAGGGTTGACGGTTAGGCATTATTCCCCTTCCAGGCTGAGAGATCTCCGCCCTTTTTTGTGCCCCCCTTTGTCCCCAGAGGTGTATAGACGGTGTGGGGGTTTGGGAATAGCAAGGAGGGTTTGGGTGGGGACTCAGCCTGCCGGGGGAGAGAAGAGGAGTGGACAGATTGGAATAGTGGAGACAAGGAGACGACCTGGGGCGAAATGGGTCCAGGAAAGGGGTTCTCCCTGTCTGGTTCCCATACCCAAGGGTTCTGCCTATTGCAGACAGAAAACTCAGTCTTCCTCGGCTACTCATCAAACTTGGGCGGTGTTATGCAATGCCAGGTCAATTAAACACAAGACCACCATAATTGCGGATCTTATTAATTGAACCGACCTGGCTTGCATCACCGAGACCTGGTTGGATGGAAACGCTGGCCCTGTTTTGGCTTCAGCGGTTCCACCTGGGTACTCGGTGATGCACCGCATGAGGATTGATCGTAGGGGTAGGGGTGTGGCCCTTTTTTTAAATCAGAACTGAACCTGAGGGAAATTCCAGTGGGAAACACCAACTCCTTTGAATGCATTGTGGGCGAGGGTGTGGGGTGCAGGATTCTTCTTGTCTACCTTCCACCAGGAGACGGGAATGTTTTCCTGCAGGAAGTCACGGACTTCATCGCCGACCTAACATTGGGACCACATAGATGGCTGATCCTTGGGGATTTCAGTGCTTGGGTTGATGATGAACTCTCGCAGTTTGGACAAGACTTCCTCCAGTTAATGAGTTTACTGGACCTCACACAGGTTGTTTCCTCCTCGACCCACATTGGTGGTCATTCATTGGACTTGGTGTTTCTCCTGGGGATGAAGATATCCAACTTGGTGGTGGAACGAGTCGGATGGTCGGATCATCATACCATCAGCTTCAGTTTTGAGGTCCCCCTAAGAGGCCTGCCCCTATGGAGATGGTTGAGTATCGCACTTTGAGGGGTGTATCCCCAGATGGTTTGATGGCGGTGCTTGACCTATCGGGCATGCCAAGGGAATGCATGGATCCAATGGATCTTGTATTTGCCTCTAATAGGGCAGTGACAGAGGCCCTGGATTCCATTGCTCCTGTTCGTGTTCATCCACTCTCCCTTCGCCCTAGGTCTCCATGGTTTGATGAGGACCTGAGGGAGTTGAGGAGAGTTGGACGAAGACTAGAGAGGCAACGGCGGTGGTCCGGGCTGGTATGTGACAGGCTTAGTTTGATGGACCATTATTTGGTCTATAATTCAACACTCTCCCATAAGAAGGTAGAATTCCTGTCCAGGGAGATTGCTGCCATCCAGAATTGACCAGCTCAGCTTTTCCGGACTCTGGACAGATTGTGCAATCCACTCTGTCTTCAGCCCAGAAATGCTTTTTCACAAGAGCAGTGTGAGGAGATTGCTTGATTCTTCACAGATAAGGTTGCCACGATCAGGTCTGATATCTGCCTGATCCTTTCTCTAGGGAGTAGCAGTGGTCGGCAGGAGATGTCGGATGCCTGGTTTGAGTGGTGCGACTTTGGCCAGCCTACAGTCAGTGATATTGTGATGGTTATCCAGACTTTACGTCCTACCAACTGTAGTTTGGATCCAGGACCGGCATGCTTGCTTGCTGGCTGCATCGATGTCATTGGCCCGGTCCTAGCAGAGATAGTCTGGTTATCCTTGGAGAGGGGAATTTTTCCAGCTCCCCTTAAGGAGGCCGTGGTTCGGCTCCTCCTTAAGAAACCCTCCTTGGATCCCAACTGTCTTACAAACTACTACTTTTTGGATAAGGTTATGGAGAAGGTGGTGGCTTTACAGCTGGAGGACCATTTAACCAGCCACAATATCTATGATTCTCTCCAGTCTGGTTTCAAGAAGAGACATAGTACAGAGACGGCTCTTGTTCGGGTACTAAATGACCTCCTAATAGCGAGAGATCGAAGGACCTGTTCCATCTTGGTCCTTCTTGATCTCTCTGCAGTATTTGATACTGTTGTACATGGTGTGCTTTTGGATCGCCTGCGGCTTATCTGTGGACTGTCGGGGACTGTCCTCAGATAGTTTCGATCTTACCTCATGGGCAGGCAGGGCCACTGGAAAACTCGCCCCAATTTTTTATGGAATCACACTTTCACTCATTCGCGAAAACTGACATGTTCCACAATTTCGTGCAATTTTTGAGTTTTGTATTGAACTGTGTAAAAAGTATTAATATTTTTTTATAAAATACTCTCAAATGTCTTGACATTTTTGTATGCAGACTTGGGTTTGGCTGAAACAATGCAGTGCAAGGTAGAGCAAAGGTTTTATGTGACACTGATTTCTTTTGAATCTTTGTCTTGTTTGATTTCAAAACCCACAGGCCAAGCATAAGTACACTTAAACACTTAACATTTGTTTTGTGTTGAAGCAGTCAATCAGAAAACATTTTGTTGCCACACAGACTAAAATAAAAGATGGGAGAAAAGGTGCAAATGATCCCATTCATTTAAATGGGGTGCTAACTATGAAGCCTTTTTATAAGTGGCAGGGCAAGTTTTTCTTTGTGAGCATACTTTCATTCAGACTAGTTTTAATTCAAACAACTGAGGATTTATGATGGCCCTGCCAATTTTCAACTTGAATAAGCTAGTTGGCAAAAGTGATCTCACTCTTAGCAACTACACTCTAGATGCAAAGACTACAATAAAAACCAAACTAAAGTCTAAAAACAAGCTTATAAAACACAAAATGTATCTGAACATTTATCTTTAACTAAACAAAATAATTGCAGCCATAGTAAAATAAAGGTAAATTACAGGGTACCCTGACTACTGTATGATGCAGTAAAAATATATTGGTATTTGTTTACATTTTTTGGTAACCACATAAGGCCCACTAGGCACAAGTGCCTGTTTTCAGGTACAACCCAGGAGCACTGAGGAGGCTAAATGACTTGTTCAGAATCACACAGTATGCAAGTGGAGGTTGTAGGAATCAAACCCAGGTCTGCTAGATGTCGTCAGCTCATTCCCAGTTTGTTACTCTGATCTCTAGATTATACTGCCAGCCCCAATAACCCCCAGATTTAATGTTTAAATATGCGATTTCAAAAACAGTGTACAGTACCTATAGTACAAATTATGACCATTAAACACTTAAACAACATTTTACTGAAACTCAATTATTCAACAATCTATCTGCTTATTTTTTCTTGTACCAAAGTGGTACAAAATAGCTGGCAGAGCACTGTAAACAGCTGTTGATTAGGCTTCATTATTCTACAGTTAAAAACAAAAAAATATATATTTATTCTGGATTTATTTAATATTGATTTGTTGTGGCTCACTTTATAGAATCTATTTAGAACTGTATGAAGCAGATGTTTTTAAATTTTGGAAGATAGGCAACACTTATGATAGCTTATCAGTTTAGTATTCTTTTTAGGAACATAAACTTTTCTTTATGTTTTAAACATATTCAAGTGGCAGTGTATTCATTTAGCAGTTTATACTGACGAATACATGTTGCAGAAAACAAAAGATTTATTGTGAAGCATTCAGGGTCTATAATAGAACCCCTGCAATTTACTGCAATTTTTGCAAAATGCTCCACAATTTTGGGTAACCTTTTCCTCAATTTTCCAGTGGCCCTGCTCATGGGTAGGACTCAGAGAGTGGTGTCTGGGGTTTGCACCTCAGCTCCATTCTCCCTACCCTGTAGGGTTCCGCAGGGATCCATTTTAGCGCCCATGTTGTTTGCAGTGTATATGTTGCCATTAGGAGCGATTATTAGATGGTATGGCTTGAGCTTGCACTGCTATGCAGATGATACTCAGCTTTACATGTATTTTGTCCCCGAACAAGATGATGCTGTCTCGTGCTCAACAGCTGTCTGACTGAAATCCAGGCCTGGATGAATATGAGTTGGCTGAGGTTGAACCCTGATAAAACTGAGGTGTTGGTTGTGAACCCAGGTCATCGTGAGGCGGGTGTGCTGGCAGGTTCACCTTCGGGCTTGTGGCTTGGAGGTGTCCAGTTAGCCACCTCAGACCGGGTACAGAACCTGGGTGTTATGTTTGATGACTGTGTGACCTTGAAATTACAGGTGTCAGCAGTTGTTAAAACTTCTTTTAACCATCTGAGAAATATCACCCGGGTGAAACATCTGGTTGCTCCCGATGATCTTCCAACATTGGTTCACGCCTTCGTTACCTCCCGCCTTGACTACTGCAATGCCCTTTACCTAGGGCTGTCGGGGGTTGATATCTGCCGCTTGCAGCTGGTGCAGAACACGGCTGCCAGGCTATTGACTGGTGTTTCAAGAGCCAGTCATATAACATCTGTGCTCCGCAGTCTGCACGGCTGCTGATTAAGTGGCGGATCATCTTTAAGGTTGCTTTGTTAACCTATAAGGCCCTACATGACCAGGGACCGAGTTACCTGAAAGATCTCCTTTGTCCCTACTGTCCCTCCCGTCCTCTCCGATCCACTGATGAGGGATTGCTGGAGGTTCTCAGGGTACGTTTGCAGACATCGGGAGCAAGGGCATTTAGCTTTGTTGCTCCGTCCCTGTGGAACTCTCTGCCTCATCGGGTACAAGATTGCCTAACCGTTCAGAGTTCTAAAATTGCTTTAAAAACGTATCTTTTTAACCTGGCTTTTATTGATTGATGTGGTTATTCGTTATGTGGTTTTATATTGTTTTTTGTTGGAATTTATATGTTGTTTATAATAATTTATTTTATTTTATGTATTTTATTGTACAGGCGCTTTCGTTTTAGAAAGGTGCCTTTTTATAAATAAAATTGATTGATTGATATAAATATGTAATAAATAAGCAATACTTGATCATACAACACTTGGTTATCTTCAAAAAGAGGTAAACAAACAAATCAAATGATTCTTTTTTCTGTTATCTGCTATTAATCCATGATATTACCAAGTTATACAAATTTCCCTGACCTAAGTAATGGGTGCATCTGAGTTAAGAAGGGAAGTTTCCCCGGTGTTCTGGCCAACATTCTCCTTCCCACAAAACCGGTGCAGGCAATTGTCCAAGGCTGTATGTGGCTATTGATGTGTGAAATGGCTAACACTGCAGAATTACAGTCCACTTTACTGCCAGTCTCTGCTTGTAAAGTATAGAAACAGAGAACATATACTTTGACGGCAGATAAGGACCACTTGGCCCACCCAGTCTGCCCATTTCCCTGCCTAACGGATAAGCTGCATATCCTAGTTAACCAACAGCCTACTTCTTCCTACCCCCTACCAGAACTGCCTTATGTCTGTCCCATGCATTCTTGAATTCCCCCACTGTTTTTTGACCCCACGACTCTCTCAGGAAGGCCGTTCCATGCATCCACTACCCTCTCCATGAATTTCCATTTTGGAATAGTGTGTATGGAAAGTTCTATATAACTGCTAAATCTTTCTTTTTCTTCTACAGTACATATTATTTCTTTTGTGTTGTTTTTACTATATTTTTTACCATTACACCTTTTGTTTTGTTACACCCAATCCCAGTTTCCATGCTTGTACCCTCCTCTGGAATGGAGGGCAGGCTAGTACCTGCTTTCACAGTCAACAATGATGTACTAGAATCCTCTGGAAGGGATGCAAGAAGTAAGTAATAAGACTTGACAGGTTGTGCAGTATAAAACTTTAATGCACACGCCAGGGGTGTAGTAAAGCATGAAGCTGAAGGCTGAGTGTCCTTGCACCCCTGGGAAGTGCATTGAAATCCTATGATGCACACCCTAAAGGGGCTTATTACAGTTATAAAATGGCTCTAAGAAATCTGTTTGGGGGAGAAAAATGAGATTTGGCATCTGACCATGCATTTATAGCGATTTAATGCACAGTCCTGTGACATGCTTCAGCCAGTCATGGTTGTGGATTTTCCAATGCCAGTTTATAATGCTGGTTATGAGATGGGTACAAAAAATATTCAGAATACCTGATTGGCCAAATAGCTCAGAACCCATGTTGCTGATATCCCAGTACAACAGCTTTGGAAGGAGATATGTGACCTCTGACCTGTTTACATAAAGCAGGCAGAGCTGTGTCAATACACCTCAATTCATTTACTAGTGTTTAAAGAAATGCAACATCTGAAACATAGAATTTGCCAGCAGATAAGGACTGCTTGGCCCACCTAGTCTGCCAATTTTTCCCTGCCTACAGTATCACCGCTGATCCTACATGATCTTTTGGCCCATTCACCCCCCCTTCACTTTCCCTAAGATTCTTTTATGCTTACCCCATGCTTTCTTGAACCCCACCACTGATTTTGCCCTCACCACTTCCACTGGAAGGCTGTTTCAGGAATCCATGGCTCTTCTGTGAAGAAGTATTTCCTCACATTTTCCTGAATCTACATTCCCTCCAGCTTCATAGCATGTCCTCTTGTCCTTGAGTGCCTTTCCTTTTAAAAATACTTCCCTTCTTTACCTTCTTACCCCCTTGGAGTATTTAAAGGTCTCTATCATATCCCCTCTCTCCTCTGTTCCCAGGTGTACATATTGAGGTCCTTAAATCTCTCCTCATAAGGTTACTGATGCAGACCAATGCAGACCCTGCACCATTTTAGTTGCCCTCGTCTGAACCACCTCCACTCTGTCTGTGTCCTTCTGGAGATGTGATCTCCACCAGAACAGGACACAGTATTCTAGGTGGATTCTTACGAGTGATCTATACACAGGCAATACCACCTCCTTTTTTCTGCTGGGGATACCTCTCCCTATGCAACCCAGTATCTCACTAACCCTCCCAACTGCCTTGTCACACTGCCTGGTCATCTTTAGGTCATCTGATATGATTACACCAAGGTCTCTCTTCTGCTTGGTGGCCAACAGTACCTTTTTGTACTCTGCCCCTGGATCTCTCTGTCCCTGCTGCATTACCTTGCAATTTTTCATGTTGAAACCGTGCTGCCAAACCCTTAACCATTCCTCAAGTTTTCTCAGGTCACTACTCACTCCCCCACCCAAGAGAATCCACCCTATTGCAGATCTTGGTGTCATCCACAAACAGGCAGACCTTCTCTTCCAGCACCTCTGCAATGTCACATATCACGTATAGAGACATTAACTATGGAATGATCTGCCATTCCTATGGAATGATCTGCCGTTTACAGTACGCACTTTGTCTTCTCACCATGATTTCACTAATGCCTTGGACGAATGTTTCCCACATGTATGTAAATGTCTATAGATGGAATAATTGTTGCCTGTAGTGTCGTTAAACTTGTTATATGTGAAATCAATGTGTATTAAGATTATTTAAATATTTCTATGTATCTTAGAGTAACTGATTGGATTTTTAAAACAGGACTGTCTAGTAAACAGGGTATAACAACCCTTATGGCATGTACAATTTGTATCTATTGACTTATTAAAGAGGACCCATCCCAGTACTGATCTCTGAGACACACTGCTGGGCACCATCCCATTCTAAGAGTGAACTCCATTTACCACCACCCTTTGTCACATATTGAATGATCAAACAGCAAAATTACAACAGCTTTTTACTTTCCACATTTTATTTACTTAAATAACATATTTTTAAATAATGTTTTCACTAATCCTAATGGTCCCTTTTCATAACTGCAATAAGGTATTCTGGGGTGTGCGTTGCACAGGGATAATGGCACATCGTGGGTGATGGAAGCACTCAGCCCTTGGCATTGTGCTTCAAACCACCTGAGGCATGCCATTATCGCAGAAAGAGCACACCCTCAGTTGCCTTATTTCTTATTTATAAAATGCCCACTACCCAAAAAACATCTCATTAAACTTACTTCCTCAAGGAGTTTAGAGCCTTCTGTCACTACCTATACATGCCAGGCACAACAGGAGCTCGTCTACACAAGTATTCCATGTGCCCAGGTGCCGCACAACTATGGCCCAATGATCCTTTGCTCACCAAGCCCCTCTGTGGACAAATGATCTACCACCTGACATCACCAGAGCCACAACCCTTGGCTTCTTTAAGTGTAAACTCCATCAGCACCTCACCGACAATAGTACCTGTAGTCTACGCCTGCAGCTCTAGTATGCCTCAGCACTTCCAACTCCTGGCACACCAGGTTAAGTCTTTGCCCAAGCACTTGCCTCCCACCCCCTTTGCCCTAGCACTTGCCTCCCACTCCCTACCCCTTGGCTCTTTTCTTTCCCTCTTCCCTCCCTATCCCAGCTCTCACTGCCCCTCCCTGCCCCTCACTACCTCACCCTAACAGTCTGCCTCTGCCTCTCTGTCTTCCACAGGATGCTGGCATACCATGTACAATGCCATAGCACAATTTGTGAACTGCTTGTCATTGCAACCCATGTACTGTTGAATTTTTTGTACTCTGTATGTATAATTTACTGTAACTATGTTGTGTCTTCTTGTATGTATCTAACGTGGAACCTCTCTATGAACATCTGCTCACAGGTGTCATCCAAGACTTCAATAAATAGATAAATAAAAAAAAAAAATAAAATGGGTATGAGAAACCAAGACTTTTAATTGGTCAGAGGTGATCACATGTTCCTGTGTTTTCCAGCACAACAGCACAGTTCAGAAACCCTTAACTTTTTGAACTTCTTTACTCATTTTGTATAATAAAAATCAGAGGTATCATTTTTATAATCGCAACAAGGTACTCTAGCATGTGTGTAATTGTGAGTTAGCAGAGCTTCTGGTATTCATAAGGCACTCAGCATTGCCTTGTGCCTTGCTTGCTGAGTTGTGCTGTTATCCCACAATAATGCACTCCTTGTCATGCCTTATTGCTTAAGTAGCCCATGCCCTTCCTCACTGGGAGCAGAGTGCCTCAGCTCTGTAACACGATGAGTCCCAAGCTGGTCACAGAGTGGTATTCCAGGGTCCATATTAAACTGGTGATAATTACAGTGGGAAAGAATGGAGCTAATGGAGGCACTGGGATAGTCCAAGCAAAACTGAGGAATAATAGATCTGCAATCAGCCTCCAAGGACCTCCAGCTACACTCTAGGTCTGCAGGACTCATTGGGTTAACTCCAGCCCATAGTCTGTTAATGGGTCAACAGAATATTGCCGCCGGATTCCGGAATGATGCTGGTAGAATAATGTTGCATGCTTCTTGTGTGACTTTGGTTTCTTGGCGTGGAGCAATGTTGCCAATCTCCAGGTCGCCCTTCTTGCCACCAGGGTGTGACCTGGAGTCTGTTATATAAATAAATGAGCAGTGCAGGGGGCAAAGCCCCCCACCCCCACAATTCCTGTTGCTCCAACTGCCAGACCAGATTGTCGGAACGCTGTGTTGGGTGTTGGCCAAGTGCCGGCACCGACATTTATGCTGGCAACTTGGTTGTTGCTGCGGCATGGGTGAATCACTCCAGCTTGCTTGGGAAACTCCAGGTCAGCTAGATAGGCAGAGAATTCTCACGGAGTATAGCCAGCTGCTGGTGAATCACAAGAGTTATTCACTCAGTCTACAAAGGAGTTTGGAGAGAGCTGAATTGAGCAGCTTAAGTAGCAGAGAGGCCTATCTGGAAGCGAAACCCACAACAAAGCCTTGGGGCTGTGGCAGAGCCCATTTTACTGTACCTCCTATATGGTAAATCCCCACAGCATGCTGCTCAGGGAAAATTGTTTGCTATCACACCAAGGCTAACTTTGCAGCCTTTAGGGTAAAATGTAATTTGTCTGGTATCAAATTAACAATGTTTTAGGCACGTCAGCACCTCCCTTCTGGCTGGGTAGCCAGAGGATATCCTGTAATGGGATAATTGTGTTAAATTCAGGCAGGAACCCTCTGCACCATGGGGGTCAGGCTTTAGAGAAGGTGAGAGGTATGAACTGTGGCTGCTGGAACCCCCAGGATCTGCCTCTCTCAGCCCTTACTAAAGTGTCTAGCAATCCACCTAGGTCCAGCAGATGTGGGGACATAGCCAGAAGCTGTTTAATTAATTTGGTACTGGACCTTCTGCACCACAGGGGTCAATGCTTGGGAAGAGAGAGGTCAACGCTGTGCCAACTGGGACCCCTAGGGGGTGCTGGCCTCTCAAAGCCAATTCTAAACTGTAGGGCAATCCCCACATGTCCTGTAATAACTGGGACTGAAGCAGAGAAATGTTGAACTATTTATGTAGATCTAAGAGCTCCTAGTTGGCGGTTCCTAACCCACAGATTGGTGGACAACAGGACCCTAGATTTTAGGCACAATGGAGTTTTCCTTGGCAGTAGTTCCATGAAGGGTACCGCGTCTAGAGGAGGCTGGTAGAATGGTATCTCTGGTGGGCCCAGTGCCTGACTGTTCTATTCATACATCTTCACATTTGTACTGAAAACATTGCAGAGATATCTCTGTGAAAACTGCCTCATGTTGGGTCCTCCTGCAGGTGCTTAAAACCCATTACTACCTGTTAATGAGCTTACCTTTGCTAAAAAGAGTTGGTTGGAAGTTAATCAAGTTATAGACATTCCATTATTGTTCTGGCCTTTTTGTGTTGTCTTGTGCCTGCGCAAGAAACATGTTTCGGTAACTTTGG
Source organism: Neoceratodus forsteri (assembly GCA_016271365.2). Taxonomy (NCBI): domain Eukaryota; kingdom Metazoa; phylum Chordata; order Ceratodontiformes; family Ceratodontidae; genus Neoceratodus; species Neoceratodus forsteri. The sequence continues at coordinate 1,321,162,891 of CM057454.1, forward strand.
AATAGCAAGTTTTGGAGGCGCAGTCGTGTTGTAGCCAGTGGCACCACTGCTTTTTCCGGCTGGGCTCCGTGGCATGAATTAGATTGCACGCTGTCTATGACAGCAGTGCAAAAGCGTGCCACCAACTTGAAACAATTTAGCTGCTGCAATGAGGGAGTGCCCTCTCATTGCAGGGTGTGCCTTCCATGTTGTAACATTTCAATAAACATGGCAGGCTCGCTGCCGGCCGCTCACAGTCCCTAGAAGCCGACTTCAGGGGTGCCAAACTCCCCTGTCAGCATATGTGGCTGCTTTAGTGTTGTGCTGTGTGAGGGGGTGCCCAATCCCCCTTGGCATTGTGCCCCCAACACACAGACATGCTTGCTAATGGGCTGTCCAATCCCCCTGTCGGCATGTTTAACCTCCCCATCATGCTGGCATTGCCTCATGACCCCACCCCGATGGCTCAATTGTGCCACACTGGGCCCACCCCAGTGTGGCTACACATGCCCCTAAAACTAAATGTGCCACACTGGGAGCCCACCCCAGTGTGGCAAAACCTGTAAAAAACAGAAAACGGTCTGCAGTGGGTTTTTTTTTTCTGTTACCTGCAACAAAGGAAATGGTCCCTTGCTGTTGGGTCCCCTCCCCCAGCCCCACCCACTCTCTGAGCACCCACCTCCCCCACTCCATACTTACCTCCGAGCCCAGCGCGATGATCTTGAGTGGACGGAACCGTCTGCACGCTTCAAAGCTGACCATGAACCGAAGAAATGCCGGTAAGCTGTATAATGACATAAATAGTTTTTTTTTTAAACTTTGGTGCATATCTCAGTCATTTTTGCGAATTTTGACACTAAATTTTCAACATGGGGTTCTTGGGGCCCCACCTCATGAATTCAATCACTGTCATCTCATTATTCAGTCCTGAAAGGTGATTTTGCAGTCACGGCACGGAATCACCTTTTGGACTAATTAATGAATCGACAATGTGACTGTTCATAAGGTGGGCTCCCAAAAAGCCTATGTTGCAAATTTGGTGAAAAAAGTTCAAAAAATGACTGTGTTACGAGCGTGCCTTGCACAGTTTCCACCCACGCTTATAATTTCGAGAATGTTTAATATTTTTACTCCAGATTTTCAATATTGCAATTTTTTCATGGCTCCTTATGAAAAGTACAGCTGCCATTTTCCACATCCTGGCCAAACTGTGTTTTCATGCATCCAGCACACAATGGCGCAGTCGCTGTAGGAAAACAATGTTTGGGACAGATGAAAAAAATCACAGTAACACTGTTCATGAGCAGAGGTCCCAAAATGCCTATGTTGAAAATTTGATGACAAAATTCAACAAAATGACTATGTTACAAGTATGCATTGTGCAGTTTCCACGCACAGTCATAACTTCGAGAATTTTTTATATTTTTACTCCAAATTTTCAACATTTCTATTTTTGCACACCTCCTTATGAACAGAACAGCTGTCATTTTTCACATCTTGCCCAAAATGTGGTTTCGTACATCTGGCACACAATGGCGCATTTGCAGTGGGAAATCAACATTCGGGACACATTAAGAAAATCATAGTGCCACTGTTCATGAGCAAAGGCCTCAAAAGAATTCCAAAAAATGACTGTGTTATGAGCGTGCATTGCGCAGTTTTCATGCACGCTCATAACTTCAAGAATTTTTAATATTTACACTCCAGATTTTAAAAATTGCCATCTCTTCATGCCTCCTTATGAATGGTGCAGTTGTCATTTTTCACATCCTGCCTGAACTCTGTTTTCACACGTGGCGCAGAATGACACGGTTGCTGTGGGAAATCAATATTCTGGACAGATTAACAACATCACAGCACCACTTCATGAACAGAGGTCCCAAATACTTTCATGAGGTGGGGTCACAAAAAGGCCATATTGAAAATTTGAAGTGCAAATACCAACCAACGCCCGGGGTGTTAGGGTTGCTAACCATAATGTCTCACCCTGTACAGACTAACAGGTGTCAGGGGTCTGCCTTTGGATTGTCAGCTGTAATGCTCACACCATTGCCCACACCCCACCCTGCAGACACTAACAGGCATCAGGGGTGTGCCTTGGACTCATGCCATTTAAAGTTCCAGCCCTTTCTCCTATACTGCACCCATCTCAACATACTTCGTTATGGTATGGGATGAGCATAAGGCCCAACGACCTCAAAACACAACACAACATTTATCAGAGTCTGCAGAATAGGGTGAGGTGAAATGGCATGAGCATTATGGCCAACGACCCAAAGGCACACCTCAATGCCTGTTACTCTCTGCAGGGTGGGGTGGGGTTGACGTTGGTTCCATACTTCACTACTATTCCTATTATGCATCTCGCTAACTCCTGCACTACCAATGCCAACGCCAGCAAGACAACATTCGGCACTGACAAATGCTTGTTTTTTTGGTTATCCTCCTCGTTTACATCCCTGCATTGGCCTGAAGAGTGTCCAAATTCCTGAGTGATCAGACCTGGGAGGTTAAGTAAGTGGTTATAGCAGGACTCCTTCATGAAAATGAACTGGTGTCATCTTTAACCCCTAGACTGGGGAGGGGCCTGCATGCATAAGGAAGTCTGTAGTGTTTGGATCCCAGAACTTGCTAACTCATTCAACTGATCGTCTTGTAATCGTAACAGCAGATGTCAACACTAATGAGTAAGTAAACCTATTGAAGCATCTAGGAATCTTATTTGATGTATCACTCATGTACAGCAGGCATGTTGATCACATCTCTTCAACTGTAGAGCTTAAGCTCAGCTTTCCCTACAGGTTTAAACACTGCTGAGTGCTGATATAAAGAAGCAGGTAATCTCCCACTCTCTGCTCCCTACCATTGACAATGGAGGCATTATCTACAGCTGTGTAAACAAAACCACTCTGCTACCCTGGGATCATTTACATTCTGCCGGTTTCATCCTTTCCTGTGGATGGTCCACCTATCATTGTCTGCTGTCTGACCACTTTCCTTAATCAGCCATGACTACCACTGGCTTTCTCTGTTGTACAGCTGTGCACAATGCGAAGACCCTGATCATGTACTGCTGTGCACAGTGAGAAGACTCTGATTATGTACAACTGTGCACAATGAAAAGACCCTGATTATCTCCTATCTTATTTCACACAGTCAAGCAGTGCTTGCAAACTCCATTCAGCAGCAGTACCTACCTCCTCAGTTGCCAGGATAAAGCTTGAATACGGTAAAAAGCCTTCACATTTTCAGTACTAGTCACCTGGAAAAACTTCCTCTCCATTTCTAGCTTGCAAGTGGTTAAATCCAGTCTTTCCAGCCCCCTTAGAATGCTCTGCATTTGTTTCGGTACAGAATCCCCATCCCCCTGACCATGGTCACGTTGCATTACTATGCGGCTGCTCTTTGCTGTAACTCCTCTTTATTAGCTTGTTTTAATTACCACCTGGATGTACTTACCTTGTACGTTGTTTTTCCCTGTGTACATTTTCACCTGCATGTAACTATTCCTACTTGACTATGTTAATCTGTTGACTGCTGCTATCCTCCCTGAGACCCCCGTGAAAATGAGATACTGCATCTCATGTGGGTTTTCCAGCTGTAGAAATTTCAAAACAAATAAATAAGCCTTGACCCTGAAAGGTTGGCACCACTGAACCATACGTCGCCTTGAATGCTAGGGCTGGACAAAAACATTTTTTCACCAATAAAAATCCCCACAAAAACCTATTTTTGGGCAATTAGTGTTTTTGTGAAAAATTTATGGATTTTTGCCATTTTTGTGCAAATTGAAAAATCAAGCAAAAATAATGTGAAACTGACATTTTTGTAGAAAAAAATTGTATGAAAAAAGTTTGCACTAAAATGGAGAGTTGTCACACAGATATTGTGTTTTTTTTCATACATTTGTATTTTCACCTGGAAGTAGGTGATTTTGTGCAAATAATTCTGCAAAGATGTGCAAGGTGATTCCATGCACCCCTATTAAAAACACAGATCCAGAGACAAGAATCAGCTACAATGAACAACACTGAAACACAAGGTTGCACAGCATGCTGGGAATGAGCCCATAAGGCAGCTATTTATTGGGTTGGTTTCTGTACAGATCACTGCGCTCTGACAGACAGACAAACAGACAGAGACTTTTCTTTGCATATGGTATCATAAATTGCATAATAAAATGACACTTCTTATGCAACTAACATGGGGAATTATAAACAGGGAACTTATCGTCAGGGAGAGCCTACCTCTGGTCAGCTGAATAGTAACTCTGGGATGCTTTGGTTGTTTAGAGGGAACCGGAGAGAGAAAGAGGGCAGCATTGGAGACAGGCATTTACTGACGGAGGCTCCTTAATCAGCCTCTTAATCAACCAATTGAAAAAAGCCCTTTGGCCGAACATACAAGAGGTAGCCTCTGGCAACATTTCTTTAGTCAGTTTCAAGAAATAATTAGTGAGGCGAAGCTTATTTGCGAAGGTGCCATGAGCAGAAAAGATGGTGCAGCAGGTCAGAGCAAAGGCTGAGGTTTAAAGGAGGTAGCTCAACGTTGCTGACATAGTTACACTCCTCTCCAATGTGGATATGCAATGTTGGTCTAAATGTATATAGAATAAACAATGCTGAAGGGGCAAAGAACTGAAATTTTGTCCCAGTGTTGCCTAATCACAGTAAAAATATGCATATATGTCACTGGAAAGCTAACTGTGAGATACAACAAGCCCCACGGCATGCTATCCATTGTTAAAATGTAAATTGAATAATGAGACATGATTGCTCATCGAGGAACACATTGCTGCAACCTGCTCTGGGTTTAGGGTTTGATCTTTTGAAGGGGTTGGGGTATATCTCAGTCTTGGTTCAATCACACCTTCTGCAATTGCTGACCATACTAAAATTTATTTTGCGCTAGGAGATCTGTAGATGCTGTCTGGACTGGCTGATAGTACTGAGGTCCCGACAATCGATGTAAGGGAAGCTGCTCCTTTAACCCAGTGCTAGAGCTCTGTGATGTGATTCCAGACTTGCATTGCTGAGGTGTTAGGTTTAATCTATGTAACAGGAGGGCATGTTGGCAAATAATGTTTATTTTATTTTGAATTATGTCTGAAAACCTGATTTCTTTAATAGGTCATATCTAAAAAAAAAAAAATAACAGCCTTTGAATGCATTACACTAGGGCCTTCACTGGATCAAGAAAACCTAAGGTCTGAAAGGGTTAACGGTGGAGAATAAGTCACCCTGATTGAATGGGGTTGCACCCACAGGTGCTAGGAAGGTGTGACAGGCTCTTACAGTACCCTTGGTGGATCTTTTAACTGCTTAGTTGAGATGGGCATACAGTAGTTCCAAGGGACTGGAGGGTGGCAGACGTCCCTCTGCACAAAAGCATGTACAAGGTAAACCCAGGGAATTACAGATGAGTTAGCATGATATCTATTATAGTGAAACTTGGTGGGCCTATAATCAAGGAACTGCTGGTCAACTTCCTGTAGTCCAGGACAGCAAACAGCATAACTTTGTGAAGGGGAGGACCTGTTTGATGTATCTGGTAGAATTATTTAGTGCCATGAAACAATGGATGAGAGCCAAGTGCTGGACAACCTGTATCTGGACTTCAGCAAAACCTTTAACTCTGTGTCCCACAAAAGGCTAGCGAAGAAATTGGGGGACTTGGGGAAAAGTACGCAAGATGGATAGAGAACAGGCTAGGTATGTGTGAGAACCCAAAGGGCTGTACTAAATGGCACATACTCTGAGCTCAGAGAGGTAATGAATGGGGTGTCACGGGGGTCAGTCCTGGGCCCAGTACTCTTCATTGTGGTCATTTGTGACACTGACGGGAAATCCAGGGTAAGATGTGTCTATTTGTGGATGACACTAAGATATGTGGCAAGGTGGATATAGGGAGGAGGGTGTAAGGGAATTGAAAAATGATCTCGGGAAATCAGAAGGGGTCCAAGATCTATAAAGTGAAATTTCATGCCAAAAAGTGCAAGATTATGCACTTTGGAAGGGGGAATCTGAGAAATGCATATTGAACGGGGGATAAGCAAGAACAGATCTCAGAGAAGAGGGATCTGAGAGCTATAATAGTGACAGCCACAAGCACTCATCCCAATTAAACAAAGTGTATGGGAAGGTGTAGGTGACCTCAGTTGGTTTAGAGATAGGTGAACTTCCTAGTTTGAGGATGGGGGAGGTAGGCTGGGCAGGGTGGTCAGAAGGGAGTGAATAAACTTTCAGAAACTCTATCAGGGCATTTAATGGTGTTCTGAAGGGTGTATGTGAAGTACATTGATTTGACTTCCCCGATGGATTTAGTGCTGGCATTACATAGTTGTCAGTATGTCCTCAGAAGACTTGGGACTTTGTTGAGATGCCCAACAGAGTTGTTAGCTTTTGAGCAGGTCAATGACCTCAGCAGAGATCAAGGGGAGATGGGACCCCCAACATCTAGACCTCTCGAGAGGGAGGCATGTTTGTCCCATGTTGCAATGAATTTAGCCATTAAACGTGTTAGAGTAACATTTATACAGTATCAGTAGATAATGTAAGTGATGACCAGTTAGTGGCCTCAAGATCATCTAGCAGGGAAGGGAAGTCAAGAGACTTAATGACCCAGATCAGATAAACTTTGGTGAGGCTTTAGTGTGGTAGATCTTCCAGATGCAGAGGACAGTGTGACGGTCACTGAAATGACCTATTAGGGTGCCAGTGGAAATAATGTGGTGGGGTGTGAGAAAAAGGACCCAGTCAATAAGGGATGAATTTGTGGAGTAGGGGTTGTGACGGGTGGGCAGGGTAATGAGCTGCATGACACTGAGGGACTCAAGTTGGTGAATGGTATTTTTTTGGTTTTTACTTTCTGTTTATGACCCCTGCACTCCATGGCAACCCCTCTCTTTGTGGTCCTTAATGCGCCCCATAGTTAGCACCAGAGGAGGCTGAGAGGCACTGGCTTTCTAATGAGGCCCCCCCTTTCCATTGTTCATAGGCCTCCAGTTTGCCCCCCAGCAGGGTGGAGGCTCCCCCTTTTTCCCTCCATACTTCAGGGAAGAGCGTGCACCAGGAGCAACTTCAAACCTTCTGGCCGGCGCAGGGACCCATCTACACTGCTGTGGGGATTTTCAGTTTTCTGGTCCCACCCACTGCACATGTCAGCACACTAGGAGGGCCAATGAAATAAAGGCACGCAGAGATGTACCTTCGCTCAGACCCTTGTCGGATGTCTGCCCCTCTCTGTACTGCTCCCTTGTCTGCACCAACACCTGTGGTCAGCCAGGTGGTGGTATAGCAGCAAGGTCTGCAGCCCTCCCCTCCCAGAGGTAGAGAGCAGCCTGATGGATGCTCGATCCTTCTCACCCCTGGCCAGCCCTCCAGCAACTCAGGTTCACTACCGAACCTGGGTAGCTGGCGTCACAAGCAGTAGTGCTACTGCTGCGCCGGTGGGCCGGCTGGTGAATGGTATTTTTTGTCATGGGAGAGAGCCAAATTATACTTAGATCATCAAGGACTAAGAGCTCACCTGAAGCTAAGAGGGAGGAAATGGCTGAGAGGGTAGCAGGCCATGAGTCAGACTTAGCTTTGGAGAGGGGTAAATGTCACTGCTGAAAATGGGAAAATAGCCAAGGAAAGAGAGCCTTCGCAGGAGGAGTTTAAGGGAAAAGTGGAAGCAGAATGATACACAACTTCACAGTTAAGTCTGTGGGGTATGTTTAGTAGTACAACTCCACTACCACACTTCCCATGGTCCTGTCCGTGAACCATCTAACCAGACAGTCTGACTTTAACATCACTGATTTGAGTGGAAAGTCAAGTTTCTATAATTATTGGGATGTCATGATTATACTGTATGACCTATGGTCTGAGCTGTTCAAATTTGGTGAGTAGACTCCTGATGTTAGCATAAAAAATACTCAGCTCTTTTGAAAGCATGGGTGTGGAAAGGAGGTGAGACCAGGGTTTAGCTCCACATCAGCCGACTGCAGTAGCAGAAGGTTATAAGGAGCAAAAGGGTGTGAGAGTTATGCCTAGGAACAAATACAGATGGGCTGTGAGTCCTTTTCTGTCCATAAACATCTTTGTTTCTGTGGCTGAAGTACTGATTTTAACTTTATTTTCCATTTCTGTGTTACTTAAATAAGCCCTTTGATCTGCAGCCCGCACATTGATGCAATACCTGGTTATAACAGATGATTAGTTCATTTTGCTGGTGGCTTCTTAAAGCCAGTCTCCATATAGAACTATGAAAAATGACTTTTGCAAAACTTAGAACTGGGCAGAATGATTCTGAATGTGAAGAATAGGTTTCCATGGAGACAAGGCATAATTAGTTTGCTAATGGTACCAAACTGAGAGGAATGGTAAACAACACAAATGATAATACAACATTACAAGAAGACCTTGATACTATGTCAAGATTGACAGACTCCTGGGGAATGAAGTACAATGAAACCAAATGTACAGTGATGCATTTGGGGAAAAAATAAATATTACAGATACTTCTTAAAATGGATTAAACTAAATAAAGTGACGACAGAAAAGGATCAAGGGGCACACATTTCATCAGCTCTCAAGCCCAATCATCATATAAATGACATATTCAATAAAATAAATTATTTACTTAATAACATCAAACAACAATTTAGCCACAAAGTTGAGAAAGTTCTACTGCCAATATATAAATCAAATATCAGACCGTTAACAGACTTCTGCTCACAGTTTTGGGAAGGACTAAACCAGGGTGATAAAAGTAAACTAGAATGCATCCAAAGAAAGGCACCAAAGTTGATAGGGGGACTAGAACACATGAAATATGAAGATAGACTACATGTTCTATTCCTACACAGTCTTCATTAAAGAAGAATAAGAGGGGTTCTCCTGTCATTCTACAATCTTCATATGGATAATGACACGTTAAAGGAACTGGGAATTGCATTTCCACATAGACAATCATAACACATAAAGTCATGATAGACAAGGTAAAAACACATATTCTAGAACAGACAAGAGGAAATTGCTTTACATGCAAAGAATGACAAGGCTATGGCACTCTTTACCAGCAGACTTATCTGCAAGTAGTACTCCAACGTCCTTCAAAAATAAGTTGGACAACTACATGGATGGGGCAGATCTAAAAGAATATTTTTCATAAATTTGAGATAGGTAAATATAGGGGTGCACATATTCTACTCCAGGCTCTAAGTATAAAGTCACCCAATGAGCAATCTCCTTTTTTCTCATCAACTTGGAAACTTCAACAAGTGCCCTGCTGGATAATCATTGATCCCCACTTCCCCGCTCACTTCCAGGCACAGTCCAGGACCTCTGTATGGTTTGGTATTTAAATAAACATGCAAAATGGACCAATCATATATTATAAAAATTAAGAGCTCATCAACTGTGAAGAACAGGGTTACGAGGAGACCTCTGCATTCTAGTGATATTACAGTACAATTCGAGCTTCACTCTTGTGAATCTGTGTTGTCACAAGAACCTACCAGTGTTCGCCAACCCAGTTCTTCACAGTCACAAGTTAATTATTCTATGTTTTCTGTACCTACCCTAAGCCAGGGAGCACAGACAAGAATTGCATCATGTTCTACGCATAGAACAAGCTTCATAACGATTGATTAATTTATTTTTAGCTCATTTATTTGTAGAGATAAATTTAGCGTTGGCCAAAGGTGAGAAAGTGATAGTACTGGAGACTATAGACCCGTTTTTATTGATCATAGGCCAAGTACAAAGCAGGCTTCCAAAGAGTAGTTCACCATTGTATATTAGGGCTGCCTGAGGGCCTCGTCTCAAGGGTGAGTTTGGTCTCCACAACCATGAAATCCATGATATCTATTCATGCAGACTGACATAGCTGCACCCGATTAGGTCCCATAATAATCTGTGGAGAAATGTTGATTGCAAATGGAGCAGACACCAACAGAGTAATTGCAGCTGTGACCAGGGTGGGAATCCCCTCTGAACTGTAGTATGGTACTCAGGTGTAGGGGATGAATGTCATACCAAAGTGGCACAGAAAACGACTTCAGATCTAAGATACAGTAGATGCAATGGGGGACTGACAATGAAGGGCTGACATTTATAGCAGTGCATATAACATACGTGGGCTATCTGCCACGTTTCTCACAAAACACACAAGCCCACCCACACGTGGGCATGCACCAGACAAAAACAAAATAAGCATTTCAAAATTACAAGATAAATACATGGATTAAAAGTTCTTTACAAAAAACAATGTTTTTTTGCTAAAAGTTAAAGTGAGAAGAACTCGAATGACAGTTTTTACAAAAAGATTTTTTTACAGTATCTAAAAGTCATTATTAGACATCAATGTGTGTACAGGTTTCTTAACTATTAGCCCTAAAACCACAAAAAAAGAACATTACTGTATTTATAAATACATACAAACAAACAAGAGGAGCTGGAATTGAACAGTTAATTAGAACCCACACTTTGTCTAGAAAATGTATGCTGAGTGGGACTGTCTTTTAAAATCTACTGGACTGTACAAGCTCTTGGGGCCCTACTCTACAAAGGGTCCAGAAATGCGCATGTGCAGTGGAAAACTTGCGCAAGGAGGAGTACTCTTGCACAACTGCAGATTTGCTACGTTTGCAGTATTTTCAAAGATGGTGCCTGTTTGTGACTGTCTTCATGCTTTACGGCAGCCTGCACATGGATTTCATGTGCAGCTGTGCCAAACTGCTATGCCTGGTATCGCCAGACATGACATTCTTCTGCACCTGTGCCCAGTAGGTATGTGCTGCCCATGTGCACAAATGGCTGAAAATAGCAGATTCGCCAGTGTTGGGATATTTCCCACACCAGCATGATGCACATCTGGACTTAGCCTCCGGGATGGGATATGCCCTTTGAAATCTGAGCCCTGGAAGTGTATGGGAGCTACTTGTCTCAGAGGTTCATTTTCTTTTGCTATAATTGACTGACAATTACAGTCACAGCCCTATGAACAGGACAGCTGCCTATTGGATGACATGGAAAGAAATGTACTGGAAGCCCACTGGGGTATATAATGGTGTCTCAACAGAACAGTCCCCTTTTTCTTCCCAGTCTTGAAGGGACATGCTATGTAAGGTTCATTGGGTCAAACATGAAATGCAGCTGTCCATGAAAGGGATGCTGCATGTAAGATTAATTGGGTCAGACATGAAATAGATCAGTCCATGGATGGGATGTGGTACTGCATGTAGTTTTCATTGGGTCAGACATAAAATGGGATAGTCCACAGAAAAAATGTGGCATATAATTTTCATCAGGTCAGATATGAAATGGAATAGTCCACAGAAGAAATGTGGCATGTAATTTTCATCAGGTCAGATATGAAATGGAATAGTCCACATAAGAAATGTGGCATGTAATTTTCATCAGGTCAGATATGAAATGGAATAGTCCACAGAAGGTACCTGGTATGTCATTCTCATCTGGTGACACATGAAATGGAATAGTCCATGTACGGGATGTAGTACTTGTATTTTCATCAGTTGGACATAAAATGGAATAGTCCACAGAGAGGACATGGTATATCACTTTCATCGGGTCCAACAGGAAATGAAATTGTCAAAGGAACTGATTTGGCATGTCATTTTCATAAGGTTGTCCATGAAATGTGAAGATCAATGCGACACACCTCATGGAATGCAAAAACGGAAGCTACCCAAATGTTAAGTAGTGAACCAACACTTTTGAAGACAGACAGTTTACTTAGTTTACCAACAACACAGCCCGACAGACTACAGCAAAAACACATTGTTGCATTGCTTTTAAAGGACCCCTTCCTCCACCCTGAAACAGAAACAGAAGCAAGAGTCCCTTGTACCCACATTTCTGATGCAGGGGTCTGACTGCCAGTCTGGGCCATATTTGCTATTTCTAAAGTATGACACTTGCTACAGCCATTGCTTGGTTTCATGTGCAGCCACAATGGTCTTTGAAGTCCCGATTAAAAATAGAAAGGAGCCATTAAGCAACTGGATGATAGACTCTGGCTACCAGGTTTTCTTTGATCATCAGATCCCACATCAAACTGATATTAGTGTTTCATTCTCCAGAGCTTAAGAGATAGGCATTAACCTAAATAACACCCTGGGACTGATGTCATGTTCATAAATGCATCTTACATGGTTAGAGAAAGGGGACCATCCTGTCAGCAGATCCTGTATAAAGTACTCCAACCCAGCTGTCCCCCTGAGCAGTAACCCCAGAGGCTTGCTTCTCCCCTTCTAGAGCCATTTATTCTTGAACTAAGTCCACTAGTGTGAATTTACTATAATAGCACCACACCTCCATGAATCACCACTCAAGTGAAATTTGAGAATAATCAAAATTTTAACCTGTTCCGGGATTCAAACCTTGATTTCCCCATACACAGTGCAGAGCCGTAGCCATTAGGTTATGGCAGCTGCTGAGATGCTTATTTGTCATGTATGGGGGGGGGACATGTACAATGCATGTTGCATCTTGGGGGTACTGCTTAGGGAAGAATCTGTCATCACCATTCAGTACCACCAAAAACAGGCTACAGGTATGTATCTCAATAAAAGATGTGCCTTAAAACCAACATGGCTGCTGTCCTGTTCCTCAGAAACCTCATGGTGCACATCCTCCATACATGTAGCAAAGCAAGAAGACTTCATGATACAAGAGATTTAGAAAGAGCAGAATTCAGACTACAGTTGTCTATTATCTTATTTAGCTCTGCAATGGGAAGCAGATTATTACAGTCTTGGTCCATCACTGAGTTGAGTGTCTTTTATTTGTTTGAAGTCATCATCTTCTGATTATGTGCTCTCAGAAACCACAGGGTGAACCCTGAGATAGGCAAGCAAGTGACCATCTCCCCAAGACAGTAGAAGGGTCCAGCCTCTCAGTGAGGATACCCCCTTGTCACGGACGGTTCACCTCTTCATCCAGGTTCACATTGGAGGGACTATCAGACCAGACAGGGCTGCAAAGGAAAAAAAAAATCTGTCAGCAGACTTGAAGTCACAAAATGCAAACTAAAATCCAAGACTCACGAAAGTGAAAACATCTCTATATAGTATTCTCCGACTCAGAGCATTAGTCACTGATCCTTTCAAAGAGGAAGGAAAGACATTCAATATTTCAGGTTTTTAGTGGCATACCCCCTGTTATCTTCCCTTATGACTTGTACTCCTACAGCTGCACCCTTTTCTGGGCTAACCTGCCCCTCCCTCCACTCCCCCCTTTTCCACTTTCACCTTGAAAGCTTTGCTCCATAGGTAGGGACTGAGTAAATCCTGCTTTCAAGGAAGTCATCATTTCTGTGAAAGTCGACATACAGTATGTAGCATCTCCTGTGAAATCCTTAGAAACCAGTGTCTTTACCATGAAAAGCTGGCAAAACTGCATTTTTAACCAGGTTTACCAGTTCAGTCCTTGTAGCTCTTAGGGTTGAAAATCTCACGCTAATTTTTTTGTAAAAGTAACTCCCAGCTAGGCCAGTGGCACAGTGGTACTGTTACTGCTTGCTATGCCACTGGCCTGGGTTCAAGAAAGGACTCAGGTTGCTTGGAGGCTGGTTTGGGGAGAGAGAGAGGATTGAGTATCCCAAGCACCAGTTCTCCACCCTTGGAGATGTGATACTGCATCCCACTACATGACTGCAATGTGACAGAGAGCAGATGGTGGGACAGCGGGCACACACCGCTGAGGTGGGGGTTGCCATTGGACACCATGCGTGAAAACATGCAACTGCATGCAACCGCATGCATGTCTGTCATTGCACACAAGCACTCTAGGCAATAAAAATTGAGGAGAAAGCCTTGATCCACCAAGGGATCATTGCCAGCATCACCTGCAGACCCATGCACAACATACTGTACATGGCGAGTCGCCCACCACCACTGTGGTCCTGAGTAAGTGCTGGATAACTGATAAGTCCATGAGAAGGATGGTGACTGGGCTGCCATGGAGAGGCAGACCAGGGGCAGTGACGCTGAAAATACCAAATGAAAAAAATATTCCTTCATAGTGGTTGTTGATTAAGAAAACCTGTCCTATTTTCTAAATGAGTACCACAAAACATGTTGAGCTGAGCATTTTGATTTGTGTGTGTAGTCCTCGTGTGTCATTCCCTTTGTTTGCTGTTTGGAGTGTTTTCTTAATTTGCCTACTAATTTAATGGCCCCCGGGGATCTCCACGTTTGCACTTTTTATTACTCTTCTTTTTCCTACAATGCCTTCTATGCAGTGATGCATACAGGATCGTAGATTCAGCAAGTACTGATTTAGAGTCAATTTTACAGCAGTAGAGCTGTGATTTTAAGTAACGTTTCTTGTTTACTGAGCACAAAGGCTAAATTTACAGTTTCTCAAACACCTGACGGCTAACTGAAGGGGTGATTCTGTAAGGCAACAGATAGTTTTCACTAATTATAGTACTGAGGACAGCGGTGGTTTGTGCAATTTTTATAGCTGTGTGTGGTTGGATAAGATAAAAAAAGGCTTTAAAAGCGAAAAAACATTTTCTCCTGCTGGCTAGATATATGCTTACTCTCCTTTCTCCTCCATGTTTCCACTTCTCATTCCTGCAATAGCAACTGGTACCTGCCCCTGGTCTACCTCTCACTGCCCTCTACCCCCTTCCTCCTTTACCTCCTGTTCTGCATGTATCCCCATCTTACGCTACCTATAGTGTAGGCCTTATCATTCTGCTAATCCTTCATTGCCTCAGCACTGTGTATGGTACCTCTGAATGTCATTTCCAAGATCCTCACTGTACAGTTACTTCTCCTAATCCTTCATAATTTGCCTATTGTATGATTATTTTATTATGATGCTTAGTTTCTTTTCCTAAGATGTAATTTTTTGCTTCTGATTGTTCCTCCTTGCCCTCATTTCCCACCCTCCCCCAGGGTGCATCTGGAAATTAGCTGTTATCAGTGCAGTATGTCTTTCCTGATGAAACCTTTAAAATAACTAAATAAATAACTATAGACAGATACCTAGAAAACAAAACGATTGAATAAGCGTTATTTAGTTAAGGCCAGAAAGAATATAATGTTCCTAAGAGCGGATTGCTGCTACAGCAGCCTTCACTCACTGAATCAGTGGTCCCAGATACATCGCTGTCACATGGGACAAGAAGCATTGTAGGAAAAAGGGCAATAAACCTTGCTAACATGGAGATACCCAGTGGCCATGAAATTGGTATGCAAATTTAGAAAAAGCTCCTAATAGCAAACAAAAGAGAAGGGCACACCAGGACTATACCCACACAGATAACGCTCTGCACAATATATGTTTTTGCAAATTTTGACTGCAGTACTCCTTTAACAAAAAGTTAAAGCACTCCCTAAAATACCATTCAGTATCCTTTCATATGTTGTTTAAATGCAGTGTAGGCAGCCCAGTCTAATTTAATACTCTTACCACATGACTGACCAGTGACATTTGTCAGTTGTACCTGTGGTTTTCACAGGGCTCTACCCAGGAACACACTTGCATCCCCACCTGCTCCTGTATATACCTTTAAGCCCTAGTGCTCCCTTTTACTGCATTCGTACCTCTCTTTCACCCCCTCCAGTGGCTATAACTGATCCAGCTGAGATGTCTGTGTATAATTTGTGATTTTAATTGCTTTGCAGTGGCTAATACAGCACCAAAAAACATCTGTCACCTTGATTTTATTCCTAGTTGCAGGATATGCAATACCAGAGAAACAAAGTGTATCTGGTACCCCAGGTCCAACCATGTGAGCTTGTTGCTCACTGATTAGAGCACTGGGACAGTATTCTGCAGGCCTGGGCTCAAGTCTCAGGACATCACATTATTTCTTTCTCACTACTATTTGTGATCTAAATTGCTTTGCAGTGGCTAATACTGCACCAAAAACATCTAATAGTCATCCTGATTATTCCTAGTTACAGGATATGCAATATCAGAGAAAGGAAGTGTGTGGTAGACCCACCGGCACAGAAGTAAGCTTTCTGTTCACAATGCCAACATCTTGGGTTCAGGAACAGACCCAAGAGTCAGAGGGCTGGCCAGGTGGAGGAGGACTGAGCACCCCTCAGACTGCTCTCATTCTTTGGTGGGGGCAGGAAGGTTGACATGCACTTGGTGCCTCACTGACCTCTGGTGCAGGCTGGGGGATCAGCAGCTTCCAATGCCCAGACATGGGGGGGGGTGCTGGATGTCTTCGTTTTGGCACCTTACATCATTGCATGCCACACACCCCTGGGGTTCTTGTCAAAAATAGAGGCCGCTATTAATGATGCCCCAGTCCTCTGGTCCCGATCGCCCATCACAGCTCCTGCCAATGACCTAGTATCGGTGTCTGTCGACTGTGGCCCGACTCTATGCCCTGCCCTAAGGGGCAAGCCACGGAGGCAATGCCAGTAGGTGACCCCCTCCTAGTATCCTTGTACTGGCATTGGCAAGGCAGCCCCACTCTGGGGGCAAGCCAGGGGGATCCCTGAGCAGAAGTAAGTCCAAGGGGCAAGGGAGAGGCCTGGGTAGAGTGGGATCTGAGTCCTTGGCATGACCATAAGATCAAGCATACTAAATAAAAAAAAAGAAAGAAAGTGTGTCCAGCAACCCCAGGTCCAACCATGTGAGCCTCTAGCTCAATGGTTAGAGCACTGGGATGGTATTGTGGGAGGCTTGGGTTCAGTTCTCAGAATGTCACATTATTTCATTCTCACTACAATTTGCCATCTAGGAAGGTCCACCTCCTCCAGAGTTTGATCCTTGTTCTGTATAGCACATGTAACCCCCCCCCTACAAATGGGGGTTCCCAAAAAGTCTTCCTTGAGCTTGCCTAAATGCTCACTGCCAGACTGGTGTCCTGCATTTTAGCAGTTTAAATGTGATTACCAGAGCCTGTATAGCCTCTGTGTACTGTCTCTTTAAGAGCTGCCTGATTGGAGCTTAAGTAATCTGAGAGGGAGCTCTGTTGAAAGATGTAACTATTTACTGAAAATCATTTAGAATGATAATGATAATGTAGTTTGTCTAACCTACTTTCTTTGTAGCAAGGACTGTTTTGTTTGTTGCCACTATCTTGGTCCTGGACTGCAAATTGGACCAATCAGTACTGGTGGGACTTAAAATATAGCCAGACTACAGGAACTGTCTGAATTCAAAATCTGTAGGAACAGTAGTTTTAACTTTTTGCACCTTTTTTTCAACTGAAGGGGGAGCTCTTGCTTTGACTGACAGCCAAATCAGTCAACCAAATCGTTTGGATCTTGGGGAAGTCCCAGGCTGATTGCAGTTTTCAGTTAGATCTAAGCTGGAAGCTGAACAAGAAGGAGCTGAAGTGATTCTGAGCAGCAATCCTGAGTGGATTTGCATGGGAGAACTCTGAAAAGGCTAAGTTTTTGGCTTGCATGTCTGCCTGCTGCACCTGAGAGGGAGAGAAGAGAATTATTTTGGTCTAAATCCAAGTTTGTGTGACTAAAGTAAGCTACTGAAGTGGGCCAGGCTCAACCTGAAGAAGACCGAAGATTTTGCCAAATGCGATCGGCCTGTCAGGAGTTCCAGCTACCCCTAAGCTCCCAGTGTGTGCAGAGACTTTGCAATTGTGACAGGGGAGCGCTTTGCCTGGTACAGTAGAATTCCCTTATGTGTAAATGTGCTGTGAGCTGCTAGTGGGTCGTGAGTTAGTCCCCCACTGTGTGAACTGTGCTCTGCTTGCTGGAAGCTGTATCGAGCCCAAAACGGACTGCATCCGAATTTGTCTCCATGCGGTCTGGGCCTTGCCAGACTGGCCCAGCCAGACTACCCACTGCACAGAGAAGCCATTGATGACAGACCTGCCTGGGGATCAGCCCCCTGCTCCACGCTTGAACAGGAATGATGCCTCTGCGACTCATGTGGGCCCTGCTTCTCCTGGCATTCCAGATCAACTACCTGTAGTCTTGATTTTTGTCCAGCCTGTGTCCAGTCTTGGGTATCGTGAGTAAATACCAGGGTAGCTCCCTGCAACAACAGCTTAATCTGAGTGTGTCATCTGATTGTCTTGTTTTGTTTCCTTTTCGAACTGAGCCCTCTGGCTCCGGATTACAAATATTGTGTACTGTGCATGTTGTGTTTTCCCTCACAGGGCCCCTACCAGCTGCAACCCTGAGCAATGGTCCTGGCTAGCCCATCTCTTCTCCACCTGGGTACCCAGAGGTGGACTGTGTGGGGGGACTCAAAGCGCATGCATAACTGCTTGATTGATATAACCTTTACGCCAATTAACCTGATTTTGCCCCTCCTTTGTTCAAGTCCCCTGAATAAATCAGATCTAACTTTTTCTGCATGTAATCTGACTGTGGTTCCAGTTTGTGCTCAAAGTACTGTACTGTTGCTATTTGCTGTGCATAACCTTGTTTTACAGGGGGTCCCCAGGGTCAAGCCAGAGGAACCAGTCCTGGTGGTAAGTGCAAACAGTGTGGGTACTTGTGTGGTGTACCAGGGGTATTGTGAAAATGTACAGTGTTCAGGCCACTAGAGGGGAAAGAGGGGGGTTACAGTGTCCTGGAGGGCTGTGCCCAGGTTAGCTTGACCACTACCAACCCTGACCTCCGGGTGGAGGCACCCGTTTCAGAACTCAGGCCCCTTAACCTGCTACTAGCCAAGCAGGCAGGAGTAGTAGCCCTTGGGATAGTGCCAACTATGGGTTACATCTTGGAGGCTTGCCGCTGGGATTAGCATCCCCTAGTGGCCAAATTTGCGAACTGCTGTTAAAAATAAATGGCTATCCCAACAGAAGTGGCTGTACACCAGTTGGTGGGGTGCTGTACTGGGCAGGAGATCGGCCCCCAAAATGCTATAATTATCCTGGATATTCCCCTGGGTACCAATAAGGACACTGTAGAGGGAGTACTTTCCAAGGTTGAATGTTTACAAAACTCTGTGGTGGTGGGTCGACAGGCTAATCTGCTCTCCCAAAGTTTCATGGCATTAGTAGAGTGTAAGGACCCAGTAGACAGTTCCAAAGTGCCATGGACTATCATCCCTGAAGGAGCCCTCACTGCCTGGAGAGTAATAACTAAAGACAGTAAAGACCCCGGGGAGAATGAGCCCCCCTCACTATCTGAGACATTTGAGGAGAAATTTGCTAAGTTGTTGCAGGAGGAAGGGAAAACTGTGAAGGACTTAAAGAAACTATTCCTGCCACCTGAGGGTGTTCCTCCCCCAACATCCCCTCCCACTCCAGCACCTGTTATTGCCCCTACTTCTGTGCCCATGCCAATGCTGACTCCTATGTCTGTACCTGCCATTAGTCACGACTCTTACTGAAGGTTGAGATTCTTCTCCGGCACCCTCCCCACGCTCCAAGAGGAGGATGATTGGAAGACCTGGATAGATTGTGTTGCCCCTTTGGTACCTGAATAGCTGTGTGCGGAGGCTGAGAAATGGAAAAGGATCATAGAAAGTTTGAGGGGTCCTGCCCTAGAGGCCATTAAATTTCTGAGGTCCATAAACCCTGATGCATCTGTCCAGAAGTACCTATCTGCACTCGAAGGCAATTTTGGAAGCATTGAATCAGGGGAGAACTTGATGTGGACATTTCAAGGTACAAAACAATGGCCAGGGAAAAGGTTGTCTGCATATGTTACTCATCTGGAAAGAGTGCTGAGAAGGCTTACTGAAAAGGTGAGGTAGCCACCAGTGACTTAAACCATGTGAGGTTGGGGCACATACTGCAACATGCAAAGCATTCTAAATTGCAGCTCCTTCAATTAAGGCTCCCAGATAGAAGGGGTAACCCACCGGACTATTGTGACTTGATAAAAGAACTCTGGGAGGTTGAAGATGAAGAGGGATTGTAATTCTAGGGTGGCGCAGCCCAAGTGATCACGGCATGGAAGGCCCTTCAGTGATGGACCAATCCGTGTGCCACCATGGGATGAACTGCTGAGGAGTTCAGGAAACAAAAACAGTCTCTTTATGAAGGCTGCTCCTGCAAGTACAGGCACCGACCCTTATCCAACTGCATCTGCTATGAGGGTGGGGGTGTCCATCCAGGCATCTCCTGCTGACAGCAGCTCGAAACTCTATGTTTTGACTATGAAAGTAAGAGAACTGATGAGATGTTTCTAAATGTTCACCATACAGCAGACAGAGATGGCACCACGGTTTTCAGTTGGTAGTACCACCGCCACAGCTCCCAGTGTGATGCCTCGGCCACCCCAAATCCCAGAAAACATATTTTGCCATAATTGTGGGAAGGATAGGCACATGAAGAGAGAATGCCGGTCCACAAAAGACCTAGATAAAGTTGTATACAGGCTTCAAGGAGAGCTTCGGAGAATGAATCAGTGGTCGAGGAGTGCCCAAAATGACTGCAGTGAGGGTTCAAAGTAGTAACTCAAATCCCTATGTGGCTAAATCATCTGTCCAGGTCCCTGCTGCTGTCCCTCCAGACTGGTCCAAAATAGTGGGCCCTTCAATGGAGACTACCGTGGCTGTGAATGGTATTCCTACTAGGCTGTGCTGGACAGTGGGTCTCAAGTGACCATTGTATTTAAGGACTGGTATGACAAACACTTATCTGCTGTGCCCTTACAATCCCTGGAAGGCCTACATGTGTGGGGGCTGAGCGACAAGTCTTATCCCTACCTAGGATATGTCCACCTCTGGTTGTCATTTCCTGCAGCTGTAACTGGTGTAGAGGAGCAAGTCGAGACACTGGCCTTAGTGTGTCCCCCTACTGGACTGTATGATGGGGTTCCCCTGTTAATGGGACCAACGCCCATATGTTTGGGAGACTGGCACAACTCTGTCGTGAGAAACAAGGGCAATGGACTGGGAGGGCCCTAAGAATTCCTGCTCTGATCAAGAGGGCCTATGATTTGCAACAGAACCCAAGGGAGTGGACCAGGATGAACCGGTAGGGGTCATGTGGAAGAAGGATCCCGATTCAATGGTACTGGCCCCTAACGCCCAGTGTACCGTTCAAGGGGAGTTCACCTCCGCAAAGATGTCAAGAACAAAATACTGATGTTGGACGTGCCAAGCGATGGAAAATTGCCGGAAGGATTATTGGTTAAGCCCAGCATCTTGCCAGCTCGTGCTCATGCCTATGCACGACAAGTGATGGTCCAGATTCATAATGTGTCAGATTGGGAGATCCAGGTGAACAGAGGATGCACCCTAGCTACTGTACACTGTGCAGACACTGCAGTGTTGCCCAGCAACAAGCACCCTGGCAAGACAGATAGAGTGACTCCCGACTTGTTTGATTTTGGTGACTCCCCGATGCCAGCTGATTGGAAGACTAGAATTAGCCAGAAACTTGCCCCAAAGAGATCAAGTGTTTTCGTTGAAGGAATGGGACATGGGATGTGTCCAGGGTGTGGAGCATCACATACGCCTGCATGATGAATGGCCATTTCGAGAGAGGTCTCAACGCCTAGCCCCTGCAGACATAGACGATGTTAGAAGACACTTGCAGGAAATGCTCACGGCTGGTGTGATACAAGAATCCAGGAGCCCATATGCTTCTCCCATTGTTGTTGTGCATAAGAAGAATGGAACAGTACGAATGTGTGTGGATTATCAGACCCTCAACAGGCAGACCATCTCTGATCAATACACCATGCCCCATATACAACATGCTCTGGATTGTTTGAATGGGAGCAAATGGTTCTCGGTGATGGATCTTCGCAGTTGATATTACCAGATTCCGATGGCTCCGGGGAGGACCATGAGAAGACAGCCTTCATCTGTCCTTTGGGGTGCTATGAATTCCTAAGAATGCCACAGGGGGATATCGGACACCCCAGCCACCTTCCAGCGACTGATGGAACTAGAGGTGGGAGACATGAATTTGCTGGAATGCCTGGTGTACTTGGACAATGTCATTGTGTTTGGGAGCTCCCTAGAGGAACATGAGAGTCGACTGTTCAAAGTACTAGACCGACTGGAAGATTTCGGCCTCAAGCTGTCCATTGACAAGTGCCAGTTTTTCCAAACCTCTGTGAAGTATGTGGGGCACATAGTGTCTACAGAGGGGATAGAGACTGATCCTAGTAAAGTTGAAGCCTTGACTACTTGGCTCCAGCCCCACAATTTGAAAGAACTACAACGTTTCCTGGGATTCTGTGGCTACTACCGCGGTTCATAAAGGACTATTCCAAAGTGATTCGCCACTCTTGAATCTTACCCAGGTTACCCTCCTACCAATCGAAAATACAAAAGGGGCCATCAAAGAACCAGACAAAGCATATTTCCACCCAGGTGAACTTTTCAGGTCCTGTTGGATGCCTGACTGTGAAGCAGCTTTCCACAAAGTCATATACCAGCTCACCCATGCCCCCATCCTCGCTATGCTGTTCCACAAACCTTATGTGCTGCATACTGACACCAGTCTGCAGGGTCTAGGAGCTGTACTGTATCAAGACCATGAGGATGGTTTGAGACCAGTGGCATTCGCCAGTAGGAGCTTGACCCCGTCAGAGCAAAACTACCCTGTGCACAAGTTGGAGTTCCTTGCATAATAATGGGCCATTGTCGACCAGTTTCATGATTACCTCTATGGGGCAAAATATTGGTGAGGACTGACAATAACCCGTTGACCTATGTACAGACTTCAGCTAAGTTAGACGCCATGGGGCACCGGTGGCTTTCTGCATTGTCAACATATGATTATGCTGTCGAATACAGACCAGGCCTGAATCATATTGATGCTGATGCCCTATCCGAGGCCCATTTCCAAGAGTGACTGGGTCAGGCTGTCTGAACCTGACATCTGAGCATTGTGCCAAAAGTTTGATAGAAATGAACAGATGTCTACAGACACAGCTGGACTGCTTAGTAGATTGCTTGGGCCCCTCTGACACCTGCATACCGGCTGCGTATTGCCACTTTTCTGCTCTAGATATTAGTGCACTACCTCAGTTTGACAATGACAGCATTCAATGGGCTCAATCCCAAGATCCTATGATTCAGCCAGCACTTGACGCCCTTCGTGCAGGAAAAGATGTGTCCAAGTTGCGTTCCTCTGATCTGCGAACCGCTTTATTGTTTAAAGAAGGCCCCAGGTTGAAGCTGCTTAATCAGTTGTTGTATAGAGAGACTGTAGATCGGGGTGGCCAAATAGACAAGCAACAATTGGTCCTGCCCACAGCCTTCAAAGATTTGGTACTGAGGTCCCTCCACAATCATATGGGCCACCTCGGTATCGACCGGACCCTTGACCTAGTACGATCTCGATTCTACTGGCCCAAGATGGGGGCCGATGTTGAGCACCATGTAAGGACTTGTAGTCGCTGCCTGCAGAGAAAAGCCCTGCCTCAGAGGGCTGCCCCTTGTCAACATTACTACCAGCACCCCAATGGAACTAGTCTGCATAGACTTCTTGAGTTTAGAGCCTGATCAGTGAAACATTGGCAATGTGTTAGTGGTTATGGACCATTTCACATGGTATGCACAAGCTTTTCCCACCAAAGATCAAAAAGCATCTACCATGGCCAAGGTGCTAGTGGAAAATTTCTTCGTCCACTATGGTGCCCCCAGCGAATTCACTCTGATCAGGGCGGGACTTTGAGAGTCGGCTAATCAAAGAAATGCTCTCTCTATGGGGGCGAAAGTCAAGAACCACCCTTATCACCCGCAGGGATCCTCAACCAGAACGCTTTAGCACCCTGCTAGACATGCTAGGCACCTCCACCCAAAAGACAAGCATAAATGGAACCAGCAGATTAGCACCTTGGTACACGCATACAATTGCACGAAGAATGATGCTACCGGGTTCTCTCCCTACCGCCTCATGTTTGGGAGAGAGGTCCGGCTGCCTGTTGATGTCTGTTTTGGGGTTTCCTCCCGATGGGGTCCGAGCCAAAGATTACCTGCAATATGTACAAAAACTGAAAGCTCAATTGAACCATGCCTATCAACCGGCCCAGACAATGGCCGCAAAAAGAAATCTAGCCAACAAAGAGAGACATGCTAGAAAAGTAAAGGCTCTAGAGCTTAGGCCTGGAGACCGTGTGTAGTTGCGAAATTTAGGATTGCATGGTAAACACAAAATTGCTGATCGATGGCACCATCTTCCCCATGTCATAGTTGGAAAATTGGATGATTTGCCAGTGTACAAAGTGTGCCCAGAGAATAACTCCAAAGCTCTCAAGACCATGCACCGTAACCACTTGCAACCTATTGGTCAAGTTATAATTGAGGCTGAACCCACCGAGTTTGATTCTCCTGGACCAGTGACTCGTGCTGCTGCAAGAAAGAAACAGAGTCAGCCTGCCTCCGTGGTTGCTGATTTAAGACTTCCCCCGCAGCAGGCCCGGAATGATAGTGACTGCCAGTCTAACTCGGATGACAGCGAGTGTGATAATGCCTATTACCCCTCATATGAACTGAGTCAGTTGTGTCGTGGAAATCCTATGTTGAATTATGGGGATGAAGCTGGGCCTTCTGGACTGCCTAATGCCCCGGCATCATCCTTGGAGCCAATGTGCCCTGAAGGTGAAGTGCAAAGTATCACGTCTGAGGATGCTGAGTCTTTGTGTATTGTGGAATTGTATGATTTGCCTGAAGGAGAGACTGATGGTATGAGTCTTTCTGGTGACATGCCAGAACTTGAGGAACACTATGAGAGTGCAGACAACCCCCCTTCAGTGCCAGAGTGTCTTCAAAATGAGCCAAGTGTTGTAGAAACGGAGACTACAGAGCAAGTGGCTGACAGTGCTCCCAGCTTGGACAGTCTCCTTCTTGCAGAGGCACCCCTCACAAGTGATGAAAGCTCCAAGACCATTGCTGAAAGTACAGAGACTGTGGCTGTTCACCACAGAAAGACTGGCCTAGCTGTCAAGCTAGTGGTGTGCTTCAGTTACGATTCCCCCGGAAGGCCAGTGGATTTGCCTCTCAATGTAGTCCACAAAGGTGTTTATGTCTCTCAGACCTCACTGCCCAAATTGAGCTTGATGGCCCATTCCAGGTTACTTATTCTACCCTCTCACCATGGTGCCCCTGTCCCATCCAGCCCCAAGTTAGCTGATAGGGAAGGGCCCCCTCTTGCATTGTTTAGAGTATAAGAAGTTATTACATGATTCTGTATAGTAATGTTCAATTTACCTGTGTGAAATATGCATAATGTATTGTCAGAATGGAAATGATATAGTGGAGTACATTGAAATGTATAGTAAAGTGACAAGTTATGCCAATTGATGAATCAGATAGTACTTGTATAGCATGCTAATGGTATAAATATCTCGTATATGTTGCATTTTCAACGTTATGATGGTACAGACTTGATGCGGATGCCAAGTTTTCCCAGGCAGGGAAGAGTGTAACCCCCCTAAAAATGGGGGTTCCCAAAATGTTTCCCTTGAGCTTGCCTGAATGCTCACTGCCAGGCTGGTGTCCTGCATTTTGGCAGTTTAAATGTGATTACCAGAGCCTGTATAGCATCTGTGTACTGTCTCTTTAAGAGCTGCCTGATTGCAGCTTAAGTAATCTGAGAGGGAGCTCTGTTGAAAGATGTAACTATTTACTGAAAATCATTTAGAGTGATAATGATAATGTAGTTTGTCTAACCTGCTTTCTTTGTAGCAAGGACTGTTTTGTTTGTCTCCACTATCTTGGTCCTGGACTACAAATTGGACCAATCAGTACTGGTGGGACCTAAAATGTAGCCGGGCTACAGGAGCTGTCTGAATTCAAAATCTGTAGGAACTGTAGTTTGAACTTTTTGTGCCTTTTTTGCAACTGAAGGGGGAGCTCTTGCTTTGACTGACAGCCAAATCAGCCAACCAAATCTTTTGGATCTTGGGGAAGTCCAGGGCTGCTTGCAGTTTTCAGTTAGATCTAAGCTGGAAGCTGAACAAGAAGGAGCTGAAGTGATTCTGAGCAGCAATCCTGAGTGGATTTGCATGGGAGAACTCTGAAAAGGCTAAGTTTTTGGCTTGCATGTCTGCCTGCTGCACCTGAGAGGGAGAGAAGAGAATTATTTTGGTCTAAATCCAAGTTTGTGTGACTAAAGTAAGCTACTGAAGTGGGCCAGGCTCAACCTGAAGAAGACCGAAGATTTTGCCAAATGCGATCAGCCTGTCAGGAGTTCCAGCTACCCCTAGGCTCCCGGTGTGCGCAGAGACTTTGCGATTGTGACCGGGGAGCGCTTTGCCTTGTATAGTAGAATTCCCTTATATGTAAATGTGCTATGAGCTGCTAGCGGGTCGTGAGTTAGTCCCCCACTGTGTAAACTGTGTTCTGCTTGCTGGAAGCTGTATCCAGCCCAAAACGGACTGCTTCTGAATTTGTCTCCATACGGTCTGGGCCTTGCCAGACTGGCCCAGCCAGACTACCCACTGCAGAGAGAAGCCATCGATGAGAGACCTGCCTGGGGATCAGCCCCCTGCTCCACATTTGAACAGGAATGACACCTCTGTGACTCATGTGGGCCCTGCTTCTCCTGGCATTCCAGATCAACCACCTGCAGTTTTGATTTTTGTCCAGCCTGTGTCCAGTCTTAGGTATCATGAGTAAATACCAGGGTAGCTCCCTGCAACAACAGTTTAATCTGAGTGTGTCATCTGATTGTCTTGTTGTTTTGTTTCCTTTTCGAACTGAGCCCTCTGGCTCCGGATTACAAGTATTGTGTACTGTGCATGTTGTGTTTTCCCTCACAGGGCCCCTACCAGCTGCAACCCTGGGCAACGGTTCTGGCTAGCCCATCTCTTCTCCACCTGGGTACCCAGTAGTGGACTGTATGGGGGGACTCAAAGCGCATGCATAACTGCTTGATTGATATAACCTATAAGCTAATTAACCTGATGTTGCTCCTCACTTGTTCAAGTCCTCTGAATAAATCAGATCTAACTTTTTCTGCATGTAATCTGACTGTGGTTCCTGTTTGTGCTCAAAGTACTGTACTGTTGCTATTTGCTGTGCATAACCTTGTTGTACAGGGGGTCCCCTGGGTCGAGCCAGAGGAACCAGCCCTGGTGGTAAGTGCAAACAGTGTGGGTACTTGTGTGGTGTACCAGGGGTATTGTGAAAGTGATTATTGTACAGTGTTCAGGCCATTAGAGAGGAAAGAGGGGGGTTACAGTATCCTGGAAGGCTGTGCCCAGGTTAGCTTGACCACTACCAACCCTGACCTCCGGGTGGAGGCACCTGTTTCAGAACTCAGGCCCCTTAACCTGCTACTAGCCAAGCAGGCAGGGGTAGTAGCCCTTGGGATAGCGCCGCCTAGGGGTTACATACTGGCTGTGCAGAATTTCTGAATTGTTTTTCTGTGAGAATTCTGTAGAATTTCAGAGATTCTGACTAATTCTGTGGCATTCCATTGGAAGCGGAATTCCAAAATTCTGAAAGTAAAATATGTGTGTGTTTTTTTTTAAAACTGCAAATTAGTTATCAGTGGTTTGCATAAACTATACCTGGATTCATTTTCCACTAACCGCAGATTGAATAAGATCAGTTCATCTATTCAGCAATATTCCTAATGGCTGTTCAGCTATTAACAAACAAATGAGCTTGTGGTCGGAAAGGTTCAGAGCCTGAAGGGATAACAGGCCTTTGCTCTCGCTGGTCCTGCTTTGTGAAATTCTCTCCCAACATGCTTACAGTACATCACTGGTCTGGTTCATCTCCCCTGTGACCTATTTTGTGTGCTGGTTAAAAGTGCAAAGAGTTATTGGGACTTGCTACACAAACAACTACATTAATATGGTTAGTTTTATTTTTATTGTTTTAGTAAGCTATAACCCACAACAGGCCATGGGTGTATGGGGGCATTAATGCACACCCTGGGTGTATTCTGAGGCACAAGGCTGAAGGCCGAGTGACCTCCACCCACCCAGGAAGTGCATTAATGCCCCCATACACCCATGGCCTGTCGGTGTTATTGCACTTATAAAATGACACTGTTTTTATTTAGAAAAAAATGCTCATAAGCCTCATTAATAATAAAATGTAATTTATTTTAACTGTGTTCCTCTGCATCACAAAGTAGTTCCATTGAACAAAACTGACTGTTAACATTTTTGACTTATTCTAAATAAAGTACATGTGTTAAGTACAACTGTTTTTTTGTTTTGTTTTAGTAATCATAAATTTAATAGTAGCATGTTGGGGGGGTTATGGCCAACAAATAGTCATGTGATGTGTTGGGAAATGGGAATAGTTTTTTTCTGTAAGTAATATTAAAGCCAGAAATGCAAGCCACTGTAATAATTAAAGTCCTGCATCAAAGAAACAGCTTTAAAAGACTTGAAAATTGGAAATAACATTCTACAGACTGTAAGTTACAATGTATCTGTAAAGTATTTTTTTAACATGAATACCGCGGTGGTACTGACTTTGGTCGAACACTGCTGTGTAACAGGTTACGGTTGTAACCGCAAGCTGCCAGAGCAAATGAAGTCCTGCAGCAAAGATAACCCTTTCAAACATCTGACAATTGCAGATAACATTCAAAACACAGTAAGTTATCTTCAATAACTGTAAACTTTTTTTAAGCATGAATAGTGAGCAGATACTAACTTCTGTACAACACTGCTGTGACACTTGCAAACTTGCAGATCAAAACAGCATTGCTTTCAGTATACTTGCTCCAAGAAGTGTTCAGTTTTAAACAATGTGCTTAATACTGTAAGTCACTTCAAATGACAGGAAATATTGTTTTAAACAGTGAATATTGAACATTTTGGCTTAGTCAATTTCGCTCACTTTGATCGTTTTGTAAATGGTGCCTTTTCTAGTGGGAAAATGTAATTGGAGGAATTTATTTTTTTGACAGATGAGGTTGCGTGTGACATTGCATGTACAGTAGTTCAGTAACTTAAGTGTTGGTGTACCAGGCATTAATCAATGATCAGGTGACCCAGTTCAACCAACGACTTGCTCTAATTTGAGGGTTGCTTTCCAGCCCACTTTATAATTTCTAGTAACTTATCTGACTAAGTGTAGCTATAAGGAATTTATTTTATACCCTGGATGTTAACAGGACACCATTGTAAATGCCCCACATATGAAACTGAGTTCATGTGAAGAACAGGGACGTGCTACTTTATTGCCAAGGTGTGTTAAGAGCTATCCATCAGCCAAAATATCGCCATTTAAAAATGTAAAGAGGCTGGCAGCATTGCTTAACGTTTACAGTAATGAACTGTGAACGAGCTTAGTGCATCCAACAGACCCAGCTTTGATTTCCCCAACCTTTGCTTGTATACTGTGTGACTCTAAGCTAGTAACTTAACCTCCCTAGTGCTCCTGGGTCACCCTTGAAAACAGGCATTTGAGCCAAGTGGGCATCACCATGATACCAAAGAATTAACGAAAAAGAAATAATAAAAATCACACTGTTTGCATAACCTGGGATAACAGAACACTGTCTATCATGCGTGAGTAGGGTACTATACCCTACAGAATATTAAATATCTGATTTATTGTGGACCTGTTACTGACTTTGCATTTAATTGCTGAAAAACTGTCTTTATTTCCTTGTGTGAATGCACCTGTTTGGATTGCTAAATACTGCTTGTGAGGGATGGCCAGCCACCCTAGGTACCACCCATGACATCAGTCATGCACATCCCTTCCTGTGTGTACCTTTGTAAATGAGTCTCAGCTCAAAGAGCTTGTCACCTAGAACTGCGTGGAATGTGGAATACGCTGGCTGAAATTAGTGTGGAATGGTAATTCTGCTTCCAAAAGGCCTTTTTTGGAATTTCTTGTTTAATTTACGGTATTTATTTATTCAGTTTTTATTGACCAGATAGGCACACCAGACAATCGCAGTGCCTATTTTCAAGTGTGACCCGGGAGAGTTACAAGGCAATACAAAACCACACAACAACAACAATATAGTGACATTTACAAGCTGCAGAATATCAGATTGGCAATTGCAGGAGATGATCCCTGGGACACTTTAGGATCCTTACATCTGGAGTTATGTTCATCTGGTTGGTTGCTGATGCACATATGACTTTAAAAAGTGAAATCCGACCACCTTATTCTGTGACCTGGTTAGACTAGCTCAGTTTCAAATGTGCATCTGAACAGGCTAAAGCACAGAATCACAGCTCCTGCTTCAAGATTTGTTTGTCACTTGTAGAAACATAGACTTTGATGGCAGATAAGGACCACTTGGCTCACCCAGTCTGCCGATTTCCCTACCTACTGGAAAAGCTGCAAATCCTAGTTAACCAACAGCCCGAGCTTCCTCTTACCCCCCACCAGAATTGCCTTATGTCTGTCCCATGTATTCTTGAATTCCCCCCACTGTTTTTGACTCCACAACCTCCTCAGGAAAGCCATTCCATGAATCCACCACACTCTCCATGAAAAAATACTTCCTCACATTGCCCAAGCCGTCCTCCCTCTATCTTCAAATTGTGCCCCCTTGTTCTTGCACATCTTTTCTTCTGAAAGATGCTACCCTCTTGGACTTCGTTGATTCCCCTGAGGTACTTGAAAGTCTCAATCATGTCCCCCCTCTCCCCCTTTCTTTGAGGGTAAACATTGCAAGCTCCTTTAGTCTATCTTCATATGGCTTCCGGTGCAGACCCTGCACCATTTTCTTTACCCTCCTCTGGACTGCCTCCATCCTGTCTACGTCCTTGTGGAGATGGGGTCTCCAGAACTGCACACAGTACTCCAGATGGGGTCTCACCAACTGTCTGTACAGAGGGATAACTACCTCTTGTTTTCTACTGGTGATGCCTTTGCCTATGCATCCCAGTACCCCAGCACCACAGCCCTCCTTACTGCCTTCTTACATTGCTTGCCTACCATTAGGTGATCTGATATGAGTACCCCAGGTCCCTTTCCATTTTGGTTGTTGTTAGTACCCCCCCCGCCCCCATTGTGTACTCTTCCTCTGGAGTTTTGGTTCCCTGGTGCATTACTTTGCACTTCTTTTCATTGAATCTAAGCTGCCATACATTTGACCATTCCTCCAACCTTGCCAAGTCCTTTCTCATCTGTTCCACCCCCCCTTCTGTATCAACCCTGTTGCAGGTCTTTGTATCATCTGCAGAGATGCATATTTTTCCTTCCAGTCCCTCCACAATGTCACTTATAAAGACATTAAAGAGGACTGGTCCCAGTACTGACCCCTGCAGTATCCTACTAGTAACTCCCCTTTCTTCGGAGTGGACTCCATTTACTATTACCCTCTGTGTCCTGTTGTCCAGCCAATATTTTACCCAGGCTACCACCCTGGGACCCACTCCCAGGCTGGCTAACTTGTTTATTAATCTTTTGTGTGGGACTGTGTCAAATGCCTTGCTAAAGTCTAGGCAGGCCATATCTACAGCCCCTCCCTGGTCTACTACTTTGGTCACCCAGTCAAAGAAATCTATGAGATTCATCTGACACGACCTTCCCGCTGTGAGCCCATGCTGCCTTGGGTCCTGTGCCCCTCTGGCCTCTAGGTACTCAGCAATTCTTTCCTTCAGAAGTGATTCCATCACTTTCCCTACCACAGAGGTCAAACTGACAGGTCTGTAGTTTCCTGCCTCTGTCTTGCTCCCACTTTTGTGAAGAGGAATCACATCCACCTTCCTCCAATTTTGCAGGTACCACACCATCCTCCCATGATTTGTCAGAAAAGGTAGTCAGTGGTGTCACTAGTTCTCCCCTTAGTTCTTCTAGAATTCTGGGGTGAATCCTGTCAGGCACCATTGCTTTGTCCACCTTCAGTTTTAGAAGTTCTTTCAGGACCCTTTCTTCTGTGAATGGACTGGTATTGACCCTCCTATCCAGAGTGCTTCTCCTGCTTGGTTAAGGTACCTCCCCCTCCTCTTCTTTTGTGAATACTGAGCAGAAGTAATTGTTCAGTATCCCTGCTTTTTCACTGCCAACCTCTGCCCACTACCCCTCCACTTTATTAAGCCTTACTATCCTTCCCTTGATCCCCTCTCTGTCCCCATTTGAGAGTACCAGTTCTAAGATTGCTCCCTTCCAAGTGGGTTCCAACACTAGCTGTCTGAGGTATGCCCCCCTGTAGGGCATCAAAAATGACCCTGCTCTTGGATGTGGCTGCAGCAAAGGTGCTCCACTTAACATCTGGCATATTCAGGTCCCCCATCAACAATATCTCCCCATTTTCTGCCAGTCCAAGGATGCCTTCAATCATTTCCTTGTTCATTTCCTTTCTCTGAGATGAGTGTCTGTATACAACCTCCAAGAGGATCATGGTACCATTTCTTGTCTCCACGGTGACTCACAGTGCCTCCTCTCCTCCCTGTTTACCCTTTAGTTCCATTGCTTTTATCCCTTCCCTTAAGTAGACAGTTACTACTCCTCCTCCTCTTTTACCCTCCCTGTCCCTTCTGTAGATTGTATACCCTGGTATGTTGACATCCCAGTCATGGTTCTCTGTGTACCATGTTTCTTTGACTGCTACAATATTCAGGCTTCGCTCTTCTAGCAAGGCCACACGTTCAGGGAGCTTGTTACCCAGACTACGGGCATTGGTACTCATTGTCCTCCATTTTTTTATGGCCTTAACCCTTTTAGCTCCAGCCCTGTCCTTACTAGCTTTCCAACTCACAACAAAGACCACTCCACTGTGGAGGTGGTGCGAATAAATGAAGTCCAAGTCCAAAACAGCAAAGCCGCACTCACCACTGTAAATTCAAAGTTTTATTGTGCAAAATAGATAAAAACGTGACGCTCCATTCCAAGCACCAAACGCTGAACATAACAGTTCCCCAACTGGTTTCGTGCCATCTAGCATGTCATCATGGGGAGGTACAAACAGTAAATGTCCAAGTTCTTAAGTAGCTGCTTCATTAAAGTGACAGTACTACATCATATCAATCTGTGGCTTATATATGCATTAGTTCATAACCAAACCTCACATAAATTATATACATAGCATCACATTTATATAAAAACTTATCACTAAAAACCTAAACATATAATCTAATTGCATACTACTTGTACAAAACATAATTTACTACAATCTTATGGGGATATTGGGTAAGTAAAACAGTACTTTATATTCCTGTAGCTCCACTTGCTCATCATGAGGTGCCCTACATTTCCTAGAAAAAAAATCACAAAAGAGCACTGTTAGTGGCGGTATTTACAATCAAAGTTGGCCCTCTGTAAGGACCCAACCAGGGGAACTTTAATAATTCCATATTAGTCATTTATTTATAAGCCCATAAGACTAACCAATGGATGCCCTTTATGGCTAAACCAATGTGGACAGGACCCAAGCTACTGGAGAGCATTCTCTACTACACGGCAAAGTAACTAAGTCTCTAATAAAAGCAGATCTAACCTACATCATCTTTTCTTAATACAGCTCATCAAATAAATTTTATCATTGAGGCCGGGAGGTTGAAGGGCTCCCAGCGTAAAATTCCAAAATGATTCTCTTTCTGCCAATTTCCTTTCAATGTCACCACCTCTAATGCCTACTCTCACCTTCTCAATCCCACAAAATTTCAAAACATGTGAATTTTTCTGTATACTACCCTTAATGTATTTCAAGAGTGCACTACTGTCATCCAAATTTAGAATAGATCTAATATGGTTCCCAATCCTGATCTTAAACGGTCTAGACAATCTTCCAACATAAAAGGCTCCACACTGAGAGGTAGCTAAATAAATAATACTCTCCATACTGCAATTAATGAAATTCCTGATTTCATAAATCCTGTCACTATTGCAAACACAAAAGTTCTTACAATTGCTCATGTAACCACAAAACTTACAATGTCCACAATGATACATACCTATGGGACATACATTACTTTGTTCCCTTGCTACCAAATTCTTATCAAAATCAGGTAAATAGCTATGTGTTATCCTATCACCCAAACTTGTACCTCTCCTGAATACCATCCTTGGCTTAACTTGAACACACTCACTCAGACTGGGATCAGACAGTAAAATATTCCAATTAACACTTAAGATTTTGTGTATCTCCCCTGCCTGGTGCGTATAGGTGATGACACAGTTCAACTGATTAACCTTACTGCTTTCTTTCAGTTGCTCCATTTTTTCCAGTAGCTGGGTTCTGTTCACTGCCTTCACCTCTTCATGTCCTTGAATAACAGTATGTTTACTATATTAATGAGTTAAAAACCTACTGCACATCTCTCTACTGCATGCCTCAAAATCTTGTTCCTCACTACAATTGCAGTGAACCCTCAGAAGTTGGGCCTTTGGGATATTTCTAATCATGTGACTAGGATGACAACTGGAAGCCAGCAGCAAAGAATTCCTATCTGTCTCCTTCCTACATAAACTAGTCTATACAGTACCATCTTGTTTCTTAGTAATCTGTAAATCCAGGAAGGAGACAGAACACAAATCATTCTGCACTATAAAGCTAAGATTCTCATTACTGTCTTCCAGATACTTTACAAAAAGATCCAATTCATCTTTCGTACCATGCCACACCATAAAAATATCGTCTATAAAACGACTCCAGCAATCAATTTGATCGAAAAGCGGATTGCTCTGGACGTCATAGACTATTCTTGTCTCCCATTCACCCAAATAGAGATTGGCATAATTTGGTGCAAATGTAGCACCCATTGCCGTCCCTTTCTTTTGTAAGTACCATTGATCCTGAAATAAGAAACAAGAAACAACTTTTTGTTAACACATGTTCAGCACATTGTAGAAGAAAGTCCATAAACCCATGATTCATCATGGGATCTTGTGCAAGCCAATATCGCATGGCATCAAGGCCCCCCTCATGAGGAATGTTAGTGTAGAGAGAGGTAATGTCCGTTGAGACTAAATACCACTCCCTCTCCAGCTGCATGTCCTCAACCAATGCCAAAATCTGCATAGTGTCCCTGACATATGAACATAGACCCTTTACATACAATTTGATGTGATGGTCCACAAACTGGGATACTGGCTCCAACAAGGACCCCATACCTGACACAATGGGTTGACCAGGTGGATCATACAAATTTTTGTGTATTTTAGGGAGGACAAATATGCAAGCTCTCACTGGATGTGTAACCATCAAATATAATAATTAATCATGGCTAATTAAACCCTCACACTCAGCATGATATAGGAAAACATCTATTTCTTTCTTAAATCCTATAGTGGGATCTGAAGGCAAATGACAGTAAAATTCATGACATCTCAATTGTCTCTCTATTTCACTTAAATATTTCTGGGTCGATAAACTGCTATCGAGCTTCCTTTATCTGCCCGTTTAATAGTCAGTTCTTTGTTCTCTTGAAGTTGTTTCAAAGCTTCTGCCTCTTCTTTAGTTATAGTCACAAATGAGGGCCTATTACTTACTTCCAAAATCCATTTAAAATCCTGTTCACATGCTCTCATAAACATCTTCACATGTTCACTGTACGAAGGCATAAAGCTAGAAGGAGGTTTAACATTTCTTACCTCACCCATGATCCCAGTCCCTGCTTCCCATTCGATATTTTCCACCCAATCCTGATTCACGTAGTTACCTCTCTTTTTTTTAAAAAGAAGGCCTTCAGGTTTAAATTCCTCATGAATCTATGTAAGTCGATGTACAGATCAAAGGGGCGGCTATCCTGTGTAAGAACGAATGATAAGCCCTTTTGTAAAATCCACAACTATCCCTGTGTTAACTCCACATGTGAGATATTAATGACTATGTTGTCCTCGATAGTATTTAATCCTGAAATCTCCCTCTCCTGCCTCTTCTTGTGGTTACATCCTCCATGTCTCATCTTCCTCCGCAATTCCTCTGATCCGGTGCTCCCTGTCATTGCCCCCTCAGGACTCTCTGGGGATGTATTGTCTGTGGAATGTCCTCGAAATGGACTGTAGTCCACCATCTGTCCAATGGCTCCTGTTCCCTTTCTAAAAAAGGGTTTCCTCCTTCTGGTTCTTAGTCACTATTCGATGTATAACTGGGGGAATCACTACGATTTTTTTAGAATAGGATGAGGGATAAAACCAGGGCTATTATACCCTTTATTATTTCCATGTCTCCTGATACCTTGACCCTTATTGTTTTCTTTACGCCAGTTGAAAACTCTATCCAACAAATAGTCTTGTCGATCTCTTTCCCACTTTTTAAGTTTAGTGTTCTTAATTCTTATTTCTGACTTCTGCACACTGTCTTTCAGTCTTCTCTCAAAATCAGAAAACTCAGGATGTTCCTTATAGGATGCCACAATTAGTTCCTTATTTTTAATGTCCGTAGTCACCCCAGCCTGCTGGGCCACATAATCCTTAATTACTGTTTTTATCAATGCATCTGTACCCAATTGTAGTGATTCTTTCCAGTCATTCATAAATAGATCTCTGTCCCAACCATAACCAGGATTCCTAGTAACTCAAAGCCCTCGTGGTGAACGCCCCACTTTCAGATAGGCCTCTCGGGCGGTTTATCTCCAGAAATGTCTACTACCCCTTGTGATTGCTCACTCTAGTTGTAAAAACATGGTTTTAATATCCGCAGGTGTTCCAGGCTCACTCATTAAAATCTGTGTATCTGTATTGTTAGCTCCCAAATTCGTATCAGTCACATCCGAGAATAAATCACTTTCCCTAGTTGTAGTAAAAACCAAATCAGCATACAAACCTGAGCTGCCACTTAGTGTTGCACTTTCCATTAATTTCTTCTGTGAAATATCTTGTTATAAGCAAGTTCACGTACTTCTACTCCAGTTCCTGCTCTTAAAATTGGATTGTTAGTGCACAGCTATGGACAGCAATGGATGCCCCAGACTTCCTATCTTCACTGGTATTCATAAAAATTGCATTTCATTCTGGGTAGTCCACTTGAATTCCTGCTTCACATACCATTTAAACTTGGAGAGGGATGTCCATCAGGTGTATTGGTGCACAACACCTTTGCCTTTTTCTCAATTTACCCAAGCATGTACCCTCCAGAAACAATCAGCTACAGCTCTGACCCACCACCCTACTGAATGTTTACCTTCCTTTCAGCAAGACAACCTGCACAACAATTTAACAGAAAATATACCCTGCAAAAAACAATTTCAATCAGAGAAAAATAAAGCAGTTGAGCCCAAACCCTGTGCTCTGCCCTCTGACGCTCCTGCATCTAGCTGCAAGGGAGAACTGCCTTAGGAACCACCACACTATTCTTTTTAAATTGTTGCTATTCCTTTTACATTATCACCTAGCAGAGGCCCCAAGCCAAACAATCAGGCCAAACAGTTCTCACTTAGCCCCCAAACTACAGGGCTAAAACACAGCTCTAGTTTAATGCCCTTAAAATGTGGGCTACTGTGCTTTTATTTTACTTTACAGACAAAACGAAATACACAGGTTCATCAAGTTTCTCTACACCTTGCCCCACTTATCTTGTTTCGGAAACCTCCTCAAGTCCTATCTGTAAGTAACACACACAGACTCTGTTTTAAGGCAACAACTGGAGTGAGAGAGTCTTTATAGTGCAATCCCAAACCAACCCGCACTCAGAACTGTGACTCACTCCAAAGCATTGCAAAGCATTGATAATCAATTTGTGTAAGGGCGCCAATGCTGGCCAACCACATGCAACAGCATTGGGCCTGCACCATTTCCATGACTGGGTGCCCAGACAATCAATGGGAGCTCCCTTTAAGTAAAAGAGGTTAATGCTGGTACCCGTTGGATGGAGAGTAGCATCCTCCAGTACAGGTGGTACACAGCAATGTAACTGTATTCTGCAGGTGTAATGTAAGGCTGGGCATGGTTGTGGGATGAGTCTGGAAGGATGCTGATGCACAGCCCAGGAGAATATTGGTTGACTGTGCCTGGAAGGGCACAGAAAAGCAGCATCTGTGTTACATAGGCAGGGGCAGAAAGGACACAGAAGACCAGTTGGAATACTATACTACCCTACTTTACTGCTTCTAACTCCCTTTTCTCAATTTAGGACCTGAAGCCTGGACCCTAGATAAAGTCATTGGTTTTAGTTTTTCAATAATGACTGCAAATTATTTGGAGTTATAAGTGCTTGTTTCATGGAGACTGTTAATGCACTGAATGGGTTCATGGTTGGGTTAAGCTTGTGGGTTGGTACTGCATCCAAAGGGGTTGTATCATGATAACAACACACCCACTTTAACTTTAATTTCTCTGGGTGGAAACACCATATTATTTTCTATCTTAACTTTGGATACAAACCCCCCAAGTAGGAGATTAAAGAACCAAGGCCCTTTAACATTGCTGTGCTCCCATGTCAGGGTTCACACCCAGTGACACCAGCGGCATTGTATGGCAGAAGTGCCTCAGAGCCTGAGCCACCATAGAGATCCTCTTTACATGTGCCTCTCTGCAGACTTCAGACTTTTTAAATAAATAAATAACGTTGTTATTACATAAATTAATAAATAAATTGTGTTTACCATGGCAATCGCAACGGTTACACTTTAAGTATTGGTTTCAGCATAATTAATTATATGCAACAGAGTAATTACACTGTAGTTACAAGTTTTTTGCATGCAACTACATTGCAGTTGCAATGTGGTTAAAGTGTAGTTACACTGTAACTACACTGTAGTTAATGGACACTTAGTGTGTAACCGCAAGAGACTGAGATGTCACAAACGTACGCATCATGAAGTCAGTTGGTGACAGTCATGCAATTCTGAAAAAGACAGTGGAATAATTTCTACAAACCAAAAAAGTGATTTCTGTAAACCAAGAAACAATTGCATGCACACTAAACCTTGATTTATAGCCATGTAATTAAAATCCCTTTCAAGGTCACCCATTAACTTGATAATACTGGGCTATATACACTATGATGCAGAGTGGCTATGCGATACATTGCCAGTCCGCACCCATTGCACCACACGAGCTGCATTCAACAATCAGAGAGTGCAGCCCCTTGGCTCCCAATCCTCTGACCATGTAGTCAGCCAAACGCCAGGGGTGGGCGGTGAGAGTGTGGGGGGGGCGCGCCATTCACAGAGGTGTAAAGTACTGGGCACAGGGGGCGCACCTTATGCTGGGTAACACCCAGCCATAAGGGATATGTGCCCCCCTGGATGCCACTGCTGGGAGCGGGATAGACATGGGGGCACTGCAGACCCCCCCCAAATGATGCCCCAGCCCATGGATCAGCACGGAGGGCTGGGGTGGTGGACCGGACACCCTCCCGCTCCAAGCTTGTAATGCACATTGCACCTTCCACTGTTTTCCACGCCCCGTGGATGCAAATGATCTGTTCGTGGACTGGGTCCGGGCATCCCACTGGGTGTGTCTCCAGTCCACAGAAATGTCCTCCTTACATCTGCGCACTGGGGGGGGTGGGGCCATGGACAGGTGGCGGACGATAGTGACTACTGATCGGGGCACACCTCTCCGCATGTGCGGAACTCCTCGGGTGGCATACGCACCATTGCATGTATTACCAGCCCATATGTGAATAAGGCCCACTGACTGTAAAGCCATTAATATGCATTAATAGTGTAATTCTGTACATTACTTATCATTGGAGGCAGTATAGAACACTGATTTAAGGCTCTGAGCTGCTAACCTGGAGACCTGGGTTTGAATCCCACAGCCCCCACTTGCTTACTGTGTGACCCTGAGCAAGTCACTTAACTTCCTTGTGCTGCCAAGTTGCCCCGTAAACAAGTTTTCAGCTTAGTATGTCTCTCCTGGTAAAACAAAGGTAAAAAAAAAATAATAATGTGGAATGGAAACCACATACAGTATTTGCAATAAAAATGTTTTACAATCAGCCTATGCATGGGCCACCCAATACAATGACTGGGACCTGTCTGTACCAGGGTACAGGTTAGTTCGTAGGGACAGGGTGATTGGGAAAGGAGGGGGGTGGCACTATATGTGAAGGAAGGACTGAGCTGTGTAAGGGAAGAAGGGGAGGAGGGTAGTACAGAGTCACTTTGGATGCAAATCCAGGATTCCAAGAATAGGATTCTTAGAATGGGAGTGGTGTACAGGCCACCATCTCAGACGGAGGAGTTAGACAGGGAACTAGCGGGACAGATCAGGAGGACCTGCGAGAAGGGTAGTGTGGTGATTGTGGGAGACTTCAACATGCCAGGAGTGGACTGAAGTACCCCAACAACCAGGAACAGAAGGGAGCAGGTACTGCTGGATGTCTTCCAGGACAGCTTCCTGCTGCAAATGGTCAGTGAACCAACCAGGTTAGGGAATACCCTTGACCTTGTGCTGGCAAATGGGGACTTTATGAGAGAATTTACAGCGGAGGAACCGCTGTCAGGGAGTGACCACCACTCAGTATGGCTCACAGTGGATATGGGCAAGGAAGGAGTGGAATCTGGCACAAGAGTACTGGACTTCAGGAGGGCCGACTTTGGGAGGATGAGGGAAGTGGTAAAAGGGTACCTGGCCAGAATTCAATCTAGTATGGACACTAACCAGAGGTGGGAGCTCATAAAGTTGGGGATAGTGGAGGCAACCAAAACCTGCTGCAAAGCCCAGAGCAAGAAGGCTAGGGCTAAGAAACTGAACTGGTTGAGTAAGGAGGTCATGGAAAAGGTAAGGAGGAAAAGAGCTGCCTTTAGGAAGTACAAGAAAACAGGCAGAGGGGAGGACAGGGAGGAGTACTTGACAGAATGGGAGGTAACAAGGGCAGTAAGGGGACAAAGCATCTAGAACTCAGGCTGGCACAAGGCATTAGAAGGGGAGAAGGTCTTCTTTAAGTACATCAGGGAGAAAAGGAGCTGTAAGGACCACATAGTAAGGATTAAGAAGGAGGGGGGTTGGGTGGAAGCAGGGTGCGATAAGGCAGAAGCACTAAATGAGTACTTCTGCTCAGTATTTACTAAAGAGAAGAGGGGGTGACACCCAAGGTGGTAGAAATGGCAGAAACAGGGGGGGAAGGGGTGACAGATGGGGAAATCATGGAAGGCAGAGTTCCAGAGGGTTTGAAGGCACTGAGGGTGGGCAAGGCGCCAGGCCCAGATGGCATCCACCCCAGGGTACTGAAGGAGCTGGCAGAGGTCCTTGCAGGACCTTTGGCAGACCTATTTAATGTCTCACTACATTCGGGGTGTGTACCTCAGGACTGGAGGATGGCTCATGTGGTGCCCCTCCACAAGAGTGGCCCCAAGGATGAATCGGGAAACTACAGACCAGTGAGCCTCACATCCATCGTGGGTAAGCTAATGGAGACTATCCTGAAGGAGAGGCTGGTGGCCCTCTTAGAGGCCAAAGGACTACAGGACAGCAGACAGCATGGCCTCATATGTGGCAGATCCTGCCAAACCAACCTGGTGGAGTTCTATGACAGGGTAACTAGGCAACTGGACAGGGGCCATGCAGTGGATGTCCTGCATCTGGACTTCAGTGAGGCATTTGACTCGGTGCCGCATGGAAGGCTGGGAAGGAAGTTAGTAGGCACAGGGGCGGGTGCAAAGCTGGTGAGATGGGTAGGAAACTGGCTTCAGGGAAGGCAACAGAGGGTGGTGGTGGTGGGGAGCTCTCACACCCAAGGGCAGTGACGAGCGGAGTTCCACAGGGCTCGGTGTTGGGACCAGTGTTGTTTGGGATATTCATTGCAGACATATCATGGGACATCAAGAGCAAGATCTGTCTGTTTGCTGATGATACCAAGGTAGGCATGGTGGTGGATGACCTAGGGGGATGGCAGGGGTTGCAGGATGATCTGGCAAAGCTTGAAACCTGGTCAGACACCTGGCAACTGGAATTTAATGCCAAAACGTGCAAGGTGCTGCATTTTGGGATGAAGAACCTAAGGAGGAGTTACCAGCTGGGGGGAGTGCAGCTAGCCCAGACAGAGGAGGAGAAGGATCTGGGTGTGCTCATTACAGGGTCAATGAACAACTCGGCACAATGTAGGAAGGCAGCTGCAAAGGCCAACAAAATGCTGGGTTGTATTGCGAAGGTATATCCTCGAGGAGAGGAGGTGATTCTGCCACTGTATAGGTTATTAGTTAGACCACACCTGGAGTCACTGTGTGCAGTACTGGCGCCCGTATCTGAAGAGGGACATTAGTTACTGGAGGGGTGCAGGCGCAGGGCGACAAAAGATTATCAAGGGGCTGGGGACTTATCATATGAGAGGAGGTTGAAGGAGTTGAACATGTACTCACTGGAGGAGAGGAGGGACAGGGTGACATGATTGAAACCTTAAATACATGAAAGGAATAAACAAGACAGGTACAGAGGGGCTGTTCAAAGTAAGGGAGGGGAGGGCCACCAGGGGCCATGATATGAGACTGGAGGGAGGAAGGTTCGGGAGGGAGATGAGGAGACACTTTTTTACAGAGAGGGTGGTGGCTGGGTGGAATGCGTTACCTGCAGAAGTGGTATCCAGTAGAACAGTGGACTGCTTCAAAAGGGGATGGGACAGGTCAAGAGGGAGTGTTAATGATGGGGAAGGGTGGAAGGGAGGGGCAGCTGCAGAATAAGGGGTGCTAGCTGCACATTCGAGCAGACCTCTAGGCCTTTATCTGCTAGCAAATTTCGTATGTTCGTATGTTCATAGCCTATGTTTTTAACTTTTTTCCTAGAGTAATTGAAACTATCAACATAAAACCCTTTTCATTTTCAACCTTCAAGCCCTGCATCTTCCTTTCTCCCTCCCTTCCCTCCTTCCTTCTTTACTCTCATTCTTTTTTCTTTCTTTCTTTCTTTCTTTTTCTTTCTTTCTTTCTTTCTTTCTTTCTTTCTTTTCTTTCTTTCTTTCTCTATTCTCTCTTTCCTTCTATCTTTTCTCTCTTCTCACTTTCTTTCTCTTTCTTTTCCTTATTTATTTATTTATTTAGTTGAAAAGTTTCACCTGGAAGGACATACTGAGCTACAAAAATAAAGGATGATGATGGGGCAGCAGATGTGGTCTACCTAGACTTTAGTAAGGCCTTCGACTCGGTTCCACACAGAAGGCTGGTAAAGAAGCTTGACCACACAGGGGTTGGTCCAGAAGCAGTCAGATGGGTACAAAGCTGGTTACAAAGCAGAACCCAGAGGGTACAGGTTAATGGAACACAATCAATGGAAGGCAGCGTGACCAGCGGGGTGCCCCAGGGCTCAGTGCTGGGGGCTCTGCTCTTCAATGGTTTTATAGCAAACATCGCTGACAGACTGGAAGGGAAAGTGTGTCTGTTCGCAGATGACACCAAGATATGTAACAGGGTGGACACCTCAGAAGGAGTGAACAAGATGAAGCTGACCTCAAGAAACTAGAATAATGGTCTGGAGTGTGGCAGCTGAGATTTAACACCAAAAAGTGCAAGGTCGTGCACATAGGAAAGAAAAATCCAAGATAGTAGTATTACCTAGTAGGTGAAAGACTAGCCGCCTCAAACCAGGAGCGCGATCTGGGAATCATAATCTCAGATGACTTAAAGGTTAGTAAGCAGTGTGAGAAGGCAACATTGAAGGCCAACAGAATGCTGGGATGCATTGGGAGGGGAATCACGAGCAGGAGGAGAGAGGTGGTACTACCACTGTATAGATCGCTGGTCAGGCCTCACCTGGAATATGGAGTCCAATTCTGGAGGCCTCACCTCAGGAAGGACATTGACTGGGTGGAAACAGTACAGAGAAAGGTGACAAAAAATTATTCAGGGTCTGCAGTAAGTGTCCTATGAGGAAAGACTTAGGGAACTGAATATGTACTCCCTGGAGCAGAGAAGAGAGAGGGAACTTGATTGAAACATTCAAGTAAATAAAAGGCATTAACAAGGTACAGGCACAGGAACTTCTTCACTTCAAGAAGGGCTCCAGGACCAGAGGACATGACCTCAGACTACAAGAAGGGAGGTTCTCTACCAACACTAGGAAGTTTTTCTTCACAGAAAGAGTGGTGGATGCCTGGAACAGCCTGTCCCAAGAGTTTGTGGGGGTCATCACTGTGGGGGGATTCAAGAATGCATTGGATAGACACAAGGGAGCATGGACTACAAAGGACAACTAGAGTATCAAAATAGGTCTAAAACAAATGGGCAGACTAGATGGACCCAGCAGTCTCCTTCTGTCATCAACTTCTATGTTTCTAAAATATCTCATTTCCAGAGGCGTCCTGGGGATGAGGGGGAAGGAATAAGTACAACAGATTTTACTACAAAATAAAACATCCTACAGACATTAAATGACTGTGCAGACTATTGTACATTAGGCATTTCTGTGCACTAGACATTCGCATATAGAATAAATATCAATATCACAAGGGTAGGGTGGGAGGCCGGTCCCTTAGGACCAAAGAAAATAACAATTCCATAGAGGGGCAGTAGGGGATAGTGCACAGGGGGAGAGCATGGTGGGAATAGGAAAGGGAGGATGGGAAGTATGGTAGTGAGGGAGGGGCAAACCTTTATCTCTCTGGGTTGCAGACCCCACAAGAGCCAGACATGGCTGGGCGCTCACCCAGCCTGTGTCCTTGTTTCCTGGCTTGCGAGGAAGTGGGGAAGGGAAAGGTGTAGGAAAAAGTAGTAAAAAGCAGGCAGGGGGAAGTGAGAGGGGGAAGTGGAGAACTAGTGTCGAAGGGAATAGGGAGAGAAGGAGAGGGAATAGGTAGAGAAGGAGAGGCAGGGCAAGGCAAG
This sequence comes from Neoceratodus forsteri, assembly GCA_016271365.2. Lineage (NCBI taxonomy): Eukaryota > Metazoa > Chordata > Ceratodontiformes > Ceratodontidae > Neoceratodus > Neoceratodus forsteri. The sequence goes on from CM057454.1 coordinate 1,321,207,316, forward strand.
GCAAATTTTATTTGAAAAGACACCCATCCCAGAGGCTCTGGGTGCCGTACATCAATCAAATAAAAACAACACAACACAATAACAATCAATAAAATATACAACTCCAAACAATTAAAACATAATTTACTACACAATTTGTTTCATTCTTAAAAATTAGACAATATAAGCTATAAAACATAGTCAAGGAATGCCTGATCGTATAAAAATGTCTTGAGTCAGGCCTTAAAAAGCTCAACAATCGGGGCCTCCCTAACAACCAAAAGAAACGAATTACACAGGATGGGAGCGGCGACACTAAATGCTCTGTTGCCTGCAGTTCTCAACCTCATCCTGGGAATCGCAAGGAGGCCCCGAGAAGAGGAATATAGGGAATGGACCGAGACAGCAGGTGTAAGAAGGTCATTCAGGTAGCCGGGGCCCAGGCCGTGTAGGGCCTTAAAGGTGAGCAAACCCACCTTAAAGAGGACCCTCCACCTAATCGGCAGCCAGTGCAGATGACGCAGCACCGGGGTAATGTGACAGTATTTAGATTGTCCTGTCAACAACCTCGCCGCCACATTCTGCACCAACTGCAGTCAGCGCAGGGTACCCCCAGAGACCCCGAGATAGAGTGCATTACAGTAGTCAAGCCTGGATGTCAAGGCAGACATTCATCCCTCTGGGATGAAAACCCCACAAGGGCCAGACATGGCTGAGTGCACATGACCTGGTTTCCTGGCCTGCAACTGTGAAGGGTAGAAGAGGGGAAGAGCAAGGAGTAGGAGAAAGCAGGCAGGAGGGAGAAAGAGGAGCGGGGTAGGACTATGACTAAGGGCAGTTACAGGAGGGAGCAGTGTGAACATGGAGTAGAGAGGAGAGAGGGCATTTGAAAGAGGCAGAGCAAATGGTTTGTGGGACAGAATTCCAAAGTCAAGGAAAGTGGAAGGAGAAGGCAGCCTGACCAGCAAGAGATTTACGAGAGGGAAGTAAGAGGGAATGATAGCCAGAGTTACGGAGGGAGTACGAGAAGGGGGGCAGAGGGCAGAGTAGAAAGCTGAGGCAGGGGAGAGTGAAGCCAGCCAGTATTTGGAAATGAAGGAGGCACAGTGTGTAGTGCAATGATCTTCCAGGGAGGGAAGGGAGCGGGCAGAGCACTGAGAACAGTAGTGGGTGCAGGGTGAGGGAGCGAGCAGAGCACTGAGAACAGTGGCGGGTGCAGGGTGAGGGAGAGGGCAGAGCACTGAGAACAGTGGCGGGTGCAGGGTGAGGGAGCGAGCAGAGCACTGAGAACAGTAGTGGGTGCAGGGTGAGGGAGCGAGCAGAGCACTGAGAACAGTGGCGGCTGCAGGGTGAGGGAGAGGGCAGAGCACTGAGAACAGTGGCGGGTGCAGGGTGAGGGAGCGAGCAGAGCACTGAGAACAGTGGTGGGTGAAGGGTGAGGGAGAGGGCAGAGCACTGAGAACAGTGGCGGGTGCAGGGTGAGGGAGAGGGCAGAACACTGAGAACAGTGGCGGGTGCAGGGTGAGGGAATGGGCAGAGTACTGAGAACAGTGGTGGGTGCAGGGTAAGGGAATGGGCAGAGTACTGAGAACAGTGGTGGGTGCAGGGTGAGGGAGCGGGCAGAGCACTGAGAACAGTGGCGGCTACAGGGTGAGGGAGCGGGCAGAGCACTGAGAACAGTGGCGGGTGAAGGGTGAGGGAGAGGGCAGAGCACTGAGAACAGTGGCGGGGGCAGGGTGAGGGAGCGGGCAGAGTATTGAGAACAGTGGCGGGTACAGGGGAGGGAGAGAACAGAGTACTGAGAACAGTGATGGCTGCAGGATGAGGGAGCGGGCAGAGCACTGAGAACAGTGGTGGGTGCAGGGTGAGGGAGAGGGCAGAGCACTGAGAACAGTGGCGGGTGCAGGGTGAGGGAGAGGGCAGAGTACTGAGAACACTGGCGGGTGCTAAGTGAAGGAGAGGGCAGAGTACTGAGAACAGTGGCAGGTGCAGGGTGAGGGAGCGGGCAGAGCACTGAGAACAGTGGCGGGTGCAGGGTGAGGGAGCGGGCAGAGTACTGAGAACAGTGGCGGGTGCAGGGTGAGGAAGCGGACAGAGCACTGAGAACAGTGGCGGGTGCAGGGTGGGCAGTCCAGGACAAAATGGCAGAAGAAGTGAAAGGGGGGGGTCCAGTCGGGTGGTCTTTGGGGCAGCACCACAGACAATGTCACAATAGTCAATGATGGGGAGGATCATTTTAGTGATTATATCTCGGCTGGCAGGAAGAGGAATGCATCTTTTAAGACTATAAAGAGCACCGAGCTAGGGGTGGAGTTTTTTAAGAATGGCATCTATGTACTGTGAAGAGTCACGGTGTTGGTCAAGCCAGACCCCTAAGTACTTAAATGCAGGCACATGGTCAGTTGTGACCCAATCTAAGGTGTGGAAGGAGGGAAGGGACAGGAGTCTGGAAAGTGTTTGACGAGTTCGGAAGGACATGGGGACTGTTTTTTTTTTTTTGCATTTAGGGATAGCTGATTGGATCTGAACCAGTGCTGGGCAGCGTCAAAATCAGTTTGGAGTTTGGCTTTTAATTCAGCTGGGGAAGGCCCTATGGCAAATAGGACTGTGTTGTCTGCATACATGACGGAGTCACCCACCTTGAGACCTGGAGAAGAGGGTGTTGATGACTTTCCAGAACTTGGAGGGTGATTAAGATTGTTCTGGAAACAGGAGGAAGAAAACACAGCCTTAGCAAGCCTGGTGGCTTTAGTACAAGTGTTCCTCAGGGCACGGTAACTGTTCTGGTCGACCAGTGCACCAGTGGATTTGTACGTCTTCCATGTCAGGCCATGTGCACAGAGGCAGGCCAAAAGTTTGGCTGAGATCCAGGGGAGGTGAAAACCTCCGACCCTGGCTTTCAGGAGGGGGCATGCTAATCCCAGATTGATAAAAATTTGAAACAGAAGTATTCAAGTGCTTGTTTGATGTCACTGGAATTTGAGATAGGGAACCAGCCGGAGGTTAGCAAATGTGCATGTGGCAGGGATAGGTCTATTGACCAGAAGGACCCGATCTGGATTATTTTGGGGGGGACTCTGGGGCAGTTAATTTTGCATATGCAGTAGACCATATGGTGGTTACTGAGTGCATCGGGGGTACCAGCTCAGTGATACTGTGCAGGTTGGTTCCTTCCTTCCTTCCTTCCTTCCTTCCTTCCTTCCTTCCTTCCTTCCTTCCTTCCTTCCTTCCTTCCTTCCTTCCTTCCTTCCTTCCTTCCTCCTTCCCCTAGATAGCAAAGGGGACTTGGATACATCTAGTGACACACAACCAACTGGGAGGTGTTATTTCTGCAAAATTGGCACCCTGTTGCTTGTTATTATTTACATATAATAGTAGCAAGAGAAGAGTTCCAGTATCTCATGATAAACCACAGGAAATCCCCACTCATTTCCCCTGGATTTCCTGTGCTACGTCTGGATTTACTCAAACACCTTTTTGGCTACCACTGTATCATCCATGGATTTTATTCAGCTCATTCAATTTATTAGCACATATAGATTTGATATAAATACTTCTCTCTTTTTATATCAACATTTTTATATTCATCCACTTTGAAATTTATCTTTGAGGATAATATATTATTGTAAGTATGTGATTATTTTTACTTTTAGGGTTTTATTACATGTATTAATCCAAAAAAAACATTTTCAGCATTTTATATAATCATGTAGCACTTTGCACTGCACCTAACAATTAGCACAGTGGATTAACTGTGATAATCCCCCCCATCTGTGCCATACCATTTGGCACCTGACTTTGATAAAAGTATGAAAGGTAACTAACATCTATTTGAAATACACTTTACTATGATGCCACCAAAGGTAGCCTTAAATAGGCTGGCCCAGTGGTGCTAAGGGTTAAGGTACTGGACGCCACACCTCGCGCCACACTAGCGACCTGGAGTTGGGAGTGACCTCAGGTTGCCGGGGGTCGGCAGGGGATGGAGAGGATCAAGCATCTGACGACAGCTGTCCTCTCCTGGGGTTGGGGAGGATGTCGTCCCACTCCTTGGCTGCCCCCCAGTGGAGGTCGTGGGGGAAGCGTCGGAGACCAGGAGGCAAGATCGTGGCTACATGATGCGTGTGTGCCTCCACACATGCATCTTCATGACCACAAGGGGAGGGGACCAAGAAAAGCATAAAAAGGAGGGGCTACCACAGGCTACATGAAACTCTGCCAGCCCCAGCATTCCACTCCATCTCCAGACTGCCGTGATTGCCCCAATCTGGATTATGTACTGGGGAGAAGGATGGACCTCCCTCTTCCAGCTCCGCCATGGGGGAAAATCCATGGGAGGGAGCAGAGGTGGATCAGGGCAGCTGGCAGCAGTGGAGAATCCTGTCTGCAGGGCCCCAGGAGAAACAGAAGATGAAGAAAAAAGTAGCCTTAAATGGGAGGGGCAGTGCTGTGAACTCCGGTCTTCTGACAAAGCTCATTGCCAGCGAAGTGCCAGGGCCTTTCAACTATATTGGCCAATGCTAATGAACGCTGCTGTGTCCGGGCACTACAACAAAACTGCAGTGCACTTTGAATATTTTTGCAGACTGATGAAAATAAATTGCAAAGAAATTGTAAGTAAGCTTGCACCTTTGTTTAGGATTTCCTTTTGTCAGTGCACCACATTCCTGCTGTTTCTAACACACACAGTTTGTACCTGCCAATGGTCTTTCTTAGTGTTTACAACACAAATTTGCAAAGTTCTCAGTGAAGTCTGATCTAAAAAGATTTATTTGAACGTTCTGACCTGATCACTTTTTTTGCAATTATTAGCTTACTGGATTTTCACAAATTACCTACAGTCAGTATGGGAACCTACAGAAACAAATACAGAATGGGTATATGCACTGACAAATTGCATAGCAATATGCAGAAAACCAAAGCACAACAGAAAATCGACACAGGCAAGTAAATGTTATTGTGTCTGGGGCTATTAAGGTTGTCATTTTCCATGGGGATATACAACCCACACAGGGAAGAGTCTTTTAGTTTTAGCTTTTCTCTTGTGCTCCTGATGTCCCCAAATAAACTTAGTGCTGAAAATGTGCTCATTCTCAATGGGGAAGGGGGGTTATAATGCAGTGTGAGCCCATTTATCAGTCCCCTGCATTTCAACAATTTATAAGTGCATTCTTCTTTTTACAGCGTGCTCCAAACTGCAGATTTTGAATTCGCTCACAAGGTTGTCTGTTGTCCATGCCAGATCAGCTTCTGCTTCCAAACAGAATTTGTGATCAATGTTGTAATTGGTTTATGGGGAAACCTTGTTCTTCATGTTCCCAAATGTTAAGAACAACAGGTTCCACATTCCAAAACGTGAAGAACAAGGTTTAGAAAACACTGAAAAAACAAGCTCACAAAGTGTTATAAATGATATTTTGTCTGGGACTACTATGGTTATTGTTATCCAAAGGGAAATACAACCCACATTGGGGATAACCTTTTACAGATGGATTGGAAAGGGATGCTGTCTTTGGACAGTGGATCAGGATAATGCAAGGTCAACAGGGTTGCTGTACAGCTCTTCTGAAAATAAAAGTTCTAGAAACCCAGTTAACCACCTAGTTTTCTTCAATCACTCAATTAACCACCTAGTTAACTTCAGTCACCCAATTAACCCTTCAAACACCCAGTTAATAACCTAGTTATCGTCAGTCTTCAGGGTAGTCAGTGCAGCATTCCAACATGCCAAGGCCAATCTCTTGGCAGCAATATCGCTCAGAGCTACTGTAAAACCAGTGACTGGCATTCCCAAATGCAGACTGTCATCCTACCCTTAACAGACAGAGCTGGAAAGACTGGTAGCATAAGCCCCAGCATAAAGGATAGCTCAGTACCCACCACTACCCAAAACATGTGTAATGGTGGACAGTACCATCCCACCATAAATGCTGGAAGGACCCAACCACCCTGGCACCATGCCTACATACTGTAACTGGTTGTCAAGGCTGTGCAGCTTGAATAGGTTACACTGGGTTATGTGCCCACTGCCAGTTTCATGGCCATCACCTAGGTTCAGCACCAGTTTTGTGGCCCTTAGCTGAGCTCCACAACAGTTGTTTTGGCCCTCTGTTGAAACCTATGCCAGTTTCATAGACCTTAGTGAGACCCCACAACACTTTCCTGGTGTTCAACTTTGCCTCATGCCAGTTTCGTTGCCCTAGGCTGTACCCCACACCAGTTCTGTAGTTCTTAGCTGGGCTCCATCCCAAAGTAATGGTCCATGTCTGATCACCTCTCCAGTTCTGTGGTCCTTAACCGAACCCCAGGCCAGTTTCATCGGCATATAGTATCCAGACTCCTTGCCAGTTCTGTGGCCCTTAACTGGACACCAGGCCAGTTTTGTGGCCCATACTGTATCTGGGTCCCTCACCAGTTCTTTGGCCCTTGACTGGACCCCATAAGAATGTATCGGCAGAAGGGGACCGTATGATCCATCTAGTCTGCCCAGATTGCCTACCCCCCAGTCTGTTCTTCATCAGAGATTACTGCAGTACTTGTCCCACCCTAGCTTAAAAGCAGTGACTGTTTTGGCCTCCACAACCTCTGGTGGTAAGCTGTTCCAAGGGTCCACCACCCTCTCTGTGAAGTAGAACTTAAGAATGTTGATTTTAAACTTATCCCCTGTTAGTCTCAAACTGTGCCCCCTCGTTTGCGTGGTCTCATTTCTGTGGAAGAGGTTTTCTGCTTGTACCTTATTTATGCCCTTTATGTATTTGAAGGTTTCTGTCACATATTCCCTGTTTCTCCTTTGCTAGAGGGAGTACATGTGCAGTTGCTGTAATCTAGATTCATATTGCTCCTGGCACAGTTCTTGTACCATTTTAGTAGCTCTCCTCTGCACAGCCACCAAGCGGTCTATGTCTTTTTTTTTAGGTGTGGTCTCCAGAACTGTATGCAGTACTCAAGTTGTGACCTCACCAAGGACCTGTACAGAGGGAGTACGACCTCTTGCTTCCTACTTGTAATGCCCCTGCCAATGCATCCAAGGATGCTGCTAGCTTTCTGCACCACCTTTTCACATTGTCTACCCATCTTTAAATCATCGGAAATAAGCACAAGGTCCCGTTCGAGTTTTGTTTCTGTTAGTTGTTCACCATCAAGAGTGTATGTTTTCCTTGGGTTTCCTTTACCTAGGTGCATGATCTTGCAAGGACCCAACCGCCCTGCAACCATGCCTACATACTGTAAATGGTTGTCAGCTTCCATCCCCTTTTCTGAACCCTATACCAGTTTCAAAGCCCTTAGCTGCTGAAGAGAACACAGCTCAGTGATCAGTCCCCCTCCCCACTTACCTTGGAGGTTGTTGCCACTGGTACTAGTACAGGTTGGAGGTGGCGAGGTCTGTGGCCTAAGGACTGGAGCGAAGGCACTCTTCTGCTTGACTGCAGAGATCATGTTCACGGGGGAAAAAGAGAAGACGCCAGCAGAGGCAGAAGAGTTCCCGCTGGTGGGGAGGGAAATGGAAGAAGATCCCACAGGAGGACTGGAAGGCATGACTGCAAAAAAGGAAACCCAGAAATAACTAGCAGACAATGATAACGGTTACTGCTGTCTGCCACATTCCTTTAATTGAGTCAGTCCTTGAAATTAACTGTTGCACAGTATGTGTCTTCAGTTAGGCCATGGAGGCACAGAACCCCACTGGGGATGGCTCTTTTGCATATCTTGAGACCCGTTACACCCATGCACAGTAATTGTATTTTAATATTTACAAGCTTCCTTGGTATATACTGCAAAGGAAAATTAGAAGCAAAGGAATGACAGTGGGCCACAAGATTCAGAATCTTGTTTGTCATGTTCCCCTGAACGCTTTCTCTGGAATGAATCTAGAAACAAGCTGTTCTCAGTTCAGAATGCTTTCCTGGCAAAATATAAGTAAATAACATTCCAGCTTGCATGCAAGTGTTCTAATGGTAAAAGAAAAGAAATGGCATACAGGAGATCCTGGTTCCAACTATAACTCCCAGTTTAGTGTCTAAAGACTGGAGCTAGGGCTGTAAGCCACATATATTGGTTCCAGTCTCAGCTCCCAGACTGTTTGGAGTCTGATAGTTACAGAAAAGAATGTGACCCCAGAGATACAGGTTGCAGTCCCAGCTCCCAAGAGCTGAGGTGCCAGACCAAAGGGATGTGATCCTGGAGAACCTGGTTCCGATCCCAGCTCCTAGGCAGGTTGGTGTCTACTGGTTAGAGCAAAGGGCTGTAAGTCAGGAGATCTTGGTTCCAATCCCAGCACCATGCAGTCTACTGTCTGATGGTTAATGAAAATGAATGTGAATCCAGAGATCCTGGCTCCAACCCCAACTCCGGGCAGTGTGGTATCTAATGGTTAGAGCAAAGGATTGTGAAACAAGAGATCCTGCTTCCAACCCCAGCACTCAAGCTGTGTGGTGGCTAGTTGTCAGAACAAGGGATGTAAGTCAGGAGATCCTTTCCTAGCCCAATCCCCACCGTGGTGTCCACGTCTTAGAGCAAAGCACTTTTCCTATCCTACTTCCCACTGTGGTGTTTGATGGTTAAAGGAAAGGGCTGAGTCAGGATATTCTGGGCCCAATACCAGCTGTCAGGCAGCTTTGTGTCTAATGATTAGAGCAATGGGCTATGAGCCAGGAGATCCTGGACCCATTCCCAGTTTCTAGGCAATATAGTGTCTAATGGTTAGAGTAAAGGGCTGTAAGTTAGTAAATCCTCCAATCACAGCTCCTAGGCAGGTTGGTGTCTACTGGTTACAGCAAATGGTTGTGTGTCAGAAGATCTTGGTTCCAATCCCTGCTCTCAGGCAATGTAGTATCTCAGTGTAAAGGGCTAGAGACAGCAGATACCGGTTCCGAACCCAGCACCCAAACTGTGTCTGGGCTAATGGTTAGAGTAAGGGTTGTAAGTCAGGTTATCCTAATTCCTAGCACAACCCCCATTGTGGTGCCTAACTGTTAGAGCAAAGGGCTGTGAGTCAGGAAATCCTGGTTCCTATCCCAGCTCCCACTGTGGTATCTAATGGCTAGAGCAGATGGCTGAGTCAGGAGATCCCGGTTCTAGTCCCTATTCCCACCATGGCATCTAATGGTTAGAGCAAGGGCTGTGAGTCAGGAAAAAATGGTTCCTGTCCCAGCTCCCACTGTGGTGTCTAATGGTTAGAGCAAAGGAGAGTCAGAAAATCCTGGTTCCAGTTCCAGCTCCCAAGCAGTGTAGTGTCTGATGGGTAGAGCAAAGTGCTAGGAGACATGAGGTCCTGGTTCCAACCCCAGCTCCCAAGCAGTGTTGTGGCTAATGGTTATAGGAAAAGGGTTATGAATCAGGAGATCCTGGTTCCAATCTCAATCCTCACTGTGGTGTCTAAAGGTTAGAACAAAGGGTTGAGTTGGGATATCCTGGCTCCTGTCCCAGTTTCAACAGTGGTTTCTAATGGTTAATGCAAATGGCTCAGAGTCAGAAAAATCTGGCTCCAATCCCAACTCCCAGGCAATGTGGTTTCTGATGGTTAGAGCAACAGGCTGCGAATCAAGAGATCCTGGTTCAAGTCCCAGCTCCCAAGCAGTGTAGTCTCTAATAGACAATGAGTCAGGAAATCCTGGTTCCTATCCCAGTTTGTAGACATTGTGGTATCTTATGGTTACAGCAAAGGACTGTGAGTCAGGAGATCCTGGTTCTAGTATCAGCTCCCAAAAAGCGCAGTCTCTAATAGACCGTGAGTCAGGAAATCCCGCTTGGCTCCCAGCTTCCAGGTGGTGTGGTATATAAAGAAAAGAACAGAATAACAGAATTTTGGTTTTCTGTATATCACCTGGCATAGACAAATTACCTCAAAGTGCATTGAAAACTAATATGATACTGCTAGACTGTAGGCAGACAAACACATAACTGGGCACTCGGCTCCATTCACAGACAGCCAGACAATGGCATACAAAAACTTTCCTCTTGTTAGAGACAGGATGTTGGTGAGGGCACAGAGGGAACCATCAATTCTCTCTGAATAGTACGTACTGTAGGCACAATAAAATGAAGGAGGATCGGGTGGGCCCACATGTTCGGTTCCCTGTTATTCTAACAGCAAGAACCAGAAATGCATTTGCCTTGTGGTATCTATCAAGCATGGTACTGAAAATTTGAACACTGCCTATTTCTTGTACTCATCCATCCCATGACCTCCCTCCCACCTACAGGAGGCGCTTTCACAATACTTATTTCTCTACTGCACAACTGGTGAAAGTCCTTCAATCACTTACATAACTAAATACAAACATAAATACAGCAATGATAAATACAGAAACACTCCCAATAACAGACAGAGAGAGAGATAGACAGAGGGATAGACAGACAGATAAACTGTAGCTAGATAGATAGATAGAGTAGACAGACAAACAGACACAAAAATAAATAAAAGATAGATTTATTTATTTGAAAATTGGTGAGCAGGAAAGGCCCACTGAGACGGAGCTTGTTTCCTGGTGCGACCCAGGGTAGGGGAGCAAAGGACAAAAAGCAATACAAATCTTACACAAATACATAGAAACATAGAAATTGTCAGCAGATAAGGACTGCAAGGCCCATCTAGTCTGCCCATTAGCCCTATACTTGACCCTATCTGGTCAGTGTCTTCCCCTACCTCCCCTCTGCCCTCCCTGCAAGATTCTCCTATGTCTGTCCAAGGCATGTTTAAATCCCTCCACTGTGCTTGCTCCCACCACCTCCTGTGGCAGACCATTCACTGCAGCCACCACCCTCTCCGTGAAGAAAAACTTCCTCACATTCTCTCTCAACCTGCCTCCTTCCAATTTCATACCATGACCCCTCATTCTTGTACTCCTCCTGTATTGGAAGGTGTCTCCTTCCTGCACCTTGTTTATGCCCTTTAGGTACTTGAATGTTTCCATCATGACCCCCTCTCCTTCCTCTCCTCCAGCAAGTACCTACTGAGGTCCTTCAATCTCTCCTCATAACTTTGGTGGTGCAAACCCTGTATCATCTTAGTCACCCTTCTCTGGACTGTCTCCACCCTGTCAATGTCCATCCGAAGGTGTGACCTCCAGAACTGCACACAGTACTCCAGGTGAGGCCTGATTGGTGTTTTATACAAATGCATCACTACCTCTCTCTTTCTGCTGGTGATACCCCTGCCTATGCACCCCAGCAAGCCACTGGCCCTCCCTGCAGCCCTGACACACTGCTTTGACACCTTCAGGTCATCAGAAATAATAACACCCAGATCCCTTTCTTCCTTGTTGATAGTCATCAACTCCACCACCATCCTGTAGCTCACCCCAGGGTTCTTTTGTCCGAGGTGCATCATTTTGCACTTCTTAGCATTAAACCTCAACCGCCACAAGTCACACCAGTGTTCCAGCTTCTCCAGGTCCCTCCTCATTTTCTTCACCCCATCAGGAGTGTCCACCCTGTTGCAGATCTTGGTGTCATCTGCAAACAGGCAGACCTTTCCCTTCAGTCCTTCTGCAATATCACTAATGTAGATATTGAACAGAACTGGCCCCAGGACTGATCCCTGAGGTACCCCGCTGGTCACCACCCACTCCCCAGACTGAATCCCATTAACCACGACCCTCTGCCTCCTGTCTGTTAGCCAGTTCCTAACCGAGTTTACTACCTTATGCCCCATGCCCAGACTACCCATCTTGTTAACCAGTCTCTTATGTGGGACAGTGCTGAAGGCCTTACTGAAATCGAGGTAGACGATATCCACTGCCCCCACAATTTACTTCCTACGTCACCCAGTCAAAGAAATCTATCAGATTTGTCTGACACTACATCTCTGCTATGAATCCATGTTGCCTCAGATCCTGGGCCCCACTGGATTCCAGATGACCCACTATTCTTTCTTTAAGCAGTATCTCCATGATCTTCCCCACTACTGAGGTGAGGCTGACTGGCCTTTAGTTCCCCGCCTCCTCCCTACTGCCGGATTTTTGTAGAGGGACCACATGTGCCCTCTTCCAGTCCTCTGTAACCACTGTTGTGTTAAGTGACTCTGTGAACAAGGCTACCAGAGGCGCTGCTATCTCTTTTCGCAGTTCTGTTAAGATCCTTGGGTGTATGGCATCTGGCCCCATTGCTTTGTCCACCTTCAGTTTTGTGAGCTCCTCCAGGACCCTCTCCACTGTGAATGGACTGGTGTCCACCTCTTCCCTCGTCTTGCATCTGTTGCCCAACTGTGGTCCTGACCGTCCCCCTCTTCAGTGAATACTAAACAGAAGTATTTGTTCAGTATTTCTGCCTTTTCCTGGTCTCCCTCCCTACACTCCCCTTCATCCCCTTTGAGTGTTATAATAACCCCCCCCCCAGATTTTCTTCTTTCACTGATGTACCTATAGAATGTCTTGTCCCCCTTCTTTGCTCTATGTGCTAATCCTTCCTCAGTTTGCGCCTTAGCCCTCCAAACAGCCTTACCCGCTTTCCTTAGACACTCTAGGCACACCTCCCTTTCCGCCTCCCTTTGGGTCTCCTTATATTTCCTGAAGCCCACCCTTTTAGCCCCTACTTTGTTTGCTACCTCTTTAGAGAACCATAGTGGTGTCCTCCTTTTCTTGCCTTTGGATACCAATCTGATGCATTGATTTGTTACTTCCACAATGGCTCATTTTATGTGCCCCCACTGCTCTTCCACATCCCCTCCTTCCTCCCCCTTGTCCAGGGCTATTCTGATGTATCTCCCCATTTCAGCAAAGTCTGCCTTCTTGAAATCCAACACTTTCACTCTTGTGTGACATGACTGGGTCCTTGTTCCCACGCTAAACCATACTATGTGGTGGTCACTGGGTCCCAGTTGCCCCTCAACCAGGACATCTGTGATTCTGTCTCCATTGGTCAGCATCAGGTCAAGAATTGCCTTTTCCCTGGTGGGATCAAGCACAAGTTGCCTGAGACCAGACCCCTGTAAAGACTCCAGGATGCTTATGCTTCTAACTGAAGCAGCTGCCCAGGTGGACCAATCAATGTCTGGCATATTGAAATCCACCAGTAGCAGAACTTCACCTTTCACTGCTATCTTGTGTATTTTGTCCACCAGCTCCTGTCCACTTCCTCCCCTGTGCTGGAGGCCTGTAGATCACACCTGTGTGTATTGCTGTGCCATTGCCAGGTTCAAGGGTGACCCACAATGCCTCGGCTTCCCCCTGCCTACAGTATTACAAAATGAGTGGAAAGTCATTGCACACAAAGACTATAGAAAGTGCATAATAATCAAATAAATAGAACCTGGCAGTAAGCATTACACCAGGTGTAAGGGAACTGTTAAGGAGGGGGAAACAGGAGTAAGGGGGAAGGGGAAAGAGTCTCACTTGATATCTGAGGGAGGCAGAAGAGTCAGTGAAATGGACGGAAGAAGGGAAGTTGGTCCAAAGTGAGGGGAGATGATAGCCAAAGGCTTATGACCAGCTGAAGTACAGGGACATGGCAAAGGAAGGTGTGGCAGCCCCTGGAGCAGAGGGAGCACAAGGCAGAAGGAGCAATTGAGAGGAGTGATGAGAGGTAGGAGGGAAGGGATCCAAACCAGTGTTTCGAAATAAAGGAGGTGCAGTGCATCTGGCAATGGGATGGAAAGGGAAGAATGGATAGTGATGAGTAGAGTGAGCAATGATGAGTACGAGAGAGTGAGTTGGTTGCAAAGCAACAGAAGGAGTTGCAGAGAGTATCCATTCTGGCCAGGGAGGTAGGAGGGTAGACCCATAGACCACATCGGCATAGTCAAAGGCAGGGAGCACCATTTTGGTGACAAACTTTCAGCAAACCTGTAGGGAAAGACAGTATTTCGGTACAAAACACCAAGTTTAAGATAAAGCTTGGCATGGAGGGCATCGATGTAAACGGAGAAGTCAAGCTTGCTGTCAAGCCACACACCAAGGTACTTGAAGGAAGGAAGCACTTGAACGGGGGAGCCATCCAAGATGGAGAAAATGGGCACTTGATTGAGTTTGGCCAGTTTTTGGTTGGTGCCCAAAGTCATGGTCACTGTTTTTTTTTTAAGTTTTAACCCAAAGCTGTTTTGACTGGAACCATCATAAGATATTGTGGAAGTCTTACTGTAGCAGACCTTGCACGTCTGTGGTGGAACAGCCAGAGGTGTAGATAACTGTCTCATCTGCATACATGTCAATACGTGAGTTGGCACAGGCTGGAGGGAGGTAATTGAGGAAGATGGAGAATAGCATTGGGCCCCGGATAGAGCCCTGTGGGATCCTTGCCTGGAGAGGAAGAGGAGGTAACAGGGTGTTACCTACCTGTACTGACTGTAGATGGCCTGTGAGAAAAGAACAGAACCAATCAACAGCAGGAGCTGAGAAGCCAGCAAAACCCAGCTTTTTCAGAAGGGGAGGGTGAGACACCAAGTTGAAGGCCTTAGCCAGTTACAATGAAGATGGCTGCCGTGATGTGACTCTGATCCAGCCTTGAGAGGATATAATCAGTTACACGCAGTAGGGAGGAGATGGTAGAGTGATCTTTCCTGAAACCAGACTGGAATGGGGAGAAGAAATCAGAAGTAGAAGAAATCAGAGTCTATGGCAGACAAGCTTCTCTTGCAACTTGGAAAGAGAGGGAAGGGGGGAAATCAGCCAGTACTTACCAGAGGAGGAAAGGTTCCCCTCCCCTTTGTATAGTGGAATAACTTTGGCCACGTTCAAAGACTATGGGACCACACTGAGGAGGAAGGAGCGATTGAAAAAGGTTAATCAAAGGAGATACAATGGCAGGGGTGGAGATGTGCAGAAGTCTAGGATCAAGTTCAACTGGGCTAGACATTTTCAAATTCAGGGAGTAAAGGGCAGTCAGGGTCTCCTGGGTGGAAATAGCAGAGAAGAGGAAGCCCTGGGAGGGGAAGGAATAAGGAGCCTGGTTTGAAGGAGTTGTGGGAGATGGGAGAAAGGAAGGGACAGCACAAGTAGTGAAGAACTCATTAATGTGTGAAGCAACATAGAAGGGGTCAGATACAGGTGAACAATTAATCAGAAGAACTGAGGGGTTAGACTGGGTGGTGGTGGTGAAAAAGGGAGTGAAGTATCTTCCAGAACTTCGAAGGGTTGTGAAGGTTATTCTGGAGGCTGGCATGAAAATATTGTGATTTCGCAGCCCTGAAAGCGTTTGTACAGGAATTCCTGCTAGACCTATACCTGAGGAGGTTGGGGAGGAAATGAGAAGATTTATGATGTGACCAGTTGAGGTCACGGGTCTTGCACTAATCAGTCATTTCAGGGTAATCCAAGGGTGATGATGAGACTTTATCCAGGATTTTTTTGAGAGGGGCAGGCTTGTCCCAGATTGAATAGAATTTAGAGTGAAACAGAGAGAGGGCAACATCAATGTCAGATGCAGTGTAGAAGGCTGTCCAATCTAATGCCGCAGGGTCACTCAGAAGGGTATCAGTGTTAAGTGACCTGAGGGACCTGCACCAGATGTATTTTGGGGAGGAGGGAGGGCATTTGATCTTTCTGACGCTGAACATCATGCAGTGATTGCTGAATGCATCAGGCAAAATACCAGCTGCAGCAATGTGATGGGGATGGGAGGAGAGAACCCAGTCCAACAGTATGTGGGTTTGTGATTGTGGGTTGTGCTGAGTAGGATCTGAGATAATCTGCTCAAAAATAAGCAACTCAACCTTTTCAGCAATCAACCTGGAGGCTGGGGAGACCTAACTGACTATAAAATCCACTAGAAGAATTAGTGCATGATAGATAGATAGATAGATAGATAGATAGATAGATAGATAGATAGATAGATAGATAGACAGACAGACAGACAGACAGATAGATACAGACAGACAGACATATACATACATACACTGTACTGTATACATACATAGACTGGCCTTATCTCTGGACTGGGCTCCACTATTCTGTATTTATTTAGCAGCTGATAACCAAGTATGTTCACTGGAGAAAAATATAGTCTGAATTTGTCCCTGCTGCTAGGCCAATGCAACATACACCCCCACAACCACAAACTGGTAAGGAGGTCAGTCAGTTTCTCCAAGAACTAGCTGCATCTAAGAGCCCAGGGAGTAATGGACTGGAGCCTAGGCTGTTGAAACTTGCTGCATCCTATCATACCCATTAACATAACCTTGGTTACTAGTGATATTCCAAATGTAGGGGAATTAACCAATGTTGTACCAGTGTTCTACAATGGTAGCCAACCCAGTGGCATGGAGGGCCGAGGCACTGGATACCGCAGCTCCTGCTGTACTGGAGTCCTTGGTTCGGGACTGGAGCAGGGTTGCTTGGGGCTGGTCGGGAGAGGGAGGATTGAAAATCCTCAGGACACCTCTCCTCCCTCGGGGTTGGGAGGGTGAGAGTGTCCCACTGCTTGTCTGCCACCTGCAGGAATCTGGGCGGCACTGCAGCTGGACCACACAGGGGGAGGGACCCTACATGCAGGATGCCGAAGGTGCCTCCGTGGAGATGGAGTGTCCTCATCATATCCTTTTCACGACTGTGGGCCCAGGGCAATAAAAATGGTGGAAACCCCCCTGACTATAGGATGAAGCCTAATCCCTGCCGGTCCCACACCAATGGTTGGGCACCTCCAAGAAGCTCATGTGGCAGAGGACAAAACAGAGAAAGATAAGTGCTGGAGAAGCTGGGTGACAGGGTCAGGGGGACCAGTCTGATATATGGTTGGCCATGGAGAATGGGTGGTAAAAACAGTAAATTAAAAAAAAAAAAATGGTGACCCCTTCCCCCCCACATTAAAAACTAACATCCAAAATCGATACTACCTGCTCTGGGAAAGGTATCGGAGTGATTAGCTTGCAATCAGCAAATATATGTTGAGACTCATGATATCCTGGTTCCACAACAGCATGGATTTAGACAGGGACCTGGAACAACTACTGGCATTGGTCAGATTCCTGAATGGCACCTCCACTGCCATGGATGGTGGTATGTTTACAAGGGCTGTGTTTGTAGACCTGACCAAGGCACTTAACGTAGCTGACTACAAACTGCTGCTACAGATGCTCTATGCCAGCAGTGAATCCACTACTGCACTGACTTGGTTCACTGATTACCTAATAGAAGGCAGTAGGTAAAAATAGAAAATACCTTCCCAACCACTGCTGCAGACGCTATTTATTTATTTCAAAGGTTTTCCCAGGAAAGCCATCCTGAGCTGGTATCAACTCATTTCTAGATGCATCCTGGGGGAAGGGAGTCGAGAACAGAACAGAACACATTATCGGAGTACCGCAAGGATCTGTGCTGGGTCCCCTGTTATTTTCGGTGTTCATCAACCATTCACCCTCTAACTATACCAGCCGCAGCTTTTTACTACAGGCTGATGATCTTATCCTATATGCCAAATCTAGGTGCCTGAAGGCTCTAAATGTGCAATTAACTAATGCACATGACAATGAACAGAGCTGGCTAACCAAAAACAGTTTAAACAGAACAGAACCGAAGCCTTGCTGTTTGGGTCCAGATGAAAACTTAAGGTTTCCAGTGGTAGCCTATGTATAGTCAACCGTGATGGTTCCTCCCTAGATGTTGTGACTACCTTTAAGTACTTGAGAGTCATGCTTGATCCCCCACTTGAACTTGAGGCCCAAGTGTCACATATCTGCAAATACATAAGAACATAGAACAGCCTCACAAAGGAAGCCCACCTGGTCATAGCTCAAGGAATCCTAATACCAGCACTAAACTATGGTTTGCCAGTATACACCAACACCTTCCAATCTGTCTCAAATAGGCTGAATGTATTGCTTTATGTTGTTTGTTTATTTGTAATTTTCTGATTAGGAAAGCCATACTAATCTGTGACAGCTTGTTTCCGGGTACATCCTAGGGGGTGGGTTACATGGACTTGTTTTACTGATGGGGGAATGCTGGCCATAATACGGGGCAAACTCCCCTACTCATCAGTATACACCATGGAATCTTTTACTTCCACCTGGACAGTGACCACAGATGGGCAGAAGGGACCTTGGTTTAACGTCTCATTTGAATGATGGCCCCTCACCAGTGCAGCACCCCCTCATACTGCACTACAATGTTAGTTATGGGTATTACCCCAAGAACCTGCTGTGGGGTTAGAACCCATGACCTTCTGATCTTCTTGTGCCAGAGGCTAGCATGCTACCTACTGAGTCAACATCTGCTGCTTAGCGCTACTTGCAATGACACTGCACTCTGAACAATGAATTGGGTTGGTTGACCCTTGAAAAGGGTGTAGCTTTATGTTGGAGTGCAGTTTTGGTTTAGGAAGAAAAGAAAGGAATGCAGGTAAAAAAAAGTGTAGGTAGTGCAAGGTAATGGTGAGGTAGGATGAATTAGGTGAATTATGGGTAAGGTTAGTGGAAGCACTGACAACCGCAGAGGAGGAGTAATGGGATTTCAAAAGATTTGTAAAGGCAGGGGTAGAGGTAGTTTTTTCTACTGGGAGGGGGTACTGAGTTCCATATGAAGGTAGCACAGAAGGAAAGGGACTGCTGGCCCATGCTGGTGCGAAACAGCAGGACGACGATGCTGTTGTGAGAGGCAGGTCATGAGGCAGAAGAATAACAAGAGGGATCTGCCTGGCTAGGTACACACGGGTGCCAGTAAGCAAAGTTTTGTTGATGAGGGAGACGTGAGCAAGATTTGCTCTGAGTTCGAGAGGAATCCATTTGAGGTTGCTGAGCACTGTGCAGTGGTGAGTGCTGCAGCTACAGCCAGAGGTGAATTTAGCTATATTAAAATAAATAGTATGCTTTTTTTGTAGAGCAGATTTACCAGCAGTATTGATGACTGTTGATAGTAATCAAGCATGGGAAGGAGGTTAGCCTGAGCGATTCTGACCTTGGTGTCAGGAGTCAAGAAGTGACAGACTCTGTAGAGTGATCCCAGTTTTTTGTGAATTGAGGAAGTGGTGTGCTGGAGGTGAGTTTCAAAGGAGAGGGAGGGGTCGAGGTGTATTCCAAGGTACTTGAAGGACAGGGTCTTTTCAAGAGGGGAGCCGTTTCTTGTATTGGCACTAAGCAAAGGACATAGTTTGGAGAGGTTTTGCTTGGATCCAAACAGCATGGACTGAGTTATTGGTGGATTTAGAATTATTTTTCCTTGAGAGAGCCAAGCTTACATCCCGGCAAATGTGATGCCAAGGGATTTTTTAATGGAGGCAATATTTTTGCTATGGGTATAGTGAACGGCGTCATTGGTGTAGAGAAGTGATTGTACTGGTCTGCAGATGGTAGAGAGATCATTAATGGAAATTGAGAACAAGACAGGCCCTAGAATGTAGCCTTGGGGACTCCACTAGAGATGAGATTTGTGACAGAAATGGTATTGCCAATCTTGACTGCCTGCTGGCATTGGTGCAAGTAATCTTTGAACCATATTATGGCAGGGGTCCCAAAGCCAAGTGGCAAGAGTTTAGAGATGAGTAGTTTATGGTCGACAAGGTTGAAGGCTTTTATCAGATCAATGAACACGGCACCTGTGATGTGGCCTTTGTCCATTGCCTGGAAGATGGTGGCAGTGTCTGTACCGTGACTTTTTCGAAAGCCGTGTTGTTCTGGGCAGGTGAGGTTGTATAACTGCAGGTATTCAGTGAGCTGATGGTGGATGATTTTCTCTTGCAACTTGGCTAGAGCTGAGAGAATCAAGATTGGGCGGCAGTTTTCAAGGGAGGTAATTTTCCCTTTCTTGTGGAAGGGGACAACTGTGGATGTTTTCCAGAGGGATGGCACCACACCAGTAGAAAAAGAGACGCTGAAGATTTTTGAGATGGGAAGTGCAACTTGGGGGCAGCAAGTTTGAGGAATCTAGGGATGAGACCATCAGGTCTGGCTGATTTGTCAGTTTTGAGAGTAAAGAGTAATGTAGGCACTTCTTGATGCATGACTCTTTAGATGTAGAAAGGGGGATGCTTGGGGGCAGAGTGTGTCTTATCAGGGTCAGGACCAATATGTCCATTTGATCTGTATTTAGACGGGTCACAGAAAAAGTCATTGAAGAAGATGGCAATTGTTAAGGGGTCAGTGAAGGTGGTTTCATTCTGTTCAATGGTGATAGTGTGGGGGTGATGCTGGCTGTCAAGTAGCGTATTGACTGAATGCCAGAAATGTTTAGGGTTATGCAGGTTTTGTGCATAATTGAGTGGTTCGAAATATCAGAGGGAGATTAAGGATGTGTTTTACTCCAGATGCCCAGATCCAGTGCAGGAGGAGGAGGGCCTGGTCTGTGGTGGGGGCATGCAAGGGACTAGCTGTCAACCTGCACCTTGTTTTCCACTGAGTTTCTTCCCACCACCCCAGGCAGCAGTGTCTGCCTGGGAGTATATGCAGAGTCCTCCTGTCGGGTGAGCAAGCTGCCTGGCTCACCCACCGGAGTCTCTGTAGTACTGGAGTGTGCCACCTCCCTCTGCACCAGCTGGGACTTGCTTCCAACCCCAAGCCTGGCGACCCAATTGCTGGTTCATGAGTTTCCCCCCAAACCTGGGTTGCCTGTGTGGCAGTGCAACACTCCTCCTGTGAGCCACTGGATGACTGCCCTCCCACTTTAGACTTTTTAAGTTTAAAAACTGAAAGAAAAAAAACATTACTGGCAGCACCCCTGAAAATTCCTCCGAATCCAACAGCAGGGAAAGTGCTGCTCATCTGATACTTTCGTGGGTCCCTGCTAATCCAACCCGACTACACAAATACAGGTTTTTAAATTATAGAGAAAACACTGATAATGTAAACAAAGAACAGAAATATAATAAAAGAGGATTTTTTCAAAAGCTTCTTCATTTAGAACATTTTTAATTGAGTGGTTATCGTTGGCATCAGAACCTGTTAGGCTACCAAGTCCAACCCTCAGATTCTCCATGAGCCCTTCATTTCCCTAACAGTCCTTGTCTCGCCAATAACCACACTCTGCCATGGGCCTTATCCCTTAAAGCAGCAGTATTAGTAAGCAGAAAAAAATGTCATTATATAGATTTTTACTAATAATGTATTACTGGTAAAAACATTATTATATCTGTTTTTTTCCCCTTTCACTGTATTTCATTCCAGAACTGAGATATGGGTTTTAAAGTTTTGAAAGCAGCCATGCCCTCTGTGGATAAATCAAACATTTCCATGTGGCGCTGTGCTGTTTTCCATCAGAAACATGTGCTAGCACTCTCCTAATACATCCACAGTATTAATCCAGCACATAAAGTGACCTTGTGGGAACAGATTTTTTAAAAATGTAAGTGGTGGCCATCTTTAATGACTTGACTCATTAATTATGTGTTTTCCAAAAAGCTAATTGCATCTACAGTTAATAAAAATAACAGCACGCCTGTCAGATCAACTTTTCTATGTACCTCATATAAGATTTTTTATTCTCTTGATCCCAGCCCTTGCCAAGTCTACAATGCTATGTATATGCTGAGAGTGGCAGCCATCTTTTTTTTTCTTGAGACAAAAACTAAACTTAAACATTAATAAAATACTCAGATTTAGCTGGAACTAGAAATCTGACCACCAAATAAAACTGAAAGATGTCTGGAATCTTTTACAGTGAAAAAAAAACGTAGAGTCACATTTTTGTTTTGCCCTAGTTTTGTTCCAATGCTGCTTTAAGAAAATTTGTTTTCAACACATCAAAGAGAAGTAAAAAATATACTAATGATTATTATAACTGTCTCAGAAATATGCTATTGCTAAACAACTATACAGCGACAGTTTTTGGCAACTAACAAATACTGCCACTTTAAATCTTGCTTCCCAAGAGCCGGGAAAGTGCAGAAGCTCACTAACAGACTGCCCTCAGAAACAGCAGGACTCACTTGCATACGGTGAGTTGGCGGTGGAGCCGCTCAGGAAGCTGGGAGAGCCAGGAACGCCAAGGCTAGTTATGGATGAGCCCCCGTAACCATTCATGCTGGACGTGATGGTGTTGTAGCCAGACTGTTGTGGAGTGGAGCTAGGCACGTAGCCCCGGGGGGACACACTGTTGCTGTTCCGGGGTAAAACCTGTGTTTATAAAGAAAGGAAGGAAATTACAAAATGAGTCCCATGTCACACAAGAGCAGTAACATAGAAAGAGAGAAACACTGAATCTTTTATCAGAAAATGGCCTATTAGCCCATCGTGTCTGCCCAGCCCAGTAGCAGATACATCTAGTTGTTGTGATTTTCCTTGTATATTCACAAAGAAGGAGGAAACTTTAAAAGTGAGTCCAGCTTAAGTCAGTCTTTCAGAAAATTAAAAAATCTAGGGGCTCAAACCATACATAAAATAACCATTTTCTATTTGTGGGCAAAGTATATTTTTATTAGAAAACATTGGTTGAAAATGAAGCCTTCTGATTGGCTGACAGCATTCTAACAGGGTTACATTAATGGCTAGAAACCCTAATGTACCGTACACAATCTTTAAAAACATAAAAACATTCGCGTTTAAAGATAGCATTAAGGAATTCCCAAGGCTGTGCTACCTTTGTTACTCTAACCCTAGGGGTTGATGACGCTTGGTTACACCTCGTGTCTCATGACCCCCCATATGGTTAGATTAATAGCCAGTAACCCAAGCCCAGGTCATACATTAATGCTTAACTATACCAACACTGGATCTGTTTTGATATATTTCAAATGTATGAAACAGTGGGAAAATATAATGTATTATTTATGTATTACACATGGACAAACTACAGAATGAAAAAAATGCATCTCCTTTTCTTCCACATTGTTCTCATCACTGCACTCCACCCCTCCTCTGGTCCCCTGGGTAGCACAGAGCCTCTTTAGCCACTAACTTGCCCACTGCATCCCCCAGAGCTCTACCACCCAAAGCCTAGAGTGAGGCCTGGGTGCAGCGGTGGCCATCAGGCTGACACCAGATGGACTTTTCTGTTTATGTCCCTCCCTCTGCCCCTGAATTCTCCAACCTAAAGAGGTGGGTAGCCTCATGTGCCATCATTAAGAGCCCAGGAATCCTTCTCCTGCATGGGAACAGGCTCTCAGGCCCTCCGCGAGGGGTCGCCATGGAGACAGACGTGGATCACCTCCCTTGGCAGCACTTTCCCCTGTCTCAGTCTCCCACTACCAGCTCCCGAGTCCTGCTTCTGAACTTATGTGGCCAGGATGGGATGCTGGGATGAGAAAACCAAGAGATCACAGGGTTAAACCACACTAGAGCCAAATACTCCCTGCATGACCTTGGGGAAGTCATTTAATGCCCCAGTGCTCCAATCCGCCCATCTTCAGAAATGGGTAAAAGCAGGAGCCCACTAGAAACAAGATGGAGCATCTCAGCTGTGCTATTCCGGGTATATACTGTAAAGTAACAAGGTGCTTCTGCTGGGTCATTGGGAAGCCTACAACTCCTTTTTTATTGAAAATGCTTTATTCATTTGCTGTATTAATCTTGTATGTGTAACATGCATCATATATTAACCCACAATTTTATATGTGACTGGCAGAATTGCCATTAAAATAGCAATTTTATGGGCTAGCAGTATAACCTAGAAGTTAGAGCAACAATCTATGAACATGTTTGAAACATCCTGCAGACTTGGGTTGGAGTCTCATAACCACCACTTGCTTATTGTGTGACCCTGAACAAGTCACTTAACCTCCCTGTGTTACCAGGTCACCCCAGGAAATGGGCCTTGTGCACAGAGGGCCTTACCCAACAACCAAAGAATAAAAGAAAAAACACTTTTAAATAAACCAAAAAAGGGACCAGTTTTCCTCTTTTTGAAATACATTTTGCAATACATGGAGAATATACAGTAGTTATTTTGTATGGGAAACTATGAAACAAATGAAACAAGACATTGTACCTCCTTCTGGAGCTGAGGTTTTCATTTTTTGAACCCAACAAGCTAAGCTAGACCATTGACTGGATTTACCCAGCAGTGATGATGATATTGCCCAGACATACAGCACTGACAGCTCAGGGAGTTTTCCATGTTTAATAGCTGGATAAGAAATACCTTTGCAGTGGCAGAGAAGGGTCACGCCAGAAATGGTGGGTGTTAATATTTCGTGTGCGTCTCCCAGTCTAGGTCACCAGTTTCTGTCTGCTGTTGACTTAGGGAACAGCAGACATCTCAGGAAGAACTTTGATAAATGAAGTATATGAATAAAAACTTTTATTGAACTTAAAAAGTGCAAATGCTATTTCGAGTGGAATACAAACATCACTGGTGAAAAAGTTGTTTACTACAGATGTTAAACACCCCATGCACATTTGGTGACTAGCCACTTTCCTCGGGGAGTGGGGCTCTTTTTTTTTTTTTTTTTTTTCATATTGGTGTTTAGATTCCTCATCGGGCCACAGCTGCTCGTCAGCCAGCCTACCGGACTCCAGGGACATTCAGGCACTTGTAACGCCTTGCATGTCCCAGATGCCCCCCGGAGCCAGCCCAGAGGATTCAGCCTGCTGTGGCCCCCATCAGTTTCCCGGTTTTCTCACCAATACCTGAGACCCCAGAATGCGGATGCGCATGTGTGTGGAGGCATGCATGTGCACTGCAGCTCTGGTAACAGCCCCTCCCACCCTCCCAGCCTAATGCCAGGGTCCCCCATGACATGGCACACTGCCACCTATCCTACACCAGGTGGTAGTCAAGCACCAGGGAAACCCCACGCCTCCTCCCGGAGAGAAGAGCTGCCTGCTGGCTGCTC
The DNA here is from genome assembly GCA_016271365.2 of Neoceratodus forsteri. NCBI lineage: Eukaryota > Metazoa > Chordata > Ceratodontiformes > Ceratodontidae > Neoceratodus > Neoceratodus forsteri. The sequence continues at coordinate 1,321,231,925 of CM057454.1, forward strand.
AATTCATCTCTCACCCCCCCCAGCCGACCCCTGACAGCCTGAGCTCGCTCCTGAACTTGGCTCGCTGGCATGGCACGAGGTGTGGCGTCCAGCACCTCAACCCTTTGCACCACCGGGCTGGCCCTGGTGCCTGTGGTTTTATCTGTAAAGAATTACCATATATGTAAATATCCACAGCCCTTCAAAATTTCGTCAAATCCCAGAATTGTGCATTCCTCTCCCACTGCTGTTCCTGTCAGTAGTCTCTTACCCCCACTGAAGGTACCCACTTTCCTGTCTCCAATCGCCATTCGCATTGGATTTTATACATTCAATTTAATTTTTAACTGCTCTATTGTTGTATACATTTTGCTTTTCTTCTTACTTATTTCACTGCAAATAATTTCTGTTTACAGTTGAGAGTAACCCAAAACCAGTTGTGGTGAAACTCCACAATACATGTTTGTGACATTACAAACAGGTATAACAGACCCCCATGAACTGTTTTGCTGTTTTCAGTCTTGGCAACAAAAAACTGTTAGCTAGGTAAAACCCAGCAATTATAAAAAAGAAAAATGAAGGGTGTCAGTGTATTTCTCAAAATGTTACACCTCCTTAGTACTATATATCCTACTTGTTTTTAAACCACTCAAACTTTACTGTCTTGGTATATGTTTTATTACACATTCGGGAGCACAAAAGGACCTCATAACACTTGGCAACATATAAAGCACATTATCTCTAGGAACAGTAGAGCATGCTAGAGGGGAGAGTAAAATGTTCACAACAAGATTACTGGCATCAGATCAATGTAATTGATCCTGGAGGAGAGGAGGGACAGAGGGGATGTGATCAAGGTCTTTAAATATCTAAAGGGAATGAACAGGGTCAGCCTAAATAGGGTGTTCCAGCTAAGGGAGGAGGGGGCCACAAGGGGGCATTCCATGAGGCTGGCTGGTGGGACGTTCAGGGGGGAGACTAGTAGACGTTACTTTACCAAGAGGGTGGTGGTCCCATGGAATGCACTGTGTGTGGAGCTGGTGGCTGTGAGTACAGTGGAGGGATTCAAGAGGGGCTGGGACAGATATAAGGGGAAGGGAATGCTGAGAAATGCCAGATCTGGAGGTACAACTCTGTTGGAGGATGGGGTTGAGGGGTATTACGGGGGAGGGGAGGCAGCAATGGTGTCCAAACTGGTGCTGATTTTCACAGACTTTTAGACCTTTAGGCCTACTCTGCTGGCATCTTAGTATGTTAATTAAGTTGTAAACTACAGATTTTCTAATTAAATAATGTGCAGTATTACCAAAATTCAGAAAAAGTAAAAAACATTTATATATATAAAAATTTATTTTTTTATTCACACAAACATATGACGAAGCCATCAGAAAAAAGCCATTAGATCTATCTATTCTGCTCATAGTGCAGGGTCCTTGGAATAAGCTATTAACACAATTTCTTTTTCTATTTTATTTTTATGTTTTACAATTTTTGGCCAGGAAAAACACACTAAGCCAAGGCTTCTTTCCAGGTGCATCCTGGGAGCACAGGGAAGTTAAGTGACTTGCTCAAGGTCACACAGTATGCAAGTGGTAGCTGTGGGATTCAAACTCAGTTCTCCAGGTTTGCAGCTCAGTGCTCTTAACCACCACCCTAAAATGCCTCAGTAATCTGTCATGCAATTTATAATGTCAACATTAGAAACAGCACTGGCAGAGTTCATTCATAACAGTTAGACTCCAAACTTTAGTTTGTTTTGTTTTTGTTTTGTTAAGTGAAAGCTTGGCTTCTGCTACATTGGTATATTGGTATAAGATATTGCTTCAGCTATCGTATATTGCTAAATATAAACATAAATTGGTTCACTAAGTTTTTTAAAGTCTTGTTACATTTTTTTTTTTTTTGTTCCTTTCAATCAGACCAGCCCCCATTGGCCATATCCCATGCCCAGCCCTGTCATCTGCTATCACCAGGACTTACCTTCCCAGTGTTCTTCCTGGCTTACCCCCTAGGGTGGGGCCTTCAGGAGGGGGACAGCTTCACCCCATCGGACATCTGGCTCAGTGTCCGGGGGTGCCAGGGGTCAGTGGTGCGGGGCCTGTGGTGCAAGTTGGGTGGCATCCTGTATGACCCGACTTTTTCCTGGTTTCTCCCGGGAGACGTTGCATGCAGTGATGTTAGGGGGCACACCTGTTGATGCCTGCTTTGCCTCCTGAATGTGCCAGCTCCAGCTGTTAGACCACTGGCTTTCACCAGAGGTCAGGTGATCACAGGGAGCTCCCCCCACCCCTGGAGAAGGAGAGAATGCCATAGGACACTCAATCCTCCTCCCCCAAGCCGGGCCTCCAACACCCCAGATTCTTTTCTGAACCCGGTTTGCCAGCGTCACCAGCAGTAGTGCGGCCGCTGTGCTTGCAGGCTGGCAAAGTCTTGTTATTTTTAACAACATAGTACATCAGCATGTTCAGATAAGTAGCAACACAAGAACTGTATCATGAGGCGGTCTTCATGTTCATCAGACTATGAGCTTTCTTTAACACAAAAGTAAATTTTTATGCCTTACAGTTCAGATGTTACAGTGTTTAAAATATCATTTTTAAGCATTATAAAATATCATAAACGATTATTTTTGGAAATGGTCAGAAGATACGTTCTGCCTAAGAATAAACACATTCCTTTGTAGTTCTGTAGTTGGTTTGCCCATGTAAACAGAAATGCCTGCTCCTTGCCACTCACTTGCACCTACAGTATTTTGTATCTGTCTTTCTCTGCCTCTTCCTCCCCACCTCAACCTGTAACAAGCTTTGGGTCAGTGGGAAGAAAGAAAGAAAGACATGGGACAAAGGAGTGAGAGATAGAGATAGAAAGAGAAAGAAGAGAAACAGAGAGACCGAAGAAACAGTTGAACAGAGAGAAAGAGTGAAAGAAAGAAAAGAGATACAACGAGAATGAGAAAGAAATTAGAGAATGAAAAACAGAAAGAGAAAGAAAGAAAAAAGACAAGGACAGGGAGAAAAAATGGGAAGGTGAGAGAAAAAGACAGGAAAAAGAGAGAAGATAAAAAACCACATAAGAGAGGGAAAGAGAGAAAGAAACAGAATGTGAAAGAAAAGAGAAAGAAATAAGAGACAACAAAAGAGAGAGAAAAGAAAACAAGGACAGTGAGAAAGAGAAAAAAGAGTGAAAAATGTAGAGAGAAAGAGTGAAATAAAGAAAGGGAAAAGAGAAAGAAAGGGAAAGTAGAAGTAAAAATACACTGATGGAGAAAAAAGAGAATATTAGAAGAAGGAAAGAAGGAAGGAAGGAAGAATTCTAACTGCGTATTCCCCTCCTGTAGTCATAATCCTCAATCTGGGACATTATGGTAATTTTAGGGCCAGGAAAAATGGTTTCAGCAAGTACAAGGAAAAGCAGGAGGAGGAATGGGGTGGTTACCAGATAAAAATTAGGGAAGGAAAAAGGAGTCTCAGGGAGACAAAGGCAGACATTGAGCTACGTATTGCAGATGGGATCAAGGGGAAAACAAGTCTTCAGATATACTGAGGAAAAAATGAAGAAGGAGGGTATTGTTAGGCTACAAGAGGAGGGAGGGTTCTAGTGGAAGATGAATAAAAAGTAGCCATCCTTAATGGTTACTTCTGCTCTGTCTACACTAGGGAAGACAGCAGCCCCTGCCTGAGAGTTGCATCACGGCAGTTGTTAGGGGTATTCCTGAAATGAAGCAGTTAGTATTTACCACAGAAATAGTCCAGAAGGGGCTTAAAGCCCTAAAGGTACATAACGCCCCAGGACCACATGGGATGCACTCAAGGGTGCTCAAGGAATTGGTTGCAGAACTGGCTGAACCCCTAGTGGTGCTATTCAATGGCTCAATTCAGACATGGGTAGTTCGGAATGCCTGGAGGGTAACGGACATAGTCCCACTATGGGTGGGGGTGGGGAACAAGAAGCAATCTGGGAATTACAGACCTGTCAGCCTTACCTCTGTAGTAGGTAAACTAATGGAGTTACAGTACTCATCAAAGAAGACCTTGTGGACTACATAGGAAGCAATGTTCTACATGATAGTAAACAGCATGGGTTTATGTCAAGTCGGTCTCATCAGAACAACCTGGTAGTTGTTTCTTTGGATATCAAAGGTAGCATATAAGGGTCATGCTGTGGATTTACTCTACTTTAGTTTAAGCAGGACTTTAGACTCGGTGCCACACAGAAGACTGCTGAAGACGCTGAAGGACCTGGGTGTGGCTAGGGACATAGATGGATAAGAAACTGGTAGAAGGAGAGACAGCAGATGATGGTGGTAAATAGGGTAAAATTGTAAAAGAAGGAGGCCACGTGTCTGTGCTGCCGGGATCTGTCCTGGTCCTGTCCTCTTCAGTCTGTTCACCCGCAGCACTGGCAGGGGCATCCGAGGCAAGTTGTGTCTCTTTGCAAATGACACAAAGCTCTGTGGTAAGGCAGATAATGATGAAGGGATCAGAGAGATTCAGAGGTACTGTATCTACAAAGGCTAGAGAGGTAGGCATGACAGTTGAAATTAAGTACCAAAAAATGCAAGGTTATATACCTAGGGTGAACAAGCATTTGTCAACACCGAACGTTCACTTGCAGATATTTGCATTGGTGTTTGGCATTTATGCAGGTACCCCCCTAGTTGTATCCATGTCCCTTTAGCATCCATATCCCAACAGAGTACCTCTCTGTAACTCATCTTGCATTGGATCAACATTTCACCCTCATGCTTCTTAAGTGTCTGTCTTAGGAACCCTAACACCCAGGGTGTGCTCAAGGGTATGAGTCTGCATGGTAACTGAGCAACCCGTGCTCATAACACAGTCATTCAGTGGAATTATTTCACCAAATTTTTAACATGGGCATTTTGTCACCTCTGGTCATGAACATTGTCACTATGATTTTCTTACTGTGTACCGAACACTGATTTCCCACGACGCTGGAAGATTTCCCACAGCGCTGGAAGTGTGAAAACACATTTCAGCCAGGATGTGCAAAATGACAGCTGTACTGTTCATAAGGAGGTGTGGGAAAATGCAAATGTTGAAAATCTGGAGTGAAAATATGCCAAATATGCGAAGTAACGAGTGCGTGTGGAAACTGCGCAAGGCATGCTTGTAAAACAGTCATGTTTTGGAATTTTGCACTGAATTTTCAACGTAGGCATTTTAGGATGTCTGCTCATGAACAGTGTCACTGTGGTTTTCTTAGTCTGTACCGAACATGATTTCCCACAGTGGCCATGCTATTGTACGCCGGAAATGCGAAAACACATTTTGGCCAGGATGTGAAAAATGACAGCTGTACTGGTCATAAAAAGATGTAGGAAAATGGCAATGTTGAAAATCTGGAGTGGAAATATTAGAAATTCACGAAGTTACGAGTGTGAGTAGAAACTGCGCAACATACGCTCGAAACACAGCCATTTTATGGACTTTTGCCACCAAATTTTCAACATAGGCATTTTAGAACCTCTGCTCATGAACAGTGGCACTGTGATTGTCTTACTCTGTAGCGAACACAATGATTTCCAACAGCAACTGTGCTATTTTGTGCCAGAAGCACGAAAACACATTTCGGGCAGTATGTGAAAAATGACAGCTGCACTGTTCATAAGGAGGTGTGGAAATATGCCTACAGTATGTTGAAAATCTGGAGTGAAAATATTACAAATGTGCAAACTTATGAGTGTGCGTGGAAACTGCGCAACGCATGCTCGTAAAATAGTGATTTTTTGGAATTTATTCACCAAATTTGCAACATGGGCTTTTTGAGAGCCCACCTCATGAACACCAACACTGTCGTTTCGTTAATCGGTCCCAACAGGTGATTCCGCACAGCAACTCCGAAATCACCTTTTGGGACCAAATAATGCCATGACAGTGACTGAATTCATGAGGAGGGGTCACAATAACCCCATGTTGAAAATTTGGTGTCAAAATTCCCCAAAATGGCTGAGATATGCACCAAAGTTGAAAAAAAAACATTTATGCCATTATACAGCTTACCGGCATTGCTTCAGTTCGTGGCTGGCTTTGAAGAGTGTAGACCTGTTCCTGGTCCACCGAAGATCGTCCTGCCAGGCTTCAGAGGTAAGTATAGGGTGAGGGGGGGTGTGGGGAGGTGGGTGTGCAGAGGGTAGGTGCAGGTTGTCGGGGGCCCAAGGACTCACCGAGGGACCATTTTCTTGTTTTACAGGATGTAAAAAAAAAAAGAAAGAAAACTGAGGCTTTTGGTATGCTGGGGTGGGCTCCCAGCGTGCCACCTAGGTGAGGGAGGTGTGGGGAGGTGGGAGCACAGAGGGTGGGCGCAGGTTGGCGGGCGGGGTGAGGGACAAAATGGATGCTGCTGGCATGCTGGGGTGGGCTCCCAGCGTGCCACCTACGTGTTGCTGGGGGACTGGAGCCGGCGGGGACTGGGCACCTGCCTTCCTACAGTGTGTGTGTGTGGGGAAGCATGAGCATGCTGGGTGGCCTCCCAGCATGCCAACTGGTTTTTGCTGTTTTGGGGTGGGGGCTGCAGCCAACAGGTTTGGGCACCCCGTCAGCCACACAGTGTGCTAAGGGTGCAGGAATCGAGGGATTAGGCACCCCATCGGCCACCTGATGCTGAGGAAGCATGGAGCGGAGGGGATTGGGCACCCCGTCGGCCACACAGTGTGCTGAGGGAAGCATGAGCGGAGGGATTGGGCACCCCCCCTCGCACACAAGGTGGGGGCTGGGGAGAACAGGGAGGGGGAGGACATTAGCAGAGGGAGGAAGCAGGAAGGCTTTGAAGCCGAGCTGTGCATGACAGCAGTTCGGATGATGTGTATGCTAATTGCATACACGCTACCACCACTGATTGCAGCGGACCTTTTGTTAGAAGTGAAGACCAACACAGCCGAACTGCTGTCATGTACAGCTCGGCATGTATTGATCCCCTAGGGTCGCACCTGCTACACTGAGCACTGCATTGGGGAGGAGGGTCACACACCTCCAAAAGGCACACTGTTGCAAGACGTTCCTTGCGCATGTGTGCAAGCGAACATAAAAACCAGGACAGAGTACTGGATGGATGGGGTTAAACTGAGCACTACAGCAGAGGAAAGGGACTTGGGAGTCATCATTAGTGACACAATGAAACAATAAAGCCAGTGTAACAAGGCCTATAGTAAGGCTAATAGGATGCTAGGGGTATCAGAAGGGGTATGTACAGCAGAAAAAAGGAGGTACCACTATCTCTATATAGGTCAATGGTGAGATGGCACCTGGAATACTGTGCTCAGTTCTGGAGCCTTCACCTAAAGAAGGACAGGGACAGGCTGAGACGGTACCATGCAGAGTTATCAAGATGATTCAGGGTCAACAGGGCAGATTTGACGAAGATCCTCTCACGGCACTGAACATGTACTTTCTGGAGACCAGGCAAGGGGAGATATGATAGACACATGATGGCTAAATGGGTCTCTGAAGAACTGCAATGTTTTGAGGAGTCGGGATGGAGCTGCACGTCCTCTCATGGCACTGAACATGTACTTGCTGGAGACCAGGCAAGGGGAGATATGATAGACACATGATGGCTAAATGGGTCTCTGAAGAACTGTAATGTTTTGAGGAGTTGGGGATGGAGCTGCACGTCCTCTCATGGCACTGAACACGTACTTGCTGGAGACCAGGCAAGGGGGGATATGATAGAGACATGATGGCTAAATGGGTCTCTGAAGAACTGTAATGTTTTGAGGAGTCGGAGATGGAGCTGCACGCAACCAAGAGGGAATCCTCTTGGGCCCTCTCACTGCAGCCACCTATGTCAGTTTCTGTGGAGGGGGGGAAAGCTAAGACTCCTTTCAGTACTGAGGAGCAGAGATCTGTGTGAGTTCCCCAAGTCATTGTCATCCATTGGCGCCTGACTCGGTATCGGTGAACTACAGGGAGAATGTGAAAGTAATCACTTTCACTTCTTGCTCCAAGGAGCAAAGCATAGCAATTACTGAGCAGTTTCAGTTTGGAACCATTTATTGTCTCTCTGTGGATTCAGTTTCAGCTACCAGAAACAACCACATTATCTGTTGTGGTAGTGCCAGTTATAGCAATTGAGAAGACCTAGTGTGAGGCAGAGGAGTGAGCTTCCTGCCTGCTGCCATGGAGACCACTAGAGAATGAGTCAAGAGGATCGTGAGCAGCGAAAAGAGGCATCGTTTATTTTTAATTGAATTAATTAATGCCGTGGTGGAGTGTTCAGCCAAGTGAGGCGGTCCCCAATGCAGTAGTGGAGTGAGCTGCCAAGTGCTGGGGGGGGGGGTCAGTGAGCAAACCAGTTTTGGCAGGGGTGAGCCTGTCACTTCAGGCGGCTGCAGCCAGAGCTGGAGCGGGCACGCAGGAAGACTGAGGAATTAAGGCCTACAAACAAGAAGGTGGCACAACTAACAAAATATAGTGATTACATTCATCTTCTAATATTATTAACCTATAACTCAGGCAGTTAAAGATTAGGGGTCAGAGGTTAGAGAGACGCTGTAGGAGATCAGGACGGATGGAGGGTAAATTGGCCCTGAGGTCACATTATTGTGCTTATCAGGGGGCACTCTCCCAAAAAAAGGCAGATTTTTTGTCCAGGGAGATGGCTGCAGCAAGGAACAGACAAGCTCAGCTCTTCTGCATAGTAAACAGGTTATTACACCTGGCCTGTCTCCGTGTGGGAGAGCAGGTTCAAGCACTAGGTGGAACGAATTTGCTCTGTTCTTTGCCAACAAAGCGTCCTCTATCAGGGCCAAGATCTCCTTCAACACCTCTCAAAGGGGATGCAGGGTCCATTCTGAGATGTATCAAAGCACTCCTCATGTCTAGGCTGAGTCTGAGCTGGTTGGAGTGGAGGAGGTGGTGATAATGACCTTGAGGCTGTGACCAACACAATGTGATCTTGACCCAGGACCTACCCACCTTTTGGTAGAGTGTTTGGACCTGGTTGGACCTGTGTTGGCCGAGATAGCTTGGAGTTCCTTGAGGAGTGGGGTCTTTCCATCGACTTTGAAATAGGCATTGGTCATGCCCCTATTGAAAAAAATCATCATTAGACCAGGAGTGCCTCAGCAATTACAGGCTGGTCTTTAACCTCACATTTTTAAGGGAAAGTTATAGGAAAAGTGGTGGCCATCCATATCAAGGGGCACCTTGTCTCCTCCTCCACTTATGGGATATTTTAGTCTGGGTTTCAAGCTGGGCATAGTATGGAGACTGCCCTGGTGAAGGTACTTAATGATCTCCTGATGGCAAGGGAAAGGAGGGAGTGTACCATCTTAGTCCTCCTGGAATTGTCATCAGCGTTTGACACTGTGGATCATGACATGCTACTTTGACCGCCTGCGGTACTGGTGTGGCTTATCAGGAAATGCTATCAAGTGATTTAGGCCTTACTTTACAGGCAGAGTGCGGAGGGTGATGATAGGGCTTTCCACATCTAGCCAAAAACCTCTGTCCTCTGGTGTTCCGCAAGGTTGTCACCCTTGCTGTTCACGGTGTACATGCTTCCATTAGGAGACATTATCAGGTGATATGGGCTGGGTTTTCACTGCTATGCAGATGATACCCAGCTCTATTTGTCCTGTGCACCAGGTAACCAGATGGCGTCTTCCGTACTTAACAGCTGCCTAGAGGAAATCCAGACTTGGATGACTCAAAATTGGCTTGGACTTAGCCCAGACAAGATTGAGATGCTAGTGGTGGATACGGGTCGTCATTGTGGTTGGGGTGGTCAGGGACCCCCCCCCCTTGGACTAGTGCTGGAAGGTTCCCCTTATTCCATCCTCACAGGTGAAGGATTTGGGTGTGATCCTGGATGATGGCCTGACACTTGATGTTCAGGTGTCGGTCATTGTCAAAAGCAGATATTACCATCTAAGGAACACTGCTCAGATCTAAGCCCTAATTCCATCTGAGGACCTGCCTACACTGGTACATGCTTTTGTTACATCCAGGTTGGACTACTGCAATGCCCTGTACCTAGGGCTATCTGCAGGCAAACTCCGCCAGCTGCAGTTGGTGCAGAATGCGGCAGCAAGATTGTTATCAGGAGTAAAAAGAAATTAGCATATTACTCCTAGGAGGGAGTCAGTGCATTCGGGCAGAAGTTTGACGTCTTTGCAGAATATTTATACTAGCAAATGGATAGAGGGGTGCAGCACCCTATGCACTGATCGGAAAGAACACCCCTCCCCCCTCAGCTAGTGATCAAACAGGAGTTCATCATGTTTATAATTCATTTGCATCACCAGGTAAGAAAAATGATCCGCCTCCCCATATGACACGCAGGGGAAACGCCGAACCTCGTCCAACAACTAACACACCGACATCTGGCCAATGGAAAATCATGTACACAAATGCTCACAGTCTGGGAAACAAGATCCCAGACCTGCAGGCAACAATGGCAGAGGTTAAACTGGACATAGTAGCCATTAGTGAGACATGGTTCACCAGTAACCACACTTGGAAGACTTTAGCACCCAGCTATGTACGGTTTGGAAGAGACCGAGGTGCAAAAAAAAAGGGGGGGGTGGAGTGGTCCTTTATGTCAATAACAATATCAAAGCTACAGAAATTCAGAATACATATAAGGAGCCAGAAGAACTGTGGGTCACCCTGGAAACAGGAAATGGGACAGCCATACGACCTGGGGTTGTCTACAGGCCTCCAGACCGGGGGAGGACATAGACACATTACTGTTAGAAGATAAACAAAACATGACCGTGAGCGGCCGTATTGCTGCTGGACAAATAGTCGCGGGCATTATGGAGCAGAGGAATGGTAGCGGGGACATTACAAAGCCGGACAAGTTGTCACAATTCAAGATAGGCGCGATTACTGAAAGTCGAGGTTAAAAACGTCAAAATTAGGACATAAAGTCGCAAATAGTAGTCACAAAAATGTATTCAATTTAAAATCAGTACTACAACAGTGCATCGAGTCTGAAAAGCAGTCTTACAATGGTTCATAGAGTATAACAGCAATAAATATCATTAATGTGCAAATAAGGTTGCTGAAGAAACTGATAGTGCGCAAATATGCAACACATGTTACGCTGCTATGGTACATTTATTTCAATTACTGTGGCTATGTCTTTTAGGTACTGCATCTCCAATCTATTTTTAAAGTCTGCACAAATAGTATGGAAAATTTTATTGACTCTCTGGTATTTTAAATGCTTCTTTGGTGCCTGCTTTCCGAGTTCTACCTGTCTTCTTTGAATGGACACAGCATGCTGCTCCTGGCATAATTTGTGTGCTAGCTTAGCACGGGTAGGGTGTGCTATAGAGACAGTCCATGAAAATGCACGAGGCCATGCCTCCAGAGCATTATTTCTGCTTGGCAAGTCAGCAATTACGTGACCATATTGGTTCCAGAATGACACAGGGAACTGAGGTTGACGGCGCTTTTTTTTGTTTCTTGTTAGCCGCCCTATGTATGTGTCTTCAAAGTAATCTAATAGACACTGTACATCCTCGTAGTCTAGGTCATCCTACAACATTTCAAATACATTCTCCACTCTGTGTTCAGGCACAAACGTAAGTGCCAGAATGCAGCATATCTTATGTGCAAATGTCTCGTCCTGTATGTACCAACTCTGTAGCGCCTCCTGTTGTACTCTACACCAAAGAGCTTGTCTCAAATGGAAATTACAGCCAACAAGCTCAGCGGTTGGTATCATTTCTCTGATAATGTTGATTGCTGCCAATTCAGTCTGTCATTACAGTGCTTGCCTGCATCTTTTCACCCAGCAACTTTTGTACACATATAAAGAACTTGCAATACAGGCAGGAAAGCATATACACAGGTCCTGTTTACACTATTCACTGGGGCATGAAGAGTGCAAAGCTGATCATCCTGTCTTGGGGTAACAGTGAATGTTCCATCACAGAACCAGTGCTTTGATTGTTTGAGCACTGATAGATCTGTGTCCCTGGCAAAGATCAGCATGTCACCTTCATTTAGATGGAGGAACGGTTCTCCACTGACAGTGAGTGAATACTGCGTTACATCCACGTCATTGTGCCCTCCATGCTGACACTGTCAGCGAATGTCTTGCCGTAGTGTCTCTTGTGAGGATAACGTGGGCATGGCTAACAGAAATCAGTTGCAGCCCCTGATGAACTACATTTCTTGTTGGCTCTTCAGACTCTGCGGCTCGCTGTTTCATAACAGCTCTAGCTTATATCACCTCAATGCGTCCACGAATGGGCGCACGATTGTATCCTGAGGGTGACAGAGTGATTGTCTCCCCCAAAGTGTGGAGACGGGCACGGCAAGTTCGCAGTTCACTTCTCCAAATTATCTTGCCCTGTACTCCGTCTTTCTCCTTGTCCAAGACAAGCTTCTGCTTGCCTTCCTGAGTCAGAATAAATCCCATGGCAAACAGTTGCAGAATGGCAATAAAATGGTCTGCCTACTCATATATGGTGTCATGTAATCATTCACAATAAGTACCAGATAATACTGGATAACTGTTCTAGCATATACAGGATAAAGCATAATGATCGTTGTCTCTTTAAATTTATGTGGATGCGGGGGCGGGGCAAAATCACAGATGCACAGAGCGGGAACAAAAGAAGTGCAGGAATTGAAGGAACTGAAAAGAACGCAGTGCATGGATTTATCAATGAGCGGTGAGTAGTGACTAAGGCAAAAATGTAAAAAGTGTAAAGTGTAGGATGAAAATAGTTGCAGAGTAGCAATACTTTTCATTACCTTTGTAAACTGAGCAGTGTAGCATACTATGAAGCAGTGCAACAGATGGCTGTAACATTAGTTCATAGTTGTGTGATTGTCAGGCATTGAAGAGGCAGGCATTTGCTAGCGTTGTGTGATTGCCGCTCGGGATAATTAATTATACTTGTGACGAGCTGTCCGCAACTTAAAAACCAGCGACGGAATGTCTTCACGACTTACAGACTGCTCCTATTTCACCGCAACTATTTAGACCACGGCATTCTGTCCATATGCCAACATGACAGCTAAAGGGGAGGTTCTGATAATGGGAGATGTCAACATGCCAGATACAGATTGGTCAATACCAGCAGGAACATCCACCAGAACTAGACACATGATGGATTCTCTGCAGGGGGAGAACTCAAACAACTAATACAACAACCCACAATAGACAGGGCTATCCTAGATCTAGTACTGACTAACAGAGAAAGGATCACAGATCTCCAGGTAGAAGGTCTCCTGGGGGCCAGTGACCATCACATGGTATGGTTCAGTTTGGCCACTACATCTAAATCATCCCATTCCAAGGCAAAAATATGGGACTTCAGAGGAGCTGACTTTGATAAGATGGCCAACAGAGTTAGGCTAGCCCTGGTGAGAAGAAATACAGGTGAGGGGGTACAGGCAAAGTGCGCAAGCATTAAGGATGCAATACTTGAAGCAACATCCCATTGTGTTAAAGTGAAAAGCAAGAGCAAAAGAAGGAGGAAACCACTTTGGTTCTCAAAAACAGTAGCAGAAAAAGTCAGAGCCAAAAGGCCGGCCTTTAGGAAATGTAAGGGAACACAGTGGGACAAAGATAGGGAGGCATAACAAACTTCCCTAAGGGAAGCAGGGAAGGCAGTAAGGCAGGCAAAGGCCCAAACCAAGGAAACACTAGCACAAACAGTAAAAGAAGGGGACAAGACATTCTATAGATACATTAGTGAAAGGAGAAAGTCCAGAAGGGGTATTGCTAAGATCAAAGGGGATAAGGGGGAGTGTGTGGAGGAGGACAAAGGAAAAGCATCTACCCTAAATAGATACTTCTGCTCAGTATTTACTGAGGAGAAGGTAGGGCAGGGCCCACAGCTCAGCACCATGGACACGGGGGGGGGAGGTGTGCACTAGTCCCTTAACAAAAGAAAGGGTCCTACAAGAGCTCACTAAGCTCAGGGTGGACATGGCAATGGGACAAATCTGATAGCTGGGAGGAGCAAGGGAATTACAGACCAGTCAGTCTTATCTCAGTAGTGGGCAAGATTATGGAGGCACTCCTTAAGGAAAGGATAGTGCAACACCTGGAATCCATAAGAGCACAGGATCCAAGACAGCATGAGTTTACAACAGGAAGGTCCTGTCAAACTAATCTCATACATTTCTTTGACTGGGTAACCAGAGTGATGGACCAAGGGGATGCAGTTGATGTTGCCTACCCTGACTTCAGCAAAGCTTTCGATACTGTTCCACATAGAAGACTGATTAATAAGCTGGGTAGGCTCGGGGTGGGTCAGAAGTTAGTCAATTTTGTGGCAAACTGGTTGGTGGGCAGAAAACAGAGAGTTGTGGTAAATGGTATACAGTCAGAAGAGATGCAAGTCACAAGTGGGGAATCTCAGGGATCAGTCTTGGGGCCAGTCCTCTTCAATATCTCCATCAGTGACATTGCAGATGGACTGGAGGGTAAGGTTTGTCTGTTTGCAGATGACACTAAGATCTGCAACAGAGTAGATGATCCAGATAGGGTGGGCAGAATGAGAAGAGATCTGGATAAACTAGCAAAATGGTTGGAAGAGTGGCAACTGGGATTTAATACAAAGAAGTGCAAAATCATGCACATAGGAAGAGAACCCTGAAGCCACCTATAGGTTGGGAGGGGAGTTGCTGGAAATCACAAGGGAAGAAAGAGACTTGGGCATCATCATCACAGATTACCTGAAATCATCCAAACAGACCACTAAAGCAGTAGGTAAGGCTAGGGGGGTGTTAGGGTGTATTAGTAGGGGTATCGCAAGTCGTAAGAAGGGGTTATAATCCCCCTTTACAAGACACTGGTCAGGCCCCATCTGGAGTACTGCGTGCAAAACCTGAGGCCGCACCTGCACAAGGACATTAACAAAATGGAGGCAGTCCAGAGAAGGGCAACCAAAATGGTTCGGGACTGCATCAGAAAACATATGAGGACAGATTAACGGAGATCAATATGTATACCGTAGAGCAAAGGAGGGAGAGAGGTGATATGATCGAAAGATTCAAACATCTTAAAGGCATTAACAAGGTGAAAGAGTCTAATATGTTTCAATATAAGAAAAACAGCAGGACAAGAGGACACAGCATGAGATTAAAAGGAGGCCGATTAAGGGGTAATGTGAGGAAGTTCTTTTTCACAGAAAGGGTGGTGGATGCATGGAACAGCCTACCTCAGGAAGTGGTGGATATGAATACAGTGCAGGGCTTTAAACAGTCATGGGATAAGCATAAGGGAGCAATACAGGTGAGTATGAACAGATAGGCCATTGACAGAGCAAAGGCCGATGGCACATTCATAAGGTAGAAAAAGAAATGAGCAGACTGGATGGGCCTTGTGGTCCTTATCTGCCATCAACTTCTATGTTTCTTTGTTTAGCCTTTCACTGCTCCAGTCCACCCAACTGTGGAAATGGCTACAAGCAGGACCCCACTGGAAATGAGATGTTGCATCTGAGCTGGGCTATCCTGGGTTAATAAACTGTAAAATAAGTAAAAATGAAAATGCTGCAGGTCACACAATAGTATAACTTGATCAAAACATACATTTATAATTTATGTACCCCCCTCCCCCCAGGCAAACCTGGAAACAAGGTATCATAGCTTAATGTGCCCTTTCTGATCAAAAATTATTAATAATAAGTAAATTATTTTGTATTGTTGTGTGTGTGTGTGTGTATTTGATATTGTATATGAATTGTTATTGCTGTAAGTTTATTTTTATTACTTCATGAGCATTTTGATTGCTGTATGTGTTTTCTTATTTCTCTTTGTGCATTTCTTATTAATTGTATGTGTATTGTTTATTGCTGTACGTATAATTATTATTGCTGTATGTGTATGTTTTATTGTAGTATGTATATTATTGCTGTATGTGTATTTTTACTGCAGCATGTATATTTATTGCTGTATGTGTTTGTTTACTTGTCTGTGTATCTTTTACTGTTGTATGTATATTTATTATTGTTGTATGTCTATGTTTTATTGCTGAATGTTATTGCTGTGTTTATTTTGTTGATATACATATTTTCTTACTATATATGTATTTTGTTATTGATGTATGTGTATTTTTATTACTATGTCTTATTACTGTTTGTACATTTTTTTATTACTATAAGTGTATATGTCTGTATTACTGTATGTGTCTGTTATTACTATGTGTGTATTATTACTGTCTGTGTATTTTTATTACTCTAAGTATATGTGTATTTGTATCACTGTGTGTGTCTTTGTATTACTGTAGGTGTGGTTCTTAGTGCTATATGTACATTTTTATTGAGGTATGTGCTTTTTGTATAGCTGCAGGTATATAGTGTATTGTTGTATGTGTAGTTTATATTGCTGCATGAGTATTTATTGCTGCATGTATATTTTTATTGCTGTGTGTATTATTTTATTGGTGTATATGTATTATCTATTACTGGATATGTTTTGTTGTATGCAGTATGTGTATTTTTATTACTGTATATGTATTCTGTATTACTGCATGTGGATTATGTATTACTTTTACCTACTGCTTTAGTGGTCTGCTTGAATGATTTCAGATCATCAGTAATGATGATGCCCAAGTCTCTTTCTTCGCTTTTGACTGCCAGCAGCTCCCCTCCCAACCTATAGGTGGTTTCAGGGTTCCTCTTCCCTATCTGCATGATCTTGCACTTCTTTGCATTAAATCCCAGTTGCCACTCTTCCAACCATTTTGCTAGTTTATCCCGATCTCTTCTCATTCTGCCCATCCCATCTGGACCATCTACTCTGTTGCAGATCTTGGTGTCATCGGCAAACAGACAAACCTTACCTTCCAGTCCATCTGCAGTGTCACTGATGAAGATATTGAAGAGGACTGGCCCCAGGACTGATCCCTGAGGTACCCCACTTGTGACTTGCATCTCTTCTGACTGTATACCATTTACCACCACTCTCTGTTTTCTGCCCATCAATCAGTTTGCTACCCAGTTGACCAGCTTCTGACCCACCTGAGCCTACACAGCTTATTAATCAATCTTCTATGTGGAACAATATCGAAAGCTTTGCTGAAGTCAAGGTAGGCAACATCAACTGCTCCCCCTTGGTCCACCACTCTGATTACCCAGTCAAAGAAATCTATGAGATTAGTTTGACAGGACTTCCTTTTGTAAACCCATGCTGTCTTGGATCCTGTGCCCCTATGGATTCCAGGTGTTGCACTATCCTTTCCTTAAGGAGCTCCTCCATAATCTTGCCCACTACTGAGGTAAGACTGACTGGTCTGTAGTTCCCTGCCTCCTCCCTGCTACCACTCTTGTGGAGCAGGATCACATGAGCCCTTCTCCAGTCTTCTGGGACTTCTCCTGTGCTCAGAGACTCACTAAACAGCTTTGATAATGGCTCTGCTAGTTCCACCCTTAGCTCCTTTAGTACCCTGGCGTGTATGCCATCAGGTCCCATTGCCTTTTCCACCATGAGCTTATCGAGCTCTTGTAGGACCCTTTCTTTTGTGAAGGGACTAGTGCACATCTCCCTCACCCCTGTGTCCATGGTGCTGAGCTGTGGGCCCTGCCCTACCTTCTCTTTAGTAAATACTGAGCAGAAGTATCTATTTAGAATAGATGCTTTTACATGGTCCTCCTACTCACATGCCCCCTTATCCCCTTTGATCTTAGCAATACCCCCTCTGGACTTTCTCCTTTCACTAAAATATCTATAGAAAGTCTTGTCACCTTCATTTACTACACATTCATGCATAGTGGCCATCATACTTTGAAAGCCCAAGAAAAGCTCTTTAAAACAAGGTGTTGTGTTCTCTTATAGCTGGAAGCACCCCAGAGAAATTGATGACTGAATCTGTTTAATAGTCATACTACAATGCAGCCATTTTAAGACCATTCTGATGTCGTCGAGAAACAAGCTGTGCCTAACTACACTGAGTACAAATGGCTGTAATGTAGTATGACTATTGAACAGACTCCGTCATCTACAGTGTATCTCTGACATGCTTCCAGCTACAGATGAGCCTAATACCTCATATGAAAGATATCTGCATGTGCTCTCTAACTTTGCTGGCCACTATTCATGAAGGTTTCTCTTTCTGTCTTTTCTTTTCTTTTAATTCTATTTATCTCGTTGGTTCAGGTGGGGCATTTACCACGTTTGGCCCATGGGCTATCCCACCTGGCATCCTCCCCAAGCCACCCAGACTGGGTAGACCACAGCTTGCCCCTTGCAGCACAGCTCCCTTGGGGGGGATACTGAGATCAACAAGAGCCCCCAGCTGAGGCTTACACTGGGGCATCATTCAGCAAGGTGTCCGAGGAGTGTCTTCCTGCTGCTGTCCCTTAGGGTTTCTCACTTGTGGTTTCTCCTCAGGTGTGGACATGCGTGCTCCCATGCACGTCCCCAGACATCCGCCATACCTTCACCCCTACTGTATTCCATCCTGACTGGTGTACAGACAGCCTCCACTGGGTGTCACTCATGTGCCAGGCGCTCAAAGCCCTCCCACCCCAGAGTAGGAGAGCTATCCATAGGACACTTGTCCAACCTCCCCTGCTTGGTCCTCTGACACTCTGGCCTTGTTCCTGATGCAGGGTCACCAGCATCACAAGCGTTAGCTGTACCGCTTCACCGGTGGGATGACTGAATGTTTCCCTTTAAATAATTTGCCCAGCATCGCACAGTGAGTATTATTGTGGCTCTAGCAGGGTTTGAACCATGATCTCCTGGTCCCCAAGTCAGTGCTCTAACCAATTTAAGGAGTTATGAATTAACAAACCATTCAGAGAACCCTTTCTTAGAAGGGAGCTTGGAACAAAAGAGGGTGCAGGAAAGTTGGAAGTGAGTCCTCAATAACTGGACAAAATAACTAAAGTACATTGGGCATGGGAAGTTTTTAATTTAGGAGCCATCAGTTCCAGCCAAGAACATTACAGGAACAAAAGCTCCAACCACAATTTACCGGTGAGGATTAGACCTTACACATATTTACGGAGAGCAAGATTCTTCAAAGAGTGTGCTTATCGCTAAGCAAAACCCAGTCAAGTTTACCTTAAAGGCCACAACGATCGAAAGGACAATTTATAATAAATTTAATGTAACTATAGCTACATGGTTATATAGGACATTCAGGTTGGATAATAAGCCTTTAGAGGAATATTACAGCAAGGGCCCAGTGTACCACAAACTACATGTGCCTGCTTTAAAGGAAAACTGGCATTGCCACAACCCCCCACCCACCCCTAAAGTATAACCCCCAATTCAGCTTTTTAGCTCAAAAAAAATATTTTTAAGTACCTCATGTGCTGTAAAATTTCATGTTTGAAAAAGCTGTCATGTAAACATGGCCAGCACAGTGCAATACTGTCTTGCACTACAGCGTGACTCAATGCCACTCATGCTGAAATGCATACAGGTGAGCTGTGTAGAGCTATTCTATAGCACGAGACGGCATCATGTAGTGTGGTCATGACAGAGCTTTTTCAAACATGAAATTTTAAAACTCAGACATAATTAAAATAGTATTTCTTCAGTCAAAAAGCCTATATAGGGGCTTTGACTTTTGGGGGGGTCTGTGATAATGAGTTTTTTTTTAATATAAAAACATACACGGAGCACCTCTTTCTGAAACGTTTGTTTACAATTTTTGGCCAGGAAAGACACACAAGTCAAGGCTTGTTTCCAGGTGCATCCTGGGAGCACAGGGAAGTTAAGTGACTTGTTCATGGTCACACACCATGCACGCGATGGCTGTAGGATTCAAACCCAGTTCTCCAAGTTTGCTGCTCAGTGCTCTTAACCACTACATTATACTGCCTCCCTTTGGGTCCCTGATCTGAATCATTCAACCACCATCCAGCACATTGAGGAGGCGGTGGGGTCTGGTGGTCAGAGCACTGACTTGGGAACTGGAAGGTCACAGGTTCAAACCCTGCTAGAGCAAAATACCCACTGTGTGACCGATGGCAAGTCATGCAACTTCTTAGTGCTCCAGTCAACTCAGCTGTTGAAATGGGTAGAGGCAGGACACTAACTGAAACAAGATCTCAGCTGAGCTATTCTGGTTAAAGGTGCACTGTCAGCTTTTCACTTGTGTTTTTGAGTACTTCCAAATAGTGTGCTTGTTGGCACACACCAATGAAATGTGCACCTTAGAATGCCCCCATAGAACTAAAAAGTATGCAGCCCTACCTGTTTTTGTAATATTTCATGAAATTCCCTTTTTGAGCATCCCGGCTTTAATTGACCCGCCACCGGAAGCATACAGAGGTTAGGAACATGCATCATGAACGAGCACAGACCTGCAGTGTGGTTTTATAGCATGCGTACTCTAAAAATACATTGCCTTTGTAATTTCTACTAAAAGGAACTGCTCCCGGTGCTTACAAACACAAACCGAGCACCACAAGGCTTACAATTTACAGTTTTAGACCGCAGCCGAAATCCCTCACGTGCACAAGGGCGGGATACTCTTTGCACATACGCGAGATCTTTGCCGTGTTACTTTTGTGCATGCGCGGG
The DNA here is from genome assembly GCA_016271365.2 of Neoceratodus forsteri. NCBI lineage: Eukaryota > Metazoa > Chordata > Ceratodontiformes > Ceratodontidae > Neoceratodus > Neoceratodus forsteri. The sequence goes on from CM057454.1 coordinate 1,321,252,378, forward strand.
ATTTCGGCTGTGGTCTAAAACTGTAAATTGTAAGCCTTTGTGGTGCTCGGTTTGTGTTTGCAAGCACTGGGAGCAGTTCCTATTAATAGAAATTACAAAGGCAATGTATTTTTAGAGTACGCATGTTATAAAACTGCACTTCAGGACTGCGCTCATTCATGATGCACGTTCCCAACCTCTGTATGCTTCCGGTGGCGGGTCAATTAAAGCCGGGATGCTCAAAAGGGGAATTTCATGAAATGTTACAAAAACAGGTAGGGCTGCATACTTTTTAGTTCTATGGGGGCATTCTAAGGTGCACATTTCATTAGTTTGTGCCAACAAGCACACTGTTTGGAAGTACTCAAAAACACAAGTGAAAACCTGACGGTGCCCCTCTAAAGCTTTGGAATGCCTTGCCAGCCGATATGAGACATTCACCAAACCCCCGCCACCTCAATCTCCTACTCAGCACCCATGTCTCCTCCAGCAGCTCATGCTTTAGTTAGTTCCCACTCTGTACTTGTATTTTGTGTTCTCAGATGGGTTTCTCTGTAATTTTATCCACTTGTATTTTCTCCCTCCTCGGTTTCCTCTTTCTACCTGCCGATTGTCTGTATGGCAGGTGGCCCCTCACTGTGATGTTTAACTACTGTACCCTGTCATACCTCTCAACCTACTGCCTCATAAATCAGGGACAAGGCTTAAAAAAATCAGGGACAAAGGACCAAAATCAGGGACACATCTTCAGAATTAAAGATATCCACCCAGAAAGCTGGTACAATGTGGGGCTCAGTGCATAATGCATTTTCTAAAGAAGAAAAAGTCTGTAACTTTAATGCTTGATATTGTTTTGTGCTTACATTCCCCACTGTTTAGCCACAAAAACACAAATTTTAGGAGGGACAAAGTAAAATTGTGAGGCAAAATCAGGGACATCCCTGAAAATCAGGGACACTTGAGAGGTATGTACCCTGTGATTGTGCTATTGTCTTGGGACTTGTCCCCCAGGTCGCATCTGGAATCGAGCAACCCTGCTCAGTATGCCTTCCTGGTTAAACTCGTAAATAAATAAATAAATTGCAGATGAAAACCTACCCTGCAGGTTTGGAATACACTCATAGCAGGGATGGCGGACAGACCTGACTACTGGGATCGGGGAAAAGAAATGAAGAGCAAACAAAAGCAATTATATCTACAATACCATTCACGTCATGGAAGAGCTGCAGGAGCTCTGTATCCAGGCCCAAAACTGCTTTATCCTTCATGCCTGTCTGTCTGTACACTGTTACAGGAAACAGGAATCCAGATCGCACATTGCCAGGAGGATCTGGGAGGGCGTTGTCACTCTTGCTGCTCAGCCCAGGTGGATGTTATTGCCACTGCCTCCTACAGTAACACAGATGCTGTGCAGCGTGATCTGATCTCAGTGTGCCTGACCAACAGAAACAAAATGATCTGAAGAATGGAAGTAAACATCCCTTTTGCTAATATGTCAGTCTGCTGTTCTTCTCCCTGGTACATCCCTCCCAGCCGCTGTCACTACCTCCCTAGGCCCTTCTGTGCTTTCCTTAATTGCTCATCTGAGATGCGGAAGCACACGCATTCCATGAGCCCGACTCTTCCATGGTTGGCTAGGCGCCCTCCTGTAATTGGAAAAGATGCCCTGACCCTTGGCCCCAATCAGAGATCTGATTCATCTGAAGCTGGATAAATAGGGAAGTGGAAATTCAGTGGTTTACTCTGGTACACACTGTGCATCAGTCGTGCTTGGCTCTCATGCCCAAGCACTCCAGCAGAGGCCAAGTCCATTACTGTAGCTGGCTGAAGTGGCCGAGCTCTCATCTGAGGCAGCGACTGATTATCAACTGAAATGTCAGCTCGAGTTCAGAGCAGGGCTGACAGAGGTGAGAATGGATGGGAAGCTAGAGACGTTTGCTCCTATTCTTATAGCACAAAAAACAATCTCAGCTATGGTCCCTTGATGCTACAACATGGGAAGGGGGTAAGAAAAAATGTCTCACCGTAATAATGTTGTTTCTTCTCAGAGGTCCATCAATGAGCCTCCCAAATGACATCACTTTGTGCCAGAGACAGAACTTTATGCTAATTTTAGAATGTAGAATACAAGTTCAAACTCTGCACTGGGGTCATGCTCCCCCTGCTGACTTAATGTCAGATTTGTTTCCATATCCAGGGGAATAGTGACTAGAGATGCAGCGAATTTAATTTCCACTGGCGAAGTGGCCAATTTCGCCACCTGGAGTAATTTGTGAAATTTTCCACCTTAGGTGGAATTTCATCTAGGTGAAATGTCACCAATCGGTGAAATTTTGTTACAGAAGGCAAAATTTCACCATTCTGCTGGGTGAAATTTTGCATTGTGCTCCTCGAAATGGGCGGAGTTTCATGGATTACTCTCAGTGAATATTGCTCACTTCGCCCACCACTAGTAGTGACCACTAAACTAGCTTACTACTAAAAAAGTTTTAAAATGTTCCTAGAATTTTGAAATATCCAAATAAACTGAAGTAGACAAACAGGTAGAATTGAAATAATCAGTTTTAAACTTGCTGATAGATTGCAACAAGTAATACTCAATAAGAACTGATTCATGCATGAACCTATTTTCATGTTCTAGAAGGGGCGGCAGGGTCAGGGTTTGTAAGCCTAATTGATGGGTCTCTGAGAAGAAACAACATTGCTATGGTGAGTAATTTTTTTTTCTTCAAACAACAAGAATCCAACAATGATGCCTTGTAAACAGCAGACTTTCCAGCAGTACCTTGGGAAGATGGGTCTAGAACCTATTTTGGAAAAATGTTCTGCAAGACAGCATTTCTAAAACTGGCATCTCTCCTGGACTGTGTGTCCAGACAGTAGTGCTTTGTAAAAGTGTGTACAGTTTTCCAGGTAGCCGCTTTACACATTTCTTGGAGAGGGATACCCCTTGTAGCTGCCACAGAGGCAGATGTGCCTTTGTGGAACGAACTCGTGGGCCTATAGGTGGGAGGAGTAGTGCCAGCTTTTTCATAGTTGAACTGTATACAGGAAACTACCCAACAAGAGATAGTCTTCCTAGCTACTTGCTTGCCTTTGCCAACCTCTCCACAGGTAACAGTAAGCTGTGTACTCCGAGACCTGATATCCCTTTTTTTTCCAATTGTTTGACCAGGTGAGACACACTAAGCTGAAAGCTTGTTTACAGGTGCAATCTGGGAGCACAGGGAAGTTAAGTGACTTGCTCAGGGTCACACAGTATGCAAGTGGGGGCTGTGGGATTCAAACCCAGGGATACCTTTTCCGGCCCATGTAGTGACCTAGTGCTCGTTTTACATCCAGACAGTGCACTTTTTGCTTACCTGTACTGGAATGTTCAGGGTAGAGAAGAGGAAGAGTAAGTAGTAGTGGTATATTTATTTCTTAGGCGCCCAATCCTGCAGACTCTGGACTCCTTATAAAACATATCAAATGTTCACCCACAACCTCTAAGGCAGCCAAGGAGCAGAGGCTACTGGACGGCTTCCAAGATGAGTTCTTAACACAGCACATGATGGATCCCACAAGGGAGGGGCATGTCCTGGACATGATTCTGGTGGATGGGGATCTGGTAAGGGACCTGGTTGTAGAGGATCCCCTGACTGGGAGCGACCACAATACTGTCTGGTTTCAAATAAGCATGGAGGGGGATCTAGGACACTGGCAGTGGACTTCGGGGGGGCAGACTTTGTGGGCATGGGAAATATTCTCAAGGATCATTTGAAAGGGATTACAACAATAACAAATGTGGAAAAGAGATGGGAGGTCATAAAATGGGGACTTCATGAGGCAGTCAGGACCTGCGCTAAGGTGAAACGTAAGGGAGCAAGGTCACATAAACTATGCTGGTGGTCCAGTGAGGTTCAGGTAGCAGTCAGAGAAAAGAAGGCTGCCTACAAAAAATATAAAACAACAAGAGGAGATAGGGAAAAGGAAATGTACCATCGTGCATCTAGAAAAGTCACCTGGATGGTGCGGGGGGCAAAGTCCAGTAAAGAGCAGCGGCTGGCACAGGGGATACGGGGAGGGGAAAAAGGGGTTCTTCCGGTACATGGGAGAGCGGAGAAAAACTAAGGGCCATCTTGGCAGGTTGAGATCAGAAGGAGGGTGGGTGGAAGAGGTGAGGGACCAGGCAGAGGTATTAAACGAGTACTTTGCCTCTGTGTTCACTAGGGAGGGGGACGGGATATCTATAAAGCAAGGCACGATGGGGATAGAGGCGGTAGTGAGTGGGATCAGGGGAGCAGCAGAAATGGAGCAAGAGGGAGGGAGAGGTACCCCAGGGGTGTCACATCAGGATAAGGATAAAAAGGTCAATAAGGTGAAGGGGACGGATGATGCTATCTCCACTGTAAAGGTGTGGTTAGCCCTTAAGGGCCTAAAGAAAGATAAATCTCCTGGGCCGGATGGCATTCAACTGAGAGTACTATGGGAATTGGTGGACGTACTGGCTGCACCTCTGGTGGAGCTCTTCAACAGGTCGCTTGAGACAGGGAGGGTACCTAGGGATTGGTGAGAGGCACATGTGGTGCCAATCCATAAAGGGGGGTTGAGGGAAGTACCAGGTAACTATAGATGCATCAGTTTGACCTCGGTGGTGGGAAAATTAATGGAGAGTATACTAAAGGAATGATTGGGAGTGTACTTGGAGGAGGTGGGAGATCTAGATAGTCGGCAACATGGATTTGTGCCAGGTAGATCGTGTCAAACCAATCTTGTGGAGTTCTATGAATGGGTGACATCAGAACTGGACAAGGAAAAGCCTGTGGATGTATTATTCTTGGACTTCAGCAAGGCGTTCGACTCTGTCCCCCACAATGGTCTGGTGGAGAAATTGACGGGGTTGGGAGTAGGCCCTTTGATGGTCAGATGGATTTAAAACTGGCTAGCTGGACACACTCAGAGAGTAGTGGTCGGTGGGGAGCTCTTGAACCCTAGAGAGGTTGGTAGTGGGGTACCGCAGGGCTCAGTTCTGGGTCCAATCCTGTTTAATGCATACATTTCGGACATCGGGGGGGTATAGGGTGTGAAATGAGTCTCTTTGCTGACGACTCCAAGATGGGAGCAGTAGTTGAGGGGGAAGAGGGGAAGTTGGTCCTGCAATGGGACCTGGACACCATGGAAAGGTGGGCTCACACATGGAAATTAAATTTCAATATCACCAAGTGCAAGGTGTTACATCTTGGGTAGGGAAACCCTAAACACAGGTACACCCTGGGAGGGGAGGCGCTGGAGGCCTCAACAAGGGAAAAGACCTAGGGGTCATGGTGGATGCATGTATGAATAACTCCGAGCAGTGCAGGAGAGTGGCTAGCAAAGCAAACAGGATGTTGGGATGAATCGTAAGGGGGATCACCTCTAAGAACAGGGAAGTGATTCTACCACTGTACAATGGATTGGTTAGACCACACCTTGAGTACTGTGTACAGTACTGGAGACCACACTTGAAGAGGAACATACAGCTCCTGGGAGAGGGTACAGAGGAGGGCAACTAAGATGATACGAGGACTAGGGGATTTGACGTATGAGGACAGACTTGAGAAGCTCTGCCTGTTTTCATTGGAGGAGAGGAGAGATAGGGGAGACATGATTGAGGTCTTCAAGTACCTCAAGGGAATAAATAGGGTAAACACGGAGGGGATCTTTAGACTAAAGCAGGGAGGTATCACCAGAGGACATGGTTTGAAGTTGGAAGGTGGAAGGGTGAGGGGGGAAAAGAGGAAGAGGTTTTTCACTGAGAGGGTGGTGGATCCTTGGAACGTGCTGCCTGGTGAGCTGGTTCAGAGATCCACAGTGGAGGGCTTCAGGAGAGGGTGGGACAGACACAGAAAGTGGATGTATCAGATGATGGCCTGGCCCAGGGTGGTGGGGATGGATGATAGGGGTTTCTGGAACACAAGGGGGGGAGGGCCTCAGTACCCAACAAGGGATCTGAGGTTCAGCCAGACTCGATAGACCATACGGCCTAATCTGCTGGCAATTAGTATGTTAGTATGTAAATACAAATACAGCAGAACAATAAACAACGTTCAGTGCAGATTATTCCACAGGTACAATAATTTAAGAGTCAGTCAGGTAAGCCCTTATGCAAAGGTAATATTTTAACCCCAGCTCAAAACTATCAACAGAGGGAGGCCCCCTGCAGTTCTTGCAGAAGCTGGTTCCAGAAAACTGGAGCTGCTATCACAAAAGCATGGTCCCCAGAAAGCTTTAATCAAGATCTAGGAACCTTCAAGAGGTCCACCTCTTAATATCAGAGAGGGCAGTCAGGAGCATAAGGACACAGAAACTCATTTAGGTAGCCAGGACCGAAATAATGTAGGGCTTTCTATGTGAACAAGCTTATCTTGAAGGAAATGCGCCTCCTCACAGGCAGCCAGTGCAATATCCAAAAAGCCGGCAAGATATACTCGAAGTGGGAAACTTTGACAATCAATTGAGTTGCGACATTCTACACCAGCTGCAAGCAGTGCATCAAACTTCCGAATATCCCAAGATAAAGAGCATTGTAATATTCCAGTCTGGATGCAGAAAGGCACGTACAAAGCTCTTCAGTTCCTGAGAGGGTGAAGAAAGGGCTTAATCCGGGAAATGTTCCTAAGACAAAATAAATCACCTTGACCAAAACCAACACCTGATGTTCTAGTGTCAACTCATGGTCCATGATGATGCCTGGATTCTTCACCCTATCTCTGGCTGTGAGCTGAATGGAGCCAAGATGCAATCCAGCCACCATTGCACACAATTCAGTTGCACTCCAGATACCCGAGTCTAGCCATAACCCTTCAGTCTTGTCTAGACTGATCCTGAGCCAGCTGGAGGCCATCCAGTCATTGATCACCGACAGGCAATCATTAAGCACACTGACTTTATTTTTCTCCCCGGGGTAAATGATAGGTACAGCTGAGTATCATCTACGGAACAATGAAACTGCAAACTGTACCTACAAATCACTTGTAGCGTCTTCATGTACACCGCAAATAACATGGGTGACAAAATCAAACCTTCTAAGACTTCACAGGTCAGGGCAGCTGGGTGAGAGACAAAATTCCCTCAAGCAACCTGCTGCTCCCTACTGGTGAGGAAGGACTTGAACCACCTCAACACAGTGCTGCTGAACCCCACCAAGTCCTCAGTCGAGATGTTAACACTGTTAAGATGTTTACCCCCACTTGCCATCCCTTGCCACCCCTCTTTCAAGCGCCCTCCAACTCCCTCTCCTCCGTACCCCAACACCTCCCCTTTCTACCCACTCTCCCCCCAAATATTCTCCTTCTCCCAATCCCTTTCTCTCTCTCTCTCTCTCTCTCTCTCTCCCCCCTCCTCTCTTTCTCTGTCTCTCTAATCTACCCCTCATTTGCACTCTCCCCTTTCTTTCTCCTACCCTTTCCAATACCCTACCTTGACTGGCCCCCCTGGAGCAGCTATGCGGCATGTTGCTATTTGGGAAACTTCATTCGCATTCTCCCCCTTTCTTTCTCCTACCCTTTCCGATACTCTACTTTGACAGGCCCCCCTGGGGCAGCTATGCCATACATTGCTAACTGGGAATCTCCTCCCGCTGTTTAACTTCAGTTGTCTAGGTTACTCATATGTATTATTTATCTATATTCTGTATTACATAGCAATCTTAGGTTTTGTGTTAACTGTCAAGTTTTTGTTATGTCTCTGCTGTTTTACATCCTGACGTGGAACCTTTGTAAAAGAGTGTATACTCGAAGGTTGTATCTGAATTACTAAATAAATAAAATAAATAAATAAGATCCCATGATCTATGGTGTCAAACGCTGACGAGAGGTTGAGGACAACCAAGATGTAGCATTCCCTTCTATCTCTAGCCAGGAGAAGATTATTTTGCACCTTAGTGAGTGTAGTCTCCTTGCTATGACACCCTCTGAATTCAGTCTGGAAATGTCTCATAAATAAATAAAACATCCAGGTGCATCATGAGCTGCAGTGCCACCCCCATAACCTTCCCCAAAAAGGGGAGGTTAGAAACAGGCCTGCAATTTGCTAAGATATCTGGGTCCAGTGAAGGTTGCTTGAGAAGGAGCCTCACAACAGCACTTGTTAAGGCCATCGGAAACATACCTTCCCAAAGAGAACACCGGACAATCTCAGCAATCACTGTTCCAATAGACTTTTGACAGTCTATTGACAACTGGGTAGATCCAGGATCCAGTGAACAGAATGTGGGACACAGCTTCATGACTCCCCGGAGAATCTCCTCAGCAAGCCCAGGTTGAAATTCCTCCCAGACAAACCTAAGACCTCCGTTCATTACAGACTGGGCCTGGGCCCTGGCAACCCACTTGAAGATACCAAGGAGCGAATAGAGGATATCCTATCAAGGAAAAAGTGACCAAACTCCTTGCATCACTCGCATATCAAAACTTCTCCAAACAACCTGTCCATAGAGCAGAAGAGTTGAGCAGGCCTATTAACTCCTGCAGCAATCACCCATTACAGGAACTCTCCCTTTCTCAGAGTGACTTTCCCCAATACTCCTTATATTAAGCTCTCAGGGTTAGTTATTTCTTTTTATTTATTTATTTGTTGACTGGGTAGGTGTGCTGATCCAAGGACCATTTTCACATTTATCCTCCAGCGATCCTAATCTCTGCCAAGAACACTCCGATCTCTGCCCTTTAGCCTTGAACCAACTGAGTTCCTCACTAAACTAGGGAGAGCTCTGTCAGGGGATTCTTGTGTGTACACAAAACAGTGCAAGTGAGTGAAGAGATACTATGATCACAATATTATAAGCTTCCGCAGCACTGTCAATCCTGTAAGCCATCAGACACACCTGCAATGGGCTCATGCAGTTCAGTACGAACAGGAACCTACAAGTATCCACATTTCTTAAAGGTCGATACCAAACTAAGTCCACCAAGGGGTCAATACGCCTCAGCAGGGGCCTGACCCAAAAACTCACAGTATGATGATCCAACCAACTAATCTGATCAAACTCGATATCAAACAACTCAAGCATAGTAGGAAAACCAGGTCCAAGATGTGACCAAATTGGTGAGTCACAGGGGTAATGTGATGCTCAACAGTTCCAGCTGTGAATTGCTGACCAGGCTAAATGTATTTGTCATTGGCCCAGACATTGAAGTCCCCCAGCACAAGCCACCCAGGGTATTCCAACCTCAGACCAGCAATGAACTCCCCAAATTCCTCCAAGAATCCACGCTTGCAACCAAGAAAATGGTAAATGAGAAGGATTCTGCCCTTACAACTACCTCACCCTTGACGGCCACACGTTTAATGTGACCTGGTTTGGCCCACTGGCTAGGCTGCAAGTCCCAGGCCAGATCAAAAACAGATAGCCACCCCACCCTTGCACTCCTGACAAGGACTGGGCACCTCCATTTAGCCCTGTGTAACGGCCACCTCCAGCATAGTGCCAGAGTCATCCCCCATCCAGGTCATGGTGATGCACATCAGTTCCATCAAGAATTGTGAACTGTGAAAAAGGAAAAACCTTTTATTGACATTTGGACTGCATTTAAAGGGACAGGGCCAGAATGTAACAGTGCAACTGGCCTTTCTGCTCAAGTTTGAGTTGGTTATTTCAAACGACTGTTGGATTAACCTTGAATTTGCCCTGCATGTACTAAAGTGCCCTTTCTCTTTGAATTTGCCTTGTTTGTTCTGAAGACTGTTGGATTAACCCTGTACTTGCCCTTCTTGTCAAGAACTGGCCTGCATGCCACTGAACTGCCTGCTCATTCAAGAATCACTTTGCCTAATGCCAATCCTTCCTTCTGATTATTGCTCAACTTCAGACTGTCACTAGCAGTGACCAACCAGAGACTGTGACTGACATTTCTTCTTTGGACAAGTTGGGGCCAGTCACCAGTATAGGAATAGTGTAGCTAGCTCCCTGTCACTTGCTTCTTTTCCAGATCTACAGGCCATTCCCTCCCTAACAGTATTAGGTAGTGCAGAAACCACCCCAGTTCACAGATGGGGATCCGTCATCCAGTGGGGTGGGGTTTTTGTTGCAAGTATCCAGCCTTTCCAGAGGTTCTCCAGCAAAGATGTTTCAGCTCTTCAGACATTCCAGTTCCCTGAGATCCTGGTTCAGCCCAGAGGTCTTCAGCCAGTTTCGTCTACATCTTGTGTTCCCTGGGATCCTGCTTCAGACCGCAGACACCAGTGCTCTTCACTGGTTCCACGTTGGCACCTGATTCATGTTTGGTCTACCTGGATTTACCAGGCTTCCTGGAACTCTGAATGGCTAATTGGGCATCCTTTTTTGGATCATTATTTGCAGTTCCCAGAGCGCACAATAACTGTCTGTGATACAGCAAGTGGCTTTACGTGCTTGTTAGTATTCCCTTTAGCCATGCAGTTGAAAATGAATCTGTCAGTCAGGATGCTTGTCCATGTCATGTTAGGACCTTCTAAATCTTATGCAGACAACTCCTCCATCTGTCCCTATCATCTTGGCAAAAGTAAACAGACAAAATCACTCAGATTGCTTTTAGTTGCCCTACTGAAGCTTTTGCTCTTGCTACCGGTATGCTTTGGAAATGTAGAATTAAACCCAGGTCCTCTTGCAACCATTTTTTCCTCTGCAGACCTTGCATGTGCTAAAGGTATGAGCTTTATGCATGTCAACGCCTGCAGCTTGCTAAAGAAGCTTACCTCTGTACAAGTATGGATTAGCCATGCTATGCCTGATGTGTAGGTTGTCTCAGAGACTTGGCTTAGAACTGACACTTCGGACCGAGATGTGAATATTTCTTCATATACAATTTTCAGGACAGACAGGAATTCTAGAGGGGGGTGGGTAGACATATATGGACATGACAAATTCTCTACTACTGTTATTAATTCTACCTCTATCCCTAAGGAATTTGAAAGCCTTGTGCTAAAAATTGAACTTTCCTCATCTGCCCCATTGTGTGTCATAGCATGCTATAGGCCTCCTTCTGCAGGATACCTGCTACTGGGTCACTTAAACAATTTATTAGGTACTATGACAACGGAACATATTATTTTGGGTGACTTCTATCTTGACTGGCTGTCTAGAGCCACTAAACCTCTTAAAAATACTTGTGACTCCCTTTGGCTATCACAAATTGTTACTGAAGCAACTCATCCCATAAGAAGATCCCTAGCAAGAACACCTTATTGGATCCTATACTAGTAAGCAAACCTCACGTATTTACCCATGCTAGCATATTTTCACAGATATCAGTGACCACTGATTCATCGCCTGTGTGAGATCTGGCAAAAAAACAGCTGTTACCTCAAAAATTCATAAATAAGAGATGTCGCCGTAACTTTGACCCCTGTAGATTTCTATTTGACCAGCAAAACTCAGTGAGTTGGCAAAACTTTTACCTAGCCAAAACAGTAAATGAAGCCTATGACATTTTCCAGGAAATTCTGTGTGGGACACTGGACATTCATGCACCTCTGGCCAAGTTCCATACCAAGGAAAGATCTTGCCCCTGGTTCTCAGCCAATTTAAAGGCTGCATTATTTAATCGTGATTTTCTCTGGAAGAAAGCCCAGAGGACAAAACTACCGGATGACTGGTTCCAATTCAGGAAGGCTAGGAACCTTTGTACCAAAATGGTTAGGGAGGCTAAGGCTAATTACTACTGTGCCGAACTTGATTCATCCTCTAAATGCTCTTCCAAATTTTGGAAAACTCTAAGGGAAGTTGAAGGGTATACGTCTTCTAACTCACTCCCCCCAAAAAATTACCCTGAATGACAGTGCAATCACTGAAAAAACAGCTATCCTGGAACTCCTAAATAATCATTTCACAACTGCAGGTCTAGCCTTTGACACATCTCCTACAAACCACCTACGCTCACAACTCAGTGGCTTGACCCAAGCTCCCTAGATTCAACTGGATTGATGAATGAGGATGCTTTCTCATTTCAGATGGTTACCCTAAAGAGGTCAAAGATCTACTGATTCACCTTGATATAACTAACAGTGCTGGAACAGACCTCATTGACCCATACTTTCTAAAACTTAGTTACCACATCCTGTTTGTTCCAATTACGCATCTATTAAACCTCTCCTTACTCCAGGGCAATCTTCCCTCCATCTGGAAAACTGCCTACGTTATACCACTATTCAACTCTGGTGACACAGCTGATCTGAACAACTATAGGCCTATTTCTTTACTGCCTACCCTATCGAAACTCATGGAGAAAATAGTGAGTACGCAACTACGGAGCTACCTGAAGGATGCAAACCTTCTAAACCCATTTCAATCAGGTTTTAGGCCTCACCACAGTACGATTTCAGCCTTTGCCAAGGTGACCAATGACTGGCAGAATGACCTGGATGCCAGGAACTTTGTTTGTGCTGTCTTCCTAGACTTAAGTAAGGCCTTCGACACTATGGACCATGACTTGCTTTTAGTATCCCTTCATCAGATTGGCCTTGACCGCTGCACACTGAGATGGTTTTCTAATTACCTTTCTGTCCATCAACAGTGGGTTAAAGCAGAAGGAGAACTGTCACATTTAAAACCATTATTGAGGGGCATTCCGCAGGGCTCTATTTTGGGTCCATTACGTTTTGCTATATACATCAATGGTATTGATGTAGGGATTAATTCTGCTGACACTCATTTCTTTGTGGATGACACTGTGCTATACATAGCTAGACCCACTCCAGAAGTGGCATGTATGGACTTGCAATGGGAATTCAGAGAACTGCAACTTCAGCTCCTGAAACAAAAGCTGCTTTTGAATGCAAAAAGGACAAAGGTGATGCTCATATCTCCCCTTTCTAACACCTCTAACCTTATTACCCAATGTTCTTCACTTTGGAGCCTTACTCTACTAGGTGAATCCCTTGAGTTCATAACAAAGTTTAAATACTTCGGGGTCTGGATTGACCACAAACTCTCCTTCCTGGATCATACTGAAGAGTTAATAAAAAAGCTGAAGAGAGGCTTGCTCTCTTCTACAGGATCAAGCATTTTCTTACCCAGGATGCTAAGAAGAGTCTGGTACATTCAACCTTTCTTTCCTTACTGGACTATGCTGATTTCCTTTGCTCCCAAGGACCTGCCTTTATGCTTGACAAACTTGATGTGCTCTACCATAGAGCTATTGGATTTATAGTAGATGCTTCGTATTCTACCCATCACTGGCCCCTTTATGCTCTAGCTGGGTGTCCTCTCTTGAACACAGGAGGCAAAGAAATGTCACTTTCTGGACATATAGAGCTATCTTAAATAAGCTGCCTCAGTATATATTGGACTGTGTTCCGGTATCTACGATAGGCAGGTACACTCTGAGGAGTTCCTCCCTTATCTTACAGAATATTTCCAAGGCTAAAACACGTTTTGGAAGGGCAGCTATAAGTAATGCGTTGCCTCAACTTTGGAACAACCTGCAAAAGACCTTAAAGCTGACCCGCCTTATCAGTCTACCTGCTTTCAAAACACTCTATGCTCGAAGTGTGAAGGATTCCTGTAACTGCTTCCACTAAGTTGTAGCTCTAGACACATGTGTGGAACAACTTATACATGTTAAAGTACACAGTCATCTATCACTCATCCTGATGGCTCTCAGTCATTGCTCTACCCTTCCGTATGCCCTAGTTGTCTTGATAGGATGGCCCCCATGACTGTCCTTCCATACTTATATGGCACTTTAGTGTGGGGGGTTCTTTAGTTGCTGTTCTGTTGCTGGTGTTGTGTCACTAGCCAGATGATTGAACTCTTTCTGCAATTGGTTTCAATCCTCAACCACAAACTGCGCCCAGTCCCAAAACTCTTACCTCTATTGCTCTTACTAGCGCTACGCTTACCTGATCTGTACTCCTTCCCAAATGTGATCCACTTAGCTCATTCTCTCATTATAACTTGACCCTCTACTACTGAACTATCCTTGTTTCTGTGGTAAGCATATTCTTAGCCTATGTACTTCATTCATTGTACTGTTAAACTATTATAATATGCTATAGCATTGTCCTTCCCAGCTGCATACTGAGTTCAGACTGCTACATTGAATATGCTTGTTTCTGAATACTTGTGTCATGGATAGACTAAAAAAAAAAAGTGTTAAATCAATGCTGTATTGATTCTGTAAACCACGTTCTGATTTCACTGCATGTGTGCTTGCCCATTCTTTGAATGTACTCACTTGCTGTTTTTAATCACATATCCTGTGTTGCCCTATTCCTCTGATTAATTTTGTTAATGCCCAGGTCGATCCTGAAAATGAGCGTTTGCTCAATGGTGTCTCGCCGGGCTAAATAAAGATTTGATTGATTGACTGATTGATTGCGATCTTCAGCCAGTTTCATCTGCATCTTGTTTCCCTGGGATCTCTCATCGGCCAGGAGGCTTTACAGTTGCTCTGGCTCTTCTGCATTATATTTCTTTGCTCCCTTCATTTCTTCCAGTTCAGCTAAAGCCGGCCAATGAAGTGTACTGGCAGCCACCATTCTTGATTCTTGATGAACACTGTGCTCTGACTTTTGGTCTCTGCTAGTCGTACTGTTATAGTGAAATAGAATAATAGAATGATAGAGTGATAGCATTACTAAATTATAGAAGTATAGAGAACAGAACCAGAGAGTATAAGGTAATCGTAGCGTATCGAGAATAGAGTTATAGAGTGTACAGCTGTGTAATTGTCTATGTTCTTTGGTGCTTTGCACCTAGTAAATCTTTTCCATTCTCTGAGTTTGTTTCCTGCCTCTCCTTACCCAAGCACTGCTACACCATTAGCAAATAAGAACCAGTGCTTTACAACAATTTTTGGCATCATGGACTGGATTAAAAGGAGTCCACAGCAGGCAGCGGCTCATTCAGAATGGAGGCCAGGGGATCAAGTAGCTCTTCCGCAACCAATAGAGGAACTGGAGAAGGCCCCCAAGCACACTTGGGCATGCCACTTACCATGCCCTATTACTTTGGTGCACCTTGGCTACCACAATTTACAGGTGATGCAACAGGCCCCACCTCCACCAACCTTGGAGAGTTTCAAAATAAGAGTCAGGCCATGTTCTAACTTTTTTTGATGTCCCCGAGCAACAAAAGGTGAAAATCCTGATTGGATGGTTGGGGGAGCTGCACACAGGGAAGTCAGCACCTGGCCAGAAGGAGAGAAGACCACTGTGGGTCAAATCTTTACTCGACTGAGATGGATGTTCGACACATGCACCATGTCTGACCTGAAAATGAAATTTTTCTCTCATGTCCAAGGGCCTACAGAAATCCTCAGGGAGTATGCGCTCAGTCTGCAAGAGGCATTGAAGGCTATCCAGTGGGTAGACCCTCTTAAGGTATGTGACTCACATCAGGCTCTGAAAGACTGTTTCACTGAGGGAATCAGGAGTGATGTACACTGCAGGGAGTTACGACTCTTATTCCGGCAAGACTCAAACACAACCTTTCTAAATTGTAAGAAAGAGGTGATCGAGCTGCTGTCCAAATGAACCCATCACAGCATGGTGAATTCACAATACTGCAATAAGGGAGATGAAAAGGACCCCTGGTGCTGACCTAGAGGAATAGGTGATACAGAATCACCCAGAAGAGATCAGAGGAATTCAGAATCGGACTTGACGGCCTACATCATGAGCGAGATGAGATGGAAAAGTCAAAATTTAAAGGATGATCTTTGTCATGAATGTCAGGGACAAGCCTCCTGCCATCTGGACTGGCATCAACCAAGAGCACATGGTCAGCGAATAAGTGCAGGGTGGAGGCCTACCGACCAGTTTGATTTGCAGGGAAGGCCGATCTGCTGAAGGTGTGGAATCAGTGGCCACATGGAAAGGAGATGCTCACAGCCAGTCAGTACCAGAGAGATGGTTTTAAACAGTGAGTCCCTGGGACAGGGAATTGAGTTCTGGATGTCAGCCACTAGGTCTACAGAAGTACCCAGAATGGCCAAGGTTCATGGGTAACTGCCCGACCATTTCAAACATACAAATTTGCCAGCAGAAATAGGCCACCTGGTCTATCAAGTCTGCTCGAGTGTGCAGCTAGCATCCTCACCTTGCAGCTGCCCCGCCCCCTCCCCTTTCATAATTAACCCCCCTCACCTTATCCTATCCCCTTTTGAAACTACCCACTGTCTTACAGGCAACCACTTCTGGTAGAGCATTCCATTCTGCCATCCATACCCTCTCCATGAAAAAGTGTCTCCTCATTTCTGTCCTAAATCTTCCCTCCTCCAATCTAAGGCTGTGCCCTCTCATGTCCCTCCTCCTCCGCCTTAGTATCACCTCAGTGCCTGCCTTGTTTATCCCCTTTATGTACTTAAACATCTCAATCATATCCCCCTGGTCTCTTCTCTCCTCCAAGGAGTACATGTTGAGCTCTCTCTCAGTCTCACCTCATATGGTCTGTCCAATCCCTGGATCATTCTTCTTGTCCTGCATTGTACCCCTTCCAGTAATTTCACATCTTTCTTCAGATATGGGCACCAGTTTCAATACAAATAGAAGGGAGTAACCCTACCTGCACTGCTTGATACCGGATCTCAGGTGACCACCATCCAAAGTGGATACTTCTTTGACCACTGGTCCAAGGACCAGCTACTACAAATACCTGAAAGATTGATTAACTTGGTCACCAGTAGTGGAACCAGAATTCCAATAACTGGATATGCAGAGGCTTCCATGAAGATTGGGGACAGTGAGTATAGCCGGCAGGGAATACTTGTAAGCAATACCCATGACCTTTCTGTACCACCCATTATTGTAGGGATGAACATACTGCAGCATTAACAGAGTGCTTTGATGAGCAGAATGAGGGAAGAGACTCAATTAATACATGTCCAGGAAAGGAAAGTCTGGCAGAATACTCTCCAGTACCTCCAGAAGTACCAGAAGTTCACCAGTGAACAAGGGGAGAGAGGAAAGGTGTGTGTGATGGATCGCTGCCCCATTCAGCTGGAACCAGGCACTGAAACACTTCTGATGAGTAAAACTAAAGTGAGTCTGGGAGGAAAAGACTATGTAGCCATGGTGGAGCCCCTCTGGACTCGAGAAGGAGACCCGGTGATGGCAGCCAGGAGCCTAGTGACTGTAAAAAAGGGAAGAATTCCTGTCTACCTGTTGAATTATAGATCCCAACCCGTGAAACTTTACAAACAAGACGGTGGGATGGCTTATCAGAGTAAATCGATGTGAAAATGTAACCCCTAAAGAGAAAAAGGCAAACCACCCATCATACCTGCAGGCCAACATCAGCGAGGGTAATACTGACAGCCAAGAGGAAGCATGGTTACAGGAGATAGACACTGGACAGCAGAACACCACTGGGGAACAGACAGCCCAACTCACAGCATTAATACGACACCATTGGCAAGTATTTTCACATCATGCCTTAGATTTCGGTTGTGCCACTCATGTCAAACACTACATCAGTACAGAGAACCACCCTCTGATCAGAGGGAGATTCTGGACCATTCTGCCAGCACTGTATCGACCAATCAAGCAACTGATCAAGGAGATGCTGGACGCTGACGTCCTAAGGGAAAGTCACAGTCCCTTGGCCATGCCAATTGTGCTGGTTAGAAAGAAAGATGGCAAGATCAGGTTTTGTGTAGACTACCGCAAATTAAATCAGATTACCCACAAGGATGCTTATCCTCATCCAAGAATCAAGGATGCCTTAATTGCTCTGAAGTACTCAGCCTTCTTTTCCACCACTGACTTGGTAAGTGGCTGCTGGTAGGTCCCCATGGCTCGTGAAGATCAACAGAAAACTGCCTTTATTACTCCAGGCCAATGGGCCTGTGTGGATTCACAAGAATGCCATTTGCCCCATGCAGTGCACTTGGAACCTTTCAGAGACTGACTGAGCACTGTCTGGGCAGTGAAAACTTTGATACTGTGTTACTCTACCTGGACGATATAACTGTTTACTCCAAGACATTTGAGGCACACCTCAAGCACCTAGAAATGGTTTTCAGTTGCTTGACACAGTATGGGCTAAAAATCAAGCCATAAAAGTGCCACTTTTTAAAAGAACAGGTGAACTACCCGGGACATGTAGTGTCAGCAGAAGGAATATCACCAGACCCCAGTAAGGTGGAGGCAGTAAGGGATTGGTCCAAACCTGTAACCATTTGAGATGTGAGACGTTTCTTGGGATTTGTGGGGTATTACCGTAGATTCATAAAAGACTTTGCAAAAATTGCCTCGCCTCTCAAGAGTTGCAGTGGTAACCAAAAGGAAAGAAATTGCCAAAGACTAGTGCTGTGAGGTGATCCCCTCAGTGACAAGAAGCTTTTGATCATCTGAAATACGTATTGACAACAGCATCTATCTTGACCTATCTGGACTAAGCTTGCCCATTTCGTCTTTACACCGATGCCAGCAATCATGGTCTTGGGGCAGTCCTGTCTCAGGAACAGGATGGAGTTGAGAGTGTGGTTGCCTATGCCAGTTGAGGCCTGAAGGGATTAGAGATAAATTACAAAAACTACAGCTCATTCAAGTTAGAGTTCCAGGCCTTGGTATGGGTGGTAACAGAAAAGTTCAGACACTATCTGGCAGCTGCGCAGTTAACTGTCTACATGGACAATAGTCCCCTCATTCACCTTGGGTCAGTCAAGTTAGCAGCATTAGAAGAATGATGGGCCTCCCACCTTGCCAGTTTTAACTTCTCAATCAAGTACAGATTGAGGAGATCTAATGGAAATGCTGACGCCCTGTCCAGATTGCCTGTCATGGATGAGCTGGAAAGGAGCAAGACGGAGCAGGAAGACCTCGAGATGCCACCTTTTGTGCGAGTACTTGCTGAGATAGTTTACGTTTGCTACCAGCATCAGGTGGATCCCGAATGGAACTCAGAACCCCCGGGGTGCTCTATGTCTGATGGAGGGAAAGACTTGTGGAGGCAACTCCAGGACCAGAGTACAGTAATGGCTGAATTGTAAGATATTCTCCAGACTGGAAGAAAGATAAACAAGCAGAGTAGAATGAACATGCCCCTGGAACTTGTCAAATTGCTATGGCAGCAGGAATATTTTAGAATTGAGAACGACTGTCTGATTCGAGTGACCTGAGATCCTAAAGGTCACGAAGAACATAAACAAATGATCATTAAGAAGTTGATCCAGTATTAGAAGCCTATCACAATGCCTCCGGACAGTTTGGAACCAAAAAGATTTAGAGCACTATTCATCAGCGGTTCTACTGGGTGGGCATGAGAGAGGACATTGAGCATTGGTGCGCAGACTGTAAGGCATGTAGCTTAAAGAAAGGTGATGGCAATGTTCAGTGAGCACTTCTGCAGCCCATTGTCACCAAATCTCCATTGGAAATTGTGGCACTGGATCACTTGAAGGTTGAGAGCAGTCACAGTGGACTTAACCAAATTTTAACAATGGTCGATCACTATTCAAAATTTGTAGTGGCTGTCCCAGAGAAAGATCTAACTGCAAAATGCACTATTGAAACTTTCAGGAACTATTTTTCAAGCCGTATGGTTATCCTATAAAAATTCTGATTGACCAAGAAGGGGCATTTGAATCTCAGCTGTTTAAAGAACTGTGCTCCCTGTATGGTTGCCACAAAATGTGAACAGCCCCATACCATCCCCAAATCAACAGGTCATGTGTACGCACAAACCATACCATAACTGAAATGCTTCGAGCGCTGCCTGCACACCAGAAACCACTATGACCTAATCTGTTACCAGAACTATGTTACATATATAATAATACAGCACATTGCTCCATGGGGTTCACACCTTATTTCCTAGTGTTTGGTAGACAAGGACGATTATCTTGGGACCTTGTAATGGATGTCGAGGTCGAGACCCACAAAAAACCCTTCCAACCCAAATCATTGGACAGACAAGCATCATCAGTGCCTCAGAAAGGCAAGCAACCTGGTGCGGTCCCACATGGAACAAGCCCGTGCTCAACAAAAGGAGCAATACGACCGTAGAGCTTAAGCTGGGCCCTTGTCAATTACGGACCATGTCCTGCTAAAGAATCAAGACAGCCATGGACACAGGTTAGCAACAAGGTGGAAACCAGAGCCTTTTGTAATAGTGAACATTCCCTGTGATGATTTGCCTGTTTATCAGGTCTGCTCAGAAACTGATGGACACCAGTGGCAGAGCCAGGTTTAGGAGCATTTGGGAGCCGGGGGGGAGTCAGTTAATCACAGGCTCCACAATGGGCATTAAACAATGAATAAAGATGGTGGTGGGGTGCCACTTCTCACACTGGGGCAGCCAGGAGGGGCGACCACCCCCCCAGCCCCCCTCTAGCTCTGCCACTGATGGACACTCCACTAAAGTAGTGAATCACAATCAAATCAGTGCCACTACATGAGCCAAGACTCTTGGTGCATAGTCACTGGTGTCTATATCCATGTGAAATTAGTATTTAGTGGCATCCAGGGCTGACTTTGCTGTGGCAGCCAGCTCATATGCCACTTCGCCACCCACTGTATCACTAAGAGCCAGCATTGCATGCCACAGAGCCAGCACTGCATGCCACAGAGCCAGCACTTCATCCCACAGAGCCAGCACTGCATGCCACAGAGCCAGCACTGCATGCCACAGAGCTTTCTGGTACTGACTGGCCAAATATAATCATCCCTCATCCACTCCCCCCTCCCCTTCTCCTGTACATTCCCCCTTCTAACTTATGAATCCACTCTTGATGTCCTCTGGTCCAGTTCAGGTCTACTGTGTAACTATTGTCTGTATCTATGGAAATGCTTACATTTTTTTGGTCCCTTTGCTGTTGATGATGTTCTATGCCTTCTTGCTGTTACTGTTAATCTTATTGTTAATTGTACTGTCTCCAGCTCAATTTTGCGTAGGTTTGTATTGCTGTAACCTCTGTGTCCTATAATGTATTTTGTTTAATGTTCAGGTCCATCTTGAAAATGAGCTTGCTCGATGATGCTTGCCTGGTTAAATAAAGATTTTGATTGATTGATTGAAATAAGCTGTCTGTCTTAGGAGCGAGGAAACTGTTGTATATACTATTTTGGCCATAGTAGTTGATTTCCTAGAGTCCTTTACAGGAGAATGTGCAGAGAGAGAGAGAGAGAGAGCGAAAGAGATAGAGACACTTTGGCCTTCTCATAAGCAGCTGCCTGTACCACTCCTTCATACTCAGGATGCGCATACAAGTATTTCACTCCCAACCTGCTCATCTGATACTGTTTTTCAGACTTTTTATCAGTGCCAACAGCTGAATTAGGTGGTGACATGATTTTTGATGTGACCTTTTGGAGGAACTTGCGAAAAGTGACTAATTGTCTTCTTGGAGGGCTAGTCCCATTATGTCCATAAACTCCATTTATGCCTCTTTCATGAGAGGGGTTGTTGAGGGTGTTCGAAATTTGTTTGATGAATGACAAGTAAGAGGTGTAAACCTCTGTAGCCCTATGAGAAGAACCAAGTTTTTTGGTCAGGAGAGCCATCAAGTTCTATGCGTTCACCTTCCTCCTCCTCCTCTTCATAATACATAACATATCCTCCTCCTCTACAGGCAGATGGTCTGGAACAGGGGCAGGCATATTAAATAAGTTTCCGATAGCCTGGAAGGCTAGAAAAACTGCTATACCTCTGTCATGTCTTCTGTTAAGGGTATTTGATTCTGTTTCATTGCCTTCTCCTTTTCCTTCACAGGAGTGTCAGGTTTATGCTTTATTTTTTTAAAGCAGTTTTTTTTTAAGAAGGCACTAGTGTCAGCATCTGCTCCAAGACTCTTTTATTTATATTATTATTACTTTTTTTAATTTTGTTTATTCCACCAACATTGCTGTCCCAGACCTCCTTCAGCTGACTCCAGTGCTTGATTCTGCTCCACTGTGATCCTCCCAGGCCTGTAATCCCAGACCCCCTGGTCCACCCACAACTCATCTGCTTGGGTACCCCTCAACTTGAGCCTTCCTTCAGCTCCGAGGTGCTCCCATACCATTGTCCAATGCCCAGCAGTCAGAGATGAAGACCACAGGGTTGATGGAGCCAGTATTGGGTGTAGTGGCAGGGAGCAGCATCATCTGCCCATCCAGTGGGGTATTTCCTGCTTTCTGCTTCCCTGGAGGAGGCATCCTGCAATGATGTCATGGTGATGTCAGATGTGATCACACGCTTGACACACCAACATCCACCTCTCCACCAATCCCCCTCATCTTGCAGTCTCAGTCTCACCAACAGCCAGCCTTCGTTAGGGGTCAGAATTTCACTGAGCGCCATAGCCCACCTGCCCTGGTGGAAAAGAGCAGTCCCTGGAACACTTGATCCTCCTCTCCTTGGCTGACCCTCAGACACTTCAGGCTTGATTCCAAACCCAGTTCATTGGTGCTGCAAGCAGTAATGTTGCCACTTGTGCCAGCAGGCCAGCAGTTTTATTTGTATTCTTGACATCACTGGAATCAAGGTTCCCCTTTCAGACATTCTGATATCTTTATCATCTTTTCCGATGACTGAGCAGCTTTTATCTTTTTTATCTGTCCCCTCTGACAGGGACTGTTGCTTATGAGAAGAACCCACTGATGTGTGCATGCCACCATCGTTGGGAGCACCCTCTGAGCCTTTATTGTGCTTTGGGGACATACAGGCAGATTGAGAAGCCATAAACTCTTCTCTTTTCAAAGCCCTATTCTTTTGGGTTTTAGGGCAAAACATTTTGCAATGTTCAAGATTAATAAAATTATGATCTGGACCCGTTCACTTTAAACAAGGCTCGTGGCAGTCTGTCTTTGCCAGGAGATGAAAAAGTACAGTTACGTAAGAACTTACCATAAGAGTAGATCTTCGAGAGGAGCTCTTGCAGCAGGTAACACCTTTAGGACTGAAGCCAGCAGGCGCCAGGATCCCACAGAAACTTTCTAGCTGGAAATACCAGGCGGGGACTGCCCCCTACATCAGAGCCCACCCCAGATGTCACGTGCGGTATAAAAGGGGCGGTCCCCCAGCCCATCCCCAGTCTAGCTCCAGAACTGACTAGTGATAAAAGTATAAAGGAGAATTGAGTAACTAAGGTATCTGAGATGGAGAAGAAATCAGCAGAGGGAAGGAGGGTGGGAAAAATAGTACCTGCTGCAAGAGCTCCTCTAGAAGATCTACTGTTCTGGTAAGTTCTTACGTAACTGTACTATCTTACTTCGAGATTCGTTCTTGCAGCAGGTAACACCTTTAGGGCAGAGTCCTAAGCAGTTGAGGAGAAATCCCTGGCAGAAGGGTGGCGGTAGAAGTCCCCTCAGAGGAAATTAGGACAGGAGGCCCTGAAGGACAGTAAGTCCAAAGCCAGCCCTGCAGTGAGAAGCAATGTCCAGACTGTAATGCTTCACAAAGGTGTGGACAGAACTCCAAGTGGCAGCTGCACAAATGTCTGCGGCAGAAGCATTTCTCAGTGAGGCGAAGGAAGCCACCATGCCCCTGGTAGAATGACCCTTTACCGAGCCCGGTAAGGGTTTGTCGTACTTGTTGTAACAGAACACAATGTAATTTACCAACCATTTGGATAAACACTGTTTAGAAACTGGAGCCCCGCCATCTGGGGGGTCGAAAGTCACAAATAACTGATATGACTGAAGAACAGAATGGGTATGCTCCACATAGTAACGGAGCACCATATGGACATCCAGAATATGCAGAAGACCATCCCCTTACCAGTAGGTGGATATCTTGATTCAAGGTGAACTCTGAGACCACCATTGGTAAGAACTTAGGGTTAGTGCGCAAGGACACTGTCCTTGTGAAAAACCAAATAAGGCTCCTTACCCATCAGGGCCTGAAGCTCGGAAATCCTTTAAGCAGAAGTAATGGCAACTAAAAATAACACTTTCCACGACAGAAAGCAGAGCTCACAGCTCACGGCAGGTTCAAAGGGAGGCAGAGTTAGTTTCTCTAAAACAAATAAAAGGTCCCAAGGTGGGACAGGGTCCCGAATGGGAGGCTTCAAATTAATCATGCCCCGCAAAAAGGTGCAGGGAAGGTCCAGCTGGGCAATAGACTTGCCTTCATTAGGCACATGGTATGCGGAAATGGCAGACAGATCTACCTTAAGGGGTAGTAGCTCAGTTCTGCATCCATAAGAGAGAGGAAATACTCCAGAACTAAGTTCACTGGGCAAATGAAGGGAGCCAAGCGCCGTGTGGTGGTCTGAATGCAGAACCACTTCCATTTCATAGCGTAGGTCACCCTAGTGGACGGTTTCCTCGCTGCCACTAGGACATCAGTTACTCTTGGAGAAACTCCAAATCTGGAGATGGCTAGGTCTGCAGGAGCCACACATGAAGATGCAGATATATGAGATCCAGATGGACCAGTAAGCCCTGCTCCTGGGAGAGCAAGTCTGACCTGAGGGTCAGGATCACAGGGGGTTCCACCTCCAGCTGCTGCAGAAGGGGGAACCAGATCTGACGAGGCCAGAATAAAGCTCCCAGGATCATGTCTGCCCCCTCCAACTGCAATTTGATGAGTACATGTTGCAGAAGGGGAAAGGGAGGGAACACGTAGAGAAAACTCCCCGTCCAAGAGAGGGACAACACGTCTTGTCAAAAAGCACCAGGCCCTGGCTCTAGCGAGCAAAAACTGGGCAGTTTTGTATTGGATGGGGAAGCAAATAGATCTTTTTCTGGTCGACCCCATCAGGCAAAAAGATCTTCTGCCACTGCAAGAAGCAGCTCCCACTCATGGGCTCTGGATTGAGTCCAACTGAGGATTATGGCCAGAGAGTTTGTGAATGCCTGGGACGTGGACTGCTGAGAGTTCCAGTTGGTGGTCCACTGCCCAAGTCTACACTCTCATGGCTTCTCTGCAAAGAGGATAAGAGTGTGTCCCCCCCACTTGTTGCTACAAACTGACAACATCAGTGGTATTTTATATCAGCAAGGGATGAGTCAAAAGGACTGTCTGGAAGACTTGGAGGGCATAAAGAACTTCTCTCATCTCCAGAATGTTGATGTGGAGATGAAGCACTTGCTAAGCCCAGGATCCTTGAGTCTGGCGAGTGCCCACATGAGCTCCCCAACCCTTGCCTAAGGCATCCATGGTCAGGATCTGGGTGGGACAGTCCTTCCTACAAACATACAAACATACGAAAAATGCCAGCAGATACAGGCCTTTAGGTCTAATGAGTCTGCTCGAGTGTGCAGCTGAGTTTACTCTATAGCTTCTTCCTCTCCCCTTCCACTAGTTCCTCTCCCCATGATCCTATCCCACCACCTCTTAAAACTGTTCACCAATTTAAGTGACACCACCTCTTCAGGAAATGCATTCCACCCTTCCACCACCCTCTCTGTGAAGTAGTGCCTTCTCAACTCCTTCTTGAACTTGCCCCCTGCAGTCTCAGACTGTGCCCCCTAGTGGCCCTCCCTCCTTTTAGTCTAAACATCCCCTCTGTGCTGACCCTGTAAATGCCCTTCATATATTTGAAGTAGTAGTAGTAAAAGTAGTAAAAGATTTATTTTTAAACAGGAAAGAAACATGTCATTTGAAGGTCTTGATCATATCCCCTCTATCCCTCCTCTCCTCCAAGGAATACATATTGAGCTCTCAGTCTTTTCTCATAGGGTTTATCCTTAGTTCCTGTTATCATCCTGGTTGCTCTGCGTTGGACTCCCTCTAGCAACCTAATATCCTTCTTTAGGAAGGGACGCCAGAACTGCATGCAATACTCTAGGTTCAGTCTGACCAGCGACCTGTACAGTGGCAGAATAACCTCACTCCTCCTTGAGGTGATTCCCCTGGCAATACACCCCGGAATCTTGTTAGCTTTAGCTGCTGCCTTCCTGCACTGTGCTGAATGGTTCATTTGTCCTGTTACGAGTACCCCAAGATCCTTCCTGAAGAAAACTCCTCTGGAAAGGTTGGGAGTATCCAGCCACCATGTCAGAGATTGCTTGACTGGGCTGGATACCAGGACTGACTGGTCTAGGTCCTCTGATCTCTGATCCCACTGGACCCGAAGGTTCCACTGGATCACCGTCATGTACAGTCAAGCCATAAGGACCAGGGCAATGGCCGCTGCCATATATCCCAAAAGTTGGAGGACTGTCCCTGCTGGAACTTGGTGAGCTGAAAGCAGCTGCCGAGCGTGGGACTGAAGGCATTCCGCTCTGTCCTGGGGAAGGAAGGCTTCACTTTGAGCCGTGTCCAGGATTGCTCCTATGTATTGAAGTTGCTGACTTGGCCAGAGGTAGGGTTTGGAGAGGTTCAATGTAATCCCCAGGTCCAGATATAGGGTGAACGTGTCACAAAGGGTTCCCACGAGCCAGTCTCGAGTGGGAGCGGTGGGGAAGCCAAATGTCAAGGTAGGGGAAGACATAATGTTCTCGCCTCCTGAGACTTGCTGCTACCATGGCCAGGCGCTTGGTGAACACCCTCGGTGCTGATGACAGGCCAAAGGTCAAGGCCCTGAACTGGTAGTGACACCCTTGAAATCGGAAGTGCAGGAATCTCCTGTGAGGCTGGAAGATCAGAATGTGTCGTTATGTGTCCTGCATGTCCAATGAGCATAACCAGTCCCCCTGGTGAACCAAGGGAAGGAGACCTAACTAGGTCACCATCCTGAACTTTTGTACTCTATGTACTGGTTCAGATGGCTTACATCCAAGATGGGATGGAGATCCCCTGTTTTCTTTGGCATGAGAAAAAAGTGGGAATAAAACCCTGTCCCT
The DNA here is from genome assembly GCA_016271365.2 of Neoceratodus forsteri. Classification (NCBI taxonomy): domain Eukaryota; kingdom Metazoa; phylum Chordata; order Ceratodontiformes; family Ceratodontidae; genus Neoceratodus; species Neoceratodus forsteri. The sequence continues at coordinate 1,321,279,009 of CM057454.1, forward strand.
CTTGGCTCTGGGGGCACTGGTTTGATGGCATTCTTCTGAAAGAGAGCCTGGATTTCCTCTTCAATAAGAGCGCTGTGGGCCGGAGAGTACTGGGACTGTACTGGAGGGTTGTCTGGAGGGACCATTCGTGAATTCGAGAGTACGATTTCTCTCGATGAGCTGCAGAACCCAACAGCCTGAGATGATCTGATGCCACCCTGCAGTGTGCAAGGAAAACCGACCCCCCACCACTTCCCCTGCTGACTCTGCTGAAGGAGGAGGGGTCAGGCAGTGAGTCATGCAGGAGAGCTGGCTGAGAGGTTTGAGGGGCCCGTGGGTCAGAACCTCAGGTGGCAGGAGTAGAGGCTTTGCACTAGAAGCCAACTCACTGTTGCTGCCCTCAAAATGGCTGTCAACCCTGCCTATGAAAGGGCTGCCTGGGTTGTGGTTTGGGTCTGTACATGGTCTGTACTGACCTGACAGCCTTGCCTGCCTCCTGCAGTTGGGTAATGATATTAGGGGTATCTTCCCTGAACAAGACCAACCCTCTGAAGGGGGTGTCCATAACCTTGGACTGGACATCCTGAGCAAACCCTGAGACTCTCAACCAAGAGTAACAGCGGATGCAGACCACTGAAGCTGCAGCTCTGCCCACCACATCCACCATGTCGTATGAGGCTTGCAGGAAGTGAGTACCAACGTCCGAGCCCGACCATACTAGCCATGAGCTCTGCCTGTCTGGGTGAGTCCAGCAATGTTTGCATGAGTTTGAGTGCCTTGTCCCACAGGGCAGTCTGATAGTGTACCATGTGGGCAAGGAAGTTCTGTGATCTGATGGCACAGGTGGAGGAGAAAACCTTCCTAGTCAGATGGACGAACTGTTTGGAGTCCCTTGTCTGGTGGCTGTGTACTGAGATGCCTTGGACGTCTTGATCTGTTGTGGGTGGCACTCAACACCACAGAGTCTGCTTGCAGTTGTTCTCCATAATAGGGGTCATCCTAGGGGATGGTATACAACTGGTCCGACTTTTTGAAGATGGCAGGGGTAGAGAAGGGATGCTTCAAGGCAAGCTTGTTGGCGTCCTTGTATGAATTTACCATTGGGGGAAACTACCATAGGGAGGGTCTCCTTCTTTCTGAGGAAGGTGGGCAACCATTTCGCTCCAGGTTGAGGTTGTCCATGTCCCAGCCATTCAAATGCTGACTGTGATGCATCACATTCTTGAAGGAAGGATCGTCAGGTGGGGAGCACCGAGTGTCCTTTCTGATATCAGGGTCAGATGAAGGGTCTGAGTGCTCCTAGCTGGAGGAGGAGGAGGAGTAGGAGTCCACTTCCGAATCCTCCAAATCCGAGGAAGGGGAAGGTGACCTCAGGGGCCTGTGTGATCATGCAGATGGCAGGTCCTTGTCTGGCATCGTCCTCCTGGGTGGCAGAAAAGCTGGGTGACCTGAGGGCTTGACCGGCATTGATTTCTGGGAAGCCAGTTTGGCAGGAGTGTGGGGAACTTTTTTATCCTTGGCCTTAAAGGAGGACCACCAGGCAGCGAACAGTTTCGTCTGGCACCAGGGTGGTGGGTGCAGAAGGTCCCAGCAGCAGATCATCTGGCTGAGGTAACCCCGGCATCGGGGTAGTCTGACCCTGGCCATCTGGCCATCTGGCTGAAGAGGTACCTTCAGACGTTGGAGGAACTTTATCCAACATCTGACCATCTGTCATCAGTGTGTGAGGGGTGCTGGTATCAGCAGGCAGTTATGGAGAAGCTGGGGTCTCTCAATGGAGCATCGAGGAGGCTGGTGCCAAGGTGACTAGCATAGGTGAAGACTGGGTACCAGAACTAGCCAGCGGACACCTAGATGGAGTCACCTGTGGGGGAGGCATCACTCCTGAGTGGGACATACATCCATTACTCCCAGAGGGCGAGGACAACTATCCCAGGTGTCACTTCCCAGCATCAGCCCTGGACAACAGGGCAGACTCAGCAGACACCCCAGCTGGGAGAGTGACAAACTGTGGTCTACCGCCTGAGGAACTACCAGCAAAGCCACCAGGCTTAGAGCCCCAGGGGAGATGGGCTTAAACTTGAGTGGCTGAGAGACATGAGAAGATGTCCATTCCCTGTAGAGCCTTCTCCCAAAACAGAGTTGAGGGAGGGAGGCTTCGCTACCGGAAGCGTGGAGGCAAGCCTGGCAGATGAAGAGGTCACCAACTTCTGCTTCAGGGACTGAAGGTGGCCTTCTGCCCAGGATTTCTCTTTGTCCCGGTGCTTGTGTTTGCCATTGGATGTCTTCTCCTTGTGGGAAGAAGATGAACAGGGAGAAAAGATGACCTCTTGCAGCGAAGTTCCTTCTCCATGGCAGATATCTATTGCCTTAGAAGGAAAACTTCAAGAGTCTTCTGGTGCCAAAGCCTCATATGCTGGTTGAAGTCATGGCAGTGCTGGCAGGCCTCGATGTTGTAGTCTGGGCCTAGGCAGAACAGGCAAGCAAAATGGCCATCTTTATGCGGGATCTGCTTGCCGCATGCGCACTTGGAGGGGTGTCTCTTGATGGAAGATGTTGCAGAAGAAGACGACAGGCACGAAGACTTATTAAATCGTGAAAACTAAACATAAAATCAGACGTTGAAAATGAGTTCCAAATGGCAGTTGACTAGCTGAAGGCATCTGCAGAAGTCCAACTTGCATGGTCGAAGGCGGGAAAAGGACAGGTGATGGGCCGAGGGACCACCCCTTTTATACCGTACACAATGTTGGGGGCAGGTTAATGTAGAGGGCGGTCCCCCACCTGGTATTGCTAGCTAGAAAGTTTCCGTGTGGTCCTGGCGCCTGCCAGCTTCAGTACTAAAGGTGTTACCTGCTGCAAGAGCAAATCACGAAGTAAGATCACATAATACAATTTTTGAAACTTGTGGGTCCTGTTCCCTTGTTACGTCTGCCACTCATGCTGAACACTGACAGGACCTGTAGAAATAAAGTATTCAATTCCCAATCACAAAAGCAGTAAATGAAAGATTTTAATTTGAAAATACATAGATCTACTATTAAAATGAATAAAAGCATCAGCGATTTAAAGTTTATACTCAGAATATGGTTGGTTCCCTCAGGGTACCTAGATAATTTATTTATTTTTATGTACTGAATATTGTGGAAGGGGTAAGCCCACTGATACTAAGTGTCCCTTTTTCAGGGGCGACCCAGGTTTAATTACATTGAGGGATAACAGAACAGACTTTTTACATTCAAACATAAATGAATTTACATTTGATTATTAACAGCCATGACACCTGTTACGTACTAATATACATTATTTTCAGAGGAGAGATATATGATAGAAGGATAGATAGACAGACAGACAGTATGTTCAATGCTCTTCTAACAGTTTATTTAATGTTCGATATTTCACTGCTCTTTTGCTATTACGGTATATATTCTGTTTTATATGTGAAGCCCCACTGCCACTGTGGCCTCCTTAAAAACATGCAGGATGTATATCCAAGGAGTTACCCTGCCTCACATTTTAGAGAATTCATTCAATCAATCAGTTAGTAAAGAAACTGCTGACCTTGGTCACTGCCTGACGATGGCTCTGAGATGTTGACTGCTAGCTGACCACCAAACGAGTTTACTCCCATCATTCCTGAGTGGGCTGAAGTGCCGGTGAGAGAGGGGAGCTGGTTTGGGTTGCGGGGGACACTGTACAAGGCCTCGGCTATGTCTGTCGTCCTTTTCAAGATGATCTCCTATGAGGAAAAAGCACAGAGGGAAAACTGTAGCCTGTACATCATTAATTAAACATTAATCATTAATTAAAATTGTATTAAACAACAGTTTTATCTGGTTCATGATCAGTTGGCATTCATCTGTATCCCCCTCCCCCGGGTCATGCCTGAAAATAGGCAGGATTTGTCTAGTGCACTTACCCGGTCAACAAAAACTAAATAAATAAATAATGCACTGAAGTGGCTGACATAGCCAGTTTAAAGCACCAGTGAACACCATAGTCACTTGGACCCCATGCTGATGGGGAACCCCAGCCAGAACAAAAGAACCTTGTTAGGGTATAACTGTATGTGCTTTAGAAGCCCCCCCCCATTACTGTCTTGCCAAAACAGCAATAAACAAAAATAAATAAGAATCACTGGGTTGTACAGGGCCCTGTGATGTAGCATCATAATTTCCTGGATTAATTTGCCAAATTATGGTAAAATGAACAGCACTAGATTGACAGAAATGGACAGAGAGGGAGGATGGACCACAAGGGCAATCTCTGCTGTCTCACACTGAAAGTGACATAACAATATTACTGGTTGTATTTAACATAACATGGCGGGCAGTGCATATACTGTAGCAGAATGTTACTGGCTATATTTAACATAACATGGCGGGCAGTGCATATACGGTAGCAGAATGTTACTGGCTGTATTTAACACAACATGGCGGGCAGTGCATATACTGTAGCAGAATGTTACTGGCTGTATTTAACATAACATGTCGGGCACTGCATACACTGTAGCAGAATGTTACTGGCTGTGTTTGACACAACATGGTGGGCAGTGCATGTACGGTAGCAGAATGTTACTGGCTGTATTTAACATAACATGGTGGGCACTGCATACACTGTAGCAGAATGTTACTGGCTGTGTTTGACACAACATAGCGGGCAGTGCATGTACAGTAGCAGAATGTTACTGGCTGTCTTTGACACAACATGGTGGGCAGTGCATACACTGTAGCAGAATGTTGCTGGCTGTGTTTGACACAACATGGCGGGCAGTGCATGTATGGTAGCAGAATGTTACTGGCTGTGTTTGACGCAACATGGCGGGCAGTGCATGTACTGTAGCAGAATGTTGCTGGCTGTGTTTGACACAACATGGCGGGCAGTGCTTGTACTGTAGCAGAATGTTGCTGGCTGTGTTTGACACAACATGGCGAGCAGTGCATGTACTGTAGCAGAATGTTGCTGGCTGTGTTTGACACAACATGGCGGGCAGTGCATGTACTGTAGCAGAATGTTGCTGGCTGTGTTTGACACAAAATGGCTGGCAGTGCTTGTACTGTAGCAGAATGTTACTGGCTGTGTTTGACACAACAGGCGGGCAGTGCATGTACGGTAGCAGAATGTTGCTGGCTGTATTTGACACAACACGGCGGGCAGTGCATACACTGTAGCAGAATGTTGCTGGCTGTATTTGACACAACACGGCGGGCAGTGCTTGTATGGTAGCAGAATGTTGCCGGCTGTGTTTGACACAACATGGTAGGCAGTGCATACACTGTAGCAGAATGTTGCCGGCTGTATTTGACACAACATGGCGGGCAGTGCATGTACGGTAGCAGAATGTTACCGGCTGTATTTGACACAACACGGCGGGCAGTGCATGAACGGTAGCAGAATGTTACCGGCTGTATTTAACACAACACGGCGGGCAGTGCAGCAGAAAGCATATCCATGTGACTGAGGGAGTTAAACAGGGGTCAAAATGATTAATCTGGCTGTGGTCCCAGGTCCTTAAGCCAGATCTGGAAGACCAAACCTATCACAGGAGTACTCCAGACATGGCTCTTTTCCAGCTCACAGAAGAACTCTGCCCAGGTAAACAGAGTGTTGCCTCAAACCTGTGACAGTGGTGTCCAGATACGTAACCCTTCCAGCTCACAGAAGAACTCAAACCAAGATAAACAGGTCATTGTCCCAAACCTACCATGACAGACATTTATCCCTTCCAGCTCACAGAAGAACTTTGCCCAGATGAACAGGTCATCATCCCTGACATGTAACCATTCCAATTTACAGAAGAAATCTGCACAGTTAAACTGAGTGTTACATAAAACCTATCATAGGAGTGCTGTAGAAATGTACCCCTTCCAGCTCACAGACAAACTCTTCCCAGGTAAGCAGAGCATTGCCTCAAGTCTACTGTATGACATGCGTGCTCCAGACAAATAACTATTCCAGCTCACTGAAGATCTCTTCCCTGGTAATCATAGCGTTGCCTCAAACTTATCACTAGAGTGCTACAGACATGTAATCCTCTCAGCACACAGACAGAATCTGTCCAGGTAAACAGATCTTTGCCACAAGCCTATCCCAGGAATGCTCCAGACATGTAATCATTCCAGCTTACAGAAGCAATCTGCACAGTTAAACAGAGTGTAACATCAAACCTATCACAGCCATGCTATAGAAATGTACCCCTTCCAGCTCAGAGACAAAACTCTACCCAGGTAAGCAGAGCATTGCCTCAACTCTACTGTATGACATGCGTGCTCCAGAGATATACCGATTCCAGCTCACTGAAGATCTCTTCCCAGGTAATTATAACGTTGTCTCAAACATCTCACTAGAGTGCTACAGACATGCAACCCTTTCAGCACACAGACAGACTCTGTCCACGTAAACAGAGCTTTGCCACAAGCCTATCACAGGAGTGTTCCACACATGTAACCATTCCAGCTTGCAGAAGAACTCAGCACAGTTAAACAGAGTGTTGCATCAAACCTATCGTAGGAGTGCTACAGATATGTAACCCTTCCAGCCCACAGACGAACTCTGTTCAGGTATCATAGCATCATAGTATTCACAAATCAATAAATTAGACTTTCGTCCTTATTTAGCTTGCCATGAGTAAAAACAGAAAAACCCTTTTAATAAGCTCTAACCTTAAATTTACTGTATATATCCAGTCTTGTTTTAAATATTTCTAAAGTGGGGCTATCGACTATCTCTTGAAGAGGGAGGGTGTTCCAGTGAGGGACCACTGGTTGACTAAACCAGTATTTTCTTTTTAGTAACTTCCACCTCTGTTGTTTTAACTGCTTACAGTGAGATCTAGTATTGTATGTTTTTTCACACAATTCTAGTCCTAGGTCTAATCTAAGGTTTCTATCTTGAAATGATCTATAAACCAAAATCATATCACCCTTCCATCTTCTATATGCAAGAGAATATAGATTTAGGTCCTCCAGTCTATCTCCATATGGTTTATTTCTCAGCCCCACCACTGATCTTGTCGCCCTTCTCTGTACTCTCTCCAATCGATCTATCTCCCCTCTCGTATGAGGGTTCCAGAGTTGGGAACAACATTTCAACTGTAAACAAATCCTAACTCCAAACCTATCACAGGCATGCTAAAGACATGTGCTCCTTCCAGCCCACAGATGAGTTCTGCCCAAGTAAACAGATCTTGGCCCCAAACCCATTACATGAGTGCTCTGGAGATGCAACCGTTCCAGCTCACAGAAGAACCCTGCCCAGGAAAACAGAGCATTGCCCCAAACCTATCAGTGGAGTGCTGCAGATACGTAGCCATTCCAGCTTACAGTACAGCTTTGCCCAGGTCATTGGGACATTGCCTCAGACCTATCAAAGGACACACCAGACATGTAGCCCTTCCTGCCTTCACAAGAATGCCGCCCTCACAAAGGGGATATTGCTTCAAGCATATCACAGGAGCATTCCAGAGATATAGCCCTTCATCCACACGGTAAAAGTTTGCCCATGTAAATAGTACATTGCCTCCCCATGTGGCTGCAGACCCAAAAGGAAGATTATCAAGAACTTGCAATATACTGCACTGTGCTGTATAGCTAAAACATAGTTCAAAACCACAATAAAATCACAAGATCTTTTTCAGCACAGATGTGTAAAGGAAAAACTAGACATTGTTAAAGGACTACAGTAAGAGAGAATACTGGGATTCACCAATGTATGGGACTGTCAGAAAATAGCTAGAAACTGCCAATGTATACTTTAGGACTGTGAGAGAATGTCTGGAGACTGCACATGTACTGTACTGGATGGTGAGAGAATAGCTGGGAACTGCTTGTGTGGGGGACTGTGAGACCTGCCCATGTGTAGAGCTGTAAGAAAATGTCTGGGAACTGTCCTTGTATAGCACTTCGAGAGAATGATTGGGACATGCCTATTTATAGGCATGTGAGAGAATGTTTGGGAACTGCCCACATATAGGACTGTGAGAGAATACTAGGAAAGAGTAGCTGGGAACTGCCCATGTACAGTATATGGCAGGGAAAGAACAGCTGGGAACTGCTCATATACAGTATAAGAATGGCAGAGAATAGCTGGGAACTGCCCATGTACAATATATGGCTGGGGAAGAATAGCTGGGAACTGCCCATGTACAGGATATGGCTGGGGGAGAACAGCTGGGAACTGCCGATGTACAGTACATGTCTGGGGAAGAATAGCTGGGAACTGCCCATGTACAGTATATGGCTGGTGGAGAATAGCTGGGAAATGCCGATGTACAGTATAAGACTGTGAGAAAATAGCTGGGAAAAGCCACGTACAATATGTTGCTGGGAGAATAGCTAGGAACTGCCCATGTACAGTATATGGCTCTGAAGAGAATAGCTATGAATTACCCATGTGCAGTATATGGCTGGGAGAGAATAGCCGGGAACTGCCCATGTACAGTATATGGCTGGGAGAGAATAGCCGGGAACTGCCCATGTACAGTATATGGCAGTGACAGAATAGCTGGGAACTGCCCATGTACAGTATACGGCTGGGGGAGAGTAGATGGGTACTGCCCATGCACAGAATAGGGCTGGGAGAGAATAGCCGGGAACTGCCCATGTACAGTATATGGCTGAGAGAGAATAGCTGGGAACTGCCCATGTACAGTATATGGCTGAGAGAGAATAGCTGGGAACTGCCCATCTAAGGCATATAGCTGGGAGAGAATAGCTGAGAACGGCCCATGTACAGTATATGGCTGGGCGAGAATAGCTGGGAACTGCCCATGTACAGTATATGGCTGGGGGAGAATAGCTGGGAACTGCCCATGTACAGTATATGGCTGGGGAGAATAGCCGGGAACTGCCAATGTACAGTATATGGCCGAGAGAGAATAGCTGGGTACTGCCCATGTACAGTATATGGCTGAGAGAGAATAGCTGGGAACTGCCCATGTACAATATATGGCTGGGAGAGAATAGCTGGGAACTGACCATGAACAGTATATGGCTGAGAGAGAATAGCTGGGAACTGCCCATGTACAATATATGGCTGAGAGAGAATAGCTGGGAACTGACCATGTAAGGCATATAGCTGGGAGAGAATAGGTGAGAACGGCCCATGTACAGTAAATGGCTGGGGGAGAATAGCTGGGTACTGCCCTTGTACAGTATATGGCCTGGAGAGAATAGGTGGGAACTGCCCATGTACAGTATATGGCTGGGGGAGAATAGCTGGGAACTGCCCGTGTACAGTATATGGCCTGGAGAGAATAGGTGGGAACTGCCTATGTACAGTACATGGCTGGGAGAGAATAGCCGGGAACTGCCAATCTACAGTATATGGCTCTGAAAGAATAGCTGGGAACTGCCCATGTACAGTATATGGCTGGGAGAGAATAGCTGGGAACTGCCCATGTACAATATATGGCTGGGGGAGAATAGTCGGGAACTGCCCATGTAAAGTATATGGCCTGGAGAGAATAGTTGGGAACTGCCCATGTACAGTAAATGGCTAGGGGAGAATAGCCGGGAACTGCCCATGTAAAGTATAAGGCTGGGAGAGAATAGCTCAGAACTGTCCATTTCCAGTATATGGCTGTGAGAGAATAGCTGGGAACTGCCCATGTACAGTATATGGCCTGGAGAGAATAGCTGGGAACTGCCCATGTACAGTATATGGCTAGGGGAGAATAGCCGGGAACTGCCCATGTACAGTATATGGCTGGGGAGAATAGCTGAGAACTGCCCATGTACAGTATATGGCTGGGAGAGAATAGCTGGGAACTGCCAATGTACAGTATATGGCTGGGAGAGAATAGCTGGGAACTGCCCATGTACAGTATATGGCAGTGACAGAATAGCTGGGAACTGCCCATGTACAGTATACGGCTGGGGGAGAATAGATGGGAACTGCCCATGTACAGTATATGGCTGGAGAGAATAGCTGGGAACTGCCCATGTACAGTATATGGCTGGGAGAGAATAGCTGAGAACTGCCCATGTACAGTATATGGCTGGGGAGAATAGCTGGGAACTGCCCATGTACAGTATATGGCTGGGGAGAATAGATGGAACTGCCCATGTACAGTATATGGCTGGGGAGAATAGATGGGAACTGCCCATGTACAGTATATGGCTGGGGAGAATAGCTGGGAACTGCCCATGTACAGTATATGGCTGGGGAGAATAGCTGGGAACTGCCCATGTACAGTATATGGCTGGGGAGAATAGCTGGGAAATGCCCATGACAGTATATGGCTGGGAGAGAATAGCCGGGAACTGCTCATGTGCAGTATATGGCTGAGAGAGAATAGCTGGGAACTGCCAATGTACAGTATATGGCTGGGGAGAATAGCCGGGAACTGACCATGTACAGAATATGGCTGGGAGAGAATAGCTGGGAACTGCCCATGTACAGTATATGGCTGGGGGAGAATAGCTGGGAACTGCCCATGTACAGTATATGGCTGGGAGAGAATAGCTGGGAATTGCCCATGTACAGTATATGGCTGGGGGAGAATAGCTGGGAACTGCACATGTATAGTATATGGCTGGGAGAGAATAGCTGAGAACTGCCCATGTACAGCATATGGCTGGAGGAGAATAGCTAGGAACTGCCCATGTACAGTATAAGGTTGGGGGAGAATAGCCGGGAACTACCCATGTACAGTATAAGGCTGAGAGAATAGCTGGGAACTGATCATGTACAGTATATGGCTTGGAGAGAATAGCCGGGAACTGCCCAAGTAAAGAATATGGCTGGGAGAGAATAGCTGAGAACTGCCCATGTACAGTATATGGCTGTGAGAGAATAGCTGGGAACTGCCTATGTACAGTATATGGCTGGGAGAGAATAGCCGGGAACTGCCCATGTACAGTATATGGCTTGGAGAGAATAGCTGGGAACTGCTCAAGTACAGTATATGGCTGGGGAGAATAGCTGGGAACTGCCCATGTACAGTATATGGCTGGGGGAGAATAGCAGGGTACTGCACTTGTACAGTATATGGCTGGGGGAGAATAGCTGGGAAGTGCCCGTACAGTATATGGCTGGGAGAGAATAACTGGGAACTGCCCATGTACAGTATATGGCAGTGAGAGAATAGCTGGGAACTGACCATGTACAGTATACGGCTGGGGGAGAATAGATGGGAACTGCCCATGTACAGTACATGGCTGGGAGAGAATAGCCGGGAACTGCCCATGTACAGTATATGGCTTGGAGGGAATAGCTGGGAACTGCCCATGCACAGTATATGGCAGTGAGAGAATAGCTGGGAACTGCCCATGTACAGTATATGGCTGGGAGAGAATAGCTGGAGAACTGCCCATGTACAGTATATGGCTGGGGGAGAATAGTGGGATACTGCCCTTGTACAGTATATGGCTGGGGAGAATAGCTGGGAACTGCCCATGTACAGTATATGGCTGGGGAGAATAGCTGGGAACTGCCAATGTACAGTATATGGCTGGGAGAGAATAGCCGGGAACTGCCCATGTACAGTACATGGCTGTCAGAGAATAGCTGGGAACTGCCCATGTACAGTATATGGCTGGGGTAGAATAGCTGAGAACTGCCCATGTACAGTACATGGCTGTGAGAGAATAGCTGGGAACTGCCCATGTACAGTATATGGCTGGGGGAGAACAGCCGGGAACTGCCCATGTACAGTATATGGCTGGGAGAGAATAACTGGGAACTGCCCATGTACAGTATATGGCAGTGAGAGAATAGCTGGGAACTGACCATGTACAGTATACGGCTGGGGGAGAATAGATGGGAACTGCCCATGTACAGCATAAGGCTAGGGGAGAATAGATGGGAACTGCTCATGTACAGTATATGGCTGGGGGAGAATAGCTGGGTACTGCCAATGTACAGTATATGGCTGAGAGAGAATAGCTGGGAACTGCCAATGTACAGTATCTGGCTGGGAGAGAATAGCCGGGAACTGCCCATGTGCAGTATATGGTCTGAAAGAATAGCTGGGAACTGCCCATGTACAATATATGGCTGGGGGAGAATAGCCGGGAACTGACCATGTGCAGTATATGGCCAGCAGAGAATAGCTGGGAACTGCCCATGTACAGTATATGTCTGGGGGAGAATAGCCGGGAACTGCCCATGTAAAGTATATGGCCTAGAGAGAATAGCTGGGAACTGCCCATGTAAAGTATAAGGCTGGGAGAGAATAGCTGAGAACTGCCCATGTCCAGTATATGGCTGTGAGAGAATAGCTGGGAACTGCCCATGTACAGTATATGGCTGGGAGAGAATAGCCGAACTGCCCATGTACAGTATATGGCTGGGGAGAATAGTTGACTGTCCATGTACAGTATATGGTTTGGAGAGAATAGCTGAACTGCCCATGTATATATGGTGGGGAGAATAGTTCGGAACTGCCAATGTACTGTATATGGCTGAGAGAGAATAGCCGGGAACTGCCCATGGTAGTAGCTTATGGCTGGGGAGAATAGCTGGTAACCTGCCCATGTACATTATATGGCTGTGGAGAATAGCTGGGGAACCGCCCATGTGCAGTATATGACTGGGTAGAATAGCTGGGAGCTGCCCATGTACAGTAAAATGGCTGGGAGAAATAACTGGGAAATCTGCCCATGTTACAGTGTATGGCTGGGGAGAATAGATGGAACTCCTGCCGGTGTAAAGTATATAGTTGGAGGATAGTTGAGAACGGCTCATGTACAGTATATGGCTGGCTTAATAATAGCTGGGTACTGCCCTTGTACAGTATATGGATGCGGGAGAATAGCTGGGATCTGCCCATGTACAGTATATGGCTGGGGGAGAATAGCTGGGAACTCCCAATGTACAGTATATGGCTGGGAGAGAATAGCCGGGAACTGCCCATGTACAGTATATGGCAGTGACAGAATAGCTGGGAACTGCCCATGTACAGTATACGGCTGGGGGAGAATAGATGGGAACTGCCCATGTACAGTATATGGGTGAGGGAGAATAGATGGGAAATGCTCATGTACAGTATATGGCTGGGGTAGAATAGCTGGGTACTGCCCATGCACAGTACATGGCTGAGGAGAATAGCTGGGAACTGCCCATGTACAGTATATGGCTGGGGAAAAATAGCTGGGAAATGCCAATGTACAGTATATGGCTGGGAGAGAATAGCCGGGAACTGCCCATGTACAGTATATGGCTGAGATAGAATAGCTGGGGACCTGCCCATGTACAATATATGGCTGGGGGAGTATTAGCCGGAATCGCGTGTACAGTATATGGCTGAGATAGAATAGCTGGGAACTGCCCATGTACAATATATGGCTGGGGGAGAATAGCCGGGAACTGCTCATGTACAGTATATGGCTGGGGGAGAATAGCTGAGAACTGCCCATGTAAAGTATATAGCTGGGAGAGAATAGCTGAGAACGGCCCATGTACAGTACATGGCTGGGGGAGAATAGCTGGGTACTGCCCTTGTACAGTATATGGCTGGGAGAGAATAGACGGGAACTGCCTATGTACAGTCTATGGCAGTGTGACAGAATAGGTGAGCTGCCCATGTACAGTATATGGTTGGGGAAGAATAGGCTGGAACTGCCCATGTAGAATGTGTTGCTAGGGGAGAATAGATGGGAACTGCTCATGTACAGTATATGCCTGGGGAGAATATCTGGGAACCGCCCATGTACAACTATATGGCTTGAGAGAATAGCTGGAACTGCCCATGTTCAGTATATACGTTGGGGAGAATAACTGGGAACTGCCCATGTATAGTATATGGCTGGGGAGACAGTCGGGAACTGCTCGGTGTAAAGTATATGGCCTGAGAGAATAACTGGGAACTGCCCATGTATAGTATATGGCTGGGGAGAATAGCCGAGAACCGCCCATGTACAGGTATCATGGCTGGAGGAGAATAGCTGGGAACTGCCCATGTACAGTATATGGCTGGGGAGAATAGCTAGAACCTGCCCATGTACAGTATAAGGTTGGAGAGAATAGCCGGAACTGCCTGCATGTAAGGCTGATATGCTGAACTGCCCATGTACAGTATATGGCAAGGGGAGAATAGATGGTAACTGCTCATGTACAGTATATGGCTGGGGGAGAATAGCTGGGAACTGCCAATGTACAGTATATGGCTGGGGGAGAATAGCGGAGAACTGCCCATGTACAGTATATGGCTGTGAGAGAATAGCTGGGAACTGCCTATGTACAGTACATGGCTGGGAGAGAATAGCCGGGAACTGCCCATGTACAGTATATGGCTGGGAGAAAATAACAGGGAACTGCCCATGTATAGTATACGGCTGGGGGAGAATAGCTGGGAACTGCCCATGTACAGTACATGGCTGGGGGAAAATAGCTGGGTACTGCCCTTCTACAGTATATGGATGGGGGAGAATAGCTGGGTTCTGCCCATGTACAGTATATGGCTGGGGGAGAATAGCTGGGAACTGCACATGTAAAGTATAGGGCTGGGGAGAATAGCTGATAACTGCCCATGTACAGTACATGGCTGGGGGAAAATAGCTGGGTACTGCCCTTCTACAGTATATGGATGGGGGAAAATAGCTGGGATCTGCCCATGTACAGTATATGGCTGGGGGAGAATAGCTGGGAACTGCCAATGTACAGTATATGGCTGGGAGAGAATAGCCGGGAACTGCCCATGTACAGTACATGGCTGTGAGAGAATAGCTGGGAACTGCCCATGTACAGTATATGACTGGGGGAGAAGAGCCGGGAACTGCCCATCTACAGTATATGGCTGGGAGAGAATAACTGGGAACTGCCCATGTACAGTATACGGCAGTGACAGAATATCTGGGAACTGCCCATGTACAGCATATGGCTGGGGGAGAATAGCTGGGAAATGCCAATGTACAGTATATGGCTGGGAGAGAATAGCCGGGAACTGCCCCTGTACAGTATATGGCTGAGAGAGAATAGCTGTGAACTGCCCAAGTACAGTATATGGCTGGAGGGAAATAGCTGAGAACTGCCCATGTACAGTATATGGCAGTGTGAGAATAGCTGGGACCTGCCCATGTACAATATATAGCTGGGGGAGAATAGCTGGGAACTGTCTATTTACAGTATATGGCTAGGAGAGAATAGCCGGGAAATGCCCATGTACAGTATATGGCTGGGGCAGAATAGCTTGGAACAGCCCATGAACAGTATATGGCTGGAGAGAATAGCCGGGAACTGCACATGTACAGAATATGGCTGGGGGAGAATAGATGGGAACGGCCCATGTACAAAATGTTGCTGGGAGAGAATAGCTGGGAACTGCCCATGTACAGAATATGGCTGGGGGAGAATAGCTGTGAACTGCCCATGTACAGTACATGGCTGGGAGAGAATAGCCGCGAACTGCCCATGTACAGTATATGGCAGGGGGAGAATAGCTGGGAAATGCCTATGTACAGTATATGGCTGGGAGAGAATAGCTGGGAACTGCCCATGAACAGTATAAGGCAGGGGGAGAATAGCTGGGAACTGCCCATGTACAGTACATGGCTGGGAGAGAATAGCTGGGAACTGCCCATGTACAGTATATGGCTGGGGAAGAATAGCCGGGAACTGCCAATGTACAGTATATGGCAAGGTGAGAATTGCCGGGGACTGCCCAGGTACAATATGTTGCTGGGAGAGAATAGCTGGGAAATGCCCATGTACAAATTGTTGGTGGGAGAGAATAGCTGGGAGCTACCCATGTATAGTATATGGCTGGGGAAGAAAAGCCGGGAACTGTACATGTACAGTACATGGCTGGGGGTGAATAGTTGTGAACTGCCCATGTACAGCATGTTGCTGGGAGAGAATAGCTGGGAACTGCCCGTATACAGTATATGTCTGGGAGAGAATAGCCGGGAACTGCCCATGTACAGAATATGGCTGTAGAGAATAGCTGGGAACTGCCTGCGGTATATATGGCTAGCGGCATAGCTGGAACTGACCATGTACAGTGTGGTTGGAGAGAATATCTACTATACTATACAGTTTGTACTGTTCATAATGTACTATGCTGTAGATAATGTATTGAATGTACGATACTGTACTGTTTGTACTGTATTATAAACGACTATACTGAAATTGTAGGTATTGTAATGTACTATACTATACAGTTTGTACTGTTCCATAATGTACTATACTGTAGTATAATGTATTATAAATGTATGATATCGGATTGTTTGACTGTATTATAACGTACTACTGTACTGTAGTGTATTGTAATACTATACTATACAGTTTGTACCTTCCACAATGTATTATGCTGTAGTATAATGTAATGTATTATACTGTACTGTTTGTACTGTATTACAAACGCACTATACTGTACTGTAGTGTATTAATGTACTATACTATACAGTTGTACCTTCCATACTCTTGTACATACTGTAGTATAATGTATTGTAATGTACGATATGTATTGTTTGTACTGTATTATAAACGACTATGCTGTACTGTAGTGTATTGTAATGTACTATACTATAGTTTGTATTGTTCCAATGAACTATACTGTAGTATAATGTATTGAATGTACGATATGTACTGTTTGTATTGTATTATAACGATTATACTGTACTGTAGTGTATTGTAATGTACTATACTACAGTTTGTACTGTTCCAATGTACTGTACTGTAGTATAATGTATTGTAATGTATGATACTATACTGTTTGTACTGTATTATAACGTATATACTGTACTGTAGTATTGTAATGTACTATACTACAGTTTGTACTGTTCCATAATGTACTATACTGTAGTATAAATATAAATGTATGATACTGACTGTTTGTACTGTATTATAACTGCATTATACTGTACTGTAGGTATTGTAATGTACTACTGTACAGTTTGTACTGTTCCATAATGTACTATACTGTAGTATAATGTATTAATGTATGATACTGTACTGTTTGTACTGTATTATAACGTACTACTGTACTGTAGTGTATTGTAGTACCATACTACAGTTTGTACTGTCCATAGTATGCCTGTAGTATAATGTATTGTAATGATGGTACTGTACTGTTTGTAGTATTATAATGTACTATACTGTACTGTAGTGTATTAAATGTCATATATACAGTTTGTAATTGTTCCATAATGTACTATACGTATAATGTATTGTAATGTACTATACTGTATTGTTTGTACTGTATTATAAACGTACTACTTTCATTGTATTGTCAGACTATACTATACAGTTTGTACTGTTCCATAATGTACTATACTGCAATGTATTGTAATGTGATACGTACTGTTTGTACTGTATTATAACGCATTATACTGCAATCAGAGTGTATTGTAATGTACTATACTACAGTTTGTAATTGTCCATAATGTACTATGCTGTAGTATAATGTATTGTACTGTACTTTACCGTTTTTTACTGTATTATAATGTACTATACTGTACTGTAGTGTATTGTAATGTACTTCTATATGCAGTTTGTACTGTTCATACTGTACTATACTGTAGTTTAAATGTATTGTAATGTACGTATACTGTACTGTTTGTACTGTATTATAACGTACTACTGTACCGAGTGTATTGTAATGTACTATATATATAGTTTGTATTGTTCCTTAATGTGTTATACCGTAGTATAATGTAATGTACTATATTACTGTTTGTACTGTATTACAACGCACTATACGGACCGAGTGTATTGAATGTACTATACTATGCGCTTGTACTGTTCCATAATGTACTATCTGTATAAATGTACGTACTTATACTGTACTTGTTTGTATTGTACAACGTACTATACTGTACTGTAGTGTATTGTAATGTAATTATACTATACAGTTACTCTTCCATAATGTACTATGTTGTAGTATAATGTACGCCACTGTATTGTTTGTACTTGTATTACAAACGTACTAATTGTACTGTAGTATTTTAATGTACTATACCATACAGTTTGTACCTTCCATACCGTACTATACTGTAGTATAATGTATAATGTATGACATGACTGTTTGTACTTGTATTATAATGTACTATGTTGTACTGTAGTGTATTGTAAATGTACTATACTATACAGTTTGTACTGTTCTATAATGAATTATACTGTAGTATAATGTATTGTAATGTATGATACTGTACTGTTTTGTATCACATTGCGTACATATTGTATTAATGTATTGTAATGTACTATCATACAGTTTGTACTGTTCTATAATGTACTATACTGTAGTATAATGGTTGTAAATGTACTATACTGGTACTGTTTGTACTGTATTATAACGTATACTTGCACCGTAGTGTATTGTAATGTACTATACTATACAGTTTGTACTGTTCCATAACGTGCGCACTGTAGTATAATGTACTGTAATGACATTGTACTGTTTGTACTGTATTACAACGTATTATACTGTTATTGTAGTGTATTGTAATGTACTATACTATACAGTTTGTACCTTCCAATGTACTATGCTGTAGTAAATGTAATGTATGATACTGTTTGTACTGTATATAAGCGAGCAATTGTACTGTAGTGTACTGTAATGTACTATACTATACAGTTTGTACCTTCCACTGTACTATACTGTAGTATAATATTGTACTTGCATACTGTATTGTTTGTACTCATTATAACGGATTATGCTGTACTGTAGTGTATTGTAATGTACTATACTACAGTTTGTACTGTTCCATAATAACTATATTGTAGTATAATGTATTAATGTATGATACTGTACTGTTTGTTCGTATCATAACGTATATACTGTACTGTAGTGTATTGTAATGTACTAATATACAGTTTGTATGGTTCCATAAATGTACCATACTGTAGTATAATGTATTGTAATGTACATACTGTACTGTTTGTACTGTATTATAACGCACTATATGGGATCAGTGTATTGTAATGTACTATACTACAGTTTGTATTGTCCATAAATGTACTATACCGTAGTATAATGTATTGTAAATGTACTTATACTGTACCGTTTGGTAATTGTATCATAACGTACTATACTGTACTGTAGTGTATTGTAATGTACTATACTATACAGTTTGTAATTGTTCCATAATGTACTATACTGTAGTATAATGTACTGTAATGTACTATACTGTACTGTTTGTACTGTATTATAAACGTACTATACTGTATTGTGAGTGTATTGTAAATGTACTATACTCATACAGTTTGTACTGTTCCATAATGTACTATACTGTAGTATAATGTATTGTAATGTACGATACTGTACTGTTTGTAATTGTATTATAACGTACTATACTGTACCGTAGTGTATTGTATTGTACTATACTATACAGTTTGTACTGTTCCATAATGTACTATGCTGTAGTATAATGTATTGTAATGTACGATACTGTACTGTTTGGACTGTATTATAACGTACTATACTGTACTGTAGTGTATTGTAATGTACTATACTATACAGTTTGTACTGTTCCATAAATGTACTATACTGTAGTATAATGTATTATAATGTACGTATACTGTACTGTTTGGACTGTATTATAACGTACTATACTGTACTGTAGTGTATTGTAATGTACTATACTATACAGTTTGTACTCTTCCATAATGTACTATGCTGTAGTATAATGTAATGTACGATACATGTACTGTTTGTACTGTATTACAAACGTACTATACTGTACTGTAGTGTATTGTAATGTACTATACTATACAGTTTGTACTTCTTCCATACTGTACTACACTGTAGTATAAATGTATTGTAATGTACGTATACTGTACTGTTTGTACTGTATTACAAACGTACTATGCTGTACTGGTAGTGTATTGTAAATGTACTATACTATGCAGTTTGTTCTTTTCCTAAATGAACTATACTGTAGTATAAATGTATTGTAATGTATGATACTGTACCGTTTGTACTGTATTATAACGTACTATACTGTACTGTAGTGTATTGTAATGTACTATACTATACAGTTTGTACTGTTCCATAATGTACTATACTGTAGTATAATGTATTGTAATGTATGATACTGTACTGTTTGTACTGTATTATAACGTACTATACTGTACTGTAGTGTATTGTAAATGTACTATACTATACAGTTTGTACTGTTCCATAATGTACCATACTGTAGTATAATGTATTGTAATGTACGATACTGTACTGTTTGTACTGTATTATAACGTGCTATACTGTACGTAGTGTATTGTAATGTACTATACTATACAGTTTGTACTGTTCCATAATGTACTATGCTGTAGTATAATGTATTGTAATGTACGCATACTGTACTGTTTGTACTTGTATTATAACGCACTTATACTGTACTGTAGTGTATTGTAATGTACTATACCATACAGTTTGTACTTGTTCCATAATGTACTATACTGTAGTATAATGTATTATAATGTACGATACTGTACTGTTTGGACTGTATTATAACGTACTATACTGTACTGTAGTGTATTGTAATGTACTATACTACAGTTTGTACTCTTCCATAATGTACTATGCTGTAGTATAATGTAATGTAATGATACTGTACTGTTTGTACTGTATTACAACGTACTACTGTACTGTAGTGTATTGTAATGTACTATACTATAGTGTCTTGTACTCTTCCACTACTGTACTATACTGTAGTATAATGTATTGTAATCGTAATGATATTGTACTGTTTGTACTGTATTATAACGTATTATGCTGTACTGTAGTGTATTGTAATGTACTATACTATACAGTTTGTACTGTTCCATAATGAACTATACTGTAGTATAATGTATTGTAATGTATGATACTGTCACTGTTTGTACTGTATCATAACGTACTATACTGTACTTGTAGTGTATTGTAATGTACTATACTATACAGTTTGTACTGTTCCATAATGTACTATACTGTAGTATAATGTATATGTCTGACTATACTGTACTGTTTGTACTGTATTATAACGTACTATACTGTAATCAGAGTGTATTGTAATGTACTATACTATACAGTTTGTACTGTTCCATAATGTACTATACTGTAGTATAATGTATTGTAATGTACGTATACTGTAATGTTTTGTACTGTATTATAATGTACTATACTGTACCGTAGTGTATTGTAATGTACTATACTATACAGTTTGTACTGTTCCATAATGTACTATACTGTAGTATAATGTATTGTAATCTGATACTGTACTGTTTGTACTATTATAACGTACTATACTGTACCATAGTGTATTGTAATGTACTATACTATACAGTTTGTACTGTTCCATAATGTACTATGCTGTAGTATAATGTATTGTAATGTACCGATACTGTACTGTTTGTACTGTATTATAGCATTCTATACTGTACTGTAGTGTATTGTAATGTACTATACTATACAGTTTGTACTGTTCCATAATGTACTATACTGTAGTATAATGTATTATAATGTACGATACTGTACTGTTTGGACTGTATTATAACGTACTATACTGTACTGTAGTGTGTTGTAATGTACTATACTATACAGTTTGTACTGTTCCATAATGTACTATGCTGTAGTATAATGTAATGTGATACTGTCACTGTTTGTACTGTATTACAACGTACTATACTGTACTGTAGTGTATTGTTAATGTACTATACTATACAGTTTGTACTCTTCCATACTGTACTATACTGTAGTATAATGCATTGTAATGTAACGATACTGTACTGTTTGTACTGTATTATAACACGCACTATGCTGTACTGTAGTGTATTGTAATGTACTATACTATACAGTTTGTACTGTTCCATAATGAACTATACTGTAGTATAATGTATTGTAATGTATGATACTGTACTGTTTGTACTTGTATTATAACGTACTATATACTGTACTGTAGTGTATTGTAATGTACTATACTATACAGTTTGTACTGTTCCAAAATGTACTATACTGTAGTATAATGTATTGTAATGTATGATACTGTACTGTTTGTACTGTATTATAAACGTACTATACTGTACTGTAGTGTATTGTAATGTACTATACTATACAGTTTGTACTGTTCCATAATGTACTATACTGTAGTATAATGTATTGTAATGCACGATACTGTACTGTTTGTACTGTATTATAACGTACTATACTGTACTGTAGTGTATTGTAATGTACTATACTATACAGTTTGTACTGTTCCATAATGTACCTATACTGTAGTATAATGTATTGTAATGTACTGATACTGTACTGTTTGAACTGTATTATAACGTACTCATACTGTACTGTAGTGTATTGTAATGTACTATACTATACAGTTTGTACTGTTCCATAATGTACTATGCTGCAGTATAATGTATTGTAATGTACGATACTGTACTGTTTGTACTGTATTATAACGTACTATACTGTACTGTAGTGTATTGTAATGTAATATATACTACAGTTTGCACTGTTCCATAATGTACTATGCTGTAGTATAATGTATTGTAATGTACGATACTGTACTGTTTGTACTGTATTATAACGTGCTTCATACTGTACTGTAGTGTATTGTAATGTACTATACTATACAGTTTGTACTGTTCCATAATGTACTATGCTGTAGTATAATGTATTGTAATGTACGATACTGTACTGTTTGTACTGTATTATAACGTACTATACTGTACTGTAGTGTATTGTAATGTACTATACTATACAGTTTGTACTGTTCCATAATGTACTATGCTGTAGTATAATGTATTGTAATGTACGATACTGCACTGTTTGTACTGTATTATAACGTACTATACTGTACTGTAGTGTATTATAATGTACTATACCATACAGTTTGTACTGTTCCATAATGTACTATGCTGTAGTATAATGTATTGTAATGTACGATACTGTACTGTTTGTACTGTATTATAACGTACTATACTGTACTGTAGTGTATTGTAATGTACTATACTATACAGTTTGTACTGTTCCATAATGTACTATGCTGTAGTATAATGTATTGTAATGTACAATACTGTCACTGTTTGTACTGTAATTATAACGTACTATACTGTACCGTAGTGTATTGTAATGTACCATACTATACAGTTTGTACTGTTCCATAATGTACTATACTGTAGTATAATGTATTGTAATGTACGATACTGTACTGTTTGTACTGAATATAAACGTACTATACAGTACTGTAGTGTATTGTAATGTACTATACTATACAGTTTGTACTGTTCCATAATGTACTATACTGTAGTATAATGTATTGCAATATGCGATACTGTACTGTTTGTACTGTATATAACGTACTATACTGTACTGTAGTGTATTGTAATGTACTATACTATACAGTTTGTACTGTTCCATAATGTACTATACTATCAGTATAATGTATTGCAATGTACGATACTGTACTGTTTGTACTGTATTATAACGTACTATACTGTACTGTAGTGTATTGTAATGTACTATACTATACAGTTTGTACTGTTCCATAATGTACTATACTGTAGTATAATGTATTGCAATGTACGATACTGTACTGTTTGTACTGTATTATAACGTACTATACTGTACTGTAGTGTATTGTAATGTACTATACTATACAGTTTGTACTGTTCCATAATGTACTATACTGTAGTATAATGTATTGTAATGTACGATACTGTACTGTTTGTACTGTATTATAACGTACTATACTGTACTGTAGTGTATTGTAATGTACTATACTATACAGTTTGTACTGTTCCATAATGTACTATACTGTAGTATAATGTATTATAATATACGATACTGTACTGTTTGTACTGTATTATAACGTACTATACTGTACTGTAGTGTATTGTAATGTACTATACTATACAGTTTGTACTGTTCCATAATGTACTATGCTGTAGTATAATGTATTATAATATACGATACTGTACTGTTTGTACTGTATTACAACGTATATACTGTACTGTAGTGTATTGTAATGTACTATACTATACAGTTTGTACTGTTCCATAATGTACTATGCTGTAGTATAATGTATTGTAATATACGATACTGTACTGTTTGTACTGTATTACAACGTACTATACTGTACTGTAGTGTATTGTAATGTACTATACTATACAGTTTGTACTGTTCCATAAATGTACTATGCTGTAGTATAATGTATTGTAATGCAGCGATACTGTGCTGTTTGTACTGTATTATAAGCGTACTATACTGTACTGTAGTGTATTGTAATGTACTATACTATACAGTTTGTACTGTTCCATAATGTACTATGCTGTAGTATAATGTATTGTAATATGACGATGCTGTACTGTTTGTACTGTATTATAACGTACTATACTGTACTGTAGTGTATTGTAATGTACTATACTATAAAGTTTGTACTGTTCCATAATGTACTATGCTGTAGTATAATGTATTGTAATATACGATACTGTACTGTTTGTACTGTATTATAACGTCACTATACTGTACTGTAGTGTATTGTAATGTACTATACTGTACAGTTTGTACTGTTCCATAATGTACTATGCTGTAGTATAATGTATTGTAATATACGATACTGTACTGTTTGTACTGTATTACAATACTAATACTGTACTGTAGTGTATTGTAATGTACTATACTATTCAGTTTGTACTGTTCCATAATGTACTCTGCTGTAGTATAATGTATTGTAATATGCGATACTGTACTGTTTGTACTGTATTATAACGTACTATACTGTACTGTAGTGTATTGTAATGTACTATACTATTCAGTTTGTACTGTTCCATAATGTACTGCTGTAGTATAATGTATTGTAATGTACGATACTGTACTGTTTGTACTGTATTATAACGTACTATACTGTACTGTAGTGTATTGTAATGTACTATACTATTCAGTTTGTACTGTTCCATAATGTACTATACTGTAGTATAATGTATTGTAATGTACGATACTGTACTGTTTGTACTGTACTATAACGTGACTATACTGTGCTGTAGTGTATTGTAATGTACTATACTATACAGTTTGTACTGTTCCATAATGTACTATACTGTAGTATAATGTATTGTAATATACGATACTGTACTGTTTTGCACTGTACTATAACGTACTATACTGTACTGTAGTGTATTGTAATGTACTATACTATACAGTTTGTACTGTTCCATAATGTACTATACTGTAGTATAATGTATTGTAATGTACGATACTGTACTGTTTGCACTGTACCATAACGTACTACACTGTACTGTAGTGTATTGTAATGTACTATACTATACAGTTTGTACTGTTCCATAATGTACTATACTGTAGTATAATGTATTGTAATGTACGATACTGTACTGTTTGCACTGTACCATAACGTACTACACTGTACTGTAGTGCATTGTAATGTACTATACTATACAGTTTGTACTGTTCCATAACGTACTATACTGTAGTATAATGTATTGTAATGTCGATACTGTACTGTTTGTACTGTATTATAACGTACTATACTGTACTGTAGTGCATTGTAATGTACTATACTATACAGTTTGTACTGTTCCATAATACTATGCTGTAGTATAATGTATTGTAATGTACGATACTGTACTGTTTGTACTGTATTATAACGTGACTATACTGTACCGTAGTGTATTGTAATGTACTATACTATACAGTTTGTACTGTTCCATAACGTACTATACTGTAGTATAATGTATTGTAATGTACGATACTGTACTGTTTGTACTGTATTATAACGCACTATACTGTACCGTAGTGTATTGTAATGTACTATACTATACAGTTTGTACTGTTCCATAACGTACTATACTGTAGTATAATGTATTGTAATATACGATACTGTACTGTTTGTACTGTATTATAACGTACTATACTGTACCGTAGTGTATTGTAATGTACTATACTATACAGTTTGTACTGTTCCATAACGTACTATACTGTAGTATAATGTATGGTAATATACGATACTGTACTGTTTGTACTGTATTATAACGTACTATACTGTACCGTGAGTGTATTGTAATGTACTGTACTATACAGTTTGTACTGTTCCATAATGTACTATACTGTAGTATAATGTATGGTAATGTACGATACTGTACTGTTTGTCTGTATTATAACGTACTATACTGCAATCGTAGTGTATTGTAATGTACTATACTATACAGTTTGTACTGTTCCATAACGTACTATGCTGTATTATAATGTATGGTAATGTACTATACTGTACTGTTTGTACTGTATTATAACATACTATACTGTACTGTAGTGTATTGTAATGTACTATACACAGTTTGTACTGTTCCATAATGTACTATGCTGTAGTATAATGTATTGTAATGTACGATACTGTACTGTTTGTACTGTATTATAACGTACTATACTGTACTGTAGTGTATTGTAATGTACTATACTGTACAGTTTGTACTGTTCCATAATGTACTATGCTGTAGTATAATGTATTGTAATATACGATACTGTACTGTTTGTACTGTATTATAACGTACTATACTGTACTGTAGTGTATTGTAATGTACTATACTGTACAGTTTGTACTGTTCCATAATGTACTATGCTGTAGTATAATGTATTGTAATGTACGATACTGTACTGTTTGTACTGTATTATAACGTACTATACTGTACTGTAGTGTATTGTAATGTACTATACTATTCAGTTTGTACTGTTCCATAACGTACTATACTGTAGTATAATGTATTGTAATGTACGATACTGTACTGTTTGTACTGTATTATAACGTACTATACTGTACCGTAGTGTATTGTAATGTACTATACTATACAGTTTGTACTGTTCCATAACGTACTATACTGTAGTATAATGTATGGTAATGTACGATACTGTACTGTTTGTACTGTATTATAACGCACTATACTGTACCGTAGTGTATTGTAATGTACTATACTATACAGTTTGTACTGTTCCATAATGTATATACTGTAGTATAATGTATGGTAATGTACGATACTGTACTGTTGTACTGTATTATAACGTACTATACTGCACCGTTGTGTATTGTAATGTACTATACTATACAGTTTGTACTGTTCCATAACGTACTATGCTGTATTATAATATATGGTAATGTACTATACTGTACTGTTTGTACTGTATTATAACGTCACTATACTGTACCGTAGTGTATTGTAATGTACTATACTATACAGTTTGTACTGTTCCATAACGTATTATGCTGTAGTATAATGTATGGTAATGTACTATACTGTACTGTTTGTACTGTATTATAACGCATACTATACTGTACTGTAGTGTATTGTAATGTACTATACTATACAGTTTGTACTGTTCCATAATGTACTATACTGTAGTATAATGTATTGTAATGTACGATACTGTACTGTTTGTACTGTATTATAACGTACTATACTGTACTGTAGTGTATTGTAATGTACTATACTATACAGTTTGTACTGTTCCATAATGTACTATACTGTAGTATAATGTATTGTAATGTACGATACTGTACTGTTTGTACTGTATTATAACGTACTATACTGTACTGTAGTGTATTGTAATGTACTATACTATACAGTTTGTACTGTTCCATAATGTACTATACTGTAGTATAATGTATTGTAATTATCGATACTGTACTGTTTGTACTGTATTATAACGTACTATACTGTACTGTAGTGTATTGTAATGTACTATACTATACAGTTTGTACTGTTCCATAATGTACTATACTGTAGTATAATGTATTGTAATGTACGATACTGTACTGTTTGTACTGTATTATAACGTACTATACTGTACTGTAGTGTATTGTAATGTACTATACACAGTTTGTACTGTTCCATAATGTACTATACTGTAGTATAATGTATTGTAATGTACGATACTGTACTGTTTGTACTGTATTATAACGTACTATACTGTACTGTAGTGTATTGTAATGTACTATACTGTACTGTTTGTACTGTACTATAACGTACTATACTGTACCGTAGTATAATAACTGGGGCGTTTCCTCCCATAGGAAACCGGTTATAATTTGCCATTATAATCAATGGGTTATAACGGCGAACACGTGTTGGGTTTCCATAGCTCCATGCATTTGCCGCTGCCTCTTCCCTTACACTGCCACTCTTACAGCACGGACACTTGGCGCCCACATACCACTTAGCGGTAAGTGAATGAAAAAAAACTTGCCTCTCAGTAGTTGACTTTTCTTCCTTTAATGTGATTCTTGGTCAAACCTTAAACCTCGGTTAAACTTAAAAAAAGGTTTTAGCAGCCACTCAGACACAGACTGTGGATAACGCTTTGCCAGACGGACAAGGCTGTTTTATTTTATATAATTGCTGTGGCGAAAACACTCCCAACAAGTATATAAAATAAAACATGGGGTGATGTGTTTTAATGAGATTTACATACACCCTCAGTGTTGGATGCTTAAATAAACCCTCGAGCTTTGCTCTTGGAGTTTATGTTGCATCCAACACCTTAATCTTGCGTGTAAAATCCTGTTAGTTCACATCACCCCATGCAGGCAGGGTGTGAGGGAGCCCTCAAGTCCCTAAAAAGGACAAAACCTGGGTCCTGATGGTAGCCACCCCAGGGTACTATGGGAGTTAGCAGATGTCCTGGCTGCACCACTGGTGGACCTTTTCAATGCTTCTTTGCAGAGCGGGAAGGGTGCCCAGGGATTGGAGGCAGGTGCATATAGTGCCCATCCACAAGGGGGCTCGAGGGAGGAGAGAGGGGAATTACAGACCAGTCAGCCTGACATCAGTGGTGGGAAGTTGATGGAGGCCATCCTAAAGGAGAGGCTAGGAGCATTCTTGAGGGAACAGGGTCTCCTTGATAATAGGCAGCATATGGCTTAATCATGTGGGCAAATCGTGTCAGACTAACCTTGTGGAGTTCTCAGTGGGTGATGGCAGCACTCGATCAGGGTAGGCCAGTGGGCGTCCTCTTCCTGGACTTCAGCAAGGTGTTTGATTGGTCCCTCCATAGCCTGCTGGAGAGCTGGTTGGGATGGGGTGGGGACACAAATGGTTGGAGTGGATTGGTAGTTGGTTGTCTGGGCGTACCCAGCGGGTGGTAGTGGGGAGGTGGTCTCGTCTGCTAGGCGGGTCAGGAGTAGAGCTCCCTCGGGATCAGTCCTAGGTCCGTTCCTTTTTAACACCATTATCTCTGATATCAGGAGGTATTAAGTGTGAAATAAGCCTCTTTGCAGATGACTCTAAGCTTGGGGTGGTAGTGGAGGAGGAAGAGGGCAGGATGACTCTGCAGGGGACCTTGAAACTGAAATTTAACTCCAGTAAAATGCAAGGAGTGCTTCACCTAGGGAGTAGGAACCCAGAACATGTATACACCCTGGGGACAATCTGCAGGCCTCACCTGGGGAAATAGACTTGGGGTTCTGGTGGATGTCAAAATGAATAATTCTGAACAATGCAGGAGTGCCGCGGCCAGGGCAAATAGGATGCTGAGTTGCATCTCCAGGATCACTTCTAGAAGCAGGGAGGTGATTCTGCCATTGTACAACTGCCTGGTTAGACCACATCTCCAAGTACTGCATGCAGTTTTGGAGACCGCAACTAAGGAAGGACATCTTGCTCCTGGAGCGGGTCCAGGCGAGGACAACTAGGATGATCCGGGGTTGGGGGATAGGACATATGAAAGCGATTTGGGGAGCTCAACCTTTTCTCGCTGGAGGAGAGGAGGGACAGGGGTGATATGATCGAGGTCTTCAGGTATCTGAAAGGAACAAATAAGGTAAGCCTAAGTGGTTTCCTTCAGAGGAAGGAGGGTGGAGTCACCAGAGGACACAGCTGGAGCTGGAAGACTCCAGGGGAAAGGAGGGGCGGTACTTCACTGAAGAGTGGTGGAACCATGGAATGCACTGCCTGAGGCGGTGGGGGTATCTACGTGAAGGGTTCAAGAGGGGCTAGGGACAGATTTAGGTGGGGGGAAAAGTGGGGAAAAGCTTGTCGGGGAGCTTTGATGAAGACAGAGACTTTACCCGTTCAGGGTACTGACTCGAGAAGACATGATAGACCATTAGACCTACTCTGCTGGCATGATAGTATGTTAGTATGTATTATTCTATATGTAACATATTGTATTGTAATGTAATATACTGTACTGTTGTACTGTACCATAACATACTATACTGTTGTTTAACGCATTGTATTGTAATGTACTATACTGTACCATACCATTCTATACTGTATTGTAGTGTAACATACTGTTATGCACTATACTGTATTGCATTGTACTATACCATACTCACGGTAGTGTAACGTATTCTATTATAATGTACTATACTGTAATGCAATGTACTGTATTGTTTTTTTGTTAGTTGTTTAACCAGGACTAGCACACTAAGCTGAAAGCTTTTTACAGGTGCAACCTGGGAGCAGAGGAAGTTAAGTGACATGCTCAGGGTCACACAGTCTGCAAGTGGAAGCTGTGGATTCAAACCCAGGTCTGGTCTGCTGGATGTCACCAGATTTGCAGCTCAGAGCCTTAAACCACTGTACTATACTGCATTGTATTGTATTGTATTGCATTGTAATGAAACAAGAAATCTATCCAGGTCACTAAAAGTACCTATTGTAAAGAGCTTCTTCAGTCCTCTGTGGGCAACTCCCACAGATTCTGAAATCACATTAAGTGTTTAGTGGGTAAGGTACCAACCACACAGTGTCTGACATGTTATTACATGACATGAATTGTAACAACTCTGTGACAATTACAAATGCTTTCAATTCCCACTTCTGTGACCTAACCAAATATACCAATAGGTCGCACTGTGCCCCTTGGCCAGTAGTCCCTAGCAGAGCAACCAGCTCCTCCCCTCCACTTCCACCACAGAGCTGTTACGCACAGTGAGGTCTCGACTTTGTGGATCATATCTCCTTGCAATCATGTTGGCCATGGTGGTCTTGAACTGAGGCTTCTCAGGATTGCTGCATCACAGCTAGGCTCACCAGTAACTCGACTTTTTAACTTGTCTGGCATCGTGGGTGTGGTACCCATATCTGGAAGGTTGCCAAAGTGGTGCCAGTCTTCAAAAAGATAATCTCAAATGCATTGAGAACTATCATCCCACTGCAATCCCGTCAGTGCTCAACAGGTTGCTAGAAAAGCTAGTGGCCACTCAGGTTACAAAGCACCTTCAAAAATACAGCCACTGCACGGCATGGCTTCAGGTAGACCAATAGTACATCAACTGCCCTCATCCAGTGTACCAATGATGGTAAAGTGGCTGTGGATAGGATATGTACACAGGGCTACCTTCATCAACCTAACAAATGCTTTCTGACACTGTGGACCATACCCTAATCCAAACTAAATTCTGAGCCCTTGGATTTTCCCCTACTGCTGATTCTCTAGTTACCTCAGTGAACGACAACAGTTTCTTAAATTTAGCCAATCTAAATCTGATCTCTCCACCATCAACACAGGAGTTCTTCAAGGCTCCATCTTGGGCCCACCGCTGATTACCTTGTTCATTAATAACCTGCCCAGGTTCACTCATTCTGCTCCACCCTGCTTTATGCAAACAATATGGTGCTATATACCAGCTCCAAGAACACTGCTGACATTATCTGGTGGCTTAATGCTGACTTTGGTAATGTTCAGTCCTAGCTAACCCAAAACAGGCTTCTCCTGAACTCTAGCAAAACACATTCCATGCTTTTGGGTCAGCACCTATACGAGGCATGTCCACCTGACTTAGTTATTTTTTGCTCCACTGGCTCTCCCTTTACCACTATTAACTCCTTCCTGTACCTGGGCTAACCCTGGATCCTGCCCTTGAATTTACCCTGAACGTGTCTAACGCCAGCAAGTCTGTTAATTCAAAACTAGGACTGGCTTATTGAGTAAGACATACCCCGACAACTGCTGCTAGGCTACCTATTGCACAGGGTGTTTTCTTGGCTAGCCTTACTATGGTCTTATAGCTTATTCTCAGGGAGCAAATGTTATTTAAAGAAAAGGTCCCTCAGCCTTTTATTCTGTTTCCCTGTGTAGTTTGCAGGCATGCACAATGACTGCCGCATGCACAATGACTGCCGCAGCATACAATGACTGCCGCATGCACAGTGACAGCCACATGCACAATGACTACCGCATGCACAATGCTGCATGCACAATGACTGCTGCATGCACAATGACTGCCGCATGCACAGTGACTGCCGCATGCACAATAACTGCCACATGCACAATGGCTGCCACATGCACAGTGACTGCCACATGCACAGTGGCCGCCCGATGCACAATGACTGCCGCATGCATAATGTCTGCTGCATGCACAATGACTGCCGATGCACGATCGCCACATGCACAACGACTTCCAATACGCACAATGACTGCCACATGCACAATGACTGCCGTGATGCACGATTGCCACATGCATGATGACTGCCATATGCACACGACTGACGATGCACAGACTGCCGTGATGTACACGACTGTGGCATGCATAGTGACTGCCGTGATGCACAATGACTGCCGTATGCACAGTGACTGCCATATGCACAGTGACTTCTGCATGCACAATGACTGCCGCATGCACAAATGACTGCCACAATTGACATTTGAGGTGTGTGGGGACAGCAAGATTGCAAATAGTGCTGCTCCACTCCTGAACCTCTGTTCAGACGTGGTTTTGCAGGTTTAAAACCACCTGTATTTCATCTCATATCAAAATTAATAAATGAAACTTCATTTTAATCAGCATTAAGTTTTCTTTACTATTGCTGTTTTGCCCTCTTGCTCCGGCATTCCAGTCTGGCGCTTGATTGGTGCTCGACATTTTAGTTGCAGCGCAAATTTGCGGATGGGATGCGAGTGCTGTGAGGCTGTGCTTTCTGTTGAAGGAGTACTCAGTGTGTCAGTATTGTAGGGGCACCTGCTGGGCTTCTGATGTTTTCCTCGGGAACTCCTCAAATATTGTAAAAACACTGAGGAGGTAACTCTCCCTGTTTTGGCTGTTAGAATGGCGTGGAGCTGTAACCATGTGTGAAGTAACCGGCATCTGAATTTGTGGCTCCTTGCTTCTGGACTGAGCAGAGGCGGCATTTCGTTCCACCAATAGCGGCCTTGGGTGAGTTGGGAGAACCACTGAAATCTTTTTCCTGCAGCATGCTGACATTGGAAGTCAGGCCAGGGGAGAGCTGCAGCAGAATTGCATAGTCAATAAAACACCGTGAGTGCAGAAAGGCTTGTTCTTCATTTTAAACAGGTATGGTACTTGTTGCCAAGGGTGGGGAGTTGGGTTAATTTTCATGCCGTATCGGAGTTACAATGCTTAGAGGCATGTCTTTTG
The DNA here is from genome assembly GCA_016271365.2 of Neoceratodus forsteri. Lineage (NCBI taxonomy): Eukaryota > Metazoa > Chordata > Ceratodontiformes > Ceratodontidae > Neoceratodus > Neoceratodus forsteri. Next base: position 1,321,312,221 of record CM057454.1, read on the forward strand.
TATTTGCAGGTGTACCTGAGGTGGAGCACTCAAGATGCCTGATGTGCTAAAAAGGTGCCACTAATGAATGGAAGTGGCATGGGCTGCGAAGGAGAAGGGCAGAGCGTCTTGCTGATTAAAGTTTGTTGCCTGGAATACCTAGGCAGAGGAGGAACATTAAGATATTAAAATGTTTGCATCTTGAACCTGAGAAAGCTCTAAAATCTTGAATAAACTGTCCTAAGTGGGTGCTGCTGATGAACCATTGTGCTCTTACAGAGGACTCTGCTCTTTTGGAGGTAAAAAGAATACACATGTCTTATATTCTGCTCGTTTACAAGTTACTGTGTCTGTCTTGTGGGACTCCATTTTTGGAGCATAACCGCCTTTGATTAAATTATTCTTCTGTGCTCAAAATTCTGTGCTAGTTCACAGGACTCCTTGCATGGAGCCAAACACGATGATTCGTTGGAGGACCTGTTTACTGAGTCTGTAATTATAGCTTTGAAATTTGGGGTTCCTGATGAGAATTTGTTTCCAAAGCTTCACAGCCGAACTGTTTTATTTAAGGACCAATGTCATGGAGGCTGCGTAATTAATAGCCTATTTATAAATTAACCCAAGAATGGGATTATTTAAATTGCATTTTAATAGCTTACATATTGAATTCTTCTATAAAAACTACAGTGCTGGTGATTTCATGTTGATTGTACTAGATTTATGTGTTTGTAAAGGAGAAATATATAAATCATTGTCAGTGTACGTTCATAAGGAGCATTGCAATAAGCATATTGAGGCATCGGTACTTTAGCTAAGGATTGTACATATATTTTGCATTCCTGGTGAGAATCTAATTCTTTATTAAATGTTATTAATGTTTTTGCTTATTGATATGAAAAGCTTATTTGGAGGTCAGGAAATTATCAAGTTATAATAGATTCATTTCCTGAAAGGTGTGCTTTAGAAACTTCATCCAGTAATTACAGTCAACGGTGGTTATTCAGCAGTCTAGGTATGCCTATTCCAATGTGTGAATTAGTCTATCAAGCTCTGAGACATCTGGGATATCTCCCAGTGTGTCCTTATTTATTATTTATTTATGACCTCGATAACCAGGTAGGTGCACTGATCCCAGGACCGCTTTCAGGCACGTAACCGGGCCACTTACAATGGCACATAACATAGTACAGAAAACATATGAAACACAAAAGACAGTAGAAACTGTGATACAGGTTACAAATAAAACAAGAGTGGATACATAAGTCAGTTATTACATAAGTACATTTGGCAGGTAGACAGTATGAGTACATAGCCTGCAATAAAAGCAAAATGCATTGGTAGTGAGTGGATGAAGACAGAAACAGAGGGAAAATCAAGTGGAGGGAGGCAAGCGAGGACTCAGCAGGAGAGTGGACAAATCTGGCAAGGTAGCTTACCCAGGTGAACAGTGACAGGAGGAATTTGCTAGAGCCAACTTTGAGGCTGGATTTGAAACTACAGTGTATGCCAGTGGAGCGGAGTTCAGCCGGCAGTTTGTTCCACAGAGGTGGGGCTGATGCTGACAGTGCTCTGCCACCCATATTCATGGATACACCAGGAACCGCTAGGCGGGGTGTTACTTCAGTGGAGGTAGCGGCAGGGAGTTTGGGACTTGAGGAGAGCGTGAGGGGGATTCCTGACCAGTACGGATAACAGTATCTACCAGGCAGCAGAGGCGAGGTCAAAGTGACCTTGCAGTGGGAGCCATCCAAGGGAGTTGTAGAGGACGCGGTGGTGGGTAGAAAAAGGGGCCAGCAAGACAAAACGACAGGCATTGTTGTAAGCAGATGAGAGATTGGCTATAGTGGTTACAGATGTCCTGGCATAGATAGTGGAGCAATACTTCAGTACTGGGAGTAAATTTCCTGGACAATGGCTAGTCTGGCCTCCGGGTGAGAAATTGTTGAATCTATAGGCTGCGCCCAGTTTTTAATAGAATCTGTGAACTAGGGAATTGACATGATCAGAGAAGGTGAGGAGGGATCAAGTAAGACTCCTAAGTATTTTAAAGTGTTGACGTCCTCCAGGGCTAGGCCATCAGGGAGAGAATGTTTAGGTGGCAGTGAGTCCTGGATTTGGCAAGGAATAGCTTTGATCTGAACAACATGGATTTTGTCTTTTTGGCATTTACCAAGAGGAGATTTTTGAGAACCAGTTGTGGGCTGCAGCATAGTTTTGAGTGAGAGCTGTGGAAATGCTGGCAGTGGATTTGTTACTGTGGAAGAGTACAAGGTCATCAGCGAGAGGAGAGAGTGGTAGCTGAGACTGTCTGAAGGAAGGGAGTTTATAAATAAGGAGAATAGAAGGGGCCCAGAATGGAGCCCTGGGGACACCTGTGGAGATGGGCAGGGTAGGGGCAGGCCTGACCAATACACACGAATTGGGATCAGTTGGTGAGATAGCTCCAAAAAGTCTGTTACCTCCTGAGAACAGCCTAGGCAGCTTAGCTTACAGAGGAGGAGGGCATGATTGACCATGTCGAAGGCCTTGAGCGGTCAATGAAAACAGCACTGGTGGCATTACCAATATCCTTGTTCATGAGGATATGGTCAATCAGAAGTGCTAGGGCAGTAGCAGTGGAATGTTTTTATGGAAACCATGTTGTTGGCTACACAGGAGACTGTATTTGCCGATGTGTTCAGCAAGTTGATTGTGGATCACTTTCTCAAGCGATTTTCTAAGGTGGGAGGAAGGAGATCGATCGGTAGTTGTCAGAGTTGTCCTTATGTCTATCACTACTGCATGACCCTCACGTTTGGTATTCTATGGTGAAATTGCATATAGTAATTATTAATGGTCATTAGCTATATATGGCTGTTTACAGCCAGCTTCCATGTGGGTTAAACTGATGTACTTGTAACAAACCTAAAGAAATGTAGCCACACGAGGAGGATCTGCTTAGTGATTTGTAGACTAAGGCCTAGAGTGTTCCATCTTATCGAATTAAAGAATATGACTGAATAGATATGGGAAGGTATACAGGAAATTATAATGTATGAAAGAGAGCAGTTCAGCATGGGTTTATCAGCCATATAACAGTGATGCTTTTTTCATGCATTATGTATTGTATTTTATGTCTCTTGTTTTAGATAGTGTTGTAATGGTTCATAACCGGTCAACAATAAACTTTGATGATGATGACAATGGCTGCCTCTATTGCACCCTCCTTATTTCATCAGAATTTAAATATATATATATATAATCTATACAGGTACACAGAAAATGGGTAGAAGGGACTTTCCTTTAAATAAACAGAACACCATGTATAACAATGTTTGCAGATTTGCTTTGTCAGTACTCAGGCTGACTCACCACTGTGCCGTCTACTTGAACCTAAGGTGGCTGTCCCCAACTTCATGCCAGTTATATACCCTAAGCTGTACCATGGACAAGATTATTGGGTCAGCCAACCCTGCTACCCTTGCAGACTTGTTCAGTAAACCTGATCAGGCTTACCCATTGAGATCTAGTGACCTATCACTTATGCCTTTGACCAAGTGCTCTACAAATGTGGATAAGAAGGCTTCTTCCTGCTTCACCCTAAACTCTGGAATTCACTCCACCTAACCTCAGGATCTCTCCATCACATCCAATTTTCAAGGGTAAGCTTTTCAAGTTCCTTCTGTCCTCTGATGAATGCTAATTTGTACTGGCTGCTTTAATGTGCCTTTCTTTTGCTTTTCAGATGCACATACATTGTATTTACATTTTGCACCACTGAATTGCTTGACTTCTACTGTTGCTGTCCATACTACTGTGTCTGGACACTGTAGCACTGTGATTCTGTTGTTTGACATTGTGCATCTCCTGCTCATGCCTGAAAATAGGCATTGTATTATGTAGTGCACCCTGCCTAGCAAAACAAAAAACTAACTGAATTAATTATATAGATAATACTGTAATGTATTGTACTGTATTTAATGTATTTTATTGTACTGTACTGTGCTGTACTATAGTGTATTGCAATGTACTCTGCTGCATTTAATGTACTGTACTGTATTCTAATGTACTGTAGTGTAGTATATTGCAATGTGTTATACTGTACTGTAATACTGTATTGTACTGTACTGTGCTGTACTGTAGTGTATTGTAATGTACTGTACTGTCTTGTAATGTATTATACAGGTACTGTAACACTGTAGTATACTGTACTACACTGTGCTGCATTCTAATGTACTGTATTGTACTGCATTGTAATGTATTGTGTTGTAATGTAAGGTAGTCTAATGTATTATATTGTACTGCATTACATTGTACTGTAGTATTAATTTATTGTATTGTATTGTAATGTAGTATGTGTACTATAACACGACAGACCATGGGTGTATCAGTGCATTAATGCATGCCCCGTAAGGCCAGAGGCACGAGGGCTTGCTCATGACTTCAACCAGCCGAAGTTCATTAATGCCCTGATACACCCATGGGCTGGAGTGGGTTATTGCACTATAAAATGGTACAGTTTGCAAGTATTTAAACCAATCAAAACATTTTAAAATTGTTCAAAATTTTATTTTTTGTGCACTTGTCCGTCTGCCAAAAAGTAGGTCTCTTTTTAAAAAAAATTTTCTCATCTAGCTCTGGCTTTCATTGGTTGCCATTTGCATGTGGGTAGGTTTTGAAAAAAAAAACACATGGTGGTTTTATTTCTGTTAGCGAGACTTTACCCAGGAACTGTCAGCTGTAAGTATTTCAAACATCTGGCATCAGACCCTCGAAAATGTCAAATTCTGTGCATATTTCTTGTGCTTGCTCCATCTTTTCACATTCTCTCGCTTCACCTGTTATTGTCAATGGCGGTGGATAAAGCGGGAGAATGAGAAAACGATTGATTTTATATTTTGGCATTCAGCTTTATGAGCCAGCCAAAAATCTCCTCATGCCAATTCATCTATCAGGGCATTAATGAATGGTCAGCAGACTTGTTCTGACCAATGGCATGTCAGCATTTGATATTTCATTAATGCTCTTTTATAAACTGTAGTATGCTATACTGTAATGTAATGTATTGTAGTGAATACCAATGCACTGTACCATATTGTACTATACTGTAAGGTATTGTAATGTACATTTGTATTCTAATGCATTGTATTGTAGTGCAGTTTACTGTATTGTATTGCATTGCATTGTACTGACATGGTATTGTACTGTACCATACCATACTGTATTGTAGTGTAATGTATTGTAAATATTCAGTACTGTATAAAACTTTATTGTACTGTTTTTAATACATTGTATTATACTGTACTACACTGTGCTGTACTATGGTTATTGTAATGTAATGTATTGTACCATAATATAATCTAGTATACTGCATTGCACCATATGGTAATGTACTGCACCATATTGTACTGTAATGTCATGTATTCTAATGTATTGTATTGTACTGTAGTGCACGTATTGTATTGCATTGTACTGACATTTTGTTGTACTGTACCATACCATACCATACTATGCTGTATTGTAGTGTAATGTATTGTATTGTATTGTATTGCAATGCACTGTGCTGTACTGCAATGTATTGTACTGTTTTAATATATTGTATTGTACTGTATTGCACTGTGATGTACCATGATGTGTTGTAATGTATTATACTGCACTGTAATGTAATGTACTGAAAGGTATTCTAATATGTTGTACTGTTGTACTGTATTGTGCTGTAGTGTAATTTATTGTATTGTTTTATAATGTATTGTGCTGTAATATACTGTGCTGCATTGTGATGTACTGTACCATATTTTACTGTCCTGTGATGTATTGTAACTCATCATCATGTATTCTTATGTATTGTATTGTACTATAGTGTACTGTGTTGTATTGCGTTGTACTGTATTGTATTGTGCCATACCATACTGTACTGTATTGTAGTGTGACATATTGTATTGTAATATACCATACTGTACTGTAGTGTAACATATTGTATTGTATTATACAATGGGGTATGAAAATCCTGTAACCTCACTGGTCAAAACACATTGCATGACTGTGGTATATCCTGTAATAACCCACGGCTGAGAAATGGCATTTATAAAAACATACCTAAACACATTTAAAATTTATTTTCCACATGGGTCCATTATACAAATGCATAATAAGGCACTCAGGATGTGGGTTATTGGGGTGCTCACTTCTTGTGGGGTTAGCTTGGCTGCGCCGTGACACACCACACACAGGCGTGGTAAACTCTCCAATAACCCACACCCCTGTCATGCCTTATTGCTTAAATATACCATACTGTACTGTATTGTAGTGTGACGATTGTAATATACCATACTGTACTATAATGTAACATATTGTATTGTAATATACCATACTGTACTGTATTGTAGTGTGACATATTGTATTGTAATATACCATACTGTACTGTATTGTAGTGAAAATATTGTATTGTAATATACTACACTGTACTGCAATGTAACATATTGCATTGTAATATACTATACTGTACTGTACTGCAATGTATTCCTAGCAGCTGTCTATGATGTCTATGAAACCTATTGACTTCTGCCTGTCCTTTGTGCTCTCTCCATTCTGCCGAGGAAGGCTTCCTAGCAGTTTTCACAGCCCGGCTGAAAACATCAGTGATCATGCCTTTAAGGTGGCAGCACCAATCCTGTGGAACTCGCTTCCCAGATCTTTGAGGGAGGCCCTCAGCGGAAGTCTTCTTGAAGGTCTGAAGAAGTACCTTTCTAGACAAGCCTTTGGATCTTAGTATATTGTTTTATTTATTGTTTTACTGCTGTCATGTATTATGTTCTGTGCTTAATGTAATTTCTCATCTGCCTATATTCTGTACAGCACCCTAAGCCTCGGGTAAAAGAAGCTTAATAACTAAAACCTTGCTTGCTTGCTCGCAATGTGTTGTACTGTATTTTGTGTATTGTACTGTACTGTGGTGTATTGTAATGTATGATACTCATTGTAATGTATGATACTGTACTTTAGAAAATGGCTTGAGAATCCTAGCATTCTGATTAGCTAGGACAGGGACCTGAGAGGGTGGGTATTTTTGAATAGAGCCCACAAAAAATAAGTACCAATTTGGATGCCCCATTACTTAAAGTGTTCTTGGACACCCGACTTTACAAACTGCCTAGCCAACATGTTTTTTCCGCCGCTAAGCAGACCAACCAGGCCCCTTTCCACCAAAAGAGACTCTGAGCAAGGCACTCCCCTCAGGATATGTCACCTCCCCACAGCCCATGGTCAAACCATTAATGTTTAAAAAATACTCTTACACATGGCTCTACACAGTTACTTGTGGCTCCCACCTGTGAAAAGCTGGCTGTAGCAGTAGTCCGATCATGCCAACAACAACCTGCATGTCCAGGGCAGGCACCAAAGTAAAGAAACCCCCACGTCCACTCAACACAGCAACCAGAGTAGGAGGCATGCTTGCCACTGTTAGGCCCTGTACACATCAGGATGGTGAAACGTTTTAAGGTGCTTAAAACATTTTAACTAGCATAAACACAGCGCCTGTCCACATTTGCTAACGGTTTCAAAGCTGTTAAGAACTGTGCTTAAACCCTGCTGCGAGAGCTAGTCTCAAGTCCGCTTTTAAAACAGTTTGAAGGAGGAAAGCGTGTTACCTTGTGGTGTGGACAGGCATGCGATTTTTCCATTTATTACGGTGCCAATATAACCGTGCTACAATCGTGGAGGATTACCGGTTTAAAAATCGCTATCGCTGCTGATGCAGACGGAGTTTACCATGTTACAATTGAGTTCGAACTCGTGAACAATAATGTGGATGGGTGCTGTCGCGAGTTTGAAAATGTTTTGAAACCATTATTTAAAATGGTACAAATCTTCAGTGGCAATGTGTACAGGGCCTTACTGTCACTCGAAGATTTGTTTTTGCTTGTCCTGAGTTCCTGCTGCTGATGACACACAGTGTCACTTACCTGCTGTGGCTACTGTGCCGATTGGGCAGAGGAATGACTTTCTAGAGCCCGCAGTAACAGCACAGCTTTGAGATGCCATGGTGTTCTCCTAACGAAATGGACAGTGTGACAGGCGGCGAAACTACCCCTCTCATAGGTAAAGCTGATACAAAGTCCTGCTGTCCGAAAAACAAAATAAATCTCAGATCTGTTTTTGTACTGCAGTGATGGGAAACAAAGGTGCTTCATGAGGAAGGAAGGGCTTTGGAATCAACAAACAAAACGGACTAATAGAGGGCTGTGACTGCATACAGCCACTTAAAATACAGTCTATCCAGCAGGACAAGCGTCCATAGCGCAATCCAGGTGGAGAAACTTTTTACTACAAAATGTACAATAAACTAATTCTTTATTAAAAATTTCTCATAGATTTTTTTTTTAATTTTCTAAGTGCAATAATACCACCAGGGTGGGTGGTATTGGAGAATACCATACCTTCCAGGAGCTATAAGGCCCTGGGCAGTCCAGTATTCCCTAATACCGCCCACCCTGTTGGGTATTATTGCTTATGTATTCTAATGTATTTTAATGTACTGTAGTGTAATTTATTGTATTGTAATGCACTATACTGTAGTCTAATATATTATACTATACTATATTGTAGCATATTGTAATGTAATATATTGCACTGTAATGTACTGTACTGTATTCTAATGTATTGTATTGTACTTCAGTGTACTGTATTGTATTGCATTGTACCATACCATACCATACCATACTGCAACGTAGTGTAATGCATTGTATTGTAATGTCACGTAATGAACTGTAACATATTGGATTGGAATGTCTTGCACTGTACTGTATTGTAATGCACTGCATTGCACTGCATTACAATTTACTGTACGTATTTAATGTACTGTATTGTACTATACAATACTGTAATGAAAATGTAGTTAGTGATATTTACTATATTGAAATGTAATGTAAAATATTGTTTTGTAATGTACTGTATTGCATTGCAATGTATTTTACTCTGTTGTACTGTACTGTATTAAACTGTACTGTATTGCAAAGTACTGTACTGAGTTTAATGTATTATACTGTACTGGAGAGTATTATATTGTCATGTATTGCACTGCACTGTAATGTACTGCACTGTATTGTAATGTAAAGAACTGTACCATAGTGTACTGCACTGTTATTTTGGCATTGTTCTGTACTGTGTTGCAATATATTATATTGTACTACAATGTTTTGCACTGCACTGTAATGCGTTGTAATGTACTGCATCGTACTGCTATGTATTGTAATGTTCCGAACTGTATTGTATTACACGGAACTGTACTGTATTGCACTGAACTGTACTGTAGTGCACTGAACTGTACTGGAATGTATTGAACCATTTTAGGGCCCCTAGTGCTCTGCAGCAGGATTTTCTGATTTCTACGGCAGGGCTCCTACAGCAGGATTTTCTGATTTCTGCAGCATGATTTATTCATTTCTGTAGCAGAATGCAGTCCTGCCTTTGGCTAAATATGATGTGATGTCATTGATGACATCAAATGCCAAGCATAGAGGAGGGGCTTCAGGATAAACAAGATGGGTACTGGAGCCTGGCATATGAAAAACTGTATATCTGAATGAAAATTTACCAAAACAATAAATTCTGTGGCACTATTAAAATTTTGCGGCATGATGCAAATTCTGCAGAATGTTCTGCAACCACAGAATCACAGAATTCAAGGGCCCTGATTGTACTATACCTAGTGTGATGTACTGCACTGTATTACAATGCTGTGTACTGTTTTGCAAATGTACTGCACTGCACTCTATTGTAATTATTGTATTCTATTGTATGGTACTGTACTGTATTGTAATTGATTGTACTATAACGTATGGTACAACATTATTATTGTCAACTTCCATCAGTTCACAGGGTTCTTGTACCACTGATGTGACATAAGAATACAGATATGCCATTGTGAGCACGTCACATCGATGGTGTAACTTATGTAACACAAATCTCTAGTTTTCTTCAACCGCCACAGTGGTGGTAATTATGAAAAAACGTAAAATAAGGATCCTGCCTCTCCATTTTTGCTGTATTTGTGGACCATACACTATGCAAGACAATGTGGTGGTCCACTATCAGTAACAAGCATGTGTTGCCATCTCAAGGGTTGCCAAGGCAGCCAAAACCTCTCGGCTTCGCTCTCAAGGTTTAAATGGTCACCATGGCAACCTCTCGATGGCTACGATACTTGTTACTGATAGCGGACCATACATTATTCTCTATGCAATGTACCGTACTGGATTGTATCGTTGTTTCGTACTTTATTGAACTGTATTGTACTGCACTGTGCTGTATTGTACTATAATAACTGGTCAGCAATTTCTCTCAATGTACTGATCAGGTTGATATTTTCCATAACAACCGGCTGGTTGTTATGACATTCATGAAACCATGCCAGTCAAACTATGCAAGCTGCCTCACTGGCCAACATTCTGTATGTGGGCGGGGCCAAACAGTCTCACAAACTGCTGGAGAAAAATTGCTGGTCTGTTATTACAAAAATAAAAGATGGGGAGGGTGTTTCATATGAGAATTTAATGCACACCCCTCATTGTGAGATGCTTTGATAAACCCCTTGGGCTTCGCCCTCAGGGGTTTTATGTAGCATCCCACAACTCGTGTGCATTAAATTCATACAAACCCTTCCCATCCATTATTCTCTATATAATTAATGGGTCCCCTTTCCCTTGAGGAAATCATGCCATAATTTGTTGTAATAAAGAGTGTTTATTACAGCAAACACGCATATGGTTTCCCCACTCTCATGCATGTGCTCCCTGCAGTTCTTTCGCTTCCTAACTGCTCTTCTGCCTTCTCGCCTGTAACTGAAACCACTGGAAGAACTCGGCAGTAAGTCAATTGAAAACAACAAAAAATCATTTTCTTCATACAGGGCATAACACACTATTTTAAAACATCTCTAAACCTCCAACAAGCAAAATTTAAAGACAGAAAAATGGAACCAGGCGCAGCCACACTGGCAAACCTATTATTTTATATAATCGTTGTAATGAAAATAGGAGACCCAGCAATTATATAAAATAAAGCATAAGGGTGATGAATATAAACTGGAAGTTTACACACCCTTTGGTGTTAGATGCTTTAATAAACCCCTCGAACTTTGCTCTCAGGATTTATGTAGCACCTAATACCTCGGAGGAGGGTAAACTTCTCATTACACACCACCCCATATTTTATTCTATACATAATATACAGTAATGAATTATACTGTACTGTATTGGGTAGTACTTACTGAACAACACTGACTTTACTACCACATGGGACTTTCAGACGAGTCAGCTGTAGTTTGAAGGGGCCCCTTTGCAGGCAGTGTGAAATGGCAGGTGTTTCTGCAGACAGCGTGAAAATAGCAGGTATTCATTGTATTTCTATACCTGGATGCCTCTCAACCTTTGTCACTGACACGTGGACACTGACACTGAAAATGTGTCACCGCTGACATTTAAAATATGTTGACACTGACATTCAAAATGTGTCAATGTTGACATTCAAAATGTGGGAGAATGTGAGACAGTGTAGCAGACTGGCCCTCATAATGTGGAACACATCAACCCATAAGGAGTTACAAGCTCAGAACAGTGTAGAAATCAGTGTCCTTATTAGTGCAACGTTTCATTCTGATTTATCATCTCTGACCATTATAAATTTTTGCTCAAATGGCTGAATTTACAGCATGTGTGGGCAACATCTTTTACATGTGGGATGGATGTGGGGCAGAGCAATTTTGGAGAGGTAAAACAGGGGATGTCCCCATAATGTGGGACATTAGTAACATTAATAGTGTCAGCTAAATGAAGCCTCTGTGTTGCAAGAGGGTTGCAGAGGCCACAGAAACAGAAAATATAGGCGAAAAAAAAAACATTGGTCTGTCCAGTCCTGTTTTACCCTATCTTATTCCTAGACCCAGTGTGTGACTATTAAGCCTTTACTTGGCCCCAGCTATGTCTGAAACAATTAATGGTTCTTGGACCCACCCCTCTGGTAGGCTATTCCACAGCTCATCTACTCTCTGTAAAATAAACCTTGCTCACATCCCTCCTGAATCACTCCTGCAGTTTCTGCTCGTGCCACCGTGTTCTTTATTTGCCAGTCCTGCTTAATATTTCCCACAATCTACTGTACCCTGTTCATTCCTTTCAGGAACTTGAAGATTTCTATCAAATCTCTGCTCTCCCACCTGCTCTCCAGCGAGAACACGTTCAGAGCCTTAGGCCCGTCGTCACTGGCTCAGTCCTCCTGAGCATGCTTGGTTACCCTACATTGTACCATCTCTGGCCTGTCTTTGTCTTTTTAAGGTGGGGACTCCAGAGCTAAGCACAGTATTCCAGATGCAGCCACAACAATGATCTATAGAGAGGCAGTATGATCTCCTTCCTCCTGCTGTCAGACCTCCTCCTGATACACCCCAGCATCCCGGTTGCCTCGCTGTAGGCCTTGTTACCATTGGCTAGATTGTTTTAGGGAGTCTCTATGATGACTCCCAGATCCTTTCCTCGGTGGTAGTATCCAACTTAAATCTTCCCATCCAAGATTCCTTCCTGAAGTTCTAGCCTCCAAAGTGCATCACCTTGCACTTATTGGTGCTGAATTTCAAGTGCCAAACTTTGGACCACCTTCTAACCTCTGCACGTCCCTCTCTGCAGCTTGCTAACTCCTTCTTCATTGTCGACCACACCACAGAGCTTAGTGTCATCTGCGAGGAGCCACATCTTGCCCTGGATTCTTTCTCCTATGTCACTGTTGAACATATTGAAAAGGACCAGCCCCAGGACTGAACCCAGTGGCCCCAACTTGTGACCTTCCTCTCTCTGATCTGATCCTGTTGACCACATCCCTCTTCTGTATCTCCCCACAGCCAGCTTCCCACCACTCTAACTATATCCTTTGCTGCACCCAGATCCTCTAACTTCTTCAACAATCTTCTGTGTGGCACAGTGTTGGCCTTGCTGAAGACAAAGCAGAGCAAACCACTGCTTGTCCTTTGTCCACTGCCCTAGTTACCCAATCAAAGAATGCTATCAGGTTGGTCTGCAAGACCACCCTGCCATGAACCCATGCTGCTTACTATCCTGGAGTCTATTTCTCACCAGGTAGTCCACTGGGTCCTCTTTGATTAGTGTTTGCATTAGTTTACCTGCTATGTCAGGTAAGACTAACCAGTCTGTAGTTTTCTGGTTTCTTTTTGTTCCCTCCATTGTGAAGTAGGACTACATCTGCAACCTTCCAGTCAAAACAGCCATCACAGAGGCAACAAGCCCTTGTGTGAAGCAAATCAACAAAGCAAAATGAAGGAAAAAGCACTATGGTTCTCAAAAGAAGTGGCGGGAAGGTTAAGGAGACAAAGGTAGCATTCAGGAAGTATAAGGACACACAGAAGGAGCAGGACAAGAACTGTACCAGTTAAAGCAGAAGGAAGCAGGAAGGCAGTTAGAATAGCAAAAGCCCAAACTGAGGAAAAGATAGCCAATTTAGTTAAGAAGGGGATAAAACCTTTATAAGCACATTAGGGAGCGAAGAAAGATGGAGGAAAGGATAGAGAGGCTTAATAAAATGAAGGGAGGGTGGGCAGAGGATGACAGTGAAAAAGCAGGGATACTGAATGAATACTTCTACTAAGTATTCACAAAAGAAAGGAGGAGGTACCTAAATCAAAGAATAGAAGCTCTCTGGATAGGGAGGTCGATACCTACCAATCCATTCACAGAAGAAAGGGTTCTGAAAGAACTCTTAAAACTGAAGCTGGACAAAGCAATGGGGCCAGATGGGAATCATCCAACAATTCTAAAATAACCAAGGGTAGAACTAGTGACACCACTGACTACCCTTTTAACAAATCATGGGAGGATGGGGTGGTACCAGAGGACTGGAGGAGGGCAGATGTGAGTCCCCTTCACAAAAGTGGGAGCAAGACAGAGGCAGGAAACTACAGACCTGTCAATTTGACTCTCTGGCAGGGAAAATGATGGAATCACTTCTAAAGGAAAGAACTGTTGAGTTCCTAGAGGCCAGTGGGGCACAGGACCCAAGGCAGCATGGATTCACAGCAGGAAGGTCAGGTCAGACGAATCTAATAGATTTCTTTGACTGGGTGGCCACTGTAGTAGACCAGAGAGGGCTGTGGACATGGCCTACCTAGACTTTAGCAAGGCATTTGACACAGTCCCACACAAAATATTACTATACAGGTTAGCCAGCCTTGAGTGGGTCCCAAAGTGGTAGCCTGGGTAAAAAATTGGCTGGGCAACTGGATACAGAGGGTAATAGTGAACAGAGTTCACTCTGAAGAAAGGGGTTACTAGTGGGTACACGTGAGGGTTCAGTACTGGGACTGGTCCTCTTTAATATCTTTATAAGTGACATTGCAGAGGGACTGGAAGAAAAGTATGCCTCTTTCAGATGACACAAAGATCTGCAACAGGATTGATTCAGAAGGTGGGGTGGAAAGGATGCAAAAGGACTTGTGCAAAGTTGGAGGAATGGTCAAATGTATGGCAGCTTAGATTCAATGCAAAGAAGTGCAAAGTAATGCACCTGGGAAATAAAACCCTGGGGAAGAGTACACAATGGGAGGTGAGATAATAACAACAACAAAATGGAAAGGGACCTGGGGTAGTCATATCAGATGACCTTAAGGTGAGTAAGCACTGTGAGAAGGCAGTAAGGAGGGCTTGTGGGATACTGGGATGTATAGTGAGAAGCATCACCAGTAGAAAACAGGAAGTTGTTATCCCTCTGTACAGACAGTTGGTGAGACCCCATCTGGAGTACTGCGTCCAGTTCTGGAGACCCCATCTCCGCAAGGACATAGACAGGATGGAAGCTGTCCAGAGGAGGGCAACTAAAATGGTGCAGGGTCTGTACCAGAAGACATATGAAGAGAGAGATTAAAGAAGCTTAATATGTATACCCTCAGGAGAGGAGGAAGAGGGGAGACATTATGGAAACTTTCAAGTACATCAAGGGAATCAACAGAGTCCAAGAGGGTAGCATCTTTCAGAAAAAGAGATGTTCAAGAACAAGGGGCACAATCTGAAGATAGAGGGGATGGCTCAGAAGTAATGTGAGAAGTATGTTTTCAGAGGGGTTGTGGATACATGGAACAGACTTCCTGAAGAGGTAGTGAGTCAAAACAGTGGTGGAATTCAAGAATGCATGGGACAGACATAAGGCAATTCTAGTGGGGGTAGGAGGAAGTAGGCTGTTGGTTAACTAGGATCTGCAGCCTATCCATTAGGTAGGAACTGGGCAGACTAGGTGGGCCAAGCAGTCCTTATCTCCCATTAAATTCTATGTTTCTATGTTTTGGAACCACCAGTTACCATAGGGAGCTACTGAACAGCCCCGCCAGGGGTTCAGCCACTCCAATAGTAGTTCTATGAGCACCCACGGGTGCATACCATCCAGACCTGGAGCCTTGTAGTTATTTAGGGTTGCTAGTCCTTTTTTCGACCCTTTCTCCTGTAAACACCACCTGCCACATTTCTGGGATCCCTCTTGCAGCGACCTTTATGCCACTTTCAGGCCAGGGCCTGCTGTCCTCTACTGTGAACACAGAGCAAAGGTAGTCATCTACAATGGCTGCCTTATATTTATCCTCTTCAATTACCCTATCCCCCACCCGCCACACTAATAATTCCTCCTCATCTTCCTTTTTTATTTATTTAAAAGTTGATAACCGGAAAGGCACACTGAGCTGGGGCTCATTTCCAGATGTGACCCGGGAAATGGGTACAGGAGAATAAATAACAGTCACATCTTATAAGCAGTTGAAGACAGTAGTGACATCACTATAACAGATAGCAGTAGTGAGGACTAATGCAAGACCCAGGTCGTGACTGAAAAGTCACTTGGTGCCAGTGGACTTACCCCAGTTACTAAAGTGAAAATAAAAGAAATAAAACTGAATAAATACTAATACACTAAGTTTGACCTGTATACAATGAGGATCCTAATGTATCAGAACAACTGTTTACCCTCCCCGTTGAACCCCTCTAAAATATGTTGTTCTGTGTCTGCTTGTGTGACTTTGACCAGTGACCACACCTCTTGGCCTTCCTCATCCTTAACTGGCATTCATCCTACTCCTCATCTCACTGTTTCTGTATATACAGCATCTTTATTTTTTTTCCAATTGTTTAACCAGGAGTAGCACACTAAGCTGAAAGCTTGTTTCAGGTGTGACCTGGGAGCACAGGGAAGTTAAGTGAGTTGCTCAGAGTCGCCCAGTATGCAAGTGGGGGCTGTGAGATTCAAACCCAGGTCTCCAGATTTACAGCTCAGAGCCTTAAACCTCTGCGCTATACTGCTTCTGATGAAGGCACTTTTAGCACTACTGTAGCTACTTGTACCTCTCTGACCGCTTTTGTTTTAGAACTAAATTGGTCTTGTGTGCCTGTAACACTTGCTAACCATTCTCAGGCATGGCATAGTTGCCTCTAGAATGGCCTTCAGGTACTCCCCACCTCTCCTCTACCCCGGCTGATTTTGTCCACTCGGTCCCGTCAGCTTACCTTTGACTAGTTACTGTACCTCATCTGCTCAAAGTCTGCTCTTCTGAAATCCAGAAACACAGCATTTGGCAAGGTACATTATGCATGGGACCAGTTCAAACTACATGTTGTTATGGTCACTGGGCTGGGGCCTCAGTGGTTCCTCAATCCTCATCCTGCATGCCATTACCAAGCTGGTGAGCGTCATGTCGAGCATGGCAGTTTGTCTTGTGGGCTCTCTGACCAGCTGTATCAGCAGGCAGTCCTGCAATGTATTTAGCAGGTCCTGGCTCCTGGCACCCTTTGGCTGCTGGAATATCCCAGTATACCTCTGGTAGCTACAGATCACCTACCACCACTACCTCCCCTTTGCTGCTCCTTCTGAATCTCTGCCCCTACTTCCACATCTCCATCATCCCCCATCCCACCAGCCTGTAGACTACCCCATGCAAAGCTTCTTACCCAATGTGGACATGAGCTGCAGCCACAAGGATTTTATGTCCCCCCTTTCCTCCTCCTGATAGAGCCCTCCTCAACCACCTCTACGTCTTCCCTTGACATAAAGGGCTACCCTCCTTTTCCATACCCCTGTCTTGTCTATACATGGTGTATCCTGCTACAGTAGGGCAAAGTCCCAGTTGCTATTCCTGGTGGCCATTGTTTCTGTGATGGCTAAGAGGTCTAATCCTGCATTTGCCACTATCGCCTGGAGCTGCAAAGTAAAGCTGCTAAGTAAAGTTTCAAAAGTAAAGCCGTGCCTCTGGGCATCCACATCTGCATCGACACTGATGTGCATGCCCAAGAACTATAGCTTTACTTTTCAATGTGACATTTAATGTGTTATGCCACTCTTTGTCACATGAAAATTACGTTGCCAAGCTAGTTAACTGCCTACTTTTACATCATGTATTTATCTGATATTGCTTGAAAAATGCCTAACTCATTCATGCAGGAGTTTACTGGTGATTCATCATCATTTTGTATTCACGCACGCTGGAGAATCAGGTGGCAGGCATAAGGGTTGGTTGATTAAAATACAATTGTTTGTCAAAATGCAATAAATGTTGCCTTCATGTAAATCAGGGACCAGATATGCCATCACTAGACATACAGATGGCAACAGGCACCATGTTCCAATTGGAAAAAGAATTGGCTCAAAAGCTGACAGTGTCCTTTTAACAAATGCTTAGCTAAAAACACATAGTTAGAGTAATTTAGTCATTTTAGTGGCAAAAGTTAAAAAAATGTTAGTACCCAGTACAACAAGTCTCTCTAGCCAGCTGAAGTTCACATCCTAGGGACAGTGATCGATATATTGAAAACATTTGGAAACAGAAGGTGGTACCAAAGTGAGGAGCTGTTTTTAGGCAAGTAGACAAAGATTATAACAATATTTTTACTTAACGGTCAGCCAGTTTAAGTGTTTAAAAAACATGATGATGGGTGTGAACAAGTGACTTGGAAGCAAATTCCGCTATCTAATTGTGAAGGGTCCTCACTCTTGTCACAGCACCCTCATTGGCTGAGGGACGGAACACCAGGCCACAGTCAAGAATCGACAAAAGAAAACATTTTGGCAGTAGTAGTTTGGTGGATGGCAAAAAAAAAAAAAGAATTGATATGTTAGAGAGCACCTAATCTTTGGTGTACTATCCTAAAGAGAACAGTCAATACATGGGGCCCTCCAACCCCAGTGTGCACTTTGTGTACAAAAACATTTGGCTTGCTTACTGTTTTACTGTAGTACAGTAGATTGTATCAAACTAATTTTGCTTAGTTCTGGCTGACATCTTCTGTTACTGTAAATCCCAGAATCCCCTACAGCTGATATCAGAGCAGTAGGCAGCAGTGAGGCGCCAATAGCCTACCGTGCATGTTAGAGGTTATGTAGCTCTGATCTTTTGTTTGCTGGTCCCGCTGTCCTCCCTGAGCTAAGTACAGTGACAGAGGACTGCACTTCACCCCGAAGAAAAGCAGACCCAGGAAACATCTGATCAGAGATTACAGAAGCTCTAACATGCCCTGTAGGTTGTTGACTCTCCCACTGCTGCTTACTGCTCTGTTGTCAGCTGCAGGGGATTTGGGGATTTGTAGTAACAGAAGATGTCAGCCTAGAACTAAGCAATATTAGTGGATACAATCTACTGTACTGCAGTAAACAGTAAGTAAACCAAAATGGTTTTACACACAAAGTGCACATTGAAACAGCCCCACACTTGGAGTGTGGGGCCCTGTGTGTTGACTGTTCCCCTTAAAGTAGAAATATGCAGCTCATACGAGAGTGCAGTCTCAAGAGTCAGGCCCAAGTATTTGAAGGTGGAATCTTGTTCTCTAGGATGCAATCTAAAATGACCAAAGGAAGTCGTTGGGTTTTTATAGAGCGTTTTCTAGGGTTGAGGCGTCATGAATTTTGTTTTGAAGCATTTAACACCACGTTATTGTCTAAAAAACATTTCTGGATATCACTAAAATCTGGTTGTAGGATTGCAGAAAGGCAAGTTATGGCTGGGCCACTAATACGAAATAAGCGGCATCATCGCAAATAAAATAACAGTATGTCAGTGGGATGACAAATGGAGGCAAGTGTGTTCAGCAATAAACTAAAAAGTAAGGGGCACAAGATATGAGCTAGCAGTATAGCCTAGAGGTTAGAGTAATGAGCTGTGAAGCAGCTTGGCACATCCAGTAGACCTGGGTTTGAGTCCTACAACCTCCATCCCATACCATGTGACTCTGAGCAAGTCCTTTAACCTCCCCAGTGCTTATGGGTCACCCCGAAAACAGGCATTGTGCCAAGCGGGCCTTACCTAAAACCAAAATAATTAAGTAAAGATAGAGCCTTATGGCACACACATAAACCAGAGGGGCAGAAGAGGATAAACATTAGAAATCTTAGCACACTGGGGGTGGGGTGCTAGCAAGAGCAAAATGGCCACACATGCATTTTATAGTTCTGCTGTGACAGTAGCCTAATTCTGCCTTTTCTTCAGACTCCAAGTATTATCTTTGTGGTTAAATGGCTACTCAGAAAGTTTCAAAGTTGAAGGAAGGACACAAATTAGAGTTGAGTTATTGGAGTACTGTTTTCCCCTCAAAACCAAGAAATCGGCTCCACAGCCATGTGTATTTGGTTCTCAATGCCTAGGTAGAACAATAGCTTCCCCACTAGCAGTGCGATCTGACCTGGGTGTAAGGCAAAGTCCTCCAAAAATCAACTCTGGCTTTGATACAAGCCTTTCTTATAGAGTTCCAAGTCGGTACTAGCCTCTTTTCAGAAGGTACAAAGCTCTCTCATTGGCATTTCACTAGATGGGAAAAATTGAGACCAAAATGGCTAGCACTGAGAAGTGGATAGAATCTGCTGAAAAAATGCATTTAAACTTACAGCGAGGATCCTAACTGTGGAAGGGAATTTAACAGCGTCCCTTCACGAGCAGCTGAATACAGTGGCTAAATTGGAAAAGACTAAAAATACACTTTTGATCAAAGATCTTAGATACATAAACATAGAAACACAGAATTTGACGGCAAATAAGGACCGCTTGGCCCTCCCCAGTCTGCCCATTTCCCTACCTAATGGATAAGCAGCATATCCTAGTTAACCAGCAGCCTACTTCTTTCTACCCCCACCCCTAGAATTGCCTTTATGGCTGTCCCATGCATGCTTGAATTCAACCACTGTTTTTGACTCCACAACCTCCTCAGGAATGCCGCTCCATGCATCCACATCCTCTCTGTGAAAAAATACTTCCTTACATTACCTCTGAGCAGCCCCATCTCTGTCTTCAAATTGTGCCCCTTGTTCTTGCACACCTCTTTTTTTGAAAGATGCTACCCTCTTGGACTTTGTTGATTCCCTTGAGGTACTTGAAAGTTTCTATCATGTCCCCCTCTCCTCCTTTCCTCAAGGCTATACATATTCAGCTCCTTAAGTCTCTCTTCATATGTCTTCTGGTGCAGACCCTGCCACCATTTTAGTTCCCTCCTCTGGACAGCCTCCATTCTGTCTATGTCTTTAACCAGCAGCCTACTTCTTCCTACCCCCACCCCTAGAATTGCCTTATGACTGTCCCATGCATGCTTGAATTCCACCACTATTTTTGACTCCACAACCGCTCCATGCATCCACAACCTCTCTGTGAAAAATACTCTTAAATTACTTCTGAGCTGCCCCTTCTATCTTCAAATTGTGCCCCTTGTTCTTGAACACCTCTTTTTTGAAAGATGCTACCCTCTTGAAACTTTGTTGATTCCTTGAGGTACTTGAATGTTTCTATCATGTCCCCCTCTCCCTCCTTTCCTCAAGGCTATACATATTAAGCTCCTTTAAGTCTCTCTTCATATGTCTTCTGTGCAGATCCTGCACCATTTTAGTTCCCTCCTCTGGACAGCTTCCATCTTGTCTATGCCCTTGCGGAGATTGGGTCTCCAGAACTGCACACAGTACTCCAGATGGGTCTCACCAGCTGTCTGTACAGAGGATAACAACTTCCTGTTCTCTACTGGTGATGCCTCTCCCATGCATCCCAGTATACCCCCAACCCTCCTTACTGCCCTCTTACATTGTTTGCCCAACTTTAAGTCATCTGATATGACTACCCCCAGGTCCCTTTCCATTTTTATTGTTGTTAGTATCTCACCCCCATTGTGTACTGTTCCCTGGGCTTTGTTTCCCAGGTGCATTACTTTGCACTTCCTAGCATTAAATCTAAGCTGCCATACATTTGACCATTCCTCTAACGCAAGTCCCTTCTCATCCTTTCCACCCCACCTTGTGCATCAACTGTGTTGCAGATCTTTGTGTCATCTGCAAAGAGACATACTTTTCCTTCCAGTCCTTCTGCAATGTCGCTTATAAAGACATTGAAGAGAACCAGTCTAATACTGAACCCTCGCGGTACCCCACTAGTAACCCTCCTTTCTTCTGAGTGACTCCATTTACTATTACTCTCTATGTCCTATTCTCCAGCCAGTTCTTTACCAAGCTATCATCTTGGGACCCACTCCCAGGCTGGCTAACTTGTATATTAACCCTGTGACACAACTAAAGTGTTGTCTAGGTGCTTCTACAAACCTGAGCCCAACTCCTGCTGCTGCAGCCACTGGTCTGGCTCTCTCCTATTGCTCTGATCAGGGCTTGAACCCAGTACTCTGTGCACTCAGGCACATGCACTGCCACCACACCATAGCAGCAACTAGACTCTGAGGTGATCTCTCACTACTATCTCCCCTCTTTCATCCTAGTCCCCATTCTTTCCTCACTTCAGCTCCACCAACCTTCCCAACTATGCACATGCATCCCTGCTCACCAGTCTATCTCTTCTCCTCCTCCCTTTGCCTTCCACATACCCTACTGTCCCTATGAACCCTCAACCTCACTACTCCAGTGTTCCTACCTACCCTCCTGTCCTCCCCTCCTCCTTACCACTGCTCCTACCCTCCCTCCTCCTCCACATCCCATTTGCTCCTCTCCACCTCACCCCCCTTCCAGACATCACCTGTCCTCCCCCCACAGCCCCTTGCACTTCTGATCACTCAGGCCTTCTCTGCCTGTGCTACCCTACCCACCTTGTGCAACCAAACCCCATTCCTTATTATATCGCTCCGCGTAAACTCTCCATCAGCCTCCCTCTGACCAGAGCACTCTCCTCCTTCTACTCCTAACGGGAACATACACCCCAACCCAGGCCCTGCCCCTCCCATCCACCCACTCAGCCCACTGGTCTTCGAGTAGCCTCCATGAACATATGCAGCCTGCTGAAGAAATTTGGCCCTACAGTGCTGGGCCTTGGCTCACCAACCAGACATCATAGCCCTGGTTGAAACCTGGCTGTCCAAATCAACTCCAGACTCATTTGTCTCCCTCCCAGGCTATACCTTATACCGGGAGGACCGAGTAGTAAACGAGGGGTGGCTGTGCACTCCACCAGGGACACAATACCTGGACACGCACTCCCACCCCTGCCTCACAAATGGGGCCCAGGCCCTTACCCTCAGACTCTCCCCAGACCCTCTAGGAGCCTCTCTATCTCACCACAGCCTATGTTCCCCAAAGAACCAGCACCCAGCCCTAATATCTTTAACGGACTACCTGGCCACCTCCACCATAAGGCAGAACAAATCCTAGTGGGGACCTTAACGTAAATTGGCTCAGCACCTCCGCATCCACCGCCAGAGACTCATTTGCGGCCCAAGATCTGACACAACTCGTCACCCAGCCCACGAGACTTAACCCTAAGAGTGGTACCAGCACCCTGCTGGATGTTATTATAACTAATCGACCCCATAAAATCCAAAACATCCAGGTCCTCCCAGACTCCCTGAGTGACCACTCCCTATCCTATTCCACTGGGTAACCCCCAATCCCAAACCCAAAGCCCAGACCACCCTCCGCAGGTGCCTCCGCCCTGGTGGGCTGAAGAAACTTAAGGCACTCCTCACCCAGATAGACTGGTCCTCATTCAGCGGGCAACCAACATTGATACTGCCCTCGCCTTTTTCACTCACAACTTCAACATGGCCTGTGATCTCTTTGCACCCTTAACCAAAACCCGTCCAAAACAGAACGCACCCTAGGTTAGCCCGCCCTCCTACAATTACTTAGAAACCGGATAACCTCTGGCACCTTGCCACTGAAACAGGTCGCTGTCTGATAGGCAAGCATACAATGCAGCCCAAATAAATGCTCATGGGCCATCAGGAAAGCCAAGGCAGACCATTACCAGGCCTCCTTACCTCCTCCTGGGGCTCTGCCCGGACCTTCTGGGATAACATTAAGCAACTCAATGGTAAAGCTTGCTCCCCGCCCCCATCCCAGCTCACTAGAAATGGCACAACCTCCACCGAGCCTGCCACCATAGCTAACTGGTTCAACACCACTTTCACTGACCTTAGCTCAGTCCTCCCTAGTAATTTCTTTGACCCTCCCCCAGCCAAACTCCCCTGTCCACCAGCACCCCAGCTTCCTCCTGCGAAAGATTTCCACCGGGAAGCCAGACCCATCTCAACCAAAGCTCTCAATGGCAACAATCCCGGCAGTGACTCACTGGACCCCAGCATCCTCAGGCTGGTGCTAGATGAAGTCCTTGCATCTCTCACAAGCCTAATTAACCAGTCACTCTGCCTGGGACAATTCCCACAGCTTGGAAAACAGCCATTATCACACCTATTCATAAAGGAGGCGACAGGTCGTCGGCCAACAACTACCGGCCAATCTCCATCCTCCTCCCTCTCTAAAGCCCTGGAGAAAGTGGTGGCCATTCAAATCACTGATTATCTGGCTAAGCATAACATCTTATGCCCAGAGCAACATGGCTTCCTGCAGTGGTCACAGTACCAGCACTGCCCTTATTGAATTCTCCAACTTCCTACACTCCTCCTTGGATTCCAGCTCCCTAGCTGGTGCAGTGTTCATTGACCTCTCAAAGGCTTTCGACACTGTCTCCCATCCACTGCTGCTGACGCACTCTGCCTCACTGGTCTCGGCTGGCCCCTGGCATGGTGTGCTAGCTATCTTGACTCGATCCCAGTGTGTCAAGATTAATAGCACACTCTCCCATACCGTCCCATTCTCTGGGGTCCCCAAGGCTCCATCCCGCCCCCTTCTCTTCTCACTGTATCTGAACACCCTGCCCAGTGCATGCTCTGGCAAAATCCTGCTGTATGCAGATGACGCTGTCCTGTTTGCCACCCACCATAATCCCATCTCCCTACAGGACTCCCTACAGCAGTCTTTCAACTGTGCCGAGGCTTGGTTTAAGGGCGCAGACTCATCATCAATCTCACGAAAACCAAAACTATGCTCTTTCACACCCCAAAACAAAGCTAGCAACCACCACTCTATATCCTTCCAAGCACCAACCAACCACTGGAACAAGTCCGCTCCTACAAATACCTTGGGGTTACCTTGATTCAGCCCTCACATTTCACACCCACATCGACACCCTAACATCCACCACCAACACAGAGCTTGGCATCCTATTCATCCATAAGCTGCCTTCCCCAAATGCTCTCCGGCTAGCAGTTACATCGTCCGTTCTGTCCCTTGAGACTATGGTCTACCAGTATACGGTGCTGCCGGACACCACTGCACTAAACAAAATTCACCTAACCCTGAATAAAGCGTGCAGATTAATTACTGGTGCCCCAGACTCACACACACCTGTCAGCTATATGTCGATGCTAACCTGCTTACCCTGGATGAACGGCTCCAATACCAGACCTGTCTCCTCACCAAAACCCTACTTGGGCTCTCCCCTGGGGTAACAGCATCCATCCACCAGAGCCCTCCCCACCATTGCAACACGGTCTTCCTACAAGACCACTCTAAAGGTCCCCAGAACAAGAACCAGCCATGGCCAGAGGTCCTTCAGCTATAGAGCCCCAACCTGGTTTAACTCTCTCCATGCCACCATCACCAATGCCATCACCATCTCCACATTCAAAACCGCACTCGAACCACATCTTCAGCACTCGTAACTGCTCCTGTCTCTGAACATAGCCTCCACCTCTTTATTTTCTCTCCTGACAATGCCCCCAGGCAGCTCTCCTGACAATGCCCCTGGGCAGCTCTCCACCCAACCATCCCCTACACCACTTCCATGTCCACCTTGCCTGGTTTAACACTGGCCAGTGCCAGCTGTTTCAATGTTTATCTACCAGAATTGCTCACTTGATACCAACTTGTTTAATACCTGCTATCGATTACATGTACCCTGTACCCAATTGTGTCTGTCTGACCACGTGTGACGTGGCACCTCTGGTGAATGCCTACTGATTTTGGCAAATCTGTACTATGTAACTGAAAGCAATGTATGTCTCATGTGACGGAATTCTTGTAAACGAGCCTCTGGCTCAAAGGTTGTAAACTGATTCTTAAATAAATAAATAAAATAAATAATATTAATCTTTTGTGTGGGACTGAGTCAAATGCCTTGCTAAAGTCTTGGTAGGCCATGTCCACAGCCCTCCCTGATCTACTACTTTGGTCACCCAGTCAAAGAAATCTATTAGATTCATCTGGCATGACCTTCCTGCTGTGAATCCATGCTGCCTTGGGTCCTGTGCCCTCTGGCCTCTAGGTACTACAATTCTTTTCTTCAGAAGTGATTCCATCATTTTCCCTACCACTGAGGTCAAACTAACAGGTCTGTAGTTTCCTGCTTCTGCCTTGCTCCACTTTTGTGAAGGGGAATCACATCTGCCCTTCTCCAGTCCTCAGGTACCACCCCATCCTCCCATGATTTGTTAAAGAGGGTAGTCAGTGGTGTCACTAGTTCTACCCTTAGTCCTTTTAGATAGTTTTTTTGCACAAATCCCAACTCAAGGTTGAAGTTCGAGGTGGAGATGGTTTAACATTAGCCTTTCAACTGAGCAAACCTGTGACACTGGAATTCGTGTTTTAGAGCACAGTCAAGAAAAAGACCCTGAAATGACAAGATACTGCTTCTGCATCTGAGCCTGGGGCAAGGTACATGATATGCACTTTGATTCAATTGCCTAAAGAAATAAAATGCTCACTGTCACCAGAGTAAAAAAGAGGCTTTATGTTTGTGGTTCCAAGATTCATGAGTATCCAGATTTCTGTCTCGCTACTCAGAAACGTAGGAAGCATTTTCTTCCATCAGAGCTGAATCCTTGCAAGCATGGGTAACAGCTGTTTGCAGTCCCTGCCAAACTGAAAGTTACTTTCCAAAATAAAAACTACTTCTTTGTTGCCGTAGATGCTGCATGGGATTTTTATGAAAAAAATGTTGCTTTGCCCACAGATTTGGGATCTGATCAAGAAGGTGATGAAATAGCAGGCAGTGCCAAATATATATCTGTGTCTACATGAACTCCTTTTCAGACTTGAGCTCGGACATGAACTCTTTGACTTAATTAAGTCAATGTGAGCCCGACATTACTAAGATTGAAGATTTGTGCATGAAAGGATCAGCTGATGATTACAGCTTGAGTCTAAAAAGATAAAAGAACTAACTGATATATGCTCCTGATTAAATATATATATATATATATATATATATAGAGAGAGAGAAAGAGATACAGTATACTGCATATATATATATATATATATATATATATATATATATATATGATTTTCTTTTTACCCCTCAAAATTACAAAATAAAAATATACTTTTTGTGACAACGATATATTGTTTTTTTTCTGTTTTGAGATGATTTATAAATATAATGCATGACATGTGTGTTTTTTCTTTGAATAAAAATAAAGTATAAAAGGAAGTCTTAGTACTCTGTGATCTCTTGGATAAATAACTTGAGAACCGTGTACCACATCAATGAATGAACCAAGGAATGCCAGTGAGTTCAGGAACATCTGGCAATTGACCAGGGCAAAGGCCTTAATAATTCCTCTTATAGTTATTGTTTTGTACCTTGCTGCACCAGGTTGCAACTAAGAAAGAGTTCTTTCTGATCTGTTTGCCTTCGTGGTATAATAAATATATTCCGAAAATAAATTATCTCACTGCATGTGTTTTAATCTAAAACAAATCTCTAGAACAGTAGCTGATAGTACACTGTACCAGTCCAGGAGACCCAACACCAGGGGACCTCTACAGAGTCACAATGGAAGAGAGTAGCTTACAGTTGAAGCAGCATGGAGCAGTGGTTAGAGTACCAGCTTGGGAACCAAGAGATCAGAGTTCAAACCCCACCAGAGCCAAATACTCTATGTGACCATGGTCAAGTCATGTAACCTCTCAGTGCTCCAGTCCATCTAGCTGTGGAAATGGGTAACAGGTGGACTCCACTGGAAATTAGAGGTTGCATCTCTGTTAGACTATCCTTGGTAAATAAACAGCTCTGTTCTCCTCTCTCACCACAAGCCCATAATTATTTGCTGCTCCCCACCAGTTTAAGATTCTGTACTCCTCCCACCTGTTTACAGTCCTGTACTACTCACCCCATCAACCTATAATTCTAAACAGTCCATCAGCCTATGGTTTCATATCCCAGCCTGCATTTCTATATACCTTCTCCCGCTGACCTATAGTCCTGTACTCCTCCACTCACTAGCTCACAGTTCTGTACACTTCCCTTTACCTAATGTTTCTGTAACACTATCCTGCCTCAACACAAACACACACAGCTACAATTGTACACCTTCCCACTCTGCTACCTCTCAACATTTAGTCACACTGAAATATGCAATGTGGACACTGAAAATGAGAGGCAATGTGGACCAGTAAGACATTAATAACCCGCAGTGACCCCACTGTGTTAATTTATTTTGGTTACTGTTTGGATGTACTTACCTATACAGTTTTTGTTCTCCTGTGTATATTGTAGCCTGGGTGTAACTATTCGGTGGACTGTGTTAACCCTGATGATTATTGCTGTTCTTTCTGGGACCTCCATGGAAACAAGATGCTGAATCTCATAGGGTTATCCCAGTTGGTAATTTCAAATCAATAAATAATGAGGAACACATCTACAAACACTGAGATACAAGACAGAACACTATGACACCAGTGTCATTATTTTATGCAAGATTTAGTAATGGGTTTGCAAATCAAAGTTTCACAATTTCTTCTTTAAAAATCTGTGTTTACATCACCTACAGTATTCTCTGTAGGCAGCACTTTCTTCCATGTAAGACAATGTGGGACAGTAAACATTTTAATGGAAAAATTGAGGGACGGTTGAGAGGTACTGATATGCCTGCCACCCTCAGTGCCCCTGTACACACACACTCTCAGTTGTCTTTCCTAAGCTTCTGGACCCTGTTATGTTCTTTGAAGTGGAGAGTAAGCTGTGATGACCTCACCAGAGTGCACCCCCACCCCACCAGGAGAAACCCTTTTATTGTCTGCCTGTTGAAGTTGTCAAGTGTGATGAATGGTTTTCATTTGGCAGCTGTTTTAAGCTTGCCACTCCTTATCAAGGACTTCCCTCCTCCCAAGGGATCCCCTGCCAGAACCCATTACAGTCAACACAGGCGCTGAGATGGGACAACCAACACATGGCCTCAGCCACTAAACTGTTCCATGCAACGGACCCGAAGGTGTGCAAACACAGTAATAGACATTTATGTGTCAAGCGTACCTACCTGGTTAGCCCACTTAATAAATAAATTGAAAGAGATCTGACAGTTTGTAACACAAAAATTCACAGCTGCCATCAGCTTAACTCACGTATGCAAAACTATCCCTAAATGCAAAGCGTAGGCCCTCCTTGTTTATGTTTGCTCGCGGAATGCAAGAAAACATATAGCTAACCTGTTAGTGACAGAAAGGGGCAGTGAAGGTGTGTCAAGCTGTTAGCCAATGATGCATCTGTAAATGAGGCAATACTAATAATACTGATAATGATACTATGGAAACAATGAATAGCGATCTAGAAAAGCTTGAGGAGCAGTCTAAAAGTGGCAACTAATTTTCAATGCAAAACAAAATGCAAAATCATGCACTTGAGGTGTAGAAACGCTGGGGTCACAGTGTCCAGTACAAAATGGGGCGCAATGATGATCATCAAACATGAAAGAGACCTGCGTGTTATCATATCTGATGATCTAACGGTGGCCAAGCAGTGTGACAAGGCAGTAGGGAGAGCCAGTAGGATGCTAGGGTGCAAGGGAGGGTATCACCAGCAGAAAGAGGAGGAGGTGATACCTCTGATGAGACCCCACCTAGAGTACTGTGTCCAGTTCTGAAGGCCTTATCTCTGAAAGGACGAACCTATAGAATAGACTGAAGTACTTAAATATATACAGACTGGAGGAAAGGAGGGATGGGGGACATGATAGAGACTTTAAAACCTCAGAGGGATAAATAAAGCTCAAGATGGAAGCCTTTTTAGAAAAGGATGCACAAGAACAAGGGGTCAAGTGATGAAGCTGGAGGGGGTAGAATCAGGGGAAGCGTAAGAAACACTTCTTCACAGAAAGGGTGGTGGTTGCCTGGAACAGCCTCCCTGAGGAGGTGATGGAGCAAAAACTGTAATGGGATTCAAGAGCATGGGATAGGCACAGAAACCTTAGAAGCAAGAGCAGGGTCGAAAGCCATAGATCAAGTAGGGTCTGTGGTGTTACATATGGAGAGACAAAGGTGGGCCAAGCGGTGCTTATCTGCCATCAAATTCTATGTTTCTATGTTTCTTCACAGCCAATGGTGGTAGACCTGGTCGGTGATGCAGGTCTGCATTTGTATCCCCACTTTTCAAAAGGGTTCAGCTTGCCTATTGCTTTTCGAACTTGTAATTTCTGCCGAAAGTTTTTTCTCAGCCAAATCATTTGTGGGAGCATGGCCTGCTCCATTCCTTAGCAGTTCTCTGTTGATCTTCTGGCAACAAAGGCCATTGTATGTCATATAGAAACAAAGGCTGCCCTTCCCACTCCCAGTTCAGCAAATCAACCTAGCTTGATCCCCATCGCACTTCAGCTTCCTGTATCTTCCCAGACAGCCAGCTCCAGTAAGAAAAGTACCCTGCCCTTAACACCAGAACCAATTGTCTGCCACTCAGCATCACTCACTGTGGCTCGCCGCCTAGCAGCCAAGTCAAATGTCTAATTTGGGCTCTGAAGTACGGAGGTCAGGTGGCTTCTGTTATGTACACTGCTGTATGGTGCAAACAAAGAGTGAGTGGGTGTAAAATATTGTCTTCAGCCCTCAGTCTCTTTGTGCTACTTGAGTCTGATTAGAGTGCTAGAAAGTTTGTAATGCACATCTGCCACTCCTAAGGAGTGCTAAATGCAACAGGCTGCCCTACTGTATGGATCCAATCTTAAGGATTGGAGTCTGTCACTGAACACTCATTGTTGCCTGTGACAGCATTTGGACACTGAGGATTTTGGGTTAGTGTCATCGAGGCACAGGTCAGGAAGTATAGGAAAACCAGGAGCAGTTTCAAAATTTTCAAATAGCATTTTATTTTTCTTAATAACAGCAAAATAAAAATAAAAAATTATTCAGTATAACTATTTACAAAGGCAGTACAAACAGAGAAAACGAAGTCCTTCTTCTGAGAGTTATCTCTTAATTCCAAGTTTCAGTCCCTCTAGCAAAAGCATTGCTGCTCCTTTTTAAGTCTTTGTCTGGGAACTGCTTAAGAGAGCCTGCTTCTCACAGAATGTTCTTGCCGGTTTCGATGCAGGTATAGCAAAAGAACATAGTGACCCAGAACTGACATCATGTTGACAACTCTACAAAGGGCTTAAAACTGCATCACAGGTTAACCCTTTGAGTTTCAAATAGCTTTTTGCAATCATTTCATCAGTATAACTATATACATTTTAAACAAAGGATCCCAATATCACATACAGTTTACACAGAGATTCACATATGTTTTTATAACTGCAGATATGCAAGCTGAAAAAGACAGAAATAGCAAGGGAAGGCAGAGAGATAGCGAGAGGAGCACAATTGTGAAACCGTCAGAGTGATCAGTTCCTAGGCCTCACAAGAAAATTTAGTTGCAATCAGACAGAGAAGAGACAGAAAAGGAGAGGACAGAACAGACCCTTGTATTTAAACTCCTTCTGCATAACAAATGGGTCAGGGTCTTATTCAACCCTGCCTCAGTTAGTGCTGGAGGTGGAAAAGGATTGATATGGCTGGCAGGACAAGTCCCAGATCCTGGGCCACAAGTCCCAGAGCCTGGGCCACCATCACAACAAATGCATCATCAAGCAACCAACACTCCAGTCTGCAGCTGCCACTCCTTCTGTCACATTGGAACCAGGTTAAGTGTCTGCTGTCACTTGATGGCCTTGCAACCCCCAGGTCATCAGGACCAGATCACATCGTCTGCTACCAGTGCCAGTCTGGAACTGGCTGTCCAACTGGAGCAGCTTCCATCACGTCTGTTGAGGCATGGCTGTGCTAAGAAGGTCAGACACAAGCCACCCATCTCAAGGGGTTTGTCATCCAGCACCATGTCCTGCTTGCTTGCTTTGCCCCCAGTACTAACTTCTGTGCCCTAGCTGACCCAGTACCAGATTTATAAGCTTACCATACCTCATTACCTAGGTCTCAGCCTCCTTCCATCACCTCAGGATGTGACTTGGGCTGGTACCTAGATCTGTACCCTTATACCACATGGACCTGTGTCCCCAGTATTCAGGGTTGTTACCTCAGTACCAACCCCAGTGCCTACCAAGTATCTACTCAACTTGAGTCCTAGCTCAGTGACAGGACCAAGAGAGTAGTGTTGGGAAGGTTTACTTCACTCTTGAATGTTCTGTCCCGTGGCATATCCCAGGGCTCGGTTCTTTCTCCCATGCTGTTTGTGTGTATATGCCACCCCTGGGTAAGATCATTAGGCAGTGTCGGCTGAGGTTTCACTGCTGTGCAGATGATACCCAGCTCTACATGTCTTCTGTGCCTGGGACACAAGGTGCAGTCAATGTGCTTATAGGTACCTGGCAGAGATCTAAGACTGCATGTCAGTGAACTGGTAGAGACTTAACCCAGAGAAGACTGAAGTACTGGTGGTTGAGCCAGGATGTGGGGTGGAGTGGCAGCAACCAAGAGGGCAACAGGGCTTCGCTCAGTTCCTCTGACTTCCTGGCTGCCACAAAGGTGAACAATCGGGGTCATTCTGGATGAGGGATGGATATTTGAGGCTCAGGTGTCAGCAGTAGTCTGGATTGTCTTTACCATCCAAGGAACAACAGCTGGATTAAATTCCTTACCCTTCCTGCTGATTTAGCCACACTGATGCATTCATTTCAATCAATCAATCAATCAATCAATCAAACAATCTTTATTTTACCAGGCGAACATCTTTGAGGTAAACTCATTTCAAGATGAACCTGGACGAGTCCACATAAAGAATAACAAGAATGCAAAAGCAACATTGCATGGCATATTATATAACAAGTCCCATCTTATAACATACAGTGATGGAGGAGCTTGCAATTAGCTACATTATAAAATGAACAGACTATAACAAAGTGTAAGTAAACAGGAGTTTTTCAAAGAAAGGAGGTTAGAAGTACAGTAAGGATAAATATGAGAGACAGAGAATAGGTGCAGGTAGGAAGGTTATGGGGTAGAAGAAGAATGAGAGAGAGAAGAAAACATTATAGTACTTGGGCTTCACATTTAACATTTAAAATTAACCTTGGGCTTAAGGATTTGACTACTGCAGTGCTCTGTACCTTGGGGTGATTGGAAGTGTGCCGAGATGCCTGCAGTTGGTGCAGAACACAGCTGCTAGATTGCTGACTGGCCTTCTAAGGATGTGTCATGTCTCCCCACTACTGCATGACCTGCACTGACTGGCAGTTAAGTGGGCTATCTCATTTAAATTTGGGCTTCTAACTTATTAGGCCCTGCTCATACTGGGCTATCTGTTTTAGTGCCTGCATCATCACATACCCTCTGTGACCCTCCACTCCACTGAGGAGGGCCTTCTGGTAATTCCAAGGTGGAGATTAAAACCTCTGGGGACTGGGAATTTGAAGTTGCCGGCCTGGTCCTCTGGAACTCCTTGCCAAGAACTTTGAGGAAGGCCCCTCTGTGGAGGCCCTTAAGCAGGGTCTAAAAACCTTTTGTTTATTCAGGCATTTGGGGACTAATTTCTACCCTATATGGTTACATTCTAGCTAATATTTGTAAATAATTATTTATGATGTTAAGTACTGCAGTATTTTAACTGATATTTATGTTAACTAAGTTTAGGCATATAATTTATTACTTATGGGAATGTTTCATTTTAATTTGCCTGTACCATGTTATGTTGTATGGGCCTTTTAGCCTCCAGGGAAGGGAGCCAGATATAGACTACTACTATTACTACTACAGGTCTCTTCCTTCATTACCTGGATTCAGGTTTGTAACTTTAGTATGTTCCCTGGGTCTCTTATTTCATTACCTGGATTCAAGTTTGTAACTTCAGTACATATCCTGGGTCTCTTCCTTCATTACCTGGATTAAAGTTTGTAACTTCAGTACATACCCTGGGTCTCTACCTTCATTACCTGGATTCAGGTGTGTGACCTCAGGACATACCCCAGGTCTCTTCCTTAATTACCTGGATTCATGTTTGAAACCTAGTACATACCACAGGTCTCTTCCTTCATTACCTGGATTCATGTTTGTAACCTCAGTACATACCCCAGGTCTCTTCCTTCATTGCCTGGATTCAGGTTTGTAACCTCAGTATGTACCCTGGGTCTCTTCCTTCATTACCTGGATTCAGGTTTGTAACCTCAGTATGCACTCTGGGTCCTTCCTCATTACCTGGAGTTGGGTTTGTAACCTCAGTACATACCTCAGGTCTCTTCCTTCATTATCTGGATTCAGGTTTGGAACCTCAGCATGTACCCCAGGTGTCTTCCTTTATTACCTGGATTCCAGTTTGTAACCTCAGTGTGTACCTCAGGTCTCTTCCTTCATTATCTGGATTCAGGTTTGGAACCTCAGTATGTACCCCAGGTGTCTTCCTTTATTACCTGGATTCCAGTTTGTAACCTCAGTATGTACCCCAGGTCTCTTCCTTCGTGACTTGGATTCAGGTTAGTAACCTCAGTATGTACCCTGGGTCTCTTCCTTCATTACCTGGATTCAGGTTTGTAACCTCAATACGTACCCATGTCTCTTCCTTCATGACTTGGATTCAGGTTCGTAACCTCAGTATGTACCCTGGTCTCTTCCTTCATTACCTGGATTCAGGTTTGTAACCTCAGTACGTACCCTGGGTCTCTTCCTTCATGACTTGGATTCAGGTTCTAACCTCAGTACGCACTCTGGGTCTCTTCCTTCATGACTTGGATTCAGGTTTGTAACCTCACTACGTACTCCCAGGTCTCTTCCTTCATTACCTGGATTCAGGTTTGTAACCTCAGTACATACCTCAGGTCTCTTCCTTCATTACCTGGATTCAGGTTTGTAACCTCAGTACGTACCTCCAGGTCTCTTTCTTCATTACCTGGATTCAGGTTTGTAACCTCAGTACATACTCTAGGTCTCTTCCTTCATTACCTGGATTCAGGTTTGTAACCTCAGTATATACCCCAAGTCTCTTCCTTCATTACCTGGATTCAGGTTTGTAACCTCAGTACATACCCCAGGTCTCTGCCTTCATTACCTGGATTCAGGTTTGCAACCTCAGAACGTACCCCAGGTCTCTTCCTTCATTACCTGGATTCAGGTTTGTAACCCCAGTATGTACCCTGGGTCTCTTCCTTCATTACCTGGATTCAGGTTTGTAACCTCAGTACGTACTCCTGGGTCCCTTCCCTCATTACCTGGAGTTGGGTTTGTAACCTCAGTACATACCTCAGGTCTCTTCCTTCATTATCTGGATTCAGGTTTGGAACCTCAGTATGTACATCCAGGTGTCTTCCTTTATTACCTGGATTCCAGTTTGTAACCTCAGTGTGTACCTCAGGTCTCTTCCTTCATTATCTGGATTCAGGTTTGAACCTCAGTATGTACCCCAGGTGTCTTCCTTTATTACCTGGATTCCAGTTTGTAACCTCAGTATGTACCCTGGGTCTCTTCCTTCATTACCTGGATTCAGGTTTGTAACCTCAGTATGCACTCCATGTCTCTTCCTTCGTGACTTGGATTCAGGTTCAGAACCTCAGTATGTACCCTGGTCTCTTCCTTCATTACCTGGATTCAGTTTGTAACCTCAGTACGCACTTGGTCCCTTCCTTCATGACTTGGATTCAGGTTCATAACCTCAGTACGTACTCTGGTCTCTTCCTTCATGACTTGGATTCAGGTTTGTAACCTCACCACGTACTCCCAGGTCTCTTCCTTCATTACCTGGATTCAGGTTTGTAACCTCAGTACATACCTCAGGTCTCTTCCTTCATTACCTGGATTCAGGTTTGTAACCTCAGTACGTACTCAGGTCTCTTCTTCATTACCTGGATTCAGGTTTGTAACCTCAGTACATACTCTAGGTCTCTTCCTTCATTACCTGGATTCAGGTTTGTAACCTCAGTATATACCCCAAGTCTCTTCCTTCATTACCTGGATTCAGGTTTGTAACCTCAGTACATACCTCAGGTCTCTTCCTTCATTACCTGGATTCAGGTTGGTAACCTCAGAACATACCCCAGGTCTCTTCCTTCATTACCTGGATTCAGGTTTGTAACCTCAGTATACCTCAGGTCTCTTCCTTCATTACCTGGATTCAGGTTGGTAACCTCAGAATGTACCCCAGGTCTCTTCCTTCATTACCTGGATTCAGGTTTGTAACCTCAGTACATACCTCAGGTCTCTTCCTTCATTACCTGGATTCAGGTTACTAACCTCAGAACGCACTCGGGTCTCTTCCTTCATTACCTGGATTCAGGTTTGTAACCTCAGTACATACCTCAGGTCTCTTCCTTCATTACCTGGATTCAGGTTACTAACCTCAGAACGCACTCCAGGTCTCTTCCTTCATTACCTGGATTCAGGTTTGTAACCTCAGTACATACCTCAGGTCTCTTCCTTCATTACCTGGATTCAGGTTTGCAACCTCAGAACGTACCCCTGGTCTCTTCCTTCATTACCTGGATTCAGGTTTGTAACC
Organism: Neoceratodus forsteri; assembly: GCA_016271365.2. Lineage (NCBI taxonomy): Eukaryota > Metazoa > Chordata > Ceratodontiformes > Ceratodontidae > Neoceratodus > Neoceratodus forsteri. The sequence goes on from CM057454.1 coordinate 1,321,348,201, forward strand.
TCAGTACATACATCAGGTCTCTTCCTTCATTACCTGGATTCAGGTTGGTAACCTCAGAACGTACTTAGGTCTCTTCCCTTCATTACCTGGATTCAGGTTTGTAACCTCAGTACATACCTCAGGTCTCTTCCTTCATTACCTGGATTCAGGTTGGCAACCTCAGAACGTACCCCAGGTCTCTTCCTTCATTACCTGGATTCAGGTTTGTAACCTCAGTACATACCTCAGGTCTCTTCCTTCATTACCTGGATTCAGGTTGATAACCTCAGAACGTACCCCAGGTCTCTTCCTTCATTACCTGGATTCAGGTTTGTAACCTCAGTACATACCTCAGGTCTCTTCCTTCATTACCTGGATTCAGGTTGGTAACCTCAGAACTCACTCCAGGTCTCTTCCTTCATTACCTGGATTCAGGTTTGTAACCTCAGTACATACCTCAGGTCTCTTCCTTCATTACCTGGATTCAGGTTGGTAACCTCAGAACGTACTCTCAGGTCTCTTCCTTCATTACCTGGATTCAGGTTTGTAACCTCAGTACATACCTCAGGTCTCTTCCTTCATTACCTGGATTCAGGTTGGCAACCTCAGAACGCACCCCAGGTCTCTTCCTTCATTACCTGGATTCAGGTTTGTAACCTCAGTACATACCTCAGGTCTCTTCCTTCATTACCTGGATTCAGGTTGGTAACCTCAGAACGTACCTCAGGTCTCTTCCTTCATTACCTGGATTCAGGTTTGTAACCTCAGTACATACCTCAGGTCTCTTCCTTCATTACCTGGATTCAGGTTGGTAACCTCAGAACGTACTCCCAGGTCTCTTCCTTCATTACCTGGATTCAGGTTTGTAACCTCAGTACATACCTCAGGTCTCCTCCTTCATTACCTGGATTCAGGTTGGTAACCTCAGAACGTACTTCAGGTCTCTTCCTTCATTACCTGGATTCAGGTTTGTAACCTCAGTACATACCTCAGGTCTCTTCCTTCATTACCTGGATTCAGGCTGTTAACCTCAGAATGTATCCCAGGTCTCTTCCTTCATTACCTGGATTCAGGTTTATAACCTCAGTACATACCTCAGGTCTCTTCCTTCATTACCTGGATTCAGGTTTGTAACCTCAGTACATACCTCAGGTCTCTTCCTTCATTACCTGGATTCAGGTTTATAACCTCAGAACATACCTCAGGTCTCTTCCTTCATTACCTGGATTCAGGTTTGTAACCTCAGTACATACCTCAGGTCTCTTCCTTCATTACCTGGATTCAGGTTTGCAACCTCAGAACGTACTCCTGGTCTCTTCCTTCATTACCTGGATTCAGGTTTGTAACCTCAGTACATACCTCAGGTCTCTTCCTTCATTACCTGGATTCAGGTTGGTAACCTCAGAACGCACTCCAGGTCTCTTCCTTCATTACCTGGATTCAGGTTTGTAACCTCAGTACATACCTCAGGTCTCTTCCTTCATTACCTGGATTCAGGTTGGCAACCTCAGAACGTACCCCAGGTCTCTTCCTTCATTACCTGGATTCAGGTTTGTAACCTCAGTACATACCTCAGGTCTCTTCCTTCATTACCTGGATTCAGGTTGATAACCTCAGAACGTACCCCAGGTCTCTTACTTCATTACCTGGATTCAGGTTTGTAACCTCAGTACATACCTCAGGTCTCTTCCTTCATTACCTGGATTCAGGTTGGTAACCTCAGAACGTACCCCAGGTCTCTTCCTTCATTACCTGGATTCAGGTTTGTAACCTCAGTACATACCTCAGGTCTCTTCCTTCATTACCTGGATTCAGGTTGGTAACCTCAGAACGTACCCCAGGTCTCTTCCTTCATTACCTGGATTCAGGTTTGTAACCTCAGTACATACCTCAGGTCTCTTCCTTCATTACCTGGATTCAGGTTGGCAACCTCAGAACGTACCTCAGGTCTCTTCCTTCATTACCTGGATTCAGGTTTGTAACCTCAGTACATACCTCAGGTCTCTTCCTTCATTACCTGGATTCAGGTTGTTAACCTCAGAACGTATCCAGGTCTCTTCCTTCATTACCTGGATTCAGGTTTATAACCTCAGTACATACCTCAGGTCTCTTCCTTCATTACCTGGATCCAGGTTTGGTAACCTCAGAACGTACCCAGGTCTCTTCCTTCATTACCTGGATTCAGGTTTGTAACCTCAGTACATACCTCAGGTCTCTTCCTTCATTACCTGGATTCAGGTTGGTAACCTCAGAACGTACCCCAGGTCTCTTCCTTCATTATCAGGATTCAGGTTTGTAACCTCAGTCCATACCTCAGGTCTCTGCTTTCATTAGCTGGATTCAGGTTTGTAACCTCAGTATGTGCCCCAGGTCTCTTCCTTCATTACCTGGATTCAGAGTTTGTAACCTCAGTCCCTACCCAGGTCTCTTCCTTCATTACCTGGATTCAGGTTTGGAACCTCAGTACGTATCCCAGGTCTCTTCCTTTATTACCTGGATTCAGGTTTGGAACCTCAGTCCCTACTCAGGTCTCTTCCTTCATTACCTGGATTCAGGTTTGGAACTTCAGTCCCTACCTGAGGTCTCTTCCTTCATTACCTGGATTCAGATTTGTAAACTCAGTCCCTACTCCAGGTCTCTTCCTTCATTACCTGGATTCAGGTTTGGAACATCAGTCCCTACCTGAGGTCTCTTCCTTCATTACCTGGATTCAGATTTGTAACCTCAGTCCCTACCCCATGTCTCTGCTTTCATTATCTGGATTCAGGTTTGGAACCTGAGTCCCTACCCCAGGTCTTTTCCTCTATTACCTGGATTCAGGTTTGGAACCTCAGTCCCTACCCCGTGTCTCTACTTTCATTACCTGGATTCAGGTTTAGACCTCAGTCCCTACCCCAGGTCTTTTCCTTCGTTACCTGGATTCAGATTTGTAACCTCAGTCCCAACTCCAGGTCTCTTCCTTCATTACATTGATTCAGGTTTGTAACCTCAGTCCCTACCCCAGGTCTCTACTTTTATTATCTGGATTCAGGTCTGGAACTTCAGTCCCTACCCCAGGTCTCTTCCTTCATTACTTGGATTCAGGTGTAACTTCAGTATGTACCCTAGGTCTCTTCCTTCATTACCTGGATTCAGGTTTGTAACCTCAGTCCCTACCCAGGTCTCTACTTTTATTATCTGGATTCAGGTCTGGAACTTCAGTCCCTACCCCAGGTCTCTTCCTTCATTACTTGGATTCAGGTGTGTAACTCAGTATGTACCTCAGGTCTCTTCCTTCATTACCTGATTCAGGTTTGGAACCTCAGTCCCAATCCCAGGTCTCTGCTTTCATTACCTGGATTCAGGTTTGTAACCTCAGTCCCTACCCCAGGTCTCTTCCTTCTTCATTGCCTGGATTCAGGTTTGTAACCTCAGTCCCTACCCCAGGTCTCTCTCCTTCATTACCTGGATTCAGGTTTGTAACCTCAGTCCCTACCCCAGGTCTCTTCCTTCATAACCTGGGATGTATTTCTGGTTTGCCAACATGAGAACTGAAACCCTGGATGGATATATAATTTCCTGGCACAGCAAAGATGAAAATCATTGATGGGAATGAAGATGTTTTCTGGGTAATGGCTCTATTCACAAAGTACAAACTTCAGTCTACACTAACATGCACCCTATTCATTCCAAAAGCTACCACCAGTTTTTGCCCACACAGTGGATTGCCATTAGTACTGGGTGCCCACTGTCCTGCCTCAAAGAGAGAGCTGAGCTGGGAGTTGCCAACTTGCCACCTCTCTTAGTTTGGAGAAGAACCTGGTTTAATTCCTTTGCTCACATGCCATTATACAGTATACCAAATTACTTGGTATTCTACATTGCACTTTGTTAGCTATTGCCAGTGAAAAAGATGGCAGTACATTGTGTCACACTTATTGCTAAATGAAATGTAACTGAGAAGTGGATTCTGCAGGCAAAGGGACCGTTCATACCTGACTGTCCTGTGTTTAATTCAAAGGTGTCAAGAGCCACAACCTGATCACGCCTGACTTTCTCACACAACTGATATTTCAAAAATGAAAAGCCTTGTGGCCCTTGCTCTCTCAAACACAGTACACCCCTCCTTACACTACACATTATGTTAGACACCTGGGCAATGAAAGTGCAGGCTAAAGCAGGCCATCAGACAGGCTGCTGCTACGCATGTGCCAGCTCAGGGGATGAATACTGTACTGATATGAGGCTTGTCGGCTCCTGTCTCACTGACACCAGCAGGCTTCAGCACCTCCAACACTGAGAGTTCCTGAGTCTGTCACCAGAATAATACTACATGGCTGCTGGGAACTTGAGGCCGGAGAAGGTAAGAAAACATCACATTGCATTTGTCTTTCGTCTTCGCCATCACCCCTGGCATCTGATTTCAGAGTCACAAGCATCCCTGCATGTGTGTGTGTTTATGGTTCTTGTGACATGTGCATTATGAAGTGGAGAAAAGTTGTAAACTTGTTTGCTGGGGAGCTACCAAGCTATCTTGTCATGATTTCTTTATCCCTTCCCTGGATGGCTAACCTCCCTGGTCCATCACCCGGTGTCTCCTGAACTTACCACCTCTGAAGATCCCCACAGATCACCCCCCATGGTGGGAGGCAGAGATCCATGTTCAACCCATCTAACAGATTCGGTCGAGCCATGCCAAGCTAGGCAGTGGCTAGGAGGGTCCAAGAATCATCCTGCCAGCCAGAGGATGTTCTCTCAGATTGCTGGTCCCCATGCAGTGGAATGGGTGCGACACTGCCAGTGATGCCACTGTGTATGCTCCAGTTCATAGTTTGCCAGGCAGCTGCCACTACCCATGCCCCTGAGTTGCCATCCCAGTGCTCTTTCTCCTGCCACCACTAAGGCTGCGCTATTGCAGGGCGCCACGTCCCTTCCCTCCCTGAAGAACAGCAGTCCCTTGGATGCTCTATCATCCTCTTGGCTGGCCCTCTAAAATCCCAAGCTAGCATCTGAACTCGGGCCATTGGCACCAGGCTAGTAACCCTCTACCACTGTGCCAGTGGGCCAGCTTGCCAAGAAACACAGAATTTGTCAGCAGAAAAGGACTGCTTGGCCCACCCAGTCTGCCCAGATGGTCCTTGCCCTAGTGCGCCTCCACAAACCCGAACTGGTCTCGGTGACCCTCCCTCCTCCTGCCTATTCACTAATGTTCTCTTATGTCTGTCCCATGCATGCTTGAAGCCCCTACTGTTTTTGCTTCCACCACTTCCACAGGCAGTCTGTTCCATGAGTCTCCCACTCTGTATACTGAATGACAGAGCTCCTGCCCTTGCTCACATAGTAAAACCAGCTGTAAGTAAGTAAAATGTATTTGTATACAGGATTTACCTACTTGAGCTGAGGCCTAACTTCAGGTGAACAGTCCCATACAGTACATACAGAAAAAAAATATAAGAAACAAAATCCTACATTAAAACATCTACATCAGCAGTTAAAAATTACAATTATTTGAAACATTAACATACAAAATTAAATGCACTATATAAACTTTTCTGGAACATGGAGTGTTGGCATCATTCTTGTGGCGACACTCAGCCTGCTGTATGCCAAGATCCAGCAGCAATACTGCAGATCCCCATTTCCCAAACCTAGTACGATTTCTGGGGACTATCAGCCTTTTGGTACTTGAATTCCTGGTGTTGTAAATTCTATTGTCTTGACTCTCCAGTGGTAGGTAATGGGACAGTAGATGATAACTTTCAGTTCTCAACATTTTAAAGATCATTGTGTCTCATTTCAATGCATGTCTAGTTGCCAAGCTATTCCAACCTAATTAAACACACAAATCACATTGATGGGTATGATATTAATTCAAAATAAACGTGTCAGTTTGTTGTATACTTTAATTTCTCCAAACCCTTTTTGTTTGCAGTTATGTAAGCAGTACTCCCATATTCTATCACTGGTAACAAACGATACTACCAGTTTTAAGACACCCTCCTTACAGAGAGACACCCAGAGACACTCCTCAAAGTTCTTCACTTTTTGTAGTCTTAAGACAAACACATTTTGGATATGACGAGGAATGAAAGATGATCATCAGAAACCACATCAGAGTATTTATACTGTTTAACCTGTACCAGTTCTAAGCCCTCCAAATCTTTTTATACATAGTTTAGTTTGTTTTTATCCACGGTCGCAAAACTCATGCATTTGGTCTTTTTGTGCTCATGGCTAGTTCTGATCTGGTGAAGCACTCTTGAGCCACTCGGAAAGTCAGTCTCTAATTTCTGCTGGAGTTCATCTGTGGTATTGCCAGTTGTTACAAATACAGTATTGTCAGCACCCATCCTGACCGCAGAGTGGCACAGGATCTGTGGAAGACTATTTGTATATATCAGAAATTAAAAGGGGCCTAGCACAGAACCTGAGGCTCTCCTCTCCAGAGATCCCTAGGGCCTGACAAACAGTCAGACACATGACCCTTCTGTTTTCTCCCCATGAGACAAGATCTGAACCACTCAGCAGACACAGGACGCACGCCAATTCTAATCAGTCTATACAGCAGAATGGAGTAGTTCACCATGTCAATGCTTTTGTCACATCAAACAAATACTGCTCCAGTAATTTTTCTGTGCTCTACTCCAGAAGTAATAAGATTTTAAAAATCTCATAATGCTGTATCAGTTGAACGTCCAGGATGAAAACCATGTTGAAATGGAGTGATTTTCCTAGTGGTGTCCAGATATTTATATAACTTGCCATGGACCAGTTTCTCAAGGATCTTTGACAATTCAGACAAAAGGAAATTGGCCAGTGATGTAAAGGATCTGTACTACCACCTCCTGTTGGGACTGGAATAATGTTACTGGTTTTCCAGGTTTTAGGAAATATTCCCAGCGTGAGGTTCCAGTTAGACAGATGTGTTACAGTTAGGGCAATCTCCAAAGCATACATTTTAAGAAATTTGGATTCAATTTGATCTAACCCACAAGCTTTCCCTCTTTTAAATGTTTTATTGCTCTGTACACCTCACCTACTGTCAATATCCTAAATCTAAATTTCCTTTCTTCTTGCATCTTACATTCTCTGTCTTCAATTCCTCCTACTCTACAACCCCACCAAATTATTCAACATGTCTTCTGACATAAGTTCTGCATCCGCACGCTAGAAAAGTATTTCATTCTTCTGCTGCTATATTAGGATCATCTATAAACATAACATCCTTAGCTAAATTAATCTGAGGTTGTTGTCTAATGGAGTTTTGGAGTTTTTCAAATCTTTGGAAATCTGCCAATATTCTTTTCAATTGTTTTGCTATAGACAAATTAAATCTGTAGTACTGTGCCTTAGCCGGTTTCAATTGCTTATCATACTGCTTATGCATTCTTTTAACTTATTCCAACTTTTGGCACATTTTGATTTCTTTGCTTTAAGCCACAAATGTTTCTTTACCTCTAAGCAGTGTATGCAATTTTCGTCAACACATGATGAATGGCATTTTTGCAATGCAACATTTTTCCAAGGTATGTAAATTACATTTTATTAAAAGAGGTAGAGAAGAATTGTACTGCTACAACCAAATCTGAAATAAGCATGCACCTCTCCCATCGAAAAGGTTTAACGCTATTTTAAAATTCTGCCTCCCTAAAACATTGCCAATTTCTCTTGGTTAACACTGGAAATGTAGAAGGTTTACTTTTCAATCTCTCTCTCTCTCCTGCATTGAACAGGGTTATGTTCCCTAAATGTGACATCAATACTGCCACATCTGATACCTCTCAGGTCCTTAGAAGTAAAAAATTAGATCTAAAATAGTACCAGAACCAGCATCCTCGAGTAAATCATGTGAATCCCCCACACACACACACACACAGGTTGGGCTTATCTTAATTCACCCCCAAACTCCCTGTCCCACCAGTCCCAGTCTGCTGATGGTCCTGAGAATGCTTCTGCCAGTCCTTGTGTACTTGCCTTGCTGTGGGGATTGTAGAAGCGAGAGCTGAAGGTTGGAATCACCAGCCAGTAACAAAGCAGCTCTGTGGGTGCCGCCTTTCAAATGCACATGTTAGCACTGGTTCCTGCTCGGTTATGCGAGCTGGCAGCTCTCGCGAACTAATAGTGCCGTGGTGCTTAATGCTGAAAGCCATTTGGTGGCGCTGTAATGCTCCCATCGTGTGCCCCAGCCCCAGGGCTGATAGAAATGACTGTAGGGCCTTAGAGGCATGCAGAAGGGGGTACAACAAATGTTATAAAAGCAATCTTAAGCACTATATCGCAAAAAGGGGCATGTATCTTTAAGAGAAGCCAAGGCTGTTTTATGAAGGAAGGGCTCTGCCTGTCAGTGGGGAACAGCACTATGGCACTATTGACAGGCAGGGTAACCCCTGTTTCTGTCCATTCTGCCACCAGATTCCAGGGCAGAGGGTTGCTACCAACTGCTGAGAGCAAGAAATATGAATATAACACTGTTTCCTTTGAAAAAGACTTTATGGTTGCACTCTGCATAAACTGTTTGTACTGCAGACATATTTGTCACCCTGACACCATAATCCTCCAATCAGAGCCTGAGGAGCCTTGGAGGACTTGGCAATGGCCCATGGAAGGGGTAAGGACTGTGTTCTTGGTGCAAAATAGCCAACCAATCAGGCACCGTTTAGACTTAATACATATTAATTTTAAAGATGGACAGCTGTGTCAACCAATCAGAAGCTGCCATTCTTTCTTGAGACCCCAGGGATAGATTCAGCTGGGGCAGTTCACCAGAAGTATTCAGCCAGTGAGGAGGGCGTATACCCTGTGTTTGAGAAAAGTTTGAAAGTCGGCCTAAGGCTTCCACAGCCTAACTTCAGGAGAGTTGACAACAGCTTTATCACCTAGAAAGCCACAGTGTGTGTCTGAAGAACTGTTGGCAACGAAACCCTGCAGCTGCCTGAGTGAAGCTCCTCTGCCTGTGAGAGGAGGGTTGACTGTGTTTTGCCAAACATCTGAAATATTATTTATTTAATTATTTGAAAAGTTTCACCAGGAAAGACATTATGAGCTTCAAAGAACTCGTTTCCAGAAGAGTCCTGGGGCAGGGAGAATGGGAAGTACAGAATAACATGAATTGAAGTAGTGTAAAATAATTGCATCAAATACAGTTGAACAACAAAAGGGTACAGCAATACTAAATATAAATGGAGGCAGTCCAGAGGAGGGCAACTAAAATGGTGCAGGGTCTGCACCAGAAAACATATGAAGAGAGACTTAAGGAGCTTAATATGTATAGCCTTGAGGAAAGGAGGGAGGGGGGACATGATAGAAACTTTCAAGTACCTCAAGGGAATCAACAAAGTCCAAGAGGGTAGCAGCTTTCAGAAAAGAGGTGTGCAAGAACAAGAGGCACAATTTGAAGATGGGGAGCGGCTCAGAGGTAATGTAAGGAAGTATTTTTTCACAGAGAGAGTTGAAGATGCATGGAACAGCCTGCCGGAGGAGGTTGTGGAGTCAAAACAGTGGGGAATTCAAGAATGCATGGGACAGTCATAAGGCAATTCTGGGGGTAGAGGAAGTAGGCTGTTGGTTAACTAGGATCTGCAGTTTATCCAGTAGGTAGAGAAATGGGCAGAATGGGTGGGCCAAGCGGTCCTTATCTGCCATCAGATTCTATGTTTCTAAATAAAATTATGCAAGAAGCCAGAATGAACACAAAACATATATGCTTACAAATATCCATCTAAATATATATGTATATATATATATATATATATGTGAAGTACATACAAACACATCTGTAATAAAGACATTGCACACACATAAACATGTACAGCCACTTAAAACATTATTAGACGGATTAAAAATAAGAGAAGGAGGCAGGATCGGAAAGAAAATTAGGAAGGGAGCAAGAAAAGGGATAAAGTATAGACGGAAGTAAGGGTGAGGAGCATTTGCAGAAGGGGAAATAAATTTTGGAGAAGACAAGACAATGAACTAGTGGATGTGGCAGAGTGGATATCTAAGGGGAGCAGTTCCAGAGATTAGGAAAATGATAGGAGAAAGCAGTCTTACCAGAAGAGTAATCTGGGTCAAATGCCATCTGGGTCAGCAGTCAGGTCCCTGAGACTCCGCAGGAAACTCCCATTGTCTGGGAAAGCCAGTTTAAAGTGAAGAAACTGCTTTCTGGTTTGAACCTGCAGGAGGGAATGAATCCAAGGGACTGAGTGCTAGCCCTAGTCCTGGGATGTGATTCCTGAGCTCCAGAGAGAAGAATCATCATCAGCAAAGCATGGTCTGGGGAGTTAGCCAGGCAGTGTCACAATCAGGCATTACCCATCATTTTCCCAGAGAACTAGATGCCTGGAAATTTGGGCTAGGCATGTGGCCCTGGTCCCCAGTACTGGCCTGTCCCTGCCTCCTTCATGAAGCTGCAGGAAGGTGACAAGTTGCCAGAGCATGCAACATCTCAGAAGATGACAAGCTGCAAGAATCCTGCCACAGCCAATTCAGCTGTCAGTCTGTCTGCACTGCCTGAGGCCTTAACTCAGCTGACTGAATCATTTGCTGCGGTCCAGACTCCGACAGTCCTGTGCTACAGCATCATGAGTATGATTGTTTGAGTTAATTAAAAGTACACCAACACTGGCCAACCAGCTGCAGCATGCAGGCTACACGTTCTACACCTGGATGCCCAGACTAACTTTTTGGGGACACTGGCACCAGTGGGAGGTAGGCCAATTTGAATGTGTGGTAGCTGTTTGGGGCTGGGCACAGTGGTTATTATTGCTTTGTTCATGGTTTTAAACCAGGTTAAGAAATGTTCAATTTGACATTTATCTTTGCTTTCCCATTTCCCCTGGTAATACATTTTTTATTGTTAACGTTCAGTACTGTCTGCAGATATTATTAGCTACAGTCTTTAATTGCATTTATATTGAAATACTGTTTAGGTTTATGGTGTTCCATGTGTGGGTGACTGCAAGGAGAGGTGGATAAGTGTAGCATTCCAGGGGTTTTGCCACACCAACATCTGGCCCACTATAATTTACTCCGGTGGAAGCACTGCGCTATTTAATTTTATCTTGGAAAGAAACCCCTTTACCACCAGAAACACAGCCCAGGCCTCTCAGCCTTGTTGAGCCCACAAGGAAAGAGTAGTAACTGTAAGTTAAATGGTGACTTGGTTACCGTGTGACAGAGAGTGGAAAGTAGAGGACCTACAATCAATTTATACAATAATCAAATGCTTACTCTTTTCACGAGTACAGTTAGGGAGAACCCATGCTGCCTTAAACCCAACATATTCAAAGTTTTATCTCTTTTCCTCTACCTTCACCCCAGTCTCATGTTAAAATCTCCCATCAGGAAAATGTCTTTATGTGTTATAATGTCACTCTGATTTCCAAGGTAAGAGCATCAAAACATTTTACTTTAGTCTAGAGGCGGGAACAAATAACTCCCACCAAAATATAAAATTTCTCCAAATACACTAATTACCAGTCAACTCCCATAATTTTTATTTATTTATTTTTTGCTAAGATGATTTCTGCATTATCCAGGACCATTAATATATAACACGCCCCCATTTTAAATACTAGAACCCGTCTAGCCTCATTTCCTCATTATTTATCATCATTTATCAAAGAGGACAACCACGTGTCTTATAGCCCTATGATACTGAATTGTAAGTCTTCCACCAACATCAGTTAGTCAGTTTTGTTTATTATGCTCTAACATTATCATATGCTATAAGAATATTACATCTAGGGTTGCTCTCGGTCCAGGATCGAGCTCTATATCATCTCCAGTGGTTAATAAAAGAAGACATACATTTGGGTTCTTAGTATGATTATTCTTCACATAGTCTTGCCATGCTATGCCAAACAAGTTCCTTCCTCTGTTTCTAACATTCACTCTGATTGACTGAGAACTCAAAACAGATGGTAAACATGCAATATATGCATCATCATATGTTGAAATTGTAACTGTTACAATTATTACCACTGATATTATGAATAAGCTAAACAGTTGCCTTGTGTCCTTGCATTTTGCCATATTAAACCCAATAACATCATCACTACCTCCCCTCACACCAGGGACTGCCACATTTACTAGTGGGCATTGAGGAAGTAACACTTCCAAGAGACTGCCACTTCCCAGGAAAGAGGGGAAGGAAGATGGACCTATAATTAATTTATACAATTCAGATGCTTATAATGAACTACTCTTCAGCTCCGCTACTCCCCACACTGGAGGCTACACTACCCTGGTAAGACTTGGGGCGGGGGGCAGAAACTATAACTAACACTGAGGATGAATTAAAGTAAACAAATACACAAAAGAAACCTGAAATGTACCACCTCTCAACTCCAACTCCCCCACACCCGGAGACTGACCTACCCAGGGACAGCTTGAAAACAGGTGATGGTCCAGAGCAAAATCTATGATACCCGCCAGCACTAGGGCTCCCCTGCTCCTCTGAACTGGGGCTGCCACTCCCTGGGGGCAGACAACTGAGACAAGTGACTGCAGTTTTCACAACTGGTTGTTTTAAAATAAAAAGACCAAGTGAATTCTAGGTGTCATTCTATAATGTCTCATTGTAGGTGCATTTAAGTCACTTAATAAACTCGTCCCTACACAGGAGGCAAGGAATTGTCCTGCTTAATTGAATTAAGTGACCTAACAAACGGTATAGCAGGTGTCCAGAGCAAAGTTTATGATGCTCAAACACTACATCTCCACTACTACTCCAAACCAGAGGCTGCCACTACACCTTATGGAGGCAGTACAGGGTTTTAAATAATTGATTAGCAATTTTTTTCTTGGGACAACGCTAACGGGTACAGAAAGTATTTATATAGGTTTTCTAGAAGTGCTATGTTTGTTAAACACAGTGAGGCAAGTACTTTTTTCACAATGTTTTAGCACTTTTATGAGCAAAACGCTAATCAATTTTTGAGTTAAATAAAACCCTGCAGTACAGGAAAAAGGTAGAGCTTTACCAGTTGGCAAAATTAAATGTTTAAAGGACTACTGATGTCTCAAAGAAAATTTTGAAAAGAATAATAGTTAGGCACCATTCTGCTTGCATTCCATATATACAGTATTCTATATATTTCTCCTCCTGTTATTTATTACTAAGAAATCTGCATGAATATATGATCTGTATCCTACAGAGTTCATTTGCCTCTATAGGTTGCTCCCTACCTCAAATCATAATCCTCTGTTGTGACATTGCAGTCTGTTGCCATGGGAGTAACTGTGATGTCACATGCAGTGCATTATGACTTCAGGCAGGGAGAAAGCAACAGAAATAGATGAACTCTTTCAGAAGCAAAGATCCTATTTTCATGAAAATGACCTCAGTAATAAACAAAATGGGGAGGAGAAATACAGAACTAATGTGAAATACAGTCAGAACTATTTCTAAATATTGTTTTGATAAAGTTCTCCTGAATATGTCAGCTGTTCTTTAAGGATGAAAGGTGCAGTTAAATTCTTTACAGATTTCATTGTAAACTGTTTTAAAAATCAGTAGGAAAAGGAACTACAGTGACTCATATGGGCAAAAGTAGAAAGAACACCAGTGTCTCACTCCACCAAAAACTGCCATGCTATCGGAGGTGCTGGGGGTATGAAAGGGATCAAATTGACTTAGTTACTGACAGTGATTACATATCACTCACCACATCTCCTCCACGCTCCACCCAAAAGGCTGCCACTTCTTCTGGATGGGGCAGGAGGAAAACGATAGCAGAGGCAGTATTTAGAAGACTGTGGCTAGAAATAACAGGTAACTGAAAGTTCTCTTCAAAAGATAGTATTTATGTACAAATGGGTAGCAGAAGTACTTAGCTCTCAGGTGATGGTTGAAACAAGACAGCCAGCTTTTCTTAAAAGTTTTTTCTTCAGAGTGGCACTTGCTGACGCACATTCCATGATGCAGGCACTGCAGGGTGCGGGCTTTAGTAGTGCATTTTTATTACCTTGATCATGTGATTAGATGGTTTTACTGTGTGCAAGCATAGGAGTGCTTTGTTTCAATGGAAGGCAGCTGATCATCAAGGAGGGTGGGTCATGTCAGTCACCATGATCTGTGCCACTCATTAACTGCACTTTTAACAAAAAATATTGGTGCTGAGAGGGAGGAGTGTGGGAGGGTGCTGCTGGGTTTGGGAAAATATTTATTTAAAAAAAAAAAGCACTAAAGATGACAGCTGACCGTGGATGTGGATGGAATGTGCGGTCACCACTGTGGGAGTTTTGTATTTTAAATATGCAATGGTGGGTGCTGGGGAGGAGGAGAGTGTGCTATGGATTATAGCAGAGAGTGGGGGATGGGAGGTTGTGTTTTTTAAAGAGCTGGTAGGGCAAGCTTTTATTTTGTCTTTTACCTTTTTTCTAACAGTAGTATTTTCCAGTTAGAATGGGTATGACTAGTGCCCTATCCATTATTCATATTCAAATAATGAATAGTGCATTATTCATGGTATTTGAGAAATGCTATTCAGTACTGGCACACCCCAACTATTAACCATGAGCCTGCAAACACTGCACTGGCACTGTTATTCCCTGGACTTACCATCCTGCTTTGGCACTATTACCGTGAGCCAATCTGCCCTGCTCTGGCACTATTACCCTGAGCCAATCTGCCCTGCTCTGGCACTATTACCCTGAGTCAATCTGCCCTGCTCTGGCACTATTACCCTGAGCCACTCTGCCCCGGCCTTGGCACTATTACCCTGAGCCAATCTGCCCTGCTTTGGCACTATTACCCTGAGCCAATCTGCCCTGCTTTGGCACTATTACCCTGAGCCAATCTGCCCTGCAGTGGCACTATTACCTGAGCCAATCTGCCCTGCTTTAGCTTTCTTTCATCTGACCAATCTGCCTGCTTTGGCACTATTTCACCTGAGCCATTCTGCCTGCTTGGCACTATTTCACCTGAGCCAACCTGCCCTTGCTTTGGCACTATTTCACCTGAGCCTGCTATCACTGCTCTGGCACTATTATCAACTTCCAAGATCCCTGAAGAGATGAACAATAGAAACAAGCATCATTACTGCTTACGCAGTTTTATAAGCCACTGGCTCTTTGTACGGATCAATAACTGAACCATCAGGTTCACATATACTCTCAAAGAAGCTCTCAAAATAAATCTGTTGCTTTTGTTAGATGATTATTTTGTTATCTGACATTAATTATAGGTGGCAAATAAAAGAAGCGCAACACCATTACCCTCCTCCTGCTGGAGATTCCATTCCCAATGCATGCCAGCATCCCACTGGCCCTACCATTGCTTTGTCACACTGCCCTGCCACTTTAAGTCATCATGTATGATAACCCCAAGGTCCCTTTCCGATTAGTGACTGTCGTCCCTCCCCCAATCCTACAGTATACTCAGCTCGTGGGTTGCTATGCCCAAGGTACATGATTTTGCACTTTTTGGCACTGAACCCTACCGCCATGCTCTTGACCACTAATCAAGTTTCCCAAGATCCCAACACATTCTCTCCATCCCTCCTCATTCTGCACCCTATTACAAATGTTGGTGCAATCTGCAAAACAAATACCTTCCCTCCAGTTCTTCTGCGATGTCACTAATGATGACATTGAAGAGGACCAGTCCCAGTACTGAGCTCTGTGGCACCCACTGGTCACTCCCATCATTAGTGCCATAAGCCACCACCCTCTGTCACCTATCTATTAACCAGTTTCTAACTTAGTTCACCACATTGGGTGACTAAAGCTCAGGGTAACAGTGAAAGAGCAAAGCTGAAAGGCTCAGGGGTAATAGTGCCAGGGCAGGGCTAGTAGGCTCAGGATGGTAGTGTCAGGGCAGGGCTAGTAGGCTCAGGGTAACAGTGCCAGGGCAGGGCTAGCAGGCTCAGGGTAATAGTGCCAGGGCAGGGCTAGCAGGCTCAGGGTAACAGTGGCAGGGCTAGTAGGCTCAGGGTAATAGTGCCAGGGCAGGACTAGTAGGCTCAGGGTGGTAGTGCCAGGGCAGGGCTAGCAGGCTCAGGGTAATAGTGCCAGGGCAGGGCTAGCAGGCTCAGGGTAACAGTGCCAGGGCAGGGCTAGCAGGCTCAGGGTAACAGTGCCAGGGCAGGGCTAGTAGGCTCAGGGTAATAGTGCCAGGGCAGGGCTAGCAGGCTCAGGGTAATAGTGCCAGGGCAGGGCTAGTAGGCTCAGGGTAATAGTGCCAGGGCAGAGCTGGTAGGCTCAGGGTAATGTAGTGCCAGGGCAGGGCCTAGCAGGCTCAGGGTAATAGTGCGGGCAGGAGCTAGTAGGCTCAGGGTAATAGTGCCAGGGCAGGGCTAGTAGGCTCAGGGTAATAGTGCCAGGGCAGGGCTAGCAGGCTCAGGGTAGTGGTGCCAGGCGAGGGCTAAGTAGGCTCAGGGTAATAGTGCCAGGGCAGGCCTAGCAGGCTCAGGAGTAGTGGTGCCAGGCGAGGGCTAGTAAGCTCAGGGTAATAGTGCCAGGGCAGGGCTAGTAGGCTCAAGATAATCATGCCAGAGCAGTGTTAGTTGTTTTATGTCACTATTTCTTATTAGTTTGTCTCATTAGCCTAACCTATTCATTATTTTAATAGGTCTGGCCAAACACAGTCATCCACCTATCAGACTGGGGCCATGTTAGTAGACTTGACCAAGGCTTTCAATTTTTATTAGTCCATGAACTTTTAATTAATAGGTTGAACTCACTGGGCATGGGACAGTCAGCTCTGGCATGGTTTACTGATCATCTTAGAGGCAGATATCAGATGGTTAAATGCCATGGTTATGGTTCTGACAAGGCATCTCAGAATTATGGAGTCCCTCAGGGCTCCATATTAGATCCTGTTTTATTTTCGTTGTTTTTAATAAGGTTTCTGCTGTCATGAAATATGTTTAATTCACACTATATGCAGATGATGCTGTGGCTTATGCCCATGGTACTACAATTGATGATTTAAATAAAATCTTAATGAAAGAAATGGGCAACTTACAGCTGTGGTTGATCACCAATAAACTGGTCTTAAATAAAATTCAGAACAAAACCACGGTGTTTGGGACATCTGTTAGACTGAAAGAAAAAGGAGGAGTCTTCAGGTCAATGCTTTGGGTGGTTCTATATAGGAAAATGTAGATAGCTTCAAATATTTAGGTGTTTTATTAGACCGGTTTTAAGTTTTGATTCCCATCTGAGTAATTGAACATCTAAGATTCATTCTAAAACAGGTATATTATATAGATTAAAATCTTTTCTGACAGAAGAAACTAGAATGGCTATTGTTAAGTAATGTTTATATCCTATTGTTAACTATGCATCCCTTGTTACAGATCACACCTCTTCAGATGTTATATCAAAAAATCTGTTTTATTACAGACATTAGGAAATTTGCTGTGTTAGCCTTGTAATACCCATCACTGTATAATTTTGGATAAGATGGGATGGCTGCCAATCCAACTGAATTATAATTACTTATTAGCTAGGTTTATTTTAGAATTCTCAGACGGGTACCCTTTCTAGTCTATCAATAACTTGCAATGTTTTGAGTCAAGATTTTTGTCTAGGGCTAGAGTGGATAATACAGTTTTGAAATTTCCATTAAGGAGAACAATTTGTGGGCAAAGAACTTTTCTTATATCACCTCAAAAATTTGGAATGACTTACGCTAAATTTAAGAAGCTTGACCACATATGGGGCCTTCTCAAATTCACTGTTTTATATCTGAAAACAATGTCTGAATGTAAATGTTTTAATTCATTTTTAGTTGGTTCTTAATTGGCGTGGAATTGTATTCTATATTGTAATTTTTGTTTATGTATTGTACATTTTATATTCTATAATGTTTGTATTCTTGTAGGTCGCACCTGTAAAGGGAATTTATTTCCAGTGTAAGCTACCCAATAAGCAAACAAACAGACTGCTATCCTTGGTATTGATTTCTGATCCTCTAGTTCCTTCCTCTAAGACCTCTGACCTTTGTGTCTCCTCAACTGTCCCTAATCTTGTTTATCAGGTCCCTGATGGGTTCCCAATATCTTCAGTATTCTCCAGCTCCATTGCAGCAGGAATGTTCATCTATCCATCACTAACTAAGCATAAAATGTCACTATTAATTATAAATCACTAATATGATTTCAGCCAATCAGTGCATAGTGCCACTGTATTTTTTATTCTACTCACCACCATCTCCTCCCATGGCTCCTCTAGTGAGTTATCATCCTAGATGATTTTAATCCCAATTGGCTCTACCCTCTCTACATAAATTTTGTCCGAACTTTAAGTCCCTCCTACTACCCAACTCACCTTTGTCCCCACTATCGTAATTTCAAACCTTTAAATCACTTGATCTTGAACTGGGTCCTCTCCTCCAATCCTTATTGTATTGTGGATGGTGGTGCCTTCACTGATGCTCTCAGTGACCACCATATGATCTACTGTAAGTAAGATTCACTGTCTCAAAGTTTCCTGCAATTCATCCAGATCCAGTCCTTCTAGTCACTGGTTTGTTCCTCCTCCCTGCTGATCTGGTAGCCACCAACTGGTCCCCTATCTCTACAGCTGGCAGTATTGACAGTGCCCTCAAGTTCTAACCTCCAGATTCCTCTCTGTTTGTGATTATCATGCCCCACCTTAAAGGAACCAGAGTCCGAGGATATCACCTCCCATGGATCTCAGCAGAGCTGCTGGTTTACACGGTGTGTGACATTGCTTGGAGGACCTACAAGTCCAGTGGTTCACCTTCTGACCTTACTAACTCTAGGCCCTTCATAATGAATGTACTAGATCTACTAGGTTTCCAAGTCCAAACACTTTGCAACCACACTCCAGAACACTTCTTAATCACCCTCTATATTCTGGAAGGTAATCCAGGTCCTCTTTCCCTCCAACCAAGCCCTCCTCCCTATTATCATGGTCTGAGACTCTCCTATCTCTGACTCTGCTGCAGTTGCCTCCTCCTTCAACTCTTTCTTTACCTCCTGTGCCCACTTTCTCCTCTCTTCTGCCACCTCCTGTCCCCATCACTCTTCTCTATCCTCTATACCACCCTTCCTCCTTTCTTACCTTCTCTCTCACTTCCCTGGTGCTTCTCTTAAGGCCCTCTTGGTTCTAAACCCCCACAAGGTGGGATCCTAATGTTCTTGACCCCAGACTCCAGTTTCTCTCTGTTCATGTCATTGCCCTCCCATTCACCTATCTCCTCAACCTCTCCTTATCCTTATCCTCAGTCTTAAACTCATGGAAATTGACTACAGTCATATCCCTTCCTAAAGGGGTGACCCTCTTCCCTAGAAACTACCATCTTATCTCTCTACTCCCACTATGGCTAAACTCCAGGAATACCTTGTTCTCTCCCAACTCTCCCTTTTCTTGACTCCCCTTCTTCGTTCCTTTCCAGTCTGGCTTCAGGAAGTCCCACTTCCATCTCCACCTCTCTCTGGCTCACTGATACTATCCCCTCTGGAATGAATCAGGGTCTAGTCTTAGCCACCATCTTTGTTGAACTGGTCAAAGCTTCTGACACTGTTGCCCACAGAATTCCCTGGGTGGTTCCACTCCTAACCTGAGGGAAGGTCTCAAGCTGTCCATATTGGACCCCTCCCCACTTCCAGTCTCCTCAGGCACACACCCCAGTTTGTTCTTGGCCCAATTCTTTTTCCATTTTTCTATATGACCTCCCTCCTGCTCCTTAGTGTCCATTCACATGTATGCAGGCGATATGATACTCTTTATCTACCCCTCTGCCCTTGACCTCATGGCCCAGCTGCATCTAAACCTTAACATCTTTCAGCATTGGTTGCAAGAAAATCATCTGCCCTTCAAAGCCAAGAAAATGGTCTGTATGACTTTTGGCACAAAGCAGGGGCTTACTAGACTCACCCTCTCCCTCCTTCCATACCCTTGATGGTAAAGCAATTGACAATGTCTCCTCCTTCAAATACCTTGGATCTTTCTGGACTGTCATCTCAACTTCTCTGTTCATGTGGATGCAGTCCACCAGGAATCCACCCACTGATGCATTTTACGGAACAAGAAGGAGTACCATGCTTCCTGTTAGTAGACAGATACTCTCGAAGATGATTCTCCTATCTTCAGTTATGATGACATTGTTCACAGTGCTGCTCTCAAGTCCATCTAATTAGCCAGATGGAATGCCTTCCACTCTTTCAGTCCTTTTTTGATTTGCCCTTGACAAAGCCCCACACACTCACCACTGTTCTTTGTACATCTCCTCTTCCTCCACTCCCTTGATGCCAAGCATCTACGTCCACTGTGCCTCCTTTCTCCAAATATTGGTTTGGCTCCCTCCCTCTTATCTTACTTCTCTCAGCACTCTCTCCCCTCCACCACCTCTTACTCCTTTGCTTTTCCTCAATTAAATCTGCTGGTGATCAAGCTCCTTTCTCTTTCTGCTTCCTTAAACTCTGGGGCTGCCTCCCCTTCCTTCCATTTGTCCCACCTTCCCCTCACACTTTTAAATCTCTCTCTGTTATTTCCTACCTCACTCCTGCAGTTGCTCCTGACACTGGATGTTGGACTTTTGACCTCTGCCCTCCACCCTACACTATCACTAATACAATTTCCACTCCCCACTTTTCATCCACCACCCCACCCTCTTAGTAGTGCACTGTTACTCATCATTATATTATTCTTGTTCTTCTTCCAGATTAATAGTAATTACATGATTCCTGTATTGCACAATTCCTGTATTGCATAATTCCTGTATTGCATGATTCCTATATTGCATAATTCCTATACTGCATGATTCCTGTATTGCATAATTCCTATATTGCATGATTCCTGTATTGCATAATTCCTGTATTGCATGATTCCTGTATTGCATAATTCCTGTATTGCATGATTCCTGTATTGCATGATTCCTATTTTGCATGATTCCTGTACTGCATAATTCCTGTATTACATAATTCCTGTACTGCATGATTCCTGTATTGCATGATTTCTGCATTGCATAATTCCTGTATTGCATAATTCCTGTATTGCATGATTCCTGTATTGCATAATTCATTGCCTGCAATTGCTCATTTTGTTGCACTTATTTCCTAATTATTTAATTTTTGTACACTGTTCTTTGCATTTGCATTGTTCACTCCTCTTCCCCTCAACCCAGGACACATCTGGAACAAGATGATACTACCTCAGCATCTCTTTCCTGGAAATAACTTCTGAACTGTATAAAATAAATGAATAACTTCAGCACAGGGGCA
Organism: Neoceratodus forsteri; assembly: GCA_016271365.2. Classification (NCBI taxonomy): domain Eukaryota; kingdom Metazoa; phylum Chordata; order Ceratodontiformes; family Ceratodontidae; genus Neoceratodus; species Neoceratodus forsteri. The sequence goes on from CM057454.1 coordinate 1,321,369,356, forward strand.
TGGCACACTAAAACATACATTAAACCCATCTGTAAACAACATTATGAGTTCCTTTTACCAAAAATTATACTCTAATACAAAATCCTCCATCTATTATACAAATTCAACAATTCCTTAAAACCTTACATCTTCCCATTGTTTCTCTCTCAAAATAACCCCTTTAGATGACCCTTCTCACTACAAGAAATTCAGAAAGCCCTGTCTTCCTGAAATCAGCAAATCCCTAGTGGTGATGATTTCTCTGTCGACTTTATAAAATGTTTTCTGACACATTATGCCCCTATGCACGTTTATCAAGAAGCAACCATCTCTGGCAAACTTCCCTATCTTGTACCAAAGCGATTATAGCCCTAATCCACGAGAAAGACAAAGACCCCACACACCCAGCTAATTGCAGGCCAGTTTATTTATTAAATACAGACGCAAAGATATTTGCTAAATATTACCCTTTGACTTGAACGTCTGATTCCTAAACTCACTCATTGTTCACAAGCTGGTTTTATTAAACATAAGTCTGGATTTGACCACTTATGTTCCTGTTTAACCTAATTTACAAAGCCAACTCTCTTAAATCACCAGCCGCTGCAATAGCTATTGATTTCAAGAAAGCTTTTGACTCCTTAAACTGGGATTACCTCTATCAAGTGCTAACCCATTTTGGGCCCTCATACCTTCTGCTCGATGGATCAAACTATTATATAACTCCCCTGTAGCTTGGGTGCTTACTAATTCTTCCATCTCTCCTCACTTTGAACTAGCTAAAGGTATTAGGCAATGCTGTTCCCTTTCACCTTTCTTGTTTATTTTAGCCATGGAACCTCTGGCTGCTTGCTTCGCCAATCAGTAGGCATTAACAGTATCCCTGTGGGTAACCTCGTGATACATTTCTCTCTCCTACACCGTGACCTCCATAATTTTACTCGAAAACTTGAATGAGGCTGGACCCATACTAGTTGATTTGCTTAATAAATTTACAACTATTTCCGGACTTGCTCTAAATTATGGCAAATCAAAATTCTACCCTCAAGGACCATTGTAAACCCTTTATGAACATACCTCTTGGATTTCGTTGGTCACCATATGACATAATATATTTAGGAATTAAAATATCCAGCAACTTAGGGAAAATATAGGATATTAACCTTAATCCCTTATTAGATAATATTAAAACAATTCTAGATAGATGGAAACTTCTTAACTTTTCCTTCCTGGGAAAATTGCACCCATTAAGATGTCCATATCCCTAAAATTCTCTATCTCTTCACCAACATCCCTTAATTTTACCATCCTTCATTCTTGCTAAGATTGATAAATTAATAGGCAATTTCATATGGGAAGGGAAACCCGAGTTGCTATAACAAACTTGATCACACTGGAAAAGAGGCGGTTCGGACTCCCCTGGTTCAAAGGTTACCTTTGGGCTTTTGAACCTAAACTATTAAATGGTTTCAGAAACCCTCATCCCACTCTCCACTTTGGATTGCAACGAATCTGCATTATGCCCTGGAGGAGTTTCTACCTCCTTTATCTTTAACCCCTCACTTCCAAACTAAAATCTCATCCCACTATATCATCCTCTGTTTTCTACTGGAAACTAATCCACAAATTCCTGAAATCTAACCCCAAACCCTGATTCTATGCCCCTTATGGGCAATTCACTATTCACCCTTGAAAACCATCCAATTTTCTGTCGTTTGTGGAAGAATAATGGCATTTTTTTCTTGGAGATATTTTGGATCAGAAATCACTCACTCTTAGATTGTTTTCGGTTTACAGACCACATGGAACCTCTAAACAGGACTTCTGGAAGTTTTACAAATTCGATCAGCTTATAATTCTATCACTAACTTGGTGTATAAGCATACCCTTCTAGACCCATGTATTTCAGCACTGGGTTAAATTAATCACAAAGCTAAATGGCTCCATTTATAAAGACATTATTGACAATCTCCTGATCAATCACTATCAGCCAAAAATAAATGGAGCACTCTCTTAATTACGATATTCAGATGTACAATGAAGCAAATGTTGGCGTCTTGCTCATAACTCATTTAAAGATATCCGTAGTTTGTTAATACAAATTAAGATTCTACATTTCTGGTACAGAACTCCCTCTGTTCTTCAACGAATGGGCCTACTAAATGATAATAATGCTGGCGCTGTAACCAGACCAATGGGGATTTGCTCCATATTTTATGGTCAGGTGCCTCTATTAGTAAGCTACGGCATGAAATATACTCATTTGCCTCTAAAGTTATAGGACAAAACTACCCTTTGATCCCAACTTATTCCTTCTAGGCATCTTTATTCCAAATATTTTCCCTTCACATGCACATTTTAGATGGCTAAACATACTTTTCTTTTGGTAAAAGTCTGATTCTCATGAAATAGAAATCCACTTCTGTTCCTCCCTTTCAGATGTTCTGCAAAGCCTTTCTCAGTATGCCTCGCTAGATCGTTTATCCATGTTATTCATGTGACCGACTCACTGTATATGATCGTTGTTGGCAGGATTACTTCAAGTATATTGAATCTTCAAGATTCACAAACCCTAATCCCTTGACTCACCTAGTTGTTGTCCTTTACCCTTAGATTAGGGTCTCTTTAACACCTTTGTGCACAGATATCTTTTCCTTTTCTTCTCTTACCTTCCTTCCTTCCTTTCTTTCTTTCTTTCTTTCTGTTTAACCCTTCTTATTGTAGTCTTTCTTCCTTTTCTTTTTCCCACTAGTGTATACTATCTGTATTCCAATAAGTATCACTTTTCACAAATTATTGAATGCCTTACTATAGCAGGTTTCAGCATCCATTTATATTTGCTTACCCTTCTGAACTCAATATGCCTTATGATTGTAATACCTATATTCATCTTTCAAATAAAATCAAGGCTAACTTTTATTAGTATTAATATGTGTATTTTAGGCATTTCCGTTGCACTGACTACATAATGTACCTTGTTAAGTGATTCCTTTTGTATTTCCATATTTTGGATATCCTTTCATTGCATATGTTTGAGTGCTTTCATATATACTTCAATAAGAAGATAAAGTACAAAAAAATACATTACACTTATTATAAATCACTCAAGCTAAACTTAGTGATTTATAATGAAATAATAGAGCTCCAAGGATCTCTTATGGTATTTATGTATTCATTTATTGGAATTTCGACAACTCTTTTGAGCACAAGTGCTCTTTTCCAAAGGTTCCACATCAATATAGGATTATGATACATTTTTAAAGAACATTAACAGTACTAGCTCAAATAAAGCCTGCCACATACAGACAATGATATAAGTTCAGTTCAGTTCCCACATCTGGCACTTGGGTTAATATCCAGTACTGACACTGTAATGCAGCATGAGAGGGTGCTGCATTTCTGAGGTGCCGTCTTTTGGATGAGACGTTAAACCGAGGTCCCATCTGCCTGGATTGGTGGTAGTTCAGGTGGATGTTAAAGATCCCATGGCACTTATCGAAAAGAGTAGGGAATTTCCCGGTGTCCTGGCCAAATTTCCTCATTCACTAAAAATACCACCAACAGCTTAATCTGGTTCAAGGTCAGTTGGCATTCATCTGTATCCCTCCTCCGGGTCGTGCCTGAAAATAGGCAGGATTTGTCTAGTGCACTTACCCGTCAACAAAAGCTAATCAATAAATAAGTGACTCCTCTCATGACAGTTGGCGAACAGAAATGCTTAGCTTCACTGCATTCCTCTCACCCAAACTTCATGCTTGGAGTCTCTAATACCATAAGAGGCATCCCTCAGAGTTACTATTAACTTTAGACTTGTTACTTCAGCAGCAGGCAACTGAGCAGAAGGACAAATCAAGACAGAGATAAGCCACTCTAAGGTACAGTGGTTCTCTGCCTTACCAATAAGCAATAAATTAGTCAATAATAAAAGTGGCACACGCTTCAGATGAAGCTGAATCCTCAATAATGTCCACACTACTTCAAGGTTATTGTTCCACATTCCCTGTATTTTACATAAGTGCAAAGCAGTGCCAGTAACAGTACAAATATACAAGTAAATGGCTCTGAAGGATATGGTGTGGGGGGATTTATCTATCACCAGGGAGGTCACCAGGAGTCCCACAGGGGCCGGTGCTGGGGCTGATGTTGTTCAATTCTTTCTTAATGATATTGGGATGGCATTAAGGAAAAATGTGCCTTTTCACAGATGATACTAAGCTTTGTGGGAGGTGGGCATGGCCAAAGGATACAGGACCTAAAGGTGGTTCTGGGAAGACTTGAGATGTGGTTCGGGATTTGGCAGCTTGGCTTCAAAGCAAAGAAATGCAGAGTTATGCACATTGGAACCAAGAATCCCAGGAGAGAGTACTATGTGCAAGGGTCCAGTATCTGCAACAGAGAAGGACAAGAATCTGGGCATGATGATCACTACTGACCTGAAACTCTCCATGCAGTACAGGAAAGCAGCAGCAAGGGCAAATAAGATGTTGGTATGTATAGCTAGGGGGACCTGTAGGTAAGAGGATGTTACAGTGTCCTTGTACAGGCCATTGGTGAGGCCACATCTAGAGTATGAGTACAGTACTGGTGTCCACACCTTAAAAAGGTCATTAACCTGCTGGAGTCAGTTCAGAGGAGGGCAACAAAGATGATCATGGGTCAGCAGGGTAAAGCATATGAAGAGAGGTTGAGGGACCTGAACATGTACTCCCTGGAGGAGAGAAGGAGAGAGGGACATGATTGAAACCTTCAAATACTTGAAAGTGATAAATAAGGCAGATAAGGAGGGTCTCTTTATGCTAAGTGGCAACCATAATTTGAGAGGCACAGTCTTAAGTTGGGGGCCTTAAGAGGAGTTAAGAGCACATCTTCTCTAAGAGGGTTGTGGCCATGTAGGTGCATATCCAGAAGAAGTGGTCTCAAGGAAGATGGTGGGCAGCTTCAAGAGAGGCTGGTATAAACATAAGGGAAAGCAGGGGTTATGGGATGGGCAGATGGAAAGATGAGAGGATTGAGGGCAGGGTCAGTAGCTTAAGCTGTGGACCCTGCAATATGAGCAGACTAGATAGACAAAATGGCCTTATTCTGGCTTCTTTGTATGCTCATATGTGAATTGTACAACTGAGTTCAGCAGCTCACTCCAAGCATGTTGGCAGGAGTCCCAAGGCCCCGAACACCTGTGTTTGCCATTTCATGCACATGTAGTTTCTCAAGGTCCTCCCTGTTGCCTGGTGTTCAGCATCTTAGGACTCCTGCCAACATGCCGTGAGTGAGCTATGAAAAATCAACTGTACAGTTTACTTGTCTACTGCTAGCATGTGTTCAAAGCACCCGTGAACCAGAGAAGAGACAAGGAAGTAAGTTGCTAGGTGCAAATCCTTTGAGAAAGCACAAGTGCTCGATTTTCAAAGAGCCGAGAATGATGCAAGGTACTTGTGCAACAAAAGAATGATGCAAGGAGCAAGCTACGTTGCAAGTTGCATCAACTCTGATTTTCCAACGCTGCTTGTATCAAAATCCGAACTGCCTTCCACCAAAGTTGCTTCGTCAGGCTTGCATCAAAAAATATGTGTGCCATATCGCAACAGAGCTTGCATCAAAAATTGAAGCACATCCACTTTTGGGGGATTTCCAATGTGAAGTTGTCGACACTGCATCAAAGATGCATGCTACGGAAGGGGTGCGAGCGTGCTGATGATGTTGGATACCTTAAGGAGTCGCTTCCTCAGTTTTGATGTATTTTAATTTATTTTTAATATTTTCAATAGGGTCTGAGCATTAAAATTGTATTGTTTTGGTAGCGGAGACATCAAGGAATAACCTGAGTGAGTTTTAATCTAAAACGCAATTTACAGCTGTTTTATTTAGATAACTAATTTGATGACAGCCGCGATGTCAGTGGGAGGAAAATAGCCTGTTCTCCTAAGTTCAGAGCAATTGATAGCGGCAGACAAAGATGATATACAGTCCCTAAAAGAAATTTTAAAAGATATTAAATTAGAAATTTCATCAGTCACACAATCAGTAACGGATCTTAAACAGGAATCGCTCATAGTCTCTAAGCTGTGAGACTATTCAAAACCAAACTGGCATCCTTAAAGATACTACTGCAGGTTTAGAAGATCAAATCCATTCTCAAGGCAAACAGATTCACCATCTATTAGAAAAAATAGACAATTTAGAAAACAGAGGCAGGAGAAATAATTTGAGAATTTTAGGGTATCAGAGGGGCAACATGAATGACTTTCTGCAAAATTACTACTGAGATAGTGGACTACCAGTGGCGTTGGCATTAGAAATAGAAAGGTGTCACCAAGCCCTGGGTCCCAAGCCACAGTCTGACCAGCGACCGAGACCAATCTCGCTTCTTTTCTGCATTTACAGTTAAAGAACAGATATTAAGATTGGCAAGAGAAAAAAACAACTGTCATGGAGAAGCAACAAATATTGTTATTCCAGGACTTTCTTCGATAGTTATGGAGATGAGAAGGAGCTTCTATGAGGTTAAACAAAATTTTCAAGAAATGGGCTTCTGTATTTATAAATATCCAGCGATGCTTATTGTGGTTGACTCTTACGGAAAAACGGATACTTTCCATACTATTAGAGATGCAATGTCTTTTGCCATGGCTTTAGAACAAGACCATAAAGGATATCAAGACCTTAAAAATAACGAGTTACACATTTAAAAAACAGTGTGTTGATTGCACCATGCGCCCTACATAAGAACATTCTGTGGCATGAGCAAACATGGACTCAATCCTACAGGAAAATCCAGCCTTTAGTGATTGCAATAAATCCGACACTGTAATCACAAATGTTCTGCCTGACCCCAATTACGAAATAGGAGTCTCTACCCTACATTCACAATCACCTGTTTTGCAAGGAAACCAATGGAGAGAAGTTCTGTGTACACCTCGGGCATCACTAGAAGAACTAGAGCACCTCACAAATAAAGTCACCTTCCTATCTCTCACACCAAAACTCAACGTGTGAGAAGCAGATCTCCAGTAGGAAAACACCTGTTTAACCAGCTCGGCTCTTGTAACATCACCATTGCAATCAGAAGAGATGAATTCATGGCTCGATTCTGTCACGGAGTACCGACGGCCACAGCATGAAAGGATACAATCCTCTCTATGACCCTTTAGGTCACATGGTGCTGACTGGTTCATTGAGAAACCTCCATATCACTTCCGGTTCTTTCTCGATCCTCCTCTCATCCAGGTGGAGTTGCAACGCTACTGTGATCCTTCCTAACTTTTCTGGGATAATAGCAGGTGGCAAGGAGGTAAGAAATAGCTGACTTGACTGGCCACGGGGTCCGCCGATAATTAACTTATCAATGTCATGCAGCTTCATATGCTGGACTTGCCACTTCCTAGTCTATAAAGTATATGTGAGGCGTTTCTTGGTTGCTTAAAGTCATTTCTAAAGTTATTTCTGTGCATTGTTATTTTTCCTTTTCATTTTGCCTGTTAATTGTACTATCTGAATTCTTAGATCCTCATGGACCGGTGCGTTAGTTGTGCACGAAGATTTCAAGTGAAGGGTGATGCTCTTAGGTTATTTTTCCCCAGTTACATTCCATTTTAACATCTTCTCAAGAGAAAGAGGTTTAATGTAAAGGAAGCTATACAACTATAAGCATAATATCACTGCAACATTTTGTGCTGAGGAAGGAAACAACAAGGGAAAAAGACTAAAGCGAGGTATAACAGGAAAATGCATTTAAGTAAAATCTTTGCCTTTCCTTTATTTCATTCTGGTTTTTTAACTAATAATTGAGGAACTTGTTTGGAATCTGGGAATAATTACAGATTAGAGTGTCTCATAGGTAAGCTGATGAGGTGCACAACATGTGTAAGATGCAGCTATGTGACACAAGGACCCCTCATTTAATCTTGTTGTTAATTTTGTGCATGCTGCACAGACTGCATTCCTGGATTCCTCACATTTAAAACTAATCTACATTTATACTGCCACCAGTATAGTAATTGGTATAAAATGATGTTTCAGGGCTAAATTAAGAATTTAATGGCAAATAGTAATGTGTGGGTTCCTCTGTTTTAGCCTCATTACGTGTTTATTGGTCTTGTTACCCTAAGACTTCTGCCCTTTCTCCCTGCCTCCTGTTCTGTTCTTTCTTCTTCTGTTTCTATTTATTGACTTGAATTATGCATTCCTGGATTCTCAGCTGGTGGTTTTAGTACCTGGAGTTCTGACCCATTAATGAAGTATTGTCATAACGTTATTATGATTATAAGTGTCAAAGCTGAGAGAGGGCCCCTCTTTATGTTTTGGTAGTTAACACTCAGCAAACCAGGTACCTTGGATCTGGATCTAGTACACCTTGGGTAATAGAAATAGATTACAACCTACTTGTATCGTTCATTTGACAGTTATTCTCTGAAATTGTTTAAGAGTTCACTTTCTAAGCACTTTATATCTTCTTTAATACTGTTTGAAATGGTTAGGTATAGTTTATAGCATAGTATATTAATATTACAGCTAAATAGTTTTGTTTTTATAAGTAAGGTTATATAGTAACACAAGCTCTTCTACTTTTTAGTGTATAGTTGCTTTTTTGGAAATAAGGAATATAGCATATTTAATAACCTAGTTATCAGCAAAATGTCACATTATGTGGTGGTTTCGGGGAATGTGAATGGCTTAGGACCACCAGTAAAAGGAAAAAGTCCTAGACTATTTGAACAAAAGAAAGCAGATATAGCTTTTATAAAGGAGACACATTTAATGGAGGGGAGCACTTAAATTAAAACGGCTTGGGTGGGTCAAGTTGAAAGTGCTTGTTTTCATCTAAAAATGTGGCACAGCCATTTTAATCAGAAGAGGAATTAACTGCAACAAACATGCAAATTTTTCTGACACTGAGGGTCAATATCAGATTCTTACAGGTCTCTTGGATGGCCAAAAGTAGCATTATGCAATGTTTATGCTCCTAATTCAAAACAGGCAGACTTTTTCAATTTACTAACTATGACTCTCAGCACCTTTTCCGACTATGAGTTAATTATAGGTGGGGACTGTAATGAACTGCTAGATCCTGTTTTAGATAGGACTTCCATGAAAAGAAGCAGACAAACACATATTCTAGGAATCCCTTAATAAGCTGTTGCATGATCTAGGTATGACAGATACTTGAAGGTCAGTTCATCCAACAAGTAGAGACTACAAATTCCTGTCAAATCAACATTCAACATATAGTAGAATAGATTATCTACTGCTCTTAGACGCATTGGTCACAAATATTTTGGACATTACAATTGATAACATGAAGTATTGTGTATGAGCAGTCATATGTAACAAGGATATTCTTGTATCGAGAGGTTTCCTTGGTAACAGATGACCTCGAGAGCAGCTTGAGAGGTACTCTGGCTACTAAGGGAACCTTAAGATACAAGAATTTCTTGTTTAGGTATGACTGCTCATACACAATCTTTATAGTGTATGGGCAGTCACAACATAGAAAATCACACAAAACCAGCTGGAGAAGACAACAGAGAATGAAATGTTAACATTTTCTTTTTTTAACTGACACAGTGTGTTGCAGATGTTTCTGTAAGTTCAAGTTTAAAAACGCAACTTCCAGATTAACTGGATTGAGGAAAGCAACTATGTGGCAGCATTCTAAGTTGTTATGCTGCAGCAGTGACATATCTAGTGCAGCATAACAGCTGTGATGACATAGCTACTGCAGCATAACAACTCCATTCTAGTTATGGATTTCTATCCATAACAACATTCTACCATACACTATATCATTATTTCTGACCATGCTAGGGTATGTTTACATTTGCTGCTGGGAGACACTAGGGAGAAATCACACAGATGGAGATTGAACACAAACCTATTAAAAGACAAAGATTTCTTATCTGGGATCACCAATGACACAAAGGAGTTTTTGAGATTAATGAGAACAGGGAAGTGTTTCATGTCTCTGTCTGGGTAGCATACAAAGCTTACATTAGAGGGAGGATAATAAGCTATTCATCTAAGAAAAAGAGAGCGGGACAAGGAATTGTTGGAGAAAGAAAATAAATTAACAGCACTAACTGATACCTCTGAAAAGCATATGACGCTTATTGGTGAGCTTCTACATAAAATATCAGTCCTCAAGGGAAATAAATGCCAAACTATCTCATAAAGCAGAATGCGCCTCTTCAGGACAAAACAAAAGTACTGGGAATCTGGGAAAAAGCAGGTCGACTCTTAGCTTGGCGTCTAAAACAGGTCCAAAAGCAAAATATAATTATGGGTATACAAAATTCCTCTGGAGTAACTCTTACAAAAATCAAGAGATAAATGTAGAATTCACAAATTCTTTCAGGAACTATACTCATACAAGGGAGCATCTTTACCTGATAAACTTGATGCATTTTTTCCAAGAATTAAGTTACCTTCTTTACAACAAGAGGAAAGGGAGGCATTAGGTGGAAAATCTCTTTGAAGAAATACAGACTGCTACACAAGGTCTTCCAACAGAAAACTCAGGGCCCGATGGGTTCCCAGATGAATTTTTAAAGAAATGTGCTGCCTCAATATTACCAAAACTACAGACAGCTCTAGATGAAGCATGGAACAATAAATCCTCCCACCTACTATGTGACAAGCATACCTTACCCTGATTCCCAAAAAGGTAAGGACAGCTTGGACTGTGCCAGTTATAGGCCAATCTCATTGATGAATACTGATTACAAAATACTTGCTAAAGTGCTGGCTAAAGGGTTCAGGATGTTATAGTTAAATTGGTAGGCCAGGAACAGGTGGAGTTTATAAAGAATAGATCAGGAGCAGATGGTGTCCACAGAATACTGAATACGATATGGTCATCTAATAAAAAGAGCCCTATGCTATTCTATCGCTTGACATTCTTAATGCTTGATTCGGTCTATTGGCCTTTTATATCAAAGACTTATCTGAATTTGGGTGTGGTAAAGATTTTTCTGATTGGGTAACAATGTTATATGATAAGCCATGGACTCAGGTTTTAACTAACGGTATGCTGTCCCCACAGATTGATCTAGTTTGTGGAACTAGGCAAGGTTGTCCACTCTCTCCATACCTTTTTATTCTTGCTTTTGAGCCCTTTTACATGTAATTAATAATCATCCGGGATCAAAGGTATAAAGTTTGGAAAAAATGAACATAAGTCCTTCTGCTTTTGCAGATGACTTATTTATCACAGTAAGTAACCCAGTACTCTTGTCAAAGTCTGAAAGCAACATTAACTGACTTTGAAGAAGTTGCAGGACTTAAAATAAACTGGGGCAAAACACAAATGCTACAAAATGGGATCTCAAAACACACCATGAGCCTCTTGACCAATATCGTGGATAAGTCTTGCTTTAAAACTAGCATCACATATCTAGGTTTGGAAATATCCACTGGTCTAAAAGAAATATTTAACCTTAACTATATCCCTTTGTTAAAGGAGATTAAATTAGATTTATCTAGATGGGGAAACTTAATATTTCCCTTTGGGGTAAAATAAACACAGTTAAAATTAACACAGCACCCCAACTCTTTTATTTATTTCAAAACTTACCATTTTTCATGGAAAAAATACTTAATTGGCTGAACAGGATTATAAGGATCTTCCTCTGGCAAGGTAAGCCACCTAGTTTAGGTATCTCCAAACTAAGGGCCCCATGGATCTCTGGAGGATTTGCTCTACTTTGAGGGAACGCTATCAAATCACCTTTATACTTAAAACATGCATTAAAACATTTAGAAAACCCACAAAAATATTCCAGTGGTGAGCCACAGCCTTTATGGCTAAGTATGGAGAAAGAGATTCTAGACCTAATTCCCTTTTGACCATTTTATATCCCATTGAACACTAAACTAGCAGACAATCCTTGCATCTTGGGATATACATTGGCACTAAAAAATAACAGATATCAACCCTAAACTAAACCCATGAGATTCAATGCCTTTATGGGATAATCCTTGACCTACAGGAGGAAAAAGGCTGCACTAATACAGATTGGGCAAGACTAGGTATTACCAGGCTGGCTTATATAATAGACCTAAAAGCAGAGCTCTACTATCCTTTCAGGAACTCAAAGACAGATAATCTTCAAAGGTATCAGTTCCATTACTACCTACAACTAAGGGAGTGACTCAGGGACCTAAATATACTAAACCCAGACTTTACCTTCTCATCTCGTGAGGACTGGGAGCATCTGATAAGTATAACGACACTTAAGAAAAGTGCAGGAATTATCTATAAAATCCTGACCGATAGTCTAACAGATACTTGTCTGACCATTAAAGCTAAAATGAAATGGGAAGAGGAGTTGAATCTTGGCATATCAGAAGAAGATTGGGATATGATATGGAAATCAGCTAATGGAATCTATAAAGAACTTCAAGGTAGGTTGATTCCATATAAAATCTTGCATGGATATTACTACAGCCCAGCAAAATTGAATGCAATGGGGTATCTAGAAAATGGCATTTGCTGGAGGTGTAATCATTTACATGCAAATTTACATATGTTATGGGACTGTCCTAAGGTACACATTTTTGGAAGGAAATTATAACTCTTTGTAGTAAAGTGACAGGACATAGTTTGCTATCAAATCCTCTGATCTTCATTTTAGGTCTATTTCCAGAGTCTTTGGATTTATATAAATATCAAAAACTTGGGTTTCATATGCAGCTCTTAGTGTTAAATGACTCTACTACAGAATTGGAAAAGCAAGCTAACTTCCACTATTACTGAATGGTATGATCAGATGGTACATCTGTTTAAAATGAACCATTTCCTACTCCATAGCAGATAGACTGGAAATGCTACATAAAATATGGACACCCTTTGGAATTTGAAGTAGGCAATTCCTTATTGGACAGTTATTATGGTAATTATATTTAAAGATAAACTCATATGGTTTATTCCTAAGTAACCCCTGTAAATTAGAAGTAAGTATGTGATACTATAAGTTATTAATTAAGTATTGTGTTAGTTGTCGCCTTTCTTTATTTCACTCTTTTGCATTACATTGTTAAGAGTAATGTCTGTATTTACAACTCATAGCTGTTAAACAGGTTTATTTCCTATTGTATGTTGTATGATGCTTTATAACTAAGAACAATAAAAACTATTATGGTAAAATAAAATAAAAGGATGCAGGCTACTCTTAGACCAGCTAGAGCTAGTCTAACTAACACTAGAGCACATGCAAAGGCCCACAGTAGGTGGGCAGACGACTATGGTACTATGTATGGCATTTTGCTGCAAGAGTCCTGAATTATAGACATCATAATGTTGTTTGTAACATGTAAAATGATGTGTCTAGAGGCCATTTCAGCTGCGCTAATTTTGACTCAGCTTGCATCATTTTTGACTCAACTTGCATCATTTTTGCTCCATGTCATGTATGCATCATAATTTTGACTCAACTTGTATCATTCTCAGCTTGCTTCATTCTCACCCTATGCAGCATATTTTTGATGCAGTGGTCCTCTTCTTCATTTTGGGGACTCTGCCATAGCGAATGCTTTTCTTGCAAAATACAGCGCAACTATTTGGCGACCTGGATTTGATTCAAGGTGGTTGTTTGACATACCCTGCGCTAAGGGCCTTTGAAAATCCAGCCCCAAGAGCTTGAAACGTGTTAGGCAGCTCACATCTCTGTGGAGCTTCCATTTTTATGTTTGCTTGCACGCATGTGCAAGAAACATGGTGCCATCATCGGAGATTTCGGAGGTGTGTCACCTCCTCCTCCAATTCAGGCAGCGAGCTGGCAGGCACGGCCTGTAAGCCAATGCATTTTGGAAAAGTCTATGACACGCTCAAAATGCAGTGGCATACAGTTGAAAGGAGGAGCTACGCTTGAGTGAGCAGTGATGGAAGCTGCTCACATGCAGCTCCCCAGCTGTGTGCGCCTCGCGACGCAGCGAGTAGCCGACGGGTGCCCAATCCCCGGCCGGTTGAGCTGCAGCGCCTCCTCCCCACCCCTTCCCAGAGTTGGTGCCACACTGGGAGCCCACCCAGCGTGGCAATCAATAATGTTGCCGACGGGGTGCCCAATCCTGGCCGGCTGAACGCCCAAAGTCCTTGTGCCATGCTGGGAGCCCACCCCAGTGTGGCAAACGTCCCAAGATTTTTTTTTTTTTTTTTGCCGACAGGGTGCCCAATCCCGTCGGCTGAACCTCACCCCAAAGTCATTGTGCCACACTGGGAGCCCACCCCAGCGTGGCAGCGATCCAGCGACGTCTTTTTTTTCCTGTAAAACAAAAACTGTCCCACCGCCTCCTGCCCCCTCCCACATCCCGCACCCACCCACTGCGCACCCAGCCTCCCACACCCCTCACCCCATACTTACCTCCGGACTCCAGCGATGATCTTCGGTGGGCCGGGAACACGCCTGCACACTTCAAAGGCGACCGCTAACTGAGGAAATGCCGGTAAGCTGTATAATGGGCTAGACAGGAGGGTTCAACTTTATTGCATATCTCAGGGCATTGTTGAATTTTGCACCAAATTTTCAACATGGGGTTTTAGGACCCCTTCTCATGAATGATGTCACTGTCATGGCGCTATTCGGGCTCGAAGGGTGATTTCACGCAGTGACTGTGAAATCACCCTTTGGGACTGAATACCACCATGACAGTGACATCATTCATGAGAAGGAGGCCCAAACCCCATGTTGAAAATTGTGCAAAATTCCAAAAATGACTGTTTGACGAGAGCGATTGCGCAGTTCCCACGTAGGCTCATAAGTTCACTTGAATTTCAATATTTTCACTCCAGATTTTCAACATTGCCATTTCACGACACTTGTTATGAGTAGTACAGCTGTCATTTTCACATCTCACCTAAAATGTGCTTCATTTCTTGTAGCGTAGAATGGCGCAGTCTGTGTGCGAAATCAATGTAATGGACAAATTAAAAATCACAGTGACACTGTTCATGAGCAGAGGTCCTGAAATGGCTATGTTGAAAATGTGGTGAAAAAATCCTAAAATGACTGTTTTAGCGTGCGTTGCTATAGATCCCACGACGCTCATAGGTCATGAATTTTCAATATTTCCACTCCAGATTTTCAACATTGCCATTTTTCCACACCTTATTATGAGTAGTACAGCTGTCATTTTTCACATCTCACCCAAAATGTGTTTCTGCTCATGTAGCGCATAATGGTGCAGTCGCATGAACTCAGTGTATGGGACACATTAAGGAAATCACAGTGTCACTGTTCATGAGCAGAGATCTTAAAATGGCAATGTTGAAAATTTGGTGACAGAATTCCTAAAATGACTGTTTTACGAGTTTGCATTGCACAGTTCCACATGCACGCTGTAGGTTTGCAATTTTCAATATTTCCACCCAGATTTCCAACATTGCCATTTTCCACACCTCCTTATGAGCAGTACAGCTGTCATTTTCACATCCTGCCCAAAGCGTGTTTCCTCCTATGTAGCGCATAAATGGCGCAGTCGTGTGCAAGCTCAATGTATGGGACACATTAACAAAACCACAGTGACACCGTTCATGAGCAGAGGTCTTAAAATGGCTATGTTGAAAACTTGGTGGAAAAATGCCTAGAAATGACTTTTCGAGCGTTGCTGCACGTTCCTATGCATGCTCGTCAGAGTTTGCAAATTTAATATTTTCACTCTAGATTTTCAACATGTCCATTTTATTAAACTTCCTTATGAACAGTACAGCTGCAATTTTTCATATGTCACCCAAAATGTGTTATCACACATGGCAGCACACAATGGTGCTGTTGGTGTCAGCGAAAGCAATGTTTAGGACAGCTTAAGAAAATCACACTTACACTGTTCATGAGCAGAGGTCTTAAAATGGCTATGTTGAAAATTTGGTGAATAAAGTCCATAAAATGACTGTGTTACGAGTGAGCATTGTGCAGTTTCCACGCATCCTCGTTAGTTCATGACTTTGTAATATTTTCAGTCCAGATTTTCACTAGTGGCATTTTCAACACTTCCTTATGAACAGTACAGCTGCCATTTTTCACAACATGGTCAAGTGTGTTTTCACACTTTCAGTGCAGAGATGCGTGGTCGCTGTCGGAAATCATTGTTCGGCACAGATAAAGAAAATCACAGTGACACTGTTCATGATCGGAGGCACCAAAATGCCTGAGTTGACAATCTGCTATAAAATATCCCCAACCTACTTATATAACGGGTGTGCATTGCACAGTTTCTATGTACGTCGTGACTTCACCATTTTTTAAATATTTTTACTACACATTTGCAACATAGCCATTTTTACACCTCCCCATGACAGAGTACAGCTGTCATTTTTACAGCCTGTTCGAATATTTTTGCACCTGTGGTGCTAAATCCTGTAGTCACTGTGCATAAGCAGCTTTTGCTACTAAGCTGATATTCCCCTGTTCATGAGGCGGGGTCACAAAACAAACATGTTGAAAATTTGGAGTTAAAATACCAATGAATGCCTGAGGTATTAGGCTTTTCAACTAAATCGCCCAACCCTATAGAGAATGACAGGAATCAGGGGTGTGACTTGGGATTCTTGCCTGTGATGCTCATACCATTCCACATCCTGCAGTCACTGAGAGGCATCGAGGTATGCCTTGGACTCTTGCCCCAAACTTCACCCCATTCTCCTATATTGCATCCATCTCACCGTATTTCTAATGAAATGGGGTTGCGCATAAGGACAAAGACCCCCAGGAACACGTGACACTTGTCAGTCTCTGCAGAATGGGGTGTGGTGAAATGGCGTGGCCGTTGTACTGACGACCCAAATGCACACCCCTATGCCTGTCACTCTCTGCAGGGTGGTGGTGGGGTTGGCTTCAGTTCAATACTTCACTGCCATTCCTATTACGTTGTAACTTCTAACTTAACTACCACTGCCAATGCCAGTAAGCAAACATTCGGCATTGACAAATGCTTATTTGTATCTGAGACACTGTTTTGTAATAAAGGATCTGCACCTAGCAACTAACTTCCTGGTTTCTTCTCCAGTTCACACTTTGGATATATGACAGCAGCAGTTTACTTCTTTCAGCCACACCATGGTCCCATGGCATGAGATTTGTTTGGGTTTTTCAGTTAAATTGTCTATTTACAGTTACTGGGACTGTTTATCCATTTTGTCTGTAAGACATAACAATTTTGGGTGCAGTAACTTTGGACTGCTGTCGACGTTTTTGAGGATTCAGCACTCTATGGGAAGTGAGTGCTTCATTTTATTATTAACTTAGTTACTGACTATTGCCAAGGCAGAGAACCACTGGACCTTAGAGACTTTTTCTATTTCATCCTGTCTTTCAGCTCAGTCTATGGATCAAGTTCATGAACGTTCACCAACACAAAGCCATTAAGTTGCTGAAACTTTAATGTACCATGATGAACCAGGACCAAAAACTCAATTTGCATAATTCATTTGCAATCAGAATGCACTAATCAATCAATCAAAGTCTTTATTTTTGTAGAATGTGAAATTCCACTGGTGGAATTGCAATTCCACTTCCAAGAAGCTTGGTAGAATTTTGTGGTATATTCCATGGAGTTCCACCAAACTGACTACATTATTCTAAAGAGATACTGTCAACCCCATCAGGCCTTAAAGTGTCTCTGGTTCAAAAAACACATGTTATGATTGGTCATATTCTTTAAAATGCACTTATGTAGCTCTATAGTTTGATTCTGATTATTTTTTTTCTTTTAAAGAGAAAACAAACTGCCCACCATACTGGTATTACCACACAGAGACATGTTTGTTTACATTCCTTGATCAACTCCCACTGCATTGGGAACACTCCAACACAATCTAACCACTCATGATACAGTGGAAGGAGAAGGGACTATTGCATTCTGAGTGGCTGCACTGTTGGGGATGTTTCTAATGTTCAGGAAGTATGCAAGAAGAGTGGATCAAGGATTTGAATCAAAACAAGGTTTTATGATTACACTATTAGCATGTATTTAGGTCCTACAAAGAAAGGAAGCCGATAAAACAACAAGCAACACCAATACATCTCAGTAAAAGTAAGCAACCATAAAATGCAGGGTTTCACCTAAGAATAATATGATGTCAAAGGGTGGCCATGTCCCTTTAAAATAAATTGTGAGTTTTAATGTGAGTTGTGCTATTTCTTATTTAAAATCACAGAAATGTGATCTGTGAAAAACCCTACAAGAACCACAAAATGTTGCCATGTTTGCATGGGTTTTAAAATTCTAATTTCTGCAATTTTCCAGAGCAGAAAATGCCTTTTCTGCCTCAGGAGGAATTCTGTAAACTTTCAAAAAAATTATTTACTGTACAGAAGATGCAGAATTACACATTCTCCAACAGCACTAGAATGCATGGTGTCCCATTTTATGTGGCTGCAATAATCACAATCTCAAAACTCTGCCAATATAGGATTGGATAATATATTTCCTACAAGGCAAGTAACTATCTGTGAATACATAATGATTAGAAGGGACAGGAAATATAAACATAAGATGAAAACTATCAAATGGGTCCTATTGTTTTTGTTAATAATGTATGTGTACATATTCTATTAAAATATAGTGTGCCTGTGATGTGTAATTTTATATAAATCATTCTATGCATCTGTACAATACTGCTGGTACTGGACGCCAAGTTTAACTTTCAAGTTTTCTGTTTGAGAAAGTGAGCGTGCGGTTTCATGGTGATGCACCATTTTTTGTGCTGTTGATGCCGTCTGTTGCTTGTGTGCTGGCAACTCAACATTCCCTTGTAGCTGTCAATCAACTCACCCACAAAGGGAAGCAAAAAATCCGTTTTGAAATGCAATCTTTCTTATGCAATAAAACAAGCACTCCCAACTTTTATTTTATACTGAACAAAATAAAATTGTGCATACTATTTGAGGCTCTAAACAGTGTGCATATATGGTAAATTATTGGTTTGCTTTTGTGTTTGTGTGAGGGGTGGGGCTGAATGTCTAGTAAATAATTATATATATTTGTTTACTGATTGTTCATCTTATTATCATTTTATTCATAATCGACTTGTTCATCCTAGTACCTTGAATGGCATAAGTTAATTTCTCATGTTGATTAATTTTCTGCAGCATTAGATGTGTTTACTGTGAAATGAGCTCCATTCACACCACACAGGAACACAATATCAAGGTAACAAATGTCTAGTTTTGCTAAATAAAATTGTGATGGTATTTACTGTTGAGATGCTAATATGCTATAATGTAAAATTGTGCAGCTAAAACACAGCTGGTTTCTGTCATGTGGTTCACACGCTGCAATTTTTCAACAAAATTTAGAGGAATATTACATGGTTTCATGTGGTGGGCTGTGGAGAGGTGGAGGAAGAAGCGAAGGATGTGTGGAGCAATTTTTTGCTACTGACATGGCAATACATTTCAACTGTTAATGGGAAGAGTTTTTTTTAAACAGAGGCGATTAAGCATTACATTAGTGATTCAAAATAGATGGATACAATAGCAATTCTCAAGACTTTTGCACTAGTTTCCTTTCAAGTACTGATTACTTTAAAACATTGTGGATGTTTTAAACTCAAAATAAATCTATTTCACAACTGGAGCATGAGTATGCAGATGTGTGTTTGGAGAAACATCAGTGGACATCGATACTTTTGCATTCCGCTGAATTCAATATTTACAGTATATTTCCATAAAACTTCACGCAAAACATGAATGCTGTGACCAGGAAAGCACTGAGTTACTGCTACTCACTATAAGTAGGTTTGAGCCATATGTGTGTGTACCAGC
Source organism: Neoceratodus forsteri (assembly GCA_016271365.2). Classification (NCBI taxonomy): domain Eukaryota; kingdom Metazoa; phylum Chordata; order Ceratodontiformes; family Ceratodontidae; genus Neoceratodus; species Neoceratodus forsteri. Next base: position 1,321,389,086 of record CM057454.1, read on the forward strand.
ATGTCACGCATTCTCTCAACGTCTGTATTGGGTTGTGTACCACTTTCAGATATACAGTAGCTGTGTTTTTAATAGACATGTGGTAGCCAATTCAAATCTTGCTATTGCCGACTACAGACAAGTCACATACAGGTAAAAGCATGATCCAATTTTGAAAGATTACATTTTGAAATGGAGGTGCTATATATTTAAAAATGTTGTTCTTAGTATAAAGTAATCTGTAGCTTTGTAAAAAAAATGCTTGCCTGATACTTGAACAAAGGGTTTCTATTTTCCTCAGTTAGAATCAGCATTCATCTGATCAGGCATTGTATTATCTTCCAAGCCAGTTTCCTTCTCTGTTAGTATAAGTCCACTCATTCCAACTGTTATTAAAATCTCATTGCACCGATAAATATACTTGTCATTAAACTTTTTACCATTATTGTAGTCTGTTTGCTGTAATCCTTATCTTGTTTTTTATCAATCTGTTTCAATTATTTACTATTACTTGTTTCTGCTCTACATCATCCTTGCACATTCTAGTGTAAACTCTGTATTCAACTTGTATTTGATTATATATAATGTCTGTAAGACCCATATACTGTTTACCAGTCCTAACCAGGGCGTCCTTGCAAATGAGCACTGCTCAATGAAGCTTTCCTGGTGAAACAAATAAACAATATATTTTCATTCATTGCACACAACAAGCAACTACATAGGTTTACTGTACTGACATATCACACAGAGATGGCAAACACTCCTCCCAGACATGCTGTAACTCCCAACTTCCATCAACCTCGTCCATCAGTCAATCAATTCTGTAATTCTATTTTCCTTTATTTTTGAAAATGATAGCTCCTTCTTATAATAAGTGTTATACAAGATTATACCCTCCTGCTACCATCCCCACACTAAACCATAGGCCTCTAGTGCACAAGAAATTCACAATGCACATCAACAATTCAGGGTATTGCCACACACACACACACCAGTCACATTAGTCAGCACCCCTATCTCTCACCCACTTATCAGTCAGAATACAACAACAAAGTGAAATGTGTCTATTGAAAATAACGGTGTTAAGGCCTCACTGAGGAGTGGCTGCTGTGTATCTCCTCCAGCAGTAGTAACTTCAGATAAGCTAACAGTGAGACAATCAGGAGTTACTACTATTGGAGAACATATTTTCAATCATACCTGAATAAAGATGAGCACAAGACAGACACTGCTTTGTGAGACCACAACAACACCACTTTCAATAGACACTAACCAATTAATATATTTGGGGAGTAAGGAAGGTGAAGGAGGTTGGGAATAATGGGAGTTGTGTGGGGAGTTGATTTCTTGAGTACGGATAAGATGTGCACTGTGACTTGTAGTGGAGTAAAGTATATGATTTCAGGAAAAGGAAGTGGGTATAATTTTTCATTATACCTTGACGAGGCTTTTAGCTGCTACAGGTATTTGTGAGCACTTAACTGAACTGTTAGCACCTTATTTATACTGCCAGTGTTATGTTCCTTTATGTTTTCTGTGTTAAGACTGCACTTTACAATTTGTCTCTGTCTTTATACTCAATTCTTGTATTATATTAGTTTGTTAATGTGTTACTAATATGTTTATGACAATGCCTATTAGCTACATTTGCTATTCCCAGCTCATAAAATTGTTCCTCCTTTGATTGATGAGGACCCTCTGTAAATGAGCTCATAGCTCAAAGGTTTGTAATTCCGATTCTTTAATAAATAAATAAATAAATAAATAAACATTATATTTAGTAAAATTTTGCAGTTTCCAGCATTTAAAAAAGGATCACAGTATTGGTGGTTTTGGTGTTGGGGACAATTGGATTTATAAGAGCAGAACTTTTTATAAGCAAGATCACCTGATCACATCACTCTTTCTTTTAATTTTAGCTATACATTCAGCAACAAATCATCAGTATATTTCTAGCCCTGCCATTAAAAACAAATTGTGCAGCCAATAACTCGTCTATGTACAAACAAAGTTATCTGAAAGTATGTATGAATACACACAATTAGAGGTGGGCAAAGTTACAAAATTTCGCTCTGTGGAGAAATTCATGAATTTTACAAATTCACAAATTCTCTCTTTAAGGTGAAGTTTTACTTCACCTTAAAAGAAGAACTTTCGCAAATGGCAAAATTGTGAACTTCACCTGTGAATTTTGGCTAAGGTGAAGTTTGTAAGGATCCATGGGATTGAGGTCAGATGGTGCTGCAATGAGTGCATTGCCATGCATTGGCTGAATTCAGCATGATGTGAGGAAGAGACAGTTGGTGGTAAGTGTGCTGTGTATCTTTGTTCCTAAAAACTTTTGGAAAGCATTTAAAACAGGCAGTTTTTTCAACAAATCACTCCATTAAGTGTCTACAGTGCCCTGTGCCCCAGATCACCAATTATTTCTGGTATTTTTGTGATTTAGTTAAAGTTGTAATTTCGTTTTCTGTATTGTGTAGCGATTTTGAAGTAGTATTGTTGGGGGAGGGAGATTTGGTGCAATAACTTTCAGAAAGACAAAGGCAGGGTAGGCAGCCTTTTCTGTCTCAGCAGTACTAATGCTGTTGTAGCCAGTGTTTTGTGTGATTTTTTTTCCTGTTTTCTTTGATTTGTAATTTTGTTCTGTATTACAGTAAGGTGTATTGTACTGAATTATTTTTGCCATTGTAGTTTTACTATACTGATTTCATTTTGTTTATTGAGTGAAGTTAGTGGGGTTTTTGTGCACGAGTAATGAAATTACCTGAGATGTTGCATCTTGTGTGTTCCCCATAGTCCCTGAAATCCCTGATGTGAACAGTTCATGTAAAAAAAAAAAGAAAAACTGGTTGCAGTGTGGGTGCTGCTGGTGATTTATTCATTTAAAAGTTGGTAACCAGGACAGGCACACTGAGTAAGGACTTGTTTCAGGTGTAATCCAGGGAAGGGATAAAGGAGAAACATGTTTCAAGTACAACACAATGTACAGAAAACAAGTCAAAAGTAAGCAGCAAATTAAAATACAAGGGAGTTGGTACACTGAAGAAATAGCAAAAGTCATGGACAATCAAGGTAAACCACTACAGCAGCCATGGGTAAAGTAAGTCATCAAAAATAATGCAGCAGTGACATATTAAGCTGTGGTGGAAGTGGGTGTACAAGGGAGCAGCGGTAGGGGTGAAAATGCAACCAATAAACTGCAACAAGTACAGGAATATTTCTGCAGCAGGTGAGAGTGCGTAGTGATGCTAATTTACGTATAAACATATGAAGACGTCAGCAGAAGAAGGCCGTTTGGTCTATTAAGTCTGCTCGTGATTGCAGAGTCCACAGCTTGAGCTACAGTCCCTGCCCTCCTTCCCCACTTCTCCCATCCTCTCTACCCATGATCCTTACCTTCCCCTGATGCCTAGCCCAGCCTCTCTTAAAGCTGCCCACTGTCTTCAATGAGATGACCTCTTCCGGTAGCACATTCCAAGTATCCACCATCCTCTCTGTGAAGAAGTGCTTCCTGACCTCTGTCCTAAACCTCCCACCCTCCAGCTTAAGACTGTGCCCCTCATGATATGGTTGTCACTCAGCTTAAAGAGACACACCTTATCAACCTTATTTATCCTTTCAAGTACTAGAAGGTCCCAATCATGTCCCTTCTTTCTCTCCTGTCTTCCAGGGAGTACATGTTCAGTGCTCTCAACCTCTCCCCAATGCCTTACCCTGCTGACCCACTATCATCTTTGTAGCCCTCCTCTGGACCTTCTCAGGCAGAATAATGTCCTTTTTGAGGTGTCAGCATCAGTACTGACTCCATACTCTAGATGCAGCCAGTGACCTGTACAAGGGCAGTATAACCTCCTCTCTCCAACTACTGATACAAGGATCTTGAACTTCAACACAGGATGCTGCTGCTCCAGCGAGTGTGCCCATTGCCCTACCATGACACTTCCCTTGTGCCCTCCATGAACCACCGCTAGCTTGGATGGACCACCACCTCCGTCATCCCCATTCTCCTCTGCACTCTGGTTTTGCTCCTACTTGGTCTGGTGATTTGCCATAAGATGGGTCCTCTGGCCTTGAGTTCCCATGTGGTCCTATCCTTGCCCTGGGGACAAGTTTATTGCATAGACTGCAAGTGACCACACTAATCCTAACCCTAACCCCATCCCATAGGATAATACTACAACTTTAACAAGCCAACACAGAGCCGCAGCACTAGGTGAGGTGGTGCTCCATTGTAATCAGAAATTCAATTACATAGAACATGGGCACTCACCAATCAAAACAGACATCACACGGCTCCAAGTAGATTCCATTAAAAGCAGTTTTATTCCAAAACACACATACTGCACACTTGACACGTTTTGAGAAAGGACTTTATCCAAAACACGTCAAGCTGCAGTAGTATGTGTATGGAATAAAACTGCTTTTAATGGAATCTGCTTGAGTCGGTGTATGTCTGTTTTGCTTGGTGAGTGCCCATGTTCTATGTCATTGAACTTAAATGCTTAATAGCTTCACCAGTCTTTGGAGTTAAAGGACACTGTATATATCCAAACAGGGGGTCTCAATGTGTACACCAATAGCACATAATGCCCTGGAAAAATTCAAGGGGTTACAACATCCCAAAATCATCTCCCAACTTAATCATGCTGCCAAATCTACAAACCGACAATCATCAAAAATATGACAAATATACACCTCTCTTGAATTACAACCATACCAAGTTTCACACAAATTCGACAAAATTTTACCATGTTATGCCTAAAAAACAAAAGGAGTTGTTAGCGGAATCATGTTGACCCAGTTTTGTCTTTGTGTACCCCAAGGAAAAGTTACAGGTGAAGTTGCAGGGTGAAGTTCCAATAGCAAATTTCCTATTAAATAGAAAACTTTACAGAATAATCCACTGAGGTGAATTTGGTGACCTGGCCTTAACTTCACCTGCGAACTAAAACTTTGCAACATCTCTACACACAATACAGTTTCAACTGTGGCTAATTTGTATTATTTATTTATTTATTTATTGAATTTTGATGACGGGTAGGCCCACTGGGCCTCAAGGTCCCTTTTCAGGGGCGACCGGGAATAACAATACAAGTATAATTAAACAGTAGAATATAAGCAGATACAGGTTATCATGGGTATACAGTATTCAGCTGTGTACATAGCAGTTGTAATAGTGGTTTCATATATGTAGTTGCAAAGTTGTTATTTCATTACATTACATCCTTCTTTGTCCTACATCTTAGCAGTTAGTACTGAGATTCGTTAGGTATAATAGTTCTAGAGCATCAGGAGGGTTCAGAGAGTTTCAGTTTCATTGTTGGGGTTGGCATTCACAAAACGTAACATGGATGTTTCAAGATAGGTAACCTTTGTGAGTCATTGTCATTAATTACAAGTCATATATCAAACTGGCTCTCTCATTTTAACCAAATAGCAATTTACAGCTATTAAAATAGATACATAGATACATAGACAGTGTCGGCAGATAAAGAGACTCTGACCCCACCCAGTCTAACCCATTTAAGTTTATGAAAGTTCAGTTTATGTTTTCCAAGAAGTCTGTTGTCCCTTACCCCTGACCTCCAGAATTCCTTTATGTCTATCCCATGCATTCTTAAATCCATGATTGTTTCAGCCCCCACCACTTCCTCTGGCAGGGTGTTCCACTTGTCCACCACCCGTTCTGTGAAGAAATTCTTCCTCACGTTTCCTCTGAATCGTCCTCCCTCCAACTTCATCCCATGCCCTCTAGTCCTGGAACATCTTTATCGCTTAAAAATAGTGCATTCCTGCACCCTGTTCCTCCCTGTAAGATACTTGTATGTCTCTATCATATCCTCTCTCTCTGATGAAAATCATGAGGTGCAGGACATGTGCATAGTAATGACACTCAGCACGATGTCATGTAAATATGACATAAAGTACTGATTACATATCACCAATACCCATACTGTGTAGTTTAGATGATAATTTTTCAGATGACATACTTGCAGCCTGCATCTACAGGTACTAATGAACTGTAACATCAGTACAAGCAGACAACAGATTCCCTCATGCTTTGGGGGCGTGGGGCTTGTGCAAAAGTGAAACTGATGGTAGAAAATAAATATTGAAAACACCTTTTCTACAAACAAAAAATAAAACACATGATCGATGGTATATACAACAGGAGTGAGGGTAGAATGGCAGGATGAACAATACACTGGACAGTGACTTAGTAACAGCAACATATCAGAAACAGGTTGTCACTGCTATTGTCACAATGGATATTTCCAAGGTTGCTGTCATCACAGTGGAACACAGAACCAATCAGAGAGCAGTTTTCAGTCACAATGCTGATGGCATCATAATGCCTAATGCAGCACTGAAGCCAGCTGTTAAAATGAATGACAGACAGTAACATCTTCAAACAAACTGCAGATTTATAAGCTAGAACTTGCAAACTAATGTTGAATATATAGAATAGTGAATGGATGACTATCCACAACAAGGCTGTGTTTCCATCAAGGGGGTTGATGACATCATAGAGACCTCAAGAGGTCTCTATGATGTCATCAGCTCCTTGATGAAATCACAGCCTTAGTTGTGAAATGAACCTTTCACTATTTTATATAGTATATGGTCCATGAAATGCATAAAGTTTAATTTCACAAGGTTCATACCTTGTGTTCATGCTCCTGCTTGCTCCCAGACCGGTCCTCACTACATTACTGCTCTGCTTCCCTCCAGTTCCATCCCCAAAGATACCAGTCCTCCTCGCTGCTGTCCTGCTCTGCTCTGACCCATAACCGAGTCAGAGATTTACAAAACAAAACTGGCAAATTGATTGTTTGAACACATGGAGCCACTATGACAGTTTGTGTCCAAACTATCTAATGAACTGCTTGCCCAACCCCTCGCTAAGCAAAGCCATTTCCACATCTATTTTTTTACTAGCACAGTTTCAGCCAATCAGGTAACAGTTCAAGGCTGAAAAGTTGTTGTAGTATCAATATGATGTCAGAACAATAGTACAACAACTTTTGACCTTTGAACTATCCTAAAACAAGATTTGGAAAACCACCGTTTTCCATACACAGTAAGCCCTAACCATATATTATATATTGAATATACAGTAGTCTGGCTCACAACATGTAATTTATCATCACTTCAGAGTGGGCAGGACATTCATAACTCACTTATGGCTTTGCCACTCATGAATTATGGTCCTGCCCCTCACACTTGATGATAAATTGCATATTTAGAGTCAGCCCATTGTATATCACCTAAATATTATATACCCATGAACAGTACAGCTCTTATAATATGAACATAATCAGTACTGTAACTAGTTATGGTGCAGCTATCCTGCAACAAATTACCATACCCAACATTGTTGGTCATGATTTAACACACCATACCTTAGTACACTGATATTATTTCTTTATTTGTATGACTTAATGAGATACTCGGTGACTATGAGAGAGTTGGAGAGGTAGTAAGATATGGTATCAGATCACTGAAGAAACATTATAACATTTTCATCACCACAAACCATGTAGAAACAAATGTGTTGCAGCTGATGTAATCATGAATTGACTGATCATTAATACCTACTGTATATAATAGAGTAATCACTAAAAAGGAATTATCTATAACAACTAGGCATTACATATATAACAAAAACAACTAGGCATTATATATGCAGCATAACAAAAGATGTCTTTTCACCTGAATGTCAGGTGTGGAGAGTACATAGACTTTCATTTTCATTTCATTTCACGTTTATTTTTTATACTGGAAGGCATGTGAGCATGTCTTCCCATTTTCATAAGCATCCAGTCATGAACAACAAAACATAGGAACAAAAATACAAAGAGGTAGGTGACACAAGAGAGCAAGAAATAGAATATACAGTACATGGTGGGAGGAAGATACACTCAAAGTATGCACATGGTTACTGCAGCAACTTTAAAGCACTCTGAAAGTAGGAAAGCCTGGGAACCCATTTACAAAGTGATGGAGGAGATGCATGCAATCAACACACATGCCTTACAAAACAGCTGTAAAACAATCAGAGTAAATGTGAAAGGAAGAATATGAATTGGTGAGGTAGGTATTGTTAAGAGCAGGTGCCAACAGATTTAGCCAAGCTGTGAAGTTTCAGGTTAAGTTTGAAAATCCCTAGGGATGGACACTGAATGAGATAGTCAGGTTAAAGAGTCTAGTGACCCTGGAGGCTAGGGAGTGCAGTCCTTGGACAGTGCGACAGAAAGGTACTGAGAAGGAGTGGTGGGGTGGATCTAGTGGTACGAGCACTAGTGGACTTCTGAAAGCTTGAGACAATGCAGTTAGGGAACAGTTCCCAGTGAACTTTAAAGAAGAAGGTCAGAATTTTATGGTTAAACTTGTTTTCAAGTGATAGCCACTTGGCAACCTTGTAGGTGTGATGTGTGGTTCTGGGGATGCCTTTACAAATCTGATAATGTTGTGGTAGGTGGATCTTAACTTACTGAGAGTCTTTTGGGATAGAGAGGAGGAGTAAATAATAGATCCAAAATTGAGGAGGGAAGCTAGAAGCTATTTAGCACAAAGGCCTGGTTTCGGAATGAGGAATCAATTAACTCAATATAACATACCGACCCTTAGCAAGAACAAGAAAATGACACCATTGGTTGTTACAGTGTGCTGTGGATTTTAGGTATTCTGATATCATGCCCCAAAGTCTATTTTCTCCGTGAAGCATTTCAGCACCTCCTCCATTTGCATTAATAGGAATTATTTGAGAAAGATTCATTTTGAACGCAGATCCACCAATATGAAATAAATAGATACCAAACACAACAAAACCACGGTACTCATCGCCAAATAACAGCTATTGAAGTCAGGATATATATCAGAAGTTTACTGTATAGCCAAGGTAAAAGTTAACATACCTACTACTGAAAAAATGCTTGACACGTTTCCTACAGTACTATGTGCGTATCAAATAGCTAGACATGTAGTTAAGCTTTACTAGCTGTTTTAGTCTAACTCGAGATGATCAAAGCCTCAGGAAGTGACCCAGCAATTTAAATCTATCAATTATCTGTTACTGTAATAACAGAGTATTTCTGATCACCAGAAATAATTGAAGAACTGTGACCACTGGAGCTGTGTATAATCTGGAATTCTGACAGTGGGGTTCTTGGGGAATGGAAATTCATCTTCTGAAATGCTTTTCAGAATTTGTTTAGAATTTCGCCAATTCCAAAATGCACTTCTATGTAATCTATGACATAACATTCCATGAATTATGAAACCCAAAAATAATTTTCCATGGAATCTGGGAAAACCACACATTTCTAATCCACGAAAAAGCATTTCACTTTCAAAACTTTAGAATTCCACAACTGACAGAATTGTGCAGAATTAGGCAGAAATTTTCAAACAGAAAATTCTAGACAGCACTAGGTAACCTTGATAGTTCACCGTGGGAGACTCATGCAACATCCATGGAACTTTATGAGCTTTTACGTTCTTTCATAAACACAGGTGCACCATTCAATGTTCTTGTATAATCCATGAACATTCAAAAGGAGTTGTGATCATTTCAATTGGACAATCACGATATTAATCCCTATATTTTTAGAGCCAACTTAGTTTTGATTGTTAAAACCCTTTATTCATGTGCGATAAAATGGTGTTGACCTTTTGCCCTACCATGTCAGACTACTCATGCACACCTCTAATAGAATGATAATGGTAGGGTACAAGGGAGTCACAGGTTGATGCCTTATGTAAGGTATTTTATAATCTTACTGTAATTAAGAAGACCCTAAAAATGCAGTGATTCGCCCAGATTAAAAGGGAGCCAGATCAAAATCTAATCCTAGAAGGCCACCCACTGCACTGCTGCTTTACATGAAAAAAATAATCTAATTGATAATGCATAAATTTCACATGGAATGATAACTGAAGCACCTGTTCCTATGCTCTGCTGTGAACAACTTAGTAATAGCCTTCTTAACAACAGAACATTTTCATACCTTAGGTAACTCTCTGGATCCCCAGGGTGTCTCGGAATCACCTTCTGTAACGCTTGGAATCCATAGTCAATAGTTGGCTCATTCAGAGCTGCAGGATACAAGGGACAAGATACAAGGGATGTCATTAGAAGTGCTGTGTGACATTTTAATTCTGACCACAAAGTGTGGGTGAAACTACACTTCTGTTATCATGATAGTTTGTGCAATTTCCATGACATTTTAATGAAATTTTGCCAATATTTAATTTTCAGTTTTAAGCTACTACCAAGGCAGCAATGCATGTTCGGGTGAAAATGTTAACCTATATCTTTTTATTGTATTTTCGAAGTGCCTTTTTCTCATATCTTTTAAGATACCCTTTCCTCCTGTGTGGAGTCTGCTTTAGCATCGCTTGAATCTGAAATACTAAAAGGAGACTTCTTTTGGTATGGGCTTCTCAGGTTTTCATTATTATTTACAACTGTGTTTAGCAGCGATTGCCCCAATAAGGTCAGGAGGAGGGTCCATTGATTCTAGCTCCTCTTAGTCACAAGAAAAGGGATGTTAAACAATACAGGCTGGATTTTTATCCAACTGGGGACTAAGTTCCAAATCACAACTACCACTGTGGATGAAATCTCGCACCTGCAGAGATTCATATTTCCAGCAGGCACAGGTGCACGGATGTTATGCCTGGTCCACCAGGAATAATATTTCAGCGCAGCTGCACTGAAAAAATGTCTGCAAGCTGCCGGAAACCAGCTCCACCTTTGAAAATACTGTGGCTGTGTGAAAATCTGCAGCTCCAGAAGTGGAGACCCACTTGTCCCAGTTTTTCCCCACAGTTACAGGACAGACTGGGGCTCTGAAAATACAGCCCAGGGAGTTCAAAGGCAGCTGAGAATACTGATGGAAAAGGGGATAGCCTTATTAAGAGCTGAGCTTCTTTGAATTATTTCAGTTGTCAAGAAATGTTAAAGCAGATATGAAATGAGGCAAAAGGGCATCTAATAAGACAGAAAAAGCACTCCAAAATTAAAAGTTACAGGTCATAATTTTTCACATTAACAAGCCCAGCTGCCTTAAAGGGGCAGAGACTGATTTTGACATAGTTCGCCTCCCATTTTCCTTTCCTTGCCAGTTATGTGTATTCTAATATGCTTTGACCAATTTTTTATTAATAAATAATATAGCTTTGGGGTGCCTCAGATCTACATGGAGTTTCACTCGCCTCAGCAGTTACCGTCCTTTCTTTCATATTTCTAAGACATTCTGAGACACCGGTTACATCATTCCTTACTATTCACCTGAATGATCTGGGATGGTGTTACTTACAGAATGTTCAGGCCCTATGAAAAGAGAGAGCAGCAACTGCTGATGACACACGATTCATGGAAGTTACCAAGGCAAAAAAAAGATTATTAAAGGAGAACTGCGCTGAACCTGAATGTCATTTTTCCAGTAGAAGCTGTTTCTAAACTCTTGTTTCAGTTCCACTATTGTTCCATCTATACTGGCCCATTAGTAACCTCAGTAGATGTTTCTGATTTAAACTTTGTATTAAACAGGAATAGTCAATATTAAGAACTTCATATACCAGTGCGGGCTGGTCCCAATTTGTATGTAAAATAATTTGTTTTACTATTTACCATAGTATAGTTTATTGTATCAGACTAATTTTGCTTACTTCCAGGCTGACAGTTTCTGCTTCTACAAATCTCAAATCCCTGTGCTGACATCAGAGCAATAGGCAGCAGTGGAGATTCAATAGTTAGCACTGCATGTTAGAGTTTATATAACACTGATCTTTAGTTTACCTGTCTCACTGTTCTCCTGGGGCTAGTACAGCCACAGAGGATTGTATTTAGCCTCAAGAGAACAGAGGAACTGGCAAACATCTGATCGGAGCTTATAAAGGCTCTAACATGCACTGTAGATGACTGAATCTCCCGCTACTGAAGTCTTGTTCTGATGTCAGCTGCAGGGGATTCTAGGATTTGTAGTTACAGAAAATGTCATCTGGAAGAAACAAATTAGTCTGATACAATCTACTATACTACACTAAACAGGCAAAAAAAAATATTTCTGCACACAAAGGGAAATTGGGGACAGCCCCACTTTTGGACTCTCAATGATGACTGTTTCACTTTGAGTGCCATTGTAGACTCAATTATGTACTGTAGTTTATGTCCCTTTCAACCACAGAGTTCTATAGTAGATTATGAAATGGGTATTCAGAATCTCGGCTCCTTATTGGTTGAGAGCTTTCAACCGGGCTGTTATCCCAGAACAACGGCCCAAGTGAAAGTAGCTCCTGCCAAAATGGATTGTGTGCCTAACAAATACTGCTGCACATGGCTCAGCTGCCAACACAAAGCACAGTACCTGTGAATAGCAACACATATTTCCTCCATCACACACATCCTCGGTCCCACTGTCAAACAGATATCCGGAAAATACCCAGCTTCTTATCCCCAGTGTTATGCATCCTGTTGGTCCCTAAAATCCAGCACACACTAATGGCTCCCATTCTCCCCGTAACATGAGACATAACTGCTGCATCTACAATGACCAATTGCTTGCCCTCTCTCTCTTTGCTTAGGAGTCCATGGAGTGTCTTTATCCCTGAAGTTGCCACAATTATTGCAAGGTTTGTTAGACCACCGAGCAGGACCAATAAAAATGCTGCTGTAGTTATTCCTCAGATGAACATAAGTGACAGTCACAAGACCAGGACTGGGACCTGGAAGTACTGAAGCAGGAAGTCAGCAACAGTAAGCAGGAGCTCAACAACAGAGAATGCAGGTACTACTTTTTGGTCTTTTGGCTTCATTCTCTATATTTCTTATGTTCCAGTGATTTAAAAGAGACATAGGTATGTTTAAATTTTTTTATATATAAATTTTCTTAATAGTGTTGGGATCCATTTCATAATCACAATAAGGCACTCTAGGGGAGCTTCACCGTGCTTCAACCCACCCAAGGTGGGCGTTATCCCACCATAATGCGCCCCATCACTGCTGTATTGCTTACATATACTATAGGCGCATTGTTTCAACAATGGAAGAATGAGCATGGGACATAAACAAAATCATATAGTTCTAAATTGGTACTTGTAACCTCTGTGCAAATCAGAAACACCCACTAGTACAACAAAAAAGGTTGCAGAGATGGCACAGGAACAGAACTGGAACCAGTATTTAAATATCATCTTCCCCTGGGAAACTGACTTACAGGTTCATCACAGTTCTATTTAAGACAAAAAGTAAAAACATTTCAGAATATTGGATAGACACTAAAAGGGAAAGTGGAGGCATCAAGAGGTGCAAAACCTGTTTCCTATCACCTTTAAAATTACTCTAATACACACATATGTTTTTTCTATGACTTAATAATGTGTCCTTCCAATCTTATGGTGTGTGTCTCCTCCCTCCCTATTTTATAATGTTATACATTTACAATTCTACATTTGTCTTGTATAATTGTAACTACCACCAACTTTGTACACAGGACTGTCTTGAAAACAGGACTGTAAAATCTTAATGACATGTATCGCCTGTATAAAAATAAAGTTTTACCTACACACCTACCTAATTTCACCATATTTGTTACAGATGGCTGAGTTATACACAACCAAATAGTCCATGATTTTTTAATCACAAACTGTAGTGAGAAAGAAATAATGTGATCTACTGGGAATTAAATCCAGCCCCCAGAATACTGCCCCAGTTCTCTAACCACTGAGAGACAGCCTCACATGGCTGGAATGGGATTCCGGCACACTTCTTTTCTCAATTGCCATCATGATTTTTAGTGAAATTTTACAAATACTGTAAACTGCAAGCTTTTAAATTAGAGAAAGCAATGTCGTCAATGTTGGCATGTGCTTTGCATTATGGGGGTATGTGTGACTTAAGCAATAGACAACAGTGGGGGTGTGGGTTATTGAGGTTTACTCACGCCTTGTGTGGGTGTGTCACAGGAGCAGCCAAGTGACTTAACCACACAAGAAGTGGTAATCATCCAATAACTCACACCCTGGAGTGCCTTATTGAGATTATACAATGGATACATGTAAAATAAATTTAAATGTGTTTAATTATGTTTTTTATAAATGCCATTCCTCAGCTATGGCTATGCAGGATTTACCACGATCATGTGACATGTGTTGACCAATGAGGTTACAGGATTTTCACACACCATTGTATAATTTGTATTTCCTTGTCACCAATGTTGGCATGTTCATAGACTCTAAACTGAAGGCTGAGTGCATCAGCTTTCTAATCTCTTCCTTAAAGGATGATCAAATTCTAAGCAACCAAATGCTGCAAAATAACATCAGGACTGAAAGTCCAATGTCGGGTGGTTTTGTGACAATCGTGGAATTTTGTAACATTGTGTGGATAGCTATATCTGTAAACTTTGTCCATCCATATACTTGTGCTCTCATGGAAGGTGAAGGAAAAGTCTGGAGAGAGTAAATATAAGGTAACATTCATAGCAGTTTCCATTCTAAAGGAAGCAGAAGAGTTAGAGAAGCACTGAAGATGATGCTAGTGCAAGGTGTTGCATCTTGGTCGGGGAAACCCTAAACACAGGTACACCCTGGGAGGGAGGTGCTGGAGGCCTAATAGGGAAAAAGACCTAGGGGTCATGGTGGATACATGTATAAATAACTCTGAGCAGTGCAGGAGAGCAGCTAGCAAGGCAAACAGGATGTTGGGATGCATCGTAAAGGGGGTCACCTCTAGGAGCAAGGAAGTGATTCTGTCGCTGTACAATGGATTGGTTAGACCACACCTTGAGTACTGTGTACAGTACTGGAGACCACACTTGAAGAGGGACATACAGCTACTGGAGAGGGTACAGAGGAGGGCAACAAAGATGATACGAGGGCTAGGGGATTTGACGATGAGGACAGACTTGTGGAGCTCTGCCTGTTTTCATTGGAGGAGAGGAGAGAGGGGACATGATTGAGGTCTTCAAGTACCTCAAGGGAATAAATAGGGTAAACATGGAGGGATCTTTAGACTAAAGCAGGAGGTATCACCAGAGGCATGGTTTGAAGTTGGAAGGTGGAAGGGTGAGGGGAAAAGAGGAGGAGGTTTTTCACTGAGAGGGTGGTGGACCCTTGGAATGCACTGCCTGGTGAGTTGGTTCAGAGATCCACAGTGGAGGGCTTCAAGAGAGGGTGGGACAGACACAGAAAGTGGATGTATCAGATGATGGCCTGTCCCGGGGGTGGGATGGATGATAGGTGTGTGTGGGAGCACAAGGGATGGGAGGTCTCGCACCCAACTAAGGATCTAGGTTTGAGCAGACTGAGAGACCGAAGGCCTAAACTGCTGGCAAATAGTATGTTAGTATGTACAGTTATATGCTTGCCTGCAGTACAGGTGAAATGAGTGCGATCCCTAGCCAAAGGTTGCAGCTAGAGAAAGGAGCTGACTGTTGCTGGCTACATTCCTATAAATTTCACAGGAAAACAAGTTCAGAGGACACGACTAGCTGGCTGTTACAGAACAGAGATGGGTGGATTTTTATTTCCACCAGTGGAATTTTGGTGAAATGCTGATTTCACGGAACTTCTGACAAAATTTTGTGAAATTTCACCAACATTTTGAGTTTGTTTATTTCATCCAATTTAAAAGGTATTTGTCCTAGTTGCACCAACTTTGGAAAGCTGGCTGTCCTAGTGCCCATACAGAGGTATACCAAGTTTCATATCTCTATCTATATCTATACAAATGACTGGATATAAGCCTCCACACTTTCGGAAATTGTAAAATGACAGTTAACAACTAAGTAAACTAAAAGTGTTTGTGCAATTGCACCAAAGTTGGTATGGAGATATCACTCATACCCATACATATGTGTGCCAAGTTTCAGATCTCTAGCTTTAAAGGTGACAGAGGTATAAGCCTCCGAATGTTCTGAAATTTTAAAATTATGTTTCAATTACATAAACTGCTGAATTTGAAGCCCTCTAAGTTTAAAGTTAGAGAACAGACTATCACCAATGTTGTTAAATTCAGTGATCCTAAATATTAGGCTTTAAGGTAACCACCATGGTCTAGCATCAGAACATCATGCTGCTATGCTGATGACCCGTGTTCGGAAGTGAGCGACCTTGAAGTCATGTTGGGAGGTAGGTCATAGCTAAACCTTTCAATCTCTATTTAGCAGTTTCTATGAATCTTCAAAGAAAGTATGCATCTAAGTTTTCAGTTATCTAGCTCCAAAGGTAGCCAAGTCCTAAGCATAGAAATATTTTCAGAAATGTTCACATGAATATTAAATTGCTAGACTTTGGACCCTATAACTTCCACACCTTCATCCAAATGTCATGGTAAGCTTTAGGGCCTGTCCCAGACAATATGCATGCCAAATGCCAGATGCCTAGCTTTAACATGGACCAAGGTATGATCAATTAAAGAATTTCAGAAAATTTGAGGAATTTTAAAAATTTCACAAAATTTGTGGAATTTTGTGAAATTTCATGAAAAGTCAGTGAATTCAGAATTTGCTGATTTTGCCCACTTCTATTACAGAAACAGGATGTTCCTATAGAAATGTACCATACTAATGTGTTCAAAATCCTAGAGCCTGTGAGGAATGACAGAGACTATGAGGCAAGTTAACTCTTTGCTAGGAGTCTATTAAACAAGGGAGGGTCTTCTTTCTGGCACACTAGAGGGCATTCTGGGTCAAGGAGGCACTGATCAGAAGAATGAACAGGGCAGTTGGGGAACTGACACTAAGGGATAAAGGAGGCAGGTAGTGTAGGGGGTCATCAGTGCAGGAGACAAGTATATTAATCAACCAAAAAAGTCTTCACAAATGCAGATAAAACATTATTCAAAGTTAATAAAAATAAAGAAAAACATATGTAAAACACTCCATACAAATTACAAAATATAACAAATATAGAAATAGAACTGAACAGGAACAATAACAGAAATGGGAAACTGAAGCAGCTTGAAATAGCATTAGATAGTAATGGCTGAGTGCTAATATATAAACTAGAATTGACCGATTGGAAGGCTCAGGTCTGGTTACTACATTCCACCTAAACTGGTACTCTCCAATATTCTCTCAAGATGCCAAAATTGTATTTTAACCAGACTCAATTAAGATACAGCACAAAACACATATAATAAGGGCACTATTTAGCAGGAGTATAGAGTCAAGAACCCAAGGTCATGAGTGGAAACTGGAGGGGAAGGTTTAATGGGATGTGAGGAAGTTTCTTTATGGAAAGAGAGGGTGGAACATGGAACAGTCTGCCAGCGGAGGTGGCGGGCGCCAAGACTATAAATGGTTTCACGATGGCAGGGACATTTATTTAATAAATTTATTTATTTAATTATTCAGAGTAACACCTTTGAGCATTGCTCATTTACAAAGGTTCCATGTCAAGGTAATACAAATGGTTTAACATTGCAAAACATTAAGCATTGTTCACAGTAACAAGATTGAGTTCACAGCAGATTTGTTAATGAGTTACAATTAGTATACAGGTTGCCATAGCAGTAGATACATAGAGCGCCCATTGGTGCTGGAACAGTTTGAAAAGTGGTAGGGCCAAGGATGTAGGGAAAATTCTCCTCAACTCCTCACAGGTGCTGCAAGGCTTACACACACCTGTGAGCTCTATTCACGAGCAGGGTGGCTCTAGCTGAACAGCAGAGTTAAGTACCATGCCTGTCTACTGGCCAAAATAATCACACTAAATCTGATGCCACCAGGAGTCCAGAATCTGCTCACGCACCATGTAAGTGCCAGGCTGACCAGAAGCACCCACAGCCAAATTTTCAGTGAACCTAGATGCCACACTGCACAGGGTCAATGTGCATTCTACTACCATGCACCACACTGACCATCGCCCTTCCTTCAGCCAGCTTTGATACCACAACCATTGGTGCTTTGAAGTGTAAGCTCAGGCAGCACCTTGCCACAGATGACAATCAGACTGCATTGGCCATTCATGATGACCAAAACAACTTTCCTACAATTGGGCCACTGTAAAGCAGTAGCACTTAGTGTTCCACCTAATCCTAGGGCACCTACCTCACAGCACTTCACTGTCCCACCCCTGTCTACCCCTCTCCCATCTCTCTGGGCATCTATCCTCTCTGCCCCTGCCCTCATGCCCCCAATCTGCTGCTGTCCTAGCCCCATTGTTCCAACCTTCCTTAAGTCTGTTCTTAACCCCTTACACAGGCATACACCTCACTATGCTACAGCTGTGCCTGTTCTCCACTCTGTTTCTCCCCACAAGTATGCTTAACTCTCAGACAGAGGTACCTTCTCACCAATGCCATAGCAGTGTCTAAATGTTATACCTTAAGCTAAATGCTATCCCAGTCTTGTAATTCACATCAATTTATTGTCTACCTAGCTTGTAATGTATTATTTTGTACCAGTGCAATTTTGTATTTGCTTGCAATGTAATGTCTTGTAATGTAATGCTATGTACCTGTTCAATGTTTTCTTGTAACTGACATGGAACCTACAAATGAACATCTGCTGCAGGTGTTCTCCAAGATATCATTAAAAATAAATAAAAACAAATTCTACCCTATTAAATACATTAACTGGTTGCCAAAACTGATAGGGCCACTTTTGAAAGTGGTAGGCCAGGTCCTAGTGCCCTCCCCGATGCAGCAAATATGGAGTGCCCAATGAGAGGAGGTGAATAAGATATAGAAAAGTGGCCAAGTGGCACTGCAGGGACAGGCATATTTGGTAAGGGAGATCAGTAGAAGGGGCAGTGGGAAGAAGGGAGAATCAGTAGATTGGAGTGGGGATGATGATAATGGAAAGATGGATGGGTAGGGAAGTGTGGGGGTAGTGGGGATAAGGGAGATGGGAAGGAGGGAGCTGGTGAGGGTGTGTGAAGCAGGAGAGAGAAAGGACATAGCTCTGTTGTATGCAGGACATGGAGAAAGGGAGTAAGATATTTTCTCATCTCCTGTTTAAACTGCCCAATTTGGGGTAGATTTACTAAAGATAGAGGGAGTTTGCTCAGACAAAGAGGGACACGCTTGGTAGAGGGATCTCGTGGCCAGGTTGGTCCTACAAAATGGAGCATGGAGGGCATTTTTACTTACATTTCTAGTCAAGTGTATATTAGCTGTATATAAGAGAGATTGTGGTGTGTGTGTGTGGGGAGGGGGAGCCATGAGAACTTCTTCCACATAAGGCAAGACTGGAATGTGATCCTGTGCTCTAAAGGTAGCCACTTAGTGTTGGAATATAGACTGCAGGTATGAGTATACCTATCAGCATCCAGAGCAAGATGGCAAGCCTTGTGGAACAGTACTTTAATTCTATTTAGAACCGTGTCCGATGCTGCACCATAGACATGAAGGGTTTGGTGGTTGCTCAGGTTGGTAGTAGTAGGGAGGGTAGCAGGGGTGGACTGAGAGGAATAAACCCCATGTGGACAATAGGTCCTGTGGTAGATAGGGAACTCTGAACAGACTAGATAGACCATTGGTTATACCCTGCCATCACTGTCTATGTTTCTAAATAAAATCTTCCATGAACTATTACAAGGTCTTACAATAAGAAATCCAAGACAAACCATAAGAGACAGTTGCAGCAGTATGACTTAATACAGATTATACATATGCAAGATTAGCTTTCTAGTAAATATAACCCTTTAAACAGGCAACATAAAGTAATCCCAACAAAGATCATGTTACCAAACAAATTAATGGCTTTAAGTGGAACTGATTGTAATGGTTAATAACATCCCACCTCTACTGGGTTTTGAACTTTTCTTGCATTTGCCTTTAAATACTTTTATCTCCTTACACAGGTGGTCTGAACAGTCTGTGGTTCATAAGCTGGGTAAGAAGTTTTCATAGGATTCAAATGAATTATTTAAGAACTGAGCTAAATAAAGATTATGCTGAGTATTATATAATGGACATAATAATAAGAATCAGCATTTATATACGCTTTTCATAAACAATGTATCCCAAAGTTCTTTTCAAGCAATGCTAGACTGGCAGTGAAGTGACTGAACATGTAGTGGCAGCCATTTTGCACAT
Organism: Neoceratodus forsteri; assembly: GCA_016271365.2. Classification (NCBI taxonomy): domain Eukaryota; kingdom Metazoa; phylum Chordata; order Ceratodontiformes; family Ceratodontidae; genus Neoceratodus; species Neoceratodus forsteri. Next base: position 1,321,409,118 of record CM057454.1, read on the forward strand.
CCACACCCACACCCACACATAGCTTTGACAATTGCATGAACCAGCTTTATAGGAATAGGAATCTTGGTCAGGACACTATGGACATTCCTATTTTGCAAAAAGTGCTTGAGTTCTTTACTTCCACCTGGACAGCACCAGAGATGGGTAGAAGGGACCATGTTTAACATCTCATCTGAAGGATAGCATACCCCAACAGTACAGCACCCCAAGAACTGCACCTGGGTGCCAGCATTTTTGAGGTAAGGAACCAATCCTGGTGTAGGATCAAGAACTTGTAACCTTCTGGCCCAAAGGCAGATGTGCTACCATCTTAGCCACACTGCACGATAAAGATTATCAATGCCATTTGTGGGGCAGATACAATAACGGAAACATCCTGAAGAAGCGTACATTTAGCACAAAGAAAGTTACTATTATATAGCTCAGACCTACTGTATATAACATGAATACTTTTCTATCTGCACGTAAGAGAGGAAAAGCTAAGTATGGCTCAAAAGAATGAGGTTTCTTATTAACAGCTAACCATTTAGAAGATCTCAAGACCCTAACTTCATCTTGCTGGTTGGAATGTCAATAATCCTAAAAGACATTTTAGCAGATGTTAGTTTATAAGGTTCTAACAAAGGAACGATAAAGAGATGTCCGCAACCTGATTCATTATTGAATTTGACTAAATAAGTCATTGAAGGTAAGCAAAACCACTATCACAATAAAATATCTTCTCTAATACCAATACAGTAGATGAACATAGACAGTGGAGCCCAACAGGGTACAAAGCAACACTGCAGCATTCTGCAGTATAGTTACTTCAGGAAACAAGGCATTTTCAAACTCAGTGGCAGTCAATCTTTGTTATGCAGTAACCTGAAAACACAGCTTTGTATCCTGGCAGGCTTCACTGTATGTGTTATTTGAAAACGATGTTGTGTGAGCCTGAATGTAAGAATTCTCATTTCAGTAGTGCTCTTAATGGGCAATTGGCTTAGTTTTGCACTCACAAAAGCAGTAGGAGTAGATCTGGGAAACTGGAGCAGATTTCTTATACGTATTGTTTATGATTCATTCAAGCAAGAGAGTTTTACCTAGGCCCCAGATTTCTGCCCCATAGAGTAATTTAGCTGTCTTTTGGCATTAATGAAAGGCAATAAACAGATTTCCTTTTGTATTAATGAAAGACAAAATCAGATTTCCTTTTGGCACTAATGAAAGGCCATAATCAGATTTCCCTTTTTAGCATTAATGAAAGGCAGTAATCCGATTTCCTTTTGGCATTAATGAAAGGCCATAATCCGATTTCCCTTTTGGCATTAATGAAAGGCCATAATCTGATTTCCTTTTGCATTAATGAAAGGCCATAATCCGATTTCCTTTTTGGCATTAATGAAAGGCCATAACCAGATTTCCTTTTAGCATTAATGAAAGGCAGTAATCCGATTTCCTTTTGGCATTAATGAAAGGCCATAATCCGATTTCCTTTGTCATTAATGAAAGGCCATAATCAGATTTCCTTTCTGGCATTAATGAAAGGCAATAATCAGACTTCCTTTTGGCATTAATGAAAGGCAATAATCAGATTTCCTTTTGGCATTAATGAAAGCCAATAATCAGACTTCCCTTTTGGCATTAATGAAAGGCAATAATCAGATTTCCCTTTTGGCATTAATGAAAAGCCATAATCAGATTTCCTTTCTGGCATTAATGAAAGGCCATAATCAGACTTCTTTTGGCATTAACATACTTCTCAACAAGATGACTGAGGACCATAGGATTATCCAAAGTGGATCTTCCTCACAGAATCCAAATGGAGCTTCCAAAATTATAAGAAGCTTATCTAAGGTTACTTTAGTGATACTGTTTTGTAAATTGTCCAATGAACTTAGTGATAAACGATGGGAATTGGAAGCAGGAAAGGGAGGCTACAAGATTAATAGGATCCTGAGACGGAGACAGTGATAGGAGAAAGGGCAAGTTAAGTGATAAGTCAGTGAACAAAGCAAGCAGCAGTGAAAGGGAGATACAGGAGAGAAGACAGAGGAAAGAAAGATTCGAATGTGGTGTGTAGTGAATCGCCCTTACATCAGTAATAAAATACCAGACCTTGAAGTCACCATGGCAAAGGCTAATTTATATTTAGTGGCTATAATGGAGTCGTGGTACTGAGCACCATAAATGGAAATGAATATACCAGGATACATTCTCTTCAGGAGGGACTGAGAGGTGAGGAAAGGAGAAGAGGTTATATCACATGTGAGGGACAGTATCAAGGCAACAGAGGTACAAAGACATAAGGAGGCCAAGGCAGGGCTAGTACTGCTATGGGGCAATCCAAGACAGACTGAGGGTACACTATTTATTTATTTTATTTGTATTGATTTATTTAGAAATCAGAATTACAACACTGTCTGAGCTGGAGTAGTGTACAGACCTCCAGCACAGAGTAAGGAGATGGACAAGGTACTAGGAGAATCCATAATCCAAACGTAAGTAAGGGCAGGTGGTGGCTGTTGGTAACTTCAATCTACAGACTTGGAGAGAAGTCTAACAACAGTGACTTTGGTAAGGAGCAGGGTCATTTTTGATTCCTGCAGGGGACTTTTTCTTAGACAGTCAGTCAAAGAACAAACTAGGACCTGGTGCTTACAAACAGGGACAGCTTGAAGTCACTTTAGGCAGGTCCATCGGTGCAAGTTATCACAGTACAGTGTGGTTCAGTACAAAGACGGACATACAGATGAACTACTCAAGGACGAGGATTCTGGACTTAAGAGGGTGGATTTTAGAGAAATGGGTTATTGTCTCAGGAGCTACCTAAAAGAGATGGAAGAGTGCCAGGGAGGAAGAGGCACAGTGGGAGCAAAATACAGGAGGGATAACTAGTAACGAACCTCTGTGTGAAGTAAGCCAAAACAGAAGGAAAAAGAGACCATTATTGTTCTCCAAGTAAGTGGCAAAGGTAGTAAAGTAAAAAGGTTACATTCACAAAGTTCAAGAAAGCAAAGAACGAGGGGACAGGGAGGTATACATAAAAAGCAGAAGAAAGCAGGCAATGTGGTTAGGGGAGCAAACGTGCAGACAGAGGAAAGAATTTCCAAGGATCGCTACAGGAGAAGGGAAGACAGTGTGATGGAAACAGCTGGCATTTTAAACAGCTTCTTCTGCTTGGTTTTTACATGGGAGAGTGAAGGTTTGTCTGTGTCTGTAGCTTAGTTTTTGTGGATTTACATGTTTTCTGCTTGTGGTAATTATGCCATTCTTGCTCACTACATCTGTGAAAGTCTCCTGGACTGGATTTGCAAAAATCATCATCAGGTATCTTTATTTTCATTTTAAAATCAACTTTTGGAAGCTATCCCAAGCAAAACATAAGTGAAGCAACTACATCTGACAAACTCGTGACTCTGGGTCCTGCTGGAATCCACATTTTCGTCCTGACCTGCTCCATGATCTGTATGTGGGCTTTTCAGCAACCTGTTTGAATGACAAAGAAGCATACAGACAAAGGGATTTCACATCCTGCATATGTGCAGGCACAGTTAATCACCTTCAGGAATTTTAACATTTCAGTGACTCTGGACCTCAGCTGTTGATCTTTCTTTTGGCTTTTGACTTAACCACCAGGTACCTATCTGCAAGCGACTGGGTGCAACTGACAAGCTACAACAAGGATAAATGGGCATATCGTCCTCTATTACTAACAACCTCCTTGCTCTGAGACCCTAGACGCCTGCACTGGTCCAAGTCGATAAGCCTCAGAAGTGTAATTCTATTTGACTACGAAGTATGGCAACTGTCTCTTAAACTTCTACCCTCCTCCTCTTGATATCAGGAAGTGTCCACTCAAATCCTGGCCCTGTCTCCTACAGTACAACAAAGCCTGCCAAAATGGAGGGTGGGCTCAAAATTGCTACCTTAAACATTTGCAGTCTCCTCCCAAAACTGGCCTCCCTTCAAATCTTTGCCAGCCAACACAACCGGATATCCTTGCCATCGTCGAAACTTGGCTGACACCTAATACTCCAGATCATGCCATCTCTATACAAGGCTGCAAGATATTCAGGCTGGATAGGACCTCGAAAAGGGTGGTGGGAGTGCAATCACCATAAAGGACTACCTTACCTGTCTCTCTGGTTCTTACCCCACCACAGAAACCTCAGTGCAACTCCTCCCTATCAAGATACTACTTGGTGCCCAAAACAAAGTCCTCACGATTGCTGCTGTCTATATCCCACCAAAAGATCCTGATTCTGGCCTACAGGCTGTCCTCGAGTTCGTAAGTACACAAACTTCTGACATCGAACTCCTTCTCCTTGGGGAATTTAATATAAATTGGCTTGCTCCTGATGCAGGGTCAAACAAAGATGCTATCCTAGCAGCAAATTTAACACAAGTGGTAAACTTCCCTACCAGGAAAAACTACAAATCAGGGACCAGCACCCTCATTGACTGGATCCTTACCAGCCACCCTACCTGTATAACCAATGTAAGTGTTCTCCCTGACTCGCTCAGTGATCACTCTCCATAATATGTACCTGGACAAATAAGTTTCTGTAACGCCTCCAAAACCATCTATAGCAGAGTCCTACCTTATGGCAACCTTACTCATCTCAAGACCTGTCTTAGGCAGATAGACTGGTCCTTGATTTACAAACTCAAGATGTTGACCTAGCCCTTCATTACTTTATTACTACTTCAACACTGCTTGTGACACCTATGCACCAGTAAAAAGCGCAGAATCAAAGCACTCACAAATCCCTGGCTCACGGCGAAGCTATTGGCGCAACTCAAAAGTAGGGATCACCTATGGGCCACTGCAAGAGCTACTGGCATTCTGTCGGACATCCAAAAATATAAACAGGCTCGCAACCACTGTACTAAACAGATCCGCTTTGATGAAGAGCCCTACTTCAAGAATGCCCTCTCCAACTCTGGGGTGAAGGAAAATCCTTCTGGGACAACATAAGAAATATCATGGGTCAGCAGTCCAAATCCTCTCCTACAATAATGAATGTGGATGGAACCACTACATTAGACCCTAAGATCATTGCAAACACCCTAAATGATACCTTCACAGACCTTAGTGGTGTCCTTTCATCTGATTTCTTCACTGATGCTGACCCTCAAATTTCTACTTCTACTACTGCCTCTCAACCAAACCACCCTTCCATTTCAAACTAGTAAAGGCACATGAAGTCTATAAATATGTAAAGAAGGCCGAGCAAGCAGCGGCACTATTGACCTTAAACTTCTGTCCCTCACTCTGGAGGAAGTACTGCTCCCCTCACAAAATTTTAATCTTCCTCTGCTACAGCCAGTTCCCTAGGAAATGGAAGGCTGCAGTTGTCACTCCGTGCACAAAAGTGGTGATAAGTCACTGCCTGGTAACTATCGTCCGATATCAATACTACCACCTCTCTAAGGCCCTTGAACGCTTGGTGGCAGACCAACTTTCAGACTACCTGAAAAGCACAACATCCTATGCACTCAGCAGCATGGATTTAGGAAAGGGCACAGCACATCGACTGCCCTACTTGAATTCTCAGGAGCAATCCACAATGCCATGGACAAAGGGAACCTAACTGGAGCAGTCTACATTGACTTAGCTAAGGCATTTGATACAGTACACCATGGTCTACTTATCAAACAACTACTATCCCTAGGGCTCTCGAGGGTCCTGGTGACTGGCTAAAAATTACCTTGCTCAGCGCCTCAATCTGTAAAAGTAGCTGGAGTTCTCTCAGACTCAAAACTGATTAGCTCAGGAGTTCCCCAGGGATCCATCCTGGGCCCCTCCTTTCAGCCTTTTCCTAAACTCCCTCCCCAAATCCTGCCCTGAACAAATAATCCTCTATGCCGACGATGCCGTGATTTTTGCCACTCATAAAGATCCGAACCTCTTACACCTCAACCTTCAGCATGCTTTTTCCAAAAGTTGAGATGTGGTTCCTTGAACATAAGCTGGTTCTAAACCACAAAAAACTAAATCCATGCTCTTCTAACTCAAGAAACAAGAAACGGCAAGTCCCACTCACCGCTATCACATAAATTTGGAATACCCTTGAACAAGTGTCAATTTTCAAATATCTTGGATTCAACTTTGATCAAGGCCTAACCTTTGCAACTCACATTGATAGTACAGCAAAACTATTAATCAGCGAATTGGGATTCTGTATCGAACCGATAGCTCCTTACCATTCTGCACTGAGAATTGCCATCCAATCCTCTTATCATCTCAGTCGTTGACTATGGCTTAGTTATATATGGATCTGCCACTACTAAGCACTTAGTCGCATTACAACATCCCTAAATAAGGCCTGTCGGCTGCTCACTGGTGCACATCGACGCATCGGCACTAGTGAACTCTATGCTGACTCAGGTTGGTTGCAACTCAAACTGGATAAAGTACCTTACCTGCCTGATGGAGAAAAATCCACCTGGGCCCACCCACCTTGTATCCAAGACCTGTTATGCCCGAGCACTAGCACCCGCTTTACCAGAAGATCAGAACACCAGCCTCTCCAAGTCCCCGATGCCGGACTTCTCAGGGATAAAGATCATTTGCCTATCGTGCCCCAGCTGGCTAAATGCCCTCAGCACTCATATTACTGCCTCCACCTCTCTAGGTATTTTCAAAACAAGGCTGTTCTCTCACCTTGCCACCTCCAGCTCCTGTGACTGCACTGATTAAACCTCCTATTTTCTCACTACCCACCCTGTTCCGTTATTTGACAAAGACATGTTTGGGAAACCTTTTCTCCTGCTATTGTCTGCTCCCCACACCTTTCACTTACCCTCTCCGTTCTGAACTTTTCCCTATTTGTTTCTCCTAATCTGGCATGACCTCTTTCTTGTAATAATAATAATGTGATTACTGATATCTCATGTCCTTTTGCACAAATGATTTGATATGTATTTGTATATGTTTCTTGCTCTGGACACAGCACAAATTGTTGTGTTATCTATGTAACCTTTTTGCACTGTACCTAATTGACGTGGAACCTTGTAAAAGAGCCTCTGGCTCAAAGGTAGTAATTCCTAGAACAATAAACTAAGGTGATGGCACACTGGGGAAAACAAAGACATGCGGGGAGGAAGACAGGTCCATTTTCAGAGGAAAGAGTAACGAAAGGGTTTGAAAACCTAAAGGCAGGTAAGGCTATGGAAGGGGATTCACCCCACAGTACTTAAAGAAATGAGGTAGATTCTGGTTGCCCAGCTCACATCATTGTTCAATGACTTGTGGAAAATAGGAGTAGTTCCAGAGGACAGAAGAAGTACTGATGTCCTTCTACACAAGAGAGTAGCAAGGAGGAGGAGGATGGCAAGTATAGGCTGGCCAGTCTCTTTGTGGTGAGGAAATTGATGGAAACACTACTAAAGAAAAAGACAGAAACATAGAAACATAGAAGTTCATGGCAGATAAGGGCCCCAGAGCCACCTTGTCTGCCCTGTTACCCTACTTCTTAGACAGATAATAGAATATATTGAATATAATGAGTTACAAGACCATTGAATCTAATGAGTTACGAGACCATAGTTAGCATGGATTGACAGGGGGAGGTCATGCCAAAACAATCAAATGATTTTCTTTAAGTGGGTAATCGGGAAATTGATCAGGGAATTGCAGTGGGTGTGGCCTATTTGGATTTTGGCAAACCTTTGGCATAGAACCACATAGAAGGCTGATTAGGAAACTGACTGAGATTGTAGGAGTAGGATCAATAATGGTAAATTGAGTTATAAACTTACAAATGGATAGGAGACAGAGGTGGTAGTTAACGGCACTCATTTTAAAGAGGGCATTGTGGAGTGGGTACCACAAGGCTCAGTACTGGGACCAGCCTACTTTAATACCTATATAGGAGACATTACAGAAGAACTGGAAGGAAGGTGTGTCTTCTTGCAGATGATACCAAAATCTGAAATTGGGTGGACACTCAGGAAGGGGTAGAAAAATGCAAAGGGATCTTGAAAAACTCGAGGAGTGGTCAAAAGCATGGCAGTGGAAGTTCAATGCCAAAAGTGCAAGATAATGCACCTAGGACATAAAAATCCTGGCACCAGTATAATGATGATGGAAACACTACTAAAGGAAAAGACAGGGTGTAGTACTAGCAGACACCAAGCAAAAAGGGTTCTAGGGGTAATCATATCTGAGGACCTCAAGGTTGCAAGGCAGTGTAACAAAGCAGTAGGTAAAATGCAGGAGGAATCTCCAGCAAGAGGAGCGAGACGGTTCCTGCCATTATATCGCTCATTGGTGCTGTCACACCTGGAATACTCTGTTCAGTTTTGGGAGACCACACCACAAAATGACACAGACAGAGTGGGGGTGGTACAAAGACGGGCAAGTAAAATGGTCAGTGGTTTGCATTAAAGGCAAAAGGTTGCAGGAAATAAACATGGACCCATAGAAGAAAAAGGGGAGGGGATATGACTAAACTCTGCAAATACCTAAAAGGAATGAACAGGGCACAGGTGGAGAGTCTCATTAAAAATTAGAGCAAGCACTGAACCAGGGGTATACAATGAAGCTGGGGAAGGAATTCAAGAGTGATGTGAGAAAATATTCCTTGACTGAAAGGGTGGTCGATGCCTAGAATAGACTGCTAGCAGAAGTGGTGGAAGCAAAACAGTGGGGGTCTTCAAGCAAACATGGGATGGAATTAGGAGTACTGTATATTAGATAGGATGCTGGGAGAGAGGAGGGTCACCGAAGACCAATTAGGGTCTGTGAAGACAGAATAGGTAGGAAACATCTGGGCAGACTAGGTGGACTAAGTGGTCCTTGTCTGCCATGAAATTCTATGTATGTATAATAGGATCCCCAGTGGCAAGAGTAACATGAATGGGTTCATTAAGGTAAGGGAAGCTGAGCTGGGTAGCACAAGAATAGCAGACCCTAACTGAAGTATAAAGGGACAACAGTTCTCAATTGAATGAAGATCATAGAGAATCAAGTCCAGCAAACTGACTAGCTGAACAGGCTATTGCACTTGGAAAGCAAGGACTTAGAGCGACTGGCAGAGACCTGGTGGGGGAAGAAAATGTCTGGGACACCAAGAAAGACAGATTATGGCTCTTCCATAGGGATAGGTCTGATGGGAAAAGCGAGGTGGCTCCCTATATTACAAGTCTTTGTTTATGTCCCTGGTCACTAGACTAACCACCAACATTTGGGATATGTCCCAACCCTGTCATTTCTCTCTTTGTGCTTACTATACCTTGCTCCCACCTGGTCCAGCAAGTTGGGACCCTTCAGGCTGGCCAGGCCTATCAGTAGATGTTTCTCTGAAGGAGACCCCTTGGTAGAGGCAGGTGGTAACACTGGTGGGGTTAAAGAGTGCCGTGCAGGATCTTGCCATATGTTTTTTTTCTACTTGTTGCTTGCCACCTCCAGGATGTTGGCATGCAAAGGGCTTCCAGTATGCAAACACCGAGCATGGTGGTGCAGAGCCTAAGGGACATCCTACCTCCACTGTAAAACATTTGCTTGCCACTTGTGGTCCTCCTGGCGGCAATATCACAACTAAGGCATCAACCCTCTTTCCTCAAATGAGGGAATGTTCCTGAGATGCAAAATCCCCCCCGGCAGCCCAGCAGGTCCGGAGCTCATTCCTGAACCTGGGCCGGCAAAGCTTGATTGGCAGCCCAGCCACTGTGCTGATCGGTTGGCTAGGTGGCCCTTTTAATCAAATAGTGCCACTGTGAAGGGCAATAAGAATATAAGGGCAGCACAAACTGTCCCAATGAGTCCATCAGGTCAAAGTCATAGAAAAGAGTGGGGCAAACTATCCCCAGGAGTGTACTACAGAGCTGCAAATAGCTCAGCTGGAAAATCAGGACAGCAGCCAAAATGGATGCAGTGGTGGTAAGTGCTTTGAGGAATTAAAGAGGAACATTCACATACAGCTGCCCACATAGATTAAAGTCCGTGACAAGTTCTTTTAAACAATATACTGGAAGCACACCTGTGGCAGGAAGCAATCCAGAGAAGGTTGCTGACTGTATGGGCCATATATTGATACTGCAATGCTACCATTAGCTGGAACCCAGCGATGTCATGTAGGAACAAGCTGTGCCTGACTGCATGCAGTTACTCACCAGTATAACTCCCTTCATGACATCACAAGGTTCCATGACATGTTGGCTGTGCAATACCAACATACAACGGGCTTCGTCAACCTCTTCTCTGGACTGTCTCCAGCTACAGGTGAGCCAAAAGCCTCATTTAAAAGAACTTTACATGGGCATTCCGTCCATGTTGGCCACTGTGCATAACTGTTTCCCTTTCAAATTTTAGAAGTGGAACTGTGGAGTTACTACCTAGTCTGCTTACATGGATTTATGAGAAATTTATACCAATTTGCAATCAACAGTATTGCTAGTGTAAATTTAAAATTACCAAACCCGATTTCTCCAACTTTGATGTGTTCCATAACATTAGAAATGCATGCCAAATATCAGGTACATGCCTGCAATGGTTGGAAAGTTTTTGTTTTATTTATTTATTTTGTTGACCAGAAAAGGAAGGCTTGGCAATTCTGCCTATTTTCAGTCTTGGCCAGCAGGGATGGGGTGCAAACTGACATATTGAGCCACATTGTTGGTGGTATTTTAGTGAATGCAGGAAATTTGGCCAGGACACTGGAGAAATTCCTTACCTTTTCCAGAAGTGCCATGGCATCCCAGAACCACAATAGGTAGTTGGGACCTCAGTTTAACAACTCATCTGAAAGGCGGCATCTCTTTAGAATGCAGCACCCCTTTAATGCTGCACTAAAGTTTTAGTAGGGATTTCACCCCAAGTTCTAGCATCCCAATTTTCAGAAAATGTTCACAAAATTTCACAAGTAATTACAGTGTGAAATTAGGAAACCATATAACTTAAACTTACTTAACCACAACTTGCCATGTTGAGAAGTTTGACAGATTCTTCCAAAAGCTACTACAGTAAAGCTAATTTTCAGGAATCTTTACTCAAAGGTGGTTGGGTTATAAGCAGTAAAATACTTTACTATATTCTACAAATAGATAGAATGCTTTCCTTTTACTCCTTGTAAGTTCAGAAATACTCAAGAGAATATTATATTTCGCCAGCCTATGAGTCATTAACGATCATAGATAGTGCACATGCCATATTTCAAGATTCTATCTAAAAGGATAGCAGAGTTAGAACTAAATAAAGACATTCACAAAATTTTGTGGAAATTTCATGAGGCGAAACTACTACTTTCACCCAGGCTTAATCATTAGTCACAGTTGCAGGAATATTCAGCCACTGTTAGGGTACAATTCAAAAGGAAGTTAGTCACCAGTGGAAAGGACATTTATTTGTTAGTGGGCACGGCACAAGGGCTATTGTAAGTCACTGGTAAGAGTGACAGTCATTCACTTGGGGACCAAGCAAAGGGATGTCATTAGTCATTAGTGGGAGGGACAGTCAGTCACTGACTACAGAACTGTCAAGTGTGACCTCCATCTAGGAAGCTGATGGAGTTACTGGTCCAAAGACCTCATGGACTACCCAGACAGCAGCAATCTCCAGGACAGTACACATCATGTGTTTGTGCTAAGGAGGTCTTGTCAGAGAAACCTGATAGTTTTTGATTGGGTGATGAAGGAACTGGATAGGAGACATGCTGTGGATTTGTTCTACTTTGACTTCAGCAAGGCTTTCGACTTGGTGCTCCACAGACCCTTGCTGAAGAAGATGGAGGATCTGGAAGCATCTAAGGACATGGTTAACTGGGTAGGAAACTTGTTCAAAGGGCTCAGATCAGAAGAGAGATCACAAGCGGGATGCCACAGGGATCTGTCCTGGGTCCAGTCCTCTTCATCATCTTTCAGAAGAACTTGAGCCATCCTCAAGTTCTCTAAAGTTATCCATGCCCTTTTCTCTCCCAGACCCAATCTGCCCACCCTGTTCGAAATTCAGGGCCTCATCAGTCACGAATCTCCAGCTGTGGCTACTGCCTTCAACATTTATTTCACCACTTGTGCTTCCAACCTTTTGTCCTCTCTCACCCTCTAAAACCACATCCCCCAACACCCTTTCCACCTCCCCCACCTACTCTCCTCTTCTCCTCCTTTCTTCTTTTCCTGTTTCCCATTCCTCCTCTCTGAAAGCCCTTTCAGCCCTCAACCTCCTACAAAGCAGCAGCCCTGAGGGCCTTGACCCTAAACTCCTACACCTCTCTGCCCTGCCATTGCCTCTCCTATTGCCTCCCTACTAAGTCTTTCCTTCTCTGGCCTCTGCTCCATCATCTTGAAGCATTCTATTGTCATCCCCTCCATAAAGGTGGTGACTCCTCCTCCTCTCCGCAACTTCCAACCTATATCCCCTCCCTACCTCTCTCCAAACTCCAAGAACACATAGTCTTATCCCAACTCACTCATTTCCTTGACTTCTCTTCCTTTTCACCCCTTTCCAGTCTGGCTTTTGTAACTTCCATTCCACCTCCTTCTGCCGCCTCCGTCTAACAGATTTCATCCATACAGCTATGGATCAAGTTCTTCCCATTGCCACAGTCTTATCGATTTAGCAAAAGCTTTCATCACTGTCTCAATTCACTCCTAATTCACAAACTCAGTTCAGCTGATCTCTCAGCCCCTGCCACCCATGGGTTCAGCTCCTACTTCACAGATAGATCTCAATCTGTGAGGCTAGGAAGTGTCATATCCTCTCCCCATTACCACCAGAGCCCCCAAGGCTCTGTACTTGAGTCCACTTCTATTCTCCATATTTCTTAATGACCTTTGTTCTGCCTGCTCGACTGCATCCATACACATGTACACAGACAACACTGCCCTATTTGTCTCTGGTTCATTGCCAGCTGAAATAGTATCTAAGCTCCAGTCTGATTTTGACTCAACCCAGAAATGGTTTCAGCCAAATTAGGTATCTCTAAATGCCAAAAGACTGTCTCTATGTGCTTTGGCACTAGTCAAGAGCTCTTTTGAGTCCCTGTCCTCCCTTCAATTCACATCCTAGATGGCATCAATACTGACCATGTATCTGCCTTCAAATACCTTGGTGTCTGGCTTGAGCGCCATCTCCTTTACTCCCAGCATATTGACACCACTCATAAAATCGCCACCCTAAACTTGGTGCCCTCTATAGGCATAAGAAGTGTATACCCTCCCTACCCACCATGACATCCTTACTAAGATGATTATCCCCATCTCTGACTACAGCGATATTTCTATAGAGCTGCCCCAAAATCCACACTGGACCCCTTCTTCCACTCCTTCTGCCGCTTTGCCCTTAACTGGCCTTCCACACCCACCACTGTTCACTCCACTCTGCTCTTTCCTTCCTTCCCTGGAGGATCACCATCTGTCCCATGGTGCCTCTTTCACTTCAAACTCTGGCTATCCTCTGGTCCTTACCCCCTAACTTGACTCCCTTCTTCCTCCTTCCATCCCTCCTCTTACTCCTTCTGTAACTCTGGGTTTGCTCCCTAGCTCCAATCCCGTAAAACTCTTGCTGGTCAATCAGCCTTCTCTTTCGCTTTCCTAAATTCTGGAATTCTCTCCCCTAAACATTCGCTCAGCCTCTTCTAAACCCTCACTTATCTCTCTTCTTCACTCCCACCTCTCCCTCCTGCTCTTGTCCTTAGTGTATGCCAACCACTCCCCCCGTTCCCCAAGGTCCAAATTACTGTGGCTGTATTTTGCACTTATTGTATTGTACCCAATCTGCTACCACTGTATATTGCACTTAATATCTTTTTCTGTATAGTTTTATGTTGCATTCTGTATATTGTTTCCTCCTCTGTAATTATTAACTTCTTGTATTTCAACCTGTGCAATTGTTTATTTCTGTTAAATGTTGTTATGCTTCCTCCCGGACACATCTAGAAATGAGCCATTTATATGCACAGTATGTTTTCCTGGTGAAATGCTTTAATAAATAAATAAATAAAATATGTTAATCAGCAACACTGGAAACTGTATCCGGGGCAGGTTGTGTCTCTTTGCAGATGACAATAAGCTCTGTGGGAGGCGAATAATATAACAAGGAATCGGAAATGCAAACTGACTTAGAAAAGCTAGAGGGTGGTCTAAGGTTTGGCAGTCAAAAGTCATTGCCAAAAGTGCAAGGTTTGCAGCTAGGAATAAGGACCTCAGGACAGAGTACTGGATGGGTGGGTGGGACTTACCACCATGGTTGAGGAACATGACCTAGGAGTTATCAGTAATGCCTTCAAGCAGTGGAGCTGGTGCAACAGGGCACATGGTAAGGCAAGTAGGATGCTGGGGTGTATAGGAGGGGTATTGATGGTAGGAGAAAGAGCTAATACAACCCTTTCATAGATCTTTAGTGAGGTCACGCCTGAGTACTTCTCCCAGTTCTGGAGCCCTCACCTCAGGAAAGATAGGCACAGGCTGGAGACGGTGCATGTGGAATAACCAAAATAATTCAGGATCAACACAGGTCTTGTGAGGAGTGTCAAGGCACTGAACAAGAACTTGCTGGAGACCAGAAGAGAGAAGATATGATAGAGACCTCCAAGTTCCTAAAAGGAATAAATAAGGTGAACTGTGAGGAATTATTTAGCTTGGCTGCTTCAATGTCACAAGGAATGAGTGAAAACTGAGAGGAGGGAGGTTCAGGAGGGACATGAGGAAGCATTATGTTACAGAAAGGGTAGTGGAACATGGAACAGTCTACCAGCCAAAGCGGTGGGCACTAAAACAGTTAATGATTTCAAGCACCGTTGGAGCAGAGTGAAGGGGATCGTAGTCACTTGGGATGACAGAATCGGGAAGGAGAATACGGAAAGGAGGGAGGCAAGGACCCTCGATGGACAGTAGGTCCAAGTGCCAGACAGGGAACTTGGGCAGATGGGATGGACATCGGTCTTTTTCCAGCTATCATTGTTTATGTTTCTGCATTGATATTGTTAGGTGGCCAGGCACAAGGGATGTCATTAGTCACAAGTAGGAGATATGTTCAGTCATTGTTAGGGTAAGGTACAAGGACTGTTAGTCACTAGTGAGATGGAAGTTCAGTTATTGTTATGGGACAAGGCACAAGGGCTGTTGTTAATCACCACATGTGAAAAGTAGTCAGCCCACTGGCAGCAGTAGCACTACTGCTTGTGGCGTTGATAACCAGGTTCAGGAACAAGCCCAGTGAGTCAGAGGGAGGAGGATCGAGCATCCAGGACAGTGCTCCCCTCCAGGAGGGAGGCCACGATGGTTGATAACCCAGGTTCAGGAACAAGCCGGTGAGTCAGAGGGAGGGGATCCAGCATCCAGGACAGTGCTCCCCTCAGGGAGGGAGGGCCACGATGTCTGACAACATTCCTACCCTAGTGATGGCTAGGGGTCAGTGCGTGCAAAAAGCGCAAAAGCAGGTGACTGCCTGAGTGATGGGCATTCACACGTCCGGGGTGGGAGCGCACCTGACCTCCTACAGACGTCATTGCATGTCTGCTTTACATCAGGAACCGCAACAAGCAGTAAACCTTTCTGGCTAAGCACAGTGAAACCAAGGAGCCTAGCAAGTCCTTGGGGTCAGTACGCAGGAGTGAATGTGAAAGGTGTCAAGGGTTGATGGGGTACATTCCCCGCCACGCACAGGAGCAAAAGAAAGTTAAAAAAATACAGAAAGTGCCAGTAGGAAAAGGCCCAGCAGTCTATTTTGACTGCTTGTGCTGCCCCTCCCCTTGGGCCCTGACCTTACCCATTATTCTGTCACACCCCTTTGAAGCCTTACACTGTCTTCAGTGAGACCATCTCTTCAAGGAGCTGGTTCAACCCTGCAACCACCCTCTGTGGGAAGAAATGCCTCCTGAACTCTCTCCTGAACCTTCCCACCTCCAGCTTAAGGCAATGTCCCTCGTAGCTCTACAGCCACTGAGACTAAAGAGGCACTCTTTGCTCATGTTGCTAATGCCTTTCATGTACTTAAGGTCTCAGCCATGTCTCCCTCCCTTCTCTCCTCAAGGGCGTGCATGTTCAGGTCCTGCCGCCTTTCCTTATATGTTCTGCCCTGTTGACCTTAACCATCTTAGTTGCTCTCCTCTGGACCGCCTTTAGCAGGTTAATGTCATTTTTCAAGTAGGGATACCAGTATATCACACTATACTCCAGGTGTGGCTGCACCAGCGATCTGTATAGCTGAAATATGACTTCCCTCCACCTGCTGCTGACCCACCCACCCACCTCTCTCCCGCAATGCGGCCCAGTATTCTGCTGGCTTTTGTCCCACCTTTCTGCAGTGTGAGGAGTGCTTTGGGGTACTAGTGATCATCACCCTCAGGTCTTTTATCTCCTTGGATTTGGTTACCAGGGCTCTACTCCATCCTTGGGTTCTTGGCTCCAGTGTACATAACTCAGCTTTGTACTTCTTTAGATTGAACTCAAGGTGCTATATTCTGAACCACCTCTTGAGCCCAGCTAGATCTTGCTTTAGCTTTTGTAACCCTTCTGCTGTATCAAACCTCCCACAGAGCTTGGTGCTGTCTGCAAACTGGGAAATCTTGCCTTTATGCCTTCTCTAATGTCGTTAATGAAGACATTAAACAACACTGGCACAAACACTGAGCTCTGTGGGACTGCGCTGGTAACTTCCCAAGATTCTGAGAGCTCCCACCCCACCCTTTGGGTCCTCTTTCACCCAGCTGGCTACCCATCCAGAATGCCTCTTAATTACCCCCAGCTTAGTGTCACCAAGAAACTTAAACAGCTTTGTTCGCTGGTGGCTGAACAAGGGAAGGAGAGGGACTGAGCACCCCAGAGGATGCTTTCCTCAGTGGGAGGGAGGCCATGTAACAACACTGCCACCAAACTACCTGGGTGACCACAGATGGCATTACAGGTAGCACACCACTGGTGTGGGGGATGCTGTCTGATGTTGTACAGCCACGCACTCTGTTTGCACATGTGCACTTGACATCACCAAGATCAGCATCTTAGAGGCAGGGACAAAAATGGAAAATGACCATGCTGCCTGTAGACAAAAGATCCTGGGTGCCTCACCTCCGCTGCCCACCATGATGCCTGTAGACAACAGACCCAAGTATATCTGGGTGATGCGCCTCTACTGCCCACAAAATTTGCCTCTAGACAATGGATCCCAGTATATCTGGATGTGCCGCCTCCACTATCCACCATGATGCCTGTAGACAGTGGATCTCAGTATATCTGTGTGCCCTGCCTCCACTGCCCACCATATTGCTCAGGACAATGGACCCTAGTATATCTGGGTCCTGCACCTCCACTACCAACCATGATAACTGTAGACAACTGATACCAGTATATCTGGGTTCCAGTGCCTCCACTGCCCACCAATGCATGCCTGTAGACAATGGACTCTAGTATATCTGGGTCAGTGGCCTCACTGCCCACCACACTTGTCTGTAGGACAATAGATCCCAGTATATCTGGATGTGCCGCCCACTATCCACCATGATGCCTGTAGACAGTGGGATCTCAGTATATCTGTGTGCCCTGCCTCCACTGCCCACCATATTGCCTGTAGACAATGGACCCCTAGTATATCTGGGTCCTGCACCTCCACTACCAACCATGATAACTGTAGACAACTGATACCAGTATATCTGGGTCCCGTGCTCCACTGCACACCATGATGCTCTGTAGACAATGAACTCTAGTATATCTGGTCCTGTGCCTCCACTGCCCACCATGATGTCTGTAGACAATTTACCCAAGTATATCTGTATCCTGCACCTCAACTGCCCACCATGATGCACATAGACAACTGATCCCAGTATATCTGGGTCCTGCGCCTCAACTGCCCACCATGATGCTTATACAGTAGACAACTGATCCTATTATATCTGAGTTGTGTGCCTTAACTGCCCACTATGATGCCTGTACACAATGGACCGTAGTATATATCTGTCAGGTGCCTCCACTGCCCACCATGATGCTTGTAGACAACTGATCCTAGTATATCTGGGTTGTGTGATTCAGTGCACACCATGATGACTGTAGATAATGGGCCCTAGTATATCTAGGTCCTGCACCTCCACTGCCCACCATGATGCCTGTAGACAATGGACCCTAGTATATCTAGGTCCTGCACCTCCACTGCCCACCACACTTGCCTGTAGACAATGGATCCCAGTACATCTGGATGCGCTCGCCTCCACTATCCACCATGATGCCTGTAGACAGTGGATCTCAGTATGTATGGGTGCCCTACTCCACTGCCCACCATACTGCCTGTAGACAATGGACCCTAGTATATCTGAGTCCTGCACTCCACTACCAACCATGATAACTGTAGACAACTGATCCCAGTATATCTGGGTCCTGCACCTCTACTACCCACCATGATAACTGTAGACAACTGATCTCAGTATATCTGGGTCCCTGCCCCCACTGCACACCATGATGCCTGTAGTCAATTTACCCAAGTATATCTGTGTCCTGCACCTCAACTGCCCACCATGATGCAAGTAGACAACTGATCCCAGTATATCTGGTCCGTGCCTCCATTGCCCACCACGATGCCTGTAGACAATTTACCCAAGTATATCTGTGTCCTACACCTCAACTGCCCACCATGATGCAAGTAGACAACTGGTCCCAGTATATCTGGGTCCTCGCCTCCACTGCCCACCATGATGCTTGTACAGAGACAACTGATCCTATTATATCTGGGTTGTGTGCCTCAACTGCCCACTATGATGCCTGTACATAATGGACCATAGTATATCTGGGTCTGGTGCCTCCACTGCCCACCATGATGCTTGTAGACAACTGATCCTAGTATATCTGGGTTGTGTGGCTCCAGTGCACACCATGATGACTGTAGACAATGGACCCTAGTATATCTAGGTCCTGCAACTCCACTGCCCACCATGATGCCTGTAGACTACAGATCCCAGTATATCTGGGTCCCACGGCTCCACTGCCCACTATGATGCTTGTAGGCAGCTGATCCTAGTATATCTGGGCACGGTGTCTCCACTGCTCACCATGATGCCTGCAGACAACTGATCCCAGTATATCTGGTCCCATTCCTCCACTGCCCACCATGATGCCTGTAGACAACTGATACCAGTATATTTGGGTCCTGCACCTCCACTGCCCACCATGATGCTTGTAGACAACTGATCCAGTATATCTGGGTCCTGTGCCTCCACTGCCCACCACGATTCCTGCAGACAACTTATACCAGCATATCTGGATACTGCATCTCCACTGCCCATCATGGTGCCTGCAGACAACTGATCCCAGTATATATGGGTCCTGTGTCTCCACTGCCCACCATGATGCTGGTAGTCAATAGACCCCAGTATATCTGGGTTCCACAACTCCTCTTCACCATGATGCTGCATTAGACAATGGCCCAGGTATAACTGGGTCCCAGCTCCACTGCCCACCATGCTAGCTGTAGACAAGGTATCCTGGTATAGCTGGTGCACTGCATCCACTGCCCATCATGATACCTGAGACAACAGACCCCAGTATATCTGGGTCTGTGCCCACTGCCCACACATGATGTTTGTTGAGACAACTGATCCCAGTATATCTGGGTCCTGTCCCTAAACTGCCCACTGTAATGCCTGTAGACAATGGATCTTAGTATATATGGGTCCTGCACCTACATTGCCCACCATGATGCCTGTAGACAATGGATCCTAGTATATCTGGGTCCTGCAACTCAACTGCCCATCATGATGCCTACAGACAACTGATCCCAGTATATCTGGGTCCTGCACCTCCACTGCCCACCATGATACTTGTAGAAAACTGTTCCTAGTATATCTGGGTTCTGTGCCTTCAGTGCCCACCATGATGCATGTAGACAACATACTCTAGTATATCTAGGTCCTGCACCTCCACTGCCTGCCATGATGCCTGCAGACAATGGAACCTAGTAGATCTGGGTCCTGCACCCGATGCCCACCATGATGCCTGTAGACAACTGATCCCAGTATATTTGAGTCCTGCACCTCCCTGCCCACTATGTTGCTTGTAGACAACTGATCCTAGTATATCTGGGTTCTGTGCCTCCACAGCCCACCATGAAGCCTGTAGACAATGGACCCTAGTATATCTGGGTACTGCACCTCCACTGCCCAGTACAATGCTTGCAGACAATGGACCTTAGTATATCTGGGTGCTGCACCTCAATGCCATCATGATGCCTGCAGACAACTGATCCCAGTATATCTGGGTCGGTTTCTCCACTGCCCACCATGATGCCTGCAGACAACTGATCCCAGCCCCATGCTTCCACTGCCTGCCATAATGCCTGTAGACAATAGATCCCAGTATATCTGGATCTTGCGCCTCCACTGTCCATCATGATGCCTGTAGACAACTGATCCCTATATACCTGGATCCCATGCTTCCACTGCCCACCATAATGCCTGTAAACAATGTATCCCAATATATCTGGATGCCATGCCTCACTGCTCACCACGATGCCTATTGACAGTGGATCCTAGTATATCTGGGTCCTGTGCTTCCACCCACCACCTGATGGCAAGGATGCTGTCTGGGGCACATCCCTATACCCTGACACTGCCTGGATGCAGTGCAAGGCCAGATTGAAGCAGGATGAAGATGAAAGGCACAGGGTCATGTGCTGTGGAGCCCTGAGGGAGACTGGCACCAGACACATAGGAGGAAAATCCTGGTTGAAAAATGTAAACAGCCTGCAAGTCATCCCAGCTTCAGACTGTTGATCAAAATGTTGAATAGCAGTGGCGTCGACACAAATCCCTGAGGGAAGCAGCTGAAGACTCCTTCTACATGGAGTAGTGCTGTCCAACCCTTGGCTTCTTGCCCACAAGCTACTGAGCAATTCACATTTGAATGCATCATATACATTGCAGTGGTGTCCTTAGATCAGATGCTTGTCACAGTGTCAACGGCCTTGAAGAAGTGGGACAGAATAGGTTTATGTGATGCCGCCTCATGTTCAACTTCCTGGCCACACCCTTGAAGGAGGTAATTGGATGGTTTGGCATGATCTGCTCAGCTATGCTGAGAGTTGGGTGAGTGTTTTGACCTCAACCAAGTGCACCATTACTCTACTTGATAATGGCTTTCAGGACTATCATTGCTATCAGCCATACAGAAGTCAACGGTTATGTTGGGGAGTAAGAAAAGGGAATCTGATGCTTTGCAGTTCTGTGCTGGGCTGAAAATTAAATTTTTTCTAGCATTTCCCTCCCAGCAACAACATACCAGTGAACCATCACCACTCCTCATCCCGTTCCTCTGCTGGGCAAGCCGCCTTCTCCTATCACCACCACAACTCTCTGGAACCAGCTCCCTTCATCCCTCTGCCACTCACACCACCTCAGGTTCTTCTAGGCACCAGCTGAAACTCCTCTCACCCCAACCTGCTCCTTTTTTCCCTGGGTGGTCTTCCCTGTCTGTCACTGGCAGCAATTGGGTTTTGGTTCCCTTATCATAACCTCTTTGCCCAGCCTAGTGCACTGCCTGCTCATTTGGTTAACACCTCTGTGTCAAAATTCTTGTTGTACTCTTGCACACTCTCTTGCACACTCTCTTGCACACTCTTGCACACTCTCTTGCACACTCTTGCACACTCTTGCACACCTCTGCACACTCTCTGTGTCAAAATTTGTTGTACTCTTGCACTCTCTTGCACACTCTCTTGCACACTTGCACACCTTGCACATGCATCTTGCCACTATGTGTTCAAATTACTTTTCACCTAATCTGATCCATGGTGTAGTTGAGAATTATTTTACCTTATTTTGTGATTGTACTTTATTTCTGTACCTTAAAATGCACTTTAATTTGTTTGATATTCCTCCTGCTTCCCGTTCCCCAGGTCACTCCAGGTAACAAGCATCAGCTCAGCGTGCCTTTCACTGAGTCACCAATTTTCAAATCAACCAATAAGTCACTCAGTCAGTAAACAGATATCTTACGCTTTCCAGTTTGCTTTCTGAGTAAAGTAGGAATAAAATGGCAACCAGGAGGAGGATCGAAAGGGAGGGGGAGAGAGAGAGAGAGAGAGAGAGAGGAGGGAGTGAGGGAGGAGAGGGAGGAGGGAGAAAGAGAGAGAGACAGAGGAGGAGGGAGAGACAGAGAGAGAGAGTAGATTTTGTATGGGAGTCATATAATATACTACACAAGGCACTAAAAGTTTTTTGGGGGTAGGAGGTGTCCAGCATCCTTCTAAACCTAATATTGTTTCAATGCAAATAAACTTTGAGTGTGATAAAATACCCAGGGGACATTAATCATACCTTTACTGTCAGATGTGACTCTGTACAACCTGCCTTCCAGCCTCAGAATGATTGGTATTTAGAATACTTTGTTTGGGAAGGGGTCAGATGATGTGTCCTGTCACCTCGATGAATACCAATCGTGGTTGCTTATTGAAACAAAGGGTCTTGCTGGCACGCGATCCAGCAACAGTCACATTACTATTGCCACAGATTCTATTAACTAACATACTCCCTAGTGAGTCTGTTATCAGAACAAAAGAAGAGTCAGATCCACAGACCCCCATGAAGTGCCTGATCAGTACTGCTGTACCTGTGGTTTTGACTTCAGTAAATACGATGTATTATTCTGGTTAAGTGAGAGTGCTTTCCCTCAGGGCCAGGGGTTGTCAGGTCAAGACACATGCCAGTGTTATGGCCTCATACCCAACACTAATGCTGCCATCCACTGTGGAGGGATCTGTACTGTTAGAGGAGCCATCCTGACATGATACACTAAACCAAGATCCCAGCTCTAAGGCTCTCTCTCTCTCTCTCTCTGCTCACACAGGTGGAAGTTAAAGGTCCTGTATTCTATTCTACATTATGTTAACTACCAGTATATAACTTTTTGCTTTTAAAGCACTTTGGGATGCAGTGTGCATGAAAGGTGTAATATAAATCCAATTCTGTCGAACTAAACTCAAATTCTAACAGCAAGAGGAAGGAGGTGCTGTTAGAACCGTACTACTCTACTGGAACTAAAGAACTAGAACTCTACTACTGGGACCTTCAATTTAGGGTAAAAACAAACAAACAAAAAAGAGTTAGTGTGTTTGTCTGAGTTTGGTGACATGAATTGTTATCTGTGCAGTTAGCTAGGTAGAAGGAAACTGTGAATTAGGGGAAGTGGCGAGGCAGAGAACAGCAAGAGGAAGGAGGTGCCATTAGAACTGTACTACTCTACTGGGACTAAAGAACTAGACTGTTACTATTGGTACCTTCAATTTAGGCTAAAACAAACAAACCAAAAAAGAGTTAGTGTGTTTGTCTTTGTTGGGTGAAGTGAATTGTTATCTGTGCAGTTAGCTAGGTGTTGAAGAGAACTGTAAATTAGGGGAAGTGGCGTGCATAGAAGGAAGCCTGGTGTTTTGGATTTAAAAACTGCTCTAGATAGCTTTTGGCAGAGGACAGCAAGAGGAAGAGGTGCTGTTAGAACTGTACTACTATACTGGGACTAAAGAACTAGAATTCTACTACTGGGACCTTCAATTTAGGGTAAAACAAACAAACAAACAAAAAAATTAGTGTGTTTGTTTGAGTTGGGAAGTGAATTGTTATCTGTGCAGTTAGTTAGGTGTAGAAACTGTGAAGTTAGGGAGGTGGCTTAAGCAGAAGGAAGCCAGGTGTTTGGGATTTAAAACTGCCTTGGGTAGCTTTTGGCAGAGAACAACAGGAGGAAGGAGGTTGCTGCTAGAACCAGACTGCTCTACTGGGACTATATAGCCCTCCCTCCCTCCACAATCCTTCCCATCCATAGACATTTCTATTTTATAGGCACAGGATTTGACTGACAACAGGAACTTCCTATGTGGGAGCAGGAAGGGAGTGCTCACAGAGGCACAAAAGACTCACCCATCCTAGAAGGAAAGAGTAGCTCTCCATCACCCCCAGGTGCTGGAGGTCTGACTCTGAGCAAGAAGAAGAGACTACTGAGGAATATAGGAACTTCATGTTCCAGAACAGGAAGATCAGGAGCTTTAAGGGCATGGAGGCAGTAAGAAAGTAGGGTGAAAAAATTATATAAAAATAAATAAATAAACAGAGAGAGGAAAGAGTAAGTATACAAAACAACAGTTAAGGGTTACAAATAAGACATGATGGTAGTGGTGCAGTGCAGCTGCTGTGGATCAGCAGTCTCCAGGAGACGCTCTGGAGGATGTGGTGTTGTCCCATTTGCAGACACCTCTGGGCTGAGGAGGAGGTTGCTCATCTCCAGGCTGAGTTGTCCAGGATTGAGGACCTCCTCTCCACCCAGGGACCACCAGGGCCACGCTGCTGCCTCAGAGTTGCCAAGAAGAGGAGCAGTTGGACCACAGTGGACTCAGAGAGGGTGAGGTGGTGGAACAAAGGCACATCCCTCCAGCTGTACCTCTCACAATTCATATGCCATTCTGGCAGAGTGTGGTTCCTCTATGGAGGCACCCAGTGGAGACCAAGGAGGATGCTGGGAACCTCCACAAAGGAGACCCACAGGAGGGTGGCATGGGATCCCACAGGAAAGGAAACAACTCCTGGTGGGGGACTCCATTATTAGGAGGGTAGAACTGGGGAGGGAGCGGAGAGGGAGGTAAGGTGCTTGCCTGGAGCCATGGCTTGGAGGGACAGGAGGGCGAATCCTCAGGATCACGGAGCAGCTGCATGGGGTGGGAGCTGGATGCCACTGTCCACCTAGGAAAAATTATCTAGCTGGTAAAGGGATCAGAACAGTGGAGGAGGAGTTTGTGGAGTTGGGGAGTGACCTTTGACGGTAGCATACAAGGTAACCTTCTCGGAGGTGCTGCCTGTCTATGGCATGGGCGAGGAGCTAGGGTGCTCTGCACCATGGGATTCAATAAATGGTTGAAAAACTGGTGGCACGAGCTTAGAGTTTTGGTGTTATTGGGGATGGGGTCCACCTGGAGGGATGCAGGCCTACACTGGTGCAATGGTCTGCATCTGTCCAGGAGGAGACGAGGATCCTAGGTGACAGGTTTAAATGCTTCATTGAGCATTTAAACTAGCCAAGGGGAAGGCACTGAAAAGGATCAGGAAATCTTAGCCCCCCACAATCAGGGTGTTAGTGAGGTAAACACCAAGATAGAGACGCTGATAGGGAGGAGGGAAGGTAAATGGAGAAAAGGCAAAGGCAGTAAGGACAGGGATGGGGCAAAAGGGTAAGGCCATCAAAAATGGAGGTAGTGAGTATCTATGACCATAGTCTGGTAACAAGCTCCTGAACTGGTGGCCTTGATGGAAGAGGATACCTGGATATCGTAGCAGTTACAGAAACATGGTACACAGAGAACCATGACTGGGATGTTGACATACCAGGGTACACATTCTACAGGAGGGACAGAGAGGGTAGAAGAGGAGAAGGAGTAGCTCTCATGTAAGGGAAGGGATCCAAACAATGGAATAAAATGGTAAACAGGGAGGAGGAAGCACTGTGGGTCGCCCTGAGACTGGAAATGGCACCAATCTGCACAGGGGTTGTATACAGTCCCCGTCTCAGGGAGAAAATGGACAAGGAAATAATAGAAGGTATCCTAAGGATGGCAGAGAAAGGGAGATATTGTTGATGGGGGACCTGAATATGCCAGATGCTAACTGGAGCACCTTTGCAAGCCACATCCAAGAGTAGGGCCATTCTTGATGCCCTACAGGGACATGCCTCAGACAGCTAGTGTTGGAACCCACTTGGGAAGGAGCAATCTTAGACCTTGTACTCTCAAATGGGGGTGGAGAAAGGATCTCAGATCTAGAAGTGGGTACCCATCTGTGGACAAGTAACCAACAAATAGTGTGGTTCACAATAAACTCAGCTGCAGAGTCAAGCCATACAAAGGTGAGGGTACGGACTTCAGGATGGCTGACTTTGTCAAATGGGAGAGTGCCTCAGAAAAGCACTAGCAAACAGGCAAGAAGGAGGGTGGAGCAACAATGGGAAATATCAAAACTGCCATCACAGAGGCAACAAGTCTTTGTGTGAAGCAAATAAATCACAAAAAGAAAAACACTATGGTTCTCAAAAGAGGTATCGGAAAGGTTAGGGAGAAAAGATAGCATTTTGGAAGTATAAAGAACACAAAAGAGCAGGACAGAGAACTATTCCGTTAAAGCAGAAGGAAGCAGGGAAGGCAGTCAGAATAGCAAAGGCCCAAACTGAGAAAAACAGCCAACTTGGTTAAGAAGGGGATAAAACCTTTATAGGTACATTGGGGAGAAAGACAAAGGAGGGATAGTGAGGCTGAATAAAGGGGGTGTGTGGGCAGAGAGGACAGTGAAAAGCAGGATACTGAATGAATACTTCTGCTCAGTATTCACAAAAGAAGAGGAGGGGACGTACCTAATCCAAATCAATAGAAACACTCTGGATTGGGGGATCGATCCTAGTCATTTCACAGAAGAAAGGGTTTTAGAAGAACTCCTATAACTGAAGATGGACAAAGCAATGAGGCCTGATGGGATTCACCACAGAATTCTAAAGAACTAAGGGAGAACTAGTGACACCACTGACTACCCTTTGTAACAAATCATGGGAGGATGGTGTGGTACCTGAGGACTGGAGGAGGTGGATGTGATTCCCTTCACAAAAGTGGGAGCAAGACATAGGCAGGAAACTACAGACCTGTCAGTTTGACCTCAGTGGTAGGGAAAATTATGGAATCATTTCTGAAGGAAAGACTTGTTGAGTATCTAGAGGCCAGTGGGGCACAGGACCCAAGGCAGCATGGATTCACAGCAGGAAGATCATGTCAGCAAATCTAATTTATTTCTTTGACTGGGTGACAAAAGTACAGTAGTAGACCAGGGAGGGCTTTGGACATGGCCTACCTAGACTTTAGCAAGGCATCTGACACAGTCCCACACAAAAGATTAATAAACAAATTAGCCAGCCTGGGAGTGAGTCCTAGGTGGTAGCCTGGGTAAAACATTGGCTGGAGAACAGGACACAGAAGGTAATAGTAAACAAGAGTCCCTCTGAAGAAAGAGGGGTTACTAGTGGGGTACTGCAGGGTTCAGTACTGGGTCAGTCCTTTTAATGTCTTTATAAGTGACATTGCAGAGGGACTGGAAGGAAAAGTATGCCTCTTTGCAGATGACACAGATCTGCAACAGGGTTGATACAAGGGGTGGAAAGGATGAGAAGGGACTTGGCAAGGTTGGAGGAATGGTCAGAAGTATGGCAGCTTTGATTCAATGTAAAGAAGTGTGAAGTAATGCACCTGGGAAACAAAACCCAGGGAAAGAGCAACAATGGGGGCTAGTAACAACAACAAAAATGGAAAGGGACCTGGGGGTAATTATATCAGATGACCTAAAGGTTAGCAAGCAATGTGAGAAGGCAGTAGGGATGGCTTGGGGATACTGGGATGTATAGGGAGGCATCACCAGTGAAAACAGGAAGTTGTTATCCCTCTATACAGACAGTTGGTGAGACCCTATCTGGAATACTGCGTCCAGTTCTGGAGACCCATCTCCACAAGGACATAGATCAGAGTGGATGCAGTCCAGAGGACAGCAACTAAAATGGTGCAGGATCTGCAACAGAAGCCATATCGGACAGACTAAAGGAGCTTAATATGTATACCCTTGAGGAAAGGAGGGAGAGGGGGGACATGGTAGAAACTTTTAAGTACCTCAAGGAATCAACAAAGTCCAAGAGGGTGGCATCTTTCAGAAAAGAGATGTGCAAGAACAAGGGGACACAATTTGAAGATAGAGGGGGACGGCCTCAGGGCAATGTGAGGAAGTATTTTTTCACAGAGAGGGTGGTGGACGATGGAATGGCCTTCTGAGGAGGTTGTTGGATCAAAAACAGTGGGGGAATTCAAGAATGCATGGGACAGACATAAGGCAATTCTATGGGGGTTAGGAAGAAATAGGGTGTTGGTTAACTAGGATTTGTGGCTTATCCAGTAGGTAGGAAATAGGCAGACTAGGTGGGCCAAGTGGTCCTATCTGCCATCAAAGTCTATGTTTCTTTTCTTTTCTTCTGTTCTATTCATTGTACAGTCAACTGCTTAACCACTATCCAACACATTCCTTTGTAAGGCACTTTTAGATACAGTGTGGATGCAAAGCGCTGCAGTAGAAATCCTAATAATATTCTAATTTACATTCCCTGCACTACCAGTGTCTAACTCACTGCTTTGTAAAGCACTTCAGAATACAGACTACATGAATGGTGCTTTAGAGATCTAAATTATTTTCTACTATAGTCCCCTTCAACAAGTAAGTAACTCATGACTTTTAAAACACTTTAGGATCCAGTGTGACTAAAGGATTTCTAAAAATCCTAGATCTTATTTTGCTCTAAAAGAAATATAGACATTAACATCAGAAAAGGCCCATTGGCCCATCTTGTTTCCACTGTCCTTCCCAATAGTATTACGCAACTGCCCTAGTGGTCACTCACTCACTCACTCACTCCTTCCATGTCATGCTCCCTTGCTATCTTCACCAGCCCCATATGTCTGCTCCCCACCCTCCGCTGCATCACTCCGCTGATCCTGCGCCAGCCCAACCCCTCTGCCAGCCTGCTCCATGTATCCACCGTGATTTAGCAAAGAAATATCTTCAGTGTCCTTCCTGAACCTCCCTCCCACCCATTTCTTTCAGTGCCATGTTTCTGTCATTGTTAACAGTTCCTTAGCATCTACCTTGTAGAAATGTGAACGTTTCAGTCATGCCTCCCTTCTTTTCTCTAGTGTAGACATTGTGAAGTCCTTAAGCCTCCCAGGCAGCAGTTCTCTTGCTGCCCCAAAGCACTTTTGTTGCCCCTCTGCACTGCCTCAACCCTATCCCTGTTCGTTTCCATGCACAGGCTCCCTAACTGCACACAGTGCTCCAAATGCAACTGCCCCAAGGAACTGTACAGGGGCAGGATACGCCCTTCCTTCTGCTGCCGATCCCCTGGCTATGCACCTTAGGATCCTATTTTAGACCCCATTGCCCTGTTGCACAGTACTGACTGCTTCACATTGTCTGCCAATAAGACCACTACATCATCATCCTCTGTCATTTTTTTATTTATTTTTTGGCCTGGCCCCCAAACTCAGCCTGCTCCCATCTGCACCCATCCCAGACTTATCCACCTGGGTGAGGGCCCTGGAGAAAGAGCACCCCAACAGACACGGGGTAGTCAAGACCCAGCTTACCTCTCCCCGGGTCGGAGCAATGGGAGCGAGACCCCCAGTGGACATGGGTAGGCAGTGGGGATGGAGGTGGCTGGTGTCATGCTGGGGCGGGCCAGTATTTTCATGCAGCGAGGATCAGCAAAGGCCGATGGCACATTTATAAGGTAGAAAAATAAATGGGCAGACATGGATAGGCCTTGCGGTCACTTATCTGCCGTCAACTTCATGTTTCTATGACTCCTGGGGACTGGGACATGTAATCATGACCAGCACCCGCCCCCACCCCCACGTGTGTGGCACCAGCCATGACAGTACCCCCAGCCTTTGCATAGAGGTCCGCAAAGGTGCTGACACTCAGCCACCCTCCCTTGAGAAGGGAGAGCAGTCCCTAGGATGCTCAGTCCTTCTCCATCCGCCAGCCGGCTCTCATCTCCGAGTCCGACCCCAAACCCGGGATGTCGGCGCTGCAAGTAGACACCTTGCCACTGCGCCAGTGGCGGGCCCTTCTGTCATTCTTTTGTAACAAAACATCTCACACTCTGTATTCTGTCTTCAGGTTGCTGACCCCTATGTGCATAACTTTGCACATTTTGTGCACTGAATGTTAGTGGCCAGACCCTTGACCATTTATTCAGGCTCTTCAAATCTTCCCTCAGTGTCTTAACTCTCATCGCTAACCACTCAACCACAAATGTTACCACCGATATGATATACAATCCTTCCTCAACCAGTATCTAACACATTCCTTTGTAAACGCTATGGGGTACAGCACTGCTGCATTTAGTATATTCCGATTCTATTCTATTTTACAGCCCCTGTGCTACCAGTATCTATCTCTCTGCTTTGTGAAGCTCTTTGGGATACAGAGTGTATGAAAGGTTCTACAGAAATGCAACTTCAGTTCCACTCAACACTCTCTGCATCACCAGAATCTGTCTTGGTGCTTTATGAAACACTTTGGAATACAGTATGTAATGAAAGATGCTATTGAAACCCTCATGCGGGGTTCAGCCACTGGATTAATGGAAGCAGGTCATGTTTCCATGCAAGCGATCCATGCAAGAAAGCTGCCATTTTGGTGTCCAGGCTGTGAAACATGCTGCTGCCAGAGCGTAACTGCAGCCAGGGAAGGAGATGGCATGTTCTGGAGCTAAATGTGGCCCTGCAGGTGGATCCAGGAGCTTGCTCACCCGGCAGGGGCACTCTGCATGTGTCTGAGGGTAATCCCCACACACTGTGTGCCATGAGGATGGGGAGGAAACTTGGAGGAGTGGCTCAATGATGGAGGTGGCACACGCAGGCCCTGTGCCAACTATCCAGCTGCAGGTGCTGTGTGAGGAGGTGGAGATGCAAATGTCGCCAGGCCCTACTATATACATTCTAATTCTATTCTACAGTGCCTCCTACACATCCAGTATCTAACGCACTGCTTGGTAAACTCTCTGGGATATTGTGTGTTTAAAAGGTGCAGTAAAATCATAATTCTACTCTATTCTACAATAACTGTTTGGTCAGACTTTGGCCAGTTGGAGATTGAGGATGTCGAAGATAATGCAGGCTTGCATCCAACTTTCTGTAGTTTGGACCCTGGTCCGATCGCCTCCTGCTGGGGTGTGTGGGTAATCAGACTGATCGTGACTGAGATGGTCAGGTGTTTATTAGAGACTGGGGTGTTTCTGGATGCCCTGAAGGAGGCGGTGGTTCCACCCCTCTTGAAAAAAACCTCTCTCGACCCGGCTGTCTTGCAAACTACAAACCTCTCTCTAACCAGCTCTTTGGGGACAAGGTTATTGAGAGGAGTTACATCACAGCTTGAGGAGCACCTGACACCCACAATATCTCGATCCTCGCCAGTATGGTTTCAGAAAAAGGCAGAGTACTGAGACCGTGTTGGTTCGGGTACTTAATCTCCTGATAGCGAAAGATCAGAGGGGCCGTTCTGTTTTGATCCTCCTTGATCTCTCTGCAGCGTTTGACATGGTAGGTCATAGGGTGTTGCTAGAGCACCTGCAACTACTCTGTGGGCTGTCTGGTACAGTCCTCAGATGGTTTGACTCTTTCTTCAGGGGCGGGATACAGAGTGGAGTCTGGGTGTTTCCTCAGCTCCTCTCTCTGCTTGTAGTGTGCCCTGGGCTCTGGCTTTCCCCTATGCTGCTTGCAGTGTATATGCTGCTGTTGGAAGATATTATTAGGCAGTACAGGTTGAGTTTTCACTGCTACACAGATGATTCTCAACTGTACATGTCCATTGTGCCTGAACATAATGACGCTTGTTTCGGTTCTCTAACAACTGCCTTCGGAGATTCAGGACTGGATGAGTGCCAGCTGGCTTAGGCTGAATCTGGATAAGACTGAGGTGTTGTTGTGGACCCAGGTCATCGAGGAGAGAGGTCAAGGCTGGGCAGCCATCCGGCTATGGCTAGAGGCAGCCAGCTAGTGGCCTCTGATCATAGATACATAGATACATAGATACATAGATACATAGATACATAGATACATAGACAGTGTCGGCAGATAAGGCCTATGGCCCACCTAGTCTGCCCATTTGAGCTTGTAAGTTCAGTTTGTTTTCCTAGAAGTCTATTTCCCTTACCCCTGACCTCTAGAATTCCTTTATGTCTATCCCATGCATTCTTAAATCCCGTGATTGTTTCAGCTCCCACCACTTCCTCCGCAGGGTGTTCCACTTGTCCACCACCGTTCTGTGAAGAAATTCTTTCTCATGTTTCCTCTGAATCGCTCCTCCCTCAACTTCATCCCATGCCCTCTAGTCCTAGAATCTGGGTGTTATGTTTGTTAGTGAACCATCACTTAAATCTTAGGTGTCGGTCATTGTCAAGACCTCATTTTACCATCTAAGAAATATCACCCAGATAAAACATCTGGCTCCACTGGAGGATATTCTGACTTTGGTCCATGCCTTTGTGACCTCACGCCTTGATTACTGCAATGCCCTATACTTAGGGCTACTGGGTGGACCGCCACCTACAGCTAGTGCAGAATGCAGTGGCCAGGCTGTTGACTGGCTTATCAAGATCTTGCCATATCACTCCTGTGCTCCACAGCCTGCACTGGCTGCGGTGCGGTGGAAGATCATCTTCAAGGTCGTGTTACTGACCTATAAAAAGCCCTACACGGACAGGGACCATGGGTATCTGCAAGATCTCCTTTGTCCCTACCACCTCTTCGCCCCTCTCTGCTCTGCTGATGAGGGATTGCTAGAGATTCCCAGGGTCTATTTGACAACTTTGGGAGCCAGATCTTTCTGGTGCAGTTCGACTCTGTGGAATTCCTACCCCATCGGATAAGATTGCCATACATAGAGGCTTTTAAAGCTGCCTTAAAATCGATTTATTTGATTCAGCTTTCCTAACATGTGAAGTTCTGCTATTTTATATGTGTTTTATTGTCATGGGTTGATTGCTAATTTTTTTATAATATTTGTACAACGCTATGATCTGCTGGATAGCAGTCCAGAATTGCTTGCTTGCATATCTGCTGCACCATCAGTATATAACTTATTGCTTTGTATAGTACTTTGGGATACAGGGTGTTTGAAAGGTGCCTATACAAATCCAGTTTACATTATGCCATTTCACAGTACCTGCTCTGCGGTATCTAACTCGTTGCTTTATATACTGGGATACAGTGTAAAGGAAAGGTGTCATTCAAATCCAGACTCTATTCTAGTCTCTTCTAATTACTAGTTAGGAAGGGCTGATGTGTGTGCTTTGTAACAGAAAAATAACAACCATGTACCAAGAAGCTTGCAAGCATGCCTTTAGATTATGGGACAGTGATGCATCTACACTATGCCCAGAATCCACTTGAACCCTTGATGCTGGCTTCATACTGAATGCCCTTCTGATGGATGGGCTACTGTGCCAGTGAGGGGCTGATGAAACTGATAGCGAAGTCACTCTGCTAACAGGGTAACTCGAAGTAGCCCTCCATTTCTAAAGCTGTCACTTATAAATCCCATACTGGCAGCAAAGAGTTGCTGGTACAGCAAGTGCACCCCCCAACACAGGAACCCAGAATTGCAGTAATAAAGGAATAGTGTGGGTTATTTGGGCTTCCAGTTCTCGCTACTACTGTCCTCTGTATATGCCAAGGAGTGGTCAATACCTTCCCGTCTAAGATGCTTGAAGAGCTAATAAACACAAGCAGCACAGTATGCCAGCAATAATCTGCTGTTTCGCTTGTCCTCCCTCCTCCCTCCCTAATTAGATTGCATTCTGACATGGAATGTACACTGGTAACAGTTCTCGCCTGCATCCAATAAGGACAAGGGTTGAGTCCTTGATCCTAGATTGCTTGCAGCAAGGAAGGGTGAGCATTCACAAACTTGCTCTTTCTCATCTCAGCCCGCTCACCACCCCATGGCCCTTCACTCCGTCAGTGCTACAGTCGATAATCTCTTTCCTTTAAGAGGCAGAGTAATTGTGAGACAAGAGTGCTGTGTGTGACCTCCCAACCCTGCCCCCTTAGAGTTGCATTCCAGGGCCTGATATGAAGATAGATTGCCTGATTTAAGCGTAAACATATGCTCTAGCCAGCCATACAACGCTTTCTCCGCTGTAATTTGTATTGATCTCAAAGAGGCTGGGGGAAGTGGGGGAGAAGGATGAGGCACGTCAGTGGAATGTTCATTTCCAAGAGAGCTACAGCTGATTGTGACAGCTGCTTCCTCAGTCTCACAAGCAAGGGATGGATGGGACGTTCTGATGTTTTGCCCTTTAACCCATTCTAAGATTTAGCCTAGAAGAAGACTTAGAGGACATTGTCACAGTGTTCCGAATACTAAAGGGGATGCACAGGAGACTACACAGCCGTCTGAGCTAGACAGTGCTGTTAGAACTAAAATACAATAACTAAGGAGCTGAATAAAGGAAACATTAAAAGCATTACTTCACACACAACGGTTAAAATGTGGAACAGCCTACCAGGTGAAGTTGCGGAAGCTAAGTCTGTTCAGGCTTTCAAAGCAGAACTAGATAGATTCCTTATGGAGACTGGCATTGAGGGTTAAACAGCATAGTCCTTATGGAGACTGGCACTGAGGGTTACACAGCATGAGTAGAGGTTACATTCTGGCATAGAGTCCTTGTGGAGACTGGCATTGAGGTTACACAGCATACTGTAGTACTTATGGAGACAGGCATTGAGGTTAAACAGCATAGTCATTATGGAGACTGGCACTGGGGGTTTCACAGCATGAGTAGAGGTTACATTCTGGCACAGAGTCCTTGTGGAGACTGGCATTGGAGGGTTACACAGCGACTGTAGTCCTTATGAAGACAGGCATTGAGGGTTAAACAGCATAGTCCTTATGGAGACTGGCATTGAGGGTTACACAGCATGAGTAGAGGTAACATTCTGACATAGACTCCTTATGGAAACTGGCATTGAGGGTTACACAGTATAGTCCTTATGGAGACTGGCACTGAGGTTACACAGCATGAGTAGAGGTTACATTCTGGCATAGAGTCCTTATGGAGACTGGCATTGAGGGTTACACAGCATACTGTAGTCCTTATGAAGACAGGCATTGAGGGTTAAACAGCATAGTCCTTATGGAGACTGACATTGAGGGTTACACAGCATACTGTAGTCCTTATGAAGACAGGCATTGAGGGTTAAACAGCATAGTCCTTATGGAGACTGGCACTGAGGGTTACACAGCATGAGTAGCGGTAACATTCTGGCAAAGAGTCCTTATGGAGACTGGCACTGAGGGTTACGCGCAGCATGAGTAGGGGTAACATTCTGGCATAGAGTCCTTATGGAGACTGGCACTGTGGGTTACACAGCATAGTCCTTATGGAGACTGGCACTGAGGGTTCACGCAGCATGAGTAGAGGTAGCATTCTGGCATGTATTCCCTATGGAGACTGGCACTGAGGGTTACCCAGCATGAATAGAGGTAACATTCTGGCATGGATTCCTTATGGAGACTGGCACGATGGTTACACAGCATAGTCCTTTTGGAGACTGGCATTGAGGTTACACAGCATGAGTAGAGGTATCATTGTGGCATAGACTCCTCATGGAGACTGGCATTAAGGGTTAAACAGCATAGTCCTTATGGAGACTGGCACTGAGGGTTACACAGCATAGTCCTTATCGAGACTGGCACTGAGGGTTACACAGCATGAGTACAGTTAACATTCTGGCAAAGAGTCCTGATGGAGACTGGCACTGGGGGTTACACAGCATGAGTAGAGGTAACATTCTGGCATAGACTCCTTATGGAGACTGGCACTGATGGTTACACAGCATAGTCTATATGGAGACTGGCATTGAGGGTTACACAGCATGAGTAGACGTAACTTTCTGGTATAGATTCTTTATGGAGACTGGCACCGCGGGTTACACAACATAGTCCTTATGGAGACTGGCACTGAGGTTACAAGCATAGTCCTTATGGAGACTGGCACTGAGGGTTACACAGCATAGTTCTTATGGAGACTGGCACTGAGGGTTACACAGCATGAGTAGACATAACTTCTGGCATGAATTCCTTATGGAGACTGGCACTGTGGGTTACAGCATGAGTAGAGGTAACATTCTGGGATGAATTCTTATGGAGACTGGCACTGAGGGTTACAGCATAGTCCTTATGGAGACTGGCATTGAGGGTTACCAGCATGAGTAGAGGTTACATTCTGGCATAGAGTCCTTGTGGAGACTGGCACTGATGGTTACACAGCATAGTCCTTATGGAGACTGGCATTGAGGGTTACACAGCATGAGTAGACGGAACTTTCTGGTATGAATTCCTTATGGAGACTGGCACTCGCGGGTTACACAGCAATTAGAGGTAACATTCTGGGATGAATTCCTTATGGAGACTGGCACTGAGGGTTACACAGCATAGTCCTTATGGAGACTGGCAATGAGGGTTACACAGCATGAGTAGAGGTAACATTCTGGCATAGACTCCTTATGGAGACTAGCATTGAGGGTTACACAGCATAGTCCTTATGGAGACTGGCACTGAGGGTTACACAGCATAGTTCTTATGGAGACTGGCACTGAGGGTTCACAGCATGAGTAGACATAACTTTCTGGCATGAATTCCTTATGGAGACTGGCACTGTGGGTTACACAGCATGAGTAGAGGTAACATTCTGGGATGAATTCCTTATGGAGACTGGCACTGAGGGTTACACAGCATAGTCCTTATGGAGACTGGCACTGAGGGTTACACAGCATGAGTAGACATAACTTTCTGGCATAATTCCTTATGGAGACTGGCACTGTGGGTTACACAGCATGAGTAGAGGTAACATTCTGGGATGAATTCCTTATGGAGACTGGCATCGAGGGTTACACAGCATGAGCAGAGGTAACATGCTGGCATAGAGTCCTTATGGAGACTGGCACTGAGGGTTACACAGCATGAGTACAGGTAACATTCTGGCATAGAGTCCATAGGAGACTGGTATTGAGGGTTACACAACATGAGCAGAGGTACACATTCTGCATGGATTCCCACGGAGACTAGCACTGAGGGTTACACAGCAGCCCTCATGGAGACTGGCACTGAGGGTTACACAGCATGAGTAGAGTGTACATTCTGCATGGATTCCTTATGGAGACTGGCATTGAGGGTTACACAGCATACCTATGGAGACTGGCACTGAGGGTTACACAGCATGAGTAGAGGTAACATTCTGGCGTTGGATTCCTTTATGGAGACTGGCATTGAGGGTTACAGCATAGTCCTTATGGAGACTGGCACTGAGGTTACACAGCATGAGTACAGTTAACATTCTGGCAAAGAGTCTTATGGAGACTGGCACTGAGGGTTACATAGCATGAGTAGAGGTAACATTCTGGCATAGAGTTCTTATGGAGACTGGCACTTGACACAACATTGTCCTTATGGAGACTGGCACTGAGGTTACATAGCATGAGTACAGGTAACATTCTGGCATGGATTCCTTATGGAGACTGGCACTGAGGTTAGACAGCATGAGTAGAGATAACACTCTGACTGAAACTTGTTAGTATGTCCCTACCAAACTGGGTACTGTATATTTATTTAATTATATGTATTTAAAAGTTTGAGATCTGGAAAGGCACAATGAGCTAAGGTTCATCCCCTGGTGGGACTCCATTGTTAGAAAGGTAGAACTGGGGAGGAAGGGAGAGGTAGCAAGGTGCCTGCCTGGTGCCATGGCTTGGCGAGACAGGAGCGAATCCTCAGGATCGCAGGAGCAGCTGCACAGGAGAGGGAACTGGATGTCATTGTCCACCTAGGGACAAATGACCTAGCTAAGAAAGGATCAGAGCAGTGCAAGAAGCATTTGTGGAGATGGGAGGGCCTTAGATAAATAGCACACACGGTAACCTTCTAGGAGGTGCTGCCTGTCTATGGCATTGGTGAGGCTAAGGTGCTCCACATCATGGGATTCAATCAATGGTTGAAAAAACTGGTGCAGAGCTCAGGGATTTGGCTTCATTGGAGACTGGGGTCCACCTGGAGGATGCAAGCCTATACTGGCATGATGGTCTGCATCTGTCCAGGAGGAGAACCAGGATCCTAGGTACTAGGTATAAATGCTTCACTGACAAGTATTTCCAACCAGCCAAGGGGAGGCACTGAAAGGAGCAGGGAAATCCTACCCCCGAAATATCAGGGTACTAAGTGAGGTAGACACCAACATAGAGATGTCAATAGGGAGAAGGGCAGGGGTAAATGGAGAAAGTGACAAACGAATAAGGACAGGGATGAGGCAAAAGGGTAAGGCCATCAAGAAATGGAGGTAATGAGTACCAACGCCTGTAGTCTGGGCAACAAGCCCTGAACTGGTGGCCTTGATGGAAAAGGATGCCTGGATATTGTAGCAGTCACAGAAACATGGTACACAGAGAACCATGACTGGATGTTACATACCAGGTGTACAACCTACAGGAGAGACAGGGAGGACAGAAGAGGGGAGTAACTCTCTATATAAGGAAGGGATAAAAACAACTGAACAAAAGAGTAAACAGGAGGAGAGGAGGCACTGTGGGTCACCTTAGAGATTGGAAATGGCACCACAATCCACACAGGTTATGCAGACCCCATGTCAGGGGGAGGGAAATGGACAAGGATATGATAGGAAGGCATACATAGGATGGCAGAGAAAGGGAGATACTGTTGATGGGGACCTTACATGCCAGATGTTAACTGGAGCACCTTGTAGCAGCCATATCCAAAAAGCAGGGCCATTCTTGATGCCCTTCCAGGTGGCATGCCCTCAAACAGTTAGTTTTGGAACCCACTCATGAGGGAGCAATCTTAGACCTCCTACTCTCAAATGGGACAGTGAGAGGATCTCAGATCTAGAAGTGGTAGCCATTTGGGAAACAAGTGACCACCAAACAGTGTGGTTCACGATAAACTCTGCTACAGAGTCAAGCCATCACAAAAGTGAAGGTTCTGGACTTCAGGAGGGCTGACTTTGGCAAGATGGGAGAGTGCCTTAGAAAAGCACCAGCAAACAGGCTAGAAGGAGGGGTGGAGCAACAATGGGGAAAATCAAAACTG
Source organism: Neoceratodus forsteri (assembly GCA_016271365.2). Taxonomy (NCBI): domain Eukaryota; kingdom Metazoa; phylum Chordata; order Ceratodontiformes; family Ceratodontidae; genus Neoceratodus; species Neoceratodus forsteri. The sequence continues at coordinate 1,321,447,736 of CM057454.1, forward strand.
CCATCACGAGGCAACAAGCCTTTATGTGAAGCACATAAACAAACAAAATGAAAGAAAACGCCACTATGGTTCTCAAAAGAGGTGGCAGTGAAGGTTAGAAAAGATAGCATTTAGGAAGTATAAGGAAACACAGAAGGAGCAGGACAGAGAACTGTACTCAGTTAAGGCTGAAGGAAGCAGGAGGGTAGTCAGAATAGCAAAGGCACAAACTGAGGAAAAGATAGCTACTCGGTTAAGAAGGGGATAAAACCTTTTATAGGTATATCAGGGAGCGTAGAAAAGACAAAGGGAGGGATAGTGAGGCTGAATAGAATGGACGGTGGGTGGGCAAGGAGTGACAGTGATAAAGTAGGATATTGAATGAATACTTCTGCCCAGTATTCACAAAACAGGAAGTGGGGAGGTGCCTAATCCAACTAACGGAAGCACTCTGGAGATGGGGGTTGATCCCAGTCCTTTCACAGAAGAAAGGGTTCTGAAAGAACTCCTAAAACTGAAGGTGGACAAAGCAATGGGGCCAGATAGAATTTACCCAGAATTCTAAAAGAATTAAGCAGAGAACTAGTGACACCACTGACTACACTTTTAACAAATCATGGAGGATGATGGGGTACCTGAGGACTGGAAGAAGGCAGATGTGATTCCCTCCACAAAAGTGGGACCAAGACGGAGGCAGGAAACTACAGACCTGTCAGTTTGACCTCTGTGGGAGTGAAAGTGATGGAATCACTCTGAAGGAAAGAATTGTTGAGTACCTAGAGGCCAGTGGGGCACAGGGCATGGGTTCACAGCGGGAAGGTCATGTCGATTTACGAATTTAATTGATTTTGACTGGTGACCAAAGTAGTAGACCAGGGAGGGCTGTGGACATGGCCTACCTAGACTTTAGCAAGGCATTTGACACAGTCCCACACAAAAAGATTAGTAGTCAAATTAACCAGCCTGGGAGTGGGTCCCAAGGTGGTAGCCTGAGTAAAACATTGGCTGGACAACAGGACACAAAAGGTAATTGTAAATGGAGTCCACTCTGAAGAAAGAGGGGTTACTAGTGGGGTACCACAGGGTTCAGTACTGGGTCCAGTCCTTTTAATGTCTTTATAAGTGACATTGCAGAGGGACTGGAAGGAAAAGTATGCCTCTTTGCAGATGACACAAAGATCTGCAACAGGGTTGATACACAAGGAGGTGTGGAAAGGATGAGAAGGACTTGGCACGGTTGGAGGAATGGTCAGAAGTATGGCAGCTTGATTCAATGCAAAGAAGTGCAAAAGTAATGCACCTGAGAAACAAAACCCAGGGAAGATTACACAATGGGGAGTAGTAACAACAACAGAAATGGAAAGAGACCTAGGGGTAATCATATCAGATGACCTTAAGGTTGGCAAGCAATGTGAAAAGGTGGTAGGGAGGGCTGGGGATACTGGATGTATAGGGAGAGGTATCACCAGCAGAAAACAGGAAGTTGTTATCCCCTGTACAGACAGTTGGTGAGACCCCATCTGGAGTACTGCTGGCCCAGTTCTGAAGACCCCATCTCCGCAAGGACATAGGATGGAGGCAGTTCAGCAGAGGGCCACTAAAATGGTGCAGGGTCTGCAAGAGAAGCCATATGAGGAGAGACTAAAGGAGCTAATATGCATACTCTTGAGGAAAGGAGGAGAGGGGGACATGATAGAAACGTTTAAGTACCTCAGTGGAATCAACAAAGTCCAAGAGGGTAGCATCTTTCAGAAAAGAGATGTGCAAGAACAAGGGACACAATTTGATGATAGTGGGGGACGGCTCAGGGGCAACAGTATTTTCCACAGAGCGGTGGTGGACGATGGAACAGCCTTCCTGAGGAGGTTGTGGGTCTAAAACTGTGGAAGAATTCAGGAATGCATGGGACAGACATAAGGCAATTTTGTTGGTGGGGTAGGAAGAAATAGGCTGTTGGTTAAATAGGATCTGCAGCTTATCCTCTAGGTAAGGGAAATGTACAGACTAAATTGGGCCAAGCGGTCCTTACCTGCCCGTCCAAAGTCTATGTTTCAGGTGTGACCCAGAGGAATTCAGGTAAGGGTTACAGGGTTAAAATATACAGTCAAAAAGTTACACACAGGACATTGCATTGGACTGTCACTGTGATGCGGCAGCTGGGCAGACAAGACAGACCCTGCAAGTGCATTCCTTCACCACAATAATATGTTGCCAAGTATGATTTCTGAGGGAGGGGTGCTCACATCATCCAAAGGGGCGGGTTCTGCCATAGTCGGACAGCATCAATCCATGCCATTTCGCTCTTTGTAATCTGTGCTCTGCCGAGATGGCAACACAACAGCTCAGGAGGGATTTTCAAACGCCATCAGAGAGCCACAGCACTTTGCAAGCTGTTAACACTAGCTGTTTTTCTTCAACATGTGGCCAGTTTAAAAACACTGCTATAGGCAATGCAGTAAACAGACAACTTTTGTCAAGTGCCACAAATATTGCAGTTTATGGATTTCCATCTAAATATTGAATATGGACTTATACCATGGGCTACAGCTCAATTAGGTGTTTCAAATGACGGTGTGACATTCAACTCAATAGTCAGAAAAGGATTAAATCAGGTCCTGCTGAGTTCCACGCTCCTCTTTTCACATAGTAGGTCTCTCCCATTCAGCCTCCAGCCCGACATGCCCGAAGGCCCCTGAGACACAACTGGGACTTTCTGTAGCAAATATACAGGAGTGAGGTGGACAGCACAGCACAGGATGCTGTCAATTCAAAAGGCCTCATTTTAAGGGCGTGAGGGGACCTTAAAGGTACAGTACAGAGACACTTTGATTTGTGGGTGTGGAGGGTGGGTTTGCTAGTGGATGGTGATTATGGGTACAAATGTGAGAGCAGACTAGACAACTGCTGTTGTGGGATGTGGGGGTTACTGAAAATGGGTTTGCCCCTGTATGGTTACACTATTGGCGAACATGTCAATGCTGGCAACATTGACATTTTCACTGTATTAGTCCTCCCGAGATCCTGGCACTTGTCTCCCTTGTCCTGCACCCTCCCGATCCAACTCCTACCTGGAGTTAGAGTCTTATAGATAGGGGCAGAGTGCCCCACATGGGGTGTTCAAGCAAAGCCCCCTGATGAGAAAAACAGTTGGGGTCTCCAGTCTAATTGTGGCCCCGACAGACAGTGACTGTCTTGTCACTTTTGGGGACAGGTGGCAGTTGGATCAGAGGGATCAGCTTTGGGGCCCCAGTTCGAGAGCAGGCTGTTGAGTCATGTTCAATACCCCATCTCCAAATCTAAACCTAAACTGTAACAGATATTTTGAGTGGGGCCTGTTTGAGCTATTTAATTGTTAGGAACATTTGGCCATGAAATGCACACTTGGTCGAGGTTCATTTCCAGGTGGAACCAAGGGCAAGGGAGTTACAGCAGAAGGAAGAGGTACAAAGTTTCAGAAAATGGTGATAGTGGAAATAAACACATTGGTGTGAGAGCACCTTAACTGGAATAATTGTCAAGTATTCATTTCTTTCATTATGATTTTTAGCTCCTGGCCTCTGGGCAGCCTCCATCTGCTCCCCCAGCTCAGTCCCCCACCTTCCCTGCAACTTTCACCTTTGGTTCAGTCACCTCTGGCTTACCCCATGATGGGGGCCATCACGGACTGGACAGACCCTCCAAAGCATTATCCAGATTTTCCAGAAGAGGGCTCACAGGGTGGGGTGCAGTGCCTATATGGGACTGGAGCTTTATCCTGCTGGTCGGGGATTTACTTCTGCCATTTTCTCTCAGAGGCTGCCAGCCGTGCAATAACACACTAAGCATGAGCATGCACCATACAAGCGCAGACATCCGCTGTCAAGGCCGTCCCCATACAGGTCACCCCCACTGTGCTGCCCCATGACCCCCACCAGGTGGCAAGCAAATCATGGAGCAACTCCCTCCGAGGGAGAAGAGCAGCATGGGATGCTCATCCTCTCTCCCCTGGCTAGCTCTCCATATGACCCGAGCTCACACATGAACTCAGGTCACCAGAGTGGCAAGTAGCAGCTGTACTCCATGCCACCCAGGATGGCTAATCATCGAGTATTCTTAAGCAGCAGCCCCAGGTACTTGGTTTGTGGCCCATACTTGGGTACTCTAGCTGAAATGTTTAAAAGAAAATAGCTGAACCCTAGCCCTCTGTAGGAGTGACCAGGGCTAGTCTCTTGATCACTACATCCCCATTCTTAATCTCCTATCCTCTACCCCTGTTTTACCAAAGAGTCTGTGTCCAGAAGAAAACAATGCTGACTCCTAGTGCTTTTCAAGGAACCAGCACGCTTCAAGACAACCTCACTAGCCCAGCTCCCACCCCAAATCCCTAGAATACCATTATTTAAATGCTGGTCCCGTGACCCACGAGCCATGATTTGGGATAGGGATGAGTCAATAGTATGGTGTTCTCCAGATTTGGGGAGGTTAGGCTAGGCAGGAGAGATACTATTACAAGGCATTGACAGCTCCTAGAAAAGTACCCAGAGCCAGCAATCCTTTTCTCTTTTATACAGACTCTCTGAGAGGATGGGGATGAGTGAGAGGATAGCAGAAGGGTGAGAGGGTAGGGTAGGGGTGTCCCAGGACTTCTGTAGCCACCTGCGAGGTCAATTTAAAAAAAAATTTTTATGTTTTTAATGGTCCAAATATATTTCCGAATACCCCAACTATGGTACAAATACCTGTATCCAGATCAAAATACTTAATATTTAGGATAGTCAAAATTAATATTCAGCCTGGAAACCAAATAGCGGAGGATACAAGTTAGGCCGGGGTGGATAAGGGAAAGAACATGGAAGCACAGGAATCTGCCAGCAGAAGTACAGAAGGCTTTGCTGTCTATCCTGTCCGCCATGAGGTTGCACATGGGTCCACTAGAAGATCATGACTGACCTCCCCTCTTATGCCCCCTGTATACCTCGACCATCCTGTAGTTGTCTGTCCCAATTCTCTTTTGTTTGTTTTGTAAAATATGTTTATTGATTTCATTCAGAAGCAGAGCTTACAAACTAGCTTGCATGATACGTACGCATGCCAGTCATACATCATAAACAGACATTGTTGCAGTACGATGTGCCATCTGTGAGTCCAGGTGGGCTCCACATAGGAGGGTCTATAAATCATAATCTGCTAAAATACAGCAGCTCCTCAAATGATTGAAATCATAAGGCCAAAAATGCCATCTTAATTGTAGGAAGGATCGAAATGTAACATGATTAATCTTCACGGGTTCATATGCTGTAAGATGTGGCCATGTGAACAAACTCTAGTCAGAGTCGATATGGCGGTGGACAGCTTTGGGATGCTTTCACCCATTATTTCTAATGAATTTGCACAGTGCAGATCTGCTGAGAGGCAGTTTCAATGTGGTCTTCCCTTTACACATTTTTACATGTGTTTTCTAGAATATGCCTATGATTGCTATATATTTAGCCTGGCTAGTCACAGAAAACATGGCATCTTATTTTAGTAGGGCTCTACATCTACACAATATTATGCTGCATTGTGTAAAATCAGAACACACTGGAAACAATATTTTAGATCTGGACTAGGCTACTAACATAACAAATTTGCCAGCAGATAAAGGCCTAGAGGTTTATCAAGTTCAGTTCAAATGTGCAGCGCTAGCACCCCTTATTCTGCAGCGCTGCCCCTCCTTCCACTCCCTTCCTCCATTAACCCTCCACTTTGTCCTGTCCCATCCCTTTTGAAGCAGTCCACTGTTCTACTGGATGCCACTTTGCAGGTAACGGATTCAACCCAGCCACCACCCTCTCTGTAAAAAGTGTCTCCTCATCTCCTCCTGAACCTTCCTCCTCCAGTCTCATATCATGGCCCCTGGTGTCCCTCCCTCCCTTACTTTGAACAGCCCTCTGTACCTGTCTTGTTTATTCCTTTCATGTACTTAAAGGTTTCAATCATGTCCCCCATCCCTCCTCTCCTCCAGCGAGTACATGTTAACTCCTCAGCCTCCTCTCGTATGATAAGTCCCCAGCCCTTGATCATCTCCACGCCGCCTGCACTGGACCCCTCCAGTAACTTAATGTCCCTCTTCAGATATGTGGGTACCCAATGCTGCACGCAATACCCAGGTGCAGTCTAATCAATGACCCATACGGTGGCAGAATCACCTCCTCCTTCCTCGAGATATACCCCTTGCAATACAACCCAACATTTTATTGGCCTTTGCAGCTGCTCTCCTACATTGTGCCAAGTTGTTCATTGACACTGTAATAAGCACCCCAGATTCTTCTCCTCCTCTGTCTGGGCTAAGCTACACCCCCAGCTGGTAACTCTTCCTTGGGTTCTTCATCCCAAAATGCAGCACCTTGCACTTTTTGGCATTAAACCCCAATTGCCAGGTCTGATCAGGTTTCAAGCTTTGCCAGATCATCCTGCAACCCCTGCCATCCCCTAGGTCATCCACCACCGCTCCTACCTTGGTATCATCAGCAAACAGACTGATTTTGCTCTTGAAGTCCAATGATATGTCTGCAATGAATATTCCAAACAACACTGGCCCCAACACCGAGACCTGTGGAACACCGCTCATCACTACCCTTGGTGTGAAAGCTCCCCACCCACCACCACCCTCTGTTGCCTTCCCCAAGCCAGTTCCCTACTCATCTCACCAGCTTTGCACCCACCCCTGTGCCATCTAACCTTACTTCCCAGCATTCCATGCAGCACTGAATCAATGCCTTATTGAAGTCCAGATACAGGACATCCACTGCATGGCCTCTGTCCAGTTGCCTAGTATACCCAGTCATAGAACTCCACTAGGTTGATTTGGCAGGATCTGCCACGTATGAAGCCATGCTGTCTGCTATCCTGTAGTCCTTTGGCCTCTAGGAGGGCCACCAGCCTCTCCTTCAGGATAGTCTCTATCAGCTTACCCATGATGGATGTGAGGCTCACTGGTCTGTAGTTCTCCGGCTCACCCTTGGGGCCACTCTTATGGAGGGGCACCACAAGCCATCCTCCAGTCCTGAGGTACACACCCTGAGTGTAGTGAGGCATTAAATAGGTATGCCAAGGTCCCGGAAGGACCTCTGCCAGCTCCTTCAGTACCTAGGGTGGATGCCATCTGAGCCTGGTGCCTTGTCCACCCTCAGTGCCTTCAAATCCTCCCGAACTCTGCCCTCCATGATTTCCCATCTGTCACCCCTTCCACCCATTTCTTCCCAAATAAATACATTATAAAATGACAAAATCATTACCCTACTGAAAACAAGATATCGCATCTAATCTGGGACAGCCTGAGTATACAGGTGCAAAATGTGTAACTGAAGATCCCTATGACAGTGAGATATAGCATCTCGCCTGTGCTATCCAGGATACAAAATATAGGCTAAGAAATATTTAAAGGAAATCTACTATAACTGAACTTCCTATGTTCACTGACATAAACAGTTTCTTTATTGCTTTATAACATATTAGATTGCAGTATTTATTTAGAATGTTGTGACCATGAGGATGGTGTGTACAGTGTGTGTGTGTGTGTGTGTGTGTAAGTAAGTAAGTACATTTTTATTTCTTTAAAGCGCCTTCAAAGCTCAGGCGCTTTACAATATCAATCATACAAATCGAAACCACAACTATAAACAACATCAAATTCAAAAACAATCCAGTATAATTTAAATCACTAAAAAATACTTGGTTAAAAGGAAGGTCTTTAAAGCTTTTTAAAACTCTCCACAGTCAGGCAATTGCGTATCTGGCAAGGTAGAGAATTCCACAGGGTAGGGGCCATAAAGGCAAACGTTCTTCCACCAGATGTTTTAAGGTTACCCTGGAATCTCCAGCAATCCCTCACCAGAGGATCAAGGGAGCGGGAGGGACAGTAAGAAGTCAGGAGTTCTTTCAGGTAGCGAGGTCCCAAACCGCTGGGGCTTTATAGGTCATCAACATGACCTTGAAAGTGATCCTCACTGTACAGGCAGCCAGTGCACCTACAAAACACAGGTGTTATATGGTTGGACCTCGGCTTCCAGTCAATCAACCAGCTGCTGCTGCTTTGCACCAGCTGTAAGCGACGGATATCCACACTCCCGCAGCCCTAGATAAAGGTGTTGCAATAATCAAGACGATTGGACACAAAGGTGGACCAGGGTAGGAAGGTCCTCTGATGGAATCAAGTGTTTCACCTGTGCTATATTCCTTAGGTGAAAAAGGATGATTTGACTACGGCTGACACCTGACCTCAGGGTCAAGCCTAGTCAAATATAACACCAAGGTTACGCACCTGAGCAGATGCCATGAGCGGGTTCCTCCCAGAAATAAACCTGAGAGTTTTCCGCCCCATGGACTTGATATCCTTACCCCGGTTCCACCACCAATACCTCTGTTTTCCCGGTTCAACCTCAGCCAATTAGCACTCATCCAGTTCTGTATCTCCTGGAGGCAGTTGTTAAACAATGTACTTGACTCAGACTCCTGCTCGGGCACAAAGACATACAGAGTTGAGAATCATCGGCATAGCAATGGAAACTCAAACAAAATGTCTTATAATGTCCCCTAATGGAAGCATATACACCGCAAATAGCATGGGGACAACACTGAACCTGTGGCACTCCACAGTGTAGATAGCGAGAGGTCGAGGAATAAACCCCACACTACTCTCTGAGTCCCACCCTGCAGAAAAGATTTAAACCAATGGTGGACCACCACCCTTAGTCCACAGAGAGACCACAGGCGCTCAAGCAGCACCCCATGATCCACAGTGTCAAATGCAGCTGAAAGATCAAGGAGAACCAAGATAGAATGAGTTCTCTGATCTCTTGCCATCAGGAGATCATTCAATACCTCGAACGAGCCGCTCCTCAGTACTGTGCTGTTTCCTGAAGCCAGACTGAGAGGTCATAGATATTGTGGATGTTTACATAATCTTCCAGCTGCAAAGCGACCACCTTTCTCAATAATCTTCCCAAAAAGGGAAGATTCGAGATTGGTCTATAGTTTCGGGCAGTGGGATCAAGGAGGGCTTTTTCAGAAGGGACGATTATTGCCTCCTTCAAAGGATCAGGAAAGATCCCTCTCCAATGATGCCACTACTATCCCAGTAAGGATCAGGCTAATAACTCACACATCCCACAAGTAGGCGTAGGGCCCAGATCCAGCCCACAGAAGGTTGGGCGCAGAGTCTGGACGATTCTCACTATATCCATAAACTACCGTTGACTGAACGTGGACCAGGTCAAATGGGTACTTGTGTCCCTCGATTGGTCACTGCAAGACCCAATGGGGAGGCCCTGGCTGATCTCATCTCTGATAGCAGACACCTTATCAGCAAAGAACGCCGCAAACTCCTCACACTGTAACTGTGATAATGCTCGACCGGCATGAAGACAGACTGATTGCACAGTCTGTCCACAGTCCGAAGAGCTGGGCCGGTCTATTCTTGCTGTAGCAATCTCCTGGACAGGAACTCTGCCTTCTTAAGGGAGATTGCTAACTGGTAGAATTTATAATGATCTAGCAGTCTAAGCCTGTCAACTTCCAGGTGAGTCTTCCGCCAGCATCTCTCACTGTCGCCCTGTCTCTTCAACCCACGGATTCCGCGGTAAACCATGGGGACTCGGGTGAAGAGTACAGGGCGAACCTCGAAAGGAGAATGACATCCAGGGCCCCCACAACTGCCCTATTATAGGCCAGCACTAAAGACCCTGGATCCATGCTATCCATTGAAATCCTGAGAAGTCCAGCTCCGCCATTAGGCCTTCTGAGGTAACTCCTCTCAAAGGACGGAACTGTACTATCTCCTTAGGGGCAGGCCTCTTTCAGGGGCCATGAAACTGAACCTCAGGGCATGATGGTCAGACCAACTGATGGGCTCCACCTCCACATCGGAATTTCCATCCCAGATGGAATATCAAGTCAATGAATGTCGCCTGGTGGGTTGCAGTGGTAATAACCCGTGTCAGGCCCAATGAATCAGTCAATTGGAGAGTTTTGTCCAAAGCTTAAGTTCCTCGCTCGATCTAGGCATTGAAATCCCCAGAATTATCCATTGGGGAATTCCAAAACCCTCTCGGCGATGAAATCCGCCACCTCCTCAGAAATTCTCTCCCATCACCTGGTGGACGGTAAATGAGGAGTATCCTGAATCCTGCACCTGCACCCACAATACATTCAAAGGAGTTGGTATATCCAACCGCTCCTCCCTGAGGTCCAGTTCCTGTTTAAACAGACTGCAACTCCCCGCCCCTACGGTCCACTGGCGGTGAATCATCGAGAACCCGTCCGAACCGCAGATCCCAAATGGGGCCTGCATTTTCGCTAGTCTGTGGTGCAAGCTAAGTCCACAGAAGCAACAAGATCTGCCACTAAAGCAGTTTTGTTTCTAATAGACCTAGCATTGCTTAACACCGCCCGAAAGGGACGAGACTCAAGGATGACTCCGCTTCCTGCCTGATCAAGTCAGTGTCCTGGGTATGGATGCAAGATACGATGGACCATGCTCCTGCATCCATTTCGCCAGGCGCCTCCTGGTTCTAACTGTTCCTATCCGCCCACTCCTTTTCCCATCCTCCCCCAAGAGTTCCAGGATCTCCTATTCCCACCACCTTTACGCCTCGAAATGCCAAGTATTCGCATTTCTATACATTTAAAGGGAGTGTGGGACAGTCAAAAGGTCAGAGATCCTTTAGTCTTGAGGGGAGTACCGCCTGACTGTGCTTTCACCAACCCAACACATTAAAACCTATTAATACCACTAAAATAACACTTTAATATACGCCTCAATCCACTTTACCAAAACAAAAAATAAATAATAAAACAAACAAAAAGACAAAACACTCTTTGATGAAAACTCCACCACTTCCTCTCACAAAGTAGTGGAAAAGAGAGGCAATTATTTACTAGTCCCACCCACTGTCTGTCACACAGAGGGAGACAAAACCCAAATCAACAAACAAAATAAAATTATAATAACTAAAACATCAAATATAATAACACATATAAAACTAATATAAAGTAAAAACTAACGCAAACAGCACTTTCAACTAAAAATTTAACCAATCAATAAAGGTCCCTTAGCAACAAATGCAGTTCTGGAGCATACACTTTAGCCAAATAGATGTCCAAAAAGTCCAATCTGTACAGTCTCATAAAGGCAGAATAGAACCCTCGGCTAGGTGAGAAAATGGAAGGCCAGGTACTCACGTTACTTGAGGGGGAGGGAACAGGCAGCAAAGACATGCACAACCTCTCACATAAGCCGTTAAACTAAAAAGTTATTAGAAAATAGCAGATTGATCAGGTACTCTCACTACCCAGTAAATTTAAAACCAAAAAATGGTTCTGTCCAAACTACCTCTCACATAGAAGACAGAGCCACAAATGATACCAACAGAAAATAAAATGCTTTTCACTGTTTCCAGCTGTAAACTGAGTAACTAATGAAAGATCTGACCAGAACCAAAATCCAGTTCTTATTCCAGGCGTAATCTTCATATGGAGTTTCAGGCTCTCAAATTAAATACAGTCCAGACTCACCAACCATAAGAAAGCTAACAGGGGCCTAAATATTCTGGACCCAGGGAAACCACAGCCAGAAATATTCCCCGCTGCAACTACACCTAGCAGAGACGGCCCACCGCCAACTCCCCTGAAGATCTCGAGCCCCAGGGCAGACCAGTCAGCTCCCAACCGGCATAACCCTGACTCCTGCGCAGTGAGGGATCCAGCAGTAAAGCACCCTGGAACAGATTAGACCCCTCCTCCACACCAGCGGGAGTCCCACACAAACCAAGAACAGTCCAATAGTGCAACTCCACGGCAAAAGGAAACTCCGCTAAGCCCCAAGTTCTCCACCAAAACGACCGGCAGGGAATCCAAGAGAGGAGCAGTTCAAGGCAGCCAGGAAATGGCCAGGAGGCAGCAAAACACAGCTCTTCAAGGAGCTAAACTCCTCTGCACGATCCTCCAAAACAGAAGATTTTCTTCGCGCAGGACTCTCCTCTAGATGCCCGAAAAGGAAAGTCAGTCCAGTTCAACTTACTTTGAGCGGTAATAAAACATTTATGCCGCCAGTGCCTGTAGAAAGGAGAACCCAAAAAGAAATGCTCAGTGCATTTGCAGCCGCCTCTCACTTACTGTCCAAAAACTTATTCCAAATAAACGAGCTGTTTGAAAAGCAAAAACAATAAAACAGCAGCTCACAGCATAGAGCTCAAACGCACTGCTTGCCCAGCATGGCGGCCGTAAGTAAGCTACCTCTCTCTGTAGTTAAGCCCCCAAACTTTTCAGGTATCATTGAAATGTAGACAATAATGGCAGAAAAAAGACCTATGGTGCATCTAATCTGCCATATTACTCTGTCATATCATAATACCTGTTGCCTCTGTTGTATCTCAATATTTTTTCCCTAAAAGCATAGTAAAATGCTTTGCTGATTGCTATTTATTTAGCCTGGATAGTTCACAGAAGACCTGGCATATGTCTGACACAGTGCTTATCAGATAGCGCCTTAAGAGGTTAAAAACAGTGTACATCTTTTTAGATTCATTGCTGGAAAGGGCGACATTTATGAGATATGAATCTTTCTTGAAAGACAATACCTGCCCAACTGAAGCTAGTAGCAAGAAAATGTTTAGATGCTAGGGCCAAGATATTCAAAGTGGTTGCACCTGGCGAACTGAGTTGTGCCAGTACAACCCCAGAAATGCACCCCGGGCAATATTCAAAGGGGGAATTGCACAGTGCAATTCCAGATGTGCCGAGCACAAAGATAATGTATGTGTACATCTCGGGGATGCTCATGCATGTGTGGCACATCCTGATATTCAGCCCGGATGTGTGGCACATCTGCCGCTCATCCCAGAGATGAGATGCATACTAGTACAAAGTTGAGCCCATCAAAATGGTTCAACAGCTAGCCACCCACAGGCATGCTGCTGTATTGCAACGCACACAGCAGCCGCCAGCCGTGGTGGCTACCCCCAGAACACCGCTCACAAGCACTCATATTTCTGGTAGTCTAGTGGTTCCCCATCCCTGCTCATAACCCCAATCACCGTAAGATTATCAATTTCCCATCCCTAGTAGTCTAGTGGTACCCCCATCCCCTCCCATACCTCCGATCACCCGTAATGTTACAATATATTTCCTGGTAGTCTAGTGGTATCCCCTCCCACCAGTAACTCCGATCACCTGTAAGGTTAAAGAAAACATTTCCCTGGTAGTCAGTGGTTTCCCCTTCCACTGGTAACCTCAATCGCTATGTTAATCTTGTTTTAAGATCCTGTAATCTAGTGGTACCTCCTCATCCCGTAACCCTGATTGCCGAAAAACAAGACTAATATTAGTCCCCTCGGTAGTCTAGGTCCCCCCACTCCAGACAGGGACCAAGCCAACGCATATCCCCTCATGTCATAGCGGGCAGCATACCTCTACAGCTGCCCGCCAAATGACAGCTTACAGTATGTGCTGTGAAAGCCTCATTGGTCCACACTGTGGACCAATGGGCTTGCAGTGAATACTTAAGAGTCATTCACAACTTTGAGAATTAAGTCATTCATTCATAAGTTGTGAATGATCTTACAGTATGCACTGCAAGCCCATTTGTCCACAGTATGGACCAATGAGCTTGCAGCACATACTGTAATCTGTCATTCAGCGGACAGCCACAGAGGTATGCGGGGTGGGTATGCTGCCCACTGATGACCAGGAGGGAGTTGGGTGGCTGGGGTCCTGTGGGTGGGGGTGGGGGGGATCACTAGATTACTAGGCTCGATATTAGTCTTGTTTTCGGCATTGTGGGTTGTGGGATGGGGAGGGGGTACCACTAGACTGCCAGGGTCTTAAAACAAGATTAATATGGTGATCGGGTTACCGCAGGAAGGGGAAACCATTGGACCACAGGAAATTATTTCTTTACTCCTTACGGAGATCAGAGTTACCAGCGGGAGGGTGACCCACTGGACCACCAGGGAAATGATTTCTTTACCCTTACAGGCACCAGGGTTACCAGTGGGGAGGGGAACCACTGGACCAACAGGAAAATTATCTCTTTACCCTTACGGGTGATTGGATTACCGGCGGAGGGGGAACCACTGGACCACCAGGGAATGATGTCTTTACTTACGGGCAATCAGGTTACCGTGGGGAAGGAGGAATCACTAGACAACCAGGGATCTTACAAATGATTAATACAGCGATCGGTGTTACAGGATGGGAGGGGTACTACTGTGGTCGCTGGTACAGGACCATATATTGTGCAGATTGCCAGTGCATTTCGCCACAGCCCTGCACAACACATGCAAATAAATATAATAACATGCAAATGGCCTCATTTGCACCTTGAATGCATAATGGCCTCATTTGTATATCCAAGTCTGAATATCTGGAATTGCGCCATGAGCTCCAGTTGTGTTGGAGCATTCCCATTCCTCGTATTCAGACCTGTCTGGGGTGCGCTACACATTGTATTTGCACCATGAGCATTATCTGCTCATATTCAGAAGAGATGTATCATGGCATATCTCTTCTGAATATATCCCTTAGCTGCTAAAAGCACCACCACTTGTCGCAATTGCCAGGCGCAATTTAATATCTGGCCCAAAGTATTTAAATGTGCAAGCTGCTGCATTTCAAAGGGAGTAAACAAATCTCCAGTTTAATAGGCAACCAATATTTAGCAAGTTGTTTCAGCTTCCTAATGGCCATCTGATAAGCAGCTTGGAGTTCTGCATCCAACATTCTAAACAGAAAGTATTTTATTTCAACTGGCATAGTGATTTGTAGGTGTGGAAGGATACAGTGAAAACTCCAAAATGTGTTCCACAGTTTTCCATTTTTCCAGCTACAGACAGTAAGATGGCTGTAGGTGCCGTCCACAGCCATAAAAAGGCTAATACAGTAATACTTCACTGCTGTGGTGTTTCCACACACTGCATATGAGAAGAAATAGCCAAATAGTCTAATCTGAACTAAATGGCTAATAAATGCTTCATTAGTGTGGTGCTTCCACAAACTTCATATGACAACTTGTCAAACAGGAGCAGTCAACAGTTAATATTTGGAATGAAGAAGGGCAAGACAAGCTCAGTCCCACACACTCCCATGCAACTGTTATTAAATATACTGTAAATGGTCTGAATGTCCACATCACACAGTCTAGTAAATATTGCTCCCAAAACTTACAATAACTTCAGAACAAGACAAGATCATCACATCACTACATATAAGCAACACAGCAAAAAAAACAGAAACAGAACATAGCAAAAGCTTTGCAACAGTTATTGTCCCAGAGGCTTGAAACCCCAAAAGTCCAAGTCCACATATTGTAAACTCCCATCATATGCTGCTGGAATCCAACAGAACTGCAGGTTCAATATGAAACAGTGTCCCAGAATTGCAAAAATATGATGAGCAGGGTGGGGGGAAAGGAGTTACAGAGGCTCCATGTGACAGCGCCATATTGCTAATTACTTATCATATAAACAACGGTTTACTTTTAAATACCATCCCACCATTTACCATTCTCTAATATAGGAGATATGCCCTCTCACAAGGCATATGTATACATACTTTAATGGTGTCACCACCCCTCTTCCATGGCCTCCTGTCCTCCCTAAAACCCTGTGTCCTAGTCATAATTTTCAGGAAATGCCATAGTGAAGGAATTCCAAGAGTCTGTCACTCCCTTCCATGTCTCCTACCTCTTGAGTGCCAGTCACGTTTTACTTTTAGAACAAGTCTTTCAGCCTCCTGGGGTCCCGGAAACATACTGCTTATCCAGATAGATGATCTTGAGTCAGGCCAGGTACTGCAGAGGGTGGGTGACCCCCAGACAGAAGAGTTCAGTGTGAATGGAGTCAAAAGAATGATGTCGATCTCAGGTGACAGAGCTACGTTCAGGTAAATCAACAGTCCCCCGACTCAGTCTTCAATGACCCAACCACTCATGCCATTTTTAGAATTCTATTACATTTGTGCATACTGCATAGGACCACTAGGAAGGTATGTGGAGGGTTGCTAGAGTTTGTTCTCCACTGGGGAGTAACACAGTATGCCCCTAATAAACAGTCAGAGGATAGAGCTTCAATCTGTGCCAAGGCTAAGTTTGTATGAAGTCCTTTGGATTATCTCTCTCTCTCGGCAGACTTGGATAGCCCTAAGATGCAGATGTTGCTTGAGAAGACATAATTTTAAGGGCTTCCAAGTGATGCCGACCAGCCTGGTTGTCTTTAATAAGCCCAGACATCACCATAGCAGCCCACTGACCAGCACGTGACACTTCTTTCACCTCCACTGCTACTGAAGATGATTGTGACTACAAAGTTGTAGTCTCCGCTCTAGTCCGAAACCTTTGGTCTAATGCTATAAGGATCAAGTCAAGGGCCTTCACTATGTGCTGCACCTCCTCATTCATCGTATCTGTCCATTTCTCTCCCATGGCAGATCCATGGTCTGGCTTGCCTTTCTTCCTCCACCTCCTGCAGTCATTTTTCTTGGGTTCTCTATCATCTAAAGTTCCCAAAGTCTGGTTAGTCCTCAATAAAGGGTTTCTATGCATTGCTCTCACAAACGTCCCGTAAACAAAACAATGAAGGTAAATGTAAATAAGTGTTGTAACAGAGCACATGGAAACACATCTAGTACTGCTGGCAGCTGGCTCAGCACCGCCTCCCTCTCACAGCACTCCACCATTGCTACACTGACTAGTGATTTAGGAATTTGTTCCACCCTCTTTCACCCTATCAGAGAAGTAGTATTTACTCACATCCTTTTGAACCTCCTGCCTACCAGGTTCTTACTATACCTCCAGGTATTTGTACTGCCACTGGTTATAAACAACCCTCTGAGTGCAGCTGTTTAATACCCTGCATGTATATGAATGTTTCAGGCATGTCCCCTCCTTCTGGCCTTTACTGAGTACATGCTGAGGCACTCCATCTTTGATCATATGTCCTCCCTTCTTTGCCCATGTCCTCCCTAGGTTAGCAAAGGGGTAGGAAGGGTAGAAGAATACAGCTCAACATAAGAGGGAAGTTCAAGAAAAGGGGCTACTGGCAGGAGCAGATCAGGCAGAGTAGGTGGGCCGTATATGGTCCTTATCTGCTGATAGATTCTGTTTCTATGTGCTTGATCACGGAACATAGTTGTGAAAGCATGGGAATAGGACAGGAGGGCAGGCAAGGGGTGGTTTATTCCAGAGGAGGTGGAACCATGAAGACAAGGCAGCCTGCCCAGCAGAAGTTTTGGAAAGAGATGTTGAAAGGAGGGATGTCGGTGGAGCAGAGGTACAGTAGTAGCTGGAAGAGAAGGAGGGGGAAGAGGGCAGGAGAACAGAGCAGAGCACAATAATCTGGAATTAAAGGAGATGCATGGGAAAGGAGCCAGGCCTCTGGAGATGATAAAGAGATGAGAGAATGCTGTGGGCATTTTCAAGGCTCTGGGAAATTTAAAAGACAGAGAACAGACAATAAGATGCTAATACAGAGATTAAGCACAGGGAGATCAGGGACTTACTCAGAGTCACACAATGGAGACAACTGAGTGACTCATACCTGGATCTCAAGGTTCAGAGCTCTGCACTCTAACCACTAGACCCAACTGTCTCTCGGTTCAATATAGCCTACAAGCACACATCCAGTTGCTAAGACACTGATCAGCAATCTGTATTGATTGACCCTTGCTGACCTCAGTAGCTCATCAGAGAGGGTAAGGCTGGAGTTCAGACAATTAGAGCTTTAGAGGAGGGAGGGCCAATCAATCAGAGTCACTCGATCAATGCCCCTCATCAGAAATTCATGAAGTCAAAAGTAAGGTTGACAAAGTGAAAGAAAGATATCTGCCTCTCAGGCTGGCCAGCTTGAGTCCAAAATCCATCCAGTTGGTCGATGAAATCCATCACCCCCCCACCCACACACACACACACATTTTTCACATTTACAACATAAAGGTCTCTGTTTATTCACATATGGTTTAGATTACCCCTGCAAACCAGGATGTGTCAACCACCCAGAAACTGGCACTGCCCCAGTCCAATCCCTGTGTTTACTTGGCACAGTCCTCACCAGTACATTGCCCCAAGACTGTGCATTGTGTTTTCGTATCACAGTCCTCTTTGAATAAACTGCCGCAGACCGTTGCTTGTGTTTATATATCACAATCCTCAATGAGTACACTGCCTGAGGCCATGGTTTGTGTTTATGTGACACAGTCCCTCACTGAGTGCACTGATCTCATATCCATACCATGTCTTCATGTGTCACAGTCCTCATTAAGGGCACTGGCCCCGCTCCATGCCGTATCTTTATGTGTCACAGTTCCTCACTGAGTACACTGCCAAATACCATGACTTCTCTCACGTGTCACAGTCCCTCACTGAGGGCACTGGCCCCATCCGTGCCATGTCTTTATGTGTCAGAGTCCCTTATTGAGTACACTGTCCCATACCATGACTTGTCTTTATGTGTCACAGTCCTTCACTGAGTACACTGTCCACACCATGATTTCTTTATGTGTCAGAGTCCTCACTGAGAACACTGATCTCATCAATGCCGTGTCTTTATGTGTCACAGTCCTTCACTGAGTACACTGCCCCATACTATGACTTGTCTTATGTGTCACAGTTCTTCACTGAGTACACTGCCCCATACCATGACTCTGTCTTTATGTGTCACAGTCCTTCACTGAGTACACTGCCCCATACCATGACTTGTCTTATGTGTCACAGTTCTTCACTGAGTACACTGCCCCATACCATGACTTGTTTTTATGTGTCAGAGTCCCTTATTGAGTACACTGTCCCATACCATGACTTGTCTTTATGTGACAAAGTCCTCACTAAGTGAACTTATCTTGTCCATGCCCTGTCTTTATGTGTCACAGTCCCCACTGAGTGCATTGATCTCATCAGTGCCGTGTCTTTATGTGTCACAGTCCATCACTGAGGGCACTGGCCCCATCTATTCCATGTCTTTATGTGTCACAGTCCTTCACTGAGTACACTGCCCCATACCATGACTTGTCTTTATGTGTCACAGTTCTTCACTGAGTACACTGCCCCATACCATGACTTGTCTTTATGTGTCACAGTCCTTCACTGAGTACACTGCCCCATACCATGACTTGTCTTTATGTGTCACAGTTCTTCACTGAGTACACTGCCCCATACCATGACTTGTTTTTATGTGTCAGAGTCCCTTATTGAGTACACTGTCCCATACCATGACTTGTCTTTATGTGACAAAGTCCCTCACTAAGTGAACTTATCTTGTCCATGCCCTGTCTTTATGTGTCACAGTCCCCACTGAGTGCATTGATCTCATCAGTGCCGTGTCTTTATGTGTCACAGTCCATCACTGAGGGCACTGGCCCCATCCATTCCATGTCTTTATGTGTCACAGGCCCTCACTGAGTTCACTGCCCCATTCCGTGACTCTGTCTCACGTCACAGCCTCATTGAGGGCACTGGCCCCATCCATGCCATGTCTTTATGTGTCACAGTCCCTCAGTGAGTACAATGCCCCATAACATGACTTGTCTTTACGTGTCACAGTCCCTCACTGGGGGCACTGGCCCCATCCATTCCGTGTACTTGTGTCATGCAATCCCTCACTGAGTACACTGCCCCATACTCATGAACTTGTCTTTATATGTCACAGTCTCTCATTATGGGCACTGGTCCAGTCCGTTGTGTCTTTAGATGTCACAGTCCCTTCCTGGATACAGTGCCCCATACCATGTCTTATCTTTATGTGTCAAGAGTCCCTCATTGAGGGCACTGGCCCCGCTCTATGCTGTCTTTATGTGTCACAGTCCCTCCTTGAGGGCATTGGCCCTGTCCATGCAATGTCTTTATGTGTCACAGTCCCTCACTGAGCACACTGCCCCATTTCACACTAGCCTTTATGTGTCACAGTCCCTCCTTGAGGGCACTGACCCTGTCCATGCAATGTCTTTATGTGTCACAGTCCTCACTGAGTACACTGCCCCATTCGATGACTTGTCTTTACATGTCATAGTCCTCCTTGAGGGCACTGCCCTGTCCATGCAATGTCTTCATGTGTCACAGTCCTCACTGAGTACACTGTCCCATTCGATGACTTGTCTTACATGTCATAGTCCCTCCTGAGGCACTGGCCCCATCCATGCCGTGTCCTAATGTGTCTCAGTCCCTCACTGAGTACACTGCCCCATACCATGACTTGTCTTTACATGTCACAGTCCCTCACTGAGTGCATTAGCCCAGTCCATGCCGTACCTTAACATGTCACAGTCCTCACTGAGTGCATTATACCAGTCCGTGTCATGCCTTTACATGTCATAATCCCTCACTGAGTGTATTAGCCCAGTCCATGCCATGCCTTTACATGTCATAGTCACTCACTGAGTGCCTCAGCCCAGTCCGTGCCATGCCTTTACGTGTCACAGTCCCTTACTGGAGTTCATTAGCCCAGTCTGTGCCGTGCCTTTACATGTTACAGTCCCTCACTGAGTGCATTAGCCCAGTCTGTGCTGTGCCTTACATGTCACAGTCCTCACTGAGTGCATTAGCCCAGTCCATGCCTGCCTTTACATGTCATAGTTCCTCACTGAGTGCATTAGCCCAGTCCATGCCTGCCTTTACATGTCATAGTTCCTCACTGAGTGCATTAGCCCAGTCCATGCCGTGGTCTTTACATGTCATAGTTCCTCATTGAGTGCATTAGCAGTCTGCATTAGCTCAGTCCATGCCATGCCTTTACATGTCACAATCCTCACTGAGTGCATTAGCCCAGTCTGTGTCTTTACATGTCATAGTCCCTCACTGAGTGCATTAGCCCAGTCTGTGTCTTTACATGTCATAGTCCCTCACTGAGTGCATTAGCCCAGTCTGTGCCGTGTCTTTACATGTCATAGTCCCCTCACTGAGTGCATTAGCCCAGTCCGTTGCCATGGTTTACATGTCACAGTCCCTGACGGAGTGCATTAGCCCAGTCCGTGCCGTGCGTTTACATGTCACAGTCCCTGACGGAGTGCATTAGCTCAGTCTGTGCCATGCGCTTACATGTCACAGTCCCTGACGGAGTGCATTAGCCCAGTCCATGCCGCGGCGCTTACACGCCACAGTCCCTGACGGAGTGCATTAGCCCAGTCCGTGCCGTGCCTTTACACGCCACAGTCCCTGACAGAGTGCATTAGCCCAGTCCATGCCGCATTTACATGTCACAGTCCTTCACTGAATTGGCCTGCCCCATCCATTGGCCATTCTTACATGTTACAGTCCCTCATTTAGCTAGATAGATAGATAGATAGATAGATAGATAGATAGATAGATAGATAGATAGATAGATAGATAGATAGATAGATAGATAAAAACTTTTATTTTTGACAGGAAAATAACTTTTAGGACCAGAAGAGGCCCTGTTTATCAAAGTTGTCCTGTACTGAATGCAGCTTCAACAGGTACAAAACATCATGTAATAAAATATATTACAGGAATAGTCTTAAAGACATCACTCACTTAATTTCCGGAATACACACAAAGCAGAAATACACAATATACCATAAATCTGAATATAAATTTTGTACTAAAGAATAAATATAACCATTTAAAAATGGGCAAAGCAGTATATATATATATGTATAATAATACAAGGCATTTTCTAGGATTTCAGGTCTAAGAAAGGAAACATAAAAAAAAAGAGAGAGAGAGGGAGAGAGGAATAGTAATATCATCCCCTAATACTACCTAATACCCCAACACACAAACAACAATAAAGCAGAAAGAGTTTAGGGCAATCTACAGTCCAGGCAAACAAGCAAATGGTAGAATCACTTGATAACACCATAGCAAGCACATCTGTCTCTCCAGGTTAAATCTAGAGAGTGCTTAAATTTACCTAAACTATCAATAAGCCTAATTTCTGGATCTATCTCATTCCATTTTTGGAATAGAAATGTCTTTGCATTCTACTATAAATATTAATTTCTAGAGGACTTTTAGACATCTATGTTTCAATTGCCTCAGATTATACCTACAGGAAGTAGAGACATCTAGGAGTTCACTTCATACTTATCTTTCCCCATACTCCATAAAGGCTTTATACCCTACACGTTTTTTCTATGAATTGCAAGAGAATCCCAATCTAGATTTTGAAGTAGAATGCAATGATGAGTGGAAAAGGGCATTTCGCCACATATTTTGCCATTCTATAATATGTTTTATCCAAACAGTTCAATGATGTTTTAGAGGCAAATTGGTATATAGTTACCAGATTCTAATGTTGGTAAGAGTAACTGAACAGCCACTCTATTTCTTGATTCTCTTGAGAGAATCAATGTTTTTCTTCTTAGCACACCCAATCTAGAGTTAATCTTTTAGCTACATTTGTTATATGTGCAGAAAAGTAAGAGAACTATCCCTATAGACTCCTAAATACTTATAGGCCTGAGCCTGTTCTAACACTTGACCCTTTAGTGAGTATATATTTAATATTCGATTGAAGACAATTTACCTATTGAGTGAAAAAGCATTACATGAGGTTTCTTTGTACTAAGAACCATTTTAGATTGTAATAACCAATTTTGTAAAATATCAAAATCAAATTGAAGAGTTTTTTGTAAATGATCTATATTTGTAGCTTTTACTATAAGCGCTACATATCATCGGATATACAGATAAATCTTGCTATATTTGATATATGATGGGAGAGGATTTATATAGATCAAAATAACAGGGGGCCCAGAAGTGAACCTTGGGGGCACCCTAAAAATACCTTCCATATCTGACAATGTTTCATTTATACAGACCCGTTGTGTACGTTGTTAAATAAGATAGTAACCGGTTTGAACAGGTTCAGACATGCCTATCTGACCTAACTGCCCTAATAATATATTGAAGTTGACCAAATCAAGGCCTGTGAGAGGTCAACCAACACCGCCCCATGTACTTTAGTGCACTGCTCTGAGACCATGCCATGACTTTACTATCACAGTCACTCATTGAGTGCATTGGCCCAGTCCTTGGCTTGTCTTTGCTTATTACATTCCTTCACTGAGTACACTGGCTCAGTCCATGCTGTGTCTTTACATGTCACAGTCCTCATTGGCATAGGTCCAGTCTATGGCTTGTCTTAATGAACATTTATTTATTTAGATTTTGGAGACTGGGTAAACCCACTGAGACCAAAGGTCCCTTTTTCAGGGCGACCCGGGGTTAAGTACATAACAGCACTTTTACATCAGACAGAAGTTACATACAGTAGGTGCATACAGCAATTTTACATACAGTAAACAGTAGTACAAGGTTAGAGTATCGACTGGAGAGACAATGATTACAGGTAGAGAATCCAGTGCGTGCAGTTTTAACATTACAGAGTTTATAGGGGTCACAATTCGATACATTCATCAATAGGGCATGAGAGGTCAAAATTTGTCTGGTAGGGAAAAAGGAGGGCTAGCAAGTGCAGCCACACAGGCTAAATTCCAGCAGGTATGCTTTAAGGCCAGCCTCGAATCCTTGGAGAGAAGGCCTATCAACCAGAGTAGCTGGGGCGTATTCCACAAGTGCGGGGCAACGATGAGAAGGAGCGCCACCCAGGTTGGTACATACGTGGGGATGTCTAGGGCCAGCTGGCCAAGGACCTCATACTCTGCATTGTACTCTGGGGTTAAGCAGTCCACACAGGGAGGAGGAGGGCTAACGGTGGTGAATTTATGAGTCAGGCAGAAGGTGGAGTTGGCCAGTTTATGGCATATGGTGGCCAGTGGAGGTCTGCAAGGACCTCACAGTGGTGTCTCCTGGGGGGTAGTGGCAAAGCGCCACTCGGTAGAGCACCATGAGTTTTTTGAGTTCCCCTTCGTAGGAACTGTAGCAGGGGGCCCTCAGAAAGGAGGTGGGGGAGAAGGGTGAGTTGGAAATAGCACGCCCGCTACCGTCAGTAAGGGAGTTTCCCAACCGATAGAGGAGTCCAAGTCTCTGGTGGATGGACTTGGTTAATGAGTCGATGTGGATTTGTAGGACAGTTCCTGGTCAAAGAATATCCCAAGGTATCTGATCCTGTCCAGGACCTCAACCCACTTCCCCATGTCCAGTTTGAGCTGGAGAAGATCACTCCTATCTGATCCAAGGTGCCTGGGTCCAAACAGGACAGCCTTTGTTTTCCTCGTTTAATACTAGAGAGTTGGCAGAGAACCAGGCTTCTAGTGTTGTGAGACTGTGTTGCAGTTTAGCAGTGATGACACTGAGTAACGGGTCACTGCAGTAGACAACGGTGTCATCTGCATAGAGGATGAGATTGTTCGCCCACAAGCCTCTCTATGTAATTGATAAAGAGAGTGAAGAGCAGGGGCCCAGGATTGAGCCCTGGGGTACCCCGAGACAACTGGTCTGGCACTGGACTGTGTTCCCTCCAATGGACTATTTGGCTTCAGTTTAGCAGATAGCTCTCAACCAGGAGAGAGAGAGCCCATCCAGTCTGAGGAGGCGGAGTTTGGTGAGCAGAAGGCTATGGTTGACTAAGTCAAAAGCCTTGATAGGTCGTAAATAGTGCGCCAGTCTGGGAGCCTTGGTCCATGGCGTCGAGGACATCAGATTGAGCCGGATGAGGGCTGTTCGTGCCATGGCCTTCCTGAAGCCGCTGTATGTCAGCTAGAGAGAGTGAAGCTCTAGGTAGTCATGCTGCTGGTTATGGACCAGTCTCACCTGTACTTTCCCAAGGGAGCAGAGGATGGAAATGGGCCTGAAGTTCCCCACTTGGTCCCTAGGCCCTTTTTTATGAACCGGACTACAGTACCTACTTTCCATTTACTCAGGACTGTTCCTCAAGAAAGGACCTATTAATGAGCCAGGTGATGGGAGGGCAATGGCAGGAGCAGCGGACCTCAGCAGCCTTGGTTCAAGCAGATTATGTCCCAGAGAGGAATCAGGATCAATCCTGAGTAGGAGGGCAGTACTCCAGGAGGCTTATAAGTTTAAGGTGAAACTGGGCCATGCACTCTCCCATGAGAGGTCACTGGAGAGGGAATGCCAGGTGGGAAGGGGACAGGATCCACCTGGTTGGAAAAGGAGACATTGAATGCCTCCACTACTGTGTAGGGTCGTTAGTCAGAGTGTTTTCAATGAGCATAGCTCCATCCTGTAGAGGAGGCACCTTAGCAACAAGTTAATTTGGCCCCAGAATTTCTTGGTGTCCCGGAGGTGATTAGTCTGGAGATTGCGAGGTATTTAGTCTTGGCAAATTTGGAAGCTTTTACAGTGATTCCTTAGTTCTCTGTATTTCTCCCAGTCAGTGTTACTGCCGGAGGATTTATACTGTCCCCAGGCCCTGTCACGGAGCAACATACTCCGTTGAGGCCAGGACCTAGCCATTTGTGACACTTACCCCATACCCTTAGCTTCTTTCGTGGCACATGTGCATTAGCCACGGACAGAAACGAGCAGGTGAAGTAGTCTAAGGCTTTGTCCAGGGTGGAAGAGTGAGAATGGGATGCTAATCGATGGCACGAAGGTCTGAAAAAGTGTGTCAGTGACAAGTCTGGTGTAGTTCTGGCCTCGATAACCCTGGCAGCCGGTTTGGGGGCTTATTGGACCAAGTACAAAAGATTGGAGAGTGGTCACTAGGGAGTCAGACATGGTCCCAGCTGTCAGAATATGGTTGGGAAAGAGACAAGGGCCCAGTCAAGTAGGGGAGGATTGCCTGATTTGGTGTTGTGCCTGGTGGGCAGATCTATGATTTGAGTTAGGTTGGAGTCAAGGACTAGATTTCTATTAGTCGAGGTCCCTAGGGCAAGCCAATTTTGGTTAAAGTCACAGAGGAGGATGAGTTCTCAGGGATGCTCGACCATGGCATGGGTTAGTGATTCAAGGGAAGTGGCAGCAGACTGGGGCGGAAGATAGACACACCCAACGATAGGGGTTCGGTGTCTCCAAGTAGCAGCTTAATGAAGATGATCTCATTTACAGAGTCACCGAGGGAGGGAGGTCCAGTTGCATGGCATTGAGATTCATTTTGGTGTAGATGAGAACCCCACCACCTCTCCTGCCTACATGATCCCCTTCTGAAGGCGTTGTAGCCAAGCAGGTCTATTTCATGTGGGAATATTTGAGGTTTGAGCCAGGTCTCCATCACTGCTAGTACATCAGGTTTGTACAATGCTGTCCAGGCTTCAAGGTCATGGACTTTGTGCCTTAGGCTGCCAATGTTCATGTGGACCAGCCGGAGGCCCCTGGCTGCAGCCCAGAGTGGGTTGGCAGGGTCACTGAGAGCAAGGTTGGGGGAGTGGGGCTGGAGTTAGGCCGACATCTCCCCTAGAGCAAGCTTGAGCCTGGCAAGGTACTTAATAATTTTGTGGGAGAGAAGGAGTATCTCCATCTGTCCCCAAGTGGATGCCGTAAAGAGGTTGTAGCAGTTTCCATTTCGGGTTACCCCATACTGTACATAGAAAGAAGCAGTGAGTTTGTCTCCTCCATTGGGGAGGGACTCAGGGGGCAATGGGGCTGATCAGAGTGTCCACCTTGGTCCGGGGAACTGGGGCCCAGGAAGAGAGCATGTCAGCTCCCAGGATATGGCTAGTAGGCAGGCTACACATAGGTCCGTGCCCCCGTATGATTGCTCAAGATATGACTGGGAGTGAGTCAGCGTGCTTCAGGGGTAGAAGCGTGAGCTAGGGATGGAAGGGCGGCCACTGCTTCCTGGAGGGACGAAGAAGTTTTGGGAGAGGGGGACTGCAGTGGAGGGGTAGGTCCGTGATTAGCGCAAGCACAACAACAGGGTTAGCACTGGGCAAGTGCCCAACTTAGCAGCAGGCAAAAACAACAGGTGAGGGTTACCAGCAGAGACAGCCTTGTTCAGGATTCCTTCCTTGACAGGGAAAGAAAAAGATCAGTTAAATATGCTAGGTAATCAGACTGGCAGAAAAACACTCTAACACAAAAAGTAGCTTAAGGCAGGCAGGCAGCATGTCGGGAGATGTACAGTATCAATCAGCTAACATCAAGTTTGGCAGACACAGCTCTAAATCTATGGAAGACAATAGGTCAGCAAAAGCCTTAGTGGGGAGAAAATGAGGTCATCCAGCAAACAGTGAGTCATATACAATTTAAACTAGTAAACAGCATGGAAGGCAGAGGAGGTATTAGGTGTCCAAATGCAGATTGCCAGATTTTGATCTAGTGAGCAGCACCTACACTAGCAACGGGGTAGGCGGAGAGATGGGTCCCCAAGGAAGGGGCGGGCAATGATCCATTTAAGGGGAGGGAACGGGAAGAAAAGTCTTGAGGTCATCTCAGAGGTCGTGGCAGGGAGGGATCCATGGCAAGGGACCCCTCTCAAACCCCTGTGGCGCCCAGCAGAGCGTAGTGTAGTTAGCTCGGGCCGACTTTAAATCCGCCACCTGAGCGTCACTGAGCAGCAGGACCAATGGCGCCAGTATTTTCTTTTGAATAGTCTATGCTGGGAGAATTTTGCGAGCAGTGTCCCGATTGTCGGGCCAGGTAAGTCTGTAAGGCAGGGCACAATCAGGTGATGCAGTTCTATCCCCTCGTCCGACTAGGCGATGATGTCCAGGATTTGAGGAAATGCCTCAGGACTGCAGTATCCGAGGCTGCCAAGAATCAGCTTGCAGGTTTTGGTGTTTGGGGAGGTCCACCTGTGAAAGCGCCTCACCCTGAGGAGAAAAGTCTGCAGCTCTTCTCGGAGGTCGTGGTAGGGAGGGACCCACTGCAAAGGGACCCTCTCTCAAAACCCTGTGGCATCCGGGCAGAGGAAATAAGAAATTGCCAGCAGATACAGGCCTTTTGGTCTATCTAGTCTGCTCGAGTGTGCAGTACATTGTTTATTAAACACAGCTGCTAGTGCCCCCCACCTCCAACTTCTCTCCCCATCTTCCTTCAGTTATGACACCTTTGGCCCTATCCCACCCTCTCTTGAAGCTGCACACTGCCTGCAGTGATATCACTTGGCAGTACATTCCAACCTGCCACCACCTCTCCATGAAATAATGCCTTCTGATCTCCCTTTGAACCTTCTTCCTCCTCATTTCAGACTATGACCCTGGTGCTCTTCCCTTTAACATAAACAAACCCTAAGAATTAACTCTGTTTATGCCCTTTAGGTACTGAATGTTTCCATCATATCCCCTCTCTACCTTCTATCCTCAAGGGTGTACATACTGAGCTACCGCAATCTCTTCTCATGTTTTGGTCCCCCATCTCCAGGATCATCCTTGTCGTGACTATGCTGGCCGCCCAGTAGTTTGATGTCCCTTTTCAAATAGGGGCACCAAAACTGCATACAGTATTCCAAGTGTGGCCTCACAATGGACCTGTACAGGGCATAATGACTTCATCCTCCTGAGGTGATTCTGGTGATGCATCCCAGCATTCTGTTCACCTTGCAGCTGCCTTCCTGCACTGTGCCAAGTATTTCATGTCCCCTGTCACCAGCATCCCCAGATCTTTCTCCTCAGCCATAGTGGTTAACTGCACCCCCAACAGTCACTCTTCTCTGGGTTTTGCTCAAGTGCAAGACCTTGCATTTGTTAGCATTGAACCCTAGCTGCCATGTGGAAGTCCAGTTCTCATGTGTCACCAAACTCTTGCAGCACCTTACCCTCCGCACTATCCACCTCAGCACAATCGTAGTGTTGTTCACAAAGAGGTTGATCTTGCTCTTATCTCGTGTGATATGTCAGCAATGAATATGTTAAATAGCACCAGTCCCAGCACCAACCCCGCAGGACTCTGCTGGTAACAACCCTGGGTACTGAGAGCTTTCTCCAACTACCACCCTCTGCTTCTGCCCTGCAACCAGCTCTTAATCCACCCAACCAGTTTTCTTTGTGCTCCCAGGGTATTTAACTTGCTGGTCAGTCTTCTGGGCTCCCAGTCAAACACCTTGCTGAAGTCCAGGTAGCGACATCCACTGCATGGCCCTAACCAGTGACCTCGCCACCCAGTCAAAAAGTCAACAAGGATGGTCTGACATGATCTGCTAGATACAAACCGATGTTGCCTGTCATCCTGTAGACCATTCTCCTTCAGAAAACTCACCAGCCTTTCCTAAGGATAGTCTCCATTAGCTTTCCACAATGGCTGTAAGGCTCACTGGTCTGAAGTCTCTCAGGTTCATCCCTGAGCCAACTCTTATGGATTGGCACCCCTGGCCAGAATCCAGTACTCAGGAAAGTGTTGAACAAGTTCGCCATTTTTGAATATTACAGTCCATTATTGAGTACACTGGCCCAGTCCCTGGCTTGTCTTTATGTATCATGGACCTCACTGAGTGCACTGGCTTAGTATGTGCCATGTATTCATGTGTCATAGTCCATGCTGTGTCTTACGTGTCACAGTCCATCACAGAGTGCACTGGCCCCATCAGTTGGTCTTCTTTACATGTTAGAGTCCCTTGTTTAGTGCACTTTGCTCAGACTGTGCCATGTCTTACATGTCACAGTTAGTCACTGAGTGAATCGACCCAGGACATGACTTGTCTTGTGTACTACAGTCCTTCATTGAGGACATTGGCCCAGTCCATGGCTTGACGTTGTGATCACAGTCCCTTCTTGAGTGAATTGGCCCAGTATGTGCCTTTGTGTTTACGCCTCACAGTATATCACAAAGAGCATTTGCCCAGTCTGTGGCTAGTCTTACATGTCATAGTCCATTACTGAGTGCACTGGCCCAGTCCATGCTGTATCTTCACATGTCATAGTTCGTTATAGACTGCACTGAGCAGTCCATGGCTTGTTTTATGTGTTACAGTCTTTTAGTAAGTACATTGTCACAGTCTGAGGCTTTCCTTTAAACGTCCAAGTCCTCATTAATTGCATTGATCCAGTCTGTGAATGTCTTTATGTGTCACAGTCCATCATAGAGTGCATTGACCAAGTCTGTGGCTCATGCTTATGTGTCACAGTCCATCATAGAGTGCACTGACCTAGTCTGTGGCTCATGCTACGTGTCACAGTCAATGACTGAGTGCACTGGCCCAGTCCGTGATGTATCTTTACATGTCACAGTCTGTCACAGACTACACTGGCTCAGTCCATTGCTTGTCTTTACCTGTCATAAGTTCACTGGCACAGTCTATGGCTTTCCTTTAAATGTCAAAGTCCTCAGTGATTGCATTGGCCCCATACGCCTGGTACTCTTTTGTTTGTCACCCATCTTGACTCCTCCTCCTTCTTGACCCCTACCAGTCTGGCTTTAGGAAATCCACTCAACTATCTCCTCCCTTCTCAGGCTCACCGACCCATCCTCACTGGTGTGGATGCTGCCCACATCACAGCCGCCATTTTCATAGACCTGGCCAAGGCGCTTGACACCGCCACCCACTCACTCCCTCCTGACCAAACTCTCCAAGGCTGGGCTGTCTAGCTGGGCCTCCAGCTGGTTCCACTCGTACCTTGCAGGCAGGTCCCAATCAGTCAGAGTAAGCTCTGCCACCCGGCCCTCCCTGTTACTACAGGGGTACCACAAAGCTCAGTCCTAGGCCCACTTCTGTTCTCCATCTTTCTTAATGATCTGCCATCCACCTGCCCACATACCTCCATTCACATGTATGCGGATGATACTGTGTTGTATACATCTGTCCCTCAGCCACAGAGATATGACTAGATTGCAGTCGGACTTTGCTAAAGTCCAACTCTGGCTACACTCAAATCATCTCTCCTCAATGCCAAGAAACTGTCTCAGTGACCTTGGCACAAGGCAGAGACTTTCAGGATCCACCTCCTATCACATTCCATACCCTGGATGGGACGCCCTCGAGACCTGTAACTCCTTCAGGTACCTTGGAGTCTGGCTTGATCGGTACTGGAGTCTGGCTTGATCTGCACCTCAACCTTTCCACACATGTTGACCCATACTCAAGAAGCTGCACCCCAGGCTTGTGCACTTTACCACAACCGTGACAGTGTCCCAGTCTCTGCCCGTAGGGGCTATCGTGCAGAAAAATGACCCTCCTAGTCTTCGACTATGGGGACATTGTCTACAGTGCAGGTCCTAAGTCCACCCTAGCCAGACTGATCCTCTTCCACTTGTTCTGTCACTGTGTCCTGAACTGCCCATACTCTACCCATCACTGTACCTCTGCCAATCTATGAACCTAACTCTCTAGATAATCGAGACACTCCCACTGCACCAAAATCTTGGCCAAGTCCTGGTCCCAGCTGCTCCCCATCTCCCTCGTCCCTAACCAACACAAGCACCCAAACATATTCACTCAGAAATGACCCACAGAACCTAGTTGTCCCATATAGAACCACTGTTGCGGAGCAGGCAGCCTTTAGCTACCACATGCCTAAGTTGTAGAACCCCCTCCCGCAAACATTTGTCACTTCTCCTCACCGCAGCTTAACTCCATGTTTAGCTCACTTCTCCCATACCTGCTCATGTGACATAGCCTTATAACAGCCCACAGTGAGGCAGCCTTGGTCGCACATCCTATGCTCATTTAATGATTGCATACCTATCATAATATATATAATATAATGTATTTAAACTGTGCCTGTTCATGTCAGTATCAATTGTTCTCTCAAGCTATCATCGCCTCTGTATCGGTACCTATTGTATTGAGTCTGTCCTTATTTAGGTACTTTGCACTATATATTGTGCATATACTTTGTATTTGCTTACCTCAATTGTATGTACCTTTCCCTCCCCAGGACGATCTGGAATCGAGCAGTAGCCTGCTCAGTATGCCTTCCTGGTTAAACGCTTGAATGAATAAATAAATTAAATAAATAAATATATGCCATGTCTTTACATGTCATAGTCCATCACAGAGAGCACTGGCCCCATCAGTTGGTGTTTTTACATGTTACAGTCCTCGTTTAATGCACTGGCCCAGACCATGGCTTGTTGTTGCGCGGCCACAGTTTTCACTGAGTAAAATGCCCCAGACCATGGCATGCCTGCACAGGCCATAGTCCTCACTGAGTGCACTGCCCTAGACCATGGCTTGTCTTACATGTCACATTCGCTTCACTGAGTGCATTGGCCCAGTCTATGGCCGCCTTTATGTATCACATTCCATTATTGAGTGCATTGGCCCAATCTGTGGCTTGTCTTTATGTGACGCTGTTCATTATTGAGTGCATTGGCCCAGTCTGTGGCTTGTCTTTACGTGACAGATTCCATTACTAAGTGCATTGGCATAGTCCATAGCTTGTCTTTACGTGTCACAGTCCATTATTGAGTGCACTGGCCCAGTCTGTGACTTGCCTTTACGTGACGCTGTCCATTATTGAGTGCATTGGTCCATTCTATGGCTTGTCTTTATGTATCACATTCCATTATTGAGTGCATTGGCCCAATCTGTGGCTTGTCTTTATGTGACGCTGTTCATTATTGAGTGCATTGATCCAGTCTGTGGCTTGTCTTTATGTGATGCTGTCCATTATTGAGTGCATTGACCCAGTCTGTGGCATGTCTTTATGTGTCACAGTCCATTACTGAGTGCATTGGCCCAGTCTGTGGCTTGTCCTTTACGTGACAGATTCCATTACTGAGTGCATTGGCATAGTCCATAGCTTGTCTTTACGTGTCACAGTCCATTATTGAGTGCACTGCCCAGTCTGTGACTTGCCTTTACGTGACGCTGTCCATTATTGAGTGCATTGGTCCATTCTATGGCTTGTCTTTACATGTCACAGCCCATTATTGAGTGCATTGACCCAGTCTGTGGCTTGTCTTTACGTGTCACAGTCCATTATTGAGTGCATTGACCCAATCTGTGGCTTGTCTTCATGTCACAGTCCATTATTGAGTGCACTGGTCCAGTCTGTAGTTTGTCTTTACATGTCACAGTCCATTAATGAGTGCATTGGCATAGTCCATGGCTTGTCTTTATGTGACACAGTCCATTATTGAGTGCATTGGCCCAATCTGTGGCTTGTCTTTACGTGTCACATTCCATTACTGTATGCATTGGCATAGTCCATGGCTTGTCTTTACGTGTCACATTCCATTACTGCGGCATTGGCATAGTCCATGGCTTGTCTTTACGTGTCACAGTCCTTTATTGAGTGCATTGGTCCAGTCTGTGACTTGCCTTTATGTGGCACAGTCCATTACTGAGTGCATTGGCATAGTCCGTGGCTTGTCTTTACATGACACAGTCCATTATTTTTAGATTTAGTAAATAAAGAAACTAATAATGAAAATTGTCCTTTTTTATTTAAAAAAATAAAAATCTCGGAAGTTAGGTGGGAGATCTTAAAATTAAATTAAAAATCATATGATAGGGACAATATTGAAGGAAATTTATTAAAGATGCAGTTGAAGTCTTATCATCAATACTGACTGATTTATTTAATCAAAGTGTGATGGAAAATGTTTTTCCCTATCTGGAAAATAGAAATAGTACCTATATTTAAGGGGGATTCAAATGACCCCTCAAACTATAGACCAATTGCAATCCTCTCTAAGTTAATGGAATGATTGGTGTTTGGCCAGTTGTATAGTTCCTCAGAAAATATTCAAAATTGATTAAATATCAACATGGCTTTAGGGCAGGTTATTCAACTTGCACCGCGCCTGTGACTTTGTTGATAAAGTGGCAGTGGCCTGGATATGGGAGAGTCCTCGGCGCAGTGTTCGCTGACCTGTCCAAAGCCTTTGATTTGATCGACCACCATTTATTGCATGAGAGGATGGAGAGGATTGATATAGCCCCAGGTCACTGTTATGGTTTAAATCATATTTGAGTCAAAGAAAACAGCAAGTAGTAATAAATGGTCAATTTTCTGAAGTAGGTAGAATACTAAGAGGTGTCCTCAAGGTTCAATTTTGGGGCCATTATTGTTTTTGTTATATATTAATGAATTACCTACCAAAATAAATAATACACAAATCAGGTTGCATGCAGATGATACAATACTTTTAGCATCAGCCAAATCTCAAAATGAAATGATGGTTAAATTACAGATGGATTTTGATGTTCTACAGGATTGGTTTTCCAGCTTTAAATTAGTGAGAAGTGATAAAACTCAGGTTATGTTTTTCAATAAAAAAACAAAGGTTAATAAAAACAGATCAGAGATAGGGAAATACTAATGAGGAATGGGAAAATTGATAATCACAGATCAATATAAATATTTAGGTGTAGATATTGATTATACTTTATCTTTCTCAGCTCATATTAATAATACAATAAAGAAAATTAATAATAAGATAGGGCACTACGAGGTTCTTCAAGGATATTAAATCTACAAACCCGGAGGTTAATTGCAAATCAATTAATAAATGCCTGTATTAGAATATGGAAATATGGTGTATAATTTTATGGTCAAACACATTTAAATAAATTAGTCATATCTATAATCGATTGGCAAGATTTGTCCTGAACTGTAGCTATAATACTCATCATTGCATTTTGTATAAAGACCTAAACTGGGACAGTTTATAAGTACGATTTAAACAAGCATTTGGCAATGCCGAACGTTCGCTGCAGGTATTTGTAGTGGTGTTTGGCATGTATGGTGCTTTACCCTAATGCCCTGCGATTGCGGTATTTGCACAATAAATTGTCAGCATGATCTTTTGTTACCCCCATTGTGCGCTGCATAGGCGGAAACACGCTTTTGGGCAGGATGTGAAAATGACAGCTGTACTGCTCATAAGGAAGTGTGGTAAATGCCAATGTTGAAAATTTGGAGTGGAAATATTGAAAATTCAAGAAACCTATGAGCGTATGCGGAACTGTGCAACGACAAAACAGTCATTTTAGGAATTTTCACCAAATTTTCAACATTGCCATTTTAAAATCTGTGCTAATGAACAGTGTCACTGTGATTTTCTTACTGTGTCCCATACATTGATTTCGCGACACCGACTGCACCGCTGTGCACTACATGGGGGAAAGACGCTTTTGGGCAGGATGTGAAAATGACAGCTGTACTGCTCATAAGGAGGTGGTAAAATGGCAATGTTGAAAATCTGGAGTGAAAATATTGAATATTCAGAACTTACGAGCGTGCTTAGAACTGCGCAATGTAGACCATAAACAGTCATTTTAGAATTTTTTCACCAACTTTTCAGCACAGCCATTTTAAGACGCCTGTTTATGATCAGTGTCACTGTGATTTTCTTAATGTGTCCCATACATTGAGTTTGCACAATCGACTGCCATTGTGCGCCATATGGGCAGAAACACATTTTGGGCAGGAGTGAAAAATGACAGCTGTACTGCTCATGAGGAGGTGTGGTAAAATGGCAATGTTGAAAATCTGGAGTGCAAATATTGGAAATTCGGGAATGTCACGATCGCAGTGAGGGAACTGTACAACGACGCCAGAAACAGTCATTTTAGGATTTTTTCACCAAATTTTCAAAATAGCCATTTTAAGACCTCTGCTCATGAACAGTGTCACTGTGATTTTCTTAATGTGTTCCATACATTGATTTCACACACTGACTGCGCCATTGTGCGCTATCATGGGCGGAAACACGCTCTGGGTGAGATGTGAAAATGACAGCTGTACAACCCATAAGAAGGGTGATAAAATGGCAATGTTGAAAATCTGGAATGAAAATATTGAAAATTCGTGAACTTACGAGCCTGCTTAGGAACCGCGCAACGCACGCTAAACAAACATTTTGGATTTGCACCAATTAACATGGTTTAGACCCTTCGAATGATGTCACTGTCATGGTGTTATCGATATGGCGGTGATTTCATGCAGTGCCGCAAATCACCCTTCGGGCCCGATAACGCCATGACAGTGACATCATCATGAGAAGGGGTCCTAAAACCTCATGTTGAAAATTTGTGCAAAATTCCCAAAATGACTGAGATATGCATAAGTTGAAACCCCTATGTAGCCCATTATACAGCTTACCAGCATTTCCTCAGTTCGCGGTCGGCTTGAAGAGTGCAGACGGTTCCCGGTCCACCAAGATCGCCGCTACCGGAGTCCAGAGGTAAGTATGGGGTGGGGGTGGGGAGGCTGGATGCGCAGGGTGGGTGGTTGTGGGAGGGGTTGGGAGACACGCCAGGGACTGTTTTTGTTTTACAGGAAAAAAAAAGACGACAGGACATTTGCCACGCTGGGGTGGGCCTCAGCATGGCAGAAGATGTGGGGCCATGGAGCCGACGGGGATTGGGCACCCCTGTCAGCAAAACAAACAACGGTTTGCCACGCTGGGGTGGCCTCATGTGGCGCAGGATGGCTTGGGAGGGCCGTGAGCTGATAGGATTGGGCACCCTGGCCGGCAAAATAAACAACTTTTGCCCCTGGGTGGGCCTCAGCGCAGCAGGAAAGCTTTGGGGGCGGCGTGACGCACACAGGGGAGCGTGACAGGGACGGCGGCAGCACTAGTATGGCAGCAGTGTTTTCCTTGGAAGCAGAGGAACACCGCTGTAATATTGAGCTCCTGCACCCATTGGTGCAGGACTACCATGCCTGCTCAAGGGAGAGGTATTGATGGAGAGTACACCTCCGCGTGCTATTTTCCAAACGCTCTTTTGCGATGCGCCAGTTTAACGAAACAATATTCAGTATTTATCTATAAAATAATAAATGGGATGATTGATGGAAACATGGAATTGCCTTCTGTTAGTAAATGTTATCCCTATGTTGTAAGGGATGTAAAGCATAGGGTTACACTTTTCCAAAACTAATACAAAATATGGTACTATAACACTTGAGGCTCAGACTGCAAATATTTGGAATAATATCTCTGAATTAAGGAAAGCAACTAAACTATCCCAGTTTAAATTAGGATTGAGCACTGTATTTTATGATGAATGTACTTGTTTTTAAAATGTGGATAAATGTGTTAGTTGTTGGTCTGATTGAAGATTTTTGTCTTGTATAATGTCAACAATTATTTATTAGTTGTTTTATGTAGTCTGAATTTTTGTATGTTATATTGAATGTAATTTGTTCTTGACACAGGACAACTTTGAAAGTAGGTCTATGACCTAAAGTTTGCTATCCTGTATAAAAATAAACATTTTTACTACTACTTATTCAGTGCATTGGCAAAGTCCATGGCTTGTCTTTACGTGTCACAGTCCATTACTAGGCACATTGACCCAATCTGTGGCTTGTCTTACATGTCACAGCCCATTATTGAGTGCATTGACCCAATCTGTGGCTTGTCTTAACATGTCATAACCCATTATTGAGTG
The DNA here is from genome assembly GCA_016271365.2 of Neoceratodus forsteri. Classification (NCBI taxonomy): domain Eukaryota; kingdom Metazoa; phylum Chordata; order Ceratodontiformes; family Ceratodontidae; genus Neoceratodus; species Neoceratodus forsteri. The sequence goes on from CM057454.1 coordinate 1,321,484,824, forward strand.
CACTGGGCCAGTCTGTGGCTTGTCTTTACATGTCACAGTCCATTACTGAGTGCACTGGGCCGGTCTGTGGCTTGTCTTTACATGTCACAGTCCATTACTGAGTGCACTGGGCCAGTCTGTGGCTTGTCTTTACATGTCACAGTCCATTACTGAGCACTGGGCCAGTCTGTGGTTTGTCTTTACATGTCACAGTCCATTACTGAGTGCACTGGGCCGGTCTGTGGCTTGTCTTTACATGTTACAGTCCATTATTGAGTGCATTGACCCAATCTGCAGCTTTGTCTTATGTGTCACAGCCCATTATTGAGTGCATTGACCCAGTTTGTGGTTTGTCTTTATGTGTCACAGCTCATTACTGAGTGTATTGACCAAATCTGTGGCTTGACTTAACATGTCACATTCCATTACTGGAGTGCATTGACCCAGTCTGTGGCTTGTCTTTTCGTGTCACAGTCCATTATTGAGTGCATTGACCCAATCTGTGGCTTGTTCCTTACGTGTCACAGTCCATTATTGAGTGCATTGACCTAGTCTGTGGTTTGTCTTTACGTGTCACAGCCATTACTGAGTATATTGACCCAGTCTGTGGCTTGTCTTACGTGTCACATTCCATTATTGAGTGCATTGACCAGTCTGTGGCTTGTCTTTACGTGTCACAGTCCATTATTGAGTGCATTGACCCAGTCTGTGGCATGTCTTTACATATCACATTCCATTACTGAGTGCATTGACCCAGTCTGTGGCTTGTCTTTACATGTTACAATCCATTATTGAGTGCATTAACCCATTCTGTGGCTTGTCTTTATGTGTCACTAGACCATTACTGAGTGCATTGACCCAGTCTGTGGCTTGTCTTTACATGTTACAGTCCATTATTGAGTGCATTGACCCACTCTGTGACTTGTCTTTACGTGTCATAGTCCATTACTGAGTTTACAGGCCCAATTAGTGCCTTGCTTTTTCATGTCATAGTCCCTCTTGGAGTGCATCGCTCTGTTCAAGCCTTGTCTTAAAGTGTCATAGTCCTCACTGAGTACACTGCCCCAGTCCATGGCTTGTTGTTACTTGTCATGATCTGTTAATAAGTACACTGGGACAGTCTGTGGCTTCCATTAAATGTCAAAGTTCCTGATTGATTGCATTTGCGCAGTCTGTGACTTGTCTTTACGTGTCACAGTCTGCTATTATGTGCACTGCCTGAACTGCGGGCTTTGTCTTCACGTGTCACAGCCCCTCGTTAAGAACACTGCCCTGAACAATAATTTGTCTTACACACCACAGGTCCTTCACTGAGTGCACAGGCCCAGTCAGTGTGTCTTATTTTACATGTCATAGTCTACCTTTGAGTGCAGTAGTCCAGTCGGAGCCTTGCCTTGTGTGTCACAGTCCCAACTGAGTACACTGCCCCAGACTATGGCTTGTCATAATCCCTTATCAAATAAACTGCCACAGACTATGGCTTGTCTTTGTTTAACATAATCCCTTATCAAATAAGCTGCCACAGACTGTGGCTTGTCTTACTGTCACATTCCTCACTGAGGGCACTGCCCAGTCTTTTTGCCGTGCTTTACATGTCACAACCCTCACTGAGTGCACTAAGCAAGTCTTTGCCATGTCTTTACATGTCACAACCCCTACTGAGTGCACTAAGCAGTCTTGCTGTGTCTTTACATGTCACAGCTCTACTGAGTGCACTAACAAATCTTGCTGTGTCTTTACATGTCACAACCCCTTACTGGAGTGCACTAAACAAGTCTTTGCTGTGTGTTTACATGTCACAGCCTTACCGAGTGCACTAAGCAAGTCTTTGCTGTGTCTTTACATGTCGCAGCCCCTTACTGAGTGCACTAAGCAAGTCTTTGCTGTGTCTTTACACATCATAGACCCTGACTGAGAACACTGGGCCAATCCACGGCTTTTCTTTACCTGTCACAGCTCCTCACTGAGTGCACTGGCCCAGTCTGTGCCTTGTTGTTATATGTCACAGTCCTCATTAACTGCACTGGCCGAGTCTGTGTCTTGTATTTGTGTGGTACCATCCCTTATTAAGTATACTGGCCCAGTCTGAGCTGTCTTTATGTGTCACAGTTCCTTGCTGAGTGCACTGGACCAGTCTGTGACATGTGTTTACGTGTCATGGTCCCTTAGTCATTGCACTGCCCCAGTCAGTGTTTATGTGTCACAATCCCTGCTTTGTTGTAATGACCCAGTCCGTGCTATATCTTTACGTGTCATAGTCCCTCAGTGATTGCACTGGCCCAGTCCATATCTTTACATGGCAGATTCCCTCAATGAGTGCACTGGTCCAGTCCGTGGCTTGTCTTTACATGTCACAGTCCTTCACTGACTACACTTCCCAGATCATGCCATGTCTTTACATGTCACAGTCTCTCACTGAGTGTATTTACCCTGTCCGTGTTGTGTCTTTATGTGTCAAAGTCTCTCAATGTGTGTATTGACCCAGTGTATGGCTTGTCTTTATGTGTCACAGTCAAATTATGGATTGATAGACTGCACTGGCCCACTCTGTGGCTTGTCTTTACATGCCACAGTCCATTACTGAGTGCACTGGCCCAGTCCGTGGCTTGTCTTTCCATGTCACAGTCCATTACTGAGTGCACTGGCTCAGTCCGTGGCTTTTCTTTACATGTCACAGTCCATTACTGAGTGCACTGGCCCAGTCCGTTGGCTCGTGGCTTGTCTTTCCATGTCACAGTCCATTACTGAGTGCACTGGCCCAGTCCATGGCTTGTCTTTCCATGTCACAGCCAATCATTATGCGACTAGCCATGTCCATGTCGTGGTCTTATATGTCACAGTCCTCAGTGAGGGCTCTGCCCCAGTCCGTGCCTTGTTTGTATGTGTCACTGCTTCCTATGTGTCACGCCTCCTCTGAGTGCACCAGCCCTTCCTTATCAGGAGAGTCAGCACTCCATCTCAGAGTGATCACTGTCTCTTCACAGAAGTACCTTCTCTTTACATGTGAGATTGTTGCATCATGTCCTAGAGGGCCACCCTTTTCCACAACTATAAAGGCAGCACCCTGACCCAGAAATACTCCTGGAGACTCCATAACTGGAGATAACACCCTATTCCAAAGGGTCCATTGTCCCTACTAAAGCAGCACCCTGACCCAGAGAGATGGTCCTATCCACAACTGGGCAAGGATAGGAAAGGAAAGCACTATTGTGTCACATAATGCTATTTTAACCCACTGTATCATGAAGTGCTTCACAATCCAAGAGAGGAGGGAGAATGTTGTGCTATGTTGCAGTAGGAGTACCAGGATATTGAAATATGACAGAAATAGTAGATCAGAGAAAGACAAGGAAGTTATGAAAGTGGACTTTCCCACATCCTTACCTGTGTAGATGAAGCGTCCGGGGACCCTTTGCAGAACTGCTTGGATTTGTATGAGAGCGCTACTCCACTACTCCTGGATGTGCCGCTGGGTGTCTGCACTCGGATCGCATGGGGCGGATCAACTGAAGAGAAGGAAAAGGGTGGGGTCAGAGAACATCAGTGCACTTGGTCGCCAACAAACGGGTTTATGGAGTGCGAGTGCTTCTAATTCCTACACAGACAAGAGGGGAAGGGCCCTTTATGCTTGAGAATGTATGCAGCTAACTATAGTGCATCATTGAAATCTCCTTTGATTAAGCAATAAGGTATGACCAGGGGTTAGATTAACAGTCTGTTAATCACCCCTAGGGTGTAATGTGGCACAAGGTGCAGTCGAAACATATTGTTCAGGTGATTAACTGACTGTTAATCTAACTCCTGGGGGTGCCTTATTGCTATTATAAAATGTTCTCCAAAAGAAAAGTGTTAAAAGTATTCTTTATGAATGTTTTCCCATTTAGAGGGAGATTTTAATAAAATAGTTCTTCCACCAGCAGTTTAAGAATGCTGGTTCAAAATCAGAATGCATCATTCCACACATTCAGCTGTGCTAGAGGATGGAATGCTGACAGGAAGAATCCATGTGCCATGGTGATCAGGCTGTACATGACAGTATAACATGGATTAATGTAAGACTGTTGGAATCCTAACAGCCAATCAGATTGCAGCATTTCTGAGAGTTTTTTTTTATAATCTACATTCTGGTCTACAACCACCGCCACAACCCCTCCAAGGTTGGACTTTTCTGATGAACATTTGAAATCCTTTCTGGACTACTCTGGTTGAGAATTCAGACTCGGTCCTGCCCTTAATATTTGAGTTTTCTGGCTGAATACTTAAATCAGTACCATAGTCAAGGAACACATTTACCTCTTTGAAGTTGCTCTGTCCCACAGGGCCAGATCAAGCCATTGGGGCCCAGGCACTCGAACTCTGGGGCCGATATAAATCAACACCAAGTTTTTCACAAGCAACACTTTTATTTTGGCATGAAATGCTGGAGCAACACAGATCTTTCTGGTAAACTTTAACATGGAGAGTATGATCCAGAGGAAGCAGGAGTTCACAATGCTACTGGTTTACTGTTGATTTAAATGAAACAGGACCCCCATAGCAACTAAACCAGCAGCAGGAAACCTACAACATACCCCAGACTTACAATATAAGGCAAATGAATTACTACATTGACTACAGAGTGTTTTAAATGTCTTCATAAATACCAACACTAGGAGACAGACGTTTACTTACAATTGCAATCATATAAAGTCTTATGAAACAAAGCCCAGATTTTTCCCTAAGTGTAAAACAGGTCCCTACATCTATATGTCAGTCTGTCTTCATGGTCTTCACTACAACCTAATAATCAAAGGTGAACTACAGAACCTTTCGGAAATAGATTAAACAAGTATAATGTCTAACAGCGGAGCCGATTAGTAATTTGTTCTCAAAACAAGCCTGCTGTCAGAATATGAAATCATAACAAAAATAGCAAGGTATATGAAGGCAGTGGGAATCCCAGCTGCAGACTACTGAGAGTCCAGTGGGGCGATGGGGCAGGGTAAGGCAAAGGCTGGAGCAGATCACCCCTCCCATTTAGGACCCCTCCCAGGCCTTGCACACCCAACCAGCGGCCTCTACTTGTGTGTGTGTGTGTGTCCATCGGGGAAGCCTGGGTAAAGGGAATTGAAGGTGGATAAAATCAGATCTGCTGATAAACATTAGAAAATACTACTGAGATAGTGATCTTGCCACCATTTCAAGAGAAATGGATTAAACTGCTGGCAAACAAGCATTTGTCAGTGCCGAATGTTTGCTTGCTGGCATTGGCATTGGTAGTGTAGGAGTTACAGAGCTGCATAATAGGAATGGCAGTGAAGTATTGAACTGAAACCAACCCCATCACCACCCTGCAGATAGTGACAGGCATTGGGGTGTGCCTTTGGGTCATCAGGCATAGCGGCCATGCCATTTCACCACACCTACTGTGCAGACACCAAGTGTCACGGTGTGCCATGGGGTCTTTGGCCTTATGCACCCCATTCCATCAGGAAAAATTGTGAGATGGGTGCGTATAGAGAATGGGGTGAACTTTGGGGTCAAGAGTCCAAGGCACACTCGATGCCTCTCAGTGGCTGCAGGATGTGGGTGGGGTGGAATGGCATGAGCATTGCAGGTGACAATCCCAAGTCACAGCTCTGATGCCTGTCATTCTCTGCAGGGTGGGGTGATATGGTCCGAAACCCTAACGCTTCAGGCATTCGTTGGTATTTTCACTCCAAATTTTCAACATGATTTTTTGTGACCCCTACCTCATGAACAGTGGCAATATCAGTTTGTTAGCCAAAAGCTGCTTTTGCACAGCGATTACGGCATTCGTCACCACAGGTGCAAAAATACATTCTGAACAGGATGTGAAAAATGACAGCTGTACTGTTCATTGGGAGGTGTAAAAATGGCAATGTTGAAAATCTGCAGTGAAAATATTAAAAACTGGTGAAGTCATCGGGGTAGAAACTGCGCAATGCACACCCATAATGCAATTAGTTTGGGGATTTTTGCAGCAGATTGTCAACACAGGCATTTTGGGACCTCCAGTCATGAACAGTGTCACTGTGATCTTCTTTATCTGTCCCGAACAATGATTTCCCACAGTGACCACGATTTCTGTGCTGAAAGTGTGAAAACACATTTCAGCCATGTTGTGAAAATGACAGCTGTACTGTTCATAAGGAAGTGTGGAAAATGCCACTGGTGAAAATGTGGACTGAAAATATTACAAATTCATGAACTTACAAGTGTGTGGAAATCAGCAATGCTCACTTGTAACACAGTAATTTTTAGGAATTTTTCACCAAATTTCAAAATAGCCATTTTAAGACCTCTGCTCATGAACAGTGTCACTGTGATTTTCTTAATGTGTCCCATACATTGATTTCGCACACCGACCTGCGCCATAGTGCACTACATGGGCGGAAACATGTTTTGGGCGTAGATGTGAAAATGACAGCTGTACTGCTCATAAGAAGGTGTGGTAAAATGGCAATGCTGAAAATCTGGAGTGGAAATATTGAAAATTTGTGAACTTATGGACATGCGCAGGATCAGCGAATCTAACGCTTATAAAACAGTCATTTTAGGGAATTTTTTTCACCAAATTTTCAAAATAGCCATTTTAGACCTCTGCTCATGAACAGTGTGACTGTCATTTTCTTAATGTGTCCCATACATTGAGTTCAAGACACCGACTGCGCCATTGTGCTACATGTGCGGAAACACATTTTGGGTGAGAAGAGAAATGACAGCTGTACTGCTCATAAGGAGGTGTGGTCAAATGGCAATGTTGAAAATCTGGAGTGAAAATATTGAAAATTCATGAATTTATGAGTGTGCATAGGAACAGCGCAACACACGCCGTAAAATAGTCATTTTGGGAATTTTTCACCAAATTTTCAACATAGCCATCTTAAGACCTCGGCTCATGAACAGTGTCACTGTGATTTTCTTATGTGTCCTAAACATTGATTTTCACACACCGACTGCGCCATTGTGCGCCATGCACGGAAACACATTTGGGTGAGATGTGAAAAATGACAGCTGTACTACTCATAAGGAAGTGTGGTCAAATGGCAATGTTGAAAATCTGGAGTGAAAATATTGAAAATTCCAAAACCTCACAAGCGTGCATAGGAACAGCAACGCAGAGCTCATAAAACAGTCATTTTAGGAATTTTCACCAAATTTTCAAAATAGGCTTTTGAGAGCCCACCTTATGAACACTGGCACTGTCATTTCATTAATCAGTCCCAAAAGATGATTTTGTGCAGTGACTGTGAAATTACTCTTCGGGCCGATCAACGCCATGACAGTGACAGAATTCATGAGGAGGGGTCCCAAAACCCCATGTTGAAAATTTGGTGCAAAATTCCAAAATGCCTGAGATATGCAGCAAAGTTGAAAACCCTATTCATTACATTATGCAGCCTACCGCATTTCCTCAGTTCACGGTTGGCTTCTGAAGGGTGGCAGACGCACCCCCGTCCACCGATCGCCGCCCAAAGTCCGGAGGTAAGTATGGGGTAGGGGAGGTGGTGCGCAGGGTGGGCGAGGTGGGGCAGAGACAGTGAGGGACCATTTTTCTGTTGCATTTTTTTTTTTTTAACAAAGGAGGAGACGATTGACGCTTGCCACGCGGGTGGGCTCTCAGCATGGCACAAGGATGTCTTGTTGGGGGGCGTGAGCCGACGGGATTGGGCACCCCGCTGGCAACAGCATCTGTTGCCACGCTGGGGTGGCTCACCATGGCACTCTGTACCTTGGGGACAGTGGAGCCGACGGGGATTGGCCACCCCGGCCGGCTATACATGTGTCGCCATGCTGTGGTGGGCACCCAGCGGCATGTACAACTTGTTTGGGGAGTGCAGCACAGCTGATGGGGATTATGCAACCCCGCTGGCTATACAGTGCGTGGGTGATGGCAAGCAGTGCATGCGTATGCGGTGTAGGGGGAGCACGCATGAGCAGGCAATATCTTATCGCTGCTCACTGAAGCGTAGCTCCCCTTTCAGCTGTATACCACTGCATTTTGACTGCTGTCATAGACAGCTCCAGCAGGCATTGGAGAACTGGGGCCATACCTGCAAACACACTGACTGAATTGTGAATGATAGAGACATACAAGTATCTCACAGGGAGGAACAGGGTGCAGGAATACACTATTTTTAAGCGAAAAAGATGTTCCAGGACTAGAGGACATGGGATGAAGTTGGAGGGAGGATGATTCAGAGGAAACATGAGGAAGAATTTCTTCACAGAACGGGTGGTGGACAAGTGGAACACCCTGCCAGAGGAAGTGGTGGGGGCTGAAACAATCATGGGATTTAAGAATGCATGGGATAGACATAAAGGAATTCTGAGGTCAGGGTAAGGCAACAGACTTCTAGGAAAACATAAACTGAACTTACAAGCTCAAATGGGCAGACTGGTGGCCATAGGCCCTATCTGCTGACACTGTCTATGTACCTATGTATTTATGTATCTAATTGAAGAGGGCTGCCACACCTCCGAAAACTCGGATGATGGCACTATGTTTCTTGCACATGCGCAAGCAAATAAAATGACTGAGCCTCATGCTGCTGCCTGGAATTGCCATGTTCTGGGAGGGGACAGACTTCAGCTCTGTGGTCCTGGCCCCTGTGCAGGAGAGGCTGAGCATGGCAGGGAGATGTTTTCACATAGGGTGATAGCATGCATCAGAAAAGTGGCACCTCTGCCAATGAGCAGGATTTGTGTTTGTGCTACAAAGCATGCTGACCCTCCAAGCTGGAAACTGATTGTTGATGTAATTCAGAGATTGAAGGAAAAGTCATAGAAATGGGTGGTGGGGGTGGCATGTAGCACTCAAGAAATATTAACCAGCCCACAACAGGCTGTTTCTGCTGGAGGTGTTAACATCTAGGACCACCTTATCTATTCATTCTTGGCTCACAATCTCCTTTATTTGAAAATGTACAGTCCAGTTTCCCATTAACATTAACATACCCTTTCTATGCCCACAATCCAGCTCGTGAACTCTGACTGTCTGGAGTATATATTAGCAGCACACAAACTATTACCGCTGAGCCTTTCAAGAATACATTGAACAGATAAAACATGGATAAAACTGCTTTGGAAACACCAAGACTGTGTCTCTACTCTTCATTTCCACCGCCATCTGCCACTGCACCTTTTGAAGACATGGCTCCCAGCTGCAAGAACTTGATTCCAGCTCGTCTAAGCAAGCACATAAGACACACTGACATGCCATAAAAAATGTGATGTTTCTTCTGTGCATTCATCTGCCTTAGCCTATTCCTTTTAGTAACTTGACTGGCTTAATTAAGAAAAACAAACAAACAAACCTCTTCAGCCGCCAACGGTGCCGAGAAACAAGCTTGGAGTGTCTTCCCATTCCTTCCACCCAACCTGATGACCTCTCTAAGACAACGCTCTTCTCCAACATGTGACCAGCCCCACTGCTTACAGAGGCTGAGCTGAGGCGGTGCACACCTAATGCTGGTCGGGCAGGGCTCTTCCTGCCGATTGGTCTGGAGATTGTGATGGTGAATGCCTTTCTGGAGTATCTTCTTCTGAAGTGATGATGACGATCAGCAGCAGTAGCTGCTGCCTCCCTGCAAACTGGGTGGTCCAGATGCGAAAAGGGGTTTAAAGCACCCTTTAAAGGGCAAAGTAGCCATGTGTGCCCATTGTTTATTTTTCCCGCCGCACATTTGCATCAGTGCAGGCTTGTCATTGGTTCTCCTGATTGAACCAGTCATAAGTCTGTTCTGCCCTCCCACACTCTGATTAGTGTGATTACACTTTGTGGCTCTGATTGGGTAGCTTCACAAGCCACTTTCTGAACTTTAAACTAAGTTGCTGCTACTCCGTGCTCCTTTGAATCTTGGAGAAGTTGAACACCTGGTCTCAAGCACTAGAATGGCTTTGGGGTTTGTGCTGGCAGCAGGAGCGGAGGAATCGATTTGGGAGGGCCTCCAGCTGGTGAAAAGAAAAATGAGTAGGTGACACTGGAGTGGCTGCATTTGTAAATTGTGTAAATGGGGGCCACCGCCCAATCAACCACCTTATGTATCCTGGCTGGCCTGTGTTACTTAAATTACACCACATCTGCTGCCTGCAGGGGCATCTCCAGCTGATCCGATTTTTGCAGAGTCTATACAGACTAGATGAATTACAGGGCTTTGCACTGCATATCTCAGAGTCTCCCATCATGATTGTGCTGCTGGCCAGGGGGCGGGCCCTTCCATATCCATGGCGGAGCCAGGGCTTGAATTTCATTTTCCTCTCGAGTCCGCTGCTAGCCTGTCTTCACCAGGGGGCACTAATGAATTGCGATTAATTTAAATTAAATATCTTGCACTCCAGCCGCTACAGGGCGGGGGCTCACTCTGATTTCAATACCTCATGCTGCTGGGGGAGGGGCCTGCTTGATTTAATTAAAATACCTGTGCAGCAATGCAGAGAAAGTACTGTAGAATGAGCATTGAGCACCACTGCACTAGGATAATGCCTAAATACTTTGCTCACGCCCGGCTGGCTGGGGGCTGGTTTATGGTGGAGGGCCCAGGGCATTTGCCCCATTTGTCCCCCTTAATTCGGCCCTGCTGTCCCACATCTGTCACATAAGGAAAATGTTCTGCCCTGCACAGAGAAGGTTTTGTACACTTGGACATGAAAGCAGAAATTTATGATGATGATTCTATGACAGTAAAGCAAACTAACACTTTTACGCAGACACTAGTTGCCACAATGTTTTAAGCTTCTATCTCCATATTTGCTGATGTGTCCCACACTATTACCACCTTGAGGGTCAGTGTTCCACATGTTTCAATATTTTGAGGATAACAGTTCCACATTATTCATAATTTTGAGAGCCAGTGTCCAGAATTTTTCAAGATTTTGGGAGCCAGTGTCCCACATTTATTAACATTTGAGGGTTGGTGTTCCACATTTTCCAACATTTTGAGGGTCAGTGTTCCACATTTTCCAACATCTTGAGGGTAAGACTTCCACAATATTCATCATTTTGAGGGCCAGTGTCCTACATTTTCAGCATTTTGAGGGCTAGTGTCACACACTTTTCAACATTTTGGGGCCAGCACCTCACATTTATCAACATTTTGAAAGTCAATGTTTTACATTTTCTAGCATTTTCAGGGCAAGTGCACCACATTTTTCCAGTGTTTTGAGGGCCTGTGTTCCAAATTTTCAACATTTGAGGGCAAGTGTCCCATGTTTTCCAACATTTTGTGGGCCACTGTCCTACATTTTCCAACATTTTGGGAACCAGTATCCCACATTTTCCAACATTTTGAGGTCAGTGTGCCACATTTTCTAACATGCTGAGGCCAGTTTCCCACATTTTCAAGAGTTTTAGGGCCAGTGTCCCACATTTGTCAACATTCCAGGGGTCATTGCCCTACATTTTCCAGCATTTGGGGCAGGTGTCTCACATTTTCTGACATATTGGGGCCAGTGTTCCACATTTTCCAACGTCTAGCCAGTGTCCCACATTTTCCAACATTTGGGGCAGGTATCTAGTTTTCTGGACATTTTGGGGACCAATGACCCACATTTTCGAACATTCTGAGTGCCATTGTCACACATTTTCAACATTTTGAGTGCCATTTTCACACATTTTCCAACATTTTGAAGATCAATGTACCACATTTTCTAACATATTGGGGCTAGTATCCCACATTTTCCAGTATTTTGGGACCAGAGTCCATCATTTTGCAATATTTTGAGGACCACTGTCCCACATTTCTCAACATTTTAGGGCTAGTGTCCCACATTTCCTAACATTTTGGGGCCCAGTGTTCCATATTTTATGGGGAAATGTCCGCATTTTCCCACATTTTGGAGACCAATGTTCATATTTTCCAAAATATTGGTGTTCTGTGTCCCACATTTATCAACATTTTGAGAATAGGGTACCACATTCTGCAACATTTTGGGGCAAATATCCACATTTTCCAACAATTTGAGGGCCAGTGTTCCACATTTTCCAACATTTTAAGGGTCAGTATCCCACATTATCCAACATTTTGGGAGCCAGTGTCCATATTTTTCAATATTTTGGGGACCAAAGCCCACATTTTTCAACATTTTGAGGGCTCAGTCCAAATTTTTCAACATTTCGAGGCCTGTATCCCACATTTTTCAATATTTGTGGGGGCTATCAGTCAGAGAGCAGGTATGGGAGGAGGGAGCAGGATTGAGCAACTGAAAGATAGCTCCCTCCCAGGGTAGTTGTTGCCCCCCATAGTTCTGTTCCCACTGAGTGGAGGCCCAATGGGTAGTGCAGGCAGGAGGTGGTGGCAGTGTATCGGAGGGTGCTTCAAGGTGGTGCACAGGAAGGGAGAAAAAGGTGAAAACAAAATAAAAAATATTTGGGGGCTATTGTCCCATATTTTGATATTTTTGGGCCAGTGTCCCACATCGTTCAACATTTCAGGGCCAGAACCCCACATTTTCCAACATTTTGGGCCAGACACACAGGGATTAATCTGTTGACCATTCATTTCCTGTCCTCTACCATTTGTTCAACTGGGAAAGAAGTGCTAGGAGGACAAGGAACTTGTTCAGGGTCAGCAAGTGAATGAATGACTGTGATGGAGTCCAGAATGGGATCTGCTGGAAGTGCTGGGAGGACAGGAGACTTGTTCAGGGTCAGTGAGTGAATGAGTGGCTGTAATGGAGTCCAGAATGGGATCTGTTTGAAGTGCTGGGAAGACAAGGAATTTGTTCAGGGTCAGCGAGTGAATGAGTGGCTGCAATGGAGTCCAGAATGGGATCTGCTGAGAGGACAGGGACTTGTTCAGGGTCAACGAGTGAATGAATGACTGCGCTAGTCTGAAATGGGATCTGCTGAAGTGCTGGGAGGACAAGGAACTTGTTCAGGGTCAGCGAGTGAATGAGTGGCTGCATCAGAGTACAGAATGGATCTGCTGGAAGTGCTGGGAGGACAGGGAACTTGTTCAGGGTCAGCGAGTGAATCCGTGACTGCAGTGGGATCTGGAGTAGGATCTGCTCAAAGTGCCAGAAGGACAAGGGACTTGTTCAGGGTCAGTGAAGTGAATGAGTGACTGTGGTGGAGTCTGGAATTGGGATCTGCTGGAAGTGCTGAGAGAACAGGGACTTGTTCAGGGTCAGTGAGGAATGAGTGGCTGTGATGGGAGTCCAGAACAGGATCTGCTGGAAGTGCTGGAAGGGCAAGGAACTTGTTCAGGGACAGCAAGTGAATCAGTGGCTGCGATGGAGTCCAGAATGGGATCTGTTGGAAGTGCTAAAAGGTCAAAGAACTTGTTCAGGGTCAGCGAGTGAATCAGTGGCTGTGATGGAGTCCAGAACAGGATCTGTTGGAAGTGCTGGAAGGACAAGGACTTGTTCAGGGTAAGTGAGTGAATGAGTGGCTGCAACAGAGTTCAGAATGGATCTGCTGGTTGTTCTGGAAGGACAGGGTACTTGTTCAGGGTCAGTGAGTGAATGAGTGGCTGTCATGGAGTCCAGAACAGGATCTGTTGGAAGTACTGGGAGGAAAAGGAACTTGTTCAGGGTCAGCGAGTGAATCAGTGGCTGCGATGGAATCCAGAATGGGATCTGCTAGAAGTGCTGGGAAGACAAGGAACTTGTTCAAGGTCAGTGAGTGAATCAGTGGCTGTGATGGAGTCCAGAACAATATCTGTTGGAAGTGCTGGGAGGACAAGGAACTTGTTCAGAGTCAGCGAGTGAATGAATGACTGGTGGAGTCTGAGTAGGATCTGCTGGAAGTGCCAGAAGGACAAGGCACTTGTTCAGGGTCAGTGAGTGAATGAGTGACTGTGGTGGAGTCTGGAATTGGGATCTGCTGGAAGTGCTGAGAAGACAGGGACTTGTTCAGGGTCAGCGAGTGAATGAGAGACTGTGTTGGGGTCTGAAATGGGATCTGCTGGAAGTGCTGGGAGGACAAGGACTTGTTCTGGGTCAGTGAGTGAATGAATGGCTGTGGTGGGGTCTGGAATTGGGATCTTCTGGCTCACAGTTCAATGATTTTAACCCTAGAGCACACTGCCCTCTCTTTTCATCCAAAACTATGAAAAGACCTTTCACTGACCATATGGAAAAATGACCTGCTCTCCGTTACAGTCAATAATAACAGATCCTCCCAGTTTCTCGGTTTTCATTTAGGAAGTGTGGGCACTATGGTCCTTTCACCATTGTTGCCAGCGATATGTACTTCTCATGTATCGTGATGTCTGTTCACTTTTCACTCTGCCTGTTACTCTTCTGTTTCCGCACATTACTGTAGCTGCAATACCACAAAGTAAACACTTCCTACATGCCCAAGAAACTCAACTCTTGCATCAGTGTTTCTTTTTTCAGTCTATTTATTTTGTGTTTGTTTATCAGGTAAAAGCTCACTGAAGATAAATAGTCTTCATTTACTGGATAGATCTGGGTGTTAATTATAAACACGGAGTGAGGTCAGCATGTTGGCACGGCAGGGCCAGTTGAAGGAGGTGAGGATAACCAAGCCTTCAGATCTGGGTGGTAATTATATGAGTAAAGTTGGACATTGGAGCTACAGGGCTAGTCAGGGAGGTGAGGATAACCGAGTGTCTCAGATCTGGGTGTTAATTATATACACAGAGTAAGGTCAACACATTGGCACTGCAGGGCTAGTTGGGGGTGGTGAGGATAACTAGGCCTCTTAGATCTGGGTGTTAATTATATACACAGAGTAAGGGCAGCACATTGGCACTGCAGGGCCAGTTGAGGGAGGTAAGGATAACCAAGCCTCTCGCATCTGGGTGTTAATTATATACACAGAGTATGGTCAGCATTTGGCGCTGCAGGGCCAGTCAAGGAGGAAGACTGAGCATGTCAGAGGGCACTCTCTTCCTCCAGGGAGGGAAGGTAGCTGCCATCACTGCAACACTGCCCCCTGGGTGACCACAGGTGGTAGTGCAGTTGTGCCCACTCTGGGAGGAGGGGCTTTGGCTGAGCCCGCTGAGCCATTCTCTCGTGTGTGCACATGCATGGAATCCATACAGCACTAGCACCCAGAGGGCAGGGAGCTCAGAAAACAGAAAGGTTTGACTCGACAACACAATCCCCAGGCACCTGGCTCTGACCCAACCATTATCCACTCACACTTTACCCTGGGAACCCTCAATGACCATAGGAGATAATGAAGTTACTACTCATTAGTTAATTTTCAATAAATTTTGTATGCAAACACTCTTCCAGTAGCCTCAAAATACCAAAAGTTTTGGGAGATAGACCTCTGTACATCTGTGTTACTGGTAAGTAACTGTCCTTTTCTGGATGTCCAGATCAAAGTCCCCATTCACATGCAGGAAGTGGTTCACCAACCAGCAGTTTGTTTCGACTCTGAGTACATACCCATCTGGTTACAAATTGAATTGCATCTTTGCTTTCCACAGCCCTTCACCCACCACCACCCTCTTTGCCCCATGGAAGTCTCTACCAGCCACAGTAAACGCCTCCAATCAGTATATCTCTCAAAGTTTCTCCCAAATTTGTGCCTATCTAAAAGTCTCCTTTCTAAAAATACCATATAACCTGTCTTTTCTAACCCAAACATTATCATTGGGGAACACCCCTGACTCCAGGTTGGCTTCCCTTACACAGAATGTGGGATCGCTGACTTACTCTCAATCCTCCCTTCTGAAATCTCCGGAGTTAATGGAAAAATTCCAGTTAGGCCCTTCGAGCATCTTCAAACTTTACCAGATCCGGGTCTGATATTACAACAATATGGACCCACTCCGAAACCCTCTGGTCTCAGGGACCTCCTCAACCAGGTACAACAGTGGGCCATTAAACCCCACAGTATATCTGGTCTCTATCTAGGGCTGCTTACACCCATTCCTCTCTCTTTCGGTCGGCTCAAGGTATGGGATTCCTTGTTGCCAGGGATCAATCTTAATTGGCCAAGACTTTGGAAGGATCTCCCATTTACTTAACTCAGGACTGGCTGCAACTCACGCAGTACCATATTCTAAACAACATGCATTACACCCAGTCAGGCTAGCCAAGATGGGTCACCTCCCCCAGTTGCACTAGATGTGGAAAAGCAGATGGCACTCTTCTCCATATTTTCTGGACCTGTGAAAAGGTATCTTCCTGTGGGTACAAATAGAAGAAAGGAGGACCCCATCTTGGGACTAACTGGCCTTTTCTCCCAAAATATGTGTTATTGGTGACTATTCTCAGATCCTAGGCAAAGAGAGGAGATACCACGTGGCTCTTATCTCGTTAATGGTCAACAAATGGTCCTTAGACATTGGCTGGATCAGACACATATTTCACACTCCAAATGGCTGCAAGAACTCTCTTGCCCTTTGGACTACGATATGAGTGCCAACCTCCGTCATCGTTTACCTTCATTTAATAATGAAATGGAAACGCATGCCCTTTTACATACCCTGAATTCCTCTGAGTGCTCTCTGATCACCCCACTCTGATGTATGTATGTATTCAGTACTGATATCAGTTTTAGGGCTTGATTCTAAAGGGATTACTTGGCACACTTGGGGTGGGGTCGGAGGGTGTTTCTTTTATTTAAAGGTTTTTTTGAGTTATTTTCTGCTGTTCACTGTACACTCTTATTGTTCTGTAAATGGTGTTGTGCATGTTTTTTCTTCTTAAAACTGAATAAAGTTGATTTACTTTATAAAGTCCCCATTCACTGATCTACCAGCAGGCTAACGTGGTTCAATATCTATCAGTTTATATCTGGGCATAGAATTGCAGTGCTACTGTAGGGTATCCAGTTTCCCAAGCAACTGCTTCGAGAGACTCTTCCTCTGATTCAACTGCTAGAGCCAGGCCAGAATGAAACAGGTGCTGAAGCCATTTGGCAAACCAAGACTAACACACAAGGACAAAAAGATTTATCTGCAGATAAAGAGAAAGAAAGAATTAACAAAAGGTGCACCTAATAAGGTATATTGTACACCCTGACAAAGGGTCTATTGCCCTGAAACATTGGTATTTTGAGGCTACCAGAGGTGTGTGTGCATAATAGATTTTCTGAAATTAACTAATGGGTGAGTGGCCCTATCTTTTCCTATGTCCATTAAGGCTTCAACGCAACAACAGAGGAACAGGTTGCTCCCTGATATATGTTTTATCCCTTTTTTGTGTTGTCGTGTGGCTAAGTATAATGAACACGTTGGTATGAGAGTGAGCCTTTGAGGATGTGACACTGTCCACCCAATGCAGAGCAGTGTTGCAGGCAAGACAGTGCTAAACCAATCGGCACCCAGGCTGACAATGATGGAGATTCTGGCTTGCTGGGTGGGGTTGTCACCATTTCAAAAGACTTCGCTGTCCCTTCAATCCACGCCACTCTACAAGCCAGGCTGATCTATCATGGTCAGCCTGAAATGCTGCCTGCAGCAAAGAAAACCATCCATCTATGTTTTTGCCGTGGTCGCACATGTCCACCAAGCCAGCCTCCCTGTCAGTGCCCCCACACCCACACGCAAACAGTAATTACACTGGGGTGCTCAATCCCCAGTGTAGAAGAAGAAACTGTGTGGACCACTAGTTTCTCACGCCAGTGAGTGAGACTGTGATTGTGTCACTGTAAACAATGCAGGATGAGTGCAACTGAGATCAAACGAAAAATGTTGGGTAACAAGTAAGTTATACGGCGCCATGGGCCCTCTGCCTTTGTGTTTATTATACTAAGTCATTTAACGTGGACATCAAGTTAGAGTTGCCCAGAAAACAAACAAAGGAAAGATTAAGATGAGACATGTAATCAGACACTGGCAAACCCGGTGCCTTCCCTGCACGATTCTTGCCCCTAAGCAAATTGATCAGCCGATGTGTGGGGGAGTGGCGAGCACTGGTGGCGGGTTCTTCAAAAAACAGGCTTTACCTGTGTCTGATTCCATTTGTTGAAATCCTTCCTTTGGTTGTTGTGTGTCTGCAACTAACTTTGGGTTGGAGATCATGGGGTGTGAGGTAGACTGATCAAGAGACCCAACTGCTGAGCTGCAGCCCATGAGTCTGATTATTCTTAACCCGATCACCCTGAGCAGAGCCAGTCAGAGAAGGACACGTTGAGCGAGTAACACCAGTGAGCCTGAAGTTCCCTGACTGAAGACAGCTGCTGATGGACGCTGGTAGCGGTTCATGCGCTGACTGACCTACTACCTACTATTGTAAGTCTCACTAACCTGGCCAGGACAGTTCCTTTGCTGAAGAGAGAAGACTGGTTCGTTCTACTTTATTTTCCACCGTCTCACCTCACCTCAGCCTCCCTCCCCAAGTCCTGGTACTGGAATGGTGTTTGATGGCTGCGCACGCAGTTTCTTTAGACTCCTATTTGCTGCAACGCCTCCCAAATTGTATTTATTTTATTTATTTATTTAGTTTTTGTTGACCGGTAAGGTGCGCTTAGCCACAGCAATGACTATTTTCAGGCACGACCTGGGAGTTTACAGATACAATACAGTTGATTTAACATTTGATCAACAGAGGTAGAAACAAATACAGAACATTAAAAAACAATAAGGTAAAAGCCTAGACAGTAGTAATACAAAGTAGTCATAAAGTAACATGATACAATTACATAGGCAATAACATGGAGTGAATAACAGAGCAAGTGCAATAAATAAACCATTAAGCAGTAATCCAGATAGAGAAAATGGTATAATACACAAAACAAAAATACCCCAAAAGTATAATTATACATAGAGGATAGAGTAATGCCAGGACATGATTAGGAGGTGCAGTAAAAGGGAAGCATGAAAAGTATACACAGACAGCCAAAAATCGGGGAAAGGAGTTTGGTAAAATTAAAGGTGCAAGTAGACGAATAGAGAGAGTAGAGTGCATACCTGAGGTGAGTGGGTGCATGGATCAAGGGAGAGATAATGGGCTGCGGTGGTTTGAAACATGAGCATGAACAGGAGTCAGCCAGATGAACATGAAGCAATTTCTTGAAAGAGGCATGGGAAGGTGCTCACCTTATAGCTAGTGGGAGGGAATTCCAGTGATAGGGGGTATAACAGGAGAAAGCGCTAGAACCTTTAGTGGAGTGGTGCCAAGGAAAACACAGGGGCATTAGCAGTTGAGCAAAGACTATATTTACATGGCTGGATGAGGAATAGATCCGCCAGGGTTTAGGCATTTGGTTACGGATGACTTTATCTATGACCGAACCCAATGCAAGGTCTCTAGATGCAGTCGGAGAAAGCCACCTGAGTTCAGAGTATAGTAGGCAACGATGTTTCAACCGATGTGACAGGACGATACCACAGATATTATTGTAGGTGACATCCCACTTCCTGAGAATAGTTTTACCTGCAGAGGCATACACTACAACTCCACAGGTGAGTGACGGAAGGAGAATGCCACGGGCAATGGCAAGCCTCGCTGAAGGTGTGAGCATATAGCTGGAACGATAGGCCATACCGAGTTTTATGTTAGTCAGCTTGCAGGATTCTTGAATATGGAGATCAAAAGAGAGAGCTGGTCGAGAGTGAGACAAAGGTATTTAAATGAGGGTACAAATATCAACGGAAGAGCCATTTAAGGTGGAAACTTTGAAAATGGGTTGGGAGAGTTTGAGCTTTTACCAATAGTATGGTTGAGTCTTAGATGCATCCAGCAGCAGTTTAGGCTGAAAAGCCATTGCTGAATCCTTTGAAAGTCAAGTGAAGGTTTTTCATTTACTCTGTAATGTTTTAGCACTGGCATAAAGGACAATATCATCTGCGTATAGTATGGAGGCAGTCTGGGGAAGGTTAGAGGTAATATCATTATGAAAATGGAGCAAAAAAGAGACTCAAGAATAGAACCTTGTAGCACGCCAACATTTATGGTCGCAGAATCAGACAAGGTGGAGTTGATTTTAACTTGCTAGGTGCAATCTGATAGGTAGCTGCCAAACCATGCTGTGGCATTTGGCGAGAAGCCTAGGGATCTAAGAGTGGCAAGGAGGATAGGATGGTTGACTAGGTCAAACGCTGTCATATCTATAAAAATAGCCCCTGTTAGAGACCAGAGTCCATGGCAGATAGGGTATCAGATGTGAATCTGAGTAATGCAGTGGTGGTGCTATGACCCTTGGGAAACCATGTTGACTGGGTGGGCTAGCGGTCCTTATCTGCCGTCAAATTTTGTGTTTCTATTGCTGTATTCGAAAGGAGTCATATTTCTGAAGAAAGTCTATGGTTTGGGTGGCTGCGAGCTTCTCAAAGATTTTGCTGAGGACTGACAATATGGCAATAAGTCAATAGTTGAGGGGTTTTGATGTTACCCTTTTGAAGACGGGGTAATCCTGACAGTCTTTCAGAGGTCAGGAACATAGCTATGACACAGGGAGAGGGTAAAGATCCTGCTAGAGGTGTGGCAATGTAAGGGCAGCAAAGTTTTAGCAGTTTGGGTTCAATACTGTCCAAGCCTGCTGCAGAATGGTCGGAAATGTTATTGAGCAGTCTGAGTACATCCAGACAGGTGACAGACTTGAGATGAAATTTGGCCTATGAGTCATTAGGTTGAGCATGGGGGTTAAGTGAAGCTGGAATGATGATGTATAGTTTGTAAGATCAGAGAACTGTACATTGAAAAGGTTAGCGATAGTGGAAGGATTGTTGCAGTGGACACCATTAAGAGACATATCAGTTGGGGTGGGGCGGTTTGAACCTAGGAAGCTCTTTATGTGGGACCAGAATTTTTTAGGGTCACCATATGATTTAGTTAGGAGATCTTTACAGTGGGGACTCTTGGCACAGTTAATGTCCTTCTTGCAGGAATTTCTGAGTACCCTATAGGAATTGAAGTCAGCAGGCAGCCCCATCTTTTTATAGCGGTGCAGCATTTATCACGCATGTAGTTTAGAGAGAAGGTCGGACTTAAGCCACCAGGTCTGCTTGTTTTTACTCGACAGGTAATGAGGGGCAGTGTGTTCTGAGTTTCCAAAAGTGATTCAGGAATAGGTTTAACGTAGTTTGAGGGTCATCCAAGTTAAATAGAAGAGACCAGTTGATGGAAGCAATATACTGTAGGAAGGATTGGTGGTTGAGGTGTGAGTAGTTACAGAAAGTGATAAACCGAGGCCTAGATGGGGGCTTGGTCTACCCCAAACGCAGAAAGTGGGGAATGATCTGTGATGGAATCTGCTAGAGTGCCAGAGGAGATAATATTTTCAGGGTGGTTAGTCATAACTAGTCGAGCAGAGCTGAGGAATTAGAGTGATGAGCAGTTCTTGTGGGATCAGTAATAACCTGGTGAAAGTCAGAGCTTTGGATCTTGGAAAGTAGTAAAGGTTGGGAGTTACCCAGCCAGTTTACATTGAGATCCCAAGTAAAAGAACTTCATTTCTACCTGAGAGAAGAGTGATTTGTTCAAGCAGCCCTGACTGCTGCCTTTGTGGGATTCCATCCTGGTCCCTTTCCACTATTTGATGGGAATGGAGGAAGTAAGGCATCTGCCCTCCCCCAGCCCATTGTGGCATGACCTGTTCTGCTTTCAGAACTTAAAGAGAGCAAATGAGAAGGGTGACATGGCCGGGGGCATTACAATGGGTTATTGGTGTGCATGCACTCACTGAGACTTCTCCAGTAGCTGAAACATGAACTCCAAAAGAGCTGAAGGAAGTGGCCATGGCTGTACACACCATCCTACCTGAGGACTTAGTCCTCTTTAGTGCACCCTGTTTTGAGAGGGAGGCATGTGCAAGCTGAGCCTTCTCTGCCAACCATCACTTTTATCTCATTTCTCCTTACTTGAGGTGGGGGAGTGGCATGGCTACACGTTTGTTTTGTCTGTCTTCTATATCAGTCCTAGAGTGCCTGCTCCATTCAACAGCACTGATTTATCCAGTTCCTCAATATGTGCTTATCCTACTTAGGTGCTCTTTGTCTAAGAGGTGTGCTGGCTACACCTGGAAGAAGTATAGCACAAATACGCTGGCGAGCAAAGTTTTCACTGTCAAACTAGGCATTTTAACATGGAGATATTTCTGACAGTATGCTTTTGATAAGAAAAACATGTATTTTCCTGACTGTATTTTGTTATGATGTTTGCCACCTGATCCTCCTGCCTTAACCTGTTCAAGTAATAATCCTGTGTTGGGACACCATAATCATTTCTACAGCAACACAGGTTATGATGTAATAAGCAAAGGAATGTTATTTTCATCTGCTCTTCTGTATCAGTCCTAGAGCACCTGTTCCATCCTTCTGGGAGAGAGGTTGCTTGCCCAATAGATAAAAATAAAAGAAATTTCAACTTCTGTAAAGGGTTCATTATTGGGAGAAGAGCACCAGAGTGCCATAGGTGCCAGCGTCTCTGGAATCAACATGAGCATACAAATTGAGAAACGTTTGGAAGAAGAAGAACGGGTGACATATTTAAAATGGTTTTACCATGCATGGTGACAGCAGCTATGGAGACATCCCGACAGTGACAGCCGCATTGCGAGTGTCGGTAATGCAGTGTTGGGGATGCCTCCTGTTTCAAAGGGGCAGGGCCCCAGAACCCCCATGGAGGGCTCCACTCCCACACCCGGTCTCTGGGATTCCAACTCCGAGGTAGGAGTTGAACCGAGAGTGGTGAGAAACACCCTGAGCAATCCCTGGCCATCTGGAGATCATCACAGCGACAGGCGGTTTGGCGAATCCTGTCACTGTGGTGGTTCGCCGCCGGGTTTCACATGAGGCAACGGTATACCATTTAAAATATCACATTAAATGCCTCATCTGCTCCTGCTGTTGTGGTTGGCTGGAACAGGACCTGCAGCACAGTCTTCTATGAAGCGAGCAAGCAGCATTCAGAGAGAGGATCTGGTTGCAACTAGCTAGCTGATCCCCCTCCTAGAGTTACTGTTCAACTGACTGATGGCACAGGATCAAGTCTAGAGGACGGAGAGACTGTGTGCAGCGCCTAGTAGTGGTGGTATTAGAGTCCGTTGGGATGAGGTTTCTGTTGGTCAATTTGGGTAGAGTCTTTGGACCTCCTTCTTGATCTGTGATGCTCTGGGGCCATCATCTGAGGAGTGAGATATATGAGCAGGACTCAACAGTCATTGTCTTGAGCAGAGAGCAAGAGGTGAGCCCAACAACAGGTGTTATTTTATATGAGTGATGAATGAGGGCAAGCTAGCAAGGACCTATTGTTTTTGTGCTGTTTTCTTTTGGCTCTTTCTAAAGCTACCAGGGTTCCTAAAATGCAGAGGAGGTGGGTAGTTGTTGGGAGGTGCTAAACCAGGAGGTAGTCTGCTATTGCTCACTGACCTCATGGGTAAACGGAAGTCACGCTTTGACTTATTGATCTAAAGGGACCCACCCCACCCACTTAACCCATGTGGGCTATATGCACCCCATTAGTCTACCTTCCTCCCAGCAGACCATATCACCAATAGGTCCAATACTGCATGATGATCCTAATCCTCCTATTACTTTCTTTCCCAAATGGTAGAACTTAGCACTCTCTCTCTCCAGCAGTGCAGCTGTCATAGAACTAAGGAGGCAAGAATGCTGGCATTCAGGTCACGATGTGATGGGAGGATTTGGACCGTCATGGAGTGTTGGTCCTATTATAAACTCAGACTTGCACGGGTGACTGGCTGTTGAATGGCGGTAGTCAATGCAGATGGAAAGCTTAGGCTGATAACGGGAAGGGGTGCTTGCCTGCTAGTTGCACCTTGCTTTTCATTGTAATGTTTAGTCAGGGAAGGTGACAGACTGCAAACTTCAGTTGCTGGAAAGGAGAGAAAGCTTACAGTACTGTGGGAAAGCTGAGATGGGCAAGTGCTGTTGCCAGTCAGGCATTCGAGGATTACATTTTGTGTCCAGAGAGAGGCATATTGCCTGGCTTGGATGGTGGATACCAAGCAAGTAAAGCCAGCACTGTCCTGAATCCACACTTTTAGTAGCTTTCAGAGAAAGAAAAACTTGCACAACAAAAGTTTACCAGATGTGTGCCAATTCCATCATCGGAAGTGCAACGTACATCACAGTGGCTACAGTAATATCACAACTTTAAAAGGCACAGACAGTCTCTCAGTTCATGTTCATTCTTACCGCATGACAGGCTAGACAATCTCAAGCATGCCATGTTAAAAATTGAGATTATTCTTTGACTATAGTGGAAGCAAATATTTTTGAGCTCTGTGTTAAGTTTTGGTTGAAGAAGAGTCATACTGTAATCAGGACTTCCTACAAAATAAGGCCTTTTTTTCAGATACACTTTATCGGTTTTTCAGAGCAGGCATGCATGTACTGTAACCAAATATTCATTCTAGGAATCATAGCCCCAGCAAAGGGTATTTAGCAGCTATGTGTTCTCACTGAATGTTGTTGTATATGATGTCTTTTAATTTTACATTCACCTCAGTTGGACTCTGTTTCTTTAAAGCAGCAGTATCTGCTATTCTGCAAAAATACCATTACATAGTTATATAGCAAAAATGTATTTCTGACATCCTTGGTGTAGTTTGTTTTTTTCAGATATTTTTAAAACAGTTTTTATAGCTCATTTTGTCTTTAAATATTCACATCATTAAAGATGGCCGCCACTTGCTGTTTTTAAAATCTCTTCTATTAAGCTTACCTGTTAAATTCATGCTGGGATATATTAGGATGGTGTTACCACATGTTTCTAATGTTAAATACTACAGCACTGTGCCAAGATATTTACGTTTCTAGCATGGCACGGGAGTGAGAACTTTTAAAAACGTCAAAATCTCATATCTTGGTTCAGGAATGAAAGACAACAAAAAAACATGGGTATTTTGATATTTTTGCCAGACAAACATGCCTAAAAACAACTACATAGAAATACTGCAGCTTTAATGGACTGAGATAAAATGAAACTTCAGGCTAGTTTGCCAGCAGAATTAGTCAAAGCACACACGTGTGAAATGCATTAGGCCTAGCACACAGTTGGACATCTAGTCTGCAATGCCTATATGAACTGAGAGATGGTGCCTTTCTAACCGTGATGAACACTGCCCTTGAAATGAAGGAACTGGCACATTATGGGAACTACTTTTGTTGCACAACCTTTTCTTCCTCTGAAAGCTGGAGAGACTGGATGGACCATGGGTCTATTTCTGCCATCACTGTCTATGTTTAAAGCTGCTGAAAGTGTAGGTTCAGGACTTTTTGCCGTATCACCTTCCCCACCAGGCAGTATGTCTCTGTCAGGATGGAAATGTAGTCCCTGAATGTGCAGCCGCTAGCAATACTTCCACCCATCTCCGCTCAGTGCTGCACTGCCACACGTGGCAGCCTAGGTTATGTGTTATTTATTTATTTATTTTGACTGGGGTAGAGGGCTAAACTATACCTTTGCCTGTTTTCAGCCTTGTCCCAGGGGTGGGTGGGGAATGCAGACCAAGTGAAATTACACCAGATTAAGCTGTCTGTGGAATGTTAGTGAGAAAGGAGGAATTCTGTCCTGGGAAAACGCCTCCTCTTTCTATTGAGAAATACCATGGAGCTTTATCTCCACCCGAACAACCATCAGAAAAGACATACAGAGCCTTGGTTTCATGTCTTATCTAAAGGACTGCATGCCTGAATACTATAAGCGTCCCTTAATACTGCATTCAGGTGCCAGCATTTGTGGCATGGGCTCAATCCTGGCGTGGGACTAAAACCACAACCTCCTAGCCTGGAGATGAATGTGCCATCAAGTGAGACGTGCTGACATATATCTTGGTCCTGACTTCCTGCCTTGAGCTGGTAAGATGTTGCTTGTGATTGGTTTCCACCATGCTTTGACCTTGGGGATGTAGTCTCTTCTGTTGCAGTGCATTATGGGGGGAAGGAAAGCCAAACATCCATGGAAAAGGAGGTGTCATGGGAGGCAAATGAAGGAGAGAATGAGGGCACATGACTGAAAGCACAGTTGTCCACAGTCCACCCACCTGCTGGAGGATGACAGCGTTGCTGCCAGTGCTATTATGTCTGGGGTAGCGGACAGAGTTTGCTGCCATTGGGTCTGGGGTAGGAGCGTTGCTGTCAGGTTATTTTAAAACTGTTGCTGCACCTATGGGATGAATTGGGATAAGTGTTAAATTTGGGGACATCCTTTATATAGAATATGAGGAAGGTTAGTGCAGCAGGAGGTCCAGCAGTAGGAACAGTGTACTGTAGTTAGAAAAAGACTTCCCAGGCTGACCAGATAGTGGCCAGTGGCAGCACATTCAGAGGTGTCCATTTGGCCAATGGTTCGAGGGTGCCTGTGTAAATGGCAGTGGGGATTATCCCTAAAGAAATCACAGCAAGGGTATAGTCAAATGAGCAAAACTATTGGGCAGAAAAGAATGAAAGAATGCTGGGAAGACTGAAGAAAAGATGAATCCAAGGTAAGAAGAGTGAAAAGCTAAAGGAATGGAGGAACAGAAAAAGAAAAATAATCACACTGACACTGCCGATGTGCACTTTGTTGTATTTTAATACTTATATGTCACTGCAGGACAATATTGAAGTAAAAATATCTGCATTACTAATAGTACTAGACTTAGTTAACACAGCATGCAATGCAGACTGAGTAGAGCCAGCAGTTTCTGCTACAATGAAAGGACATTTAGTAGAAAATTGAGAATAATGCATTACGATCATATGTTATGAAGTTTTTTATTAACACACCAGAGGTATGTGATATGTAATACATATCGACTACAGGCGTGTGGTTGTACTCTGATACTTACATGACTTGGTGTGTGATGTGATGCCTGAGGCTGTAGGCTGAGTGTGTTCAGCCACCCAAGGCATGCTATATAACAGAGCACAACAGCATGCTTGTAATGGATTATGTCTATAAAATGTCCAGAAGGTTCTAAGGGATGAAAAGAAGGACAGGTATGTGGTTGTTGTGGTATAATGCTTCATCCAATCAAGAGATGGGATTTTCACAGTTTTGCTTTACCCAGTGTGTATGTGTATATATAAAACGTCAAAAAACAAAGCACATTTGCTGGAGCTGGAAGGATACTGCTTTCTTCAACTGCGAGCTGTGTGAGAAATTTATATTGCACTTGATATCTGCAACAAACGTGCACTTTTGCTTAATTCTGTGGAGGTGAAACTAACTACCCTTGGTAATTGCTTTTATTCACATATTTATTTAGGGTTTAACCAAGAAGGGGCTTGTAAACTCTGTTTATCTTGTTAGTAACTTCAGAAGGATTTAAATACTGCATTTGGGTAGGTCCTTGAGGTAGCTAGATTGTCTACTAGGATTTGCTGACAGTTAAACTATTTAAATTTCAGGTGGCTGAGCAGTTGAAAAGAAACTTGCAAACTCTGCTTATCTTGAAGTAACCTCATAAGTGTTTAAATACTTCATTCTGGTTGTCCCTTGGGGTAGCTGGCTTGACTACTAGGCTTTTGGGACTGAAACTATTTTTAAATAATTTACTGGTGCGTAGGAGTTTGTGATAGTTAAACTCTTTTAAACAGAGTTACTGGGGTTAAGGAGTGGTCACAAAAACCTGCAGTGTGAAACAGGAAAAGACGGTCTTTCAACAACAGAGGCTGGTGGATTAAGGTTTACGTTTTTGTTACAATTCTTAAGATTTTCAGTGCAGGAAGAGTTTAAAGCACAGCTGACTTATTTTGGGGCGGACAGCTCTCAGAGCACAAACCACCAGGCCTGTTTTGGGGCTGAGAAGGTTTACCTGTGTCTGACTTGGATGTGTGGATTTTTCTCTGATTGATTAGCAGGGTATTTCTCTATCAAATTGTTGTGTAGGGCATCTTCCTGACAGGAAGGCACTCATTGCAGCAGTGGGTCAGAGCTTCTAGCTGATTGTTTTGTGAGGGCACAGTTTAGGCCCAACCCCTTCCCACCCCTCACCCCACCCACCCCTGGAAATAGTTCCTTTATACCTGGGGTTCTGACATCATTTCCTCAAGAGTGCAAGGTCATGTCACAGTCATATCCTCTCCACACTGCACTGACAATATAAGCTAAACATTGTATAATATAAATATATATTTCTACATTACAAAACCAATCACACAAAAAAAAAAAAAATGTGGGAGTAGTGCAATGTAATGGCTGTGGGGCAGCAGTCTTCCGGGAGTCTTTCTGAGGCTGAGATGCTGCCCTGTTTGCAGACAACTGTCTGCCCTGAGGAGAAGCGCCTGCCTTCAGGCCACACTGGACAGTAGTACGGGACCTTCCCCAGGCCACAATGGACAGTAGGAAGGGAACCTCCCCATCCAGGGAGCACCAGAACCACCACCACTACCTCAGAGGTTGCAAGCACAGCAGTTGGACCACAGTGGGCTCAGGGAGGATGAGGATGGTGAAACAGAGGCACACCCAGTCACATGTTACACACCACAATCCATACTCATTCTGGGAGCATAGCTCCCCTATAGATACACCCAAGAGAGGAGACTAAGGAGGTTGAGGACAACTGTCACAAGGGAGGCCCACAGGAAGGAGGCAGAGGACACCCACAAGGAAAGGGAAGCAGCTCCTGGTGGGGACCCAATTATTAGGGGATAGAACTGGGAGGAGCTGGGAAATCTGAAGTAAGGTGCCTGCCTGGTGCCATGGCTTGGAGGACAGGAAGCGCATCCTCAGGATCACAACAACAGCTGCAAGGGATTCTGAGCTGGACGTAATTGTCCACCTAGGGACAAATGACTTGGCTCATCATGAGGTTAGAGCAGTGCAGGAGGACATTGCAGAGTTGGGGAGGGCCTAAGACAAGTAGCAAACACAGTATCCTTCTCAGAGGTGCTGCCTGTCAAAGGCATGGGGAGGCGAGGGTAATTGGCACCATGCAGTTTAATGAATGGTTGAAAAAATGGTGCGAACTGGGGTTTAGCTACATTGGGGACTGGGGTTCCCGCACCTGGACGGACACCAGCCTATACTGGCAGGATGGTCTTCATCTGTCCAGAAGGGAACAAGTCTTTGAGCAATCGGTTTAAATGCTTCATTGGCAAGCTTTTAAACTAGTCAATGGGGGAGGCACTGACAAGCAGCAGAAAATCCCAGCCTCTCCTACAAAACAGGGTACTAAATGAGAAAAAGACCAAGGTAGAACGGTCAGTGGGGGATGCTGCAACAGAAGGTAAGGCCATCAAAAATGGAGAGCAATGAGTACCAATGCCCGCAGTCTAGGTAACAAGCTTCCTGAATTAGTGGCCTTGATGGAGGAGGAACATCTGGATATCGTGGCAGTCACAGAAACATGGTACACACAAAACCATGACTGGGACGTAAACATACCAGGATACACTATCTACAGGAGGGACAGGAGGGTAAAAGAGGGGAGGAGTATCTTTACATAAGGGAAGGAATAAAAGCAACAGAACAAAAGGGTAAACAGGGAGGAGAAGAAGCACTGTGGGTAAATTTGGAGACAGGCAATGGTACCCAGATCCGCACAGGGTTAGATATACAGACCTCTCTCTCAGGGGAGGAAATGGACAAGGAAATGATAGAAAGTATACTTAGAATGGCAGAAAAAGGGAGATATTGCTGATGGGTGATCTGAATATGCCAGATGTTAACTGGAGCGCAGTTGCAGCCGCCACTTCAAAGAGTGCAGTTATTCTAGATGCCCTACAGGGGCATGCCTTAGACAACTAGTACTGGAGCCCACTGAGAGGGAGCAATATTAGACTTGATACTCTCAAATGGAGATGGAGAGGATCACAGATGTAGAAGTGGGTAGCCATCTGGGAACTAGCGACCATCGAACAGTATGGTTTACAATAAACACAGCAATAGAGTCAAGCCATACAAAGACAAAAGTACTGGACTTTAGGAGGGCTGACTTGCCAAAATGGGTGAGTGCCTAAGGAATGCACTAGCAAATGGGTGGGAAGGAGGTGGAAGAACAATGGGGAATAATAAAAACTGCCATCACAGAGGTAACGAGCCTTTGTGTGAAGCAAATAAACAAAACAAGACGATGTAAGAAACCACTATGGTTCTCAAAGAAGTGGCAGTGAAGGTTCAAGAGAAAAGAAAGCATTCTAGTACAAGGAATCGCAGCAGGAGCAGGACAAAGAACTGTATCAAGTTAAAGCAAAGGAGGCTGGGAAGGCAGTCAGAACAGCAAAGGCCCAAACTGAGGAAAAGATAGCCAACCTAGTTAAGAAGGGAATAAAACCTTTATAGGCATCAGGGAGCAAAGGAAGACCAAGGGAGGGATAGTGAGCTGACTAAAGGGAGGGAGGGTGGGCAGAGGGAGAATGTGAAAAGGCAGAGATACTAAACAAATATTTTTGCTCAGTATTTACAAAGGAAGAGGGGAGGTACATAAAACAAACAGTAGTAACACTCTGGATACAGAAGTTGATACCAGCCCATTTACAGAAGAAAGGGTTCTGAAAGAACTCTTAAAACTGAAGGTGGACAAAGCAATGGGGCCTGATGGGATCCATCCCAGAATTCTAAAAGAACTAAGGGTAGAACTAGTGACACCACTGACTACCCTCTTTAACAAATCATTGGAGGATGGGGTGGTACCTGAGGACTGGAGGAGGCAGATGTGATTCCCTTCACAAAAGTGGGAGCAAGGCAGAAGCAGGAAACTATAGACCTGTTAGTTTAACCTCAGTGATAGGGAAAATGATGGAATCACTTCTAAAGGAAAGAATTGTCGAGTATCTAGAGGCCAGAGGGCACAAGACCCTAGCAGCATGGATTCACAGCGGAAGGTCATGCCAGACAAATCTGATAGATTTCTTTGACTGGGTGACCAAAGTAGTAGATCAGGGAGGGCTGTGGACATGGCCTACCTAGACTTTAGCAAGGCATTTGACACAGTCCCACACAAAAGATTAATATATAAGTTAGCCAGCCTGGGAGTGGGTCCCAAGATGACAGCCTGGGTAAAGAATTGGCTGGAGAATAGGACACAGAGAGTAATAGTAAATGGAGTCCACTCAGAAGAAAGGAGGGTTACTTAGGGGTACCGCAGGGTTCAGATAGGACCAGTCCTCTTCAATGTCTTTATGCGATTGCAGAAGGACTGGAAGGAAAAGTATGTCTCTTTGCAGATGACACTAAGATCTGCAACAGAGTTGATGCACAGGGTGGGTGGAAAGGATGAGAAGGGACTTGGCAAGGTTAGAGGAATGGTAAAATGTATGGCAGCTTAGATTCAATGCCAAGAAGTGCAGAGTAACGCACCTGGGAAACAAAACCCAGGGAAGAGTACAGTGGGGGTGAGATACTAACAACAACAAAATGGAAAGGGACCTGGGGTAGTCATATCAGATGACCTAAAGGTGGGCAAGCAATGTGAGAAGGCAGCAAGGAGGGCTGGGGGATACTGGGATGCATAGGGAGAGGTATCACCAGTAGAAAACAGGAAGTTATTATCCCTCTGTACAGACAGCTGGTGAGACCCCATCTGGAGTACTGTGTGCAGTTCTGGAGACCCAATCTCCGCAAAGACATAGACAGGATGGAAGCTGTCCAGAGGAGGGCAATTAAAATGGTGCAGGGTCTGCACCAGAGGACATATGAGAGACTTGAGAGCTTAAGGAAAGGAGGAGAGGGGGACATGATAGAAACTTTCAAGTACCTCAAGGGAATCAACAAAGTCCAAGAGGGTAGCATCTTTCAAAAAGAGGTGTGCAAGAACAAGAGGGCACAATTTGAAGATAGAGGGGGCGGCTCAGAGGTAATTTAAGGAAGTATTTTTTCACAGAGAGGGTTGTGGATGCATGGAATGGCCTTCCGGAGGAGGTTGTGGAGTCAAAATCAGTGGTGGAATTCAAGCATGCATGGGATAGTCATAAGGCAATTCTGGGGGTGGGGTAGAAAGAGTAGGCTGCTGGTTAACTAGGATCTGCAGCTTATCCAGTAGGTAGGAAATGGGCAGACTGGGTGGGCCAAGCGGTCCTTATCTGCCGTCAAATTCTATGTTTCTATGTTTCTATGTTCATAAACACACAGTCTCTTATGTCTTTATAAATGGCACAGGGTATAGCATTCTTCCAAATGGAATACATGCTGTTACTTTATGGTTGAAAATTGGGCAACAGTTTGTATGCTAGGGCATACCACTGATGGTAAAATTGGGCAACAGTCTGTACATGAGGGCATAACGCAGCTGGTACCAGGGCCTCTGTTCCCATTTCCAGGTGGGTCCTTTGCTTCCCAGTCTGACCCTGCCATTCATCATTGTCTGCTACACTGTTACACACACCCCCACCTGATCCTCCCACTCAGGACCCACCACCCACCCCCCCCCCCATAGTCACCATAACCTTTCTTGGACCACAGACACGCTCTTCACTCTTCAAAGCCCAACCGTGACTGAGATAAGCCCTTCAATGTATTTCAATGGGGTTTCAATTCAATGTATTTCAATGGGGTTTTCAACTTAGTGCCATAACTTGTTAGGAATTAATTCCTGATCTGACAGTTGAGAGAAAGTAACAAGAACTGTTGAAATTTTCAGCTATGACATCACAGACACAGGGTCAGGCTTCTTTTAAAGGAGATTCGAAAACGTTACCAGTGTGGGAGAAATGAATCTGTGTAGCTAAACCCCGTAATACAGAAATCTTTCACAAGTTCCCATGTGAAAGAGATGGCTGCTTCTACTGTTGGTGAGCCAACAGGCCTCCAGTTATTGAGTCACTGGTTGTTTTCAGATCTTCTAACTTAATATTTATAAACCGAGCCCGGTATCTGTGCTGAAATTAGAGCTGTTGCCATTTCCAACTTTTGTTTCAGAATTTAGTTTTCTTTTGAAGCACACTACTAATTGCTCTTTGTTTGATAAGGAGTGCTCCGTTGGTTTCTCACATATTTTCGAGTTTACCAAATAATCAAAAGCAATTAGTAACATATAGTTATAAAAATAATACACATGTTAAAGAGTTGGTGGATCAAGTTCTCCATTTATTAAACTGACACTGTGTAAACAGTCCTATGTTGGACTTGTTTCAATGTTTTAATTCTTTCAGGATTGTAAATATTTGTTTTCAATTTTGTTTTTAAGTTTGTTTAAATTGAAGCTGCCTTAGAGGAATGCACAGCACCATCACTTGACACCTAAATCGGAAGTGATGTTGGCAGAGGCAAGGCAATTCTTTCAGTCTCGCCTCAGTTAATATCAGACAGTGTCAAATCTGACAAATGTTGACTTTGTCTGAGGGTATTGAGCAGTGCTTTCTTAAAGCTGTTTAGACCGCTGGGGGTCTGAATTCCAAACTATAGTTTGTAGCGATGACTATGATATGACTTCTGTTTGGTAAACAAAACAGGCGGATCCATATCTGGCGCTACCACAAGACAGCAGGCAATGGGAACAACAAAGCAGAGCTCACATACACTGCTATGCGGGCTTGGTCATTGAATCACACAATCATTTATTCAGGAAACTTAAATGAATCAGAATCACCCTCACCATCACAAACTGCCAGTGATAGTGAGTGCTACTTGTTTTAACTTTAGAAAAATAAATGATTTTGTAATCCTGTGACCAAGCCCAGGTCTGTCTGGCACACCAGTGTCTGTGAGCTCTGCTTTCTCATTCTCTGTTTTGTGTTTGCCGTCGCTGGCGTCACAATGAACAAGTTAGAATAGAGTGCCCTTTGAAAGGTGCGCGACACTGTCCGCCCAATGCAGAGCAGTGTTGCAGGGCGCAACAGTGCCACACCAATCAGCACCCAGGCTGACAATGACCGAGTTTCTGGTTTGTCTGGGCAGGGACGGCACCAACATTAAAAGAAGTTGCCATCCCTTTGATGCACGCCCCAGCAAATCAGGCTGATCTGTCATGGTTAGCCTGGAATGTGTGCCTGCAACAAAGAAAACCACCCATCGATGTCTGTTGCTGAAGGCCCTAGTTGTTCCCCAACCTGACCATCCCTGTCAGCACCCCTCCCCCACCACACACACAGTAGTGAAACTGAGGTGCTCAATTCCCCAGTGTCTGACACTGTCCCTCGTTGTTCTCAACCCCTGAAAAGAAGAAAAACCATCCATTGACGTCTGTTGTGCCCCCAAAACATAAGTCAGTGACATTGGGTGTCCAATCTCCCAGTGTCCTCAACTGTTGCAGTACTGTCCCCTAGTGACACTGGAGGAGCCCAATCCCTAGTTTCCTGTCCATGAAATAAAAACAAAACTGTCCTTCATCTTTTATTTTTACCTGAAAAAGAAAGCTCCATCATTGTCAATTACCCATCCCCACCGAACCTTCCCACTTAGAATCCCCACCACCACCACATACTTACCCACTGGAGGTCCATCCCCGTAATCTTCCTTGGACGCGAACCGTCTTCACTTCTCAAAGCCCAACCGCAAACTAAGGTAGCGCTTCAATGTATTTAGAAGGGCTTTTCAGTTTCAATGTAGTTCAGTGGGATTTTCAACTTAGTGGCATAACTTGGCCATGTTTTAATATTTTTGCCCTAAATTTTCAAACATTCCTTTTTGGGACCCCATCTCATGAACAATGCAAGTGATGTTGAACAAGCGTGTCCCAAAAGGTGATTTTGTGGTCACTGGCGAAATCTTGCTTCCGGGCAGGAAGTTGAAACTTTTCTCCACCATTGTTCATGAGGTGGGTCAAGTGCTATATGTTGAAAATTTGGTGTAAAAATATTAAAAACAATGAAGGTATGAGCCTGCTTTGAAATTTGTGAACCGAGGCTCGTAACTTTGCCAATTTTCAATATTTTGACCCCAAATTTTCAATATAGCCATTTCTTCACAGCACCTCATGACTGTGACAGCTGTCATTTTCAGGTCCTGGCCAAAATGTGTTTTTTTACATCTTGAAAAGTGATTTTACAGTCACAGCATAAAATCACGACTACAAAATCACCTTTTGGGTAGGAGTTGAACATTTTTCTCTGCACTTGTTCATGAGGTGGGGTCATAAGAAGGGTATGTTGACAATTTAGCCCTAATGTTAACAAATAAGACAGTTAAACTGCCAACATCATCACTTCTACTTTGCATTAACTGTTAATAAAATGATTCCTTCACTGAAGCCTTTTAATGTCATTTCAGTGGCATCAGCACCACACCCCCATGACACCAGTGCACGCGCTGAACACTCAGTGTTGACAGATGCTTGTTTTACATGGTTATGGAGGTTCAGATCTGCCTCCATTTATTGGTGGAGGCAGGAGGGTGGATTCCACCATGGGTGGCTAAGCCCATGAGGTTGAAAACAGTGGAGGTAAGGTAGGTGATAGGAAACCAGGGATGGGGTGGCGCTGGTTCCATCCTGGGTGAAGAGGATGAGTCAAGAGCTGCATAAACAAAATATTTAGAAACACAGAGTAAAGAATAATTATACAATGGGCAAGAAAATGCTGGGTCCTGATTGGTTAGCGGCACAATTAACATTGTAAATCGTGCTATCACCCCAGGTAGAAGTGCCAGCCAATCAGGGCACCAGACTTCAAAGCTGCCGGCTGCCATATTGTTTTCCACCTGGTAAGCAGGATGCAAAAACTAAAAAGAAAACAAATTCTTTCTTGTTTTTTCCACATTGTATAATAGTAATATACCACCACGTATGGATAATGGCAAGATTTGCCCACTTCTGGTGTGGTTTCTTCACTCAGCTCGCCTCTGTGAGCAAACCAGATCAGGTGTGGGTAAATCCTGCCATCATCCACACCGTCATGGTATATCCCTTAAATATATCATGTAACATGGCACTGAACATATCTCAGAGGTTCAAGAATAACAATGAGCAAGATATACCCTTTTCCCCCAGGCGTTTGCCCACCAGCCAGTGCTCGTAAGAGTGTGTGCAGCTGAACTCTCAGGCTTGAGGAACCCAGGTGGGGTTTACACTGAGATCTCAACATGTTATCCTCAGAACCTGCCTGCAGGAGGCCCTGGTGAGGGGACAATGCAGCCCCTCCCTGTGGACAGCAAGCATTTCAGTTCAGTGACATGTCCACCCTGCACTGGCCTGGTAAGCAATGGCCTCGAGGCTGCTTCCATACCAAAGGGTCTCTGGCTTCACCAAGCCATGCCACAGAGTCATGGTAAGGATGAGCCAGTCCAACCTTGTGTTGGGGAAGGGGCCAAAATTTGGCACTTTCACTTTTGACTCAGCCCCATGAACACTTGGGCCACTTCACATCACTTCAACATTCGGACAATTAATTAACAGAAAACACTCTAGCTCATCCTAACTGGCCAGGTCTTGTGTTATGACCCCCACCTCCCACTCCCCAGTCCCTTCCTAACATCCTGCCCCACCCCAGTCCCTTCCTACCATCCTCCCAGCACCTCAGTCCATTCCTACCATCCTTCCCCACCCCAGTCCCTTTCTACTATCCTTCTCCTGCCCAGTCCCTTCCTACCATCCTCCCCTGCCACAGTCCCTTCCTACCATCCTTCCCTCACCCCAGTCCCTTCCTACTATCCTGCCCTCCACCCCAGTTCCTTTTCTACCATCCTACCCCACCCAAGCACCTCTCTCCACCCCAGTTCCTTCCTACCATCCTCCCCACCCACCACCTCCCCCACCCCAGTCCCTTCCACCATTCAGACCCCACACAGGTCCCTTCCTGCAATCCGGCCCTTCACACTGGTCCCTCCCACCATCTGGCCCCACCCCAGTCCCTTTCTACCATCGTCCCCACCCCGTCCCTTCCTACCATCTGGCCCCGACTCAGTCCATTCCTACCATCCTCCCCCAACCAGTCCCTTCCTACCATCCTCTCTCCACCCCAGTCCTTCCTACCATCCTCCCCCACCCCAGTCCCTTCCTACCATCCTCCCTCAACCTCAGTCCCTTCCTCACCATGGTCTCCACCTCAGTCCCTTCTTACCATCCTCCCCACCTCAGTCCCTTCCTACCATCCTCCCCACCTCAGTCCCTTCCAACCATCCTCCTCAACCTCAGTCCCTTCCTACCATGGTCTCCACCTCAGTCCCTTCCTACCATCCTCCCCACCTCAGTCCCTTCCTACCATCCTCCCTCAACCTCAGTCCCTTCCTACCATGGTCTCCACCTCAGTCCCTTCTTACCATCCTCCCCACCCCAGTCCTTCCTACCATCCTGCCCATCCCAGTCCCTTCCTACCATGCTTCCCTCACCTGATTAGTTGTTAGAGTTCTAGTAGGGCTACATTAACCCATGTTACCTACCATGTACAGCCTGATAACGGCGGATGTTTTTATAAATAGTAGTGGAAGAAGTTCCAGTAGTTGTCAGTGAAGCTAAAGTTTTTCTTACCAAACAATGGCTGCTCCTTTCACCTATGGTATATCTTACACAGCCTGAGTAAAATGATTTCATACATACACTCCAGTGCCCTGTTTGAGGACTGCCCTCGATTGTGTGAAGCTCTTCGTTTTGTTAGAGTGAAAGCCACTTGTTGTAAGTTGTATGCCTAATGAAGTGAATGCTAGAGGCGGTCCAGCTAATAGTTATTTAAACTCGCGCTTTGACAAGATCCGATTTTTTAATGCCATTCCCTTCACTATCCATCGAGTAAGACAATGGAGTTCTCTAGCACACCGTGGATTTAGTTTTGGAAAATGAGTGTTACAAGTCTTGATTTTTGATCATTTTAAATACAGTGCTTGGACAGTAAGCACAGCACATTCCTATCAGGTAACCTGCTTGCCCAACTATAATGCCTTTTGCTGCTTCTGAAAGCCGACTGATTATGCGACTCTCAGCTGCTTTGAACCGCTGCGGTCAGCTAGTCAGTTCTCCACCATCCAGTACGAGACTGTTACTAAAAAATTTTTTATTAAAGAAGGCAAAAACACTTTGATTTGGTGTAAATTACTCGTCCCTCCACTAACTGACTAACTCACTTTCATCTTTTGCTACTGTGTTTTTCAGCCCATTTTAATACACCACTCTCTCAAAACACGCTGCTTTCAGAATGCCCACAGTCATGTACAGAACTGCAAGATGTTAGACCCAGTGTGTGGCAGTACTGGTACTGTGCTCCCTCACTGATTTCTCATAGCTGCTAACAACTTATCTTGGGAGCCACACAGGACATATATAGCTAGATTTCGCTATCACGGGTTTGCTATCGGGATGGAGCATTGTACATGTTGTTGGACAGAATGCCACTGTCTTTGATGCTGTGCACTAAATGGAAACAGCTTTAAGAAATGATTATGTGAAAGATTATCTAAAAGCAACTGGGGAAATATAGGGACAGGACACTCATTCTTAAATGGAGTTTTATGATCTTTATTAAAAGGAAAGTTTCTACAAGGCAGAGGAACTATTTAACATCAAAATGGGCATTTTGAATGAATTGTGCCACAAAAAAAGAAAAAAAATACTTTATTTTTCCTCAACATTATAATAATAGCAATAATGTGCTTTACCTATGCCGAATTGACAACACTGTTGTCGATGTTCAGCATACGAGATCTCCAATATTGACAGGCAAAATTTCACCTGTCAGACATCTGTGTTTTTCTATCTGGGGCTGCGCCTACCAACGCTCCATGTGGGGGCTGTGCACCTCACACCCACCCATCTTAAAATAACTAACTCCAAGTCGGAGTTGTCGGGGGTGAAAGTCTGTGAAATGGTGAAATTTCGCTGGTCCTTCACAGTGACAATCTCGAACCTGTCGAGATTGTCGCTGTGAGGGATTTCTACAGTCAGAGTTTCGCTGTACAGTCGCATACCATAATATATAGGATAGATAACAGTCATGAATCACCCCTTGGCAATATGGCACTCAGCTGCACCTCGTGCACATTACGCCCAGGGGTGATTAACCGACTGTTAATCTCACTTGTGGAAATAGACGTTAGCACAGATTGACACTTTTTACGTAGCTGCATATAGTTCAGCAGGCGATAAACAGCAGAACTCTGACCGTTTCCGCAAGCAAAGCCTTGTCTGGCTAAACCAGTCTGGAGGTTTTACTGTTTTATCACACTGCTTGGATTTGTATGCAATAAACTTCTACATGGTAAAGTGCTTAGTCTGGTGCTGGCATTCTGTTTCCAACTGTTTTCAATTTAGTCGAGCACAAGAATGGAGTGGAGTGGCTTTGCTTTTTTTTTTAATCTAACCTTGTACATACCTTATTGCTTAAATGACTGAAGGAATGGGGAGGCAGAAGGAGGGTAGGAATGACTGGGGTTGATCAGGAGTAGTGGAGGGTGTCACATAACCCATTGTAGACTCTTAGACCTCCAGCCCAAGGACCTGAAATGGCAAAGACAAATGTCCAAGCTGCAACTAAGGCAGGGCTCAAACTGAATTTGTGTAGCCCATGACATGATGGCGCGATTGGGTGCCTACAATAACGGGCGGACCCAACTCGGCACATGTCATCGGGCTATGGTAGGGTAGGGCTGCTGGATGGAGGGTCGCGAATATAGCAATGGGATATCGCTATATGTATGCGCTGGGGGGTGGGCGACACACAGCAGAAGGGCGGGAGGGTATGTGTGAGGGGTGGTGCACTGATGGTTGCTAAGCCGACCCGTGGCATGGTGGTGGGTGCGTCATCATTGGTGGGCAGGGCATTGGGTTCGGTCCGGGCACTGGTGCGTTTTTGCTTACGCCCGCCCAAACCTTTTTTTTTTTTTTTTATGTTTTTCACCCCCCACCCCCACCCACCCGGAGTTGAGGAAAGGGACCTGGGGTAGTCATATCAGATGACCTAAAGGTGGGCAAGAAATATCACTGATAAAAACATTGAAGAGGACTGGACCCAGCAACAATCCACGTGGTACCCCACTGGTCACTTTACCCTCTGCAGAGTGAGTGCCATTTACCACCATCCTCTGGGTCCTATTATCCAGTCAATTCTCTACCCACTTCACTATCTTCTTTCCCACCACTGTGCTCCCCAGCCTCTTTAACAGCTCTTCTATATGGCACAGTGTCAGAGGCCATACTGGAATCCAGGTAGGCCACATCCACTGCCCTCCTGATCCACCTCCCTTGTTACCCAGTTGAAGAGAACTCAATGAGGCTAGTCTGGCATGACTCTCCTCCTGTAAAGCCATGCTGCCTTGGGTCCTGTAGACCACTGACAACCAGATATACCACTAGTCTTTCTTTTAGCAGTGTTTCCATGACCTTTCCCACCTCTGAGGTCAGGCTGACCAGTCTGTAGTTCCCTGCTTCCTCCCTGTTTCGACAGTTGTCAAATTCATGAATAAATGGGACAGGCAGAAGGCAAAACTAGTGATAGGAAGGAGGAGGTAGACCACAGATCAAATAGGATCTGGAACTTATACAATAGGGGAAATGGGCAGACTAGGTGGGACAGGCAGTCCTTATCTGTCCAAGTTCTATGTTCCTATATTTTGTATAGAGGGACCACATCAGCTTTCCACCAGTCCTTGGGCACCTCCCTGTTTCCAATGACAGATTAAATAGGGTAGTCAGAGCTTCTGCCTACTCTTCTCTTAGCTCTCTCAGTATCCTGGGTGCGCCCATCTGGCCCCATAGCCTTATCAGCTCTTATTGCCCCAGTTCCCTGAGGACCTCTCCTTTGAAAGGGACCTGTGTCCATTTCCATGCCTTTCTTGTACTTATCACCAAGGTCGCTGATTTATGGCGATTAAAATAATGAAATTTCATTTTCAAGACTTGAAATTCGAATTGTACTGGTGACTGTATAATTTCCGGATTTTACCAGGATTCTACTGTCATTCTTTTAAAGTGTGGATAAATAATCAGAATAAAAGGCTGAATATGCAGACCATTAACAGGTTGCTTTTGGCTTCAGAAGAGGCTAGAAGGGGAAGGAATCAGTTTCATTTCAGCACAGCAACTGCTCCTTGTTCCTTTTAAATTGCTTCTTGTTGATTTCACTGGGTAGCAGGTGATTTTTTTCTTACTACTTTTAAGGGGCTAGCAGGGAATTGTTTAGGGCTGTTGACATTTTGAAAACTATTTTGGTGTGCTTTAAGTGGAGCTGTATTTCTTTAAATTGGAGGCCTGGTTCTTCTGATTTCAAACTTATTTTGATGTGCTTTTGTGGCTGTTTTTGAACTGGAAACCTATATTTTCTAATTTCAAGCCTATTTTAGTGTGTTGTTGGTGAGGCTGTTGATTCTTTCTGTATCAAATCTATTTTTTGTGCTTTTAGTGGGCTGTGATTTTTTTGCTGTCTTCGCTAGCTGCAAAGTTTAGTGCATAGTGGGAGAAGGATGCTTGATTGTCTGGCCAGGGGCCTCAGCTATCTGATTGTTTCTAGAGGGCATGGGATTGGTCCCACCACCCTACCCATTACCCTACCCACCCCAGGTGCATCATTTCCTTTATATCAGGGGTTTTGACACTCTTCCCAAAAGGCAAAAGAACATGCACCTATCATAGCAGAAACAGATGTCCAGGGAAGGAACAGCAGTGAGTGAAGTGGTGATTGCTATCTTTGGGAGGGACGAACTGCAACACAAAGTGCTTTCATTTTTACCTGTTTGCATTGGTGTTTGCATTGTGAAAAGGAGGGGTAGAAGTTAGAAGGAGGCTGTGCAATAGTTGATTACAGTTTATTTTGGGTGTGGACAGGAGGGAAAGGAACTTAAAAGGCAGTTGCTCAATCTATGTAAAGTGTAATGATAAAGGGGAAGGGACTTGAGAAAAGGAAAAGAATGTTTTGCAATGATAGAGGGGAGAGGGAGAAACTTGGGGAGCACTGGGTATCCTTCATCTGGAAGGGTGGGGTTGCTGGTGGGTGAGAGCAATGGGTAGGGTGGTAGGCTGCAACAACTGCAGTGCACCAATCTTTCTAAACATTGCGTGGAGGGTGATGGGTTGTTTAGTGCGCAACCAAATAAGGAAACTTAAAAGGAGATCAAGGGTCTGCAGGAGGAGCTAAGACAGGCAAGTCAGACTGGAGGAGGTATAGCCCAACACTGGAGGGAAGGAGGAGGGAGATGAGGAGAGGTCAGTTTGGGCCAATGGGGAGGAGAGGGTCAGAAGAAGGGAAGAGAGACAGGGGACCCATGCCAAGGGGAACGGTGTTGGGGAACCCAGGTCAAGGGAAAAAGACAACAGGAAAGAGGAAAAGGGGCTGGTAAGGAGAGGAGGAGAAGTGGCAACAGTCATGGAGTCAAAAGGAGGGAAAGGGTTAGTATGAGGAGGAGGAATTAGGCATAGGAGAAGGGTCTTCAGAAAATTGTTTTGCGGTACTAGAGGGAAAGGAGGAAGAGGGAGGTGATGAGATTGGAGGAGTAATTTATAGAGTCCGGACGAAACTGGAGAGGTGGGAAGTTCTGCTGGGGGAATTACAATAGGGGCGGAAGAGGAACTACTGTGCAGGAGGAAGAGGATGATCCAGGAGCAAGAGGTGGGGAGGAGAGAAGCAAGCAGTTGGTAAGAGGGTGGAATCTTAGTGCTGTGGGACTCAAAAATGAGAGTAGTCAGGTGGGTAGCAAAGGGAAGTGCACTATCGTATTTAGGTGGAGGCCATGCCAGGAATGACAGCGAAAGGGTGGGACAATCTGTCCTAAAACATGCTAGAAGGGGTAGGGAGAAACCTCATCTAATTATACATTTGGGGACAAATGACCTGACTGACAAGACGGTAGATATAGTCCAGAGGAGCTTTGAGAAACTAGGACAATTATGTGCGGGGTAGGAAGATCAGTATCTTTCTGAGACACTTCCAGTGTCTAGCCCAAGCACAGCAAGAAAGCTAAGAACAGAGAATTTAACGGATGGCTAAGAACCTGGTGTCATGCTAAAGGGT
The DNA here is from genome assembly GCA_016271365.2 of Neoceratodus forsteri. Classification (NCBI taxonomy): domain Eukaryota; kingdom Metazoa; phylum Chordata; order Ceratodontiformes; family Ceratodontidae; genus Neoceratodus; species Neoceratodus forsteri. The sequence continues at coordinate 1,321,527,426 of CM057454.1, forward strand.
ATGGGCTGGTGGTGGGGGACCCTGGAGGACAGTGGTCTCTATGCCAAGGATAGACTACATTTGAGTGAGGAGGAAAGAAAGTGTTGAAGCAGAGCATGGAGGAGTACATGGAGGTAGTTGGGAATTTAAACTAGGAACTGGGTGGCAGGCAAGGGCATGGAGACCACAGTTGGGAAGCCTATAGCCACTCTCCCAAAACAGTGATAAAGGACAAAGGGCAAGTACTAGTGGCAATGCTAGTAAAGGAGGGAGGGGAGGGTGGAAGGTGGTCACCCTGAATGCTAGGAGCCTTGGGAAGAAAACTGCAGAGCTACAGACTCTCATGGCAGAGGGAGAGGTGGACATGGCAGTCATCATCAAAACATGGGCCACCCAATACAATGACTGGGACCTGTTGATACCAGGGCACAGCATATTTGATAGGGATAGAGCGAATGGGAAAGGAAGGGTGTGGCATTATATGTAAGGGAAGGACTGAAGTGTGTATGGGAGGAAGTGGAGGAGGGTAGTACTATGGATGCAAATCCAGGATTCCAAGAATAGGACTCTCAGGATGGGAGTGGTGTACAGGCCGCCCTCTCAGACAGAGGAGTTAGACAGGGAACTATTGGGACAGATCAGGAGGACCTGCGAGAAGGGTAGTGTGTGACGTGGGGGACTTCAACATGACAGAGTGGATTGGAGTACCCCAACAACCAGGAATAGAATGGACCAGGTACTGCTGGATGCCTTCCAGGACAGCTTCCTGATGCAAATGGTCAGCGAACCAACCAGGTTAGGAAATACCTTTGACCTTATGCTGGCAAATGGGGAGTTTGTGAGGGAACTGAGGGTGGAAGAACCACTGGCAGGAGTGACCACCACTCAGTATGGTTCACACTGGATATGGGTAAGGAAGGAGTGGAATCCATCACAAAGGTGCTGAACTTCAGGAGGGCCAACTTTGGGAGGATTGGGGAAGTGGTAAAAGGATACCTGGCCAGAATTCAACCTAGTATGGGTACTAACTAGAAGTGGGAACTCATAAATCTGGGGATAGTGGAGGCAACCAGAACCTGCAGCGAGGCCCAGAGTAGAAGACTAGGGCAAAGAAACCTAGCTGGATGAGCAAGGAGGTCATGGAAAAGGTAAAAGGAGAAGAGCTGCCTTTAGGAGGTACAAAAACAGGGAAGGGGAGGACAGGGAGGAGTACCTGAAGGAATCAAAGGAGGTGACAAGGGCAGTAGGCAGCCAACGATCTAAGGAGCTCAGGCTGGCTCAGGGCGTTAAGAAGGGGAGAAGGACTTCTTCAGGTACATTAGGAGAAAAGGAACTGTAAGGACCATATAATGATTAGTAAGGAGGGGAGGTGGATGGCGGCATGGGGTGATAAGGCAGAACGCTAAACGATTACTTGATCTGCTCAGTATTTACTAAGGAGAATGGGGGGTGATTCCCAAGGGGAGGGAGGGCAGGGACTGAGGGGAGGGGGTGACAGATAGGAAAATTATAGAGGGCAGGGTTCTGAGGGTTTGAGGGCACTGAGAGTGACAAGGTACCAGGCCCAGATGGCATCCACCCAGGGTACTGAAGGAGCTGTCAGAGGTTCTGTGGAACCTTTGGCAGACCTATTCAATGCCTTACTACACTCAGGGTGTGTACTCAGGATTGGAGGATGGCTCATGTGGTGCCCCTCCACAAGAGCAGCCCCAAGGATGAACCGGGAACTACAGATCAGTGAGCCTCACATTCATCGTGGGCAACCTGATGAAAACTATCCAGAAGGACAGGCTGGTGTCCCTCCTGGAGGCCAAAGGGCTACAGGACAGCAGACAGCATAACTTCATAAGTGGCAGATCCTGCCAAACCAACCTGGTGGAGTTCTATGAGTGGGTAACTAGGCAATTGGATGGGAGCTATGCAGTGGATGTCCTGTACCTGGACTTCAGTAAGGCATTCGACCTGTGCCGCATGGGAGGCTGGGAAGTAAGAAGACACAGGGGTGAGTGCAGAGCTGGTGAGATGGGTAGGGAACTGGCTTCAGGGAAGGCAAGAGAGGTGGTGGTGGGTGGGAGCTCTCACACCCAAGGGCAGTGATGAGCGGTGTTCCACAGGGCTCGTGTTGAAACAGTGTTGTTCGGGATATTCATTGCAGACATATCATGGGACATCAAGAGCAAGATCAGTCTGTTTGCTGATGATACCAAGATGGGAGCGGTGGTGGATGACCTAGGGGATGGCAGGGGTTGCAGGATGATCTGGCAAAGCTTGAAACCTGGTCAGACACCTGGCAATGGGATTCAATCCCAAAAGTGCAAGGTGCTGCATTTTGGGATGAAGAACCCAAGGAGGATTTACCAACTGGGGAGTGCAGCTAGCTGAGACAGAGGAGGAGAAGGATCTGGGGTGTTCATTACAGGGCCAATGAACAACTCAGCACAATGTAGGAAGGCAGCTGCAAAGGCCAACAAAATGCTGGGTTACATTCCAAAGGGTATATCTCGAGTAGGAGGAGGAAGTAATTCTGCCACTGTATTGATCATTAGTTAGACTGCATCTGCAGTACTGCATGCAGTACTGGCACCTATATCTGAAGAGGGACATTAGGTTACTGGGTGCGGGTGCGCACAGAGTGACAGAGATGATCCAGGGGCTGGGGACCTACCATACGAGAGGAGGCTGAGGGAGCTGAACATGTACTTGCTGGAGGAGAGGTGGGACACGGGGATATGATTGAAACCTTCAAGTACATGGAAAGAATAAACAAGACAGGTACAGAGGGGCTGTTCAAAGTAAGGAAGGGAGGGAACCGGGGCCATGATATGAGACTGGAGGAGGAAGGTTCAGGAGGGAGATGAGGAGACACTATTTTATGGAGAGGGTGGTAGCTGGGTAGAATGCATTATCGGCAGAAGTGGTATCCAGTAGAACAGTGGGCTGCTTCAAAAGTGGCTGAGACAGGGCAAGGGGAGGGTCAGTGGAGGGAAGGGTGGGAGGGAGGCAGCTGCAGAATAAAGGGTGCTAGCTGAAAATTCAAGCAGACTTGATAGGCCACTAGGCCTTTATCTGCTGGCCAATTTTGTATGTTCATATTAAATGAAGCAAACTGAAAATAACACTGGAAGCTATTATAAGAAAAACACAAGTTCTGCAGATTTACTGATCTGGTGCAAAATACCGAATTCCATGAAATTCTTTGTTTTACTGGTATCTAGGCAGTCAAAATTCCAGAATGTTACCATTTTTTCCTGGTAAAACGAAAACAATGGCAGCTTGCTTATCACTTATTGCTGGCCCATTTCCTGCCCCTCCTTAGTAAAACTGAACAGAAGTATTTGTTCAGTATATCCGATTTCTGTTGGTCATCCTCTACACTACCCCCATCCTCCCTTTCAGTCTCACAATCCCTCCGTTTGCCTTCCTTTTTTCACTGGTGTGCCTGTAAAAGGTTTTGTTCTCTACCACCGAGTTTGCTATGCGTTCTTTTGTTTGTGCCTTGGCTTTCCTAACTGCCTTCCCCACCTCCCTGTTTTTCCTGGTACCTCTTCCTAACCCTCTCCTTGTGTGTCTTTTATACTTAAATGCAATTTTTTTTTTTTGCTTTAACCTTTTCTGCTACCTCCTTAGAAAACCATGGCCTCTTCTTCCTCTTCCCTTGCAGACCTGACAGAGAAATATGGTGTTGCACTGGCCTATAGTACATACAGTACAACACACTTATTTATTTCAAAAGATTTACTAGGAAAGACATACTGCTTTATATGACTGCTATTCTGTAATGCTGTTAATTACTTTTTATATTTCCTCTTCTTGAGCTATCTTTCATACCCCACTCACCCAAAGGCGATTTGGAAAAGAGCTGTTATCAGCTCAGTATGTCTTTCCTGGTAAATCTTTTGAAATAAATAATGTTGTACTGTATATACTATGAAGGCCTGTAACACAATATTTCTCAGCCTGTGCCTGATGCATTATTTGTTATTTATTTTACAGATTTTACAGACTTTGATGCGTCGGGGCTCAGGGCAAGCACATCGCACTTCAATGCAAGGGACCTAGGTCTGGGAGCAGATTCTGCTGCCTTGGGGCCCTGGTGAAGCACATCACACTTCTAGGCAGGGACCCAGGTCTGGGAGCAGACTTTGCTGCCCAGGGGCCCAGGGGAGCACATCACACCTCGATGCAGGGGCCCAGGTCTGGGAGCAGATTCTGCTGCGTGGGGCCCTGGTGAAGCACATTGCGCTTCTGGCAGGGACCCAGGTCTGGGAGCAGACTCTGCTGCCAGGTGCCCCAGAGGAAGCCCATCACACTTCTATGCAGAGGGCCCAGATCTGACAGCAGACTCTGTTGCACAGGGTCCCAGGGAAGTCCATCACACTTCCATGCTGAGGTTCCTGGTCAACGAGCAGACTCTGCTGCAAGGGGTCCAAGAGCAAGCCTAACACGCTTCATGCAGGTGTCCCCGTCTGGGAGCAGACTCTGCTGCCTGGAGGCCCAGGGAAGTCCATCACACTTTCATATGGGGGGCCAGATCCAGGAGCAGACTTTGCTGCCCAGGACCCCAGGAGAAGCCAGCTGCACTTCCATGCAGGGGGACCAGATCTGGGAGCAGACTGCCCCTAGGGGCCCCAGGGAGAACCGATCACATTTCCATGCAGGGACCCAGGTCTGGGAGCAGACTCTGCTGCCTGGGGTGCAGGGGAAGCACATCACTTCTGTGTAGGAGACCCAGTCCAAAAATCCTCTGCAAAAGCACTCCAAACAAGAACTATAATGCTTTTTGCAAATGCAGGATTTATTGGTAAATACCACAAAGTGCTCACTGGCCACAGTACTTGCCCCGGCGCTTTGGGTTACACAAAACCCTTTGTCAGAGGATTTTCTGGGCTGGTTTACATTTGGGCTAGCAACCTTCTCTCAGCACCCTCCCATACCCTGTAGCTCACAGCGTCTGTTTGGACTGTGTAGGAGACCCAGCTGGAAGCTGACTCTGCTGCCCAGGGGCCCAGGGGAAGCTACATCACACTTCCATGCAAGGAACCCAGGTCTGAGAGCAGATTCTGCTGCCTTGGGGACTAAGTGAAGCACATCGCATTTCCATGCACGGCCCAGGTCTGGGAGCAGACTCTGCTGCCCATGGGCCACAGGGAAGTACATTACACTTCCAAGCAGGGGACCCAGGTCTGGGAGTAGACTCTGATGTCTGGGCCCCTAGGGAAGCACATCGCACTTCCATGCAGAGGCCCAGATCTGGGAGCAGACTTTGCTGCCTAGGGGCCTAGTGGAAGCCCATCACACTTCCATGCAGTGAGCCTAGGTCTGGGAGCAGAGACTGCTGCCCAGTGGTCATTAGAGAAGCACATTGCACCTCCATGCAGGGGACTCCAGGTCTAGCAGCAGAGTCTGCTGCCAGGGGATCCACAGGGAAACCCATCATACTTCCCTGCAAGGGTGCTGGTCTGGGATCTAACTTTGCTGCCCAGGGACCCAGGGGAAACCCATCACATTTCCATGCAGGGGGCCCAGGTCTGGGAGCAGACTGCTGCCCAGAGGACCAGGGAAGTCCATCACTTCCAAGCAGGGGACCTAGGTCTGGGAGCAGACTCTGCTGCTCAGAGGCCCAGGGAAGTCCATTACATGTCAATGCAGACAGCACAGGTCTAGGAGCAGACTCTGCCACCTGATGGACCCAGGGGACCCAGGACTGTGAGCAGACTCTGCCCAGGAGCACAGGGGAAGTAGGACTGGACTTCCATGCAGGAGACGCAGGTCTGGAAGAAGACTCTGCTTCCAAGGCCCTGAGGGAAGCCCATCACACTTCCACGCAGGGGCCCAGGTCTGGGAGCAGACTTTGGTACCTGCAACTGGTACCTCGGCTTGGAAGAACACTGTCGCATTCCAGCCCAGGGTGCTTTGCACCACTGCCTGGTGCCACAACAGCTCTTTGTAGTAGGATGGGGAGCTAGCTCCCTAGTAATGGAGCAGGCCGTTCAGCAGCATCGCATGTGTGTGGTGTCATGGAGGGCATCTCACAGGCATGACAAGAATTGGGAGAAGATCAGCAATGAGGATCAGGGTACTACCAGAGTGGAGGTGACCTGAGCCACTCAGTGCAAAGCCAAGGATCACTGGCTTTAGGGCTGGGCTAAAAGTTACTGTATATAAAAATAATGTGCAAATCTTATTATTTTGTGAAGTTATAATTAGGTTTATGTTGTCTTGTACACAGCGTAAGCAACATTTTGTGACAGCTTGCTGGAGTAGCAGGTTGTGGAGGTGCAGCCATGTTGTGGCCAACAGCGCCACTGCTTTTGGGCTGGTGTCTGTGGCACCAATGAATGAGCACGCTGTCTATGACAGCAGTTCAGAAGCGCTCACCAACCTGAAAGAATTTTGCTGCTGTACGCGGAGTGCCCATCATTGCAAGACGTGTCTTGCCTGCTGAAACATTTCAATAAACATGCGGCGGTTGCCACCGCCCACCTCCTCACAATCTCACATGAAAGCTAACGCCAGGGTGCCCAATGCCCCTGCCGGCATGCCCCTCCCGTTTGTTTGCCAATGGGGAGCCCAACTCATCAACATAATGTTTCCCGCTGTTTTGTTCAGCCGAGGGGGTGCCCAGTCCCCTCAGCATCATGCCTCCCAAACACAGATTCTTTGCTGAAGGAGACCCAATCCTCATCGGCTTCAGTCCCCTGTCCCCAAACACAGGTGGCACACTGGGAGTTTCACCCCAGTGTGCCAAAATGTCCTTGTCACACCCTAAAAGAAAACCTCCTGCAAGGTTTTTTATTTTTACCTGTAAAACAGAAACGGCCCTCGTGGTCACGACAGTTTCCAACCCGCACTCCACCCTCACTCTATACTTACCTTCGAGCCAGGCGAATGATCTTCGTGGAGCGGAACACATCTGCACACTTCAAAGCTGATCAAAACTGAAGAAAATCATGGTAAGCTGTATAATGGCATCAATGGGGGTTCAACTTAGGTGGATAACTCAGCCATTTTTGTGACTTTTGCCTCCACATTTTCAACATGGGGTTCTTGGGACCCCATCTCATGAACTCAGTCACTATCATTTCATTATTGGTCTCAAAAGTTGATTTATTTTATTTTATTTTGTCTTGGTAACTGGTGAAGACCCACTAGGCACAAGTGCCTGTTTTCAGGGGCGACCTGGGAGCACTGGGTGGTTAAGTGACTTACCAGAGTCACACAATATGCAAGTGGAGGTTGTGAGAATCAAACCCAGGTCTGGTCCCTGCTGGATGTACCAAGCTCATTCACAGCTCATTACTTTAACCTCTAGGCTATACTACCAGCCCAATTTCACGGTCAGTGTGTGGTATCACCTTTTGGGACCAATTAATGAAACAACAGAGTCACTGTTCATGAGGTGGGCTGCCAAAAGCCTATGTTGCAAATTTGTGAAAAAATTCCCAAAATGACTGTATTATGAGTGTGCAATGCAGTTTCACGCACGCCGTGAGTTTGAGATTTTTTATATTTTCACCCAGATTTTCAGCATTGCCAGTTTTTCACACCTTGTTATGAACAGTACAGTTGTCATTTTCACATTCTGCCCGAAATGTGTTTTTGCACATCTGGTATACAACGCGCAGGTCGCTATGGAAAATCAATGTTTGGGACACATTAAGAAAATTACGACACTGTTCATGACCAGAGGTCCCAAAATGCCTATGTTGAAAATTTGGTGAAAAAATTCCACAAAATGACTGTGTTACGAGCATGTGTTGCACAGTTTCGCACAAGTGTAAGGTCGAGAATTTTAATATTTTCAGTCCAGATTTTCAACATTGCCATTTCTTCACACCTCCTTATGAACAGTACAGCTGTCATTTTTCACATCCTGCCTGAAATGTGTTTTCACACATCTGGCACAGAATGGCATGGTCGCTGTGGAAATCAATGTTCAGGACAGATTAACAAAATCACAATGCCACTGTTCATGAGCAGAGGTCCCAAAATGCCTATGTTGAAAGTCTGGTGAAAAAATACCAAATGACTGTGTTACGAGTGTATTGGGCAGCTTCCACGCACGTCGTAACTTCGAGAATTTTTAATATTTTCAGTCCAGATCATCAACATTGCCATTTCTTCACACCTCCTTATGAACAGTACAGATGTCATTTTCACATCCTGCCTGAAATGTGTTTTCGCACATCTGGCACAGAATGGCGTGGGTCACTGTGGGAAATCAACATTCAGACAGATTAACAAAATCACAGTGCCACTGTTCCGCGGTAGGGGTCCCAAATGCTTTCATGAGGTGGGATCACAAAAGCCCAGGCTGAAAATTTGGAGTGCAAATACCAACAAACGCCAGGGGTATTAGGGTTTCCAACTGTAATGTCCCACCCTGTAGAGACTGACAGGCTAGGGGTGTGACTTTGGATTGTCGGCTGTAATGCTCACGCCACTGCACCCTCACCCCCACCCTGCAGCCAGTGACAGGCATCAAAGTGTGCCTTGACTCTTCGCCCCAAAGTTCACCACATTCTCCTATACTGCACCCATCTCAACATATTTCCTTATGGAATGGGGTGAGCGAAGGCCCAATGACGCCAATGCACAACGCAACACTTTGTTGGAGTCTGCAGGTATGGCGTAAAATGGCATGAGCATTATGGCCGACGACCCCAAGGCACACCTCAATGCCTGTCAGTCTCTGCAGGGTGGGGTGGGGTTATCGTCAGTTCCATACTTCACTGCCATTCCTATTATGCATCTTTCTAACTCCTGCACTACCAATGCCAATGGCAGCAAGACAACATTCAGCATTGACAAATTAAGCAATAAGGCACAGACAGGGTGTGGTATATCATGAGATATCGTCACGCCTCGGGTGGTTGAGGCGAGTTCATCCAACCACCCGAGTAGTGACGTTATCCCGTGATATACCACACCCTGGAGTGTCTTACTGCAATTATGAACCGAGTTTGAAGTTTTATAAATGAATAAAATAAAACAAACAGATTTTAAAACATTTTATGAATGAGCTTTTGGGTGGTGTAGGAGTACATTTTAAAAAATAGTTCTCAGACAGTAGAGAGCAAAGAGGCTGGTGGTGTTGGAACTTTTTGAAGCCATGATGATGTAGCCCAATATCATCATGGCTTGAAAGAGCTCTTGGCCAATCAGATTCTCTATTTATGATCCTCAGTTCATTATGCTTGTTTTATTATCTGTTTATGCCCTGTTGTCTCTGGCCTCCATCATTCTTTCAGCTCCATCACTTGCCTTCCTGGGAACATTCCCCTGCCTGTGTACCAGTCTTCCCTGAGAACATACCCCTGCCTCAGTACCTGCTTTTCCTGGGATCATACCTCAGCCTCACTGCACACCATCCCTGAAACCTACCCTGACCTCAGTACCCATCTTCCCAGACAACATACCCTTCCTCAGTACCCATCTTCTGAAACATATCCCTACTTCAGTACCCGCCTTCCCTGGGATCATACCCTTCCTCAGTATCCGCCTTCCCTGAGAACATACCCTTCTTCAGTACCCAACTTCCCTGGGAACACACCCTGGACTCAGTACCCGCCTTCCCTAAGAATATACCCTGCCTCTGTACCCACTTTCCCTGGAATCATACCCTGCCTTAGTACCCTACTTTTCTAGGAACATACCCTGCCTCCATACCCATCATCCTGGGAACATTCCCCAGCCTCTGTACCCACCTTCCCTGGGAACATACCCTCCTCTGTACCTGCCTTCAGTGGAACGTACTCTGTCTCTGTACCCGCCTTCCTGGAAACATACCTCTGCCTCAGCACCCACCTTCTCTAGGAACATACCCCTGCCTCCATACCCACCATCCCTGGGAACATACCCTGCCTCTGTACCCATCTTCCCTGGAAACATACCTCTGCCTCAGCACCCACCTTCTCTAGGAACATACCCCTGCCTCCATACCCACCATTCCTGGGAACATACCCCAGCCTCTGTACCCATCTTCCTTGGGAACATACCTCTGCCTCAGCACCCACCTTCTAGGAACATATTCCTGCCTCATTCACCCATGGCTTGCCCTCTAAGGTGGGCCCATTAGGGCTCTCTACCTAGCCCCTTCGGACTTCCTGTGTGCTTGAGTTGAGTGTCACAGTCAGCAGTGTGGGGCTTGCAGGAGGAGAGCAGCTTCATCCAGCAATGGCCAGGATTTATCTGTTTCTGTTGCCATGGCCCCAGGGATACTGTCGGTGAGGAGTTTCTTAGTGCATGCATACTGTGCATTGCTTGTGAGTCTCAGGCAATGTTCCTGCCTACCCTAGAGCAGCCTTATATTGAAACACCATCTGTGATCCCCAGGTTGGTGTAACACAGTGGAGACATACACCTTCCTCCAGAAAGAGTAGATCTATCTTCTAGGACGCTCAGTCCCCTCCTCTGTCAGTCCCCTCAACCCAGCGTGTTCCCCAAGCTGGAACCCTTAGTTGTAACTATTTTTGTGCATATTACTGTATTTCTCCCATGTAACCCTTCCCTGTCTATAGCATTTTGAGTTACGATTGTATTCCCTTCTCTCAGGCAAGACTGAAAACGAAGCTTTGGATCCAGTCCATCTGTTTGGTAAAAGGAAGTAAATAAAATAAAATCAAGAACATGCCAGAAAACAAGCTGCTTTTCCAGCTCACTCTTCTTTCTTGGTGACTTGTATTAAATAAATACAATAACTACAGTAAGGATTAGAAATATATCAGCTCTTTGCTTTATCTCCATAAAGAAACATGCTGGGGGAAGAACAGATTGTTTGCAGCAGGTGAGGGAGGGCATGCAGGATCTCTGTCACCAAACACTTACCTCACTCCACACGAGCATCGTCCGAAGACCACCTGTAGCCCGTCAAAGAAGTTGTCGATGACGATGACAGTGGCCCTCCGTTGTCCATCCTTCACTAGGGCTGATTGCTTTGATACAGGGTGTGGCTGCTTCCAGGAGAAGAACCAAGACATGATTAGTGAATGTCCACATAAGGACATCCTATGCACTCACACCACTAAACGGTGCAATGTGGTCTGTCTAAAGAGAATGGATCCTCCATTCACATGGGCAGTTTGCATATTTGGACAGTTCTACTCGTTCTACTATGAAACTCAAGGCTTTATCTTCAAATACATTTTGTTTCCAAAGGATTCCCACCCTCTTGCCTTTCCTGTATTCACCCTTTCACACACACACCATTGCAAATTATTTTATTTGAATTTTGGTGGCGGGAGGCCCACTGAGATGAACTGTCCCTTTTTCATACTCCAGTCTAGAGTGGCTATCCCCGCCGCCCACAGAAACTATTTACTCACAGGCCCGGTGGCACTGGCAGTTGAGGTGCTGGATGCTACACCACGTCATGCTGGTGACCCGGTTCAGGAACGAGCCTGGGTCACCTGGGGTCGGCAGGGAGAGAGAAGATCGAAGCATCTGAGGACTGCCTCCCTCCTCAGGGAGAGGAGGGATAGCTGTCCCGCTTGTTGAGCGCCTCTAACGATGGCTGGAGTTGGGTTGGGAGGCTTGAGCTGACGACAATGTCGGTGGGGAGGGAAGAAGGGTTAGCTGTCCCGCCATTGAGCGCCTCTAACGGATGGCTGGAGGGAGATATGAGTTCGAGGCTTGAGTCGATATACAATGTCGGTGGGGAGGGAGAGGAGGGTTAGCTGTCCCACTGCTGAGCCTCTAATGATGGCTGGAGGGAGATACAGGTTGGGAGGCTTGAGTCGACGTACAATGTTGGTGGGGAGGGAGAGGAGGTTAGCTGTCCCTCATTGAGCGCCCTCTAACGATGACTGGAGTTGGGTTGGGAGGTTTTGAGTCGACGTACAATGTCGGTGGGGAGGGGAGAGGAGGGTTAGCTGTCCCCTATTGAGCGCCTCTAACGATGACTGGAGTTGGGTTGGGAGGTTTGAGTCGACGTACAATGTCAGTGGGGAGGGAGAGGAGGGTTAGCTGTCCCGCTCATTGAGCGCCTCTAACGATGGCTGGAGTTGGGTTGGAGGTTTGAGTCGACGTACAATGTCGGTGGGGGAGGAGAGGGAGAAACCAGGAAATGGAGCTGCATGCTCCATGATGGCTCCCGTTAGTGCTGGGATCCCGACACCCGAATTCGGATGTGGTCTCCGGTGGCGGAAGCGCATTCTTTTGCCTCGCCCTGTCATGGGGGGAACAACCCATGGGGAATCACCGGATAGTCTGAAAGGGAAAGGTGGGGCCGGAGACCAAGTCCCTCTGAGGAGGGACCAGAGCCACCAGCCAGGCTCCCTTGGAGGAGGATAAACAGAATAATAAACAAGCATTTGTCAATGCTGAATGTTGTCGCGCTGGCATTAGCAGTGGGAGTGGCGAGCAGACGATAGTGCTGTGATTTTGTGAATGTGTCTCAAAAGGATTTTGTTGTGCCAGCACGCTTATTGTGCGCCACAGCTGAGGAAACACGCTTTGGGCAGGCTGTGAAAATGGTAGCTGGACTGTTGATAAGAGACATGCACAACTGCCAGTGGTGAAAATGTGGCATGAAAATATTGCAGATTGACGGTTACAAGGGTGTGGAACTGCTCAATGCACGCTTGCAACACAGTCATTGTATGGAGGTTCGGAACCAAATGTTCAACATAGGCATTTTAGGACCTCTGCTCATGAATAGTTTCACCGCCATTTCCTCAAACTGTCCCAAAAACTGATTTCACACAGCGGCTGGCAATTCTGTGCCGGACGTGCAAACACATTTCAGGCAGCTGCAGTGTTCATAAGGAGGTATGGAAAATGCCAATGATGAACAGCTGGAGTGAAAGTATTACAATTCAGAAAGTCAGTGAACGGCGCAGCAAACTGTGCAACGACTCATAAAAACACTAATTTTATTGACTTTCGCTCCCAAATGTTCAACATAGGCATTTTAGGGCACAACCTTTCCACAGCGACCACGCTTATTCTGCCGAACTGCGAAACAGATTTTGGTCAGGATGTGAAAATGACAGCTGTACTGTTCATTAGGAGTGCAGAACAATGGCAATTGTAGAAAATCTGGGGTGAGAATATTAGAAGTTTGGCGAACGCACGAGTGTGCATGCAAACTGCACAACGACGCCAGTAATACAGTCATTTTATGGAGCATTGTCACCAAATTTTCAACACAGGCATTTTGGACCTCTGCTCATGAACAGTGTCACTGTAATTTTCGTAATGTGTCCTGAACACTGATCTCGCACAGAGAACACGCTATTCTGCGCCGAAGTGCTAAAACACATTTCGGCAGGGATGTGAAAATGACAGCTGCACAGTTCACAAGAAGGTGTAGTAAAATGCCAAATTTGAGAATCTGGCATGAAAATATTGTGAATGCGCTAAGTTACGAGCATGCGTATGCAAGTTGCCACGCACCTCGAAAAACATTTTTATGGAGTATTGTCACCAAATTTTCAACACAGGCATTTTAGGACCTCTGCTCATGAACAATATCACTGTCATTTTTGTAATGTGTCCCTAACACTGATTTCACACAGCAACCATGCTATTCTGCGCCAGAAGAGTGAAAACACATTTTGGGCAGGATGTGAAAAATGACAGCTGTACGGTTCACAAGAAGGTGTGGTAAAATGCCAATGTTGAGAATCTGGCATGAAAATAGTCTTGAATATGCTAACTTCACGAGCGCGTGCTTGCAGTTGCTATATACGCTGTAAAACAGTCATTTTTGCATTTTCCCCACCAAACTTGTAACATAGGCTTTTTGACAGCCTCTCTCATGAACAGTTGCACTGTCATTTCGCTACTCAGTCCCAAAAGGTGATTTCTGCAGTGACTGCAAAAGCACCTTTCAGGACCGAATAATGCCATGACAGTGCAAGAATTCATGAGAAGGGGTCCCAAAACCCCATGTTGAAAATTTTGGGCAAAAGTCCCAAAATGCCTGAGATATGCATTAAAGTTGCATTAAAGTTGAAAATCCTATTCTTCTATTATACAGCTTACCGGCATTTCCTCAGTTCGCGGTCAGCTTTGAAGAGTGCAGGCGTGTTCCGGGTCCACGCAAGATCGTCGTGCTTGAGTCCGGAGGTAAGTATAGGGTGGGGGAGGCAGGCGCGCGGGTGGGTGCAGTGGGGGGAGGGGGGCATCGAGACTATGAGGGACCGCTGCTTTACAGTAACAAAAAAACGGGAAAACCATTAGTGGACAGTTTTCCTTTTGTAGGCATTTGGCATGCTGGAGTGGGCTCCCAGCGTGCCATCTAACTGGTTTGGGGGTGCTGCAGTCAAGGGGATTGGGCACCCTCGCGCACACAACACGGGAGGAAGTACGCTGACGTGGATTGGGTATCCTGTCGGCACAGAAAGAAAGCGGGGGCGCGGCCGAGGGGATTGGGCACCCTCGCATTCAACAGTTGGGGGCTATGCTGACGGGAGGGCTTCCGGCCGGCACACAAGGACAGCGACGGGGTTAACTGACAATCAAGTCGGTAGATGTTAGGCGGTTGCCTGTTCGCCGACCATGCACATAATGGTGGTCAACACGGTAAGAAAAGGACCGCCGCGTCTGACGAGCTTTGCTTGGATTGCAGCGGACCTTTTCTTAGATGTGCTCACCACATTATGTATGCATGGTGTGGCGCCGGCATGCAGGCTGATTGGGCAATGCGGGACACACCTACTGGTGCGTGCCCCGCATTCGCAGCAGAACAGCGACCGCTACTCCAACCCCACACTGTCGAAGATGCTGATGCGCAAGCCGCCGCCAACGAAAAAAAAAAAAAGAAACTATTTACCTGATGCCCAATTAACAAATCCTTGCAATACACTAACCCCTCTCCCATCTGATCTCCTATTTATGAAGCTCTATCCCAGGAACCTGAAGTCCTCTGACCAATGCCTTCTGGCAATTCCAACTACAAAAACACTTGAGGACTCCAAAGCCTCTCCATATCCACCTTTAAACATTGAAATAACTAGCCTACCTCGCGCCTCACCTCCAGCCATTCAGTTTAAACCACAACTCAGGGACTTCCCATTATTCCAAATTAGGTATTGGTGCCACAGTTGATGTATGTGTATTGGTGGAATCAGCACCGTGACCAGCTGATTTGACTGTGTAATAACAGGCCCTCTGAGGATGTCTCTGATGATATAAGTGACTCAAGTGTGAGGGCTGGGTGAGAGGGTTGCAAAGTAAAGCAAGCATTTCTGTCAACCCAAACCTCACAAGAGGTGTTTCTTAAACCATAAGACACATCCTCAGAGGCCCTGTTATCTTATTATAAATTACTTGAGCTTAGCTCGAGTGATTTCTAAGTTACCTGTCCTTCCCTTGATGCTGAAGTGGAGTGCTCCTTCCTAATGCTCCTGCACAACACTGTACACAGAATGACAGACTCTGCACACTGATTGGCTGAAAGCACGCTAGTGACTTATAATGATAAGTTGATTTGTTTATTCTGCCAGCATTTGTCGCTGTTACAAAACTGTCACATAAACCTGTATGTTACTATGTGTGTGTGCCAGCTCTGAGGTATAGTGCTGTGTACGTGTTCCCACTTGCCTCAAGACATACCGGAAAATGGGCCTGTGATCCAGTGCACTCACCTGTTTATTAAATCAAATCAGATAAATCAAATGCCCTTGTCTTATTTAAGAGTTGAATGTGGGCATAGTCTAGTGGCGCTGTAAGCTAAACTCTCCAGTGTGAGAGAGGTGGTCTTCAAATAGCCACTTTAGTTAGAACAGAATTACTGGGGTTTTCACTGAGTGTCATCAACTGTGCACATTCCACCAGACAGACAGAAACTCAGACAGACAGACAGAGGTAACTTTACAGCATAATGCCTATTTATAAAGTGGCACTGTTTCCATATTGGAGGTCGAGAAGTGAAGATTACACCAAGAGTTCAGTATATCTGGGAGAGGGAGTGTGAGAAGTGCCAGCAGATCATTCTGTCATGCTAGGCAGAACTCTGCCTCTGGTAACAACCTCCTACTATATCTCCTGCCTCCATTCTCTGGCAACGCTACAAGAGCAACTGGTCCTCTCAACTCAGCCCCTTCTTGGACTCTTCTGCTTTATTAGCCTCACCAGTCTGGCTTTAGAAAATCCCACTCCACTGCCACAACCCTGTTGCATCTCACTGACTCCATCCTGAAGGGGTGGGTCAGTGTCACATCACCTCTGCTATATTTTTGACATAGCTAAAGATTTTGACACTGTCGCCCACTCTCTCCCATGAAAGGAGCTAACTGGGGTCAGACTCTCTGGTCAAGCGGTCAAATGGTTAGGCTCCTATCTGAGTGGTAGTTCCTAGTGTGTCTTTGTGGAGGTGCCTCCCCCACAATGAGTCTGGGGCACTGCAAGTTTCTATCCCTGGCCCTGTCCTGTTCTTGATTTTCCTCAGTGACCTGCCTAAAGCCTGTGGCTCCTCACTCATACACATGTATGCAGACGACAGTGCTATTCACATCTGGTTCCTCTGCCCTGATCCGATGGTACAGCTCCAGCTGGAATTCAGTAAACTCCAGCACTGCTTCAGTGCCAATCAACTGACCACGAATGCCAAAGACTGCATCTATGATCTGAACGATCACCAGGATGAAATGAACCGCTGAGGTCCTTTAATACAGAGACCTGAATGGTCATGCACTGTGATAGCAAAGAAGGGAAAGAGAACAAATTCATTTTATTGATTTCAGTTTTTCTTAACCAGGTAAAATACACAACACAGAGGGCCTATTTTCAGGTGTGACCTGATAGTTACAAACTACAAAATCTCATAGTACAAAACATACATCAAAGGAAAATGCACAGATAATCAACAGAAACAAACGTACAATATCCCATACATGTTTGAAGCTCCCCACTATCTTTGCCCCATCACCTCCACTGGCAGTCTGTTACAGGCATCCACCACCCTTTCTGTGAAGAAGTATTTCCTCACATCCCTCTTAAACCCCGCCCAAGCTTTATAGCATGCCCCAGTGTTTTGGTGCTCCCTCCTATGAAAGCGTACTCCCTCCTGCACCTTGTTCACCTCGTGAGATATGTGTAGGTCTCAGTCATGTCTCTTTAGCACTCCTTTCCTCCAGGAAGTACATGCTGAGCTCCTGCAGCCTCTCCTGCAGGGACTACATGTTGATCTCCTGCAGCCTCTACTCCAAGAAGTACATGTTGAACTCCTGCAGCCTCCTCCAGGAAGTACATGTTGAGCTCCTGCAGCCTCTCCTGCAGAGAGTACATGCTGAGCTCCTGCAGCCTCTCCTCCAGGAGGTACATACTGAGCTCCTGCAGCATCTCCTGCAGGGAGTACATGGTGAGCTCCTGCAGCCCTCCTTATATGGTTGCTTGTGCCATCCCTGCACCATTTTATTAACCCACCTCTGCACTGCTTCCACCCTGTCAATGTCCTTGCAGAGATGCAGCCTCCAGAACTGAACACAGTACTCCAAGTGGGGTCTCACGAGTGAGCGATACAGAGAGAATGCCATCTCCCTCTCCTGCAAGAGATACCCTTCCTATACACCCCAGCATCTGGCTTGCCTTGCTTACTGCCCTTTCATATTGCCACCTAGAGATACTATGATATGGTAACCCCAAGCTTCCGCTCTTGCTTGTAATTGTAAGTACACTCCCCATCAGTCCCAAAAGAAAATGAGAGTTTAGAATGTGTAAAAATGCCCTTGACCCATTGTGTCTGCCCATTGCTTCCTAGCTAATGTTAAATGAGCAGACCCTGGTGTCATTTCACACCCTGATTCCCCATCTTTGCCAGGTGTGCTGTTTACTATTCCTCGTATCTGTCCCACGCTCATTTGAATCACCCCGATTTCACACAGTTTATTCCACCCACACCACCCTCTCCAAGAAAACATACTTCATGGCATCTGTCCTAAATATTTGACCATGCCAGCTTCATGGAGTTTCCTGGGGTTCGTGGTTCCCTCAGTCAAGCAGTTCCCCACTATTCACTTTATCTACTCCATAGAGGTATTTCATACTATATGTTTCAATCATGTCCCCTCTCTCCCTCCTGCCTCAAGCATATATATGTTCCAATCTGCCAACCTGTCTTCCTGCTTTCCTTCCTGCTGTCTCTGGATCATCCTGGTTCCCTCCCTGCACTACATCCCACACTATTCCTGTCCTTCCTTAGATATGGACTTGAACTGCAAATAGTACACCAGGTGTGGATGAGCCAGTGACCTACACAGTGGTAGCAGCACCTGCCTTCCACTGCTGCAGATCTCCTTCCCTATGCACCCGAACATTCTAGTTGCCCTAGCCACTGCCTTGTTTCACTGTGCTGATGTCTTCAGGCGTCAGTGCCTCCCCAGTGCTATATTCAATGTCAGGATTCTTTGCCCCTGTGAGACTCTCCTTATAATTTATGGCGCCAAATTTTAGCTGCCGTACTTTTGAACACCTTCCAATAAACCCAGATCCTCCTTCCAAATTCTGACATTCTCTTCACTATCCACCCAGCCACAGACCTTAACATTATCTGCAAAAGTCATGTCTTGCCCCACCCTCAACCCCTAACCCTATGTCACAGATAAAGATGTGGAAAAGGATCAGTCCCAAGACCAATATCTGTGACACCCCACTGTGGATCACCTGACCCTCCAGAAACCCCCCATTCAAGTTCATGAAGAGGGCCTTCCCCACTATTACCTAACACAGAAAACCACGCAGCATGTCATCCACCTACAGGAGCCTGCTGTTCATCAACACTTTAGTGGGCATGTGTCCTTAACTCCTAATCAGAGGTACTCACACCAAGAGGGACTAGCCTCTGATGTGGTACGGTTTTCTCAAGCAGTGCAGAGTATCAAGTATAATGGCGCCTCCATGCATAATACCACAGTGACTATATGTAGGTAGGTCATCACTATAACCTTTTTTATTCATCTTTATTTATAAAGTGCTTTGCAGAACTTCAAAGCACCAAACAAGGTAAAATGAAGAGCAGAGGCAATTAAAAACAATACACATAAAAACAACAATTAATTAATAAGCTGTCCTTTCAATTGTGATGCAATGTATAAAAGACACTGCATGAAATAAAACTGAACTGAATTAATATGGGAGTCATCACTGAAACTGCCAGTGCTGCCCCTAAATTGCACTCGAGTGGCCACGCCACTGTAATGTCAGGTGAGAAAAGAGGTTGGATCAGGCTGATTAAAACAAGGGCTAGAAAGTGGACATCACAAAGGCAATGTAGAGCTGATAACGCCAATCAAGTGGGACTTATGTGATGCCACACTGAGAATCAGTAAATGGGATTATTACAATGATACAGGTAATCTGTAGCTGCATCCTTCGAGCGCCACCCAGATGCATCACTGCACATTATATGATCACCTGTGATGGCCCTCACTACCCGTAGGTGTTATACCACCTTGCTCTCTTAGAACTGAAATACTGGCTTAAGCTACCAAATTATTTGGGCTCACTCCTGCTGCTCTACCTGCAAATGATCTCTGCTTCCACACTGGTGACAGATTCATTGTCACCTGTCAGAAACTGTGTTCTGGGCAGTTTGCCTTCGTTAGCGACTCCCTCAGGTATGGAACAACCTCACCATAGGTAAGAGCTCTCCACCACTATTGCTCTCAGCTAACAGCTTCTCAAGAACACAGCTGTATCTCATTGTAATTGCACCTGACTTGTTTGTTGGGTTGCTCTTGTGCCTACCTGTCCACTAGTTGTTGAACTTACCTGAGGACTGTTGCACACTTTACTTTTTTACATTGTACTTAATTTACTTTATATACTGTATTATTGTTCTGTCTCCTGGCTTCATCTGTGGTCCCTGAACACTATTTAGTCGGCTAGATTTCTGACTAGCTATAATTCTCTGTCTTATAAGCCTTTGACAATAGCCGCTGTTAGTTCACTAGCCAAATGGAGTAATACTGCAGTCCACTTACCCTCATATCACATAGTTAATTTCAAAGGCGTATATAAAATGCAGTCTACTTAAGTAAACATTTCCTTATGCTATTACTACTGTGTTAGGGAAATGTCAAACTAAACCCTGGTCCTCCCTATTTAAATATGACACTTGCTGTCTTTGTTACATCAAATGGGCTAAAATTTATGGCCATTAATATTAGCAGCATGCTAAACAAATTGGGCATATTAAAACTTGGGTCATCCATTCAAATCCAGATATGCTTCTGTTAACTGAAACTTGGCTTAGCACATCCAATAATACTAATGAGATGTCCACCCAAGAGTATGAGTATACAACCGGATTGAATAACACGAGGTGGAGGAATCATTTTCTATGTCAAAATAAGCTTCTTCCTCCCTAGATACCACCCTATCTAAGCCATCTGAATTTGAGTGCATTACAATCTCTATAACTCTCTCAAAAGCTGAATCAATTAATATAATCGGCTTTACAGACCCCCTACTCGGGATTTGATATTCTAAAGTAGCTGTTCAAATTTGCTAATAGTAATAACAATCAAACATTTATCATGTGGGACCTTAACTTTGACTGGCTGACATCAAATCAAATGACCCAAAAGGTTCTGTGATGACTTGGGCTTTACACAACTTATTTCAGAACCTACAAGACCTAACAAACAAAATCCTTTCTATTCATCCATCCTCGACATTATACTTACAAACAGACCTAAGAAGATTATATTGTTGGCTGTCTTTGATAATGCCTTTAGTGATCATAAGTTGTGGTTCGTCTCCAGCAGTATAAAGGTTTTACAGTAGACCTTTCTTCATTCATAAACTTTCATTTACTCATTTCACTGTACAAGAATATCTCCACCGATTAGCCAATTTATTAATTGGCAAGATTTCTATTTAGCATCCTCAGTTCATATGGCATATGAAATCTTCACCCAACAAGTATTAAAGTCATAAACCAGCTTGCCCCTTACATGAAATGTAGAACAAGGAAAAGAAGTCTCCATGGTTTACCAGTGAGATCAAACAAGCCCTGGGGCATAGAGATCTGTACTGGGATAAAGCCAGAACTTCCAAAGTAGAACAGGATTGTTAAATTTTAGGCAAAAGAGAAATCAGTGTACTAAGTTAATTCAAATGGACAAAGCAAACCATTAAATGTCCCTGTTGGACAAAAACAAGTGGGAAAACTGCATGTATAATTCTGCTATTTAAATCAGGTGACAAAACCTCTGTAAACAACTACTGGCCCATCTCCATTTTACCAGTTCTTGCCAAACTGCTGGAGAAGTGGTAAATGAGCAGACTAGAGAATACCTGGATAAATTTAACATAATTACCCCTATGGAATCAGGCTTTGAGCCAAACATAGTACGACTTCTGCACTAGCCAAAGTTATAAATTGGCTCACAGAACTGGATCAAAACCCACCAATGAGACAATATTCCTAGACCTCAGCAAAGCTTTTGATATTGTGGCCCACGGCATCCTACTGAATACATTCAGGAATGATAGCATAGGTCCTGATGTTACCGCCTGGTTTAGATGTTACTTCCAGGAGATGTCAACAGTTGAAGGTGGAAGGCCTGTTTCTTCTTGTGTCCTAGTATGTAAAGGAGTGCCACACAGATCTATTCTGGAGCCTTTGTTATGTAGGATGTATACTAATGAGCTGGGTGATAACACTGTAAAGGCAAAACTGCATTTTATGCAGATGATACTGTTTTTCATAATGCAAGTTCTATACCCGAGATGGCCATGAATTCACTACAAAGGCATTTGATCAAGTGCAAGTTAATTTATGAGTTTGCACGCCTAAGCTGCTCCTAAATGCTGCTAAACTAAATATATGGTTTTCTCATAAATCCCTCCACTCCATTAGGAATCATAACACTAACAAGTGAAACGCTTGAAGTGGTAAATTCTTTAGTACCTATGTGGTGGTTGGATAATAGTTATCCTTCACTGTATATATTGAAAATGTCAGTAAAAGCTATGCCAGAGACTGGGGTTTTATTACAAAAACAAATTCTGTTTCAACTTGAAGCTAAGAAAAGACTCATTCAGGCATTGTTTCTTCCCTGCTACACTATGGCAATATTGTATATAGAGTGCTACACCTCTAATTTGGCTAGATTAGATATGATTTATCATAGAGCACTCTGGTTCATCTCCGATCTACAGGCCAAAACTCATCATTATCTACTTCACTAGGAAGTGGATGATCTTCGCTAGTAGTAATGTGGAGAAGTTTGGATTTGCTAGCAAAGTTGCCAATGGCGGCTGAAATTGCATCCATGGAGTTTCAGAGTAGTTTTACCTACCTCAGTAACTTCAACTTGCTTCAAATCACAAAGTTTTCCATGCAAACAGTGGAATTCCACCCATGAAGTGTGGAATTTAATCTGCAAACAGTGAAATTTCACCCATGAACAGTGAAATTACAATGGCAAAATTCCACCATGGAGCTATCCCTCACTTCACTAATTGCACTAAATTCACAGATAAATTTGTGGAGTGAATTAGCCAACTTCGCCCATCTCTACTCGCTTAGAAATCAGAACGCTAGACATCTAATGATCCTTAAAAGCAATGCAGAATTCCTTACACATATACATATAAATCCCTCCACAGATCCTCAGGGTTATACAATTTAAGAAAGCACAGTGTGATGGGACTGGCTGGCTGGCTGGCAGTATAGCCTAGAGCAGTGATATCTCGTACTGACTGGCTTAGGAGCCACATGAGCAGTAATGTTAGCCACGGAGCCACAACATACACTTCCGAGTCAATTTTGGCAAACACACTTCAGTGTAAAGGAAAATATTTCAATTACTAAACATTTCATTTCATTTATTTCATTTAATAAACATTAGTTAACATTTCCACAGTCTGACAGAGTGTAGCTTGCAAGAAATTTTGCAATAAACTTTGAAAATAATGCTTGCTGGTGTACATTGCAGTAGTATTATAGTGCATCCTGGTTGGTTACTACTGTATAGCACGGGAACTATTTGCATCACTTACTGGAAAGATCCACAGGTGACAAACTGAAGAGCCACATGAGGCTCTAGAGCCACGGTCTGAGGATCACTGGCCTAGAGGTTAGAGTAATGAGCAGACCAGACCTTGGTTTGATTCTCACAACCTCCACTTGCATACTGTATGACTCTGAGCAAGTCATTTAACCGCCCAGTGCTCCCAGGTCACCCTGAAAACAGGTTCTTGTGCCTAGTGGCCTTACCCGGTTACCAAAGACAAAAAAAGAAAAAATAATATTATTTGATGTCCCTACGACTTTTCAAATATGGTAAGATGGCTTTCAGTTGGGCTTCCCCATGGCCTGGAATGCCCTCCAGGAATCACTCAGACTGCATTCACTTGTTAGTCCTGCTACTTCCAAACCGCTTCGGTCAATACTGTGCTGACAAACGTGTTTGCTATTAGAACTTTACTGATCTTCATATTAAAATTTTTGAAACACTGAAATTTCATTTCTATTTTTCTGTGCAGTATCATCTATGTCAAACTGCTTTCATTGTGCTAGTCTTTGTATTAGAGTAGAACTGCTGACCAGTACTGTAAATGTATCTTTAACTCTATATTATGAACTGTTTTGAACACTGTCACTTCATTTGCTGTATTGTATCTGTCCTACCCAGGACCTCCTTGCAAATGAGCTTTGCTCAATGGAGTTTTTCCTGGTAAAATAAATACAAAATACATAAATATTGTTACTTGTGTTTTCTGCTGACTTGTTTCCTTCCACTGCCTCCAGATCACATCTGTAAATGGGATTTTTGTATATCTCTGTACTGTATCTCCACCTGGTGAAATACTTTAAACATAGAAACTGTCGGCAGAAAAGAAACATTTGGGCCACCCAGTCTGCCCGATTTCTCCCTGCCTATTTTGTCTCCACAGACCCTACCTGTTCTCCGTTGACCCTCCCTGCTTATTTAATGATATTCCTACCTGCCTATCCTATGCATGTTTGAAGTCCCTCATTGTTTTGCTCCCACCTATGAGGTGCTTGTAGGTCTCTGTCATGTCCCCTCTCGCCTCCTCTCTTTCAGGGTGTACATGTTGAGATCCCTCAGTCTCACCTTGTACAGCTTCTCTTACAACCCCAGCACCATTTCTTAGCTGCACTCCTCTGGACTGCCTCCACTCTGTCAATGCCCTTTCTTAGGTGCTGCCTCCAGAACTGGACACCATACTCCAGGCGGGTCTCACCAGTGAGCGATACAGTGGTAACACAACCTCCTTCCTTCAGTTGGTGCTACCTTTCCCTATGCACCCCAGCATCCCACCGCTCTGCCTGCTGCCTTGCAACAATGCCCCATCACTTTGAGATCAGATATGACAACCCAGCATCTTTTCTGCTTAGAGAGAGAGAGAGAGAGAGAGATAGCTAGATAGATAGATAGACAGACAGACAGAGAGACAGGCAAACAGACACACAGACAGACAGATCGAAAGGTGTAGGGAAACAAAGAGAAACTATGTTGTCCATCAAGCTTGCCTGGTACACTGTCTACTCTATTATCACCTGCTTAGGTGAATCCCTTCCATGACTGTAGCGCTCTCAAAGGCAGTTTAGTATTGTGGTTAGAGCACAGAGCTGTGAACCTGCAAACCCAGGTTTGAATTCCACAAATGACACTTACCTTATGAGCCTGAGTAAGTCACCAACCTCCCGTGTGTTCTCTCTCTCTCTCTCTCTCTTCCTCTCTAATCTCCCGTGCACTGGAAATGACAGCAAGATTCTCTTTCCTTCTTCTCTCCTGGATTGTAAAGTGCTTTGGGATGCGGTCTGCATGGAAGGCACTACCCAAATCCTTTGTCTGTTTTTTGAGTTGATTCGGGGAGAGGGTGCAGGACTGGGAGGCAGTGTGGCCCTGTCTCAGGCACACCAACACAGCGACCTGTTGGTGAACTGTTGATTTTGTCGACAGTGAGGTAGGTCACTGTGTTGGTGTCACGGCCAGGGAGGTATACCCTAGGCTAACATAGGGGCACGCATGCTGGACAATTTGGCACCATTGCCATTTATTTCACAGCCCCAAAGCAACTACAATTTTGTCCCTACTCTGCTGCACTGTATGATGTGCCCATGAAACCATGATTAACATTCTGTCTGAAAGCAGATGAAGGGAAAGAGTCAAAGCACCTGCTGGTTTGGGATGTGACCCTACATATCTGACTCAGAGAACTGTGAGACAGTGCAGGATACACACTACTGAGCCACAAGGGGTTAACATAAATTGTTTATAAGTGAAAAAAAAGACATTAAAACAATTTCCTTGTCTCAGCATAGGGTGCTAATGAAATATTGATGTGTGCGCCCATAAACTGACGAATTCTAGAATTCTTGACTCTGCACTTGTTCCACAGCCTGCAGATGCGGCTTTTTCTGGGAAGACTTTGTTTTCAAATGAAGTGCTGGATTCAGTACTGGGGAAGGTGTAAGCAATATTATCGGAGACTGAAGCCTGAGTTTTCAAATGGGCCAGAAGGTGCAAGTCTCCTACACATAGTGCTCTGTTAAAACACATCAGCCCGGAACTTGATAAGTCCTGCCCTTTGCTGGAATGAAATGGGAATTCTGTTGCCAAGATATCTCAATCTGTAAAGTCAATCTATTACAATTTACTGCATTTCCCACAGTCACAACTTGAATATGTTTCATTTCATTACATTTCATTTTATTTTATACTGCAAAGGCTTGTGGGAAGATGTCTGTTTTCACAAGCATCCAGATATAACAAAAACATCAGTGACTATATACAAAATTACAAAGAAATACAATTTACAGAAATACACTTATGTAAGCCTCCCTTAAAGGAGGGGCTTATGCTCTCATTTTAGGCATCCTGTTCCCCTCCTACCCCTCCTCCCAGAGCTGGGGAATTTATCAGAGCTCTGAGGACTTTGGCCCCTGACACCTCAAAGTGGCAGCAGAGAGCAGGTTTAGGGAGTATCTAAGGAGCAGACACGAAGTTCAGGGTCTTTTCCAGCTCAGTCATTAGGCCTGGGGCTGGAGGAGGAGAGCAGGCGATCAAGTAGAGAGCTCGGCGGTCTAGGTAAGCCAGTGTGGGGACCCCCAAATGCAGACAGGACGACTTTCACAACAACGTGGCATCGAGGAGCTGGGGAAGGAGCTACATGGGGAAGGATGGTTAGCCAGGTGCTGCATTATTGGGGACAGGGAAAGGAAGGTGGCCATAGGGGGGTCAGGATAGGCAGGAGCCCGGAGATCCCATTGAAGTGATTTCCTAGGCTGCCAGGTCTGTGGAGACAGTGGCAGGGTGTCCCACAGGGGGAGGCGAGTGGCAGTGGCTCTTCCACGCTCCTAGTGTGGCAGGGCAACCTGGGGGCAGATGGAGCCAGGGTGCCTTTCACCCAAATTATGGGGCCAGCTTGAGGGCATTAAAGAGCCGGGTGGGTCACAGTCATAGGACAGACCTTGAGGGTGGCCTCTGGCTGGAGATTAACACAGCCCCGGATGTATGAAGAGGGACGTGGGCCTGGGCATGGATCCTCGAAAGGGTCAACAGGAAGTGGAGCAAGTGAGAATGCCACTGTCTGTGAAGGTGGGCTGTTTTGGAGGGGCCTGGGTGGTGGCAGTGCCCAGAGGCTCTCCGTGGCAGGACAGCCAGTAGCAGGAGGCTATAGTACTGGAGCAGGGCCGGGTTTGGGGCCACTGTACTAGCGGAGCCATACAGAGGAAAGGCTGAGCCAAAAGGAGGGAACAGGAGCCATGAGTTTGGTAGCACCAGCAGGTTAGCCAAGATTGAGTGGGTTACAAGGCCTGGGTTGAAGAACAAAACCTGGGTACCTCTTGAGGTTTGGGCCATGGCTCAGGGGCCAGGTGGGGGCAGCATGCTTTCCCACACCGAAGATAGGGCATCAACCAGTGCCAGAGTGTTCAGAGTGGATAACCCGGAATAAGGAGAAACATTTGGCTTACCAGATCAGAGAGCTAGGAGCCTAGGGTTTTGTAAGTCGAGAGGTGCCTTGGTAAAACATCCAAGAAGTTAGAAGTGGAGAAACCTTGCTTGTGCTGCCTGTAATCCACCGTGTTGCTGCTTTTAAGACCAGCCAAAGTGTTTTGTACTAAGGTTCAAATAGCCCCATGGAGCTGCTTTATTTATTAATTTACATAAAGGATGTGACCCCTGCATTGCTGGAATCATTTGTGGTGCAGGAGCCAAATAAAGATAGTGTTGGGAAGAGACTGGTAGTGATGTGTCTTATTAAAGCTGGAAGGGGACTGAATGAAATGGAACTCCCCGTGTCAAAATTAATTTCTCATAAGCTTTAATTCCAGATGAATTCACCATCATGCCTTAGATGGGATCGAGGGCTCTTGGGCTCGAGGAGTCAGGAGGTTGCAGCATAGAGATCCTGATCCGTGTCAGCGCTCAGGTAGAATCCAGATTTTCAGCTGGTGAGAGTGCATGGTTGAATGGAGTCACCAGTAAGGTTGGCCCACAGTTTTCCTGCCTTGTTTGGGAGTGTACTAGCTCGGTGTTAGCGCTTGATGTAAGCCCTTCCTAATGCCCCTGGACCATCTGTGATAGAATTTATGCCCCTAGACAGGGGGCCAAGGGGTTACACTTATAACATAGGTGGGTATGTACATGATTACAGAAAATACAGTTTTACAGATGTACACTAGTTACATAAATTTATTTAGTTTTTGTTGACCGGTAAATGCACTAGACAAATCCTGCCTATTTTCAGGCACGACTGGGGAGGGGATACAGATGAATGTCAACTGACCTTGACCCAGATTAAGCTGTTGGTGGTATTTTTAGTGAATGAGGGAAATTTGGCCCGGACACCGGAAATTCCTCTACTCTTTTTCGATAATAATAATAATAATAAAATGTATTGTATTAAGCGCTTTCAATATTTCAAAGTACTGTACAATATTAATATGAACAAAACACATATACAAATACATATAGTACAAAATCACAATAAAACAGGAAATGCCTTTCCCCATAAAAAGTCTTTAGTGCCTGCTTAAAACTCCCCACTGTCCTAGCACTCCCAGAGCTGACGGGCAGAGAATTCCAGAGGGTAGGTGCCACAAATCCAAAGGCAAGCATGCCAGATGACTTTAAGTTAACCTCGAATCTCCAGCAACCTGTCAGCGGAGCCGAGCTGCTCTAAAGGGGTGTAAGGAATCAGGAGCTCTTTCTGCTAATCAGGACCCAATCTGTGTAGGGCTTTGTAAGTCAATAGACCACCTTAAAGGTGATCCGCCACTGTATTGGCAGCCAGTGCAGAGCGTGCAGCTTAGGGTGATATGAGATCTTCTAGATACCCCAGTCAACAAACGTGTGGCCGTGATTCTCACTCAGCTGCAAGCAGCGGATATCAACCCCAGGAAGCCCTAGGTAAAGGGAGTTGCAGTAATCAAGGCGCGATGTAACAAAGGCGTGGACCAAAACAGGCAGGTCACTGGATGGAACAAGGTGCCTAATCCTGGCAATGTTCCTAAGATGGAAAAAGGCCAGCTTGACGACTGCCAATACCTGATGTCAAGAGTCAGACCATCATCAAGCTCCACTCCAGGTTACGCACCTGCTCAGAGGTGAGAATCTGGGCCTCCTCCAGGACTAAACCAGAAGGGAGCCCAGTCCTCAATCCTCTACCCTATGACCCAGGTCCACAACCAAAACCTCAGTCTTTCCTGGGTTCAACTTTAGACTGCTGAATTCATCCAATCTTGGATTTCCATGAGGCAGTTGTTCAGTACTGAGATAGCACCAACCTGTCAGGTGCAAAGACAGGTAGAGTGGGTATCATCAGCATAGCAGTGAAACCTCAGCTCATATCGCCTTACAATGTCTCCGAGGGGTACCCATATACTGTGAATAACATGGGGACAGCACTGAACCCTGAGGTACCCACAAGGCAGAGGGAAAGCCCTGGATGAAAACAAACCTGAGACAACTCCTCTGCATTCTCCCAGCGAGGAAAGATGAAACCATCTGAGAACTGTACCGACAGCACACAGATGAACCTCAAGGTCGAAGCAGAACCCCATGATCCACAGTATCAAAAGCTGATGATAGATCCAGGAGAACCAAGATAGAATGATGTCTCCGATCTCTCACCATCAGGAGATCATTGAGCACCCGAACCAGAGCAGTCTCAGTACTATGCCTCTTATGAAAACCAGATTGAGAGGTTCAGATAAATTATGGATGGTTAGACGGTTATCCATTTGAGCAGCCACAACTTTCTCAATAACCTTCTCCACAAAGGGAGGTTAGAGATAGGCCTGTAGTTTGCTAGGTTCTCCAGGTCTAAAGAAGCTTTTTTCAGAAGGGGATCACCACCCCATCCTTCAGGGAGCTAGGGAACTCACCCATATCTAAAGAGCACCAGATAATCTGAGCTAAGACCGCCAATGATCTCACTACAACCCAAAATCAGGAAGCAGGGCCTGGGTCTAAACTACAGCACATGGGACGATCTCCTGGACAATCCTCATAATGTCTACGAAACGGCAGGTCAAAGGTACTCCAGAAAACCCAGGCTCGCGACAGAGCACTGATCAACAGCAACCCTCTTAGAGTGAAGTTGGTGGCACTCCTCCTGATGTCGCCAACCTTATTCACAAAGAAGCGAGCGATCTCGGCCACAATCAGTTTGTGTAAAAACTCGACAGAGCTGCCGACAGGCTGGGATGCACAGCCTGTCAACAGTTCTGAAGAGTTGAGCCAGTCGGTTCATGTGACAGAAATTTCCTGACAGGAATTCTGCCTTCCTATGGGAAATTTCTGTTTGGTAGAGTTTATAATGCTCTAGCAAAATACAGTGGTTGGCATCAGCGGCAGTCTTCCTCCAACGATGTTCTAACCCATGCCCCACTTTCCACAATCTCTCAGAGCCCCATCAAACCACAGGGCTCCAGGGTGATGCGGAAGGGGCGAACTCGACAGGAGCAATCTGATCGAGGGCTGAAGATATGGCCCCATTATAGGCCACTACCAACTGCTCAGGATCAATGCAAGACTCGCCCAACAACGAGAGGTCAATAACCGCCATCAGGTCTTCAGGACCATATCCCACAAAGGGCGGTACCTGACCAGCTCCACAGGGCTGACCTACCCAGGGGGCCTCAAAATGAACCCAGCTGAGAAATGATCAGACCAACCAACTGGTTCCACCACTAAATCAGAGGCCTGATCTCCAGGAGGAAGACCAAGTCAAGAGAATGACCTCCCTTGTGTGTAGCTGAGGAAACAACCTGTGTAAATCCCAGAGACGCTATCACCTGGAGGAAATGTTGACCAAAAAGCTAAGATTCATTATTGACTAGGAGATTGAAGTCGCCCAGAACCATCAGTCTGGGCGACTCCAAAGCCATGTTGGCGGCGAAGTCTTCTATTTCCTGCAGGAATAGCTTCTTATCACCTGGAGGACAGTAGATGAGGGTGATCCTGCACCCAACACCAGCTACCACAGTACACTCACATGACCTGGCCTCCTCAACTGGTACACCAGTTAGGCCCAATTCAGTCTTGAAACAGACCGCAACCCCACCCCCACAGTCCAATCTCAGGCGAGTACAACTGAGTACCTGTGGGAACACCGACCTCAAGAAAGGGGCCACATTCCCATCCAACCAGGTCTCAGTATGCAAACCAGATCTGCCCTAGCAACAAAGTCTGAAATAAGACCAGTCTTGTTGTAGACAGATCTGGCATTGCATAACAGCGCCGAGTTGGACGAGGTTGGCGAGCTATCCCAACTACTTGCCCTCCTAAACTGGAGGTGCCCTTGGGTATGGGAACCAGAATGGAATCACCACGTTCCAGGTACCATTTCACCCCAGGAGTCTTCTGACCTAACCACCCCTATGGGAGAGCCTCGCTCAGCTGTCCTCAACCCCACCCACCCCAGACCCACCCCCCACGAGCAATCCCCAATGCCCGACAGCGTTGATAGGTAAGAGCAGGCGGGGGAGAAGATAAAGGGCGGAGGGCACGGAGAGCAGAGGCCGAATAGCTCAGGTCAGGAGGGGCAAGAAGGCATATTTCAATTAGCACTATTAAAATAATGGGAAAGCATAAAACTCAAATTTCCCAAATCACAAGGCGATACTGTAAACAAAACTAAAACCCCGAAACATAAATAACTTAAATATCAATCCTTACCAAATAAATCAAATAAACTACCCCTCCCACTATAGGATAGCCTTCAAACCTGAAAAAAAAAAATAATAAAAAAAAAAAATACAATAACACAATCTCCTCTCACAGGATAAAATAACACATCAAAATATAAAATACTCCTCTGCCATAGCTCCTCTCATAGCCAAGGAGGGGAAAATAATAAACAACCCCTCTCACAGGATATTCAAAACAAAACAAAGCAATAACATAAATTTCCCCAGCCTCCCACAGCCGAGGAAAAAATAATAACAAACACACTGGTACTCTACTACCAGAAATCTATAAAACAATTAAAAATCAGGGAAAAAGGCATCAAACAGTAGGAGAGACATAACAATCCACATAATCCAATGTAAAATAAACCCGTGTCAAGTCGGATGGAGCAAAATAGATGTTTCCAAAAATGTTCAGTCTCGTGGATATTCTGGGAAAAGAGTAAAAATTACCAGAAGTAAATATGGCTAAACTAATGGAAGGCAGGGCCCCCACCTCACCCCTAATCTGCCTTATCAGGTCACGCTATACACCAAGGACCTGTAGCCACAAATATCCCAAGGCCACACCAAAAGGACCAACCTGGGATAAATTAGGAGCCCCCACTGATCCCTAGCTCCCCAGGGAGAGCAAAACAGCTCCCGCCGTCCCAGGTGATAACAAAATTACCCAGGCACCAATGGGGGACAGAACCCACAACCAAACCACTATACTGGCCCTGCTTCTGGACTACAAAATTTATGGAATTGCAAAAGAAAGAAAAGGGGCACTGACCAACAAATCAATCCCCATTCACAGTTTTCCAAACACCACAGGTAATCCTTTCAGCCAGTTTCCAGCTCTTTAAATCACCACAGGAGATCCTAGATTAAACTCTTCTTTGTCCAACACGAACTGAATAAATCCATTTGTCCAAAATAACAGAAATCCATAAGGCAAAAGCATAAAAACGATAAGATCCGAATCCAGGCTTCCACAACTAAAACACACAGCTCACAAAGGATACTCCAAAATGACAGTTCGAGAGACTAATTTGTCTCAAGTTGATAGTAGTAGTCAAAGTTCTCTTTACTGGCAGAGCAGCCATTTCAAAGAGAATAGCCAGCTGCCAGTCTCAGTCCAGACGTGAAAAAGGCACCAGGGCTTCCGGAAAACAATCAAAATCTGCAAGCAGCCAGGTGCCACTTTCCACCTCCACTTCACTGCCTGAAGGGCTCGTAGAAACATAGACTTTGACGGCAGATAAGGACCACTTGGCCCACCCAGTCTGCCCATTTCCGCATTCTTACTGGATAAGCTGCAGATTCTAGTTAACCAGCAGCCTACTTCCTGCAACCCCCTATAATTGCCTTGTGTCTGTCCCATGCATGTTTGAATTCCCCACTGTTTTAGACCCCACAACCTCTCCAGGAAGGCGGTTCCATGGCCCACCACTCTCTCCGTGAAAAGAATTTCCTCACATTACCCTGAGCCATCCCCACTCTAACTTTAAATTGTGCCCCTTGTTCTTACACATCTCTTTTCTAAAAGATGCTACCCTCCTGGACTTTTTGATTCCCTTGAGGTACTTAAAAGTTTCTATCATGTCCCCTGTCCCTTCTTTCATCAAGGGTATACATATTAAGCTCTCTCAGTCTCTCTTCATATGGTTTCTGATGAGGCCCTGCACCGCTTTAGTTGCCCTCCTCTGACTGCTTCCATCCTCTCTATGTCCTTGCGTAGATGAGGTCTCCAAAACTGCACGCATTACTCCAGATGGGGTCTCACCAACTGTCTGTACAGAGGGATAACCACTTCCTTTTTCGTTGGCTTGCCGCATTTAGCGACAGTCAACATATTGGGAGAGTGCAGCTTGGGGGCGCTGTGCTGTTGTTGGCGAATGCAGGGCACACATCAGTAGATGCGTCCCTCATTCCCCAATAAGCCAGCATGCTAGTGCTGACACTAACATTATGTAAAGTGGACAAAACTTCAAAACAAAGTGCTGCTGCAATCAGAGACAAGCTCGTCATGCAGCGGCACTTTGTTTACAAGTTATGTCCACTTTACTATGTCGTTTCCCCAGTACAGGGTGCCACGCTGGGGAGCCCACCCCAGCGTGGCAACTGATCTCATGCCCGACGGGGTGCCCAATCCCTGTCGGGCTCCCTATGCCCCCCAGGTAGGGTGCCACGCTGGGAGCCCACCCCAGCATGGCACCGAGCCCCATGGCCGACGGGTGCCCAATCCCCGTCGGGCTCCACGCCCCCAGCCGTCCCTTCTGCCATGCTGGGAGCCCACCCCGTGTAGCAAACGTCCCGTGTCATCTTTTTTTTTTTACCTGTAAATTAAAGACAGTCCCACTGCGCTTCTCCCTTCCCCACAACCCCGCGACTCCACCCACTGCGCACCCTGCCTCCCCACACCCCCTCACCCCATACTTACCTCCGGACTCGTGCGATGATCATCGGTGGACCGGGAACACGCCTGCACTTCAAAGTCGATCAGGAACTGAGGAAATGCCGGTAAGCTGTATAATGGGCTAGACAGGGTTTTTTCAACTTTGTTGCATATCTCAGGCATTTTTGGAATTTATGCACCAAATTTTCAACATGGGTTTTGGGGCCCTCCTCATGAATTCTGTCACTGTCATGGGATTTATCGTCCTCGAAGGTGATTTCGCAGTCACTGCATGAAATCACCTTCGGGGCCATTAACGGAATGACAAATTTAGTGTTCATGAGGTGGCCTCTCTTAAAAGCCTAAGTTCCAAATTTGGTGGAAAAATCCAACAAATGCCTGTTTTACTTAGCTTGCATTGTGCAGTTCCTACACAGGCTCGTAACTCGCATCATTCACAATATTTTACTGCCGGATTTTCAGCATTGTCATTTTTGTACACCTCCTTGTGAACAGTACAGCTGTCATTTTCACATCCTGCCCGAAATGTTTTTCCACACTTCTGGCGCACAATAGTGCAGTCGCTGTGGGAAATCAGTGTTTGGGCAGATTATGAAATGACAGTGACACAGTTCATGAGCAGAGGACCTAAAATGCCTATGTTGAAAATTTGGTGATGATACTCATAAAATAACTGTGTTACGGGCATGCATTGGCAGATTGCACGCACACTGCACTGTCACAAGATTTGTGATATTTTCAGTCTGGATTTTCACCATTGCCATTTTTCCACACCCTTGATGAACAGTACAGCCTTCATTTGACATATCGTGCTCAAAATGTGTTTTAGCACTTCCGGTAGAATAGCGTGGTCGCTAGTGCAAATCACCTTGGGACACTTTGAGGAAATAATAGTGACACTGTATGTAACCCCCTGCAAATGGGGTTCCTAAAAGACTTCCAGGAGCTTGCTTGAATGCTCCAAGCCTGAATGGTGTTTGGCATTTAAGCCATTTATCAGTGAGTGTTTTTAGAGCCTCTGGTACTGTCTCTTTAAGAGCTGTCTGCTTGCAGACATAATTAGTTTGTATGGGGGACTGTGTGCTTTCTGAGTACCACTTGAGCTGCTGCCAATTCACTTCATTTTGCAGTCACTAGGAGTGCAAAGGAACTCATCTGAAAGATGTAACTGTTTGCCAGAAATTATTTAGAGTAATAATGAAATTACAGTTTGTCTAACCTGCTTTCTTTGCAGTCAGAACTGTGTCTGCTAGTTCCCATTCTAGTTTTGAACTGCTGAACTGGACCAATCAGTGTGGGGTAAGCTAGCTCTAAAATGGTGCCTTGACTAATCAGAACTTGACTCATAATCTGAGCCAGCCACAAGAGGATTGTATGGGCAGTGACTCTGGGAGATGTAGTTTAGACTTCAGTGCCTTTTGGACCAACAGCAGCAGTCTATTGTGAGTGACAGCCAATCCAGTCAAGAACTGGGAGGAACTCAAAGGAAGTGCCCGGTTTTGTCGGTTGGAGTTTCAGTTGAGCTTTGGCAGTGAAGAAGGAAGGAGCCCTGTGCTTTTCAGTGTGCAGTTTTAGTCAAAAACGTGTGTAAGGCCCAGAGTTCCGGTCTGCAGCTTGTGTAACAGCTTGTTAGGACTGAATCCATCCTGTGAAAAGAATCAAAGGATCTCTGAAGAGTAGAAACCAGGCTCACCCTGTAGAAGACTGGAGGAATTGCTGAAAATTGCACTCGGTCTGTCAGGAACTGAATCTGCTGTGTGTTCTCCCGGTATTGTGCAGTAATTGCATGCGATACAGATGCAGCCTGCCTGGTATAGTGCTTTTATATGGATGTGTGAAGAGGTTTGTGTACCTCAAGTGAGCCCTGCTGACATTGAAGGACCCTATCTTATTTGGAGGTCGTGAGTACTAATTCAGGGTCGCTTCCTGTTGAATTGCCACATTAAATCCAAATGGAATTACTGTACTGCTGACTGTTTAATTCTCATTTTCTCTGTGTGAAAGGGCCCCTACCAGCTGCCACGGTTTGGACTAGCCACTAGGGCTTGGGTACCCAGGGACAGTAACTGATAGGGATAGGCCTGTGCACAGAGCCATAGGTAGATTATTAGAGTGATAAGCTAATTAACCTGATTTCCTGTCCTTGTTATATCCCCTAAATAAATCAGAGCTGCTTGTTTCAGCAAAGTTATACTGCCTGAGGTATTTGTCTATGTTAAAGTACTGTACTGTGATTGTTGCACTGTATCTCATTTCACAGGAGGTCCCAGTGCGGAACCAAACCTGGGGGTAAGTGTATACTGTGAAGGTAATTCTGATATATTGTGTGGGCCACTAGTGGGAAGAAAGGGGCTGCAGTGTCCCAGAGGGCTGTGACCAAGTTAGTTTAACTATTGCAAACCCTGACCTCTGGGTGGAGGCACCCGCCATTGGATCCAGGCCCCTCAACCTGTTAGTGGCAAATCAGGCAGGGGTAGTAGCCCCTGGGATAGCGCCATCTAGGGGTTACATGTACATGAGCAGAGGTGCTAAAATGCCTATGTTGAAAATTTGGTGCCGCAGCCCATAAATGGCAGTGTTGTAGCGTGCATTGCATATTTCCCACACACCTAATAGCTCAAAATTTGGTATATTTACATGCCACATTTTCAACACTGGCATTTTTTACACCTCCTTATGAACTGTGCAGCTGTCATTTCACATCCTGCCCGACATGTTTTCCTGCACTGCACTACCAAACACCCAAAGGGACACCCTAATGCTTGTCACTCTCTGCAGGGTGGGGTGGGTTGGCATCAGTTCAAATCTTCACTGCCATTCCTATGATGCATCTGTCTAACTCCTGCACTACTAATGCCAATGCCAGCAAGCCAACATTCGGCATTGACAAATGTTGTTCTACTTGTGATGCCCCTCCTTATGCATCCCAGTATCCCTCTGGCTCTCCTTACTGACTTCTCACATTGCTTACCCACCTTTAGGTCATCTGATATGACTACACCCAGATCCCTTTCCATTATTGTTGTTGTTAGTACCTCCTGCTATTGTGTACTCTTCTCCTGGATTTTTATTTCCCAGGTGCATTACTTTGCACTTCTTTGCACTGAATCTAAGTTGCCATATGTCTGACCATTCCTCCAACCTTGCCAAGTCCCTTCTTATCCTTTCTACCCCACCTTGTGTATCAACTCTGTTACAGATCTTTGTGTCATCTGCAAAGAGGCATACCTTTCCTTCCAGACCCTCTGCAATGTCACCTATAAAGACATTAAAGAGGACTGGACCCAGTACTGAGCCCTGAGGTACTCCACTAGTAACCCCCTTTCTTCAGAATGTGTTCCATTCACTATTACCTTCTGTGTCCTGTTGTGCAGCCAGTTTGCTACCAGGCTACCAGCTTGGGACCCACTCCCTGGCTGGCTAACTTGATTATCAATCTTTGTGCGGACTGTGTCAAATGCCTTGCTAAAGTTCTAGGTAGGCCATCCAGCCCCTCCCGGTCTATTACTTTGGTCACCCAGTCAAAGAAATCAATTAGATTCATCTGACATGACCTTCCTGCTGTAATCCATGCTGCTTTGGGTCCTGTGCCCGCTGGCCTCTAGGTACTGAACAATTTTTCTTTCACAAGTGATTCCATCATTTTCCCCACCACTGAGGTCAAACTAACAGGTCTGTAGTTTCCTGCTTCTGCCTTGCTCCCACTTTTGTGAAGGGGAATCACATCTGCCCTCCTCCAGTCCTCAGGTACCACCCCATCTTCCCATGATTTGTTAAAAGTGTGGTTAGTGGTGTCACTAGGTCCTCTTTAGCTCTTTTAGGATTCTAGGGTGAATCCGTCAGGCACCATTGCTTTGTCCACCTTGAGTTTTAGGAGTTCTTTC
Organism: Neoceratodus forsteri; assembly: GCA_016271365.2. Lineage (NCBI taxonomy): Eukaryota > Metazoa > Chordata > Ceratodontiformes > Ceratodontidae > Neoceratodus > Neoceratodus forsteri. The sequence continues at coordinate 1,321,564,810 of CM057454.1, forward strand.
AGGACTCTTTCTTCTGTAAATGGATCATGCCAACCCCAATACCCAGAGTGCTTCTACTGTTTGGTTTAGGTAACTCCTCCTCTTCTTCTTTGTGAATACTGAGCAAAAGTATTCATTCAGTATCTCTGTCTTTACTGTCTTCCTCTGCCCACCTCCTCTCCTTTATTAATCTTCACTATCCCTCCCTTAACTGCTCTATGCTCCCAATATATCTATAAAGGTTTTATCCCTTCTTAACTGAGTTGGCTACCTTTTCCTCGGTTTGGGCCTTTGCTTTTCTGACTGCCTTCCCACTTCTTTCTGCTTTAATTGAATACAGTTCCCTGTCGTGTCCGCTGTGATTCCTTATACTTTTGATTGCTGCCTTTTTCTCCTTAACCTTCCCTGACACCTCTTTTGAGAACCATAGTGGTTTTCTATTCGCTTTGTTTTCTTTATTTGTTTCACACAAAGGCTTGTTGCTCCATGATGGCAGTTTTGATTTTTCTCCATTGTTCTTCCACCCTCCTTTCTGGCCATTTGCTAATGCATTCCTCAGGTATTCACCCATTATGCCAAAGTCAGCCCTTCTAAAGTCCAGTATCCTTGTCTTTGTATGGCTTGTCTCCATGGTTGTGTTTATTGTGAAGCACACTGCTCAGTGGTAGCACAAAGCTGCCCTCCAACTCTCCAGCAGGCAGACCAAAACGTTCCTTTTTACTGGCAGAGTAGCCAATTCCATAAAGCCCAGCCAGCTCCCCGTCTCCGTCCTAACGCCAACAAAGAAGACACCACGTCCCGAAAACAATCAAGGTCAGGAAGCAACCAGACACCGCTTTCTACCTCTGCACTTCACTGCCCAAAAGACACAGAGGACGCTGCTGAGAGCCACAAACTTCAACGGCAAGACTTGAGGATTTAAACAGAGTCAAACAAAACATATAACGCAACTATACTCAAATTAGCATGTAAAAATTAGCGTGTAAAAATTAAATTAAGCAGAGAAATAACAAGAAATTATAAAACAGCGAAGTATAAAAACAGGGGCTAGTCCAGCATGACCGCCATCTTGAAAAGGTTCTCCTCTATCCTGCCATGGGATCTTTAACATCCACCTGAACTACTACCAATCCAGGCAGATGGAACCTCGGTTTAACGTCTCATCCAAAAGACGGCACCTCAGAAATGCAGCACCCCTCTCATGCTGCACTACAGTGTCAGTACTGGACATTACCCCAGTGCCAGATGTGGGAACTGAACCCACAGCCTCTGATCTCCTGGCCTCAAAGGCAAGTGTGCTACCTACTGAGCCACTGACACTGCAGATACAGGCAGTAGCCTGTTAAATGTACAGAGAACATGTAACAGCAAACATTGGGATATTGTATATCTATGAACAATACTGAGTAAGTGCTCACTGTACATATGAACAGAATAACAGAACCTGACAGGAAGGGGACGAGGAAGGAATGGGAAGAGATTCATGAAAGGAGAGAGATTAAGGTAAGGGAAATGACTTGAACAGAGGGATGGGATGAAAGATGGGGAGCAGAGAGATTAAAGTAAGGAGGTGAGTTAAACAGAGAGGGAGGTGAGGGGAGGGTGGATTACGATCCTGGAAAGGAGTGGCTGGAAACAGTTGCAAGAGATTTTTGACAGATCCTGTAAAGCCCAATCTTTTGGTGCATTTTGCTAATCAACTAGGTTATGTGAGGTCCGAAGGAGAGATGTTCTATCGAATGTGTCAGACGGGTATTTAAATTCACAGACCTTACCAACTGCGATGCCATCATTGTCCAGGAGTGTGAAGTCAAGTTTGAGTGTTTCCGGTGCCTGAGAAAATCATACATTTTGTTTTTTTGGACCATTCTGCAAGAGGTGAACCAAGTGTGTGAACTGGAAATCCTTCTGGAGTTTGGAGAGCAGGGACATAGGGTTACCGTCATTACAGTATAATGCCGCCTCAGAGAGGATGATTTTAGTGTGTGAACATACTCAAGGGATATTGTTAATAAAAGAGAAAATAGGAGAGGCCCAGGATTGACCCATGTGGGACCCCATATTTAATGAGGCAGTCAGGTGAGTATTAACCTTCAATAACTGTTTTGTGGTACCTAGGATGAAGGAAGCCCTCAATCCAGTTTACATTGAGTTTGTGGAGAAGTTCATCTGGGAGAGGGGTTGCTAGGAGCAGGTTGTGATCCACCAAGGCCTTGGTTAAGTCCACAAAATGGAGCCAATGTTTAGTCCATCATCCATGGCTTTAAAATGTCATTGGTGAATCTCACAAGGGTAGTTTCAGTGTTGTGTTTTGCCCTAAAACCATGTTGAGCCACCGTGAGGATGTCATATTTATTTAAGTGCTCAGTGATTTGTGCATGGACTATTTTCTCCATGATTTTGGGGGGCAGGAGGGAGATGGGTCTTTGTTCCTGATTTCCTGTTTGGAACCTTCTTTGTGCAGTGGCTCAATGGAGTTGATTTTCCAAGCTGCTGGAAGGTGCCAGTACAGAGCGTGAAATTAAAGATAATTGGTGGGGGATAGCAATATCCTTAACAACTAGTTTGAAGATGTGGTAGTTGAGGCCGTCTGAGCCAATGCTTGATTTTGGTTATTCTTCTTAATAAGTTTGACCATGTCAGTAGGGAAGAATGCTTTGAAATAGAAAAGTGGGGTGGCTGTTAGTGGTGGGGGAGTACTGGGCTGAATGGGCTGGGGAAAAGAATCTGTATTTGTCAAGATCACTGAAAAGGACTTAAACATGGCAGCCACGTATTTTGGGTCGTTTGATGATTTCCATCTGTAAGGAGAGTGATCTGCTTGGATATCCTATCTTTGCCCAGTAAAGAGTTTAGCATCCCCAGAGTTGCTTAGGGTGGCTTTGTTATAAAGTTGGCTGTTTCTGAGGTGGTTTAACTTCACGGTTTGGACAGTGAACTTGTATCTGTTGCAGAGGGTTTTATTCTCCTGGAGAAGTACGGGTGAGTTAGACTTCTTGTACTTAGACCAGGTCTTGTCCCTACAGTGCATAAGCTTAGGGAATCAGAAGTGACCCATTCGCTTAGGTGCCCACGCACTCTGATCTTTTATTGGGGATAAGGGAGTCACAAACAGAGTTGAAAGTGTTGGAGAATGCTTGATGGTGGAGTCTATGTTATTTATTTTGGAGGCGAAAGACCAGTCCACAGATTTGAAAGTGTGAGAGTTCTTCAATGTTAGCCTTTTAATTGCCTTGTGAGGATGAAATTTGAGCAATTTGGGGGCTCTGGCCAACCAGCGACAAAAAGTCGTCTAGTGTTTATTGATGGAGTCCAGAGAACTCCGGAAGCTACTATTCTGGAGGGTTTGAAATGACTATCCAGTCAATGGTGGAGCTGTTGCCTGTTTTATAGTTGGTTCTAGTAAATGTGGTAATGATTTGATGCGGCCCTAGCTAGCAGGTCTTTGGCACTGTCAGACTGGTTGCTATCCCAGTTAAAGTTGAAATCACCTACAATTATCTATTCCCTGTTAGCTGGGAAGGATGATTTTGATGAGAGGAAGGATTCAAGTTCTCCGATGGGGACCCTGGAGGAGGTCGACTGAGCAGATAGTTAAGATTTTGTTGTTTCCAATGAGAAGGTTGATGGACAGTGATTCGAGCATGGAGGTTTCTGCTTCAGGGAAGTTCAGTGAAGGGGGTGCCTTTCGAAATAAAAGAAAAGGCAGCCACCTCCTCTTTTTGGGCCTGTCCTTTCTTATCAGTGAGTAACCTTGACAAAATTTCCTGAGAAGAGATTTTATGAGACAGCCATGTCTCAGAGAGGGTGATGATGTCAAATTGATTGAGTTCAACCCAGGCTTCAAATGTGTTTTTAGCGAGCAAACAGGTGGGCAATGCTAATAGATCTCTTGTCCTGGCCCCGGGGGTTAGCAGAGACAGGGGTGGAGCCAGGGTTAGGTTAGGTGGATGTATCTGGAGAGGAGGAGGAGGAGAGAAGGAGCAGGATTTAGTTAGTCTGCCTCCAATTAATACTGGGACGCTTGCAAGAGAAGGTATCCGCAGATTTGCAGTGCTTGACCAGGAGGTGGAGACCATGGAGTAGCAGCAGTGGTGAAGATAGTGTGATAAGGGGGTAAGGACAGGTCTCAGGTTAAGCTAGGTGTATGAGGGTGGAAGGTAGACTTGGGCAGCAATTAGTTAAATGTTCCTCTGGACGTTGTGCACCCTAAGGTCCTGTGAATCTGTAAGGATTAGGGTGATTAGGTAATATAATGTGTTTGGCCATGGGGGCAATTTGAGCTTGGCAGGTGTGCTACCAGGGTGATGTGGATTATGGGGAGAAAACTTGTGTATGAGCCCATGGTGGGGCAGGGAGCATTTGCTGTTGAGACTGAGGGATGACATTGTTTGAAAAGAAGTAAAGTAAGGATAACTACTTGAGAGAGCAGCACAGGCAGACATGCTTAGGGGACGGAGTCTCAGACCTGCTAGGCTGAGGAGGAGGAGAGTGCACAGCCAAGAGGAGGCTTAGAGCAACAAGAAAAGAAACCAGGGAAACGAGGAGAGAAAGAGACAAACAGAGGGAGGTACCATTAACTGAGGGGAGGTGGAGCAGAGCTGAACAGAGGGATGTATCAAGATCAGCAGGGGTGTGGCAGAGGTTTTAATGGAGCACACAGCTACACACAATTGTCACTGCAAGATGGCTTAGTGGACAGAGTGGACAGAGCAGTGGCTGCAGCGGGCAAAGCACCAGGGACTGGGGTTTGAATCCAGGAGAGGGTAGGCAGATTTTAAGGGGAGATGATCAGAGGGATGGAGGTTAATAAGAGGGGACGAGAGACTGAGTTAACTGAAATGTTCCAAGGAAGGTCAAGAAAATTATATTTCAGGTAGGGATAGCTGAAACCAAAGGAAGCAGCGACTTGTGGACTATGTGTATACGAAGCTGGTGGAGATTTGGGGAGATTGGAAATGGCAGGGCCTGTCACGTGATTAATCGATGTGATGACAGGCACTCGTAGAGCCTGTCCAGGGTGGGGCAGCTGCCACAGTAGTGGTGGTGGGCTACACAGGTCTGCCAACCAAAATTTAGTTGAGGTAGCCCATACCCTGCGGTGGGGAGGGGGGTCTGTAGGCAGCTTGCAGGCGGTCAGGAGCCTCTGAAATGTCCCCCTGTAACATGCAAAATTCCACTACAGTATATTGTTACCCCTTGTTGTGCATGGATTTCATCTTAAAAGTTGTTGTACCACGGTTCAAAGGTCATAGAATGCTGCCATTCTCTTCTGTGGTACAACAGTTTTATAATTATAACTGAAACACTGCCTTCTGCTGTTTCAATTCTCATCATTATAGAAAACAGAAACCCACCCCTCACCTGACCTGGTTGGGTTTTAAGCAGCCGGATGAGAGTGGGCTTCTGTTTTTGTTTTTTCGTAATAATAAAAATTAAACTGAAGATTTCGGAAAGAAAAAATAATCTTTCTGCTATTTTTGCTTCAGAACCCATACTATACAAAGTAAGACATGGGCAACCATTTATAACTCAGCTGTGTTTCCATCTCAGGGTTCTTCTGATGACATCAGGGACCTCTTGAGCTTTGCTGTTGGGGTCCCTAGACATCATTAGAACCATTGCTGAAACACAGACTCATTGTCATGGTTTCCATGCATCATCTCCATTTATAAACGGGAAGAGGAAACTGCGTCATTGGTTGTTACCTGCATCAGATAGGTCTGACGACACGCGAAAACAAGCACGGTACTCAAAATCAGGGCCACACTAAAACCCAATGTGCCATTAGAATACTAGCTGGAGAGCAATGGACTCAAGATAGTAAACAGCACGGGTTTGTGGCAGGGTGGTCTTCTTGACTGGGTGATGAGGGTAGTGGATAAGGCCATGCTGTGTATTTTCTTGACTATGATTTCAGCCAAGCTTTCAACTTGGTGCTTCACAGAATGTTGCTGAAGAAGTTAGAGGATCTGGGGTACAATGAAAGACACTGGTTGGACAGGAGACAGCAGAGGGTTGTGGTTAATGGAATCAAATCAGAAGATAGGGTGGTCACCAGTGGAGTGCCACAAGGATCGATCCTGGGTCCAGTCCTTTTCAATTTGTTCATTAGCAGATGGGAGAAGGAATCCAGGGCAAATTGTGTCTTGCTGCAGGTGACACTGTTATGTGGCAGGGTAGACAGTGAGGAGGGGTTAGGGAGATGCAGAGAGACTTGCAAAGTCTAGAGAGGTGGTCAAAGGTGGCAGCTGAAATTGGTGCCAAAAGTGCAAGATAATGCATATAGGAATAAGAGCCCCAGGACAGAGTACTGGATGGGAGAGGGTAAAGATGGGCATAGCCTCGAGGAAAGAGACCTGGGGTCATCATCAGTGACTCCTAGAACAATCAAACCAGTGTAACAAGGCCCACTGTAAGGCAAACAGAATGCTGGGGTGTATAGGAAAGGGTAGTGACAGCAGAAGGAAGGAGGTTTTACTACCTCCCTATAGATCACTGATGAGGCCCCACCTGAGTACTGCACCCAGTTCTGTATTCCTCACCTAACAGAAGCTGTGGCTAGGCTGGAGACAGTGCAACATATGGTGACTAAATATACTGAGCCAGCAGGACAGATCTTGTGAGATTGGCTCAAGGCACTGAACATAACCTCTGGAGGCCAGACGAGCATGGGGCCCAGCTTGTTTACTTTCCTACATACCACTCTGCTACTAGAAACTTATCACCCACTCGCAACCACAGCTCACTGCCAATCTAAACATTAATATCCAACAATCCCGGTTCAAAATGAAAGAAAGTGCCAAATGCCACCACAACCAATCAGATTAGCAGCTTGGTAGCACCTGCTATGGTCCTTCTAGTCTGGAATGAAGTCTGACTCGAGACACTGATAACGCGCACCCCAGCCCTTCAAATAAGGCCCTGATTAGGCCATTACACACTGAGCCACTCTAAACATCAGGAACATTACTAATGCCACTGACCACGCTCTCATTAGTATGCCCAATCACCCACCACTCTGATTACTTCTGAAATCATCGACCTGTGCAAGCCTCATGATCTTTCCTAGGCTTGTTATAAATGGTCCTACTCCTTTCTGACCTTATGTCTTGCAAGGCACTGAGGAACAACTGTCAATAAGACTGTCCAGGCCACAAAATTGCACCATTTCAAGGCCAAGCTCTAGAAAAACCTTAACATCCCAGCTAAATTCTGCAAGGCTATCCACTCTTTTTGACCCCCATGCAATGGCTCATCTGTGTCTGACCCTCCTTGTGTTGCTGCTCACTTCAACGAATCCTTCACAGCCTGCACTCTCCTTCTTCTCCTCTTCCGGCTCCTCTCCTTCCTTGTCTGTTCCCTTCCTCCTTTACCCACCCCTCCCCAGGTTTTCACTCCCCCATCACCACCCAGGAAATCTTATTTGCCCTCTCTCCCACAACCCAAGTCAAGCCTTGATGGGCGGACCCTCCACCTCTCAGCTTCTGCCATCATTGCTCCCTCACCTGCTCAACCTTTCCTTCTCTTCTCCTTCTCTGCTGTTTCTCAATCCTGGATATTGTCCAGTTATTCCACACCATAAGGGGGTGACCTTCCTCCCCTGGCAACTTGCACACCTCCCTCCCACTGAAAATACAATAGAGATAGGTCCATTGCAAACCTCAACTACCTCACATCCTTCATCTTCCTTCCCCATTCCAGTCTGGCTTCCAGAAGCACCATTCCACCTTTTCTCCCTTGTGCGTGTCACTGATTTCATCTTCTCCAGGATGAATCGGGCACATTATAGATGTCATTTTCTTTTTTTTGTTTTGTCTATTTTCTGCCTACCCCAGCCCCTGAGTCTGCACTCAATCAGGCCATACAAGTCCCCTGCATACCCGCCAGTCACACCCCTGCTGCCAGCACCGGCCACCAGATCCTGCTCGACCCAACATCCAGAGGGTTTTGGCTCTAACCCTCACTGGAAGAGACCCTCTCCCCGTGGGGAGGAGAATGAGGGAAGAGGAGAAATCTGAATGCTGCCTGCCTGGAACACCGGGTGTGGGGTGGGGGTGGGAGTGGTGCACTTTGAGGACTATGGTGTGGTGGGATGGAGGCCATCATCCGGTAGAGCTGGAGCAGGCCTTTGTCCATTTTCTGTCCCACCTGCCTCCATGTAGGAGTGCACTGCAGTGGCAACCTGGGGTAGGGACATCCGGCAGTGCATGGTCACCCACACTGCCAAAGATGTCACCACAAGCTCCACCAGGAGCTGTTACAGAGCGGTGTTACTCCACCCCCGGAAGAAAGTGTCAATTGGATGCTCTGAACTCCCTCCCTGCCAGCCTATGCACCTGGCATCGGGCTGGGGCCATGACCCCAGGTCACCAGCACACCGAGCGTAATGCTCACCCGCCAGTGCCACAGGGCTGGCTAAGGTGGACACCATTTTCATCGATCTGGCCAAAGCATTCAATTCAGTGTCCCAGCCACTCTTCCTGGATAAGTTGAACTTTGCTGACCTCTAAGCTTCAGCTGTTGATTGGTTCTATTCCTACCTATGGACCATCAACAATCAGTACAGGTAGGTGGCATCCTGTCACCTCCACTACTCATCCAGGCCAGGGTCCCTCAGGGTTTCATCCTGAGTCCCATTCTCCTCTACATCTTCCTGAATGACCTCTCCACTACCTGTGCCGACTCATACATTCACATGTATGCTGATGGCACAGTCATCTTCAAGTCTGGTCTCTTCTACAGCTGTTTAAGACCTGCTCTCACTGTGAATCCATCCTGCCTTGGGTCCTGTGCCCCACTGGCCTCTAAGTACTCAACAATTCTTTCCTTCAGAAGTGATTCCATCATTTTCCCTACCACAGAGGACATACTGACAGATCTGTAGTTTCCTGCCTCTGTCTTGCTCAACTTTTGTGAAGGGGAATCACGTCCACCTCCTCCAGTCCTCGGTACCACACCATCCTCCCATGATTTGTTAAAAGGGTAGTCAGTAGTGTCACTAGTTCTCCCTTAATTTTTTAGAATTCTGGGTGAATCCTGACAGGCCCATTGCTTTGTCCACCTTCAGTGTTAGGAGTTCTTTCAGAACCCTTTCTTCTGTGAAAGGACTGGGATCGACCTATCCGCAGTGCTTCTGTTATATGGATGAGGTACCTCACTCCTCCTCTTTGTGAATACTGAGCAGAAATATTCGTTCAGTATCCCTGCTTTTCACTGTCCCTCTCTGCCCACCCACCCACCCACCGTCCATTCTATTCAGCCTCACTATCCCTCCTTTGTCTTTCTACGCTACCTAATGTACCTATAAAAGGTTTTATCCCCTTCTTAACCGAGTTGGCTATCTTTTCTCAGTTTGAACCTTTGCTATTCTGACTGCCTTTCCTGCTTCCTTCTGCTTTAACTGGTATAGTTCTCTGTCCTGCTCCTTCTGTGTTTCCTTATACTTCTAAATACTATTGTAACCCCTCACAACTGGGGTTCCAAAAGTCTTCCTTAGCTTGTCTAAATGCTCACTGCCAGGCTGGTGTCCTGCATTTTGCAGTTTAAATGTGACTGCCAGAGAGTGCCTACCTATAACCTCTGTGACTGTCTTTAAGAGATGCCTGGTTTGCAGTCATAATTAATCTAAAAGGGAGCTTGTTAGAAGATGTGCTTGTTTGCTGATCATTTGTTAGAGTAGTAATAATATTGCAGTTTGTTCTAACCTGCCTTCTTTGAAGTGCATGGACAGTTCTGTTTGTTTCCATCATCTTGGTCCTGGACTGCTGAAATGGGCCAATCAGTACATTTGGGACTCTAAAATGGAGCTTGCCTACAGGGGCTTGGTGGGGTCAAAACTTGTAGGAATTGTAGTTTTGGGCTTTTGCATCTAAAATAACCTGGAGGGGGAGCCCTTGTTGTGATTGACAGACAGATCAGTCAACCGAACCTTTTGGATCTTGGAGAAGTCCCAAACTGCTTGCGGTTTCAGTTATATCTAAGTTGGGAGTGAAGTAACAGCTTGAGGTAGTTCAAGCAGCAATCCATGAGTGGATTCACGTGGAAGAACTGTGGAAAGGCCTGAGTTTTGGCCTACATGCCTGCCTGCTGTCCCTGAGAGGGAACTTGTGCCTTTTTCGGACTGAATTGAACTTTGAGAGCAAAGTAAGCACTGAATTGTGACTAGGCTCCCATCAGAAGACCACCGAAGATTTGCTGAATGCTATCAGCCTGTCTGGACTTCCAGCCACCTCTGAACTCCTGGATTGTGCAGAGACTCTGTAGTTGCGACTGGAGAGCCTTTTGCCTGATACAGTGGAATTTCCTTACATGTGAATGTGTTGTGTGCTTATAGTGGGTCGTGATTTGGTTCCCACTGTGGTTTGAACCGTATTCTGCTTGCTGGAAGCTGCATTAGAATTTCCCGTGTAAATGTGCTGTGTGCTGCTAGTGGTTGCAATTTGGTCTCCACTGTGGTTTGAACCAGATATGCTTGCTGGAAGCCACATCCAGCCCCACGGAATGAATCCAAAATAATCTCTATTGGGCCTGGGACTTGCCACACCAGCTCCAGCCCAACTACCCACTGCACAGAGAACGCCCATCGACGAGAGACCTGCCTGGGTTCAATCCTGCTCAACACTTGAACAGGAACGACTCCTTGGTGATTAGTGTGGGCCCGGCTTCTTCCGGGCACTCCAGCTCAGCAACCTACAGTCTCGATTCGTCCTGCCTATATCCAGTATTGGGTATCGTGAGTAAACATCAGGGTAGCTCCCTACAACAATAGATAAATCTAAATGTAACTAGGTGGCGCTATCCCAAGGGCTACTTCCCTGCCTGCTTGTCTACAGTAGGTTAAGGGCCTGAGTTCTGAAACGGGTGCCTGCACCCGAGGTCAGGATTGGTAGTGGTCAAGCTTATCTGGGCAATAGCCTCCGGGACACTGTAACCCCACTTTCCTTACTAGTGGCTGGAACAATACACAATAATCACTTTCACAATACCCCTGATATACCACACAGGTACCCACACTGTTTGCACTTACCACCAGGGCTTTCCTCTGGCCTCGACCCTGGGACCCCTGCAAAACAAGGTTATGCACAGCAAATAACAGCAGTACAGTACTCTTGCAAAACTGGAACCACAGTCAAGGTAAATGCAAAAGAGTTAGATCAGATTATTTAAGGGACTTGAACAAGGAAGGGCATAATCAGGTTAATTTGCTTAAAGACTGTATCAGTCAAACAGTTATGCATGCACTTCAGGGTCCATAAACAGTCACACACTCTGGGTACCCAGGTGAAGAAGAGGTGGGCTAGCCAGGAGCGTTGGACCAGGATAGGCGGCGTTGCAGCTGGTTGGGGCCCTGTGATGGAAGAAAACAACATGAATCACACACTAACTGTAACCTGGAACCGAGGGCTCAGTTCGTGAAAGAAAAGAAACAACAAGACAATCAGATGACACACTTGATTAAGCTGTTGTTGCAGGAGCTACCCTCATGGTTACTCACGATACCCAAGACTGGACACAGGCTGGACGAAAACTGAAACAGCAGGTGGTTGATCTGGAGTGCCAGGAGAAGTAGGGCCCACACGATTCGCTGAGACGTCATTCCTGTTCAAGCGTGAGCAGGGGCTGATCCCCAGGCAGGTCTCTCATCAACAGCTTTCTCTGTGCAGTGGGTAGTCCAGCAGAGCCAGTGTGGCAAGGCCCAGGCTGTATGGAGATGAACGCGATTCAGTCCAGTCGAGCTGGATACAGCTTCCAGCAAGCAGAACACAACCACACAGTGGGAACCAAATCACGAGCCACTATAAACACACAGCACATTTACATGTAAGGGATTCTACTATACCAGGCAAACCACTCTCCAGTCACAATCACAAAGTCTCTGCCCACACTGGGAGTTTAGAAGTAGCTTGAAATCCTAACAGGCCGATGCATTCAGCCAATCTTCGGTCTTCTTCAGGTTGATCCTGGTCACAACTCAGTGGCTTACTTCATTCTCACAACCTCGGATTCAGTCCGAACAGATTCTTCTTCTCTCTAAGGGGCAGCAGGCAGGCATGAAGGCCAAAACTCAGGCCTTTCCACAGAGACTGTCTCGAGCTGTTGCTTCTTCAGTTCCCAACTTAGATCTGACTCAACTGCCAACAAGCCTGGGAATTTCCCAAAATCCAAAGGTTCGGTTGGCTGATTCACCTGTCAGTCACAACAGGAGCTCCCTTCAGGTGCAAAAGGCACCAAAAGCCCAAAACTACAATTCCTACAGATTTTGACTCCAGACAACTCCTGTAGTCTGGCTCCATTTTAGGTCCCACCAGTATTGATTGGTCCAATTTGGCAGTCCCGGCCAAATTGGTGGGATAACATACAGTCCTTGCTGCAAAGAAGGCAGGTTAGACAAGCTACATCATCATTGTCACTCTAAATGATTTTCAGCAAATAGTTACATCTTACAACAGAGCTCCCTCTCAGACTACTTATGACCGCTAATCCAGACAACTCTTAAAGAGACAGTACATGGAGGCTATGCAGGCACTGTCTGGCAATCACATTTAAACTGCAAAACGCAGGACACCAGCCTGGCAGTCAGCATTTGGCAAGCTCAAGGAAGATCTTTCGGAACCCCCATTTGTGGGGGGGTTACATAAAGTGTTGTCATCTGATTTGTCTTGTTGCTTTTTCTTTCATGAACTGAGCCCTCTGGCTCCAGATTACAAGTATTGTGTGTTGTTCATGTTGTTCATGTTGCTTTCTTCCATCACAGGGTCCCAACCAGCTGCAACGTTCCTGGCTAGCCCACCATTTTCCTACCTGGTTACCCAGAGTGTGTGACTGTGTGAGGACTTAAAGTGCTTGCATAACTGTTTGCTTAATATAGCCTTTAAGCCAATCAACCTGATTACGTGCCTTCCTTGTTCAAGTCCCTGAATAAATCAGATCTGACTTTTTGCTGCATTTAACCTGACTGTGGTTCCGGTTTGTGCCAAGAGTACTGTACTGTTCTGTTGCTATTTGCTGTGCATAACCTTGTTTTACAGGGGTTCCCCAGGGTCGAGCCAGAGGAACCAGCCCTGGTGGTAAGTGCAAACAGTGTGGGTACTGGTATGGTGTACAAGGAGTACTGTGAAAGTGATTATCGTGATATTGCTCAGGCCACTAGAAGGGAAAGAAAGGGGTTACAGTGTCCCGGAGGGCTGTGTCCAGGTTAGTTTGACCACTACCAACCCTGCCCTCTGGATGGAGACACCCATTTCAGAACTCAGGCCCTTAACCTGCTATTAGCCTGGCAGGCAGGGTAGTAGCCCTTGGGATAGGCCGCCTACAGGTTACATCTTGGAGGCTCACCGCTGGGATTTTGTGCCTTCTAGTGGCCAAAAATTACAAATTATTGTTAAAGATTAATGGCTACCCAGTAGAAATGACTGTACACCAGTTGGTGGGTGGTGTACGGGGCAGGAGATTGACCCCAAATGCTCTGCTTATACTGGGTATTCCCAGGTACCAGTAAGGACACTGTAGAGGGAGCACTCTCCAAAGTTGAATGTTTAAAACCCTGTGGTAGTGGGTCGACAGGCTGATTTGATCACGTAAACTTTCATAGCCTTGATAGAGTGTAGTGACCTCGTGGACAGCTCTAAAGTGCCACAGACCATTGCCTCAGAATGTGTCCCAGCCGCCTGAGAGTGATAACAAAAGACAGTAAAGACCCAGGGAGGATGAGTCCCACCATTATCTGAGACTTTTGAGGAGAAATTTGCTAAGTTGTTGTTGGAGGAAGGAAAACCTAGAGGATTTTAAGAAACTATTCCTGCCTCCTGGGGATGTTCCTTCCCAACACCCTCCCACTCCAGCACCTGTTACCGCCCCACCTTCTGTGCCCATGCCAATGCTGGCCTCTACATCTGTACCTGCCATTGGTAATGACTTGTATAGCCGGGCTGAGGAGGTTTTCAGGCACCTTCCCACACCCCAGGGGAGGACAGTTGGAGACTTGGATAGACTATGTTGCTCCTCAAATCTGAGAAAGGCAATGCCCTGAACCAGAGAAGGAGAAGGTTGGTTGAAAGTCTCAGAGGCCCTGCCCAATTTGCTATCCATGCTACACAGGCTAGTAATCCAGAAGCAACTGCTCAAGATTTTTGAATGCATTGGAAAATGTCCCATTCAGATGAGGACATGTGGGGTAGGTTCAAAACACTCAGCAGTACCCAGGGGAGCCATTATCTGTGTATGTACCTTGACTCAAGCAGTGCTACAGGAATGTCTCAAAGAAAGGTGGCATGGTCCTAGCTAAGTTAGACTGGAATAGGTTGGACCATCTCCCAAGTCAGCCCCATTCTCTGAATTAGTGCTGCTCCAACCACGCCTTGCTGCTCGGTTGATGCGCCTCCTACCTATGACGGACTGATGAAGGAAATTGAGGATTGAGAGGAGGCAGCCACGTGGTGGGGGCCACTCCTGTATCTGCTGTTGCTGCTGCCCAGATGACCAAGGATGCACATGTGAGTGATACTCAGGGCAAATACAGTGCCAGTTGAACATTGGGAGGCTAGCAAGGATGCTCCGCCTGGGGCAGAAACTCCGAGAGGTCTGAGAAATGAGGGCTACTGCTTCCTACAAGCCCATTCCAGAGATACAATGGGCCCAAACCCTCTCAGAGCGTGTCTACAGTGGGGTGGGGTTGCACTGCAGGCATCCCCGCTGACAGCAGCTCAAAGATTGATGAATTGACTATGGAAGTGAGGGAATTACTGAAGCATCTCCCATGTTCACCACACACCAGACAGAGGTTGAATCACGATTTTCTGTTGGTGGTATGTCCGCCTCATCCCCAATGTGATGCCTCAGCCACGCCAGACTCTAGAAAGCATACTCTGTCATAATTGTGGGAAAGAGGGCATATGAAGAAAGAATGCCAGTCCCCAAAAGACTTAGATAAGGTTGTATACAGACTTCAAGGGAGCTCCAGAAAGTGAAAGCATGGCCAAGGGGTGCTGGAAATGACCACAGTGAAAACTCAGAAAATCCCAACTCAACTTCTTTGTGGTTAGTCATCTGTATCAGCCCCTGCTACTGTCCCTCCAGACTGCTCCAAGACAGTGGGCCCTTCAATGGAGACTATTGTGGCTGTGAATGGTATTCCTACTTGGGCTGTGCATGACAGTGGTGGCAAGTGACCACTGTGTTTTAGAACTGGCATGATAAACACTTATCTGATGTGCCCTTACACTCCTGAAAGGCCTACATGTGTAGGGGCTGAGCGACAAGCCTTATCCTTATCTAGGACATGCCCGCCTGGTTGTCTTTTTCCTGCAACTGTCACTGGTGTAGAGGAGCAAATAGAGACACTGTCCCTAGTGTGTCCCCCACTGACTGTATGATGGGGTCCCTGTTAACTGGAAAAATGCCCACATGTTTTGGAGACTAGCACAACTCTGCCATGAGAAATAAGGGCAGCTGACTAGATGGGCCCTAAGAATTCTAGCCTTAGTAAAAGGGCTTATGACTGGCAACAGAGACCCGATGCAGTGGATCCAGATGAGCCAGTGAGGATAGTGTGGAAAGGAACCCGACTTCTGGTATTGGCCCCCAACGCCCAGTGCACAATAAATGGAAAAGTCTGCCTAAAGAGAAATGTAAAGAACAAAATATTAATGTTGGATGCATCAGGACATGGAAAGTTGACAGAGGATTGTTGGTCAAACCTAGCATCTTGCCTGCTCATACGCACGCCTATGCACGAAGTGATGGTCTAGATTCAGAATGTGTCAGATTAGAGATTCGGGTGAACAGAGAGTGCACCCTAATAGTTACAGTACACTTCACCGACACTGCCATATTTCCCAGCAACAAGTACTCTGGTGAGAAGGAGAGAGTGACGCCGAACTTATTTGATTTTGGTGACTTCCATTGCCAGCTGAATGGAAGGGTAGAATTAGCAAGAAACTCGCTTAGAGGGATCAAGTGTTTCATTAAAGAATGGGACATGGAGTGTGTCCAGGGTGCAGAGCATCACATATGCCTGCATGATGACTGGCCATTTCGAGAGAGATCCCGTCTGCCCCCAGCAGACAAAGATGATATGAGGAGACACCTGCAGGAAATGTTCGCTGCTGGTGTGATACAAGAATCAAGGAGTCCATATGCCTCCCATTGTGGTTGTGCATAAGAAGAATGGGTCAGTAGATGTGTGTTGATTATCGAATCCTGAACCAGTGGACATCCTGATCAATACACCATGCTCCGTGTACAAGATGCTCTGGATTGTTTGAATGGGAGCAATGTTTTCATTATTGGATCTTTGCAGCAGATACTACCAGATCCCGATGGCCCTAGAGGATCATGAGAGAACAGCCTTCATCTGTCCTTCCAGTTTCTATGAATTCTTAAGAATGCCACAGGATTTCAGGCACCCCAGCCACCTTTCAACGACTGATGGAGCGTGCTGGTGGGAGATATGAACTTGCTGGAATGTCTAGTGTACCTAGACGATGTCATTGTGTTTGGGTGCACATTAGAAGAGCATGAGACCCGACTGTTTAAAGTTCTAGACTAATTGGAAGACTTCAGCCTCAAGCTGTCCATTAATAAGTGCGATTTGTTTCAAACCTCCGTGAAGTATGTGGGCATATAGTATCTGAAGAAAGGATAGAGACTGATCCCAGTAAGGTTGAATCACTGACTACTTGGCCCCAGCTCCATAATTTAAAAGAACTCACAATGTTTCCTAGGGTTCTGTGGCTACTACCGTAGGTTCATAAAAGACTATTCAAAGGTGATTCGCCCGCTGAATCTTACCCAGGGTTACCCTCCTACCAACCATAAATATAAAAAGGGTCCATCAAAGAACCACAGATAGTATACTTCCACACAGATGAACTTTTGGGCCTCGCTGGACACCCAATGTGAAGCAGCCTTTCACAAAGTCATATATCAGTTCACCCACTCCATACTCACCTATGCTGACCCCACCAAGCCCTGTGTGTTGCATACTAACGCCAGTCTGCAGGGTCTTGAGCTGTGCTGTATCAAGCCCATGAGGACAGTTTGAGACCAGTGGCCTTCGCCAGTAGGAGCTTGACCCCATCAGAGCAAAACTACCCTGTGCACAAGCTGGAGTTCCTTGCCCTAAAATGGGCCATCGTTGATCAGTTTCATGAGAACCTCTATGGGGCAAAGATATTGGTGAAGACTGACAATAACCCATTAACTTATGTACAGACTTCAGCTAAGTTAGATGCCACTGGGCACCGTGGCTTTCCGTCTTATCAACTTTTGATTTCTGCTGTTGAATATAGGCCAGGACTGAACCATATTGATGCTGACACCTTGTCACGAAGGCCGGTTTCAAGAGTGATTGGGTCAGGCTGTCTGAACCTAATATCTGAGCCTTGTGCCAAAAATTTGACTGAGATGAACAGATGTCTGCGGACATAGTGGACTGTTTAGTAGATTGCTTGGGCCCTCCTGGTAGCTGCATACCGGCTGCCTATTGCCACTTTCTGCTCTAGATATTAATGCACTACCTCAATTTGACAATGACAGCATTCAGTGGGCTCAATCCCAAGATCCTATGATTCAGCCCGCACTTCATGCCCTGCGTAGGGAAAGATGTGTCAAAGTTGCATTCCCCTGACTTGCGAATTGCTCTATTGTTTAAAGAAGGCCCCAGGTTGAAGTTACTCAATCAGATGTTGTACAGAGATACAGTGCATCGTGGCGGCCAAGTAGACAGGCAGCAATTGGTCCTGCCCACGGCCTTTAAAGATTTGGTACTGAGGTTCCACCACAATCACATGGGGCACCTTGGTATTGACAGAATTCTCGACTTGATATGATCTCGATTCTACTAGCCCAAGATGGGGACTGATGTTGAGCACAATGTAAAGACCTGCAGTCATTGCCTCAAAAGGAAAGCCCTGCTTCAGAGAGCTGCTGTCCTTGTCAATATTACTACCAGCACCCCATGGAACTGGTCTGCATAGACTTTTGTGTTTAGAACCTGATCAGCGGAATATTGGCAATGTGTTAGTGGTTACGGATCATTTCACATGGTATGAGCGAGCTTTTCCAACTAAAGATCAAAAGGCCTCTACCATGGCTAACGCTAGTGGAAAATTTCTTCATCTACCATGGTGCCCCCAGCGGATCCACTCTGACAAAGGCAGAAATTTTGAAAGTCGACCAATCAAAGAAATGCTGTCTCTATGGGGGTGCGGAAGTCAAGAACCACCCCTTATCACCCACAGGGGACCCTCAACCAGAACATTTTAACCGCACCTTCTAGATGCTGGGCACCCTCCATCACAAAGACAAGCCTAAGAGGAGCCAGCAGATTAGCACCTTGGTCCACGATACAATTGCACAAAAATCATGCTACTGGGTCCCCCTACTGCCTCATTTTGGGAGGGAGGCCTGACTGCCCATTGATGTCCGCTTGGGGTCTCTCCAGATGGGTTCTGAGCTGAAAATTACCTACAGTATGTACAGAAACTGAAAGCTCAATTAAACCATGCCTATCAACTGGCCCAGACAATGGCCACCAAAAGAAATCTCACCAACAAAGAGAGGCATGATAAAAAGTAAAGGCTCAAGAGATTCGGCCTGAGACCTGTAGTTGTTACGCAATTTGGGACTGCATGGCAAACACAAAATTGCTGACAGGTGGCATCATCTTTTCCACGTATTAGCTGGAAAGTTGAATGATTTACCAGTGTACAAGGTGTATGCAGAGAATAATTCCAAAGCTGTCAAGACCTGCACTGTAACCACTTGCTACCTCCCTCGGCCAAGTCATAATTGAGGCTGAACCATCAGAGATTGATTCCCTGGGCCAGTGACTCATGCTGCTGCAAAAAGAGACAGATTTAAGGTTTCCCGTAGCAGACCAGAATGATAGTGACTGTCAGTCAACCTCTGACGAAGGTGGGTGTGACAATGCCTGTTACCCTTCCTATGAATTGAGTCAGCTGTTTCAAGGTAACCTATAACTAATTATGGGGATGAAGGTGGGCCTTCTGGACTGCCTAACCCCCAGCTTCATCCTTGGAGCCAATGCTCCCTGAAAGTGAAGTTCAAAGTATTACATCTGAGGTTGCGGACTCTGTGTTTTGTGGAATTGTGTGAATTGCCGAAGAAGGGGCTAATGGTATGAGTCTCTGGTGACACACCAGAACTTGAAGAACAATGTGAGAGTGTTGACAGCTCCCTTCAGTGCCGCAAAGCCTAATTGTGCCAGAGCCTCCTCAAATGAGCAACCTGGGCCTCCGTCAGAAGATAATTAGCAAAGTGTTGTGAAAATAGAGCCTGCAGAGCAAGGGCTGACAGTGCTGCAAGTTTGGACAGTCCCATCCATGCAGAGGCATCCCTCACAAGTGACAGCTCCAAAGTTAGTGCTGAAAGTACAGAGACTGTGGCCGCTCACCCCAGAAAGGCTGGATGAGCTGTCAGCCAGTGCTGCGCTTTAGTTATGATTCCCTGGGAGGCCAGTGGATTTGCCTCTCAATGTAGTTCACAAAGGGTTTTATGTTTCGCCAATCTCACTGCCCAAATTGAGCTTGACGGCGAACTCCAGGTTACTTGTTCTTCCTCTCACCATGATGCCCCTGTCCCATCCAGCCCCAAGTTAGCTGATAGGAAGGGCCCCTCTTACATTGTTTAATGTACAAGAAGTTATTAAATCAATCAGTATTACTTGTTTGAAACATGCATAGGTATTGTCAATATGGATGTAGTAATGTAAGTATATTGAAAGGTATAGTAATGTAAGTTATTGATATATATATATATATATATATATATATATATGCCATATATATCCTCGCTTGTATTGCATTTTGATGTTGTGATGGTTTGACTTGACGTGGACGCCAAGTTTCTACCAGGCAGGGAAGTGTGTAACAGCTCCTACAAATGGGGTTTCTGAAAAGTCTTCCTTGAGCTTGTCTAAATGCTTCACTGCCAGGCCGGTGTCCTGTGTTTTTGCAGTTTAAATGTGATTGCCAGAGAGTGCCTATATAGCCTCTGTGTACTGTCTCTTTAAGAGCTGCCTGGATTACAGCCATAATTAATCTAAAAGGGAGCTCAGTTAGAAGATGTGCTTGTTTGCTGATCATTTGTTAGAGTAGTAATAATATTGCAGTTTGTTCTAACCTGCCTTCTTTGCAGCATGGACAGTTCTGTCTGTTTCCATCATCTTGGTCCTGGACTGCAGAATGAGCCAATCAGTACATTTGGGACTCTAAAATGGAGCCTGCCTGCAGGGGCTTGGGGGACTGCCTTCCTGGAGAGGTTGTGGGGTCTAAAACAGTGGGGAATTCAAACATGCATGGGACAGACATGAGCGAAATTATAGTGGGGGTTGCAGGAAGTAGGCTGTTGGTTAACTAGAATCTACAGCTTATCCAATAGGTAGCTAAATGGGCAGACTGGGTGGGTCAAGTGGTCCTTATCTGCTGTCAAAGTCTATGTTTCTATGTTAAAACTTGTAGGAATTGTGGTTTGGGGCTTTTTGCACCTAAAATAACCTGGAAGGGAGCCCTTGTTGTGATTGACAGACAGATCAGCCAACCAAACCTTTTGATCTTGGGAAATCCCAAACTGCTTGCAGTTCAGTTAGATCTAAGTTGGGAAGTGAAGAGTAACATCTCGAGGTAGTTTGAGAAGCAATCCACAGTGGATTCGCATGGGAGAACTGTGGAAAGGCCTGAGTTTTGGCCTGCATACCTGCCTGCTGTCCCTGTGAGGGAACCTGTGCCTTTTCAGACAGAATCCAACTTGGAGAGCGAAGTGCCACTGAATTGTGATCAGGCTCCTACCTGAAGAAGACCAAGATTTGCTGAATGCGATCAGCCTGTCTGGACTTCCAGCCACCTCTGAACTACCGGATTGTGCAGAGACTCTGTAATTACTTACTCGGAGAACCTTTTGCCTGGTACAGTGGAATTTCCTTACATGTGAATGTGTTGTGTGCTTATAGTGGGTCGTGATTTGGTTCCCCACTGTGGTTTGAATTGTATTCTGCTTGCTGGAAGCTGCATTAGAATTTCCTTATGTGTAAATATGCTGAGTGCTGCTAGTGGGTCACAATTTGGTTCCCCACTGTGGTTTGAAGTGTATTCTGCTTCCTGGAAGTCGCATCCAGCCCCACAGACTGAATCCAAAATCATCTCCATTGGGCCTGGGCCTTGCCAGACTGGCCCAGCCCGACTACCCGCTGCACAGAGAACACCATCGACGAGAGACCTGCCTGGGATCAGCCTCTGTTCAACACTTGAACAGGAACGACACTCTGTGATTCGTGTGGGCCCCACTTCTCCAGGCACTCCAGCTCAACAACCTGCAGTCTCGATTTTCTGCCTGCTTGTATCCAGTATTGGGTATCATGAGTAAACATCAGGGTAGCTCCCTGCAACAACAGCTAAATCTAAAGTGTTGTCATCTGATTGACTTGTTGCTTTTTCTTTCACATACTGAGCCCCCCAGCTCGGATTACAAGTAGTGTGTGTTATGCATGTTGCTTTTTCCATCACAGGGCCCCAGCCAGCAACATTCCTAACTAGCCCACCATTTTCCTACCTGGGTACCCAGAGGTGTGACTGTGTGGGACTTAAAGTGCATGCATAACTGTTTGCTTAATATAGCCCTTAAGCCAATCAACCTGATTACGCCCCTTCCTTGTTCAAGTCCCCTGAATAAATCAGAGCAGACTTTTTGCTGCATTTAACCTGACTGTGGTTCCAGTTTGTGCCAAGAGTACTGTACTGTTGCTATTTACTGTGCATAACCTTGTTTTACAGTGGGTCCCAGGGTCGAGTCAGAGGAACCAGCCCTGGTGGTAAGTGCAAACAGTGTGGGTGCTGGTATGGTGTACAAGGGGTACTGTGAAAGTGATTATTGTATATTGCTCAGGCCACACTAGAAGGGAAAGAGGGTGTTACAGTGTCCTGGAGGGCTGTGCCCAGGTTAGTTTGACCACTACCAACCCTGACCTCATGGTGGAGGCACCCATTTAAGAACTCAGGCCCCTTAACCTGCAACTAGTCATGCAGGCAGGAGTAGTAGCTCTTGGGATAGTGCCACCTAGGGGTACACTATCTTTTCTCCCTAACCTTCCCACCACCTCTTTTGAGAACCATAGTGGCTTTTTCTTCATTTTGATTTGTTTATTTGCTTCATACAAAGGCTTTTTTGGCAGTTTTGATGTTTTCCATTGTTGCTCCACCCTTCCTTCTTACCTGCTTGCTAGTGCTTTTCTAAGGCACTCTGCCATTTTGTTAAAGTCAGCCTTCCTGAAGTCCAGTACCCTCACTTTTGTATAGCTTGACTCTGCAGCTGAGTTTATCGTGAACCACACTGTTTGGTGGTCACTTGTTCCCAGATGGCTACCTACTTCTATAGCTGAGATCCTCTCACTGTCCCCATTTGAGAATATGAGGTCTAAGGTTACTCCCTCCTGAGTGGGTTCCAACACTAGCTGTTTGAGGTGTGCCCCTGTAGAACATTGAGAATGGCCCTGCCCTTGGATGTGGTTGCAGCAAAGGTGCTCCAGTTAACATCTGGCATATTCGGTCCCCATCAACAGTATCTCTCCTTTCTCTGCCATCCTAAGGATGCCCTCTGTCATATCCTTGTCCATTCCCTCCCCTGAGATGGGGGTCAGTATACAACCCCTAAGCGGATTGTGGTGCCATTTCCAGTCTCTAAGGTGACCCACAGTGCCTCCTCTTCTCCCTGTTTACTCTTTTGTTCCATTGCTTTTATCCCTTCCTTTACATAGAGAGCTACTCCTCCCCTCTTCTCCCCTGCCTGTCTCTCCTGTAGTTTGTGTATCCTGATATGTTAACATCCCAGTCATGGTTCTCTGTGTACCATGTTTCTGAAACTGCCATGATATCCAGACGTCCTCTTCCATCAAGGCCACCAGTTCCGGGAGCTTGTTGCCCAGACTACGGCATTGCTACTCATTACCTCCATTTCTTGATTGCCTTACCCCTTTTGCCCCATCCCTGTTTTTATTGCCTTTGTCATTTTCTCCATTTACCCCTGCCCTTCTCCTTATCGATATCTCTATCTTGGTGTTTACCTCACTAACTACTCTGATTTTTGGGGAGGGGCTAGGATTTCCCTGCTCCTTTCCAGTGCCTCCCCTGGCTGGTTTAAATGCTTGCCAATTAAGCATTTAAACCTATCACCTAGGATCCTGGTTCCCCTCCTGGATAGATGCAGACCATCGCGCCAGTACAGGCCTGCATCACTCCAGGTGGACCCCAGTCCCCAGTGAAGCCAAACCCTGAGTTCTGTACCAGTTTTTCAACCACTGATTGAATCCCATGGTGTGGAGCACCTAGCCTCACCCATGCCATAAACAGGCAGCACCTCGAGAAGGTTACCATGCATGCTACTTGTTTAAGGCCCTCCCCAACTCCACAAACTTCTCCTGCACTGTTCTGATCCCTTTCTGCCAGGTCATTTGTCCCTAGGTTGACAATGACATCCAGTTCCTCCCCATGCAGCTGCTCTCGCTATCCTGAGTGGAAGAAGAATGTGAAGAATATGGCTGACTGAGTATTCCTGATGAGATCTGAACTGCTGGCCAAAGGAACACTAGGAAATGGAGTCACATCACAGAGCAGATTGGCATATTCAGCTTCACTGGATTAAACCTGGAACAAGTGCAGTATCCGATCAAAGAGAAGCACATCTAACTGATGGCCAGTGGCTGCATCAACATGTGTGGCCTGACAATCAAGAACTAGAATTACGTTGCGAGTCAATCCATGAGACTGTCACCTAGATCACATAATCAACTTGTGTGCTGTCCTAGGAATGCAACCTTTGCTGGCTTTAGGCATTGTATTTACCTGTCTGTTTTTGCAGTTACTAAAGGCATGTAGGGGTAAAATAGTATTTTATTTATCCAAGAGAAATGTATTCATTTATCTAATAATTTATCATCTAAGACAGAATCAGACTTAAAAGGGGATGAGATTATGTCAAGAGATTTGGGTAGGTCATAAGGCAACCCTGTTGCTTTTTAGGTTTCCTAATGAAATTGAGTATAGCCCTTGAGGCTGCCTAATTTGATCTCATACACCCTGTACGAGGCAGGAGATTCATAAGCCAAGTCTACTGTGACTTTAATGCTTCAGGAAATAGACTTGTTGTCTGACATTTTTCAGATGACGTTTAATCCTCCTCTCTCGCTTGATGGGGAGAGAAAGTAATCCCAATGCCTCTGAACCTCTTTCCAAATATAATGGGGTAAATGTCACAAGTGACAGTTCCACTCTTAGAGCCAAGCACAAGGTCCTGTTTAGTTCTAGGTGTTAATGACCCAAAATAAACTCAGGGCAGACTATTGTCTAAAAACTTCTTCTCACAGCATTAGAACATAGCATGGAAGCTCAGTTGCTTGGTGGGGATCTATCAGAATATACAGAGTGGTACAGTAAATGTAATCATCTAACCAGTTTATCTTGTTTTGTTCCTGTAAAACACACACTGGTGCACTTCTGAGGATTTATGCAGTCCCTATAATCCATGTAGTTTATGTTTCTCGGGGAGGGATGAAAGAAGGTGGGTGGAGTCTAGTTGTTAATGGAGCAAGACACACGTTATCTTTAAGTGACTGTTCTCCCTTTTCCTCCCTTTATAGCACTGCTGTCCAGGGCTAGCTCTTCAGAGCTCAGTTGTGGGGTTTATTCTTGGTTAATCAAGACTATGTCGTCCAGTTCAACTTAATTTTACTGCTGAGTTTTAGTGTAGACTTGACATGCATCACTTTTGGCATGCCTGGATGTCTTTTGTGATACAGATGTCATCCCAGTGTTCAGTTCAGAGTGGGGACTGTGAAAATGTCACACTGTTTTCAGTTTTGATTTACCTTTCTTCTCCCTTAGGGACAACCTGGCTCACTGTTTTAATGGTTTTATACGTGAGCAATAAGACACAACGGGTGTGTTAAACAGTTCTAATGCATGGCTGGGGGCATAGTGAGGCATGAGGCTGCAGGCCAAGTGCATCCAGCCCCCTAGCCGTGGCATTACAACTGTCTAACGGATATACCTGGAGTGGCTTATTGCACTTATAAATGGGTCTGTGTATTCTAAATGGGGTTTCTAGATTTAGTCGTGCATTAGATACTTCTAATGCATGGCTAACAACCAATCAGATTGCTTTGAAACTTTGCCCATTTTATAATGTTTCTTTAATACTCTGGGATAGGTTGTACATAACATTTTTTTATTAAACCCTTAACTTTATGCCCAAGTGGCTCAGAGTCCCACACAGGCAGATATCTGAAGTGGTCCCCAATATCTTAACTGACTTCTAATCTCTAATTGTACTTAAATTATAAATCTTAGAATTTAAAAATAAAGCGGGGCTTTATCCCACGACTTGTGTGAAGGGATTGCTTTCCTTTTCTGTCTTTAACTGTTTAAATGATCTATAAAATACAGATGAAGTGAGTCTGCTGTTTGTGATTGTATGAAGGTGGAAGCATAAATGGTGTTTGAACATCACTTCAAACATGGCTGGTCCAGTTTAGACAGGATGGAGACCCAGAGTCCTGTACTGGGACTGAATAAGGGCTGTTTGAATTGCAAAGAAGAGGTACTAACTGTCATTGGGGGTGGGGGTTGCAGGCAGCTTGGTCCACCCCCGTGAGGTACTTGAGTCCCCGGGCAGGTGACTGAGACAGGGGTGCTCATGGGAGCGACCAGGTGCAGGAGAGGGTCTCTCTTCATAGGAGGTGGAACAGCAAAGCATGGGGCATGCTGTGAGCCTTGGGGAGCCAGGTGCAGGAGGAGGGTCTCTTCATAGGAGGTGGAACAGATGCATGGGGCATGCTGTGAGGCTTGGGGGTGGCTGTTGAAAGGGATGTGAGGAATACTGCAGTGAGGGGAGTGGTGGATGCCTAGAATGGCCTGGCTGAGGAGGCGGTGGGGTAAGGACAGTAGGGGCTTCGGGCACGCATGGGATGGGCATGGGCATAATGGGTAGAAGAAATGGAGGGGAGGGGGAGGACACCTGTGACCAAACAGGATCCATGGTAGAATAATAGGCAGGGAAAACAGGGAAGACTGGATGGGCCTACTGGTCCTTTTCTGCTAACGGATTCTATGTATATTTATCATGCTTTTATATGACTTTGTTTAAATTTAAAAATAACATTTTCAGAATTTTCAGATTTGTGGTTCACATACAGAGTCAGACCATAGGTAATCGTAGTCCACTGGCAAAGTTCTGTAACAGTGTCACAAACAGTTTCTTTTTATGATCAGCAGATCCTTAAATCTTTCACTGCTTTTGCAGACAATGCCTTTGAAAGCTGTGAAAGATGATAAGCAAACCTAGAATATAGAGGACATCTGTGAGATAAGTAGAACTTGAGGAGGTAACGGTCAAGCGGGAAAGAAGTGGAAACTGAGTTACAGGTGCAACATACATTTACAAGCACTGCATGTGATGTGTTTGGAGATGATAGAGCCTACCTTCAGAGGGGTCAGTCGTGGGCTCTGCGACCATGCTTGGAATTGTGGACAAACATATTTATCTGAGGACTGCCAGCACATGGCCGTCAACATTGATCGTTGTGAGAACCACCACCTGCAAAGGAAGAAGAAGAAAGGAGAGTAAACTGGTGTAGAAATCAGAAGCAGACATCAAGGTACCATAACTTGCAAGTCCCTAAGATCTCAGTAATTCACGTAAGAAAAAACTCTGACCTGTTAAAGGGAGGTAGATGTTACTGAACTCACTAAACTAAGAAATCTGGCAGGCTAACAGTATCCATGTACACAAGGCAACAGTACTGTAAACACAAATATGTATTATTGCAATCAAATGGTCCGAGGATCTTGGTTCACCCATGCTGAAAGGGACAGGGCTGAGGGCTTGTCAGGCCACAGCAAAGGTCACCAGCTTTCAGATAATGTAGGGAATACACATGGAAGCAACTTATTAGGTTAATTACAACCCTGTGATCACATCATACTATCATCCTGCCAGCGAGCTGGAATATTGGAGGAACTGTGGTGAACCTAGGGCCACACACCTGCATGTGACGTGTTCCAGTCCTTTATTAAAATCTTTCT
This sequence comes from Neoceratodus forsteri, assembly GCA_016271365.2. Classification (NCBI taxonomy): domain Eukaryota; kingdom Metazoa; phylum Chordata; order Ceratodontiformes; family Ceratodontidae; genus Neoceratodus; species Neoceratodus forsteri. The sequence goes on from CM057454.1 coordinate 1,321,591,881, forward strand.
CTACTTTCTGCAGACAGAGTTGCAGGAATTGTCTGGATCAAATCTTCTTCTCAACCCTTTCTTTACATCCTGCTACAATATCCCAGACGTACAGTGTGAGAGACTCAGGCTCCCATTACTGCTTGAGAATATTGCTCATGGTAGCCAAAAATGTTATTACGAAATGCTGGCTCATGCCAACAATACCAGAGGTTGATGATAGACCAGATATATGATATGGAGAGGGAATTACACATTCTCTTAACAACCGACTGGAGTTATGCAATACTCATTGGACTCATTGACTGGTTCACACCATGAACAAGGACCCTACATTGATTCCATGAGCCTCAATTTGCTTACTCTAAAAGTGGTCCCCTGTCTGTAGAAGCCTGGTATCCTTTTAATGTATATGATAGCAAAAGGGATTCTTAGACCCTAATGGGAGACCTGCAGTCCCCTCTGCCCCCTGGACGCCTCCCACTGTTGAGGATGGCCCACTTCACCTCCCTGACATACGGATTAGACGCCTCAGCAGAATGATGGAAGGTACTGTAAGGACAGAAACAAAACAGTTGTTTATTGATCAGCATAGCACCACCCTCTGCAGTGTACCTTGGGGAGCTAGGCGGTTCAGGTAATAACGGCTTGGTCCTCCTGCAGGGCCAGATGTTTCCTACTGTGAGACCTGATGCAGTGTCAATGCATGCTTTTCACGACTGTAACTTGTGATTAGATGATCTATGAAAAGTTAATAAAAATCATAATGACAACCCCCTCACAAATATGTTAATAAGAATTAAGGCACTACCAGGGGTTGAGTTAACATCCGTTTATATAACACTAGCAGAATAATGAGGAGTGGCAAAGCCAAGTAACCTATTCTCCAGGGTTAGATTTACTAAGGTAACCCTGCCTCTCACGTGCTTTAGTGCAATTATTAAATGAAACATGCTTTTATATTTTTAAATGAATGCGTTATACTAACATTCTAATCGCTTTATTGTACATGAGGATTTCCAATCATTAAATAACCCTTTACCACTTTCTTCTGTATTTGCTGCCTGTGTATAGCAGCAACCCTGTGTACAACAGAGACTCATATATAACAGTAACCTCAGATACAACAGAGACCCAAATATAGTACAAACCCCATGACAACAGAGATTGATGTACAGATGTAACCTCTCATACAACAGTGACCTATGAACAGCAAAACCCCATGTACATCAGTAACCCAACATACAGCACAAACTTATGTATAACTAACTCCACATACAACAGAGATCCAACCATAGCAGCAGCTCCTGCGTACAACAGAGATCCATGTACAAACGTAATCTCTCATACAACTGTGACCTATGAACAGCAAAAAGCACCAGGTACAGAGTAACCCCACATACAAAAGAGACTCTTGTACCCCTGTATAACAGTAACTTTGCATACAACAGAGACCCAAATATAGCAGCAGCCTCATGACAACAGAGATCCAGGTACAGATGTAACCTCTCATAAAACAGTGACCTATGAACAATAAAAACCCCATGTATACTAGTAACTCCACATACAACAGAGACTACCCTGTATAACAGTAACTTTGCATACAACAGAGATCCAAATATAGCAGCAGCCCTGCATACAACATAGATCCAGGTACAGATGTAACCTCTCATACAACAGTGACCTATGAACAGTAAAAATAAAAAAACATGTACACCAGTAACCCCACATACAACAGAGACTCATGTACCCCTGTTTAACAGTAACTTTGCATACAACAGAGACCAAAATATAGCAGCAGCCCTGCATACAATATAGATCCAGGTACAAATGTAACCTCTCATACAACAGTGACCTATGAACAGTAAAAAAAACATGACACCAGTAACCCCACATACAACAGAGACTCATGTACCCCTATATAATAGTAACTTGCATACAATGAGACTCAAATATAGCAGCAGCCCCTGCATACAACATAGATCCAGGTACAGATGTAAACCTCTCATACAACAGTGACCTATGAACAGTAAAACCCCCATGTACACCAGTAACCCCACATACAACAGAGAACTCATGTACCCTGTATAACAGTAACTTTGCATACAACAGAGATCCAAATATAGCAGCAGTCATGGTACAACAGAGATCCAGGTACAGATGTAACCCTCTCCCTCTCCGTCAGCCTCCCTCCGCGGTAATCCCCAAGGCACGGCACCTATACACTTGGGCTGCAATGTGAGTGGTCAAAGGGCGCAGGTCCCTCAGCCCATAGAGGAGTAGCACCTGTCCGTGGATATTTGATCCCAACACATAACTATATAGGTCTTCAAAAAGCGGTCTGAAGACCACTTTAATAAAAATGTTGTCAACACTAGCAACAGATTCAAAATAATTAAAAACAATGATACAATTTCTCATTTAAACCAGCTCCTAAGATAAAACAAATCTGGACAAATTTTCATAAATTCCACAGAGAAAGTCTATAGTAGTTTAAAGCAAGAATCACAGTTCTTCCAGTCCATTCTTTTACTAGAACAGTAAAGATCCCACAGAGCTCTCACCCTGGGGAAACTGTCCCATGGCCTATCTCTCACATAGGCCAAACAGAGATGCTTTATAAATCTACCATATACTCCTAGAGTAGAAATCAATCTGCAGAAGATTAATCCGGCTGTTTGGGGGGAATATAATTAATCAGCCAACAAAGGAAAACTCTCCCTATGGTCGTCCCTAATGTATTTTCCAGGAAGACCAGCCTATAACTGACCTATGTGAGCAGGTTCTCCAACCTACTCCAACAACAGTCCATAAACCATGGGTGCCCTAGGTCCATCCTCCAATAGTACTCCCGAGCCCCCATGGTAGCTGTTCACCCTAGAAAACCACACCTGGTTCAGGCCGATGTTTTTATAGATAGAGAGAGTCCCTGATCGCCCCTAGGTGCCGCTGGGGGATTGATTTATAACTGAAGTTCACACTAGCAGGCTCTCCAGCCTGCCGCTATGAAACCTGAAACACAGATACCCTGGGGTCCATTCTCCCGACAGCACCCCTAATCTGCCCAACCAACCACCCCAGCAGACTACCCTGGGTTGAGATCAAAAGGCTGAAAACTCACCCACTCCCCAGTGATGGCACAATCCACAGATCACAGATACAGAAATAAAGCCAGGTTTTCCTATTCCAGAAATAGGCCCAGTCTCTAGTCTTGAACACACCAGGACATAAAGCAAACCAAGGAGATAGTAGGTCAACAAAATCAATTTAGCTCCAAGATAAATTCCTCACTGAAATGCCGAGGTCGAGGAAGTTCATACGATCTCAGGGTTCAGTATTCAACATTCCCGCAGAAAATCTTTACCAGCAATAGTCCCGAGAAACAGAAAATTTGAACCGCTTCCTTCCTACTTGAGGGCCTAGTCACCATAGCCAGTAGGATGGCGGGACGCCAAAAAGGCATCAAAACCGAAGATCTGGGCCACGAAGCGACCCCGAAACACAGACAGCCGCCACCAGCACACCAAACCCGATAAAGTTCGAAAGGACAATGATAGGTGCAGACTCTTCAATAAAATATCGCAGTCCAGAGAAAATCCAGGGAAAACCAGAAACAGGTCCTCAGACAATCCTTGGGTCAGCACAAACGTAACTCCAACTCCAGTACTAACCGAGTAAGTCAGGGCAGCAGTAGAACCGGACAACAGTAAAATATTGAAACAACCGCCAAGACTATCCTCCACACCATCAAGGCTGCAACAACTCAGCCTCGGGCTATCGGTAAAACTATAATAATAACATCAAAATAAATAAACATCAAAATAAATGAACAAAAACAAATAAAAATAACAATTTAAAACAAAGCTAAACGGAGCTAAACAGAACTAAAACAGAGGCTGACCCAGCATGGTCGCCATCTAGTCTGACTTTGAAGGTGATCCACCACAATGCCTGGGTCGACGATGAACTCTCGCAGTTTGGTCAAGACTTCTCCAACTAATGAGTTTGTTGGGCTTCACACAGGTAGTTACCACTGCTACCCATATTCATGGTCATTCTTTGGATTTAGTGTTCACCCTGGGTATGGAGATCACAGGACTGGTTGTGGAACTAGTTGGAAGGTCTGACCATCACTCTGTAAGGTTCAATTTCACGACTCCTCTTATGAGACTCACCTTTGGAGATGGTCCAGTACCGCCTTGAGGGGAGTTACCCTGAGGGTCTGATGGCGGTGCTGGTCCCATCGAGTTGGCCGATGGAGTGCATGGAACCAGATGCCTTAGTAGTGCACTATAATAATATGGTGTTGAGGGCACTGGATTCCATTAAGCCTGTCTGTGTTCGCCCTCTCTCCCTTAGCCCTCGATCCCCTTGGTTTGATGGGACATTGAGGGAGTTGAGAAGAAAGGGCGTAAGATTGGAGCACTGTTGGCGGAACCGTCTGGAAGGTGATAAACTTAGATTGATGGCCCATTACGTGGACTATCAATCAGTAAGCTCCATAAGAAGGCAGAGTTCCTGTCCAAGGAGATAACTCGTCAAGAAACCGACCTGCTCAGCTCTTCCGGACCGTTGACAGGCTGTGCAATCCAGCCTGTCTGCGGGGTCGGAGAGCTTTTTTCAAATACAGTGTGGTGAGTTTGTCTGGTTCTTTGATGATAAGGTGTCATCAATCAGGTCAGAGATCTGCAGCATGCGTTCAAAAACGAGCATTGCAGTGACCAACATGGGGTTACATGTCCTCGGTCTGTCTGGATGGATTTTGACCAGCAGCTATCATGGATATCATGAAGATTGTCCAAGGCTTGCACCAACTTGCTGTAGTTTGATCCTGGTCCTACGCGCCTCCTTGTGGGATGCATGGATGTGATTGGACCAATCCTTGCGAGGATAGTCTGGAGTTCTTTGGATCAAGGGTGTTTCTGGAGTCTTTGAAGGAGGCTGTCGTGACACCCTTTGAAGAAACCTTCCTTGACCCCGACTGCCTCGCTAACTACAGACTCGATTCTAACCTGCCCTTTTGGGCAAGGTTATTGAGAAAGTAGTCGCATTACAGCTTGATATCTTTCTTACCACCCATGAAGTCTATGATCCTCTCCAGTCCGGTTTCAGGAAGAGGCCTTGCACCGAGACTGCATTAGTTTGGGTACTTAATGATCTCCTAATGGCAAGAGATCAGAAGAGCTGTTTGATCTTGGTTCTTCTTGATTTGTCTGCAGCATTTGACACCATGGACCATGGGATGCTGCTAGATCGCCTCGTGTTACTTCTCGCGGACTGTCAGGGACAGTCCTCAGATGGTTCCATTCTTTCCTCACAGGCAGAAGTCAAAGGGTAGTTTCAGAGATTTTTCTTCTGCTCTCTTTGCTCTGTCTTGTGGGTGCCACAAGGCTCTGTGCTTTCCCCATGTTGTTCACGGTACATGCTGCCATTGGGAGACATTATATAGCATTATGGGCTGAGTTTTCACTGTTATGCAGATGATACTCAGCTCTATATGTACTTTGTACCTGAACAAAATGATGCAGTGTTGGTTTTAACAACTGCCTCGTTGACATTCAGGATTGGATGAGTGCGAACTGGTTGAGGTTAAATCCAGATAAGACTGAGGTATTAGTTGTTGACCGGGTCATTATGCAAAGAAGTTGACTCCTGGGGTCCCCTGGTCTTTATTAGGGGATACCCAGTTGAGACCTTCTGAACAGGTGTGAAATTCACGTTATTTTTGACAGTGCACTGACACTAAAGATGCAGGTGTCGCCACTGTCAAATCTTCCTTTTAACATCTGAGGAATATCGCCGGATAAAGCACCTTGTTCCACATGATGACCTTCCTGTCTTGGTCCACGCTTTTGTTTCTTTCCGTCTTGATTACTGTAATGCTTTATATCTAGGGTTGCGGGGTAGATCTCCGTCGCCTGCAGCTGGTGCAGAACGCGGCAGCTAGGTTGTTGACAGGGCTACCAAGAACTTGTCATGTCACATCTGTACTCAGCGAACTGCACTGGCTGCCGTGCGATGGAGAATCACCTTCAAGGTCGTGATTGTTGACCTACAAGACCCTACATGGCCAGGGACCAGGCTACCTGCAAGATCTCCTTTGTCCCTACTGGTCCTCTCCGCCCACTCCGCTCCTCTGGCGAGGGATTGCTAGAGATTCCCAGGGTTTGTCTTAAATCATCTGGGGCAGGGCCTTTTTCTTTTATGGCCCCGACCCTGTGGAATTCTCTACCTCGCCAGATTAGAGAGTGCCTGTCCGTGGAATCATTTAAGAGATCCTGAAAAGTTATCTGTTTTCACTGGCATTTGGTTAGTTTATTTTATGGTTATTTCATTGTTTTATGTTTTATTTATTATTGCTGATGTTTTATTTCTTGTTTTGTATCAGCGCTTTGATTTATTGAAAAGCGCTTTATAAATAAATTTTGATTTGATTTGATTTGATACAACAGTGACCTATGAACAGTAAAACCCCATGTACACCAGTAACCTCACATACAATAGACACTCATGTACCTCTGTATAAGAGTAACTCTGCATACAACAGAGACCCAAATATAGCAGCAGCCCTATGTACAACAGAGATCTATGTACATATGTAACCTCTCATACAACAGCAACCTATGAACAGTAAAACCCCATGTACGTCAAGTAACAAACATACAACACAGACTTATGTATAACAGTAACTCTGTATACAGCGGAGACTCAAACATAGTACAAACCCTCATGCATAACAGAAATCCATGTACAGATGTAACCTCTCAAACAACAGTGACCTATGAACAGCAAAACCACCATGTACACAGTAACCAAACATACAACACAGACTTATGTATAACCAACTCCACATACAACAGAGATCCAAATATAGCAGCAGTCCTGTGTACAACAGAGATCCAGGTACAGATGTAACCTCTCAAACAGCAGTGACCTATGAACAGTAAAACCCATGTACACCAGTAACCCAACATACAACACAGACTTATGTATAACTAACTCCACATACAACAGTGACCTATGAACAGTAAATAATAATAATATCTTTATTTATATAGCGCCTTCAGCTATCAAGGTGCTGTACAGCAAGAATAAATAACACAGTAAAATTACAGTAGAAGTAAAATAAATACAGGATTAAAATCAGTTTATAAAAGCTTGGTGCCATAAGTAGGTCTTTAGGGCCTTCTTAAAGCCCTCCACGGTGCGTGCACTTCGAATGATGGGGTAGAGAATTCCACAGGGCTGGGGCCGCATACATAAATGCACAGGTCCCCAATGTCTTCAAAGATACCTGAGAATCTCCAGCAACCCTCATTAGCTGAGCGGAGCAGTTGCCCGCAGTAGGGAAACAGGAGCTCTTTCAGATAGTCCGGCCCCTGTCCGTGTAGGGCTTTATAGGTCAGGAGCCTGACCTTGAAGGTGATCCACCACTGAATGGGCAGCCAGTGCAGTTCACGCAGCACTGGTGTGATGTGACATACACGAGGAGTCCCCGTCAACAACCAGGCCGCAGCTGCTCTGCACTTAGCTGCAACTGGGCGGATATCAACCCCCGGAAGCCCTAGGTACAGGGAGTTGCAGTGATCAAGGCCAAAGGTCACAAAGGCATGGATCAGTGTAAATAGGTCACCAGATGGAACTAGGTGCTTGATCCTGGTGATGTTCCTCAGATGGTAAAAAGGATTTGACGACTGCTGACACCTGAGACTGCAGTGTCAGCCCATCGTCAAGAATCACCCCCAGGTCCCGCACCTGCTCAGAGTAAAGAAGCTGAGAGCCTCCACTTAAATTCTGGAGGGCTGACCAGCCTCAACCCCCTCTGTCCGTGGCCCATATCCCGACCATCACCTCAGTCTTTCCTGAGTTCAACTTCAACCAGCTGGAATTCATCCAATCCCGGATTTCAGCGAGGCAGTTGTTAAGTACCGCACTATCCTGGTCGGTGCGAAGAGACTGGTAGAGCTGGGTATCAGCATAGCAGTGAAACCTCAGCCCATGTCATCTTACAATGTCTCCGAGGGGCAGCATATACACCGCAAACAACATGGAGAACAACACTGAGCCCTGAGGGACCCCATATGGCAGAGAGAATGAGTTGGAAGAAAAAATCCCTGAGACCACTCTCTGAGTTCTGCCAGTGAGGAAGGACTTAAACCATCTGAGAACTGTACCAGAGAGGCCACAGATGAATCTCAGGCACTCAAGAAGTACTCCATGATCTACAGTGTCAAAAGCTGAAGAGAGATCAAGAAGTACCAGGATGGAAGGCGCTCTGATCTCTTGCCATCAAGAGATCATTGAGCACTTGAACCAGAGCGGTTTTGGTAATATGCCTCTTATGAAACCCGGATTGGAGAAGTTTGTAAATGTCGTGGATGGTCAAATGGTTCTCCAGTTGTAGGGCAACATCCTTCTCAATCCAGGGCATCATTTAGGGGGTGCAGGGATTATTCAGGACCCTATGAAAAAATTATGCGTCTCTATGACCGGGCTCATGCACCTTGCCTGCCCTAGGCCCTGTGGGACTCGCTGATGCTTTATGGCTGCCGTTTGTCCGCTTTGGCGGCATAATAACAAATAAATTAACATCATTGACATGCCTCCTTGCGTGCATGCGCTTGTGCTGCTGCACAGTGTGTGTGTGTGTGGAGGACCGGAGAGCCGGTTTCTTTCAGGGACTCAGGAGAGGCCTGACAGTCTGCTGTTTGCTGCAAAATGAGCACAGACACAGACTGTTGATGCAATCAGGGACGGATGGCGCCGCACCGACTGTCTTAGGTTAGCTAGCCCCCCAAAAATAATTGGTTGGAACACTTGGGTAACTTAGTTAGGCAAGGCATTGAAGGCAAGTGTATGCAGCCACTTTTACTTACTGGGGTTGGCTGCTGCATTGGCTATCTGGCTGGCTGGGAGGGACTGGTTGCTTAGCGACACCTTAGGCGTGAATCCAAGATATGCGCTGCATGGGGAATTCGTGGATTTGAATGCCGGGTCTCTGAGTCCATCCTCGCCGTGGTGCAGCAGGCAGCTGAGAAAAGATAGGGAAAAAGAGAGTCGGGAGAGTAGTCGCCAGAGTCGGGCAGCAGCCAGCAGTGCTAGCAAGGCGCGATTTTCTTTAAAGCGCGCGTTGAAGCCGCCCAGTCTGAGAGCTGCAGCAGCTGATCAATCATCCAGGCGGCTGCCGCTGGGCAATCGGGCGATCGATCCATGGATCTCCATCAGGCATCTGCACGGTGGGGTGCACCACAACTTAAGGGCAGGCGCAAAGCAAATCCATCGGCAGAGCCAGAGCAGGCAGCTGGGGCAGGCAGAGAGAAGAAGACACAAAGAACTGCAGTAAGTAGTACAACTGTATGCAAGTTGGGACACGGGGGCTGTGGGGAGAAGAGACCGTGGACCTCTGTTGTCCTGTTGTTGCTGGCAAATGGGGCACATGTGTGGTGTAAACAGTCAAGCAAAGAGCTGGAAATCTTATTGAAAATAAAGTGTTATGAGAACATTGTCCTTATACTTAATGACTTGAACAATTCCAGCTTAGTGAAGTTAGGGTTTATTAGGACTAGAGTGCTACCACTGGTCCAAAGGATGACAGAAGATGGCTCTTAAGAAACAATTACAGCACGCTTATCCAGGAACGCTTTTCAAAATATAATAATCCCACACAATTTAACTTATATATAATTATTGTTTTGTATTTATAGTGCTACCAGCTTGGATAAAATACTCATTCTCAGTTTCTGCCAGTGATTTCTTGCAGGGTACTGCAGGACCTCAGTAACAATTACTCCAGTTTTCACACAGAGGGCTCTGACATCTTTACTGCAGAGTGCTTCATACAGGTGTGTGTGTGTGGGGGGGGAGGTACTGTATCTCCCTTTATTCTTGCTACTGAGGACATTTGCTTTCAACACAGAAGCATTATGTCCCAAACTTCATGTGTTCCTGAAGTTTTAGTTCAGGTGAAGTCACAACATTCTGTTGATGACACCCCAATGTGTTATGTGGAAATTATTATGATGTCATAAACAGAGATTGTGACTTTACTGGAGGTTCAGGTTGGGGCCAATGGGCAAAATAATGTTTTCATGCTAATATCCTGTAATGAAGAAAGATGGGAGAGCAATACAGAACATTAATGAACTATAAGTGGCGTTGTATAATAATATCATATTTTGCAAAGTTTCACTGGTTTAGTTGAATGCTGCTTTTGTAATGATCTGCTTAAGAGGTTTATTTTCCCAGAACTTATATATTACTTATATTTATGTATATATTTACAGTTTTTGTGTGGCACCACCATGCCACCTTAAGAGCAGGGTGACATGAAGCTGAGGGGGTCCATGGGTACTGTGTGCACAGGGCCCATGACCATGTAATCCAGCCTGGTCACTGCCTGTGAGCATCTGTGAGCCTCTCGGTCCAGATTTAGGTTCAAACACAGTACTGAGACTGCACTGGTCAGGGTGCACAATGATCTTCTCAGGTCACGGGATAGAGGAAAACAATCAGTTCTTGTTCTCCCGATCTCTCCTCAGCTTTTGACACTGTGGTTCATGAGTTGTTGTTGGACCACCTTAGGGGCATTTTTCAGTCACTAGCATGTCATCTTTGGTTTGATTTGTAAAGCACAATTAAAACAGTGCCTCAGGGAAGACACAATGTCACCACGACGGGTGCACTTACTGAGATGAATCAGCATAGAAGACACAGAGCTATAAAAGTAGCAAAATTGGTCAGCACTCCACAAATGCCCAGTTCAAAAATCCATAAGTAAATGTGCTCACGGATGGGCCAAGAAACTTTGATATTTCATTCCAGCAGCTTTGCTTTATTTTAATAAACACAAAGCAGTAAATGCAGATACCCATGCTCTGGTATTGTGCCACCTGGTAATGTTCCGTGATGTTTCTATGTATGTACTTTACACTACCCGGATACCAGAGCATGGGTACCTGTCCTGCTTTTACTGCTGTGTGTTTATTAAAATAAAGCAAATGCCACCTCTCTGGTCCTGCCCACATTGTGGCCCCTGCCCACATTGTGCCCCCACCTTGCTACCCTATGATTTTGCTGAAATGACGCCTTGATCTCAATCACCTTCCCAACAAAGGGAAGGTTAGAGATTGGTCTGTAGTTTGCAAGGCAGCCTGAGTTCTCGAGCAGCTTTCTTCAGGAGAGGTGTCACCACCGCCTCCTTCAGGGAGCTGGGAAACTCACCAGACTCAAGGGAGCACCAGACTATCCTTGCAAGGACCGGACCAATGCTGCCACAACAACCCACAATCCAGGAAGTTGGGCCCGAAACAAACTACAGTACATTGGGCACATACCCTGGACAATCCAATAACATCCCTGGACTCCAGCTGGTCGAAGGAGCTCCAGACAAAATGAGGAGGAGTGACCATACTCCAATCACTAGCAGCTCCCATAGAGTGTGCTGGTTGGATCTCTGCCCTGATGCTGGCCACCTTATTCGTAAAGAACCGAGCGAGCTCATCACACTCAATCTGTGAAAAGCTGTTCAAGACTGGAGACGGGCTGGGTTGCACAACCTGTCCACAGTTCGAAAGAGCTGAACCAGTCAGTTCTGAGCAGCAGCAATCTCCCTGGACAGGATCTCTGCCTTCTTACAGGTGATTGCTGATTGATAGACTTGGTAATGTTCCATCAATCTAAGGTGGTTAGCCTCCAAGGCGGATATCTGCCAACAACGCTCTAGCCTTCATCCACTTCACTGCCACTCCTCAAAGTCCCATCAAACCATCGAGACCGAGGCCGAAGGAAGAGAGGACGAACTTGGACAGGAAGCGTCGAGGTCCAGGGCCATAGTAACAGCCTTATTATAGGCCTGCACCAGGCTCTCTGGACTCTTATTTGCCTCTGGATTATTGATAGGTCAAGCACCGCCACTAGGCCATCACGGCTCACATCCCATAAAGGGCGGTATCTGACCACCCCACAGGGGTTGGTGTATGGGGATACAAAGTGAACCCCACAGTGTGATGATCTGACCATCCAACTGGTTTCACCACCAAGTCAGAAGTTTTGATCCCCAGGAGGAAAACCAAGTCAAAGGGAGCCCGTGCTTAAGGGTAGCAGAGGCAGCACAGCAAAAAGCCAGTGATATCATTAACTGGAGGAAGTCCTGTCCAAATCATGAGAGTTCATCATCAATCCAGGCATTAAAGTCACCCAGGACCATCAGCCTGGGTGACTAAATGCATAAATTCGACTCATGAGGTCTGCTGCTTCCTGAAGGAATCACTTATCATCCCCGGTGGACGGTAGATGACAATGATTCTGAAGCCTACACCTGCTACCGTGGTACACTCGAATGAGTTGGTCTCCTCAATTGGCACATGTGTGAGGTCCACTTCGGTCTTAAACAAATCACTACCCCCGGAGACCAGTCTCGAGGGGTGTATCACTGAGTACCCAGCCAGCACCGCAGTCTCCAGAATGGGGCCAGCATTGTCATCCAGCCAGGTCTTGGTGATGCAAGCCAGATCTGCTGTCCTGACAAGATCTGCAATTGTTGCAGTCTAGTTTTAATGGATCTGGCATTGCATAACGCCCGCCGAGTTGGACGGGATTCTGGGGCTGCCCGAGCTACCTGCCCACAAATGGTGAAGCCCTTGGGTATGGAAACCAGACATGGAGGACCACGCTCCAGAGTCCATTTTGCCCCAGAACGTCTCCTGAACCTAACCACCCTGATGCGAGAACCCGCCATTCATCCTCCACTGTTTCATGCACCCTGCCCATCCCACCGACAGACAATTCCTAGAGCCCTGCAGCGCTGGCAGATTGTGAACTGCAAGGGGGACAACAAATGAGTGTAGGTGAAGTTTGGAGGATGAATAGCGATGACTGGGAGGCAGACCACCAAGACATCTTAATACCCTCAAGGATTCAAATAATAAACCCAGACACCAGCACCCAACAAATACAACTACTACACAATAAACAATAAAATCGAATTCTCCAAAATGATTAAAATTGACAAACAAAAGCAATCCCTCTCTCTCTCACACCCTATGTACACCAGTAACCCCACATACAACACAGACTTATGTATAACAGTAACCCCGTATACAACAGAGACCCAGATATAGTATAAACCCTGCATACAACAGAGATCCAGGTACAGATGTGACTTTCATACAACATTGACCTATGAACAGCAAAAACACATGTACACCAGTAACAAAACATACAACACAGACTTATGTATAACTAACTCCACATACAACAGAGATCCAAACATAGTAGCAGCCCTATGCATAACAGAGATCCATGTACAGATGTAACCACTCATACAACAGTGACCTATGAATAGCAGAAACACCAGGTACATCAGTAACCCCACATACAATAGAGACTCATATATAACAGTGTACCTGTATACAACAGAGACCCAAATAGAGTACAAACCCCATGTACAACAGAAATCCATGTACAGATGTAACCTCTCAAACAACAGTGACCTATGAACAGCAAAACCACCAGGTACATCAGTAACCCTACATACAATAGAGACTCATATATAACAGTAACCCCATATAGAACAGAGACCCAAATACAGTACAAACCCTGTGTACAACAGAGACTGATGTACAGATGTAACCTCTCATACAACAGTGACCTATGAACAGTAAAAGCCCATGTACACCAGTAACCCACATACAACACAGACTTATATATAACTAACTCCACATACAACCGAGATCCAAACATAGCAGCAGCCCCATGAGAACAGAGATCCAGGTACAGATGTAACCTCTCATACAACAGTGACCTAGGTACAGCAAAACCCCATGTACATCAGTAACCAAACATACAACACAGACTTATGCATAACAGTAACTCTGTATACAGCGGAGACTCAAATTACAAACCCCATGCGACAACAGAAATCCATGTGCAGATGTAACCTCTCAAACAACAGTGACCTATGAACAGCAAAACACCAGGTACATCAGTAACCCCACTACAATAGAGACTCATATATAACAGTAACCCTGTATATAACAGAGACCCAAATATAGAACAAACTCTGTGTACAACAGAGATCATGAACGATGTAACCTCCCATACAACAGTGACCTATGAACAGTAAAACCCCATGTACACCAGTAGCCCCACATACAATTCAGACTTAACTAACTCCACATACAACAGAGATCCAAATATAGTACAAACACTGCATACAACAGAGATCTGGGTACAGATGTAACCTCTCATACAGCAGTGTCCTATGAACAGCAAAACACCCATGTGTACCAGTAACCAAACATACAACACAGACTTATGCATAACTAACTCCACATACAACAGAGATCCAAATATAGCAGCAGTCCTCATGTGACAACAGAGATCCAGGTACAGATGTAACCTCTCATACAACAGTGACCTATGAACAGTAAAACACCCATGTACATCAGTAACCAAACATACAACACAGACTTATGTATAAACTAACCCTGATACAACAGAGACCCAAATATAGTACAAACCCTGCATACAACAGAGATCCAGGTACAGATGTAACCTCTCATACAACAGTGACCTATGAACAGCAAAACACCAGGTACATCAGTAACACCACATACAATAGAGACTCATATATAACAGTGACCCCGTATACAACAGAGACCCAAATATAGTACAAAACCTGTGTACAACAGAGATCGATGTACAGATGTAACCTCTCATACAACAGTGACCTATGAACAGCAAAAACCCCATGCATACCAGTAACCAAACATACAACACAGACTATGTATAACAGCAACCTTGTATACAACAGAGACCCAAATATTGTACAAACCCTGCATACAACAAAGATTAATGTACAGATGTAACTCTCATACAACAGTGTCCTATGAACAGCAAAAACATGTACACCAGTAACCAAACATACAACACAGACTTATGTATAACTAACTCCACATACAACAGACATCCAAATATAGCAGCAGTCCCATGCGACAACAGAGATCCATGTACAGATGTAACCTCTCATACAACAGTGACCTATGAACAGTAAAACCATGTACACCAGTAACCCTACATACAACAGAGACTCATGTACCCCTGAATAACAGTAACTTTGCATACAACAGAGATCTAAATATAGCAGCAGTCCTATGCATAACAGAGATCAATGTACAGATGTAATCTCTCATACAACAGTGACCTATGAACAGCAAAACCCCATGTACACCAGTAACCAAACATACAACAAAGACTTATGTATAATGAACTTCACATACAACAGAGATCCATGTACCAATGTAACCTCTCATACAACAGTGGCCTATGAACAGCAAAACCCCAGGTACATCAGTAACCCCACATACAATAGCGACTCATATATAAACAGAGACCCAAATATAGTACAAACCCCTGCGTACAACAGAGATCGATGTACAGATGTAACCTCTCATACAACAGTGACCTATGAACAGCAAAACCCCATGTACACCAGTAACCAAACATACAATACAGACTTATGTATACCAGTAACCCTGTATACAACAGAGACCCAAATATAGTACAAACCCTTCATACAACAGAGGTCTGGGTACAGATGTAACCTCTCATACAACAGTGACCTATGAACAGCAAAGCCCCATGTACACCAGTAACCAAACATACAACACAGACTTATGTATAACTAACTTCACATACAACAGAGATCCAAACATAGCAGCAGTCCTATGTACAACAGAGATCCATGGACACATGTAACCTCTCATACAACAATGACCTATGAACAGCAAAAACAGCAGGTACATCAGTAACCCCACATACAACAGAGACTCATATATAACAGTAACCCGTATACAACAGAGACCAAAATATAGTACAAATCCTGCATACAACAGAGATCCAGGTATAGCAGATTTAACTCTCATACAACAGTGACCTATGAACAGCAAAAACCCCATGTACACCAGTAACCCACATACAACAGAGACTCATGTACCCTATATAACAGTAACTTTGCATTCAACAGACATCCAAATATAGCAGTAGTCCTGCATACAATATAGATCCATGTACAGATGTAACATCTCATACAACAGTGATCATTGAACAGCAAAAACACCAGGTACATCAGTAACACCACATACAACAGAGACTCATATATAACAGTAACCCCATATACAACTGAGACCCAAATATAGTACAAACCCTGCATACAACAGAGATCGAAGTACAGATGTGACCTCTAATACAACAGTGACCTATGAACAGCAAAAACCCGTGTACAAACCCTGCATTACAACAGAGATCGATGTACAGATATAATCTTGCATACAACAGTGACCTATGAACAGTAAAACACCCATGTACACCAGTAACCAAACATACATCACAGACTTATGAATTAACTCCACATACAACAGAGATCCGAATATAGCAGCAGCCCATGAAAAAGAGATCCATGTACAGATGTAACTCTCTCATACAACAGTGACCTATGAACAGTAAAACCCCATGTACATCAGTAACCCAACATACAGCACAAACTTATGTATAACTAACTTCACATGCAACAGAGGTCCAACCATAGCAGCAGCCCTGTGTACAATAGAGATCCAGGTACAGATGTAACCTGTCATACAATAGTGACCTGTGAACAGCAAAAACACCAGGTACATCAGTAACCCCACATACAACAGAGATTCATATATAACAGTAACCCATATAGAACAGATCCAAATATAGTACAAACCCTGTGTAAAACAGAGATCGATGTACATATGTAACCTCATACAGCAGTGACCTATGAACAGTGAAAAACATGTACATCAGTAACCCAACATACAACAAAGACTTATGTACAGTGGCGTGAAAAGTATTTGCCCCTTCCTGATTTCTATTATTGCATATTTGTCACACTGGATGTTTTCAGGTCTTTAGACATAGTGTAATATTAGATAAAAGGAACCTGAGTGAACAAATAACACTTGTTTTTTTTTACTTTCATTTATTTAATGAAAAAGTTAACCAACACCAACTGGCACTGTGTGAAAAGTAATTGCCCCTAGTTAAATCAACCCAATTAAAGGGATAATTAGAGTCAGTTGATTGAGTACAGACAGGCTTGATTACAGCCAGCCCTGCTCAATATAAACCTCACTTATTTTGACCCTTACCATCAGAGTCACGTTGCCAGCACAAAGATTCAACAAGCACGTTATGCCACGATCAAAGGAAGTTCCTGAAAGATCAGAAAAAGTTGTTGCTATCTATCAGTCTGGAAAGGGTTACAAAGCTATTTCTAAGGCTCTGTGACTCCATCGAACCACAGTGAGAGCCATAATCTCCAAATGGAGAACACTTGGAACAGTAGTGAATCTTCCCAGGAGTGGGCGGCCTGCCAAAATTACTCCAAGGGCGCAGCGAAAATCATCCAGGAAGTCTCAAAGGATCCTAAAACAACATCCAAAGAACTGCAGGCTCTCTTGCCTCAGCTAAGGTCAGTGTTCATGACTCCACAACAGAAAGAGACTGGGCAAAATGGGCTTCATGGAGAGTAGCAAGGTGGAAACCACTGCTAACCAAGAAGAACATAAATGCTCATCTCTCATTTGCCAAGAAGCACCTGGATGATCCACAAGCCTTTTGAGAAAATGTTCTATGGACAGATGAGTCCAAAGTGGAACTTTTGGATGACATGGATCCCATAATGTCTGGTGTAAAGCAAACACAGCATTCCACAGTAAGAACATCATACCAACAGTCAAACATGATGGTGGTAGTGTGATGGTGTGGGATGCTTTGCTGCCTCAGGACCTGGACGACTTGCCATAATTGAAGGAACCATGAATTCTGCTCTGTATCAGAAAATTCTTAAGGAGAATGTCCGTCATCCGTCCGTCAGCTGAAGCTGAAGCGAGTTGGGTCATGCAGCAAGACAATGATCCAAAACACAAAAGCAAGTCCACATCAGAATGGCTGAAAAGAAGTAAAATTAAAGTTTTGGAGTGGCCTAGTCAAAGTCCAGACCTAAACCCAATAGAGATGCTGTGGCAGGACCTGAAACGAAGCAGTTCATGCTAGAAAACCTACCAGTGTTACTGAATTAAAGCAGTTCTTATGAGGAAGAGTGGGCTAAAATTCCTCCACAGCGATGTGAAAGACTGATATTGAATTATAGGAAGCGTTTGGTTGCAGTCATTGCAGCTAAAGGTGGCGAACCAGTTATTAATGTAGGGCAATTACTTTTCACACAGTGCCAGTTGGTGTTGGTTAACTTTTTTCATTAAATAAATGAAATAAGTAAAAAAACAAGTGTTATTTGTTCACTAGGTTCCTTTATCTAATATTACATTTTGTCTAAAGACCTGAAAACATCCAGTGTGACAAATATGCAATAATAGATAAAATCAGGAAGGGGTAAATACTTTTTCACACCACTGTATAACAGTAACCCCATATACAACAGAGATCCAAATATTGCAGCAACTCCTGCATAGAACTCAGATGCATGTACAGATGTAACCGCTAATACAATAGTGACCTATGAACAGCAAAAGTCCATGTACATCAGTAACCCACATACAACAGACTTATGTACAACTAACTCCACATACAACAGAGATGCAAACATAGCAGCAGCCCGCGTGCAATAGAAATCCATGTACAAATGTAACCTGTCATACAACAGTGACCTATGAACAGTAAAAACCCCATGTACATCAGTAACCCCACATACAACACAGACTTATGTAACTAACTCACATACAACAGAGATCCAAACATAGCAGCAGCCCTGTGTACAACAGAGATCCATGTACAAACGTAACCTGTCATACAACAGTGACCTATGAACAGTAAAAAAGTACATCAGTAATCCAACATACAACACAGACTTATGTATAACAGTAACCCGATACAACAGATTTCCAAATATTGCAGCAACCCTGCATACAACACAGATGCATCTACTGATGTAACCTCTCATACAACAGTGACCTATGAACAGCAGAAGCCCCATGTGCATCAGTAACCAAACATACAACACAGACTTATGTATAACAGTAACCATGTATACAAGAGACCCAAATATAGTACAAACCCTGCATAAACACAGAACCATGTACAGATGTAACCTCTCATACAACAGTGACCTATGAACAGCAAAACCCTGTGTACACCAGTAACCAAACATACAACAGAGATCCAAGTATAGTAGCAACCCTGTGTACAACAGAGATCCATGTACAGCAATAATTCCACACAGCAAAGACCAATGTAAGAAGAAATCCCCATATACAACAGTTCCATATTCAACAGTAATCACATGTGCAGCAGAGATCCATGAACAGCAGGACCCCTGGTACAACATAAACTCATGTACTGCAAAATCACTGCATACAACACAGACTATTGTACAGCAATAACCACATACAACACAGACCTGTGCATAACAGTAACCCTGCATACACCAACAATCCAATACATAGTAGAAACCCTGTGTACAACACAGATCCATGCACAGTAATAATTGCACATACAGCAAAAACCAATGTGAGGTCAAATCCCAACAGCAACCACATGTACAGTAGAGACTCATGTACAGTGTTAACCTAAGGTATAACATAACCCTCATGTACTGCAAAATAACTACATACAGCACAAACCACTGTACAGCAATAACTCATACATACAACACAGACCTGTGTATAACAGCAACCCGCATACAACAGATATCCGAATATAGTAGTAACACTGCATAAAACAGAGATCCATGCACAGTAGTAACCCCATGCATAACAGGGACACATGTACAGTAGTAACTCTATGTACAACAGAGACCCATGCACAGTAGTAACCCCATGCATAAACAGGGACACATTTACAGTAGTAACTCTATGTACAACAGAGACCCATGCACAGTAGTAACCCTATGGCATAATGGGAACACATGTACAGTAGTAACTCTATGTACAACAGAGACCCATGCACAGTAGTAACCCTGCATACTACAGGACACATGTACAGTAGTAACTATGCACATCAGAGACCCATGCACAGTAGTAACCCTGCATACTACAGGGACACATGTACAGTAGTAACTATGTACAACAGAGACCCATGCACAGTAGTAACCCCTGCATAACAGGGACACTTGCACAGTAGTAACCCTGCATACAACAGGGACACATGTACAGTAGTAACCCTACGTACAACAGAGACCCATGCACAGTAGTAACCCTGCGTACAACAGGGACACATGTACAGTAGTAACTCTATGTACAACAGAGACCCATGTGCAGAAAAACACATATAGCAGTCTCATATACAAAAGTAACTCCTAGCACAACAGAAACCTATGTACTGCAGAGTCCCTTTACAACAGAGACCACTGCACAGCAATAACCTGAATAAAATAGAGAACTTTGTATAATAGTAACCCAGAATACAGCAAAGATCCCAATATAGTGGTAACCCTGTGTACAGTAGAGAAAAATGCACAGCAATAATCCTTAGTACAGCAGAAACCTATACACTGCAGAGTCCCTCCATACAACAGAGACTATTGTACAGCAATAACCGCAAACAGGACATATCCACATATAGCTGTAACCCCACATACAACAAAGATCCAAATATAGGAGTAACCTATAGTACATACAAGTGAGGCAAATGTGTAGCAGAAACCCCACTCAACAGTCCCACATGCAACAGTAATCCCCACGCACGACAGAGATCCACCCCTACCATTTCCACATGGAGCTCCCACAAGTGGTCACCCAAGTGCCCAGAGTCAAGACATCCCTGACCCAAAGGTCCTTCCTATACCATGCCCCCACCTGGGTCATAGAAACATAGAAACATAGACTTTGATGGCAGATTTGATGCTTGGCCACCTAGTCTGCCCATTTCCCTACCTACAAGATAAGCTGCAGATACTAGTTAACCAACAGCCTATTTCTTCTTACCCCACACAAGAATTGCCTTATATCTGTCCCATGTATTCTTGAATTATCCCACAGTTTTAGACCCCACAACCTCCTCAGGAAGGCTGTTCCATGCGTCCACCACCCTCTTTGAAAAAATACTTCCTCACATTGCCCCTGAACCGTCCCCTCTATCTTTAAATTGTGTCCCTTGTTCTTGTACATCTCTTTTCTGAAAGATGCTATCCTCTTGGACTTGTTGACTCCACTGAGGTACTTAAAAGTTTCTATCATGTCCCCTCTCCCACCTTTCCTCAAGAGTACAAATATTAAGCTCCTTTAGTCTCTCCTTGTATGGCTTCTCTTGCAGACCCTGCACCATTTTAGTTGCCCTCCTGTGAACTGCCTCTATCCTGTCTATGTCCTTGCGGGAGATGGAGTCTCCAGAACTGGACACAATACTCCACATGAAGTCTCACGAACTGTCTGTACAGAGGGATAACAACTTCCTGTTTTCTGCTGGTGATGCCTCTCCTATACATCCCAGTATACCCCCAGCCCTCCCTACTGCTTTCACATTGTTTGCTAACCTTAAGGTCATCATATATGATTATCCCTGTCCCTTTCCATTTTACGCTGGCTTATGCGCAAGATGCGCAAGGAACGCCTTGGGAGAATGGGACACTTTGGAGGTGTGCCTGTCCCAGCAATCCCCTG
The DNA here is from genome assembly GCA_016271365.2 of Neoceratodus forsteri. NCBI lineage: Eukaryota > Metazoa > Chordata > Ceratodontiformes > Ceratodontidae > Neoceratodus > Neoceratodus forsteri. The sequence goes on from CM057454.1 coordinate 1,321,613,498, forward strand.
CTCCATTGAGCAGGCATGGCGGTCCTGCACCAATCGCCGCGGTGTTGTGTGATGACAGCGGTGGTCTTCTCTTCAAAGAAAACCACGCTGTGTGCTTGCAGCGCTCACGCCCCCAAATCTTTTGGTGCCACGCTGGGAGCCACCCCGGTGTGGCAAATGTCCCAGTGTTGCCTGCCAACGGGGTGCCCAACTCGCTGGCTCCACCTTCCCTAAACAGCTTTTGCTGCCACGCTGGGAGCCCACCCCAGCGTGGCAAACGTCCCACGCCGCCCGCCGACGGGGTGCCCAATCCCCCATCGGCTCCACATCCCCCAAACAGCTTTCCCTGCTGCCACGCTGAGAGTCCACCCCAGCATGGCAAATGTCCCGCTGCCGCCTGAGTAAAAAAAACCTGTAAAAAGAAAACGCTCCATCACTGTCTCCCCACCCCCACAACCTGCACCCACCCACTGTGCACCCTGCCTCCACACCCCCACCCTATACTTACTCCGACTGCACGATCATCGCTGGACTGGGAAACACGCCTGCACTCTTCAAAGCCTCACAACTGAGGAAATGCCGTAAGCTGTATAATGGGCTAGATGTTTTTTTCAAATTTGTTGCATATCTCAGGCATTTTTGAATTTTGCACCAAATTTTCAACATGGGGTTTTGGGACCTTCTCATGAATTCTGTCACTGTCATGTATAAGTATTCGGGCTCAAGGGTGATTTCACGAGTCACTGCATGAAATCACCTTCGGGCCTGATTAACGCAAAACAACAGTGCCAGCGTTCATAAGGTGGGCTCAAAAGCCTATTTTGAAAATTTGGTGGAAAATTCTAAAATGACAGTTTTACGAAAGTTGCGCTATGAGTTCCTACACAGGCTCGTAAGTTCACGAATTTTCAATATTTTCACTCCAGAGTTTCAACATTGCCATTTTACCTGCATTCTTATGAGTAGTATAGCTGTCATTTTTCACATCTCACCCAAAACGTGTTTCCGCCCATGTAGCGCACAATGGCGCGGTCATTGTCTTGAAGTCAATGGGACACATTAAGAAAATCACAGTGACACTGTTCATGAGCAGGGTCTTAAAATGGCTATATTGAAAATGTGGTGAAAAAAATTCCTAAAATGACTGTTTTACTGAGCGTGCTATGCAGTTCCCACGCATCCATAGGTTTGCAAATTTTCAATATTTTCACCCAGATTTTCAACATTGCCATTTTACCACACCTCCTCATGAGCAGTACAGCTGTCATTTTTCATCCTGCCCAAAGCGTGTTTCCATCCCATGTAGCGCTTAATGGCGCGCAGTCATTGTCGCGAAAGTCAAGGACACATTAAGAAAATCACAGTGACACTGTTCATTAGCAGAGGTCTTAAAATGGCTATGTTGAAACTTTTGTGTAAAAATTCCTAAAATGCTATTTTACGGCGTGCGTTACGCAGTTCCTACGCCGCCATAGGTTTGTGAATTTTCAATATTTTCACTCCAGATTTTCAACATTGCCATTTTACCACCTCCTTATGAGCAGTACAGCTGTCATTTTTCATCCTGCCCAAAATGTGTTTCCGCCCAGGTTAGCACAATGGCACAGTCGGTTGTGCCAAACTCAATGTATGCGACACATTAAGAAAATCACAGTGACACTGTTCATGAGCAGAGGTCTTAAAATGGCTGTTGAAAATTTGGTGAAAAATTCCTAAAATGACTGTTTTACTGAGCGTCGTTCTGCAGTTCCTATGCACGTAAGTTCGCAAATTTTCAATATTTACACTCCAATGACTTCCAAATATCTAAACAGCACATAGAAGCAAGCAACATTTGGCATTGACAAATGCTTGTACTTCTTTGTCACTGATTTTTAAGCCATGTCCAAGTGCCAAATACCACTGCAAATACCTGCAAGCGACGTTCGGCATTGACAAATGCTTGTTGTTGTCACTACCTCCCCCAACTGTGTAATCTTCCCCAGGTTTTGTTTCCCAGTGCATTATTTTGTACTTCTTTGCACTGAATCCAAGCTGCCAGACTTCTGACTATTCCTCCAACCTTGCCAAGTCCCTTCTCATCCTTTCCACGCCTCCTTGTATCAACCCTGTTGCAGATCTTGTGTCATCTTCAAAGAGGCATACTTTTCCTTCCAGTCCCTCTGCAATGTCACTTATAAAGACATTAAAAAGGACTGGACCCAGTACTGAACCCTGCGGTACCCCACTAGTAATCCCTCTTTCTTCAGAGTGGACTCCATTTATAATTACCTTCTGTGTCCTGTTGTCCAGCCAATGTTTTACCAGGCTTCCACCCTGGGACCCACTCCCAGGCTGGTTAATTTGACTATTAATATTTTGTGTGGGACTGTGTCAAATGCCTTGCTAAAGTCTAGGTAGACCATGTCCACAGCCCTCCCTGGTCTACTACTTTGGTCACCCAGTAAAAGAAATCAATTAGATTCATCTGACATGACTTCCTGCTGTGAACCCATGCTGCCTTGGGTCCTGTGCCCCACTGGCCTCTAGGTACTCAACAATTCTTTCCTTCAGAAGTGATTCCATCACTTTCCTACCACAGAGGTCAAACTGACAGGTCTGTAGTTTACTGCCTCTGTCTTAGTCCCACTTTGTGAAGGGAATCACATCTGCCTTCCTCCAGTCCTCAAGTACCACACCATCCTCCCATGATTTGTTGAAAAGGGTAGTCAGTGGTTTCACTAGTTCTCCCCTTAATTTTTAGAATTCTGGGGTGAATTCCATCAGGCCCCATTGCTTTGTCCACCTTCAGTTGTAGGAGTTCTTTCAGAACCCTTTCTTCTGTGAAAAGACTGGGATCGACCCCCTTATCAAGCGTGCTTCTGTTAATTGGATTAGGCACCTCCCTCCTCCTCTTTGTGAATACTGAGCAGAAATATTCATTCAGTATCCCTGCTTTTTACTGTCCCTCTTTGCCCACTCACCGTCCATTCTATTCAGCCTGCTATTCCCTCCCTTTGTCTTTCTCGCTCCTGATGTACCTATAAAAGGTTTAGCCCCTTCTTAACCGAGTTGGCAATCTTTTCCTCAGTTTGGGCCTTTGCTAGTCTGACTTCCCTCCTGCTTCCTTCTGCCTTAACTGGTACAGCTCTCTGTCCTGCTCCTTCTGTGTTTTCTTATACTTCCTGAATGCTATCTTTTGTCCCTGACTTTCCCGTCACCTCTTTTGAGAACCATAGTGGCTTTTTCTTTCATTTTGATTTGTTTATTTGCTTCACACAAAGGCTTGTTGCCTCTGTGATGGCAGTTCTGATGTTTCCCATTGTTGCTGCACCCTGCCTTCTAGCCTGTTTGCTAGTGCTTTTCTAAGGCACTCTCCATCTTGCCAAAGTCAGCTCTCCTGAAGTCCAGTACCCTCACTTTTGTATGGCTTGATTCTGTAGCAGAGTTTATCATGAACCATACTGTTTGATGGTCACTTGTTCCCAGATGGCAACCCACTTCTAGATCTGAGATCCTCTCACTGTCCCCATTTGAGAGTACGAGGTCTTGTGTGACGAGGTACTTTTGTAAATGAGCCTCTGGCTCAAAGGTTTCTAAACTGATGTTTAACTAAATAAATAAATAAATAAATAAGATTGCTCCCTCATGAGTGGGTAGCTGTTTGAGGCATGCCACCTGTAGGGCATCAAGAATAGCCATGCTCTTGGATGTGGCTGCAGCAAATGTGCTCCAGTTAACATCTGGCATATTCAGGTCTCCCATCAACAGTATCTCCCCTTTCTCTCGCACCCCAAGAATGCCTTCTATCATATCCTTGTCCATTTCCTCCCCTGACATGGGGATCTGTATACAACCCCTGCGTATTGTGGTGCCATTTCCAGTCTCTAAGGTGACCCACAGTGCCTCTCTCCTCCCTCCCTGTTTACTCTTTTGTTCAGTTGCTTTTATCCTTTCCTTTACATGAGAGCTACTCCCCTCTTCTCCCTCCCTGTCTCTCCTGTAGGTTATGTACCCCTGGTATGTTAACATCCCAGTCATGGTTCTCTGTGTACCATGTTTCTGTGACTGCTATGTTATCCAGGCATCCTCTTCCATCAAGGCCACCAGTTCAGAGAGCTTGTTGCCCAGACTATGGGCATTGGTACTCATTACCCTCCATTTCCTGATGGTCTTACTCCTTTTGCCCCATCCCTGTCCTTATTGTGTTTGTCACTTTCTCCATTTACCCCTGCCCTTCTCCCTATCGACATCTCTGTCTTGGTGTTTACCTCACTTACTGCCCTGACTTTTTTGGGGGGGCTAGATTTTCCTGTTCCTTTCCAGTGCCTTCCCTTGGCTAGTTTAAATGCTTGCCAATGAAGCGTTTAAACCTATCACCTAGGATCCTGGTTCCCTCCTGGACAGATGCAGCCCATCATGCCAGTATAGGCTTGCATCACTCCAGGTGGACCCCAGTCCCCAATGAAGCCAAATCCCTCGAGCTCTGCACCAGTTTTTCAACCACTGATTGAATCCCATGGTGTGGAGCAATCAGAGTTCACCTATGCCATAGACAGGCAGCACCTCCAAGAAGGTTACCATGTGTGCTACTTGTCTAAGGCCCTCCCCAACTTCACAAACTCTTCCTGCACTGCTCTGATCCTTTCTAGCCAGGTCATTTGTCCTGAGGTGGACAATGACATCCAGCTCCCCTGTGCAGCTGCTCCAGTGATCCTGAGGATTCACTCCCTGTCCCTCCAAGCCATGGCGCCAGGCAGGCACCTACCTCCTCTCCCTTTACTCCCCAGTTCTACCTTCCTAACAATGGATTCCCCACCAGGAGTTGTTTCTTCCCTGTGGGGTCCCCTGCCACCTCCTGTGGGTCTCCCTTGTGGAGGTTCCCCGATCTTACTTTGGTCCCACTGCAGGTGCCACCATAGAAGAACCACACTTTGCCAGAATGGCATAGGAATAGGGATTGTGGAGAGGTACAACTGGAGAGATGCGCTCTGTTCCACCACCCTTACCCTCCCTGAGCCCACTGAGGTCCAACCGCCTCTTCTTGGCAACCTCTGAGGCAACGGCAGTGGCCCGTGGTCCCTGGATGGAAGAGGAGGTCCCAAAAATCCTGGCCAACTCAGTCTGGAGATGAGCAATTTCTCTCAGCCCAGAGAGGTGTCTGCAGATGGGACAATACCGCGATCCTCCAGAATTCTCCCGGAAGTCAACTCCGGGTCAACTCCTTCCTTCTGACATCTCCTCTCTACAAAGAATTGGACCTTTAAAACAACCCTTAGACACCATCTGTTCACCACCCGCAGCTGCACCTGTGCATAGCCCTCCCCGGGAGCCCAGGATTTCTGATTCAACTTGTTTTCGGCCTTGTACTATATATGCTACCTTTGTAGATACTGTACGCAATAACCTTTACTTATCTCTTTGTATAGGACTCTACTTAATAATGTTATTGTGTACATACCTGTCTTAATAACTGTATACCTTCTTGCCTGTTTATCTATGCAATGACTATTTACCAATCTGTATAGGACCCTTCTTAAAACTTTATGTATGTACATACTTGTATTGAAACTGTATACCCTTTGTGTCATTACTGTAACTTTTGTAGCACCTGTGATTTGTACCTCTCTTTGTAACCTGACGAGGAGTCTTTGTAAATGAGTCCCTGATTCAAAGGTTTGCAATTCCGATTTCATTATATAAATAAAAAATAAAAATAATAGTAACCCTTACACAACAGCAACTCATGGACTGGAGAATGCCAGCATGCAACAGAGACCAGTGTACAGGAGTAAACCCTTACACAACAGCAAGTCATGTACTGCAGAATATCAGCATACAACAGAGACCAGTGTACAGGAGTAACCTGCACACAACAGCGACTCATGTACTGCAGAATGTCAGCATACAACAGAGACCAGTGTACAGGAGTAACCTGCACACAACAGCAACTCATGTACTGCAGAATATCAGCATACAGCAGAGACCAGTGTACAGGAGTAACCCCTACACAACAGCAACTCATGTACTGCAGAATGCTAGCATACAATAGAGACCAGTGTACAGGAGTAACCTCTACACAACAGCAACTCATGTACTGCAGAATGCCAGCATACAATAGAGACCAGTGTGCAGGGTAACCCCTACACAACAGCAACTCATGTACTGCAGAATGCCAGCATACAACAGAGACCAGTGTACAGGAGTAACCTGCACACAACAGCAACTCTATGTACTGCAGAATATCAGCATACAGAGAGACCAGTGTACAGGAGTAACCCTCTACACAACAGCAACTCATGTACTGCAGAATGCCAGTATACAATAGAGACCAGTGTACAGGAGTAACCCCTTACACAGCAGCAACTCATGTACTGCAGAATGCCAGCATACAATAGAGACCAGTGTACAGGAGTAACCCCTACACAACAGCAACTCATACTATGGAATGCCAGCATACAACAGAGACCAGTGTGCAGGAGTAACCTGCACACAACAGCAACTCATGTACTGCAGAATATTGGCATACAGAGAGACCAGTGTGCAGGAGTAACCCCTCACACAACAGCAACTCATGTACTGCAGAATACCAACATACAACAGAGACTATTGTACAGGAGTAACCCCTTACACAACAGCAACTCATGTACTGCAGAATGCCAGCATACAGCAGAGATCAGTGTACAGGAGTAACCTGCACAAACAGCAACTCATTTACTGCAGAATGCAAGCATATAGCAGAGACCAATGTACAGTAGTAACCTGCACACAAGAGACACATGCATAACTATAATCCCACATACAACAAAACCCATGTACAGCAGAGACCCAGTGTGCAATAGTAACCTCATGTACAACAGAGACCCTGTGTGCAATAGTAACCACATGTACAGCAGAGACCCTGTGTGCAATAGTAACCCCATGTACAGCAGAGACCCTGTGTGCAATAGTAACCCATGTACAACAGAGACCCTGTGTGCAATAGTAACCCCAAGTACAGCAGAGACCCTGTGTGCAATAATAACCCCATGTACAGCAGAGACCCTTTGTGCAATAGTAACCCCAAGTACAGCAGAGACCCTGTGTGCAATAGTAACCCCATGTACAGCAGAGACCCTGTGTGCAATAGTAACCCCAAGTACAGCAGAGACCCTGTGTGCAATAGTAACCCTAAGTACAACAGAGACCCCAGCAATAGTAACCCTGGTACAACAGAGACCCTGTGTGCAATAGTAACCTCATGTACAGCAGAGACCCTGTGTCAATAGTAACCCCATGTACAGCAGAGACCCTGTGTGCAATAGTAACCCCATGTACAGCAGAGACCCTGTGTGCAATAGTAACCCCATGTACAGCAGAGACCCTGTGTGCAGTAGTAACCCATGTACAGCAGAGACCCGTGTGCAATAGTAACCCCATGTACAACAGAGACCCTGTGTGCAATAGTAACCCCATGTACAGCAGAGACCCTGAGAATAGTAACCCATATACAACAGAGACCCTGTGTAAATAGTAACCCCATGTACAACAGAGACCCAGGTGTATGGTAGTACCCTTGAATACACCACAGACCTATTGTCATACCTAAACCTCATACAGCAGAGCCATACACAGTAACCCCACATACAACAGAGACCCATGTATACAAATAAACCCACATATACCAGATACCCATATACAATAGTAACCCCACATACAACAGAGACCCATGTATACTAATAAACCCACATATACCAGATACCCATATACAATAGTAACCCTGCACACTACAGAGACCCATGTATAGTAGTAACCTTTAATACTTCAGAGACCCAGGTACATCAGACAAACCCTCATACAACATAGAAACATAGAAATGTAGACAATAACAGCAGAAAAAAACAGTCCATTCAGTCAATCCTTATAATCCTAACAAACCCAGAACCTACTGTTCATATAGGGTTCTAACCCACATTATACATCCCCATGTCCCCACCCCCACCCCATGCTACCACCCTGAGCATCCACTAAGCCCTTCACTCTGTCCCAGCCTTGTTTGAAACCATTGAGTTTTAGTGCCCTCAACATCAGCTGGCAGACTGTTGCCCAGCTCCACCACCCTTTCTGGAAATAAAGCTTTCACTTCCTCTTAAACCTCCCTGGAGTCGGTTTTCACTCATGCCCCCATGTTTTTGAGCCATACTTACGGTAAATAATTCTTGCAGTTCACTTTGTTCATGAACTTGAAGGTCTCTTTCATTACCCCCGCCCCTTTCTGTCTGGCCTCAGAGAGTGCATATTCAGTGCCTTGAGTCAATCCTTGTAAGATCAGCCCTGCTGGCCCTGAATCATCTTGGTCACTCTATGTTGCACTGTCTCCAGCCTGCCCTTATCCTCCCTTAGGTGAGGACTCCAGAACAGGTCACAGTATTCCAGGTGGGGCCTCACCGGTGATCTATAGAGAGGTAGTAAAACCTCCTTCCTTCTGCTGTCAGTACCCCCATCCTATACACCCCAGCATCACGTGTGCCTTACTGTAAGCCTTTTAAATTGGCTTGATTGTTTTACTTTTAGGACCCTGATGAAGCCTAACACGGAGGTGCTTCATAGGGGTGTTTAGTGTCCCCAGGGATTTGTTCTTGATGCACTTTAAATAAAAGTTTCTAGCACTGAGCTGCGTGTGTGTGTCGCTTTGTTCTTTTGCTGTTATTTTAGTGAGTCATTGCTGATGACCCCAGATCTCTCTTCTTGGAGGTCGTGCACAGCTTTACTCCCAACCCAGTACACTGTCCGGGGTTCTTATTCCCTATATGTATCATCTTTCACTTTGGGCATTGAATTTCAACTACCAAACCTGAGATCCCCCTTTTGAGCCTTTGCAAATCTTTTTGCATCTCCCTAACCCTCTCCTCTCACTGTCTACCCTGACACAGAGAATTTGTATAATCTGCAAAGAGACACATCTTACCTTGGATTTCTTCTCCCATGTCACTGATAAACACATTCAAAATGGACTGGACCCAGGACCCGAGCCTTGTGGCACCTCACTGGTGACCTCCTCTCTTCAACAGAGCCCTATGTAGCAGAATAGCCCACATGCAGAACAAAAAGACCCACGTGCAGTACTAATGCTGCATATGATAAATCCCCATGTACAGTAGTAACCTCAGATACAACTGAGACCTGTGTATAGAAATAGACCACCCCACAGCACAGTCATATGCAGCAGTAACCCCGCATACAGGACAACAGAGACCCATGTACCCCAGTAATCCCTTGTTAAACAGAAACCCTTCTACAGAAATAACCTTGAAAACATCACAGATTCATTTACATCAGTAAACCCATGTATAACGGAGAGCTACATACAGAAGTAACCTTGCATAGAGACCAAAGTACAATAGTAACCCTTCCTACAACAGAGGCCCATGTACAGCAGTAATCCTGCATACAGCAGAGACCCATGTCCAGTAGTAATCCTGCATACAGCAGAGACCCATGTACAGTAGTAATACTGTATACAACAGAGACCCATGTACAGTAGTAATACTGCATGCAGCAGAGACCCATGTACAGTAGTAATACTGGATACAATAGAGACCCATGTACAGTAGTAAAACTGCATACAACAGATACCCATAAACCGAGTAATCGTGCATGCAACAGAGACCCATGTGCAGTAGTAATACTGCATACAACAGAGACCCATGTACAGTAGTAATCCTGCATACAACAGAGACCCATGTACAGTAGTAATTATGCATGCAACAGAGACCCATGTACAGTAGCAATCCAGCATACAACAGAGGCCCATGTACACTAGTAATCCCATGATAACAGAGACCCATGTACAGTAACAATCCTGCACACAACAGAGGCCCATGTACAGTATTAATACTGTATACAACAGATACCCATATACAGTAGTAATCCTGCATACAAAGAGACCCATGTACAGTAGTAATACTGCAAACAACAGAGACCCATGTGCAGTAGTAATACTGTATACAACAGAGACCTATGTACATTAGTAATACTGCATACAACAGGGACTCATGTGCAGAAGTAACTGTATACAACAGAGATCCATGTACAGTAGTAATACTGTATGCAACAGAGACCTATGTAGAAGTAACTCTGCATACAACAGAAGCCCATGTACAGTATTAATACTGTATACAACAGATACCCATATACAGTAGTAATCCTGCACAAGAGACCCATGTACAGTAGTAATACTGCAAACAACAGAGACCCATGTGCAGTAGTAATACTGTATACAACAGAGACCTATGTACATTAGTAATACTGCATACAACAGGGACTCATGTGCAGAAGTAACTGTATACAACAGAGATCCATGTACAGTAGTAATACTGTATGCAACAGAGACCTATGTAGAAGTAACTCTGCATACAGCAGAGACCCATGAACAGTAGTAATACTGCATACAACAGAGACCCATGTACAGTAGTAATCCTGCATACAGCAGAGACCCTTGTAAAGTAATAATCCTGCATACAGCAGAGGCCCATGTACAGTAGTAATCCTGCATACAACAGAGACCCATGTACAGTAGTAATCCTGCATACAGCAGAGACCCATGTAGAGTAGTAATACTGCATACAACAGAGACCAATGTACAGCAGTAATACTGCATACAGTAGGACCCATGTACAGTAGTAATCCGCATACAGCAGAGACCCATGAACAGTAGTAATCCTGCATACAGCAGAGACCCATGTACAGTAGTAATCCTGCATACAACAGAGACCCATGAACAGTAGTAATCCTGCATAGAACAGAAACCCATGTACACTAGTAATCATGCACACAGCAGAGACCCAAGTACAATAGAAATCCTGCATACAGCAGACTCATGTATAGTAGTAATCCTGCATACAACAGACACCCATGTTCAGTAGGGATCCATATACAGCAGAGACCCAAGTACAGTAGTAATAACATATGCATGAGACCTGTACAACAGTAATCCTGCATACAACAGAGGCCTGACGACAGTAGTAATCCTGCATACAACAGAGAACAGTGCACAGTTTTAATCGATATATACAACAGAGAGCCATGTACAGTAGGGATCCATATACAGCAGAGACCCAAATACAGTAGTAGTACCACATACATGAGACCCATGTACAGTAGTAATCCTCATACAACAGAGGCCCATGTACAGTAGTAATCCTGCATACCACAGACACATGTGCAGTAGTAATACTGCATACAGCAGAGACCCTTATACAGTAGAAATACTGCATACAAGCGACACGTGTACAGTAGTAATACCCCATACAACAGTGGCTCATGTACAGTAGTAATCATGCATACAACAGAGACCTATGTACAGTAGTAATACCCCATACAACAGAGACCCATGTACAGTAATAATACTGCATACAACAGAGTCCAATGTACAGTAGTAACACCGCATGCAACAGAGACCAATGTACAGTAGTAATACCACATATAACAGAGATCCGTCTACAGCAGTAATCTTGCATAGAACAGAGACCTACTTACAGTAGTAATCCTGCATGCAACAGAGACCAATGTATAGTAGTAATACCACATACAACTGAGATGCATGCACATAGAAATCCTGCATACAGCAGCGGCCCATGTACAGTATTAATCTTGCATACAATAGAGACCCTTGTACAGTAGTAATACCCATACATCAGAGACCCATGTAGAGTAGTAATACCCATACAACAGAGACCCATGTACAGTAGTAATCCTGTATACAACAGAGACCCATGTACAGTAGTTATACTGCATACAACAGAGACCCATGTACAGTAGTAATCCTGTATGCAACAGAGACCCATGTACAGTAGTAATACTGCATACAACAGAGACCAATGTACAGTAGTGATACCCCATACAACAGAGACCCATGTACAGTAGTAATCCTGTATACAACAGAGATCCATGTACAGTAGTAATACTGCATACAGCAGAGACCCATGTACAGTAGCAATCCATATACAACAGAGACCCATGTAGTAGCAATGCCCCATACAACAGAGACCCATGTACAGTAGTAATCCTGTATACAACAGAGACCCATGTACAGTAGTAATACTGCATACAACAGAGACCAATGTACAGTAGTAATACCCCTTACAACAGAGACCCATGTACAGTAGTAATCCTGTATACAACAGAGATCCATGTACATTAGTAATACTGCACACAGCAGAGACCCATGTGCAGTTGTAATACCCATACAACAGAAACCCATGTACAGTAGTAATACTGCATACAACAGAGACCCATATACAGTAGTAATACCCCAAACAACAGAGACCCATGTACAGTAGCAATCCATATACAACAGAGACCCATGTACAGTAGTAATCATGAATGCAACAGAGACCCATGTACAGTAGTAATACTGCATACAGCAGAGACCCATGTACAGTAGCAATCCATATACAACAGAGACCCATGTATAGTAGCAATGCCCCATACAACAGAGACCCATGTACAGTAGTAATCCTGTATACAACAGAGACCCATGTACAGTAGTAATACTGCACACAGCAGAGACCCATGTACAGTTGTAATACCCCATACAACAGAGACCCATGTACAGTAGTAATACTGCATACAACAGAGACCAATGTACAGTAGTAATACCCCATACAACAGAGACCCATGTACAGTAGTAATCCTGTATACAACAGAGATCCATGTACAGTAGTAATACTGCATACAGCAGAGACCCATGTACAGTAGCAATCCATATACAACAGAGACCCATGTAGTAGCAATGCCCCATACAACAGAGACCCATGTACAGTAGTAATCCTGTATACAACAGAGATCCATGTACAGTAGTAATACTGCACACAGCAGAGACCCATGTGCAGTTGTAATACCCATACAACAGAAACCCATGTACAGTAGTAATACTGCATACAACAGAGACCCATATACAGTAGTAATACCCCAAACAACAGAGACCCATGTACAGTAGCAATCCATATACAACAGAGACCCATGTACAGTAGTAATCATGCATGCAACAGAGACCCATGTACAGTAGTAATACTGCATACAGCAGAGACCCATGTACAGTAGCAATCCATATACAACAGAGACCCATGTACAGTAGTAATACCCCATTAAACAGAGACCCATGTACAGTAGTAATACTGCATACACAGAGACCCATGTACAGTAGCAACCATATACAACAGAGACCCATGTATAGTAGCAATGCCCCATACAACAGAGACCCATGTACAGTAGTAATCCTGTATACAACAGAGACCCATGTACAGTAGTAATACTGCACACAGCAGAGACCCATGTACAGTTGTAATACCCCATACAACAGAGACCCATGTACAGTAGTAATACTGCATACAACAGAGACCCATGTACAGTAGTAATACCCCAAACAACAGAGACCCATGTACAGTAGCAATCCATATACAACAGAGACCCATGTACAGTAGTAATCATGCATGCAACAGAGACCCATGTACAGTAGTAATACTGCATACAACAGATACCCATGTACAGTAGTAATCCTGTATAAACAGAGACCCATGTACAGTAACTATACCCCATGCAATATAGACCCATATACAGTAACAGTATTGCATACAGAGACCCATGTACAGTAGCAATCCATATACAACAGAGACCCATGTACAGTAGCAATACAACACACAACAGACACATGTATAGTAGTAATCCTGCATACAGCAGAGACTCATGTACAGTAGTAATCCTGCATACAACTGAGACCTACTTACAGTTGTAATCCTGCATGCAACATAGACCAATGTACAGCAGTAACACAACAGAGCCCTGTAAGTAGCAATCCTGCATACAACAGAGACCCATGTACAGTAGTAATACTGCATACAACAGATACCTATGTACAGTAGTAATCCTGTATACAACAGAGACCCATTTACAGTAGTAATACTGCATACAGCTGAGACCCATGTACAGTAGTAATTCTGTATACTAGAGAGACCCATGTACAGTAGTAATCCTGCACACAGCAGGGACCCATGTACAGTAGTAATACTGCATACAACAGAGCCCCATGTACAGTAGTAATACTGCATACAACAGAAACCCATGTACAGTAGTAATACTGCATACAACAGAGCCCCATGTAAAGTAGTAATCCTGCATACAACAGAGACCCATGTACAGTAGTAATACTGTATACAGAAACCTATGTACTGTAATAATCATGCATACAACAGAGACCCTTATACAGTAGTAATACTGCATACAACAGAAACCCATGTACAGTAGTAATACTGCATACAACAGAGACCCATGTACAGTAGTAATACTGTATACAACAGAGACCCATGTGCAGTAGTAATCCTGTATACAACAGAGGCCCATGTACAGTTGTAATCCAGCATTCAACAGATACCCATGTACAGTAGTAATCCTGCATACAACAGAGAACCATGTACACTAGTAATCCTGCATACAACAGAGACCCATGTACACTAGTAATCCTGTATACAACAGAGACCCATGTACACTAGTAATCCTGTATACAACAGAGACCCATGTACAGTAGTAAACCTACATACATAGAAACATAGAGTCTGACGGCAGATAAGGACCGCTTGGCCCACCTAGTCTGCCCAATTCCCTACCTAACGGATAAGCTGCAGATCCTAGTTAACCAACAGCCTACTTCCTCCTACCCCACACTAGAATTGCGTTATGTCTGTCCCCACATTCTTGAACTCCCCACTGTTTTGACTCTCCCGACCTCCTCAGGAAGGCTGTTCCATGTATCCACAACCTCTCTGTGAAGAAATACTTCCTCACATTACCCTCTGAGCCGTCCCCCCTCTATCTTCAAATTGTGCCCCTTGTTTTGGCACATCTCTTTTCTGAAAGATGATACCCTCTTGGACTTTGTTGATTCCCTTGAGGTATTTGAAAGTTTCTATCATGTCCCCCCTCTCCCTCCTTTCCTCGAGGCTATACGCCTTTAGTTCCTACAACAGAGACCCATGTACTGTAGTAACCCACATATAACAGAGACCCTGTACATCAATAATCCCATGTAAAACAGAGAGCCATATACTACAGTAACCCCACATGAAACAGGGATCAATGTACAATAGTAATTTCTCACTACAAGGGAGACCCTTGTACAGAAGTTACCATGAATACATCAGAGACCCATATACATGATCAACCCAATGATAACAGAGAGTGGTATACAGCAGTAACCCAGCACACTACAGAGACCCATGTAGTGTAGTAACATCATACAACAGAGACCAATGTACATCAATAATCCCATGTATAACAGAGAGCCATATACAACAGTAACCCGAAAAAGATGTTCCAGGACTAGAGGGCATGGATGAAGTTGGAGGGAGGACGATTCAGGGAAACGTGAGGAAGAATTTTCACAGAACGGGTGGTGGACAAGTGGAACACCCTGCCAGAGGAAGTGGTGGGGCTGAAATAATCACGGATTTAAGAATGCATGGATAGACATAAAGGAATTCTGGAGGTCAGGGTAAGGGCAACAGACTTCCTGGAAAACATAAACTGAACTTACAAACTTAAATGGGCAGACTGGGGGGCCATAGGCCCTTATCTGCCGACACTGTCTATGTATCTATGTATCTATGAAACAGGGATCAATGTACAACAGTAACTCATACAATGAAGACTCTTGTACAGGAGTTACCCTGAATACATCAGAGACCCATGTACATCGATCAACCCACATACAACAGAGAGTGGTATACAGCAGTAGCCCTGCATACAACAAAGACCACTGTACAGCAGTAACCCAGCACACCACGGAGACCCATGTAGTGTAGTAACATCGCATCAATAGAGACCAATGTACATGAATAAACCCATGTATAACAGCCATATACAGCTGTAACCCCACATAAAATAGAGACCAAGGTACATGAACAAACCCATGTATAACAGCCATACAGCTGTAACCCCACATAAAATAGAGACCAAGGTACATGAACAAACCCATGTATAACAGATAGATGTATACAGCAACAACCTTGTCTACAACAGAGACCAATGTAAAGCAGTAGTCCTGCACACTACAGAGATGCTTGTTCAACAGTTGCCCTATACACATATAAACATCCAATGCATCGTACAGCACTACAAACTAGCCTTCTCACCACAAGTGTGTCCACTCACTAAAACTGAGGCAAGGTAAGGCAAATTGATTTTTTAGACACCTGTCCAAGGCTCTAGGCACCAGATAGACAGCACACTTAGTACAATTAAATAAACAACACAGTACATATGCATGCCAAAACAAAACTCCAAAAGCTAAATATAGGTTAAAATTCTTAAAGCTTAGTGGTCCCAAGAGCCTGAATAAAAAATGATGTTTTGAGTTACCTCTTGAAACGTCCCAAAAAGGGGTTCCTAAAATAGAAGCTGGAAGTGCATTCCACATCACATTAGCAGCGACACGGAAAGCCTTGTCTCCAA
Source organism: Neoceratodus forsteri (assembly GCA_016271365.2). Classification (NCBI taxonomy): domain Eukaryota; kingdom Metazoa; phylum Chordata; order Ceratodontiformes; family Ceratodontidae; genus Neoceratodus; species Neoceratodus forsteri. Next base: position 1,321,629,941 of record CM057454.1, read on the forward strand.
AGATTTATGTTGGGAGTGTGGAACCATATGAGGCCCGCCTTAGTGGAAAGCAGAGGGCAGATGGGAGTGTATTCTGTCAGAAGGTCTTTCAGATAGCTTGAACCAAATCATTTGGGGCTTTGTATACTATCAAGCATATCTTGAAGGTAGTGCACCACCTCCCTGGCAGCCAGTGCAGTTCCCAGAGAACCAGCGTGACATGCCCAGACCGGAGATCCCAGCTATCAGCTGGCTGCCAAGTTCTGAATGAGCTGCAAACAATGCACCAGCCCTGCAGGTAGTCCTAGGTAATGAGCATTACATTATCCAAGCAGGAGATAAATGCATGCACTAGCGTTCCAGGTCAGAGCAAGCTAGATAGGTCCGAATTCGGGGCGATATTTCATAATTGGTAAAACACTGGAGGCCACAAACGACACCTGATGTTCTAGCATCAGTCTATTATCCACAATGACACCCAAGGTCTTAATTCTATCTACAGCTTGTGGTGTGGTGCCATTTATTGATGGCAACAAGGCATCATCACTGTTCATTGCCGCAGCCACTTGACCCGGTTCCACCAGTAGCACCTCCATCTTCGATGAGTTGAGCCTAGCTGGCTTGAAGCCATCCAGTCCTCGATCTCTATAAAACACTATGCAGCCCAGCCACTGCATTTCCACCCTGTCGTGGTCACACAATAGACAGATTGAGTGTCGTCCGCACAGCAGTGAAAGTCCAGACCATACCTCAATCCGGCCAATCTACCCCAATGGAAATATATATACAGGGCAAACAACATCGGCACAAAACTGACCACTAAGACACTCCAGAGCTAAGAAGAACAGCATCCAAGATGTTTCCACACAGCACCACCTGCTGCACTCTGTCAGACAGAAAGGAATCAAACCCCGCATCACTATACCTGAGAGTCCTATATGGCCCGCGCCATGTGCCAGTGGCTACTACCCCTGCCTGTCGGCCCTCTAACAGGTTAAGGGGCTCAGCCTGTTACAGTGATGTTCGGGGTTCTATCCCAAAGATAATAAAACAATGCGGTGCCCCAATCAGAGAAAAGTAGAAGTGGGTCAGGTGACTTGACGTCACAGCCCCTGGGATGCTGCACCTCCCCATCTCTACCAACCACCCCCACACTCTGAATACCCAACTGGTCAATAACACCATAAGCCACAAACAGTAATGATCTTACAGACTCAGAGAATTCCTGCACACACACTTCAAACAATAAATCACAGCTTTATTGGGGTGAGGACTAGGAAGGGATACCAGGACAAAGGATGGCTGTTGAATAAAAAAGGAATGATTAGAAAGAGGAAGTAACAACAACAGTTGAGTCCACAGGCCAAGCCCACCCCACTGGTACCAGTGTTTTCCAGGATGCTCTTAGGGGTAACCACTAGGTGCAGGCCTGGTACGGTGCCATGGGTTGGCCAGCTGTTGGGGCCCTGAAACCTTGCAATACGCTTTGATTAGAAAATTTAATTTCCCTTTACCTTTTCCAGGAGTCAGGTCCTGGTACTCAGGTTCGTAGATCTCAGTTGCCTGGAGTATGGAGCCCTAAGTTAGTGCAGCACAGGGCAGCAGAAAGCTGGCCTTGGTTCCTCTAGCAGGATAGAACTTGCTCGAGGATCTTGTAGCTGGTCATCTTGATTGCAGTTCTGGCTACTTGTCCCTTCAGCCGCTTCTGGCCCATTGCAGAGCTCTGTGGCAGAACAGCACCAGCCCCAGAAGGCCCAGACCCGGGAGTGGCTCCAATGCCCAGTCCCCACACTGGATCCCAGGTGCCCTAGCACCCAGCAAGTGCTGGTGATCTCCTGAGATGCTGAGTCCCACTTGAAAGGGGTTAGCTGTTTCCTCCCTGGCTCTGGGTGAGAACTCCCAAATTGTAGGGGTCCTCCTGCAGTCCCTGCACTGAGTTCAAAACCAACAGCAATCACAGGCAGTTGCTCAAGCAAAGTCCAGTGCCAGGTGAAGTGGGTACTAACCTTATTTCAATGAAGCCCAGGTGCAACCAACAGGTGAATCCAAACACAACAGACCCCTGCACACCAGTCCACACTTTCCAGTTAGAAACTGTCCACAACCTTTTCTTCAGCTGCAGCTGGGACGCAGCTCAGCCCTTTCAATCAGTTCACTCAGGAAATGTACAGGCACCTGGCTAACCCCAACGCCCAGAGACGCTTTGCCTTTTCAGAGTCCCAATTACCGTCCCACGAGGTAAAAAAAACTCTCGCAGCAACTGTGGCACTGCAATAGAACAGCTCAGTCCTCTCAGCTCAATTCAGTACAGCAGTGCAGGGTTTCTGCACTTAACTTCTCCAAAGTAATCCTCCAGCTCACATTACCTGGAGAATCAAGGTATCAGTTCAGTCTCCACTCTTTTCCCTGCTAAACCTTTCCTGAACACAGCAATCTCCTCTGGAAGCCTGGGAAAGGCCTCTAGTCCAGATCCACTGTCACAGGAACCTCTTGACCTGCTCAGAGCCTGGGAACAGACTGTCAAACCCAGAAAGTCCAGGGGTTTTCACCAGGGATCCAAGGTTCTGATTGGCTGATTGAGCCTATCGATTGTCCATAACCATAAAGATCAATTTTTGCTGAAGGCTTACTGGTGCTTGATTTAGATGCCTGAATTAGTCCTCCTTTTCCCAGGAGTCCCTCTGTCACAGTTTTAGGCGCCTAACCAGATTATTGGCTGCTGTTTGGGGGTCATAGTGTCACAAACATGGCTCCCAGTCAGTCCCATGCAGTCCAACACAGTTCCCACCTGTTAATCCCTGGTGCAGCCAAGCAAAATGCGTTAGCCTTTTACCCATTCCCCACAGTTCCTTACCCCTTTGGTGCCCTAAGCAGCGACTGTATTTATTTACAAAGATTTGCATCCTTTGCCAGTCACTGCCCTCATAACTTATTGCCCTAGGAATCAGCGCCTTTCCTCATTAATGTTCATGAGGGCATATACCTTATTCATCAGCCCCAGTTGTGTCCTGTACTAGCGCTTCTCTGTGCTCTCTTATTTATTTTCCAACAGGCCCTTAGTGGCCTAGTGCTGGTCCCCGTGCCTAATTAAGCTAGGATGGCACCGGAACCGCAGGACTTTCCCATTCCAACCGCAACTGCGATCAGGAAGACATGTGCACCTCTCCTGCTTATGCAAGCACCAGCTGGCTCCAATAAATGCTGGTGGCTCATGACTGTGCTCCGTCCACCAGCGGGCTCCAACAACACAGAGCTGCTTTGAGAGACCATAGGGGAATGGAGGAAATGGGAAAACGGGGACATGTGGGGCAACTCAGGTAAGCCTCAGAGGGGTTACACTCACATAGTGTCTCAGATGGATAATAGCACCCCATGGTCTTCTGTGTCAAATGCCGAGGATAGATCCAGCAATCCCAAGATGGAGCAATGGCAGCTGTCTCTAGCCCAAAGAAGGTCAATGAACACCAAGACAAGAGAAGTCTCAGTACTATAATGAGGTCTGAACCCAGACTAAAAGGCTCAAGGATCTCAAAACATTCCAAATTAGCCTGTAGCTGCACCGTGACTGCCTTCTCAATTACCTTCCTAAGAATGGGAACTTTGACACAAGCCTGTAATTTGCCAGATTATCAGGGTCCAGTGATAGTTTCTTCAGAAGGGGTTCACCACGCCTCTTCAGGCCAGTGGAGGACATACCTCCCAAAGTGAACACCTGGCAGTTTTGGCTATAAATGGAGCCAGGGTCAAGTAGCAACTTGAGAGAAAGTTCATAGACCCTTGATCTAAAATACAGTATATGGAGCGCAGTCCCAGGACCACTCAGGATACCTCCTCAACCAGAACTGGATCAAACTCCTCCCAAGGCAACAGAGTGCTCAAGTCTGTCTCACCTCCTGAACACTGTTGGTCCATTTCAGGCCAGCGTAGGAGACTTCAGCCCGATGGAGGACACCTTGTTAAGGAAGAATCGATTAAACGCATTGCACTTTTCTGCTGTAAATATTCTTCCTGACTGCAGACAATGAATATTTACCAATATTTCTACAGTGCTGAAGAGCTGGGTCAGATGATTTTTACCTTCAGCTATCACACATGACAGGAGCGTTATCTTCTTCTGTGTGATAGCCCACTGATGTTCGCCATAGTGAGCATGCAGTGCTAATTTGTCCTCCCAGAGCCAGTCCTCCTCCAGGAATGCTCCAACATCTACCCTTAGTCTTCAACCACCCAGAACAATATCAAACCAGGAGATCTGGGGCAGAGCATGAAGGGCAAATAAAAATAAGGCACCAGAGAGTGCAGAAGGCTGCCATAAGGGCTTTATTGTAACCTCTACAGCATTCTCCAAACTGCTGGCACAAGCTTATTCCATACTAGAGATGTCCAGAATCAACAGGAGATTATTTGGCTCCACAAGGGTGATATCTGATCATCTCCACGGAGGGATTTTTAACACAGGGGCCCCACAAAGAAACTCTACAGCATGATGATCTGACCACCTGATTGGATCAACCCTGACATCATTAATGTCAAGACCCAATGAAAACCAACTCTAAGCTGTGGCCTTTTTGGTGGGTCCCGGTGGCAACTGCCTGCACTCAAGCCCAGTGAAGACATGGAGGAACTGTTGTCCAAACTGAGAGTCTTCATCACCAACCCGAGCATTGAAATCACCCAGCACTAACAAGCTGGATGAGTCCACCATTATGTTAGCCATGACTTAAGAGATAAGTTGGACGTAATTCCACAAGTATATCATGCTACCAAAATGAAAGAGAAAATCACCCCATATCACCACCACCAGAAAATAGCCCCATCCCCACTACCACAAGTGTATCTCTCCATCAAAGTAAATACTAATTAACAACCCCACGCACAGGTGTATCCATCCTCAAAACCTAAAGGGAAACAGTCCCTGGCCCATCACCTCAAGTGTCTCCTTCCACTAAGATTAAAGGAAAACATGGTTACCCAGCAAAACACCACTAAAGATAGAAAAATCCAGCCCCAAATCTACCTCAAATGTAGCCAACCACAAAATTAATGGGAAAACAATCTCCTTCCATTGCAACAGTGTTTCCCCTATTTCTCCTCTCTCCTATTTCTCCTTTTACTGCACCCCTCAGTCACTGCTAGATCACTGCCTTGTGCAGGCAGTCACCAGCACACTGGTGGGGTACTACCCCTCCTTACTATAGTTGACCTCTGCTACCCCCACAACATCCCCTCTCCCAACATGCCCCTCGTGATCACTATATATAAATAACTCCTTACGCCTATAACCAGCCCTACCAGTAGGGTTATCCACTGCCCTGCTCAGATACGAACATATGAACATACGAAATTTGCCAGCAGATAAGGCCTAGAGGTCTATCAAGCCTGCTCGAATGTGCAGCTAGCACCCTTATCCTGCAGCTGCCCCTCCTTCCACCCTTCCCTCATTAACCTCCCCTTGTCCTGTCCCATCCCCTTTGAAGCAGTCCACTGTTCTACTGCATACCACTTCTGCAGGTAACGATTCCACCCAGCCACCACCCTCTGTAAAAAGTGTCTCTCATCTCCTCCTGAACCTTCCTCCTCCAGTCTCATATCATGGCCCCTGGTGGCCCTCCCTCCCTTACTTTGAACAGCGCTCTGTACCCATCTTGTTTATTCCTTCCATGTATTTAAAGGTTTCAATCATGTCACCCCTGTCCCTCCTCTCCTCCAGTGAGTACATGTTCAACTCCTTCAACCTCCTCTCGTAAGATAAGTCCCCAGCCCTTGATCATCTTTGTCGCCTCCACGCTGCACCCTCCAGTAACTTAATGTCCCTCTTCAGATACGGGCACCAGTACTGCAAGCAGTACTCCAGGTGTGGTCTAACTAATGACCTATACAGTGGCAGAATCACCTCCCTCCTCGAGGATATACCTTGCAATACAACCCAACATTTTGTTGGCCTTGCAGCTGCCTTCCTACATTGTGCTGAGTTGTTCATTGACCCTGTAATGAGCACCCCCAGATCCTTCTCCTCCTCTGTCTGGGCTAGCTGCACTCCCCAGCTGGTAACTCCTCCTTGGGTTCTTCATCCCAAAATGCAGCACCTTGCACTTTTTGGCATTAAACCCCAGTTGCCAGGTGTCTGACCAGGTTTCAAGCTTTGCCAGATCATCCTGCAACCGCTGCCATCCCCTAGGTCATCCACCACCATGCCTACCTTGGTATCATCAGCAAACAGACTGATCTTGCTCTTGATGTCCCATGATATGTCTGCAATGAATATCCCAAACACTGGTCCCAACACTGAGCCCTGTGGAACACCACTGCCACTGCCCTTGGGTGTGAGAGCTCCCCACCCACCACCACCTTCTGTTGCCTTCCCTGAAGCCAGTTTCCTACCCATCTCACCAGCTTTGCACCTGCCCCTGTGCCTACTAACTTCCTTCCCGGCCTTCCATGCATCACCGAGTCGAATGCCTTACTGAAGTCCAGGACATCCACTGCATGGCCCCTGTCCAGTTGCCTAGTTACCCAGTCATAGAACTCCACCAGGTTGGTTTAGCAGGATCTGCCACGTAGGAAGCCATGCTGTCTGCTGTCTTGTAGTCCTTGGCCTCTAGGAGGGCCACCAGCCTCTCCTTCAGGATGGTCTCTATTAGCTTACCCACAATGGATGTGAGGCTCACTGGTCTGTAGTTTCTCGGTTCATCCTTGGGGCACTCTTGTGGAGGGCACCACATGAGCCATCCTCCAGTCCCAGGTACACACTCAATGTAGTGAGGCATTAAATAGGTTCGCCAAAGGTCCTGCAAGGACCTCTGCCAGCTCTTCAGTACCCTAGGGTGGATGCCATCTGGGCCTGGCGCCTTGTCCACCCTCAGTGCCTTCAAACCCTCTTGAACTCTTCCCTCCATGATTTCCCATCTGTCACCACTTCCCCGATAGGGATAACAGGACACTTGAATTTCAACTCCCCTTCCCCGCCCTTGGATACCTCCCACCTGCAATACCTCTCTCTCTCATCACCCTGCCACACTCTACCTCTCCTCCACCCTTCCAGCTAACTTAGCCTAACGCCTACCCCTACACTCAATTAAGCACTTATGACCTACCCATACCCTCTTATATGCACCTTAGTTCACCTGTCATCTCTATTTGCTTTGAAAATCGGGTGGTTCTGTCTAAGCGCTTTCCATAAATTTCCTTTCTTCTTCCATTCTACCCCTCCCCAATTTTTGTTCCTCCTTCCATTCTTCCTCTCTTTACTCCAATCACTGTAAATCTTGAATATCTATGTTACACTAATGGCTACCAATTACTATTGGGCCACCTTACCATCTAGTGCATACTGTTGTCAAGTTATTATGTGTGTTCCAGTGTTACCAACCGTCACCAACTGTTGCCAATTTGCTATATGTCTTCATATCTACTATACTTAACTGTTGCATTGTTAGCCAATGTTATCCACCTGTAATCCCTCCTGCTCTCATTGTATGGAAGTAAGCAAATTGTATTCCAACATTGTAACATTTCTCTTTATTCTATCGCATTGTTCCATACCCCAGGTTTAGCTGGGAGATGAGCAACTTGTTGCTCAGCGTGTCTTCCCGTGAAACATTTCAATAAATAATAAATTATCCACAACCATTAAATAGAAAACAGTCCCAATCACAATCACATGAGTATCATTCCACTAACATTGAAGGGGAAAATAATTCCCAACAGTACTACAAGTATATCTTTTCACCAAACGGTAAAGAGAACAGCATCCCCACCACAACCACCATCTCCACCACAACTGTATCCATCCAGCACATTTTTTTTTTTAATCATGTATTTATGCTCCCACCTGCCTCTGCCTCTCCACCTCTCAGACATCCTCTTCCTGCACCATCTAGTCCCCATCATGTCTACCCCTAGAGGACCTGGTTCCACCAGCCTAGGTACCAGATAACCCTCCAGGCGGGGTGAGGAGGGACCCCTGTTCTTACCTCCCCAGAGCCATGCATACTGTGTCATGGATCCAGTACAGCGGAGTCTGCCGCCACGAGCCTGAGATGCGAGTGAGGTGTCATTGCCTAGGAGAAACTGAGGTGTTTTTCCATTGTTCGTCTCCCCAGACGTCGGCATGCAATGAGGGCCAATGAGCTAGGAGGCGCTTGAGACATGCCTCCTGCCCGCCCCTGCCGACATCTGCCCAATGCCCTTGCTGCCCCCAGCTACTGCACCTTCCACCTGTGCTCCCCTAGATGGCAGTATTGTGGTGGGAGGTGCAGAAGACCCCCCGAGAAGGAGAGCAGCCGCTGGGTGCTCCATATTTTCCTCCCCAGCTGACCCCGGTGCCCCTGGTGCTCATTTCCAAACCCAGGTCACCGGGCATGGTACGGGTAGGCGTCCAGCGCCTCAGCCCTCAGCGCCACCGGCTGGCCATCCAACAAAATTAAAGGGAGAAAGCTCTCTCACATGGCCACAACTGTATCTGTCCACCAAAATTAAAGAGGACAATAGTCTATCACCATCACAAGTATATCTATCCACCACAGTGACAGAGGGAAACCATCTCAAGTGTATTCATGCGCCAAAATTAAATGGGGGCATATTCTCACTAATACAAGTCTATCCAGCCTTCAAACTTAAAGAAAAACACTCTCCCACCACCACAGGTATATCTATCCACCTGTATTAAAGAAGGAAATCATCTCCCACAATGACAAGTGTATCCATCTACCAAATGTAGAAACATAGACAATGACAGCATATAACATTAAAGGTCCATCCAGTCTGCCCATGTTCCCTATTTAGCCTGGGGCCTACTGTTCCTCCAGGATCCTAGCTCTCCCACCGATTCCTCCTCCCCGATCTGATGCTCTGAGCAACCACTATATACTTATTCTGTCCCAGCCATGCTTAAAACCACTAATGGTTTTGGACAAACCACCTTGGCTGGCAGCCTGTCCCATGGCTCCACTACCCTTCTGTAAAATAGTGTTTCCTCACATCTCCTGACTCTCTCTCCTGCTAGCTTCCACTCATGACAACGTGACTGCAAGATGATATCCAAGTTACATATCTCCCCGTAGTTCACCTTGTTAATGCCTTTTAGGAATTTGAAGGTCTCTCTCCCTCTCCTCTCCTCTCCTGCTTGTCTCCAGTGAGTACATGTTCAGTGCCTTGAGGCAGTCCTCACAGAACATGCCCTCTAGCTCTGAATCATTTTTGTTACCTTGAGCTGCACTGCCTCAAGCCTATCCTATCCTTTCTGAGGTGTGGACCCCAAAACTGGATGCAGTACTCCATGTCTGGCCTCACCAAGGATCTATACAGGAGAAGTATTACCTCCCTTTTTCAGTTACCAGTACCTCCCAATACATCCAAGCATCCTCTTTGCCTTGCTATCAGCCTTGTTGCACTGACTCGGTTGCTTTAGGAGTCACTGATGATAACTCCAAGATCTTGTTCCTCAGCCTTAGTATTGAATCTCAACCTTCCCATCCAGTACTCTGTCCTGGGGTTGTTGTTCCCAGGTGCCTCACCTGCACTTTTTGCATCGAATTTCAGCTGCCAAACCCTTGACCACCCTCCAGTTTTTGCAAGTCTCTGCATCTTTATTCCTCACCACTATCCACCCTCCCACAGAGCTTAGTGTCGCCTGCAAAGAGACACAGCCTGTTCTGTACCCTTACCAATGTCACAAATGAATATGTTGAAGAAGGCCAGACCCAGGACAGATCCATGTGGAATCCCACTTGTGGCCTCCTGTCTCACTCAGTACTAACCCCGCGGAGAGCTAAAGGATGGGGGAGTTGCTGACTGTCCCAAGGGAGGAAACGGATTGGGGATTATTATTTTAGATTACCTAAAGGTAGCCAAGCAGAGTACAATCTGTAGGGAGGGCCAGTGGCATGTTGGGGTGCATAGGAAGGGGTATCACCAGCAGGAGGGAGCTGGTGATACCACTATACAAACACTGGTGAAGCCTCATCCAGAGTACTGTGTGCAGTTCTGAGGCCGATCTTCATAAGGATATAGACTGGGTTGTATGTGAATCCAGTAAGGATGACTAAAATGGTGCAGGACTTATAACAGAAGACTTATGAGGAGAGATTAAAAGATCTCAATATTTATACACTGGAAGGGAGGAGGGAACAGGTAGATATGATAGAATCCTTTGAGTATCCTAAGGTCATAAACAAGGTGCAAGTGAAGACATCTTTTGGTACAGGAGAGGTAGAAGAACAAGGGGCACGATATGAGATTGAGGGGGCAGGATAAGAGGTAATGAGGAAGCTCTTTTCACAGAAGGGGTGGTGAATGCATGGAATAGCCTGTCCCAGGAGGTGGTAGGAGTGAACACAGCGACGGATTCAAACATGCATGGGATAGGCATGGAGGGAACCCTAGAGGTGGGAAGGAGAAGCTAAAGTCGATGATCAAGTAGGGTCAGTGGCTGCTGAAACAGGTAGGGTATACTGGCAGACTGCATATGCCTAGTAGTCCTTACCTGCCATCAGCTTCTACATTTCTATGTTTCTGATTTAATCCCACTTCTGCCTCCCTTTAGCCAGTTACCTACCTAGTTTGCTATGACCTTAGCTACACCCAGATTCTCCTTCTCCTTCAGCAAACATCTGTGGGACACTGAGCTGACAGCCTTTCTGAAGTCAACATAGATCAAATCCACAGCATGGCCTCTATCCAATTCCATCATCACCCAGTCAAAGAAAACTTCCAGGTTAGTCTGACAAAACCTCTCTGCCATGAATCTGTTATAAATATTTCCACCTGGTTCCAAAGGTGGGATCTTCCACGTTAGGCAAACAGGATAACCACTACACTATGGAAACTCCAAAACTCCCCAAATTAAAGGGGGGAACAGTGTCCCACCATCATGAGTGTATCCAGCAACCAAAGTTAAAGGGGAAAGCACCCAAAGTAACACCACAAGTGGTTACAGTCATCCAAAATAAAAATAAAAAGATCCCCAGGAACTGCCTAATGGATAGATGACAGAGGGTGGTGGCTATCGGCACTCACACTAATGTGGGGAGCATGACCAGCAGGATGTCACAGGGCTCAGTACTGGGACCAGTCCTCTTCAATGTCTTCTACGTGACATTGAAGAAGAACTGGAAGTGAAGGTATACCTTTTTCTGATGACACCAAAATCTGTAATAGGGTGAACATTTAGGAGGGGATGGAGAGAGGCGAGGACCCTGGTAAACTTGAGGAGTGGTCATGTGAATGGCAGTTGGGGTTCAGTACCAAAAAGTGCTAAATCATGCACCTCAGAAAGGATAGAGACAGGGTGGAGGTGGTCCAGAGGAGGGCAACTAAAATGGTGCAGGATTTCATTAAAAATACTATGAGGAGAGACTGAGGATCTCAATATGCATACTCTACCCTGGAAGAGAGGAGGAAGCCGAGAGGGGTCATGATAGACACCTTCAAGTACCTCATGGGGATGAATGAGGGGCAGAAGGGAGTCTCTTTCAAATGAGAAGGAGCACCAGGACCAGAGGGCATGCGATGAAGCTGTATGGGACTAAATGTTAGAGGGATGTGAGAAAGTACTACTTCACTGAAAGAGTGGTGGGTGCATGGAACTTGCCAGCAGAACTGGTGGAGGCAAAACAACATGGGTCTTCAATCATGCATAGACATAGGGAATATTAGTAAATAGGCAGATCTGTGGAGACAGACTAGGCACAGACCATCTGGACAGACTGACTGAGCCAAGTGGTCCTTTTTCTAACAAATTCTGTGTTCTATGTTTCTACCACCACAAGTGTATACATCCACCAAAATTAGAAAGTAAAATAGTCCCCACTCCTACAAGTGTGTCCTCCACCAAAATTCAATGGGGAACCATCTTGCACTATGACAAGTGTATCCATTCACCAGTATTAGAGGATAAAAACAGATGCCCTCTGCTACAAGTGTATCCATGTACCAAAGTTAAAGGGAACACAGTCCCTCCCACTGCTACAACTATATACAACCACCAACATTATAAAGGAAAACCATTTCCCACCATGACAAGAGTATCCATCCACCAACATTAGAGAGAAAAACAGTCTGCCACTGCTACAACTGTATCCATCCACCAAAAATAAAGAGGGAAACCATCTCCTGCCATGACAAGTATATCCATCTACAAAATTAAAGGGGAAACAGATTCCCACCATCACGTGTATCCATTGAGCAAAATTAAAGCAGCAGTGCAACGAAAAAAGTTTTCTAAAAATCTTGTTTAAATATTAGTATACCTCTCAAATGTACTTGTCTATGTATGTCCTATGCTGTGTATCATGAGTCTTTTTTCTTTTTGGATCCTAACCCTTACCAGGTCTATAATGCTATTTCTATGCAAATGTGGCAGGCTTTTTTCTTGAGAAAAATTAAAATATTTATAAATGTCGTGAAAATCCCTCACCAGGGACTTCTAATTCACTGCCACCACCAGGGTTTTACCAGGACAGGAACCAGGAAACCTGCTTCTTACCTCCTCCTTGCACACGGTCAGGAAGGTCAACACAATAACTGTGGTGAGAGTGCCCTTCAGCGACGGGACTACAACAAAGTCCAGCAGAAACAGTAAAATTACTTTTTAAATAACCAAGCAGTCACAGGGCTTATGATAAATATATTATTTACTAGAACTATAAGTATTTACAAACAGGATATATTTAAAGTGAAACAAAAGGATTACCAGTTTACTAAGACATGAAAAATAAATGAAGTTACACTGACAGTTGCCAGATAAATGATTAAGCTTCCCTCACTCTTACAACCTATTTACCTGCTGCTAGCTACATAGACACTTTTCCTAGACTAATTTCTACTCACTATTCAGCTACTCCTATGGCAGGGCTCTGGTCTTTAAATGTTGCAGGTCCAAGAGAGGAGCTGAACCTCTGCTCCTAATTTCTACTCTTTGGCTTTGGGGAGGGTTTCTCCCTTTGAGTGACAGTTCCCCACTGTCCACATGATGCATGACATCGTCCGAGTCAACTGGCTGTGAGGAGTGGTCTCATCCCTTTAAGTGACAGTTCCCCACTGTCCCCATGGTGAATGATATCATCCGAGCCTACTGGTTACTTCACATCTCAACAGCCTTTGTCCAGGTTTACAATCCTGTTTTACAGGATGTCTGAGGTGTCTAACCCCACAACCCTGCCTTTCAGGATGTCTGAGGTGTTCAGCATTGCACTCTTCCATCTCCTTTCAGGATCTGTAGCTTAGTTCCCATGAGAAAGTTATACTGAGCAGCTGAGCTGGCCAATATTTCCCATGAGACCTGCCTAGACATGTGACCCTGAAAGCCATGTTTGTGTCCCCTTGCAAACAGCAGAACTTATAACAAAAGCATAACTACACTAAACAAGCATTTGTCAATGCCGAATGTTCACTTGCAGGTATTTCCAGTGGTGTTTGGCATGTATGGTGCTTTACCCTAATGCCCTGTGCGATTGCTGGTATTGCACAATAAATTGTCAGCATGATCTTTTTGTTACCCCCATTGCATGCGCTACATAGGCGGAAGCACGTTTTGGGCAGGATGTGAAAATGACAGCTGTACTGCTCATAAGGAAGTGTGGTAAACGCCAGTGTTGAAAATCTGGAGGGAAATATTGAAATTCGTGAACCACGAAAGGCATATGGGAACTGTGCAAGACACCGTGAAACAGTCATTTTAGGAATTTTTCACTAAATTTTCAGCATTGCCATTTTAAAACCTGTGCTAATGAACAGTGTCACTGTGATTTTCTTACTGTGTCCCATACATTGATTTCGCACACCGACTGCACCATTGTGCACCACGTGGGGGAAAGACATTTTGGGCAGGATGTGAAAAATGACAGCTGTACTGCTCATAAGGAGGTGTGGTAAAATGGCAATGTTGAAAATCTGGAGTGAAAATATTGGAAATTCGCAAACTTACGAGCGTGCGTAGGAACTGCACAACGCAGACTCATAAAACACTCATTTTTAGGAATTTTTTCACCAAATTTTCAGCACAGCCATTTTAAGACCTCTGCTCATGATCAGTGTCACTGTGATTTTCTTAATGTGTCCCATACATTGAGTTAGCACACTGACTGCATGGTAATGCGCTACATGGGTAGAAACACGCTTTGGGCAGGATGTGAAAAATGACAGCTGTACTGCTCATGAGGAGGTGTGGTAAAATGGCAATGTTGAAAATCTGGAGTGAAAATATTGAAAATTCTCAAAGCTACAAGCGCGTAGGAACCGCGCAACGCACGCTTGTAAAACAGTCATTTTAGAATTTTTCACCAAATTTCAACATAGCCATTTCAAGACCTCTGCTCATGAACAGTGTCACTGTGATTGTCTTAATGTGTTCCATACATTGAGTTCGCGACACCGACTGCTCCATTGTGCGCTACATGGGCGGAAACACGCTTTGGGTGAGATGTGAAAATGACAGCTGTACAGCTCATAAAAGGTGTGATAAAATGGCAATGTTGAAAATCTGGAGTGAAAATATGGAAAATTCGAGAACTTACGAGCCTGTGTTAGAACTCGCAACACACACATAAAAACAGATCATTTCTTAGAATTTTTTACCAAATTTCAACATAGGATTTTAGGACCCCTTCTCATGAATAATGTCACTGTCATGGCGTTATTTGAGGCGAAGGGTGATTTCACACAGTGACTGCGCAGTGCCTGCGAAATCACCCTTCGGGCCGAATAACGCCATGACAGTGACACGCATTCATAAGAAGGGGTCCCAAAACCCACGCTGAAAATTTGGTGCAAAAATTCCAAAAATGACTGAGATATGCACAAAGTTGAAACCCCTATGTAGTCATTATACAGCTTACCGCATTTCCTCAGTCGCGGTCAGCTTTGAAGAGTGCAGACGTGTTCTGGTCCACCGAAGATCGTCGCGCTGGAGTCCGAGGTGAAGTGAGTGGCGGGGTGTGTGGGAGAGCTGGGTGCGCAGTGGGTGGTGCGGGTTGTGGGAGGGGTTGGGAGACGCGTGGGGACCGTTTGTTTTACAGGAAAAAAAAAAGAGCGACGAGGGACGCTTGCCACACTGGGGTGGGCCCCAGCCTGGCAGAAGATGTGTGGGGGCCGAGGGCCGATGGGGATTGGGCACCCCGTCGGGCAAAACAAACAAGCGGTTTGCCACGCTGGGGTGGACTCCCAGCGTGGCGGCAGGATGGCTTGGGGTCAGTGACGACGTGGGGGATTGGGCACCCCATCGGCAAAACAACAACTTTGCCATGCTGGGGTGGGCCCCAGCGTGGCAGGAAAGCTTTGGGGGGCAGCATGACGCGTGCAAGGGGAGTGCATGACGGAGGAAAGTCGGCGGTGCTCAGTATGGCAGCGGTGTTTTCCTTTGAAGCAGAGGAACACCGCTGTCACACTGAGCTCCTGCACCCATTGGTGCAGGATCGCCACACCTGCTCAAGGAGCAGTGACTGATGGGAGAGGCCACCTGCAAGCTATTCCGAACGTGCTCGCGATGCGCAAGCGAACGAAAAGAAATAACAATGAAATTAATAGATCAATCTGGTCACATGTCCATCGAATAGCAGACTCAGATTTTGGTAGAATTAGAAAATTGCACCACCAAATAAAACTAAAAGATTCCTGGAATCTTTCATAATGAAAAAAGGTAGAGTCAAATGTTTTGCCCAATGTTGTTGCACTGTTGCTTTATGGGGAAACAGCCCCTGAACCACTACAAGTGTTTACATCCACCAAAAGTTAAAGAAGATCCTCCCACCCCACCATAAGTGTATCTAGTCACCAAAATTAAAGGGGAAACTGTCCCACTGCAAACGATCTATTCACTAAAATTAAAGAGGGAACAGATCCCCATTGCTATAAGTGTATGTATGCACCAAAGTTAAAGGAAACATTCCCCACTGCTGCAACTATATACATACACCAAAACTATAAAGGAAAACCAAGTCCCACCATGACAAGAGTATCCATCCACCAACATTAGAGGGAAAAGCTGTCCATCACTCCTACAACTATATCCATCCACCAAACTTAAAGAGGCAGCGTCTCCAGCTATGACAAGTATATCCATCTACCAAAATTAAAGGGAGATAGTGTACCGCACCATAAATGTATTGCCTTTGTATGGCTTGACTCTATTTCTGTGTTTATCATGAACCATACTATTCGTCGATTGTCGCTATTTCCCAGATGGCTACCCACTTCAACATCTGTGATCCTCTCTCCATCTCCATTTGAGTACCAGGTCTAAGACTGCTCCCTCTCGAGTGGGTTTCAATACTAGTTGTCTAAGGCATGCCCCCGTAGGGCATCTAGAAGAACCCATTCTTAGAAATGGCTGCTGCAACTACACTCCAGTTAACATCTGGCATATTCAGATCCCCATCAGCAATACCTCCCTTTTCTGCCATTATAAGTATACTTTCTATCATTTTCTTGTCCATTTCCTTCCCCTGGGATGGGGGTCTGTATACAATACCTATGTGGATTGTGGTGCCATTGCCTGTCTCCAAATTGACCCACAGTGCTTCCTCTCCTCCCTGTTTACCCTTTTGTTCTGTTGCTTTGATGCCTTCCCTTATGTAGAGAGCTACTCCTCCTCCTCTTTACTCCTCTCTGTCCCTCCTGTAGATAGTGTGTATCCTTGTATGTTTATGTCCCAGTCATGGCTCTGTGTGTACCATATTTCTGTGACTTCCACGATATCCAGATGTTCCTCCTCCATCAAGGCCACTAATTCAGGAAGCTTGTTACCCAGACTATGGGTATTGGTACTCATTACTCTCCATTTTTGATGGCTTTCCCTCTTGTAGCAACATCCCCACTGACCTTTCTAACTTGGTCTTTTCCTCTTTTAGTAACCTGTTTTGTAGGGGAGGCTGTGAATTCCCTGTTGCTTATCAGTGCCTCCTCCTTGACTAGTTTAAAAGCTTGCCAATGAAGCATTTAAACCGATTGCCCAGAAGACTTGTTCCTTCCTGGATAGATGCAAACTATCCTGCCTGTGTAGGCTGGTATCCTCCAGGTGGAACCCCAGTCCCCAATGAAGCCAAACCCCTGTGCTCCACACCATTTTTTCAACCATTTATTGAATCGCATGGTGCAAAGTACCCTCGCCTCATCCATGCCATAGACAGGCAGCACCTCTGAGAAGTGTGCTACTTGTCTTAGGCCCTCCCCAACTCCACAAAGTGTCCTCCTGCACTGCTCTAATCTCATGTTGAGCCAAGTCATTCATCTCTAGGTGGACAATGATGTCCAGCTCAGTCTCCCATGCAGCTGTTCTCCATGATCCTGAGGATGCATTCCTGTCCCTCAAGCCATGGCGCCAGGCAGGCACCTTACTTCAGTTTTCCCTGCTCCCCCCAGTTCTATCCCCCTAATAAGTGAATCCCCACCAGGAGCTGCTTCCTTTCCCTGTGGTGTCCTCTGCCTCCTTCCTGTGGGCCTCCCTTGTGACAGTTGTCCACAACCTCCTTAGTATCCTCTGCAGTTGCATTCATCGGGAACTATGCTTCCCCAGAATGGTGTATGGATTGTGGAGTGGTACAACTGACTGGGTGTGCCTCTGTTCCACCACCATCACCTTCCCTGAGCCCACTGTGGTCCAACTGCTGCGCTTTCTTGGCACTCTCTGAGGCAGTGGTGGTGACCATAGTGCTCCATGGGTGGAGAGGTTCCCTTACTACTATCCAGTGTGGCCTGAAGATGGGCAATCTCCCTTTCGGGCAGAGAGTTGTCTGCAAATAGGGCAGCATATGATCCTCCAGAAAGACTCCCGGAAGACTGCTGCCCCACAGCCAGTACATTGCACTACTCCCACGTCTGTCTATCTTCCTGTTTATTCTGCAAGTTTTTTTTATGTCTTTTCTTTTTCTCTCTCCTTCCAGTTATTGTTTTATTTATATAAATATACATATATTATGTACTGTGTACACTTATATTGTCATTGCAGTGTTCAGGAAAGGATATGGCAGTGGTATGCACCTGCCTTCTTGAAGAAATGATGTCAGAACCCCTGGTATAAAGGAAA
This sequence comes from Neoceratodus forsteri, assembly GCA_016271365.2. Classification (NCBI taxonomy): domain Eukaryota; kingdom Metazoa; phylum Chordata; order Ceratodontiformes; family Ceratodontidae; genus Neoceratodus; species Neoceratodus forsteri. The sequence goes on from CM057454.1 coordinate 1,321,647,939, forward strand.
TGGTACCGGGTGGGTGGGTGAGGAAGGGTGATTTGGGCCCAAACTGTGCCCTCTCGAACAATCAGCTGAAAGCTCTGACCCACCACTACAATGAGTGTTGACCATCCTGTCAGCAAGACAACCTACACAATAATTTAACAGAGAAATTACTCTGCTAAACAAACAGAGAAAAATCAAACGCTGAGTCAAACACAGCTAAACCTCCCCATCCTCAATACAGCCTGGTGATTTGGGCTCTGTAAGCAATCAGCCCCTAAACAAGTCAGCTGTGCACCAGGAAAGAAACAGTAAACAGTTATTTCAATCCTCTGGATTTAAACTCCCAATCTCCACAGCAGTACTGAAAAACTCCACCCAGAAACCCTTGACTGACTAGTGTCACACCTGTTCTCCAGTGCTACAACTGTATCATCCACCAACATTAAAGAGGAAACCATCTCCGGCTATAAGTGTATCCATCCACCAAATTTAGAGGGGAAACAGTGTCCCTCCACCATATGTGTATCCAGTAACCACAATTAAAGGGGAAACAGCTCCTGAACCATCACAAGTGTTTACATCCACCAAAAGTTAAGAGAAAAGATTCCTACCATCACAAGTGTATCCAGTCACCAAGATTAAAGAGGAAAAACAGTCCCCTACAAATGTATTCATCCACCAAAATTAAAGGGAGGAACAGATCCCCATTGCTACAACTATGCACCAAAAGTTAAATGGGAGAACAAATTGGAAAACAGTCCACTACTGCTACAGCTATATACATCCACCAAAATTATAAAGGAAAACCAAGTCCCACCATGACAAGAGTATCCATCCACCAGCATTAGAGGGGGAAAACTGACCATCACTCCTACAACTATATCCATCCACCAAACTTAAAGAGGGCACCATCTCCTGCTATGACAAGTATATCCATCTACCAAAATTAAAGAGGGCACCATCTTCGCTATGACAAGTATATCCATCTACCAAAATTAAAGGGGGCACAGTGTCCCACCACCATATGTGTATTGAGTGATATAATTACAGAGAGAAACAGTCCACAAATCACCACAACTGTTTACATTCATCAACAGTTAAGGAAAAATATTCCCAGCACAAAAAATGCATCCAATCTCCAAAATTAAAAGAGGAAAGCAGTTGCTCACTGCTACAAATGTGTCCAGCCACCAAACTTAAAGGGGAAAATAGACCCCAATTGTTATAGACTGTATCCCTGCAAGTGATTGGGGAAAAATTGTCCCCACTGCCAACTATATACAGCCACCAAAATTATAAAGGAAACCATCTCCCACAATGACAAGAGTAACCATCCACCAACATCAGAGGAAGAAAGTAGTCACCACCACTACAAGTGTATCTATCTACAAAATTAAAGAGGAAAACAGTTCCCCAATTACTACAACTGTATCCATCCACCAAAATTAAACAGGAACCATCTCTGCCTATGACAAGTGTAACCATCCACCAAATTTAAAGGGGAAAAAAGTGTACCACCATATGTGTATCCAGTAACCAAAATTAAAGGGGAAAACAGTCCCCAAACCACCACAAGTGTTTACATCTAATAAAGAGTAAAAGAGTCCCACCACCACAAGTGTATCCGTTTACCAAAATTAAAGGGGAAAAGTCCCTCACTGCGCAAATGTATCTATCTCCCAAAATTAAAGGGGAACAGTCCCCACTGCTACAAGTGTATCCATCCATGACATGCAATGGGTAAACTGTCCCTGAACCACTTAAGGTTTATCGCAGTTAAAAAGAAACAAAAAGGTTCCTCCTGCCTCAAAAGTATCCATCCACTACAATTAAATGCAGAAACAGCACCCTGCATCAGAAGTGTATAATCCACCATAAATCATCAGTCCTCAAACCACCAAAAGTTTATTTAGTCATTAGCATTACTGAAAAAGATCCCTTTACCTCAAATGTATTCATCCATCACAATTAAATGGAAAAACAGCCCACCACACCCTGCACCGGAAGCGATCATCCAGCACAAGTAAAGGAAGAAACAACCCTGAACCACAACAAGTTTATTTTGCCATCCCATGAAAGAAATAAAAGTTTCCCTCTACCTCAAATGTATCCATCCACCACAAGTAAATGGAGAAACAGACCACCACACCCTGCACTCACAAGTGTATCCTTCCACTTAAATAAAAAAGACTACAATAACTGTTCACCATCACCAAAAGGATATTCATCCACTGGAAATTAAAGCAGAGGAAATGATCAGTCCGCCAACACTGCAAGATTTATAAAACAGAAAACAGATGTATAGCAGGGTTTCCAAATCTACAGGGATTCCTGTACTTTACAGGAAATGGGCCCATCTACTGGAAATTGGCTTCCATAGGAAACAATGTAATCCACAGGAAAACATAGGAAAATTGCCCTGGAGTAACATGGAAAGGGACAAACGGATCTGGGAGCACTGGTGCATTTACAGTGTCTGTAGGATCAACTGAACTGCACACACCGCTACTAACTCAGCTTACCTTTCTTATTTACCAGCATGGGTCTCAAGCTATGCAAATTAGAGGATTTGGTAATCACGTAAAATGTCACAATTATCATATCTGAAAGACAACTCTAATTAAAGCTGAGACACTTGTGTGTGTAAACATCCGCTGCCTCATTTGCAAAGATTGTGCTCCCATCTCAGGCTTCTGTTACACTAACAGTCATTTCTGGCCACCTACATTTCCCATTATCCCTCCACCACCCCATTCCAGTGTAAACACCCCACTGCCTGGTCATGAAGGAGTACTGGGATTAGCTGAAACAATGCTGTCCTTTTCCCACTCTGGCCAGATGGTCAGTGCAGGTTGGTGGTTTCAATTTAGGCAAGAAGGGGAACATAAGGTATGGGATACAAAATAATTAGCATAGTAACAAACAGTGTCATATTAATATGGTATTGTAACACACATTGCCACATTAAATATTATTGTAAAATATAGTACCACACTAACATAGCATAGTAACAAACAGTATCATATTAATATGGTACTGTAATGCATAGTGCCATGTTCAAGAGTATTGTAACTACAGTACCACACTAACATAGCATAGTAACAAATAGTACAGTATCCTACTAATACATTATTGTAACATGTAGTACTATAGTCACATATTATGGTAACATACTGTATAGTACCACACTAACATAGCCTAGTATCATACAGTACCGTAATAATATAGTACTGTAACATACAGTGCCATATTAACATAGCATACTTACATATAGTACGGTATCCTACTAATACATTATTGTAACATGTAGTACTATAGTCACATATTATGGTAACATACTGTACAGTACCTCACTAATATAGCATAGTATCACACAGTACCGTAATATATAGTACTGTAACATACAGTGCCATATTAACATTGCATAGTAACACATAGTATGGTATCCTACTAATACATTATTGTAACATGTAGTACTATAGTCACACAGCATGGTAACATACTGTACAGTACCACACTAACATAGCATAGTATCACACAGTACCGTAATAATATAGTACTGTAACATACAGTACCATATTAGCATAGCATAGTAACATATAGTATGGTATCCTAATAATACTTGACTGTAACATGTAGTACTATAGTCACATAGTATGGTAACATACTGTATAGTACCACACTAACATAGAATACTATCATATATACCGTAATAATAGTACTGTAACATACAGTACCATATTAACATAGCATAATAACATATAGTACAGTATCCTAATAATATATTTTGTAACATGTAGTACTATAGTCACATAGTATGGTAACATACTGTATAGTACCACGCTAACATAGCATAGTATCATACAGTACCGTAGTAATATAGTACTGTAACATACAGTACCACACTAACATAGCATAGTAACATATAGTACAGTATCATACTAATACATTATTGTAACATGTAGTACTATAGTCACATAGTATGGTAACATCACTGTATAGTACCACACAAACATAGCATAGTATCATACAGTACCATAGTAATATAGTACTGTAACATACAGTACCACACTAACATAGCATAGTAACATATAGTACAGTATCATACTTATACATTATTGTAACATGTAGTTCTATAGTCACATAGTATGGTAACATACTGTATAGTACCACACTAACATAGCATAGTATCATACAGTACCATTATAATATAGTACAGTACATACAATACCATATTAACATAGCATAGTAACATATAGTGCAGTATCCTACTAATACATTATTGTAACATGTAGTACTATAGTCACATATTATGGTAACATACTGTATAGTACCACACTAACATAGTATAGTATCCTTCAGTACCATAATAAAATAGTACTGTAACATACAGTACCATATTAACATAGTATACTAATATAGTACTGTAACATACACTACCATATTAACATTGCATAGTAACATATAGTACAGTATCCTAATACATTATTGTAACATGTAGTACTATAGTCACATAGTATGGTAACATACTGTATAGTACCACACTAACATAGCATAGTATCATACAGTACCGTAATAATATAGTACTATAACATACAGTAACACACTAACATAGCATAGTAACATATAGTCACGTATCCTACTAATACATTATTGTAACATGTAGTACTATAGTCATATAGTATGGTAACATACTGTATAGTACCACACTATCATAGCATAGTATCATAGTACCATAATAATATAGTACTGTAACATACAGTTCCATATTAACATAGCATAGTAACATATAGTACGGTATTCTACTAATACATTACTGTAACGTAGTACTATAGTCACATAGTATGGTAACATACTGTATAGTACCACACTAACATAGCATGGTATCATGCAGTACCATAGTAATATAGTACTGTGACATACAGTACCACATTAACATAGCATAGTAATATATAGTACAGTATCCTACTAATACATTATTGTAACAAGTAGTACTATAGTCACATATTATGGTAACATACTGTATAGTACCACACTAACATAGCATAGTATCATACAGCACCGTAATAATATAGCACTGTAACATACAGTACCATATTAACATAGTATACTAATATAGTACTGTAACATGCAGTACCACATTAACATTGCATAGTAACATATAGTACAGTATCCTACTAATACATTATTGTAACATGTAGTACTATAGTCACATATTATGGTAACACACTGTATAGTACCAAACTAACATAGCATAGTATCATATCAGTACCATAATAATATAGTACTGTAACATACAGTACCATATTAACATAGCATAGTAACATATAGTACAGTATCCTACTAATACATTATTGTAACATGTAGTACTATAGTCACATAGTATGGTAACATTCTGTATAGTACCACACTAACATACCACAGTATCATACAGTACCATAATAATATAGTACTGTAACATACAGTACCACACTAACATAGCATAGTAACAAATAGTACAGTATCCTAATAATACATTATTGTAACATGTAGTACGATAGTCCATATTATGGTAAAATACTGTATAGTACCACACTAACATAGCATAGTATCATGCAGTACCTTAATAATATAGTACTGTAACATACAGTACCATATTAACATAGTATACTAATATAGTACTGTAACATACAGTACCATATTAACATTGCATAGTAACATATAGTACAGTATCCTACTAATACATTATTGTAACATGTAGTACGATAGTCACATAGTATGGTAACATGCTGTATAGTACCACACTAAAATAGCATAGTATCATACAGTACCATAATAATATAGTACTGTAACATACAGTACCATATTAACATAGTATACTAATATACTACTGTAACATACAGTACCATATTAACATTGCATAGTAACATATAGTACAGTATCCTACTAATACATTATTGTAACATGTAGTACGATAGTCACATAGTATGCTAACATGCTGTATAGTACCACAATAACATACCACAGTATCATACATTACCATAATAATATAGCACTGTAACATACAGTACCATATTAACATAGCATAGTAACATATAGTACAGTATCCTAATAATACATTATTGTAACATGTAGTACTATAGTCACATATTTTGGTAACATACTGTATAGCACCAAACTAATATAGCATAGTATCATAGAGTGCCATAATAATATAGTACTGTAACACACAGTACCATATTAACATAGCATAGTAACATATAGTACCGTATTCTACTAATACATTATTGTAACATGTAGTACTATAGCCACATATTATGGTAACATACTGTATAGTACCACACTAGCATACCACAGTATTGTACAGTACCATAATAATATAGTACTGTAACATACAGTACCATATTAACATAGCATAGTAACATATAGTACAGTATCCTAATGATACATTATTGTAACATGTAGTACGATAGTCACATAGTATGGTAACATGCTGTATAGTACCACACTAACATACCACAGTATCATACAGTGCCATAATAATATAGTATTGTAACATATGTAGTAGTACCATATTAACACAGAATAGTAACCTATAATACCATATTGACATAGCACTATAACGTATACTGTGGCACCAGCCAGGATGCCATACAGCAATGCTGCAGGATAACATAAATACTACAATATACTGCAGGAACACTGTAATTCAAGGACAATTAAGCCTTTTGTCATGCAGTATTTTGTGACATGTCACTTATTGCAAGTTACTGCGTTTGCATCCTGCTGGCTCTATTATTAATTAGCAAAGCATTGTGACATATAGTGCCACATTAACATAGCACAGTAACATACAGTATCATACTAACACATTATTGTTACATACAGTACCGTAGTCACATGGTATGTTAACATATAGTACCACACTAACATGAAATAGTAATGCATGGTACCATAATAACAGTACTATTGTAACTTATAGTACCATACGCCCATGGTAAAGTTACACACAGTCCTGCACCAACTTAGTATTGCATAATATAATGAAAACTAATAGAGTATTAATTATAACATACCACAGTAATATGCAATACCATGCTAACATAGTATGTCATATATAGTACAATACTGAAATACCATAGTAACATACAGTAATAATAATAATAAATCTTTATTTATACATTGCCTTTCTTAAAACCAAGGTGCCTTTATAATAACTTCACATAAAACAATAAAATAAACACAGATCCAATAACTGTTAAATTCATAAAATACAATACAATATCATCATCAAGGGTAAGCTTTTAACCATAAATGGGTCTTAAAGGCCTTTTTAAGTGCCATGTTAACATATTATTGTAACATACAGTATCAAACTAACAGAGTAGTGTAACATACAATATCATACTAACATACAATGCCATACTAAAATGCCACAATTAAAAAAAACTTTTGGAATCAACAGATTAGTCAATAGTTGCAGTCTAGAATAAGATTTGGTATAGCAGCTAGAAGGTAAATACTATACTAGGTGGTAACATAGAAACATAGAAATTGTTGGCAGATAAGGACTGGCAGGCCACCCAGTCTGCCCATAAGCCCTCCTCTAGTTTTGCTGCCTCTGACCATACTAGGTCAACAGCTTTCCCTCTCCCTCCTGCCTCCAGAGTTCCCTTATGTCTGTCCCATGCATGTTTAAATCCTCCACTATGCTCACGCTCATCACCTCCTGCAGTGAACTACTCCATGTGCCCACCATCTTCTCTGTGAAGAAAATTTCCTCACATTCCCCCTTAACTGCCACCCTCCAGTTTCATATCATGCCCCTTGTTCTTGTATTCCTCCTATATTGGAAGATGTCGCCTCCCTGCACCTTGCTTACGTCTTTAAGGTACTTGAATGTTTCTAGCATGTCACCCGATCCCTGCTCTCCTCCAGTGAGTACATACTGAGGGTCCTTTAGTCTCTCTCCATATGTTTTCTGGTACAGCTCGGCATCATATTTGTCCCCTTTCTCTCGGACCATTTTTCAAGCTTTCCCAGGTCCTTCTAATTCTCTCCACCCCATCTGGGGTATCCACCCTATTGCGAGATCTTGGTGTCATTTGCAAACAGGCAAACCTTTCCCTCCAGCCCTTCTGCTATGTCACTAATGAAAACATTAAACAGGACTGGCCCAAGGACTGATTCCTGAGGTACTCCATTGGTCACCCCCTCTCTCCAGATTGGATCCCATTTACCACCACCCTCTGCCTCCTGTCTGTAACCAGATACTACAGCTATTGGTCACAGCAGTTGCCAGGAGTGTAGTAACAGACAGATAAGAAGGGGACAAAGCTGGGAGTGGTGCAGTGCAGTGGCTGTGGGAGGCAGTCTTCAGGAGAGACCTCTGGATACTGCAGTGCTACCCCATCTACAGGCGCCTCTCTGGGTTGAGGGAGGAGGTTGCCAATCTCTGGGCTGAGTTGGCTAGGATTTTGGAGACCTCCTCCTCCCCCCAGAGGCCACCATATCTGCACCCACTACCTCAATGGTTGCCCACCAGGTGGAGTGGTTGCACTATGGTGGGCTTGGGCAGGGTAAGGGAGGTGGATCTGAGGCACATCTCCCAGCCGGTGCAAGTAAGGAACTCCTACGCTGTGTTGGAGGAATGGGAAGGCCCAGGGTCACCCAAAGTTGCGCACCCAGGGAGGATGAGCGGGACCTCTAGAATGGAGCTCCAAGGGTGGTTGGTAGAGGACTCCAAAGGAAGGGAAGCTACTCCTGGTGGTGGACTCCATTGTCCAGGGAGTAGAGCTAGAAGCAGGTAGCAAGGAGGGAGAGATAAAGTGCCTACCAGGGGCACAGCTCATAGGGATGGAAAGCAGATCCAGAAGATCACTAGGGTGGTAGCAAAGAGGGGAAGCTGGATGTCACTGTTCATCTGGGGACAAATGATCTAGCTGGGGACAAGGCAGAGATAGCAAGAGTGCAGGAGGAGTTCAGGAATGGGTGAGAGACCTGGGGCAGGTAGTAAAACTCTGTGACCTTCTCGGAGGTGCTACCTGTCCACAGCAAGGGGAACTGAGGGGTCTCTGCACCAGGGACTTCAACGCTTGTTTGGAGAGCTGATGCAGAGAGCAAGGTTTTGGCTTCATTGGGGAATGGGGACCCACCTGAGAGATGCAGACCTGTACCGGGCAATGAACTGAATTCTTCTGAAAGGGATGATGTCCTTAGTGACCCATTTAAATGCTTCATTGGCAAGCATTTAAACTAGCTAAGAGGGGTGGAGGAAGGAAGCAGGGTAACTCTAACTGCCCACCTCCATAGGATAATCTAACCAGCAAAGAGGACAAAAATTTCACAAATTTGCCAGTAAGCACTGAACTCAGCAGAAAAGGGGTGGAGAAGACTGACAAGGGAATAGGGGAAGGACAGGAGGAGAGTTTATAGAACATGGAGGGCCATGTGCATGACCGTCCGCAGCCTGGAACAAAATCTCTGATCTGGCGGCCTTGATAGCTGAGGCTGATCTGGATATTTTAGCTATCGCGAGACATGGTACAATGGGAACCATGACTTGGATGTAGCTATACCAGGTTATACTTTGTTCAGGAGAGACATGGAGGGTAAAAGGCGAGGAGGGGTGGCTCTCATGTCAAGGCGGTATAAAGGCAATGGAGATGCAAGGAATGCAGGGGAGGGTGAGACACTGTGGGTCACCCTGAAACAGGCAATGGCACAGCCATTCAAACAGGCATACTCCACAGACCCCCAGCACAAAAGGAGGAAATGGACCAGGATCTGCTGGGAGCCATCCATAAGATGACAGCTAAGGGGAGATGCTGCTGGTAGGTGACGTAAATCTGCCAGAAGTTGATTGGAGCATCCTAGTGGCTGCAACAGATGTGGGCAGAGACATTCTGACTCTGCTGGGGCAGCCTCAAGCAGCTAGTGCTTGAGCCAACCAAGGAGGAGCAATGATTTTGGACCTGGTTTTAACCAACAGGGGCAGAATTTGGATGTCAGGGTGGGTGGACATTTGGGGTCCAATGACCATGGCACATTGTGGTTCAATATGAGTACTGCAAAAGGATCATACTACACAAAAGCAGGGGTTCTGGACTTCAAGAGGTAGATTTCATAAGGATGGAGTTGTGTCTCAGAGATGCCTCAGCAGAGGAGAGAAAAGTGGGCTGGGATAGAGGAGCCATAGTGGAGGAAACAAACCTTTGCATTCAGGAAATAGACAAAGGCAAGAGGAAAAGAAAACCGCTATGGTTCTTGGAGAAGTGACCAAGAAAGTAAAGGCAAAAAGTTGTCTTTCAAGAAATATAAGGAGTCACAGAAGGAAGTGGACAGGGTAATGTGTCTAACAAAGGCAAATGGAGACAGGAAAGAGGACAAGAGTGCCAAGTCAAAGACAGAGGAGAAAATAGCAAGAAGTTAAACAAGCATTTGCCAATGCTGAATGTTTGCTTGCTGGTATTAGCATTGTAAGTGTGGGAGTTAGACAGATGCAGAATAGGAATGGCAGTGACGTATTGAACTGATGCCAACCCCACCCTGCAGAGAGATGGACAGCATTGGGTGCGCTTGGTCATCGCCCATAATGCCACGCCATTTCACCTCACCCTACCCTGCAGACACCAAGTGTTGGAGGTGTGCCTGGGGGTGTTCGGCTTTACAGTCACCCCATTCCATTAGGAAACACGATGAAATAAGCGCAGTATAGGAGAATGGGGTGAACTTTGGGGCAAGAGTCCAAGGCACACCTCGATGCCTGTCACTGGCTGCAAGGTGGGGATGTAATGGTGTGAGCATTACTTTCGACAATCCAAGTCACACCCTGACACCTGTCAGTCCCACAGGGCAGGCGTTATGGTCCGAAACCCCTAATGGTGGTATTTCTTATATTTTCACTCCAAGTTTTCAACATGGATAGGTGAGACCACCACATGAACAGTGACACAATCAGTTTTTAGCTGAAAGGTGATTTTAGACAGTGACTGTGGCAGTTGCTGCCACAGGTGCGAAAACATTTTGAACAGGATATAAAATGACAGCTGCTCTGTTCATGAGGAGGTGTAAAAAATGGTAATGTTGAAAATCTGGAGTGAAAATATTAAAAATTCTCGAAGTTACAGAGTGCATGGAAACTGCGCAATGCATGCTCATAACACAGTCATTTTTTGACTTTTCCACTGAAATTTGCAACATAGGCTTTTAGAGCCCACCTCATGAACAGTGACACTGTTGTTAGTTAATCAGTCCCAAAAGGTGATTCTGCACAGTGACCGTGAAATCATCTTTTAGGACTGAATAACAATATGACAGTGACTGAATTCATGAGGTGGGTCCCAAGAACCCCATGTTGAAAATTTGGTGCCAAAATCGCAAAATGGCCAAGATATCCACCTAAGTTGAAAAAACCCATTTATGCCATTATACAGCTTACGGCATTTCTTCAGTTCATGGTCAGCTTTGAAGAGTGCAGTGTGTTCCCACTCCACCAAGATCGTTGTGCCAGGCTCCGGAGGTAAATATGGGGTGAGAGGGGTGTGTGGGAGGGGGTGCACAGAGCATGGGTGCGGTTTGGAGGAGAGGGCCACCGTGATAAAATGAGGGACCGCTTTTTACAGGTAAAAAATAAAAAACATGTTATGGAAGGTTTTATTAATTACAGGACATTTGGCCCAGCATGGCACCTGGGTATTTTTTTTGGGGGAAGGACTAGAGCCAATGAGGATTGGGCACTGTCAGCAAAAGAAAACTTGACCAGCCGGAGGGTGAGCCAAGGAATGAGGGAGCGGGAGGACAGCAGTAGAGGAAAGAAGCGGGAGGGATTTCTTTTGTAGCTGAAGGTGAATCGGGAATGTGTGAGCGGGGAGAACAGCACCAGAGGGAGGAAGCAGGAGATTTCTTTGCAGCCAGAGGGTGAGCCGGGGAATGAAGGAGCAGGAGGACAGCAGCAGAGGAGGAAGGGAGGATTTCATTGACAGCAATGTGCAGGAAGGCTGGAGAAATTGTGTGATGTCAATATGCTAAATACACTCACACATTACCACCACTGGTTGTAGCTGTTCTTTTCTTGAACTGAAGACCACTGCAGCCAACTCCTGTCATAGATAGCTCAGCGCATCCATTGGTAGTATGCAGTGCGTCTGCTAAATGGAGGACTGCATTGGACAGGAGGGTCACACATCTCCAAAAAGTCATGAGGCTTAATATGTTTCTTGCATGCGTGCAAGCAAACATAAAAGGGAAAATACTTTTATATGTACGTTAGCAAAAAGAGAAAGACCGGGGGTGATTGTTAGGCTGAAAGAGGGGAAGGACCGTGATTGGAAGGAGACCAGCATAAAGCATTAATCCTGAACAAATATTTCTGTTCAGTTTTCACAGAGGAAGGAGGAGGACCACAGCTAAGACTCAGGACTGGTAGGCACGTGGACAGCAATGGGACCAGACAAGATACACCCTAGAGTATTAAAGGAATTAAGGAGGTACTGGCTGCACCACTGACATCCCTGTTCAACAGGTCACTGGATATGGGAGAGGTTCCAGAGGACTGGAGAAGGGCTGATGTAGTCCCTCTCCACAAAGGTGGGAGCATGGAAGAGGCAGGTGCCTATAGAACCTGTCAGTCTGACCGTGGTGGTGGGGAAAATGATAGAATCGCTGCTAAATGGAAGGATAGTGGAGCACCTTGAAGCAAGTGGAGCAAAAGATCGGAGGGCAGCAGTGATTCACATCAGGAAAGTCATGTCAAATCTGATAGATTTCTTTGACTGGCTGACCAGGGAGATGGATCAAGGATGGCGTGGATGTAGCCTACCTTAACTTCAGCAAGGTGTTTGACACCGTTCCACATAGGAGGCTTGTGAACAAGCTGGGTAGCTTAGGATTAGGTCACAAGGTGATGAACTGGGTTGGGGAATTGGTTGGGGACAGAATGCACAGGGTGGTAGTAAATGGAGCTAAATCCAAGGCAGGGCCGGTGGCGTGGGGGTGCCACGAGGATCAGTTCTTGGGCCAGTACTATTTAACATCTTCATCAGTGACATGTGGAGGGGCTGAGGAGGTATGCCTCTCTGCAGATGACACCAAGATCTGCAATAGAGTAGACAGTCTGAAAAGGCTGGAGAAAATGAGAAGCAACCTAGTTAAACTGGAGGAATGGTTCAGAGTGTGGCAGCTAAGATTCAATCCGAAAAGTGGAAAATCATGCACTTGGGTAGCATAGAACCCAGGGAGGATTACACGATGGCTGGAGAGTTGTTAGAGGACACAAAATAGAAAAGAGATATGGGGGTGATCATATCTGAGGACCTAAAGGTGGCCAAACAATGTATAAGGTAGCGGGAGAGCCAGTGGGATGCTGAGTGCACAGGGAGAGGCATCACCAGCAGAAGAAAAGAGGTGGTGGTGATGCCACTGTACAGGTCTTTGGTGAGACCTCATTGGGGTACTATGTCCAGTTCTGGAGGCCCCATCTCTGGAAGGACATAGACAAGGTAGCAGCAGTTCAAAGAAGGGCAACAAGAATGGTGCAGGGCCTACACCAAAGGTCATATGGGGAGAGAGTGGAGGAACTCAATATGTATACCATAAGAGAGAGAGAGAGAGAGAGGGGTGACGTGATTGATACCTTCAAGTACCTAAAGGTAAAAAATAAGGTATAGGAGGGAAGCATCTTTCCAAAGAAAGATGCTCTAGAACAAAAGGACATGACATAAGACTGGAAGGAGGAAAAATAAGGGGCAACATGAGAAAGTACGTCTTCATGGAAAAGGTGGTGGAGGCATTGAACAGCCTCCCAGCAGAGGTGGTGGGCAAAGTCGGTGAGGGAATTCAAAACTGCATGGGATAGACAAAGGGGAACCCTAGCAGTTCAAAAGAGGAGGTGAAGCCAGAGACCAAATGTGATCTGTGGCATTTTTAGGAGATTGAGGAAAAAGGCAGACTGGATGGAACTGGCGTCCTCATCTGCCGTCAAAATTCTATGTTTCTATGTAACATACAGTATCATGCTAACATAATATTGTAACCTATAGTACAAACAGTACCATATTAACATATTATTGCACCACGAGTACAAAACCAGCAGATTAGTGTAACGTACCATATTAACATATTATTGCACCACGCAGCACAAAACCAGCAGATTAGTGTAACGGTACCATATTAGCATATTATTGCACCACGCAGCACAAAACCAGCAGATTAGTGTAACAGTACCATATTAGCATATTATTGAATCACGCCGCACAAAACCAGCAGATTAGTGTAACGGTACCATATTAACATATTATTGCACCCGCCGTGCATAAAACCAGCAGATTAGTGTAACAGTACCATATTAGCAGATTAGTGTAACAGTACCATATTAACTTATTGCACCCGCAGCACAAAACCAGCAGATTAGTGTAACAGTACCATATTAGCAGATTAGTGTAACAGTATCATATTAACATATTATTGCACCACGCCGCATAAAACCAGCAGATTAGTGCAACAGTACCATATTAACATATTATTGCACCATGCAGCACAAAACCAGCAGATTAGTGCAACAGTACCATAGTAACATATTATTGCACCCCCCGTACAAAACCGGCAGATTAGTGCAACAGTACCATAGTAACATATTATTGCACCACGCAGCACAAAACCAGCAGATTAGTGTAACAGTACCATATTAACATATTATTGCACCACGCAGCACAAAACCAGCAGATTAGTGCAACAGTACCATAGTAACATATTATTGCACCATGCAGTACAAAACCAGCAGATTAGTGTAACAGTACCATATTAACATATTATTGCACCACGCAGCACAAAACCAGCAGATTAGTGTAACAGTACCATACTAACATTTTTTTTATTTTTTTTTTTTTTATTTTAGTCTTTGGTAACTGGGTAAGGCCACACTAAGCACAAGTGCCTGTTTTCAGGGACAACCTGGGAGCACAAACCACCACTGTGTAGTACAGTACAGTGCTAACATAGTATTTTAAAATACAAATAGAATAATTGATAGATAAGTGTAATGCATGGTCCCATCTCCCAAACCCTCAAGATGGTATTACTGCCTTGTAGAATACTTATCCTTCTGTTATTTTGTAATATATGGATTCATTGATAATACTGCAGTTGGAGATGACCTTTGAACTGTAGTAATATTATCAGCAAAAACGATAGTATTATCACTTCTCAGGATAGTATTATTGAGAGTAGTGATGTATTACTGGGAAATTTTGTATAACTTGTGTAGTATTATTGAGGCATATCCATATATTACAGTGCAATAAATACCATAGTAACAAACAGTACTATATTATCGCATTATTGTACCACATAATAGTAAACTAACATATTACATAGAAACATAGAAACAGAGAAGTTGTCAGCAGAATAGGACCTCTTGACCCATGTGGTCTGCCCTATTTTCCCTACCTACTGTGCCACCGCAGACCCTACTCGATTTCCAGTCTTTTCTCTCCTTGCCTTATTGCTAAGGTCCCTTGTGTCTGACCCATGGAAGCTTGAATCCTGTTACCATTTTAGCACCCACCACCTCTTCTAGGAGGTTGTTCCAGCCATCCACCACCCTTTCCGTGAAGAAGTATTTCCTCATATAGATACGTAGATACATAGACAGTGTCGGCAGATATGGGCATATGGCCCACCCAGTCTGCCCATTTGAGCTTGTAAGTTCACTTTATGTTTTCCTAGAAGTCTGTTTCCCTTACCCTGACCTCCAGAATTCCTTTATGTCTATCCCATGCATTCTTAAATCCTGTGATTGTTTCAGCCCCACCACTTCCTTTGGCAGGGTGTTCCACTTATCCACCACCGTTCTGTGAAGAAATTTTTCCTCACGTTTCCTCTGAATCGTCCTCCTCCAACTTCATCCCATGCCCTCTAGTCCTGGAACATCTTTTCACTTAAAAATAGTGTTTTCCTGCACCTGTTCCTCCCTGTAAAATACTTGTACGTCTCTATCATATCCCCTCTCTCCCTCCTCTCCTCCAGGAGTACATGTTCAGTTCCTTCAACCTGTCCTCATAGGACTTGTGATGCAATCCATGTACCATCTTTGTTGCCCTCCTCTGAACCTTCTCTACCCTGTCTATGCCATTCGTAAGTAAGGTCTCCAGAACTGTACACTGTACTTCAGGTGGGGCCTCACTAGTGTCATGTATAGTGAAATATGACCTCCCTTTCCAGCTGGTGATGTCCCAGCATATGCATCCCAGCATCCTATTTGCTTTACCTGCTGCCTTGTCACACTGTTTCCCTACCTGGAGGTCATCAAAGATGATAACCCCAAGATCTATTTCCTGCTTGGTGCATGCTATATCCTCACCCCCAACTGCTATATTATGCCAGGGTTTTGTGCCCCATATGCATTATCTTGCACTTCTTTGCATTGAATTTCAACTGCCAAACCCCTGACCATTCTTCAAGTTTCTGCAGGTCCCTTCTCATTCTGTCTGTAACCCCCTGCTAATGGGGGTTCTTAAAAAGCTTCTCAGAGCTGCGTAAGTGCTCCTGCCTAACTGGCGTCCGGCGTAATGCCATTTAAATGTGGGTGCAATGGTGCTTCCAGAGCCTCTGATACTGTCTCTTTAAGAGCTGCCTGCTCGCAGGCTTATTAGTTTTGTATAAGGGGACTGTGGGTCTAAGGCTCGAATCCCATCGAGCTGCTGTTTGAATCGCTCCGTTCTGCTGTCGCTAAGAGAGCAGAGGAACCTGGTAAAAGGTGTAACTGTTTGCTGGGAAATATGTAAGATAACCGTGCAAATGTAGTTTGTTTAACCTGCCTTTATTGCAGCTGGGACTCTGTGTGTCTGGCCCTCCATTTTGGACCCGGACTACTGAAATGGGCCAATTGTGGAAGGGGCTTTAAAATGGAGACCACTGGAACCAATCAGAACTTGGACTCCCACTGGGAGCCTGCCTGAAGGGAATATATGACAGGTGCTCCTGGAAGTGTAGTTTGGATCCTGGCGCCTTTTGCACCAATAGATGGCGTAGAGGTGACTGGCAGGAACAGCAGCCAACGAAGCCTGGGGAGCTGAGAAGAAACTGCCCTGCAACTGTCCTGTGGAGAGAGTGAATTGGTGATCGTGAGAGGAGAGGAGCTCTGGCTCCTGCGCTGTGCAAGTTTTCAACGGGAAGCAAGCGTGAGTTAGGGCGAGGAAGGTGGGTGACTTCATTGCCAGAAGACAGAGAGCAGACAAGATCCGTGAGGAGTGCAAGCAGAGGAGGCTGGCGAATACAGCTACCTACCAGGCTCACCCTGTAGAGGACTGGAGAATCTACTGAATACTTTTCGGTCTGTCAGGACAAGTGAAGCTGCATAGTTCACCGGTTTGTTCAGCAAAAGCAATTGGGAGTTTGGAGCAGCTGCCTGGTATGGCACTCCTCTGCATTACATATAAATGTATGGAGCAGCGATTGGATCATCGGCTAAGTCCTGTAGGGTGTGAGAGGGATCTTGCTGCAGGATTCATGAGTACTAAAAATCAGGGTAGCTCCTGTCAAATGTCCTTCCTGAGGACCAAAGTTGTCTGGCTGTTCATTGGCTGCATGAATTGTGCCTGCGGGCTATTACAAATCTAACCTAGGTACCAAATGCTTGTTTCTTCTCCAGGGCCCCAACCAGCTGCAATGAATAGGCTAGCCTTGTAAGGCCTGGGTACCCAAAGACAGTGACTGATAGGTTTGGCCTGTGCACAGTGCCCTATATAGTAGAAGTGTTAAGCTAATCAACTTGATTTCCCCATCCTTGTTACTTCCCTTTAATAAATCAGATTTGTTGTTGCAAGGTGTATTGTTTGAACTGTGTGTTTGTGCCACCTTTTGTGTATGGGTTGTTGTATGGCTGCATCTTATTTTACAGGGGTCTTCAGCACCAAGGTGGCCAGCCTCGACCTGGGGAAGTAGTGTTAGTCATAATGGTAGTGCGGATTGCTGGTGAGCCACTAGTGGGAAGAAGGGGGTTGCAGTGACCTAGAGGGCTGTTACCAGGTCGCATTTGACTGTTACAACCCCAACCTCTGGGTGGAGGCACCCGCCATTGGATCAAGCTCCTCAACCTGTCATTAGCTGAGCAGGCAGGGTAGTAGCCCTTGGGATAGCGCCCCTAGGGTTGCATTTTGGAGGCACCACTGGGATTAGCATTTCTAGTGGCCGAGAAGACAAAGTGCTCAACATGGCCAAACTGAAGGAAAAACTGGAGGGGATATCACGACTAAAATTAAGTTGGACCTGTTAAGATGATGGTTCATAAACTGATGGGATGGGGTGAAGCTGAAGAGTTGGATTCCCAGAAAATTGTGTTACTACTGGATGTGCCTTTGGGGATAAAGAACGCTGACCTTGTTTCTGCAGTTGAGCGTGTTAAGTATTTAAGCAAGGTAGAGGTGAAGGGGCGAATGGCGACATACTCAACCAGACCTTGCAGGTGCTGCTTCTATGCAGTATAATTATAGACCCGAGAGGGTGCCCACAGTGATTTACCCGGAAGGTGCTCAAAGGGATGGAGGGTCATTCATGTCCGGGTGGTTCCGTCCCCAGGGGTCTCCCAAGACTAATAGCTTTAAAGATAAACTGCTTAAACTCTTAGCAGCAGAAGGAGGACGACTCAGGAATTACTACAAGTGTTAGACCTTTCTGGTGATCCCCCAACCTCCCAGGTACCTCTCCGGATTCTCCAAGAGTTCCATTCTGGCTCACCCCTATAGTTGTTTCCCTATACAGCTAGACTCCTATCGGAGGTTGAAACTCTTCCTGTTACTGTGCCTGTGCCCTCAGGAGAAGATGATTTGGAGACGTGGATGGACTATGCTACCCCTTTAGTCCAAGAGTGGCAGTGCTCTGAGGGAGAAATGAAAGAGACTGATGGAGAGCCTGAGGGCCCCAGCTTTGGAAGCCATTCGTTTCTTGCAGGCTACTAGCCCGAAACCACTGCAACAAGTACCTTTCTGCCTTAGAGGGTGTTTGGGAGTACAGAAACTGGGAAGACTTGTTGTGGAAGTTCAAGTCAGCTAAACAGTGGATGAATGAGAAATTGTCAGCCTTTGTCACCAGAATGGAAAGGGCATTGCAAAAGCTTATCGAAGGAGGGGTAACTGCCTCACCATTGAATCAGGTCCGGCTGGAGCATATTTTGAAATCTGCTAGGTTTTCCAGTGTGATATTGTCAAAACTCAAGTTACATGACTGACGGGCTGCCCCTCCCAAATACTGCCAATTGATGAGAGAGATTAGAAGTTGAGACCAAGGAAGAGGGTGGGAACCCTATGTAGGAGTCGTGAATCTATGCCAGACCCCTAAGCCCAGTGAACCCGATGAGACCCAGCCCTCGAGAGATTGAACAAGGGGCCCAATGCCTTTCCTGTACCCCCAGAGGCCCAGGGTGGAGTGGGGTGCATGCTGTTTCCTCTGATCCCGGGTGAGAGTGATTTGAAGGCCAAGATTAGAGATTTACGGAAATGGTGAGAGAGTTGAGACAAACTGCTGCCAACCCTCCAAATTTGGGAACCTGAGTTATCTAGAAATAAACGACTAGCCAAGAGGAGCCCTCCCGAGCTCCGCGCCTCCGCAGGCGAGATATCTCCTCCCAACAAAGACCCCGAGACACTAAGTTCTGTTACCACTGTGGGAGGATGGACACTTTCAGACTGAGTGCGGTTGCCAGAGAATTTAAGGAGGGTCAACAGCAGGCTAGTAGCCTGGCATCGCAGCCTATACCAGACCTCAGGAGGGCCTCCCGGAAGAGTTTTGTGACCCAGGCCAATGCCCAAGTAACCTCCAAAACCATGCCTCCTGAATGGTCTGATGTGGTGGGACCCTCAATGGAAGCCACCGTGAGAGTGAATGGAGTACCCACCGGGCTGTGTTGGACAGTGGTTCCCAAGTGACCATTATGTTTCAGGACTGGTGTTGGGGCGCACTTGCCTGAGGTGCCTCTGCAGCCCTTGGATGGACTACATGTTGGGGACTAAGTGATAAGGCCTACCCCTATTCTGGGTATATCCGGATCTGGTTGTCTTTTCCTACTTCTGTAGCTGGGGTGGCTGAACAAGTAGGAAACTTTGGCACTGGTGTGTCCCCACTGGACTGTATGATGGGGTGCCCTTGTTAATTGGAACCAATGTTCACATGTTTGGTCACTTAGCACAGCTGTGCTCTGAAAACAGATGTCCAGGACTGGGCGAGCTCTCAGAATACCTGCCTTGATTCAGAAGGCCTATGAGACTCAGAGAAAGGCCAGCCGAAGCGGAACCGAAGGCCGGTGGGTGTCATCTGGAAGAAGGATCCAGAACCCTTACTACTAGCCCCAAATGCCCAGTGTGTTCTACAGGGAGAAGTCTGGATTAAAAGGATGTTAAGAATAAAATATTGATGCTGAATGCACCAGGTGAGGAAAGTTGCCAGAGGGTTGTTGGTTAAACCCAGTATCTTACCTGCTCGAGCCCATGCCTTTACCAGTACAGTAATGGTTCAAGTGCATAATGTATCTGATCGAGAGGTTCGAGTGAAATGGGATTGCACTCTGGCCACGGTGCACTGTGCAGATACTGCTGTCCTGCCCAACAACAAGACTCCCGGAAGAAGTGACCGAGTGACCCTGATCTGTTTGATTTTGGTGATTCCCCACTGCCAGCAGCGTGGAAGAAAAGGATTAGTGAAAGGCTCGCCCAGAGGGAGCAGGTGTTCTCCTTGAAGGAGTGGGATGTAGGATGTGTGCAGGAGCTGAGCACCACATTCGGCTACAGGATGAGTGACCTTTCCGTGGCGATCTCGACGCCTGGCCCCTGCCAATATAGATGATGTGAGACGACACCTGCAGGAGATGGTTGCAGCTGGGGTGTTACAGGAATCTAGAAGCCCCTATGCCTCACCTAATGTGGTAGTGAGAAAAAGAATGGAACTGTTCCGATGTGTGTGGACTACCAAACTTTAAATAGGCGAACCATACCAGACCAGTATACCATGCCATGCATTCAGGATGCCTTGGACTGTCTAAATGGTAGTAAATGGTTCTCAGTGTTAGACCTCTGCAGTGGGTACTACCAGATCCCGATGGCTCAGAGGATCGAAAAAGACCGCTTTCATTTGCCCACTAGGCTTCTACGAGTTTATCGGATGCCCCAAGGATTTCAGGCACCCTGCTACTTTCAGCGTTTGATGGAGCGTGCTGTGGGGACATGAATTTGCTCGAATGTTTAGTCTACCTAGATGATGTCATAGTGTTTGGCAGCTCCTTGGAGGAACATGAAAGCAGGTTGTTCAAAGTCCAGGATCGACTGGAAGATTTTGGTCTCAAATTATCTATAGATAAGTGCCAATTCTTTCAAACATCTGTGAAATATGTGGGGCACATAGTATCTACTGAAGGCATAGAGACTGACCCAGCAAAGTGGAAGCTTTGACTACTTGGTCTAAAACCAAAGAATTTGAAAGACTGCAACGGTTCCTGGGTTTTGTTGATATTATAGGCGATTTATCAAAGACTGTTCTCGAGTGATTACCCCTCTGCTTATCCTTACTCAGGGATATCCTCCAACCCACAAAAGTATAAGAAAGCTGTGCCCTCTGAGACTGAGAAAACATATTTCCACCCAAATGATGTGTTTGGAACCCGCTGGACTGCTGATTGTGAGGAAGCTTTCCATGACATTATATATGAACTTACCCATGCCCCAGTGCTGGCCTATGCTGACCCTGCCAAGCCGTATGTTCTTCATACTGATGCCAGTCTACAAGGATTGGGGCTGTGCTATATCAAGAGCACCCAAACGGTCTAAGACCTGTAGCTTTTTCCAGCAGAAGCTTGACTCCTTCAGAAAAGAACTATCCAGTGCACAAACTAGAGTTCCTGGCTCTGAAGTGGGCCATTGTTGATCAATTTCATGACTACTTGTATGGGGCTAAGATATTGGTGAAGACTGATAACAATCCTCTGACATATGTGCAAACTTCAGCTAAGTTGGATGCCACTGGCCATAGGTGGCTCTCTTGCGCTGTCTACCTCACGTCTATGCTGTTGAATACAGAGCAGGCCTAAACCATATAGATGCTGATGCTCTCTCGGAGGCCTGTGCCCCAAGCTGACTGGGTCGGTTGTCAGAACCTGACATAAGAGTCCTTTGCCAAAAATTTGACAAGGAGGAACAGGTGTCTCCTGATACTGTGGACTGCATGGTGGACTGCTTGGGGCCATCTGAGAACTGCATACCTGCTGCTTACTGTCATTTTCTGCATTAGACACTAGTGCGCTGCCCCATTTCAACAATGATAGTCTCCAACAGGCTCAATCCGAGATCCCATGATAAAACTGCTTGGAAGCTCTGCAAGTAAGGAGAGATGTGTCAAAACTGCATTCCACTGACCTGAGAACTGCCCTGTTATACAAAGAAGGTTCAAAGTTGAAACTGATTAATAAACTATTATCACGGGAGACCGTGAGACAAAGAGGGGCGAGTAGACAAACAACAGCTGGTGTTGCCCACTACTTTTAGAGAACTGGTGTTGAGGTCCCTGCACAATCACATGGGACATGCGCATAAACCGAACCCTTAACTTAGTGCAGTCCCAATTTTGTTGGCCCAAAATGGGTGCGAATGTGGAACAGTATATCAGGACTTGTAGCAGATGTTTACAAATAAAGACCCTGCCTCAGAGGGCTGCCCCCTGGTTAACATCACTACTAGCACCCCTATGGAATTGGTCTGCATTGATTTCCTGAGTTTAGAACCCGATCTGAAAATATCAGCAACATATTGGTGGTTACTAAAGAACCAATGCCGACAGGGTGGGTGTTATGCTGGGATAACATCCCACCTTGGGTGGTTGGGCTCAGGCCAATGGCCGAGGGCGTCCCAACACCCAAGGCTGGATGTTATCCCAGCATAACACCCACCCTGGAGGGCATTATTCCTATTATACAATGGCTCGTTAATTTAAAAGACAGAAAGATGAGGAAAAATGCATTTTAAATACATTTTGTGTTTGATTTTCAATGTGGAGGTGTACTGAAGAGAAAGTAGTTCTGTTTTGGGCAGTAGAAGGTGCTGCTGCTAAACAAATTGATGTGTTTTGAATGTGTCTGCTGCCCCCACACACACACACAAACAACTGTATCTTGTTTGCAGTTCTCTCGGTACAGTTTGCTTAATGTGCGGGACAGTATCAGTGTGGATTACAATTTGATGGAGCTGCCAGCGTGTCACTGTTCTGCGAGACTCCGGTTTAGCACTGTGAACAGAAGTCTGTGACAGTACAGAAGTCTGTGACAGTACATGGCAGGATGTAGGGAGGATTAGTTTTGGAGATTACGAGGTGAGCTGGGATCGGGAATGCTGGAGAAAAACTGTCAGTCCGTGACTGTTGACAGTTCACGATTTACTGAGTCGAGGATTGCGGTTTTGAGGTAGGAAGCAAAGCGGCATATATTTCGGGAATTGGACGGTTCGACTATCGAGCTGCAGAGTGAGTGGACTTCGGGCTTCCATTTGTTTATGTATTTTTAAACTGTCTGAGTTGGGAATGTTAACGTTGTGGCAGCGTGGTTACCAGGGTGGTGTGTGACACGAGCACAGTTGTTAAGCAGAGGCGGAAACTTCGATTCCGCACAAGAAGAACTGCTGTAGCTGCTGCTTGGGACGATAGTGGAGTGATATTTTGTTTACTTGGAATGCGATCGTCAGTGCACTGGGGTAGAGTCGGGATGTTATGCTTGGGATAACATCCGGTTACCCAGTCTGACCAATTGGGGACAAGGATTTTCTCTTGCCATTGTATAATGATCATTTTACCCGGTATGTACAGGCTTTCCTACTAAAGACCAGAAAGCAACCACGGTGGCTAAAGTACTTGTTGAGAACTTCTTAGTCCACAATGGGGCCCCAAAGAATCCATTCTGACCAGGAGGGATTTTGAGAGCTGGCTGATTAAAGAAATGCTATGCTTGTGAGGGGTATGAAAGTCAAGAACCACTCGTATCATCCCCAGGAGATCCCCAACCTGAAAGGTTTAACCGCATATGCTTGATATGTTGGGCACACTGCAACCTAAAGATAAGCCTAGATGGAGCCAGCAGATTAACACCTTGGTACACGCATAACTGCACCAAAAGTGATGCCGCTGGATTTTCCCGTATAGACTGATGTTTGGGAGAGAAGCTAGACTGCCGGTGGATGTGTGTTTTGGGGTTTCTCCTGATGGGGTTCAAGCAGCTAATACACCTACAGTATGTGCAGAAGTTGAAGGCCCAACTAAACCATGCCTATCAACTGCCCAGACCATGGCTACTAAGCGAAACCTGGCCAATAAGGAAAGATATGATAAGAAAGTGAAAGCAATGGAACTGAGTGAAGGGATAGAGTGCTATTGAGGAATTTGGGACTGCAAAGGCAAACATAAGATTGCTGACAGATGGCATCACCTCCCTCATACTGTTGTGGGCAAACTGGAGGATTTACCTGTGTATAAAGTGCGGCCTGAGAACAACTCAAAGATGTGGAAACCATACACAGAAATCATCTGCTGCCAATTGGACAGATTTTGATCGAGGCTGAACTCCCAACGCCCCTCCCGGGCCTGTGACTAGAGCTGCTGCCAAGAAAAACTAAGACCGGTTGATTCCTCAGAAATCAAAATAAAGAGGCCTTCTCCACCCCTCTGTTGAAATTGATTGCCAGTCTGTATCTGAGGACAGTGAGAACAACTTTGAGTACTGCCCTCTCATGAACTGAGCCAGCTGTTTGGGGCAATCCCCTAATCAACCCTGGGGATGAAGTTGGGTTTCTGGACTGCCTGAACCCCCAGCTTTATCTCTGGAGTCAATGCTCCCGGAGGAAGAAGTGAGTGGTATTAAGTCTGAGGATATGAGCTCATTGGGACTGGCTGAACTGTCTGATTTCTCAGATGAAGGGAAGTAATGTGGGAGGCAACTGGTGATATGCCAGAGCAAGAAGAATATTTTGAGTGCCCTGATAGTTCCCAGCCAGTACAGAAATGTCCCTCCTAAGCCAAGTAGTGGGGGTCCCGAAATAGAAGACCCCGTCCCCAAAGGTACTCTGGGCTCTGGGTTTCCTCCCTATAGAGTTTCCCGACCAACCCACGTGGGGCTGAAATGGAGTCGGGGTCTTCTGAAATTATATCTGACACTCCTAGATGGACTGGCCAAGAAGTACCACCTGTAGTGAGATTGAGTTATGAATCCCTGGGTCACCCTGTGGATCTGCCTCTGAATGTGGTCCATAAAGGGTGTACATGTCCCTGAGCTCCTTGCCTAAAATGACCCTGGGAAATGATTCCCAACTGCTAGTATCACCCTCTGAGTATAGTTGCCCCTGCCCATTTAGCCTTCAGATAGCTGATAGGGAAGGGCCTCCTCTATCCAGGTATCATGGCCAGGAAGCAATGGCCTAATTTGAGATGGGAGGGTGATTGTATGTGTAATGTTGTATATCCGATAGTACACTGTGTAATACAGTACCAATGTATGTAACTAAAGGTGTGATGTACTGTCAGTGTAAACTGTTTTGCCTTAAAGGGACTTAAGGTAATTACTTGGCGGATGCTAAGTTCTTTCCAGGCCAGGAAGGTGTAACCCCTGCTAATGGGGGTTCCTAAAAGCCTTCTCGGAAATGTGTAAGTGCTCCTGCCTAACTGGTGTCGGCGTAATGCCGTTTAAATATAGTGCGATGAGTGCTTCCAGAGCCTCTGATACTGTCTCTTTAAGAGCTGCCTGCTTCATGGAAGCTTATTAGATTTATATGGGGGACTGTGGGTCTAAGGCTCGAATCCCACTCGAGCTGCTGTTTGAATCACTCCGTTCTGCCGTCGCTAAGTGAGCAGAGGGAGCCTTGGTAAAAGGTGTAACTGTTTGCTGGGAAATATGTAAGATAACCGTGCAAATGTAGTATGTTTAACCTGCCTTTATTGCAGCTGGGACTCGTGTGTCTGGCCTCAGTTTGGACCTGGACTACTGAAATGGGCCAATTGTGGAAGGGGCTTTAAAATGGAGACCGCTGGAACCAATCAGAACTTGGACTCCCACTGGGAGCCTGCCTGAAGGGAAATATGGCAGGTGCTCCTGGGAAGTGTAGTTTGGATCCTGGTGCCTTTTGCACAATAGATGGCATAGGAGGTTACTGGCAGAAGAGGCAGCCACAGAGCCTGTGGAGCTGAGAAGAAACTGCCTGCAACTGTCCTGGGGAGAGTATTGATGATCATGAAGAGAGAGGAGCTCTGGCTCCTCGCTGTGTAAGTTTGCTGGAAGCACTTGAGTTAGGCCGAGAAGGTGGCAACTTCTCATCGCCAGAAGAGAGAGAGAGAGGACAAGATTCAGAGGAGTGTGCTAAAGGAGGCTGTGCGAATACAGCTACCTACCAGGCTCACCCTGTAGAGGACTGGAGAATCTGCTGAATCGCCTCAGTCTGTCAGGACAAGTGAAGCTGCATAGTTCACCGGTTTGTTCAGCAAAAGCAATCAGGAGTTTGGAGCAGCTGCCTGGTATGGTACCTCTCTGCATTACATATAAATGTGTGGAGCAGCGTTTGGATCACCAGCTAAGTCCTGTAGAGGTGTGAGAGGATCTTGCTGCAGGATTAAGTGAGTACTAAAAATCAGGGTAGCTCCCTGTCAAATGTCCTTCCTGAGGACCAGAGTTATCTGGCTGTTCATTGGCTGCATGAATTGTGCCTGCGGGCTATTACAAATCTAACCTAGGTACCAAATGCTTGTTTCTTCTCAGGGCCCCAACCAGCTGCAGAATAGGTTAGCCTTGTAAGGCCTGGGTACCCAAAGACAGTGACTGATAGGCTTGGCCTGTGCACAGTGCCCTATATAGTAGAAGTTTTAAGCTAATCAACTTGATTTCCCCATCCTTGTTACTTCACCCTTAATAAATCAGATTTGTTGTTGCAAAGGTGTATCGTTTGAACTGTGTGTTTGTGCCACCTTTTGTGTATGGGTTGTGTATAGCTGCATCTTATTTTACAGGGGTCTTCAGCACCAAGGTGGCCAGCTCGACCTGGGGCAAAGTGTAAGTCATAGCGGTGGGAGTGGGGATTGCTGGTGAGCCACTAGTGGGAAGAAAGGGGTTGCAGTGACCCAGAGGGGCTGTGACCAGGTCGCATTTGACTGTTACAACCCCGACCTCTGGGTGGAGGCACCCGCCATTGGATCAGGCCCCTCAACCTGTCATTAGCTGAGCAGGCAGGGGTAGTAGCCCTTGGGATAGCACCCCTAGGGTTACTTGTCTACACCCTCTGGTGTGTCTACTCTGTTACAGAGCTTTGTGTCATCAGCGAACAGGGAAATTCTGCCTTCTAGGTCCTATGCAATGTCACTGATGAAGATGTTGACTAGGATCGGTCCCAGCACTGATCCTGTGGTACCCCACTGGTCACTCTTTCCTCTGTGGAGTGACAGCCATTTACCACCACCCTCTATGTCCTTCTGCCCAGCCAGTTACCTACCCACCACATTACTGTCCTGCCCACACCCATATTCCCCAGTTTGTGTAATAGTCTTCTATGTGGCACTGTGTCAAAGGCTTTTGCTGGAGTCCAGATAGGCCATGTCCACTGCCCTCCCTGATCCACCTCCCTAGTCACCCAGTCAAAAATTCAACAAGTTGGTCTGACATGACCTCCCTCTGGTGAAACCATGCTGCCTTGGATCCTGTAGTCCACTGACAACGGATGTTCCACCAATCTCTCCTTCAGTAGTGCTTCCATGATCTTCCCCACTACCGAGGTGAGGCTGACTGGTCTGTAGTTCCCCGCTTCCTCTTTGTTCCCACTTTTGTATAAGGGAATACATTTGCTGTCTTCAGTCTTTGGGTACCTCCCATTTCCAGTGATCGGCTAAACAGGATTGCCAGAGGTTCAGCCACCACCTCTCTTAGTTCTTTAAAGAGGACCTTCGCCAATCCTTTTTACTTTCATGCATAAATTACCCCTTCTTGCATTGATTCTGGAATTGTATTTCATTACTGTCTGCTGCAGTTAGTTTTTGCATTCTGAGCTACTAAAACTGTAGGGTGTACCAGGGCTTCTATAGCAAGCCTGGTGTTTCTGTGGACCTAGGGTTGTACTGCTGACATCACTGTAGGGTAGAGTCAATTTCACAAAAGAAAAAACATACTGACAAGGCATTTGGATTTTGGCATAATGCATTGCTAACAGGGTGTCTTGGGGAGGAGGAACACAGTATGTATACTGAGTACTGGTAGGTTTCCCTTGCAACATTGTTGCAACTGCATGGTACTGCGCAGTGTGTCCCTCCCTATCCTACAATGATGTCACCAGGAGCTAGCAGCCCAGCAGCTGAACAGCAAAGGCAAGTGCAACAGGGCTCAAAAACAAATCCAAATTAAGGAAGGCAGAGTAAACCTTGGCCAAAATCACAAATGCATACACCTTTTCAGGTCTAGTACTGCATATAATGACTACAAGCTGCAATTTTTGGACCATCACTGAAATTCCTCTTTAAGGACCCTGGGGTGCACTCCATCTGGCCCTATTGCTTCATCAACTCTTATTATTTCCAGTTCCTTCAGGACCCTTTCTCGTGTGAAGGACTTGCATCCATTTCTGCACCATTCTCACCCTTGTACTCCTTTCAGACCCATTACCCTCCTCTTCCTCAGTAAAGACTGAGCAGAAATACCTGTTCAATATGTCAGCTTTACTGTCGTCATCCTCCATGCTGCCCCATCCTCCCCTTCAGTCTCACTATCCCTCCCTTTGCCTTTCTTTTTCCTTATGTACTTGTAAAGGTCTTGTCCCCTCTACCACTGATTTTGCAATGTGCTCTTCTGTCTGAGCTTTGGCTTCCTTACTGACCTCCCTGCCTCCCTTTGCTTCTCCTGGTACTTCTCCCTATCCTCTTCTGCCTGTGTCTTTTTGTATTGCCTGAATGCAATCTTTTTGGCTTTCACTTTCTCCACTACCTTGGAAAACCATAATGTCCTCCTCTTCCTTTTCCCTTGCTAACCTGCTTAATGCATAATTCTGTTGCTCTTGTAATCCCTGTTTAAATACTGCCCACTGTTCCTCAGCTCCTGTTTCCTGCCCCATTCCCTTAATGCCTCTGTCAAGTATCTCCCATTTTCCCAAAGTCTGCCCCCTAAAATCCAGGATATGTGTTTTATGTGGCTTGGTTCTGGTCTTTCTGTGATTTCAAACCACAATGACTGGTGGTCACTGTTCCCCAGGCGCCCCCCACTGTTACCCCCACACTGTCCCTGTTTGTGAGCACAAGGTCCAGTATTGCCTTTCTGCTGAGTTGGTTCCATGACCAGTTGCTTGAGAAAGGCACTTTGAAGGGAGTCCAGGATAAATCTGCTCCTAGTTGATGCTGCTGCTGGGATGCTCCAGTCCACGTCTGGAATATTGAGGTCTCCTACCAGCACTACCTCACCCTTGTCTGCTATCCTTTGGATGGCTAGCATAAGCTCCCTATCTGTTTCTTCCTCCTGGGCTGGTGGTCTATAGACCACATCTGTGCGGATGGCTGGCCCCATTTTCCTTTCAGCTTAACCCACAGTATCTCTCCCCATTTTGTTCCTCCTAGATCTCTGTGGCCTTTATGTCATTTTTCACATACAGTGCCACTCCTCCTCCTTCCTACCTGCCGGTCTCTTCTGAATATGTTGTAGTCAGGTATGGCCATCTCCCAGTCATGGTTATCATTACACCAGGTTTCTGTGATGGCCACATGTCCAGATCTGACTGCACCATGACAGCCTCCAGATCCTCCATCTTGTTGCTAAGGCTCCTGGCATTGACACATGGATTTCCATGAGTTGACCTCCCTAGACTGTTTAGCTGTTCTACTCCAGCCCTTCCTTGGTTGTCCTTTATCCCTGGTTCTCCTTGCTGTCTGTCCTTCTGTTGAATTCTGCCCTTTTCTACAGAACCACCTCTTGGGCATTTATCTCCATCTTTTGCACACTGCTTTGTAGAGATATCCACTCCTCCGGTTCACTGGTTCCACTGCTAGCTGTGGGGGTGGAGCAGTGGGTACCCTCCTTGCTGGCCTGCCACCCCCGGCTAGTTTAAATGCTGTCAATGTAGCATTTAAACTTATCATTGAGTGCTGGATTCCCTCCAGGATGGATGCAGGCCGTCAGGCTTGAACAAACCTCCATCCCTCCAGGTGGGTCCCCAGTCACCAACAATCCAAACCTTCCTCACAGCACCAGTTCTTCAACCATGAGTTAAAGTTCCTGGTGCATGCACCATATACTCTCCCATGCCTCTTGCAGGTAGTACTTCCGAGAAGGTGACAGAAGTAGCTACTTGCTTGAGACCCTCCCAATTTCCTAAACTCTTCCTGAACTTCCTTTGGCTCCCCATTTGCCAGGTCATTAATACCTAGGTGGATAATGACATCCAGCTCACCCTTCCGTCTTGCCTTCCCAGTGATCCCCAGGATCTTCCCTCCATGCCGTGGCACCTGGTGAGGCACCTCCCTCCCTGTCCTCCCCTCCTGTGTTCCTAGCTGGATCCTCTTATGATGGAGTCCCCACCAGGATTCACTTCCTCCTCCTCTGGGGTCCACTGATCTCCCACTGAGGTCACCTCCTTGGCTAACCTCCACATCCTTTCCTTTCACTTCTTTGGGTACCTCTATTTGGTTGTCCCCATTTGCCAGTGTGGCATATGAGTTTTGAGTGGAATAGGATCTGGGATGTGCCTCTGCCTGACCGCCCTAACCCTCCCTGGCCCACTGTCATCCAAGTGCTCCTTATTCTTGGCATCCTTTGAGGCAGCGGCATTGGACTGGGTGGTCTATGGATAAGCGTGATGGTACTCCTGACCCAGTTTACTTCCACTCTGAGTCTGGCAACCTCATCCTGCAGACAAGAGAGATGCATGCAGATAGGGCAGCACCTCAGTGTCCAGAAGGTCTGCTTGAATATGGCTGCCCGCAGCCACTGTACTGTGCCACTCCCCCATTATACTGCACTTATACTGCTATTCCAGTACTTGTCTGTTACTGAAGCTCTCCTAGTTCCCTTTTATTAATTTACTGTCCTAAAAATCCTGCCACTGATCCTCAGATACTTTCTTTAAAAAATAAAAAATAATAAAAAATGATTTAAAACACTTGTGCTGATGATGGACTTCTTCACTCTTATGCCCCTCCTATCCACAACCCTACTATCCCTGTGCTTAGCTCCTGTCAATCAGATTTAACAGAGCATATCTCCTCTGGGTCTTCCCCTTTGGCTTATAGCATGACCCTTGTCTTCAAGCATCTTTTCTATGTAAATGCTACCTTCATATACCTTATTAATACCTGTAGGTATATGAACATTTCTATCATGTCCCTCCTTTCCTTAAGAGAGTACATATTTAATTCCTTACGTCTTTCCTAGTAGGATTTTGATGCAAACCCTGCACCATTTTGGTTGCCCTCTTCTGTATCACCTCCACCTTATCTACAGTATGTCCTTCCAGAGATGGTGCCTCCAGAATTGGACACAGTACTTGAGGTGGGTTCTCACCATTGATCTATACAAGGGTGACACTACCTCCCATTTTCTGCTGGTGATACCCCTCCTGTACAACCGAGCATCCTACTAGCTTCCCACTGCCTTATCACATTGGTTTGCTACCTTCAGGTCATCAGAAATGATTACCCTCAAGTTCCTTTCTGGTTTTGTGGTTGCGATACCTCACCACCTAATTGGTATTTTAACCCTAGATTTCTGTGCCCCAAGTGCATGATTTTGCATGTGTTTGCATTGAAACCCAGTTGCCGAACCCTTGACCAGTTTTCCAGCTTTTAAGATCATCCTCATTTTTTCATCCATCCCGGTGTGTCCACTCTGTTGCAGATTTTTGTGTCATCTGCGAACAGGCACACTTTACTTTCCATCCTTCCTGCAGTGTCACTAATAGACATTGAAGAGGACCAGTCCCAGTACTGACCCTCGACACCCTGCTGGTCACCTTGCCTTCTTCAGAGTAAACCCATTTACCACCACCCTCTGACTCCTGTTGCTTAATTCAATTCAATTCAATTCAGCTTTATTTTAAAAGGCGCTTTTCTTAAAACCAAAGCGCCTGTACATTTCGAACAATAAATACAATAAAATTAAAACTAATATAAATCATTAAAAGCTATGCTAAAAGGTGGGTCTTCAAAGCTCCTTTAAAACTATAGGACTAAGAAGCTAGCCAGCTTCTGACCCATTTACCACTTTTGGACCTACTCCTAGGCTGTCCAGCTTGCTCACCTGTCTTCTATGTGAAACGGTGTCAAAAGCCTTAGTGAAATCCAGGTAGGTCACATCTACTACTCCTCCTGATCCACTTCCTGGTCACCCAGTCAAAGAACTCAATCAGGTCTGTCTGTCAAGATCTCCCCTGTGAAACAATGCTGTCTCGGATCCTGTAATCTACTGGTCACAAGGTATCCACTAATCCTGTCCTTCAGTCGTGATTCCATTACTTTACCCACCACCAAAGTCAGGCTGACAAGTCTGTAATTTCCTGCCTCCTCCTATTACCACTTCTGTGAAGTGGGACAACATCTGCCCTCCTCCAGCCTCCTGTAACTTCCCCATATCTAGTGATAGGTTGAACAGGGCTGTTAGAGGTACAGCAAGCACCTGCTTGAGCTCCGGATCAGTATCGTGAGGCGCACCTCGTCATGCCCCATTTCCTTGTCCACTTTTAATTGTGCTAGTTCCTTGAAGACTCTGTCCTCTGTGAAAGGAATAGTGTCCACCTCCCTTCCTTTAATGCCCTTGTCCCTTATTTGTGGCCTGTCACCTAACCCTTCCTCCATATGTACTGAACAAAAGTGCTTGTTCAATATGTCTGTTTTTTTTTTGGTCCTCTGCCACCAAAACCCCTCCTACCCTTTTAGCCTTATTATCTCTCCTTTGGACTTCCTTTTTTGCTTATATACCTAAAAATGTTTTATCCCATTTTTACTGACTTAGCAATATTCTCCTCCATTTGCACCATTGAGCTCCTAACTGCTTTCCTGCCTCCCTTTGCTTTTTCCGGATATTGCTGCCTTCCTCCACCTTCTGTGTCATCTTGTATCTTCTAAATGCTATCTTTTTGCCTTACTTTCTCTGCTACCTCTTTATAGAACCATAGCAGTCTCTTTTTCTCTTGCCCTTGCTAACCTGCCTGACACAAAGGTTTGTTGCCTTCTCAATGCCCTCCTTCATTTTTGCCCACTGTTCCTTAACTCCACCCAGCTTCTCTAGCCCTACTAGGGCATCCTTGAGCATTCTCCCATATTTTTACAATCTTCCTCCTAAAGCCCAGGACCCTCATTTTAGTGTAGTTTGATACTGGCCCAGTTCTTATATATCACCGTACGATGATCACTGGTTCCCAGGTGGCTACCCACCATGACGCTCAACAAATTGTCTCCATTTGTCAGTACCAGGTCTGGCATTGCCCCCATGAATGAGTTCCTTAACTAGTTGCCTGATGAATGTCCCCTGCAGGCAGTCCAGGATGTTCCTACTTTTAACTGTTGCCACAGCTGGGAGGCTCCAGTGCATGTCTGGTAGATTGAAGTCCCCACCAGCAATACCTCCCTTGCTTGCCATCCTTTGGATTGCTTCCAACATATCATATCCACCTCTCCCCATGCTGGAGGTTTGTAGATCACTCCTGTGTGAATAAGCGTCCCCTTTCCATGTCTCCAGGGTGACCCACAGTACCTGCTCCTCCCTGCTCCCCTGTATCTCCATATCTTTTATGTTTTCCCTCACATAAAGAGCACTCCTCCCCTTTAACCTACCTTTCCATTCTGAATAGAACACAAACTGTTATGGCTACATCGCAGTCCTAGTTTTCATTGCACCAGGACTCTGAAACTGAGACTATGTCCAGCTCTACTAATGCCATGGTGGCCTCTAGGTCTGTAATCTTATTGCTCAGATTTTGAGCATTTGCACACATGGCTTCCAGATTGTACAACCCCACACCTCATTTTACCCACTTGCCCTCCTTTATTTCCTCCACTATTCTTCTTACTATCTCCATTTCCTTCTACCCCTGGATACTAACATAATACAGTATAGTAACATACTTTATAGTCCCATACTAAGATAGTATTGTAATATATAGTGCCATACTAACATAGTATTGTAACATATAGTTCTGTACTAACATAGTATTGTAATATACAGTGCCATACTAACATAGTATTGTAACATATAGTGCCACATTAACACAGTATAGTAACATACAGTATGGTGCCATACTAACATAGTATTGTAATATATAATGCCATACTAACATAGTGTTGTAATATATAGTGCCATACTAACATACTATTGTAACATATAGTGCCATACTAACATAGTATTGTAATATATAGTGCCTAGCTAAAAATAGTATAGTAACATACTGTATAATGCCATACTAACATCATATTGTAATATATAGTATTATACTAACATAGTATTGTAACATATAGTGCCATACTAAAGTATTGTAACATATAGTGCTGTACTAACATAGTATTGTAACATATAATGCCATACTAACATAGTATTGTAACATATAGTGCCACACTAACATAGTATAGTAACATACTGTAGAGTGCCATACTAACATAGTATTATAATATATAATGCCATACTAACATAGTATTGTAATGTATAGTGCAATACCAACATAGTATTGTAACATATAGTTATTTTTCCAATTGTTTAACTAGGTGAGACACATTAAGCTGAAAGCTTGTTTACAGGTGCAACCTGGGAGCACAGGGATGTTAAGTGACTTGCTCAGGGTCACACAGTATGCAAGATGGGCTGTGGGATTCAAACCCAGGTCTCCACATTTGCAGCTCAGAGCCTTAAACCACTGTGCTATACTGCCTCCCTGATATTTAGTGCCATACTAACATAGTATTGTAACATATAGTGCCACAGTAAAAGTATTGTAACATATAATGCTATATATATATATATATATATATATATATATATATATTATAGTGCCATACTTACATAGTATTACAACATATAGTGCAATACTAACATAGTATTGTACCATATAGTGCTGTACTAACATAGTATTGTAATATATAGTGCCATACTAACATGGTATTGTAACATATAGTGCCATACTAACATAGTATAGTAACATACTGTATAGTGCCAGATTAACATAGTATTGTAATATATAATGCCATACTAACATAATATTGTAATATATAGTGCCATACTAACATAGTATTGTAACATATAGTGCCATACTAACATGGTATTGTAACATATAGTGCCATACTAACATAGTATTGTAACATATAGTGCCATACTAACATAGTATAGTAACATACTGTATAGTGCCATATTAACATAGTATTGTAATATATAATGCCATACTAACATGATATTGTAATATATAGTGCCATGCTAACATAGTATTGTAACATACAGTGCCATACTAACATAGTATAGTAACATACTGTATAGTGCCATATTAACATAGTATTGTAATATATAATGCCATACTAACATAATATTGTAATATATAGTGCCATACTAACATAGTGTTGTAACATATAGTGCAATACTAACATAGTATTGTAACATATAGTGCCATTCTAATATAGTATTGTTACATATAGTGCCATACTAACATAGTATTGTTACATATAGTGCCATACTAACAAAGTATTGTAACATACTGTATAGTGCCATATTAATATAGTACTGTAATATATAATGCCATACTAACATAATATTGTAATATATAGTGCCATACTAACATACTGTTGTAACATATAGTGCCATACTAACATAGTATTGTTACATATAGTGCCATACTAACATACTATACTAACATACTGTATAGTGCCATACTAACATAATATTATAATATATAGTGCATACTAACATAGTATTGTAACATATAGTGCCATATTAACATAGTATAAAACATACTGTATAGTGCCATACTAACGTAGAATTGTAATATACAGTGCCATACTAATATAGTATTGTAATATATAGTCCAATACTAACATAGTGTTGTAATATATAGCACCATACTAACATAGTATTGTAACATATAGCACCATACTAACATAGTATTGTAACATATAGTGCCATACTAACATAGTATTGTAAAATATATAGTACCATACTAACATAGTATTGTTACATATAGTGCCATACTAACATACTATACTAACATACTGTATAGTGCCATACTAACATAATATTATAATATATAGTGCCATACTAACATAGTATTGTAACATATAGTGCCATATTAACATAGTATAAAACATACTGTATAGTGCCATACTACGTGAATTGTAATATACAGTGCCATACTAACATAGTATTGTAATATATAGTCCAATACTAACATAGTGTTGTAATATATAGCACCATACTAACATAGTATTGTAACACATAGCACCATACTAACATAGTATTGTAACATATAGTGCCATACTAACATAGTATTGTAACATATAGTGCCATACTGACATAGTATTGTAACATATAGTGCCATACTAACATAGTATTGTAACATATAGTGCCATACTAATATAGTACAGTAACATACAAAAAGAACCCCAGAGCAAATGCACTGGGGCATGGAGTTATCCGGAGGATATTGGCTGTACAGCCAAATTTTAAAAAAACACAAATTGCACATACTCCAATAATGCAAAGCATTGTGGATGTATATGCAAATACACATGGATTCATTTGACTGGCTCAACTTTAAGCAAAATTACATGGTGTCACAAGGCCTCACAATACAATCAGCAAGGCCAAGAACAGCAGACACAGATACATGTTTCTTGCTTATTTGGACTCCTCAATGTGCCATATCCATATATTGTTTTGCACGGCCCACCCAAACAAATTAGATCCCTATAGGCTGTCTCCTCCTCCTGGGCTGAGATATGGAAATGGCACACTGAAGAGTCCAAATGAGGACATAACACGTGTCTGTGCCTGCTGCTCTCAGCCTTTGCTGATTGTATTGTGAGGCCTTCTGGCACCATGCAATTTTGCTTAAAGTTGAGCTAGTCCAAATTAATTCATGGGCATTTGCATATTCTTCCCATGATGCTTTGCATTATTGGGGTATGTGCAATTTGTATTTTCTAGTATAGTAACATACTGCATGGTGCCATATTAACATAGTATTGTAATATATAGTGTCATACTAACATAGTATTGTAACATATAGTGCTGTACTGACATAGTATTGTAACAAATAGTGCCATACTAACATAGTATTGTAACATATAGTGCAAAACTAACATGGTATTGTAACATATAGTGCTACATTAACACAGTATTGTAATATATAGTACTATTCTTTGCAGAAACATCATTAATCAGCCAGTTAGGGTAACTTAATGCCACAAAAGTAGGGAAATGTGGTGTTAGGTTTCAACCCTAACTCCCCACCCTCAAGCAGCAAAAGGAAAAAGACATTAGGGTTTGGTCTCTGGAGTCTTGGTGAATCAGTGGTGGTATCTTGCTTGGGACTGTGTACCATAATACTCCCTCCCCCAAGACCATAGCCTCCAGTCTGATGCACAAGGTACAGCTCCAAGTCAGTGCCTCATAGTGATACACTCTTCTAAGGTAGAGAAGTATGTCTTGTCACATGTTGCCAACACATTTGTTGTAACTTTCATCACGCAGTGCCCTGCCTGAAGAAAGGAGCTCGTGTGTGACATTGCTTGCCAAGGGAAATGGGTGAGCATTAGGTTGAGAACCCCAAGGAAGACCCCACCACTGCTTTGCCAAAACACCAGAAACCCAAAACCATAATGTTTTTTTTCCTTTTGCTGCTTGGGGTTGAGGGTGGGGAGTTAGGTTGGAAACCCTAATGTCACATTTCCTACTTTTGTGGCATTAGTTACCCAAACTGGTGCATTAACAATACAGAAACATTGAATATGTTGGCAAATAAGGACCGCACGCCCACCTAGTCTGCCCATTTCCCTACTCACTAGTGCAGGTCCAGATCCTATTTGATCTGCAGTTCTCCTGCTCTGCACATCTCCAGGGTTCCCTTATGTATATCCCATGCACTCTTGAACCCCTGTATTGTTTTTACACCACCAACAAAATGTTTTGCAAAAGAAAAACAATGTTTTTCAAAGAACTTCCTTTCCTTTTGAGACAGTAGAATTGTATCCTCATTCACGAGGTCCCTTTGGGACCTAATGCCCTGTGCCAATGGAAGACTCCATCCACCTACAGAAGTGCAGGGCCTGCAAGCACTTCAATGAAGTGACAAACATGAAGAATTCATGTGGCTGTCTGGTGAGCTGCGGAAGTGCAGGGCCCGTGGTCCTTGCACTTCCATGTGGCCACAGATACAGATACACAGGGCAAAGAGTGGATCTGTCAGCCAATGCACAGGGGCCCTCTAACACCCAAGGTGCAGAGGTCCAGGGCCCTACACCAAGAGGACAGCTGCCTTCATTATATGGTACCCAGGTCCGCCCAGACAACCTCAAACCTTTCATTCCCTGGCTGTGGGGTGTTGCATAACAGCACCATCCCCCCACCCTTACACCATCCATCTGGGTCACTGAGCTCACCCCAACTCAGCTCACCAACACAGGATCACAAAAGCATACCTGTTGTGGTCAAGAGTGGTACTACACACAAAGTTTGTTAACAATTATATGTTGTGTTTTTCAATTTTGATCCCAGATGTTCAAGATATTCATTTTATGATTTGCCTTATAAACACAACATGTACCATTTATACTATACTGAATGAAATGTCATTTCACTGAAAATTGGAAAACACATCTCATCCAGGATTTAAAAAATGAGCGTCATTTATGAGGTGGTGTGAAAAATGGCAATGTTGAAAGTTTGTAGTCAAAACAGTAAAAATTTGGAGTCAAGAGTGAAAATTAGTGAAGTTATGAGTGAGCAGTTGAAATACTGCAATATTCACTCATAACCTGAGGCATTACGTAATTGTACACCAAATTGTCAGTATAGCCTTCTTATTACCCTACCTCATGAACCTGGTAGTAAAAATGTTCAAATCCCTGCCAAAATGTCATTCCAGTGGCATCAAACCATCATTCGTACCACATTCCACAGCTGTGAAAACATATTTTGGCCGGAGTTGAAAATGACAGTTCATGAGGTGGTATATAAAAAATAGCTATGTTGAAAATCTGGGGTCAAAATATTTAAAATTACCAAAATTATAAGTGAACACATTCAAATTTCAATGTACATGCATAACTTTGCTGTTTTTACATATTTTGATCCCAAATTTTCAACATAGCCATCTTATATTCTCACTTCATGAACAATGGTGATGAAACATTTCTCAGATCTTGCCGAAATGTGATTTCACCAAGCAACTACAAAATCACCTTTTGGGTTTGATTTGTGTAATTCCACCACCATTGGTCATGAAGTGAGGTCCCTAAAAGCCATGTTGAAAATATGGGGTCAAAATATGTAAAGATTGATAAAGTATGCATCAAAGTTCAAAACCTCATTGAAATACATTGAACCGCACTTACATAGTTACTCATATTGCAGTCGGTGGGCTGAGCAGCAAGACGTGTCTTGGATCGGAGAGTGGATTTTTGTCCTGGGACATGTTCGGGTGAGTGAAAGGGTGTGTCGGCTGTGGGTGCTTAGTGGGATGTTGGGGTGGAGTGTTGGATTGGTGAGGACTGATTTATTTTACAGGTTTAATTTAAAAGAAAACCATCAAGAGACAGTTTTCTGTAATACAAGGAAGAGTAATGAGGGACATTGATCAGAGGGGTGGGGCCCCACTAGGCACCAGGAAACTGAATACATAAGGGGATGGTGATCAGAGGGGGCACCACCTAGACACCAGGAAACAGAATACATGCAGGACAGCGATGGGAGGGTGAGGAGTGCCACTAGACACCAGGAAACAGAATACATGCAGGGACAGCGATCGGAGGGTGAGGGGTGCCACCAGACACCAGGGAAACATAATACATGAGGAGATGGTGATCAGAGGTGGGGGTGCCACTAGACACCAGGGAAACATAATACATAAAGGGATGGTGATCGGAGGGTGGGGGGTGCCACTAGACACTGGGAAACAGAATACATAAGGGATGGCGATTGGAGGTGGGGGTGCCACTAGACACTGGGGAAACATAATACAAAGGGGATGGCGATCAGAGGGTGGGGGTGCCACTAGACACTGAAACAGAATACATAAGAGGATGGTGATCGGAGGGTGGGGGGTGCCACTAGACACTGGGAAACATAATACATAAGGGGATGGCGATCGGATGGTGGGGAGGTACCACTAGACACTGGGGAAACATAATACATTGGGGATTTTGATCAGAGGGTGGGGGTGCACTAGACACCGGGTAAACAGAATACATAATGTGACAGCGGTCAGCAGGTGGGGTGCCACTAGACACCAGGGAAACATTATATACATAAAGGGAAGGCAATGGGAGGAGCACCACTAGACACCAGGAAACATAATGTAAATACAGGGACGGCAATCAGAGGGTGGGGGTGCCACTAGACACCAGGAAACATAATATAAATACAGGGACGACAATTAGAGGGTGGGGTGCCACTAGACACCAGGGTAACATTATATACATAAAGGAAGGCAATGGGAGGGGCACCACTAGACACCAGTGAAACATAATATAAATACAGGGATGGCAATCAGAGGGTGGGGTGCCACTAGACACCAGGGAAACATAGCATACTTAATGGTATGGCAATCAGAGGGTAGAGTGCCACTAGACACCAGGGCAACATTACATACATAAAGGGAAGGCAATGGGAGGCACCACTAGACACCAGGGAAGCGGCATCTCACTGCTTTCAGAGCAGCTGCAGCACAAGCTCCAGCTGCAGCTGCAGAACTCAAGAAAGTCCCGCTGTTCTCATACAGAGAACAGGGATGAGAGGCTCTTCTTGCTAAGGTGGGCCCTGGATTTTGGGTGCCCAAAAGCATATTTCTGGCAACTTTTAAAAAACAGACACCAGAATCTAGCTAAATAGGTCCTGTTTAGCTAGGTTCAGATATTTTGTTTTTAAGACATTATTTTAAGTATTCTAAATGTTTATAAGTTTAAGCAATAAAAGAAAATGGCAGCCATAGAAAAAGTTTCTTCCTCACAAAAAATTATTGGCCCCACAACAAAAGAGCCTTTTTTATGGACTAAATTTTTTTCGGCTTGAGTAGCTATCCAAAAGACCTGTACTAAGCATGCTCAGAACCAGAATTTTAAAAGTTAATAACTTTGGAGCGGGTTAATATTTTTTCACCAAACCAGCGAAAGGCACATCTGTGGGCCAATCCTTTCTACCTTAAATCTTCAGACCAAGATTCCAAACTGTCTGGTACAAGGCAATGACAAAAAAAAAACAGCAAAAAGAGCAATTTTTTATATTTTTCATTATCCGCATCCTGGAATCCCACATCCGACTGGAACAAAACTTACCATGTCAACAGATCGACCCGAGATCGCATATGTCTAAATTTTGTGCAAATCCGTTACATGGTTGTGAAGATATTGAAGTGCAAAATTTGAGGTTTAACATAGAACCCGTCAACCCTAACTATAGGGACGCTACCGCGCCACTATAATATTAACATACTGTTGTAATCTATAGTAGCATACTGACATACATTGCCATACTAATATAGCATTGTAACAACATATTAACGTATCTAACATAGTATTATAATCTGTAGTAGAATACAACCATAGTGTAATAACATACAGTGCCATAGTATTGTAACGTTTAGCCAATACAGTACTACCGCAGCATAGTAACATACCACCCTATTAACATATAGGTCTGGGGAAATTTATCTTCTGCCAACAAAATTTCAATTTCACAACCATGACATTTTGCAAAATGTCTGTGAAAATGTGGAAATTTCACCAAACCATGATTTCAAGTTACTTCTATTTACATTAGAAAGTGTTTGTCCAAATTGCACCATATTTGGGATTTAAGCAATAAGGCATGCAAGGGCATTTGGTTGTACTAGGTTTACCCCACAGTCAGGGCATTGTGAGGCATGAGGTGAAGCCAAGGAGGGAGGACCACTACACTACCAGAAAATATTTTTTGAATAATGGGATGGCGATCAGATGTCGGGGCGGTGGTGAGGACCACTAGACTACTAGGAAATATTTTTGAATAACGGAGAGTGACCGGACATTAGGGAAGGAGGGAGGGACCAATAGACTACCAGGGAAGCGGTGTTGTGGGTGTGGGGCGCCTGCACTGTTTCCAACAACCACTAGGGTTGCACAGAGTTAAGAGGAGGTTTTCTCAGTGATGTTTTCTCCTTGCAAGGAACTCCAAAAGGCCCTAGCATGGAGAAATGCATTGTGAATGAGACTGCGTGGATATGCAGGTCCCTCCCCCATTTGAATTTCAGCTTCCTCAAACCTTTGCCCATTGCAGACCCACTTTACAGGTGCAAACTGGGCTTTTAGGAATACCACTGTGGCGAAAACCCAGTCTGTGCCAGGAGCAAACTTTTGAATCCGCCCCAGATAACTGAAAACAGTGCATATAAAAATAATAATAAGCACAAAACAAACACATCAGCTACAATGTTACAATCTCATACTGACAAGAACAATTTCAACTACATAAAGTTAAAACAAGCATTTTTCAATGCTGAATGTTGTCTTGCTGGCATTGGCATTGGTAATGCAGGAGTTAGAGAGATGCATAATAGGAATGGCAGTGAAGTATTGAACTAACGCCAACCCCCCACCAAGACTTGAAAGGCATTGGGGAGTGTGGCTTTGGATAGACAGCCATAACACTCACCTTTCCACCTCACCCCCACTACCTGAAGACACCGACAGGTGTGGCGGTGTGCTTTGAGGTCTTCAGCCTTGTGCTCCACCCCATTCCATAAGGAAATAAACTGAGATGGGTGCAGTATAGGAGAATGGGGTGAATGTTAGCTGACAGACCCCAAGGCACACCTCGATGCCTGTCAGTAGCTATAGGGTGGGGGGTGTGTAGAATGCTGCGAACATTACAGCCGATGAACCCAAGTTATGCCCCGACACCTGTCAGTCTCTACAGGTTGGGTGTATGGTTGGAAACCTTAATGCCTGGGCGTTTATTGGTATTTTCACTCTAAATTTTCAACATATTATATTAACATATTTATTTTGTATTGTTTGTCTTTATTGTAAATTCCACAGGTATTTGTTGTAAATGGGGATTTTCCCAATCAGATTAACCTGTATAAAAATAAATTTTAAACAAACAAACAAACAAACAATATAGTCTTTTGGGACCCCACCTCATGAACAGTGGCACTATCATTTCATTACTCAATCCTGAAAGGTGATTTAGCACAGCAACTGCGCCATTCTCGTCATCCTGTTTGCATGCAAATCAAAGTTCACCTTTCTAGGTGGAACATAGCCTATAATAACATTTTCCATTTTGCACTTGCTGCACCTCACCTCACCCACCACTGTGACCTGTATAACAAACTTGATTGGCTCACCCCACCCAACCACATGAATTTTGTCTTGGGTAGCTTCACGGGCAAGGTTCTCAGAACTAGCACCCCCACCCCAGGACTGGCTGGGCTCCTCAAACTGGCTGCCTCTTCTTCTTACTCCCTTAGGTCATTGGGCCCTGCTGTTCTCAAAGTTCCACCACTCGA
This sequence comes from Neoceratodus forsteri, assembly GCA_016271365.2. NCBI lineage: Eukaryota > Metazoa > Chordata > Ceratodontiformes > Ceratodontidae > Neoceratodus > Neoceratodus forsteri. The sequence continues at coordinate 1,321,691,600 of CM057454.1, forward strand.
ACAGAAATGGGGACAGGATTTTGCTTCATGTGACCCCAGAGTATGGAACTTCTTTCCCAGCCAGGTCCGCTCCTCCCTCCCACTCCCATGCCTTCAGAGCTCCCTGTGGAATTACTTGAAGCTCTCCTCTGCATGTGGTTGTCCTAAACTGCCATAACTAACCTTGGTCCCCTGCACTGGACTTACATGTCCTTCTTTTGGTACCCTTGCCCAGGTCCTGCTGATGCATCCTGCCTGCTTGGGTTCTGCTCTGTATATAATGTATTTACTCTCTGTTTCAGGCGATGCTTTGACTGTGGAGCTGCTTTTGGGGCTCTGAGCTGTATGGAATTGAATAATGCACTGTTCATAGCCTTGGTGGCTCTTTGTATATATTTTGTTCCTATTCTAAATGTGTTTACTGACTGCTTGTGTTATGTTCATCTGGTTCTACCTGATTCTGTGTAATGCCTAACTTGTATCATGTTGTCCTCTGTATGAACTTGTATTTCATTGTACTCTCCAGGTCATACCTGAAAATAGGCAAATGTCTTGTCTAGTGACCTGATCAACAAAAGCTAAATAAAAATAAATAAAAATTGAGCACAGGTTCAGAAACACATTTCAGACAGGATGCAAAAATGACAGCTTTACAGTTTATGAGAAGGTAGAGAAAAATGGCAATGTTGAAAATCTGGAGAAACTATGAAAATCGCAAACTTTACAAGCATGCATAGAAACTGCAAATACACGCCCATAACACAGTTATTTTTGGAATTTTTCACCAAATTTTAACATAGGTATTTTGGGACCTCAACTCATGAACAGTAGCACTGTGATTTTGTTAATCTGTCTTGAAAGTTGATTTTGCACAGCAACCATGCCCATTGTCTGCATACAGGTATGAAAACACATTTTTAGGCGGGTTGTGAAAAATTACAGCTGTACTGTTCATAAGGAGGTGTGAAAAAATAGCAATGTTGAAAATCTGGAGGAAACATTAAAATTGCGAAGTTATGCATGTGAGTAGAAACTGCACAACGAGCAAGCTCGTAATGCAGCCATTTTGGGGAATTTTCACCAAATTTGCAACATAGGCTTTTGGGGACACCACCCATGAACAGTGGCAGTAACTGCTTTGTTAATTGGTCCTGAAAGGTGATTCCCACAGTGTCTGCAAAATCACCTTTCAGGACCAAAAATGAAATGACAATGACATGTTCACGAGGTGGGTACCAAGAACTCATGTTGAAAAATTTGGGGCCAAAATTCCCAAACAATGGCTGAGAGAATAACTTAAGTTGAACCCCCCATTGCTTCTCATTATAAAGCTTACTGTCATTTCTTCACATCAGCATTCGGCTTTGAAAAGTGCAGGCGTGTCCCAATTCAGAGAAGATTGTGGCTCCGACCTCCGGAGATAAGTATGGGTGGGGTGCGGGAGTTGGGTACACAGAGAGAGGGTGGGGATGGGGAGGAGATGAGGGAGACATCGGTGGACTGTTTTCTTGTTTTCAGGGAAAAGTTGTTTTTTTTTTAAACTGCAAGGAAGGTTTTCTTCATTTACAGGTTAAATGAAAAAAAAAATAGGCACACTGGGGTGGGGTCCTAGTGTGTACAATTCTTAGGGGCGAGGGCAGGAAGGCAGCAGTGGGAGGTTGTGGGAGTTTTTTTTTCCTGTCAGGGATGTGAAACTGAGGGAGCAGGCGGGAGCAGCAGCAGCAGTGGGAGGTTGCGTGTGGTGAATGGCAGGAGCTGAGAACATGCCGACATCAGGGTTGGGTGCCCCAATGTCAGCTTTCTGTGGATTGTGTGGCGGACGGGCAGGAGCCGCCATTTTGCTGAAATGTCTCACCAGCAAAGGCATGCAACAGGCGTGTCATCTGCAGCTGCAATGACAAGCTTGTCTCTGATTGGAGGCGGCACATTTGTTTCATCTTGATAGCTCTCTTTGAAACTGCTGTCATCGGCAGACTGCTCAGTGATTTGGGGCTGAGAGACACACCCACTAAAGTGTCCCCTGCATTGGCCAAGACTGACACACCACTGCATTTGTGCTACCACCACAAGATGTTGCTTGCACATGCATGCAAGCCAACATAGAATGAACAATACTGGCATCCTGTGCCAATTGTCACAAAGTGCTCCTTTAACTGTTTAATTGATGGCGTGTGCCAGGTAACAATCTTCATGTAATAGGCAATCTAGTCCCACATATGGGACTGAATGGCAATGAAATGTCATACTAACAGGCTGTTGGTTAACTAGAATCTGCAGCTTATCCAGTAGGTAGGAAATGGGCAGACTGGGTGGGCCAAGTGGTCCTCATCTGCCATCAAAGTCTATGTTTCTAAGTTTCTATTATCATGTACAGTGCTAACATAATATTGTAACATACAATACCATGATAACAGCATAGTAGCTTACAGCAAGACTGTAAACTCACTTGGAAAAGGCAGCTCACAAGCACAATTGGAGTTTGCAGCTAATGATATGCTAAATATAATTTATTTCAAAAGTACAAATTGGCCAAACAGATTCACCAAGTGCTAGAAACCTTGGAAAGCCAACTGCCCCCGCACTTTGACAGGCCGGTTTATGTAGGATGGGGATGAGTGTACCAGGAGGGATTTCTACAGTACCTCTTTAAAGTGACATACCCTAATTAGAAAGCTGTCACAGTAGCCCAGTGGCCAAGGGTTGAGGTGCTGAATGCCACACCTTGCACCACACCGTGACCCAGATTGAGGAACGGACTCGGGCCATCGGTGGTTGGCAGGAGGGTAGGATAGAGCGTCCCATGATGGCCTCTCTCTGGGGTGGGTAAGAGAGTTTGTGTTGCTCTGCAGCAGTTCCCAGTGGCAGTCGGGAGCACTGCAGGACCAGTGCACAGATCGGAGTTGGAATGCAGCAGACGTCTGCATGTTAGTGCGCTGATGTCACTGCACATCCTGCTCCAAGCAGTGAAAAGGTGGAAAACTGTGGGTCAATCATGGTTACTGATGGCCATGCACGCACCCCTAGACCTAGAGATGCGCCTCCCAGGTAATGGATCCGGGTCCCCATGGAGGACACTCCGTGTGCCAGCCTGCGCTGGAAGAGCGAGACCGGGTCCAGGGTGTGGGTGCCGGTGGCTGGACGACTGCCAGCCGCTCCACAGTGGAGGAGAGAAATAGTGTTAAGATAAAAAAAGAAAGCCTTCACAAGTGAAATTCAGTTTCAGTACATCTCCCAGGTGGTAAAAGGAAGGGGAGCTGAAGGTCTGAACCCGGCAAGGATCGGTTAAAGGCATGTGGGAGAGAACACAGCCAAAACACCCCTGGATGGCCAAGTAGGATACTAGCTAGCCCTCCTGGAAAGGATGCAAAACACCGCTCATAGAACATGCCGATTACATCTACTGTCAGATTAAGCAAGAATTTGATCAAAAGAAATTAACAAGAACAATTGCCACAAAAGGACATATTAAATGGCTAGCAAAATGTTTAGACACAAGACTTCAAAAGAAATAAAATCTATTGCTAAAAGAAGACAGATTTAAGTCTTGTCTATCTCAGAGTAGATAGCTTCAATCATAATAAGTCAAAACCTTTAACAACCCAAGAAACAGAAAGCTAAATACATAATGAATACATTTTCAATTATTAGCACAGAAAACTTTGTCAATGACAAAATAATGGTATGTGTTAAATTACTAAGGCAGGTAAAAGTGGTGATGTAGCATGTACTAACACTCAAAGGCTAAACAAACGTTTGTCAATGCTGAATATTCACCGCTGGTATTGCTGTTGTACCTTCGCACTTAGGCACTGAAGATTGAAGGCGTTGGTGTCTGTGGTCCAGAGATGATTATGACATTAGACCCCAGTGGGTAAGTAAGGACTGGGGAGTGCTGAGTGGTAGAGTCAGGTGGGGCACAGTAATGGCCGCAACAGACATCGATGGATGGTTTTCTTTTACAGAGTTTATTTAAACAAACAAAAAAACACAACTATGAGAGAAGGCTTTTTATTTCAGGTCACGATTCTTGGGATTTGGCATCCCAGTGTTAGTATTATATTGGGCAGAGTGGGAGGTAGAAGCTGTGCAAGGGATCGCACCCGTGCAAGAAGACTAATATGGGTTGGGCTTGGGGTGGACAGTTGTGGCAGGCAGCAACAGACATCAATGGATGGTTTTCCTTTTCAGCATGTATTTTTAAAAATAAACTACAAGGGATGGTTTTCTCAGTTTCAGCTGGAGACACACTGGGATTACCTCACCCCAGTTTCAGTGTTATGTTTGGTAGCACCAGGAGTGGGCTCCTTGGTGCTGCATACTAAAACAGGCAGGGTGGGGGTAGCAGCCAGCACGGGGGACTAGGCACCCCTGACAGAATTAGACTGCAGACAGAATTAGAACATACAGGAATTTTGGGCAGATATATCTGTCCATGGCACATCAAGGCATGGATTGGGAATGAGGGACAGGGGTGGGAGGGTGGCAGTTACAGCGGCAATTGCAACAGACATTGCTGGATGGTTTTCTCTTTTGGGGTGTATTAAAAAACTACAGGGGACTTTCAGGTGGGACACTGGGATTAAGCACCCCAGTGTCAGTGTTATGTTTGTGCAGGGGGTTATGGCCAAGTATAGCTTGGCAGAAGACACCAGGAGAAAGGACTGCTGTGACTGAACTCTGCTGGGACTAAAGTAGAAGAACTTTTGTGTTGTTGACTCTAATTAAGTGAAAAACTAACATACAAAAAAGTGTGCGTTTGGGTTAACTGAACTGAATGGGTATCTGAAGAGTTATCTAGGTGTAAATCTCAGGTGACTGAAAGTACTTCACTGATGTGAGGTTTAAATTACTTGTAGAAAGATCTGGTAAGTAGGGGGTGGCTTAGCTAGAAGGAAGCTACATTTAAAGACTGCCTTAGAAAGTTTCTGCTAATAGCTTGGCAGAAGACACCAGGAGGAAGGACTGCTGTGTGACTGGACTTCTCTGTTGGGACTAAAGTAGAAGAACTTTGTATTTGACTTTTAATTTAGGGTAAAAACTAACATACAAAAAAAGTGTGTGTTTGGGTTAACTGAACTGAATGGGTATCTGAAGAGTTATCTAGGTGTAAATCTCAGGTGACTGAAAGGACTTAACTGCTGTGAGGTTTAAATTACTTGTAGAAAGATCTGGTAAGTAGGGGAGTGGCTTAGCTAGAAGGAAGCTACATTTAAAGACTGCCTTAGAAAGTTTCTGCTAATAGCTTGGCAGAAGACACCAGGAGGAAGGACTGCTGTGTGACTGGACTTCTCTTCTGGGGCTATATTGCGCTCCTTCCTCCCCTCCACCCAAAGCTAGTTCTATTTTTATAGGCACAGAATTTGACTGACAACAGGAACTTCCTGTTTAGGGGCAGGAAGTGAGTGATCACAGAACCACCAAGGACCCACCATCCTAGAAGGGCAAGAGTAGCTCTCCGCCCCTCTAGCTGCTGGAGGTCTGCCTCTGAGCAAGTAAGTGGTCTACTGCAAAATATAGGATATTCTTGTCTCAGAACAGGACAATCAGGAGCTTAAAGGGCACACAGGGCAGAAAGTAAGAGAGAGAAAAAACAGAGGAAAGAGTAGGATTGCAAACAGTTAAGGGACAGAAATAGGACATGATTGGAGTGGTGCAGTGCAGTGGCTGTGGAGCAGCAGTCTTCCTGGAGATGTTCTGGAGGATGCGGTGTTGTCCCATCTGCAGGCACCTCTCTGGGCTGAGGGAGGAGGCTGCTCATCTCAGGCTGAGTTGGCCAGGATTTGTGGGACCTCCTCTTCCATCCAGGGACCACCAGTGCCACTGCCGTTGCCTCAGAGGTTGCCAAGAAAGAGGAGCCTTGGACCACAGTGGGCTCAGGGAGGGTGAGGTGGTGGAACAGGTGCATCCCTCACTGCCTCTCCACAATTCCTATGCCATTCTGGCAAAGTGTGGTTCCTCTATGGAGGCACCCACAGTGGAGACCAAGGAGGATGCTGGGAACCTCCACAAAGAGACCCACAGGAGAGTGGCAGGGGACCCTGCAGGAGGAAACAACTCCTGGTGGGGACTCCATTAGTAGGAAGGTAGAACTGGGGAGGAAGGAGGAGGAGGTAGGGTGCCTGCCTGGCGCCATGGCTTGCAGGGACAGGGCGAATCCCCAGGATTGCGGAGCAGCTGCACAGGGAAGGGAGCTGGATGTCATTGTCCACCTAGGGACAAATGACCTGGCTAAGAAAGGATTAGAGAGTGCAGGAAGAGTTTGTGGAATTGGGAGGGCCTTGAGTCAAGTAGCCACAGTAACCTTCTCGGAGGTGCTACCCATCTATGGCATAGGAGGCTAGGGTGTTCCACACCATGGGATTCAATCAGTGGTTGAAAAACTGGTGTGGGAGCTCAGGGATTCAGCTTCATTGGGGACTGGTTGTCCACCTGGAGTGATGCAAGCCTATACTGGCATGATGGGCTGCATCTGTACAGGGAGGGAACCAGGATCCTAGTGATAGGTTTAAATGCTTCATTGGCAAGCTTTTAAACTAGCCAAGGTGGAGAGACTGAAAGAGCAGGAAAATCCTAGCCCCCAAATAATCATGGTAGTAAGTGCGTAAACACCAACATAGAGGTGTCGATAGGAGAAGGGCAGGGTAAATGAAGAAAGTGACAAAGGCAAGAAGGACAGGGATGGGGCAAAAGGGAGTAAGGCCATCAGGAAATGGAGGTAATGAGTACCAATGCCCGTAGTCTGGGCAACAAGCTCCCTGAGCTGATGACCTTAATGGAAGAGGGATGCCTGGATATCAGTAGCAGTCACAGAAACATGGCATACAGAGAACCATGACTGGGATGTTAACATACAGGGTACATAACCTACAGGAGAGACAGGCAGGGAGAAGAGGGAGGTAGGCTCTCTATATAAAGGAAGGGATAAAGCAACTGAACAAAAAGAGTAAACAGGGAGGAGAGGGAGGCACTGTGGGCACCTGGGAGACTGGAAGGGCACCACAATCCATACGGGGTTGTGTACAGACCCCCATGTCAGGGGGAAGGAATGGACAAGGATATGATAGAAGGCATTCTTAGAATGGCAGAGAAAAGAGGAGATACTGCTGATGGGAGACCTGAATATGCAGATGTTAACTGAGCACATTTGCTGCAGCCACATCCAAGAGCAGGGCCATTCTTGATGCCTACAGGTGGCAGGCATTAGACAGCTAGTTTGGAACCCACTCGTGAGGGCAATCTTAGACCTCGTACTCTCAAGCAGGGGGCAGTGAGAGGATCTCAGATCTAGAAGTGGGTTGCCATCTGGGGACAAGTGACCATCAAACAGTGTGGTTCACGTAAACTCAGCTACAGAGTCAAGCCTACAAAAGTGAGGGTACTGGACTTTAGGAGGGCTGACTTTGGCAAGATGGAGTGCCTCAGAAAAGCACTGCAAACAGGCTAGAGGAGGTCTTGAGGAGCAACAATGGGGAATTATCAAAACTGCCATCACAGAGGCAACAAGCCTTTGTGTGAAGCAAATGAACAAATCAAAGCGAAAAGAAAAGCCACTATGGTTCTCAAAGAGGTGGCTGTGAAAGACAGGAAGAAAAGATAGCACTCGGAGTATAAGGAAACACAGAAGGGCAGGACGAGAGCTGTACCAGTTAAGGCAGAAGGAAGCAGGAGGGAAGTCAGAATAGCAAAGGCCCAAACTGAGGAAAAGATAGCCAACCCAGTTAAGAAGAGGATAAAACCTTTTATAGGTACATCAGGCAGTAGAAAGACAAAAGGAGGGATAGTGAGGCTGAATAGAATGAACAGTGGGTGGGCAGAGGGGACAGTGAAAAAGCAGAATACTGAGCGAATATTTCTGCTCAGTATTCATAAAGAGGAGAGTACCTAATCAATTAACAGAAGCACTCTTGATGAGAGGTCGATCCCAGTCCTTTCACAGAAAAAGGGTTCTAAGAACTCCTAAAACTGATGGTGGACAAAGCAATGGGTCCTGATGGAATTCACCCCAGAATTCTAAAGAATTAAGGAGGAACTAGTGAAACCACTGGCTACTCTTTAATAAATCATGGGAGGATGGTGTGGTACCCGAGGACTGGAGGAAGGCGGATGTGATTCCCCTTCACAAAAGTGGGTCCAAGACAGAGGCAGAAAACTACAGACCTGTCAGTCTGACCTCCTGTGGTAGGGAAAGTGATGGAGTCACTTCTGAAGGAAAGAATAAGTCAGTACCTGAAGCCAGTGGAGCACAGGACCAAGGCAGCATGGGTTCACAACAGGAAGGTCATGTCAGAGAATCTAATAGATTTCTTTGACTGGGTGACCAAAGTAGTAGACCAGGGAGGGGTTGTGGACATGGCCTACCTAGACTTTAGGAAGGCATTTGACACAGTCCCACACAAAAGATTAATAGTCAAACTAACCAGCCTGGGAGTGGGACCCAGGGTGGCAGCCTGGAAATAAAACATTGGCTGGACAACAGGACACAGAAGTAATTGTAAATGGGTCCATTCTGAAGAAAAGGGGTTACTAGTGGAGTACATGAGGTTCAGTATTGGGTCCAGTCCTTTTTAATGTCTTCATCAGTGACATTGCAGAGGGACTGGAAGGAAAAGTATGCCTTTTGCAGATGACACAAAAATCTGCAACAGGGTTGATACAAGGAGGCGTGGAAAGGATGAAAAGGACTTGGCAAGGTTGGAGGAATGGTCAGAAGTATGGCAGCTAGGATTCAATGCAAAGAAGTGCAAAATAATGCACCTGGGAAACAAGAACCAGGGGAAGAATACACAATGGGTGGGGAGGTAGTAACAACAACAAAAAGGAAAGGGACCTGGGGTAATCACATCAGATGACCTTAAGTTAGCAAGCAATGTGAGAAGGCAGTAGAGAGGGCTGGGGGTATACTGGGATGTATAGGGAGAGGCATCAGCAGCAGAAAACAGGAAGTTGTTATCCCTCTGTACAGACAGTTGGTGAGACCCCATCTGAGTACTGTGTCCAGTTCTGGAGACCCCATCTCCGCAAGGACATAGACAGGATAGAGAGCAGTCCAGAGGAGGGCAACTAAAATGGTGCAGGGTCTGAAGAAAAAGCCGTATGAGGAGAGACTAAAGGAGCTTAATATGTATACCCTTGAGGAAAGAAGGGAGAGGGGGACATGATAGAAACTTTAAGTACCTCAGTGGAATCAACAAAGTCCAAGAGGGTAGCATTTTCAGAAAAAGAGACTTGCAAGAACAAGGACACAATTTAAAGATAGAAGGAGGGTTCAGGAGCAATGTGAGGAGTATTATTTCACAGAGGTGGTGGATGCATGGAACAGCCTTCCTGAGGAGGTTATGGGGTCTAAAACTGTGGGAGAATTCAAGAATGCATGGGACAGACATAAGGCAATTCTTGTGGGGGTAGGAAGAAATAGGCTGTTGGTTAACTAGGATCTGCGGCCTATCCTGTAGGTAAGAAATGGGCAGACTAGATGGGCCTGCGGTCCTTATCTGCCGTCAAAGTCTATGTTTCTATGTTTCTATGGGGTGTTTGGTGCTGAGAGGGAGGGTGGTGGGAGGGATAGTTGCAGGGGATGCAGTAACAGACATTGATGGATGGTTTTCTTTGGTACAGCTGGCGTCTGCAGGACTGTGGATCTTCCTGGATGTTTGAAATTCTCAGCAGGCTGATCGCGACAGATCAGCTATGCTTGCGTGGTGAGATCAAAGGAAAGAGCCGACTCATGATTGGGTCAGCTCTCTCCTTGAAATACACAAAGTTCCCGTCCAGCAAGCCAGAACAGTGTCATGATCAGCCAGGTTGATGATTGGTGTGGCACTGTCATGCCCCTTGCAGACTGCCTGCATTGGGCTGGATAGCAAGCCACCCTCAAAACCCACTCATAACAAAATGTTCACTGTGCAAACGCATGGCAAACGAAAATGTAATTGCCTAAGAATACCTCAGATTAAATACCTGGTTAAACAACAAAAAAAAAAAGATTAAAGGAAAGGAAAGGTCTAAGATCTCCTACCAGAACCAGATAAATCAAACCTAATAGGGTGGGCATGATTACCACTGACCTCTCCCCTATCATGCAGATCATCTCCTACCTTTCTTCACATCCTGCCCCAACTCCTCCCTCCCCTGTGCTACCACACTGCTCCCTCCCCCCACACAATGCAGACCATCTCCCACCCTCTTCTAATCTGTTTTCTGTCCCCTTATATTTATGAAACAGTGTTCGCTAGCACAGATCTGTGAAACAGTATTCACTACCAAGGTCTGTGAAACAGTGTTTACTGGCACTGGTCTATGAACTAGTGTTCACAAGCACTGGTCTGTGAAACAGTGTTCTACCAGCACAGATCTGCAAAACAGTCTTCACTTGTACAGATCTGTGAAACACTGTTCACGGCAGTGGCCTGTGCAATGGTGTTCACAAACACTGGTCTGTGAAACAGTGTTCAGCATGGGCCTGTTAAACAGTGCTCACCAGCACAGGTCTGTGATACAATGCTCAGCTGCACAGATCTGCAAAACAGTGTTCACTTGCACAGATCTGTGACACACTGTTCACTGGCACTAGTCTGTGAAATGTTGTTCCCAAGCACTGGTCTGTGAAATAGTGTTCAGAAACACAGGCCTGTGAAACAGTGTTCACCTGCACAGCACTATGAACCAGTGTTAACCAGCAGTGTTCACCATCACAGGTCTGTGAGGCAGTGTTCACCAGCACAAGTCTGCAAAACAGTGTTCATGAGCCCTAGTCTGAAACAGTGTTCAGCAGAGGCCTGTTAAACAGTGCTTACCAGCACAGGACTGTGAAACAGTTTTTACCAGCACAGGTCTGTGAAACAGTGCTCACCAGCACAAATCTACAAAACAGTGTTCATTAGCACAGGTCTGTGAAACACTGTTCACAAGCACTGGTCTTTGAAACAGTGTTCAGAAGCACAGGCTTGTGAAACAGTGTTCACCTGCACAGCACTGTGAACCAGTGTTCACCAGCAGTGTTCACCATCACAGGTCTGTGAGACAGTGTTCACCAGCACAGGTCTGAGAAACAGTGTTCACAAGCACTGGCCTGTGAAACAGTGTTCAGCAGCACCGATCTGTGTAACAAAGATCACCAGCACAGGCCTGTAAAACAGTGTTTCCCAGCACACGCCTGTGAAATGATGTTCACCAGCTCCGGTCTATGAAACAGTGTTCACCACACAGGCCTGTGAAACAGTGTTCACCAGCACTTCTTAGTTAAATAGTGTATACAAGCACTGTTCTGTGAAACAGTGTTTGGCAGCACAAACCTGTTAAATAGTGTTCACCAATATGGATCTGTGAAAAAGTACACCAGAGCAGGTCTGCAAAACAGTGTTCAGCAGTTCAGGTCATGGAAACAGTGTTCACCAGCACAGGTCTGCAAAACAGTGTTCACCAGCACTGGTCTGAAAAGTATTCACCAGCACTGGTCTGTGAAACAGCATTCACCAGCACCGCTCTGAAAACAGTGTTCACCAGCACAGGTCTGTGAAACAGTGTTCACCAGCACAGGTCTATGAAACAGTGTTCACCAGCGCTAGGTCTGTGAAACAGTGTTCACCAGCACAGGTCTCATTTTAATTTGATTTTTCATTTCATTTTATTTGCTTACTTTTATCTGGTCAGGAGACTGGAAGATGCGGTCACACTGGGCTGCCATCTCTGCATGTCTGAGGAGTCTCTGAGGAGTCTGTTCTTAGAAGCTTGTATATTGATACTAATAATTTTAATTTTTAATTCTAGGTTACTCATTAGCTTAGGGCTGGGTAGTGTAGTTGGGGAAATAAAGTGACTTCGTGTAGGAGTTTAGATTTTTGTTTTAGAGCAGTCTTCTATGTCTGTGATGCAGGATAATTTGAACTGCCACTGTCAGAGTTTGGAGCAGCTTGACTTGATATCATGAACAGTTTTTAAGGCTTGCCAAGTCAGTGGGGATGATAAAAGCCTTTTTAGAAAAGCTTTAACTACCCTGGAGTTTGGAGAGTGGAGGACCAGAGCTGAAGATGGGTCTTGGACTCATCTGGAGTGACAGTTTGCCACCCAGAGTGGGTTTCTGCAGTAGGGTCGGGCAGATGGCCAGATGGTTGACAACTGGAACTGAAGACTGGTTGTACCTTGCAGGTCTCTGACTCATCTGGAGAGACTGGTTGCTGCCTTGAAGCGTGTTTCAGCAGTCGGCACTCTGGTTCTGGTGGGGCAGCGGCCAGATGGTTGATGACTGGAAGGTGAACTTAGAGGAGGTGACCTGGAAGTGAATTTGCTGATTTGGGCCTGTAGTCCCTCTAGAGCTGTGGAACCAACTGTGCCACCTGGTTTTCCCCATATCACGGTACTAGGGGAAAATTCTTCAGGTGAAGTTGGACATGGTGAGGTAAATTGACTTTGACCCTCACTTGGCTTACTGTAATTGCAGTTATTGCAGTTATTTAAACTATTAACTGATATCATCTTTCAAGGTAAAGAGAGATTTATTTAAGAGTTAAATCTATGGCTAATTTTGTGGATGACTAGTTGCTTTCCAGTTTGACTCTGTGAACCTTATTGTAGTAGAGTGGGCCGTGAGAGGACCCACTCACGTAAGGTTTAAAAGTGGTCTGATTTGGACTCTACCTACCTGTTCTGTTGGTACTTACTCCTTAAGAAGTCTATCTTAAATCTCCCTTATCATCACAAAAGTTAGATCCTGCTTGGAAGAGCTGCGATAAGCCACGTCCCTCCCTGCACTGTGGAATACCCTTCAAAACCCTCAAGTTAGCTATTCCTATAAAATTGTCCATGTTCAAAACCACGCTTTGTTCGCTCCTTCAAGGAATCCTGTAGTTATTTCCATTGATGTGCTATAGTTTGGGTGCCTGGCAGTCCGAACAGCTATTGCACTCATGCGAATTGACTGTGTTTCCATCCATTTTAATTATCTGTCCATTTTGTACTTCTGTCCCTGTCCCTTTTTTACCTTCTCCATCCTCTCCTCATGTGGTCCCTACATGCTTATTAATTGTTTTGTTCATTTACTCAGTGCAAGTTATTATAACGCGAAAGTGCTTTTCAATGCTATATATGTGATTTCTCCTATTTGCCATGCACTTCTATTGCCAATCTTCATGTCCATAGTCTGGTCTTTAATTAATTCTATAATGTTGTGTATACTTCATGCATATACTGTTGCTTACCTTATCATATACATTCTGTATGTATTGTATATTTTATACACATTGTGTTCTGCTTTCATTATGTTAATTTTTATATGCCACTTTGTCTCATGTTTACTGTATAACTTGTTTACTTAATTGTTGATCATCGTGGAACTCACCTGGTCCATCTTGCAAATGAGTTGTACCAATGATGTTTCACCTGGTAAAATAAATATTGATTGATTGATATTTGACTCATACAAACCTTTTCTTGCAGTTCTTGGGCACCAAAAGAAGAGAGTCTGGTTATAACCCCAACTAGTGAGAGTGGATGGGGTTAAAACTGCTCCTGGCCTAAAACTATTAGGAGTGAGAGCCCTGATGAAAGTGGAACGTTATTGCATTCATTTTGCTGCTGCTTTGTGTTGCCCTCTTTTGCTGAATTACTGCTTGTTTGCTGTTTTAAGGCTGTATTAATTTGTTGGTTCATTTAATTCTGCCTTGTTGATATTATAGACTCCTCTGGGGGTTTAAATTTGTGTAAATTAACTTAAGAGATCATGGAGGTTTCGTGGGGTTGGGGTGAGGTTGAGTGTGTGTGTGTGATGTTACGTATGAATGGTATATGATTTTAAATATTGTAAAGTTGTGTGCTTGTTTTGCTGTGTTTTTAAGTTGTTAGTTGCAATAAGTTGTGGAAATGTCTTGGTCTTTGGCTCCTCATAATGAGATCTACTCCCTCCAGGCTCCAGCTATCTCCGCTTCTTTTGAAAATCCCCCATTAACATCTGAAGTCTACACACATTGTAAAGCTCTGGGGATAACACATAGTAGAAGGAGGCAGAGATGCTCGGAGGCCGTGGGGGAATATGATGGGGGTGGTGGGGACCATAAATGGGTCCAGGAGAGGGCTCTCCCGCCTGGTTCCCATACCCACAGGCTCCCAGTTAGTGGGCAGGAGACCGGACCAGTCCCACTGAACTATTCTTCTCGGCAGTGTTGTGCAATGCCAGATCGATAAAAACAAGATGGCAATTATTGCTGATCTTATTGCAACATCAGATCTGGCTTGCATCACTGAGACCTGGCTGGACGAAAATGCTGGCCCAGTTTTGAAGTGGCTGTTTCGGCTGGGTACTCAGTGATACACTGCCCTAGAAAGGATCATAGGGATGGGGTGTAGCCATTTGTTTTAAAAGATATGGGCCTCACAGCCTTCCCAGTAGAAGAGATGAGATCATTTGAATGTGTCAGGTGTGCAGGTGTAGGCTGTAGGATCCTTCTCATCTACCGACCCAGGGATGGAAAGGAATTCCTGCAGTAAGTCGCAGACTTCATCGTCGTACAGGTGTTGGAATCACCCAGATGGATTGTTCTGGGTGACTTCAATGTTTGGGTTAATGATGAACTCTCACAATTTGGTCAAGATTTCCTCAACTAATGCATTCATTAGGCCTGACACAGGCTGCTACCTCTACAACCCATGATTTTGGCCATTCGGCTGGATCTCGCCTTCTTACTGGGAATGGAGATATTTGACCTCATGGTGGAACCGATTGTATGGTCGGACTACCATACTGTGAGGTTCCTGTTCGAGGCCCCAAACAGACCATCCCCAATGGAAATGGTCCAGTACTGCCCTTTAAGGGTTTGACCCCAGGGTCTGATGACAGTGCTGGACCTATCACATCTAATGGAGGATTGCAAGAAGCTGGGAGAGCTTGAATTGACCTATAATATGGTCATTGCTGAGACCCTTGACTCTGTCGCACCTGTCTGTGTTCGACCCCTCACCTTATACCAGGGTCCTTTAGTACAGTGGGACCCACCAGAAGATGAAGAGGGGACCAAAGGTTGAGAGACGCTGGAGAGGTCCGGTCTGTTGGAGGACAAGCTTTTATTGATGGTCCATTATAGGGATTATCAATCTGCAATCTCCTGTAAGAAGGCAGAGTTCCTGTTCAGGAGATTGGGGCAACAACTAAAAGAGCAGCCCAATTCTTCTGCACTGTGGACAGGCTATGTAACCCAGTTTGCTCTGCAGTCCAAAGGAGCTTTATCACAATCAAGATGTGATGAGTTAGCTCTGTTTTTGCTGAGAAGATTGCCTCTATCAGCTCAGAGTCCTGGTCAGCGTCCTCTAACGGGCATGGCAGTGACGATCATGAGGTCACAGGCACTCAGTCAATCTGGTCCAACTTCGACCAGGTAGCAGTAGTAGATGTTG
Source organism: Neoceratodus forsteri (assembly GCA_016271365.2). NCBI lineage: Eukaryota > Metazoa > Chordata > Ceratodontiformes > Ceratodontidae > Neoceratodus > Neoceratodus forsteri. The sequence continues at coordinate 1,321,706,960 of CM057454.1, forward strand.
TGAGGGTCATCCAGGAGATGCAGCCTACTTACTGTAGTTTGGACCTAGGACCAACGAGCCTCCTTGTGGGGCACAGTGAGGTTATCAGCTTGGTCCTAGCCAAGCTAGTCAATGTTCTTTGATGTCAGGGAGTTTTCCTGAGACCCTGAAGGAGGCAGTTGTAAGGCCCTCCTAAAGAAACCATCATTAGATGCAGATTGTCTGGCAAACTACAGGTCAGTCTCTAGCCTTCCCGTTGTAGGGAAGGTTATGGAGAAAGGTTGTGGCCATTCAACTGGAGACCCATTTAACAGCTCACAACATCTATCAAGCTTCTCCAGTCTGGTTTCAGGAAAAGGCACAGCACTGAGACTGCCCTGGTTTGGGTGCTTAATGATCTTCTCGTGGCGAGGGATTGAAAGAGACATTCCATCCTTGTTCTCGTTGATCTCTCGGCGGTGTTTGACACCGTAGACCGTAGGGTGCTGTTGGGGGGCCTCTGGTATGCTGTGGGTTAGTGGAACAGCCCCACAGCTGGTTTAAATCTTACCTCAATGGCAGATCACAATGTGGTATGCGGGGTGTATTCCTCAGCCCCGTGCCTCTGTCTTGTGGGGTCCTTGCAAGGCTCCATCTTGTCCCCTCCATTGTTTACGATGTATATGCTGCCACTAGGGGACATTATAAGTAGTATGGGCTGAGTTTTCACTGCTATGCAGAAGATACTCAGCTCTACATGTCCTTTGCACCCAAACAGCAAGGGGCGGTTTCAGTGACAAATAATTGCCTGGATGAAATTCAGGATTGGATGAGGGTGCACTGGTTGAGGTTGAACCTGGAAAGACAGAGGTTCTAATGCTGGAACTTGGTCTCCAGGGATGGGAATGCAATCTGGTCAAATCTCAGGGCTAAGACTCTGGGAATCCAGTTGCTTACCTCTGATCGGGTGAGGAACTCCTGTGGTTCTTGACTGTGGGCTGATGCTGAAATCACAGGTGTCAGCAGTGGTCAAGACTTCTTTTACCATCTTAGAAACATTGCCAAGGTGAAACAACTGATTCCCCGGCAGATCTGCTGGCATTGGTTTATGCCTTTGTGACCTCGCACTTGGACTACTGTGATGCCCAATACCTGGGGCAAGTGGGGTGGATCTGCACTGCCTGCAACTGGTGCAGAATGCAGCAGCCAGGTTGTTGACTGGTCTGCCGAGATCATGTCACATTACACCTGTGCCATGCTCTCTGCACTGGCTGCCAGTTAGGTGGCAGATCGCCTTCAAGGTCGGCTTGCTGACCTATAAAGCCCTGCATGGCCAGGGGGCCCGGCTACCTGCAAGATCTCCTGATTCTTTACTGTCCCATTCCACCCTCCACTCCAGTGATGAGGATTTGCTGAGGTACCCAGGATTTGTTCAAAAACTTTGGGGCAGGCACTTTTTCATTTTATGGCTCAGTTTTCTGAACTCCCTCCCTCGTTCAGTGCATGATTGCATATCTGTTGAAATATTTAAAAGGAGCTAAAGTCTTTCTTATTTAACTAAGCTTTTATTGACTTATAGCAGATGTAGTTATATATTGTTTATATTATTTATTAGTATGTTATAAATGCGTGGTTTTATTGTAAAGTGCACTGAGTTAAAATGAGAATTGCACTATATTAAATAAAATTTGATTGGCTGATTGTTTTACAGGAGGTACACTGGAATACAATTCCTTTTTCAGGTATGACCCAGGGTCATGAACATAGACTACAATACAGTACAAAACCATGCAATATTAGAAGCTTATAAAAGTTCCTTGTCGAACAAATCACAGTACAAGTATTGCTGCACATATTTAAAACACTCAGTTAGCTGGCCCAATGGCGTGGAGGATTGAGGCATCATGCCTTACCTCCTGCCATGCCAGCGCAATCTACAGTTTGCGTGTGCAAGCTGTTCGGCCGGGGTTGGCCGGGGAGGCAGAGGATCAAGCTCTCCTCTCCTGGGAGGGGTAGGGATGAAGTCTACTGTTGACTGGCCCCTAGCTGGGTGGGAGTGGTGAGCACGCACACTGCATGCCACATACGGAAGCTGCATGCAGCTCGACAATTGGTGTCATTGCACACCTTGGCTCTGTGCTCAGCGGCAGGACAAAACCAGAGGAGAAAATAAGCTGACTGGCGGAATGGAGCCAGTCTCCCTGCCGTACCAGGTCGTTGGCATCTCAAATTGGCGAGAGGTGATGGCGCGGCATGTCTCCGGTGACAGTGATGCCCCCACCTGGTGGAAGGGGCTGGTTGGCTGGGGACAAATAAATAAGAGAAAAAACCACTCACAGTTAAACAATCCTTTATACTAGGATAATGGTGTAGTTGAAAATGCTCTATAAGTTAGTAAACACTGTGAAACAGTGTTCACTGGATCTGGTCTCTGAAACAGTGTTCACAAGGTCTGTTAATCAGTGTTTACAGCAAAGGTCTGTGAAACAGCGTTCACTGGATCTGGTTTCTGAAACAGTGTTTACAAGGTCTGTTAATCAGTGTTTACCAGCAAAGGTCTGTGAAACAGTGTTCATCAGCACTAGCCTGTGAATCAGTGTTCACCAGCACAGGCCTGTGAAACAGTATTCACCAGCACTGGTCGGTAAAACAATGTTCATCAACTCTGGTCTTTGAAACAGTGCTCAGTAGCACAGATCTGTGAAACAGTGTTCATTAGCACAGGTCTGTGAAACAGAGTTCATCAACATGGATAAAGGGCACACCACCTCAGCCATCTTCGTTGACCTGGCAAAAGCCTTTGATACAGTCTCCCACTCCTACTGATCTCCAAACTCTCTAGTGCGGACTCTCAGGTGATGCCACCAGCTGGTTTCATTCTTACCTGGTAGGTAGATCCCAATCTGTAAGAACTGGACCCAACACCTCCTCCCCCACCGTTATTACTGGGGTCCCACAAGGCTTGGTCCTTGGCCCACTACTCTTCTCTGTTTTCCTAAATGAACTACCCTCTATCTGCTCCCACACATCCTACACCTGTATGCCAATGATTCCGTGAGATTTACTCTACTCTACAGGTCCATGCCCTGCTGATGTAGCCGCCACACTCTAACAAGATTTTAACATGGTACAGCACTGGTTTTACTCAAACCAACTTTTTCTTAATGCCAAGAAAACAGTCTCCCTAATCTTTGGAACAAGGCAAAGCTCTCATGGCTCCAGTCTACCCCACTTTCCTCACCACAGATGGGTCTCCTCTAGAGACCCGCACCTCTTCAAATACCTTGGGGTCTGGCTTAACCAGCACCTCGACTTTTCCATTCACATCGACTGATACACAAAAACTACCAAAACTAGAGCTTTATATTGAACAAGGGTAGCTTACCTCTGGCAACCCGCAAGGAAATTGTCCAGAAAATGATCCTCCCGATACTTGACTATGGAGATATAGTCTACAGAACTGCTCCCAAATCTGCCCTGGCCAGTCTTGACCCTCTTTTCCCTCCTTCTGTCGTTTTGCCTCGACTGCCCTCTCTTGACTCATCACTGCGACCTCTACAGCTCCTTGATCTAACGTCGCTCCATGTGTGTACACACATCCACAGCATCAGGACCACAGCAAAATTCTGGTCTCAGTCCCTTCCCCCCACCTCGCTTTATCCTCTCAGCTCCATCACAGCCCACCTACTCACTCAGGAGTGGTAACTCCCGGCTTCTAAGCGTCCCCTCGCATGGCTACTTCAAAGGGCCAATGCGTTTAAACACCGCATGCCTAAACTTTGGAACACACTCCCAGCAGGCATTCATGACTTCCATAACACTTCTCACCTAAATCACCTCCTCAATGCATATTTTCCTCTATATGCATCTGCATATAGGTCAACTAGGTCTAGCACCCCTAGACCTTTGCTCGTAAATAGGCCCTTGCTATTGCACATCATCCCTGTCTAGCTCTACTACCTACGCCACGCAAGCCAGGGGTTACACATGCAGGCTCTCACAGAACAATGTAATTACTCTTCGTAATTTGCTTCATAGCTATATCAGCATTTGAAATTATCTACCAGCCCTATTTTCCTCTGCTGTTGTTTTGAAATATGTAACTGCATACTTGTAACAACTACTTGTGATTATTTATAATGCCTCCATTCTCCCGTTGTTGTGTTCTTACTTCCATTCTCAGCATAGTGTAATTGTAAATACGCACAAGTCCTCCTCGATTGTATGTAAATGTACAGTAGCAGCCACAGACACTGCCGGATATTTCCAAACTTCTGTGATATTTCCAGAAATATCTCCTGCTTTTTCCATTTCCACAGTAGGGGCAGAGAAACTCTTTAGAAATTTTGCAGAATATCTGAAATAGCTGGCAATGTCTGTGGCTACTACTGTAATTGCTTCTTGGTTTCTCATCTTGTACTTATGATTTGTATGCTTCTGTTTCTATTAAGTGCATTCTTGTACATGCTTCTCTGTGCACATAATTTGTATGTTTCCACTTGTCCCTTTTCCCCAGGACGCATCTGGAATCGAGTAACCCACTAGTATGCTTTCCTGGTAAAACTGTTAAATAAATAAAGAAAGAAATAAACATGAAACAGTATTCAACAGCATTGGTCTGTGGAAAAGTGTTCACCAGCACAAGTCTGTAAAAGTGCACCAGTGCCGGCCTGCAAAGCACTCTTCCCCAGTTCAGGTCAGCAAAACAGTGTTTGCTAAGCTGGTCTGTGAAACAGTGTTTACTGGTACTGGTCTATGAAACGGTGTTCACAAGCATTGGTCTGTGAAACAATATTCACCAGCACAGGCCTGTGAAACTGTATTCAATAGCACAGGGCTGTGAAACTGTGTTCACCCACTTAGGTCTGTGAAAAAGTGTTCAACAACAGGTCTGTGAAACAAGTGTTCTCTAGCACAGGTCTCTGAAAAGTGTTCCCCAGTACAGATTTGTAAAATAGTGTTCACCAGCGCAGGTCTGTGAAAGAGTGTTAACTCTGTGAAACAATGTTGTTCACCAGCACAGGTCTGTGAAACAGTATTCACCTGCACTGGTATGTGAAACAGTGTTCACCATCACAGGTATGTGAAACAGAGTTCACCAGTATAGGTCTGTGAAAAAGTGCACCAGTGCAGGTTTGCATAGCAATGTTCATCAGTTCAAGTCACCAAAACAGTGTTCACCAGCACAGGTGTGTGAAACAGTATTTCTCAGCACAAGACTGCAAAACAGTGTTCACCAGTACTGGTCTGTGAAGTGTTCAAAGTAAATGTCTGTGAAACAGTGTTCACCAGCACAGGACTGTGAAACAGAGTTTCCAGCACAAGTCTACAAAACAGTGTTCACTAGCACTGGTCTGTGAAACGTGTTCAGAAGCAAAGGTCTGTGAAACAGTGTTCACCAGCATAGATCTATTAAACAGTGTTCAACAACACAGGTCTGTAAAACAGTGTTCACTAGCACAGGTCTGCAAAAAGCACAAGTGTGTGAAATAGTGTTCACCAGCACTGGTCTATGAAAAGTGTTCCCCAGCACAGGATCAGAAACAGTGCTTACCAGCACAGGTCTGTGAAACTGTGTTCCTTAGCACAGGTCTGTAAAACAGTGTTCCCTTGCACAGATTGGTGAAACAGTATCCACTAGCATAGGACTGTGAAACAGTGTTTACTAGCATAAGATTGTGACACAGTGCTCACCAGCACAGAACTGTGAAATATGGGACCCCATTCACAGTGACAATGGTGGCAGTGCAAAATGGGTGCAAACAGCACCACCCTGGGTCACCATTGATTTGTGACATACATGAAGTGCATAGACACTGGGGAGAAATAGCACCTGAGACTATGTTGCAACACAGATCACTTGGCCTGGATGTTAATACAGTACATTAGTATACCGTTCGTGACTACAATGAAGTCATAGAATGGCATGGTGCCAGTCGGCTGGCTCTGTGTGGACTGCAAGCACTACCCGAATTCTTCCCTATCCCCCTACAGTAAGGCCCTCTTCTAGGCTGCTGGTCATATTAATTTTAATCTGCACCATTCTGTCTCTCTGTTAGTCCTGTACCCTCCTACCCACTCTCCTGAATGAATACACTCTCCAGAGTGCAGTGGTATATTCCTCCCTAGCCCCATGTCCCTCATAATATAGTCAGTATCCCTGTGATACTCCACTGTGTCCCTACCAGCTCCTCAGAACACAGTCACAGTTTTGAGTCAGTCCTACCCTTTGTCTGTAGCAATTCTACAGAAAGGGGATGTTTGTGTCCCTGCCAGCTCCTCTGAACAGTCACAGCTTTGAGTGACCCTACCCCATGTCTGTAGCAGTTCTACAGGAAGGGGTGCAGCAAAACGGGGTTTGTGAGGGTCGCCATGCTATGTAAATGACTCTGTGTAATATGCACCATTTGCTTAGAGACCCCTTACTCTTACCCCAACAGTCAGTAAGTGTTCTGTAACTATGCAAGGATGGGCTGCCACCCCCATTATGCATAGCTAAAGGATTGCAAAATATCAGTATTACTAAGGAGTTACAGCAACACTTAGTGACTCTCCTATGACTATGTACTGAGATATCGGAGCTACCAGGCCTGGGAAACATATAGGTTCACCAGCACAGCTTACCCATTCCACAGAACTCTGACTTACATTTAATACAGCTATCGCACAAACACACACACACACACAGACTGATGGAGGGAGGATGGCTGATTGACAAGCTAATTTGACAGCTATCCATCAAACTTTGCCTTGAAGCTGTGCTCTATTAGTACAGAAGGGACCTAATTTGCTGGAGGTAATCACTCAGTTGCTCCTTCCCTCCCCACTCCTCATACATTATTTAAAAATAAGCCATGCTGAGGGGAGAGGAGAGATCAATAACACTCACCGGATTCACTGCATAAAGTCAATTTAAGCCTCAAGTGCCGCTGCTCGCCTAACTCACATAAAGGGAATTCAATTTGTCAAACAACATTTTCAACTAAAGTGTTTCTTTTTATTTATTTTTTTTTTCTTTCCAAGATCTCTGTTTAAGCTACAAAACAAAAGGCAGCAAGGCACTAGCAGCCCGGCCTTGACTTCCACTGCCATACAATATTTCTTAACAGTCTGTAACTAAAATGTGGACACTGATACTCGAAAATGTGGAACAATGTGGGGACTGGCTCTCATAATGTGGGTACATTCTCAAACATAGAGACACACGTTGCAAGCACTGTAGAAACTATTACCTTTATTTGTGCAAAGCTTAATTCTGATTTAGCGTCACAGAGTGAGGCATCGTGAATTTCTCTTTTAATGTCTACATTTTCCATGTGAGATTGCACTTTGCGGGACCACTGTGGGCAGAACATTTCTGAGTGGTAAAATGAGGGCATGCCCCATAATGTCCAACGGATGACAGGCATGCTGCCTACCACCTCCTCAACTGCCACGGAAATAATCCGGGTTCCACGTAGGAATTTACAGTCCGCCAACAGTGGCAGATGATCTTAGGAATTTTAACTAAACCAGGGTGAACTCAAATTGGCCACAGCCTTTGTGCCCTGCTATCACATAATCAAGTAGGAATTTGTCACTGTGACAAAAATGAAAGCCCATCACGTGGCACAATGTGTATATTCCAAAACCACAGACAGCATACATTCCTTTGGGTTACCACTACAGCTGTGCAAAATAGGAATTCCACTGGCCAAATTTATGCAGCAGGGCAATTTTGCTTCCAAAATGCTTTTGATAACTTCCTTTTTCATTTTGCTGAATTCCAGAAAGTAGTTTTATGTAATCGGTGGAATATTATTCTGCAGTTTACGAAACCTCGAGACTGTGGTTTACATACTGACGCTGAATACTATTCTGTGCTTTATGTAAACCATAGATTACCAATCTACAGATTTAGGAGAAATAAATCCCACTTTTGGAATTTAACAGAATTCCATAGATTCCATGGGAAGCTGAATTATACACACAGCTCCAGGCACCACTTTTGCACAAATTAAAATCCAGATGACAAACCAGATCCCAAAATCCCACCCCTAGCCCGCCTTTTTCCCAACTGAAGAGTGCATCACCCCTCCCTCCAGAGATATTTGTTATATCGGAGACAACATTCAAAGGTAGGAAAAGAGAGAGCTTCAAACGCAGAGCGGAGATGATCAGGTTATTATACTCTTACAGATGTTAACAGCTACACATTCCACCATCTGGACTTTTTCATTTTGTCAGCAAATGTTTGGATCACATCATGTCAGTCATTTTGTACAACCCCAATGTGCAATGAGTGATTTAAGCAATAAACTATGACAGGGTGTGGGTTATGCTGGGACCAGTGGTGGCATTCAAAATATAAAGTGGTACCCATGCTCGTCTGCACTTTTTGAAAATAAGTACCCCATTCCTTGTTTTCCCCTATTTGTTCCATATTGTTGCTAATTTTAAACATTCCCTTTCCTTGATTTGACAGATGAGGAGGAGTACCACTCATTAGTGAAAGTACCACCACCAGGTGCTGGGATTTACCCATGGCTGGCATGGTTTGGCTACAGGAGCTGCAGGCTGAGTGGTCAAACCAGGTCAGCTGGTAATCCCAGCATAACCCACACCCTGGAGCGGTTTATTGCGATTATATAATGTCCCTTCACTTTTTATGACAAAAAGTAAAGAAAATACATTTTCCCCACATTTAATCATTCTTATTAAATGTGTTATTCCGCCACAAAAAATAGTTCCTTGTTGCTAGGTAGAATGATGTAATACCCCCCATGCTGCAAGGCTTCAGTTTTATAGTTTTACCCCCAGAGTGTGTGTGAGGCTTCACTTTATATTTTTACTTCTATAGTTTTAATAGTCCAGTTCTCCCACATGTTCATGCAGGTACAGTGAGTGCTATTTCCATTTGGGGTACAGGAGGTCAGTGCAGCTGGGAGAATTGCTTTGTCCATGACCATGGAAGTGGCATGTTTGAGAGGTGAGGCACAGCTTGGAAACCATCATCTTAAGAGGCTTTTACTGTAAAAATGTTAAAAGCAACAGTTTCCTCTCTCGCTCTGTTTCTGCACTAATGGGCTGCCAATCAGCATGTGCTTTCTCGGGGTTGAACTGGTAGGCTCTGTGACTAAGCAAGGGCCTGATGTGGGAGAGAATTTTGATTTTCTTTCACGTGCTTGGGAGACTTAGTCTGCTGCTGAGTTTAGACACACAACTAGATACTTGTTTAATTTTTTTCTTCTGTGACACACAGTGTGGTGCATCTTGTGTGCCTGCTTACTGCAACGGTACGACCGCCTGCCATGCTGGATTATGGTGCATGGTGTGAGCAGCTTCTGTGTTCAGGAAGAAGTACAAATTGACCGTGTTTCAGTGTTTTTTTAATATTTTTTATTTACACTTAAAGTGATGTGAGACTGAGAGAGCAGGACGGCACCTAAGAGAGATTAGAAAAATAGTGGAGAGAGAGCTGGAGTGGACCGGAGACAGTGATGGGAGACAGAGTGACAGCGGTACTTTCCTGACAAACGGGAATGGAGTGGAGAGAGAGCGGAGCAGAGTGGGAGCAGAGCGAGACTGAGCCTGTGGTAAGGTGGGTGCAATCTGGGTGGTTACAGGAAATACCTTTACTTTTTAAACTCTGTTGTCTGATATGTTCGTTGCCCAACTATTTCTTTTTCACTGCAGCTCCACTTTCTTTCAGCTCCCACTGCTGCCCGACTCTACTGATCCTGACAATCACGGCTTAGCGGGATTCAAAATGGCTGTTTAACACTTTCTTTATGTAGGGCTTGAATTGATTTTACAGAGATGCAGCTGACTGGTGCCTTTGCCATGGGTAATACTAGGATTTACCATGGCTGGAGGGTGCCAGTCAGCCAATCAGAGGCACTAATTCTGGGATGCCATTGATTAATCGACAGTATTTGTATTAAGCAGCATTTCGACACTGCAAACACACAGCTCAAAATCTTGAGTACCCCTGAGGAAAGCCGGAGTACTGGATAAAGGACCCTAAAAAAAAAAGATCCTTTCCTAAATGGGAGAGAAGGCCATGTTAATGTCCCTGTGTACACCCGCATTAGTGTTAGTTAAACGCAGCTGCACATTCATAGCATATGTGAGAAAGTGTGATTGACATGCGTTGGCTGGAATAGTACCTATGAAGACTATGGGCTCCATCTAGTCGGAAACTTCTGTAAATTGTGTTACTGTTTCTGTAAAGTTATTTTGCCATACTGGGTGTCATTCACTGAAATAAATTTACTATTAGCAGCTGATCCTAAGTGCACGTGGCTGAGAAAGCAGTTCTGGAGAGTCTTACTGGACTTAAGGGCAGTTGCAAAAACTCTGCTGTGCCCAGCAGATCGCCCCCTAGTCGGTACCTCATCCCTTTTCTTAGCCCGCTCACCTCACCCTCTGCTCCAATCTCTGGATCCTACTGTGATGGAGTATAAGTCAGTGAGATTTGAAGCACCAGGGAACACAGCGCCTCCCAAATAAAGCATTAACTCTGAAGCTCTCTGTGTGTACAGTAAGTTTATTTTAACCCCACCCTCAGCTACTGCTAGAAACTTGTTGCAGTGCATGTGACCTCCATGACATCAGCAACTTAGTGTTGGGAACAAAAGGAAAGGGCAGTAACTTCCTCTATAAGGGACATTGTGTTTTTACCATTCTAGTACACACACACACACACACACACACTGCCTGTGGTGTCAAGTCCACTGCCTTCTCCATTCTGGTTCTTTGTGGGTTTGGGTCATGGCTTCATGAAAATTAACAAGAGCTAACCTATTAAGGAGCAGAGGTTCAAACTGCTAAATTAAAGGAACATAATACTTTCACATTCTACAGTACACATATACAGTATGCAAGCAACAGTACCACGACAGGACAGGGCGTGCTACAGGGGTTGTCAGGACACTGCCCTACAATTTCTCATCACTGCCTCCCTATCCAGTTTTTAGCCAGTCTATCCCACATTGGCATTGAGGCACAGGTAATGTAGCATAGGAAAACTAGGAGCTGTTTCAAAATTCGCAAATAGTGTTTTATTTTTCTCAAGAACAGCACAATAAAAATACAAATTACTCAGTATAACTATTTACAAAGGCCGTAAAAACAGAAAACTAAGTCCTTCTTCTTAGGATATCTTTTAATTCCAAGTTTCAGTCTCTCACTCTCCTCTCCTTGCAAAAGCATTGCTGTTTTTTTTTATAACAAGTCTGTCTCATTTACATCCTGCTTCTCACAGAATGTTCTTGTCAGTTTACAGATTGTTCTTCTCAATTTTGATGCAGGTGCAGAAAAGAACATCGTGACCCAGAGCTGACCTCTTGTTTACAGCTCTGCAAAAGGCTTAAAACTGCATCTCAGGTTAACCCCTTGAGTTCCAAATAGCTTTTTGCAATGATTTCAACAGTATAACTATATACAGTTTTAAACAAAGGGATCCCAGTATTAGTGACATTTCCACATAAAGATTCACATATATTTTATAGCCGAGGTATGCAGGGGAAGAAAAAGACAGAAATAGCAAGTGAAGGCAGAGATATAGCGAGGAAGTAGATCGTGGAGACCATCAGAGTGATCACTTCCTAGGCCTCACAAGAAAATTTGGTTGCACAACCAGAGACAGAAAAGGAAAAGACAGAACAGATCCTTGCATTTAACTCTTTCTGCATAACAAACGGGATGGGGCATTATTCAACCCTGTCACATACCCCTCTCTTTAAGAGGGAATCTGTTTTACAAAAACAGGTTTCCAAAACATTCTATTAAATTCCAGTCCAACATTAGCTTATAACCTTTACAGGTCAGTGCATATGCAGCATAGCAAACAGAAAAGTTTCAACTCACATTTTATGAACCTTGAATTCTCAATTCCTGATCCATATCTTTTAAGGACCTCTCTTTCCACCACAGGGCATAGTTTTCTGACTTTGCAGTGTCCATATTGTTGTAGGCAAGCTGGGCTTTCCCTGTCAAGTAAGGTACCAGTCTGATTGCCCATTGCTGCTTTGGCCATTGACAGGTTGCGGCAAGCCTTTCAAAGTTGTCAGGTATGTTTGATATCCTCCGAGGACACAACTTTGTAAGTTTAAGGTCTTTTAAGTTGCTTGTGCTTTGTTGCTCTGCTGGACCTGTGCCATATCCTCCAGCTTTGATAACTTGAGGCATGCATCCATCGCTGCTCCAGTCACTGAATCTCTTCTATTCTCTGCCTCTTGAGTTGCTGCATCTCTTCTCTTCTCTTCTTCTTCTCTTCTCTTCTCTTCTCTTCTCTTCTCTTCTCTTCTCTTCTCTTCTCTTCTCTGTTTCCCTTTTGTTGTATAGCCCCCATTGGAAAAGGCAGCCAGGCTTTTCAGGTTCCATCACTGCATGCTCCTTTTTCCATCGCTGGTGCTGGCTGTACAGTCTCAGTTGGACTTTTGTTTCTGCTTCTAGTTTGGCTGCCATTCTTCTGGTAATGACTCCTGGGCTTGCTGCTGCGAATCCATACCTTTCTGCTATGCTTCCTGGTACCAGGTCTAGCACCCATACCACACAACTCCTAGCTTAGAGTAATACGCAGGCGTAAATCCCACTTAGGCTGACACCATCTGTCATCGAGGCACAGGTCAGGAAGAATAGAAAATCAGGAGCAGTTTCAAAATTTGCAAACAGCATTTTATTTTTCTCAATAACAGCAAAATAAAAAATACAAATTGCTCAGTATATTTACAAAGGCAGTACAAATAGAGAAAACTAGGTCCTTCTTCAAGGGTATCTTTTAATTTAGAGTTTCAGTCTCAGTCTCTCACTCTCCTTGTCTCCCTAGGAAAAGCATTGCTGCTCTTTTATAATAAGTCTTTGCCTCGTTGACATCCTGCTTCTAACAGAATGTCTTGTCAGTTTAAAAATGTTCTTGTCAGTTCCAATGAAGGTGCAGAAAAAGAACATAGTGACCCAGAACTGACCTCTTTTACAGCTCTGCAAAGGTTTAAAACTGCATCTCAGGTTAATCCCTTGAGTTCCAAATAGCCTTTTGCAATCATTTCAACAGTATAACTATATACAGAAAGGGATCCCAGTATCAGTGACATTTCCACATAAAGATTCACATATATTTTTATAGCCACAGATATGTAAAGGGAAGAAAAGACAGAAATAGCAAGTGAAGGCAGAGAGATAGCAAGGGATGGAGCATCGTGAGACTGTCAGATGATCAGTTCCTTGGTCTCACAAGACAATTTGGTTGCACAACCAGACAGACAAGAGACAGAAAAGGAGAGGATAGAACAGATCCTTGCATTTAACTTTTTTCTGCATAACAAATGGGACAGGGCTTTATTCAACCCTGTCACACACATCAACAGACAGTTCACGTGGGACCAGCTCCCTCATTACCCAACATCCAATAACTCTTTGCAGGGCGTACACTGGAGAATGCCTCTAATAGTGCTCACTATACCACTATGTAAGGCACCCCTCAAAGTCTGTGGTGGTTCCATGGATTTAAAATGAACCAGTGGTTAAGTTCATCGCCCATCAAGGCACCACAAATAGCTGGGTATTTGTTCAATCCCTAATCTTTAAAATTAATATACAGTTTTAAGTAATACATTTTTTAGACTACCAAAATAATATTTTTTAGGGCTTGAATTTCACAAATAGTTGTTTTGGCGTTTATGTTCTCCTTTAGGCTGCCAGTAGATTTAGAAAGTGTAGGAATTTAGGAGTTGTATAGCAGTGCATGGCACAACAAGGGTTAACAATTGTATTGTACTATTGTGACTACATTGACATACTTTAGGTGCAGTATAAAGAAGTCTAAGTCAAAGAACATTGTTTGCTAAACCCCTTTTACATGCATGAAGTCACCTCTAAATAGGGAGGGTGCAGGTATATATTATGGTTAACATGGCCACTCAATTGCCCTACTAACAGACCAAAAGGCCCTGCAAATTTGCTGGGCTGGCTGTGAGCCTGCAACAGGTGTGCAGCTGCACTCTGATATATGCATGCATTTGATGTGTTGTGAGACACAAAGTAAGGAGGAGTGTCTTTAACCACCCAGTGTGTATATCAGAACACGACTGCACACCGTGACGTGAGTTATTACACTCACAAATTGGACACAACAAATATGAAGAAAACACATAAAAAGGTGCAGGCATGTGGTGATTGGGGAATAATACATGGTCATGGAATGTGTCTGCACCAATGGTAGGGCACAATTGTTTTACCAGAGTGACAGAGAGAGAGAGAGAGAGATAGATAGATAGATAGATAGATAGATAGATAGATAGATAGATAGATAGATAGATAGATAGATACATGGGTAGATAGAATATGGGTAGATAGATAGATAGATAGATAGATAGATAGATAGATAGATAGATAGATAGATAGACAGACAGACAGACAGACAGACGGATAGATATGATGATAGATAGATAGATACACACAGACAGACAGGCAGGCAAACAAATGCGTCATCACATGACTTTTCAGTGCCTTAACATAATCCACTACTGCCCAATAAAAGTTGGATTTACACTGCAGTAGTAAACTCAGGAGAATGTAAGGAATGCATTTCCAGGATTAGGAAAATCTTACATAATGTTTTTGTCATTTTTCCTAAGTCATGAAATGATTCTACTGTGCACGATCAGAGATAGAATTTAAAACTTTTTTTTTTTTTTTATACATTGCCATAGGCAGCAAAAAGGGGATAAAACATTCTTTCAGTACATACGTGAAAGGAAGAAAAGCAGGGCAGGGATAGTGAGACTGAAAGGAAGGAAGAATGTGGAAGAGGACCAGAAGAAAGTAGACATATTGAACAAGTACTTTTGTTCAGTATTTGCAAAAGAAGTGGTAGGTGACAGGCCATAGTTAGTGGAGAAAGGTAGTAGGGGAAAGGAGGTATACTCTAGCCCCTTTGTGGAGGAAAGAGTCCTCAGGGAACTAGAAGAAATAAGAGTGGACAAGGCTATGGACCCCAATGGGATCCACTCCAGGATATTAAAAGAACTAGGGAGGAACTGGCTGCACCTCTAATGTCCCTGTTTAATCTATCACTGGATACAGGGAAGTTCAGGAACTGGAGAAAGGTGGACATGATCTCACTACACAAAAGTGGGAATAGAGAGGAGGTAGAAAACTACTGACTGGTCAGCCTGACCTCATTGGTGGGCAAGGTTATGGAAACACTGCTCAAGGAAAGGATTGGGGAACACCTTATTACCAGTGGATTGCAGGATCCAAGGCAACATGGGTTCAGAGTGGGAGATCTTGCTAAACTAACCTGATAGAGTTTTTGACTGGGTCACCAGGGAGGAACGTGAATGTAGCCTACGGATTTCAGTAAGGCATTCAACTCCATTCCACACAGAAGACTGGTAAGCAAGCTGGGCAGCCTGGGAGTGGGTCCAAAGATAGTCAAATGGGTATGAAGTTGGCTAAGTAGCAGAACTCAGAGGGTGATGTTAAATGGTATTCACTCAGAAGAAGGTAAAGTAACCAGCAGTGTGCAACAGGGGTCAGTACTGGGACCAGTCCTTTTCAATGTCTTTATTAGTGACATCGTAGAGGGGCTGTAAGGTAAGGTATGTCTGTTCGCGGATGACACAAAAATCTGCAACAAGTGGACACTCCTGGGGGCTGGAAAAAATGAAGGAAGGAAGATTTAAAAGGCTGTAAGACTGGTCAAGGATTGCAACGAGATTCAATGCATGACCTGAAGGTAGCAAAGCAGTGTGATAAGGCAGTGGGAAAGGCTAGTAGGATGCTGATTTGCATAGGGAGGGTATCACCAGCAGAAGGAGGGAGTGGTTTTACCCTGGATAGATCTATGTTGAGATTCCACTTGGAGTACTGTGTCCAATTCTGGAGGCCCCATCTCAAGAAGGACACAGAGCAGGTGAAAGCGGTGCAGAGAACAGCAACCAAGATGGTGCATGACCTGCATCGGAGGCCATATGAGGAGATACTCAGAAATTAAATATGTACTGGCTGGAGGAGAGGAGAGAAAGGAGATATGATAGAAACATTCAAACACCTCAAAGGTATCAATAAGGTACAGGCGGGAGGCATATTGCACAGAAGGATATGTTCAGAAACAAGGATCATGCATGATATGAAGCTAGAAGGGGAGACTTAAAGGGATGTAAGGAAATACTTCTTTACAGAAAGGGTAGTGGATGCCTGGAACAGACTCCCAGCAGAGTAACTGAAACAGAAGTGGATTTCAAACGTGCATGGGACAGGCACAGGGGACCTTAGTAACTGGGTAGGAGGTGAAGGTAAGGCCGTAGATCACTTAAGAGTCTATGGAGGCACAGTAGGTGAGGATTTCTGGGCAGACTAGTTGTGCCAGGAGGTTTTTCTGCTGACAGCTTCTATGCTTCTATGTTTCTAAAACTTGATCATTTTGGGGATTTTTCAATCACATTTTGGGGTGGCTAAGTTATAACCAAACCAGAAAACTCCAGCACCACCAACTGCCTACAAAGATGAGCACAAGCTAAAACAGCTTAATTCATTTAATTAATGTATATAGACAATAATGTAACCCCCTGCAAATAGGGGTTCCCCAAAAAGACTTCAGGAGCTTGCTTGAATGCTCCAAGCCTGAATGGTGTTTGGCTTTAAGCCATTTATCAGTGAGTGTTTTAGAGCCTCTGGTACTGTCTCTTTAAGAGCTGTCTGCTTGCAGACATAATTAGTTTGTATGGGGGGACTGTGTGCTTCTCTGTTTGAGTAGCACTTGAGCTGCTGCCAATTCACTCCACTTTGCAGTCACTAGGAGTGCAAGGGAACCTATCTGAAAGATGTAATTGTTTGCCAGAAATCAGTTAGAGTAATAATGAAATTACAGTTTGTCTAACCTGCTCTCTTTGCAGTCAGAACTGTGTCTGCCTAGTTCCCCATTCTGGTTTTGAACTGCTGAACTGGACCAATCAGTGTGGGTAAGCTAGCTCTAAAATGGTGCCTTGGACGAATCAGAACTTGGACTCATAATCTGAGCCAGCCACAAGAGGATTGTATGGGCAGTGACTCTGGGAGATGTAGTTTAGACTTGGCGCCTTTTGGACCAACAGCAGCAGTCTATTGTGAGTGACAGCCAATCCAGTCAAGAACTGGGAGGAACTCAAAGGAAGTGCCCGGTTTTGTCTGTTGGGAGTTTCAGTTGAGCTTTGGCAGTGAAGGAAAGGAACCTTGTGCTCCTTCAGTGCACAGTTTAGTCAAAACATGTGTAAGGTCCAGAGTTCCGGTCTCGCTATTGTTAGGACTGAATCCTGTCTCTATGAAGAGAATCAAAGGATATCTGAAGAGTAGAAACCAGGCTCACCCTGTAGAAGACTGGAGGAATTGCTGAAATTGCACTCAGTCTGTCAGGAACCGAATCTGCTGTGTGTTCTCCGGTATTGTGCAGTAATTGCGATCGGGATACAGATGCAGCCTGCCTGGTATAGTGCTTTCTTTTACCATATAAATGTGTGAAGAGGTTTGTGTACCTCAAGTGAATCTTGCTGCCATTAAGTGACTTTTGCCTGTGACTGTTTACCATATAAATGTGTGAGGAGTCTCTTGGAGCTCAAGAGTAGCCCTGCTGACATTGAAGGACCCTATCTTATTTGGAGGTCGTGAGTACTAATTCAGGGTCGCTCCTGTTGATTGCCACATTAAATCCAAATGGAATTACTGTACTGCTGACTGTTTAATTCTCCTTTTCTCTGTGTGAAAGGGCCCCTACCAGCTGCCACGGTTTGACTAGCCACTAGGGCTTGGGTACCCAGGGACAGTAACTGATAGGGATAGCCTGTGCACAGAGCCATAGGTAGATGAGTAGAGTGATAAGCTAATTAACCTGATTTCCCCTGTCCTTGTTATATCCCCTAAATAAATCAGAGCTGCTTGTTTCAGCAAAGTTATACTGCCTGAGGTATTTGTCTATGTTAAAGTACTGTACTGTGATTGTTGCACTGTATCTTATTTCACAGGAGGTCCCAGTGCGGAACCAGTCCTGGGGGTAAGTGTATACTGTGAAGGTAATTCTGATATATTGTGTGGGCCACTAGTGGGAAGAAAGGGGTTGCAGTGTCCCAGAGGGCTGTGACCAAGTTAGTTTAACTATTGCAAACCCTGACCTCTGGGTGGAGGCACCCGCCATTGGATCCAGGCCCTCAACCTGTTAGTGGCAAATCAGGCAGGGGTAGTAGCCCTGGGATAGCGCCATCTAGGGGTTACAATAACATAGTTATTTCCTAAAGTTCCAGAGAACATAGAGACCCCCCACAGGAACACACAGTGAGACCTACAGACCTCCTACCTGTTTTGCTTCACAGCTCGTCTTTTTGGGCAGTTGGTGGTGCTGGTGTTTTCCGGTTTTGGTTACTGTTTTTCTCTCTGTAGCACACCTGGACGTTGGGGTGGCTTTTTGCCTTGCTTTTGGCTAAGTTGCAACCAATATGATGACTACACTGTAAGGTGATACCTTTAACTAACTAAAATGTGTTTTGAGGGCTGACTTCCCAAAAAAACACATTTCGAGTCAGATTTACAAAGTCCCACTTACATGGTTGTCACATGGGGGTGACTTGTGCACCCTGAACATTTGGGCTTAAATTCCATAACAATGGAGGAGATTTAAATACAAGTAAAAAAAAGCTATGAGATAGTTCTAAATCTGTGACCATGTGTATAATGCACTCTACATTCAACACAAACAGCAGTTTTAAAGTTACCGAATGGTCATAGGACCCTGGGTAAATCTGTGTTTTGCTCAGGGCCCTGCACCCCAGGTCTGGCCTGAAGTGTTAAGATTCATGTTCCATTTCACACAGGGCCCTGAGGGTACTGCATATCCTGCTTCATGCATTTCACTAAAATACCAGAAGAAGATGGAAGGTTTGATAACCGTTTACTGGACCATCAAGCCGCCTGTACAAAGATGAAATTATACAAGCTTTTGGGGCCACACAGGTCCCTTCTTCAGGAGAATAGCAAAACTGAGCAACAAGCAGTATTTATATCCTCATTATGAGCAATTAAAATCAGGAAGTGAAGTAGGAAGTGATAAAGGGGACTAGAGGTGAAAGTCTAAGATAAAAATAAAAACATGAGAAGAAATGGGAAGGGAGTATAGTAGGAACAAGTCAGTAGGAGATGAAAGGGAGCTAAAGGGAAGACAAAGCATGCAGATAGGATCTGAGATCAGAGGCTGGCTGAAAGGGTAGAATGGAAAGGAGATGCCTAATAGATGTAAGGAAATCAAGAAATTAGGAGAAACAAAAGAACAAAGGCCTAAATAAACAGAGGTGTGAAAACAAGAGGAGTAGGTGGGACTGAGCTCAGGAGTTAATGGGAGATGCAGGAGGAAGTGAGGTATAGATAAAAAATAAACAGAACAGGCAGAACTCAGAGAAACAAATATAATAGTAAGAGAGATACAGAACCAAAGTGTGATAAATAAAATAAGATTTAGTACACAATAAAAAGAATTACAGTTCATCATAGTGGGTCATGAAACCGATGTCCTGATTCAGTCCAGTGGATTCAGATACGGCTGAAATCTCTTTTACTAAAATACCACAATATAATCCAGTTCAATGCCAGTTGGCATGCATCTGTACCCCCATCCCCACCCCGAACAAGGCTGACAATAGGCAGTACTGTCTAGCTGTCCAGTTCTGTCAGAAAAAATAAATACATATACAATGGTCTGACGCAAACATGTAATTGGTCTTCAAGTAGTAGGGGGCAGGGACCATAACTCACAGTTGGCTAGGTGCTGAATTAGGGGTAAAGTTAAGAGGCATATTTTCTCCTAGTGGGTAGTAAACATGTAGAACAGCCAATCATCGGAGACAGTGGACATGAAGACAGTACAGGCCTTTGAAGATGCTGTAATCCCCCCAGCCAGATTTACCACCAGTACCATGCCCTGAGAAGGATTTGCAGGCCATAGCCCAGGAGTGACTGCCATATCTAGGGTTATCTGAGGTTTGCATCTCACTGGGTGCCACATCTTGCACGCATTTCTGGATCCAGCTGTCTCCTTCTTCTGAGATTAACAACCAGGGTTCCGCCTATAAAAGTCCCAGCCATCAAAGATGGAGGTTCTCTCCGTCCAAGGACTAAGATCCTCATGGGCAGGCCCCTCTGGCATTCTTTGCCATTTCAGTTCCTCAGATTGGACCTCCACTTAGCCCACATGGCTGCCCATCCCCCAACCCACTCTTTACTCTTGGCACCAGGGACCACTGGTGAAAC
The DNA here is from genome assembly GCA_016271365.2 of Neoceratodus forsteri. NCBI lineage: Eukaryota > Metazoa > Chordata > Ceratodontiformes > Ceratodontidae > Neoceratodus > Neoceratodus forsteri. The sequence continues at coordinate 1,321,727,171 of CM057454.1, forward strand.
TCAGGGACCAAGGCATCATAAATCCCTTGCTGGTCAGGTTGCCTTCTCTTTCTGCTTTCCTAAACTATGGAATTCCTTCCCCATACCATTTGCTCTGCATCTTCCAAATGCTCTCTCCTCTCCTCTCTGCTCCATGTTCACACTGCTCCCTTTTGTGGATGCCCTAAGTCAAAGCTCTTCCCTGATCCACTTTCTCCCTCCTCCCATTTCTCTTCAACTCCTTGTCATTTCCCTCCCTACCCTTCTCCTTGCCTCTCCTTCCCTCTCCTCCTACATCCTCCACCTCTCTCATCCTTCCCACAATGCACTCCTACCTTTTTCTTCCTTTTCCTTCCATTCTCTCCTGTCTGCCCTCCTCGCATCCCTTCCACACTGTTTCTATACTTCCTTTCCTCCTCCTCTTCAGCACTCCTTCAACTGCAACTTTATTGGATAGCAAGTTGAGATAATAATATCTCATTTTCAATTGCATCCAACACTTAACAAAAACTATACAATCAGGCAGAACAATAATAACAATAAATACATACATACAAACAAATATATTAGTAATCGTTGCAAAAGACCTGGAGTAAAATATATAAAATTATCCATAATACTATAATGCTTATTGTATAAGCTAGCTAAAGAGGCTCTAAAACATTCTAGTGGCAATAATTCATGCACCTCTAATTTTCTAGATATTGAATTCGTGTTCTAGATACTGTTGAAGACAATGTTTTATCACCAAAACTTGAACTGTGTTTTGGAACACAGAAGGAAATCCTCCTACTACATCCTATCCCTTCTTCCCCACCAACTTACGGCTCCTTCCCGTTCCTCTGTACTTCCTACAAGACATACCTCCATGGCCTTTTATTAATTGTTACTTGTTATTTGATACGTATTATTCTTTGTGGCATTTTGTTTAGATCACGCATACTCCTAATGTACATTGCTTGCATTGTCTAATTTTATATCTCTATATGATGTTTCCTTTTATTGTATAATCAATTATTCTATTCTGTACTATATCCCTATTTTGCTCTCATCCAGGAAACATCTGGAAATTATCTATTTTTGGCTCAGTATGCCTTTCATGGTGAAACTTTGGAAAATAAATAAGCGGTTGGTTAAAAGATAGGTTTAATTTGCACAACACCATCTACAGTCCCAGCAACTCAACTCAGGAAACGTCAGTCTTTAATTTCAACCACATGCTTCATTCGAGCTGGACTCAGTTTGGTTTAAACTCCGGTTCCCTTTGTTTTATATTCACTGCAAGACCAGACACAGGGCAGCATGCTTGAGGAATAACTTACTTGCAAAACAACAGTTTATTTATATAACATTATGCATAACCTGTCCCTAACTACAGCCACACCAGAGTCTCTGCGGATCAGTATTTACACTTTCTGAGCCCACGAGCAGCAGGAACACACTTAGCAGCCTTTTAAACAACTGGTAACTATATTTACATTCCAAACTATGCTCCCCTCTGGCACAAGGAAACCGGTCCATGGATATACCTGTGCCTTAAAGGCAGTATTATCACAGAACCAGTGCTACGGTTAACTAGGTGAGGGGTGTACCTCCTTGCTAGCCACCAACCAATACCCAGGCATGGGCACCAACATAAAGAGGTAGAAAATGGCTTTTGGCATCTTACCCCTACACTGGGTCTCTATGACACAGCACCAGGCGATCACAGCTACTAGGATTAATACAGCTCACCACATCTTAACCCTTCCATGGATCTTAATGTCAAGGCACCACCTCCCTGATCTTCTGTGGATTCTTGGGTTGGGTTTGGTTCAGTTCTAATTCTGCCCCCACCAAAGAGCCAGGATGGTACAAAACTGAAGGGTACCTCTTGGTTTTTGAAACCAAGATGGTCCACACTCCCGGTGCTGACTGATGGTCCTGTTGGGGACAAAGCCTTCCCCAATAGAAAACCAGAAACAGGACAGCGCACTCATTTAAGAGCAAAAATAAAACAGGATGCTAAATTAACAATAGATAGCTCCACTTTTTATTGAACAAAATTCAAAGTGCACAGAGTAATCACTGCCTGTAAATTGCCCCAGCATTCGGTCAAGGACCTTTGTCGACTAAAGTCCTTGACTGAAGCACTGGGGTAATTTACTAGCAGTGATTACTCTGTGCACTGCACTTTGTTTGCAGAAAAGTGAAGCTTTATTATTTCTAATTTAGCACCCTTTTTTTTTGTTTTGCTATTAAGTGAGTGCATGTCTTGTTTCTGGTTTACCTCTTGGTTCTGGACAGGCTAGAGGCAGCCGACAAAACCGTAGGTTACCTATTGGTCTTTTGATGGGTCATCAGCGGCTACAGCCATTAGGCAGCCCTCCTTGAGAATGAACCACCAGCAAGCCCTTGCTGTCCCCAAACTTGAACTCCAGCCAGGATCCAAGCCTCTGGAGACCCAGCCGGATGGAGCCTGTGCAACACTAGGCCTGGGATCCTGCCATGATCCCAAGTCCGTGAACATCCTCTGGCAAGTCACAGCTGGAGCATGCACCCCATATGTACCAGAGCCCCATGGGCTTGAACTCTCAGGCCACTTACTGACCCCTTGATTCTGAAGCCTGAACACACAGGTTTTGGTGGGACTGGGACCTCATTTATATTATAAGCACCCGAGTGGACAGGTGGACTGAAAGACCCAGAGAAGTGCTGGAACCAGTGCTGTACCCAGAACAAGGACATGCACAGCTCCCTGTTGCAATCATAGGAAACAATTATTTACATTTCAGAAACAGGCTACAGACAGTTAACCCCTTATGGTAACCTCAAGGAAAAATATTAGGAGATTTGGCAATCCCTATATCAATAGGAGGGTTGCAGTGGCAAGCCTGGACACATTTCTGCTTACTAAGGGACTCATTGGGTAACCTGGGTATGAGAGTGGGTGGGGAATCCTTAACTGGTACGTGTTTGTAGGGCGTATTTATCTCATCCCTCAGGGGCCCAGCCAGGATTAGGGAATGGGGCTCCGCTGCAGATATCTCTGAGAGGAAGGGCTTTTGACACCTGTGGCACCTATAGCCCCCTGGCGATGCCTGTGCCCCTCCTTATAAAGCAGGGGAGGGTTCACACGATGGACCCAGAGTTCCTTCCAACCTTATTTCACTGTGCTACAATGTTACAAACATTCTCTCTTTCAAAGTAAGGGCGTCCTCTCCTCTGAAGGAAGGATTACAAACTCCATAATCATCATTTCTTACCTGGAATCGCCGATGTCCTGGGATTCCCTGCATTTTCAAACAATTCTGATTGCACTTAAGAAAAACTTCAAAAGAACCTGAAAGAGAAGACAGAAGTTACTTTGATGATTAGTATCTTATTTAATAATTATAACAATCACTTTACAACTACCACCTCTGTAGCTTACCAACAACTGTTCTCTATTATTTTAAAATAAATAACCTAGCATTTCATTCTTGTTTCATTTCTCACACTTGAGTTACAAGAAAGCCCAGGAACACTGTAAAAACAAAACACATGCAGAACTGGAATGTCCCTAATTCCCTGGTGGAATGCTTCTAGGGCAATCACTGCAGAGGTATTCAGGCAGAGACTGTAACTTTAGGAGCATTCCAGTAGGGGCATTCAGTAGGAGGAGGGGCCTTTAGCTCAGGTGTGGGGTGAATTCCAATTTAAAACTAAAATGTACAGAGAATGGGCATACACCCCAAATCCAGAATAGTGCCCACTAAACTGAACCCCATCTACACCTGACAGAATGGCGCATTTGGAAGGTAGAAAAAATGGGCAGACTGGATGGGCCTGGGGTCCTTATCAGCCGGGCCCATCAACTTCTGTGTTTCTGTGTTTCTATACCCTCAGTTACTGCCTGTGCCAGAATGCCTTCCCCATGTAGTGTTTACATCAGGGCATTCTGGCAGGGATCTGAGGTTCTGGTACCAGGAGCTTTCTACTCTCACCCACATCTGACAGATCATGCTTGAACTGAAGGCAAAATTCCAGGCACACCAAACTCCACAAAATAGGAACAAAGTAACTGTTCCAGGGGTTGATCTGTCCAGAGGGCTAACACTGTCCTTCATCCCCTCACAAGTGCCATAAGATCTAACCAGAGGCATTTCTGCATGTTTTATACATTGCAAGTTTGATCATGTCCCAGCAGGATCACGTGTGTATTGTTCCCCAGCAAAGGCACTTTATACAATATAAAATGCCCCAATCAGCAGAGAAAATCAGGAAAATATTCCTACTGTGGCAAAGGAGAGGCTAGATCTCCTAACTAACTAAATACCTCAGCAAACCATCAACTCCTCATTTACTGCTGGTCCAGCAATCATACTCGCAGTCCCTCTACACAACAGTAGTGTATTATACTGTGGACATGGCCTACCTAGACTTTAGCAAGGCATTTGACACAGTCCCACACAAAGATTAATAATCAAGTTAGCCAGCCTGGGAGTGGGTCCCAAGATGACTGCCTGGGTAAAGAATTGGCTAGAGAATAGGCACAGAGAGTAATAGTAAATGGAGTCCACCTGAAGAAAGAGGGGTTACTAGTGGCACCGTGAGGATTCAGTACTGGTCCAGTCCTTTTAATGTCTTCATAAGTGACATTGCAGAGGGACTGAGGGAAAAGTATGCCTCTTTGCAGATGATACAAAGGTCTGCAACAGGGCTGATACACAAGGAGGCGGAAAAGGATGAGGAGGGACTTGGCAAGGTTGGAGGAATGGTCAAGTATGGCAGCTTGGATTCAATGCAAAGAAGTGAAAATGCAACTGGGAAACAAAACCCAGGGAAAATTACACAATGGGGAGGTAGTAACCACAACAAAAAGGAAAGGGACCTGGGGTAATCATATCAGATGACCTTAAGGTTAGCAAGCAATGTGAGTAGGCAGTAGGGAGGGCTAGGGGATACTAGGATGTATAGGGAGAGGCATCACCAGCAGAAAACAGGAAGTTGTTATTCTGTACAGACAGTTGATGAGACCCCATCTGGAGTATTGCATCAAGTTCTGGAGACCCCATCTCGCAAGGACATAGACAGGATGGAGGCAGTCCAGAGGAGGGCAACTAAATGGTGCAGGGTCTGCAAAGAAGCCATATGAGGAGAGACTAAGGAGATTAATATGTATACCCTCGAAGAAAGGAGGGAGAGGGGACATGATAGAAACTTTTAAGTACCTAAGTGGAATCAACAAAGTCCAAGAGGGTAGCATCTTTCAGAAAAAGAGATGTACAAGAACAAGGGACACAATTTGAAGATAGAGGGGACAGCTCAGGGGCAATGTGAGGAAGTATGTTTCACAGAGAGGTGGTGAATGCATGGAACAGCCTTCCTGAGGAGGTTGTGGGTCTAAAAATGTGGGAGAATTCAAGAATGCATGGGACAGACATAAGGCAATTCTTGTGGGTAGGAAGGAATAGGCTGTTGGTTAACTAGGAGCTGCAGCTTATCCTGTAGAGTAAGGAAATGGGCAGACTAGGTGGGCCAAGCGGTCCTTATCTGCTGTCAAAGTCTATGTTTCTATACCCTGTCTACACTTCTAGGCTTGGGGTCATCTTCACAAACCCCTCTGCAATGGTAGCACACTGCACCACCCTATCTATACTCTGGGCCCATGGTTATTCTCTCAGACACCATAAAACATACAATGACGGAACGCTTGCCTCCTGTCCATACTCCAGAGTCGATGGTCATGGCCCCTGAGGAAGCTCTCTGTGAATGAAGTGCTGGGGGTTTTGTGGTTGGTTGGTGTTCTGGAGGAAAAGAGAACAATGGGATTTTATATCTCTATGTTGCACCTATCTATTGTTGACCTTTTAAGTCATTGACTCTATCGACTCACTGAGCTTCTCTTTACAGAGCTTGTTCCTGCACAATTGTACTATTCCTATTGATACAGTATGTCAAATTATTGGCAATAAATGTTTTGTAGGATTTGTGCCTTATGTTTTGTGTTTGAGTGCAGTTCAGATGATATTCTTTTTGGTGCTTGTGTTCCCTCGCCTCTGTCCCCAGTGCTCACTCATACCACTGATTCAGTGTTTTTGGGGATCTTTGTGAGACTGATTGGGTTCAGAGCCAGAACCCCAGTGAGCATGTTCCCTCTGTATACACAGAGTGCACACACTCATTTCATCTAGAATTATCCATGGTCATCCTCTCAGACTTCCTATACAATTGCAGTGCACTCCCTCTTGACTACACTACTGGGCCCGTCAGCCAATCGTCATCCTCTCAGACCGCTATACAGTAGTACTGCACTCCACCTCCTGATTACATTTGTAGGTTTGTGGTCACTGTCTCACGCTCAGTATACAATAGTGGTGTACCCACCCCTGTCTACACACCTGGACCCATGTTCATTCTCTCAGATCCCACTATACAGTTGTACTTAACCCCACTCCCTGTCAACCTTCCTGGACACATGGTCATTTTCTCAGACCTGCTATACAGTGGTAGTACACCCAACCCCCTATTTACACACCTGTATATGGTCATTCTGTCAGACCCCCTATACAACAGAAGTGCACCCACCCCTGTCTACCTTCCTGGGTGTATGGCCATTCTCTCAGATCCCTTATAAGATGGTAGTAGACTCACCCCTAACTACATTCCTGGGCCCATGGTCATTCTCTCAGGTCCCCTATAAAATGATACGCACACCACCACCCTTCTACACACTTGGGCACATGGTCATTCTTAGCACCCTGTACAACTCTTCCACTTAAAATTACCTCCCAAAAGGGCTTTAAATTGCTATGGGGACTTAACCCTGACAGCTCACCAGGGTTTGACTCCCTAACACCAAAATTTCTTAAAATAGGCGCACCTGCACTTGCCTACCTGATCTGCTGCCTAATCAACAGATCCTTCCTCATGCAAACCATCCCAGACAATGGAAACTGCAGTTGTTGTCCCGGTACATAAAAGTAGTCCAACCAGCCTTATTGAAAACTATAGACTCAAATCTATCTTTTGTCCAATTACAAACTTAAGAAAGAATACTTTATAATCAATGATCATACTACCTTGGAACAGACCAATGCCCTCACTAGTAACCAGCATGGCTTTCAGAAATTGCATGGGGCAGAAACTGCTCTCCTGTGGGTCACCACTGATATATTCAAGCTATGGACCAGGACAAAGCCAGTGGTGCAGCCTTTGCCAACCTAACAAAAGCATTCGACCTAGTCAACCACTCACTTCTTATCTGTAAGCTTCACCACCTTGGTCTTGACAAAACTCTCTTTCTTGGGTCTCTAACTACTTAGGTAATAGGTTTCAATGTGTCAAATGGGCGGTACCATCTCAGCCTTATCACCTATTACTAACGGGGTTCCACAGGGATCAAACCTAGGGGCTCTCCTATTCTCAATATTCATTAACGACCTTCCTCTGAATTGTGGAGGGCATTGGTTCAGCTATATGTGGATGATACCATCTTATATAGATCCTCCTGTGATGTGCAAGTATTAACTCTGACTTAACAAATGACTTTCAGACTCTAGAAACATGGTTTAAAAATAACCTGCTAGTTCTGAACACAAAGACTAAATCCATGTTGTTCCACCATACCTGCTTTGACACAACCTCACAGCCCCGGTTATCAAAACATCCACTAACATTCAGCTTGAAAATGTTACCTCTATTAAATACCTGGGTGTAGTACTTGACAAGCATCTATCCTTCGATGAGCACATAACCTGTTACACTAAGGCTACTAGTCAGAAACTAAGCCTTCTATATTGCACTGCTCTCTACCTGTCAAGTAGTGCAAAAAGCACTATTGCCTCTGCCACCCTTCTCCCAGGCCTGTTCTACGGTGCCTCTATAATCCACTTCTCTAAGTCTACACTCCTGAACAAACTCAAAATGGCCTATCACAGAATTGCCCGATTTGCTATTAAGGTCCCAGCTCATGCCCACCACTGTGATGTACTGAACAGTTTGGGTTGGCCACCTTTCATGACCAGACTTAACCTCCCAGTATATTGTGCCACCTTGAGCTAATACACCTCCCACCTCCTCCGAGTATATCTAACCTACTAACCCTGAAACCCTTCCCATGAACACTCAGGTGCTCACACCTGCCGATGCTGGGTCTGCCCAAGACTCGCTAGCTGTTGGAAGAAGATCCTTCTTCTCAGCACCACAAAGTGGAATGACCTCCCACACTCACTATTCTCATGCAAGACCATTACTCTCTTCAAAAGACAATATAGGAAATATTTTACAAGCCTCCTGTCTGTAATGGAACTGTACCTAACCTTCCCTAAACTTCTACCTGCTTGCCTATACTCTCCTGGTGTGTATGATCAATGTCTAGGGTTATGAGTCTGTACACAGCCAATTGTCTATACTCTGCACTTATGTACTAATTGACTCTACTATGATTATATTGTATGCTCGTATCAACCTTACTGTTTTTCACCTATGTTGCAGTTGACATCTGTAATTTGTACTGTCTCCCAATGAATGGGATGGCTAGTTTAGTCCATGAACGTATGTAACTGTCCAATAATAGTTGAAATTATCTGTATCTGTACTGTCTTCTTATGCTTGGAACATTTGGTTCCCTGGGTCACCCTGAAAGAGGACTTGACTGTCTCAGAGGGCCCACCCGGTCATCAAAATTTGAATAAATAAATAAAATTAATAAATTGTGTGCATCCTGCCCCTAGTCTACACACCCGGTGCAGGGTCATGCTCTCAGATCCCTCATACAAAAGTAGTGCACCCACCCCTGTCTACACTCCTGGGCTAACAGTCACTTGGTCCCCATAAAATCATCCAGGTCCGAAACTTTGCCAGATTTAACCTGGACCTGTTCATGGAAGAACTAAGGCTCACTGAATGGACAGAAGTCCACAGAGCCCAGGACCCCTCCTCCGCTGTCGCCGTTCCACAACATCTTTGTGGATCTACAAGACAGGCATGCCCCTATCACTAGGCGTAGGGTCCCGGGACAGCCATCCAGTGGCTGCATGGGGGTCTCCTTTCCCTCATGCGAAGCAGAGACAAGTGCTGGGCACGGTTCAAATGCTCACACGATACTGCCCTGTTTCAGCAATACAGAAAACTCAGAAATGAGTGTAAGAAAACTATCAGGGGGCAAAAGTGATTTCTGTAAGGCCGCCCTTCTCAGCTCTGCAAAGACCCCAGACGGTTCTGGAGAACCATCCAAACACTGGTCAGCGGTCGCTCCAACTCCGGGGTCACTGATATGCTCATCGGAGGTGTCTCCTGCAACAATGCCCACATGATCGCCAATGCTTATAACTCCCACTTCATTGACCTCCCTACTGTCCTCCCACCTGGCTCACGGCCTGGGATTCAAACTGTTCTGCTTCCACGACCCAGCGGGAGTCTGGTCTGCCCTGCCCTCCGCTCCACCTAAGAGTGGTATCGGTAAACGAGGTGCGGTCTCTTCTCCAAGGCCTCTCCCAGTATGCAAGCCCTGGCCTAGATAACCTGGAGCCCAAGCTCCTCAAACTTGCGCCCCCTCGTAGCCTCCCGGTGGCCCACATCTTCAACCTATCCCTTACCCAGGGTCAGATCCCTGATATCTGGAAGGTTGCCAAGGTCGTCCCTGTCCCAAAGCAGGCGACCCTAAATCCTGGATAACTACCGTCCTATAACCATCCTCTCTGCTGTCAGTAAGCTCCTGGAAAGGTGGTAGCTAACAACTCTCGAGTATATCCACACCCATGGACTGCTGTCCCCTGCCCAACACGGCTTTCGTAAAGGGCACAGTACTACCACGGCACTCATCTCTGTCTCTTCCAGCATCAGAGCAGCAAAGGATCTGGGGCAACTCTCAGGTGCTGTGTCAATTGATTTATCCAAGGCCTTCGACCTCGCTGATCACGACTCTGCTCGCCTCGCAGATGAGGTCCTTGGTCTGTCCCTTCTGCTCTAAATTGGGTCTCTGACTATCTGCATGGCAGAGAACAACTAACTAAATTCAACAAAGTCCTCCTGCCCCTGCCTGTAACCTCTGGTGTCCCACAGGGCTCAGTGCTGGGTCCCCTACTCTTTTCCTGTTTATTAACAATCTCCTGCTTATACCACCAGATGCCGAGTTACCATGTACGTGGATGACCTAGTCCTCCTGGCCCACTCCTGTGATTCAGCCACTCTAAACCGCCATTTATCAGAGGAGCTTGAACATCCAGGCATGGCTCTCCAACCATAAGCTGGTCCTCAACCAAAAAACCCAGGCCATGCTATTCGCTCTTCGCCAAAATTCGGCCTCTTCAACTCCCTGCAATCAACTATGAAGATGGTACCCCTTCCTACTGTGACCTCCCTTAAATATCTTGGTGATGCTTGATCCTCAACTGGACCTGGAAGTCACATCCACAATGCTAGTAGTGGGTAAACCGCAAGCTGGGGTTGGCCTACAGGCTAAGTACAATCTCACTCCTGCGTCGCCTTAGCTCTTTGCCAGGGGAGTATTACTCCTTCCTCAGCTATGGTTCCCACCTATTTGCTCCTACTTCCAAGGTCCTCCTAAACAAGTGGAGCATGACGTACAACAACATCTGTCGGTTTGCCCTGGCCACACCCCTCCACCCATCACTGTGAACTCTATGATAAGCTTGGATGGCTATCCCGGTCAATCACCTTAATTTTAGCACTGGGTGCCTCACGAGCAAAGTAATCAGCTCCGGCACCCTCCGGAACTGGCCCGGCTTCTCGCCCAGCTGACCTCTCCCCGATCCTCTAAGATCCCAGGGCCCTGGCCTACTAAATGTACTACCACCAAGACCCTCATGGGGACCAGAGCTTTGCTGCTCATGCTCCCAGGCTTTGGAATTCCTTCCTGAAAGAGTCCGCACTGCCCCTTCTCACAAGCTCTTCGGACCTCCCTGTGGGAACACCTTGTTGGCCTTCGCCGCATGCCTGAAGTCACCCTAGCACATAGTTCCCGGTGCTCACTGGCCAGATGGCTTCACCTCTCCCATGCTGCTACCTGATCTCACTCCCTACCTCACTGACTGACCCTATGGTGTTCCCACACACCATTATTTCTTAGCCTGCCCTGCTGGTCAGTGTATTTAATTTCAAAATTGTATCTTGCCCCAGTCTTGGTAACTGGGTGTACTTTCCAATCAAATGTAAAACTGTTTTCTCTCCTGCTTGTTGTATTGATGTACCTGTTATACCCTATTGCTGTATCGATGTACATGTTATACCCTATTGTACTCTCCTGGTGCGTTCCTGAAAATAGGCATAAAACTTGTCTAGTGTACCTACCCAGTTAACAAAACTAAATAAATAAAAATAAATGGTACTTCACACCACCCCAATCTACACACCGGGTGCATGGGGATTTTTCAGACCCCTGTACAGTGGTACTGCACCCTACCCTATCTAAACACTTGGCACAAGATCGGTCTCTCATATCCCTATACAATGGTAGTGTACCCACCCTGTCTACACTGCTGAGTGGGTGGTCATTTTCTCAGTCCCCCTACACAGTGGTAGTGCACCCACTCCTGCATACGCTCCTGGTACGTGATCATTGTCTCAGACCACCTATACAATAGTGTTGCACCAACACCCTGTATACACACCTGAGCCCATGGGCATTCTCTCATATCCCTTATATCATAGTAGTGTAACCACCCCTGTCTACAGTCCTGGGTCTACGGTCATTCTCTCAATCCCTCTGCACAATGGTAGTGCACCCACACTCTGTCTACACTTCGGCGCTCATGGGTCATTCTCTCTGAACCCTTATGCAATGGTACTGCACCCCACCCCTGTCTACACTCCTGGGGCCGTGGTCATTCTCTCAGACCCCCTATACAATGATACTGTACCTCGCCTCTGTCTACACTCCTGGGGCTGTGGTCATTCTCTCTCAGACCCCCCTACACGATGGTACTGCACCATACCTCCCGCTCACATGCCTGGGGCCGTGGTCATTCTCTCAGACCCCTATACAATGGTACTTCACCCCACCCACTGTCTACACTCCTGGGGCTGTGGTCATTCTCAGACCCCTATACAATGGTACTGTACCATACCTCCGTCTACATGCCTGGGGCGTGGTCTCTCTCAGACCCCTATACAATGGTACTTCACCCCACCCACTGTCTACACTCCTGGGGCCGTGGTCATCCTCTCAGACCTCCCATACAATGGTACTGTACCCCACCCCGTCTACAATCCTGGGGCTCGTGGTCATTCTCTCAGAACTCCCTGTACAATGGTACTGTGCCCCACCTCCTGTCTACAATCCTGGGGCTGTGGTCATTCTCTCAGACCTCCCATTCAATGATACTGCACCCCACCCCTGTCTCACACCTCAGGGCTCGTGGTCATTCTCTCAGACGCCCCATACAATGGTACTGCATCCACTCCCTGTCTACACAGCTGGGGCCATGGTAATTCTCTCAGACCTCCTATACAATGGTACTGCATCCCACCCCGTCTACACTGCTGGGTATGCGGTCATTCTCTCAGATCCCTATACAATAATAGTGCACCCCAACCCCGCCTACACACCTGGGCATGAGGTCATTTCTCAGATCCCTACATAGTGGTGAGTACGCACCCCCCTGTCTACAGTCCTGGTCCCACAGTCATTCTCTCAGATCTCCTATACAATAGTAATACACCCACCCTGTCTACACTTCTAGGTCCATGGTCATTCTTTCAGGTCCCCTATAAAACAGCACTGCACCCACCTCTGTTTACACTCCTGGTCCCACAGTCATTCTCTGGTCCTCCTATACAGTGGTAGTGCACACCACCATTTGTCTATACTCCTGGATATGTGTCATTCTCTCAGATCTGCTACACAATTGTAATGTATGGGCACATGGCCATTCTCACAGACCCCTATATCAGAACCCAAAGGCAACTTTTTTAAATTACTAATTTTTAACAGAGTACATAGTATAAGAAGAGTGTACACATGAGAAGAGAGATATAGGCAGCTGATACAATTTGCAAATCACCTTGTACAGGAATGAGGTTAATTTCTATCATATTAAACAGGCTATAATAATTATATGTTGCCTTGTGTCAATTTCTTTGTCTATGTCACTGGAGTCACAGTGCATCTGTTACTCTGCACAACCCTCATAGCTAGTGGGCTCAGAGGATCCAACATATGATGATAGGAATGTCAGTAAGCTGCTACAGAGATCTTAATCATCTGTCTTGGGTCCATGTGCTGCACTGCAAGACACTAATTGACAGGCCCTGATGGCCTCCAGGGTGGGTATATAGTCCATATTATCGGCTAGCCACATGCAGTGCCTTATAGAAAAGAAATGGGAAGCTTGGGAAGAGGATAAGAGCAGAGAAGAGGAAAGAGTGGGAATGGCTGCTCACGGAATGAAGTCTGGATGGTTATCTAGTTGGTGTAGTACCCATCTCTGCAATCTGGTTTCAAATAGACTGCATTTATTAGCCAAGATATAGGTCAGTTTTCCAGGAGGAAATTTCCAACTGTGTGTAGTGCCCAGAAGTGTCTGGCTAGCAGACCAGGGAAGAGCTGCGGAGGGAAGGGTTAACCCCCCACCCACCCCATACCTAGCCTGCTTGCTTGCTGACCAAACTAGCAGGCCCCTGTTCAGGTCCCTCCCTCTGCACTTTTCCTGGGCTGGATCTTTTCTGGCCGGCCAGAGCTCCAGCTAACGCCTAAAGGGGGCCATAAACCAGCCCAAGAGACTGATCTAGGCCCAGGGACCCAATCACTTGGCCAGAAGCCAAGTCCACTCCCAGGCTAGAAAACAGTCTCCCTGCTGGCCGGAGGGAAGTTCTGGACTGGGTGGCTTACAGAGTGGAGAGCACAAGGCACGGATGCCTAGATGCTTACCTGAAGCTCGGATCCTTAGTTCCTTGGTGGCTGCTCCTCTGTAGCCAGGGATCCTGAGGGCTTCAGCAGCAGCAGCAGCAGCCATCCTCCAGTCAGGCAGCAGCAGTCCTCTGGCCAGGCAGCTGCAGTCCATTTCCGGGTGAGTACCTTTTATTGTCTGTTCCCGGGCACGTAGTCCTTGTGGGGTGGCCTGGGGTATAGTTTGGGTGGCTGGTAATGCACCTGCCTGGGGAGGCTCTTGCAGCTCCTCTACCCCTCCTGTTTATGTGCTGGCCATTGGGTTTTTCTTCTGGGGTCTCTGGGCTGTCTTCCCCACATGCTGACCGTGTGTTGGGGTCACTCTGTCACCCAAGGGAGCGTCGCAAGTGAGGCTCCATTTTGGTGGTGGTTGTCCCATCTCTGCCCCACCCTTTCCAGCTTGTGTTGGGCTCCTGCATGAATGGTTGGGACTTTCGCCGCCTGTCAGCCCAACCAGGAGCTTGCCCAATCCCTAGTGGAGGCGAGGTTCCTCTCTGCCTCCTCTGGTGGTTAAACTTTGTTTTTGTTTCTTCCTTCCCAGTTCCTCTAACAAGCACCTGCAGCGCTATGCAGCCATAGACTCCCTGCTGTCAGCGGCCTTGCTGAATCAGAGGAGGAACTGTTGAGGAAAGCAGACCACGTGGTGCAGCGGAAAAGGCATCCGGACGGAAGTTAGTACTCGGACTCTCTAGTTCCATGCCGGCAGTCGGTGAGGCAGAGCCAACTTCGCTGTGCAGGAGGCGTGGCTCTCAGCGACCTCCACAACACCGCCAATGACTGTCGTTGCCCGAGGAACCTGGGCCAGGTAGTGAGTGGACCGGAAGCCCAATATTTTGGTTTAGGGAGCAGAACAGTGGGGCAATAAGGGCAAGTGGGCATAGCACCCACAACTAAAAACAATTAAGGGCACCATGGATTTAAGCCCCAGGCCATAGTTTGGCATCAGACTGACACCCCAAATGACTCACTAAGTTGAAGCTGGTCAGGGGTGCGACCTGAGAGCACAAGGAAGTTGGGGGGCTTGCTCAGGGTGTCACCATGTGCATGTGGGGATGTGGGATTTAAACCCAACTCTCCAGGGGGCAGCTCAGAGCCTTGGATCACTGCGCTATGCTGCTTACCCCCGGGTTAGAGAGGGAAGGCAGCTGTGGGGAAGCACTCTCAGGCTGAGAGTGCAGGGGTGGGAGCCAGGAGCAAATAGGCTTCCCTTACTGTGTACAAGAAGCAGGGTTAGGTCCAAGCCATGTACCCACAGGACTATTTGCTGGTGGCTCCTGAGACCTGTAGATCAAGGAACCAGCCAGGTTGATGCTGCTCTGCATGTCACCCCAACCCCACCCAGTCCCTGGTACAGAAAAGTGTTTTCTTGTGTATTTGCTGTGCTTAATGTCTGCCCGAGTTGTACCTCGGGACGTTAGTGACCCAACTGACTGAACTGATTGCATCGGGTCTGATCTAAGACTGTAGCAGGGCCTAAACTGTCTACCCTGCACCCGCCAAATCACCTACCCATGTCGGGGCTGAACTTGCCTGCCCTGCACCTCAACCAATTGGTGCCCGAACTGTCTCGGGGTCCAAACTGCCTGCCCCTCGCCAACTGTATTGAGATACTTCAGTTCTCTCCTCCACCCCCAGTCTGTGCTGTTGCCGTGGGGAAGTGGACAGGCTGCCCAGCAGTGGTAGTCCCATTGGCCAACTGATTGCCCTAAGAAGACTGCAATCACCTGCACCCCTGAGGTCAGGGGTCCATCGCCCTTTCAACTAAGCCCCAGTATCTTCGCCCAGCCTGCCAGCAACGACCGAGAGAGCCGAGGTCTGCACTAGCTAGAATAGCAGTAGTCAGTACCCCTCCTTCACTCTACATAGAAACATAGACTTTGACGGCAGATAAGGACCACTTGGCCCACCTAGTCTGTCCATTTCCTACCTATTGGATAAGCTGCAGATCCTAGTTAACCAATAGCCTATTTCTTCTTACCCCCACAAGAATTGCCTTATCTCTGTCCCATGCATTCTTAAATTCTCCCACAGTTTTAGACCCCACAACCTCATCAGGAAGGCTGTTCCATGCGTCCACCACCATCTCTGTGAAAAATACTTCCTCACATTGCCCTGAACTGTCCCCCATTTTTAAATTGTGTCCCTTGTTCTTGTACATCTCTTTTTCTGAAAGATGCTACCTCTTGACTTTATGGATTCCACTGAGGTACTTAAAAGTTTCTATCATGTTCCCCTCTCCTCCTTTCCTCAAGGGTATGCATGTTAAGCTCCTTTAGTCTCTCCTCGTGGCTTCTCTTGCAGCTTAGGACCCGCCCCAGCTCACGGTAGTGAGGCCTCCAAGTATGCAAGTAGGAAATTGCCCCATTTTTGTTTTGTTCTTTCGAGGTGACCATAGCTCCCTTCCCCGCTGGGCGGCACCGCATCAAGAGCCTGCCAGAGGACCCACCATCAAGGACATCACCTCAACCATCTTCCGTCCTCTCATCGCCTGCATCTCCAGCTCCAGACCAGCCTGCATCCTCTTCATCTTCATCCTCAGCTTGCTTTCTTCAGCCCTCCTGACGGCCAATGAGACCAATCGGTCACTAAGGTACTGTACCGACTCTTCAAGCTAGCTAGCCACCACCTGCTGCGCACTCAAAGAGGCTGTTCCTCCAACTGAACTGTCAAACTATAAGCTAGTGTGTCTTTAGTTACCCTTGGCCAAGGTGGTTAGGTCTTGATAAAGTATTATTATTGATGTCTGCAGAAGTAGGGCCCAAGGTGACCCTTTTAGAGGTCCCTTACGTATTGATGTTGTATATATAACTGTTTATTTTACCTTCAGTGCACCTAGACCTGTACAGTTGCCTTCTATCACCAAGTATTGTTGTTGTGCATAACAATCACTGTAAGTGCCTGTACCTTACAACCATATAACCAATTCCTTCCAGCATAACGAGTGGCTGTCCCAATAAAGCTTGCTGTTTGCACCTGGAATGGTTGGGCCAGCCTCTCCTTGAAAGAAGAGATGAACCACCTCCTAAGTCTGGTTACCACAACCATTTTACACCACCCCTCTGTGGTACGAAATGAGTGGTATGTCACGGCTGAGTACAAAGGTAACTTTCTGTAAGTTTAGAACACTCGAAGTCAGCATAGCGGAGGCAGGTTGCAGGAAGAGTACTATATGGGATCTTTAATAGGATACCAAGGAGAAGACTTCTGTAAAGTAGTTTTCAACCCCCCAGTCCTGGGCTGGTTCTTGCTCCCCAGAGCACAAAGTTACTAACAAACCAGTTTGAACATGGAACTGCTAGACTGACTCTCACTCACTCCCATGCCTCTTTTGTTTTTTTCCTTTCACGTTTAGCCTCTGCCTGCTGTGGAAAATGAACTCTGCCACTTTAATCTGAAGCCCTCTGTCTCCTGCTGCTAAAGCACAGTGTCTGCTACTCTGGGGGATATTGATTGATATCTGACCCGGTCTACACTGCAGGCAGCTAATGTGTTTTATTGGCATGAAGTTCAGTAAATCAGGCCATGCCAGTCCGAGTATTCTTCTCCCGCCATCGGAAACCGCAGATTCAGAGCACAGAAACAGAAAGCGAGGAATAGATATGGATCAATAGGAATCAGGTTACTCCCAAGCCGGAGCCACCAGAATGCTGGGAACCAGGGTTTCTCCTTTCATTACACCAGAAAATGCAACAATACCTTCACACTGGGCTCATATTGTCTTTCAAGAAATGCTGAGCCAACAGCATGGATTCAGTATACAAAACAAAACACCAAAAGTTAGCAAGCCTAGACATTTGTTTTAAGAATAAAAGACACAACAAGGGTTATAATAAATATTAGTTAATCTAATCTGGGGTGGGGTAATGAGGCACGAGACAAATCCAAGTGCCTTATGCCCTAAGGTTATATTAGGATTCGATATTATAAGGCAGGAGCAGATGCATTACCACTGTATAGATCCCTGGTGAGACCAGCACCTAGAGTACTGTGCCCAGTTCTGAAGTTCCCACCTAAAAAAGACAGGGACAGGTATAGAATGTACAATGTAGGATGACCAAGATACTTCAGGGCCAGGAGGGCAGATCTTATGAGGATTGTCAAAAGGAAATGAATATGTATTCACTCAAAACAGATGGGAGAGGGAGGGATATGACAGAGACCTTCAAGTTCCTGAAAGGAATTAAAATATGGACTGTGTGAGCTATTTACCAAGGACAAGGGGTCGAGGTGGAGGTTAATAGGGAAAGGTTTAAATAAGGCATGTCGTCTACGCCACTGGTTCTGAGCAACTTACACACAAGTGCGAACTTGTATGCTCAGGCCAGCTGGCTTTAGTTCGAGGGCCGACTCAAATTCCAGACCTGGAAGTTGTTATCCCTCTGTACAGACAGTTGGTGAGACCCAATCTGAGTACTGTGTTCAGTTCTGGAGACCCCATCTCCGCTAGGACATAGACAGGATGGAGGCAGTCCAGAGGAGGGCAACTAAAATGGTGTAGGGTCTGCAACAGAAGCCATACAAAGAGAGACTAAAGGAGCTTAATATGTATATCCTTGAGAAAAGAAGGAGAGGGGGACATGATAGAAACTTTTAAGTACCTCAAGGGAATCAACAAAGTCCAAGAGGGTAGCATCTTTCAGAAAAGAGATGTGCAAAACAAGGGGAAACAATTTGAAGATAAGAGGAGGGACAGCTCAGGAGCAATGTGAGGAAGTATTTTTTCACAGGGAGGTGGTGGGCACATGGAATGGCCTTCCTGAGGAGGTTGTGGGGTCTAAAACTGTGGGAATTCAAGATTGCATGGGACAGATGTAAGGCAATTCTTATGGGGTAGAAGAAGTAGGCTGTTGGTTAACTAGGACCTGCAGCTTATCCAACAGGTATGAAATGGGCAGACTAGGTGGACCAAGCGGTCCTTATCTGCCGTCAAAGTCTATATAATATGTGGTAAGTGCCTATTAACCACCATAATCAGCAGTCACACAGCTTTGTTATGCACTGTTTAGAATTTTAAAAGTTGTTAACCACACTGAACTTCAAACGTGGCATAACAAAAAGAAGGCACCAGAATTCCATAATTCTCACTCATAGAATGCAAACAGTGTTTTGACCATACACTATAAAGATGATAGCTGGGATGGGTGACAACCACTCTGAAATCACCTCTGCAGTTTACTGGGCTACAGTAAACCTCTCGAGCCTACGCTCTCAAGGTTTACCATGTTGCCTAGCAACCACTGAGGTGATTACAGTGTGGTTATCACCCCGATCCCCGCCATTATCCTCTATGTTTCTGTGCTTGCTGGCTAAAAAGTAAGTCTGGTCATGTTAACCATGGGTGTGCAGAAGCTCCTCACCCCTACAAAAGTACTTGTCCCACCAGAAGTTCTGACAACATGGTCTTCAAGATTCCTAGATGTCGCACCTCTCAAGGACAAATAGCTTTCATGCACCAGGCACCTAAATGGTTAACGGTCTTCCTCCTAATATCACCTCTAAATCAACACTAGGTTCCTTTAAACATGAGCTGAGGAAACATCTGGTTGCCAGTGCCAGTTGTGACTGCTTTTAGTGCCTCCTGATCACTCCTGTTGTTGTCCATTTCACAGTTCCGCCTACTATTTCTTCCACTATCTCCCCCATCCTGTATTGTTTCCTCTCTACTCTACCCCTTAACCCCCCACACTCCTCTTTCGTCCTAACAATTCACACCTGAGCTGTGACCTGCTACTCAGTTGGCCTTCCTCTCCCTACACTTGGCACCGCTGTGTACACCACACCTTCGCTGAGGAAGCCGTATTTATTAGCTGATGTGTTGCTTCACAGTGTATCTCCATGTTACTGCCCTGAAACTAG
The DNA here is from genome assembly GCA_016271365.2 of Neoceratodus forsteri. Taxonomy (NCBI): domain Eukaryota; kingdom Metazoa; phylum Chordata; order Ceratodontiformes; family Ceratodontidae; genus Neoceratodus; species Neoceratodus forsteri. Next base: position 1,321,746,876 of record CM057454.1, read on the forward strand.
TTTGTATATTGCCTTGTCCTTTGTTGTTCTCCTTCACTGTATGTAATTAACTGTAATGTTGTGTTGTTTTAAGTTGTGCTTGTATACCCTGATGTGGAACCTATGTAATGAGCTTGTTCTTAAAGGTTCAATCCAAGAATTTCAATAAATAAATAAAAAAATATTTACAGAAAAGAGATAGAGTCATGGAGTGATCTGCCAGCAGAGGTGATGGGTGCCAAAACCCTAAATGCCTTTAAGCACAGCTGGAATGAAGTCAAGGGTTATTAGCTACTCAGCAGGAAGAGGGGGTGAAACAGTGATATCAAAAGGGTAATAGTGTAAGAGAAACCCACAGAGACAATAGATCCTGGGGTATAAGACAGTAATAGGCAGACTGGAGGACCATTGGTCTTTTCTGACATCTTCATCTATGTTCTATGTTTCTATGTGAAAAGGTAACTAACCCCCTGGTGCCTTTAAACTGAATAGCCAGGCTGCAGTGCAGCATCTTATTTACAGTGGGTCCTGCACTGCAGTCTGGCTATTCAGTGAACATAAATTATATGAGAACGTTTCACAAGCACTTTGTGGATATGTGTGCCTGCACCTGTGTGGAGTGGTCCCGTACCACTTGCATTTCTTTGTAGGGTCTGAAACTGACAGCAAGCCACTGGGCAAGTATTGATAGAATTTATATCAGGTTAGTCATTTTCTCAAGAAGCCCATTTTGTCTTCCATTGGGGCAGTAACATTTAAGTTAGTAATATACCACCTGGCATAGTGGAATGCCAGGGTTTTATGTGATAGCGGTGACTGCCAAAGGCGATTGCCGTTATGGCAGTCAGCGCAAAAATCAAATTAGACTTCTGACTCCCGGCGCACAAAAGCGGTGCCAGGGACTTGCATTTTTACTTTTATGTGGGGGCTATACCCCCGCACCCCCATTCAGGATTCTCAACTCCAGGGGTGTATGTTGGGAGGGCAAAACATAAAAATAAAATTTGGGCCAGGCGCACAAAAAACGAGCCTGCGCCCAGACCCGAGGCCAGCACCCTAGCCACGAAAGCCGCGAGCTGACATCGCTACACCATGGGGCCAGCTCAGCAGCCTACTGCAGCGCCACCCTCAAATCCCTCCCACACCTCACCGAGCATGCTCACCCCACTGTATACCTGTGGCGTTCTCACTGCCACCACCCTGCGGCGTATTCTGTAGCGAGTTCCTGTAGCTACAGTCGCCAACCCACCCCATCCAGTCGCTGTAGCTGCCCGGTAGCTGCTGTGCTGTGTGAGCGATTGAGTCGCCTATCGGGGTTGCTCAATCGCAGTCACGCACATCACGGTATACCAATGTGAGGGACCTTAGTGATCGCACAGTTACTAGCCAAAACTGAATTTTGACCCCAGCTTTGGGTGCAGTAGTGCCAATGCTCCTCGTGGCCCTCCAACAAAAAAGTGTCCCCAGGGGTGTTTGAGAACTCTTAGTGGGAATGGTACTGATGTATTTTTTCACCAGACTTTGGGTAGTTCAGTAGTATGGTGAGCAAGTTTATACTAATATAGTGCAAAGAACCGTTGCCAGTCTTATTGGGTCTGACCATGCTTTGTTTAAAGAACATTTTAGAAATGCTTTCTCAACAATGCTGTTTGTACATGTATTTGTAATGCAAAACATCTATGAGAAGTACAATTTATATTTTTGGATGTTATCAGGAGTTCAGTTAATTTATTTTTGTGGAAGTCAAATACTTCCATGAGTCAAAATCTGAAGTCGTTTCAATTTTCTGGAAGTCAAAATACTTCCCAGATCCAACAATGTAAAGTCAGTATTCTAAGAAGGATCAAATTATGGATATTAATAGAAATATTAGTGGTAAACAAAATTTCTTTAGAAAAATCCATATTTTCCAGCTTCTGTGCCTTCAGTTTTGGAAGTCATTGAGTTTTGTTTTACATTTGGAAGTCAATGACTTCCTCCCTTTATTTTGGAAGTTTTTGCCTTATTTTGGGAGTCAAATACTTCCAAAATGGAGTTAACTGAAGCCCTGGATGTTATTGTGCCTGCATATTGCATATTTTTTTCCATCTTTGTGCCTGTGCCACTGGGCTACTTCCAAAAACAGGTCTTCTGCACAGTGCAACGCATCCAGTAACCAAGTAATAAATAAATAAAATGAACTGTACCTCCTTGTGAAAACAGCTAAGGCCTTTAAGAGTGTGCTCCAATACCATTTCCAAAAATGCATGTATACACACACACACTTACTAGACATATGGCTGTACAAAGGAGACTTATTTACTGGGGAAAAGGTGGGTCTGTGCCTCTGCCTGAAAAAGGGAGGGTGAAAATCTGTGAAATCTGAAAAATGTTGGCGTTGATTTACACATGAGTATACAAATCTGCCAGCAGAAACAGGCCTTACAGTTATCAAGTTAGTCTGCTCAATGCACAGCTGGCACCTACATACTGCAGCTGCCCTGCCTCCTCCTCCCTCACCTTACCCCTCGCAGCCTGTCCCATGCCCTTTAAAACTGCCCACTGTGCCAGAATACCACCTCCTCTGGCAGAGTGTTCCATTTCTCCACCACTCTCTCTGTGAAAAATGCCTCCCATCTTTCTCCGATATCTTCCACCTCCAACCTGAGACCATGCCCTCTGGTGTCCCTCCCTCCCTCAGCTTAAATATCCCTTCTATGCCAATTTTGTTAATCCCTTCAAATATTTGAGGGTCTCAATCATATCCCCCAATCCTCCTCCAGGGTGTACATATTCAACTCAGTCAGCCTGTCCTCATAGGTTTTGCCTTGCCCTATGCTGCACCCCCCAGCAGTCTGATATCCTTCTTCAGAAAGGGACACCAGAATTGCACGCAGTACTCCTAATGTGGCCTGACTAGTGACCTGTATAGCAGCATGATCACATCCCTATTTCTGGATGAGATTCCTCTCACAAAATACCCCAGCATCTTTTTGGCCTTAGCTGCCACCTTCCTGCACTGAGCTGAGTTGTTCATGTTACCAGTTATGATTACCACTACATCCTTCTCCTCCTCTGTGACCTCTGTTTGAACCACTCCCAACTGGTAGCTCCTCCCTGGGTTCCTTGCTCAAGTGCATAACCTTGCACTTCTTCACACTGAAGCTCAATTGCCACTTTCCGACCACTCCTTCAGTTTGATCAGGTCCTCCTGTAGCCCCTGCCACCCCTTTATGTCGCTCACCACCACCCCTATCTTGGTATCATCTGTGAACAGACTGATCTTGCTCCTAACACCATGTGAGATATCCGATATGAATAACCCAAACAACACCAGACCCAGGATGAGCCCTACAGCACCCCGCTTGTCACCGCCTCTTATGGAAGAGAGTCCCCCCCCCACCACCTTGCTGCCTCCCCTTCAGCCAGTTCACAATCCAGTTTACCATCTTTGTCCCTGTCCCCACATATTGCAACTTACCTCCCAGCCTCCCATGAGGCACTGAATCAAAGGCCTTCCTGAAGTCTAAATACAGCACATCCACTGCATGGCCTTTATCCAGTTCCTCGTTATGCAGTCATAATATTCAATTAGGTTGATCAGGCAGGATCTTCCAGAGACACATCCATGCTGCTGACTGTCCTGGAGCCCACTTTCCTCCAAAAGGTCACCAGCCCTCCTTCAAGATTGCTTCCATAAGTTTTTCACACTGGATGTGAGGCTTACAGGTCTGTAATTGCCTTGTTCATCCTTTGGGCCACTCTTGTGGAGGGGCACCATGTGAACCATCCTCCAATCCTGTGGTATGCTCCTTCTCTCCCTTATGTATCTGAAAAGTCTTTCTCCCTTCCTTGATGACCTGCGCCAGCCTCAGCTCCCTGGAAGCCTTGGCTGCCCTGACCAACTGGTTACCTCCTTGGACTTCTTTGCATTCAATTCCTGTTCTCCCCAGACTTCTTGAACCTCAGAAAAGCTGCTTTTTTGCCCTTACCTCTTCCAACACCTCCTTGTTCAGCCAGCTTGGCTTTTAGCCCTACTCTTCTTGCTCAGTGTCTTGGTACATGACCCAGTAGCCTCAATCAGCCCGTTTGGTAATATCCTACTGATTTGCATCCATATCAGGCCTAATTCCCACCAGGTGCCTTCCCAGAATTTCTCCCATCTTGAAAACGTCTGCCTGCCTGAAGTCAGCCACCCTGGTTCCTGTTGCCTACAGTCTCCCTGCCCATGCTGGCGTGAACCACACCGATTGATGGTCACTCCCAGCTAGCGGGTCCTCTGCCTCAGATCCCTCACAGCCTCCCGTTAGTTAGCACTAGGTCCAGGGTGTTTTCCAACCAAGTTGGCCACTGACCATCTGCACCAGGAAGCTATCCTGGAATGCATCCAGCAGCACCTGCTTCATTATGCTTTGAGATGGCTGGGGTTCCCAATCCACTCCTGGTAGACTGAAGTCCCCAGCGATCACGTGTTCCCTTTCCTGCATACCCTTCTAATCTGTTCCGCTAACTCTTTGTCCAATCATCTGTCTGAGCTGGTGGCTCATACACCACACCGTCCTGCAGTATCCTACTTTTTACAGTCAAGGAATTGCATCCATAATGCCTCTGTTTTACCCTCCTCCCTCATCCCTTGTACACCTTATCCCTTCTCTAATGTAAATTGCCATTCCTCCCCTCTTCCCATTCCCTGTCTTTTCTATATATCTTATACCCTGGGATCATCAGATCCAAGGCCTGGTATTATGTGGCTCAAGACTCCGTGATGGCAGCAATGTCCACCATCCCGACGCCAAGAGAGCCTGTAACCCAGCTGTTTTGTTCCCAGGCTCCTTGCATTCAGGCAGACCACCCAGTTCCTTGCCTTACCTTAACCAGTTCACCCTTATCCTGATTCCCCCACCCCGGGCCCTACCCTGGTATAATTCCTGTTAGCATGAGGGGGTTAGGTCGTTGGCTCCCCAGTCTGGTGGCCCTGCATGCCTGCTGCACACTCGCCTCCTCCATACCTAGTTTAAACCCACCCTGGATGCTATGTACTCTCCCAGCCTTTGTTTCAAGACTCTGACCCCCTTACTCAAATACAATCTGTCCTTCCTATACAGATCACTGTTGTCCCAGGTGTTTCCCCAACCTCCTACCAGCCCATATCCTTGGGTTCAACACCACCTCTCAGACAAGAGTTAAATTCCTCTATCCTTTTTTCCTCACCGTGTTTGCCCTGGGTACTAGGAGCACTTCTGAGAGGCAGCTGAACTCCCTACCTCCAAACACAACCTCCCCAGTTCCTTGAACCACCCCTTACCAATTCAACTGCACTCTCCCCAGTCGCTTGTGCCAAATATGCACCACCGCATGCTGTTTATCTCTTCCTCCTAACACACTTGAGCAAGGACTGTCCTGCCCTATCCTCTGTCAATCCAGGTACTGATTCCACTCATATCTGACTATGCCATTCTTCCTTCCTCCCATCTGACCACTTTTAGGGTTGAGTCCCTAGCACTAAGACCCCATCCCCTTCTCCCACTGTTCCCTGTACTGTTCTACTATCCCTACCCCCACCTTGAACATCCACCCTGCCCTGCATACTTGTGACTTGATCTGCCCCCAGCCAAGCCCCCGCCTTATCCGCTGAAGTGACCCTCCTGCTATACCCCGCTCTTCCTATTGTCTATCTCACCCTCTATGACTCTCCTTGCCTCATAAACCTCCTTCCCATCCTCTCTGGTTCCCCTCTTCCTTTTGACTCCTCTGCCTCCCCCATCCCTCCCATCTACCCCAATCCATTTTCACCTTTCTCCCTGCCCTGTCCTGTCAGACAGTTGCCCCTACATTTTTCTCTACCCTTTTTCCTCCCGCCTTCCCAGAGACCCCTCCTCATCATTCACCAATGAAGCAAGTACAGCAAACCTATTTCCTGACCAACTACTGAATGCATTTCCCTAGTGCCACCCCAAGTTCCCCCTTATTGTTCTAAAATTTTTCACCCATCCCTATCCTCCATGATACCACTGGCTCAGTACCCCGGTCCTCTGAGGAGGTGACCATCCTGCTCAATGCTCTCCCTCCCTCCTCCTATAATTCTCATTTACTCCTTGGACCCTCCCTAGCCACTGGACCTCTGCCTCCAGTCCCTTTAGCCTGAGGCAAATGGGACACCCTTAGCTTCCACAGTATGCCCATCCAGATAGCAGCCCCACAACCATTGCAGTTAACTATCCTATCTACCCTGGTACAATCTGCTGTCCTCCTGCCCCTGTACCAGTCCTCCAGTCCTGCCGCCAACACAACCTCTGCTTCCTGTACCAGTCCCCTTCCCCTGCCACCAGCTCCTCCCCTGCAGCCCTATCCTCCTGACATCCACCTCACACCAGGCTGCCACATTGACATGCTGCTACAAAAGTACCCTCCAACAGACAGAACTATAAAAGAACAGAAATAAAGAAGTTGTTTTGAGGCAGAGGCCAAATTAGCAGTCCTAATATAAATAAATACAGGCTGAAAGTCAAAGCAGTTCTTTCTGTGTCTCACATGGATGACAAGCCTTCCTCCCCATTTGGGGTGGACTGACCTCCAGAGGCAGCAGCTCCTCTCACTGCTGGGTCCAGATTTAGGCAACTACACTGGGGTTGGGCTGTCTACCCCAGTAGGGAGGATCTTTCCTCCTCCACAAGGACATAGACAGGATGGAGGCTATTTAGATGAGGGCAACTAAAATGGTGCAGGGTCTGCACCAGAGACATATGAGAGAGATTAAAGGAGCTTAATATGTATAGCCTCAGGAAAGGAGGAGAGAGGGGACATGATAGAAACTTTCAAGTACCTCAAGGGAATCAACAAAGTCCAAGAGGTAGCATCTTTCAAAAAAGAGGTGTGCAAGAACAAGGGGCACAATTTGAAGATAGAGGGGCAGCTCAGAGTAATGTGAGGAAGTATTTTTCATGGAGAGGGTTGTGGATACATGGAATGGCCTTCCTGAGTAGGTAGTGGAGTCAAAAACAGTGGGGAATTCAAGAATGCATGGGACAGACATAAGACAATTCTAGTGGGGGTAGGAGAAAGTAGGCTGTTGGTTAACTAGGATCTGCAGCTTACCCATTGGGTATGAACATGGGCAGACTGGATGGGCCAGCGGTCCTTGTCTGTCGTCAAGTTCAATGTTTCTGTGTTTCAATGTTGTGGTTTTGGCAAGGCTAGCAGCACTTTCGTGGGTCAAGCTGTGCTCCTCCAGTGGCTGTGGGCACTGCTGGTAGAGCACTCCAGAGTAGGAGACAGAAATGAGAGGATCAAACATAAGCCAGTTAAGAAAAATCAAGCAGATATAGATGTGCAAGTCAAGTACCACCGACTGCGAAATGACATTGCGACCTTGCCTGCAGTTATGACAATCAGTTCCTAAACAATGGCTGAAAGCAGTGACTCAATTTACCATTACTCTCTAGCCCTCCCTGCAACAAACAATTCCCTAACGCACTTAGACTCATTTGTCATTATCATGCATCCCTCACAAACAAGCAGGCAGAAAGCCTTCGTTAATGAGGTGGTTACAGGCAGCGGAATCAGTCTCTAAAGATGATTAGCAAATGTTATGATTTTGCTAATCTACCTGCAGTATATACATTAACAGAAATTCACAAGAACATTGGGGGCACAGGCATTAATCCAGATGAGTATTTTCTTGCTGTTTTGAATAAACAAAGCCTAGAAATCAGTTTGAACTGCTGAGGGAGAAGTCCTGGGTGGGCTCAGCACTGCAAAAGGACATTCAACCTCAGGGCTCCTACTGACGATGCAGCTCTGAGCGAGGCCATGGGAGATGTGAGGCTCAGGGGAGGAAGGGTACCAAACGATACAGATCAACTTGATATGGCAGTCTCAACCTCGGATTATTCTGGCAGTTGCCTTAGAGCTCTGTGGGGAAGAAGTGCTGAGCACACAGAGTTAGCTATCTCACCTATGGTTATCTCAGCAGTGGCCCCAGAGCTCTGTGTGGGAGGGGTAGCAGTGAGCCTGTTAGCAGCCCCTACATCTGGCAATCTCAGAAGTAGTCTGTGAGCTCCAGTGGGGAGGGGCATTGATCACCCAGCACTTCTGGACCCCGTTTCTGGTAATCTCAGGACACGGTGGGAGAAGGGTCACAGAAACCCTGTTAGCTCCACTTTCGGCAATCTCAGCAGTGGTCTGACAGCTCTGTGAGGAGGAGTAACAATCGCTCAGAGTTAGCAGACTCATGTCTGATTATCTCAGCAGGGGTCATTAAACTCTATGTGGGATGAGCACAAATCACCTCGTTAGCAGACCCTGCCTCAGATAATCTCCATACTTGCCTCTAAGCTCTGCAAAGCAAGGAGTCACGCTAACCCATTTACTGTAGCAGACCCTGCCTCTGGTAATATCAATAGTGGTCTCTGAGTTCTGTTGGGGGTACTGATCACACAGTTAGCAAACCCCACTTCTGGTAATCTCAGTAGTATTTTCAGCTCTGCAGGATTACTGATCACCGAGCAAGCAGATCCTGCCACTGGTAATTCCAGCAGCAGTCTCTGACCTCTGCACAGGATGTTCAACAATCACTTGGTTAGCAGACCCTTCCTATGGTGATCCTAGCAGAGAACTCTGTGAGAGGAGTAGCTATCACTAGTTAGACAAGACCATCTCTGGTAATCTCAGTGGTGGTCTTTGAGCTCTGCAGAGGAAAATGTTGTACACTTTAGAAAAAATAGAAAGCACTGTAGTTTTATAGTTCCTTTCATATAAAGTAACTATTGTCCCATCTTAGCTGTTGAGCACAGGGAAAGGAACAACATTCTGTACAGGATGAAGGCTAGAGACATACAAATATTAAAGATACCCGTCACTTACTTGTCATCAAAAGACAGCAGCAGTGCCCACAATCTGAAATGGATTCAAATAACCTATATACTGTATATATATATATATAAAAAGAAATACAAAATCACACAAGCCCCACAATGCAAAGCATCATGGGCTGCATATGCAAATCACCACAGAATATTATGCTGGTTCAATTTTAAGCAGAAATGCATGGTGCTGAAAGGCCTCACAAGTTTGCAAAGGGTGCCAACAGAAGACATAGACACGTGTTTTGTCCTTCCAGGACTCATTAGTATGCCTCGTCTGTTTGACACCCCAGTGGAATGAGCCAGCTCCCTAAGACAGTCTATCTGAGTTATGTTGTGGTGAACCCAATTAAAACAAAATGCAATCTAAAGACAAAGAACCTCTGTGTGCAAGCACTGAGGCAATAGTTACCCAAAGGGTATTTGACCGGAAGCCAAGTTTCAAAGAAATACAAAATCACACAAGCCCCCACAATGCAAAGCATCATGGGCTACATATACAAGTCACCACAGAATATTATGCTGGTTCAACTTTAGCAGAAATGCATGGTGCCGAAGGCCTCTCACACAGTTTGCAAAAGGTGGCAACAGAAGACATAGACACGTGTTTCATCCCTACCAGGACTCATCAGTATGCCTCATCTGTTTGACACCCCAGAGGAATGAACCAGCTCCCTAAGATAGTCTATCTGGGTTATGTTGTGGTGAACCCAATTAAAACAAAAACAATTTAAAGACAAAGAACCTCTGTGTGCAAGCACTGAGGCAATGGTAACCCAAAGGGCATTTGGCCAGGAAGCCAAGTTTCAAAGAAATACAAAATCACACAAGCCCCACAATGCAAAGCATCATGGGCTACATATGCAAATCACCACAGCATATTATGCTGGTTCAACTAACAGAAATGCATGGTGCCGAAAGGCCTCTCACACAGTTTGCAAAGGGTGGCAACAGAAGACATAGACACGTGTTTCGTCCTACCAGGACTCATCAGTATGCCTTCATCTGTTTGACACCCCAGTGGAATGAACCAGCTCCCCTAAGATAGTCTATCTCAGGTATGTTGTGGTGAACCCAATTAAAACAAAAACAACTTAAAAGACAAAGAACCTCTGTGTGTATATATGAACTCCAATATGCAAGACAGACACATGCAAACTGGATTAGTACTGGACTTTGGATAAGTAAGGACCTACTGACTGTTCAGAACTACATAATAGGCTGGCAGTATAGCCTAGAGGTTAGAGCTGTGAAGGAGCTTGGTACATCCAGCAGACCAGACCTGGGTATGATTCTCACAACCTCCACTTGAATACTGTGTGACTCTGCACAAGTCACTTAACCACCCAGTGCTCCCCAGATCGCCCTGAAAATAGGCACTTGTGCCTAGTGGGCCTTACCGTTACCAAAGACTAAAATAAAAAAACAGTAATTTAAGGTCAGAAGTGACTTTAGTTCCATTACTTCTGCTCCTTAAGGAAAGAAACTTAGATATTGTCAAGAGAAGAAGGCAGACAGTCTATCCAGTTTGCCTTTTCCCTATCTAGCCAATGAGGCCGGGCACCTATTGGTCAGTCATTCTCCCACTCCACTTTTATCCCCACCCATGTCTCCCAGTACCCCATATGCCTACTCCATCTGTGCTGGAACTCCAGTGCTGTCCTTGTCAGGAAGAAGACCACTGTCCCATTGAGTTCTTTCACCCCAACAACTCAGTGAGGTGTCAGTCTTTTATCTTCAAGGTACTTACATAGTTTAAGCTTGAAGGTGGAACAGTGCCAGCTGACACCACTCATACCACTATAGAAACAGACAGTGTCAGTAGAAAAGACTCATAGTCCATCTTGTCTGCTTATTTTCTTACTGAGCCATACCAACCTACCACTGGACATGCCTAGGCTGAATGCCCGGTGACAGTTCAGCCCCTTCCCTGTCTCCATCCACTTCCTTTATTTTATTTTCACTAACCGCTTGCAGCTGTCCCATGCTCTCTTGAAACCTGTCACTGTATCGGCATTACCCAACTCTCTTGGCATACGCTCCATCTAGCCACCACTCTTTCCAAGAAAGTACTTGCTCAGCCATCTCTGTGATGCTGAGTGGTAGGGACCTCCCAAGGAGCATTGTGGTGTGTGCACTTATGTAGTGGGAGGTGGGTGGGACTTCAACCAGGGGAGTGAACACTGTTGGAGAGCAGAATGACAGGAATAACACCCGGCCCGCCCGGTGCAGTGGTTGGTTTTCTGCTTGCGACGCCAGTGACCAGGGTTTGGGAACGGATCCAGATCCGCCAGAGGGCTGGCCGGGGAGAAGAATCACGCGTCCCCAGGACTGGTCTCCTTCTCCGGGAGGATGGTGTGTGTGTGGTGCAGGAGTGACACCTGGCGGAGGCTGGGTCATCGCCATGCACCGACACAAGCAAGACATTCTGGGGCGGGACAGACACAGGACGCCATTGCACGTCCCAGCCCCAGCTTACAGGGGAACAAAAATACTGCCTGGCCATCTCCATGATGCCCTGTCCCTGGTTTCAATTACCCAGCCAGCTCTCCCAACCAGGCACTAGGATCATGGCACTGGTGACCAAATGGTGCCGTGACCCCGCCTCTGGAGGGCAAGCCAGGGGTAACAAGAGAGAGGCAGATATGAGTGGTGGAAGCCCAAAGAACACCGTGACCAGGGCCGAGATCGACGATTGAGGCAGGGGCAAAAGATAGAATTAAAAATAAATAAATAAAGTCGATAACAAATAGCACTTCCTCAGGTTCTTCCTGAATCTAGCCCTCCCATCAGCACCCGTTTATGCTTGTGTCCTCTGTTTGATAATCCCACACTACCCTGTTTATTCCTGCAAGTCCTGCAGGCAGGGCTTAATATTCTGGGGATTGCAGGATTCTCACGTTTTAAACCCAATCTTGCAATTTTGGGAACATCTGGGGAGAATCTCCCCTTAAATCATTTGATGTTTACTTTTCTCCCTACTACAGAATTATTCACTTATTTTATCACTTCCCTTTCTTTCTCTCCTGGCATCCTCCTGGGTAAACTGATGGAGACACTTAGTAAAGAAGGGTCTAGTGGACTACCCGGAAAGAAACGGCTAATGGATAGTAAACAGCATGGGTTCGAGGCAGGAAGATCTTGTCACACCAACCTGATAGTATTCTTTGACTGGGCAACAAGGGCAGTAGACAAGGGGCAAGCAGTGGATTTGCTCTACTCAGACACCAGGAAGGATTTGACTCGGTGCCACACAGAAGGTTACTGATGAAGTTAAAGGATCTAGGTGCAGCAACGGACCTAGTTAGATGGGTGGCTAATTGGCTGGGATGGAGAAAGCAGAGGGTGGTGGTTACACTGTGTCAAGCTAGAGAGAGGGAGGTCACAGAGTGAGGTTCTGCAGGGGTCCAGTCCTGGGCTCAGTCCTTTTCAATATGTTCATTAGCGACACATAGAAGATGGCAGGGGTGAGATGTGTCTCTTTACAGATGACACTAAGCTCTGTGGCAGGGTAGACAACAAAGTGAGGGTAAGGGAGCTGCAGAGGAAACCACATAGGTTGGAGAGGTGCTCCAAGGTACAGCAGTTAAATTCAACACCAAAAATGCAAGACAATACACATAGGGAACAAAAACCCTAGGAAGAAATACTGAATGTCAGGGGTTAAGCTAGGCACTACTCCTGAGGAAAGAGACCTGGGAGTCAGGATAAGCAGCTCCCAAAACATTCTAGCCAGTGTTTCAAGGCCTACAGCAAGGAAGCTAGGGTACTGTGGTGTATTGGTAGGCAAATTGTGTCGAAAATTTTGTTTTAACTTGTTTGGAGTAGTGTATTTAATTGATTATTATTATGCTGTGCTGTATTTATTTGATTGATGTATGGCGTAGAGCCTCCGAGATGGGCGTCTTTTAATAATTGCCTTGCCTTGCCTTGCCATTTCAATGGCAGAAGCAAGGAAGTAATACTACTCTGTATAGACGTGAGGCCCCATTTTTGAATACTTTGCCCCATTCTGAGGCTGGAGATGTGCAGCACAGGGTAAATCAAAATAATTTGAGGCCAACAGGGAAGATCCTTTAAGGGTCAGCTTAGAAAGAACATGTATTTGCTGGAGGCCAGAAAGGAGGGGGCAATATGATGTTTGGTAGGAAATTGAGGGGAACCCTTTACAACTGCGACCAATGACAGACGAAAACATGTAAATGGTACATAAAAACAGACAGGGACTTTCAGTTCCTGAAAGGTATGAACAAGGAGAACTGAGATGAACTATTTAGCAGCAGTAGCGAATCAAAACACCAGGAATGAGTGGGAGCTAGCGGGGGGTTGTCAGGAGGGGCGGGAAGAACTATGCAGAACACAGAATTCACCGACAGAATTAATGTGGAATTGATTTCACTTCCAAAATGCTTTTGGAATTTCTTTTTAATTTTGTGGTTTCTGAAAAGCATTTGTGTAAACTACAGAATAACATTCCGAATTATGCACCTGCGGAAATTTAGTCCGCAGTTGCAAAAAATGAATATGCAGGTTTCATGAAACTATGACATCTGCTTTCACATTTCGGGATTCCACTTCCAATGGAATTAGGCAAAATTTCTGAAATTCTGTGAATTTTTTTCAGAATCTGAATTTTAAAATTCAGCACAGCTGTATACGTGAGAAACTTTTATTTGACAGAAAAGAGTGGTTGGCCATGAAACAGCCTGCCAGCAATGGTTGTGGGTGCAAAAACCATTAATGGTTTCAAGTATGGCAGGGACAGAGTAAAGGGCTTAAAAGTTACTCAGGTGGGTAGCAGTAAGGCAGGGGTCAATGGGGAGGGGCAAGAAAACCATTCTAGACAACAGGTCTCGGGCAGGATAGAATATCAATAGGGAGGCTGGATGGGCGATGGTCTTTGTCTGCCAGCATTGTCTATGTTTCTCAGGTCCTCTCCCTGTGGAGTTTCAGCAACCTCTGGAATATTTTGGTAGTACTTTATATTCTGCCTTACTTGGAAGCCCCACTTTGCATGTTTCATCGTTAAAGTTCAGCCATCATTCTTCTGCCCATTTTCCAAGCAGATTCCTCATTAAACCTCTGCAGAGATGCAAGCACCCATCTTATTTGGTGTCAACGGTGAAACTAATTGAAATTTTAAGAAGACTGTCTGGAGAGAATTCTAGAGTTTGGAGCGACAGCAAAGAATAAATATTCTGCAGCACAGAAATAAATGAAAGTGGGCTACAAATAAGCACAATTGGGCTGGCCTGCCAGCCCAGCAGAAATGCTACTGCTTTCGATGCTAATAACCAGGTTCGGGAATGAGCCCGGGAGTCAGAGGGCTGGCGGGGGGCTGAGCATCCCAGGGATTGATTGCCTTCTCCAGGGAGGGGAGAGAGGGACAAGGCTCAGCACTTGACTGGGCTCCCAGGCGAGGCCTGGGGTACAGCAAGCACTCTAGCCATGTTGCATGGGGAGGGATGTGACGGATGTCAGTGGTTACACCTGGATGTCAGGTGCATGTCGATCTGCAGAAAAAGGGAAATAGCTCTCCAGGCACCAGAAAGACAGAGAGCTCAGTGTAGACCCCACGGCTCACATCTGTCTGTCCCAACCAGACCCGATGAAACCAGAAAGTTCAGAGTGTACTGGCCTCACCTCATCCTTGCCAGGGGGAAGATACCATGGCTCCATGGGGTACTGGAGGGCTCCAAGTAGGTGCATAAAGCGGTAAGACACCATAAGCGACCCCAATGGTGCAGGACTTGGAGAGCCGAGGAAGGAAAAATGGAAGTAAAATAAATAAATAAATAAGCATAGTTGGGGAAAACCTCACCCACTCCATCCCATCCACACCCAATGCTACGGTGTAAGCTGACCCCAGACAACATTTTACTACAGACCCTCTCCATGCTGTGGAAGCTAACATTCTTTAGGTGGTTTGGTGGGACCACAGGGCTACATTCACAAGCATTATACACTCTTTAACTTAACTCAACAAGGAGAATACTGGTTGGGTAACCACGCACACTGTGCTGCCACAAGAAGGGTTCTGATTACATCGGACCTCGACACTAAAGCTCAAGAGGTCCAATGTAATCAGTTCCCATGTGGGTAGCATGGCTGGTTGTGCATGTGGTTGCCCAACCAGTATTTTTATAGTGCATAGTATTCTTGTTCCGCTTTCATAGAATTAGGGAGCCCTGAGAGGTGGGGAAATCAAAGCAGAGCCATCCTGAGACTCATGCTGAAATGACTGTTTATGCTTTAAAACTGCAAGTTAAAAAGAAAGAACAAGAAAGTTAATACAGGACTTATCTGTGTTTGTTACGTGGCCAGTTTGTGCTCAGTCTTTCCTTCCCACAATGGCAGGTTGATAGTTTTGCTTTTATAACCAAAAAAACAAACACTGTGCACACTGCAGCTCCCAGTGCAGCTGGCACATGGCTTTCAATCAGCTGACATATTGTACGAAAGAAGGGCAAAATGACATTCCATGCCTTTTGAACTGTGCTACAACAACACTTCAGCAAGGATGGAAATCCATGCTGAACAAGGATACGATACACATGGATACATGTGTAAATATACAGAATGTGACAGCAGATAAGGGCCACTGTGCCCAACCAGTCAGCCCAGTTGTGTTCTTTTTTTTAAAACTTCCCAGACCCTGCTTAATCCACGTCACAATCTCTGCCCTTCCACCCCACCCCATGATTCCCTTGTGCCTATCCAGGCATTTTGTAACCAGTTACTGTTTTCCACGCCCATTATCTCCTCTGGAAGGCAATTTCAGTTATCCACTACCCTTTCTGTGAAGAAGTACTTCTCACATCCCTCCTGAACTTACCCTATCCTACTATATCATGCCCCTTGTTATACAGTACATTTTTCTCAAAAATGCTCTCCTCCTGTACCTTAATAACCCTCATAAGGTATTTAAAGGTTTCTATCACATACCCCCTCCCTCCTCTCCTCCAGAATGCATATATTTAGCTCCTTTAACCTTTCCTCATAGGGCATTTTCTGCAGACCCTGTACCATTTTGGTAGCCTGCCTCTGAACCGCCACCACTCTATGTCCTTTCTGAAATATGATCTCCAAAACTGCACACAGTACTCTAGATGGGGCCTTACCAGCGATTTACAAAGTGGCAAAACCACCTGTTTCTTTCTGCTGGTGTTACCCTTACCCAAGCACCCCAATATCCTACTAGCTTTTCTGACTGCCTTAGCACACTGCCTAGCCACCTTAAGGTCATCTGATATGATTACTCCAAGGTCTCTTTCCTGCTTGGTGTTTTTCAGTATCACTCCACCCATCTTGTTCTCCTGTTCCTGGGTTCCAATCACTAAGATGCATTATTTTCATTTTTTACATTAAAACTCATCTGCCATACCGCATATTACACTACACCATACATGCCATACACAATACCATTATTATTCACACAAAGGTCTCCAGTCAAGCAGTAGGAATGTATTCGATCATCACCAAGCACATTTTCCTCAGTGAGATTGTATTTGGTACCACAGGTAGCATCTTCCTGTGGAGACTATTACATACTTTAGGGGCTCCATATCTAAGCTCCATTTTACATTGTTTTCTCAGAGGTAGATGACACTTTACAAATACTAACAAGATTGTACTATAATTCTCCACCCTCAGTCACTGGATACCAGGGCAGACAAGCTTAATGGGAGCTCCCTAGGGAACAATGGCTATCTCATCATGCAGGGTTGGCACTCATGTGACCTCCCTGGACCACACAGCATCAACATACAGTACATGAGAGGATTCTCCCAAACGTCCCCATGGCACGGTTGTCATGCGTTGAAAGAACATCATCCAGATAGAGGTCATGTTATTTGCAACCCCCAACAATAAACTTAAATTACATCAACTAACAATCTGTAATAGTGTCAACACCTTGTTAGAAATAGTTCAAACTTTTAAATATGGCATTTAAATATAACAGAGAGGGTGGTGGCTGGGTGGAATGCGTTACCTGCTAAGTGGTATGCAGTAGAACAGTGGACTGCTTCAAATGAGGATGGGACAGGACAAGGGAGGGTTAATGAAGGGGAAGTGTGGAAGGGAGGGCAGCTGCAGAAAAGGGGTGCTAGCTGCATTCGAGCAGACTTGATAGACCTCTAGGCCTTTATCTGCTGGCAAATTTCTCAGAGTTCAGTACGCGTCAGAATACCTAGGGCTAACACTTGACTGCTCCTTTTTTCACTCACCATGTTGACCATGTCGCCAAAGCAGACAACACTAGAATAGGCCTACTGTGCCATTACAAGCATCATCTGACAACCAAGGCACTCTGTACTGCTTTCAACAGCAGCATAATCTCCATCAAAGACTATGGTCTAGTCATCTGTAGCGCCATGTCAGACGCCATGCTTAAAGGGTTACCACTGCCCTAAACAAAGCCTGTAGACTAGTCAAAGGTGGGCATCAACTCACGCATACGTGTGACCCTATACGCTCAGTCCTGCTGGCTGCACATTAAAGGTAGGTAAAATACCAGATCCGTCTCACTCACAAAAGAAACCTGTCTAGGTCTAACCCCCCCCCCTTCAGCACCTCCTGAACCCAATGTCCAACCCCCACAGGACTCGGGCAAGTCCAGGCAGTCATACCAGGTCCCATTCTGCCATACATCCCAGGGACAAAGGACCTTCACCTACCGTGCCATCAACTCGCTTCATGGTCTCCCTGGGACATCCTTGTCAAATCAAAGATTGGTTCGTTTAAATGTAAGCTTTCAGTGACTGTAACTGCACTCCATAGTACAACCTCCGCTGGTCGCTAGTAACTATCAGAACTTACACTCTGCTTGCCCTTGGCCTTGCCCCACCACCACCACCCTCACACACACCCTATCCCCACCGCCTCGCCGTCCCCTCCCTCCATGCCTCCATGCTTCTCTCACCCCGCACCCTCCCTAACCCTGACAAAGCTTACCCGGTTGCTCATAGTTTGGTTACCTGCACTAAATTATCACTAAAGTGTCACTCTCAAACTGACGCACTACTTTTAGCTCTCTCTCTATATCCTGCCATTTTTGTCCCATCTTGCTGTTATTGTATGTTATCTGTTTTGCTGAGACATGGAACCTTTGTAGAGGGGCTTTCACCTCATAGGTGTTGTAATCTGAGATCTCAATAAATTAAATAAATTAAAATTAAATTAAATCATCCTAGGATCAGGTCTACTGTAGTATCTTTACTCCTCTGGGCACTTACACCTCACACAGATTTGGGAGAATCTACTGGGGCGAGTTGCAATTCTTTCTATCAAATTCCCATTCTTCTACTTGCTAACTCCATTACTGGAATTTTTCTCAAGTACACCTCTATTTCTGGTCCCTAGGCCTCGTGCAGTCCTCTCTGTACCTTATTCTCCTGGAGTCTTTCTTTCTCAGTAGCTCTGCTTCTCGGTTGTTTTGGTTTCTAGCTCTCATTCTCTTGGCTGCTCTGCTGTTTATGCTGATCTTTGCCTCCAGGGACTAGAATCCAACAGTCAACCTGAACCACATCCTAGGCCTAGAGCCCTGCCACCACTCTGGGCCCAACAGGTTTCCCAGCCAGGTACACTTGAAGGTCTGTGTCCCAGCCCAAAGACTGGGGCAGCTACTCTCTCTCTTTTAGTTGTTCCTGACTCACTAAAGGTAGACTCAGACTCCGACTAGAAACTCTTAGCTCCCACTAGGTAGCTTCTCTTTACCTTCCCCATTTCCTGCAGCTTATCCCCAGCCCTGATACAGGTATATCTCTAGTATGTAATTTTAACTACTTCTGACCTGAGACCTTTTAGTAACCTAATGTTTACACAGGGTTATCTAAGTGTATTGATGTGTCTAATCTTACAATAGCACCACATTATCTACTACACATGATGAACAAGGTAGTGAAGGGGCAGTGTATTCAGACAGATTGCATGAAGCAAAACTGCTGTAGGTTGGAGCAAACTGTGCTTTGTTCCTTGGGTCTGTAGTTAGCGCTCCAGTTGCTATATTTGAGACCAAGGTTTCTGCAGCACAGTGTTTGCCCAAGTCCACAGAGCAAAGTCAGGGTTCACTCCTGCTAATGAAAGACAAAGTCATGAGAACACAGCACAGTGATATATTTGAAGCCAGGCGTTAACTGGCTGTTAGTTCTGTGCAACTTAGTGCTTTACGATTTTTTTTTTTTATTTTGTTTTACTTTTTATGCTCCTGCACTCAGCCGCCCTAGGCCTTTGTCTCAGGTGTACTGTCACACAACAACCCCATCACTCTGCCTCACCTGGAGCTATACCTGTTACCCTGCTTGCCCCCATGACAGAGCCCTTAGGCTGGGTGAAGTCCTTTGGGAAATTGAATCTGGTCAGCTGGGGTGTGCCCAGTTCAGCAGATGTGGGCTCACCAGGCATGGCAGGGCCTTCATTCTGCACAGCTGAGTGTTTTCCTTTGTTTTCTTCAAGGTCAACTTGAGAACATCTCACCCAAGGTTGTCATGCCATGTACATTCACGCACATGCCTTGGCGATGCCAGATATATCCTACCATCCCTTACAAGTCTCACTGCACCTTCCCCTGTGATCACCAAGGGATACTATAGCAACAGGAATCTGACTCATAGAAACATAGACTTTGATGGCAAATAAGGACCACTTGGCCCACCCAGTCTGCCCATTTCCTACCTATTGGATAAGCTGCAGATTCCTATGGGACTCCCTCCCATAGGAAAGGCACATCCATTGGGACACTAGACTTTCTTCCCGGATCTCTGGCGTCACGTGCGGCAGCATTACCTCTGTTCTGACAGGTCAGAAAGGGCATGTTTAATAGAGTGCAAATGGCTAAACCTTTACAACCTCCAAAAAAATGGCTATGGAGACAAAGCACAGACTGAAATGTATGTGACATTCCATAGTGAAATCCACCCAACACAGATGCACTGTTGCACCCATGTCTAACATGTGCAACCCACTGTATGTACCTGGTGTAGACTAGCTGATCTGCAGCACCGAATCGTTTGTCATTAAATGCCTTGGGGGTCACTGCTACCACCTCCACTGCTCCTGGGAGGAGGGCAGACGCCTTCCACTATCCTGTGAAGGTGCATGTTGAACTCACTTCAGATTTGATGCATGTATTAATACCTGATGACTTTCTTTTCCTGCAATGCCAATGGAGTAGAGCTCGAAATGAGGAGGGCCTGTTTATCAAAAGATCATTGAACTGTTGGCAGGCCGTGTTGGGAGCCTGACGCCTGGGGTGTAGGGACTAAGAGAAGGGAGACCTTGGGAGGATTGACGGGGAGCAAGGTTATTTTCCATGGATTTTGGCCAAGCACCGGAATCAATGGCACAAAATAACCACACTTATCCATGGCACATCTTATTTTGGCTACGGGAAAATGCTGGCTATGAGGCATTTAGCCTGGTCCAACAGCCTAGCCATCCATGAATTCAGTTTCCTTGAAATGCCAACTGTGTGGGACTCGAACTACAGATGGTTGACCTCCTAAAGCTTGGGGGGTGAGCCTATGGTGGACAGACTTTTTTCTCTCTGTCCTTCCTTGTTACTGGGAAGCAGCTGATGTGTTAAAGGTGCCGCTGGTATCACATACCACTGACTAGTTATTAGGGTCACTGGGTTACTGTGCACCTACAGTAGATGGCTGTTACAGTCTGCACTCCTCACTGATCTTCATGGCACCAATTGGACACTAAATCACAGACTTTCTGTTTTCTTTTGGATATTGGGGGCGGGGTATGACCTGTTGCTGGATGCTGTTCCTGAATGACCTGCTGCAGATAATTCTATGTGGGATTAATTTACTTTCTTATGTGGGATTCAGTTGCTCACTGGGTTAATGTATATGCCTACTCTCTATGGACAGTTTAAACTTGGGGTTTGGTGAGGCAGATAGGTTACCTGCTGCCCCTCTATGACATCAGATCCCAGATCCCTATACCCTACATAGTTCGGGAGAATGATCGGGGCCCTCCTAACTCGGGAATGACTGCCACCTGTTGAGGATTCCTTTGTTGGCACATGGCTCATAACAAGTCCCTACTTTGGAGGCCCTGACCTGCAGATCTTTGGCTGTGCATGCCCAGTTGGTCTGCCATCCTATGTTTGTTAATATTTCCTTTCACCTCAGTTGGGTCTTGCCTGCCCAGGTGGTGGACAGGCCTACTCTGACGGACGGTATTACTTTGTTCACTAGTTGGTATGAGAGCTGGTTTGGCACCATGGTTACATCTCCCTAGACCTTATCCCCACAATGCATTTTTAACAGAAATTGTTTCCTGGCAGGGCATTGTTACAGATTAGCAACAGCAGGGGCATATCTGAACTGTGCAGATGGGTAAGGAGGCACTGTGGTTCTCACTAAATGTGAATGGACTGAACAGTCCCCTGAAGTGGGTGAAGATATTCTGTAGAATTAGGAAGGAAGAGCCTGAGGGGTATTTCTCCAGGAAACCCACCTGGGTTCTGAGGAGCAGGGAAGCAAAGAAATCTAGATATCGGAGGTTTATAGCTCTGCACTACCCAGGGGTAAGCACAGAGGAGTTGCAATACTCTTTCCTCATTAAACCTCCTTTAGGGAACTTAAGGTAGTAAAGTTAAGGAGGGCTGGCTTGACCTGGTTCAGGGTGACCTGCACCAAATGGAGGTGACCTTATCCAACATATATATTCCCCCAGGTTTACTGCAAAGGAGGTTCGTCACCTTCAGGAAATGGTCCTAGAACATACCAAGGGTTCCTTCTTTTGGCGGTACACTTTAGCATGATTTGATCCAATGAACTTGACACTACAAACCCTTGCCCCCCAAGTTATCCTCTTCTAATAAGGCATGTCCTACCCTAATAAAATTCATAATTGGTAGACATCTGGTGGGATGTCTACCCCATGACCAACATTACATACATTATTCCTCAGTCCACTCTATCTATATGTACACAGATTATAACTACACCCAGCAAGAGTCCTGTCACAGACTGTAGGATTGAGGACATAGTACTCTCGGATCCATGCCAGTCCTGACATACAGTACCTCAGATTAGACAGAGACATCCCCCAGATACAGTGTTGTCCAACTGGATTTTATCTCTGCTCGGAGGAATTTCACAAATTCTTGCAGGAAAAGATCCCTGAGATCCAGGTGCAAAATCAGTCAGGTGGCCACATGGAAGTGGTGTTGTGGGACATGGTGGGGGGTGATTCAAGAGTCCCATGGATGTTCCCCACCTCCAAGGGGAGGGGTGAGATGCCTCTGGTGCCATGCTGCCGGCCTTGGTGACCACGGGTGGTGACCGAGCACAACCAGGAATGGGAGGATCGGGTCAGGCGTGGAGGTGTGGGACACACGCACACCTGTCACATCATTAATATCATGGGGCTTGGGAACAAAATGGAAAAATGCCCCCAGCCTGCAGGCTGATGCCACCTATCCTCACAGGCCCTGCACTCGCCTAGTGGGCCCGCCAACCCACAACCAAGCTAAAGATCCTCCAGGCATTATGGGGAGCACCCCAGGGCCCTGCCATGGGGGTAAGCCATGGGCACTGCAGGGTCCAGTCCGGTAAAGTTCCAGGGACGGCTGGGTGATGGAGAAAGGGCAGAAGGGTGCAGGCTGGTGATACCAGGGCATAAGGCATATACTAAACAAAAAAAAATGGTACTGTGGGATCATATTATTGAGTATTGCACTAGAAAGACCAATAAGCGGAACCAGCATTTACTGGGACCTACAGGACACCCTCCATTTTCTCCAGAAGGCCCACATGCAGGGAGATAGGTCCATAAAACTGCAGCTAAATAAAACTTGACAGGATATCAATAAGCTGCTTCTAGACAAGACAGAGTTAGCTTTAAGTTCCTTCATCACAGATACTATGAGGTGGGGCCCAGAGCCACCTGATTCCTAGCACACTAGTCAGGAGGCAATGGGTTAGGGCCACAGTGGCTCAACTGAGCCACCTTACTACCAGGTAACACCTCCAAAGAACCAGGCAAATGGTGGAAACTTTTGCCATTAGTACATACAGTTGTACATACCTGAGCGCCACATGTCATGGGGGCCATGGAGGCTTTCCTGACACTACTGACCCTACCCCAGCTCACCTGGGAATAGGCAGAACTCCTGACTACTTCTATACAGACTTTGGAGCTAAGTGGTGCCCTACAAAGAGCCTACACGCAGAAAGCCCCTGGACCAGATGGTTACATTCTGGAATTCTATAAGATTCTGCAGAATCTTGTCCTACCCCATATTACAAGGGTTTACAATGAGGTCATGGCAGAGGGGATAATAAGTACCTGGAAATATATCACCATTTTGGTCATACCTAAACTGGGGAAAGATCCACTGAACGTCAATCTTATCAACCATTTCAGTCTTGAATGTTGATTATAAATGATTTATGGCAGTGATTGTTCAAAGGTTAGATCCCTCCTGCTGTCACTTATACACCCAGACCAGATGGGGTTTGTGAGGGCATGCCAAACAGGAGACAATACTTGCCGTACACTTCCTGTTCATCATCAGATCCAGGTCATGGATACCCCTTTCTTTTGGTCAGTTGAGATCCTGAAAAGGCATTTGATAGGGTGTTGTGGCCCTATCTTTTGCTACTCCAAAAGTTCAGCTTCTCCAAGAACTTGAGGATGGTAGCGTAGTTTCACTGTACAAGGGGGACAAGGAGCAGCTGGGAACCATAACCCCATCAGCCTTACCTCCCTAGTAATGTAGGGAACTGATGAAGACAATAGTCAAAGAGGACCAGGTGGACTACCTAGAGAAAAATGGGCTTCAGGATAGTAAGCAGCAGAGGTCCATGGAAAGGAGGTCTTGACAGACCAACCTGATAGTATTCTTGAACTGTGTAACCAGAGTAGTTAATAAGGGGCACACTGTAGGCTTACTCTATTTCAACTTCCCAAAAGCATTTGACTCACAATGAAGGCTGCTGCAGAAGCTGGGGATCTGGGAACAGCTAAGGAAATAGTAAGGTGGGTAGGGAGTAGGTCGTGAGGGGAGGCAACAGAGTTGCGATGACTAGGGTCAGATCAGTGGAAAGAGGCCACCAGTGGAGTACTACAGTGATCTGTTCTGGGCCCAGTCCTCCTCAGTATGTTCATCAGAGACATAGGAGAAGGAATCCAGGGTCGGTTGTGTCTATTTGCAGATGACACTAAACTCTGTGGTAGGGGTTAACAAGGTGAGAGGATGAGGAAATTGCAGAGAGACCTGCAAAGGCTGGAAAACTGGTCCAATGTAGAGCAGCTGAAATTCAATGCCTAGAAGTGCAAAGTGATGCTGAGTAGTGGATTGGTGGGGTTAAACAGGAAACAACAACATCAGAGGAAAGTGACCTAGGAGTCACGATGATTAGTGACTCCTTAAACAACCCAGCCAATAACAAGGACTTCATCAAGGCTTCATCGCGAGAGGGTTCGACAGTAAAAGCAAGAGGTACTGTTACCAATGTATAGGTCACTGGTGAGGCCACACACCTGGAGTAATGTGCAGCTCTGGGAGTCCCCACCGAGAAAGGACAGGGGCAGGCTAGAGAAGGTACAGCGCAGGGTGACCAAGATGATTCAGGGCCAGGAGGGCAGATTCTATGAGGAAGTTGACTAAAGGCACTAAACATGTATTCAGTCGAAAACCAAAATGGGGGAGGGGCATGATAGAGACCTCCAAGCTCCTGAAAGCAATCAGCAAGGTGAACTTTGAGAAGCTATTAACCATGGACAAAGAAGCTAGGACATGGAGTCATGAGTAGAGGTTAATGGGGAGGAGGGCAAATTTAGAAAGAATGTGAGGAGGAATTATTTTACAGAAAGAGTGGTAGAGCCACTGATTGGTCAACTGGCAGAGGTGGTAGATGCCCAAACCGTAAACAGCTTTGAACATGGCTAGACAGAATCAGGGGTAGTAGCTACTCAGTGGGAAGAGGAGGTGGAAACACAGAAGACAAAAGGAAATGGTGTAAGCAAAGACCCCACAGAAACAATAGGTCCTGGGTATGATAGCGTAACAAGGGCAAACTGGATAAATCATTTGTCTTTTCTGCCATCATCATCTATGTTACAGTCCAGAAGAGTGCGATTGTGGAGGAAATGTGTCAAATTGCAAGACAAATGATTGTAGTTCTGTACTTCTTATCACAACTGTGAGAAAACATTACCGCAGTTTGGAAATTTTTGCTGTAACATACAAATCAGTTGATTAGCAACATCTGCTAATCAAGGCTGCTCTTGATTAGGAAATAGCATTTAGGGTAACGAATTGTGATGTGAACCTGCTTATTTGATGCCTGGCAGAGCGCTAGCGATCAGCAGAAGATTCCGTTTGTAATAACCACATGTGAAGAGAGATGTTAGTAGTTGCAGTAGTCCTTTTAAAAACAGGTGAAAAAAGTAGTTAAATGAATGCATTTTATTGGACCAACAAGAAGCTTATTGTACACAAGCTTTCAGGCCTACACAGATCTCATCTTTGGGTAGTTTGTGTTGGTCTAAGAAAAGATATCAAATCGCCTATTTTGTGATCGAAGAACCATACATGTAGTCTTCTTGCATTTGTGACACCGCTGACTACTCTCTTTAACAAATCATGGGAGGATGGGGTGGTACCCGAGGACTGGAGGAGGGCAGATGTGATTCCCTTCACAAAAGTGGGAGCAGGACAGAGGCAGGAAACTACAGACCAGTTAGTTTGACCTCAGTGGTAGGGAAAATGATGGAATCACTTCTGAAGGAAAGAATTGTTGAGTACCTAGAGGCCAGTGGGGCACAAGACCCAAGGCAGCATGGATTCACAGCAGGAAGGTCATGTCAGACAACTCTAATTGATTTCTTTGACTGGGTGACCAAAGTAGTAGACCAGGGAGGGACTGTAGACATGGCCTACCTAGATTTTAGCAAGGCATTTGATACAGTCCCACACAAAGATTAATACATGTTAGCCAGCCTTGGAGTGGTCCTAAGGTGGTAACCTGATAAAAATTGGCTAGACAACAGGACGCAAAGGGTAGTAGTAAATGGAGTACACAGTGAAGAAAGGAAGGTTACTAGCGGGTACCACAGGGTTCAGTACTGGGACCGGTCCTTTTAATGTCTTTATAAGTGACATTGCAGAGGAACTGGAAGGAAAAGTATGGCTCTTTGCAGACGACACAAAGATCTGCAACAGGGTTGATACGCAAGATGGAGTGGAAAGGATGAGAAGGGACTTGGCAAGGCTGGAGGAATGGTCAAATGTATGGCAGCTCAGATTCAATGCAAAGAAGTGCAAGGCAATGCACATGGAAACAAAACCCAGGGGAAGCGATACACAATTGGGGGTGAGATACTGACAACAGTAAAATGGAAAGGGACCTGGGGGAATTATATCAGATGACCTAAAGGTGGGCAAGCAATGTGAGAAGGCAGTAAGGAAGGCTGGGGGATACTGGATGCATAGGAAGAGGTATCAATAGTAGAAAACAGAAAGTTGTTATCCCTCTGTACAGACAGTTGGTGAGACCCCATCTGAGTACTGTGTGTGCAGTTCTGGAGACCCCATCTCCGCAAAGACATAGACAGAACGGAGGCTGTCCAGAGGAGGTCAACGAAAATGTTGCATGGTCTGCACCAGAAGACATATGAAGAAAGACTAAAGGAGCTTAATATGTATACCCTTGAGGAAAGAAGGGAGAGAGGGACATGATAGAAACTTTCAAGTACCTCAAGGGAATCAACAAAGTCCAAGAGGGTAGCATCTTTCAGGAAAAGAGATGTGCAAGAACAAGGGGCACAATTTGAAGATAGAGGGGGACAGCTCAGAGGTAATGTTAGGAAGTATTTTTCATGGAGAGGGTTGTGGATGCATGGAACAGCCTCCCTGGGAGGAGTCGTGGAGTCAAGAACAGTGGGGAATTCAAGAATGCATAGGACAAACATAAGGCAGTCCTAGTGGGGGTAGGAGGAAGTAAGCTGTTGGTTAACTAGGATCTGCAGCTTATCTGTTAGGTAGGAAAATGGGCAGACTAGGTGGGCCAAGCGGTCCTTACCTGCCGTCCAAATTCTACGCTTTGTATGTTTCTATGCATTTTTAACTGCTCGAACCACAAACAGCAAAGCAGTGAGTTTGTGAATTAGCAGTTTCATTAACTCTGTCAGGTGGATTTTGTGCGTTATGCTTTTTATTGACATGAATGTGACAATCACAGAGAGACTCTGAAATTCTCCCCTTGCCTTTCCACACGATTAACTCACACGCACGTGTATGAGCTGCTGGTCACTGTGGGAAGGGCTCCTGGCTGAGCTGTTCTCTGACATCCCACACTAATCTCTGTCTGGTGCCTGAGGTTGATGTAGTCTGTGAGTGATGGCTTTCAGAAGGCTTGAAGGGAAAGAAAGACCTGTCATGTAATTAAGGTGAAACCTTTTATTTCAGCCTAGAAACTAAGCTTATGTCCCGCAGAGAACTGGTGGCTTTGGGTCATAAATGTACTTGAGAAAACAACACAGTGCAGTATGTATGCAGTGGTGGCTATTTTACCTGCCTTTTGTCCTGTTTTCTTTATATCAAACTATGTAATACAGTATACTGTATATAAACAGGTGAGCAATATTAGCACTACTTAAGTTGTACTCACTACCCTGTAGTTACACCAGTGTTGCATTCTCACAAAATGAACTGTTTAACTAATGCTTTTCTGTGCCACTTTATTGAAACTGTGCTGTGTTTATATCTTTTGACCAATTTTATAATTTGTATACCTCACTTTGTTTTTTCTGCCTTGGTACTGTACTGTACTGTACTGTACTGTTGCTCCTATCTGAAACTGCACTGTTCTGATTGAAACTTTGTAACCTCCCGGTCGATCTGAAAATCGTCACCATTTGTGCCTAGTACACCTATCTGGTAATCAAAACCAAAATAAATAATTATATCCAGATTTGTTTTACTTTGTTTTATCTGAACTTTCAGTTACTCTGGAAAATGTATTTTCCAGCTTGTATATAATCATGTTTCTCTTATCTCCACCTGTTTCTTTGCTTACCTAGGCTTGGGTCATTCCTGAGGAAGGTCTCTGGAGCAGTGTACATACCCGTCAACAGATAAGTAAATGAACACTGGACCATCAATGTAGCAATAGTGCTACTGCTCGCAACGTCAATGACCTGAAAAAGCAAGCCCTAGTCATTGGGGGCTAGCTGGGTGGATTAGGATTGAGCATTTCGAGGATGCTCCCTCCTCCAGAGGGGGGGCAGACTGCTCCAGTGCACAACCTCTACCCCCACTGGCAGTCTATCCTAGGCATTGACCACTCTTTTGTGAAGTAGTACTGCCTCAACAGCCTCCTAAACTCCGCCCCAAGTTTCATTGCCACCCTCTGGTTCTAGTGCTTCTCATCCACACCCTGTTCACTCTGTGAGGTACTTGTAGGTCTCTATTATGTCCCCTCTCACTCTCCTGTCTTCCAGGGTGTGTGCAGCTGAGATCCCTCAGTATCTCCTCACAGGCTTTTTGTACAACATCTACACCATTCACCATTTTAGTTGTCCTCCTCTGGAATGCCTCCACCTTGTCTATGTGCTTTCTGAGGTGCAGCCTCCAAAACTGGACACAATACTCCAGGTGGGGTCTCACCAGCAAGTGATATAGTGACAACGCCACCTCCCTCCTCCTGCAATATCTCTCCCCATGCATCCCAGCATCCCACTGGCCTGACTTATGGCTTTGTCACGCTGCTTGCCACTTTAAGGTCATCAGATATGATAACCCCAGTGTCTTTCCTGCTTAGTGACTGACAGTAACTCACCCATCCTATACTCAGTCCTTAGGTTCCTATGCCCTATGTGCATGATTGTGCACTTTTGGCATTGAACCCTAACTGCAATTCATTCTTTCCACCCCTACCTTATTGTCCACCCTATTACAAACATCGCTATCATCTACAAAAGGCATACCTTCCCTTTCAGTTCATCTGCAGTGTCACTTATGAAAACATGGAAGAGGACCAGTCCCAGGTACTGAGGCAATACAACCACTCTCTGTTGCCTATCTGTTAACCAGTTTCTAACCCCATTCACCACTTTGGATCCCACCCCTAGGCTGCTCAATTTCTTAATCAGTCTCCTGTGTGGCTCAGTGCCTAAGGCATTGCTAAACTCCAGATAGGCCATGTCAACTGCCCTGCCCCAGACAGTCGCATCACGTAAGACAAGCAACATACAACTGTTTCCAGATGACACAAATGCAGTAGCACTGATGCGTTACCTTCCTGGATTTTCACCAATTGCTATAGAAGCATAGGCCTCACAGGATCCTGTGCTTCTGCAACCATAGCTGTGCATGTGTGACTTACAGTGCACATCAGTACCTGTAGCTGCAGAAGCACTGGCCCCACAGGGTTCTGCACAGGGGTCTGCAGGTACATTACAAAGTGAAGAATGACCAAGGGAGGATAGTGAGACTTAATAAAAGGGAAGGAGTGGGCAGAGGGTGACAGTGAAGAGGCTGATATATTAAATGAACACTTTTGCTTAGTATTCACAAAAGAAGTGGAGGGAGGCACCTAAACCCAACAATACAATCACTCTGGATGGGGGTCAATACCAGTCCATTCACAGAAGAAATGGTCCTGAAAGAACTCCTAAAACTGAAGGTGGACAAAGCAATGGGGCCTGATGGGATTCACCCCAGAATTCTAAATAAACTAAGGGGATAACTAGTGACACCTCTGACTATCCTTTTTAACAAATCATGGGAGGATGGGGTGGTACCCGAGGACTGGAGGAGGGTGGATGTGATTTCCTTTCACAAAAGTGAGAGCAAGGCAGAAGCAGGAAACTACAGACCTGTTAGTTTGACCTCAGTGGTAGGGAAAATGATGGAATCACTTCTGAAGGAAAGAACTGTTGAGTACCTGGAGGCCAGTTGGGCACAGGACCCAAGGAAGCATGGCTTCTCAGCAGGAAGGTCATGTCAGACAAATCTAATAGATTTCTCTGACTGGGCGACCAAAGTAGTAGACCATGGAGGGGCTGTGGAACTGGCCTGCCCAGACTTTAGCAAGGCATTTGACACAGTCCCACACAAAGATTAATAAACAAGTGATCCAGCCTGGGAGTGGGTCCCAGGGTGGTAGCCTGTAAAGAATTGGCTAAACAACAGGGACGCAAAGGGAGCCAGTAAACGGAGTCCACCAAAGAAAGGTGGATTACTAGTGGGGCAACGAGGGTTCAGTACTGGGACCGGTCCTTTTAATGTCTTTATGGCTGACAATGTGGAAGGGCTGGAAGGAAAAGTATGCCTCAAGCAGACAACACAAAGATCTGCAATAGGGTTGATACATAAAGGGGGTGGAAAGGATGAGAAGGACCTGGCAAGGTTGGAGGAATGGTCAAATGTATGGCAGCTCAGATTCAATGCAAAGAAGTGCAAGGTAATGCACCTGGGAAACAAAAATCCAGGGAAGGAGTACACAATAGGGGTGAGATACTAACAATAACAAAAATGGAGCGGGACCTGGGGGTAGTTATATCAGATGACCTAAAGGTCGGCAAGCAATGTGAGAAGGCAGTATGGAGGGCTGGGGAATACTGGGATGCATAGGAACCGGCATCACCAGTGGAAAGTAGGAAATTGTTATCCCTCTGTACAGACAGTTGGTGAGACCCCATCTGGAGTACTGCATGAAGTTCTGGAGACCCGTCTCCACAAGGACATAGACAGGAGGGAGGCAGTCCAGTGGAGGGCAACTAGAATGCTGCAGGGTTTGCAACAGAAGCCATACGAAGAGAGACTAAAGGAGCTTAATATGTATACCCTCGAGGAAAGGAGGGGCATGATAGAAACTTTCAAGTGGCTTAAAGGAATTAACAGAGTCCAAGAGGACAGCATCTTTAGAAAAGAGATGTTCACGATCAGGGAGGCACAATTTGAATGAAGGTGGGATGGTTCAGGGGCAACGTGAGGAAGTATTTTTTTCACAGAGAGGGTGATGGATACATGGAACGGCCTTCCTGTGGACATAGTGGGGTCAAAAACAGTGGGGAGTTCACAAATGCATGGTACAGACATAAGGCAATTCTAGTGGGATGTAGGAGAAAAAGACTGTTGGTTAACTAGGATCTGCATCTTATCCAATAGGTAGGGAAATGGGTAGACTGGGTGGGTCAAGCGGTCCTTATCTGCCATCAAAGTCTATGTTTCTATGTTTCCACTTCTGTAGACAGAAGTACTGTTGCACTTTAGGTAGCATGCCTTTCTATATGTATCTGTGGAAGTACATTTCCATAAAGGCCGGTGTTTCTGTAGCCAAAGCTGGTGTGTGTGTCTTACACTTGTGGCTGCAGAGGCACAGACCCTTGAGGGGCTTGTGCTTCTGCAGACAAAAATAGTGTTGTAATTTGGGTATTATTTATTCTGTGGGGCCTGTGCTTCTGTAGCCACAGGTCGAGGTGTACAGTATGTCTTGCAACGACCTCAGGACCACAGAACCTTCAGGGCCTCACGGCTTCTTCAGCCAGAACTATGTGTATGTCTATCAGTGTGCATGACTACCTGCAGCTACAATACCACTAGCCCCATAAGGGCCTGCACTTCTACACACAAAAGAACTCTTGTAATTTGGGGATCATGGATTTCTATCTGTGCCCACAACAGCCTGTACATCTGCACACTGAAGTAGTGTTGTGATTTGAGTATCATGGATTTCTATCTACAGCCACAAGTGACTGTGTATGTCTTGCGGTGTGCTGAATCAGAAATACAAATCCACAGAGCATGTACACATGTGCTACTGCATTTGTGTTATCTGGAAACATGTATGTTGCTTGTCTTAGCTGATGATGGCTGTCTGTGGTTGTTTGTTTTTTGCTGCTTAGAGGGGAGTTAGGGTTGAAAACCTTAACACTACATTTCCTTACTTTTATAAATCAGCTAAAGGACTGAGTTACTCCAGACCTTTACTGACCCTGCCACCATGAATATCCCAAACCTGCATGCTGTCCCACTCCCAGCACTATTACTACCTTCTCCATCCTCAATAACCCCAAATCTGTATGGTCTCACAACCCCTGGTCATATTACTGACCTCTCCATCCAGAATAACCCCCAAACATGACACTTTCCCACCCCAGGTTGTATTACTGACCCATCAATGCTCAATAACTCAAAACTGCATGCTCTACTACCCCAGTCCAGTTACTGGCCACCTTACCCTGAACAACCCCAAATGTACACACCTTCCCACTCCCAGATACTATTACTGACACCTCCATCCAGAAAAGCTCCAAACTTGACACTCTACCACCCCTAGTCCTATTAAGGACCTCTTCATCCTGAATAACCAAAACCCTGCATGGGCCCACATCCTTCCTCAATAGCCTAAAAGCTGTTCACCTCTCACCCCTGTGTACTGTTCCTGATCCTGCCATTCTCATAACTCCCAAACCTGTACACTCTAGTCCCACCCTCTAGTCCTGTTACTGTCCTTCCATCCTGAATTACCCCAAAGCTGCACATTCTCCTCCCCCGTCCTACAATCACCCTCTCCATCCTGAATAACCCTAAACCTGCATGTTCTCCAACACCTTGTTCCTAGACACCCATCCTGAATAACTCCCAAGCCTGCACAGTCTCCCACCCCATGACTCTTATAAACACCTCCATCCTGAAAAACAAAACCTGACACTTTCCCACCTCCTGGTCCTATTAATAAACCCTCCATCATGAATGACCCCAAATCTGGCACACTCCCCACCCTTGATCCTGAATAATCTCAAACCTGGACACTCTCCCACCCCCCCTGGTCCTAATACTGACCCCACCCATACAGAATAACCTCAAACTTGATAATCTCCCACCCTCTGGTCACATTACTGACCCTCCATCTCGCATAACCCCAAACCTGTCACTCTCTTATCCTGTGGTCCAATTACTGACTCCTCTATCCTGAATAATCTGCAACCTGTCAATCTCCACCCCTGGACCCATTACTGAATCCTCCATCCTGAAGAATCCCAAACTTGATGCTCTCCCACCCCTGGTCCCATTACTGACCCTTCCATCCAGAATAACCCCAAACCTTACACTCTCTTACCTTCTGGTCCAATTACTGACTCCTCCATCCTGAATATTCTGCAAATCTGTCATTCTCCACCCCTGGTCCCATTACTGACCCATTACATCCAGAATAACCCCAAACCTGTCACCTTCACACCCTGGAACCATTGCTGACCTCTCCATCCAGAATAGCCTCACATCTGTCACAGTCCCACCCCTGGCCCTATTACTAACCCTCCCATCCAGAATAGCCCTGAATCTGTCACTGTCCTACCCACTGGTTTCATTACTGACCTCTTCATCCTGAATAACTCCAAGCCTGTCACTCCCACCCCTGGTCCTATTACTGACCTCTCCAACCAAACTATACCAAACCTGGCACTTTCCCACCCCTTGGTTTCATTTCTGACCCCTCCATCCTGAATAACCCCAAACTGGTCACTGTTCCACCTCCTGGTCCCATTACTGACCAATCCATCCAGCATAACCCCAAACCTGACATCTTCCCACCCACTGGTCCTATTACTGACTCCTGCATCTAGAATACCCACAAACCTGCATGCTTCTCCAAACCCATGATTATACTACTTACCTCCCATCCTGACTAACCCTACTCCTGCATGTTCCACACCCTGGGGTCTTTGCCCTTTTAGCCAGAATAACCAAACATACTTGCTCTCCTTCCCTGTCCTCTTACCCTGCCAGCCAGAATAACACCATATCCTGCATGTTCTGATACACCTTCAATCCTGCAATACAGCAGTGGCAGCTGGTGAAGGCTGTCATTGAGCCTCGTGTTGCCACTTCATTGATTGAAAGACACAGTGAGCAAAGCAGGCATCAAGGTTGCTATGGAGATCGTCTCTAGTGGCTAGGACGTGTGAAATGAGACATCAGAGGTGACATATCAACTTTGATCTGATTAATTCTCACCAGTCTGTGTTGGAAAATATTATGAAAGTGCTAAGAGACAAAATAATGTTAACATCACATCATACAGCACACTAAGTGAGCTAGACTCCTCTGGACAAGGAGGTCCTAGCAGGACAGCAATACCATTAGGAGATGTGAACTGTGTATGGTTGTTACATACTGTGGTATGATCCATTCTGGGCAGCCCTCTGTATTTCCCAGTAGATACAGGGCAGACCCTTCCATTTGAAGCCCTTTGGTAATGTGGATGTATCTGCTTAGTTAAAGACAGGTTATTCTTCAAAGTGACTCCAATCTCTGGGCTTGCAGACAGATTCATTTGTCACTTCCTTGATTGTTAACACTTCCGTTTAAGGTAGACATGTCTCTGTC
This sequence comes from Neoceratodus forsteri, assembly GCA_016271365.2. Lineage (NCBI taxonomy): Eukaryota > Metazoa > Chordata > Ceratodontiformes > Ceratodontidae > Neoceratodus > Neoceratodus forsteri. Next base: position 1,321,781,055 of record CM057454.1, read on the forward strand.
ATATTTCTCCAGCTGCCTTCCTGAGAAGCCACATCAAACATGTTTGTATATGTGATGTGACAGCCATTTCACACATCAACACTCACACACAGCCTTGGACAAGGGCCTGAACTGGTTTCGTGGGAAGGAGAATTTGGGCCAGGCCTACTCTTGCAAAAGTGCTTTGAGTTCATTGACTTCCGCCTGGACAGCAGCAGAGATGGGCAGCATAGACCTCAGATTATCATCTCATCCACCTGTCAGGCAATCTGCGTTACTGTAGGTGTGGACATCTTCATTCATTCATTCTGCAGCAGGACATTAAAGAGTCAGCGTGCCTGCTCTAGCGCAGGATGGGATGGTTTTCTTCTTTTTCTTTTGTTGTTATATGTTTCTTCTCTGTATCCTTTTCCTTAGCTACTTTGGGCGATTAAGGGGAAGTAGGGGTTATATGTGCTATAGGCTCATGGATGGCAGTTATGGTGACTTTTCACAGGGATGGGGTGGGGATCTGGATGTACTGATCTTCCACATGTGGCGAAAGAGTGCCATACCAGATATATGGATATATATATATACATACATCTATATACATATATATATGTGTGTGCATGGATGAGCCAGACAGGGACAACAATTTGGAAATACTATGAGTAGTTTTCACTGACAAAAACTACCCTCACGTGTAAGTGGAAAAGATTGCATGAGCTAGACAAATGCTATGAGAACAGCTACTGATGTAAAGAAAAAATCAAAATGCACACCACTGGTTGTGACGTCCAACCCATCAATCAGGCCACTACAGAAGATCATCAGAGAATTGCAACCAGTCCTGCTCAGTGATGACAGACTGTCCATTATATTCAGTGAACCACCTATAATATCATACAGACAACTACAGAACCTGGGAAGAACACGATCAGGAATTACACTTCCACAATTCAAACAGACACACAAGGAACAGGACCATGTAACAAGCCAGGATGCAAAACAGGCAGCATGATTGATCGTGTGACTCTGTCTACACTCTGTTTACCAAACAGGAATACAAAATAAACAGGTCCTTCTCATGCAACAACAATTTTACTTCTCTAATAAGATGACAAAAATGGCCACTTGGGTGGTATGTGGGAGAAATGGGACAAACACTCAGTAAACACATGAATGGGCACAGATCCACTGCCAAACACTCGGACAACCAGGCAGGCACCAGTGGCCAAACACGTCTCCCTAAACAAACATTCTATAAAGGATCTTAACGCGACAGTTTTGAGAGGAAACCTCAAAGACATTCATACAAGACTTCTCTGGGAAGCAAAACTCATAAGTTTTTGAAACAGATAAACATGAGCTTAACAGAAATTTGGGATTCCTTACATATTAGCAGATCCCAAAATGAGTTTTGACAGTTTCCACTGCACCTCTGGGCCTACCATTTAGAATCTGTTTTATTTATTTATTTTTTAAATCTTCCCTGTTGTTGGGACATAATTGACTTAAAGCAGCCACATAAGCAGACACTGCCTAATTCATTTACTGAACTGGCAGCATTAAACAGCCTCCATACTAAGTGGAACTTTTTCAGCCACTGACCCTTTTGTTATGGTATCACTTGGATAAAGTTCACCATTTGCATGTCTGAGCTCTCACATTTTGATGACATAAGGCCTATTTCATTGTAGTCACCTGTATTATATTAAATGTATTCCTTTTACACCCTCCCCTTTGTCAAGCCATCTGGGAACCACAGACTCTTGTATATATATTAAAATGCTGGGCAGTTTTCTCTGCATCTGATGAAAGGACCTGAGACATCTCAACAGCTTGTATAAAAATTATTTCGTTAGTCAAATAAAAGGTATTATCACAAAAAGTGTGTCTGGGAAAACTGGCATTTTGCCTGGTGAAGAAATACACAAAGGATTCTATATCCTGCAAATGTACTGTAATTTGCTGAAAATTTTGTGTAAGTGTACCATGTCTGACTTCTACTTGTCCCATGATGTTTTCTTGTATCTTCTATTGTCTATGTACCCTTTGTTGTAATCTCGGGTGTTACCTGAAAATAGGCAGCTGTGCTGTCTAGTGTACCTACCGGTTAACAAAAACTAAATAAATAAATAAAAATATCACTATGCAAAGTTGGGAAACTACTGTAGTGAAGTTTCCTGACTTCATCCAGGCCTCGTCCCTGTACCTTTAAATAGTAAGGTGTCCTTATGGCCCCAGAGTCGAGCTGCCCACTCCAGAGTTGCTACCTCTTAACTGGGAGGGCAGAGTCTATCTCATTTGCTGGATACATTAGTGCCCCACAACAGCCTGCAGCGGTAGGAGTCTCCTTGGTAACACCGAGGGGACCTTCCAATGGCCTCCTTACTCCTTACCCCTGACCAGCACTTGCTGCTGGCAGGCTGGATACTGAATTCAAGACAGAGTGCTACCACCACAACTGTGGCCAATGCTTGCCCCTCTCCTCCACCACCAACTGCTTACTGTGGCACAAAATGTGGATAGCACTTGAGGGGCTTTTAAGGACCCGGTGTTAGCCGACTTACCTCTGCCTGCCCTGCAAGCTGTGTAGCTCACTCCTCCCACAATCACAACAGCAGCAGTTTTCTCCACCAGGTCTTAAGAGTGCCTTGGCCCTTCCTAGTATATGGCACTTTGATTTTCATAGTTGCCGTGTCGGTAATTAAAATACCTGGAGGTAGGTAAAGCAGCGATGTGGGGAGCATTAAGGGTCCTGGTGGATAGCATGGACCCTTTCTGCCACCAGTCATGACAGTCAGTGATGGGGAGGGGCAACTGGATGGTCTAGATGTAAGGTAAAAATGCCGCTTCACTGTCTGGAGAAGATCAGAGGCTGATCCGTCCACCCTGGCTAACATTCTGTCTTACTGTAACACAGGTCTTAAAGCAATTACACAGAGCTGTGTGCGGTTGTTGAAAAGCAACCCGCAACATTTGTCTGCATATTGTCACTGTGTTACCACAAAGTAACTCAGTGCTGCAACGCACTTTAGGATATACAGTAATGTGTAGGAGGGAGGTCTGGATGTAGATGTGGATTCTGTTCTGTGCCATCATGTGTGGTCCTGCTATAGCTATTCTTTTCTATATAGTGCATAGTGAGGGTGTGTTCTGCAGGGATTTCCATGCGAACTGAAATGTTGTTGTGCCAGTTCAAAGGTCATGAAACATGGGTGTACCCTTCTGTGGTACAATAAGGTTCCAGCAGATCAGAAACCCTTGTGGCAGCTGGTGTTTTACACAGCGCTACCAAGACACACAACGATCAGTTCATGTTCTGAACTGACACTGCCTGCATGTTCACTGCTGCTACAGAGCACTGAGAAAACATTATTCATTATATATATCTACAAAACACATACACATTTTTTTTTTTTTTCAATTTTCTTTTTTCCTTCTGGCAGGACCCGTCTTCCTCTTCACGCCTGGTCACGGCTCCGGAGACCTCCACCACCGTCTATGGCTGCCGAGGTCCCTCAGTCTCCCCGGCTTACCCCGGAGGGGGCCGTGACCACCTTCTTGGTGGCCATGGGACTAGTATTTGGTCGGGACCTGCAGCGGCGGTGGTGTGGTGAGGTTCTCCGGAAGGGCTTCATATGCACGGTGGTCCTTGCCCGCCTCACTTTTCCGCCATTTTCCATTTTGGAGGCGGGACGTGCAATGACTAGCCTCCACCCCGCCTCCCAGAACTGTAATGCCACGACGCTTGAGCCACCCCGCCTCCGCCAGGAGTCCCTCAGTGCCGATCGCTGCCCCCACCTCCCCGAGAAGGAGAGCAGTCCGTGGGACGCTCTATCCTTCTCCCAGCCAGCCCTCCGGCGGTCTGGGTCCGTTCCCGAACCGGATTCGCCCGGCGTCATAGCCAATCCCACTGCTGCGCCAGTGGGCCACATACACATTATAAAAAATACTGATTGGACAACCACATGCCCAACCAGCCTGTGCTGCTACCTCCTGCTTCTGATTACACTGGAACTCTCGAGCTTTGCTCTCAAGGTCTGATGAAATCAGAACCCTTTGTGGCGACACAGACTGGTTGTGCATGGTTGTCCAACCAGTATTCTCTGCATAGTCACAGGTTGTTTGTTTGTTTTGTGTTTTACAAATCATTTTCCCAGGATAGCTCAACTGAGATGCAACATCTCATTTTTAGTGGGGTCTTGCTTCTAGCTATTTCCACAGCTAGGTGACTGGAGCACTGAAAGGGTGAGTGACTTGCCCAAGCTCACAGAATAAGTGTTTGGCTCTAGCAGGGTTTGAATGTGTGAACTTCTGGTTCTTAAGCCAGTGCTTTAGCCAGTAAACCACACAGTTTGGGTTGAGCTGTCATATTGCTAAGCGAAATGAATGTTACTAATGTGTCAGGATATGTCATCACACCACTTAACTACCAGATTGTAGCTATTAAGTATGAACTACTACTGCCAGCTCTGCTGAGTAACGTCACACGTGAAGAGTTGCCTGTTGACAGTACACGCTCGATTCACGGCTCCAATCTGCACCTCCTTGCACTGTTATTGGCAATGGGCGATTCTGTTAAGAGCTTTTCCGCCGCAACTGCCTAATCAACATTAATTATCTTCAGTTAGAATTGTCTTGAGCAATTGTAAAGTCCCCACTGACAACGAGCTACAGCATAGCTCAATGGGTCTTCCTTTTGTTTGCTGAATGAATCGACAGTTTGATTATGACATACAGTCTGTTCAGGACATGAGTGCTAACTTCTGAAAAGTTTTCTAAGTGCTCAGAGTAGTTAAAGATATCTTCTACTGCATGTTATGGTGACTAGAGACCTATGTAATGGAGCCATGAGCAATTTATTGAATTTATTTTTATATTATGAAGTATTAGGTAACTGTTTAAGTAACTCCTGCTTATTATAGATCACATGAGCAACATGTGACACTTCCAACCAGTCACAGTGTTTTCAGTTGTGTGAGTGACACTTTCATTTCTGTAAGAGCATCTCACGCCCTGCACTGCAGCAATGACATCTCGCAGGGCCTCGCATGTCATCAACATTTTGAAGGGAAAAAGTAATTTAAAATAATTTGGCGTGATCTATGAAATTTTATGTGTCTGGTTGGAGGAACGCTATCGATATAGAGTGTTGTCACTATAGCCATAGGATGCCAGAACTGATCACCTTTAGTTCACACTCCTCTCATCCTACTTAATGTGTGAAGTAGCACTCATATCTACAAGACACCTTCCAAACAGACCCATAATCTTATATAAGGACACCATGGCTCAACTGGTTGTAACATCTCCTGTTTATTATATATTTAAATAAACACACACACACACACACTCACAGACTGCACTCCATTTATAACTAACATACTTGTACTTGCATGCCTTTACTCATTAACAGCCTCCCTGTCTTCAAGGTGGGAATAAGATGTCACCTGGCCAAGGCTGAGGTCTGTTGCTGCAGGTAACCTGTGGCGCTATCATCTGGTAGATTAGAGTCAGCCTGCTCCTGGGCTGCATTCTCCAGTTTGTGACCCTGCAGCCCAGTAACCCTGAGTTTAAACTCCTACTTCCGCTCACTACTTGCCAGCCCTCGAACCTGAGCCTTCCATAGCCACAGCCTGTCGATGAGCCTTCTATCTAGTGTCCTTAACTCAGCACTCTGTTATAAGTCCCTCCCCTGCCACTGACCCTGCACAAATGTGATTGTCTCAAAGCACCTGTCTTCCCCAGCTTATTCTGGGTATTGTCCTCCCTCACATTGCTCTCTAGTATGTTCCTACTAGGTCAGTCCTACACAGAAAATTACCCCCGACTACAATTAATGACAAAACCTCCTCTTGGCTGCCTTACCATATAGGGTGTGAAAGCCTATGTTGAGTCCCCCGACTTTACCTGTCTTAACGACAGTGCCTCCTGGCTGCTTTCCCTCCTGCAAATTAATTTCTTAAATCCACAGCACTGACCAATACCTTGGGCTGTACTAACTGCAATATGCTGTACCTCTATATAAGATAGCTTGCAACTGTAAAAGTTAGACCAATTGCTGATATTTCTTGTATTTTTGTCTCTGTACTTGTGCACCCATACTCTGTAACTACCTTTCTGTGTTGTCCTCCTGTCAAGACATGGAACCTTTGAAAAGAGCATTTTGCTCAAAGGTTATGTCTGAATGACGAAATAAATAAATAAACAAATAAATAAATAAATACATAAATAAAACTTGTAACAGATAAATTAGTTAGAAGGAGAACAATTGATTTCCAAACTAACTATAATATCAAAGGCAGTACATTTTACTCTGACTATAAGGAGAAAAACTTCACTTGTAATGGAAACTATGAAGCATCTGTGTGCATTTCTGGTACTTTTTGGAGCAGGGAGCACAGAGCTGGGGGAGAGTTAGCAGTGAAGACATGAGATGTAGAAACAACGGAGATTTAACTTCTCACTGTGAATTCTCAACAGGTTGTGCAAACTTGCTTCGTTAATTAAACACACTAAACGAAAAAGATTTTACATTTCAAAACACCCACATAAAGAACTGTCTTCAGTCACACTGTCCTTGAACCTCTTCACCCATCCACAAGATTACTGTTTTCCTATTACCTTTAGGAGCAAAATTCCTCAAAACAAATGTTCCCTGACACTAAGATGATTTTAAATAACCACATAGTGTATAAAAAGTATTTGCAAGGCAGGATAGTGAGAAAATCTCTTAGGTTTACAACATATTCTCATTCACTCTGAGCCCGATCACATTTAGATACACCTAACACACATTATACGATGGCAAGAAAATTTCCTGGTCTCTGATTGGTCAGTCTGGGGCTGGACCCATGATGTTATCCTGGCATAACATCACGGTCTAGTCTCAGCTTCACTGTGAACCAATTGAGGATTTATTGGATGGTTGTTTGTTGCTTTTTTTCATCTCTTGTCAAAACAAAAATATTGTTCCACACTAATAAAGACATTCCTTAAATTTTTTTATTTTATATATAACAATGAGCCATTGTATAATAGCAATAATACCCTCAGGGTGTGTGTCGTTTGGGATAATGTCATGCCTCAGTTGTCGGATGTACTTGGCCTGCGGCCTCATGCCAAACCACCTGAGGCATGGACGTTATCCCAGCACGACACACACCTGGTTGGGCATTATTGCTTAATTATAACATGGGTTCCAAAATACTGTCTTCTGATTCATCCAAACAGGTCACCTGACCATTGATTAAGCCCTGATATACCCACAGTTGCATGTTCAAAGGGCTTTATTTTTAACATGCTAACCCCAAATCCAAATTGTAGTACCTGCACTGTTTACTCATTTACCTCCTTGCCCCTATGCCTATTCTTACCCATGTCGCTGTGTCACAGTACTGTCAGTCCCTATGACCCGTACTCTTACCAGTGTTTTATGTTGTCAGATTTCTCACTGTCTGTTCCAACTAACAACTGTAAACTCCACTGTATAATTTGTAACTGCTCCTACTATTAATTGTTGCAAACCATACTGTATATTTGTTTTACAGTTCTTATTTGTATATTGTAGAGATCTATAGTGTACTTGTGTTCACACATTTATTTCTGTATTGTAGAGAGCTATACTGTTCTTGTGTTGACGTATTTATTTGTATATTGTAGAGATCTATACTGTACATGTGTTCATGTGTTTATTTCTATATTTTAGAGATATGTATTGTGCATGTGTTCATTTATTTGTGTATTGTAGAGATCTATACTGTACTGGTGTTCACACATTTATTTCTATATTGTAGAGATCTATACTGTTCATGTGTTCATGTATTTATTTATATATTGTAGAGATCTATACTGTACATGTGGTCATGTATGTATTTCTATATTGTAGAGAGCTATACTGTATATGTCCATGTATTTATTTCTACATTGTAGAGATCTATACTGTACATGTGTTCACGTATTTATTTCTATATTGTAGAGATCTATACTGTACGTGTCCACATATTTATTTCTATAGTAGAGATCTATACTGTACATGTGTCCACATATTTATTTCTATATTGTAGAGATCTATACTGTACTTGTGTTCACAAATGTATTTCTGTATTGTAGAATCTATACTGTACCTGTGTTCACGTATTTATTTGTATATTGTAGAGATCTATATTGTACCTGTGTTCACATATTTATCTGTATATTGTAGATAGCTATACTCTACCTGTGTTCACATATTTATTTGTATATTGTAGAGATCTATACTGTACACGTTATCATATTTATTTGTATATTGTAGAGATCTATACTGTACGTGTTCACATATTTATTTCTATATTGAAACATAGAAGTTGACGGCAGATAAGGACCAGCAAGGCCCATCCAGTCTGCCCATTTCTTTTTCTACCTTATAAATGTGCCATTGGCCTTTGCTCTGTCAGTGACCTATCTATTCATAGTCATTTGCATTGCTCCCTTTATGCCTATCCCATGCCTGTTTGAAGCCCTGCACTGTATTCATAGCCACCACTTCTTGTGGTAAGCCATTCCATGCATCTACCACCCTTTCTGTGAAAAAGAATTCTCACATTCCCCTTAATCGGCCTCCCTCTAATCTCATGCTGTGTCCTCTTGTCCTGCTATTTTTCTTATATTTAAACATGTTAGACTCTTTCACCTTGTTTATACCCTTAAGGTGTTTGAATGCCTCGATCATATCACCTCTCTCCCTCCTTTGCTCAAGGGTATACATATTGAGCTCAGTTAATCTGTCCTCATATGTCTTCTGATGCAGTCCTGCACCATTTTGGTTGCCCTTCTCTGGACTGCCTCAATTTGGTTAATGTCCTTGTGAAGGTGTGGCCTCCAATACTGCACGCAGTACTCCAGATGGGCCTGATCAATGTCTTGTACAGAGGATTATTACCTCCTCTTACAACTTGTGATACCCCTACTAATACACCCTAACACCGCCCCTAGCCTTACCTACTGCTTTAGAGGTTTGCTTGATGATTTTAGGTCATCAGTGATGATGATGCCCAAGTCTCTTTCTTCCTTTGTGACTGCTAGCAACTCCTCCCAGCCTATAAGTGGCTTCAGGTTTCTCTTCCCTATGTGCATGATTTTGCACTTCTTTGCATTAAATCCCAGTTGCCACTCTTCTAACCATTCTGCTAGTTTATCCAGATCTCTTCTCATTCTGCCCACCCCATCTGGATCATCTACTCTGTTGCAGATCTTGGTGTCATCTGCAAACAGACAAGCCTTTACCTCTAGTCCATCTGCGAGGTCACTAATGAAGATGTTGAATAGGACTGGCCCCAGGACTGATCCCTGAGGTACCCCACTCGTGACTTGCATCTCTTCTGACTGTATACCATTTACCACCACTCTCTGTTTTCTGCCAGTCAACCAGTTTGCCACCCAGTTGACCAACTTCTGACCCCACCCGAGCCTACCTAGCTTATTTATCAATCTTCTATGTGGAACAGTGTCAAAAGCTTTGCTGAAGTCAAGGTAGGCGACATCAACTGCTCCCCTTGGTCCACCACTCTGGTTACCCAGTCAAAGAAATCTATGAGATTAGTTTGACAGGACCTTCCTTTGTAAACCCATGCTGTCTTGGATCCTGTGCCCCTATGGATTCCAGGTGTTGCACTATCCTTTCCTTAAGGAGTGCCTCCATAATCTTGCCCACTACTGAGGTAAGACTGACCGGTCTGTAGTTCCCCGCCTCCTCCCGCTACCACTCTTGTGGAGCGGGATCACATGAGCCCTTCTCCAGTCTTGGGACCTCTCCTGTGCTCAGAGACTCACTGAACAATTCTGCTAATGGCTCTGCTAGTTCCTCCTTTAGCTCCTTAAGTACCCTGGGATGTATGCCATCAGGTCCCATTGCCTTATCCACCCTGAGCTTACAAGCTCTTGTAGGACCCTTTCTTTTGTGAAGGGAGAGTGCTCACCTCCCTCCCCGTGTCCATGATGCTGAGCTGTGGGCCCTGCCTACCTTCTCTTCAGTAAATACTGAGCAAAAGTATCTATTTAGGATAGATGCCTTTACAGGGTCCTCCTCCTCACATGCTCCCTTTCTCCATTAAGCTTAGCAATACCCTCTGGACTTTCTCCTTTCACTAATGTATCTATAGAAAGTCTTGTCACCTTCTTTACTGTTTGTGCTAGTGTTTCCTCAGTTTGGGACTTTGCCTGCCTTACTGCCTTACCTGCTTCCCTTAGGGCAGTTTGGTATGCCTCCTATCTTCATCCCGCTGTGTTCCCTTATATTTCCTGAAGGCCAGCCTTTTGGCTCTGACCTTTTCTGCTACTGTATTTGAGACCAAAGTGGTTTCCTTCTTCTTTTGCACTTCCTTTTCTGTCTAACACAATGGGACGTTGCTTCAAGTATTGCATCCTTAATGCTTGCCCACTTTGCCTGTACCCCTTCACCTGTGTTTCTTTTGCCAGGGCTAGCTTAACTCTGTTGGCCATCTTATCAAAGTCAGCTCCTCTGAAGTCCCATATTTTTGCCTTGGAATGGGATGATTTAGATGTAGTAGCCAAATTGAACCATACCATGTGATGGTCACTGGCCCCAGGTGACCTTCTACCTGGAGATCTGTGATCCCTTGTATTGTAGAGATCTATACTGTACATGTGTCCACATATTTATTTCTATATTGTAGAGATCTATACTGTACATGTGTTCAAGTATTTATTTGTATATTGTAGAGATCTATACTGTACATGTGTTATTGTATTTATTTCTATACTGTAGAGATCTATACTGTACCTGTCTTCACGTACTTATTTGTATGTTGTAGAGATATATACTGTACATGTGTTCACGTATTTTCTATATTGTAGAGATCTATACTGTGCAAGTGTTTGTGTATTTATTTCTATATTGTAGAGAGCTATACTGTACATGTGTTCACATATTTTTCTATATTGTAGCGATCTACTGTATACTGTACTTGTGTTCATGTATTTATTTCTATTTTGTGGAGATCTATACTGTACATGTATTCACATATTTATTTCTATATTGTAGAGATCTGTACAGTACTCTGTTCACATATTTATTTCTGTATTGTAGCGATCTATACTGTACCTGTGTTCATGTATTTATTTTTATATTGTGAGATCTATTCTGTACTGTACACATGTGCACGTATTTATTTGTGTATTGATGAGATCTATACTGTACTCGATTCACGATTTATTCATGTATTGTAGAGAGCTATACTGTACATGTGTTCACATATTTATTTGTGTATTTTAGAGATCTATACTGTACATGTCTTCACATATTTATTTATATATTGTAGATATCTACACTGTACCTGTGTTCACATATTTATTTCTATATTGTAGAGATCTATACTCTACATGTGGTTATGTATTTATTTCCGTATTGTAGAGATCTATACTGTACTTGTGTTCACGTATTTATTTCTATATTGTAGAGATCTATACTGTACATGTGTCCACATATTTATTTCTATATTGTAGAGATCTATAGTGTACTTGTATTCACATATTTATTTCTATATTGTAGAGATTTATAGTGTACTTGTGTTCACATATTTATTTCTATATTGTAGAGATCTATAGTGTACTTGTGTTCACATATTTATTTCTATATTGTAGAGATCTATACTGTACATGTGTTCATGTATTTATTTCTGTATTGTAGAGATCTATACTGTACTTGTGTTCACATATTTATTTCTATATTGTAGAGATCTATACTGTACATGTGTTCACTTATTTATTTCTATATTGTAGAGATCTATACCACACCTGTGTTCATGTATTTATTTCTATATTGTAGAGATCTATACTGTACACGTGTGCATGTATTTATTTGTATATTGTAGAGTTCTATACTGTATATGTGTTCACATATTTATTTGTGTATTGTTGAGATCTATACTGTACTTGTGTTCATGTATTTATTTGTGTATTGTAGAGATCTATGCTGTACATGTGTTCACATATTTATTTGTATATTGTAGAGATCTATACTGTACATGTGTTCACATATTTATTTGAATATTTGCCTTGGGTCACACCTGGAATTGAGCCTCGGCTCAGTGTGCCTTTCCCAGTTATCAACTTTTAAATAAATAAATAGTTTTACTATTTCTTTAGTTAAAACTCTAACTTAACATTGCCCATGTTATAAGAGGATTAACCCACTCCAGAGTATGGGTTTATTGAGATTAATCCATGCCTGGGTTGTTGAAGTCACTCAGCTTCACCTCGACTCCACCCCCAAGGCATGGATTAAAAGCAATAAGACACGACAGGGTGTGGGTTGTTGATTGATAACAGCACGCCCCAGGTGCGTTATTAGGCACAAGGTGCTTGTGCTGAGTGATCTACAGCAGCTGGGTAGTGCTCTTTATCAATCAACAACCCACACCCTGAAGAATCTTATTGCTCTTATAAATGGGTAACAACTATTTCTATAACAATCAAACAAAACTCTGGACGCATTATTAAAGATTTAATAATAGTATGTTATTTTATTTAAATATGGTGAAAAATAGTCCCCAGACTTGGGCAGAGGAGTGGAAAATTGATTGTACAGCAACTCACTGAAAAATACTAAACCAGTGAGTTGGAGGGACAGCAATGTATTATTTGAGCAGTTTGGGTCTGCCTCTGTAACTGTGTTTTCCTACCTTTTCTTTTTGTTTATATAGAGAATATGTATAGGCAGGAGAGTTATGAGAATTTTACACACACCGAGGGTTTGTGTAAAATTCTCATAAAAACCACCTGCCTATTATTTATTTTTTATAATTACTGGTCAGCAATTTTTTCCCAGATTGATGCTGGTTGTCTGTGATTCACTGACACACACACACACACACACACACACACACTCTGTCACACTGTCTCCCACACACACACACACAGCATCTTTATTAGAAAAGAGATTGTTTGTTAGGTATCTTTTCTTTTTACAAGTATTTCTTTGTGCTTTGGTTGATTTTTGTTTCACTTGCTGCAACAGCGCCACCTCTGTTAAGCACTTGGAGCCGTTCCAGTGGTGCTCTGTTTCGAGGTATTTCTCTGGCTGTACGGGTTACAGACAGCAGGATCAACCAGATAAGAGGTTTTGAAAGAAAACAAGAGGTTGTGAAAGAAAAGCGATCTCCGTGTGACGGCTGGTCTGTGGCAGCTCCTCAGTAAGCGGGACGAGGAGCCCCATGTTTGTTATGTGTTTAGCCCGCCCATGAGAAGTGGAGAGCCAATCAGGATGTGGCTCTAGTTTGATTGAAGTGGTGCATGTTTGCAAATTATAACTGGTTCAGCCTATGGAAAAATTGCTGACCAGTCTAGACAGAGGTGGCGCTGTTTGCTGTTATAACTAGCTGAGCTAGTTATAACGGCAAATTATAACTCGGTTTGTCCATGGGAAAAATTGTGGCCAGTAATTATAAAGTATTACTGTATGGCCAACTTTCCTCATCCTGTTTTTTTCTATGTTTTCCTCATTCAAGACACAGAATGTTTATCATGGAATGTTTACCATGGAATACAGGATTCAAAATTCTGCTCAGTTCCTCTGGTAGAATGTTACTCTCCCAACTTATTGTACACACAGACAACAAAGGCCTGTTTTAGAGCCAGAGACTCAATTATCTCACTGTCAAGGTAAGAAGAGATTTCCTGATGAGCAGGTAAAGACAGAAGGGGATTTTTCACTGTTAGTAAAGAAAGAGTTGTAATGAAAACTATAAATAATACTTAATGTTTCTAATTTGTTTATGTGTGTAAGGAGAGTGTGATGATCAGGAAACCAACATTTACTTAATTTGTTTTATTTTTATTTAATGTACTTTTATTTGTAGGGCCCAGTTGAAGGTTTTACAGTGTAAAGGTAGCAGCCATGTTTGTGATGGAAGATCAGTTCTGGTTGTAGGGGACTGATGGAACATGTCAGTTGCTCAATGATATTGCTGTCCTTTCACCTATTGAGGTTAAGGTATTAGGAAAGTAGTGCCACCTTTCAGTTTGTTGACAGGTAAGGACACGCCTTTTGACCAATTAGGTGAAGGATTTCTTTACCCATTTTATAATGTTCAGTAACCTCATACCCTGTTGTGGGTTAATCCCTTAATCTCTGCCCCTCTGGATATAACGGATGCTAGATATAACAGATGCTAAGGAGACAAGAGTGCCCTGGAGGACTCTTTGATGTCTCCAGGTGTTAAGAATTCAACAGTGCCCTACAGGGATCATTGTTGCTCCCAGGTACTAATGATATAAGAGTGCCCTGGAGGGTTCTTTTATGACATGCTCCCAGGTGCAAAGGATAGAAGGATACAAGAGCACCTCTGAAGGCTCTTAGATGTCTGTAGACACTAAGGATAGAAGAGTGCCCTGGAGGGCTCTTAGATGCCCCCAGGTGCTAAGGAGACAAGAGTGCCCTGGAAGACTCTTTGATGCCTCCAGGTGTTTATTCAACAGTGCCCTACAGGGATCATTGATGCTTCCAGGTACTAAGGATACAAGAGTGCCTGAGGGATTCTTAATGACATACTCCCAGGTGCGAAGGATAGAAGGATACAAGAGCACCCTGGAAGGCTCTTAGATGCCTGCAGAAACTGAGGATACAAGAGTGTCCTGGAGAGCTCTGACGATGCTTCCAGGTGTTAAGAATACAAGAATGCCCTAGAGGATTTTGATGCTCCCAGGTACTAAGGATACAAGAATGCCCTGGAGGGTTCTTTTCATGGCATGCTCTCAGATGCTAAGGATAGAAGAGTGCCCTGAAGGACTCTTTGATGCCCCCAGGTGCCAAGGATAGAAGCGCCCTGAAGGCTCTTAGATGCCTGCAGACACTAAGGATACAAGGGTGCCCTGGAGGGCTCTTTAACGGTATGCCCCAGGTGCTAAGGATACAAGAGTGCCCTGAGGGTTCTTTTAGGCATGCTCCCAGTTGCTAAAAATACAACAAGAGTGCCCTGCAGGGATCGTTGATGCTTCCAGGCACTAAGGCTACAACAGGACCCTACAGGGCTCTTAAATGGCATGCCCCCAGGTGCTAAGGATACAAGAGTGCCCTGGAGGGCTCTTTGATGCCCCAGGTGCTAAGGATAGAAGAGTGCCCTGTAAGGTTCTTTGATGCCACCAGGTGTGCTAACTTTACAAGAGTGCCTTCAAGGGCTCTCTTGACACCCCAGGTGCTAGGCATACAACAGTGCCCTGGATGGCCTCTTGACATCCAGTGGAGCTAGGATACAAGAGTGCCCTGAGGAGCTCTTTGATGCATTAGGTGCTAAGGATGCAAGAGTGCCCTGAGGAGCTCTTTGATACATTAGGTGCTAAAGATACAAGAGTGCCCTGGAGGACTCTTTGATGCCCCAGGTGTTAAGAATGCAAGAGTACCCTGGAGGGCTCTTTCATGCCACTGGTGTTATACATACAAGAGTGTCATAAAGGGCTCTTTGATGGCCCCAGGTGCTAAGTATACAATAGTCCCCTAGTGGGCTTCCTGCAAAGCTCCCCAGGAGGTAAGGGATACACTTGCACCCTGGAAAGTTATTTGATGCCCTTGTGTTAAGGATACAGAGTGCCCTGGAGGCTCTTAGATGCCACCAGGTGCTAAGGAGACAAGAGTGCCCTGGAAGACTCTTTGATGCCTCCAGGTGTTTATTCAATAGTGCCCTAGAGGGATCATTGATGCTTCCAGGTACTAAGGATACAAGAGTGCCCTGCAGGGTTCTTTAATGACATGCTCCCAGGGTGAAGGATAGAAGGATACAAGAGCACCCTGGAAGGCTCTTAGATGCCTGCAGATACTGAGGATACAAGAGTGTCCTGGAGGGTACTTTGATGCCCCCAGGTGCTAAGGTTACAAGGGTGCCCTGGAGGGATCTTTACTGACATGCCCCGAAGTGCTAAGGATACAAGAGTGCCCTGAGGGCTCTTTAATGGCATGCCCCAGGTGCTAAGGATACAAGAGTGCCATGGAGGACTCTTTCATGCCCCAGGTGCTAGGTATACAAGAGTTTCCTGGATGGCTCTTTTATGCCCCCAGGTGCTAAGGATACACGAGTGCCATGGAGGGCTCTTTCATGCCCCAGGTGCTAGGTATATAAGAGTTTCCTGGATGGCTCTTTTTATGCCCCTATGTGCTAAGGATTCAAGAGCACCCTGGTGTGTTCTTTGATGCCCCAGGTGCTGAGGATACAAGAGTGCCTTGGAGGGCTCTTTGACACCCCAGGTGCTAGGCATACAACAATGCCCTGGAAGGCTCTTTCACACCTCCAGGAACTAATAATACAAGAGTGCCCTGAAGAGCTCTTTGATGCCCCAGGTGCTAAGGGTACAAGAGTGCCCTGATGGACTCTTTGATGCCTGCAGGTGTTAAGGACACATGAGTACCCTGGAGGATCTTTGATTCTTCCAGGTTCTAAAGATACAGTAATACCCTGGGGGTCTTTCATGCTGCCAGTGTTAAGGATACAAGAGTACCATGGAGGGCTCTTTGATGCCCCATGTGCTAAGTTACAAGAGTGGCTGGAGGGTTTTGATGCCCCCAGGTGCTAAACATACAACAATGCCCTGGAGGGTTCTTTGATGTCCCCTGGAGCTAAGGATACAAGAGTGCCCTGAGGGCTCTTAGATGCCCCAGGTGCTAAGAAGACAAGAATGCCCTGGAGAACTCTTTGATGCCTCCAGGTGTTAAGAATACAAGAGTGCCCTGAAGGGATCTTTGATGCCCCCAGGTTCAAAGGCTACAACAGTGTCCTGAGGGCTCTTAATGGCATGCCTCCAGGTACTAAGGATACAAGAGTGCCCTGGAGAGTTTTCTATGGCATGTTCCCAGGTGCTAAGGATAGAAGAGTGCCCTGGAGGGCTCTCCGATGCCTCAGGTGGTATGAAATGGCATGCCCCAGGTGCTAAGGATACAAGAGTGCCTGGAAGATTCTTTATGGCATACTCCCAGGTACTAAGGATAGAAGAGTACCCTGGAGGGCTTTTCATGCCCCCAGGTGATAAGTATACAGGAGTTCCTGATGGCTCTTTCATGCACTCAGGTACTAAGGATACAAAGTGCTCTGGAGGGCTAGTTGATGCCCCAGATGCTAGGATAGAGAAGTACCCTGGAGGGCTGTTTGATGCCCCCAGGTGCTAAGGCTACAACAGTGCCCTGGAGGGCTTTTTAATGGCATACCCCCATGTGCTAAGGATATAAGAGTGCCCTGGATGGGTTTTTTGTGGCATGCTCCCAGGTGCTAAGGATAGAAAAGTTCCCTGGTTGCTCTTTGATGCCCCCAGGTTCTACAGATACTACAGCACCCTGGATGGTTCTTTGATGCCCCAAAATGCTAATGATACAAGAGTGCCCTGGAGGGCTCTTTGATGCCTTCTTGAGCAGAAGGAATTCCACTAGAAAATGTTACCTCCTTCAAGTACCTAGGGATCCTGTTTGACCCTTACCTGGACTTTAACCTCCATATTCAATCTTCCTGCAAATCTGTAAATTTGAAGTTAGGGAGTAGCTTACAAACTAGCTATTGCCTGCAGCATTCTGTTACCAACTTTAACTTATAGTGCCTCTATTCTCACCTCTGCCCATAAATCCTCCCTGATGAGATGGGATGTCACATATAACAATGTTTGGCACTTTGCCTCCTCATCACCTCGACTCAAGCATCACTGCCTTCTCTATAAAGATCTTAACTGGCTCTTCCCCGCTGCCACTAGACAATACTACCTTGGATCTCTCATGGACTCGATCATCCAGGATAAAACCCCATCCCTGCTGGCTGAGCTTCTTGTTCCTCAACCTTCCTCCCATGGCCAGAGATCTGCGGACAAATCCTTGCTCTTTGTCCCAAGATGTCGTATGGTTAAAGGCACTGCTGCCTTCCAAGCACCACTCCCTGATTGTGGAATGCTCTTCCACTCAAGCGTTAAGCTGTCACAGTCTCACCATAGTTTTAAAATAAATATCAAGCTATCGTCACCTTGCTGATACTTGGCGCTTGCTTTGACCCTACCTAGACTCCCTAGTGACTCCGTTAATCTCCTTAGTCTCTCATGTACTCCTTTCTCCTCTAGGGTATGCCTCTGTCTCTACATATATTATACTAGTGCTGCCTCTGCTTATGTATTACTCTTATTGTTATTACGCTATATTGTTGCTATTATGATACATTGTCTGTTTTACTTCCTTAATGCATACTCCAACTTAGTGTACTTTGTGTAGCATTGCTCTTTCTCTGTTTTGTTTGACTGCTCTGATGTGTCACCACATTGTTTCTCTGATGTACTCTCCGGTCGTGCCCGAAAATAGTAGTTTATGGCTAATGCTCTACCCAGTCAACAAAAACTAAATAAATAAATAACTGTGCCTTGAAGAGCTCTTTGATGGCTTAGATGCTAAGGATACAAGAGTGCCCTGAGGGATTTTTGATGCCCCAGGAGCTAAGGATACAAGAGTGCCCTGGAGGGATTTTTGATGCCCCCAGGTGCTAAGCATATAGCAGTGCCCTGAGGGCTCTTTGACACCCCTTGAGCTAAGGATACAAGAGTGCCCAAGAGAGTTATTTGATGCCCTAGGTGCTAAGGATACAAGAGTGCCCTATAGGACTCTTTGATGCCCCAGGTCTTAAGGATAAAAGACTTCCCTGGAGAGCTCTTTAATGCCCCAGGTGCTAAGGATGCAAGAGTGCTCTGGAGGGCTTTTTGATGCCCCAAATGCTAAGGATATAAGAGTGCCCTGGAGGGCTGTTTGCCCCCACCCCCAGCAGCAGCTAAGGATGCAAGAGTGCTCTGGAGGGCTTTTTGATGCCCCCAAATGCTAAGGATATGAGTGCCCTGGAGGGCTGTTTGCCCTCCACCTCCAGCAGCAGCTAAGGATGCAAGAGTGCTCTGGAGGGCTTTTGCTGCCCCAAATGCTAAGGATATAAGAGTGCCCTGGAGGACTGTTTGCCCCCACCCCAGCAGCAGCAGCTAAGGATGCAAGAGTGCTCTGGAGGGCTTTTTGCTGCCCCCAAATGCTAAGGATATAAGAGTGCCCTGGAGGACTGTTTGACCCCCAGCAGCTAAGGATACAAGAGTACTCTAGAGAGCTCTTTGATGCCATACATGCTAAGGATACAAGAGTTTCAGGAGGGATCTTTGATGCCCCCAGCTGCTAATGGTATGAGTGCCCTGGAGGACTGTTAGGTGCCCTGAGGTGCTATGGATACAAGAGTTCCCAGGAGGGTTGCTGGATGCACTGAGGTGCTAAGGACACAAGAGGGTGCCCTGGAGGGCTCTTTGATGCCCCACAGCTGCTAAGGAAACAAAAGTGCCCTGGGGCTCATGCAATTATCCAGGCTGTGTGGGTGATGATGTGCGATATGGCCGCCACCACATTCAGTCACTTCACTACCAGTCTAGCATTGCTTGTAAAGCACTTTGGATGTATGAAAAGCACTATATAAATGCTGATTCTGATTCTTCCGTCTTCTTCTTCTTCTTCTCTTTGATGCCCCAGCTGCTAAGGATGCCAAAGGTGCGCTGGAGGGCCCTTTAATGCCACCCAGCTGCTAAGAATGCAAGAAACGCTGGAGGGCCCTTTGATGAACAAGGTGTTAAGGCTGCAACAGTGTTCTGAGGACACTGTGATGCTCACAGGTGTTGCAAGCTCCTGAACGGAAACTTTAGGTCACAGTGCCTCCCACCGACAGGATTCAGGAGGGCCCTGGATCTATGCTTTGTATCGAGGTGAGCACCAGCAACTCTGAACAGTATGTTCTTCCATGTCTTCTCAGTCTGGGAACGGTTTACACTTGTAGAGTGCAATAATTTCAATATTTTAAAACTGGGCTAGATAACTATTGGAAGGGGTACTTGATACATACTGGCATTAAGAAATGGGGGTGGGGTGTCTAATGGGCATATGCCTTCTATCACGTCTAACAACCTTAGTATAATCTGGTGACACTGGAGGAAAGAAGCACTGGAAGGGCAAGTGACTGGCTCAGTGTTGGGTAGCAAGTCAGTGCATGTGGTGAGATTCAACCCCAGATCTCTCTTACAGATTCAGTGCTCTCTGATGTCAAACTGGTTCAACGCTGGCTCCACTTAAAACAAGATATTACATTTTCAGTTGGTAAATAAAGTGTTTCAAATGAAATATAAATGTTGTATCACACACAATATATGGGACTGAGGTGAAGTGATGCAGGAGAATTAACTTTTCAACTCTTTTCATGTCAGTTTGCTGAAAGCACTCTGCCATTTGCATATTGTAAAAACAATTGGGTAGGTTGTTGCTTTGTGTGGGGTGTCGAGAGAGAATGTCTATTTTATTCCAGTCATCCTATTGTTTTGAATATGATTCATTTTTTTTTTATATAATAACTTACATTCCAAATAACAATGTCGATGAGTGTTTTTTTGTTTGTTGTGCAGAGTTTGTGCAGGAGTGACGTTACTTATGATACAAACTCTGCTCAGGGCTCAGCAGGTGACAGAAATTTCCAAGGTTAATGTTTTAAAATTTACATTAAAAGTTTCATTTGCACTTTTTAAAACAAAAGCTTGTAAATACAATGGCTTGTAGATTAAGCACAAAGCAGCCCACGTTTTCAGTGATTTTAGGGTTTCTCTCAGTAGTCAGAAGGAGTATTCATGACCCCCTGCCCTACTGGTGTGGAATAATCCATGCAGCAGAACCGTGGGATGAGTCCCATAACAACTCTAAGCAGAAAAGGCAGGTATCCCTGATTGAGCAACTTGGCTTCTAATAGTTCAAAGAAATTTAGTTTAAAAGCTTTTATACAGCACCTTTCATACGCTGTACTTAAAGTGCTATACATGGAAATATATATAGTACTAGCAGGATACTAGCAGTAAATTAGCATACAATGGAAATGGGCTTCATATACACCTTCCATGTGCACTGTATCTCAAATTGCTTTACAGAGCAATGAGCTAGATTCTTGTAGTACAGGGAATATAGACAGAACTGAATTCAGATTTTTGTTTTTTTAGTCTTTGGTAACCGGGTAAGGCCCACTAGGCACAAGTGTCTGTTTTCAGGGGCAACCTGGGAGCACTGGGTGGTTAAGTGACTTGTCCAGAGTCACACAGTATGCAAGTGGAGGTTGTGAGAATCAAACCAAGGTCTGGTCTGCTGGATGTACCAAGCTCATTCACACCTTGTTACTCTAGCCTCTAGGCTATACTGCCAGAAAGCACCTTTTGTGCGCATTACATTTAAAAGTTTTTTACACAGCAGTAGATAGTGGTAGGTCAGGAACTGTAAAACAGCACAGAGTAGAAGCTGTATTTAGCGATATAGCACTTTTCACACACGCTGCATCTCAAAGTGCTTTACAACGCAATGAATTAGATACAGGTAGTGCAAGAAATATAGACCAATAGAGTTCTGATTCATACAATGCAGCTGAAAACAAAATCTTACAGATAAATGATTTATTTCTATGGTCTACATCGATGGCAAATCATTGTCATCCTTTCTAGGTGGGTCCTCACCATTTATCATCACTTTAGGTTGGTCACAAGGATATCTTAACCAATGAGAAAGCAGCTTGACCAGTGCTTAATGTCATCAGGATGACCTCTGCTTCCTCAAAACAGAGTAGTGAAGTCAAACAGAAGCAGTTTATTCTTCATTAAAAGAACTAACCTGAAAGCTTTACAATTCAAAATACATTGTATAAATGGGACACACAATGGCCTCTCTCAGAACATGACATCTGTCATCACTTGTGAGGAGACAGGACTGTCATAATTCACTCGTGGCTCTGCCACTTGTGAGTTATGGTCCTGCCCCTCGCTCATGATGACAAATGGCATATTCTGAGTCTGGCCATTGTGTATCTTCAGATTCATACAGCACCTTTTGTGCACACAGTACTTCAAAGGGCTTTACATAGCAGTGAGGCATGCACTGTAAGTGCAGGAACAATACAACAGAATAGAATTTGGTATATATAGCTTGTTTCATGCACACTGTGAGTGGGATATTCAAACTCGCGCCATTCATAGGAATGCAGAAGCCCTTGAGCTCGCCAAAATAGTTGCACTGGGGTGTGTCGGGGTGATATTCAAAGGAGTTGTGCTATTGAGCAACTCCTTTGAATATCACCTCAGCCACAGCCACTGTGCACGGCAAGTGGAACTTGCGCCACCGCGAAGTTGACAGAGTGGAGCATTCAACTTGCGGTGGTGCAAGTACCATTGCGCCATGCGCAAAATCACGATATTCAAAAGGTGACATGCAAATGGGGCTATAATTCATGCAAGGCACAGTGGGGCCATTTGCATGTGATTATGTCCCCATTTGCATGCCATTAGCATGTAGGTGCACCGATCCCTGAGGACTTGCGCCTGGCGCCTGCCAGGCAGCAGTCGAGGACCGAGGCCCCTGCAGCCCGATCGCAGGCATAGTGTACTCCCCACACCAGCCTGATCGCTGGGCAGCAATGTGGCTCTCCTCCCGCACATATCCCTGGTGGTCCAGTGGACCGAAATGCCCGATCGCAGGGCGGTATATGTAATAAACCCACCCGCCCGAACATAGCCTTGGTGGCTAGTGTCCCCCACCCCACCCACCTCACGAAGCCCCACCACCCGCCTCCCCGGCAGCCAGCGGGCGGCAGAATCCACCACCTGCCGCCCGCCGCCCGCCGACCGACTGCCCGTGGGCTTCACGCCCATTGGTGCAGAGCAAGAGCCAATGGGAGCCCATATCAGACATGATAGTCCAGATTGTGAATGATTCATTCACAAATCTGACTCGTCGTACGGTGGTGGGACTGCACGCCCATTGGCTCTGCTCTGCACCATTAAGTAGCGGCAGTCTACCGGCAGTCAGCTGGCGGGCGGCAGGTGGGTGGATGCTGCCGCCGCTGCCGCGGGGAGCGGGTGGGGCTTCGTGGGTGGGTGGAGTGGGGACACTAGCCACCAAGGCTATGTTCGGGCGGGTGGGTTTTATTACATATACCGCCCGGCGATCGGCATTTCGGTCCACTGGACCACCAGGGATATGTACGGGAGGGGTGGGTTTATTACATACCGCCTGCGATCGGGCATTTCGGTCCACTGGACCACCAGGGATACGCTCGGGAGGAGGGGGGCATACACTGCTGCCCGCGATCGGGCTGGTGGGGAGTACACTATGCCCACAATCGGGCTGCAGGGGGGCACAGGGACTGGGTTGGGGCCAGCCACAGGTGGCAGCTGCTGTGTTGTGCCCTGCAATACAGCAGCTCACCTGTGGGTGGCCTCGACTTAAGCCTTTTTGGCTCAAAGTTCTGCAGGCGAGGTTGGAGGTTGCGACGAAAACTCTGCACAGCCCAGCTGAATATCGGGCTGTGCAGTTTATGCATGGTTCCTCCCTTCCAGTTGAGCATGCATTCATTTGCATTGCGCTGTTGCTCAGCCTGTTTTCAGTGGCTCAACTGCCTCCTGCTGAATATCGCAGAATGGCGCACTTCGACTTGCGCATGGCGTAACCCTTTGAATATCCCACCCTGTATCTAGAGTCACAGTGAAGTTTTACTCTACCAGCGAAGTTGCCAAAGTGACCAAAATTTGTACTCATGGAGTTTCACAAAGTTTTTCCCTACCCTCAACAACTACGACTTGCCGATTGCAAAGTTTTCCATGCAAATGGCAGAATTCTGCTCATGGCGTGCAATTTCTCCCAAAATGTCAGAACTTCTTCTGCAAATGGCGAAATTTCACCATTAGCGGATGAAATTCCACACAGGGACTGTAGATAGAACAGAATTGGATTTATACTGTACACTGGCAGTAAGGAGGTGGAAGAACAATGGGGAATAATAAAACTGCCATCACAGAGGTAATAAGCCTTGTGTGAAGCAAATAAACAAAACAAACGATGTAAGAAACCACTATGGTTCTCAAAGGAAGTGGCAGTGAAGGTTCAAGAGAAAAGAAAGCATTCAGGAAGTACAAGGAATCACAGAAGGAGCAGGACAGAGAACTGTATCAGTTAAAGCAAAGGAAGCTGGGAAGGCAGTCAGAACAGCAAAGGCCAAAACCAAGGAAAAGATAGCCAACTCAGTTAAAAGGGGATAAAACCTTTTATAGGTACATCAGGAGCGAAGGAAGACCAGGAGGGTTAGTGAGGCTTAATAAAGGGAGGAGGGTGGGCAGAGGGTGACTGTGAAAAGGCAGAGATACTAAACATATATTTTGCTCTGTATTTACAAAGGAAGAGGGAGAGGTACCTAAACAAACAGTAGAAACACTCTGGATACAGAAGTTGATACCAGCCCATTTACAGAAGAAATGGTTCTGAAAGAACTCTAAAACTGAAGGTGGACAAAGCAATGGGGCCTGATGGGCTTCATCCCAGAATTCTAAAGAACTAAGGGTAGAACTGGTGACACCACTGACTACCCTTTAACAAATCTTGGGAGGATGGGGTGGTACCCGAGGACTGGAGGAGGGCAGATGATTCCCTTCACAAAAGTGGGAGCAAGGCAGAAGCAGAAAACTACAGACCTGTTAGTATTTAACCTCAGTGGTAAGGAAAATGATGGAATCACTTCTGAAGGAAAGAATTGTTGAGTATCTAGAGGCCAGAGGGCACAGGACCCAGGGCAACATGGATTCTGCAGAGGAAGGTCATGCCAGACAAATCTGATAGATTTCTTTGACTGCGTGACCAAAGTAGTAGATCAGGGAGGGCTGTGGACATGGCCTACCTAGACTTTAGCAAGGCATTTGACACAGTCCCACACAAAAGATTAATATACAAGTTAGCCGGCCTGGGAGTGGGTCCCAAGATGACAGCCTGGGTAAAGAACTGGCTGGAGAATAGGACACAGAGATAATAGTAAATGGAGTCCACTCTGAAGAAAGTGGGGTTACTAGTGGGATACTGCAGGGTTCAGTATTAGAACTGGTCCTCTTCAATGTCTTTATAGCGACATTGCAGAGGGACTGGACGGAAAAGTATGGCTCTTTGCAGAAGACACAAAGATCTGCACCAGTAGATGCACAAGGTGGGTGGAAAGGATGAGAAGGGACTTGGCAAGGTTAGAGGAATGGTCAAATGTATGGCAGCTTAGATTCAATGCTAAGAAGTGCAAGGTAATGCACCTGGGAAACAAAAACCCAGGGAAGAGTACACAATGGGGGTGAGATACTAACAACAACAAAAATGGAAAGGGACCTGGGGTAGTCATATCAGATGACCTAAAGGTGGGCAAGCAATATGAGAGGGCAGCAAGGAGGGCTGGGGGATACTGGGATGCATAGAGAGGCATCACCAGTAGAAAACAGGAAGTTATTATCCCTCTGTACAGACAGCTGGTGAGACCCCATCTGGAGTACTGCGTGCAGTTCTGGAGACCCAATCTCCGTAAAGACATAGACAGGATGGAAGCTGTCCAGCGGAGGGCAACTAAAATGGTGCAGGGTCTGCACCGGAAGACATAGGAAGAGAGACTTAAGGGGCTTAATATGTATGGCCTCGAGGAAAGGAGGGAGAGGGGACATGATAGAAACTTTCGAGTACCTCAAGGGAATCAACAAAGTCCAAGAGGGTAGCATCTTTCAAAAATAGGTGTGCAAGAACAAGTGGGCACAATTTGAAGATAGAGGGGGTGGCTCAGAGGTAATTAAAGGAAGTATTTTTTCACAGAGAGGGTTGTGGATGCATGGAACAGCCTTCCGGAGGAGGTTGTGGAGTCAAAAACAGTGGTGGAATTCAAGCATGCATGGGACAGTCATAAGGCAATTCTAAGGGGTGGGGTAGGAAAAGTGGGCTGCTGGTTAACTAGGATCTGCAGCTTATCCATTGGGTACGAAATGGGCAGACTGGGTGGGCCAAGTGGTCCTTATCTGCCGTCAAATTCTATGTTTCTATGTTTCTATGTTACTGTCTCTCCTCGTACATACTGTATCTCAAAGGGCTTTGCACAGCAATGGGGTATATACTGGTAGTGCAGGGACTGCAGATAGAAGAGAATTTGGATTTATACTGTATACTGTCTCTTCTCATACATACTGCATCTCAAAGGGCTTTACAAAGCTAAATGGGGTATATACTAGTTGTGCAGGGACTATAGATAGAACAGAACTGGATGTATACTGTATACTGTCTCGTCTCATACATATTGTATCTCAAAGGGCTTTACACAGCAATGAGGTATATACTGGTAGTGCACGGCCTGTAGCTAGAATAGAACTGGATTTATACTATATACTATCTCTCCTCATACATACTGTATCTCAAAGTGCTTTACAAAGCAAATGGTATATACCGGTAGTGCAGGGACTATAGATAGAACAGAATTGGATTTATACTGTGTACTGTCTCTTCTCATACATATTGCATCTCAAAGGGCTTTGCACGGCAATGGGGTATATACTGGTAGTGCATGGACTGTAGATAGAACAGAATTTGGATTTATGCTGTATACTGTCTCTCCTCGTACATACTGTGTCTCAAAGGGCTTTACAGAGCAATAGGGTATATACTGGTTGTGCAGGGACTGTACAAAAAACAGACTTTGGATTTATACTGTATACTGTCTCTCCTCATACATACAGTTTCTCAAAGTGTTTTACAGAGCAAAGGGTATATACCATATAGCCAGTGTCCTCAAAGTGTGGAAGTCAGCCCAAGGCTTCCACAGCCAAATTCAAGAGACTTGCCAAACAGCTTCATACTACAGCAGCTGGGAAGTAAGAGAGTGTATCTGCAGAACTGTTTGCACCTAAACTTTGCAGCACCTGAGAGATGCTCTTATCCTGTGAGGAGGGTTGGACTGTGTTTTGCCAAAGTCTGAAGTATCACCTGGGGTTAAGCAGCCAGTGCCCAGAGACTTCGAGGAAATTCCCATTGCCTGGGGAAGCAGGCTTTTTATTGTTGACTCTTTGTGCTCCACTGCCCTGGAACTCTCTTGGGCTACTCCTTCTCTCTGGTACTGCTTACGTCACCTGGTCCTGCGTCCTCAGAAGGAAGCTCCCCTCCACAAACCTCCTGCCGACAGATCCCCAGCTCTGATCCCCTGAGGTGGGACTACCTCCACTCCAGCACTCTATCTATAATCTAATTTGCCGGCCAAGGTGGTGGGAGTGCAGAGGAGGTGGAGGCAAAGCCCGGTATTGGGCGTGTGGTGGTGTGGACCTGGGGAGAGCTGCGCCGCCTGGCCTCGAGCAGGATTTTCTGTGTTGTTCCCCAGGAGCGGTCGTGCAATGACGCCTGCATGGCTGAGCCACAGACATCTGCTGTGCTCCTTCCCCATGCTGCTCCATGCTAGCTGTGCCCCGATCTCCACTGGGGTCCCACTGCGCAGGAGACACCCTGGATCCCTCCCCAGGAGAGGAGAGAAGTCCTCTAGATGCTTAATCTCTCCCTCCCCTACCGACCCCCAGTGCCCAAGCTCATTCCAAACTCAGGTGGCCGACATGGTGCGAGGTATGGCTTCCAGCACCTCAACCTTCAGTGCCATCGGGCCGGCTGGGAAGCAGACTTGAAACAAGAAAAAAATGAGTTGTGTTTGACCCTACAGTTTCCAAACAGCCTGAGAGACTGTTTGCCTCCTCTAGTCCTGAGGGTGAGCTGGACTGGTTGCCAGAGACAAATCCAGTTTGACAGCTGCAGAGAGAGACAGAAAGAGATTGTGTTAACCCTGAGCTCCAGGAAGAGAGATTGCCAGTAAGGATGGTCTCGGAATCAGCCAGATAGTGCTACAGTCAGGCATTACCCATCATCTCCCTGGAGTTGTTCGGCCCTGGTCCACAGTATTGGCTAGTTCCAGCACCTATTCTAGCCTGCAAGAAGGTAACAAGCTGCAAGAGCCTGCAACAGCCCTGAAGGTGACAAGCAGCAAGAACCTGCAAAAGCCCTGAGGTTGACAAGCTGCAAGAGCTTGCAATGGCCCAGAAGGTAACAAGCTGCAAGAACCTGCAACAGTCCTGAAGGTGACAAGCTGCAAGTGCCTGCACCATCCCTGAAGGTGACAAGCTACAAGAGCCTGCAACAGCCTGAGGTTGACAAGCTGCAAGAGCTTGCAATGGCCCAGAAGATGACAAGCTGCAAGAACCTGCAACAGCCCTGAAGGTGACAAGCTGCAAGAGCCTGCAACATCCCTGAAGGTGACAAGCTGCAAGAACCTGCAACAGTCCTGAAGGTGACAAGCTGCAAAAGCCTGCAACATCCCTGAAGGTGACAGCTGCAATAGCCTGCAACAGCTCTGAGCGTGACAAACTACAAGAGCCTGCAACAGCCTGAGGTTGACAAGCTGCAAGAGCTTGCAATGGCCCAGAAGGTGACAAGCTGCAAGAACCTGCAACAGCACTGAAGGTGACAGCTGCAAGAGCCTGCACCATCCCTGAAGGTGACAAGCTACAAGAGCCTGCAACAGCCCTGAGGTTGACAAGCTGCAAGAGATTGCAATGGCCCAGAAGGTGACAAGCTGCAAGAACCTGCAACAGCCCTGAAGGTGACCAGATGCAAGAGCCTGCAACAGCCCTGAACGTGACAAGCTGCAAGAACCTTCAACAGCCCTGAAGGTGACAAGCTGCAAGAGCCTGCAACATCCCTGAAGGTGACAAGCTGCAAAACCCTGTAACAACCCTGAAAGTGACCAGATGCAAGAGCTTGCAACATCCCTGAAGGTGACGAAGCCAAGACCTGCCACTGCAGCCAGCTGCCACCCTATTTGTAAAGCTCAAGGATGCCAGCTTGTCTGACTGCACCTGCACCCATTGCCAGACCCCGTGAGACTGTCTTCAGAACCGTGAGTAACCACAGGCCTGCCCTCACCATGGCAGCTTAAATAGAATTTGTTCTGAGTTTACTGCTTCAATTTAAAAGTGCACTGCCATCCAACTTATGTAACATGCAGTACTGCAACTCTTACTGGGTACTCAGAGAGATAGTAGGAGACTGGTACCAGTGGGGAGGTGGGCTTATATACTGCTACTTGGGGGTGGGCACAGTAGTGGTTACAGCTGCTGTTTATGGTTTTCATGTTCATTAAATACTCCAATTGCCACTTATCTTTGTTTTCCCATTTCCCTTCCCGTTAATAAATCCTTTATACTGTAGTTACTGTTTAAAACTGTCTGTGAGCATATTATTAGCTACAGTCTTTAACTGCATGTGTTTTAATGTATAACAGTTTGAGATGGTATTCCATGGGTGGGGTGACTGGAAGGGAGGTGGGTAGGTACAGCATCCCAGGGGTTGTGGCCCATTACATTTTACTCTGGGTGGAGGCACCGCTATTTATTTTATCTTTGGGAAGGAACCCCCATCAGAAAACTACCCAGGCCCCTCAACCTGGTTGGAGCCCAACAAGCAGGGGTAGTAGCTTGTTGTTACTTGGCACCCAGTTTACATGTGTATGCAAATCAGCATGAACATTTAGGTTGGTTCTGCTTTAAGCAAGAATGCATGGTGCCAAAGAGCCTGTCACACAATCTGAACAGCATGAGAACAGAAGACACAGACATATGCTTTGTCCTACAGAACTCATCAGTGTGCCTCGTCTGTATCTCACCCGAGGAAATAGACCTGCCCAGATGGGTTTGGGTCATGGTGGCCCATAAGAAAGTAAGCTAGAAACACAAGAACCTCAGCACACAGCACTGAGGCCAGGGTTACCCAAAAAGGGGCATTGGCAACAAGGCTAGGTCTAGCTTGGGTCACACCTGGGTCATATTGAATTGTGTCTCTTACCACACAGCTTAATTTACCTTGCCTCACCCTGGGTCATTTGAATTACAGTGGAGCCTGCCAGGAAGCAGTGCAGTGTCTCAGGTTACCACACAACAGATGGGATTACCTGCCATTGAAATGGCCTCATCGCCTGCAGTAACTCAGCTGCAGAATGCTGCAGTATTGTGTTGCATCCTGGTGGGCTCCACTCTATAGCTACGCTACCAACACAGCCTTCCCTACCTTGGATTAACCCTGTGATTTTGAGTTCTGTCCAGTACCATACAGCCTACTCAGCCTGCCGTGTTTTGTGAATTTTGTATAATGCATCTATGCTGTGCTTTCGCTTGAGAAAATAAACTGTACAAAATACCCAGGAAGCTTCATCAAGCAGGCCTGAAAAGCAGTGTCTATTCCAAGCCGCCTGCTGTGTGCAGTCTACGTGAAGGCTATTAAAAGGAATACTTAAGTTTTTAAAATCTTTTATAATTTCCAATCAGAGGGGCTTAAGAGCTCATCACTGTCTGTGTAATCTCGAAAAGCCCTTGTTAAGGATCATTTTCATCCAGGAATTTACAGAAATAAAACTGTGTGCTGTCCTCGTGGTGGTAATCAAACCGAACTAGTAAATGAAGATTGACATCCAGTGCCTGACACTTGACAAACTGCCTCCTCGCCACTGCGCAGCAAAGAAAAACACATCGGACTTCTTCACTCTACTCAGGCGGCAGCCGCACATATGGCCCACGAAGTTAAAAAATAAAGAGAGCATGCATACATTTCCATATATAATGCACACCATTCCTATTTAATATGCAAATTCCAGAGACACTACTGAACACCTTCTGTTCAGAGTGAATAAATTTGAATTTGCAATTAGAATAATCTTGTATAATTAATGAAAACCGCAATTTTCAGCTCCTAAGTAATTTGATTAACATGTTGATAGGGGCACTTATCGAGCTCACAATACAGCAGCGGTCGGGCAGCAGAGGGAGGGGAAGGGAATGAGAGACAGAGACAGTACAGGTAACAATCTCTGACCCCACAAGGCACTATGACTCATTGCCTCAGAAATAAAGCCTCTGGGACAGAAAAAGAACTCTAACCATCCCTACAGTAAAGGGCAGGGGTGATTGACTCAGTCAGCAATCCGTCTGTTTAGTTATTTATTTTATGTGTTTATTTGTCATTTGTTGATCAGAAAATGCACACTAAGCTATACCAACTTGTTTCCAGGTTCCGGTGGGGGAGGGGGAGTGTTACAGAACATGCTTCACTGACAGGGGAATGCTGGCATTGACACCGGAAATGCCATTACTCCTTGATAAGTGCCGTGGGATCTTTAACTTTTACATGGACACTTATCAGAGATGGGCAGAAGAGCCTCGGTTTAACATCTCATCCCAAGGACAGCACCTCAGCAGTGAAGCATCCCCCCCCAGTACTGCACTACAGTATCAGTTATAGGTATAACCCCAAGTACCTGGTGTGGGGCTTCAGTTACAAGTATAACCCCAGGTACCTGGTGTGGGGCTTCAGTTATAGGTATAATCCCAAGTACACTGGTGGGGCTTCAGTTACAAGTATAACCCCAGGTACCTGGTGTGGGGCTTCAGTTATAGGTATAACTCCAGCTACCTGATATGGGGTTTCAGTTATAGTATAACCCCAAGTACCTATGTGGGGCTTCAGTTACAGGTATAACCCCAGGTACCTGGTAAGGTGTTTCAGTTATAGGTATAACCCCAAGTACCTGGTGAGGGGCTTCAGTTATAGGTATAACCCCAGGCACCTGGTGTGGGGCTCTAGTTATATGTATAACCCCAAGTACCTGGTGTGGGGCTTCAGATATAGGTATAACCCTAAGTACCTGGTGTGGGGCTCCAGTTATAGAGTATAACCCAGGTATCTGGTATGGGGTTTCAGTTATAGGTATAACCCCAAGTACCTGGTGTAGGGATTCAGTTATAGGTATAACCCAGGTACTGGTGTGGGAGTTGCAGTTATAGGTATAACCCTAGGTACCTGGTGTGGGGCTTCAGTTATACGTATAACCCCAAGTACCTGGTGTGCGGCTCCAGTTATAGGTATAACCCCAGGTACCTGGTAAGGTGTTTCAGTTATAGTTATAACCCCAAGTACCTGGTGTGGGGCTTCAGATATAGGTATATCCCAGGTACCTGGTGAGGGGCTTCAGTTATAGGTATAACCCCAAGTATCTGGTGTGGGGCTTTAGTTATAGCTGCAACTTCAGGTACCTGGTATGGGGTTTTATGGGTATAGCCCCAGGAGTTCCATCATGCTGTTGACGGCGTGGAGATTTGTCGGCAAATCAACTGGCGTGCTTTAACACCACCAACTGGTGTTCTGCTGCCATGAGGAACTGATGTTTCTGACACACCCCTCTGACGCCTCGCCCCTGCCCCACTTTAAATAATCAACCCGGTCAGAGTTGGTTCGGGCAGGGGCAAACAACCCAGAGGCAACAGTGTTGGGAACCCAGCAGATCATCACAGTGAACTGCTGAAAATGTCTCTGTGATGGTTTTTGCTGTATTCTCATCACTGTTGTGACATGATACCAAACCCATGTACCTGATGTGGGGCTTCAGTTATAGGTATAACCCCAAAGTACCTGGTGAGGGGCTCCAGTTACAGGTATAACCCCAAGTACCTGGTATGGGGCTTCAGTTATAGGTATAACCCCAGGTACCTGATTTGGGGCTTCAGTTACATAGAAATATAGACTTTGACAGCAGATAAGGACCACTGGCCCACCCAGTCTGCCCATTTCCCTACCTACTGGATAAGCTGCAGATTCTAGTTAACCAACAGCCTACTTCCTGCAACCCCCCACTATAATTGCCTTATGTCTGTCCCATGCATGTTTGAATTCCCCACTGTTTTAGACCCCACAACCTTTCCAGGAAGGTGGTTCCACGTCCACCACTCTCTCCAGTGAAAAGAATTTCTCACATTACCCGAGCCGCCCCTCTAACTTTAAATTGTGCCCCTTGTTCTTACACATCTCTGTTTCTGAAAGATGATACCCTCCTGGACTTTGTTGATTCCCTTGAGGTACTTAAAAGTTTTTATCATGTCCCCCGTCCCTCCTTTCATCAAGGGTATACATATTAAGCTCTCTCAGTCTCTCTCCATATGGTTTCTGATGTGTAGACCTTGCACCAGTTTAGTTGCAAGTATAACCCAAGTACCTGGTGTGGGGCTTCAGTTATAGGTATAACCCCAGGTACCTGATATGGGGTTTCAGTTATAGGTATAACCCCAAGTACCTGGCATGGGGTTTCAGTTATAGGTATAACCCCAGGTACCTGGTGTAGGGCTTCAGTTATAGGTATAACCCCAGGTACCTGGTATGGGATTTCAGTTATAGGTATAACCCTAGGTACCTGGTGTGGGGCTTCAGTTATAGGTATAACCCAGGTATCCTGTGTGCGGCTTCAGATTGAGGTATAATCCCAAGTATCTGGTGTGGGGCTAGAGATCCTGACCTTCCAATCTTCTGGCGCAGAGATAAACGTCCTACCTACTGAATCACTGGAAATGTGACCAGCCTTTTCCCATTCCTAGAGTGAGCAGCCCAGTTATATTCCAAACAACAGGAAGTGGATGCAAGGTGATGTGGTACTCCATGGAAAATACCTGTTCCTCTGGGCTCTCTTTCTAGCATTATACACTGTTTCCTAGTTCCTGGTGAGACAGAAGCAGTCAGAAGATGCAGGCATGAAGGTTAAGAAAGTCACTCAAACAGCATGTCAGGCAAGCACGGCAGCAAATATATGTCGTTGTGACCCAGCCCACATAGACATGGAGAATCACTCTGGGATCATATTCAGTGTAATTATTACATTCTGTATTACAGGCAGCAAAATGTGACCAAATCATTGCAATATAACTGCTATACACTATGGGTTAATATATTCAATGTTACTACAGTATTGAAACCAAGATGAATGGTGCGTTCTGGAAACTGGAAGTGGTGCTGAGTAAGGTGGCTAGCCTGGTGCATACAAGAGAGTAAAGACTCTACACTGGGAACCAGGAAACAAATGTACAGGCACAAAAGCATTGAAAAGTAGATTTACTGGCACCACATGGAAGACAGCCAGACTAGAACCCTCTGAGCAAGTTGCTTAAATTTCCTGTGCTCCCACGATGCACCTAGAAACAAGCCTTAGCTTAGTGTGTTTCCTGGTCAAAAACTGTAAAATGAGTAAAACATAAACATCAGTTGCCATGACAACTTCATGATTCTTGATTTGACAGGCTGTCCAATTAATCAATCAAACCAATCAATCAATCAATCAAAATCTTTATTTATCCAGGCGGGCACCATTGAGCAAGGCTCATTTGCAAGGTGGACCTGGTCATGAATACATCAAAGAACAGTACAGAAGCAGGTATACAAAAAGCAATAATATACAAAGAAGAAAAAGCATATACAGTGGATACAGTACAGTACAAAGGTTGAAATAAGGTGGACCTGGTCATGAATACATCAAAGTACAGTATAGAAGCAGGTATATAAAAGCAATAATATGAAAGAAAGAAAAGTATATACAGTGGATACAGTACAGTACAAGGTTGAAATAAATAAAAAACAGCATTATTTTACAATTGAAGAAGTCAGCAGATGTACAATCAACCATAGGCATACAGGGGTTATAAGCAGAGATCTTTTGAGTGAGGCAGCCAGCAACTACACATATAGGGGAAAGAGGCCATCTATGGGGTGGCAGGTTAGAGAGTAAAGAAGAGGAGGGATATATTACCGACGACTGGGAGAAGAATTGAGCTGAAACCACAGAAAGTGACGATGGCTGTCGTGTACTTGTTTATTATGATAATGACGGAGGAGGGTAGATAATTGGGACACTACTATGGATGGATGGGACTTTAGCCAGGCTGGGAGCGACAGGGAAGGGTGGGCTAGCAGGAAGAGTTAACAGGAAAGAGTGAGAGCCAGGCGAGAAACATATTATTCCTGCCTTTTATTTCTGAGTGTGGAAAAGACTGCACTGTGCCTGGCCCTGTGGATACATTTTTTTGCAATATTTATTTTAATTTTTGATCAGGAAAGGCACACAAAGAAGTAATATCTTGTTCCCAGGTGGATCTGGAGTGGGTTTCATGGACCTGTTATATTAATGAGGTATGCTGGTTACTACATTAGTGGAAGATGCCCATCTCTTCTTTGATAAATGCCTTGGGATCATTAAGTGCCACCTGGATAGTTTATTTAAATTTTGGTGACCGGTAGGCCCACTGTTTTGCTTGTTAGTAATCACGAAACCAGCATGAGTTTTTACTCATCTTTATTGTGCAGCCATCTTAAACACACTGCTCCAGCCAAGCAAACTTCCCATAACACCCCACACTCTAGGGTCTGTCTACAAATCATCAGTGTCTTACATTTACCTTAGGGACTGTCTAATAAGTATGTTAAATTCCTATAACATCACATCTTCCTCACTTAAGAAAAGTTCTATATTATTTTCAAACTGAATTATTGGATTACAGTAACTTGGCTGAATTATTATCATTATTATTTTAACTTCTTACAAACTGAGGTTTATAACTAAACCTAAACCTAATCTTGAGAGGAGAGGTCGCTAGTACTTCACTCTCTAGTGAGCCTTACCATTCATGCCACTGTACTTATCTAACAAGTTTCAATCAGTCTCTCTGGGCATTGAATTTCTCTTTTGGTCTTGCTTCCTTCTCTGGTGACTTTTCAGTGGATGCACACTGCTCGAATCATCCTTGCTATTGGTCTCTTTGGGTGTTGTCTTGACTGACTGCTGTGAAAGTTGGTAAGTCAACTTCAGTCAAATTAGCATCTTCAACCTTTGACAGAAGTCTTAAATCCACACATTCGCCTCACCTCACCTCCGCTCCTCTCTGTTTCAATCTGGTAAGACCTTGGTGCAATTTGTGCTTGTACAGTGCCCTTTGCAGCCACATTCCTTTATCATAGTCTCTAAGCGCACTTGATCTCCAGGCCTTAAATCAGGCAAGTTTCTTGCTCTCCTGTCATGTAACAGTTTTTGCTTTTCCTTTTGTTTTTCTTTGCTTTGTTTCACCTGTTCCGAGTCATGAGTCTTCAGAAGCCCTTCATGTATCGGCAGATTTGTCCTGATCCTCCTTCCCATAAGCATTTGTGCTGAGAAAGCCCATTCGTAATGGTGCGCTTCTGTAGATCAGTAGGCTTTTGTAAAAATCATCTTTTCCATCATGTGTTTTCTTCATGAGACTTTTAGTTTTTACTGAGCTCTCTGCCAGTCCATTTGATCTTGGAAAATTGGGACTAGAAGTACTGTGTATGAATTCCCATTCATAGGTGAACTGTTTGAACTCAGCACTGGAAAACTGTGGACCATTATCATGAACACTTCATTTGGAACTTCATGTCTTGCAAAGATTGACTTCATGCAGGTGATTACACCTTTTCCATTACAATCAAACAAGTCAGCACCTACTTTCTGATATGGTCTGCCTGGCACTGAATGAGGACATAATGGCTGGCTTGGCTGCTTTGGTCTGTAGGTGAGACACAGTTCACAGGTTGCAGTTACCTGGGCAATATCTTGTTTTTATTCTCGCCACTACATTACTCTCTGGCTCTTCACTTGCATTTTTCTTCTCCTAACTGCCCTTCATGTATTTTACGTAGCATTTCTTTGCAAAGTTTTCCTGGCATAACAAATTTGTTGCCTTTGAAAATAATGTCATTGACAACAGATAGGTCACTTCACACATCCAAAAATCATGACTAGACAATGGACAGGACTTTTCTCCTTCGCCAACCTTTTAATATGGTATTTCTCAGGATTCTCATTGTTTCATCTGTGTCTGTTTCTCTTCTGATCTGCTCTTGTCTCCTGTTGGACACAGGAAGAGAGGTCACGATCATGTCAACATATGCCTTTATTTCTCTCTGTCTGTTTGACTTTCCGGGTTTCTCTCTTGCCTACAGCACATGAAAGTGTGTCTGCAGTGTACATGTACTTTCTAGGACTATAGATCAAGTGAACATCGTACTTTTGTAATCTAATTAGCACTCTCTGTATTCTCATTGGACAGTCATTTAGAGACTTGGCCATTATAGCTACTAGAGGCTTGTGGTCTGTTTCCACTGTGAAGGCCTGACCATACACATACTGATGAAATTGCTCACAAGCATAAGTTATTGCTAGTAACTCTTTTTCTATTTGGGCATACCTTGTCTCTGCGCTCGTCAAGGCCCTGGAAGCGTATGCTACAGGTTGCCAGATTCCTTCATAATTTTGCAGAAGTACTGAGCCCAAGCCAAACTGTGAAGCATCAGCTGATATTCTTGTTTTTAGCAGAATCATAGAATCTTAACACTGGTTCTTCTGTAATAGCCTTCTTCAGATTTTCCAGCTCTGCTCCTGTTCATGTGACCACATCCATTCATTTTCTGCTCCAACAGCCATCTGAGTGGGGCTGATCATGCTGAAAGTTGAGGGATAAACTTCCCTAGGTAGTTAATCATCCCTAAGAACCTCCTGACATCATCTTTGCAGCTGAGCTTTTGCATATTCATTATCGCAGATGTCTTCTTAGGATCAGGTTTAATGCCCTGATCTATAACAATATCACCCACAAAAGTCAGTGCTTTTACACAAAACTCACATTTTCTTTGAGTTTAAGATTTGCTTTTCTTGTCAGATCCAGCACTTGTCTCAATCTGAAGTCAAAATGTTCATCTTTTGTGGAACCCCACACAATGATGTCAGCCCATCATGGTTTCAACACCTGGAATGTGCTCAAAATCATATGAATTATTTTATGGTAAACTTCTGGAGCGGACAGTATCCATATGGCAGACGAAGAAATCTGTATCTTCCTTCTGGAGTATTAAACATGCATAACTTTGAACTAGCCTTATCTTGCTTCATTTGCCAAAATCCAGAAGAAGCATCCAGTTTGCTAAATCATTTAGCACCAGCAAACTGTGACATTATCTCTTCTCTGCTAGGTAACTTGAAATGCTCTCTTTTTATAGCTCTGTTTAAGTCTCTGGGATCAAGACATATTCTGAGCTGGCCATTTTCTTCTCAACTATGACTAAAGAACTCACCCAGTCTGAAGATTCATCAATTCTCTTGACTACACCTGTGGCTCATGTGATTCAGCTCTTTTTCAGCCTGCCCCTCAGTGCGAATGGCACTTTCCTGCAGGGTTGTATTATGGGTGGCACTTGGTCATCTATGTTTATTTTGTGCTCCCCAGGCAAACATCCTAGACCTTTGAACACATTGCTGTACTCTGTAAATAACGATTCACATTTAGCTTCAGCTTGTAATGCCATGACAAACACTCTTCTCACTAAATTGAGTTTCTCATGGGCATTTATGCCTGGAATTGGTTGCACATCCTTCTCTACAATTAACAGCGAGACCTTGAACCTTTGTGCTTCAGAACTACCATGCAGTTCCTTTTACTGGAATATTCTCTCCGTATAACCAGTTACTTTTATCTTGGCTGGGTGAATTTTAGATTTTACATGCAGAGTTTCATAGTCTTGCAATGAAATCAGGTTCACCTGTGCTCCTGTGTCAAGCTTGAATGGTATGATAGTCTCATTCACAGTTAAAGGTACAATCCATTCCTTTTTTCAGAAACACACAGCTCTATGGAATCTACAAAGAACTCTTCCGCTCATCTTCTTCGACAGTGTGAACTTTATTTTGCTCATTTTTGTTTTGCAGCATTTAGCAAAATGGTTATATTTGCCACACTTACTGCAGGACTTCCATAGACAGGACAAGCTTTAGGTTTATGGTTATTTCCACATCTACCACATGTTTTGATTAGGCTGCTGCTCCTTCTGCTGCTTTGTTTTCGAAAAATATTTCTTGTTTATCTCAAGCTTCTTTAGTGCATGCACAGCGCCCTTGTTTTCTTTGTTCAGCTCTTTAGCCTGTGATTTGGTAGTTTCAGCAGCTCTACACGTTTATAGCTTTGTCCAAAGTTAAATCTTGCTCTCTAGCAGTCTTTCTCTGAGCCCATTGTCTGTGATTCTGCATATAATTCTGTCCTTAATCAATGATTCTTTCAGATCTCCAAACTTCATACGTTTGCAGAGCAAACGTAACTCTATTAAATACTGATCAAAGCTATCACCCTTTTTCTTGTTGCATGTGAAAAACTTGTATCTCTCATAGGTTACATTTCATTTTGGTACAAAGTACTCTTCAAATTTTTCATAATTACATCAAGATCCATGTTTTCCGCCATCACTGAACTGGAAACTTGTAAATGTCTAACACATCTTCTCCGACTACATGTAGAAAGATCGAGGCCTTTGTTTCGCCTCATTGAACTGGAAACTGTTGTAAATGTCTAACACATCTTCCCGACTACATGTAGAAAGATTGAGGCCTTTGTTTTGCCATCTTCGCTTTTCAGCACCACTAGCAGTTAAATAAATATTAAACCTTTGTTTAAAACTCTTCCAATTTTCAGTTACATTTCCAGAAATTGCATACCTGATGGAGGATTTAGTTTATCCATTTTTTTTTCTCTCTCGGTTTTTTCACCAGACTGTCTTCTTCTAGAGTTCTTTTTATGTTCTTTTCCATCTTTTCAGGTTTTGATATCTGCTTCTGATACCATGTTTTGCTTGTTAGTAATCATGAAACCAGCATGAGTTTTACTCATCTTTCTTGTGCTGCCATCTTAAACACACTGCTCCAGCCAAGCAAATTTCCCATAGCACCCCACACTCTAGGGGCTGTCTACAAATCATCAGCTTCTTACATTTACCTTAGAGACCATCTAATAAGTATGTTAAATTCCTATAACATCACACCCACTGAGACAGAAACAGTCCCTTTTTCAGGGGCAACCTGGAATTACATACATCTATAAACATAACAAAATACATACATGTCATTTCACAATTAACAGTCAATATAGACATACTGACCAGTCAAGGATACAGTGGCAGATTAATTACAATCAACATCAACAGAAGAAGAAGTATTATTATACACTAGACAGTCACAGTCAGATTGATGTCCCAATGAGGTTAGATCAGCAGTAGGAGTCGCTGGCTCTTTCTTACTTGCAGAGCTCAGTTGCAACAGGTGGGCCTTAAGACCCCTTCTTGAAACCCCGAGTAGGAGTGCCATTCCTGGAGACTGCTAGGAGACCATTCCAGATGGGAGGATGAAGGCAGCATAGGACTGGAGTCCTAGGGAAGTCCTTATACTGGGGACTTGGAGAAGCTGCTGGACAGAGGATCTTAGTGTTCTCCTATCTTTTGGGGGCTAATGTGTTAATTAGGCTGGGGTGCTATTATGCTGGAGCTTAAAAGCAAGGCACAGTGAGAGATATGGTAATCTACCTTCAGAGAAGGCCACCTTAGAGATAATAGTACCTTGCAGTGATGCTCCCATGGTGGTACCCCAATGGTGAAGCACCCTACCCTGTGATACAGTGTTTTAAACTTTGCATTTCAGAGCTTCTTACAGAATGTAGCAAATGGGCCCCATATGGCAAGGTTGGAAGGAGTGTACCAGTGGAAACCTTGAGTTTGGATTCACGAGCAAGGAAAGGGCTCAGGCAATATAACATACTAAAAGCCAGCAGAATAGGCCTAATGGTCTGTCATGTCTGCTTGGTAGCCAGCCACCTCAGTGGGTGCTTGCTTCCCACCACACCAGCCCCCAAGAGGGTCTTCTTTGGCTTCATTTTCCCTTGTATCTGTCTCACCCTTCTTGAAGCCCACCACTTTGCCTCTTCTCCACCAGCCTCCCGGGCAGTGAATTCCATGGCTCCACCACCCTCTCGGTGAAGTAATGCCTCCTCGTTCCCCTGTAATTTCCCCCTCGCTTCCACTCATGACCCCTAGTTGTTCCCACCTTCTTTAGCCTGAACAGCTCCTTGGTTCTGCTCTTGGTTATTCCTTTTATGTACTTGAAGACCCCATCATGTCTTCCTGGCTCTCCTCTCCTCCAGTGTGTACAGCCCAAACTCTTTCAGTCTCCCTCATAGGGCCTTCCTCCATGCCCTGAAACATCCTGGTTGCTCTCCTCTGGACCCTCTCCAGCAGTGCTATGTCTTTCTTCAGATGAGGTCTCCAGAACTGTACACAGTACTCGAGTTGCGGCTCGACCAAGGCATTATATAGAGGGAGGATCACCTTCCTCCTCCTGCACATAATTCCTTGACTATGCAGCCCAGTATCCTGTTTGCTTTGCTGTGGTTCTTCTACAATTTTGGAGTTATTCATTTTGATGTTTACCACCACCCTAGATCCCTCTCACCCAATGTGGCTTGCAGTGTGACCTCCCCAGGGTGTATACATGGCCCGGTTTCTGACCCCAAATGAAGTACCTTACATTTCCCAGCATTAAACTTCAATCCCCACCTCCTGACCACCCCTCCAGGGTATCCAGGTCCCCTGGACTGTCTCTCTTGCTTCTTCCCATCCACCAGTGCTCCCAGTTTGGAGTCATCCACAAAGAGACTCAGTCTACTCCTAACCCACCTCCCTATATCTGAGACATAGGCACTGAACAGGAGTGTCCCAAATACTGAACCTTGGGGTACCCCACTGATTACCTTCCAAGGAGGAGACTATCCCACTGACCATTACCTTCTGTATTTGCCCCATAAGCCAGTTTTCCACCCACTTGAGCACCTGTCCTCCCACCCCATCTCCCCCAGCTTTGCTATCAGCCCATTAAGAGGTACTGAATCAAGCGCCTTGCTGAAATCCAGGTATAGGATGTCCACCGCCTATGTCTGTCCAGGGCCCCCGTCACGAGTCAAAAACTCTCTGAGGCTGGTCTGACATGATCTCCTGGGACCGACACCATACTGTTTATCATCCTGGTGCCCTAACCTTTCCAGCTGCCTCCCAAGCTCTCCTAGATAATGCCCTCCATTACTTTGCCTACCACAGATGTTAGACTGACAGGCCTATAATTCCCCATCTCCTCTCTAGACCCTCTCCTTTGTGGATAGGGCACTCACATGAGCCACCCTCCAGTCTTGGGGCATCCATCCTGTCTGCAGAGGGTGTTAAAGAGTGCAGCCAGTGGAGCTGCCAGCTCCTCCACCAGTTCCTTCATAACCATCAGATGTAGCCCATCGGCCCGGCGCCTTATCAGTTTTAGCTTCGAAGGGCCCTCACCCTATCCACTGTGATTTCTTCCCCAGTCCTCCCCTCATGCAACTGCCCCACCCCTTCTGGGTCTGGCCCAGCCTGTACCCTAGCCTCTTTCAGTTCTCTGGTCTCTGACTGACCTCTCGATTTTGTTGGCTCCTCTTCCTCCCATCAGGCTGGGAATCCCTGTCTCCTCTGTAAAGATCGAGGCAAGTACTCATTTAGCACCCCTGCTTGTTCCTCTGCTTCCTGAGCCCATCCCCCAGTCTTAATCCTGCTGATCTGTGTCCTCACTTTTCTCTTCTCTCTTATGTTTCTTATCCTTCCCCCTCTGGATATCCCTAGACAAGTTTTGCTCCATCCCTGCCTTGGGTCCCTCACCACTCTGGTGACCCTCCTAGCCATCAGTTCTCTCTCCTCACTCCTTATTCCCCCTTGAGCACTTAAAATGTGCGTAGGGCAGCTTTTTTCCTCACTGCCTCCTGCACCTCCCTGGTCCAGCAACATGGTTTGTTGATTCTACCATGCTCGCCTTACTTTTGTACAAGACCTAGTAGCCTCTAGCACCCCTTTCTAATGGTCTCCACAAGCTACCAGCATCCATCTCTGGCCTAATCTTGTCCAACCTCTCATGCAGAATCTTGCCCATGCCTACTGAGTCCGCCTCCCATGAAGTCTACCACTACTGTGTTAGTGCGGTTTTCTCCCCCAGGTACAGCAGAAACCAGACCATGGCGTGGTCACCACCTGCCAATGGTCTGCACACCTCCAGGCTCCTTATCTGGTCACTGTCCACTAGGACAATGTCCAATATCCACCCCATCTAGTAGGTTCCCCACCTGTTGGACCAGGAAGGCATCCTGAAAGATGTCCATCAGTCTCTGTTCCTGGCCACAGAAGATGTCATAATGTCCCAGGCAGCCCCGGCATATTAAGGTCACCCATGACCTCCACCCTACCTTTCCAAGGTCACAGTGACCCTTGATGTCTCAACCAGTTTATCCTCCAGAGCCTCCTCTATTGTGGGGGCCTGTACACCACCCTATTTTAACTTTTTTCCCTCCCTCATTTGCAGGGTTACCCAAATGGCCTCCACACTCCTCCAGCCTCCTCCACTCCACTAACCACTATGTCATTTCTGACTATCAGCAACACCTCCCTCTTCCCACTCCTCTGTCTTTCCTGAATATCTTGTATCCCTCCAAGTTTAGGTCCCAATCATTTTTCTAGGTGGCCCATGTCTCCGTAATTGCTGCCACATCCGCTGCTCCTCAACCAGCAAAGCCTGGAGTTCAGGTGTTTTATTGCTCATGCTCCTGGCATTGATCAGGACCATCCTCCACCCGACCTCTCCCTCCCCTGTCCCCTCAGCCCTGCACAATCCTTTTCTCCCAGTTTTCCATGGTTGCAATGCAGTCCCCGCACTCTTTTCATGCCCTAGACCTGGACCTCAAGCAGCCCCCTGGGACCTTTCTTTTATTTAACCCTCCCCTTTACAAGTTTAAACCCCACCTCTCGCTATAAATGCAGCAAGCTTTAGTTTCAAGATCTCCTCCCTCCAGATTGAGGTGTAACCTATCCCTGGCATATAGCTCCTTATCTCCCAAGTATCCCCAGTCCCCCACCAGCCCATACCCCTGCCTTGCACCAGTCCCTGAGCCACTAGTTCACCCCTCAAAGTTTTTACTTGTTCTCCCAGTCGCCCTTGGTATCGGCAGAATCTCAGAGAAGGAAATTGTGCTTCTTATAGAGTGGCAAACCCTGGCCAGTTCCCGAATCTAGCCTGTATTTCTAGTTCACTGTTCCCTTCAAGTCATTTGTTCCCAGATGTACTAGGAAGTCCAGGGATCCCCAGATTCCACTGCTATCGAGTATAGCTGGAATTTGGTCTTGTGTAT
The DNA here is from genome assembly GCA_016271365.2 of Neoceratodus forsteri. Lineage (NCBI taxonomy): Eukaryota > Metazoa > Chordata > Ceratodontiformes > Ceratodontidae > Neoceratodus > Neoceratodus forsteri. The sequence continues at coordinate 1,321,824,768 of CM057454.1, forward strand.
GGATAGTCCTGGGATACATTTAGCCTTGACTGGGCTGCTTTTACTCTTCCCGCCCCTCCACTGGATACCCTGGTCATGGGTCCCCCAGCAGAATCATCTTTGCCCCACCTGCCACTTTATTAGCCTGTTTTGTTCCTTCCAGGCTTCTCCTTCTGTCATCGATCCCTGCTTGCTCCTCCCCCAGTCAGCCTGGGGTCACCCACTATGCGTGCCTACCATACTCCTTCTGCTGCGACTGCCAGTTTGCTCCTCACCCCCAATCTCCTGGGTGGCCTGAGGTTCCCCAGTTCTTCGCCATCTCCCTTCCTGGGCTGTAACCCTCCGATCCCCCACCTGAGCATCCTCCCACTGCATCCCTCCCCCACTTTGTACCTGCACTTCCCACCCCATCTGCTGTATTTCTCCCTACCCTCCCTCCTCCTCTTCCCCTCTCCACCTCTTCCGGTTTTCCTGTCTCGAGCTGGTCTGTCTAGTGAGCTCTCTACTGTCACTCCTTGGTTGGCTTCCCAGTCTGGACACCGGCCTGACCCCAGTCCTGCCCCTTCCACCCTGGCCTCTATCAGATCTACCCCATCTACTGTACCTCCTTCCATCCTAGGTTCATGTCCTTCCCCTCCGTCCTTTTCTTTGGTTCTGGCTCCTCCTCTGTCCCCTCATCCCTCATCTTACTGACCAAACCCACTCTGTCTGCTTGCTCCCCTCCCACCAGCCTCCTCCACTTCATCTTCCGGATATAGCACGGTGAATCAATTTGTAAATGTGATGCTTGCCGCCATTTGCTCTCTCCTACCCCCTGCTCCTCTGGGCAGTCCCCTCCCTATGGAGTGATTCCTGTATGTTGCTTGCTTCATTTACCACCCTTCCCGACTGACCATATGGTCTGCCTGTTTCCTGGGGTATGCCCTTTGGCCTTGTCCACTTGTACCCTGGGGTATGCCCTTTGGCCTCGTCTAACCTCATATGGTCAATACCCCACCTTACCTCCCCAACCCTCCCCTCTCACCTTCCAGCTGCTTTCTGATCCCTGATATCTTCCCTAAGACCTGCCAATTGAAAACACATTGGGCACCCTCCGAACCTCCATGCCCAATTTAATATTATGGCCCCTCACCCTGTACACCCAATCACCCTACAGAAGATGCCCACTTGAAACCCCTAAATCCACCCACATTTTGGGTGTGAGCAATATGGTCCCCTACCAGCAATAATACACTGTCAACCTTACACAGCCCTCCACCAGCAATTATTGCACACTCAATACCCAGCGGTAGTCAGTTCACATCAACGTGTCTCTTTTAACACAGACAATGCCCAACAGTAGTCAGTTCAAAGCAATTTGCCCTTGTTCCCAGCAGTATCCAGCTTTCAAGCTTCAGCAATCCCCAAGCAGTAGTCACAATGCCTCCAAGGTTTTCAAGCCTTAGCAATCCCAGAAGTAATCACAATGCCCAAGCCAGCACAATATATGTGAATCTTTTGCCTGCCCCACTAGCCAGCAACAAGTCTGAGCTTTCTATTGCTCCAGCTCAGCCAATCTCACCTTGCCTCCCCAAGGCTACACCCCACAGACCATTTAATAGAGGGCAGGGCCGGATGGGTGGTATGGGACACAATTACAGCTCTTTTCCTGCCAGATATAGTGAGGCGACTGGGCCCATCTTATACATCCCAGCCACAATTCAAACTCGGCCTGTCCTCTGATTAGTCCTCCGCCTCCTGGCAAACGCAGCTCTGCTCCCTCCAGCCCTGGCTCACTGCTGACTGCAGCCACCAGGAAGTCTGCTCCGTGCCCGTCCTGCCCTGGTGCGCTCTCCAGGTGCCGATGCAGATCCAGCTCCTCCCGCTGCCGTCGGCCCCAATGTGCTCTCTGCCGCTGATGCATCCAGCAACCTCCTCAGCTTCTCCCAGCACACCCCGCTGCCACCTAAGCAGTAATTACAGCTCCTTTCCTGACAGGTATAGTTTGGCAACTGGGCCCATCTTATATAGCCCAGTCATGATTCAAACTTGGCATCCTGTCCTCTGATTAGTCCTCCACCTCCTGGCAAAACACAGCTCTGCTCCTCCAGCCCTGGCCCACTGCCGACTGTGCCACCGGGAAGTCTGCTCTGTGTCCGTCCTATCCTCGTGCGCCTCCAGCTGCCGACGCAGCTCTGGCTCCTCCCGCCACCAATGCAGCCCCCAACGCCCTCCACCACCAATGCGGCCAGCTGCCAATGCAGCCCCAGCTCTTCCTGCTGCCTGTGCGGCTCAGTGGATCCTCCGCTGCCAATGTGGCCAGCAACCTCCTCAACTTCTCCCCAGCGCCCGCTGCAGCGCTAAGCAGCAATTACAGCTCCTTTCCTGCCAGGAACAGAATATACTGATACAATAGACCTAACTTTTGGTTGAGTTTCTTAGTCAGATGGTCAATGTGGTCCTTACTGGGCTAAGTATACACTTAGATATTTGATACAATCAATCACTTCAATTTTGTGCCACTGGAAAGAGCTGGGGACAATAAATGTGAATGGGTTGGGCCCAGGCTTTTAGGGTCAAATAGCACTGCTTTGGTCATTTTACTATTTAGAATGAATTTATTAGTAAAAACAATTCTCAAGTAGACCAAGGTCTTGACCAACTAGGCTGTTTAGTTGGACAGTTTCTGGAGGACCTATAAAGCACGGCATCGCCTGTATATAAGGTCACCTTGGCCCTCCACAAATGTTGAGGAAAACATTAATAGGGAAAATAGGAGAGGTCCCAGTATCAAACCCTGGGGATGCCATCTGTGATAGGGCAATTGTTGGACTTAGCTCCACTTGAGAAGGGACTTGTCAAGGTTGGAGGAATGGTCAGACATATAGCAACTTAGATTCAATGCAAAGAAGTGCAAAGTAATGCACCTGGAAACAAAACCCAGGAGAAGAGTACACAATAGCAGGAGGTACTAACAACAACAGAAATGGAAAGCGACTTGGGGGTAGTCATATCAAATGACTTAAAGGTGGGTAAGCAATGTGAGAAGTCAGTAAGGAGAGCCGGGGATACTGGGATGCATAGGAAGGGGCATCACAAGTAGAAAAAGGAAGTGGTTATCCCTCTGTACAGACAGTTGGTGAGACCCCATCTGAATACTGTGTGCAGTTTTGGAGACCACATCTACGCAAGGACATAGACAGGATGGAAGCAGTCCAGAGGAGGGCAACTAAAATGGTGCAGGGTCTGCATCAGAAACCACATGAAGAGAAACTGAGAAAGCTTAATATGTATACCCTTGATGAAAGGAGGGACAGGGGGACATGATAGAAACTTTCAAGTGCCTGAAGGGAATCAACAAAGTCCAGGAGGGTAGCATCTTTCAGAAAAGAGATCTGTAAGAACAAGGGGCACAATTTAAAGATAGAGGGAGACGGCTCAGGGGTAATGTGAGGAAATTTTTTCACGGAGAGAGTGGTGGATCCATGGAACCACCTTTCTGGGGAGGTTGTTGGGTCTAAAACAGTGGGGAATTCAAACATGCATGGGACAGACATAAAGCAATTGTAGTGGGGGTTGCAGAAGTAGGCTGTTGGTTAACTAGAATCTGCAACTTATACAATAGGAAGGGAAATGGGCAGACTGGGTGGGCCAAGCAGTCCTTATCTGATGTCAACGTCTATGTTTCTATGTTTCTAATGCCATCTGACATTTTGTGATCTGCCAAAAGGTAGTCCATGAACCATTGAGTAGACAGATGGTCAAGACCAAGAGATGTTAGTATAGCGAAAGCTAATGATGATTCACCAAGTCAAATGACTTGGTGAGGTCTATAAAGACTGCGCCAGTTGGAAGGCCATCATCTAGAGCTGTAAAGATATCCCAGTAAGGCTAATCAGGGCCGTGTTTGTACCATGATTTTTCTAAAACCATGTTGTCATTCAGTTAGTGAATTGTTCCGCTCAACATATTCCTGGACCTGCTGGTATACAATCTTCTCTTAACACTTTACTTAGAGTGCAGGGATGGATACTGGTCTGTAATTCTCAACATGGCCAATATCCCCACCTTTAGGGATAAGAGTGACCAAGGCAACTTTCCACAAAGTGGGGCTTACCATCAAGGAGTGATCTAAGAGCCAAGTGATTGGAGAGGCAATGACGTGGCTGCATTCTGAGGAGCCTGGCTCCAGCTTGTCAAACCCAGCAGAACCAGAGGATTTGATTTTTCTTAGTAATTTCAGGACCTCGGATTAGTAACCAGAGAGGGCAGAAGGACCACAGTTAACATCTAATCGAAAGGGCAGCACCACTGTTGTATCTCCATCGTACTGCACTACAGCCTCAGTTATGGGTATTACCTGATGTACCTGTTGTAGGACTAGAACCCACAACCTTCCAATCTTCTGGCCCTCAGAGGAAAGCATGGAATCTCTGAGTGACTGACACTAAAACAGAGGGCTTTAGTCCTCAGTGCAGTCAATCTTTCACCTTTCACAATCACTAAATTCATCAACCCCCACCCCACCTGGACAAGACTGAAAATAGGAAGAATTGCCTAGCCCTCCTTTCCCAGTCTATAAAGAGTGAAATAAATCAGGGCAGTGTGGAGCTTGCAGTATGTCTGACCACACTGTACGTGGCCTGTGGATAAACTGAGGGCTTTAGCCTTCAGTGCCGCCAGTCCCTCACCTTCCACCAGCACTAAACACATCACAGTGTGGGAAAGCTTGTGCTGTATCTGCCCTCAACTGTACCTGTCCCTGTGGATAAACAGAGGGCTTCAGTCTCCAGTGCTGTCAGTCCCTCACCTTTCATCAGCACTAAATACATAACAGTGTGGGAAGCCTGTGCCAGACCTGTCCCCAACTTACCTGTCCCTGTGGATAAACAGAGGGCTCTAGTCTCCAGTGCTGTCAGTCCCTCACCTTTCACCAGCACTAAATACATCACAGTGCGGGAAGCCTGTGTAGTACCTGTCCCCAACTGTACCTGTCCCTGTGGATAAACAGAGGGCTCTAGTCTCCAGTGCTGTCAGTCCCTCACCTTTCACCAGCACTAAATACATCACAGTGTGGGAAGCCTGTGCTGTACCTGTCCCCGAATGTACCTGTCCCTGTGGATAAACAGAGGGCTTCAGTCTCCAGTGTGGGGAAGCCTGTGGTACCTGTCCCCACTGTACCTGTCCCTGTGGATAAACAGAGGGCTTCAGTCTCAGTGCTGTCAGTCCCTCACCTTTCATCAGCACTAAATACACCACAGTGTGGGAAGCCTGTGCTGTACCTGTCCCCAACTGTACCTGTCCCTGTGGATAAACAGAGGGCCTCAGTCTCCAGTGCTGTCAGTCCCTCACCTTTCACCAGCACTAAATACATCACAGTGTGGGGAAGCCTGTGATGTACCTGTCCCTCACTGTACCTGTCCCTGTGGATAAACAGAGGGCTTCAGTCTCCAGTGATGTCAGTCCCTCACCTTTCATCAGCACTAAATACATCACAGTGTGGGGAAGCCTGTACTGTACCTGTCCCCAACTGTACCTGTCCCTGTGGATAAACAGAGGGCTTCAGTCTCCAGTGATGTCAGTCCCTCACCTTTCATCAGCACTAAATACATCACAGTGTGGGGAAGCCTGTGCTGTACCTGTCCCCAACTGTACCTGTCCCTGTGGATAAACAGAGGGCTTCAGTCTCCAGTGCTGTCAGTCCTTCACCTTTCATCAGCACTAAATACATCATAGTGTGGAAGCCTGTGTTGTACCTGTCCCTCACTGTACCTGTCCCTGTGGATAAACAGAGGGTTTCAGTCTCCAGTGCTGTCAGTCCCTCACCTTTCATCAGCACGAAATACATCACAGTGTTGGGAAGCCTGTGCTATACCTGTCCCCGACTATACCTGTCACTGTGGATAAACAGAGGGCTTCAGTCTCCAGTGCTGACAGTCCCTCACCTATCATCAGCACTAAATACATCACAGTGTGGGAAGCCTGTGCTGTACCTGTCCCCAACTGTACCTGTCCCCTTGGATAAACAGAAGGTTTCAGTCCCCAGTGCTGTCAGTCCTCACCTATCATCAGCACTAAATACATCACAGTGTGGGGAAGCCTGTGCTGTACCTGTTCCCAACTGTACCTGTCCCTGTAGATAAACAGAGGGTTTCAGTCTCCAGTGCTGTCAGTCCCTCACCTTTCATCAGCACTAAATACATCACAGTGTGGGGAAGCCTGTACTGTACCTGTCCCTCACTGTACCTGTCCCTATGGATAAACAGAGGGTTTCAGTCTCCAGTGCTGTCAGTCCTCACCTTTCATCAGCACTAAATACATCACAGTGTGGGAAGCCTGTACTGTACCTGTCCCTCACTGTACCTGTCCCTGTGGATAAACAGAGGTTTCAGTCTCCAGTGCTGTCAGCCCTCACCTTTCATCAGAACTAAATACATCACAGTGTGGGAAGCCTGTGCTGTACCTGTCCCCAACTGTACCTGTCCCTGTGGATAAACAGAGGGATTCAGTCTCCAGTGCTGTCAGTCCTCACCTTTCATCAGCACTAAATACAACACAGTGTGGGGAAGCCTGTGCTGTACCTGTCCCCAACTGTACTCTCTGTGGATAAACAGGGGTTTCAGTCTCCAGTGCTGTCAGTCCCTCACCTTTCACCAGCACTAAATACATCACAGTGTGGGAAGCCCTGCGCTGTACCTGTCCCCAACTGTACCTGTCTCTGTGGATAAACAGAGGGTTTCAGTCTCCAGTGCTGTCAGTCCCTCACCTTTCACCAGCACTAAATACATTACAGTGTGGGAAGCCTGCGCTGTACCTGTCCCCAATTGTACCTGTCTCTGTGGATAAACAGAGGGCTTCAGTCTCCAGTGCTGTCAGTCCCTCACCTTTCACCAGCACTAAATACATCACAGTGTGGGAAGCCTGTGTTGTACCTGTCCTCACTGTACCTGTCCCTGTGGATAAACAGAGGGTTTCAGTCCCCAGTGCTGTCAGTCCCTCACCTTCATCAGCACTAAATACATCACAGTGTGGGGAAGCCTGTGCTGTACCTGTCCCCAACTGTACCTGTCCCTGTGGATAAACAGAGGGTCTCAGTCTCCAGTGCTGTCAGTCCGCCACCTTTCATCAACACTAAATACATCACAGTGTGGGAAGCCTGTGCTATACCTGTCCCTAACTGTACCTGTCCATGTGGATAAATAGAGGGCTTCAGTCTCCAGTGCTGCCAGTCCTCACCTTTCATCAGCACTAAATACATCACAGTGTGGGAAGCCTGTGCTGTACCAGTCCCCAGCTGTACCTGTCCCTGTGGATAAACAGAGGGTTTCAGTCTCCAGTGCTGTCAGTCCCTCACCTTTCATCAGCACTAAATACATCACAGGGTGGGGAAGCCTGTGCTGTCCCTGCCCCCAACTGTACCTGTCCCTGTGGATAAACAGAAGGTCTCAGTCTCCAGTGCTGTTAGTCCCTCACCTTCACCAGCACTAAATACATCACAGTGTGGGAAGCCTGTGCTGTACCTGCCCCCAACTGTACCTGTCCCTGTGGATAAACAGAGGGTCTCAGTCTCCAGTGCTGTCAGTCCTCATCTTTCATTAGCACTAAATACATCACAGTGTGGGAAGCCGTGCTGTACCTGTCCCCAACTGTACCTGTCTCTGTGGATACACAGAGGGATTCAGTCTCCAGTGCTGTCAGTCCTCACCTTCATCAGCACTAAATACATCACAGTGTGGGGAAGCCTGTGCCGCACCTGTCCCCAACTGTACCGTCCCTGTGGATACACAGAGGGCTTCAGTCTCTAGTGCTGTCAGTCCCTCACCTTTCATCAGCACTAAATACATCACAGTGTGGGGAAGCCTGTGCCACACTCTGTCCCAACTGTACATGTCCCTGTGGATAAACAGAGGGCTTCAGTCTCCAGTGCTGCAGTCCTTCATCTTCATCAGCACTAAATACATCACAGTGTGGGAAGCCTGTGCCGCACCTGTCCCCACCTGTACCTGTCCCTGTGGATAAACAGAGTTTCAGTCTCCAGTGCTGTCAGTCCCTCACCTTTCATCAGCACGAAATACATCACAGTGTGGGAAGCCTGTGCTATACCTGTCCCCGACTATACCTGTCACTGTGGATAAACAGAGGGCTTCAGTCTCCAGTGCTGACAGTCCCTCACCTATCATCAGCACTAAATACATCACAGTGTGGGGAGCCTGTGCTGTACCTGTCCCCAACTGTACCTGTCCCGTGGATAAACAGAGGGTTTCAGTCCCCAGTGCTGTCAGTCCTCACCTATCATCAGCACTAAATACATCACAGTGTGGGAAGCCTGTGCTGTACCTGTTCCCAACTGTACCTGTCCCTGTAGATAAACAGAGGGTTTCAGTCTCCAGTGCTGTCAGTCCCTCACCTTCATCAGCACTAAATACATCACAGTGTGGGAAGCCTGTACTGTACCTGTCCCTCACTGTACCTGTCCCTATGGATAAACAGAGGGTTTCAGTCTCCAGTGCTGTCAGTCCCTCACCTTTCATCAGCACTAAATACACAGTGTGGGAAGCCTGTACTGTACCTGTCCCTCACTGTACCTGTCCCTGTGGATAAACAGAGGGTTTCAGTCTCCAGTGCTGTCAGCCCTCACCTTTCATCAGAACTAAATACATCACAGTGTGGGAAGCCTGTGTTGTACCTGTCCCTCACTGTACCTGTCCCTGTGGATAAACAGAGGGTTTCAGTCCCCAGTGCTGTCAGTCCCTCACCTTTCATCAGCACTAAATACATCACAGTGTGGGGAAGCCTGTGCTGTACCTGTCCCCAACTGTACCTGTCCCTGTGGATAAACAGAGGGTCTCAGTCTCCAGTGCTGTCAGTCCGCCACCTTCATCAACACTAAATACATCACAGTGTGGGAAGCCTGTGCTATACATGTCCCTAACTGTACCTGTCCATGTGGATAAATAGAGGGCTTCAGTCTCCAGTGCTGCCAGTCCCTCACCTTCATCAGCACTAAATACATCACAGTGTGGGAAGCCTGTGCTGTACCAGTCCCCAGCTGTACCTGTCCCTGTGGATAAACAGAGGGTTTCAGCCCCAGGTGCTGTCAGTCCCTCACCTTTCATCAGCAGCCAAACATCACAGGGTGGGGAAGCCTGTGCCACCTGTCCCCAACTGTACCTGTCCCTGTGGATACACAGAGGGCTTCAGTCTCTAGTGCTGTCAGTCCCTCACCTTTCATCAGCACTAAATACATCACAGTGTGGGGAAGCCTGTGCCGCACCTGTCCCTCAACTGTACATGTCCCTGTGGATAAACAGAGGCTTCCTAGTCTCCAGTGCTGTCAGTCCTTCACCTTTCATCAGCACTCAAATACATCACAGTGTGGGGAAGCCTGTGCTGCACCTGTCCCCACCTGTACCTGTCCCTGTGGATAAACAGAGGGTTTCAGTCTCCAGTGCTGTCAGTCCCTCACCTTTCATCAGCACGTAAATACATCACAGTGTGGGGAAGCCTATGCATACCTGTCCCCTACTATACCTGTCACTGTGGATAAACAGAGGGCTTCAGTCTCCAGTGCTGACAGTCCCTCACCTATCATCAGCACTAAATACATCACAGTGTGGGGAAGCCTGTGCTGTACCTGTCCCCAACTGTACCTGACCCCTGGATAAACAGAGGTTTCAGTCCCCAGTGCTGTCAGTCCCTCACCCATCATCAGCACTAATACATCACAGTGTGGGGAAGCCTGTGCTGTACCTGTTCCCAACTGTACCTGTCCCTGTAGATAAACAGAGGGTTTCAGTCTCCAGTGCTGTCAGTCCCTCACCTTCATCAGCACTAAATACATCACAGTGTGGGAAGCCTGTACTGTACCTCACTGTACCTGTCCCTATGGATAAACAGAGGGTTTCAGTCTCCAGTGCTGTCAGTCCCTCACCTTCATCAGCACTAAATACATCACAGTGTGGGAAGCCTGTACTGTCCTGTCCCTCACTGTACCTGTCCCTGTGGATAAACAGAGGGTTTCAGTCTCCAGTGCTGTCAGCCCCTCACCTTTCATCAGAACTAAATACATCACAGTGGGGAAGCCTGTGCTGTGCCTGTCCCCAACTGTACCTGTCCCTGTGGATAAACAGAGGATTCAGTCTCCAGTGCTGTCAGTCCCTCACCTTTCATCAGCACTAAATACAACACAGTGTGGAAGCCTGTGCTATACCTGTCCCTAGCTGTACCTGTCCCTGTGGATAAACAGAGGGTTTCAGTCTCAGTGCTGTCAGTCCCTCACCTTTCACCAGCACTAAATATATCACAGTGTGGGAAGCCTGTGCTGTACCTGTCCCCAACTGTACCTGTCTCTGTGGATAAACAGAGGGTTTCAGTCTCCAGTGCTGTCAGTCCCTCACCTTTCACCAGCACTAAATATATTACAGTGTGGGAAGCCTGCGCTGTACCTGTCCCCAACTGTACCTGTCTCTGTGGATAAACAGAGGGCTTCAGTCTCCAGTGCTGTCAGTCCCTCACCTTTCACCAGCACTAAATACATCACAGTGTGGGGAAGCCTGTGCTGTACCTGTCCCCAACTGTACCTGTCCCCATGGATAAACAGAAGGTTTCGTCCCCAGTGCTGTCAGTCCCTCACCTATCATCAGCACTAAATACATCACAGTGTGGGGAAGCCTGTGCTGTACCTGTCCTCAACTGTACCTGTCCCTGTAGATAAACAGAGGGTTTCAGTCTCCAGTGCTGTCAGTCCCTCACCTTCATCAGCACTAAATACATCACAGTGTGGGGAAGCCTGTACTGTACCTGTCCCTCACTGTACCTGTCCCTATGGATAAACAGAGGGTTTCAGTCTCCAGTGCTGTCAGTCCCTCACCTTTCATCAGCACTAAATACATCACAGTGTGGGGAAGCCTGTGCTGTACCTGTCCCTCACTGTACCTGTCCCTGTGGATAAACAGAGGGTTTCAGTCTCCAGTGCTGTCAGCCCCTCACCTTCATCAGAACTAAACACATCACAGTGTGGGAAGCCTGTGCTGTACCTGTCCCCAACTGTACCTGTCCCTGTGGATAAACAGAGGGATTCAGTCTCCAGTGCTGTCAGTCCCTCACCATTCATCAGCACTAAATACAACACAGTGTGAAGCTCTGTGCTGTACCTGTCCCCAACTGTACCTGTCTCTGTGGATAAACAGAGGGTTTCAGTCTCCAGTGCTGTCAGTCCCTCACCTTTCACCAGCACTAAATACATCACAGTGTGGGAAGCCTGCGCTGTACCTGTCCCCAACTGTACCTGTCTCTGTGGATAAACAGAGGGTTTCAGTCTCCAGTGCTGTCAGTCCCTCACCTTCACCAGCACTAAATACATTACAGTGTGGGAAGCCTGCGCTGTACCTGTCCCCAATTGTACCTGTCTCTGTGGATAAACAGAGGGCTTCAGTCTCCAGTGCTGTCAGTCCCTCACCTTCACCAGCACTAAATACATCACAGTGTGGGAAGCCTGTGTTGTACCTGTCCTCACTGTACCTGTCCCTGTGGATAAACAGAGGGTTTCAGTCCCCAGTGCTGTCAGTCCCTCACCTTTCATCAGCACTAAATACATCACAGGGGAAGCCTGTGCTGTACCTGTCCCCAACTGTACCTGTCCCTGTGGATAAACAGAGGGTCTCAGTCTCCAGTGCTGTCAGTCCGTCACCTTTCATCAACACTAAATACATCACAGTGTGGGAAGCCTGTACCATACCTGTCCCTAACTGTACCTGTCCATGTGGATAACAGAGGGCTTCATCTCCAGTGCTGCCAGTCCCTCACCTTTCATCAGCACTAAATACATCACAGTGTGGGAAGCCTGTGCTGTACCAGTCCCCAGCTGTACCTGTCCCTGTGGATAAACAGAGGTTTCAGTCTCCAGTGCTGTCAGTCCCTCACCTTTCATCAGCACTAAATACATCACAGGGTGGGAAGCCTGTGCTGTCCCTGCCCCCAACTGTACCTGTCCCTGTGGATAAACAGGGTCTCAGTCTCCAGTGCTGTTAGTCCTCACCTTTCACCAGCACTAAATACATCACAGTGTGGAAGCCTGTGCTGTACCTGCCCCCAACTGTACCTGTCCCTGTGGATAAACAGAGGTCTCAGTCTCCAGTGCTGTCAGTCCCTCACCTTTCATTAGCACTAAATACATCACAGTGTGGGAAGCCTGTGCTGTACCTGTCCCCAACTGTACCTGTCTCTGTGGATACACAGGGATTCAGTCTCCAGTGCTGTCAGTCCTCACCTTTCATCAGCACTAAATACATCACAGTGTGGGGAAGCCTGTGCCGCACTCTGTCCCTAACTGTACCTGTCCCTGTGGATACACAGAGGCTTCAGTCTCTAGTGCTGTCAGTCCCTCACCTTTCATCAGCACTAAATACATCACAGTGTGGGAAGCCTGTGCCGCACCTGTCCCCAACTGTACATGTCCCTGTGGATAAACAGAGGCTTCAGTCTCCAGTGCTGTCAGTCCTTCACCTTTCATCAGCACTAAATACATCACAGTGTGGGAAGCCTGTGCCGCACCTGTCCCCACCTGTACCTGTCCCTGTGGATAAACAGAGGGTTTCAGTCTCCAGTGCTGTCAGTCCCTCACCTTTCATCAGCACCGAAATACATCACAGTGTGGGGATGCCTGTGCTATACCTGTCCCTGACTATACCTGTCACTGTGGATAAACAGAGGGCTTCAGTCTCCAGTGCTGACAGTCCCTCACCTCATCATCAGCACTAAATACATCACAGTGTGGGGAAGCCTGTGCTGTACCTGTCCCCAACTGTACCTGTCCCCTGGGATAAACAGAGGGTTTCAGTCCCCAGTGCTGTCAGTCCCTCACCTATCATCAGCACTAAATACATCACAGTGTGGGGAAGCCTGTGCTGTACCTGTTCCCAACTGTACCTGTCCCTGTAGATAAACAGAGGGTTTCAGTCTCCAGTGCTGTCAGTCCCCACCTTCATCAGCACTAAAACATCACAGTGTGGGGAAGCCTGTACTGTACCTGTCCCTCACTGTACCTGTCCCTATGGATAAACAGAGGTTTCAGTCTCCAGTGCTGTCAGTCCCTCACCTTTCATCAGCACTAAATACATCACAGTGTGGGGAAGCTGCACTGTACCTGTCCTCACTGTACCTGTCCCTGTGGATAAACAGAGGGTTTCAGTCTCCAGTGCTGTCAGCCCTCACCTTTCATCAGAACCAAATACATCACAGTGTGGGGAGCCTGTGCACCTGTCCCCAACTGTACCTGTCCCTGTGGATAAACAGAGGGATTCAGTCTCCAGTGCTGTCAGTCCCTCACCTTTCATCAGCACTAAATACAACACAGTGTGGGAAGCCTGTGCTATACCTGTCCCTAGCTGTACCTGTCCCTGTGGATAAACAGAGGGTTTCAGTCTCCAGTGCTGTCAGTCCTCACCTTCACCAGCACTAAATATATCACAGTGTGGGGAAGCCTGTGCTGTACCTGTCCCAACTGTACCTGTCTCTGTGGATAAACAGAGGGTTTCAGTCTCCAGTGCTGTCAGTCCCTCACCTTTCACCAGCACTAAATACATCACAGTGTGGGGAAGCCTGCGCCTGTACCTGTCCCCAACTGTACCTGTCTCTGTGGATAAACAGAGGGTTTCAGTCTCCAGTGCTGTCAGTCCCTCACCTTCACCAGCACTAAATACATTACAGTGTGGGGAAGCCCGCGCTGTACCTGTCCCCAACTGTACCTGTCTCTGTGGATAAACAGAGGGCTTCAGTCTCCAGTGCTGTCAGTCCCTCACCTCTCACCAGCACTAAATACATCACAGTGTGGGGAAGCCTGTGTTGTACCTGTCCCTCACTGTACCTGTCCCTGTGGATAAACAGAGGGTTTCAGTCCCAGTGCTGTCAGTCCCTCACCTTTCATCAGCACTAAATACATCACAGTGTGGGAAGCCTGTGCTGTACCTGTCCCCAACTGTACCTGTCCCTGTGGATAAACAGAGGGTCTCAGTCTCCAGTGCTGTCAGTCTGTCACCTTTCATCAACACTAAATACATCACAGTGTGGGAAGCCTGTGCTATACCTGTCCCTAACTGTACCTGTCCATGTGGATAAATAGAGGGCTTCAGTCTCCAGTGCTGTCAGTCCCTCACCTTTCATCAGCACTAAATACATCACAGTGTGGGAAGCCTGGCTGTACCAGTCCCCAGCTGTACCTGTCCCTGTGGATAAACAGAGGGTTTCAGTCTCCAGTGCTGTCAGTCCCTCACCTTCATCAGCACTAAATACATCACAGGGTGGGAAGCCTGTGCTGTCCCTGCCCCCAACTGTACCTGTCCCTGTGGATAAACAGAAGGTCTCAGTCTCCAGTGCTGTTAGTCCCTCACCTTCACCAGCACTAACTACATCACAGTGTGGGAAGCCTGTACTGTACCTGTCCCTCACTGTACCTGTCCCTATGGATAAACAGAGGGTTTCAGTCTCCAGTGCTGTCAGTCCCTCACCTTTCATCAGCACTAAATACATCACAGTGTGGGAAGCCTGTACTGTACCTGTCCCTCACTGTACCTGTCCCTGTGGATAAACAGAGGGTTTCAGTCTCCAGTGCTGTCAGTCCCTCACCTTCATCAGCACTAAATACATCACAGTGGGGAAGCCTGTGCTGTACCTGTCCCCAACTGTACCTCTCTCTGTGGATACACAGAGGGCTTCAGTCTCCAGTGCTGTCAGTCCCTCACCTTTCATCAGCACTAAATACATCACAGTGTGGGGAAGCCCAGCCTGCACCTGTCCCTAACTGTACCTGTCCCTGTGGATACACAGAGGCTCAGTCTCTAGTGCTGTCAGTCCCCCACCTTTCATCAGCACTAAATACATCACAGTGTGGAAGCCTGTGCTGCATCTGTCCCCAACTGTACATGTCCCTGTGGATAAACAGAGGGCTTCAGTCTCCAGTGCTGTCAGTCCTTCACCTTTCATCAGCACTAAATACATCACAGTGTGGGAAGCCAGCCGCACCTGTCCCCACCTGTACCTGTCCCTGTGGATAAACAGAGGGCTTCAGTCTCCAGTGCTGTCAGTCCCTCACCTTTCACCAGCACTAAATACATCACAGTGTGGGAGGCCTGTGCTATACCTGTCCCTAACTGTACCTGTCCATGTGGATAAATAGAGGGCTTCAGTCTCCAGTGCTGTCAGTCCCTCACCTTTCACCAGCACTAACACATCACAGTGTGGGGAAGCCTGTGCTATACCTGTCCCTAACTGTTCCTGTCCATGTGGATAAATAGAGGGCTTCAGTCTCCAGTGCTGTCAGTCCCTCACCTTTCATCAGCACTAAATACATCACAGGGTGGGAAGCCTGTGCTGTACCTGTCCCCAGCTGTACCTGTCCCTGTGGATAAACAGAGGGTTTCAGTCTCCATTGCTGTCAGTCCCTCACCTTCATCAGCACTAAATACATCACAGGGTGGGGAAGCCTGTGCTGTCCCTGCCCCAACTGTACCTGTCCCTGTGGATAAACAGAAGGTCTCAGTCTCCAGTGCTGTTAGTCCCTCACCTTCACCAGCACTAAATACATCACAGGGTGGGGAAGCCTGTGCTGTCCCTGCCCCCAACTGTACCTGTCCCTGTGGATAAACAGAGGGTCTCAGTCTCCAGTGCTGTCAGTCCCTCACCTTCATCAGCACTAAATACATCACAGTGTGGGAAGCCTGTGCTGTACCTGTCCCCAACTGTACCTGTCTCTGTGGATAAATAGAGGGCTTCAGTCTCCAGTGCTGTCAGTCCTCACCTTTCATCAGCACTAAATACATCACAGTGTGGGAAGCCTGTGCTGTACCTGTCCCCAACTGTACCTGTCTCTGTGGATAAACAGAGGCTTCAGTCTCCAGTGCTGTCAGTCCCTCACCTCTCATCAGCACTCAAACATCACAGTGTGGGGAAGCCTGTCGCACCTGTCCCCAACTGTACCTGCCCTGTGGATAAACAGGGGCTTCAGTCTCTAGTGCTGTCAGTCCCTCACCTTTCATCAACACTAAATACATCAAAGTGTGGGAAGCCTCAGCTGCACCTGTCCCCAACTGTACATGTACCTGTGGATAAACAGAGGGCTTCAGTCTCCAGTGCTGTCAGTCCCTCACCTTCATCAGCACTAAATACATCACAGTGTGGGGAAGCCTGTGCCATACCTGTCCCCACCTGTACCTGTCCTGTGGATAAACAGAGGGCTTCAGTCTCCAGTGCAGTCAGTCCCTCACCTTTCACCAGCACTAAATACATCACAGTGTGGGAAGCCTGTACTGTACCTGTCCCTCACTGTACCTGTCCCTATGGATAAACAGAGGGCTTCAGTCTCCAGTGCTGTCAGTCCCTCACCTTTCATCAACACTAAATACATCACAGTGTGGGAAGCCTGGGCTGTACCTGTCCCTATGGATCAACAGAGGGCTTCAGTCTCCAGTGCTGCTCATTCTTTTATGTTTCATTAGCATGACTACTTCACCTTTGTGGGGCCCACACTGAGTCCGACTGCTGGTTAAATATGGGCATCAGCCTCCAGTGCTGTCACTCATCCTATTTCACCATCTGTTAGTGCTGAAGTCAAAAGTTTGCAGTTTGACAGCAGAACCCCATACTCCAACCTTCTTGAATTCTCCTTCTTCACGACAATGGATGGCTGGGATATCAAATAGTTATTAGAAGTAACGAGTTAAAATAAAATAAAAAAACACAGAATTAAGATCTCAAGGTGAACAGCAAATTAAAGCAGTGGGTGCCCTGTTGCATTGTGGGTAAGCACTTGGGGCTGAGCTGTCATCCTGATCAATGAGGTGTGATTCGGAACCAGATGTTTGACAAGCATTGTGGCACATTAACTAATCACTTATGGAAATGTGGGGTCCCTAACTCCCTAGTGAACTGTATGGCAAACACCATGGGAGGCTGAGTAACACTGCAGTCCTGTCTCATTCGACAATGTGTTCCTCTCACTCTATCTGTAATGCAGGGAGTATAATCACTTCATTGGGTATAGTCCATTAGTGGATTGGACCAGGATCAGAGTTCTGTGCCAATGATGTGATCCTAGCTCACTGACTAATACAGGAGTGCAATCCTTAGAGTGGATATGATCCCACAGGATCAGAATTCTGTCCCAACGATGTGATCCTAGCTCACTGACTGTACTACAGGGAGTGCAATCCTTACAGTGGATATGACAAGCAGCAGGAAAATCCCAGCCTCCCTACAAAACAGGGTACAAATGAGAAAAGACCGAGGTAGAACGGTCAGTGGGGGATGCTGCAACAGAAGGTAAAGCCATCAAAAATGGAGATCAGTGAGTACTAATGCCCGTAGTCTGGGTAACAAGCTTCCTGAATTAGTGGCCTTGATGGAGGAGGAACATCTGGATATCGTGGCAGTCACAGAAACATGGTACACACAAAACCATGACTGGACGAAACATACCAGGATACACTATCTACAGGAGGGACAGGGAGGGTTTAAGAGGAGGAGGAGTAGTCTTTACATAAGGGAAGGAATAAAAACAACAGAACAAAAGGGTAAACAGGAGGAGAAGAAGCACTGTGGGTAAATTTGAGACAGGCAATGGCACCACAATCCGCATAGGGTTGATACAGACTCTTCTCAGGGGAGGAAATGGACAAGAAATGATAGAAAGTATACTTAGAATGGCAGAAAAGGGGATATTGCTGATGGGTGATCTGAATATGCCAGATGTTAACTGGAGTGCAGTTGCACTGCCACTTCAAGAGTGGAGTTATTCTAGATGCCTAGGAGGCATGCCTAGACAACTAGTATTGGAGCCCACTCGAGAGGGAGCAATATTAGACTTGCTTCTCTCAAATGGAGATGGAGAGAGGATCACAAATGTAGAAGTGGGTAGCCATCGGAACTAGCGACCACATCGAACAGTATGGTTCACAATAAACACAGCAATAGAGTCAAGCCATACAAAGACAAAAGTACTGGACTTTAGGAGGCTGACTTTGCTAAATGGGTGAGTGCCTAAGGAATGCACTAGCAAATGGGCAGGAACGAAGGGTGGAAGAACAATGGGAATAATAAAACTGCCATCACAGAGGTAACGAGCCTTTGTGTGAAGCAAATAAACAAAACAAATCGCGAAGAAAACCACTATGGTTCTCAAAGGAAGTGGCAGTGAAGGTTCAAGAGAAAAAGAAAGCATTCAGGAAGTACAAGGAATCGTAGAAGGAGCAGGACAGAGAACTGTATCAGTTAAAGCAAAAGGAGGCTGGGAAGGCAGTCAGAACAGCAAAGGCCCAAACCGAGGAAAAGATAGCCAACCTCAGTTAAGAAGGGGATAAAACCTTTATAGGTACATCAGGGAGCAAGGAAGACCAAGGGAGGGATAGTGAGGCTAAATAAAGGGAGGGAGGGTGGGCAGAGGGAGACTGTGAAAAGGCAGAGATACTAAACAAATATTTTTGCTCTGTATTTACAAATGAAGAGGGAGGTATAAAACAAACAGTAGAAACACTCTGGATACAGAAGTTGATATCAGCCCATTTACAGAAGAAAGGGTTCTGAAAGAACTCTTAAAACTGAAGGTGGACAAAGCAATGGGGCCTGATGGGATTCATCCCAGAATTCTAAAAGAACTAAGGGTAGAACTAGTGACACCACTGACTACCCTTTTAACAAATCATGGGAGGATGGGGTGGTACCCGAGGACTGGAGGAGGGCAGATGTGATTCCCTTCACAAAAGTGGGAGCAAGGCAGAAGCAGGAAACTACAGACCTGTTAGTTTAACCTCAGTGATAGGGAAAATGATGGAATCACTTCTGAAGGAAAGAATTGTTGAGTATCTAGAGGCCAGAGGGGCACAGGACCCCAGGCAGCATGGATTCACAGGGAAGGTCATGCCAGATGAATCTGATAGATTTCTTTGACTGGGTGACCAAAGTAGTAGATCAGGGAGGGCCATGGACATGGCCTACCTAGACTTTAGCAAGGCATTTGACACAGTCCCACACAAAAGATTAATATACAAGTTAGCCAGCCTGGAGTGGGTCCCAAGATGACAGCCTGGAAAGAATTGGCTGGAGAATAGGACACAGAGAGTATAAGTAAATGGAGTCCACCCAGAAGAAAGGAGGGTTACTAGTGGGTACCGCAGGGTTCAGTATTAGGGACTGGTCCTCTTCAATGTCTTTACAAGCGACATTGCAGAAGGACTGGAAGGAAAAGCATGTCTCTTTGCAGATGACAAAAGATCTGCAACAGAGTTGATGCACAGGGTGGTGAGAAGGATGAGAAGGGACTTGGCAAGGTTAGAGGAATGGTCAAATGTATGGCAGCTTAGATTCAATGCTAAGAAGTGCAAGGTAATGCACCTGGGAAATAAAACCCAGGGAAGAGTACAAATGGGGGTGAGATACTAACAACAACAAAAATGGAAAGGACCTGGGTGTAGTCATATCAGATGACCTAAAGGTGGGCAAGCAATGTGAGAGGGCAGCAAGGAGGGTTGGGGATACTGGGATGCATAGGAGAGGCATCACCAGTAGAAAACAGGAAGTTATTATTCCTCTGTACAGACAGCTGGTGAGACCCCATCTGGAGTACTGTGTGCAGTTCTAGAGACCCAATCTCCGCAAAGACATAGACAGGATGGAAGCTGTCCAGAGGAGGGCACTAAAATGGTGCAGGGTCTGCACTGGAAGACATATGAAGAGAGACGAAGGAGCTTAACATGTATAGCCTCGAGGAAAGGAGGGAGAGGGGGACATGATAGAAACATTCAAGTAACTCAAGGGAATCAACAAAGTCCAAGGGTAGCATCTTTCAAAAAAAGAGTGTGCAAGAACAAGAGGGCACAATTTGAAGATAGAGGGGGTGGCTCAGAGGTAATTTAAGGAAGTATTTTTCACAGAGAGGGTTGTGGATGCCTGGAACGGCCTGAGGAGGTTGTGGAGTCAAAATCAGTGGTGGAATTCAAGCATGCATGGGACAGTCATAAGGCAATTCTAGGGGTGGGGTAGGAAGAAGTAGGCTGCTGGTTAACTAGGATCTGCAGCTTATCCAGTAGGTAGGGAAATGGGCAGACTGGGTGGGCCAAGCGGTCCTTATCTGCCGTCAAATTCTATGTTTCTATGATCCCACAGGATCAGAGTTCTATCCCAACGATGTGATCCTAGCTCACTGACTGTAATACAGGGAGTGCAATCCTTATAGTGGATATGATCCCACAGGATCAGAGTTCTGTCCCAACAATGTGATCCTATCTCTTTCTGTAATACAGGGAGTTCAGTACTGTTGCTAAGAGAAAAGACTCTGAGCTCATATAGGCACAAAGGTACTGAAACTAGATGGTGGCTATGGGATTAAAACCCTGTTCTCCATGTTTGTAGCTTAGTGCTCTTAACCACTATGCTACACAGCCTCCTGATATCCAGAAAGAGAGGGAAAATGTTCTCACTGCTCCACCTAACTTCCACCCTCCAGTATGAAGCATCTGCTAAGATGGGAGAGCACAGCATGGTTCCCGCACTCTCACCCACATATCTATGCTTCCTGCAGGAGAACAGGTTAAAGAGGGCAGCGAGGAGTTGGGCAGCAGGCCACCCCACACTGGTGAGTGCCGGGGAGGAGCGGCGAGATGCACATAGGGCCGAGTCCGGAGGTGGGGCAAGGAAACTGGAAGAAATGGTGAATGCTGCTGAAGAAGTGAAGATTAGGGACTGTAGAGTACAGGGAGGCCAGGAAATGGCACTGTGGCTCACAGACTCCAGCTCAGGGTCGCTTTCCTGATAGTGGGATCCAGGGTGGGTGTTAATAATGGGAGAGATTGTTGGATGTGATACAGTGTGCCACACACACACACACACACACACACACCAGGTAGATGTGTAATCACAGAATACAAAGTGATCTAAAGCATAATAAGCTGTATAAATTCTCCCACACTTGGCTCAGAATAATAATAGACATGACCTGAGGTTTTACCTGGATTTTCTTACTGACCTGCCAAGAGGAAACTGTATACTAATTACAGGTTTGAGTTGCTTTGTTAGCAGTGTGCTGCAGGCAAAATCTGATAAAGCTAAGGATCCTAGAACTAAGTTCTGTAACTGCTCTATAATGGGAATAGAAAACCTGGGCTGGCAGTATAGCCTAGAGGTTAGAGTAATGCACTGTGAATGAGCTTGGAATATCCAGAAGACTTGGGTTTGAGTCCCACAGCCCCACTTGACTACTGCATGACTATGAACAACTCCCAGTGCTCCCAGGTCGACCCTGATAACAGGCACTTGTGCTTAGTGGGCCTTACCTAGTTACCAAAGAATAATAAGAACAAAAACCTAGAACATTATAGAAATGTATTTGGTATTAGTGATGCTGGGATACTATCCTAATAAATTGGATTTGCACAAATAATACCCCAAAACCTAGATTTCAAATGTCAACAACTAGTGTTGACATCCTAGAAGGATCTGTTTTGGTAGGATATCTACAGATCTGAGACTGGTGGGATTCGACGATTGGCTCCAACTATCTGACTAGTGGATCTGATGGATCTGACCTAGGATACCTGGATCTGTCTTTGGATCCATAAGTATCTAACCTTGGATCCAAGTTAAGATGGATATTTGCTGTATCTGTCAGCACCAAGGAGGTGGCAGGGTTTAAATACAGAGATGCTGATATTCAACCTTTCCCTGATCTGTCATATAGCCTTTGGACGGAGCACGAGGCCAGCTACGAGCATTAAAACTCCAGCATCACCTTCTCCTGGTGGCTAAGTCTGCCTTGCATGGAACAGCCAATCCTATATTTTCAACAAGCCTCATGAATGAGGGGAATTAGCAGACAGTGAGGAGGCTGGAGTCATCCGATGGGGACTGAATATTGTATATGATAGTCTCATGAGTACTGAATGGGTCAAGACATATAAAACTTTGAAACTGGTTGGGTCCTACATTTATTAGTGTAAGCCCCCCAATTTGGGTCTCATCTGGAGGGCTACGGTCCTGTTGCTGCCCCACTGTGCCCATCTGCTGCCTCCGTCCCCATTGCTGCTGAAAGTGGGACCAGAGGGCTTGTTCCAGGGACTGGCAGGATTTAGGTGCGGTGCCCATCTGATCTTCACAGCAGCTGCCGCCAGAGTTTTCTGTTCCTGCCCCATGGTAAGAGGGGGCTGAGTCTCAGATACTGAATTGTGCCTCTGGACACCAGGGGAAAATGTTAGCGTGGTCAGAGATGTGCCTAAAGGGTGAACCAGGCATGTAAATGATAACCGCCATGCTGTGTCTGCGCATGTGCGGCCCTAAATCTTAAAGGAGTTGTGGCTCCATTACTGGACAGCATGTAAAGGGGGCGAGTTGGGTGCCTCTCATTTCAGGAGTTCCAACGGGCAAACAGAGCCTCTCTAAACAAAATAAGGGTGTTCTGGTCCCCACCTGGCAAGCGAGGCCAGGACATATTGTTATTAGACCCAGAATGGGTATAAATTAACAGTTATGAGCTGCACAAGTATGCGGCAAAAATGTAAATAATAATGGTGGGGCCCAGTATTTTCCCTAGCAGCAGGGGCCACTGGGGAGGGAGAAAAAGGCAGCAGTGTGAGGCCAGGAAGTGACTGACCAATCAAAGAGGGAGCTGAGTGCTGCTAAAAAGGGGTTAAAAGCCCACGAAAAGGAGACATCCCAGAGAGATCCAACAGAGAGAGAGCAGAAGGGCTGTATCCAGCCCAAAGGCAAGTCTGGGCATCTTAAGGCCCTTTTGAGCACAAAAGTCAGATTTAAGCCTGTCCCCTACAAGACTCTTTTAGTAGCTGGGGACAAAGTGGACCGCTGATTTGTGTCCCTGTGTAGGAACTGAACCTGCAACGCTGCTCTGCAGTTACAGTATTCAGCATTTTGAGACCATTGAACTGTGTGATAGCCTAGAAGAAAAGTTATTTGTGTTGGGCCGAACTGTCTAGGAGCCCAGCTGTGTTTCAGTGCCTGAGAAACCTGTGTATCCAGTGGGACATCCAGGGTGATTTCAGCCTGCCAAGACACCCTGGACCGATGAAAGGCCAGAAGAGGTGAGGATGACGGAAGCCTACCAGGTGAAGACAACAAAGGGCTCCAGGGTGAAGCCAATGAAAGGCCTGGCAGGTGAAGGATCTGGTCACTGCATAACCATATCCAGCTCACATGGTGCACCACAAGGCTGTTCGCTGCTACCAGAATGGTACTGCTCAACTGTGCTTCATTGCACTCCTGACGCCATCAGAACTGTAGGTACCTCTGGGCTGTGGCTCTGAGGAGTTTTCCTGCCTTTAGGTAGCTAAATAGTTACTGTAATGGGGGTGAAGTCCTGGGCAGGACTTTGCAATCTACAGGATAAGCCCAGGAAGAAAAGTGGAACAGATACTGCTGAGTTTGTGTGAGTTGCTATTGGGGCCCCTTAAAAATTCTGCAGGTTATATCCAAAGTGTGTTTCCTCTGTATCCCAGAGTCTTCAGTGCCCCTACCCTGCATCCAAGGGTTGGCCACCAGCAAATCAGTGAGGTACTCACAGCAACAGATTGTTAACACCAGTACGCTCCATTTGTGGGAAAGCCGGTGTACCTGTGAGGTGGGACTGGGACTGTGTGGGTTATAACTGTTGCAAAAACTGTTGGTTTATGCTGTTTATTGCCCTTTACCCTTCCCCTAACCATCTGAGGTTAGTTTACTTTATAACACTGGTTCACTGGTTATTGCTTGGTTGTGTTATTACTGTGTGGGGGCAGATATTGTATTTTTCCTGGGATGTGGTAACCTTGTGTTTTATCCACTAGATACCCCATATCATTTCCCCAGATGGAGGCACCATGCCATTCCGATCCAGTGTAGCATACCCATTAGTGAACCCAGGCCGACCCTTTAGGAGGTGAGTACAGTGGACCCCGAGGGCCTCAGGACAGCCAAGGGATAAGTTGGGGCTTTACATTCATATTTACAGTTTTAATAAACCATTACTGGTTTAAGTGAGGATTATACCACTTTGCCAGTGTATGTACTTTTGATGTGCCCATGTACTGGTAACATCATGGTGGCTTTTCCTGCCGAAAGCATGGAATGCAAGGACTAAAGCTCAACATTTCTAGCTAGGCACATGGCCTCAAGGGCCGCTTAACTGGACGGAAGTACTTTCATTTTATGTAAGTGGAAAGAATAAATGGATAAATATGTTCAGTTGGTAACTGCATAATGCTTTGTAGCCAATGCTTGAGTATGCAACTCTTTTTCCACATTTTGGAAGACGTCTTTTAAAATGTTCAAGTTATGTTGAAATGTTCCATCCGATTCGCTCATTATCATATGAGGACTCTTGATTGAGATATATGTATTTACTGCTGATTTAAACTGCTCTGTGTTAGAATTACACAGAAACAGAGAACTTGCCAGGAGATAGGGGCTGCTTGGCTCACCCAGTCTGCCCATGTTTCCCTACTTACAGTGTCACCACAGGCCCTACTTGATCTCTGGATCTCCCCTCCTTCCACTATGATTCCCTTATGCCTATCTGAGGCATTCTTGAACCCAACCACTCTTTTACCCCCATCACCACCACTGGAAGACTGTTCCAGGCATTCACCACTTTGTGTGAAGAAGTACTTCCTCACATCTCCTGAATCTGCCCCTTCCAGCTTCATTGCACGCCCCTTGTTCTTGAGCATCCTTTTTCTGAAAAATACTCCCTCCTGTACCTTCATTTTTCCTGTGAGATATTTAAAGGTCTCTATCACATGCCTCCCTCCTCTGTTCCAGGGTGTACATTTTGAGGTCCCTTAGTCTCTACTCAAACGGCTTCTGAGCCATACCCTGCACCATTTTACTTACCTCTTCTGGACAGCCTCCACTCTATCTATGTCCTTCCAGAGATGTGGTCTCCAGATCTGTACGCAGTGCTCCAGGTGGGGTCTCATCAGCAATCTATACAGAGGCAACACTACCTCCTCTTTTCTGCTGGTGGTACCCTCCCTATTTATTTATTGTATTTAAAATGTGATAACTGGCGAAGGCACACTGAGCCAAGGCTCATTTCCAGGTGCAACCTGGGGAAAGGGATAAGAAACACATATAGAGGAAATAAAAACAAAATACAATCAGATTACAGAGCTCACAGCAGTTAAAAACATAATTTGGTACTATATGGTTACATTGTTCTGAAAATAGCCTAAGTAGAGTTAGCGGACTAACATTAGGACTGAACTATGGGCAGAGGCAGGGAGCAGTGGAGCAGTGGGAGGGAGCTTGAGCGGGTGCTTGAAAGAGAGGTTGCATGACAAAGAGTAGCTGAAAGTTGGTTCCAGAGGAAGGGAGATGGAAGAAGAAGGCAGACTGCCCAGGTGTAGAGTGAGGGTTTGGAAGGTGGAAAGATTAGGACTCCTGGAGCAGAGTGGAATGGGTAGGAGGAGGGACAGGCAGGAGATGAGAGGGAGGAGAGATAGGCAGGGAGAGAACCAAACCAGTATTTGTGATGAAAGCTAGGCAATGGATCTGGCAAACAGGGAAAGGGAGGGATAGAGAGAGAGGAGTGGAGGGAGCAGTGGTGAGTGTGGTGAGGGGAGTTTATGGTGAAACAGCAGAAGGCATATACCGTAGGAGGGTGCCTAATTTGGCAAGGAAGAGGTGGGTGCGGTGCCATAGATGATGTCCATGTAGTCGATCACAGGGAGGATTGTTTTGGTTACCATTTTAGGTTGAACTTTGGGAGAGAGGCAATCTTTGTTTCCATACTAGACTCTGAGCTTTGAGTGGAGTTTTTAGTGCAGGGTGTCTATATGGATAGACAAATCAAACTTATATTCCCAAAAACCTCAATATATTTAAATGCTGAGACAACTTTGAGGTAGGACCCATCTGGAGTGGTGAATACGGGAGGGGGTGCGAATACTTTGCAAGTTTTTGTCTCATCCTAAGGTCATAGAGACCGCTTTCCTTAGTGTTGACCTCAGTTGGTTTGCCTGGAACCAGCTTTATACATTGTTAAAATTAACAGTTGAGAGGCCCGAGGTGCAGACGCATCGTGACATCAGCATACATGTGGATTTGTGCTTGTGAGCAAACTGAGAGAAGTTTATTGATGGAGAGGGAGAAAGGATGGGGCCAGGGATGGAACCTTGGGGACTCCAGTGAGAATCAGGAGAGGGGATCATAGGGCAGAACCCACATGAACTGACTGTCATCCATTTGTGAGGTAAGAGCTGAATCATTTCACCGATGGCTGCCCAGGCCAACTGAGTGTAGCTTGCTTAGTAGGGGTGAGGGACACCGAATCAAAGGCCTTCGCAAGAAAATATTGGCAGTGATGAGACAAGACCCATCCCTAAGGAATGGAATCTGTGACCTGAAGTAAGGAGGAAGTAGGGAATGACCCCTCCTAAAGCTGTTGGTCTATAGCTCCTCTTTCCTCCAGCTGGGACAAATTTGTCGCCCATCCTAACCCCTCTTGCAACCTAGCACTTTCTGTAACCTAATGTAACCCCTACAAATAGGGGTTCCCAAAAGTCTTCCTTGAGCGTGCTCTAAATGCTCACTGCCAGGCTGGTGTCTCTCATCGATGGCTTCTCTGTGCAATGGGTAGTCTGGCTGGACCAGTCTGGCAAGGCCCAGACCACATGGAGACAAATTCGGATGCAGTCCATTTTGGCTGGATACAGCTTCCAGCAAACAGAACACAGTTCACACAGTGGGGAACTAACTCACAAACCACTAGCAGCTCATAGCACATTTACATGTATGGGAATTCTACTGTACCAGGCAAAGCGCCCTCAATCACAATCGAAAAGTTCCTGCACACTGGGAGCTTAGGGTAGCTGGAACTCCTAACAGGCCAATCGATTCAGCAAAATCTTCAGACTTCTTGAGGTTGAGCCTGACCCACTTCAGTAGCTTACTTAGTCACACAAACTTGGATTTAGTCCAAAATAATTCTCTTCTCTCACTCTCAGGAGCAGCAGGCAGACATACAGGCCAAAACTCAGCCTTTTCACTGTTGTCCCATGCGAATCCACCAGGATTGCTGCTCAAAATTACTTCAGCTCTTTCTTCTTCAGCTTCCAGCTTAAATCTGCCCTAAACAGCAGGCAGCTTACGGAATTCCCTCAGATCCAAAAGGTTTGATTGGCTGATTTGGCTGTCAGATTACTTATGCTGCAATCAGGCAGCTCTTAAAGAGACAGTACACAGAGGCTATACAGGCTCTGGTAATCACATTTATACTGCTAAAACGCAGGACACCAGCCTGGCAGTGAGCATTTAGGCAAGCTCAAGGAAGACTTTTGGGAACCTCCATTTGTGGGGTTACAAAGCCTTACTGTAATCTAAATAGACCACATCCACCGCTCCTCCCTGATCTAATCTCCTGGCCACCCAGTCAAAGAAATCTATCAGATTCATTTGACATGCCCCCCCAAGAAGGAGTGTTGCTCAGGTCTTGAAGCCCACTGGATTTAAGATATTCCACAATCCTTTCCTTCAGCAGTGACTCCATTAACTTCCCCATCATCAATGTCAGGCTGACTGGTTTATAGTTGCCAGCCTCCCTGCTACCACTCTTGTGAAGTGGGACTATATCTGCCCTCCTGCAGTATTCGGAACTACTCCTGTTTCCCATGACTTGTTATACAGGACTGTCAGTGGTGCTGCCAGCACCTCCTCAGCTCCTTCAATACCCTTGGATGCATCCTATCTGGCCCAATCTCTTTGTCCATTTTCAAATTTGTGAGTCCCTTCAGGACTTCTCCTACAGGAATGGACTAGTGTCTGCCTCCTCCCTCCAGTGCTCTTATTTTTTTTTTGTGGCCCTTCCTCTTCTCCTTCCTCTGTGAACACTGAACAGAAGTATTTGTTCAGGATGTCTTCCTTTCCTGGTCCCCTCTGCACAGTTCCCCTTCCCTTTTTAACTTTACAATTTCACCTGCTGGTCTTCTTCTTTTCACATACATACTTAGAAAATGGCTTGTCCTTTTTAGTTACCGTTTTGACACTGCTCCACATAGCAGACTACTACAAGCTGGTAGCTTAGAGCTGGGTCCAAAGATTTATTTATTTATTTATTTCAAAGTTCGAAATCCACCTTGAGCAGAAATGCTCATTTACAAAGGTTCCTCGTCAGAATAACAATTTGTTTACACCATGTCGAAGACAGTATTAAAACTGATTAACAAAGGCGGACAATATTGATTCAGTGACATAACAAAACAGAATGAGTAACATAAGTACTGTTTCAGCAATACAGAGTGAATAAAAGTTAACATTCAACAGGTCAAATAGTACAAAGCATAACACTGGCAATAGCAGCTACACAAAGGTATCAGCCCATCTGGGTATTGTCAGAGGCTGTAAGATGGTAAACTGGGTAAGAAATTGATTAGGGATAGGAGACAGAGAGTGGTAGGAAACAGAGTTCACTCCGAGGAAGGAGGGTGACCTGCAGGATACCTCTGGGATCAGTGCTGGGACCGTCCTCTAATGTCCTTATAAGTGACACTGCAGAGGAGGTGAAAGGAAGATCTGCCTCTTTGCAGATGACACCAAACTCTACAATAGGGTGGACACTTCAGGGGTATGGGGGTGGGGTGGAAAGAATTAGCAGAGACCTGAGAAAACTCGAGGAGTGGTCAAGGGTATGGCAGCTGGGTTTCAATGTCAAAAGTGCAAAATAGTACTTGGGGCATAGAAACTTGAGGCAGAGTACAAACGGGTGGGGTGACAAGTTGTTTGTCAAATGAAACTAGAAATAAAATAGTTAGCCATATGATGATCCCAGTAGTTGAATATGGTTCAGTATCATATAGAAATGCTAATGAAACAGAATTTAATAAAATAAATGAATTGTACTATAAACTAGCTGGATTTGTTACAAGAAGCACATGTGGTACGCATCACTGTAAGCTCTGTCATAAACTAAACAGGCTTCACCCTGATGAAAAGCAGAATTACATTTGGTTACAGTGGTGTCATAAAATGACATACTCCCAAAGCAGTGGACTTGGAAATGATAATTTAAAACTTATTTTTAATACTGATAGGGATACAACTTAAGATCTAACAGTTTGAATGTTCAAACAGAACTTAACAATAGATTCAGTGCCACAATGCTTCAGTCTTCTATAGCTAAGACTTGGAATAGGTTACTAGACAAACTGAAAAATATGCCTTCTTTACCATTTTCCTAAAGGAATTAAGAAAGTATTTGCAACATACTTGCTAATTGTTTTAGCTAGAGTAACATTGTTAATGTGCATTGTGTTGTATGATAGTGTATGTGAGTGTGGTATGGTATTGTACAGGATAATTATTGTAAATAGGGTTCTACCCTAACAATATACTGCCTGTATAGAAATAATCTTTTATTTACTTATTCATTCATACTGATGCACCACCAAGCAGGAAAGAGACCTAGGATAATCGTATTGATGACCTAAAGGTGGCTAGGCAGTGCGACAAGGCAGTTGGGAGGGCTAGAAGGATATTGAGGTGCATAAGGAGTGGTATCACCAGCAGAAAGAGGGGAGTGGTGTTGCTCTGTATAGATCACTGGTAAGACCTCATTCAGAGTACTGGGTCCAGTTCTGAGACCACATCTCTGGAAGGACATAGACAGAGGGAGGTGGTCCAGAGGAGGACAACTAAAATGGTGCAGGGTCTGCATAAGAAGCCTTACGAGGAAAGACTTAAGAACCTGAATATGTACACCCTGGAAGAGAGGAGGAGAGGGGAGAGAGAGAGACAGAACAGTTACGTAAGAACTTACCATAACAGTAGCTCTTGAGGGGATCTCAGTCATCAGGTCACACCATAGGAATTTCATTGTCGGTGAAGCAGGATCCAGACAGAAGATTTTCCAACAGTACTATCATGGCTGCCCACCGATGTCATCTGCCGACATCGCCAACCCTATAAAGGAGTGAGGGTCCCACTCCTCCTCAGTTTTTTCTCCCAGAAACTAAGGGAGCATACCCCTGAGAGAGGTGCCCAGGTCTGAATAAAAGGCTGGATACACCAGATAGCCAATCTGAGACAGGAACCCCAAAACAGGGGATGGTGGAGGGAAGATGACCTGATGACTGACATCCTCCAAAGATCTACTGTTATGGTAAGTTCTTATGTAACTGTTCTATCTGCTTCGGGGTATCTCAGTCATTTAGTCACACTGTAGGAATGAGTCCCAAGCAGTGACAAGTAACTGCAGAACAGTCTGGGTGGCAGGCAAGCCGGGCCCAAGACAGAAGGCCATGAAGAACTGCACAGCTAAAGCCTGCCATGGCTCAAGAAGCAATGTCCAGACTACAGTGCTTGGTAAAGGTATGGATGGTACTCCAGGTGGCCACAGCACAAATGTCAGTGGCTGAGACCCTTGAAGCAAGCCACAGAGGTGGCCCTTCTGGAGTGAGCTTTGACCACCTCTGGTAACTCTTTGCCATGCTTGTTGTAGCACAACACAATACAATGTGCCAATCATTTGGACAAACATTGCTTAGAAACCTGAATGCCCTGTCTACCTGAGGTGCAAGAAATAAAAAGCTGCTTTGACTTTCTGCATTCCTTGGTTTGGAGCAGATAATACTTCAAAATTCTGTGTACATCTAACATATGATGCAGTGCTTCCCTGGATTGGCATGCTTAGGAAAAGAAACTCGTAGGTGGACAGATTGGTTCAGGGTAAACTCAGACAGCACCTTAGGAAGAAACTTAGATTTGTGCACAAAGACACCCTGTCTTTGTGAAAATCAAATGAGGCTCCACACACCAGAGAGCCTGAAGCTCAGAAACTCTTTTGAACAGAAGTAATAGCAACCAAAATAACACTTTCCAAGAAAGAAAGCATAGCTCGCAATTCACAGCTGGCTCAAAAGAAGACAGGGTCAGCTTCTCCAAAACAAAATTTAAATCCCAAGCTGGGACAGGGAATGGATTGAGGGTTTCAGATGCAAGATGCCCCTGAGAAAGGTATGGGACACATCCAACTGAGCTACGGTGCAACCTCCCACAGGCTCATGAAAGGCAGAGATAGCCAAAAGGTGCACCTTAAGGGAGATACTGGAGACCTGAGTCCAACACAGATATCACATAGTCCAGAACCTAGCTCACCAGACAGGTGAAAGGGTCCAGATGATTTTGTCAGCCCAGATGGCAAACCTCCTCCACTTCATGGCTTATGTGGCTCTAGTGGAGGGCTTCTGAGCTGCCACAAGGACATCTGCCACTCTCTGAGACACCCCCAAAGCAGGCGATGTCTCACATCCTCAGGAGCAAGGCATGCAGATGAAGGGACTTGATATTGGGATGGACCAGGATCCCTGAGCCTGCATCAACCGATTCCTGCAGAGGGCAGAGGGACCGGAGGTTCCTCCGCAACTGCTATAGTAATAGCAACCATATCTGCAGTGGCTAGAATGGTGTGCTCAGGACCATGCTGGCTCCCCTAATCAGCAGCTTGATTAACACCCTCTGAATCAGAGGAAACAGAGGGAAGACATAAAGGAAGCTCCTGCTCCAAAAGAGGGATAACGTGTCTCGCCAGAAAACTCCAGGCCCTGGATCTAGCGAGCAGAAACTGGGCAGTTTTGCAATGAGTAGGGACACAGAAAAGTCCATCTCTGGATGACCCCACCTGGCAAACAGATCTTCTGCCACAGATGACAGAAGTTCCCACTCATGCATGCTGGACTGTGTCCTGCTGAGGCTGTTGGCCAGGGTGTTTAGCGCACCTGGGACATGGATGGCCACGAGAACCAGACTGTGGTCTAGTGTCCAGTACCATACTCTCATGGCATCCATGCACAGGGGGGGTACGAATGCACCTCATTGCTTTTTGATATAAAAGACAACACTGGCCAGCCCAGTGGTGCTGAGAGTTGAGGCACTGGACGCCACCTCACTATATGCAGGTGACCGGGTTTGGGAATGAGCGGGCCATGGGGAGTCAGCAGGGGAGGGAAAGGATTGAGCATCCAAGGGACAGCTCTCCTTTTCCGGGAAGGGAGGGGAACACACTTGGCACTTGTCTGGCCTCTGGTGGAAGCTGGAGGCATAGCAGCACTAGCGTATAGAGGGATTGGGAGTGGGTGACATCAGCGGCGATGCTCTGACGCTGGGGCATGCACCATGCCCACAGAAAAACAGAAAATACCCCGCGCCCTGGTAGGCAGAGCACCAGGCCCCGATCTCCAATGCCCCTGCCTGACCCAGTATCAGCATCCCAAGAAAGCAAGAAGGACTTCAGGGGTGGCCTGGCCCCATGCCTGCCTGGGGGATATAGCCACGGCTACATGGGGGATGGACTGCACCAGGGTTCCAGGTAAGAGGGCTGGAGACTAGAAGGCCATAGGTGTCTCCCAAGAGTGGGAGCACTGCGTGGTAGGGGAGAATAAAAAAAGACAATACTGAGATTGTAAGACTGGATCAACAGTTGACCTGGGAAGAAATTGCTGCAAAAGGCCTGCATGGCATACAGGACCACCCACATCTCCAGTATATTGATATGCAGGGAGGTTTTGATCTGGGACCAAGTTCCCTGAGTCTGAAAGGGGCCCAGGTGCACCCACCCAGCCTGACCGGAGGCACCGATGGTGAGGATCTGCTGGGGAGAGGAAATGTGAATTGGACACCCCATGAGAGATTCTGTGGTTCCATCCACCACTGGAGCACCTTGTGGACTGCTGAGGAAACCAGCACTAACTGGTCTAATTCATCCATGTGTTGGTCCCATTGCACTTGGAGTGTCCACTGGAGGACCCCATGCAACCTAGCTAAGGAACCATGGGAATGGCTATGGCCATGAGACCCAATAGTCTCAGGTAGACATAGAAACAGAATTTGACGGCAGATAAGGACCGTTTGGCCCACCCAGTCTGCCCATTTCCTACCTACTGGATAAGCTGCAGATCCTAGTTAACCAGCAGCCTACTTCTTCCTACCCCACCCCCAGAATTGCCTTATGACTATCCCATGCATGCTTGAATTCCACCACTGATTTTGACTCCACAACTTCCTCCGGAAGGCTGCCCATGCATCCACAACCCTCTGTGAAAAATACTTCTTAAATTACCTCTGAGCTGCCCCTCTATCTTCAAATTGTGCCCTCTTGTTCTTGCACACTCTTTTTGAAAGATGTTACCCTCTTGGACTTTGTTGATTCCCTTGAGGTACTTGAAAGTTTCTATCATGTCCCCTCCTCCTTTCCTCGAGGCTATACATATTAAGCTCCTTAAGTCTCTCTTCATATGTCTTCCGGTGCAGACCCTGCACCATTTTAGTTGCCCTCCTCTGGACAGCTTCCATCCTGTCTATGTCTTTGCGGAGATTGGGTCTCCAGAACTGCACGCAGTACTCCAGATGGGGTCTGACCAGCTGTCTGTACAGAGGATAATAACTTCCTGTTTTCTACTGGTGATGCCTCTCCTGTGCATCCCAGTATCCCCCAGCCCTCCTTGCTGCCCTCTCACATTGCTTGCCCATCTTTAGGTCATCTGATATGACTACCTCCAGGTCCCTTTCCATTTTTGTTATTGTTAGTATCTCACCCCCATTGTGTACTCTTCCCTGGGTTTTTGTTTCCCAGGTGCATTACCTTGCACTTCTTAGCATTGAATCTAAGCTGCCATACATTTGACCATTCCTCTAACCTTGCCAAGTCCCTTCTCATCCTTTCCACCCCACCCTGTGCATCAACTCTGTTGCAGATCTTAGTGTCATCTGCAAAGAGACATACTTTTCCTTCCAGTCCTTCTGCAATGTCGCTTATAAAGACATTGAAGAGGACCGTCCTAATACTGAACTCCTGCGGTACCCCCAATTAGTAACCCTCCTTTCTTCTGAGTGGACTCCATTTACTATTACTCTCTGTGTCCTATTCTCCAGCCAATTCTTTACCCAGGCTGTCATCTTGGGACCCACTCCCAGGCTGGCTAACTTGTATATTAATCTTCTGTGTGGGACTGTGTCAAATGCCTTGCTAAAGTCTAGGTAGGCCATGTCCACGGCAACTCCCTGATCTACTACTTTGGTCATCCAGTCAAAGAAATCTATCAGATTCGTCTGGCATGACCTTCCGCTATGAATCCATGCTGCCTAGGGTCCTGTGCCCTCTGGCCTCTAGATACTCAACAATTCTTTCCTTCAGAGTATTCCATCATTTTCCCTATCACTGAGGTTAAACTAACAGGTCTATAGTTTCCTGCTTCTGCCTTGCTCCCACTTTTGTGAAGGGAATCACATCTGCCCTCCTCCAGTCCTCGGGTACCACCCCATCCTCCCATGATTTGTTAAAAGGGTAGTCAGTGGTGTCACTAGTTCTACCCTTAGTTCTTTTAGAATTCTGGGATGAATCCCATCAGGCCCCATTGCTTTGTCCACCTTCAGTTTTAAGAGTTATTTCAGAACCCTTTCTTCTGTAAATGGGCCGGAATCAACTTCTGTATCCAGAGTGTTACTACTGTTTGTTTTATGTACCTCCCCTCTTCCTTTGTAAATACTGAGCAAAATATTTGTTTAGTATCTCTGCCTTTTCACAGTCTCCTCTGCACACCCTCCCTCCCTTTATTAAGCCTCACTATCCCTCCCTTGGTCTTCCTTCGCTCCCTGATGTACCTATAAAGGTTTTATCCCCTTCTTAACTGAGTTGGCTATCTTTCCTCGGTTTGGGCCTTTGCTGTTCTGACTGCCTTCCCAGCCTCCTTTTGCTTTAACTGATGCAGTTCTCTGTCCTGCTCCTTCTGCGATTCCTTGTACTTCCTGAATGCTTTCTTTTCTCTTGAACCTTCACTGCCACTTCCTTTGAGAACCATAGTGGTTTCTTACATCGCTTTGTTTTGTTTATTTGCTTCACACAAAGGCTCGTTACCTCTGTGATGGCAGTTTTATTATTCCCCATTGTTCTTCCACCCTCCTTCCTGCCCATTTGCTAGTGCTCCTTAGGCACTCACCCATTTTGGCAAAGTCAGCCTCCTAAAGTCCAGTACTTTGTCTTTGTATGGCTTGACTCTATTGCTGTGTTTATTGTGAACCATACTGTTCGATGGTCGCTAGTCTCAGATGGCTACCCACTTTATATCTGTGATCCTCTCTCCATCTCCATTTGAGAGTATCAAGTCTAATATTGTTCTCCTCGAGTGGGCTTCAGTACTAGTTGTCTAAGGCATGCCCCTGTAGGCATCTAGAATAACTGCACTCTTCAAGTGGCAGCTGCAACTGCACTCCAGTTAACATCTGCATATTCAGATCACCCATCAGCAATATCTCCCTTTTCTGTCATTCTAAGTATACTTTATCATTTCCTTGTCCATTTCTCCCCTAAGAAGGGGTCTGTATACAACCCTGTGCGGATTGTGGTGCCATTGCGGTCTCCAAATTTACCCACAGTGCTTCTCTCTCCCTGTTTACCCTTTTGTTCTGTTGCTTTTATTCCTTCCCTTATGTAAGAACTACTCCTCCTCTCTTTACCCTCCCTGTCCCTCCTGTAGATAGTGTATCCTGGTATGTTTACGTCCCAGTCATGGTTTTGTGTGTACCATGTTTCTGTGACTGCCACGATATCCAGATGTTCCTCCTCCATCAAGGCCACTAATTCAGGAAGCTTGTTACCTAGACTACGGGCATTGGTACTCATTGCTTTCCATTTTTGATGGCTTTACCATCTGTTGCAGCATCCCCACTGACCGTTCTACCTTGGTCTTTTTCTCATTTAGTACCCTGTTTTGTAGGGAGAGGCTGGGATTTTTCTGCTGCTTGTCAGTGCCTCCCTTTGACTAGTTTAAAAGCTTGCCAATGAAGCATTTAAACCGATTGCTCAAAAGACTTGTTCCTTCCTGGACAGATGCAGACCATCCTGCTAGTATAGGCTGGTGTCCTCCAGGTGGAACCCCAGTCCCCAATGAAGCTAAACCCCTGTGCTCCTTAATCATTTTTTCAACCATTCATTAAACTGCATGGTGCCATTACCCTCGCCTCACCCATGCCTTTGACAGGCAGCACCTCTGAGAAGGATACTGTGTTTGCTACTTGTCTTAGGCCCCTCCCAACTCTGCAATGTCCTCCTGCACTGCTCTAACCTCATGATGAGCCAAGTCATTTGTCCCTAGGTGGACAATTACTTCCAGCTCAGAATCCCTTGCAGCTGTTGTCGTGATCCTGAGGATGCGCTTCCTGTCCCTCCAAGCCATGGCACCAGGAAGGCACCTTACTTCAGTTTTCCCAGCTCCTCCCAGTTCTATCCCCTAATAATTGAGTCCCCACCAGGAGCTGCTTCCTTTCCTTGTGGTGTCCTCTGCCTCCTTCCTGTGGGCCTCCTTGTGACAGCTGTCCTCAGCCTCCTTAGTCTCCTCTGTGGGTGCATCCATAGGGGCTATGCTCCCCAGAATGGTGTATGGATTGTGGAGTGGAACAACTGACTGGGTGTGCCTGCTCCACCATCCTCACCCTTCCTGAGCCCACTGTGGTCCAACTGCTGTGTTTTCTTGCAACCTCTGAGGTTGTGGTGGTGGCTGTGGTGCTCCTGGATGGGGAGGTTCCTTCCTACTGTCCAGTACACCCTCACAGGAATATAACTACTCTGAGCCTGGGCAATAAGGCACTGTGCCCTGTTCAGAGGCAGGAAGGCTTTTTCCTGCGCCAAGTCCAGGATCTCCCATATATTGCAGCCTCTGGGACGGGACAAGAATGGACTTGGGCAAGCTGACAGTGATTCCCAGGAAGAGAAACAGCTGAATAGTTCTCTCCAGGATCAGAAGGAGCTTTTCCCTGGATGAGGCCTTTAGGAGCCCGTGGTCCAGCTTGGGAAAACATATAGTCCCTCCCTTTGAAAGCTACGGGCACCACTGCTAAGGATTTTTGTAAAACCTACAGTGCAGAGGATAAGGCAAGGGCAATACTTGAAGTGGTAGCATTCACCCTGAAAAAGGAACTGGAGGAACCTCCTGTGCGGTGGAAACACCGAGATATGCAGGTAAGCATCGTACATGTCCAGGGAGCAGAGCCAGTCACCCTGCTTGAGTAGGGCAGCAGGATCAGCAGAGTTACCATATGGAACTCTTTGTACTGGATATAAAGATTGAGGTCTTTGAGCTCTAGAATGGGCCTCGGAGTTGACCCGCTTTTGCAGTGGTAACACTACCACTTGAGAAGCCATCGATCCGGTTCGGGAACATGCCCAGGGAGACAGAGGGCTGACTGGGGAGGAGAAGGCTCGAGCATCCGAGACCGCTAACCTCTCTGAGGAGGGAAGGACTAGGCTCAGCACTTGACTGGCCGCTGGTAGCTGGAGGGCCAGCAAGCATCAAGCCATATTGAGGGTAGGGGCATGACGGACATTGGCGGTTGCGCCTTAATGTCTGGGTGCACGCCATGCCCACCACATAAGAATAGAGGAAAACGCCCTATGCACCAGGAAAATGGAGCACTCAGCACAGACCCCCACAACTATCCCTGTCTGTCCCACTCAGTGGCCCAACAAAACAAGAAACTTGGGGTGCGGGCCCCACCTCGATCCCCTGCCTGTGGGGTAAAACCAAGGCTCCATGGGGACCACCCACGGGCTCCAGGTAAGGGTAAAGGGGCAGATGCCATAGGCAACTCCTGAAGGTGCAGGGCTCGGAGCAGGAGGAGAATAAAGAGAGAATGTAAAAAAAAAAATAGAATGGGCCTCAGATCTCCGGTTCTTTTGGGACCAGGGAGAACCTGGAATAAATCCCTTGTTCCTTTGGTGTCTGGGCACTGGCTCAATGGCCTGTTTCTGCAGAACGGACTGTACCTCCTCCCGTAGAATGGACAGATGGTTGGGGTACTGGTGAAGAGTACTGGAGGAGTCTCTATCTCTACTTAGTTCCAGAGTGTGACCCTTCTCTATTATCTGAAGGATCCAGGCATCTGAAGTGATGATTCTCCATTGATTGAGATGGAGGGAGAACTGACCTCCGACCACCACCTCTTGGTTGGGGGCCAGAATAGGGGCTCTGGCAAGAAGTCAAGCTGAGGCAGATCCAGCCAGTGGGACTGATCTGTCACCCCTAGGATGCTTTGCTGCAGTGCTGGAGGAGGAGTGGGTCTGCAAGGTGGAGGAGGCCTTTCTTTGCCCTGAGGATGGAAGACTGCTCCAGACTTGTGGGACACCTTGCGAAAGGAAGGCGCTGTCTGCTCTGAGGCTGCGTGTGATAGCACGAGTGGACAGACTTAATAGCCCTGCCAGATGCCTGTAGATCCTTAATGATGTCCTGAATATCTGGCCCAAATAGTTTGGAGCCATTGAAAGGGGCCTAAAAACCTTCAGCTGAACATCTGCAGCAAAATCTGAGACCCTCAGCCAGGAGGGCCTACGAGGGCAAATGCCTGTGGCAGCAGCCCTGGCACCAGTATCAGAGATATCAAGGCCCATGGAGATGCTTGCTAACATCCTCAGCACTCTGCAAGCACTTGAGAACCTCCTGCTTCTGGGAGCAGTCCGGGAGGGCCTGGGCAGCTGCCTTGCCCTTCTTCCAGATAGTGTTCTGGTAGCTAACTATATGCAAGAGGTAGTTAGTAATCCACAGTCCCAAGGTGGAGGAGGCGATACCCTCTTACCCCACAGGTCAATCCACCGAGATTCCATGTCAGAAGGGAAGGAACTGAGGTGCTTAGGCATCTTAGACCTGTCATGAGCTGCCTTAATGACCACTAAATTGGTCTCAGGTTAAGCAGCATAGTAAGGTAGACCTGATACAACTTATCAGCCCTGTGGGGCATGGCAGGGACCATGTCAGGCCTGAGCTGCAGCAGTGGCATTCCTCAGGTCTGGGAGGATATGAGGAATGACCTTAGGATGAGATTCTGGGATTTCCAGAAAGAACTCCAGCTCCCATCTGGTGACATCCTGTTCCTCAGTATGGAAGCCCATGGCTGTGGACAGCTACTTCATAACATTAAAGAAAGTAGGGTCCTCTGGAGGAGACCTAGGAGTATGCTTGACAGAGTCCTCACTCACTGAAAAGGCAGTGGACCTGTCAGAGGAAAGAGGTGCCTCCTCTTCCTCCTCTTCCATAGTCAGGATGAGGTCAGGATGGTACTTCTCAACATCAACCTGCTCCAACTCGAGGTCCGACAACCAAGGAACCAATGACAGCCTGTGGGGAATCACCTGAGGGGATGAAGTGGTGTCGACAACAACAGGACCATTAATGGCCGGGACCCAGGCCTATAAGCATCTAACTAGTGGACCAAGACTGTGGTGAATTTGGTCAAAATATGATTGAGGTCTATGACTGTAGACTGGGGTATTGACAGCCAAGGGGACATCTGCACAGGGCGTGACTACCCGTCCATTGGGTCCTGGGAGCCCAAAGAGCCCAACATCCATGAGCCTGGAGAAGTGTCAGGCCGAGATGGAGGGGCAGTCATCAACAAATCAGCGTCAATGAACTGGGGCCATTGACCCAAGGTCAATGACTGGATGCCCCAGAGGTCTTGGCAACAGGGCTGTCATTATGGGCCTTGGAGAAACAGAGACCTGGACAGCTACAGGCATCAGTGTGGCTGCAACTGACAGACTACCCCAGCGAAAGAAAAAGAATCCTTCAGGGACCAGGAATGCCTCCGGGGAGTAATCCCTTTCCCAGTCTTTCTTGTGACTTTTCCCCAAGGACTTGTCTTGGGCTTTAATAGCCTGGGAGCATGACGAACCCGCCAGTGACTGGAAAGGAGGGACCCCCAAGGACCTCTGCCCAGGAGTGGCTATCTGATGTTCTATCAGGAACTTTTGAGAGCCTTTTGCGCCGCCTGAGGGTGGTTTGATTACATTTCTGGCAGAGCTCACAGTCTGAGGCATCATGGTCAGGCCCAAGACAGCAGACACAGAGGATATGCACTAAACAGCATCAAAAGCTTCCGCGAGACCCACATGAACAGAGTCGATGGTGAGAAAGAATTGAGGAGGAGTGGGGCGCTTATGCCTTTATAGTGTTGGTGACGTCGGCAGATGATGATGGCTGGCAGCCCCAGTGGTACTGTTGGAAAATCTTCCATGTAGATCCTGCTTTACCGATAGTGAAGTTCTTACATGTGACCTGATGACAGATACCCTTGAAGAAGATCTTAAATACATCACAGGGTAAATAAGGTACAGGAGGGCAGTATTTTTCAGGAAAAAGATGCACAAGAACAAGAGATACGATATGAAGGTGAATGGGAGTAAATTCAGGAGAGATATGAAGAAGTACTTCTTCACAGAAAGGGTGGTGTATTCCGGAACTGCCTTCCAGCAGAGGTAGAGGAGGAAACAGTGGTGGGGTTCAAGAATGCATGGGATAGGCAAAGGGAACCTTAGGGAAGGGGCTGGGATACCAGAAGAGAGATGAAGTTGTAACTGCAGTGATACTGTAGGCAGAGAAACATGGGCAGACTAGGTGAGCCACGGTCCTTATCTGATGACAAATTATATTTATTTATTTATTTATTTTTTTTTTACTATCAATGAACTGGGCACAGCCCTGTTTTAGTCACGCCTGACACATAAAAATAAACGATACATATATAATACAGGTAATGCATCTCATACAAAACAGTACTTAACAAGCATTTGTCAATGCAGAATGTTGCTTGTTTGTATGTGTTGTGTAGGTATTTGGAAGTCAATGAGTGCAAATACTGAAAATTTGTAAACTTATGGCGTGCGTGGGAACAGTGCAAGCACGCTCATGAAACAGTCATTTTGGAAGTTTGTGACCAAATTTTCAACATAGCCATTTTAAGACCTCTGCTCATGAACAGTGTCACTGTGATTTTCTTAATGTGTCCCATACATTGATTTTGCACACCGACCGCGCCATCGTAGCGCTAGATGGGCCTGAAACACGCCA
Organism: Neoceratodus forsteri; assembly: GCA_016271365.2. Lineage (NCBI taxonomy): Eukaryota > Metazoa > Chordata > Ceratodontiformes > Ceratodontidae > Neoceratodus > Neoceratodus forsteri. Next base: position 1,321,865,579 of record CM057454.1, read on the forward strand.
GGGCAAGATGTGAAAAATGACAGCCATACTGCTCATAAGGAGGTGTGGTAAAATGGCAATGTTGGACATCTGGAGTGAAAATATTGAAAATTTTATGAACTTACAAGCCGCATGAGGAAGTGCGCAATACACGCCTGTAAAACAGTCATTTTTAGGAATTTTGATACCAAATTTTCAACATAGCCATTTTAAGACCTCTGCTCATGAACAGTGTCACTGTGATTTTCTTAATGTGTCCCATACAGTGATTTTGCAGACCGACCGCACCATTGTGCGCTACATGGTGGAAACACGTTTTGGGCAAGATGGAAAAATGACAGCTGTACTGCTCATAAGAAGTGTGGTAAAATGACAATGTTGAAAATCTGGAGTGAAAATATCAAAAATTCACAAACTTATGAGTGCAGGGAACTGCGCAATGCAGTAAAACAGTCATTTTAGGAATTTTTTCACCAAATTTTCAACATAGCCATTTTAAGACCTCCTTACGAACAGTGTCACTGTGATTTTCTTAACATGTCCCATACAGTGATTTCAAGACACTGATCATGCGCCATTGTGCGCCATAGGGTGGAAACACATTTTGGAGCAGATGTGAAAATGACAGCTGTACTGCTCATAAGGAGGTGTGGTAAAATGACAATGTTGAAAATCTGGAGTGAAAATATTGAAAATTCGTGAACTTACAGGCGTGCGTGGGAACTGCACAACACAGCTCGTAAAACAGTTATTTTAGGAATTTTCACCAAATTTTCAACATAGGGTTTTGCGAGCCCACCTTATGAACACTGGCAGTGTTATTTCGTTAATCAGTGCCAAAGGTGATTTCACGCAGTGACTGCAAAATCACCCTTCGGGCCCGATTAACGCCATGACAGTGAGAGCATTCATGAGAAGGGTCCCAAAACCCATGTTGAAAATTTGGTGCAAAAATTCAAAAATGCCTGAGATATGCAAAGTTGAAAAACCCTATTTATTACATATACAGCTTACCGGCATTTCCTCAGTTTGCGGTCAGCTTTGAAGAGTGCAGACGTGTTCTTGGTCCACCAAAGATCATTGTGCCAGAGTCCGGAGGTAAGTATAGGGTGGGGGGTGGGGAGGCAGGGTCCGCAGTGGGTGGCGTGGTGTGGGCAGATACAGCAGGACCGTTTTTGTGTTTTCAGGTTTTCTTTTTTTTTAAAAAGGAGGACAATGATGACGTGCTTGCCATGCTGGGGTGAGCTCCCAGCATGGCACAAGGACGGCTGTTTGGGGGCCTGGAGCCGATGGGGATTGGGCACCCCGTCGGAGATAGCATCTGTTGCCACACTGGGGTGGGCTCCAGCGTGGCACCCTATACTCTGTGGGGGGACAGTGGAGCCGACAGGGGATTGGGCACCCCGTCGACTATACAATGTGTAGCCATGCTGGGGTGGGCACCCAGGCGTAACAGTGTGTGTGAGGACGCAGGTATGCATGCGTGTGTGTGTGTGTGTGTGTGTGTGTGTGTGTAGGGTAGTGCGCATGAGCAGGCGATATCTTATCGCTGCTCACTGAAGCATAGCTCCCTTTCAACTGTACGCCACTGCATTTTGGACTGCTGTCAGACAGCTGCAGCAGGCATTGAGAACCGTGGCTGCGCCTGCAAACACACTGACTGAATTGAAGAGGGCTGCCACACCTCCAAAAACTCGGATGATGCACTTATGTTTCTTGCACATGCGCAAGCAACATAAGAATGAGAACATTGACATTTAACGTTCATACTGTACCATTTCATTAGCATATGTTTAAAATGCCTCATGTGTGCTGATTTAACAGTGCCTGCCAAGTTGTTTCAAATATTCGGACCAAACCAGGAAAAAGATTTATTGCACAATGTTAACTTTATAGGATTTATAGAAAAGCTTGGGTGTATTACTCTTGGCTGTAAGGGTTAGACATCAGGTTTAAAGAGGAGAGCAGAATATCCATCCCAGAGCATTTAAAAACGGTACGCAAAAACCGCTGCATCAAACTCAGTCCTGAGTAAAGGAGGAAGCTTTCCCATTTTGTAATATAATTTGCAATGATGTGTTCTATAAGGGCCTTAAGGGCAAAACGACAGATGTTGTTAATTAATTATACAATGGGCTACAAAACAGAACGTAAATTCTGTATCCTGATTGGCTGACTCGCACCCCTCTCCCGTTATAAAATCTACAATCACCCCCGGAAGAGGTGCCAGCCGCTGATCAACCGCATCAGGATGTCCCCAGAAATCACTCAACAGTCACCAACACAGCACTCGGAAGGCAGTGAAAATCCCTGCTTGATAGCGACGGCAAATCGAGTTACTACAACAGAAACCGCATACCTCACATGAAATTGAAACTGCTTTCTCCCATATTCATTGATATTTATTTCATACTGTCTTCTGTGCCTCACGCACAATTTTTAACATTTCCCAGCCCTCAAAAACTCACTGCAGCCAGCAATGTTAACTCAGTACTCGCATGCACAGTAGCAGCAAGGCTCCAGCAACCAGGAGTATTTTTTCCCAGCGAACAATAAACACAGCAATATATAGCTTAAAATGAATAAAAACTGATTTACTACTTTTCTATGTGCCAAAAATAGGAGGACATTGTATAATATTAGTACCATTGAAAGTGTTAGTGATTTAGCCATTTCCATTGTTGCAGTTAGTTGGTCACCGGCGGCGCTCGTGATCGAACAAACTCATTGCGGGCGGTAAATCCTGGCATCACCAACACCCTTCGAGTGGTATATTGCTTAATTGATATTTTTCGCAAAAGTATTATTTTCATTCACTTAATAGTATGTTACCATAATCTAAAGTTGGAATTAGAACCTGTTTTGCAATGAGCATTCAGGCTTCATCAGTCAATGAGTTGATGTTGGGGTACAAACAGCCCAATTTTAGGGTTATCCTTTTCCTACTTTTTCCATGTGTGGTATCGTATAAAACTGGGGTCCAGTAACACCTCCAAATATTTAAAGTTAGAAACTACAGAGAGTGTATTTACATTTTTTTCCAACAATCTGCAAGTGTTCCTTGATCCTGGCAAAGTGTTGGGTAGAACCAAAGATCATAATGTTGGTTTTATTCTCATTCAGCTTTAACTTACTTATTTCCAACTATGACGCCACTGTGTCATAGTTAGCCTGTAATAATACTTGCAACTCCACTATAGATGGGCAGAGTTCCCCCAAAAAGTATTGTCAGTATAAAGCAGACTACTGCCCATTGAAGAGATTCCTGGTAGGTTGTTAACAAAACTGAAAATAGCAGTGAAAACAGTACCGAGCCCTGGGAACCCCTGTTTTCACTTCCACTGGCCCTAACAATTCATTGCCTATTTTAATCCTTTGAATATGATGTTTCATATAGTTTTCAAATCATAACAAGTTCTGACCTTTCACTCTAATTTCTTCCAGTTTATCTAAAAGCAACCGGTGGTCCACCGTATCAAAAGCCCTGGTCAGGTCAACAAATACTGCACCCATGACCAGCCCCTCTTCACAAGCTTTAAACACAGTTGAGTGGCTAAGGAGGGAGCAAGGAGGACATGAAACCCTAAGGTACATGTGTCTCTCCATCAGGAGACTTGATAGACTGCAAGGCCATCTTCTACTGGTGCAATTCTATAATTCTAAGTTAACCTCAGTCTTTTCTCTCACCTTAACCCCTGAAACCGTATAGTTGCAGTCACTCCTGTACCTAATTATTTTGCTCAGAGCGGCTCTGCAGTTTGAAGTTTTCCTATGTAGGCATGTACCCCAGTATTTCCTGGGGCTCTCTACTCGACCACCTTTGAAACATTTCCTCCTGACACTGCCTCTTCACTGTCCATTCAGAAAATTGGGAAGTAATTAGGCTGGGTATAATTTAACATCTGCTGGCAGAATTCAGGTGAAATATAATTCTGCTTCTGTGAAAATGTGCACAATCTCCACAAAAAGCTTTTACTAAATTTCACCAGAATTTAAATTTCAGTTCATTCTAAAACTGCTTGTTCTAATTACACAAGGTGGTACATGTAGCGTTTGCTGCATCATGGAGATGTGTGTCAAGTTTCAGATCTCTGGCTGTAAAGGGGCTGCGTTATAAGCAATCAAACATTTAGACATGTTTTGGTTACATTTTGCAATCATGTTAACACTAAATCCAATCTTGCTTGGGTCCACAAACTCTAAAATTGTGGCTGTGTGCGTGTCAACTTTCTTAGCTCCTGGCCAAGGTATAATTTATATATTTATTTCAAAAGATTTACCAGGAAAGACATACTGAGATAACATGACTCGTCCTAGATGTGTCCTGTTAGATGCAGGGGTGAGTAGAAGAATAAGTTACAGCAATTAGGTTACAAAAATTAAAATAATACAAGTTAAAAATGTAATAGTAACAAAATCAGCAAATCATACAAATTATTTATTTATTAATTAATTTTCGAATTAAAACCTTTGAGTCAAAGACTCTTTGCAAAGGCTCCACGTCTGGACAAACAAACAGATTTATGAGAACACAGTATACAGATTAATGTGAACAAGCTTTTTGCTTAGTGTTACACAGTGGTGCTTACGAGTTGACAACAAACATATACAGAATAAAGTTACAATAGGGTTAGTCTTGCAGCCCTAGGCCAGATTAACATGCCACAAATGGTGGAATGTTAGCCTTATCCTCAGTCTGAAACTACATTTGAAGTCCTGGGTAGGTTCTAGGGTAGAATTAAACCCCGCGTCGAGGTAGGTTATATGCTCAATTGCAGCTACACTTCTCTGAGGCAATGACGTGTCTTTTGATTTTGGTTTTAAACTGGCCTAAACTTGGGGCCTGTGCTATAGTAGGAGGAGTTCGTTGAGCCAGGTGGGTGCCACGATAGCTGAAAGACCTTTGGCTAGCACAGTCCTCCGGTAGGGGACACGGATGGAGCACGTTTGTTAGGTGCCTTGGGGTGCTCCTGTGGGTGTTAGTTTGTATTAGGGAGTGAAGGCCCATGGGTGCAGATTTCAGTAGGATTTTCTTAGCCTGGAGGCAGGTATGGTATTTTAGCCTTCCTTTAAAGGTCAGCCAGTCCGCTAATTTGTAGAGTCACAGGTGTGGGTTAGGTGGTCACTTTCCGTGACCAGCCAGCTGGCTTTGTTGAGGGAAAGGTCGTCGCTTCAGGGCTGTGGGGTCAGCCATCCCATATATTATTATTCCATAGTCTATCAAGGATATGACCCGAGCTGGTCACTGCCAGGCGAAGGGCCTGCTGTGGAAGGCATTGTCTATGCCTGTAGAGGATCCCTAGTCTAGTGTTTACTGAGGAGGACAGTTGGTTGATGTGTGTGTAGTAGGTGAGAGATGAGTCTAAAGTGATGCCAAGATATTTGAAGTCCGAGACCTGTTCAATTATTGTGCCCTGGTAGTTGGAGATGTTTAGTTGGGCTCTTTTATGGGGGCTTTGCCGGTGTGCAAAGATCATGGATTTTGTTTTGGTGTAGTTTAATATGAGTCTGTGCTCAGTAAAGTACAGATAGCAGCAAATTTTAGAGTAAACAAGGCACTGATGTGTTCAGTAATAAAAACACAGATGGCGGCCAAAAATAGCTTAAACAAGGCCCCTTGAGTTCAGCAGGCAGGGAAGACTGGTGGAAGCTAGGAGGGCAGGGAAGCTGAATTTGGCTGGAGCAGGAGGGATGGATTTTTTGTGTGGAGGGCTCCTCCAGGTAGGCCTGTGCCCCCATATGGACTGACCCTCCCAGCCCCATCTACGGGATCTCTTGTTTTTATCTGTGTTTCCCTGTCTGCCCCGTGGAATGCCCTCCATGATGGGGTGCAGCAGGACCCCAACTGTGGTTACACAGGATCCAGTTCTGGAGAATCTTGCCACACTGCCAGTGCAGGGCCTGCAAGGGTCAGTCCATCTCTGCCCCAACCTACTGCTCTTTCCTCCTTTTCTCCCTTTCCCTTAGGACGCCAGCCTGGGTAGTGACGTAAGCACGGGTGCAAGCATGGTACGCATTTTGTGTCGGCGTCTCCTCTCCCATCAAGTTGTTTCTGGGTGCACTGCCACTTGTGATCACTCAGGTGGCAGTCATGCATCAGAGCTGGCTATCCTCTTTCCTCCCTGGAGAAGGAGCATATCCTCTGGGATGCCGATCCTCTTCACCGTGGCTGGCCACCTCCCTCCTCCCTGGAAGGGGCGCATCCTCTGGAATGCTCAATCCTCCTCACCGTGGCTGCCACCCTCCCTCCCTGGACGGGCGCATCCTCTGGGATGCTCGATCCTCCTCACAGTGGCTGGCCGCCTCCCTCCCTGGAAGGGGGCGCATCCTCTGGGATGCTCGTCCTCCTCACCATAGCTGGCCACCCTCCCTCCCTCCCTGAAGGAGGAGCGCATCCTGTGGGATGTTCAATCCTCCTCACTGTGGCTGTCCGCCTCCCTCCTGGAGGGGATCACATCCTCTGGAATGCTTGATCCTCCTCACCGTGGCTGGCCTCCTCCCTCCCTGGAGGGCGCATCCTCTGGGATGCTCGATCTTCTTCACCATGGCTGGCTGCCTCCTCCTTGGAGGAGGAGCTCATCCTCTGGGATGCTCGATCCTCCTCACCGTGGCTGGCCGCCTCCCTCCCTGGAGGAGGATCTCATCCTCTGGGATGCTCAATCCTCCTCACTGTGGCTGGCCCCCAGTGACTTAGCCTCACTTTCAAACCTGGGCTGCCAGCATCGCAAGGTCACGTGCTCAGAGACAAGCCAGCAGCTTTGATGAGATCCAGGTTAGTTGAAAACCTCAGACCTAGTTTTCCTCAAGGAGGTATGGTGATCCCGGACAGATATGAACTTGAAAAAGAATTTGAGGGTTGTGTTGACATTGATAGCCGCTGAAATGGGGACCAGTCAGTAATGACCAGGTCAGCATATAGAGAGGACAGGTCCAGAGATGAAAAGATCAGATCTGGATGAATTGGGGAAATTTGGAGTGATGAATCACTGAGACCACTGGGAAGGATAACAGCACCCACAATATGAAGGAGGTGAGGGAAAGGACCCAGTCCAGGAGGGGTGGTTGAGGATTTGTGACTGACCCATGTGGGGTCAGAGATCAGTTGGAAGAGCTGGAGGATTCTTCATTTGGCAAAATGTATGAAGGGAGGAGAGAGACAATTACTATACTACTATATAATGTTGAGATTTTTGTGTAAGTCAAATCTATACATTTTGTCCAGCCATATACATGAGCTGCTGTAGAGGAGGAGGAAGCAAAAGGCTTGGTAAAGTAGTAACAGGTAGCATTCATAGGAGACTTCATAGTAAAAGTACAGTGGTGCCCAGTGCCACATACCCTCATGTGAATCAGTATCTTGAGTGAAGAACAAATCATGAATAGTCAAATCCAAGGTTTTTGTTTTCCCATTTTTATTTTCATTCCATTTTTATCTTTATCTTCATCGTAATGAAGTTAAAAATATTACTCCGATCTACACTAATGTGAAGATGTGGAAGAGAGTCACTGAATATCTGGTTTGGAAGGACTGAGAATGGGGACAATCATTACGTTGAAGAGGGAGTGGTTCATTCCTTGTCGGGAGCCTGGGAAATTGCCATGTTACTTAATTTTGGGCAGAAGGGCAATTAGTTGTTGGTAAAGAAATTGTTGATGTTACTTTCTTTGGGTTTCTCTGTTTAAGGTGGTTACTAATTAGGCTGATTTGAGGAGCAGAAGCCGAATGGTAGTTGTTGGCAGGTTACAAAGCATCATGTGCTATATAAGTGGGAGGGGGTTACTTCAGTTAGTATAATTAGATGTTATTGGATTTCACTTCTTACTGAATTTACTTTTAAAGAGCCAGCCTCGAGTGGTGACAAAGTGTTTCTACATCCGAAAGGCTATTATTATTTTGTTATGGTTAATTACATGGCTGAGTTGCAGGCATATGCTCTGATTTCAAGTTTTGCTGATTTCATTTTTAATTGGCAAATCTCGAGGACTAGTGGAATGTTAATACAAATGAAAGAGAGGCTTTATTATTTAATTGCAGCTAAATCAGGGAAGATGACAGTAAGGGGTAAAGGGTTAGGTAGGGAGGAGTATTGGGTCTTTTATTTTTTGGATTTTAGATATAGGAGGGGAGTTAATAGGGGTGGAGAGGGTATTTTGGGAGAGGGGATAAGGGGATATGGGTGCACCCATTCTGGTTTAAATGGTATAATTGGGGAGAGAATGTTACAAGAGGTTTAATTATTTTATGGAAAAATTGTCTTAAATTGACCGAGATTTTATGGCAATGTATAAAATATGTTCTTGGCATGTGAGAGGTGCCCAATCTCCAACTAAGAGAACAAAAATACTTTTACATTTACAAAACTAGAAGCAGATATAGTGTTTCTTCAAGAAACTCACTTGCCACCTTCCAAGTGCTTCTTTTAGGAGGATTTGGGTGGGACAAGCTTTGGAACAGCACCTAATTCTCGTAGAGGTGGTGTGGCTATACTTATTGCACGCTGACTACCCTTTCATTTACTTGATACAATAGTAGATGGGCAACATAGATATATTAAAATTAAAGCCATAGTTGGTTATTCTGAAATGATATTGGGTTCAATTTGTGGTCTAACAACAGATGACCCGGTATTTTTACTTGACCTATGCAAGATTTGATCACATGGCCAAATTATCCTTATGTTGCTTGGGGAGACTGGAACTTGGCTTTTTGTAATATTTTAGATCGGTCTGGGACTAGTGTATCCACCTTTCACAGGCACAAATAGCCATCCGAGAACTGATGGATACTCTCGGTTAATTGATCCTTGGAGCTCTTTTTCCTCCAGGAAAGAATACTCTTTCTATTCAATCCCATAATTCGTTTTCTAGGATAGATTACTTTTTGGTGGATATTGGGCACCTTTCATTGGTTACATCTTGTCTGTATCTTGCCAAGGTCATCTCAGATCACCACCCTATTTTGCTGCACTGGGGTCCAGGCCCCAACACAGTTCATAATAAAGTATAGAGGTTTAATCATCAGCTGTTAAAAGCTAAAAACTTCAGTCTCATCTCCAAAACTTTTTCTCGATATTTATTAAGGATAATGGGATATCCATGCCTAGATTAGATATCCTATGGGAGCATTAAAGTGTGCTCTCAGAGGAGAGATAATTAGATTAGCTACCATTAAGAAGAGAAAACTGCACAAGTATCGTCCGTCTCCTCCAAGAGATAAGATTGGTGGAATTATCATTGCCCTCCTTCCCTGCCACAAGCTCTCCTTACTAATTTGGAAATTCTTGGGACCGGTATAATGCTCTATTGACAGATAAAGCTGAATATCTTTTGCAACAATCTAAGGTCCGGTACTTTGATCTGGGAGACAAAGCGAACAAGTTAATCGCTCTCTGTTTAAGGGCTCAAGTGGCAGATAGAATAATCCTTCTATTTACAACACATCAGGTTCCTTAGTTGCCTCTCCATAAGATATTCTCCATTGTTTTCAGCAGTATTACTCTGGTTTATACTCCCAATCTAGTACCCCGTTTAATTCTACAGAGGTGGAGTACTTTCTACAAAAGATAACACTTCCTTCTCTGGATAATTGTCAAGTGGAACAATTAAAGGCCCTCTATTGGTGTCAGAAATAAGCTCAGCTATTGATGCATTGCCACTGAACAAAGCTCTGGGACCAGATGGATATACTGCAGAATTCTATAAAGCCTATAAAATTCAATTAGTCCCTATTCTTTTAAATACTTACAACCATATTTATAAACATGGGATTTCAGATTATACCCTTACAGAGACCACAGTAGTAGTTCTCCCTAAACCGGGAAAGATCCTCTTTTTTTACTAATTACCAACCGGTCTCTTTGATAAATGTGGATCTAAAAATACTGGCAAAGATTCTAGCCAGTAGATTGGCAAAAGTGTGGCAAGGCTTAATAAGTCCAGAACAGGTAGGATTTGTGGCTGATAGGCATTCCGTGGATCACATGCGGAAGTTGAGCCATCTTATTTCGCATCCAGGGACTCTTCAGTGCCTGCAGCCCTGGTGTCCCTGGATGCGGAAGAGGCTTTTGATCGGTATCGTGGGAATATCTGTTTTATCTTATGCCTAAATATGGTATTCCTCAGCAATTTATTCAATGGGTGAAGGTGTTATACACCCGACCGACCGCTCGTGTTCTCTGTAATGGAATGCTTTCTAAGACCATAGTTTTGAATCAAGGAACTAGACAAGGTTGCCCTCTCTCCCTTTTTATTTAATCTTTATTTAGAACCACTCATTCGCTATATTAATAATTCCCTTCAGTACAAGGTATCATGGTTGGATCTTGTCAATATAAATTATCCATTTACGTGGATGACATTCTTCTTCATATTTTACACCCTCAACTTCAATAAAAGCGACTTTGACTGTTATTGAACAATTTGGTAAATTTTCAAATTATAAACTTAATATAACTAAAACGAAGGTGATGCCTTTAAATAAATATACTTACTCATCGGAGGTGTCCCAATTAGGTATAAGGTGGGTTAAAGATAATATGAAATATTTGGGAATATATCTCTCTACTGATAGTTCAAGAATGAAACAAAATAATTTAGATAAAACTCTGTCCCAAAATTAATAGGGATCTTAATCGCTGGATTACACTTCCTCTTTCTTTGTGGGAAAGATTAATGTAATAAAATGAATGTACTTCCCGCTACTATATCCCTTAACATGACTAACTTGTTCCTCCAAATCCTGTTTTTCCAGGTAAATCGTACAATAGCAAATTTTATTTGGGGTAAAAGAAAACCGAGAAGAGCAATAGCAAAACTCCAGTGTAGTAAAGTACATGGTGGGTTGCAGTTACCAGATTTTCTTTTCTATTATTATGCAATCACATGTTCGGTAATATTAAAATGGAGTGAGGGATGTGGATAGAGGATCATCATAGTTATGTTGCACAATGGCTTGAAATTGAAAATGCATTGTGTGCCTCCCAGGAATAGACATAGGCACCCTTATTTATGTAAATGGTAAGAATATCCTAGAATTTTATATGGCACAGCTATTGGGATCACTCTTCAGGTTTATAAGAGGTTAAATACCAAATTCCAAATATTTGTGGAGAAAGATATCTCACAACCAATTCTCAGAAGCCCCAACTTTAAGATTGGTGGTAAATTTCTAAATAAAAATTCTGGCCTTTTAATCATAAAATTAAAGTGACTGATCTATTAAGAGAACAACGCTAATGACATTTCAAAAGTAAAGAATAAATATCAGATACCAGCTGAATTTGTTTTAAATATTTTCAGTTGTCCCATATGCTCCATTCATATTTTGGGCCAGGGCCTTGGAATCAATATCTAGTTGGACCTGTATTACAATCTATCTTATCACCACCTACATCAAAATTTATATCTCATTTTATCACCTTTGAGAGACCATCTTGAGTTACATAAATGCCGTTCAAGGTATGTGTGGGACCAAATAATGCCTGTCTCTGCTCCTGAGGAGAGGTCTTGGGAAAAGATCTGGCAGCACTTATATCGAGATGTTTAGTGGGATAGATACAGATTATTACATTTTTTGTTATTCATGATTTATATTATACCCCGGTGAAATTATGTAAAATGGGGCTACTTGCTTCAAATCTATGTTCCAGGTGCGGGGTAATGCCTGGTAATCTATTACATATATTATGGGAGTGTAATAAGGTAATACCCTTTTGGGCAGATATTAAAGATAATTTGGATCCAATGTTGGGTCTTTCTGAGGCTTACACCTGAAACTTGTATTTTAGGTAATTATGGATCAGTATTATTCGAGTGAAGTGTAAATATATAGCTATGATATCGTTGTGTGCAAAAGGTTATTTTACGACACTGGCTTGACCAGGCAATACCTTCTAGGACTGAATGGGTTAAGGAAATTCTTTTGCCTTACAGGCTGAAAAATTATCGCCCAGATGTCGGGCAGATTACGTTGTTACAACGAGGTTTGGGCTCCTTTACATACGTTGCTAACAATTTAGATACTTATATGAAAGGAGTAATTGAAAAAAATTTGACATTCTCTACAGAAATCTGGTTAGTTACGGAGCACCGGGGGAAGGGGTCATACGGGGAAGGGGGTGGGGGATGGAGGAGGAGGATTAGATAAGGTAGTTGTGTTACAAAATGTGGTATTGTACTAAGCTACTTTTTATGGTGGTAGTTAATACACTAGCTGTAGACAAAGTTGGTATTTTTGGTACTTTATCTATGTCTTGTTTTTGATTTAGTATTTTGTCTACAACTCGAATTGTTCAAGACTGTTTCTTATGATTGTAACAGAAAAGAAAAACCTAATAAAGCTTACTCAATTTGAAAAAAAAGAATAGTCAAATCCATCACTTTAAACTTGCCTGTCTTCTTGCAATTTGCCAGCAAACCACTAGAGCACACAGACTAAGAGGCACACTCATGTATAACACTGTTTCTCTACAATGCCACCTTCCACCTGCGACTCTTTAACAGCCCTGCAGATAATAATGTATTAGAGCTGTGCAGAATATAAAATTCTGCTGGCTGAATACTACAAATTACCATTCCTATTCCACAGAATTCACGAATTTGCATGAAAAGTTTGCAGAATTTTGCCAGATTTTAAATGTTGGTTATTTGGGGCTAGTTTTCAATGTACGTATCCAAATGATGCCATATTTGGCAGGTATACCGTACTAATGACTTTCATAAGTGCACCTTACTTCAGAGTCCTAGACTGAAAAGGGTGAGTTGTGGGTGGTCAAACTTTTAATCAAAATTTAATGTTCAGTTATTTCCATCTAATTTAAAAATTTCTTATCCACATTTCTCCACAGTTTCACAATTTAGAAATGTAGAATATGGGTATGTGCAACAAGTTTCAAGTCTCTAGCTTTAAAGGAGATGGTAAATGATTTTTACATAGTTAACTGCCCTTCCATCTTCCCTTCCATGCCAGTTATGCATTCTGATGCTTTGATGATTTTTGATAAGTAAATATTCTAGCTTTGGGGTTCCCTAGATCTACATCGAGTCCCTCTTCTCACCAGCTACTGCACCTGTTTTCATATTTCTAAGACATTCTATGATATCACAAACTCCCATTCCATGCTATTCATCTGAGCGACCTGAATGAGAGTTTCTGATGTCATAGAACATTCAAACGATGAAAAGAGAGAGCAGCAACTGTTGAGGAGAGAGGTATTCAGGGTAGTTAAAATGGCAACAAAATTAGATTATAAATGTAACAAAATGGTAAAAAAAAATTTGAATACTGGGTAGCCAATAAAATAACAACTGGAGGGCATCTAGAGATGTACAACTGTTTCCTATCACCTTTAAAGGGGCTCTGCTACAGGTAGCCAAACATTTTGCCAACATTTAACATAGAAACATAGCCTTTGATGGCAGATAAGGACCACTTGGACCACCTAGTCTGCCCATTTCCCTACCTATTGGATAAGCTGCAGATTCTGGTTAACCAACAGCCTACTTCCAGCCACTCCCACTACAACTGCCTTAAGTCTGTCCCATGCATGTTTGAATTCCCCACTGTTTTAGACCCCACAACCTCTCCAGGAAGGCAGTTTCATGTGTCCACAACTCTCTCCGTGAAAAGGAATTTCTTCACAATACCCCGAGCCGTCCCCCCTCTAACTTTAAATTGTGCCCCTTGTTCTTACACATCTCTTTTTCTGAAAGATGCTACCCTCCTGGACTTTGTTGATTCCTTGAGGTACTTAAAGTTTCTATCATGTCTCCCTTCCTCCTTTCACCAAGGGTATACATATTAAGCTCTCTCAGTCTCTCTTCATATGGTTTCTGATGTAGACCCTGCACCATTTTAGTTGCCCTCCTCTGGACTGCTTCCATCCTGTCTATGTCCTTGTGTAGATGAGGTCTCCAAAACTGCACGCAGTACTCCAGAAGGGATCTCACCAACTGTCCGTATAGAGGGATGACCACTTCCTTTTTCTACTTGTGATGCCCCTCTCTATGCATCCCAGTATCCCCTGGCTCTCCTTACTGACTTCTCACATTGCTTACCCACCTTTAGGTCATCTGATTTGACTACACCCAGATCTCTTTCCATTATTGTTGTCATTAGTACTCCCTGCTATTGTGTACTCTTCTCCTGGATTTTTATTTCCCAGGTGCATTACTTTGCACTTCTTTGCATTGAATCTAAGTTGCCATATGTCTGACCATTCCTCCAACCTTGCCAAGTCCCTTCTCATCCTTTCTACCCCGCCTTGTGTATCAACTCTGTTACAGATCTTTGTGTCATCTGCAAAGAAGCATACCTTTCCTTCCAGACCTTCTGCAATGTCACCTATAAAAGGCGTTAAGGGACTGGGCCAGTACTGAGCCCTGAGGTACTCCACTAGTAACCCCCTTTCTTCAGAATGTGTTCCATTCACTATTACCTTCTGTGTACTGTTGTGCAGCCAGTTTGCTACCCAGGCTACCACCCTGGGACCCACTCCCAGGCTGGCTAACTTGATTATTAATCTTTTGTGTGGGACTATGTCAAGAGCCTTGCTAAAGTCTAGGTAGGCCATATCCACAGCCCCTCCCTGGTCTATTACTTTGGTCACCCAGTCAAAGAAATCGATTATATTCATCTGACATGACCTTCCTGCTGTGAATCCATGCTGCTTTGGGTTCTGTGCCCCTCTGGCCTCTAGGTACTCAACATTTCTTTCTTTCAGAAGTAATTCCATCATTTTCCCACCACTGAGGTCAAACTAACAGGTCTGTAGTTTCCTGCTTCTGTCTTGCTCCCACTTTTGTGAAGGGAATCACATCTGCCCTCCTCCAGTCCTCAGGTACCACCCCATCTTCCCATGATTTGTTAAAAGTGTGGTTAGTGGTGTCACTAAGTCCTCCTTAGCTCTTTTAGGATTCTAGGGTGAATCCATCAGGCCCCATTGCTTGTCCACCCTGAGTTTTAGGAGTTCTTTCAGTACTCTTTCTTCTGTAAATGGACTGGTGTCAACCTCCCTACCCAGAGTGCTTCTACTGTTTGGTTTAGGTAACTCCTCCTCTTCTTCTTTTGTGAATGCTGAGCAAAGTATTCATTCAGTATCTCTGCCTTTTCACTGTCTCCTCTGCCCACCTCCCTCTCCTTTATTAATCTTCACTATCCCTCCTTAACCTTTCTATGCTCCCTAATGTACCTATAAAAGGTTTTATCCCCTTCTTAACTGAGTTGGCTATCTTTTCCTCGGTTTGGGCCTTTGCTTTCTGACTGCCTTCCCCACTTCTTTCTGCTTTAATTGATACAGTTCCTATTGTGCTCCGTCTGTGATTCCTTGTACTTTTAGTTATTTTAGTATAACTTTGAAAGCGTTCATCAAAATATAACATTTTGCATATATATGGGTTATTACTCCATTTGCATATGTACCTAATTTCAGAGTTCTAGCTGCAAAGGTGCCTGAGTTATATGCAGATAAAAAGTTTCATGAAATTTCCCACAGAAAATAAATATTTTTGGTAAGTCAAAATACTTCCAGGAACCCACTTGTGGAAGTCGATATTCTAGTAAGGACCAGTTTATGGATGTTAATACAATATATTTATGGTAAAATATAGTTTCTTTCAGAAAAATCCATCATTTCTGACTTCCGTGCATACAATTTTAGAAGTCATCTAATTTTTTGGTTTACATCTGGAAGTCAATAACTTCCTCCCCTTAGTTTTGGAAGTTTTGCCTTATTTTGAAGTCAAATACTCCAGAAATGGAGTTACCTGACCTCCTGAAAGTGAATATTCCGTTTTCAGTTCTCTAGCTATAAGACATGCTGAGATATGAACAAATAAAGGATTTCATAAAATGTTGTGAAATTCTGTGAAATTTCATGAAATCCATAGAATTTCTAAAACATTTAACAAAAACAAAACTCGTTCATCTTGTCCAGCCCTAGAAGTAACAGAAAAACTTACCCAGCCTAAACACAAGGAAGCAGTGTATTAAACATAGCAATGCATGGATCATTAATGCATCACCTTCGCAGCTTTTGATAGGCTGCGAGACAGAAGTGGAAGAGCAAAAAGCTCCAAGGCATTTGCAACCCCAATTTAGATCTTGTTTCCTATTTTAAAATCTAGGACTTTGCTTAACTGACTGAAATAGTACCTCTCACTTTTGGAACATCTCTCAAGTTCAAGTTTATTTGCAGGAAAGCTACACTGAGCACACTCATTTACAAGGAGGTCCTGGAAGGACAATGTGGTGCGTAAGTATACAGTACAAAGCTGGCATACAAGTTCAAACAATAATGAAAGAGGCAAACATTAAACACTGAGAGTGGGAATAAAGCTACATCTATACATATCTGAATTTATTCTATCAGGCAGGGGAAGAGGAGAGAAGGAAAAAATTTAAAAATATTCAACGTACAAGGGCTGGATTCACAAAGACAGCCAAAAATCCAACAGCAGCTGGAAAAAGGCCTGCAGCACTGCAGAAATGCTGGTGTGGGATATTCTGAAAGAAAACTGCGCATGTGCTAAATCCATAAAATCAGCAGTTGCGGAAATTCAGCAACTGCAGAAATTCCGCAATGTTGAAAATCCGCAACTGTGGAACCACAGCTGCAGAAAAGGCTTAGGAGGCACAGTGACAGGTGATCAATATTAGCTGGAGCAGTAGACTTTGACAGTCTTGCCATAGATGTAGCTGAAAGCACCCACAGAGAGACCAGCAACCAGTCCCTCAACAGGGACCACTACAGCACCACTGGTACCAACAAAACCATGCACCACAGTGGCTGTCTGTAACTGATGGTCATGTCTCTCCTGGAGTGTTCCTGTTGCCTGCTGCAGTAGCACTCACTGCAGGCTGTTCAGCCTCTGCTGCCTGTGGGGCTCCTTCATGGGCTGCACTGAATCTGGTGGTGGTTGTTTGTTGTCTTTCAATGACAATGTGTGCTAATGTTGCTGTAACAACTGCCACTGCTATACACCCACTGGTTTGCTATTACTTGTGCCTGACCTCCACTATAATTGTATTTCAATTGTTGGGGCACTGCATTTTGCTCAGGGAGTGTTAGACCTCACTCTCATGTGTGCAACATTTTTTCGGCAGCTGTGGAAAAACACTGGCTGAGAATAGCCTTTAAGGAGATGTGCCATACTTATCAATGACTTTTCCCCAGGAGCTTCTGCAGCTGCACTTTTTCCACAGTCCGTAGTGTATTTTTCCACAGCTGTGTAAGTTTTGTGGATAGCACTCAGAACAATTTTCCCTTTTTGCACAGCTACGGAACTTTTGGGGACTTAGGAAAGTTTTGCACCTTCAAATTGTTTTGTGAATCCCCCAAGTCAGGGAGCTTTACTGTGGTTTGTATTTTATTCCAGGTGGACAGGATGGTGTAACTAATTGCAGCTTTACCATAAAGTGTGCAAAATTTGGCACATATAGTAATATGAAAGCGTTTTCCTAAGGGATAACAGCTATGAGTGGTGAAATCGGAAAGTAATGTAGGATGGGAATTTGTTCAACAATATTTTGAGAGCCCAGGTGCTAATGTGGAGAATCCTTCTTGTGGCCAGGGATGTCCATCCCAATGCCGAGTAGAGGGCACAGTGATGTGTTCTAGAGGGTGCGTTAGTAATGAAGTGAATAGCACAGTGGAATAAGATATCCAGCGTATGTAGTTTTGACGCCTGTGCTACTACTGTAGATGACATCCACGTAGTCAAGTAGGCCAAGTAGTCATTGAGGTCTGACAAATGCCCATGGCTGCACTGCTCTTTTGTGTCCATTCCAAGCCTCAGTTACCTCTGGCTACCCTTCCCCTGGTACTCACTTTCCTTCAATGTAATGTATTTCAGCTGCTTCAAAATGTATGTGCACCATTTCTGCATCGTTACTCAACTCTATGTAATATTTGTATTGTACCAAATTGACGTGGAACCTTTGTAAAAGAGCCTTGGCTCAAAGTTACTTGTAATACTAGACTCTAAATAAATAAATAAATAAAAATAAGGGAAAAATGGTGGCTTGAACTAACCTTTTCCTAATATCTGTGGGACATAGGGATTTGCTCCTGTAGAAAAACCCAGTCTCAGTAGTGACTACAAGAAATAGTGCTATGCCCTCTAAGAACTAGAGACTATACTTTGAAACATGAAACTGTTTGACAGGGGATGAATAGAACCCTGTCCCAGTTGCTATGGAGAGTTGGAATGCAGGGATCTGTTCTGTTCTTTCCTTTCCTATCTCTTGTCTGTCTGGTTGCACAACCAAATTTTCTTGTAAGACCTAGTGATCACCCGACAGTCTTGCAATTCCTTGCCTCTTGCTACCTTTCTACCCTCACTGGCTGTTCTGTCTCTTTTCCTACCTTGCATATCTGCTGGTATAAAAATACATGCAAATCATTAGGTGGAAATGTAACTGATATTAGGATTCCTTTGTTTAGAAATTATATAGTGTTACTGTTGAAATGCATATAATTATAGTTTGAGATGATTGCAAAAGCTATTGGGAACTTAAGGGGTTAACCTGAGAGCAGTTTTTAAGCCCTTTTCAGAAGCTGTGGAGAAGGGGCCTCAGTTCTGGGACATTGTGTTCTTGCTGCACCTGCCTGAAATTTACAAGAAATATAAAAAAAACAGGATGCTTACTAATGAGGGGGATTGCAAAGACTTATAAGAGACAGAGTTGGAATGTTTTGGGAGACACAGAGATTGAAGGAAAACTCCGATTGATCTTCTCTGTTTATTCTGCCTTTGTAAATAGTTATTCTAAACAATTTTTTATGTTACTGCTAGTACTAATAAATGCTTTTTGTGAATTCTACAACTGCTCCTGGTTTTCCTATGCTTCCTGACCTGTGCCTCAATGACAGATGGTATTAGGAGTGGGATTTACGCCTACATACTCTAAGCCAGGTGTTTTGTGCGTGGGTACTGGACCTAGTACAAGGGAAGCATAGAGAAAGTATGGATTCTGCAGCAGCAGACCCAGGAGTGGTTACCAGAAGAATGGCAGCCAAACTAGTAGAGACAGAAGTCTAAGATGAGACTGTACAGCCAGCACCAGTTATGGAAAAAGAACAGGCAGTGGCAGAACCTGAAAGCCTGACTGCCTTTTTCAAATGGTGGGCTATACAACAAAAATAGACAGAGAAGTAAAGAAAAAAGAAGCGTCAATGTTTAGAAGCACAGAGAAAAGAAGAAATGCAGGTCTGACTATTAATCCTACAAATGTGCATTGGGCATGCAAGAAACCAGATATTTGGGCTATGTGTTAGGAAATGGAAAAGTTAAGCCAGAGGTTTCTGAAACAGAAGCTGTAGCTAACAGCCCTGTCCCTAAAACAAAGAAACATGTCAGATCATTTTAAGGCTAGCTGGTTATTATTGGAGATTTGTTCCCAAGTTTGCTGAGTTAGCTACTCCCTCACTGAACTCATGAAAGAACGGTACCCAAATAATGTGAAATGGACCCCAGAGGTGATGAAGCTTTTCAAGCCATTAAAGTTGCATTATGTTCAGCCCATTTCAAGAAGCCCAGATTTTGAGCAACCAGTTTTGTTATAAACAGATGCATCAGAGGTAGGCCTATGTGCAGTCCTGAGTCAAAATATAAATGGGATGGAGCATCCTTTTCTATACAAAGGTAGAAAGTTGCATGACAGAGAGAAAAGGTACTCCACCATTTAAAAGGAATGTCTAGCAGCAAAGTGGGCCATGGAGTCCTTAAGTTTTATTTGCTAGGAACTGACTTTGTACTTATAACAGATCACAATCCTCTCTGTTGGCTTAACCAAATGAAAGATAAAAATTCGGAATCACAAGGTGGTACCTGGCACTACAGCCTTTTAAATTCAAGGTGATACACAAATCTGCTAAAGAGAATAGCAATGCTGATTTTCTGTCAAGCTATGGATCAGAAATTGAGGATTCTGAAGGTTGAAAAACAAATGAGTGAGTTTAAACTTTACTGTTTGCTGTACTGTTATAGAAAAAGGATACTGTACATGTGCTTAATTTCTGAAGGTTAGAAGATGGTGTTTGTAGAGAACTGATAGAAAGTTTTGGAAACCTGTTTGATAAAAGTGTCCCTCTTAAGGAGGGTATATGTGATAGGTTTGAATAGGACACTGTCCCAATTGTTAAGGAAAGTTTGAATGCAGGGATCTGCTCTGTTCTTTCCTTTCCTGTCTCTTGTCTGTCTGGTTGCACAACCAAATTTTCTTGTGAGACCTAGGACTTGATCACCCCAACAGTCTCACAATTATTTGCTCTTTCGCTATCTCTCTACCCTCACTTGCTGTTCTATCTCTTTTCCTCCCTTGCATATATGCTGGCATATATATAGTGTTACTGCTGAAATGTATATTAGTGTTGAGATGATTGCAAAAGCTATTGGGAACTCAAGGGGTTAACCTGAGAGCAGTTTTAAGCCCCTTTTCAGAAGCTGTGGAGAAGAGGCCTCAGTTCTGGGACATTGTGTTCTTGCTGCACCAGCCTCAAATTTACAAGAACATTTTAGCAAATTGCTAAGGAGGGAGTTGCAAAGACTTATAAAAGAGAGAGCTGCAATGTTTTGGGAGACACAGGTACTGAAGGAAAACTCAGATGGATCTTCTCTGTTTATTCTGCCTTTGTAAATAATTATTCTGAACATTTATATGTTACTGCTAGTACTAATAAACACTTTTTGTGAATTCTACAACTGCTCCTGATGTTTCCTATGCTTCCTGACCTGTGCCTCGACGACAAAGTGAAATTGCTTTTCCTGCTGCTCTGTTTTTGGGGTCTTAAAATAATGGCACAGGTGAAATGCTTTAAAGTGTAATTTAGCTGGGGTTCTTGAAACTTTTGTAACCCTCACCCCTGCCTTTTTACTAAAACGACAGGTGGCATGCTGTTGGCATTGGCAGCAATACCTGGTGGGGACCTGGGTTCGGGAGGATGAGGTTACCTGGCACAAGGGACCTAGGTTTGGTTACTCTGCACAGGGGCACCCAAGTAAATCCAACTACAGGAAGCAATAACTGTAATGTCCAGAACCAAGATTGGGATTTTTCAGTGTGGCTTTTATTCATAACTAGCTGAACATAACAAAGCATAGATGGACCCCCAGAGGCTATGTTTACTGTAAATGCAGATTAGAGACTACTAGGTGGTCCACTTAAAGAATGAACTCATTTCTACTGTTTCCTGGCTCTGGACCCACCAGGCACTCAGCCCGGTGCATCGCTTTGGATACACAGCCCGACTGGCCCGGCCCCTGCCGGCCACTTGACTGATGGTCCATTTAAAGAATGGATCCAACTTTACTTGTTGTGGCTCCCATCAAACAGGGAGAATTATTTTCCCAATCTGTGGCTCCCACACCACTTAGAGTCTGCGACTCCTAGAGAGATTTGTTTTCTTACTTCTTTCTAACTCCCATCAAACAAGGAGAATATTTTCCCAAGCTGTGGCTCCCCACACCACTTAGAGTCTCGACTCCCAGAGATTTTTCAATTTAGACCACGCCTGGGTACCTACCTCATCACTGGCCAAGCACATGAGGCAAGTAGCAATCACAGTAGAAATCCGTGAGGTGGACCTGGTTACTAAAGATGGGGGTGTTCACCTCCAGCTCCCACAGCCCAAACCCGGCCATTTCTGTGGACAAACAGAAACTTAAACTTTGAAATGTAGATTAAAGCGGTGGATGACCTGAAGCACCCCTCTACAACATTACTTGAAATCCATACAGACTTTAAATTTTTAAACTACTCCATTTGTTTGTCCTAGTACAAAAGGCCTCCCAAATAGTAGTTCACATCCCAGCTTTCTTCACATTTTCCAAACTGAAGAAACATATTGTTTGTCCTCTCAAATAGAGCACAAAACTCACCCTTTCGTTGCAGGTGCCCCACAGGCGATGTACCACTTCTTTCACTGTTATCAGACCAGAACAGAAACTGTAAAAGGCAGCTTTCTTCTGTAGTGGAAATTAGGAATTGCCCCTGGAATCCACAGAGAGACTTTACTTTGCCCCCCCTGGAGGAGGGGGCACTGAGATTCCTGGACAGCGGCCTCCACCACTTAAAACTGGACTCTAACTTTCTCCCAAGGAGGTAAACAGAAAACACTTCCTTCCTGCTTGAAGGTAAACAGAAGAACTGACTTTGAAAACTCCCAAGGTTCTATCTCACTCCCTGTGCTGCAGATTCCAATGTGGCTTATGTAGCTGCGAAAGTTCTATGGTGATGTCATCTCTCAGTCTCAGCTGTGACTGAGAGCAGAGTGAACAGTGTGAAACCCATTTAACTGGAGTTTCACAAGCTGCCTCCCTGCCTACCACTAGGTCTTACTGGGATTCTAGTAACCCCGGGTTACAAGGGTTACACTTTCATGGAACTCAATGGAGGAGTGTAGTTGTGCTGGATTAAACAACTATTCTCGACCTGTCAGATTGCAGGATTTTTGAAGCCATTTGATAACTGTAAGATATAATATATGAGGGTGTGTGGCACTGTATGTCATGGGTTACTGTCATGCCTCGGTGCATTGTGCATAAGGTCGCAGGCTGAGTGACTTATGCACCAAGAAAATGGCACCATCCCATGAGATGCCATGCCCTGGAGTAAGTTATTACTATTATCCATGTTTTTGGGTACATAAAGCTTTAAAAATATATATGTAATGCTTTTTTCTACAGTACCAGTGTACATTGGAGAAATAGTTCCTTACTTTTTTAAGGTTAGTAGGTAGTGCTGTTTTAGTAGGTTCCACAGAAGGGCAGTGTGGTAATGTTTGAGATGGAATGGCTTTCAGGAGAGATGGTAGCTGGCCAGCCCATTCTTGTTGTGTTGAGGGAGCCCAAAGTAGTAAGTAAGATGTGTTGCAAATCTGGGACTGGGAGGAATGTGCAGTGTTGGCTGTAGTGGCTGAATCACAGAAACATAGAATCTGTTGGCAGATAAGGACTGCTTGGCCCACCTAGTCTGCACATTTTCCCTGACTATACTGTCATGACAGACCTTACCTGATGTCCAGCTACCCCTTCCTTTCCTACCAAGATTCCTTTGTGCTTATCCCATGCATGCTTGGAACCCACCACTGTTTTCACCCCACCACTTCCACTGGAAGACTGTTCCAGGAATCCACCACCCTTTCTGTGAAGTGCTTCCTCACATCCCTCCTAAATGTCTCCCCATTCAGCTTCATTGCATGTCCTTGTTCTCGTGCACCTTCCATCTGAAAACATTCCTCTCCTGTACCTTATTCACCCTGGTGGGGTATTTATCAGTCTCTATCATGTTCCCCACCAGGGTGTACAGTACATACTGAAATCCCTCAGTCTCTCCTCACTGAGCTTTTGATGCAGCCCCAGCACCATTTAGTTGCCTTCCTCTGGACAGCCTCTACCCTTTCTTTGTCCTTCTGTAGATGTGGTCTCCAGAATGGGACACAGTACTCAGGAAGGGTCTCACCAACAATCGATACAGTGGAAACATCACCTCTCTACTTCTGCTGGTGATCCCCTTCCAATGCAGCACTGCATCTTGCTACCCTACCTACTGCTTTGTCACCTGCCTCACCACCTTGAGGTCATCAGATATGATCAGCCTAGGTCCCTTTCCTATTTAGTGACCATCAAAACCCCCCATTTACACTATGCCTCTGGGTTTCTGTGTCCTAGGTTCAAGCCTTTTGTACTTTTTGCATTGAAACCCAATTGCCATACCCCTGACCACTCTTCAAGTTTCTTCAGGTCTCTACACTTCTCTCTACCCACTCTGGAGTGTACATTTAAACTAGGCAAGGGGTGGTAGAAGGAATCAGGAGTCAGAAACTGCCTCCCCCACAGGCTGAAGTAGAGTAAGGAGAGCCCATGGGTACAGGAATCCCACAGGGTACAAATTAATACAGGGAGCAGGGTGGTAGAGATAAAGGGGAAAGGAACAGGTGCATTCAAAAGTGAGATGGGAAGGAGGAGGAAAAAGGAAAAAGGAGGGCAACAAGCAGAGTAGAATCAAAATCTGGAAGGCCATGTGTGCAAATGATAGAAGTCTAGGAAATAAGATTCTGAACCAAGAGGCCATCATGGCATAGGCTAACAAGATTTTGTGGCCATTACTGAGTCATGGTGCACTGAAACCATGACTGGGACATGTACATACTGGGCTACTCTGTTCAGGAAGGACCAGGTGGGAAGGAAAGGAGGGGTGCGGTGTTTGTTACTTAAATACTGGCTCTGATTTGTACTAAATGTCAGGTTAACATCAAAAAATAACTTTTAAACCACGCTCAACAGGCTTGAATAGAGCCGTCCCATGCTAGTCCTATCATGACATCATAAAACAAGGAGCGTGGGGACAGCATCGGTGATCAGGAAGTGGAAGGGAAGGAGCAGCTAGCCCCTCGGGGGCAAATACAATCCCTTCCCATCCTTTGGGGGCTCAAGAAAAATTATACAACTGCTATGGAGGAACTCCCATGCAGATATAGAACCTCCTGATGTGTTTGCACTGCCCAGAAAGGTGTTCATTAAAGGTCTTTTCATATATTTCCTCCCTCTTCTCTGTTCCAGGGTGTACATATTGAGGTTCTTTAGTCTCTGCTCATAGGGCTTTAGATACAGACTGTGGAGTTGCTGTGGGATAACAGATGGACCAGATACGAACTTCAAGTTCAACACACAAGCTCTGTGTGATGTTTATTCAAAATACTGGAAATAAGCATAGAAGCATAGAATTTGATGGCAGATGAGGACCGCTGGCCCACCCAGTCTGCCCATTTCCCTACCTGATGGATAAGCTGCAGATCCTAGTTAACCAGCAGCCTACTTCTTCCTACCCCACCCTGTAAATTGCCTTATGACTGTCCCATGCATGCTTGAATTCCCCACTGTTTTTGACTCCACAACCTCCTCTGGAAGGCCATTCCATACATCCACAACCCTCTGTGAAAAAATACTTTAAATTACCTCTGAGCCACCCCCTTCTATCTTCAAATTGTGCCCCTTGTTCTTGCACACCTCTTTTTTTGAAAGATGCTACCTCTTGGACTTTGTTGATTCCCTTGAGGTACTGAAAGTTTTTATCATGTCCCCTCTCCTCCTTTCCTCAAGGCTATACATATTAAGCTCCATAAGTCTCTCTTCATATGCCTTCGGTGCAGACTCTGCACCATTTTAGTCGCCTCCTCTGGACAGCTTCCATCCTGTCTATGTCTTTGCGGAGATTGGGTCTCCAGAACTGCACGCAGTACTCAGATGGGGTCTCACTAGCTGTCTGTACAGAGGGATAATAACTTCCTGTTTTCTACTGGTGATGCCTCTCCTATGCATCCCAGTATCCCCCAGCCCTCCTTGCTGCCCTCTCACATTGCCTGCCCACTTTTAGGTCATCTGATATGATTATCCCCAGGTCCCTTTCCATTTTTGTTGTTGTTAGTATCTCACCCCCCATTGTGTACTCTTCCCTGGGTTTTTGTTTCCGGTGCATTACCTTGCACTTCTTAGCACTGAATCTAAGCTGCCATACATTTGACCATTCCTCTAACCTTGCCAAGTCCTTCTCATCCTTTCCACTCCACCTTGTGCATCAACTCTGTTGCAGATCTTTGTGTCATCTGCAAAGAGACATACTTTTCCTTCCAGTCCCTCTGCAATGTCACTTATAAAGACACTGAAAAGGACCGGTCCTAATACTGAACCCTCACGGTACCCACTACTAACCCCCTTTTTCAGAGTGGACTCCATTTACTATTACTCTCTGTGTCCTATTCTCCAGCCAATTCTTTACCCAGGCTGTCATCTTGGGACCCACTCCCAGGCTGGCTAACTTGTATATTAATCTTTTGTGTGGGACTGTGTCAAATGCCTTGCTAAAGTCTAGGTAGGCCATGTCCACAGCCCTCCCTGATCAACTACTTTGGTCACCCAGTCAAAGAAATCTATCAGATTTGTCTGGCATGACCTTCCGCTGTGAATCCATGCTGCCTTGGGTTCTGTGCCCTCTGGCCTCTAGATACTCAACAATTCTTTCCTTCAGAAGTGATTCCATCATTTTCCCTACCACTGAGGTTAAACTAACAGGTCTGTAGTTTCCTGCTTCTGCCTTGCTCCCACTTTTGTGAAGGGAATCACTTGTACGTTTCCTAAAATGAACCCCAGGTATCTTGTCTTTGTCTTTGTCTTTGCTAGGGTGCACTTAGCAGAGTTAATGGTCACTCCTGAATCCTTTATTGCCTGCAATACCTGTGACAAGTGTCTAACATGGGTTTCCCAGTCAGGACTGAATATGACCACATCGTCCAAATAAGCCGCACAGTACTCAGTGTGGGTCTTAGAATGTGGTCCATAAAATGCTGAAAAGTGGCTGGGGCCCCATGTAGTCCAAATGGCATTGTGACAAAGTGGTATAAACTGACTGTGGTGCTAAATGCAGTTTTATCTTGAATCAGGTGACAAGGGATTTGCCAATATCCCTTAGTAAGGTCCAGGGTGGAGATATACTGCATCGCCCTAGCCTGTCAATGATGTCATCTATTCGGGGCATTGGATAGCCATCAAATAGTGACACATTGTTAAGCTTTCTAAAATCTAGGCATAGGCGTATCCCACCCTCTTTCTTTTCCACTATGACCATGGGTGAAGACCATGCACTCTTTGAGGGCACAATTATGCTAACTGCTCCATTTTTGACTTCCTGAATGACCTCATCCCTCAACTTCATGGGCAGTCTGTAGAGCTTTTGGTGTATGGGCTTGTCTTGCATGGCAGTTATGGTGTGCACAATTCCGTTGGCCTGCCCGGGATGTTTGTGAATATGGCGCAAATTCTTGTAATACCCCTGCAAATCTTTCTGTTGCTGAGGTTCCAATTCAGGGCTTATCTGAATCTCCTCCAATGGTCCTGACTGCTCTAGCCTTTTATAGGCAACCTCCAGCTCTAACCCCTAACTTCAGGATGGATATAAAGGGAGGGTTAGGCTTCTCATGCCATTTCCTAAGGAGGTTCACATGGTAAATTTTCTGGGCAGGTCTCTTTCCGGGCATGCTAAGCTCATAGTTCACTGCTCCTGTTTGTCTCAAAGGGTGAAGGGCCCCGCCATTTCATGAGTAGTTTGTTCTCTATGGAGGGAAGGAGTAACAACACTTGGTCCCCTGAATGAAATGTTTTAGTCTTCAAACCTTGGTCATATCTATCTTTCTGCAGGTCTTGCTTCTGTTCTAAGCTCTGGTGTGCCAAGTTGATATACCTCACCAGGCGTTTGCGTAACTGAGTCATGTACTGTATGACATTAAGATGTCTCACCTCCTTCCCTTCTTCTCAGTGTTCTTTAACCACATCCAGCGGCCTCCTCAGGTTCCTCCCATTCAATAATGAAAAAGGCGAGGAAACCAGTGGACGCAGGAATTCTCTGTAAGCAAAAGTAAATAGGGAGAATACGTATCCCAATCTTTACCTTCTTCTTTTATGTATTTCCTCAACATTCTCTTTAATGTCTCACTAAACCTCTCTAAGAGGCCATCAGTCTGTGGGTGGTATGAGGAAGCACGCACTGCTACCATGCCCAGCAAACGGTACAAATCTTTGAGTAGGTATGCATTAAAATTACTCCCTGATCCGTAAGTATTTCTTGGGGATTCCATGTGGCTAATTACCTTTGCTAGCTCCTCTGCTATCCTTGGGGCTGTGACAGTTCTCATGGGGATAGCTTCTGGGTAGGGGTCATGTAATGACATATGACCAGTACAAATCTGTTAGCCTTGGAGCTCTTTCAAGGGGCCCACTACATCCATGGCTATCCTGCCAAAGGGTTATTCACAATGGGGATGGGTTGTAGCACTAGTCTATCCCTTTTCCTGCCTGAGCTACTTTCTGACACTCAGCACATGCTTGCAATACTTAGCTATGCTCTCATGAAAAGAGGGCCAATAAAACCTGGGTAATATCCTATTCAGGGTGCTGTCTCTGCCTGCATGGCCTGCTAAAGGGATGTCATGTGCCAGATACATGATTTGGGAGTGGAATTTTTCCAAAACCATTAGTTGGTCTATTACCTCTCCAATTCTGGGGTTTGTGTATTCTCAATACAGTACTCCCTGTTTTACAGCAAACTGAGGGCACCTTTTTCCTCCCTTCCCCACCTGTGAAAAAAGGGTTAAGTGAAGGGTCTGCTTTTGCTCATGCTGCATATCACATTTAAAAGTGTGTCCCAAGTCTGGCTGTACACCAGCATGAGTATCAATCCAGTCCTTCTTTAGCTTCCGTTCTCCGCCTTAGTCTTGTGGTCCTTGCCAGGATCCTCAAAAACATCATCATCAAATGGGAACACAGGTGGTAAATGTCCTTCTTCATTTGAGCTCTGGTGGTTACAGCAACTACAGCAGAGTCCTGGGCAGCATGACAATGTATAAATGAAGCAAAGTCTAGGTGGTCATGTCCAATAATAACTGGCACAGGTAGGTGAGGTACCAACCCCCTTCTACCTCATGTGTCTTTTCTTGAACAGTCATTTGTATGGTGGCTGTAGGGTAGCGATGGGTATCACCGTGCACACAGATGACTGTTGTATTTTGTCCTTATTATTCCCAGTCACCAGATCTGCTCGCACAAGAGTCTGGCTCCTTGAATCAATCAGTCCCATCATCTGCTGTGATTCAATCTGCACAGTAGCCATAAAGTGACCCAAGTTCACTAAGACTATGAGCTGTCTCTCTCTTTATATTAGGACAGTTTCTTTGATAATGGCCCTGCTTTTGGCACCATGACATACAATCTCAGATACTAGAATGCGCCCCTTCTCTCTGCTCTCCAGTCTTGCTTATCTGGGGCTGGATTAGACAGTTTATAAGTAAAGAGTTCCTTACTGGACTGCTGTGGTCGCAGCTGCTGATGTCTCTTGGAACCCTCTGAATCTGGATGGTCGGGCTGCCAGGAAGTCTTCTGCCAACGTGATGGTTTTATCAGTGGAATCTGGCTTATGCTCCCGAACCCAAGTTGTACAACCTGGGGTAAAAATTTAATAAACTGTTCAATAATCACCACCTCCAGAAGTTGGTCCTTGCTCTTGTTCTCCAGTTGTAACCATTTGTAGCAGAGCTCCTCGAGGCGGGCATAAGTCTCGGGGGTATCCAGTGACTGCATTTTAAGAAACCTAACCCTCTACCAAAGGTTTCAGTGTTTATGTCATGGCACCTGAGGATTTCCTGCTTCCCACGGTCATAGTCCTCTGCCTCTCAGGAGTCCATGTGGCTATAAACCAACTGGGCACTGCCTGTCAGATGCGGTGCCAGTCAGACAACCCACTGTTCCTTGGCCATGTGCATGTTCGAGCGATCCTCTCAAATGTTGTGAGTTAGGCCTCAGTGTCATCACTGTCTGAATGTTTAGACAGTTTAATGTCTTTTGGGCTACTGGCTCTGTTTGTTCTGCATTGATGGCATGCAAGACCCTCATGGTATCTGCCCATTTGGCATCTTGCCTTCTCTGCTCAATGTCTCGATCTCTTCATTCAGTATCTCTCTTCTTTCCATCTGCACCTGTTTTATGCAGAGCCATTTCAACAACTTCCCAACGTCCTCAGGTGGAGCATCTTCAAGAGGAGGCAGTTCCCCTGATTCTTCCACATCCTCTTGCATCTCTTCATCACCTTCAGGCTTGGCCTTCCTCCGAGCTCCCAGATCCAGTCCAGGCAGCAGCTTTTCTCCCAGTCTGTCAGCCATGGTTCTGGTCAAAACTCCATGGACTTTCTTCTCCGGGTTCTCCTCTGGCAACTCCTGGTGCATCAGTCCACCTGGGATATCTGGGCAATATCCAGCAGAAAAAGTATCTCTTCGGCCAGTCGAGATGCTTCCAGCAAGTTATCCACTTCTAACACCAAGTCTGTGGAGGGGTTGTGGGATAACTGATGGACCAGATACCGAACTTCAGGTTCAACACACAAGCTCTGTGTGATGTTTATTCAAAATACAGGAAATAAGCTTCTGCAATACCATATTCCTTCTTCAGTACATCAGTTTGCAGCAACAGACCATGATTGTCCTTTCTCTGCATAGCCAGCACCTACTGACATTGATCTCTGATCTAACTACAGTTGAGATGCAGCCTCCACCCCTATGCGGACCTCATTTGCTTGGGTAGTGGGGCCCAAAAGAAAACAAAACAAGCTAAAACAAAGATTCTCCGTGCAGAAGCACTGAAACATGAGTTACCCCAAATGGCATTGACAATAAGACAAGTTTCAAAGAAACACAACATCACACATACTTCCCTAATGCAAAGCATCATGGATATATGTAAATCAACATGCCACTTCAGACTGTCTCACTTTACAGCAATTTACATGCATTTTAAATAGCACAACTAACTTAATTATTATAATACATTAAACTAGTACTTTTTACCTTTATCAAAAACACATAGTGCCATGGTATTTTCAACATTTACAGGATTCATAAACATAAGGTATATACATCAAGGTATTTTATGGCATAGCAGTGTTATTGCATACTAAATCCAACAACAATAAATACAACCTGTTGTTTTACATACAGTATGCTCGGAGGTCACCACAATAACCTCCCTGTATAAGGACCTGAGAGGAGAAAGGAAAATTAAAGAGGACAC
The DNA here is from genome assembly GCA_016271365.2 of Neoceratodus forsteri. Classification (NCBI taxonomy): domain Eukaryota; kingdom Metazoa; phylum Chordata; order Ceratodontiformes; family Ceratodontidae; genus Neoceratodus; species Neoceratodus forsteri. The sequence continues at coordinate 1,321,896,164 of CM057454.1, forward strand.
TATAGCATAGTCAAGAAAGGGAAGGTGCCCATAGGTGACCAACCTTATGAACTAGAAATTGTAAAGGATAGATTAGGCTAAGAAATAGAAGAACTGTTGCAACAGATTTAAGAAAAAGTCAGTCCTCAAAAGTGGCAGGAGCTCCCTGTCACACAGACTCTGCACCATTTTTACTTGCCCTCCTCTAGACTGCCTCCACTCTTTCTATGTCCCTCTGGAGATATGGTCTCCAGAACTGGACACAGTACTCTAGGTGGGGTCTTACCAGAGACCTATACAGAGGCAACACCACATCCCTCTTTCTGCTGGTGATACCCCTCTCTATAAATCCCAGCATCCCACTAGCCCTCCCAACTACTTTGTCACACTTTCTGGCCACCTTTAGGTCACCTTATATGATTACCCCCAAGTCTTTTCCTGCTTAGTGGTCACCAATACCACTCCATCAATTTTGTACTCTGCCCATGGGTTTCTGTGCCCTGAGTGCATTATTTTGCATTTTTCACATTGAAACCCAGCTGCCATACCCTGATGACTCATCAAGTTTTCTCAGGTCTCTGCTCATCTTTCTACCCCCAGGAGCGTCCACCCTATTGCAGAAATTGCTGTCATCCACAAAGAGGCAGATCTTCCTTCACATCCACCTAAAAGAATAGACTACGGTCAACATCTTTAAGGAAAAGCAATTTGCCAGTCATCAGTCTCACCAACAGCCAGCGACTTGGTGAAGTTAGAACTGTTGGACTGGCTACCTACAAATGTAATGCCTCCAAATTAATGAAATAAAAAACAGGAATGCTAGAAATAGTCCTCCATGAGCTGAAATGGTCACAGGAGGGGGGATGTCAGTCATAAATCTGGTATGGAAAGAGAAGAGAAAACCAGGTTCCATTTGCAGTGAGTTTCTGAGGAGTCTTTCCAACTGTGATTTCTTTTCCTGTCTTCCCTGGCACAAGTGTACAAGGAAACCTGTTGGTGACAGCAGCCTGTTTCAATGTCACCAGCAGTTCAGTTAACACAGTATACTGATGTGGTAAGACTCCATACTGAGATTTGAACCCAGGGCCCCTGCAGTAGAAAAGGACACTGTTGTGGTGTGTCACCATGCTGGGATTCAAACCCAGGGCCCTTAGTAGCAGGTCTATAATGTGTTCTGTTGTGGTGTGTCCCATGCTATGATTCAGATTTCTCTTACATTAGCAGCATGTACAAAAGTAGCACTGTTGTGCTGTGTCATCGCAGACTACGAATTAATCCCTGGACCCTTAGCAGTAGGCCTATAAAGGATCTGTTGTGGGATGTCACTCTGCTGAGATTCAAACCCAGGGCTCTAAGTTCAAACCCAGGGCTCTAAGCAGTAGGTTACAAAATACTCTGTTGTGGTGGGTCACCATTCTGGGATTTGTACCCAGGCCCTTAGCAGTGGGTCTCTGAAGTGTTCTGTTGTGGTGTGTCATCATGCAGGCGATTCCAAGGGCTCTTACAGTAGCAGTGGGTGTACAAAACACACTGTTGTGAGGTGTCAGCGTATGGGATTTGAACCCAGAACCCAAAGCGATAGGTCAATAAAGTGTTCTGTTATGGTGTCACTATGCTGGGATTTGAACCCAGGCCCCATAGCAGTAGACCTATAAAGCACTTCATTGTGGTGTCATCATGCTGGGATTTGAACTCAGGGCCCTTAGCAGTAGGCCTATAAAGGGCTCTGTTTTGATGTCACCATGGTGAGATTTGAACCCAGGGCCCTCAGCTGTAGTCCTATAAAACATGCCATTGTGGTGTCACCATGCTGGGATTTGAACCCAGGGCCCTTAGCAGTAGGCCTATAAAGCACTTTGTTGTGGTGTCACCATGCTGGGATTTGAACCCAGGGTCCTTAGTTGTAGGCTATAAAGCACTCTATTGTGGTGTCACCACGCTGGGATTTGAACCCAGGGGCTTAGCAGTAGGCCTATAAAGCACTCCTCTGTGGTGTCACCATGCTGGGATTTGAAGGGCCTCATAGATGCAGCAGGTCTACAGAGTGTGTTTTGTGGTCTGGGTCCTGTGCTACTATTGACTGACAAATGATCTGCCCAGGATCCCAGCACACAGCTTTGATCAGTTACTGAGATACAGTATTGGTATCTTTGGCAGGCTAATCAAATTGTTTCCAGCTTTGTAAGCTGATATGTCTGACCCTGTCTTCACCTCCCTCTCACTTGAAGTGAGAGAATTGGGAATGGAGCAGAGTGCTATGGCACAGAAAGTGTGACTGAGGCAGCTTCATACTAATTCAAGAGACTGGGTCAACAGTGCAGATGAATGCTTTATACATTCTATAAAGTACTTTGAAATGCCAGAGACAGAACCAGCAGCACTGGGCTTTAGCCAGGGCACTCTGGTGTTGTATCTGGTCATCCCAACAGTTTTGCTAAAGAATTTTGACTTCAGAACTAAACAGCCTGATCTTTGATCCTGAGTACTGCAATCTCTGAAGCCATCTCCTGACCGTTGAGTCGAGACGTGAAATCAGTGGCCCATTTTCAACACTCCTCACTATCAACCCAATTTGATTCTAAGGGCCAGATGTTAACATAGAAACATAGAATTTTACAGCAGATAAGGACCGCTTGGCCCACCTAGTCTGCCCATTTCCTCCTCTGATGTATAAGCTGCAGATTCTAGTTAATCAGCAGCTACTTCCTCCTACCCCCACTAGAATTGCTTTGTGTGTGTCCCATACATTCTTGAATTCTCTCTGTTTTGACTCCACAACCTCCTCAGGAAAGCTGTTCCATGCATCCACAACCCCTCCGTGAAAAATACTTTCTAACATTACCTCTGAGCTGTCCTCTATCTTCAAATTGTGTCCCCTTGTTCTTGCACATCTTTTTCTGAAAGATGCTACCCTCTTGGACTTTGTTAATTCCTTGAGATACTTGAATGTTTCTATCATGTCCCTCCTCCTCCTTTCCTTGAGGGTATACATGTTAAGCTGCTTTAGTCCCTCTTCATATGTTTTGTGGTGCAGGCCCTGCACCATTTTGGTGCTCTCTGTAATCATCCCTCTGCCCACACATTGCTGAAAAGTTATGTACTGTAACTCATAATCTTTCAGAGTATCTGCTTCATGAGCACTCTTTGGTCTTAGGTCTGGGGCACAAGGGCTCTGCCGAAGCAGAACATTTGAGGTCAGCAATGCCAGTGAATGTACCAACATATGGCATGATATGCACACACCCATCGAGATAAAGCAGTGGCAGCCCCAACTCCCTTTGTACCTTTTTGAACCAAGGCACATGAATAGTTACTGACTGTAGAACCAAAAGGCATAAGATAATAACACACATGTCACTGTAAGAAGAGGTGAAAACACAGATTTTCTTGGAGCCCATACACCTGTTGGGGTGGGGTGGGGAGAATAAACAAGCACACACACTGAGACCAGTGAGGTTGGGGATGGTGTGTGGATGATGTGACTTTATAGAAGGGATCCATTCCTATCCTTTGAAAGGCTAATGTGTCAAACCATTTCTTCTGTCCAGTATGGTGGTGGATGAGGGGCCTCTACCACAAAGTGGTGTTAAGGCTTCCAAAACAGGGCGTGAAAATGGGGTGGGTGGTGGTCATGGTTGATAGAGTGGGGAAGGGGCTCGTAGGCCTCAAGGAAGATAAGGTACTGGAACCCGCGGCTTACATTCAATGGTGCTTAGAGAGCTGAGATCGAAGCTGCCTGAACCCTGGCTGAGTTGTGCAGGTGCTCATTGGAAACTGGTGATGTGCTGAGGGATTGGAGGTCTGTGTATGTGGTTCCACTCCATAAGAAGGTGGGGACAAGGAAGACCTGAAGCTACAGACCAGTCAGTATTACCTCCATTGTAGGGAAGTTGATGAAGACCTTAGTTAAGGAAAGCTTAAAGGAGTAGTCCAGTCAGAATTTGCAAAAAATTGTTGTGCAGTGTTTCCATTTGTGTATGAGCCCTAGTAGTGCATTTCCCTTGCCTGCCATTAGGATTTTTTCTAAATTGGCCTGCTAATTTTATGGTAGTTTTACGGCCCTGGGGATCTCCATCCCAACGTGATTATTGCTTTTCTTGTTCCTACAGTGGTTCCTGTCCCATGTGACAGTAATGTATCCGGGACCCTGGATTCAACAAGAACAGCTTTGGAGTCAGTCTACAATAGCAGGGCTGTCACATCAAGTAACTTTCTTTATCTAGTGAGCACTGATGGCAACATCTGCAGTTCAGTAAACACCTGAAGGCTAACTGAGTGGGTTATTCTGTAGGAAAACAGCAAGAATCTTTACTAATTATAGCACTGATGATCTGGGATAATTTAGTGCTTTTTATGTGCAGTTTAAGGAAATGTAAAGTTTTAAAAGCAAAGCATTTACTCTGATGGCTAAACCTGATACACACACATAGAAAACAAAAATGTTGAATTAGAGCTATTTAGTGGAGGCCAGAACATCAGGCTCCTATCTCTAGTACTTGCTGAATCAGTGGTCTGAGATACATCACTGTAACATGGGATGGGAAGCATTATAGCAACAAAAGATCAATAAAACTTGCTAAGATGGAGATCCCCAAGGCCATAAAACTACCATATAACTAGCAGCCTAATTTAGAAAAAACTGTAACAGCAAACAAAGGGAAGGACCACCAGGACTACACACAAATCAAAACACACTGCACAACATATGTTTTTGCAAATGTTGACTATAGTATACCTTTAATACCCTAACTAGATGCAAATGCACTACAGGGCAACAAGTAGCACAGATCTGAGGTGGGGAGATCATGTCAGAACAACTTAGTGGTGCTTTCTGACTTGTCACTAGGGCGTGGATAGAGAGCAGCCAGCAGATTTACTCTGCTTCAGTATTAGCAATGCCTTTGACTCAGAGCCACACAGAAGACTGTAGAGGAAACTGAAAGACCTGGGAGTGGGGAGGAAATTGGTCAGAGGGGTAGGTAATTGGTTGGGGGACAGAGGTGACAATGAAACCAGTAAAATCTGAGGACGGGGGTCATTCTTGGGACCAGTCCTGTTCAATATGTATACTGATTACATACTGGAGGGCAAGATGCCCTCTTTGTAGATGATACAACACTATGCCGTGAGGGTGGACCGTGATGTGAGGAGGGGAGAGGGAGCTAAAGAGGGATTTGGAGAGGCTGGAGGGTTAGTCCAAAATTGGGCAGTTGAACTTCACTGCAACATAGTGCAAAGTGATGCACATAGGGCGAGGAAGCCATGAACAGAGTACTGGATGGGGAAGCAGTACAGCACAACCTCTATATCCGAACCCTGATTATCCAGATCTCTTGATTATCCAAACTTGACTTTGTCCCCAACTCTGGTTTCCCTAATGTTATAGACACCCAGTTATCGAAACTCTCGATTATGTGACCAATTTTGATGTCTCCCAGAGCATTCGGATAATTGAGGTTGTACTGTATTAGGTTTGGCCTCATAATCTGGGAAAGGGACCTAGGAGTCATCATGAGTGAAGACCTCAAACAACTCAGCCAGTGCAATAAAGAATACAGACGGCAACAAGGATGTTGGGATGCACTGACCAAGGATTTCACAACAGGTGGAAGGAGGGATTTTGCCCCAAACAGGTCACTTGTGAGGCCTTAGCTGGAGTACTGTGCTCAGTACTGGAGTCCTCACCTGTAAAAGGACAGGGGCAAGCTAGAGTCTGTGTAGCACAGGGCACCACAATGATTCAGGACCAGTCAGATCCTATGAGGAGTGGTGGAGGCCCTTAACGTACACACTGGAGGTCAGAAGGGAGAGGGGTGACTTGACAGATGTACAAGTTCCTGGGGAGAATTATTAGAGTGCATTAGAAGAGCTGTTCCTCAGGAACAGATGTTCAGTCATGAAAGGACATGGATTGAGGCTGGTTAGTGGAAACTTCAGGATGGATGTGATGAAGTTCTACGCCAAGAGGGTGGTGGAGCCATGGAACAGATTACCTCATGGAAGTGGTGGAGGCAGAGACTGTAAATGGGTTCGATAATGACTAGGAGAGATAAAGAAGGCTGATAATTCCAGGAGGAGAGGAGCTAGGAAATTGGGGGTGGAGAGTTTGGGTGACATCTTGGTTAAAACAAACCCCCACGATGGTAGGTCAGAGGAAAGGCAGGAAGCGCTTTACGGGCAGATAGGATGGACCCTTAAGCAATATGGTATGACTGGGGTTATGTTAATGTTCTGTTAGGCACCCTGGGGTGTAATGTGGCACAAGGCACAGCCAAGTGGCACACACACCCAGGGGTTATTAACTGAAACATAACCCCCTAGGAGTACCTTATTGGTACAGTATTATAAAATGGGTCTAAAATAAATGTTGTACCATCAATATTTTTACTGAGTTTTCTTTTTATCCCAAATAGACCGTCCACAATGCTGTGGAATGTTGACAACATGCCATATGTTCTCATGAGTTCCACGTCCGTGCAGCAAGTTCTCCTGAGTTCTGCAGGAATGCTGTTTTATGCAGAATGATTTAATTACAAAATATGACCAAAAGACAGACTGTGGCCAGTTAAAGTGTCCATGTCAGATCCAGTCAAATATTCAAGTTCGGTCAGGGAGTTGTGCCACGATCTCAGCTAGCAGCATTTTATGTGAGTTCATGTGACCGCCATTGCCATATCGACTGAGATATCGAGACACAGCGTCGGCATTGTACCTTTTGTAAAACACTGCACTGATTGATTGGATTGAGACACCCAACACAGGCTGTTTTTGCACACATGGTTGCCTTGGCAACCTTTGGTGACCGGAGGATTTTACTTACCAGTACCAAGTGTTCATGTCGTTATTTTTATGTAAATCCACTGTACTGATGAATCACAAGGTCATCAGAGCAATATTGTTCAGGTGACTCTGTGAGTAGTCAGCAGACCAGATTTAAATTCAGAAGAACAGCGGGACCACTGCGTAAGGAATGTGATGGGAGTGTGGCATTTGTTTTAAACATGAAGCGGCATGGAAAAGGTTAATCAGGACATAACCTTTGGGGTAGAGGGTTTCAGAGATATCCGTTGTTTTGTGGGGTGAGAGAGAACCGCAGCTGGTTGTCAATTTAAAAGTGAATCTTCTCTAGCATTATACAGAGGTTACAGCGTCTGGCAGTCCATTTGAAAACAATCAGTTCCAGCTCAAGCGGGATGCAGAAAGACCCAAGCAAAATTGGTGGCTCACAATTCCAGAAATAGAATTTTGGGAAGGTATGGCCTTGTTTTGGAAAATCACTACTCTTGTGATGAGACTCCACAGATATTTTAATTAAAGTTTAATGTAAGGCTGTTGGAATCTTTAAAGCTAATCACAACGCTCGGTTTCAGATACTGTTTTTATTATTGATCTTTATCGCGGGCAGCGTCTGTGATACTATGTTTATATCTTTCTAGAGTCAGTCTCCTCCATATGGCGCACTCTTTGGTCAAAGGAATAATAGTGTCAATCCTTGTACTGAGAATGTTAGCGATCTAGTAACAGAATTTATGAAGAGAGTCATACCCTGTAGTACAGCCAACACAAAACCTGTTTCCAGACTTGACATCTAGGGCCAAACTTTTGGGAAAGTGTGAACAATGCTCCAGATTGCAGCCCTACATATTTAAAGGGCTTCAGCCCATGGTTCAGTGAGGTAGTGGGTAACCCATGCCAAACCTTCACCGAGTGATACTTAAACTGTGCTTGGCTAAGCTACTTTGGACTCTCGTTTCTTTGTTGCAGTAGCGCGGCTGCAAGTTTGCCCAGCTGCCCTCTCCTCTGACATCCTCAGGAGTCCAGCCCCACCTTCCCTTCAGTCCTGTGCCATTCCTGTAGGATGTGCATCTGTGTGTAACACGGAGTGCATGCCCTTTGTTTCTGAGGTTCCTGCCTCTTCTACATCCGTGTGTAACACGGAGTGCATGCCCTTGTTTCTGAGGTTCCTGCCTCTGCTACATCCCGTGTGTGTATATAACGGAGTGCATTTCCTGTTTCTGAGGTTCCTGCCTCTGCTACGTTCATGTGTGTAACACGGGTGCATGCCCCTTTGTTTTGGGCGTTCCTGCCTCTGCTACATCTGTGTGTGTAACACGGAGTGCATGCCCCTTGTTTGGAGGTTCCTGCCTCTACTGTCTGTGTGTGTAACACGAGTGCATGCCTTTGTTTCGAGGTTCCTGCCTCTGCTACGTCCGTGTAAACACGCAGTGCATGCCTTTATTTCTGGAGGTTGCTGCTCTGCTACATCTCTGTGTGTAACACAGAGTGCATGCCCTTGTTTCTGAGGTTCCTGCCTCTGCTACGTCTGTGTGTGTGTGTGCATGCCCCTTTGTTTCAGAGGTTCCTGCCTCTGCTACGTCCGTGTGTGTAACACGAGTGCATGCTGCTTGTTTGGACGTTCCTGCCTCTGCCACATCTGTGTGTGTAACACAGAGTGCATGGCCCTTTGTTTCAGAGGTTCCTGCCTCTGCTATGTCCGTGTGTGTAACACGAGTGCATGCCCCATTGTTTCAGAGGTTCCTGCTTCTGCTACATCCATGTGTGTAACACGGAGTGCATGCCCCTTTGTTTTGGAGGTTCCTGCTTCTGCTACATCCATGTGTGTAACGAGTGCATGCCCTTTGTTTCAGAGGTTCCTGCTTCTGCTACATCCATGTGTGTAACACGGAGTGCATGCCCCTTTGTTTTGGAGGTTTCTGCTCTCTACGTGCCGTGTGTGTAACACGGAGTGCATGCCCTTTGTTTCGGACGTTCCTGCCTCTGCCACATCTGTGTGTGTAACACAGAGTGCATGGCCCTTTGTTTCAGAGGTTCCTGCCTCTGCTATGTCCGTGTGTAACACGGAGTGCATGCCCCATTGTTTCAGAGGTTCCTGCTCTGCTACATCCATGTGTGTGTAACACGAGTGCATGCCCCTTTGTTTTGGAGGTTCCTGCCTCTGCTACATCCATGTGTCACTTGCGGCTCTGCTTCCACTCCTGGCTGTGTGAGGCATTGACAGCAGAGGCCAGATATTTAAAACATAGCCGGGCGCAAGGGTGCTTTCCCATACTACTTGGGTTTGCTTCCATTCTTGGGTAGGGCCTATATTCAGACACCCTCACAGCATGGGAAAAACACGGTAGTGCTCAAGTGCTAAGTTACTGATGTGCTCATGCAAATGACGGGGTCCTCCCTTGCATATGGGCACAGCAGGAAATTGAGAGGTTAGCACACATGATAAATACCACTTGAATGAATGTAGTTACCACCTTTGCAAACCCCGACTTAACAAGGACACAAGGCCCAGGTGGTAGGCTGCGGAGGAACTATTTTGCTTTTTCTTATAGCATAAAAATAGATTTTTCTTTTTCTTTTACTATTTTATATTTATGCCAACAGCCATTTTATGTGAGCAATAAGCCACTCGATGCTCATTAGGTGTGCGGGTTTACCGCACACCCAGGTTTCCAGCGCCTCTGCCCGTGTCGATGTGCCTCACAACACCTCTGGGTTTGTGGTAAACCCTGCACAACTCAGGCCCCACTGTGGCTTATTACTTAAAAACAACAGATGTCCAATCATCCTTTGAAGCCGTTTCTTTAATCTCGCCATCCACCCTCTGGCAGCACCTCTTTTCTTTAGGGCCGGACCTTCCTCCCTAAGGCACCTTTGATCTAAGGGGACCATGTCACTGTGGTACTTCTAAGGGAAAAGCCTTTCTCAAGAAGGTCCCTGTGTGGCACTTCTAGGGGTGAAGGCCTTCTTACGAGGGTCTCTGCATGTTCATGGCACCCCAACAAGGTGGTAGTCCCTGTAACAGGGACAGGAGAGTGCACCCCAAAGCCAGAATCTAGTTGCACATGAAATCTACATACAACCAGCTTTGATGACTACCTCAGCACCTATGTCCCATTACAAATCATCTGCTTCCATCACAATTCCAATCCTACCCCACCTTACCAATTATTCCCTGTGTTGCCTGCGTGTTCCAACATAAGCAGCCCAGTTATACATGGACTGTTGAGACCAGGACCGATATGAGCAAAGCCATCAATAAGACCATGACTCCGTTGGAAGGAGCTCTCTGACCAAACCTTCCAACTGCTTCTGTGCCAGGAGTAGTAGCACTTACTGCAAGTGACACTCCAGTTGGACTGGCACTATTTGGAAGGTGAGACTCCTTCACACTTTGGAACGAAGGAAACAAACAGCTAAGTTTGTATGTACTCTTTAGTTCTATTAAGACAAAAGTTGAGAATTCTTCTAACATGGAGAGAATGCTAGGAAAGGAGGGAAGGATGGGAAGGGGAAAAGGGTGGAAGGTGGTTTTCCTTAATGCTAGGAGCCTTGGGAGGAAAACTGCAGAGTTACAGGTTCTCATGGCAGAGGGAGAGGTGGACATTGCAGCCATCACGGAAACATGGGCCACCCAATATAATGACTGGGACCTGTCTGTACCAGGGTACAGGTTATTTCATGAGGGACAGGGTGATTGGCAAAGGGGTGGCACTATATGTGAAGGAAGGACTGAAGTGTGTAGGGAGGAAGGGAGGAGGGAGTACGGAGTCACTTTGGGTGCAAATCCAGGATTCCAAGAATAGGATTCTTAGAATGGGAGTGGTGTACAGGCCACCATCTCAGACGGAGGAGTTAGACAGGGAACTAGTGGGACAGATCAGGAGGACCTGCGAGAAGGGTAGTGTGGTGATTGTGGGGACTTCAACATGCCAGGAGTGGACTGGAGCACCCCAACAACCAGGAACAAAAGGGATCAGGTACTGCTGGATGCCTTCCAGGACAGCATCCTGCTGCAAATGGTCAGTGAATCAACCAGGTTAGGAATACCCTTGACCTTGTGCTGGCAAATGGGGACTTTGTGAGAGAACTTACAGTGGAGGAACCGCTGTCGGAGTGACCACCACTCAGTATGGCTCACATTGGATATGGGCAAGGAAGGAGTGAATCTGGCACAAGAGTGCTGGACTTCAGGAGGGCCGACTTTGGGAGGATGGGGAAGTGGTAAAGGGTACCTGGCCAGAATTCAATCTAGTATGGATACTAACCAGAGGTGGGAGCTCATAAAGCTGGGGATAGTGGAGGCAACCAAAACCTGCTGCAAAGCCCAGAGCAAGAAGGCTAGGGCTAGAAACCGAGCTGGTTGAGTAAAGAGGTCATGGAAAGGTAAGGAGAAAAAGAGCTGCCTTTAGGAAGCACAAGAAAACAGGGAGGGGAGGACAGAGAGAGTACTTGACAGAATCAAGGAGGTGACAAGGGCAGTAAGGGAGCCAAAGCATCTATGGAACAAGGCTGGCACAAGGCATTAAGAAGGGGAGAAGGACTTCTTAAGTACATCAGGGAGAAAAGGAGCTGTAAGGACCACATAGTAAGGATTAGGAAGGAGGGGGTTGGGTGGAAGCAGGGGTGCGATAAAGGGGAAGCACTAAATGAGTACTTCTGCTCAGTATTTACTAAAGAGAAGAGGGGTGACACCCAAGGTGGGAGAAATGGCAGAAGCGGGGGGTGGTGACAGATGGGAAATCATGGAGGCAGAGTTTGAGAGGGTTTGAAGGCACTGAGGGTGGACAAGGCGCCAGGCCTAGATGGCATCCACCCCAGGGTACTGAAGGAGCTGGCAGAGGTCCTTGCAGGACCTTTGGCAGACCTATTTAATGCCTCACTACATTCGGGTGTGTACTCAGGACTGGAGGATGGCTCATGTGGTACCCCTCCACAAGAGTGGCCCCAAGGATGAACCGGGAATCTACAGACCAGTGAGCCTCACATCCATCGTGGGTAGCTAATGGAGTCTATCCTGAAGGAGAGCTGGTGGCCCTCCCTAGAGGCCAAGGACTACAGGACAGCAGACAGCATGGTTTCATACGTGGCAGATCCTGCCAAACCAACCTGGTCGAGTTCTATGACTTGGTAACTAGGCAGCTGGACAGGGGCCATGCAGTGGATGTCCTGTCTGTGACTTCAGTAAGGCATTCGACTCGGTGCCACATGGAAGGCTGGGAAGGAAGTTGGTAGGCACAGGGGCAGGCACAAAGCTGGTGGGATGGGTAGGAAACTGGCTGCAGGGAAGGCAACAGAGGGTGGTGGTGGGTGGGAGCTCTCACACCCAAGGGCAGTAACGGCGGTGTCCCACAGGGCTCAGTGTTGGGACCAGTGTTGTTTGGGGTATTCATTGCAGACATATCATGGGACATCAAGAGCAAGATCAGTCTGTTTGCTGATGATACTAAGGTTGCGCGGTGGTGGATGATCTAGGGGATGGCAGGGTTGCAGGATGATCTGGCAAAGCTTGAAACCTGGTCAGACACCTGGCAACTGGGGTTTAATGCCAAAAGTGCAAGGTGCTGCATTTTGGATGAAGAACCAAGGAGGAGTTACCAGCTAGGGGAGTGCAGCTAGCCCAGACAGAGGAGGAGAAGGATCTGGAGTGCTCATTACAGGGTCAATGAACAACTCGGCACAATGTAGGAAGGCAGCTGCAAAGGCCAACAAAATGCTGGGTTGCATTGCACGGGTTATATCCTCGAGGAGGGAGGAGGTGATTCTGCCACTGTATAGGTCATTAGTTAGACCACACCTGAGTACTGCGTGCAGTACTGGCGTCCGTATCTGAAGAGGGACATTAAGTTACTGGAGGGGTGCAGCGAGGGCGACAAAGATGATCAAGGGGCTGGGGGACTTATCATACGAGAGGAGGTTGAAGGAGTTGAACATGTACTCACTGGAGGAGAGGAGACAGGGGTGATACGATTGAAACCTTTAAATACATGAAAGGAATAAACAAGACTGGTACAGAGGGGTGTTCAAAGTAGGGAGGGAGGGCACCAGGGGCCATGATATGAGACTGGAGAGGGGAAGGTTCAGGAGGGAGATGAGAGACACTTTTTACAGAGAGGGTGGTGGCTGGGTGGAATGTTACCTGCAGAAGTGGCATGCAGTAGAACAGTGGACTGCTTCAAACGAGGATGGGACAGGACAAGGGAGGGTTAATGAAGGGAAGGGTGGAAGGAGGGCAGCTGCAGAGATAAGGGGGTGCTAGCTGCACATTCAACTGAACGATGAACCTCTAGGCCTTTATCTGCTGGCAAATTTCGTATGTTAGGCATGTGATAAACACTTCCCCTGGATTCTCTGGTTTGGGGAAGAATGTTGACAGTACCAAGGACTGGTTAAAGTGAAACCCCAACACCATCTTTGGCAGAAATTTAGTGTGTATATGGAGAACAACCTTATCCTTATGGACGACTGTTTAGGGAAAATCAGTCATCATGGCTTATAACTCCAACACTCAGAGCTATGGTGATGGCTACCTGAAATCTGTTTTCCATGTGAGGAATTTAAATTTCATGTGCAAACTGGATCAAAAGTTAATGTAGGAGCCTTTTTAGCACTAAACTGGGATCCCAATTGGCTACTGGTTGTTTACTGAAGTTCTCAAGTGTAGTATTCACCTGAGGATCCTTCTGAAGAGATGCAGTTGTGTCACTAGAAGTCCGCTCACTAGCTCATGAGGTGCCAAATGGCTACAAGCACACTTGAGACCTCCAGTAAAGAAACCAGTAGCCAACTGGGATCCCAGTCTAGTGTGTTGCACCCCTAGAGGAGACAAAGGTAACTGACTCCATGGGGGGGACTATGCGTCAGTGGGGAAATGGGAGTAATGACCTGGTGGTACCCAGGGGTGAGAGTAAGATGAAGGCAGCTATGAGAGTCTTTGTGGTCTGGGATTCTATGATCAGGGAAGTAGACAGGGTGGTGGTGGTGGTGGTGGAAAAAGGGTGGTGAGGGATGTTCTCGTATGTTCCTGTGGCATCAACTATCTAGGATATAGACAGAATAGGGAAGACAGTGAATTGGGGAGGGAGCTTAGGTGCTGGTACACTTGGGTACCAATAATCTGGTGAACCAGCCTGTGGAACAAGTGAAGTGGAATTTTCAGAGGCTGGAGGACAGACTGCAGGCAAAGTCAGCCCCTGGCCTTTTCCAAAATCCATCCTGTTTGGAGTGGGAGAGATGGAGTAAGGGGAAGAGAGAGTAATTAAATGGGTGGTTAAAGGGATGGTGTCAGGAGAAAGGGTACCATTTTGCGGGGCACTGGAGGTATCTGGGACAAAAGGATCTTAAAAATGACAGCCTTCACCAAACAAGAGAGGGTACCAGCGAGTTGGGGCAGAAGTTTGACATCTACATTAGACTGTTAAACTGGTGGAGGACACTGTGGCTAGAAGAGCTAAAGTAAAGGGGTGGGGAGGGAACCAAGCTAGTGCTCTCCCTGTACTGGGGACTGGTAGCAGTAAGGTGGGTAAAAATAGGGTTGAGGTTCAAATAGGGTAGTGGAAGAGGCAAAGGGGAAGGCTCACAGGGTCTGCAAGCAATAGGAAAAACAAAGTGGTGAGGAAAATGAGAAGGAATGGTATAGATCACAGAACAGCAAAGAGGATTTGCACCTGGTTGGAAGGGGCTACCTTAATGCCAGCAGTCTGGGTAACACAATCAGTGAGCTGCAGGCATTGACAGCAGACACTGAGGCAGACCTTGTAGCCATCACAAAAACCTGGGCCACAGACAAAATGACCGGGACTTGTCAGCTCCAGGTTACACAATGCTTGACAGGATCGAGGGATAGGCAAGGGGGTAACCCTATATGTCAGGGGGCACAGAGGCTGAGGAGGATGGACCCATCAGGTGAAGCAAAGAAGAAACAGTGTGGCTGTGAGTTCACCTCATGGTGCCTTCAGGAAACAAAATATGAGTGGGGTGATCTAGAGACCACCTGGACAAGTGGACGAGAGAGATAGGGAGCTCAGAGAAGGTCTTGCAAGGGGAGTGAAGAAGGGAAAGTAGTGGAGGTGAGGATCTGAACCTCTCGGATATCAACTGGGACATTCCAGAGGCCAGGCGCCGCCAGATGTCAGGCCATGTTGGATACACTGGCTGAAAAAACAAAGGAACATGCTCAGGTGAGAGGAGGTGGTGAGCACTGCAGCCAGCCTGCACAACGAAACACAAATCCCAGCACTTGTGGGATCACTGTTGTAACAAAAACACAAACCTCAGTACTTGTGGGATCACTGTTGTAACAAAAACACAAACCTCAGCACTTGTGGGATCACTGTTGTAACAAAACACAAACCTCAACACTTGTGGCATTACTGTTGTAACAAAACACAAACCTCGTCACTTGTGGGATTACTGTTGTAACAAAAACACAAACCTCAGCACTTGTGGGATTACTGTTGTAACAAAAACACAAACCTCGGCACTTGTGGGATCACTGTTGTAACTAAAAGCAAAAACAGCAATCAACAATAGTGCTTAAATCATTTGTTCATAAGCCCAATGATGAACCCTGACTATGCCGGAACCCGATGCTTCAGCTCAACACAGGGTTTTCGTCAGGGGCGGGTTTCTGATTTTCGTGTTGGATACACTGCAGGACTGCCTGCTGATGCAGCTGGTTAAGGAACCTACTAGATAGATGGCCATTCTCAATTTGGTGCTCAACAGTTCAGAGATGATGGGTGGAGAGATGGTAGGGTAGCCACTGGGGTCCAACGACCATAACTCCATTCGATTCGGCTGGCCCTCAGGACCAGAATGTCTCTATTGAAAGCTGAAGTCCTAGATTTCAGAAAAGCAGACTTCAAATGGACGAGGAGTCGGCCTGAGATAAACTGACCAGGGTGGACAGCATTGGAGGCATAGAGGAAAGATGGGGCAATCAAAGAACCATTCTCAAAGCAACAGAGTCACGCACAAAAATTGTCACAAAACTAAACAGGTGCAGGAGAACAATATGGTTTTGGAAAGGATCAGAGAATCCAAGAGAAAGGCTTTCACCAGACGCAAGGAAAAGCAGGAAGAAGGATCGGGAGAGTGCCAAATGAAAACTACAGAAGCAAGGAGGACGGTTAGGGAGGCACAGGCAGACACGGAGCTGTATCCTGCAGAAGTCATCAAGGGTGGGGAAAACAATTCTTTGGATATATTAAGGAAAAGGAAACAGGGTGGGGGTATTGGTAGGCTATAAAGGGGTGCTAGAGGAAGGTAAACAAAAGCAGCCATCCTTAATGATTACTTTTGCTCTGTCTTCACAAGGAGAACAGTGGGCTCCAATCTGACACTGGCATCAAGGTAGCCATGAAGGGCATTCCTGAAATGAGTCATCCAGTATTTACCAGAGAAAGAGTCCAGAAGGGCTTCAAGCCCTAAAGGCAGATAAAGCCCGGGTCAGATGGGATGTACCCAGGGTGCTCAAGGTGGCGGGCCCCAAGACTTTAAATGGTTTCCGGCATGGCTAGAACAGAGTGAAAGATTTGGTGGTTACTCAGGTCAGTAGCGGTAGGGACGGAAGCAGGGTTGGACCAGGAGGGATAAAATCCAGTAGGTCCCAGAGCAGATAGGGACCTCTGGGCAGACTAGATGGACCTTTGGTCTGTTTCTGTCATCATTATCTCTGTTTCTATGTTTGTGATAAATGCTATAGGTCAGTTTTAGAAATGTCCAAGAGACCCCACCCTTTCTCCACCTCGCCCATCTCTTTCCCTGTGTCTAGTCCTGGAACTAGATGGACCACTGGCCTTGTTCCATTCCTAGTTTTTATGTTCTGCTAGTCAAATTCAGTTTTTCTATGAAATATTTTTCAATACAGTTCCACTATGTGCTCACAGCAGTGCATGGAGGTGTTAAACTTGCCTTCTGTCTCAGATGGCATCCCCTCCCACCTACTCAGCTGTTTTGCCTTACACCCACTCCCTTGTGTCCCAACAGCTCTCCCATTGCCTCTCATTCTTCTCCAAGTACTGATACCCTTTCCCCACCTCTCAACCCTCCTCTCCTTACCTGTCATTTCTTCCTACTCACTCCTGTCCACTGTCTCCCATACTGCTACATCCCCGCTGCAGAGTCTCCACTGGTCAAACTGCTGTCTCCGTCCCATCTCTCTTCACTCTGGTATAACCTTCCAATTCACTTCTGCCTCTCGCCTCCTACCTCAGATTTACACAGTTCCAACGGGACCATGTCACGCCTTCCTATGCCTGTATCTAACCTCTGATGTCCCCCTTTCCCACCTCTTTCCCTGCCTTCCTGAAATCCATGCCACCCCCTTTACTTGTGTTTTAAGCATTGTTCTCTCTTCTTTACCAATGTATCCACTGCAGTCACTCCCACAACTGCATGCACTTACTAGTTACTTACTAGCTACGCTTCGCATGACAAATGCCTCTGGCTGCCCTACGATTTCAACCTCCACCTGCCCCCAATTTGGTTGTTGCAATTTTTGGTATTATGTCGTAACCACTGTGTGTTGATTATGCTTTCCTTTTTCATGTAATGATGTCTCTGACGTGGAACCTTTGTAAAGAGCCTTGGCTCAAAGGTATTGTAATCCTAGACCTCATAAAGAAAGAAAGAAAGAAAGAAAGAAAGAAAGAAAGAAAGAAAGAAAGAAAGAAAGAAAGAAAGTCTCCATGTGCCCTTCCCACTGACTGCTCACAGCGATGGTGCAGGTAGGGAAGTATAAACTGGCAAACTGGCTTTGTATCTTAGGAAAACACCACCTCATCTACTTACCTTTTTCACCTTTAGAGTTTACAAAATCCACTGAGTCTTCCGCTAGATGTACCAAATTGGGTACAACAGCATATTATGCACTACAGCTATGAACTACATTTTCTGTTTTATGGGGTTTAAACCTGCTTTGGGGTTAAAAGTAAAACTTTTTCAGGTACTAGTCTTTATGTGGTTGTGCATCACGAGACAGATTCCTACATGGCCCTTTGGATCATGAAAGCAGGGCAACATGGAATATCTTATTCAATATTCACAGCAAAGTCATTTATACCCTCTCCTCTTCAAATGAAAAAGGTGGATATTAGAGGACCTGTTAGTTCTTCAAACAAAGCAGAGAAATTAAAAAAAGAAGATGGCAAAAAGGCAGAAAACTGGCCAGTCTTTCACTTCTTTGGTTTCAGTCGATAACGCTGTAATATTAATGAGGGCAGCAGAGACGCTCAGCTCATGTCCCAAGGAGCAGTGCTTCTGCATTATAAATTGCTATTGATTTTGGGGTGGGAGGTAGGGGAAGGGGAGGTGCAATAGAGACAGTACAGAAAGAGAGGGAGAAAGCACAGATAATTCTCTTCTTTGTACAAAGTGCACTCTGAGCTACAGATGCCTATCAAATATACATGAGATGAGAGTGCTGCTGACATGTCAGGAGTTTCAAAACAGCAAACATAAAAAATACAGGAAAAACCAGCAGCCTGCCGTGTGATAGTTCCTCTTGGGGCCAAGAGCACTGGAGTTTAATCTGTGGTTAGCAGTAAACGGGCAGCAATCGAGGGGAGTATAATTTCTGCTGCTTTCTACTAGTTTTGTATTTTGTATACTGTTAAACAAACTGGCACTACAATATACTGATTGAATATATATATTCACATATGTATTGCAAAAGTACACAAATGCATCTAATAAGGTTATAAAAGTCATTAGGATTTTCGGCACCTCACACCCACCTCCCTCCCCAATCCCTACCTTTGTGACTCAAGGGCGGGCTACAGGCCAGGGCCAGAGCTCACTGGTGTCCTGTTTGATGAAGGGCTATATAGAGACTACTAGAATAATAGAACATGTCCCCGACCTGTAGCTTACTTAGTGCAGAGCACTAAATTAATTATAAAGTAACACACCCATGGTGTGTGCTCCGAGACCCTGAGGCAGCATAGCCGTGCTGTATATTCCTGGAGCCATACTGTAGTATTCCTGGACCTGTAGCTTACTTAGTGAAGGGCCTCCAGCAGACCCATGGTGCAAGGCCCAACACCAATACTTTGCTTCCTGTAGGAACCTGCAGGATATATAGAACGCAGCACATCTGTACTGCAGTGCCCTAATGTATAGCCTGCATTGCACGGGTGTTTGTGGTCCCAGTGCAAAGCGGCAGCATACCCTGGTGCATAACCTGAACTTGTACCAAGACTGGGACACAGCCCTGCTGGCCTAATGCAAAGAATCAGACCCGTGGTGCAGGGCCCCAGACATATAGGTTGCTTTGCACAGGACCCATGCAGCCCATATGTGAAGTAGCAGATCTGTAGCTGGGCCTTGGGTCATGAGGGTAAAAGATGGGAGGGTAGTGGGTGTTTGGGGTTCAAATCCTAACACCACAGTTTCTGACTTTGTGACTTTATAACATTAACAAGTGCATTAATGTTGCAGTTCATTTCCTTTCTTTTGAGAAAAACACATAACAACTAATACTTTGTCTTCACAGGGCCCTGTGTGAAGAAGCAACAGAACCATTGTGCAGAGCTGCGGTCGGACCCATAGCTTTGCCACAAGTGTATTGCACTATCTGCCTACATGTGTTAATATGCACTGTTAGTGTAGCATTTACATCAGTAATTTTTTCCTGTTTAACTTTAAAAAAATCTTTTTACCAAGCATTTGACGAGTTTTATTATTCCTGAAAGAATTCTACAAAGGTTAAAAAAGCGATGCATTGTTTTATGTTTCACCCTGTTCTTGATGGTTTTGACTACTCGAGAAGAAATTTGTCATGGTAAGGTAAAGAAATTATCATGTTGCTTTATTTTTGGCCTGTGCTCAAGGGATGTTTTCATTTTTTTTCTAGTTTCTGCTGTACTGTGTTCTACTTTGCACATGCACAGTTGAGAAATTTTCAAAATTAGCTTTCAATGGTTTCATGAAGAAATTTATAAACTTTTTACTAAGAGTAAAACAGCAACATTAATTACATTCTTTTATGGAAATCAGCTCAGATATCTAGCTAGACTGTTTTCTCATGACTACATAAGTGTCAGCATTTACTATAATTTTTCTGTTTTACCAGTTTATAACCTTTGTTCACGTCTAACTTCAACTTGGAAAAAATGTTTTTTCAGCTGTTTGTTTGCTTTAGTCATCACATGCATGAATATTCCAAACTTCAAACCATGATATCTTAATCATGAAAAAATATTTCATTCTCCAACCACCAAAAGGCCCTATTCCGAGACAAGATCTGGTAAAACTGTATGTTTTCAATGTGGCATTCCTTGGGATGTTCAACAATCAAGCGAGGCCACGTTGGTGTTACCTCTAACCTTGGCACCCTCCATCTAAGTGTGGCTGTGCCAGTATTGTACTTTGTCTCACAAGACAATGCTGAAGGCAGGGTGACACCAACACTGCATTATGTGATCATTCAAACCCCAAGAAACACCCCACCACACATCACCAAGACTCAGGGCATTATTCCCTAACTTTTTCATCCCTACTTTGTAGCATCAATTCTAACAGATGCCTTACTACAGCTGTTTGCAGTTTATTCCCTTGCTTCTTTTGAAAAGACAGATGACAACTGACACCTTTACATTGTTAATGCAGAGCCCACCGGACCTGGCATGAAGCAGCGCACCTATTGGACATAGGGCTGGAGGTGTAGCTCGGTTTGCACAAGGCACTCGGGCCCTAGGCAAAGGAGTTTGCCAGTCAGGCTCAGCGGTAGATCTGTACCGTGCTTTGTGCAGGCAGACAAAGCAGCAGACCTATTGTATAGGGTTAGGATCTGTATCTAGTTTTGTACAGAGCTCTGCAGGTCCAACATGAACACTAGATTCATTGCATATGGGGGCACTGCATACTTTTGAGGCTTAAAAGCCAAAACTCCACTTCAGAATATTATCCCATCCTCTCCCACCATCCACAGCCATTTAAACAAAAGCTCCCTCTCCCTACTTGGACTCATCCTCCTTCCCCATGCCAGCAAAGTAAACAGCAATAGTATAAACTGAAGCCATACAAACCTCTCCTTCACGCCACCCCATCCAAAGATCTGTTGGCACCACACTCCACCCAACCCATCTCAGTAAATATCAAAGCCACCCACCCTAACCACCCTGTGTCACCCACCGACCCCACCACCTCAGCCCAACATACTTAATTTACCAAGATAAGATAATGTATCATAGTGGATGAATAGAAACCCATCCAGCTGCCACCTTTTTTTCTTTTTTCATTCTTTGGTAACGGTAAGGACCACCGCACAAAACCCATTTGCAGGGGTGACCCAGGAGCACAGGGAGGTTAACCAACTTGCTCAAAGATGCACAGTACATAACTGGAAGTTGCTAGAATCACACCCCAGTCTGCTGGATGTACCAGCTCATCTTTCACAGACTGATCCCATGGTGTTGTTGCCTGTGGCACAAAGCTGCTGAATTCAAGTTCTGAGTTCAAGTGCTTTGCACATGGTCAGGGACTTCAAATTTGTTTTGTTTTATTCTTAACTTTGTTATTTTCATATTTGTTCCCCATTTTTACTAGGAATGCACAGCTCATGCCGAGAAGTCGACTACTGACTGGTTTGGAGGGCCATAGTTCAAAAAGATTTACCGTTATCATGGCAACAGGGCTATTAAAGATAGTAAGTAAATATATATATACATATACATATTATGGTGGCAGGTAGTTTGGGTTGAGTACCCCATTTAAGGTTAAAGTGTGAAATTTGTCAGGTTAATAACTTTGCCACCATAAGACAGATTTGCCTGAAATTTGGCAGACGTGGAGCGGTACCATAGATCTCTGGATCTGCCAAGTTTTGTACCAGCCAGATATACAGTAGTGGAGTTATAAAGTGTCATTTTGTAGCACATTTACACTTTTTGCGCATTCTTTGCTCGCGCCTACAGGTTGCATAGTTTGTGCGACCAGTCCAAAACCTTCAGGGAACATGCAGCCAGGGTCTCTGATGTCTCTTTAGAAGATTTTGTGAAAGAATATTAAACAGTTCAAAAGTTATTAAAAACAAGTTTCTCATTATAGTCAATGGAAAAGTTAACAAAAAGTTCAACAGTGTCGCAAATGCAGTTTTTAGTGTCGCAAATTACCCCTGTAGTGTCATGAGTCAGCCATTTTTTTCAGTTACTGGTCACAGAAATGCTTATATTTAAATTTAGGACCCTCTAGGTACACAATTCTTTTGTGTTCACCTAGTCGAGCCCTGAGGATGCTAGCCATGTCTTTTTTGGGGTTAAACACCAGAGAAATATGTTTTAAAACTTTTTAAAAGTAGTGTTGCAAAGTAGTGCCAAGACTCATCACACTTTCGTGATTTATTTTGGCAAAGTGTCGTGATTTGCAACATTATTTTACAACACTATGCCCAAAATAACAGGAATTCTTTTGCCACCCTGCTGCAAAAATGGTTAGTCTTTTGGCTGAAATTTGAGGAACAAAGCTAATATCCCACAGATGTGCCTTTTGGTGGTTTGGTGACAAAATATTGCAGGAATACAAAGTTACAGTACTGAAGTTGATGATTTTTTCCCATAGACTAACATTGCGGCGTCTGCAATGCCTTTTCGGGTCCATATCTCGAAATGCTTCAAGATACGGACTTTTCGCCTAGGGGGCTAAGTACAAAACTAGCCAGGAAAGTCATAAATCATATGATATTTTAATTTTTTTCTACATCATACGGTTCCTGAGATATAAGCAATTTAGTGTTCCAAGTGCTCATTTTGTGCTCTGAGGCCCATTATTATGCATACATTCTTTGTACTCACTGTGCTTTTCTATGCAGCTGTTGGGGAAAAACAGGGTGTACTTCCATTACTGTTACAGTTAGTGTTTCCACTTGCGTTTCTCTACCCGTTGCGTAGAAGGCTCAGATGTGCGCCAACGCGTGTGTTACACTTTGCATTTTCATTTGCACTTATGCTTGCATTACTGTTACCATTTGCATTTCCACTACTGTTTCTGTTTGTGTTTCGATTTAAGGCCACCGTGTGCATACCATTTGCTCTCTGCATACGCATTTGCATTTGTCTTTTCTTTGGCATCATCATTGCTGTTACCATTACTATTTGCATTTCCAGTTGCATTACCGTGACCATGCGCATTACGGTTTGTGTTTCCATATGTGCTTCTATTTCCTTTGGTGTCATAATTGCTGTTACCGTTAGCATTTGCATTTCCAATTGCAGTACCGTGACCGTCATTACCATTTTGCGTTTCCGTACGTGCTTGTGTAACCCCTGCAAATGGGGTTCCCAAAAGACTTCCAGGAGCTTGCTTGAATGCTCCAAGCCTGAATGGTGTTTGGCATTTAAGCCATTTATCAGTGAGTGTTTTAGAACCTCTGGTACTGTCTCTTAAGAGCTGTCTGCTTGCAGACATAATTAGTTTGTATGGGGACTGTGTGTTTTTGATTGAGTACCACTCAAGCTGCTGCCAATTCACTTCATTTTGCAGTCACTAGGAGTGCAAAGGGAACCTATCTGAAAGATGTAACTGTTTGCCAGAAATTATTTAGAGTAATAATGAAATTACAGTTTGTCTAACCTGCTTTTGCAGTCAGAACTGTGTCTGTTAGTTCCCCATTCTAGTTTTGAACTGCTGAACTGGACCAATCAGTGTGGGGTAAGCTAGCTCTAAAATGGTGCCTTGGACGAATCAGAACTTGGACTCATAATCTGAGCCAGCCACAAGAGGATTGTATGGGCAGTGACTCTGGGAGATGTAGTTTAGACTTCAGTGCCTTTTTGGACCAACAGCAGCAGTCTATTGTGAGTGACAGCCAATCCAGTCAAGAACTGGGAGGAACTCAAAGGAAGTGCCCGGTTTTGTCGGTTGGAGTTTCAGTTGAGCTTTGGCGGTGAAGAAGGAAGGAGCCCTGTGCTTTTTCAGTGTGCAGTTTTAGTCAAAAACGTGTAAGGCCCAGAGTTCCGGTCTGCAGCTTGTTAGGACTGAATCATTCTGTGAAAAGAATCAAAGGATCTCTGAAGAGTAGAAACCAGGCTCACCCTGTAGAAGACTGGAGGAATTGCTGAAAATTGCAGTCGGTCTGTCAGAACTGAATCTGCTGTGTGTTCTCCCGGTATTGTGCAGTAATTGCGATCGGGATACAGAATGCAGCCTGCCTGGTATAGTGCTTTCTTTTATATGGATGTGTGAAGAGGTTTGTGTACCTCAAGTGAGCCCTGCTGACATTGAAGGACCCTATCTTATTTGGAGGTCGTGAGTACTAATTCAGGGTCGCTCCCTGTTGAATTGCCACATTAAATCCAAATGGAATTACTGTACTGCTGACTGTTTAATTCTCCTTTTCTGTGTGAAAGGGCCCCTACCAGCTGCCACGGTTTGGACTAGCCACTAGGGCTTGGGTACCCAGGGACAGTAACTGATAGGGATAGGCCTGTGCACAGAGCCATAGGTAGATTATTAGAGTGATAAGCTAATTAACCTGATTTCCCCTGTCCTTGTTATATCCCCTAAATAAATCAGAGCTGCTTGTTTCAGCAAAGTTATACTGCCTGAGGTATTTGTCTATGTTAAAGTACTGTACTGTGATTGTTGCACTGTATCTCATTTCACAGGAGGTCCCAGTGCGGAACCACACCTGGGGGTAAGTGTATACTGTGAAGGTAATTCTGATATATTTGTGGGCCACTAGTGGGAAGAAAGGGGTTGCAGTGTCCCAGAGGGCTGTGACCAAGTTAGTTTAACTATTGCAAACCCTGACCTCTGGGTGGAGGCACCAGCCATTGGATCCAGGCCCCTCAACCTGTTAGTGGCAAATCAGGAAGGGGTAGTAGCCCCTGGGATAGCACCATCTAGGGGTTACACTTGTGTTTGCATTTCCATTTACATGCTACTGTTCGCTGGTGTCATCATTGCTGTTACTGTAACTCTTTGCATTTGCAATTGCATTAACATTACTGTTTGCATCTTCGTCACCGTTTGCATTTCTGTTGCACTTAGCATTTGTGTTTTTGGTTGAGTTTCCATTGTTGATTGTGTTACTCTTTCCTTCTGCGGCACCATTCCCTTAACCATTTGCATTTCTGTTTGCGTTCCATTTGCGTTATCATTTACGTTAGTGTCACCATGTCGTTACTGTTTGCGCTTGCATTTGCGTTGCTGTTACTTAGCTATTTATATTGCACATTCTCAAAAGAAGAAATTCATGGCAAAACTCAAATTAATGCATCAGTTAGAGTTGTTCCACAGTGACAAAAGCGAGGAGATTCGATGTTAGGGTTTCCACCCCCTGTACCTCTCACCCCTTCACCAACAGGCTTCGGGTGTGTGTTTGTCATCAGTCCTAACTCTTACCCCATTCTGCTATACTGCACCACCTCTGCTTATTTATACATGGGATGGGGTGAGAGTTAGGGACGATGACCACAGGCATACCCTCAAGCCTGTTGCTAGGGGCGAAGGATGGTAGAAACCCTAACATCGAATTTCCTCATTTTGTCACTGTGGAACAACCCTAACTGATGCATTAAATGGAGTTTTTTATCATGAATATATATATATACTGTATATATATATATATGGGATATGTGGGGTGTGTGATAAAGCATTTATGTGGATGAGCTGCCACTGACCTCTAGTAATCTCAGGAGTGGCGGAGCCACGAGTGAGGTTGTGGAGGTCTTTTGCAATGAATCTACATAAATGCTTTATTACACAGTCACCCCCGCATATTCCATTGATGTAATAGGGCAGGAGCTTGTGATGGATTCTTTGAGCCCAAGGTTTATTTTCATTTTCTAAATTAACAAAGAATGTGGGTCTTCTTAATGTCTTGGTGGTCGTCCACCTTTTGTGTGCCTGTTGCTATGGGCATTGCTAGGGAGCAGTGCCATGATGCCAGCTTTGATTCTGCTACGAACAGCTGATTGGTGTTTGAGCTAAGCAACTGATTTTTTTTCATGGAAAATGGCAGTGCCACTTAGCTAGACTGGCTAGGTGTGTTCAAGTTCAAGTTTATTGCAGGAAAACTCCATTGAGCAAGCTCATTCACAAGGAGGTCCTAGATCATAATAATAGCCAAGTGGCTTGTCATAAAAAGACAACACATATGAAGTAACATAAAAAACATATACGCATAGGATTGCTATACATCAGTTTATAAAATTACAGTCTGACAGATTGAAGCACAGTAAGGTTCATGTATTACCTGGACGAGAAATTCGAACAGGTAGGGATTATTAGTGTAGGATAGTAGGGAGCTGGGCAGGTTGGGAATGTACTGTGGAGGAGAGAGTAGGTGAGTAAGAGGAGGGTGTAAAGATAACAGAAGGGAGTAGTGGAATAAGAAGGAGGTGTTAGAAAATATGAGATGAGTAAAGGAATAGTGCTAGGGAGTAGGGTGAAGAGGTAGCGATAACGAAGGCAATAATAGGTGAGAATTTAGTGGTTAACCGAATGGTTTCATGTCCTGGTAGGTTTAGGTTTGGAGTGATTGATCTTGAGGCTATAAGGCCTCAGGGAGAGGCTTAAAAGCAATTACAGATATATTTTAATTTGGATGCTGTTAACTCTTTGAAGAAGTTGACCGAGACCATACTGGATAGTTTCAGAGTGGTTTGAGCCGGTTCCATATTGTTGGAAGAACAAATGTGATAGCACATTTACCAAATGTGGTGCGAGTCCTAGGCACATCCAGGAAGATAAAGTCAGATTTCCTGAGGAATATGCACAGTGGGAGATACTGATGAGGGATGTGAGGTAGCTTGGTAGTTTGTTCAAGAGTATCTTAAGGGTCCAGATACCAGCATAAAACAACCGCCTAGTGGTAAGTGACGCCCAGCTGACTGCCGTAAAGGTCACTGTGATGGGTCTGCACGGTGAATTGGTGATGAACCGCAGGGCACGTGATAGAGTACATCCAATTTATTTAGGTTTGAGGTTGCAGCGGAGCTGTAAATTAGGTCCCCATAATCAAGCAAGGGAAGAAATGTAGCCTGTACTAGCCTGGTTCTTTCTCATATTCAGAAAGAGAGACTTGTTTCTGAAAAAGAAACCCAACCTGGCTTTTAGCCTTCTAGAGAGGTCCTCAAGATGATCGCTGAAAGAAAGTTTGTTATCCAGCCAAATGCCAAGATATTTGAATTTAGGGACAACTTCCAAGGGTTAGCCTAGCGAGGTGACAACAAAGTCCTTCAGTGGTCCAGAAGGGAAGAGAGAAGAGTTACTATGAGTAAAAATCATAGCCTTAGTTTTCTTGGCATTAAGAAGAAGCTTGGCATTAATGAGGTTAATTTCCAGCTGAGCAAAGTCAGCTTGCAGTGCGTTCTAACTTCAGACAATGTAGAGCCAGAGGTGTGCAGTACTGTGTCATCAGCAAAGAAGTGAAGGTTGGAATTGATGATGTGAGAGTCAAGATCATTGATATACAGGAAAAAAGGATAGGTCCTAGGATGGAGCCTTGAGGACTCCCTGGCAATCGGCAACAAACAATGTGGAGTCAAAACAGTGATTGAATTCAAGCATGCATGGGACAGCCATAAGGCAATTCTAGGGGGTGGGGTAGGAAGAAGTAGGCTGCTGGTTAACTAGGATCTGCAGCTTATCTATTAGGTAGGAAATGGGCAGACTGGGTGGGCCAAAGCGGTCCTTATCTGCCGTCAAATTCTATGTTTCTAAGCCTGAGAATATGCCATCAGCTTTCACTTTCTGGGTTCTCCCTGAAAGATAGCTAGTGAACCACTGAGCGGTGGAGGGAGTGGCACCTAGTTTTATAAGGCTGGCCATTAGTAAGCTGTGGTCAACTGTGTCGAAAGCTTTACTCAGGTCTAAGAAAATTGCACCAGTGATCTTTTTGTTGTCTATTGCAGAGATCCAGTCATTTGTAACTTTAGCCAAAGCCGTGATAGTGCTGTGCTTAGACCGAAACCAGATTGTGCTGGGTTTAACAGTGAGAAGGTTTCAATATGAAGTTTTAATTAATTATAGATCAGTTTTTGAATACTTTAGATAGAACAGGCAAAATTGAGATAGGCATGTAATTATTTAGATCAAAGGTCACCTGGTTTGAATAGGGAAGGATATGGGCAGATTTCCAACAAGAAGGAACTGTGCAGTAGAGATAGAAAGATTGAGAATATGAAGAATGGGGCTGTGAGACAGGCATAACCTAGTTTTAGAAAAACGGTTCAAGTCCATCATCTCCCGCACTTTTCTTAGAGTCAAGATTGAGTAGTGCATCTTCTACTTTCTGTAATTAATGCATGCAGCTGGAAAGAACAGGTCGAGGTACAGGAAGTATGGCTTGCACTGGCTTGATTAACCCCTTGACCTGCATAAGACGAGGAGTCAAAAGCTAGCCAGCAGTGACAAATGGGAGTTGAATTCTTCCAGAATTTGGGAATTACCTTCGATAGTTCTGCCATTGGTAAGGATCTTGGCTGGAAGGAGAGAGCACTAGGCCATCCTTCAGCGGAATTAAGTGGCCTCCAGATTTTTGTGGGTTCCCTTTGGCCTGTTCTAGGGTAGAAACATAGTAGTGCACTTTTGCTGCCTGAATGCTTTTTACACGTGTTTCTGGCTGTTCTAAACACCTGCCAATCTGAGTGACTTTGTGCGCCTGGCCGAGCCCAGGACTTGTCCCTATTAGTGATTGCAGCCTTAAGACTTGGAGGACCCAGGGTGGGAGGTATGGGCACCCTGACCTTAACAAAGGGGCATGCTTATTTACCAGTGTAACAAGGTTGTTGTTGAGAACAGAGACAGCCTCATCTATGGATTTGGCAAGATAAAGGTCTTGCCATCTAACCTCCCCTAGATCGGTCAGGTAATTTCTCGCCTGAATTTATGGAAAGACCTTTGAAATGTACTTAGGCTGCTGCCAACTCTTGGCCTGTGATCGTATGCAAACAACAACCCCATGGTCACTCATATCATTGTGAAACACCGCAGAGCATAGAATTTTGTGTGGGTGAGTGCTTAATATGACATCTAGGAGTGAGCTGTTGGCAAGGTTCAATGTGTTATTCCTTGTTGGTTCACTAAGAAGCTGTACAAGGCCAAACTCATCACAGAGAGATTTCAGGCTGTGAGATTTCTGGTGAGCTAGTCCATATTAAAATCCCCGAGGATTATTGTCTCAAAGTTGGAAGCCATGATTATAGATTTAAGTTCATTGAGAATATCAGTTCCGCCAGTCAGGGCTATATCCACCAATAATAGTGATAACTTCCGTGGAGGGAAGATGAAGCTTCAGGATACAATCTGTATTCCTTCTGTTTAGATTTACAGAAGATATCACTAACTGTAAATCTGGTTTTAGAATAGACGACAACACCACTCCCAGATTCCGTATTCGCCCTGTATAGTTTGTAGCCTGGTAGTGCAATTTTTGATCAGTAGTGGCTTTTTTTGACGACTCTGTAATGATTATAAGATCTGGTTCTGTGTGAGCAGCCCATGCTTGTAGCTGGTCGAATTTTTAGTCAAGCTGAGTATATTTACTAGCATCATTTTGAGCCCTGGGGCAGCTGCAAATTCGATGGGTGAGTTAAGTTGTATCAGGGGACCAGGATTTAGCTCCACATTACCCAAGAAGAGGAGAAGTAAGAACATCAATTTTTCATGGAACTCAGTATAGATGTAATCTCTTTTTTTCTTTTGATCGTCCTCTGGGTATTGCCATAGGCATAGGTTTAGTGCTAGGGAAAGGAGGCTAATTCTATAGTATAGGGATGTGACTGTGAGTGCACGAATAGACACAGGCGAGGGGGTAGGAAAGGGAGTGGAGGAATGGAGAGTATAGTAAAAGGGTTGGAGCACCATCAGGAAGGAAGTGCGCATAAGTGGAGAGGGTGAGTTCCAGGGTTGGGCTATGGCCTTTCTTATCATGCCGTATTGTTTCGAGTGAATATGCTGTTTGCTAGTATTACCAGTGAGAAAAAGGTAAGCCACGGCTCTTGGAAGGGTTTGCACAGAGGCAAGAGGTGGAGGTTTAATAGGTAGCAACTGCAGACTGCAATATAATGAGTAGGTAGTGGCTGGAGGCCCTCTACTTTTACTTGAGATTGGAGGTGTAGAGGTAAGAGAAGCCAAATGGGGCAGCCAGGTAGCAGGGAGGAGGAGCTAGACTGTATTTAATGGAGGCCTGGGAGGGGAGGTGGGTGGGAGAAATATGTGAGCAGCAGTTACAAGGGGAGGCGAGCAAAAATCCTTATTAAAAGTAATGTCCAAAAGGCGCACCAATGGCTGTGTGCTAAGCGTAGCAGGCAGGCCAATCAGTGTTCGCCTGCAGGCGCTGCACCAATCGAATCAATCATGGAGCAGCTCCAAGTTAATCATGGCTGTACCTGAAGGCTGGACCCGCTTCCTATGGTCCTGGTTTTGGCTTGGGTTCTGTGGGAGGGTTGAGCAGCGGCGGACGGAGGTCAGCTGGGGCGCATCGCTCATGATCTGAAGTGCCACTCAGGTGCGAGTTCCTAAGAAAGAAAAAGGAGACACAGTGTTATATGCAGTGGCAGACAAATAATCGAGGGCGGGCGGCTGGTGGCAGATCGTCAGCAGGGGTGGGGGTACTTGAGATACAGACAAAGGAAGGCAGATTAAGTAGACAGGGATAGGGTGGGCCACAGATAATCACTGAGGGTTAGTGATACGAAAGCACAGAAGCGAGGGAAGAGGGAGAAGGGCTTAGACTACAGGAGAGGTACAGGGAATTCTCAGAAAGATAGGTCACAAGTAAACGCCAACAGGTTTTAGGAGGTGTATTTCAATCCAGAGCAAAGAAACATTTAGGCGAGAATGCCAGGCAAAAGGGGAAGAGAGAGAGAGAAGGATACTTCAGTTCAGGTCACACCATTAAGTTACACTTAAACAGTGTGTGCTGACTGCTTGTTCTCACAGGTTTGATTTAAGTTTTGACTTTAAAAAAGAAAGAATAAATGTTTTAACATCGTGGCTGAGTTTCCAGAATGCTGGTTTCAGAGGAGTGAGCACCAAGAGTCCACACCAGACAAAGCCAACAGAAGCCGGACCCGCGGCAGAAACAGTGAATGGGAGGGATCAGCAGGGCGATGTGCTGCCACTGAAGAACTGCAGCTGTTCTGTTTTTTAAGCAGTAGGGAAAAGTGGGTTTGAACCATGGAGTCCAGAATCATACTGCAGTGTATCTAGCGAGCGCGATGTTGAGAGAAGTGAGCACCAGGAGGCTGCGGAGTGGGACCAACTGGGGATTGGCATGAAGCAAGAAAGATACCAAAAAAAACAAATTGAACAAATATGTTGCAGTTTGAGGTGATGAGCAGAGGTGGGCCAGCGGGGGTGGGGGGCAGTGCTGAAGAACCTGGAAAGAAAGGAAAACTGTACTCTCCTTTCTGATAGAAGAAGAAGTAGTGCGATAGATGGCCAGGGGTGGGGATGGGGACCTAGTGACATAGAATCTGTATAGATAAATGGAGTGTGACATAGTAACTGTGTGCATAAACAAATTTATGTACACAGTTAGTCAGATAAGTGGATTTATCACACTCCATTTAGCTCCACCCCTATTGCATACATTCATTTATGTACACTGTATGTATTCATAAATTTGTTTATGTACTCCTGAAGAAGACTTAGAGAGTTGAAGTGCTAGGGTCTGTGCTAGAGTGAAAGTGATTGTTGTTGGACCTGTGGTCTCCATCTTTATTTTCCTTGCAATTCAGCAACAAAGCCACTGATGCTTGGCCACCTTGTGAATTTCTCACTTTGTCTGCAGTGCAACTACTTACTTTTAGTTTCCATAGTTACACAACTGTCAGCTCCTCCATGAGGAATCAGTGGCAAACCACTTTGCTTCCTGGAAGAGGCAAAAGTGCCTGGCGTAGGCAGGGGTGACACGAGGTCAGTTGGTGCTGATGGGATGGAGATGTAGTGACACATGGGGCATGGGGGGCGGCCGTTGCATAGGAGGATTCTACTGCTAACTCTATTGTTAGATGGGTGAAGAGGGTGCTCGGTAAGGGGGGTAAGGAGGGGGGCCAGTTGGTGCTGATGGGATGGAGATGTAGTGACACGTGGGGCATGGGGCGGCGTTCGCAAGGAAGATTCTACTGCTAGAAACTCTATTGTTAGATGGGTGAAGAGGGTGCTCGTAAGGGGTAAGGAGGGGGTCAGTTGGTGCTGATGGGATGGAGATGTGGTGACACATGGGGCATGGGGCGGCGTTATAGAGAATTCTACTGCTAGGAAACTCTATTGTTAGATGGGTGAAGATGGTGCTCGGTAAGGGGGTAGGAGGGGGGTCAGATGCCTGCTTGGAGTATCAGCCGTCTGAGACTGGGACAGAATAGGAAGATAGCTGGGTAGGGCACGGAGTGCTAGGTACACCTGGTACAGATAATCTGGTGAGGAAAGAGTCCGGGACAGGGCAGGGTCGACACAATAGACATGACAAGCAGAGAAATGCAAGACCCAAAGGATATTAGAGATGGGATGGGGAGGGCAAGGAGAACTAACAGAGGTGTGGGCGCCTGTTGAGGGTTGTGTGCCTCCATGCCAGGAGTATTGGTAATAAGATTAGTGAGCGCCAGGCTTTGGTGGCAGTCTCTGGGCTGGATCTAGAGGCTGTTGCTGAAAATTGCGCCAGTGTGAACAACAACTGGGCATAGCAATCCCAGGCTACACCTTATATAGGCACGATAGAGGGATGGGTTGAGGGGAGGGGTGGCCATCTACATCAGAGAAGGACTGCGGCGATGGAGATGCTACCATTGGAGGAAGGAGGGCAGACTCACTGTGGGGTCAACTCAAAGAGTTGTGAGATGGAGACTCACATAGGGGTGGTGTACCGGTCACTAGGGCAGGGATAAGAGATACACACTCACATCAGCATTCTACTTAAATTTGATAAGCTTGCTCTGTGTTTGCATCTTATATTTACCTGCAGTGCCCCAAATACCCTCATTTAAGCAGAAAAAGATGATAAAAGCAAAGCTTTTCAGAGTTTAGAAGGTGGGGAGGTACCCAGCAGAAGGGTCCTACCTGGAAACTTCCAGGTATCGGGCCAGTCCGAATGCTGTGTTTTATGATCATTCAAACCTTGAGGAACAGTAGGCCACAGATTCACTACAGCTCATGGGACCTTTCAGCAGCATCGCATTTTCTTGCAGTTTTGACTTTAATCTTCAGTATTTACTGATGCCTTGACATAGTTTACTGCTAAAGATTTTCTGTATTTGTGAGATAGATAGCACCCCATGCCTGTTGTTAGCTTTGTGTATGCTACTGTGAGATAGGTAGCACCCTGTGCCTGTCCCTAGTTTTGTGTATGCCCCTGTGAGATAGATAGCACCCTGTGCCTGTCATTAGCTTTCTGTGCCCCTGTGAAATAGATAGCACCCCATGCCTGTTATTAACTTTGTGTATGCCCCTGTGAGATAGATAGCGCACCACGTGTCTGTTGTTAACTTTGTGTATGCCACTGTGAGCAGACAGCACCCCATGCCTGTCATTAGCTCTGTGTGTGCCCCTGTGAGATAGAGAGCAACCCATGCCTGTCGCTTACTTTCTGTATGCACTAGTGAGACAGATAGCACCCCATGCCTGTCGTTAGTTCTGTGTATGCCCCAGTGAGATAGATAGCACCGCATGCCTGTTATTAGCTCTGTGTATGCCCCTGTGAGAGAGATAGCACCCCATGCCTGTCGTTAACTTTGGTATGCCCCAGTGAGATAGATAGCACCGTGCCTGTCGCTAGCTCTGTGTATGCCCCAATGAGATAGATAGCACCCCATGCCTGTCGCGCTAGCTCTGTGTATGCCCCAGTGAGATAGATAGCACCCCGTGCCTGTCATTAGCTTTCTGTGTGCCCCTGTGAAATAGATAGCACCCCATGCCTGTTATTAACTTTGTGTATGCCCTGTGAGATAGATAGCACCACGTGTCTGTTGTTAACTTTGTGTATGCCACTGTGAGCAGACAGCACCCCATGCCTGTCGTTAGCTCTGTGTGTGCCCCTGTGAGATAGAGAGCAACCCATGCCTGTCGCTTACTTTCTGTATGCACTAGTGAGAGAGATAGCACCCCATGCCTGTCGTTAGTTCTGTGTATGCCCCAGTGAGATAGATAGCACCGCATGCCTGTTATTAGCTCTGTGTATGCCCCTGTGAGAGAGATAGCACCCCATGCCTGTCGTTAACTTTGGTATGCCCCAGTGAGATAGATAGCACCCGTGCCTGTCGCTAGCTCTGTGTATGCCCCAATGAGATAGATAGCACCCCGTGTCTGTCGCTAGCTCTGTGTATGCCCCAGTGAGATAGATAGCACCCCTGCCTGTCGCTAGCTCTGTGTATGCCCCAGTGAGATAGATAGCACCCCATGCCTGTCGTTAGCTTTGTGTATGCCCCAGTGAGATAGATAGCACCCTGCGCCTGTCGTTAGCTTTGTGTATGCCCCAGTGAGACAGATAGCACCCGTGCCTGTCATTAGCTCTGTGTATGCCCCAGTGAGATAGAGAGCAACTCATGCCTGTCGCTTACTTTCTGTATGCACCAGTGAGATAGATAGCACCCCATGCCTGTCAGTAGTTCCTGTGTATGCCCCTGTGAGATAGATAGCACTGCATGCCTGTTATTAGCTCTGTGTGTGCCCTGTGAGAGATAGCACCCCATGCCTGTCGTTAACTTTGGTATGCCCCAGTGAGATAGATAGCACCCGTGCCTGTCGCTAGCTCTGTGTATGCCCCTGTGAGATAGCACCCTGTGACTGTCGTTAACTTTGGTATGCCCCAGTGAGATAGATAGCACCCGTGCCTGTCGCTAGCTCTGTGTATGCCCCAGTGAGATAGATAGCACCCGTGCCTGTCGCTAGCTCTGTGTATGCCCCTGTGAGATAGATAGCACCCGTGCCTGTCGTTAGCTCTGTGTATGCCCCAGTGAGATAGATAGCACCCTGTGCCTGTCGTTAGCTTTGTGTATGCCCCAGTGAGATAGATAGCACCCCATGCCTGTCGTTAACTTTGGTATGCCCCAGTAGGATAGATAGCACCCTGTGCCTGTTGTTAACTTTGTGTATGCCCCAGTGAGATAGAGAGCAACTCATGCCTGTCGTTTACTTTCTGTATGCACCAGTGAGATAGATAGCACCCCATGCCTGTCGTTAGTTCTGTGTATGCCCTGTGAGATAGATAGCACTGCATGCCTGTTATTAGCTCTGTGTGTGCCCCTGTGAGAGGTAGCACCCCATGCCTGTCGTTAACTTTGGTATGCCCCAGTGAGATAGATAGCACCCCGTGCCTGTCGCTAGCTCTGTGTATGCCCCAGTGAGATAGATAGCACCCGTGCCTGTCGCTAGCTGTGTATGCCCCGTGAGATGCACGTGCTGCGTAGCTCTGTGATGCCCCAGTGAGATAGATGGCACCTCGTGCCTGTCGTTAGCTCTGTGTATGCCCCAGTGAGATAGATAGCACCCCATGCCTGTCGTTAACTTTGGTATGCCCCAGTAGGATAGATAGCACCCTGTGCCTGTTGTTAACTTTGTGTATGCCCCAGTGAGATAGATAGCACCCGTGCCTGTCGCTAGCTCTGTGTATGTTCCTGGGAGATAGATAGCACCCCATGCCTGTTATTAGCTTTGTGTATGCCCCTGTGAGAGAGAGAGATAGCACCCCATGACTGTCGGTAGCTTTGGTATGCCCCAGTGAGACAGATAGCACCCTGTGCCTGTTGTTAACTTTGTATATGCCCTGTGAGAGATAGCACCCGTGCCTGTCATTACCTTGCAAGCTCCTCTAGAGAGATAGCACCCCATGCCTGTCGTTAACTTTGGTATGCCCAGTGAGATAGATAGCACCCTGTGCCTGTCGCTAGCTCTGTGTATGCCCCTGTGGGATAGCACCCGTGACTGTCATTAGCTTTGTGTATGCCCCTGTGAGATGGATAGCACCCCACAGAAACACAGAAACACAGAATTTGACAGCAGATAAGGACCGCTTGGCCCACCCAGTCTGCTCATTTCCTACCTAATGGATAAGCTGCAGATCCTAGTTAACCAACAGCCTACCTCCTCCTACCCACACCTAGAATTGTCTTATGTTCTGTCCCATGCATTCCCGTGCCTGTTATTAACTCCGTGTATGCCCATGTAAGATAAACAGCACCCATGCCTGTTGTTAGCTTTGTATGCCCCTTGAGATAGATAATACTCTGTGCCTGTTAGCCCAGTGTATGCCCCTGTGAAACAGATAGCACCCGTGCCTGTCATTACCTTGCGTATGCTCTGTGAGATGGATAGCACCCGTGCCTGTTGTTAGCTTTGTGTATGCCCCTGTGAGATAGATGGCACCCGTGCCTATCATTAGCTTTGTGTGTGCCCTGTGAATTAGTTAGCACCCCATGCCTGTCGTTAGCTCTGTATATGCCCTGTGAGATAGATATCACTCCGCGCCTGTCGTTAACTTTGTGTATGCACCTGTGTGAGAGATAGCACCCTATGCCTGTCATTAGCTTTGTGTATGCCCTGAGAGATAGATAGCACCTCGTGCCTGTTGCTTGCTTTGTGTGTGCCCCTGTGAGATAGATAGCACCCTATGCCTGTCATTACCTTTGTGTAAGCCCCAGTGAGATAGATAGCACCCCATGCCTGTCACTAGCTCTGTGTATGCCCCTGTGAGATAGCACCCCGAGACTGTCATTAGCTTTGTGTATGCCCTGTGAGATGGATAGCACCCCACAGAAACATAGAAACACAGAATTTGTTGGCAGATAAGGACCGCTTGGCCCACCTAGTCTGCCCATTTCCCTACCTAATGGATAAGCTGCAGATCCTAGTTAACCAACAGCCTACCTCCTCCTACCCCACCCCTAGAATTGCCTTTATGTCTGTCCCATGCATTCCCGTGCCTGTTATTAACTCTGTGTATGCCCCTGTAAGATAGATAGCACCCCATGCCTGTTGTTAGCTTTGTGTGCGCCCTGTGAAATAGATAGCACCCTGTGCCTGTCATTAGCTTTGTGTGCCCTGTGAAATAGAGAGCACCTCGTGCCTGTTGTTAGCTTTCTGTATGCCCCTGTGAGATAGATAGTACCCCATGCCTGTCATTAGCTTTGTGTGTGCCCTGTGAATTAGATAGCATCCCATGCCTGCCGTTAGCTCTGTGTATGCCCTGTGAGAAGACAGCACTCTGTGCCTGTCGTTAACTTTGTGTATGCCTCTGTGTGAGAGATAGCACCCTGTTCCTGTCATTAACTTTGTGTATGCCCCTGTGAGATAGATAGCACCCGTGTCTGTTGTTAACTTTGTGTATGTCCCTGTGAGACAGACAGCATCCCATGCCTATCATTAGCTCTGTGTATGCCTCTGTGAGACAGATAGCACCCTGTGCCTGTCGTTAGCTTTGTGTATGCCCCTGTGAGACAGATAGCACCCCGTGCCTGTCATTAGCTTTGTGTGCCCCTGTGAAATAGATAGCACCCGTGCCTGTTGTTAGCTTTATGTATGCCCCTGTGAGATAGATAGCACCCCATGCCTGTCGTTAGCTGTGTATGCCCCTGTGAGACAGATAGCACCCTGTGCCTATTGTTAGTTTTGTGTATGCCCCTGTGGGAGAGATAGCACCCCATGTCTGCCATTAACTTTGTGTATACCTCAGAGATAGACAGCACCCTGTGCCTGTTAGCTCTGTGTATACCCCTGTGAGATAGATAGCACCCCATGCCTGTCGTTAGCGCTGTGTATGCCCCTGTGAGACAGATAGCACCCTGTGCCTATTGTTAGTTTTGTGTATGCCCCTGTGGAGAGATAGCACCCATGTCTGCCATTAACTTTGTGTATACCCTATGAGATAGACAGCACCCTGTGCCTGTTAGCTCTGTGTATGCCCTCAGAGATAGATAGCACCCTGTGCCTGTCGTTAGCATTGTGTATGCCCTGTGAGATAGATAGCACTCTGTGCCTGTTGTTAGCTTTTGTGTATGCCCTGTGGGCCATACATGAAGTAGGTAACCTTGAGGCACTGCCCCGGCCCCTGCGAGCCACAAGCAAAGCAGGTGTCCCACCCGCACTCATGCCCCAGACATGTCGCATTCTTTAAACTGAAGTGAGGAAAACAAAGTCCAGTTTAAAATAAAAGAAATAATTTTTCTTTTATCTGACACAATTTTATGACTTTTTTACACAAAATCAGGAACTGCGTGTACATAGACTTAGTTCTTTTCCACTTCAGTTGTCTTTTACCCATAATGTTATAATTTTTTTAACATTTCTCCATCAGATTTTCGCTAATCATCAAGTTTCCACCCTTTGTCATGATCACAAAGTGCCGTTTTAAAATCCTACCGAAATGTGTTTTGGGTGCCCTCATACTGTACCTGTCCATGTGTATACACACTCTGAGAATGTAATGGCTAAGAAGGTGGATTCAGGGGCAATAAGGACACAAAGGAAGAGGATAGGAGGTGTACCATGAAAAGCAGAGGGAAGTAGGAAAGGCAGACATGAAAAGGCGTAAACAGAAGAAAGGATAGCCAAAGGAGTAACTAAAAGGACAAACCTTTTAGACACATAAACGAAAAAGAGGAAGACAAGGGAGGGACTGTGAGGT
Organism: Neoceratodus forsteri; assembly: GCA_016271365.2. Lineage (NCBI taxonomy): Eukaryota > Metazoa > Chordata > Ceratodontiformes > Ceratodontidae > Neoceratodus > Neoceratodus forsteri. Next base: position 1,321,934,502 of record CM057454.1, read on the forward strand.
TGAGAAGTGTATTGAGACACAGTAAAAGTAGTTTTAGGGACACCTAATCGGCTATGCCACCAAGTAAAACAAAGAAAGGCAGAGACACAAAAAGAACTAAATGAAACACTTCTTCTCTTACAACACCAGCATCAATTAGGTATTCTGGCAGACCCAAAATAAACAGACTAGATAACAAAAACATTTGGATGATATAGCCCACCAGAGAGGGCACTTATGTACCTTTGCCAGAAATACTATGAAGTGTCTGAAGCAGTGGCCGACCAGGAGCAGGGAAGGAGCCCCCAAAAAAGAAATACTATGAAGGAGGCACCTGAGCAGCGTGACATCTGGCATATAGGACTGATGTGAATAGACAGAGAGCAACCATAACTATATCCAGAATCCAAACTCAGAAACAGGACAGGTACATAAGGGATTCACAGAATCTCAGGAGAATTTGCAAAATATTATAAGACATTATATGGAGGACCCTACCCTCAAATTGAATAATTGGCGGCTTTTTGGCATCATTAAAACTTACCAAGATTAGATGCCAGTGCCCAGGACATGCTTCAGAGCAGCATCACCGAGGAAGAACTACATGCAGCAATAGGACATCGAAAACGGATAAATGCCCAGGCCCAGATGATTATATAGCAGAGTTCCACAAAGCGCTCACCACAGAGCTGGAACCTTTACTACTCAGGGCTTCAAATTGGGTAGTAGAGGAACCCCCCGTGGAGCTACATAACCATTTCAATAATCCCAAAGCCAGGAAAACCCCTTAGACAGGTGTGAATCATACAGACCAATCTCAGCCCTGAATGTGGACCATAAAATATTCATATCTATCTATGCAAAAGATTAGATTTGATACTCCCTAGGATAATCCAACCAGACCAGACCGGATTCATTAGATTTAGACAAACCATGCATAGCATCAAAAGATCCCTGGCAATTATAAATGAGGCAACTAATTCTGGCCCTCTCCTGGCACTGAGCCTAGATGCTGAAAAAGCCTTTCACATGGTTCCTGGGCCTTCATAAATGCAACCCTGTCACAATTTGGTTTTGCACAGCAATTCAGGGATGTAATGACGCCTCTATCAAGCCCCAGGGCTGCCTTAACCATTCTGGGCCTCTGTGCAGCCCCTCCTGCCGGGCCCCAGCACTCCATTCCCTGTGGGCCCCACATCCAACATTTACACCTAACTAACCCTCTTGTCCTGTATTACTAAAGCAGTACCAGGTCTACTAGTTTAACCATCATCTTTTAATTAGTGCCTTTGACTGCACTGAATTATTTGACTTCACCACTGGAAATGAATCTGACTGAGCCTGGAGCCAGAACTTAAGTACATGCAATACTAATACCTTATTCATTTCTGTAAGGACAAGTTCATCATCACTGGACACTCACACCTCCAACACTCAAGATCTGCAAACAAGTTGAACAACTTCACTTTTCTGGAGGTGTGAGTGAGAGAGAACAGAGAGGATTATCATGGGGCACCAGTAAGCATGCCACCTGTCAGGTTTTTACCTGGTGATCAGGTTTTCAGGGTCCCTATCAGGTAATCCGGTTTTGCTCTGTGCTGGTCAGGTTTTTGAGCCATTTTGAGTGCTCACATACTTTTGAAACAGATTTTGTCATATCATTCATTGTTTCAGCTGCATGTCCAGGTTACAGACAAGTTCTCTTGTCACTATAGCCCTTTGTTTGAAAGCAGTCAACCTGGGAGGTGTAAAGTATGGCCATTAATACCATTAGCACTTACTTTTTTTTTATCATTTAAGATTTTCTCACCTGCAGCCACAGTCCTGCCTATATCCAGCCACCGTCCCTCCTTCACCGCCGACCCCGAAGCTGATGTGCCCAGCTGGCATATGCAGCTGTACTGCCAAAAGGGGCCCACCTATACCCCATGCCCGCCAGGATCCACTACAAGCACATGCCTAACCCAGGCATCATCGCCAGTGAAGCTGCGGCCATCAAGCTGCCTCGGACTGTGCTGCCATTTTTCCTTCTTCCTTTTTCTCCGATGGGAGCACAGGCGTGCAATGGCGTCCACTGACAAATGTGCAGATGTCTGTCGTTGCCCCCAACTTGCACTCCGTGCCTGTAGTACCTCTGGGCATCCCCAGGGACCACCAGAGCACAGTGTGCCTCCACCTTTCCCCAGGACTAGGAGAGCTGTCGTCAGACGCTCAATCCTAGTCCCTCTCCCGCCGACCCCTGATGACCTGGCTTGTTCCCGATCCCGGTTGAGCAGCATGGAGCGAGGTGTGGCATCCAGCACCTCAACCCTCAGCACCACCGGGTCAGGTTTAGCACTTACTTAACCTAATCTTTTTCCACTGCAGCAAAAGCCGCGTCCCCACCTTTTGTTACAGTAACAGAGCCAAATGTCCTCCACTTTCATTTGCTGGTAAATATTGTCATCTCTAACAAAATTTAGGCATTTTAAAATGTTTTAAATTGTTTTTTTCCCCAAGAAAAAGTATGGGCCCCCAAGGTGCAGGGGCACAGTTTGCAGCTAGCTAAGGGCGGTCCTGCCCACTAGCACAGGTTAGGGCAAATGGTCATCTTTCCTCCCCTTTCCCATTACAGAGTGGTATGAGGCAGGGTGCCTCTTTCTCCCTTCTCTTGGCCCTTTACATAAAGCCCTTGGTACAAGCTATTTGCTCTCACACGAAATAACAGGACATGGGGGGGTAGAGAACTCAGAGCGCCAGATTGCCCTGTATGCAGATGACATAATGTTGTACCTGTCCAATCCAGAGACAGACCTTCCGTGTGCCTTGGCAATACTTGAACAATACAGCAAGCTCTCAGGCTATAAGCTAAATGAGAGCAAAACAGGGGCACTACCTATGCATTACTCCCCAAGTACAACAACCCACGATCAATTCCCATTCAAATGGGGGCTTACACAGTTGACTTACCTAGAGGTAAAACTTACAAAGTCCATCAGCAACCTTTATTAGGCCAACTACGGCCCACTCCAAATTCAAATTCAGAAAGACTCAAGATAAGTGGTCAGTATTACCTATGACATTAGAAAGACGGCAGCCACAATTAAACTGGTGATACTCCTGAAATTCCTATACCTATTTCAGAATTTAGCACTCCCGTCCCACAGTCTACCTGGAAAGTCTGGAACAGAAAAATTTCAGGTTTCCTATTGTAACCCCTGCAAATGAGGGTTCCCAAAAGACTTCCAGGAGCTTGCTTGAATGCTCCAAGCCTGAATGGTGTTTGCGTTTAAGCCATTTATCAGTGGGTGTTTTAGAACCTCTGGTACTGTCTCTTTAAGAGCTGTCTGCTTGCAGACATAATTAGTTTGTATGGGGACTGTGTGTTTCTTTGATTGAGTACCACTCGAGCTGCTGCCAATTCACTCCATTTTTGCAGTCACTAGGAGTGCAAAGGAACCTATCTGAAAGATGTAACTGTTTGCCAGAAACCATTTAGAGTAATAATGAAATTACAGTTTGTCTAACCTGCTTCTTTGCAGTCAGAACTGTGTCTGCATAGTTCCCCATTCTGGTTTTGAACTGCTGAACTGGACCAATCAGTGTGGGTAAGCTAGCTCTAAAATGGTGCCTTGGACGAATCAGAACTTGGACTCATAATCTGAGCTAGCCACAAGAGGATTGTATGGGCAGTGACTCTGGGAGATGTAGTTTAGACTTGCGCCTTTTGGACCAACAGGAGCAGTCCATTGTGAGTGACAGCCAATCCAGTCAAGAACTGGGAGGAACTTAAAGGAAGTGCCGGTTTTGTCTGTTGGAGTTTCAGTTGAGCTCTGGCAGTGAAGAAGGAAGGAGCCCTGTGCTTTTTAGTGTGCAGTTTTAGTCGGAAACGTGTGTAAGGCCCAGAGTTCCGGTCTGCAGCTTGTGTAACTGCTTGTTAGGACTGAATCCATCCTGTAGAAGAATCAAAGGATATCTGAAGAGTAGAAACCAGGCTCACCCTGTAGAAGACTGGAGAAATTGTTGAACTGCACTCAGTCTGTCAGGAACTGAATCTGCTGTGTGTTCTCCGGTATTGTGCAGTAATTGCGATCGGGATAGAGAAGCAGCCTGCCTGGTATAGTACTTTCTGTTTTACCATATAAATGTGTGAAGAGGCTTGTGTACCTCAAGTGAATCCTGCTGCCATTAAAGGACTTTTGCCTGTTGCAGTTTGCCATATAAATGTGTGAGGAGTCTCATGGAGCTCAAGAGTAGCCATGCTGACAATGAAGGACCCTATCTTGTTTGGAGTTGAGTACTAATTCAGGGTCGCTCCTGTTGAATTGCCACATTGAATCCAAATGGAATCACTGTACTGCTGACTGTTTAAACTAATTTTCTTTTCTCTGTGCGAAAGGGCCCCTACCAGCTGCCACGGGTTTGACCAGCCACTAGGGCTTGGGTATCCAGGGACAGTAACTGGTAGGGATAGGCCTGTGCACAGAGCCATAGGTAGATGAGTAAAGTGATGAGCTAATTAACCTGATTTCCCTGTCCTTGTTATATTCCCCTAAATAAATCAAGAGCTGCTTGTTTCAGCAAAGTTATACTGCCTGAGGTATTTGTCTATGTTAAAGTATTGTACTGTGATTGTTGCACTGTATCTTATTTTACAGGAGGTCCCAGTGCCTGAACCAGCCCTGGGGGTAAGTGTATACTGTGAAGGTAATTCTGATATATTGTGTGGGCCACTAGTGGGAAGAAAGGGGTTGCAGTGTCCCAGAGGGCTGTGACCAAGTAAGTTTAACTATTGCAAACCCTGACCTCTGGGTGGAGGCACCGCCATTGGATCCAGGCCCCTCAACCTGTTAGTGGCAAATGAGGCAGGGTAGTAGCCCCTGGGATAGCGCCATCTAGGGGTTACACTATGACATGGACAAAAACAAGAGTAGCCCTATCAACATTAAATAGGCCAAAATCACAGGCAGGCCTAGCGCTACCAGATCTCCAGCTTTATCATGAAGCAGGCCAGCTACAAGTAGTTACATGAACTAGCTGAGGGATACCCAGACAAGCAGTGGGTGGCACTAAATAGGGAAGGCATGTCTACACAACCAGTGGAAGTCAGTCTCACTGGAACACAATCCCTAAACCTACTGCACAAATGCAGATCAGTGCTTAGACTTACTCCCTCCAGAAGAAGTGGGTCAACAAGGGAAATATGAAACAAATAATGTGGCTTCTCCCATATATATGCACATTAACTTTTCCCCGCATCTCTAGACTCTGGATATAATATTTGGGCTAGCAAGGGACTAAAACTCCTCAGACAGATGGTCCAGGGCACAGGAATGAAACCATTTCAGGCCCTAATGCAGGAATTTGGAATATCTAGCAGAGAGATGTTCACATATTTCCAGATCAGAGCATACTTGAGACAACTAAAAGTAAGGGAATTTGAAGTGGGCATGTTTAACCTCTGTTTCAAATAGTGAAACAGGTAATACAAGGGCAAGACATACCTCATCTGGTACTGAATCTGTATAAGGCAATACAAGCCTTAAAGCAAACACCTCTTCTAGGAGCATTTAAGAAATGAGAACATGAAATGGGACACCCATTGGATCAGGGCCTTTGGGAAATCAGTTGTAGAAATAAACATACAATCTCCGCCTCCATGGCCTGGAGGGACTTTGGTTGAAATGCCTGAAACGCTTCTTCATTACACCTGTACAACAGGTCATAGAAACATAGAAACATAGAATTTGACGGGCAGATAAGGACCGCTGGCCCACCCAGTCTGCCCATTTCCTACCTAATGGATAAGCTGCAGATCCTAGTTAACCAGCAGCCTACTTCTTCCTACCCCCACCCTCTAGAATTGCCTTATGACTGTCCCATGCATGCTTGAATTCCACCACTGATTTTGACTCACTCACCTCCTCCGAAGGCTCGCTCCATGCATCCGCAACCCTCTGTGAAAAAATAGTTCCTTAAATTACCTCTGAGCCGCCCTCTATCTTCAAATTGTGCCCTCTTGTTCTTGCACACCTCTTTTGAAAGATGCTACCCTCTTGGACTTTGTTGATTCCCTTGAGGTACTTGAACATTTCTATCATGTTCCTCTCTCCTCCTTTCCTCGAGGCTATAAATATTAAGCTCCTTTCGCTCTCTTCATATGTCTTCCGTGCAGACCCTGCACCATTTTAGTTGCCCTCCTCTGGACAGCTTCCATCCTGTCTATGTCTTTAGGAGATTGGGTCTCCAGAACTGCACACAGTACTCCAGATGGGGTCTCACCAGCTGTCTGTACAGAGGGATAATAACTTCCTGTTTTCTACTGGTGATGCCTCCCTATGCATCCCAGTATCCCCCTCCACAGGTTATCCTCCTCACTGCACACTGCTGGAGTGGATGCAGAGACATCTGAGCCTCATGATTTTCACATGATGTGGAGCTACCCACATCTGGCACCTTTCCAGGTATCACTGACCAAGGAGTTGATGCTCCTTCACATATGACCAATAGGAAATGAAGGACCCTGCAAAAGACACCTAATGGGAATATGCATGGAGCAGTAAAGAAATGTATCACAAAATGGTTAACGTATACACTCCTGGTATTGTCCGATTGGATCTGTTTGATATGGTCCATATACTACTTAGATGTCTTGACGATAATCTAAGAAATCAACAAGAGAGGGGCAGAAATAGATGGAACTGCTGGTGTACGATGCCACTGCTGTGGACCCGTCCTTCATCCCATAGAGCTAAGAAATGGTACCATAGAGTAACACGAAATAATTAAGTCCGAAAAGACATAACAAAACATAAGTTAAGGCACCTTTATAATTAAACCTGTGCTGTATCAATTTAGTCACAAGAGATGAGTATGAACTATACATCAACCATGTAGCACCGATTGTTTGTATAGATGTTATTTGTTAAAGTTTGTTGATAAATGTATGTATGTATGTTATACCTGTTGAAAATTAATAAAATGTGTTTATAAAAAAGTGTAGGGAAGACTGTACAGAGGAGGATCAGGAAAAGCAGATATCATGGATAGACAGTGTTACGCAAGAGCAGTCGGCTGAAACGCAGGGTCTGGTCACATTGCCACAGTCACGCTGACAGGAAACACAGAGACTACACGGCGGTAGTGTAACAAGGTCAGCACCCAGATAGTTGTTCAAAAATGTCTCAAGCAATACTTCTGTGCAATGCAATACTTTTCCACATTTATCTAGATTGCATTTTAAAATACCGCCACTGCCAGATTTGTTACAGTGTGAGCTGCATTTCATAACCAAATTTCAGCTTTGATGGCAGGTTTAAAAAAAACTAAGCCTCTTTTTGTCAGGTTTCGCACAAAACCATCAATGTAGACAATGCAGTTTAACAAACGCTTCTACTTAAAAGCATACAGCCTCGTTTTGTGGTTTGAACAACTGCAAACTCCCTACTGTGGCAGATGGACCACCCACCAAGACAATCATTCTGTAGCCACGCCTAACAAATTCGATTTCAGGTGCGATGTCTTCCTCAGAGATACTTTTGCTCAGTCCTCACAGTGGAGGAAGAGGAGGACAGACTGCAGAGAAGCAGCAGGAACACTGGGGAGAGGGAGGTAGACACAAGTCCATTCGCAGAGAGAAAGAGTCCTGAGAGGACTTCCGCATCTGAAGGTGGATAAGGCTATGTGGGGCCAGATGGTGATGAGAAAGCTCAGGGACGTACTGGCTGCACCTCTGACAGCCCTATTCTATAGTTCGCTAGAAGCAGAAGTGGTTTTGAAGGACTGGAAGAGGGAGAGATAGTCCTGCTTCATAAAAGCAGCAGCAGCAGCAGGTAGAAAGCTGGCAACTACAGGCCGGTCAGTCTGACATCAGTGGTAAGAAAGTTAATGAGCCTCCAGTCCGGCGCTTAACATAAGGTGGGCAGGGGCTTCGCTGTCCTGGGGGTACTCATGCCTGGTCCATTGATGTGGCTGGACCTAAAGCAAGCCTAGCTGTGACTGTGATTATTGTTGGTGTAGTTAGGAACCAGGTGTCTAGCTAGAAAGTGCATGCTACTTGTTTTGGGTTCCTACAAAGAGAAAAGGCAGCTCTACCCTCCCCAAAAAAAAAAGCAAGACAGGAGAAAGACTGCCTGCAGCCATGGGAGGTTTCTGGCTACCCCTCCCCACAGGGAGGAGAAAGGCAGGACTCTGGGAGAGAGAGAGAGAGTTGGGAAGAGAGAGAGAGGAGAGCAGGGTGGAGGAACAGGAGGAAAGAGAATCCCAGGCCCCCAAAAAGGAAACCAGAGGGCTGTTTTGGTGGTTTTGCCTGGCAAAGGCTCTGGGGCTGCATCCTCTCCACCCCTCTCTCTCCCTTTCAAGCATAAGGAACAGAAAGGAGCCAGACAGCCACTGGGGCTGTGCAGGAGGGCCCCTGAGGTTGGTTGCTTAAAAGTACTGAGGCAGACTGTTTGGCCTGAAGGTACCGCGACCTCCAGCCTCGGGCATCTGGGAGGCTGCTGCATCAGGGACAGATCTTCCTGCCAGGGAGAAGCCGGAGACTAAAAGGCACCAGGGGAGTTGAACTGCTGTGTCCTCCCCCATTGCAAAGATCAGAGGAACTGAGGAGAGAAGGACGAACAGGCCTGCCTGGTGAAAGCCATATAAAGGCCTACGAGGCGAAGCTGGAAAGGCCAGGCAGGTGAAGAACTACACCATCCATTTCGTGGGGAGACTACGTGCTGTGGACTGCAGGGTCGCCGCCTCTCCGGCACTGTGAGTACCCGAGCTGCAGCTCAGGGGAGACCATTGTTTTTTGCCAGGAGGGTCAGGAGGGAACCATCCTCTACACCAGTTTATCTTTGTTTTCTTGGAACTTGTAGCGTGTGTAAGGGCCCCAATGGTAAACAGCAGGCCTGCAGACTAAGGGACCATAAGGTACCCACTAACTGTGACTGGTCTGGGTGCACCCAGGAAAGGGGGAGTGGGGATAAGTGAATGTTTGGTAACCAGGAGGTTTTGGAGGAGTAGCCCCACCTCCTTTGTATTAGCTTGTAGTAATAAACTAGATATTTATTGTTCATCTGTTTCACCTGCTGTGTATGCAAAACCATTGTGGGAAGTGATTGTGGGTCCAGGGAGGTCATCACAGGCAGTCGTTAGAGGGAAGACCATTACTTATCCGGAAGCGTTCTAACCTGTTCTACCACTGGTAAGGACTCAGGCCCGGCCCCTCTGGGAGGTACTGCTGAGCCCCGAGACCGCCGGGACAGCCCAGGTGAGTGGGATTATCAGGGGTGTTACACATTTTTCAACAAAAGGATAGTGGAGTACCTAGAATCCAGTGGGTTACAGGTTGGAAGGCAGCATGGTTTCATGGGGGTAAGTCATGTCAGATGACCTTGATTGACTTCTTGGACTCGTGACCAGGAAATAGATAAGGATGGGGCAGAGGGCATGGCCTATTTAGACTTCAGCAAGGCCTTTAACACCATACTGCATAGGAGGGTTATGAGAAAACTGGGCAGTTTGGGGTGGGGCCCAAGGTAGTAGGGTAAGGAACTGGTTGATGGATAGACGACAGAGATTGGTGGTAAATGGCACTCAATCTAGTAAGTGGAGGGTGACCAACAGGGTACCTCCAGGCTCAGTAGTAGGGCCAGTCCTTGTCAAACTCTTTATAAGGGGCATTGCATTGAGGCAGTACAGCGCAGTGGGTTAAGGCTCTGAGCTGCAGATCTGGAGACCTGGGTTTGAATCCCACAGCCGCCTAGGTGCATACTGAGTGACCCTGAGCAGGTCACTTAACTTTGTGCTCCCAGGTCGCATCTGGAAACAAGCTTCAGCTTAGTGTGCTACTCCTGGTTAAACAATGTTCCCTTTCCTTCCCTTTGCAGACGAGCTGGAAGGGAAGGTATACCTCTTTGCACAGGACACCAAAATCTACAGGTAGATACTCCACAGAAGGTGGAGAGAATTAGTAGAGAACTGAGAAAACTCGAGGAGTGATCAAGGGTATGCCTGCTGGATTTTAATAGAAAACAGTGCAGAATCATGCATCTAAGGCACAGAAACCCAGGAGCAGTGTTTAAAATGGGGAAGAGGTACTGACATTCACAAAACAGGAAAGGGATCTTGCATTTATCATACAGTATCTGATGGCCTCAAGGTGGCAAGGCAGTGTGACAAAGCCGTAGGCAGGGCCCATATGATGCTGTGATGCTTAGGCAGGGTATCACAAGCAGAAGGAGAGAGGTGGTGTTACCACTGTATCGATATTGGTGTGAGCCCATCTAAGTACTGTTTCCAGTTCTGGAGACCACATCTCAGGAAGGACATAGACAGGACAGGAGGCCATCCAGAGGACGCCAGCTAAAATGGTGCAGGGCTGCATCATAAGCCCTATGAGGAGAGACTGAGGGATCTCAATATTTACACCCTGGAAGAGGGGAGGAAGAATGGGGGTATGATGAGACCTACAAATACCTCATAGGGTGAATAAGGTACAGATGGGAGTATTTTGCAAAGGAGAAGGTGCACTGGTACAAGGGGCATACAATGAAGCAGGAAGTAGGGAACATAGGAAGGATGTGAGAAAGCACTTCACTGAAAAAGTGGTGGATGCCTGGAACAGCCTTCCAGTGGAGGTGGTGGGAGCAGAAACAATGGTGGGCTTCACGATGTATGGGATAGGCACAAGGGAATCTTGGTAGGAAAGCGGGAGGAGTACATGGAGTTCAGGTAGGGTCTCGTTGATGGTATAGGCAGGGAAAAATGGGCAGACTGGTGGGCAAGTGGTCCTCATCTGCCGAAAAATTCTGTGTTTCACAGGGTCAGCCTCTAGTGTTGTCAGTCACTAACCTTTACCAGCACTAAATCCATCACAGGATGGGGATGTTGCTCTGCACCTGCCCTACACCGAACCTGTCCCTGTAGATAACCAGAGGGCTTCAGTCTCCAGTGCTGTCAATCGCTAACCTTTCACCAGCACTAAATCCATCACAGGGTGGGGATGTTGCTCTGCACCTGCCCTACACTGGACCTGGCCCTGTAGATAAACAGAGGGTTCAGTCTCCAGTGCTGTCAGTCCTCACCTTTCATCAGTACTAAATACATAACAGTGTGGGGAAGCCTGTGCTGTACCTGCCCTACACTGAACCTGGCCCTGTAGATAAACAGAGGGTCTCAGTCTCCAGTGCTGTCAGTCCTTCACCTTTCATCAGCACTAAATACATCACAGTGTGGGGAAGCCTGTGCTGTACCTGTCCCCAACTGTACCTGTCCCTGTGGATAAACATAGGGTTTCAGTCTCCAGTGCTGTCAGTCCCTCACCTTTCATCAGCACTAAATATATCATAGTGTGGGAAGCCTGTGCTGTACCTGTCCCCAACTGTACCTGTCCCTGTGGATAAACAGAGGGCTTCAGTCTCCAGTGCTGTCAGTCCCTCACCTTTCATCAGCACTAAATACATCACAGTGTGGGAAGCCTGTGCTGTACCTGTCCCCAACTGTACCTGTCCCTGTGGATAAACAGAGGGTTTCAGTCTCCAGTGCTGTCAGTTCCTCACCTTTCATCAGTACTAAATACATAACAGTGTGGGAAGCCTGTGCTGTACCTGCCCTACACTGAACCTGGCCCTGTAGATAAACAGAGGGTTCAGTCTCCAGTGCTGTCAATCACTAACCTTTCACCAGCACTAAATACATCACAGGATGGGGAAGCCTGTGCTGTACCTGTCCCCAACTGTACCTGTCCCTGTGGATCAACAGAGGCTTCAGTCTCCAATGCTGTCAGTCCCTCACCTTTCATCAACACTAAATACATCACAGTGTGGAAGCCTGTGCTATACCTGTCCCCAACTGTACCTGTCCCTGTGGATCAACAGAGGGCTTCAGTCTCCAATGCTGTCAGTCCCTCACCTTCATCAACACTAAATACATCACAGTGTGGGGAAGCCTGTGCTGTACCTGTCTCAAACTGTACCTGTCCCTGTGGATAAGCAGAGGTTTCGGCCTCCAGTGCTGTCAGACTCTCACCTTTCACCAGCACTGTTACAGTGTAGTGAAGCCTGCACTTTACTTACAACACACTATACCCATTTCTATTGATGAACAGAGGCTTCACCCTCAACTTCTATCAATTACTCACCATTCACCAGCACAAAATCTATCACAGAGTGGTAAAGGTTGCTCTGTACCTGCCCCACACTGTACCTGACTCAGTGGATGAACAGAGGGCTTCAACTTCCCTTGCTGTTAATTCCTCAATGTTCACTAGCACTATCACAGTGTGGGAAGCCTGCTCTGTAGTGACCCCACATTGCATCGGTTCCTATGCATAAACAGAGAGCTTCAGCTTCCACTGCTGGCAGTCCCTCACCTTTCACTAGCACTAAATGCATAACATGTGGGAAGCCTACACTGACCCTGCTCCAAATTGTACCTGTCCCTGTAAATAGACAGAGCACTTAAGCTTCCACTGCTGTCAGTAGCTCACCTTTCACCAGCACTAAATACATCACAGTGTGGAGAATCCTTCACTGTACCTGCCCAACACTCTAACTGATCCGTTGGATAAACAGAGGTTTCAGTCTCCAGTGCTGTCAGCCTGTCATCCTTTACCAGAACTAAATCCATCACAGGTGGGGAAGCCTGCACTGAACCTGTCTCCTACTGTATCTGTCCCTGTGGATAAACAGAGGCCTTCAGTCTCCAGTGTTGTCAGTCCCTTATATCACCAGCACTAAATATGTCACAGTGGGGAAACATTCACTGTACCTACCCCACACTTTACTTGTCCCTGTGGATAAACAGAGGGCTTCAGTCTCCAGCGCTGTCTGTTGTTTACCTTTCACCGGAATTACATTTATCACCAACAAAGGATCTAATTTTGTGCTCTGAAACTTATTTGACAGCCGTGAACATTATTTTTTTTGTAGGCGTCAAAGGCAACAAGTTATTCATTTGCAACCTGTCACTCCAACAGTAGCACTGAGTGCTTGTTAGTAAAAGCGATGCCTTTACTCATGATGTGCGCCCTTTTAAACTCCCTGGCTGGACTGACAGGTCTAATGGGTACACACAGCTACAGGGACAGTTAACACCATGCATAATAACAGAAAGATGAGTTACAGAAAGTGGGGATTAGGATAGAAGAGAAGTCAGGGAAGAAGCGGATCTGTCAGCACAGTGATTTACAAACAGGCACCTAATTTGAGACAAACTGCGGAAAACAAGGGAGGATGAATTTGGGTCATTAGTCACCTCTCGCAGATATCCTGTATCCATAATTTGCAGGAGTTGGAAGTCTTCCTCATTTGGATGATTTATTTGTTAGTTTAAAGCCTCGAGGTTGGCCGCTTGTAAAATGGCAGCCTGCCTTCAGAAGAAAATAAACCTAGGCATGCATGCATCTGACATCTTTAAATCACCGGTTGGTTTCACAAAGATGTATTAGGAGTTATTCTGCTGCGTTAATGAATCTCCTCTCTGTGTTAGTGTCTTTTTCTCAGCTAAGCACATTGGGACCTCACATCACTCTTCTGCTCTCAGCCGCAGTTACTAGCTCTCCAAAGCTTGCCTAAGACAAAGAACCAAATTCACTGATACTAAACGCTTTTGGCCCACTGTCTCAAGTATCCTCAGTACATTCCCTAGCCAAAGAGGGGTTACAATGAAATGTGCATTACAGCAGGCAGACTTCTCAGCCAATCAGATTATATGTCTAGGGTGCCTTTATTCAGCTAAGGCATTTTAAGTATGCAAATGAGCTGATAATGGCACACTAGGTATTTTTTGAATTTTATTTTACCACTTTTGGCTGGGAAAAGCACACTGAGCTGAAGCTTGTTTCAGATGCATCCAGAGCACAGAGAAGTTAAGGACTTTCCCAGGGTCACACTGTATGCAAGTGGAGGTGATGGGACTCAAACCCAGGTCTGCTGGATGTACCAAGCTAATTCTCACTTATTATTCTAACCTCCAGACTGTACTACCAGCCAATTTACATGGGTATGGTAATTAGATCTGGACCTAAGGTTCACCTCATGAGTGTTCTGTCAGAAACTAAGTTAATTTATTCAACACTAGTAAACAGGAAAGGCACACTGAGCCAAAGCTTGTTTCAAGTACGACCTACGAGAAAGGAAAAAGGAGACACAATACAACGTGTAAAGTGCCAAAATGCAAGCTATACAAAGTGGGAGGGTGCAGCAGAGAACAGTAAAGAACAATAAATACGCTTTAACATAGGGTGGGCCAAGTGGTCCTTATCTGCCGCAGATTCTAAGCTTTATAGAGAGAGTGACGGATTCCTGGAACAGTCTTCCAGCAGAGGTGGTGGGGTAAAAACGGTGGTGGGGATCAAGAATGTATAGAACAGGCATAAGAGAATCTTAGGAAAGGTAGGGGATGGGTGAATGGGCCAGAGATCAAGTAGGATCTGCAGTGATACTACGGGCAGGGAAAATGGGCAGACTGGGGGCCAAGGGTCCTTAGCTTCTGGCAGATGCTGTGTTTCTATGTTTCTACAGTATACAGGCTAGGTAACAAAGCTAAAACAAATGCTGTTTAACAAAGCAAAAGGCAATTGGTACAGGAACACTCAGGCTAGGTACAGGAGAATGGCAGAGGCAGATCAGCTATGGCCAGGGCGGAGCATGAAGAAGCAGCAAGGGTTTTAAGTTTGCAATAATGTCGGCTGGGGAGGTTTTTCTGAATAATTGCACTGCAGGCAGAAAAGAAAGACCCCAGCCTTTGGCCTCCATCCTTATCTGCTGCCTGCAGTGCCATTTCTCTCTGCATAAACCACCCCACCATCACATTTTCACATCACATTATAGCATGTCATCAGGTTTTCTGGCATTTTAACACCATGGCCAGAAATAGGGCATTCTGACTGGCTGACTGCATTCTCAAGGGAAGTGTTAATGGCTGTAAACTCTCCTGTACAATAAAACAATTATTATACAATGGGGTATGAAAATTTTGTAACCTCATTTGTCAAAACACATCACATGACTGTGATAAATTCTCCAGTATACCACTGTAAAAGTTTTATATCACTATAAAAACAAAAAACAAATTGAACATTGTATAATAGCAATATACCATGACATGGAGTAGGTATATGGTGGATTTACCACTTCTGGTGTGGTTGTCACCGCCTGCTTCGCGGATCAAACCACACCAGGCGTGGTAAATCCACCAATATACCCACCCCTGTCATGGTATATTGCTTAAGAATGTATCAACTGTGTAGGGAATGTGCTCATCCTGATTGGCTGATAAGATTCAATAACAGTGCAGTTTAACAGTAGGAGCCATACTGGTTCACACTTTACCAGCAACCAAGAGGCAGTACATAAAGGCATTAATGTCTGTCAGAAATGTTGTTGTTTTTGTTTTTTTATATAATTTCTAGCAGCTATCTTGCTCATGTAAGCAATGTTCTTTCTCAATTGCCACAAGATTTAAAAAAGACACATTTGCTCCACTACATGACTACCCACCAACCAAAGCCGCACCACACAACTACAGTAGGTATGTGTAATAGAGGATATCGGATGGAAACTGTTAACAACACTGTGTTCTATCAAGAGGTTGTCATGACAACATACTAAACCTTGTGAGCAAAGCTCAAGATGTTTACAGTTGGCATGACGACCACAAGATGGGAACTCAGCGTTGTTGTTAACTGGTGCCCATCCATTGTCTTTAAAGTGTATGGGCATATTAAGCTAAATTTAGCCTTGCTTTACTTTGCTTTCTTGTCCTGACACTCTCCTTCTGTGCTAGCTTCTCACCGCAGCAGCCGCTGGTCAGAAGCAGGTAGTTCGATCCAAGCATGTGCGCAGAGATGTCTCATGTTATTATGGTATCGATGTGGACGTAGTCAAGAGGTGCACAACTCTTGATGTCACAATGATACTATAGCAAGGATAGGAATTCATGGAATTCCATCCTTAATCACCCTCTCCCATGCACTATAAACATTTAAACCTCCCTTGTATCTTTTTACTGTCTTCCTGTTACCTGACAAAAGGTTTGGATGCTTCAGTAGTGATTTCTTCATGTCTCCAACACTTCCGCTTGTGGGTCCTCGCCACCATCACTTTCATCCCACTCCCCGACAAAGCAGTCGGTTGGGTTTGCAGGATGCTGGGGTGTATAGGGAGAAGCATCTCCAGCGGAGCCGAGAGAGGTGGTGTTGCCACTGTGTCATTCACTGGTGAGACCACACCTGGAGTATTGTGTCCAGTTTTGAAGGCCACAGCTCAGAAAGGACATTGACAGGGTGTAGGCTGGGCACAGGAGGGCTACTGAAATGAATCATGGGTTGCACGAGAAGTCCTATGAGAAGAAACTGAGGGATCTCAACATGTACACCTGGAATAGAGGAGAGCAAGAGGGATATGCTAGAGACCTACAAGTACCTGGCAGAGGTGAACAGGGTGTAGGAGAACAGTCTCTTTCAAATGAGAAAGAGCAACAGGAATAGGAGGCATGTGATGAAGCTTTGGGGGAGTTTAAGAGGGATGAGAGGAAGTACTACTTCACTGAAAGGAGGTAGACTCCTGGAAAAGACAACCATTAGAAGTGCTGGAGGAGAAAACAGTAGGGACTTCTACCATGCATGGAATAGCCATACTGGAATACTAATAAATAGGTAGGAAGGTGGAAGGTTGCCACAGACCAGTTAGGGTCTGCAGAGACAGACTAGGCAGGGACTACAGTACCTGGGCAGGCTTGGTGGATGAAGCAGTCCTTTTCTGCCAACAAATTCTTTGTGTCTATATTAAAGTTAGAAAGGACTGTAGGTTAATCATGACTGCCCTCCTCCCCTTCACAAGCAGGGATGAGATAAGTCAATCAATCAATCAATTTTTATTTATAAAAACACCTTTCTAAAATCAAGGCACTTGTACAACACAATAATTATAAATACATCAATAAATAAACATAGCAGATTAAAACAATAAATGCCACAGTGGCATTAAAAATCAGGATGGGCTAGATTAAATAGGAAGGTTTTAAAAGCAGCTTTAAAACTTTGGACGGTCAGGCAATCTAACCTAACAAAGTAGAGAATTCCACAGGGTTGGGGCCATACAATGAAATGACCTGGCCCCAGATGTCTTTAAACAGACCCTGGAATCTCTAGCAATCCCTCTTCGGTGGATTGGAGAGAGCGGGAAGGACAGTAGGGATGAAGGAGACCTTGTAGGTAACTAGGTACCTGGTCATGTAGGGCCTTATAGGTCAGCAAACCGACCTTGAAGGTGATCCACCACTGTACTGGCAGCCAGAGCAGTCCGCGAACACAAGCGCTATATGACTGGTCCTAGAGGCACCTGTCAAAAGCCTGACATCACATTCTGCACTAGCAGCAAGAGGCAGATATCAACCTCCCATAGCTCTAGGTAAAGGGCACTGCAGTAGTCAAGGCGGAGGTAAGCTACGTGGACCAAAGTTGGAAGATCATTGGAGGAACCAGGTGCTTCACCGGGTGATATTCTCAGGTGGTAAAAGGCTTTCATGATCAGTTAAACCTGAGATTTAAGGGTCAGGCAGTCATCAAAAATAATGCCCAGGTTCCATACCCGGTCTGAGGTAGTAAGCTGAACCAATCCAAGCCATAGTCCTGAAGGTAATCCTGCCAACAAACCCCGCCTCCTGATGACCTGGGTCCACAACCAAGACCTGTTTTTCTGGGTTTAACTGCAGCCAGCTCACACTCATCCAGTCCAGGATCTCGGAAACAGTTGTTAAAGACTGAAACAGCATCATCCTGACCAGGCTTGAAGAACATGTACAGCTGAGCATCATCTGCATAGCAGTGGAAACTCAAGCCGTACTGCCTAATAATTGCTCCTAATGGCAGCATGTACACCGCAAACATGGGCACTAAGATGGAGCCCTGCAGCACCCACAGGATAGGGGAGTGGTGCCGAGGAAAAATCCCAGAAACCCTCTCTGAGTCCTACCTCGAGGAATGATTTAAACCATCTGAGGACTGTACCAGACAGTCCACAGATGAACCGCAGGTGTTCCAACAGCACACCATGGTCCACAGTGTCAAATGCTGCAGATAGAGATCTAGAAGGACCAAGATGGAATGGGTCTTTCAATCTCTCGCTATTAGGAGGTCATTTAGTACCAGAACAAGTGCTGTCTCAGTACTATGTCTCTTCCTGAATCTGGACTGGAGAGAATCATAGACATTGTGGCTGGTCAAATGATCATCCAACTGCGATGCAACCACCTTCTTAATAACCTTACCCACAAAGGGCAGGTTAGAGACAGGCCTGTAGTTTGCCAGCCAGTCCGGGTCCAAGGAGGGCTTTCAAAGGAGGGGCTGAGCTAAGGTCTCCTTCAGGGTATCTAGAAAGATACCCTCTCCAGAGACATCCAGACTATCTCTGCAAGGACTGGCCGGTTTTAGCCTCACAACCTACTAAGAGGCATGGGGGCCCAGGTCCAAACTACAGTTGGGTGGTCGCAATGACCGGATGACCATCACAATGTCATTGATTGTGGGCAGGCAGAAGTCAGACCACATAAACTGGGTGTCCAACATCTCCTGCTGACCACCACAATTCTCATTAGAGAGGGTCGAAGGACTCTGGACATGATTGTGGCAATCATATCAGCAAAGAATCCAGCAAACTCCTCACACCACTCTTGTGAAAAGCACTTCCAGGCTGGAGACAGATTGGATTGCACAATCTCTCCACAGTCTGGAAGAGTTGGGCTGGTCAATTCTGCACAGCAGCAATTTCCCTGGACAGAATTCTGCCTTCTTACGGGTAATTGTTGATTGATAGACCCTTAATGATCCATCAATCTAAGTCTATCACACTCCAGGCCCAACCTCCGCCAACACCTCTCTAACCTTTGTCCCACTCTCCTCAACTCCCTCAAGGACTCACCAAGCCAAGGAGACCTGGGTGAAGAGTGAGGGACGAACATGAACAGGAGCAATGAATCCAGGACCCTAAAACTGCCCTATTGTAGGCAAGCACCAGGTCCCTAGGATCTGAGCATTCACTTGGTAAACTAGATGGGTCCAGCACCACCATCAGACCATCAGGAAACACCCATCAAAGGGCGATACCAGACCATCTCTGTAGGTGCCGGCTTCCTGGGAGGGCCACAAACTTAACCATATGGTATGATGGTCAGACCACCAGAATGGTTCCACCACCAAGTCAGATATCTCCATCCCCAGGAGAAACACCAAGTTCAATGAATGACCACCAATATGGGTTGAGGAGGAAATAACTCGTGAAGCCCAGTGAATTCATTAACTGGAGGAAGTCTTGACCAAATTGCTTGGAGTTCATCATTGACCCAGGCACTGAAATCCCCAGGATCAGCCATCTGGGGATTCCAATGTCAGGTCGACAATGAAGTCCACGACTTCCCACAGGAAAACCTTCCCATCTCCTGGTGGATGGTAGATGAGAAGAATCCTGCACCCCACACCCCGCCTATGATATATTCAAAGGAGTTGGTGGTCCCCACTGGTACCTCCACCAGGTTCAGTTCCAATCTAAAACAGATGACAACTCCCCGCCCTATGATCCATTCTCAGGCAGTGTATCACCGAGTACCTGGCTGGAATTGCCGATGCCAAAATTGGAGCAGCATTCTCATGCAGCCAGGTTTCAGTGATGCAGGCCAGGTCCAATGACCCAACAAGATCCGCTATTATAGTGGTCTTGTTCTTAATGGACCTGGCATTAAATAACTGTGCCGAGTAGAATGAGTGACCAAGGAAGACCGTGTTACCTGCCTGCTACAAGCAGAGCCCTTGGTATGGGAACCAGACAAGGAGAGCCCTTTCCTGGACCCATTTTGCCCCAGAGCATCTCCTTGTCGCCACTATCTCAATCCACCCACTCCTTTCCATTCCACCTCTAGGCCCAGCCCCCATCCTCCTCCTCCTCCTAGCAATCCCCAGAGCCCGCACCGTCTATAAACCTCTGGGACAATGAAGGACAAGAAAAGGATGGAGATCCCTAAGCCTGAGGGGGAATAATGCCTGACCATCACTACACCTTCCCAACACCTCTCTATCACACTCTGCAGACAGCCAAAATAAACAACCACAAGCATTACAAATGTAATCCACACCACACTCAAACAGCCACCACCAGACACACACTATTCAATCAACCTCTCAAACTCCCACCATCACTCAAACATAATAAATAATGCAAATAAAATCAAAAAATATGTATGTAAATTAAAACCAAAACAATACAACTGATAATATAGTGTACAATTCAATTACAAACTAAAGAGTAGCCACAACTCTCTCAAAAGGACTAATTATAACTTCTGGGAGCTCTCACTCACCAGAAAACAAAATACTGAAAAATACTGACTCCCAACCTATCTCCCACCTAGGTCAGGGTGCAGAAACAGAATTATCACAAAATGTCCAGGTCAAAATAGGGCACTCTCACTGCCCAACAGATTTAGAGAAAAGCAAAAGAAAAGTCAGGGCATCTAACTGGTGCAGTCCTTGTCGAGTTCTCGGAAAATCTCGGACTATAGTTCAAATAGGCTGGGTTTGCAGGAATCTTCCGCTTCAGAGAGACTTGACTAAATTTTCCAGGGAATCCTCCAACTTTAGGCAGATAGACCATCCGCTACCTCACGCTGCCCAACCATTACCCCAAGGAGGCACCACCAGGAAAGGAGGCCGCAACAAGACTTCAACGAGGGACAAGCTCTACAGTCTGACCCTGAAAAACAAGGAGAGCCAGGCACCACGACTTGCATCTTCCAACACACCGACTCAGCCCCTGCAAGGTCAACAACCCCAGAGGATTTAACCCGGGTTCAGACAGGGCACACTTGGCAAATACGGGGCCAAATACCAAAGCCCCGATCTCCAAATCCCTGAAAGAATACAGCCGCCACATACACCGTGGCAGCAGTCAAAACCTGGGTCCAAGCACTAATCCATAGGAAATGCCGTGAACACCCTGCAACTTAACTCAACAGTCCAATAGTCCACTGCTCCACTTCTACGACAAGAACCACAGCTGCACTAGATCTCCCAGGCTCCCGAACAGGAACCCCACTCCAGCCTGTAGGTCAACTTTGGATTTACTTCAAACTCCGAACCTGGTCCAGAAACAGAGCTCATGATACTAGGAAAGTTTTCTCCAAACAAGAAACAGATTTTACTTTAAGCCCGGCATGAATGCTAGCTGTTCAGTGCACAAAACAATGTGGCTAAAATGTGTGACAAACATAAAATGAACAGCAAAACCCAAAACACTGCCCTATCACTACGAACTTCACTGCTTCAGCCCTAACTCACTATCTCTGAGACACAAATAAACAAAACAGGCAAAATAAAACCAAATAAGTAAATAAAATTAAATAAACCCTAATGCTGCAGAGTTGTTGATAGCTAGCCAAACATGGCCGCCATCTTTTTTTTTTTGTTTGTTTAATTGTTTAACCAGGAGAGACACACTAAGCTTGAAAGCTTGTTTACAGGTGCGACCTGGGAGCACAAGGAAATTAAGTGACTTGCTCAGGGTCACACAGTATGCAAATGGGGGCTGAGGATTCAAACCCAGGTCTCCAGGTTTGCAGCTCAGAGCCTTAAACCACTGCACTATACTGCCTCCTTGTATCTTCAAGGTTAATGGTTAAAGAATGCTGTGCAAACACGTCACCACTTTGTGGGGATTCTCCTACCACCCTACTACCTAAGGTACCTAGTACGTCCCTATGCACCCTACTATCTTGGGTACTCAGTGATTCCCTACCCACACTACTACCCAGGGTATGTGGTAATTCCTACCCATCCTGCTGTCCAGGGTACCTAGTGATTCCCTAACCAACATACTATCCAGGGTGCCCAGTGATTTCACACCTCCCTACTACCCAGGGTACCTGGTGATTCCCACCAACCTACTACCCAGGGTGCCTTGTGATTCCCCATCCACCCTACTACCCACAGTACCTGGTGAACTCTATCAACCCTACTATCCAAGGTACCTAGTGATTCTCTACCCACCCTGCTACCCAGGGTACCTAGTGATTCCCTACCCACCCTACTATCCAGTGTACCTGGTGATTCCCTCACCCACACTGTGACCCAGGGTGCCTGGTGATTCCCTACCCATCCTACTATCCAGGGTACCTGCTGATTCCCTACCCACTCTACTACCCAGGGCACCTGGTGATTCCCACCCACCCTACTACCCAGGATACCTGGTGAGTCCCTACCGACCTACTACCCAGGGAACCTGGGATTCCCTACCCACCTACTACCCAGGGTGCCTGATGATTCCCTACCCACCCTACTACCCAGGGTGCCTGGTGATTTCCACTCACACTATTACCCAGGGTGCCTGGTGATTCCCTACCCACCCTATTATTCAAGGGTACCTGGTGATTCCCTACCAAACCTACTACCCAGGGTGTCTGGTGATTCCCTACCCACCCTACTACCCAGGGTACCTGGTGATTCCCTACCCACACTACTACCCAGGGTACCTAGTGATTCCCACCCACCCTATTACCCAGGGTACCAGGTGATTCCCTACCCACCCTACTAACCAGGGTAACTGGTGATTCCTCACCAACCCTACTCACCCAGGGTAACTGCTGATTCCTACCCACCCTACTACCTATGGTACCTGGTGATTCCATACCCACCCTGCTCACCCAGGGTGCCTGGTGATCCCATACCCACCCTGCTACCCAGGGTGCCCAGTGTCCTCTACCCACCCCACTACCCAGGGTACCTGGTGATTCCCTACCCACACTACTACCCAGGGTGCCTAGTGATTCCCACCCACCCTACTCACCCAGAGTACCTCTGATTCCCCACCCACCCTACTACCCAGAGTGCCTGGTGATTCACTATCCATCCTACTACCCAGTATACCTGGTGATTCCAACTCACCCTAATACTCGGAGTACCTGGTGATTCCGTTCTCACCCTACTACCCAGGGTACCTGGTGATTCCCCACCCACCCTACTACCTAGGGTGCCTGGTGATTCCCAACTCACCCTACTACCCAGAGTACCTGGTGATTCCCTGTCCACCCTACTACCCAGGGTACCAGGTGATTCCCTACCCACCCTACTACCTAGGGTGCCTGGTGATTCCCAACTCACCCTACTACCCAGAGTACCTGGTGATTCCTGCCCACCCTACTACCCAGGGTAACAGGTGATTCCCTACCCACCCTACTACCAAGAGTACCGTTATTCCCTACTCACCCTATCACCCAGGGTATCTAGTGTTTCTACCCACCCTATTAGCCAGCATACCTGGTGATTCTTACTCATCCTAATAGCCAGGCTACTTGTTGATTCACTACACACCCTACTACCAAGGGCACCTGGTGATTCCCCTCACCTACTCCACTACCCTGGGTATCGGGTGATTCCTGACCCACCTACTACCCAGCAAACCCAGTAATTCCCTACACACCCTACTTCCCAGGGTATCTGGTGATTCCTACCCACTCTATTACCCAGGTACCGGGTGATTTCTGTCCACCCTACTGCCCTGGCTACACGGTGATTCCTTATCACCCTTCTACCCTCTGTACAAACAGTTAGTGAGACCCCATCTGGAGTACTGAGTGAAGTTTTGAGACCCCATCTCCACAAGGACATAGACAGGATGGAGGCAGTCCAGAGGAGGGCACTAAAATGGTGCAGGGTCTGCACCAGAAGCCATATGAAGAGAGACTAAAGGAGCTTAATATGTATACACTCAAGGAAAGGAGGAGAGGGGGAAATGACAGAAACTTTCTGGTACCTCAAGGAAATCAACAAAGTCCAAGAGGGTAGCATCTTTCAGAAAAGAGATGTGCAGGAACAAGGGGACACAATTTGAAGATAGAGGAGATTGCTCAGAGGCAACATGAGGAAGTATTTTTCACAGAGAGGGTGATGGACACATGGAATGGCCTTACTGAGGAAGTAGTAGGGTCAAAACAGTGGGGAATTCAAGAATTAATGGGACAGACATAAGGCAATTCTAGTGGGGGTAGGAGGAAGTAGGCTGTTGGTTAACTAGGATCTGCAGCTTATCCAATAATTAGGAATTGGGCAGGCTGGGTGGGCCAAGCAGTCCTTATCTTGCAATCAAAGTATATGTTTCTATGTTCTGTTACCGGGTACCTGGTGATTCCCACCATCCTACTACCCAAGGTACTTTGGTGATTCTTTACTCACCATGGTAGCCAAGGGTACCCAGTGATTCCCTTCCCACCTAACTACCCAGGGTACTCAGTACTGCCAACCCACCCTACTACCTAGGTTACAATGTTACTTCTTACCCACTCCTACTAGCCAGGGTACCTGGTGATTCCCTACCAACCCTACTACCCTGGGTATTAGGTGATTCCTCACCCTTCTACTGCCCAGGGAACCCAGTGATTCCTACACACCCTACTGTCATGAGCCCAACCTCAGGGGCACGCAGGACCTCCTGTTTGCAGGGATGATCCCCCATTTTACAGAACTCATGAGCAGTTGTAGGGTTCATGAAGTGTTACCAACCTTCCTTTTTCCTCAGTGGGAGGTGGAAACTGTAGTTTCAAGTCCCTTGACTCTGTACTGTGTTCTGGTTCAAATCCCACCACTGCCACTGGTAGCCTCTTGCCTAAGTAGTTTTGTAGGATAGGCGAGTGGTCACTATCTTTGTTATCAAGGCATACAGTCTTTTACAAAACCTTCTGTTAGAATATTAGCTCACACAATCAGACCCCAGGAAGAGCTAATAAGACAATCATAAAAGTTTACTGAAATAAAACAACACAGCAAATTCTACAATTTGAAGATCTTTTAACTGCAGACAATACCAAAATTACACTGGATGGTTTACAGGCAACACTATATACTGTTGTTCTAAACTATACCTTATTCTGAGGTTTCAAAGCCCAGAAAGTGTCCTTTTGAGAATAGCCTTTTCTCTGTGTAGGTGAAGAAAAGTTCTTTGGAAACACAAAATTTGTTAGGATTAAAAATCAGTCTCCGAGTGTCCTTTTCAGAACTCAGGATTTATCTTGAAGAGTGAAGTCCTGGTTCCCAAATTCTGACTTAAAATCAGAGTTTCTGCTTTGCATGTGAAAATCAGGTTTTCACAAAACACAGGTCTTGTTCTAAAAGTAGTCCAAGAGACCTACATATATTTTAACCAAAGTGTGTAACAGCTTAAGTTCTCTCAGCTCTGAGTTCTTCAAAGTCCTCAAGCTTTTGACTCAAGCTGAACTGCACTGATGTTCAAAATGTGTGCCTGAAACATACAGTCTGAATGGCCATTTTCAAGCCATACCCACCCTTCTGGGATATAGAGTTTGAGGTGCAACAGTTTCACTTCATCCTGCAGGCCACTGTAGTTCAATGTCTAACCCCAGTAATATCTAGTTTCTGTATAATCGGGTCCTAGCTGATCTTGCTGGCCTCCTGCTAGCCCTTTCCTGCTAGTGGAGGCTAAATGTCTAGTTTGACCATTCGATCCAAAAGTTATGAGTGTTATGGTCATAAACCTGTCTTTTCTTTATCTAGATGAGTACCAGACCCAAACTAGCTAGAACTTCTGTTCTACTTTGTCGAGCTCTTTCTGGCCCTTTAAAGAGGCAGTGTTTTAACTCTAAAGTACATTACAGCACATACAATAGGAACATTAATAAAGGATATAAGCCTATCTTGCAACATCCTCCTCCTAAAACAGAACCTGAGGGCAACACACCCTATTGGAGGCAGTTCTTCCCAGTTCTGTTATAGATTCAGTATGTGAGATAGGCAATCTGCATTCCATTTTTAGATCCAGGCCTATGCAAATCTCCATGTCATAAGCCTGCAAGGCAACCTCCATCTCAGAAGTTTTCCATTTATTTTCCCATTTGGTCCAACCATACTAATGGGTTGTGGTCCATTTGGACCTTAAATGCCTCCATAAAGGTGCAGGTTCCTGTTTTTTAATCCCCAAACTAAGAAGAGACATTACTTTTCTACTGTTGCATAGGCTTGTTCCCATGGAAGCAGCTTCTTGCTTAAGTATACAATGGGGTGCTCTCTCTCTCCCTGATTGAATACTTGGCTGAGGACTGCCCCATTCCTACAACTGAGGCATCCGTATGCACCACAAATGGCCTGTTGTAGTGTGTAGCTAGCCAAAACTGGGGCCCTACACAGCGAGGTTTTCAGCTATGTGAAGGCCTGCTCACAGTCTGCATCCCATTTTACCCTCCTAGGCTTAATCTTTGTCAATAACCCATATAAAGGAGGGCTAGGAGCTATAGTTGGGAACACATTTTCTATAATACCCTGCTCTCCCAAGAAAGCTCCTGACTTGTTTCTGGGTTTCAGGCATGGGCCATGATGTAATCACCTCTATTTTCATTTGATTTGGGCAGAGTTAGCATCGCCCACCACATGTCCTAAATAAGTGACCTCTGCCATGGCCACCTGGCACTTTTCTGTTTTAACAGTCAGACCTGCAGCCTGTATTTGGCCAAACACCTCCCTCAGGTGTGTCAGGTGTTCCTCCTAGCTATGGCTAATAGCATTTGTCAATGCCGAATGTTTGCTTGCTGGCATTGGCATTGGTAGTGTAGGAGTTACAGAGCTGCATAATAGGAATGGCTTTGAAGTATTGAACTGAAGCCAACCCGCCACCACCCTGCAGATACTGACAGGCATTGGGGTGTGCCTTTGGGTCATCAGCATAATGGCTATGGCATTTCACCACACCTACCCTGCAGACACCGACAGGTGTCACTGTGTGCCTTGGGTCTTTGGCCCTTATGTTGACCCTATTCTATTAGGAAATATGGTGAGATGGGTGCAGTATAGGAGAATGGGGTGAACTTTGAGGTCGAAGAGTCTAAGGCACAACTTGATGCCTCTCACTGGCTGCAGGGTGTGGGTGGGGTGGAATGGTATGAGCATTACAGGCGAAAATCCCAAGTCACACCCCTGAGGCCTGTCAATCTCACAGGAACGCCTTAGACATTCATTGGATTTAGCTCCAAATTGTCAACATTGTTTTTTGTGACCCCACCTTATGAACAGTGGCAATATCAGTTTGTTTGCTGAAAGCTGATTTTGCACAGTGACTACACAATTTACGCCACAGTTGTGAAAACACATTTCGAACACATGTGAAAATGACAGCTGTACTGTTCATGGGAGGTGTAAAATGGCAATATTGAAAATCTGGAGTGAAAATATCAGAAAAACTGGTGAAGTCATGAGTGAGCATAGAAACTGCACAGCGACACCTGTAATGTAATTAGTTTGGGGATTTTTACAGCAGATTGTTAACACAGGTATTTTGGGCCTCCACCATGAACAGTGTCATGGTGATTTTCTTAATCTGTCCTAAACAGTGATTTCCCACAGTGACCATGCATTTCTTCGCTGGAAGTGCAAAACACATTTTGGCCATGGTGTGAAAATGACAGCTGTACTGTTCATAAGGGAATGTGGAAAATGCCAGTGGTGGAAATCTGGACTGAAAATATTACAAATTCACGAACTTATGAGGGTGCGTGGAAACTCGCGCAATGCTCGCTGTAATACGGTCATTTATGAACTTTTGTCACCACATTTTTAACATAGCCATTTTAAGACCTCTGCTCATGAACAGTGTCACTGTGATTTTCTTAATCTGTCCTAAACATTGATTTCGACACCAATCCGGCGCCATTGTGCTACATGCACGGAAACACATTTTAAGTAGATATGAAAAATGACAACTAAAATAGTCTCTGTTCATTTGTGTGCTGTGGAGGAGCTGCCAACCATTGAATTATGTAGAGCAGACACTTGGTAAAAGGTATGAGGAATTATTGTGAAACTATTTACAGGATATTTAAAAAATCCTCTTTTAAAACAGC
This sequence comes from Neoceratodus forsteri, assembly GCA_016271365.2. NCBI lineage: Eukaryota > Metazoa > Chordata > Ceratodontiformes > Ceratodontidae > Neoceratodus > Neoceratodus forsteri. Next base: position 1,321,962,336 of record CM057454.1, read on the forward strand.
AATTAAAAGCAGGTGAATTCAGGTAGCTGCTGTACTGTTGCTGTCTTTGACATGACAACAATGCCTTCACATGTGCACGCTGATTTCATTTATATATCCTGCATTATCCTAAGTTATTTAATTGCTGTTTTTCAAGTTCAGTGGCATAGTTGAAACCATTGTCACACAGGCTAGAACATCCCTTGTAAGTTTGCTCATGTAAGCTTCAGAAGAAGACCTTGTTGGGCCAAACACTTAGACACTTTGTTCTTTTGTAACATCCATGTATGTTGGTTCAGTAAAAGGCAACAAACCATTTGCTTCAGTATAATTTTTTGAATGCACTGCATTAAAATAATAATTATATTGTAAGACCCTGGCAGACTACATACAGCAGGGCTCCCAGATCTATAGGGAGTCATTTACAGGAAATTGTTCCCATTGACTTGCATTGGTTACAGGGCATCAGACATAAGCCCTTTACTCAGGATTTCATGACAAGTTGAATTCCTTTTGGGGAACAATTGCAGTGACTGAAGTGAAATAGGTTCACTAGGAGAGAGGAGGTGTGTGCGCTGCTGTGTGTGTGTGTCTGTGGGTGGGAGGAGAGAGAGAGAGAGAGAGAAAGAGAAGGGAAAAGGGGGTGAGAGAGAGAGACAACATCTCCTTAAGCTATAGATCTCCCCACCCACATTATGGTGATGTGGGTGGGTTAGGGTGTATTGTTTGTATGAAGAGGAGGAGAGAAATTAAATTTTATCTCTTTTCAGATTCCTTAGACACTTGTGGTACATCAAGTTGTTACATTCTTAGTGTATATTGACATCAGTACATATCAGGCTATGTGGTCTTAATTCCTTGAGGTTCCTCAACTAGAGTTTTTGTTTGACACTAATATTATCAATTTATATTTAAATTATCATTATATAGTCCTGAGGTTTTTGAAATTTCTTGGGCCTTATATATAGCTGGAAAGTACAGCTGGGTGACAGGTCCAGCTAGGTTTTACACATCACACAGTGTGCACTTATGTCTTTAAGACAACTTTACTGGTAAATTCTTGTCTATAATGCAGACATTGAAACTTCATGAGCCTTATAACAATCTTAGTTTGTCTTTAATCACATCCTTATACTAACTGTGACACTCACAGCTTGATTTAGAGTTGTCTGCTTCAGCAGTGTTATCTTATGTCAATTAAATTTATATGCAGTAGGATTCTTTGTATGTGTGTTCCACTAAGCACGTTTAACCTAAGGTTGCTTCTGGCTGAAGGCAGTATAGTACTGTTAAACTTCTCTGACATCATCTTCTGTTTTTTTTTTTTTAAATGAGTATTTTAAACCAATGGGGATTTTTTCTGTTTTCTCTGCATTATCTAGCTGTTATAAGTATTGTATTTTCTAAACAACTGCCATGAACTTCTGAAGAAGGACTGGTTGGTCCAAAGCTTGTTCTTGTTGTTACATCTATGTTGGTCCATTAAAGGGTAAATAATCATTTGCTTCAGGGCATCAGAGCAATTCTGCTTCATGTGAAATAATGAAATGTACTGGGGAGGAAAATTTGCACTAGAGTTACAGGAAAATGCAAAATCAATGTGATAGCACTGCTACTGAGTCCTCTAAAGTCCATCATTTGTTTTTGTTTTACGTCATGCTTGCGCATGCGCAAGGAACATCTTGGGAGAATGGGACACTTTGAGGTGTGCCTGCCCTGTGCAATCCCTGCTCTGTTGAGTAGGCATGGCGGTCCTGCACCAATCACTGCGGTGCAGGAACAAGGGAGCACAATTTGGAGATAGAAGGGGGCGCTCAGAGGTAATTTAAGGAAGTATTTTTCACAGAGAGGGTTGTGGATGTATGGAGCGGCCTTCCAGAGGAGGTTGTGGAGTCAAAAACAGTGGTGGAATTCAAGCATGCATCGGACAGTCATAAGGCAATTCTGGGGGGTAGAAGAAGTAGGCTGCTGGTTAACTAGGATCTGCAGCTTATCCATCAGGTAGGAAATGGGCAGACTGGGTGGGCCAAGCGGTCCTTATCTGCCGTCAAATTCTATGTTTCTATGTTTCTATGCTGTGTATGACAGCGGTGGTCTTCTCTTCAAAGAAACCACCGCTGTGTGCTTGCAGCGTGTCACGCCCCAAAATCTTTCTGCCATGCTGGGAGCCCACCCCGCGTGGCAAACATCCTGTGTCATCTGCCGACAGGGTGCCCAATCCCGTTGGCTCCACCTCCCCAAACAGCTTTCTCTGCTGCCGCTGGGAGCCCACCCCAGCGTGGCAAATATCCATGTCTGCTCGGCGAGGGGTGCCCAATCCCGTCGGCTCCACGGCCCACCCATTCTTTCTGCCATGCTGGTTCCACCCCAGCATGGCAAATGTCTCGTCGTCAATTATAGAAAAAGAAAACCTGTAAATTAAAAACGGTCCCACGCAGTCTCCCCGCCCTCCTCCCACAACCCTGCACCACCCACTGAGCACCCTGCCTCTCCACACCCCTCACCCCATACTTACCTCCAGAGCTCGCGGACGATCATCGCTGGACGGGAACACGTCTGCACTCTTCAAAGCCGACACGAACTGAGGAAATGCCGGTAAGCTGTATAATGGGCTAGATGTTTTTTAAACTTTGTTGCATATCTTAGGCATTTTTGGAATTTTGCACCAGATTTTCAACATGGGGTTTTGGGACCCCTTCTCATGAATTCTGTCACTGTCATGGCGTTATTCGGGCCAGAAGGGTGATTTGCGGATCACTGCGTGAAATCACCCTTTTGAACCTGATTAATGAAACAACAGTGCCAGTGTTCATAAAGTGGGCTCTCAAAAGCCTATTTGAAAATCTGGTGAAAATCCTAAAATGATTCGTTTCTGGCGTGAGTTGCGCAGTTCCTCACGGCTCATAAGTTCACAAATTTTCAATATTTTCACTCCAGATTTTCAACATTGCCATTTTATTACACCTCCTTATGAGTAGTACAGCTGTCATTTTCACATCTCACCCAAAACGTGTTTCCGCCATGTAGCGCAAAATGGCGCAGTCGGTGTGCAAAATCAATGTATGGGACACATTAAGAAAATCACAGTGACACTGTTCATGAGCAGAGGTCTTAAAATGGCTATGTTGAAAATGTGGTGAAAATTCCTAAAAATGACTGTTTCTGAGCGTGCATTGCACAGTTCCTACACAGGCTCGTAAGTTTGCAAATTTTCAATATTTGCACTCCAGATTTTCAACATTGCCATTTTATCACACCTCCTCATGAGCAGTATAGCTGTCATTTTCACATCCTGCCCAAAATGTGTTTCGCCCATGTAGCGCACAATGGCGCAGTCGGTGTGCGAGCTCAATGTATGGGACACATTAAGAAAATCACAGTGACACTGTTCATGAGCAGAGGTCTTAAAATGGCTATGTTGAAAATTTGGTGAAAAATTCCCAAAAATGACTGTTTTCACGAGTGTGCATTACGCAGTTCCTCGCATGCTCGTAAGTTCGCAAATTTTCAATATTTGCACTCCAATGACTTCAAATACCTAAACAGCACATAGAAGCAAGCAACATTCGGCATTGACAAATGCTTGTACTTCTTGTCACTGATTTTTAAGCCATGTCCAAGTGCCAAATACCACTGCAAATACCTGCAAGTGAGCGTTCGGCATTGACAAATGCTTGTTTTCATAGTGTTTTCATAGTGTAATAGACCAACAACATGCCTTTCCCTGATTTGAAAGGAAGTGTGAATTATTAAGTATCTGAATGTGCTAGTGTGAACTAGCCTTCATGCTTTGCCCAAGAGAGTGGGGTGGAGGTTGAAACAAAGAGAATGGATGAAGCAATGTGCAGTGTATCTGGCACAATTTCTGAAATCCATGTAACTCTTCTCAATTCAGTAAGCACCATTGGCTTTGTTTGAGAGGTGTGAGGGGATGAGTGTGGGAATGCAGACACATGGCTGACATACAGCATCTTGTTTCTGCAGTCACATAAAATGCTAGCTCATATGCAATTCAGAGAAAACAAAATATTTTGAAGCTGCATTACCAGACTAAGTGTGCAGTTTAGTAAATTACCACACAGGGGTGTGTATATGACAGCACTAAAAGCGCATTAAAAGTGCTTCAGTCATGAAAACCTCCCCACTGGCTGCTGTTGAAATGCATAGCAGTATGTTCTCCTTTGTGCATTCTGGCTGTTCTTTGCTTCAGCTGCAGGTAGTACAGTACGCTCAAGTTTGTTTGCATAGGCTTTAGCAGCGGGAGTTCACATTGACAGAGTCTAGTAAGAGAAACGCTTGGAATTACACATACAACGAAGTCTGAGTTTTCACATCAAATGCTGAGGTATTTTTTCTGGAGGATTAGAACCCATGGAGTCCATGAAGGTGTGCTTTGGAGAACTGGTGTGTAAGGACTGTTAGGCACCCACACATTTTGGTGGTCCTGCTGTGGCAGGAACAGTTTGTTAAAGTAATGATGTATAGCTTGTCTCTCTAAGCTAGACAAGACTACAGCAATCTATCAGGTAACCAACACAGTTGATCTGTGTGTGTGTGGGGGGAGCTGCTCACTGAAGCGTAGCTCCCTCTTTCAACTGTATGCCACTGCATTTTCAACTGCTGTCATAGACAGCTCCAGCAGTGATTGGAGAACTGTGACCACGCCTGCAAACACACTGACTGAACTGGAAGATGCTGACACACCTCTGAAAACTCAGATGATGGCACTATGTTTCTTGCACATGCGTGCAAGGAAACATAAAATAGCAATATTATCCAGGTAGGTGACTGCAAAGTACTCCATATCCTGTAACACCTGATTTGCTAACCACTGGAAGGTAGCAGGGGCATTCTTCATCCCGAAGGGCATGACCTTGAACTTGAACAGGCCAACTGGGGTGATGAATGCTGACATATCCCTAGCCCTGTCAGTGAGTTCCACCTGCCAGTACCCTTTGTCAGGTCTACTGTAGTCAAGTATGTCACCCCTCCCAGTTTGTCACGCAGATTCGTCCTGTGCGTGGCATTGGGTGGGCATCAGATTCGTGATGGGGTTAAGCCCACGATAATCTACACAGAACCGTGTAATCCCATCCAGTTTTAGTACAAGGACTACAGGTGAGGCCCAAGGACTGTGGGATTCTGGATTACCCTAGATCCAGCATCTCCCCACCACCCTCCTAGTGTCCTTGAGGACTGTCTCTGATACCCAGTGAGCTGTCCTATGTATGGGTGCTTAGTCCCGTGTCTACATCATGCACCACTAGCGGTGTCCATCCAGGATTTGCCATAAATACAGGGCAAAGTCTCACAAAACAGTCCTCAATTCTTGGGCCTGTCCAGGTGTCAGCTTTGGTGACAACATGATGGTCTCCACAAATGGCGCTTGCTTGCTCTCGGCTAACAAGTTTTGAAGGGGCCTTCCCCACCTAGCTCCTCCCCAGGACTGCAAATCGCAAGTACCATGTCAGCCCTATTAAAATATGGCTTCATCATGTTCAAGTGATACATCCTGTGAGTGTGTTTTCTGTCGGGTAACTCTACAATGTAATTAACATCGTTTACCTGCCAGACCACCTTGCATGGCCCTGCCCACTCAGTTTGCAGCTTGTCCTTCTGGAACAGGATCAGAACCATTACCTCCTATCCTACCCCATACGCGTGAGCTCTGGCTCCACATCACATCAGGTCTTTTTGTTTTTCTGGGCAGCTGCCAGGTTTCTCTGGGCCACGCCCATAAGCTCCCTCAGCATCTCCTGAATTTTAGCACAGACTCCACTGTGGGAGTCCCTAGGTGCATGCTTACCTTCCCAGTCTTCTCGTAATAAATCTGGGGCCCCTCACCCTGTGTCCATACAAGAGCTCAAGGGTGGAAACCCTACGACTCTTGTGGCACTTACCTGTAGCAAATAGCAGGTGGAGCAGGTATTTTTCCCAGTCCCACCATGCTGTTCTGCAAATGCCATAAGCATAGCATTTAGGGTCCCATTAAATCTCTGTACAAGACCATTGGCTTGTGGGTGGTAAGGCATTGTGTGCCTCTGTACGATGCCACACTTCTCCCACATACATGTCATTGGGTCTGACATGATGTTACCCCCTAGATCAGAGATAACCTCCTGTGGAAACCCAACATGGGAGAAAATCCTTAACAAAGCATCTGCCACTTTATCTGCCTTAGTGGAGGACAGCGCAATGGCTTCAGGGTAGCGGGTAGCATAATCGATGACTGTCAATATATCGTTTTCCTGAGGAACTTGGGAAATTCAAAGGACCCAAATCCAATCCAACCTTCTGAAATGGCTCCTCCACCAGTGGTAAGGGAATCAGGGCAGCCTTGGCTTTGCTTCTGGCCTTCCTGTTTCATGACACCGGTGACAGGATTTGCAATATTCCTTCATGTGCTTGGTAATATTGGGCCAATAGAAATTTGGGGCTAAGTGCTGCATAGTATGAGCAATGCCCAAATATCTGGACATGGGAATATCATGAACTACCTTGAGCAATAACCCACGATACTCCTGGGGAACAAGCTGCCTGCCCATCACCCCTCCCTCTGTCCTGTGTGATAACAGTCCATTGTCCCAATACACACTAAGTTTTCCATCACCTCCCAGTGTCCCAGCAGACTCTACACAGGCCCTCAGCTTCTCTAAGCTAGGGTCTGTCCATGTGCAGCTGTTAAGTCTTCCCATTTACCCAGAGCATGGGGCAGGTCCCCATCAGTTCCCAGGCTGAGGTCCATAGCTGTGGCTGTGGGACTCACTATCACAACCTTTCCCCTCCCCGAGCTATGTGTCACCCTTCCTCCTGAGAGCACACTCCAGTAGCAGTTGGGTTAACTGTCACTAGGGCAGTTCCATCCCCTATTATCACCCTCTTTTACATGAGCCACAGATTGGCTGGCCTGTCTCCCAACCTCTCCTGTCTGAAACTATCCCTCTGTCTTCCTCTCCCTGTGCCTTTTCCCCCACTGAATCAATCTTAACCAACCTACTACCACTACCTCACAACCTCCTAGACAAAGCCACTTCTTTTGGCCTCCCACTCTCCCCCAGTCTCCCCTCCCCTCACCTTGACTCCTCCTTGGACTTTCACACTAGATGTCACACCTCTTTATCTCCTTCACTACATATAAACACTGTCCTTTACCCTAGTTGAATGCTCTTGATGCTGTACTATCACCATTGGTACTATGAATGACATTGTAACCTTATTGTATACTAGCTACCTACTATTGAGTATTGTATGTAAACTGTTTGTTATTGTTGTCATTGTCACAGTTTGAGGTGGAACCTTTGTAAAACAGATCTGAGCTCAAAGGTATGATCTGAATCCTAAATAAATAAATTAAATAAATAAATTTCTGTGGGGTCCCAAAGATCACAGGAGCCCTACCTTTGACTCTGGGTCACAACACAACTACCCCTGTGAAACATTCCCACAAAACATCCATAATGAGTTTTCAGCTACAGCCACCATCCTTACCCCTTCACCTGCATCTCCTCAATCCAGGGTAACACTGGCTAATGGGTAGGTTTTCTTTTCCCTGTGTAATCCCTCACAGAGACAAACTGGTTTGGCAGTATTTATTCAACCCCACCAGATCCCCTTTCACAAGGGTAAGAGATACTCCTGTATCCCTTAGCCCTCTAGTCTGTACCCATTCACCATGACCGGAATTTGTCCCTCATATTGTCAGGGATAGCATCAGAGATACAGTGGGCAACTGTCTCAGTTTGCACAGACCCTTTTACTTTCTGGGCCTTCTTAGGACACTGCCTAAAAGACTGCCTGGCTGTTTACAGTACCAGCATTCATCATTGTTCTTGTCCCCAGACTCCCTTTAGGGCACCAGGTAGTTCCTTTCTTTTTGCAGGGGGCCCATGGTTTCTAGTTGTCCAAAATGCCCACTTTTCCTTTTGCCCTAAATTCCCCTGGGAGCAGCCCTGCTTCGAGCATAGCGATCCGCCAGCTCTGCAGCCTCTTGGCAGTCTTTGAATCTTGGTCCTGTAGCCAAAGCTTAAAGTCAGGTGAGCAAATCCAATAAAACTGTTCAAGCAATACCACCCCTTCAATAGCTTCAACAGAATCTGCTTCCTCCCCTCACCAATGTTTTAAATGTTGATGCTATTTAGTGGCCACTTCCTCAAAGCTCATTTCCAGACCCTTTCAGAGTTTCAAGAACTTTGCTCTGTATGCATCAGGTTCAGATCATATTTTTTAATAAAGCAGTTTTTAACACAACAAAATCTTTTCTGTCACCATTGTCCATCTGCTCCAGTGCCTCCCTCCCTTACCATTAAGCAGTGGAGACAGTTGAAAATTCAGGTCTCTTGGGGCAGATTGGCCTGGATACAGACCTTTTCAAATGAATTCAAAACATGTCCATATCCTCCCTCTTTAAACTCAGCCATTAATTTTGAATTTAACTTGCAACCCAGTTGGAGTTTCAGACCGACCCCAACCACTTACCTGCTCGGGTGTTGTTAGGGTTGCTGTCTGTCAAACTTCAGCTTTTCCAGCTCAAACTCCCTCTGGCATTGCTGTTCATCTCTTTGGAGGTGTTTTCTTCAGCCTCTCTCTGTCACTGTCTTTCTTTGTCTCTCTCTCTCTCTCTCTGTCACCATCGTTCTTTTAATTCCATCTCATACTAAGGTTCATATTAAGGGGTCAGCTGTGGGCGACTGGAGGAGCATACTGTGCTTGTCAGTATTTACGTCAGTATGCTAGACAGAACAGGCTGTCTGTGTGCGGGGTGAATGTGGTCCCCTCGATCCTCCCAAATGACTACAGTTTTGAATGGCTCTCTCTTTTGCCCTACCTTTTTCCAACTGTGTGTATTATAATGTTCTTACCATCCCTCTTGCCTTCTAGTGTCGGTCGGGATTTTGTCTTCAGTTCTTGTCTCTCACCACTGTGGGCCTGCTCTGCTATGTAACTTTTGATGTCGGCTGCTCCCGGATGGCGTTTTTCTTTCAGTGGAAGATTAAGGGAAAGAATAAGAGAGAACAGGAGAAGGAGGGACTCTGAAATCTTCTGGTTTTGTTTCCCGACCACTTTAACAACACACCCGTTCCTCAAGTCTGATCGGGGGTGCATGTCAAGCCTGTATCAGTGAGGTGCAGGAGTTTGCTTGGGAGTGTTAACCCCGCCACTACCAGACTTGGTTGAATCTGAAGCTCCAGTAACACTATCAGATGGCGTGGTAAGTTTGAACAGCCAGTACCACCCACCCAATTTAACAAATCTGTTGCCTGACATACCACACCAGGCGGGGAGAACAAGGAGGAATTAGCCCTATTATCAGCAGCTCCAAATTCAGAACTGGCTCAGGTAACCCTTCCACCTGGAAATGCCAAGTGGAAGGAGTTTTGTTTTGAAGCCTTTAATAACTACAAACTCTCTGATAACTCTAACCCAGTACAATTAAGTACCCCATTCTAATGTCCTTCTGACTTTGCTAGCTCTCTTAATAAATCAGCTTCCTTTAACAGCAAATGAAAATCACTTGGTTCCACCAGTCTGAACACAAAAAAAAGGAAAAGGAATACACCCCTGAAAGGGCTAAAATCTGTAACAGGAAAGGAGAGGGGAAAACAATGGTAGCCTTGTTTCTGAGGCAGATAAGGAGGCCAGTCCTCCGTGATTTTAACTCTTCTACCTGTCTGTCTGACATCCTTTTGAAAAATCAAAGGCCAGAGAAAATCCTGTGGAAGACATGGCTTCTACATCAAAAACAAAGGCAATAATCATCCGGACAAGGCAAGGGGGAGAAGACCATAGATAAAGATAAAGACTTCAAAATGAGCTGGGATATGGATAATGAGGATGAATCTCAAAAAGACAGAAGACATTCCAGACGATCCTTATAAGGCTATTTTAAGAGAAATGAGGCAAGGCTTTGAAAGCTTGAATATAGCTGTGTCTTCCTTGACCTAGAAATTTACAGAGTGGCAGAAAAATTTGAAACACTATTTCTTAGGACAACAGAGTGTGAGACACATATTTGTGCTATCGAAGATAGTATAGTAAACATATCTAATGGTTTGGAAAGAATCAATAAAGGACTGGAATTTCTAAAGCTAAAATGTAAGATATAGTATCCAGATCCAGGAGGGGCAACTTAACAATAGGCAGCTTGCCAGAAGGTATAGAGGAAAAAGACCCATTAAGATATTATGAAGCGCTACTGTCTAAAGTAATGAGTCTACCATTCCTGACCAGAACATTGAGCTGGATAGAGCATACCGGCCTTCAGCCATGCGGTTAAATCCAATAGCCCACGTTTATATGCCAAACCGCTAAGATTTCAAGACAAAGAAATAACTTTGTCGAAAGCAAGAGCAGAACAAGGCCTCCACTACCAAAGGCATGTCCTTGCAAATCTGTCTTGATATTCCACCAAACAATCTGGCAAAAGGAAAAGTTTTGAAACAATCAAGGACAAGTTGCAGAAAGAAGGTTTCCTTCTCCATGCTCTATCCAGCCAAACTGGGGATAAACCTGGATAGAAAACTCTTCTTTTTCACTCTCCCATTGAGGTGAAAGAAGTATTAGGAAAAAGGTCAACACAATCTCCTGAAAAGCCTGATCGAGGGGGCACATATACAGCAGGGTAGTAGACATATGTTATACAGCAATTATTCTGGAAAGCAGGGAATCAAAGAAGATAAGGGGGAGTTAATGTACAAATGTTTACTCATTAGTGAGCACTTAGGGTAGCACACACTTCACTCTCACCACACTTTGTTCCTTCGCTTTGACTTTGGTGGCACTGGGGTAGTAAAATTAAGGTAGGAGTTATGGTCGGTCATTGGGTAGCGGAGCAAGGAGATCAGCAATATTTCCCACCTTTCTGCATCCATACAGACAGTAAAGGTTCAGCGCCTTCAATGGGGAGGAGCCCTTTTGACATTGGGGCTCTTGGTTCATACAGTTTTGTTGTTCTCAGTACAGTTCAGGTATTACACATCCAAAATTAATTTCTCTAAATAAGCAGGCTGGAGCTTTAACAAAGAGATGGGAAAGATGAGACAATAATTCCACCAGGGTTTACTTTCAAATAAAGTACATTAAACACAACATCCTCCTTCACTCTTCTGTATTGGGACTAAGTGTCTTTGTCTATTCATATGTGGGTCTGGTTTTAGGTGGGAGGTACTGGGTAGCAGACATAAAAAGACAAAAAATACACAAAAACAAAAAAGAAGAAAAAATTATTTTCTAAATTTGATCAATTTAGTTGGTAAAAGGAGCTGCGTGGGTGCGGAGTGTGGTCAATAGACAGCATGGATGTGATGGCTGAAAATATTGTTACTATTTTGTCTATGAGTACAAATTTAGGTGGACCTGGTTTGCTCAGGGAGGAGGATCCCTCCTCCCAGGTTCTGAAACAAGGAGGTAGTGTGGCGGAGCGGATCGAGGCATCATCGGGTGTTTTTCTGTCTAATAAAACTGAGCCATTGAAAATCATGTCCTGGAATCTTAACAGGTGCAAAGAAAGGATTAAAATTAGGAAAGTAATCTATTTAGCAGAAGGAGGAACATAGACTGCCTTTTGCTACGGAACTCACTTTGATAAAGGGATGCCTCACTCAGATGGTGGTGGTTGGAGGGTAGCCTCATCCCCAGGTGGGTTACTAGTGGGGTTCCCAGGTGTCAGTGCTGGGGCCACTCCTGTTCAACGCCTATGTCTCAGACATCAGGAAGGGATGAGGTGAGATGAGTCTCTTTGCAGATGACTCAAAGCTGGGTGCAGTGGTGGATGAGGAGGAGGAGGGTGGCCTTGCAGGAGGACCTGGAGGCTCTCAAAGGTGGTCGGGAAAATGGAAACTAAAATTCAATGCAGGGAAGTGCAAGGTTCTGCACCTAAGAGTCAGAAATCCAGGCCAGGGTATACCTTGGGAGGAGACACGATTCAAGTCACGGAGGTGAGAGAGACCTGGGGCTAGTGGTAGGTGTCAAAATGAACAACTCAGAGACCTGTAGGGGGCAGCATCAAGGGCAAATAGAGATGCTGGAATGCATTGCCAGAGGGATTATTTATTTATTTATTGAATTTTGTTGACCGGGTAGCCCACTGGGCCCCGGAGGTCCCTTTAGAGAGACCAGGGTAAACACTACAGTACAGGTACATAGAAACAGTAAAAGCAGGTAAGAGCATAAAATTAACATACAGGTTAACAGACAGTACAAGTAGGTAAGCAGGGCTGCAAGCTTGCATAAATTACAAATGGTTTAAACAGTGATAACACACATAAGGCAAATTCCATACTGTATAACTGTGAAAGACTAAATAGCCTTACCATACAGAAGGTGGAGAGGGAGGAGGCCGAGACATAAGGTCAGTTCTAGTGCATTGGCAAGTGCTCCTTGCGAGGGTGAGCTTTGAGCTTGGCCGGAAGCAGGTGATAGACCCTGCCTCCCGTACCTCCAGTGGAGTTTGTTCCAGTGGCAGGGTGCAGTAAAGCAAAGGACCTGGACCCAGCTTTTGTCTTTGTCTTTGCTTTGTTACCTGCAGAAAGGTAGAAGTGATCCTTCCACTGTACAACTGCTTGGTTAGGCCACACTTTGAGTATTGTGTGCAGTTCTGGAGACCACATTTAAAGAGGACATTACACTCCTAGAGAGGGTCCAAGGAGGCAACCAAAATGATCTAGGGCCTGGGGAGAGGACCTGTAAGAAGAGGCTCAAGAGCTTGACATGTACACCCTGGAGGAGTAGAAGGATGGGGGGCATGACAGAGGTCTTCAAGTACATGAAGGGATCAATAAGAAAGAAGGGGAGAAGTCAAGGGTGTAAGCTGGAAGGGGCAGGCTCAGAGGGGAGAGGAAGAGATGTTATTTCACTGAAAGGGTGGTGAAGCCATGGAATGCACTGCCCAGGGAGCTGGTAGAGGTGGAGACTGTGGATGGGCTTAGAGGGGCTGGGACAGGTAGAGGAGGAGGTAAATCTGACCAGGCCCAATACAGGTGGAACATCTGGGACTGGAGACAGTATAACCCAAGGGGAGGAGGGCACCAAAATCGGCCCTCAGTGTGGGTGCTGAAAATCAAGCAGACTTGAGAGACTGTTAGGCCTATTCTGCTGGCATTTTAGATATGTATGTTACTTTGCCAACTTATTTAGGGCAGTTAGATATGTTTCTGATTTTTTGATAAGGCAAGAAGTACTGCCATCTTTATTAGAAACAATTAGGCCATCAGTTAGTTAAACCTGTAATAGATCAAAGTGGCCACTTTGTAATAATCAAAATTAAGATCTATAACAAATCTTTTACGTTTGCCTCCTCTATGGGCCTAATCAGGTATGATTCAGCCTTCTTCACATATTTCTTCCTGGAACTGTCCCACTTTGGCCCTAACATGATAGTAGGAGGTGACTTCAATCTGTCATGTGGACTGATTGATAGAGAACTCCTATGAGGAGAGAAAGAAAAGTGCTCTCCATGTGTTAAAACATTCAATGCAAGATCTAAAGTTACATGATCCATTTAGGTGACATTTTCCCTCCTTAAAAAATTCTCTTACTGTTCTAAGACATATAAAACATTTTCGAGGATTGACTACTTCATAATTTCCTTAGAACTTTGTAAATTATCTCATCATGTTTTGTATGAAACAATAAGGATATCAGACCACACCCCAATAATTCTGAAACTGGATCCTAGTGATTCAGGGATCTATATCCTATTTCAGAAACTTGGACATTTGATTAATTCACTCTGGTCTTTCAAGGGCTTTAGGGACAGATTCCAGGAAGAAATCACGGCCTTTATGAGACATAATATGCATCAAGGTATAAGCATTCAGATAGTCTAGGATGCTATGAAAGCTTATTTAAGGGGATGGAAGCGTCACAAGTAGGTATCAGAAGGAAGAGATTGGATCGTGATCTATCTGTATTAGAAAATGAATTGGTATCTGCTGAAAAGAACAAATAGCAGTAGGGTCTGATCAAACAGAGATAAAGTTAATGCTTGTAAAAAATAAGTTGGAAAAGCTGCTCCAGGAAAAGCAGAAAAGAAATGTACAAGGTGTGAGCAAAATATTATTTTTATGGAGATATCCTGGTAAACTACAAGCATATCAATTTAAATCAGAATAAAATAGAAATAAAACTAATAATATAAAAAGAAAAGGTGGTCATTTAGTGTCATCAGAAGGAGATAAATCAAGCCTCTTACTGTAAGCTATATAAGCCAGAGAAACAAATAATACGATTAAGATTAGGAATACCTTACTAATGTTAACACCTAAAATCTCAGGCAGCAATTAACTGACCTACATTTGAAATGACTAACGATGAGGTTTTATCAACCATTAAAGCCTTGCCTAATGGTAAATCTCCCGGACCCAAAAACTTATGATATTTTGGCTCCCTGGCTTTGAAACTCCTTAGATCATTTTGAAGAGAACAAGCCTCCATAATCTCTCAATGAAACAGAAATATTTTACTACTTAAGAAGGATAAATCCCCATAGAGCTGTGGCTCCTATAGACCTATTTCTTTATTGAATAGCGATTAGAAGATTTTTACAAACATTTTGACTGGAAGACTAGCCAAATATGTTTCCAGGTCTGATACATGAAGATCAAAGTAAGCATTAATCACTGACAGAGGAGAGATACAGGGTTTGATGCACAAGGCCAAAGGCAGGGGCTTCAACCACCCAGTAGACATTAATCACCCGGTAGAGCCCGACGCTGGAGGTGATTAATACGCTTGTAACATGGCAAGTGCAAGGACCATTTTGTTGACATCGCAGTCTACCCTCGAACACCACAGACATTGACGCGATCATTATTCACAGGCTGCACAGGTGATGCTACAGGGTTGTGGTGTCCAGTCACGAAAATGTATCCCAGGGCGCATGCACAGTCAACGCGCCACACACATTTGCCTACTGTGCAGCACTTGAAGAACTGAGGAGACACCAGTCCCATCTCACACTAACACACTGTGAGTCCTTTTTGGGTTCGCCCAGACACTTTTCCTACTTCAGACTTCCGTGTTCCACCACCACCAAAGATTGCCATGTAGCCTTGTGGGATAAATGTATCTGTCTTACAGTTGTGCTGCTATCAGTCACACATGCTCGTCTACCCTATGTATTCTACTGGTTCTAAGCGTGCCCCTTTACCTTAGTTACTTCCACTCACTGATATCGTTGGCTTCCCACAACCGATGTCTTGCTCCTGGCGCATATTCCTACCACTCTCCGCAATTCAACCTGCTTGTCTCCTGGCAACGGCAAGGTATTACAATGCTGCAGACCATGCTGAGAATTCCTGGCTACCTCTTCTATCAGGCGCCATCAACAGATGCGAACACATCGCCTGGCATGCTGTCTCTTTCCGCTTTGAAGCACGCTCGGTACTGCACTTGCTTCACTCTGCACAGTCTTGATTGCCGTCCCAGTGCTGCACCGTTGCCGATGGACACTGTGGATACTACGCAAGTGGGCATTAATGCTTGATTTCCTGTGGACACTTCAGGTACTAACTTCAGGGCTCTACTGCTGGCTTAATCACCACTGGGAATCGATCAGATGACACGCTTCCACCAATCGGTGAGCTCCATTTCCATCCTCTGTCCAGAGCCATGTTACAAGTTTTCTTCATTGAAGGCAGGAGGTTACAACGTAACACCAGAAAGGCCTTTGCTATCATCCAGGACTACTCAAGAACGGACGCTGCACTCCTGTCCTTAGATGCTGAAAAGCCTTTCATTGTGTGCAGTGGCTGTTCCTGGTAGAAACCTTAGAAGGCTATGGCTTTAGAGGTAACTTCTTAAAATAGATACAATTAATCTATACCAGCCCCTAGCTCATGTTAGAAATAATTCTAGACTACCACCATACATTCAGCTTCGGAGAGGACAAGACAAGGCTGTCCTTTATCCCATTTAATTGTTGCACTCTTTATGGAGCCACTTGCAATTAAAATTAGATCAAAAGCTCAGCATCTGGGTCTCGCCCGGGTCTGGTAATACTGTCATCATGTTATAAGCAGATAACATTTTGATTTCTCTGAGTAAACCTAATCCTCTTACCCTCTACTTAACAATATTCTAGAAGGGTTTGGTGCCCTTTCAGGATATAAAGTGAACTGGGATAAGTGCAAATTGTTATATTTAGGCAATCCCACAAACTTAACGGATATAACTCTTTCAGCCCTAAATAAGGACAAAATTAAATATTTAGGAGTTATTCTAGCTCAGGACACCAATAAAATGATTCATCTTAACTATGACCCTCTTTTATCCAGGATAAAAGCTGATTTGATAAGATAGCATCTCCTCTGGTTTTGCTCGGCAGAAGCAGTATAGGAAAAAGAATATTTTGCCCAGACTCCTTTTTATTTGAATCCATTCCTATAGCCTAAAAAACAAAGTTCTTCATATATCTGGATAAGATATTGGTGAACTTCTTATGGCAAGGAGCTCATTCTCAGGTCGCTCCACATAAGCTTCAGCATAGTAAGGAAAATGGTGGCTTAGAATGCCCCAATTTTTGGATATACTATCTGGAAGCACAGTTGGAAATTTGTATTCCAATGGTTCCATAACTCAGAGAAAAATATAGGCAGGTATGGGTATAGAGGAAAATATTTAATGATCTTAAGTTAACTAACTTTTTGTCATTATCTACTATTAGAGATACTAGCCCATTTCCACGGACTTTGTACACTACTAATACAACCGCTTATGCATGGGCCCATGCTTTAAAAATCTTACATTTTCGGAGAACATATCTGCATGGACTCCAACATACAATAATAAACATTTACCGCCTTCTGTGGATGGAAACATTTTTAAAGAATAGTATTTTCATAAACAAATTCGGACCGTTGGGGACTTCTATGATGCTCAGCTTTATCTCGTTTGAACAGTTTCAGACAAAATATGACCTGCCATCTAATCATAGACGGCAATATATGCAGGTCAGGAACTTTGTTTATAAAAAAACATAATTCATTTGCCTTTCAAACTCCCTTTGGAAGATCTATTTGTAAACCTTGGAGACCAGTAGCCACTGATCTGTAACATACAAGACTTTGTTCGTAGATTTTCTATATGGGTCCTGAGATAAATAAGACGGCCTGGGAAAGGAACTAAGCACTCAGATTCCAGAGGAAAACTGGTCCCATGTTGTTAACCTCGAAAACACTATGATTAACAACAATCGTCGCTGCAGATTTACTTTCATTTATTACATCGGACCCTACACTCCTGCTAAACTCCATAAGTTTGATGCCTCAATCCATGACCTCTGCCACAGATGCAAGGGAAGGGGACCCTGTCCCATATGTTAATAGGTTGCCTTTGATTGAGGGATACTGGACATCCATCTGGGCCACTATCTAAAGTATTGGGTTATGACTTTCCTTTGACCCTGGGATTGCTATTTTGGCTTTCCAGTAGAACCCCAGGATCAGCAGAAATATTAGAAAATCCTGGGGAATACTGGTGTTTAAGTTGCTATTAAATAATTTTACAACAGTGAAAACTACAGTATCCTCTACCTATAATGAATGGGTCGAGAAAATGCTCGATCAGGGCAACATGAGAGTCCACCTACCACTTAGAAAATAATTATAACAGATTCTTATGAATTTGGCAACCACTTTTGGCTATTTTGGATAACTCGGTCTAAAGATGATTTAGCAATGATGGGGTCAATTAAGTCTTCATGAGGCAGTACAATGATTGGAGCACTTACTCGCTGAGCTATTTCATCAACAACAAAAAAGGTTCATACTAAGGAGTTGGAAGGAGCTACGAGGCTTAGAGGCCCATGATCGCTCCTTAATATTTAATAATAACTAATTTTAGCACCTGAAAGAATTAATTTGTCAGGCGGCGCTTGAATACTAATTTCAAACTGCTAGTGATGACCTCTATGGGAAGTTTATTCCAGGGTTAACGGTTCTTAAAGTAAAAAATATTTGTGTTACATCAGATTACATTTTCTGCCCTATAACTGTAAAGGGTGCCCTCTGGTGTTATATGTGTTGTTTTCAATTCAAAACCCAATACAGTTAATAAGTATGGATCCTAGAAATGTCATACATAAAAGGAGATCGCCCTTAAGATGCTGAGTGGTTAATGACATGAGATTCAAAGTTTAATTCTTGATTCAAATGAATCATTATGTAGACCCATGACATGTTTGGTGCATTTCCTTTGTACCTTTTCTAATAGACTGATGTCTGATTTCCTAAATGGGCACCATAATTGAGAGCGTACTCTAGGTGAGGTCAAACATATGCTTTGTATAGAGGCACAGCCACTTTACTATCCCTAAATTTTATGTTTTCTTACTGAACAGATAACTCTGTTGCCTGATATAACCTCATTTATCTGAGTAGATAGAAGGAAGTCCTTAGATATACTGATCCTAGATCTTTTCATTGGTGATAGTTATTAATGTTTTGCCATCTAATTTGTATGTGAAAATCGGGTTATTTGGTCCCATATGCATAACCTTACATTTATCAGAGTTGAGTTTCATTTCCCCTTAGTGACTCTGTGAGATTATATCTAGATCTTTCTAAATAGTAGCAGTCTGATCAGAATTTGCACAGGGCCCTCTTATTTTAACATCATCAGCATATTTTATAGCTGAAGAGATACAGTTGTTCGTTAAGTCACTACAAAAGCTTGGAACAGACAAGGGCTACACTGGGTTCTGCGGGACCCACTGGTAACCCTACCGATGTCCAAAAGCTGACTGGTAATCAGAACATTGTGTCCCTGTTTGTTAACCAATTAGCAATCAAGTTAACTATATTCTTATTAATATTTGTATTATTTAGTTTAAGTACTAAAGCCCAATGTGGCATGGCATTGAATGCCTTACTAAAGTCAATGAAGGTGACATCATAAGGCATCTTACGATCGCTGACAGCTAACATCTTCATAAAAACACAATAGTTTGGTTAAACTTTGTTGAGTTGAATTGTTGAGTACCTAGAAGTCAGTGGGGCACAGGGCCCCAAGGCAGCATGGATTCACAGCAGGAAGGTCATGTCAAACACATCTAATTGATTTCTTTGACTGGGTGACCAAAGTAGTAGACCAGGGAGGGGCTGTGGACATGGCCTACCTAGACAGTCCCCGCACAAAGATTAATAAACAAATTAGCCAACCTGGGAGTGGGTGCCAGGGTGGTAGCCTGGAGTAAAACACTGGCTGGACAACAGGACACAGTGGATAATAGTAAATGGAGTCCACAGTGAAGAAAGGCGGAGTTACTAGTGGGATACCGAGGGTTCAGTACTGGGGCTGGTCCTTTTAATGTCTTTATAAGTGACATTGTGGAGGGACTGGAGGAAGGTATGCCTCTTTGCAGATGACACAAAGATCTGCAACAGGGTTGATACACAAGGTGGGGTGGAAAGGATGAAAAGGGACTTGGCAAGGTTGGATTCAACGCAAAAAGTGCAAAGTAATGTACCTGGGAAACAAAACCCAGGGCAAGTACACAATGGGGGTGAGGTACTGACAACAACAAAATGGAAAGGGACCTGGGGTAGTCATATCAGATGACCTAAAGGTGGGCCAAGCAATGTGAGAAGGCAGTTAGGAGGGCTGGGGGATAATGGGATGCATAGGGAGGGCATCACCAGTAGAAAACAGGAAGCTGTTGGTCCTCTGTACAGACAGTTGGTAAGACCACATCTGGAGTACTGTGTACAGTTCTGGAGACCCCATCTCTGCAAAGACATAGACAGGGTGGGCTGTGCAGAGGAGGGCAACCAAAATGGTGCAGGGTCTGCACCAGAAGACATGAAGAAAGACTAAAGGAGCTTAAGATGTATAGCCTCGAGGAAAGGAGGAGAGGGGGACATGACAGAAACTTTTAAATACCTCAAGGGACTCAACAAAGTCAAAGAGGTAGCATCATAAAAAAAAAAAAAAAAAAAAAGATGTGTATAGAACAAAGGGCACAATTTGAAGATGGGGGGCAGCTAGGAGATAATGTGAGGAAGCATTTCTTCACAGAGAGGGTTGTAGATGCATGGAACAGCCTTCCTGAGTAGGTCATAGAGTCAAAACAGTGGAGGATTTCAAGAATGCATGGGACAGACATAAGGCAATTCTAGTGGGGTAGGAGGAAGTAGGTTATTGGTTAACTAGGATTTGCAGCTTATCCGTTAGGTAGGGAAATGGGCAGACTAGGTGGGCCAAGCGATCCTTATCTGCCATCAAATTCTATGTTTCTATGTTTGACCATTTTAAAATCATGTTGATCTCTGTCAAGGTTATCCAGAACTGGAAATTAATTCCTTTATACGCTTTCTAGCACTTTACAGAGAGGAGACATTAGGCTAATGGGCTTATAGTTTTCCCAGTTATTCCTCTGCCCATTTTGTGTATGGGGATGACATAAGCTGTTTTCCATACCTCGAGGATGAAATTTAAAGATAAATACTTTTCAAAAATAACTTTTAGTGGATGTGCCAGACAGTCTCAAAGCAAGAATAAAAGATGGCCAGCTATATGATCTGAGGTATTGGTTTTACCCTTAAGGAGGATAATTTATCAAAGACACACTCATCAGATATGGTAATAGGTTCATCCTTAGAATTAATATATGTACCCTTATTCTGAGGTGACTGAAACATTTCACAAAATTTAGTATTAAATACATTAGCCATGCCATTAGGATCATGTATTATGGTGTCATTATACAGCAGTGGCCCAACTTGGCAAATGGGTTTTAAGTGAATTAATATAAAAGTAAAAAGATTTACTGTCGGTCTTATTAGCTTCAGACGCTAATTTATATTCCCATTTTGTCTTGGCTCTACAAATACCTTTTTTGCACTTTTCTGACTTTTAAGTAGGAAGTCCAGTTATTTTTGCACGTAATTTGAGATAAGTTGAATATTTTTATTTTGTTGTTTAATGAGCTCCACAAGGATATATCCATCCATTTTGGACAGTGTTTATTGTTATTATTTTTGATTTTGTAAGGATCCAGGTATCTCTTAGATTGGTTAACGTTTTATAGAGTATATACCAGCTATCCTTTATAGGTAAAGTTAAAAAATGTTATCCCAATCAAGGTTATTCAACACTGATTTCATACTAGTTATATCGGCTTGATCATACATATAAATTTTTGTTTCACTGCCTGTGAATGATAAAATATTTTCCATAGTAAACTGTATTGCATTATGGTCGCTATTACCAATTGGTGCATATCAATATGTTTTTATGACCACATTACATTATGTATGACTAGGTCCACAATTCTGTCTCCTCATGGTTTGATTTATACTTTGGGTAAGATTACACTGTTGGCATACATTAATTCATTTTTACCTATTCCCAATGAAGTTATCTGGTCTTTCAGGAAATTTCACCAAGATTAAAAGTCAGCCCACTAGTATGATATCCCTAATTCACAAGCGTGTTTGATTTCTTGTGTTATTTCATCTAAGGTCTCTGATGTTGTATTGGGAGCGCGATAACAATTCCCAATGATAACAAGATTTACTTTGTTCAGGACTAGTTTAACCCAAATCTCAAACCTTTTTGCTCCATCTCAAACCTTTAGTGCTCATTCTCAAGCTGTTTCTCCTGTATCCACAGCCTCATCTCCAGCTTCTGGTCTGTAGATGGCTCCTTCTCCTCTGGGCATTTGGAGTCACCACCTGTGGCTCCAAGTGAGGTAGCACTTCCTCAGTCTCAGATGCCATTAGGGCCTCTGTGAGTTGCTTTTATTTTTGGTTCTCACTGGAATGCCCTTTCTCCACAGATCTTCCTCAGCTGTTCTAGATTCATGGTGATGTACTGGAAAGACATCCTTCTTCTTCTATACTACCCACTCTTCTCAAAAAAAAAATTCAAACAGGATAGGGTCTATTGTCTGCAAACAATTCCTTTTCTTCTTTCCAAATTCTGCCCTTGATTGTGTGATGGTTTTGTAAGACCGTTCAAAATCCCAGTAGCTGGCACCAAATCTGTCACAAGCCCAACCTCAGGGCACAGCAGGACCTCCTGTTTGCAGGAGGATCCCCTTTTACAGAACTCGTGCAGTTGTAGGTTCAGGAAGCATTACCAACCTTCCTTTTCCCCAGTGGGAGGGTGGAATTGATAGCTTGAGTCCCCTTGACTCCATACTACATTCAGGTTTGAATCCCACCACTGCCACTGGCGCCTCTTATGTAAGTAGTTTTGTAGGATAGCAGAGCAGTCACTATCTTCGTTATCAAGGTATACAATCTTTTACAAAACCCTTCTGTTAAAATGTTAGCTCACACAATCGGATCCCAGGCAGAGTTGTTAAGAAAATCATAAAGTTTACTTAAATAAAACAACACAAAAATTCTACAGTTTGGAAGATCTTTGAACTGCAGACAATACCAAAAATAACACTGAATGGTTTACAGAAAACACTATGACTGTTGTTCTAAACTATACCTTATTCTGAAGTTTCAAAGTCCAGAAAAGTGTCCTTTTGAGAATAACATTCTCTCTGTGTAGCTGAAGAAAAGTTCTTTGAAAACACAAGATTTGTTGGATTAAAATCAGTCTGTGAGTGTACTTTTTCAAAACTCAGGGTTTATCTTAAAGAGTGAAGTCCTTGTCCCCAAAGTTCTGTTTTGCATGTGAAAATCAGGTTTCACAAAAACACAGGTTTTGTTTTAAAAGTAGTCCAAGACACCCCATACAGTTTAACCACAGTATATAACAGCTTAAATTTTCTCAGCTCTGAGACCCTCCAAGTCCTCAAGCTTTTCACTCCAAGCTAAACTGCACTGATGTTCAAAATGTGTACCTGATAAATACAGTCTGAATGGTAATTTTCAAGCCACACACCCCCTCTTGGGATATAGAGTTTGGGGTGCAACAGTTTCACCTCATCTTGCAGGTGTCATTGTGGTTCAATGTCTAACCCCTGTAACATCTGGTTTCTGCATAATCTGGTTGACCTTAAGCTGGCCTCCTGTTGGCCCTTTCCTACTAGTGGAGGCTAAATGTCTGGTTTGACCATTCGAGCCAAGAGTTATGACTTTTATGGTCATAAACCTGTCTATTTCTTATCTAGATGAGTACCAGACCCAATCTAGCTTTTGGTAATTCTGTTCTATTTTGTTTAGCTCTTTCTGGCCTTTTAAGGAGACAGTGTCTTTATTCTAAAGTACATTACAGCACATACAATAGGAACATTAATAAAGAGATAGGCCTATCTTGCCACACCTACTACCATGGCTACCTGGTGATTCCTTATCCACCTACCACCCAAGGTCCTGGTGATTCCCTACCCATACTGCTCCAAGGGAATCTGGTGATTCCCTTTCCAGCCTACTACTACTCAAGGTACTCAGTGATTGCCTTTGCCCCTACTACCCAAGGTACTAGTGATTCCCTAACAACCTACTACCCAGGGTACCCAGTGATTCCTAACTGTCCTACAACCCTGGGTATCCGGTGAGTCCCTACCCCTACTACCTAGCATACCCATAATTCCCTACCTATCCTGTTACCCAGGGTACCCAGTGACTTCCTATCCTCTACTCCTCAGGTACTCTGCGATTTCCTACCCACTCTACTGCCGGGACACTTCAGGGGTCCATGCCAACCATACTGCACAGGGTACCTGAATATTCCCTACCTACTCCCCCCACAACTAAACAGGGTACCCCTGTGATTCCCCTACTCACCTTACTAACCAGGGTACCCAGTGATCCAACCACTCCTGCTACCCAGGGTACCTGGTGATTCCCCACTCAGCCTACTACCCA
This sequence comes from Neoceratodus forsteri, assembly GCA_016271365.2. Taxonomy (NCBI): domain Eukaryota; kingdom Metazoa; phylum Chordata; order Ceratodontiformes; family Ceratodontidae; genus Neoceratodus; species Neoceratodus forsteri. The sequence continues at coordinate 1,321,986,077 of CM057454.1, forward strand.
GGGCACCTAATGATTCCCTACCCAACCTATCACCCAAGGTACCTGTTGATTCCCTACCCACCCTACCACCCAGGGTATCCATTGATTACATACCCACTCTATTATCCAGGGTACCTGGAGATTCCCTACCCACTCTCACCCAGTACCCAGGGATTTCCCTACCTCTAAACAGTCTTTGGTGTTCTCTACCCACTCTACTACCCAGGGTATCCTGTGATTTCCACCCACCCTACTAAACAGTCTACTGGGTGATTCCCTACCCACTCTACTCCCAGGGTGCCCAGTGATTTCATACTCACTCTACTACCCAGGTCTACTTGGTGATTCCTACCCACTCTACTGCCAGTGTACCTAGTGATTCCCTACCCACTCTACTACCATTTTGTTTCTCTTCTCTATAGCAATTCTAATGTGTCTTCATCTTCCTCAAAATAGGGCCTCCAAACCTGCACACAGTACAAAGGCAGGGCCTAACTTGCAACCAGAGTGGCATAATCCCTCATTCCATCCTTAAGGCCTGTACTGTTCTCATGTCCACTCTTCCACTAATTGGCTGTGCCATAGATTCACCACCCTCTGGTAAAAAAATGCCTCCTAATGTTACCCCTGGGGCTTCAGGGTATGTCACCATGTCCTGCTGCAAGACATCAGATCAAACATCTCAACTGCTTGATCTTGTCAACATCTTTAACTATGCAAAAGAAACTGAGGAGTCCATTCTCAACTGCAAAGTGTGGAACACAACTTTGCGTGTCACTAAAATGTCTTACTTATTTGTAGGTGAGAACTCTACCTGCAAATAAGTCACAGTGCAAATTAGTCTGCCAAATGTTAGTGGGTGAAAATGAAGTTTGTACTGGCTAACATATTGATTAGTGATTGTGGGGGCCTTGCAATATGTCACAGAACCAGAGACATGGTGCTGTGCCATGGGGCAAACTCATTTGAACAGTTTGTGCTAACGGAAGTGTCCCACCGCACTTTCATACCTCATGACCTGCATCTCAGGCAGTATAAGTCTGAATTTTTGCTGTGGCCACCAAAATTGTCATGTTGGTCCAGTGGCCACTCACTCAGACCCCAGTCTCTTATCACCACCAGGGCTCCAGTGACCCCCAACCCCTTTCCATGCTGGTCTATCCCCCAATCAGTCTCATGACAATCTCCATTTCCACATGCTGGTCTATCCCCAATCAGTCTCATGATGATCTCCATTCCACCAAGCTGGGTATCTCCTAATCAGTCTCTTGAGGATCTCCTTCTCCACACTGGTCTATCCCCAATAATCAGTCTTACTAGGATCTCCATCCCCCATGCTGGTCTATCCCCAATCAGTCTCATGAGGATCTCCTTCTCCACACTGGTCTATCCCCAATAATCAGTCTCATGAGGACCTCCCTTCCCCATGCTGGTCTAACCCCAATCAGTCTCTTGAGGATTTCCCTTCCTTCATGCTTGTCTATCTCCCAGTCAGTCACACAATAATCTCCATTCCCCCATGCTGGTCTAGCCTCCAATCAATCTCACAAGGATCTCCATTACCCCACGCTGGTCTGTCCCCAATCATTCTCATGATGATCTCCATTCCCCATGCTGGTCTATCCTCCAATCAGTCTCACTAGGATCTCCATTCCCCATGCTGGTCTGTCCCCCAATCAGTCTCATGATGATCTCCATTCCCACATGCTGGTCTATCCTCAGAAGTCTCATGAGGATCTCCATTCCCCAGTGCTGGTCTATCCCCAATTAGTCTCATGAGGATCTCCATTCCACCATACTGGTCTGTCCCTAATCAGTCTCATAATGATCTCTCTTCTCATGCTGGTCTATCACCCAGTCAGTCTCATGAGGATATCTATTCCCTGATGCTGGTCTATCCCCCAATCATTCTCAAGAGGATCTCCATTCCCCCATGCTGGTGTAGCCCCAATCAGTCTCATGATGATCTCTAGTCCACTGTGCTAGTCTATCCCCAGTCAGTCTGATGATGATATCCATTTCCCATGCTGGTCTGTCCCTCAACAGTCTCACAAGTATCTCCATTCCCCATACTGGTCTCTCCCCAGTCAGTATCTGGCTGATCTCCATTCTCCAATGCTGGTCTATCCCCAATCAGTCTCATGATGATATCCAGTCCTTCATGCTGGTCTATCCCCAGTCAGTTTCACAAGGTCTCCATTTCCCCATTCTGATCTATCCCCAATCGTTCTCATGGTAATCTTTTATTCCCATGCTGGTCTGTCCCCAGTCAGTCTCATGATGATCTCCATTTCCCCATTCTAGTCTATCCCCAATCAGTTCCATGCTAATCTTCATTTCCCATGCTGGTCTATCCCCAATCAGTCTCACAATGTCCTCCATTCCCTGTTGTCTACTCTCAGGCCTGCCATAAGTTGTGATGCTTCTTAACCAGGTCTTGTTAGTTCTAGGGGCAGGGGTAAGCTAATCTCCCCACCCGCCCAATTGAAGGTGCAATCAGAACATGTCAGTGCAGTTGCAATCAAGTACAAAGCTATGGTACAGCACACACAGCAGTGCACAAAAAGCACAGAAAAGGCCAGCAGTACAAAACTATGGTACAACACAGCAGTCAGCAAAAAGCACAGAAAGGCCAGCAGTAAAAGCTATGGTACAGCACACAAAGCAGTGCACAAAAGCACAGAAAAGGCCAGCAGTAAAAGCACCAATTGGATAAGTGGATGAAGTGAATAAAAGGTCTACCCCTGTACGGGGTTCAGGCTGTCTTGTCCGAGGCTCCTCAGCTCTGTGTCACTTGTTATGCTGTGGACACAAGTTTTAAATAAAATAATCATGGTGCTTTTTTACTTTTGGGCTTTTGCGTGCTACTTTGTGTATTGTACCTTAGACTAAACAGCAGCAGGTTTTGCAATGGTCCCCAGTTTTGTGCATGGCTTTGCATGGACCCCAGCCCACTCCCACATAATCGCATGTGCTTTGAGACCACAAAGGGAAGTCCTGAGGATCCTCTGTGCAGGGTACAACAGGACATTAACAATGGACTGGCACTATCTGGCCATTGGGATCTCTGTACAGGGCTCTCTAATTTCTTTAGCAGAGCACAGAACTGGAATCCAGCTCCCATAATGTGTCATACTTCTAAAACTCTAGTTTCTATAGCATGACACAGACCTACACTAGCTCCAAAATGTGGCAATCTAAATGACTAGATTCAACGGCAGGATGCAGTACTAGAATCCAAGCTCCCATACTACTATAATTCATGAAATCTAATTTTTGCAGCATGTCACTGTATCGTACTAGAACACATTTCCAATAATGTGACCATTCCAGATGGTACTAGAACACAAGCTCCCATAATATGTAAATTCAAGATCTCTGGTTTCCATTGCAGCAGCTACACTAAAAGATAGTGTGTCAGTTCCTACTTAAGGATTAGTCTACAGTGTGGGGATTCTTGGAATTGGAGGATCTACTGAATTGGACTGGAAACTAGAGTCTGGGGAAAGGCAGAGGGAGCTGCTAACTGGCAACTACTCTAGACGGAGACCAGTGACCACCACATGGTGTAATTCAGCATGGAGACAGGGACTCAATTAAGCCACACAAGGGCAAGAGTTTTAGATTTCAGAAGGGTGGATTTCACTGAAATGGGTAGATGTATACAAGCAGTCTTGGGGAAGAGGGGTAATAGAGGGGTGGAAGAACAATGGGAGAAACTGAAATGAGCCATAGTGGAGATAACAAACCAATGTGTTAGGATAGTGGCCAAAGGAAGAAGAAGGAAACCACTACAGTATGGTTCTCCAAAGAGGTGGGGGACAAATCAGGGCTATAAGGCTGAGTTTCAGGAAATATAAGGGAGCCAAAGGGAGGATGACAGGGAGGTGTACCTTGAATGTCTAAGGGAAGCAGGGAAGGCTGTTAGGAGGGTGAAGGCTCTGACAGAAGGGTTTAGCACAGTCTGTAAACAAAGGGATAATGCATTTTGTAGTTACGTCAGTGAAAGAAGAAAAACAGGGGGATTGTGAGGCTCAAATGGGAGAAGGAGAGTCTAAGGAGGGGATATGGACAAGACAGAAATACTGAACAAATATTTCTGCTCAGTATTCACTAGGGGGTCAAGGACCACAGTTGGGATGCAGAGGCAATTGGTGGGGAGTGGACACCAGTCCATTCACAGTGGGAGAGTTCTGGAGGAACTCACAAAGCTAAAGGTGGATAAGGCCATGGGGACAGATGTCATCCACCTGAGGATATTAAAGGAGCTGTGAAAGAACTAGCAGTGCCTCTGGTGGCCCTGTTCATAGAGTCACTCAACACGGTATTGTTCCAGAGGACTGGAGGAGGGCAATGTAGTCCCACTGCACAAAAGCGGCAGTAGGGAGGGAGGCGGGGAACTACAGGCCAGTCAGCTTCATCTCAGTGGTGGAAAGATCATGGAGACACTGCCAAGAAAGGATAGTGACACATATTGAATCCAGCAGTACTCAGGATCCAAGGCAACATGGATTCATAGCAGGAAGGTCATGTCAAATGAATCTAATAGATTTTCTTGATTGGATGACTAGGAAATAAATCAGGGAGGAGTGGTAGATGTAGCTACCTAGATTTCAGCAAGCCTTTGACACCATTTCACATAGAAGGCTGAGTAACAAGATGGGTAGTCTGGGCATGGGAGACAAGGTGGTGAACTGGGTTAGAAACTGGTTAACAGACAGGAGGCAGAGGGTGGTGATAAATGGGATACAATCTGGGGAGGGGTAACCAATCAGGTTACCACAGGGATCAGTGCCAGGACCTGTCCTGTTCAATGTTTCATTAGTGATATTACAGAGGGCTGGAAGGAAAGGTCTGCCTGTTTGTAGATGACACTAAGCTTTGCAACAGGGTGGATACTTCAGAAGGGTGCAGAAAATGAAGAGGACCTGGAGAAGCTTGAAAGATGGTTGGAGATGTGGTAACTGAAGTTCAATGCAAAGTGCAAAATAATGCACCTGATGGAGGAACCCTGAGGAGAGCTACAGGTTGGGGGGACTGACTGTCACCAAAGAGGAAAGGGACCTAGGGTTATCATCTCTGGTGACCTTAATGTATCACAGCAGTGCACAAAGGTGGCAGGGAGGGCCAGTGGCATGCTGGTGCATAGGCAGGGGTATCACTTAGCGGGAGGCAGTAGGTGATGATGCCATTATATAAAACATTAGTAAGGCCTCACCTAGAGTACTACATTGCAGTTCTGGAGGCCACACCTGTACAAGGACATAGATAAGGTGGAGACTATCCAGAGAAGGGCAACAAAGATGGTGCAGGGCTTGCACCAAAAAACATATGAGGAGAGAGGACCTCAATATGTACTCACTGGAGGAGAGGAGACAGCGGGGCACATGACTGAAACTTTCAAGTACCTAAAGGGCATAAACAAGGTGCAGGTGGGGACCTTTTCCAATGTAGAAAAGTAGTAGAACAAGGGACACAATATTAAATTGGAAGGGGTAGATTAAGAGGTAATGTGAGGAAGTTTTCTACACAGAAAGGGTAGTCGGTGCTTGGAATAGTCTGCCACAAGAGGTAATGGGGGCAAGCACAGTGGAGGGTTTAAGCATGCCTGGGACAGGCACAAGGGAAGCTTGAGGGAGGGAGGGAGTGAAAAGCCATTGATCACATGGGGTCAGTAGCAACATACAATGTATAGGGCCTACGGGCAGGACTGGGTGGGTCTAGCGTTTCTTTTTTGCCGACAGTTTCTGTGTTTCAAGACCACTGAGTGCCAGAGCTTCTTTCTCTAGGACAGGTATGTGATCAACTTCACATGGATAAGAGCACAAACTCCAACACTGAACTCCATGCAGATGATACCATAAGTTACTCTAAAACTGAACGTGTTACTGACCTGAATAGCTGTGTACAAGAAGCTATCGACAAGGCACAAAATGGAGGATCTGCTGCCGTCTTCCTCACCAGTCAGTTGCTGCTCATGTAAACTCCTCCCATCTAACACAATACAAATGTTGCCTCTTAATGGCTGCCACCCCTTAATGTCCAGATTTGCACAGGTATTCCCTGCAACACATTCCATCCTGTCCTGTATTTCTGAGCAAACATGTCTCATGGAGTAATTAGCATACATCCCACATTTCAGAACAAAAAAATTGCTCAAACACTGTAATTATACGTTCAGTAGGGTTGTCCTGTTTGTTTGCCAAGACACTGCAAGGTAAACAAGGAACAGAGACTCACCAGGCAAACCTGTCAGTAAAGTATAAACAACCGCTTTGATGGGGAGGTATGGGTACAGCAGCTGATTTCATATAGTAAGAGACAGAAACCCATTCAGAGCTCAGATATACTGTACTGCAGAGAGGGAGTTCTCTTCCTTTCTGACACTAATGTTGGAGTCTTAACCCATTCTTAAATCCACAAGCCCAGGGTGCATGGTCAGGTTATTGACAATGTTGTCTTGTTTAGAGGCCAATTCAACTGGGTTTTCTGACTTTAATTTTTTACTTTAGCTGAAGGACACTGTTGTTAGCCATTTCTATCTCATGCAGTGAAAATGGAAATTACATTTAGATTAGCTGAAGAGGTGTGAGCTGATGGGCTCTCCAAGATTTTCCAATCTAAAATGTTTTCAATGTTCCTATGAAGACGATATCACACATTTCTGTGAATGCCTTAATTTCTAACATGCCTGTTTTCTTCTTTAGATATTATGGGCTGGATTTTCCAAAGGCATACACCAACACAACTGTGCGCATCTTCTTCACCCACGTGAGTGCTCACACCACCTCCTATTTTAAAACAAAGCAATACATCCATTTGCACAGAAAGTTGCTGTTTGTGTCAATTTGTAAAAAGACACAAATTCAACTTGTGGCAGATGTTTGACACAAGTTCAACCACAAATTGAACAGATGCACAGACATGTTACCCATTTAAAAACTGACTAGCAAGTCCAGACAGATACAAATTCAAATCTTATTCTCAACATCTGGGCAGACAGATCAGGGATGGCTCAGTCTGAATATACTGCACATGAGCTTTGTACACCTGATCCTTTTTCTAACTGGACATTTTGCAAATGTTGTTTGCCCTGCTGGAGTACACTGAACCCGTAATATGAGATATGTGATGAGTAAGATTATACTGGCTACACAATAAAAATTCATGATGGATAGAGTTCTTGAATACGTTTCACAAGATTCATGTTGGGTTATACTGGATATGCATTATGGGTTTTGTAAAGGTTATACTGGATACACTGTCTGAGATTCATGATGGGTTACTGGATATATAACATAGGAGTCATGATTAGTTATACTGAATATGCAATATAGGATTTGCCACAATGGGTTATTGAGTACGTAACAAAGGATTCATGATGGGTTGTACTGAATATGCAATATGGGATTTTGATGGTTATACTGGATACATAATACAGGACTGACAATAGGTAGGGTTACACAATATGGGATTTGGTTATACCAGATGCATAATACAAGAGTCATGATGGGTCATACTAGATATACAATATGCAATCTGTGATGGTTATACTGGATATACAGTGCAGGATTCATGATAGGTTATACTGGATTGACAATATAAGATACATACTGGGTTATACTGGATATGCAATATGAGATTTTTGATGGGTTATACAGTAAAGTGCTGGATATGCATTTCTCGATTCCTGATGGGTTATACTAGATATGTAATATGGGATTGCTGATGGTTCTACTGAATGTGCAACACAGAATTTGTGACGGTTATACTGGATGCAATATGGAATTTGGATGAGTAGGTCTATCGATACTGGATATACAGTATGGGAGTTGAGATGAATTATACTGGGTATACAATACAGGAATCAAGAAACATTATTGTGGATATGCAATAGAGGTTCTGTGGTGGAATATTACTGTATAAGTAATGAAGGAATAATTTTCAGGGTTACGGAACTCCTGATTCAAAAGACAAATCAAAAGATGCTGGCATACAAACTCTGTGTGACATGAAATGGTAGACCTTTAATAGCGCATACCTGTAGCATCCCCATACTCTGTATACTCATACAAACAGGCACTCATCTCAGCAGGTCTCACCTCTCACCGTGGAGTGTAGCTGTGTGAGAAAAATGTTTTTACCTTTACTTAGCATTTCACAGAAAAAGAACTTTGGCTAATTTTAGTTGTAATTTCTCAGGTTTGAAAGTGAATCTTAACAGAAAAAGCAACTCCTCTGCATCAGGCAGAGCTTGAACACAAGGCAGCCACCGCATCCCTAAAGAACATCCAAATATATATCCCAACGTATGCAATGTTATTTATTTATTTACTTATTTAAAAGTTTCACCAGGCAAGATATATTGAGCTGATAATAGATAGTTTCAGATGTGTCCTGTTGGGTGGGGTGGGGGTAAGGGAGATTGTTCAAGAGGAGAAAAAATAAATAGTATTAGCAGCATTACAGAAATACTGTAGAAGTCATATACAGAAATGCAGTATATCAAGCGTCCATAATCATAACAATGTAAGGCAAATCAATTGCAACAGATACATGCAGCGGATAACAACTGAGCTTTGATAAAGTAGGAAATTACTCATACAGGTATAGCGGGGGAGTGGGAAGCAAAATGGCCAGGACAATATGAGTTGGGGGAAGGATGTCAAGAGGCAGAGGGTCATGCACAGTTGCAGATGAGAGTAAAAAAAGTAAAACATGAATGTTTCCTTACAGGACAACTTTGTAAATTGGGCTCACCTGCCTTAAAGTTCTTATCCTGTATACAACTGCAGCCATTGGCATGGTCAGATATTTCAGATAGACTATCTTAAGACATATCACAAACTATCTGGTTGCCCTAAAGCTGTACTGCATGCGGAAGGAATGCGTTACAACTATCAAATAAATACCAGAAATCTCTGACCATGGCACTTGGCAGCTGTGCGGAATAAAGGCTTTACTACTACAACTGGAAACAAACACCTCCAGCACGTGACATGATCCTGTCAGGGTAAGTAATAAATGGCATGCACCCAGTTACAGTGCAGATCCCCCGCCCCATGGCACATCTCATTTCATCTTCCCACACAGACTTCCATGTGAATGAGGCATGCAGTCAGTGTACGGTCCCTGTCTAACCCATACCAGTTGAGGAGACTGAGTAATTTGAGTGTACCATGGTAGCAGGTGTAGACTGTAGGTTCGCCTCATCTACCATCCACCTGGAGATGAGAAGCAGTTCCTTCAGGAAGTGGCGGACTTTGTCGTCGACATGGCATTTGAGTCACCCAGACTGATGGTTCTGGGCGACTTCAGTACCTAGTCGATGACGAATTCGTAGTTTGGACAACACTTCTCTATCTGATGTCATCTCTGGCCTCACACAGATAGTTACCACTGCTAATATGGCTATCCTGAATTCTGGTTGGTCAATTTACTCCAGGAAAGCTGAGGAGCAGCGGCATGCGCTACCCAAAGCAACACCCTTAGATAGATTAGATAGATAGATACAGACAGACAGATAGATACAGTAGATAGATAAATAAGAGATAGATAGAGACAGACAGATACTGCCTGTGGATGGATGGATGGATAGATAGATAGACAGACAGACAGACAGCAGACAGATACTGACTGTGGATGGATGGATGGAAAGATAGATCGATAGATAGACAGACAGACAGATAGATACAGTAGATAGATAGATAAATAGAGAGATATTGTAGATAGACAGACAGATACTGCCTGTGGATGGATAGATAGATAGATAGATAGATAGATAGATAGATAGATAGATAGATAATAAGACAGACAGATGATAGATACTGCCTGTGGATGGATGGATGGATGGATAGATAGACAGACAGACAGACAGCAGACAGATACTGACTGTGGATGGATGGATGGATAGCTAGACAGATAGATAGATAGACAGACAGACAGACAGATAGATACAGTAGATAGATAGATAGATGAGAGATAGATAGACAGACAGACAGATACTGCCTGTGGATGGATGGATAGATAGATAGATAGATAGATAGACAGACAGACAGACAGACAGACAGACAGCAGACAGATACTGACTGTGGATGGATGGATGGATAGATAGACAGACAGACAGACAGACAGACAGACAGGCAGACAAACAGACAGACAGACAGCAGACAGATACTGACTGTGGATGAATGGATAGACAGATAGATAGATAGATTGATAGATAGATAGATTGATAGATAGATAGACAGAAAGACAGACAGACAGATAGATACAGTAGATAGATAGATAGATAAATAGAGAGATAGATAGACAGACAGATACTGCTTGTGGATGGATGGATGGATAGATAGATAGATAGACAGACAGACGATAGATACTGCCTGTGGGTGGATGGATGGATGGATGGATGGATAGATAGATAGATAGATAGATAGATAGATAGATAGATAGATAGATAGATAGATAGATAGATAGATAGATAGATAGATATAAAAATGATACAGCTGCATGGGTTCTCGATCCATTGCATTGCTAGTGCCGGACTAAGAACATTTGTTGGGTCATACTCTTGCTGTGAGGGCCAGGAGGGCTCCACTGCAGTAAATGTCACGTGCAACTAGTGGAGGCAATGGGTGGTTTAAAATGGGGATCACTTTTATCCTGCTGGTGTAAAATGTGGGTCAAAACAGCAACCTACTGGGTCAACAACGAAAGCATGTATTTCCACAGTACAGTGGGTAGAAAGTGTTCGTGAAAGTATGTTGTACCATTCAATTTTCCTTCATTAAAATATTCTTAAACAGCAGGCACGCAGCTCTGGACCCACTGACAAAGGGAAGATGGAAGGGGTCACTTGGGCCAGTTGCAAATGTTGTCCTTCTGCTGCATGTTAGTGCTGTCCTTGCCCACAGCACTTGCCAATTTGTCTGAAAACATCACGGCCACCTGTATGCCAGTCTTGATATTACCTACCTGCGCAAAATACTCCTTTACAACTGCTCAGTTGTAGCGCACCATTTCTAAACTCTAGATTCATCAATATGTCACTCAAATTGCTATAGCTCTGAGGATCAACATACAGTCTACAGGCCTTCAAGGAGTACTTCCTCTGGCTGCCAAAATACAAAAATACAAGGCAGGAGAACAAGCTTTTGGCTTCCAAACACCCCACATCTGGGACAACCTCCAAGCAATATCCGCACTAATCAGCCTGTCTTTCACTCTTCAGCTCTTCCACATCTGCATTATAATGCAAGTGCTTTCTGCCCAAGCACTGCTATGCCTGAAATGTACCCCTGACTAATGCACCTGTCTAATATATCTTATAAAGTCACATTTGTCTAGGCACTGCAGACCCAGTAATGCTTATCTCATGAATTGTACCTTTTTCATCCTCTGTAACACTGGCAATACTATACTATGCTGTACTGTACTGTACTATATCGTAGCATACTGTACTATACCATACTGTACGGCACCGTAATTGACTGTACTGTACTGTGCCGCACTATACTATACTGTACCATGCAATACTGTACTGTACTGCACGAGTAATGTACTACTGTACTGTGACGTGCTGTACCATACTGTGCCCTACTGGTACTATACCGCATAATACTGTACTGTGCTGTAACGTGTTCCTCCCAAGGATGTAGCTGTAAATGAGTTGCAAGACGTAGCTGACCACTTTGAGTAACTAACCAACCAGCAAATACATGTTACATAAATAAATGAAATCCCATAAATAAATAAGAAAACATGGTGGGACTCTCCAGATTTGTGTTTCCACAGTCACACCTTCACACGGCACTGGAGTGTGGGCCCACTACTCCCTACCTGTCGATAATGACGGATCAGATGGCGTCTCATTCCGGTTCCGCAGCTCTTCTTGTCACAGCACCGACTGGGTAAAAACAAAACAGAAGCCTCTGATCAGACTGATATAAGGGCACCTCACAGTCAAGTCCCGGCCTTCCAAGTCCTGCCACTGAGGGCTTCAGGGACTCAGCAGGTTCTAACTTGCACTGGTCCAACAGTCAAACGCTGGCAGCATTAGAATAATGGCAGTATTTTCTGACTACTGTAGCAGCACTGGTTCTTTTATTAGGTTCACTGTAGGAATAGCAGGGTTTTAAATAATTGATTAGCAGTTTTTTTCTTCGGTCAATACTTACTGTACAGAAAGCATTTATATAGGTTTTCTAGAAGTGTTATGTTTGTTAAACACAGTGAGACAAGTGCTATGCATTTTCACAATGTTTTAGAACTTTTATGAGCAAACGCTATCAATTTTAGAGTTAAATAAAACCCTGAATAGGAGAACTGGTTCAGATAAGATCAGAACCACCCATATCTACTGTATACCTTTCAGTAAAATAAACCTTATCAAAATCTTTTCAAGTTCTAATAATTTTATAGCACCGATTTTCAAGCTTAACCCTTGTAGGGCCGTGGACTGATATATCAGTCCAGAATTCCTATTTGTTCTAATTCAGTCGGCAGCCTAAGGGTCCATCAACTTCCCCAGCATTTCTATATCTAGTAAGAAGGCTGGCGGTTGTGACAGAAAGACTTCAGAGAAATAGGCTGGAGATACAGCAGTGTAGTACCACTCTAAGTTGATTTCAGATTTCATTCCTTCACTGACAATACCTTTAGGGTGAACAATAATAGCTGAAACTGTATTTGTGTTTGGACTAAAAGGTTCTAAAAGTTCTGATAAGGTTCAGATAACTATCAGAACTTTTATGGCTTATCAGAACCTTTTAGAACCTCAGAACCTTCTGTGGTTCTCCTATATGCCCTTTCAAAGCTTAGAGTGCTGAAACAGTATTCACAGAAATATAGATCAATAGCGTACTCCCAACCAGTTGAGCGCTCCTTTGTTCTGTATGTGAGACATTCATATTCCGTCAAAATTATAGCTGCCCTTAAAATGATCACATTTAGGTTACGTTTCTTTTAAATGTTTAAATGTATCATTGATCCTAGCTCGACCAATAATATAGTAATATGGTTAATGAGACCAGTGGTCGTGTACAATCTTAGAGTATCAGAACTACTCACCTTGGGTTCATGGTTCTCATACCCTACAAATGTGTGTGAGACCACTCTGACAACTATAAGAGTGGTCTTTTTGACCATGTTGCCATACATTAGAAGCTTCTTACAGTCAGAAAAAGATCAATGGTCGTTTTCCAAAGCATGAAGCGAGGCTTGCATTGAGCCTGTGCCACAACACTAGGCTCTGGCAGTGTGCAAAACCCTTTGCCAAAACTGCACCAGATTCTTGAATCTTAGGCACAGTTGCAACAGTTTCCCACGCTTTATGTCAGCTTGGCCAAATATCTAGCACAAGCTCTGTAAACAGCCCCCAGGAATGCCACAAGCTAGACCAGGAAAAGTTGGTCTAACTTGCGACACCTGCTGCACGGATTGAAACTCCTGATCACTGGCCAGGTGATTGCCACAGGCCGATGGACCATGTCTTCAGCACACCTGGGGCTTCGTGGCACTCAGCAGCTTTGAAAATCGAGCCCCAAAGGTACATCCAGTCTGTTCAGATACTGCAATGTCTCCAACCTTTGGATGGAAGCCTCTAGACTGGGCCCTTTAGAAGTTACATGACCCTTCTAGCTGTGTTCCTTCCCATCCATACACCCCACTTCCCATGATTATCAGCCTTTATACCGATCCTACTCCTCTTGAAACCCCATACCTTCTTCACCTTGGCCACTACTCCTAGCAAGCTGTCCCATCTGTCCACCACCCACTCCACTGTGAACTCCTTCTTCACATCCATCTGGAATTTTCCTCCCATCAATTTGTGCCCAGGTCCCCAGTACAGGTCCCTTCACTGGGAACTGTCACATTCTCGACCCAGTTCAATAGCATATCTGGGGCCATAGGTAATGTTATCTTCGAGAAACTGGCCTACCCTGTTAAGTGACCCAACAGTTAGAAGTGCAGTAGGGTCTCACCACAAATAATTTTCAAAAAGGCCCCAACTATCCGAAACAAAACAGTACATAGATATTTGTCTGCAAAAGAACCATAAAAAGTAACTGGCTACCTCACAGGAGACCAGGCATTTATAAATGCTTGAATTGCAACATTTGTAAGTTTGTACAAACTGGTACAAATATTATGGTGGGAGACAGTGAGATGGCAACGTTAGAGATTTTATAACATGTAACACCGCCTTTGTAGTGCATTTGATATGGTGTACCTGCAACCTATGCTACGTGGAAAAACAGGTCAGTAAAAGAAAATAAGAACATGTTCGCTACATTATTAATAAAAGAATGGACAAAGTGATAGGGAGACACTTTTCAGAAAAACATTCCTCTGATTCAACTGACATGAAATGTATGGGAATTGAACATGTAAAATGTGGAAAAGAGGGATAGAGCAGATCTAGTATCCAAAAGGAAAGCTTTTGGATTTATAAAATGAATACCAGTAATTCTAATGGTTTCAAATGAAATGTTAGATCTTAAACCCCATCTAAAATAGAGATTGCATTGACTAGAACCCCTCCTCCCCAACATAACCCCCCATACTGCCTCCTTGCAGTCATGTTAAGGAATATAAAAAGAAAGAACATAGGTGTTTTAACTGGTTAAGAAATATTCCTCTATCCTTTTATTGTCCTTGACCTATCTCTGCATCCTGGTGTTTATATTTTGGTTACTAAGTTAAAATATTACTAGTAAGTCTTTTTTATATAAGTGTTAATGTTTTGGTGTTTGCTTTTCTCCAGGTTCTAGAAGCCACGCCAGTGTGACTTTCTAGTCTTTTGAACATTGCCACATTTTTGACATTTTTGGACCTGATGATCCCCAGGAATGCCCTGAAAAATTTTGGGAGATCTTTGAACCCTTAAATAAGATGAACCTGTGCAAGTCTTATAAGTTAAACACATGAGCAAGTTATCTAAGCTGCCTCAAGGTTTACAATGTCATGGCAACCTCTCAAAGTGTTTTCAGCATGGTTGTTAACCAAAGACCATACATTATATGTTATAGTTTATGGGCTACCAATATTGTGAAATCACTGATTGAATTACTTTACTGAATTACTTTACAGAACATTGATTGCTGTGGGCATTCCTTTTGTTATACCACTGATATGACACACTCAAGAAGGGTTAATTACAGAGTGATGTCATAACGACGGCATAACAAGGTTGTAATCTACTTGATTTCAGTTAATGATAAGGCTCCCATACATTATATAGAGGATAATGTATGAGGTTCATCGATAACCACGCTGTAATCGGCTTTGAGGAGGTTACCATGACAATGTAAACCTCAAGGAAAGCGGCTCGAGAGGTTTACAGTTGTCAAGGTAACCTGACAAGTGATTTCAGCGAGGTTACCGATAAATCCCATCCATTATCTTTTATAGTGTATGGGTAAAAATATAGAGAGCTCTTAATAGATTCCCTTGAATTCTCAGAAAGACCACCCCAGATTAGGCCAGCTCTCACCGTCAGCGACTGCTCATTGTGCTACCGCTTGAGTAAAGGACCCATGATATGCAGATCAACTCATTGTTATGGTATCAATGTGACGTACTCAACTGGGGTTAACAACCTTGGCATCACAACGATACCATAACAATGTTACAAACTTGCTGATTTTCGACAATCACGCTCTCCCATACATTATACTGAAGTAATGTCTGGGTTAATGTTCATGATACTGTTTTCATGGTTTTCTGAATCTAGTTTTGTGCTTTAGATGAAGTAGCAGCAATCAGTAAATTAAAAGAATTTGTATAGTCTACAAAATGTGTAGATTATATTAGATATGTTCAGAATGTAATTCATGAAATATTAACTAGAATTATTCTTTAACCCAGTTCGGTTCCATTTGGATCTTCACACGGGAGCCAATTATTTTGTTTTATGTTGAATATTTACACTAGGCATAATATAAAGCCAAGGTCCCAAGCTACAAAATCATGTATTACTAATAAGTAAACTATACAGCAGGGCCTGTGCAGCTTTTGTTTGAATTTTAGTTCCTCCACTGTCACTGTTTTTGATTTTGTATATTAAGTCTTTATCACTTTAAATGTTTGAAACCGAATAAATAGCATTAAATGTCTACATCATTATGATGTCATCAGTTGTGGCATTATATAAAACACTATAGTCCCCACCGTAACTCACCCCTCATGAAACCTTATTGAGAAGGCGGCGCTGCGGACCGAGCCTGAGTGAAGTGGCTGTAGACTCTACCTGAGAGCTGATGCTCAATAACATTTATTTTCACTGCAAGATACTGTCTACATGAGTTGTGTTAAGGAGTGCAACTCATTTGTGAACTGTCTGTTATTCAGACAGGAAATGAGCCTTTCACAAAATACGTTGACAGTACATTACAATAAAGTGTTTCAGTGCCACACATTTCATACCTCTCAACAGCTCCACATTACAAGGGACAGTTCCTCATTTTACCTCACAAAGCCCTCCACACCACATTAAAGAGGATCCTGTCACATATTGTATGCTAAGATTTAAAGCAGAAATCAAACAATGAAAAGGAAAATGTGTTTTCTCAATGAACAGGAAACTATGGGAACACAAAAGTATACATGTCCACCATGTTCTGAACTTCTACCTTGAAGATTTGATGAAGTGTCAGTGGCTCAGTAGGTAGCACACTCACCTCTGAGGTCGGGAGATCAGAGGGCTGTGAGTTCAGTTCCCACATCTGGCACTTGGGTTAATATCCCAATACTGACACTGTAGTGCAGCATGAGGGGGTGCTGCACTTCTGAGTGCTGTCTTTCGGATGAGACGTTAAACCAAGGTCCCATCTGCCTGGATTGGTGGTAGTTCAGGTGGATGCTAAAGATCCCATGGCACTTATCGAAAAGAGTAGGGAATTTCCCCAGTGTCCAGGCCAAATCTCTCCCATTCACTAAAAATACCACCAACAGCTCAATCTGGTTCAATTTCAGTTGCTACCATCTGTATCCCCCAGTCACCCCTGAAAAGGGACTTCTAGGCCCAGTGGGCTTACGGTCAACAAAATTCAATAAATAAAGTTTCTCACATTTTGCCTCTTTTCCCACATTCTGAATGACAATGTTTCACATCTGGGAAAGAAAAAGTTGAGAGGTATGGACTGAAATTACCACAGACATAAAAAATTAATAAGACAGTTCAAAATATCTAACAATAAATAATCATACACACTTGACTATCCCAAATAAATAAAATATGAAAATGTATGGAAGGCCATAGTCACCAAATATATTTTTCAGTGTACCCTTCAAGATGAAAACAGTAGGGGCCATTCTAATTAACCAATAAGGAGTGACATGGTATGCATTATTGTGGGATAATGGACACACTTTGGGAAGTGAGGCATGAGGCAAAGCTAAGTGCCTTAAAGCACCTGAGAAATGTCGTTATCCTTCAATTACACACCCCTAGAGTGCCTTACTGTGATTATAAAATGATCCTCTGAATTTATTTTAAAAACTAAATAATGAGATTCAAAGTTAAGTATTTCTGACCTCTGCTAATGTAGTGAAATGACGAATGCACAGTCATATGATCACATCTGACCAACTGCAGATCTTGGGTTCTCTTACCCATTTTATAATCTTGGCCAAAACAAAGCTGAGCTTGTGCATGCTGAAATCTGTCCAGCGTGGCCTAAAACATAGCTGACTCATTGCATTGCCATCTTAGGCATTTTCTTGGTGGAGGTGCTAGGAAGTGACATGTTAGCTTCCCATGCATTAGGCACAAACTGATTATTTATAACTGCATCTCCATTTTATGTAGTATTTATGTATTTGTAATATATGGATAGATCAATTAAATACTACTGAAAAGTATAGAAAAATGTGATAATATATTGTTCCACAGTGACAATACCATTGATGCAGACTAATAATATTATCGCTCAGAGTTCTGAATGACAGTATTATCACAAGACCACAGGGCGCAGCTTTCACTGTAGCCACCACTTACAGCGAAAACCGACTGGACAGTCAGCGAACCACAACAAAGAAAAACAATGGCTCTCTCAAAAGAAAACTACGACAGAGGACAGACTCCAATTTGAGGAGAGCCAAGAAAATGAGAACACCATAAAGGAAACAGCATTTCGACCTCCGACTCCTCAAGAACTATCTCACAAAAATGGGTGAGTCTCAATAAACTGAACAAAGTCCCACAGAAGAGCTTGAAACTACACTAGCGGATTTCATAATCCAACTAAAGAAACAAGACAGGTCAAACTACGAACCTGGCGCCATAAAGTGGTGCTAGGAAGCACTGACTGCTATCTAAGTAAAAGAAAATTGCCCAGCCTCAATTTTCCACGGCCCATCTACCACCTTTAAACAGTTCCAGAACACGCTTGCAGCAAAACAAAAGTATTTAAATAAAACTGGGAATGGGTAACCGCCCCAGACAAGTGGCACCGTACCACTGACAGAAAATGACAAAACCTTACTCTATACCAGCAGCACACCAAGGTACCACCGACAGAAAATGACATAACCCTACTCTATACCAGCAGCACACCAAGGTACCACTGACAGAAAATGACATAACCCTACTCTATACCAGCAGCACCAAGGTACCACTGACGAAAATGACATAACCCTACTCTATACCAGCAGCACACCAAGGTACCACTGACAGAAAATGACATAACCCTACTCTATACCAGCAACACACCAAGGTACCGTTCGACCATGGCCCTGTTCCATATGCTTTTTTTAACATAGGGCTCCACTTTGCTGATAGAACTAGTGTACAGTACTAGCCCAGGTGAGGGACATTTACCAGGGAAAGACAGTGAAGGCAACGAACATCTGAAGTACCAGAGCACCAGACTAAGAGCAGGACAGGGTTGAACTTTCGAGACATCCGGCCTGTGCCCCAAGAATGTACCAGAACACAGTGCACCCAGGAAGAGACCCAATAATGGCGATCATATGTATACCAATCAAAACCACCAGCTATGCAGAAACCAGATGCACCATTCTATCTTGCAGCAAATACTAAATGAAAAAGTAACTAGCTAATGGTACAGGTGCATGACTGTTGGGAGAACAAAATACAAAGTATAATGAAGCTTCTCCAGAAATCAGCAGGTCCCTAGCAAAACAATAACCAACCACTCAACAAGGAAGACTGCTATTCAAATGTTAATAGATTCCAACATTCCACTCACCGATGTAGCACAACTCTCAGCACAAATAAATACGTAGAGCATTAACAACTATAGTACCGTGTCAGAAACCAAGCAAAAAGAATCTGTACAATCCTCTCATGTAGCAATCAGTAACCCTCCACCTCCTGAGCTGAATCTGCAGCACAGCAAGGATCAAGCCACATTGGACACTTCCCTCGCAGCACCATTTGTTCAGCACGAAATAGCGAGCAGCCGCAAACTCACCAGTCAGAATTCACAATGTTCAGGAACGCCGGGCAACATGTTCGGTCACAATGCAACTTATGGAGATCTCAATCAATAGTCACCACTCCTTCAACAATCAGAAAACAACATCACGTCATGCACTCCAACTCCGATTCTGACTAAACTCCATCCTGTCTTGCCTTCCCTTTGCCTTATGTGTCTTGACTTTCCTTCTTGCCTTACCGTTGCCTTGTTGTTGATTTAACTTCTCCTTCTCCTTCTCCTTGCCTTGCCCTTAGCTTGCCTTTCCTTCTCTTTTGTCATGTCCTGCCTTTCCTTCTCCTTGCCTTCCCATTCCATCTTGTTGCCCTTCCTTGCCATGCCATACCTCACCTTGACCTTCCCTGCCTAGCCTTGCCCTACCTTGCCCTTGGCTTGCCCTTCCTTCTCTTTTGTCATGTCCTGCCTTTCCTTCTCCTTGTCTTCCCATTCCATCTTGTTGCCCTTCCTTGCCATGCCATACCCTCACCTTGACCTTCCTGCCCTAGCCTTGCCCTACCTTGCCCTTGGCTTGCCCTTCCTTCTCTTTTGTCATGTCCTGCCTTTCCTTCTCCTTGCCTTCCATTCCATCTTGTTGCCCCTTCCCTTGCCATGCCATACCCCTCACCTTGACCTTCCCTGCCCTAGCCTTGCCCTACCTTGCCCTTGGCCTGCCATTGCTTCTGCTTGCCTTGCCTTCCCTTGCCATGCTTTTGCCTTCTCTTGCTTTACCCTGACTGCTCTACAGCCACAGAACACTCCAGAAAGTGAACATACTGGGAAGCGCAGTCAGTGAGTATGATGCTCACATTTATTACAAATCAATCAGGAGCAACAAACTGGCAGCAGACAACCTCAGCGCTTCACCCTTCATGATGACTTCCAGCATTTGCCAGCATATACACCGTTCTTGAGTGGGCTGGGACCATTCAGATCTCCCCTGGAAGAATGTTCCATAGGGTTGAGGCTGCCACTACAAAGGCATGGGCACTTGCAGTTTTCAAGTGGGAGGCAGAAACCATCATTTGCCTGACCCACGCACCTAGAACTATCTATAAGCAGCCATGCAGGCTTGTACTGGAGACTGTAATACTGTAAAATGGGTTATTATTACGTTAGTTATACTTAGCACATGGCACTAATCGTCCAAACTGCACACATTTAATTTCATGCAAAGCAACTAGTGCCTTATTCATTTCAATTGAAAATAAGTCATTGTGGCCAATTAGTGGCATCTTATGTTTGTGCAATAACTACATTGCAGCGATTGTGAACATTAAATTACCAGGCAAATACCAGTTTTACAGTATTTCAGAAACAGAACAGTGAGTACACACCAGTGGGGCTAGTGAAATGGCTGGGGTAAGTGGAGTTTCTCAGTCATTAGCCAGCAAACAGCATAATACTTAGACTCTCTCATGCAGGGATGCAGCCTGTATTGTATTCCTTATTTTTCTGTTTAACATTAAAGGAGACAGGATATTTGTGTTAATTATGCGCTTACAATGTTATACTGTTTAGAAGGAGACAGAAATAAATGCTGCAGTTGGGATTTGAACCCAGGCCTGCTGGGAATGCTATTCCACTGCACAACGAGTTGTGCTATGAGGACAACTAGAAACTTGGGGATCCCAAAAGTACTCCTCTTTTCATAATGAACACCTAGGGCACATGCATTAAAATTACATTTATTGGCAAGGAGTGTGGTGCACATATATTTGAAATACAATTTAGAAATGAAAAAGAAATAAGTTCCCTGGCTGGGATATGATCCCAAGCCTGCTCAGAATACCATTCCACCATGCTACCAGTTGCTATACCAGGACAGCTGTAAACCTGTGTCGCAAAGGCACTCAGCTTTTCCTATGCACTCTCTGAGCCACACAAATAAAATTAAAATGTTGCAGTTTTCAGGAATATTAATCACCCCATCATAGAATCCCTGAATATAAGTTTATGTGAAAACAATATTTTGCATTAGTTTTCTTTTATGAACAACATTCTGTACGGTTTTCTTTATGGAAGCAGAGATGTGGAGTTTTGACTGTCACTTCATGGATTCAGAAACTGAGCACTGCTCTAATAGGTAGATGGCATGATGAGAGTTCTGAATCCATGTTTGACACAGATCAAAATTCTAAATTTCTCATTCAGTGAAGTGAACTGTAATAAAAAATAAACAGAATAAGATAGGGGACTGTGTATTATGAAGCTATAATACCATCAAGAGGTTCTGGGGACATGTGAACCTCAAGATGAAGGTCAAATAATGTACAGAATAATAGATAGGGGACTGTGTATTCGAGGCTAGAATACCATCGAGAGGTTCTCGTGATGTGAACTTGAGAATGAAGGTCAAGTAATGTACTGAAAAATAGATGGGGACTGTGTATTACATGGCTTTATAAAATGGGCATCAAAAATCCAGAATGCTGATTGGCTAAAACCTAGTTTTAGCCGTGTCATATCAAGCGTATTGTGCCAACTGGCACTAATTCAGCAAAGCTGACCACACCACAGAAAAATATCACTGTCCCCAACAGCATCGTTCTGAAAAAATGACCGCGGCTCGCTGCCATGCTAACCAGATCTACAAGCACTCCTCCCCTAACCTGCAGACCACTCGCTGCCACGCTAACCAGATCTACAAGCATTCGTCCCCTAACCTGCAGACTACCCCTTGTGTTGCCCTATCCTCAGCCAACACAATCCGGACATTTTTTTTATTTCAAAACTTACTCTGACCTTTTCTTTCTTGTTTGCCAGCTGAAGAAACGAAACTGACTGTTGACCTCTCGCTGAATTTGGCACTTCAACAGAACAGAGAAACACCTGTAATTCCTTCCGACTGTGAACCAACACATAAAACTACATTATTCATCCATTCTTCTTCACAGAAAAAGTTTTTTACGCGACCGCGATGTCTAACGCATTAACAGGAAAACCGGAAGTGATACTTCAGTGACCGAATCACGCGATAAATATAAGCCAGCAAACTAATTTTTCAGACAGTAAGCATAAGTCCACAACCATCAGCACAATAAAAAAATGACACATCAGAATAAAAGAATAAATAAAGTAATAAATCAGCAACGCTGAGAGTGACCTAGAGATCAACTGTGGGGGTCCTAACCATTACCCTTGCTTCACTCGATCATCTGCATCTCAAAGGAAGCTGTGAAACAAAAAAAAACACAATAAAAATAAATCTAACAACTAAAAGAACATGGGGAAGGGTTACAACTTCAAATCCCACCCTGCCAATGAAACACTATTGAAACTCATATAATGAATGGAACTATTTTTTCTAGTATTTCAAATCTTAAAAGTTTTTTTATACTCTTCAGTCCTCTAATTTTTTCATTATTTTACCATGAAATACTAAGCAGCCCATTTTATAAGCGCAATAACACACTCCGAGGTGTGGGTTGCGTGCTGATAAGAAACACGCCTAGGGGGCATAAGGCGCACTGGCCATGGCGCCTCGTTGCCTTAGCACCTAAGCGTGCTCTTAGCAGCATGTAATCCACACCTCGCCATGTGTTATTGCTTACTTATAAATGGGCATCAAAAATCCAGGATGCTGATTGGCTAAAACCCAGTTTTAGCCGTGTCATATCAGCAGTATTGTGCCAACGGCACTAATTCAGCTAAGCTGACCACACCACAGAAAAATATCATTGTCCCCAACAGCATTGTTCTTAAAAATGACCGCAGCTCGCTGCCACGCTAACCAGATCTACAAGCATTCCTCCCCTAACCTGCAGACTACTCGCTGCCACGCTAACCAGATCTACAAGCATTCATCCCTAACCTGCAGACTACCCCTTGTGTTGCCCTATCCCTCAGCCAACACAATCCAGGACATTTTTTTTATTTCAAAACTTACTCTGACCTTTCTTTCTTGTTTGCCAGCTGAAGAAACGAAACTGACTGTTGACCTCTCGCTGAATTTGGCACTTCAACAGAACAGAGAAACACCTGTAATTCCTTCCGACTGTGAACCAACACATAAAAACTACATTATTCATCCATCCTTCCTCACAGAAAAGTTTTTTCTGTGACGCGATGATCTAACGATTAACGGAAAACCGGAAGTGATACTTCAGTGACCGGGTCCCACGATAAATATCGCCAGCAAACTAATTTTTTCAGACAATAAGCATAAGTCCACAACCATCAGCACACTTAAAAATGACACACATCAGAATAAAAGAATAAATAAAGTAATAAATCAGCAAACGCAGAGTGACCTAGAGATCAACTGTGGGGGGTCCTCACCATTACCCTTGCTTCACTCGATGATCTGCATCTCAAAAGGAAGCTGAGAAACAAAAAAACACAATAAAATAAATCTAACAACTAAAAAGAACATGGGAGAAGGGTTACAACTTCAAATCCCACCCTGCCAATGAAACACTATTGAAACTCACATAATGAATGGAACTATTTTTCTAGTATTTCAAATCTTAAAAGTTTTTTTATACTCTTCAGTCCTCTAATTTTTTCATTATTTTACCATGAAATACTAAGCAGCCCATTTATAAGCACAATAACACGCACTCCGAGGTGTGGGTTCGTGCCTGATAAGAGCTGCGCCTAGGGGCATAAGGCACTCGGCGCAAGCACCTCGTGCCTTAGCACATCCCTAGGCATGCTCTTATCAGCACGAACCCACACCGTCATGTGTTATTGCTTACTAATACCATTTAGAGAGTCTGGTAACACATGAATCTCAAGAGTGAAACTTTAGTAATGTATGGAATGATAGATAGGGACTACGATTACTAAGATATAATAATATTGAGAGGTTCTGGGTACATGTGAACCATGAGATGAAGCTTAAATAGTGTATAGAATAATAGGGGACTGTGTATTACGAAGCTGTAATACCATCAAGGGTGCTGGTAACAGGTGAACCTCGAGAGTGAAGCTTGAGTAATGTATACAATAATGGATAGGAACAGGAAATTATAAGTAGCTGCAAATTGTTACAAATTCCCTGTTACTTATAAACTGGTTGGGTGACATTATTTTTGTGGCAAAGCTATTATATAGCTGTATGGAATTAGTGGCTCTCAGAAAGTTGGGCACATTCTAAAAGTTGTTGTGCATGTTCTGTCATTAAGTGCACCTGTGTCCCTCCTCACTGACTGCCACCTAGCAGCCCCTTTTGTTTTCACTAAGTGCTCCAGGTGTGCACTCCTGCTCCGCTGGCACTGACTTGTGCAGGCTGCAGCCTGCCTACATGACTGCACTAGTGGTTCATGAGAACGTGCAGGAACATAAGTCGACTATGGGAACAGTGAAAATAGGCAGGGAGGGGCAGGCAGGTGAAAATGTATAATAAGTAATATAGGGGTGGCAGGAGCACATAGGAAAAGAAACTGGCGTGGAGGGAGATGCTGGATAGGAGAACAAGAGCAGAGGGAGGGCAGACTGTAAAACATGGAAGGTCATGCTAACGAATGCCCATAGCCTAGGAAATAAGGTTCCAGACCTGGAGGCCTTGTTTGCAGATGTAGACCTTGACATTGCAGCAATAACAGAGACATTGTACTCTGCTAATCATGGCTGGAAGTCAATGTACCAGGCTATACATTGTTCAGGAAGGACAGGAGGGTAAAAGGATAGGGATTAGCCCTGTACATCAGAGATGGTATAAAGGCTACAGAAGTTCAGGGAAGACAGGGGAGGCCGAGTAATCTGGGACACCCTGGAGCCAGAGAATGGAACAGCGATATACACTGGGGTGATCTATAGACCTCCAGCACAGAGGAGGAAGCAGACAGGGAACTAGTGGAGAACATACACGACATGGCAACAAGGCAAAATCCTGCTACTGGGGGATTTCAATATGCTGGACGTCGATTGGCCACCCAGATGGCTGTTTCAGCCAGAAGCACACATCCTTGAATCCCTGCAGGGAGTTAGATTCAGGCAGCTGGTGCATGAGCTAACCAGGGGACACATCAGTTCTGGACCTGGCATGGACCAATGGGTACAGAGTCAAAGAAATACAGGTGGAAGAGCAGCTGGGATCCAGTGACCACCACATGGTGTTGTTCAACATGAAGACAGGTACTCAATCAAGCCAACAAGGGCAAGAGTTTTAGATTTCAGAAGAGGCAGTTTCACTGAAATGGGTAGATGTATACAAGCAGTTCTGGGAAGGGAGAGATAGTAGAGGGGTGGAAAAACAATGGAAGAAACTGAAAGGAGCCATAGTGGATATAACAAATCAGTGCGTTAGGATAGTGACCAAGGAAAAGAAGGAGAAAACCACAATGGTTCTCCAAAGTGGTGAGGACAAAGTCAGTGCTAAAAGCTGAGTTTCAGGAAATATAAGGGAGCCAAAGGGAGGAAGACGGGTGTACCTTGAATGTCTAAGGGAAGCAGGGAAGGCTGTTAGGAGGTCAAGGCACAGACGGAAGAGAGCTTAGCACAGTCTGTAAACAAAGGGGATAAGGCATTTTATAGGTACACTAGTGAAAGAAGAAAAACTGGGGGTGGTTGTGAGACTCAAAGGGAGGAGAGAGTGTGAGGAGGGATCAGGAAAAGGCAGAAATACTGAACAAATACTTCTGCTCAGTATTTACTAAAGAGGGACAGATCAAGGACCACAGTTGGGGTGCACAGGCAGTGGGAGGGAGAAGTGAACACCAGTCCAGTCACAGTGGAGAGAGTTCTGGCAGAACTCACAAAGCTGAAGGTGGATAAAGCCATGGGGCCAGACAGCATCCACCGAGGATATTAAAGGAGCTGTGAAAGGAACTAGCAGCACCTCTGGTGGCCTTATTCACAGTCACTCAACACAGATGTCATTCCAGAGAACTGGAGGAGGCATATGTAGTCCCACTGCACAAACGTGGCAGTAGGGAGAAGGCGGGAACTACAGGCCAGTCAGCCTCACCTCAGTGGTGGGAAAGATCATGGAGACATTGCTGAAAGAAGGAGAGTGACACATTTGGAATCCAGTGATGTGCAGGATCTGAGACAACACGGATTCACAGCAAGAAGGTCATGTCAAATGAATCTAATATTTTTGATTGGGTGACAAGGGAACTTAATCAGGGAGGGCAGTAGATGTAAACACCTGGATTTCAGCAAAGCCTTCAACACTGTCCCACACAGAAGGCTGATTAGCAAGTTGAGTAGTCTGGGCATGGGAGACAAGGTGGTGAGCTGGGTTAGGAACTGG
Source organism: Neoceratodus forsteri (assembly GCA_016271365.2). Classification (NCBI taxonomy): domain Eukaryota; kingdom Metazoa; phylum Chordata; order Ceratodontiformes; family Ceratodontidae; genus Neoceratodus; species Neoceratodus forsteri. The sequence goes on from CM057454.1 coordinate 1,322,012,693, forward strand.
TTAACAGACAGGAGACAGAGGGTGGTGATAAATGGGGTACAATCTGGGGAGAGGGGTGACCAGTGGGGTACCACAGGGATCAGTACTAGGATCAGTCCTGTTCAATGTCTTCATTAGTGACATTGTAGAGGGGCTGGAAGGAAATGTCTGCCTGTTTGCAGATGACACCAAGATCTGCAACAGGGTGGATACTCCAGAAAGGGTGCAGAAAATTAAGAGGGACCTGGAGGAGCTTGAAAGATGGTCAGAGATGTGGCAACTGAGGTGTAATGTAAAGAAGTGCAAATAATGCACCTGGGTAGAGGGAACCCTGGGAGAGCTACAGGTTGGGGACAGGAGCTGACTGTCACCAAGGAGGAAGGGGACCTAGGGGTTATCATCTCTGATGACCTTAAGGTATCAAAGCAGTGTACAAAGGCAGCAGGAAGGGCCAGTGGTATGCTGGGGTACATAGGCAGAGGTATCACTAGCAGGAGGCTGGTGGTGGTGATGCCATTGTATAAAACACTAGTAAGGCCTCACCTGTAGTACTGCATGCAGTTCTGGAGGCCACACCTGTGCAAGGACATAGATAAGGTGGAGACTATCCAGAGAAGGGCAACAAAGATGGTGCAGGGCTTACACCACAAAATGTATGAGGAGAGACTAAGGACCTCACTGTGTACTCACTGGAGGAGAGAGACAGTGGGGGACATGATTAGACTTTCAAGTACTGTAGGGCATAAACAAGTTGCAGGCAGGGGATCTTTTCCAATGTAGAAAAGTACTAGAACAAGGGAGCACAATATAAAATTGGAAGGGGTAGATTAGGAGGTAATGTGAGGAAGTTTTTCTACACAGAAGGGTAGTTGACACATGGAATAGTCTGCCACATGAGGTAGTGGGGGCAAGCACAGTGGAGGGGTTTAAGCATGCCTGGGATAGGCACAAGGGAAGCTTGAGTGGGAGGGAGTGATGACAAGCCATTGATCACATAGTATCAGTGGCCACATACAATGTATAAGACCCTACGGGCAGACTGGATGGGCCTAGCGGTCCTTACCTGCTAACAATTTCTATGTTTCTGTGTTTCTGTTGACCTCTCTGAGCATATGTGAGGAGATTCCCCTCTGACGCCAGTATCATTTACTCGGAAGAGCTGCTCCTTAGCTCACTCTGCCTGTACCAGTGCTCAGTGCTACTTTCAGCTCCCATTTGCTAGTTCCTTCTTCAAAACCATGTACTATAAAAAATAAAATATGGGCGACCACACAACTCACCTTGTGTTTCCATCTCGGGGCTGAGATACCAGCACAGACCTCTCAAAACCTGCTCTGGGAGTCCTTATGCAGGTACAGCATCAGCCCCTCGGAAACTCAGGCTCGTTATGCAGTCGCCCTTACCTTATTCCTTCCTTATATAGTTGTCTCAGATGTGAGCCTAATCTGGCCAAGCAGTAAACTCTACCAAATATACCAAAGGCTATTTTTCTATAATTTAGCACTGGGTAAGCTCAGAATTACTTGATGTTTTTGTTTTCAAGTCCCTCCCCAAAAATAAATAAATAACACAGTAATCTGATGCATAACACAGATAGGAACATAGGACATTTCAAATGAAACAGGCCAATAATGACAAAACTGATTCGTCCACCACCAGCGGTGGTTGAATCATGTTATACCTGTCCTAAAATCAGAGCACAGGATGTTTCAAACAAAAACAGGCCAGTAATGACCCAGCTAACACATGGCTCCATTAGGTTGCATTCCTTTCTTTGCTTTTCTTGTTTTCTCTCACACTCCTGTTTCACACAATATAGGCTAAAATGTTGTAGCTTACTTGGTGCATTTTAAAATCTAAACTGTTCCTCAATGAGCTGCTTTAGCATTTCTGAGTTGCATAAGTGTTGCTGGATCCAGTACAAATAGGGTTACCAGACATCCTCTTTTACCAGGACATGTCCTCTTTTCCAGCTGCCAGATATTCTTCATGTGCCTTCTCTATCCTGTTTTATTATTATTATTATTATTATCATTTTTTACTCTCTCCCCAGGACCTCCTTGTAAATGAGCTGTGAAGGTGGTGGAGGCTTTAAACCTATTTACTCGGGTCGGGCACAAGGGCTCATCGGGCAAGGGACTAAGTGTCCTCTTTGGCAGCCCAAAGTCTGGTAACCCTAACTACAAAGCCCTGAACAAACTGTTCCTCAAGAGTTACAACGAGGTTGCATTTCAACTGAGTTGCAAAAGCATTTTACAAACATTGCTCTGAAGAGGTTAGAGCTCTGAAAAACAAAGCAATATTAGTTGCCAGTGCATTGATAACTATAAAAGCAATGCTCAACCAACTCATTGGTGTGACAGTTTAAGGTGACTTCACTGTATCAATAATGAGTATTGAAAGAGCTGCAGTAAAGCAGACAGAGAATATCATTAAAGGGAACTGCAAGCTCAACTTCCAGGAGGAAAGCATCAGGACCTACACGTCTCGATCAGCAAAATCGAAAACAGAGTACATTTTTTGAACTCACTTGTCTGTAATCTCTGTATTTATCTGTTTGACCCTGCAACCCCTCCCTCACGCCCAGACATTATTTTCCCAGAGTCCTTTGCAGTCAGACCTCTGATGACATGCATGATGGGCTGAGGCATGGGGATGTCTATATGCCCGTAGGCATATTGTAAATGCTATTCCTTTATACTGTGCATTATCGCTTGCGTACAGTGCGGTGCTGATCAGCTGAGGAAAGTGCTTCCCTTGGCTGATCAGTACCCGGCACTGTAAGCGCAATAATTAAGCTGTATAAGATAATAGCATTTACAATATTCCTACAGGCATACAGACATCTCCAGTGTGCCTTAGCCGTCATGCATGTCATCAGAGGTCTGGCTGAGGGGACTCGGGAGAATAATGGCCAGCGGGCAGTTCCAGGATCAACCAGATAAATAGAGGTCACAGACAGTGAGGTACAAAAATTGTTCACTCTAATTGTGATTTTGATAATTAGGACCTATAGGTCCTGATGTTTTCCTTCTGGGAAGCTGAGCACTCACCTTTAATTTTTAAAAGTACTGGATGCAATATTTTATTTTCACTTCTGGAGTTTTTGTTTTCTTTGTGCTCATTAGAAAGTTTTTACTTAACAGTATTACAGTAGATGTGATATGAAGAGGGCAACCGCGACCTGGAGACCACCATAGAGGATAATGTATGGGCATCAGTTAACAACAATGCTGTATTCACGTTGAGAGGTTACCGTGGCAGCTGTGTAACCCTCGAGAGTGAAGCTCGAGAGTTTGCTGTTGCCTGGTAAACTCGAGAAGTGAGTCAGCAATGTTAACGATGTATCGCTCAGCATCTTATGTGTAAGAGCTCAGTACCAAGAATTCACTGCTGGAGGCTTTCTTTCTGTTTAAAAATTTTTTAAAACACGTGGTTTCCAACAGTGACACCCCAACAATGAGTCACAATCAGTCCCGGTCCCTCTCTGATCTCACAGACAACACATTTAAACAGGGCAGCGGTTTCACAGGAAAAAATATGATCTGATTTCCCTTACTTTGTCTGTCATTCCTCACTTTTGGGTCTGTTTCTTACTGCCGCTGGCCGTTTCCCAGAAATGTGGCAAACTTATGCGCTCTTGCGTGTTCCTGCTGTTGTACCATCGATGTAGCGTCCTCAAGATGGAACAACAACATATTGACGTCCACATCGATGGTACAACAGCATTGTGTTCCCATCGATTTTATACACAACAGCGCCTCCCATCCACTATTCTATATATTGTATATAGGAACATAGAGGTTGATAAGGACCTTCAGGTCCATCCAGTCCCCATTTTTCCTGCCTAATATAAGATCCTGCATGGCCTCCAGCCTCTACCCACCTGCCCCTTTCCCTACTTGTGTGTTTCAGCCCCTGTTCGAGCTCCGGGTTACCTTCCTACCAGTTTTATGACGCCAATGTGTCTATCCCGTGGTTCTCAAATAGGAAACCCTAAACTGCTCCAGATGAGGCCTGGTCAGGTCTGAGAATGTACAGTATTAACATTTTAAGTTTTGGATGTTTTGTGCGATGGGATGAAGCAAACTAAATATGAATAATGGCAGCTGAATTTCTTTACTTAGGCACAAACTGGTGACCAGAAAAGGTCCAATGAGCCATAGCTTGTGTCTAGGTGTGCATTTATATGTCAGTTGGTGACTAGAAGGCACACTGAGTCAAACTTGTTTCTTAAGTAGGTGTTCGTTGATGTGTAAATTGATGACTGGGAAAAGCACAGACTCAAGGCTTATTCTAAACCAGGTGTTTATAAGCAGATGAGTGACTGAGAAAGGCACACTGACCCAAGGCTTATTTTACAGTAGATGTTTATATGCAAATGAGTGACTGGGAAAGGCACACAGAGCCAGTGTTTGTTTCAGGTGTCATCTGAGGAAGATTACATGAAGCTGCTTAACAACATGGTAAGATGGGGAGAGATGAAGGTGGCTAGGTAGGTTGTTCCAGACAGAGAAAACAACAATAAGAGGCCCAAGGGTCATAACAATAGTGACGAGGATAACCTGGGTGTGGGGCTAGGGGTGGAGAACAAAAGTTGAATAAAAAGAAAATATGCTCAGTAAACTTTATTAATCTCACTTTATTCCTTTATTATGGTGTCCTGTTAAAAATACGATATTTTTTCTCTAGGAGGCCAAGTTTTTCCAAATTTGATGGATGCTAAATCTTTTCCATTGCTTAGGGAGGCTCACTGTCAAAAGCATGAGAACTAATGGTCTATCCATCTTTTGTAAATCCATTACTGTTTGAGCCCCTACCACCTCCACTGGGAGGCTGTTCCAGGGTCTACTATCTTTCTATGAAGAAATACTTTCTCCTGTTCCTCTGATCCTTCCCCTTAAACTTCATATTGTGACCTCTAGTTTTGGACATCTTTTTCTTTAAAAGATGTTCCTTCCTATACCTTGTTTATTCCCTTTAGGTATTTGAATGCCTCAATCATGTCTCCTTCTCTCTCCTGCTCTCCAGGGTACAGATCTAGACCCCTCAGCCTTTCTTTGTAGGGCTCATGATGTACTGTAGGCCTGCACCATTCTGGTTGGTCTCTTTACCCCCATCCTGTCTGTATCCTTAAGGAGATGAGGCCTCCAGAACTGTACACCGTACTCGGGTGGGGTCTCACCAGTAATTTAATAGGAGCAGTATCACCTCCCTCCACCTACTGGTTATACCCTCCCTATATAGCCTAATGTATGATTTGCCTTTCCCACTGCCTTATCACATTGTTTTGCTACCTTTAGGTCATCTGAAATGATAACCCCAAGTCCCTCTCCTGCCTTGTTACTGTGACTACTCCCTGTGGGTTTTATGCCCAAAGGCATTATTCTGCACTTCTTTGCATTGAATCTCAATTGCCAAGTTCTCGACCAGTCCTCTAACTTTCCAAGGTCCTCCTTCATCCTTTCCACACAACCTGGTGTGTCCACCCTATGCAGATATTTGCATCATCTACAAATAACACCCTTCCCTTCCAATCCTACTGCAATGTCATCAGTGTAGATATTAAAGAGGACCAGGTCCAATACTGACCCCTGTGGTACTCCACTTGTCACCCTGCCCTCCCAGTGGAGTCCCATCTACTACCACTCTCTGGCTTCTACCACTAAGACAACTTTCTACCCATCTCACTATTTTAGGATCCACTCCCAGACTACTCAGTTTGTTCACCAGCCTTTTTGTGAGGAAGGTGTTGAAAGCCTTGCTGAAGTCCAGATAGACCACGTCCACCACCCTCCTGCTCTACCACCTTTGTCAGCCAATCAAAATCCATGTTGCCTCTGGTCATGTAGGCTACTGGCTGTAAGATATGCCTGATTCTCTCTTTAAGGAATGACTCCATTACCTTTCCTCACACGCAGTCAGACTGGCTGGTTGGTAATTACCTGTCTCATCTCTACTACCACTCTTGTGGAGAGGCACCATATCTGCCCTCCTCCAGTACCCCGGAACCTCCCACTGTCCAATGACAGGCTGCACAGTGATGCTAAAGGTGCCGCCAGCATTCTGCTGAGCTCTCCTAGTACCCTAGGCTGAACTGCATCGAGTCCCATTGCCTTGCCTACCTGTAACTTGGAGAGTTCTTTAAGGACACCTTCCTCGGTGAATGGACTAGTATCCACCTCCCAACCCTTCATGCCTGTTTTTGCAACACTGGACCATTTCCTTCCCCTTCCATGAAAACTGAACAGAATAATTGTTCAGTAAATCTTCCTTTGGCTAGCCCTTCTACTGTAACCCCACCCTGCCCTACCAGTCTCACTATTCCTGCCAAGGACTTCTTTTTCTCCCTGATGTATCTGAAGAATGTCTTATCTCCCTTCTTTACTGACTTGGCTATTCATTCCTCAGTGTCCACCATCACCTTCCTAACTATCTGCCCTGCTACCCTTTGTTTCTCCTTGGTATTTTGTTCTGTCCTCCTTCTATGTACTTTTGTACATCTGAAAGGTTATTTTTCCTTACTGCTCTCACTACCTCCCTGGAGAACCAAAGCAGCCTCTTTCTTTTCTTATCTTTGCTGACCTGTCTTATGCAGAGTTCTACATCCCTTTCAATTCCCCTCTGATTACTGCTAATTGCTCCTCAACGCCTCCCATTTCTTACTGCCTACTAGGGCATTCTTGAGGATTTCTTTCATTTGATCAAAATCTGCATGCCAGAAGTACATACCCCTGTCTTTGTGTAATTCATCTCTGCCCCAGTTCTTTTTATTTTTATTTATTTATTTAGCTTTTGTTGACCGGGTAAGTGCACTAGACAAATCCTGCCTATTTTCAGGCACAACCCGGGAGAGGATACAGATGAATGCCAACTGACCTTGAACCAGATTAAGCTGTTGGTGGTATTTTTAGTGAATGGGAAATTTGGCCAGGACACTGGAAATTCCCCTACTGGCTGCTGGTCAGTGGCTGGTGGGACTCTCGCTGACGTCAGCACCCGACATAGCAGACATTCCTGAGGTCGGGATGGAGGAGGAGGTGGAAGAATGCAGGAGAGAGAGTTCTGTTGCTCTCGCTATGCTAGGGGACAACGCTATCGCAAGTTCGCTGGAGGTCCAAACTTTATCCCAGCTGCCAGTTACACATGAGAATAAGCCTTTACTCCACTTACTGCGGTGCCTTCTATTTCGAGCCATTACCTGTTCTTGCTTTGCCCTGCGACGGAGATTCAGCTACCGGAGATCTTAATCGCCGCAAATTCAGAGGAAGGAACTGCTCTCACAGGATATGGTTTCCGGAGGACCGCAAATAGCATCGGACCACGTCGGCGCATTTAGTGCAGCAACAATTCGGGCTACAGGAAGGAGGAAGTATCAACAGCTCTGCAGACTGGTCGGAAGAAGTGGCGCTTATGGAGGCCGGATGGAGGAGAATGCTTGAGGAGTTTAGGTTCCTGACTTGGACTGGACTCCGCTTTCAGGTAGGAAGACACCTGAGACTGTCTTACAATGTTCCCTTCAGCCATCTACTTGAGGGAGGTAGGGGTGGACTTGTGACTGAACTCTCTGATGTGACCCCTGATACTCTTACTACTGGATCTACGGGTCTTACTACCCCTTAACAAGCCACACTCCCAAACCAACAATGTCTGAGTTGTTTAAGTCGAGTTGGACCAAGCCTCTACGTCATAGCGCTGTCGTTTGAAATATAGAGGTGGTTTGAAAGAGCACCCGATCGATATTATGTTTTAACAACTTCTGAAGTCTAAAATGGGTTTTTGTGCCAAGGATATTTATGCCCTCATTCATGTCTCTGGAGAGGATTCCTTGACGTTAGCTTTCAAACTACTGCCCTTATGGACAAATTCTGGGACAAATATGCTAACCAAAGACTCATCCGGTGTGGCTTCCTTTTTGCTATTCCTTTAACTAGACCATTGATTAGGTTTGTCACAATTATGTTCCAAGCAGGGGGTTAATGTAAGTGATATTTACGATGGTTGCAATCCAAATGTGAGGTGTTGGGGCCACCTGAAGCCTTCTTGATATAGAGAGGCATTTGGACAGGGGATGGAAATTTAAAGTGAAATTGCTACAAGTCAATTCTGAGATTATTCATTTGCCGAACAGTTTCTTTTGGGAAAGGATAGAGGGTTTGCTTTATGGGGGCAGCCTAAAGCATGTTATAAATGTGGGATAGAACACACATCAGTAGTGTCTGCGACATGATGAAGTGTCCTTTATGTGGGGTTTTGGGCATTCTGTTGACATGTGTACCAACATCTTCCAATGTAATCTTTGTGAAGCGAAGGCCATGCCTTCCATCAGTGTCCTTGGCTAGCATAATTGCTCTGAAGGTTTAGACCAGGACGGTTTGCTTCAGAATGCCCAGGACAAATTGCAAACTCCAGGTGACAAGGTTACCCCAAAGGCAAGATCCTGTTTTACCCTCTCATCCCCAGATGCTGCTAAGCCTGTGCCACCTGTGGTTAATGACCCTCAGGATACTGTGCATCCGGTTCCCCTCCATCAGAAGACAGCCAGTGTCAGGTCTCTATTATCGCCCCTTTTGAAACTGTTAAAGGCAGGAGGTTCACTAGAGCATCCTCTAAACAGTCCCAGATCAGTCCGGTAGTGACTGAAAATTTCTTTCCCCTTCAGGATGAGGTTAGAGATTCAGATATGGAGTCTGAGGCCTCTCATCTCTCTGAAATTATAATGGGCGAGGAAGATAGTAAATCTACTGAGCTTACTAAAGATAGGAAAGGAAAAAGGAAAAAAAGGAAAGTAGAGCCAAAAGCATAGTTCATAAGTATTTTCATGGCCTCTTTGAAATTTGCTTCTTTTAATGTGTGAGCTTAAAAAGCGTTTCATAGGCAGATATCCATATTTTCATATCTTGCATCCCTGAAGTTAGATGTTATTTTTACAAGAAACAAGGGTATCTTCCATTTCTGAGGAAAAAAGATTAAAAGACTATGGACTTGTGGCCCATCTTTTGGTCTTTTAGTACTGAAATCGCAGATGGAGTGGCTATATTATTTGGTAATTCTTCTTTTAAAACCTCAAAGGTTATAGATTTATTACCTGGTAGAGCTCTTATATTAGATTGTTCATGGGGTGAATTTTTTTGCTTTCTTAATGTTTATGGCCACAGACTAAAACAGGCCGTATTCTTTATTTACAGAAATTAAACCCTTATTATTCACCAGGAAATATTTGGTCTGGGAGGATTTTAACTGTTCCTTGATATCCAGCTCCGTAAAATACAAGGAAAAAGGTTTATTGCGACTCAAATGCATTATTAGAGGTAGTAACAGATGCTGGGCTTAAGGACGCCTTCCGTAGCTTACACCCTACAGATGGTAACACTTACCATAGACATACATTTGCCACTAGGATAGATATGTTTTTACTTCACACTATCTTCAGGTTTTGTCTTGCATTGCAGTTCCGTGGAATTCTCTGATCATCATATCTTATTTTGTACTTTATCTCTACAACATCTTCCTCCTAGATTACATTCTTGTATATCACGGTGGCGGTTGAATACTTCTTTCTCTCAGACTCTGTTTATTTCTCTAAACTGGAATTTTTTAGCTGCAAAGTCCTCTACTTTGGCTCTATTTTCCTCCCCATATGAGTGGTGGAAACAATTTAAGATTGAGGTTAAACATTGATTTCAGACCTGGATGTACAACAAAGGTACAGGATGAATATAGGACATATTTGGTTCTCAGAAACCAATTATAGGACTCATGTCATTCCCTCCGCTGATCATGACCGCTTTCTTTCCCAAATAAAGAATATTAAGCAACAAATGAAAACATACCAATATAATAGAGCCAAGTCTTTGGATTTGGAATTTCGCTTTAATTTTAAAATTCTCCAATGGCTGATCCCTTTTATGCATGTAAAACACTTAAGAGATACTATCATGACTGGTTTGATTTATGCAAATAATGAGCTTATTACCACTGATGTGGTATGCTACATGTAGTACAGCATTATGTTCAGAATTATTTTTCATCCCTAAGTACTTCCTACAGATTCTCTCTCAAGTATGTTTTTCTTCTCTTCCCCAACTGCCTTGTGATCTGGTCCAGTCTTTACGACTACCTATTTCCACTTCTGAGGTAATTGAAGTCATTAAACAATTAAAGGTCGGATCTTCCCCTGGTATAGACGGGATACCTAATGAGTTCTATAAAAATGCATAGAATATATGGGGTTTTTCTTCCTATTGTGTTTAATTGTTATCTATCATCAGGGATCTCCTGCCAAGATTTTTCAATGTCTTAATGACTTTCATTTATAAAAAGGATAAAACTTACTCTCAAATTGGAGACCAATCTGTTTGCTAAACAGTGATTATAAGATTTTATCTAAAATTTTGAATAATAGATTGGAGAAATTAGCTAGGCTTTTAGTTCACCCTGCACAAACGTGCGATAAAAAATAGGAAAATCCAGCACAACCTCTTTTGCTTAGAGATCTTTTGCATGTCGAGCTAGTTTTTTTCATCAGAATTAATAGCAGCTTTGGATCAATCCAAAGCGTTTGATGCATCAGTCATTCTTATTTGTATTTCGTTCTTTCTGCTTACGGAATTCCTGATACCTTTGTACAATGGATTTCTCAGTTGTATAAATCCGCAGTTTCAGTTCCTATAGTAAATGGCCTATTAGGGAGAAAGTTATGATTTCCGAGGTGTCAGACAAGGATGTCCATAAGCCCTTATTATACACTTTCATTCTGGATCCGGTGATTAGAAGCATTATTTATGACACCTCTGTTTTAGGTATTGCTCCTTCTGCGGGCCTGGGCGTCACCCTTTTTAGCTGACTCATCCTCTTTGCGGAAAGCCTTAGGTTTTTCTTTCATTTGGTAGATACTCTGGTGCCTCTCTTAATATCACAAAAAGTTTTGTTATGCAATTGGGTCAGTTAGTTCCGGACTTATCGAATTGTTTTGGTATTCCCCTAGTAACTGGGCCTCAGAAAATACTGGGTGTCTGGTTTGGGATAGTTGATATGGAAATCTATAATTGGGAAAAGCAGTTAGGATTGGGTGAAATTGAGATCAATCAGTGGAAACACTGGAAATTTGGGAAAAAGAAAAGAGTCTTAATTATAAAAAATTTGTTTGCCCATTTTCTTTATTTAAGTCACCTTTTCCACCTCCGCTTCGTTAGAAACTAGGATTTATATTATTTTTTTCAGATGTTATGGGGCAATAGATTAAACCCTGTAAAGAGAGAATATCGTATGTCAGATATAGGAGGGTGGATTACAGATGATTAATCCTGTGATTTTTTTTCATTCTGTTTTTTATTTTCCTCTTTTTCATTCATTTGGCATGCACCGTCTCTTCCTTGGCAATTCTGGATCAAATCTATATGGCACAAATATTTTTTAAATGGTCTCTTCTCCCCTAGAATATTATTATCAGATGGTATACCACAATATGGTATCTAGAGCCTTGAAGAAATTATATCAATGGAAGATTCCTTACATAAATTACATTCTTTACACAGAAAATCCTTTTATGAGTACATTGTGTATGATGTGCAAAGTAATACTTTTTCCATCCTGCTCCCATCTAATATGAAGTATGTACTGGTAAATTAACTGACAATAGAATTCGGTTAAAATTTGGGACATTATTTGGATCTCTGCTCATGGTCGTTTAGGGGTTCGAGGAAATCTAAAGTATAAACCAGTAACTGAAAGATATTGTTTAAGACAAGATTGTATTAATATTGAGGAAAGCCAGTCTCACTTCTTTATTGAATGTCCTGATAGTCAGAGGTTTTGGGAATTTGCAGCTAGACACTGGAATATGCCTCACCTACGGTCCATTTCTTACTGTACCCTGGTGTTAGGTGATTATTCTGGAAATTGGGACCGATACCATAGAAGTACATTGAATGTTTTTTGCACTCCTGCAATATTATTTATAGCAAGCTCGTTGTTCTTTTGTGTTGCAACAACTCCATACGGATTTTGATGTTATTCTCTCTGCTGTTGTTACTGACTTACAAACTGTTCGCTTTCAGGATGGGAAAAAATATTCCAAATCTTATGTTACTTATTTATGGAAAGATTTTTCTTTTGTTAATTTTAGTTGTTTTTTTTTTGACACTTTAAGATATGCTTTTGTTATATTTCAGCTGTTATGTTTTTCCTTTTTGTGTGATGTTGTGTTTCTTGCCTAATAAAGTACCCCTACTCTTTTCAATAAGTGCCATGGGATCTTTAACATCCACCTGAACTACCACCAATCCAGGCAGATGGGACCTCGGTTTAACATCTCATCCGAAGATGGCACCTCAGAAGTGCAGCACCCTCTCATGCTGCACTATAGTGTCAATACTGGGATATTAACCCAAGTGCCAGATGTGAGGAACTGAACCCACAGCCCTCTGATCTCCTGGCCTCAGAGGCGAGTGTGCTACCTGCTGAGCCACTGACACTGGTCAGTAACCCGGAACCCGTATCTTGAACTCCACCATTTGATAGTCACTAGACCTTAGATTGCCCTCATCGTGATATGTGTGACACCATCCCCACTGGTTATGACCAGGTCCAGTATTACCCTCCTTCGAGTTGGTTCCTACAAGTTGTTGGAGGAACTCTCCTGCAAGGAGTCCAGTTTGTCCCTGCTTTTGGTTGTTCCCGCTGTTGAGAGACTCCAGTCCACATCAGAAACTGAAGTCCCCACTAGCAACAATTCCCTCTTTCAGGACGTCCTTTGAATTGCCTGCATTAGCTTACTGTCTGCTTCTTTCTCCTGTATTGGAGGGCTATAAATCACATCTGTACAAATAATGACCCCTGACTGCTTCTCCAGGTGATCCAAGGTACCTCCGCTTACCCTTGCTCCTCCTGCACCATTGAAGCTCGTATACTGAACCGCGCATATGGGCTACCCCCTTCTTACCGACCTGTCCCTTCTAAACAGATTAAAGCCTGGGATATCCATCTCCCATTCCTGTTTTTTGTCCATCAGGTTTCCATGATGGCCACCAGGTCCAGATCCTCCCTGCCACTGTGGCCTCCAAATCTGCTATTTTGGTTCTCAGAGTCCAGGCATTTGCACACAATGCCTTCACCAGTTTCTCCCTCTTTGCTACTTCCTTTCCTCAGTCTCTTCCCCGATTTTGGGGCGTGCCAACAAGGTAACTTCCCTATTAAGGACTACTACAAGGCAGACTAGATGGACCAAAAGGTCTCATTCTGCCATCACTTTCTAACTTTCTATGTTGCATCCTCCTTTAATTCCCTAGCCTTATACTCCCCCATTCTTAGTTTAAAGTCACGGCCTTGGCTATGTATTCCTGCTGTTTATCTGTTGGCACCCTGGACCCTGCCTTGTTTAGGTGCAGTCTATCTTTTGAATATAACCTTTGTCCCTCCACAAGTCCCCCAATCCCCAATGCAGAAGACCCCACCATGCACCATTCCATTAGCCAGCTGTTGAATTCTTCTGTCCTCTTTTTCCTGCCAGTATTGGCATTAGGAACTAGCAGGACTTCTGAGAAAGCCAACAATCTTACCCCTCCCTGCAGCAGCCCTTGCTGAATCCCATGAACCTCTGTTGTCCCTCAGTCAGCTCATTTCCTGCAAAATCATTTGTACCCAAGTGCACAAGCAGGAGTGGTTTGTCTCCATTTTCCTTACTCCCTCCCTATCATTGGTCCTGCTCTCCCAGCCTCCATTCCTGGTAAGCAGACTACCACCCTTCTTTTATCTGGATCACACTTCCTAATCCAGTGTGCCCCTGTATTATGGAATCCCAAAGACCATCAATGTGGTCCTGTTCCTGTTCCTGTTCATACTTCATCAACATTGCGACATCACAAGTAACTGATCCAGAAACTGGCAGTTGCTCTTCCTCCTCAGTGGTGATGCTGATGAGGTAGGAAGGGAACAGAATGATATGTCAGCCTCCAGGTAGAGCGTGGTTCCACACATTTCACCTAGTACTGTTGAAAATCATCTAAATAGCAAAGGGAAAAGAAAAAGCATTTCAGATGTGAAAGTAACTGTGACTATTTTTAAAAATTAATATTAATTTCAGGCAATAATGTACATTTAAAAAGTGCAGAGATGGACAGGTCAGCTGGGAGACTGGGGCTGACAAAGGTCAGCTATGGGTAGGCGTATTGGATAAGCACTTGAATACAGGGGACGATCAGTTAACAGCATGAGCAGACAAACGTAAGGTATTAGCACAATACAGCAGGGCAACTAGGGCGTTACAGTGCATGGGGAGGGACTGCCACCGGAAGGGAGGCGCTGATACCACTGTACAGGTCAGTGGCTCAGCCTCACTTGGAGTACTGTGCAGTTTTGGAGTCCGTATCTAAGAAGGGACAGGGACAGTGTCGAGGCAGAGCAAAGGTATCCAAGATCTTCCAAGGACAGCAGGGGTGGGGAACTGATGAAGAGAGACTGGGGGTTAGAAGGAAAGGAGGGCCATGATCAAAACTTACAAATACCAGCCAGCCCAGTGGCATGGAGGGCAGAGGCATCCATGCCTCACCTGCCACCACGCCCGGCAACTCTGGTTCAGTGATGAGCCTGGGATGCTCTGGGGGCAACCCGGGGAAATAGATTAGGCATCTCAATGGATGCTCTCCTCCAGGGAAGGAGGAGTGTCTGCTCTGCTGCAACATCGTCACCTAGGTGATCACAGGTGGCAATGTAAAACTGGAGTAGCAGCAGTTTTGGGAGAGGGACAGTGCCTGATGGAAGGCCATCTAGCATGTCCTTGACATAAATACATTCGAGCTGCCATCCCACAGAGCATCCACAGGTCTAGGAGTCGGGAAGAACAGTGGAAAAACACCGCTGATTGCAGGATGTCACCCGAGGAGCCTCATAGACTCCACACTGTTTACTAGGCACAAGGGACCACAGACTCAGCATGGTACTGAGCAGGTAAGAAGGGTCCCTCCCCTGCCAGCCCTCCCACAGGGGGCAGTCTGTGGAGGAATCAGTGGCCTCGAAGGTAAGTCCCAGAGATGGCGGGTGATGGGTTGAGGGAACCACCTGGGCTGAAGGTGGCTGACCAGAGGAGTAGGGGAAAAAAACTTAGAAAAATCTCCACTGGGTAAATAAAGAGTGGATGACAGGGCATTGTTCAGACATGTGGGGACATAAGCACTGGGGGTACTGTATGGCTGAAGTGAGGGCTAGTTTAAGAGAGTTACAGGAAGTACTTTTCACAGAGAGGTGCTGAAGGGATGGAACAGCTGGCGGAGGAGTCTGTTCAGAATCAGTGAGGGATTCAAATAAGGGTGGGACAGATAAAAGCAGTTTGATAAAGATTACTCTAAAAGGAGGAGGGGTGTAACGAGCCTCTAGAGCTCTCTCATTCAGCATTAGTTAGAGTGCAGTAGCATGGACAGAGGTGATGGGTCAGTAGGGCCTTTTCTAGCGACAGATTCTGTTTCTATGGCACTGTTGATAGCTTCTCACCTGCTCTTCCAGCCCAGGGAAGGGTTCAGTCAGACAGCATTCAACAGCAGGGTAGGGAGGTCAAACTATAAAATCCAAGGGACAAGGGAAATAATAC
The DNA here is from genome assembly GCA_016271365.2 of Neoceratodus forsteri. Lineage (NCBI taxonomy): Eukaryota > Metazoa > Chordata > Ceratodontiformes > Ceratodontidae > Neoceratodus > Neoceratodus forsteri. The sequence continues at coordinate 1,322,028,255 of CM057454.1, forward strand.
TGGGAAACAGCTGGATTCTAGAGTCGGCTCAAACCTACTAATGAGCAAACTGTATGTTGGCCCAAGCATGCCTTCTGTGGCCCAGAATGTGCTGTTAGGCACCCAGCATCCCTCAGATATGATACATGTTAAAGAATGTGGTGACTTGAGGCCAGCAGTGTCACTGCTGGTCCCATCTCTGAAACCAGTATACAGTTATTGTCAACTTGGCTGAAGATATAAAACAGAGTTCATCCAGCAGTTTCATGCGGACATTTCCTGTGGTGAACTGCTTCGTTCAGCCTTCAGCTTGGTAACTGGGCAACCGACACTCTCACAGATCAACTGCTTTAGCTCTTTTGGAAAGCAGCTACATCACTGAAGTAGGAAAGGCATATCTGGACTATTATGGATGCCCCTGACTACCACAGATACCTCGGGACCATTAAAGACACCACTGGATTGCAATAAAGGTACAAAAGAGTTAGAGCTCATCTACAGACCAGGCCATCTAGAGCGTCTTTCACAAGAACCCGGCCTGCAATGTTAAAACACCCCTGACTGTGCAGGGGACTAGCGACATTCTCATCCATTAGATGCCCTTCCATATCCTTTCCACAGCTCCAGAGTCTCTGGGAGGGCAGACGGTGGCCAGGAAGGTGGAGCTGCACCAGAATACCATCCTGGCCTAGAGGATCCCTAGAATGCCACAAGGCAATCAGACCAGAAATTGGGTATATGGGCTTCAGCTACTTCTGGGAATTAGGCTGGAGTGGTAGTGAATTCCTTCACTCCACAGCAGTCCTGGGGTGCTGGATGGAGTCAGACATGAGCAGCTATGAACTCCCTCTTCTCTCGTTCAATAGGCACCCCACAGAGGATAGGTGTTCAGAGAACTTTGGTCCTCACTCACCTCATTTCCTCTTCTTAAATTCAAATAACTTTAATGGCATGACAAGATATATAGGTATTGTCAAAGTTTATGTATCAAACTTCATAAGAGATAAACATACAATAAGCGACCAGTACTCTCTCTTTCTCTCCCTCTATTCCCTTTCAATTCAGTTTAATGTTGCTGTAGTGACATGACTATACTACAAGTACTGTCAACTACTACAAATAACTCATAGCACACTCTCATGATCAGCTTCTCCTCTGTTTCCTCTCTCATCTCATCTCTCAGCCCTTTTCTCCCCTCCCTCCCTCTCTATTCTATCTCTTGCTGTATCTGCACTCACTGTCCATCTTTCTCACACACACCCTCCTCTAGTCTCCCTCTCTGCTCTATCTGGTGTCTCTCTTCTCTAGCTGTCAGCCTCTCTGCCTCCTCTCGTCTCCTTAACTATCTCCTTCCTTATCTTTCTCTTTAGTGTATCTCTTTGCTCTCATTTCTCTTCCATCGCTATCCCTCTTTTCTCTTATCTGTGCTCTTTCTTCTCTCACCCCACACATGCTTTCTCTCTCATTCACTTTCTCTCTGTCTCTCTTAGATCTAGCAGCAGCTACAATCTGCACAGGGTTTCCATAATGAAAAATTAACCCTCACCCTCACCCTCACTCCCACAAAATGAAGCTGGAGGGTAGGAAGGTGCAGGCTCTCCAATACACAACTAAAGTGTCAGTCTGTAATTGTACCATCTCAAAAGACCAGCAGAGCAGCAAACACTGGCTGTATCCAGGCCCTGCATTTCAGCCACAGTAGCACTGACATAGCAGTCCAAACCCCAGCTGATGCCAGAGTCTCCACCTCAGCCACAGTAATACTGACATAGCAACACATGCACAGGCTGTATGAAGAGCATACACCTTAGCCACAGTACCACTGACAGAGCCCTGCAAACCCCAGCTGTATCCAGAGTCTCCACCTTAGCCACAATAGCATTGACTGAGGAATACATGCACAGGCTGTATCCAGGGCCTACACCTTAGCCACAGTACCACTGACAGAGCAGAGCAAACATGGCTGTATCCATGGCCTGCATACCAAACACAGTAACACTGACAGAGCAATGCAAACATGGGCTGTATCCAGAGCAAGCACCTTCAAAAACAACCGTTAACAGAGAAATGCAAACGCTGGCTGACACTGTATCCACAGCCTGCATATCAACCACAGTACCACTATTGGCAATGTAAACACAAGCTGCATCCAGATCCACCACCTTCATAATACTACTACTGACAGAGGAATGCAAACTCTGGTTAATGTTGAATCCATGATCTGCATATCAACAACAGTAGCACTGACAGAGCAATGGAAGCACCAGCTGTATCCAGAGTCTCCACCTCAGCCACAGTTGCACTGACAGAGCAGTGCAAGCCCAGCTGTATCCCTGGCATGCACACCAAACACAGAAAAACTGACCAAGCAATGCAAGCACCAGCTGTATACATGGCGGCACATCATCCACAGAAACACTGACAGAGTAATGCAAGCACCAGCTGTATCCAGAATCTCCACCTCAGCCACAGTAACACTGACAAAGCAACACAAGCACCAGCTGCATCCCTGGCATGCACACCAACCACAGAAACGCTGACCAAGCAATGCAAGCACCAGCTATATCCATGGCCTGGACATTACCCACATTAACATGGACAGAGCAATGCAGCACTAGCTGTATCCCTGGCATACACACCAACCACAGAAACACTGACAGAGCAATGCAAGCACCAGCTGTATACATGGCCTGCACATTAACCACAGTAACACTGACAGAGCAATACAAGCACCAGCTGAATACATGGCGGCACATCAACCACAATAACATTCACAGAGCAATGCAAGCACCAGCTGTATCCCTGGCATGCACAACAATAACAGAAACACTGACAGGGCAATGCAAGCACCAACTGTATACATGGCCTGCACATTAACCACAGTAACATTGACAGAGCAATGCAAGCACCAGCTGAATACATGGCCTGTACATCAACTACAATAACACTGACAGAGCAATGCAAGCACCAGCTGTATCCACAGTCTCCACCTCAGCCACAGTAGCACTGACAGACCAGTGCAAGTACCAGCTGTATCCCTGGCATGCGCACCAACCACAGAAACACTGACAGAGCAACACAAGCACCAGCTGTATCCTTGGCATGCACACCAACTACAGAAACACTGAACGAGCAACACAAGCACTAGCTGTATCACTGGCATGCACACCAACCACAGAAACACTGACCGAGAAAATGCAAGCACCAGCTGTATACATGGCCTGCACATAACCACAGAAACACTAACAGAGCAGTACAAGCACCAACTGTATACATGGCCTGCACATCAACCACAGTAACATTGACAGAGCAATGCAAGCACTAGATGTATCCATGGCATGCACATTCACCACAGTAACATTGACAGAGCAATGCAAGCATCAGCTGTATACATGGCCTGTATATCAACCACAGTAACACTGACAGAGCAATGCAAGCAGCAGCTGTATCGAGTCTCCATCTCAGTTACAGTAACACCGACAGAGCAATGCAAGCACCAGCTATATACATGGCATGTACACCAAAAACAGTAACACTGACAGAGCAATGTAAGCACCAGCTGTATACATGGCTGGCATATCAACCACAGTAGCACGGACAGAGCAATGGCAGCACTAGCTGTATCCAGAGTCTCCATCTCAGCCACAGAAGCACTGACAGAGCAGTGCATGCACCAGCTATATCCATGGCCTGCACATTAACCACAGAAACACTGACAGAGCAATGAAAGCACTAGGTGTATCCATGGCCAGCACATTAACTACAGTAACATTGACGGAGCAATGCAGCACTAGCTGTATCCCCTGGCATACACACCAACCACAGAAACACTGACAGAGCAATGCAAGCACCAGCTGAATACATGGCCTGCACATTAACCACAGAAACATTAACAGAGGTGCAAGCACCAACTGTATACATGGCCTCTAGGGCAACCACAGTAACACTGACAGAGCAATGCAAGCACCAGCTGTATCCATGGCATGCACACCAACCACACTAACACTGACAGAGAAATGTAAGCACCAGCTATATATGGAGTGCACATCAACCACACTAACACTGACAGAGAAATGTAAGCACCAGCTATATATATGGAGTGCACATCAACCACAGTAACTCTAACAGTGCAGTGCAAGCCCTAGTTGTATCAATGGCCTGCACATTAACCACAGAGAGGGTAATGCAACCCCAGCTGTATCCATGGCCTGTTCATCAACGAAAGTAGCACTGACAGAGTAATGCAAGCACCAGCAGTATAGATGGCCTGTACATCAGCCACAGTAACACTGACAGAGCAATGCAAGCACCAGCTGTATCCAGAGTCTCCACCTCAGCCACAGTAGCACTGACAGAGCAGTGTAAGCACCAGCTGTATCCCTGGCCTGCACACCAACTACAGTAACACTTACAGAGCAATGCAAGCACCAGCTGTATCCAGACTCTCCACCCCAGCCACAGTAGCACCGACGGAGCAGTGCAAGCACTAGCTTCTATCCAGATTCTCCACCTCAGAAACAGTAGCACTGACAGAGCAATGTAAGCACCAGCTGTTACATGGCCTGTACATCAACCATAGTAGCACTGACAGAACAATGCAAGCACCAGCTATATTCATGGCTTGCACATCAACCACAGTAACACTGACACATCAATACAAACACCAGCTCTATTCATGGCCTGCATATCAAGCACAGTAGCACTGACAGAGCAATGCAAACATCAGCTATATACACAGCCTGTTCATCAACCTCAGTAGCACTGACAGAGGAATGCATGTACCAGTTGAATCCAGAGTCTCCACCTCAGCCACAGTAACACTGACAGAGCAATGTAAGCACCACCTGTATACATGACCTGTACATCAACCACAGTAACACTGACAGAACAATGCAAGCACCAGCTATATACATGGTCTCTACACCAACCACAGAAACACAGACAGAGCAATGCAAACACCAGCTATATACAAGGCATGTACACCAAAACAGTAACACTGACAGAGCAATGCAAGCTCCAGCTGTATACATGGCGGCATATCAAAGACAGTAGAACTGACAGAGCAATGCCAGCACTAGCTGCATCCAGTCTCTATCTCAGCCACAGAAGCACTGACAGAGCAATGAAAGCACCAGGTGTATCCATGGCCAGTACATTAACCACAGTAACACTGACAGAGCAATGCAAGCACCAGCTGTATCCATGGCCTGTACACCAACCAGAGAAACACTGACAGAGCAAAGCAAGCACCAGCTGTATCCATGGCGGTACATTAACCACAGTAATACTGACAGATCAATGCAAGCACCAGCTATATCCATGGCCTGTACACCAACCAGAGAAACACCTGCAGAGCAATGCAAACACCAGCTATATGCAGAGTCTCCATCTCAGCCACAGTAGCAATGCAAGCACCAGCAGTATCCATGGTCTTTACACCACAGAAACACTGACAGAGCAATGCAAGTATCAGCTGTATACATGGCCTGCACATTAACCACAAAAACAATGACAGAGCAATGCAAACACCAGCTGTATCCAGAGTCCCCACCTCAGCCACAGTAACACTGACAGACCAATGCAAGTACCAGCTGTATCCCTGGCATGCACATCAACCACAGTAACTCTGACAGAGCAATGCAAGCACCAGCTGTATCCATGGCCTGTACACCAACCAGAGAAACACTGACAGAGCAAGCAAGCACCAGCTCTATCCACGGCCAGTACATTAACCACAGTAACACTGACAGAGCAATGCAAGCACCAACTATATCCATGGCCTGTACACCAACCAGAGAAACACCCACAGAGCAATGCAAACACCAGCTATATGCAGATTCTCCATCTCAGCCGCAGTAGCAATGCAAGCACCAGCTGTATCCATGGTCTATACACCAACCACAGAAACACTGACAGAGCAATGCAAGTATCAGCTGTATACATGGCCTGCACATTAACCACAGAAACAATGACAGAGTAATGCAAGCACCAGCTGTATACATGGCCTGCACATTAACCACAGAAACAATGACAGAGTAATGCAAGCACCGCTGTATACATGGCCTGCACATTAACCACAGAAACAATGACAGAGTAATGCAAGCACCAGCTGTATACGTGGCCTGCACATCAACCACAGTAACTCTGACAGAGCAATGCAAGCACCAGCTATATCCATGGCCTGCACATTTAGCACAGTAGCACTGACACAGCAATGCAAGAACCAGCTGTATCCAGAGTCTCCACCTTAGCCAAAGTAGCACTGACAGAGCAACACAAGCACCAGCTGTATCCCTTGCATGAACACGAATCACAGAAACACTGACAGAGCAATGCAAGCACCGGCTGTATACATGGCCAGCACATTAACCACAGAAACACTAACAGAGCATTGCAAGCACCAGCTGTCTACATGACCTGCACATTAACCACAGAAACACTAACAGAGCAATGCAAGCACCAGCTGTATCCATGGCCTGCACATTAACCACAGAAACACCAACAAAGCAATGCAAGTACCAGCTGTATCCATCGCCTGCACATTAACCACAGTAACACTGACAGAGCAATGCAAGCACCAACTGTATACATGGCCTCTAGGTCAACCACAGTAACACTGACAGAGCAGTGCAAGTACCAGCTGTATACATGGACTGCACATTAACCACAGTAACATTGACTGAGCAATGCAAGAACCAGCTGTATACACGGCCTGCACATTAACCACAGAAACACTAACAGAGCACTGCAAGCACCAACTGTATATACATGGCTCTAGGTCAACCACAGTAACACTGACAGAGCAGTGCAAGTACCAGCTGTATGCATGGCCTGCACATTAACCACAGTAACATTAACAGAGCAATGCAAGCACCAGCTGTATCCAGAGTCTCCACCCAGCCACAGTAAAACTGAGAGCAATGCAAGCACCAGCTGTATCCAGAGTCTCCACCTCAGCCACAGTAACACTGACAGACCAGTGCAAGTACCAGCTGTATCCATGGAATGCACACCAACCACAGAAACACTGACAGAACAATGCAAGTACCAGCTGTATGCATGGCCTGCACATTAACCACAGTAACATTAACAGAGCAATGCAAGCACCAGCTGTATCCAGAGTCTCCACCTCAGCCACAGTAAAACTGACAGAGCAATGCAAGCACCAGCTGTATCCAGAGTCTCCACCTCAGCCACAGTAACACTGACAGACCAGTGCAAGTACCAGCTGTATCCATGGAATGCACACCAACCACAGAAACACTGAGAGCAATGCAAGCACCAGTTGTATCCATGTCATGCACACCAACCACAGAAACACTGACAGAGCAATGCAAGCACCAACTGTATGCATGGCCTCTAGGTCAACCACAGTAACACTGACAGAGCAGTGCAAGTACCAGCTGTATACATGGACTGCACATTAACCACAGTAACATTGACTGAGCAATGCAAGAACCAGCTGTATACACGGCCTGCACATTAACCACAGAAACACTAACAGAGCACTGCAAGCACCAACTGTATACATGGCCTCTAGGTCAACCACAGTAACACTGACAGAGCAGTGCAAGTACCAGCTGTATGCATGGCCTGCACATTAACCACAGTAACATTAACAGAGCAATGCAAGCACCAGCTGTATCCAGAGTCTCACCTCAGCCACAGTAAAACTGACAGAGCAATGCAAGCACCAGCTGTATCCAGAGTCTCCACCTCAGCCACAGTAACACTGACAGACCAGTGCAAGTACCAGCTGTATCCATGGAATGCACACCAACCACAGAAACACTGAGAGCAATGCAAGCACCAGTTGTATCCATGTCATGCACACCAACCACAGAAACACTGACAGAGCAATGCAAGTACCAGCTGTATCCAGAGTCTCCACCTCAGCCACAGTAACACTGACAGAGCAATGCAAGCACCAGCTGTATGCTTGGCATGCACACCAACCACAGAAACACTGGACCGAGCAATGAGCACCAGCTGTATGCATGGCATGCACATCAACCACATTAGCACTGACTGAGTAATGCAAACACCAGCTGTATCATGGCCTGCACATCACCCACACTAACACTGACAGAGAAATGCAAGCACAAGCTATAAACATGGTGTGACATCAACCACACTAACACTGACAGAGCAATGTAAGCAACAGCTATGTCTATGGAGTGCACATCAACCACACTAACACTGACAGAGCAATGTAAGAACCAGCTATATATATGGAGTGCACATCAACCACACTAACACTGACAGAGCAATGTAAGAACCAGCTATATACATGGTGTGCACATCAACCACACTAACACTGACAGAGCAATGTAAGAACCAGCTATATATATGGAGTGCACATCAACCACACTAACACTGACAGAGCAATGTAAGAACCAGCTATATACATGGTGTGCACATCAACCACACTAACACTGACAGAGCAATGTAAGCACCAGCAATATATATGGTGTGCACATCACCCACGCTAACACTGACAGAGAAATGTAAGCACCAGCAATATATATGGAGTGCACATCAACCACAGTAACTCCAACAGAGCAATGCAAGCCCTAGTTGTATCAAAGGCCTGCACATTAACCACAGAACCACTGAGAGGGTAATGCAACCCCAGCTGTATCCATGGCCTGTTCATCAATGAAAGTAGCACTGACAGAGTAATGCAAGCACCAGCAGTATAGATGGCCTCGTACATCAGCCACAGTAACACTGACAGACCAATGCAAGCACCAGCTGTATCCAGAGTCTCCACCTCAGCCACAGTAGCACTGACAGAGCAACACAAGCACCAGCTGTATCCCTTGCATGTACATGAATCACAGAAACACTGACAGAGCAATGCAAGCACCGGCTGTATACATGGCCTGCACATTAACCACAGAAACACTAACAGAGCAATGTAAGCACCAGCTGTATACACAGCCTGCACATTAACTACAGAAACACTAACAGAGCAGTGCAAGCACCAACTGTATACATGGCCTCTAGGTCAACCACAGTAAAACTGACAGAGCAGTGCAAGTACCAGCTGTATACATGGCCTGCACATTAACCACAATAACATTGACAGAGCAATGCAAGAACCAGCTGTATGCATGGCCTGCACATTAACCACAGTAACATTGACAGAGCAATGCAAGCACCAGCTGTATCCAGAGTCTCCACCTCAGCCACAGTAACACTGACAGAGCAATGCAAGCACCAGCTGTATCCAGAGTCTCCACCTCAGCCACAGTAACACTGACAGACCAGTGCAAGTACCAGCTGTATCCATGGAATGCACACAAACCACAGAAACACTGACAGAGCAATGCAAGCATCAGTTGTATCCATGTCATGCACACCAACCACAGAAACACTGACAGAGCAATGCAAGTACCAGCTGTATCCAGAGTCTCCACCTCAGCCACAGTAACACTGACAGAGCAATGCAAGCACCAGCTGTATGCATGGCATGCACACCAACCACAGAAACACTGACCGAGCAATGCAAGCACCAGCTGTATGCATGGCCTGCACATCACTCACACTAACACTGACAGAGAAATGCAAGCACCAGCGATATACAGGGTGTACATCAACCACACTAACACTGACAGAACAATGTAAGCAACAGCTATATCTATGGAGTGCACATCAACCACACTAACACTGACAGAGCAATGTAAGAACCAGCTATATATATGGAGTGCACATCAACCACACTAACACTGACAGAGCAATGTAAGAACCGGCTATATACATGGTGTGCACATCAACCACACTAACACTGACAGAGCAATATAAGCACCAGCTATATATATGGAGTGCACATCAACCACACTAACACTGACAGAGCAATGTAAGAACCAGCTATATACATGGTGTGCACATCACCCACGCTAACACTGACAGAGCAATCTAAGCACCAGCTATATACATGGTGTGCACATCAACCACACTAACACTGACAGAGAAATGTAAGCACCAGCTATATATATGGAGTGCACATCAACCACAGTAACACTAACAGAGCAATGCAAGCCCTAGTTGTATAAATGGCCTGCACATCAACCACAGAACCACTGAGAGGGTAATGCAACCCCAGCTGTATCCATGGCCTGTTCATCAACCAAAGTAGCACTGACAGAGTAATGCAAGCACCAGCTGTATATATGGCCTGTACAGAAGACACAGTAACACTGACAGAGCAATGCAAGCACCAGCTGTATCCAGAGTCTCTATCTCAGCCACAGAAGCACTGACAGAGCAGTGCAAGAACCAGCTGTATCCCAGGCCACACCAACCACAGTAATAATGACAGAGCAATGTAAGCACCAGCTGTATACATGGCCTGTACATCAACCACAGTAACACTGACAGAGCAATGTAAACACAAGCAGTATACATGGCCTGCACATCAACCACAGTAACACTGACAGAGCAATGCAAACACCAGCTGTATCCATGGCATGCACATCAACCACAGTAACACTGACAGAGCAATGCAAACACCAGCTGTATCCATGGCATGCACATCAACCACAGTAACCCTGACAGAGCAATGCAAGCCCCAGCTGTATCCAGCGTCTCCACCTCAACCACAGTTGCACTGATAGAGCAATGCAAGCACCAGCTATATACATGGCTGGCATATCAACCACAGTAGCACGGACAGAGCAATGCCAGCACTAGCTGTATCCAGAGTCTCCATCTCAGCCACAGAAGCACTGACAGAGCAGTGCATGCACCAGCGATATCCATGGCCTGCACACCAACCACAGAAACACTGACAGAGCAATGAAAGCACTAGCTGTATCCATGGCCTGCACATCAAAACAGTAATACTGACAAAGCAATGCAAGCAGCAGGTGTATCCATGGTCGCTACATTAACCACAGTAACATTGACAGAGCAATGCAAGCACCAGCAGTATCCATGGCCTGTACACCAACCACAGAAACACTGACAGAACAATGCAAGCACCAGCTATATGCAGAGTCTCCATCTCAGCCACAGTAGCAATGCAAGCACCAGCAGTATCCATGGTCTGTACACCAACCACAGAAACACTGACAGAGCAATGCAAGTACTAGCTGTATCCATGGCCTGCACATTAAGCACAGTAACATTGACAGAGCAATGCAAGCACCAGCTGTATCCAGAGTCTCCACCTCAGCCACAGTAACACTGACAGACCAGTGCAAGAACCAGCTGTATCTCTGGCATGCAAACCAACCACAGAAACACTGACCAGCAATGCAGGCACCAGCTCTATGTATGGCATGCACATCAACCACATTAGCACTGAATGAGAAATGCAAACACCAGCTGTATCCATGGTGTGCACATCACCCACGCTTAACACTGACAGAGAAATGTAAGCACCAGCTATATACATGGCATGCACATCAACCACACTAATACTGACAGAGAAATGTAAGCACCAGCTATATTCATGGCATGTACGTCACTACAGTAACTCTGACAGAGCAATGCAAGCACCAGCTATATCAATGGCCTGCACATTAACCACAGTACCACTGACACAGCAATGCAAGCACCAGCTGTATACATGACCTGTACATCAACCACAGTAACCCTGACAGAGCAATGCAAGCCCCAGCTGTATCCAGAGTCTCCACCTCTGCACAGTAGCCCTGACAGAGCAACACAAGCACCAGCTGTATCCCTTGCATGCACACGAACTACAGAAACACTGACCGAGCAACACAAGCACTAGCTGTATCCCTTGCATGCACATGAACCACAGAAACACTGACCGAAGCAATGTAAGCACCAGCTGTATACATGGCCTGCACATCAACCACATTAACATTGACAGAGCAATGCAAGCACTAGCTGTATCCTTGGCATACACACCAACCACAGAAACACTGACAGAGCAATGCAAGCAACAGCTATACCCATGGCCTGCACACCAACCACAGAAACACTGACAGAGCAATGAAAGCACTAGCTGTATCCATGGCCTGCACATCAAAAACAGAAATACTGACAAAGCAATGCAAGCACCAGGTGTATCCATGGTCGCTACATTAACCACAGTAACATTGACAGAGCAATGCAAGCACCAGCAGTATCCATGGCCTGTACACCAACCACAGAAACACTGACAGAACAATGCAAGCACCAGCTATATGCAGAGTCTCCATCTCAGCCACAGTAGCAATGCAAGCACCAGCAGTATCCATGGTCTGTACACCAACCACAGAAACACTGACAGAGCAATGCAAGTACTAGCTGTATCCATGGCCTGCACATTAACCACAGTAACATTGACAGAGCAATGCAAGCACCAGCTGTATCCAGAGTCTCCACCTCAGCCACAGTAACACTGACAGACCAGTGCAAGTACCAGCTGTATCTCTGGCATGCAAACCAACCACAGAAACACTGACCGAGCAATGCAGGCACCAGCTCTATGTATGGCATGCACATCAACCACATTAGCACTGAATGAGAAATGCAAACACCAGCTGTATCCATGGCGGCACATCACCCACGCTTAACACTGACAGAGAAATGTAAGCACCAGCTATATACATGGCATGCACATCAACCACACTAATACTGACAGAGAAATGTAAGCACCAGCTATATTCATGGCATGTACGTCACTACAGTAACTCTGACAGAGCAATGCAAGCACCAGCCATATCAATGGCCTGCACATTAACCACAGTACCACTGACACAGCAATGCAAGCACCAGCTGTATACATGACCTGTACATCAACCACAGTAACCCTGACAGAGCAATGCAAGCCCCAGCTGTATCCAGAGTCTCCACCTCTGCTACAGTAGCCCTGACAGAGCAACACAAGCACCAGCTGTATCCCTTGCATGCACACGAACTACAGAAACACTGACCGAGCAACACAAGCACTAGCTGTATCCCTTGCATGCACACGAACCACAGAAACACTGACCGAGAAATGTAAGCACCAGCTGTATACATGGTCTGCACATCAACCACATTAACATTGACAGAGCAATGCAAGCACTAGCTGTATCCTTGGCATACACACCAACCACAGAAACACTGACAGAGCAATGCAAGCAACAGCTATACCCATGGCCTGCACATTAACCACATTAACATTGACAGAGCTATGCAGCACTAGCAGTATCCCTGGCATACACACCAACCAAAGAAACACTGACAGAGCAATGCAAGCAACAGCTAATCCATGGCCTGCACATTAACCACATTAACATTGACAGAGCTATGCAGCACTAGCAGTATCCCTGGCATACACACCAACCACAGAAACACTGACGAGCAATGCAAGCACCAGCTATATCCATGGCATGCACACCAACCACAGAAACACAGACAGAGCAATGCAAGCCCCAGCTGTATACATGGCCTGTACATCAACCACAGTAACCCTGACAGAGCAATGCCAGCCTTAGCTGTATCCAGAGTCTCCACCTCAGCCACAGTAGTAGTGACAGAGCAACACAAGCACCAGCTGAAACTTTTGCATGCACACAAACCATAGAAACACTGACAGAGCAATGCAAACACCAGCTATATACATGGCCTGCACATCAACCACATTAACATTGACAGAGCAATGCAGCACTAGCTGTATACATGGCCTGTACATCAACCACAATAACACTGACAGAGCAATGCAAACACCAACTGTATACAAGCCCTCTAGGTCAACCACAGTAACACTGACAGAGCAGTGCAAGTACCAGCTGTATACATGGCCTGCACATTAACCACAAAACACTGACTGAGCAATGCAAGAGCCATCTGTATACATGGCCTGCACATTAACCACAGAAACACTAACAGAGCAGTGCAAGCATCAACTGTACACATGGCCTCTAGGTCAATCACAGTAACACTGACAGATCAAGTACCAGCTGTATACATGACCTGCACATTAACCACAGTAACACTGACTGAGTAATGCAAGAACCAGCTGTATACATGGCCTGTACATTAACCACAGAAACACTGACTGAGCAATGCAAGAACCAGCTGTATCCATGGTATGCACACCAACCACAGAAACACTGACAGAGCAATGCAAGCACCAGCTGTATGCATGGCATGCACATCAACCACATTAGCACTGACTGAGTAATGCAAGCACCAGCTGTATCCATGGCCTGCACATCAACCACAGAAACACGGACAGAACAATGCAAGTACCAGCTATATTCATGGCCTGTAGATCAACCACAGTAACACTGACAGAGCAATGCAAACACCAGCCGTATTCATGGCCTACACATCAACCACAGTAGCACTGATAGAGCAATGCAAACATCAGCTATATACAGGGCCTGTTCATCAACCACAGTAGCACTGACAGAGTAATGCATGTACCAGCTGAATCCAGAGTCTCCACCTCAGCCACAGTAGCACTAACAGAGCAATGTAAGCACCAGCTGTATACATGGCCTGTACATCAACCATAGTAGCACTGACAGAACAATGCAAGCACGAGCTATATTCATGGCATGTACACCAACCACAGAAACGCTGACAGAGCAATGCAAGTACTAGCAGTTTCCATGGCCTGCACATTAACCACAGTAACAATGACAGAGCAATGCAAGCACCAGCTGTATCCAGAGTCTCCACCTCAGCCACAGTAACACTGACAGACCAGTGCAAGTAGCAGCTGTATCTCTGGCATGCAAACCAACCACAGAAACACTGACGAGCAATGCAAGCACCAGCTGTATCTATGGCCTGCACATCAACCACAGTAGCACTGACAGAGTAGTCCATGTACCAGCTTAATCCAGAGTCTCCGCCTCAGCCACAGTAGCACCAGCAGAGGAATGTAAGCACCAACTCTATCCATGGCATGCACACGAACTACAGTAACACTAACAGAGCAATGCAGGCTCAATCTCTATCCATGGCCTGTATATCAACCTCAGAAACACTGACAGAGCAACGTAGCACCAGCTATATCCATGGCCTGCACATTAACGATAGTAACATTGACAGAGCAATGTAAGCACCAGCTGTATACATAACCTGTACATCAACCACAGACACACTGACAGAGCAGTACGAGAACCATCTGTTTCCCTAGCATGCAAACCAACCACAGTAACACTGACAGATCAATGAGACCACTAGCTTTATCCAGAGTCTACAACTCAGGCACAGTAGCACTTACTGAGCAATGCAAGCACCAGCTCTATCCATGGCCTGTACATCAACCACAGTAACACTGACAGAGCAATGCAAGAACCAGCTGTATACAGGACCTTTACATCAACCACAGTAACACTGACACAGCAATGCAAGTATCAGCTGAATCCAGAGTCTCCACCTCAGCCACAGTAGTACTTACTGAGCAATGCAAGCACCAGCTCTATCTATGGCCTGTACATCAATCACAGAAACACTGACAGAGCAATGCAATCACCAGCTGTATCCATGGCATGCACACCAACTACAGTAACACAACAGAGCACTACAACCTCCAGCTCTGTCCATGGCCTGTACATCAATCACAGAAACACTGACAGAGCAATGCAAGCACCAGCTGTATCCATGGCATGTACACCAACCACAGAAACACTGACAGAGCAATGCAAGCACCAGCTGTATCCAGAGTCTCCACCTCACCCACAGTAACACTGACAGAGCAATGCAAGCACCAGCTGTATGCATGGCATGCACACCAACCACAGAAACACTAACCGAGAAATGCAAGCACCAGTGGTATCCATGGCCTGCACATCACCCATGCTAACACTGACAGAGAAATGCAAGCACAGCTATATACATGGTGTGCACATCAACCACACTAACACTGACAGAGCAATGTAAGCAACAGCTATATATATGGAGTGCACATCAACCACACTAACACTGACAGAGCAATGTAAGCACCAGCTATATACATGGTGTGCACATCACCACGCTAACACTGACAGAGCAATGTAAGCACCAGCTATATACATGGTGTGCCCATCAACCACACTAACACTGCAAGAGAAACAAGCACCAGCTATATATGGAGTGCACATCAACCACAGTAACTCTAACAGAGCAATGCAAGCCCTAGTTGTATCAATGGCCTGCACATCAACCACAGAACCACTGAGAGGGTAATGCAACCCCAGCTGTATTTATGGCCTGTTCATCAACCAAAGTAACACTGACAGAGTAATGCAAGCACCAGCTGTATATATGGCCTGTACAGAAGCCACCGTAACACTGACAGAGCAATGCAAGCACCAGCTGTATCCAGAGTCTCTACCTCAGCCACAGAAGCAATGACAGAGCAGTGCAAGAAACAGCTGTATCCCAGGCATGCACACCAACCACAGTAACAATGACAGAGCAATGTAAACACCAGCTGTATACATGGCCTGTACATCAACCACAGTAACACTGACAGAGCAATGTAAACACAAGCAGTATACAAGGCCTGTACAGCAACCATAGTAGCACTGACAGAACAATGCAAGCACCAGCTATATTCATGGCCTGTACATCACCCACGCTAACACTGACAGAGAAATGTAAGCACCAGCTATATACATGGCATGCACATCAACCACACTAATACTGACAGAGAAATGTAAGCACCAGCTATATTCATGGCATGTACGTCACTACAGTAACTCTGACAGAGCAATGCAAGCACCAGCTATATCAATGGCCTGCACATTAACCACAGTACCACTGACACAGCAATGCAAGCACCAGCTGTATACATGACCTGTACATCAACCACAGTAACCCTGACAGAGCAATGCAAGCCCCAGCTGTATCCAGAGTCTCCACCTCTGCTACAGTAGCCCTGACAGAGCAACACAAGCACCAGCTGTATCCCTTGCATGCACACGAACTACAGAAACACTGACCGAGCAACACAAGCACTAGCTGTATCCCTTGCATGCACACGAACCACAGAAACACTGACCGAGAAATGTAAGCACCAGCTGTATACATGGTCTGCACATCAACCACATTAACATTGACAGAGCAATGCAAGCACTAGCTGTATCCTTGGCATACACACCAACCACAGAAACACTGACAGAGCAATGCAAGCAACAGCTAAATCCATGGCCTGCACATTAACCACATTAACATTGACAGAGCTATGCAGCACTAGCAGTATCCCCGCATACACACCAACCACAGAAACACTGACAGAGCAATGCAAGCACCAGCTATATCCATGGCATGCACACCAACCACAGAAACACAGACAGAGCAATGCAAGCCCCAGCTGTATACATGGCCTGTACATCAACCACAGTAACCCTGACAGAGCAATGCCAGCCTTAGCTGTATCCAGAGTCTCCACCTCAGCCACAGTAGTAGTGACAGAGCAACACAAGCACCAGCTGAAACTTTGCATGCACACAAACCATAGAAACACTGACAGAGCAATGCAAACACCAGCTATATACATGGCCTGCACATCAACCACATTAACATTGACAGAGCAATGCAGCACTAGCTGTATACATGGCCTGTACATCAACCACAATAACACTGACAGAGCAATGCAAACACCAACTGTATACAAGCCCTCTAGGTCAACCACAGTAACACTGACAGAGCAGTGCAAGTACCAGCTGTATACATGGCCTGCACATTAACCACAAAAACACTGACTGAGCAATGCAAGAGCCATCTGTATACATGGCCTGCACATTAACCACAGAAACACTAACAGAGCAGTGCAAGCATCAACTGTACACATGGCCTCTAGGTCAATCACAGTAACACTGACAGATCAGTGCAAGTACCAGCTGTATACATGACCTGCACATTAACCACAGTAACACTGACTGAGTAATGCAAGAACCAGCTGTATACATGGCCTGTACATTAACCACAGAAACACTGACTGAGCAATGCAAGAACCAGCTGTATCCATGGTATGCACACCAACCACAGAAACACTGACAGAGCAATGCAAGCACCAGCTGTATGCATGGCATGCACATCAACCACATTAGCACTGACTGAGTAATGCAAGCACCAGCTGTATCCATGGCCTGCACATCAACCACAGAAACACGGACAGAACAATGCAAGTACCAGCTATATTCATGGCCTGTAGATCAACCACAGTAACACTGACAGAGCAATGCAAACACCAGCCGTATTCATGGCCTACACATCAACCACAGTAGCACTGATAGAGCAATGCAAACATCAGCTATATACAGGGCCTGTTCATCAACCACAGTAGCACTGACAGAGTAATGCATGTACCAGCTGAATCCAGAGTCTCCACCTCAGCCACAGTAGCACTAACAGAGCAATGTAAGCACCAGCTGTATACATGGCCTGTACATCAACCATAGTAGCACTGACAGAACAATGCAAGCACGAAGCTATATTCATGGCATGTACACCAACCACAGAAACGCTGACAGAGCAATGCAAGTACTAGCAGTTTCCATGGCCTGCACATTAACCACAGTAACAATGACAGAGCAATGCAAGCACCAGCTGTATCCAGAGTCTCCACCTCAGCCACAGTAACACTGACAGACCAGTGCAAGTAGCAGCTGTATCTCTGGCATGCAAACCAACCACAGAAACACTGACCGAGCAATGCAAGCACCAGCTGTATCTATGGCCTGCACATCAACCACAGTAGCACTGACAGAGTAGTCCATGTACCAGCTAATCCAGAGTCTCCGCCTCAGCCACAGTAGCACCAGCAGAGGAATGCAAGCACCAACTCTATCCATGGCATGCACACGAACTACAGTAACACTAACAGAGCAATGCAGGCTCAATCTCTATCCATGGCCTGTATATCAACCTCAGAAACACTGACAGAGCAACGTAAGCACCAGCTATATCCATGGCCTGCACATTAACGACAGTAACATTGACAGAGCAATGTAAGCACCAGCTGTATACATAACCTGTACATCAACCACAGACACACTGACAGAGCAGTACGAGAACCATCTGTTTCCTAGCATGCAAACCAACCACAGTAACACTGACAGATCAATGAGACCACTAGCTTTATCCAGAGTCTACAACTCAGGCACAGTAGCACTTACTGAGCAATGCAAGCACCAGCTCTATCCATGGCCTGTACATCAACCACAGTAACACTGACAGAGCAATGCAAGAACCAGCTGTATACAGGACCTTTACATCAACCACAGTAACACTGACACAGCAATGCAAGTATCAGCTGAATCCAGAGTCTCCACCTCAGCCACAGTAGTACTTACTGAGCAATGCAAGCACCAGCTCTATCTATGGCCTGTACATCAATCACAGAAACACTGACAGAGCAATGCAATCACCAGCTGTATCCATGGCATGCACACCAACTACAGTAACACGAACAGAGCACTACAACCTCCAGCTCTGTCCATGGCCTGTACATCAATCACAGAAACACTGACAGAGCAATGCAAGCACCAGCTGTATCCATGGCATGTACACCAACCACAGAAACACTGACAGAGCAATGCAAGCACCAGCTGTATCCAGAGTCTCCACCTCACCCACAGTAACACTGACAGAGCAATGCAAGCACCAGCTGTATGCATGGCATGCACACCAACCACAGAAACACTAACCGAGAAATGCAAGCACCAGTGGTATCCATGGCCTGCACATCACCCATGCTAACACTGACAGAGAAATGCAAGCACAGCTATATACATGGTGTGCACATCAACCACACTAACACTGACAGAGCAATGTAAGCAACAGCTATATATATGGAGTGCACATCAACCACTAACACTGACAGAGCAATGTAAGCACCAGCTATATACATGGTGTGCACATCACCGACGCAACACTGACAGAGCAATGTAAGTGTAACCCCCTGCAAATGGGGGTTCCCAAAAGACTTCAGGAGCTTGCTTGAATGCTCCAAGCCTGAATGGTGTTTGGCATTTAAGCCATTTATCAGTGAGTGTTTTAGAACCTCTGGTACTGTCTTTAAGAGCTGTCTGCTTGCAGACATAATTAGTTGTATGGGGGACTGTGTGTTTCTTTGATTGAGTACCACTTGAGCTGCTGCCAATTCACTTCATTTTGCAGTCACTAGGAGTGCAAAGGGAACCTATCTGAAAGATGTAACTGTTTGCCAGAAATTATTTAGAGTAATAATGAAATTACAGTTTGTCTAACCTGCTTTTTGCAGTCAGAACTGTGTCTGCTAGTTCCCCATTCTAGTTTTGAACTGCTGAACTGGACCAATCAGTGTGGGGTAAGCTAGCTCTAAAATGGTGCCTTGGACCGAATCAGAACTTGGACTCATAATCTGAGCCAGCCACAAGAGGATTGTATGGGCAGTGACTCTGGGAGATGTAGTTTAGACTTCAGCACCTTTTGGACCAACAGCAGCAGTCTATTGGAGTGACAGCCAATCCAGTCAAGAACTGGGAGGAACTCAAAGGAAGTGCCCAGTTTTGTCGGTTGGAGCTTCAGTTGAGCTTTGGCAGTGAAGAAGGAAGGAGCCCTGTGCTTTTTCAGAGTGCAGTTTTAGTCAAAAAACGTGTATAAGGCCCAGAGTTCCGGTCTGCAGCTTGTGTAACAGCTTGTTAGGACTGAATCGTCCTGTGAAAAGAATCAAAGGATCTCTGAAGAGTAGAAACCAGGCTCACCCTGTAGAAGACTGGAAGAATTGCTGAAAATTGCACTCGGTCTGTCAGGAACTGAATCTGCTGTGTGTTCTCCGGTATTGTGCAGTAATTGCAGTCGGATACAGATGCAGCCTGCCTGGTATAGTGCTTTTATATGGATGTGTGAAGAGGTTTGTGTACCTCAAGTGAGCCCTGCTGACATTGAAGGACCCTATCTTATTTGGAGGTCGTGAGTACTAATTCAGGGTCGCTCCCTGTTGAATTGCCACATTAAATCCAAATGGAATTACTGTACTGCTGACTGTTTAATTCTCCTTTTCTCTGTGTGAAAGGGCCCCTACCAGCTGCCACGGTTTGGACTAGCCACTAGGGCTTGGGTACCCAGGGACAGTAACTGATAGGGATAGGCCTGTGCACAGAGCCATAGGTAGATTATTAGGTGATAAGCTAATTAACCTGATTTCCTGTCCTTGTTATATCCCCCTAAATAAATCAGAGCTGCTTGTTTCAGCAAAGTTATACTGCCTGAGGTATTTGTCTATGTTAAAGTACTGTACTGTGATTGTTGCACTGTATCTCATTTCACAGGAGGTCCCAGTGCGGAACCACACCTGGGGTAAGTGTATACTGTGAAGGTAATTCTGATATATTGTGTGGGCCACTAGTGGGAAGAAAGGGGGTTGCAGTGTCCCAGAGGGCTGTGACCAAGTTAGTTTAACTATTGCAAACCCTGACCTCTGGGTGGAGGCACCCGCCATTGGATCCAGGCCCTCAACCTGTTAGTGGCAAATCAGGCGGGGTAGTAGCCCTGGATAGCGCCATCTAGGGGTTACATAAGCACCAGCTATATACATGGTGTGCCCATCAACCACACTAACACTGCAAGAGAAATGTAAGCACCAGCTATATATGGAGTGCACATCAACCACAGTAACTCTAACAGAGCAATGCAAGCCCTAGTTGTATCAATGGCCTGCACATCAACCACAGAACCACTGAGAGGGTAATGCAACCCCAGCTGTATTTATGGCCTGTTCATCAACCAAAGTAACACTGACAGAGTAATGCAAGCACCAGCTGTATATATGGCCTGTACAGAAGCCACCGTAACACTGACAGAGCAATGCAAGCACCAGCTGTATCCAGAGTCTCTACCTCAGCCACAGAAGCAATGACAGAGCAGTGCAAGAAACAGCTGTATCCCAGGCATGCACACCAACCACAGTAACAATGACAGAGCAATGTAAACACCAGCTGTATACATGGCCTGTACATCAACCACAGTAACACTGACAGAGCAATGTAAACACAAGCAGTATACAAGGCCTGTACAGCAACCATAGTAGCACTGACAGAACAATGCAAGCACCAGCTATATTCATGGCCTGTACATCAACCACAGTAACACTGACAGAGCAATGCAAATACCAGCTGTATCCATGGCCTGCACATCAACCACAGTAGCACTGACAGAGCAATGAAAGCCCCAGCTGTATCCACAGTCTCCACCTCAGCCACAGAAGCACTGACAGAGCAGTGCAAGAACCAGCTGTATCCCAGGCATGCACACCTACCACAGTAACAATAACAGAGGATTGCAAGCACCAGCTGTATCCAAAGTCTCCACCTCAGCACAGTAGCACTGTCAGAGCAATGCAACCATCGGCTGTATACACGGCCTGTTCATCAACCACAGTAGCACTGACAGAGTAGTCCATGTACCAGCTGAATCCAGAGTCTCCACCTCAGCCACAGTAGCACTGACAGAGCAATGTAAGCACCAGCAGTATCCATGACCTGTACATCAACCACAGAAATACTGACAGAGCAACGCAAGTCCCAGCTCTATCCAGCGTCTCCACCTCAACCACAGTTGCACTGACAGAGCAATGCAAGCACCAGCTATATCCATGGCAGGCACACCAACCACAGAAACACAGACAGAGCAATGCAAGCACCGTTATATCCATGGCAGGCACACCAACCACAGAAACACAGACAGAGCAATGCAAGCACCAGCTATATACATGGCGGATATCAACCACAGTAGCACTGACAAATCAATCACAGCACTAGCTGTATCCAGAGTCTCCATCTCAGCCACAGAAGCACTGACAGAGCAGTGCAAGCACTAGCTGTATCCATGGCCTGCACATCAAAACAGAAATACTGACACAGCAATGCAAGCACCAGGTGTATCCAACGCCACTACATTAACCACAGTAACATTGACAGAGCAATGCAAGCACCACCTGTATCCATGGCCAGTACACCAACCAGAGAAACACTGACAGAACAATGTAAGCACCAGCTGTATTCATGGCGGTACATTAACCACAGTAACATTGACAGAGCAATGCAAGCACCAGCTATATCCATGGCCTGTACACCAACCAGAGAAACACCCACAGAGCAATGCAAACACCAGCTATATGCAGAGTCTCCATCTCAGCCGCAGTAGCAATGCAAGCACCATCTGTATCCATGGTCTGTACACCAACCACAGAAACACTGACAGAGCAATGCAAGTACTAGCTGTATCCATGGCCTGCACATTAACCACAGTAACAATGACAGAGCAATGCAAGCACCAGCTGTATCCAGAGTCCCCACCTCAGCCACAGTAACACTGACAGACCAGTGCAAGTAGCAGCTGTATCTCTGGCATGCAAACCAACCACAGAAACACTGACCGAGCAATGCAATCACCAGCTGTATCTATGGTCTGCACATCAACCACAGTAGCACTGACAGAGTAGTCCATGTACCAGCTGAATCCAGAGTTTCCACCTCAGCCACAGAAGCACTGACAAAGCAGTGCAAGCACTAGCTGTATCCATGGCCTGCACATCAAAACAGAAATACTGACAAAGCAAGGGAAGCACCAGGTGTATCCAACGCCACTATATTAACCACAGTAACATTGACAGAGCAATGCAAGCACCACCTGTATCCATGACCAGTACACCAACCAGAGAAACACTGACAGAACAATGTAAGCACCAGCTGTATTCATGGCGGTACATTAACCACAGTAACATTGACAGAGCAATGCAAGCACCAGCTATATCCATGGCCTGTACACCAACCAGAGAAACACCCACAGAGCAATGCAAACACCAGCTATATGCAGAGTCTCCATCTCAGCCCAGTAGCAATGCAAGTACCAGCTGTATCCATGGTCTGTACACCAACCACAGAAACACTGACAGAGCAATGCAAGTACTAGCTGTATCCATGGCCTGCACATTAACCACAGTAACAATGACAGAGCAATGCAAGCACCAGCTGTATCCAGAGTCCCCACCTCAGCCACAGTAACACTGACAGACCAGTGCAAGTAGCAGCTGTATCTCTCAGTATGCAAACCAACCACAGAAACACTGACCGAGCAATGCAAGCACCAGCTGTATCTATGGCTGCACATCAACCACAGTAGCACTGACAGAGTAGTCCATGTACCAGCTGAATCCAGAGTTTCCACCTCAGCCACAGTAGCACTGACAGAGCAATGTAGGCACCAGCAGTATCCATGGTCTGTACACCAACCAGAGAAACACTGACAGAGCAATGCAAGCACCAGCTATATCCATGGCCTGTACACCAACCAGAGAAACACCCACAGAGCAATGCAAACACCAGCTATATGCAGAGTCTCCATCTCAGCCTAGTAGCAATGCAAGCACCAGCTGTATCCATGGTCTGTACACCAACCACAGAAACACTGAAAGAGCAATGCAAGTACTAGCTGTATCCATGGCCTGCACATTAACCACAGTAACAATGACAGAGCAATGCAAGCACCAGCTGTATCCAGAGTCCCCACCTCAGCCACAGTAACACTGACAGACCAGTGCAAGTAGCAGCCGTATCTCTGGCATGCAAACCAACCACAGAAACACTGACCGAGCAATGCAAGCACCAGCTGTATCTATGGCCCACATATCAACCACAGTAGCACTGACAGAGTAGTCCATGTACCAGTTGAATCCAGAGTCTCCACCTCAGCCACAGTAGCACTGACAGAGCAATGTAAGCACCAGCAGTATCCATGGTCTGTACACTAACCAGAGAAACACTGACAGAGCAATGCAAACACCAGCTATATACAGAGTCTCCATCTCAGCCACAGAAGCAATGCAAGCACCAGCTGTATCCATGGTCTGTACATCAACCACAGAAACACTGACAGAGCAAAGCAAGCACCAGCTGTATCCAGAGTCTCCACCTCAGCCACAGTAACACTGACAGAGCAATACAAGCACCAGCTGTATCTTTTGCATGCATACGAACCACAGAAACACTGACAGAGCAATGCAAACACCAGCTGTATACATGGCCTGCACATCAACAACAATAACACTGACAGAGCAATGCAAGCACCAGCTGTATACATGGCCTGCACATCAACCACAGTAACACTGACAGAGCAATACAAACACCAACTGTATACAAGCCCTCTAAGTCAACCACAGTAACACTGACAGAGCAGTGCAAGTACCAGCTGTACATGGCCTGCACATTAACCACAGTAACACTGACTGAGCAATGCAAGAACCAGCTGTATACATGGCCTGCACATTAACCACAGAAACACTGACTGAGCAATGCAAGAACCAGCTGTATCCATGGCCCGCACATCAACCACAGAAACACTGACAGAACAATGCAAGCACCAGCTATATTCTATGGCCTGTAGATCAACCACAGTAACACTGACAGAGCAATGCAAACACCAGCTGTATTCATGGCCTACACATCAACCACAGTAGCAATGATAGAGCAATGCAAACATCAGCTGTATACACGGCCTGTTCATCAACCACAGTAGCACTGACAGAGTAATGCATGTACCAGCTGAATCCAGAGTCTCCACCTCAGCCACAGTAGCACTGACACAGCAATGTAAGCACCAGCTGATACATGGCCTGTACATCAACCATAGTACAACTGACAGAACAATGCAAGCACCAGCTACATTCATGGCATGTACACCAACCACAGAAACACTGACAGAGCAATGCAAACACCAGCTCTATCCACGGCCTGTTCATCAATCACACTAGCACTGACAGAGCTATGCAAGAACCAGCTGTATACCTGGCCTCTACATCAACCACAGTAACACTGACAGAGTAATACAAGCACCAGCTGTATCCAGAGTCTCCACCTCTGCCACAGTAGCACCAGCAGAGGAATGTTAGCACCAACTCTATCCATGGCATGCTCACCAACTACAGTAACACTAACAGAGCAATGCAGGCTCCACCTCTATCCATGGCCTGTATATCAACCTCAGAAACACTGACAGAGCAACGTAAGCACCAGCTATATCCATGGCCTGCACATTAACGACAGTAACATTGACAGAGCAATGTAAGCACCAGCTGTATACATAACCTGTACATCAACCACAGAAACACTGACAGAGCAGTACAAGCACCATCTGTTTCCCTAGCATGCAAACCAACCACAGTAACACTGACAGAACAATGCAAGCACCAGCTGTATACTGACCTATACATCAACCACAATAACACTGACAGATCAATGAGACCACTAGCTTTATCCAGAGTCTAACAACTCAGCCACAGTAGCACTAACTGAGCAATGCAAGCACCAGCTCTATCCATGGCCTGTACATCAACCACAGTAACACTGACAGGGCAATGCAAGAACCAGCTGTATACAGGACCTGTACATCAATCACAGAAACACTGACAGAGCAATGCAAGCACCAGCTGTATCACTGGCATGCACACCAACTACAGTAACACTAACAGAGCACTGCAAGCACCAGCTCTATCCATGGCCTGTACATCAACCTCAGAAACACTGACAGAGCAATGTAACCACCCGGTATATTCATGGCCTGCACATTAACGACAGTAATATTGACAGATCAATGTAACCATCAGATGTATACATGACCTGTACGTCAACCACAGTAACACTGACAGAACAATGCAAGCACCAGCTGTATCCAGAGTCTCCACCTCAGCTACAGAAGCACTGACAGAGCAACGCAAGTACCAGCTATATCTCTGGCATGCACACCAACCACAGAACCACTGACAGAGCAAAGCAAGCACCAGCTGCATCTATGGCCTGCACATTAACCACAGTAACATTGACAGAGCAATGCAAGCACCAGCTGTATACATCGCCTGCACATTAACTACAGTAACCTGACAGAGCAATGCAAGCACCAGCTGTATACATGACCTGTACATCAACCACGGTAACACTGACAGAACAATGCAAGCACCAGCTGTATCCATGGACTGCACATCAACCACAGTAACACTGACAGAGCAATGCAAGCACCAGCTCTATCCACGGCCTGTTAATCAATCACAGTAGCACAGACAGAGCAATGAAAGCACCAGCTATATCCATGGCCTGCACACCAACCACAGTAACACTGACAGAATAATGCAAGCCCCGGCTGTATCCATGGCCTGCACATCAACCACAGAAACACTGATAGAGCAATGCAAGAACCAGCTGTATACAGGACCTTTACATCAACCACAGTAACACTGACAGAGCAATGCAAGCAGTAGCTGTATCCAGAGTCTCCACTTCAGCCGCAGAAACACTGACAGAACAATGCAAGCACCAGCTGTACAGATGGCATGCACACCAACTACAGTCCCACTTAGAGAGCACTGCAAACACCAGCTGTATCCATGGCATGCACACCAACACAGTGACACTTACAGAGCAATGCAAGCACCAGCTCAATCCATGGCCTGTACATCAAACCACAGTAACCCTGACAGAGCAATGTAAATACCAGCTATTTCCATGGCCTATACATTAACCACAGTAACAATGACAGAGCAATGCAAGCACCAGCTGTATTCCTGGCATGCACACCAATCACAGTAACACTAAAGAGCAAAGCAAACACCAGCTGTTTCCATGGCCTGCATGTCAACCTCAGCAAAACTGATAGAGCAGTGCAAGCACCAGCTATATTCATGTCATGCACACCACCACAGATACAATGACAGAGTAATGCAAACACCAGTGGTATACATTTCATATACATCAACCACAGTAAGACTGACAAAGCAATGCAAGCACAAGCTGTAAACATGGCCTGCACACCAACCACAGTAATACTGACAGAGCAATGCAAGCACCAGCTGTATACATGGCATGTACACCAACCACTGAATGACTGACAGAGTAATGCAAGCACCAGCTCTATCCATGGCATGTACATCAACCTCAGAAACACTGACAGAGCAATGTAAGCACCCGCTATATTCATGGCTCTGCACATTAACGACAGTACCACTGACAGAGCAATGCAAGCACCAGCTGTATGCCTGGCATCTACATCAACCACAGTAACACTGACAGAGAAATGCAAGCATCTGCTGTATACATGGCCTGTACATCAACCACAGCAACACTGACAGAGTAATACATGCACCAGCTGTATCCAGAGTCTCCACTTCAGCCACAGTAGCACTGATAGGGGAATGTTAGCACCAGCTGTATCCCTGGAATGCACAACCACAGTAACACTGCCAGTCTAATGCAAGCCCCAGCTGTATCCATGGCCTGCACATCAACCACAGAAACACTGACAGAGCAATGCAAGAACCAGCTGTATATATGGCCTTACATCAACCACAGTAGCACTTAGATCAATGCATGCCCCAGTAGTAACCAAAGTCTCCACCTCAGCCACAGAAGCACCGACAGAGCAATGTAACCACCAGCTATACCCATGGCATGCACACTAACTACAGTAACACTGACAGAGTAATGCAAGCACTAGCTGTATACGTGACCTGCACATTAACCACACAAACACTGACAGAGCAATGCAAACCCCAGCTATATCCATGGCCTACACATTAACCACAGTAACATTGACAGAACAATGCAAGCAACAGCTGTATTCTTGGCCTGCATATCAACCACAGTAGCACTGAAGAGCAATGTAAGCGCAGGTGTATCCAGAGTCTCCATCTCAGCCACAGTAGCACTGACAAAGCATTGCAAACACCAGCTGTATCCCTGGCACGTACACCAACCACAGTAACATTGACAGAGCAATGAAACACCAGCTCTATCCATGGCCTGTTCATCAATCACAGTAGCACTGACAGAGCTACAAGTACCAGCTGTATACCTGGCCTCTACATCAAC
Source organism: Neoceratodus forsteri (assembly GCA_016271365.2). NCBI lineage: Eukaryota > Metazoa > Chordata > Ceratodontiformes > Ceratodontidae > Neoceratodus > Neoceratodus forsteri. The sequence continues at coordinate 1,322,057,015 of CM057454.1, forward strand.
CACAGTAACACTGACAGAGTAATACAAGCACAAGCTGTATCTAGAGTTCCACCTCTGCCACAGTAGCACCGGCAGAGGATACAAGCACCAACTCTATCCATGGCATGCACACCAACTACAGCAACACTAACAGAGTAAAGCAGGCTCCATCTCTACCAATGGCCTGTACATTAACCTCAGAAACACTGACAGAGCAACGTAAGCACCAGCTATATCCATGGCCTGCAATATTAACGACAGTAACATTGACAGAGCAATGTAAGCACCAGCTGTATACATAACCTGTACATCAACCACAGAAACACTGACAGAGCAGTACAAGCACCATCTGTTTCCCTAGCAAGCACACCAACCACAGTAACACTGACAGAACAATGCAAGCACCAGCTGTATATATGACCTGTACATCAACCACAGTAACACTGACAGATCAATAAAACCACCAGCTGTATCCAGAGTCTCCAACTCAGCCACAGTAGCACTGACAGAGCAGTGCAAGCACCAGCTGTATCCCAGGCACACCAGCCACATGCAACATTGACAGAGCAGTGCAAGTACCAGCTGTATACATGGCTCAGCATCAACCACAGCAACAGTGATAGAGCAGTGTAAGCACCAGCTATATCCATGGCCTGTACATTAACCACAGTAACACTATCAGACAATGCAAACACCAGCGGTATACATTTCATATACATCAGCCACAGAAACACTGACAGAGCAATGCAAGCATCAGCTGTATCCAGAGTCTCCACCACAGCCACAGTAGCACAGACAGAGCAATGCAAGCACCAGCTCTATCCATGGCCTGTACATCAATCACAGAAACACTGACAGAGCAATGCAAGTACCAGCTGTATCCATGGCATGCACACCAACTACAGTAACACTAACAGAGCACTGCAAGGACCAGCTCAATCCATGGCCTGCACATCAACCTCAGAAACACTGACAGAGCAATGTAAGCACCTGCTATATTCATGCCCTGCACATTAACAACAGTAACATTGACAGAACAATGTAACCACCAGCTGCATACATGACCTGTACTGCCGACCACAGTAACACTAACAGAACAATGCAAGCACCAGCTGTATCCAGAGTCTCCACCTCAGCCACAGAAGCACTGACAGAGCAATGCAATTACCAGCTGTATCCCTGGCATGCACAACCACAGAACCACTGACAGAGCTATGCAAGCACCTGCTGCATCCATGGCCTTCACACTAACCACAGTAACATTGATAGAGCAATGCAAGCACCAGCTGTATACATGACCTGTACATCAACCACAGTAGCACAGACAGAATAATGCAAGCACCAGCTGTATCCATGGCCTGCACATCAGCCACAGCAACACTGACAGAGTAATGCAAGCACCAGCTGTATCCATGGCCTGCACATCAGCCACAGTAACACTGACAGAGCAATGCAAACACCAGCTCTATCCACGGCATGTTAATCAATCACAGTAGCACAGACAGAGCAATGAAAGCACCAGCTATATCCATGGCCTGCACACCAACCACAGTAACACTGACAGAATAATGCAAGCCCCAGCTGTATCCATGGCCTGCACATCAACCACAGAAACACTGATAGAACAATGCAAGAACCAGCTGTATACAGGGCCTTTACATCAACCACAGTAACACTGGCAGAGCAATGCAAACACCAGCTATATACATGGCCTGCACATCAACCACAGTAGCACTGACAGAGCAATGCAAGCACCAGCTGTATACCTGGCCTCTACATCAACCACAGTAACACTGACAGAGAAATGCAAGCACCTGCTGTATACATGGCCTGTACATCAACCACAGTAACACTGACAGAGTAATACAACGACCAGCTGTATCCGGAGTCTCCACTTCAGCCACAGTAGCACTGATAGGGGAAAGTTAGCACCAGCTGTATCCCTGGAATGCACACCAACCACAGTAACACTAACAGTCTAATGCAAGCCCCAGCTGTATCCATGGCCTGCACATCAACCACAGAAACACTGACAGAGCAATGCAAGAACCAGCTGTATACATGGCGCTATATCAACCACAGTAGCACTTAGAGCAATGCTTGACCCAGTAGTAACCAAAGTCTCCACCTCTGCCACAGAAGCACCGACAGAGCAATGTAAGCACCAGCTATACCCATGGCATGCACACTTACTACAGTAACACTGACAGAGTAATGCAAGCACTAGCTGTATACATGGCCTGCACATTAACCACACAAACACTGACAGAGCAATGCAAACCCCAGCTATATCCATGGCCTACACATTAACCACAGTAACATTGACAGAGCAATGCAAGCACCAGCTGTATACTTGGCCTGCACATCAACCACAATAGCACTGACAGAGCAATGTAAGCTGCAGGTGTATCCAAGGCCTGCACATTAACCACAGAAACACTGACAGAGCAATGCAAGCACCAGCTATATACACAGACTCCATCTCAGCCACAGTAGCACTGACAGAGCATTGCAAACACCAGCTGTATCCCTGGCACGTACACCAACCACAGTAACATTGACAGAGCAATGCAAGCACCAGCTCTATCCATGGCCTGTACATCAATCACAGAAACACTGACAGAGCAGTGCAAGTACCAGCATATCCATGGCAGGCACACCAACCACAGAAACACAGACAGAGCAATGCAAGCACCAGCTATATACATGGCTGGCATATCAACCACAGTAGCACTGACAAATCAATCACAGCACTAGCTCTATCCAGAGTCTCCATCTCAGCCACAGAAGGACTGACAGCAGTGCAAGCACTAGCTGTATCCATGGCCTGCACATCAAAAACAGAAATACTGACACAGCAATGCAAGCACCAGGTGTATCCATGGCCACTACATTAACCACAGTAACACTGACAGAACAATGTGAGCACCAGCTATATGCAGAGTCTCCATCTCAGCCACAGTAGCAATGCAAGTACCAGCAGTATTCATGGTCTGTACACCAACCACAGAAACACTGACAGAGCAATGCAAGTACTAGCTGTATCCATGGCCTGCACATTAACCACAGTAACATTGACAGAGCAATGCAAGCACCAGCTGTATCCAGAGTCTCCACCTCAGCCACAGTAACACTGACAGACCAGTGCAAGTACCAGCTGTATCCCTGGCATGCAAGCCAACCACAGAAACACTGACCAAGCAATGCAGGCACCAGCTCTGTGTATGGCATGCACATCAACCACATTAGCACTGAATGAGTAATGCAAACACCAGCTGTATCCATGGTGCACATCACCCACGCTAACACTGACAGAGAAATGTAAGCACCAGCTATATACATGGCGGCACATCACCCACGCTAACACTGACAGAGAAATGTAAGCACCAGCTTTATTCATGGCATGTACGCCACCACAGTAACTCTGACAGAGCAATGCAAGCATCAGCTATATCCATGGCCTGCACATTAACCACAGTAGCACTGACAGAGCAATGCAAGCACCAGCTATATCCATGGCATGCACACCAACCACAGAAACACAGACAGAGCAATGCAAGCCCCAGCTGTATCCAGAGTCTCCACCTCAGCCACAGGAGCACTGACAGAGCAACACAAGCACCAGCTGTATCCCTGCATGCACGCCAACCACAGAAACACTGACCGAGCAACACAAGCACTAGCTGTATCCCTTGCATGTACACGAACCACAGAAACACTGACCAAGCAATGCAAGCACCAGCTGTATACATGGCCTGCACATCAACCACATTAACATTGACAGAGGAATGCAAGCACTAGCTGTATCCTTGGCATACAAACCAACCACAGAAACACTGACAGAGCAATGCAAGCAACAGCTATATCCATGGCCTGCACATTAACCACATTAACATTGACAGAGCTATGCAGCACTAGCAGTATCCCTGCATACACACCAACCACAGAAACACTGACAGAGCAATGCAAGCACCAGCTATATCCATGGCATGCACACCAACCACAGAAACACAGACAGAGCAATGCAAGCCCCAGCTGTATACATGGCCTATACATCAACCACAGTAACCCTGACAGAGCAATGCCAGCCTTAGCTGAATCCAGAGTCTCCACCTCAGCCACAGTAGCAGTGACAGAGCAACACAAGCACCAGCAGTATCTTTTGCATGCACACGAACCACAGAAACACTGACAGAGCAATGCAAACACCAGCTATATACATGGCCTGCACATCAACCACATTAACATTGACAGAGTAATGCAGCACTAGCTGTATACATGGCCTGTACATCAACCACAATAACACTGACAGAGCAATGCAGGCACCAGCTGTATACATGGCCTGCACATCAACCATAGTAACACTGACAGAGCAGTGCAAGTACCAGCTGTACACATGGCCTGCACATTAACCACAGTAACACTGACTGAGCAATGCAAACACCAGCTGTAAACATGGCCTGCACATTAACTACAGAAACACTGACTGAGCAATGCAAGGACCAGCTGTATACATGGCCTGCACATTAACCACAGAAACACTAACAGAGCAGTGCAAGCACCAACTGCACACATGGCCTCTAGGTCAATCACAGTAACACTGACAGATCTGTGCAAGTACCAGCTGTATACATGGCCTGCACATTAACCACAGTAACACTGACTGAGCAATGCAAGAACCAGCTGTATACATGGCCTGTACATTAACCACAGAAACACTGACTGAGCAATGCAAGAACCAGCTGTATCCATGGTATGCACACCAACCACAGAAACACTGACAGAGCAATGCAAGCACCAGCTGTATCCATGGCCTGCACATCAACCACAGAAACACTGACAGAACAATGCAAGCACCAGCTATATTCACGGCCTGTAGATTAACCACAGTAGCACTGAAAGAGCAATGCAAACACAAGCCGTATTCATGGCCTCCACCTCAGCCACAGTAGCACTGACAGAGCAATGTAAGCACCAGCTGTATTCATGGCCTGTTCATCAACCATAGTAGCACTGACAGAACAATGCAAGCACCAGCTATATTCATGGCATGTACACCAACCACAGAAACACTGACAGAGCAATGCAAACACCAGCTCTATCCACTGCCTGTTCATCAATCACACTAGCACTGACAGAGCAATGCAAGCACCAGCTGTATACCTGGCCTCTACATCAACCACAGTAACACTGACAGAGTAATACAAGCACCAGCTGAATCCAGAGTCTCCACCTCTGCCACAGTAGCACCAACAGAGGAATGTTAACATCAACTCTATCCATGGCATGCACACCAACTACAGTAACACTAACAGAGCAATGCAGGCTCCATCTCTATCCATGGCCTGTGTATCAACCTCAGAAACACTGACAGAGCAACGTAAGCACCAGCTATATCCATGGCCTGCACATTAACGACAGTAACATTGACAGAGCAATGTAAGCACCAGCTGTATACATAACCTGCACATCAACCACAGAAACACTGACAGAGCAGTACAAGCACCATCTGTTTCCCTAGCATGTAAACCAACCACAGTAACCCCGACAGAACAATGCAAGCACCAGCTGTATACATGACCTGTACATCAACCACAGTAACACTGACACATCAATGAGACCACTAGCTTTATCCAGAGTCTACAACTTAGCCACAGTAGCACTTACTGAGCAATGCAAGCACAGCTCTATCCATGGCCTGTACATCAAACCACAGTAACACTGACAGAGCAATGCAAGAAACAGCTGTATACAGGACCTTTACATCAACCACAGTAACACTGACAGAGCAATGCAAGCATCAGCTGTATCCAGAGTCTCCACCTCAGCCACAGTAGTACTTACTGAGCAATGCAAGCACCAGCTCTAACTATGGCCTGTACATCAATCACAGAAACACTGACAGAGCAATGCAATCACCAGCTGTATCCATGGCATGCACACCAACTAGAGTAACACTAACAGAGCACTACAAGCTCCAGCTCTATCCATGGCCTGTACATCAATCACAGAAACACAGACAGAGCAATGTAACCACCAGCTGTATTATTGGCATGCACACCAACTACAGTAACACTAACAGAGCACTGCAAACACCAGCTCTATCCATGGCCTGTATATCAACCTCAGAAACACTGACAGAGCAATGTAACCACCCGCTATATTCATGGCCTGCACAATAATGACAGTAACATTGACAGAGCAATGTAACCACCAGATGTATAAATGACCTGTACGTCGACCACAGTAACACTGACAGAACAATGCAAGCACCAGCTGTATCCAGAGTCTCCACTTCAGCCACAGAAGCACTGACAGAGCAATACAAGTACCAGCTGTATCCTGGCATGCACACCAACCACAGAACCACTGACAGAGCAATGCAAGCACCTGCTGCATTCATGGCCTGCACATTAACCACAGTAACATTGACAGAGCAATGCAAGCACCAGCTGTATACATCGCCCGCACATTAACCACAGTAACCCTGACAGAGCAATGCAAGCACCAGCTGTATACGACCTGTACATCAACCACGGTAACACTGACAGAACAATGCAAGCACCAGCTATATTCATGGCATGTACACCAACCACAATAACACTGACAGAGCAATTCAAACACCAGCTGTACACATGGCCTGCACATCAACCACAGTAGCACAGACAGAATAATGCAAGCACCAGCTGTATCCATGGCCTGCACATCAACCACAGTAACACTGACAGAGCAATGCAAGCACCAGCTCTATCCACGGCCTGTTAATCAATCGTAGTAGCACAGACAGAGCAATGAAAGCACCAGCTATATCCATGGCCGCACACCAACCACAGTAACACTGACAGAATAATGTAAGCCCCGCTGTATCCATGGCCTGCACATCAACCACAGAAACACTGATAGAGCAATGCAAGAACCAGCTGTATACAGGGCCTTTGCATCAACCACAGTAACACTGACAGAGCAATGCAAGCAGCAGCTGTATCCAGAGTCTCCACCTCAGCCACAGAAACACTGACAGAGCAATGCAAGCCAGCTGTATAGATGGCATGCACACCAACTACAGTCACACTCCTAAGGAGCACTGCAAACACCAGCTGTATCCATGGCATGCACACCAACCACAGTGACACTTACAGAGCAATGCAAGCACCAGCTCTATCCATGGCCTGTACATAACCACAGTAACCCTGACAGAGCAATGTAAATACCAGCTATTTCCATGGCCTGTACATTAACCACAGTAACAATGACAGAGCAATGCAAGCACCAGCTGTATTTCTGGCATGCACACCAATCACAGTAACACTAACAGAGCAAAGCAAACACCAGCTGTTTCCATAGCCTGCATGTCAACCACAGCAAAACTGTTAGAGCAATGCAAGCACCAGCTATATTCATGTCATGCACACCACCAAAGATACGCTGACAGACTAATGCAAATACCAGTGGTATACATTTCATATACATCAACCACAGTAAGACTGACAAAGCAATGCAAGCACAAGCTGTAAACATGGCCTGCACACCAACCATAGTAACACTGACAGAGCAATGCAAGCACCAGCTGTATACATGGCATGTATACCAACCACTGAATGACTGACAGAGTAATGCAAGCACCAGCTGTATCCATGGCCTGTACATCAACCTCAGAAACACTGACAGAGCAATGTAAGCACCCGCTATATTCATGGCCTGCACATTAATGACAGTAACATTGAGAGCAATGTAACCACCAGCTGCATACATGACCTGTACGTCGACCACAGTAACACTAACAGAACAATGCAAGCACCAGCTGTATCCAGAGTCTCCACCACAGCCACAGAAGCACTGACAGAGCAATGCAATTACCAGCTGTATCCCTGGCATAGCACACCAACCACAGAACCACTGACAGAGCAATGAAGCACCTGTTGCATCCACGGCCTGCACATTAACCACAGTAACATTGACTGAGCAATGCAAGCACCAGTTGTATACATGACCTGTACATCAACCACAGTAGCACAGACAGAATAATGCAAGCACCAGCTGTATCCATGGCCTGCACATCAGCCACAGTAACACTGACAGAGTAATGCAAGCACCAACTGTATCCATGGCCTGCACATCAGCCATAGTAACACTGACAGAGCAATGCAAACACCAGCTCTATCCACAGCCTGTTAATCAATCACAGTAGCACAGACAGAGCATTGAAAGCACCAGCTATATCCATGGCCTGCACACCAACCACAGTAACACTGACAGAATAATGCAAGCCCCAGCTGTACCCATGGTCTGCACATCAACCACAGAAACACTGATAGAACAATGCAAGAACCAGCTGTATACAGGGCCTTTACATCAACCACAGTAACACTGGCAGAGCAATGCAAGCAGCAGCTATATTCATGGCATGTACACCAACCACAGAAACACTGACAGAGCAATGCAAACACCAGCTATATACATGGACTGCACATCAACCACAGTAGCACAGACAGAATAATGCAAGCACCAGCTGTATCCATGGCTTGCACATCAGCCACAGTAACACTGACAGAGCAATGCAAGCACAAGCTGTATACATGGCCTCGCACACCAACCACAGTAACACTAACAGAGCAATGCAAGCACCAGCTGTATACATGGCATGTACACCAACCACTGAATCACTGAAAGAGTAATGCAAGCACCAGCTATATTCATGGTCTGTACACCAACCACTGAAACACTGACAGAGTAATGCAAGCATCAGCTGTATCCATGGCCTGCACGTTAACCACAGTAACACTGATAGAGTAATGCAAACACCAGCTGTATACATGGCCTGCACATTAACCACAGCAACATTGGCAGAGCAATGCAAGCACCAGCTGTATCCATGGCCCGCATATTAACCACAGTAACACTGACAGAGCAATGCAAGCACCAGCTATATCCATGGTATGTACACCAACCACTGAATCACTGACAGAGCAATGCAGTACCAGCTGTATGCCTGGCCTCTACATCAACCACAGTAACACTGACAGAGAAATGCAAGCATCTGCTGTATACATGGCATGTACATCAACCACAGTAACACTGACAGAGTAATACAAGCACCAACTGTATCCAGAGTCTCCACCTCAGCCACAGTAGCACTGCTAGGGGAATGTTAGCACCAGCTATATCCATGGCCTGCACACCAACCACAGTAACACTGACAGACTAATGCAAGCCCCAGCTGTATCCATGGCCTGCACATCAACCACAGAAACACTGACAGAGCAATGCAAGAACCAGCTGTATCCATGGCCTGCACATCAACCACAGTAGCACTGACATAACAGTGAAGTTGTAACCCCCACAAATGGGGGTTCCCAAAGAGTCTTCCTTGAGCTTGTATAAATGCTCACTGTCAGGCTGGTGTCCTGCATTTTAGTAGTTTAAATGTGATTGCCAGAGAGTGCCTGTATAGCCTCTGTGTACTGTCTCTTTAAGATCTGTGTGGATTGCAGTCATAAGTAATCCGAGAGGGAGCTCTGTTCAAACATGTAACTATTTGCTGAAAATCGTTCAAAGTGATAATGATAATGTAGTTTGTATAACCTGCCTTCTTTGCAGCAAGGACTGTTTAGTTTATCTCCACTATCTTGGTCCTGGACTGCTGAACTGGACCAATCAGCACTGGTGGTACCTAAAATGGAGCCGGACTACAGGAGCTGTCTGAAGTCAAAATCTGTAGGAATTGTAGTTTTGGGCTTTTGGAGCTTTTTGCACCTGAAGGGGAGTCTTTGTTGTGACTGACAGACAGATCAGACAACCAAACCTTTTGGATCTTGGGGATTTCCCAGACTGCTTTCAATTTTCAGCTAGTTCTGGGCTGAGAAGTGAAGAAGTAAATGCTCAAGTGATTTGGACAAGAGTTCTGTGTAGTTTTGAATGGGATAACTGTGAAATGCCTGAGTTGTGTCCTGCATGTCTGCCTGCTCCCCTGAGAGGAGAAAGAGAATTATTTTGGACTAAATCCAAGTTTGTGAGAATGCAGTAAGCCACTGATTTTTACCAGGCTCATACCGAAGAAGACTGAAGATTTTGCTGAATGCGATCGACCTGTATGGACTTCCAGCCACCTCTGAACTCCCGGATTGTGCAGAGACTCTATAATTCACGACGGAGAGCGGTTTGCCTGGTACAGTAGAATTTTCTTACATGTAAATGTGCTGTGAGTTGTTAGTGGGTCGTCATTTGGTTCCTCACTGTGTGAACTGTGTTCTGCTTGCTGAAGCTGTATCCAGCCAAACGGACTGTATCCAATTTGTCTCCACTTGGCTGTGGCCTTGCCACACTGGCCCAGCCAGACTACCTGCTGCACAGAGAAAGCCATCGATAAGAGACCTGCCTGGGGATCAGCCCCTGCTCCACGCTTGAACAGGAATAACGCCTCGGCAAATCGTGTGGGCCCTGCTTCTCCTGGCACTCCAGATTAACCACCTGCTGTCTCAATTTCGTCCAGCCTGTGTCCAGTATTGAGTGTCGTGAGTAATCATCAGGGTAGCTCCCTGCAACAACAGCCTAATCTAAAAGTGTGTCATGTGACTGTCTTGTTGTTTTCTTTTCGAACTGAGCCCTCCGCTCTGGATTACAAATAGAGTGTGTTGTGCATGTTGTTTTTCCATCACAGGGCCCCAACCAGATGCAGCGTTCCTGGCTAGCCCACCATTCTCCATCTGGGTACCCAGAATGTGTGACTGTTTATGGACCCTGAAGTGCATGCATAACTGTTTGATTGATTCAGCCTTTAAGCAAATTAACCTGGTTAAACTGTGTGAGAGGCCTTCGGCACCATGCAATTCTGCTTAAGTTGGACCAGCATAACATTCTGTGGTGATTTGCATATGCAGCCTATGATGCTTTGCATTGTGGGGGCATGTGATTTTGTATTTTCTTGAAACTTGGCTTCCCAGCCAAATGCCCTTTGGGTAACCCTTGCCTCAGTGTTTACGCACAGAGGTTCTTTGTCTTTAAATGTTTTTTATTTTAATGGGTTCACCACAATATATCCCAGGCATACTGCCTTAGGGGTAGCTGGTCCATTCCACTGGGGTGTCAAACAGACTGAGGCATATTGATGAGTCCTGGTAGGACCTAAACACGTGTCTATGTCTTCTGTTAGCACCCTTTGCAAACTGTGTGAGAGGCCTTTCGGCACCATGCAATTCTGCTTAAAGTTGGACCAGCATAACATTCTGTGGTGATTTGCATATGCAGCCTATGATGCTTTGCATTGTGGGGGCATGTGTGATTTTGTATTTTCTTGAAACTTGGCTTCCCAGCCAAATGCCCTTGGGTAACCCTTGCCTCAGTGTTTACGACAGAGGTTTTTGTCTTTAAATGTTTTTATTTTAATGGGTTCACCACAATATATCCCAGGCATACTGCCTTAGGGTAGCTTGGTCCATTCCACTGGGGTGTCAAACAGACGAGCATACTGATGAGTCCTGGTAGACGCAACACGTGTCTATGTCGCCTGTTAGCACCCTTTGCAAACTGTGTGAGAGGCCTTCGGCACCATGCAATTCTGCTTAAAGTTGGACCAGCATAACATTCTGTGGTGATTTGCATATGCAGCCCATGATGCTTTGCATTGTGGGGCATGTGATTTTGTATTAACCTGGTTATGCCCTCCCTTGTTCAAGTCCCTTAAATAAATCAGATCTAACTCTTTTTTGCATTTACCCTGACTGTTGTTCCAGTTTGTGCAAAAGTACTGTACTGCTGTTATATGCTGTGAATAACCTTGTTTTACAGGGGGTCCCCAGGCCGGGCCAGAGGAAAGCCCTGGTGGTAAGTGCAAACAGTGTGGGCACTGTGGTGTATCAGGGTATTGTGAAAGTGATTATTGTGTATTGTTCCGCCACTAGTAAGGAAAGAGGGGGTTACAGTGTCCCAGAGGGCTGTGCCCAGGTCAGTTTGACCACTACCAACCCTGACCCCTGGATGGAGGCACCTGTTTCAGAACTCAGGCCCTTAACCTGCAACTAGCCAAGCAGGCAGGGGTAGTAGCCCTTGGGATAGCACCACAAAGGGTTACACAAGCATCAGCTGTTGCATGGCCTGCACATCAACCACAGAAACACTGACAGAGCAATGCAAACACCAGCTGTATCCATGGCCTGCACATAACCACAGAAACACTAACAGAGTAATGCAAGCACTCAGCTGTATCCATGGCTTGCACACCAACCACAGAAACACTGACCGAGTAATGCAAGCACCAGCTGTATCAATGGCCTGCACATCAACCACAGTAACACTGACAGAGTAATGCAAGCCCCAGCTGTATCCATGGCCTGCACATCAACCACAGAAACACTGACAGAGAATGCAAGAACCAGCTGTATACAGGGCCATTACATCAACCACAGTAGCACTGACAGAGCAATGCAAGCAGCAGCTGTATCCATAGTCTCCTCCTCAACCACAGAAACACTGACAGAGCAATGCAAGCACCAGCAGTATCCATGGCATGCACGCCAACCACAGTAACATTTACAGAGTAATGCAAGCACCAGCTGTATCCATGGCCTGTACATCAACCACAGTAACCTGACAGAGCAATGTAAACACCACTATTTCCATGGCCTGTACATTAACCACAGTAACAATGACAGAGCAATGTAAGCACCAGCTGTATTCCTGGCATGCACACCAACCACAGTAACACTAACAGAGAAGCAAACATCAGCTGTTTCCATGGCCTGCACGTCAACCACAGTAAAACTGATAGAGCAGTGCAAGCACCAGCTATATCCAAGTCATGCACACCAACCACAGAAACACTGACAGAGTAATGCAAACACCAGCGGTATACATTTCATATACATCAACCACAGTAACACTGACAGAGCAATGCAAGCACCAGCTATATACATGGCCTGCACATTAACCATAGAAACACTGACAGAACAATGCAAGCACCAGCTGTATACCTGACCTGCACACCAACCACAGTAACACTGACAGAACAATGCAAGCACCAGCTATATCCATGGCCTGACATCAACCACAGTAACACTATCAGAACAATGCAAACACCAGTGGTATACATTTCATATACATCAACCACAGTAACACTGACTGAGCTTACAAGCACCAGCTGTATTCATGGCACGACACCAACCACTAAAACACTGACAGAGTAATGCAAGCACCAGCTGTATTCATGGCCTGCACATTAACCACAGTAACAATGACAGAGTAATGCAAACACAAGCTGTATACATGGCATGCACATTAACCACAGTAACATTGACAGAGCAATGCAAGCACCAGCTGTATCCATGGCCTGCACGTTAACCACAGTAACACTGACAGAGCAATGCAAGCACCAGCTGTATGCCTGGCCTCTACATCAACCACAGTAACACTGACAGAGTAATACAAGCACCAGCTGTATCCAGAGTCTCCACCTCAGCCACAGTAGCACTGCTAGGGAATGTTAGCACCAGCTGTATCCATGGAATGCACACCAACCACAGTAACACTGACAGACTAATGCAAGCCGCAGCTGTATCCAAGGCCTGCACATCAACCACAGAAACACTGACAGAGCAATGCAAGAACCAGCTGTATACACGGCCTTTATGTCAACCAGTAGCACTTAGAGCAATACAAGCCCTAGTAGTAACCAGAGTCTCCACCAACCACAGAAACACTGACAGAGCAATGCAAACACCAGCTGTATCCATGGCCTGCACACCAACCACAGAAACACAGACAGAGCAATGCAAGCCCCAGCTGTGTACATTGCCTGTACATCAACCACAGAAACAGTGACAGAGCAATGCAAGCACCAGCTGTATCCATGGCCTGCACATCAACCAGAGTAAACTGATAGAGCAGTGCAAGCACCAGCTATACCCATGGCATGCACACCAACCAGAGAAACACTGACAGAGTAATGCAAGCACCAGCTGTATCCATGGCCTGCACATCAACCACAGTAACACTGACAGAGCAATGCAAGCACCAGCAGTATCCATGGCTTGCACACCAACCACAGAAACACTGACAGAGCAATGCAAGCACCAGCTATATCCATGGCATGCACGCCAACCACAGAAACACTGACAGAGTAATGCAAGCACCAGCTGTATCCATGGCATTCACACCAACCACAGAAACACTGACAGAGCAATGAAAGCACCAGCTATATGCCTGGCCTCTCATCAACCACAGTAACATTGACAGAGAAATGCAAGCACCTGCAGTATACATGGCCTGTACATCAACCACAGTAACACTGGACAGAGTAATACAAGCACCAGCTGTATCCAGAGTCTCCACCTCAGCCACAGTAGCACTGCTAGGGGAATGTTAGCACCAGCTGTATCCATGGAATGCACACCAACCACAGTAACACTGACAGACTAATGCAAGCCCCAGCTGTATCCATGGCCTGCACACTAACCACAGAAACACTGACAGAGCAGTGCAAGAACCAGCTGTATACATGGCCTTACGCCAACCACACAGTAGCACTTAGAGCAATGCAAGCCCCAGTAGTAACCAGAGTCTCCACCTCAACCACAGAAACTCTGACAGAGCAATGCAAACACCAGCTGTATCATGGCCTGCACACCAACCACAGAAACACAGACAGAGCAATGCAAGCCCCAGCTGTATACATTGCTAGTACATTAACCACAGAAACACTGACAGAGCAATGCAAGCACAAGCTTGTATCCATGGCCTGCACATCAACCACAGTAAAACTGATAGAGCAGTGCAAGCACCAGCTATACCCATGGCATGCACACCAACCACAGAACACTGACAGAGTAATGCAAGCACCAGCTGTATCCATGGCCTGCACATCAACCACAGTAACACTGACAGAGCAATGCAAGCCCCAGCTGTATACATGGCTTTAATGGCAACCACAGTAGAACTTCCTGTTTGGGAGCAGGAAGTGAGTGATCACAGAGCCACCAAAGGCCCACCATCCTAGAAGGGCAAGAGTAGCTCTTCGGCCCATTCTAGCTGCTGAAGGTCTGCTCTGAGGCAGGGGTCTACTGAGAAATATAGGATATTCTTGTCTCAGAACAGGACAATCAGGAGCTTAAAGGGCACACAGGCAGAAAGTAAGCAGAGAGAGGAGAGAAAAAAAACAGAGGAAAGAGTAAGGATTCCAAACAGCCAAGGGGCCGAAATAAGACATGAAGGAATGGTGCAGTGCATGGCTGTGAGCAGCAGTCTTCTGGGAGATGTTCTGAAGGATGCGGTGTTGTTCCACCTGTAGGCACCTCTCTGGGCTGAGGGAGCAGGTTGCTCATCTCCAGGCTGAGTTGGCCAGGATTTGTGGGACCTCCTCTTCCATCTAGAGATCACCAGTGCCACTGCCATTGCCTCAGAGGTTGCCAAGAAAGAGGAGGGTTGACTACAGTGGGCTCAGGGAGGGTGAGGGTGGTGGAACAGAGGTGCATCCCTCCAGTTGTACCTCTCCACAATTCCTATGCCATTCTGGCAAAGTGTGATTCCTCTATGGAGGCACCCACAGTGGAGACCAAGGAGGATGCTGGGAACCTCCAAAAGGAGACCCACAGGAGGGTGGCAGGGACCCCACAGGGAAGGAAACAACTCCTGGTGGGGACTCCATTGTTAGGAAGATAAAACTGGGGAGGAAGGAGAGGGAGGAAAGGTGCCTGCCTGGAGCCATGGCTTGGAGGACAGGAGGAAATCGTCAGGATTGCCAGAGCAGCTGCACAGGGAGGGAGCTGGATGTCACTGTCCACCCAGAGACAAATGACATGGCTAAGAAAGGGATTAGAGAAGTGCAGAAAGAGTTTGTGGAATTGGGAGGGCCTTAGACAAGTAGCATGCACGGTAACCTTCTCGGAGGTGCAGCCCATCTATGGCGTAGAGAGGTTAGGGTGTTCCACACCACAGGATTCAATCAGTGGTTGCAAAATGGTGCGGAGCTCAGGATTTGGCTTCATTGGGGACTGGGGTCTACCTGGAGTGGTGCAAGCTCATACTGGAATGATGGGCTGCATCTGTCCAGGAGGAGAACCAGGATCCTAGTGATAGGTTTAAATGCTTCATTGGCAAGCATTTAAACTAGCCAAGGGGAGGCACTGGAAAGGAGAGGGAAATCCTAGCCCCCAAGAAATCATAGTAGTAAGTGTGGTAAACACCAACATAGAGGTGTCAATAGGGAGAAGGGCAGGGGTAAATGGGAAAGTGACAAAGGCAAGAAGGACAGGGATGGGGCAAAAGGAGTAAGGCCATCAGGAAATGGAGGGTAATGAGTACCAATGCACGTAGTCTGGGCAACAAGCTCCCTGAGCTGGTGGCCTTGATGGAAGAGGGATGCCTGGATATCGTAGCAGTCACAGAACATGGTACACAGAGAACCACAACTGGGATGTTAACATACCAGGGTACATAACCTACAGGAGAGACAAGCAGGGAAGAGGTGGAGCAGTAGCTCTCATCTAAAGGAAGGCATTAAAGCAACTGAACAAAAGAGTAAACAGGGAGGAGAGGAGGCACTGTGGGTCACCTTGGAGACTGGAAAGGGCACCACAATCAGCACAGGGGTTGTGTACAGACCCCATGTCAGGGAAGGGAATGGACAAGGACATGATAGAAGGCATTCTTTGGATGGCAGAGAAATGGGAGATACTGTTGATGGGAGACCTGAATATGCCAGATGTTAACTGGAGCACATTTGCTGCAGCCACATCCAAGAGCAGGGCCATTCTCAATGTCCTACAGGTGGCAGGCCTCAGACAGCTAGTTTCAGAACCCACTGTGAAGGAGCAATCTTAGACCTTGTACTCTCAAATGGGGCAGTGAGAGGATCTCAGATCTAGAAGTGGGTTGCCATCTGGGAACAAGTGACCATCAAACAGTGTGTTTCACGTTAAACTCAGCGACAGAGTCAGCTTCATACAAAGTGAGGGTACTGGACTTCAGGAGGGCTGACTTTGGCAAGATGGGAGACTGCTTTAGAAAAGCAGCAAACAGGTTAGGAGGAGGATGGAGCAACAATGGGAATATCAAAACTGCTATCACAGAGGCAACAAGCCTTAGTGTGAAGCAAATAAACAAATCAAAATGAAAGAAAAGCCACTATGGTTCTCAAAAGAGGTGGCTGGGAAAATCAGAGAAAAAGATAGCATTCAGGAAGTATAAGGAAACCCAGAAGGAGCAGAACAGAGAGCTGTAACAGTTAAGGCAGAAGGAAGCAGGAGGGAAGTCAGAATAGCAAAGACCCAAACTGAGGAAAAGATAGCCAACTCAGTTAAGAAGCGGATAAAACCTTTTATAGGTACATCTAGTGAGCGGAAAGACAAAGGAGGAAAGTGAAGCTGAACAGAATGAACAGTGGGTGGGCAAAGGGGACAGTGAAAAGCAGGGATACTGAACGAATATTTCTGCTCAGTATTCACAAAAGAGGAGGGAAGTGCCTAATCCAATTAACAGAAGCACTCTTGATAGGGGGTCGATCCCAGTTCTTTCACAGAAGAAAGGGTTCTGCAAGAACTCCTAAAACTGAAGGTGGACAAAGCAATGGGGCCTGATGGAATTCACCCCAGAATTCTGAAAGAATTAAGGGTAACTAGTGAAACCACTGACTACACTTTTAATAAATTATGGAGGATGGTGTGGTACCCAAGGACTGGAGAAAGACAGATGTGATTCCCCTTCACAAAAGTGGGACCAAGACAGAGGCAGGAAACTACAGACCTGTCAGTTTGACCTCTGTGGTAGGGAAAATGATGGAGTCACTTCAGAAGGAAAGAACTGTTGAGTACCTAGAGGCCAGTGGGGCACAGGACCCATGGCAGCATGGGTTCACAGCGGAAGGTCATGTCAGATGAATCTAATAGATTTCTTTGACTGGGTGACCAAAGTAGTAAACCAGGGAGGGGCTGTGGACATGGCCTACCTATACTTTAGCAAGGCATTTGACACAGTCCCACACAAAAGATTAATAGTCAAATTAATCAGCCTGGGATTGTGTCCCAGGGAGGTAGCCTGGGTAAAACATTGGCTGGACAACAGGACACAGAAGGTAATTGTAAATGGAGTCCACTCTGAAGAAAGAGGATTACTAGTGGGGTACCACTGAGGTTCAGTACTGAGTCCAGTCCTTTTAATGACTTCATCAGTGACATTGCAGAGGACTGAAGGAAAAGTATGCCTCTTTGCAGATGACACAAAGATCTGCAACAGGGTTGATACACAGGAGGCATGAAAAGGATGAGAATGGACTTGGCAAGGTTGGAGCAATGGTCAGAAGTATGGCAGCTAGGATTCAATGCAAAGAAGTGCAAAATAATGCACCTGGGAAACAAAACCCAGAGAAAGATTACACAATGGGGGAGGTAGTAACAACAACAAAATGGAAAGGACCTGGGGATAATCATATCAGATGACCTTAGGTTAGCAAGCAATGGAGAAGGCAGTAGGTGGGGTTGGGAGTACTGGGATGCATAGGAGAGGCATCACCAGCAGAAAACAGGAAGTTGTTATCCCTCTGTACAGACAGTTGGTGAGACCCCATCTGAGTACTGGTCCAGTTCTGGAGACCCCATCTCTGCAAGGACATAGACAGGACAGAGGCAGTCCAGATTAGGGCAACTAAAATGGTGCACAGTCTGGAAGAGAAGCCAGTACGAGGAGAGACTAAAGGAGCTTAATATGTATACCCTCAAGGAAAGAAGGGAGAGGGGGACATGATAGAAACTTTTAAGTACCTCAGTGGAATCAACAAAGTCCAAGAGGGTATCATCTTTCAGAAAAGAGACGTGCAAGAACAAGAGGACACAATTTAAAGATGGGGGGTTCAGGGCAATGTGAGGAAGTATTTTTCACAGAGGGTAGTGGATGCATGGAACAGCCTTCCTGAGGAGGTTGTGGGGTCTAAAACTGTGGGAGAATTCAAGAATGCATGGGACAGACATAAGGCAGTTCTTGTGGGGCTAGGAAGAAATAGGCTGTTGGTTAACTAGGATCTACAGCCTATCCTGTAGGTAGGAAATGGGCAGACTAGATGGGCTAAGCGGTCCTTATCAGCCGTCAAAGTCTATGTTTCTATGACAGAGCAGTGCCAGCACCAGCTATATTCATGGCAAGCACACCAACCACAGAAACACTGACAGAGCAATGCAAATACCAGCTGCATCCATAGCCTGCACATTAACCACAGCAACATTGACAGAGTAATGCAAGCACCAGCTGTATACATGGCCTGCACATCAACCACAGTAGCACTGACAGAGCAATGCAAGCACCAGCTGTATCCATTGCCATGCACCATCCACAAAACACTGACAGAGCAATGCAAGCACCAGCTGTATACCAGGCTTCTACATCAACCACAGTAACACTGACAGAGAAATGCAAGCACCTGCTGTATGCATGGCTTGTACATCAACCACAGTAACACTGACAGAGAAATGCAAGCACCTGCTGTATACATGGCCTGTACATCAACCACAGAACACTGACAGAGCAATGCAAGCACCAGCTGTATCTATTGCCTGCACACCATCCACGGAAACACTGACAGAGCAATGCAAGCAAAAGCTGTATACATGGCCTGCACATTAACCACAGTAACATTGACAGAGTAATGCAAGCACCAGCTGTATCCATGGCCTACACATTAACCACAGTAACATTGACAGAGCAATGAAAGCCCCAGCTGTATCCATGGCCTGCACATTAACCACAGAAACACTGACAGAGCAATGCAAGCACCAGCTGTATACATGGCTGCACATAACCACAGTAACATTGACAGAGTAATGCAAGCATCAGCTGTATCCATGGCCTGCACATTAACCACAGTAACACTGACAGAGCAATGCAAGCACCAGCTGTACCCATCTCCTACACATTAACCACAGAAACACTGACAGAGCAATGCAAGCACCAGTTGTAAACATGGCCTGCACATTAACTACAGAAACACTGACAGAGCAATGCAAGCACCAGCTGTATACATAGCTTGTACATCAACCGCAGAAACACTGACAGAGCAATGCAAACTCCAGCTGTATCCATGGTCTGGTCATCAACCACAGTAGCACTGACAGAGCAATGCAAACACCAGCTGTATCCATGGCCTGCACATCAACCACAGAAACACTGACAGAGCAATGCAAGAACCAGCTCTATACAGGGCCTTTGCATCAACCACAGTAACACTGACAGAGCAATGCAAGCACCAGCTGTATCCAGAGTCTCCACCTCAGCCACAGTAGCATTTGCAGAGCAATGCAAGCACCAGCTGTATCCATGGCATGCACACCAACCACTGTAACATTAACAGAGCAATACAAGCCCCAGCTGTATCCATGGCCTGCAGATCAGCCACAGAAACACTGACAGAGTAATGCAAGCACCAGCTGTATACATGGCCTGCACATCAACCCCAGAAACACTGACAGAGCAATGCAAGCCCCAGCTGTATACATGGCCTGTACATCAACCACAGAATAACTGACAAAGTAATGCAAGCACCAGCTGTATAAATGGCCTGCACATCAACCACAGTAGCACTCGACAGAGCAATGTAAGCACCAGGTGTATCCATGGCCTGCACATCAACCACAGAAACACTAACGGAGTAATACAAGCACCAACTGTATCCATGGCCTGCACTTCAACCACAGAAATACTGACAGAGCAATGTGGCACCAGCTGTACACATGGCCTGTACATCAACCACAGAAACACTGACAGAGCAATGTCAGGCCTAGCTGTATACATGGCCTGTATATCAAACACAGTAACACTGACAGAGTAATGCAAGCACCAGCTGTATGCATGGCATGCACACCAACCACAGTAACACTGACAGAGCAATGCAAGCACCAGCTGTATCCATGGCCTGCACATCAACCACAGAAACACTGACAGAGCAAATAAGCCCCAGCCGTATCCATGGCCTGCTCATCAGCCACAGAAACACTGGCAGAATAATGCAAGCCCAGCTGTATCCAAGGCCTCCACATCAACCACAGAAACACTGACAGAGTAATGCAAGCACCAGCTGTATCCATGGCATGCACACCAACCCCAGTAACACTGACAGAGCAATGCAAGCACCAGCTGTATCCATGGCCTGCACATCAACCACAGAAACACTGACAGAGCAATGCAAGCACCAGTTGTATCCATGGCCTGCACTTCAACCACAGAAACACTGACAGAGCAATGTAAGCACCAGCTGTATACATGGCCTGCACATCAAGCAGAGTAACAGTGACAAAGTAATGCAAGCACCAGCTGTATACATGGCATGCACATCAACCGCCATAAAACTGACACAGCAGTGCAAGCATGGGCTGTATCCATGGCCAGCACCTTCACAACACTATCACTGACAAAGCAATGCAAACCCTGGCTGTCACTGTATCTATGGCCTGCACGTTAACCACAGTACAACTGACAAAGCAATGCAAACAAGGGCTGTATTCAGAGTCTTCACCTTACACAGAGTAGCACTGACAGAAAAATGCAGGCATAGGTTATATCCAGAGTCTCCACCTCAGCCACAGCAACACTGACAGAGTACTGCAAACACTGGCTATATCCAGAGTCTCTAATTCAGCCACAGTAGCACTGACAAAGTCACACATGTACAGGTTGAATCCAGAGCCAGCAACTTTACAACTCTACCACTGACAGAGCAACACATGCCCAGACTGTATCCAGGGACTACACCTGAGCTGCAATGACACTGACAGAGCAATGAAGGCATAGGCTATATCTAGAGTCTCTACTCTCCGCCACAGTAGCACTGACAGAGCAATGAAAGTCTGGCTGCATCCATAGCCAGAATCTTCACATTACCACTGACACAGCAATGCAAACACCGCCTGCCACTGTATCCATGGCCTGTACATCAACCACAGTACAACTGACACAGCAATGCAAACACCGCCTTGACACTGTATCTATGGCCTGTACATCAACCATAGTACAACTGATACAGCAATGCAAACACCGCCTGACACTGTATCCATGGCCTGTACATCAACCACAGTACAACTGACACAGCAATGCAAACACCGCCTTGACACTGTATCCATGGCCTGTACATCAACCAGTAGCACAACTGACACAGCAATGCAAACACCGCCTGACACTGTATCCATGGCCTATACATCAACCACAGTACAACTGACACAGCAATGCAAACACCGCCTGACACTGTATCCATGGCCTGTACATCAACCACAGTACAACTGGCACAGCAATTCAAACACCGCCGACACTGTATCCATGGCCTGTACATCAACCACAGTACAACTGGCACAGCAATTCAAACACCGCCTGACACTGTATCCATGGCCTGTACATCAACCACAGTACAACTGACACAGCAATGCAAACACGCCTGACACTGTATCCATGGCCTGTACATCAACCACAGTACAACTGACACAGCAATGCAAACACCGCCTGACACTGTATCCATGGCCTATACATCAACCACAGTACAACTGACACAGCAATGCAAACACCGCTGACACTGTATCCATGGCCTGTACATCAACCACAGTACAACTGACACAGCAATTCAAACACCGCTTGACACTGTATCCATGGCCTGTACATCAACCACAGTACAACTGACACAGCAATGCAAACGCTGCCTGACACTGTATCCATGGCCTGTACATCAACCACAGTACAACTGACACAGCAATGCAAACGCTACCTGACACTATCCATGGCCTGTACATCAATCACAGTACAACTGACACAGTAGTGCAAGCACCTTCGGTAGCCATGCTCAGGATATCAGTCACAGTAACACTGACACAATAATGCATGTACAGACTATATCCAGAACCAGCACCTTCACCGAGACTACCACTGACAAAGCAATGCTAAAACCAGCTGTATGGACAGTTTCCAACTCAGCCATAGTAGTACTGACAGACCAATGCAAGCACTGACTTTACAGGAGAGTCTCACCTTTCTCCTTCTCCAGTCACAGCACCAGCGACAGATCAATGCAAGCACTGACTTTACAGGGACAGTGTCTCAGCCCTCCTACTTCCACAGTCACAGCACCACTGACAGAGCGGGCAGTTACTGACTGTACAGGGACAGTGCCTCAGCCTTATTACTCTCCCAGTCATAGCAGCACTGGCAGACCAACGCAAACACCAACTGTATAGGGACAGTGTCTCAGCTTTCCCGCACCCTCAATCACAGAACCACTGACAGAGCAATGCGCACTGAGTGTACAGGACAAGGTCTCAGCCTTCCTGCTCCCTCAGTCACAGCAACACTGACAGAGCAATATAAGCACTAACTGTACAGGGACAGTGTCTCAGCCTTCCTGCTCCCTCAGTCACAGCAACACTGACAGAGCAATGCAGTCACTGACTGTACAGGGATGGTGTCTCAGCCTTCCTGCTTCCTCAGTCACAGCAACACTGACAGAGCAATGCAATCACTGACTGTACAGGAACAGTGTCTCAGACATCCTCACACTCAGTCACAGCAACACTGACAGAGCAATGCAATCACTGACTGTACAGAGACAGTGCCTCAGGCATCCTACTCTCTCAGTCACAGCAACACTGACAGAGCAATGCAATCACTGACTGTACAGAGACAGTGCTCAGGCATCCTACTCTCTCAGTCACAGCAACATTGACAGAGCAATATAAACACTAACTGTACAGGGATGGTGTCTCAGCCTTCCTGTTCCCTCAGACACAGCACCACTGATACAGCAATGCAAGCACTGACTGTACAGGGACAGTGTCTCAGCCTTCCTACACCCTCAGTCACAGCACCACTGACAGAGCAATGCAAGCACTGACTGTACAGGGACAGTGTCTCAGCCTTTCTACTCCCTCAGTCACAGCACCACTGATAGAGCAATGCAAGCGCCCGACTGTACAAAGAGAGTGTCTTACCCTTCCTACTCCCTCAGTCACTGCACCTGACAGATCATTGCAAGCAATGACTGTACAGGAACAGTGTCTTAGCCTTTCAACCCCCCAGTCACAGCATCACTGACAGAGCAATACAAGCACTGACTGTACAGGGACAGGGTCTCAGCATTCCTGCTCCTCAGTCACAGCACTGCTCACAGAGCAATGCAAGCACTGTCTTGACAGGGACAGTGTCTCAGCTTTCCTACTTCTTCCAGTCACAGCACCATGGACAGAGCAATGCAAGCACTGACTGTACAGGGACAGTGCCTTAACCATCCAACTCCCCAGTCACAGCACCATGGACAGAGCAAAGCAAGCACTGACTGTGCAGGGACAGTGTCTCAGCCTTCCTACTCCTCCCAGTCATAGTGCCATGGACAGAGCAATACCAACACAGACTGTATAGGGACAGTGCAATGCATGCCTTAGACAACTAGTACTGGAACCCACTCGAGAGGGAGCAATCTTAGACCTGGTCCTCTCAAATGGAGAAGGAGAGGATCACAGATGTAGAAGTGGTAGCCATCTGGGAACTAGCGACCATCGAACAGTATGGTTCACAATAAACACAGCAATAGAGTCAAGCCATACAAAAGACAAAAGTACTGGACTTCAGGAGGGATGACTTTGCCAAAAGGGGAGTGCCTAAGGAATACACTAGCAAATGGGCAGGAAGGATGGGTGGAAGAACAATGGGGAATAATAAAACTGCCATCACAGAGGTAACAAGCCTTTGTGTGAAGCAAATAAACAAAACAAAATGATTTAAGAAACCACTATGGTTCTCAAAGGAGGTGGCAGTGAAGGTTCAAGAGAAAAGAAAGCATTCAGAAGGTACAAGGAATCACAGAAGGAGCAGGACAGAGAATTGTAGCAGTTAAGCAAAAGGAAGCTGGGAAGGCAGTCAGAAGAACAAAGGCCCAACTGAGGAAAAGATAGCCAACTCCAGTTAAGAAGTGGGATAAAACTTTTTAGGAACATCATGGAGGAGAAGACTAAGGAAGGGATAGTGAGGCTTAATAAAGGGGACGGAGGGTGGGCAGAGGGTGACTGTGAAAAGGCAGATACTAAACAAATATTTTGCTCAGTATTTACAAATGAAGAGGGGAGGTACCTAAAACAAACAATGGAAACACTCTGGATACAGAAGTTGATACCAGCCCATTTACAGAAGAAACAGTTCTGAAAGAACTCTTAAAACTGAAGGTGGACAAAGCAATGCGGTCTGATGGGATTCATCCCAGAATTCTAAAAGAACTAAGGTAGAAATAATGACACCACTGACTACCCTCTTTAACAAATCATGGGAGGGATGGAGTGGTACCTGAGGACTGGAGGAGGGCCGATGTGATTCCCTTCACAAAAGTGGGAGCAGGGCAGAAGGAAACTACAGAATAGTTAGTTTAACCTCAGTGATAGGGAAAATGATGGAATCGCTTCTGAAGGAAAGAATTGTTAAGTATCTAGAGGCTAGAGGGCACAGGACCCAAGGCAGCATGGATTCACAGCAGGAAAGTCAAGCCAGATGGATCTAATAGATTTCTTTGACTGGGTGACCAAAGTAGTAGACCAGGGAGGGCTGTGACATGGCCTACCTAGACTTTAGCAAGGCATTTGACTCAGTCCCACACAAAAGATTAATATGCAAGTTAGTCAGCCTGAGAGTGGGTCCCAAGATGATAGCCTGGGTAAAGAATTGGCTGGAGAATAGGATACAGAGGGTAATAGTAAATGGAGTCCACTCTGAAGAAAGGTGTTACTAGTGGGGTACCGCAGGGTTCAGTATTAGATCGGTCCTCTCAATGTCTTTGTAAGTGACATTGCAGAGGGACTGAAGGAAAGTATGTCTCTTTGCAGATGACACAAAGATCTACAACAGGGTTGATGCACAAGGTGGGGTGGAATGGATGAGAAGGACTTGGCAAGGTTAGAGGAATGGTCAAATGTATGGCAGCTTAGATTTGATGCTAAGAAGTGCAGGTAATGCACCTGGGAATCAAAACCCAGGGAAGAGCACAATGGGGGGTGAGATACTAACAGCAACAAAAATGGAAAGGTACCTGGGGTAGTCATATCAGATGACCTAAAGGTGGGCAAGCAATGTGAGAGGGCAGTAAGGAGGGATGGGGATACTGGGATGCATAGGGAGAGGCATCACCAGTAGAAAACAGGAAGTTGTTATCCTCTGTACAGACAACTGTGAGACCCCATCGAGTACTGTGTGCAGTTCTGGAGACCCAATCTCCCCAAAGACATAGACAAGATGGAAGCTGTCCAGAGGAGGGCACCAAAATGGTGCAGGGTCTGCACAGGAAGACACATGAGGAGAGACTAAAGGAGCTTAATATGTATAGCCTCGAGGAAAGGAGGAGAGGGGACATGATAGAAACTTTCAAGTATCTCAAGGAATCAACAAAGTCCAAGAGGGTAGCATCTTTCAAAAAGAGGTGCAAGAACAAGGGGACAATTTGAAGATGGGCAGCTCAGAGGTAATGTAAGGAAGTATTTTTTCACAGAGAGGTTGTGGATGCATGGAATGGCCTTCCAGAGGAGGTTGTGGAGTCAAAAACAGTGATTGAATGCACATGCATGGGACAGCCATAAGGCAATTCTAGGGGTGGGGGTAGAAAGAAGTAGGCTTCTGGTTAACTAGGATCTGCAGCTTATCCAGTAGGTAGGGAAATGGGCAGACTGGGTGGGCCAAGCAGTCCTTATCTGTCATCAAATTCTATGTTTCTATGTCTCAGCCTTTCTGCTCCTTTAGTCACACCAGCACTGACAGAGCAATGCAAGCCCTGACTGTACAGAGACAGTGTCTCAGTCCTCCTACTCCCTCACTCACAGGACCACTGACAGAGCAATGCAAGCACTGACTGTACAGAGACCCTGTCTAATCCCTCCTCTGCCCTCAGTCATAGCATAGTGACAGAGCAATGCAAGCACTGACTGTACAGGGACAGAGTCTCAGCATTCCTGCTCTCCAGTCACAGCACCACTGACAGAGCAATGCAAGCACTGACTGTATAGGAACAATGTCTCAGCCTTCTACTCCCTCAGTCACAGCACCACTGAAAGAGCAATGCAAGCACTGACTGTACAGAGACAGTGCTCTCAGCCTTCCTACTCCCCAGTTACAGCACCACTGACAGAGCAATGCAAGCACTAACTGTACAGGGACAGTGCCTCAGCCTTCCTACTCCTCAATCACAGCACCACTGACAGAACAATGCAAGCACTGACTGCAGGGACAGTGTCTCTGCCTTCCTCCCCTCAATCACAGCACCACTGACAGAGCAATGCAAGCACTAACTGTGCAGAGACAGTGTCTGAGCATTTCTGCTTCCTCAAGTCACAGCACCATTGACAAGGCAAAGTAGGCATTGACGGCACAGAGACCAACCCTAAGCCTTCCTACTCCCTCCAGTTACAGCACCACTGACAGAGCAATGCCAGCACTTACTATATGGAGACCACATCTCAGCCTTCCTACAAAACCCAGTCATAGTACAACTGACAGAGAAATGCAAGCACTGACTGTAGAGACAGTGTCTCAGCCTTCCTACTCCCTCACTCACAGGACCACTGACAGAGCAATGCAAGCACTGACTGAACAGGGACCATGTCTAATCCTTCCTGCTCCTCAGTCACAGCACCACTGACAGAGCAATGCAAGCACTGACTGTACAGGGACATGCCCTCAGCCTTCCTACTCCCTCAGTCACAGCACCACTGACAGAGCAATGCAAGCACTGACTGTAAGAACAATGTCTTTGCCTTCCTACTCCCTCAGTCACAGCACCACTGAAAGAGCAATGCAAGCACTGACTGTACAGGGAAAGTGCCCTCAGCCTTCCTACTCCCCCAAATCACAGCATCACTGACAGAGCAATGCAAGCACTGACTGTACAGGGACAGTGCCTCAGCCTTCCTACTCCCTCAGTCCCAGCGCCACTAACAGAACAATGCAAGCACTGACTGTGCAGGGACAGTGTCTCTGCCTTCCTACTCCTCAATCACAGCACCACTGACAGAACAATGCAAGCAATGACTGTGCAGGGACAGTGTCTCTGCCTTCCTACTCCCTCAATCACAGCACCACTGACAGAGCAATGCAAGCACTGACTGTACAGGGACAGAGTCTCAGCATTCCTGCTCTCCAGTCACAGCACCACTGACAGAGCAATGCAAGCCCTGACTGTACAGAGACCCTGTCTAATCCCTCCTGCTCCCTCAGTCACAGCACTACTGACAGAGCAATGCAAGCACTAACTGTGCAGAGACAGTGTCTGAGCATTTCTGCTTCATGTCGCAGCACCATTGACAGAGCAAAGTAGCAGTGACTGGACGAGAGAACAGCTCTACAGCCTTCCTACTCTCTCAGTCACAGCACCCTGACAGAGAAATGCAAGCACTGACTGTGCAGGGACAGTGTCTCTGCCTTCTCACACCCTCAGTCACAGCACCACTGATAAAGCAATGCAAGAACTGACTGTATAGGAACAAGGTCTCAGCCTTCCCACACCTCAGTCACAGCACCACTGAAAGAGCAATGCAAGCACTGACTGTACAGGACAGTGCCTCAGCCTTCCTACTCCCTCAGTTACAGCACCACTGACAGAGAAATGCAAGCACTGACTGTGCAGGGACAATGTCTCTGCCTTCTTACACCCTCAGTCACAGCACCACTGACAGAGCAATGAAAGCACTGACTGTATAGGAACAGTGTCTCAGCCATCCTGCTCCTCCAGTCACACCACCACTGACAGACCACTGCAAGCAATGCCTGTACAGGGACAGTGTCTTAGCCTTCCAACTCCCCCAGTCACAGCATCCCTGACAGAGCAATACAAGCATTGACTGTACAGGGACAGTATCTTAGCTTTCCTACTCCTCCAGGCACAGCACCACAGACAAAGAAATGCAAGCACTGACTGTACAGAGACAGCGCCTCAGCCTTCCTACTCCATCAGTTACAGATCCACAAACATAGCAATGCAAGCACTGACTGTACAGGGAGAGTGTCTTGGATACATAGATACATAGATACATAGACAGTGTCAGCAGATGAGGCCCATGGCCCACCCAGTCTGCCCATTTGAGCTTGTAAGTTCAGTTTGTTTTCCTAGAAGTCTGTTGCCCCTTATCCCTGACCTCCAGAATTCCTTTATGTCTATCCCATGCATTCTTAAACTCGTGATTGTTTAGCCCCCACCACTTCCTCTGGCATGGTGTTCCACTTGTTCACCACCTGTTCTGTGAAGAAATTCTTTCTCATGTTTCCTCTGAATCGTCCTCCCTCCAACTTCATCCCATGCCTCTAGTCCTGGAACATCTTTTTGCTTAAAATAGTGTTTTCCACCCTGTTCCTCCCTGTAAGATACTTGTATGTCTCTATCATATCCCTCTCTCCTCCTCTCCTCCAGGGAGTACATGTTCAGTTTCTTCAACCTGTCTTCATAGGACTTGTGATGCAATCCATGCACCATCTTTTGTTGCCCTCCTCTGAACCTTCTCTACCCTATGTCCTTCACGTGGTATGGTCTCCAGAACTGTACACTGTACTCCAGGTTGGGCCTCACTAGTGTCTTGTATACGGAATTATGACCTCCTTTCCTGCTGGTGATGCCCCTGCCTATACATCCCAGCATCCTATTTGCTTACCTGCTGCCTTGTCACACTGTTTTCCACTCCTCGAGGTCATCAGAGATGACAACCCTAAGATCCATTTCCTGCTTGGTGCATGCTATATCCTCACCCCCAACTGCTATATTATGCCAGGTTTTGTGCTCCATATGCATTATCTTGCACTTCTTTGCATTGAATTTCAACTGCCAAACCCTGACCATTTTTCAAGTTTCTGCAGGTCGCTTCTCATTCTGTCTACACCCTCTGGTGTGTCTACTCTGTTACAGAGCTTTGTGTCATCAGCGAACAGTGAAATTCTGCCTTCTAGGTCCTGCGCAATGTCACTGATGAAGATGTTGAATAGGACCGGTCCCAGCACTGATCCCTGTGGTACCCCACTGGTCACTCTTCCCTCTGTGGAGTGACAGCCATTTACCACCACCCACTGTGTCCTGCCACCCAGCCAGTTACCTACCCACCACACTATTGTCCTGCCCACACCCATATTCCCCAGTTTGTGTAATAGTCTTCTATGTGGCACAGTGTAAAAGGCCTTGCTGAAGTCCAGGCAGGCCAGTGCTCCACTGCCCCTCCCCTTGATCCACCTCCCTAGTCACCCAGTCAAAAAATTCAATGAGGTTGGTCTGATATGACCTCCCCCCTGGTGAAACCATGCTGCCTTGGGTCCTGTAGTCCATTGACAATCAGATGTTCCACCAATCTCTCCTTCAGTAGTGCTTCCATGATCTTCCCACTACCGAGGTGAGGCTGACTGGTCTGTAGTTCCCTGCTTCCTCTTTGTTCCCACTTTTGTATAAGGGGACCACATCTGCTGTCCTCCAGTCTTTGGGAACCTCCCCTGTTTCCAGTGATCAGCTAAACAGGATAGCCAGAGGTTCAGCCACCACCTCTCTTAGTTCTTTAAGGACCCTGGGTGCACCCCATCTGGCCCCATTGCTTTATCAACTCTTATTACTCAGTTTCTTCAGGACCCCTTTCTGTAAAGGGACTTGTGTCCATTTCTGCACCATTCTCACCCCTTGTACCCCTTCAGACCCATTACCCTCCTCTTCCTCAGTAAAGACTGAGCAGAAATACCTGTTCAATATGTCAGCTTTACTGTTGTCATCCTCCACGTGGCCCCATCCTCCCCTGCAGTCTCACTATCCCTCCCTTTGTCTTTCTTTTTTCACTTATGTACCTGTAAAGGTTTTGTCCCTCTACCCACTGATTTTGCAATGTGTTCTTCTGTCTGAGCTTTGGCTTCCCTTACTGACCTCCCTGCCTCCCTTGCTTCTCCTGGTACTTCTCCCTATCCCCTTCTGCCTGTGTCTTTTGTATTGCCTGAATGCAATCTTGATTTCCTGCCTCTCAGTCACAGCACCACGGACAGAGTACTGCAAGCACTGACTGTACAGTGACAGTGTCTCAGCCTTCCTGCTCCCTCAGTCACAGCACCACTGGACAGAGCACTGCAAGCACTGACTGTACAGTGACAGTGTCTCAGCCTTCCTACTCCCCAAGTCATAGCATCACTGACACAACAATGGAAGCACTGACTATACAGGAACAGTGCCTCAGCCTTCCTACTCTCTCAGTCACATCACCAGTGACAGAGCAAAACAAGCACTGACTGTAGAGGATAGTGTTTCACCCTTTCTACTCCCTCAGTCACAGCACCACTGACACAGCAATACAAGTATTGCCTGTAGATGGACAGTGCCTCAGCCTCCTATTCCCTCTGTCACAACACCACTAAACAGAGCAATGGAAGCACTGACTGTACAGGGACAATTTGCAGCCTTCCTACTCCATCCAGTCACAGAACCTCTGACAAGAGCAATGCAAACACTGACTGTTCAGGACAGTGCCTCAGCCACCCTACTTCCTCAATCACAGCACCACTAACAGAGCAATGCAAGCACTGACTGTACAGGGACAATGTCTCAGCCTTCTACTTTCCCCAGTCAGCACCACTGACAGAGGAATGTAGTCACTGACTGTACAGGGACAGTGCCTCAGCCTTCCTACTCCCTCAGTCACAGTACCATGGACAGAGCCATGTAAATACTGACTTTACAGGAAAAAACAAATGGAGTGCAGCACTCACTGGTACTTTTCGAATATAATATTTGTTAAGCCATAAAGTGCAAAACTAGTGCAGGTTTGACCCCACTCAGTGCCCTACTTAAGGAGCTTCATAAGGGATAGGGTGTTCTAAATCACAGTGTAATGCTTTTAAAGAAGTATTTATGAATAGTCATTGTGCAATTAAGTCTGTCATGTGACTTAAACATCTTAAGCATACAGATGTTTACATTTGGTGCATAGATTTAAGTTTTGCTAACAACAGTGCAATAAATCATTTTAGAGTTTGGTTAAAAGCCTGTTCTTTTAATACAACAAATTTAACAAACTAGAAATTCAGAAGCATAACACTTAGCATGTCACTTATAAATACTCTTTAGGTAAACTGTCCTACTCAGAACTACATTAAAATGTTCACGAGTAGTCTTGGATTTATTAAAATATTGCTGTGTCTCAACAAACAGGATGGCGCATATCCAGGAACCAATAAATCACTCTGGTGGGACTTGCAAAACATATCTCACAAACTAGCTTATGTTATGAACAATTATAGTTCTAGCTATGACACAGTGTCATTTGTGGTCCCACACATTGCTCCACATGGAAAGGCAAGCCTAACAAAACCAGAACACAACAGAAGCTTTTCAAAGAACAATGAGTGTAGAGTATGAAAACAGAGGAGGAGGAGGAGGAGGAGGGAAGTGCAGAGCCACAAGGGACAGTAGGCCACAATAACGAACACCAACTACCCAGATAGAGGAGAGACAACAACACTGTTTGCCATTCATAATTTCATTACAAAACTGAAACATCATTTAATGTTATCACATCACCTATGCAGCACAGTTTACTTGCTAGATCCTTGGCTCACAAAAACCCTTTCAAAGAAGAGTAGCACATGTGAGCCAGATGTTTGATACATAGCATTTACAGACATATTCTTCATAAATATGATCAGTAGATTGGGCTGGTGGTCAAAGAGAGGGAATAGGAAGGAATTGGGGGTTGTGAGAGTTAGAAAGGGAAGTTTTATCCCAGGGACGGTTTGTAATCGATTTCCAGTCCCATGGGTTGCAATGTATTTAAACGAGAGATCCAGTATATCCCATGCTGGAGAAGAGTGTGTGTTCTATCACCTCCTTGTGGAAACTGTTGTACCTTCTTCTAGGGCCCTGAACTGGAATCCAGTTGATTGCAATTATGCTTTACAATGGAAGCCCAATGCATTGGTCTCTTTCACCTGTGCAATTGTCCAAATGTGTTTGCACACATTCTTTAAGGGGTCTGATGGTTCTGTCTGCATATAGATTGCCACATGGGCACCATCCCATACACCTTAAAAGGGTGCAACAGTCAATATAATACTTCAGATGAAATTCTCTGTCATCTTAGGGTACACAAGAAGTAACAGTGTGTGCATATCTGCAAATATTACCATTTCTTTACAACAAAATAACCCAGGTCTTCTTCATTTTTGTTCTGTTTAGGATTTAGGATCTACAATGACTATGGGTGAGATAATCCTTATATTTGCCCCTCCCCACCAAATGTAATACATGGAAATTGCTCACAAGGAGTCCCAGATCAGGATCTCTTGACAACATTTTTCACCTTTCATTAATAAATATTCTTATCTGACTTGACTCTTAAAATCCAGCACTGCAGTTACCTTCCTGTTTTTCAATACCTTAGGCCATCTGTTTTGGTTTTGAGCAGGAAGAATGGTCAACCTTCTCAGCCTTTAGATAGGTAACCTTCTCAGGTTTTCTCTGCTACTGTCTTGGGTAGCACCTCTCCCAGGACCTGGTCGATAGCATCTTGACCTCCTTAGTTCTTTTAAAATAATTTTATCATGATCTCAAAATTGGCCATATGGGATGCTGTTGACCAGGCTCCATCACAGCAATGCAAGAACTAACTGTACAAGGACAGTGTCTCAGCCTTTCTGCTCCCAAGTCACAGCAAAACAGACAGAGCAATGCAAGCACTGACTGCACGACAGTGTCTCAGCCTTCCTTCTCCCAAGTCACAGCAAACAGACAGAGCAATGCAAGCATTGACTGTAGAAGGACATTGCCTCAGCCTTCCTACTCCCCACAGTCACAGCACCACTGACACAGCAATGCAAGCATCTACTGTACAAGAACAGTGTCTCAGCCTTCCCACTACTCACAGTCACAGCACCACTGACACAGCAATGCAAGCGGACTGTATAAGAACAATGTCTCAGTCTTCCTACTCCCTTAGTCACACCACGACTGACAGAGCAATGCAAGCACTGACTGTAGAGGGACGGTGTCTCTGCCTTCCTACTCCACAAATTCACAGCACCACTGACAGAGCAATGCAAACACTGACAGCAGAAAGGACATTGCCTCAGCCTTCCTACTCCCCACAGTCACAGCACCACTGACAGACCAATGCAAGTCCTGACTGTAATGGAGACAGTGTCTCAGCCTTCCCACTACTCACAGTCACAGCACCACTGACAGAGCAATGCAAGCACTGCCTGTAGAGGGACAGTTTTTCAGCCTTCCTACTCCTCAGTCACAGCACCATGGACAGAGCAATGCAAGCAACAATGGTACAAGGACAGTGTCTCAGATTTCCTACTCCTCACAGTCACAGCACCATAGACAGAGCAATGCCAGCACTGAATGTACATGGACAGTGTCTCAGACTTTCTACTCCCTGGGTAACAGTTCCACTGACAGAGCAATGCAAGCACTGACTGTACAGGGACAGTGTCTCAACTTTTCTATTCCCCAGTCACAGCACCACGGACAGAGCAATGCAAGCAGTAACTGTACAGGAACAGACTCTCAGCCTTCCTACTCCCTCAATAACAGCACCACTGACAGAGCAGAGCCACAACTTACTGTACAGGGACAATGTCTCAGCCTTCCTACACCCCTCAGTCACAGCACCACGGACAGAGCAATGCAGCACTGACTGTACAAAGACAGTGTCTCAGCCTTCATACTCACCAATCAAAGCACCGACAGAGCAATGCAAGCACTAACTGTACAGGGACAGTCTCTCAGCTTTCTTCCTCAGTCACAGCACCATAGACAGAGCAATGCAAGCACTGACTGTCCAGGGACAGAGTCTCACACTTCCTACTCCCTCCAGTCAGAGCATTACTGACAGAGCAATGCAAGAACTCACTGTACAGCAACACTGTCTCACCCTCCTACTCCCTCAGTCACAGCACCTCTGACAGAGCACTGCAATCACTGTCCCTACAGGTACAGTGTGTCTCACCCTTCCTCCTTCCTCAGTCAGAGCACCACTGACAGAGCAATACAAGCACTGACTGTACAGGGACAGTGTCTCAGCCTTCCTACTCCCTCAGTCACAGCACCACTGACAGAGCAATGCAGCCACTGATGGTACAAGGACAGTGTCTCAGACGTCCTACTCCCCACAGTCACAGCACCTCAGACAGAGCACTTCAAGCACTGACTGTACAGAGACAGTGTCTCAGCCTTCATACCCCCAATCACAGCACCACTGACAGAGCAATGGAAGCACTGACTGTACTGAAATAGTGTCTCAACTTTCTACTCCACCAGTCACAATCCCATGGACAGAGCAATCAAGCACTGACTGTACAGGAACAGCCTCTCAGCCTTCCTACTCCCTCAATAACAGCACCACTGACAGAGCAGTGCCAGCACTTACTATACAGGGACATTATCTCTGCCTTCTACTCGTCCACAGTAACAACACCATGGACAGAGCAATGCAAGCACTGACTGTACAAAGACAGTGTCTCAGCCTTCATACTCCCCAATCACAGCACCACTGACAGAGCAATGGAAGCACTGACTGTACTGAAACAGTGTCTCACCCTTCCTAGAAACATAGAAACATAGACTTTGATGGCAGATAAGGACCACTTGGCCCACCCAGTCGCCCATTTCCCTTCCTATTGGATAAACCGAGATTCTAGTTAACCAACAGCCTACTTCCTGCAACCCCCACTACAATTGCCTTATGTCTGTCCCATGCATGTTTGAATTCCCCACTGTTTTAGACCCAACAACCTCCCCTAGGAAGGCGGTTCCATGCATCCACCACTCTCTCCGTGAAAAAAATGTCCTCACATTACCCTGAGCCGTCCCCTCTATCTTTAAATTGTGCCCCTTGTTCTTACATCATCTTTTTTGAAAGATGCTATCTTCCTGGATTTTGTTGATTCCTTGAGGTACTTAAAAGTTTATATCATGTCCCCTGTCCCTCCAATCATCAAGGGTATACATATTAAGCTCTCTCAGTCGTTCTTCATATGATTTCTGATGCAGACCCTGCACCATTTTAGTTGCCCTCCTCTGGACTTCTTCCATCTGTCTATGTCCTTGCGTAGATGGGATCTCCAGAACTGCACACAGTACTCCAGATGGGGTCTCACCAACTGTCTGTATAGAGGGATAACCACTTCCCTTTTCTACTTGTGATGCCTTCCTATGCATCCCAGTATCCCCCTGGCTCTCCTTACTGACTTCTCACATTGCTTACCCACCTTTGGGTCCTACTCCCCAGTCACAGCACCACTGACAGAGCAATGCAAGCACTGACTGTACAGGGCAGTGTCTCAGCCTTCCTGTTCCCTCAGTCCCAGCACCAATGACGGAACAATGCAGTCACTGACTGTACAGGAACAGTGTCTCAGCCTTCCTGTTCCTCAGTCCCAGCACCAATGACGGAACAATGCAGTCACTGACTGTACAGGGACAGTGTCTCAGCCTTCCTGTTCCCTCAGTCCCAGCACCAATGACGGAACAATGCAGTCACTGACTGTACAGGGACAGTGTCTCAGCCTTCCTGTTCCCTCAGTCCCAGCACCAATGACGGAACAATGCAGTCACTGACTGTACAGGGACAGTGTCTCAGCCTTCCTGTTCCCTTAGTCCAGCACCAATGACGGAACAATGCAGTCACTGACTGTACAGGGAAAGTGTCTCAGCCTTCCTGTTCCTCAGTCCCAGCACCAATGACGGAACAATGCAGTCACTGACTGTACAGGGACAGTGTCTCCGCCTCCGTTCCCTCTGTCCCAGCACCACTAGCAGGGCAATGCATGCACTGACTGTACAGGGACAGTGTCTCAGCCTTCCTACACCTTCAGTCCCAGCACCACTAGCAGGGCAAAGCATGCACTGACTGTACAGGGACAGCGCCTCAGCCTTCCTACTTTCTCAGTCACAGCACCTCGGACAGAACAATGCAAGCACTGACTGTACAGGGCACTGTCTCAGTCTTCCTACTCCCTCAGTCACAGCACAACTGACAACAATGCAAGCACTGACAGAACAGGGCCAGTGGCTCAGCCGTCCCTACTACCAGTCACAGCACCACTGACAGACCAATGCAAGTACTGACTTAACAGAGCAGTGTCTTGCCTTTCTACTCCTCAGTCACAGCACCTCTGACAGAACACTGCAAGCACTGACTCTACAGGGAGACTGTCTCACCTTTATTACTTCCTCAGTCAGAGCACCATTGACAGAGCAATACAAGCACTGACTGTACAGGAGTGTCCAGGCTTCCTGTTCCTCAGTTACAGCATCACTGACAGCACAATGTCAGCACTGACTGTACAGGGACAGTTTCTCAGTCTTCCTACTACCCCCAGTCACAGCATAACTGACAGGGCAGTTCAAGTACTGACTGTATGGGTACAGTGTCTCAAGCTTCTCACTCTCTCACTCACAACATCACTGAGACAGAAATGCAAGCACTGACTGTATAGGGACCGCCTCTCAGCATTCCTACTCCCTCAGTCACAGCACCACTGACAGCAATGCATGCACTGACTGTACAGGGACCACCTCTCAGCCTTCCTACTCCTTCAGTCACAGCACCACTGACAGCAATGCATGCACTGACTGTACAGTGACTGCCTCTCAGCCTTCATACTCCCTCAGTCACAGCACCACTGACAGCAATGCATGCACTGACTGTGCAGGAACAGTGCCTAAGCCTTCGACTCCCTCAGTCACAGCACTACAGACACAGCAATGCATGCACTGACCATACAGTGACTGCCCTCAGCTTTCCTTCTCCTCAGTCACAGCACCAGTGATACCAATGCACTGACTGCAAAGGACCGCCTCGGCCTTCCGACTCCCTCAGTCCCAGCACCACTGACAGAGCAATGCAGGCACTGACTGTACAGGGACAGTGCCTCAACCTTCCTACTCCCTCAGTCACAGCACCACTGACAGAACAATGCAAGCACTGATTGAACAGGGAGAGAGTCTCAGCCTTCCTACTCCCACCAGTCACAGGACCACTGACAGACCAATGCAAGTACTGACTTAAAGGAGCGGTCTCTAGCCTTCCTACTCCTAGAGTCTCAGCACCTCTGACAGAGCTCTGCAAGCAATGACTTTATAGGGAGAGTGTCTCACCCTTACTACTTCCTCAGTCAGAGCACCACTGACAGAGCAACACAAGCACTGACTGTACAGAGACAGTGTCCAGGCTTTACTCCTTCACTTACAGCATCACTGAAAGAGCAATATAAGCACTGACTGTACAGGGACAGTTTCTCAGACATAAGTTCCTATTCTCCCCAGTTATAGCACCACTGACAGGGCAATCCAAGTACTGACTGTACAGGGACAGTGTGTCAAGCTTCTTCTCTCTCAGTCACAACATCACTGAGACAGCAATGCAAGCACGGGACTGTACAGGGACCGCCTCTTAGCCTCCCTACTCCCTCAGTCACAGCACTACTGACGGCAATGCAATCACTGACTGTACAGGGACAGTGTCTTCAGCCTTCCTACTCCCTCAGTCCCAGCACCACTGACAGAGCAATGCAGTCACTGACTGTACAGGGATAGTGCCTCAGAATTCCTACTCGCTCAGTTACAGCACTACAGACAGAGCAATGCAAGCACTGACTGTACAGGGACAGTGTCCAGGCTTCCTACTCTCTGAGTTACAGCATCACTGACAGAAGCAATGTAAGCACTGACTGTACAGGGACAGTTTCTCAGTCTCCCTACTCCCACCGCCACAGCACCACTGACAAGGCAATTCAAGTACTGACTGTACGGGACAGTCTCTCAGCTTCCTACTCCCTCAGTGCAGCACCACTGTCAGAGCAATGCAAGCACTGACTGTACAGGACTCATGTCTCATCCTTCCTACTCCTCAGTCACACTACCACTGACAGAGCAATACATGCACTGACTGTACAGGGACAGTGTCTCTTCCTTCATTCTCTCAGTCACAGCACCACTGACAGAGCAATACAAGCACTGACTGTACAGGGACAGTGTCTTTCCTTCATACTCTCAGTCACAGCACCACTGACAGAGCAATGCAAGCACTGATTGGATAGGGACATCCTCTCAGCCTTCCTACTTTCTCAGTAACAGCACCAATGACAGAACAATGCAGTCACTGACTGTACAGGGACAGTGTCTCAAGCTTCCTACTACCTCAGTCCCAGCACCCCAAACAGGAAATGCAGTCACTGACTGTACAGGGACAGCATCTTTGCCTTCCTACTTTCCTCAAGTCACAGCACCTCGACAGAACAATGTAAGCACTGATTGTACAGGGGCACTGTCTCAGGCTTCCTATTCCCTCAGTCACAGCGCCAGTGACAGAACAATGCAAGCACTGACTGAACAGGAACAGTGCCTCAGCCGCCCTACTCCCACCAGTCACATCACCACTGATGGACCACTGCAAGTACTGACTTAAGGGAGCAGTGTCTTAGCCTTCCTACTCCCTCAGTCACAG
This sequence comes from Neoceratodus forsteri, assembly GCA_016271365.2. NCBI lineage: Eukaryota > Metazoa > Chordata > Ceratodontiformes > Ceratodontidae > Neoceratodus > Neoceratodus forsteri. The sequence continues at coordinate 1,322,096,428 of CM057454.1, forward strand.
CACCTCTGACAGAGCACTGCAAGCACTGACTTTTCAGGGACAGTGTCTCACCCTTCCTACTTCCTCAGTCAGAGCACCATTGACAGAACAATGCAGCACTGACTGTACAGAGACAGTGTCCAGGCTTCCTACTCCCCAGTCACAACACCACTGACAGAGCAATGCAGTCACTGACTGTACAGGGACAGTACCTCAGCCTACCTGCTCCTCTGTTACAGCACCACTGACAGAACAATGCAGTAACTAACTGTACAGGACAGTGCCTCAGAATTTCTACTCCTCAGTCACAGCACTACTGACTATGCAATGCAAGCACTGACTGTTCAGGGACAGCCTCTCAGCCTTCCTACTCCCTCAGTCACAATACTACTACCAGTGCAATGCAGTCACTGACTGTACAGGGACAGCATCACAGTCTTTCTACTCTCTCAGTCACAGCACCGTGGACAGAGCAATGTAAGCACTGACTGTACAGGGACAGTGTCTCAGCCTTCCTACTTCTTCAGTCCCAGCACTGCTGACAGAGCATGCAAGCACTGACTGTACAGGAACAGTGTCTCAGCCTTCCTACTCTCTCAGTCACAGCACCTTAGACAGAACAATGCATGCACTGACTGTACAGCGGCAGTGTTTCTGCCTTGCTCCCACAGTCACAGCACCACTGATACAGCAATGCAAGCACTGACAGAACAGGAGACAGTGCCTCAGCTCTTTACTCAGTCACAGCACCTTGGACAGAACAGTGCAATCACTGACTGTACAGGGCAGTGTCTCAGCCTTCCTATTCCTCAGTCACACCACCACTGACAGAACAATGCAAGCAGTGACTGAACATGGACAGTGTCTCAGCCTTCTTACTCTGACTAGTCACAGCACCACTGACAGACCAATGCAAGTACTGACTTAATGGAGCAGTGTCTTAGCCTTCCTACTCCGTTAGTCACAGCACCTCTGACAGAGCTCTGCAAGCACTGACTCTACAGGGACAGTGTCTCAGCCTTCCTACTTCCTCAGTCAGAGCACCATTGACAGAGCAATACAAGCACTGACTGTACAGGGACAGTGTCCAGGCTTTTCTCCTCAGTTACAGCATCACTGCAGAACAATGTGAGCACCTCACTGCACGGGAACAGTTTTGCAGCCTTCCTACTCCCCAGTCACAGCACCACTGATAGGGCAATTCAAGTACTGACTGTACAGGGACAATGTCTCAAGCTTCTACTCTCTCAGTCAACCCCACTGAGACAGTAATGCAAGCGCTTGACTGTACAGGGACCACCTCTCAGCCTTCCCTACTCCTTAGTCCCAGCACCACTGACAGAGCAATGCAGTCACTGACTGTACAGGACAGTGCCTCAGCCTACCTACTCCTTAGTCACAGCACTACAGACAGAGCAATGTAAGCTGACCCCAGGGGTGGGGCCCAGGATTACATTTGAGAAGGGATGGATATCATATTGATTTTTTTCTTGGGTCAGAGGGCCAAGCACATAGTTTATTCGACAAATGTCATTGGTGTTAGGCAACTATGATGGTGGTTGGTGGAGGGCCGGTGGTGTTGGAGGGTTGCTGATGGGCAGATTCATGGGGTGGGTGATGATGGTGGGGGTTGGTGGTGATTGTAGGTTACTGAGTGGTGGTGGTGAGGAGGATCAACTGTACTCTTCCATAAAAGGCGTGAAATATCTCACCTGCACATGATCTCATGAGTCAGCAGTACCGGCACATCTCTGGGTTCTTGTCCTGCCCCTCATACAGAATGGGCTGGAGTCACATACCAAGAAAAGAGACAGAACAGAAAATGAGTTAGTTGTGGAAGCATCACAGCAGCAACTGGAAGCAGCATTTCTAACTGGTCTCACTTTTGACCTCAGTTCTCAAGGTTAATGTATTATTTTAAACTGGAGTCCACCAGGATGCAATTCAGTACTGCAGAATTCTGCAGCAGAGTTACTGCAGGAATCAAAGCCATTTCAATGACTGTTTAGCCTTTTGTCATGCAGAAATCGGTGAGACTGTGGTGCACTCTAGTGGACTCCACCACACATATTTGAGTCATAGACTGTGTATACATAGATACATAGATGCTTGTTTGCCAGATACGGGCCTATGGCCCACCCAGTCTGCCCATTTGAGCTCATTAGATCACTAAGTTTTTCTAAAGTCTGTTGCACCTTACCCCGACCTCCAGGATTCCTTTATATCTTTCTGCAGCTTGAGGCCCCTGACAAGGGCACTCCTGCCCTGGACCTCCCAAGTGCATGGCGTCAAACTGCTACCCACCCCAGACACTCCATCAGCCACATCAGCAATCTTAGAGGCCCTGACAAGGGTGCTCCCCCAGATGTCCTGTGGCACAGTGCTCAAACTGTTGCCCACCCCAGACACTCCATCAGCCACATCAGCAATCTTGGAGGCCCTGACAAGGGTGCTCCCCAGATGTCCTGTGGCACAGTGCTCAAACTGCTACCCACCCCAGACACTCCATCAGCCACATCAGCAATCTTGGAGGCCCTGACAAGGGTGCTCCCCAGATGTCCTGCGGCACAGTGCTCAAACTGCTACCCACCCCAGACACTTCCTCAGCTGCATCAGCAATCTTGGAGGCCCTGACAAGGGTGCTCCCTCAGATGTCCTATGGCACAGAGCTCAAACTGCTGCCCACCCCAGACACTCCATCAGCCACATCAGCAATCTTGAGGCCCTGACAAGGGTGCTCCCCAGATGTCCTGCGGCACAGTGCTCAAACTGTTACCCACCCCAGACATTCCATCAGCTGCATCAGCAATCTTGGAGGCCCTGACAAGGGTGCTCCCCCAGATGTCCTATGGCACAGTGCTCAAACTGCTGCCCACCCCAGACACTCCATCAGCCACATCAGCAAGGTACATCGCGGTTGAAGCGAGCTCCTTTTTCCAGCTTTGAATTCAGGTGCTAGCCAGCAATTGGCCCTTCGTTTAATCTTTGTTGCTTTTTATTGGCCCTCTGCTTCAAACTCTGTGGTCTGCCGCAATTTGATATAAATATAGATATAGATATAGATATAGATATACTGTAGATATAGAAATAGATATAGATATAGATATAGATATAGATATAGATATAGATATAGATATAGATATAGATATAGATATAGATATAGATATAGATATAATTTCCCCTGTACCAAATGTAGCATTTCTATCTGCTGTACTACTAACTCAGCTGTTTTACGGAGCAAGCTAACAGTGCTTTTACATACGAGCAAGACTTAAGCGTTAAGAATTGCACGTTAACTTTACCATTTAACCTGTTGTTAACTGATGTCTTTTCTGATCCGTGTACTGATTTAGGCGTAACAACTTAAGCAAACTTCTGATTTAGCCACACTAAATTAATCTTAGCACCTGTAGATAGTAAGTAGACCCTGCTACCTTTAGTGCACTGGTTTGGTTCTCCTCACCCCCACTGAATCTGTATATTTATTTCTCCCCTCTCCTGCCAACTTAAATTAATTTATCTTCCCTAAGCTAACTTTATCTGAGTCACCCTCCCCAATTTCAGGTGAATTAAACTGCATGGATCCCTGCTTCTATCCTGTGTTTAGCCCGTCTGCTCTCCACCCACCAATTTTCAGTTGCTTATCTAATCTGTGTCCTTCTCCTTTCTTCTCTGCAGCTTGGGGCCCTGACAAGGGTGCTTTCCCACCCCAGACCTCCTGCAGAGCAGCGCTCAAACTACTTCCCACCCCGACACTACATCAGCTGCACCAGCAAGATATGTTGCACAGTTGAGCGGAGCGTCTTTTTCCAGCTTTGAATTTGGACACTAGCTGCCCTGTTGGCACTCTGTGCTGGCTCCCTACCCACCCCTCACCCTCTCGCCTATCTGGACATTTAGCTTTATATTCACAGGAGGTCATGACAGTCTCAGCTGCTGCTGCTGCTGATTTGTGTAAGTGTCGACTCTTTCATTGTAACTGTTTTCCCTGCTCTTAGTATGCTTTGTTGTGTACTGTTTCCCTGCCCCCTGCATCACCACATAAACCTAGCCCTCATTTGCCTCAACCAAAATTCCTCAGTTGCACTGCTGTTATTCCATCACCCTTCTTACCCTGACCTCTTACCATATGTGTCCCCAGACCCGTTATCTTAGCACTCCTCTTAGAGCAACTGCTGCCAGTATCTCACCTACCCATGTTAGCTTCCTGCACCCCCACTTTAAGCCCGTAGCCTATGTCTTGACCCATGCTTAAATGTACTGATAGTGAGAGTGTTTTAAATTCCATTGCTCATACTATTCATTTTATTTCTCCCAAATATTGTTAACCCATTACCTGAACCTGTTTGCTCTTGCACTGTATGTACCTTTCTTTTCTGTTTTATGTGTAACTATGCCTGTTTAGTGCTTGTACATAAATGTATTGTTCTTTGACCTTGTGTGACACAGGTCCACCTTGTAAATGAGCTTGCTCAATGGTGTTTGCCTGGATAAATAAAGACTCGATTGATTGATTGATTGATTATCACCTTACACTGCACTTCCACTAGGAGCACTGCTATAGTGGAAGCGTCCCAACCCTATAATTCCTGCCTCCTGCCAATCGCCCTTCCCTCTGAGACACATTTATCATTGCCCATCGCACTCTCTCCTACCTGATTCTGCACCTCTCTCCTTTCCACCCCTACAGATCAACCCTGATTTCTGTCTATTTTGTTCCTTTCCAATACTCCTGCTACTGCCTGCTGCTCTCCCCAACTCGATTCAGTATCCAGCTACCACACTCTATCCACCCAATTCTAATCACTAAAAATCACCTCACAGTATTATTCCTCACCTACGTCTTCACCTCTTTATACTTCTTGTCTCAACTCTTCCCTCCATCTACCCTCCCACTTATGTACCCAATTTGTTGCCACCCTACCGGGTTCATATGCTGCCTGCCTCCCTGCTCTCATCTTCACTGCCTCCTGCCCCTTCCATCATCCCTGGGACCACTGCCCACTCTTACCCTGTGCATCCCTCCTCTTGGTGCCCAGCTCTAGTGCTATAATTCACTTGTTGAAACTTAACTTCTCAATATTCCTCTCCTACCCCCAAAAAATGCCATCATCTGCCCTTCAGTGGTACAAATATTCTTTGTTCAACTACCTAATCATCACACTCCTGTTAGCGGCTGGCGATATCAATCCTAATCTGGCCTTTCTTCTCCCAACCCAAACTCGGGCCTCCCACCATCCCTCCTCCCTCCCCTTGGCTTAAACTATGTCATTTGAACATAAGGAGCCTCCTTCCTAAAATAGACATGCTACCACCGTTTCACAATATACCTTACACCTGATGTCCTTATACCTACTGAGTCATGGCTTAATGCTAAAATACCAGACTCACCTTTGCTATCCTGGCTTCACCCTCTCTCGGCAAGATTGTAATGGCAGGAGGGTGGCTATGTATAGCCTCCTCAATCTAATACACCACTTTTCTCTCAACCTACCAAATCATCAGCATATGAAGTGCTTATAAACTGCCTCCCCCTTCTCAGCCCCTATATTCGTTGCTGGAGTTTACTGTTGCCTGATACTCCTTCTGCCACAGTCACCGAGCTCCTAAAACTGTAGTTTCCCTCACCTCTTCTGGTGAACTTTCGTCATGGAAGACTTTAACCTAAACTGGTTGTCTTTCTCCCTTAGCAAGACAAGCAATGACATTGACGCCTGAACCTAATACAGCTGATACATGAGCTGACTTGACTAAACCATAAACTCACAACCATACCTTTTATTGATTGGTTCTCACCTCTCACTCATAGGATCATCCAATCTGGCCTTCTTCCAGACTTCTTAGTGACCATCATATGATCTACCTAGTCTGAAAATCCACAGACCCCCAGGCCCCACACAGAATCCTGCAATCCAGATCCTTCAAATCCCTGGACCGCCTCCGCCTCCTCCATGATCTTGTGCACACAGACTAGTCCCCATCCTCTCAGCTAACTCTGTTAACAAGGCCTTAGAATACTATAGGACCAACTTCCTCCACATCTGGGACATCTATGCCCCTTCAGATGCATCAGTGCGTGGAAATCACCATCTCTGGGTCACCCTAGAGTTGTTATCCTGCCAACGCACCGCAACCAGGCTTGGAAGAGCTACAAAACCTTGCAGTCGCAGAACACTCTCCATCTTTATCACAGACTCTGCACCTCCTGCACTAAGGCTACCAGGCTGGCCAAGGCCAAATGTTTTCAATCCACCTTCCAGTCCAATGTAGACAAACCATCAAAGTTCTGGAAAGTGGTCCATGCCTTATCTCCCCACCACTCCACCGGCGCCTCTCCTTAAAATAAATGGCTCTTAATTTCAGATCCTCTGCAGTTGCTCAGAATTTTAACACTTACTTCACTCCTGCACCACTCCACCCTATCCTGCTTACCTCCCTCCTCCTCCCTCCTCCGCCACACTGCAAAACAAACACTATGCGGGACCCTTTCGTGTTCTCAAATATCTCCCCAGCTGATACCCTAGCAGAGCTCCTTGCAATTAGCCCTCTAAAGGAAGCTCCCAAATAGATTAGATCCCAAGCTATTATACTTATCTGCCCTTCAATTGCAGCACCATTATCAGCACTGCTAAACCTATCCTTATCGACCACTGAGGTCCCAAAAGCCTGGAAGTATGCAATTGTGCTTCCCCTACCCAAAGGTGGTGACACCGCTACCTCAGGTAACTACCGCAGTTTCATTACTCCCTACCCTAGCCGCACTTCAAGAGTACCTGTCCCTTTCCCAGCACAATACCTTTCTCCCAGATTCCTCCTTCTTCACATCTTTCCAATCTGGATTCAGGAAGAATCACTTCTACCTCCTCCTAATCAGGCTCTCTGACTCTATCTCTCTGGGATGGATAGTGGTCTGATCACTTCTGCCATGTTCATCAACCTTGCCAAGGCCTTCAATACCATCTCTCACCCTCCTCCTTACCAACCTTACTTCGCAGGCCTACCTTACTCCGCTGTGAACTGGTTCATGTCATATCTCGTTGGAAGGTCTCAATCGGTTAAAATCACTGATTCCATATCCCCCCTTCTAATTAATACTGATGTGCCACAAGGTTCTGTGTCAGGCCCCATACTATTCTACATATTACTAAATTACCTTCTAACAGCCTGCTCCACATACGTCCCTCATAGCACTCAGATGACACTGTCCTGTTCACCTCAGGCCAGTCGCCTACTGATGACGGCAACCAGACTTAAATAGGACTGAGACAAAGTCCAGCTCTGGCTTGCCTCACATGAACTACATGACAGTAGGTGCAGATGTAAAAGCTGAGAAAGGTAAGTAGCAGAAGGTATGGCCATCAGGTTTGCAAATCCTACCTGTTTGGACATGGAATCTATCAACCCATCGCATAAGTCCTGCCCGTCAGATTCTGAGGGTAAACAGAAACAAGTTTATTAGTTCCTTGTTAGACAATTCTGCCACACAAACATTGCTGCAATCCACACAGTTGAACTTGTTTCAACTGATTAAAATGTCCCATGCTATGATGGGAAGATGAAAGGGTTTCTGGTTAGAGACCTGTATTGGCAGCAGAGCTGTTATCATACCACCAGATATTTGGGTTCAGAGATGAGAACATTCCAGATTCCACGAGTAGCTCTGAGACAGTGATTCTAGAATGTGAATCAGGTAACATACTAATTTGGGTCAGAAGGGACTCCAGGTCCAACATGTTAGCCCATTCATCAGCAGAGATGACATAAACATGCTGTGAAAACTTGTACCAGTTTACAGGATTTCCTACCCACCCTACTGATCAGGGCACCTTGTGATTCCCTTACTAACCAGAAATTTGCCCAGTCTTACCTTAAAGAACAACATTGCTGAATCTAAAAGTATTTTTCCCCAGTAGAAGCAATTTTAAAATATTGGTTCACATTATGTTATTGCTCTAGCTATACAAGCGATTCAGCTATCGAGTGAGTGTTTCTGATTTCTGTGCTGCTGGTAAGAACCATGTCAGAACTATATGATGTAGTCTATGTTCCTGTACTGCTCTTCTGTTGTTGGCACAATGCATCCATGTTCTACTACAGAACTCTATGGTTTTAGGAACATAATGAACAGTACATTATACAGTACTAAGAGGTACTGCCACCAAACTATAAAGCAGAAACACCCACTGAGGTTACTAAAAGGCCTGTATAGATATAACAGTAACAGAACATGAGCCATGGCAGTGCTTAAAAATAGCTTCTACTGGGGACAATGACTTATAGATTCAGTGCAGTTCTCCTTCAAAGCCCGTACCAATGCCCACTATCTCCACTGGTATGTTCTTGCATAGGTTCACCACCAAAGCGCCACCAAACATTGCCCTGAATTTACCATCCCTACACTTCAGGGTGTAGCCCTGTGTCCTGCTGCAGGACACCAGATCAAACATCTTTGTTCCATTTTGTTGATACCCTCGAGTATGCAAATGGGTAAAATGATGTACCTGTTCAGCTCCTTTTCTTGAGAGGAACATGTTAAAGAGACAGTCAGCACCAAAGAGCCACACTCGTGTGTGGGGCTGGACCACAGTGCACTGTGTGTGCAAAACGTTTTGGTTTACTGTAGTATAGTAGTATCAGACTAATTGTGCTTAGTTCTAGGCTGACATCTTCTGTTACTACAAATCCCAGAATCCTGCAGCTGACATCAGAGCAGTAGCGGTAATGGAAGATTCAGTAACCTGCAGTGCGCGTTAGAGTTTATATAAGCTCTGATCTTTGGTTTGCTGATCCTGCTGTCCTCCCTGGACCAATGCATTCTGCACAGAGACTGTATTTAGCTCTCGAGAAAAGCAAAACTGGAAAACATCTGCTCGGAGATTGTAAAAGTTCTAACATGCACTGCAGGCTATTGAATCTCCCACTGCTGCAAAACTGTTCTGATGTCAGCTGCAGGGGATTCTGGGATTTGTAGTAACAAAAGATATCGGCCTAGAACTAAGCAACATTAGTCTGATACAGTCTACTGTACTACAGTAAACAGTAAGTAGACCAAAATGTTTTTGCACACAAAGTGCTTTTTAGGACCAGCCCTACACATAAGTGCAGGGCCCTTTGTGCTGACTGCTTCTTGAAGGGCTACCAGCAGCTCTCCCTTGTTGCTTGTGTACCCATACCACTAATCATTCTGGTGGCCCTGCATCCCACCCCTTGGCTGTCTCCGTGTCTCTTTTGTATTGAGGAGATAGAACGGCACACAGTACACAAGGTGAAGCCTGACCAGGGCCATGTAAAATGAAAGAATGTCTTCCCTGCTATGCTAGCCCCTCCCCCGGTTTGATGCAATACAGCATTCTGCTGGCCCATGTGACAGTGGTCACATAGTGCTTGGTGTGTTTCCACCCTTTATTATGACCCCAGGTCCTTTTCTTTTGGGAGGCAGTATAGCGCAGTGGGTTAAGGCTCTGAGATGCAGATCTGGAGACCTGGGTTTGAATCCCACAGCCATCTAGATGCACACTGTGTGATCCTGAGCAAGTCACTTAACTTCCTTGTGCTCCCAGGTCACATCTGAAACAAGCTTGGGCTTAGTGTGCCATTCCTGGTTAAACAATATTCCTTCCCCCACCTCAACAGCAGAAAGAGTACTATGCAGTGTGTAGGTCCTAACTCTGTTTTTCCTCTCCAAGTCTTTCACTTGGCTACAATGAATCTGAGGCTCCATGAGTTAGATCAACTGCCCCACTTGTTCAGGTCCTCCTGTAGATTGTCCTCATCCTCAAGGGAGTCCCACCACCCTAGCCAGCCCAGTGTCATTCACCAGCTTAAGTAGCCTGCTGGAGACAGCAGCTCAGATCTTTGATAGGTTGATCTAAGAGCTGCTGACCCCAGTAGCACCGATCCCCTGAAGGACTCCAGTGAGTACTCATCTCAATGTGAAGTGTCCATTAACCACCACCACCACTACCACCACCCTCTACTTCCTGCCCCAAGTCAGCTGGCAATACACCTCATGGCTGTCTCTTTTATGAGCGCACTGGTGTACCTTGCCCAGAAGCTTGTCACATGCCACAGTAGCACAGACCTTGCTGAAATCAAGATACACTGTTCGGTTCTGGGTCCTCACCTGAAACAGGATACGGATCGTACAGCGTTGCTTCAAAGGAGGGCAACTCAGATGATATGGGGTTTTGGGAAAATGTATGAGGAACAGCTGAGAAGTTGAACATGTACACACTGGAATCCAGAAGGGAACGTGTGTATACTATATGATAGAAAGATTCAAATTCCTACAGAGTATCAATAATTTCAGGCTGTGAGAACAGCACTTTCGACAAGGGGACACAACTTTAACCTTGTGGGAGGAAGGCGTCAGGAGGGATGTGTGGAAATATGTCTTCATTGTGAGAGAATAGTGGAGAGGTACAACCGCTTGACCAGAGAGGTGGCCAATGTGAGATTCTTGACTGTATTCAGAAAGGGGCTGGTGAGGCATATGCAGAGGAAGTGAGTGTTGGGCAGGGGAAAAACAGGACAAGCCTCCACTAGGGCAGATGGGCTAATCCCAACCAGTACTAAGTTGGGTAATGTAACCTCCCAAGTCGTGCCTGAAAATAGGTAACTTTACTACCTACCTGGTCAACAAAGACTACATAAATAAATGTCTAGCTAGGATCTTGGGCAGACTCAACTGCCCACTGATGGCTTCTCTGCCTCTAACTTTCCATGTGTCTATGTTAGACTACACCCACATCCCTGGCCTTGTCCACCTTGCTGGAGAGTCCCTCAAAGAAGGTGACCAGGGTGCTTTGACATGAGCTGCCCCTCATAAAGCCAGGCTGAGAAGGGGCAAGAACCCTGGTCTCAATCAAGTGTTTCATTATTGTGTCCTTGACAACAGCCTCCTGAACCTTGCCTAACACTGATGTCAGGTTAACCAGCTGGTAGCTGCCAGGGTTTGAGCTTGCCCCATGTTTAAAATGAGAACCACAGTGGCACTTTCCAGTCTTCTGGCTGGCACCACACCTGTCCAGACAGACTCCTGAAAGATTACTGCAAGTGGTATTGCCAACTGTTCTTTTAGCACACCCCACTTCATGCTCCTGGAGTGTATCCCATCCACCTCTTAGGAATTATCGGGCTTAATCATTGCCAGTTAGTCAGCAACCAGAGCAGGTGTGATGTCCACTGGCTGCATCAAACTATACCTGATTTTATGGGCCCTCCCAATGAGCCCCTCCCTCCACCAGGGGCCCTTAGGTGAACAGTGAAGGAAAGAATTTAGTAAACATCTCAGTCTTCAACTCTGGGTCTCAGCACCTCGAAAGATTTTCAAGGACCCAACCCTCCTTTACCTCCTCTTTGAGGTGATGAACTGGAATAAGGCATTTGTGTTGTCTGCGCTCCTGCTGTTATCCTGCTGTCTAGCCTATCCTTGACTTTCTTATTTCTAGTGTTACAGTCCCCATTGTTGCTAAGTATTCCTTTCTGACTGGGCAGCAACCTCTTTTTCCAGCAGCCATAGAACTTCTTTTCTGCAGAATTAGTTGCTTTAGGTCCCTGTTAAGGCAGGGACCACTTTGGGGCCCTTTATCCCTTATTGCTTATAAGAATGCAGACCTCTGCCACTGCTTTGAGCACCTTAGTCACTCAACACCACATGTGCTCAGCATTACCAGTCCTTGCAGCCACTCCAGACCATTAGACACCAGACACTTCAGCTTTGCAAAACTTGCATTTCTGAAGTTTCTCATGCTAGTGGCCAAGGTCCAACTAGTTTCCCTGTCACCAGGGATAAGTTTACCCAGATGTGGTTACTGACTCCTCTGGTTCCTTGCCTTTACTTTGGAGATTACTCCATCCCCACTGCTGAGAACGAGGTCAAAGGTGGTCTCAAACCACTACCCTATTGGACATGCTGCTTTTCTTTTGTGTGTGTGTGTGTGTGTGTGTGTGTGCCGGCTGGCCTCCATTGCTCTGCTCTGCCCCTCCAGACCCAGACCCTATGACTTACCTTCTGCCCCCTGCAGAGTGCAGCCTAGCTTACCCCTCCCACACAGCGAGGCTGTCATGGAGGACCTCTACTCCTCTACCAAAGACTAGCAGTGATCCAGGGAACAGAATGCTTTGGTCAAGCAATGTGGGGCCAGGTGAGTGGGGAGGGCGGATGACCTCCCGCTCAGCCCGTACATTTTTCTTTTTGCTGGGCAATCCCTGAGGAGACATGGTGTGCAATGACATGATGGTGCATGCACCATACATCTGGCTTGCCTCCCAAACATTCAAGCTCCAGCTGTCAGATCCCCGGCTTCTGCTAGGGGTCTGTTGAGTGCCGACACTTTCCCACCTATCCCCCAGTGGAGTAGAGTAGTTCTTATTATGCTCTGTCCTCCTGCACCTGGCTATCCTCCAACATCCCAGCATGACTTTCAAACCCAGAACGTCAGTGTCGTGAGCAGTAGCTCTACAGATGCACTGGCGGGCCAACTTAGACATGCTGCTCTAGGAAGCAGTCCTCAAAGGTGGACAGGAATTCAGTCTTGGGCCTGCCAGTAGCCCTTTCAAGATGCTAGACTATGCCTGGGAAATTGAAGCCCCCCACCCCAGGATCGAGCACCACTGTATCCAATATGAGCTACATATACCCATGACCACCTGAGAATCATGCTTTACCAAGCTGTTCAGTGGCCTGTACCACAACCCCCAGGGTGGCTTATTTGCACCTTCCCTGTCTCAACTCAGATGGATTCTGTGACACAGTTTGACTCCTAATGTCCTCCTTGCCCCCAGTGACCCCTTCCTTACTAAGAAAGTCACCCCTTCCTGTCAGGCCTATCCCTTCAGAATTGTCAATATCCCTTTATTCAAGTATTCCATTCATCTGCTTCCCCACCAGGTCTCTGAGAACCACTAAAACCTTGCCTTCTAAAGAGAGTAGGTCCTCGACTCACCACTTTTGATGTATACATCCTTATATTGGCCTGCATACAAGTGACAATACTTGCCCCACCACACTTTATTGGCCTCACAGAAGGTCCTGTTCCTTGCGCTCAGTTGATCTTCATTATGTTCCTTCAATGACCTACTCTACAGTCATACAGGGATCATGTGACTGCTAGCAGGGCATAGTCCAAGTAAGAAGGTGGTCAAAGACTGGAGATCAGCTGGAGCTGGAGACCAGGGCATGTACGGAGATATCCTCCCAAATTGGGGTTTTGTTTAAAAGTGGGTGCCCACCAGTCCATAAAAATAACAGGGAGTTAGCTGTCTGCACCTCTCCCAGTTGTTACCTGTTCCAGTAGTGACACCATCAAGAGATCTCAAAACTCTAATATTACTCCAGCCCTCATCCATCACTCACACCACACACCCCCAGATTGATGTAACCACAACTGTAAAAATAGTGGAAAAAGCATGCTGTACATTTTTCACAATTTACTCAAGGTTCAACTTGGATTACATAAACAGTTGCAAGTACAATTATTGGAAGTGAAAACAAGACCTACGGCCTATATAGATTAGTAAGTGATTGACACTATTGAGTCCCTCCCTACCATTGTTGTAGTTGGACTGTAATATATAGTGAGTGTGTGACACCAGCACATGCATCCCCACCAATTGCTATAGTGGGATTGTAGTCTATAGTGAGGTGTGTCACAATCATGTCCTCCCTACCTTGCTGTAGAGCGACTGTAGTATATTGTGAGTGTTTCACACCATCAAGTACCTCCCTCCATTGCTGTAGTGCAACTGTAGCCTACAGTGAGTGTGTGACACCATCACATACCGCTTGATCATTGCTGTAGAGTGACTACAACCTGTAGTGAGTGTGTGACACCATTTAGACCTTCCCTTCGATTGCTGTTGTGGTACTATAGCCTATAGTGGATGTGTATCATCATTATGTCCCTCTCTACTTTTGCTGTAGAGCAGCTGTAACCTGTAGTGAGTGTAAACACTATCACATTTTTCCCTACCATTGCTGTAGAGCAGCTGTAACCTATAGTGAGTGTAGTAACAATCAGATCCCTCCATATCATCGCTGTATTGCAACTGTAGCCTATAGTGAGTGACACAATCACATACCTTCCTATCATTGCTGTAGAGTGACTGCAGCCTGTAGTAAGTGTGTGACACCATTCAGACCTTCCCATTGATTGTTGTTGTGGGACTGTAGCCTATAGTGGATGTATATCATCATCATTATGTCCCCTCTCCTTTTGCTGTAGAGCAGCTTTAACCTGTAGCTAGTGTAAACACTATCACATTTTCCCTACCATTGCTGTAGAGCAGCTGTAGCCTGTAGTGAGTGTGTAACACAATCATATCCCTCCCTATCATTGCTGTAGAGTGACTGCAGCCAGTAGTGAGTGTGACATCATTCAAAACCTCCTTCAGTTGCTGTTGTGGGACTGTAGCCTATAGTGAATGTGTGTTATCATTATGTCCCTCTCTACCTATGCTGTAGAGCAATGTTAGTCTGTAGTGAGTATTATAGTGAGTGTCAGACACTATCACATCCTCCTACCATTATTGTAGAGCTACTGTAGCAAAGGAGTGTGTGACACTAACACACCCTCCCCACTATTACTGTAGAGCAGCTGTAGCCTATAGTGTGTGACATCATCAGATCCCTCCCTACCATTGCTTTAGAGCAGATGTAGCCTACAGTGAGTATGTGAAACTATTAGATCCCTCCCTATCATTGCTATAGAGGGCTGTAACCTCTTTCCCTACCATTGCTGTAGAGCAGCTGTAGCCTATAGCAAGTGTGTAACACAATCAGATCTCTCCTATTAATTCTGCCAGGCAGTTGTAGCCTACAGCGAGTATAAATACTTTTGCATATTTCCTTATCATTTCTGTAGGTCAGCTGTAACCTATAGTGAGTGTGTAACATTATCGCATCCCTCCCTGCCATTGCTGTAGAGCAGCTGTAACCTATAGTGAGTGTGTAACATTATCACATCCCTCCCTGCCATTGCTGTAGAGCAGCTGTAACCTACAGTGAGTGTGTAACATTATCACATCCTCCCTGCCATTGCTGTAGAGCAGCAGTAACCTATAGTGAGTGTGTAACATTATCACATCCTCACTGCCATTGCTGTAGAGCAGCTGTAACCTATAGTGAGTGTGTAACATTATCACATCCTCCCTGCCATTGCTGTAGAGCAGCTGTAACCTATAGTGAGTGTGTAACATTATCACATCCCTCCTGCCATTGCTGTAGAGCAGCAGTAGCCTACACCTAGTGCGTAACACCATCAGATCACACCTACCATTGCTGTAGAGCAACTGTAGCCTATAGTGAGAGTGTGACACCATCACATCCCTCCTTCTTATTGCTGTAGAGCAGATGTATCCTACAGTATAGTGAGTGTGTACCACTCACACCCCTCCCACTATTACTGTAGAGCAGCTGTAGCCTATAGTATGTGTTTGACACCATTGTATCCCCACCCACCATTGCTGTAGAGCAGCTGTAGTCTATAGTGAGTATGACACCATAGGATCCCTCCCTACCATTGCTGTACAGCAGCTGTAGCCTACAGTGAGTGTGTGACACCATTGGATCACACACTACCATTGCTCTAGATCAGCTGTAGCCTATAATGAGTGTGTGACACCATCAGATCCCTCTCTTCCATTGATGTAGAGCAGCTATAGCCTATAGTGAGTGTTTAACACTATCACATACTCCCTACTACTGCTGTAAAGCAGCTGTAGTCTATTGTGAGTATGTAACACTATCACACCTCTCCCCACATTACTGTAGAGCAGCTGTAGGCTATAGTGAGTGTGTGACCCAATCAGATCCCTTATTATCATTGCTCAGAGAGCAGCTGTAGCCTATACTGAATGTGTGACACCATCAAATCCCTCCCTACCATTGTCGTAGAGCAGCTGCAGCCTATAGTGAGAGTGTGACACCATCAGATCCCTTCCTACCATTGCTGTAGAGCAGTTGAAGCCTATAGTGAGAGTGTGACACCATCAAATCCCTCCCTACCATTGCCGTAGAGCAGCTGCAGCCTACAGTGAGAGTGTGACACAATCAGATCCCTCCCTACCATTGCCGTAGAGCAGCTGCAGCCTATAGTGAGAGTGTGACACCATCAGATCCCTTCCTACCTGCTGTGAGAGCAGTTGAAGCCTATAGTGAGAGTGTGACACCATCAAATCCCTCCTCCCTACCATTGCCGTAGAGCAGCTGCAGCCTACAGTGAGAGTGTGACACAATCAGATCCTCCCTACCATTGCTGTAGAGCAGCTGCAGCCTATAGTGAGAGTGTGACACCATCAGATCCCTTCCTACCATTGCTGTAGAGCAGTTGAAGCTTATAGTGAGAGTGTTACACCATCAAATCTCTCCCTACCATTGCCGAGAGCAGCTGCAGCCTACAGTGAGAGTGTGACACCATCAGATCCCTCCTACCATTGCTGTAGAGCAGCTGCAGCCTATAGTGAGAGTGTGACACCATCAGATCCCTTCCTACCATTGCTGTAGAGCAGTTGAAGCTTATAGTGAGAGTGTGACACCATCAGATCCCTCCCTACCATTGCGCGTAGAGCAGCTGCAGCCTATAGTGAGAGTGTGACACCATCAGATCCCTTCCTACCATTGCTGTAGAGCAGTTGAAGCCTATAGTGAGAGTGTGACACCATCAGATCCCTCCCTACCATTGCCGTAGAGCAGCTGCAGCCTATAGTGAGAGTGTGACACCATCAGATCCCTTCCTACCATTGCTGTAGAGCAGTTGAAGCCTATAGTGAGAGTGTGACACCATCAGATCCCTTCCTACCATTGCTGTAGAGCAGTTGAAGCCTATAGTGAGAGTGTGACACCGCCAGATCCCTTCCTACCATTGCGAGAGCAGTTGAAGCCTATAGTGAGAGTGTGACACCATCAGATCCCTTCCTACCATTGCTGTAGAGCAGTTGAAGCCTATAGTGAGAGTGTGACACCATCAGATCCCTTCCTACCATTGCTGTAGAGCAGTTGAAGCCTATAGTGAGTGTGACACCATCAGATCCTTCCTACCATTGCTGTAGAGCAGTTGAAGCCTATAGTGAGAGTGACACTATCAGATCCCTCCCTACCATTGCCTGAGAGCAGCTGCAGCCTATAGTGAGAGTGTGACACCATCAGATCCCTTCCTACCATTGCTGTAGAGCAGTTGAAGCCTATAGTGAGAGTGTGACACCATCAGATCCCTCCCTACCATTGCTGTAGAGCAGCTGCAGCCTATAGTGAGAGTGTGACACCATCAGATCCCTTCCTACCATTGCTGTAGAGCAGTTGAAGCCTATAGTGAGAGTGTGACACCATCAGATCCCTTCCTACCATTGCTGTAGAGCAGTTGAAGCCTATAGTGAGAGTGTGACACCATCAGATCCCTTCCTACCATTGCCGTAGAGCAGTTGAAGCCTATAGTGAGAGTGTGACACCATCAGATCCTTCCTACCATTGCTGTAGAGCAGTTGAAGCCTATAGTGAGAGTGTGACACCATCAGATCCCTTCCTACCATTGCTGTAGAGCAGTTGAAGCCTATAGTGAGGTGTGACACCATCAGATCCCTTCCTACCATTGCTGTAGAGGCAGTTGAAGCCTATAGTGAGAGTGTGACACCATCAGATCCCTTCCTACCATTGCTGTAGAGCAGTTGAAGCCTATAGTGAGAGTGTGACACCATCAGATCCCTTCCTACCATTGCTGTAGAGCAGTTGAAGCCTATATAGTGAGAGTGTGACACCATCAGATCCTTCCTACCATTGCCGGAGAGCAGTTGAAGCCTATAGTGAATGCCGTTGTTGGTCTTCTCCCAGTTATCTCCTGGAAAAGAAACAGTCATGTCAGCCAGAAGTAAATAAAGATTTGCAATTTTCTATATGGGCTGAAATGGATGACTTGTCCCCAACAAATGTGGAGCACCTACAGCTGGCTCTGACACATCTTATACCAAGTCAAAAAGCTCTGATGGTTCAGTGATAATTTGGTTTCAGCTGCTGTAATTGCCTTGACAAAGCACAGGGCTTAACCTTTGCAATTCAGCTTGAATTCATGTGCTACAATACTCTTGATGTGACTTTAAAGTTAGCTGAATATGTATTTATCAGCACTTCATAATTCAGAAAGGAACCAGACCCTTTGAAGAATGTAATTTGTTCTGAGAAACCAGTCAGGAAGCACGTGCCCGGTTGCTCTGGGGATGTTCTGTTCCTGTTTTTGTAAATGAAGTGTTGATGAATGTCTGCATTTAGATATGCTTTGTGATTTCTCCAGAGTGGTGGTGTGCAGTGCACCTAGTTTTGGTACATTTTCTCACTTTGATACTGTTTCCATACTCAGGTGCTGAACCTCTGATAAGAGTAATTGGCATTTTGTGCCATTTTCTTTCTTGAATTTGGTTAGTCTGCACTTATTTTTTTTTGGGAGGTCCAATATTACCTAATGATTTAACACTGAGGAGAACATCAGAGCTTCTATCGTAGGTTCTTTATACTTAAATATCATCAGCACAAACTATAGTACATGTCGTCCTTACTGGGAGGTATGCAGCAGTTAGACAAAAACAACTGTCAGACATTGAATCTTCACCCTTGCAATGGCAGGCACTCCAGAATTATGAGTTGGTAAACGCTTTAAAGTTGACTGATAAGGAGGAAACACAGTAGAGATGAACAATGCAGGACTTAAAGAGATGGTTACTAGACTCTGGAAAATCAGAGTTGCAGAACACTGGGGACAGATCCAGCCATTCTATGTAAAAAGAAATTAAGATCCATCTGGAGGCTACAAAGAAAAGTAAATGGACCACAGAAAATGATTTTAAGTATCTGTGGCTTGTATTGCCATAGCAGCAGCATAATGCACACTACAAAAGGCCCATAAAAACATGGAAATCCTCCATATCATCCTATTGTGTCCACGGTGGATCCCTGACTGAGACTTTATCAACATTGATTGATCCATCACCACACTCAAGCACGTAATGACGGTACCAGGGAAAGTGTGGAGGCACACTCCACTAAAGTCTATGGGGTCAGATTTTGATTGATTTTATGGGTTTGCAGTCCTACCTCATGGACACAATGAACACATGGCCTAAATTCTCTAATTTTGAATGGAGATGAGCATATATGTCATTGGTAATAGATGCAGAGTCTTTGTGTACCTACATTGAGCATGCTGACGAGTAGCCTGTGATTACTTCTTTGACAGCAGTACTGGAAGATGCGTACCCCAAAGAATTTTATCTTGGAAGGCTGACAATTTATCCTTATGCAGAATTGTTTTATATTCGATGAGGATTGTTTCTAAGGAAATGTGGAACAGCTATGGAAGCCTCTATGGCCTCAGCCTGTCCAAATGTTATTCTTGGGTTATAGGAGGAGGACTGTATGTTTAACCCTAAAACTAATGCATGCACAGACAACGTTGTCGTAGATGCATTAAATGTATTAGCAGAAAAGGATCCAGAGGTCCATTCAGTCTGCCCATTGCCACTCATAAAGTGGCATCACTATATTGATGATATTGTCTGTGTATCGGAAGGAAACCATAAACAACCTGAGCAATTTATGGCCTGGGTGAATCAAAATGATACCTAATGTATAATTCACCCATACCATTAATAAGGATAGGTTGAACTTAATAGACATTAGCTCTCCAGTTACCAATTTAGCACAGTAAAAAAGTAGGGTCTAAAAAATTGTTACAAATATGAAGACCTGATAGTGCTCATCCTAAATGCCTCATCAGATGAATTCTCTAGTCAGTTCTTGGGGGTCAGAGAAATTGCTCTTCTGCAACATATTTTGATGTACAAGCTGAAGACTTAAAAGAGAGACATTTTGGAAAGGGCTGTCTAAGAGAAAGGAATTGTAAAAGAAGCAGGAAATGTGACTATATTTATAACAGAATTTAATCACATCTTGGGTGAAATTGGTGGTATAGTTAAAAGAAAGTGGCCCAGTCTGTTAATGGTGCAGTATTGGCAGAGGAAATATGAACAAACAAACATATGAATGTTGTTAGCAGAAGGCCAAGTGGTCTCTCAAGTCTGTTCATGTTGTGGAGCCTATATCAGTGACTACCATTGACAGGAACAGCACCAAGAACAACATTTAGAAAGGTTGTAACCTGAGTGATATAAATTAGTGCACAGGCAGTTTGCTGGAATGGAAGACAGACAACACTGCTTGCCATCTTGCCCTGTGGGATTCTTTAGGTGATACAGATGCATAAATACATACATACATAAAGAGACAATGATGGCAGAAAGGCCTGTTGGCCCATCTAGTCTGCCTGCCATACCTACTACTCTACTCTTTGCTTCTGTTCCCACATTGACTAACTTGTCCCATCCCTGTGTGAAGCTGCTCACTGATTTTACCTGCACCGCTTCCTCCAGCAGCTTTTCCACTATCAAACACTCGTTCTATGGAAAAGTGCTTATGGATGTCCCTTTGAATCTCCCCTGCAAGTTTAAGTAAGCTCCCTCCCATGCTGAGAAAAGTTCCTTGGCACCCACTCCATTTATCCGTAGAAATCATTTGTTTGTCTTGATCATGACACCCCTTTTTCCTAGGGTGTACGGGTTCATGTCTTACAGCCTTGGCTTGCCTGCCTTGCCCTCTTGTCCATGGATCATCTTGGATGCCCTGCCTGCACTGCTTCCACCTTGTGTAGTCATTCTTCAGGTGTGGACTTCAAGTACAGTGGGAAGGTCACCTCCTGACTACTATTGCAATTCTTCCCTCCCAGTGCAGCCCAACATGCTGTTTGCCTTGCCCACAGCTTCGCTACAGTGTGCTGTTGAGTATAAGCTTTATCATATCACTACCCTGAGGTCCTTTTTCTCCGGGTGCTGTCCAGCACCATCCCTCCCCATTTCATATTACATTCTTAGGTTCCTCCTCCCAATTTGCAAGACATTACATTTTTTGTACACTTTATTTATCCACCCATGGGCAGGGCATCTCTTAGGGTGCCCACTCAACTCCCCACCTCTCCCTACCGAGACCTTCCTCCTCCGGGACCCTCACCAGGACTTTCCAGGCCCCGGATCACCCCCTGGGGAAGGGCCCCAGCCCGGATCACCCCATCCAAGGGAGGGCCTGCCCACCTACCTGGCTGCCTGTCTGAGAGTAGAGGGTCTGTCCTGGAAGAGGCTCTGGAGGACTGAAGGAGGGATGGTCCGTGCTGGGGATGTGAGCTTGGTCACTGGAGCCCTCATCACCTCCCTGTCCCCATGGGGTATTTTAAGCTTGTGGTTTCCTGTGGAGCATGGACATGCAATGACATCTTGTGTGCCAACACCTGCTGCTGTTCCACCCCAAGTCAAGGCACCACAAATTCCTTGTGCTGCCCCGATCTCTATCATGAGCTGCCAAGGAGCAGTGCGAACCAGATCCTCCCCAGGGAAGGGAGAGCTGTTCTCCAGATGCTCAGTCTCTTCCTCCCTGGTGACCCCCAACAGCCTAAGTCCATTCCTGGACCGAGGTTGTCGGTGTGGTACCTAAGTGTAGCATTTAGCACCTCAACCCTCAGCACCACCAGGCCAGCCTAACACTTTGCAATTTTAACATGCAAGCTCACGTGTCAGATCCTTGACCGACTCTCAACCTGCCCAGATCCTCCCTGACTTCCTTTATCTCATCCTCTGTCTCCACCACTGTACAGATCTTTGTGTCATTTGAGTTCTTTATCTCTTCATCTGTTTCTGCCCTTGCACAGATCTCTGTGTCAGCTATACACAAATGAATACACTAAAAGGATAGGGCCCAACACTGACCCTTAAAATACCGGTTTTACTTTCTCTCTACTCAAATACTCATTAACTATCACCCTTTGTGTTGTGCTCAGTCAATTCTCCACCCAAATCACCCATTGTTCCTCTACCCCCAAGTCCCTTACCTTTTGACTAGTCTTCTGTAGGGGACAAGTCAAAGGCCTTGTTGAAATCCAAGTATACAGCATTGAGTTGCCTGTCCCTGTCTGCTGCCTTGGTCACTTAGTCAAATAATTCATCTGGCAAAACCTTTCCCTCATGCACCATTATGTCTAGGATCCTGTAGGTTACTGCCTTCCAAGAAGGCCACCAGTTCCCCCCTCTGTAAAGGCTCCATAATGTTTCCCCTGTAGATGTCAAGATGACTGGTCTGTAGTTCCCTAGCTCATCCTTCTTATCACTCTTGTGTACTGTCCTTCAGTCTCTAAGGAACAACCCGGTGGTTAGTGAGCAGATGAATATGTATGACACTTTTCCTGCTATCACCTCTGCTGCCTCCTTATTATTCTCAAGTGTTATCAGGTCCCACATGCTCATCTATTTTAACCCTGTAAGCTTTTTTCAGCACTCTTTTCTCTGTTATTTTTTACCCTATGCCACTTGAGGCCTTGCTGTCATCCCTTCCCCTCCTCTTAACCCCAAATAGTGGCAATCAATAATGAACAAAAGTATTTGCACATATCTCTGTACAGATCTTTGTACCTCCTCCCAGCCTTCCTAATCCACAGGTTCACAATACCCCTATAACCATATGCTTCTCTTAGATGTACCAGAAGCGGGTCATTTCCTCTTGCTTCAGTCCCATTGTCAGCCAGAGTTCCATCTCTGCCTTGGCCTCCCCACCTTCCTATTGGCTGCCTTTTTTTGTCTCCAGGTACTGTGGTGTTTGACACATGTGTCATTATGCAAACCAGCAGAAATGTAAGTACCCCACTACCAACAGAGTGATATACAGTGAGCGAGTTTATTATTGCACTTCCAAGTTTACTGTCTACGTGGTTTGCTGTCTCTATCAGAAGCTGTATGTTGGTAGAACCATGCACCAACTGAAGCGTGATTCAGCAGCACGTTAGAGTTATACTCAGTGGTAGACGTAATGCTCACGCAGTGCGCATTTTAACGAGTGCATAGTTCAAAACCAATTGGCCTTCAGTTTATGGGTCTAGAAAGATAGCCCTTTACAGTGAGGAACTGATTGGCTCTGACAATTACCCCAAACAAAACAGCAAGTGGACATGCATTCTAAAAACTAGGGCTGAGAAGTTCTAAATGAGGAATTGAACTTACACTGTTGCTGTAAATTTTTTACTCAGTTTTTATTTGTTTATTTATTAATTCATTTATTCTTTGTTAAGGGTAGAGTCCACTAGGCACAAATGCCTGTTTTCAGGGGTGACCCAGGAGCTTTGGGCTGGTTAAGTGACTTGCTCAGAGTCGCATTGTATGCAAGTGAAGGTTGGGGAATCAAACCCAGGTCTGCTGGATGTACCAAGCTCATTCACAGCAAGTTACTCTAACTACTAGGATATACTGCCATGGTGTTTTAGAATAATCCACTGTCTGTACTATGATCTCTCTCTGTCATAGGACACAAATCATTTTGTATCTGTCAGGCTTTGTATGTATTTGTAATTAGTTACTGAGCGGGAGGACTGTTTTTTATATTCCTAGGTACCCATTTTCCTGTATACACATCTCTCCCTCATCTCCTTTTCTTCTGTGTGACTGGATAGTAGATCCCATTCAAGAATTTACCCTATGATCAAGGCCCTAGAATTCTGAGGCCACAAAATTTTGTAGAACTTGCAATCTACATAGAACTTCTTGTGTCGAGAATTCACTCTTCTTGGTGATTTTTATTAATATTTCTGTTTATCATAGAATCTGGTTCTTCTCTCTTTTTATATCCAAAACCCCTTTATATAGTTTCAGAATGTGATGTTATCATTGCTATAACATCATACATTAGTTAATGAAATGGCTGCATTCTGCAACAGAAATGAACAGTCACTTATCTACCACAGCTCCCACTACCAGAGATGGTGGCACAGCACATCATGCATGGTGATATTTGCTCAACCTGCACTATAGCCTAATACAATTTTCAGTCTTACATTATTGCACTAGGGCCAACTTAAACAAAACCTTGTCAATACCTCACTTTGTACAAACCTGTTTGTGCCTTTTAAGGTATAGAGACGTTATCCGAAATGAATAACTGGTAAAATTAATTTAACTGTCTACATTTTTAAGAAAATAAAGTAATTATGCCCAGAAAAGTGAAATATAATAATGGTAGACTGTTGAAAGAATAGACCTGTTAAATAAATAATTGCACTGTACACATTTTGCCAGGGTTATTGATTACTTATTGTCATTGGTTGATAGAATCACCTAAAAGTTATTGAGAAATGTTGTGTGCAGGGACAGCTGTTGGGCCAGAGGTAGCATGCTGTGTTTCCGTGCCGGCAACTCAGGTTCAGAGATTAGTTCTGGGAGCTGGCTGTGCAGCACAAGGATTGGTGGAACACATGACTGCTCGGAGCCTGGAAGGTATGGTGCAGTGTTCTGTCACATGGTGGACACATTGTGCTGGTCTGGAGGCTCTATCTCACAATCGGTTCACATGCATGTCATGGCCTGATGGTGTTAGCGCAGTGTGTCAGGAAAGCAGGTTGAAATGAAAAATGAGTTTTGCAATAACTCCTCTATTCCATTTCCAATGGGACCTGTATGAATGAGGATGCAAGTTCATGGAAATTAAAAACAAAATTATATATACACACACACACACACACACCACACACACACACACACACACACACACAGAGTATCTCTGTCTCTCACCACACACACACACACACACACACACACACACACACACACACATATATTTGTATGTATGTTACAGATTGCATATAAATATATAAGTGATACTACAGTGGAAACTCTAAGGAGTGGTGTAGAAAGTAATACAAATATATAAGTGATAGACAGTGGAGACCCATTAGTGGGATAGATAGCATGCATATAGAAATACCTAATTTATCACATAAGATCCCTCTGCATATGTCATTTATGCAACAGGCTAGGACCTTAAGGGAGAGACATTTTTTTTCTTTTTTAGGCATAAAATTATTTTTATAAGTCTGTTAATTTTTGAACTAGTGTTACTGTGCTTCCACCATCCTGATTGCTATAAAACTGCCATGAAAGTGAAGCCAGGATGACAAGCTGACACTGTGGTGTGGTAGTTTGTTAGTGCCGCAGAACTTCCGTGAGAAATTACAAACCACCGCTTATGGTAGTCTTGCCGCAGAACTTGGTCCCACTGTGCCACAGAAAAGTAGGGGCCCTGCCTATGATTTGAATATTGGTAATCCCACCCATTGAACCCTACATGGAGATTTTCTACCTGCTAAGTATTTAGGATATCTGGATTTAATACACGTCATCAAGTGAAGATGTTTTTATATCATTTTGTATGATCTGTTATGTTTGTCAGTTGTACAGCCACTTTTTTAACCTATATTTTATTGTAGTTTTTTAACATATTTTGTTGAAGTTTTCAAATTGTACATCAAGATAAATGGTGTATATCACTGATATCGGAAAATTGTTGATGTTCAAAACATAAAAACAGTACACCACTATTGCAATATATGATACACCACTGTTGTAATGTATGATACACCACTGTTGCAATGTATGAAGCACCACTACTGTAACGATGATACACCACTATTGTAATGTATGATACACCACTGTTGTAATGTATGATACACCACTGTTGTAATGTATGATACACCACTACTGTAATGTATGATACACCACTGTTGTAATGATACACCACTGTTGTAATGTATGATACACCACTACTGTAATATATGATACATCACTGTTGTAATGTATGATACACCACTACTGTAATGTATGATACACCACTGTTGTAATGTATGATACACCACTACTATAATGTATGATACACCACTATTGTAATTTATGACACACCACTACTGTAATGTATGATACACCACTACTGCAATGTATGATACACCACTACTGTAATGTATGATACACCACTATTGAAATGTATGATACACCACTACTGTAATGTGTGATACACTACTGTAATGTATGATACAACACTGTTGTAATGTATGATACACCACTACTGTAATATATGATACACCACTATTGTAATGTATGATACACCACTACTGCAATGTATTATACACCACTATTGTAATGTATGATACACCACTACTGTAATGTATGATACACCACTACTGTAATGTATTATACACCACTGTTGTAATGTATGATACACCACTACTGTAATGTATGATACACCACTGTTGTAATGTATGATATACCAGTGTTGTAATGTATGATACACCACTATTGTAATGTATGATTCACCACTGTTGTAATGTATGATACACAATTGTTGTAATGTATGATACACCACTACTGTAATGTATGATATACCACTGTTGTAATGTATGATACACCATTGTTATAATGTATGATACACCACTACTGTAATGTATGATACACCACTAGTGCAATGTATGATACACTGCTGTTGTAATGTATGATACACCACTGTTGTAATGTGTATGACAACCACTACTGTAATGTATGATACACCACTACTGTAATGTATGATATACCACTGTTGTAATGTATGATACACAATTGTTGTAATGTATGATACACCACTATTGTAATGTATGATACACCACTGTTGTAATGTATGATACACCACTACTGTAATGTATGATACACCACTACTGTAATGTATGATATACCACTGTTGTAATGTATGATACACACTAGTGATGTATGATACACCACTGTTGTGATGTATGATACACCACTACTGTAATGTATGATATACCACTTTGCAATGTATGATACACCACTGTTGTAATGTATGATATACCACTGTTGCAATGTATGATACACTACTGTAGTAATGTATGATACACCACTGTTGTAATGTATGATACACCACTATTGTAATGTATGATACACCACTACTATAATGTATGATACACCACTGTTGTAATGTATGATACACCACTGTTGCAATGTATGATACACCACTACTGTAATGTGTGATACACCACTGTTGTGATGTATGATACACCACTACTGTAATGTATGATATACCACTGTTGTAATGTATGATACACCACTGTTGTAATGTTTGATACACCACTGTTTTAATGTATGTCATGTCTAGACCAAATCTGAGGAAGGAAAGAGGGTTACTATAAAGGTTTACGCTGCTAAATAACTTTTTAAACAGGTATAATGGAATACCAAATCATCTTATATCCTTGCTGTGTTTACTCCTTATATTTATTTTATAATATCACAGAGCTGGCACACTAACATCATTTTATTGACGCTTTCTCCATTTTGCCACTACCACAAACTCCAAACCTCGATACTTATCTCAAAAAACAGGTGAAAATAAGTTCATTATATTTAATCCAAACTACTAAACGAAACCTAAACTAATAATTTACTTTAAATTAACAATAATCCTTATGCAGATGTTTTAAGAGAAGACAGTGTCACAAGACAGCAAATCAATTGGAACAAGAAAAGAAAAGTTCAAATAAAGTAATTTCTCCCATCAATTTGATCATTTCTTTTTCCGAGGGTGTTGGCAAATCAGTTTTGTTCTCTTCTGTCCTTCGTTGTACAGCACTCTGATAAAGTTAGACAGCTGCTCCACATCAGAGAATAAATGCTGTACACATTTTTATCTCCTTTAACTTTTTCAGGTGTTGGGAGCTGAAAATCTGCCCCCCATTCCAATAACTTGCCTGAAACTCAAAAGGCAGCACCTGCATTGTTGTGCAGCGAATCATAGTCTGGGAAAAATTAAGAATTTGAAAGTCTTGTATATTAAAGGGCTTTAATCTTAAGATGTGCATTATCAGATCTATCAGATCGCTATCTGATTTAAAGGCAAGTGTAAGCATGATTAGTGATCTTTTCATTTCAGCAGCTAGGTGAGTAACAGACACATGCAATGGAGCCTGTTTAGGAGGGATTCTGCAAGGTCTTATTATAAAGGAGAGATTGTCCTCAAGTAGATCAGAAACGCTTATAGCTAAGTCCTTTATCATAACCTCATAGACTGAAAATCTGGTCAAGGATACTGGCAAACCAACACTGCAAGTTCTTATAATGCTGCTGGTTCTCCAGTAATTAAATATTTTGTGACACGGTAAAATTATCCCTTATTATGCAACAAGTACCTGCTCTAAACATATCACAATGAAGAAAAGCCATCAGTTATTGTCCCACAAACTATATCCAAAAACACCCAGAGTCAGTATTTAAATAAACCTCTCCCACAGTCAATAAACCTCTAGCTACATAGAAACATAGAAACAAAGAAACATAGAATTTGACGGCAGATAAGAACCGCTGGCCTACCCAGTCTGCCCATTTCCTACCTGATGGATAAGCTGCACGTCCTAGTTAACCAGCAGCCTACTTCTTCCTACCCCCACCCCTAGAATTGCCTTATGACTGTCCCATGCATGCTTGAATTCCACCACTGTTTTTGACTCCACAACCTCCTCTGGAAGGCCGCTCCATACATCCACAACCTCTGTGTGAAACATTCTTAAATTACCTCTGAGCCGCCTCTTCTATCTTCTATCTTCAAATTGTGCTCTTGTTCTTGCACACCTTTTTTGAAAGATGCTACCCTCTTGATGTTGTTGATTCCCTTGAGGTACTTGAAAGTTTCTATCATGTCTCCCTCTCCTCCTTTCCTCGAGGCTATACATTAAGCTCCTTAAGTCTCTCTTCATATGTCTTCCCGTGCAGACCCTACACCATTTTAGTTGCCTCCTCTGACAGCTTCCATCCTGTCTATGTCTTTGGGGAGATTGGTTCTCAGAACTGCACGAAGTACTCCAGATGGGTCTCACTAGCTGTCTGTACAGAGGAATAATAACTCCTGTTTTCTATCGGTGATGCCTCTTCCATGCATCCCAGTATCTCCCCAGCCCTCCTTGCTGCCCTCTCACATTGCTTTCCCCACCTTTAGGTCATCTGATATGACTACCCCAGGTCCCTTTCCATTTTTGTTGTTGTTAGTATCTCACCTCCATTGTGTACTCTTCCCCTGGGTTTTTGTTTCCAGGTGCATTACCTTGCACTTCTTAGCATTGAATCTAAGCTGCCATACATTTGACCATTCCTCTAACCTTGCCAAGTCCCTTCTCATCCTTTCCACTCCACCTTGTGCATCAACTCTGTTGCAGATCTTTGTGTCATCTGCAAAGAGACATACTTTTTCTTCCAGTCCTCTGCAATGTCGCTATAAAGACATTGAAGAGGACCGTCCTATACTGAACTCCTGCGTACCCTACCACTTAACCCCCTTTTTCTGGGAGGACTCCATTTACTATTACTCTGTGTCCTATTCTCCAGCCAATTCTTTACCCAGGCTGTCATCTTGGGACCCACTCCCAGGCTGGCTAACTTGTATATTAATCTTTGTGTGGACTGTGTCAAATGCCTTGCTAAAGTCTAGGTAGGCCATGTCCACAGCCCTCCTGATCAACTACTTTGGTCACCCAGTCAAAGAAATCTATCAGATTTGTCTGGCATTACCTTCTCGCCAGGAATCCATGCTGTCATAGTCCTGTGCCCCTCTGGCCTCTAGATACTCAACAATTCTTTCCTTCAGAAGTGATTCCATCATTTTCCCTACCACTGAGGTTAAACTAACAGGTCTGTAGTCCTGCTTCTCCGCTCCCACTTTGTGAAGGGGAATTACATCTGCCCTCCAGTCCTCGGGTACCACCCCATCCTCCCACAAGATTTGTTAAAGAGGGTCAGTGGTGTCACTAGTTCTACCTTAGTTCTTTTAGAATTCTGGGATGAATCCCATCAGGCCCCATTGCTTGTCCACTTCAGTTTTAAGAGTTCTTCAGAACCCCTTCTTCTGTAAATGGGCTAGTATCAACTTCTGTATCCAGAGTGTTTCTACTGTTTGTTTTAGGTACTTCCTCTTCCTTTGTAAATACTGAGCAAAATATTTGTTTAGTATCTCTGCCTTTTCACAGCCACCTCTGCCCACCCTCCCTCCCTTTACTAAGCCTCACTATCCCTCCTTGGTCTTACTCACTCCCCTGATGTACCTATAAAAGGTTTTATCCCCTTCTAACTGAGTTGGCTATCTTTTCCTCGGTTTGGGCCTTTGCTGTTCTGACTGCCTTCCCAGCTTCCTTTTGCTTTAACTGATACAGTTATCTGTCCTGTTTCTTCTGTGATTCCTTGTACTTCCTGAATGCTTTCTTTTTCTTGAACCTTCACTGCCACTTCCTTTGAGAACCATAGTGGTTTTCACCTTGTTTTGTTTTGTTTATTTGCTTTGACAAAGGCTTGTTACCTCTGTGATGGCAGTTTTATTATTCCCATTGTTCTTTCACCCTCCTTCCTGCCCATTTGCTAGTGCATTCCTAGGCATCACCATTTTGACAAAGTCAGCCCTCCTAAATCCAGTACCTTTGTCTTTGTATGGCTTGACTCTATTGCTGTGTTTATTGTGAACCATACTGTTCGATGGTCGCTAGTTCCTGATGGCTACCCACTTCTACATCTGTGATCCTCTCCTCATCTCCATTTGAGAGAACCAGGTCTAAGATTGTTCCTCTCGAGTGGGCTCCAATACTAGTTGTCTATGATGCCCCTGTAGGCATCTAGAATAATCCCACTCTAGAAGTGGCTGCTGCAACTGCACTCCAGTTAACATCTGGCATATTCAGATCACCCATCAGCAATATCTCCTTTTTCTGCCATACTAAGTATACTTTCTATCATTTCCTGTCCATTTCTCCCCTGAGAAGGGGTCTGTATACAACCCCTGTGCGGATTGTGGTGCCACGTCGGTCTCCAAATTGACCCACAGTGCTTCTTCTCTCCCTGTTTACCCTTTTGTTCTGTTGCTTGATTCCTTCCTTATGTAAAGAGCTACTCCTCCTCCCTCTTTACCCTCCCTGTCCCTCCTGTAGATAGTGTATCCTGGTATGTTTACATCCCAGTCATGGTTTTGTGTGTACTATGTTTCTGTGACTGCCACGATATCCAGATGTTCCTCCTCTACAAGGCCACTAATTCAGGAAGCTTGTTACTCAGACTACGGGCATTGGTACTATTGCTCTCCATTTTGCTTATTTTACTTTCTGTTGCAGCATCCCCACTGACCTTTCTACCCGGTCTTTTTCCCATTTAGTACCTCTGTTTTATAGGGAGAGGCTGGGATTTTTCTGCTGCTTATCAGTGCCTCCTCTTTGACCAGTTTAAAAGCTCCCAATGAAGCATTTAAACCGATTGCTCAAAAAGATCTTGTTCCCTTCCTGACAGATGCAGACCATCCTGCCAGTATAGGTTGTTGTCTCTCCAGGTGGAACCCCAGTCCCCAATGAAGCCAAACTCCTGTGCTCTCACACCATTTTTCAACCACTCATTAAACTGCATGGTGCAAAGTCACTTGCCTCACTCATGCCATTTACAGGCAGCACCTCTGAGAAGGATACTGTGTGTGCTACTTGTCTTGGGCCTCTCCCCAGTTCTACAAAGTCCTCACTGCTCTAAGCTCATAGTTGAGCCGTCATTTGTCCCTAGGTGGACAATGACATCCACCAGACTCGCAGGCAGTTGTTCTCGTGATCCTGAGGATGCTCTCTGTCCCTACAAGCCATGGCACCAGGCAGGCACTTACTTCAGTTTTCCCTGCTCCCAGTTCTATCCTAATAATTGAACCCCACCAGGAGCTGCTCATTTCCTTTGTGGCATCCTCTGCCTCCCTCCCTGTGGGCCTCCCTCAGACAGGTGTCCTCAGCTCCTTAATCTCCTCCGGTGTGATCCATAGGAGCCAGCCCCCAGAATGGTGTATGGATTGTGGAGGAACAACTGACTGGTGTGCCTCTGTTCCACCCTCCTCACCCTCCCTGAGCCCACAGTGGTCCAACTGCTGTGCTTTCTTTGCAACCCTGAGGTAGTGGTGGTGGCTCTGGTGCTCCCTGGATGGGGGTTCCTTCTACCATCACACAATTGGTTGTGTGCTCCTCAAAGATCAGAAGAAACAACAAGAAAAATGCCGCTATGGCACTGCTTGACCCATGTCTCCTGCTATGCACATTGCAGACTACGCCACTCTACAGAACATCACTCACTCACTGTTTTTAACGTGTTTAACTTTTCATTGATTTTACCTTCAGTTTCTAAGTTCTGCTGACTGTTATATCGAGCTGAGCTATGAATCTGCTCATGGCAGTCTTGGAGCCGAGCGTGCGGTAATGAGTGACCGTGATCTACGAGCAGCTGCTTCTGGCAGAGTGAGTGTCTTTTTTCACAAACAAACTCAGTCTGGGGAAGTTTGTGTGACTCAAACTCGTACATTAGAATAATACTCACTTAGTTGAGTATATCATGAACAACCTGCTGGTGTGGGTCAAAGGCCCGCCATTTAATCACCCACACCAGCCGATTATTGCTTTGCATTCTCCAACTAATCAATGTTATCACTTAATTAACTTTGTCATAGCTGCTTTACTCCAACAGTCCTGTTTGTGGACTTTGGTGTCTTTCTTATTGTCCACAACTTCTTTAGTTATAATCCTTCTTTTTCCTGGTTATATTTGGCTTCACACTATAAACAGCTATCTTTTTGATAATGCATTACATTTACAATCAAGGTACTAGTTTCTCAAATACTTCCTTTAAGGAATCAGTTGTGTGCTTTGCACCTGTACCGACACTGACTGCACCTGCAGCACCTGTACTGGCACCTGCTGCACTTTTACCAGCACCTGTACTCCTGCACCTGAGCACTGGCACCTGCTGCACCAGTACCAGCACCTGCAGCACCTGTATTGACACCTACAGCCCTGTACTGGCACCAGCTGTACTTGTACCAGCACCTGTACCAGCATCTGTAGCACTGGCATCTGCTGCACCTGTACCGGCACCTGCTGCACCTGTAAGAGCACCTCGCAGCACTGGCACCTGCTTCACCTGTACTGGCACCTGCTGCACCTGTACCGCACCTGCTGCACCTGTAACAGCACCTGCAGCACTTGCACCTGCTTCATCTCTACTGGCACCTGCTGCACCTGTTCCAGCACCTGCTGCACCTGTACCGCACCTGCTGCACTTGTAACAGCACCTGCAGCACTAGCATCTGCTCCACTCTGTACTGGCACTCTGCAGTACCTGTACTGGCATCTGCAGTACCTGTAACAGCACCTGCAGCACTAGCACCTGCTTCACCTCTACCGCACCTGCTACACCTGTACTGGCACCTGCAGCACCTGTACTGGCACCTGCTGCACCTTTACTGGCTTCTGCTTCACCCACAGCACTCAGGCCTGCACCTGCTGCATCTGTACTGGCACTCGCTGCACCAGCAGCTGTCAAAGCACCAGGGTCTATTGTAGCAAAAGAAGAGCAGGAAGGAGAAATGGAATTGGAAGGTACTGGCTTGTTTATTGTTGGTGACAGTTTTTGCCACACCAACCTGCATTTTATTTTAGTAGCAACCATTGCAATTTCATCTGCCAGTGAGACTGTATTAATTGAGACAGGAGTTTTTGCCTTTATATCTAAGTGTCATTTGATGAGCACCATGTTTTTGTATTTGGGTTTTGTGAGATTTCAGTTTTGCATCTGCAGTAGCCAAGGGAGTCCCTGTATTTCGATGAATTTGTTTCAATCGGTTCATCCACATGCTTTCTTGGGTCAGCAGCTAGGCGCTCTCGTCCCATAGTTGAAGCCCCTCCAGCCTTCTGATGCCCTCTGTGCCAGTTTATAACAAAAGTACTTTTGAGCGGTTTGATTCTTGGTGAAAGAAATTCTTCTGATGAGGAGGAGGATGTAGCTGCTTCCTCTAGTCTGCCATCATAGAGCCAATAACTCAGTAAGCAAAACCAGAAAACAGCATTTTCCTAAACCACTGATATGCAGCTCTGTCTAACAGCAGCTACTCACCACCATGACTTCCACCTTATAAATTTAACTGGACTTTCTCAAACACAATGGGCTTTGCCATTTGGGGTTACTCTCTTGTATTGTATGGTGTCTTCTTCCCCCTGCCGGTGCACCTGGAAACATGATATTGCCCAGAGGGACCACGTTAATATGTAATTTTGTTTTGAGCGCAGTCAAACCACACAACAGAGAGAGTGCAGGGGACTATAGTACAGGGCACAAAAACACCACAAGGATAAATGCTTTAGGTGCGATTTATACACTGTAGCTAATGGCTGGGAGGCAGTGATACAGAGGAGAAGACATCTGCTGGGGCAGTCTGCTGAGCAGCTGCCATGGCTTAGAGAGATGAGCCACCAGCAGTGGAGGAAAGCGCTGTGTCTGTGGACCGGCTCAAATCCTGGTTCCAGACTACTAGTGTTTTTTGTGCTTTTATTTTTCTTTTTAACTTGTGCAACAGGTTCTTTACCCCCACCATGTTTCTCCCCATCCCGACGTTACATACCCCTGTAGTTGATTATATTAATAAGGGGTTTGGGCATGTGGCCCCCATTACAGGTGGTACAGGGTGCAGCCCTTCAAAAAAAAGATGTTATCTGTTTTTGCCGATCTTTCCTTCGCTGTGAGAGGCAAGCACTGGCAATGTACCCGCTGTATTGTCGGGCACAGTACATTGCTGCGCTTGTTTTTGTTTGCAACATTATGACCCTGTGCCTGATCAGTGTGCTCTCCGGCTACCAATTTTCACAATTTCTAAAAAATGTATAAATACTTAAATCTGAATATTTTGCACCTGGGTACCCTGCATCCTCTTTATAATTGTAATGATTCCTTCCAAGTACTGCAGTGCTTTATATCGTTAAATGTGGATGCTGTCCCATTAAATTGATGCACTATAACTAGAAGGGTATAAGCACCCAAACTCCACCCCTTAATGAAGAGAAAGTGTAGCCTCAAAGCACTGGGTGTTTGGGCTTAGTATATTTGGGACAGAGGTTTGCACATCCATGTAATTTTAGTGCACTTTCTCAGACACCAGCTCATTGGCATAGCAGTGGAACTGCTGCTCACAATGCTGGTGACCTGGATTCAAGAACAAGCTGGATTCCTGCAGGACTGAGCAGGAAGAGACAGAAGAAGCATCAAGCAGAACCGCCTCTCAGGCAGCAGGGTGCCTGTCGGAGCCGTTGTTCAGGTGTCTCCAGTGGTAGTGTGGTGGTGCCATGCAGCAAGCAAGGTATGTTGGAGAGTCGCGGGCTTGTGATGTGTATGCCCTTTGCATGCATGCATGCGCTTATGTCACTGACTCCAGAGGTGGCTGCAACAGGGAAAACCATCAGCAGGGATGTAAGATAGATCTGGCACCACAGACCCTGCACCACCAACCAGTTTCTGTCCTGATCACAGATGTGGTCACCACTCAGGAATTAGTCCCATCCTGCTGGCCTCAACATGGGGTGTATGCGTATGGGGCAACTGGGGCAGGTATGTTCTGGGATGGCAGCGTGACAGGACTGGGGAGGTCAGCTGATGTGGCACCAACTGGAGTTGGGAGATAAAGTAATTAAAAGAGAAGCGCACTTTATCAGTGTCGAGTTCCACGCTTTATCCTTTGCCATTAAAGATTCAATATCTGTGGATTTGGACTGTTGTGAGGTTTGAACTAACAGTTGACAGTTCAGCTACATTGAAAGATGTGCACATATTTCTGCAGTTTTTCCGAGGGCTGTATTGTTTCCC
Source organism: Neoceratodus forsteri (assembly GCA_016271365.2). NCBI lineage: Eukaryota > Metazoa > Chordata > Ceratodontiformes > Ceratodontidae > Neoceratodus > Neoceratodus forsteri. The sequence continues at coordinate 1,322,131,972 of CM057454.1, forward strand.
TTTCCTCAAGTGTATGCTCTAGCTGTGTTTTCATGCAACTGCCAGATTTGAAGCCAGTTGGAGAGCTGAGAGATGCAAAGATATGGCAAGGAACAAGAGATCGACTGCCTGCTAGACAGACAGACAGACAGAAAGGAGAAGTAAGCACAAACTAAAAAGAAAGCGCACTGAAGAAAGTTGAACAGAGGGGTAGAGTGAGAAAGTAACCTCAAAGAGTGGAGAGTTACAGAAAGGTGGAAAGAGAGGACTAAGGGGATAAATCATTCTTCTAAAATGGGTGCCGAAAATCCTGTATTCTGATTTCTCAAAACAGGCCACCCGACTATGGATTAATCCCTGTAAACCTATTGTGCTGCCTTGCTGCACTACAAAACCTGAGTGACAGCACCAGAGAAACATGTAAAGCTCTGCAACTATGACATCTTCATTAGGACAAATCCACCTAGTGGAGAACTACAACTATGGCATTCTCAGAAGGACAAATCCACCTAGTGGAGAACTACAACTATGCCATCCTCATTAGGACAAATCCACCTAGTGGAGAACTACAACTATGGCATCCTCAGAAGGACAACTCCATTAGATGGAATAACTATTTTATTACAGATGCATGTAAACAGTGTTTTTTATATTTACTTAGATAAATCTCTAAACTAAAGTTGCCCATTTATAGTGGATTAATTACTCCAGGAGCATGTAGTCAATGGCATTAATCCATGCCTGGGTGGTTGAGGTCACTTGGCCTGTGGCCTCATGCCTCACAACCTCCCCTCCCCCCAGCCCCCAGCATGTATTAATGCTCAGTAAACCCATGCTCTGCTGTGGGTTAATCCATTCTTATTTTACAGTCACCTGGTAGGAGCATAGGAGCCCATGTTTGAGCAGTTAATATTGAAAGGAACACATCTGTTTTCGATTTAAGCAGAAAGATCTAAGATTAGTTCAGACTCAGCTGTTGGAGTTGCTTTGCCATTACACTGAGTTAGGACTTAGTTGTTGGAGTTGGCTTTTGTGGCATTAATATTTCAAATCCAGGCTAAAAAGGTGATTTTGCAATCACTCTGCAAAATCAATGTCGTCCAG